>OY284487.1:12200651-17200651 GCA_958336395.1 Ctenicera cuprea | reverse complement strand
CCAACAGACCTTTAAGACACTTTGTTGAAGGCCAGATTTGTCCCTGGTGATGGTAATATGTGGTGCTAATGGATGTCCAGCCCTAGGTCTGCTGTCCAATTCCGCCAATGAACTTTGTACTTTATATCTAGCCCCCTCCAAATACGTCAACATTGACTTCATCTAGAAACAACAATCAAATCATATTTCAAAATTTTGCAAAATTCAAAACAAACTCACATGATACAGTTTTTCTGAAACGTTTTGTTGCGATTCTTCGGCTCCAAAATTCGGAGTTTGCTTCATCGCTTTAGAGAGATTTTCTAGACCGTTCTTGGACTTCCTTTCCCTCTCTATGTCTTGCCTGATGAGCTGCAATAGCTTCACGAGCGCCTAATGAGCAGAAAATATCGGCTATAAGATAAGTGTGTTACTTTTTGGATAATTGGTACCGACCTGTTTCCTCCTTTCTCTGTTCATCGCTAAAGTGATGTGTTCGCAGTAGAAATCGGGCAGAAGTTGCTCTGCTATTTGTTGTGACGAATTTCGCAAACTTACGAAGGTTGTTAGGTCTTTACAAGGCTCTGCTTGCCCCACAGGACCAGCCAGTCTTTCTGTTGCCTAAAATTTTATCAATAATTATATAAAATTGTGGTGGTTCTACTTTGGTACTTATAGAAATTAAAAACTTAAGAATTTAATACTAATATGAATGTTATATGAAGTGTAAAATATAATATTTGGGTAATTATTCAGTAAAGCCAGAAACGTTAAATTCATAATTTTTGTCAAAATTGAAATTTTTATGCGGAATTATTATTAAACATATTATTTAGTCCAGTCAAATTAGACTTTTTAGGGAAAATAATTAATAAAAAGTTTCATTTTGTCATACGTATTCGTGAATACTGTAAAAATAAATACCTAACAATTCCCCTCGGTCAGAGGATGGTCTCATCCACATAATTAAAAAAAAATAATCTCTGAATGGTGACCCAGAACGGGGTTTTTCAAAACTGCAGGGAATAAAATTTCGAACAAAAAAGTATATATGCATTTTTGCCGTAAAAGCTGTAGATCGCGCTCGACCGAGGCAAGAAGAGGAGGTGGGTGAAGTCTAGCGCGCTGGTAGCTTATATTTCGGAAGGAACAACAATAGCCGCATGCGGTTTTCACCAAACAAAAAATTCCGCCGAAATCTATCCAGGTGTAGCAAATCGCTTTAGAAAAGTTCCGATTTTCGTCGCTAGAGGGCTCGAAACTTTTTTCTTTGACACACCATAACTCCGAAACCAGGACGGGATGGTGTTAACACAGCTGGATAGAACTCGTCGAGATCTACACCCCAGAATGCAAGAAGTCAAAGTCGTAAACCTCTTCAAACACCCTGTATACCAAAAATTAGTTTTTTGCAAGGTCGAACTTAAAATTCGAAAATTAAAGTGCAACACATTCCTAAACTTTGAATTAACATCCAGGCTGCACTAAAAAATACTTTAAGAAATTCCTTGAACTGTTTAAAAGTTCCATCCGTGCGTTATTAAATTAAATACCCCCAATTCGATGTCATAATTAGGGGCCTTGTGATAAATTTTTTAAGTTGAACCACATTTCTTTTTAGAACAACAATTACATTTAAAAAGCTTAAATGTAAGTTAATCGGTTCCCATTAGCCAAATAAATACGCCTACAAATTCTATGCGCCCCCACCTTGTATAATAGAGGTTTAGTGCGATGTTGAGTTGTACAACTCCTAATAATGAATCTCGCAGCGCTAGATTTCACCCCCCTCTTCTAGCCTCGATCAAGCTCGAACTATAGCTTTTACGGCAAAAATGCAGCATTTTTTTGTTCAGAACTTTATTCCCTACAGGTCTGCTAATCTAACATTTTTCATCCGATGCACCATTTACGAGATAATTGCGAAAAAATAGTTCTGGGTTCGAGGTCTGTTTTTGGGTTAGGGGATGAAGTCGGCTTCGGACGGAGGGAACCTTTTTAGGTATTTTTTTATGGTATTCAAGAGCACGCATGTCAAGTTTAAACTCTTTATGCAATATCTCCGCTATTTGCCCGGTTTTGGGCTAATTTTACTGGACTATATTATGTGATTTGTCTGGAGCATTCTGATTTTGCATGTGGTAAAGCGCAAAAACTTACGGTTTTTGTTAAGAAAAGAGAAAAACATGAAAAAACTTACCCAATCGATGCATTTTACCATTTCTCGATTGTTTATTTACACCATCGCGTTGAACCATTATCGCAAAAGATAGAATTTGAAAATATTAATGAAATTCCGAAATAGCGATTGCAGGACCGTTGCAGTGCGATTTTGTTGTAAAAAACGAAAATGTCGTATTTTTTAATTATGCTTTAGGTTGCAAACTGTGAAATGTTATGTTTTTTTTAAATACAAATAGGTTAACTTCGATTTCTTGCTGCCAAATTAATCACGTTTACAATACACATTTGCCCACGTTGTTTATGTCATGTCCGTTTAAAAATGTTGCAGTGTAGCATATTTCAGTGTTTTTTCGGTGGTTTATCACTCAGAAAAAGCTTATCTCGGGCATTATTTTAACTTTACGACTTTATTAACGTTCAGTTACAACATTAAATAACCTGAAAATTCTGAAATCGTCAAAAATTAATACACTTATGACATTTGCGCATTTTCCAAGAAAACCGTAAATTTTTCCGCTTCAGCGTACAGAAAATCATATCGCAATCAGCCTTTACGTCCCACTGCTGGGCCCCGGCACTCTTCTCTGCCACGTTGCTTAACGCTACGGTGGAATACGGGGGACCTACAGTTTAACGTAGAATCCGATCGACTAAATACCAGAGAAGGTTTCAGGCATTGAGACCCCACGGCTGCCAACACCTTATTAGGATTTATGTGAGTTGCGGGTTGCGGCGTAGATTTTTATTGCTGCATGGCTGCGGCGGGGAATCGAACCCCAGATCTTTAGCGTTAGAGGTTAAGCGTTCAAACCCTAAGCTACCGCCACTACAGAAAATCATAACCCTCGGATTAAATTTCGTAGCTGTAGTAAACATTCTGCGGTACAAATTTGAAAAATTATGAATTTTCAACGTTTCTGGTTTTAGTAAACAATTACCATTTTATAGATGATTATTAAAAAAATGTTGGACAGAAATAAAAAATAATAATTACCTCTATAAGTCGAGGTCCCAATTCATTATTGTGGTGTAAATAAGAAGTTAAAATAGATTTCAAATTATTCAGCCTTTCATCCTCAAGGGTTTGGAACGTATTTGACCCTTTTAGCACTGCAGATTCCCACTCCAACCTAAAATTATTATTTTCTGAATTCATACTTTATTTTTTTTCGTATAAATACTTTACCTTGCTCGTTCTGCCCGAACACATAATGTGTAATATTCGATATCGGCTTTCTTGACTGCGTCTTCAGCTTTGCGTTTCTTGCCTTCGAGCTATTGCAAGTCAGAATTATAAACAAAATTTGAGGGTGAAATTTAATTAAGTATTTACCTTGGCGTTCTCCTTTTCCGAGGGGGCTTTTTGGTTGTGCAAGTGGCCAAGTTGAATAAGGCTGGTGGTTTTTGATAATCTGAAAGTGTGGTTGGTTAATAATAATAATTAGCACCATTTCAAGGGCACATTTGAAGGAAACGATTTGTCAGATTTCCATAAAAAGTCAAAGCGGTCTTGTGACGTTATTAATCAACTATCGATTTCGTCTAAAATGCTCTCACTTTGGATCAAATAGCGAGCAGGCCTAGATTTCTGAGGCTAAACCTGTTCACGGAATTAATTTTGCCAGGGCATTTCAATAAGAACCAGATTTTTATCTATTTTTTTTTGAGGAAATTGGCGAATAGTTAGATTTAAGTGTTTAATTAGGTGTCAGTTTCTTTTTAGCGAAACAGAAATTAAAAGTTTATGAAGCGGATCCGGAATTAACTGTCGGAAATGGAATTTTTAGATTTATGTTAAATCGGATGGAAAAACATTTTAAGCAAACAGCTAAAAACCGTCTAGAAAACACGAGTTGTAAATGTTAGTTACATGCGGTGTTACATAAATCATATCTGCTGATTGAGAAATAAAATGTAATTACATAAGGAATGTAAACAAGTATTTGTATGTATTAGCCTAGGGAGGAAAAATATGAAGAAATAAACTTGAAAAATATTAGAAGTTATTTTTAATGGCTAAATGTTTTTAAAGTACAGAGTGGCTAGTAAAACCGCGCCCACTTTTCTTGCGGCGGTCAAGAGATGGCGCTTCAGTAAAGAAAAATTAAATCAAAATACTGGCAACAACGCAGAATCCAAGACGTTTTAGTTATTAAATACGCCCCATATTAAATCAAAACAACTAAACAACGTCTTGGATTCTGCGTTGTTGCCAGTATTTTAATTTAACTTTTCTTTACTAAAGCGCCATCTCTTGACCGCCGCAAGAAAAGTGGCCAAGGTTTTCCTAGCCACTCTGCATAAAAAAATAATTCATAGAAAATTGAAAAATGTGTAAAACAAATTGTTCCATAAACCTAAAAAATGAGACAAATACAATCATATCATAAAAATTTCAACAAGAATTGAGTTTTGCATAATTTTGTTAAATTTTGAATTATTGTTTGAAGCTTTGATATTATTTTAATTCTACCACACATACACACAAAACCATAATTATTATATTTCTTATTTTTTAAAATATTAATCTAACATGTAATTTTTAATTATAGTATTTAATATTAATCTAACTTGATATTGACCCCTTTTGTTAACGCACCGTTCTCCTTTTATTTTAATAACAATAATGATAAACGACCCTACAATCTTAACAATCAGTTGCAATCTTACGTCTATTAAGGCAGTTCGAGCGTGAAGTGGAACTGCCTGACCCAAATTTTAACGTAAATAATTTTTATTTAATAGCTAAGCAAGTAAATTGTCTTTATAAATATTTGCTGTTTGAGAAATGAGGTGTGAAGTAGAATTTAAAAAAGTTGCTTTGCAGTTTTGAAACTTTCATTGCATGTTTCTTTGTTGTTATTTGTTGTTTCATTGTGACTAGATTTCGAGATGTTTTTATTTTTATTAATTTAAAATTACTTAACAAGTATGATCTATCTCGAAAAATTAAAAAAAATTCTAGGCTTTGTTCAAACAACAATTTTTCTACACATCTTTGTACTATTTTTTGTTAAATTAAGGCTACCCTCTTTTCTGCCTTTTGAGCGAAATACGAAATCCGGGGTTGAAAAATACAACCTGTGACACAAGTGGTAGGTACTTTCGATAAATCCATATTTTAATATTTTCAAATTTTTTGATACTTTTGATACTTTGATACTTTCGACTTTCGATACTTCGCAACTTCCGATATTTCGATACTTGGAAATGGATACCAAATCTGTATCGATACCGATACAAATTTTGCGGTGTCGCTCAGCTCTACTCTTGAGGCAACTAAATCAAATACAAAAAAATAATTAAGTGCGGCGACCGATTCCGTTACTGCGCCAGCTGCGCCGTTAGATGGCAGCATTTGTATGTGTCAACAATTTTATTATTTAATTCTAAATTGTGTAACCGATTTTCAAACGTCAATAAATGGTTTTCAAACGTATCAAAATTAATTTACGACGTTACAAAATCAATTATTGACGTCAAAAAATAAACGTTACGTATCTGGAAATTATTTTTTGACCCATAAACCAATTATTGAAAATCTTTTGAAGTCGATAAATGTTTAATGAAGAGTAAAACGACGTTTATTTACTGAATATTTTCAAAGATGAAATGAAATCAATAAAAACCTTCCGCAAAAGAAATCGAGTGCAACAAGTAGGTAGGTTGAGCGGGGACACACAAAGAAATTATTAGTAAAATAACGGTTTGGAATAACATCGAAATAATGTATTTTTTTAGTTACTTTGAGACCAAAAAACGATTATTATAACGTATGCCAATGCGCAGTTATCAGAACGACTACTTGAATAGATTTGAAGATATCCTTGAAATCTACAATTTCAAGGTCAAACTGTTTTTTTAGCGAAGATATTTGACCGAAAATTTGGAGTGACCTTTAAATGCGCACACAATTCAATTTACTGTTGTTTTCAGAAGAGAAAAAAGTTATTGGAAAGACGACTTAGAAATTACCATGTAATTCACAGTAAAGCCAGTAAAAGATTATTGTGTATCATGTTACTAGAAAGACGATTGCCAGTAACCTTGAAATTAGCATTTTCCAGATCGTTCAAGGTCAGGCAAATTTGCGACCAGGAAGAGCTTATTAGCTGCTAATGCAACGTTAGTAAAAAGCTTGAAATAACTTTTATTTTTTTAAAAGGAAAAATAATTTCCGCCGGTACAACATGATTTGGGAATCTGAGAATTTGACGGCAAACATGAATTTTCTAAGTTATGTGATTACAATAACAAAATAAAAACTGGAAATTCTAAAAACCGAAAGGTTAGTTTCTCTACAAGTCTGACATCATTGGGATTATGTACGGGCTGCAAATTGCTGATATTAGTTAGAAATGGAATAAAATGATTATTATTATCTTTGTTCTAATAAATTTCTATTTCTTAAAAAAGTTTAAATTTATTTTATTTAAGAATCAAATTTGTGATTATTTCAATGTTGTATTTAGCCCCCTTCCCAAATATCTTTAATTCGCATACTTTACTTAATTGTTTTTAAAAATTTCTGGAGGAGGACCTCTGGCCCCCTTATACACAGTGGGTAACTCAACCTCCCCGCCAAAGCAGCCATTGTTGGGTTTGCCTCCCCCCTTTTTGCATTGTTTTTTTCTTAATCTTTGTGACAGTTGCGTTAATTAAAAATAGTATATTAAAAAAACAAGTTTCATAAGACATGATTTTAGAGCACGTGTCCAAGTTAGAAAACGAGCCGCTTGCGGCGAGTTTTCTAATGGAGAAGTGCGATTAAATGTCTTATGAAACGGGTATTTTATACTATTTTTTCTATTTTGGTCCAAAAAAGTTAAAAATTACCTTATTTTATATTTTAATTTAAAAATATAATCGATTAGGAAAATGTTTGTATTTTGTTTTGGTTATGTGGCTGTTGGTAACATTTAAAACAATTTCAATTAATTCAAACTACTGTCAAATTAAAATTTACACAAACTGTGTTTGAAACTGATTTAATTTTTAAAATACCTAAGATTTGAAGATAAGATGGAAGAAGAATTATCTTGCACCCCACCCGAGCTACGCAAAGTAGCGGAAAATACGCTAAATAATCTTAATTTTTAGAACTTACAATTTGAAGGTTATGTTTATAACGTGTGAAGGTTTTGTTGTCACATGGTTGTAACCAATCTAACAAAATAAAAATTCGAATTCTTTAAGGAGTTGCTTTATGAAATCCAAATGAGTTTCATAAAGTAGTCAGTAAAGAACCAAAATAGAAAAACATGTTTTAAAATACCATAGATTTGCGGAGGTCCCCTTTGAGACGAGGCGCTGCTGCAATAGACCTGCTAGTGCCAATAATTTTTTTTAAATCTATTCAGTAAAAAAAAAGCTGTACAGCCTCTTTCTATAACTTTATTTTCTATTTTGAATATTAAAGGCGGTATGCAAAACGGCGCCACTCTGTATATTTATTTATTTTATACCTTTGATAAAATAATATCCGGCATTATGACGTTTTGGAAATCTGGCAAACCTGGCTGTAATGCAGCCGCTACACTTGAGATGCGATTGCTACGCCACTGGAAACAAACCATTACTAATTTTAATTACTTACCTAACATCAAGAAGAGCGTCTTGCAGCTTCTCATTATCCCTGGCACAGGCATGACTGTGTTTCTTGCTCTTGGCCTCAGCAGCCCTCCAATCCCCCAAGCCTTTCGACGCTTTATCGACGGCAGCTTCAACATGTTTTCGGATTTTATGTTGATTTTCCGTTAACGTTCTTAAAGGGCGAGCTGTGTCCTCTGAAAGTTCGTTTCCTAGCACTCTGTGGGCTTCCGCCCTTGACTCTAGCTCCACGGCGACGGAACGCCAGGCGTCGTTGAGTCCTCCAACGCCTTCTCTGCACGCCCTTGCCAATTTTCCGCTGAGTTTTGATAGGCTTTTTGCGTACTGTATTTCGGCTTCCGATCTGTGAAGAATTTATAGTTTAATAATTTGAACTAATGTGAAAGTCGAGGAGGAAAAAAATAAAAAATGAATTTGCCTTTCTTCGTTTAAAATATAAAATTTTAAAATTCAAAATAACGAGTGTTCAGCAAAAAGGGGGTTAGGTTGGCTGGCGTTGTATTTTGTCTACGTGAAGGCATGTTGAATTTTTGCCATACTCTTTATGTTACATAACCTTACTATTATAAACGGTAGTTTTACATAAAAACTGTTTTTTTTTTGTAATTGAAGGAATGAATACTAAAAACATAGAAAGAACCACGAAATAAATTTGACAACTTAACCAACTCAACTCAGGGCAGGGCCAAAAGTGTAAAAATAAGTTGCGAAGATGTAACGGCTTTAAACGCTTTTTTTGCAAAATCTTAAGTTGTCCCCCTCCCTCGAGGTCGACGCTAGCCAACGTGATGCAGAAAAGGTACAATAAGTCGGTTTTTGTCAATAGCTCGCTTTCTCTTTGTTATACGGCAAAAATAGCTCTATACAAAATATAGCTCATAAAATTATCCACAAAAAATGTTTCGTAGGTTTTTTTGTAGGACCTATACTTTGGGAGCAGTAGCCACGCGAAGTTAATCAAGCGCAGACAGGATCGGTTTTCAAACAAGTATTTGATTGGATGTCCATCTAACTAGGAATTTGAATTAAAGCGCGAAAGTACCGCTTAAGCAATTATTAATTATAATTAATAGTAAAAGACGGTTATCATATCGTGCATTTATAAGAAACTTATTGATTTACATTTTTTACACGGGAGCAGTTCCCACGAGAGTTAAGAGTGGAGCTTGGTAAGGAAAACTGATATTTTCTGCGCTTAAACTTCTCGGATACTACTCCTATAATATGTCTTTTAGGAATTTTAGCCGCCTTAATTTTATACAGAGTGGCTAGGAAAACCCCGGCCACTTTTCTTGCGGCGGTCAAGAGATGGCGCTTTAGTAAAGAAAAATTAAATTAAAATACTGCCAACAACGCAGAATCCAAGACGTTTTAGTTATTAAATACGCCCCATATTAAATCAAAACAACTAAAACGTCTTGGATTCTGCGTTGTTGCTAGTATTTTAATTTAATTTTTCTTTATTAAAGCGCCATCTCTTGACCGCCCAAGAAAAGAGGCCGGGGTTTTCTTAGCCACTCTGTATAGAGCTATTTTTGCCGTACGACGAAAAACAACAGAGTTATTGAAGAAAACCCGATTTGTTGTACCTTTTATCCATCACGGTGGCTAGCTCCCGACCTCGGAAGTGGGGGGAAACTTAAGATTTCTCTAATGACATCAAAACGAAGCGTTTAAAAAACCATTAAATCATCGCTAACATTTTTTACGGTCAAACTTACCTGCCGCCTGCGGGTATCTTATGCGCTCAGACATGTTCTCCCGTAAATAATATTTATGTTGAACACGGTTTTGTGACTTGAGATTGATAAAAAAAATTTAATTAAAATTTTAAAGTTTTAGCGGGGAAAAGTATAAACATAATCTGTTATGAAGGCGGGCGTGTCAATTTAGACCGAGAAATACAAGATTTCAAAATATCAAAAACACTGGCTGAAAATGATGCTAATTTTCTTACCTTTCTTGCAGAATAGTTGCAAGCTCTTTGCAGAAGTCGCCACCTTGTTTGACATATCTTCGAAGATCATCGAATCCATTTTGGCCTTGCTGAAAGGAAAAAAAAATTCATAAATTAAAAAGATTTTCAAAAGAATCATGTGCGTGTTATTATTAGAAATAATGAAATATTGGGAAATACGTGGCAAGCGAGTGCGTTGAAGCAGAACTTGACCTTGAAAATATTTTTTACAAATTTTATGATGAAGATACTTTATATTTTAGCAACTACAAGATAAAATATTAACAAAAACTCTGTTTTAATGGTAGATACTGAAAACAAAAGAATAATTTTCAAAGGCATGTGTGGTGGACGATGATAATTAATAACATCGTAGCTTCCGGGCTGGAACTGCACCATCCGGTAATGACTCTCAGACGTTTCGTTTTCTGTTATACAGGGTGTTTCACGGAGTACGGGCCATAGCATTTTAAACATAATTTGGTTAGAATCGAAGTAGGTTGTTCACAAAATCTTATCACATTAAATACTTGTCGGAATATCCCCGAAATAAGAACAAATCACGTGTTTGGTGGGAATGGTCTTGAGGTAGAGAATCAGCTTACTAATGCAAGGATCCCGGAATCAATTCCCATAAAGTTCCCCTTATTTAATTATTTTTTTATTCATGGCTTTACGATATTTTTATTAAACACAAAGTCATCGAATATTTGTTTTTAATTATTTGAAAATGAAGTAATAAAATTCAATGTTTTTATTAGGTATTGCAGGTGATGAAAAACGTCGTAATAAATTAAAAAATATAAAAAACAATTAAAAAAAAAACATTTTTAGGGAATTGAACTGGGGATCCTCGCATTGGTAAATAAGTGCTACCTCAAGACCGCTCCTACTAAATGTGGGATTTTGTTTTTATTATATGAATATTAAGACAAGCGGGTAATGTGATAAAATTCTGCAAATAAACTGTTTTTATCTTAATCAAACTACAACATGATTCTATTGCCCGCCTTTCGTAAAACAGCTTGTGTGGGACTTCATATAGAGACTATTGTAACTGCTGCTATTGCTAGTGTTGTGCATTATCTAGATACTTAGTATCTTAGATAGTATCTAGTCTAGATACTGGACACAGTATCTGTATCGGTATTTCGATGCTGCTTTTTCGGAGTATCTATTATCTACATCTAGATACTAAAACCAAGTAGATTGTTAAATATCTAGATACAAAAATGTTAAGATACTTTTTTTTCGTGAGGTATTTACTTTTTTCCAACTAAAGTTTAGGCTTAAGCCGCGTGAGCGTAATAATAGCCACTTCCACATTATTTAAGTAATAACCGGTAGCTGACATAACCGGACAGGCTAAGCATGTTTGCTGGCTACTTGAAACTGCGATTTACGATTGGATCTCTCTAAATTAAATGCACGTTATTCCTCACAGAGGGAGCTAACTTATATGATACATTTCAATATTATTTCCATGGCAACACAAAACAAAATTTGAAGCGTTTGTATAATGGTCGGCTGCGTTGATTTGTGCAAACTAACATTAAAATGTCGGTGTCCACAAATCAACGCAGGCGACGGAAATAATAATCATTTAAAATTAAAATTAAATCAATTTCTTATATATATCTAGATACAAGTTGGGTTAAGTATCTAACGTCTATATCTAGATACTCATTTCCGTAAGTATGTGTATCTGTTTCTAGATACAAAAAAAAAGGATCTATGCACAACACTGGTTATTGCAGTTGCTTTTCCTCTGCAGCAGTTGCTACAACCCTTATTAATAATAGCTCGATGATGTTGCATCAACTTGGACGCTAAAAGGCAAATAATTCAATAAAATTGAACATGACCTGAACAAGTCACACAAAAAAATTGTTTTTATGAAATTCTTAATCCATACATATATAAAAGCACAAAGGGTTTTTTTCTCCCCTTCCTCCAGCGGCTACCGCTTCACCAATTTGGGTCCATTTTTTTTAAATGAAAGGTCTTTATCCACAGATGGAACATGAAACATTTTTATATTTTTATTTTACTTCGATTTTTTAATATTGATTATTTTAATTTATAATATATATGAAGGTCGGCTAGACGCGCGTCACTTGGGGCGCCATCTACAATAACGTCGCGTGTCATTATTGGAACTAATGCATCACGTGACTTGACATTTCGCCGGTTCTGCAACGCTGTCTGTCAGTGCATTGTGTGCTGGGGTAACACTAGTATTAATATAATGTTACATCTAATCCCTCGATAACAAATTCGGTTTTACTCGAAAATTTCAACAAAAACGGGCCACATTATTCAAAACGTGAATTACCATATCCATAGTTTACGAGATTAGCATACTAAAAAAATATTCTGTGTTGCCAATTCCCTTTAAGTTATGGATATACACCTATACGGTTCCACAGATTTAAAATAATTAAAAAATTATCGGTCATCTACCAATTAAATGAGATGATTTACGTTTATAAATATTACAAAAACTTTAATTTATGTACCTACATCAAAAAAATATAATTCCATTGTAAATCACACTTTTGTTATAAATATTAAAATTATAATTTTCGCAATTCGCAGCCTCTGTTCACCATACACCATTATTAACGTGAGAAGCAAATAATTAAAGATAATATCACAAGTTTTGTATGTTAATATTGCATTAAACATGCAGTTAAAATGTGCAAATAATTTATCATTACGACTACTTGTAATAATAATAAACCGTACATTTACACCTGTAAAGTTGTAAAGTTGCATTCGTAAACATTAACTTGTTTTGTGATAGTACAAGTCTATTACTATTACCAGCAGAATCCTCTCTGTATTTTTATATGTAAAATAGTTCTTAAAAATGCGATTACGACTGCTAACTTCCGCATAGCGGAACTACTTGAAATACTAAAAGCGCATTTCAAATAACGATGTCCGGTCATTCACATACACATTGTATGTACATGTATAGTTCGCCACTGTCATTCTTTGTCATCCATATGTGTGTATCTACAATGATTATAATTCCTTTAAAATATATTGTAACAATACATTGTTAGAAATAGTACAGTAGTACACGTTTCAGAATTTAATATTATTGAGCGTATCTTATTTACATTTGTAACAGTATTGACTATTTGTTGTTCTTGTAGAAATAAGTTAAAAAATGGTCGAAACAGGTCGCTGGTACTTTCCTATACTTTTTACGTTTTAAACATTCTTGCGTGAAGAAGTAATTGAAATTTACATCTAGTCATCTTCAGCCGGTTAAAGCCACCCGCTTTAGACTCAAGGCGTTGGTTACGTACGGCGCGCGTGCTTGCTACGACCTCGGATTAAAAATGGTTATAACAACTTTATTTATAATCAAAAATATGCAAAAACACACATCAATTCTTATAAAAATCAGGTAAGATGTTACGGAGATATAGAAAAACGAACCCACCCACGCGTCCACCCACGCACGCACGCAACCACCCACAGACATTTTTTAAAAACTACTTTTTTGAGATCCTTTGGCCCCAAAGCGTATTTTCGTTCAAATCTGAAATTCAAAGATTTGCATGAAATCATAACTTCCCTTACTCCAGTAGAAGTATGGGAAAGTAAAAAATGTCAGAAATTGCTTAAAATATGACATACTCACGTTATACAGGATGTTTCACGAAGTACGGGTCATAGTATTTTTTCTATATTGTCATTTGGTTACGATCCAAATAGGTTGTCTACAGAATTTTATCGCATTACATGATTGTCTTAATACCAATTAAATAAGACCAATTGCGTGTTTGGTGGAAGTTGTCTTGAGGTAGAGCATACACTCACCAATGCAAGGATTTCGGGTTCAATGGCCATAACATTTTTTAAAATTATGTTTCATCTTTTATATATGTTTTTATGATATGTCTATTATTATTATTAAATACGAAGTGATCGACATAATTTTTAATGATTTAAAAATGTTTTTAATGCGTGTTGCAAATAATGCAATGTTGTAATGTTGCAATACGTTATGAAGACGTTGATTTTTGTTTTAAATTTTCAAATAATAAAGAAAAATGCTTCGATTACTTTGTAATCAATAAAACTGCCATAGGAATTAGGAACGCATATAAAATATAATTTAAAGAAAAATTTAAAAAAATGTAATTTTATAGGAACTGAACCTGGGTCTTCGTACTGGTGACAGATTGCTCCTCAAGACCACTTTTACTAAACACGTGATTTGCTCATATTTCATGGATATTAAACATTCAATATAATAAAATTCTGTAAAAAACCTACTTTGGTTCTAAGTTCTAACCATATTACAACATGGTTAAAATGCCATGACCCGCACAGCGAAACAAACATCAAAAACGAAACCTTGATTTTTAAATTTAGAAAAGAATATCAAACGTTATTTATTGTATTTTTTTGTAATTGGGTTTGTAGTATTTAAAAATTCCTTTGATTTAGTTTTTACCATATTTTAAATTTTTATGTTAAATTTATATTTTCATTTCGTCATTTTTTCCAATTCTCTCGATATTTGAAACCACTTTTAATTATTTTAATTAATTATACGGTATCATATGATGTTTAACGATTTTCATCATTTTTCCTTAAGTCTTTTCAGGTTGAACTTAAATATTTTGCAATTTTTGGCATTATACAGAATGAGGAAGCTTGAACTTTCCACTTCTTTACAAATTTTCTGACATTTCTAATTTGCACAACATTTCTTTTTGCGTGACTTCTGAACCTTTCGCCTCAAATCGGCCCTAATCTTCGATTAGCCCGGGTCAAGTTCAAAATTGACGAACATAAATTTCAATTAAACTAAAGTATTCTAAAATGAAATTAATTAACCTTTCTGTAAAAAAGAGATGAGTATTTTATAAAAGAAACGTCACGACCTTCTACCATCTCGTTAACCTTTGACTTATAAATATTTCACGTAGCCTCTCTTTAAAGAGAAATTATATTATGTACCTACTCACTGCTCTAGATTAAAAGTTTTTGAATTAGAACGTCGGTCACGGTTCTCCGTTTAGTTCACTGACACATTCGAGCTTCCGTGTATTGTCACGACACCTCGTAAACTGCACGAAAAAATGTTTATTTTAGAAACCTATGAAGTGTTTTAATTGGTTTCGTGGTTTAAGAGGTCGACAATTTAAGTTGAACAGGCGTAGGATTTAATAGCGAGGTTACTGTGCTGTAATCAATAATCATAGACTTATTTAGACACGAATCCGAAAGAAAACTATGGAATTTTTTGTTTTCGTTAGAAAACAACGTTAATATGCAAACAATGCCAATTTATGAAGAACAAAAAAAAAACTTTCAATATTGTTCCAAATTTTTTTAAATATTTTTAATTTTATTAGGATGATGGTGTTCCTACACAAATTTAATTAGGTTTACGACTTAATAGTCCAGTCAAATTGCCACAAAAAAGGCAAATAGCGGAAATAATTTATAAAGAGTTTAAACTTAGCATACTTGAATAATTTATATTAATTCCGTAACTGTCTCATCATAACAAAAGACTAAATTTTACACCTACGAAATCTGTGCTATTAGGATCGGAAAAAATAAACACTTTTACGTTTTCCTCTCCCTCTTTTAGTTTTTGTTTTTATTTGAATCTTGAGAAATCAAAAAAATCTACGGTCCGCTACACTACCAACTTAAGTAGCTTATTTTATTGTTAAAAAAAAGCGTGCGGCGTAGCTTACGGGTTCCGATAGTGTACAAACAAATACCGTAACCATTCCCCTTCGTCCGAAACTGGGTTCATTTCTGAAATTTTAAAAAACACCCCCGTTCAGTGACCTAGAACTGTTCTTTTGTAATTATACCGTAAATAGTGCATTGAATGAAAAATATTACATTGAATAAAACTGTAGGGAATACAATTTCGTACAACAAAGTTCATATGTACAACTTAACACCGCAGTATACCTGGTGGAAAGGAAAAAATAGAAGCGAGATAAACATAATATATATAAAAAAAATACTTTTACCACTTCCTGGAAGTTAATTCAAAGTTTAGTAATATTTTGCACCTTAAATTTCGAATTTTAAGTTTACAACAGTGGCGTTCATCGTCTGGGATCGAACCCGGCACCTAACACGTTATACCCTGATGTGTCCCGAAGCTTCTTGCAAAAGCGGAACGACTACATTTACATAGGGCTGAAACGTACGATTTTTAAGTCCGACCCTGCAAAAAAATCGTTTTTAGTATACAGCGTGTTCCAAAAGGTTTACGGCTTTGGTTTATCGCAAACAGCGTTTGAGATCTCGAATATCTCTATATCTAGTTGTATAAACCTCTTTTCGCAAACCGACCTGGTTTCGGAGTTACAGCGCGGCGTGTCAAAAAAAAGTTTTGACGCCCTCTGGCGGCTAAAATCGAAACTTTTTAAAGCGGTTAGCTATGCCTGGCTAGATTTTGACGAATTCTTTCGTTTGGTAAACACCGCGTGCAGCTATCGTTCCTCCGTCCCTAAATATAAGCTAGCAGCGTTCTCTTTGGACAGAGAGCAACTGTTTAGGTATTTATTTGTACAGTAGTCACGAATTTACCCTGCAACATAATTTTGTTTTTTCCCTAATATTAACCTTTTAAAGTGGGGATTTCTAATCTATAAATAGTTATTTTTAAAAATCACACAAAAATTAATACTATATCTACAGAAACATTTTTTGTACCTCTGGAACGCTTTTGCTTCTTCTAAAGGCACTTTTTATGGTACTAAAATCCGCTTCTTCCTTTTTCTCGTCGTCCAAGCTCTTCGACAGCCCAAAAAGCGTTTTAGCACTAAATGCCACAGACTTATCACTCTTGTCAGTCTTATCACTTTTAACGCTGCCACCGTAAATGGCATCAACGTCGTTATTTTCCACATTCACTTTATGTTCGATATCACTAGCTTTTAACCCTTTAGGAACTTTAGCAAAAAATGCATCATTTTTAATAATCTTTGGTGATTCATTAGGATCAACATTTTCTTGATCTCTCTTTGGTTTCACGAACATTTTTCCAGTGGTCTTCAACATTTTCTTACATTTATCTTTGGAGTTTTTGTACATTTCTTCGATTTTCATTCCAGGGCGCTCTTTTTCCAAAAACGCCCCAACTCTTTGCTTCGCAGCCTGCTCGGCCATCACGTTATTTAATTTAGATCTTAAGTTAATCCAAGCTGTATTTTTTGGCCTTCGAAGTAACGTAATTTTGCGCTTTTTTTGAGGCATTTTGCTTCGCGTTTTACAATAATCCATGGTCACTGAATTCTGAGCACTGTCAGCTCCATTACGTTCCGATTTTACCTTATCCAGTGTCACTTGGCTACAGGAAATGTGCTCGATACTTGAATGCGCCGAGCAAATCACCTCCACATCTTCCACATTAAAATCATCCAAAGATTGCGAATATCGGTACCTTCTAACCGCTCCTGGAACTTTATATAAGCCATCATCTTCTGTTTCCATTTCAATTTGGCTGTGCGAAATATTAGGATCGCTCCCACTTTTCATTATCTTGGGAAATGAAGAAAAATCGCTTAAACTTTTCGTCAAATAAAGCTCGACTAGTTTTGTTTGGGTAATTGATTCGGGCAAATTGGTTTCGCTTTTTGACACTTTTGCTGTGTCAGAATTTTTGGCAAGTTCAGGTTTGGGCATCGCCAGTACGATTTTGACCTCGCTTACGTGTTTCGGTTTTTGAACTTCTTCTTCATTTTCTTCCTGTTTTGCTGATGCTTCGTTTTCTTCGAGTCTGTCGATTTTAGCTTCGGATTTGGGTTGGTTTTGCACGTTGACTACCTAATTGTCAAAGTTTTAGATTTCTTGCTCGAGAGGTCAAATGAAAGTTTCGACATCTAAGTTTTATTCATCAGAACAAAATTATTTTGAATTTTTTTTTTGAACTGTAACTAAAATTAATGTGATTGGGAACTGCCTCTTTTGTTAATTGAAGGCAATATTATTGGTTTTGCCAATCTGTTTAATATAAAATCAATGACAAAGAGAAAGACATATTTTATAAACTACTTTTTTGTTACACATAATAATTACATGCCAATACAAGATTTTTCATTCCAAATAAGAGAATGATACGACGATTAAGTATAAATTATTCAGGTTAGATTACTTATGAAGCATTTTTGGCGACATGTTTTTTAACACAAGCTTAGCTGAGGAGGTGGGGTAATTAAAAATTTTGAAAATTTTCGTATTGCCAATCTTGTTAATATAAAATCAATGGCAGAGTGAAATAATTCTTTCAACTGCCACTAAAGTTTAGTTACATATTTAATACACGGTGTTTCCTAAGTACGTAAAAAACTTTTATGAACGTATCTTCGGAAATGATTCCTTGTGGAGTTACAGCCCTCTAAAGAAAGAACAGTCTGGTCACTTTTTTGTCAATGAGTTTTGCAGTAGCTGCACTAAAATTTTAAAATTTGATGTGTGAGCACTACTGATTTAGCTTATTATTTTGGCTATTATTTGTTTAAATAAGTACATGAGTGGATGATCACATGGGCGGGAAGGGGGGAGCTATTTACTATTTATTTTTATTTTTTTAAATTTTATTAAATCTTATTCTCGCTACGAAAATACACAAGAAAGGTACTCTTATTTAAAGTCGCTAGATTCAACCGTTTTCGATATAATTCAATGTTTTTGTAAAATCGAGTTGCCATGAAGGTCTAAGAGTGTTTTCTCAAATATTCACAAATTTTGAGCGTGAGTTCCATGAAGACAATGAAAAAGTTTTAATAACCCTTTGTCCGGAAACACTTCGTTACAGAGGTACAGCCTCCAGAAGTAGGAGTTTTCAACAATCTAAGTAGGTATTGCTTTTTCAGGAGGCTGTAACTCCGTACAGAAGCGTTTCCGGACCCATGTTTATTTGAGCTTATTTTATTGTTTGGATGTGTAGAACTTATTTTTAAAGTTTGTGCCAACTACCTATTTTTGCATCTTGAAGAAACACTCGTACCTTCATGGTAACTTGATTTTTCACCAAAATTTCAATTACCTCGAACATTGTTATATACAGCAACTTTCGATAAGAGTACTACTTTATTTTGTATTTTTGAATAAATAATATGATTTTTTGCACAAAACTTATAAAAGTGTGGAAATCTAAAATACTTAAAAGAAAATAGTAACTGATTCCTCTACATGCAACACCTCAAAGAAAAATCAGCAGAAATACTAAGCTGAATAAGCAACGCTCGGATGTAGAATCTAAAAATTTTAGTGCAACCACTGCTGACATTATCGACTTAAAAGTTTTAGACTGTTTCATCATCGGGCGGCTATAACTCCGTAAGGAAGCGCTTTCAAACCCATGTTTAAAAGAACTTTTTAAATGCTTTTTGGCCTGCTATCTGCCATTAAAATATTTATACCTATTTTAGGACCACTCCTGTAATACACTTGAATAGTTCTCAAAATAATTTCATGGCAATTCAAGGTTTGTCGTTTGAAATAAGGGAAGTAAACGGCGATTAAGAATACATTTCTTGTGTGAGATTGCTTTTCACAGTTCTATCTTTCTGATAATATAAATCGTCCTTACTAGTCTATTTGGGTCTTTTATGAAAGGAATCGAACATGTTTTTCCAATAAAGTTTAAAGAAATATATGCAGTACTTCTAATCTGTTTAAATAGATAAATGCAAGAACAACTCGTATGACAAGTTTTTATCTATGTAGTTTATTACCAGAAGGAATAAGTTGTTGTTATTAATAGAAATAGAAGTACTGCTATTTATTCAATTGATAGTCAAGGTTATTTATTATTGGCAACTACTTCTTTCAATAAATTTTCTATTAACTTCTGAAACATTTTGATGATAAAATTACCAAGAAATTATTCATAGCAATCCCTTCCTTCCCTCCTCATTTTCCCCAAAATTTAACAACTTAACAGTTATCATAAATGACAACCCTTATTTCTTTATATTTTCCTGAAGATAATCCCAAAAGTCTCGAAACTTAGATGTCGAAATTACACTCACTTATTTTTATTCATTACCTGATACTCATGCTGGTTTTGTTCTTCAAAAAACGAAAAACTAATTTTGGGTACATCATACTCGTACTTGCCATTACATTCACTCATACATTTCGACGTTTCGGATCTTTGAGACGAATCCACATCAGCATAAACGGAGGTGTCCAAATCGTCGGTGCTGCTTAATTTTTCGCTCATCGCCCTCGCGTCTTCATAATTGTCGCTGTCAGAATCGCTGGAGCCGCTTTCCAATATAATGGCGTTCACGACGTTTCGGTTCTTTTCAAACTCCAAGGCCGCCGCCTCCAGGTCGTAGCTACCGGAAGAACTTTTCGTAAGTTTATGGTTAGTTGAAACTTCTTCTTTTTCTTTACTGGAAGACCTCTTGAAGATCGCCGTGTTGATGTTTGGAACTGTAACGCGCCACTGTTGCTTTGTGAGCTTGTTGCAAAATTTCTTCATGGTTCTTGATTTTTTTAATTAATTATCGAGGTTAATGATTATTTTGTTGTTGCACTTATTAGTGTTAAGTTGATGGAATCCAAGTACCAGTTGCATTTTTAATTTTAATTTTTTTAATTTAATGTTTTAATGTTATTAATTTAATGTTTGAGCAGGTTATCATCACAGCCGTTTACTTCTTGCTTGCTAAGTTTGAAGTTTTATGACGTTTAGAACTAGATTTGATTGTGCTACTGACGTACATAAGTGTGTCAATAAAAAAGTGTACATTGGTTAAACAACAAACCAACCAAAGTACTAACCTTGTTGTTTTATTTTTTTAGACACGTTTGATATTCCGCTCTTTTACCTTCGCATTGGCTTTTACGTTAGTTACGGAAGAATGG
The DNA here is from genome assembly GCA_958336395.1 of Ctenicera cuprea. NCBI lineage: Eukaryota > Metazoa > Arthropoda > Insecta > Coleoptera > Elateridae > Ctenicera > Ctenicera cuprea. The sequence continues at coordinate 17,180,040 of OY284487.1, read as the reverse complement.
TAGATTATTGTGTAAGTTTAACGGACAGGTAGAGGTAGTGGTAGATAATTACCAAGGTCGGCTAATGTGCATTACGTTTTCATTATCATGTGACAAATTTAACAAAACTGTTTATAATATTTTTAAAATTACGTAAGTAGTTTTAAAAAAAAAATTAATTTAATTCAATTTTTTAAAAACGAATTATTTTTTTAAATTGAGTTAAATTATTACCTTATTGAATTTTATTTCAAAAAAAAAACATTATTTTCCCAATTACATGCCATAACTTTTTGAATTTACATACCGTACATTGTTTTACTTTTTACATTTACTTTTTCGTAGTTTAATTTTTATTTATTTTTTATCTCATCCACCATTCTGCAACTTGATTAACTATTTTTTAAAACTATATGAAAAATTACTTAAAAGGATCCCCACTGTAGTAACGATCACTTAAAACACATCTATATTTACATAAGCTTAATTTGGCAGTACACAATCACTAAACCGAAACTTCATCGTCACATTTTTCCAATTTGTATCGCTTTTCACTTCGTTAGCACTTCACTATTGTAGTTTTGTTAGTGACGACCTTGTTAATTGAAGCGCGTGGTTAATGTTTAATTAATGGGAACTTTTTGACGATCTTCGGGCGCTCTTCAGCCCAAGGCAGCCCAACGCAGTCTAGGCGGTTGCTATATTAAGGACCATTCTATAATTATCATACATATATGCGCGTTTCTTACACATTTGAGAGAGAAACAGGTCGTGCGTTAATGTGTGTGCGTGAGGAAAATTATGGCACGATGTAACTTTTCTCTCTATGAAATGTAAGGGAAATTTTCAGTGAAATTGCTTCTAGTTGCGACTAGTGCAACACGCGTTAATAGCAGTAATGCACTGTTTTGTATATGTAAGGATTCAGGACTTAACCCATATTTTTTAATTACAATCGGGGGGCGAACGAACCTTGGCTTTCAAATGCGACACCGTTTTTTGGATCGTTAAGTGTTTTGTTGCAGGTTGTTTGAAAAATTGTGCCAAAAATTGTCTCATAATCTTATTTTTATCAAGGAAGCAGTGTTAGTTTTTACGCTACATTTATATTTTTATATTAGGAGCTATTAAATCACCTGATTCATATTTTCTGTATTTTTGAAAAATATAAATTAAGACGCACATACTTTTGGAGCATGTTTGGAAACACTTTGACATGTATGCGGTGCGGCAAAAGTATTAAATTGCATCTTTTTTTTACTCAATTAATTGTTTGAAAAATAGCAAAATATGTAAGCAAAATAAAAAAAGCACTTTTTAGTACAGTACGAAAAAGGGCAAATAGCGGTAATAATTTCTGAAAACTACATGGCATACGTATTCGTGAATACTGTACAAATAAATACCTAAATATTACTCTTCTGGCCGTGGCTGAAGCCCTTAATTTCCAAAAGACTTACCCGAACGGTGATGTAGAACTGTATTTCGAAATTATGTCATAAACGGTTCATCGTACAAAAAAATGTTACATTAACAGAGAATAAAACTTCTAGTCTAGTCCAGCGCGCTGCAAGAAATTTATAGTTAGGAGTTGTACAACTCAACATCGCACTAAACCTTTATTATACCAGGTGAAAGAGCGAGTTTATTTGGCGAATAGGAACCGATTAACTTATTTATATTTCGGATTTTGAAAAGTAATTGTTTTTCTAAAAAAAAGTTGGTATAATATGTTCAACGTAAAAAATTCCTCACATGCCCCCTAATTATTATTTTATTTTAAAAAGCATGGATTGAACTTATCAACAGTTCAAGAAATTTCTGAAAAAAATTTCAAGCGCCGTCTTTAAGTGAATTGAAAGTTTAGTAATGTTTTGGCACTTGCAACTTAATTTTCGAATTTTTAGATTGCACCAGTGGCGTTCGTGGTGCCACGATCGAAACTGCCACCAAATATGTTATAATCTGACGCGTTTCTAAGCTGTTTGCAAAAGCGCAACAACACCATTCGTATGTAACCGAAACGGATGATTTTTAAGTCTGACCCTGCAAAAAGATTTCTTACCTAATAATAAGAAATAAACTTTGTACAAACGTGTTTTTATTTTTTATTATTTTAAGAAATTTCAAAGCGGCTTCGAATATTCTATTGAAGTTTCTCATACCTTAGAACCTGTTTTTCTGTAATTTAATTCAAAAAATGCCATGAAGGGCTTACGTGAGAGTAATCGGGTAAATTTGTAAAAACCGCACGCCACTGTTTTTTAAATTTTTGATTTCCTTTTTGAAACCTTTAATCTGAAAAAAAGTGGAGTGCATTTTTTCATGAAATTGACCCAATTACTCTGTTGGAATTTTTAGAATTTAATTATTGCAAAAAAAGTTATAATAAATCATAAGATTTTTTAATATATAATTCCAAGTCGTTTCTGAAATTTTTTGACCTATCTTAAAAAAATAAAAATTTCTAGAAGACCCAAGCTGTTGCGGACACATGTTTATATAAAATGTTTGCCTTATTTTTGGTTAAGAAATCTGCTTCTAAACGGAGGCCAATGTTTTTTAAAACATCCCGTATAAAAGCCCACAGTTTCAAGAAACCAATATCTTGTCTCTCTAAAAACAAAATTATGAAACCATTCTTTACAAAATGTACTTTAACTTCTGAACGTTTGAATGTGTCTCATTAAATGTTACCGATCTTATCAATTGGTTCCAACAGCGTGGAGCACCTCCACATTTTGGATTGAAAGTGGGACAATGAGATGCAATTGTTAAATACGCCCTACGACTTTTTATCTTAAATCGAAATGCACAACTTCAATGTATATCTATTTATTTTAAATATATTGAGTAACTTTCAAGATACGTGTGAACCACTTAACTGTTGGAGAAAATCAAGTGTTCCTACCAAGGGTGCCTGCGCCCTTCTGTTATCTTAATTACTGCAACATAAACATTAACACAAACTAGTAAAACATATGGGCACTCTAATAATTATAAAAATTCTTCAAGAACCTAAACGAGCCTGTTTAGAAGTATTGAAAGGGTTGTTACACAATATTAAGCTAAATTATCAGTCGGGAACCTCTAAAGGGGCCGACATGGTCACCCTTCGATTTATTTTTATGGGATTACATACATTGTTAAGGGTCTTTAAACTAAATAGGCTACTTGAAAATATCAAGAAATAGCACCATGAAATTCGTTAACAATTTTTTCTTTTCGGTCCGCATTCTCTCGACGCATTAATGACCATCAGTTAGATCATTTAGTCTGAAATATTGTACGTTTCAAACGTATTAGTAAGTAGGCTGCAACTTTATGTCAATCTTACATAAGTTGTTGTTTTTCAAATATGTTTAAATACACGATTCGGTTTCATACTTTTGTCGCACCCTGTACACACCATTGAAGATTGTTAAGAAAGCTGAATTTTTGTACCATACCTTTCAATAAAATATTGAAGGTTTGAAGCAATTTTAAAAATTGAATTATCTCAAAATCCGTTGGATTTACCAACATTTAACAGGGGTGATATTTTTGTATTCAAGGAAAAGTAATCTTTAAATTTACTAAAATATATATTTAAACAAAAGGACTCCTTCCAGAGCGCTTCCCCCGAAGAAAATTTTTAAACGGAAACTGTTGTTAAACACATACAGAGTGGCTAGGAAAACCCCGGCCACTTTTCTTGCGGCGGTCAAAAGATGGCGCTTTAGTAAAGAAAAATTAAGTTAAAATACTGGCAACAACGCAGAATCCAAGACGTTTTGGTTATTAAATACGCCCCATATTAAATCAAAACAACCAAAGCGTCTTGGATTCTGCGTTGTTGCCAGTATTTTAATTTAATTTTTCTTTACTAAAGCGCCATCTCTTGACCGCCGCAAGAAAAGTGGCCGGGGTTTTCCTAGCCACTCTGTACATTAATAAATATGACTCCTTGCAAAACTCGTTGATTTTGTGCAGGGTGCTTTTTTAAATACTGACAAATAAAGCCGTTTTAAGCGCCACTTTTGAGGGGGCATATCTCGAAAACGAAGCTTTTTAGAACTTTTCAGCGTGTCTGAATTATGGAACTTTAAGCGTCAAAATGCAACAACACGTTTAACTAATTTAATAGGAAAGGTGAAAACAATGAAACATATAAAGTAGATTATGTCAACAATGAGGTAAAATAATATAGAACAAACTGGTTGTTTCTTTATCTTTTTATTGAGTCCATGACGTAGCAGACAGTATAGCACGATATTCATGAAACAAATGACGCTTGAACAAGTTTTGACTATACATGAATTTTTCAAATAACTTGCAAATATTGCACTGAAGTATATGTAGGTCAAACATAAATAACAAACTGTTGAGGCTAATGGGATCTGAAAATCGTGCACTATTCAATAACGCATTGGAATTTTTATTATAGTTTATAGACTTTTCTGTTTATCTGAAGTAGTTTTTTCTTAGAACAATTTTCGTCATTAGGTTGTGGTTAGGTGCTGATCCCTACACCATACATTTTTTTACTTTACAAACTTTCAGCATTGATTTCATGAAAAATGTCCAACTCGAGATTTTGACGGAAATACATGTTTGGAAGCTCCAGGAACCCTAAAATTTTTTTTTCAAAGTTGTATGTCGGTGTGTGGGTATGTTTGTATGTGGATATATTTGTGTGCGTGTTGTGTGTGACGCCTCATAACCCCCGAATAGAGAGTCCAATTTCGATAAGCTTCGGAATGTGGTAGTTCGCATATTTACGGACAAAATAAGAAGCGGAAGCTAAACATATTTTTGGTACCTTTTTTTCAGAAATGGAATTATTAAAATTGAATAACGGAATCTGGTAGAAAACCTTGGGACAAAGCTGATGCTTATTTATCGAACGTACTAGCATTAACATGGCGGCCGCTACGAATTGTTGAATATTTTGACTTTAACGCTTTATTTCTCACAAACGAGTTTAACAAATAGAGATGCAAGTTGGTATTATATTAGACCCAGCAAAGCATAATGTTACTATGTAAAAATTTTTTTTTAATAAAAATTGTGGCGTAAAAATTCTCAAAAAACTATCGCTCAAAAACTGGCCACACGATTTTTTTAAATTTTGTAGGCTCAAAATAGCGATCGTAGCTCAGTGGTAAGCGCCGCCCGATCGTTCTCCCTTGCAAGACAACGGCAAACCAGCGAGGTTGATTTTTCCCCAGGAAAACCTCTCTAAAATAGAAGTGCATGTACTTCCCGTGGTTCGGAGCCCACGTTAAACTGTAGGTCCCCTATGTTTGTCTGTGTAAATTACCCATAGCCGCGCACCAAACACAGACATAGGAGAGAGGTCGCCAACGCCCTGAATAGGGTATGGCACCTAGAGAGAGAGAAGAAGGCTCATACAGATAGGGATAGGCTACAATTTGGTATGTGTCTCAGTTCGCTATTTTCTCTTTGACGCACGCCTTTTATGATTCTTTTTAAATCAAAAATTTATGCCCCCTTATTTAATAAACGTAGAACCATAAAACATTTTTGTTTAAGCTATATTGCTCATGAGCAATAGTAGCATAAGGTTCACAACTTAATTGTTAGGTGTCGCCAAAATAAAGGGGTTTAATTTTGCCCCTCCTACCCAATTTTTGGCTTACAAGTTCGTTCTCCCATTTTTAATTTTGTTGAATTCCAACGAATCTATTACTAAAAAATTCAGATTTTCAAAAAGTGTTTTCTATTGTTTCTATGTTTAAGCTTAGTATCATGAAGCATGCTCTTATAATATGATTATTATGCAGCTACGCTGTCGGTACAGTAGTAAAAATGGTTGCATGTTAGTCAATGTAACACATTATTAATAAGATACTTTTGAATATATGATAAGTAACAATACCTGAAGTACTAGAAAGTCCAGATTATATTAATATATAGAAATATTTGCAGCATTCTTTGTATAATCCATAAAATTAGGACTTCGACCCGCGGGCTGATTAATTAGCTTATTTATCATTTAAAAAAACCTAAATAAAACATCGTGGGGCATAGCCCACGTGTTTTGCTAGTATTGGTTTAATTAGACAACATTGTTTGTCCAAAAATTTATAATGTAGTTAAAAATACAGTCAGTAACAGGCAACAATTACAATCACTAGAATAACTTAAAACAATAACAAATATGGAAAAATTTTTAAACTTAAAAAATAACCTTGAAAACTTGTAATGAAATGATCTTGAATAATTTTTTCTTTGGCAACATACACATATAAACAAAGCTGCTACGTTTATTTTCGATTGCTGTTTCGTCAAGGTTAATTTTTTTAACCATAAGTATGTGAATTATGAAAATCAATTATTAATGACCACTAAATAGAGTTCACAGATTATTATTAAATTGATATATAGAACTTTTTCAAACAATGATTTTGCGTTTTATTGACACTTTAAAAAGGTTACGGAAGTTTTTAATACTTAACACTTCCACGATCATCTTAGTTCGAATTTTTTTCATAAATAATACAACGAGTGATTGCGATTTTTCGATAAAATTGTGGTGTAAGTATTTTTATTATAGAAAAATCGTATCACGAGTCGTATTCGTTTTGACTATATCACTCGCATTAATTTTGACGCATTTTTGGTACCACTGAATAAGTCGGAAATGCTCGGGTATTTTCGGTAATCGGCGCTCTTGAGATGGTATTGTTTGCCTGTTTTTAAATGTTTTGCAGTGGCGTCCTTTTGCAAAGATTATTTTATTTTTTTTATTTTGAAGTTTTTATTTACTGTTGCTGTGAAGTGTTGTTACAATGGATCGTTTTGCAGAAAAATCGTAAAGTGGTATTTCATAAAGCTTTTGAGGTTATACATACATTACTTTGGTCAAAGATTTTGGTTTATATAATCTGTCAAACAAAATACAGTTTTGATGTAAACATAAATTTATGTTTTTTAATGCATACTAGCATGTTATTATTATATTTATTATAGGAGTACACTAAAATTTGAGTCGGTCATGATTTGAATTATGATTTTAACACTCGCGATTCATGTTGGTTGACATCGTTATCATCGGCTATCGTCGACGTTTCTCGTATTTTGCTTTTTGCTTGTGGACGACAGGGACAATTATTGTTTTTAATTCATAAGTTATGTTATAATTAAATACGATACCGACTTCTGGCCGAAGCAATGAAAAACTGCATTAAAATTATAATAAATATATTCAAAAGTCAGTGCACATCAGTTTTAAATGCGTCAATTTAAGACTTCAGAGCAATTATCCGAAGCTACTGTGGGTTTAATCACTTATTTAAACAGCACCATGTAGTTTAATCAGTATAAAACAAACGCGATTGGTTCATTTTGCAAAAGGGGAAACTTGTGATTGGTTCAATGAAATGTGAGTGGTATAGTCACAAATATTTCTATTACTAATAATTTCTTTCTTTCTGCATTCAAACAAATCTGCTCTTCCTGCATTAATACTTTTTAGTTAAACTTACAAACGTTATGGTAGGGGGCGATAACATATTGTGTGCCTTTTAATTTTTATTTATTACTGTTTTCATTGTATTTGACAGTCAGTGTACATGGTACAATGTTTGTACCTTTTTAATTATTTGAAAAGACCTCGCACTATTACAAAACATGCATATGTATTTAGCAAGTTGATATTTGTTACTGACAAGTATCATTAGTCACTTTTAGCATTATCTATGTCTACGTATGTTAAATATCCTATTGCTCGTCATTAAGAAAGGAAACCATTCCGATTAGGTAATGGAAAAAACATTCAGTTCTTTATCTGTTGTTTTAGTAATATAACTATTTAAACTAAACTTTTATGTATACAGAGTGAGTCAACAAGGCCAGGTTGGTAGATATTTCCTCAACGATTTAAAATACAAAAAAATTTTCAAATAAAAATTTGGCATTGCCAAATTATTCAAAATAAATTTAAAAAATTGACACTTGAATCTGTAATTAATTCTGATTGTTAATGTCAATTATTAATAAAAAAAAACTTGCTAATCTCACTAATAAAATCGGCACGAAGAGTATTTACACATAAACGCAATTTTCCTGTTGAATGTTAGGTAAAACCATTTGTCATCCGCTAGATATTTTAAAATGGAATTTGATTATACAGGGCGTTTCTAAATCTAATGTGTCGCAACTCGTTTTTTTTAATGGAAGACGCTGCATATTTTTACAGTTTGTTAGAGTTTCTTTGCGTTTTGTAAATTTTACTAGCTAATGGTTATACCCAAATCCAACGGTTTTCGCGAAAATTAGATTATAGGAAAAAATTAGATAATTTCTAGCAATATACCTATGTAAGTACCATAGGTGTCATTGACACCTGTTTTTTGTACAAGGGTGCCATATTTTTTGATGACAGAGTAACTGGAGATATTCATGTAGATTTTTTCAGAATAGTCTGCCAGATTTGTTAAAAAATGTACGTTTAGCAACAATACATAGATTATGGTTGCAACATGATGGTGTATAATTCCACCACAGTGCGCAAGTACACTACTATTAAAATAATGGATTTACAGGTGATTGGATTGGTAGAGGTGGACCAATTCTTTGGCCACCTAGGTCTTCAGACTTAGCTTTGTATGTAGGGTTTAAGTAAAAGAATGGGTTCATTAAACTCAGCCAAATACACTTTAATGAAGGATAGAATTACAACTGCCTTTCAAGAAAATAATGACCAAACCGAATGCCCGTTTTTTTAAGTCGTCTAAAATTGTGTGTACAAGAAAATGGCGTATATATCTACTACAAAAATATTGCTTTTACCCTTTTATTTTAAATAAATTTCTTTCATATTCGCAATAGTTGTTTTGTTTCTTAAAATGAGCTCTTTTGAAAGAAGTAAAAGCCAATTCATATATGTTTTTTTTATAATTATTTGCAGTGGCGTTATCAAATCAATTCTAACGAGGCTAATTTAAAATACAAAAATATGTAAAAGTTTCACATTCGGTTATAATTTTTAGGGCCGACTTCAAGCTATTTGTTTCAACATGAGCCTAATTAAAATTTTCATCTTTTTGTGGTTTTTAACTGTAACGTTCTCACACTGATTCAAAATAAAAAAAGAAACTGAAAACTACGGATGTAGAAGCTGCAAGAAGTCTAGTGACGTTAATGGTGTAAAGTTACAAGAACTTGTGGTTCTCAGCACCGGTGCTTTAATACACATACACAGAGATGAATGAATAAATTATTTACAGGCCATAAGATCAAAACCATATGGCAAGCGAATGTGGTATTAAATTGAAAAGTTCATTGTCAGCGCCATAAGATTGAAGAAGCTCTTTGTATTTAATTACACACTTTATTAGGTAAATTTTAATTTCACTCTTTTAATTTGATTATCCAAATATCCAATCTCTTTCTGAAGATTTTAAAACTTGAAAGAGAAATTGAGGTTTTCTAGTTCTATTTATAAAAAAAAAAGAGTGTTAGACATTGTTTGATGTTTGAAGTGTGGATATAAAAATAAAAATATTATTAATGGAATTCTGGCGCCACTTCTTTCAGTGCGTAAGTATAAGAAGAAGTTTAATTTTTATTATAAACTTATAACATTTTAAAAAGCAAGTTACCAATTTCAGTTAGCAGTTTCTAAAAATTTACTTAAAACATTGAAATGTAGCATTGATTTTATACTACATAGTAGATTGACAAAACTCGTATATTAAATTAGAGGCCTGTAACAACTAGAGGGCAGCATTTTTACTAAATAGAAAGTGTTGAAACGCTGTCATTTAATAGGGAGAACTAATGACTTATTATATGGGATTAGGGGTGTGCGATACAAAATTTCTGTACCGATGCATATCGATATTTTTGTATTAATACGTATCGATTTATCGATATTTGGATATGTATCAATATATCGAGGTATCGATACGTACCACGGGATCGATAGATATCGCCACATATGTAATATCGATACGTATCGTTGTATTGATACGTATCGCACACTCACATTTATATCAATACTTTACTAAATTTTTACTTTTATGCCATTGGCGCCATGACTAATACCTTTGATATGTTTTAACTGGTACTAGGTACCTGTCGCTTACTTCTACGAGTGTGCTATAAGAAAATTTCTGTATCGAACGTATCGATATGTTTGTATTGATACGTATCGATTTATTGATAGTTGGAAACGTATTTAACATATCGATATATCGAAGTATTGATACGTACCACGGGGTCGATGCATATCGCCACATCAATATGTATTGTAATATCGATACGTATCATTGTATTGATACATATCGATACAGGCATTTTCGTATCGCATTAACATACAAATAAAACACATGTGCGTATGGCTTGAATGAATGTGCATGAAGGGTGGCATAAGCTTCAGGAGCGTGGTGGTTTAAAGGCCAAAAGCCCCACTACCTCCTACTACACAAGCGAAGAGCCTACCCGGAGTGAAAGACCTCGACACCTTCAGGTATATGAGGATAGATTATGATGATGATGATGTTCACATTCACATCAATATTTTACTAAATTTTTATTTTTTATGCCGTTGGCGTTTGGACTAAGTATTTGATGTATTTTAACTGGAAGTACCCGTCGGTCACTAGTACGAGTGTGCTGTATGAAAATATCCCCATCGACGCGTATCGGTTTCTTCTATATCGATACGTATCAATATTTCAATACGGATCGATATATCGACGTATCGATACATGACGCGTTATCAATGTGTATCGAAATATCGATACGTAGCGGTTGTCCACGAAAGTATACTCTCACCCCTCTTTGTTCACAAAGTTTAGTTAAAAATATGCTATTTGGGGATGTTTAATTGTTTGAAAAAATTATATAACGTATAGGTCAATAATCTAGCACTTCCCGTTTAACCGGAAATGAAGCCAAATTTATATATCATATATCTTGATGCGGGAAACCATTTGCATTTTCTCCCTTATTTATCAAACAATTTTAAATTTAACAAAAGCAATTGAAAGAAAATTATAGGTTCTACAAGAATCCACTAAATAATATACAGGGTGTTATTAAAAAATATGAAGTAGGCCTCTTTTTTGGTTAAATCGGATGGGCTAGATTAGTGACCTATACGTTATAGAATCCGCATTTATGGACAATTAAATATTCCCAAGTTTCATTTCGTTAGTTTTATAAATTATGAAGAACTACTTTCGACATCAAATCGGTTTCTCGATACGAACTGCCGTTCGATGTACCACATGTCCTTATTAATGCAATCCACCTTAAATAACTTCAAAATAAAATAAGATATTGAACCACGGTAAAAGCGAAGTTGCGGGGTTCAAAGAGAGTGACAATAAGGCATTAGAATTGTTAGGTGCTTACTGACCCCTTCAGCCCCCAAATTAAAAATATTAAACGGCAACATACTCCCTGTTTGGTGTATCAAATTAAAGCGGTTAAAAAACTACTGTCTAACATTAAAAAGAAAATTAAAATCGGGCAATTTCAGTTATGGCTCAAACAAGTTCAAAAATGTTTATATGAGAAATAAAAACATTAAACGGTAACATGCCCTTTGTGATATATCAAATTAAAACACTTAAAAAACTGCTAACTAACAGCGAAATAAAAATTTGAAATTGTACAATCTGGAGCTGAAAGTCAGGATGCTCAAAGAACAGCTGAATCTGGATTTGTAGCCAATAATTTCAATTATTTCATTTTTTGATTTTTAGTTTTCCACGAATCCTTAATTTCTGCCGCGATACCTAGGTTTAAAAGCTCACTACTACATCGACTTTTTTTATAGTTTATATCCTCTCAATTACATCACACGCCCTTGTATGTTATCGAAACCTTTTCTTTGTTACAAAACTTTCATTAAACATTTGAAATTAAATATGCCTTGTTTGATTTCAGTTGTTTTAGCCATAACTGGGATTGTCTGATTTTTATTTTTATTTTGCTGTTAGTATTGTTAAGCGCTTTAATTTGATGTATCACAAGGGGTACGTTGCCGTTTAATATTTTTGAGTTGGGGTGGCTGGGGGTGAGTAGGCATTCAACAACTTTAATACCATATTGTGGCACCCTTTACACCTTGCAACTTTGCTTTTACCGCGGTTCAATATCTCATTTTGTTTATTTAAGGTGGATCGTTTTAAAAAAGGACATTCGTATATCGACACGCCGACGCAGTGCTTGACGGAATTTGTCAATTTAGTAATGTTAAAATTCATGGTTTTGCTACAACTTGATAGCTAAAAAACTATAAACCAAAAGACATTTAATTGAGTAATATCCGATAGTTTAAATCAAGTTAATGTAATTTTGTTCCACTTTTCTCAAAGTCAACGACAATGTTTCTACAAATAGAAGTTATACTATAAATTTGGCAATATACTTAAAAACAAAGCAGCAAATTTGGACGGGCATTTATTTATTTCATCACCAGATACTTGAAGTTCGCAATCAAAGCACCTGTCACCTAACCAGTAATTAATTTGAAGGCTTTCTGACATCTTAACAAAGCAACCTCCGTTATTCAAAACAATCAATCAAATTTTGTTGAAATGATCGTGACATATTTTTTTAACAGCTAAGAGATCTTTAATTTGAAATTTCCTCTCATTTCAAACAGTTTAATTTTTTTTGATCTAGTTTTTTTTTTTCAATAATTAGCACTTACTTAAACTGGAGCACTTTATAACATTTACGAAAGTATAGTTCAGTTGTGACTTCCAGATTAGGCCAAACGTCCTTGCTGCTTGTTATTTTGTCACTCATTACAACCTAATTTTTATTGAAATTGGCATACTTAATTCACAAGGTAACATTTAAAAACCATTTTTTTCGCTTGCGAGATGCGACATATTAAAAAGTCATTTTAGGGTGCGTCTAATACCTTTCGTCAGCTTTGTTTAAATGTGAGAAATTTCCGCTTTCTTACAAAAAATGGCAATGACTACTGACATTTACACCTCTGGCTTAATATATTATGAATTTTAGTGAGTTTCTCGAGGATATAATAAACCATTTAGCAAATGCCATCGCACCCGTTGTTTCTAAATTAATTCGGTTACTTTTTGCTCAGTATTTTTCTCTCCTTTCTCTCTTAAACAAGGTTAATCTTGCTAAAATAACAAAATTAGTTAATTAATCATTCTTGCAATTATACCATCTGAGGTGAATAATAAATTGATGTAATTTTATCATTATATCGGATTCTTGCAGAGTGACTTTCCGTTTTCTGTTCGATGTGATATACTTTCGACAAATACGCCTTTCTCTAATACAAGACTTGCATTGTAAATCGCGGAAAAGTTAATAATCGTTCACTCAAAACGATTATTTATTCGTGCTGAAACTACACAAAACAAAAGGAAAGTTGTTGTTACAGAAAAATTAATGTGAATACTTCAACGGGTAAAGGTTTCTGTGATTAATTTTCCGAGGTTTCAGTTAATTTGTTCATTATCTTGTAGCAAATTACTACATGCGCGATTAGTTAAGTAAACTTCTTGTCGGAATGAGCATTTTCTGCTAGAATAAGAACAAATCGTCTAATTTGCATACGTGGATTACGTCATGTATTAAATGTAGCAATGTTGTAGTTCCTTCTAATTTACTTTTAGTTTTATACCAGCTCCGATCGTTAAGAGAATTATAGTTTTTTGTTATTTGTTAGTTTGTACTAAAGGGGAAAAAGTGTATGAGCGTTGTAAAATTAAGAAAAAATATTGTAATAATCTGTAGAGTTGGTTAAGTGCTTTTTAACGCCCGAGGCAAAATGTAAAATATTTGCCCCCTCTCTTAATTTGCCTAAATATTTTCAATTCGTATCTACAACCAACTTTTAAAACAACACAAATTTTCATAAAAAATTTCTATAGAGCATCAAGATTTATGGAAATATTTTTATAATTCAATATGATTTGTAATAAAATAATTATTTAAGAGCTTAATTTTGTATAAATTATGTCCACCGAATGTAATATTTAATAAAATTGTAAGCTTAAAATAATTGTAGTATTTAGTGAAAAAACGAAATTTTTACTTAATTTTGATTGTATCTAAAGGATTACTTTTGCTTCGTAATTATATAACGAAAGTCACCTAATTTCACTACCATTTTAACGGAATCTAAATCTAAAGATCGGATTAGGCCGTTGCGTTTTTGGTAACATTTTAATTTTGGACAAAAAACGTTTGGTATATCTAAATGGAATTTGGTCATCGTAACAGCCCCCGGAAATGGTTTCAAACATTTTTAGTAGTATGGAAAACAATAAATCTAGAGAAAGGCTATAACGCATAGTTTCCCAAATGCAGCCGTTTTTTCTGTGAAGTGCTCTTTGAATTTTTGAAATTTTAAAATTAATACTTCTTTTTGTTTTTTTAAAGAACCATGAGGCCGTGCGTGAGCACGACCCCATGATTCCCATCCCACCCCCTTACCCGGGCTCACCGCACTTAGCGCTATACACCGGTCTAACATGCCCCACCCCTGAAAGACATGCAACCCAACATACACACCACACACGCCATTCATGGACATGCCGGATTTAAATTATTCACAAAATTTTCCGACTGGCAGAGGACTCGAAGCTACTGCTGTTGGGAGCCTAGTTTCAAAGCCTGGGACTTTAACCACTAGACCACCCGCTGGTCCTAAATTAATACTTCTATGTTCAATAAACAAAGAATCATAAAAACTGCACTTGAGAAATATTACTCATGACTATAGTTCGGATTTCTAGTCCAGTATTTTGCCAGTATTTCAATTATTAGGCAATCTGTTATTAAGCAATTTTGTCATTTATTCCTTTAAATATATAGTTGGCGCATATCTAAACTTTTAAACGAATTATTTGCGAGCTTAGAATGGTAACACATCTATATGTTTGACCTTAATTTAGCTCTTGCAGGTAGTTATTATTTATTTGGTCAACTGGAATTAAAGCTTATGTAATAGTTTAATAAAATAAAACAGGCTTCATAAGCGTAGAATAGGAATGGTCATGAGTTTTAAAAGTACTTCACGAAACAATTTCATGAAACTGCAAATAATATTTTTAATTGAAATGTAAAATAGCAGCCACGAATTAATGAAGATGAACGTGTAAATTCATTAATACAACGAGAAAGTTCTACAAAAGAAAACTTTGTATTATCGACATTAACAAGGGGCAGAAAACCACCTTTAAATAAAAAAACTTAAGAATTGTCGTACATAAGAACAACTTTTTCTAATTTTCTTCCAAAAAATAAGTTCTCTTGTCCAACATGTTTCACGTATAACTTAATGGATTGGAGTACGTCCATGGTTTTTGCTTACCTATTGAATTTTAACAAAATGTTTTGCTGTTCTGCGACTAGAAGTCCAGTCTTTACTCATGACTAACAGGATAATAAGATTTTTTGTTTGGTTTTGCAGTGAAAATGTTGCCAAAAACATAAGTCTAGTATCCGCTTGCGGTTTCAAGTTTATTAAAAGGTTAATTTGTCGATAAATTTTAGACATACCTCTGCGTTTCAAAACGCATCGAAATCGGTACATCCGTTCGGGAAATATGAGGTGCACATACCCACATGTTGACTCACAGGCAAGCATTTTTAAATTCATTTTTTAAGTTCCTTTAAGTCAAAAACAGGTATTTTCGTTAAAATCTCGAAATTGGTCATTTTTATGAATTCAACACTGCCTTTTACTGAAAAATTAGGACTAAAGGTGACTACAGTTGAACGTGTAAGATCCAAATATTTTAAATATTAAATTGCAGGTTTACAATTACATTAAAAAGAGAAATTCATTATTTGAGCATATTGGACGTGCTGCCTTGATCGTGTCGTATTCATTAATAATCTTCTTTTTGTATTTTTATTTGTGTGCTAGTTCTTTTATCTTTTATATTCTATTTATATCGTAGTTGTTCTTTGTTATTCTCACTATTATTGTCATTTTTCAAAGTAGCTTAGTATGTATTCTTTTTTGATTTAATTTAATTTACCCCCTTTCCTTTCCTTTTCTAATCACAAATTTTATTTTTATATTTTATTATTTTCCAGATTTTTTTGCTGTTATTTGCTTATACTTTCTATTTTTATTATTTTTTTTTAAATTTTTTGTACTTCCATTTTTATTGATTTTCTGTCGCATTGTAATTTTTTATAACTTTCTTGAAAAACATATCTTAGAAATGTTTAAAGTCGTTCATTTTGAACCCACATAACACACATCACGGCCCACTGATTATAAAAGACTAAAAGCTTCAATTCCGTTAAATTCCGTATAAGAATATACAGCTTATAACAAACCCGTGTACAACAAACTTTTGGTTATAAAAATCAATTTTCTTGTCTATTTTGGCTTGGAACGAACATATGCGCAAAATTTTTGGAGTTTGTTCTAAACTTGGTTTTGCAGCATACAGCGAAAACATTCTTTCGCATACATCTTCTTCCTACACTCAGCTTCTAATAGGCATTCTAAGTTGCGCTTTTTTCGAAACAAGGTCGTGATTCGACTCCGGATTTTCATCCAAGATAGTTTGTAATTTATCACATAAAATTAACAGGCCTCTTTTAAAACTCTCACCGTAAATACCGACGTATGCGATAATAACAGTGATGAGGTCGTTATGAAAAGGTCACTCGATTTTATCTGTGCACTTCTGTGTGTTTATAATAAATTTAAATTCTCCTCTTTCACCTTCGCCATATTAAGTCACGCATAAAGTGCAGGTCAGACCCCTCCTCGCTTTATTAAGAAATATTCAAGAAAATAAGCTTTAAAGTATTTCTAACATTTTGTAATAACTTTGCCATGTTGATGATAATAATAAGGAGATTTGGAAACCAGTTGATGTCTGCTTAAAAAGGAATGGATGCTGGTTAATAGTAAAAGTTAGATTTCTTTTTGTGGCGAAGATGCCGTAGGTTTATTATAATGAGATCATTTTATTGAGATTGTTGTTTTTGCTGGTGACTCCGGATTTTTTATTGGCTAATATTAAATTTCATTTTCTCTTTGTTTTCTAGGTTTTTGGACTTCTTCCAAGTTCATTTTAACTGCTTAATTTTTTTTTAATATCAATGAATTGCTGTAAGAATCTTATGTGCGTAACCTTGCCAACCCACTCTTTCCGATAAATTATCTAAAATATCCCACATAAATTCCGGGCTATATCGTGCACTTTTTTCTTTTAAATCTAAATTATTGACTAAAACAGAACCTTGGACTATAAGAAATACTTATGTAAAATTTTGCATATACATTAACATTTTGAATGCACAAGGCGACTAGGAAATGGGCAAAAATTGCATTTCTTAATATCTAAAAATAGGAATTTAATTGAATGTTAATTGCAAGTTTTTTTCGCACTTTTAATTCCGTGCATTTCTTAAAATGAAATAAGACAAAAGTATTGCAAAGAAAAAAAGAATCACTTTAAGATTAACTTTTACAATGGATTTTCCTAAAATTGTTTATGATAAATGATAATGTACGAAGTCCGTATGTAACACAACAAACTACCTAGCAATTATTGTTATTATTTGTAATCATTTGTGCATTAATTTGCATACCTACATGCGTTCCATATTACGTTCTTCTTTATGGTTTGCTCATTGTTGCAATGTTGCGGCCTACATCCGCCTCTGTGTTTCCCGATTATTTATGGATAATACAAATTTTTTATTGTTCTTGCACATATGTTATAATTTATAAAGGAAGTTTGAATTCAAGAGATTGTTTATTCGTCCGAATTGTTTACATTCTTGTATTTTTTAAATTTTAATGAAACAATCAACTTGTGTTAAATGTAAATTCTTCTCCGTTTGAAATATTTTAAAAATAAAAAGTTTAAATATTAAAACATTTCAAAAGTTATAAACATTTTTTTTAATTCCACAACGCTAATGCAACGAAATTTATTTAAAAAAAAACAATTTTAGGTCAAGAGCAAAACCATTGACGAATAAGCCGTGGGTTCTCGGTTCAATTCTGGCAACAGTCTCAATTTTTTTGTAATTATTGTGCATTAAGATTAAGTGGGGCTCAAGAAATAAATTGCCCGAGTTGTTGAACAGACGCGATATAATCTTAGCTGTTGAGTCATGTGCATGCCCCCAAACATCAAAGTTATGAGGGTAATTGTTGAAAAACAAATACTAAAATGGGTGCTTTTTTTTAATTAAAAATAAATAAATCCAAGTTGTATTTAATACGCAAAGTCCGGACTTTTAGTCCCAAACAAGCAAAAAATTTCGTTAAAATTCAATATGCAAACAAAAACCATGGGCGTACTCAAATCCAATATGTTATTTGCTACAATTACAACTGCAATATTTGAGATACATCGGTTTGTTCGGTGTTACTTTATTATTGAGCTGGGCCAGAAAGGTTCTGGAATCCGCATCTTGAGATGGAGCAGGAAATAAAGCATCGTGAAATGGTGGAAGAAATGGTATTCGATGAAGAAAGTAGATAGATTAAAATTGTTTTGTGCAGTAGGCAGTTTTCAAACATGCGAACATTTATATTCTGTGTGCGCTTATAAACCCTGTTATTATTTTACTGGAAATTATTTAAGCATCAATTACAACTGACCAAACAAATAACAAGTAACTAAACGAGCTCGCATAAGGTCAAACATATAGGCGTGATAATGTTATAATCACGTACATAATTAGTTCAAAATTGCATAGAAGCGACAATTCACAGGAATTATGCAAAAATTTATTATTAATTTATTGCCTCATACTTTCAATACTGACTAAATAGGTACTAGACTAAAAGTCCGGACACTGTTAATAAGTTTGGACATCTCTAACATTTAAGGTGATGTAGTTAAAACTAATTAACTTGTGCATTGCATTACACTGTATTCTATTCACTAGCATCAATAAAAATTTTGAGTTTGAATTTAAATTCACAATTTTCAAATAAAAATAAGTAAAATACTTGCATAAATTCTTAATTTATATTGAAATTTCAGGTAAACTTTTGAAGTATATTAAAATACTTCATCACAAGTAATATAACTTGTGATTATGATTTTCTGGTCGGAATTTGGATTGATTGTTAACGAGTTCTAGTTAAGAAATGTTTTGAGTTTGCTTTTAATATATTGATAACAATTTCCGAAAGAAAATATATAAAATAGTAAAAAAAATTCTTAATTTCTTTTTAAAATTTTAGGTAAAATTGGAAAATGTGTAAAAATATTTTATCACAAGTAATATAACTAGTGATTTTTATGATAAATTTTGATTGATTTTTAACGAGGGTTAGTTAAAAAATGTTGATAAAATACTAGTATAATTTCTTAATTTATATTTGAAATTTTAGTGATAATTTTGCAATATGTTAAAACTTTTTATCGCAAGTAATATAACTAGTGATTCTGATTTTCTGATCAATTTGGGTTGATTGTTAGCGAGTGCTAGTTAAGAAATGTTTTTGAGTTTTCTTTTAACAAACTGATAACAGTTTCTGAACAAAAATAAATAAAATTCTGGTATAAATTACTAATTTATGTTTTACATTTTTGGTAAAATTTTGAAATACGTAAAAATATTTTATCGCAAATAATATAACGAGTGATTCTGATTTTCTGATCAATTTGGGTTGATTGTTGACGAGTGCTAGTTTAGAAATGTTTTCAATATGAGTTTAATAAATTGATTACAATGTCCGAAACAAAATAAATAAAATTTTGGTATAAATTCTTAATTTATATTTGAAATTTTAAGTAAAAAATGTAAAAATGGCGATTTAAATTTTCTGGTCAATTTGGGTTGCTTTTTAACGACTGTTTTAATAATAAATTAATTACAATTTCGAAAAAAAATAAAGTTTTGGTATAAATTCTTAATTTATATTTGAAATTGGAGGGATAATTTTGAAATATGTTAAAATATCACAAGGAATATAACTAGCGATTCCGATTATTTGATCAACTTGGGTTGATTGTTAAGCATGATAATTGACGAGCATAAAACTATCTTAATTAACTAGCACGAGTTAACTATCAACCCAAATTTACAAAAGGAAGATCGCGTTTACATATTATATTTGTAATGACCGTATCACAGAGAATTAATGGACCAGATTAGTAATATTTCTGCTTGGGTCAAAAATACTAAAAAAGATGTAATTGAAGTTTTCAATCCCGAAACTCTACTTCAACTAACTTTAAGGAAATTATATCCTGTACTAAAAATATTTAAAATCCCATACACTTTTGTTAACTTTTTATAGTAAAACGTCGTAGATTTCAGCTGTACGCGAGGTATTTTGCCTTGTGACTGACAAAAAATCCAGTACAAAACTGTGCAAGGGAGTATGCATATGCACCACGGCTGGCCGGATTATCGTCATTTTTCGCACACTGATGGACTAAGTAGAATGTGAGTGATATTATCAATAGTCACACAATGACTGAATAGTAAACTAAACGGGTTAAATTACGAAAATTTGTTTCTATGCAAATCAAGTATTTGTTGGGCTTAAATAAAATAGAAAAATATTCCGGTTAAATTACGAAAACTTGTTGCATATCAGCAAGTGTTTGTATCGCGTAAATAAAATTTTAAATAAAGTTAAATTACAAAAACTTGTTGCATAGCAACGAGTGATTGTGTTGCCAAAACATTTTATTAAGCAAAACAAACACGATTTTATTTTTTAGATTCACGAGTGGTATATAAGCGGATTATCTCAAGCATAGTATAACGAATTTGTCAAATAGTTTATATTTTTTAAATTATTGCTTACAGTTATTTGGGATAAAATTTTGTATGTCAACAATAATTGGGTTAATTTTTACTTTCCTATATTTTCAGTATAAGGAAGTATTGATTTCGTGCAAAATTTCAAAGTTGAGATTTTAACGGAAATAGTCGGAGGGGGGGGGGGTCCATGGACCCCAAAAGTGTAATTTTAAAAAAATGTCTGTCAGTGGGTGGGTAGGTGGGTCCCTTACGCTCCATATCTCCGGAACGGCTGGACTGATTTTGATGTGCTTTGGAATGAGGGGGTATATCAAAAATTCACCGACAAAATAAGCTTTTGAAATAAAACGAAACCGGAAGCGGAAGTTAGACATGTTTTTTTGGTAGCATTTTTTTCAGAAACTGTATTTTGGAAATTTTAATAGTGGAGATTAAAGAAGGCCTTAGGACAAATCAAACGATTTTTTACCGAACTCTCTACCTTCAACATGGCGGCCGCTACGAATTTTTGAAAATTTCGACTTTAACGCCCATTTACTCAAAAACCAGTTATCTGATTGGAATCAACTACATCTTGTTTGGTAGCCCTTCAAGGGTACTATACCATGAAATATAATTAATTTTGAAAATATTAAAACGATCGCAATGACATCACTCCAAAATTTTGGAATTTTTCAAAAAAATATTTCTTAAAAACTGCCCACACGTTTTTGTTTAAACTTTATAAGCTGATAGAGCTGGGAATCTTCTACAATTCTTTTTTGCGCATTCCTATAATTTCACTGTGACGCCTTCTATGAATTTTTGAATATTGAAAATTGGTACCCTTTTATTTATTTAACGGGGGGCAATAAAATATTTCTGTTAAAGCAAAATAGCTCATCATTGATAGCAAAATCCGAATATCATAATATTTTTTTGATACTTTAATATTTAGGGGGGCTATTATTCCCCCTCCCCCCCAAAATTTTCGCTAAAAATTAAAAAATTGATTTTTTGTTTTGTTTGCTCTAGGAGAATCGTTTTACAAGAAATCAAAAAATCGAATTTTTTGCCCCTTAATAATCTTTTTGTCCTTAGAAGAATTTCACATACTTTCTACAGCAGTTGTATTCTTGTACTAGTCGTTTAATCTTCAGTGTAGGCTAACTTTTTTATTTTAATAGATAGACTCGCAAACCCAAGAGCAAAGTTGTAGGGCAAATTCTTCTCGATTGTATTTAAGAAAAAAACTTGAGTTTCCAATTTTAATATGGCGGCCACGGTAAAAAATAACTTTTTTTTAAATGGAAACGTGACATTTTGGCTTTAAAATCAGAAAGGTTTTGAAATTCTAAATACAAATTAATAAGAGTAATTTCTTGCTAAAAATAATACTTCTCGAGTATTTTCAAATATCAATTTCCGCGCTTCCGTTGATTCAGTCCGAATATTTTACCCAACCTTATGCTTGCAGCGCAGCGGTGGGTCTTTCTTCTACCCCTTTAAGATGTTACAACTTATAAGAACTATTTACTTTAACTAGTCGTGTCTAGACAGGTGTATATCGAAAGTGTTGGAAAATATAAAACAATGTATTTAAATGTATAGGAAAGTCAAGGCGGTAAATGTGATGTATGTATAGGATAATCATACTTATACCTTTGGCACAAAAGCATCATCTATTTTTCCTTAGCAACAAGTTTTAATTAGCTCTAACTTTAAAAACTTGAATTTTCGAAAAAAAACTGGTTTTACATACTTTTTATAACAATATTTTCTAATTTGTACAGTTTCGAAGATTGTTTTTATTTTAAGAAAATTTCATTTGTTGTATATTCCATATTTTCTGTATACCATGAGCTGCCCAGGTTCCTGAACTTTTTCACCCAGAATAGAAAGGAAACTAATCTATTCCATAGTTTTTTTGTGTTCTAATAAAATTTAACATAAATTTACAAGTCAAAGTTAAACTTTTCGTTCAAACCTTGACTTCTATAAAATTTAAAAGTTAGAAATTTATATAACATTTTTAATTGCCTCTAAAATTGTCACACCTAAAAAACTGGCTCTGCCTCAAAATAAGTGTGCGAAACTTACTATTTCGATTGCATTTCTATTATATTCAAAATTGTATTTAAATTTTGTATTTCCTTACCAATTTAATCCTTGAAAAGGTAGGATTGATTGACCTTATAACTTTCCCCACACCCCTAAATACATCATGATTAACGTTCGATCAAATCAATTTTTTCCGTTTCGTTCTAATCTAAGCTCGTCAGTGCAACAAAACAAACCTTCGTCTTTACTAGAATGCAAGCTTGGATTTACCTACTTAATCAAGAAAAGCTTAAATAAATCTCCTTGTTCAAGCAATTTGTCTTCAATCCTCTGATAAGATCCAACATGTACTGTTTATATCTTCACGTCCCAGCTGTCAAACGCCCAACAACTAAATGTATGGCAAATTCCATAGCACACACACACCTCGAACCGCTAGTTACTGTAATTCTTACGCGATCATTCTGTATAATATATGGAACAGTTAGTGCTCTTGAACTGTCTTTTTTTCGGGTCATTGTTCGTCATCGTCCCATTGTTGAATCTCTTTTGAATTAAAATTTAGAACAAGAAAAAAGTGCACATAAATTGCTTAATAATGGGGGAACGCAATCGATTTACCGCAAGTGGTTGCGATTGTAACCTGGTGAAGAAGTAACTGTAAGACATTGTTTAGCTGCATTAACCTATAACAATAAAATTATAAGTTTTACTTCCTGTCTTGTATGCAAATGCCGTTGTTCCTATGTGACTTTTGTGGGAAGAAAACGTGGGTACTGTTTACGCACTTGTAGACTAAATCTGATATCCAAAGTAATTATTTTTTTGTTGCTTTAAGAAATTTTTAGTAGCATGTTAATGGTTTTAGTGAATTTTAGGATTAATTTATGTGTACTAAACAAATCAAGTTTATTTCACTTATTATGACAGAGTTTTAGCGGTCGCGTAGTTCCTAACTGTAATGGCCGCAGAATTTTTTTGTCTCTCGTTTCTTATGGAAGATAAGAAATTTTATAGCAATGTGCTGTAGTGTCCGGATTTCCAGTCTAGTATTTAGTCAGTATTTAAATTAGGGGCCAATCAAATAATAGTAAATCTTGGCATGATTTCTTTAAATATACAGGGTGTGGCAGCCCGCTGTAATTGGTCAACTGCAGGTTAAGTATTAGAGATAGAAGAAACTTTCTTAGATAAGAGTTGTTTAGGGTCGTGTGTACTATCAGATAAAAATATTTTCCATTATACAGGGTGTTCCATATCAGAGTGGGATAGCAAACTTATATTTTTTTAAGTAAATACCCTGTATATTTTTGCAAATTATTATTCGCCTTTTGATTTGCTTTCCGACTGTTTTGTTTTTCTAAATCCGTTGCGGTGTTGCCAAGTTATTCAACTTTTTTCTGTAAATTTGACATTTGCAGACCTTACTAGTAAAATCTGCACAAACCGTATTTTTACAGATTAAACAATTTTTATCTGGGAAATATTAGTCAAGACCATGTGCTATTTTTCAAATATTTTAAAGTTGAATTTGGTTATACAGGATGTTTGTTGCCGCGGTAAGTTTTCTTACTTTAATGTGTCATAACTTGATTCTTTTAAATGAAACCTCGAAATTTTTATTTAATTTTTGAATTCTACTGTAAATTTCCCATCAAACGTCTATTACATTTCCTATACCTATCTTTACTAGTTTTCCTTGTTTTTTCGATTTTAATATTATTTAGACAATCTATTCAAGTTTACCGCGTAGTATTACTTTAAAACAAATGAAAAGTGATTTGTGAAAGATTTTAATTTTATTTAAACAATTACATTACATTACATTACAGCTTGTGATTATTCACAATAGCTGTTCAAAATGTGTATTTTTGTTATGCAAACACAAACCAATTCGTTCGCGAAATGATGCTTGTACTCTAGTTAACATCTCTATTGTAACTTGTCCAGAAGCCCGTATTACACGTTGCTGCATGTTTTCATATGTAGTTGGAAGTTCCTGATACACCAGATTTTTATGTAACCCTATAACAGGGTTAGGTCTGGAGATCGGGCTGGCCAAGCCATCGGTCCTCCCTTTCCTATCCATCTTCTATCGAATCTGTGATTTAACCACTCCCGTACTGCGGCGCTATAATGTGCAGGAGCACCCTTATGTTGTAGCTACATATTTCTTCTAGTTATTAGGGGTACATCTTCTAACAAGCTGTAATGTAATGTAATTGCTTAAATAAAATTAAAATTTTCTTTCTCAAATCACTTTTCATTTGTTTTAAAGTAATACTGCGCGTAAACTTGAATAGATTGTCTAAATAAAATTAAAATCAAAAAAACAAGGAAAAGTAGTAGAGATAGGTATAGAGAATGTCATAGAAGTCTGATGGGAAATTTACAGTAGAGTTCAAATATTAAATACAAATTTGGGGATTTTATTTAAAAAAATCAAGTTATGACACATTAAAGTTCGAAAACTTTGGACCGCGGCAACAAACATCCTGTATAACCAAATTCAACTTTGAAACATCTGAAGAATAGCACATGGTCTTGACTAATATTTCTCAAAAACAAATTGTTTAATCTGTAAAAATACAGCTTGTACAGATTTTACCAGTAAGGTCTGCAAATGTCAACTTTACAGAAAAAAATGAAATTACTTGGCAACATCGCAACGGATTTAAAAAAAAAAACAGTCGGAAAGCAAATTAAAAGGCAAATAATAATTTGCAAAAATATACAAAGTGTTTAATTAAAAAAAATATAAGTTTGCTATGCCACTCTGATATTGAACACCCTGTATAATGCAAAACATTTTTATGTGACAGTATACACGACCCCTAATAACTTTTATTTTAAAAAGTTTTCTCTATCTCTAATACTTAACCTGCAATGGACCAATTACAGCGGGCTGCCATACCCTGTATAGTTGTCGCATATATTAAATTGTTAACGAATTATCTACAAGCTTAGAATGGCAACACATCCATATGTTTGACCTTATGCTAGCTTGTGTAGATAGTTATTATTTATTTGGTCGGCTGGAATTGATGCTTGTGTAATAGTAAAATAAAATAACACAGAGTTCATAAGCGTAGAATATGAATGGTCATGAGTTTTAAAAGTGCTTCACGAAACAATTTTATAAAACTGCAAAATATATTTTTTTTAATTTTAATAGAAATGTAAAATTAAACTACGAATTAATGAAAATAGAACGTGTAAATTCATTAATACAACGACAAAGTTCTACGAAAAAAAACTTTGAACTGTAAGGGACGAAAAATCACCGTTGAATAAAAACGCTCTTCTGCGACAAAAAATCCGGTCTTTAATTATTACAGAGTTTTAACAGTCGTTTCTAACTGTAATGGCCGCAGAATTCGTCTGCCGTTTCTTATGGGAGATAAAAAATTTTATAGTAATATAGTAACGTGATACATTTTAAAAGTTTTTTTGTTTATTTAAATAATATGTTACTATTTTTTGCGTACACTTTAGAACGGGCACCAACTGTTAAGGTCATATTATGACCCTTCATTTAACTTGCACATTCACATACACCCTGCTCCGGAATTGAACCAGAACACGTTTTGAAAGAGTAGTGCCAAAACCAGCGGCCTTAACTGCTGCTCTACCGTCCGCCCCATATTACTGTTCACTTCACTTTTGCAACATTTTAAATCTTATTAATGTTTTTCTACTTAGTTAAAGAATTTAGGAGCTGTTACGACAGGGCTGATCAGGCTGGAATATTATTCTGAAAATCTTTAAGGTGGTGACCGAGTTGAGAAATTTTTACTTATTTTTTAGAAAATTTAAAGAGCTCAAAATTGACTTGAAGATTTTGTACATTTTTCAAGTAATTTCGATTTAGTACCTGAGATACTAAAATACCTATCATAATTTCAGTATGTCTACACGTGCTCAGTCAGATAGTTGGGGAGGTTATGACTCATTGTCCTTGCTTGCGCGTACGCGTTGGACTTCAATAAGAATACAACTGCTGCTACAGATCCCTACTCACAATATAAGGCCATAACAGGTTCTAGGTTTTTGAAGTACTTGCTTAGACTCAAAACGCTTAAGAGAGTATTGTTAAGCCGAAAATATGCTTTCATGAAAGCTTTAAGAAAGACAAATAAGTGTAGTTAGAACTCTCTCCAGAAATGAAGACAAAATTATTTTGATTTTCGATGAGAAATGTAGTTTGGGCTTTAAAGAACAGCATAGGGCTAATAAAAAATTGGTCGGTAAAAAGGGGGAGATTGGGGTTGTTGGTTTCCCTTCCAAATGGTAGTAGCTTTATTAACTGTAAAATTTAAAAAAGTATTATGAGATATAATTTATTCAAAATTTTGGCAGTGTTTAATTTTTAACGGTTTTGAATATAACTTACGTCGTAAAATTTAACACTCCTACGATTGTTACTGTATCAAATTTTATACCAATCTACTAATTCGTTTCTGAGTAAACATGCGTTACAATACCAAAATTTTCAAAAAAAATTGCAGGGGTCGCTATTTTAAATCTAGAGAATTTGGAAAATTATGAAACGTCGTTTGGTTTTTTATTAGACATTTATTAAGCTGAAAAAATATTTTATGACGTTAGAAACAATTATTTGTGTAACAAGGGAAGACAGTGATTTTTTACCTGCGAGTGCAGTTTCTTTATAAAATAAAGCACACAACAATAAAGAAAACACTTTCTTTCCGAGTTTCACATATGATTTTTCGTGGGCCTTGAGAAGTTTATCAAAAAACATTGTTTTAAAATTAAATTAAACTAAATTTTTTAATTTGACAGTAGTGTAAAAATTGACTTTTGCAAGTAAGGTTTTATTGTTATCCACGTAACCATGGTATGCAAGGCGTATGCAAGTAAAATAAACAAAACGTAACCAAGATTCGCATTTAAAAGAGGGAGCAAAGTTACTTTTTTCTCTCGGCGCCGGCGGGAGGAAAAGTAACCTTCCTTCCTGCTAAGCGGCAATTGTAAACTTTCGGCCACAAAATGAGGGTCGAAAAGCCAACTTTCTAACAAGGTCGACTATAAATAAATCCTTTTCAAGTCATAAAACAATTTTTTGACGCCATAAAAATGTTTATTGGCGTTAAAAAGTATTTCTTAACATCAAAAAGTACTTAATGACGCAAACATTTATTTTCCGACGTAAAAGTAATTGTTTTTTGATACCTTATAACCATTTTCAAATGTCTCAAATCCATTTTTCGGCGCCAAAAATTAATTTTATGACGTCAAAAATGCCGGTGCAGACGTTACGTGCGTTTTTTTGGCAGGTCCATATCAGTCAATACTGCAGTGCGGATGCAGTATTCCGTTAGGTGGCAGATTTTTTTAATTGCTGTAAAATGTTTGTTTATTGATGTTAAAACGTTATTTATTCACGTGTAAATATAATGATTTATTTATTGTTTACGAATAATTTTTTTGTTACTTTATCATCTTATTTTAAAATTGTCAAACAGCTTACAAACGTTGAGGTATGAGTTTTTTGACGTCATAAAATAGATTCCTGACGTCAACAAAAGAATTTCTGGCGTTAAAAATTCGGTTACAAGATTTAATACAGATATATTTTTATACAAAATTCAATTATTTTTTGACCCCAAAATATTACATATTGACGTCAAAAAAACAGTTTCTGGCGTAAATTTGTAACGTGTAAAATTGAATTTTTGAAATTATTTGGCGATTTGAAGAAAATGTAATTTTATTTTCTTTAATTTAAGAAAATAAGATAAACGGCGTTCCATAGAAAACAAGCATTCAAACCCTTCATGAATACCAACTTTTGTATTTAGGAAATACCGTTTGTGGAAAAAATTACCAAGGAAACCTATACAACTTCCATTAAATATTTCCGAAAAATATTTAGGGCAAACATTCTTCAAAAACCAAAATTTGGGTTCTAAATGCGTATTTCCGTCAGTGTTCAAAGATTACAATTACAATGAGTACATACCAGTACTGGAAGTAGGGAAAAGTAAAAATGACCAGTTTAACCAGTTTTTATTTTGTTCAAAGATTTCGGTACTATTTTTCTGTCGGTTTAAGAGTGCCTATCTACGAGTATTTTATTTCCAGTATTAATTGCCAACTTTTAGAAAGATGTGTGCCTTCTTGAAATATTGTTTCATAAATTTAAATCAGAGCTAACTTTTTTTATTTTCCGAAATTACTTAAATATTGAATTATTTATTGTATTTTGTTTACATATTTATATACTTTTTGCATCAACACTTTCCTATTTCAACCCAATTTCGGGTTAATTGCTTTAAAATCGGTGCTTTACACATCGCCTAATGGTGTTTGCGGTGTAAATGGAATATTTAGCAATTATTTCAATTATATTTCATATCTAGCGGGCACATAATTAGGCGTTTATGAAAAGATAGCCATAAAAATGCTAATTCACGATTTTCCTTTTTTGTAATTTAATTTCACTTTTCTCAGCACGTCCAGATGTTAAAGCACCTGTACTGTATTAACCTGACAAGAACTCAACTAGAGAAATATTTATATTAGTTACGGCGGGTGCTTTACAGAAGGTTTTTCTCATGTGTGTTCATTGAACTCTAAATATTATGAATAAAAGGGAACTTAATTAAGTGGAGTTCATACACGTAAAAATTAGAGGTGATGCACACATACACATGTTGTGAAGTAATGCAGCTGAACCCTAAAAAAAGGCAGCTTGCGATGAAGTGTTCTAAATAATTACAATGCACTTCTCTTAACATCCTTTTTGGTAATGGTTCAGTCATAAATGATTTCCAACAAAAGCGTAGGTTATTACGAACACTTCCCACGTAAATGTCTCGAATTGTTCACCTTGTTTTGTCCAAATCTAGGAAAACAATTAGCAATCAGTGTTGTAGTGTTAAAATATTGTTGCATAACAGCCCCGGGGGTTACCACGAGGCCCGTTGCAGGAATTATATAAGATTAGAAGACATTATCGCCCATTTGCTCTAAGCGTTACCTTATTTACCTACACTTTCTCTCCTGCACTTTTAGAAATAAAACAAAACGCACACCAGTCTATAATTTATTATGAATTCTATTTAGATATAAACGTGTGTTGTTGTTTAGTTGTTCTGATAAGTGCGTTGTTTCATTCTCCATTGTGTAACGTAAACGATTGCCAGAAAACCAGTTTAGAAAAAGGTTTTGTGTGCAAGATCGAAACCAATTAATGAAGAGTGTGTTGGCCTACTTAAGGCTACTTAATTTATAACTGAAAAGGTTTTGAATGTATTTCATTGATGATTCACCAAAACTTTAAAGTAAGTGTAGGCAGAAAATAATGATTCCAATAGAAGCAAGTTTAAATGTTAGGATGGTCGTTTAAACAACTATCTGATATTATGAAATGTTTATTATTTTTATATGATTAAAGACGCTTCGGTTTAATTTCAAGGCAAGTTGATCTATAATTTACATTTTAGCTCGCAAAACTATGTGGTACCCTTCACTCATTATAGGACTTCCTTCGGGCCTCTTTAATTGGGTAAAGAATAATTTTTTTCGGTATCCATCCACTATTTCACCCACATAAATTCGATGTTTGTATGCAACATCATGTAGAATCTAACACTGATTAATTGAGAAGAAGCTAATGGGACTGCAACCCAGAATTTCGTGTAGAATGTCGTTCTCTTTTACAGGGACCTGAATCTGCAGCACCAATCAAATTCATGTCTTCTTTAATGCAGATCCGTAGCTCTTCCCCATAAAATTGTTGAAAACCAAAAGGAATTTTACGCAAATAGGATTATTTGTAAAAAATAATTACCTACTATAATACGAGGCTCATGTTTTGAACATTTCTGCACAGTGGCTTGAGCTGCGATTTTATTCGACCTCCTCCCTTAATCCATGTTCTTAGTCACCTTTCAGTTGCTGATATAAAAAAGACATTTTGCGTGGATTAGCCTTTCTTGTGGTGAATTATTACCATTCGAGTCCAATGTTTGACTCTTTTCGTTACAGAGGCTTGAACTGCAACTCCATTAAACCGTCTTCCGTAATCGAAGCCTCCACCAAGTTGTCAATAGTCAAAAAGACATTTTGCGTAGATCGGACTTTTTTTGTGGAATTTTGGAATCATTAATCCAAATTCCCAATCTTGATTGGCTGCCATACAAACATAATGCTCTTTTAAAGTGGTATTAGAAATTATCGATTCTTTCTTACTCTCTGTTTTTCCGTTTTAACAATAAACGATTTTGGTTCTTGTGATGGTCCAGTTACGATACCTTCTCTTTGCATGTCTGTAATCCATACTTTTTCTCTTGATTGTAAAGGACGCAATGCAAAGGCTCGATGTCTTCTATCAAAGTACATTTTTTGTTTTGCGCAATTTTGCACAATTATTTCATTTTGGATTGCCATTTGAATGTGTCACAGCATCTCCACTACAACGATGTGCAATCAAGTTAGTGTCATTCCATTTTAATATATTAAGTTTAGCTGCCGCTGGTTGAACTAGTACGCTTTTCTCCGTATGGACAATACAAATTTTCAATACTTCGGTAGTATCACCCAGGCTGACTGGGATTCTTACCTTAACGCCCTTAACATTTAATATAAATATTGGTACCTTTTTGCCTTTCCCCAAAGTTTGTCGACTTATTCTATCTATCTATAACCTCTTACACCCGAAGGTGTCGCGGACATTCACTCCGAGTAGGCTCTTCGCTTGTGTAGTAGGAGGTAGTGGGGCCTTTGGACTTTAAACCACTACGCTCCTGAAGCTTATGCCACCCTTCATGCACATTCATTCAATGCCAACAACACATGTGTTTTGTATGTTAAAATGTTGTGTGTGATTTTGTTACTTGTTTAGGTCAGCCAGTAATCAAGGCAAGCGCCGGCCGTTAATTGTAACCCAACTTCGAATGGTTACCGAGCACGATACCGATTCACAGAATTACAGAAAATTTTTTTTGTTTCTTCCGGGATTCGAACCGAAGACTCACGCATTGTGAGCCTGATCTTCTTACCACTGGACCACTCGGACGTTTTTAGTTTGTCGACTTTAATTCACAGTATTGCTTTATGGCATTGTATTGGGCCACCCTTCGTATCGATTCATCAGCGCCCGTGTCAGTTTTGAAACTTGCTTCTGCATTTACGATTGCCAATTTTACTCGCTATGGTTGTTTATAATTTTCGACTTCGCCTACACAAATTACCCCATTACAGCAGTAATCTGGCTCTGATTCACTGTGGCGGTTATTCTGGCTTTGCGTGGAAACATCGCTATTTGGTTCTACCTTACTAACAGTTTTTGTTTTGCATGTTTCTGTGAAATGCCCTTTTACGTTACATTTTCTGCATCGTAAGTTAATTAATGGACAAAGTTTAACAGTATGGCTAGATTTAGCACCGAATCCTCTACATTTCCAAAATTCCTTACTTGGTTTGGCTTTTGTACATGTGCTTTTCTTTTCACCGGAATACGTTTCGCTTCTTGCGGAAGATTTTGCATTATTCTACCTTTTTCTTAATAGACTCTGTCTATCTGTTTCATGTAAAAGAGTGGTGGTAGCCCAGAGGTTAGGCGCTTAGCCTCTAACGCTAACGGTCTAGGGTTCCGTTCCTCGCCGAAGCCATGCAGCAAAAAAAATCTATGCCGCAACCCGCCACTCACATTCCCCAATCCGGTGTAGGCAGCCGTGGGGTCTGAATGCCTGAAACCTTCTCTGGGATTTAGTCGTTCGGATTCGATGTTAAACAGTAGGTCCCCCGTACGCCACTTTAGCGCTAAGGAGAGTACGTGGCAGAGAACACTGCCGGTGCCCAGCAGTGGGACGTTAAGGCTGATTGCGATCTGTTTCATATTGTCCAGTATTGATTGTTGGGTATCTCCTTGGCTTGGAATTTCACTTGTTAGGATTGTGTGACTTTTTGGATTGCTTTGTCGAGCGTTAAGTCTTCGATCTTGTAGGGACTCCGATAAGTGTTAATCCTGAATACCTACGACTAATCTGTCTCTGATCAATTCATCCTTGTATGTACTTTAATTACATGTTTTGGCTAAATCGCATGAGATCAGAATTACATTCATGTGCCGATTCATTTTTGCGTTGCACTCTCTGGTGAAATTTAGCTCGTTCATAAATCACATTGGGGGTTTTCACTTAATATTTGTCAAATGTTTTCCTTACCTTAGCGTAGTTTTAAAACCTTGACTCCCTTTTTCTTAAAGTGCGAATAAGTTTAATCACTTTACAACCCACGTGCAATAATAAGCTACTAATTTGAGTTTTTGCATCTGCCTTGTCTAACTTTGTGGTAATTCTGTAACGTTCGTAATATGTGATCCATGAGTTCCAATTTTATTTAAACGAAAATATTTTTGGCTTCTGCTGCTGAGGTTGTTATTAATGTTGTTGGATTATGGCGGTGGCGTTTGGGTTGTAAAGTTACAATTGGGTCACGATTCTCTGAAGTTCAAGTAATTAAGCAGCTAGTCTTTGTTTGTCTGCTTGTAACTGTGCAAAATGATCCAATATGTGATCCGCACCGACTGTATACTTCACAGTTGAAAATTGAGCACTTTGTCTCCGGTTTTCCATGTTAATCTATTGCGAGATTGTTTAAGCAGTAAGTACGTTTGTTCCACTACGTTTTTTTGTTAAGTTTGTTCGCGTTTTTGGTTTAAACTCGTTTTTTATTCATAACTCGACTTTACAAAACGTCCACCTGACACCAAGTTAGTTTTATTGTCAGACATGTACACAGGTACATATTAATTTACCTACAAATTAAGTGTCAACGTACAATATCATGTTGTTAATAGTCAATAAGACATTTTTCGCGGATTAAATTTGTTTGTGGAAAATAGTTACTATATTAGAACCCATTTTTAACTTTTACCGTTACCGAAACAAATATTGTCTTTGGCATTTGGTGCCGATCTTGTAGAAACTGATTAGTGGTTACCATCATAAGCAAATATGTGATAGTTTTTTACACAAAAATCTGAATCGTAGCACCATTATATGTTTCCCATCCTTATCATGTTGTTGATAGACAAAAACACATTTTTGTGGAAACTGATGACCATTATAGTCCCGTTTTTGTTTCTTTCCTGCACACAAAACTGATTTGCAGCACCATTCTCATTAATCCGCTTTCCCAACTCTTGACATTTTTCCTAGATTGTAGAAAATAACAACTATTAGAGTTTCATTTTTGATATTTTTTGTTGCAGTAGCTTGAGCTGCAACTTCTTTAAACCATAATTTGCAACCCAAGCTCACAATCTCTTCCATCAAGTTGTCGATAGACAAAAAGATGTTTTGCGTGGATCAGTTTACGTTCCCAGCCTCCACCAAGTTGTCACTAGACATTTTGCATGGATCAAACTTCCTTGTGGAAACTGATTACCGTTATAGTCCCATTTGTAGCTCCTTCCTGATTCTACACACAAATCTGGTTTGTAACATCATTAGACCATTCTCAGTAATCCACATTCCCAATCCTTATCACGTTGTTGGTAATCAAAACGGCATTTTCGTGCATTAAATTTTCTTGTGAAAAATTATTACCATTAGAGCCTCATGTTTGACACTTTTCGTTGAGAGACTTGAACTGCATTTCCATTAAATCGTCTTCCGTAATCCAAGTTCCCAGCCTCCACCAACTTGTCACTAGAGAAAGGACATTTTGCGTGCATCAGACTTCCTTGTGGAAACTGATTATTATTACAGCCCTATAGTTGACTGTTTTTTACACAAGGAGCTGGATTGAAACACTAGTAGTCGTCTGCGTTTTTTTTTACACAGAGAGTTGAGTCGCAACCCTATTAGATTTCCTCCCTTGTTGTAAGTATCCAGATTCAATTCAGTTTTCAACAGCCTCAACAACATTTTTCATGGATTTCAATGAATCTCCATGTTTAGTAATTGGTCTCTTGGTTCAAGTTATTGATACCCAAAAACACATTTCCTTCTGGAAGATATTTACGATTGTTTGACTTTTTCTTTCGCTTATACCTGCACTGCAGCCCCATTACACATCTTTCCTTAATTTAAGGCCTCAGCTTCCATCAAATTGTCGATAGCAAAAAAGAATTTTTCACGTGGGTTAGATTTTGTTGGCATTTGCAAATTATAACCAATAAAGACACATATTTCACGCTTTTCTTAATAGAAGTCCCCAGAATCCATCAAGTCTTTGACAAACAATAAGATTATGTTGTCTTGCGGAAAATAATTGCCCCATCTTTGGCTCTTTGCAGAGAGCTGAGTTGCAACCCTGTAAGGCCTCCCCTCTTAATTCAAGCTTCCAAATTGATACAAGTTGTTATTGACATTTTTTGGATTATCCTTGTGGAAAGTGATTACTGATTACTATTAGAGCCCTATGTCCGGCTACCTACACTGAAGTCCCAGTCAAGTCCCCCAAAACCTATTAAATTGTGAAAATGCTTACCACAGAGACCTACCTCTATTAGACCTTCCATCATTATTAAAAGTGGTACAGGGTACACACTACAGTGTAATTCGGCCCTGTATATGGCACATTAACGGTATATTACTGTTATTTCAAACTAGTCACACTTTTCCTAAACTTCTAAACAATGGCATTAACAAACCACAACAAAAAACGAAAACTAGATTTTTAATTACACATTTAATCAGTTGCGAACTGTAACCTTACACATTTATCATGGGGTCCATCTTGAAGGACAGTTAACTGCTATTAAATAAAAGATTTGGTGAGAATTTTTCTCACCTAAAACGCGGATCTAATGCGCTTTATAAAGTGTGTCGAGATCAAGGTTTTTGAACTTAGGTAAAAATGAAAGTCGATTTGATGCTAAAAATGACTGCAACCCGTGAACAATGAAACGGATATGAAAATTTTGATGGGAAATAGATATTAACCATACATGAACAGCATGGAATTCATAATTTCTATTATTCACATTCCGTTTTGTGGATGTGTGGACGTAATTACCGTAGCTGAAATTGTTGCAGCTGTATTAGTTGTCAAAATGATTAATGTATAAAAAATCAACCAAAATATCGTAACTTCTAAGTCAATAGTTACAATAAGATTAGAATTTTATTCTTTAATTAACAGCTTTATACTTTTTTTATGATTAACAAAATGGCCACTCACACATGGTCATTGAAATTGTCGGTGTTTTAAATGAGTTTTTACCTTTTCCACTGAAATATTGTAAACCTTTAACACAGGTCGCTCAACCGCAAATCCAGTTTACAGATTTATACAAATTGCTGTTTAACTCTCGCACATATTCCTTATTTGTGCTGTTATCAAATTAATTAATTTGTAAGTTAGGATGGAGTGGGCCCATAGTTTTTATTTGTAGCTCCACCTCGTAACTAAACCGCTGCGAATTCTTTTTTAAGCCCAATCTATGATTTATGGAATTTATATTGTAAATAAAATGCAGATACTTTCAAGCATGACCAAATAACACAAAGGGTACAGTAGGTACTAACTACTAAACTAAAAAAAATGCTGACAAGTTTTACAATACAGCGTTTGGGCCAACAGATTATGCGACCTTGACTTCTCGCGAAAAGGTTTATGAATACGAAAACATTGTAATAAGAACGTAGACAAAACTGCAGAATAAAACAGGCCGGCGTTAAATAAATATTAAAATGTAATAACTTCCTTTGTTTCTTACGCCGACTTAGCAGGGGGTTTTGAATAGGTATGTCTTATTACATCGGTTTACATACCCGTAGCCTTCTTTTAAAAACAGCGTTGTCCGTATCAGGCGCGTATATTTAAATTTTGCCGGCGTATATTCCATTATAAAAACATTATTTTCCTGTAGTAAAACTTGAACGGTTTTATTCGTCTTAGAAAAGTGGAGTATCTTACTATGTAATATTGTTTTCCCTGCGTGTTTGCTAGGGAGGGCGTTGCCCACGTTGTCTTGCGTACCATTCGCACCTGAATTCAAAATAATCTTAACATTTACCTGCTATGACAAATAGTGAGTCATTACTCTATTCAATTTTGACTTAGAACGCGTTATGATTTATCTTGCGGTATGAATTCAGTACAGGGTCGTATTGAAGTCGATGTTGCAAAACTTCTCCATAAAATTGTTTTCGAGTAAGTATGCACCTCTACCACAAGAAACTTAATAAAAGACTTAACTTAAGCAAACTTACAGTGCCTTTTAACCGCTTAGAATATGCAACGTAGGACAGTAAACTTCCATAAGGTTTGCATTGCCCTATGTTACCTGTAGTGATTTCTCACCGTGAGACGGACTATAGAA
Source organism: Ctenicera cuprea (assembly GCA_958336395.1). Taxonomy (NCBI): domain Eukaryota; kingdom Metazoa; phylum Arthropoda; class Insecta; order Coleoptera; family Elateridae; genus Ctenicera; species Ctenicera cuprea. The sequence continues at coordinate 17,142,998 of OY284487.1, read as the reverse complement.
GACAAAATTATTTTTTGCTTTTGCTAAACAAAATAGATTACGATTAAAAAACACCAGTCGTCATTCACAAATGAGGGGGGGGGGCGAATAGTCCCTCTAAAAATAGTGCAGCTAAAAAGTACATTTGGAATCTTATTCTACTATGTGCAATTTAAGAAAACTTAGATTTTGTCTTCTCCCGTTTATTAAACAATAGAGCAATTAATTTGCAAATTCAAAATCTTCGTAAAGGGTGCAATAGAGAAATGAGAAATGAGTATTTACTTTAAATATCTAATATTTTGGAATGCTTTAACTGCGGAGTGCAAAAGTAGTGATGTTTATTTAAAATGTCGTTTTTTTATTTGTTGGATTTTGTTATGTCGTCGCAATCAGCCTTTGCGTCCTACTGCTGGGCACTGGCACTCTTCTCTGTCACGTACTTTCCTTAGCGCTAAGGTGGAGTACGTGGGACCTACAGTTTAACGTCGAATCCCAACGACTAAATTCCAGAGAAGGTTTCAGGCACTAAGACCCCACGGCTGCCCACACCGGATTGGGGAATGTGAGTGGCGGGTTGCGGCATAGATTTTTATTGCCGCATGGCTTCGGCGGGGAATCGAACCCTAGACCTTTAGCGTTAGAGGCTGAGCGCCCAACCTCTGAGCTACCACCACTCTTGTTATTTAAATTGATTTTTTGTATGAAACCGATTTTTTTGTTAAAAAATTTTATGTACCACTGGTGTCTCCATAAACTAATAAGCCATTGCCTGCAGAAGGCGCTAAAGTCAAAATATTTCGCTTTTAGATTTTTAAAGATTATTATCCCTATACATTTTTGTTACGCCAATTCAAATATTATCAAAATTCCACTTATTCACAAACATTTTAAATACAAATTTTTTTTAATTTTGTGGTTCCCAAGTATTTTTTCATTAAAACCTCGAAATTAAAATTTTTATTTTTAGTCCCAACTGGCGTTATGCTCAAAAGGTTTTCTTGTTGCTAAAATTTTTAAGAAAAAGAGAATTATAAAAAAGATAAAAGGGTAGAAAAATTAGGAACCAGAAAAGAAAACGAGATGGTATAAAAAATAATATATTGAAACAAGTCAAATTATTCTAATTATTTTAATAAGAAGTACAAAAAAACTATGCTGTTTGTCATAGAAATATTTTACATATCTGCTAACATCAACAAAAGTTTTCCTTAAACAGTTATAAATACGTCACGTTGATAATTAACGCTAATAAACGTTGCAATCACGTTTTTAATCCAACAGTTCTTTTATTATTAATGGGTCCGCAAGTAGCGTAACAATCTCGAAGGTAAACCAGGTGAAAGAACGATCTTCTTTGCGGTGTCACGCTATTGTTAACTTTGCATGGCAGTGACAGTGACTTTAGCCTTCAACTGAAACTTGAGAAAAGATTTTTTTGACAGTCACTGTCGTTTAGATTTTCAAATTCTTATTTTCATGTTAGACTCTTTGTATTTTATAAAACGACTTTCAAAAGTTAAAGTAGTTATTTGTGCAACCAGTGCGCGAAATGATACTTTAGCGCACGAGAATGAAAAAATCAATCGAGGGCGTTAAAGGCATTTCTCGCACGATTTGCACACAATATATTTTCTACAACTGTATTGCAATAAAAGAAATCAAGGTCAAATCGTTTTCATTTAATTGCAAAAGAAAATGGAATTGCGGAACGTTAAAAAAAATATTTTTTTTTCACGCTGCTATGGGCAACGTTAAACAAACGGCCTCCATTAAAAAAGACTTATTTTGGCAAACAAAAACTAACCTGAAAAAATTACTTTTTCGCGATTGACATTACAAATTTGATTTTATTATTATTTGACTGTCACTAAAATGTCACCTTTACTGCCTAGGCAGTAAAAGACCACTTTTACTGCATAGGCATTTAAAAAACGACTAAAAATGACAAATTATATAAAAATAGTTATTTGCTTAACTAGGCAAAAAGATTTACTGCCGCGGCTTACGTTTGAATTTAGCCAAGGCAGTAAATCTGCGTTTTTGTGTTGAACATATAATTATTTCGCCGATTTGTTAGAATTAACATTAATTTTATGATTATTATAATATTTTTAATGTTATCGACGTCATCGTAGCCATCATGTTGCTATGACCTAGTTTGAACTTAATAATTTCATAAATGTCAGTCTGCTTGTTGTAAAACAAAATAAAACAGTTGTTTAATACTTAGGCAGCAAAAGTGACACTTTAGTGACTGTCAAATGTTAATAAAATCAAACTTTTTATTCCAATCAGCAAAAAATTATATTTATGAAATTGTAAACTTCAAATCTGTTTTTACATTATGACGGCAATAGCATTAAAAATATTAAAAATAATAAATAAATAAAACGCCAGCCGCGGCAGTAATTCTACTATTTTTTTGCCTAGTTAAACAAATAACTATTTTTTGACAGTTGCAGAAAAATAATTTTTTAACAAATTGCTCTCAAAATGTTTGAATTTTTCTAAAGAAAAATTAAACACATTAAACCTTCGAGTGCTCACCAAAAATTATCAGAACTAGTTTCATAAAAAAATAGTAGGGCCGGCGAGTGGTACAGTGGTTAAAGTCCCAGGCTTTGAAACTAGACTCCCAATGGCAGTAGGTTCGAGTCCACTGCCCGTCGGTAATTTTTCTGAATAAGTTAAATCCGATGGGTCCATGGATGGTGTATGTAGGTGTGTATGTTGGGTTGCATGTCTTTCAGGGGTGGGGCATGTTAGACCGGTGAATAGCACTTAGTGTGCTGAGCCCGGGTAAGGGGGTGGGATGGGAATCATGGGGTCGTGTTCACGCACGGCTTCATGATTCTTTTAAAAAAAAAGAATAGTAAATGAGATTAACGAAAAAGTAAACATTGATTCAACACATTTAATCCGATCGGCTTTTTACGAGGTTGTAATGTAAATATCTCACTATTTTGAACAGATATTACGTCAATATTATCAGTTAAAAAATTAAAAGTTGACAATATGAAATATTAAAAAATTAAAATGCAAGGGTGTCCAATAAATGTGAACCCCGAACCTAAACCACGAGAGGCGAATTCGTCACTTAAATGGGCTACTACATCACACATTTGTTCATGTTCTTGAGAAACTGTGTTCTTTCATTGCAGCTTCAGTGAATCGTAGTTCTGTGTTTCTGCTTTTATCGTATTCAGTATTTTATAAACAAAAAATAAGATGGGAGAAAACTTATAAAGAGTGATTTTGAATTATAGTGTAACATTTATAAGATGCACTCTAGGCCCCATATAAGTAAAGCAGTTCTTATGTGTTCAAAAACGTTTCGCACAGTATAATCAGTGTCCCCGCTCCCCCTCCCCCTGCTATTATTATAATTTCAGAGTTGCCACATAGTGACAAAGTATTTTGCCTCTGATAAATATTGCTATTTGTAATTTATTATTTTTTTTATTAAACTAATTGTTTTGCGTCTGCTTTTCTTGTAAAAGTATTGATTTTCTGTGTAAAAGTCACTTTTGCTAACATCTCGAGTTTTTGTTTATTTAATAATTATTGGTAACTGACATACGTCAGAGAGAAGAAAACTTACACCACATATTAACACACAATAGGTATGCGCATTGATCAGCCTGTACTAAGTAAAAATTTTAGCATAGTTATGTGCACCAAAATAAATACCGTGTGTTCAAAAAGTAATTACATAAGGGTTGGCCATGGAAAATTAAATTTCTTTCTTTGCATGCTTTAGAATTTAACTGTCATCACTCTGTCAGTGTCACTACAAATAACAAATTACAAGCTTAACCTAAAAATTTTAAGTGACATTATATTTTTTTGTTTAAATTCTAAAGCATGTAAAGACAGAAATTTTATTAGCCATGGCCAACCCTTATGTAATTACTTTTTGAACACACGGTAGAAAATGAGCGAAGCACTTTCACATTCGTATACTTTAGAAGTTGTGTGATCATATTTCAAAAGTATGTTTGTATTTTTGTATCAACGTTATGCGTACAAACAGTGACTTGTTAAAACGCACCCGTGCTGCCACCGTACTGGCTCGTCTAACGCAAAGCGTAAGTCTGTAACCTGGCAGTCTCTGCCTGTGGGAATATCTTATTCTATTTACTATATTGTATAAAAATGCTTTTACATAGTAACAGCAACATTGTGTCCCACTAGAGCTACCACAATAAGAAATTTGATTCCAATTTGTCAACTCATTTTTAAATAATAAAGCGTTAAAATTCAAAATTTTCATAAAATCGTAGCGGTCGCCATTTTGAAACTAGATATAATTTCGTATAAAAAATATTGGATTTGCCCTAAGGTCCTTTATCACACTCAGTCTATAGATTTAGCAAATTTTTTTCCCGGAAAAAGTCTACCAAAAAACGTATCCAAATTCCCATGTTTTAAAAGTTTTTTTTTTTTTTGGTACTTTTTGGTTTTTGCACTAATGCAAATTATTTCTGTAATTCTGATTTGAATGGTGAACAGCTTCGAAGCGGACCGTTGCTATACAGGGTTGGACATAAGTACGGAATAATTGCTATTTTGCAACGTTTTGGCATAGTTATTTTTTTTTCTTCTCGATGACGTCAGAGCAATGACGTCATTGACTTTTTTTTAATAGTGAATATAGGCACTGTTTGACATTGTTGGATAGAGAATTATTTTCTCCAACTATCGAAAATGTTTCTAGTCTTACATAACAAATTTTTGAGAAAAACGTAAAAAACGTTTATTTCAAAGTAATGCAACGCGCGTAAAACAAAAGAAGTAGAAGCGATCTCTAACTCTGCAACTTAAAAATAACTACTGAAAAAACAACAACAAACATAAAATTATTATTCAGATTAACTGTTCAAAATGTTTCCCATTCTTTCCATATTCAGTAATTATGCCCAACCCTATTGGTCTTATTACATATGTCAACAGTTTTATCACGAGTGAATTTTAAAATCATCGTGTTATTATATTAGGAAAACTTGTTGCATAGCAGCGAGTGTTTATTTAATAAAAAATTTAATTTTCCTAAGAAAAATAAACACGGTTCGTTATGCAGGAAGATTAAGTAATTTACCTCGATTGGTTTTCAATTCACGAGTAGCATTTGATTGGGGTATTTCAGGTATAATGTAACGAACAGTTAAATTGTATTTTTAAAACCAATGAATAAAACAGTTGAGTGGTTTTTTTTAATAATCATGAATGTATTTTACACGTACGTCATAAATAATTAATTGTTTAACCACGAGTTAATTAAAAAATAATCGGGTTATTAAATTATGAAAACTTACTGTATAGCAACGAATGTTTGATTAAAATTTAACGCGGTGCGATAGCATCGATTAAAATTTTCTTAAAGAGCCAGTTTGGTGTGGAGTTTGCTTCTCACGAACGTATCAAAAATCATTTCGATGTAAAATTTCAGTCAAATAGAATCACTCATTCCAAGTAAAGCATAAACATACCTTCTCAGAACCAAACATATTTTTGGAAATATAAGGAAATAGTTTTAACTTTGCACTAAAATAGAAGGGTAAAAACAAAAAAACTGTAATTAAACAAAGCAGAACAAAATAAAATTAAAAAATTGATTTATGGGGTGAAAGTTGTACAAGAAAAATAGGTAAAAATAGTAAGCTTAAAAAATGATCGTAAATTTTGCAGAACAAGATTTGCAATGTTGTATGAAATAAAAAAATGTATCTAGACAGACTAATGTGCCTCAAAACTTGATAAATTATTCATAAACGTCTTGTTTTTTTCTGCAGATGCAGATTAAAAGGTAGATTTGGCACAGAAAGTTGAAAGAAATCGGAATTTCACTGATATTCTCTTCGTATTGGGTAATAATTCAAAATACAACGACTTGTTCTAATAATATGCTAAGGAATGGGACAAGCAGTTGTTTTAAATCTAGTTTTTATGCTTTCTTATTGCAGAAAGTATCCTCAATCGTACACGGATCGAGTTATTAATTATGGTGTATGCATAAACCGATAAAACCTATCATTTATTTCAATTTCAGCATTAAATTGTTGTTACAATATCCTTAATTGTGAAACGAATGAATTATTTAAGGACTTTCGAAGCAGAACGATATGTAGGCCCTTCCGTCCTGATTAAAACCACTCGAGACAGAAATGTTCGATTGCGGAGACCTACAATTAAATATTAGAAATGTAAAGTGAATTGTAATAATTAGCCTCTACTTGGACATAAAACTAATTAATATTCCTAGCAAAATATTGAAATTTTTAAATTCTCGCTCGAGTTTGCTGGATTATGTAGTAACATGTAGAACTGCTCAAGCGGACTTAATAATTTATAATAATTAACTCAAAAGATAAATGTCAGTTGCGGTTTTTATTGCGAGTCTTTCCTTGTTTTGTTTAAAAATAGAAATCTAATTGATGGAGGGGAAATTAGGACTTAAAAATAAATAACAACAAACATAGAGGTGATATGGAAATTTAGGTATTTATAAAATTTAAAAATGCATTTTTAAATAAAAGTAGAAAGTAAGTCACGCGTAGTGAATGCAAATTGACATATATTTACAAACTTTTGAATATTTGCAGCAAGTTACATAATGAATTTACATTTTCCACGTAAACAAATGTGTTGGCTTCTAATTTTCAATAAAGATTATCACTTATTAAACTCATTTTTCGTGTTTTTGTAAAAAATCACCTTCATTTCTTAAACATTTGGAGACACATTTTTTAAGACCATTTATAATTGGTAATTAATACTAATTGTTTTTTAACCAACCAGAACAAAACAAAAACAATTTTAAGTTATATGTTTTGAGGAGATGCAACGACCAACCTTCACCTCTAATGTGCTTTCACAAAATAGGAAATTTGGGATCATTAACTCCCACAGTGTAAATTTTATCAAATAACCATAAACGTTGTGTTTAGGTGTCAATTTATTGTAAATTGGGAACTTGTAAGATTTGGAGTAACAGAAGTAACACGTACTATGTATCTGTAAGATAATAGAACAGACTGCATGAGGTAACATAAAGCCATAATGTTTTTATATATGTACAAGAAAGTAATAAATTTATTTTTAGTCACTTATTTGAAATGGGAAAGTAAAAACAAAAATTTATGTAACCTACAAATGTAAGCAATAGAACAAGTAAATTTTAGATGTATTGTCAAATGAGTCTATCAAAAAAAACATGGTAGAATTTATTTATTGTAAATAAAACAATTCTTAACTTCATTACTTCATAACTCAATCTTGGTTTTCTATATCTGCGTCCAGATGACTTGATTTCTTATTCCAAAACATCCAATAACGGTGAATTTAAGAAATCAATTTGTTCATTCACTAAAGGTACAGATTTTAATGAATGAACAAATTGATCTCTTAAATTCACCGTTATTAGACGTTTTGGAATGAGAAATCAAGTCATCTGTCAACTATTTACCAAAACGTTGAAATACGTATAATGTTAAAATAAATAACCTGGATTGTTTTATTATAATGCTCGATCCTATAAATATGGTAGAACTTGCCTTAACCGCAGTGGCGCTGCTTCTGCTATTTATCGACAAATCTATAAAAAATTCCCTAACTGTCTCACCATAACAAAACCTCGACACATAATATTTATGATGATTTTCAGCTAATGTTTATATGTTCAGACACATAAAGCAAAAATTATCGAAACAGTGTAAGGCAGGGATATCGGCTTTCATTCATAAAGGCTGTTTATTATTGCCAGTCGCACGTTCGTAAATACGAGAACCAGAAGTATCAGTTACAGTTATAGCCGACTAACATTTTGTATATCGTAGCCGCGTTTGTTAATTTGTTTTTAAAGAAAACGTCCATATTCATTAAATGTAGTAGGTACGAAAATTAACGACTTCATACGTGTTCATGATTTTCCTGACACACATAAACTTTCAATACCAGACACACAATTGTGTCTGGTATTAAATTTTTTTGATTTTTAGTATTTTGTAACTGCAAACAATATTTATTCGTCAAAATCTAAAATCAGTTTTATAATTTGGCCTTTTTTGGCAATTTCTAATTACACTGTTCAAACATTTGAAAACTTTGATGTTTTTGACATTTTTGTAACTTGAAGATTTATGAAAATTTTGGTAATTTTAAAAAATTTTAAAATGTTGAAATTTTTAACAATTTTATAATTTTTTTTAAAGATTTTTGATTTTTGGTGTTTTCTAGCTGCGACCAATATTCTTCGTTGAAATCTAAAATCAATGTTATGATTTGGCTTTTTTTGTCGATTTCCAGTTAAACTTATCAAGTAAAACGACCAAAAAAAACCTCCCAGAGGTGTTTGGTCAATTGAAAGTTGTTGCTATTGTCGTTTAACATGCTCATACCGATTTTAAAGTCAATATTTGTAAATTTTTGAAAAAACAAAATCGATAAGGAGCTAGTGGTAGGAAGATCGCGTTTGCGCAGATCATCAGCTATCCGACAAGCGTAGAATACGAATACGCTTGTTTTTCGAGTGCGTCTATTTTAAAGTAGAGCGTCCTTATTTTTTGATGTAGTTATCTGGTTTAATTGTATCTAGAATTTGGTTGTTCCAAACAATGTTTATCTAATACAAATAATAGTTTAGTTTAATAATTATTTTCCTCGTAGCTGTAACTCCGCAGCGATGCACTTTTTGACATAGGTAAATTAGGCAGAATTGTACTATTTTTGTTTCTAGTTTTTGTTCTACTGTATTATCTTTGCAAAACACCCTGTAGAGGAATGATCTGCTAAGTATGTGAGCTGTCTACCATCTCTGCCTCGTAGGACATGATGTAAGGAATATTTTGTAAGTGTGGGCATACTGACAGTTCCGTCCTGTATTTACTAAAAAAATATTCGTCGATTTGTTAAAAACAGTCACATTTATAATAACATAACCACAAGAAGCGTTTTTTTTAGTTTCATAAATATTGAATACTTGTCATAAAAAACATGTTCTTTTGGTAGAAAACTGATCTGATATAGAAAATTTATAAAGGAAACTTTGATTCACTTTAAACATTAAATAAATTTTTATCTACAACAGTGAGTAAAGTGACCACTTTACTCACTCCTAAGAGTGAGTAAAGTGACCACTTTACTCACTCCTAAGAGTGACTAAAGTGGAAATTTACTCTCTAGGTGACATTACCTCATTTTATATTTTTTTTCGTTTTCAAAGTAATGCGATGCAAATTGCGATTAGTAAAGTCAGCAATTTTATGTTTTGTTTCAAAGGCAGTGTGATGCAATGCTTTCATTTTTAAAACGTCAAAACTTTTTAAAACGTCAAAAATTTAAATATTTTTTAAAATTGTACATATTATTCTGTTGTAGATAAAATTTTATATAGAACACATGACTAAAGTGTCTTTTTTTGATTTCGCAGATTTATATCACTCGCTGACGCTCGTCATTTAAACTTCTGCTCGATCAAAAAAAGTTCCACTTTGCTCACTTGTCCTATAAATAATTATTATTTCGATACACTTTCAAAATTCTGACACTAAAGGGAAAATGTATACGTGATTGTCATCTTGATACTGTCAATTTTAAACAATAAAATTCAACTTTATTTTTTATGTCGCAATAAAATTGCGAAACATTATTTACAAATAATAAGTTCAACCGTGTTATGGAAATATTGACATTAAACTATAAATTTTAATATTTTAGAAACTTTAAACGTATCAAAATTAGCGTGCAAATACAGTAAAAATTTGTAATATTGATATCCGCGTTACGTATTTTATTTTAAGGCTCGTATATATTGGTCAGCAGTTGAAATGTTTGGTCAGTATATCTGTCGTTATACTAAATCCGGATCCCTTCAAGCTGTCTTAATTTTTAGTGGTGAGTGGCCCCCTCTACTAGATCTTACATATTTACGCATCCATTATATAAGTCTGATATTTGTTTTCCAGTGGACCGCCACAGTTATCAATGCATATATGAAGAATTAGATGTATATGGTCTGTTTGCATCATTGGGACATAATCAACCGATAGCTGTCACATTTATTTTAAAGATTATTTAACATCAGTCTACTTAATGGTTACGCGTGTTCACTTCAGTCGCTGACTTTGCGTATTTGAGAATATACAGTTCTGTGAAACGAGTTTTCTAAATGCGTCTCGTCACAGCTTATCTATTGTTTTTAAAAAATCACCAAAAAAGCGTGGGGCGTAGATCACAGGTTTCTTTAATTTATAATTAATGCTTAACGCCTTTAGGGAATTTGAAGTATTTAATTTTCAACAACATTCAATATGAAAAAACAGGCAAACAGAAAAATTATAGAACATTTACAAATAATAAAGAACAAAAACAAAACGTAATGAATTTGAACGAACGACAAGTTTTACGAACACAAATTAATTTAAAGAACGAGAAGAATGGATCCCGGCTGGAACTTTAGAAGGTTGTGATCCGGTAGAGACCGAAGCGAGGGTTTGCATCTCTTCGTGATGGTCCTAGTGGGGCGTGGATTTGACTGAAAAGAAGTTCGTGGTGTTGGGGGTTTCGTAGAGACCTGTTAGAGCCGCGACTACACTCTTGTCGACATTATCGTTATTATTGCTAGAAATTAATTTCGAATATTTGATGCAAACAAATCGTACACATCCAATTTTGTATATATGCAGTAATAACTGTAGCGGTCTGCTGTACAAACAAATATCAGCCTTATATAATGGATGCATAAACATGTGGGTTCGAAAAAATTCTTTAAGCACAAACTGTAATGCGGAAATAAATATTACAAAGTGTTATTTCATTTGGACGGTAAATTTGATACGTGTAAAGTTTCGAAAATAATAAAATTTATAGTTTAATCACAATATTTCCATAACACGATTGAACTTGTTTTTTGAAGATAAGGTTTGGTAATTTTGTTGCAATATTAAAAATAAAATCAGATTTAAACTGTAAAAGTTGTGACAATCAAATGGAAATTTTCCTTTTAGTGTTAGAATTCCGAAATTGTAAACGAAATAAAAATTAATTTAATGTTTAAAGTGAATCAAAACTGTTTTTCAATATCGCCCTGCTTTATTTCTAATCGATCCTGATGCGGACGTTTTAGCGCTGATTCGGCGCGACCGATTAGGCGCCGTCGATTCAGCACGAAGACGTTTCGGCGCCGGGACGTTTCGGCGCGAGGCCGTTTCGGCGCGAAGTGATTATGGCGCCGCCGATTCAGTGCAAGGACATTTTGGCGGTAATACATTTACATTTAGACAAATTATTTTTATAATACCATGGCTTAGGCACATTTAGATAGTAGTACTTAATACGTAAATTCATACACATTATAAGAATTAAATTAATATAAAGAAAAAAACAGTATATGAAATAAAGCGAAAACGACTAAAACCATTTATTTTATAATTGCTTCTTAGAAACAGTAAAATTTGATAAATAACGCACAATTTGTATTAATTTACGGATTAAGTAATAGTGTAAAGAGGTGTCTAAAATAAAAAAAACTGCATTAACCGTATTCGTGCCGAAATGCACTCGTGTCGATTCGACGGCGCCGAAACGGCTTAGCGCCGAAACGGCCTCGCGAAGAAACGCCGGCGCCCGCGCCAAAACGAATGCTCGCTGAAACATCCCAGCGTCGAAATGTCATGGCGCAGAAATGGTTGAGCCGAATCCGCGGCCCCAAAACGTCCCAAAACGATCCTGACGAATAAACTAAAACTTCCTGTCCACATGCGCGGTTTTTATACAAGCAATGTAAATAAAAAATTAAAATAAAGGTACAAATGCTTATTAACAATGGGGGCAAATTTAATATACATCTAAAACAAAAGTCTTCGTTGCATGGCAACGTACAATACAATGAAACCTGCATAATTCATTTAACAACTAGTGCTAAGTAGAAAAATTCATATTAAGTAATTTTATTTGAATATCGTAGAATGCTGTTTAAGGCTGTTCGAGGACAAAATTAGAATTTTTTTATGCTCAATATTGCACTGGACTACAAACGTGTGAACAAAGTAGCGCGCTATAGCTTTGGGCTTTGCGGGCACGGCCATTACACTAAAAAAATTTCAGGAGGCAGTAATATTCTTCCATAATACAATAATAACCTGCATACACCACTAATTTCACTGATCAAAAACAATTCTACTATAGTTATATTATATCTATGATAAATACTAACAATCTATGTAAAATACTAACCGAATAACAAAATGAACTGTTTTTTAATTGTATTTTTATTTTAATTTTTTTAATTTAGAATTTGTGATTGGCTTTGCAGTATCAGCTTTAAATTTAAAAATTTTGTCTTCTCAAATTTTTAATTCCATTAAAACTACCATCATATTTAACAGTTAGGCTTCCGGGTTGGAGCCGCGTCATCGGTGCTTGAACTGCCGACGCGACGTTTCGTCCTCGGTTGCACGGGACATCTTCAGGGCTGTGGTCACTTTGGGATCTACACCACAACAGTTCAAGCACCGATGACGCGGCTCCAACCCGGAAGCCTAGCTGTTATTAACAACGGCCGCGGAAGCCTGCAACTTAGATTACCATCATATTTTTCAAACAAGTTAAATCCTTTACCTTCAAAAACAGTTCCTAAACTTATTGATATTATTTTATAATTAATGTGTCTCGTAACATTTTGATACCATGAATTAAATTTTGTAATTTATTTTAATTGTAATATTTGGCAAACAGAAAATTATGGTAGGTTTAATAAAAAATACAGATATTGACAGATAACGGAAATCAATTACTTTTAACTTTAAAAAATTATTTAAAAAAAACAATTTTTAATAAAAAAAAACCTATGCTGAAGGTTTCAACATTAAAAAAGCTTAGTTACAGCCCCTTCCCACTGCGCCACTGGATTTACAATGTGATCAGAAGCACAGACATAAATTAAAGCAAATTACAACATTAATTAAAGTAAAAGTATATAATGGGTGGAAAGCTAATCATCAAAGAAATTACTGTTACAGAATAATCGAAGTTTTACTCCCATACAATAACAATGATTGGTAATTTTCTGACTACCAGATACCAAGCGTAATTGGCTTCTTTAATAACCTATTACGTTTTTACCCATAACAAATGAGTTAACTGCCACATCAACACTTTTAATTATTTTGCATTATTTAAGACTGAGTTTTGCATGTTTTCCGAACATACGTGGGGGCGGTGAAGTTTCCTTTAAAACAGATAGCACTTTTTCTATTTATAAACGATCTCATTACAATTTTCCCATTGTATCTTGTAATTAGCATTTAACAAGGCAACACAATATCCCATTGTTCTTTAATTTGGAAAAAGTAGGCACAATAACAGCCTTCGATAAATTGGCTTCCCATTTCACTTTCTTTACATTTGCATTTTATTTCCTTGTATTTAGACCAATTCTCAAATATATTAATTATCAATAATAAATTTGAAATTCTTTTACTTTAAAAAATATGTAATCAGACATGAAGTAATTAAATCATAGCAGGCTACGATTGCACATAAGCTACCTAGTTAAGTTTAAAACCCCTTAGAATTAATTTTGCAATCAACTCAATTAATAAATTGCGTTCATTAATGGGTTAAAATTGTCGAGCAGGAAGTGTGGCTTTTAAAATTCTAATTATTGCAAAATTTTCTCAGCAGCTAAATGGGATTTAAATAGAAAGTAGGCAGTAGAACGACCTGGGTACCTTTACAGACATTTTATGTTTTCGTGACTTCGAGTCACACTTCAAAGCCCTTGTAGACAAGCAGAATGCATGTAATTGTTCCTGCATTCCTGGTTAAGCGATCCTTTTTGTGGAAAGTCAATTGTGTAAAACACGACAAGTACACCGTGATGAGATTAGCAACTCTTTATTACTGATCGTGTTTATCAGATTGTCGAAATTTAGTTTTAAATTTAAAATGTTTAATTAAATCGACTTTAAAAGTTTTAAAAGATCAAGTTATTTTATTGGCAATAAAGAATTGCTTTAATAATAATTAAAAGATGTTAAGTAAAAAACAGGATCATTAATTTTTCCACGCTTTGTGGGAATCTAACGTAGACTATTACTACACAGGTCAATATAATTTGCAATAAAATATGGAACTCCGTTTTACTCTTTATTAAACATTAATGGACCCCAGGAAATACATTTTTGATGTCACAAAATAGTTTTAAAGTTTAATAATAAAATGAAATAATTTGTGACGCCCATAAACAACATTCGACGTCAATAATTAGTGTTTAGACACCCAAAACTCATGTTCAAACGGCTGAAATTTATTTTTCAAAAACGATTTTGTGATGTCAAAAACAATTTTGTGATGTCAAGAACGATTTTTTGATGTCAAACTCGATTTATTGATGTCTAGAAGTTTATTTTTTTAATAAAAGAGTTTAATAAACAATATTTGATAAATTATACGGATTTTTTTGATGTCAGTAAAATTTTTATAGTCAAAAATCCTCTGTTGTCATTAATTAAATAATAAGTCGAAATGAATACTATTTATTGAGTATAAATACTATTTTTGTTGTGTTATTTTGAATATTTAAACTTCCTTTCTGTAGTAAATTGTAGAAACATTTCGCACCGGATTAATAAACTTGAGAAGAAGAATTAAAGTGAGGTGTAGCGAATTAGCGCCACCTGCTGGAGGGTCGATCGTTATCGCTCTATATTGCAGTATGGTTCTAATACACACAACTTATTAAGTATCCCGGTAGTTGACAGCTTTTTCTGTCGTCTGAAATTCGGTTATTGATGTTAAAAATTTCTGAAAATAATTTAATTATAGTTTTCGTTATTTGACTTTAAATTTCATCAACAATTCTTAACGTATAAATATGAGTTTTGGCGTTAAAATGGATTTTTGGCGTCAATAAATGAATTTCGGACGTAAGAAATTTGATTACTTTATTTAACACATACATAATTTATCCTAAGTTCGATGAATTTTAGACGTCAAAAATTAATTTTTTACGAAGCAATTGGTTTCCGATGTCTGAAATTCAGTTTTTCATCGGAAATTCAATTTTTTAAATCAGAAACTATTGAGTGTCTTAAGAAAAATGTAATTTTATTTTTCATAATTCAGAATAAAAAGTAAAACGGTGTTTCATAGTAAACCAAAGAATACGTCATGAAGTTTAATACATTTAAGTTAAAAGTTCATCCTGTTCTCCACTAATAGTGTTGTTTCATGTCGTAACCGAATGATGATATTATAAGTGAGCCGACTTAATTCGGTGAGCCCCACTTTTCAGAGAACCACACAAAAATAAATTCAGGAGCGATAAGTCTGGAGACCTGGCTGACCACCCAACTTGCCCTCTTTATCCGATTCATCTATTTGGAAACATTATATCCAGATATTGAACAACATTTACCCCGTAATGGGTAGGATTGGAGCAGATGCTGCCACCTGGTACGCTTTAAATTCCAGTTTCGTTCACTAATAAAGCAGCTACCACAGAAACAACAGTGTTTGCGAAAGCTGAAAATAGCGTTAGGCTGCTATCAATAAACAATGAGTCAATAATTCACCATCCGCAAATGACACCACAGAGGATAATTTTGGATGCTGGGTAATGTCAATGTGATGTTTGCATCCGCGTGAATTCAAAATTTTTAAAAATAACTGCCAAATAACTATCGATCTGTCACGAATATCTTGAACTGAGTAAATTTAATTAATCTTTTTACTTTTTCTAATCTGATTACCACACAAGTTGCTAAAATAACAGTAATAACACTCTTCCTTGGAAATATTGCAGCTGCATCATTTTTTTGATAATTATAAATTAGACAAAAAGAATTCTGTGACAACAAAAAACCAGAAACGAGCAACACAAACATTGAACTTTCGTTTTGCATTTTTTATTGCCTAGACTAACGGCTATTTCTCCTACATGAACCGTCTACGGTTAATTTTGCGTCAATTAGGGTCGTTGAAACAAACGGAAATAAACAATTGGATTCGGTTTATTGAGAGTTTATTTAAGATATACAGGATGTGAAATTTGACATGGCGATTAAAAGAAACTCACTGCGAGTCCAGGTGTGAATTTATTACAAACGCTATTATTAAAAATAATAAAATTTTAACTTAAATTTTGAAATTTCAACATGCTCCGATAAATTTCAGTCTGTATATGAATGTCAGTTGCTTTTTCCCAATTTTACATTTTTAAAAATTAGGTCACACATTATTTTTCGAGTTGCCATTATCGCAGAATTTATAGGTAACCGTGGCGATTTAAATGTTAAAAGACCAAACTTGAATATTTTGAATGCAAATAACAAGTTATTCAAATTTTTACATCTTATTATAATCAATTTGTTTTGCAAAAACTTCTACTGTAATTCATTTTGTAGTGAAAAATATTAATGATGTACTTATATGTAAATCGCTGCATCCGGTATGTAAATTTTGTTGCTCTTCAATTCTACAACTTTAAAAAGTTATTTAAATTATAGAAATTGAAAAACAATTAACTGAAATATTAATATTGTCATTAAAGAGATTATTAAATTAGACAGTAATAAGTTATTAAAATATTAATTACATAAATAATCAAAAATCATCAAACGTAAAGCACAGATGTTTTGGACTATATGAAATACTCCCGGTATATTACCATGAAGTCATGAATAGTTTTCCTTACTCAAATTTTAAGCTTATTTACAGAAATGAAGCAAAACTAAATTGAACCAATTGTGTACAAGTACAACAGATAACTCTATAAGTCTAAATCTTCAAAACCAGTTTGAATCGGCATTTATATCCAGATATCTAATTAAATGCAATAACAAGATTGAATTTATTAAAAAAAAAGAAAGTGCAGAGTTTATGGGAAATTTAATGTTTAACAAGGTTTCTACTCATAATATATCCACCAATCACTACGCTACACTTGTCGTTTTAGCAGCCATTAGAAAAGTTAAACCCGATTATTTTTGACGCACAAAATTCATCTGACATGTAGTTGACTCAATCCTAGATTACACCAGGCCCACTCCATACTAGTAGGTGAGCGATAAAATTTAAATAAACTACTCATTTGTAATCCAATCGCATACCACTTGTGAATTGAAAAATAATCGGAGTAAATTACTCTCACTTCCTGCATAGCAACTGGTATTTTTTTATATATAAAAATTTTAATCGAATACTGTTGAATTAAGACTAACGGTCGTTGCTATGCAACAAGTTTTGGTGATGTAATAACCCGATTATTTTTCTATTCACTGGTAGCATTAACAACAGTTGCAAAAACAAACCTAATAATAAATGTGTGGGTATAAAGGAATATGTAAATGCGTTAGACACTCTATTTAAAAAATACAGAATATAAAAATTATAATCGAGTTTAACACTGTGTTCTACCCGTTATTTTTTTTTTTCAAAAGGCCCTATCGTAATTTATCAATAATTATAAGACAATTATCGAAGGACAAAATTACTTAACTTTAATGCTGAAGATGTACAAAGTATTTCAAAATATATAGAGTGTTTCAAAAGGTGTAGTCATAATTTTAGGAGGTGATTAGTGAATAGTGATGCTATAGTAAGGAAAAAATTTTAATAAACTGATGTTCGATGCTTTGAATTAAACTAAACAAAACAAATTTAGGTGTATCTACTGTGTCAAGGTAGTGTCCGTATAGCTTGTATTAGATAGTGCAATAAAATAAGTCAGTTTAAAGTAAAACTAGTAATACTGTCTTCTTACAATTATGACTAAATGTTTTGAAACATCCTGTATATTACACAGCTTAAGCTTAAACATGGGAGGCTGAACGTTTACATTTTCTAAAGTTTTTTACGGACTGCATATACCAATTTAATAAGGATTATACAAATTGTCATTAGGCTTATTTTGACAATTTGTTTGTAACAAATTCAGCTAATAGGCACAGTCAAAACTATAGAGTAAATAAAGTAAATAAGGTAGGTACATCACATTAAAATTGTTGTTTTTTTTGCCGTGTGTGGTATAATTTAGTAAACAAACTCAAGCCGTACATATATGGCACGCTATATCTGAACTACACGGTATAATATTTGGTAAACACCCACTTTTAACCGCAAAATTAAAATATAACTATGGACAGTTATTCATATTCAACGAACAACCGATTCAATACGTTTGATAGCTTGATGAGTGTTAAGGATGGCAAAGAATGTAAATTACATTTCCGCTAAATGTTCCACGAACCGGAAGAGATAGCAGAATAATAAAATAGTCCAGTACACTCTCTTCTGCGACTACAAAATAACATTTCAATCAGAAACCATTTTTAAATTGCCGTTTTTAATTTTGAGGTCCATCTTATAATGATGAATTGAGTAATGGTTATAGTAGGTTAAACAGAGGCATAAAAAACTCAATCATTAAATTTCACTTTGGCATTAACCGATACGCGTTTTGCGTCACACTTTTCTTATTGTGATCCATTCAAATCTCGCGTTTTCGCGCAGACTTATTCTTATAAACAGTAAAGAAAACAATCACTCACCCAACTGTTATCCTTGAAGATGGACATGGTGAATTAGTCGAAATGTGTTTAATAAAATCCAAAACTCCGATTGCTCATTTTAAGGTCTGTTATTCCTTTTTAAATATCACACAAATTTTTTTTTAAATTCGTTCGCATTTTAATGAGCGTGCAAGGTTGATGGCAAACAATGCGTTTCAGTTCGTGTTCATGTTGCGATTATTTGGTGCTCCAGTTTATGACAAGTACTAAAACTGGCTATTTATTTCGGTCACTTGTTTTATAACGATCACAAAATTCGTTGCGAACCTTTGATCCCGTCGTTAAACAATTTTGATTGATTGGTTCCTTTTTTAAATTTAAATTATTAACGCCACACTATTTTTAAACTTAAAAAAATTAAGGAAAAATTTATAGTTAATCCGAAGTAAATTAAATTAAATGATCGTAAAAAAAGTTCGCATTAAAAGCAACTCGTTAAGATTGAAGTTACCGCCACAAGAGCGTATAAACAACTGAGAAAATCCACTTGTTTAACAATTTACCAAGTTACCTGACACAAATTGCAACTTTCTAGTTGGTTCGGTGAAGGCACGTGTCTGCGGTGGAATCTACCATTGGTCAGTTTGTTTTGTATTGTTGAATTAAATGTGAATGCAACAATTGTTTTTGTACGATTTTTTTTTGTATCCCCAAAGGCATAATTAATATACAAGTTGATTTTATGGGCAAAAATGCCAGAAATATTACTGTTTGAAGCGTGAACTGGAAAATCAATTAACAAGTTAATGCAAACTTTACTTGTCAACATTTAATTATGTTTTTTTTATTGGTGCCCCATTTTACCTATTTAAAGCACGCCTCAGCGTGTTTAAATCGAACTTTCAAAAACGCGCGTTTTTTAAAGTTACCATGGCAACATCAACAACTCGAAAACCGTGAAGTCTAAATGACAATTTTTTGATTATTGATCTGACAGGAGTACCTTGTAACGTCAAATAAAATATTACTAACAAATTTCTGAAGGTAAGCAAGCACAACTCGTTCATTTATATCTGTTACCTTTTGCTCTTCCATCCATTTGATGAACTTGTCATATTATTCTTTTTTATACGCATCATTAGATTTTTGCGGTATTGACCGCGATTCTGCTTTACTATTTAAAAAATCGATATTAGAATTCATTTTTAAGCAGTGCGGTGACAACAATTAATCTTTGATGACAAATTGCAAATTGATTTCTGTTTTTCTCATTTCCATGACAACGAAAGGTCACATCACGAATTCAACCATTTTACATTATTAGTTCTTATTTCCACTTTTTGTAGTAATAATACCGGTATTTATGATTTCAAAGTGCACCAATAAAAAAAAATAGCGTAAAGTATTCGTGGATAACTGGTCTTTAAAACACTTGCTCTATTTCGAGCACTCCGGCTGCGCCGTCGTGCTCGAAAAATCGCGCGTGTTTTAAAGACCTTTTTATCCACTTATACTTTAATATACTATTATAAAACGTGCCGCGGTTTTTGAGTAACGCCATCTGAAGGATAAAGTTTAACAAGAAGGTTAACAAACTATGCCAGAAAATAAACATAATTAAAAGTAAAAAAAAAAAGTTAAACCCCTAAATAAATATTGATATCTGAAGGAAATTAAAAGTGAATTAATTTTACATGTGAAAATAATTAATTATTAAAAAAAATCATGGCAGCTGACTTAAAGTTGCTTATAACTAGAACGACATCTTAAGAAAAAATATGGATTTTCCCACTTAATAGAGCTTTATAAAAAATAAAAATATTTATAGCTATTAAATTATACAACTGGATTAATGAAAAATCAATCATCCTGATCAGGCTTCCAAATTCGTATTTGTTACTTTTTGTGAAAGTTAGTTGACAAACTTAAAACCCTGTTTCTGATATACTATTAATGAACCTGAAAAGATTCCCTAAAATTAGTGTTTTTTATACAACACATGTAAAGGGTGGGTAAAAAGTAACGTGTAATTGTCTGTATCATCGTAAATATTTATTCATAAATAATACAACGAGTGATTGCAATTTTTCGATAAAAATGTGGTGTAAGTTCATGAATGCGTAGTGGGAGTGGAGTTACCTAAATCTTAACAAGCACGAGTTAACTTATACCACAATTTTATTATCACGAGTCGTATTTCACTATATCACTCACATTAATTTTTACGCAATTTTGGTTACACTGAACTAGCTCGGGTGTTTTCGGGATCGGCGAGCTTAACATGTATTGTTCGCTTGTTTTCAAATATTAGTGTTAGTGGCGTCCTTTTGTAAACTTAATTTTTTATTTTGGCGGTTTTATTTACTGTTGCGAAGTGTTGTAAAAATGGATCGTTTTGGAGAATAATCGTTAGGTGGTATTTCATAAAATTTTTTCAAGGTATTATTTTGGTCTAAAACTTTAGTTTATATAACCTGTCAAACATGACCCAATATTAATGTAAATATATATTTATGTTTTTAATGCATATTAGCATGTTATTATTATATTTATTGTAGATGTACACTAAAATTTGAGTCGGTCATGATTTGAATTACTGTTCAAATTGTAATTCAAATCATGACCGACTCTCTCTTTCCCTCCCCCTTATTTCCCTTCATCCCCCTCTTTCTCCGTTTCCTCCCTCCCCCCTTCACTCATTATCACCATCCCCCTTCTCTCCCCCTCCCTCCTTCCTTCTCCCCTCCTTCCCAAAAAAAATCGTATCGATGTGTGTGTTATGTATGCCTATCAAATTATTGTATCAATATAGCGTATGGTTAATAACAGCTCGACAGACGAGTGGGTTTCAGATCTCTTAGTATCGTTTTAAATGTAAATACTAAATTTCAATAACCTATTGGTGAAAATATTTAAAAAGTATAAAAAAGTACCAGCGACGTGTTTCGCCAATGGTTTTACTTATATTTACTCTGTAGTTAATTGTATGTAATCCTTATTTAGAAACATTGTAGGGCCAGCGGGTGGTCTAGTGGTTAACGTTTCAGGCTTTGAAACTAGACTCTCAACTGCAGTAGGTTCGAGTCCTCTGTCCGTCGGAAATTTTTCTGAATAAGTTAAATCCGGCGTGTTCATGGATGGAATGAGTGGTGTGTATGTTGGGTTGCATGTCTTTCAGGGGTGGGGCATGATAGACCGGTGTATAGCGCAAGTCCGCTGAGCCCGGGTAAGGGGGTGGGATGGGAATCATGGAGTCGTGCTGACGCACGGTCTCATGAGGCTTAAAAAAAAATAAACATAGTATGTAATATTGGATAACCGTTTTACACGTATGTTTTCCTTTTTTCGGGTTCATCAAAACCATGGCCTTCAAAATTTGCTCTCGGAGCTCTCAATTTAGAAGGCATGATTAAAACATTAAGACGAATTTACACAGCCCACTTTAGGTGTACTCATTTACTTTTATAATTCGGTAATTATACAAACCTTACTCAGGTTTTTTTGTATTCTAACTGAGTAATTTGTTGTATATCATATGATTCGTTTTTCGTTCACTGAAAATAGTTGCATTCAGCAGGTGTGATCGATGCCAGTTAGCAGCGTTACTGCTACTAGTGAGCGCTCTTTGTCTGCTGAATCCAGCTTGCTTTACGCAGCAAAGTAATTTATTTATGCTGAAAAATGGGTAGCGATCACAGGGAACAGTTGAATAATCGTTTGGTGGGATACGCATTCAGCAGATTTTTAGTCAGCAGTGAGTCTGCTGAATCTGAATGCAACCAATTCATCCAAGATGTAACAGCCCATTTAAACCGTGTAAATTCGGCTTTACATAAGATATTTGAACAAATACGTTGGGCAAATGATGTTTTTTCAACGGCTTTAGTTAATATTGACTTATTTTTAAACATAAATAACAACTAATTAATCACACTACTAATGAATTTTAAATATAAAACAAAAAACTAATTGCAAATTTTGACGGCGCCATATATTTATAAGTTTTTTGATTTTGATTTGAAAACCAATTTAAACTTGGCGGTTTTCGACTGCTCTTCGCTTAAAGTCGATAGTTTTCGTCTCTCCTCCAGTTCGAGCTTCGTTCACAAGTGCGAAGAAAGAAGTTCTTTAGAATTTTGAAAAAATT
Organism: Ctenicera cuprea; assembly: GCA_958336395.1. NCBI lineage: Eukaryota > Metazoa > Arthropoda > Insecta > Coleoptera > Elateridae > Ctenicera > Ctenicera cuprea. The sequence continues at coordinate 17,120,360 of OY284487.1, read as the reverse complement.
TAGCAAAATGACTGACCAGCCGTGAGTTTTTTTATTTGTTACGTGTTGTTTTACCATTTTGTCGCAATTCTGTTTGCTCTAAATAATTGATAGTTTGGAAAATATTTCGGAAAGAAAAATGTAGGGTTACCTCCGGCCATGTTGTGTTGAAAACAGTATTTTGTGCAAATCGATCCTGGAACGTTCTAGAAATTTAGTTTTCCTGTTCCGTTGTATTAAGTATTTCTCTTTTTTGTGAGTGCTTGTCAACATAATTGCGGCTAAAATGGTTGTAGAGTACGTTATTAATTATTTTCCTGGTAAGAATGTGCGATAAAGTGATTCTAACCTCACTTTTTTTTAGAGCTATTCCTCCACCGGTTATGTGGGCCCAAAGATCGGCGGTTATATTGTTGACAATAAATTTAGAAGACACCAAAAATCCAGATATTAAGTGAGTATTATATTATGCTCAAAAATTGTATTGTAAGCATTCTTATTGCTTTCAGAGTTAACAAAGATTCAATATACTTCAAAGGAGTGGGTGGTGTAGACAAAAAATTATACGAAGTAACTATTCCATTATATAAAGAAATTGACCCAGAAAAAAGTAAAACCTTCAATCGAGAAAGATGTATCGAATTCATATTGACAAAAGCCAAGACAGATGAACCATACTGGCCTTCGCTTACATCCGACAAGAAAAAACATCATTGGTTGAAATGCGATTTCAACAAATGGCGTGATGAAGACGATTCGGGTGATGAGGGCTTAGGTGGCATGGGTGGAGGGGATTTTGAGGAAATGATGAGACAGATGGGTGGCCTAGGTGGTGCTGGTGCAGGTGCAGGTGCAGGTAAACCGTCGTTTGATGATCTTGAAGAAGGAGAAGAAGATTCGGACGATGAACCAATTCCCGATCTTGAGTAAAATAACTACTAACGTTAATTGCTAATTTTGTATGTAACTGATTTAAGTTATGTAATGTACAGTTAATGGCATAACTTCCTAAAGGTGTTTTTTCCAATAAACGTAATTACATTTAGTTGACGATAATTTTTAATTGACACGAGCTTTGAGCATTTGCCTATTTTGTATGAAGGAGTGCTAGTATTACCAGAGAATGTAAATAAGCATTACATTGTTTTCAAAAGGAACAATGTAGTGAATGTGAAGTTCCATGACGTATTAATTTCGGCAGTTTTCAAAGCTCGTTATTAATAAGAATGCATTATCTTTTAAATTATATTTAAAATTATGGCGCAGTTTTTTATTACTTTTAAAACTTCATAGAAATGTTTAGGTGTTACATCGAATAAAATGTAGTAATTTACTCGGGTTTGGTTTTTGTTTATCGGGACTGGTTGTTCTTTTTATTTTAATTGTAAATTAATACATTTTATTGTTACCACTATTTGTATTCAATTATATAATAAATTTTTGTCACTTGCAATAATAACTAATTTTTAAAATACTTAAATAGAATGAAACTAGAATGTTTGTTTACATAAATATATTGTTCAAAATTACAAATTAAAATGGAATTTTCTCGTAAATAAAAAGTTAATTTGTTTTCAATATTATAAATATAAAAATTTGGACAATTCGCTATGGATTCTAGGGCGAAACAAAAAGTTTTAAATTTGAGAAAATAAATGTGCTGTTAAAAATTTGAGGCCAAATACACAATTTCATACACCAAATTGGCCCCAATTCTTGTTTGGACAAGTGGCCCCAATTCTTGTTTGGACAAGTAACACACATGTCCATGAATTGACTAGTAATGTATCTATTTGCTGTTACTTTTTTATTACACTTTTTAATACCAGCTTTAAATTGATCATTTAGATAAAATTCAAGTTGATTTTGATTAGGGAATTGTCTCGGTTTAACACAAAAATCAATATGCTGTTGGAAACATTTGCGCCTTTTTCTTGTTTTTCATTTTTGGTATGCGTCCTTGCTTAATTTTTTAAAAGGTACGAAACACAGGTACTCTGTAAATACGAACAGTCTACACTGACTGGCGCCACCTCCAACGGATCCGGTTTTGATAATGCATCCACACATGGTGTAGCACGACTGAGTAACACTGAATGCCCATGCGCTACTGGTCAGCGAAGCGAGCACCTATGATAATCAGGGGTCCTACGTATCCTAAAAAATCTTTAATTTTTACACATGTCCTAAGTTTTTAAGAAAAGTCTAAAAATTAGTATTTTTCATTGCTTTGTATGAATTTTTACATTTTGAGAATTAACATCCTAAAAATAATTTCCTTTCATAGAAAGTTATTTACATTCAGTATTTAGGTGCCTCAGTGTAGGTCAAAATTTTAAATTTGCCGCCGTCGCCGTTTACAATCTAGTTACTTTATTTTTACATGTGCTTTTGTGTTGGTATAACAGAAGTCGGCTTGCGAATTTCATTCCCGCTGTTGCACTGCACTTGCGCACAATGGCGGGCGGGAAACTCAGCAGGACTAGCAATATGTGTATTCTATTATTAACAGATCTTTTTTTAACCGACTTCAAAAAAAGGAGGAGGTTCTCAACTCGTCTGTATATATTTTTTTTTTTAATTTTTTTTTTTTTATTGTATGTTCGGGCATAACTTTGTTGTTTATGAACCGATTTTAATGATTTTTTGGTGTTAGGTTCAGTATAGTTCCAAGGTGGTCCCATTATAATTTCATTGGTATTGGAGCTTGAACTTCGAAGATACTCCTGAAAATCTATTTTTTTAACGGACTTTTTTAGTGTTTCCGTATTTCATCTTCCGTTTCAACTAGCAATCGTTTCCTCATTCGAGAAACACCCTTACTAGGTCTACCCATCACTTAAAATTGTAAAATAATTAACTTTTAAAAAAAAAGAAAACCGACTTCAAATAAAAACACAAAAGTAACATAAGTTAACTAAAAAGCAAAAAATAAATGTTTTTTATACAACAGTTTAATACTTATTTGTTGTTCCGTTTAATGTAATTAAGAAATTAATGTTTATTATATAATTATTAATTGTTTTATAATTTTTAAGTCGGTGCCAAGTATAACATAGATATAACATTAGATTCGAATTTTTATGTTATACTTGGCACCGACTTAAAAATTATAAAACAATTAATAATTATATAATAAACATTAATTTCTTAATTACATTAAACGGAACAACAAATAAGTATTAAACTGTTGTATAAAAAACATTTATTTTTTGCTTTTTAGTTAACTTATGTTACTTTTGTGTTTTTATTTGAAGTCGGTTTTCTTTTTTTTTAAAAGTTAATTATTATTAGATAAAGTAAATACCACTGCACCAAGAAAAACCTATAACTTTTAATGTACACATTGTAACAGGAATTTTAGTCATTTATTATTCAAAGATTTAAATTACCGTAAAAACAGCATATCTTAGCAGACAATTTCACAATAAATACTATAAAAAATAAATAGTGCCCCCTTTGCTAATGATGTACCAAAAAAGTTACGTACTCAGACGTAACATCGAAAAGCTGAAATTAAAGAAGATATCAATCATAGTGAAGTTACTGTTAAAATTGGGGAACAAAATCCATTTGAAGCAAATGTGAGGATAATACAAGGCCATTGTATATTAATTTCTTCCACAGACCCAGATGATGTACACCATCGATTCCATATTTTGTACTTTGAAATAGAAACTAATGATGATCAACTCCCAGATCACAGTGTTGATATTCTTTTAACACCACCTAAGGAAAACTTTAAGTTCCGACTTCAAAGCGCTGATCAAAAACCAAATTTCACATTAGCACTAAGTATCTTTCTACAATTAGGGTAAGAAAACATCCAAACAGTTGTTTTATAGTTTGTCTCACAAAGTATAATCTGTTTTTAATAGTTATTAATCCAGCATTCAAATAACTCAAATACAACCTATATTTTGCAAATTATATTATTGTGTACTATCAGTTATTTTTTTGTAGTGATATCGAAGTCGATGGATCAAGTGATTCCGGACGTCGACCTTATCTTAACACGAGTTAACCAAAAAAAAAGCATTGTGTCTATAAAAACTAAAATAATAATTTTTTAAATTTTTTATTATATGTTACGAAGACATTGTAAAATCAACTGTAGTGATTGGCGAAGATGAATTTAGCCACTTTTTTTCCGTTGATTTTTCACATTGACATTATCTGTTTGTTTTGTCTCTGTGGCATGCGGAGCAATAGTCTGTAGTATACTATAGAGGTTGAATCAAATTTCAGGGTCCGGTTCGCCGGAGTTTTTAGATGAAACATTACCTTAACAAATAAATTTTTTAATGTATCATATAGCAAGACCACATTTTTCAGACTAATTGGTTTTGAGGTGGTTTTGGGAGTTAATAAAAAAAAATTGTTTCACTTCTAAAAACCCAGAAATTGTCTTTTTTCCAAAAATACACCGTTTTAAAAAAATCTGGTCTAGCTTTTACACCTGATGAATTTTTGTGGTAGCTGGGCATTCCAAAACTCATTAAAAACAGTCCAATAATTACCGAGATATCAAGCCTTACACACATTAGCTATTTATGCACCAAGTGCGTTACTACGATGATTACGCCCGGAGAACGATGAAATCCAGCTCGAGGGCTTTAGCCCGAGAGATGGATATCGTTCGATGGGCGTAATCATTCGGTGACGCCGTGGTGCATACAAGATTTTATTGTTCACTTTGTTCTTTAAAAAAAACAAAGAATTGGCATCTTTGGGTACGCTTTACCTACATAAATACAATATCTGGTAGCCTATGAAACAAAAACAGATTGTTTACTTATAATTGTCAAATCTGTTTTTGAATTGCAATTATGAATACGCTACCAAAATGTGTACAAGAAAATGCTCAAAATGCAACGGAAAGTTTGCTACCGTTTAAATCGAAAGCAAGGTATGAAAAAGAGTACGAAACCTTTAGGATATGGCAATCAAAACATGAAATAGCGACAGTAAATGAGACTGTACTATTGGCGTACTTTCAATAATTGGTAAGTTTCACATATATTCATATGTAAAATTATTGTCTAATTTTGTTTTTAGTCTGGAAAATACACTCCCACTTAATTCTCTGTATTACAAGTTGTACTAGTTGTTCTTAGTAAAATAAATTTTTTGAGGGCGTAATGAATTCATTACGCCCTCTCATTACGCCCCGGTTGTTATGGACATGTTTACATATCTCGTATCCTAGGAGTTATCATTCAATTACAGTAAAGTGAACAATAAACATACATAAACAATTTTTTAAGACACAATGATTATGATAATTAATTATACCAAGATTGATGTGAACACAACAAAGCGAGTAGTAAAACATGATTAAGCTAGTGCTCACACCAAATTATTTACATAAGTTTTGTGTTGGAAGTAAACTTCCTCCTCTTTACAAAATGGGTTTTAAATAATAAGAACATTTCATGCTATGCTCGTTTATTAAATTAAAAGTATTGAAGATAATAAAAAAAAGTTGGATTCATTATAATTTATAAATATAAAATAAAATTATAAAGCCTTTCTTTCCACTGAGTTGAAATATTTTACTACATTTAAATAAAACATTAACAAAATAATACTTTAATTAACACCTTTACTGTCTTGTTGCTCAAATTTTGGATATTTGCTTTCAATATCTTGCCAAGTTCTTTTACTGTATGCAAGATCATGGACCACATCTGACAATTCAGATAGCTACAAAAAAAAACAATATATATAATCAAAAAAACCCTTTGACCTTTCGGTGTGGGGGAAAAAACAAAATATAAACATATTTTCAAATTAAGTAAATAATTTCGTACCGGTATTCTAACTTGTCCCATAGAATCTCGTTCACGCAATGTAGCACTATGTGGTTCTTTCAGAGTATCAAAATCTATAGTGATACCATAAGGTATAGCTATTTCATCAGTACGAGCATAACGTCTTCCAATAGATCCCGAGCTGTCATCCACTTTGTGCGAAACACCAACTTTGGTTAGACCAGATGCTAAAACGTAAATAATTAATTTGTGGACAAAATGTATTAAAATTTTTCTTCTTACAAAGCTGCTTGACGAATGGATGAAATTCGGCATTGCTACTTAAAGGCAAGACACTGCATTTCAGTGGTGCCACGCTAGCAGGAAGCGATAAATAGGTCCTTTGTTCATCATTTTCTCTTACTTTGAAATTGTGTTCAAATATCGCATACATAACACGTCCTATACCTAAACAAAACATTGATAGTGTTATAAATTTCATTTTAGAACTCCAAAAATGGTTTAAACTGATTAATAGTGAAACAATTGAAATGTGTTGCATTTTTAAGTCTAAACAGTACAAATTTGACTTATTTTTGAACATAAAACAAACAAACAGGTACAAGCAAATAAGTTTGCATTTTTGTTCTTCTTACCGAATGAAGGTTCTATTACACTTGGAATGATTTCTTCCACATGTAAAGTGTTTTGTTTACGTTCAACAGTAACCATATCCTTTCTCAGAGTATATTTTTGATCTCCAATGGCTAATTCATATAAACTAATTGGATAAAAAATATTAGACAAAGATAAACACAAAACTCAAATTTTTCTTACCCATCCGTTTGCAATTTCTTTTCCAGTTCTTCTACCTGGGCTACATTTAGAGCTGCAAGTGCCTCACTAATACCCTTAGCATCTTTTTTAAACGTTTTACCCAAGATACCTTTGTTAGGAACAGCTTCAACAATATCAACAATCCTTGGTTCTGCCAATTTCTTCTCGGCGGCTAGGCGGATACTAGTGGCTTTTGTATGTTGGGTTAAATCATATGCAGATCTATCTGCGCAGCCAACACATTCTATCCAACCCTACAAATGAATTCTGTCAACACTGTAATTAACAAAATTTTGTTACTCACATAGCTAGTTAAACATTCAGCATCCCAACAATCTTGGGCATAATGAGCCATTTCGTTAGCCATATGTTGGCGGAAACGTAATCGGCTAGGATCTACACCGCTTTGAATTAAGAACTGTTGAATTCGAGCCATGAAATAACCCAAAGTTTCGTTTGCAACCAATCCCTTAAAAAGTAAAAAATCATATAAAAAATACAAGATTAATTTGAACTTCTGAATACTTACTTTGTCAACTGCTTCTCCAATACTCTTCCTTTCAGCAGCTTTTCCATCCATTTGGTTACATGCAGAATACAGCAACAATTCCGTGTCTCTAACAGAAGCAAACTTGGGATGTTTTTTGTCATTAGGGTCACAAAAATGTTCAATTTCTGCCATGGTAAATTCTCTTACACGAATTAAACCAGATCGGGGTGAAATTTCATTTCTGAATGCATTTCCTAAAATGATTTTCAATGATGTTTGATTTTAAAACAAGCAACTGATATTACCAATTTGAGCAGCAGCAAAAGGTAAGCGGCCTTGATTAAATTCCAAAAGTCTTTTGAAATTCACAAAAATACCCTGGGCTGTCTCTGGTCGCAAAAAACTATAAAAAGAAAGTACCAAATAATTTCGCCTGGTAATAAAATATAAAATATCCAGGTGGGATGTGAGGGGCCTCCCACTATCCCAAAAATCGTACGAGTATTGCCAAAATTATAGTTATCGCTGTTTTACGTTTGCATAATTTAAAGTAAAAAAAGGATTGCCGAATATTTCCGTTTCAAATAATGCAGAGTACTGCTGAGTATTGCCGACAGTGGAAGACCCCTTGATGGGATGCGACTAACAAAACCTCGTTTTTTTAATATATTCATAAATATAAAAATTACCCTTTGACTAATCCAGATGGTCCAATTTGTGTTCCGAACATAAGATTAAATTCAATGGGTTCCGTTAGTTCATTTCCAGTAAGAGGACTTTTCATATTGAATTTTTTCATGATATTGTGCATTTCTTCTTTATTCATACCATCCAGCTATATTTAAAAAAAAACTGTTTCAGAACATTAAAAAAATAGAAGACAACAAACCTACTATTGTCCAAAATATTGAAAAAAATAAAATGAAAACAAAAACAACTTTAAAATTGCTAGTACATGCTAGGATAAAAAACAAAAAAAAAAGATATTTAGTTACACAGATTGTCAGTAGTTTAGTGAAAACAGGTTCGTTATAGCACGGAAGGGATAGGCAACTAATAAGTGCAACAGGCAAGGGAGATAATAAGTCGACTAAGTGGGGATTCAGATTTCCATGGATACTTCTACCTCGAATTAATAAAATTCACCTATCCCTTTTAAATTTAAAAGATCCATGGATACATAAATTTCCATTGGACCCACCTATTATCCCCTTCGTTGCCACACTCATTCGTTGCCCAGGTTTGCAGAAAAATAGTGGCAATCGTATTACTTAGAAACTAAATACAAGTGAAATGCCTTCAAAAACATGGGTCGTCACAACCACTTCAGCCTTTTTTTGAAAGCATGTTCCCTACCTTAATAACAATATCCTGACACTCGGCCTTAACATCTGCAGATGTCTTTTTATCAGCTGCATGTTTTTCCAAATGAGCTTTAATAAGATGATCTAATCGAAAACATTCCCCAGTCATCACATCTTTTGTCATAAGATCTGCGAAACGATCTACATGACCAGAAGCCCTAAACAACAAAAATCATGAAATTATTTCACAAGAATTCTTATTCTCCAACTTACTTCAAAACAGGTTCTGGGGTTAAAATAGAACAATCAACTTCAAGCATTTGCTCTTCAAGTACAAAGAATTGCCTCCAATTTTGCAACATATTAGATTTGAAAGCACATCCCATAGGGCCAAAATCAAACTGACCCGTGATGCCTCCATAAATAGCAAAAGACTGATCATAAAAGAACCTTCTCTTTAATAAATCTTCCATTTTAGCTCGGTCAAAGGTGGCTAAATTGGGAGCTAAACTTAACTCTTTGTCTTCTAGTATCTTTTTTCGTGATTTTAGCTCAGCCACTGCTTTCTTGACATCCAGATCTGGTGCTCCATCAGCTTTTAGTTTTCGAACAAGATCACCCTAAATAATTATAAAATATTTAATTGGGATTACTTTCATAAAAATTTGTTGTACAAACTTGTTCTTTAACGTTTGCTCGCAAAGGAGCTAGAATTTCTTCAATTTTCGGATCTGCCATTTCTTCTAAATATTTAAGCTGTACGTTTCTGTGTTTCTTCTTAGTGCCCCACTTTTGATTACAAATCGGAGTGATGTGAAGGCTTCTGTTGATGGTGCAATTGAAGTAATTATCAAATTTTTTCGGTGCGGCTGTTACAATGAAGCTTATTCTACCTAAACGCCAACCTGTGGTCCAAACTTTCATTTACATGAGTCTAAAAACTGCCACGAGGTAACTTTGCTGCTTGATCTACCACCAAGATGGAATAAAAAGAGAAAGGTTAGAAATGTGAGGTTATTATTGCATCACTAATCCTCAACGAATGCAGTGTAGGATAGGCAACCAATCATACAGCTTAAGGAAATTTTGTCATCCTACTCACCTATAGCAGACTATTGATTTTGACGGAAATACATGTTTTGGTTTTATGTGAGCGGGTGGGTAGGCAGGTTATCTCCTATGCGGCTCATCCAATTTTAATGCGCTTGGGAATGTGGAAGTATATCAAAAATTTATCGAAAAAATAAGCAGAAGTTAGACATGTTTTTGTAGTACCTAGCATTTTCTTCGAAACCTAATTTTATAAATTTAAAAAGGGAATTCGATAGAAAACTCATTACTCAAAAACAGGTTAACTGATTGGATTTAATTGTGTTATTATAATAGCTCTATAAAAATACAATGTTACTATGCACAAAATTTTTTGTTAAAAGTTTAAAGCTACAAAGTGAAATATATTTTTTAATTTTGGAAATAAAAATAAATATTCTCAAAAACTGGCTATACGATTTTATTTAAGTTTGTAAGTTCATAGAGCTGGAAATCAGCTACAGATATTGGAAATGCCCTAGGGATACACAATGTTGCAAGCTATGAAAACTTTTGGCATTACTAAAACTGCGAAGTGAAAAACATATCATATTTGCCTTTTGTATTGCTCAAAAAGTAGCCAATAAATTTTTTTTCTATATTAATTCTATAGGCTAATAGAGCTAGGGATGAGCTATAATTTATTTTGTGTCGCAGTCTACTAGTTTGCCTATGTATTTTTGAAAATCGAAAATTCATGATTTTGTTTAGCAGACCAACCTTGAGCACAGCATAGGCTTAGTGAATTGACACTGTATGCTTGGTGTGTTGGTTTATTGTTTCGCTTGTGATTGGTGCAGGGTAGTGTTTCTCTCCGGTGTGCGGAGAGATTGCTTGGCTAGTTAGGTTCGCTATTATTAATCCTATATAGATCATTAAAAATGTTATAAACAAATTTTATTTTGCTATTGCTGGCCCGTTATACGTTAACAGTGAAATACTCTTGAAAACATGGTAAGAAACTATTTCTAAAATACAGAAAAGTCCAGGCGAAGAGTTTCGCTCGTCATTTCTAACATAGGGATGTATTGTAGTCACATACATTTTCGATTCTGTTATTTGACGGAAATACATGTTTTGGACGACCTGCAAGAACCTTAATTACAAGTTTTTTAACAATGTATGTCTGTATATGTGCAGGGACGGACTACAAAATTATTTTCTACCGAGCTCTAACTTAATTGGCCCACACATCTCCAGCAACACCTACCCCTATTTTTATTGTATCTATTTATACTGTTAAACAAATTTTTTTTCTTGTATTTGGTGTTTTTGGCCCCAAATTATTTTTCTAAAAAAAAATTATTTTTTTATTAAAATTTTTGGTTATCTGCTACCACTATAGGTTTAACAAGACTTCGTTGGTGCATTAAATTAAGCGAGCGAGTGGCATACCGCTTACTCAAAGCATCTCATCTTACATAGTAGCCAACTCTTAGATCTACATCTTACAAATATAATTGTTGACATAAAATATTTTTCGAAAATAGTAAAGATAAGTAATTATTTTTAAAGTAGGTATATGAGGGTTCAGTCGGAGTGCGTGCTAATTTTTATTTTTAATTTAAGGATAAATTTTCTAATTTAATAGTATTTTATAAATAGCAAGAAGAACTTAAATTTTTTAAACTTTCGTTGGTGAAATTATGTCTAAAAGAAAAATTGTCTAAACACTGGAAATTTATCAAACATCAGGCATTCTTTTAAATTAATTTAATTATTCATATTATAAAACCTTTCATGCACAAACGCTGAATTTACAAAAGCATGTATTTATTTAGATTGTTTAGCTGAAGTATTTTTTTTATACAGTTACCTACACAGTAATACAAATAACACGTTTGTGAAGCTTGGAGTGAAAAGCAAACATAAGTTTCCTAATGCTGATTAAAAATACAACTCAGTGTTTACGCTTCAGATATAGAACTCTTTGTGTATTTGTTAATTATCTTGCAGCAATCTTAGGTTTATAATCTCATTTCTATGATAAGAAAATCGCAAAAAGAACGAAATTTTATCGTAAAATCACCTTATCTGTACTTACCTGTACTATACATTTGTGTAAATCTTGGAGAAACATAATATTTATTGCATAGGTACTGTTAAAAAGTATTGCTTCACTGCTTATATATATTTTGCATTTTGCAGTAACAGAACAGGACACCATCTTGCTTATAATTTATAAATATGTGTTTGTGGTTAATGGGGGACTATATTATTTGATGTGTATATGTAAACAAGATTTGCTCCATTAAGAGTAGATATTGCCAGGATATTGTAAAGATAATAATAATAACTAGTGATAAATTTCACTAAAAAACTTTTATTGTCGGTACAACATGTTTCGTTGCTTAAGACATTTTCAAGTAGACTGAAATACATGCAGCAAACACTGCGAGTCAAAGTAACAGAGGGGGGGGGGGGGGAAGAGTGGCAATAAAGTAAAGTTAAAAAGGTAAAAATATTAACAATATATGCATAAGATAGAGTCGATAACACAAAAAATATAACGATAATACAAAGAAGGTAACAAAACTCCAAAAAACAAAAACAATAGTGTATACAAAGTTTTTAATTATTATGCAGAAGAGGTCTTTTGAAACAAAGATTTAGCAAAGGTGAATTATTTAAATCAAGCCACATGTTGTACCTACAATAAAAGTTTTTTGGTGAAAATTATGACTAGTTATTATTATTATCTTTACATTTTTTTAATATGTTTCACGAGTTGAATATCTCAACGATCAAATTTCTAACCTGCTTATTACTTTACAGCATATATAAAATCAATTAAATTTGATATCGATAGATAATTGCACTATAACTTGATATAATAAATAACTAACCTTAGTCACTTTTTTATCTGCTTTTTTAATATTCAGTAAAAATTTGTGAATGATAGAGCACTTAAACATATCTACTATAACATATTTCTTTTTCAAGGACATTTTGAAAAAAAAATTCAGTTTATTATTACCTCAGGGAGGCAAACGCCGTAGTAATTCCAGTAATTAATTTTTACTTAGAAACGCTATTGTCAATATTAACGTACAAACCATATTACTATGTAAACTTTATTAAATTGTGTTTTTATACATGATCTCTTTGTCCCATTGGGGAAGTATTTAAATTTAAATTTCAAGTGATGCTTGTGACATTGGCCTTTTTTTTTTAATTATGATATAGTTGATTAATTAATTTATTATAGGCTAAATATTATGACTTATAACCTTTACAGTCATATACAACCATTTAAAATAATTAAAGTGAACACTCTAACATTGCCATTGTGTCTTTGTATGTACTGTTTATGTAATTTTTAAAACTAAACAAATTCTTATTTAAACAGTTCAGTTTTAATAACATTAATTTATTTTATTTTGAATGCAGGTACTTTTCTTCTTGTCTTTGCGATCTTAATTACCATGTTTCAAAATCTCGTTGCAAGTTTTTGCGTAGCCTTAATTTAAATTATTTTAATAACATTTCTTTATGAAGAACGTCTTCAGTAAATATTTGCTTTAATAGCTTTTTTCATACCTTATTCTATTATGTAAATTTTTGAGGCTAATTGTCAGTCATTTTTTTTTTGAACAATTGTATGCTTCTCATAACTTTATGAAGGATAACATGGAAAGTTGTATTATATCAACATTTGAATGTTACAATACGCTTAAAACAGTGCATTTGCCGTAAATAAGAAGCTTGAAGAAAATACTCCAAAAATGTAATCGATAGGGAGCTATAAGTCACATAAAAAAGAATTTTGCTGTCTAAAAATGAATTTTCAAAAAGTTATTCGACCATCTACACATGGTTACGCGATAACAACTCTCGCCTTTCGCTTTGCACCATGCACACGGACATTACATTAAATACACCCCAGAGAGCATGAGTAGTACAGTTTAATCATGTACACAAACTAAATGAAAACCTTTATACATCACAAATAGGGATTGGATTTGGGAAAAAATGCAGTTTGCTAAAATTTCATTTTAGCTAGCCGACGACGTCATAGCGGCGTCGAACTCATGATCGCACGTGCCAACACGAACGCTGAGGTTAATATTTCTGTATTTGTTTCGAGATTTTTAAGTGTACTTTTTCAAACATTATATCTTCAACTACTTTCTTTTTTAATGTGACCAATAGCCTCACGACTACTAAATTTTTTGGGATTTTATTAGGCTGCTCAGCTGCTCTTAAAAATTGAAAAAACAGTTTATTTTAGGTATGTATACAAGGTGCAGAATCGTTTTTACGAAATTTGGATTTTCCCATGAGAAAGAAAAAAGCGTAAACAGTTTTGACTAAAGCAGTACCATTGGTACTTTTTAGTGTCCTGCGGGGCAGCAACAATGGTTGCATTTCTAGATATCGAAAATTTAAATTATGTATCCAGAACTCGAATTTATTTTGTTTAAAGCAACGATAATGCTATAAAAAATAATTAAATATACCAAACTTTAAAACAATTATTTAAAAACATTATTTTTTGCCTTTAATTTAAGGGAGGCAATACTGTTTCTGTACTTTCATAAATACCACAATAAGCGCCGAGTTTTTAAATTTCCAGGGAAAGAAGGGTTCGAATACAATACTGTTCTAAGAAAGCTTTTATGAACTTCGGCTTTAGTAAATAAATTTTTGGTGAAGTATGGAATTTTGAAGTTTTTAGACTTCTATTCTTATTTTCGTAAATTACGATAAAATAAAAAAACGGATCTAAAACCCTTTATTATTTCAAATAAAAAATATACACAATAAATGTCGCAAAAAAAAAAATATCATTTAAATACGCTTAATAAAGGTCGCAAACGAAAAACATACTTTTATATTGCTTATTCATTTTTCATTCAAGCCAAAATTTCAGATTTTTCTTTTACGGTTCTCTGAAGAATTAATTTTTGTACAATCACTTCACCCACTTTCGGGGATTTCCCTAGACTGCGCTCATGTGCAGATTATCTAACCTATATTATTTCAAAGTAAATGAAATTTCCGCAATATCGATTCTTGATCCTATTTTTATTTAAGGCAAAAGTATTCGAGATTTATGCAAGCAGCTGGCCTGTTATCATTTGCAACAACGAACTTAAAACACACATTACAAATAAAATCTGTTTACGCTTTAGTTATTAAAGTGTTCTGAAACAGAGTATATGTTATGAGTGTTTATGATTTTATTTTTGTAGCATCTTAGTTTAATAAAATTACAACTGTTAGATATATAGAACATATATTGTGACGCATATCAAGTTTATCTGTAATTACACCAAATGAGTGGCGCGTGCTTGCTTAATATAATTAAAATGTAAATAAAGTTATTATTACAATTTAAGATTGCACGGTGATTTTTATTTTTAGTGAGTAGTGTAGTGGTAATGCGAGAAAAATACTTTCACGAATTTCATGTGAATTTTGTTATCAATTTGTTATTTATGGATTCTGTACGTAATCTACCAATTTGACTGGCTCTCAACAATTTTCGATTGACCCTTCTAATCAGTCCTTGATCTTTCAGTACGGATAACTTCATCTCGTGTCATTATATTCAAAAACGTGCGTCGTTACCAAGAGTATCGCTTCCAATATTGTTACTGATAAAACCATTGTCAACACTGGACAATGTTTACTGTAGTCAAAAGAGATGCTGAGACTCAAGAAAAACGGGGCAAGGAAACGATACACTCTGGTCACTTCATGGTCTCTCATTTTGAGGCTGAGGAACAAGATGACGAATATGAACTTGCTGTTCCAATACCAGAAGCGGAACCTGAAATTAATACCTTCAGAGATGTCCCGATAGGTATTGAGGTGCAGGATATTGTGTCCAGAAAGATGTACTCGCAGCAACCTTTGACAATCGACACAAGCCTATCGAAGCTTTTTCAGTGTATGTCCATCGCGTACAGGTTCGTTGTAACATATTTCATTCACTCGAATGTTTAAAAATAATTTGTTTTAGACAAAAACTTACATCACCAAAATGGAACCGGTTTCGAGGTATCAGATTAAGATGGAAGGACAAAATACGATTGAATAATGTTATTTGGAGATGCTGGCACATGCAATGTATGTAGTTATACAAATAATATTTAACGTTTCGTTGTATACAGGGTTATTTAAAAAGTAAGGAACGAGTTCGAGTGTGTGGAGCAAAATTCAAAAACAAAGTACTGTTATAATTGGCGATGTTAATTTTTAAGACTTGGGATGTCGAATAATAATCAAACTAAGTATTGTTTATTAAATTAAACAAACTAATCTGCTAAATACCATTGAGGTTAAACTAATACAAAGAAAACGTTCAAACTGTCTGCGGTCAATTGTGTAATGAGTTGAGTTGCCATTTAGGACTTCATGTACCTACTGCTTGACGAAAATGTCTACAGGATTTAAGTCTGAAGAAGGAGGAGGTCATTCGATACATCTTCCAATTTAATAAGCTGGAACTATTTGATCTAAATAATTATGAACATTTATACCTTAATGGGGAGGAGCTCCTTCTTGTTGAAATTAGAACAAAACTCTTTCATGTGGTAATTTCTAGCGATATGTTCAATTTTTGTGGATAATGAGAGTTATATTCTTCCATTCAGTGGGAATTTTCATCAATTTTGTATATTTTGTATATTTAAACAAAAAGTTGTTTTATTGGAAAACATAATAATTGTGCAAGTTCGAATTACTTTGAATGAAACCTTTCCATTGCTTTGCAAAACTCTAATTTTCTGTACAAATCATCCTCTGAAAGTTCTTGTGTGAAATGTACTATATATGGTTTGTACTTATTTTTATGCACAATTCTTATAACGGAAGCTTATCTAATATTATTGTTCAAAGTTAGCTCAGTTGTTAACAATTTTGGAGTTTCCCACTTGTTAAAACAAAATTTCAAGTTATTTGTCTGGTTTTTCCTAAAGATTGGATGGTATTGTGTCCTTGCCGGGTTTAGGTTTAAATACCCTAGTCTAGATTTCCTAGTTTCATTTTTGCATTTCTTGTAGATGTAGTCTAAGTAAATTACGATGATTAACGGACTTAGGCTGTTGTCTTGCTTTATTCCCCTTTTCATTCTGCAAACCTCTTAGGATTGTTCATTTAAACGCACTTTTTCTTTTATGCTTTTGTGTAAGTGTTCAATTACTTTTCTCACTTTTGGAGTCGCCTGTAGTTCTCTGAGTGCATCTCGTATATAAATTGAGGGTACTAAGTCGAAAGCAGCTTTTTGATCTATGAGTGCTAGATAAAGTTCTTTACCTTTGCTTAGAGTTTTATCTATTATGGTTGTTAATGTGAATATATTGTCTTGCATTTGTCTCCCTGGGCGGAAAGCTGTTCGTTTGTCGTGTATTTTTTCCTCTACCTCGGTTCTTCAACGTTTTTCTATAATTCTCTTGTATGTTTTTAGAGCAGCTGGGGATAGACATATTGCTCTGTAGTCGTCACAACTTGTAGAGTCCCTCTTTTTATATATGGGAATGATTACATTATTTTCCCAGACTTCTGGTATTTCCTCCTGCGTCCATGCCTGTCGGATGATGTTTTTAAATTTGCTCACTATAGGACCCCCTTTCTAAAACAGTTCCGGGGCTAATTGTCTTCACCGGGCGATTTTCCATTCTTAGTATTTTTCAGTGCCTTCTTTACTTCTTCTTCTGTTATTTCTTCTTCATCTTCGTTGGTTGGGTACATTTTGTTCCGGATTTCCCTTTAGTCTCTGGACCACGTTCCAAAATTCTTTTTGGTTTTCAATGTGGTTATCTTCTATTTTCTTTCCGAATTCTTCCCATGTTGTCCTCTTTGCCATCTTTACTGTTTCTTTTGCTTTATTTCGTTTAGTTATATAATTTCTTTTCTTCTCAGAAGTTTCAACTACAAATCTTAAATCCTTTTACCTGCAACTTAAGCCTTTATAGGTAAAGTGTGACAATTCTCCCCATAAAAACTAGGAAAATGAGTTATTGCAGATACAAAACGTCTACTGCCATTGGATTTTGTTAGTTATTGGTAGCACACAATACGTTAATACTGAAATACTTTTAAAAACATGATAAGTACCAATTTGTAAAGTATAGGAAAGTCCAGGCGAAGTGCTTTCCTCATTTTTTTTAGTTGATCTTATTAATATCAGACCGCTTTTTTTTTCAAATTGTTTTGTCCCTTTGGATATACTACTCACGGTAGGAGAATTTTTTTTTGTTATGTTATTAGAACACATGGTAGAAACGAGAGAAATTTGGTCTTTTTATTACATCATTTTAACTGTATTTGGTTTAAGTCATGTTTTTTTCAAGTGAGGGTTCCAGGCGACTGACTATAAATGCATTTTTATCAGAATAAGGAATTTTTTTAAATATTAATAAACAAAAGAGCTCTTTTGTGTAATGTGTTTTGAGTTGTCATAATTGTACTGAAGTAAATATTAACCAACTAGCTTAAAACTGTTTTATTTAAAGTTTCTAATCTTTTAAATGCATTTATGACTTATTACAGTGCACATTGCTTTTCATCTGCAAAGTTAAACTTTATTACAACTAATGTTATATTTTTTCAGTTATCAAAAAGATTAATACTGACATCTGCCAATTTGCGTCTCCTTTGGACGTGGATACTCATAATAAACCTGAGGTGATAGAAATATTTAATATAAATATTTTATTTATATTATAATGTCATATTAATCTTACATATTGTTCTGCGTCAAAGGCAGAATGTGAACAAAAAACTTTTATTTTAAATAAAATTTTTCATTAATAGTTACATATAAACATTTTAGGCCATTGTGTTGGAGGGTAAATATTGGAAACGCAAATTAGCCGCAGTAACAGCAGAATACAAGAAATGGCGCATGTTTCATCGACATCACATTTTGGGCCATGCCAAAGATACAATGGACACAGTGAGTTTTATAAAGGTTATGTGATGTAGGCTTGTGTTAATTTAATTTTTTAATGCTTGCAGTTGAGCGACTTAGATACATTTGCTTGGCACTCACAGAGCTCAGACAGCATGCACATGATGGTAGACGAAGACTACTTGGGCTTGATGAGCGATACTTTATTTTCATCCATCACAAGCCAGCCTTTTGTTTTTCCAGATAGTAGAGAAATAGGTATGTAAGATTTGTATGGCGTGTAAAGAGCCAAAAAAATTTACTGTGTGAAACACAAAAGTTATCAAATCTTAATCTTAGTTCACATTTGACTTTCATCTGTTATTATCATTATCATTAATCAGGCACAACCTATGGAGGCTCTCAAGTTGACCTTGAACATAATTTGGTTAATAAAATGTAAAGTTTGTTGCATTTGACTAAATAACTAAATGTACGTATTTTTTTTTTCATTATTTTAATTGCTATTTCTTAAACTCGATTGCCGAAACAAAATCTAGATGTAATTTCATAGAAAATGATTTATCATCCAGATTTGACTTTATGTATTTAGTTAAGTTACTTTATTAGAGATTTAATTTTAATGATAGAGTAGAATATCATTATGCAAATCAAACTTTGTGACTGCTGTTTTTAATGTTATACTAAATCAATTTAAAATATTTTTTTTTATATTTGTTTACAATAATGTAAATTTTGTAGCAACATACAGGGTAAGACAACAAGGTCTCAGTAGTCAATTTATGCTTTACTATTTAAAATACAGAAAACTTTTTCAACTAACAGTTGACCAAGAGAGACAAATTTTTAATTATACAGGGGATTCCCGTAAGAGTAGCATACTAAACTTGTTTTTTTAATAGAACACTGCATATTTTTGCATATTCTTATTCGCCTTTTAATTGCCTTTCTGAATATGTTTCGTTTTTGAAATTAAGTTGCGGCTTGACCAAGTTATTCAGCTTTGATCCGAAAAATTTAACACTTGAACTCACTAATAAAATTTACACAAGCTGTATTTCCATTAGAGATGTGAACTGAAATCTTTATATTTACGGTTATATTACCGTTTCTGGGGATTTAAAATTTATTTTCACGCTACAGGCAAGGTAAATAGACAATACATCCATAGCTACAAAACATGTAAATGGCCAATAACATTCGTTTACTTTTTGCCCTTGACTACGGAACTTAATAGTGTCATTTACATTCCTAGGATAATAATGTTGATTTTAACTGTTCCTTGATATGGTAACAAGCACAGGCAACTTAGAATAATGGGGCTTTTAAAAAATAATTCCGATGACAGCAGTCAAAACGAACTTTTAAAAATATGATTAAATTTCTACCTGTAGCGTGGGGACTTTCCCCTAGAATTACCTTGTGGCTGTATACTGCCGTGATTAGGCCCATGCTATGCTACGGAGCACTTGTCTGGTGGCCCAGGGTCAGACAGGCTACGGCAGCAACCAAACTGGGACACGTGCAACGTCTTGCTTGTCTCAGTTCTACAGGTGCTATACGCTCAACCCCCACGGCCGCCTTAGAGGTGATCTTATGCCTTCCTCCACTTGATCTCTTTGTGGAGGAAGTAGCTGTGAGAACTGCTTTAAGGCTGCGCCACAAGGGGCTGTGGCAAACAGCAGGCAAGGGAGGCAGACACACCCGCATCCTGGATGAGGCAATCGTCAAGATTCCTCTTCTGGATGCTATGGTGGACTACCTTCCTTTACAATATGCCTTTAATAGACACTTTAGTGTCTACGCGAATGCTGGACCAACCCAGCATATGGACATATCCATCTTCACCGATGGATCTAAAACAAAGCATGGAACGGGTGCCGGAATTTTCTCCGATGACCTAAACCTGCGCCAGAGTATACCACTGTCTTCCAGGCGGAGGTAGTGGGAATAATGCATGGTGCAAATGCAATTCTTGAACGACAAATCAAGAACCAACGTATTGGTATCTACAGCGATAGCAGAGCCGCTTTACTAGCCCTAGGCAGTTGCAAAATCACCTCAGGAGTGGTACTGCGGTGTCGTGAAGCTCTCGACGATATCTCAAAAGATAATGCCGTTT
The DNA here is from genome assembly GCA_958336395.1 of Ctenicera cuprea. Classification (NCBI taxonomy): domain Eukaryota; kingdom Metazoa; phylum Arthropoda; class Insecta; order Coleoptera; family Elateridae; genus Ctenicera; species Ctenicera cuprea. The sequence goes on along the minus strand of OY284487.1, from coordinate 17,099,926 downwards.
CCCTTGTATGGGTGAAAGGACATGACGGAACCTACGGCAACGAAAAGGCTGATGAGATTGCGAGACTGGCCTCTGGACAACCTCTCTGGGGGCCAGAACCCGTAATTCCCATATCCCTGAAGACATTAAGCTTTATGCTATACCAAGAAACCTTAAAAAGCTTCACACGAAGATGGGTTAACACTCAAAGCTGTCGTCAAGCAAGGGCTGCTATTACGGCACCCTCGCCAAAAACAGCCAAATACTGTGTGCAACTGTCCCGAAAGAACTTACGACTAGTTGTGGGTATCTTATCTGGACACTGCACCCTAAAGCAACACATGCACAGGATGGGACTGGCGGACAGCCCAAACTGTCGTGCATGCAACGAGGACGACGAGTCGGCAGAACATGTCCTATGTCACTGCCCAGCTCTCGCAACAACCAGAGGATCCATGCTGGGGGACTTCTGGCCTAACATGGCCGAAATCAGCAACACTCCAATTGCGGATGTCCTCAAGTACATCCAAAAGGTTGGATGGCTTGGGTGACGTCCAATGTGGAGAGCTGCTGGGGAGGTAGTACAATGGGCCCACCTATTGTGGCCTAAGTGCGCGTGAGGTAACTCACACTCCCAAATTCTAAATCCAGAATCCTACCTGTAGCGTGAAAAATTTAATAAGTAACATGGAATGTATCGACTATTAACATTCTCAGCAGGCCACAAGCCTCAGCTTCGCCTCGGCTCGTATTTACCTACCTCGAATGTTATTACGTCTTTACATTCCTTGTTACTTAAATCATCATCATCATCATAATCTATCCTCATATACCTGAAGGTGTCGAGGTCTTTCACTCCGGGTAGGCTCTTTGCTTGTGTAGTAGGAGGTAGTGGGGCTTTCGGCCTTTAAACCGCCACGCTCCTGAAGCTTATGCCACCCTTCATGCACATTCATTCAAGCCATACGCGCATGTGTTTTATTTGTATGTTAATGTTGTGTGTGGCTGTGTTACTTGTCCTGGTCAGCCAGTAATCAAGTCAAGCGCCGTTAATTGTAACCCAATGTCGAATGGTTGCCGAGCTCGATACCGATCCACAGAATTACAGAAAAATTTTCTGCTTCTTCCGGGATTCGAACCGAGGACTCGCGCATTGTGAGCCTGATCCTCTTACCACTGGTCCACTCGGACATTAAATACTATTAAAATTTTGTAATTGTGTAATTGGTGGAAATACAGTAGAGATTTTATTAATGAGGTCTGCAAATGTTAAGTTGAATAACTTGGCAATGCGGCAACGGAATTACGAAAACAACAAATCCAGAAAAGCAATTAAACGGCGAATAGAATATGCAAAAATATACTGGGTGTTGAAAAAAAATACTTGGTATGCCACTCTCATACACTTTGTATAACTGAAAATAATTGTAAAATGTGTTTCTCTTGATCTCCTATGGCTTCTTTTTGAAATATTTTTTTGTATTAGAAATAGTAAAGCATATATCAACCACAGGAGTCTTGTTGACTCACCCTGTGTATGTTTGTACTTTTTGTTTTACTTTTCTATATTTTTCTGATACCTGAAATAATCCACGTTGTTATTGTGTAGTTTATATATGTAGTAATTCTTCTTTTCTGCTTTTAGCCAGGGCTGGTCTTGCAGATTTTATTCAGCCAAGTTTGGGTCCTCTCCAACCAAATTTGGATGATTATATGGATACTTTCGAGCCATTACAAGGTAATATTGCTTGGTTTCATGATTAGTTGTTATATAATTTGATATTTATTTATAGAATTCATGTCTTGTAAACTGCCTACTGTACCTGAAGAAAATGGTGAATGGAACAGACAGCAAAATATTAGCTGGTGTTACACAGATCTCGACCTAATGAGCACAAATTCAAATATGCAGGTAATATAATTTATAACTTAAGATATTTTTGTTACAGTGTGATCTAACTATTTTTTTAATTAGAGAAAACCCAGGGAGGGGAAATGCTATAACATTTAAAAAACTTACCTTTATTTTATATTTATAATTGTTGTAATTAATTCCACTGCCTAATAAAGGTGCTCTTATTTATTATCAAAATGACCATTCAATGGTAAAGATCAATAAATTATGGTTCCTTGGTTTAATATTACTACCATCAAACAGAAAAGTCATAAATGTGGTTCCTCTGAGTTTATTGAAACGTTGTTAGCATGTAAGCTCATAACTTATGTACTAATTTAATATATTCCTTGTAGATGAACACATTAACCAATACTCAAGCAGTAATGGAGCAGTATAACCAAGTGCAGTCGGTTCCTGTCGAAAAGCAGGTACCAATTCAAGATACTGGACCACAAATGTCAAGTTATTCAAATGAAATGATGATTCATCCAGTGGAAGTATTTCTACCTCAGTCGCAACCACAAACTTCTGTCTACCAATCTCCTGTGATCTCAAAATCTAACAAATCTTTGAAGAAAGTTAATCATACGTCTGTACCACAAAGGGGTGCATATAATAAACCTGATACTATGTATCAGAATTATTCTTTACCCGACATTTGTGCTGCCGAAAACCGCATGCAATGTATGTTTTAATTATACCTAAAATTCAGATTTCGGCAATGGTCAAAAACCTTTTTCAGAGTTAGTAATAAAATAAGGTGCCTACGCTTGGAAAAGTAACCAGCTTCTACTGTGATTTTGATCACCCTTGAATAAGTAGGAAATTTTCCTGCTGAATGATATTTTGTGGCCATTGTCTGAATTCACTTTTGGGATGTAACATAAAATAAAAATGTTGTTGGTTATGAGTTCTATTAAATTTAAAAAAAATTTTAGTGCCAACTCAGTCGGAAACTTTTAAGTTACCACAGCCTTCCGAGCCAACTCAACAAACTTCACGGGGCTATAAATTTACGGCTCCTGCATCTGTAACCCCTAATCTTAAGTTTACATCACAATCATCTGGTAGTTATAAAGCAGCATCACGATCACATGTTCCCAATCAAGCATCTAGTTTACCTATGAGTTCTTCACTTGACAGTGCTTTACAAGTATGTAGTTATAAATTGTTATTTTAAAGTTTAAAAAATCGTTTTTATGTTAGAAGGAAGTTAAAGTGGAAAATCGAGTCAGATCTGCACATAGAAGTAACCGGCAACGTTCAATATCAATGTCTCGTGAGCCGGTTAATAAAAGACCACCACTTCTAAGTGCCATTAGTGATCCATCTTTGGTTACACCTGCCAATAGTGTGCTACTTACGCAATTATTAACTAACAGTGAGTTTTGATTACAAATTAAATAATAATCAGTACCATAAATTTCACTTATTGTGATAGCTTTTCTGAAACATTTAAAATGGCTATTGAAAAAAATATTGCTTTGATCCTAAAAGTATAAACGTTTTGAAATATGGTTTATTTTAAAGCTTTTGAGTATGAATTTGCATGGGGATCTCGTAAACGGTAAAACACACATTCGGTTAAATGAGAGAAATTGTTCGGCGTCTCAATTATCCACATTTAAATCCCAGAATTTTTGCTTAAATTTCAGTACAGACTGAAAAACTAAAGTTTACGGTTTTCGCTTTTTGTGTATAATTTGTTTATTGTCAAAGAAAGCGCAAAGCGGTTTGGACATTATTAAAACACTTTTTTAAATTTAAATTAAAATTTATATAGGCCGTTAAATTGTCAAGATATTGACATTAAATTCGCTTTTTTAAATATGCATCAAAGGCGGCCATGTCATCATTGGATAGACCTCTTTTTTCCATTTTCTTTGATATAAAGCCGGATACTTTTGAAAATGAAAGTTCAGATTCGTATTCAACGATTGTCACCTAGACGATCTACGCAAGCACGATCTTTCATTCCTCGGTATCCCCCACAAACTTTTTTTTTTTAATATACGAATTATTACTTTAAAATCGTCACAACTTTCATTCAGAAATTACCTCTGGTAGATTTGCTTTTGGTTGTTTACCTGAACAATATTATTTAAATAGCTCTAGGGGGGGGGGGCGCAATGTTACTATGTAGAAAAATAAAAACTATAAAAATAAACAGTTTTTCAAAATTTTGTTAATTTTCAAAAAAAAATTCTCAAAAACTTGCCGCAGGATTCTATTAAAATGTTGTAAGCTAATAGAGCTGGAGATAAGCTACAATTTGATTTGTGTCCCGACTCGCTGATTTCTCTGCGATGGCTTTAACGCCTATTTAATCAAAAACGAGTTATCAGATGGGGATGAAATTTGATATTGAAAATGTTCTAGGGGTATGCAATGTTACAAGGTATGAGAACTTTTGGAACTATTAAAACTGTGAGGTGAAAGAAAATCAAACTTTTGACATTTCCAAAAAAATATTGCTCCAAAACTGACGAAACGATTATTTTTAAATTTCGTAAGTTCATAGAGCTGGAGATGAGCTACAATGTGGTTCATGTCTCAGTCCGCTAATTTCCTTGTGATGCCTTCTATGAATATTTGAAAATCTCAAATTCATGCCTCTTTATTTAAGAAATTAATAAAATAAATTAAAAATGAATTGCTCAAGATTGTAGTGTAGTAAGATTCACAACATAATTTTTAGATGCCGCCATATATAAGGGGGTTAATTTCCGCCCGCCCACCAAATTTTTGATGGACAAATTTGTCCTTCCGTTTTTTATTTTCTCTAATCCGAAGGAATCTTTTTCCCAAAATTCAATTTTTTTTCTGTAAACAAAACAATAAGGTACTAACAACAAACAACTGGTAGGCCAGGCAGTCATCAGTCAGGTGGTAGTTGTAGCTTAGCTCATTTTGACTGCTACATCAAGAAACAAAGCTATGAACCTTTGAATGAGGCTATCACAGACAAAAATTAAATAATGGCTCAGTTTTTAAGGAAAAATTGTTTTCACTGTGACAAATATCAGAAACGGAAATTTAAAGAATCAAACTGCTTTTTTTATTACATTGCATGTGAAATGTAAACAAATGCAAATTTTTAATTAATGTAAATTTTAGACACACAATCCAACATGTTCAGTCATAGTCAAAGTTTGGGTACATTAGGTCCAACTTCTGAACTATCCTCAAGTTCTGTACGAATTAAGGAAGAAACCACACAGATGTCGCTGCCTTCCCAGGCCACAACTCTTATCATCACTACCCCAGTTTCCATGAATAGTTCCCAGTCTTCCATTAACGACGCGGTATTATTACGTAAGCACAAATTTGAACCTTAAATATTGTTTTAATATTTTAGTTACTGCTGACCTCATTAGGTGCATCAAATTCCTCAAGTCCTTCCAGTTCTCAAGGGGTGGGGTCATCCCCCACCTCACCACAAGGTGCCTTAGGTTCTCCTACTCGAGGAGATTCTTCCCATAAAGATCAGCGTCGAGTGGGGCACATACATGCGGAACAGAAACGAAGGTATAATATTAAAAATGGCTTCGACGTAATACATTCGCTTATACCACATTTAAATCAGAATCCGAATGCTAAGGTAAGAATAGGCCGTTGTGAAGTATGGTGTGTGGATGACTATTGGATTTCAGTTGAGCAAAGCTGCAATGCTGCAGAAGGGAGCCGAATACATCAGGCAACTGCAGCAGGAACGAAGCCAATTAAAAGAGGAGATGGATAGCTTGAGGCAGCAGATAGAGGCACTTAATACATCCATTAGGTAGTGTTACTAAAAGATAATTAAATTGATATGAATGTTTGGTACGAAACTTGTAATTTTCTTAATTCTAAGCTCTTTTAGCAATTGTCAGTCACTTTTACCGGCAACTGGGGCTCCAGTTTCAAGAAGAAGAGATAGTAAAATGCAAGAAATGTTTGATGACTATGTTAAAAAGCGTACTATGGAGGATTGGAAGTTTTGGATTGTATCCTTTTTTTACTGAAGTTATTTTTTGCATCTTTTTTACTTTCCTATACTTTCAGTATAGGGAAGTATTGAGGAACCCAAAAAACTTGTTTTAAAATGTTTGTGGGTGGGTGGGTATGTACGCTCCATAACTCCCAAGCGGATGGTCCGATTTCCATGACCTTTGGAACGTGAGGGTATATCAAAGATTCATTGGAGAAATAAGCTTTAAAAAAAAATCCGACACCAGATACGGAAGTTAAGACATGTTATAACATTCTTTTCAGAAATCAAATAGTTTAAATCTAAAAACGGAATCTAATAGGGGACCTCAGGTCAAACCCAAATCTTTTTTCCGCACTTTCTAGCTTCAAAATGATGCCTGACACAATTTTTTGAAAATTTTCACTTTAGCACCTTATTACTCAAAGATGTTTTGACAGATCAGAATCACATCTTTGACTGTAAGAGCCCTATAGAGACACATTATTATTGTGCACAAAAATTTACAAAATGATAAAAACTGGAAGGCAAAAACATTCTCAAAACTTTGAGAGTTTTCACAAAAAATTTTAATCAAAAACTGACCAGACCTGTAAAATTTTAGTTTTAGTGTTGTTATTTGTATTATACAGGGTGTCCGATGGGAAATGCAACTCATTGGTGTCTTGGAAACCATAACAGCTACAAAATCGGTTAAATTGGAAAAGATGTAGATAGTTTTTAGATCACAGCTTAGTAGCGTTTTTTTTTTAAAGAATGCGCGGTTTACTAGATATTTGGAAATAACAAAAAACTAAAATTAATTTATTTTAATACTGCAATCATGCTATTAAGTTATGATCTAAAATATCTACATTTTTCCCTATTTAGCCGACTTTGTTGCTGTTATAGTTTCCAAGATATCAATGGTGTCTCCCATCGGACACTTAGTATACTAAAAATGTTTTTATGAATGAGTTCAGTTGTAATAAAATAATTAAAAAGTTGAGATTTATTAAAAATCTGTATTTGTTCAAATTAAATTCACAAAATGAAGATTTTTGAGAATATTTGAGAATTTTCAGAAAAACGTAAAAACCAATTTTTATGTTTGTGTTGTAATCATAAACATAAATTCTCTTAATATACCAGTTTATGCTCGTTTATTCTATTAACTGCTTGTTCATGCTCGGAGAACGTTCTCAAAAAATAGATGGTTGAGAATTTTACATCACTACTTCGCAAGCATAGGAAAGTCTAGACGAAGTGCTTCTATAATTTTTCGTCAATTAACTTTTACTGGCATCTAAATTCTAGAATTAAAATTAATTATGTTGAATATTAAAAAATATACTTAAAAATATGTGTTCAGTTTTGCTACAATTATTACATTTTTCTGTTTCATATTAAAATTTTTCTTAACTCTGTTTCCAGTTTAGTTTATTTGTGCGGCCACTTCTCATATCTTTTAATAATTTTGTATCTACCTCTAGTTTAGAAGATTTATATAGATCTACTTTACACTGGGTCGAACAACATTGTACTCTTGTCGATCTCAGACCAGGTAAGCTTAATTGTTCCAAAACAGAAATATTGTGTTATTTTTAATATTTTACATTTTAGTGGTTTTAAATTCGTTAAGGTACCTGTGCACAAAAACGGACATTTTATCAGAACCAGAAAAGTTACCTGAAGAGGCGAGACAAGCTGTTGTGTCGCCACCAAGCAGTAGTAACCAGCTTTAACATAGATTGCTCAATGTTTCGTTCGTGATATGCAAGTGCAAAGCCAACTAATATATTTTTTTAAGTTTAATATAATATGTGCAAAGTAACATAGTTACGTTTCAGAAAACTCGTACAGTTGTAGGTTGAGGTTCTTAGTAGTAGTCTTGCCTATAAACTAAATACTAACACAAATAATGCTGTAAGCGTGTACTCTTATTACTGTGACTTGATCACTCTGCTACAGTGTGTTAAAAGTTTAAAACTGAGGATTGATGTGTTAATTGGACTAAGAGAAGGTTACTAACATTTTTCATCTCGTTACGAATGTCTGCCATATAAAGGTGCAATGCAAGCAACTGCCTTAAAAATTTCATTCATCATTTTCATCTTGCATTTTAAAATAAAATATGATTACTGTTTGTGCTTATGGAGTCGTTGCATCTTTCAGAATCTGTTTTTCTAACATGCTTCTGAGAAATGTAAAGAACCTGGAAGTATGAACTCACATTTTTATATCTCAAAAACAGATTTCCTTACTACTATTTTTACCAAGAACTTAGATAAGTTGCGTGTAGTGCCTTATGAATTAAGCGTGATACTTTTTTTATTTGATATTTTAACAATTACGTAACATGTAGTATATAAGGGTACTTATATTTTATTTGCTGGTCATTATCTATTGTATATATTTGTTATATGTATATTTTCAGTTTTAAATATGTTATTAATTGCATATGACTTATGTACCTATAATAAATTTTGTTTTTGTTTGAAAATGTATTTTCTTCTCAAAGATTTCACCAATTTCGTCAACGTTACCGGAATATATGAAGATTTCCCAACAAAATATTGCATAAGTTTACACAAAATATTGTAGAATACAATTAGTTGATTTTCAAAAATTTTTGTTTTAAACAATTTTCCCAAAGAGTATTATAGAATAGTGGTTGTGTTGAACTCTTTATATAACTGTACTGAGATTTGGAATTTGTTCAAAAATGCTGATTTTGTTGTATTTCTGTGCTCTTGTCCACTAATAAATAAAAACGCCGAAGTTTTCTTGGTGGAAAGGAAATTTGTTTAAAACATCGGTCATTTTAGTAGGCCCGTTTTCTGAGTTCATGGTAAATTTGAGTGTTGCATTTTAGGGACTTCGTAATCTTTTACTTCCTAGCAGATACGTAACAAAAATGTAGATATTCAGATTATAACTTAAGAGTACTATTGCAGTTTTATTTTGAACTTATTCCTGTTCACATTGCTTTCAATGCCGAAACTACGTGTTGCACTAAACAGTCGCTTACACAAATTAGTAAAAAAATTTGAATGATATTTTCACAAGTCATGGTGTGGTACTATTGTGTAAGGTGTGTGACAAAACTGTAAATTTTGATAAAAAGTATTTTGTGAAGGCACATAGAGGGGTTGCACTATGAATAACCAGCAAAATCAAAAAGCAGAGCAAAAAAATAAATGGCAATGTGCTTATTTTTAATTTTTATACTGCTTGCCTATTTTTGAAATTTATAGTGCTTGTATTTCCGGGATCTAGTGATGATAAACGTAAGTTGGATATACTGGAAGCATTTAAAATTCCCAAACATTAAGTTAATTGTTGAACCCGTGCCTTTAGTTAAAAATTCCCTTGCTCTTACACGGTGCACAAATAATTTAAAACAATTTCGCAAAAAATAAATCGTGGAAGTATTGACATTGATAATACGGGTATTATGGATAATCCAGTCTGAATTAAAAGATGCAGGTTTTAATATCTTTTTGCTATTTGAGAAGATACGTAAAAAAGTTACTAATAAAAGTTGTGCAACTGATATTAAAATCATACACAGGGTGTCCCACAAAAACATTATGCATAAAATAATACTTTTTTTAAATGGAATGCCCCATACTTTTTTTTTATCTTCATAGTAGGACCATAGCATGGTGCACAACACTTTAAATAATGACGCGGTTTTACAACCAATCTGTGAACAGCATTTTAAGCTGTATGCTATACTGGGTGGGATCGGTATAAATGCGCATTCACAACCCTCCCACTGGCCCTGTCAGAAATGTGAACATTTGGAGAGTCACTGATGTCTGATATCTTTAAATTACCTATAATGATAACAAATTTAATTCATATTTTGTACATATTTTTTTAAGATACCTAACAATGCCATTATTTAACAAAAACAGTTTTTTAATCGAGATATTTAGATTTATATACCTGTACGAAAACATTTTGAGGACCATTGATAGAAACAAAGGACAAGAAGTAAGTGCACACAAAAACAAAAACAAAACAGAAACCACTGTTCCTATTAGCTTATTACAAAAATGTCTTTTCATTCAAAATATTCTAACGTGTGTCGCACATGCCTAGTTGAGAATAACAACATGAAATCGGTATTTAGTGTGGAAGAATTTATGGAGCAGCCGGTCCCAATCTGCGATATCCTGATGTCTTTTACATCCGTACAGGTTAGTTTCAATTGATGTTTTTGAATGTCTTCTAATATAGCCCTCTTTCAGGTGCTCCAAGGCGATGGGCTTCCAGAACAAGTGTGTGTGAAGTGTGCGCAGGAAATGAATAGGGCATTTTTATTCAGAAAATTGTGTGAAAAGTCCGATGCTACTTTACGGCATTGTATTCGAACACTTTTACCTTTACCTGTAAATAATAGCGATTTAAATTCATGTGTTATGAAAATGGAAGATAAAGAACATGTTGCTATAGTAGATACGGTTAGTCCAAAATATGAAACATGCGAAGACGAACAAAATAGTGATGATCATGTTGATGATGAAGATAAACTTGATATTGGTAGGTTGTTTATTATTAATACTATTTTTAGTATAAGTATGATTTTTAGACGCACCATATCTTGAAGATAGTTTACCAGAAAGCGATGAAACTGATAGCGATACGTATGAACAAAAAGTAAGATGTTTTAAACATATTTTAAACTATATTTACATTTCCAAGTTTTTTAGAGGAAAGTTCGAAAAAAGAAAAATAAATCGGTAGAAAATGAACCGAAAAAGAAGATTTATCCTTGTAAAGAATGTGAAACATTGTGTTTAGGTTTAGGTGACTATAGACGACACATGGCCGAGGCACATGGACAAATATACAAATGCGATACATGTGGCAAAGAGTAGGTTTGCATTCACTACCCAAATTTAATATATTTATAGTTTTCTATTACAGATTTAGATCCGAAACTGTACTAACTCGTCATTTGCTATCTCACAACGAAAATAATGAAAATCATGAAATAATTGAAAGCAAATCCAAAACGTATAGAAATAAAACGGGAATCACCAAAAAACGCAATCTACCTCGTACCTGTAACATTTGTAACAAAACATTCCGCTTCCACAGTAATTTAGAACGCCATAAACTTATTCATACGGGTGAAAAACCCTACCTGTGCAACGTCTGTGGCAAAGGTTTTGCTCAGTTATCATATTTAAAAATCCATTCCTTTATCCATACAGGCGAGAAACCTTACAAGTGTAAAATGTGTGAAAAAAGTTTTGCTGCTCCAGGTACTTTAATGACGCACATTCGAACACACACAGGTGAAAGGCCACATGTCTGCAAAATATGTGGAAAAGATTTTCCTCAATCTGGTTACCTCTCTGCACACATAAGAACTCATACAGGAGAAAAACCAGTTGAGTGTAAAGTTTGCCATAGGAGGTTCAATCAAAGTGGCAGACTCATAATTCATATGCGAATACATAGTGGAGAAAAGCCCTACAGCTGTGTGGAGTGTGGGAGGAGTTTTGCTGTTAAAGGAACACTTAAAAAACATATTAGGACACACACAGGGGAAAGGCCGTATATTTGCAGCGTTTGTGGACAAGCTTTTGCTCAAAGTGGAACTCTTGCAACACATATGAAAGTTCATAAACCTAAATAAATACTGTGTTATTAATTTTGTTTTTAAATTATTTTTCAGTTTAACTTTAAAGTACAAATACTATTGATATTATTTAAAACTTGCTTTTAAATTTAGATGATAAATTGTAAAAGCTTGGTAATGTAGCTTCGTGCTTCGATTTTTGTATTAATATAAGAATTACAACTCGTTCTTAAGTATTAAATGTAAGCTGTGGCTCCTTTTGTATTTATTTTTTTGTAATTTTATTATAAATAGATGTTACATAATAAAAGTACTACAAACGCTAAGTACTCGTGTTGTAATGTTGTAATGTTACTTCTCCCAACTTCTACAGAAATATTTGAAAATTACTAATTGTCAAGATCTGCTTTAAATTTCGCAGTTTTCGAGTTTGAAATGGTTCTATGATGTTAGTGAAGAAAATCAGGTTGAGTTATTTCCACAGGTTCTTGATACACTTATACTAACTTTATTTTTTAAATGATATTGTGCACGAGTTATGCAGGTCGAGTCATTTAAGGGTCTCTCTTTTATTTCCTAAATTATTAAGATTTACAATTTTTGTTTTCTCAATAAAACTTGTTTAGGGCTACGTTTTACCACACCTTAAAATTTTCTGTATTGTCAAGGGACTGAATAGTGATGTCGACGATAATTTTCTTCAATGGCTATATAAACATTTTGTTGAACACGTAGATAGATATTTTTTTCATTTCAATGATATCAAAATTATGTACTATTGCATTACAAATATTTTGAAATAAAAAAGAACAATTCTAGTACGCAGGCCATTGATCTAAACACAAACACTTAAAAATGTTCCTACATTTGTTTAACTATTGTTTTAGTTTAGGTCAACGAACTTGTATCAGTTATTTAACAAAATCTTATTTTCAAAATGGACATACTCCACTCCTTCTCCCCCACATCTTTCACTTCTTCATTTGCATCCTCCTCTTCTTCTTTCTCCTCTGCTTCCTTCTCTTTCTCCCTCTCGTCCCTTTTCCTCTTTGTATTCTCTTACTTATTTTCCTCATACTTCTCTTTCTCCTTTTCTTTCTGCTCCTCATCCTATTTTCGTACAGCTCATCCTCCTTCTCTTCCTCATTATTCACCTCCTCTTCCTTCTGCATGTCTTCATCCTTCTCTTCCTCCTTCTCATATTCCATCTCCTCATCCTTCACCTTTTCCTCCTCATTATTCACTTTTTCTCGTCATCTTCCTCCTCGTCCTTTTCCTCCTTTTTATTATCCACCTTCTCCTCCTCTTGCTGCTGCTCCCCCCTCCTCCTTAGGTAAGTATTAATATCTACATAGTATGAAAAGTCGAAACTCCACCTAAAGTAAACACTTCATGTTTTTACTTTCTCATACTTCTACTGAAGTAAGAAAAGTTATGGTTACATGCAAATTTTCGAATTCGAGATTTTAAGGGAAATACACATTTTGGGGTCCAAGGAACCTAAAAAGTGGTTTTTAGAAATGTGTATCTGTGGGTTGGTGAGCGCGTTCGTTTCCCTATTTCTCCAGAACCCCTTGGCAGATTTTTATAAGATTTGATATAGGCAAATTGTTTAGTTGCAGGTAGTGCGCTGTAAGGTGTTTAACCGTAAACGGAAACTAGGCATGTTTTTTTTAGTATAGATTTTTTTATAAACCTTCGACCCCCATTTAAAGTTAAATTAAATGCTTTTTTAGAATGTTGTATCTTCAAAATAAAAGTCGCTACGGATTAACAAAAATTTTCAACAATATCAAAGTTAAGAAAACAAAGAACGATATTTTTCAATATTAGCAACGCAAAAGTTCCGTGATTTTAACTACGCCTATCAACTAGCTCTAGTTAAAAAATATATTATAAATCTTCAAATAAAGTAATTATAGCGATTTTTAGTCCGAAGTCGAGAGTGGAATGTCCCAGTTAACGCTTGAGTGAGTAGGACAGTACTCAGTGGGCCGTCTCCGGCCGTGACAACGCCTTGGCGTTGAAGCGGGCGACGGTGTGGAATGTAGATGTAAATTTCACCTATTGGCGCAAGAGTATTTGAAACTTAAACAATAAGGGAAAGTACCAGCAACCCGCTTAGCCCGTTTTTATTTTCCCACATTTCCAGTATGCGAATGTATTTTGTTTGCGAAAATTTTAGATTTTAACGGAAATACATGTTTGGGGTCTCCAGCAACGTTTTTTTTAATGTATGTATGTTAATAGACAACTTATGGCAACATTATAAGACGATTTTTTAAAAATTTATCGTTAACACCTTATTACTCCAACACGAGTTGACAGATCAGAATCAAATTTAGTGCTGTGTAATAGCTCTAGGGAAACAAAATATTGCTATGTACGAAAATTTTAAAAAGTCTAACCGCAGTGATGTAAAAAATAGAAATATAGAATTTCGGAAATTTATGATAACAAAAACGCCTAGGGAGAAAAGGAAAAAATTTGGTAGAAAAAAGATTCATGAAAAACGCTGTTGTAACTTATGTGTACTGACCCAATCGACTAATGCCCTGTTTACTAGTACGCTCTGCGGCCTGCGCTCGTTTTGGAGTGCCGGTAAAATGTTAAATTACAGATACGATAAGTGACAATATCTAAAGTATGGGAAAGTCCAGGTGAAGTGCTTTGCCAATTTTTTAATATTACATTTAGTCTTGGGGGGAGAGAAGACGCTCCCTGGGTGCGCTTGTGGATCATTTACACGGTACAGCGCCCAGTACCGCAGACTGACGGCGGCACTGAAACTACATAATTTAGCATAAAATACGAATTGCTGCGTTCACGGTCATTACGCCTCTGATTAAAAGGACTATTTTAAATTTCTTATAAGATCCAGAAGAATAATTTGAAATAAAAAAAATCTTTTATTTTAAATCATTTATTCTAATCCTTTAATTATATATATTATATATTCTGAACTTTTTGTAAAAGATATTTGTTTTATTCACGCTTCTGTTATTCGTTCCTCAATTTGTAAAACCAAATTTTAAAAACTTTTATTGCTACTGTTATTGTTATTATTATTATAATATGTATTTTTCCACAAATTTTCGCTGCGGCCAATTTCTGCTCAAACAAAAACAGAACACAGCAATACAAAGTATCGTTAGTCTTTGATAGACCCTAACTAGTTACATTGTACCGTTCCCATTTCGCTGGTGCCAAAAAATGTTGTTGCAAATTAATGAAATGTTACTACAGCCGTTTCTAATACATTTGTGTCTCATTTTTGGAGTATTATTGGTATGATGCATAAAATTTGTTTAAAAATAGTTGTGCAATTCAGACACAGTTTCAGCAAAACGACTACCAACTTGATTTTTACCGGTTCGAAATAACTTTTTTTGATAAAGATTTCTTTGATAATGGTACCAAAGCTATAACATATAAATATAACAGAACTCAGGCTGTTGCTAATGCTACATTTATTGCCAAAATTAATTTTGATAATGACCTGGAGGTATAGTTATTACTAGTCGTTGAATTCCTACATTTTATAATAATTAACTCTAATAGGCTATAGTACAAGCGTACAAATTTATGAGTAACGAATATCGTGAATTTCCATTAAGATTTGAGTTTAATTTGTGCTATGGTTTGAAAGAAAATTACTTTGGAATAGCAAACTTTTATAACAGTGGCAACTTCTGTACATGCCCCATGACGAAGGTAAATAAATGATCAAAATTGAAATATTTCTACAATAAAGTAAAAGACTAATTTGCTGCAAATATATTCACAGGGACGTTATTCTATCTCGAAATGGACACCCGATCAGTCAAAGTTTCCACCTTTTATTCCTAATGGCAAATTTAAGTTCGCGTTGACTTCCAGTATTTTTCTAAATCAACATTGGTGACGGAAACATACGTAGAAATATATCGTCCAATTTTTGTCAGTCCAACTAGAAGATCCGAGCACTAATACTTAAAGTAGCAGAATATAAAATTTAGTGTTGCACAGAAGACTGCAAGGTTGCGCTTCTAGATAATTTTACAATCACGGAATTACTAGGTTTGGGTTTGTTTTATTTGATTACAGCAGTACCAAACATGCTTTAGAAATTTACAGATATGATTTCAGTATTGTTTTAGAGTGTAACTAAATTGAAATATAAAATTGCATGCCTATTGATTTATTTTTGACGTGAAACTTCTTTGTCAGCACCTACATATTTCATACGACCAAAACTCGCTCGTGGAGACGGAGACGAAAATGCGTCACGCTCTCACCAACGTATCTAAGTGTTAAATGAAAAAAACGCATTTCTTGTAAAGTTCTTGCCTTATTATTTGTGATTGCTACGCCACCATTTTTGTATTTCAATCGTTAATAACAAACTTAAAAACTAAATAAATGTAAAAATGAGCGAGGCATTTTGCTTGGACTTTCGTATACTTATACTACAAAATAATTACTTTTTCACGCTACCGGCAGTGTAAGTAGGCCTTACATCCATAGCTACAGGGATCGTAAGTGGCTGATAACATTCGTGTACTAGTTACCCTTGACGACGGAACTTAATAGTGTCACTTACATTCCTAGAAAAATAATGTTGATTTTAACTGTTCGTTGATATGGTAACAAGCACAGACAACTTAGAATAATGGAGCTTTTAAAGAATAATTCCGATGACGGCTGTCAAAACGAACTTTTAAAAATATGATTAAATTTCTACCTGTAGGCCTACTTACATTGCCGGTAGCGTGAAAAATTTAATAAGTAACACGGAATGTATCGACTAATAACATCCTCGGCAGGCGACAAGCTTCGGCTCCGCCTCAGCTCGTATTCGCTACCTCGGATGTTATTACGTCCTTACATTCCTTGATACTTAAATAACTATTATACAGAGTGACTAGGAAAATCCCGGCCATTTTTCTTGCGGCGGTCAAGAGATGACGTTTTAGTAAAGAAAAACTAAATTAAAATACTGGCAACAGCGCAGAACCCAAGACGTTTTAGTTATTAAATACGCCCCATATTAAATCAAAACAACCAAAACGTCTTGGATTCTGCGTTGTTGCCAGTATTTTAATTAATTTTTCTTTACTAAAGCGCCATCTCTTGACCACCGCAAGAAAAGTGGCCGGGGTTTTCCAAGCCACTCTGTATATCTAATCACAGCAGTTACAGCATATCTAACTAGGAGTTGTTTAGAGTTGTAAGGTATTTAAATATAAACCCTTGCTAATCGGCCATTGCAACAAGGACAAGTAGCAATAATCATAGCTCATAAACGACGTGATTGGCAATTTCAGGGTGTACGCAGCGGTCAGCTTCTGCCTACTATGATGTGATTCTACTATGTTCATCTCTTACGCACTACATATTTCGCTATCTACCTTGTGCACTCTTAAGTTGTCATTGATGTTCCTCTGCTAGATAAATTGCGTTCAAATTTTTTTTTGTTAAAAAGAATGATATTTGGGAAAAAATTCCTCGTATTTTAAAAAAGACCAAAACACATAGACAAACTTTTTCGCCAAAATTGAATGATGTGGAAAATTAACCCCCCGAAATATTACTGCACCTAAAAATAAAGTTCTTAATTTTACTCTACTATTATTTATAAGCAATTTAGCTTAAACAGAAATGTTTTATTGTTCCCCTTTTATTAAAGAGAAGGGCATGAATTTCGCAATTTTTAAAATTACCAAAATTTGGAAAATATTTTTAACTTCATAGCTCTTAACTTTTCGAACACTTTTGAGCACAGTAACATTCTGTCTCTAGAGGGCTATTACAATAAAAAATTTGAACCTGATCTGTTAACTCGTTTTTGAGTAAAAAGCGACCCCTATCTTAAAGCTAGTAAGTTCGGAAAAAAGCGTTAGACTTGCCCTGAAGTCTGCTATAAGATTCCAGTTTCAGATTTAGAAAATTAGTTTTCCAGATAAAATGCTACCAAATAAACATGTCTACCTTCCGTTTCCGGTTTTGAATGTTTTTAAAAAGTTTATTTTGTTGCTGAAGTTTTGATATACTTCCGGAATCCGGATTCCAAATCTCACAGGAATTTGACCATCCGTTCAGTAGTTATGATGCACCACACACATACCCACCCACAAACAGACATTTTTTTAATCCCACTTTTCGGTTCCTGGAGGTCCAAAATATGCGTTTCAGTCAGAATCTCGATTTCGAAATATTTCATGAAATTAAGGCTTCCCTATACTGAAAGTATAAAATAGTACTTGGAACTAAAAAGAACAAGATATGCTGCTACTTTATATGACGTCATGCTGGCAAAATGTTGCTAGCCGGCATCGACGCACTAGCACCATTTTGTATATTCCGTAGCTGCTACCGTTACTGTCTGCTGAAATGTGGGTTGCCTATTCGCGACTGCTAATATATCCGTCTGTTGCTATAATTTATTTCGTTCAATACACAACTAACAAAAGACATTTTTAGTGATTAAGCATAATGGTGAATATCGCTACATTTAGTTTACAAAACTGCTTCGAGATGGTAGGGACACTAGTAATGGCGCGAACGTTTTATTCCATTAAAGTGTATGGAAAACATGAATTCAATAAATTTAAATTTGTCGATTATTTTTAATAATATTAAGAAAATTAAAAACTTTATAATAAAATTAAAATGTACAGCTATAACAATAGCGTGTAAATGCATTGATAAATTAGTTATATTATTGATATAAAATAATATTTATAAATTAACAAAATAAGCACATTGGATTGGCAATTTTCGTTACTCATTTCAATCGTAACCCACTATTTGTTAGATTGCTTTGTGTTTGTTATTGAATTTCTCAAGTACTTTTTATGGTTTGCTTGTTGTTTTATTAATTAGAAGAGTTCTTTAATAAGAAGTGGTATATATAGCTTATGATGCTTAGACAATGCAGCTTTGCTAAAGAAGATGGTTTTTAAAAATTATATTTACCAAAGCCTTTGGTTGATTTGGAAAAACGCAAGCAATGGATTCAGGCATGTAGAAGATTTTGTCGTCAAAAATACAAAAACCTTAGATGCATCAGGTACTTTGCATTGTATGGAAGGTTAAGGACCTACTCCAGTAAATTCAGATTCAGTGAGGCAACATCTGTGGGTAACTTACTGATATTTAAACATGTCCAATGTAACATTATTTTAAAATTTTTGTTACAGTCGTTTACTTTATGTTATAGAAAGAAGCAAGGAAGCTAGAAAATCTGATAGCATTATCTTCAAGTGGAAAAGTGAGAAAAATTGTGACGGTATCTTAAGAAGAAACGTTAGTTATTGAAATTGCAACAGTTCACGACAATCAGTTGGTAAAACATGTAAATATTCTTATTTTGATCAATGAAATTATATTGAATACAAGTAACTATTATTTTTCATAATTTATATATATTTTTTTGTAAAATTGCTATGTTGTATTTTTTACTATTTTATTGTAGGTATATGGCAAGTTACTTTGAAATAATAAGAAAAACTTAAATTTTACTTTTTTTAATTTATTTTTTGAAGAGCCGTATTTTTAATTTACATTCTATGCAGAGGCGCATTAATACATATGTCTGCTGTGCTGAGGACATTTTAAGAATATTTTAAAACAAAAAAAATCAACAAATCTTAATAAATATAAAGTTACGCTTACGATTTTTTCGTGGAGCTTGAGAAACAAAAAACATTCATTGTAAAATTAATCTATATTAAATTATTTTAATTTGAAAGTTGTGTAAAATTGAGTATTGCAAATAAGATGCCTGTACCCGCGGTAAGCACAACTTATCCATGATATACTTGACGTATCCAAGGAAAATAAACAAAGCATAAACAACATTCGCATTTAAAATCTGGAGCAAAATCACTTTGCCTTCCGGCGGGAAGCAAAGTAATTTTACTCCTGCAAACCAGCAATTGTCAACTTTTGACCACAAAACGAGGGTCGAAAAGCCCGTTTTCTAACAATGTCGACAAAAAGACTTTCATAGTTGTGTAATTTACAATTTAACACTCTTGTGTTTTACCTGTACTCTTATGGAAAAAAACACTCGTGCACTTCTCAAATGTCCCTATCGATTGGCATGCCGCCGCCTGGTGAATTATCTGTCACTGCAGTAGTAATATCGTCCATTGTACGTTTTTTAATATCTATCACAATTTTGATGCTAATAAAAAATTTTGAAGACAAAAAACCAATTGTTTACGTCAATTATTTATTGACGTAACAAAAGATCCTTTAATTTTTTACGTAAATAAGTGTTAACAAAAAGTAAAACATTTCATATAAATTAAGGCAAACGGCATCACTCATTCTCATTAAAAAAATAATCATATAAGCAGTTTCTAATTGTTAATAAAAGATTTTAAGTAAAATTAAAGAACCTGTTGCTTCAGCAATATTTATTAGCGAAGTGCAAAAAATACAAATCGATAGTGAGATACAATAACAGAAAATATAAAAAAATTAAGATATACACCTATTCTTTTCTTACATAATAATACTTTTAAAGCTTCTAAAGCTACCTTAGGTATATGCAATTTCCTACATTAACTTCTCTATCACAAAATGTAAAACAGATCGAGATAATAAATTTTTACAAAGCTTTTGGAGACATAGGAATGCACTCTTTTTGGTTTCAATTTTTTTTTTAAGATATTAAATATTTGAACACTCACTTCAAGCACGTCACCAAAGAATGACGTCACACTTGATTATTTGGTACATTCTATATGAATATGTCACTAATAAAAAAAATCACTAAATTCATGAGCCAGACAGAAATATAATGTTCGCATTTTGAAGTTTGCTTAACAATTGGTTCTCAAAACTGTGAACATATTTCTGCCTATATTTTACTACACTACCTGATACATCACATATAGCTTTGCTTCAAAAAGAAGACTCAAAATTATCCGATACTTGGAAGCTAACAATATACGTTAAAAGATGCTACTATAGTCTTAGGCAATTGATAAGTATATAAATTGGTATTATAATTTTTGTGCATTCATTTTGTTTTTTACTTTTACAATCAAACGTATATATTATGTACTGCAACTCCTTAGCAGTACCACTCCAGTTAGCGATAAAATTTGACCTCCGTTTCCACACAATCCTTAAGCAGCTCATCAAGTTCAGACAGATCTTCTCCTAAATTTTCAATAACACCCTCCAATTCGTTCACACAGTCTGCTTCCATATTTCGTAGTAAATTTTGCACCTGATTACCTTCCTTCTTAATTGCTTCAGCATGCAAGGAAAACAAAGTGTGGGGCACATTTTTCTACAATCATAACATTTTAAAATCAAAAATTTTAATATATATAATTTTAACGTACCCTTTCTTCAGGACATTTTGTATGTTTTGATATTACGGCATTAGTGGTAAATACAAATGGTTTAAAAACTGATTTTGATGGATCAGGCGTTGCAGTAAACCAATGAACACTGGGCCTAGAAGTAGTGAGAATTGACACCTGTAAAAAAAAATCAACTTCAAGAAATGCTTCAAAGTGTTAGTTAACTGTAAAGTACCTGGCTGCCTTGAGTGGGAAATGCGGCATTGCAAGGCCTACAAATTTCTGATTCTTTGTCCCTTAAAATTGTAAACATGTCAGTTTCTTTAAAATTATTAGAACCCGTCAATTTCAGTAGAAGTTTTTCACCAGCTTCCATACGATCACTTCCTAGCCTTTTTTCGCCACTAAAGGCCTCACAAAAATTGAATTCTCCCTAAAGCAAACAAAAGGTAAAATATAAAACACGTTTAGGTTAGTTTTTGCATAATTAAAAAAATCAATACAGTATACATACACTTCCATCCCACAATCCTTTTGATTTTGCGTAATCTACAAGTCCATCCGATTTTCTGTCCATTTTAGTGGTTATAGTTAGCACATTTGATATATTTCTATATCCATCTAAAAAAATCAAGTGAAAATTACCAGATATACAAAGTGAGTCAATAGGTTATCGTTTTTACCTTCCTCGCTATACGGAGTATAGAGAGGAGGGTATTGTGATTGCTTTCAAAGACATGCAGCACATTAGCCCTTTCATCGAAGCTTTCTTCACTGTGGGCTTACTTGCTAATACGAGCAGGGCTGCCAAATGGTCAACCCTTGAGGGCACTAAGTACCCTTTTTCAGAGGTGGTCCCCTAAAATCAACAGTGGGTCCCCTAAAGGCTCCTAAAACAACAGTGGTCCTTGAAAGTCTCCCAAAATCAATAATGATCTGTTACACAAATCTGAGCACAATTTCATATTTAAATTTTACACCTTTTTTTGTAATTTAACAGAAAGTTAAGCGTTGGATTTGTCCTACAATTTTTTAATACAATATTCCACGCTTGTGCTATCAAAAAACGAGGCAATTGTAAGTTTGTGTAAAATGACGTTTTGTACATTGTTTTTTGTTATTAAGGGAAGACTAAACATTGACTTTTGCTAGGGATCCTCGACGACATAAGACATTAAAAGAATTGTTATATAGTACGGATAGTTCCGCTTCCAGTTTTGGATTTTTTTAAAATCTTCATTTGTTGGTGAAATTTGTTATATACCCCCCATTTCAAAGCTCATTAAAATCGGACCATTCATTCAGGAGTTATGATGCACCACTACAAATGCATACCCACACAGCCACCTACAAACATTTTTAAAACCACTTTTTTGAGTTCCTGTACTGAAAGTATAGGAAAGTAAAAATGAAGTTTTTACATTTAGCAATTGATATACAAATACAACCAAAATTTGATTTATTGTTCAATATTCCATTAAATATTTTATTTATGACTAATATTAAAAGACTTATTTTTATCTATTTACTGACTTGGAAAAAAAATATCTTTAGCATTTCTCAAGAAAATATGTGTGCACCCCTAAGGATTTTGAAAAGTCGTCACCTGTGGTGGTCCAGGACGTGTATTTCTGTCAAAATTTTCACAATCAAAATACATTTCCATCCCTGGAAGTATGGGAAAGTAAAAAACCAATTTGTTGTTGGTACAAGCAATAGGTAAGATATACGTGTTATGGCAACTCCAAAGTACCTATTCTCAGTGTACAAGGTAATCAACATTATTTATTGACCATTCTCAGACACTTAAATAACAGCAATAATTATATTTGCTTTTCAATAAAACACTCATTGCATTATTGCTTAGTTTGACTAATCATTACAATTTGCATTGCGATTATTTACAAAAACTGGAATAAGACCACTTACTGGATTTATTACGATTTCTAGTAGTTCTTGTAATTTTATACTAAACTAAAACCAAATACCGTTTCCCCTTTTCTCTCTTTAAAGGTAATTTAAACACAACATTTGTCTAAAAGGGTGACATTTCATTTATAAATTATTATTATTATTATATTAAACTAGTGTAATTTAATAAATAAAACTTTGCAAAACATTCTCTGAATAGCTTTCATTAGAACAATATTCTGAATTTAATGACTTTAACCTACACTCAGCAAAGAAAACTTACTGGTAACTTGTACAGCAGCCCAATGCTTTCCAGATGTTTCCAAAACCCATGCAGCAGCTGTATCAGCAATTAAAAAAGAATTATGGTACGAAAAACCAGATTCATCATAAGAACAAGGTCCACCCTGCCCATATTTCTCTAAAAGTTGCGTTATCACTTCTAATGCTTCAATCGCTGAAGAACTTCTTTCTAACCCTAATCTGCATTAAAATTTAAAAAAAAGTATTAAACCAATCCAGTACTTCTAAAATTAGTTACTATTCATACCTTACTAAATCCATTCCAAGTAATCTCTTAACACTTGTATCATGATCACCATCATTATCATTAGTCCAAACTGCTTCATTTCCAATCGCAACTCCACATTCATTGGCACCCATTTCTGCACCCCACATCCAGCCTGGTTTGCTAAGAATCACTGCCTTCGTTGAACCGCTAGATTCTACTTCTATGTGAGTACACTAAAACTTTATTGTTACTACCTAAAATATCGATACATTTTTAACAAAACATACTTGAATGGGCTCCGAAGATTCAGAAGCAGGAAAATAAACCACCTCCTGTACTTCCCCTTGAGGCCTGTCAGAGTTTTTCCCAAAAACAACTCCATGCTGGGTTAAAGGTGGCAAGACTACGAAAGTATCGCAAGATTGGGGTTTGGCCATCTAAAAGGAAATTTAAATATTGGTTTTTGATTAAAAAATTATATAATAAAAAAATACGTCCTATTGAATATATGAAAGTTTTTACTCCTCAATACGATTTTTTGAATTAAAATTAGAACTACAGCCTGGACAGGTGGCAATCGGACAGTTAAACCAAACAATTATATAAAACAATTATTACTTCCTCATCAAAAAGATACTACTCATTCAATTGTTTTCGAATTGAAATTTAATGCAACTGATAATCTTCTTGGCAACCGCCCTATAGGTCACTTCCTTAAACCAATTTTTTTTTATATAATTGCACCAAACATAAGGTTCAACTGTTATGAAGTAAGTATCAAGTTAACAACCTGTTTTGATACAAAATCCATTCTACAAGTCCAAATTAACCCAATTATACCCCAAAAGACTTCGGAACTTAACAACAAATTCTTAAATTTTGCACTATGGACTTACAATTGAAAATCGTTCGGCAAAAACCAATTTGGGGTCACCAATCGACTGGGCTGATTCACCGGTCAGCTGCTCGATAACGGGATGAAGTTAGCTCAGAAATGCCAATTTTTGGTTATTTCCTAATGCATTGCTCATTGCTTGTCAGGTTGTCATGCTCTAGAATGGGTGTTGTGTCTGCACTGAAGTAAAATTGTTTATCAGGACCTGACTTAACTAAATTTTCGATATGACTTTTATTAAAAACTGCAAAAATTTTCGATTCTAAGTTTTTGACGGAAATACATGTTTTGAATATACAGGAACCCAAAAAAGTAATTTATCAAACAAATGTCTGCATGTATATGCTGTGTGTGTAACGCGAAATCTTAGGTACTGCTGGACTGATCTTAATAAAATTTGGCATACTTACGTACAACAAAAATTTATCAAGTAAAAGGTTGCTTATTAAATTTTTTTTTCTCATAATTGTGGGTTGTAACTTAGTCAGGCAAGTTGGTATATTGACCTAGGCCACAAATGCATCAGGCTTTTCTTTGCTTCTTGCTTACTAGTGTACCTGAAGTATGGGATAGCTCAGACGAAGTGTTTCGTGCATTTTTTTTAAACTGGGTCAGAATTTTTGGGCGACAGGGACAAAATTTTTTAAATTGGCTTTCTTATCGCCTAAAATTAATAAAGCAAAAATCAGAAATTCTACATACTTGAACAGTTTTAACAATTTATGGTAAATTTCACAGTTAAACGCAGCCTCATTAATCAAGTCAATGCTACTTTTAAACTATTTCGTGAATTTATTGTTTAATTAAAACATTTTTGCATACGTATTTTAGTTAAATTAGATCAGTTTTTACAAATCAGGATAGGTATATATAAACGTGACACCTTTTTTAACTTTAGCAAATTTACGAAGGTTTTTGAAGCGAATGTGGGCAGTAAATTCTACTTGTCGCAGTTAAATATAGCAATACAAATTTTACTTATATAAAATTATAACGGCACTGAACCTTCTTCTATTCAATTTTATTAAGATAATGAAATTACTAAACACGGACCTGGCATTATCAAAAATATTCTTTTACGTATGTCTACACTAAGGCGGTACTGATAATTATTGAAATACAATAATTATAATCAGACATACGTCTGCTATTCTATCTCTTTTTGTTTTTTTAAAATTACTATGACGTACGTGAGATATAATTTAACGACGCATGCGTCAAATGCCATACATTTTGACGTTACATACTACTTCCACCGCGTTCGCTCTTTTGGTTTCAGTTTGTCTGGTTTTTGGTGGAGAGGACTCGAGCGAAGTGACATAACCACGTTCTTTGGTGAATTAAATTATTGTGCAAAAATGGCCCTGTTTCGCATAACTACCAGTAGAATTATAGAGACCCAAGTAAGTAACTTTATAATCCAACTCTTTCTCTAGTGACGCTTTACCCTGCCACCCTTTTTGGACTTACCCTCCAAAAATGGTATTAATTGATACCGACTTAGTAATTCCACTGCAGTATTTTTACCCTCCAAAAATGATATTAATCGGTACTACTTAGTAGTTTCACTGTATTATTTTTCTCATTTATAAAAAAAATGTGCTTTAACCACATTTTCTCATTTATAAAAAAAATGTGCTTTAACCACGAGGAACCTAAAAAATGAGGGAAAACGCTGCTTGGGTCGATTAGGTATAAGCCGCATTTTAAGATCCCCTCCAGCATCGAAATGAAAGAAGTAAAAAAAACGTGGAAGAATACCCCATGCCCTAGCTTGGTAAATCCGGCGCCAGGTTAAATTCCCTTCTGCTGACGTCCTCTTTAATTTCTTTCCACTTACGTAAGTTGTAGTATGGTATGGGGCAAGTTAATGCACCTAAGGTTATTTTCTGGCCAATATTCAAAGTAGCCGTTACCTCTATTACGTAAAGTATATGCAGTTCAACTTCAAGGGTACGGGTGTCGTTGAAAAAAATTTCTCAAGTGTACAAGACACGTGACTCGTATAATGCCATTTGGATATACATATTTTAAATCCAAGCTTGCGTGTTTGCTGATCTCACTTTTGATACATTTCCGTTTTTTCAGATAAGCGACCCTCGCGTGATTGTTCTAAAACAAGTGACTTCTGCATGATTGTTCAAACAAATGATATCTTTTGCGCGTGGTTGTTCTAAAACAAATGACTACTGCGTGATTATCCAAACAAATTATGTATTTTGCGCGTGATTGTTCTAAAACAAATGCTTCTGTGCGTGATTGTTCTAAAACAAATAACCTTTATAGGCAAAATATTTGAAACAAATTAGAGACACGAAATTATTGTACTAATTAAGGCGGGAATTGCAGTTTATTAATGTTTTTGTTGCATACTTTGTAGTTGTTTTTTCTTTCGCAGAAAATTGTAAAAGGTATTGTTTCATAATACATGTAACTATATTTTTTATTATGGGCCTTAATACGTTTTTTTCCAATTAAACCGTGTTCGAAAATTGAATTTTAATTGGTGTAATTTAGACTTATTGGCAAATACCACCAATTAGTTAGCTGTTCTTTCGTCGATTGTAATTGCTTTTCAATGCATTATTTTATACTAGTTTGTTTACGTAGTATTCTCAGAAATCAGATTTTCTAAGGTCACGGGTTTGTTTTACGTAATCTATCTTACGTAATTTATAATCAAACAGGTTTACGTTGCCCACCTGATTGTTAACCATATTCAGAAAAAATACAGAAACGGATTATTAAAAGGGCTATATGGGCTTAAACGCAACGTAGCCGTAGGTAGGTTTCAAGTCTTTCAAAGATTTACAAAGTCAGAACATGAAGTTTTTGCAGAGAATTGCTTCTAAACGACGTTGCTCCTCAAAAATGCATTAATTCGGGGGCGCAAAATTCCATACTGACACGTACTAGTACTAGAAAAGCGAAAGCAGAAATAATGCATTCCTAATAAAAACCAGTAGCGTATCCACTAAAAAATAAAAAAAATGTAGCTTTTAGGAATAAAAATGATATGATAACAATGTATAGGAAAGTTTGACCCTCTTATCATGATTGGTACTATATAAAATCCTTTATAACGTTATTCAAATTTAACGATAATACGTATACCTACGACCTTGTCAATGCTTTAGCCGTTGGTTATGTGATTTTAGGAAAATGGGCGACCTTGATTTTTTATATTTTTTTTTCAAAAGGTTAAAATTGAGCAAAACTATTATAAATATTTTTAGAATTTGTTTACGCATTTACAGTTAATTAACCACAAATTACTTAAATATTTAAAAGAAAAAAATGGTATAATAAGTGAAGTGGTACCTAAAGTACAGGACTCTAAGTAAGACTACTTTTTCATCTAAATTAAATTTTATGAAGTGGTGTTACTTTTTTTAGTTTTTTAAACGAAACTGTTAGTTTTACTTGTTACTCAGTTTAGATAACCCGCTAAAAATTTTTTTTGTTATGAGCTTTTAAAATGTTTTTTCTATATTTTCACAATGGGTACTTCCCGAAATGCGGGCCATAGCATTAGCATTCTAACCAGAACGAAAATCAAAGTAGGTTTTTTTATAGAATTTTATTACAGTACATGCTTGCCTTAATATCCATGAAATATGAGCAAATCACGTGCCTGATGGAAGTGGTCTTGAGGTAGCCCCCTCACTCACCAATGCTAGGGTGCCGGGTACAATTCCCATAAAATTCTTTTCATTATTTTTTATTTGTGGATTTACGAATTTTTGTAAAATACAGCGTCTTCAAAGCATGTTTTTAATAATTTGAAAATGAAATAAAACAGTTCAATGCTTTTACTACCTACTGCTGGTGTTATTTACGATGAAAAATAAAGGTTTTTTTGTGAACATTTGCGAGTAATTAAAATATAATTCGATCACTTAATGTTTGACAAAATTGTCCTAAGAATATGAATAAAAGATGAAAATTATTAAAAGTAAAGAATTTTATGGGAATTGAACCCGGGATCTTCGCTTTTATGTTGTCTTGCCATTACGGCATTTCTGTAATGATTTTGAAAAATGTTTAATTTTTAGGTTACGTTTTCAACAGTATAAGGTTCTTTTTTAACATTTTGTAAAAAAAATGCAATGAGCTCTGTGGGTACCAATAACTAGAAAATAAAATCCAGTTGGAATTCCAATTCCACCACTGTACGCTTATCAAAAAACAAATAGTAATTATGTTAATTGCAAGTCTTTTTACGTTACTATTATTGTCCTTCGAATTGTCTTCGCAATGATATTGAAATATAAGAAAGACGAAATTATTATTACTACATTCTGCAATTCAATAGTTAAACTTAGTTAACTTTAATGGTTCTATAGGTGTGTAGATAAAAAAAGCAGTAGCGTAGCGAACAGGAAGCAACCTCTCCTTAAAGATAAGTAAACTAACTTATTCATGTAGTATCCAAACTACACATCTTCTATATATGAATCTTTCTACTGACGACAGACTCCCGCAAACACAGTAGATATAACAAAGTGCCGACACTAATGTCGAAATGGCGCTAAGCTGAACCTCATTATATTTCTTCTTCTCAAGTTTATTAATCCTATGCGAAATGAATTTTTTTTTAGTAAGAACTTTTTTTTGGTTTGAAAAAGAAGTTCGAATATTCAAAACAACACAATAAAATGTCAAATCGTGTCGGTACTTTAGTATATCTACTGGCTTTGGGCTCTCGCTACTAGAAGCGACATCTTTACGCGTCCATTATATAAGGCCCATATTCTTATGTACATGTATGTATTAGACCACTACGGTTTTCGATGAAATTAAGAAAGTAGGTTTACACTGTACGTTTGGATGATTGGAGCGGAGTACGCCGATAGCCTTCACGTCATTACCACACCGCTTTCTGCGGCGGATGCTTCGTTGACTAGAGATTCGAAAACGCGTTTACAATACGCAGTTACAAAAATGTCATGCAATATTACTGGAAAATAGGAAATTTCTTCGTATATAATTACAAATAGAGATATATAACCGATAATATGTTTTTAAAAAGCTGGGCACAGAATTGTCGGCTCACGAAGGCCCGGATAGTGGACAAATAGTGTTTTTTACTGCTTTCTCCGGCTGCTGTTTTTATGACTTAATGATGCAATTTTGTATTCCCATGCAAGTTTTTAACAAGTCACTGAATGCTTTCTTGAGTACTTCGTAGATTAGTTCACAGACAGAGAGTTTAACGAATGTGATTGTTTTCACATTATTGTATCTGGTGTGAAATGTCTTGCAACAATAGGCAAATAACGAATGCGACAACGATAAACAGGGAAGATAACGGGCAGACCAAGTCGGGATTCACATATCCATGAATACTTTTAAAAACGAATAAAAAAATTCGCATGTCTATTTTTATTGTGAAATTATCTATGGATACGCGAATCCCTATTTGGCCTGTCAATTCTCTCACATTCTTGTGGAGATGGACATATTCCTTTTTGTAAATTACCTACTCCTCCATTTGTTTTTTTATGAAATATAGTTTTATTTGCCTGTGTTAACAATTATAATGAACTGCACAGTTATTTGATTTTTAAAGAGAAAACTTTTATTAATTTGTCAAATGGTTAATTTTCTAGTGTGTTTATTCTTATAGTCTTGGAATTATCCGGTCATACCTAATACTTCTATTTTTAGGACGGATTCCAAATAGTAACCGTATATCGGAAAAAATAAATAAGCAAAGAATTAATAATGTATAAATAAAATAATTAATAAAAGCATTAATAATTAGAGAGACATAGTTCTACTTCCCAAAGAAGTTGTTAAAAACCGAACTTGACCCAAATATTGGAAGCTTGCCTTAAAATAACAAACGAGCTGAATGCTAACAATTCGTGGACGCTGCGTTTAAACTAACCAGCTCGCCATCGCTTATTATTAGCTTAATTATTATTTTAAAATAGCGTGGGGCGTAGCCCACGGGTTTCGATAGTTTTGGTTAAAACGCAATATTTTACGTTCCATATTCGTGTCACAATCCTCGACCTATTTTTCCTTCGCATATGCCGTGAAACGTTCATAATTTGGTAATTACAAAACCCAAATTAGGTATAAGTAATTATGGAAAAAATTCAATAAAAGTGGTTTAGAACATTATTCATTGGAATTTACCATGTTTATGTTTTTTCCTCAGAAACATCCTCTTATGATTTTTTTTAAATCGGTGCGCTACTGAACTGTAAATTAATAAAATTAATATTTTTCCGTAATGAATTTGTAATCGTTTGAAAATCGTTTCTAAATGATTTTCTAGTAGCCAATTAAAACTCCATTATTGGCATGTGCTCAAGATCCCCTCGTATTTAATTACAACTGAACCTTTAGCTCCTTGAGCTAATTTAATCACAATTAGCACAGACATTGACCGATTTAAAGTGATGTTATCACACCTTATAAACGAAAACCGTTATCAGTTTATCACGTTATCATTCGGGTACAAATTTTACTATTATACTGTATAAGTAGGCACTCTACTTTTTTTTGTCTATTTACATTTTGATAGTTACCGTCTGCGATTAAATGTTTAAATAAAGTCGCGACTACCTCTCCATTGTGAAGTCTGAGTACTTAGTTAAACGTAATCGGTTTGTTGCTACCTCATTTACATACATTAACAATTTTGTTGTGGCACATGAAGTTCCTTTCCTTTCGTTAACCTTCAGTGGAGTCATTGTCAAAGTTTTTCTTAGCATAATTTACTTGTTTGTTTAAATATTTTGAAGCTTGGAAGAATTCCAGAATGTGGTTGTAATTCGTGACCTTGTTACAGTTGTTTAAATATGTATTTTTTTTTAATCGCGAAAAGGATAAGGAATTGATCGGGTTTGTTTCCTCTTAAGATTCAAATTTTGATTTTACAATTTAGAAAATTTACTGTTTTTCTTGTAATCATTAATCGTATTGGTATGGTTTTCACTGATGACTGAATTATGTTCGTTTGAAAACTAATTACAATACAATTATTATTACATTGGTTTTATTATCTAAGTTGTGGGAATTACGTGGCTGGTAATTCCACAGATAAAGTTTTTATCAAATTGAATTCTCTGAAGTTTCATTCCATGATACTTTTATAAAATCCACTGAAGAATTTTCTATTCTATTAACAGTAAAATAAGGAATTAATGTTGTGTTCTAATAATAAATGTGACGTCATTGTTGTTTATTATTTATAATAATTTTTGTGAATATATGTATTATTTAAGTTAATGTTAAAAAAAGTTTTTAAAAAACAGAACGTTCTAATTTTGATGTTTTGTGATATCCTTGACATTTTCACGGATTATGCAAAGCAAAATCGCAAAATCAATTAACACGTAATAATAAATTGTTAATAGGTGCAAATCAAAAGTAATCGTTATTAAATTGTAATCATTCTGTATAATCGGCAGTTACAATAAATGCGTTGGAATTGCTTTCGAGATCCTCTGGCGTTGGTGGTAAGCCAGCATAAATGGACCAACTATAAATAAATATAATGAAAAAAAAGCGCAAATTGTTCGTTTCATCTCTCCTATACTTTAGAGTATTTGTTTTCATGTTTTAAAAGTATATTTGTGATTTTGTTTCGAAGTATTGCGCACGATACTGCTACTGTACCGGGTTGGCTAACTGGAGCGTATTCTAGTAACCCATTATACTTGCGGGCATGTCTTATTGTATTCAAAAATTGAAACCTTTTTTAATAATAATAATAGTTAATATGTAACCCTCCTACATACTGCTGCACCTAAAAATTAAGTTGTGAATCTTATTCTACTATCACTTATGAGCAATTAAGCTTAAACACAAATGTTTTATCGTCCGTCTTTTATTAAATAAAGGGGCATGTATTATCAAATTTCAAAAATTTATAGAAGGCGTCACAGAGAAATTAGCGAACTGGGACGTGTTCCAAATTGTAGCTCATCCCCAGCTCTATTAGCTTATTGAATTGTGAAAAAATCGCGTAATGTTTTTAACGTCACAGTTTTAGTAGCTCGAAAAACTTTTATAGTTTGTTACACTGTTCTAACTCTTAGTGTATTTATAATGCCAAATTTCATCTCAATAGGTTAATTCATTTTTGAGTAAATAGACGTTAAAACTGAAATTTTCAAGAATTCTTAGAAGATGTCACAGAGGAATTAGCGGATTACACGAACCAAATTGTTGCTCATCCCTAGCTCTGATTATAAGTGTCCAATTTTTGAAACCTTCCAAAATTATAAAAAGCTGCAAAATTTTGAAAATATCGTAAGTGTAGAAAATACAATTTACTTTAAAAACATTGTGCGCCCTAGGGCTATTATAATCTTCAAAGTTTATGCCGAACTCCTTTTTAAGTAATAAGCTGTTAAAGCCAAAATATCCAAACAATTCTAGCGGCCGTTATTGGAAGCTAGAAAGTTCTGAAAAAGGTATTGGATTTTGTCTAACGTTTACGGTTTCTTTTTTGTAAATTTAGAATAGTCGTTTTCCGAAGAAAATGCTACCAAAAAAAAACATGTCTAAATTCTTCTTCCGGTTTCGGATTTTTTTAAAGTTTATTCCCCCGGTGAATTTTGATATACCTCCTCATTTCGTAGCTTATCGAAACCGGACCATCCGCTCGGAGGTTATGAGGCGTAGCCCACAGACCCACCCACAGACACATTTTTTTAAATCGCATCTTTGAGTATTAATAATAATCCATAGGAGTACGTTACAGTATTATCTCTTAATGTTTATAATTATTCCGGTCATAGATGCCGACTGTGGGGGGGGGGGGTGGAAGCACCCATGACAGCCAAATGAGGGGTGCTGGGCCCTGCTGAGAAAAACGGCCATTAAATAAGACTTAAATATTGTTGAAATTTATATAATAATCCAGAATTACGATATTTCTTAAATTCCTAAATTAGAAGCCGACTTTGATATATTTTTTTAAATAAGCAATATCAATATACATCTAAGCAAACTGCTCATTTGTTTTATTTGTTAGTTTTAAAAATTAATTAAAAAAAACAATTTGATACACTATTCATGTACCAATCATGTATGTGAAAAAGTAATCGGGGTAAGTTACTCAATCTTCATCCATCGCATATCGCGTTTATTGTGCGAATTAAAAAATAATCGGGGATAAATCACTCAAACTTTCTGCATAGCAACTTGTGTTTGTTTTGTTTTAGAAAATTTTCGCGACGTGAAGAATTTGATTTCATTAATAACATTTTATTGTGATCAATGAATAATTTGTTTTTGCATTTTTTCTAGTTTAAAAAAATATGCTGTTAAGATTTTGCAAGAAAATATTTGTGCACCCTTGAGGATAGATAAAGGCCGGCGCCTATGATTCCGGTATTTATAACAATTTTCAAAAAATTGATTTGTTTTCATAGATATATCCAGATTTTCTTGTGTAATCGACTATTCGAAAGTAGGTCAATTTGGGGACGGCTGGGAGTTCGCAAATTTCCCGAATGGCCTACAAGTTTTTTTGGATGATGACGTCGCCACCGGGTCTAGGAACATGGAGCTAGAAGATGGAGATGTTCTATCTAGTTTTCATTTTTTCAGAATTGGCAGTAAAATCGATCTTGTTCGTAATTTTGAAATTATGATAATTGTAAAAAAATTCGTTGCTTTTTATTTTTTTGTGTAATAAATTGTGATTACCTCAATTTAATACGGTGTTCTCTGCAGTACCGTAATGCTAATGCAATTATCATTTATTGTTCACACCACTTGATTCCAAATTTCAGTGTAATCGACAGTGAAGCGTATAATTTGTTGAAAATTTGTTTGTAAAATTTGTATGTAAAAATTGTATGATCATTTCTTCAACAATTTCAAATGTATTTGTTTTTTCTTTCCCAAACAATTGTAGAAAATTCATAAATCTTGTTTTAAAACTAGGTATTTGAGCTTCTGGGTTAGATAATGTATGTTTAACCTTGAAATAGAATTCAGAACGCAAAGTTCAATCAAACCCGCGCTATTTTTAAATTTTCTTTTTTAAAGTTTTATGTTCTACTAAAAATATCACGGTGGCAACAATAAAACATATTTCAACGCAACAATTTATTCTGATATGCACATAGTTGTCGGTAATCACCTGACGTGTTTATTGCATTGTAAAGATTAGGAAAATAATGAACCCTATCTTTGGACCTACAAATGGCACGGATGTTGGTACAATGCTTATATTTGCTTGCTGATAATAATGATAACGGTATTACTTTTTCAGACGTGGATATAAAATTATTAGCAATTAGGTACATCGTTGTTACTGTGGGCGATTGCAAAGTTACAAAATTTGTGAACCACATTGTTTTAGACTGTGGTGTCAAAAAATGTTACCATTTTCAGGTTTCAGTTGCTAAACTTTCAAGTTTGAAAAATACAACACACACCCTTTCACAGAAGTAATTAAATACCAAATACGTGTTTCGACAACAAAGCTATCATCATCAGTGGTAAACTGGGTGTCAGTTTACCACTGATGATGATAGCTTTGCTTTCGGAATACGTATCTGGTATTTAGTTAGTTGCGTGGAAGGGTGCTGCATTTTTCAAGTGTTTTTATCCCACAGTTCGAGTGTTTTTACTTCAAACTTTCAAGAGTTAAATTTCTAGGTGGTGCAAAGTCAAAAAAATTTGACCTTTTCAGATTTTCCTCATGTAGATGTAGCAAATAGACGGATTGATTGGCTTGTAACGCAACGGACCAACCATGTGACCCCTTGTTTTCCATGCAGAACTAATTTTAGCCCACAGATTGCAAAAAGCAACCAGAAACCTAAAACTTTGGCCGGTTCTCAAATAGATCACTGGCGTAGGTTATTTACATGGAACATTTTCAAGAGGTGCTTGCTTTATTTGATAAGCGTTTTACAAGCCACTAGAAAAAACGGGAATCAGAGGCGTGAAATCGTGTGATAAACAAGCATGCAGACCTAAAAGTATGTTATCGTGGGTAGTTATAACGGATGTTGTCAATATTTGCGAAAGGATTCATTTTTTTTATTCATTAGTTGTACAAATGAAAATATGTCGTAAACATTTCCTGAAAATGATTTATATGCATGTAAATAATTGTCGTATTAATATGCAGGTAGCGTATAAGATTTGCGTCAGAGTTTTATCATTCAAAGCACTTTGTTCGCAAAGATTTTGATCATGACTTTGTTAACAAAATAGTCTTCCATGTGGACTTAATAAAATTTGAAATTAGATCAATTTAAATACATTCTGAACATCTTTTTATTAAACTATTTTTTATTACATTTATTCATTGTCAGCCTATGGCTGCTGCTGAGGCGTATCACCGACGCCAGAAGGTGGACCTTGAAAGCAGGTGCCTCATTATTACACCTCTGTAAATTTTGTCTAACCTCACTGTTTCATACAGAGAGGCAGACATTTATAACACAAGACCCACAGTTTTACATATGGTACATTTACAAAAGTCCTTACCAAGCTCGTCAAAAATTGAACGCCCCTCGGCTCAGTGGTAAATGTGCATACCGCTGGACCACCGGCGCTGGCGCTACGAAATGCACAACTATATTTAAAATTATAATCAGTAAGAGATTATAAAACATTTATTTGGAAAATAGTTCATAATGAAGTACATGGTCAATATGTCCACCATTTTGTTCTGCTACCGTCTTTAATCGAACCACTAAATGAATTTTGCGGCAAAGATCTTCATCGGTCGAGTTGCAATTGTGCACCATTCTTTATATGAGTTTAGCGAGAGTTTTAAAAAATACGTTTCTTCAAGAAAGTAGGGTTTAAGTCTGGACTACGGAGCGGCTAAAATCTACTTTCTCAAGTTTATACGAAATCCGCCAATTGTTGAATTTTCGTGAAGAAAAATCAAAGCCGTAGTTGTCAAAGTTGCATGCAGCCGTCGTGCGTTTTAATTCGCAGGTTTTCGTTCGCCATAAAGTAACACTCAATAGTTGATCGACCCTTTTAAGCGTATCAAAATCTGATTCAATTATTTGTTGACATTTGTATAAAACAAACCAAAATGGTTCGTCATTTCGTGGCTCAGTCCGTATCTGCGTAATATTAATATTTTATTTGTAAATTGATTTTTTTTAAACACACGCTGTTCACGAATATTTGTCATCGCTTTGCGTATAAATGGCCAATTTTCTACAATTGTGTAATAACATATGTTTTTCCTGTTATTACCGTTACTCACGTTACTATAATTATTCAGATCACGAAAATTTATTTATATACCACAAGCAATTTTATAATTCCCAGAACCAATTGTGTTTATTCTCAAAATTTGTGCTTTCTGAATTTCTAATACATATCTCTAATTTTATTTTTTTCTGTCGGATAATATTTTTAATAGCCAATCATCTTATTTTTCAATTAACATACTTCGTGGTTACACCGGAAGTAATCTTAAAATTAAGTCTTATAATATGTAATTGTGATTCCATACCCTTCTTTCCGTTGTATAATTCAGAAATTTAAATAAACGCATCTGGTGTACTTCACCCACAATTTCCTTACCCATAGCTCCATGACAAACGGATAATAAGCCTTAGTCACGTAATTTCACACAAAATTGTTGAGTTAATACATGAAACCAGAATAAGACACGAAAATGCGATTGTGCCTGAAAAACAAAGAATAGAAAATTACACTAAATTGTGGCAATGATTGCGGCATTCGATAAATTTCCCAAAAGATTTTATTGTCGAATAGAACATTAGTAGTGTCAGTTCTATTGTGTATTTGTCGTCCCGAATTTACGTTTTGGTTCGAAATTTGCGAAAGAGTGTTTGTATTGCTATAACGATACAAATGGATAATGAATCTAGTTCTGAAGATAATGATGAAAATCAGGTAGTATACCTACATACAAATGAAGTACGATCAACTTATAACTTCTGTTTTTCTCCTCATAACTGCAACCGCAGACATTTGTTTAACCGTAAATGTTAACAATATGATGAGATATTGCTTGCCGCAAATGTTCTCCAAACAAGTAATTATGTATCTGTTGCGTATCGTAACTGATGGGTATTTAATGTCATATTCATACCACTGATGACCTATAGTTAATTTGCAGTAAAGTAGTAGGCAATTTGAAAGTAATATCTTTGTTTATCTGAAAGTTAAATGTTACTTAAATAAAACATGATTTCTGGGGTAAAATCGCAATTTGTTGAAATTGGTATGTTAACTCTTGTACCAAAAAAAATCTTTCTGATAAAAAATAGTGTCCATACCGTGGTAGTATGTAAACCTGGGTCGTTAAATCGATAGACATCAATAGGCTGAATACGCAAAATAGGGGTCTAGTAGTCTCGGTATCCTTCTTCGAAGGTTACAAGCCATAAATGTACTTCTAATTAACCAACCAAATAGTTAAAAAATTACTCATTAACACCTTATGTGCGTATTCGCAAATTTATGCTTCCAATTAGCAAAGTTATCATTCGTATTGTGTACACGGTGCAATTACTTATGCCTATTTTTGGGTTTACAATCCAGTTTTGGTTAGTATTTTTGGAATGCAGGACCAGAATTACAGGTTGCATGCAGATTACAACATCTCTTGTTTGCGAAGTAAATTTGCCCTCGTTAGCGTATGACGTTGTTTCTCACTTGGTGACGTGAATTTATATAAGAAATTGTGATAAAAATCTTAAAGAAAGTAAATTAGGACTTAGTGAATTTAATCTTATCTGTAGAAACTACTCAAGACCAGGATTTGATTTTTAAATATATTTTATTATACCGCCTGTCTATAAAGTAACACCCCCCCCCCTTTTACTAACTTTTGAACGACTTGATATTTTACCACAATATTTGGTGTGCTTTAATGGGAAATTAAATACTATTTTTTAGCCAACAATTAAATTTTGTATCATTCAAAATGGCGACTGGACGCCATTTTGAATTTTTTTTTAAATAGAAGGGGGGTCGAGTGACACCTCATTTGAAAGGTCTTTTAATTCTGCGTCTGATCCTAGAGTGTCAAAGAAAAATATTTGGCCATAACAAAATAGCGGATTTTAAACAAATGGACTCGCTCAATTCTCAATTGTTTTGATTTTTTTATCCAGGGTCGAGTGACACCTCATTTGAAAGGTCTTTTAGTTGTGCGTCTGATCCTAGAATTTCAAAGAAAAATATTGAGCTATAACAAAATGGCGGATTGTAAACCAATGGACTCACTCAGTTCAAAATTGTTTTGATTTTCTTATCCAGTAGTCCACTTATTCATTTGCAGGACTTTATTTTCCCAGAAATATCTCAGGTGGCTTGAAATAATATTGAAAACGTTATGTTCCAACAAGACGGTGCGCCGCCTCATTATTATAGGCCTGTTTCTGACTTTCTCAACGGACACTTTCTTGGAAGATGGATAGGTAGGCGGGGGCCTGTAGAATAGCCGGCTCACTCCCCAGATTTAACTTTCTTAGATTTTTTTCTATGGGAATATCTGAAATCGAAAGTGTACAGAACCCGTCCAGAAACAATTGAAGAACTGGAGCAACGCATTACAGAAGTTTGCACAAATATCACTCCAGAAACTTATTAAAATGTAAGGCAGGCATTTCTAGCCGACTTTTTATGTGCCAAGAAGTGAATGGTAAACATTTCGAACACTTAATTTAATTAATTTAAGCTTTAATTCTTAGTTTTTTTAAGTAGACTTCTTTATCTTCAAACATTGTCATTTTGTTATGGCTGAATATTTTTCTTTGAAACTCTAGGATCAGACGCAGAACTAAAAGACCTTTGCAATGAGGTGTCACTCGACCCCCCTGTTTATTTAAAAAAAATCAAAATGGCGCCCAGTCGCCATTTTGGATGATACAAAATTGTAATATAGTCTGAAAGATAGTATTTAATTTCCCATTATACAGCACACCAAATTTTGTAGAAAAATATCAAGTCGTTCAAAAGTTAGTTGGGGGGGGGGGGGGTACTTTATAGACACAGTGTATAAGTATAGGGGATTTTCCAGTGAATACGGCTCATAGCATTTTAACTATGTTGTAATATTGTTAGAATTAAATACAGAATTTTATCAAATTATATGCTTGCCGAAATATCCATTAAATGGGAGCAAATTACTTGTTTGGTGGAAATGGTTTTGAGCTCACCAAGCGAAAATCACGGGTTCAATTCCCATAAAAATATTAAAATATTTTTTGTTAATTATGTGTTTACCACAATTTTATTGACAAAGTATTTTTTAAATTACTCGAATATAAATAACCTGCAATATCTAATTAAGACGTTGAATTTTATTTTTTTTCATGTAATAAATACTTCGATCACTTTGTATTTAATATAAATGTAAATACATAAATAAAAAAAGGAATTTCATAGGAATTGAACCAGCGATCCCCCCTTGGTAAGCGAGACCCCAAGACCACTCTTACCAAATATATGTGATTTGCTCTTATTTCAGAAATAATAAGATACACATGTAATGCGATTTAGTTTCAAATACAACCTATTTTCATCCTAACAAAATTACAACGTAATTAAAATGATACGGTCGATGGCTCTGTGTACTCTGTGAAACACCCTGTAGATAGTGTAATAATTTTACACATTTTTATAGAAAATTAATTTAATTAAACCAAACAAACATTTTATGTAAATATTTTTCTATAAAGTTTATCTTGTCAATTTTTTACGAATTTATAACCGTATTTTGAACCGGTACTGTCCAGAATTAACCTTTTAACGATAACTATATAAATTAGTATTTTTATCAGCATCAAAAACCTGATAATCCGTGCTAGTCTGGTGAAATAAATTGATTGGAGCATGAAATGTGCAGCACCACTTGTTAAATTATTTATCTTATCATGCCATCATTATATCGTCACATCAATGCACGCAAGTTTTATGTGGTTGAAACAAGGCCACTTCTTTTTTTATTGTATCTTTAATGAACCACTTACTCTTATATAATTTTATCCACATAATTGGAAAATCGCGCATAATATGTTCCGGTTAGAAGTCGTATAAATTTTAAGATTTTGTCAACTTATGCGGTTTCCTATTGTAGAAAACCTATAGTTATCATATTTTTGCCAATTTAAAAAAAAAACTATTATCTTTTCCATTTGTGTTACTAATTGGCCTTAGTTGATGAGTAAGACCTTTACATAAAAGCCCAACATTTTTGAAGCAATAGTTATTTTATTACTTATTTGTTTCTTTTTCAGAAAGTCTTTCCACAACTATCAATCGTACTAAGGCAACTGAGTGATGAATCTACAAATCTCAAATGCGTTTTGTCAACAAAAATTCCCAAAGAACAAGAACGTGTCAAGACCTTCCGAAAGACACATGGCGCCACCAAAGTTGGAGAAGTTACTGTTGATATGGTAAGTATCAGAGGCCTTCACCTCTGCAATTTCAAGGACACACAGTGCACGCAATTAACGGTCCGTTTATGTGTGTTCATCTTTTGCCCTTACGCAATTTTCTATAGAAGTCTAAATACCGATAAGTGGGCAGTTGACCTAGTCACACTGTGTAGTGACCGTCTTACATAACTATAATAAGTCCATGGGATTCAGTTAAAATAAAGATGTATCCTGAAACTGAATGTTATCTGGCATGAGGATGTCATTGAAGAGAACATGTTTAACCTTCGAAGAAAAAAATGGTGTATATGGATTTGCTGTATTGCGATTAAAATTGTATATATTAGATTATTAAAGCCAAGTATGGAATTGACACTTAAGGAAAGTTCAAAGTTTCATGGTAGATTTTTTTTTATCAATAAACAGTTTTATCCTTGCAAAACATTCGAGTTTGTAATATTAAAAATTGAAATTGCAAATTTGGTTAAATGGGGAATGAAGTGTAACTTTTTATGCCGATTAAGATGACAAAAAAAAACAAATGAACGCTGACTTTTCGAGTTATTGCGTAAAATAGTTTTTTTTTAATGTAATACCCTGTATATTTTTTAATATTCTGAAATAAAATTAAATTTATAATACACAGCGATCAAATAAAAACTTAATCGCAGTCGCCTTTGAAACACGCGAAGTATGTCGTTGATTAGTTTGCAAATCGTAAAGCTCATAGTTGTGCAGTTTATTATTTTATCTAGGACTGCTTGGATAAGGATTTATTATGTGATTCATTTGCGTTAGGTAATAAAGTTCATTATGCCATTAATGAGATAATCGATTTATTACCTAACTCATTTTATTTACTCGAACAAAACTGGAGCTTTGTTTATATGAAATATCATTTCAAGCAAAGAAAATCGATTTTTAACAAATTTTGAGCTGTCGTCAATAAAATTTTGTATGTCACACGTGGGATAATGCATTATTATAGCACTCGTTTGATTACACGACTGGGTCTACGACCTCATCTCGTGTTACAATAAGTAACATAAATAACTGTTACCGTAATTGCTCATATTTTACATTTTAACCAATTAGCAAGTGAACATTGTAAATTATTTTTAATTTTAATAATTTTTATTTTAGAAATGTGCATGATAAATATCAGTTGGCAACATGAGCCATTTAACAGCTTAGACTTAGAGTATATAAACTTATACTCTAAGTTTAACAGACATTATGGAATCAATTTTAATAGTAATTTGGTCTAGCAGTAAAGGCGTGGACTTATAATCTTAATTGTTTAAACATATTAAATATTTTGAGTTATGTTAAAATAATAAACCGCGCAACTATTATAGTAGTACCCCGATTTGCAAGCTAATCAACGACATGCATTTGTTCCAAAGGCGACTGCGATTAGGTTTTTATTTACACGCTCTGCATAAAAGTTTCTATGCAGTAGTAACTTAAAGTGAATAATAAAACAGTTATTCCTGATTATTTATGTCTTACAACAACAAATAAATTATGTCTAGCTATGAAGCAATTAAATTGATTAATTATTTTATTTTAAATGCTTCAATAGATCTCTATACCCTAGTAAGTTACTGAACATCCCTGTAAACCCCGTTATCAACTCAATTACCTGATTTATATAAAAAAAAAAATTACTCGGTTTTACTCAATCTAAATTTGTTACAAAGTAAGAATATGATGTTTTATCGTCTTTTCCTAAATTTATTGTATGTGACCTGATATTCCAGTGACCCAACCTCTCTGAGCTGATAATGCCTTCAAAAGAGTTAAAAATATATAATAACTGTTATTTCAGTGCTGTGGAAAGTAATATTCCACAATATTTTTTCTGCAAATTTAATGGAAAATGAAAATATTTGTTTAAATAACTTTTTTAAATATATATGGCTCCCCATCCGTCATGCACAAAACGACACAAACGCTCATCTGAAATTTTTAATTCCAAAACTCCATTATTACTAGCTCGTGATCCAACGAATCCATTGAGTGTTAGCTGCTACGCGAAAAATCAGGGATTCAATTCCTCACAGGTACCAAAAATGCAGCAATAAAATCGAAACTGCAACCCGTCACTCAATTCTTCGATCTGATACAGCCTCTAGGTCCCTCGTGTTCTAACTTAGGGCTAAGTAGGCAGAGAAGAGTGCAGGAGCCCAGTAGTGCGACATAAAGGACTGATAAAATAAGACTGACAAACTGCATACAAAAATGTACAAAATATTTGGGGAAACAAGTAATGTACGATAGATCTATTTTGTTATTTAAGATAGAAAATATTTAATATGACTGAGATCTAAAAAAATTCTATACAAAACAAATACAGCAGGATGAAAAAATTTATTATTATTCCCTTTAAAAAAAGTCAAATGTTACTTTGGATAAAATAATAAGTGCTACTTAAAATGTGATACTGTTATTTTTGTAGACCTTTTTATCTCCCGTTTAACTTTTATTAACGAAATTTTTCTGTATATCTACAACTATAGTTGTAGGCTTGCCTATTTATTTATGGGCTGCACTGTATATAGTGCTTGTCCGCGTATTAAATACCGAAATTTACGCATTGGCATGGTGAATTTTGTAATTAGTGCAATTATTTGTTATGCACTTTACCGCACGTTCTCTACTGTAAACAGAAAAAAAATATATCCATTGATACTTTGTTTTCTTGTTAGCGAAGGCGTCAAACCGGCAGAATTTTACGCAGACTTAGCTCACCATTTCAAGTTTTTAAAGAATGGTTTCGAGATTGTTTGTGATAATCCAGGAAGAGGAGGTTCAACTGCAGCAAGAGAGTGATCTGCTGTCATTAAACGTGTTGTTGAAGTTTTGACAATGCAAATCGCCGAATAACTGTCGGATAGTGGACAAAACCAACAACACGTTTAATGACAGCAGGATGACCCTTGTTGAACTTCCCTTTATGGATTGTCATGAACAGTCTCACGTCTATTTTTATTGCGGATACTTCATTCAAATACTTTCGACTTCTTGAGTATACTTGTTGAAATTGTGACCTGAGCCTGCATAAAATTTCAGCTGATTTGATGCCTTTATTAATGAGAAACCTTAGCAAGAAATTGAACTGTAATGTGCTGTTCACGGTACGGTTGACATGTACATCGACCAAGTTGAATAACAAGTGGACGGTTTCCATGACAATGGCCTGTTTAGAATAGCCTACATTCAGTAATCTGTGCATATTTCGGTTTTTGTCTTATAAGTAAATTTGATGTAATATTTCATTAGATGTATGGTGGAATGCGAGGTATCAAAGGTTTGGTATGTGAAACATCTGTATTGGATCCAGATGAGGGTATCCGGTTTCGAGGCTATTCCATCCCTGAGTGCCAAAAACT
The DNA here is from genome assembly GCA_958336395.1 of Ctenicera cuprea. Lineage (NCBI taxonomy): Eukaryota > Metazoa > Arthropoda > Insecta > Coleoptera > Elateridae > Ctenicera > Ctenicera cuprea. The sequence continues at coordinate 17,056,115 of OY284487.1, read as the reverse complement.
ACTGCCTAAAGCGCCCGGTGGTTCAGAACCTCTCCCCGAAGGTCTCTTTTGGTTGCTGATCACTGGAGATATACCAACAGATGCACAAGTGCGTACTATTTCTTTCTCGTTTTAAATGTTTTCTTCTGCAATATTATTTTTAGGTGAAAGCAATATCAAAAGAATGGGCAGAACGTGCTGCACTCCCTGCGCATGTTGTCACATTACTTAATAACTTACCCCCCACATTGCACCCTATGTCACAATTGGCGGCAGCAGTTACTGCTTTGAACAGTGAAAGTAAATTTGCAAAAGCTTACGCAAGGGGTGTCCACAAGACAAAATACTGGGAATCCGTTTATGAAGATAGTATGGATTTAATTGCCAAACTACCCGTTGTGGCAGCCACAATTTACCGAAATGCTTTCAAGGACGGGTCAGGTATCGGTGCCATCGACACATGCAAGGATTGGAGTCACAACTTCACAACAATGCTCGGTTTTGATAACCCCGAATTTATTGAACTTATGCGTTTGTATCTTACAATTCACAGGTAAGAAATCTTTTTTTATTTATTTTTACGTAACAATTTTTAATTGTATTACTATGCAATTAGTGATCACGAAGGTGGAAATGTTTCTGCTCACACTGTTCATCTAGTCGGTTCTGCTTTAAGTGACCCCTACCTTTCTTTCGCTGCTGGTCTTAACGGATTAGCTGGTCCTCTCCACGGACTTGCCAATCAAGAAGTAAGTAATGTTTGGAAATTGTAAATGACTAATGCCAATGCTCGTTAGTGGTAGAATTTTTTTTAATAGTTCTATCACCTCCAAAACATTGGTAAAATAATTGATTGGAAGGTTTTTTAATATCTTAAGATATTTTGTTAAGTTAATTAACCCTTTTAATCAAACACTTGAATTGTTTATTGTACCTATATAATGTAATAGAAAAAGTTTAAAGTTTGTAGGTAGTATGTAGGAATAATATTTGAAATGATGTTGTATTAACCAAAGCCGTAGATATTATGAAATTAGTCAAAATGAGTGAAAAAAGCTGAAATGAATTTACAGTATGGTCTAATTTTTTCTGATTCGTTGGTTTTTCTAATAATATTTTTATTTTGTGTATCCAATTAACTAATAATTTTTACTTTCCGATACTTCCAGTGTGGGACTGTAATGCGATCGTAAACATTTTGGTTTCTGAGGTTTTGATAGATATCGTGGTATATATAATTATTTAGAAAATAATGAAATAAATCGAATTTTCTTTTTTTATTACAATTGATTTCATTTATTTTAACAGTTATTTTTAATTATAAATCAAATTTCATGATTTTTCTAATTAAAAATGTATTATTTACAATGTAAAATGATTTTTTGTTATGTTGTTATTAGAAATTCTTGTTATTTTATTAAGGAAAATTGTTTGTATCAATTCCAGCAACATATTTTCAATTCCTATCTAATATTTACAAAGCACTTCATTTACTAGTTGGAGATACTGAACAGCAACGGTTTATCATAACATTATTTATAAAAAAAATGATTTGCACCTATTCTATTTTTTTTAATATATACATCTGTTAGGTACTCGTCTGGTTAGAAAAACTCAGGAAACAAGTTGGCGATAAATGTACAGAAGAACAACTGAAAGAATTCATTTGGAAAACTCTCAAATCTGGTCAAGTCGTACCTGGTTACGGACACGCTGTACTAAGGAAAACTGATCCTCGTTACACTTGCCAAAGAGAATTTGCACTTAAACATCTACCAAATGATCCTCTCTTCAAGGTAAGTTCGCCTTATAAACCTTTGAACAAATATAACAATACATACAGCCTCATGATGAAAATTGCTAACCCTTGATTTTCCCATGATAATTCTTGATTAGTCTTTCTGAGGGCTCTTTATTATTATTATTTTTGTCTTAATTTAAATCGTAAGCGTAACATCAGTTAGGCTAAGTAATTTTTGTTCGTTTTCTAGCTGGTTTCTAACGTTTACAAAGTAGTTCCTCCAATTCTTAAGGAAACTGGTAAGGTTAAGAACCCATGGCCAAATGTAGATGCTCACTCTGGTGTCCTCCTGCAGGTAAAAATTCGCCCCCAATTGAACCACTTGTATCCTTAACTTAAATATGAATTCTTTTCAGTATTATGGACTTAAAGAAATGAACTATTACACCGTACTATTTGGAGTATCACGTGCCTTAGGTGTGTTAGCATCTTTGGTATGGGATCGTGCTTTGGGTCTGCCAATCGAGAGGCCGAAATCTTTGTCTACAGATGCACTTATGAAAGCGCTTAAAGCTTAAGCAGTCAACGAAGTATAACCCAATGCTCTGCAAGCAACTGTGAAGAAGTGTTTTGACTGTATTTTTAGCGTTCGTGTTATTTATTTGTATAGTAATGAATGTAGATACCTACATTCGCTCATAAACCCTTTTTCACAATAGACGTTTTTAACTCAAGTACAATAATGAAAATTCACATCATTACATTTCATGTTAAGGGCATTATTAATAAAGTTCTAAATTAGCATGGGTGCTAGCATAATTTTTTTTCCCTGTAGGCATGTGCGTGTGATCTATGCGGAAAATAGATGCCCTATTTCACATTTGAATAGTTACCGCATAGATATAAGAATTTCAAACACACTCGTATTTATTTGCACCTAATTTCATCTTCTCCTTGTTTCTTCAAAAATGAACAATTGCATAATTGTTGCATTATAAATTATTCTTTTTGTTTAAAGTAAACTTATTTTACTTGTCTAATGTGCAGTAAATTTTACTTAACATGTACATAATTATGTTTCAATTAGGTGTATTTACGTTCAGTTGTAATATAATTTTTTTAATTGTATATTTATTTTGGTTGTTATTTAATAGTAGACAATATCTAGAGAGTAATGAATACAGTCCTGTGTGTAATAATTTAGCATAAATAAAATGGCTGTATGGCAACAAATTGTTAACCAATCATTACCTACGACAATATTCAACAATAATAATTATAGTAAAGAAAGTCTTTTTATTTTCTATAATCGTAGTTTAAATGGATATCACCTTTAAATTGTCGTTAAATTTGGTGTTAATGATGAATTTAGGAACAATTCAATGTAGAGTTCAACAGGGGCCTGATGGGCGGGTAGGGCAGGACTAGCTACTATTGTTGCCAAGCATGGGCAGGCTTTCTATGAAGAGGCTCAATAAATGAAATTTAGTTTATAATATGGTTAGGAATTGATCTGATGCCTCATAGATAATTTTTTTACGTTTACTGTTTGTATAGGAGTAGTACTAAAAAGTTAAAAAACATATTAGTTTTAGAAAAAATTATTTAAATAAAAGTTGCTCTATTCTAAGCGTTCCACATATTGCAGTACATTTCATGAAAACGAACTACTGAGATTGGAGCAGTATAAACCGATTTCGTTTTTTTAAATGACGCCCTGTATATGTGAATCGTATTTTTTAAGCCTTTTTTCTTCTACAGGCTGAGTCAAGCTATACGCCTTTTTTTTTAGTGAGTTTATTATTAAGAATATATTAAACATTTTTGGTGTGCATATGTATCGAAGGGTGCTCTACAACCTGGCGCCTCAGTTTTTTGATTGGACGTCAAATGTCAAAATAGCGATTTTCAACTGTTTATTTTTAAATGGAACGGTACCACTTTTTTTGGCTTAAACGATGCTGTATGATGTTTACAATATGATCCTTACTGAATTTCTTCACAATTTTTAAGATTCAGCCTTAAAATATGCATTCATTATGTTAGTCTAGTAGGCCGGGACCTGCGGAACGTACTTTGATGTAAACACAAAACGATTTAATGGTTGTCAGTATGCATAGTGAAATCATTATTTTAATAAACATAAAAAAACAGAAACTCAGGTATTTAGATTACATTAAATAATAGTTACTTCAATAATAGGATAACATCGAATGAAAACTATAAGATTATAAACTAAACAAAATTTGAATAAAAAACTAATTAGTTTTTATCCAACAAGAAACTCGAAGAAGTGGAAATGTTTACTTCCAAGCAATTGTTTCATCAAAAGTTTACTTATTTTATGCAAAAACATGGTGACGCGTGCCTACATACGGGCCTACTAGACTAACATAATGAATGCTTATTTTACAGCCGAATCGTAAAAATTATGAAAAATTCAGTAAGGATCGATCATATTGTAAACATCATACAGCATCGTTTAAGCCAAAAAAGTGGTACCGTTCCATTTAAAAATAAACAATTGAAAATTGCTATTTTGACATTTGACATCCAATCAAAAAACTGACTACGCCAAGTTGTAGAGCACCCTTCGAAACATATGCATACCAAAAAATTTTAATAAATTCCTAATAATAAACTCACCAAAAAAAAAGGCGTATAGCTTGACTCAGCCTGTATATCTGTCTGTGTAATGTGACCATTTGTCATTTACAGCAAAAGCAGGGCACTTTCTACCCACTCATTTTTAAGTTCTCGTACAATAAAAATTTATATGAAAAATAATCAACTCTATAAAATTAACAAAAAAAAACAAACCAAATGACACCGAGAAAATTCTTACAGAATTACAACCTTCCGAGGATGGAACAACAATTTAATTACTTTTTAATTAATATTTCTGCTATAAATTGAGATATTTGATTCATATTTTGTGTGGATATTTTACTAGTGACCATTTATAATTTCACCTGTTTATGTTCAAATTCGACTATAGTGGCGTGCTTGACATATCTTCTAGCAAATATTGTACACACTTTTGATTTTCTAACTTTTGACTTGAAAATCTTATTCTTTATACAAAAGTCCAGAAAAAGGGTGATTTTGTCGAAAATCACTGGATCCAATGGGTTTTGAAATAATTCAATTTTTTTGCGAAATGTCAAATTGCCATCAAGTTCCGAGCATATCCTCAAAAAGCGTTAATAATTTGAACAAACTTTAAAGATAAGTTCTACACATTAAAGCAATAAAAAAATTGCTGCTAAACATAGTTCTAGAAAGGTTTCCTTACAAAGTTACAGCCTCCAGAAGATGTAACTGTTTGAAATATTTCGTCTTCCGTCGTGCATCTTCATGTTGTAATCTGTAACTAAGCAAACATTACTTCGTGATTTAAGGTAATTACATTATTGATCGAAGTAATTATATTTATATTATTTTGGGTTAACGTAATTACTTTTTCACGCTACCGGCAATGTAAGTAGGCGTTACATCCATAGCTACAGGGATCGTAAATGGCTGATAACATTCGTGTACTAGTTACCCTTGACGACGGAACTTAATAGTGTCACTTACGTTCCTAGGAAAATAATGTTGATTTTAACTGTTCGTTGATATGGTAACAAGCACAGACAACTTAGAATAATGGGGCTTTTAAAAAATAATTCCGATGACAGCTGTCAAAACGAACTTTTAAAAATATGATTAAATTTCTACCTGTAGGCCTACTTACATTGCCGGTAGCGTGAAAAATTTAATAAGTAACACGGAACGTATCGACTAATAACATCCTCGGCAGGCGACAAGCTTCGGCTCCGCCTCAGCTCGTATTCGCCTACCTCGGATGTTATTACGTCCTTACATTCCTTGATACTTAAATAACTATTAGAGTAGGGGAATGAACAATAAACCACTTTTTTTAAATGCTTATAAAAAAAATATTATTTAAAGAATTTCAAAAACAAATGTTCTACAGCAAACGCCAATGGTTTATACAGAAGGTACATAGCATAAAAAGTAAAAAAAGATATTGCACTGTCGATGTACCGCTATAAAGCCGGCCTTGCCTACACTAGACTGATTTTATATAAGTGGCACCTATACCAGCAAGGCAGCAACAATCTAGTGAAAATTTATGTTTTTGAGGAAAATTTAAAATTATATAGGTACCTATCACTATACCAAATTTTACTATGTTAAATTCTATAAATATTTATTATGTATGAAAAACTAATAACTGATACTATGTGAACTACAATCCTCAGATGGATCGTGTGTGAAGTATAAATCATACAAGGCCTTTGATTAATAACAGTTAAAATTTTAAGTTTTATATTAATAGACTTATATACTCTAAGAAATAAATACCCCCAATTAGACAACTCTTAAATTGCCAAAAAAAAGCATAACCAACTTGTTAATGCGACAAAAAGGAAATATTTTCAGAGTAAAATATTCTCGTCTAACAATCCTACTAAAACAGCCTGGAGTATCTTTTCTAGCCAGGGTAGGAAAAATAATAAAGAACAACAGAACAGCTTGAAGTCAATAATATGGTCATTATAGACCCTAAATTAATTTCTAACCACTTAACACATTTTTTTAAAATGCGCCGTTAAACGTAGTAAGTTCAATTGGTAATAAACAGAAATGTGTGCAACTTGGTAATGTCTTCAATGCAAACCAGTCTTATCCTTCAACATTTCTAAAACTTCACACAGGTCGAGTTAGCTGAATTGATTTGCAGTAAACTTAAAAGTAAATGGTCATCTGGTTCGGATGAAGTTCCTTTGTTCGTCCTTAAAAAGGTGTCAAATGCAATTTTGTCTCCCTATGTTCCCTAATAAACTAATCGTTTAACAGTGGCTGCTTTCCTTCGAAAGCAAAAATTGATTCTCCCCGTATATAAAAAAGGCAATTCTCAAATGCCTGAAAACTATAGACCTATTACCCTGACATCAGTAGGTATTCTCTAAACTGTTTGAAGATGCTTTCCTGAACCGTTTGCTTGCGTTTCTTAATAAATGGAACATAATCGCTGACATACAGCATGGTTTTACTGCAGGTAAGAGTACTATCACAGCATCCCACTCATTTTATGAAAAGTATTGAAGTGTGTGGAAGCTGGCAAGTATCCTGTCGCAATATTCTGTGATTTGAGTCGTATCTTCGACTGTGTCGAACAAATTGTATTATGGTTTACAAAGTGTTCCGTTGCTATGGTTAAAGTCATTTCGGGAATGTCGTACCCAGTTTGTTTCAATTTCGCATAGAGAACGTGTTAATATTCAAAATATTAATTCAGATTATACTGCCATTAATATAGGTGTTCTTCAAGGATCTGTATTGGGTCCCATATTATTTTAACTATATGTCAATGACATTACCACTGTCGATCTTGGTGCCGATCTAACGTTATACGCTGACGACACTTCTGTAGTTGTATCAGACAACTCTATTTAATTTCTAGAAACTAAAAGTAATAACTTTCTTTGAAAACTGTGTAATTGGTTTAACAATAACGGATTACATTTTAATGCAGAAAAAACCCAATATGTTGTATTCCAAAACTGTCATCATGCCCCCCTTCCCCTAAATCTATTAACTTAAATATTAATAATACTCACTTAGAAAAGTGTGATATTGCCAAATTTCTGGGTGTTCACTTCGACGCTTACCTCAGTTGGAAAACACATTGCTCCAATCTTATTGCCACATTGAATTCTATCTCATACTTTATTTAAATCATTAGGAAATATTCTTACAACTCAGCAACTGATTTGTCTGTATTATGCACAAGTAGACTCAAGGACCTACGATACGGTGTTTGTTTCTAGGGTGCTTCCACCTCGGCCAAGGAGGTTTTCATTTTACAAAAAAAAACTATAAGGTATCTTGTGGGGATCCCGAATACTCACTCTTAAACTTAAAAATACTTACCCTACATAGTCTTGTTGTGTTCGAAATGTGTATTTTATATATTTCATCCACAAATAAATCAAAATTTTTGTCTAATGAAATGATTCATCACCACAATACGAGAGGTAAACGGGAACTTAATTTACCTAATTCATTCAAAACCAGAGCAACGTTATCTAACTTTAAAAAGACGATGAAGGGATATCTGCTAAATAAATGCTTTTTTTTAAAGAATCATGTTGCCGTGCGTGAGCACGACTCCATGATTCCCATCCCACCCCCTTACCCGGGCTCACCGCACTTAGCGCTATTCACCGGTCTAACGTGCCCCACCCCGAAAGACATGCAACCCAACATACACACCGCCCATGGACACGCCGGATTTAACTTATTCAGAAAAATTTCCGACGGGCAGAGGATTCGAACCTACTGCTGTTGGGAGTCTAGTTCTAGAGGTTGGGACTGTAACCACTACACCACCCACTGGCCCAAATAAATGCTTGTATTTCATAGCTGAATTCTGGATCTAACGACTTAAATATTGTTTTTTTTGTGTCATAATAGGTACATATAATATTATTTATGAGTTGAATTTGTAATCTTGTTGTATACAATTATTTGTTGCATGTTATATACTTATTGTATTTGTATCTGATGTTAACCTTAAGTGCTTGTTAACTTGACTATTCTTATACCTGTACATGTATGATCTATGGAAATATATAATATGATGATGATGATGATGGTGTGGACCCAGACTAAATTCTGAAATCAAGTTATCTTCGGTTTATATGTTCTTGAGTGCAAACCGTTAAGCTGTGGCGGAGTTTGTAAGACATTGTTCATAATCCAAACGTTTTTTGAAAGTGGAAGAACCTATCGGCCACAGTACGCAGTTTTGGTAGATTAAAATCCGCCTAGAACTGTAGGTACCCTCTACTTAGTTACACTGTTGCGTTATAACTAGATAAAGGCCAGAGAAATCTTACGCAGATTTGTGAAAAACAGACGCACAATCAATCTACCAAAAATTTTGTATTAGGAAGTTAAAACTAGGTTCGTAAAAAATTTTTAGCAATTTGTTTAAATAAAATTCACAGAAAATTCTAAAAATTTGTATAAGCAATAAAAAATTAAATTTGGAATTTTAAATGCAATCTTTGTTTACCAGGAATAGTGCTGCTAGTCGAGTGTGTTTAAACTTAAGTTTGATCTTGAGGTCAGGGCTGGTTACTGGCAACCAGTGGTTTGGAATTCACCTACGAGTGTAGCATCCCCCCATCTACAACTACATAGAGGCCAGAAAAAATTTTAAGCTGAGGTGTAGAAAAAGAACACTCACAATTAATTTTGATGCAATTTATTAAATAATCACAAGCAAACTACATAGAGGCCAGAAAAACTTTAAGCTGAGGTGTAGAACACTCACAATTAACTATTGTGCAATATATTTAAAAATCTACCATTCTACAAATTTTAATATATCCTTTTGATTTATTCATTGTTTTTTTGGAATTATCTCCATCTTTTTCTTTTTATCCAAATTAATGTCGTCATCACTTGCAATTTTTCTTTTTTCTGAATTATTGCGTTCGTTCCACTGATTTTCATGTGAAGTCTGTTGATTCAAACCACTTGTACTTGGATTAGGTTGAATTTCCATTAATTTGTTTTCCATCTTATCTTTGCAGCAATTTACACCAAAGTCTGTGTTGGCCTGTGCCACCATCGAATTACCAACAATAGCTTGCTGTAGACTCATAAATGCAGTATCCATGTGTTGTTGCAACACAGAAGCAGCTAATGGTTCTGGTAGACTCATAGTGGCGCTAATCAAGGGTCCACTCAACACATTATAAAGCTGATTGTTCTGCAGAGCAAAGGCAGGAACATACACGATTAGCGCTTTTTGCTTTGCGTCGCTTTGGGGTTGAGCAGGTAGAACAATTTGAACTGGAACCTTTTCACTGCCTTCTTTGTGAGTTTGTGGTTGATCAGGACTAATTGCTTTACTTGCAACAATTTTCGATTCCCAGGTGCGCTTCAGTTCTTGAATAACATCGTCGTCGACACCTTCTTCCATGAAATGTTCTTGTGAATTTTTGATTACATCTTCGACAACTTCTTCATAATGTTGTTTCACCAGCGTTTTGCATGAAGGTTCCATTTCATTACGCACGCTTGACTGAAATGCGAATCTGATATGCCTTTTCTTATTTTTAGTATTGGATAATTCACACAATGCACTTACGTGACTGTGACACATACACACGTTACTATTGTTTATAAACATTTGTAAAGCTACGCGCCACGTGCGTACGACTACAATTGCAAAATTCAATAAACATTTAATAGGAGTAATAAAAATCAAGAAAGCAGCAATTTGAAACATAACAACTTGATTTTATTATTAAGGCAAAACATCAAAATAAGTTTTGATTGTCAATATTTTGCAAACTTTAAGAATGGCAACGTTTTCTTTAGAATTGAGCTCCTTTTTATTTAGTTAGCTTGTTATCTTTTAGAATTCCAAATGAGACGAGAGCGCAGTTCCACAGACGAACAAAAACCTGAAAACCCTCGACGAAAAGCAAGCTGGCTTTCAGCATTAACTTTCTGGTATGTTATTTTTAAAACTCAATTTTTACTTTTAATTATGAATTTTTTAGGTACACATTGCAAATTTTTCGCTTGGGAAAAAGAAGCGAATTAAATGAGTCCGATCTAACTAAACCACTTCCAGAGCATAAATCATGTAATCTGGGTAACAAAATTTCCAAAATATGGTCTCAGGAAGTTGATAGAGCGAAAGCATGTGGGGAACTTCCTAGTATGAACAAAGTTATATGTAAATGCTTTTGTACCGATATTCTATTGTATGGACTTGTACTTGTATTCATGGAAATAGGTATAAGGTATTTGAAAAGGGTACTTACAACCTGCTAAAAGCTGAACTAATTGAATTTAAATTGTAGAATGAATCAGCCCCTTTTTATTGGTCTTCTATTACGATATTTTAATCCCGAAAATGCTCATAATAAAATTCCGTAAGTTAATAATTTACTTATAAAGGCATATAAAAAACCTAGTCTACTTTCTGCAACAGCCCTCATCACCCCATGTATTTATGGCGACTTTTTTATTATTGGACGCCAAATCAGTGTGCAATTCAAAAATCTGAAGCATATTTGTATGCTGCTGGTGTTATTTTCTGCAGTGCTATTGCAGTAGTGGTGCTGCATCCGTATATGATGGCAGTTATGCATATTGGAATGAAAATGAGAATTGCTTGCTGTTCTCTCATTTATCGTAAGGTTGGTCTTGCTAATAAACTACGTTATAGTAAATTACTTTACATTCCAATATTACGCATTTTTACAAACTGAATATTATACAGGGTGGCTGTTTAAACTTAAAAACAAACTGAGGTGTGAATTCTTGGGTAATAATTAACTTAAAAAAAAAGAAAACCGACTTCAAATAAAAACACAAAAGTGACATAAGTTAACTAAAAAGCAAAAAATAATAGTATATTATACACCAAGGTAGAAAAGTCTACTACGTACCTGAGGGCTAAGGTTAGATCACGAGGCGCATAGCGCTGAGGGATATAAGGCCCGAGGGCTATAAGACTTTTCTACCGAGGCGTATATACTTTTTTTTCACTACTAGTGATATAAACTCTTATAATTGTCGAAAAATGACTATTTTAACTTAAATCCCTGTTTATTACAAATTATAAAACAAATGACAGTTTTTTGTTTTGTTGGCATGACAGTTGTTTGAAAATTGTTTAATCATCATTGATATTCAAAAACATTGTTTTTAAGAACTGGTTTCATTTAAAATACTGAAATTATTAACAATTTTCTCTTTTTTGGTTGTATTATAGGCGAAATTGATATTGACCGAGTAAGAGTTGTCATTTATTACGGCGCGAAAAACGTATATTCAAATACACCAAAGTTTTTAAAATTAAATTATTAATTATTAATAATTTATTTAAACAACTATTTTATGCATAAAATACCATTAAATAGAATCTCTCCATTATATTAAATCGTGCTATAAAAACGTTCTCTTTAAAACTGTCACAGGATTATCAAAAAAATATAAATTTGTTCATTATTTACCAGTGGTTAATAATGAAAAATTAACAATCAATGTTGTTTATTTTATAATGAAAAATTAGTTACCTGTCAGTGAGCAAAGGTAGAGAAATTGAATTTCACAGCATTCTATTATGTGTCAAAATGCTACGCCATATTACTAGTAGTGAAAAAATGTTTTTTATACAACAGTTTAATACTTATTTGTTGTTCCGTTTAATGTAATTAAGAAATTGTTGTTTATTATATAATTATTAACTGTTTTATAATTTTTAAGTCTGTGCCAAGTAAAACATAAAAATTCGAATCTAATTTGTTATTGCAGCAAGGTATATAATTTTTTATGTTTTACTTGGCACCGACTTCAAAATTATACCCTACTGAAAATATATATAGAAACCTCATATAACCTGATAATGTTTTCATCAGGTTGTATGTGGTTTTATGCGGTTTTTGAAACAACCAGGTTCATTTTGTATGAGGTTTTATGAGGCAACTGAGGTGATTTTCAGTAGGGAAAACAATTAATAATTATATAATAAACAACAATTTCTTAATTACATTAAACGGAACAACAAATAAGTATTAAATTGTTGTATAAAAAACATTTATTTTTTGCTTTTTAGTTAACTTATGTCACTTTTGTGTTTTTATTTGAAGTCGGTTTTCTTCTTTTTTAAAAGTTAATTATTTTACAATTTTAAGTGATGGGTAGACCTAGTAAGGATGCTTCTCGAATGAGGAAATGACGGCTAGTTGAAACGGAAGATGAAATACGGAAACACTAAAAAGTCGGTTAAAAAAATAGATTTTGAGGAGTATCTTCGAAGTTCAAGCTCCAATACCAATGAAATTATAATGGGACCACCTTGGAACTATACTGAACCCAACACAAAAAAAACACTAAAATCGGTTCATAAACACAAAAGGTATGCCCGAACACACAAAAAAAAATTAAAAAAAAAAACGTATATACAGACGAATTGAGAACCTCCTCCTTTTTTTGAAGTCGGTTAAAAATCATGATGACGTTTTTATAGGCACTCTATAGATAATTTGATGTAATATGAAAAAATTGAAACGAGTAGGGTGGTTTTAGGGATGGTGCACCGCATTTCCGCCCAGAATTTATTTTCTTTTTAAGAACATTAAAATAATTGAGTAGCGCGCTTTGAATTTTTTTTCATATTACAGCAGTTATCTCTAGGTATAAAAACTTTTACCCAGTTTAACCGCTCTATGTTAAACTGTTCTGAAGTAGGTAAATACGATGTTTCTGTTTTTCATCTGCAATAGAACTCTTCAGGGAAACAGTTTTGGATAACAACATTTTTGATCAATCATCATAATTTTAAAAATTTCTGTCTGTGGGTGGGTATGTGGGTATATTATGTGTGTGGTGCGTGATTACTACAGAACAGATGGTCAAGTTTCGATGAGCTTTGAAATCTGGCGTTATATCAAAAATTCACCGACAAAATAAGCTTTTTAAAAGATCCGAAACCGAAACGGAAGTTAGACATGTTTTTCAACTTCAACAGGTTTTGTATTAATCATGTACACTTTTATTAATAAAAATATCACCGGCCGTCAGCAGTTTGAGATGAATATTATTATGCTAACTGATTTATTTTTTAGGCATTACGCATAAGTTTAGGTTCACTTGGTGGTAAAACAGTTGGAAATGTTGTAAACCTAATGTCAAACGATGTCAATAGATTTGACATAGCCCCCCTTTTTTTCCATTATCTATGGATTAGTCCCGTACAAGTAGTATTTGTCTCGTACTTTATGTATAGAGAAATGCATCTGTCTGCTGTAATTGGCATAATAGCTATAATAGGGTTCATACCGATGCAAGGTAAGCTTTTATAAAGTTGATATATTTGCTATCTCTGCTGACTACTCAATTTTCTTAGTGCGGGAGATTGGCACAGTAATTAACACTGCTGTTGCCACGCTCTCAAAAACGTATTAAAAACTAGTGTAATAACAGAATATTTCAAAAACTTGGAACTGTCCAAGTTGAGAATTCATTAGGATCTGGGAGAGCGATAATGGAGTAGGTCTGTTGATAGAGACGATTAGTCTAGTCTGGGTTAAGTGGGGTGGGGAAAAATTATACAGAGTTGTTTGATCTCTATGACCTATCTTAAAAAAAATGCTTTCTTGAGAGTTCCATAAATCATCTAAGATTTTATAGACATGGATTTTGAAAAATACATTAAAATGGGTGGGAGGCAACCATCATATTGTCTAACAGCAAACGCAGTTTGGTGGAATTTTAAATGGTACCGATACGTGGAATGGTTTCAATTGTTTTCGTAATAAGTCATAATGATGATATAATCTTTGAGGCTTTCGCGGTTTCTTGAATGTCAATTATACAATTTACTTTCGGCTTAGACCCGTCGTTATTTGAGGACTACACCTGGTATAATCAGGTAAGGACCGACTAGTAGCTTGTCTGCCTTTACACATTTGCTCTAAAAGTTAGAGCAGTATTTGTTAGTAGGCCCTGCCTGCCTAAACAGGGCCGTGCTTAGATTATTTAAACCTTGGGGCGGACAAGGATTTGATCTTAATGTATTTTGTTTGCCAGAACAATATTACTTAGTCGGCTTATGCCTGTTAGCTGCTTGTGAACCCATACAAACTAACGTTTCGCAAGACATTGCAGCTTGCATCTTCAGAGTCGATTAAGTATTCTTGTTCTGCCAAACAAAATACATTAGAGTCAAATCCTTGTCCGCCCCAAGGTTTAAATAATCTAAGCGCACGACACTGTTTAGGCAGACAAGGCCTACAAACAAATATCGCTCATACTTTTACCTGATTATGCTGGGTGTAGTCCCCAAATGATAACGCGGTCTAAGCCGTAAGTAAATTGTAATATTGTCATGATGATGAATTATCATGGTTGTCATTTCTTATCCCTAGCAGATTGGAGTTTTTTTATGAAGTAGCGCACGGTCTCCTGGAATAATAAGAATAACATCAACTGAAGTCTCTATGCGGCTTGTCGCGTCACGAAATATTTTGATTCTCCAAAAATTATTTCATCTATTTCGCATGGAATATGACGCTATGTAGTGGTTTGCGGAGAAAGTAATATCCAAATTTAACTATTTAAGTTACATAGCAGTAGCTATTAGTTCACGCAGGAAGTCACTTTTTTGCTCATAACAACTGAAATTGGAAGTAAAATGCAATGTAATTTTTCCGCATTTACGCTAACCAATCACTTTAACTTACTGTCTTCGATGTACCGGAACTCCATATCTGCCAAAGATGGGAACTGACCATTATTTTCACAATCTAAAGAAGAAATTAACTGCACTACCACAATTATCTGTATATACCATTTAAAATATCACGGAACCTGTCTTTTTTACATTCTCTATCTTTTGATTGTCAACCTATATTTTGTGACTTATGATTTCTTCCAAAGCATATCTTGGACATCGCACATCGGCTTTAAGGCACAGAACAGCTGTACTTACAGATGATAGAGTACGACAGATGAATGAAATTATTCAAGGAATACAAGTTATAAAAATGTACTCATGGGAGTATGCATTTTCTTCACTCATCTATAAAGCTCGACAGTAAGATTGAAATTATACGATTAAGTTTTACAAATTTAAATTTAAAAATTTTTGTAGACAGGAAATAAATGTTCTGAAGCATACATCATACATTAGAGGCATCATAATGTCTTTTATTATGTTCACCACTCGATTTGCTATATTTCTCACTGTGATGTCATATGTTTTATTGGGCAACAACATTACCGTAGAAAAAGTTTTTGTTATTACTTCTTATTACCAAATTTTAAGGCAGACCATGACAGTCTATTTTCCACAAGGTGTTGCACAAGTAAGTTTACCCATTAATTAGAACCTTGAAAACAAGATTATGATGTAAAGGTTGCACAGTAGGGAGTATTTCAATCAAAACCTACTTAGGGAAATGTAGAAGAACCAAAGCTGAAAGACTGACATTTTTGCTTACCTATTTAGGTTGCAGAAGCCTCGGTGGCAATCAGCCGAATACGTCAGTTTCTGTTAACAGAAGAAACAGATGTAGGTGATCCAACTCCAATAGATCCAAACTGGAGGGTAAAACCAAACAGACGACAGTACAAAAAAGAAAGGGATATGGCACCCGAGCGACTGTTACTACCTAGATTAATTTCGATTGCAAATGCGTGGGCTAAACTTGGCAACCAAGTGTGTTTGGAAGACGTTACATTAGATGTAACTCCTGGAAAATTAACTGCAGTAATAGGACAAGTTGGATCCGGAAAAACTTGCTTACTTAACATGATCCTTGGAGAGATACATCCGTTTAAAGGTAACATGAATGCCAATGGAGTTATTTCTTATGCTGCTCAAGACCCTTGGCTGTTTGCAGGTAATAATTGTCTAAAAATATAATTTTTGATTAGGTCCACATCTTACGATTTACTAAACCATTTTCCTCAAATAGAAATACATAATTGCCATAGTTATCTACTTTATCAGGAATGCTTCAATAACATTTTTAGTTTAATTGATGAAAGGTGAAATTACTTAAAATGTTTGTCTTTTATCCCAGATAGCACAGCATATCCTATGGACATCCATTTCAGGTTCAATCTACATCCACGTCCATGGGCATGGAACGGATATCCATAGGAAATCCAGAACTTGATATTCCGAAAACATCTCACAAGGACGTCCTATACAATATTATTTTTTTATTTATTAACAACAGTAAATAATAAACCTATACAAATAATTACAAATGCAATTTAGCAGAAACATGAAGGTGCGTCAGTCGAGGATGTCCTAGAGACGTCTAGAGTTGTGACAAATGGACTACCTACGGACATCCGGAAAATGTCCTTGGGTTTTAAATGGATGTCTTATGGACATCTTTGGAACATCTCAATGGAACGTTTCAGCCGAGACGTTTCAAGAACATTGTTCGAACGTTCCAAACATGTTTCAAAGAGGTACTCAGAAACGTCTCGGCTGGAACGTTCCAGATGAGACATTCCAACGACATCTTTCGAACGTTCTAGCCGAAATACAAAAAACATTTTTGGAACGTTGCAAACATGTTCCACAGAACTATTTCCAAATTTCCCGGATGGAACACATAACACTTGTGCTATATGGGATATCAATCATCTTTTAATAAATTGTTTTTATTCATTTAATTATTTAAAGATTTTTTTAAATAGGTTCTGTAAGGCAGAATATATTATTTGGGCAAGACTACGATAAAAATCGTTATCGTGATGTTGTAAGAGTTTGTGCACTAAACCGTGATTTTTCCCTATTGCCTTATGGTGATAGAACAATTGTTGGAGAAAGAGGAATATCACTAAGTGGTGGGCAAAGAGCTCGAGTGAATCTTGCTCGGGCTGTATACAAAATGGCAGATATTTACTTATTAGATGATCCGTTATCTGCAGTGGATACACAAGTCGGCAAGCACCTTTTTGACGAATGCATTAATAGTTATTTGCAAAATAAAGTTGTTATCTTGGTGACCCATCAGTTGCAATATTTAAAACATGTTGAACAAATAGTAATTTTGGACGAGGGAAAAATTTTGGTAAAAGGAACTTACGAGTATTTGCAAGAAAGTGGTTTAAATTTTGCTGAACTGTTAGAGGAACAACTATCAGTAAATGATGAAACTGAAACAAATAAAGTACAAAATATTTTAAAACAGATTTCGATTCAAAGTGCCATGAGTCTTGGTGCTAATATTGAAAACGCTTTTGGAGTAAGTGGGTACTTTTGAAGAATTCAAAATTTTGGAGAAACGCGGTCTTGGCAGTTACAATTTACAATTTTTTATTTTTTTTTATTATATTTATTTTTTTAAATCGATTTTAAAATACATTTTTTACAGGAACCCGAAGAAGTTGCAGAAATGAGAACCATCGGAGCCGTCGATTGGCTTATCTACAAAGAATATTTTCATGCTGGTGCAAATTGTTGTGTCATTACTATCCTGGTTATGTCTTTTCTTGGAGCACAGATTTGTGCAAGTGGTGGTGATTATTTTTTATCACAATGGTAACGTTCAGCTATAAAAATTCACCAAACCGTTATTAAATGATATCAAACGGGAATTGTGATATGCCAACAAATAAGTAAGTTTGTTTTAGGCTAAAAATAGAAGAATCTAGAAACGCTAGTACTAGTATATCTGCAAAACCACTTCGCAGTTTAAGTCGACAAGATTGCATAGTAATTTATGCCTTTTTAATTATGACTACAATTGCTGTGGCAATCGCTCGTTCATTTTTCTTCTTCACAGTCTGCATGCGGGCCTCAGTTAAGTATGTTTATTAACAGGGTTAATTGTGTTTATGAATTCAATTTGATCCTGATTTACAGTTTACACAACAAAATGTTTCGTAGTATTATTCATGCTACCATGCGATTTTTTAATACCAACACATCTGGTCGTATATTGAATCGTTTTTCTAAAGATTTAGGAGCTATTGACGAATTTTTACCAAACGCTATGATTGATACTTTTCAGGTAAAATTGAAAAATGTTTTATCATTATAATAATAACCTCCTGTGCATTTTTAGATCTTGTTAAATCTCCTTGGTGTTGTAACTGTGATTGCTCTCGTCAGTTACTACCTTCTTGTACCCACGACAGTTGTTTGTGGTCTTTTTTTTACATTGAGACGGTATTACCTTTATACCAGTCGCAGTGTGAAGAGATTGGAAGGAATAAGTATGTTAAATATTGTCTTGTTTAATTAATTTTTTAACAAATTGTCTGTATTATTACCATTCATTCTTTAATAATTGGGGGAATAAATTGTCTGTCGATTTTGTGGTAGGCTGTTGTTTGAAATCAGGGCCTACTGATATGAGAAAGTTTTTTGCGTTTTTCTCGAAAATTTTGTTATGTAAGTGTATTAAAGTTTTACATCATTGAAAAGAGGAAAGAAATCTGTATCAAATGAGTAGAATAATATAGGGGTACCTTGTCGGTAATAAAACTGAAGTGTTATTTGTTGCGGTTTTGTTTTTGAAAAAACAATTATTGCCCTTCATGTAAAACTAAATACCTACTAAACAACTGTAATTTGAAATATTTTTCCATAAAATGAATATTTACTGAAATATATAGCATATTCCATACTTTTCAAACACACTGTATGTACAAAATGTAATAAAACACTTTTAACTACAACACACTTAAAAGTTCCATCAATTTGACATTAACTAACTATATCCAAAGAGGTTCCATAAGGTTCTAACTAACTTTTTCTTGTAAAATTTCCAATTTTCACTTACGGGGTATTAGCATTAGACCATCGAAATGTATAAGACAAGTTGTTCTAGAACCAAACATTTATTCTAGCTAGGAGTCCCGTGTTTGCCCACTTAAATGCTACCTTGCAAGGGTTGACAACCATAAGATCCCATGGTCAGGAAATGATTTTAGTAGAGGAGTTCGACAGATACCAAGATGTGCATAGTAGTGCGTGGTATATGTTCATTTGCACGTCCAGAGCCTTTGGATATTGGCTTGACTGCATTTGCGTCTCTTATATTGCAATGGTTACGCTAAGTTTTCTTATAATGGAAGAATGTAAGTTGCAAACTCCATTTAATGGCACTTGCTTCACTGTATTTGTAGCAGCAAGTTTTGGTGGTGAAGTGGGACTAGCAATAACTCAGTGCATTGGGATTACTGGACTGTTTCAGTGGGGAATGAGACAGTCAGCTGAGTTAGAAAACCAAATGACATCCGTTGAAAGAGTTTTGGAGTTCACACATGTGGAACACGAATCACAATTAGAGTCGGTAAAGATGTTTTATCATATTGGATTTTACAAAAATTAAGATTGAATTTTAATATAGGCTCCTGGCAAAAAACCACCTCGCAATTGGCCTCAAAAAGGGCAAATTGAATTCAGAAATGCGGTTATGAGATACAGTACAACTGAACCACCCGTTCTCAAAAATTTAACTTTTATTATTGAGCCGAAAGAGAAGGTAATTTTGATGTTATTTAACTAAATATACGCTTTATGCCACTTTGTTTAGATAGGTATAGTTGGCCGCACTGGAGCAGGCAAATCATCACTCATATCGGCGCTTTTTCGACTTGCGTACTTTGAGGGAAGTATTATTATCGATAATATCGATATTGCAAAAATCGGTCTGCACGATTTAAGAAGAAAAATTTCAATTATTCCTCAAGTACGTGTGCCCTTACTAAAAGTTTTTTTGATGCATCTTATAAAAATTTAATTAGGAACCTGTGCTTTTTTCTGGTACCATGAGATATAATTTGGACCCATTTAATGAGTATGATGATAATGCATTGTTAAAGGCTCTTGAAGTTGTAGAGATAAAATCTGCTTTAACAGAAGGCTTAGGTTAGTAAATGGTATTTGTGAATTGTTATATAGGGTGAGTAAAAGGCAGCGTATAATGTCTGTAACTTCAAAATATTGGTTCTATAAAAAAATAACCGTGATAAAAACATATAACAAAAGTTGTTTGTTAAAATTCAGTGCATACTTTGTCGATGTTCAATTTTTTATTTTATTTTAGTTTAGTTTAGTTGCCATAGCAAACAACTTTTGTTTGTAATTATCAACCTATATACATATAGATAGATATATAAATGGTTTGCTATTTAACTAGCAGGAATTTTGAAAGTGGCTCAAAGTACACACCTGTTCAAGGTATAGCACTCTCCCCTATAAAAATAGAAGTATCAACAAAGTATGTGCTAAAATTTAACAAACAACTTTTGTTATATGGAAATTAAAACCACAAAAGTAGGAACTGTTAAAATGAGAATATTTTGCAAAGTATTTAATACAATTTTTATTATTAATTTTTATTAAATTTTTTAGCATGTTTGGATCAACAAATGTCAGAAGGTGGTGCAAATTATAGTGTAGGTGAAAGGCAGTTGATTTGCCTAGCAAGAGCAATTATACGTAACAATCTCATACTGGTAATGGATGAAGCTACAGCTAATGTTGATCCACAAACTGATCGTTTCATTCAAGAAACCATCCAAGATAAATTTAAACAGTGTACTGTGTTAACAATTGCACACAGGCTTAATACAGTTATGGATTCTGATAGAGTGGGTAATATTGATTTTAACTTAAGTAGATTACCACAGTCCATATATTAAATAGCAGCCGTTGTAATCTGTTCAGTATAAAATTAATCACACAGCACCTTTATTTCTATACTCTAGATTTTAGTTATGGATGCAGGATACGTAGTTGAATTAGATCACCCACATATTTTACTTAGAAACAAAGTGGGATATTTAAGTAAGATGGTTGCTCGATCAGGCCCCAGTATGGCTGAACATTTAAAAAGAGTTGCAAAAGCGGTAACAATTAACGTTATATTATAATAAATTTCTACTTTAATATGTTGTTTCAGTCTTATGTAAAAAAATTTAAAACACTTCCCGAGGAAGAAGATGTTTAGTAAGTTTTATTATAATATATAAGTGCTGGCTGAATTATATATTTAATATTTAATTTCATTAATATTTTAATTATAATTATTAAGTCTGTCCTTGTATACACAGTTTAAAAATTTTTATATATTATTTTGTTATGTAATTTAGCATGTTTCTTTCGAGATGAAGTAAAACAGAATGGCTCAGGCTAAAACAGGCAGAAGAAAGCATGTAAATTTAAGTTTATCTAAGGTTGCCATACGTCCGGGTTTTCCGGACAAGTTCCTTTTTTTGTGGCATCGGGGAATGTCCCGGGTGGATTTTTATTTATGTTAATATGAACCTCAACGAAGTAAAGCTTGAAATTAATAATGTTTTTTACAGTTCCCATAAATAAATAAATATATAAAAATATTGCTGCACCTAAAAATTCAGTTGTGAATCTTATTCTACTATCACTCATGAGCAGTTTAGCTTAAACATAAATGCTTTATCGTGGACCACTTATTAAATAAAGGGGCATGAATGATCTATTTTTTTTTTCATTCATTCAGGGGGTCGGTCGCGTCGCAGAGAAACAAGCGGACTCGGACACCAACTAGAGACCACAAAGTTTTAAAACAATCACTAGTGCGACCCCTTGCAAAATAATTTGCAACTTACAACACTTCTTTGTAGACAATGTTTCAAATTTGAAGTTGCATACCTGATTTTAAAAATTTAAAGTATGTTAATTTATCTAAATAAAAAGCAGCAAAAGAAATTATTAAATTACCATAAAAATGTAATAAATTCCAGCTTAAAATCAAAAAGTAATTTATTTCCACTCAGTATCAAATTACAAAATTAATTTTTTATTGTTAGTTAAACACTAATTCTAAATTTTAATTTTATTAAAATAAATCCAATGTGGGTATACATAAATTTAATAATATAATTCCAAGATGATACATTATTACTTCACAGCTCTAAATTTTACTTATTTTCAACAAACAGCCAGAAATGTTTACGAAAATCAATCAAAAACTATTACTTTATTAAAATTTCTTTACCTCCCTATTTAAAACTATTTCCTACTGCAAAAGATATTAAAAAAATTCAATTAAAATTTTGTGGACAATTTCACATTATTATTTCCTAAATTACTCGTAATTTCACTTTAATTAATGGAGGAATCTCAGCAATTCAATATTCACCTCACATAAAAGCTCTGTTTAATTTTATTTGCAATTATTATTGATTATGGATTGCCTACTTAAAAAATAAAATTATGGATAAATCCATTGAATCATACACAATTACAATAATTAAAATTACCCTGCATCGGTACCATGCACTTTTGATAATAGTTGTTCACATGTTTTCTTTGCATCTCCTAACAACATAGCAGTGTTAGGTTTGTAAAATAAGGGATTATCTACAGCAGCATAACCCACTCCAAGTGATCTCTTCATTACAATTACCTTTAAAACAATTACAATCAATTAAAGGATTAAATGACAGATGCAAATAAACTTTACCTGTTCTGAGTTCCACACGGTTAGCACAGGCATACCTGCAATAGGGGAATTGGGGTCTTCTAATGCAGCACTGTTTACTGTATCGTTTGCCCCAATCACAAGAACCAAATCAGTAGCGGGAAAGTCTGTGTTTATTTCATCCATTTCAAATACATCATCGTATGGTACGCCAGCTTCTGCTAAGAGTACATTTAGCTGTCCAGGCATGCGTCCAGCAACAGGATGAATAGCAAATCTCACATTCTTTCCTCGACTTTTTAGCGTTTTCACCATTTCAGCAATGGGATATTGTGCTTTTGCCACACAAAGTCCATACCCAGGCACAATTATAATATTGCGAGCATTGTTGATCATCTCCACAGCACTTTCTATAGTAATTTCAGTGTGGGTTCCAGTAATTTCCATTGGTTTTCCGGAACCAGTGCTGGAAGTTCCATAACCTCCTAGGATTACATTAGGAAGGGAACGGTTCATTGCCTGAACGATGCAAAAATTTAAATCATTAGATCCATTTTAATTATAGTTAGTGGATAGAATACCTTGCACATAATGTACGAAAGAATTGCACCAGAAGAACCAATGAGAGCACCAACAACTGTCATTAAATTGTTATTCAACATAAATCCTTCTGCACAAAGAGCCCAACCAGAATAGCTGTTTAAGACGGTGATTACAACAGGCATATCGGCTCCTAAAAATTATCAAATGAAAAAACACCAATGAAAAAATATAATTGAGGTTTTACCTCCAATAGCAGCAGTTAGAGTCAAACCCATGGCGGTAGAAAGTGCAGACGTGGTTCCAAGTGCACCAAGTCCAGCTGCCATTGATGGATAATAGAAAAATGCAGCTCCAGCAGCAACATTACCCAATAATAATCCAGTATTTAAAGCATGGCGACCTGGCAGTAATAATGGAGCAGAATTTAACACGCCTTGAAGTTTTCCATATGCAACTAAGGAACCACTGAAAGATTTTTCATAGAATCATTTGGTATTTAGACGCATCACCCCGCTCCCACTGGTCACAACGCCAACGATGTATTTTGTTTATCCATATCACCCACTGGAGACGCAACGGCCATCATCGTGTGTTTGCCCACACTGGGTGACGTGGGGTCACAAAATACAAGGTGGTCATTGTGTCCTGTACCTAATTATTTCAATAGTTATTTAAAGAATATTTTTACCTGAATGTAACTCCACCAATATAAGTACCCAAAAACAGAGCTGTTTTGAGCACATTAGCCGCTGGATCTGTTGCAAGAGTTGGAAAATCGTGAATGTATGTTGATACACATGTCAACACAGCAGCAAGACCCACCAAGCTACAAAAGAACAGATTCAAAACTTCTTTTACTAGGAGAAAAAAGTTACAAACCTATGAAAAGCAGCAACGAGTTGTGGAAGATCTGTAATTTGAATTTTCTTGGCAATGAGGGTGCCAAGTCCACCACCTAACACAGCACAGGCTGCCATCTGTGCTAAAACTTCGTTAGTTGGTGCTATGTGTCCTAAAGTTGCTGCTATTCCTCCAGATACGCCAATCTAAAAGTGTATTAATTTATTATTAACTACCAGATGTACACAGCATTGCTCAGGTCCCAATACTTAAAACCCAAATACACATGATATCGTATGAACATCCATTTTAGGTCCAATCCGCATTCGTACGTCCATGGACATAACGGATATTCACAGAATATCAATTTAGTCCTCAGGGTGCTAATAAATGTCCTAAGGACATCTTGTGCAATATGGGTAAAAACAACACCCTTCCACACAAACAACTGAATACTAAGTTACTTGTCTGGAAGGGTGTTGTGTTTCTCAAGTATTGCTATTCCACAGTTAGTGTTTTTAGTTCGGGTCTCCATAATTTTCCCACTATAAGTACCCCACCCTTGTCATTCTTTTCCTGCCACTTCCCCCACCATATCTATCGCGCCTTTTTTGGTTCAATTTCCACCATGGTTTAAAAGAAAAATTCAAAAAACCGTCATTACGTTTTAAAAATTTTTAAACACTTCTTCAACACTAAAAATTTGTTTTCTTTTAATATTCTGGTCAATTGTACACCAAGACCTATCAGCGTCCAATATTTTACGTTTCTAGCTTATCTGGAAGAGGGTTACAATTTAAACTTACAAATACACACATATACTTTCGGCTTTTACATATAGATGTCAGATGTTAAACCTGGCTTTAACACCACGAGTTGGCAATTTATTAAGCCACCTATAAATTTGACATCATAGTCATAACTCTTTAAACCTCCAAAATCAACCATTATGAGTACAAGTGCTCGATTATTGCTTTTATTTAGAAAAAAATTAAATTTTACCATTCCTAGATTATTGCCGAGTCTGGAAGTTTTCTGTGAGCTAAGACAGCCAAGAGCGGAAATACAACACAGTGAAGCTGCCAAGTAAGCAGCTTGATGGATTTCTGTAAATCCTTGAGAAGCTGCCCATCCGTATCCTCCTAGAAATACAGCTGCTGGAATGGCATATAAGGAATTATACTCAGGTGGATCTTCTGGCCTATAAAAATATAGGAATTTATGACATTGATTTTTTTGGATATAAGACATACCTTCTGAACATATCTAACATCCGTTTTGTTACCACAAAACCACCAAAGACGTTAATGAAGGAGATGAAAGCAGCAGTTGCAGCTAATACCTGAATTTAAAAAAAATTATAAATAATGGTTTTCAACTTGCTAACATTTTGTGCGTGTATTCACATTACATAGAGTGATAGCATGCGCATCAATGCGTGTAATTTATCAATGAGCACAAATACAATGTGTCATAACCGTAGCCTCGCGTAGAACGCCTAGACCGACAACACCGTTAAAGAAAAGCCTTGTATAAATTATAAAAAAAGTTAGGGCACAGGGGGATTCAACCCCACAGCCACCTATGCAGCAAAAAGTCGTACATCAATTACTAATCTGCACTACCATGAACTCTGCAGGAAAACGCTAATACACAGTTTTCATGCTTAGAACTCTTGCATACCGCCACTGTATGTAATGTGAATCTATCAAATTTTGTTACCTCTACATCATTTGTAGGATAATAGCCACCTCCCATGAGCAACAATCCACCTACAGCAGTAATACCCGAAATAGCATTGGTCACAGACATTAGGGGAGAGTGCAAAGCAGGTGTGACACCCCAAACAGTATGGTAACCCACTAGCCCTGCAAGCCCAAATGTTGTCAACATAGAGGTGAATGCTGGATTTGGAGAACCCACTCCAAGAGCTATCAAAGATCCCACTCCTGAAAAAAAAATTAAATTTAAAATGTAGAAAAAAAATTACCTTAAATTAATAATAAATCACCTGTCGAGCATAACATTGCATTCTGAAAAGTACTCATGAAGGGATCCACTTTTTTTGCGGGAGCTTTTTCAATTGCTTTTATCTGTTTTGTAGGAGGAGGTGGAGGAGAAGGGTTAACTGGTACTGGTGGTGGCCACATTAAGTTACCATTCTGTAAGATTATGCTACCTCGTACTACTTCATCTGATAAATCTATATGGAAATGGTCTTTTTGCCCTGCAACATTTTTAATATTTCAAAGATTTAACCGACTGTACATTAAGAGTCTTAAGTACCTATTGATAGTAAAAACTTGGAAATATTATTAGCATAAAGAGTGGAACTTTGTGTAGGCAAACGACTAGACAAATCAGTTAAGCCCACATGAGTAATGTCATTTAATTGATAAACCTCTCCTGGTTTTGTTGTTTCTATATTTCCACCCGCTTCAGCTGCTAAATCTACAATAACGCTACCAGGTTTCATTGACAGCACATGCTCCTGTAACCAGAAAATGCTAAAAGTAACTTAAAACAGTGACATATGAAAATTCACCTTTAAAATTAGTACAGGTGCCTTTTTTCCTGGAATAAGTGCCGTTGAAATAATAACATCAACTTCTTTGCACTGCTTTGCAAAAAGTGCATGTTCTGCTTCAATAAATTCCTTGGACATTTCTTTGCTGTACCCTCCAACTGCCCCACCTTCTTCCTGTAAGTTTCAGTAATGATGAAAAAATAGAATCTTGTTAAAAATTATTTCAAGAAGTTGTGCTATTCACATAAAGATGCAAAAAAAATAAATCTCAATTTAAATGTTACAGTTAGGTACTCATAAACGTGTGCATGCTATAGTTTTAAACTATTTAGTACCAACGTCAAGTACCAATAAGTGAGATTATTTCCATAAAGCACGGTGACAGTTATACCACAAGTGAATTAAAGAATAACCCGGATAAAAATTACGAAAACTTGTTGCATAGCAACGAGTGTTAGTTTTGCTTCAAAATTCTTTTCCATGGGATAGTAGGAAGATTGATTTTTACTTTCCTATACTTTCAGTACCTATAGGAAAGTATTGATTTCATGCGAATTTGAAATTTTGAAGAAAATATATGTTTTGGAGCTACAAGAACCCAAAAAAGTGCTTTTAAAAAATGTCTGTCTGTGGGTGAGTAGGCGGCTGTGTGGTTATGTGCGGAGCATAACTTCCAAACGGATGGTACAATTTCAATGAGTTTTATCAAAAAATTCGATGAGGAAATAAGGTTAAAAAAAAAAAGGAAAACGGAAGCAGAAGTTAGATGTTTTTTGCTAGCATATTTTCAGGAAACTTCAAATAATCATGTGTCCATCAGTGCTTCTTAATGGAGTGATAGCCTCTCAAAGTTTATTAAATGTTGAATGTGTACAACCTTTAAGCAAGAAGTAAAAACATCTGTGGTTAAACGCAGGAAGAAACAACATCTACGGTTAAACTCAAACTAAATGTTTAAAATGTCCTAATTCGGCACAAAGGCAAGCATGCCAAATGAATGACTAGTGAATCACTGACTCTAGCAATCACACTGGGTCATTTAATTTTTTATTAGGAGCGGTATGTATTTATTGCGTAATTATTCTGAGTTGTTATTGGTACATTGTACACAAGTGGTTTCATATGCACCCATAGATAAAAGTTCAGTGGGTTTAAGTCTGGTAAACGTGGCGGCCAGGCAACAGAACCTCCATAGCTAATCCATAATTGAATTAACTTTATTGGCAGAGACGGGAAAAGGTTTGTATTGATATATCCTTACATTCCGAAGCTCATGGAAATCGAACCGTCCGTTCGGAAGTTATGGAGCCTGCATACTCACCCACAAAGAGGCAAAAATTTGTTAAAAGCTACTTTTTTGGGTTACTGGAGGTCCAAAACATGTATTTCCGTCAAAATCTCGAATTTAAAAATTTATATGAAATCCATACTTCCCTATACTGAAAGTAAAAAACATTGGACCCTTCCATGTATCTCTAAGCCAGTAGTTCATAATTAGGCTTTTTAAATTGATGGTACTGTCTTCCGTAAAATCATATTTCCATACCAAATTTCAAAAGTATAGTTCAAACCCATTTAAAAACATTAAATACAACTGTTTCATTAATTTTTATTTTAAAAATGCTATTTTCTTTAAGTAAAATATATATAAAATAAAATATCTCTTGAAAATACTCCCTATAAGATAACGTGACACACTAAAATTTATCTTAAAAGTTGTTATGATATAATTAAATAATTAATTATGTTTTGCAAAGCTGTATATCAGCAAACATTTTTAGGTCAATTTATATTTTATTTGTAATGAGCATGTTTTCGTTGTTAGTTGGGAGTATTAACTTTAGATTATTCTGATGCTATTAACTATTAAGTAATATTTGACCTGTAATTTAGCCTAGAAGATTGTACCCTGTAAATCATTTGGATAACACACTTTTGCACTTATCACTTTATACATTAGGTTAATTATAGATACTAATAATAACAGATACTAATACAGGGTTCCCACTAACTATCAAGAATTAGAATCCATGACTTTTCCAGGATATCCATGACCAGAAATCATACTTATCCATGACTCTCGACCAAAAAAATCAATAAAATTAGAGACGCAAAAATAGTCACATTTATCCGTTTTTTATCAATTTACAAGACAGTATATGGCGGTCTCACTTGCACCTAATCATAAGCCATATTACGCCTTGGAATTTAACAAGGATAAAAAAAGTACCTCAATGATATTTTAAAAACCTTTAGCAGCAAAAGTTTTATAAGCGGCAGTTTTAAAAATTTTTAATTTTTTTAAATTATGTTAACACTACTGCAAGAAAATCAGGTTTTTTATTGTAAATCAAGAGAAAAATCAAGACTTTTGCCAAATTTTGGCTAAAATCCATGACTTCCAGGTTAAAATTATAATTCCCTGACTTTTCCATGACTTCCAGGTTATCCAGGGTCAGTGGGAACCCTGTAATACTTTTTTTCTCACAAAAAGATCTGAATTTTACAAATATATTTAATAAAATATTAAAAGTTTGATGCTAAACGCTTTGTATAAAAGAATATCCCCAATACATTACCTTAATTTGAACAGTCAGAAATTCAGCCCCTAAAGATTCAACTTGCTCCTTAACTATAGATCTTGTGTCAAATGCCCGTACAACTGCACCCATACTTTTGGCTTGTCCTATGGCTGCAAGTCCGGCAACACCACCGCCGATGACTAAAATTTTAGCAGGGGGCACTTTACCAGCTGCTGTGATTTGACCTACAGGAGAAAAATAGTCGGGTTAAAAGAAATAAATTTTAGTTGAAGTTATTAATTATTTTATTATTACGAGGGGCGTTCAAATATAAATGAGAAATTAGTTCCTTTCTGCGCATAGATCAACTTGTGTGAATGTGCATTCACTGATAAATTATGACAATTAAACATTTAACCGACACTAGTCGCGTGTCTCTCCAACTCGTCAATCAGTTGCAATCGAGATATCAGAGCCAGAATTACCCACAACTGCTCTGCGGCATATAATTATCAAATTTTTAACAAAGGAAGGTGTTGTTTCATCTGGAATTTTTGCCATACTTCAAGCATAGTTTGGGGATGAACGTTTGTCACAGACCAGGGTGCTTAGTTTGGCCAAATCATTTCGAAAAAGAGGAAACCGTGTTGAAAATAAACCTCAC
Organism: Ctenicera cuprea; assembly: GCA_958336395.1. Lineage (NCBI taxonomy): Eukaryota > Metazoa > Arthropoda > Insecta > Coleoptera > Elateridae > Ctenicera > Ctenicera cuprea. The sequence goes on along the minus strand of OY284487.1, from coordinate 17,026,318 downwards.
ACTTGGCGACCAAGAACCTGGTTCATTTTTAAGGCGGTCTCTTACTTCTCGAAATGATTTGCCCCAACTAAACACCCTTGCCGCTCCTCCCCCAAACTGTGCTTGAAATCTGGCAAAAAATTCAGAAAGAACAACACCTTCCTCTGTTAAAAATTTCATAATTATATGCTGCGCAACACATGCCGATACGTCTCGCATTAACATCTTGATTGCACTGATTAAATTAAATTCTCGTTTATATTTCAACGCCCCCTCATATATTAATGTAAACTTCAACTACTTAGAACTTATTAATAAATTTAATAGAAAGACCTGCAAAAAATCTTGGAAAGTGATTTGCAGCTTCAATAACAGCCCGATACCCAGAAATATTAGCCATAGAACTTAAAACATCAAATACTTGAGCTCTTGATATGCGTGGAATGCAATCCATGGCTGAAAATAAATTTTACGATTATTCATTGATGGAGTTGTGGTGAAATGTGATTGTAAATAATCTTACCAAACGCATTAATTTTTCTGCTAGCTAGTTGATCCACCAGCGTTTTATTTTGAGCAGGATATAGGAATGATAAAAGCGTACTGTTTTCCTTAAAATAATTTACTTCATTCTCTAAAGGTTGCCTTACTTTAAGTATAATATCTGAAATTAATTTGTCAATTTATATATTTGTTTGTTTGGCTACTTAAATATAATTCAAGAGAGCTACCATGTTTCATTCGTTGGGTGAACATCATCAGGGCCCATTTACTCAGAATCACATACCAACCATAAGGAAGGTAATCCCATCATTTATAACGCCCTTAAATTTATTTTAAGTAATCAAAAGTAAATAAGGTTTAGTCATACCTGATTGGAAAGCCTTTTGCACATCAACAAGCTTAGCACCGGCTTTTTCATAATCTTCATTTCTGAATTTAGCCTCCACTCCTGCACCATTCTCAACGTTAACTGAAAAACCTTTTTTTACCAATACAGCGGTAACTGCTGGCGTGACAGCCACCCTATTAAAAAAAATTATTTAAACCAGTTGCTCATTACTGAACATATGATGGTACCTTCGTTCGTTTTGCCATATTTCTTTAGGTACACCAATAGTAAGTTTATTGTACGCAGTTCCTTCTATGGGTTTACTTGGTGCTTTAACCGTTTGAGCTGGTTGAGCCGACTGCCATCGTAACGAACTAACTTTAGATTCAAGATTGTGTTTTTTACATTTTAAGCTATGGAAATCGCATCTTTGCAATGAATGTATGCTTGGACGAATTTGTAGTTTTGAGGAATTTAAACATATCCAAAGTACACCTTTAGCCATCTTTCGTTATTTTAGCGACACATTTTTCTGAAAATATAAGTATTTGTTTTAAAGGCGTAAAATGTTAGATAAATATATTTTTCAATAAGCACAGCGATAAAATTAAAAAGTTCTTCAAGGTTTTTCTTAAAATATTAGTAACTTTTATTGCAAATATTTACAAAAGTAATCCTACCTGATTATAAAACAAAGTAATGAAAATAGGTTGTATTATATTTCAAGTCGCTAGTAAAATAAAGCGAAGTTGTCCTGAAATTTATTTTTCCAACCTAATCGTCTATAAGTATATCACATAAAAGGTCACAAAGTCGCTTATTTTTTAATCTAAAGTCTAAAATTCATTACTGGTAGTTTGAATACAGTCTAAAAATATAAGAGAGATAGAGAAATCGGTTTAAATGATTACTAAACGCCTTTCCCTTTCGTTTAAAAATATTATTCAAACCAGATTTTAATTTATGTCTTTGCAGATACCACATTTCAATATTCATTAAATCTAGGTAGTTTCTCAAGCAACTTTTACTTACTTTTACTTTTAAAATCCATAAAAGTCTAGATATCTTTGTTTAAATGGTGATAAGCAGAGCTCGAATATTTATGTGAAGGAAAAATTCCTAGCAGCACAATGATTATAATAATTATATAATATGTATAAAATTTAAGAAATGTAACGTTTTAATAAATAAATATTAGTACTTTGTGTTACTGTTTTTTATTTATGGTATGAATAATACAAAATATTTGATTAAAAAAATGTAAGAAATAAAAAATAAGATGTGATTTAATGTTAAAAAACACAAGGAAGAGAGATAAGGGGCAAACCAAGTGGGGATACATGTTTCCATGGATACTTTTAAATTTGATTTATAAATTCACCCATACATCCATCTAAAGTATCCATCGATATAACATAAGAATCCCTACTTGGTTCGCTCATTATAGAGCTGCAGGCATTTCAGAAAAATAAAAAATTATTTAATGACTCAGTTCAAAAGGCCTGTAGAAACACAAAGTTGATTTCTACAAAGCTTGTTTAACAATACTACACTGTAGTACACCATGTACTTACGAAAACTAAAAAAAATGTCTTCTCTAATGCAGTGGTTCTCAAATTTTTGTCATAATTAACTTTTATTTTATGGACATATGCAAAACTGATTTAGGGAAATCTAGTTAAAATATGTTTGCGGCGTCGATGGGAAAAATGCTCGACGTGTTTCTTAACGTATTTTTTACACCCTCAAGGTTTGAACTTAAAAATCTGAATACAGAAGTACCTAGAAAAGATACTCTTGCTGATGAAGGTCGCAAAATCTAACGGTTTTTTAAATAAATTTAATTTTTGTACAAAAAAACGAGTTGCTATGAAGGTCGAGTTTGAACCGACTGTGGGAATAAGTTCTACAAATCAAAACAATAAAAAAGTGCTTATAAACAGGGGTCTAGAAACAGTTCCTTAGTGTGTTGCAGTTTCCCAAAAAATGGAACAGTTCAAATTACGTTTTAATTATCTGTTGGGCCCCCTATGACGTATATTAGGATCAGTAACCCAGAAAATTCCTGCATTTTCCCAATGTCAAGCTAATTATCATAATTTTATTATACCGACATCGTCTTGTGGGTTAAATAAATTTTTTTCGGAGGGCGTAGCTCTGAATCTAATTTGTGTCCCCCAAGGGTACGCATACTCCAGTTTCTGAAACACTGCTGTCTAATTCAACGCGCAATTTAAAAAAATATGTGCGCGAAGTTTTAAATTAGGCTTTTACACATTTTTGGCACGAACATTTTTTAAACGAAAAATAATGACTATTTAACAAATAAATGACAAATAATGACCGCTTTCAAAATAAATCACAGGCCTACCATTATTTCTCTTCCTTGTCCTACTCATTAGTTGCTTATACCTGTCTTGTTGCACTCGTTAGTTGCCTATATTTCTAGTAAAGTAGTGAAAATCTGACAAATGACATTAACGTTACATAAATTCGCGCCACTTAACAACTTTTAACGTCAGTTTTCACAAATCAACGCAGGCGACGATTTTTAATATTATGACCGTCGCGTCGGCCTACGTTGATTTGTGAAAACCGACGTTTGAGTTTCACAAATCAACGCAGGCGACGATTATGACACTGCTATCGTGATTACGTTAAAAAAATTGCAATTTATGTCAAAAAATAATAAGTAAGCATTAATAACCAGGTAATTTTTAGGTCAACAAATTATTCAATGGTCGTATCCAGACATTTCTCCCCACGGACTCGAATATGATATATGAGAGGGGGTTCCCCGAGAATACATATCTTGGAATAGATTACTTGTTAACTTTTGCCCCTCTACTGTGTACACGAACCGTGTGGTAAGAAATACCAAAAGTAATAATTTAATAAAACGATTAGTAAGTCAATAAATTTCTTCATCTACAGACGACATTCCAGACATTTTGCCACCGAGACTGGTTACGTGATATACGATAGTGGGGTTTTTTCCTATTCCCAAGAAAAAAAAATTATGCAAAACGTTTTCTATTCACATTTATTGATATCACACTTTTTACCACAAAGGTATGAATAACGGCTCAACTCTTCTCTGCGTACAGTTATTAATTTTTGACCAATATGGATTCTTGTAATCTTTTGCAGTTGAATAAAATAAATCAAATAAAAAAGGAAACATTTGCGCAGCATAACTGTAGGAGAATAAACTTTCTTTTAGATGAATAGGGGAAAATACCGGCATTGCTATTTCAAATACAAATTCTACACAGTAGTAGTTTATTACTAATATGTACCATGACACTTTATCCTGAATTTAGAAGCATTCATTCAATACAAAAATTTATGAATGGTTTTTATGAAAGGTCCATAGAGTTAAAAATTGACCTAAACTGTCTGAACCAGTACCTTTTAAAACGTTTATTGATTTACCGGCACGTGGTTCTTTTTTCCGGCAATTTTTCGTTGAAAAGTTTACTTAAAACAAACATAACAACAACAAATTAAAAAAAAAACATCAAAATTTCTTCTAAAAATAAACCTCTTCACTTCCATATAAAATCTACCACTTTATCCGCAATCTGCCTCAACAGCTTCCGGCCTACAAATTTACGATCTCACAAACTAAATGTGTGTCACCCACTACTACAGAATAAATAAAAGTAAGCACCTGTTAATTCTGGTACAGAATACTCTAAGAATAAATCTGTTATTAGGGCACGTTTGAATTGCCAGTCTGGCAGAATAAATGCAATCCTTACCTTGTCCAAGCCCCCACAAATTTCTGCAGGAAGTACAACAATTTTTTCTTAATAGATTGCACCCTTGTAAACAATGAACCCCTATTTCTTGCTATGGGTGGTAGTTGCGTAGGAGTGATCACAACCAGCGAGAATACTTGCCGAATTCGAAGACCGGCGCAAACTGTATGCTCTGGAGTTATAAACAGGAAAAAAGCAACCATTGTAGTGTAATCACGTTTATATGGAATCTTTTATTTGCACTATCGAAAGATAAAATATTTTCTCAGCCATATTTGATAGTCTTCTCTATTTCTGCAATATGTTTTGCACATCCAGGCAAATATTTAACTTGTAGGTTTATTATTTTATCCCAAAAATGTAATTTTAAGAAATAATAATGATGTTCAAGATTTAAAAGTAAATTATAATATAAGTAAAATATAATGGTATTGATCATAGACGGCTTTGATTGACTTTATTGACGACTTTTTTTGCTTTTGGTAATATAGAATAATTGCAATAAATACCATTTAACCTATGGGAAAAATAGTGTTCACTACCTAAATCTGACGTTCTGACCTACAAAATGTAGATTGAAGAAAATAGCTTAGCTTTTTAATTTCTTAATTTCTTAAATTAGTTGCTAGATGTCAGCAGGGCCAAATGCGGTGTTAATTATTATGTGGAAGCAGATAATAGTTACCGAAATATCTATGTTTAAAAAGTAACTGTTAAAATATTTCACAATTAATAAAGAATGTAATATCATGTTTTCTAACATTTCAATTAATGAAAAAAACCTAACATATAAATAATGATTCAATAGCTGGCAGCACGTAATGTCAGCCAATGGCGTAGAGAAAATTTTGTCAGCCACCGCCACCATCACCGCGTTGCGCCCAGCTGCCTCCTAGAGTAACGTAGTAATATTAAAAAAATTCCCGTTCCACATGATAATATATAAAAATTGCAAAAATAAAGAATTAAAACTTCAGGGAAAACAAAAACGGTCACTTAGTACCTAATGATCTACAAAGTGAAACCGTAAATTGCTTATGAATATATGGAGGTTGCATACAATAAAGTTTAACCTATGGGAAAAACCACTTATGAAACTACAGAAAAATTGAATAAAACCAAATTTAACCTACGGAAAAACAAAAAACGATCACAAAGTACCTATTTCACTAGCAAGGTTAAAAAAAACTGTCAATGAAAATAGGGAAAAAGTGTATAAAAAAGAATTTAATCTACGGGAAAAACAAATGATGATCACTTACAAAACGAAAACTGAAGAAGATAACTTTTAAATAGTTCAAGGACTACAAAAAAGACTAGAAAATATTATTTATGATACTAAAACACTTGGCATAAGTTATCGTTATCACAGCAAATATTTAACGAGTAGAAAACAAGCAAATCATAATTAAAACTATTTTTGGCTGATTATTTGAACTAATAACCTCTTTAACATAGGTATAAGAAATTTCCAAAATTTAAAGCGCGTTCATTTTTTATATCTTATCGAAATAATTATTTCAATTTATTATTATCAGTAATAATGAATTTTTTGACCTTATTTTCAAGTATCTAATCATTATTTAAAATTATCTATAATTTTATAATTAAGATACACACATAGTTTATAATTAGGTGAAAATAGATCTTTTATAATTTTCGGATTTTTTTTAAATCGATCCAAGTTACCATGTAAACGTAGTGCGAAATGCCCGGAGATTAAATGAATTGGTTCGTGCGAATCCGAACTAGCTCGAAATCTCCCACACCATCCACAAAACTTCCTTATCTTAGATCGGTTCTCCCCATCCTTTCAAAACAACTCGTTTCGAAGGAATAGTTTATCCGGTCTTTCTTCTGCTGGTGTCGGTGGTTTTTGGTTCAAGTACTTTCGTGGCGTTTAAATTTGAGGTTAGAATGGCCGGCATTTTTACCAAACTGTCGAGAAGTTTCGCAAATGTGCCCCAGTTGCAGAACAATATTGCAGCTCCCGTTACGTGTTTACACAGCAGAAACTGTAAGTATTGGAATGATTTTTTTAATTTTAAAAATTACGCGTTTCGTAGATTTTTAAATTATTTAAATGTTTTTTGTTATTACATCAATGGGATTTTGATGCAGTAAGTGTAAGTGCTTTCTAAGTTCAAAACGCCCGCCCCCACAGTGAGTCCATAGTCTTGATTTTGATGCAGTAAGTGCTTTCTCTTCCTATGTGTTACAGAAATTTTGATACATATCGAGCACTTTCTATTACCATTCGTATAAAACGCCACAGTCTTGGTTTTAATGCAGCAAGTGTTTTTTTTTCCTTTGTTTAAGACACCACCTTGTAAAAATTTCTGGTTTATCAAATCTTTTTACTATTCAAATTAGTTCAAAACACTCTCACTCGTACCTTCTATTCCCACGCGTTCAACACCTCCCTTACCAATCGTGTTCCAGTACTTTTAATGCAACATGTGCAGATGTGCTTCCCTATTCGTATTTTTAACACTAAACACTCCTACTTTTGTTGCACAAATTTTGCTACATTAAGTGCTTTCCAATCCCATTCGCTCGAAAGTGCTTCCCCATTAATGGGATTTTGATGCAGTAAGTGCTTCCTATTCCCAGTCGTTCAAAACCCTCCATAGTCTTGGTTTTGATGACGCAAGTGCTTCCTGTTCCCATCTGCTTAAGACTGGTGTTACAGAATTTCTGGTGCATCTAGTTATTTCTATTCAAATTAGTTCAAAACACCCTCACTAGTGCATGCGTTCAAACCCTTCCCTACCAATCTTGTTAGAGTACTTTTGATGGACGATGTGCTTTCCTATTCATATTTATTCTAAACCTTGTTGCAGAAATTTGCTGCATCAAGTGCTTTTAATTCCCATTCGTTCAAAAGTTTTTTCTCATTAATGGAATTTTGGTGCAATAAGTGCTTCCTATTCTTATTCGTTCAAAACACCTCCATAGTCTTTATTTTGATGCTGCTGGTGCTTTATGTTCTCATTTGTTTAAGACCTCCCCCTCCCAGTCTTGTTACGGAAATTCTGGTGCATAGAGTGCTTTCTACTTCTGGTGCATAGAGTGCTTTCTACTCCTATTAGTTCAAAAACACCCACACCGGTCTTGATGTTGATGCAGCAGGTGCTCTCTATTCCCCAGTCTTGCCATCTGCATTTTTATGCACCCCGTGCTTTCTATTAACTCCCATTGTTCAAAACACGCCATCTAGTTTTGTTACAGCAATTTTAATACATTACATCAAGTGCTTTCCATCCCATTTTTTCAAAATTCCCTCCCTATCCCTAGTCTTGATTTTGATGCAGCAAGGACTATTCCCATTCGTTCAAAACAGCGCCACAGTTAAGCTGTTAACGATGATTATAATGGGGAAAATGCTGTCTAATCCAATTTTGCTAAATAATATCTGTTTCAAATGGAAATAAGTGTAATTTTGTATTAATTTTTTCTTCAAGCCCTATTTGGTGTATCACAGTTCATATTAAGATTTTTTATTTGATTGAATTTAGGTACAATAAGACCCTCTATTCCCATTTGTTCACCCCCCCCCCCCCCCCCATTTATGTTTTTGAGTGTTCAAAAAAGAATTTTCACATGTCACACCAACAGGAATTTGCTGCACAACATTGCACCAAAGTCCCCTGTATTCCCAACTGTCCTGATAGTTTTTACTGGTTGAATTATTGTTATCAATGTGTCAGCTGTATTATTGAACTCTAATTATTGTTAGTTGACTTTTAATACCTTTTATTATTTTACGTTACGATTTCAAACAAAAGTTACGTAAAATTGTTATCAGGAAACATGGATTACTAATCTGGCTATTCAGAAAAAAAAACGGATTGCAATAATTGTAATTACTATTGCGATGACGTACATGCCAAGCTATTTTAAATCAAGAAACACGTGGAGCTTTCGTACGAAAACTGCAAAATTTGTTTGTATGTCTCTTGAGTTACGTCGTTGGTTAAAAACTAAAAAAATGTTTATTATTTTGCGTTTATTTTCCACCCATAGAACCTAATATTACCGCACAAAAATTATTACTGAATAACAAGTTTTTTCAATTTAATTAAAAAATATTTCATTTTTATTTGCATTTATATGGCTTCGTACCGTTATGATACGCGTGCCACCTAACTGCGATTTAGTTAGTAAAGGCAGTGATTTTTATAGAAACCGAAATTTGATGCAGCAAGGCGTGCTTTTTACCTCCATTCGTTCACAACACCCCTACAGCTTTTTTACAAAGTTTTAATATTTTATTGATATGCGTATTGGTGCAATTCAATTTGTTCCCACTTCCTGGTTGTTCAAAATGTTTATATGCATATAATTCGGTGGATCGAAATTTTATAACAAAAACAAACTTTTATTCCCATTTGTTCAAATCCCCCCCCCCCTCTATACTATTAGTTTTCAGGTAATAAAAAAAATTACGGTCATTACGAGACTGGCACAGTGGGCTTTTTTTTTATTACTATCCGTTTAAGAATGTTCTGGTAATTTCCACTAATTAAATTTTTGTTGCCAATGTGTAATCTTTATTGCTCCGCTTTTACTGTTACATAAGCTGTATTACATTCTATTACTCCACGTTGTCTATATTTTAAACAAAAGGTACTACATGAAATTGTTATCAAATGAGATTATCATTAATCTGATCGAATTAGAAAAAAAAATTTAATAACTGCTCTAGTAATTGATTACGTGTGGTACCGATTTTAAAGCTATTTTATATTATATATATTATATTTAAATGAAAGAAACACGTGGAGATTATTGCAGGCAGGGAATGCGCAAAATTTGTTTGCATATCGCTTTACGCTGTTGGTTGAGAGATTGTTTACTATTTATCGTTTATTTGCCATCCATAAATCCTAAGAGGAACGCAATTAAGTATATAATTATAAATTTATAACAGAATAACAAGTATTTCGCCACAATTATTTATTTAGAACAGTTTCTTGATAAGTTTGATTTCATTATTAGTTATTTTAGTTGAAAATAAAGTTGTGAAATTTGTTTGTTGGTCGATATTTAGCACACATAAGTAGCATAGATACTTCTCGCTATTGTTTTAAACACTTTCTATGGGGAATATGTATGAAATTGTTTAGGACTCGTTTAGAAGACTAGAACTGTATACAGGGTGTATCAAATTGCGTGTTATCTATGGGAATCTCACTTATTTGAAGAGATACGACGATGGTTAAATTAGAGAAAAGTTGTGGAATTTTATGCTCACTCATAATCTGACAAGAAATTGGAGCTATCTTTCTTAGTTCCTAAATCAACTGAAAAAACCTGAAATTTTGAATTTTCTGTTTTCGGCCATAACTCATTTGTCATTTATATTACGTATTTTTAGTTAACGCATTATTAGGACACTTTTTTATGCTGAATATAAATCTTTTATCAGATTTCGTATAACTGTTACCATTGCTCATTTTCGACTTTCAACTTTTTTTTTCTTATGGTCGGCATTTCAATTTTTTTCATATTTGAATAGTTTTTGTTTTAGTGTTTTGTTTTACTTTCATCAGTTCATGGGCTACCAGAATTTTTTCAAATAAATTAAATGACATGGTCTTTCCATGGCACTCTTATGAAATTTTTATTTTCTGCAATAAAATGCTCAAAACTTAAACAAAATGCAAAGTGTGACACACCGTTAAAATCAGAATTAAAAATAAAAACTATTCAAATATGAAAAAAAATTAAAATGCCCGACCGTAAGAAGAAAAAAAGTTGACAGTCGAAAATTAGCAATGGTAGGTAGCAGTTATACCAAATCTGATAAAAAATTTAAATTTAACATAAAAAAATGTCTTAATAATGCGTTAACTAGAACTATGTAACATAAATAATAAATGAGTTATAGCCGAAAACAAAAAATCCAAAATTTCAGTTTTTTCCAGTTCTTTCAGAAACTGAGCAAGATAGGTATAATATATTTTTAGATTATTAATGGGCATAAAATTCTACAACTTTTCTCTGATTTAACCATCGTCGTATCTCTTCAAATAAGCGAGATCCCCATAGTTAACACGCAATTTGATACATCCTGTATACAGGAAGCAACAGACCCCCACGCACTATATTTTACTACTAACTATTGAACCTACACTGATGGGGTAAAAAATTTGTTATATAAATCGTACCCGAGGTATTCAGTATAAATATTTATAAATTTTTTGGGGCTCTAGAAGGGGGGGGGGTAGTTTGGGGGAGGGCTAGGGGGGTTTCTCGAGATTTTTAAATGCGAAGGTGGGTCAACCTATACCTTATTTAAAAGGTGTTATTAAACTTAACAACTTAAAAAAAAAGAAAATGTCGTTAGCTTAAACCGTTTCAAAATGGCGGCCAATTGTATCAAAAAACGGCCATTACATGAACTTTTTCCTAACCGCACATGAACTATTGTACCAAGAAAATTAGTACTGCTCCTTAAAGTCCAGTAAATTAGCTTTCCAACGATGTACCACCTGAGGACAAAACATAAATTTTACTACCCCTTCTCCTCCTCAAAAGAGCGGGAACATTCAAAAGATATAATCTCAAGAATTTCAAATAAGACGAGGGGTCAAGTGGTACCTCATTTTAAAGATCTCATTTAAACTGAACAGTTTTTGTATTTAAAGTTTTTCGATATCTCTCACAGTTACACAATGGCGGCTCAATTTAAAAAATTTACTTCCTATTATCGGATGAATCGCACCCTCTACCGCGTCAGTGAAACAGAAATTTTATTGCTGTTTTGTAAAGTCTATTCAAATAACGTTTAAATTCAAGTGCGAGTCCTTTTCACAATGTAGGTAGCTGCTTCTCGAGTCTACCAAGAATAAATTTTTCCCAGACTGTAATAAAGCTCGAGGTAAACCTTTCTTTTTTGCCATCCACTTTGGATATTATATTCAATACCTTTTATATCTTTTATACGTTCTCCGAATTGTATTCTTGTCAAGGTTGACTGCATAGGCCATAGACCTGTAGATCCAGATTTTTTTTAATTTAATTTTTCCCTTTTATGTTACTGAATCCAGGTAGCCCAGAACCGGCCCTCACCTTATAAAACACAAATTGACCTTTCAAATAGATAAAGGAACAATCCCCTGGCAGGTATTTCTTGTGCACGCTTTGGTGAACAAGACTCCACGTGTTTTGTTGCCATTTCATATGTTTTGAGGACGCTGAACCAGTAGGAAAAGTTTTTGGAGGACAATGTGCTCGTCTGGGTGCCCCCGCGTTAACGGACCGTTCGGTTCGATACCCAATAAGATTTAGACAAGTTTAGAGCTTATCTTTTATACAGATCCTAATAATAAGATGTTAAGTATGAGTTGAATTTAAAGTGGTTGTAAAGAAGCTTTTCCGGAAAGGAAGTTGTGACGTAATAAATCATTAGGTTGTTGGCCCTTTCTGGTTTCAGTTGAGATATGCTTATGTAAGAGATAATTGAATGTTCAGATTGGTCACGCACGTATCCACACGTACACACTATTTAATGGAAAATTGTTGGTACGAAAAATAAAGAAATACGTAATTGTTTAATATTTAGTAATTAGTTTTTTATTTATTTAAGTTAAAATTTTTCACTATGATTAAGACATGTAAAAATAGCAATGATATAAACACATTCGAAGAGCATATACATGGTGAGTCATGAAGTGTCACTCCCTTGCTATTTCCTAAACCATTGAGAATAACAAATTTGTTTCTTATTAAAAGTTGCTTGGGACTTAAGAGGATACATTACATGCAAACTGCTTAATAAATGTCAATTCTGTTTGAATATTAGGTTGGCCTGATTATATTTAAGGATTGTATACCGGTAGAATTTTTCTTTCCGGTATCACAGTATTAATTAACTGATAGGGTGTTAATTATTGGTGAATTAGAATGTGTTACTATTAATTATTTAGTGAATTAAATTAAAATTTAGTATTGTAGCATTTGAGAACTGTTTTTGTTTAAATCTACGGCCTGCTTACACGAATCAGTTTTTTTGTGATGTACGAAATCTATATATTAGGCCCCGTACCAATTGAAGATCAATCAGCGATTTACCAAAAAAATGGAGAAATTAGGCACAAGTTTTAACAACCCTCGTCCCATTTTCGTTTTAACAGACCCCAAAAATCATGCGTAGCAGCACACATTTTAGATACAGAACACCCAATCCCACTGTCATGTCGGACAGCAGAGAAGGCCACGCAAGGGAAATCAGATTTATCTACCAATTTTAAAATAGCATTTTAAATCAAGACTCGCGTTTGATTTGAAATTCTTCAGCTGAAGAGGGGCTTAGGACTCTGATGCGAAGTTTGAAATACCCCTATAGCGGCCCACTCCTTCACAGGGATTGAACCGACTCAAATTTTTCTTTTTCTTTCGGCAGTTCATGATTTTCTATTCACCAAGCTTAAGAGAGGTCTACTTCGTTGGTGTAATTTTAGATTCGTTGTGGGTTATGTCTTTTGTTTTCTGCTGATGATAGCTGCTTAGTCGTCGAAATGTACATTTAGACTAAAAAAATTTCATGTGCGAATGAAAGAATTTTGTTATTTTTTATTAATAGATCATTTAATCACACTTGCTCATTTATTTACTTCAAGATGTTAACGTATTATAAATAAAATAATTAATAACTTCAATAGGTATTTATTTTATCCTTAAATTAAATACGTTTAGATTCCATGCTTTGGCGGTAAATCGGAAGATATAGCTAAAATTCTATACAAAACTTATAAATGTAAAGCAATTTTTAAAACAGCCAAAAACATTTTAAACACTTTGTCTAATGACAAAGAAAAAGCAGATAATTTACTTAAATCAGGCATTTACAAGCTAATGTATTGTAAATAAAACAAGCAAATTAAATTGCTGCCACTGTAATTCGGTTTATGTAGGACAGACAATAATAAATTTTGTTATGAGGTACAAAGAACCCATACGTTATTACAGATATAAATATAAAATAATAATATAATAACACTATATAATTTTTTCACATTTGTGGTGATAACCGTAAATTAGACATACTGGAAGCATTTAAAATTCACAAACATTTAAAAACTGTACCGTTAATGAATGAGCAAATTGATCTCTTAAATCACCATTATTAGAAATTTTGGAATAACAAAAGGAAGTCATCTGCAGACATAGATAACCAAGATCAATCAAGTTCTGTTGTTCCTATAGCAACACAGACTGCTTAGTTTTATTCTTGCCGTTGATGATGATTAAAACCTGACGAAGGTATAAAGTATTTTATTTATAATATTGAAAAAATATAATATTTTTAATAGTTTAGAGAGTGGTATAGAGGAGTAACACTTAAATGATTCGCCCGGTATTGTGGAACAACCTCTATCTGATAAATTTAACCTAGACATAAAACATTCAAGTTCATATTTTCTATTTTCACGAAATTAATTTTGGTAATCCTTCACATTGTCGTTTTGTTAATAAAAAATGAGATCATAAAGTGCCATTGTTACCTTTTTTGTATCGAGATATATGTTTTGCCGTTCAGGATAATCAAGTTCTGCAGGTCATTCGCTTCTGAACTACACCATGAATGTGCCGGTTTTTTTTAAATAAATTTCTAAAGTACTAAAAGGTTTTGTTTTTTGTTTGTAGCGTGTTTTATTGTTTCAAGAACGAGTGTAATTAATTTACGTCTACTTGAGAATCATTTAATTCAATTTTTACTAAGAATTTTCAAGTACGTTTTAATTTGCGTAATTTTTTTGTTTACTGCACAGTAAAATACATATTTTTGATTTTTTTTTGTAAAAGTATGTTAAAATGGCGGCCCGTGGTACGGCCTAGTGGGAGGGAAGTAAGAGTATGCGAAAAATGCACCGCAGGCAATTTTTTTTCCAAACATGGACGTGGCCTATTTGAACTTGTTTTACCCTTTTTTAAGCTTTTAACATATACATGACTCACCGCAATTAATTTGTTTGAAAATAAAATCCATGCGCCTTTTTATACGATATGCGCTGTTTAATTGACACACTATATTTATTTTGCCAAGCGTTGAGAAATCGCCAAAATTATTTTGATTATACACTGTAAAAGCGCAAACAATTATTTTTAGTACTCCCAAAACTAATGAAAAACTTGGTATTAAGAAAAAAGATGGTGGAACATTTTAAGTATTTTCCAATAATTATTTAAGAAATAACATTTAAATTGATCGAAAGTCGAAGCCAACAGCAGAAGTTTGACATATGTTTTAGAATATAATTATTTAAATATAGAATTTTATATCTATATTTTGATTTGGTGAAAATTTTCGTAGTCTAGATTTTTACGGAAATACACGTTTTGGGGCTCGAGGAACACAAAAAATGGGTGTGTGGGTGTGTGACGCCTCTAAAGGCGAAAGTACTGAACCGATTTTGATGAAGTTTTAAATCAAGAGGTATATTAAAAATTGTAGTTTTATTTAAGTTTAAAAAAAATCCAAAACCGGAAACGGAAGTTAGACATGTTTTTTTGGTAGTGTTTTTTAACAAAACTAAATTTGAGCACGGGATCTGAGAGAAGAACTTCAGGCAAATCAAAAACTTCTTTACTGAACTCTCATTCGAAAACTATCGCAATGGCGCTGCTTCAAAATTTTGAAAATTTTCTAAAAAACATTTTTCAAAAACTGTACTCAATTTGTATTAAACTTTGTGAGCCGATAGAGCTTGCAGTGAACTACAAATCTCCCAAATGTTACTCTGACGCCTTTTAGAAATTTTTTAAAAACTTGAAATTGGTTAATTATTTATTCAAAAAAACAAACGCCGATCGTTATAAACTTTTATCAGTTCGATAGACTATTTGAAGTACTTTATTAGGATCAGCACGAATTTTCAACTATTGTAAAAATAAAAAATAAAAACGATACCTTTTAATATCAACAGCGCGTTTTCCGGCAGCTACGTGATTTTAACTACGCCTATCAATTAGCTCTAGTTAATAAATATATTTTTTATTCTTTGGATATTCTTTATAACTCTTTAAATAAACCATTTATATCAATTTATATCGATCGTAGGGTTGCCTATATAAATTGTTTTCTTAGAAATCTAACGTACGGTGAAATGAGAGAAGAGAAATCTAATAGTCTGTGAACTGCACAACGTTATAATTATAATGAAATTACATTAGGTATACTAGAAGCTTCTGAAATTCACAAACATGTAAAAACTACCGTTAATTAACGAGCAAATTGATCTCTTAAATTCACCTCTATTCGACATTTTGGAATAAGAAATCAAGTCATCTGCAGTTGATTACCGAGATCAAGGCACCAAGTTCTATTGTTGCTATAACACCAACTGTTTACTATTTAATATAACCACAGTATACTTATATATACAGTAGCGAAAGTAAAGGTCATTTATGGTAATTATAGCACCAAGCGGCGAACAAGTTACACTAAAATCTGACAGCTGACGGTAGTAGTGTTTCTCTGCTTTTTGAACGTTATAAGAACAATTTTCAAGTTGTTTGCCAGTGTTTTTATAAAAATTTGATTAGTGATATACCAATCTATTATGAGAGTCTCGAAAGGAAGCGCATGTTCTGCCGTGAACTGCGAAAACAACAAAGGAAAGAATCCTAACCTTAGTTTTTTTACATTTCCCAAAGATCCAAAAAGGTAACAAATTCTAATAAATATTAATACATTAAAGTTTGACTTTCTCGTCGTTCTAGATCAAAACAGTGGGTTGTAAACTGTAGACGTGAAGATTTACGTGAAAAGGAGGTGGGATATTTGAATAAAAACTGCACTTTGTGTACGCTGCATTTTGAAGATTCGCATTTTATAAATGTTAATAAATCATATTACTGGCATTATCTTTGTATTATTTAAAAACCATTATCTAATGTAGCTCGTAATTTTTCTGCTTTGCTTATTAAAAATCAGGTAATAACAACGAACTGGATTGGAATTTAAAACCCGCCATAATTTAAACGATAGTTTAACTTGTCGACCGCTTGGTGCGCCACTAGTTATAGCTTACCAGGCGTTATATGGGCGCTTTCGCTACTGTATACATATATAAGTATACTGTGATATAACCTTTATAATGGCATGTAAACATGTTGAAATACCTATAAGGTTAAAATAAATAATTATTGTTGAAGTAAAAAGTATTTTATTCGTATACACAATTTAAAAAAAATATTCTTCAAAAATTGGTCTCACGTTTTTGATATTTCGTTGTGACGCCTTTGCCGCCTCCTATGAATTTTCTAAACTTGTAAATTTATACCCTTTTATTCAATAAATGGACGATAAGATATCGGTGTCAAAGCTAAAATGTTCATCAGCAACAGTAGAAAAAATAACTAATTTTCTTTTTAGATTCGGTAATTATTAGGTGGAGTAAGGTACTTTCGCCCCCCCCCCCCCGCTTTCTTTGACCACCTAATTTTATTTACTGGTTTCTATTGGAGCATATGAATGTGGTGGAAGAAATTTTGTATCGTAGCTAAAAAATTTATTCATATTTCCTTGTAGTTACCTATTTTAATTGCCTAATTATCTTTATTACATGAATGTGCTTTTATCAGACTGAAAATGAAAAAAGCATGTGGTGTAATAATAGATAAAGCATCTAATTTGAATGTGCACACATATCAGACATGCATTGATTATAATAATCACCTGTCCCATATAAGGTTCTGCTTATGACAATATTATACCATCTGTTATTTTAGCAATGATATTTGTTGTATTAACGATAAGTGAAGTTTAAACTTGAAATTATTTTCATTTTTAATTTACACAGATGCTGCAACTACGAAGAGAGTGGAGGCAAAGAAGCCAGTGGTGGAGATGGATGGTGATGAGATGACCCGAATTATCTGGGAAAAAATTAAGGAGAGACTTATTTTTCCTTACGTTAAGGTCGAATGCCTTTATTACGATTTAGGTTTACCCCACAGGTAAATGGAAGATTTAAATTAGGCCTGATTTGAATATGTAAATAATTGTTATTTTTAGGGACACCACAAATGACCAGGTGACGATAGATGCAGCACATGCGATCTTGAAACATAATGTAGGAATAAAATGCGCCACTATTACTCCAGATGAGCAGAGAGTTGAAGGTAAGTAATGGGAGTCCTGTAAAGAAGCCTGGTGTCAATTGTTTTCATCACCAAACTATAAACGTCAATTTTATTTTAAAATAAATTTGAAAATCTAATAAAAGTAAGAGTTAGAGCGGCCGTAGCTCAGTGGTAAGAGCGCGGGCTACCAATGCAGCCGATCCGGGTTCGATCCCCGGCCCGGTCGTTCTCCCTCGCAAGGCAACGGGAAACCAGCGAGGTGGCTTTATCCCCAGGAAAACCTCTCTGGAGAAGAAGTGCATGCACTTCCTGTGGTTTGGAGCCCACATTAAACTGTAGGTCCCCTATGTCTGTCTGTGCAAAATATCTATCGCCGCGCACCAAACACAGACCTAGGAGAGAGGTAGCCAACGCCCTGAGTAAGGTACAGCACTATAAGAAGAAGAATAAAAGTAAAACTAAATTAACTAATATTAACCTAACCATAATAAGTACATGTTGTACACAGAATAGGGGGTCGAAAATGGTCAAATAGTGACCAAATACTTGTCATATTTCTTTTTTAGTACATCATGTATGCTCAAATTTCATAAACCATTCTGAGATTGTCAATGTCAAACCTTTCTGGTATACAGAGTGGCTAGGAAAACCCCGGCCACTTTTCTTGCGGCGGTCAAGAGATGGCGCTTTAGTAAAGAAAAATTAAATTAAAATAATGGCAACAACGCAGAATCCAATACGTTTTAGTTGTTTTGATTTAATATGGGGCGCATTTAATAACTAAAACTCTCATCTCTTGGCCGCCGCAAGAAAAGTGACTGGGGTTTTCCTAGCCTGTATATTAATTTTTTGACGTCAAAAATCATTTTCAGACGTCTGTAATGTTTTTCTGTTGTTAAGTAGATTTTGTATTCTCAATAATTGATTTTTAGACGTCCGAAAATTGGTTTTTAATGTAATTACTTAAAAACAATTTTTTTATTAATACACGTAAAACGGGGTTTTAGATGTCAAAAAATAATTTTTGACATCAATAATTGTTTTTTTGACGTCAAAAATTTATTTTTTGCCGTCATATATATTTTGTATAGTCAGAAATTGATTTTTTGACGTCTGGTTATTATTTTTTTTAATGTAATTACTTAAAAATAAACAATTTCATTATTAATGTAATATATTCGAATTATTTGACGTCATAAATAATTTCTGAGGTCTGAAAATCCCTTACAAAGTTTGCAATTAAATAATCACACAACATAAATATCATTTGTAAACATAATTATTTTCAGACAATAAATGATTCTGGGATACAGAAGTAAGTTTGTTGTTTTGCTGCTTAATACAGCATTGGTAGGGTGCAACTGTGAATTGAGAAGTTTTATTTTGTAATTTGGAAATTGTTATTGAAATAAAGATTATCTTTAATTCTTCTGTGTTTGCTGCTCTCCAATCCTCCAGTTTAATTTATTAAATGTTAAATTGGTCGCTGGAAAGAGCTAGATTAATTGGATTTTTTTTTCGATAACATTCTTGTATGAATGTAAAGAATTGAAAACTCCAACAAATACATTGTGATCAAATAATAGTTTGGTATTAAATTGTGTACTAATCAGATCATCAAGGAACTGCTAATAAAAAGATTTAACTAGTTTTTACCTAATTTTCAGAATTTCATTTGAAGAAAATGTGGCTGTCTCCAAATGGAACAATAAGAAATATTCTTGGAGGAACAGTCTTCAGAGAACCAATTATATGTAAAAACATTCCAAAGTTAGTTCCTGGATGGACAGATTCCATTATAATTGGTCGTCATGCGCATGGTGACCAGTATAAAGCTACTGATCTTGTTATTGACAAACCTGGCAAGGTAGGTGTAGTAGTGTTTAATTGATTAACAATAAATACTCCTTATTTCTTCTAATTTTCATGACTTAAAATAAAGGCAAGGTAGATTTTATGTATGATTTACATCGAATACAGGATTTAAACAAAGCGTGTCTAAAAATTTTATAATAAATTGGTGAAGGGCAAAAAATATGGTGCATTATAGTCTGATATTTTGTGAAACGTTTAACAAAAAATGAATATTAAGATCTCTATCTTTTTCCATCTGTTGTTTATTTTTACCATGGTTTTATGATGATAATGCTTTTACATTCAGGTAGAATTAGTTTATACATCCGAGGATGGTAAAGTAACAAAACGGGACATATTTAATTATAAAGACGGTGGCATAGCCATGGGCATGTATAATACAGACGAAAGTATCCGTTCGTTTGCACACTCGTCTCTCCAAGTAGCTTTACAAAAGGGTTGGCCATTGTATCTTTCCACCAAAAATACCATTCTTAAAAGATATGATGGTCGTTTCAAGGACATATTCCAAGAGATTTACGAAAAGTAAGTAAAGTTGTACATCTTTAAATGGCATATTAAATAAACCAGATAATTCTAGGGACTATAAATTACAATTTGAAGCCAAAAAAATCTGGTATGAGCACAGACTCATTGATGATATGGTAGCTCAGGTTCTCAAATCTTCAGGTGGTTTTGTGTGGGCTTGCAAAAATTATGATGGAGATGTACAGTCCGATATAATTGCTCAAGGTTTTGGATCCTTGGGAATGATGACCTCGGTCCTAATGTGTCCAGATGGTGTAACCATGGAGTCTGAAGCTGCCCATGGAACAGTTACCAGACATTATCGGTATGTTAACATAATCGTTAATGTTCTAGCTAACTGATTTTTATATTAATTGTAGAATGCATCAAAAGGGACAGCAAACATCCACCAACCCCATTGCATCCATTTTTGCTTGGACTCGTGGTCTTGAGCATAGAGCAAAATTGGATAACACTCCTGATCTCGCTCGTTTTGCTGTAACTCTAGAGCAAGCGTGTATTGATTGTGTGGAATCCGGGAAATTTACAAAAGATTTGGCGGCGTCCGTCCATGGTGGCATGGCCAAAGTCAAAGAGGGCATGTTCCTCAACACACAGGACTTTTTAGAAGCCATTGCTCAACAATTGGAGAAAAATTTAAAAAAATGAATTTTAGGCTCTATGAATAAATAATTATCACCATCTTCATTAATTTAATTTTATGTAACGTGAACCAAACAAACGCCTTTGAAACGTAATTACGGCCATTCATAATTTTATTCTTTTTTTTTTGTTTTTATCGTTGTGACATTCCTCATAGTTTTGTGGAATTTTTATCTATAATTTATAATTCTTTTATTCGGCACTGTTTTTATCGTCTTATGTCAAAAACATGGTGTAATACCAAGCAGTGTCTTCATGTGGAAATAATATTGCCTTCAAAGTACAAATTTTTTTGGAAATTATTTAAAAAAATGTATACAACCATGATAGTAAACCGTAGTTGAAGGCTCTTAAAACTTTAAATGCACTGATTTTAGCATAATTTTGTACACTATATGCTGTAGATATGTACTTTACTAGGCACTTTGTAAAATAATTAAAATCTATTTTTTAATATTTCTGTTTTATTATTGCTTATATAATTTTTCTTAATTTTTATTTACCCACTTCCAGTGTCAAGAAACTAATAATTTAATGAAAATCTTAGAGGATATACCTGGTGGTACGATCATTCTTTGTTTCTTCATATTTTTGTAATTGCTGGTTCTGCGTTTATGAAACTTACAATGTAAATTCGTTAGCCGATAGAGATAAGGATAGGCTGTTATTTAGCTTTTTCCCCTAGTGCTCTTATTTTTCCCTGATGATAATAAAAAATATGTTTTTTATGACTCATCCCTAGAACAAGAGTTTAAACTTGGATTTTAGACGCTTGAATATAGAGGGCGGCAACTCTTTTTGTTCTCCATTGTTTAGTCAGGTATTTTGTTTTCTAAACTGTAATGTTATTTTATATTTTAGTTTAATCATTAGAGGTATAGCGATACCCTTGGTTACAGTACAGGGCAAGGGTTATATATATAATTTTTATTCGGGAGGGCATTGTTTTACTGAATTAAATTAAACATGTGTTTTATGATATTTTGCGTTATTTTCTGTTAGAAGGCTGCTCTGAAAATTGCTAGTTATTAATAAATGGGTGTATATTTTGACAAAAATCTCTATTGTTTTAAAAAATATTCCCCTACACTACAATTTGTTCATTCTTTGAAATGTTTGAAAAATTCATTTTCCTGTCTTTTAAAATGATACGAAATTCTGAAAATTTCCACACCGACGACATTTTCTGGGGATGCAGCATCTGCGAGTCGTGGTTCATCTAACAGCTTTTGTCCTCGCCAAAACTCTCGGAACCAATGCTCGTAAGAACTGTCTTTTGTAATCATACAAAATCATTGCTCGAAAAGCACTTTGTGGAATGTTCATTTGAAGTGATTTCAAATACAAAACTGCTTGACTTTAAAAATTTGTCTCGTTTCACAAGAAAATCGGAACGTTAAAACCGATGCGGGTAACCTATGTCAACTAAATCAACATGCAATTGTTTTCAGTTAATTTTTAATTCATGGCCTGCTACTAAGTATTAACAGAGCAGACCTTATAGGAAATTATTGGCTTAAATATTTGAAAACGCTAAAACTGAAAATACTTTTAATTGTGCAAAAGGGTTTGCATTATTTTGTATCTACAGTTAAGAGCCCAAAACATAAGAGCAGTTACATGCTCCAAATTTCTTGAAGCGCCATCTATGATTTTGTTGCAAATTGTTTACTCGGATATGTGATACACAAATAAACAAGGACGAATATGCAGACAGGAAGCTGCAGGCCGACCTTTGTGGCTTATGATTATGATTATCAAATGTTATTAATATAATCAGTGTACGAGACAGATAGAAAACTGTTCTAGGACAATTAAGTAGAAACAAAAACATGTTTTGAAAAATTAACAATTTTATTTATGTCCTTAATAACTATTATTTAATCTAAGTTGCAGGCTTCCGCGGCCGTTGTTAATAACATCTAGGCTTCCGGGTTGGAGCCGCGTCATCGGTGCTTGAACTGCCGACGTTTCGTCCTCGGTTGGGACATCTTCGGGGCTGTGGTCGCTTTGGGATCTGGAACAGTGGTGTTCCAGATAACAAAGCGACTACAGCCCTGAAGATGTCCCGTGTAACCTATTATTTAAGTTTCTTTAAAATAAACATAGTACATACTAGTGGCAGCTCGTGGGGTAGTGTACTGGGGGATCATTTTAAAATATTTTTTGGAAAAAAATGTTCTTATATAGCACATCCAAGTTTTAGGTAGGCTTACATTTCAAATCGATCGTGTACGTTGGCAAAATGTTCTATTTTAATCAACATACATGCAGTTTGCAAACCGAACATGTTTTTGAACTTTAGTTTTTAAATGTTTCAAGCATGATTTTAAGTCAACCTGTTGTATTACACCGCAATGAGTTATCACAAAATAACAGACACGAGAAATAAAAGAAAAAGAAAGCATTTCTTACATCGCATCCACAATGCAAAATTATTGGCCTATATACATAATGTTAAGTAAATGCTTTTACTATTGTTAGAAGAAGGTGGAGAAGTAACATCACTTGTATTGGTAAATAGATGAATATACAGGATGTATTAAATTGCCTGTTAACTATTGGGATCTCGCTTCTTTCTTTAGAGTCGTTTGCTCTTGACAGCATGGTGACTTTTTGTCCTATGCCTGTGGTGAGCGTGCTTAATGAATCACACAGACATAGGGAACCTACTGTTTAACACAGGCTCTGAACCACAGAATGAGCAAGCACTTTTTCTCCAGAGAAAGTTTTCTAGACAAAATACCTCACTGTTTAGCCATTGCCTTGCGAGGGAGAATAGCGGTTTAAAATTTGATGTTATGTAAATAAAAGCAGTGTTTTTTAAATGACAAATGGTTATAGCCGAAAACAAACTCAAAAATTTCAGGTTTTTTCAGTTCTTTCAGAAACTAAGCAAGATAACTCCAATTTCTTTATAGATTATTAGTAAGCATAAAATTTCACAACTTTTCTCTAATTTAACCGTCACCCTATCTCTTCAAATAAGCGAGATCCCAATAGTTAATACGCAATTTAAAAATTAAACCTAAAAGTATTCTTGATAGTTACAGCATTTACTAAACCCTTTGTGGGTGGTACACGATGAAACAAAATTAATTTCGAAAATCTGAAAACGATCACAATGGCGCATTTTCAAAATTTTGAACTTGATGCATCTCATCTGTTTTGCACAGACATCGTTTTGAATAAATAGCACTAAATTATGATTCATTAGGGTAAAGCTAAAAATTTTCTGGTTAAAAAATAACCTGTGCTACCTCTGCATCTATTATTCTATGTTTTTTGTTCATATGTTGAAATTAACAGAAAAATGCTAACTTTTTAGGTGCAATTGGTATACACAACAAATGATGGCAAAAAAACGGAACTAACTATATTTGACTTTAAAAACGCCGGTGTAGCAATGGGCATGTATAACACAGATGAAAGCATTACTTCATTTGCATCTGCATGTTTCGAAGTAGCGTCACAGAAAAAACGTCCACTGTATTTGTCAACTAAAAATACCATTTTAAAGAAGTATGATGGTCGCTTCAAGGACATATTTCAAGATATTTATGATAAGTAAAGCAGTAGGTATGTGTTTTTAATGACTAATTTAGTTAGTTCATTATTTTTAGAAAATATAGATCACAATTTGAAACAAAAAAAATTTGGTACGAGCACAGACTAATCGATGATATGGTGGCTCAGGCACTTAAATCTTCAGGTGGCTTTGTGTGGGCATGCAAAAATTATGATGGAGATGTACTGTCAGATATTGTTGCTCAAGGTTATGGATCCTTAGGAATGATGACCTCGGTCCTAATGTGTCCAGATGGTGTAACCATGGAGTCTGAAGCTGCACATGGAACAGTTACAAGACATTATCGGCAGGTTAACGTAATGATAAATGTTCTAGTATTACTCATTTTTACATTAATTGTAGAGTTCATCAAAAAGGACAGCAAACATCCACCAACCCCATTGCATCCATTTTCGCTTGGACTCGTGGGCTTGAGCATAGAGCAAAATTGGATAACACTCCTGATCTCGCTCATTTTGCTGTAACTCTAGAGCAAGCTTGTATTGATTGTGTGGAATCCGGGAAGTTTACAAAGGATTTGGCAGCGTGTATTCATGGTGGCATTTCAAAAGTCAAAGAAGGCATGTTCCTCAACACCCAAGACTTTTTAGAAGCCATTGCACAACAATTGGAGAGAAATTTAAAAAATGAATTTAGAAATTCATGAATAGACCTAATCATTATTTTTTATTTTGCTTATTCACAATTTATTTATTTTTTAATTTATTTCTCTTAATATTACTGTTATTAGAAATCAACAATTTTATTATTTACTTATTTATCACGGTTCAAAAATATAGTACAAAAAATACATCCTAAGTGACATCGGGAATATTTGGATTTTGAAGGCTGTTGATTTTGTTCTTGGATTTACTTTGTTGTTTAATTGTTAAGATTAAGTTAGATGATAAAAAAAAACCTTTTTATGTATTGCCCGAAACTCCTGCGCCTTGCAAACAATCAAAAAGGCATACCAACATGATTTATTTTTGCTTTATAAAATATAAAGTGCCTAACTAAACCAAAGAGAATAGTTCACTGCAAAGTGAAAGTTTTAACGTATAAGATGTATGTGTTATCTTTCATATAAAACAATTGAAATAATATTGCCTTTTAGAAACTAATACTATTATTGGTCTATTTATTTCTTATTATAATTCAAAATTAATCTTGGATATTAATTTTGAAGCCCATTGATTTTATTAAATTTATTGTTTTAATTTGTTTTTTCTTATTTAATTATTAAGCTTAGGTTAGATGCTATAAATACTTTTCATATACAGGGTGAGTTATTTAAGTGTCACTCCACTATTATTTCCTAAACTATTGGAATTATCAAAAATTACTTTAATACAAATTAGTGATAATTAATTGCTGCATAACCTAAAATTATTACCAATTATATTAGGTGTTTGGTACAGCACATTACTTTGTTAGCTTAAATAGAGTACCCTATATATTATTGCACTTAAAGGTTAAGGTACTATGGTGTACTACACAGAAAAGTGGTTTTAAAAAATGCCCGTCTGTGGGTGGGTGGGTATGGTGGTTCCCTTTTATCTCCAAAATGGTTGGACACATTTTAATGCGCTTGGAAATGTAGGGGTTTGCCAAAAATTCATGGACAAAAATAGGTTTACAAGTAAATCTGAAATCAGACATGTTTTTTATAACAAATATTGTATTCCATCCATAAAGATAGTGCGTGGGTGGTCTGTTACACACTGTATATTATACGCAGCGCCCTTCCACTAAACTCTGACTACATCGCGCGCCGCCTACCGCCTTTCTTTGCTGGTTGCATAGCTTACCGCTTAGTCACGAAACCGCTTACGTAAAGAGATGTAGGTCAACCTGTCTTACTTGTATTATTATTATTAGGACATATACCACGAGTTCCGCTAGTATATATTATTTAAAATCTCCCAAACATATTTTATTTTGCCATTGTTGGCACATAAGACTTAAAAACATGATACGTAGATATTTTTTAGTATAAAAGAGTCTAGACAAAGTGCTTTGTTCATTTTCTTTTTGTACGTATCTATTTCCTCTATTTATTTTTTTTCTCATGTAGGGAACTCTTTGTTTTCCTGAATATCTGTTTTGCTTTTCTTTTCTGTTCTTGTTATAATCTTTTGTCCTTTTCTGCGCCTGTTTTCAGCATTTTCTCTCGTGTTTTCTTTTTTCTAACTCATACTGCACTTTTCATTAAAACATTCCCCTTCCTTGTGATTTTGTGTTATTAACTCCTTTTTGTGTCTGCTTTATTATGTTGTCAATTTGCTTTGATTTTTCCTTTACTGTACTGATTCTGGCTTTTCCTGGTGCCTACCTACTTATTTATTTCTTCTAAATTTTCTGTCTTCTATATTGTATTTACGATTTTTCCTTCTTAATCTTTTCTTTTCTAGTATTACTTTTTGTTTTATTATTGTTCGATCTAGAAAGTGGTATGTATCCATGTCTGTATTGAATTAAAATATAAGTTTTTGTTTTTCTGTTTTGTACAAAGTGTTATTTATATAGGTACCTACATATTCTATTTTGTTTTGTAATACCGTTGATTATATTATTTTTTTTATAATACTTCAATCAACGGTAATATATAAAGTGCTCAACAAAACCAAAGAGGACAGTTCACTGCAAAGTGAAATGTTAACATAGAATATGTTTGTGCATCTTCTGTAAAAAATTATCAGATGATAACATTCAGTATATATTTAATATTATCCATGTGATAAATAAAAATAAAAGAAGAGTTGTTATTTTAAGCTAATTCATTTTATTTTGTTACTTGCTGCTTTAAAAGGAGACCACATGTGTTTACTAAAAAAGGGCCTCTCCTTTCAGATAATTTTTGTTGAAATATAAAACGTAATTGATTTGTTGCAAAACTCTTATTTTGTGTACTACAGTTTTTAGTTTGATAGTGCTATCATGTTGAATTACAAAGGTCAAATTACAGTACTTTTTAAATGTAAAGTTTTAAAAAGAGGAGTGTGCAGAGTTGTATGTCTTATTAATTATACCTACTTATAGTGTAAGATGAATGAAATAGTATGTGTTAAAGATATCGAGAAGCATGCTTTCAAAGTGCTTCCGAAAAATGCTTTGGATTATTACCGTAGTGGAGCTGGTTCTGAACAAACTTTGGGCAATAACAGAACTGCATTTTCAAAGTTAGTATTTGTTAATTTAATTTATAAGTTTTATAAAAAGCAGAATATATTGAAATTATATATAAAAATGGCTTAATAGTTAGAAAAAAATATCAGTTATATGTATAGTCGAACACTCTATTTTATGAAATTCTTTCAATTTGTTTAAAGTTACATTTCTAAATACTATGATGTTCCATTAAAAAAAATTTTTAGGATTCGCATAAGACCTAAATTTTTGCGAAATGTATCCAAACGAGATATGTCTACACTTGTTTTGGGAGAAAAAGTTTCAATGCCAATTGGTATTTCCCCCACAGCAATGCAAAGAATGGCTCATTACGAAGGCGAATGTGCAAATGCACGGGGTTAGCATTTTTGTAAATATAATTCTTTATACAGTCACTATAATTTTTTCTGATAATTCTAGCGGCTCAGGAGATGGGGACTGTATTTATCTTAAGCACACTCTCAACTAGCAGTATTGAAGAGGTTGCTGAAGCCGCACCACATGCAGTCAAGTGGTTCCAGTTGTATATTTACAATGATCGGTAATAATTACTTGATTAAAATCTACAGAATTTTCCATTAAATTTCTTTTAGGGATATTACTAGAAGGTTGGTTAAACGTGCTGAAAAAGCTGGTTTTAAAGCTCTAGTGCTAACTGTTGATGCACCATTATTTGGAATTCGATTAGCTGATGTGCGCAACAACTTTGCACTTCCACACCCTTTAAAGTAATTTGTCAGCCAGTGTAAATTTATCACTACATATTTATTTGTTGATTTTAGGTTAGCAAACTTTGAGGGTTATAAAGCTACGGGTGTAAAGACTGCCGAGAAAGGATCTGGCATTAGTGATTATGTTAACAAGTTGTTTGATGCGACACTTGAATGGAAAGATATAAAATGGTTGCAATCTATAACTAGTCTTCCAATTGTTTTAAAAGGAATTTTGACTGCACAAGATGCTATTAAAGGTGCTGATTTGGGTGTCGCAGCAATTTTAGTATCGAACCATGGAGCAAGACAAATTGATGGTGTACCTGCAGCAGTAAGTACCTAATAGATGTATGGTATCTCACTAATATAACTTAAGTGAAAGAAACATAAAACTGCTATGCAAACTGCCACAAGATATTAACATGAAAATTGCAAATCACTTTAATTCAATTAGTTCAGTGTTATAAAGTTGTAGTAGGTATGCTGTTTGCAGTTATGTTATAGCTTATAGATAGCAATTTAAAACAAGAGGGTTATCTACAAGAATTGCCTAATAACTTCTTAATTATTGAGGTTTACAGACGTTCTAGAATTATTTTTAGTTTTTAAAGAACATAGAGCAGTAATGTAATATTTTACTGTGAGGCAGAGGAAAGAAGAATAGAGGGGTGCAGTTGCAATGAGCTGTGCCATAGCCACCACCTCACTAGTTGCAGCTGCTTCAGCGTAAAGTTGTTGGTCTGGTTCGCATTACTTAAAGCCGCCTGCTTGGTTAGCGAGAGCTGCTTATTGGAATGTCTCATAGTATTTAGAGAAGTTTTTTTGTATGAGGAAAAAAACCAATATTTTGATTATTTTAAAAAGATTCCTTGGGATTTAAGTAAATTAAAAACGAAAGCACAAATTCGTCCGCCATAATTTAGGTGAGAGGGGGAAAATGAACTCATCTAAATTTTGCCGCACCTAAAAATTAAGCTGCGAATCAATTCTACTACCACTCGTGGGCAATTTAGCTTAAACCGAAATTTTTATCGTCTCTCGTTTATTAAATAAAAAAGATACAATCTATGTTACAGTTCATTTCCAACTATCTGCTAGCAAAAAAAATTTGAAAAATTATTTGACAATTTTAAAAGTTTTAAAGTTTGTTTCACATTTAGAAAGTTGGTTTCCCGAAATAAAAGCTACGAAAAAAAACCTGTGTAACGTCCGCTTCCGGTTTCGGATTTTTTAAAAACCACCCACTCACAGAAAGACATTTTTTATAAATTACTTTTTTGGGTTCCTGGAGGTCCAAACATTTTCATGAAATCAATACTTCCTTATACTGAAAGTATAGGAAACTAAAAATACTACAAATTGTTTTTGATCACAGACATTTTTACATTTGTTGTACATATACCTCTTGATTAAGTTTCTCTGTTCACATTGATCTGCGAGAATTGACACCTCAGTTCTCACAAATCAACGCAGAAAACAGTTCAGTTTATACATAGAAAGGATATTATCTGTAAATTCTCTTTATTGCGAAATATCCTGTATATATTTCAAACTTTCAAGCTCTTACAACTATTCTCATTTTTTTTAGATTGAAGCATTACCAGAAATAGTACAAGCAGTAGGACATAGGGTTGAAGTCTATATTGATGGTGGTATCCGGGAAGGGACAGATGTGTTTAGAGCATTAGCTCTGGGAGCTCGAATGGTGACAGACAATTTTTTTATTTAAATTAGATTGTTTAACTTATTATTCATAATTGTGCTTGTAGACATTTATAGGTAGACCAGCTATATGGGGTTTAGCTTACAATGGTGAAGAAGGTGTTAAGAAGGTCTTGGGAATGCTAAAATTTGAATTAGATAATACATTAGCTTTAACAGGTAATTAGTTATTTAACTGCAATACTTTTATTTGTTTTATGTCTGTAATTTTAGGCTGCACATCTATCGAGGAGGTCACTTCCGACATGGTTGTGCATGAGAATTATTATGCACATTTATAAATTAATAGCGATTGCATTTAAATTTATAAACTGTTGTAGTAATGTACCTATTTTGATTGTTAAGTTTTTGTGATGCTTGTTAAATAAAAATAGATAAGTATACAAACATCAAGGTTTTATTCCATTTTTTGAAATACCATTTTTAAAATAATATTTCAAGTAAACAACATGATTAATTACCAAAGTTTAAAAATCATTAGTATCAGTGTACAGAGTTCGTCAAAACCCTGCAGTTCTTTAAAAGCTGTGTTAATATGAAAGATACAGAAAAACTTTAAAAACAAAAGTTGTTGGTAATTAGTTGCTGCATAACTTTATTATCAGTTATAGTTTGCAAAATGGACAATAAATTATGAACACTGTGGAAAAGCCTGTTTTTTAGTATACCACCAAATAGTTTATAATGTGTTAATAATCTGTGCAAAATAGGGAAATGTAAACGTTTTTGGCATCTAAAGTTTTAATTTTTTAATATTAGTTAACAAATGTCTTTGCAAAACTCAAACAACTGGAAAACCGTCAATTTTAATATCATTAAATTTTATTACTTTTGTACTTGTAATTAAATGTAAAATCTAAAAATGTAATAGTATATAGAATGTTCTATTTAAAATAACAAAGTAAAGTGCTCTACCGACCTAACCAAATACCTAGTATAATTGATACCTAACAATTTAGAAAATGCAGCAGTTAATTATCAACAACTTTTATATTTAAACTTTCTCTCTATCTTTAATATTAACAGAACAGAATGACAGGGTTGCTCGTTCGACATTATACACT
Organism: Ctenicera cuprea; assembly: GCA_958336395.1. NCBI lineage: Eukaryota > Metazoa > Arthropoda > Insecta > Coleoptera > Elateridae > Ctenicera > Ctenicera cuprea. The sequence goes on along the minus strand of OY284487.1, from coordinate 16,995,365 downwards.
TGAAGTAAATGCCATTTTAAATGAACATGTTATTTGTGTGTATCTATGTAATGCAAATTGTAATTTGTGAAAATAGTAATATGTTCATCCAGATATAATATTCATGTTAGTTAAAAAAATTTTTGTGTTTCTATAATTGTTTCTAATGATTAAATATATTTAGAAAGCCTGAAGACGATAGGAATAAAGTTTTGAAACGTCCCTTTACAAAATAAATTAGTTTTTATTATATTGACCGAAAACCCAATTAATTATCAAACATGTATAATATGTAGATAGTGAAAAAGGACTTGAATTTTTTCAAAATATGAAAGTGTCTTATATTTCAGTTATTTAAGAATATAGAAGGAAAGCCTAAGGACACTTTTACCAGATATTTTTCTAAAAAAATTGAAAGGCGTAAGAAAATGTTAAAAACATTAATTTATTTTTGAGTTATAACACAAACTTGTTCGTTTTAAATAGAAATTATAGTTGGCTGCAACATCATTAAAAAAGACTTTTTTCTACTCATATATGTGAAAATAGCAATTTTTCCACGGCTTACTCTACATGAAAGTGACATTTTTTAACTCTAGAGATGAAAATATTTTCACATCTAGAGATGAAAATAAGAATGACAAATTTAATGGAAAGAATGCATTTATTGCTATGGAAACGACTTTACAAACAGTAATTTCAGTAATTTGCATTGTGACAGTTCGTTTTGAATTAGATTGAACTTGAAAGTTGAACTTGAAACTGCAATATCGTAGAAAAAATAGCATTTCCTACTCGAGATGAAATACGTTTTTTCATCTCTTGTTGCAAAATATACTATTTTGTGTTACAGGAAATACAGTATAATATCTTATACTTATTTCCAATAACAATTAATTTACAGTGACTTTTTATTTATTTTTACTTTCTGTATATTTAGGCCACCCTGTACAAGTAGTAAAATTTCGTTTTGAATAAGACCTTAATGTAAATTTGAAAATCTCCTTTTCATAATAGATTTAATTCCTTCAGTAAAATATTTATGTAAGATCAAAAATGACATAAAGAAGAAATTTGAATAAAAAGGTTCTACAAAAATGGAAAGAAACTAAATAAACATTGTTGTTTATGCATTGTAGGGATTCTCATGTAGTTTAAAAACTGAGTATTTTGTTTACGTATTAGAAATAAAAACATAAACAAAATCACTGAGACAGTGTTGTGGAATTTTCGTTTTTCCTCTATAACCACTAGAGGGAAGCCCCCAACGTTTTTTGTATTTTGACTTTTTGAGTTTTGACAGTTGAAATTTGCAAACTGCCGTCAACAACTGCGTTATGCGTCTATTTCCGGAAATAGTGCATTTCGATGCAGTTTAGAAGCGCAGTTTTTTTGTGGCTTAAGTGGTTTTGACATTAATAAATATGCGACGAGCGTGCTAGAAATCTTCCAATAACGTTGGTGGTGCTTAAAATCAATTTTGTGGTATAAAAAGGTCAAACTTTTTCTTTTCATACAAACTTTCAAGTTGACAGTGGATATAAATATCTAGTGATTTTTAATAATCGGATGGTGGTGAAAGGTGAAAGTTTAGGGGATTTATGTATTGATGTTGGCACGCCTGCCTGTGGCCCCCTAAAATTTTGACAAATTCCATTTAGCTATCGAACTACAAAAGATGGCGAAGGAATTCTAGTGCATATGCAAAATGAGTTCGAGAAACTGTACAAACCTTTCAGTTTGTGACAATTTAGAGCAGTGACGAGTGTAAAAAACGTTATGTCATCATTGCAGTTTGTAGTTCACCCCCTACCTGGGACTGAGGAGCAATTTAACGATAGGTAATCCTTGATATGTGTAATCCTTTCAGTCTTGGAATTTCCTCCATTATACTTACGTTTCACTAGATAGAAAATGGAGACTGGAATAATTATCTGAACTTGTCTCGTTCGTTGTAATCACTTTTATATTGCGTTTTTAAGCACAACTTTTAATTGAAGGTGCATATTTAAATGGTGTTCATAGTAAAGCTTTATAAGTGAAATTAATGTGCTTACAGGAATTTGTTGCAATAGGATTAGGGCATTGTGTCATTAAAGTAGGTACCTAACTACCTACATAATACTATTTTTGTGTTTGCAATTAATAAGTAAAGTTTTTGGTTTTTTTTATACCATACTTTTATCAGGTTAAAGCTTCAGGTCTAGCAAGGGAAAAGGGTTGAATTTTGCATGAGTAAACTGTTATATGCCATGGTACATCGGGGTCTAATGAAAGAGTACTTTTGTTTTTTAGGGTTCCCTTGGTACCTTTATTTCTTTCGCTAGAAAAATAATGAGAAAAAGCACTTAAAGTTGTCACAAGAACTATTATTTGTATGCTCTGATGTACATTTCGGGTGAACTTATAAGTAATAGTTCTTGTGAGAACTCAAGGAGCTTTTCCTCATAATTGTATTATTTTCTCACAGTTACTCATTCTACTTTGATCATTTACCTAGATTGAAAAAACAATTCTTCTAGCATAATCTATACATTTATAATTTTATATAACATCGATGTAAAATTTAATATGACAATAATATTGTAAGTAGAAAGTTATTAGTAATTAACGGCGGGTACTTCACTCCCTTGTCAGGTACTTTTTAGTGTCTTAAGCAGGGTTCGATGATTATCATGATATACAGGGTGTTCCGTAACTCGCGGACACGGAGTGTGAGACGGTATTCTACCGTAAAAATTGATTAAAAAGTTCCCCTGCGATTTTTCGATTTGACTAATATTTTTGGCGTTATTACAGTTCTGAAAAATCTGAAAATGATTAAAAAAAAACATTCAAACTCAAATTTAAGTGTTTAATCAAGTACTGAAAATAAATTCATGGTACTTTACTAAAACAATAGATAGTTCAAAATGATAATGAGAGGAAAAATTGCAAATGTTGTTTAAAGTGTCTGAAAAACTCAAATTTACGTGCTCAATTAAGCAGCGGCACGCTATTGGCTGTTGAAAACAGCATATCATTGTGCAATGCCACTTATTGTGGTGAAATCGGTCTAAAGCGCGAAAGAATAGCCGCCTATAAACGTACTGCTTGTCCTGCTTGCTTATTAGAAGCCTCGAGTGCAATCAGCATATCAATACTTTTGGTTCCAATAATTCGCGGCCATTCTGTCGCACTTAATTCAAACAAATGACGAACTATGAAACAAATAACAATAACAATAGCGTGTCACTGCTTCATAGAACAAGTTGAGTTTTTTCAGACACTTTAAACGAGATTTGTAATTTTTCTTCTCAATTATCGTTTAAACTATCTCTTGTTCTTTGTAATTTATCATGGATTGATTTTCAGTACTTGATCCAAGACTTAAATTTGAGTATGAAAGTTTTCCTTTCTATCATTATCAGATTTTTCAAACCTTAAATATCTCAAAAATATTGGTTGAATTGAACAATCGTACAGGAATTTAATGTTCAATTTTTTTGGTAGAATACCGCCCCACAATCCGTGTCCGAGTTTCAAAACATCCTGTGTATCGTAACATTTATACGTAAATAAATATCATATTTTTGATGAATATATCAAATGACTAAAACAATCGCTAAAAATGGTTAGATGGATTCATTTGTGAAGCGTACTTGGTTTGTAGTATTTGTAGCTCGTTGGATTTTAAATTTTTTGATTGAATTTTGTGTTTGTGTCTCTGCAATAGGTCATAATTTTTTTACATTAAACGGAGAAATAGAAAAACATGATTTTTTAAAATAATTACAGAAATGGATGGTTTTTTATTCAAAAACATCATTGCTTTTGCCATCCCTGGTTTCATTTTGATTTTCGTAAATTTAATTATCATAACATTTCTATTATTAATAACTTAATTTTTATGCAGATTAAAAGAAGTAGCAGAGCGTCTCAACCGTTTTGGACAAACCTCCCATGCTGCATTTTCTAATCTTCGAACCGGAGTGAAGCGAATAGTGCTCGGTCCTGCACACATAGCATTACTATTAGAAGATGGCCGAGTGTGTCGTGTTTCTTTTAGTGTGATTTCGGACAGATTAGATCTAAGCAAAAATGACCCTGTTAAAAGGTAAGAGTTTAAAACGATTTTTTTTCGTCTTGGCATCTCTCTTTAAAATGCAAAAAGAAACGAGCAGATTTTGATGCTGAAAGAGAAACAAAATTATAGAATTAAAAATTGAATTAGTTGAATTGGTTAATTGGTCTAAATGTGTACTGTCTGGCAACCAAGAGTTTGGTTGTTGCATAGTTCTGGTAGTGGGGGAGCTGGTGGATCCGGTGGAGGTGGAGGATCTGGTGGATCGGGCAACAGCAAACCACCTGGAAGCGGCAGACAGATCACTCGTACTCGGGCCCGTATTATGAGGTCATCCAACACTGCTATTCGTGGTGGTAGTCATGGAGGTAAGTGTGAACATTCTATTTTTGCATTAACAATAAATAAATTAATTATTGATTTTTATTATTAGGCAGTCGTGGAGCTCCTGTGATAATTGGATCAAGTGGAGGTGGTAGCAGTGGCCGCCCAATGGTAACAGTACCAGCTCCATATGTTCCAGAAGAATTAGTTTCCCAAGCACAAGTCGTACTACAAGGCAAAAGTCGTAATCTTATCATTCGAGAACTTCAGGTATTTATGGTGACTCATATCATTAACAGTGTATGTAAATTTTTTTCTAATGATTTAGCGCACCAATTTGGATGTAAACTTAGCAGTTAATAATTTATTATCTCGTGATGACGAAGAAGGTGAGGAGGGAGATGATGCCACTGACTCGTATGTACCTGAAGACCTCATTTCGCTCCTTGATGGTGGTTTTCACTCTGACCATTCAGTTATTATTGATGCTGATGCCATGTTCTCGGAGGATATGTTTGGATATTCGGGGATACGGAAGTAAGTTTTTGTTTTGCTGCTTGATACAGCATCGGTATGGTACAACTGTGAATTTAGAAGTTTTATTTTGTAGTATGAAATTGTTTTTGTTAAAAAAAAAATATCTTTTATTTTTCTGAAAGGGGTTTGCTGCTCTCCAATCCTCCAGTTTAGTTTATTAAATGTTAAATTGGTCGCTGGAAGAGCTAGATTAATTAGATTTTTTTCTTTTCGATAACATTCTTGTATGAATATAAAGAATTGAAAAATCCAACAAACACATGGTGTACCAATTAATAGTTTGGCAGTAAATTGAGTGATAATTGTATTAGAAAAATTAAAATTTGCAAGGGTTTCATCAAAAAAGGGGGAAGCGTTTATTACACTGCTTCTACAGGTTGTGGCAAAAGAATGGACTACTGATATTGTCCAAACTTTCTAGTTTTTTAGTTATTTAAAACTTTATATCTATATATTATTTTTTTATTTTTTTTCTTTATATCTATTTGTTTTGTTTATATTTTATTGATCCCATATTTTGGTGACAAACCAGAAAAAATTGCTAAAATTATAAACAAAGCAAATAAATATAAAGTAAGTTTTGTAAACTACTAAAAACATTTTAAACACTTTGTTTAACCCTTCCGTGACCGTGCGGGGTAACTCAGTTACCCCAGAAGTAATTTTTTTTAAATATTTTCTTAAATAATGTATTTACGGCATTGCCTGTCCATGTATGCCTTCAATAAACATTGGCGTAGGTTAATAAATCACATTTGTTTGTAATTTTGATTATTACAAATATTTTTTTCAACTTTTTCCTCCCCTCGTAAATATTCCTCAAAATGCTGCAAGTACAAGGTACTCATTCTGTCCTGGAAAACATGACCGAAAGTCAAAAATATCATGTCACACATGCGGAAAAACAATCTGCAATGTCCATCGGAAGGAAATAAAAAAATATTTTTGTCTTGAATGCGAAGAGTTGGAGAATTAATCATTTTACATTTACTTCATTTATTTAGAATTCATAAATTTTTATTTGTATTGTCAGTAAATAAAATACTTAGAACTGCTTTGTTGTATTTATTTTGACTTGTAATATCTTTAAAATAAATATAAAACAAGTAAAGTACCAAAAATTTAAAGAAAACCATGGGGTAACTGAGTTACCCCACATGGGCTGTCACGTAAATTACATTAGCACGGTCACGGAAGGGTTAATGCAAAATCAAAAACTGAACAAATTAAATTGTTTGCAATGTAATTCGGTTTATATAGGCCAGACAATTAGAAATTTTGATATTAGGTATAAAGAGCAAGTACGTTAGTACAAATACAAACACCCACATAAATCTAATTACGCTAAACACTTCTAGAACACAATCATTTAATGACATCTAATAACACTATAAAATGATTATACTTTTGTGATGATAAATGTAAATTAAATATACTAGAAGCTTTTTAAATTCACAAACATTTAAAAACTGTACCGTTAATGAACGAGCAAATTGATCTTTTAAATTCTCCTCTATTGGACATTTTGGAATAAGAAATCAAGTCATCTGCAGACGATTACCGAGATCAAGTCAAGTTTTATTGTTGCTATAACAACACTAACTGTTTACTTTTTAATATAACCTTTGATAATGGCATGTAAACATGTCGAAATACATAAAAGGTTAAAATAAATAAATATTGTTGAAGCAATATATAGTAAATAAAGCATATAAAGCTGCAGCATATCAACATTTTTGTCTGTACAACCATAACTCTATATTTTTGCCACGCTGTATTAACATTTGTATGAAATGTTATCAAATTTAAAAAAAAATATTTATAATTCATTATGAATCTGAAACCCCGATTTTATAAAATGATACCTTATGCTAATAGTTCTGGAAAATTATGAATGAAAATTCATTAAACAGCTGCATTTATGGGGTTTTAAAAAACTTAGTAAAAGCGGTCATTTTGCGTCACAAGTTTTTTTGCAGTTTGTTTGTTTTTTAATTTCACCTACACATCAACTGCAGAGGTCAAGCCCTCGTATATAGCATGCACAAGACGACACAAACGTCCATAGCCCTGGTGGGGATTTGAACCCCAGACCGTCTTGTTATTAGCTCTTTGTTCATCAGATCGAACTATTAACCTACGCCCAGAAACATTCTCCAAACTTGCATTAAACCTCGGAAAAATTAACGATATTTTTTAGTTGTAGTAACTGCAATTGCAACATTTATTTTTGATTTTGTTCCAAGGGTTAATTTTAATTTTTTTTGATTTTGAAATATTTATTGTTGTGTTCTTTCATTGCTTGAGTGTTTTAACTAACAATTTTTGGCGATGTTTGACTTTGCTCAAACAAAGCTTTTTAAACAGCCGAGGAAGCAGTAGCAGAGGTCGTATGTCTGATCGAGACGCACCCCCCACCAATTCAGGTTCAGCAGATCGTGACCGTGACAGTTTTTCTCGATGGAGGGACCGACAGTATTTTGGACCAAGACGCTGGCTTGAAAGTGCATTAAGAGACAGCGGTTACGATAAAGATTCCGGTACAGTTCTTTATTTGCTGATTAATATAGTTATTAAGGAACTGTAAGGAAATAATGTGTGGTAATTGTTTTATTATTTTGATTTTATTGAAACAGACAGCAAAAAGAAAGATGCAGCTAGTCCATTATGGATATCGGACGAGATGGAATTTTGGCCGGACTCGGCTGGGCGTTTTACTCAAATTGCAGCATTGTATAGTGAATTGATTGCTCTTTCTAGTACAGGACAGATATATCAGTGGCGGTGGAACGATTTGGAACCTTATAAACATCCAGATGTATGTTAAAGTTTGTGTTTGGTAACTTACTGTAAATAAAATTTGCTTCTGTGTAGAACCCAAATATTCATCACCCAAAAACGGTAGCCTTGGGATTATTGGGCGAGAAGGTACAACATTTGTCAGCATGCGCAACTCGTTGTACTGTTGCAACAGAATCTGGGAAGGTAGCAACGTGGTTAGACGAATTACTAGCACCAGCCGCTAGCAAACTAGAACATGCAGCACAGTCTTACACGGAATTCCAAACTGATCGTATTTGTACTTTGCATACTTGTCCACTCTATACGGTAGCTCGGCTTGAAAGTGGAGCCTTGTATTGGTGGTAAGTTGGTCTATAAAACTCATAACTCTCTTTACTAGCAGGGCTGTCAAATGGCCCTTTTTTAGGAGACTAGGTAAGCATTATAGAAGTTGGGTCGCCATAACTTAGTAATGTTATATCAACGTTCCTCAAAATTAATGGTGGTCTCCTCAAAGTTTCTCCAAATTTGTGGTGTTCTTTAAAAATTAAAAGTACTGTTAATCAAGTATAGAAAGTTAAATAAATTTTATTTGTTTGTAGCAGTTTTAAAAGGGCATCTCATAAATTTTACGATCAAGCTTAACTTGCCTGTATGCAACGTACTTCCTTAGGAAAGTAGAGCTCTTTAAAGTGTCTCAAGAAAAACATTTTTTTTTTGGCATAACTTTTAGCCAATTTGAGACTCAATCATATTTTGTACACATTCTTTAATGGAGGGTAACATTTCCGGTTCTCTAAAATGGAGAATATAGAATTTTTTGCAAAAATCGCTCTTTTGATAATATTTAAAAAAAAACTCAAAGTTGCAAATAAACTACTAAAACGATCGCAGCTTTGCTCTGTGGGCGATGCCATTGTGTTTTTCTAGGTGGCTATTGTTTTTTTTGTTCTGGCATTTGCTAATGTGAAATACCAAATACCATCTCCATGGTGTGTGATTGCAAATCAACAAAAAAAAATGAGCGAAACACTTCGCCTGGACTTTCCTATACTTATAAATTAACATTGTTTAATATTTTCCAACACTTTCCATATACACCTGTCTAGAAACGCAAAAGCAGTGTTTTAAAAAAACTATAAAATAAAAAAAAATTTTTGGCCCCAACCGAGGCGCGACCCCACAACTACTTATGCAGTAAAACGGCAGTACACTCGAACACACCCGCATATCCAACCATGCTATTCCGGAGCTACCCGTTATTGTTAAATAAGTGGCTATTGAATGCGTGCGCAATAGAAATGCATAAACGTTCAGAACTCTAGAAAGTATGTGAAATTCTTCTAAGGACAAAAAGATTATTAAGGGGCAAAAAATTTAATTTTTTGATTTTTTGTAAAAAGATTCTCCTAGAGAAAACAAAACAAAAAACCAAATTTTTAATTTTTTATCGAAAAAATTTGGGGGGAGGGGGAACAGTAGCCCCCCTAAATATGAAATTATCGCAAAAATATTATGATATTCGGATTTTGCTGTCAATGATGAGCTATATTGCTTTAACAGAAATATTTTATTGCCCCCCGTTAAATAAATAAAAGGGTACCAATTTTCAATTTTCAAAAATTCATAGAGGGCGTCACAGTGAAATTATAGAAATGATCAAAAAATAAAATTGTAGCAGATGCCTATCTCTATCAGCTTAAAAAGTTTAAACAAAAACGTGTGGGCAGTTTTTGAGAAATTTTTTTTTGAAAATTTCAAAAATTTTGGAGTGGTGCCATTGAGATCGTTTTTCGATTTTCAAAATTAATTATATTTCATGGTATAGTACCCTTGAAGGGCTACCAAACAAGATGTAGTTGATTCCAATCAGATAACTGGTTTTTGAGTAAATGGGCGTTAAAGTCGAAATTTTCAAAAATTCGTAGCGGCCGCAATGTTGAAGCTAGAGAGTTCGGTAAAAAATCGTTTGATTTGTTCTAAGGCTTTCTATAATTTCCACTATTCCAATTTCCAAAATTCCGTTTCTGAAAAAAATGCTACCAAAAAAACATGTCTAACTTCCGCTTCCGGTTTCGGATTCTTTTTAAAAGCTTATTTTGTCGATGAATTTTTGATATACCTCCTCATTCCAAAGCACATCGAAATCGGTCCAGCCGTTCCGGAGATATGAGCGTTACCCACACACCCACACACCCACCCACCCACAGACAGACATTTTTTAAAAACCACTTTTTTAGGATCCTGGAAGCCCAAAACATGTATTTCCGTCAAAATCTCGATTTTGAAATTTTGCATGAAAACAATACTTCCCTATACTGAAAGTATAGGAAAGTAAAAAATACCAGAAACAAGAAAAAACAAACTCCAGCTAAAAACGTAATGGTATGATTTAAAGTTTTTCAAGTTTATTGGAAAGTGCTATTGTCCAAAAATTAAAATAGTATAAAAAGTTTTTTTTTCCAAATTTTTCTTATCTGAATACAAAATATACTTTTATGAACTGAACGACAAAAATTAGTTCATTGTTATATTGTAGATAAAATCATCAATTAACCTACTAAGAAAGAAGAGATTTGGTTTCAATTATGGCTAGAATAGAGGGCGTTACTAGTGTAATTCCCCTTTAATGTTATAAATTAACCTACTGACTTTGAAAGATTTTTATGAAGCTCCATGCACTTAATGCTGCTATCCATTAAAAAATGCATACCAAATTTTATTGTTTTATCTTGCTTGCCTGAAAAGTTATACCAAGAATTAAATTTTTTGTTAGTCACTTTAAGGGCTGTAACTCCCCAGTGAAATGGTCTCGATTATTAAATTTATGATACGATTGTCTGAAACATCCTTTATGATTTAGAGTGTGGCTCAACAGTGCAGCAGATTCTTTAATATTTAAAATATAGAAACAATTTTCAAATAATTATGGTGGGGAACCAAGAGGACCACATTGTAAAATTGTTTTCAATTATAGAGAGGAGGGGTGCCTATGTTATCTGGACTTCTGAAAATTACCTGATTTTTACTTTCCTATATTTGCAGTATAGAGAAGTATTGATCTCGGGAACATTTTCGAGCTTTCGAGAAAAAAATGCATGTTTTGGACTTCTAGACACGTACAAAAGTAGTTTTAAAAGATTGCTGTCTGTGGGTGTGTGTTTTGTGCATCCCATAACTCCCACAGGGATGGCCCGATTTCAATGAACTTTTAAATGTGAGGGTGTATCATAAATTCACGGGAAAATAAACAACTTTTAAAAAATTCAGAAGCAGAAGTTTTCCAGGAATTGAATATTCTAAACCTGAATCGTGTTCCAGTCTGATATTTTCCCTGTGTATAGGAATTTTTGAAAATCGAATATTAATTTTCTTTTATTTAGTTAATGGGGGACATCAGTGATAGTAGAATAAGACTTACAATTTAATTTTCAGGTGCACCAATATTTCGGGTTGTTATTGTTTGTTAAAAAATGATCTGCACTTTAAGAGTTTTGACGGGCCTCCCTATACATCATATTCGTGTACTTCCTCATTAGTAACAAACCTTTGCCAGAACTAAAATTTTCTTGGGTGAACTAACATGTTTCTTGAACAAACACCATAGCAGCTGTGGTAACAAATTGCTTTGTAACAATTAACTTACCTTCATTTTTTCAAAGGCGATTAGAAAATTTATAAACAATGCAAAAAAGTTCATAACTTTTCAAACCACTGTGAATTAAAAAGAAAAATAATAAATTGCTAGAAACGTGTCACACACAGGGTGTTCCCATTTGGTAAACATTTTCACCGACATCTTTTCATTCTTTAGCGGTGAGAGACAATTGATTTATTCCTCAGAAAATTTGGGCCTTTTTCTGGTATACTGCGACGCCAAAATTGATCATACTTGAATTAGTAAAATTGTTTTAAACAGATTTAACAAATAAAAACAAAAAAATAAAGAACAATAGAACTCAAACTGATGTCCTCCTTGTTCTCCCCAAATTTGTATATACGAAATGTTTTTTCACAGTCACTTTGTAATGTGAAAACCTTCTAAAGAAATCAATTATTTTAATCTGTTTCAATGCCTATAGGATTATTTTTATTAATAGTGTCAATAACACGTTGTAAATAACTAGTTGTTGAAACAGAGTAGTACAGTTTTATGTGGTTGAAAAAAAAATCTATTACACTATATAACAAAATAAGTATATTACAATTTATTGTAAATAAAATAAAACACCTGTTGAAGGAAGTTAAGAATTGTTTTATTTGCAGTAAATTAAAATGAACTTCAATGAAGTATAACTCAAACTTATAAATAAAGTATATTTCAATTTTAAATAAATTCAACATCATTGCTTCAATCAAAAACCAAAATACTAAAATGCGAGTTTAACTTTTGTTAAACTTTTTTCGCTTAAGTATAGAAATAGAAATCCGTAGATGATGATGATAGAAAAAAAAGAACTAAAATTTTTATATTTTTCTGATATTTAATTCCTTCATCACAAATAATATGGGCTCGTTAATAAAACAACGATAAAGAAAAGACCCCCAGCTCCATCGTTTGGTAATAGTGGTTCCTGTGTTTACACTCTAGTTTCGTTGTTGGCAGCTCTGTAATATTAATTTAAAAGCTGTTTTTAATAAAAAATTCTTGCAGGGGTGTTTTACCTTTTGCCCAACGCAAACGTTTATGGGAAAAATATCGTACCAAATGTCGCAAGCAGCGGCCTTCAACAAACCAACCGGAGATAGTCACCGGATCTCAAGTGTGCATGAAGAATAGTCCCATATACCATCCGGGAGCTATTGCTTTTACCATTGCAGCTGGTGTACCAAAAGTTGGTCAGTTACAAAATTCTGCTTGGACACTTAGTGATACTTGCACATTTAAAATTATAAATACTCAGTCCTCTACTGCATCAACTAGTGATAGAGCTCGAGACAGTTCCACACCTGGTACCAGTGGATTAAGTGAGTTTGAATTTTACCAATTTTTTACTAGTCCCATTTGATTGTTATAAGATCTTTTTTCTAATTTTTTTTCCATCATAATACATCTTTTTTTTTGATAGGTAATTTAACGAGTAAAAATCCAAATAAAGAAACAGCTGATAGGTTAGATATGCCCCCACCTCCATCACCTGCCTCCAGTACGTGCAGTGACACGGGAAGCATTTCAAATAGTCATAGTAAGTGTTTTACTTCCTTTTCAAAATGATTACATTTCATTGACTTTACATTTTGTTTTATTGAAAATATTTTTTAAGGGGGGTTTTAGACAAAATTTTTGTATTATACAACTCTTTTTTTTTTTGTAGAATTTTATTAAATTGTTATTTTCATGGTTTGTTATAGAACGGCAGAAGAGGATGACTGTTTCAGGAACAGACCTAACTAGTGATCAACGTAAAGATGAAGAAGAATGGCTCTTGCGAGATGTTATTTTCGTCGAAGATGTTCGTAGTGTGCCAGTGGGTCGTGTATTAAAAGTAGATGGTGCTTATGCAGCTGTACGGTTTCCCACAACCCATTCCAAAGAGCGAGATTTGAAGGATGCTGATGATCTTTTGCAAGATTGTAGATTAATGCGCAAAGATGATCTGCAGGTTAGTAAACATTTAAATTATTTTTTTTATCAAGGAATTTACGCTTCAGAGGCACGTATGTATTCCTCCCTGTATAGTTAATTTCAAAACGGAGCTGTTCTAATTGTTTGTAGGTGTTAAAGTCGTCCTCAACATCTCGAGTACCAGATTGTTTTCAACGTACTCCTAGAAGAGTGCAGATTTCAGACTCTAGTGGACAGATATTAACCATAGCCGTTGATGGACAGGGAATTCATGCTATTGTTCGTTCTGGCACCAGATTAAGTTATGTTATTTATAATGTGAGTAGTGGACGGGCAGAACAAGACAATCCTTTTCCAAGCGACACAACTTCTTTCATGGGACTGTATGCGCAACATATTAGCTTGAGTTGTCCAGGAGAGGTGAGTGTTATGTTAAATTCATTTTTTTAAGCTCTCCAATCCACCAGTTTAATTTATTACAAGTTGTTGAATTGGTCGCTAAAAAGAGCTATAGTAAATGGATTTTGTCACTAGTACATTCTATTTTTTTTGTGAATGTAAACCGTTAAAAATCCAACAATTTTCAAATTTATGTAAGAGGGACGTTCACAACAAAACCAGAAATTGTAAGATGCAAGTGAGGAAAACATATATTTTGTTGAATGAATGATTTATTTTTTGATCAAATCATTTGAAGAGCAATACATTTTTTGTAACTTTGTACCAGTGCTTGTTCCGTTGATACAACTTTTTTTTTGGCGTTTATTATTTAACCAGACAACTTGCTTTTCAAGCTCGTTTTCCTCTTACAATTAACTTTGTCCAGGAACATTTTTCAGTAACTTAAAACAAATGGAAATCGAATGGCACTAAGTATAAGGTGGGTGGGGCAGACATTCTCAGCCTATTGCTTAATGTTGATAATCTGTTAGGATTTGTGGTGGGGGTAAGGGATAGACTCGTTATACAGTCGTTCTGTGCTGATCAGGGATAAGTGAGATAGGGAAAGATCATGGAGTTGCTCGATGTAATTGTATGATCTTTATTTTTCAAACAAAAAAGAACCTAATAGTTATGTTTAACATAATAGCACCAACTTACAGGGATACTCCATTAATGCGATTTTTAGTTATCATCTGAAACTTTAACTTATTAGCGGAATGTAAAATTTATTTATATACAAATATTGACTTTTTGTACCAAATTTTCGAGGCGTGGGTATGAAACCCACCGCTGCTACCAATGTAACCAATCGACTTTTTTGACACAATAGGTGTCTTTTGTTGTTATAAGAAATGGAACTGGTGACTGATTATTTATCTGTTGTGTTTGTAAACTCCTGACAATGACGGTGATGGTTGAAACTCGAGTTGAGTAAATAAAAACCAACAAATTGTGAAACAATTACCAAGCTTTTATTTTATTAATAAACTATTAATTTTTTTAATAGTTAAACATTTATTATTTGAGGAAGATTTATGGAATAAAATAATGAATAAGTTCCATTTTTACTTGTTATTAATTATGTTACCTATATAATAAATAAAATATCACAATTATGAGTTGTAACACCACTTCCAAAATCATAGTCTGAAAGAGAATTGCCTAAAAATTCAAACAAAAAGATAATAATAATATGTATTAAAATTATGGTTACATTTCAAACCTGCGAGTTTGTCAGTGTATCTGCTCCAAAGTGAGCTTTGAATCTGCGTAAATTTTCTGATGTTTCACTTTTTCATTAACAAGAAATTGTATTATAATATCCTGTTTAATAGTGACATTAACACCAGCATCCATTATCTTAAACAGCACCTACATAGCCACTTCGACAACAAAAAAGCTGTCGTAAGTAAAGGAAAGTGGTTTCTACAATATATCATTAGAAATTAACTGACATGCGCCTTATGTACCAAAAAAAATGGCTCCGGTTTTGATGTGAACCACCTTCGTACATCAGAGTTTAGAGCTGACCCCCATGTGTGAAATTTTATTTTTTGTTTCCAGAGTACCGAAACAGTTTTAATTTTACGTGATGGTAACAGTACCATTTATCCTCTAGCTAAAGATTGTGCAGATGCTATTCGAGATCCTTTACCATTAGATTTGCCACCAGTACGTTGTATTGGCACAGGGACCATTGCTTTAACGGGCACAGCTCAAAATTTGAAAAATCAAGTAGCCGTGGTTGTTTTGGCACTAGACCCACAGCTACTTATGCCCAAAATTTTGCGATGTGATGTTGAAGGAACCCGACAAATACTTGCTCAGTTGGAAAATGACTTTAGTAAGTTATTTTTTAATTTTTATTTTTTATTTAATACAATTTAATTTTTATTGTGCAGGATCAAATCCAAATGCTGTACAAAATATCTTAACAGAGCGTTGTGACGGTAACCGAAACGTATTTCATGCTGTTGTAAATATGTGTACACCAACATCCAACAAGGACACGGATAATGGTATGTAGTAATGTAAAAAAAAATAAAATAGAAATAATACAGTTTTAATTTTATTGCAGAAACAACAAATGTTCCTCCACCAAACTCAAATGCAGGTTTAGAATGCATTAATGTCATTACCAATGCTCTCGGACCAAGATCAGTATCCCTGCGCGAAATGATGCGCAGAGCAATCCGAAGTGAAAGAGACATGAATAATTCTAACTCAGTTGATCAACAAGGTTTTGTACAGGAGGAACCAATTCCAACCCATAGTTGGCCTCCTGAAACTTTTGATGTTACATCCGGCGATGAAGATAGCCTCATGGGTCTCGGCAGCAGTGCCGCTAATAATAAAGGCAACGCTAGCATAAACAATAGCAGCATAAACATAACTATTGACCCCACAGAACGTCGCAACAATGCAATGCAGATTCTTCACGCACTTTTGTACGAATCCAGTGCTTTAGCACCACATTTAGTTGAATTGCTTTGTGCCAAGTAAGTTGTTGTATGCGAAATTAAGCGAGCTGCAGTTAAGTTAATGCTGTAATTTTTAGGGATGCCCAAGGACAGACCCCGTTCATGCTTGCTGTTTCAACCCGTAGTTATCCAGCTGCTTTAGAGATTTTTGAACGAATTACACAATTGGGAACACCTCAAGAACAGAAAGAGATGATTTTCCCAAAAGGATCCAATCCAGATCATTCTCCACTTCATGTATTGTGCTGCAATGACACATGTAGCTTTACATGGACTGGTGCCGAGCACATTAACCAAGTAATTACCATATTTGTTTTGTGAAATGTTGGATGTTTTAACGGTTTTTTTTCGTAGGACATTTTTGAGTGTCGTACATGCGGATTAACTGGTACATTATGTTGTTGCACAGAATGTGCCAGGGTTTGTCATAAAGGTCACGACTGTAAGTTGAAACGTACTTCCCCTACAGCCTATTGTGACTGCTGGGAAAAATGTAAATGTAAAGCTCTCGTCATGGGCAATCAGGCTGTGCGATATGAGCTTTTAACACGACTAGTTAGGGACACTAATCTTGTTGTTTTGCCTAATTCACGGTAAGTTGATACTAATCAAAATTTACTTCTGTATTTTCTGTCAAAATTTTTTTAAAATTTTTTTTGGAGTTGTAGGTTTTTTGATTGGTATTTTTTTATTTTAACAAATTCACTTGCTTTGTTTTAATTTCCAGTTTCTGGTTCAAAATTGAATCTTTTGTATTTTAAATTTTGCATCACAAATCTTAGTGTTTTCCTACTTAGTCAAATTTTATTAATTTGCTCTTAAAATTGAAACAAAAGGTGTTGTGAAAATTGTTATTAAGTTTTTAAGCTCTTCAATCCACCAGTTTAATTCAAATAAAAGTTGTTGAATTGGTCGCTAAAGGGAGCTATAGTAAATGGATTTTCTTTTCAAATTGCTTTCTTTTTTATAGGACTGTGAAAAATTGAAGATCCAACATTTATTTATGTGTTAATGTGTACATGAATGGTAGTTTTATTTTTTGTTTGAGTATCAAAATGGAACAAAACTAAAATTATGATTTTTTATTCTTAAATCTTATTGGAATAATCTAGTTTACCTTCTTGAAATTCAGCAATATTATAAATCAAATATGTTGTTGCTCTCATGCATAATAAATAAATTTTTGTTTAAGGGGAGAAAGCATTCTTTTGTTCCTGGCTCAAACCGTAGGCCGACAGAATCAAGAACAGCGCCAATACCGAGCTGCACGTCCAAGAACTGCATCTGCAAGTTCAAGAAACAAAACTCCCTCATCTGACAGTAAGTTCTCTAATCCATATGTTTTGGCACTACTTCCATGGATGTACCGAATATTCGGAGGGTCGGCTAGTTTGCTGACTATTCAGTCATTTTTTTGTTTTGGAGTGTGCCGATTATTTGATTTTAGTGAATATTTGCCAATTGTTGACTGAATATTTTTATTAGGCTTTGAGAGATAGGTTAAGTATTCAGCACTTGGCTGAATTGTTGACTTATTTATGAGAGACTCGCAGAATATTCAGTATCGGTCAGTGACCGGTCACTATTATGAAATCCATAATTGTTTATGTTTAGTATTTGGCCAGTAACCAAAATCACTATTCGGTAAATTTCTAATTATTTCTAACGTTTCACATTTTTAGTCGAATCAGATATGCCAGATCATGACCTAGAACCTCCGAGGTTCAGTCGTAGAGCCCTAGAATGTTTGTTGGGTGATTGGAAGGCCGTACGTAGCATGATCATGTCTGGATCTAAAGAAGACCAAGATGCAGTACATGAAGACCAACCATACATTGCAAATCAAACGGGAACTACATTGCTCGATAAATTTACTCACTACTTGCTTGTCAAGTGTTACCTTGAAGTATTGGAGGTTTTAATTGAAACTCTGGTTAGGGAGATGAAGCGAGGCGATCCTGAACATCGCGAGTTTGCCACTCAAGTTGCGAGGCGTTTTGTGAGATCTGTAGTCAGAATTTTTGTGATATTCAGTGTTGAAATGGCTCCAAATTCTATGAAGCGACGAAGGTAAGAAAGTTTTATTTTTTTTTGAGAAGGAACTATTATTAAATGTTTTACAGCAATCTTAGCGGTTATAATTTACCCATTAGTAAATGTAGAAGGGTTTTCCGTTCTATGGTTAAAGTATCAATTGAAGAACTTTGTGAGACTGCCGATTCTTTGATTGCACCAGTCAGATTGGGCGTTGCCAGACCAACAGCTCCTTTTTCTTTAGCTACTTCTGTAAATGAAATTATTAATGTAAGTATTAAAATATTTTAGTCTTTAAATATTTTTGAAAATAATTATTATTTAGACATGGCAACGTAACATTTAAATTTTATTGTAGGGATCAGAAGAGCTCTTCTTGGTTGACCCTTTGGCACCAATTGGAATGCGACCTATAGTAAGTGCATCAGTTTCAGAGCCCTTGCCTTTCTTGGCGGAAGCTGTTCGTAGAGCTGCTGCTGTTAGAGATCTTGATGACACTAATGATGGTGAAAGTAAGACAAATATTAATTACTTTCACCGAATTATTACTTACTGTTATGTTAAGGTATGGCTATAGATAATGACGATGACAATGCATCTGAACACGAAGATGCACCAGCAGACCGTGAAATTCCAATCACTGTTCGACAATCCTCACTAAACGAAGGAGAACCCCCAGAAGCACCATCGGATCAGCAAGAGGGTGGAGCCGGACAGGGTGAGGACAGCGACCCTGAGCTGGATCTGCTAGCAGAAACAGAATCTGATAGCGATGACAACCACAGCAACCAAGATGCAGCATCCGCTCAACGGTCTGTTCAAACTGGAGCTACTGCCGGCTCTGATACAGGTACTGTTGAATTTATTCATTTGTGAAATTTAAAGGGGTGTGTGAGGTGAACTTGTGTGAATGTGAGTGTTGTCGTGATAGTACAATTAATTTATCAGGCATGCTGCTGTTTCCGGAAGATGAGAGCGGTGAGTCAAGCCAACAAGAGGAGGAAGAGAGTGAAGCTGGGGAAACCGACGAGCAAGACACCGAAGACTACACATTAACTGATGAACAACTTGAAAGACGCAGGTAAGAAAGCTTTTTGTATATAATTTAAATGAAGAACCACAAGAACATTTAAAGCTTTTATTATTTTTGCTAGTTATGATTATTTTGGTTGGTTTCTTTTACTTTTGGGTGTTTTTTTTTTCCTACAATATTTTATTAAGCAGCAACAAAACCCTCTTCAATTATTCTCTTCCTTCTTTTGAGTCTTGATGGATTTGGTTTTGGTTGCTTATTATGTGTCGTGCCTTTGTTCTCATGAATTTTGATTGTGTCTATCAAAGAAGCCGTTACAGCAATGCAGCGGGACATGGTCAACGCAGTAACTTGGCTCCTCAGAATATGCAGTGGGCCATTCGGTCACGTGAGGCTAACAGGTCTACTGGAGTACGATTGGCTGGTGGTTCCAATCTTGTTTTTATCGATCCTAGTTCCCTTCGAAGGTCTACCACGGGTAACACGGCTGTTGCTGCTAGCACTGAACCTGTAACTATGGCCACTACTGCTAGTTGCTTGGCTCGAGCTTTTGGTAAGTAGTAAAAATAAGTTTCAAAAGTCGCGTATAATGTGTGTAATAACTACCTAATAATTAGGGATGCACTGAATAGTGATTTTGGCCACTGGCCGAATATTATCTAACGAGCCAATTATTCGGCCATGTGTCGAATACTTAGTGGTAATAAATGTGTGGGTTAATTGCTTGGCATAAACGGATAGCATCCAAATTGGCTGCCAACATTATAATTTTGTTTTAATGTATTTTAATCTTAGTTATACCATCAAAATTTTCAACAAAATTGCAATTTAGTATTGTTTTCATGTAGAATATTTGGCAGAATCGAAAAACTTTTCGGCAATCTCCAAAAAATGGCCGAATATTCGGTCAAGGTCAATTATTCGGCTCACCAAATACTTGGTGCATCCCTACTAGTAATATTGAATTACAAAACTTTTTTTTTTCCTAGGCATTGTTATAAGACAAATTTCTGATTTGCTGTCACTTATGCAAGATTTACACATAATGCCAACATCATTTGCCCATTTGGATATAACTCAAGATGACATTTGCAATGTGCAGGTAGAAATCAACCAAAGTTTTAGAAATTTCAAAGAAATTAAATTTGTTTTGTTTTAGATTTACCTTGAGTTTTGCTTAAAACCAACATGGGATTGGCTTTTGACTGTTATGGATGCTACAGAAGCACAGTTGCGATTTGGAGCTTCTCTTACTCACTCAGCAGATCCCACTCATCCTGCACATCCACTTCATACCACAGGAATTAATGTCGGAGGTAAAACTTAATTTTTTTTTAAATGAATTTACCAAAACTACTTTGAAAGCTTTAGTTGCTTCAGGTGCTTCAACGACAGCTAGGTCTGGCCGTAGTCATGCTGTAAGTGGTACAACTACTAGTTCTGGTGGAACCCGTATTGTTGGCTTTACTAGTAATGTGGAAGGTAGTCGATCCAGACCAGAGAGAGACAGTAAGTTAATATTTTATTATAAAGATCGATTGATTTTGCTTATTTCATATAATTGTTTTTGCAGGTGTTGATGCACATTCGGCTAGAAGAGAATTCTTATCTTACTGCTTATCCTTGATGCGGGCACATAACAGCGAACATTTGGATTCACTTCCCATACTAGATGTATCGGCACTAAAACATGTAGCGTATGTTTTTGATGCTCTTATTTATTACATGCGTTCTGGCAGCTCTGAGGCATCTGAAGGTGATAGTCTTAGGGAAGGTCTGCCATTGCCACCTTGGAATGATCAGGTAAAGTACTGAAATTTGAGCATAAACTAATTAAATTTGTATCACATTAGCGACTATGTGCAGGGTTTGCATGTATGTATGTATGTACCTGGGGCAACGAAAAAATGATTTTTCGTTTTTTATTGGATCATTTGGTCAGGTTGAAAAATAAAACTGTTAAATTTTTTAGTTGCATCTTTTCTAAACATAACATGAATTTTTGTTCCAACTTATATTGAAATTATAATAATAATTCTACAGGATGAAAACGAGAATGAAGAAGGAGAAGAAGACATCCCTGTTGCAATGGAGACGGAATCTCTGGATGATCAAGATGTGTCTAATCTAGCAACTCTCTCAAATAGCCTAAATGCCACGAGTGGCTCTTTACATACTTCTAATTCTGGAAAAGGACGGAAGCATTCATTCTTCCAGGTTTGTTTTTTGTAACTTTGTATTTCGACAAGTGTGATTTAACGTTGATGGTTAATTAGAGATCTGAATCAACTCTGTGCTTGGGATGTCCTCCACCAGACCCATTTGAGAGTCCAATGGCAGAGGCATTACCATTGGCTGACCAACCTCATTTATTGCAACCAAATGCTCGCCGAGAAGATTTGTTTGGCATTCCTAAGCAACCCATTACTTTACCACCTTCTAGTGAGTATTTTTGAGTTTTGGAATGAATTTTTTTAATTCAGACTTGAGCGTAGAGTTCACTTAATTTTAGAATTTATTTAAACCTTTAGTTTGAGACTTCTTTGATATGTTTTAAAAGTATAGGTGTAATTGTAAATGTAGAAAATTGAACACTGGTGCTGTTCAATATTGAGTGTTCTTTGGTAGCTGTCGCCATTTATTATTATTATTATTTTACTTTTTATTAAACATTTACAGCTGGTTCCACAAATGATTGTCAACTTTGACAGACCATTAACTTTGACACCATTTTTTAAATCAAACAATTTGTTAATAAACAATTTAGCAGTAAATTACAATCACTAAATACAGTATGACCACAATAATTACCAATTAACATGATTTTTCAAATGCATAATTTATTTATGGCCTGTAAAAACCCCTTGTTTATAAGGCAGAAAAAGTTTTGTTGACTCCCAAAATGATGCTTTGAGCGGCAAACCATTTATTACTCTCAAAAAATATTTGTTAATGTAATAATTTTTGACATCGATAATCGATTTTACATCACAAAATTTTTAACCTCTGAAAACTTTTTTTTAATGTAGGAATTTAAATGAATTTTTAATATCGATAAAATGAAAATCGCTTTCACAATATAGAATTAAATAATAAATCTACATGAAAGCTATGTTTTAACCGTAGTTATTCTGCAACGTCAATAAATGATTTTTTGCCTTAAAAATGTATTCATTAATGTCAATAAAATCAACTTCTGGTGTCCGAAAAAAAGAGAATTTTTGAATTCTGAAATCATTTAGTAATTTGAGGAATATGTCATTGTTTTCCATGACTTTGAATAGTAGGCGGGAACAAAATTCAATTAAATGTCTTCCATTGTCGCACATATCAAACTCACCTGAAAATTTACAAAATGGAAAGTAATCGCGCTACGAAAATTTAACGATTGAGCACTGCATTCGGTACTCTACCAATAAACTAGTTACCGCATAGCGCTTTCCACAATTAGGTAGCAATGTGGAATGTTCTCACTTTCTCACTATGAAAATTTTTACTACCCTAGCGGCCATTTTGACTTTAAGTATAATAATTATTATAAAATGTTTTTTCTTGTTTCAGGTGTTAGTTCTACAAATCCATTAGGGTCACTACCAACACGTCTTGGGCTCTCTAGTCGAACATCAGATTTTGCTATGAGCCACCCAGCGAGAGCTAATCAACCAATTACATCTTCCTTCAATGTAATGGGTCCAAATCCTCTAGTATATCCTCCAAGTTACAATCCTGAAAATGAAGGTAGTGATTTGGACAGACATGCTGAAATTGAGAGAGGCAATGAAATTGAAATAAAGATGGAAACTAAAGAAGAGAAAATGCCAATGGATGTACCTAATTTGAGTAGTGTTGTCGAAACATCACAACCTAGCACGAGTGCTGGAATTAGTAAGGCAATTAGGAACTATCAGAATTTTGAGAGCTTATTGGCTGCTGTTAACAGTGAAACTGCTTCGGGTAAATACACAAAAAAAAATCTTTTTTTACAAAATATTAACATTTTTTATTTTTGTTACAGAAGAAGCAAACGAAGATCGTCCTCAGGATTTGTCATGCAATAAAGAATCATCTTCAGTAAACTACGGACAAGACCATGACTACAATTCAGATTCTGATGGCAATCACATGCGTGGAGACTCGGTATCTCTTCCACCTCTTTCTTCAGTAATCTCGCCAAGTTTATTGGCTGCTGTTGGTCTTGAACAGGGCCTACCCACACCGAGACCACAAATTATTGTTTCTCCACGCAAGGCTGCTATCGGAGAGGCTAGTTCAGGAAATGTTGGTGGGTTATCATTGCCACCCATCAACTTATTGGCACCTACTCTTACTGACCTCAGTCAAGATTTCGGCACGCAGAGTGGCATCACCACATCTAGTTCCACTCGAAGTCCAACTAAGAGTGTCATTGTACGAGCTGGATCTTCTCTGGTGAGTTCATATTCATGGTGTCTAATTGATTGTAGCGGGAGTTCGTACGTATGCAGTTTGATAAAGTTTGACGTGCATATCACTTTCCTCCCAAGACGATTGTTGCTTTCTGATGACCACAGTTAGTCAAGCTTTGAGCTGTGGACAGATACGAAGCATACAAAAATTTATTGTGGATGTATAAATGTTTGAATTTGTAAGCAGAATTCAATTGGGACTCTTCTACCATTAATTTATTTTCACAGAGTAACCATCAGGAACGGAAAGTCGAAGATGCAGACTTAATGTCGATTGATAACCAGCAAACGGAGACATTAGAAAATCAAGAAATTTCAGCCAATGTTACAGTGGTAACAACACCAAATCCTAACCTACATATAGACAGACCTACCATTGGGCAATCTGTATCGCATGACCTCTTGCTAGGGCGTTGGAGATTGTCGTTAGACTTATTTGGTCGCGTTTTTATGGAAGATGTTGGATTAGAGCCGGGCTCGGTTGTATCTGAACTGGGCGGTTTTCCTGTTAAAGAAGCCAAGTTTAGGAGGGATATGGAGAAACTCAGAAATAATCAACAACGGGACTTATCGCTTTCAAAGGTTTGTTTTTTTGATTTTGTACTTTCCATGCTGTACTGTACTTTCCATTTACATTCCAGTGTAGGGAAAGTATTAAGAACAATTTTCAGATTGTTAAATAATTTCAAAATATTCAATACTTTCATGTTTCAAAATGTTTAAATTATCAAAAATTATAATTTATTATTTCAAGAATTTTCAAAACAGTTTTAAAGTTTTCGTAAATTAAAAATATTCGTGTAAGGTTCTGTAGCGGTTGCCCGACTGCTGTGTTTGTAGATATTGACCTTTTATTGTATAAAATCATCTTACGCAAACAATCGCAGCCACTTTTTATTAAGCGACTGTAGTTCATAATAGCGTCTAGTCTCTTCGACCTTCGATCCCACCAAGGTCAGATTTTTTATTTGTGCATTTCTATTGCGCACGCATTCAATAGGCACTTATTTAGCGATAACCGGCAGGTTCGTAGTGGCACAGATGGATATGCGGGTGTGTGTACTGCTTTTTTACTGCATAAGTAGTTGTGGGGTCGAGTCTCGGTTGGGGCCAATTTTTTTTTTTTATTTTATAGTTTTTTTTTAAAACACTGTTGCGTTTTGCTGTTTACGCGATGTTATTTGTTAATAGCAGTTATATTTTTAAAGAAAAAATACGAAAACAAATTTTTTTTTATTTTATAGTTTTTTTTAAAACACTGTTGTTGCGTTTTGCTGTTTACGCGAGGTTATTTGTTAATAGCAGTTATATTTTTAAAGAAAAAATACGAAGACAAATTTGCATTCACTCACTGATTGACGGCATACTAACACGCAAGTCTGACCTTGATGAGGTAGGATCGATTGGTGTCCAAGGGGTTAGACGCTAGTGTAGTTCATCCCTGCATTCTGTTGCACGTGCTTGACCAGGTGCACTTTGATAAGCATAGATAGATTATTTAGGCAAGAACTTACGAGCTAAGCAAGAACTCGTTTCTGCCACTATTTTTGGTGACGACGCCAACGCGTTTCCGTTGTTAGTCTTATTAATTTTTTAGTAATTAGTGCATTTAGTTACTCTCTGGTCACATGCCAAAACAGCTGTAAGGTATTTTCAATTGTCAAACAAACGTCAAATGTTCGTGTATACTCCAATCATGTGATTATTTGCATCACTGGCCCGAGCCTTATTGTGCAAGTATAATGTTTAATAGGACTGTACATCTAATTGTGTTACAAAAAGTTAATCAAAGTCAAAAAATGATAAACCTTAAGTTGGGTTTTTTAAAATTATGATGACGCCTGTTTACTCAAAAATAAGTTGGTAGACTAGCATGAATTTTGATAACATAATAAGTCGGGGAAAGCAGAATGTTATGATAAAAAATTATTTGCATTACTTCAAAAACTCTCAAAATTAAAGCAAATGAAAATTTTTGAAGTATGGCAATGTTGAAGTAAATTGCTTCCTCCATTTTTTACGTAATAGTCTTTAAATACAAATTTTGCAGATGGAACGAGATCGCACACAACTGCTACTTCAAACATTCAAGGAACTCAACACACAGTACAATAATTACAATAGAAGAGCATCTGCATCACAACCACCATTAGCTGTGAACCGAGTGAAGGTTACCTTTAAAGATGAACCTGGTGAGGGTTCTGGCGTTGCTCGTAGCTTTTATACAGCTATTGCAGAAGTATGTTGTCAGTTTATTTTAAATTTATGTGTTGCCACTAATAATGGAATTCTTTTTCAAAGGCAATTTTAGCAAATGAGAAATTACCGAATTTAGAATCTGCACAAGTTGGGAGCAGCAAATATACACATTATAGTGTGCTGCAGCGTTTGCGTAGAGATAGAGATTTCTTAAGGAGAACTGCTCCATCGAGAGGAGCTGGTTCAAGGAGTAGGGAACATCACCGTAGAGTTATGAGTGCTGATGCACGACCATTTGTACCAATTGATGCTATTGGATCTGAGAATCCCTCAATGCCTGATATTTCTGGTGGTAAGAATTTCTGCATTGTCATGGTATACAGGGTGTCCCACAAATAAATAGGCAGAGATTTACAGAAATGGTGATAGTGCTATTAACTCTTCCAATTCTTTTTTAATGTAATTATATATAAATTATTTCATCATCGTGTTAGATAGAAATTGTTTTTCTTATTTTAGCCATATAAAATAGTTAAATCCTGAATTTAAAAATTACTGGTAAAAAATTATAAATGTTATTTGGTACTGTTTGTGATTACTTTTGTACAGTTGAATTTATTATTGTATAGTCAAGAAATGAATTTTTCAATCAGTGAATTGAAGCTTATTAATCCATCCTCATTCTCCAGATTTGAATATATTAGGTTTTTTCCTATGTGGTCGTTAACATTTGTTGTTTGAAGCAGATCCTACCTTGTTATAGGCTTGCCTATTTAATTGCGGGACGCACTGCACATTTCTCTTATTTTTGGCTAGCACACACTTTATTTGTTTGTATTAGGTAATCCTGGTGGTCAATCCAATGCAAGTCGCAACGAACACCTTACATCACATCAACAACAACTTGGAGATCGATTATATCCCAAAGTAAATTTGATAGTTCTTTTTTTATGAACATTAAAAAAAATGTTAATTTTTATTTCCAGGTATATAACTTGCATCCAACGTTCGCTGGCAGGATAACCGGTATGCTACTGGAACTCTCACCTGCTCAACTTTTGTTGTTGTTGGCATCGGAAGACTCTCTAAGGGGTAAAGTGGAAGAAGCAGTCGAAATGATCCTGGCCCATTCGCATTCTCAACAAGAACTCAACTCGGAAGCATTGTTAGGTTGGTTGTTTTATCTCTGAATTGTTTAAAGTTATTTAAATGAAAATGCACTTGTTCAGAATTAGATGTATTTTCGCTGGCAGATAGGGGCAGTTCTCGTAAGAATTCAAGTCGTTCTAATACTGGTGATACTTCGGTGCAAGATGATACCGTTAGCGAAGAGGAGGATAATGCCCCCTTGTTCTATTGTCCCGGAAAGAGGGGTTTTTATGCTCCTCGACAAGGGAAGGGATCATTTGAAAGGTTGAATGCTTTTAGAAATGTCGGAAGGTAACATTGATGAGTTGTTAATTTGATTTTTGTTAAAAAATTAATTTTTTAGGCTGTTAGGATTATGTTTGCTGCAAAACGAATTGTGTCCCATTTTTCTGACTAGGCATGTATTGAAGTCAATTTTGGGACGGCCAATTAGGTTTCATGATCTTGCCTTTTTTGATCAAGTTGTTTATGAATCTATGCGACAGTTGGTGGTGGACGCCGAGACTAAAGAGAGTAACAATCTTTTCTCTGCTCTAGATCTTAACTTTAGGTATGGTAAAATATTTTGTTTGGGTTTTATTAGTAATATTAAAATAATTACATTTGATTCATAGTATTGATCTGACAGCTGAAGAAGGAGGTGGTACAGTTGATTTAATGGTAGGGGGACGGGATATCGAGGTAACCTCTGCAAATGTTTATGACTATGTTAGAAAATATGCCAAATATAAGATGGTTAAAGCGCAAGAGAAAGCAATCGAGGTAAGATATTTTATGTATTTTTGGTAATGTCCGATACCAAAATGTTTGAAACTACTAAAATGTTGATTGAACACGGCTGTACTTTATTGCAATTGAAATGTCTATTTAAGTCGGCAATTAATTTTTAATTCAGTTTCATTCTTATTTAAAAGACGGGTAGGGTATTAGAATAACATTTTGCAAGTTGGCATCAATAAAATTTCACAGTAATATTTTATATCGATTTGTATTTTTTAAATAGCAGTTTTATTAATACAGTCATCTTGCTACCCTCCACATTTCTGCACTTTTAAGTATTTTCTACCTTTAATTGTTTTGGAGGAATGATATCAACATTTTTTAAAATAGGTAGATTTTTTTGAAGGATCTCGTGTATAATTATTGATCATTCTGATATATTATAATTTTTAATCTTGCACTTGCCCTTACATCAGGAATGTTTTGAGAAAATGGAAAAACTTCTAAAGGTTTAGTAGGCCATGAATCAAAATAACATTGTTTCATATTTTTTCATGCAGCTTTCAATATTCAGACGTCAAATTAAAAATTCAATAAATCTGAATGTTGTCTCTCTATAATTTGCTACACCCGATGTTGTTTTTTTTAACTGCTAGTGCTATAAATTTGTGCAGAAAGTTATGACTGTTGATAAACAATGGGAAATAATTTTTTCTTACTCGTTCAGGGCAGGGACAAGGCCGCGGTGGTCGATATCGTCTGTACTATTTAAAATACAGAAAAAGTTTTCATGTAATTCTAGGGGACCAATAGGACTACATTGTACAATATTTTTATACACAGGAGGTTCCATATAAGAGTGCTATATCAAACTTGTTTTTTTTAATACATTTTTGATACATGTTTTTTTTTATTGTTAGTCAAAGCTATGTATTGTCCTGCAGATGTGGTAATGGTGAATTTTGTTATACAGGGTGTTTATTGCAACTACAAAAATGTCTTAACTTTTTTTAAATAGCACCCTATATGTTTTTATTTTTTGCAGTCTAAGGTTTATTAAAAGTTGTTTTTTTTATTACACTTTTGTGATGATAAACGTAAATTAGATATACTAGAAGCTTTTAAAATTCATCAAGTTTTATTAACTGCTTATACCTGAAACCAACGGTTTTCGAGAAAATCTTATTCTAAAGAAAAAATCAGGTAATTTCCAGAAATTCAGACATCGTTCAAGACATTGTTGACACCTGTTGTTTTGTGTTTTTGCAAGAAACAACTACGAACATGTACGAAATTTTTTTTAAATAAAATTGTTAAAAACAGTAAATCTTTTTTTAGTAGGAGGTAGTAAGGTGTTCAATATGTCCGCCATTTGCTTGCACGAACAAGCTTAAGATGGCTTAAAAAAACTACCGAATGATTAATTACATGCAAACGGTTTTTCATGTCTTTTTCACTGTGTAAATTATCAATCGATGGAAATTATTTATATCAGTAAGAATACAATGCACGAATTTTGAAGTTGAAATTTTGTAATATTTGACTTTGAACACTGTATTTACCCTACCAAAAATGACTTTATTATTTTTATTCTAGCAAATATAATTTTATTTTTCAGTAGAACGTTTATTTATTAAATATTATTTTTATGTTTAATGTGAAGACATATTACTAATTTTCATGCACATTTCAATTGGAGTATGAAGTATAACATGCGTTCAAAGAAGAAAAATGCATCAAGTGGATCTTGAATGCCACTGTTTTGCCGATCTCGCCCAATATCCACTGCATGTGCTATACTGGGTGGGATCGACAGAAGTGCGACATCCAAGGCTGACTAGACTTTTTTCTTCGAACTCACAGTACGCCGGGCCAAACCTGAGAAAAATTCGAACCTCATGCAATAGTATAGGGAGGGATGGAGTAAATGGTACACTTTGAATGTTCAGCGTTTTTTACTAAAGTGTACCCGATTTGCAGAAATACGAATTATAGCTGATTTAAGAAGCGACCAAATGGAGTTGCCTGACTTTTCTTGGGTTAGGCCAGGCGTACTTTACTTGCATATTATGGTATCTCCTGTACTTAAAAAAAGGCACTAAAACCGTTTTGATTTTGTCTTAAATGTTGAATTTTTATAAAACATTTAAACTTACGTCTATTTTAGCATATGCGAATGGGTGTGTTTGATGTTCTCCCAGAAGGCTCTCTAGATGGACTTACAGCTGAAGATCTAAGGCTGCTTCTCAATGGCGTGGGAGATATTAACGTGTCTGTTCTGATTTCTTACACCTCTTTCAATGACGAATCGGGTGAGAGCAGTGAACGATTGGTGAAGTTTAAAAGGTGGCTCTGGTCTATTGTTGAAAAAATGACTCATATAGAAAGACAAGACTTGGTATGTTGACTAATTTAAAAATATGGATGTAATAACGAACACAAGAATTTCTAAATATGTTTGCTTTTAAGGTTTATTTCTGGACTGGTTCACCAGCATTACCTGCAAGCGAAGATGGTTTCCAACCAATGCCTTCAGTGACGATTCGCCCAGCTGATGATGCTCATCTGCCTACAGCGAATACATGTATCTCGCGTCTTTACATCCCATTGTATAGTAGTCGCGCCGTGCTACGTCAAAAACTGCTACTTGCCATTAAAACCAAGAATTTTGGATTTGTGTGATCTAATAGATTTGTGTTAGTAATAAACTTACTTTCATTTTCAGTAACGTACACTATATAATTTTTTTTTTAATTCTTAGTGTCCTGTATCGTAATATAATCGATTATTAATATAAATATGGGTTTTTCCTTTTAAAATAAATACCTACATATAATATATGATTGCAAACAAGCTAAAAATTATGTGTAACAATAAGAATTAATAGATTTGAAAGCGTATCTTATTAAACCTTAGTGACAAAAGAAATGTGGTTGGTGAAAAAACAAGGTGAAACTAAAACAAGTTGTGTATATAATATAATATCGTTTAAAAGTGATAAGCGTCAGTTTCGTTACCCATAGTTTTGGGGTAGATTTTTGGTTAGACATTAAGCTGTTACGTTAAGTCGTACTTTTTTGTTCGATTTTCTTGTAATACAAACATTTTATTAGGTTTTTTTTAAATATCGTGTTATATTTGTTACGCCATGAATTTATCCTTATTCTTATAGCTTTTAGTATATTGTAATGAATTCATGAAAATATATTTTCAGTGGATTGCTGAAGGCTTAATTTTTGTTTTTGTTTGGCCTTACTTTCAGGTAGAACTTTGCGTATTAGAAATAATTTTTTTGCCAATTTCAAATAAATTTCTTCAATAAAATAAAATTTTAATGTAGTTAGAAATAACATTCAGTGGTATATACAGGGTGTATCAAATTATGTTGGCACTGTTGTTAACATTCTAGAGCTAAAGATTTAGTTAAACTTATTAAGAAGAAATTAATTTTATAACATGGTTCTAGTCCTTTTTTTCTTTATTACGACAAAAGAATGAAGTTTGCTATGGATAATATATCAATAGGTTTCGACTTGTGATTTTCTACAGGGGGTGGGGGAACAACATTTTAAACTCATTTTACAGAAAACAATGCACAATAGTCATATAGCAAAATGAATGTTTATTATTGTTATTTATATAATATACTACATAAATTTAATCAAATTTAAATTCTAAACAAATACTATTAATATTACAGAAATCAGAAAAGCAAAATTTTAATTTTTAAGTAAAATGACAAATGCAGATATTTATAACTATCAACAATTAAATCTTAAAAGTATTCATTCTAGCTGCACTCTTTTAAATGAAAATATCTAGAATTTCCTCTAAATTTAAACCATGACAAATTTCATTCTTTTAACTTAATAAATAAAGAAAAAGGGACGAAAAACTTTGAATGCAATAGTAACATAAAGTGGAAAATAAAAAATTATTGATGAAATACTTACGGCTAGCATCAAATTGTTTAATAGCTAGATACAATTTGTTAAACGACAAGTAAACATGAATAACTTTTTTATTATCTACTTTAGGTTACTACTGAAGTCATATTCAGAATTTCTTGCAGAACAGTTGAAAGTTAACTCCCCTAAATATTGCTGCACCTGAAAATTGAGTTGAACAATTTAGCTTTTAATAGAAATGTTTCATCATCCCCTGTTTATTAAATGAAGGGGCATGAATTTTCGATATTCAAAAATTCGCAGAAGGCATAGCAGATAAATTAGCGAGCATGAATCAAATTGTAGGTGCCAGTTTTTAAATAATATTTTGTTGAAAATTATAGAGAAAATTACCACTTTACTGTTTTCATTTGTGCAAAAAGTTTTACATACCTAGTCACATTGCGTTTTGCTAGGGATATTATAGTATAAAATTTACTGATGATCTGTCAACTTTGGTTTTGTGTAAACCTTCGCATGTCCCCCCCCCCCCGCAGATATTTTTAAATACCATATTTTTAGGTTCCTGGAGTTCCAAAACTTGTATTTTCGTCAAAATTTCAAATTCAATCATTTTTATGGAATTGATACGTATTTCCCTTTAGGAGAGGAAAGTAAAAAGTGCTGTATACAATTTACAATAGGGTTGGTTGAAAGTTTCTTTAAAACGATACCAGAGAAGTCGCGAGTTCGTTTAAAAACTAAAGCCGCAGTAAATGATTAAAGGTAAAAGTTAATTTCATAATTGGAAAAATTTTATTGACATTGCAAACAGTGAACAACAAAACAATTGCTTCAGATGAGATAGAGTCAATTTTTTAAAGAATAATTGTTTTGGTCGTCGTCTGCGTTGATTTGTGAAAATTAGTTGTCACAAATCAACACAGATAACGGTTTTGGTAATTATATGTTTTCTAGGTAACACTAACGACATTAATTAAAATATTTCTTGTAACTTTGGTTTTAACTCAACTTACGGCATCAGTGACGGCTTGTGGGTTTAAAAACAGCTGAAGTGTTTTTGTAAAAAGAAATTTCTTTCCCCAAATGGCGACGGGGGGGGGGGGCCAGTACTCATGTCCGCTGAAAAGCTTTTTTTTAGTATTTCTTACTTTTTCTAATAATTTAATTTACAGATTTACCACAAGAACCAAGTAATAATAAACTAAAAGATAGATATAAAAACTAAAAAAAAGTGGTTCAGATTTTATTTACATATTTACATTTTAATAGTAACATTACTTTTTGTACGTCAGGTCGATCGTTCTATTTTCCAAACCTGCAAACTTGTTGGTAATATCGTCATAAAATGGCAGACTCGTTTGTAATTCTAATAATAATTCGTTTTCGATCGACAGTCTTCCTAGACAAGAAAGCCTTTCTTCTGTCTTCGAATTTCGCAAATACGTCTTGATTCTCTTTAGGCAACTTCTTTCGACAGATGCACTAGTGGACGGTATGGTAAGAATTAAACAAAATAACTTATATGTTTCTTTAAATATATCCCTATTTTCGTGCAAAAATGTTATTAAGTCTTGCAGACTTTTATCTCTGTTCTGCTGATCACTGTAAACAACTTGTAATTCATTTTTTAATCTGTTCAGATTCGTATCACTAAATAACTTTGGGTAACTTTGTTGCAAATTTTTGAAGTTTTCAGTGGGAAAACTGTTATCGTAATCATCAAATCTGGAATTGTCTGCAAGCGCAACAAAACAAATTTTCTCCATGTCTTGAAATCGAGTGTCCATTTGCATTAAAACCGCGTCTAATATTTCGTAATACAATATTTTATGGCTTTGAAATATTTGAGTTTCTTGAGTTAATGCACCTCCAGGTCGTTTCCTTCGAACAATAATTGGCGTTTTTGACAAGGCTGCCACAAATATCGTTTTACATTCGTTTTCGTTTCTTTTGGATTGAATTTTTTCATAGACAATTTTAATCTGTGAAAGGCAATAAGACATTTCCATAGAATTTTTTTCTAATACATCAAATAAAATATTAGTTAATTCAAAAATTTCATTAAAAACCAAAACCAAAAACGTGAATTCAAACTCGTTAAATTTATTTAAAAATCCTTCTGATTGCCGAATAGAAGTATGATCAGATAATGATAATGGATCGTTAATAATTTGTTCAAAAAGTTCTTTTAAACGGTCCCATTCTGTCACAAGTAGGTTGAGAAGTTTTGAATTGGACGGCCAATTAGTATCTGTCGCAGTGGGAATACGCCTTGCGATCACTGAATCAGCTATATATGTTCTGTTAGCGCAATGGTGAATAAATGCCGGTAGTCCATTAACATTTGCAAAAAAAATTCGGCACTTTGAAATTTTGTTCACGCTTTGTTGTAACACGAAACTTAAGCGATGTGCTAAACAATGAACAAACACTGCTTGCGGAGCTACTTCTTTAACTTTTGCTTGGAGTCCGTTTAAATGGCCAGACATCACAGTGGCCCCGTCATAACATTGTGCAATTAATTTCGAATTATAGTTGAAACCTTCCAAGGAGGAGTGCACTAGGTTGAATAATGTTTCAGCTGAGCGATTTGCGCTAACGTCATAAAATCCTAGAAATCGTTCTACTAATATCCCGCTAGAATTAACATATCTAAGAATTATAGAAATTTCAGATTTCTGCACTATGTCTGTGATATCGTCCACTTGAATGGAAAAAAATAATGCTTCGTTTATTTCTTTTCCAATATATTCTTTAATGTACTCGGAAATACAGCTAATAAGTTCATTTTGTATTATTTTAGATTCCCCGGCAAAAACACTTTCAATTTTTTTATAATGATTCTGAATATGTTCCGGGCTTGTATTCACGAACATTTTCAATAATTCTTTAAAGTTTCCTCGGTTTACGGAATCAACTGTTTCATCATCGCCCCAAAATGCCAATTCCTGTTTTCCTAAATACAGAACAACGTTAATGGGCAGCTTCATAAACTGACGGTTTAAGTGCACGTTTTCATTGAATTTTACGACGTGTAATCTATAGTTTTCTTGTAACGCGTCGTTAATAGTATTCGCATTTCGCCTAAGTTGTTTATAGGTAACGGCGCATCTTATGTGATCTGCAGTTCCTTCGTGCTTATGCAGAGCACGCGTGACGTTTAAAAAATCATCAAAACCTACTTTATTCCATGGGCAAGCTTTAAGACAAACGAGAGTACACGGCCAACAAAATAGTTTATTTAGATAATAACTGCCACATAACCATTGATATTGTTCGTACCAAACATTTTTAAATTTTCTGAAGTATGGTTTGCCGTTATTGTTCACACATCTATTAACAATTAACGAAGGCATTGGTCTTTCCATCCTTAAAACTTCCTTTCTATCATCTTCTTTAAATATTAATAAAGGAGTTTCAAGTAAAATACAAATGCTGTCGTTTACAGGAAACATTTTACTTCTACGTGAATGGTGAACGCGAGCTACAGTTTACCAGATATAGACAAGCATATGCCTTCACAGAACATACAGAAACACTCCACCGCCTAAGTGAAACTGCCAACTGAAAATCTGAAAAGCTTCTAATTCACGCATCTTGGCAGCCATGCATGCGGGCGGGCGTGAGTGTATGTTGCCATGGCAACCTCCCCACTATATGGCCTTTCTGTTCCGATTCTAGGGAGATGCGGTTTACAAGTCGAAGTTGCCGACGCATCACTTCCAGTGTTGCCAGACGGGAGGACATGGGCGTCCAAAGGATTTTTCCAGGGAGGGGCAAGCCAAAGTGGATAGTTTGAATTGAATTTACGAGACCACCCCCGTAGAAGGGAATTTTTTCCATATATTTCCATATAATTTTAAAGAAATTCATGTGCAATGCGCGGTTATAAAATAAGAATAAATTGACTAGATTAAATCAATACCCGCATGTAATGGGCGCTTCACGTAAAATAAATAAATAAAAATTAGTAATTGTACTAAACTATCGAGGCTTCCCCTCGTGTTCTACTGTTCCTCAATCATTTCTAGCCATGGAGATGATGCACGATTTTCTTTTAAATTATAATGCACAATTAAATTAACTCAACATTCGTAACAATTACCTCATTAAAACATTGTTTGGAAAATAGTTAATAATGAATCGCATGTTTATTACGTCTACCGCCTTGTTTCACTACCGTCTTTAATCAATCCACTATAGATTCTTGACTTCTCTTTTGCAAAGATCTTCAGCAAGGCAGTTGCACTGTGCGCTATTCTTTTCCGAGTTCTGCGAGTGTTTGTTGCCGATATGCAAAAATATTGTTTTACTAAAATACAGTAATCACAGAGTTTAAGTCTGGACTATTCGGTGTCCAAAAGGTTCCGCAATTATTTCCGGAAAATTATTCGAAATATTAAATAATCCCTTGCACTGCTTGCGCTATTTGCAGTGTAGCGTCATCCTACATGAACCATTGTGTATTTATGTATGTATAATTCCGTAATAATTGTGTAAAAAGGGAGAGTCTAAGAGGCGGAGATGTGTAGATTTGCATCTTTGTTCGCGTATTTTTTTCTTAAAAACTGCTCTTAACCATAACCTTGTAACCAAAAACATTGTTTACAAAAAGCAGTAAACAAGCTAGTAAACTGTATGACGTCATGGACGTGTCTGTTAAACCAAAAGTAGGAAATTCCGCCCGTCCTTTGCGATTGGTCGGCATGCGGCAGAAAGTAATGTACACCAGCTGTTTGTATTGTTTTGACCACAACACAACAAATTGGTATTTTTTGAGAAAGCAACGTTTATTTAACATAAAAAGGAAATAGCTGACCACTTATATACCTTCGCGCCGCATCACTCGCCTCACTATACGACCCGCCACTGCTTGGCATTACTGTAAAGAAATATTCGCACATTTCGAAAGTATTTCATATGTTGTATTTGAAGTAATTTAACTATTTGTACTCTTGTTTTAATTTATTGTTTTTTTTTAATTCGACATCTTATTGGTAATTAATGTTTATAGTAGGTTTATTTTCAGAATTCGCTTTCTATCATTTCAGAAGTCAAGATACTTGCATGATTCTGTAAAATCAATCACCTTGTATGCAAAATTTAAATATATGAAAACGTTTAACTTGAAATTTTATCAGGATATATGGTTGTAGCGAGTGGTGGTAGCTCAGCGGTTGGGCGCTCAGCCTCTAACGCTAAAGGTTTGTGGTTCGATTCGCTGCCGAAGCCTTGCAGCAATAAAAATGTATGCCGCAACCCGCCACTTACATGCCCCAATTCGGTGTAGGCAGCCGTGGGGTATTAATGCCTAAAATCTGCTCTGGTATTTAGTCGTTCGGATTCGACTTTAAACTGTAGGTCCTCCGTACTTCACCTTAGTGCTACGGAGAGTACGTGGCCGAGAAGAGTGTCGGAGCCCAGCAGGGACGTAAAGGCTGATTACGAACGATTACGATATGGATATTCCAAATTGTATAAAGAGAATGTTATTTAATGTTGTGGTGCTAACTTCAATTTAAATTACATTTTGAAGTTTGAATGTAATTCTAAACTTAATTCTAAAATAACGGAAATATTACAAGCAGTATAAGCAGTAACTTCAATTTATTTAGCATGCTATGCAGTTAACATGAAATCAGTACCATCATAAATAATTTTTCACTCATTTCCGATTTCAAACGTAATTAATTAATTAACTAAAGCGAAAACTTTCACTGATATTAATGTATTCTTTAATCCGCTCTATAGAAAACATCACTTATTGTGATTTACAGCAAGATGACTGGAAGGGTATGGTGTTGTCACTCGAGTTTGATATGGGCGTCACGAAATGTTTGGCGGAGAGATGGCGCATAGGTACATAGTTATTAAAAAAATACGTTTGCGCGTCAAATTTGAAATCCGCACGCAATGCTATTCTAACCTTACTTTGTTTCTACTGTGATATACTGTCATATATTCAATATCAGTATTGAAAAGGTTAATACGTATTTAATATAGCCTGAAAATTTATATCTTCACACTGATTATCACTGCAGCGAGCACAGTAGTTATGGAATTCAACTTCGGGAAAACGACCGTTAATGCGAGGAAGCGGTAAAACTTGGTTTTGATTTTCCTGCGAAATTCGAAAAAAAAAAACAAATTTCAATGCACTCAGTTTTGACATCGATAAGGCCCCCAAAAGGCTTATTGCAAAGCACAAACACAAGAATGGTAGCACCACTGCACGTGTTTTTTCTTAGACGTGATTGGTGCCATTGATAGTTGTCACATACCAGTAAAAGTGCCTGCAGATCAACAGGATAGCTATCTAAACCGTAAATTTTTTCACTCGATTATTCTGCAAGGAATATGTACAGCAAAACTAATATTCAAAAACATTTGTAGGATTTCCTGAGTCTGCTCATAATGCAAGGGTAAGAGCAATTAATTACTAAATTACACGAAGGATAATATCAATACTTCATTTTAGGTGCTGAGATACTCCTTCTTGCGTAAAAGTGTGGAACAATTTGGGGCACAGAAATATTTCTATGGAAAATACCATTTGGTTGGGGACTCCGCATACCCCTGCCAAACATGGTTAATGACACTATACAAGTAGGTATTATCTATCATAAATTTTAATGCAATGTTTTATACTTGCCGTGTAAATAATCAATATTTTAAATAATTATATATTGTTATTTATAGGGATAATGGAAAGTTGTTGAAAAGGCAGAAAGAGCACAATAAAGGCTTGAGTAGAGTATTAGTGGAACTCCAACAGCACACAGCTAAATAGGAGCGCCTGCTAACAGACAAGGATGTGCCTACAAGTTTGCAAAGGTGCAACTACAACATACAAATGGCTCTTTTTAGGGCCCAAAACTCGTTCAAAAAAGAATTTCTAAAAGTAGAGTCTGTAATCGCTAATTTAAAACAATAAGGAAATTAACAGAGTACAAGAGTGTGTTTTTAGTAGTAAGCTCTGTACATATGTTAGCTTCAAAAATTTGATTCTTCCAATGGTTTAAGAAATAAAAGTGGGGCGACACTTAAATGACACCCTGTGTATTTAAATGTGCCCTTGTTAATATGCTTGTATGTTGCATTATACAGAAATATACAATAAATGTGCATTTAACTGTGGTGTCTTTATTCTGTATTGTACATTAAAATAGGCGTTAACAACTTAAAATTTTAAATGATTCAGATTCAAAAATATTGGCAACAATCTCCTTTTTCTGCTGCGATCCTGGTAGGTATTGCTCAAAAATTTGAAATTTTTAACTTCACAAATACCTAACAGCACCTTATTTAGTCTGTGCTCCTGGTAGTACTTGGTTAGCATATTGTTTCAGGAAATTTACATTTTACCTTAAATAATTTTGATGCAACACCTTTTTCCTCCTATGGAATCCTGATACCAACTTGGTAAATTTTGATCCCAAAAGTTATGATAATTATTCAGAAAATTAATTATTGCAACACCTTATTGTCCTTCTGTAATCCTGATAGCAATTGTCTGGAATTTGATTATAAAAGTGGGGTTTTCGAGCTTGAAATTTTTACTAGTTGCTACCTCTTTGCACTTCTGTGATCCTGATACCAATATTTTCTGAATTGATTTTAAAATTGAGGTTCTCAAGCTTGAAGTTTCTCCATTTACTATCAGGATCACAGAAATGGGAAAAGGTATAATGTCACGAGTATTTATTGAATCTGAAAATTTGAACTATTCGCTATTAGGGTCACATAAGTGCGAAGAGATCATCAATAAGCAAAAATTTTAATTTTGAAGGCAAATTCTAACTACTTGCTACCAGGAGTCCAGAAACGATGTAGAGGTTTGTCAAAAATAATTTGAGTATAGTTTCAAATTTTGACTATTTGGTAACAGGATTACAGCAATACAGGGATATTAATTTTGAATAATTTTGACTGTATAGATTAGAAACTTTAAAACAAATTTTTGACCACTTGCCATCAGCTGTATTTTAGTAATTTTATGATAAATGACAAAGTTGATAATTAAAACAAGCTTATTGTTGCAAATATTATTTTATTTGTTATATTTTTATTACAATTTGTAATTAACATTTTAATAATACGTATGTAAATACAATAATCAAAATTAATACGAAAAGTTTCACTTTTTTACATCTTCAAAAGATGGGACGTTCTCCGCTACAAGGCTGATTGATGATTCTACGTCTTCACAATTGAGGCGCCTTGCCATTTCTTGCTCCAATAACAACCTGAAATTTTAAAAAAATACAATCAGTGAATGAGCTATTAGAATTATACTAACAAAAGGAAATCAGGTAAGTATAAATGAAAGAAGGTGGAAAGTCTCTTGCACATGTAAAAAGCTATGTAAACTCAAAATTATAGAAAAACAAAAGTAATTTAAAAAGTGTAACGGTGATATTAATCAAAAGTTAATCGGGCAAGAAAGATAGAGCTACCTACCATAAGGAATGTTGTTTTAAGTCGCTCTTTTTCACATCTTGAAAGGATGGGAAGTTCCCCGCTACAAGGCTGATTGATGATTCCGAGTCTTCGCAATTGAGGCGCCTTGCCATTTCTTGCTCCAATAACAACCTGAAATTAATAAAAAAATACAATCAGTGAATGAGCTATTAGAATTATACTAACAAAAGAAAATCAGGTAAGTATAAATGAAAGAAGGTGGAAAGTCTTTCGCACGTGTAAAAAGCTATGTAAACTCAAAATTATGGAAAAACAAAAGTAATTTAAAAAGTGTAAACAGTGAATTATTAATGAAAAGTTAATCGGGCAAGAAAGATAGAGCTAGCTACCTACCATAAGGAATGTTGTTTTAAGTCGCTCTTTTTCACATCTTCAAGGACACAAGATAGTCAATAGTTGATGATTCCGGATCTTCATAATTGAGGTGCTTTTTACATTTTGTGCTCTAATGGTCACTTAAAATAAACAAATTTACAATCAATAAAGTAATTATCTATAAGTAAGCTTTTAGAATTAAATACTAACAAAAGGAAATTTGATAAACATAAATTATAAATGAAAGCTGGAAAATCCTACCATCAGCTATGTAGCTCCTGTTTTGCCTTTTCAAAATCGACTAAAGTTGATGATTACGATCTTCACAGTTGAAGTGCCTTTTCGATTTCGTGCTTTAATGACGTAAATATTTAATATACAATCAATTAAGTAATTATCTATAAAAAGGTAAATTTACAAACTTCATTCTACTTTCTTTTGACCGTTAAAACTTACAAGACAAGTTATCATAACTGCTTTCCTACCCAAGACATCGAATATCCCTCCAACAACTGGCAATGCAGTAAACTAAACATCAAACTCAGAAAACCACCAAAAAGGATTGAACTGTATTAGTACTCAGGTACACCAACAAGTTCTTGAAAGTAGTATATTTTATGTGACAGTCACACGTCCAGTCCTGCTGTCGGTAGTGTTCTAATAATGTCAATAGGGGCAGAATCATTGTAAAAGCCAGCAGATCCAAAAGAAGCGATATGAAAACGACGTAAACCATAGAATCCACTTTTTCTTGGTTAGTTTTGCAATTTTTCGTTTCTGCCTTATTCTGCTTCTTCATCATTCAATATGCTCAAAAAAAGGAGTGCAGAACAATTTTCTAATTACGTTTCACTTTTTCTAAATGCTTTCTTGGCACACCTTAAATTAATCACTAATTTTTAATTACACCAAAAATGTAAACCCAAAATAAGTTAAAAACTGATTAAAAATTAAATATAAAACTCTTAGGTTAAAGCTTCGCCCATTTTTAAAGGTTAGGTTACTTACTCGTCTTTAATTTTCTGCTGGTGGTCTGTCTTTTTACTAAGTTGAAGTTTCTAATTAGCTTTGAAGTAAAAATTGCAAAAATTCACCTTCTGTTTTAGCAATAATTGTTCCGATTTTCATTCTGACTGCATTCTGAGAAGCGCCGTGTAGTTCAAATGTAGAAACTCCCTCATGTTGCTCTCATTATGAACATCTGGAAATTCAAATGTAAAATTAAAGATTGATTACAATGCACTAAATTGTTTGAAAAAATATTTGCGAAAAAATCCTAATATTGAAGATACACTTTAGAAAATGCTAAAGTGTAATAAATTGAATAAAATGTACATTGTCCAAAAAATTGGTCAAATTTCAAGTTCAAAACACCAAAAATTAAATAAACTAGAGCTTTGAATTACAGATAACTACCAAAATTTTTGATTAACAATAATAATCCTCATACAAAATGATTGCGAATGCAGAATTCAAGCTGTCCGAGTATGAGCGAATTGCAAGTGGGGTTGTAACATTGGTTCTGATTTTGGTTGTTGTCCTTCTGACTGTGACTGCTTATTATTAGTCTCCATAACACATTTCTCCATAAATCCGAACTGCAGTCCTGTAGTGATCCTGTCCGGGAATCCAGTTCCTTTTCTGGCCCAACATCTTCGTAGTAATCCAATTGCTCAGCAAATAAAGAAGCACACTGTAGTTATAACGTTGAAACTTCCTCAATGTTTGTTCACATTATGAATGTCTGCAAATTTTAATGTTAAATTAGAGTTTTAAATCTCAACACTAAATCATATAAAAATAATTGTCAAGCAACCGCTGCGAGACCTTCCTTCATACTCCAACTCGCACGTGGTTTTAAATTTAAATGTTATGTGAACAGACTTTATAAATCAGCAAAAAAATTCTGTTTCACTGCCTTAGATGTGGTAGAGGGAGTGATTCATCCGATAATAAGAAGTAAATTTTTATAAATTGAGCCGCCATTTTATAACGGTGAGAAATATTGAAAAACCAAAGACCTTTAAAATGAGGTATCACTTGACCCCTCGTCCTATTTAAGATTTTTGAGACAATATCTTTTGAATGTTCCCCCTCTTTTGAGAAGGAGAGGGGGTACTAATATTTATTTTTTGTCCTCATGTGATACATCATTGGAAAACTAATTTAATGGAATTTAACGGTCGGTACCAAATTTCTTGGTACAATAATAGTTCATGTGCGGTTGGGAAAAGGTTTGTGTATAATGACTGCTTTTTGAATATAATTGGCCGCCATTTTGAAACGGTATTGAGGTATCGCTATTTTCTTTTTTTAAATTTGTTAGTTTAAAAAATACCTCTTAAACAAAGTACGACTTAAACCACCTTCCTATTTGAAAATCTCGAGACCCCCCCCAAAACTATCCTTGCCAGAGCCACAAAAAATTTATAAATATTTTTACTGCATACCTCGTGTACGTACGATTTATATAACACATTTTTATTCCATTCATGTAGGTTCAAGATAAAAGATAGTGTGTAGGTGTTACACACTGTATAATATAAATAGAAATATTTTCATTTTATTATCATAAACGCTAGAATTATTCATAATTTTTGTATAAAT
This sequence comes from Ctenicera cuprea, assembly GCA_958336395.1. Taxonomy (NCBI): domain Eukaryota; kingdom Metazoa; phylum Arthropoda; class Insecta; order Coleoptera; family Elateridae; genus Ctenicera; species Ctenicera cuprea. Next base: position 16,952,297 of record OY284487.1, on the reverse strand, counting down.
TACAGCAGAGTGAATTTGCTCTCGATTTGCACTCGCCAAAAAGAAATTGTTATTTTTGTTTCAATAAAGTGTGCTGGCAACGACTTATGTTATCTGTACGTTTAAAATATAATGTGAAATAAATCGAATAGGCTAATATTTCTGGTAATTTCTCCGCTCCCGAGTTAGAATTAGACAAGCAAAAGTTCTAACGAGCTTTTGACAAAAAGTATCACTACCCTAATTTTATATTTGAGGTGGAAAACTTGATAGGTTTTTAAAATTTTAGAATGAAAAGAAATATCCAGATATTGTTGTCTTCAATTTAATATTTTTGGTTAAAATAAAAGCTAAACGGAAAATCTATTTAACTTTTCTATGAGAGAGTAGGTTATGGACTGGTTGATTTCAGGTTGTGTTTCTAGTCGGATGGGGACAAGTAGAAATTAAAAAGAAATCTTTAAAAAGTACTGGATAAACACTTCCGCATTTAACATTAAAACTTCAAAAGCAATATTAAAAATCTTACCTACCTTATAAGAAGTCACATTTGCAGAAAGATCAACCACTTCTTCCTTCATAGACGTTTAATGAAAAGGGTTGGTAATGCATTGGAAAAAGAAGGAATTCTGTCTATGGGGATGAAAGCTGTAAAAGAAATAAACATTACCAAAAGCCATAATATAAATTGTGCTTTCACGATCATACAATTGAAGAAATAGTCATAACTTGTACATCAATCAAATAACGTATTTTTTTTAAAATTACCTATCATAATTTATGCTACCACGGGATTTTTCGAAATATAATATAATTCCATTATCGGTTTAATGAATTATTCCCCATTTCAAATTAATAGCAAAACGACCCTTCTTTTAAAGCATTTAAGCAGTAAAATTATAGGTATGTAGGTAGTATTTGTACCTTTTTATGAATCTTCCTGGTTATTTTTAATTAAAATGGGTATCCACTCCACATCTATACACCATACACGTTTAGCACTGTCCATAATTCTTGTACAATTTCAAGATTCACAAAGTAATACATTTTACGCAATTATGAATTAACAAATAATTTATAGAACAAGCTATCTCTACAGCTTTACTAAGGTGAACTCATGGTGAACTAATAATGTTATCAGGGAGAGGAAAAAAATGTACCAATCATAAAGCTTGTTTAGAAAAGACATCTGGCATTTGCGAAGGAAAATTAACCACAAGGTCGAATGATAAACTGGTTTGTTATGCACCTGTTACATGTAAACAAAGGAAGAAACTGATAAGAACTGATAACATCCAAGTTTTCAGACACGTTGTTTAGAATTAATTTTATTGAAATAATGAATTTAAGTTAAACTAGTTGAACCAGCGGGTTACGGACTACGCTTTTTTTGGTAACTTCTTTTCAAAAATAATATCCGCCGCTCCGCGCTGTTTGCGTTGCATAATCTACGCTGCAGCCGTATTTCATGCAAGTTGAGATTGGTCGGTAACTCAATAGTTACAATCTGATATATGCAAAAATATAAAAGATTGAGCAACAATTTTTTTTGATAAAATGGGACTGAAGGGGTCGTGTATTAGGCTAATATTCAGTTCTGCAAACCACCCTATTTTAAAAATTGGAGGGTAGCTGAAAAATTTTAAATAAAATGCTGCATAATTTTTAATATCTGCATCAAAATAGGTACGGCCTCTATTTTTCAGATTTTTAGAAAAACGTTGACTACCCCTACGAGATTATTTTTTTACGTTTACAACTCCTAATAAATGAGAGGGATGAAATATTTTGTACATTTTTCACTCATTAAATTTTACTTGATTTAATTTTGGTTGTTTATTTTCAGTAGGTACATTTAAATAAAAACAATCTCGTAATGGTTTTTAATATTTACAGAATTTCATGCAACTATTTATTTGGGGTAGTATGTTTTGAAAAAAATCTGAAAAAATAATATTTTGATATAGATATTAAAAAATATTGAAAATTATATATCATCCCATTGAAAGCATTCAAGTTACCCCCATTCATTAAAACCAGGCAGCTTTTCAAAACTCACTATTAGCATAATGTACGGCTCCTTCCAACCCATAAAATCAAAAAAAAATTTTTCTCAATCTTTTACAGTTTGAAGATCCATATCAGCTAGTAACACTATTTAGGGCGCCAATGAAGGAATCCTGCAGAAATCTCAAACATTTAATTTAAACTAAAAATACTTGAACTGTGGAATAACAACACTTTAAAATTACAGCACCCTTCCACCCAAGTAACTAAATACCAGATACGTATTTCGACAGAAAGCTGTCATCATGGTGGTAAACTGGCGAATAAATTAGGAGAGCTTTGATTTTTCCAGAATAGATGCATCTTTATACGCTTTATAACATATCAAAAGGCCACAGTGATCCTAGTGGTGCTAAATTAGCCATCTTGAAAAAATGGCAGAATTGTTGCTAGTCCCTTAATATTTTTTCGTAGTCTTGATGTCCCATGTGTGTTTTTGATGACATTATAAATATAGCCACAATAAATTCCTTTGTGATCTATAATTCCAATAGAAACAGAAATAATGTAAAATGGGAGCCTAGATTAACATTTATGCTGAATCTAAGTGAAGAACTGATGAAACGGTGGTTAGAGATGCGAGTTAACACCTCATATTTGCAATGGTGGCCATATATGGCAAGATATATGCAAGATTTTGAAAATTAATATACCAGATAAAAGAGCCACCCAGGGTGCAAAGAAGCGTACTATCTACAATTTGTGCACCTGTTACATGTAAACAAAGGAAGAAACTGATAAGAACTGATAACATCCAAGTTTTCAGACACGTTGTTTAGAATTAATTTTATTGAAATAATGAATTTAAGTTAAACTAGTTGAACCAGCGGGTTACGGACTACGCTTTTTTTGGTAACTTCTTTTCAAAAATAATATCCGCCGCTCCGCGCTGTTTGCGTTGCATAATCTACGCTGCAGCCGTACTTCATGCAAGTTGAGATTGGTCGGTAACTAAATAGTTACAATCTGATATATGCAAAAATATAAAAGATTGAGCAACAATTTTTTTTGATAAAATGGGGCTGAAGGGGTCGTGTATTAGGCTAATATTCAGTTCTGCAAACCACCCTATTTTAAAAATTGGAGGGTAGCTGAAAAATTTTAAATAAAATGCTGCATAATTTTTAATATCTGCATCAAAATAGGTACGGCCTCTATTTTTCAGATTTTTAGAAAAACGTTGACTACCCCTACGAGATTATTTTTTTACGTTTACAACTCCTAATAAATGAGAGGGATGAAATATTTTGTACATTTTTCACTCATTAAATTTTACTTGATTTAATTTTGGTTGTTTATTTTCAGTAGGTACATTTAAATAAAAACAATCTCGTAATGGTTTTTAATATTTACAGAATTTCATGCAACTATTTATTTGGGGTAGTATGTTTTGAAAAAAATCTGAAAAAATAATATTTTGATATAGATATTAAAAAATATTGAAAATTATATATCATCCCATTGAAAGCATTCAAGTTACCCCCATTCATTAAAACCAGGCAGCTTTTCAAAACTCACTATTAGCATAATGTACGGCTCCTTCCAACCCATAAAATCAAAAAAAAATTTTTCTCAATCTTTTACAGTTTGAAGATCCATATCAGCTAGTAACACTATTTAGGGCGCCAATGAAGGAATCCTGCAGAAATCTCAAACATTTAATTTAAACTAAAAATACTTGAACTGTGGAATAACAACACTTTAAAATTACAGCACCCTTCCACCCAAGTAACTAAATACCAGATACGTATTTCGACAGAAAGCTGTCATCATGGTGGTAAACTGGCGAATAAATTAGGAGAGCTTTGATTTTTCCAGAATAGATGCATCTTTATACGCTTTATAACATATCAAAAGGCCACAGTGATCCTAGTGGTGCTAAATTAGCCATCTTGAAAAAATGGCAGAATTGTTGCTAGTCCCTTAATATTTTTTCGTAGTCTTGATGTCCCATGTGTGTTTTTGATGACATTATAAATATAGCCACAATAAATTCCTTTGTGATCTATAATTCCAATAGAAACAGAAATAATGTAAAATGGGAGCCTAGATTAACATTTATGCTGAATCTAAGTGAAGAACTGATGAAACGGTGGTTAGAGATGCGAGTTAACACCTCATATTTGCAATGGTGGCCATATATGGCAAGATATATGCAAGATTTTGAAAATTAATATACCAGATAAAAGAGCCACCCAGGGTGCAAAGAAGCGTACTATCTACAATTTGTGCCCATTTTGTCTTCAAAGAATGACAACAAATCATTGTGGACGCTCCAACTGCCGTATTTGTGGAGCACACCAAGCCAGTTGCTGCCAAAACTGCGCACAGTAATTTTTGATTTTCAATTATTTTTTGAGAATTTTTATTCATTAATATACACAAAAACCAACTGTACACTTAGCATGTGATAATAATTTATTTTTTCAAAATGTTTCTAACTTAAAAAAAGTAGTAAAATTTACGAGTGTTTAGTATTCATGCAACTCCCAAGTATGTTTAGTGTTCTAGAGTTAATATTAAAGTTACCTACCACCATTTACATCTTACTGGGCCAATTGTTTAAGACAAATTGAATCGTAGAAACTAAATTATAAAATCTTTAGTTTTTGGGCTATACAATCTCAAAGCAAAATGTTTAATATTTCTATTGGGTGTTACATAGGGTGTTTAAGATAAGCGCCCCATGTATGTGGATTCCTAAACGGTAAGTGATAGAGATTCGATTAAATGAAAAGTATTGTTCAGCATCTCAAGTACTAATATGATCCACATTCAAATCCTACAATTTTTGCTTAATTTTCAGTACAAACTAAAAAAACTAAAATGTTCAGTTTTTGCTTTTTGTGTGTAATTTGGTTATTATCAACGATATCACAATGCGGTTTTGATTTCATTACGACACTTTTTTACACAGATTTCAAATCTCAAATTAAAATTTTTATAGGTCGTTAAATTTTCAAGATATTGACATTAACTTCGCTTTTTTAAATATGCGTCAAATGCAACAATGTCATCATTGGATAGAGTTATTTTTCCTCTTTTCTCTGATATAAGGTTTGATGAGTTTATTTCTACAAATAACGGAGTTGTAAGTAAAAAACTGTTTTCTCATAGTATAGAGTTGTGAAAAACAAGTCTAGCTTCCGCTTCCATTTAGGTTTTTTTTTGAAAAGCTCAACTAAAACTACAATTTTCGACATACCTCTTCACTTAAAATTTCATCAAAATCGTTCGAGTACTTTCGCCTTTAGAGGCGTCACACATCCATCCACATACCATACATTACAACGTAATGTGCTCTACACGCATAATTAAATACCCAGCATAATTTGTAATAATTTCACGTTATGCAGCAGTTAATGGTAAACAACTTTTATTTAAAAAAAAATTGATATTCTCAATAGTTTAGGAAATAATGGTGCGGTGACAATTAAATGACTTGCCCTGTATACTAGGATCATGAAATTGTAGGATGTTCATAAGAAATGTTCATGTTTGTTAAAACTTAATTAGCTAATTACCTTTATTGCAATCTCATTTAATCAATAAATTAAAATTCTACATAACCTAAAAATAAAAAAAGCTAGGTAGACCTAAATGAAACATAGTGTCCCGACATATACCTAGCTCCCTTACCTCCTGGGTAAACACTATCCCCTGTAACTTAAAAACTTCTAAAGTAATTTAAATATCTTACCTTACCTATAGGAAGTCATGTTTGCAGGAAAAAGCATCCATTTCTACTTTTATCAGATAAGAGTTCCTGATGGATTGGAAAAGGAAAAAATTCTGTCTCCCCCTACACAAGCTGTAAAGTGGATACAAATTAGCAAAATCCAACCAAATATCTCATTTCGGGATCACACAAAAATGATACTAAAGTCACTAACTCTTAAATTAATCAGGCAACCTGTTTTTTATGTTCATCAGTTTACAGTATCATCATTTCGAAAAATAATATAATTCGCCCATAATTCTATTATTGTTGCAGTAAATTTTCACCATTTCAAATTAAAAGCTAAACACCCACTCACTTTGAGCATTTAGCATTTACAAAACATTTTTAGGAAGTAAAATTATGTAAGTACCTATGTCTGTGCCTATATTGTGTAGAAATTGGTGTTTACTTACGCGTACACACCACACACGTTTAAAACTGCCTACAATTTCTGTACAATTTTGAAGTTTTCACAAAGTAATACAATTAACATATAATTAAAAGAATTAGAACATAACCAAGAACCAACATTCAGCAGACATTGCGCACAAACTAATAAAAATATGCAGTGTAGTGGGAGGAGAAAATGAACCAATCACAGAGCTTTGTTATAACCGAATCTGCAAAGTAAAGGTCTATTCACACATATCAGTGACGTGTCAGTGCCGTATCAGTTCAGTGTCAGTAACATCCGTGATGTATCAGCGACGACTATTCACACATATCCGTACAGTTTCATCAGTTGTCAGTAATTATTTTAGCGAGATGGCTAAGTTTACAGACACAGAATTAGCCATGATTGCCATAATTTTGGATGAAGAGGAAGTGCATCAGTCGAATTACCATTTTCTCCCATTTCTTTTCCTATCTTGTTCCAAATGTCTTGTTTGAAACTACTGTCTATATATTTTGGATGGGATAAATCATATATTACAGAGTATTGGAGAACCAATTCAATAAGTTGCTCGTCAATCATTTTATTCACAAAAACGTGACAAGCAAGCTACACGACAACGTACAATACGTCAGTGAAATAGTAAAAATATCGTTGGCAACGATATATAATCTCACGGAGCGGATACTGCACTGATACTGAATGCAAAAATACGTCACTGTATCGGGCTTGTGTGAACACGTTAATCTAAACTACATGCAACGATATTTTATTTTTCACTGACACTGACACTGAACTGACGCGGCACTGACACGTCACTGATATGTGTGAATAGACCTTAAAATTATCTGCAAGGTAAACTGGTTTAAACTGGATTTGTTAGGTGATGTGCCACATGTTACATAAAAACAAAACACGAAACTGATAAAGATAGCATTGAAGTTTTGAGGCATGTTGTTTATTATTACTAGAATAAATTTTATTCAAATATTGAAATTAATTTAAATTGAGAAGAAACTGCCACTGCGAGGGTTTTATAAGAATTCTGACATTTAGCAGAACTGCAATTTAAAACACCACTAAAGGAGTCCTACAGAAAACTCAAACATTCAAGTTTAAACTTAAATTCTGAAGATTTTAATGTACAAGTTTTGAAATTTTTTTGATGCGTTAAAGAGCGTTACATGCTTCTGAAGAAAGAACAGTCTAATCACTTTTTGTCCTAACTTTTGCAGTAGTTGCACTAAAATTTTGAAATTTTATATGTGAGCACTACTGATTTAGTTTACTATTTTTACTTATTTTTGATTGAATAAGTGCACCAGAGGTGTCTCGTATGGGGTGTCACATAATATTTGCTTCCCAATATTTTAGATCTTTACAATTTTTGAAGTTTTGTCTAGAAAATCTTATACTCCATACAAAAATACACAAAAACGGTGCTCTTGTTGAAAGTCGCTATATCTAACAGTTATCAAGATACTTCAATGTTTTTGTAAAATCGAGTTACCATGAAGCTCTAACTGTGTTTTTACTAGTTAATTGTTATTCTACATGCATATTTGATTAAAATTAAAACAGTACTTACTAACTGGTCTTTAATTTTCTGCTGGTAGTCTGTCTGTTTACTAAGCTGAAGCTTCTAATAAATTGAATTTTGTGAATTACATCGGTGTGTTAATTAATAAATCATCGAAGTATGCTTTTATTCGTTATTATTTTACTTTTTGAGGGAATCGAATTGTCTCGTCAACTGTCAGAACATTTCAGGAGGGTTGCCTTAAAATTCACAGACACTGTCAAAGAGATAAACCTTCACTGCTGCCCTCTCGCGGCAATACATTTGTGGGTCCTTCCCAAAAGATTGTAAATATTAAAAAGTGAAAACACCAGTATATATATTATATATTAGCTATCCATGCATCTTAATTTTCACTCATTTACAATTTCAAAGGTAATTAATTAATTAACTAAAGCGAAAACTTCACTGATATTAATTTATTCTTTAATCCGCTTTATAGAAAAACACTTATTGCCTAATTCAAAGAATATTTGCAGGTTAGTCATGTAAACGTTCGGTCTAATTATTATTCTGTTGTATAAAAATTTCAGGAGTTCAAAATCCCATCAAATAAAAATTTCAAGGTATAATTTTAAAAAGTATCTAAATTTTCTTCGACAATTTCATAATACTTTACTATAATCATTAATTTCTAACAACTGATGGTCATTGAATAACGTAATTATGCCAGGTAAACCAACTTATATATTAACAAGTCCCATAAAACATTCAAATATGACCTTGCGTGCACCCAATTGAAACCCTTCCAGAATGGAGGTCGTGCGGTCTCGGCGAAAGGAACCGACTCTTGTACACTAACAAAACCGAGCGGCAACTAGTCGAAGGCATATGTAGTAAAATGGAGGTTGTGTTGCAGGGTGTGTGTACGTGAACGTGCAACAAAGACACTGAAGTGCAGCTACTTGGATTATCGCCCCCTGTAATATGAATGTAAGTGTCTGTCCGTTCTGGATGGATTTTTGAACTGCAAATTGTGTCTTCCTTTGATTACAAGTAACAAAAACAAAGATCAATGACCATGGGTGGGTTTTACTGCTCAGATTTCCATCCCACGAGCGCACGTAACCGTAGGTCGATCTCTTTTGCTCTACCGGGAACTTGCCGGTTTCTAGGGCGTATTTTCTTACTACGTCGGATGTTTTTGGTGTGGGTTTGCCTTTTTGACATAATTTGTGATTCATGTTTTTGATACAAGCATTTTAATTACTGCCAGTTTAAACGTTTAAACTTGAGTTATTTAAAGGCAACCTACACAACTTCGACATGGAATAGATAAAAAAGTCCAAAACTTTCCCATTTACCTTTTTTTCTTCTAGTTTAGTTCGATTGCCCTATTTTTATTGTACACCTGCATTTTAATTCTTTGTATAGAAGCTACTTTGCAGGCTATTATAAAATGGATGTACCTACTCCGTCATTTATTTACCTGCAGAGTAATTAATTTCCGGGGAATTCCATCCTATTGCTTTTTAATTTTTCTAAACTTTTTATTATTTTATATGCTGTTGGTCAGTTGGTTAATAGACTGGTTTGGTCGTTAAAAATCATCCCCACCATTACCTTGATCATCATCATCATCACCATCATTATAATCACTATCATCATGAGGTTCCGCGAGATCAGATCATCATCGTCAGTATCTGAATGTCTTTTCAATTAAAATTTGCATATCTGTGAAAGGAAGATAAGGTTCCTAATGGTCTTGTTAATTTAAAATCATTGTAAACTCATAAGTTAATACCTATACCCTACCGAGATGTATGTAATTAATAATTTAAGACACGTTGTCTTTGTAGAAAGTAAAAGACAAAAGGTTTCTGTTCCATTTTGTGGCACATGCCATCAAGGTGTTTTATTTCAAAGTTACCAGCTGTGAGCAAGCAAAGCTGTATTGTTTTTAGATAGCTTTTTACAGCCGATCTATAAAAAGCACAAATCTAAACATTAAGGAGCAGTAATTCATGGATATGAAAACAAATTGATTTTCTGTAAGAAAGCGAAAATCTGGTAGGAAAAGGTTCTACAAGTGTAAACCAGTCATTCCTTCTATGCTCCTTTTTGCAGATCGAAAACTATTCTCGCTTAGGGTTTGTCCTGTTTTGAGGAAGTTCGGTTCTATTGTATAGTTAGGTCATTGACATTACATATTGTACGTATTGGAAAAGTCAACGCCAAATCTTACATTAAACATCTGCATTATTTTTAAATATCCTCTTCAAGTACTTCCTATGCATCTTAATATGTAGGTGCCTATTTCTTTCTTTCATCATCTCGTAAACGTCTCACGTGCGTAAGTGCTTCCTGCAATGTGTCGTACACATCCGAACATCCCCGTGTGTGTATCTGTAAATAGAACCTACAATTAGGGGCAATGTCATTGTCTTATCTGTAGATTCGGTACTGAACCTTGCATACAATTTTATTTTATTATTATTATTATTGTTATTATTATTTGTCTTTATTTTCCCCTAATTTTATTCATGGCTTATTCATGTCGCCAATACCTTCTTTGTGTGGCTTAGTTCTGGATGTTCTGAATCCATTTCCTATCTTCTCTTTCCTTTTTATCGGTAATTTGCAAAATAAAACAAACCTAAAAATTAGAATAATAAATCTTTGTAGCTAATTCATTTAACATGGACCTTGGACGCAATATATAATTATTTGGTTTCATGTTTGTGTAGGTATTTCAAGGATCTTAAAAACAAAACACCTTTATGGCTCTTATTATAAAATCCATCACAAATGTTAGCGCTTTTTGTAGTTCATTGAGTAAAATAGTTGATCTGTCAAACATCCAGGAACATGTTATTCCGCATCGAAGAATCATTTTCTCTCATTTTGTCATATGCTTAAGCGGAATTTTGATGTGATTTTTCCCCCTCATAAAAGAAAACTAGGGCAATTAGGGACAGCTATACAAAGATATTAAGCACGTAAGGTATAATTGGGTGCATGACCCAAATGCCGCCCACAGGAAAAAAGGCAATTATGATCTCGTCAGTTTCTTTGATTTTTCTGCTTTAATTTGGAGTTTCGAATCAAAATACAAAATTTGATTATAATTATGACAAAGCTATGTTTGGAAAACAGGAAATGTTTGTGACAGTTGTTAAATTAATTGAGTTTTATTTAATTAAGCTTGATGTATCTTAATTTCAATTTTTGTGGTGGTGTTTTGTACGCGGTACGTGTATAGTCGTTCCAAACCCATACATTTGTGTAGTTTTGTATACTTGGAAACCCACAGGAGACTTATTATTCAACTCGAAATATTTTTAAACACAATATCAGGAAAAAGTTTAGTAATAAAAGAAGTTCTCCGAAAAGGTTTTTGGTTAATCTTAATTAGTTGCAGTTTTAATTTGGAGGGAAGTATTTTATTTGATATCTATTTTTTGTTTGTTTCAGGTTGCGTCAAAGTGTTAGTTTTAGTTTTATGATTAAGACATGGACTGTAACCGTGACACAAGTGCCTCCACGGGGCAGTTGTCCAGCGCAAGTAGCACTGGTGGAGGCATGCATCATTCCCATTCCACACCCGCTGGCGTAGACGGCGGGGCGAGGACACCACCGGCCACCCCTAAAAAGGGCGGAAAAATGCTTGCGATACGCGTTCAAATGCTCGACGACACCGTTACGATATTCCAAGTACAGGTCAGTATATTTATTGCTAACACGGTTCAAAAGAAGAATTAACGAAGTTGTTAACTTAATGATTGAGCGTTCCCCGTTTGAGAGGTGCTATTAAAACAGCGATTTGTTTAAGCAGCCAACGCATAAAACTTTACTATTGTTGTGAGTGGCACTAAAATCTTGTGTTTAATTTAATGGGAGGTTTTTCAAACTATTATTCATATCAGCCGTTAGATGCCAACAGAGCCAACTGCGGTGTTAATTATTATGCCACAACAGATATTTACCAATATGTCTTAAGTTTTAAACGTTACTGTTAACATATGTCATAATTAATGTAAAAGAGCAATTGTGTTTTCTAACGTTTGAAATAATCTCGGTATATTCAATAGACGGCAGTACGAAATGTCAACCAATCATGGAGCGTAAATTTTGTCTGTCACCGCGTTTGTCCCTGTTGCCCAGTAAGTACTATTTTAAAACGGACCTAGTTACCCAATTGTTATGTAAAAGAGGCATTTCTTGTTGAAGTTTGTTAAATTCATCGTCTGCGTTGATTTGTGAAAACTGTCAGTTCTCACAAATCAACGCAGACGACGCGGACGGTCTATTTAATGTAGACATATTAAGTCGTATTAAGTTCTGATGATGGTTTTAAATGTTTCAAAATGTGTATAAATATTTAAGTGGCAAAAATTCAATTTTATAACACATATATGTCAACACAAAACGTCTAGCAAAACTTGAAAAGTTTCCTAAAAGGAATTTTTTGCAAGTCGCGGTCCGATCGTAAAAACTTGCAAAACGATCCACTTTTTGTTGTTCCCGCGAGAAATGTCGCTAAGAACTTGAATCCGATGTCTCGGTCCGCCTTCGAACATAATGCATAAATTCTGCTCCCTTGAATGTGAACATTGCGAGTGTCATGTCACGTATCTTTTATGGTCGTTGCTTTTACGCGGAAACGTTGAAAATGTAGTATTTAGTTGCGTACCGGCTCGTTGTGTAAGTGATAACAGCAAAACAGAGCACGTTAGGGGAAAATCTAATTGCGTGGTAAACTGATATCGAAATTGACTAGACTAGACATTGCGTCGCTTGCGAATGATACCAAAATTCGTGAAATTCCAGGTGAATGTTTTCGGAAGGAGTTTGGGAACGTATGTCAACCCCGCATTCTGGAAATTCCTTCCACATGTATAGTAATTTGGTGTTATTGCGTGGTTTCAGTGGCAATTTATGAGGATTCCTCACATTTTTTTCTCACATTTCTGTGTTAAAGGGAAGAAACTCTCGTAATTATTATGAAGGAACAATTTTTTTGTGTAATTTTCTTTACCCAAGTTTGTGTTTCGTAAGCAACGTCGAAAATGGGATTCTGTTTTAATCACAATTACCCTCGCTGTAGGTAGTCCGCAGGTGTTCCGGAGTTGTGTTTGACGCACCATGAAAAATTCCAATTTTAGAATTTTTGTAATTTTTTTCATTTTATTGACACAGTCGGCAGGTCACCAAAATCTTTGCCAGGGGTTATCAAATAACCGCGGGTCATAGGTTGTGAACCTCTGATTTAGATTAGCCCTACTGGTCAGGTAATCAAACAGAATGAAATTTTTCAGTAGGTTTTTAATGCTGAAACTCCAGTTAACAAGAAAACTTGTTAGCGGGAGGCTCAACACCTATAATAAGGATCTTTGCGCTTGCGCAGTTTGGTAATATGGTAACCGTGGAATACAAATTTGAGCTTCTTTTAGGATGCGTTACTGTTGAGCTGTAAGAAACCCCTAAAACATGCTTATCAGTCAAATTTTCAATATCGATTTTTACACCGAATATAACGGCTTCTGATGTTTTTTTTGAGCGCACGATAGGTACGTACAAAATAATCTTATCAAAGAGAATTTTCTGTTTTTTTCCTGTCGTGGAAAATAAAAATTGAAAGAAATTGCTGGCGCGTAAGAAAACTTTCGACTTTACTATAATTGTAGAAACTAAAAATGAGCGAAACACTTCGCCTGGACTTTCCTATACTTATAAATTAACATTGTTTTATATTTTCCAACACTTTTGATGTACACCTGTCTAGACCCGGCTAGTAAAAGTAAACTGCGTTTATAAAAACTTCAAGCGTGAAGAGCGTAACTTAAACGTACCATTACCACGCTGGCTCCGCCTGCAACTGAGTACATGTAAAACAGCCGAACTGAAATGAACCGGAGGCACGAGTAAGGAAGCGTGTTGATGTTTGAAAATGTATTAATAACTCGAGAAGTAGTATTTTTAGCAAGAAATTACTCTTATTAATTTGTATTTAGAATTTTAAAACCTTTCTGATTTTAAAGCCAAAATGCCACGTTTCCATTAAAAAAAAGTTATTTTTTACCGTGGCCGCCATATTAAAATTGGAAACTCAAGTTTTTTTCTTAAAAACAATCGAGAAGAATTTGCCCTACAACTTTGCTCTTGGGTTTGCGAGTATATCTATTAAAATAAAAAAGTTAGCCTACACTGAACATTAAACGACTAGTACAAGAATACAACTGCTGTAGAAAGTATGTGAAATTCTTCTAAGGACAAAAAGATTATTAAGGGGCAAAAAATTCGATTTTTTGATTTTTTGTAAAAAGATTCTCCTAGAGCAAACAAAACAAAAAACCAAATTTTTAGTTTTTTATCGAAAAAATTTGGAGGGGGGAGGAACAGTAGCCCCCCTAAATATGAAATTATCGAAAAAATATTATGATATTCGGATTTTGCTATCAATGATGAGCTATATTGCTTTAACAGAAATATTTTATTGCCCCCGTTAAATAAATAAAAGGGTACCAATTTTCAATTTACAAAAAATCACAGAGGGCGTCACAGTGAAATTATAGCAATGCGCAAAAAAATAAATTGTAGAAGATACTCAGCTCTATCAGCTTAAAAAGTTTAAACAAAAACGTGTGGGCCGTTTTTGAGAAATTTTTTTTTGAAAAATTCCAAAATTTTGGAGTGATGTCATTGCGATCGTTTTTATATTTTCAAAATTAATGATATTTCATGGTATAGTACCCTTGAAGGGCTACCAAACAAGATGTAGTTGATTCCAATCAGATAACTGGTTTTTGAGTAAATGGGCGTTAAAGTCAAAATTTTCAAAAATTCGTAGCTGCCGCCATGTTGAAGCTAGAGAGTTCGGTAAAAAATCGTTTGATTTGTCCTAAGGCCTTCTTTAATCTCCACTATTAAAATTTTCAAAATTCCGTTTCTGAAAAAAATGCTACCAAAAAAACATGTCTAACTTCCGCTTCCGGTTTCGGATTCTTTTTAAAAGCTTATTTTGTCGATGAATTTTTGATATACCTTCTCATTCCAAAGCACATCGAAATCGGTCCAGCCGTTCCGGAGATATGAGCGTTACCCACCCACACACAGACACACCCACAGACAGACATTTTTTAAAAACCACTTTTTTAGGATCCTGGAAGCCCAAAACATGTATTTCCGTCAAAATCTCGATTTTGAAAATTTGCATGAAATCAATACTTCCCTATACTAAAAGTATAGGAAAGTAAAAAGGAAATTGAAATCAGGAAATAAACAACATAAAAATGACGACAAAGTATCCATACATGATGTTTATGTAAAAGTTACGTAATAGAATTATCATCTCTTTCGAAGTCTGTTTCTTATTTTATGTATTTCAGAGGTAGAATTTAGTTTCTTTTTATTGCGTTCGTACAAAAAGTTCACTTAACGACCCAAAAGGAAATTTAGGTAGACATTATAGGTTGAAAGAAATACACGTTAGAAAGTTTTTAAGATAATTTATTTGCTTCTATTTCTTTCAAACATTGACTTACTCCTTGAATTTATTTTTCGTTAGTAATTCTCCTGTTTTTCAGCATCTGCCACATATTTCCTTAACAGATTTAAAAAAATCTAATAAATAGACGAATTAGCAGCTATGGTGGTTGGTTTATATTGCCTCTGTTCAAAAATCCAAACAATTTAATTGTTGAGCCTCATAAAGTTTAAATTTTATAGAACTTCGTTTTACTTTTTTAAACATATACTGAAGTCGACAATTATTGTTTGGTGTTATAAAATACATTTTTGACGTCATAAAATGATTTTCTGACTTTTAACTCGACTTTAAAAAGGAATATTCTGACGCCAAAAATTGATGAATAATTGCGTCGATATTGTTTTTTTGACGCCAAAAACCAATTTGCAAATGGCTAAAATTATTTTGAAGTTATTTGACGTCTGAAAATTTGTTTTTTGATGTAATTACTCAAAAAGAAACTATTTAATTATTAATGTATAAAACGGTTTTTTTGACGGCAGTAAATAATTTTTCATTGAAGAATTGAGTTTTGACGTCTAAAAATCGCTTGCATAGCTTAGAATTAAATATTAAATCAGCATAAATGTTATTTTTAACCATAATTATTTTCAGACGTCAGTAAATGGGCTTTTGACCTCAAAAATTAATTTTCTTACTTCAAAAATAATTTTTTTTGCGTTTATATTGGTTTGTTTGATGTCAAAAATCTATTTCAGGTGCCTAAATTTTGTTTGGCTTTAAATGGATTTTGTGACTTCAAACATTGTTTTTTGACGCCTGAAAACTTGTTTTAAATATAGTTACTTAAAAAGAAACTATTTCGTTATTAATATATAAAACGGATTTTTTGACGGCAATAAATAATTTTGCATTCAAGAATTGATTTTTGAGGTCTGAAAAGCGCTTGCACAGTTTAGAATTAAAAAATAAATCAACATAAATGTTATTTTTAAACATAATTATTTTCAGACGTCAGTAAATGCGCTTTTGACCTCAAAAATTAATTTTCTTACTTCAAAAATAATTTTTTTGCGTTTATATTGGTTTGTTTGATGTCAAAAATCTATTTCAGGTGCCTAAATTTTGTTTGGCTTTAAATGGATTTTGTGACTTCAAACATTGTTTTTTGACGCCTGAAAACTTGTTTTAAATATAGTTACTTAAAAAGAAACTATTTCGTTATTAATATATAAAACGGATTTTTTGACGGCAATAAATAATTTTGCATTCAAGAATTGATTTTTGAGGTCTGAAAATCGCTTGCACAGTTTAGAATTAAAAAATAAATCAACATAAATGTTATTTTTAAACATAATTATTTTCAAACGTCATTAAATGTTTTTTTTTGACGCCTAAAATTAATTTTCCGATGCCGAAAATATTTGTTTGCCTTTATATTAGTTTTTAGACGTAAAAAATCATTTTCAGACGTTTAAAATGTTTTTGGCGTTGAATAGATTTTGTGGCGTTAAATATTGGTTTTCTGGCGTCTGAAATTTGTTTTTTTTTGATATAGCTACTTAAAAGTAAACTGTAAACTATTTCATTATTAATATATAAAACGGTTTTTTAGTCAATAAGTAGATTTTTGACGTCAAAAATTGATTTTTGGCATCTGAAAAACGCCTGCGCAGTTTTGAACTAAATAATAAATTAACATATGTGTTAGTTTTAAACATAATTATTTCATTATTTCATATTATTTAGACCTCAATAAAAAAAATTTTGACGTCAAAAAATCATATACTGACTTCGGAAGATGCTGTCACCTAACGGCGCAGCTGGCGTAGAAGTGAAAAATGAGCGAAACACTTCGCCTGGACTTTCCTATACATTTAAATACATTGTTTTATATCTTCCAACACTTTCGATATACACCTGTCTAGACACGACTAGTTAAAGTAAATAGTTCTTATAAGTTGTAACATCTTGAAGCGGTCGAAGAAAGAACGACCGCTGCGCTGCAAGCATGAGGTTGGGTAAAATATTCAGACTGAATCAACGGAAGCGCGGAAATTGATATTTGAAAATATATTAATAACTCGAGAAGTATTATTTTTAGCAAGAAATTACTCTTATTAATTTGTATTTAGAATTTCAAAACCTTTCTGATTTTAAAGCCAAATGCCACGTTTCCATTTAAAAAAAAAGTTATTTTTTATCGTGGCCGCCATATTAAAATTGGAAACTCAAGTTTTTTTCTTAAATACAATCGAGAAGAATTTGCCCTACAACTTTGCTCTTGGGTTTGCGAGTCTATCTATTAAAATAAAAAAGTTAGCCTACACTGAACATTAAACGACTAGTACAAGAATACAACTGCTGTAGAAAGTATGTGAAATTCTTCTAAGGACAAAAAGATTATTAAGAGGCAAAAAATTCGATTTTTTGATTTTTTGTAAAAAGATTCTCATAGAGCAAACAAAACAAAAAACCAAATTTTTAATTTTTTATCGAAGTTTCTGAAAAAAATGCTACCAAAAAAACATGTCTAACTTCCGCTTCCGGTTTATATATATATAAAAGCTCAAAGGGTTTTTTCTCCGGTTCCTCCAGCGGCTACCGCTTCACCAATTTGGACAATTTTTTTTTCAATGAAAGGTCTCTATCCTCAGATGGAACATGAAAGATTTTTATATTTTTATTCTACGTCGATTTTTCAATAATAATTATTTTAATTTATAATATATATGAAAGTTTGCTGGACGCGCTTCACTTGAGGCGACATCTACAGTAACGCCGCGTCTTATTATTGGAACTAATGTGACATCATTTAGCCGGTCCTGTCAACGCTGTCTGTCAGTGCATTGTGCGCTGGGGTAACACTAGTTTTACTTTAAATGGCCTGAACGGTTTTTCAGACGACAAACAATGATTTTTTGACGTCATTTCATGACGTCAAAAATTCGATTGCAGGATTTGATTATTTAAATATTTTTATCCGAAATTCGATGATTTTTCGGCATTAAAAAATTAATTTTTGTCGTCAAAAAATCAATTTCCAACGTCATAAATTCAATTTTTGACGTCAAAAAATCTTATACCGACTTCGGAAACTGCTCTCATCTAAAGGCGCAGCTGGCGTAGAAGTGAAAAATTGTAGACGCTATAAGTATCCTGTCCTGTTAGGTGGCAGCTTTTTCTTACGCCAAAAATTCATTTATTAATGAGAAAAATTCATTTAATTACGTCTTATAACGAATAATGTTTTCATTCATTTATTATTTTACTTAAAATTGCCTGAATGGTTTTTTAGACGTCAAACAATGATTTTTGACGTCATAGTATGATATATAAATATTTTTACCACAATTCGATGATTTTTCGGCATCAAAAAGTTAATTTTTGACGTCAAAAAATCAATTTCTGACATCTGAATTTCAATTTTTTGCCGTAAAAAATTATTTTGCCAGTTAAAGAAAATAGGCTAAAACGTGAAACCGGATACCCACATTCCTCAGTAGTTTTAATGAACTTTTAATGATTAAATAAACAGTGGCTGAATTTTAGACAACACATATTTAGTTTGGATATCCCTGGAACGGATGGTCGGATTTTTATGAAATTTTAACTGTGTTCTTTGATATTTTTTTGTTATTGTTCCATGTCAAGTTTACCGTAATACCATAAAAAATTAAAAGGGGAGGGGTATTAGAATGTTTTGAGTCGCTTTCATTGTAAATTGCATCCTCGCTAACATAATTTAATGTACTACGTTAATTTAAATTTTCTCATAACAGCTTTTGAGAAGAGCCTTTACGGTTCACTTTGATCAGATTTTCCTCCACTAATAGTCGAAAATTTTGGCCCTTTGTAAAACTTTCCCAGTTAACGTAGAATAACAGCATTTGCATACCAAGCAAATTTATTCGACGCTCCTCGCCGTATTCAGTGCCGCCCGCGCGGTTATTCAAATCTGAGCCCTTAAGTTTAACCCATTTATACCTTCTTTGTGCCTGGAAAAGTGTTCAAAGTTGATCGAGGAAAATTAATCGGCCTCGCCTGTCCGCCCCGTCTGATTGGATTCTGCATCCAATATGATTTCGAACGTTTTGAGTTCTTCTGTTGACGTCTCTTCCGTTCATCTGCTGAATTGACGATTAATTTAATTACTGGATTTATTGCTTTTTCGAATGTAAAATGTTCAGGAGCAAAAGTAAAGGGAAAACGTGCGACAAGGTTACTTGTTGGTGCATAAATGGTTAATCGACGAGTGTTCAGTTAGTTCTACTTTTACGAGCTACTTTCCCATTAATTGTATTTTGAAAGTTATTAGTCAAAAAGTGGCGTGTCCTGGGGGAGGGCCAAGCACAATCTACATTTTTTAAATTTCTCGCACATCTCCACGAAGAAGGTGTCTTATTTTATCTTTGATTTATCACCCCGGTTTTTCGTTACGTCCCTGCTGATCAATTGCATTTGAATTGTCCTTAAATTTCTCGAGTGTGCTAGGATTCATTTTCGGTTTGAACGGATGTAGGGTTGAAACTAACCCGACGAAAGCTAATTTGCAAACGGATTTATCCACGTCCTTACATTAAATTAACCTTCTCAATTGTCATCACGTACGCGGCACATACACACACATGCATGCCAGAATTCCGGTAGGGTGACATTGCAAAAGCAGTTGCGGAATTGCAACCATAAAAGGACACTTGATATAGTAGTTCTGGATGGACAACAGAGAAACGCGGCGCACTAGAAACATTAATGGTCTTTTATTTAATAAAAAAAATTGTTGAGAGCTGTCAGCGGACACAAAAGACTGTAAAATGGGTAAGGAAAATTGAAAAGAAATTTAAAAGCTGCTCGCTTTTTTCCCGTTTGCAATTGGAAAGGCTGCAATCAATTTAATACACTCTATTCTATTCTACATTATTTAATAGTTTTACTTGTAGTTCGCCACGTTATAAATATGAGAAAAGTGCAGTGTGTCCGATAGTTACATATACCAAAACGAACAAAAATCCTTGCTTTGTTACGCAGAAACTTTTACTGAAACATACATAGTATCCTCCATTTTTATAGCTGACAGATACTCCCCCCCCTCCCCCCCACTGCCATCCCAGTTAAGGGGTTGAACCGCCAGTGAATGGAGGGGGAGCTTATTACCCCCTACAATGAAAATCCGAACTCAACATATTTCCTCCCAAATAGGATTTTTGAAGAAAAGTCATTGTGTTGTTAAACAGGAAATGGTACTCATCTATTAATTCTAACACCTGGCTGATTTTTCTTACATTTTCCTTACTGTCACCACGGGGCGTGACTATCTCTTCCAGATAAGAGTAGGAGTGAGGGCAGTACCAATAAGTGGAGGGAGAGGGAGAAGACAACCAGTTATTCTCTCGAGTAATCCATAGAATCCGAAGTATCCCCCCCCCCCCCCCCCCCCAATTGAAACAACACTTCATTTTATTAAAGAGAAAATTATACTGCAACTTTTATTTTATGCCCTATTCTAGCAACTAATTAATACTGCCCCATTTTCCTATACTGTCGCTTCAAGGCTTTCTTACTACCCAGTGGTTGAATTCGCACCGGTTCATGCGAACCACTTCCTAAAATTTAGGGAGGGGGGATAATTTTCTCCTTCATTCCAATTTTTGGCTGCTGAATTAGCGGTGTCGTTTCGGGTTTTCTTTAATACCGAGGAATCTGTTTCCCAAAAATCAAAATATTCTTTTCCCAGGAAAGTAATTGTTTTTCCAAATAAAGGCGGATAATGCTGAACAGGGCCATCTACAGGTTCTACATCTGTCTGTCTGAAATATCTGTCAGCGGTAACATTGTGAGCGCTTAAAAGCTGTTGAGTGGTTGGGCGTGTGCCTTTAGGTGCTATGGAATTTTGCGGCTCTACTGCTAGAAAATTTTGTATGCGATTTCACACTAATGTTTCATTATTGGTATTGTATTTGCTGCAACTAATATGGTATAGTATATTATTTCATTTCTTGTTTTAATTTTTTGCTTACTATAAAGATGTATTCATAAAACTTTTGAAATAGTGCATTTTTACTTTCCTATACTTTCAGTATAGGGAAGTATTGTTTACTTTTTGGAGCCGCTAAATATTGGGGCACGGCTCTTAGTAGTACAATC
This sequence comes from Ctenicera cuprea, assembly GCA_958336395.1. Classification (NCBI taxonomy): domain Eukaryota; kingdom Metazoa; phylum Arthropoda; class Insecta; order Coleoptera; family Elateridae; genus Ctenicera; species Ctenicera cuprea. Next base: position 16,930,984 of record OY284487.1, on the reverse strand, counting down.
TACAACGTTGTGCATAAATACTTTGTAAATATATAATGTAAGTCCAGGCGAAGTGCTTCGTTCATTTTTTTTGCATACTGGATACCTATGGTTTGCTTACTGGTAGTCTAAAGCTATGTTAGATTATTGTTTATTAGACTATTAATTTATACATAACTAATATCTGTATTTCGTTGCTTTGCCTTATATTAATAATTTGTGGTATTTGCACCCATATTGACGATAGTAAATGATGGCACTCATTCTTTTCCGTTTTTGTTTTATCCAGTGTATAGTCATTAATCCTTGTTATTCATATTTGAATCAATATTTCTCTTGGGTCATGTGCTTTATTATCAAATAACTCAACAGAAACTTTGTTACAGGAGAAATAAATTAGAATCAAAAGTTTGTACATTGCTGAATAACCTCTGCATGTTATCTCTTTATCTGACATAAAAATCCAGAAAATTTGTAGATTTACATATCTTGATAGGAAAGAATTTTTATTAAACTATTTCACATTACAGTTAGGAATTCTTTTTTCAATTATGGTAATGCAGTATTTATCAGAGCAAAGATTATTTATAATTTTTTTTAAGTCTGCCATATTTCTCTGATGAGAAAAAATCAAACACAGAGACATTGTTTTTATTATTGTTCTACGTGATGCGTGACCAAATTTTTAGAAATTTGTTACAATTTCTAAATGAAATGAACGGAAAGTTCAAGAAATATTTTTAGATTAATGCACCACATTTCTCACATTAAAATGCAATTAAGTGTCGTTAAAAGCCGTCAAACTTTCTATGTTTATTTGAATATTGGTAGTTCTTTAAATGCAAAGAAAGTGCAAATTGCTTTTACGTGCTTTTTTTCTCATGTTCATAAACGTCTAGAAATATGCTTGAACTTAATCGACATTAAAAATTAGAAAGTCAGACAACGTATATAACTAATAATGTCTCATTTAAGCATCAATAAAAAAGCAAATCTTTTTAAATCCATCTGTGTCCTAGAATGCGTAAATCTAAACAACACAACTAGCAAGTATGGTGGTTGAATCAACTCGTTTATAATTACATAATGACTTCACTATCATCATAGACAAGCACAAGTGTTCTGTATTCATGAGACAGACTGGCATAATCCATTATGTGTGCTTATCAATCATACCAAACATAATGCGCATTGTATTATTTATGCAATTTTCCAATTTGACATTAACATAGGTCCGCATTCCTATTTATTCCAATAAACTATGGCGAGACATTTATTCAAATTTCCACTGTTATCGTTCTTTGACGTAAATCATCAAGAAAATGCGTGATAATGTTGATAAAAGTAAACCATTCCCTTCCAGATGATATTTCCTAAGAAATTATAATAGTCAGCCTGCGGTTGTAAAAACTAATCAAATATTTATCGAGTTTCATTCTGTGTTTAGTCATGGCTGGTGCATGTTTATTTTCTGATTGTGACAAGAATACATACGAGATAATGTTAAAAGTTTCTTTTTTAATGTTTGTTTCCCATTTTTTTAGTAGTACATATTATTGATTCCACAAAAATTTTCTGTTTTGAGTTATGAGCGAAAAACACGATTTTGTGCGCAAGAAAATGAAAAAGTTTATTTAAATGTCGGATTGTGTGGTATATGAGTTCGTATGTTCTCCAATCCCTTCGAAATGGCTGGTGTTATTTTGATAAAACTTGAAGTCTGTGGGTATATCAAAAATTACTTGAGAAAACATTAAAAAAGTTCAACAAACGGAAGCAGAAGTAAAACATTGTTCCTTGCCATAGTTCTTTGAAAACTGAATTTTTCCAAACGTGAAAATAGAATCGGATACAAGCCGTTGAGACAAATCGAAAACTTTCTTCCGAACTACTTTCAAAGTAGCGCATGATTTGATGTTTTTTAATTTTATTTTTTGTATACTCAAAAATGATTTCCGATACGATAATAGCGTTAATAGGACAAAATGTTGTTTTATCAACTTATAAGTGATATGCTATTATTTAGTATTTTTCTCTAATCTTCTAATTTTTCTGTGACGTCTTCTACGAATTTTAGAAAACATTCTGTATTTTTTCTTTTACTGCGTTTCATGGATTTATCAAAATAAGCTTGGCTTGTCTTGGTAGACTAGATCCCACTACTCGGCTGACTCCGGCAACAATAAATTTAGAGGGTTTAGGTCTGGAGCTGTAGCTGGCCACTCTATACCCGACCCAAGTATGTAGAAACAGTCGATACGCATACAAATGAACACGTAATTCATATTGGGAAGAGGCACCACCTTGTTAAAAGCAGATTTACAGTCATTTGGTAAGACTTCAGTATCATTCGGAAATAGAGCTGCTGCTGCTACATAAAATTAGGTTTTTTTAACAAAAGCACTAAAACCTTAATTTTATCGCTCACCTCACTGATAATATTCTGTTTTTCCTACTGTTACTCTAAGGCTTGCCTACTTCCTTAGAGAAGAGGTGAGGCCAGTATCAATAAGTGAAGGGAGAGGAAGAAGAAGTCAATTTTATCCTCTAGAGTAAAAAACCAAATCCAAAGTATTCACTTCCAAAAAGAAGATTTCGGAAACAAGTCGTCAAGAAACCGCACTACCTCATTTTATCGCTCACCTCTCTAGTACTATTTCCATTTTTCCTGCTGTCACTCCAAGGCTTTCCTACTTCCCACAAGAAGAAGTGAGGCCAATGTCGATAAGCGGAGAAAGAGGAAGAAGAAGTAACCGTTTCTCCTCTATAGTAAAAACCAGATCCAAAATATTCTCTTCCAAAAATAGGATTTCTGAAGTAAAAGTTACCTTGTTACGGACAAAATTGTACCAAAACCTTCATTATATTCCTCGCCACTGGTTTTACTTCCGTTTTTCTGCTGTAACCCTAAAACTTGCCTACTCCCTAAGAGAAGGTGTAAGGCTGGTATCAATAAGTGGAGGAAGAGGAAGAAGTAACCAATTATCCTCCAGAGTAAAAAACCAAATCCAAAGAGTTCTCTTCCCAAAACAATCCTCACCTTGTTATGGAGAAAATAATATAAAAACTTCATTTTATCCCTCACCCCACTGCCACTTTTTCGATTTGTTCTGGTCACCCTAGTACTTGCCTACTTCCCAAGAGGAGTGAGGCTAACATCAATAAGTAGAGGAAGAAGAAGAAGTAACTTCTCTATAGTAAAAACCACATCCAAAGTATTGTCTTTCAAAAATAGGATTTCTGAAATTAAAGTCATGTTTTTATGGAAACAATTATACTAAAACCTTAATTTTTTCTCTTACCTCAGACACTGCCTCCATTTCCTTCCTGCTGTCACCCTAAGGCTTGTCTAATTACCATGGGAAGGAGTGAGGTCAATATCAATTATTAATTTTCAAAGGTTACCAACGGAAATACTAACGACCCTGGGGATGTGGCCATATTGTTTCAAAAGAATGTCATAATATGGCAAATTTCTCAATGTGACTACGCCATGCCTAGGCATTTTGTAAAATGACAGATCTTACAATGCGCCTACGACACACAGTATATTATCAGGTGTTATTGGTAAAGTGACTTAGATATGGATACAGAAGGTGCCAGAAACTCCCACAGGGGAACCTCCACTTGTAAACCCCACCAATTAAACACTGCAAAATGGGCCTGCCCCTACAGTATATATCTAGATAGGTGCATGTTGTACGTAATTGCATCACTAAAAATGAGCGAAACACTTCGCCTGGACTTTCCTATACTTATAAAATAACATTGTTTTATATTTTCCAACACTTTCGATTTACACCTGTCTAGACACGGCTAGTTAAAGTAAATAATTCTTATAAGTTGTAACATCCTAAAGCGGTTGAAGAAAGACCGACCGCTGCGCTGCAAGCATAAGGTTGGGTAAAATATTCGGACTGAATCAACGGAAGCGCGGAAATTGATATTTGAAAATATATTAATAACTCGAGAAGTATTATTTTTAGCAAGAAATTACTCTTATAATTTGTATTTAGAATTTCAAAACCTTTCTGATTTTAAAGCCAAAATGCCACGTTTCCATTTAAAAAAAAGTTATTTTTTACCGTGGCCGCCATATTAAAATTGGAAACTCAAGTTTTTTTCTTAAATACAATCGAGAAGAATTTGCCCTAAAACTTTGCTCTTGGGTTTGCGAGTCTATCTATTAAAATAAAAAAGTTAGCCTGAACATTAAACGACTAGTACAAGAATACAACTGCTGTAGAAAGTATGTGAAATTCTTCTGACAAAAAGATTATTAAGGGGCAAAAAATTCGATTTTTTGATTTTTTGTAAAAAGATTTTCCTAGAGCAAACAAAACAAAAAACCAAATTTTTAATTTTTTATCGAAAAAATTTGGGGGGAGGGGGAACAGTAGCCCCCCTAAATATGAAATTATCGAAGATATATTATTATATTCGGATTTTGCTATCAATGGTGAGCTATTTCACATTAACAGAAATATTTTATTGCCCCTCGTTAAATAAATAAAAGGGTACCAATTTTCAATTTTCAAAAATTTACAGGGGGCGTCACAGTGAAATTATAGCAATGAGCAAAAAATAAAATTGTAGCAAATGCCTATCTTTATCAGCTTAAAAAGTTTAAACAAAAACGTGTGGGCAGTTTTTGAGAATTTTTTTTTTGAAAAATTCCAAAATTTTGGAGTGCTGTCATTACGATCCTTTTTATATTTTCAAAATTAATTATATTTCATGGTATAGTACCCTTGAAGGGCTACCAAACAAGATGTAGTTGATTCCAATCAGATAACTGGTTTTTGAGTAAATGGGCGTTAAAGTCGAAATGTTCAAAAATTCGTAGCGGCCGCCATTTTAAAGCTAGAGAGTTCGGTAAAAAATCGTTTGGTTTGTCCTAAGGCCTTCTTTAATCTCCACTATTAAAATTTCCGAAATTCAGTTTCTGAAAAAAATGCTACCAAAAAAACATGTCTAACTTCCGCTTCCGGTTTCGTTTTTTTAAAGCTTATTTTATAGGCGAATTTTTGATATACCTCCTCATTCCAAAGCACATCAAAATCGTTCCGGAGATATGAGCGTTACCCACCCACACATCCACCCACCCACACACCCACACACCCACCCACCCACACACCCACACACCCACAGACAGACATTTTTTAAAAAACCACTTTTTTAGGATCCTGGAAGCCCAAAACATGTATTTCCGTCAAAATCTCGATTTTGAAAATTTGCATGAAATCAATACTTGCCTATACTGAAGTATAGGAAAGTAAAAAGTACTAGCAGTCATTGTGTTAGACATTTCAGGTGTAACCGAAATGAAATGCACACTGCAGCTGATACCAGACAATTTTGACACTAATAAATAATAATCATTGGCAAACATCGCTTTCGTGTCGGATGGCAAAATCGATAAATTATACGGTCAATCGTAACCTATCGCAAATTAGAACGATTATTACGTTTTATTTTATTAAACTCTTGATTTCATTAATTACAACGAATTCTTGAAAATATTCGATTTTGAGATTAAGACAAAAATACATGTTCGCATCGGATTGTCCGAGCGGGATGCATTATGGAGCGCGGACGCATATCAAAAATTCGTCCACAAAATAATCTTTTAAAGAAATCCACAAATAGGCATTTCATGCTAAACCAAAACGTAATGCACCATGAACTGTTTACGAGACAATTTTGATACTAATGATCATCGGTAAACATCGTCTTCCTGTCGGATAGGCGAATTCGGAAAACTATACCGAGTATTACGGTTTTTGTAAACTCGGATTTTCATTTATTATGCGATTTCATGAAAATATTCGATTTAAAGATTTAAACGGAAATAGGTGTTTTATATTTCCCGGAACTCACAAAAGTGGTTTTTAAAACTGTGCCGGTGAGTGGGTTTCGTTCGTTCCTTTGTATCTCAGGATCGGATTGGCCGATCAGGATAACATGCGCTTTAGAGTGAGAGAGTATAACAAAAACTCATCCATAAAATAAGCTTTTAAAAAATCCGAAATTGGACATTTTAGGCGTAATCGCCATGAAGCGTATACGAGACAATTTTGACAGTAATAGTCATCAGCAAACATCGTCTTCCTGTCGGATAGGCAAATTTGACAAATTTTACGAAGGTTGGTCACAACCAATCTCAAAATAGACCATATTGCGTATTGTTACACTATGGGTCGCATATATCATGCGCAAAATATTATTACGACCTATTACGAGTTGTAACGTGTTTAAACTGTGTTCTTATACCAGAAGTGTACGATTATTACGCCAGAGTTTACCCTTCGCGAATAAGTCATTCTTCATATTTGTAAGGGCACCTCGTTGGAGCCAGATTTAGCCACTGGTACATGGACACCCGCAGGCACACCTTTTTTAAGAAATCTTGTTTACGTTTTTTATTCTCAAAAACGCATTTTTACTGGAAATATGGGAAAGTTATGCGCACGTACTCCGGAATATGCTCAATTTTCAGAAAATGTTTGCTTTCTGTACTACTGAATAAATGAATAATAATGGACCATCGACGGTGTTCAAAGAAAATCTAATATCAAAAAAATTGTTTTAAATTTCTCGGTAAATTCTTATAACTAGCTGAACCCGTGGGCTCTGCCCCACACCTTTTCTTAGTCCATCCGCCGGTACTAGTTGCTTCAGGGCCGCGATGAAGTCACCCTACATGACTTTTACATAAACATCGAAACTGGCCAACACAAATACTGCCAACAAAATAATATATAAGATGGCTCGCGACGTAACAGCAGCCCGTCGTCGGATAGAGTTGAGACAGTTCTGGATTTGTTATATGGTTATATTAATATTTAGATATATAGATATTTATGTAAACAAAAATTATCAGTACAAGGAGGAACGCGACAATATACACACAAATTTACACACAATTCTCTCATTAAGCATTTCAATTAAAAAAAACCAAATGCACAATAGAACAAAAGCAACACACAGCACAACAGATTAGGCAGGATTGCGTATGTTTATGGGTTACATAATTGCGTGTTAAAACAATTTACTGTGGCATTTATTAAAAACGTTACACTTGAAATAAATGGGAATTTCAATTATCGTTTTACAGTCGTCAGCAAAACACATTGCGCCTGTTCATCAATTTCGTCGAAGAGAAAATAATTATTTTGCTACAACTTGAAATGAGTTCACGACTTTACACAATGTATTTGACATTCTACGGGTTATTCTCATAATTTCCAACCAGACATTTTCCATTATTTTGAACTTTTACTTGCAAAGTTAGTTTGTACAGTAAGTACTTTGTTTTGAGCGTGTTTCCCTGCGTTATATATTGTTTCGCTAAGCAAAATCCCATTGGTCTTATATAGCTTTAAAACTTGGTATCAAATTATGTTCAAAACTCCTCCGCAGCTTTATTTACGTAGGTACATACGAAATTTCAACATGCGAAGTGTTTTTGCTTCTGATACTGTTCCTGAAGTAGTTCATTTATTTCCGAACTAAGTTAAAGGTGTACTAAATTGTACTGGTTCCAACAAGGTTTGTCTATTGAGGACGTAGTGGCCAGCTAGGTCTTCAGACTTCATACCTCAGTATATGTTTTGAGGGGGTTATTTTTTGGAAGTGAGGTTAGGTTTAACTAAGCAAACCAAATAAATTAAAATATCTCAAAATTCGGCAAGGACAAAATGTAGTCTGAAAAATATGTAGCCTGCTCTACACTTTGAAACCCATTGAAGGAATATTTAGGAGAAAAAGAATATTAACGTCAGTGTCTGCTCACCGTATTTAGGGTGAGAGTTTATTTAATTGTAAATGTTTTTCTTTCTCGACTAAACTTCTTAAGCAAAGAATTATCCGTAGAACAGAAATAAAGAAAATTCGATAAAGCTTGTCTCTCGTTCTTTAATTTAGTAACTCTGCGACTTTTATTAAGACACTTATGTGGCAAAAATGGCACAAGTGCTTTTTTCGTGTCAATCACAATTGAAGAGTCTCAAAAAAAGCTGCAGTCGGCAATTTTCCCGGACTGGAAATTTTCGATTACTTCAGTTCCGGGAATGTGCTTAATATGTGGAAAATAGAAAAATCGTGCCGCGCTGAACGTAAAAAAAAGGAAAAAAGTTAAGGCGGTGTGCATAAATAAAATATTTCTCCGCAATCATTTTGGGGGAGTGACAACACAATGGCGATTTCATTAAGTTTGCCGCATCTGTATAATTCCAGTGGCGCATGTTTATTTGCGATAGTATCACCACCCAGACGGTGGGGACAAAAGAAGGCGTGATACCGAGGGAAATGAACCTACACAATAGTTTTGTAGTAGAGTAGTGGAAAACTGGGTGAGCGTCGTATACGTATTTTCATTAGAAACCCTGCCCAACTTCAACCGTTCTATAACGTCAAATGTTCGAGGTGAATGATCCAGAGTTTCATGTCAGTGCCGTAGTCAGAATCGTTTAAAAGGGAAATATATTCCTGTTTTGTTCTTAATTTTCAAAAAATATTTCGCCAAGTGTTGTTAATTTTTCCAACATATTTCTGTTTATCGCTAGTATTTTTGGTTTTAAAATATCTTTTTATGCCGAATATCTTGGAAGTATGTAGATATTCCATGCGACGTTTCGAACTTTGCGAAGCGATCATCATTTTAATTTTTTATACCACGACTATTTTTCTGCCGTTGTAATGGTGTCACCATTTCTAAGAAAATATTACACGTATTTTCATTTCATGCAAAAAAATAAGAAACAAAATAATACATGTTTGTGTGCTTACAATTCGTTTTAATAAAATTTGAATTTTCTAGTGCAAAAGCTAATCAGAACCTGTATTTTCATTATAATAAGCAAAGGGATGTTAACATTTACAAAAGCTATAATCCACGCAAAAATGGTGGGACCTGGTTAAGCCAGGTGGTTTCTAAGTACAAAAATACGACATTTATCACCGTTGTTGTTACAGGGTTCCCACCGACCCTGGATAACCTGGAAGTCATGGAAAAGTCAGGGAATTAAAATTTCAACCTGGAAGTCATGGATTTTACGCAAAATTTGGCAAAAGTCTTGATTTTTCTCTTTATTTACAGTAAAAACCTGATTTTCTTGCAGTAGTGTTAACACAATTTCTAAAAAATATAAAAATATTCCGGTTGAATTTTTAAAACTGCCGCTTATAAAACTTTTGTTGATAAAGGTTTTTAAAATGTCATAGAGGTACTTTTTTTCTTATCCTTGGTAAATTCCAAGGAACATAATATGGCTTATGATTGGGTGCAAGTGAGACCGCCGTTATACTTGTGAATTGATAAAAAAACGCATATACGTGACTACTTTTGCGTTGGCGCACGGCGTGTGTCTTTGAAATCTTTCAGTTTGATTTGACGTTCACGCGAATTATGGTCTGTTGTGGTTAGCAGGTTATGTTTTGATTGTAGTTCGGTATTTACAGTTTGTTAGTTGAACAATATTTTATAATTTGCAAAGTAAGTACAATAATTACATACAAAAATGCGGCGGAGTGTAATTATTCTTGTTTAGGCGAGACGGATATGGCTAAACCGACCTATTTTAAATCAGACTGGCTGGATGCAACTTTAAATCCCCAGTTTGCAGATATAGTACTGCCAGTACTTGAAGACAAATGTGCATTTATATGCAAGATTTGCAACAAAAAAATTAGGTTTAGTAATATGGGGAAAGCAGCCATAATTAGCCATTTAAAAACCCCTCTACATAGAAAAACCAGTGATGCTAACAATAATAGCAAAATAACTAATTTTTATAAGACAAATGGAAACAACGTTTTAAACTACAGTAGGAATGAAAGCGAAGATGTGATGGACAGAAACAGCATTGAAGCAAAATCCAACGCCGACAACTCTCAAAGTACAACAGTAGGAGACATCGCCAAGGTCAATTATAATTCCTTTTGTATCAATAAAAATGCAATAGAAGCTGAAATTTTATGGACCTTGCATGTTGTAGAGAATCATTTCTCATTAAAAAGTTGCAACAGAAGCATACCTTTATTTAAAAAAATTTTCCCAGATTCAGTCATAGCTCAGAATATGACTCTTGGTTCGACAAAGGCATCGTATTCGTCTGTATTTGGATTAGCTCTCTACTTCAGTGAAACTTTACATGCTGATTTAAAGATTAATTCACACTTAGTCATTTGCTTTGACGAGTCGTTGAATAAAATCGCACAAAAGTGTCAAATCAATGTAGTTGTGCGGTTTTTTAATGAGCATAAAAATCAAGTTGAAACAAGATATTTAACATCTGTATTTATAGATGGCAGACCAACTGCAGAAAATATTTTAAAACACTTTCTAGTAGGTATTTCTGAAATTCCTTTAAAAAAGTTGGTACAAATCTCCATGGATGGCCCAAATTTAAAATTGTACAAATTATTGAAGAATAAAACGTCAGAAGAATGTTCATTAATTGATTTTGGTACTTGTGGCCTTCATGTGATTCATGGTGCTATCCAGACGGGTCATAAAGCTAGTGGTTGGGCTGTCAACAGTTTCTTAACTGGTTTATATTGGATCTTTAAAGATGCGCCATCAAGAAGGTCAGATTTTTCTGGTAAATGGTTTGTTTTGAGAAAATTTTCGTATACTTATTGAATATAATATTGCAGGTTTAACCAACAGTTATAAATTTCCATATAAGTTTTGTCAGACAAGGTGGGTAGAGGGTGCTAATCGTGCCTTGGAAATTTATCAAAATGTAAAGGTGTACGTTGAAGATTCATCGGTAAAGTTACCTTCTAACACATCCTGCAAAAATGTTAAAACTGGAATAAAGGATCCTCTTTTGCCAGCAAAAATAGCATTTTTTGCTTCAGTTTGTACTATTTTAGAGCCGTTTTTAACCAAATTCCAAACTAATGATCCTGTGGCGCCATTTCTATATAACGAAATTTACTTATTGATTGTGGCTTTATTGGAAAGATTTTTATTAGAACATGAGATACCAAAAATTCCAAAAAAAATTTCCCAAATTAATTTTAAAGATAAAAAATTATTTCTTCCTCTTAAAGGTATAGATATTGGTATTGCTGCAACCAGAATTTTAAACAAAAGTAAAGTTACAGAAAAAGAAAAATTATTTTTTTATAAGGATTGTCAAAATTTCTTAATTGCCACAGTTTCTTAAATAATAGAGAGGTCAGGCCTTCAGTATAATTTTGTGAAAGGCATATCATGTTTAGATCCGTCTGTGGTGTGTTCAAATGAAGTTGCAAGCAAAAGAATGGCAATTGTGCTAGACGTGCTGTACGACAAACGTATAATTACTCTACATACTGCAGAAAATGTAAAAAATAAATATAAAAAATTAATAAAAACTAAAGCTGATAATTTTAAGAAGTATAATAATAAACAAAGATTGGATGATTTTTATTTTGGACTGTTAAATAATGATGATGATTATAAAGATCTTTGGGAAGTTATAAAAACATTATTAATATTTTCTCATGGGAATGCATGTGTGGAAGGAAAGTGGCTTTTCCATTAATAAGCAACTCCTCGTTGAAAACCTTCATGAGAAGTCTTTAATTGCACAAAGAATTATCTACGATAATGTAATACAGCGTGGGGGAGTCCAAAATATTGCAATAAACGATACTATTATACGATATTACAAGCAAGGTAGCAGGAAATACAAAGAAGCATTAGAAAAAGATAAGCAAGAAAAAATAAATATGGAAAATCTCAGTGCTCAAAAAAGGAAAATACTAACGGAAATAGAAGAGTTACAGGAAAAGAAAAAAAAAATTGATGTGACATTTAGTACAGAAGTAAAAGATATTGAGAAAAAAATTAAAGTGCTAAAGAAGAATCTGTAATAAAGTAATATTATAATATTTCGCTATGTTAGAAATATTGTTGTTCCTCAGTTTGTGTTAATTTTTATAAGAATTATTTTAATTTGTTGTTTCATGTATGTACTGTACGTATTTATTTTTTTTTTCATTAAAAACTGTTTCAAGTGTTCTCTAATTTTATTGATTTTTTTTGTCGAGAGTCATGGGTAAGTATGATTTTTGGTCATGGATATCCTGGAAAAGTCATGGATTCTAATTCTTGATAGTTAGTGGGAACCCTGTGTTATTGTTGGCACGACTTAAGTACTTTTGATACTTGCATTTCCAACTAGGAACTATACCTAACTGAGGAGCCCTAACAAAGACGAAACGCGTTTTAGGTTTTAACCATTTGTAAATTTTAGCAACTCTATGCTTATTATTTTGATTTATTACGACACTTTGTATTTTTGTACTCGGAGGCCATTTGGCGGTTTGAGACCGGCTCAGCCGGGTCGCGCCATTTGCGTGGATTGTAGCTTTGCTACTTTATACCTCGTCGTACATTATATAGTTGTCTCTAGGGACATCTATCACCGTTATTCTATTTTCATTAACTTTCATAGATAGTAGCATAGTTGAATCTTTCATCCCTAGTCTTTTTTATCTTGTATTATTTGTGATTTTTTCTTATTCTTGGGGTGTATCTTTATCTTCTGGTTGCATAACTTTCGCAAGGTGTAGCATATCTTCTCAGCTTTTGTCCTATGTGGGGCTTAAAGTGGCAGAGGACGGTGCGCACCTACAGCTTTACGTGGTCTTAGAACCACGGAAGTGCATGCACTTACTCTACAGAAAAGATTTTACTAGGACAATCTCCGATGTGAGAAGTGAAGATAAAACCCACCAATCCTCAAAGAGGGTTCTACGAGCTGTAGTCAACACAACACGCATCAGAGTACGTTGGTGGTTGTCCAAAATCTTCCAACGGAGCATACCGATTTAAAAAAATCAGTTGTTGATTCGCCCGGGAATCAAACCTTTATGCTGTACGATACGTGTATATTATAGCATACGGATTTGTGATACAGGGTGATTCATATCATGTGCAACGTACTTTCAGGATAGATTTAGAATGTGAAATTAATTAAAAAAGGTTTGATAAAGATGGGCCCGGAAATGCTCTGTTAGGGAGTTACAACATACGAAAATGGGAACTGCGTTGCCTGTTCTAGAGGCTGTAACTCCGCAGGGAAGCGTTTCCTGGCCTATGTTTATCGTAACTTTACTCATTGTTTTATTGTGTAGGACTACAGCAAAAGTATGTGGAAAGCTATTTGAGCACCTTAAGAAAAAAAAATTGACCTTCATGACAACTCGATTTTACAAAAGCATTGAATTTTCTCGAAAACTGTTGAATTTAGCGACTTTCAACGAGAGTACTTTTTGTGTGCAATTTTGTATGGAGAATAACCAAAACTTCAAAAACAGAAAGATCTAGAATATTTAGAAGAAAATATGTGGCTCCTCCATATGGTCCACTGGTCCATCTTTAGGAAGCTGTAACTCCGTAACGTAGCGTTTCCGAACCCATGTTTATACGAATATGTTTCATGACTTTCAGATTCTGAATATATAGTGGAAATGCATCTCGCATGTTATAAATCACCCCATCCTGTATAATAAATGGTTGTGAAATGGCGCTCGCTTTATCGAGTGGCGGTCACAATCGTCTCGTTTACACCCACTTTGCCTTGTGCGAAAAGATAAAGAATACAATCGACAAATGAACGTCACCCTTAATAATACTAAATGCAGATGGTACCGAGTCCTTATTGTCCAGTTTTTTTTAATTACACAGAACACGGAAGGAGTTAACAGATTTATTGTATCTATAACTGCAGAGGATGTCTTAATGACGATGGAAATGTTCTGAATATTCCCTGAAGATAATTTGAAACTTGCTTGAATTCTTAGTGTATTGTACGTATTTAGCATAAAATCAAAACAAAACTGTGTAGTGTGCCTACAGTAGAAGGGGGGGGGGAGGTTTTTTCAAATATTGGAAAAAATTAACTTGATTATGGTTTCGGAAACTTCGAAACGTCGCGACTGGAATCCGGATCCCGTTTATTTGAATTATACTCGAGGTGTTTTAAAGTGGCTCAGTTTTTGGAGGTTTCACTGAAATTAAATACTTTATTACGTTTTAATAAATTTGATAATCGAATAACGGAGAAGAAAAAGTAACCGTTTGTTAACATGCAATTACAAACGCCAATAAAATTGTTTTGGTAGTGGTAAATATTGAAAAATAATGAAAAAATGTAATGTCAAAGGTTCAATGAGATGCAAAATAATCCCGAATGAAACCAATGACTATAAATAACTAACTTTATAACTTGACAATAACATTGGATTATCTTTATTTATGAAGTAAATATTTTAATCGATAAGTAAAATAGACTGCATTATCTTACATGGCGTAACACTGTCAGTGGGAATAGGTATATGCAGAGTGAGTCACTAGACGGCAGTGGTCTTTGGGGCGCCAAGTGTAAAGTGAAAATTTGCTGTCATTTCACGGTATTTAAGGCAATTTGTCCCAATATTTATTATATATTCACACATTTAGCTAAATGCTTTTTATTTTAATAAATCATTCTAGATTTAACTAAATTCTCGAACATTTGGTTTAAATATTTCAATATTTAATAAAACATTAGAGATTTAAATAAATCCTAAAACATTTATTTTAAATTTTCGAATATTTAGTAAACCTGTATGTATTTAGCCAAATCTGTACATATTTGTTTTAAATATTTCAATATTTAATATATATATTCGCAGATTTTAATAAATTTTTACCGATATAAATAAATCCTTACAGATTTAAATAAATGTTTCAACATTTAATTCTAAGCTGTCACATTTAACGTTAACCTGTCATTTATTTGACCTTAGTGAGCCCCAAAGAAGTAATAGAGGTTAGGAAGGAGGGTTTCGAGTTAGTTGCACTTAAAGCACTGTGACGGATGTGACGTCACCGCCGCCATATTCAGACACTTTTGGTGATTCATTTGTGCCGGTGATGTTTACAAATTTTGTTATTAAATATGGTTAGTTGTATTTGCTGTGGTTGCTCGAGTACTAAAATTAACAAGCAGAAAGGAATAACTCTCCATAGGTAAGTATTTTGCCAAATGTAAATATAAATTTCAATTTGACGTTTGAGGTTAAGACAGTGGCGGAGAGGTCAATATTTCTCTAACCCCAAATTTAGGTTTCCAAAGAATGCAGAAGTCGTCTAACCCATTTAATTTTGTTTAATGGGCAATAAAATACTTGTACTTTGTTTCCTTCTATAATAAATTGGCAACTAAAACAGCATACTCATGTTTTATAATTTGTTCGTTATGCCCTAAATATAATTTTCTGACGCAGCCACTGGTGACACTTCCGCTACGTCACAGTTTGGCAGCCATGTTCAGACACCTTTAAGGTTCACTGGCCAATGTGCATAAGCTCCTTCCTAACCTCTATTACTTCTTTGGTGAGCCCAGTCGACTTAGGACACCAAGACCGTTTACACCGGTTAGTATGGCGCAAGGCAGGGTCATGGTGGGAGCGTTCGACGCTTCAACAAAACAGACTGAAAATAACGTTTTCAAGGGAATGTTGAGGAAACTTTCATTGTATGAATAATAAATTAGGCAATGTGTATGTTGTTAAATATGTTGTTATTGATGATTGAACTAACATTGATTATACAAATTCTTGAAATACGGAAAACGTGTTCATAATTGTTGAACGTTACCACCAATGTAAACGGTCTTGGTCTTCTATGTAGGCTGGGTCTACCAAGGTCAAATAAATATGACAAGTTAACATTAAATATGACAGCTTAAAGTTAAATGTTGAAACATTTATTTAAATCTGTAAGGATTTATTTATATCGGTAAGGATTTATTTAAATCTGCGAATATTTATTAAATATTGAAAGATTTAAAATAAATATGCACAAATTTATCTAAATACATAAAGATTTACTAAATATTTGAAAATTTAAAGTAAATGTTTTTAGATTTATTTAAATCTCTAATGCTTTATTAAATGTTAGAATATTTAAACCAAATGCTTAAGAATTTATTTAAATCTACAACGACTTATTGAAATAGAACGCATTTAACATTTAGGGTTTATATATAATAAATATGGGGACAAATTGCCTTAAATACCGTGAAATGCACAGCAAATTTTCACTTTACGCTTGGCGCCCCATAGTGGTCGATATCTCCTTCACTATTTAAAATACAGAAAAGATGTTTAAATAAAAGTGGTGGAAACCCAATAGGACCACATTTTACAATTGTTTATTTAAACAAGGGGTTCCATATACCAAATATGTTTTTTTTTAATAGAGCCTTGTATATTTTTCCATGTTCTATACGTCTTTTAATTGCTTTTGAAATTTCGTTGCGGTGTTGCCAAGTTGTTCAACTTTTTTAGAAATATTTGGCCTTTGCAGACCTCACTGATAAAATACGCACTAACCATATTTCTACCGATTAAACCAACCTTTCTGTTAAATGTTAGTCAAGAGTATGTACTTACTACCTTCAGATATTTTAAAGTTTAATTGGTTGATTTCAACGGTGCAAAATTTCAACTTCATTTTTTTTTAAATAGAACCCTTTATATGTTTTTACATACATACATACAGTTGGCTAGAGCGCTTTGCGTTTTATAAATTTAATTAACCGATGGTTGTATTTAAAACTAACGGTTTTTGAGCAGCAATAAGAGGAAGAATTTCTAGAAATCCAGAAGTTATAGGAAACGTTGACATTCGTTTTTGTATTTTTTATACAGCGCAAAAAGTTCTATCCAACTACCTATAAATAAACAGAGTTCTATGTAAAAAACTGAGTTATGACACGTTACAACAAACGCCCTGTGTAACTAAATTCAAGTTTAAAACGTTTGGAGAATGGTATTAGGTAACATTTGTCTGTTTATTTAATCTGGGGAAATACGGCTCGTGCGTATTTCATCAGCGAGGTAACCAATATCAAACTTTTTGAAAAAAATTGGATAACTTGGCAACGCCGCCGCCACGAAATTTCAAAAGCAAAATATATTCAGGAAGGCAATTAAAAGGCGAATAGGAACATACGAAAATATACAAGATATCCTACTAAAAAATATATACATTTGGTTTGCTACTCTCATATGGAACCTCCTGTATAATTAAAAATATTTTTTTAATATGTGCTCTTCTTGGTGCCCTACAACTTTTATTCAAACAATTCATCTGCATTTAAAATAATAAATCGGGTATCGACCACGGCGGCCATGTTGACTCACCCTGTATAGAAATTTCTAGTCGTCATAATTTCAATAAATATTGTTCAGGGTAAGGCTATAACAATACAGTGGAACCTGAAAAGGTAATTAGTACAGGGGTGAAGACAGAAATTAGAACAAGGAAGAACAATCTTGATGTGAATTAATTTAAAGTTTGCTTGTTAACTTAATATCGTTATTAAAAGCGGAGTAAGCTTTATGATGCTTTTGTATTTGTAAATTAATGAAATGGTTAGAACGCTTACTCAAGCTGCAGATATGAAGACAATTAAATTAAAATATAATAGCTCTAAATAAATTGTGTACAGGAGATAAAAGCAAAGGCATATTACTTAATAAGAAGATTAACTCGTACGACGAAATTAGATAAAAGTCAGAAAACATATGAAGAAAATATTTTTTTTATCAGAGCTGTTTAATTACAGAACTATTGAACGCGTTCGCCCTAATGAAAATTTACCTCAAAAAGGTTTTTAAAATTGAGAAATGTATGGCTTCATTTTCAGTTAATGTATCGTGTCTGGAACGAGACATTCACATATTTGTAAAGAACTTCAATTAATTTTCTAAAAAAAAATATATAATTTATTATATTTACTGTGGACCGAAATCTAATATGTAAAAATAGAAATTGTTTGGAATGTAAAAACCATTAATGGGGTGGGGTCCCTTATGGCTCTCATGGTAGGTCCTGTATTATTCAATAAGATATATTGTGAATAAAATAATGGAATCTTAAACAAATAAAATATTCAAATACATGGAGTATTTTGCATCGAATTTCATAGTATAATTCTAAAACCTAACAACATAGCTTCTAACTAAGATTGTCTTTCCGGTGTGAAAATTTAGCAATTACAATGCTGGGCTTCCGGGTGTCATTTCATGGCCTCTCTGAGCTCGTATATCCGTAGTCCGTACTGTTATTACCCCTTTGTGTAACCCTTGGCACCCTAGCCGCGTCCATTACTAAATCTACTCCAGTCTAATGAATTTCGGTGTTTGTTTACCGCGCTAAAGATAAACAATCGGCCAGCGTTATATAGCGCATAGGGGGGAAAGTACAAAGCGAAAACTAATTCCGGTACGAGGAGTGTGGGCAGGTCACATTCGATCACTTCTTTTCAATTTAATCCAGAACACCATCCTTGAACCTTGATTAGTGGTTATAAATTAATGCTCGACTCACATTCCCACCTGTGGATATACAACCTGCCTTATATGTAAGAGGGAATTAATAGTTTTATTGAGAAAACATATTTAATCACATATTAGAATTAAAATAGGTCACACGAGTTTTGTAACGGTACTTATAAAAACTATATACAGATTGGTGCAAAAGTGTTTTCGTTTTTACATGTTATAGATACCTAATACTTCTAGTAGATAAGGTTGCAGTGGTCACTAATGTAAAGAATTTAATATTGTTGCAAATTAAAAGCTTCATAGTTGTCAGAAAATGTTAATTAACATTTTAGTTTTGGTCGTAGTTACATTACTAGTTTGCTAGTTTAGTGTTTATTTGCATTTTGCATAACTCAGAATGCATACGTTACAGTAAATTCGTGCTTATAATAGCAGGAGCCTAACCATGCATAAAATGCAAAAATATTTCATGTTTCCAAGTTGTGTGGTATTATTTATTTTGTATTTATATACAACGTCCGGTTTGTAAGCTGTTTTCGCGCTTTTGTATCACGAAACGTAGGTAGATAGCCAAAATACTAACATTTGGTTTTTCTGTCCTTCAGGTTTATCCTTAGATGTGGGCTTTTATTCAATTTTGAATGGCGCCTTGTGCCTGTCGATATCAATCAGCAATAAACGTTTGGTTTGAATTTTTTTTTCTTATCGCTTTTTCACCCTCTGGTTTGTAAAGCTTTTCTCATGCGGAATTTGTTTTCTTAGAAAACGAAAAAATGTAGGAGGTAAAAATGAGAACTGTACAAAAATGTAAGTGAATTAAATTGAATAATTTTACATGTCTAATTAAAGGGTGTTTTAATAGCTTCGCCTTAAGTACTGCCATGATGTTAAATTAATGGATAATATTCTGAATTTATTATACTACAAATGTTTTCGGGGGGAGGAAAGTGTTTACATCCGCGAACCTTACTTCGGTATGCTAATGTAGCAAGGCTTCAGGAAAACTAAGAGTTTACAGATTTAAATGTAAATGTAAAAAATATGTGCCAGAGGGAATTTGTTCAGTAATAATACAAAAATGTACGAGGAAAATATTTTTGTAAAATTAAATTTTACACCTGTGAACATACCTACAGGGTTGCCAAATGCTTCATATTTCATAGACTAGCTACCTTATTTACAGGGTGCGCCAAAATATTTGTTTTTAAAAGCCTGGTATGTTGGTCATTGAAGTTAATTTATGTTCGCCGCATTTTAGTTTATCATTTGAGATTTTTTAAAAGTTGTGGATTGAACAAAAAAGCCAAAAAGTCACAATAAGAAATGCCTTTTTAAAAACATATTGATGACGTCACGACTTCAAAGTGGCTGCCTACAATTTTCTCTGGGTGTGTTGTAATGATATTCTTTTTTATGAAAATTTGTATACCCGTTGAAGGATTTTTTATAAAGTTATTAAGACGTTACATCCAGTATTCCGTACTTTTGGCGCACTCTACATGAACTTGCAGCAAAAACTTATTTAAACGGAGGATAATCAAGTTAATCTATATTTATTTTATACTGTAGAAGAGTACCAAATGTATAATTAATGTATTTTCTTGATTTTGTTTATTTTATTAGTTATTAAATATACTTTATTCTTGTATACCTTATGTATATATACAGGCTGGCTCGTCATAAGTGGTATCAGTAAATAACGTATAAACCTAAAGTATTTATTCTATTGTATTGTGTTGCTAATCATAATTATTATGTACTGTCTATCACATGGCAGTGCCATTTAATTTTTGCACTTCTTGTTTTACCAGAAGTAACCTCATCTTTGTTTTGTAAGTAGCAACATGTATTGTATGTTATAAAAAAATTGCAATTAATTGTGGAATTTTTGCATGAAATATTATTTTTTATGAACTAACATCTGGACAATTAAAGAAGTACTTTATACGTTGTTCACGCGAGTTCCTTACAATCAACCAGCTGTATGTATATACAGGGTGAGGCAATACTTTCATTACAACTCTTAGCAACTGTCAATTTTTACAGTAAAGTACTTTATTGAAAGATGTTTAAATAAAAGATACTTGGAAGAAAGGTATTTTGTAGAACCTTTCGCAGTTGAATAATTTCTTTTATCTACAACAGTGAGTAAAGTAGTCAGCATTTTTATGTTTTGTTTCAAAGGCATTGTGATGCAATGCTTTCATTTTTAAAACGTCAGAATTTTTGTAAACGTCAAAAATTTAAATATTTTTGAAAATTGTACATATTATTGTGTTGTAGATAAAATTTTATATAGAACACATGACTAAAGTGTCTTTTTTTGATTTCGCAGATTTATATCACTCGCTGACGCTCGTGATTTAAACTTCTGCTCGATCAAAAGAAGTTCCACTTTGCTCACTTGTCCTATAAATAATTATTATTTGTCTAGGAATAATTACGTTATATTGATTTTTACTTTCCCATTTTAAAAATATAGGGAAGTATTGATTTATTGATAATATTCGATTTTTAGTTTTCGACGGAAATACATGTTTTGGATCCCCAATAACAAAGAGGTGGATTTAAAAAAATGTCTGTCTGTGGGTTGGTGGGTTTGTTCGTTTGTACTTTCGTGGGTGTCTGCAGATTGGGGGGTATATATGAGGCGCCTTCTGTGCCTAAATTATAATTTCTTGAAGGAAGAGAGAAAACAGCTTTATAAAAAAATTTTTTATAGGAAAAAAGTCTTACCGAAAAATAAAATTTTTTAATGAACAAATTGTTTTAAAGAATAATAATTTTTTATATTTATTTAATTTTATTATTTTAGGAAAAAAAACATTTTTTTGGTTTCCCAACCTTTGATTATTTAATAAAAGGTGTTTTTCGGTTAAAATTTCTGTTTCTCGATAAGAGTTCATTCAGCTCCGTAGCTTTTGGCAACGTTGCACTGAAGCTACTGAACATGCTGGATAGGTGTTGGTCACGTGGGCACTTTTCGGCTGAAAACAGCAATTTAACCAACATGTTGAACAAATAACTTCAGCGCAATGTTGCCAAATAGTACAGAGGTGAATAAACTCTTATAAAGAAACAGAAATTTTAACAAAAAAAGCATAAGAATAATAATTTAATAAAGAAAACGGTTTTGTGTTAATGAAAAAGAAATTTTAAAAGAAGAAAATTCAAAGGAAAACGTAAATTAAGAAAGTGTAAATAAAACAGAACTTGTCTTTAAAAGAATTTTTCTTTTTTCAGGAAACTTTGTTTTTTTTTTAAAAGGAAGTTTTATTTTGTGCTTTGAGACATTTTAATTTTGGCACAAAGTGCGCCTTATGGATATATCAAAAATTCATCGACAAAATAGGCGTTTAAAAATTCGAAACCGGAAGCGGGGGCAAAATCCAACGCTTCTTTTCTAGCTTCATAGTGATAACCGCTGCGATTAAAAAAAAATAACATTAACACACAATGTTACTAGGCACAAGAAATTTTGAAATTATGAAAACTGCCATGTGAATAATATTCAAACTTTGGAAATTGTTATATGACCTAGTATTGCCCAAAAACTGACCCCAATTTTGTTAAATATTTTGTAGGCCGACAGAACTAGAAATTAACTACAACTTGGTTTAATGTGACGGCTTCTATGAATTTTTGAAAATAGAAAAAGCATACTATAAAACTTTCTTGTTCATGCTGAATTGCTCATGAGTGATAGTAAAAGAAGATTATAAACTTAAGTTTTAGGTACAGTTGGGTACAGCAGTATTTAGGGGAGATTATGTTTCTCCTTTCGACCCAATTTTTGGCTGACGAATTTTCGCTTTGGTAGGAGTAATGCGATCTGTGGCCACTATCTACGCGTAAACAATTGATAAAAAACAACTTTTGGTTATATAAGTAACTATTTCTAGTGTAAAATCCACAGGAAGTGCTTCGCTCATTTTTTAAAACTACATCTTTTATTTTTGTGTAAATTAATAGAGATTAATAAAATCACGAAAAATGTCGTAATTTTTATGCCAACCCAGCCGAATATCTTTTTAACACTGCAGGTAATAACCTGAACCAAGAACACTTTTTCTGTAGAAGTGCTGGCATTCCCTGCGGTTCGGAGCCCGCGTTAAACAGGAGGTCCCCTATGGCTGTGTAACCACTTAAAAACACGCTTACCACAGGCGTAGGAGAGAAAGTCACCACGTTCTCTCGAGAGCAAAAGAACCGAAAAGAAGAAGAACAACCTGAAAAAAATACGGACGCGAAACACGATCCCAGGTTCCTCTTTTTGATTGTGGTTTGCCTGATAACACTCAGCAGGTCCCCATAATTCATTAGTTGTTCTGTTGGCAGCCCTGTACCTAATATAATTGATTAAAGGTCTGTATCATATCATCAACAACAATAATTACTTAATTTTTTCCTTCTCGCGTACTTATAAACCTTTTTCGTATTTTTGCGTTAATTATTAGTTAATGTCTTAACTTGTGCATCATTTATAACAAAATGACGTTTGATCATTAATTTTATTCCAAGAAGAGTTTTTTTTGTCTAGTGACGTTTGCAAAATAATTACTACTCTGATAACTACTAATGACGATAAGTACGCATCTATAGCTGCATTATGTTACCACGAGTATTAATTTATAATGATTGACCTCGGTACAATAACAAAAGATCTTTTATTTTGTTTTTAATTTAAACTTTCTCCGTGTCATACGTTGTACGTATTATATAACAGTACTGCATTTCAACTTTCGTGTACACCTGCTTTCATTAGAGCATTACCTGCATTGGAAGTTTAACCCTCAGTGTATAATTCACAACTTTTGACACAGGCAAGTCAAATTAGTGTCAAAAAGTTGTTAGTATTAAAATTAACTTGAGTACAAAAGGGGTGGATCTCTGTTAACCTTAGACTAAAGACGGTATTTTGTCTACATATACATGATGCACGGTATAGGCTGGGTTCATAAGCACGGCATTGAAGTAAATGTGGAATCTACATTTTTTTTAAATCTTAATGCGATGGTGGTTGTGTAGAGCTTTCTTGAGGTACTTTACCTGAAAAGGTAAATTAAGTTCAAGCACTACTAAAAGTATGTTTTAGTTGCTAAATAGCTTTTCTGAGATCTATATTGAACGCCGTTCTACTTTTCAGCGGAAGCAAGTTTTAACAAAACAAAATTATACGGGGTGTAACAAAAATGGTGGGCTGGCTATTCATAGACGTATTGTATTTGCTGAAATGATCAAAAATGCTCAAGTAAACGTGTCCTGAAATGCTTCTGAAGAGAGCTAGGGCCCTCTGAAGGGGCCGCATGAATTTTAAGTTTTAATTATCCATTTAATATAAAGTAGACAGCATCCAAATAAAATTATTTAAATCAGAGGCGTCTCAAGTGGGAAGCTGGGCCATTTTTATTTATTTTATATTATTTTTGTAATCCTTAATAATGGACTAATGTGATATGATTTGTGACTAAAAACAATTTACAACGATCTTTTTTCGCAGGTTATGTGCACTAGCCATGGGTCAACGTAAACATTTTATTTTCATCAGCGCTCCGCGATTATAGATGGCAGTAATTTCCAAATATCTTAGATATTTTGCAATTAGTTTTTTGTTTTAAAATACTGACGAAATTTCAGAATTTCGAACTAGATTTTTTTTTATATTTAAGAATTTTTAATTAAAATTGTTTTAAAATAACTACACTATATTTTATTATAAAACTTTTTGAAACGTTTATAGAATAAATAAAATTCTTGAAAAGTATCTTCGAGACAGTTCTAAATAGTTGAATTCGAAATATCCTGAACACATTTTTAATTGTTTATTAATATCATATAGATATTTTTAACACATTGTTTTTTTTAAGACAAATGTTAATTTCTAAGGTAATTTGTAATATAATCGACAGAAACAAATTAGTTGTAAACGTTTAAGACATTTTTACGCCATGCAGGGTGTCCCGTACCTAATGCCTAACATGCCTTAGTAAAAAGTGCTTTCTTAAATAGTTATAGGGCCGTAAAGTCAAAAATGTAATTTCCGATTTTGTCTGATTAGTCAAGAAGTAGTTGTACGGGGTGTCCCGTAAGTAGTCGGACAACGTTTAGGTAATAGCTTCCTGGGATCAAAGTAGATCGATTAAACTTAACATGCCTTAGTAGTAAAAAGTGCTTCTTTAAGAAATTATTTTTTTTCTATTTTTGTGTATAACTTAAAAACTACTAATCAGATCGAGTTAAAATTCGGTATGGTTATGTTTTGTAGATCAACAAACACAATGGTGTTACTTGTTTTGTTCATAGTTGTAGAGAGCGCTAGGTACGCCACTTCGGCTTAATATTTTGGCACATAACTTTTTTATTGCCAACTTTTTGGAGCTTTTTACGATCAATTTGGATGTAGAATTCAATTTTACGAAAAAAGGTACCCTTGTTAAAATTCGATAAAATGAACCGTTTGCAAGAAATACATACTATTTAAATGTTTCAGTGCACATCAAAAAATCCAATACTTTAGTATCTGAATTTATAGCCAAAAGCTCCAAAACGTTAAGAGTAAAAAAATAATGTGCCAAAATATCAAGCTCAAATGGCGTGACTAGCACGAAACGAAAATAAGTAACACCATCCTGTTTGTAGATCTGTATAGTATACCGAATTTTAACGCCATCTGATTATACAAATATCTTATAGATATTATTTTTTTATTGAAAATAACTAAACTATCGTTAAAATAAAAATATATCTAAGATATTACTAATATGTTTAGTTACAAAATTGCGAATGGAAGTTTTAAATAAAATGTTTCAAGTTTAAGTACCATAATAAACACAGGTCGACTATAAAATTATAACAATAGGGTGTTTTAAAATGATTTTTTCTATTTTGGTTCTTTACTGACTACTTTATGAAACTCATTTGGGTTTCATAAAGCAACTCCTTAAAGAATTCGAAATTTTATTTTGCTAGGTTGGTGACAACCATGTGACAACAAAACCTTCGCGCGTTATAAACATAACCTTCAAATTGCAAGTTCTTAAAATTAAGATTATTTAGCGTATTTTCCGCTACTTTGCGTAGCTCGGGTGGGGTGCAAGATAATTCTTCTTCCATCTTATCTTCAAATCTTAGGTATTTTAAAAATTAAATCACTGTCAAATACAGTTTGTCTCAATTTTAATTTGACAGTAGTTTGAATTGTTTGAAATTATTTTAAATGTCACCAACAGCCACAAAACCAAAACAAAATACAAAAAATGTTCCTATCGATTGTATTTTTAAATTAAAATATAAAATAAGGTAATTTTTAACTTTTTTGGACCAAAATAGAAAAAATAGTATAAAATACACGTTTCATAAGACATTTAAGTGCACTTGTGCACTTGGACGTGTGCTCTGAAAAATATGTCTTATGAAACTCGTTTTTTAATATACTATTAAATTATCTCATAAGATATTTTTAAATCGAGGATAAAATGATTACTATTTCATTATGAATGTCGAAGATAGTTCGGAATAATTACAAATATTTAAGATATTTTTAAATAAATACAAAAATCTAGAAGATATTTTTAAATTATGTAAATTTTTGTTTTTATTTTGCAAAATCGCTGTCAATAAAAATAAAAAGTAAAACGGCGTTCCGTGGATCTACGTACATGAAATGAAAACATTTTGCCTAGTAAACAACTGCAATTTTGTGCTTAGCATGGAAAAACTGATAATGGATAAATGGGCGTCATTACAATTACACCTAACTCAGGCAATTTGCAGCAACAGCAAAACAACTTTCAATTTACAGTTTCTGCAGAAATATGACTCAGTACTTAAGTTCTTTAATTTTTTTGTAAATTAAGTTGCTTTTTTAATTAAAATTGATATCGGCTCTCCGTTTTAATTATTTTAAACAGATTTTAATTGATCAATTACTTCTTCGTTCATTTCTCAAATTTATTAGATAGAGCAGGGCAATCAAGCAGCTGCGTAATTTGTGGATAGATTGCTCGAAATTTAGGCCACCAACCATACATGATTAAGTAGTTGCTCTGTTGAACTTGAAGAGTTTTAAGTTTAATAATTTTTATTTCTTTTCAGGCAAAAGCAATAGGGCGAGTTCTTTTCGATCAAGTATGCAAACAACTACATTTACTAGAAGCTGATTATTTTGGCCTCGAATATCAAGATATTGCTGGCACAAAAGTATGTACATTTTTTTAATAACATTTCAAACTTAATTTTAAACGAACGATTTCTTCTAGTATTGGTTAGATCTTCAAAAGCCAATATCACGACAACTAGGATTATCGCTAGTCGACCCATTACTACATTTTTGCGTCAAATTCTACACGCCAGATCCAGCACAATTAGAAGAAGAATACACCCGCTACTTGTTTTGTCTTCAAGTGAAACGGGATCTATCTCATGGCCTTCTGCAATGCAATGACAACACGGCTGCTCTTATGGCAAGCTATATTGTGCAAGCTGAGTGTGGTGACTATGTTTCAGAGGACTATCCCGACCACACTTATTTGTCTAGTTATAAATTTGTACCTCATCAAGACCAGGAGATGGAAAGGCGGATTATGGAAAACCATAAAAAACACGCGTAAGTTGTTGAGCTGCTGTAAGGGTAAGGATTTTAAATTCAAATTTTGCACACAGGGGGCAATCGCCAGCTGAAGCAGATCTGAATCTCCTAGAAACAGCTAGAAGATGCGAATTATATGGAATGAAAATGCATCCGGCAAAGGATCATGAAAATGTAGCATTAAATTTAGCAGTGGCACATATGGGCATTGTAGTTTTTCAAAATTATACAAAAATTAATACCTTTTCTTGGGCCAAAATTAGAAAGATTTCTTTTAAAAGGAAAAGATTTCTCATTAAATTACATCCCGAGGGTTATGTAAGTTGTTTGTTGTGAACCCTTAATATTTAATTTTCTCATGAATATTTGTAGGGTTATTATAAGGACATAGTGGAGTTTTTCTTTGAAGGGAGAAACGAGTGTAAGAATTTCTGGAAAAAGTGTGTAGAAAATCATGGATTTTTTCGTTGTTCTTCTGTTAAAACTGTAGCGCGTCATAAAACACGAGTACTGTCAAGAGGAAGCTCTTTTAGGTATAGCTTGAGAGTTATGGGGTTCAAGTGAAATAGAAATAACTTTTTGTTAATTTTTTACAGGTATAGTGGGAGAACCCAAAAACAAATTGTGGAATTTGTTAGAGATAACTACGTCAAGCGACAAGCATTCCAAAGGTACATTTTTGTTTTCTTATGTAACAGCTTTGATGATAAATTTTAAAGCATGTTTGCACCTTTTAATCCTTAATTATGCTTGGTATGTTCAGCTTTACTATTAATACGTAAATCTATGTATTTTTGTCTCCCGCATAAGAAACTGTGACGCTCTAGTCAAAACAATTGTGTTTCTAGCTACTATACGTGGTTAACAGAAAGATGGCCACCCCGGACTTGAATATTTTTTATCTAATCGGAAACCAGTCGTATTTGGTATCATGTGTCTACTTTTGAAATATGTAAAACTTTGCAGTTTAGCTATGATTTTAGAGTTCAGGACTATACTAATTTGATTTACAACACGAGGGTTGTTACATTCATGTAATAGAGCTTAACTTTCGGACTAAAGCTGATGTAGTTCATTATATTTCAACTTCAGGGGCAGGAATTTAAAGTAAATATCCCAAAGTTTACAACTTGCTCTAATTCATTCTAGTTTTGCATAATTGTAAAGCCACCTGCATTCGGAATGTCTAAGATTTTTCAGTTTTAGTGAAATTTGAAAGCACGACTGTAATAAAATTATATACAAGTTTTAGTTTTTTGAACATTTTGAGCAGTTTGCTTACAGTGTTTGCAAAATTCATTACGTTTACGTTAAATAGCGTAATTTTTTATTCAGATGTTTACACTACCTTATCACTATATCTCTGCTATATTAATCGTAAGTTTTAACTTAATGGATGTACTTTTTTATTTATTATTCAGACTTCTAGATATTAAATTGGTTCCAGTGAGGTAGATAATAATTTTTTATCTCGTCCTAGGTTCAATAGTTTAGCCGTAAAAGATAGTACCTGGGTGGTCTGTTACTCCCTGTATTAACACGACTCTGATGTCTAAAACTGAAACCGAAATAATTATTCTGTATAATTTAAAAGTAGACATTATGGCGTTTCATATGATATCAACCACCAATGAGGGAAAACAATTTTGCTAACTGCCTTGAATGGCCAAAAGAACAATTTTTCCACTGGAGAGATTTTTGCTTTGCAGACTAAACTACATAGGAAAACGCCCAAAACTGAGTTTGAAATTCTAAATAATCCGTAAATCTGATAAATTTTTCCATTTAATCTGACAAATGAAGCATCTCTGTATTTATTGGTGGTTTGTTTTGACTTATTCCTTGAGAAAATAATCGAAAGTGAAGAAAAAATTAAAGAATCAGCATTCCTCTCTTTGGTTTGTTATTGATGTTCAATTTTAGCTTTGTGTGTTTTCTTATTTTGTATGCTTTCAGTATTGAGCAATTTTAAAATACAAAATGAGGTTTTATTATTTATATGTTAATCTTGGAAGTTTATGTTTTTAATTTAATTTTAGCTTCTGCTAAGCCATATTGTGTGATATATTATTGGCATATGTTGTTTAATTTTGTTACTTGAAGCATCTATAGCATTACCCAATTTAGAATTGACCCCAGTATTTAAAATTAAATTTTTTTCCCTTTGTAATATTTGAAAGTAGAGTCCCTTGTGCCCTTTTGGAGCATGGTTGTAGTAACGGTTGGTCAGAATATGCTGTACCAATGCTGGTATGTTGTCAAATATTGACGATGCATTTAAGGGAAGGAGGATGGGATCAAATTTTCGATGTTTTTAATGTTTTCCAATGTCGTTTCTATTTTATATTTGCACCTAACTATAAACACATTATGCTTCGTTCATGTACTGCATGTTTTAACGATGCTTCAAATTTCTTAAATATTTAACTTTTCTAAAATGTCACCCTTTCACCAGTTTTAATTCTGGATTAATTTCTTTGTGAAATTTTAAGAAGTAGAAACGACTTACTTGTGATTAATCAATAAAATTTTAACCTCTAATCCAATCGGCTCTCTGCTGTGCTCCACAAGTGACAGTGTGTATTAGCCATATTTGGCTCGATTTAGTTTTAGAATACTAACTGTTAATTGTTTTTATAAAGTAGTTCTCGTGGGTTGTTTGGCTATCTCATTCCTCGTTCCTTTGTACAGGTCGGCATCGTTCCGGCATTCTAGTGCACATTCAAGTGCAACCAACATGCACAACAGCACAGTTGGAAACAGCATTTCTGCACATCCGTTGCTGCCACTTGCTGACAGCACTTTAAGCGGTAGGTTTTATTTTATTTATATTTTTGTTTGCTTTTTATAATTTTGTGTATGTTTTTCTTAAATGTTTAGTGGGAGCGTCCAAACTATCAGCTTCACTGGGCTCGATGGACGTAACTACAGAAACACCGGTTTCTCCGACGACGAAATCAGTCTCTCACCCCCCAGGCACAGCTATATCTTGGAGCTTGGCCCCAGACACGCGGCCTACCACTCTGTTTGCTCAGACGACGACCTCGCCCTCACCTCCTCTGACGACGCAGTCGGTAAGATAAAAATCAATTTTTGTTTGAAGCAGTTTCATTATTCTTCTGCTTGTAACTTTGTTGAAGGACTCAATTAAAAAAAGCTTCAGCTTTTTCCTAATAAAATTGGACTTTACTTAAAATTTCAAAAAATTAATTGCTCTCAAAAGACGACTTAATAATTAGATCATTGATTTTTCATGATTAATTTTTCATTTAAAAAATAATCGAGCTATGATTAATCAACCATTCAATTAATCAGATAACCAATTTAAATCAAATAATCAATTCTTTGCATATTCAATTAAGCGATTATTTCGATTATTCAGTGAAACAAATATAATCGAATAATTGATTGACATTTTTTAGACAATAAAATACTCATCGAATATTACTGTATTATAATCAATTGATCAATTATATTACACAAATGTTGTCGTGATGCACCTTTTTGATTGATCAAGAACTAGTTTTTTACTTTTTCGTAAGTATTAACTTCATGAAAAGTTTCAAAATGTAGTTGTTAACGGAAATAAACGTTTTGGGGCTTAAGGAACCCAAAAAAGTGGTCTATAAAAATGTCTGTGGGTGGATGGTGGGTGGGTGACGCCCCCAAAACTGAAAGTACTGGACCGATTTTGATGAAATTTTATGTGAAGAGGTATATCGAAAATAGTAGTTCTAGTTAAGCAAAAAAAAATATTCTGAAACTGGAAACCGTTGGATATGTTTTTTAACAACTTAAGGGAAATTGAAAACTAAATTGCATGTAATTAGAAGGCATAAACAACTTAAATCTGTGCTCACTAAATTTATGAAAAAAGATAATTCAGAATTAAAAAAATTAGGAAGTGGGATTAGCTTTCACTATCCCTTAATATTCTAATATCAAAAGCAATTTAGCTTAACCTTTATGAGGTCGACGTAATCCTTGCATACGTGCCCAGTCAATTAGAACCTTGGTAATAATATTGTTAATTGCATAACCAGCCATATCTATGCTTAGGGTTTTATTGAAACCATTTTAGTAGAAAAGGAAAATAAAATCCTAGAAAAATGCATATTTACTGAACAGATGACTACATTTTTATTAAGCTTTGTTGCTAATTAAATTTCACAAACAAGGTGTGTTCTACAGAGTGGGAAACATAAATTTGTTGCATTAGATACACTGTTCCTATTTTTTTGCGATCACAGAGCTAACATAGACTTTGAGATGCTAGCGAAAGTGGTTTTGCTGGGGTGTAATTGCATCTCAGCACAAAAAAAAATAAAAAACCTATTCTAAAAAAGTTTAAGCAAAAGTATGGTATTAATTTTACAAAAAAATTATTTTGCATGATTAAAGCTTGTTATTACATTTGTATGTACCTTTCTGCATGCTTCAAACAAATTTTTGAGCAATGCTGTAAGTGCTGTGATCCCGTCGCAATTTTTTTTTTAATTGCGTTGTACCTATTTTTTGGATTTTATCAATAGAGAATTATTTTCTCTTTTCCATGTTTTTAAACTTGTGTGCCTTTACGTAACAAAATTTACGAGAATAACGTGAAAATTTGTTTTATATTAGCAGGCCCCTGAATTCAAACAACAACCTACCACAATCGTAGTAGTGTGCTTCAAAATTCATTTGATACCTTTAAAAAACAATTGAAAGAAGAAGATGTTGTCTTTGTTGGTCTCTATATCCAAATATAGTTAAAACCTCTATTCTTTCTTTATAACTTAAATGCACTATGGTAATGGCTAATGAGATTCATTACATTTTTTAACTTTATAATAAACTTGCTTGTACTAATATACTTTGTTGAAAACACTACCATTTTGTCCCTTTAATTGTTTTTGATAGTCACGAGATATCAAATGGATTTGAAATCGCACTACTACGATTGTGATAGGTTGCTGTTTAAATTCGAGTTTTTCTCGAAAGTTTCGTTATGTAAGAAAGCTATATAGGTTTTACACCATTAAAAAGGGAAAATAATCCTCTATAGAATGATGCAAAAGTAGGCATGGGCCAGCGGGTGGTCTAGTGGTTAAAGTCCCAGGCTTTGAAACTAGACTCCCAATGGCAGTAGGTTCGAGTCCACTGCTCGTCGGAAATTTTTCTGAATAAGTTAAATCCGGCGAGTGCATGGACGTTGTGTGTGGTGTGTATGTTGGGTTGCATGTCTTTCAGGGGTGGGGCATGTTAGACCGGATTGGTCTTAAAATCTTTTGAAGTATGCAGAAAGTTAAATACACATGTAACAAAAACGTTCATATAAATATTTTAAGCTAGGTAAAACCAATATTTCGTACTTTTCAATGATCCTGTATAGTCAATTTAAGGCTGTAAAAGAATATCTTAAGAACAATTAATAAAATTCCTAGCATGATTCAGTCAGTAACTATAACTCTGCAGCAAACGCACCTCAGTTGGGCGTATGAAGTTAAAGAAGGGTTTTGTGTCATTCCCCCTTTATTGAATACAAAGGCATTAGTTTGCAATGTTCAAACATTCGTAAATTGCATAATAAAATTAATTAAGAGGATTGAGAAAAAAACACTTTTTGAAGATATTTTTAAAACCTACTTCTGCGTTTTAAGGTTTAAAAAATTTTCAAAAAGTGTTTTTTTCTCAATCCTCTTAATTAATGGTTTAAAAAAATCTTTGAAAATATTACTCTTGAACTGCAGAACTAGGTACTTTTTAAAATACCAAAAGATACTTAAAAAATTTATTTGACTGGGTCCTGCTTGACCAGCGCGCTTCACCTCTTAGATATATTCAGAAAATTACAATGAAGAAATGGCACTGTAATTGATTTCTGAATATATCAAATACCCGGTGCATGTTGGTCAAGGCCTGTTACACTGCATTACTATGTATATACAGATTTGCCAAATGTGTAAAATATATCAAGATTAGTGCCAATTAATTCTAATTAACGAAACTCGTATAGAAACAGAAACATGTTATTTTAATCACATATCAATATTAGAAAGTATGCATTTACGGAAAATCCATTTCCATACTTCCAATAATGGAAGATATGAAAAAATGGCGATTCTGATACTTTGACAGATATCAATGTTTTGGATCTGGGGGAATGTAGTAAAGTTGTTTTTATTGATTCTGGAGGAGGATGCTAAGACAAATTTAAGCTTGTTTTTCAAATTTTCTATTGAAAACGTTAACCTCTTGAGATTTTTTGAAAATGTATGCAGGAAAACCGGAACTAACTGTCTTCACTTTACGCAACAACAGGCTACGCCCTTATATCTCAACATAACGTATTTATTATTATGTTTGACAGTTCTGATATTTATGTTACATTCATGTGCGATGCGGTTATTCATTTCAAAAGCTTGCATGTTTTAAAAGAAATTATCAAAACGTGCGTGCGGCGTAGACCACGGGTTTTGCTACTTTTGATTTAAACGCCGTTTACCCAAAATTGAGTTGCTAGATTGGCATATCATATGATACCGTAATAACGGTAGGGGAATACTATGTGATTATGATAGAATTATTTTAGAAACTATAAAATACACTACATTAGAAAGTGTCATAATTTAAAATATTTTCAAAAAATTATTTCATAAATGTTTAATACCATTTTAAAATTTTGTGAGCTAATAGCGCGCGATAGGAAGTTGTTATTATTTGGTTTTTTCGCCCGTTCCCTAGCATCTCTGTCATACTCTATAAATTTTTGAAGACTGAAAACTAATGCCTTGTCTTTAAAAACTTTGCATTTAATCAAGATTGCTCATAAGGCAAAAAACAACAAGATTTCATACTTAATTTTTAGATACAGTAATATTAAAACAAGCTAATCCTTCTCTCCTCCTCGTTTTCTATTTTATTTTCTGATCTTTTATCTTTATTTATTCTACAGCAATTTTGTTTCTATTACAGCGAACTCTCTTAATCCGAATAATTAATTTCAGGCTTCTCCAGTAACTTCTGCGACTATGAGTCCACAGCATACGCAGTTCGAGGATCAAATCCAGGGTTACAACAACAACAACAACAGCAGCAGTTTACCAGTGGCCGTCCTCGCAGCAGTTCACAGGGACGATACAGGTACCATTCGCACTCACACCATTACTGCCCGGATGCCCTCTAGTCATAAGTCAGAGGGCAAGCTTGATCAACCTCCCCCTGCGCTTACTAACAATTATCCCTCACAGACGCAGTCGCAAAATGACTTGGATGCCCAGACCAGTCCCCAATATACTTACAAGTCCATTGCTACTCAATCTAAACGTAAAATATGGCAGCGTAGTGCTAGTTGTAGAGAGTTATATGATTATAGTTTTGAAGAATCGGGCCAGGCAAAGAGAAGAATTACGGTTGTCAAAGGTGCTGTCGATAAAAATTTACTTAATAATTTAGAGGAGCGTAAGCTTGAATCACCTGTAACTAGGTACGATGAACACCATGTTTTGTATACAGGTGCGCGCCAAAACAGTCTCGACATACACCAGGATATTATGATACCGGATCATAAAGTGTATTCGAGTAGCTATCCTGGAACAACCAGCTATTCTCAAGAATCCATGGAAGATCCAGGGAATTATGACTTACGTGATTCACAAGATGATTTATCACACGACAGCTACGAGCTGTTAGAAAGATCCGATGATGAATTCAGCATTTCTGGAGACTACAAATATCAGAAGGGCAAAGTTCTCAATGCCAGAAGTTGTAGTTTAGATTCTGGCAATTATCTTCCATCTGATGTAGACTCCGATGCAGATCATAAGCTTAAATGTAAAAGCAGTTCAGATTTACAAGAGGACGTATTAACGATAGATGATCCTCGGGATTATCCTAGAGAAAAAATTCCAAGAAAATCTGATGGTAGTTATTATAAAACTATCAAGTTGGGATCCAGGGCGTCAAGTTTAGAATCAAAGAGTGATTATTATGAAGGCAAAACGAAGAGTAGTCGAAAATCAAGCCGGGAACCCAGTTTCGGTTCGAGAACTTCCAGTCAAGAATCAAGAAGTGATTACGAGATTAGAAGGCAAGTGCGTAAAAATAAAAGTTTAGAAAGCTTGGGTAAGAAATCTGAATATATAGAATCACGCACATCTAGTCTTGATTCTAAAAGCGATTATTTTGATGCAAATTCAAAAATGGACGATTTAAGATATGTTAAATATAATTTCGAATACGACAGAAAGATTCCATTTGAACGTAATTATGGTATTCAAAAAACAACCGTTAATAATATGGTGGAAGAGATTAATCAAAATGTTCCAGTGAATAATGTGTTTAAAGAAATATCTCATGTACATTCCGTGAGTTTACAAAACGTCGAAACTGACACTATGCGGTCACACTACGTTATGGATAGGCAAAATACAATTCCGAGAACGCACAAAGTGATGTTGCCTAATAAATCTACAGAGAATGGCCGAATTAAAAGCCTTATCGAAACTAAATCGAGGTCGCAAAAATCTACAGAATCTGAAAGTAACATTTTTAGTTTTGATGAAGACAGAATCCAATCATTGCAAGATTGTGACGATATGGGTGTTTCGTTAAGTATTGTTAACAACATAGAAAATCACACTAAACCATCGGAAACAAATAAAAAAGATGCTTTTCGGGAAATTTTTGTCGAAATTGAACCTAAACGTTTGGAAAAAGGGCGTGATGGTCTTCCTCTTCATCAACCGATAGAACGCACTAAATCAGATCCAAATTCTTTAGCAAGACAACGTTTAACTTCGAGTGCTCGCAGACATCTATTGATGCATCAGAAGTCAATTGATTTAACACCAGCCGAGTCTAGTGATGATGATTATTTGTACCGTCAAATACCCAGTGCGCCTCCCATCATGAAATATAGAGGTTCGCATTTTGAAATGCCAACAGCCGAATTTGGGCATTTTGATATTTTAAAGCGAGAAATTGAGGGACAGAAAACTAAATTCGAAGTTCCTAAGAGTCAATTTGAAGTCCTAGGTGCTAAAACACAATCGGACTTGATTAATCCTCCTCCCAAGAACGATATTCCTTATACTTTACATAAACGACACATTATGAATGGTACGGCATCGAAAGATGAAACAGCAAAATATAAAGAGGCAAAGCAACGTAAATTTCAAGAACCTCCAGAACATTCCCAAACTCTTGATGAAAAAACAAAACAAAAAAAACCAAAAAGTCCAATTGTAGTTGAACCTGAAACATCTTCTTTCCTATTTACACAAAATATTGACTTGTCGAAAGTTGATCCAGTTACATTAGAGGTTGATAAAACTAAAACGTCAATTCAAATCATGTCGAGCCCTAAGCGAGATATTACAAGAATTGATCCGGCGCTTCTGGAAACACTTAATTCAAAGCTAAGTCAAATCGAAAGTGATTCCCCAACAAGTTCAAAAACGGAGAGTTTGAAACCTGATATGAAATTAAAAGCACAAAAGTTAATTGCAGAGCTTAAACCAGATATAATAATTCGACATAAAATTGATCAAATAACACAAAAAAGTGATCCCAAACTAAAAATATCCGATAAAATCGAACTTAAACCGTCTCTTAAAGATAAGCTTAAAACCGACATAAAACCAAAGCGCTCTTCTAAACCAAGATCTCTTTCAAACAAAAAAGGAATTAAATCAAACAAAACGAAAGTGCGAATTACGTCATTTAGTTCTGATGATGAATCTTTAGATTCGGATGATGTGTTTGGTTCTGCGGAAGCAACTCCAACTAAGTTGGAGTTTTCACCTCCACAAACGCGCAAAGAGATGGAATCGATACTGAAATACGAAGCAGAGCGTAAATATTTACAGTACACCATGTCGTCAACGGAAGTTGAAGGATCACCACCACAAACAAGGAAAACTGAAATTCTTCTATTAGATCGAAGTCTCGATCCAAATTATCAAACAGAATTGAGGAGAATTTCTGAGAGGTCTATTTCTATTCCTAGCTCAGAAGATGATTTTAATGTTGCCACAGCGGATTTGCAACCCGTGTTTATTGAACCAGCAGTTGAGACTGCTTTAGCAACCGTTCCGGAAGTCGACAAGGAAATGTTAGATAAATCTGCTGATAGTACGTTATGCGAACAGTTACCTGACGGCGACAAAACCATTATCGAGGATAGGCCCACAACCGAGGACGATGAGGAAAAAACCATTAAGATAGAAAAACCCAAAGAAGAAGCTGTTTTGCTACAGGAACTTCCTGAAGAAACAGACAAAGATATCGATGAAAAAGCCTTATTACAATCGGACATTGAGCGCGATCTGCGAGACCTAAAAGTTCCATCCAAAACGAAAATTACTGAAATTTGTTCTCCGTCTTCTCGTAGGAGGGGTCAAAGCCCTTTTCTCTTTGCTCACGCCCGGTTAAATCTTTCAGAGGGTTCTGCTTTTACAATGCTTCAGAAACAACAAGCAGCGGAATCACCTGTGCCAGGTAGACGGGCTAAAAGTTTGGATACTCCAGTGATTTCGGTAAGTCGATTACCACCATTAAATGCATTTTCAAGTAAAGATGACACGGTGGAAGAAGAACATATACCACCTGAAGGAGTGCCAAAAGTTGCAGAGGGGGCAGTACCTCAACCACAACAAATGAAAGAGAACGAGGTTAAAAAATTGTCTTCAGCATTACCACCCTTAGTTCCGGAAAAAAGCAAAGAAAAATTGCTGAAAACCAAACCACTAAAAGAACAACTTAAACCTGAACCAAAACCAAAACCGGCACTTAAATCCAAACCAAAAAGCACTGATAAAGAAAAGGACCAAATTGTGCCCGACGTTACAACAAAGAAAAAAGGTATCAAACCAACGCTTCACACTAAACCACAAAAAGATAAGGGTAAATTAGTTTCAACTAAACGCCCTGTTGGTAAAGAACTAACCAGAGCTGATTCTAAGGAAAACCCCATTCATAAGCTGCCTCTTAAGACTCCACCTAAAGTTCCGCCGAGAACCATTTCAAAACCTCCTGCTTCGGTTGTTATTAAAACAACACCAGAAAAGCCTACCGAGGAAAAGGTTGATAAGGTTTTACCACTTTTACCGACGCAAAAATCGTTACCTACTCAGTCATCATTGGCCATTCCAGATGTAAAAGAAATCAAACGCGCAAAAAGTCAAGAATTAGAATCCACGAAACGGCCGGTTCCAAAGGATAAAGCAAAATCTTTAGAAAAATTGGAATTTAATCGTACAGGTAGCCGAGAACGGCTAAAATCGCAAGAAGATAGTGACACTGACATAGCTAAAAGACAAGAAAAACAGCAGATGTTGTATGAAATTGCAATCCAACAAACGAAAACCATAAAAAGCCCAATTAAAGATGTTCTACCCGTGTTTCCGCAAGTCGAAGAATCTGTGCGTGAACGACACGGTAAATTGGAAATTAGCATTAACACAATTGAAAACACCAACGTGTCATTGGAGGAAGCAATTATTATAACCAAATCGCCGAAAAGATTAGATAAAAAGATGGATAAAAAATTAACTAAAAGTTTGGAATTGAACCTTACCGATGAAGACGTAGACACAACGAGGGCGGTGCAACGTTTGGGTAAAAGTTTAGATTTAGAAAATCGACCTAAACCACCTGAGCAACAATTTGAGTTTGATTTTCAATTCGAAGCTGTCACACGATTAGAAGAAAAAGTTAATAAAGATGCCAAAGAAACATCGCCTGAGTCTAACGAACAAGCTGTACAAGAATTGGTTGAAGCGGAAATTCACGAGCAACCTGTTGAAGAAGAAGAAGCTTTGCAAAAAGTAACACTGGAGGGTACAAGTTTAGATGTTTGGTTATCTCTCGAAGATAAAAATAAACCGAAACCGCCCAAGTCGGATAATGTTTTAGATAATATTATTATAATTCAGAAATCGGAGGATTTTTTTGAGCAGCGTAGTAAACCGCCGGACCTAAGTAAAATAGAAACCAAAAGCTCATCGGATTCCCAAAGTTTAGAAAAAATAAGCTTAGGTAACTCTTTAGACATCAAATACATTGATGACTCGGGAGATTCGTCGCATAAATCTGAACAAGATGCCAAATTAATTGCGGATCTCCAAAAGGCTTCTGAAACTGTTGGAAAATTAATTTCCAGAAAACTTGAAAGACGTCGAAAAGTGGAACCACAACGGAGTGCTGCCGAACTCCCTGATAACACTCTAGTTCGCATCACAAGCGAGGACGAGTCTTTAACAGAAGTCAGCGACCTAAAATGCGAGTTAGATGCAAATTTATTAGGTGTAAGTGAAGCTCATAGAGAAGCACTTTTAAAATTGAGCATAGAGAGAAGTAGATCTGAAGATACCGGATCGTGGATGACCGTAGAGTGCGATGAGTATATTGGAGCTGAAGATTCGTTTGATTTTGAAGGTGCTCCGTTAGAATCACCTGAAAAAGTAAGTGGAGGTGAAGTGGACGACACCAAAACCATTAAAGAAGAAGTAAACAACTTCGAAGAAGAAAAACCAAACACGGAAGATCAACCAATAATAATAGAAACGGAATTCTTTCAAGATTCTCCTGAAGAAACCAAAGAAAATGTTAATTTGCTTACAACTGAAGCGAGGCACAGCAAAATTGACTTGCTAAAAAGAAGTTCGGATCAGTCACGATCAAGTGATACCACAGGTTCTTGGACTAGTGGGGAAAAAGACTTAAGTCCGGGGAACTTGAAAGAGACTGGTGACGAATCTAGCGTAAGTTGCACTATGGGTCAAGCAATTGGCTTAAGTCAAACCATTGAAAAATTTGCAACCCGTGAACAATTAGATAAAAGTTCGCCAGAATTAGAAGTGCCTCGTAGTCCAAGAAGTCCAAGAATTTGCGTTTTAGGTCGTGCTTTTACTATTGATGAAGAATCTAGTATGAATCGTATTAATAATCGATCTGATGAATCAAGTTCAGAAGGTGCCAATGATATTCCAAATGATATAACACCAATTCAAGAATCGGAAGAGTTAAAAATTGACGAACCACCAGATCTAGGAGGTGTTAAATACAAGAAAAATCGATACCCGTTTGAAGAAAAGTGGTCCAGTGACTCAGAATTGGGTCAAAAAATTCATCAAAGAATTGCAAAAAAATTGTCATCGGCTGATAAAAGTTTATCGTCTCTTGACGAGTCTTTTTCGGATAAACGAAATAGAAATGGTAAAAATTCTTTACTTTACGTTGAAAAGCTTTCAGCCGAATCAAGAAGCTCTTTAGATACTGAGTCAAGCTCGGGAAGCTTGGGATTGGCCGTCCGGATGCAAAAAACTGGAGAAATTCCAACACAGGAAGCCAGCTCAACATGGCGACCATTTCTTCTAGAAAGCTCTGGTTCTTCTAGTTTAGAAGAAGGAATACTGCCGCAAGATAAAGATCTTGAGCAGGAATATTTCGTATCTGGTGGAAAAGTTGATGCGGATGTTACTCCAACAAAAGACGATAGTAGTACTAATGGCGAGTTATCAGATTTTCCGACAAATTTCGGATATCCATGTTTAACATCTAATGTTGGAATGGGCGTAAGTCCTGCCGATATGCTTGCTGGGTATGGCACAGCATTTTTAAGTCGAACGTTATCAAGAATATCAGAACGCAGCACGAACTCTGAAAAATCGAGTCTGGACGAGGATTCAACGAAAGCAAGTACTCAACTCGACAGCCTTAATGATGAGTCTTTGGCTTCAAGTGACCATCAAGCTAGTATAAGTTCTGATACCCCAAGCCACGCGCGTGTTTCTGATTCAGAAAAAAAAACGCCCACAAATGGGATTCCGGTAAACAACAAAAAAGACAGTAAACAAAGTGATAGACCTAGTTCTGAGCAAATTTCCCATTTTAATAATTTGCTTTTGCAAAGACAAATATCTGATGATAGGCGAACTTCAGCTGAAATGGCAGAGTTGTCTATCGACGATATTGAAATAATTACATCAGAAAGTGGTTTAAGGTTGAGACGACAAGATTCTGATGATACTGTCATTGATGAAGATATGTTGGATCTTGAAAATAAGATAAAAGGTTCCAGTAGTCAAGAAAGTGACGAGTGGCCTTTGCCAGAAATTCCACATCATTCTGATTACAAGACTTTATTGGCACTACATGAAACCGGAAGTTCTGATGCATCCCAAATAACCACACAAGTGTTCAGGCCGCCCCAATCAGATATACCAAAAGTTTTTGGCCTTCGTGGTTCACTTAGAAGCCAGGATTCTGAACCATGGCCAAGTCCACCTTCCAGTATTCAAGAAGCACCCGTCGTCGGTAATGTGGAAACGCATTACATAACACCACCGGAAGAACCATGCAAAGTTATAGTTGATTCACGCACGGTTAGTACTTATGATAACGATTCAAATTCAGATAACGAAAATAAAACGTTAGATATGGATTGTGAAGTTGAAGGTGAAAGAAGTCATACAGCTTCAGACCCGACATACGAGAATGTGGCACCAGATCAGTCAGAGTTAATAAGCGAAGCCATTTCAGAAAGTTTAAGTGCAGGTCCAAGTGGAGTAAAAATTGTTTTAGAAAATAAATCAGGGGGTTCCCAAAGTTCGAATTCTGAAGAAGATTTTAATATATCAAATTTAAATGATGATGTTTTTGTCGATACGGTTGATGTATCTAAAAATGAATTAAGACCACCCACGGCATTACGGCGTAGTACAACTTCAGATGATTCATCTCACTCTGGTCATAAAACAGAATTGCGACCACCGTCTCAAAAAGGTTCACATAGTTCGTATTCTGAGGAAGAATGTACCAGCTCGATGGGTACAAATCTTGAAGATGGTACAGTGAGGCTTGCAATAAAACCCACAAGATGTACTCATAGCTCACATTCCGAGGATACTTCGATAGCGTTAAGTCTTTCCGAATGGTCAAATAGCACAAATACAGTAAAGTTTCAAAATTTATCCACAAGTAATAGTGGCGCAACTAAAAGTAGCACATCTGGATTGAAAAGTGATGATAATTCGCTTGCTGATATAGCACAGTCAATATCAGAGTGGTCGAGTAGTAACAGTAACACCCTAAAGGCGCAAGGTTCGAGTTTACAGTTTCAAAAATTGTCATCAAGTGCATCTACTGGCGATAGTAGCACGTTAACTGAATTTATACCGACAATATCAGAAAGGTCGAGTTCTGAAACATCAAAAACATTAATTCCACAACAGTTCTTTACTGTAAGGCAGACCGTTTCTAGACTGGGATCGAGTATTGATGATTTGGATGTACCATATGATCAAAAAAACCTTAAGAGTCCACAAAATATTCCATCAGAAGATCTGGCAATGGTTGCAAGCGTTCCTATTAAGAAATTTCAGGAAGAGCCCAAATGCTTTACGAAATCCACAGAACGACCTGTAGTAATTCCCGTTCAACTACTTTCGGATACAGAAAAGTCCACAGAGAGTAGTTCAGTGGAACAGAAGACGGAAAAACAAAGATTTACACAAAGACACCAATCTTACACGAAGTCAACAGAACGACCAGTAAAAGTTCCATTATCAAAGTGCTCGCCTTATTATTCGAGCAGTTTAAGCTCTGAATCAACACCAGTCCCTTCATCAAAATCAATGCCTGTCAACAAAACCGCAACAGTGCCTCTAACAAGGACTCACAGGAAACCAGTCTCGAAAAGTTTATTCCAAGGTAAAAGTCCTCCAAGCGAAAATGACTCGACGAGTTCTATGGAATCTCCAAAAAGCACTCCCGATTCTAGAGATCGTCGCGGGTATCGCAGACGAAGACAAGTGCCACAAAAACGACACAAAGTTGATAAAGATAGACACTTTAAGGATGACTATTTTTATGTCGAACAAGATCCTACGTCTTCTGATTATAATGATTATATTCGCGCCCGTACTATGGAAGAGTTGGCTAGTACATTTCAATATGAGAGCGTTCTTTCTGAGGACAATGTGATATTACAGTCTGTTTACGCAGAAACTCTAGAAGAAGGTTATTTCCCTGACGGTGATTCTCAGTCTGGATCTGATATTTTTCGCATGGAACGCGAGGAAGACCCTAGCGAAGATAGGTACGAATTAACTGAAGGTTTTGATGTATCATCTATTCCTCCACCATTACTCGAGGATGATTTTGAGGATGACAGGCCCCCGGAAATTTGATTTTAATGCAACTTAGGCATTAAAAAGAGTTCAGGAATTTGGATATTTGTTATTGTTACATTGTATTGGTTTTTGATTTAATTCAAGTTGTATGTTGTAATTGTGTGTGGTGCGTAAAAATGTGCTCTGAACACTTGCTCAGTTCATTATCTAAGCGATTTTAGACTTGAAATATTTTGTCTTCTGAATTTTTTTTAAATATAGAGTGTCTCAAAAAAAATAAAGACTGTGGAACTATAAGATAGTATTAAAAAAATTGCTACTATAACACAAATCCTGCTACTTTTTTTTTTAATTGTACAGTATCGTTTAGAGATTTTGTGTTTTATTTACAATGTTTATTATTAGGAGATTAAAGGGGGGGAGGAGAAGGAGAAAGAAAGAAAGCAAGAGGTAAATTGTTGAGTGTGTTGCTGTAGCCGACTCCCTTTAAGTTGAATTGGCACTTGCCAACTAAAAATATTCAACTTCCGTGTTAAGGAACTTGCACCATTGCAGTAATTCACACTGCAAACCAGTAGCGGCTCGTGAACATTTACTGCAAGAGGGCGCCACCAATTTAAAACAAAAAATCTTTCCTTTTAAGTAGCAGTTGTATGAATAAGTTTCATAAGTCTTTATTTCAGATTCATAAAATTAGGTGTTTAGAATGGTTTTTTTACCTTCTCAGTTAAATGTTTTAAATTTTTAATATACGTTGCTATGCAGGGTAAGACAGAGATACCAAAGTTCATTATTACACAAATGAAACAACATAAAACAGTTGTCACTCTGCACCCACAAATCCAGTCCGCAGATTTATACATATTATTGAAGTTTCGCACATATTATTTATTTTTTTTCTATTGTCAGATTGATTAATTTGTAAGTTAGGACAGAGTCGGCCCATATTTTTTCGGACTCATATTAGTGTAACTTTTTTAAATTTTTTTGGTGCCTACAATGCGTCATATAAAATTCTGCACCATAAATTCCGAATTGCGCTTATAACAAATATTTAGGATTTAATTTAAACAAAATGCTATTGCCATAAAAAAACTGTAGTTCATAATAAAATATGCTGTGGATATTTTATTAATTCTGTAAAATATAAAGGTACTATGTTCTAAAAATTGCATATAAAATTTCAAAGGGTTGTTTCGTAATTATCTCGATTTCATGTAACAAATAATTAGATTTTAAAAATTTACAAATATAGCAACTTCAATAACATAGTAGCAGGATTAATTTGATAAAAATTGAAAAGAAGTATAATTAATAATTTTAAACTTGACATTTGAGACACTTTGTATGACAAAACAGTATTAATGTATGCCAAAATGTACGGATGTGCCAAATTTTGCTATTGGTTCTGTGTCAATCTAATGGTTTCACATAAATTTTAAATTAACACCCATTTTAAATACTAGCAAATATTAAATCAAACCACGAATGTATGATTCTTTGAAAAGCACAAAATTTTG
Organism: Ctenicera cuprea; assembly: GCA_958336395.1. NCBI lineage: Eukaryota > Metazoa > Arthropoda > Insecta > Coleoptera > Elateridae > Ctenicera > Ctenicera cuprea. The sequence continues at coordinate 16,886,441 of OY284487.1, read as the reverse complement.
AATAAAATTAATTAAACAAAAATTCTTTAAATGATATTACTTTCATAAAAATATATCTTTTCTGAGAACCATACACACACTTTTTTCCTCCTACAGTGTTAATTTGTGTGGCCACAGGAAGACTGAAAAATAATTTGTATATAGATTTACCCTGCGACATGTTATGAAGATAAATCAAATTTAGATAGGATTGTCTATAACTATTTGTATTATATAAATTCAATTAGTAGGACATAATATACACTTTACGTTTTTAGGTGGAAAACTTTAAAGGTCATGTTTCTGTTTAGACTTACAATATGTAGTGCGTGCAATTAAAACTTAAAATGCTCTTATTCAAATTTTGATTGAGGTGTATGGTTATTGCACTATTGTATTGTGATTATGTGAATTTACTTATGTGCAATCTATAATTAATTTAATTAATTATTTTTTGTTGTTATTATAATAACAATTTTAACTATGATTTTCTTACACTTGTTAACGTAAACATTCTAAAAAAGCATTTTAAGGTTTAATATATTTTAATCTCACTAGAAGTATAATCTATTTCATAGTTTTTCATTCTACGTGTAGAGGTAACTTAAAAAAAATCAAACATAGTCTTGGAATTAAGCAATACAAAATCATAAAAAATACTTTGGTATGTGATCATTATTTTTTTAACAGTTGAGTTGCTTTGTGTTCAAACAGACTTAACATATAACAATAATTTAAAGTACAAATAGGTTCAGTATTACTTAACAGTTAAAAACTATTTTGTGATTCTGTATTTCAACAGACTGTGAAGTATATAATTTGTTTAAGAGATCTTTTTTTGTGAATATTGAAATGCACAATATTTTTTTGTGATGTTCCAATAGAATGCATGTGTATTTATTGAAAAGTTGAGTATTAGAACGAATTTTTGGCCTAAATAGAGTGTGAAGTTTAAAACTTCAATAAATGATTGTTTGTACAATTAATACTTAATGATATATAAATGACCAGTCATTTATGTGGTAACTTACTAGTCTGTAGTTTTATACAGGGTCAGTCAACAAGACTGCGGTGGTCGATATCTCCCTTACTATTTAAAGTACAAAAAAAGAATTTTGTCTGCCATCAAAATAGTAAGGCCCAATCACATATTTTTCTACAAAAAACATGTGTCAATGTTTCCTATGATGTTTGGTTTTTCTAAAAATTACCACGGTTTTTTCTTAGAATCTAACATTCTCGAAAAGCGTTGCTTGTAGGTATATCCATTGGTTAATAAAATTTATAGAGCGCCAAATTTAAAAGTATAACCTAATTGAACTATAAAATATCTGCTGGATAGTACACAGACCTGACTAACACTTAACAGAAAAAGTTTATTTAATCTGTGGATATATGACAATGCCAAGTTAAAAAATTAACATTTGCAGCATGCAGATTTCCTAAAAATGCACAAACTGCAACGGAATTTCAAAAATAAATCATAATCAGAAAGGCATTTAAAGTCGAATATGTAAAAACATACAGGGTATTGTTTTTAAAAAAACATAAGCTTAGTAAGCTACTCTTAAACCCCCTGTATAATAAAAAATAATTATACAATGTGGTCGGTCGTCTTGGCCCCTACAACTTTTATTGAAAATTTTTTTCTGTATTTAAAATAGTGAAGGACATATCGACCAACATGGCCTTGTTGACTCGCTCTGTATGAAAGCACAAGAAAATATTTGATACGAATTATTTTGTTAAAGTTTGTTTTTTTCTTAAATTAGTTATGGCCACTTAAACATTATTTTTATTCAGTTCAACTTTTATAAAATGTGTAGTTACCAGCAAGTAGGTACCAATGACGGTATTTATAAAATAACAAATTTTTATAAATGTAGATGAGAAAACTATTTACTGCCATATATAATTATATAACTTAGATAAGTTTATTATTGATTAGTAAGATACCACAGTCATTTAATCAGCTCACATTGTTATTAGTTCTTACTGCATTGTTATATAGATACCAAAATATTTTGTTTATCCGTTTAGTGCCAAAAATGTTACGTTTAGGTAATAACAACCTAAGAACTTTACATGTCAATAACTATTTAATATTACTAACATTCTGTAGATGTTTACTAACACCTCCCTCTGCTCTGTACAATCAGTTAACATCCTCATAAATACATCCTAACCCATATTATGTACTGTCACGAATAATTTTATTGGAAATAAAACGTAACAGTTTGCTTAATTAACTTCTTATCTTTCCTCAAACTTAACCTGTTGTTTTCAAGCTTTTCTTTTAATAATGGAATCAGGTGAGAGTATTTGCTAGGGATATTTTAAGGTTTTTTTTATTAGATAAATTCTGCAACATTTTTTCTTAATTTCAGGAAATGTTACAAAGGTTGACAACAACAAAAATCTTTCATTTTCGGAAAATAACAACTCCTTTTATACTACATCTACGCCAAACACAAAATTGCTCAATGGGCATGGAAGTGATAGTATATTTAACCATACGAAAGGCAGCTTAAGTCCTTCAAAAACTGACGATTTAAGTCCTGTACGAAATCTATCGAAGGAACAGTACTTAAACTCCCTCAACGCTAACACGACAAGTAATGGAATCAATACCACCACCATCATTGCTGATATTGAGGGAGAAGTTCGCAAGAAAACAAGATTTATGTCTGATAAATCGTATTATATTGCAAAAGAAATCTTGATGACTGAGCTCACTTACAAGAAAGATTTGGATGTTATTAATGTGGTAAGTTCGTCAACGAGTGTGTTAGGTAGTAATTAAATTAATAAACCAATAAATAATTTCAGTGGTTTAGAGACGAAGTTGCTAAAGACGAGCCAGAGGAATGTTCGATACTGTTGACTCTTATAGCACCATTAGCTCAAGCTCATGGTTTGCTGGTAAGAGATCTGGAGCAAAGATTGCAAAATTGGGAAGGACGAGGTGGACCACGAGCTGGAACAGGCCGCATTGCTGATGTCCTTTTGACGCATTTACCTCCTCTTTTGCCTGTACGTTTTACTCTTTTTTGTTTAAAACAAGAGAAAGTTGGGACATTTCTTAATAAAAATAATAAACCAAAAACATAATCGTTACCTGTCCAAATTGCTAAAAACAATTGTTTTTCAAAATAGGTGACTTCCAAAATACCACGCAGTCACCTCTGTGAAACAGTGTTCGAGTGCACTTCACCCCCCAAATAATTGCTAGAAAAATGATCTTTGATTATCTTCAACAACCTATGAAATATCATTCCTTCTTTAACAATACCACAGCCTAGTGCATCTAGAAAATGGAAATTTCTAGAAACCATAAATTAAAATGTATGAAGATGTCGAGATCATCACTTTTTAAAAAATACTATTTCTTGGTGTACATCCTACTCCCTAAAAATTACTAATTAAGGTACTACCATTTATTGCATCCTTAGCCTATAAAAATTAAAAATTTCAAGATCTTAATTTAAAAATACCACTCCCAAATCAACATCAAATAACACTCTCAAACCACTCTCGAATACACCCTTTAGCCGCCCTCTAGTGCACCCCAACCTTTAAAAAATTAAAAATTCCGAGAATCATCACATTTTAAAGATAATTTCTTAGTGTACCTACCCTAACCTCAAAGAAATTCTAGAAAAGGTACCAACTCTTATTGTATCTTTGTATTCACTAATTTTTGGAAATGAAATGTTTCGTTTTTAAAATAGCACGCTCATACCACATTTTAATAAATCCCCAAACTGCTCTCTAGTATAAATATGGCAACCTCTAAAACATAAAAAGTTCTGAAAATTCCAAGAAACATGTTGTTATAAAAGTAACTCCAAAGTGTACCTACCTCCACCTTAAAAAAAATTAAAAGTCCTAAAAGTGGAACCAACCCTTATTGCATCCCTATATTCAATAAAAACAAAATAGGAATTTTCACCTCTTTTTAAAACAGCTAGTGTTACCCCACAATGCACTGACAGACAGCGTTGACAGAACTGGCTAAATGATAAGTCGCGTGATGCATTAGTTCCATAAGGGAGACGCGACGTTAGTATAGATGTCGCCTCAAGTGAAGCGCGTCTAGCAGACTTTCATATATATTATAAATTAAAATAATTATTATTGTAAAATTGACGTACAATAAAAATATTTAAAAAATGGTCCAAAATGGTGAAGCGGTAGCCACTGGAGGAACTGGAGAAAAAAAAAACCCTTTGAGCTTTTATATATGTATGGATACCACTCCTAAATTACTCATTCGTGCACACCAACCATAAATTTGTGGAAATTAAATGTTTTTTTTTTAAATTAGTACCCCCTAACCGCGTTTTGATGCACCCTTATACTACTCTCTAATATATCCCAATATCCAAAAAAATAAAAATTTCTTAATTTTCAAGAAAAAATATCTTTCTAAAATTAACTCACAGGTGTAGGGTACCTCAACCTCAAAAATAAAAATTCTTTAAAAGTTACCAACTTTTATTGATATATAAAAATCAAGTATGTCGAGATTAATCTCTTTTTAAAAATATCACTCCTAAATTAACATCCTCATGCAACTCAATCCTTAAATTTCTGGAATTAAAGTGTATCATTTTTTAAAAGAGCACCTTTCAACCACATTTTATTACAACCTCAAACTTCTCTCTAATATACCTCAACCTTTACACAAATATTCATTATAGGTTATCTCTTAAAAATTACAAATATCGAGATTCATCTCTTTGAAAAATACCACTTTTAAAATTACAACCTTATGCACTCCAACCCTTAAATATCTAGAAATGAATTGCACCGTTAAACTACCCTCTAGTATACCCTAACCATCAAAAAATAAAATTTTCTGAAAATATCAAGAATGTTCCCTTGTTTTAAAAATAGCATATCTTAGTGTAACCACTCCCAAAACTACAACTTTGGGCACCCAAACTTCTTTAATTTCTGGAAACCAGATTCATTGCAATCAAATTATAAAAATGTTTTTATTTTTTTTTTAAATATCTTTTCGTAGTGTACTTCAACCCTAAAATCTATAACAAATTCTAAAAAATACCACACTGTTTAGCATCTCTACCTCTTCTCTCTAAAAGCTAAACATTTTTATTTATCCCTTTTTACTTTCCTATACTTTCAGTATAGGGAAGTATTGATTTCATGCAAATTTTCAAAATCGAGATTTTGACGGAAATACATGTTTTGGGCTTCCAGGATCCTAAAAAAGTAATTTTTAAAAAATGTCTGTCTGTGGGTGAGTTGGTCTGTGGGTGGGTTACGTTCCATATCTCCGGAACGGCTGGACCGATTTTGATGTGCTTTGGAATGAGGGGGTATATCAAAAATTCACCGACAAAATAAGCTTTTAAGAAGAATCCGAAACCGGAAGCGGAAGTTAGACATGTTTTTTTGGTAGCATTTTTTTCAGAAACTGAATTTTGGAAATTGGAATAGTGGAAATTATAGAAGGCCTTAGAACAAATCAAACGTTTTTTTACCGAACTCTCTAGCTTCAACATGGCGGCCGCTACGAATTTTTATAAAATTTCGACTTTAACGCCCATTTACTCAAAAACCAGTTGTTTGATTGGGATCAACTACATCTTGTTTGGTAGCCCCTTAAGGGTACTATACCATGAAATATCATTAATTTTGAAAATCGAAAAACGATCTCAATGGAACCACTCCAAAATTTTTGAAATTAAAAAAAAAATATTTCTCAAAAACTGCCCACACGTTTTTGTTTAAACTTTTTAAGCTGATAGAGCTGGGAATCTTCTACAATTTGTTTTTTTGCGCATTGCTATAATTTCACTGTGACGCCCTCTATGCATTTTTGAAAATTGAAAATCCTACCCTTTTATTTATTTAACGGGGGGCAATAAAATATTTCTGTTAAAGCAATATAGCTCTTCATTGATAGCAAACTTCGAATATCATAATATTTTTTTGATACTTTAATATTTAGGGGGGCTACTGTTCCTCCTCTTCCCCAAAATTTTCGCTACAAAATTTAAAAATTGATTTCTTCTTTTGTTTGCTCTAGGAGAATCTTTTTACAAAAAATTAAAAAATCGAATTTTTTGCCCCCTAATAATCTTTTTGTCCTTAGAAGAATTTCACATACTTTCTACAGCAGTTGTATTCTTGTACTAGTCGTTTAATGTTCAGTGTAGGCTAACTTTTTTATTTTAATAGATAGACTCGCAAACCCAAGAGCAAAGTTGTAGGGCAAATTCTTCTCGATTGTTTTTAAGAAAAAAACTTGAGTTTCCAATTTTAATATGGCGGCCACGGTAAAAAATAACTTTTTTTTAAATGGAAACGTGCCATTTTGGCTTTAAAATCAGAAAGGTTTTGAAATTCTAAATACAAATTAATAAGAGTAATTTCTTGCTAAAAATAATATTTCTCGAGTTATTAATATATTTTCAAATATCAATTTCCGCCCTTCCGTTGATTCAATCTGAATATTTTACCCAACCTTATGCTTGCAGCGCAGCTGTCGGTCTTTCTTCAACCGCTTCAAGATGTTACAACTTATAAGAACTATTTACTTTAACTAGTTGTGTCTAGACAGGTGTATATCGAAAGTGTTGGAAAATATAAAACAATGTTAATTTATAAGTATAGGAAAGTCCAGGCGAAGTGTTTCGCTCATTTTTTGTCACTCCCACACCATTTCCCCCCCTCTAAAAAATTAAGTTTTCTTGAATATGTTGGCAATGCTCCTCTTTTTAATAATACAGTTTTTTGTTGCATCCCTCCATATCAGTCTTTGTTACCTAAAGACAGATAATAACAAAAATAGGAATATGTAAAATCTAAGAGAAAACTTAAGATGAAGAATATAACCAATTACTTCTAATTTTCTAATTTATTTCTATTTATTTTATTAAATCTTTAGATATATGAAGAATATTTAGATGGACACATTTCAGTGCTAGAACGATTAGATTCTGCATTTAAACAAAATAATCGTTTTGAGCAGCTTTACAGAGATTTTGAGACTCAAAAAGTATGCTACCTTCCATTTACTGCATTTGTTCTTAAACCTTTACATCGTCTGCTTCAGTATCAAACTCTTTTAGAAAGTATGTAAATATTAATTTTAAAAATTTTTTTTTATTGTACATTTTCTTACTCCCACAGGATTATTAAAACATTATGGACCAAGCCATCTCGATAGAGCAGATTGTTTAACAGCAAATGATACATTGAAAGACTTAATGCAACCGGTAGCTGAAACATTAGCCCATTCTGAGAACCTGGCAACACTTTGCGAGTTGCAAAGAGATATAGTTGGCTTTGACAACTTGTTACAAACAGGCCGAAAATTTCTGAGACATGGTTGCCTTCTTAAACATTCCAGGAAAGGGTATCAACAAAGGATGTTCTTTTTGGTAAAATAAAGATATATTGCTGATACATTTTTGGTTTCAATTTTAATGTTTTAGTTTTCTGATATCCTTTTATACACTTCAAGATCTCAGGTCAGCCTTCAGTTTAAAGTACATGGTCATATGCCATTGCGAGGAGTTTTACTTGAGGAACCCGAAGGAGAACTTGCTAATTATGGGTTTATTATTTATGGTAATAACATTTTTTAAATGGGTATGTTTTAACACGTTTGCTGCTGCATTCAACCTTTGTGTTACCGTACACTGCACAATACTCTTTCCGTTGCACAATATTAACCTGAGCTTACATTCAGAAACGGCAATGAAAATACGATACTATAACACTTTACTGAGGTGCTGATAAAAAATGATAGACTCAATTCCAAAGCCAAGGTCGCATTACAGGTTGAATCTGCCTATTCAAGAGCTGCAGATCTGCGGTGCCAACGGTGGTGGATATCTTCTTTAGTATTCAAAATATAGAAAAATATTTCAAATGAATGTTGTTGGGTTAAAAGAGGACCACATTTTAAAATTATTTTTAATTCAATTTTTTTATATAAGAGTGGTATATTGAACATGTTTTTTTTAATTTATTTGAAAAATTTGACATTATTTGCAGACCTTATAAGATCTACAAGAGCCGTATTTCCACAGATTAAATAGACTTTTTCTGTTAAATGTTAGTCAAGACCCATATACCACCAGAGTTTTTAAACTTGAATTTGCTTATACAGGGTGTTTGTTGCAAGGCTGCAACCATTTCTAACTCGATGATGTCATAACTTGATTTTTTAATAGAAAATTCGGTATGTTTATAGATAGTTGGATAGAGCTTTTTACGAGCTACGCGTAATTTAGAGAGCGCAAAAATCTCTTATTCTACTTTGTAAAAAAAAACTTACAGAGCGTTCTGTTTGAAAAAATTGGATTATGACACATTACAGTTAGATATTTTTGCACTGTTGCAACAAAACACCCTGTATAATCAAATTCAACTTGAAAATATCTGGAGGATTTACATGGTCTTGACTAACATTTAACAGGTTTAATCTGTGGAAATGCGACTCCTTCAAATTTTATTACGTAAAATTCTTTGAAAAAAGTTGAATCACTTGGCAAAGCTGCAACAGAATTTCAAAAACATAACATATTCGCAAAGGCAATTAAAAAGTCAGTATGAATATGCAAAAATATACAGGGTGTTCTATTTAAAAAATCAGTTTGATATGCCACTATTACATAAAAACTGCTGTATAATTAAAATTAATCTTAAAATGAGGTCCTCTTAGTCTACTACAACTTTTATTTCAAACATTTCTCTGTATTTTAAATAGTAACAGAGATATGGACCACCGTAGCTTTGTTAACCCACCTTGTATAAATCCGGCACCAACAGTGCAACGCTATTAGTGCATATGAATTCGATCTTCAGCCATCAGTAAAAATTAAGCAGCTTGTGGCGATTTGTCTTAATTTTAGTAATTATATTGTAGGTGGAAATCGTGCTTTGACTGTAGCAGCGAATTCACAAGAAGAAAAAGACCGTTGGAAAGAGGACATGCAAAATGCTATCCAACAAGCTAGGGATAAAACTGATGCAAAAATAACATATCTGAGTCTTAAAAGTTGTAGTAAGTATTGCTTTTTTATTGTTTTTGCACACTTTTTTTCTGTAATATAAAGAAATCTAAATTGCACTTGCCCTGTGTTATATTATGACAAATAATTTAGGTTCTTCAGATGAAATTGTAGACCAATGTGGCACTGACGTTGGTACTCAAACCAAATCGTCCTCTCAGAGAAGCAACACCACTGTTCATGTATGCTGGCATAGAAATACAAGTATAAGTATGCAAGATCAACTTATTGCTGTTGAGGTAACGCACAAAAATTTGTACAGTCGGAACACAAATTCAATTTTTTTTATTATGTTTCAGAATCAATTATCGGGTTATTTGCTGAGGAAATTTAAAAGCAGCAATGGCTGGCAGAAATTGTGGGTCGTGTTTACATCATTTTGTTTGTTCTTTTACAAGGGGTGCTTGGATGAATTTCCTTTGGCTTCTCTGCCACTCTTGGGCTATTGTGTAGGGCCTCCTGCTTCTGAGGACAATATTGGAAAGGAATTTGTTTTTAAACTGCAGTACAAAAACCACGTGTACTTTTTCCGAGCTGAATCTGAATACACTTATAATAGGCGAGTAAAAATATGCTATAATGCACAAAGAAACAATTTTTTTTCTGAATCATTTGTTACAGGTTGTTATTTAAAGTGTTTTTAAATTTTAGTTTTAATAATGTTTTGGTATATTTATTACATGGAAAATGTTTTAAACAAAAAAATGTGTAAACAAAATTGTTTGGTTGTTCATAGGTTCATAGCTATAATATAAAATTTATTGATTCATTAACACAACATTTTTTTAATTACAGGGTTTATTCTTTCTAAAGTATGTATGTTTGAAAATATTTGCAACTGTTTCACATTTTTTTGGAACAGTGTTGTAGCTACAAAACTATGAAAATTTCAGTAGCACCAATTACTTTGCAAGACACATTTGTTGTTGGCACAAGCAATTAAAGCAAATACTGCAAAAATTAAAAGTTTTGTTGCTGTACACAAGGATCAGGATGAATCATATTTATTGACTTTTTTTGTAACTTACAATAGCAATATTTCAATTTTTTTAATAGAACACCCACTATATTATTACTTTTTATGATTACACAAGTCAGGGTGCTGGGGGTTGTAGAAGAAGCGAGCTGCTGCAGGGTTGTAGGAGGAGTTTGCTGTGTTGGTTTACTCCGAACCAGTAGCTTATATTTAGTGATAGAAAAACACCAGGAATTAATTTTTTTAGGAAATAACCCGGTTTTTTTTCTTGAATACTCCTGGAAAAATTGCCTACGCTCTTTTTTCTTATTTTGGATTGTAATCAGACGTGTGTCTTAAAGACATTAATTTTCACAACCCTATTTTCACGTTCTAATCCCTGTTTTTTTTGTTTTAATTATAATAATAATTTTATAAATATTGCATTGATTTTTCCTTTTTGTAAATTGTGAAAAATGAATAAAACTATACAGGGTGAGTAGAAAGTGGCTCATAATATCTGTAACTTGTAAATATTAATTCTGTGAAAAAATAGCCTTACTAAAAAATTGTTTGTTAAATTTAGCGCATACTTTATCTGCGTTTAATTTTTATTTATTTGGTTGCTACCACTGATTGGAAGTAACACGTTAAAAGTAACGGCATTACTGGTAACGTGTGTTACTTTTTTAGTAACGTGTAACGAGAACACGATACTTTTGTACATGAGCAACTGTAGGATTAGATGTTATTCTGAAGTTACTTTTAAATTTTACAATTTATTTAAAAACATTGGGTTTTTAGATTTAAATGGATTTTTTAAATTTTTTAATTTGTTTTGTCATCTCTGTGTTGCAAGTTGCACTTGTAAAAGACCGCGCCCTCCTTCACGCCGATTGACTGGAAGTAGAGCGATGGATTCGAAAGTTGCCAAGTCTCATTTAGACACGTTAGGGTGAGGATTCGTCGGGTCGAGGTCAAACAATTTGCGAATCGTGTCACAACTGCAAATGTTTGCAAAACAAATAAATTTGAAAATTATATTTTCAAAAAGCTAATTAAATACCGAATGGTGCAATATATGCAGGGGTAGCTATTAAAATAAAAAAGGTTAATGATGCCTTGTTTGTGAAATATTATTTTTAATAGTAAAAGGGGTGTCACACCTGATAAAACACAACAGTGTGTTGAGTAGTCCTTGTGATTTTTCTATTTGCTCTTTTCTGTATTTGAAATAATAAATAATTATTGCATTATTGAATAATATTTGGTTGTTTTTATCTCATAATAAAATTATGCTATGTCTAATAGTTCTAAAGCTCCCTATGTAATCTATGATATAATTCGAGGAATTTTTTATTCTTTTTTTAGGAAATACACAAGCTTAAGATAACCTACAAATAGTTTCTTTTTCCAGTATCTAAAAGTAATTTTGATCACAAATCTAACATATTTTGTTTTAGGTGGATGGAAGTTATTGGAAGCGCAACACAATGCAAATTAAAACGAAAACAAGCCCTGATTAATGAAAATTCCATTGAGACGTCTCCCGAAATTTAATAACCTTACACACTAATAATTTAAAACTCGAGCAAAGTTCTTTACATTCGCAACACACCTTCAAAAGTTTGTCAATGGCTGTGCCATTATAGTTAATGATATTTTTTAGAGGATTTTATTTACTGTACCTCAGTATTCGAATATTTTATTGATATTTTAGGAGATTTTTTTTAAATAGTATTTTCTACTTTTACAGAAATATTAGCCGAACTAATAGACTGAGTGCAATTCATTCCTTCATTTGTATAGAGTGACTTAAAAGGTGAACCAGTATGGTTTTTAGAAGATTTATGGCTTTGTATAATTATAGTAAATGTTTTAATTAAAACCCAATTCAATTTTTTTTAGAAAGACTAAAGAAACAAAACACTACAAATTAATTCCATAGACATATATTGTGGCATTTATTAGCGTTTTGCTTTGTTGTTTGATGTTTAGTTGTGTGTATATATGAATGTAAGGGTATGTGTATATTTTGGCAGCTATTTTGTATAATTTAGTGAAATCTCAACTTGATTATTTTTTTATTTTAAATGAAGAGAGGCTATTTGATGTAACAGGCAGGTACAAAGCAGGAATTTTATTGTATTTAAAGAAAGCAATGGTAGCATTGGTACAAAGCAAATTCTAATTTTTAATCATGTTATGTAAAATTGTTTTAATGGTGTGCATCAATTATTGATGTGTATATATGCAGTGTGTTGATTTAACGAAAAACACCTTGGATGAAATTGAGCTTTAATACTTAGTAATTTCTCTGCTCTGCTGAAAACAGAGTTAGAAATAACAATGGAATAATTAACTAATTCGTCTTAATAAAATAAATAAATTTGTAGTTGTGGTACTCATTGTAAGGTTGCAGTGTTTTTGTTATATTTTATACATCACAAATTGTAAGAATTAAGGATATTAATAAAAAATAATTGGTAAACGTGTACATTTTTTTTTTAAATCAAAATTTGACCCACTTTTTGTGGTTTTCGCATGTTCGCTGTGAGTGTGGATACTAGTTTAATATGCAATGCGGGCCAGAGCAGCCCTGTACTAATTTGCACCATCGTGCGGTGTAGGTTCTATGTGTCCCGTAAGGTAGCTACTATAATGTCTAATGATTTTCAGACTGCAACGAGTCATTGCAGATGGTCACGGCCCCACAGGGCTCATATGGCACTCACTGCGTTTATGGACCTGGTGAAGAACGATATTGTTTATTTAAACTGCGTACACTACGGAACGATTGGTTAAAGAAAATCACGAAAGAATTACGTCTGAATTCACTGCTTACGAGCAGGTCTGAAGTTGTAGATGGACCTCGTGTCACATAGATGTACGAATTTTTAACACGGTGCATTACATGACCTGTTGCCATAAAATAAGACTGCCTCGATTTTCCAGGTATTTTTAAGCGAACTTAAATTTTAGCTTAATCTTCAATAAGTTAAGACACCTGAGATGCAAATGTTTGAAATTCCCTGTTAAATACTCTGTCACCTTACTGTTAACTGTGAATGTGCACCTGCATTAAAATTAAAATTTGACATTGATTGAATGATTGCAATAATTTACCTGTACTTTTAGATACTAGGGCAGAAATAAAGGATAAATAAAATGATTTCCTTTAACAACCTGCATGTTTTTTGATGTTCCAATGGGGTTGCTTACTACTTCTTAAATATACAAAAAACCTTATGTATTTCACAATTATATTGCATATCCGTTATACTAATCGCGTTAGTAAAGATAATTTGTTAATTAATAACATATAATTGAAATTATATGAAAGTGGATTTTGGTGGGAATATGACGTCATAGTACGCCCTACTGGCAGTACCTTAGATCATACATACGTAAACATAGATAGCGCTTTCCCTATATTCACTGTATAACGTACGACACCCTAAGTACACTATAGAACATGCGCACGCGGTTAACTGTACAGGTAATTCTAACCTATACGTTAATAAATATTGGTGGGTTTATATTTACACTTCGATTAATAATAACTTGCTTGTGAAAAAAATATCGCTTCTGTAAACAATTAATAAGAAACATTTAATGATAGTTTAATAAAACAGCTATTCTACAATGAACTTGAACATAACATCTGAACTGTAAGATAGTTTAATCTCACATGCCTCCAATTGCTGTTGAATTTCCCAGTATACATTACTTTCTGCCGCATGCCGACCAATCAGGACGAACAGGCGGAATTTCCTATCTTTGCTTTAGCACACACGTTCATGACGTCATACAGTTTAGTAGCTTATTTACAGATTTCAAGGCTGCTTTGGCAAGAGTCTCAGTAGTGTAAACACGTGAAGCGCTGTCTAGCAAGGCAGGCGGTCTGTGTTCGGTTCCGGGCACCGGCGTTGTTTTTTTTAATTGTATATACTGTTTTTACTTTCCTATACTTTCACTATAGGGAAGTATTGATTTCATGCAAATTTTCAAAATCGAGATTTTGACGGAAATACATGTTTGGGCTTCCAGGATCCTAAAAAAGTGGTTTTTAAAAAATGTCTGTCTGTGGGTGTGTGGGTAACGCTCATATCTCCGGAACGGCTGGACCGATTTCGATGTGCTTTGGAATGAGGAGGTATATCAAAAATTCACCGATAAAATAAGCTTTTAAAAAGAATCCGAAACCGGAAGCGGAAGTTAGACATGTTTTTTGGTAGCATTTTTTTCAGAAACTGAATTTTGAAAATTGGAATAGTGGAAATTATAGAACGCCTTAGGACAAACCAAACGATTTTTTACCGAACTCTCTAGCTTCAATATGGCGGCCGCTACGAATTTTTGAACATTTCGACTTTAACGCCCATTTACTTAAAAACCAGTTATCTGATTGGAATCAACTACATCTTGTTTGGTAGCCCTTCAAGGGTACTATACCATGAAATATAATTAATTTTGAAAATATAAAAAGGATCGTAATGACAGCACTCCAAAATTTTGGAATTTTTCAAAAAAATTTTTCTCAAAAACTGCCCACACGTTTTTGTTTAAACTTTTTAAGCTGATAAAGATAGGCATTTGCTACAATTTTGTTTTTTGCTCATTGCTATAATTTCACTGTGACGCCCTCTGTGAATTTTTGAAAATTGAAAATTGGTACCCTTTTATTTATTTAACGGGGGGCAATATAATATTTCTGTTAAAGCAATATAGCTCATCATTGATAGCAAAATCCGAATATCATAATATTTTTTCGATAATTTCATATTTAGGGTAGCTACTGTTCCCCCTCCCCCCAAATTTTTTCGATAAAAAATTAAAAATTTGGTTTTTTGTTTTGTTTGCTCTAGGAGAATCTTTTTGCAAAAAATCGAATTTTTTGCCTCTTAATAATCTTTTTGTCCTTAGAAAAATTTCACATACTTTCTAGTTCTACAGCAGTTGTATTCTTGTACTAGTCGTTTAATGTTCAGTGTAGGCTAACTTTTTTGTTTTAATAGATAGACTCGCAAACCCAAGAGCAAAGTTGTAGGGCAAATTCTTCTCGATTGTATTTAAGAAAAAAACTTGAGTTTCCAATTTTAATATGGCGGCCACGGTAAAAAATAACTTTTTTTTAAATGGAAACGTGGCATTTTGGCTTTAAAATCAGAAAGGTTTTGAAATTCTAAATACAAATTAATAAGAGTAATTTCTTGCTAAAAATAATACTTCTCGAGTTATTAATACATTTTCAAACATCAACACGCTTCCTTACTCGTGCCTCCGGTTCATTTTAGTTCGTTTGTTTCACATGTACTCAGTTGCAGGCGGAGCCAGCGTGGTAATGGTAGGTTTAAGTTACGCTCTTCAGGCTTGAAGTTTTTATAAACGCTGTTTACTTTTACTAGCCGGGTCTAGACAGGTGTACATCAAACGTGTTGGAAAATATAAAACAATGTTAATTTATAAGTATAGGAAAGTCCAGGCGAAGTGTTTCGCTCATTTTTATATAATGTTTTTGGTCTTTACTGTCTACCCGAGGTTATGGTTAAGAGCAGTTATATTTTTAAAGAAAAAATAAGAGAACAAAGTTGCATTCACTCACTGCTAATGCGCGCAAAGCAAAAGTATAAATGCTGACTTGTTGCCACACGTAAGTGCATCTTGGGTTGCCTAACCAGTAGGCGTATTTTTGATTTTCGTGATTGGCCGGCATACGGCAGAAAATAATGTATCCTGATTTTCCCAATGTTTGTGGTTTCAAGCCTCAAACGTGCCATTATGACATCATCAGTTCTACGAAAGCGCGAGGACCACAGAATTATTGATAACACTTCCTTTAAAGGAATGTTCCCTGCATATAATACACGACATTGGTCATGCACTTTTGACCAAAATATTCAGATTTACGCAGCTGATTTTCAAGGATGATGATTTCAGGGAATGCCCCACAATGTAAACATAATGCTATCCTTGTTAGTTATGTTGCACAAAATCGAATCCTATAATAATGAAGAATGAAGGAGGCGTTATCTATGTTTACGTATATATGATCTAAGGGCAGCAGTATGATATTAATAGGTAGTTTAGGGTTGGTACTTGTCATATTCCTTAATAGAGTATAGAGCATGGTATGCTGTTTCTTGGACTAAATTTCGTCAACTTCTGCGCAAGTGTAAAAACTTGTTGAGAAACTTTGTTTTTCATCAATGCGTACGCGCAGTATATGTACTTCTGTCAGTTTTGGATGACATATGCAATGATATAAAGGTTAGGTGCTACTAATTTGTCAACAATTGCTTCCATCCAATTGCTTGGCCGCCACATTCTCCTGACCTGACGCCATGTGATTTTGGTGCGGGGATTTTGGATGGATTGCGGATTTGCGTGTTCCAGGCAGTGCGAGATACTACGTAACTCCTTTCTAGCCGTACAACGACGTGTCCAAGTATGTTTAGTCGCAGATGGCGAACAACATTTGTATATGTTTTGGCAATTATTTTTTTACTCTCTCTTGTTTTTTTTTTGTTATTTATCATAGCTTTTATTCAGTATTTCAATAAACTCTTAAATTTTAGTTCAAAAAATCGTAGAGGAACTTTTTGTTCACTTTTTTACGTAGAACATCGTCTCACAGTTCGTGTCAGCGAGTTTCAGAACACCCTGTATACTACAAAAAATCAATTGATACTTTACACTGTTAACAGGTGTTTCTATTTTGCTGAATAAAGAAATAAAAGGTAGAAAAGTCACTTAGATTATTCAGCGCGCTTATAACTTGCAAAACATATTTTTAAGAGGTAAACAATCACATGTTACCATTATGATTAGATTACCAACAGCAGCAACAAAAACACTAAAAAACGCGAACCAACGCCATGTGACGTCATATTATGGCGTATTTTTTAAAGACCTCCTAAAATACAAATTTCAATAATTAATTTTGCGATTAATAAGATGTTTATTTAAAATTTAAAAAAATACGGTGTTAAAATTTTTTATCACTTCCCTCCCTGAATTTTAAGTAAAATCAGCCGAATTTAGATAGTTTTAGTGAACCATGCCGAATTATGAAGATTTTTCGTCAGTTTTAAGCAAACCAATTTTCTTTAAAAAGACCCATTTTCTGAACCAGTATTTAGCTTGATGAGGTTGCTAAAACGGCAATTTTTAGATTTTTTAAATTTGTTTCTTTTGGGTTCATTGCTCTATTTTGGGGGCATTTTCAGAAAATAGGTCTTTTTAAAGGAAAAAGGGCTGAATATCGAGTGTTTTTTGCTTAAAATGACCATTTTACAAATCTGAGTTAGAATGCGACATAGATATAACTACTATTGTAGGATAAATTCTGTTTAATATGTAACCAATGATAAGAGTTAGTGGAAAAATGATAAAAGCAATACATAAACGTGCAACTCATGTTAATTAGACATGATCAATTTAGGGCTGGGCCGCGATACCTCGTTATAGATACCGATACTTCCGATGCCCTAATCCGATACCCGATACTGTATCTGTAAGTATTTACAATTTCAGATACTTTGCAGTTTTCATTTATATTTCAGATTTTGAGTTTGCAAAATCCTGAAAATTAACAATGTAGATTCTTCTCATACAAATTCTTATTTTGTTATTTAAAAAAATACATTTTTACCCAGTAAGTTTATTTATTACTTTATAATTTTAATTTTTATTATTATGTTTATTTTAGCTTCGCTTTTAGCAAATACTAATTCTTTTCCAAAACAATTAGTTGTTGTACATGTTCACTAGACAAACTAGTTCGAGTAGGCGTTGCAACATGCCCAGCCTCTGAAAAAAATTGTTTAGAAATGACTGAACCTGCTGGGATGCACAGAAACATTCTTGCCATTATTTTCAATTTTGAAAAACGCATTTCCTCTTTCCAATAAATTAAAGGATTCATGTCAACGCCTGCCGGAATAACAGAATAATAAGCCCCCACCCGTCAGCGGCCGACGGCTGTCACGAACATAACACGTCATACGCCGAGTATCTGAAGTTCAGATACTTGTATCTGAATTTTTTAGCATCGGCGAGTATCGGAAATTTTCCAATATCGGCCGATAAGCGATACTGAGTATCAGTATCGGTTTAGCCCTACATCAATTATTATATTTTAAGTATCTCCAAACAAACAATCCATAGGAGTTTGGTCAGGGTGTTTTATTTTTTCTACCGCCAATAATAAATGAGCAAATCAATTGGCCTTGAATTTATAATCACCTTGTATAATTGTAAATATTAATCAAAATTTTAACAAGTAGTCAAAAGATTTGTTTTTAAATTTTTGTAGGTTGGTAATTTTTTTTATTTTAATAAAGTTGTACCTACAATGATAAGCTATCAATGACGACCATCTCTCGTCTCAGTAAACATAATCTCTATATTGGCCTCCTGTATGTAAATATGGCGTTATTTAATGAATCTTGCTTTCTAGTGAACTTACTGAATTCATACCTTTGCATTGTTAATAAAACGTAAAACAGCTCATAAACCTTCCACGTAACTAAGAATAGAATAAGTCCATAAAGACTTTACAAATACAGCGAATAAGAGCTTTTAGTACCTCGTCTAATAAAGGTCGCGGTTTCCGGTAACGTTGACTGCTAGTCGCACGCGCGAATTTTCCGGCCGAAAACCGTTACTCCGTCATTGAATTTCCAGTTGTTGCTGAACTCTGTTTCGCGACACTCGCGACAGCATTAAGAGCTTTTCCGAGTAAAACGTGATCGGCGAAAACTTCCGACAAATATTTTTCAACAGAAGATTTTAAAGCATTTTAGTACCTGTAATTTAATTTTGGTGGAAATTAGAAGGTAATTAATAAAATCAAATTCGAATAAAAAATTTTGAAAATTAAAATTAATTAATGTTTGACATAATTTGAACAATGAGAATGATTGGGCGTTAAACTTTTACATAAATTTAGCTGATTCGAAAACAAAAATTGTAATTTAATTAGAACTTGTTCAAATAATAATCTCGAATTAATTTTATTTTAAACTATTTTTCTTTTAAACTTTTTCTTTTTTGTAATATTCTTGGAAATATACATTTTCTCCTATTATTTATTTATTTTATGGAACGAACTCTTTGCAAGATATATACAAAGGGTTCGTTTTGAACATAAACTTATAAAACTTCTGAATGCTTTTAAATTATAAAATATTACCCATGCTTTTTAAGCATTTTAGGTGCAGCAAGTCATGAATAATTCATAAGAATTCTTTGTTTGAAAAAGTTGCCTGAAAATTCTTTTTATTTTTGAAAGATGAGATTTTTGCCCTCAAAATCAGGTGTAATACGTTTATTTCGTGTCAAAATTTACCAATTACTTTCCAATTAAAATTTCAATTTACATAGTAATTGACATTTTATGCAAACACATGCTAATTATTATTTTGCCAACTAAATAACGTGCTTATTTTACACCAGGGGTGGATTAAAAGGTCATGTTAGACTCAACTACCCTTTTGTGACTAAACAATAATTTTTTGATTTCAATTTCAAAGTTTTAAAGGTCGCGTCGAATGAGGAAGTAATTACTAATTCTAGAATTTTGCTTATGCTAAATTTCTATTTTAATTTGGTGTGATGTTAATCTTCTGT
Organism: Ctenicera cuprea; assembly: GCA_958336395.1. Lineage (NCBI taxonomy): Eukaryota > Metazoa > Arthropoda > Insecta > Coleoptera > Elateridae > Ctenicera > Ctenicera cuprea. The sequence continues at coordinate 16,866,821 of OY284487.1, read as the reverse complement.
AGTTTACCCAGGTTATTTAGACACCTTCATCTACTTGCGTATGTAATAATGTAGAAATGGGCGAAGCACTTAGCCTGGAATTTCCCATACATCATAATAAAGTTCTACCCCAACATGCCCCTAACTTGCTTAGCTAGGTTGTTATGCAGATTGTGATTTAGGGCGTCTATAAAACTGCACTTAGAAGTTCCTTCTTTTGAAATAAAGGCAATAAATGAATATCTTGGTGTTGAAATAAATCAAAAAATAAAATCGGTTAAAACGGAAGGGGGCTAGAGGATAAGAAGTCTATTTTCTGTAAATACAACTGAAAATTTAACACTTCTTTCTGTATGTGAAAAGGTTTTTTTTAAATGTTGTTCCTCGAATAATGTTTGTTATATCTGGTTATTTCACATATTTATATACCAAAAAAATGGTATGTTTTTAATTTTCAAAATAAAACATTTCAAAATATTTGAAACGGCAGATCTCCGTGTATGCAATTTGTTGCAGCAATTTATTGCAGCCACACTCAAAAGTTCGAGATAATTCCCATGTGTGCAATTTCATAACTAGGTAGAAAAATCATCTACAGAAATTTTATATTTAACAACCTTAACTGGAAAAGCGGCATTACCGATTTCGTGTGTTGACAAGTTAACTTAAATCTGCCGTCTGCGTTGTTCTGTGTGTTAGCATCGAATCTTACTAGACTTGCTGCAATGAGTTGCACAAAAATAGAATCAGGTCTAATTCAAGCAAATTGTTGTGGCAACAAAAATCGAATAATATTTTACACAATTTGCAGAATATAATCGCAAAAGTTCCTGCAACTGTGCAGCTGCAGTAGAATTGCTGCAAAGAATTGTGTAGATGCAAATCTTCCCTATGTTAGTGCAACTCATTACAGCAAGTCTAGTAAGGTTTCAGTATTTTTTATGATTTTTTCGCTAGTTTTGAAATTGGACCCATGAGAATTAATTTGCAAAATTTTGTGTTGCTGCAATCAGTTGCTGCAATTAATTGCTGCAATGAGTTGCTGCAACTAATTGCTGCAATGAGTTGCTGCAACTAATTGCTGCAATAAGTTGCTGCAATAAGTTGCTGCAATAAGTTGCTACAATAAGTTGCTGCAATCGATTGCTGCATTAAGTTGCTGCAATAAATTGGTGCAACCTGCTACAATAAGTTGCTGCATTAAATTGCTGCAATTAGTTGCTGCAATAAATTGCTTTAATGAATTGCAGAGATTAAAATCCTCCTGTAGAATCAGTTCTTAATGTATGCAATTTGTTGCAGCAACAAAAACCACATCTTATATAAACCCATATTGCACAGTGTAAAACCAGAAGTTGCTGTAACAGAATTGCTGCAACGAATTGCATAGAAGGGAAATCTTCCTTTAAATGTATTTTCTAGAACCCAGATGGTTTTTATTTATTTCCGAGCTAATGCAGCTGGGTGCGGACTGCAATGTGGTTAATTTTCCATGCGCCAATGTATTTGTGGGGTTCTCTATAAATTTTTGAAATTATAAAATTATAGTGATTTTTTAAATTTAATGAGGAGTGCGAACACAGAAAAAATTGCACTGATTTATAAACAAATGTAAGTACTTGGGTATAACGAAAATTAATAGAGGAAACAAGGTTTTGAAAAAAAATTGGAAGCGGAAACAGAATAGATAAAAGTGTTTTTTGTATTATGGTGTACAACATTGAAATTTCCTAAACATAAAATTAAAACTTAATTTATGCATCTATGCCAGTAAATATGCCTCAGTGGCGGAACTGGGGATTCTTGCGCCTGGAGCAAAAATAATAATTGCGCTTCCAACGCATATACGCATGCTCATGGTAAGACGTGCGACTATTCGACGGTACGAACGCGCAGCCTTTTCCCCATTTAAACACAACGCAACAAATTTTGATTGTCGGCAACAATCAATCGATAAAGAAGTCAGTATCAGAGCGCGACTGCAGTTTCGTGCTGTAATCAGGAAATGCACGGAGCTCACATGTTTGAACAAGACCGAGAAATACAATAAAATGTCGCCACTTAAATCGTTACGCCTGGGGCGGTAGCTCCACATGCCCTATCCTAGTCTCGGCATTGAATTGCCCTGTAAAAGGGCGTCGTGACATGATGCTCGTGTTGCTATTAACTCGACCCATTCCTCTCTATTGTTGGCTAAATGAGCAGGCTTCTGTAGGCCCTTGTCATCCAGATGTTTGGTATTATCTATCTACCAGATTGGGAACGTTTCTCTTGTACGCCATCTCTCGAAACTTAAAACTTGAAAATTGATTCTTTTTGATTTAGTAAACGAGAAATAATTCTTTTATCCCAGCTTATTGAAAAAATGCTAAAACTTCTCTCCTTCCCCAGCTCCCTACGTTTTTCAAGTAAACTATTTCTTCAGCAAAATATCAAAAATGTGATTTATTTTCGTTATTATTTCTGAGTTCTAACTATCCCTGTGGTGCCTTAGAGGCTGTACCTAGGCGACGATTGCATGTTTTATGTTTTAATACTTAAAAAATAATGTTTGTCCATTACTTCATGAATTTTTTGAGATCTGGATTTCATACAGGTGAGTTATTTTCGATATTCTTTAATCTCAGAAGGTCACCTAGTAGCTATTATATTGTTATTCTCTAGTTAAAAATGTTCTTAGAAGCACACCCAAAGTTGGGACACTTTTACTTACATAGTTCTATGTTGTCTGAAACAAGCGTAAACTTCTTACATAATTCATCTTTATAGTTTACAGTTAGTGGCGTTTACTGTAGAAAGTTGACGGATGGTAGTTGGTAGTTAAAGCACAGCACAAATATAATAAGGTTGTTAAAGGGTGAGAAAAAGAGCAAAAAATTGTTCAAAACAGAACCTGTAAATCTATTTTTAATAGTTATTTTATTTACAATGACATTTCTTGATTTAATTTTGCAATTTATTCAAGTACCGCTCTGTATTTATTTGAATGTGTTATGTAAATATTACAATTAAAAGTATGTCTGCAACAGATGAAATTATCTCTTTCAACTTCCTCTTTTTCCGTTGTTATTAAATCCAATTATATCCGAGCAATTATTATCCGACTAATAAAATTTGTGTAGTTCTGCTAATTTGTGCCTGTAATTTAGCAATTTAGAAGAGGGTTATATTAAAACGCAAATTTTGTTTAAATTTTGTTGAGTTAATGGGTACCAAACTTGGCCTCGACGGCGGGAGTTGGATAGTAGAGCCACAATTAAATTTTCCGAATAATCTGATTTTCCCTGCTCGAAATTTCTTTAATAAAAATGCTTCCGTCCGTCGTGATTCGCTTTCTTCTTTTCAAATTAAAAACTCGCGGAAATTTTGTAAGTAACAGCAATTATAACTAAATTACGAGTTATGCAATAATTGTATTATTGTGTATTTTCTTGTAAAAAATTAAGCTTGACAGTTTCAACGTTCGCCTATTTCTTGCTTTCATTATTTCAAACTTTATTCAACGTAAAAAGGTCACTTTATATACAGGCTGAGTGTGAATGATTTGTACAAACTTTGAGGACAAGCCCTACACAACAAAACAATAAAACAGCACTTAGCCTGGACTTTCCTATACTTATAATATATTTGTTTATCGAGCCCTGTTTATTAAACAAGGGGGTAGAAATTTTTTATTTTCAAAAATTTATAGAAGGCGTGACAACGAAGTTAGTGGACTGGGACACAATTAAATTGTAGCTGATCCATAGCTCTATCAGTAAACAAAATTTAAAAAAAAATGGCGTAGCCAATTTTTGAGCAGTATGTTTTTGAAAAAGTAAAAATTTTGATATATTCACAGTATTAGCAGTTCCAAAAGTTCTAGTAGCTTGCATAATTCTGTACCCTTAGAGCATTTCCAATATCAAATTTAATCCCAATCCGATAACTTGTCTTTGAGTAAATAGGCATTGAAGCTCAAATTTTCAATAAATCACAGAAGGCGTGAGAGAGAAATTTGCGAGCTGAGACACAAACCAAAGTTTTTGAGCAATATTTTTTTGTAAATTTTTGAAATTTTGAAAATTTTTTCACTATATAGTTTGTACTATTTGGGAAATTTTTGTGTACAGTAACATTGTGTCTCTATAGGGCTATTACGATAAAATATTTGAAACCGATCTGTCAGCCTATTTTTGAGTAATAAGCCGCTAAATTCATAATATTCAAAAACTAGCAGCGCCCGCTATTTTAAAGCTAGAAAGTTCGGAAGAAAGATTTGCTCTAAAGTCTTCTATCAGATTCCGTTTTCAAATTTGTAAAACTTGGTTCGAGCGACCACCCGTTCGATAGTTATGGTGCACCACACATATAACCTTATACCCACCCACATACCCACCCATCCACCCACCCACAGACATTTTTTAAAACCTTTTTGTTGGGTTGTTGTGGGTTCAAAACATGTATTTACTATGTAACAGTCTAAACTTTTTGTCAATAACTTTGATAGTAAGTGATTACATTAAAATGTTGAATTTTTTGTAAAGGGTGATGCATGAGTTTCTGTACAAGCTTTTCTTTTTTTTCTAAAAGAATTATGAGGCCGTGAGTGAGCATGACTCCATGATTCCCATCCCACCCCCTTATCCGGACTCAGCGGACTTGCGCTACCCAACATACACACCACACACACCATCCATGGACACGCTGGATTTAACTTATTCAGAAAAATTTCCGACGGGCAGAGGACTCGAACCTACTGCCGTTGAGAGTCTACTTTCAAAGCCTGGGACTTGAACCACTAGACCACCCGTACAAGCTTAAGGAGTACATTCCTGAGCTTATCTTAAGTAGAAAATATTTAATAAACATCAGTCTTGAAACCTTTCTTACACAGTTATAGTCTCTCGAATATGGAACTTTCCTAATCACGTTTTAATTAATACTACTGCCAAAAATTGATATATTTGATTTACATCTTCATATATGAATATTTAATCAGCAATGATTTACATTGTCACTTCTTTTCGTTAAAATCCGTTCACTAGGGGGCGCATATGTAGGTGGTGCTCAAAATACGTTAAAAGATACGCCACGTACAACAAACTCGAACAGTGAAGAGCCTGTCACGTGACTATGAAATGCGCCGTAAGAAACTTATTCTACATTCGTTCGCCCGTAATTCGGTTTTCTGCGCAGGCACCTGCTAGTCACGTGACATGCTCTTCTCTGTTCAAGTTTATCCATCCTCCACATATATGCACCAGGTTAATGGATTTAAACGAAAACAAGCAAAAATCTAATTCATCGCTAGTACAATATCAATTAATTAATAAATAATAAATATTAATAAAATGTGATTAGATTGTTCCATCTTTGGGAAGCTATAACTCTGTAAAAAAGCTTTTTTTGACTCATGTTTATTACACATTTTTCTACTTAAAATGACACAATGAATGTACTCTTTAAGTTTGTACAGAAACTCATGTAACACTGTGTCTCATATGAAGGGTCAGATAATATATTGTTTTTAAATATTGTTACACTACGTCCATTTAATAAGCAAGAGAAATTTTGGAATTTTAATTTTGAAATATTAACTCGGAAATATGCGGAAGTGTAAAAACGAGCTATTACATTAAACAAATTTCTTAATAATTACGCAAAAGTTTTTTACGATAAGAGGCAACCACAGACTATTGACGTCACTTAATTCTTGTACAAATATTAGATAAACACATACACATTTGCAGTGCCGTACTATGAATTTATGGAGTTTGAAGTGGAATCACGAATAAGAATAACATATTCTAATTCTTCGACTGTAGTTATTCACATTTTCTCGAAAATCTCTTCTACTAGCGAATTACATGCGCCCATAGAATTTTTTCTAGGGGGTGGGGCAAAGCAATGCACCTTAGGTGGAAGACGTCCCTGTCCCGTAAAATTGAAAAAGAAATTCAAGTAGAATGTGCGGTTTTACAATAGGCATAATTTGCTGGAATTAAGTCAATTTTAGCTTTTCCCATCCGTACATAACGTCCTTTTTACGCTAAATAAATGAAAACACAAACAGTTCTCAATAATGGGAGTTTTTACAAACTATTTCTCAAATCAGCCGCTGGATGTCAGCAGGGGCAAATTCGGTGATTTTTATTATGCGACAAAAAATAATATTTAGAAAAATGTTCAAGATTTAAACGTTACAGTGATAATACATTGTAACTACTGTAAAATATAATAACAATTATGTTTTTTAACGTTTCAAGTATTGAAAAACAAAGTTTTATATATTATAATTAGTAATTCAATAGATGGCAGCACATAATGGCAATCAATCACGGACCTTAAATTTTGACAATTACTGCGTTTAGCACTGCTGCCCTCTTGTAGATAATTTTGTTAAAGTAACCTCTCATCGTACCAAGTTGGCGGGGTTTCCCCGCATGTTCTATTATTCTTGAGTCATTGCGTACCATCTACAGCGCGGGCCATGAAATGATGAACAATTTAGTTCTGAATTATAAAGAATAATTTTATTAAATCAACATTTAAAACAATAAGAGTATTTGGAAAATAGTTAATAATAATAAGAATAAATTATGTGGTCAATATGGCACCGTTGTTTCATTACCGTTTTTGATCCAACCACCGGATTATTGACTATTTTGTGGAAAATATCTTCATCAATAGAGTGACGCTGTTGCACTATTCATTTTTTGAGTGCTGCAAGGGTTTGCGGCAGACATGCAAAATGTTGCTTTTTAAAAAGCAATCACAGTGGTTTAAGTCTGGACTACAGGGTGGCCAAGAGCTTGCACAATTGTTTTCGGAAAGGTGTTGGAAATCGATAGTTGAATGCCTCATAGGTTTAGCTTAATTTTTTCGAAGCTTTTAAATGCTGGCATGACCTTGAACTATGTTCATTCAAGCGCGGATCCAGGAATTTCTAATAGAGGGGCTTAGTGACATTTATCTATACAGGGGATCCAGGGACACTTTTCCAAAAATGACTGTTGAGAGAGAGGGTATGTTTACGCCACTCATATCTTTGACCTTTTTTGCACCAAATATCACGACTGCAAGGAGACAAAAATGAGCAAATTACAGGCTGGGCTGGGCTTGCCAATACTTCAAAAATTGACATCATATTTCAATAGTATGTTTAGGGCCGGCGGGTGGTCTAGTGGTTAAAGTCCCAGGCTTTGAAACTAGACTCTCAATGGCAGCTGGTTCGAATCCACTGCTCGGCGGTAATTTTTCTGAACAAGTTAAATCCGACGGGTCCATGGATGGTGTATGTAGGTGTGTATGTTGGGTTGCATGTCTTCAGGGGTGGGGTGCATGATAGACCGGTGAAAGAGCGCAAGTCCGCTGAGCCCGGGTAAGGGGGTGGGATAGGAATCATGGGGTCGTGCTCACGCACGGCTTCATGATTCTTTTAAAAAAAAAAAAAAAAAAAAAAAAAAAAAAAAAAAAAAAAAAGTATGTTTGTAATTTTGTCTCAAGGTTGTGTACATGAACACTGACTTGTAAGGTCGCGTCAGTACTGCCACTATACCGGTTCGGCGAGCGCAGCCTACACTGATAACCGGTCTAAGGGCTTATATAATACAAAGGTACAGCAAGTGCCATTTAACCTTGCAAAAAAAATGACGATAAGTTTAAAAAGCGAGAAGCTGTTACACTCTCAAGCAAAAGCAAAGGTTTTTTATTACATTTCTGGTTTCTTTGCTGTATTTTTTATACGTAACCTAAATTATCGTTAATCCCTCCTCAAAGCAAACTGTTTGTAATCTTATGGCGCACGGCCTTTTAATTTGTCAAAAAATCCACAATTTTTCGTAAACCATAAATAAATTGACCTTCACTTTTTAGTAGAGTGTACCACACTGTCCCACAGCCAATTAGAGCTAGTTTAAGTGACGACTACCGACGAAACAAAGCATAAGTAGCCGAATCAAAGCCCACTAAAATTTGCAAGGTTAGGTGGCACATGCTGTATAATTGTATACCGCCAGCATACTCTCTAGTGTACCGTCTATGCGTGCGAGCGCCTGCCTTATTGTACTTGAAGACGTATGGATTTTTTAAAAATTTGGTAGGTTTATAGAGCTAGGGAGCTACAATTTAATTAATGTGGCAGTCTGCTAACGCCTATGTTTGAAAATTTAAAGTTGATATTCTTTCATTTAATTTAGGCTAAACTGCTTATGGGTGATTAGTAGAATAAGATTCACAACTTAATTTTTAGATGCAGCAATATTTTGGGCGTTTAGCTTGCATCTAATTTTTAGTTGACAAATTTTCGGTTTTTGGTTTTCGACACGAGTTTCTAACAATTTTGTAGGCTCATAGAGCGAGAGATGAGCTGCAATTTACTATTTTTTCTATGACACTTCTATTAATATTTGAAAATCGAAAATTTAAGCCATTTTATTTAATAACCATGGTACCCATAACATATTTTTGTTTAGGCTAAATTGTTTGAGTACAATGAGAGTCGGAATTTAATTTTTAGGTGCAGCAACATTTAGGGGGCTGATGAATTTGTTATTATCCTCGGTTTATCTTTAATACCGTGGAATCTGTTTCCAAAAAATCAAAAGAGTTCGTTTTTTTCTTATACAAAACTTGGTTTTCTAAATTAAAGCGGATAATGCGCCGGAGATGTTGCCAGACTACACTGCAGATGTTGCCGGGCGACTGCAATAGCTTGCCTCAGTTATCCGTCCGGTAGGTATAGAGGTAACATTGTCATCGCATAAAAGCTGTTGAGTGGTTGGTCGTATGGCTTTAGATTGTGCTATAGAATTTTGCGACTCTTACTGCTAGAAAATGTTGTGTGTGATTCCACACTATTGTTTAATAATTGGCATTGTATTTGCTGCAACTAATATTATTTCATTTTTTGTTTTAATTTTTTGTTTACCATAAAGGTGTATTTATAAAACATTGAAATGCGCCACTGCAGTTAGTACTACAACGTTTTACATACATACTTTTGAAAAATGTAAAATGTAGAAGCTTTAAAGCATAAGAAAGTCTAGGTAAAGTGCTTCGCTTACTTGTACTTTCCTCGCTTTACAAAGTATAGCTAGAGGAAGGTATTGTTATCATCAAAATTTCAGAAGTTTAGCTTTTGACGGATATTTGAAATGGTAGTCAATATTTTGATGGCAGTATTTTTATAGTAAATTTTATCTATTGAACGATATAAATAACAATAACAATATTTTCAGAAAAATAGTTTGAAAGTTAATTTTGTCGTTTTCATAAAGTATATGTTTATAAAATACACGAAAGTTAAATAAACACGAACAACAAATAATAAAAGATACAACCGTGAACATAATACCTATTTTGCAAATTACAGAACATTAAACAATTCTAATAATAGCTAACTATCTGAACTGCTGAAATTACGTGACTAAATGGTTGAAACGTACCCCGTTTATAGCCTGACAATGAGCAATTCGCTTCCATAATTTTTGTAGTGCATTTTGAACTCTATGAAGTGTTATTCGATGAATTTTTCAAGAACACAAGTTTGCAAATCTAGTAAATGGTTGGGTCTGTGTTGACAAACCGTGCCCATAAAAATAAATCCATTGGAATCGTATCGGGAGATCTAGCTGGCCATTCAACGTTACAACATTGATTATCTCGTCTTCTTGTCTGCCTAACTGAAAATACTTTGTGTAAATACTGATGAACATTAAAACCAGTGTGAGGCGGTGCACTACATGTACTGTTGAAACCGCACCCTTACATTCAGCATATCTGCTTCCGTTGCATTTGGATACAAATTAACTAAGACAAGAACTACCGCTGAATGGTTAGTGTGGTGTGAACGTAAAAAGGACCAAGTATTGTATTTTCTACGATTTGCGCCCCACATGTTGACATTCTAAAGGATATTGAGCATGGGGTTCTTTTATCCAGTGTGGATTAGTTTGAAACTAATAACGACAATTGTGCCGATCCAGAGAGCCATTTAAGCAAAATGTGACTTTGTACGAGAAAATAAGAAAGACCACAAACTGGGTTTATATTATTACACATTTCTATTGTCTGCTCACAAAATTGTAGTCTCATGTTCATTGGCGGCTCGTGAACATTTCGTACGGGGGGTGACACACATTTTAAACAAAAAGCTCTTACTTTTTAATTAACAGTTATATAGGTTAAATCTATGTGCTTTTCTTTCAGAATTACAAAATAGTCAATTAGCCAGCGGCGGCACTAGAAAATTTTTATTAGGGAGGCCTAAGTAAAAATTAGGGGAGCACTTCAAAAGTAGATGTATTATTAATAATATAACTATTTTACTCAAAAAACAATGTTTAGTAAATGTAGAGATTATTATTGCTATTTTATTTAGATATTATGTATGTATTAAACCAGATTAATTTTAGCCACGTTTAAGCGGGCGGTTGGAATAAAAAACTGACATTACTCGTTTCGCTTAATTTCTTAACAATGTTATACTAGATGCAGTGGAAACTTGTAGTGGATTCTTGAGTGTTGATGTTTATTATGAAATATATGTATATAATGTTTGACGTCAAAGAATCATTTCTCAACATCTGAAAACCGTTCAAGCAATTTAACAAGATAATAAAAGAAAGGAGCAAGTTATTCGTAAATTATGGATACGTCAATAAATGAATTTTTGACATCAAAAAATGAATTTCTGACGTCAATACATTTTTTGACGTGAAAATTTTAATTACGTCATCAAAAAACGATTTGTCTACATCAATAAATGCATTTTGTCGACAAAAAATTATTTATTGACGTCCTTAAATAATTAATTATGGTTAAAAAACAGTATTTATGTCGATTTATTATTTAATTTTGTGTAAGCAATTTTCAAACGCCAACAAATATTTTGTGATTTCATGAATTCAGTTTCTTTACATAAAATCCATTTTGGACGTAAAAAACTTTCTATTTCATAAAAAAATCAATTTCGTTCCTACATTCCAGAATTTTTAGACGCCAAAAAATCATTTGTTAACATCTGAAAACCGTTCAAGCAATTTAAAACAAAATAATAAAAGAAAGGAGCAAGTTATTCGTAAATTATGGATACGTCAATAAACGAATTTTTGACGTCAAAAAGTGAATTTCTGACGTCAATAAATTTTTTGACGTGAAAAATTTAATTACGACATCAAAAATCGATTTACCACATCAATAAATGGATTTTGTCTACGAAAAATTATTTATTGACGTCCTTAAATAATTAATTATGGTTAAAAAATAGTATTTATGTCGATTTATTATTTAATTTTGTGTAAGCAATTTTCAAACGCCAACGAATATTTTGTGATTTTATGAATTCAGTTTCTTTACATAAAATCCATTTTGGACGTAAAAAACTTTCTATTTCATCAAAAAATCAATTTTGTTCCTACATTCCAGAATTTTTAGACGCCAAAAAATCATTTGTTAACATCTGAAAACCGTTCAAGCAATTTAAAACAAAATAATAAAAGAAAGGAGCAAGTTATTCGTAAACCATGGATACGTCAATAAATGAATTTTTGACGTCAAAAAGTGAATTTCTGCCGTCAATAAATGGTTTGACGTGAAAAATTTAATTACGACATCAAAAATCGATTTGTCCACATCATGCATTTTGTCTACAAAGAATTATTTATTGACGTCCTTAAATAATTAATTATGGTTAAAAAATAGTATTTATGTCGATTTATTATTTAATTTTGTGTAAGCGATTTTCAGACGCCAACGAATATTTTTGGATTTCATGAATTCAGTTTCTTTACGTAAAATCCATTTTGGACGTAAAAAACTTTCTATTTCATCAAAAAATCAATTTTGTTCCTACATTCCAGAATTTTTAGACGCCAAAAAATCATTTGTTAACATCTGAAAACCGTTCAAGCAATTTAAAACAAAATAATAAAAGAAAGGAGCAAGTTATTCGTAAACGATGGATACGTCAATAAATGAATTTTTGACGTCAAAAAGTGAATTTCTGACGTCAATAAATTTTTTGACTTGAAAAATTTAATTACGACATCAAAAATCGATTTGTCCACATCAATAAATGGATTTTCTCTACGAAAAATTATTTATTGACGTCCTTAAATAATTAATTATGGTTAAGAAATAGTATTTATGTCGATTTATTATTTAATTTTGTGTAAGCGATTTTCAGACGCCAACAAATATTTTTTGATTTCATGAATTCAGTTTCTTTACATAAAATCCATTTTGGACGTAAAAAACATTCTATTTCATCAAAAAATCAATTTTGTTCCTACATTCCAGAACTTTTAGACGCCAAAAAATCATTTGTTAACATCTGAAAACCGTTCAAGCAGTTTAACACAAAATAATGAAAGAAAGGGGCAAGTTATTCGTAAACTATGGATACGTCAATAAATGAATTTTTGACGTCAAAAAGTGAATTTCTGACGTCAATAAATTTTTTGACGTGAGAAATTTAATTACGACATCAAAAATCGATTTGTCCACATCAATAAATGGATTTTGTCTACGAAAAATTATTTATTGACGTCCTTAAATAATTAATTATGGTTAAAAAATAGTATTTATGTCGATTTATTATTTAATTTTGTGTAAGCGATTTTCAGACGCCAACAAATATTTTTTGATTTCATGAATTCAGTTTCTTTACATAAAATCCATTTTGGACGTAAATAACATTCTATTTCATCAAAAAATCAATTTGGTTCCTACATTCCAGAACTTTTAGACGCCAAAAAATCATTTGTTAACATCTGAAAACCGTTCAAGCAATTTAACACAAAATAATAAAAGAAAGGGGCAAGTTATTCGTAAACTATGGATACGTCAATAAATGAATTTTTGACGTCAAAAAGTGAATTTCTGACGCCAATAAATTTTTTGACGTGAGAAATTTAATTACGACATCAAAAATCGATTTGTCCACATCAATAAATGGATTTTGTCTACGAAAAATTATTTATTGACGTCCTTAAATAATTAATTATGGTTAAAAAATAGTATTTATGTCGATTTATTATTTAATTTTGTGTAAGCGATTTTCAGACGCCAACAAATATTTTTTGATTTCATGAATTCAGTTTCTTTACATAAAATCAATTTTGGACGTAAAAAACATTCTATTTCATCACAAAATCAATTTGGTTCCTACATTCCAGAACTTTTAGACGCCAAAAAATCATTTGTTAACATCTGAAAACCGTTCAAGCAATTTAACACAAAATAATAAAAGAAAGGGGCAAGTTATTCGTAAACTATGGATACGCCAATAAATGAATTTTTGACGTCAAAAAGTGAATTTCTGACGTCAATAAATTTTTTGACGTGAGAAATTTAATTACGACATCAAAAATCGATTTGTCCACATCAATAAATGGATTTTGTCTACGAAAAATTATTTATTGACGTCCTTAAATAATTAATTATGGTTAAAAAATAGTATTTATGTCGATTTATTATTTAATTTTGTGTAAGCAATTTTCAAACGCCAACGAATATTTTGTGATTTAATGAAGTCAGTTTCTTTACATAAAATCCATTTTGGACGTAAAAAACTTTCTATTTCATCAAAAACTCAATTTGTTCCTACATTCCAGCATTTTTAGACGCCAAAAAATCATTTGTTAACATCTGAAAACCGTTCAAGCAATTTAAAACAAAATAATAAAAGAAAGGAGCAAGTTATTCGTAAACTATGGATACGTCAATAAATGAATTTTTGACGTCAAAAAGTGAATTTCTGACGTCAATAAATTTTTTGCCGTGAGAAATTTAATTACGACATCAAAAATCGATTTGTCCACATCAATAAATGGATTTTGTCTACGAAAAATTATTTATTGACGTCCTTAAATAATTAATTATGGTTAAAAAATAGTATTTATGTCGATTTATTATTTAATTTTGTGTAAGCGATTTTCAGACGCCAACAAATATTTTTTGATTTCATGAATTCAGTTTCTTTACATAAAATCCATTTTGGACGTAAAAAACATTCTATTTCAGCAAAAAATCAATTTGGTTCCTACATTCCAGAACTTTTAGACGCCAAAAAATCATTTGTTAACATCTGAAAACCGTTCAAGCAATTTAACACAAAATAATAAAAGAAAGGGGCAAGTTATTCGTAAACTATGGATACGCCAATAAATGAATTTTTGACGTCAAAAAGTGAATTTCTGACGTCAATAAATTTTTTGACGTGAGAAATTTAATTACGACATCAAAAATCGATTTGTCCACATCAATAAATGGATTTTGTCTACGAAAAATTATTTATTGACGTCCTTAAATAATTAATTATGGTTAAAAAATAGTATTTATGTCGATTTATTGCTTAATTTTGTGTAAGCGATTTTCAGACGCCAACAAATATTTTTTGATTTCATGAATTCAGTTTCTTTACATAAAATCAATTTTGGACGTAAAAAACATTCTATTTCATCAAAAAATCAATTTGGTTCCTACATTCCAGAACTTTTAGACGCCAAAAAATCATTTGTTAACACCTGAAAACCGTTCAAGCAATTTAACACAAAATAATAAAAGAAAGGGGCAAGTTATTCGTAAAATATGGATACGTCAATAAATGAATTTTTGACGTCAAAAAGTGAATTTCTGACGTCAATAAATTTTTTGACGTGAGAAATTTAATTACGACATCAAAAATCGATTTGTCCACATCAATAAATGGATTTTGTCTACGAAAAATTATTTATTGACGTCCTTAAATAATTAATTATGGTTAAAAAATAGTATTTATGTCGATTTATTATTTAATTTTGTGTAAGCGATTTTCAGACGCCAACGAATATTTTTGGATTTCATGAATTCAGTTTCTTTACGTAAAATCCATTTTGGACGTAAAAAACTTTCTATTTCATCAAAAAATCAATTTTGTTCCTACATTCCAGAATTTTTAGACGCCAAAAAATCATTTGTTAACATCTGAAAACCGTTCAAGCAATTTAAAACAAAATAATAAAAGAAAGGAGCAAGTTATTCGTAAACGACGGATACGTCAATAAATGAATTTTTGACGTCAAAAAGTGAATTTCTGACGTCAATAAATTTTTTGACTTGAAAAATTTAATTACGACATCAAAAATCGATTTGTCCACATCAATAAATGGATTTTCTCTACGAAAAATTATTTATTGACGTCCTTAAATAATTAATTATGGTTAAGAAATAGTATTTATGTCGATTTATTATTTAATTTTGTGTAAGCGATTTTCAGACGCCAACAAATATTTTTTGATTTCATGAATTCAGTTTCTTTACATAAAATCCATTTTGGACGTAAAAAACATTCTATTTAATCAAAAAATCAATTTTGTTCCTACATTCCAGAATTTTTCGACGCCAAAAAATCATTGTTTTGACATCACAAACTCAATTTTGACGTTAGAAAATCAATTTAAGACTTCTTAAAACGATTGGTTGACGTCACGTTTTGTTCCTTTCCGTGTAATGAAAGTTTTCCTTATTTTATGCTTTAGTAATAAAGAACATATTGATCGCTTCTTCAAAACAATTTTTGCTTGTAAATTAAAAAGTATTGATATAAGGGACTAGAGGTAAGTGGTTTGAATATGAAGCGATGGTTTACCGTTGACGGCAGGAAAGTCCATTCGCCTCCCGAAACTTCCAGGAAACTATCTAAAATCAATCTATTTGATACAAAGTTTGTTCAAGGATTAAGTATGGACCGAAGCAAGATTATTAATTAAATCTAACGAAGACATTCTAGACGCAGCGTGAGTACTTTGGTTACACAATTATTCTTAACATGGAAAGTTTCGAGTTCAATTAAAGTCTTCCCGAAAGTAATCAGTTTCGTAAGCGAGTTAGTGTGAAGTTGAGTAAACTGAATTGATCCTTTTTAAACTCGCGGGCGTTTAAAATTTAAATAACGTGACAATGATTTTGGTGTTTATAAATGAACCTTCCTCTCCGTGTGTCGCATTTTCCATTCTTTTATCTTGCAAATGGGATGTAAACTTTTAAAAGCGCGCATTAAGTTGATAATAATCGGGGCTTTGAACGTTTTTGCCGAAAATAGCAAATCAAAATACGTGCTTTGAAATATATTTGCTTCTCCTATCTATTTAATTTGGAGAACAGTGTGGCTTTTATGGAATTTTTCGTTGAAAAATATATCTGCCAGTCACGTTGGCAACAAGTTTAGCAAGAGCAATAATAATCAGAAGTTCTTGTTTGACCAGCCACGTGGATTTGCAGATATAATTTGATATAATTCCAAAATTGTTAGTAACTACTTCCAAGATAACTTGGAGCAAACAAGCCTTAATTAATAATGATTAATGTACCGGAATTTAATGCAACAAGTCTTCTTGGTTGATTAGTGATTGAACTACATCTCATTGAGCAACAGTCGCTATTATTAGAATTAATATCAGTATCAATCTGAAAATTATTTTTTCTTTTGCTAATATGAATTATAAGGAATTAAACAGTTATATATACAAAATTATATTAACGGAGTTGTATACGGGGTGACTCATCGAAGCATATTTTACGTAAAATTTTTATTACGATATTTTTAAAAAAAGGTAAATAAATAAGTATAATTTCAGGAAATTCATTGTTATACAGGGGGTTTAGTATAAATGGAACGCTACCTAACATTTGATCTTAACATAACACCCTGTGTAGCTTTAAACGTTTAAATAGAAAATAAAATCACTTTTCAAAAATATAAATAATGCTTACACTTTGTCATTTACAATAACCAAAAAAGCTAATTTAAAGAGGGTTACAGCTAACATAACGTTATTTCTTCAATTTGAATAAGTTGGCGGACTAGGTGTCACACGCTACGTGCAATCGTGCCCGCTTTCGCATATTTTATATTAACTTAATGCCGACAGTTATACGTTATTTGTCTGCACAATGCACATATTGTAACGATGCGCTCTCGTACAAGTTCTTGTATAGTTTTAATAAATGATCAATAACGGAGCACTTCTTTTCGAAAAATGTTGCCTAATGCTATCTACAATAAAGTTCGTTAATCGAAGCTGGGCACCGGATAATGGTTTGGCAAAACAACATTTTTTAATGCTGAAAATGTAACCGATTTTGAAAACTTCGAGTTTGAAGTGGACGAAAAAAGTATCATAACTATTGTGCGTAGAAATGTCTGCTCTAGGTCGTAGAAATATCATTTTTAATTGCCGCAGCAAAGTTTGTGCCAAATCGGAGCAGAAATTGATTTTTTAAGTGCACCGGAAGAGACTGGTAGCGTACCGGAACTAACGAATTTTTCATGCGTGTAGGGGTACTTTTGCAGTGGACTCAAAAATAATATAGTCATTAGACGTAAAAATCGCTATTCTTAGTCGTAGAAACATCCTTTCTGATTGTTGCTGCAAAATTTGGTACAGGTCGGAGCGGAGATTGATTTTGCAGGTTTACCGAAAGAGACTGGTGTGTACCGGAACTAACAATTTTCATGCGTGCGCGACGATTAAGTGCGTGTTAGCTGTCTCTATGATTTTCAAATGGTGTAGTATTGTTTACTGTGATGGTCTACAGCTCTGATAAAAATTCGGTTAAGATCGGAGCAAAGTCAGTCGAGTTAGGTAAACGTTTTGAAAAAATGAAAATAACCATAGCGGCACGTTTGGATTGGGCGAAAAAATATTATAGTTATTTTACGTAGAAATTCCTGCTCTAGGCTGTAGAAACATAATTTATGAATGCCGCTACAAAATTTGGTACAGATCGGAGCAGAGATTGGTTTTTTAAGTGCACCAAAAGAGACTGGTGGGTACCGGAATTATTGATTTTCAGCGTGCGACAATCAAGTGCGTTTTAGGCGTCCGCATATGGTGGTGCAATGTTGTTTACTGTAATGTTCTATAGCTTTGATCAAAATTTGGTTAAAATCGGAGCAGAGTTGGTCGAGTAAAGTAGGCATTTTGAAAAAATTAAAATAGCCATAGGGGTACATTTGGAGTGCGCGAACAATTGTTATAGTTTTTGTACGTAGAAATCCCTGCTCTGGGTCGTAGAAAAATCCTTTCTAATTGCCGTTGCTAAATTTGGTACAGATCGGAACGGAGATTGCTTTCTAAAGTGTCCGGAAAGTGAACCGGAAAAAACTGGCGCGTACTCGAAACTAACGATTTTCTTGCGTGCGACGATCAAGTGCGTTTTAGGCGTCTGTATGATTTTCTGGTGGGTCAATAATATTTGATATAATAATCTTAGAATTTCTTTTTTAGGCGGTTTTTTTGTGATGTGCCGTGTGTAGTTCTTAATAGCATTGTTACGGGTTACTGTTTATAGAAACCATAAATTTAAGCATACCTGCTTAGCGAAAGTTGCCAGTCAACAAAGTTTTTAATTTCTCGAACATGTTTTGTTTTGCTGGTTTATTATTTAAAGCACTAAAGCACACTAACAAAGCACTGATGATTGGCAATAATTTTGCCGTTAGTGCCTTAAGAGTGCCTGCTGAGTGTGAAGTTGGCAGGCAACTATTATTTTTAATTACTCAGACATGTGTTTGTTTGCTGATATTTTAATTAGAGCACTAAAGGGTACTAACGAAGCACCAACGATTGGCAACATTTTTTTTGGTTAGTGCTTAAATAGTGCCTGATGAGCGTGAACTTGGCAGGCAACTATATTTTTTTAATTACTCACACATGTGTTTGTTTGCTGATATTTTAATTAGAGCACTAAATAGCACTAGCAAAGCACTAACGATTGACTACAGTTTTTTCGCTAGTGCTCAAAGTGTGCCTGCTAAGCGTGAAGCTGGCAGGAGATTTTGTTTTTGATAATTACTCGGAAATGCGATGGTTTGCTGATTTTCTTGGTAGGGCACTAAAGAGCACTAACGAAGCACTCATTATTGGCGCAATTGCTGTTGTTAGTGCTTTCAATGACCTGCCAACTTTACGGACCCCTGCAAATTAGGGAAACTTTGTAGTGTTTACTTTTTTAAATTAAAAAATCCTTTTTTTGCCAGTGCCGTTCGCCATTATACTTTGATTTATTTTATTATATAGGGAGAACAAAGTGCACCATGTTCTGTGAGTAGTGGTCGGGATGAAAAATTTTCCGATCCGGCCCTGTAAAAAACATGTTTTCTACATATCAACTCTTTTTGATCATTATGGCTTGATGAACGTTGTTTTATGTTGCTTGTAGCGTGGCAGTGGTCGAACTGTATTTAATTTCGTAAATGCCAACTTGCGCTAGCCGAACTGGATTCAAAGTTAAGGGGCAAAACAGAAAAAAACTTCGATGGCCCTTAGCGATCCAATAAAAAACTGTAGAAGTTTGGTGACATGTTTCCAAGTAGAATTTGTGGAGCTTTTTTAAGTGGCGGAGCTAAAATATCTCTACCTAGCTGGGCTGGATTTACTGTCACCCGCGGTCAGTTTCTAATCCGGTAGGAGTAGATGTAAGGTAGAATTGTCGCCCCAAACATCACGTATATGGATTACACTATCAGTCAGGTTTTGGAATGGCCATTCTCAACAGCATTTAAGAAAGGTATGACAATTTAGTCATCAAAAAGTTGGCGGGTAGCAATTCGACTCCGCCGCTCTACTTATTCTCTTTCCGGAACGATAAGGTCCGGAGGATCGTAATTTTACGGAAAAAAAGACATAAGGAAGGCATAACTTTGGGCGTACACCGGCAGAAAACGCAGAGAGATACTTTAATGCGATATGAGCAGACGCAGAGGCATTGAGCATTTAATTAATAATCGATTTTGAATAATTATTTTTGTTAAGTATTTTTGGTACAGTCACCTATAGAGCAGCACGTGTCGATATTCTCCTGACTTTGAAGTTGGCTATTTTGCAGCTATAAAAAGCATTTGGTTGCGATTCGAACATAATATTGATAGCTTAGATTATGGCATACATATTAGTAACCAAAATTGACATTTTTCATGGTTTTAGTTATACCAGTGGCATTCGTAAATGTGTCGATGGATCTGGTTCCGATTCAACTATATTATAAGCAAAAATTGCTGTTGTATCTTTGCCAAGTCTAGATTGTTTATCAAATTATGCAGATTTTTATTAAAAAAATAATTTTTTGTTGATGTTAATTTTGCAAAGTTCAGTAGGTTAAGATCAGGCAACCAGGATGGCCACGCTACTAGTTCTTAAAGAACACTCCACCGCTATTCGTAGTTATTGTTTAACCATTTCTTTCTGTGTGGAAAGCGTTTCTGATGTTCTAGGACTGCGGATTTGAAATTTCTGTGATAACACTCATACACGCTTCTATGCACATTAAAGTTTAGGTTTTAAAAATCAAGTCACTCTGTATACGATCCGACATGATTTAATGAACTTAAACGTCCTCAACCAGCAGTTTATATGTATCTTTCCTCTACGAGATCTACGAAATAATGAGAAACTTCAATACACTGTTCCACTCACAGCCAATCAGCGCTGAGGGGACGTGGTCGCTTACAACAGATTTGTTGATTCGTAGATATACAGAGTATCGTGCGTTATTTCTCTCTGTACAACCTTCACGCTTCGTCTTACTCTTTCATAACAGAAGCTGTTAACAGAAGCATGGGGACGCTATCGAGTCAACGGTATAAAGAATAAAACGAAACGAAACGAAACCTGCAGCTCTTCCAAGAATTCCAAATAGTCCGAAGCCAGAGAAGCCTACGGCCCCTTCAAAAGCGAAACAGCGGTTACAGTAGATCTCGAAAAAGTCTTCCCAGTACTGCAAGCCCCTTTACGAGCAAAGCAGCGAATACAGCAGGTTTTGGCAAAGCCCCCCTCCCCATCAGGACATGCAAGTCTCTGGTCCGGTCTCTACGCAAACCACAACTTTCTGAAGTTCCAGCTTGACCCCCTTGTTATTTGCTCTTTTCAAATAGTTTGTTTATGTAAACCTTGTTCTGTGTTCATGTATATTAATTGTTGGTTCGAGTTTGATGTTATAACTTAAATATAAATCTTGTTTATATAAAATACTTTCATACCCTGAAAGGTGTCAGACCGATTAAGGGTCGAATAGCCACGAACCAGTTTCTCCAGTATAATTTGGGACCGAGTCACGGTACAAAACACAAAAAGGTTTGGCGGCCTAACAATAAAAAAATATTTATAGATCATTGTATAATTGTATAGTTCAAATCGAGGACTGTCATATTTATTTGTTAAAATATGCCAAAAATAAAATTGCCCTCTTCTTTTTGCTCTTGATTTTAGTGCTAGCAAAACTTTAAAAGTTAGATCGTTTTTTTACTACTGTATTTTGCGGTTCTACGCTCAGAATTTCAGACTAAAAATATGCCGTAACGTCTGATGATGGACGGGTTCGAAACTGTGCGTCTCTGCCATTAACTCCAATCCACGTCGCATCTTTTAGGAAAGTCTGTATGAATACCCAAGCATAAAACACAAGAAAATTTATCGAAATGTTTAAAAAGTGTAAAAGCTCCACTTAGTCCACTTGTGGCCAACTAACAATTTTAAAACCAGATCTGAAGATGGTATATGTCGACCCTACAAAGAGGTTATTCCAGAACGCGGCAACATATAGTGAGTTCACCCTTTTACTACGAGGGTTGTTTACGCCAAAACTGGAATTTACGCCTTAAAATAGTGAATTTTGTGATTCGTGCAATTATTTGTTATGCACATTATTTAACGCACTCTACTCTAAACAGAAAACTAAATATAACCGTTTTTATGAAAACCGTTTACTTGTTATTTGACATGGCCGATATAAATGTCAACTATTCCCTGAAACGGCTTATTATAATTCAAATTTTCGTTAATAAAGGCGTCAACAAGCTGAACAGTTTCAAGAAAATACATTCAAGAAATCCCAAGTGTTTGAACAGGCTAATTGATTTTAAAATGGCCGAGAGACTGTTTGTGACAATCCAGGAAGAAGAGGCTCAACTGCAATACGAGTCATTAAACGCAGCCACCTTGAAAACACTTGGACCATTCAAATACCAGCAACTTTTTGAGAGTACTTTTTGAAACTATGAGCTCACTCTGCGTAAAGTTTTAGCCGATTTTACGTCTCCATTAATGAGGAACATCAGCGAGAAACTGAACTATAATACGCTGTTTCACGGGCAGTTGATGTTTAAGACCGTGTTGAATTACAAGTGTTTCCATGACAACGGTTAATGTATTGTTTCCTGTTTAGAGAAGAGTACGTTCAGAATGTGCATAACAAATACTTCCACGAATTTCACGGCGTAAATTCCGGTTTTGGCGTGAACTATCCTTGTATTACAATGGTTTGGTTAATATATTTTAAATTGCTGTTTCATTAGGTGATAGTATACAGGGTGATTCATTTAGAAAATAGTTATTCATGTTATTAGTGGGATAAAGGCATTATTATAATAAGAGTGTAAAAACTGTACGACGACGTCGTAGACCGAGCCGTGTAATCACACGAGTGCTATAATAATGCCTTATCCCACGTGTGACGTACAATATTTTGTCTATGGCTGCTCAGAATTTGTTAAAAGTCTAATTTTTTTGCTTGAAATGATGCTTGGCATTTCGCATAAATTTACTTGAAAATATCAAGTCAGTTTTACTATTTTTGTTCTAAAATCCAAAGAACGAGATAGATTCGATTTGTTCAATACTATGGCAACCAGCTAGTGTTTTTATAACTCGTAAACAAAGCTTTGGTTTTTGTTTGTGTAAAAAAAATGAGTTAGGTTAGGTATTGAATTCATTATCTCACTAGTGCAATAATGAAATTCATTACATAACGCAGATGACTGACATAATAATTCTTATCCAAGCAGTCGTAGATAAAGTAACTTCTCGCCCACTTAAAACAAATATACTATTTCAAAACTGATTCTTTAAGTTAATCAATTTAAGATTGATAACTCATTCCTGCTGATTATTTTTCATTTTTTAAAACGACAAAATTATTTAGTGAATCACCCTGTAAATAACAATTTTTATTGTATTGTTTTATTAACAAACGTTTTTATGAATTTACTTTTTAATTAAGGGCATTATAATTTTAAGAAACGCTTAACCTTTTCCCAAAATATAAAGGATAGAACGTGAGTTGAATTCGTTGGAGAAGATAATTAACAGTATCCCTGTATGTGTATATTAATCAATAAATTCATTAAAAGAGTGGAGCAAGCATGGATTTTAAATTTGCTAAATTGTCTAAAGTAGGGTAACCGTTAAAATATCTCTATAAAGCGCAGCAAGAAATATAAGTTGCAAAACTTCCTCCAGTTGTCAGACAAAATTAAGTTAATAAAAACTTGCATTTTGCAAAGGAAAATTGAATGAAATCCCTAAACATTTTACATTTTACAGTCAAGTTTGTCTACATCTCCCATTGGGAATTACTAGCTTGTTTGAATAAACCGTCTCTAGTTTACTAAACGACGCCAAAGTGTCTTTACAGAAACTTTATTGTTGTATAAACTCCAAAGAAAAGTTGTAAAGCTAAACTCTTTTAAGTTTAACGCCCTTCTATTTTATTTTTCTTTGTAAACCTGCAAACTATAAAACTCTTAAATCACCCGATACTCCTATCCTATCGAAAAACAAACTCAAAAAAAGCATGTTTACCGACGCTTTCGGCAATTAATTTTAGAGAAGAAAGGCAAAAACAGGATATTCCCTGCTTAAAATAATCAGTTAGTGTTAGAAATCCATTGCAAGCGGTCATGCGATATGTGAGATGGTTTTTGTGGTGTTACTGATAGGCCTTATCGATTTTACGGACGATTTTCCTGCTTTATCAGTAAAGAACTTTTTCAGTGCGCAAATTGGAAAAAACTACTAAATGTGTGATGTGCCTCTTGCAATTTTGATGGAAAATCCTGCGGCCGTCGAAGATTGTAAGTCGTCTTCTTCTGCACATCCAACTTCTTCCAGTGGAAATGAAAATATTGATCAGTAAGTTTTATTTCCTTTTCATTAATGTTTAGCTCGGTAACTTGTTATTTATGTTATTATAAGTTCGATATTGATAACCAATGGGGAGTTGCGTTAAACTAGAACCTGTGAAATTATAGGCGTAAGTGGATGTAAGTACATTAAAAACAAGCATTGGTTGTGAAAAATAATTAAAAACAAACAACGAAAGTGCTTCAATATTCTACAGGGTGAGTTAATGGTGCGATATTCTTTGATACCTTTTTTATTATGTAAAATACAGGAATAAGCGTTTTGTAGCTCATCGTAAATGATGCAACATTATTTGCTTAAATAAAGAAAATAAGTACTAAAATAGTAGGTGTTCTATTTAACGAAAAAGGAAGTAGGTGTGGCTGTGTTTAGTTTCTGGAAAACAAAGACATTAAAAATGAAGCACTCTATTTACCGAATAAATATATATCTTTTTTTAATTACTTTAGTATATTATTGTACTTATTACTTATTTATTAAGTTTGGATTCAGAAAACGTACAGACTAATGCTAACAAAAAAATATTTACCAACAACAAACGTAATTACAAACGCTGTTAATCAAGAATAATTGTCGTAAAAACACGCCGAGAACAAACGGATAATAAAAAATGAGCAAACTGTTTTGGGAATAAAAAAGCTGTTTTACTCTGACGAAGAAACAGTAAAAATGCGTACACTGTTAGATCTCATCACTATAGTCTGGATTTCTAGTCTAGTATTTAGCCAATATTTAAATTATGATGCAATCAATGAATAACAATTTCTGGCAAAATTTCTTTAAATATATAGTTGGCGCATATATTAAACTGTAAACGAATTATCTACGAGCTTAGAATGGTAACACATCCGTATGTTTGACCTTATATGGCATGTGTAGATAAGTTATTATTTATATGGTCAACTGGAATTGATGCTTGTGTAATAGTTAAATAAAATAAAACAGAGTTTATAGGCGTAGAATATGAATGGTCATGAAAGTACTTCACGAAACCATTTTAAGAAACCGCTAAAATATTTTTTTATATGAAATGTAAAATAGCAGCTACAAATTAATGAAAATAGAACGTGTAAATTCATTAGTACAACGACAAAGTTCTACGAAAGAAAACTTTGAACTATAAAGGACGGAAACCCACCGTTGAATAAAAAACTTAAGAATGGCAGTACACAACAACAACCTTTTCTAAATTCTTATCCGAAAAATTAGTTCTCTTTTCCAATACGTTTTACGTATAATTTAATGGATTTGAGTACGTCCATGGTTTTTGTTTACTTATTGAATTTTAAAGGAATGGTCGGTTCGGTCTTTACCTTATCACTAAAGAGTGGATTTTTAGGCGCAGAAGAGCAAAAAATTTCGTTAAAATTCAATAAGTAAACAAAAACCATGGGCGTACTCAAATCCATTAAGTTATACGTGAAACATATTGGACGAGAGAAGTAATTTTTTGGATAAAAATTAGAAAAAGTTGTTGTTATGTACTGCAATTCTTAAGTTTCTTATTCAACTGTGGTTTTCTATGCCTTATGAATGTTGATAATTCAAAATTGTCTTTCGTAGAACTTTCTCTTTGTATTAATGAATTTACACGTTCAATTTTCATTAATTCGTAGTTGCTATTTTACATTTCAATTAATAATTTGTTTTTGCAGTTTCATAAAATTGTTTCGTTCTACACTTATAAACCCTGTTTTTTTTATTAAACTATTACATAAACTTCAATTCCAGTTGACCAAATAAATAATAACCACCTACACAAGCCAAATTAAGGTCAAAAATATGGATGTTCGTAAATAATTCGTTTCAACGTTTTGATACACGCCAACTATACATTTAAATGAATAATGCCAAAATTGCTTAATAATTGATTTAAATACTGGCAAAATACTAGACTAGAAATCCGGACTATACTTATCGCTTACTATAGTACTAAAAATATGCCTAATTTCATTACTTTGGATTACAAGGTTCGAACGATTTTAATTAAAAACTATCTTTTTGTCACCTTTTTTTAAGGGCGGGCCTATAACTACCCTCGGAAGTTTTACCGCGCGTCCGTTAATTGAAAGTTTTTCTCCTAAAATAACCTACCGAAGTTTAACGCTGTAATTAGTAAACACCCTGTATATAATAATTCCTATTATCTGATGTAGCATAATACCGTTTTTACATTTACGGTTTCACCGCACAAGACAGATTTCCTATTTTAAATTAAAAACCCTACCTATTTTTTGATTTTTTGAATCAGCCGAAATTGTAAGCAATAGTAAAAGCAAATTAAAAATGAGCGAAGCACTTCTCTTGGTTTCTTTGATACTTGAGGAACATTTACATATTGTATTTCTAAAAGGTATAATGCATAACGTTGTAGTAAAAACAGCAGCGGCGCGTTTAAGCGTCAGTCGCTAGGCAAGTCTAGGGTTCCTAATGTTTAGCGGCTCCAAACATTAAAAAAAAATTACATTGCACTTTGAATACGTTTTTCAACTAAACAAAAATTAAAACAAGAAATAAAATAATATAATGTAATATATAAGTTGCAGCAAATACAATGCCCTTAATTGCCACTAATGAAATAGTAATGTGAAATCACACAGCCGTAAAACTCCCACTCAACAGCTATTATGCGGTCCAGTATCTAACTCCGCACCGGACGGATGATTCCGCAAAGTCATTACAGAATGAGTCAATGACAATATAGAAAACCAAACTTCTTATGAGAAAAAAAAAAGAATTTCCAGATTTTTTGCAAACAAATTTTTTGGTGTTAAAGAAAACCAGAGGAAAATTAACCCCCCTAAACATTACTGCACCTAAAAACGGAGTTATGTCTCTTATACCACTATCATTCATGAGAAATCTAGCTTAAACAGAAATTCTTTATTGTTCCGGGTTATTACATAAAGGGGCTAAATTTTCGATTTTCTAAAATTCATAGAGGTGGCGTCGTAAAGAAATTAGCAGGCTGGGACCCAAACCAACTTGTAGTTTATCCTCACTTTTATGAGCCTACACAGTTTTAAAAAATCGTGTTGCCAGTTTTTGATTAATAGCGTTTCGGAGATTTCCAAAATTTTTAAATAATTTTCACTTTATAGTTTTTATGCCTTTAAAAAATTTTGCTTACGGTTATATTGTGTTTCCCTAGAGCTACTTTAATGCGAAATTTGATCCCGATCTGTTAACTTGTTTTTGAGTAATTAGGCTTCCGGTTGATGTTTTTTAAAAGCTTATTTCCCCGATGAATTTTTGATATATCTCAACATTCAAAATCGGACCATCCGTTTGGGAATTATGGAGCGCACATACTCCACCCACCTAGAGACGATATAGCAATTACTACAATTAAAAATTTAAGGAAGGGAAACCCTTTTAAATAATGTTGCAGCTACAAATGAAGTTGTAAATCTCATTGTACTATCATCCATGAGCAATTTAGCTTAAATAGCCATTTTTATCGCGCCCATTTATTAAATAAAGAAGCATGAATTTTCGATTTTTAAAAACTTATAGACGGCGTGACGGGGGAATTAGGGGACTGAGAACCAGCTTATTTTTAGCTGCAGAAACCAAATACCCAAAATGTTTAAAATATTCTTCAATTAGACAAAAATCCAAAAGTCCAAACTATCGTGCTCAGGCTCGCACCGCTTGGCTGAAATATTTTGTTGACCAAAGCTTTTTCAAGAGAAAAATATTTTTATGAGCGAACTTTTTAAGAGATATATTTTTATATAAGAAAAATTTTTTCAAAAAAAAACCTAGTTTATAAGGGAACAATTTTCTGGACAAATTATTTGGGACAACATTTTTCAAAACACATATTTTTTTTAAACATTTTCAAGGGAGAAATATTTTTTTAGAAAACTTTTTCAAGGTAGAAATATTTTTATAACTGTTTCGAGAGAAGTATTTTTCTGAGTGAATTTTTTTGAAGAGCGAAATATTTTTATGTGGGGACATTTTTCAAGAGAGAAATTTTTTGGGGAGAACATTTTTTAAGAAAGTAAGTTTTTGAGAAAACTATTTTTAAGAGAGAAATGTTTTATCAGAGGACTTTTTCAACAGAGAAATATTTTAATAAGAGAAATTTCTTCAAAGAATGTTTTTTCTAACAATTCCTTACTGAAATTTTTTTCACTAAAAATGTTTCTCTTGCTTATCAACTTCTTATTTAACAAATAATATTGAGACACAAAGTGCTTTATACCTAATAAACACCCGTATTAAGTATATTTTTTTAAAGGATATTTTCATTTCCCAATCCGGTGTAGGCAGCCGTGGGGTCTTAATGCCTAAAACCTTCTCTGGTATTTAGTCGTTCGGATTCGACGTTAAACTGTAGGTCCCCCGTACTCCACCTTAGCGCTAAGGAGAGTACGTGGCAGAGAAGAGTGCCGGTTCCCAGCAGTGGGACGTAAAGGCTGATTGCGATTGCGATTAAGTATATTTACCAAACAATCACTTGAAAATTTCATTTTTCCAATTTTAATAAATAACAAATGAAAGCGGTTAAACCATATTTACTTTACATCCGGTGTACTACAAAAGGCAAATAAAAATATTCAAAGGTGAATATTTTAAATTTTTCTTCTATTTATTAACTTTAATTAAAACTTCAATGCTATTAGAAAGTTATGCAAAATTTTTGTATTGTATGTAAAGTTCTGTTAGCAACGTCGACGGTGTGACATTTCTTGGCAGCACTTTGTGTCATCGACGAAAAATAATCTCATGCCTTATTCTAAAAAGAAATTTCATATATAATTCGTTTTCACGTACTACTCAGCAAAATAATCACAATTTTAATTTGCAAGATGCTTACTTTCGAAGTGAGATCTGGCGCAATATTCAACATAAAATTAATTTTAAATTCACAAACGATAATATTATACACAAGATCTACAAAGGAAAGTAATGTTAGCAAGTTTCATAATTGTGCTAAAAATTAAATGAGGTGTGTGAAAGACTCACTGCCGACGCTTTGTCTCGAAATCTTTTAACTTCCCTCAGGGTCGAAATTAGAAAATTTATGTTTGAGCTGTAAGAAGTCCCATAACTTTGATATCTCGCGGCTGTACGACTAAAAGGTTAAATTTGAATGATAAATTGAAATTCTAGAAGAGGTAACATTCGTATTCGTACAGGATTCGTTTCGAATTTGAATTATTTAGTCCCTTTCGTTGCTAGTTTTGGCTAAAGTAATAGTACCTGGAGAATGAAGTTCTAAATGGGGAAAATTCAACTTCGTTGAACTAAGAAGAGGAAAGTTTGACAAATTCAATTTCTATACGTAATAAATATAAACGAATGTCTGGCTGACTTAGAAAGGAATTGCTAATTGCTTTTAATAATGGTTGAATGATTTTCATTTTAATTTATTTTTTTACGAGTAGATTACGAACAGAATTCTATATTATCATGGCTATAGATACAGTGAGTTTTTCTTTTATGTATACATATCAGCTATGTATACTTTTATAAAAAACATGTCAATGCATTGTTTTACTGCAATCTATAGGCAACCAACTGTACAGAAAATAATAGAGAGAGAGAAAGGTTATTCCTCATAGTGTGAGGTTATGTTCAATGAGTATGTTTATGAATAAACGCAAAATTATTTGAATATCAAATTTTTTTAAATAAAACTATGATTTTAAAAACATAAAATATCAACAATACACAAATTTTATGCTAAATTCAAAAAATCAAAACTAATTGCTATTAATTTGACATTAAACAATTTGATTACCGTTTCCACAGCAGACTATTTTTTGCAAAGATTGAAGCTTTGAAATGTAGTGTATAGTTGGTTGCCTACAGATTGCAGTAAAACAACGCATTGACATGTTTTTTATAAAAGTATACATAGCTGGTATGTATACAAAAATGAAAAACTCACTGTATATTCAGATACGTTTCAATTGTTTTTTTATACAGAGCTGAAGTAGCCACCACCCCCTTAATTTAGAAAATTGGAAACTGCATCAAAATTCTACTCTATTGAAACAACTAAAAAAAATTGACGCATTTTAAGCGGTGTTGCGACGCCTACCACGACAAACATTAAAATGGCAACGTGGGTTAAGTGACACCTCATTTTAAAGCTCCCTTTATTTTACTTATCATAGGCTAAGTTTGCTATATTATATACCGAGTCTAACAAAAATTACAGTAGGTGCAATGTTATTTATTAAAACAAAATTAAATAAACAAATTAACATTAAATTATCATAAATACTACAACGAGTAATTGCATTTTTTTGATAAAATTGTGGTATTTTATTTTATCAAAGAAAAATCGTATCACGAGTCGCATTCGTCTTGACTATATCACTTACATTAATTTTGACGCATTTTTGGTAACACTGAACTAGTCGGAAACGCTCGGGTGTTTTCGGGAATCGGAGCTCTTAACATGATATTGTTTGCTTGTTGTTCGAATGTTTTGTAGTGGCGTTCTTTTGCAAATTTAATTATTAATTTTGACGTTCCTATTTACTGTTGCTGTTAAGGGCTGTTGTAAAAATGGATCGATTTGGAGAAAAGTAGTTAAGTGGTATATCATACAATTTTTAGTGTATGTACATTACCTATTTTGATGTAATATTTTGTCTCATAGAACCTGTCAAACAATTTGAATGTAAATATATACTTATGTTTTTAAATGCATATAAGCATGTTATTATTATACAGAGTGCCCGTTTTAAAAATCCGAGCCTAAATTTTTTTAAGTAGGCAACACACAATACAAGCCACTGCCGACTATTATTTTAAAACAAAATATTTCTATAATTAAGATCATGGCAATCATGTTTGCATTAACCTGACAGTTTACGAATCAAATTCGTTAAGCCACATTACTTGAACGCAAAACAAAGATTATCGATCACTAATCTTTGGTGCAAAATGTATTCCAACGCTGACAAATGTGAATGTCGAAAAAATGCGAGTGCTGCCAGTACTTTGTATGCGCAACGCTTTCCAGGTAGACGAATTCCAACAGACAAAACATTTAGAATGCTTCTTCTGAATTTACAAGAGTATGGGCAATTTTCAAAACCAAAAGTAAGGGCACGGCAAGTTACGGTTGAACATAACGAAGTAGCTGTAATTGAAATGGTTACGGATAATCTCCATACAAGTCAAAGAGCGATTGCAAATGCCTTAAACATTAGCAAAGGTTCTGTTTTCAATATTCTTAAGGCGAACAAATTTCACCCCTACCATGTTTATACCATACACCATCTTGAAGATAGGGATTATGAGCATCGTGTTCAGTATTATCAATTTCTTAGACGGCAATTAAACGGCAATGCGGAATTTTTAAGTATGGTATTATTCTGTGATGAAGCGAGGTTTTCTAACAACGGCATGGTTAATCGACATAACTGCCACTATTACGCCCAAGACAATCCCCGCTGGATCAGGATAACTCATTTTCAGAATTTTTTCTCTTAATGTGTGGTGCGGTATTATTGGCGATTTTGTAATACGTCCACATTTCTTTAATGGAAATTTAGATGGTGAAATGTATTTAAATTTCTTAATTAATGAACTACCGGCTCTCCTCCAAACAGTTCCTCAAAACGTACGGAATAGCATGTGGTTTTTAAATGATGGTGCACCTCCGCATTTTCATAGGTATGTGAGAAATTATCTTAACCAACGTTTTGAGGGACGCGTAATTGGACGAGGTGCATTGCATCCTTGGCCTACCCGTAGTCCTGATTTGACTCCGCTAGACTTCTTTTTGTGAGGCAAAGTAAAAAATGATGTCTATGAAGTGCCCATTCAAAATGAAGAACATCTACGCGAAAGGATAATTCAATGCTGTCGCTCTATCACACCGGAAATGTTAGCTCGTGTTAGAGGTTCGATGCGTAGAAGAATTATACTCTGCGAAAACGAAGGGGGAAGGAAATTTGAACACCTGCTTCGTTAGTTTTTGTACTATGTTCCTATTAAATTATTGTAGTTATTGTTGTCAAATATTAAATTTGAGTTATTAAAGTAACCTTAAATTTGTACTTAATCATTAGTAGATACATGTACTGTAAAACAAGTGTGATCTCAATTAAAAAAAAAAATGGTAGAAATGCATAGTGATCTGGGGGTTGCATTGTGTGTTGCCTATTTAAAAAAATTTAGGCTCGGAGTTTTAAAATGGACACTCTGTATTCATTATACTAAAATTGAGGTCGGTCAGGATTTGAACTATGATTTCAACACTCGCGATTCATGTTGGTTGACATTGACATCGTTATCATCGGCTGCCGTCGACATTTCTGTATTTTGCTTTTTGCTTGTGGACTTTAGAGAATTATTGTTTTTAATTTATATATTATGTTATAACTAAACATGATACTTACTTCTGGGCGAAGCAATAAAAAACTATATTAAAATAATAATAAATATACCCAAAGTACATCAGTTTTAAGCGTGTTAATTTAAGACTTACGAGCGATTATCCGAAGCTACTGTGGGTTTAATCTCTTATTTAAACAGCACCATGCAGTTTAATCAGTATAAAACAAACACAATTGGTTTGTTTTATGAAATGAGAAATTTGTGATTGGTTCAATGAAATGTACGTGGTACAGTTTAAGTAAATTTTTAAACTGCGCGCCTTGATATTTCCTGGCAGTAAAAAGCTTATTTTGGTATGTTTACGGAACATTTCTAGTTCTACTGCCAGTTTTATTAAACTCCATAGAAAGAAATCAGTTTTCCATAAGCGGAAGAAGGAGAGTTTTAAAATGGGATGTCACTTTACCCATTGTTATAATATTTGCGTTGGTGGATGTCGCGACGCCGCTATAATGTGCGTCAACATTTTGGATGCGCAAGAAGTATAGTTTTCGTGTTATTTAAGTGTCGTTGGCGTGAGGATTCTAAATTTAGGCTTTCAACGGTTAGCATGGGGTGGGTGTTACCAGGCGAGGATTCAGGTATTTGTATTGTGGAGGGTTTAACCATACACAAAAATTTAACTAGGTTCCTTCATACCGAAAGGTTCAAAGACACTTTATCAACGACGAAACATATTTAAAATATAAATATATAAGTTGAAACTCATAACTACACATAAAAGTTAAACATTAGTTATTTGTCACACATCGCATTTTTACATTCCTCTACCTTCGATATAGGGAAGTATTAATTTCATGAAAATTTTCGTAGTCTGGATTTTAAAGGAAATACACGTTTTGGGGCTCATAGAACCTAAAAAAGAACCCTCTAAAAGCGAACGTACTGAATCGATTTTGATAAAATTTTGAAGAGGCATATCAAAAATTTTAGTTCTTGTTAAACTTTTCAAAAAAAAAGCCAAATCGGAAGTAGAAGTTAGACATGTTCTCTTGGTGGCATTTTTTTAATATTAAATTTTGGAAATTTGAGTACAGGATCTGAGAGAAGAGCTTAAGGAAAATCGAAAACTTTTTTACCGAACTCTCTAACTTTATAATGGCGGTCGCTACGATTTTTTGAAAATCTCGACAGTAACGCCCATTTACTCAAAAAGTAGTTATCTTATCTGGATCAACTATAACTTCTTTGAGAGCTCTTTGTGGGTAGTATACGATGAGATGAAATTAATTTCGATAATCTGAAAACGATCGCAATGGCGCTTCTCGAAACGACCTTAGCTTACCTGCTGCTGGGCTTTTGAAGGAGCTTGCTGTAAGGGGTTGGTTTGCTTCTTACCATAAGCTTGCTCTACATATGGGCTTTAGATGAAGCGGGCTAGGCTGGTTTGCCTTGAATTGGAAGCTAAAACTTTATCCTGAGACAGATTCTCAGGCTTTCGTTTTGGGAACGAAAGCTTTTACAAGTTCTGAAAATAATTGACTTTTTGTGGAAACGCGTTGTTTTAATATAATTTCGCTGCCTAGTACTGCCAACAAATTGCATAGCCACGTCTATACAACACAAACAAAGTGAGTGCATCAGTGTTTTTTAACAGATGGGCAAATGTTTATTTTTTCTAGTAATAAATAATTTTGGAGTTGGTGAGTGAAGTGGACTGTGGTTATTGTTCACAGAGAGAAAGAAAACGGTATGTGGCTTGTCCGTGTCCGCGGGACAGCAAAGCGGAATTCACTGGTGTAAGAGACCACGCCCCCCTTGACGCTTATTGGCTGCGAGTTCATTCTCATTTAGACACCGTACAGTGGGGATCTACGGCTGCTCGGTAACATATAAATTACTTAATCATGTCAAGTTAGCTGTTACTTTATAGACGCATTGTATGTATACTTTCAGATGCAATTCTTTTTTACTTTTCTTAACGATCAAAATTGGTTACAAATGTTCAGTTGGGAACACACAGTTGTGCGCTATCACTGATGAGAAAGTCCTACTATGACTCGTGATAGATGCTAATGCGACATTTTTATTTTACATATGGATATCAATATTGATTAGAAAATGTATGCACAATTTAGTAGCTCAATCTAGCAAATAATTTATTTTGAGTTCTGATGATGATTTTTCTAATCAAAACCGAAACACCATTTAAATTATATTAACCCACAATATTCATCTAAATTTATGTTATTTTACGTGTTGGATACAAATGAAAATTTGTTTTACATGAACAATTAACTAAAATAAAATTTCATTTGCAAAGTGGTTAAAAACACTAAATGTGCAAGTTAGGATAACACTGCTGAAAGCCCACTTATTATTCATTTGCTTTTTTATACTATTCGCTTGTTGCTTGCGTGCATGTATCATCCACTTTTGCAAATTGCCACCGAAAATTAATCTACTTAATAGTTGCAGCTGTGCTGTGATGGAAGAGCTCGTTTATGATTACGAAACTATTTTACTGTGAACGTCCGCGGAATAATCTTTGTATTTAATTATGCAGGTCAGGGTTTGCAGCGCGTTTGCGGAGTTCGCACTTCTACCCTAAAATTGATTAGGCATGTAAATTCCAACTATGGGTCTAATTTGCGTTTCGAAAATGAACGTTATTGTCGTTATTCATATCGTTAAAGTTTAGTGTTGTGCTACATAGCATAAATGAGTTATGTGAGCAGTTTTTCTGGACATTTGGACACATCATTTTTAAATAGACAGGTATTTGG
Source organism: Ctenicera cuprea (assembly GCA_958336395.1). NCBI lineage: Eukaryota > Metazoa > Arthropoda > Insecta > Coleoptera > Elateridae > Ctenicera > Ctenicera cuprea. Next base: position 16,831,798 of record OY284487.1, on the reverse strand, counting down.
GGTATGTATCTCTTGCACACCAATCTCAATAAGACGAATTTGTAGGTTATTTTTGGCATACTATATTAAATACATCTTTAAGATAACTATATCCAAAAAAAATTTGTTCAAACGGATTTTTGGAGCATTACTTACACCCGCACGGTAACGGGTGGACACACGCCCAGGATCCCGGTGGGGATAGGTCTACTTCAGCAGCTAGCGGCCCTGCCGACGTGAGCTCATGGTTTTCTCTCACCCCCTAAACCGAGGGAAACCATGTCCATATAACCCTTATTCATCCCATACCCCTTGCAATTCCTTTCTATCCCATCCTAAAACCACACACCAACACGCAGGGGAAGCGCGGTGAAAAATGCCAAAACTTCCTAAAAACTGAAATGATGAATTTTAAAACAAAAGGACATATTACTCCAGGTGAGTACAGATATAAACTCAGACTCTCACAGTGTCTCAACAGTCTGTCCCAAGGATTCTGCGGGGGACAAAAATCATCACAAAACCTGTCAAAAACGAACACACCAAAGAGAACCTCCTCAATACAACTACATATTCCTACCTATTCTCTATAAGAGACAGAATTGCAAATGCAGAGTTAAAAAGAAGAACAGGAACGACAGACATCATAGAGCGTATTGCAAAGCTGAAATGGAGTTGGGCTGGCCACATTGCACGGGACACTAACAACAAATGGACATCAAATGTCACCCACTGGAGACCCAGAGAAACAAAAAGAGGTAGAGGAAGACCACCACTAAGATGGGTCGACGACATACGAAAAATAGTGGGAAAAAATGGCACCAAGAAGCACAAGACAGAACCAAATGGACTAGTTTAGGAGAGGCCTACATCCAGGAGTGGATGGAAAAAGGCGGAGGAAGAAGAAGACTTACACCCGATATTCACCCAGTCGAGGTTTTGGGGTGTTTTCAACAAACTATTTTCAATTTCAATCCAGTTGTTTGGATTCCATAGGCAATATTCAATAACTAGTTTTTTTAACATTTACGATACACCACACCTCCGTCAAAGTGCTGTCCCTTACTTTACATATACACAGCCTTCGTTAATTACTGACATCCACGTGACCTTTGGTCCGCAGTGACTTAGGGAGTTTTAGATTTAGATGTTGAAGTCAGTTCAGGATTAGTACTCGTGGTAACTAAAAATTTCCTGTAAGTGTCACTGTCAACACTCAAAGTGAGGTTATGTATGTAAACAAGCAAGCCGTGATAAGTTGACAAACGGCTTGGGAATTTTTGGATAAAAGGCTTGCCAACAGTGTAAGTTGGGTTGCCTATATTTTGTGGTTACGTGGGTATAGTAATTAATGGAGGCTCTGTAGAAAGTGTTTTTCAACAAAACCTAAAAACACCAATAGAATTTTTAGGTCTTACAGCTGCGTATGATACGGTTTGGACTATACTATAGTGTCCTATTCCCTGCAAAGGACTCCGCAACGTTTTGAACTCCATGGTCAGTGACCCGCCTCTTTCAAGTAAACTTAAATGGGAAGAAAAGCCACTTCAAATCTCTTAACAATGGATTCCCACAAGGCTCGGTCCTCGCACCACTACTCTTTAACGCCTACACATGGGACACACCAACAACACCTTCCCAGAAATTGATGTATGCAGATGATGGTGGATGGCGCTATCCACAAAACGACATGATTTTGAATGTGCAGAGCTGACACTTACCAGTGATTTACAATTCATGTACACTTAGTTTTATAAATGGCTCCTAAAATCAAACCCAAACAAAACCGAAGTTGCATCGGTTAACTTAAATAACAGAGAAGCCGGTCGTAATTTAAACGTTACCCTCCAAGGCACCAGCTAAGACATAATGATATGGGGGTTAGCTTAGACAACTCTGATATACAAAACCCATCTGAAAAATCAGTCTGCAAAACTGAAAACCAGGGTGAAGCTAGTACAAAAACTCGCAAACGCATTATGAAGGACAAGTGCTGAAACACCGAGAACTGCATCAATAGCTCTGATATACTCATCAGCGGAACACTGCGCCCCGGTATGAATGAACAGTAGTCATACTCAAAAAATCGACACTTACCTAAACCAGGCCATGAGGCTCATAACAGGGACTGTTAAACCTACATCGACACAGTGGCTACCAATTTTGAGCAATATAGCCCTCTCCCCGAATTAAGACGAGATGCCGCCTTAAAGAGAGAGTACGATAAATGTCAGTTAAACCCTTTGCTTCCTATTTATGAAAACACCAGGAGAATAGAAGAGGACTACCTGAGCGTTTCGTAAACCACTATGGAGAACAGCACTAAGCATCGAAAACGACACATGAAACATGGAGAACAACTTGGGAGACAGGACATACTCAAAACAGAGACCTAGTAAACGACCCAACTAGAAAAGTGGCGGGCTTTAACTTACCTAGACAACAGTGGAACCTTCTAAATTGCATTTGTACGGGACATGAGTTTGGTCACACAAAGTGTTAAATGAGGGGGCTAAACTTTCCGCCGTCGTCATGATTTGACCGGATAACAACTTATCTCGGCGGTGCCTAGTCGACCAGTACTAGCACTGCGAGTAACCTATACTGCGAGGGGCAGCTCATGCGGTTTAAAAAAGTTCAACTAGTGACTTTGATTGCCACTACGGGGGCTGGAACAGATCTACGGGAGCACGATACCGGCCTGGCTATCGGGAAGGCTCATTTTGATGGTAGTGGTAGATCCATAGGGTCGTCTCGGTGCGGTCAGGCAGGTGAGTCTGATGTCGTACTGGTAGCTTGTACATATCTCATCTTGGACAAGCGCGCTGATGAAGCGTATCTTTATTCGTTTTCATTGACGAGCGTGGAAGGTAGGTGCGCCCACGTTAAACTAAACTTATGTAACATTTCGGATCAAACCTCTTTCGATCAAACCTGTTTTTGGTGCATATCCGACATACATCAGACTAATTTTAAAATATTTCCGCTATACGTTAGCAAAACGAAATTTTGGGTTATATCCGACAAATATCTGACGAATTTTTTAGAGTATTTTTCAATATACATATACATTTGGACGAATGTTTGGGGTTTTTCCGACCAAATATTTTAAGGTGGATAAACATTAGCTATTATGTTATTTAGATTGTGTGTCATGAATTAATTTTAAGTTTTTAATTTTACATTTTATGGTATCAAATATCACTATAATGGTTTTAACAGTGATGTAATGAAGACTGGTGTTTGCACTCTATTCAATTGTCAATTATCAAACCGCGCCAAATATGAAATATACCTTTTCACGCTACCGGCAGTGTAAGTAGGCCTTACATCCATAGCTACAGGGATCGTAAGTGGCTGATAACATTCGTGTACTAGTTACCCTTGACGACGGAACTTAATAGTGTCACTTACGTTCCTAGGAAAATAATGTTGATTTTAACTGTTCGTTGATATGGTAACAAACACAGACAACTTAGAATAATGGAACTTTTAAAAAATAATTCCGATGACAGCTGTCAAAACGAACTTTTAAAAATATGATTAAATTTCTACCTGTAGGCCTACTTACATTGCCGTAGCGTGAAAAATTTAATAAGTAACACGGAATGTATCGACTAATAACATCCTCGGCAGACGACAAGCTTCGGCTCCGCCTCAGCTCGTATTCGCCTAACTCGGATGTTATTACGTCCTTACATTCCTTGATACTTAAATAACTATAAAATTGAAGTTTTAAGAGCGCTATCTATGCGCAAATCTTATAAAAAGTCCCGAGATTGTCAAACGCTTACTATGAATTTTTTATATAGACAAATGGTAGGAGTTGCAACACCATACTCTTCCTTACATCACTGTTTTAACTGTAAATTTTTCAAAGTATTTAAAAATCGAGCTTCTAGTACATAATATTGTAGTCCGATTTTGACATCTATGCTTCCCTTGGTGTAATCTTGAATCATTCAAAGAGTTTTTGCGGTATTCTCGTTAATATTTCTTATTGTGTTGGTAGTTTTTGTCAACATAAAATTCAGTTATTGTCTGTGATACGTTGAAGTCAGAATTCAATAACGTACGTTCTCTATATAAAAATAACTATTTCTGTTGGTTCAGTCAAAGAAAATACTATCTGATGTCTTTTCTTGTGAAGCTAGGAGCAAATATGTAAACAACAAAGTGAAAGACGTATCTTGGACAGAAAACTAATTTAAAATTCTTTATTCGACGCCCTTTCCCATCCACCAAATGTATAACTTTGAATTCCTATGTGTTTTATATAGGCGTGTTTGTCCGTCACTTCAACCTTTTCAAGATTCAGTAAACTGTCCAGAAGCGATTATTTACGAAAAATAGAAACCTGAATGGCACACGTGTAGGAGGGTGCAAATGCCCGAGCGATGCGCAACACCATCACACACTAAATATGTATGGAAACAAATATTGATCCTTTGTTTAGTTAATAAGGCGTGATGAGTTAGCGTTTCCTCTGAGGTGTTATTATTGACAGTAGCCCTCGTCGTCCAGAACTGACGCGGGTCCGCTTCATTGTCCTCACGCTAAATTTAGGGGTTGGGGATTTTTTTTGGACCTTCCCTAATCTCTGCCAATTAGTTTTTGCCTTGAAAACCCCGTTTTTTTAATGTTCTCAGCCCTTCATCTTCTTGTGTTTACTTTTCCTTTAACAATGTTGATGTTGGGTAAAGTGTAGCCAAAAGCACTTTATGTATATCTTTAATGAAAAGAAGCTCAAGCTTACGAACGAATTTATTTCGTGATAGATTCAGGCTCTTTCCTGTGTTACCAAATAACCGAGTGGTTTGATAAATATATGTATATAAATCACAAAAATGTAAATAATATAACTAAGAATGGGTTTTCTAATGATAGTGGGCATTAGCGGTAAAATACTTAATTACTTTAACAATATTTATTTTAACCTTATACGTATTTCGGCATGTTTACATGACATTGTCAAAGGTTATATTTAGAAAGTAAACAGTTAGTGTTGTTATAGCAATAGAACTTGGTGACTTGATCTCGGTAATCGTCTGCAGATGGCTTGATTTCTTATTACAAAATGTCTAATAGAGGAGAATTTAAGAGATCAATTTGCTCATTCATTAACGGTACAGTTTTTAAATGTTTGTGAATTTAAAAAGCTTCTAGTGTATCTAATTTACGTTTATCATCAAAAAAAGTGTAAACATTTTATAGTGTTATTAGATGTCATTGAATGATTGTGTTCTAGTAGGTGTTTAGCGTAATTGGATTTATGTGGGTGTTTGTATTTGTAACAACGTACGTGTTCTTTATACCTAATATCAAATTTTCTAATTGTCTGGCCTATATAAACCGAATTACAATGCAAACAATTTAATTTGTAAATTCCTAATTTTAGCAAATCGTTTGTTTTTGATTTTGCATTAAACAAAGTGTTTAAGATGTTTCTAGTTGTTTTAAAACTTACTTTATATTTATTTGTTTTGTTTATAATTTTAGCAATTTTTTCTGATCTGTCACCAAAATATGGGATCGAGGTCTATTTAATTGTATTGAATAAAGTTAGGGTAATCGGATAAATTTTTTGAATGGTTAATTAATTTTTTTCTTCTTTGATTAATGTATCAATAAGTTTAGTATTATAACCATTACTGTATGCAATTTGTTTAATAATTGAAATTTCTCTATTATAATTAATTTCATCTAAAAGGACCGTCAAAGATCTGTGTATCAAGGACCTGCATGCTGCTAATTTATGTGTTTTATGATGACAAGAATCGTGTGGTATTGTAATGTCTGTTTGTGTCGGTTTTCTATAAACTGAGTATTCAAATTTATTATTTGAATTAATTTTTATGTTTAAATCTAAAAAGTTAATGGACTTGTTTTGTTCAGTTTCTAGTGTAAATTGTATGCTTGGATGTTTAAATTAGCGCTATTACTAAATGGTAATGGCTAAATTGGAATATTTTGTGTGTATATTTTATATTTAAGTGTTAATCGATAGTTTAGCGTTGATAACATATAATGCGAAATGAGAGTGAAGGGGTTATTACAATGTAGTGATAATCTGGTACATCCAGATATAAATTGTGCCAGTGAACATTTCATTGGTTTCATAAAAAAAATGATTTCGAAATTTTAAAGGAAATCCATGTTTTGGGCCTCTAGGAAATCAAAAACGTTTGTTTTAAATGTCTGGGTGTGGGTGTGTTCGCGAGCGTCATAACTACCACACTTATGGAGAGTGTGGGGCTATACCAAAAATTCATTAACAAAATAAGCATAAAAAACTACGAAACGGTTAGACCTATTTTTTGAAGTATTTCTTTCAGTAGTTAAATTTTGTGAAATTGTAAGCGAAAGTTTTTCTGAAGCTACTAACTTTAAAATGGAGCTTTCTGTGATTTTTTGAAGATCTTGAATTTAACCGCCCATTACTCAAAAACGAATTGGCAGATTGGCATGAACATAATCTAAATATGTGTATTTTTAAGAAAACGACAACTTTGATGTGATCAATCTTTTACAAGATTTTGAAAATTGTTAGAATAATATTGCTAATAACCTAGGAATGAGCTACAGTTTGGTTGTGTAACAACTTGCTGATTTCTGTATGATTCGTTCTATAAATTTTTGTACATCAGAAAATTTATGTTTTTTTATTTAACAAACGGGGGTCGAGGGACGACAAAACATTCTGTTTAAGCTGAAATGCTCATAACCATAACTTCGCGTAAACCGCCTAGACTGACAAAATTAAAAAAAAAAATAATTATTAATTAAAGAGCTGTCGGGAAACCGCCACAGGACGTTTCTCGCATAATGAAATGTTTGATTTAATTAGAAATTAAAAACTTTGATTTTTTTTGTTTTTAACAATTTTATGAAACTTTAGAATTTTTTTTAATATTGAAAACCATTGTAAATATCGAAAATGATTAAAAATTTTCAAGGGTTTGTTATTTGTGAAAATTATAAACATGAACTTTTAATTTTTTTAACTATTCATTGATTTTGTACATTCTAAAATAAACTGTTAGAAAGTTTTGTCAATTTTAAAATTATCAAAAGTTAAAAATTTTTTTAAAATTTTGTGTCAAAGTATGGTAATTTTTTTAAATTCTGGAAACTTTTGAAAATGTTGGGATAATTAATAATGGAAATTTTTTATAAATATCAAAGCAATTGAAAATTTAGAAAGTTTGTGTTCTTAAAAATTTTAATTAACATTTTGAACTGTGTTTGAAAAACGTTAATATTTTAAAAAGTTTTAAATTCTTTGATTTGATGAGTATCTGTATATAAAATACTTAATTACTTTAAGTATTTTATATACAGATACTCATTAAATATGGACTTTAACGAAGTAAAGCTGGAATTTATAAATCTTTGATTTGAATTTAAAATTTTGCAGTATTTAGAAAATTAAAATTTGGGCGACCAAAACGAAACCTCCCAGATGTTTTTGCACAATGGAAAGTCGTTTTTATTGTCATTTAACATGTTCATACCGATTTTAAGTTCAAATCCATAATTTTTTGAAAAAAACACAAAATCAATGGTGGGGGGCAAATGCTAGAAAGATCGCTCTTGCGCAGATCAGTTACTCAATATGCGTAAAATACGAATTTTAGCTTCTTTTTCGATCGCGTCTATATTAAAGTAGAGCACACATTTCCGCCCCCTGATTTTGTGAAGTTTGTTATCTGGTTTTACGATATCTGAAATTTTGTAATTACAAACAATCTTTATCCGCTGAAATTTGAAAATCGATGTTACAAAACAAAAATGTAAAAACAAGTTAGGCACTACTTTAATCCGACTCCACAACTACCTTTGCAGCAAAACAAATGCATTTTTCATCTGTGCTATCGGAAATCTTGCGAGATAACGCTCAAACATAGAATAAATACGCGTAACGAGGATTTGCGTTTGTGATTTAATGTCGCCTCGGCACTTGCGATGTTACCGCGTCTGGGACGCAGCCATTATCGCTAAAAACATCCCAGGGAGCATAAACAGCGGCATTCCATTTTATGCACAATAGAAAGCAATTTAATAACGAATCATGTACACCATTAAATGCAAAAGAATAAAAATAATTGAAATAAAAATGAAGTACATACAACCTTTTAATCGAACATAAGACCATCTAAGCTGTACACGCATTCTCATCGATTGCGCCACTGCATCTGTTAACGGCAAATTCTTAAATGTCTGATTTAATTTACTCAATGTAGCCGTTTTTTGAACTAATAAATATATCTGGCAACGCTGCAATTGGCGTGGATATGGAACGTTTCCATTCTCTCTTTCTCTCTATTTTTGTGTTTTACGATTTTATTCTTATATTGTCGTGTTTAGCATTTTAGTATTAACAATAATAGGGAAACCCCTTTTAATTCTCACAAGAACAATTATTTGTACGTTCAGATATACATTTCGGCTGCTTAGCATTCATCTTCAGTGAACTAAAACGTACGAAACAAACGCTACGCCGAAGTGCAAAAACACAACGAAGCTAATAAGTAACTTACACCATTCTGAAGATGGCTGCTTAGCAGCCGAAATGTACATCTGAACGTGCTGATAATTGTTCTTGTGAGAAATAAAAGGATTTTTCTCATTATTGTTGTAATTTTCTACCAGTCGGCTCATTTTTTCTTAAATTTTGTACTGTAAAACGTAGAAAGTAAGGGTAGCGTTGCGCTTTTTAAAGTGTGCATCAAACACTTCCAAGTTCCAATCGGCAGAGATAATCAAGGATGTTAACATTCTTGGATATAATTCACTACCTCGTTCTTTGGTGGGATTCTGTATATTCACTTTTACGCTTAGAGTCCCCCTTTCCAGTAAATATTTTCTTATTGACTAAATTTGCCTAAGCAAAGTCTTGATTTTTCACAATTTTTCTGCAAAGAATCTATTAAATAGTGAAAACTTTATCGGCAACACGGCACACATACCATTGGAAAATTGCGTTCGATCAGTGTCTGTATTTTCTGGATATATCTTTTTATAGTAAATTGATATCCAGTGGCGATCAAGTGTCACCTAATTATTACTGACGGTTGAAGTTGCGATATATCTTTTAGAAAAAATTGTAAGCAATATATGTACTTTAATAAAAATATTTACAACTGGAAGGTGTTTTGAATTTTTCACTGGACCGAATATAAGCTTCTCCCCCCCCCCCTAGTGTCTGGCAAATATTTAAATACATTTTAATGTCCCAACTTGTTTGCGTGAAACAAAAAAAAATAAAAATTTCGATTATTAAACAAATTGCATAAAAATAATGGTTATAATAATCAGCTTATTGATACACTATTTAAAGAGAAAAATTGGATATTAGCTATTCAGAAAATTTATCCAACTACTTCATCAGATAAAATAAAATACGCGTCAATTCCATATTTTGGCAATAAATCAGAAAAAATTGCCAAAATTATAAACAAAACAAATAAATGTTAAATAACTTTTTAAACAACAAAAAACATTTTAAACAGTTTTTTTAATGCTAAAGAAAAAACAAGACAATTTACTAAAATCAGGCATCTACAAATTAAATTGCTCGCAATGTAATTCGGTTTATATAGGACAAACAATTGGAAATTTTGATATTAGATACAAGGACCACTGTTACAAGTAAAAACATTCCCATAAATCGAATTATGCTAAACACTTATTAGAGCACAATCATTCAATGACATCTAATAACACTATAAAATTTTTACATTTTTATGATGGTGAACGTAAGTTGGATATACTAGAAGCATTTGAAATTCACAAACTTTTAAAATCTGCACCTTTAATGAATAAACAAATTGATCGACGTTTTAGAATGAGAAATCAAGTCATCTGGACGCAGATATAGAAAACCAAGATCAAGTTATGAAGATTTATTGTTCCTATAGCAACACCAACTGTTTACTTTTAATCTTGCCTGTGATAATGACGCGTAAACACGTTGAAATACGTATAAGGCTAAAATAAGAAACCCGTTGAATTTAAAAATTGTTTTATTTACAATAAACGAAAAAAAAAAATCTCAACTTTTCATTTTATGCGAGTTTTTACAAAGTTTCTTCCTCACCTAGACCCCTCTTCTTTTGAGGCGTGTTTCATACTCTCTGCTTAGTAAATAATTAGCCAATATCTTTACACGGTGTCCCGGTTTCGTTTTAAAATAATATGACCACCCTACTCATGTGTTATAGTAAAATAAGAATTAAAACTTAATAAAACTTTTAGATGCAGCATTATTGCAGCATAATTTGTCGTCTAACGGAATTTTTTGTTTAATTCCTTTTTTAATTCCACGAAGTATTTACACCAAAACTAAAAAAGTTGAATTTTTTGAGCAATAAACTTAGAAAAGGGGTTTTTAAATATAGTTTTAACGCGCCCCTTGTCGTTTCGGTTTAGCGCATATTTAAACCACAGCAGCTACATAGCAGCTAACTATTCATCTCACACGCGATGCAACTTTAAAACCTTCCGCTAGGCGAGCTGCACTTAGAAATTCTCGAAGCGAATAATTATGTCAGTGTAAGTCCGTCTATCTTAACGATGCGATCTTACAGTGCCCCTTGCAGGTATGGGGCGCCAAGTGTAAAGTGAAAATTTGCTGTGCATTTCACGGTATTTAAGGCAATTTGTCCCAATATTTATTATATATACACACATTTAGCTAAATGCTTTTTATTTTAATAAATCGTTGTATATTTAAATAACTCTTTAAACATTTGGTTTAAATATTCCAACATTTAATAAAGCATTACAGATTTAAATACATCTTTTACTTTAAATTTTCAAATATTTAGTAAATCTTTATGTATTTAGATAAATCTGTACATATTTGTGTTAAATCTTTTAATATTTAATAAATATTCGCAGATTTAAATAAATCTTTACCGATGTAAATAAATTCTTACAGATATAAATAAATATTTCAACATTTAATTTTAAGCTGTCATATTTAATGTTACTTGTCATATTTATTTGACCTTGGTAGACTCAGCCTACATAGAAGACCAAGACCGTTTACACTGGTGGTAACGTTTAACAATTATGAACACGTTTTTCGTATTTCAAGAATTTGTACAATTAATGTTAGTTCAATCATCAATAACAACGTATTTGAACAAGATAAACATTGCGTAACTTATTATTCATACAATGAAAGTTTCCTCAACATTCCCTTGAGAATGTAATTTTCAGTCTGTTTTGTTTAAGCGTCGAACGCTCACACCATGACCCTGCCTTGCGTCTTCTACCGGTATAAACGGTCTTGGTGTCCTAAGTCGGCTGGGCTCCCCAAGGTCAAATAAATATGACAGGTTAACATTAAATGTGACAGCTTAGAATTAAATGTTGAAACATTTATTTAAATCTGTAAGGATTTATTTATATCCGTAAAATTTATTTAAATCTGCGAATATTCATTAAATATTGAAAGATTTAAAACCAATATGTGCAGATTTGGCTAAATACATAAAGGTTTACTAAATATTTGAAAATTTAAAATAAATGTTTTAGGATTTATTTAAATCTCTAATACTTTATTAAACATTGGAATATTTAAACCAAGTGTTTAAGGATTTATTTAAATCTACAACGATTTATTAAAATAAAAAGCATTTAGCTAAATGTGTGTATATATAATAAATATTGTAAAATGCACAGCAAATTTTCACTTTACACTTGGCGCCCCATATGCAGGTACAACGTTGGGCATAATATAAAACTTTCGAAAATATGATAAGTAGCAATTTATAAAGTACAGGAAAGCCCAGGCGGAGTGCTTTGTTCATTTTTTTCATATGTTAAAGTGCTGTACAAACTGTAGCTATTTATTTTGTTTCGCTTGTTGCGCAATTCATCTTCGGATCGCACAAATTTAAAGAACCAACAAATTCTGCATGTTAGGAAAGTGGATTTGGAATGAGATTCTCGTGTTTGTTTTTCGTTTTATGTACTTACCGATTCTAATTCCTTCGGTGGGTTTAAGTTATCGCATTTACATATTTTTCACATATACAAGATATAAAAAATTACAATTTTTTCATGGAACTGACGTGTAATAAAATGGCCGAAGGCCACAGGTCTCTAAATGCAATTACTTTCGGTGTATAAATTTGAAACCTTTTAAAGCCTCATAAATTGAGAAATTTATTAATTCAGCTCCAATCAATTAGCATTTTACGGGTTTGTTATTAAACAGACATCACGCACCTTTGGGACAAATGGGATCAATCATAAAATTAATAGTGGTTTTATGTCGTTTCCGTGGTGATTTTCCGTAGCCATGGTTATTTATTTAGCTTGTACTGCCCGATTTTCTTTTCCCGGGTAGAGTCGATCCTCTACTAAAACAAATAAATTGGATGCGTCCAAAAGATTAGACGAAAACAAAATTGGGTTTTTCATTTTTATGTTATGCCTTTCATATCTAAATTAGTTACTTTGACTACCGAAAATTATGTGTGCTTTGCGTTATGCGGTTGTTGAAGTGGTTTTCGTTAAATTAATGGATAGCAGAAATTTAACTCGCAATCTCGTCATTTGGATAGGACCGAGATATGGTCTGGGATGTTATTATTACGAAAATTGAAATGAACTTTAAAAATAAATGAAAAATAATGAACCGGCTTAATGTACAGTGAATATAAAATAATGAATTATTAAAACCAAACTTTTCAACAAACTAAATTGAGATAAAAAAAAATATTACGTTCATTGCTGTAAATTGTAAAGCTCATTTGATATGTATGGTAGAAGTAGGTACAATTAAAGAGCATGTTTTAACAAGAATTGATAGGAAAGTCGATGCAAAAAGAGGTTTGAAGGTTGCGCATATGAATATGACAGTTAAAAATTACTGTTTCTTGTCTGTGTTACGGCACACGCACCTATCTTTATATTTATTTATCTGTTTTTATAAAAATGTTTTTTAGGAGAGGATTTACTAGGGGGCAGTTTTGGGATGCTACAATTAACAAAGAGGTGATTGACGACAATTTGAAATATTTTTACTTTAAGGAGGTGTGGATGGCCTAGCCCTAAGGGGTGGTTTGCTGTGATATTTTTAACAAGCAGACGATTATGAACAATTACTTTTATTATGGGAAATGGGGGTGTTAGAGGGGGATGTTTTTAAAAAAGAGATGCTTCCCAAAATTTCAAGAATTATTTTTTTACGGTATAATTGTAATAAAAATATTTGAAATCTGAACTATAAAATTACATTTTCATTGTTTAGTTTTGGCACATCTACGAATTATTATTCATATTTATATTATTATATGCCGAAGCCGTAAACTACAGTCCATCTTTTCTTTGGAAACTAATTTAAAAAAAATAATAAATAAGCTGTGTCGAAATATAAAACAGTTACTACATTTTATTAACTAAAACAACTTTTTTACATTAGATTAAATAGTTTACAATAGTTGACGTATAAGAACCACTTGATATAATCGGTATTTACTACATACTTAATGATAAATAGTCGGCTAAGCAAAAAAACCTCGTAAGTCCACTTTTTACCAAAAATTACATTTTAGCACCTTGGGTTGCAAAATATCTATCGCCTGCGACAACCTCATAATTTCTAAAAAATTATAGATCCCTTAAATGTGTTAAAAAATAAATTAAAAAATATTTCTGGTAAGTCCATACCTTTTCTATACCAAAACAAAAACCTCGTCAGTCCCAGCATGGTGTCCTCGCAAGTCTCACAATATGGTGGATTTAATAAAATATAATAAAAATCTAATAATTCAGTTTCTGTATCTCTGTAACATTTCATATTTAGGACATACAAAGGTTTTCGTATTTAGGTGAAGAATAGTAATAAGCTTTTTTAAATAATTGTAAAATTATTATTAAATATAAGCAAAATATACAGCACAACTTAATACTTGATTGCACCGCGGAGAACTGCGGATGCCGGTCACACGGTATTCAAAGTTAAGCACTGTCTGCTCTGGTCTCCACTCGGATGGGTGACCAATATAGGGGTATATCTGCAACCAATCGTGCTTCGAAGGGCACGTTAAGCCGTCGGTCCCGGTTCCAAGTGTTAAGTGAAAATTTGCTGTGCATTTCACGGTATTTAAGGCAATTTGTCCCAATAATTATTATATATACACACATTTAGCTAAATTCTTTTTATTTTAATAAATCATTTTAGATTTAAATAAATTCTTAAACATTTGGTTTAAACATTCCAACATTTAATAAACATTTATTTTAAATTTTCAAATGTTTAGTAAACCTTTGTGTATTTAGCCAAATCTGCACATATTTGTTTTAAATCTTTTAATATTTAATAAATATTCGCAGATTTAAATAAATTTTTACCGATATAAATAAATCCGTACAGATTTAAATAAATGTTGCAACATTTAATTCTAAGCTGTCACATTTAATGTTACACTGTCATATTTATTTGACCTTGGTGAGCCCACTCGACTTAGGACACCAAGACCGTTTATACCAGTAGTAAGGCGCAAGGCAGGGTCATGGTGGGAGCGTTCGACGCTTAAACAAAACAGACTGAAAATTACATTTTCAAGGGAATGTTGAGGAAATTTTATTGTATGAATAATAAATTATGCAATGTTTATGTTTTTAAATATGTTGTTATTGATGATTGAACTAACATTAATTGTACAAGTTCTTGAAATATGGAAAACGTGCTCATAATTGTTTAACGTTACCACCAGTGTAAACGGCCTTGGTCTTCTATGTTGGCTGAGTCAAATAAATATGAGAAGTTAACATTAAATATGACAGCTTAAAATTAAATGTTGAAATATTTATTTAAGTCTGTAAGGATTTATTTATATCGGTAAAAATTTATTTGAATCTGCAAATATTTATTAAATATTGAAAAATTTAAAGTAAATGTTTTAAGATTTATTTAAATCTCTAATGCTTTATTAAATGTTGGAATATTTAAACCAAATGTTTAAGGAGTTATTTAAATTTACAACGATTTATTAAAGTAAAAAGCATTTAACTAAATGTGTGTATAATAATAAATATTGGGATAAATTGCCTTAAATCTCGTGAAATGCACAGCAAATTTTCACTTTACACTTGGCGCCCCATAGTTACGCACGTGCTATAAATAGAGGACACATTTTAGATTGCCTAATGCGTTATAATAAGTTCTAGTTTCATAGTCACTACGCTCTGAGACCAATTAGGCCTTCGCTGGATCTTAGATGCGGCTACAGAAATACCCACATTTAACTTTATAAGACCTTCTGTAATTGTTTTACCAACTTTTAATGAATTTACTTAAAACATTTTGTATAGAAACTCCGTTACATTGTAAAAGTAATTAACTTTTTCACAGTTTTTTTTACACACGGGAGTTGAGAAGATTTTTAAATTTCTTCACAATTTTTCTGCGACTGTCTTTGAGTTCAGTTATCGATTTACTTGTTGTGTTTGCACAATTAAATTGTGTACATTTTGTTGTCTTAATGTGCGAAATTGTGTCTGCAGAACACCTGGCGCTTTTTATAGCTAAATGGAGCTAAAAGCTTCTTGAAGGGAAGCCTGATTTTTTCAGCTTTAGTGCGTCATCGTCTGCACGATTTTATGTTGTTTCGTAAAAAAACATCACCCAAAGGCTCATGTACATGCAACATTACATGTCTCTCTCAAATTCCACCATGTGTCTGTGTCCTAGTTCTGTGTTTCAATGGTCAGTTCTGCCATTTTGTTTATGGATTTTTTTCTAAAAAAAATTCTGGAATTTTGTAAAGCTTATATGAAAAAAAAAACTTGAATAAAATAAGCTTTACCGATTGGACAGTCTTGAATATTTATGACATTACGAAAAACTGAAGTTCATCCTTGCATGTTAATATTTGCAATTCTGGGATAATTTAATATTCAAACCACGTTGGTTGCTGCATTACCTTGATTAGCAAAATTTCCCTTTGTTGCAAGGAATGCTTTATCCCATAACTGCCCGAACTGTCCTTTGTAAATTTGTTAGGTCAAAATCTATTAACCAAGGGGTTGCTTTTCACCTCACAACCCTTTAGGTTATGAATTGTAAGTTAGGTAATTAAATTTAATTTGATTGCGACAAAAAAATGCGTTCGTTGAGCAAAATCAACGTTATTAAATCCTACAAGTGCGACGTAGTAAAATAAGAAGTAATTAAAATTGCGAAGCGTAAAATTCTATAATTAAGTTTTCCGGTAAATTCATCTTTACTCGTCTTTTAGACAAATTGTAAATGTAAACAAAAGTTCGTGATTACATCAAATTTTTCGAAGAAAAATTTCAACCTGTTATTACGCAACACAAAGGATCTTAATCGTAAAAGGGAAGGACTTCCGGCGTCTTTCTATTTTACAATTACCTCTCCTGATCCTGTTGAACATCGTAGATCAAAGTAAAATTTTCCTCATGAGAAACTTCATGCATTTGACGAGTAGATTTCGAACAATGCGAAATAAGTTCGTTACATGGAACAAGGTTATTTCAGTTAACCTTCTTAATAACAGTAGTGAATAACCCAATAAACAAGTGACATCAAACAGTTTCGCTTAAAAAAATTTGCATTTGTATAATTAATACAACTTTCATACATACATGTTTACTGCATTACTCATTTCCTTGAATGTATTGCGATAATTAAATGCTAATCAGTGGCGTAACTACCATGGGGCAGAGGGGGCAACGGCCCTCGGGCCCGAGGTCTTAGGCGGCCCTTCTATTGAAGAAATTGTTCTTATTATCAATTACTTTATGATTGAAGTTTCTGAGGATATGACCAAGGCCCTTCAGGTATTATGCCCCCGGGCCCAAAATCTGAAGTTACGCCACTGCTGCTAATTGTTATTATTACTAATCACTTTTGCAAGTTTAGTTTACAATAATCAGAACGTAAATCCGTACTTTGTATTGAAGTTTGAACTGTACATTTAAATTGATTATTTCTATTTTGGTGGAAAGCACAAACAGCAGGAAGTCAGATAATTTTCATGAGCAAAACAGGGAAAATCCAAATTAAACAAACAGAAAGGAATAAAACAAAGTTGCTGCCAATAACCGTTTTGATGCAGTAAGTGAGCACCGTCGTAAATTTCTGTTATAACCGGAAACACTTCCCCGCGCGTTGTAGTTACCAGGGCCGGCTCTAGGACGGGACAGATGAGCCCCACTTTCAAGGGGCGGCAATTAATTTAACATGGATGCTAGTTTTTAATAAAAAAAATTTTCTGTTATCGAAAATTATGCTAAACAAAATATCTCAATATATTTTTTTTCAATTTTATAGTTATACAAACGCAATTGTAGCAAAACGCAATTAAATTACAAAACTTATCTTATTGGAAAGAAACGTAAAACGTTTAACACAGTTCAGCCGAGCGAGCCTAGCAAGATTGGTCAAAAAACAAAAGTAGCGATAAGAAAGGGTCGTCGTAAATTAGGTATTGTAAGTGGATTAGGGTCCCATTCGAGTGCGATCAGCAAAGTTAAGCGTAGCTCTGCTTGGTCAGTACTTGGATGGGTGTCCGGAAGCCGAGTCAACACCGTACCTCCTGTTCTCGGAATGGCACGCAAACAGGTGGTCCCGGATACCGCATTAACAACGCGGCAGTCGTTAGATGGGTTGGAACTTAGCAATAAGCCAAAGCCGGAGTGAGTGGGACTACCTCTACACCGGTTCGGTAAATGAGGATAACGAATAAGAAGAAGAAGTGGATTAGGTGTCAAAATGTTCCATTTTTGAGATGGGATAGTTTTTTTATTTATGGCTATCTTGCAAAAGCTGGACCCTTAGTTATTACTACTTATTTGAACCATTCGCGCATATTGCAGTCTATACTTAATTGTCTACAGTTAACAAATAACAACATTTAAGTTT
Source organism: Ctenicera cuprea (assembly GCA_958336395.1). NCBI lineage: Eukaryota > Metazoa > Arthropoda > Insecta > Coleoptera > Elateridae > Ctenicera > Ctenicera cuprea. Next base: position 16,813,911 of record OY284487.1, on the reverse strand, counting down.
AAAATTAAGTAAGATAAGTTAAAATTTAAAAAATCTATGTTTGTGTAAAAAGGGACCCCACTAGTATTTGCTGGTCGAGCCGTCTCTGGTAGTTACATCAGCTTCATGTGTACGTATTTTTTATTGCTTGGCAAGAAATATTTACCACTTTCTTCCTTTACTACTGTGTGTTGAAAAGAGGATCCATATAGCATGCGCCAAACTTAACTTGATTACTATGCTGATGTCTAAACTCGAAGTTCCTCCCGTAGCATGCTGCAGAGCGTAGATACGGGCGGAGCTTAAAATGCAGAAGCTCCCAAACAATTTACTTGTCATAGCAGCAAATTTGGAGATATTTATTTTTATTATTTATTTAACTATATTATATTTTAGTAACATTAAACATGAACAAACGGATTAAAATATTAACAAAGAACAAAAGACAAAGAAAGTTAACAAAATTGTTAAACTAAAACACATAGCGCACGGCCTTCTTCCTTACAATAATTACAGAAACGGTCGGTTAGTTGCTGAGAGGCAGTGGCTTCTAGTGGCGTGCGCAGTAACTGCTCCGGGGTCGAGCAGAGTGCTGGCAGGTCTTGCTTGTTTTATCAAGGTGCTGCTGAGCTCTAGAAGGAGCAAGCTGCAGCAGGGATTTAGGAGAAGCGTGCTGCTCCGAACGGGAAGCTTAAGGATCTAAGAGAAGCTTGGCGTGTTGGTTTTCTGCCCAGCACCGTTAGCTGTTGCTCGATCCAAAGGTAAATTTTCGAACGTTATTTCTTAGACCGTGAAGCTTGTGCTTGCAGGATCTGAAATAAACTGACTTTCTTGTCCAAATGCGTTGTTTATACACAATTTTTGTAGTTGCTATTGCTTAATAATACCACGAAAATACAAACAAACATTCACGATTGTCCATTAAGCGACAGGGCGGAATGAAGAAACTAAAGTCGCCGTTGTATTGAAAAGGCTACATAACACAAATAAATACACATAATTGATTATTTAACAGATGGGACAAAGCATTAATTAATATAGTAAATAAATTTATATGGACAGCGAAAATCTACACTGGCTGCGGCTGACGGTGTTGCGTTGCAATCATCGCTAAAACACCCCAGGTAGCATAAACAGTAGCAGGCCGCTATGTACACAATAATAAAGTAAAGTATTCAACAAAAGTAATTAAAATAAATAACGCTGGTGGCCAGGATCGAACTCAGGACCTTTGCCATGATTGCCGGAGGTCCATGCCCCTAGAATATTGAGATTCGTTGACAAACGTCTTTGTGCTATATATTTTTGTTAAAACAATGTTGTTCAGTCTTTGGCGCGAAAATATTTAAAACGTGAAAATTATGAAAAAGTATCCCTCCCCGCCCACATTCAGAAAGCACCAAAATTAGCCAATTCCGTTCGTGAGATATGAGGTGCACATACCCACATAGATACACACCCTGCAGATTGCTATGTAGGTTTGCTAGACACACGACTGCCACACCAAAAATGAAAACAGGCGCCATGTTGTAAAAGGTCAAAGTCAGTTTTGTGATAATTTACAAATTCAAAGATTGTTTTGTATTTCAACGTTAATACACACAACTAAATTTAATTTTTTTTGTTGCTAAATTTAATTTTATTGTGTTGTGCGGTGGCTTGTAACAATTGCCGGCGAAAGGGAGACGTTTTGCAGTTTTTAAGTCTCAAAAAGTACTTAGGTTAAGTATGCGATTATTACGCAGCAAGGCTCGGGCATGTGACGCAAATTATCACGTGTTTGCTTGAAAATACCTTGGGGCTATTTTGTCAAGTGATTAGAGGGTAACTAGATGCACTAATTACTACGCATGCTCTGCGAATTTTTTTCAGAGTTCGCTTGCAGGGCATGCGTAGTAATTAGTGCATCTAGTTACCCTCCAGTCACGTGACGAAATGGCCCCAAGGTATTTTCAACTGTCAAACAAACGTCAAACGTTTGTGTACCCTCCAAACACGTCATAATTTGCGTCCCATACCCGAGCCTTATTGTTATTATACATAGTAATATGAAAGTTTCACGACACTAAACAATCATAAGGGTCGAGCATAGCAACGCAAATTATTGGTTTAGAGCATTTTTGGTTACCATTCAGTCACGTGACAAAATATCCGCCAGGTATTTACAACTGTCGGCGCCAGAGTGGTCGAGTGGTTATGGCACTTGGCTGCTACGCGGAAGGTCTTGGATTCAAATCCGAGACTGGATGCCTGGCGGGCGGCCTACCCAGTCGCTTTTTAAAAATTGGGAACCAAACCCCTCGAGGGGTGAGGGAAGTACGGCAGCCGTCTAAGGCGTGGTGCTTACCACACCACTCCGTACTTCATATAAGAGTGCGAGGCTGTGTATCGGAAGCGATGGTCCGGTGGCCACTGCATTGCAGCCCAAACTCCTCATTGGAGTGTAGTGCCACCGACTTTACTTTACTTTTCCTTATTTACAACTGTCCAACGCTTGTGTACCTTCCAATCACGTGACCACTTGCGTCACTGTGCCTGACCCGTATGACAGCATATTATGTGTTAAATATGTAACACTGGTGATGTTTATAATTTTTTTATGGTACTTCTTAACACAGATTTCTCTTGTCAAAGATAGAACGATTCGACAAATAGATAGGCATTATTTAATTTGACATTTTGACCTCCTACAAAATGGCGGCCTGGCTTCACTATTTAATTGTTCGAAGCTGGAGTCACGTATCTAGTAAACCTATATAGAAATTTGTGACTCATCCACAGACACACACTTTTTCAAAAACCTTTTTTTTGGGTTCCGTTAAAATCTTGAATTCAAAAATTTTCAGTAAATCAATAATAACGAGTTAAACAAGCTTGCCTTGCAGTTATTTTATTTGAATTTGATTTCTGCTGTAAAGCAACCTATTTATCTAAAGTAAATCTTGCAAAGGGAACTAATAGGTATTTGTTTGCGGAGCACCTTTGTTACTTGAATCTGAGTACCTAGACAAAGTATGGAAACCAGTGCAATACGAGTCCATGCAAAGTTCCTTTCAACATGTGGGGTTACTAGTTTGAATGTGTTAAACTATTGATTTAGCTTAAAATGAGAAAACAGATGTTCAACTCCTTAGCAATATATCTTACAATACTTCTTCAAATAGGAATTACAGTAAATTTTAGCAACACCAAAAATTTAATCCTTTAAGAAGACGCTTTTAAGATGATTAGGTTGTTAAATTTTAGACTTTTAATACACAATTGAATTTTCTTGTTCTGTTACGTTTATCGTTATACAAACAGTTGCTACAATTGAATCTACGTCAAACAGCGATTTCATGTGGGGAAAAGACATCTCATTAATTTTGTAATTTTTGATGTGAATGTTAAAAATTCGTATTTTGCAAAAATGTAATCTTTAGCACCTTGCGTCACTTTTATGCTACTGAACATCAATGTCTACTTGAAATGTAATTCGTTCTAGAGATTCAACTAACACGCAATTAGCAAGTAAATAATACGAGCAAAATTGCTGCTCTAATTATGCAAATGTACATTTTGTTAAGTGAAGTAGTTTGTTGAATGTTTTGTGCTAATAGCGGATTGAATTTTACAAAACAGTTTCATATTGCACAATAATGAAGCTTTATTATTAGTAAATTATGAGTTAAGTGTAGAGTTTCTCGTTAAAGAGAAGAGTATTCCTTTGATTTGCGGTATTAAAAACACAACAATAAATGGTAAAAAGTGGATGAAACAGGTCTCTGGTACTTTCCCATACTTTTTACGTTTCAAATGTTCGCGTACCAATAATTGAGTAAATAACATTGTTTTCATAAAAATTAAAGCAAGAAAAAAATAGTAAAATATTAACGCCCCAGCGCTGATTTGAACTTGCGACAGCCTGTGCAATATGATGCGCTTCGGACTTCGGACCAAAATCGCTATAAAAACTTTATTTGGGATTTATTAAAAATATGCAAAGAATGAAAAATATAATTTTTAACTAGAGCTAATTGATAGCCGCATTTAAAATCACGTAGCTTTCCGAAAATGCGTTGTTGAATTTAAAACGTATTTTTTTCTCCTAATTTTTAATATGGTTGAAAATTCTTGCTAATCCTAATAAACTACTTTAAGTATGCTGTCAAACTGCTTAAAATTTATAACAATTCGGATTTGCGGTTTTGAATAAACAATTAATCAGTTATTAAATTTTCAAAAATTCCTGGAGTGTAAAATTTAGGAGATTAGTAACAAACAAAATTGTAGTTCATTGCAAACTCTATCGGCTTAGAAAGATTTAAACAAATGACGTAGGCAGTTTTTGAGGAGTAATTTTTTGTCCAAAACTTTGAAAAGTTAGTATATTTACATTTTTCATATTTCCTAAAATATTTTTACATCACTTGATTATACTTATTAGGGGCTATAAAATAATATGACAATTTGGATATTTTGTTTTTGAGTTAAAGTTAAAATTTTTAAAAATTGGTAGCGGCCTTTATTTTAAAGATACAGCATTTGGAAAAATGCATTTGATTTGTCTTTAGATGACTATTCAACATGCTTAGAATACAAATCTAAGGTTGTTTTTGAGTACGTCTACATTAAAATAGAATACCCCTCCCCGCCCCCCTTATTTTTTAATATCTAGTATTTTGTATTTGCAAACAATGGTCATCCGCTGAAAGCTGAAAATCGATTTTGTATGTGTATCATAGTCGTTTTCTGGCAAATATATAATTTAACTGTTCAGGTAAACGACCAAAAGGCAACCTCTTATACATTATTCCTCAATAGTAGGTTGTTCTTTTTGTCATTTGACATGTTCATACCAATTTTGAAGCCGGTAAATTTCAAAGTTTTTGGAAAAACAAAAAATCTATGTTAGGGCGGTAGTAGGAAGATCATGTTTGCGCAGATTGGTTAATTCATTGGTGTAGAACGAAAATCTAAGCTTCTTTTTCGAGCGCGCCCATATTGAAGTAGAGCATTTCTCCTCACTCCTCGTTTCTCAGCTGAAAGCCGAAAATCGATTTTGCAAAACTTCGCTTTTTGGCAGTTATTCAAATAAACTTTTTAGGAAAGGTGGGAGTGACTAGAGGGTGGTAAGAAGCGCGCTGGCGCAGATCAGCTATTCGACATGCGTAGAATGCGAATCTGAGGACCTTTTATGAGCGCGTCGATATTAAAGTATAGCACCCCTCCCCACCATCTCTTTTTTTAGGCGGACCAATCTCGCTAGTTTTTGGTTACAATACAGTGCGATTGACATTCTTTTAAACATAAATTGGGTTTTCTGGGTTAAGGCATCTAAGCTGTAAATTGTATACAAACGCACACACAAACACACACAGACACTATGGCGAAACCTATTTTTTCGGTAATTTCTGACGCTCAAACGTGAATATCTGTCAAAATCTGAACTTCCAAAATTTTTTACCATAACAATACCTTTCTATAGTATAGCGTGGGAGGTTAAACGCATAGGATTCGGCTAGTTCTTTGTGAATGCAAGCTGATACACGCGTAACAGTTGTTATTCAGTGGCATGAATTAACTCCAAGAAATTAAAAAAAAATTAATTATTTTATTGTAAATAAAGCAATTCTTAACTTCAACAGGCTGAAGTTAAGAATTGTTTTATTTACAATTAATTAAATTGAACTTCAACGAAGCAAAGCTAGAACTTATTAATTAATTATGGTGATAAATTTTGAAATAAACGAGTTCGTGGTTTTTATGTTGAGACAGTTAGGGATTTAATATATAGATATAAGACAATTTTATTTCAGCTCTACTAAACCAAAATTTAATATTATTACTAGAACGTCTTCATTTTTAAGCATTTTCCTGGTCGCTTTGTACTGCTGTTCATAGCCTTCCTGCAAACGCAGCCGCTAAGACTTGCTGACAATGGCTAAATTTTCGTGTGTTCGTGCGTGATCAAATTTTGTGATCGGCTTTTCTAAAATTACGTATTATTACATTCAGCGCCTGCCAAGTCAATATTTTTATTCTTACGAATGAGTTGGGCTTACAGAACACTAGAGACAAAACAATTGACAGCAAAAATGTAAAGCCCTTTTAATATTGCTGCATCTAAAAATCAGGTATAGAATAAAAATATTCATTCTGGTATCTCCGATGATCGATTTTGTCAAAACAGAAATGTTTTATTGTTTTCTGTTCATTAAATAAAAAGCAAACTGGCGGGCGTACGTATATTGTACTGTAACGGTGCAGGGCCGGTCTTATACCTGTGCCCGTGTTTTAGCTTATCGTTAGGGTAAAAGTCAATTTATTTACCTTATTATTCACCTATTGACGAGTTCTCATAACTCGCCAGAATGTTCTAATGGACCTTACGTTGTGTTATTTTATCTTATTAAAACCCACGGTTGACGAGGGCAAAACGAAAAATTATTTTAATAATGAACTTGAATAAAACACACTTAAAACCTTTTAATTAGCATTTATTCAATTCTTTCGTGGAATTCATTAAATGATGGTTTGCCGTATCGTATGCGTGAGGAAATTGTGGTTTATTATTTCCCTCTTTTTCTAGTTATTTTTAATTTCTAATGTTTCTGTGTAATGGATGTAAGAGCATTGATATATTTTTTTATTTTCTTCAGCTTAACAGCACCTTGTGTGAAAACCTCGTCCAATTCAGGCTCTCGCCCTGAACTAAACGTGATTATCGATTTGTCGCTAGAATAGCTTCCTTTGTAATGATTTATTCTTCTTTCTTTTTATGAGTACTTTTATTTGCGTGAAAACCTCGTCTAATTCAGCCTTTCACCCTGAACTAAACGTGATTATCGATTTGACGCTAGAATAGCTTCCTTTGTATGAGTACTTTTATTTTCTTGTTTTGCTTATTTTGGTTTTATCCACGATATCTCGCCGATTACGCCTAAGTAACACCTCCTCTCCGCACCTCGCCTAATTCAGGTTTGCCCTGTAGTAGCGTCACGACGCCTAAGCAGGACTCCCCTAAAGAGTAGCGATTGGAGAGAAAATGCCAGAGTAGCGTTGCAAGACGTCGCTTAATTCCGCCTAATGGTAATAAGTCTCGCCTAATTCAGGTTAGCCACGTAGTAGCGTCGAGACGCCTAACCCAAAGAGTAGCGATAGTAGACCTATTACCAGAGTAGCGTTAATAATCAATGTCCAGCTTTTTATCCGCTGCAAGTTTGTCCAATTCCGCCTAAGTAGCACCTCGCCTAATTCAGGTTTGCCCTGTAGTAGCGTCACGACGCCTAACCAGGACTCCCCTAAAGAGTAGCGATTGGAGAGAAAATGCCAGAGTAGCGTTATTAATCAAACTTGCCGGACTTGTACGTGGATAATACCCAATAATCGTTTCAACACTAATAGTTGACAGAGCTTCCAGTCTTAACAGTTCGATCTGATCGTTTTGCGATCTGAGAAATCAATCCCCCTTTCTTCCTCTAGCCCGAGGTTTTAACAACTTTTTTAACACCAACCCTAAAGGTTGTCAACACTCAAACATCCAATCATATTAGAAACCCCACTCTGCATAATTTTGGTTGGTCAAAGTTTCATTATTAGAACTGCCCAAACTTTAAGATTCCCACCAAACACTTCTTATGTTATTGACCCACTTAACTTGTCAATATCACCCCAATTTATGATAATGAGTGTCATTAACAAATTTCTTAGGAAGGCGTTCGCCAACCTTTGCAAACGACTTGAATATCCTCAGACATACGACACTACAACCCCAAACATGTGTCGGTCAAAGCCGACTTGACCATCTGTGTTTTTCCAGTCAATAGACTGAGGGTAATAAAATGTAATTTATCTACATTTGGCACAGGAAATACAGTTTCTCACGAATACGTTAGCACACGTGTCCAACATTTCATTAGCAATCAGTTACAAGTACAAAATATCATTTCTTATAATAAATATAACCACTTTTCACTTTAATGCACTTATAGTCTTTAATCAAAATATCTACCTGAAAAGAAAAATATTAATACACCTGAAAAATAAGATTGACCTGATCTAATAAAATATTATTAGATCTGTTAATTTAACATTCACCTGTAAAAATTAAATTAACGCGTCAAATAAAATAGTTTTTGAATATTTGTTTCTAAGTGTGGTTGTGCACCTTTACAAATCTCCCCCAGACTTTTATATTTTATTTATTATTTTTTTCTTTAGCTAGCACATGCATACAACATAGAATTTACAACATTCCCTTGACAATAGACATTTTATAAAAAAAATAATCGATTGTTATCTAATAAAATAGAAAAGTCTTAAAAAGTTCTCTTAAAATAAAGTAATTTTAATTTGTTTGTTTTTCTATTTACACCCACTCACGCACAATCACTATACCTTGCTTTTGCGGCGAGCTAGAAACTTGGACCTAGATGGTCGTCCGCGAAACTTACTCCTATCAGCACTATCACCTGCTGATCGAGGAACCCCGTCCAAGAGTTCCCCAGTCGTCTCCTCCTTGTCGTGATCGTGTCCAGCAGAATCGTAGTCCATTTGCAGCGATACAGTGGTGGCCCCTTTACTGCGACCGTCCTCCGTCGGGTTGCACTCTCTCGGCGGCAGCCGGGTCTTCAACTTCTTCATCCGCGGTTCCTGGTTGTACTTCCCGTTTATTAATGATGGAGGACGCTTGGCTGGTGGTAGTCCCGTCCTTGACTTAATGACCTCCCGGTTGGCTTTCGCGTTGAAATATACAGCCTCTGCCCTTCTCGATGATTCACCCCCAGGTGTCGGCGGTCTTCCTTGGACGAATGCGGCGCCCCAATCAAAAACACCATCTCCGTATTCAGTGCCATATTCTTCGTCTGTCTTCTTCTCCCCCAGATTCCAGGAACTGGGAGCAATGCACTTTAGGGGTTCCCTTGTCGTTTCTTGCCTTCTCGGTTGCCTTGGGTCCCTAAGTGTTGTTTTAGATCTATTTTCTTGGCCTGGCTTCATGTTCACTGTTGGTTGATCGTTTCTGAACTGATTTAGTTTTGTTTTTGATTTCCATCGTTCCTCCTGGTTGTCTGTTTTCTCCCCCTTATCCGAGTCCTTCGGGTCACAAATTTGTGGGTGGCATGCCGTGGTTGTTTTATTGATTGCTAAAATAGCCCTTATGGTCAATTCCTCTGCGGAATAGTATCGTTTTAGGTTGTTTACGTTGTACACTCCCTTTGTACGCCCACTCTGAACGTCTGCTATCTCATATTCCCTTGTCGTTGACGACACTACAACCCCAAACATGTGTCGGTCAAAGCCGACTTGACCATCTGTGTTTTTCCAGTCAATAGACTGAGGGTAATAAAATGTAATTTATCTACATTTGGCACAGGAAATACAGTTTGTCACGAATGCGTTAGCACACGTGTCCAACATTTCATTAGCACTCAGTTACAAGTACAAAATATCATTTCTTATAATAAATATAACCACTTTTCACTTTAATGCACTTATAGTCTTTAATCAAAATATCTACCTGAAAAGAAAAATATTAATACACCTGAAAAATAAGATTGACCTGATCTAATAAAATATTATAAGATACGTTAATTTAACATTCACCTGTAAAAATTAAATTAACGCGTCAAATAAAATAGTTTTTGAATATTTGTTTCTAAGTGTGGTTGTGCATCTTTACAGTACCTCATTTCTAAGTTTGTGAACCACAATTAACAAAAATTCCCTTGAGATATAATTTTTAGAAAATTTTGTATATAAAAAAATATTTCATAGTTTCTAGTACACCGTAACATTGTCCCAAAAATTTACACTAGAAACTGAACAAAATAGGTCTATTAACTTTTTAGATTTAAACATAAAAATTAATTCAACTAATAAACTTGAATATTCTGTTTATAGAAAACCTACACAAACCTAGACATTAATTACAATACCACACTATTCTTGTCATCATACAACACATATATCAGGAGAATACAGGTCCATGATATACAGGGCTTTAGATAAATTAATTATAATAGAGAAATTTCACTTGTTAAGCAAATTGCGCACAGTAATGGTTTTAATACTAAGTTTAACGAAACATTAATTAAAGAAAAAAATTATAAACTAGCTATTTAACAAATTCATCCAAATACTTCACCCGATACAGTTAAATACGTTTTGATTTCATCTTTTGGCGAAAAATCGGAAAAATTGTTAAAAAGATAAACAGAACAAATAAATATAAAATAATTTTAAAATAACTAAAAACATTTTAAGCAATTTGTCTAATGCAAAAGAAAAAACACACGATTTGCTAAATTCAGGCATTTACAAATTAAATTGCTTCCATTGTAATTCGGTTTATACAGGACGAACAATTAAAAATTTTGATATTAGGTAAAAAGAACACGTACGCTGTTACAAATATAAAGGACTCGCATAAATCCTATTACGCTGAACACTAATAGCACTATTGAACGGCCGTAGCTCAGTGGTAAGCGCGCGGGCTATCAATGCATCGGATCCGGGATCGACTTCCGGCCCGGTCGTTCTCCCTCGTTAGGCAACGGGAAACCAGAGACGTAGATTTTTCCAAAGGAAAACCTCTCTGGAGAAGAAGTGCATGCACTGCCTGTGGTTCGGAGCCCACGTTAAACTGTAGGTCCTCTATGTCTGCCTGTGACATAGGAGAGAGGTCGCCAATGCCCTCAATAGGGTATGGCACTAGAAGAAGAATAAGAATAACACTGTAAAATTTCTACATCTTTGTGACGATTAACGTAAATAAGATATACGGGAGGCACTTAAAATTCACAAAAATTTAGAAACTGTACCTTTAATGAATAAACAAATTGATCACTTAAATGTACAATTATTGGAATTTTGGAATAAGACACCTAGTCATCTGCAGACATAGATAACCAAGATCAAGTCATCCAGTTATATCGTTCATATAGCAACACCAACTGTTTACTTTTTAATCTTACCTTTGACAATGACGTAAACGTGTAAGGTTAAAATAAATGAAAATTGTTGAAGTTATACATTATTGTATTTATACATTAAATAATTTGATTAATGTAAAGGGTGACCAAGTGGCGAAGGTATTAGGCCGTTAGATTTACATTCCGCTGGAAACATAACCTTGGTTTTTTGTACTCCTTTTTACTTAAACACTAGCAATTGCTTGAGTATCAAACTTAAACAATAATAAATTGTTCTCAGCCTTCATGTGAATGGTCGCTGTCCCTTCAGTGGTTCTTTCCTAGGGATGTAGCACGTAGCAGTCTTCGCAACGAAGCATTTCTGTATAAATTGGGTTAAATTGACTTTATTTTGTGTGAAGAGTCTGTGGATAAATTTATGATGACAACTCGACGGACTGTATTTCTTTTATAGCGAATTTATTATTAAAAACATTCCACTTATTTATATACGAAACTTTGTTCTGTAGAGCTTAAAATTGTCTTAGTATATACTACAAAATTTTATTAATTTAATTTGAAGTTCTACGGGTGAGTCAAAAAGGCCGCAGTGGCCGATATCTTCGTTACAATTTTAAATTCATAAACATTTTTCCAATAAATTTGTAGGAGGACCAGAATTTGAAAATGTTTTTAATTATACAGGAGGTGCCATATAAGAACAGCATAACAAATTTATGCTTTTTAATAGAACATTCTTATCCAGTACAGCACATGCACAGCTATTCTGGATAGAATCGGCAAAGCAGTGGCCTCCAAAGCCCGCTTGACCGTTTTTGTTTTGAACGCATGTTATGAGGGGTTATGTTATCTGTGCTTTCTACATATTATATACCCTCTTTCAAGTACTGATCGAACGGTTTACATAAGCAAATGATTGTCATTCAAATAAATTTAATAATCGAATGATTCATTTGGATAAAACCGTGAGATAAATAGCAAAAACGCTCTCTGCTTGCTTCTCGAATGCTTCTCGAACGCTCCTATGAAGAAATTCTCGTCCTCATCGCTTTTCCTCGAGCCGCTTTGCAAAGACAGCGTAATCATCACATTTCATCGCTAATTTTGGCCTGTTTTTTGAGTAATATTTTTATAAACCGCAAAAGTGGATACATTTTTCATCAATCAATCAATTGTTTTTTAAATGAGACCAGGAACAAAAACAATATTCTATTATGAATTGTTATATACATAATCGATTAGTGTACCACTGGTTTTTATCAACAGTACTTATTTAAATATTAATAAATTTCTTTATATTTTTATATTTTTTATTGTTTATACTTTTTAGAGCAATAGTAAAAGTTTTCAAATACGGCACTGCCCTGAAAATTGACAGCGACAAACAAAACAGTGCGGTGGAAACTGCTGTTTACTGTTCCTAAAATCAGTAATATCCGAATGTTTAAGTCAAAACATTTTTATCTCGTTGTGCTAGCGCGGCAAAACCGTCGCGGAGGACGTCTTTATGCAATAGCATTCGGGAAATTCTGTCTCCATTATAATACCACTACTAGTGTTGTCATCGTATTATATATTTGCGTTGGGCATTTGCAGTTGGCTACTGTACGGGGTATCGCTTCAACGCCGACTTCCGAAATGGACAAAACCGAAAATTATGTTATTGTAAAATCATTCTTATTATTATCTGTAACGTCTGGAGATATTTCGCGGTATTTCTCGCTCGTTTTTGTTACATTTTGACAGTTTTAATTTGAAATTTCCGCTTGTTTACGTGAGACATGTTGGTCGTGCAGCGCCATACGGTAAAAATTTGAATTTCACAACTGCAAAAATGACCAGGCCGGAGAAGAGACTACTTTATCGCGATCAAGGAGGTGATAGGGCCGGCGGGTGGTCTAGTGGTTAAAGTCCCAGGCTTTGAAACTAGACTCCCAATGGCAGTTGGTTCGAGTCCACTGCTCGTCGGTAATTTTTCTGAACAAGTTAAATCCGACGGTTCCATGGATGGTGTATGTAGGTGTGTATGTTGGGTCTTCAGGGGTGGGGTGCATGTTAGACCGGTGTATAGCACTGAGTGTGCTGAGCCCGGGTAAGGGGGTGGGATGGGAATTATGGGGTCGTACTCACGCACGGCTTCATGATTCTTAAAAAAAAAAGGAGGTGATAAGCAGTTTAAACAAACATTTACAGTTACCTATTGGGGGAATTTAATATAAAACAGAAGTTGCCGGTCCGTGCTTAGTTACGTTTGCCCAATACAAACAAACAAACAATTACAAACGAGCGCCAGGGAACGAATTTAATATTTACGAAACGGAAGTCACCATTACATTTCAACGTATAAAATGTTTAATTATAACGTAGGCTAAGCATAATTGCTGCTATTTTTAAATTAAATAATTATATTTCGACCAGTGGCGGCTGTTGATGTTTTTTGTGGGAGGGCAAACATTTCTTTATAATAACAAAATAGTTAAATTTAAATAAAATGTTTTGAAGGATTGTTTCATACAATTAATTTAAAAATATAACTCGTAAATTTAGTTAAACATTTAGTAATTACAAATAGATTGAATTCAAAGATATTTTGCAAATGTAGCAACGCCTTTGATGGATAGCCGATCAACCAACCGTGCTAACAGACTAACATGACCCTCACAGTCGGATGTGCTTCTGGGCATTGATTAGCGTTTGTTTGGATTTGGGCGTGACGCGTACAAAAGAAAAGTCGACGGCGGCGGTGATAAACAAATCGCATACAAATAGTATTTCTGTTATGTAATATGCACGGTGATAAAATAATAAAACCGCATGGGGGGGGGGGCATTGCCTTTCTACCCTTCCTGCACCAGGCGCCACTGATTTCGACATTTGTAGAATGCGGATCAAGGATGGTCGCGGGCATAAAATTAGTTAATACTGAACTCAAAAAATTAATGTTGAAAGCTATGGAGCGCCAAGTGTAAAGTGAAAATTTGCTGTGCATTTCACGGTATTTAAGGCAATTTGTCCCAATATTTATTATATATACACACATTTAGTTAAATGCTTTTTATTCTAATAAATGGTTGCAGATTTAAATAAATCCTTAAACATTTGGTTTATATTATCCAATATTTAGAAAAGCATTAGAGATTTAAATAAATCTTAAAACATTTACTTTAAATTTTCAAATATTTAGTAAACCTTTATGTATTTAGCCAAATCTGCACATATTTGTTTTAAATCTTTCAATATTTAATAAATATTCGCAGATTTAAATAAATTTTTTCCGATATAAATAAATCCTTACAGATTTAAATAAATGTTTGAACATTTAATTTTAAGCTGTCACATTTAATGTTAACCTGTCATATTTATTTGACCTTGGTGAGCCCAGCCGACTTAGGACACCAAGACCGTTTGCACCGGTAGTAAAGCGCAAGGCAGGGTAATGGTGGGAGCGTTCAACGCGTAAACAAAACAGACTGAAAATTACATTCTGAAGGGAATGTTGAGGAAATTTTCATTGTATGAATAATAAATTATGCAATTTTTATGTTGTTAAATATGTTGTTATTGATGATTGAACTAACATTAATTGTACAAATTTTTGAAATATGGAAAACGTGCTCATAATTGTTTAACGTTACCACCTGTTTAAACGGTCTTGGTCTTCTATGTACGCTGGGTCTACCAAGGTCAAATAAATATGACAAGTTAGCATTAATAAATATGACAGCTTAAAATTAAATGTTGAAATATTTATTTAAATCTGCAAGGATTTATTTATATCGGCAAAGATTTATTTAAATCTGCGAATATTTATTAAATATTGAAAGATTTAAAACAAATATGTGCAGATTTATCTAAATACATAAAGATTTACTAAATAGTTGAAAATTTAAAGTAAAGGTTTTAAGATTTATTTAAATCTCAAATGCTTTATTAAATATTAGAATATTTAGAGCAAATGTTTAAAGATTTTTTAAATCTACAACGATTTATTAAAATAAAAAGCGTTTAGCGAAATGTGTGTATATATAATAAATATGGGGACAAATTGCCTTAAATACCGTGAAATGCACAGCAAATTTTCACTTTACACTTGGCGCCCCATAGAAAGCAGCTTGTACGCAAAACGTACTCTGGAGGCACATAACTCGTGGTTTTAACTATAGTTACAATTAATTTAATTTATTTTATGTTTGGCTATAGCATAGATTAATAACTCCTTAGATCACTGATTTAAATGGTGTAGTAGTTCTGCTCGAAATAGTGACATTAAACTATCCTAGGTGGCAGCACCCGCAGGTACTGAAAACTTACTCAAGTGAATCCTGGTAGAATAAAAGCAATGAACCACTTAACTGGTCAACTTTGTTGAGGATTAAATCTTGAAGCAGGTAAAAGCACTGAGCAGGGTTTCCTTTCTACCTGTTCAAGTATTATATTAATACATTTTTGAACTATTAAGCTTAAGTAATATTTTTATAAATAAGAATATTAAAATTACAGCAAAAATAGTATACGTTATTGTTTATATATACATTTATTATGTTTAACGTGATGTAAATTTTGATGAGGCATTTCTCAAGAAATTCATATCTTGTTTATTAAAAAAAAACATCTCAATTTATGACAATAGTAGCTTTATTTAGGAATGTACTATTTATACTTTTAATTAAAAATAGAGAATACATTTCTGAACTAGTAGCCGATTGTTGTTTAACATTGCACAAAAGTCCAGTAATCTAAATTTTAGGATAGAAATATTAGAAATAATTGATTAATTAACTAATCTTATTGCTAGTATGATGTTGCTTAAATATAGCTTAAATATACTATTATAATTGTATTATAAACTTCTCATTGAAATGTGGACGGAATCCTGAACAAACATAGGTAGAAGTAAGCTTTCGTAATCTTAAATATGTGACAATTTGCGAATTTTAGAATTCATTTTTACTCCACTTTTAGGTTTTCGAATATATTTTGACTCCCAGGTAGTTTGTTTTTGCAAACGTACTAGTAAGCAATAGCGAATTATGAACTCTCTATGTTTTATGCAAGATTCAGTAGCAGTAAGAAAACCAGGAAGTATGTTTGTTACTTTTACAACCGCATTAGTTAGATCGTTGGGCGCGCACGTCTTCCGAAAACAGATACATTGCAGGGATAAGCCTTTTGTTTTATAAGTTCGGTGTCAGTTTTACTCTTTCTAATTTTAGGTTTTGATCGCAGACAGCGAGGTTCTGACAGACCTTTGAGTTCTTTTTCGCATGTGCTGCATTTAAATTTCTATATACATTTTCGCAATACGAATCCTGCAGTGTACCGTATAGAGCAGTCTTCTAACGTGATTTCGCATGTTGCAACACTCTGTATACTTATCTTGCTGATCTCGGTGTCCTCTTTATCCTTATTATATGCATTCGCAGATATCAGGGCATTTGAAGAAGATGGTGGGAGAGGCATTGATAAATCCTTGATGTTACATACAAATTCTACTTGATCCTCTTCACAGTTTGAATTTACCACCGGTTTTTTTAAATTTGCACAAAAAAAATGTCGGAACAATAATCTAAAGCTTCTTGCAGTTGGATTATCATTAAATCCACCTTTCTGGCGCAATACAGAAAATGTATCTTCTAACGCATCTTGTGTAAGTCGTCGTGTTAATAAATACTCAACATTGTATGCTTTTTTTAAATTTTTATGCAGCAACAAACAAGCGGACATTTTTTCTAAACCACTTTTTAGGGTTCTCGGAGGTTCAAAACATGTATTTCCGTTAAAATCTCAAAAACGAAAATCTGCATGAAATCAATACTTCCCTATACTGAAAGTACAGAAAAGTAAAAATATACTACATAAGTACCTACTTTAAATTTATATAAAATAATTTTGCATAGAAATAACAAAATTTTCAGAGTTAGTAATACCACACATCGTTATTACCTGTAGTATTCGTAATTGCGCTTACTAAAATAGCAAAATCTATTGTTAATAGAGTAGTTCTTAAATACTCCAAGTCATAAGCCAAATAGGTGCCACAGTAAATAATTACGTATAAGTATGCTCAGGTAAACGAAATTTACCTTTTCTGAGATTAGGAATTAGTTAATTGTACGAAGTTGAAAACACGTGACTTGGCTATAGCCATTTCACTCAACTTAGCGTCGAACGGCAACATACCGCGCAGGTAGTAGCGATAGTACATGTCTGTTCCAAACGATGACAGCGACGCGATGCGGGCTGTTCCGGTACTAACCAAATAAGCATAACCATTAGTCAGATATCTAAGGAGTTATTAATCTATGGCTATAGTAAAATACTCAATTTGTTGACGAGCATATTGAATTTTTTTCCTCTCTTCTAAAATATTCTTTTTCAAGATTGGAACTATGGTTTAAGTTTGTTATTACGCTCGCAATGTGATTTGTAAGCTGCTCTTTTATCTTATCAAAGAGCTCAGAGTTGATTGCATTTTGTGGAACTTGTGCTGTAGGAAATTGTTCGATCGTTTCAGTTACTTTCCGTTTGAGTATTCAATTATTTATTTATTTGTTTGTTTTGTTTGCTTTTTTAACTAACATTTTATATCCCTAAATTGAAAAAAACATTTTCATCGAATAATTTAATTAGGCTCAGAATGGTTTACAGTTCCAGGTAATTAATCATGAATTAGTTATTTCTGTACGATTTCCAAAATTGGTCAACAAACGTAAATTGGATTACAAATTTACTGGGCTATAAAATTTTGTGTCTGACTGATTCACAAGCCTAGATAGCGACCCTCCAAAATATTTCGTAATCCAGGGAACAAAGCCGTCCTGTCTGACTAATGACATTGGCCGAGCTAAGGATTTTTTGCAAGCTTTGAAATTTCATTGCAAATAAAATCCGCATTTTTCATGCTGTCGTCTTCAACTTTATTCGATATATCTTAGTTTTATCGAGCTTGGTGATCTGATTACTTAAAGCCCCGGGAGGTTGATGGACTTGCAGAAAACAAGCGGAATAATGGACGTGTTTGTGGAAAACTCCAGAAACATAAATGATCTTGATTGTAACTGTAGTTTTCAAGTTTTTTATTTGAATGCCGAAATTGGAAATGAAATTGATACTGAAACGGTTCTTTTAAAAGTCTTTTACTACCAAGAGCAATCTATATCTGTCAGGCTGCTTCGTTAATCCTGCGACAAAGAAAGTTATGGGTAGCAGCGACCGAAGTTCATAATTCTCAAAGAAGAAACTACCCTTTGATAATAAAGCAAAAACGAACTGGAGTCGTGCCACCGTAAAGAACTTTATGCTCGTGTGAATTCGATATAATACAGTTTCCGTATTCAACGAAAGAAAACTTACATTCTAGGACATTGATTCTTGGAACCAGCAAAAATTGATGTCGCGGAATAATAAGTTCTGATACACTTTAGTATTTTACAAACGTCTTAAAAACTGAAACTCTTTTGGGGTTGCTCAGCTCGAGCAAAAGAATAAACTAGATGTCAATAGAAGGCAATACCCCGGCGTGTTTTGAGCTGATAAGAATTCGCACAATTCGAAAAATCTGCTAGGATTGCTCGCAGACATATTTGGTATAGAATAATTTTCAATTGAATTTGCTTTGTGGGAAATGAAGTGTAAATCACCCTAGATAGGGTATTTCTGCTGCTTATGTTTACCGCTTGTAAAATTGTGGCGCTGAAATAAGGTAAACACATCAAGCAATTTATTTCAAGGTAGTTTTCTTATGTGCTTGCAATTTTCAGCTACTGAAACGGAAGAAAAACATTCAAGGGATTTTTGCGGGTAATGGAATACTTCGGCAAACATCACAAATTTTTGCTCATTATTTCTACACTTGGCGGTATTCTGCAACCGTATCTGATTCAGACTGTGAAATGTGTCTTAAATTTGAACCAGTGCCGTAGAAACGATTCGCTCAGAGAAGACATATTCAATGACAGAAGAGAGAAAAAGCTGAAGTGTTAACTTCGAGTGGACTTTCCCATACTAGGTATTAATACTTATCGTATTTGCGAAAGTGTAAATTTTATAATTATAACGTTGTACATTTCACCGCGTGTTAGATTTCTAAGAAAACAAATTATATAGGCAACCCTCTATTCACTTCATACTTTAATTTTTATTTTTAGTTCGTGACGTCAGCAATAATACTAGGGCGCATCATCATGCTCATAACTTGTTCAAGTCCAAAAATTTGCAAGCGTGAATTTTTTTTAAATGCAATTATTCGTCGTTTACATTTTCTACGGTAGCCAGTCAATCCTAAATTCGTCCGCTAAAAAAATAGAAGGGGGGGGGGGACGTGTAGCCTTACAAAATATAAACTTTTTCATAAACTAACATTAGATGTTAGTTCTACTAGTTGAGTAAGATGAGTAAATCGTCTTAAGCAGGAATTATTTATTGTTTTCCGTTTGATAAATAAAGGGGTACCTACTTTTGATTTTCAAAAATTCATTAAAGAAGCCACAGTGGAATAATTGTATTCAGCTTAAAAAAAAAGTAAAGCCCATGTTTGCCTTAATAAGACTACAAAGTTTAAAAAACGTTTTTCGGAAATAATATTTAAAAAAATTTAATTTGGAATTTACATTTTCTACAGTAGCCCCACCAAGTATAAAATTATCTAACATAGTATATTATGCAACGAACCTATAATGATAGCTATTAATACACGAGTGAGATTAGGACACGAGCGGCAGCGAGTGTCGTAATTCAAACGAGCCATTATATAAAAGTTAAATACACTATTTTTTCTACGACTGTTAATTTAAAAAATATTCATTAAAAAAATTTACTTTAACATTATACCGTGTGTTCAAAAAGTAATTACATAAGGGTTGGCCATGGAAAATAAAATTTCTGTCTTTGCATGCTTTAGAACTTAACTGTCATCACTCTGTCAGTGTCACTACAAATAACAAATTACAAGCTTAACCTACAAATTTTAAGTACAGATTTACTTCGTTATATCTGTATCTGTATTTCAGGTCTTACAGCACTTAGGCCACGTTGTCGGGCCCATTGTGCGTACTACCTTACATACTAAGTCCTTAAAAACTACTTAAACTATTCTATGTTAAGAGGTTTCCAGGAGCTGACAACTGCCCCAGCCCGGATTCGAACACCCGGCCAAATAGAGCCACAGACTCCCGAAAGCCTCTGTGACCTTGGCTGCAAGCGCTTACTACACTCGCCTACCAAGACCCCTACTTCGTTATATACAGATACTCATTATATTTGTTTGTTTAAATTCTAAAGTATGCAAATACAAAAATTTTATTAGTCACGGCCAACCCTTATGTAATTACTTTTTGAACATACGGTACTTAAGAAAAACTCGAACTGTTTTGCGATGTTAACTGAGAAATGCCAACAACTCTTGTAACCATGGTTACCAAAAACAATATGCTTTGCTGCTATTGGTCAGTTTGGGTCATTTCGTAATGAAAATCTGTATCGTAATGGGTATCATTATAGTATAAGCAGCGCACACTTAATAAGTACATTAAAACATGGGAGCAGAAAAACCTACTTATGATTTTGGATCTACTAGTCATGATGAGTAATTCTGCGTAAGAAGAAAATTTTAGTCTGACTCTGTTTAATAAATAATAAATTTTTAATTTTCAAAAATTCGTAGAAAGCGCCACAGTATAATTATAGCTTTCAGCAAAAAAACAAATTATAGCCAATCTCCGATTCTACCAGTCGATAAGGTTTTAATAATAAAATTTTGGAGAAACGCCATTGCGGCCGTTTTAAGATATTTAAAATTAATTTTGTTTTATTGTATACTATCCACAAAAAGCTCTCAAACAAGTTGAAGTTGATCCCAATAGATAATAAGATTTAATGTAGAGATTTTCAAAAAACCGTAGCGAACGCCATTTTGTAAACAACTTTTCGATTTGTCTTAAGTTTTTCTCTCAGAGCCAGTGCTTTATATTAAAAATTTTGTTTTGGAAAATAAAACGCTACCGAAAAAACCTGTCTAACTTCCGCTTTCGGTTCCGAATTTTTTTGAAGAGCTCAAATAGAGCTACAATTTTTGATATACCTCTTGATTTAAAATTTTATCAAAAACGGTCCGGTACCGTCGCTTTTAGAGGCGACACACACTTACTCACCTGCCCCCCCCCCCCACAGACAGACATTTTTTAACAACCACTGTTTTGGGTTCCTTGAGCCCCAAAACGTGTATTTCCGTTAAAATCTCAATTTTGAACATTTTCTTGAAATTAATACTTTCCTATACCGTAGGTATGGGAAAGTAAAAATTACCTAAATATAGCTTGGGTAATCCCCGAAAAATTATAAACGCACTAATTTGGCTACTTTTTATGAGTTTTTTTTAAGCACAAAAATAGGTATATTAATTTATAGTTAGGTGGGTTGGGTTATTCAGGGTGTGGGGGGGGGGGGGGGGGGGGGTAAATACATGATACAGGAAAAATTGAAAAATACAAACATTTGTTGAAAATTCTGAAATTGTTTGATTTATAGCTTGTTCTAATTGCAAGTATCGAATTTCTAATTTGTTCGTTTATTGGCGATTATTTAATTAAACTGTTCAGGTAAACGACTAAAAAAAAACTCCCAGAGGTGCCTCTCCAATGAAAAGTTGTTCTTCTTGTTATTTAACATGTTCAAACCGATTTCTACTCAAAATTTGTAAATATTTGAAATGGTAGAACAATCGCGCTTGCGCAGATCGGTTATTTGACAGGCGCAGCATACAAATCTGAGCTTCCTTTTGAAGCATGTCTATATAAAAGTATAACACCTCATCTCTCTTATTTTTTGCAAGAGATATATGCTTTTTTGGTCTAGTATTTAGTACTTGCAAACAATGTTTATCCGCTGAATGCTGAAAATCGATTTTTCAAAAAACGATAGGTGTTTTTTTGGTAATTATTCAATTAAATTGTTCAGGTAAACGACCAAAAGGAAACACACGGTTTATTTTTCATAGGTTTTTTCTTAATAGGAGGTTATTCGTATGGTCGTCAAATCTGAGCATCTTTTTCAAGTGGGGTTGTATTAAAGTACAACACTATTCCCCACCCTTTTTTTCGCGGACCTATCTCGCTACGTTGCAGTTTCATCCCAGTGTGATTACCGATTATTTAAACTTAAATTGAGTTTTTTGGGTTAAGGCGCCTGGGCACGCGGACGTTCGAGCACTAGCACGAGCACGCGCACGCTTGCGTATGCACGCAACGCACGCGCGCACACATACGCACTCACACACGGACACGCACAAGCACACGCGGACTCTAAAACGTGCATAGCCGCCAAAATCTCAACTTCCAAACATTTAACGATAACAATACCTTTCTATAGTTATAATCCGTACAGCGAGTAGAGTAAAAAACGAATTCACGGATCGATATAACATCTGGTAGCCTTAGGGGAACATAATGAACTATTTTAAGGAATGTTTGTACAAAGTTAAAATGAAAATTTTTTTTAATTACCTATTAAAATCTTTTAAAACAATATTACTCAAAAACTGGGTTTAATTTTAAATTTTGTATGTTTATACCGACAGGCTACAATTTGGTTGTTGTCCCATTCTGTTAATTTCTCTGTGACCCCCTCTATGATTTTTTTAAAATCTGAAACTGACATTTCTTTATTTAATATACGGGGCTGATAAAACATTTATGTTTAAGTTTAATATTTTAGGAATAGTAGTAGAATAAGATGTATCAATTAATTTTAAATACAGCGATTTTTAGGAGGGCTAAGTTTTACCCCTCCTACCCAAATTTTGACAGACAATTTTGTTATTCCGTTTTTGGTTTAATTTAATTCCAAGAAATCTTTCGACAAAAAATCAAAATCCTTCTATCAAAAATGTTGGACAAAATTTCAGCTCACTACCAATTTACTTTAACATTTGTCTCTGAAGCCTGTGAGTAATATTGCGTAGACACTAGACAGTGTAAGGGTGCATGACTAAATTCCTTTGTTAAAACGAGACGGCATTTGCTTTACCACATTTTCTGTTTATAGTCAGCAGTTGAAACAAATGAAAGCTTCTCAAAACGTTTATACTATTATTATTGTTATATTAAAGTTTTCTATAGCATTTACACTATTTTAATATCATAATGTACGTTTTTAATGCCTGAAGCATTGTATCCAGTCGTTCGGATTCGACGTTAAACTGTAGGTTCTCCGTACTACACCTTAGCGCTAAGGAGAATACGTGGCAGAGAAGAGTGCCGGTGCCTAGCAGCGGGACGTAAAGGTTGATTGCGAATGTACGTTCTTATAATATGACTACTATTAATAGTAGTAGCGCTATCTTATAGCCACTGTTAGCTCGTAAAACGTCAATTCAAAACTACTATCGAATATAGATGATAGGTGATAATTTCCAATGTTTAGGAAAGTCCAGGCAAAATTTGTATTCTATACTTTATCCACATTTGAAAAAGGAAATAGTAGACAGACAAACCCATTACTGGGGGATTTATCAGGTCTGAAAACAAGGCTTATGCATGTGAGTGGTAATGTAGTTTGAAAATTATCTGCACTCTCCGGGTTTATCCAGGATTAAATATAAATAAATGAATTAAAGACTTTCTGCACAACATGTTTTGATGTTTATGTTGTTTGAGCTTCTTGCTGATTTTCCTAAAAAAACAATTACTACTTAAATATCCATTAGCGGAAAATAATAAAAAAGAGGTGTTTATAGGACGTTACAAATATTTGGTGTTAGATAATTTGAGTACTTTATATATGAAGTAAAATTTAAAAAAAAAATAAAGCCCAGCTATCCAAGCAAAAACAAAAATTTAAAACTTTCCCTTTAAGAAAGATAAAGCGATCAAGTTTGCACTGAATTTTCGAACCATTCACGTATGAAAACAAGTCGAGTGTTTGGTTTTTGCGATTACTGACGTCACGCGTTGCCCACATATAGTGGTGTTTGACAGCCACCTTTCTAACCCGTCTGAATTTTAGATCTACCCCAATTTGACCCTTTGGGAAAATGACTTGTTTTCGCTTTCTTACCTAATAAACGTGCTTCTGGGACTTTTATGTCCAAATTAAGGTGCCGTGGTAGAGAAAAAAGGTCCGGAAATTTAAAAATCTCATCTGTTGATGATTAAAAATGTACAAGGCTTCCTTTAAAGCAACCTTTTATTGATTAAAGTTATCAATTTATCGCTAATTAAATTTCTGTGGATTTGCCAGGCTTGCTGTATTAATTCAATTGTGAAATAATCAATGTTTGAGTTGCTAACGATGGTCCAGTCGTATGTTTACAATGTACATTTGCACATTGCTTTGAGGCGTGCGGTACCCGTCGAGGTTGATGAAGTGCACTAAAAGAGATGTAAAGCTCAGCTCGCTCATGTGATGCATGTTTGCACGTCAGAACCGAATCTTTGCGAACAGTAGAGATTTAGATACATTTCCAGATGCAGTGATCCGCCTGGCATGGCTATTAGCCACAATACATTTCGTCTGACGTTTCTTTTATTTATTTCATATTTTCTACAAATATGTATTATTGTATTGTAAAAACAGCATTAAACATGAACAAGCAAATTAATATAAAAACTGGAAAAAAGACCAAGGAAATTTAATTAGTCGTTATCTCTTCTAAGATGATAATGAAGGAGCTCGAATCTATGGCTCGCTGCTGGGCTCTAGAAGAAGTTCACTGTGTTGGGTTACTTTGAACCGCCATAGCTTATGTTTAATCTGAAAGAAGTTCTCAGGCATTGAATATCCTGATCGAAAAGCTAAGCTTGAGTGATAATGTAATCAACTACTTTTCCTGTCCAAATGCGTTACATAATATAATGCAAACAAAAATACGCAATTGTTTATTTAACAGATAGGGCGAATTTTATTCTTATATAAAGTAATTCAGATTTCATAATTTTTTTAAAGAAAACGGTATCCGTTGTGTTTACAAGTTTTTTTTTGGCAAACCTGGCATAATAACGCTGATACGATAATAAGGCCTGGCAGTGAAGCGGTTAAAGTTGATATTAGGTAAATATTTAGAAAATCAATGCTGAAACTTAACCACCATCGAACCCCACCCTCTGGCGTTTTTTACCACCCTGTATATTTAAAAGTTTATATTTTCAAAAGTGTTAAAGCTGATTTTAATTCCATAATCATTAGTTAGCCAAAGTATGCCAAAGCGAAAGCTTTACAGCCATTAAAACGATACCCTCTATTTTTGGTGGTACGCCTTAACAGCAGACACAGGTTGACGATAAATACAGGGTCGTTAATATGTATGGAACTAAAGTTAAGACGATGTCAGGTTAAGATCTGAAATTTTGCAGGAATTAAAAAAAATTAAAGCAATACAGTTTTGTCATCAGATTAACAGTTTTCTTTAAAGCTAAGGCACTGTTTTGAGTTTTTTAAATAGCAGTGTAGTAGGCAATGGTTGGTATCGTTCGAAAGTTTGTTTTTTAGGCAACAAAACAGCATTTTTTAAGCAAATCATTACATGATTGGTGCTTTAAAAAATAATCCACTTTTAAATGACTCACAAAAAAAGTCGATAGGGGTCAAATCGGGCGATCTAGCCGTCTACTCTCTCTCACTTCACCTTTGCTTTTGAAGAAAAAAAGTTGCTTTAATAATTACGCACTTTGCGTGTATGGTAGTTAGTAGCGAAGGAGCACCATCTTGCTAAAACCAGATGTTTGGTTTGATTTAACGGGTTTTTAAAAGGAATTCTGTAATTTTAGGAACAAAAGTTTTCTGTAGCTTTTGGAAGTAAGGTTTTTCTCAATAATCAAAGGATCGAATATTGACTAATAATATTAGTCCAGACGTTGTCTTTCCGAGATCGTTGAGTATGAAGTTTTTCTATCTAGTGTGGGTTATTAATTTATTGCTAGTAAGCGTATGAAATTTTGGCATCATGTTTAAGAAAAAAAATAAGCTATTCAACGGTGCCTCACACGACCTACACTACCATTAAAAATAATGTGTCTTAAGAAAAGGAACTCGGAAAAATATTCAAAAGCACGTCAGGATATTGGCTTATATTCCTTCTATATCCCTGCAGTATATCAGATTTCTATCTTAAACCCTTTTAGCTACAGGGTTTTGATTTCATACGTCATGGCGACCATGTATAACAAAAGCTCTATAATCAGAGAGATCAATTGTCAAATCGTTTTTTATTAATTTAAAATCTATTTTTGGGTAGTATTAAAGAAAAACTTAAAATATATCTTTTGTTTTAATAATTTAATTTTGCTCAGAGTTTTAGTGCTGGTATTATCAAATAAACTAATAACTAACTGTGATAATCTGAAACTTAGCAGCCAATAAGAGATTATCTACGGGAGTTAATGAAAAACTATCTTCGGCCGTCGGTGGTAAGCCTCAGCAACAGAAATAATCTGACGATAAGTAAACATACCAAAAAGTTTGATATTTAACGAATTTAAAAGTCCTCGATCAGCAGCTTACATCCTCACTCTGCGCCGCCAAAAAAAAACGCCAGGTCGAAAATTACACCGGCAAAAACAGCGCCGCCGTCAAAAATAGCGCCATCGAAAACAACGCCGTCAAAAATGTCGCCGTCAAAAATAGCGCCGATCAAAAATTTCGTCGGCAAAAATAGCGCCGGTTAAAAATTTTTGCCAGCGACATTTTTGACCCTCGTTATTTTTCACGGCGACATTTTTGACAGCGCTGCTTTTACCGGCGCTATTTTCGACGGCGCTATTTATGCCAGCGACTTTTTCGACGGCGCTATTTACGACTGCGCTGTTTTTGACAGCGACGTTTTTGACGCCGGTATTGTTGCGGCGCTATTTTAGACGGCGCTGTTTCTGTCGGCGATATTTTTGTGCGGCGCTATTTTCCCTGCCTCTATTTTTGACGACGCTATTATTGAAGCGCTATTTTGGCCCCAGTGGCGTAACGAAAAGTTGTGGAGCTTGGGTTGCAGATTCAGGTAGGGCTCCTATAACCCCCTCCCTTTCCAGTAGGAGATAAAGATAAACCTTCCGACATAGAAACACTTGAATATATTAAAAAAAACTCAAGCAAAACAACTAGGTACCCAATAAAAATCTATATAACGAAGAAACTCTCATAACAACTAAAAATATTTATAAACAGGCAAAGACATAATACTCGCATCTACGTGATGTAACCTGTAACTCGTAGTTTCAACGGTCTTGAAAACCGTATCTAACAGCAAGGCGCTTGCCATGGTAACGTACCCTAACGATCGCCCAAACAAAAGAAAATGGATATTTGTTTAATTTTAGGGGAAAAAAGCTGTAAAAGTCTTGGCGGACCCCACGTACTCACGGGCTCTGGTTCCGTGGAAACCGCGGAACCCCGGTAGTTACGCCACTGTTTGACCTCCAACTCACATACAATAATGAGAAGCGCACACCTACAGATCCACTCACAGCCAACCAACGCCGACGAGGGCGTGGTCGTTTACAACAGATAATTCGGCCTCGTTGATACGGGGTCTGACCGGGTTCCCCCCTGTTATTGCTCAACAACCATAAATTTTCTTGCTTTTTCTAAATGCTGTAAAAAGCTAATGACTTTGACTTATGATAATAGAAGAAGTAAACCGCTGCGCTGCTGTTAATAAAAGCATGGGGAATTTTTGTTTTTGTTGTGTAAACATTAATATCCAATTATTTGTAAACAGTGCTAGGCAACGAAATCATATGTAAACAGCGCGATTACAAGGAAACAGACAGTTTGTTCTCAAAGCGTTCTCAAAGACCAAATCGAACCAATACCACTCATATATCGAACAATTTACAGAATAAAACCGAAACTTTTTCTTTTTAAACGAATCGGCGGCTATGTCAGGTCTCGGCAAAATCGAAATAAAGTACATGAAAGCGACTGAAAATTGTTAAATTTAATGATCAGGGAGATATATTCTCAAAATGCTTTGTATTAATTAGTAACGTTTTATAGAAGAACTGAAAAATTTCTTTTTTTGACCACCCTATACATTTACCAATTTAAGTTGCTCAAAGCTTTAAAGCTGATTTTAGGTAAACCATAATGCGACGAAGCTGAAGCTTAACAATCACTGCAAAACCACCCATTACCTTTCAGGTTAATGTCATATTCATAACCACTAAACAACACCTTAATCAATTATTTCCGCCCCCTCCTTATTGGATGTACACTCATCCTTAACGTGCTTACCACCAAACATGCCACTATCCACACAAAATCGATCGGTTATCTGTTGAAAGGTTAAATATTGATGAAATCATCTTTCATTATGATAGGGTTATCAGATAAAGTGATTATTAAATTTGTTTTGAATAAAAAACAGGGGCGGGTCAATTTCTAATTTTTGTATCAACGAAAAAATTTTGGGACTAAGTTAGAAAGTTCTGGAGTTTAATATTGCGTAAAGAAGAAGTTTTGACGGCAATTAAGACTTTTATTGCGGTTTTGTTGCTTGGTGGTGATGAAATTATTGGTGTGTTATGGCAAAACAAATTAATTTTGTTCGCAACACGTGCTGAAAGTTGAAAGGTAATTTTATGGCTTTTTCTGAGGACACAAACATGAAAATAGCAGTTTTTGCAGTTTCTCCAAGGGAGAAAATTAAGACTAAATGACAATAACTGAGAAATTTGCTTTATTCTTAGAGCAACCACCTTGTTTATTTATGGCCGTGTAATTTCTCAAGGTTTTATTGTTATACAAGTATTTTCCGATAATTTGCATTGGAGTAACTCTAATATTGGTTTAGGGTTGAACTGTAAATACTAGGAGCGGCGTCGTCTTGTCTTTATCTCCTGTAGGTTGTAGGGTTAGCTCCGGGGATTAGGTCGGGCTTTTGTTTTATTCTGTACACATTACATGGTTTACGAGTTTTCAAAGGCTCGCTCCATCATAAATTGAAATGTGTGTCAGCGTTGAACTTTCCCTTGCTGTTTTAACGACGCTGCTCATTTTAAAGGGTAGTTTTAATGTAATAATAGAAACCGGCAAACACTTTCTACTTTAAACGATTTTGTTGTAAAAGGGAAATTTGGGATTTGTACATGAAAAGCCTTAGAAAGGCTGTACAAAACGATTGATGTTTCGCATATCCCGAACATGATGGTCGGATTTTAGGAAAATTGATTGTGAAAGGTTACACTTACAGCTGAAAGCCCTTTTCAGGTGTGCAAAAGTTACATTTTACAATATACGCAGCAGAATGTTTTTTTCCTTTATGCGTTACATGCGTAATGTGTTTTAGCGTTTTCTTTACGCGGCGCAGCTTTTAAAATTTTTACTTTGTCATATTTTCGGTGTAGAAAGGTATTGATTTCATGAAAATTTTCAAGATTATAACGAAGAAATTCGTTTTGAGAAATCTGAAAAGGAATTCTATTGAAAAAGGTTTGTCTATGAATAGTTAATCATTCATATCTTCGGAACAGCTGATCCGATTTGGATGAAACTAGAATTGTGGGATTAAAAAATTCATCTACTGTGAGGGCGTTAAGACAACACAAATGCTGATTTTTTTCAACTAATTAGCATTAAAATGGCGATTGCTAAGATATTTTCTGTTTTTAACGGTTGTTTACTCAAAAATGAATTGGCAAATAGTTATACAATTGAGTATCTTAAGGAGGGTTAATTATGATAAACATAATTAGCGAAGCACTTCGCCTCAAATTTTCTTTACTTTAGAAACTGTTAGGTACTTATTATATTTTCAACGGTATTTTTATATTACCGTTGTAGCCTCAAGAGTTACTATAATATTACAAGGTTAACTTAGACTTCTTCTTTTCTTGTAGTGCTATACCCTATTCAGGGCGTTGGCTACCTCTCTCCTATGTCTGTGTTTGGTGCGCGGCGATAGATAATTTGCACAGACAGACATAGGGGACCTACAGTTTAACGTGGGCTCCGAACCACAGGAAGTGCATGCACTTCTTCTCCAGAGAGGTTTTCCTGGGGAAAAATCCACCTCGCTGGTTTCCCGTTGCCTTACGAGGGAGAACGACCGGGCCGGGGATCGAACCCGGATCCGCTGCATTGGTAGCCCGCGCTCTTACCATTGAGCTACGGCCGCTCTTAACTTAGACTGACTTACATTAATACAGCTATTCAAATTAAGTTTGCTTTAGTTTTAGTAGCGGCGTTTAACGAAGATTTTTATAACTGCTTTGTAAGCAATAAAAATATAGTCAGCAGCTACGTAGGTTATGCTATGATTCACTGAGCCGCGTTAGAAATCAAATTTCTAAGTTTTTTTGAGAGAAAACCTTCAATTTTATTTTATTTTTGGGAAAGAGATGTTTTTGAGATTAAAGAAAACCACATCCCAAAGATGAAATTCGTCAGCTAAAAATTGTGGGAGGGAGAAAGTTAATCTCTCTAAATATTGCTGCACCTAAAAATTAACTTGTGAATCTTATTCTACTATCATTCGTGAGCAATTTTGCTTAAACAAAAATGCTTCATTAGTTTCCGCTTATTAAATACAGTTTTGTTTTTTAAAAATTCATAGAGGGCGTCACAGAGAAATTTAAGAACTGGAAAACAAATCAAATTGTAGCTTGTCTATAGCTCTTTAAGTTTACAGAATTTAAAAAATCCTGTAGCCAGTCTTTAAGTAATACTGTTTTGAAACTTTTCAAATTTTAAAAATAATTTATTTCGCAATTTTTTACAAAGTAACATTATGTTCTCCTGTAGTTACTACAATACGAAATTTCACCCCGATATGTAAATTCGATTTTGAGTCATAAGGCGTCAAAAATTTCGAGAGGTTGTAACGACATCCATCCTAAGGCTGGAAAGTGCGGGAAGAAAACATTAAATTTGCCTTAAGATTCGGCAACAAATCTAAAAAATAAACATGTTTAATTTTGGCTTCCGTTTTTGAATTTTTTTAAGGCTTATTTTCTTGATGCATTTATAATATACCCTCACATTCCAAAACTCATCGAAATTGAACCATCCGTTCGAGAGATATGAGGTGTACGCAGCCACACACAAAGAAAGGCACTTTTTAAAAAAACACTTTTTTGACGTTACTCACACTCATACATAGATACCTCTTCATCCACCCACCTACAGACAAACAGACAGATTTTTTTTGGGATCTGGAGGTCTAAAACATGTATTTCCGTCAAAATATCGAATTCGAAAATTTCCATGAATTTGTTACTGATTTATACTAAAAGTATAGTAAAGTAAAAATAAATAATTTTTCGTTCACAGTACAAACCTCTACGACTACGATTATTTTTTAATTTCAGGGGGCACTCGGGGTGGGGCATTGTGCAGCTTTAGGGGGGTCGGTGTACCCCCTGACTTCCGTGGTGGCGACATCCTTAAATGGTAGCTCATCTTTGGCCCAACCCGGCTACAACATTAAAAGATAAAAGCTTTTGAGCAATATCTTTCGAAAAGTTAAAAATTTTTGAAGTTATTTTATTACATAGCTTTCATATTTAAAAAAAAATTACCGTTCATAGAAACATTGTGGATAATTGTAGATAGTTGCGATAATCACGGTTGATATCAATCTGACTATTCATTTTTAAGCAGTCAGGTGTTAAAACCGAAACTTTTTAAAAATCGTAGCGGTCCCCAGTTTGAAACTGGTGAGTCCGAAAAAGCATTCGATTTGAACGTTTTTTCACTACACAGTTGTCATGCATTCAAAGCATTTTATATACCCCCCGACCCTCCTGGTATGCTTCGGTCTAAGCCGTAAAATGTAGACAGATGTAAATTACAGTCAGGGGCTGATTTACCACATTAGCCGCCCTAGGCTTGGAAAAAATTGCCGCCCTTACCGTACATGTAAAATAGTAAATAGTAAATAGTAAGTGTATTTTTAGCGTTTACGCTACCACCTGTCTGACCTTCAGCTTGGCAAAAGAGTCGATTATAGAATCATAATTGATCGTTTGCAGTAAATCAGACTCAATCCCAAGTACGGCGAGATCATTCTGCCGGTCCTCCTTCATTGTTGTCGCAAAACTCGCCGCCGGCAAAAATTTGCCGCCCCCAAAAATTTTGCCGCCCTAGGCTCCAGCCTACTCAGCCTAGTGGTAAATCCGCCCCTGATTACAGTAGTAGTGCGCTGAAATCAGGGTCGTAGCCAGAAATCAAATAGGAGGGGAGTGGCTGTAGTTCTATGTTAGATGCGGCTCAAGATTAATTAATATTATTCTGAATAATATCTAAAATTGCAATTTTTATTAAAATATCTTTGTATAATTTCTAAAAAATTTAGGAAAAGCTGACGTATGCTAATTATTACCACAGTACGAGCATGTGCACCGCCAAAGCGCTGCCTGCTGTTTGTCGGGTCAAACCGCTATGCATTGTCCACCCTAATAATTATTTTTTCTATTATTTTGTTATTAAGTAAACATGTTTTTTTAATTTGTCAGAAATGATTTTCTTTTCAATAATCTGGTGAGAAATGTTACGAGAATTTTTCCAGGTGGGGCTTGATAACGTTGTAGGTGGGGCTGGCTCCTACCTGGGTACGAGTCTGGCTGAAATGGTTTATGTGCGAAAAAAACCTAGTTTTTGATTTTTTAGACAAGTTCGTCTACCAAAATTGTTTGAAATAAAGGGGCATGAATTTTCGATTTTTAATCATTCATAGAGGAATTAACGGAAAAGAACACGAAACAAATTGTAGCTCAATTTCAGCTCAGGAAAAATTTCCAAAATTTTGAATTAATTTTTACTTCATATTTTTCATACATTTAAAACTTCTCGTACATAGTAATATAGTGTCTTTATAGAGCTACTACAATACTAAGTTTGACTCCAATGTGCCAACTACTTAAATAAGCGTTACAATCAAAATTTTCAAAAAATTGTAACTGCTGCTATTTTGAAGCTAGAAAGTAAAAATAGTTATTTTTATACAACTGTCAAAAAAGGTAACTTTTTCAAGTTACTTTTTGTTTGTCAAATACGTCTTTTTTTAACGGTCTTTTTTTGACTGACAATCTAGCTCGGCAAACGCCAAAATCATATAGTTTCTAATGGATGACAAATACCTACAATAAAAACATATTCTGTTTTGTTGATTGTTGTCACCATGAAAACACTTTTACTCCCTAGGGAGGAAAAGTGCGGTTGTGCAAAAACATACTTTTTCCACGCTGCCATGGGCAACGTTAAAAAAACACCCATCAATAATAAAAGACGTATTTTGACAAACAAAAACCAACTTGATAAAGTTATTTATTTTTGACAGTTGTAGAAAATAGCGTTTTCTTTGTCTTAAGGTTTACTATCAGTCTCCGTTTTTAGATTTGGAAAATTCGTCTTCAGAAAAAAATGCTGTTAATAACATGTCTAACTTTTGCTTTTGGTTTCGGATTTTTTTAAAGCTAATGTTATCGCCACATTTTTAATATACCACTGCGCTCCACAGCTATCGATATTGTACCATCCGTTCAGGAACTACAAGGCGCACACTCACGCACAGACAGTTATGTTTTTGAAACCAACTCCTGAAGGACCAAAACGTGAAAATCTTGAATTCAAACATGTTCATGAAATCAATACTTCCCAATATTGAAAGTATTGAATGTGTGGGGAAGTCTCGTTGACATGTGTAACTCATTTTCTTGTTTTTTTTTCAATAAAAACAAATGTTTGTAATAAAGCATTGTAACATATGTTCCCCATAAATTAATGATTGATAAGAGTAATTCCATTTTAGGGTAAATCACTTGTTATGTACTAACCAAAATTATAATCTCAAATATATCCAATTATCTTAGTTATATTATATTATTTCAAAGCATTCACAATAATTGAATGGAAGTAATTTGTTTTATTCGAAAATCACTAAAAATCCCGTACGAATTAACTCTAACATTAAAAAAACAATAATAACCCGCTAAGTTACTAATGAAAATGCCATTTCACAGCGCAATGAAGCGAAATTGTCCCTTTGTTTCGATAACTAGAACATTTCAACATAATGCGTACTTCTCGTACAGGAAATGGTGAATATATATAATATAATACATTACTTTATGGGGTATTCGAGAACCGCTATGCCACCAAACGCATTTATGAACCCCCAGCAACCCCCAATCGCGCTTTACATCAAAGTTCTATTTATGGCTCAAAGCTTCAAGTGTAATCAACTCAACAACACAGAAAGAGACTGATTGGCTATTTATTTCTATCCAGTGCGGTTTAAATTTATTTGAAATCTCACATTTTGAACGTAAAAATCCACTTGAAAGAATAAGACGGATACTATTTGTTAAAATTTTCAAAATCCGGAAATTGCAAATTATTATTTTTCAGTATTCAGAAAAATGGTTTGATTTTGCGAATCATTTGGTGGAATATCGGTGCTTAGTTCGTGGTGATATTTATCAACGTTTTCTAAATTTAACTTGTATGTTTAGTTTTATTTGGAGTGCTGATGATGGAGACTTTTGGATGTACAGGCTGTTGCATGATTTTTTGTAGAAACTTAAGGAGCACACATTTCTAAGGTAATTTTAAGCAAGAAATGTCTAAGATACGTGGTTTCTAAAACACCTCTTTACGGAGTTACAACCTCCGGAAAATGGAATAGTCTAATCAGGTTTTAATCAATACTAGCAAAACCTGTGATCTACACCCCACGCGTTTTTGGTATCTTATTTTTAAAATGCAATAAATAAGCTGTGTCGAGACGCAAGACATCTACCGAATTCGTTTCCCAATATTGTATATTCTCAAATACACAGTCAGCTACTGAACTAAACATGCGTAACTACTAAGTAACCATGCGAATGTGTTTGTTGTAATTCTCACTCAGCGTGATCGGCATCAAATAATTTTCGAAAATCAATAACTTTTCTTACAAATTGACGCCGTTAGTTAGTGTTTTTAATTTAAATTTTCACATTTGAAACTTTTTTAAATGTAGAAATAAATGTCTGCCTTTGATTCCTATTAATAGTGATTGTGTAAAATACGTTCGGTTAGGTAAGGTTAGTATTGTTTAAATTTTGTTTACTTAAACTGCAAATGGTAATCCAGTACTCGAGGGTGATAAAATAATTGTAGAAGTAATAAAATAACATTTTCAGATACCTGCCGTTTTGAAATCTCAGCTGCAATGCAATTATTAAACCTGATTTGAGTTACTTTTTGCGCACGACATTTTTTGCACGATTTGACCTGCATTTATCTCCAGATCCCTGATCCTTCCGTAAGTAAAAGTCGAGCCCGATGGAAGCTATCGACAGATTATATTCTATTCATACACACAAACCGTAGACATTAAATTTTGCTTACCTCTATCGATAACTGTAACGGCCCGCCGCCGTTACAAAAAATATGCGCCTCAGACGCGTAAACATGTGACTTCTAATAGAAGGGCTTCTCACTACAAGAAGTTGAGACAGGTGGAAGCGATCCCAATTAAATATATAGATACACAGATAGATAGATAGTAAAACCCGTGGGCTATGCTTTTGTAGATAATGTAGCGGTAGACTAGTCTAGTCATAGTAAGTTCGGATTTCTTCCCTCTTTTCGACGTTATGTAAGAGTCACGCAGGGTAATACGGACCAGAAAACTGCGATACTGGTGCAATGTATTAATTAGAGCATTAAATCTCTTTTTCCTAGCAATAGTTTGTAAAGAACAGCGTGTGGCGTAATTTACGGGTTCTGCTAGTTTTATAAATTAATTTGCGATTGCTCTAATACTTATAGAAATGCTAGCGTTATCTGAGTTGTGAAAAGTTGTTTCTGCTTAGTTGTTCGTAATCTGTGTACCATACATCAGCCTTTAATTTAATATAGATTAATATACAGATGTCCTTCGGCCAGGACACCTATCTCTATAATTTTGGCTTCTCAATTATTCTGAACTTCTCCTTCAATCTTATTTTTACACAAAAGAAGTACATTTTTCTCATTTTATTCCTCTGCAGTCTGAAAGGACAAAGGACGTAAATAATGTTAATATAAAGTTCTACGGATCTATGTTTAATAAATCTTCAGTAGTTTCCGCCCAAATATTTAAATTTTTAATTAATGATTGCATGTTATTTTATTTCACTTTAATCCATAAAATTGTAATTACCATTGGTGCTCTAGGCCATGTAACCAATTAATTTATTAATTATACGCCTGGTTTTATTCTTTTAATTAAACTTCTGTTTTTTTTTCATCTACGAGCTTACAGGGTGTTAATAAATTATAGCCACAAACTTATATCTCATTAATTTTCTGTTTTTATAAAAACCCTCGGACACGTCAAAAATTATTTACTCTTGCAGATGTTTTGATTTACTTCAAAAAAACTGTTCCTTCTCTTTTTGAAGTAGTGCCGTTATCAAGGTTTCTTTAAAATGTATATGTATATTATTATTTCAAAACCAGCCAGCCTCATTAACTATCGATTTTAATTAATAGTTATTTAAGTATCAAGGAATGTAAGGACGTAATAACATCCGAGGTAGGCGAATACGAGCTGAGGCGGAGCCGAAGCTTGTCGCCTGCCGAGGATGTTATTAGTCGATACATTTCGTGTTACTTATTAAATTTTTCACGCTACCGGCAATGTAAGTAGGCCTACAGGTAGAAATTTAATCATATTTTTAAAAGTTCGTTTTGACAGCTGTCATCGGAATTATTTTTTAAAAGCCCCATTATTCTAAGTTGTCTGTGCTTGTTACCATATCAACGAACAGTTAAAATCAACATTATTTTCCTAGGAATGTAAGTGACACTATTAAGTTCCGTCGTCAAGGGTAACTAGTACACGAATGTTATCAGCCATTTACGATCCCTGTAGCTATGGATGTAAGGCCTACTTACATTGCCGGTAGCGTGAAAATTTGGTTTTCACGCTACCGGCAGTGTAAGTAGGCCTTACATCCATAGCTACAGGGATCGTAAGTGGCTGATAACATTCGTGTACTAGTTACCCTTGACGACGGAACTTAATAGTGTCACTTACGTTCCTAGGAAAATAATGTTAGTTTTAACTGTTCGTTGATATGGTAACAAACACAGACAACTTAGAATAATGGAGCTTTTAAAAAATAATTCCGATGACAGCTGTCAAAACGAACTTTTAAAAATATGATTAAATTTCTACCTGTAGGCCTACTTACATTGCCGGTAGCGTGAAAAATTTAATAAGTAACACGGAATGTATCGACTAATAACATCCTCGGCAGGCGACAAGCTTCGGCTCCGCCTCAGCTCGTATTCGCCTACCTCGGATGTTATTACGTCCTTACATTCCTTGATACTTAAATAACTATTAAACAAAAAACACGTCGATTTAGATATAGAGGGGGAAATTTAAAACCAATATTGATTGAATTTTAGGTTTCACCCCCTCACCCCCAGCTACTCCTACTTTAAAATTTTAAATAGCATCCCTGCCTTGTGACATATTATTTTAAAGGTGGAAAGAATCCTCATCTCATGTTGTTATTTCCAAAAATATTCCATAGCACCCCTTTCCTTATGATACATCATTTTAAAGATGTAAAAAATTCTCATTTACCTACGTTAAAATATTAGGATTCAGTCTATCCGTTTATGAGTGAATTTCCGAAAAACGCTGAATTAAAATAACTAAAAGAAATACTTGGTTTTAATCAGGATCTCAAGAGGAATTATGATTTCTGGTCAGAATCTCGAAAAGAATAATTATAGTTTTATTTTCTGCTTAAGAATTATAGTTTTATACTAGAGAAATCTGATGGGGGAATCCGCTAAAGTGGGATTTTTTGAAGAGAGAGGTTTGGCGCGGACATCCAGCGAGTCGGTTTCACTTGTAGCGCCACCTGCGCCTTTTCGGGAAAATAACACAACAAAGTAGTTCTTTCCGAATTTAAAAGTTGTTGTCACCGTGGTAACTTTATGTATTCATCACGACGACAAAACTTAAAAAAAGAAATTTGAAACATACAACCAAAAAATGGACAACAATTATGTTTTTTTGAATACACAACTCAACTCGTCGTCAAAATTGACAACAATAGCACTGCGAAAAGCGTTTCTGGTTATATTTTTTATATTATCTTTGGTAGTAGGGGGAATGTGATAAGCTTGATCTTTAACAGAACCTCACAACTAGTAGTCGCTACCGATTCACCTACCAGGAAGTGCATTGTTGAGATATTTCGGAACTCAAACGCTGTAGTGAGCAGAGGCACCGCCGTGTTGTATCCACAGTCTTGTCATAATTTCTAATGGTAAATTGAGATAATTGTCTTCGTAAAAGTTAACCTCAAAGAAATGAAGGTCAACAATACGTTCCACAATAATACCATCCTAAACATTAAGAAACCATCGGTGATCCACAGATTTTCGATAGCATAATAATAGAGGAAACATTACCAATTTCATTAAATTGGTATTTGAATCTTTGAAAAGATGTTACTTGCGGGTAGGTGCTGTCAGAAATATCAATGGCGGACGTTCAGCTTAAATGGGTGATGTACCTCTTCACTTAATAGAACTTGAATTGTATTTGATTCATGAAATAAATAATATAGTATATTTAGTTGTATGATATACGTCTAAATGCTCAGTTTTCTCAAACTGAATGCAGGCATAACGTGAGAACGTAATTTATAAAGTGGGCGCAGTTTGAGGAAAACAGAAGAGTTTAGCTGAAGTGCTGCAACCTTCTGCAGTCACAAGCTCCGTTGTCATGGCAACTATGATGTGACGCTACCATATCTGGCTATACTAGACTGGCTGATGTGCAAATCTGTACAATGTCGCAACAACTTCAGTTTGGTTCGTCACGTGGGAGAAAATTGTATATTTTCTATACAAAAACGAATGCTATCTGAAACCTATTAGAAAAAACATTTTTTATGAGAAAATCACTGGCAAGTTTGTAGAAAGACAAGAAAATCAATTTGATATAGAAATAATAAACAAGTTTATATTTAATGCTTTTCCTGTACCAATGCAGCCATTTTTTAAACCAGGAGCCGCCACTGGTTTAGGATAGTTTTACGCGTACGTTCTGGCAGTTAACAAACCATGTCAATTAATTCTGCTTCGTGAATTTATTTTTTCATTTATGATTAATTCAACTTTTTCGAGAATATTCGCTCCAACCGAAATTAAATCTAACCGAGTAATTTTAAATCATAGAATTTTAAACACTTTGTTTCTGTAAAACTATTTCAAAGGTACCTTAATAGTTTTGAATAATGAAAAATAATTTATAGGAACATTACACATAAAAAGCCATATTTCTAACATTGTTACATTGAGGTATAGGACATTATTGTACAAAAATTGTAGAAAATTAAAAATTACGTAGATCCGAACACAAATATATAGGGTGTTCCAATTGAAAAAATGATATTGATATTTTTGTTTTATAGGTTTGCGGTACTCTAACAAACAACTGTCTACCTTAATTAAGTTCTACATCAACTAATAGTTAAAGCATTAAACTACTGTCGTGCCAAAACAAAAGGATTAAGCTCCAAAAATAAGTCCGACGGGCATTTTCAAAGTGATGCCTAAACACGTCAATTTTTTAATAATATTTTTTATCTGATTAACCACCCAACTCATTTTAATGATATTAAACCGCTGTATACGCTATCCAAAAGACAGCAAAAAATAGATCATACCATTTAAAAAAAAATTATCATATGTCATCTTCCTTTGTAATGGGCCACCCTGTATAATTATAAATAATTTTCAAATGCATTTTCGCTAAAAACATAATTCAAAACCTAAATACCTCTAAAGTGACAAGAGATATTGAAGAAATGTGTTTTACTGATTCACCCTGTATATAATTTTCTCTTTGAGTAATAAACATAGAAACGTATAATCAATATTTTATTAACGTAGTTTTGAAGAAGAAACACTTGAACTGTGGATTAACAACACTACATCACCCTTCCACACGTATTTCGATAGCAAAGCTATCATCATCAGTGGTAAACTGACACTGAGTGTGTGCTTACCACTGATGATAATAGCTTTGCTGTCGAAATACGTATCTGGTATTTAGTTACTCGTGTGAAAGGGTGCTGCGTTATTTTTCAAGTAATGTAATTTTGATTTTTCTATATTTTCTTTATAATGCAGCATTGCAAGTTAGATTAATAATGATGAGCAAAATATAAGATAGCTGATACAGCAAAGGCAATAATTACACAAACTTTTCCTAATACATTATTTCCGTATTTTAGATTTTTCTTGCCTTTTACGTTGAACAGTACCACCAATTTCAAAACTTTATTGAAACTTTCACTGCCTGATCTTATTGAAAGTTTTATAATTAAATATTGCTTTTCCCATTTCTTGTTTTTGTAATTTCCTCGTTAATTAAAGCTGGTGGTGTGAAAATGTTGAGAAAAGTTGTGAAAATACTTTACGAGTTCTAGTAAAGTTTCAAGAATATCAAATATCGTACGAACAATGACCATGATTACGTGTCACTTGATTATTATTAAAAAGCAGGAATTTGGTTA
This sequence comes from Ctenicera cuprea, assembly GCA_958336395.1. NCBI lineage: Eukaryota > Metazoa > Arthropoda > Insecta > Coleoptera > Elateridae > Ctenicera > Ctenicera cuprea. Next base: position 16,773,518 of record OY284487.1, on the reverse strand, counting down.
AAACAAATGAAGCCATGCGTAAAATTATTGTATTAATTAGTTACATGGCCTAGAGCATCAATGGTAATTATAGTTTCATGGATTGTACTGAAAAAATAAAAAAACATGCAATCATTAATTAAAAATGTAATTATTTGGAAACTAAATTAAATAGACATGAATAGAGAGGAATGAATAAAACCAGAAAAATTTTAGTACTCTTGTGTAGAAATGCGATTTAAGTAGAATATTTGAGAAGCTAAATAGCCAAAGTGAGCTGATCGAACGACGTTCTAACTTTGAATTTTCAAATTTTTCGTACAACTTTCTACTGTTTGTACATATGGATGAGTATTTCCAAAAGTTTCCAGCATCAACACTAAAAAAACTTAACCTAGCGGTTTAAATTTACAGAGTTTGTAAATTTTTCAAAATATTTTGGAGTTTTTAGGTTGTAACATTTTGAAAATTTTCTTATTTTTAAGTATGGAAAATTTTTAAGCTAGTCGGAAACTGTAATTTTGATTTTTGTTTTGGTAATTACGTAATTCTTGAAATTATTCATAAATTGAAAAGTTTGGACATATTTATGGGAAAGTTTAAATCTGAAAAAAATGGAAATTTCCTTAAATTCGAAATGTTAAAAATTTGAGTTTTGGGAAAATTTTCAACTCGTAAAAAACTATAAAAATGATTTTTTAATGTAAATTTGAGAAAATATTGAAAGTCGAATATTTTGTAAATTTCAAAATTGTCAAAACTTTAAAAAATATGGAAAATGTTAAATATTTTCACGATTATGAAAATTTTGTAAATATCGGTAACTGAAAACTAAATTTTTTGACATTTCTTGTAAAAGTTTGAAAATTAAATATTATCTGAAATTTTTGAAAATTTTGAAATTAATGATGATTTAGGAAATTTTGAATATGTTTGGAAAATTTTGATTCTGAAAAATTGGGAAATTTCGTTGTTTTCGAAATTTAAAAATTATGTAATATTTGAGTTTTCTAATTTATTGAAAATTTTTTAAATCTTTAATAATTGAAAACTTATAAACTGTAAAAATACTCGAGATTCTTAAATTGTAAAAATTATTAAATTATCGAAACATGAATATTTTGTATTTCGTGAAAATATTCAAAATTTAGAACTTTGTAAATATCTCAATTTTTCATAAATTTTTCGTAAAATTTGGAATGTACATAATTTATTAAATTTTAAAAATTATTAATTTTTTAAAATTTTAAAAATTATCAAATAATTGATAATTTTAAAATTTTGAACATTTTGATAATTTTTGGAAAATATTAAATCTGAAGAACTGCAAATTTCGTTAATTCGAAATTTCAGTTTTCAAAATTTTTTTAAGTCTAAACAGAAAACTGGAATTTATGAGTTTGAACATTGGCCGAGAGCAGACGTATAACAACGCAGCTCTAGCTTTTAAAAGTAAAAACGAGAATTTTCGCCGTTTAAAACGGAAATTATTTGGTGCAATTCGATCCTAGAGTGATCATCAAAAGCAGGGTTCGTGATTTGATACCTGTGGCTCAACGTAACAGGTAAAACAGGTAAAAACACAACACAACGCGTCACGGAGGTCCTTTGTTTGGCCAGAGCAAGGCGGGTGCATTTGAGTGTTTAGTGCGCCAGTGCTCAAAAACAATCCAACAAAGAGGCAAGAGTTACCGGAAAGGAGAGGTGGAACACCTGGATTACCTGCTCATCTAACAACAGGTGAAAGGAAACCGGTTAACCAGCAATCAAAAGATAAGTACATACTCAATAAGATAGACTAGGCAAGTAAAAATAGATACCTGGTAGAAAACATATAGAATTCCTCCAAGATAGTGGTAGATCAGGGGGGCATAGATATCAAACAACAAAAATAATTGTAAAAAGTAGAAGCTTTTATTTTATCTCATTTCATAAGTTTTGCAATAGAGCTGATTCTTGCCTAACCCGGCAGCCACGAACACAAACAAATTCCGGAAATAGGGGTGCCAAACGTGGAGCAGGTAGTAAAATTCTAAGAAAGGGCCGGGGAAAAGGATCGCTTACAATTTAGACAAGCTATTTTAACTAAAACTCTTTTGTATAAGCCGGACCTATTGAATTTCAAACCGAGGGTAGGAACAAACAGTAAAATAACGTAGTTTTTCAATGTAAATTTTTATTTGATTCTTGAGTTAATTAATTATTGATACTAGCATAGTGTAATGTGTATGTATATAGGTATATGTTATATGTAAATGTATGTATGTATGTATATAGGTATACGTTATATGTAAATATAATCTAACGGCGTAAATATATATGGAAGTGCACACACCAGCAAACCAACAGAAATCATCAGAAGCAGCACAGTACCTACCATGGCACAGGAAACAGTATATACGGACAGACACAAATTGACAGTGCGGAAAATCCCAGGAGATGGAAATTGTTTATTCACCTCAATAGCAGACCAAAACACGAATGTTACGGCAACGCGAGAACAGCTCAAACAAGAAGCTTTCATCTTAAGGAAAAAAAAAGGTGTCATACATCAGAGAAAACCCACAAAATTTCCAATTGCAACTGGAGGAAAATGTAAGAAACTTGGCTCCGCGCTACGACCATCTAGCACATACCTACGGCCCAGCACTACAAACAGAAGCCTACTTAGAAGACCTAGGGAAAAAAGGATTTTGGGGAGGAGCCGAATCAATAGCAGCAGCAGCAGAAATACTAAAGGCGTCAATAGAAATACACTACGAAGCAGGTCCAACCTCCACACACACACACACACACACACACACTCCGGTAGACAACAATCAACCACCCAGGGCAATGAGAATAGCGCACAGGACATCAGGAGACGGTTCCAGAAATCAATACGACAGCATCACAGCCAAAGAAGAAAGGAAATCCACGAGAAGCAGGAATGGAACGCTAAATATGATCATGCTAGATCAAAGAATAGAGGAACAAAGTGTAGCAATACCACCCGGATGATACGTAATATTAAGTATTTTATTAGTTATTAGGAAATTAAGATATTTTCAATTTGTAATCTTAGAACAATAGATATGTGTGAAATAAGAACAATGTAAAACTTTGATACCAAAGTTTATTAAGTTAAAATGCATAATCGCATAACGGTCTTGGTTGCGTACTCAAAAACCCCATTGATGCGTAGCCTACTAACTACCCGGTGTTGCAGCAGCGGTGTCTTGCGGTATGCATTGCAGACATGCTAACGCGGCTCAACACTCCACCCGATCCCGCCTATCACATAAATTCCTACCCACCTTACTGGCATGGGGTGGGCCTGGCGTAATCCAGGATCGACCCTCGAGTCAGCTCCATGTCAGATGATGATGATGATGATAAAAAGAAAACTGGAAACTTATAAAACTTTATGATTTGTATTATTTTTGCAATATTTAACCGTTGAAACATTAAAATCATTTGTCAATTTTGTTTTTTGACGATTTAAACTGTTCAGGCTAAAAGCGGCTAAACGGAAACCGCCAAAACGGTTCTTTTCATCTAAAATTGCTCCTATTATTATTTAACACCATCATATCTAGTTTAGAGCCGAAATTCGTACATTTTTGAAAAAGGCCAAACTTGATAGGGCATTAATTTTTTTGCACTGGGGCATGCAGGGAGATCGCGCTTGGACAGGTCGCCAATTCGACATGAGTATAATACGAATCTAAGATTCTTTTTTTGAGTGCGGCTATAATACAGTAGAGTACCTTTTCCCCTCTCTAATCTTTTTTTGGGGATCAACCTCGTTTTCTTGCGGGATACCAGTGAGATTACTAATCTTATTAACATAATTATTTGGTTTTTCTGTGTTAAGGCGTTTGGGCTGTAAAGTGTCTACAGACACACACATCGCCGCGACAGTGCCCGCTTGATCGGCCTTCCAAAGCTCTAAAATGTGCTTGTTAGTATAAATGTTTAGGTGCAAAATGCTTGCCCTAAATATACTTCCTTTTAGGCATAACTCTTATATTGACGAGTAAGTCCAACGCGTAAACACTCCAATCAAAAATAGAATTTAGTTCACGATCTTAAAAACCATCACATTACCATTTTCTACATACATTCGGTATAGTGGAGAAGGTAGAAAATAGCATCTGTCACCTTTGTAACGGATCACCCTGTATAAAGGAAAATAATTTTAAAAAGTGCATTTTACTAACCATATCATCAAAAACCTAAATCATCTCTAACGAAACAGGAGATATTGGTTCGCCCATACGGGTCATGGGTTCAAATCTCGCAACCTTGACATACATGTTTATACTGTAAGGATTAAAAATGTTTACAGCTTGAGATTTGCATTTCAATATAATAAAAACTGGAATTCTGTACAATTTGGCTACTCCGTTCTACCAAAAACTAATAAATATCAAAACAAAAATGCAAATTTTACAAGAGAAAATGTATCTTTCTCCATTTCGTGCCGCACAGTACATTTTTAAAATAACTTCAATTTACAAAATACGTGCATCTTGTTCTTAACCCCATAAAATGAGCCTATTTGAATTTTACGACTACATCACTATAAAGATCGCGTCGTTCGTCTTTTGGGAAACTTTTCGTTTATTTTATTGCCAAGTTTCGTCCTATGTCTTGCTCAAACTGCCTTAAGGTCAGTCCAATTTTTTTATTACATTTTCTTATTTGTCTTTTCCGACACAGCCGTAAAAATCTTTGATAACTTAGTAAGTTTAATAATTGGACCGATAGGGAATTGAAGAAACGTCTGATGCTAATCATTAAACTTATTGTACTTATTCGGTTTGCTGTTCATGTTTATTACCTTTCGCATATCTCTACTAGATATGTGTATTTGTACAAATGTAATTCCCCTTCGGTTATTTGTTTACTAGTTTCCCATTTCCAAAAATAGCAACTGCCAAAATCCTTGAAATTATATTGCACAACATCCACTTCATTAAATAACCAACATAAAATTTTAACCAAACCCATTCACTTGCATGTGTCACGCTTAGTGTATTAATTAATCGATCGTGTTTGCAATATCAAAGGGCCATATGGGCAAGATAGGAGCTGTGACAACTGTCGGTTTAATACTGATAATGTCCTGTTTTGCGGTGAACTACATCATTACGTATTTTTCTACGTAATATCATAGCCGGAAACACAAATTGGTTTGGTTCTCAATGTCGAGCTGATTTCGTGAAGTGTAAATGTTAAAATTATGGTTTGTTCGTACGTAATGAACATTGAACAAACCTTCGAGGGTTGTTTTATTTTTAATTATATTTTGTTAATTTCAGGAACGCGACGCTACCACACACTAAAGCCCTTTGGGCTAATGCTGTCCGGAAAATATCATTACTGCGAGAAGGAAGGCCCTCGTTTGCTTCGGTAGCCTTAAGGGCTATGGAGGCAAAAGACATTTTGAGAAATTTGCAAAATAATCACACGCCTAATATTCAACCGTCCTCTCTACAGGTTAGTAACTTATTCGCTTATTATTCATTAACAAAAAAAATGAGCCGCTGAGAATTTAAATTTACATTTACATTATGAAGTTATGAGGCATTCCCTTTCTACGTCGCATTTAAACCCTTTTGCAAACCCAACTCGAATTATTCTGTATAAATTAAAATTTAAAATGGTTTGTTTTTCATTTTCAGAAAGAACCTGACACACAATCAAATAATAATTTACACCATTCAGTCGACATAGATAATACAGTCACGTTAAGAAATGGCCGACAACAAAGTATTACGGATGACCTTATGGATATGCATGGAAGGACAAGTTTTGAATACTGTAATGAATCATTTTCGAGAGATGAAGACTCTTTCACGGAAATGCAAGGTTAGTTCAGTGTGCACTACATTTCTACCATTAAACTAATCGTGTGAATACTACCTAAAAAACTCAACATTTTCTTCTAACTAATGTTAGATAGTAACATGGAAAGTATTTGAGGAGAACCGTGATAAAATAATTATTTTTGTTGCAGCCGATTTGGCGACGGTTTTCAAAAGGGGGCTTATGTACAAAGGAATATATTGGCCCAGTCTTACCAACAGCTTCCACAGTAAACACCTGGAAATGGCTTATTTGCGATATTCACACCGACAGAGACAAAAATCCCTTATTATTGTCAACATTGTTGACTTCCTGTTGAAGGTATGTAATCATAAACTTAAGGGGAGTTGTAATTGATTTTGAGATGGTTTAGAGAAAAGGGATTGTATGGGGGAAGAAAACTAAAAACGGCACAAGTTAGGGGGCACAGAAAGGGATGAGAGAGAGAAATATAGTGAAGGAGATAATGATTAGACAAAAGGAATTGTAGAGAGAAAACTAACAAAAATACAAGAAACACAGGGGGGATTGTAAAATGGAAAGATAAACAAGAAGAGCAAGGTTAAAGGGAAAGGGCCAAAAGAAGGAGGTTACAGAAAGCAAACTACGAAAGGTATAAGGGAAGAGATATAGTAAGGAATTAAAGAGGAAGATTAAGAGAAGAAGAAAAGAAACAGACGGACGGAATTAGAGGGAGGGGCTTAGAGTGAGGGAACTAGGTGGGATACAAGGACGGGGTACAGGAAAGAATAGGATAGGGAGAGATAGAGAAGAAAAAACGGACTAGGGCGGTAGTGGGACAGAACTAGGAAAAGTACAAGTGAGAGGACATATATAGATGGATAGATAGATAAGTAGATAGATAGATTTATTTCCGTGGTTCTGTATATACAAAGAATTTAGATAAAAATCTAAAACTCTACCCCATCTAATTATACCATATTGTATGACAATACTGACAGGCATAGGGAGGAATTAAAGAGGGAGATATAAAGAAGAAGAGAAGGAATAGACGCATGAGGCTGGAGCAAGGAGTTCAGAGGGAGAGAAAACTAGGAAGGATACAAGGGGCGGGGCACAGGAATAAATGAGAGAGGGAGCGACAGAAGAAGAAATGGTTTAGAAGACGGGAACTAGGAACGATATAAGGGGGGGCATAGAATGAAATTAAAGAGGGAGATATAGGACAGAAGAGAAGGGATAGACGGATGACAATGGAGTGAGGGGCTTAGAGAGAGGGAATTAGGAAGGGTACCAGGGAGGGGGTACATGAAAAAATGAGAAAGGAAGAAAAACAGAAGAACAAAAGGGCTGGAGGGATAATAAATACATAATAGTAATAAATAAATTTATTTCATTCCAAAATTCACCTAATTAATAACAATAACAAATGCCATAAACATGAAATACAATAGAAATACTCCCGCTTAAGTTTTTTTTAAAACTTAAGGGGGAGTATTTCTTGTGTTTGCGAAAAAAAAATAAACATAACTAACAATGGTTATTGTATGGCTATTGGGTCACATTAAGTCTATTTTAAAAGTTTTAATTTATAATAAAATAAAATATTATGAATTAATCGTTAAAGAAAAATAAAAATGAGAAGCAGCTATTCAAAAAGACCTTGCATTTCTAACCGTGGACAAGCTAATAACAAATCTTTAATGCATGTAACATATTTGGTATAAGATTTTCCTTCCTTTATAGTTTTGGTTAAAATGATATACATTTTTATAAATATTTATGTGGGAGTTAAAAGGACGGAACCTAAGAAATACAAGGGAGGGGCGAAAGAAGGAATGAGAGAGTGGGACATAAAGAAGATTAGGAGAGAGATAATAGAATAGAAAAAACGTGGTAGGAGAGTAGGAGACCACAAGAAATAATGAGTTCGAGACAGGGAGAGAGGCAGTGGAGGTGGGAATAGAAGGGGAACTGGAAGAATAAGAAAATGGTAAGGGTAAAAACTAAAGATAAAGATAGGCAGAAGGTGAGTGGAAAATACTGAGGAGTACCGAGTGGGTGAACGAGTGAGAAAGAAAGAAACAAAGAGTATTAAAGAGAAAGACACTGAGATAGAGAAAAATTATTTCTATGAGGTTTTAAGAATTTTGTTTTCTTTTTAGGTTGCCCTTTCTGCGTTGTGGACGTCCGCAAACATGGACAGGGACATTTCATGCCATACCGAAAGCATAATTTGGTCTGTTTGTTGTATGACTGCAAACGTTGCAATTTGCATATTGGGTTGGTGGAGGTGTTTTGCAAACAATTATTTGCATTGGGCAGCTGTTTGCACTTGGCTTCTCCTTAATGTTCAGAGTAAGTTAAAAAAACTTTTATTGTAGTGTAAAGGTGATGCAAAGTTTGAGTATTGAAACAATTTTTTAAACCTTAGTATATAAATAACTCTGATTTGTATTACCTACCGACTAGCCCTAATGTAAGACGAAACCGATGAAATTTCTTTATTTGTAGGTTTTATTGGGGGAGGGCTTGGTTTTTGCCAAAAAGAAGATTTAGTTTGGTACGTTTTATTCACAATTTTTGTACCATACGCTATGTTGCCGCTTCCTCTTCGTTGGTGCATGATTGCTGGGTGTGTGTCTTCCGTTGGTCATATTATAGTAACCACAATCATAATCTACTCGGATGCTAACGAATCAGTAAGTAGCATTTAACAACCAGTCGATGAAATTTATATCAAACATGCTTTGTTAAATTTGGAAATGTTACGCAGAAGCTGTTGTATTAACGATTTCAGTTTTTTTAGAACGAATCAGAAAAATGTCGTGTACGAAGAATAATTGCAAATGCTTTGCTCTATACGGCAGTAAATTTTGCCGGAATGTACACAAAATATTTAACGGACCGCAGTCAAAGAAAGGCCTTCTTGGAAACGCATCGTTCCATGGAAACGAGATATCGTACTCAAACTGAAAATGATAGACAGGAAAAATTACTACTTTCAGGTATTTATTTTGTTGTTTAGTAGGAACGTCCTAGATAAAATCAGGTTCGGATGAGTTTGCTTACAAAATAACTTTACGTCTAGTCGTTGTTGATTTATTGCTAGAAAGAAAAGCTATAACTTTCTGCTATACCCCTATTTCAGAATTTATGGTATTGTTTCAGTATTACCAGATTTTGTGGCCAAAGAAATGATCAGGGACATAGCCAGGGAAGAAGAAAGAGGTGGTACATTTCAACCACACCAATTTCATAAAATCTACATTCATCGGTACGAAAATGTCAGCATACTTTTTGCGGATATTAAGGGTTTTACGGGTAAGTCCGTAATTAATTAATTGTTTCTAATTTGAAGCACAAAATTTTTTCAGCTTTGGCAAGTCAGTGTAGTGCTCAAGAGTTGGTTAGAATTTTGAACGACCTCTTTGCTCGATTTGACAAATTGGCTGCTGTAAGTTTTGCAAAGTTTAGCATGTTTTGTTTTTTTAATTTAATCCTTCTGAGTAGGAGAACCACTGTTTACGAATAAAACTTTTGGGCGACTGCTACTACTGCGTTTCTGGACTTCCTACGCCCAGGTCAGACCATGCCCACTGTTGTGTTGAAATGGGGTTGCATATGATTAGAGGCATAAGGGACACAAGGCATAAAACTCAGGTAAGGTTCATAATTTTCTGTTTATTTTTTTAATTATTAAGCATTTATTTTAGTATTTCAGTTTCATAAAAAGAATTCTGGCATGTCAAATTATCTGATATTGTGTTTTGTCTAGAAATTAATGTCGAAAGTTTAACGGATAAACATGTGTTAGTGTCCAAGGGTGTGTATGCACATACGGACTTTATAAATCAAACAAACGAGGTTGGTTCGCCAAAAAATAGGGCGGGGTTTGCAGGTTTAAAGCGAGCAGAAAATCTTTTTGAAATTTTTACGTATGAACATACGTTTGAGATTAAGAAAATATTAAACGGTTACAAATTTGCTCAAGCGGGCATTTCTATCAGCTTTTTCGCCAATATTTTTCCAGTCAAGAAAACGACATTTTTTTTGAAAAAATAATCAGCTGAATTTTCAAGGAGGCCTTGAGTTCAGCATAAAGAATAACCACGAAAAAGATCACCGTTGAATGTTGATCTCCCGATTGCCTAAGCCGCCTTTTTAAAACAAAGGTCACAAAAACCGTTTTTAGCAAATAACTTGATAACGGTTGCATCTGCGAAAAAAGTTTTAAACAAAACTTGAATAGCTCTAAAGTTTCTATAAAAAAGGTTATATGAAATTATTTCGTAAATACAACCATTTTCAAGAAAAAGCGTGTTCAACGCATTCTCACCTTGTAGTATTGCACCGATTTCCACACCGTGAGGTCTGCTTTGAATACGAGCTTTTAAACGATAGCATGCTGCAAGTGCACAAACCGAACAAACCCGATCAAACCCGAGAAACAACGAGACAAGAATGATTTGATTTGAACATTAGGATTGAGCGTTTGATATATTGCTCAGATACGCTCACATTTTGGATACGAATGGTCATTTCGAATGAATGTATCTATTATTATAAATCATTCGAATATGTCCATCACTACGAAAGCCTGCCAGATTAAACTTTAAAATCTCCTTTCCTCTTCAGATTCTTCTCTACCAATTTTTATGCAGTGGCTAATCGGCACTATCTGCCATGAAAACGTTTTCTACGCATTTTCTTGAAAACAGTTGCATTTACGGAAAAATGCCATTGAATCTTTTTTATAGAAAATTTAATGATCTCCAAGTATTGGCGGAAACATTGTTTTATAGGTGCAACCGTTATCAAGTTATTCGCCAAAAAACAGTTTTTATGACATTTGTCATCGTGTCCTGGCGTGCCTAGGTGTTGTTTTGTCTCGGAACTGGTTGCTGCTGTGCAAAGAGTTGCCCCAGGCATGAGCTGATGCTCGATCTGGGGGTAGTTCTTACGATTCTAGGAGAAACCTACAAGGACCGTAACTGGAAACTAGTGCTCGATCTTAGGGTAACGGGAAGCTAGGGCTCGATTTATGGGTGACCAGGGGCTACTGCTCAATTTGGTGGTGACCGCAAGCTGGAGCTCGATTTGGGGTGACCGGAGGCTAAAGCTAGAGCTTGAGCGTTCTCAATTGGTTATCTTATTATTATTAACACTTGAAAGTTGTCGGATTGTAAGTACTTCTTTGCAGTATTCTAAAGAAATTACAGATTCTTTATTTACTTGCATTTTAGTGAACGGGTTTGTAGCTTTAACTAGAAAACAGTCGTTTTGATATAGTTTTATGTGAAAACTCAAATATTTGCTTAGTTCAAACAATGGTATCGTTGATAATTTTCATAAGTTCGTAAATTAGGCTTAATAGACCTTGCAAAAGTTATTGTGTGGTGTGGATTAAAATTGTCATGAAGTTTACGCTGACTGATATATTAGGTTTCACTTATCATATATTTAAGGCTCACGTCTCATAGTCATAGCCGCCGAGTACGATCGGCTTATGGGCTGGTGCACTACAATAGTACCCTAAATGTGCAACAGTCGGCGAATTGAAACCCTCAGGAAAATACTAATAAAACCTAGACAGTGTTGCTACCCCGTATACAACGAAATCGGTATTATACCATCGACAAAGTATGTAAGATATATATTTTTCTTCCGTATTTTTGAAAAATATGTATTTGTCTTCATAAAAAAATGTTTGTTTTGAATTCATATTATTCATAAAAGCCTAACGTTACAAAAATTAGATAATACAGTAATACATTTATTTTATTATAGAAAAAAAGCAAATGAGTAATAAGGAATAATGCAAGGATGCTCCCAGGGTCTAGTTAAAGTCGTAGGCCAAGCGATGTATTCGGGAAAGACCTGGCTTCTTTCAAAAATTTTGAAAATTTCGAAAATTTTAAAAAATGCCCAATTTTTGAAAGTTCTGAAAATAGTTTAAAATTATTAAATTTGTTGAAATAGCAATGTTCGTAGCAATAATCTCACGTAGACCGCTTAGGCTAACAAAAAATAAGTTTGTTTTTGCATTGTTTTTTGAAAAATATAACTGTTCTTAACAATAACTTTGCGTAAATTGCCTAGACTAACAACATTGTTTTAAAAAATAAGTTTGTTTTCGCATTGTTTTCTGTAAAAATATAACTGTTTTAACAATAACTTGGTGTATACCGCCTAGACCAACACCATTGTTTTAAAAAATAACTTTGAAAAAGGTAGTATACTTAGAATTATTGAAGTATGTCTTTTATATTGGCCTAACACGTATTAGGCGTTTTACAAACCGCCCGAAATATTTTAAGCAAAATAAAAATATGTAATCTACTCGTAATTTGCTTGGCATTTTATAAAATGACTGCTATTATTGTGCTATAACGTAAACCGAAGCCTCAACTGAAAAATTTTAAAATGACTAGGCATTTTACATGATAACAAATTTTTCATTAATTTGATGTTTCTATTTATTTTACAACGAGAGCGTAGAAATCGGAGATGAGGCTGGGCTCTAGAACGGAAAGGGTACCTAGTGATCGGGCAGGGGTGGTAGTAGGTCACGCTAGTTGTATTGGGTGGTATAGGAGTAATGCATGGCTCTAGAAGGAGCGGGGTGTTGCAGTGCTCTAGGACAGCGCTACTCAAAGTTGTTGTCCGCTATTCGGTGCCAGTGCTGTGTGCCTATGCGAGATATTAATACTGCGTAAATATGGCACTAGTTCCCTGTCACATTGGAAAAATATCTTTGTTCGCCATTAAATAGTTTGAGAAGCATATGTTCTAAGATGAGCTTGCAAGGATGGTGTGCTGTAGACCGGAAGCAGGCGCTTGATCTAGAAGCCGAGCTCTAGAGGCATAAAACTCGTTAAACATGTTATATATTTATACCGAATGTTCACAAACTTTTTTCCTCCCTTTAATACTATCAATGACAGACACATTGAGGACCAAACATTTGGTGCAGGGACCAAGCAATCAAATTTAAACAAAGACGCGGTGTATACAATCTAGAGTACTTGGTCCATATTTGCTTCAATTGTTTAGTCCTTTCAATAGGGTTGAATCAGTGGGGAAAAATGCGGTGTAAACAGTAGTAGGGTAATAGAAAGACTAAATGCTACTTACATTTTATTTTCTAATACTAGTAGTGTTTACCACGTTTATGTTGGTATAACACAAATAAATAATTACAACCCTACTATTACTTCTGATTTAAATATTTTATATTTTATAAATTGTCTTACAACTATAGCAATTAATTAAGTGCGATGCGGAGCAAATGAGAACCAAAATAGGTTAAGTGTTTTGTTTTTCTGTATTTACCAAGTTGGTGTATACAACTAGGAACAAAATGGGATGTTGTGCCAATATAGTCCCACAATAGTACTCGCGGTAGTATACGTAGCAAGGCGCCAACATTAGAGATGGTGACTGCGTGTGTCTGTTCACACTTGTTTAACAATTAAATAAATTACCCAACTTTCATTTTGAATTAAGCCTTCCGTATTAGAACTTAATCTATAAGAAACATGTCTGAATACGTACACTAAGTTTTTTACGAAGGGTTAATACTTAAAACAAGAAGTACATGTTTTAAGTAGTTTGCAAGCAGGGCAAGCAATTTCCTTCTCCAACAACGTAGTAAGTTCACGTTTAGCTGTCATCTATAAGAAATATAAGTGCTACATGTATTCCGTTTAGCTGTATGGAGCAGAATGCTGAAAACTTTCCAAGCAGACTGAAAAAAGTTGGCCTTATTGCAGATTAATCCCGCATGAACCGACAAAGTTAAAAACACCGAGATGCTCCAACGACTGTACAAAAATTTAAAAAAATTGTAATGACCATAAAAACAAGAAAACTGAAATATTTTCGGAACACAACGCGACATGAATAATATAGGATGTTACAGATTATCATGCGAGGAAAAATATTAGAAAAACGAAGCTTAGGTAAAAGATAAACGCCATGACTGAAAAATTTAGGAGACTCGTATGGAAACAGTACCACGTCACTATTCTGAATGGCCGTATTTACAGTAAAAAATAGTCTTAATGATCACTAAACTTTGGTAAACCCAAACCATTCCCAGTGCCCTTCCACTATCTAAAAAGTACAAATCCCAAAAATAGTCGAGTATAAATTTTTATTTAAAAATGGGCAGAACACTTCGCTTTGAATTTCCTATACTGTAGACATTGATACTTACCGTATTTGCAAAAGTATATTTGTATAACGTATCGTTCAACAACGTTAAGGTCGCACCACTCGTACTCCGGCAGCGCTAGCGCACTGGTAAAATAGCGAGTATTATACGGAATTACCTTGGGCATTAGCCGCCTGGTGAGTAAGTCACAGCGGAACATTTTTCTAGGTGTTTTTGTTTACAAAAAAATTTTTTTCTGGAAAAAGATTCCTTGGTATTAAAGAAAACCAGAGAGGGGGGAATATTACTACACTTAAAAATTAAGTTCTAAATTTTATTCGACTATGAGAAATTTATAGCTTGACATAATTTCGATTCAGCGGTCCCCGAATTGAGCGATCCCCCGTCGAGCAACGCCGATTGAGCGATTCACGACTGGGCGGTAGCCTAATTAGCCGGTAACCTGATTGAGGGTCTTCCGATTATGCGTTGGTTTCTATTACAAACTTTTACACTCTATGAGTTTTTGTTTTACATGAGTGTTCCGAATTTGATTAAAATCGGCTTAACAGTTCTCGAGATAAACATCTTTATTTCTATTTTTTAAATTATTTAATGACCTCCTAATCGAACCACCGCTCAATTAAATCACTGCTCAATTTGGTCAATGCTCAATTGGGCCACTGCTCAATTGGGTCATTGCCCAATCTGGGATGGCTCAATCAAGTCACTGCTCAATTAGGTCACCGCCCAGTTGAAATCTAATCAATCGCTGAACGCTCAGTCGAGCTTGTCCTCAATTAGGTCCCCGGTCAGTCGGGCACCGCTCTATTGGGGACCGTCAATTGGGGACCGCTCGACTGACGATTGCTCAATTGGGGAGCTCAATCGGGGTGAATTCATGGGCTTAAATGGAAACGTTCTAACGTTGTTCGTGCACGATATTAAACAAAGGTGTATAAATTTTCGATTTTCAAAAATTCAAAGAAGGCGTCACAGGAAATTTAACGGACTGGGACATTGACCAAATTGTAGCGCATCGCTAACTCCCTAAAACTACAATATTATTGTAAAATAATCCTGTTCCCAGTTTTTAAGCAATTTTTTAAGACTTGAAAATACTTTTCACTTTACAGTTTTCAATTGTACAAACATTATTTGACATAGCAGTATTGAGCTTTTCCAGGGTTATTGTTATATCCAATTTCATCCCGATCTGTCAACTCGTTTTTCAGTAATAAGGCCTTAAAGTCAAAATTGTCAAATAATCGTAGCGGCCGCCATTTTAAAGCTAGTGTATTCCGTAAAATGGTTTCCATTGCAGCTTAGCGCCTTCTGTTATACTTTGTCCCAGTGGCGTAACTCCAGATTTTGGGCCCGGGGGCAAGATACCTGAAGGGCCCTGGCCCCATCCTCAAAAGAACTTCAATAATAAAGTAATTGATAATAAGAACAATTTCTTTAACAGGAAAAAAATTATTTGCAGTCTAGTAAATGAAAATAAATATATTAATGCCGTGCCTAATTAAGATCTTAAATTTTCTGAAGGTAATGTGTCTGGGTCGGTACCAAAAAGTGTGGGTGTTGTGTTGTTATTAAATATAATCTCACTTCAGTATTTTTAATTGTGTGAGTACATACTTACTTACATGGAATTTATAGTATATTATAATACAAGTGTATAAGCAGCTCCGTTAAAAGGCACTCGGCTTCGCCTCGTGCTTTTAAACCCGTCGCGCGTGCTTTAAGGGCTCTTATACACGTGTATTATACGCTATTTTTTATTATACCTGTATCATAATCTAGAAAATAAGAAGAATATAGCTAGGAAGCAGCATTTTGATTTTGATTCATCTTACATAGTAGTCCATGATGTGACGTCATATCATTTACCTGGAGATTGGTTAGCATTTTTTGTTGTTTATGTTGCTAAGTGAATTTGAATTATTTTTTTTCGCGTGTTTGTAATTTGTTGCTTCAAAATTGATGACGTCATTGTTGCTTAGCAACTTTAAAACACCGGGGTGTTTTAATGTTGGGTTTACGCACGCTTTTTGGTTTGTTTTACAAGGGAGGTATAATAAAATAGTATATTATGCAACAAGTTTTAGAAGCGGCATTTTAGTCACGAGTGTTTATTAATACGAGTATCTAGAAAAGTTTCTAAAACGAATTGCATACTATACTTTTTCTACGACCATCACAAAAATACTAAAATTTGGAAATTATTTTATTATCTTAAGCAATATTAATTATTTTGACAGATTGATGACAAGTGACGACTAACTTGATTTTCAGTTGAGTTTCAATTGATTTTTGCGATTAAAAACCTAGAGCTAACTTCAGCCCGTGACTAAAGCGCACAAAGTCACGGCTTGTCGAGGTGTGTTTAAAAGGTCACTTAGCGTCACGGAAACATATGCGATAAACGGCATTTTAAACATGGAAGTACAAAAAAATGTTTATTGTTGAATATAAAAATAAAGACCGTCGAAAGTCAAAAATTTGTACTAAAAAAACTTCGTAATAAAGAAATAAAAAAAAATAACAACTCGTAGCTCGTGGCAGGGCCCCTTAGGGCCCGGGGCTTGGGGGCCGCTGTCCCCTCTCCTCCATGGTAGTTACGCCACTGCTTTGTCCTGGAAAATTAAAAATTCCTCGTTTGAAAACAATAATAGCAATAAAACATATTTAGCTTCCGTTTTCGGTTCTCAAAAAAAAACTTTTTGACCTAATCATTTTTTTTTGTTGTGCTTATAGTAATGTCTAGATTAAGAGTTTTCTAGATCTTGTCCGTTTATATTGTCAAGACAAGTGTAGTGAAATCTTACTTTGAAGTTTAGCTTTTCAGACAAGACTAGAGTTGTTAACTTTTAATGAATACATATTTTACATCAGTTTTTTGCCTTCCCGGAGATCCAAAAAATGTGATTCCATCAGAAACTCAGAATTGAAAATTTTCACGATTACAACACATTTTTATTATCTACGTTGCAAGTAAGCTAAAATAATTCTTATATTTGGTCGGTACATGGCTGTTATTTTTGCATCGACTTCAACAATTCTTGCTTTTCATTTTTCTGCAACACGCTATGGTCGCTTAGGTCTGGTTTAAGCACGCGGCTACACTAGTTGTACCTTGTATGCATATAAATGAAGCCTCTTACGTAGTCAAGAATGGCAACTCGAAGTCTCTAGCAGCCTGCTAATAGATTTCTTGGGGTTGCGAACAAACTTTCAGGGTTGTTTTAGATTAGAAAAAAAAACAGATTGCTTCTATCGTTTTTCGTTTACATTTTATTAAGCAGTAAAACCGTAATCATTTTTTTTATAATCAAATCGCCCTGTAAAATGTAATATAACGAACTACGTTTTTTCTTTAAGCGAAATAAGATTCAATGAATTATTTATTTATGAAAAACAATTTCGACATGTTTCGAAACTAATATTAAAAACTTATAATCTAAAACTTACTAATAAGTTTATAATGTAAATTGCTAACATTTTACTAAAATTAATTTTAAAATTTCTTATAGTACATAAGTTAAAAGTATTTCAAACACATTTCTCGCAAATCTTCAATACTTTCCCGCATTCTCTCTCGATAAATTGGATCTCGTTGACACATATCCGTAATAAAATCTTTTCGATCTTTTAAAAATATCTTTTGCGTAGTTTCCTCATTCGCAGTGTATTCTTTCATGAGGTCGGAATTTGTCATCGTGAAATGATAGTAAATGACAGTTTGACAAACGGCTTGAGGTGTCATATATTCGCAGCTCTCCATGAACTCGTCCTTAGTGTAAATTTGATCAGCATTACAACCATATGTGTTTAACGTATTTACAAACTTCCTGTAATATAAATCAATTAATATTGACATAAATTGAGACCTTGTTTTGCGATTTGTCGTAAGGTAAAGCACACATAACAAATCATGTGCTGGAGGACAGTATCGCATAATTTGGTAGTCGATGATAACACAATCAAAGGGGTTTCCATTTTGATACTTCATCATGAGGTTGCTCGCCCAAAGATCTCCATGGCATATCACATTGCGGTATTTTTTCGAAGGTTTAATGAGCTCGTAAACAGCTTCATATGCCTTTTTTGATTTTTCTTTAAATTCGTTCTGGGACAAATTTGATCGAGGGTTGGGGAACAAATCTATTTCATGATCAACCGTATCAATTGCCAACCTTATGCTAGTTATACCATCATTACATTTTTTCATTGAGAAAAAGCTTTCCTCCAATTCACCTTCAAAATGATCCAGAAGTCGATACTTTGTTGATGTTTTTTGACTTAGCTTTTCTTCGAGGATGATATTGGTGGCGTGGTAAATTGCAAGTTTTTCAACGACAACCTTGAGATGCTCCAAATCGAAAGCGACTCGTGGATCTGCTGCCCGAAAACCATCAAACTCCATATCATCAAACACTATTACATCGTTCATTCGTATGAGGTGCCATGGAACGGTACATCTTTCAATTACATCTATACCCATTTGTCTAATTAACGGCATGAAGGTTTGAAGCATAAATGCTTCCTTGAAGAAAGCACCACAACTTACGGCGATATCAAAGCGCGTTTTATTCGCCGGGCTGCATTTTGCGAACAAATGTAGAGTCTGTTCTTGGTTTTGAACTAAAACGTTAATTTTTAATTTATAATGATCACCTAAAAATCCCCCAATTTTGCTTAGGGGATTTACCGAGTAATCCAACAACTCATATTTGGTTGTCTTTATTTTGTTCGGGATGATTTTAAAACAGTCTTCCAAAGTTATTCGTGGATGTGTTACAAAGTCTTTTAGCTCCATAAGAGTTTCCGTCATTAATCTCTTGTAATTTGCATCAGTTTTGAATAAATCAGTCGAAAAAGGAGCACCATCGCCAAAAACAAACTTTTTGAAATCTTCCAAGTTGGTGGTTACATTTTTGTGAAATTCTGGGTTAGCTCCTTGAAACGAATAATAATACGCCGTTTGTAATTTGATTTGTGGTAATAAATAATTAACGGATATTTCAAAATCTTCATATGGTAGAATCTGTTCAAGGTCTAATTTTCCCCTTTTCAGTTCTAATTTTAAGCAATCATGGTAGTAGCGTAACAGTTCATGAAGGTGATGTTTTCGTCTTTCGGTGCTTGTGGTGAGGTAAATAAATTGCAACACATCATGAGCTGGGGGGCAATAACGTTGTAGTTGGAAATCTACCAACTTGCACTCGATTGGTACCCCATTTTCATAACGAAACATCACGTTTTTGCCCCACATATCCCCATGACATAGCACGTTATAAAAGTCTTCTTTTGGCCTTAAAATTTCAAAGGAGTTTTCAGCAATTTCTGCTAACCTTCTCTTGAATTCTTCGTTGCTAGTATCTTTGGAAAGTGGAAGCAAATCAATGACAGCATTAAGCGCGCTTAGCCTTGCCCTAAACCAACCGTACCCCAAAAAGCTCTCATCTTTTCTAAAAAGTGGTTCTTGCATGCAACCTGGATACTCATCTAACAATCTGTATTTTTTGCCCAACTTTTTGGATTTTAACTCTTGGTATCCAATACTTCCAGCGTGGTATTTTGCCAAAACCTTCAAACTAATTCTTATAACATCCAACGGAAGTGCGTTTGGGTGTTCAGGCAAAACAAAACCTTTTTCGGATAAATCCTCGAAAACGATCAGATCGTTGTCTTTCCCAAAATAATATTTCGGTGCCAAATTAGGATCAAAACCATCAAAAATTTTAAATTCTTCAAAGAGAACTTTATAGGTAAATATTTCATTGGTGAAGGCATTTACTGATAACGCATAACGACTTTGGAGTTCGTGATTAAATGGAAATCGTTTCGCAAAAAATCTTACCTCCTTTTCGGCACCTTTTGATGATATTTTGATTTTTATCAAGAGATGGTCACCCATAAATCCATTTACGGTCTCCGAAAACGGTTCCACTTCATAATTTAACACTTGAAAGTTATCGAATTGCAGATAATTTTTAATTATTTGCTTACAATCTTCGACAGAAAGTACGGATTCCTTATCATACTTCATTTTGGGTTTCTAACTGCAACGTTTAACATAAATTCAATCACTTTTAAATGAACAGTAGATGCAAACAGTAAAGGTTGGTGATTATGATGTACAGTATCAATGTTTACTCATTTAAACAATGGTGTCTGCACTATTGTTTGCCTTAATTTCTTTCTCTGTTTCTCATTTTAATCATACACATGGATTGATATGTGATGTCTCTGAGTAACACATATTTGCATTTATCACGTGATGTGAAAAGCCTGACATATTCATTTTAGTATGTAAATTTAAGCCAGTGGCGGCGTTCGAATACAAATTAAAAATTGCGTAAATTATTAATAGTTTGACTTGTAGGCTCCCATGGCCGGTGTAAATAATATTTCACCTTTCGGGTTAGCGCTTTGCCAAGGGTGAAAGTACTGCCGATGTTTCGTCCACGGTTGCACGTGGTATTCTCAGGTCTGTGGCCTCTATTGCCGCAACACGCATAATTATGTGTAACCGTAGAAGAAACTCAATTACAGTATTATATAATTGTTATTGTCATCAGTTTTCTCAAAGTGTGCACTTTGCTGCGCTTGCGGTCAGATGTTTGCTTTAGAAACTTCCCAGGGAGTGTAAACAGTAGCATTTCAGCATGTAAACCATCAAATGCAAAATAATTAAAATTAAAATTAACTTTCCAGGGTCTAAACCAAGACCAAGTATGCCTCAAAACGTCCTACAAGCATGCATTCATTGCGCCACTGTGTTTTTTTACAGCAAATGCTTAAATTTGATATGAAAACATGGATTCAAAGTAAATCCACGTCGTATGTGCACATACCCGCTATCTATGTAAAATAAAATCCCAACGGTCATCAGAAAATGTTTCATCATAAATTTCTGATTTTGTTATGCAGATACGATAATATACAGTGGTTCCTGATGTGAATCCATAAAAATAAATTTAGAAGGGTTGTAGATTACAAATAAAACGAAAATTTCTTGCGAACATATGCCGCGATGAGTTAATTAGCCCGTATTAATTGACTGCACGTCTTTGTTGACAAATGTACTATTACTTTATACAAAGTGCATTGTTAGCTTTACTATGTGAAGTTGAGCTACTTGACCTGAGACACACTATGTGGTTTATACATGGCGGTCGGCTTTTCAGCTTATTTTGTCCTAATCGTAAGAGAACTGCTGAATGAAATTTTTGAAGTTCAGTGAATCGGCTAGATCTCCCGATTTGAATCTCTGTGATTTCTGAATCTGGGGTTACCCAAAGACCCTGGCGTACGCTCAAACCGTCAACACGAGAGAAGAGCTATGGCAGAGGATCTCAAACGTTTGTCAAACACAGTCTAATTTAATACTGAACTGTCTCTGCATTCTCTGAAAGACTTAGGAGCGTGGTAATTTCAGAAATTTTTTACCCTGGCTCAGCGCACTTAGCGCTATTCACCCGTTTTACATGTCCCACTCCGAAAAGACATGCAACCCTGCAACCCAACATACAACGTCGATGGACAGGGCGGGTTTAACGTATTCAGAAAAATTTCCAACGTGCAGAGGATTCGAACCTACTGCTGTTGGAAGTCTAGCTCTAGAGCCTGAGACTCTAACTACTAGACTACCCGCTGTCCCCAAAAACAGAATATCATAGAGGCGACAAATCAACAGCTTTTTTCCGAGCATTCTAGCTTTAAAATGGAAGCCGCTACGATTTTTGCTCAGTTTCTACTCAGAAATGAGTTTACAAATCGGGACTAAATTTGGTATTACAATAGCCGTATAAGAACACAGTCTCACTACGTAAGAGAATTTTTGTACAAATAAAAACTGTGAAATGAAAATATTTTCAAGATTTTAGACATCATCAAAAACATATCGCTCAAAAACTGGCCACACAATTATTTTCAATTTTGTGAACTTATAGAGCTAAAGATAGGCTACAATTTTGTTTGTGTCACAGTCCTCTAATTTTTCTGTGACGCCTTCTATGAATTTTTGAAAATTCATGTCCTTCTCTTTAATAAACAGAAGGCGATGGAAAATTTCTGTTTAAGCTACCTTCCTTATGAGTAACAGTGAAATAAGATTCAGAACTTAAAATTTTAGGCGCAGCAATATTTTGGGGGTTAATTTTCCCCTCCTTTTTTAGTTTTCGTTTTTCTTTAAATCCCGAGGAATTTAAAGAAAACGACTTCAAGCAATTTCCCCATATAATTCAAAAACCTGCAAGATTTTAATCTACACTACCAACTTAAGTAGCTTATTTTATTATTTAGAAAAGAGTGGGGCGTAGCTCACGAGCTCCGCTAGGTTGCTATTAAGTTGCAATTTTAAACTTTTTGTTTTGAACGTAAATTTAATTAAATTAAATTATCATTCAATTACATTTACACAATTTATGTAGCGGTTGAAACAAAAAGAGATTCTATTTCAAAGTTGTACGACTGCGGACACATGTTTATATACATTTTTCGCTTATTTTTATGCTCCTAATACGCTTGCAAGATTTTCGGGGTCATTTCCAAGACACTTTACTTATAGTAGTTTGAAATGGAATGTAGTTGGATATTTTCATACTGAGGAATGAAAATCTAAGCAGAATGGAATTTAATGATATTCATCATATTTTGTGCCATTTTGAAACTGTGATTGTCTACGAGATGGAAAAAGTTAATATTTTGTGTATTACGAGTCTGTGGTAATATTTTATAATTTGGAAGACGTCCAAACTGCAATTTGTGGGCTTTTCACCAGTTTGTGCAAAAGCCATTATTTATAATTCTTTGAGTTTGCTCGAGTATTCTGACCGTGAAAAGGCTCAATTGTGATATTTTGGCGGAAATACGTGTTTTTGTAAGATGTCAGTGTGTATCTGTGTTTGTGTGTCTATAACGCGAAATTTACAGCGATTTTAATGCATTTTTTTTAAATTTAGGAATTAGCCAATTTAGCAAACAAACGTTACTATTCATAGGTTTGTTAATAATAGTTACATTAACAAAATATCTTAACTAACTATAAACAGTTATTGTTAAAAGAATTATAATTAGCAAACAATAAGGATTCCCATGACCAGTTTGTTGAGTTTGGTTAACTAAGCACTCAGGAACTTGCACTGATGAGTCATCTGATGTTAAGTATACATCTTGCGGAAGCTTTGTTTTCAGCCGGGCGTGAATGGTTCGGCGTCCAATGAAGTAATGTACGGCGTTTTGGCACTGATTAATGTCCATTCACAATGAAAAACTTTCTCGTCAGTTTTTTAATGTGTTGATGTATGGTAGTAACGGCTACATCAAGATGCAGTTTCTCATTTATTATAAATCATGGGACGTTCACTATTATTCTCAGCACTTTGTTTTGCAAGGTTTGAATTTTTTTAGTGTTAGTACGAAAAGTGTTATTCTACACACTACAAGTGTATGTAATTATCGGTCGCAATACTGATTTATATAATAAAAGAAAACATTCGATACAAAGTGGTGATTTTCTGTTTAGTAACGGGTACAGTTGGACAAGTCGGGCGTTTCGCAACGTATTTTGCTAGTTTTATTGTGATATACTATTTTGAAAACCGCTCACTTATTCCATTGACTGCTGTCTGGGCTTGCAAGATGGCAGGTTCCTGATCAAAGTCTTGCGCAAGTATTGCCGTGACGTCTGCGAACATCACTATCATTGAGTTAGATGGTGTTGGAATGTCGTACACAAACAGATTGAACAAGATAGGTCCCAATAAGGCTTCCCTGTGGTACTCCGGTGTAAATTTTTTTCTGGGTGGAAGTTGAACCGTTTATTCTTACTGTTAAGGTTCTGCTGCTTAAAAATGATGACAAATTCGTATTCAGTAGTTTGGAAGCTGACAAAATATTTCTGATTAAGTTATAGTGCTTAAAAGTGATAGTAGAATAAGATTCACAGCTTAATTTTTAGCTGCAGCAAGTATTGGGAGGTTTAATGTTCCTTTTTTGACCGATGAATTTGCTGTATTATTTCTGATTTTCTTTAATGCTGAGAAATCTTTTTTCAAAAAATAAAAACAACAATTTGAAAAAAAAAATTGTTCTGTAATTTAGATGAAATAATCCCGGTGGCTGATACCTCAGGCAGTTCCCGCATTACCAGCGCTTTCGCTTTGTAGTGTGATCTTAACCGCCGGTGTATGGTGCAATGTTATACAAATATGCTTTTGTAAATACTGTAAGTAACAATATCTAAAGTATGGGAAAGTCCAGGCGAAGTGCTGTTCCATTTTTCTATAAAATCCATGTTTGACGGCGTAGAATTAAAATCTGGAAATTAATTTATTTCAGCTGACTTCCATAGATCTTGCATCTTGAGGGAGTGGTAAAGCTGTACGTCCTCTTTATCTAGAATGCTGCAGTTACCCACAAACTGAATTGTATCTTCATAATCAGTACATTTTACGCGATATTGTTTAAACTTGCAAATAATATCTTTTCCTTAGTACAACTACTGTTTAGCGGTGTAGGTGAACAATTTCCACGAAAATTCGCGTCAATTTTCCACAGAAAGTCGGTAAGCCGACCAAGATGCGAGACTACGAATGGCAAGTGCGAACTCGAATTATTTGTATTTTTTCTCTACACATCTGGAGGTGAAATTTCTTGGAATGGAAGTGAGGTCGAATAGATGCAAACTCAAGCGATCAATGTTCAGTTGTGCCATCACAGACACACAGCTCTAAACGAGTGTCTTTTGTTGCTTTGCGTATATAGCCAACCTAAGAATAACACCTCTGGTAAGAAATATATTTTATAATATATTTGATTGAAGATTGGATTACTTTCGAATTGTATAATTCGTTTCTACAAAAACAAGGAAATAATCATTTTCAATTTAAATATTCACAGTTGAAACATTAATAACATTTTTATATGAAAATAAATTAGAAATTTATAAAATTTCCATGTAAATTCGGTAAACGGTAAAAGTCGCTTCCTTCATAAAAAAATTTTTTCTGTGTAAAACTAGATCATACCGACATATTCTTGTTAAGTACATTATTTGCCATACAAAATGGCCATTTACGACTTCTTTGGCCGGTGCTGAACTTTTTTAAAGTAACTAATGCCCAAATCGCCCATATTTAAATTAAGCGTTTTTCAACAAAATTAACGTAATATCTCGAGAAGTGCTTGGCATATCGACTTGATTTTTTTTTGTTTAAAGAAAGATTCATCAGCGTTGCGTTCGATGCAGTGAACTTTTTACTAAGCGACAAGCCTTTGTATATGTAGATTTTAACATATACGTGCACTAAATAAAATTAAGAATAAACGTTGAGAAATAATTTAAACTAAAAAGTAGATATTATATGGCCATGATTTTGATGGTATGAATTTTTTACCAAAACGCCGCGCAGATTCTGTGCAGCATCGAGGCGTAAAGCTTAATAGTGTTTACTGTTTAAAGCTGTATACATGTAAAAATAACTTGAGTTAGTTGTACATTTTCTTTCATTATTAATAAAACACGGAAATAAATAATACATATATGGGACGTAATATAAAAATAGTGTTGTGTAAATAAACCAGTAAATTTTTTTTAATATGTTTGTAAATCAGGATCTTCGAGTAAACTTACTCAACTATTGTTACAATTTTTACTATTGCATTTACTGCAGCATTTTCAGGACTTTGTAATTAACATTTGGAAAATTACTTGAATACCAGATTTGTAACTAAAACAGTTTTATTTTCTGTTAAGTCGTAGAATTCAAAAACCACTTTCAGTGAGAACACGTTAAGAAGTTTCACTTAGAAATTGCGTGCTTAGCATACATTTCTTTCGTTTAACTAGGCGTGACCAATTTAAACTTGTTTAAAACATTTGACAATTATAAAGTCAAACAAAAAAATTTCAACATTCCAAACTGTCTGCTGTAAAATAATAAATCACGTTGTCACAAAAACAAGCAAGAACTAAAAAGAATGGAGAACAAACATGGATTACTAACTATAATTACTGCTATCTATACTTTTATCAGTCTTATCTGTTATGAGCATGAAGTAGTCGAATTTGAAAAATGAGAGGGAAGGCCCTAGCGGCCAATAATTTCTAAGGGTAAGGAGTTTTCTTTGTGAAGTAAAACAGTGAAATAGTGACATAAATAAACATTGTCGCTAAATCCTGCATTCGGGATGAATTTAAAAATGTGTTAGCAGTAAGCTATTTCAGACAAGCTTTAAACCAAACGAATATGTTTAGAAAGACTTTCTAGAAAATTTACCTCACAATACTTCTCATATTTTTACTTCTGTTCTTATATAATCTGGGAATACACACAGTGAGTTTTTCTTTTATGTGTACATATCAGCTATGTATACTTTTATAAAAAAACATGTCAATGCATTGTTGTACTGCAATCTATAGGCAGCCAACTGTACAGAAAATAATAGAGAGAGAAAGGTTATTCCTCATAGTGTGAGGTTATGTTCAATGAGTATGTTTATGAATAAACGCAAAATTATTTGAATATCAAATTTTTTTTAATACAACTATTATTTTAAAAACATAAAATATCAACAATACACAAATTTTATGCTAAATTCAAAAAATCAAAATTAATTACTATTAATTTGACATTAAACAATTTGATTACTGTTTCCAGAGCTGACTATTCTTTTCAAAAATTGAAGCTTTGAAATGTAGTGTATAGTTGGTTGCCTACAGATTGCAGTAAAACAATGCATTGACATGTTTTTTATAAAAGTATACATAGCTGGTATGTATACAAAAAAGAAAAACTCGTTGTATATGTATTTTGCATATTTTTTTCTGCTTATTTTAAATATTTAATAGATATAATTAAAGTATATTCTTAGTGTTTTTTCATAGGAGGGTGAATTTAGTGCTATCGCCCCCTCCTTCAAACCTGCAAACAAAGGCAAATAATTACTCGGAGCATTGCAATGAAAAGGCAAATATTTTACCAATTAGTTTGCAAGTACATTCTAATACTAATATTTGGCAAATTAACGAGTTGTGTAGATGACAAGACTCAGTTGCCGTACGCCAAATTATACAAACATTCGTATATTCGCCGAAAACACGAGTCGTCTGGAGCCGGCTTTACGTTACATATTGAAAATAAATCAGTGTCGAAACAAGGATTTTACCTACTTTGAATAAGAAAGATACAGAAATGGTTCAGCAACAAATCGTACCTACGTTGAGTGCTGCATATTAATATTTTGACCTTTACTGTAGAATCAGAGACAGGTAATTTATTGCAAAATGTTTGATAGTGCAGCACTCAAGTCTTTAAAATTTAACATCGACGTTATTAACTCGGTATCTAGAATGGTAAACATGTTTTCCCTATTAATATTAATTTGCTGCAATGAGTACACGTACTTTATTGAACGTGCGGCAATCAATTTTAATTTTATACATACTTAAAAATTAGTTACAGAGTGAAACCTGTAAGTTGGGTTGCCTATAGCATACTTTATTAATATACATATATGTGAAAATTGGAAATTAATTTTATTTCTGTTTTAAACACCCTTTTTGTATATTTGAAAGATGCATTTTTATTTATGACTTATGTCATAAACATATTTCCTTATCAACATATTTATATGGAAATGGTAGAAGAGGCGCCGATTAGGTGGATAAATAAATATATTTTAGACCTTGGTCCATTACCTCTACTCTCCTGTAATTTAGTCGCATATGAATGCACTCAAACTTTCTATTAATCATACTATAAAACTGTCCACGTTTTCTAAACATTATGTCATTATTTAATCTTCCATAACAATACCATTGTCGTTTAATTCATTTTTAAACATCTAAAAACGTTGCGCAACAGTGACAAATTTTTACTAAGTTGAATTTCGCCTCTATTTGCAACAGTTGTGTCACAAAATGAACAAAAACTGTGTAAAATTTAGCGAAAGTGATTGCAAAGCAGTGCTTGCAAAATACTTCAAAAACAAACCGGTTAAATTAGTAAACTATTCTCTAAAACCCATCTCAAAAGATGTAAATGGTTTCATGGGTGAGCACTTACGTCTTCAACTTGACGTCATAAATGGAACCAAAACGGAAACGTTGCGATTTTTTGTGAAAACAATAATCGCAGAACAAGAAGCCATGGCAGAATTTACAAAAACTGGTAATATGTTTAAGAAAGAAATAATTTGGTATCAATTTTTAGCTGCTATAAAAGATGAGTTTCCTGCTTTTGATATCAGTATTTCTCCTAAATATTACATTTCAAGAGATAACGAATTTATAGTTTTGGAAGATCTTTATGATTATGGTTGTAGGATGCCAAAAGAGAAGTATTTGGATAGTCAACATATAAAGGTGGCACTTAAATCTGTTGCTAAATATCACGCAGCAAGTATTATATTTGAAGAAAGAAAATCGCAAAAATTGGGAAGAAAATATAGATTGCTTGAAGATTATCAAGAAGTTCTAACTGAAGTAATGTTCAGAAAAGATGAAAATTATTTAGGGTACAAATATATTATGTGTGGATTAAAAGCATTGCAAGCACTCGTAGATTTATTACCAGAGAATGGTTTATCTCGAGAAGAATTTAAAGAAAAATTATCAGATTTGGTCAATAAGTCGTTTGAGGATTCAAAACCCAGCAAGGAATTCAGAAACGTCTGGTGCAACAACGATATATGGCTGAAAAATATGATGTTTGAATACGAAAATGACATTCCCATAAAGTGCAAAATTTTTGATTTCCAGCTGCAGCGTTACAGTCCCCCAGCACATGACGTTTTCTTGATGATATATGAATGTACCAACAGAAAGCAACGCCAGCGCCATCTAGAGGAATATTTGGATTTCTACTACACCACCTTAACGTCGGAATTAGAATTTTATGGGCTAGACATTGAAAATATTTTAAACAGGGACGAATTTGACATCACCTGTAACCTGGCAGCACCTATACTGAAACTGACCAAAACCATATACGTTTCCATTTCAGCAATGAGTCCGGAAAGTTTTCAAAAAATTGCGAGCGATCCGAATTTGTACGCTAAATTAAATTTCGACGATCGTTCGGAATTCGTTGTCGATTTGTTCAATTCTGAAGAACACTACAGGGAAGTAATGACGGTTTTTTTGGAAGATCTAAGAGACGTGTTGGCACACGATAAAATTTCCGTAGAAGACTGCTATAAAATTACTAGACAGAAACTGGGGACGGCCGAGTATGACCTGCTTGAATACCAAGTGACTTCATTTGCTGAAAAGTGCGGATTTCTCGGAGAGCATTCAAATTTAAAAATTAAAATACGAGAAAAGGATGAAATCAAAGAGATTTGTTTTTTTGTTAAAAGCATTCCCAGGGAAATAGGGCAAAAGAATTTCGTTATAGCTTCTGATATATTCCTAAAGGAGATGAAGTTTTACTTGAAAATTATTCCGGAAATGGTTGCAAATAACGTGACCTGCATTGAAGGATGTTCTTCCAATTGCTATTTGGGTCGTTTGAATGACGTTTTAGTTTTTGACGATTATTCTTTGAAAGGCTACACGACGCTTAGTTCTAGGGCATCATATAGTTATGAAACGGTTGTGGTTGTCATCAAGAAACTTGCCAAACTTCACGCGAGCGCTTTAATTCTTG
Organism: Ctenicera cuprea; assembly: GCA_958336395.1. NCBI lineage: Eukaryota > Metazoa > Arthropoda > Insecta > Coleoptera > Elateridae > Ctenicera > Ctenicera cuprea. Next base: position 16,743,905 of record OY284487.1, on the reverse strand, counting down.
AAGACAAACTGAGTTGTCATGGAAAAAAATACAGGTTATTAGACAATTACAAGCAAGTACTGGGTGGTGATGCTTTTTATAATGATACCAAGGCTTCCATGGATGCATTGACTGCTATGGTAAACGGCCTATTAACCCACATTGATATGTTTCCGGATCCAAACTCGAAAATTTCTCAAGAATTGTTTAAAAAACGTGCAACTAAAGCACTTTGCAGGATGTCGGAAAACATAAAACCATCTTTAAAATATCGCAATACGCTTTGTCATGGCGATTTATGGTCGAATAATATTTTAATCAAATTTGAAAATGATTCACCTATTGATTGTGTATTTGTAGATTATCAAACAATTCGATACAATCCTCCTGCTCATGATTTGATTTGCTTCTTGTACTTATCTACAAATCGCAAATTTAGAGCACATTATATGCTAAAAATTTTAGACTTCTACTACATGGAACTTTCCAAAATTTGCAATAACAGTGAAATTGACATAAAGAGCATTCTTCCATATGAAGAATTTTTGCAAAGCTGCGAAGATATGAAAGAGTTTGCTGCTGCGCAGTGTATTAATCATTTTCATAATATTATGCTGACTTCAAAACAAATTCAAGAAATGTTTGCTGACCAGGAGTATGCTAGGAAAATTTTGTTTGAAGACAGAAGCCCACACATTAAGAAAATTTGTTTGAGCGATCCTGTTTATAAGGAGAAAATGTGGGAATGTATTACAGATCTTAGAGAAGTTTGTGAAAATTCTTATGTTTTAGACTAATATTGTTTTATTTTTAATAGGATATTAAATTGCTTTATTATTTCAATAACTAATCAAACTATAATTAAAACTGATTGGATTTTATTGTGTTAATTCATTAAACTTAACTTAAAAACATTGTGGGTACTTTCATGATGAAATAGTGTTTTGTAAGATTGCGATTCCTCTGGTGTTTAATAAAAAACACTTGCGTTTTTCTATGTTTCAGTATGAGAAAAAATAAGCTACAAGATTAGTCCAAAAGCTGTATGCAAATAAGAATTAATAAAGTTGGCAATTTATTTTTCCCTCAAGGCTAAAAGAAGCTGAAATGGAGATTTTCAGTGCGCTGTAATTGTGATTTAATGTCATCAAAATGTTTTTATAATTTAGCAGTAACATCCGGTTATGAAAGCTGTCGCGCATTTTTAATTATTAATATTTTTCTAGAAGCTCGTGTCATTTTTGAATATACAGGGTGTTTTACGGAGTACGAGCCATAGCATTTTAACCATGTCATTAATTTGTCGGAATTAACGTAGGTTGTTAACAGAATTTTAAGGGATTGAAGTTGTTTTCAAATTCCTCTTAAATGCAGTGGCGGTTTCTCCATTGGGTCAAATGATCATTGACCTCCCAACGCAACAAGAAAAAAAAAATTACTTTTTGTTTGAGTGCATAACATATTACACACTATAAAATTTAAAAACTACTTTATAGTTAACGTTTGTATGAGATTTCAATGCGAGAACGTTTATTAAAGAGCTGCCACAGGATCCGAAAACGTTTGAATGTTTGAATATAGCGCGCGCGTTAAGCGAATCTATGCGAGGGTCATATGGCTGTTTGTCTACAATTCAGCTATACGTCATCGAATAAAGCCACCGGCTTTAAAGGCCTTTAAATGAATAAGAGTGAAATAGAAAGCTCATTCCAGTAAAATTCACATTACACGAGCTAAAACAGGATAGAAGTATCTGCGCATTAAAGACTTCAGGGTCGATGACCCCAGTTTCTGATTAAATAAGTAGGAATAACAGCGCATGCTAATCACGTGTAGTTGGTGTATTTGTTCACACGTTTGGTGTCTGTTGGTATGACACAAGGTTAGTAACAAATGTTCTTTGTGTAGAAATAATCGGGGATTTTTTCGTAGATCGGTTTTGTCTGTGACATTTTCTTGTGTAGTAAATCATAATTGTGCAGTAAATCTTAATTTAGTGCTATAAAATAATGGAACTTAAAGCTCAACGTGGGTTGAAGTTTGAAGTTGACAGAAAACGGTCGTCCACAACCAACCCTAATTCTTAAACAAATAAAACAACAAATAAAGGTATTTTAATGAGTCAGTTCAATGAGTTTATCGAATTGAATTTGTGGATGTGATATAAGAAATGCTTTTTTTTGTTTCCCGCGTCTGTTATTCTGCGATGACGCAATGTGGTGTAAAAACGGCTTGATTGACTTAAAACATTTAAAAATTAAAGTACAAAAACATTTTTTATCAGCAAATCATATGAAAAATTCTATGAATTTTGCCACACTTGGTAATGTGGATATCTGATTGCAACTAGACAGTGCTTATCGAAAATCTATTAAAGATTTTAATGAAAATCGTTTCGCAGTTATTTCAAGCAGATAAATTCGAGGAGCACAAAAAATGTTTTCCACAAAATGTTTTTAAATTAGTCAAGACTAGTTACCCCATTATAAACGATTTAAAATTAAAAACCGATCTAGAAGTGCTATACGATCGTGAGGATTTTTATGGAAGTGCTGGTGCTGTTGCAATACTACAATTATTTGTAAACAATAATCTTTGTCAGACTTTTACCCAGACTGTAAAACTTATTAAAATTTTGTGAACTTTGCCGATGACAACGGTGGAAAGCGAGCGTTGCTTCTCTACTCTAAAAAGAAAAAAAACATTTTTGCGTAACACGATAGGGCAAGAAAGGTTAAGTGCGTTAGCTATGTTAAGCATCGAAACATCGTTAATTAATAACATTGTCAATTTTAATGAAATAGTCATAGATCATTTTTCCAACGCGAAGGAGCGAACGATCGACGTGAAATATAAGTCTACCTAAAATTTGGCTGGGTAAGTACATTTTTATCAAAAAATATTTTAAAATGACCCCCCAGTACGCCACACCACGAACCGCCACTGCTTAAATGTTTGTGAAGAATTCATCATTTTAATTAGGAATTGCAGTGTCATTTTTAATAGAAGAAGGCGGCAAATTATTGTGTTTGTTTTTGTCATAGATTACACTTTTCTTTATTTTAATTTGTCGTAACAATATCTTATAATGAATATTTATTCTACATAAGAAACATTTTAAATTGTTTCGTGGTTCCTTAGAGAAGACAGTATTAGAAAAACGGCATTTTTTTGCGTACACTACGAAAATAAACCCGCACCTAGCAAAATTACTTAAAAAAGAATTGTAAAATCATTACAAACTACAATTTAATAATACTTAATTGAGTAGGAATCAAAATTTACTTATATAAAAGATTAAACATTATTAACAACTATTATTTTATTTGTCATAATTTCTAAACGACAATAGATGTTCAAACAGTTGACTATTAACAGGTAAATAATGCCCAAGTCTCTTGTAGAAGTTTGGTCGCACGTTTCGCAGCATTCTTGGTGTTGTGTTAAAACATGCTTCCCTTTTGCTATCTTTAAGAGACTTGAGACTAAATGATGAAGGCGTCGTGCGCTAGAAATTTAAGATTTAGATACGAAAAGAAATCGTTTGGTGCTAAATCTGACGATCTTAAAGGCCACCCACTATAGCGCCACCACTAATCGAACTATTCATAAATAAATCATAGAAGATGTTGCACACCAACTGAACAGTGCGCCGGAACACCATTCAGTGACGTAACAAGAAGTTGTGCGGCCTGGGTTCCAGATTCTGGTCGGGCCTCTATAATACCCCGCCCTCTTCCTAGTAGGAGATACGGTGTTGTTGCTCTTTCTGCACGTTCTAATTTTTGTTTTCGTTTTGCAGCATTCGATTACTGCACATACTTTTTTGAACTCATTTAGTCATGGTAACGTATCCTAATGGTCGAGCGGGTGTTCAGCACAGCTACTCGGAAGAAACAACACCATATTACTCACTAATATTATCTCCTAGTTGTAATATAAAGAAAAGAAAAGTGGGACAAACTTATTACTTTACCAGTACTCTTCTATTTTCAACCTACCAATATATCGAGATATTTGTCTGGGTGCTAATATTGGGATTAGTTCTTAGAGACACCTCTTTTTCTGCATTTTCTTCGTTACGTTTTTATTTGCATAAATTGTTATTGCATCGTGTACTTTAAATTTTTCTTAGTATTTTCTCTGCAGTGTTTTTGTTCTATTTATATTCGTAGTTTGCGATAAATAAATTCGCCATTGTTTTGAGATTGTTTTCTTCAAAGAACTATGAAAAAGTTTCAAAATGTTTTTTTCGTAGAATAAGTATTCATTATAGTATTCGATTTCAACAATTATTGCTACAAATTGACGCAAAAAATTCTGGTTTATGAAAGAAAACAAACTTTAATATAACATTTGATTGCAAGAACATCTATTAAAAATAACACTGCAATACCTAATAAAAATGATGAATTCTTTACGAGCGTTTTAGAGTAATTTAACAAAAATCCCTCTATCGCTTTCAATTTCTTGAAAACTACGTAGCACCGTAAAAATAGTTAAAACGAAAACAATCTCGGAATCATTAAAATCGTTGATTTCTTGAAAATTTTCAAATTTAATATTTTAGACGGAAATACATGTTTTTGGCCTCCAGGAACTTAAAACAATGGTTTTTTTAATGACTGTGGGTGGAGTTATGTGTGTGGTACATCATAACTCCCGAGCGGATGGACTGATTTTCAATAAGGTTTGGAATTTGGGGGTATCTCAAAAATTCATCTACAAAATACGCTTTTGAAAACATCCGAAACTGGAAGCGGAAATTTGAAATCGGCAGCTGATAGAAGACTGTAGGTCAAATGCAACGGTTTGTTTTCGAACTTACAAGTTTTAAAACGGAGGCCGCTACGATTTTTTTGAAAATTTTAATATTTAATGCTTTATTACTGACAAAACGAATTGACAGAATAGAATCAAATTTTGTATCGTAAATGTTCTAGTAGGACGCAATGTTACTATCTAAAAGAATTTACGTACAATTGAAAATTGTTATGTGAAAATCATTATAAATTATATATTTATTTTAAATTTTATAAGCTTATAGAAATTAAGAAAACCTACAATTAAGTAGGGATGCAACAGATATTCGGTTTTTATCCGTTATCCGGCCTATCCGGCCATTTCACCGAATATTCGGTTTGGCCGGATAATATGAAATATCCGGCCGGAGATTTTTCTTCAAGTAAAAGAGATTATCCATGCAATTTGATTTGGAAGTATAGACTAAAAGAATTGAAAGTACGCGAGCAAAAACCCCCATAAGTCCAGTATTTTGCAGCATTTATGCAAGTTAAAAATTTGAAATGATTTCAAACCACATAAATAAGTATTATTTGTGAAAACCACGAAGTAATATATGTATAACCACAGATAAGGTTAACCTTATCTGTGGTATAACGTAAGAAGTATGCATGAACCGCCTGTTGCTATGATATGCAGGTCTCAATTTTGCAGTACATGTGACAGAGAGATCCGAGACAAGGAATCTATAAAAATCACTCGATCGTCAATCGTCAATATTTTATTTAAATGTCGATAAAAACCATATATGTTAGGTTATGTCAGTTGATTTCTTGATGGTGTCGGATCTATCAGGACAGAACACGTTTTAGTTTTAACATTTGTTGAAAATTATTAATTCTTGTGATTACAATCAATTTCGTTGACATACTTCCAATCTTAATTGTGAACAAAAAACAATATTAGAGCGAATCAGCACATCCTTGAAATATTACATTTAGTAGTTTCCATGTCTCGGTGCTCTCTCTCTAAAACACTACAGAATAAGACCATAAGATTCGAGCGTTGCATACTCTTTAAGTATATATTATGCTTTGTGATTAAAACCTAAATTTTACTGCATTTAAGCTGAAACTACTTCAAAAGTAAAAACTATGCCGGATAATCCGGTATCCGGCTATCCGGCTGAGCAGCCGGATACCGAATATCCGTTATCCGGCATTTTGAAAAAGTACTGCTCGCTGCATCCCTACAATTAAGGTCTGTCCCAGCCTGCTAATTTCGCTGTGACACCTTCTATGAATTTTGGAAAATTTTGGTTTAAACTTCTATTTACATAAAAGCGAGTAATCAGATCAGGATGAAATAAATATAATATTGTAAATGCCCCACCGATACATTGCTACTAGCTAAGAGGAGTTTTGGTTCTACTAAAAAGGTAAAGTGTAAAAAATTTAAAACTTTTTATATTTTCAAAAAAGTACTGCCCAAAAACGCTTTTTTTTAAATTTTATAATAATATATAATAGAGCTACGGATGAGCTTCAATTTGGTTCGTGTTCCAACCCGTTTGTTTCTCTGTGCTACCCTCTATGAGTTTTTGAAAATTTTGGTTTTAAAAATAACGTACCGTGCGCAGCCTGTAGGCCAAATCAACGATATTATGTTAAAGCGCGCGTAGTCACTTCTACTGAAGTATGGGATAGTTGTATCTTCAAAACGAAGGCCGCTACGAATTTTTGGAAATGTTGACTTCAATTCCCGGTGCTAGGTTCTCAAAATTGTAAATATTTTCAAAAAATTATTGCCTAAAAGTTGTCATCTACACCATTTTTTAACATTGAGAGCCGATGGAGCTTGTAGTGAACTACAATTTTGTTTTTTGTTATTAACCTTCCAAATTATACTCTGACAACCTCCTGGAATTTTTGTAAAATTAAAAATGTATTAATGATTTGTTCAAACAAACGCCAACCGTTATAAACTTTAAACAGTTTGGTACGGTATTTGAAATAGTTCATTATGATAAAAAAGAATTTTCAAGCATTTAAAAAATTAAGAGAAAATTCTATACTTTTGAACACCACATTCTACCAGAGTTTATTAAAAATTGTCAGTTTGCACATTTCATGCGGCGCTAAAACTCGTTTTCTAGCGATTTGAACCTAAGCATTTATGAGAAAATTCAAAGGGCTATCGACTAAAAAACATACATTTCAATAACCTAATTTACGCAGGAGATATAAGCACTTCAAGTCGATATGTTTCATATTCACCAGTGCCGTTGCTGAACGGATCAACGGCTTGATTCCAGTTCGAATAATATAATACCCGAGTTTGAACCCCATTTGTTTCATAATATAAACGTTCGGTTTTCGAAAAAAATATGTAAATGTATGTACTCTGCTACAAACGGATATAAAAGCATACGAAATTTAAAATATTGAATACACATCTTCCTCATATTATGAACAGCCTCGCTTGTATGACGCGACGAACGAAAAGCGGATCTCTTTTGGTAATCATATTTGCAATAAAATTTCTTTTATCTCCTAGAAGTACTTTCTTGAATGACTTGTCGGCTGCTATATGTTCCTTAAAGCTGTAAGAATTTATTAAAGCTAACTGAAAGTAGAACACCTGTTGAGAGGTATCATACAAGGGTGATTCAGAATTATAGTGCAAATTTTGTATGACATCCTAGGTATTAAAATAAGCAAAATAGTTCGTATAAATATGGGTTCGAAAAGAGTCTTCGTTACGGAGCTACATCCTCCTGAAGATCGGGCAGTCTAATTACGTTTTTGTCTGATTCTGTCTCATTCAGCCCAGTATTTCTACTAATTTTTGTTTGAATAAGTGCATCTAAGGTGTTTCACATGGGGGACGGGGGTCATTTTCTTCTACATCTTTTAGATCTTTTTAACTTTTAAGTTCTGTCTATAAATTACTATTTTCCATGCAAAAATACAAAAAAAAAGAGACTCCAGTTGTTAGTCGATAAATCTAACGGTTTTCAAGATAATTTAGTGTTTTCGTAAAAACGGTACTTCAGGCAACGGACGAAAAATCGCTGTAAATAGTTTATTTGAAAAACAATCAAAAACATGCAAAGGAAGAAAAATATATTTTTAAATAGAGCTAATTGATAGGCATAGTTAAAATTTCGTCATTTTCGGAAAAAAATTTGGGAAATTATCAAAAAACAAATTTGTAGTTCACTGCAATCTCTATCGGCTTTCAAAGTTTAAAAAATATGGTGTAGACAGTTTTTGAGGAATATTGTTTTGAATATTTCTAGGGATGCAGCGAGCAGTACTTTTTCAAAATGCCGGATAACGGATATTCGGTTGATCAGCCGGATAGCCGGATACCGGATTATCCGGCATAGTTTTTACTTTCGAAGTTGTTTCAGCTTAAATGCAGTAAAATTTAGGTTTTAAGACGACGATAGCCAAAAATTCTTTTAGAAAATTCAAGGGACAAGGGGCCAAGGCTCTAATTTTACTGTGAAGTCCTCTACGAATTTTTGAAACTTGGAAATTAATGGTAACAGGGAGTTAAGTGACTAAAATTCATGTTAGAGTACAATTGCTCATCTGTAATAGTAGAATCAAATATGTGTGGGGAAGAGGTTAGTACTTATAGTCCTTACATGTTTTGGCTAACAGATTTTATTTTCTAGTTCATGGCTTTATTTTTTCCGAAAAACGTCGAAAAATTATTATTGGTTTTATTTTATGGCACATTACATATCATACTTGTATTCTTAAAGCAGGCGTGGGTTTAAGATGTGGCTCAGATGGCTGTGGCCTTCCATCCTCAATTAAAAATTTTAAAACGTGTAAACAATGTCGGAAATATAACGCAAAAAAGGCTATAAGAAGAACAAACCGAAGAAAGAAACGAAAACATAAAAAATAGTGAAGCACAGAAACAAGAAGTATAAGAAATTAACAACCGATTAAATGAATTACATAAAAGCAAAAAAGGTAGACCATACTGTAACAAGAAGTTTACTAGTATATGCTAAAAAAATTATTATCATTAAAAACCAACCATGCCGATGTGGTTGTTGCAAAGGCATTGCTAGAGTCTAAGAGTTTAAAAACACAAGCAGAAGAATGATAAAACTAGGTAGTTGAGGAACTACAAAAACAAGCTTCTGAAAAGAAAGAAAAGCAGTTTAGATGATTTTGTAATTATGACTCCCAAATTAAAAGTGGCCAAAAATTAATTACTAAATAAATTTAATACTTTGGTTTTTAGTAAAGTTATATTTTTTATTATAATTGCGTATAATTACGTCCGTGATTCCTTACTGAAAATTTGTTTTTAGTTGAATTATTGTTCTGTCTTTTTTTTAATAAAAGGTATATTTTAATGAAATAGCGTCCATGTCACTATTTTTTTTGAAAAAATTAGTTATAAGTTTCTTTAACTAAAAGGGTAATTCTATTACCAAATATAACTTGCATACACAGGCAAAAAGGTACAGAAACTCGAGTGGTTAGCTAATAACACGATCGTAAAGTTAAACATTTCTTTGTACCTGCATTTGGCGATAAGCAGACCGATACCAGCCCTTTTGCGGTTGCAGTTTTTATACACTTAACTTGAAATTTTACAATCATTAGTGTCAAAATAACACTTAACACCTAATAAATTTCGTTGGTTTCCAGGTAGAAACTTTGCACGTGTTCTAGAGGGTTTTATATAAGCAGACGTTAAGGTTAAGATCAATAAGAGACAAATTTGTAAACTGTGGTTTTAGGGGTTATATTTCTAAATAGTTTTTCAGCTTCTGAATTTTTAAATATTAGACGGTTAGTGTCAAAACAACACTTATCACCTTATTAAGTGTTCGGCTTGATTGAAGGGAAGAATAATATTATACAGCGCAAGTTTTAAACATTAAGATTGATTGTTAACGCACCGTGGTACGTTCCGAATGAGGTCATCGCCGTGATCTCAAAATTCCCACAATTAACGAAGAAATACAAAGATACAGCATCCGCTATCATGATCGTCTTAACGTTCACCCAAATACATTAGTAGAGTGCCTACTTGAAAGTGAAGACGAGGAACCTAGACTTAAGAGATTCAAGCCGTCAGAACTACCAAATCGTTTTGAATGACTCCGCGAGTGTAGTGTTATAGCTATAAATAGTCAAATTAATTAAGTGATAAGGAAATTGTTAATGGACTATTTCCAACAAGTTATGTATCCATATTATTAATTAAGTAATAATGTCAAAACATTTACTAATTGTCCATTGTTGACAGATTGTAAAGTTAATTAAAAAAAGTTATAAAAATAAAATAGTAAATTTAGTTTTTAAAAATAAACCGTCGAAAGAAGCGGAAAAACTACTTTTATTTAAAAAAATTTTAATTTTGTTATCCAAAAATTAATGCCGTCTCATATATAAAAATTCATAATTCTAAATTTTCCATAAATACATTAGGTAAAAGACGTGAAATTCGACTTATACAATGTCAAGACAAAAATGTGTTTTTTTTTGTTAGGTAGATTCTCGAAAACAGTTTTTATAGACACAGTTTTAGCTTTAAGAGTTATCCTACTCAGTTAACTGCTAACACACCTTGTAATTCTGCTTGAATTAGAAATATAGTGACGTGTTTTCATGTCACATTTCATACGATTCTAACTCAACAACGAAAACATCTTAAATTGTCGGCTTCTTTTTTCCCAATTTTCAATACGTCGCGTCGTGCTAATAAGTCATAACAGATACGACCGATGCGATGAGGATAGCAGTTTTATTAATTTTTATCAGTTTCCTGTGAAAAGCCGATTGTGCTTGGTTCTTGATTTTACTTGTCGGTGCGGTTGAGTGCGGATTATTATTTACAACATAAATTGTAATATTTTAAGATTTTTTTGTTTGACCCTAACATTGTCAGATGTTATTAAAACGCATTTAAGTTGATCGCGCCCAGTTTGAGAAAACTTTCGTTGCGGCGCTATTTCGTATAGCTTCCCTCCGCGTCGTTATCACAATCGGAAACCGCCCCTGCTTAAAAGTATCATAAATCTAAGCGATGATGAGTCACTACCTGCATACCATAACTTAAAGAGTATGCACGAACCCTATGGCCTTATTTTGTAGTGTTTTAGAGAGAGAGAGAGAGCACCGAGACAAGGAAACTACTAAATGTACTATTTCAAGGATGTGCTAATTATCTCTAATATTGTTTTTTGTTCACAATTAATATTGGAAATCTGTCAAGGAATTTGATTGTTACAAGAATTTATAATTTTTAACAATTGTTAAAACTAAAACATATTCTGTACTGATACATCCAACACCATCAAGAAATCAACTGACATAACCTAACATTATATGGTTTTTATCGATATTTAAATAAAATACTGACGATTGACGATGAAGTGCATTTTATAGCTACCTTGTCTTGGATCTCTGTCACATGTTACATGTACTGCAAAATTGAGACCTGCATATCATAGCAACAAGCGGTTCATGCATCCTCTTTATGTTATACATATAACAAATATGAAAAAATATACAGGGTGTTCCATTAAAAATAAAAAAACTGCTATCACTTCCGGTTAAACCGGAAGTCCAAATTAACACCGTTTTATGTCGTATTAATATGCATTTTTATGTGTGTGTTACCTAGAAAAACTTTGAAATTAATAATTTAAAAATTGAAAATGGCCGATTGTTACCCGTTCTCGCGGCCACACGGTATATTACTTCGTGGTTTTAATAAATAATACTTATTTATGTTGTTTGAAATCATTTCAAATTTTTAACTCGCATATAAATGCTGATCTCAATAATATAAATTTGGTAATTGTATCCGATACTGTATTGCACTCTTACTTTAAAATTGTTTTAGTCTATACTTTCAAATAAAATTGCATTCATAATCTCTTTTACTTAAAGAAAAATTTCCGGCCGGATATTTCATACTATCCGGCCAAATCGAATATTCGGTGAAATGGCCGGATAGGTCGGATAACGGATAAAAACCGAATATCCGTTGCATCCCTAAATATTTCCAAAATTTGGTAAACCTGCATTTGTACAAATTCATATTTCCAAACATATTTTTGCATCAGTTGATTAAACTCATAAAGGGCTTTTAAATAATATAACGATTTGTATCTATAGATAGGATATTTTGTTTTTGGTCAATCGAGCATTAAAGTCATCATCATCACATCATCATCATGATCATAATGGGTCCTCCTACCGTTCGATGTAGAGGTCTTTCATTCAACATTTTTGAAAATTGTAGCGGCATTCGAAATAAAAAAATACTTACAACTCGATGTTATCAAAATTTCAAAACAGTTTTTACAAAAAAATTCATACCCAAAACACATGTCTAATTTGTTTCCGATTCCTGTTCCGGTTAAAAACCTTACAAAAAACTACCTGCAACTGAAAATTTTTACATACCAAATTTAATAAAAAAAAATAGTGAAGGGGTTCCGAAGATTCCCAATGGAAACGAAAGCACCCACCACATACGCACCTTCCTACCCAGCCATAGACAGACATTTTTTCAAACCCACTTTTTTGGGTTCCTTGTAAAAAAATGTATTTCACACATTTTGTAAACTTATAAACTATTTAAAAACTTTCAGAAGTATTAAATTTACAAAAGTTGTAAAGTGTTTCAAAATTCAACATCAACATTTTTCAACTCTATTTTTAAAATTCTTTACACATTTCAACAATTTTCAAATTTCAAATTTTACAAAAATCTTTTAATTTTGTTACTACAATACATATGTATTTTTGAATCCTAAAATATCTTGCATTGTTAAAAATTTTAATATTTTTCAAAGGTCGCGCGGTGGTTGCCAGACAGCTTTTTTAATTAGCTGACATTCTCCTAGTGACAAAATTTTTTTGTTACTCATCATCATCATAATGAATTGTTTAAAATTGTAGCTAATTATGAGAGATATTTTACATTTACGGCTTATTTTTGTCTGCTGCTTGTGCTTTGTCATTTTACTAATATTTGCTCTTGGAAAACGATAAATCCGTTTACTTAGCCAGCTGGCATGTGCATTGTTCTGCTGCACTGACAAAACATCATATTTTGTATGCAAGCAATGATTTATTTATTTTTACTATAAAACCGAAATCTAATTTTAGTTGACTAAATTATTTCGTTAATCCCTGTTGCGCTATTATTTCATTGTTTAGCGTATCTTAAACAGATTTTCGTTCTATCATCATCTACACTGACTTTCATTTTTTCAACTATTGTTTTATAAGCTGAAATCCATTTAAATTTTGTGCTTGATAACATGAATTGTTTAAACATCTGTTTACGTTCTGACCTTCTTAACTTTGATTAATGGAAGAAGAAGAAATGCATGAAAATCAATACCAATATCAAGGAAAAATTATCATTTTGCAACACGCACCTTTTATAAGCTCAGCTTATAAAATGATAGTGACATAATTCTTTTCAAGGTCGTGTAATAACGATTTTTTACATACGCACATTAGGTACACGCAATTGCTTTTTTTTTCTGGCGGTCCCAGACATTAACTCAATATTTCACCACTAATTATAACTTTCCTATACTTCCAGTAAAGGGAAGTATTGTTTTCATGAAAATATTTGAATTCGACATTTTGACGGAAATACATTCTTGGGAGTCCCAGGAACTCAATTTGTTTTTAAATATATATCTGTGGGCAGGTGGGTATGTATGTGGGCATGTATGTGCGCCTTATATCACCAAAACGGATGATCCGATTGCGATCAGCTTCGGAATGTGGAAATACATCTAAAATTTATCGGCAAAATTTGTTCAAAAAAATCCGAAACCGGAAGCAGAAAAAATGATTTGCAGATCGAAATCAAAGAAGAAGAAGAAAAACTATGATGTTTTTTCTGTGTCACTAAAGTGACAACCACTTGATGCAGGAGATATAAAATAAGACAATATACGAAAAACGAGATTTTTAAAATTTTTCAAGCTCATAGAACTGGAAATGAGGTACAATTTGGTTGCGTCTCAGCTCGCTAGTTTCTCTGTGAATTTCTGTTTTGTGAATATTTAAAAATTTTGGTTTTAATTTGGAAATGTGGTCCTCCTTAATCGACATATTAATTATGGGCGTGAGCAGACGAAACAAAACCACACTTCTAAGGCGCAGGTCTCTAATGCCATCGGACATGCCACTTCTTCCTGTACGGCAGCTTTACCTGCCTGTCGATGGCCTTCAACCACCCTGTATACATTGTTTAGGCAAATTTATAACTTAGTGAGTCTCCTAAAAGTCATAGCTGGGGCACAAGTAAATTTATACGCACGGCTAGGGAGTGGGGAGTTACCAGATTCAACTTTTTCGTAAACGTATATGACGTCATTCTATCTAAAATTAAATGCAATGGCATTTTATACGTATACAAAAAATTTGACGTCTAGAATAACCTTCCGGGTGCTTCGCACTCAACTCGGGAGCTAGTGAACACTCCACTCCACTCAATCTTTATTGGTCCCAATTAAGAAGATCTTAAACTTCTCCGAAGAAAAGTAGACCAACGACGTGAAATGATCGAAGTCAGAAGTAACCGTTACAACCCCAACTTTGCTAAAGGTCTTTTGTTTACGCGTCTAACCGAAGCAACAAATAAAAACGTAAAATCGTTTTACGGAACATAGGAAATGCCATACGCGACGGAGCAACAGAGATGGCGGGTACGGGAGGCGTAGATGTTTTGACGAGCGAGCCCGATGACGCCCGAAAGTGCTGGTCGCAAAACGGAACAACATGCTTTTTTATAGGCACCAGCTTTTTTTTTCTGCGGAAGATTGTCACACATATGGTTTTTTTCTTACTTTCGCATTGCAGTCCTACGTTTTCTAAAATATTTCTATACCCTGTACACATAGCATAAACACAATAATGCATTCTAGTTCCACCGTTTTATTTGTTTTAATTGTTATTATTATTGTTACAGCGACATAAATATAAAATCTATATTACCAATACAAGACTGTATAACAAAATAATTAAGGGCAATATAATATTTAAAATAATTAAAAATATTTGACGCACATTTCTCTCAAATCCTGAATGGACTCACTTGCACGTTTCACGAAAAGCGGATCATGTTTAGCCACATATGTAATAAAACTTCTTCGATCTCCTACAAGTATATTGTTATACGTGTCCTGATCAACCATTTGCTCTTTAAGAATGTCTGAAGTTAACAGAGTCAACTGAAAGTAGACGACTGTTTGACAAACGGCTTGGGGTGTCATATATTCGATACTTTTCATAAATTTATCATACGGATAAATCTCCTCGATATTGCACCCGTATTTTATTAAGTTTCCTTCCAGTTCATTATAGTACACATTAATCAGTTCGGTAAAATACTGTCTTCTGGTGCTTCGATTTGTTGTGAGATAAATGAAGGTTAATAAATCTTGAGCAGGAGGGCAATATCTGCAAATTTGGTAATCAATAAAACGACAATCTGTGGGTTTACCATCGAGAATTTGCACTAAAATATTGCTGACCCATAAATCCCCATGGCAAATAACATTTCTGAATTCTTTGGAGGGTTTTACTAATTCAAATAGCAATTTAAAAGCTTTTTTCATCTTGATCTTTAATTCTTCGTCAGATATTGGTGCGTTTGGATCGGGAAATAATCCAAGCTCGTGATCTGCTGCTTGAATTCCAGTTTGTATACATCTTCCACCATGGTGATTTTCCGTTAACGTAAATAACGATTCCTTGAGTTCTATAGGAAAATGATCTTGGAAGCGATATTTAGATTTTGTTTCTTCGCTGAGTTTCTCTTCAAGTATAATACTGGAAGCATGAAATTTTGCCATTTTCTTCACAACTATCTTCATTATGTCCACACTGTATGGTTGTCTGGCATCCAAAGTACTGTAGTTAAATATTTCGAAATCATCAAAAACCATGACGTCGTTGTGCCTGCTGAAGTAACAAGGAATTCCACAGTCGTTGATGATATCCACACCAAAACTTTGAACCATTGGAACAAATCTCTGATAAAAAAATGTTTCTTTGAAGAAAGCGTTAGTATCCGTGGCCATATTAATTGCAGCATTGCTTGTAGGCATGAACTTGGCAAATAAGTTGAAAGTTTTCCTTTGATTATTCACAGAAATTTCAATTTTTAACTTGTTATGGTCACCCATATATCCAGTAATTTTTCCTAGCGGTATAATTTTGTGACTTAACAATTCATAATTTGTAGCACCAATTTTGTTTCTGACTATTTTAAAAATATCTTCCACAGTTAACCCGGGATGGGTCACCAGATCTTGTAGTTCGTTTATGGATTCCATCATTAATTTTTTGAAGTTTTCATCAGTTTCGAAAGATTTAACTATGAGAAAAGGAACATTCTCTGGTATAGCTTTTACGGGATGTGTTAAGTTTTGACTTAGATGTTGAATTTGATGAAAACAAGCGGTGTGGAGTTTGATTAATGGTAAAAAATGATGAACGGATACTTCAAAATCTTCCTTCAGTGGAATAAGCTGATTTACATTTAAATTTCCAGCATGCAACTCGTTCTTCAAACAATCGTAATAAAAATCCAAAAGATCATGAAGATGGTGTTTTCGCATTTCTGTAGTAGTTGACATGTAAATGCATTGCAGCACATCAAGGGCTGGGGGTTGATATTGTCCCAGTTCGAAGTTTATCAGCTTGCAATCAAATGGAATTCCATTATTGTATCTAAACAATAAATTTTTGTTCCACACGAAACCATGGCATAGAACGTTGCGAAATTTATGGGTTTTCATAAGCTTAACTGAATTTTCATAAATATTCTGAAGCCTGTTCTTGAATTTCTCGGGCGTCAATCCGTTCGCAGGGAGCAAATCAATTAAAGCATTTAAAGCTTTCAGGTTTGCTTTAAACCAAGAGCTTTCTAAAATTTCATCTTTTTGATATTCTGGAAATTCATCAATGATATGGTATTGTTTTCCTAATCTCTTTGATTTGGTTTCTTCAAAACCGATACTTCCCGCGTGGTATTTGGCCAGACTTTTCAAAGCAAGCTTGATGTGGTTCAGATCTAAAGCTTTTGGCAAAACAAAACTTTGATCTTCAAATACGACCAGTTCTTCATTCTTCAAGAAATAATATTTTGGTGCAAAATCAAGAACAAAAGCAGGATATTCGTTTTGGAATTCTTTAAACAGATATTCGTGGAAAAAATTTTCTTTTGAAACATCTGCCGTTGCGTTTGAAAACTTTTTAGCAAAAAATCTCACCTCACGTTGGATGTCGTTGATGGAGAACCTGATCTTGATTGAAGAGTACTGATTGGAGGTTGCTTTTTCTTCATATTGCAACACGTCGAATTCGTCTGATTGGAGATATATTTTAATGAGTTGACGACAGTCTTGCAACGACAATACATTTGCGTTGCCCACCATGTTGGACCTTTGTGGAACTGTTTTAGCGTTGTAGATATTTTTGGTTTTATATACAATTGTTTTATTTATATGTATTTTTCTGTCTATGTTAATATTAATTCATAAAACACAATAGGTAATTATAATTAAGCACGTGTGTTTATTAAGATCACTTTGTTTGTGAGTGAACGAATCTGACTTGGCAAAACCAAAGCTTAGAAATTTGCCTCTTGGTTGTCTGATTAGGACGTCGCGTCGCCTGAATTTTTTGACTGGGCGGGCATTGTTTTCTAAAAATGTTTCCGGTGGGGCACAATAAAAATCATTATCTTTATCTCAGACATTCACTTTTCTGTTTAATTTTCGCTACATATTTTGTTAGTTGAAAGCATATTTACGATCACTGCAATTTTTTTATTATTATATGTTTTTGAAAGTTACCAGTTGAGCTAATTGTCTTGTGAAGGTATTTTAAAAACCATAAGCATGCATAAACAGAGAGTGTTATATCTTGATTGAAAATAATCACAAAAAACTTTTCTCGCAAATCACGACCAATAGCTCATATAGCTTACTAAAATTGCGGCACGAAGTTGTACGTGTTCTTCTTTTTTTTTTAATTTTAAATCGATAAGAGAATAGAAAATATTAGCACTAAGAAATAATTATACTCTTTCGTACTTCACTCGAATTCGGAAAACTTAGTCGTAGGTTTTGTGGTTGTAAAATACCAGAATTTTGGTTGACGGAAAATATACCCCAAGAAAAAATACCCGGAAAAATACTCTGGAAGAAATAAACCTGCAAAAATTACCATTAGGAAAAAAAGGAGCAGGGTTGCCACACTTATTTAAGAAAATGGGTTAAAACTACAAAAAATACACTGAAAACAGCCGCGCCTTTTTAAATCGAAATGGTGACGGAAAAAAAGTGTAATTGATCAAAATTAATTAATCTAAAAAGATAACTCGACAAATTAATCTTGGTTTTTGATTTAATGTTGAGTTTTTTTACTGTATTTGATTATTAATTACATAAACTCGCCGAGTTTTGCTGTTGTATTATGTTTTAGACACTATAAAGAAAACCGATCATACAGGGTCCTTCATGACGAGTTGAGTCGATATGTATACGGAAAACTACTGGGACTAGTTTCCTGAAAATTTGTGTACAGAAGTTTTCTGAAGAGCTAGTTCCAGCTAAAAAAATTTCAGTTTCCTGTAACTTCCGGTTATACCGGAAATGGACTCCAACTTCCTTATTTCAAATGGAATGTCCCAATTTTTATTGAATTTTCGAAATCTACGCTGAATTGCAATAGCTTTTGAGTTTTGTTGGATCTTTCACACCAAAGCCAACTGATAATTAAACATTCTCTAAAAACCACTAAAATTTCGGTTTTTTCAAGTTGCTACAAAAACCGTTTATTTTAGATGTAGGGATGAAATTACAAAGTCCCCTTACTTTTCACCGTAGAATCCACTGATGAAAGAGAAAAAGGGAGGTTGCCATTAAAAAAAATTAAGTTATCCAATTTTAGAGATAGCAAAACTCGGGGCCAATTTCTGAGCACCCTGTATAATTTTTTTGAAAAGTTTTCAACGATGTGGGAAGCTATAGGTCTCATTTGTGCAACCCTGAAAATGTTTGGCCCGACTCGCATGGATTTCGAAAAATATATATATTTAAAATATATTTTTTTTCTGGAAAAAACTGGAATAACACAAAAATGGCGCACTCTAGACATAAAATGTCTTACATGAAATTATATTGCAATTCAGTGTAGATTCCGAAAATTTAATAAAAATTGGAACATTCCATTTAAAATAAGGAAGTTGGGGTCCATTTCCGATATAACCGGAAGTTACAGAAAACTGAAAATATTTTAGCTGAAACGAGCTCTTCAGAAGCCTCCTGTGTACAAATTTGCAAAAAACTAGTCCCAGTAGTTTCCCGTATACATATTGACTCAGCTCGTCGTGAAGGACCCTGTATATGATTCTTCACATGCAGACGGAATAAGACGAGAAAAGGTATTTTTTCTCAAAAATAAGTATGGCAACCATGCTGAAAATTTTCCCCGGGTATTTTTTCCTCGTGGATTTTTTTCCAGGATTAATTTTTCCTCGGGGTATTTTTCGGTATTATTTGCTGGGAGTATATTTTCCTAGGGTCATTTTCCCCGGGGAGACGGTGTCCTAGGGGCACCTTTCTCGGTGTGTTTTTACGGGGATATTTACTTAAGAAAAGTTATATTGTACCTATTGTTTTATTGGCTTACGAACAGAATAAACACGAAAAAAAAAAGAAGAAATTGTTTTGAAATAATTATGGCTGGCAACTGTGCTAGTATTTTTCCCGAGTTTATTTTGCGGGCAGTTTTTCCGTGGCTATTTTTTCCAAGAGTATTTTTTCCAGGGAATTTTTTTCGATGTTATTATTTCCAAGGGTGTTTTTCCTGGAGTCATAATTGTCAGGGCAATTTTTTCCTAGAAGCACTTGTTGCGGTCGTTGTTTTTTCCGGGTGTATTTTTTCCTGGGGCATTTCCTCAGGTGGTTTCCGGGGGTATTTTTTCCGGAGGTAATTTTTCAAAGGGTATTCACTAAAAACACCAATGTAGGAATTTATGGCTAGATATATTTTTCATGCAGGGGCACTTGTCTTGGGGGTTATTGTTCCCTAAACTCCTCCAGTGGCGACGTCCCTGTTTCGGATTTATACTTTTTAATCAAATTATTATTAATTAGCTGTTGGCTTAGCTTTATTCCAAGTTTGAAGCCTAAATTTCTCAATTAAAAAAATCGGATGTATTGTGACTGTGAATGGGGGATGGCGCTTCAGCAGTGTAACTCGTTACTACCCATAGAATACGAATCTAATGTTTTTGTTGTATCTTTAATGTGACGTAAGTCCCACCCTCTGATTGTTTGCGGGCCAATTTTTTGCAGTTTCATGCGATTCTTATTACCAATTTTTAAACCTTGGTTAAGGAATGTCACCCTGCAAAGTTTGTACAATATCTCGCGGTTTAAGGACTTAGAAAATGCAGCTGACGGTGGTTCGGAACCCCCTTCTCCTTAGCTTTAGGTTCTGCTGGCGCATGATACAGCCATGTAAATATTCTAGTTCGGAACTGCCTTCGGGCTTTCCCGCAATACATTCTATACACGTTTACCTTTTTTTTTACTTCACAGTCGTATTTTTTGGCAAATACAATATCTTTCTCCATCTGCCGCAAAAAAACCGACGAGGAAGGTAAAAATGTAGTTATACCTTGTCACGTTTTGTGCAGTTATAAGCTTTATAAATATTTGTTTTAACACCATAATTCAACCTTGTTTGAGAATGAGTAGCATGTTCCCAACTCTATTTATATAAAAATTTTATCATGATTAGTAAAACTTAAAATATATCAAAAAACCTGAATCATTTTACTGCGAAACTCATAATTAATTCAATTCACGTGTACAACTGCTGTGCTTACGAACAAAGTTTCATTATGGTTCAAAAAATTGTCAAAATTTCCGAAAATGACTGTAATGCAGTACTTGCAAAATATTTTAAAAACAAACCTTACAAACTAATAAACTTTTCTTATGGCCCGATTTCGGACGAAGTTAACGGTTTTATGAGCGAACATCTACTTTTAAAAATAAATGTAGAAAATGGACCTAAAAGCCAGTTACGATTTTTTGCAAAAACCCTGGCAGACCACGAGGCCATAGTTGAATTTACTAAATCTGCCAATATGTTTAACAAGGAAGTATATTGTTATAAATTTTTGGAGGACGTTAAAAATGAATATCCTGATTTTGACGTAAGTTTTGCACCCAAGTATTATTTTTCCAGAGAAGAAGAGGTGATCATTTTGGAAGACATTTCTGAAAGTGGTTATAAAATGTGGAATGGGTCTTTGGATTTAGATTTGGAACACATTAAGTTGACGCTTAAGGCCACAGCTAGATTTCATGCAGGTAGTTTTATTTTTGAAGAAATAAAATCGAAGAAATTAGGAAGACGGTACCAATTGATTGAAGATTATGGTGAATGGTTGCGTGAATCTTTGTATTGGAACAATGAGGAATTTTTAGGTTTTCAGTACATTGAATCCGGCCTAAAAGGTTTATGCGCCCTTACAGATGTTTTCAAGAAGAAAACGTTAACATCGTCAGAATTTAAAACAAAATTACGGGCCCTAACAGCGCAAGTTTATGAAGACATAAAACCAAGCATGAAATTTAGGAACGTTTGGTGTAATGGAGATTTATGGACCAAAAATGTTATGTTTCAATACGATAGCGGGGCGCTTGTTAATTGCAAAATTTTTGATTTTCAATTACAACGCTACAACCCCCCTGCACACGACGTGTTGTTTATGATTTATCAAACTGCCGATAGAAAAACCCGCCAAAAATATTTCGATTACCTTTTAAACTACTACTATGATGCCTTGAAGAATGAACTTACAAAGGCCGGATTTGATATTGAAAATATTTTGAGCAAAGAAGAGTTTGATTTAAGTATAGGGGATGTTTGCCCCAGTGTCAAACTTACAAAAGGAATTTACAAATCGATTTCAGCTGTAAGTAAAGAAAGTTTCAAGGAGATAAGTGCAAGTCCGAAAATATATGCTGATTTAACATTTGGTGATCGCTCGGAATTTGTCGTTAAAGAATTCAAAAATGTGAAAACGTACAGGGATATAATGACAATTCTTCTGGAAGATCTTGAAGATATTTTAACACATGAAAATATTACCGTAGAAAATTGCCACAAAATTCTTAGGCAAAAACTTGATACTTCGGAATATGAACTTGTTGAATATAAAACAATTCCATTCCAACAAAATAAATTGAAATTACAAATTAAATTACGTCTACAAGACAGAGATGAAATTACAAATCTTAGCTTTCTTGTAAAGGAGTTTTCCAAGGAAGATACTCAAATGGGCGCATTATTTAATAACGAATTTAAATTTTACAACAAAATTATTCCCGCAATAACAGCAAAGGAGACAAATTTAATTCAAGGCTGTGTTCCAAATTGCTATTTGGCCCTTTTAGATGATCTTATGGTTTTTGACGATTATCTATTCAACGATTACAAGTTCTTGGTGTTTCCAGATTATAAAACCGTAAAGGTTGTAATAAAAAAATTGGCCAAGTTACACTCCACTGGTTTAATTTTCGAAGAAAAACAAAAAATCAAGTTGGAAGATTACCTTAAACAAGATCATGGTTACAGTGGAAGTGATACAAGCTTGCTGAAAGAAGTTCTAACACACATTAATATCTTTCCAGACCCAAATACAAAAATAAAGGAAATTTTCAAAAACCGTGTTTTTAAGAAGTTGTTGGAATGTGAAAAACCGTCTCTGAAATATCGCAACACCATTTGCCACGGTAATCTATCGTCCAACAACATTTTGTTGAAATTTGAGAAGGGTTCGCCAGCAGATTGCTGTTTTGTGAATTTTGAAAACTTTCGATATAACCCCCCTGCACATGACTTGATCTCTTTTTTACACTTAACGACTGATAAAAAATTTAGATCGCAATATATGCGTGAAATTTTAGACCTGTATCATTTGGAAATTACCAAAATTTTTGGAAATCATGGGATTGACACAGAACATGTTTTGCCCTACAACGAATTTTTGGTTAACTGTGAAGATATGAAAAAATGTGCCGTAGCTCATGCTGTAATTCATTTTCACAAGATTATTTTGGCCTTGGATCAAATTAAGGCATCATCTTCTAACTCCGAGCTTTTCGGAACCGACTTATATATTGCAGAAATTCGTGCGAACGATGATGTTTTTAGGAAAAAACTGGAAGAGTGTATAAGTGATTTTCGGGAAGTTTTTGAAAACTGTGATGTTTAAATAAGTTCTGATTTCCTGAATTATATAACTGTAAATCAATTGTAAAACAAAGTACCACACATATTGTAATTCAGTGTTACTAATTTTAGTTTTGGTATAGTCTTTTGCAAATGTTGATGAAAACTTGTTTCTTGTTGTTACCTTCACTGAACTGTTGTATTAAAAAAATTACGTGCTAGAACCAGCGGACAGAACTAAGTTAGTTCTAAAGTAATAAATAAAAGGAAGTAGAAGTATAGGAGGTGAAAAATTAAAATCTACAAATAAAGAAGTTTGTCGCTTGGTAAAAATTTTACTACATTGAAAGTAAAAAGTCATATTGGTAATTCCAAAAAATAAATGATTTTTGGAAATTAAAATGAGATTACAGGGAGCGCTAATGCATCTGTTTTTAAACAAACAAAATCGATATGCCAAGTACTTCTCGAAATATTACGTTATATTTGTTAAAAAACGCTTAATTTTAAAATTGGCGGTTGGAGCATATTTTTATTAATATAAAAGTTTGGTGCGGTTACAAAGGTTGTAAATCGCCATTTTATATAGCAAATACCGCACCTATAACAAGAATATGTCGGAAAGATTTAGTTTTACGAAGAAAAACTATTATTATAAAAGATTCGTCTTTTACTGTCTATCGAATTAATTTAGAAATTTCATCAATGGCTAATTGATTTTTATATACAAACGTTGTTAATGTTTCAAATGTCAATATTAAAATTATAAATACTGTATTATTTGTTTTTATTTATAATGGAAATATAATTCAAAAGTAATTCAATCTTTATTCAAATATAATATAAATCACATCTTTCTTTTGGTGTGCTGTTCGTAGGCTTGGTATATAAGCAAAGCAACAAAATACACTGTTATGGCACAGCTGAACATTGATCGCTTCATTTTGCATCTAGACGACTTCAATTCCGTTCCCTCACTTCCGTTTCAGCATTTGTGTAGTTATTACTGCCAGAAAAGAAGTTTCACTTCAAAAGAATTTTTATTGGTTCCCGTTTAATAAATAAAGGGGTACCTATTTTTGACTTTGAAAAATTCATAGAAAGCGCCTCATTGAAATTATATCTTTCAGCAAAAATACAAATTTTAGCCAATCTTGGTTTCTATCAGCGTGCAACGTTTTAAAACAAGTGTGGGTAGTTTTTGAAAAATAGATTGTCAAAATTTCGAAATTGTAGAGAAGCGCTATTGCGATCGATTTCAGATTTTTAAAATTGATTGAAAGTCGAGATTTTCTTAAAATCGAAACGGTTGCCATTTAGAAGCTCGAGAAAAACATATAGAAATACGTTTCCTGTTTATAACCCCCCTCCCCCAAGAAAATTACACTGCCAAATTTATTTAACTAAGTAATAATATTTCTAACAACGATTTTTCAGTGACTTCTTCGAAACCGTTTCCAGACGATAATTTTGATGGTTGCTTGTACGAATCTATTTCTATTAGAATGCCCTTTATTGACGCCTTCATTTAAATTAATGAAGCTGCCTTTCTCATTGTAAAATGATTCGTTAAATTCGTTTTTAGAATCTGCGTTCAATTTGCAGTTCATTCCAAGTTCTTTACCTACGAACTCAATTTTTTCATCAAAGGATATTTTTTTTATAAATTTAGACTTAAAATTCTGTTGTCTTTAGTTTACTTTACAGAATTTTGTGGATATCATCAGAGTTTAAAATTTTGTTATCAGTGGCACTTCGTCCATTTTTATATTTATTATGAAAACACAACATCGGTGCCACGGATTAGTTAACTTTTAACACAATGCATGAAAACGTGTCTGTAACACAACATGTCAAGTTTACTTTGTGTTGTAGTTGTTCACATTTAAGTACATAATTAGGATGAAATTTAAGGACGTTTTCAACTTTAGACAAAATCACTTTTAATTAGTTTATAAATGAAATATAACGTTTTGTTTTAAAGATTTTCAAACAACTATATAGAAATAAACACGAACTTAATTGTTTCACGTAATCTTAAAATAAATATCAAAGAAATATCTCAACCAGCCAGTTGCTTGTACAATGCCAATTAGCTTATTAAAAAAAATAAATGAATTGTGTGTTTTTTCCAGCTTAAAATAATTCATGAATTGTCTTATTTTTACAGGTCGATTTAAACATGAGAATTGGAATTCATTCCGGATCAGTTCTTTGTGGTGTCATAGGCTTACGTAAATGGCAGTTTGATATATGGTCGTACGATGTCAGGCTTGCAAATCATATGGAATCTGGGGGAATTCCAGGGTGAGTATCATTTAGTAACTTTGTTGATGATGTCTGGCCAATTAAATTTGCTAAGGGTAAATATTTAGACATCATAAAATTGTATTTGGCTATCATTTAATGCTCCAATAAGTCTGAATTAAAATATGCTTAAATATGTAAAATATCTTCCGTCGATCAGCCACCTTCCTAACAGCGCCTTAAAGTTATGCCTAATTCCTGAAGGACAATAGCGACACGAATTGATACGCGTGAGAAAGTCTACTGATAAAAGTAATAATGTTCGCCCAAGTCTCTTAGATTTCGCCAAAGTGTCCTGAACTTATAATAAGTTTACTATATTTTAGCAGTATTGCGTTAAAAACTAAATTCCTGATTGACAAACCCTAATCTCCACAAACATGCGGCAAACTCATTGACACATTTACGTGTTTTTTTCAGTGTTGGTTTATTCACATTTATGTAATAACAAATTATGTACAGCTGTCTTGAAACTACCTGTTTACAATTAATGTTATTTTGTTTGCCGCAAGCAACATTCCTGCACAGAATTAAAATTACTTTATTTGCTGCAAGAAATATTGCTAATATTCCAGTGAATAAATCGAATAAAATTATTAAACCGGTCTTTAAAGATAACTATCTGAATCGATTGCTGAATAGGTATACTTCCAATACTTCTGTATAAATCGCGTTCCATCATTAGGCGTAAAATTTGTTCGTATGACCTTAGGAAGAGCTTACGGGGATGATTCGTATGACCTCGATCTGGTGACCGTATGCTAGAGCTCGATCTGGGAGTTGCGCTGATGACCTAAGGCTGAAGCTCTATCTCGTGACCGTATTAAACTTGATCTTCGGGGGTTGTGCTAGTGACCGGAGGCTAAAGCACGATCTCGTTACCGTATACTGGAGCTCGGTAAGGGATTAGTGCTGGTGGGCGCAGCTTGAAGCTCAATTTTGGAACCGAAAACTAAAGTTCGATCTCTCAAGCGTTTACCTTATGATCGATATTATTCGATTTTAGAGATAAACTGATGTTTCTGCGTTCTTGCTGTTGGTTTTATACCCTTTGCTTGCCATGGGTGACAAGTTCAATACCAACATTATTTCCGCGCTTTCGTATCTCTCAGGGCGAATATTGATATTTTTTGATATTACTAATTTTTTAGAATACCTTGAGAGACTGGGGCAGGCCGTGGTTGCGGGAGAGCGAGATAGTAACCGGCTTTCATTTTCTTTGCGAAATTTAACTCGGAGCTCTGTTTGACCACGCCTTCCGGGGCGTTGATTGACTGGAGCGCGCTCAGAGGAGCCGGCTTGTTAATTTCTTTATAAAATTTTGGAGTGTTTACTTCGGCTTGCTGCGGTGTTAACGTTATCAGTGACTTTTTAATTCGTAGCGGGAACATTCGAAGCTCCTCGCTGTGTCGTGAACATTCACCTTTGAATATAATTATCTCCAAGTCAAATGGCTTTATTTTTCTGATGAAATATTATAATAGGAAGATTTGTTCTTTCTGTTCAGTTTTAACTGAGAAAATTTGTTTAAAAATAAATTTTTTGTCCAGGCGAGTACATATTTCTGAATCGACTTACCAATGTCTTAACGGTGTTTACGAAGTCGATCCAGGAAATGGTCAAGAAAGGGATGCGTACCTAAGAGAACACGATGTGAAAACATACCTCATCAAACAAGTTGAACCCATGAGAACCAGAAGACGACTTGCTTCAAGACCAAGGTGTGTACTTTAAGCATTTGGCAAACAATGTTTCTATATTTTTTAATGTGTTGTGCTGATATATTTTAGACACATACTTTGTTTTTAGTATATTTTCCAATAAACTTTGGCCCGAAGAAGATCCAATCATAAGTTCACCACAAAGTCCAGCAACTCCGGTTTCTCCACCACCACCGTCTTCATGTGAGCGAAGCGATAGTGGAATTCAACAGAGCACTGTTGATGATGAAAACACTACAGATTGGACACCAGAAATACCTTTTGAAAATGTAAGTCGCTGGACATATATTTAAAATTGTTTTTGAGTGAGTATTTTTAGCTTCATCATACAGTCTCTGCTGATTTGGATGAAGATATGGATTCCATTAATTTTTCCATAAGCAAACAGAAACATGATTTGCGTTCAGAGAGTAAAAAGGGTTCGGCTTTTACGTTGACTACCACAGAACAAGTGGATGAAATTATAGATCATAGCATAGAAATAGAAAGCAATAAACGTATGCGTAGTGCTAATGTCAATCCATGGACTTTGAGGTTTAAAGATCATGAAATTGAACATCAGGTAAATATATAATAGGTAATCTTATTTTTTTGAAATATTAAAATAAATTTTGCTTGCAGTTCAGCCAATTAAGAGAAGATATGTTTAAATCAAACATGTTATGCTGTTTTGTAATTTGGATATTCATTGTTGTATGTCAAATTACCATAGTTCCTCTGTAAGTATTTTACCTATTATAGGAAAATAGAATTGCTAATACTTTACAACCAATAACCATACTCTAGTTTTTGGTTTAAAATAATCTCAACTAGTGTCAGTTTAGTGAACAAGTTTAATGCACTAATTTTGAATATATTTCCAGCTACACTCTAACAATTGTATGCTTAACGGTAGCAACAGTATTATTAACTTCAACAACAATACTCGTCATGGCAGAAGAATTTGAGCAACTACCTGAAGCTTTACAACGAATTTCTTCCACTTTAGTTCACAATCGAAGAAGCAGAAATGCTTTTATTTGTGGTATCATCCTTGTTATGGCTATTGCAAGTTCGGTGGGTTTAGTTGGCGATGATGCTTATACCAGATCGTTTAAAATCCCACAAGATGGATTATCAATTTTTCCTTTATTTCTGAAAAGCAACGAGTCAGATCTAAATATTGGAAGAAGTTTGAGAGGAATTCGGACAAATCAGAAATGGGTTGATATTGATGACAGAATTACAAATTCGAGCCAACAAAAACAAGAAATTGTTTTTAATTTAGTTTTAACAGCAACGGTTCATCACAATATTACCATTAATAATGCATCGGATGAAATTAATTGCAATGCAGCTTGTGTAAAGAATTTGATGGACGTTTTTCACATTAAAAATGCTAGTTATGCGGATATTTCGTTAGACAACATGGCTATTAAGAGTACTGTTGCGTATTTGGACGGTAACGCAAACAAAAAAAGCAGTTTAGATTCCCATAATCGTTATAAACGTTCAACGAGTAGATTTGGAGAAAATGAAAACGATACTAAAGAGGAATTGTTTGATATAGAACTACAATCAATGAATGACAATGATTCTTTTGATTGCCCTCATCCAGAATATATAGTTTTTTGCTGGGTATTATGTTTAATTGCTTTGGCAACTGCTTTAAAATTATACTACCTAATTAAAACATTTTTAGCCGTGTTAATGGTTGCCTGTTATGCATTTCTTATTTTAAAACCGTATTATCAGGTTTTTAACAATCCAGATTTGACGAAAGATAGGTAAGTTAATGAGTGATTTGAATACTTTTAATTTGAAAAAATAATATGAAACGAAACTATCCTGCAGGAACATTTCTTCTGATCCCTGTGATGTTGAACCTTCTGTTCCATTGTCTCTATCATGGCAAATGCTGATACTGTTAGCAATCTTCTTTTTGATGGTTGCATACCATGCAAGATTGGTTGAAGTAACATCTCGGCTCGATTTTCTTTGGAAACAACAAGCTGAAAGGGAACTTGCTGATATGCAAGAAACTAGACATAATAATACACAGCTACTAAAGAATATTTTACCCGATCATGTTGCTAAACACTTTTTGAGAAGTGAAAGATTAAGTGATGTATGTACCTAGTATACCTGCGTATTTGTTTTATGTTTATTATTATTATTGATATCATTTTCTTTTTTCTTCCAGGAACTTTATTCTCAATACAGAGATGAAGTTGGCGTATTGTTTGCTAGCATACCTAATTTTATAGAATTTTATTCAGAAGACATAAATAAAGGAATGGAGTGCATTAGATTATTAAACGAAATAATTGGTATGTTTTACATTTTTATGTGGCGGTTGTACAGCGGGGTATTCTTAAATAGCTGAATTCCAGTCCTGTGCATCCGTGTTAATCTTCTTCCATTGTTCTACCCATTTTGAGTTGAATGACTAGCCGTTTAAATTCCGTTCCACTGTCTCAATCTTTCCAACAAGTTCCTTTCACTCCTCTTTGTTTAGTGTCTTTGTTTTAGCCTCATTGTAAGCTAGGTTTTGATCTTGTTATTTCTTATTCTTGCTTTATTCTTCACGCATCTGTTGATTTTCCTTCTCTTTTTGTTTCAGCCACGTTGTAATTGTTTCGTAATGCTACTTTGTGGTTTGTTCGGTTTGTGCCCTATACATTTCTATTTTAGCCTTTTTACTGCCACTTCGATTTTTTTTCTTCACTAATCTTCCATAAGCTTTCATTATTGTCATCTTATCTGACCGAAAGATGTTACATATAATTCTTAAGCACTTGTTGACACATGTTTGTAATTTTTTTATGTTTATATGGCTTTCGTTCCAGGTTTTGGCACTGTATAATAGCACACTGTAACGAATTTGTCTTCAATTGTTTAAGTTTTATTCCTTCCACCTTCTATTTACTTGGCGATCAAACGTTAAACGCTTTCTGGGTTTGTCCAGCCCTTCTCATTACGTCTTGACACTACTACCTTTCACATCCACATAACATATCCAATAACAAAGCTTCTCTATTTTGATTTTCTCTTCAACATCAAATGTTTCTACTAGTATCTTGGTTGTATTTCTATTTATCTTCATTCCCATAACACTATCCAAATGAATGCTGCTTAAAAGTATGTTTATTTAAAGGCAAAATTACATGTTACACCAAATATAAACAGAAATTAAATGAAAAATAAATATTTACAGTAGTAGGTTGTGGTCCGCCTAGTGACCGGGTCTGGGGCTTGCATCTCCTAGTGGTGGTCCTTGCGGATTTCTGGTTTGTTGGAGGCGGACCTCGTAGGACTAAGGGGGTGTCGTCAGGACCTGGTTGGTGGCTGTAGGGTTCGTGGTGCTAAGGGCGACTTTATTAGGATCTGGGAGGGGTGCGTAGGTGCTGTTGATGTGCCTCGGATCTGGATGCTGATTAGCCTGTGGAGAGGAGTTGACCTCAACAAATTTCTCCATTTTTTTTAACTAGTATTATATTAGTCATTATTGTATTATTCAATATTATACGATTCAACTAGTATTATATGATCTATTTGGTTCTTACTTTTCTGCAAGTGCGCTCCAAGTTTATTTGAGAATTTTCTTTTTAAGCAATGTTTCTCTTATGATCACATCGTTCATAGTACAAAATTCAATCAATCCATCTCCATTCTTCTTTACGACGGTTAGCTTTTGTTTTTTATTACTTGTTCTCTCTCTTCATTGTTGTTGCCTACCGTAGCATTCTAATCTCTCACAATTATTTTGATATCTCGCTTATACATTCTCTCAACCTTGTTTGGTGCCCAAACAGTTACCATAACAACAATTTAATACTTTGACTTATATCTAAATCCTAGATCATTCCGTTTGATGTTTCTTCACATTCTATTACAGCTTTCTTTGCTTTTAAGTTCAATTAATGCCACTCTGTGATTTATTTTTTTTTGCCATTTGACCTATGCCAGTCCATGTAGTATCACTTAATCCTAAACATTTAATACTGCTTCTGCTTATTTTTTTGTTCAATCTGTTCTACTTTATTTACCTCAGCCACAGTTTTCCCATTCTACCATATTACTTGAAAAATTGAAAAAAATTTCGACATCGATTTTGTTTTCGGTCGTAGATTTCCTTGTATGTCTTCTTTTCCTTTTATTTCTGTGATTCTGTTTTTTGCTATATCCATTTTCATTTGTTTCTTTTTCTGGTGCCCTATAACTCAATACTTAGGCTTTATATTTACTCTGCTTACGTACAATTTATTATAAAATTAACAATTTTTAGCCGATTTCGATGAGCTATTAGATGAACAAAGATTTAGTACAATAGAAAAAATTAAAACAGTTAGCGCAACAGCCACGTACATGGCTGCTTCAGGACTGAATCCGAAACATAAAGTAAGTAAAGTAAACTCTGTTCTCGTTAAAATTTTTAACACGATCTCTGATAGGACTGCCGAAACACAGAAGGTCCAGAACATCTGTGTGCCCTTATAGACTTTGCCATTATGATGAAACAAAGGTTAGAAGATGTCAACACACATTCATTTAACAATTTTGGTTTGCGTGTGGGTGTTTCATGTGGACCATTGGTTTGTGGAGTTATTGGTGCCCGTAAACCTGTCTTTGATGTATGGGGCAACACGGTAAATGAAGCTTCTCGAATGGATTCTACGGGGGAAGTTGGAAAAATTCAGGTTCCCAAATATACAGCACAGGTAAGCATTTGATTGTAATTAAATGGTCCTATGGGTAATTCTAAAAAAATGTTGATTTATGTATGATCTCTTCAGTTATTGGGTGTTCGTGGTTATGAATTAAAACTAAGAGGTCTAATTGAAGTAAAAGGCAAAGGCAAAATGGAAACGTATTATGTTGTTGGGCGACAAAGTGGGCGGCCTCCAGGTTTTCAGCGGCAACCGAGTCAGTACAGCAGTTTAGCAGCTGTTGTTTATGCAATGGCGCAAGCTAGACGGAAACAAACCGTCAATACACGTAATGCAACTAATTACTATAGTTTTGGCCAAATTTAATTTTAATTTTGATTATAGCCGGAAGTGGAGCTATGGGCAGAGCAAAATCACAACAGAGAGGTGATTCGTTTGGCAAAAAAATATTCCCCAATTATAGTTCCATGAGAATTTCACATCGCACTCCTGCCAATCCAGTTCGTAGGAACACCACTAGGGCTCATCGAGCTAATTTGCACGCCAGGTAAAACTTTTTTGTTAAAATTTGTCTGACCATCCTATGAGGACTTTCCTGGTATACACAAGCTGCCGTTTCTCCATATTCTATCATACAAGGTTTTCCATGCTAGAAGTTAATTTAACCTGTTTAAGTAATTGACCAAAATGAAATGTGTAATCAAAACCATATGTCTGGATTATTAAAAAAAAACTAAAAAATTAGGCGTTCCAGAAGAAGTGGTCTTCAACACAGCAGCTGTTGACACAAAACACTTGACATCAAGCCTGTTTATATTTAACAATTATTAATTATTGCAAGTCACTCCCACTATGTAAAAAGGCTCCGCGCGCAATTCAAAGGTTGGGATGTAAACCTTAGATGTAAAGCACGACCACGTGATATAAACAAAGGCGTTGTGCCAACACACCGGATACGCTGCAATGCCTAATTGATAGAGTGTGAGTGAGGGGCAAATTGACCATTTGATGTAACAGCAAAATACAAATCTGAGCCTGTTTTCGACTGTTCCATAGCCAGAATTTTTATAATGCAGGCATTTAGCATAAGCAATAGAAATCACATTGACTAAAGTAAAACCCACAAACATTATTTATATAAACAATAACAGTGTTAATATAAAAATTTAGATAAAATAAACTATTTGATACTTAAAACTTATTTTAAGGAATGCTGAAAAATATAATTCTTTTTGCATATTCGCAGTATAGCTAGCCTTATAGGTTTCTACGACGTAATACAATGATTATTCACGTTTTACAAACTTTTGTTCACGAAAATAGCTGTTTTGACGTCTAAAAATCACTTGCTGATTATATATCTATTGAAGTCAAAAACAGTAAAATCAGTAACTGATTTTTGACGTGAAAAACGTATGTATTGACGTCAAAACATTATTATTTGGCAACAAGGAATCATTTATTGACGTCGTATAATATTATTTTGTAATTTATGAATATTTTTTTCGTTATTACAACAATAAAATGACACTTGTTTACGGAAAAATATATGTTTTGAGGTCAAAAGTTAAAAACAAAGGTTTCTGTGATGTAAGCAAATAATTTAATTTTATGACGTGAAATATTGATTTTTTGACGCATGAAAATTGTTTTTTAACAAAAGAATATTAAAACAAAACTAAGTAATTAGAAATAACTTATGCGAATTATTTGACGTCAAAACATAGTTTTTCACACCAATAGTAGCTGTTTTGACGTCAATAAATCTGGCAACGCCACTGGTATCGTTAATAATTAACTAGGACATAGGTCATTTCTTCCCCATCATCTGTTATATGACGGACCAACCTCGTTTCCTTGCGGTTTTATACATATTGCAATTACCAGCTTTCAGAATATTTAATTTATGTTTTGTTTTTAGATCTCAACCGAACATGAGACAGTTTGGATCTGGAAGCAATTTAGAAAATTCCAAATCATACAAATCCATCGATCGAGATACTCCAGTCAACATCATGCCACGAATGACAGTGTCACAATCTGCTCCTCACACCCCTGTAACTGCTTCCAATCATTCAGATTGTCCAATATTAAAACCTGTACCACGATTGCTCTCTGAACCCATGGTTAGTTCCCAAACTAGAAATTCTTCGCCAGGAATAAAATCTCTCGATAATAAAATGAGCAAATCAGACCGCAACTCACCGTACATGCTAGACAAAAAATTGGATTCTCTGGATTGTATGCAAAATGATAGTAATGATTATTTCAGAAGTTTAAAAGTGCCAGGTGCTAGTGTGCCAGTTCATTCTCCTAGGTTATTAACGAAAAAAGATTCAAAGTTTCAATTAAAATCACCATTAGTGAAAAGAGACACTAAGAACAAACTGGAGAACATTAACAGTATACCAGCTAAACTTAACACTGATCTTCCTATAGATTCAAGTTTAACTAGCGTTTAACATTAATTTTAAATAATTTTTGTATTTTCTAGTCATTTTATTGTTAATAAGTTGATAATAATTGTGAGTGCGACTGCTGTGTGGAAAGATCAATAATTCTTACCTTCCGATGAAAAAAATTATTTTCTTGTATGTGTGTGAAGAGATAATTAACTTTATTATTGAAAAATTAGAATTTTGTCATTAGGACAACAATACAAAAGCTATATTATTACGCATGCACTCTTTTGGCACATTCTGTAAATTCTATATATATGTATGATTCTAACTACATAATTTTCCTTGTTCGTCACTGAATAGACGGTACCTACAAGAGGAACTGATTAAGTAAGTAAATAAGTAACGAGAGTATGATTTCAGGGCTGTGTACAAAACGGAATTCACACTGATACAGTTGTATGGTATTGAAAATCTAGATTAACACTTAAAAAATTCTAATTGTCAATTGAAGTACCATGAGATTATCTACAATTAAATTAGTTAATCTTGTCAAAAATGTATAAATTGTGAATTCACCCTAAAAAATGTTTTTATTATTTGTGTTTTAAGGGACCAAAGTTAGTATTTTAATTTTAAACAATTTTCTTTAGATTTCATCATCTCTTCATCTTTCCTAAGCAAGTTGCTTGTATTTCAATGTGATGTTATGACATATTTGTGGTTCTTATAATAACCCTTATAATTAAGTTTAGAGTAATATAAATGTTTTACAAAATAAATTTAAAATAAAGTATCAATCATGTATCTGCCTGTAGTTTACAAAAAAAATGTAAATGTCGTACAATAACTTTAGACGTTTATTTAATAACGATTTTTTTGGAAACTGAAGTAGCTACAACATGTAGTTTCTACAACAAGCCCCTTCTCATCTTACATTCAACTTTAATATTTTTTTTAATTCTCAACTAGTTTTCATTATGGGTTTGTTAAGAGGAATGTTTGGTAAATTTAACATGTCAGAATATTAAATAACACAGTAATGCAAAATGTAGACAGTGAATATGGTTAATTAAATAACATAGAACACAAAATATCTCTTAGTTATATCTTGAGAGTGAAGAAACTAGCCTCGGAACTGGACGGAGTCTCCGAAGACGACCAACGCAACGAAATAGGAAAATAAGAATTGGGACGTGGAATGTACGAACTTTTATGGGGGGGGGGGGAAGGGAAATAGTGCAAAAACTGACCAAATACAGGATCCAAATACTTGGAGTAACTAAGACAAAAAAGAAAAGATGCGGAGAGATGACCATGAACTCGAGGTTTGTTCTAAGATACTCAGGAGTAGGAGTACGACAAAGAGCAAACATTGGAGTAGGAATTATAGTAACTAATAAACTAGATAAAAGAATCAGCAAATGGGAACCAATTAGCCATTGCGTAATAAGAGTAGATTTAGAGATAGAAGAAAGCTTGATATCAAGAATCCAGATATAAGCACCAACGGAACACGAAGAATTACTCGAAAAATTAACAGTCTAGAATCAGCTCACCACCACCATGTAAAACTTTAAAACTGCAAGTAAACATACACTAATAATAGCGGACATGGGATAATGGGTAAACACTTACAACGAGAAAGAAATTGAAAAAATGTAAATGGGGAAAGAATGCTCAAGTTCTGTATAGAGAACCAAGTGCTAATAAGAAACAATTTAAGTATAAAAACAATCGCAAAGTAGCATTTGAAGTAAAAGGACGAAAATCTAAAGGTACTATAGATTAGGTATATTACATATACAATAAAAGCAACATATGCAATATCGGATGTGAAGGTAATTAGAGGAGCAGAACTGAGCACAGACCACAGACTAGTCATAGGAGAAACAAGGTTTTACACGCAAGAAAGAAACAAAACAAAAATCATATGAAAGAATACAAGTAAGGAAATTGCTCAAGGAGGAGAAAAAGTAAGAGTATGCCAACAAGCTCAGAGACAAGTTAGAAGAATTGGACAGCATAGAAGAACAAACTGCGAAACCGAACTTAGATGAAAAATGGGAAACATTGAAGCAAATTATAATACAAACAGCAGAAGAATTCTGCGGTAACACAAAGGTCAACAAAAATAAACAGGAAAGAACAATATGGAAGAATTCCACTGTAAAAGAAAAGATAGGAAAGAAGAAGCAAGCCTAGAAGAGATACCTAAAATCCAAAAGAGAGGAATACGTTCAAAGAAGAAATGAAGCAAAACTTTAAGAAGCAAAAGCTGTCCCTTGAGAAGAATTTGGAACAGAAATTGAAAACAAATTCCAGGATAATAGAAGACTATTCTGGGAAATAATAAAAAAAACCACGAGGGAAATATGGCAAAGGAAAAGAAGCATTAAAAATAGAGAAAGCAATTCAGTATCAGAGGAAAGGGAAGTACTAAAAACTTGGAAAAGTTACTATGGGGAAAAATTTAGAAAAGATAGAATACAGAGTATATATACCAACACAAATATATGCCGCTGAAAGCTGGACAATGCAAGGTAGGCACAATAGTAAAGTTGCTGATATGGAAATGAGGTTTTTGAGAAAAATGGTTTATACAACACGAAGGTATAGAGTAAGCACAATAAGAGAAGAATTAGAAGTACAACCACTAATAAAAATTATAGAGAAAAGACAGTGAAAATGGCGTAAGTACGTAATATAGAATATATAATATAAGAATGAATGAAAGACGAATAACGAAAACAGGGACGGCGGAAGAGGTTGAACCCACGTGTGGAGTAAAAGGGTTGGGACGAAGAGGTGGGGGGGGGGGGGGTGTTGAAGGGAGATGATGGAAAATCAGAACAAAGTTTCTTTTTATACGCAAAATTGAAATTTATTATGTAATCACTTGGTTATCAAAGCGAAAGTCGCAACCTTTTCGAATTTTTTACAATAAATTCGTTCAACAATAAATCGATGGCGAGACTGTCAACCATCTCTGCATAAATATGCAAAATTGCAATATGGTTGAGGAGTTTTTAGACCATTTTCGATCGCAATTCGCAAATATGTTTTCAGACGTCTCAAAGTCGAGAAAAATCGTTCATTTGTACATGACGATCCTGGAATCGTCAATAACAATCGTGAATCTAAGTGTCATTATTCACATTCGCGCCTTCAAGAGGAGCAGAAGAAGGTGATGCACTACTGTCAACAGTGCTAGCATCTTCAGACCTGCTCCTCTTTTTTTCAGATCGTATAAGATATTGCAACATGAAGTTTTTTTCACCCCAGGCAGAGAAGAGAGAAAAAGGTCGCTCACACGTGTTGATAAAGAGGGAGAAAACTGGTGGTACTCTGCACTGAGTGTTCGGGCGTGTTCGGGAATCAGCTGTATTCACGAACGCGCCCGAAGGCTGCTGGGCACGATCACGCCGTTCACGGATCAGTGGGCAGTTAAACGTGCCCACTGGGCACGTTCAACAAATCCCTAGAAGTGACGGGTGATTCAAAATCGGGAAAAAAACGAGCTGAATTTTCAGGTGTAGAATTCCACACACGGACATTTTCCAGGTGTGGAGTTTGCTATACCCCCAATAGGGCTTCCGCCGTCCCTGAACGAAAAGAATATTACAAGCAAGACACTGGGGCAAAAGAAAACAGGGAAGTCCAAAAATGCAATGGAAAAAGAGATTAGGAAGAATGGCACAGAATAGAGGAAAAAATATCAGAGAGCTTAGAAGAATGGCCGTAGATAGAGAAAGTTACCAAAAGTAGTTCGAGGATCCTACGCCTTAGGGCAAGGAGTTAAACCAAGAAAGAAGAAAAAGAAAAAGAGGTACATAGAATATAAAGACAGTTGAAACAATTTCTTAGATTAACTTACTTGTTAAGCGACACATAGCTCTACTCTTTACAACTGTTTACCTACACTAAGACTTGCAGAAAAAAAAATTGAATTTTGAGAAAAACTAAAAACTTACTTATACTTTTTACTCAAGGTTCAAAACAGAGTTAACTATTGTTTTCAAATTATCCTAATTTGTTTTTATGCAATTTCACACCCACTTTTCGTGACTTTAATAATGACTAGTAAGACGCCAGCGTACAATGCACTGACAGACTCGCGTTGGCCGATCCGTCTAAATGCGTCACGTGATGCATTAGTTCCAATAATGAGACGCGGCGGTTTTGTAGATGTGCCCCAAGTGACGCGCGTCTAGCCGACCTTCATATATATTATAAATTAAAATAATTATTATTGAAAAATCGACGTAGAATAAAAATATAAAAATGTTTCATGTTCCATCTGAGGATAGAGACCTTTCATTGAAAAAAAAATGGTCCAAATTGGTGAAGCGGTAGCCGCTGGAGGAACCGAAAAAAAAACCCTTTGAGCTTTTATGTATGTATGGATGTTTTCGGGTTAGTTCATAGTATTGCGCTAACGGAGTTACAGCCTTTGAAAGAGGGAACAGTCTTGACACCTTTGATAGAACACAAAACGGGCTGCAACTGCCTAGCGAAGCATTTACGGACGCATGTTTATGGAAATCTTTTTGATTGTTTTAATGTGTAAAACTCAACGTCTCAGCCGTTCTCTTTGTGTATAAAATTTCAAAATAATGCGGAAATACCTTTCGAGACATTGCAATAAAATGAATAATTTTTGACTTTAACGCCCTCTATTGCCGCTGAAATAAATTTTTGACCTATAACTTTTAGCAGCAATAAGTCTATTTTTTTAATGGTCAAGAGAGTTCAAGGTGTAAACTAATGCACTCGTTTTAGATAAACCGTCTATGTTACGCTCTTCTATATAATAACTCAATGTGAATTTTGTAATTTATATGTGACGTAGTTACGTTTCCTGTTGCAAAAAAGAAGTCCGAGGCAAGAATGTTTAAATCTTTAGATTTTAAATTCTTCCATAAGTAAATTAAACAAAATCAATACACACAGCATATTATGAAACTATTGAACTACTAAAGATTTACGAAACAAACTATTTATTTTGGGACTAAACAAGCAATTTTAGATTACAAAACGTTTTTTTCTGATTGCCATGGCTATGCCATATGTCTTAAATTTGAAATCAACATCTACAAAGGTGTTTCAACAAGTAGGTTTCAGATACTGCAATTGATTGCCGACGTGTAGTACAAGATTTTGAATCAAACGGAACCTACCAAACAGTAGGTATTGATGCAATGGATGGTAAACACATTTTAAAACGAGCTACGTAGCATGAAGTCATATTGTAATTAATAACTAATTAAAGAAAAACATAGAGCTAGCAAGTTCTACGTTTAAGTGACCGCAAATGTGATTGAAAGTTCTTGGTCGCTCCAGTGTGTGGCAGCTAGAAGAAACAACTTAACGAGAGAGAAAAAAACATAAAGAATAAAAGATAGTCATATAGATAGAGGATGCCGGTATTCAAAGTTCAGCTATGGTCCCCACTCGGATGAGTGACCAATGTAAGGGTATATCTGCAACCAGCCGTGCTTCGGAGGGCACGTTAATCCGTCAGTCTCGGTTGTCATATTAATATCTTTGGAAATCGTAAACCGTTTAGTGGAACTTCTTCCCCTTTCGACGGGTAAGGACAGCCTCCTGCTCGGCACACGTGCGAAGAGAGAAAAATAATATTCGTTTCTCAAAACAGTGTCTATATACATATGAAATGGACCATATCTATATTGTTCTAAATACGCAGTTTAATATCAGCATACAGAATTATCACTTATCACAATTTAAACATTAGTATGCAATCTAACAAGCTAAATATAAAACACCGCGTGTGTCTCTAGTTATACAATACACATTCCTAAATCATTCACTTAGTAGTTGTTAGCTTAAAAGCGCGTGTTTTTATTTAGGAAAAGATAATGGTTTATTTTTAGGATAATTTATATACAAAAAAAAACTTTTTAAACTACCAAAAAGTATTTATTTCTATAACTACTATAAATAAATACATTCTGTTTTAATAAAACATTTTAGGAGCTTATAATAAAAATAAATCATTTTAAATTCTTTCACAGTAGTCTCTTAAATCCTGAATTGATTCTTCTAACTTCCTTCTGTAATTTTCCTGTTTATCAACATGTGCTAAGATAAGAACACTTCTATCTTCATTCAAAGCATAATAGCTAAGACTGGAGTCAGCAAAAAATTCTTTTAAAGCATCATTTTCTACAAGAATAAGCTGAAAATAAGTAGCAGTTTGTACTAGTGCAAAAGGTTTTTGTTCCTCGCAGCTCTGTAGAAAATCCGCAAAAGGCACAACGGTCTTTATATCAAAACCAGCTAACTTCAAATTTGATTCCAATGCTGTATAGTACAAACCAATAAGCTCGTACATATGTTTTTTACGAAATTCTCTGGACGTTGTTAGGTGTAAAATAGACATAACGTCATGTGAAGGTGGAGCATATCGAGTCATCTGAAAATCAACAAATTTGCACTGTATTGGTTTGCGCTGGTGGTTATATTTTAGAAAAAAATTTGTTGACCATAAATCTCCGTGAGAAATTACATTGCGAAATTTATTGGAAGGTTTAACTAAATCATAAAGTTTGTAACAACATTTTTCAGCCACTGCTTTGAAATCTTTTCCAGACGCTAGCTTTGATGGTTGCTTGAACAAATCTATTTCTGTTAGAATGCCTTTTATTGATGCTTCCACTCCCTTTAAATTAACGAAACCCTCCCTGTCATTGTAAAACGATTCTTCAAATTCGTTTTCATAATCTTCAATCAACCTGTAGTCTCTTCCACGTTCATTCGATTTCTTTTCCTCGTAAATTAAACTACTGGCATGAAGTATTGCCAAGGATTTCAGCACGGCCAATATTGCATCTAAGTCAAACTCTTCGTATTTATCCAAAGTTTCAAAACCTTCTTCATTTAAATCATCAAAGACTAACAGGCGATCTTTTTCTGTTAAATGGCATTCAACTGTACACTGTTTGATGATTTCAATACCAGTTTCTTTAATTTTGGTAAAAAGTACTTTGTTTGCAAATATTTCCTTGTTAAATGCTCCACACTCTCTGGCAAACTCTGCTTGTATAGGTGCATCTGGGAAATATTTTACGAAGAAAATTAATTCTCTTGGATTTTCTTCTGAAGGTTCTTGCACCAAAACATGTAAAGTTGCATGCTCACCCAGGAGTCCAATTTTTTCGTCAAATGGTTTTATTTTATAACTTATTAGTTGGAATTCTGTTGTCTTTAGTTTGCTTTTGATAATGTTGTGAATATCGTCAGTAGATAACGTTTTCTTATCGATGGCATCTTCCATTTTTATATGAGTATCAAATCACAATACCGTCACGCTTTACTTAACATCTACACAAAGTGAAATGTAAAGTAAATGTGTCTATAAAACGACTCGTCAGTTTTATCTTGTTTGCTCTCGTTTATGTAACAGTTCAAGTCTGGTTGTTAATTCTATTAATAGAGCAGTTAAATATAAATAAGAACAAATTTGAAGACGCGCTGCTTTTCAAAAACAGCGCACTGTTATTTTAAAAATGAAATATGTTTCATTTTAATTATTTCTAAACAAGTATTAACAAATAAATACAAATATAAATTACTATTGCTTTACTCAGTGACGTAACTACCGGGGTTCTGGGGGTTCCGCGGAACGATCAGGGCCTGTGGGTTCACCAAGAGCCCGTCGATTTACAGCTTCCCCCCCTAAAAATAAGCAAATATAATTTTTTTGTGCCATGCTTAACGTTTTTTTTCAACGGTTCTTTTTTGATGAATATCTTGATATATCGGTAGGTCAAAATGTTAGGGTATATTGGTAAAATAATAAACTGATCCAGACTTCTCTTTATATTTCAACTAGGCTGTAATATGAGTGAGTAATATGACAGTTTTTTTTGTTCTAAATAGCCCTGCTGAGCACCCGGGCGAGTGTGGGGGTATGTAACCACGGCAACCGCCTTGTTATTGGACACGGTTTGCATCTGATTACGTAGATACATCTTTGTATGTTTAAAAATATTTTTAATGGATATTATAATTTTTACGTTATATGGGTTTTTATTAGGTACCTAGTTATGTTGTTTTTATGCGTTTTTTTTAATACATTCGAACAAAAATCGGAAATGTTTGTAAGTAGGGAATTCTGTAGATTTGAGTGACCTTAGTAACATACCTACTCATTTCTCTACTTGGTAGATTTGCCGCTCGAGCCACCATATAAAAAATGGCACCAAAGAGCAGCTCTCTGCAATATTTCGTTTCCAGTACCTCTTAAAGCAATAATAATTATTATCAAAACAAAGAAAATTAAATTCTCTACAAGTTGTGTCTCATGCACCTGTTTTCGTAAAATCAAGTGTTATTACTTATTATACGTTTTCGTGTGACTATCCACTGCAAAAAGCACAAACTTAACACTTGAAACCTGATCTTTCTGTAACCGCATGTTAAGCTACA
Source organism: Ctenicera cuprea (assembly GCA_958336395.1). Classification (NCBI taxonomy): domain Eukaryota; kingdom Metazoa; phylum Arthropoda; class Insecta; order Coleoptera; family Elateridae; genus Ctenicera; species Ctenicera cuprea. The sequence continues at coordinate 16,701,372 of OY284487.1, read as the reverse complement.
TCTTTTTGTGCATTTGCACAAAACAAGTTTTAGCAGCGTTTCGAGGGAAAGACCTTTTAATTTTAGTGATTGGAGTAAGTTCCGTTTTACTTCTTTTCCATCCCCATTCCTTAGGATTAATTTCCGCGGTCTATGACCATAGCACCGTTGGACTTGGGCTGACTTGCAGTTGCTGTGTGGTGTTGGTGGTGGTGGGGGGGGGGGGAGGTGACAGCAAAGCAAAATTAAATTTACTTTTCTTCGCAGTCAGTGATCTTGTGACGATGCGTTCGTCCAAAGACGCGTTTGTCGCTTTTTTGTTGATAAACACCAGCAGAGCGATGTTTGAAGCAAGACGTACTACTGTTGATATACCTAGACCTCAGAACACCAAAATAAAAAAAGCTACATTAAAATCGCTGTTCTGGATTAGAATTACAAGGGACACCACCTGGTGGTGTGGAAATGAGTATCTCAGTTGTGGAAATCATTTTACTTTTGCAACGCGCAGAGTAGTTAAACTTGAATAAGTAGGTAGCGTATACAGTTGAAAAAAAAACATTAATCGCGGCTTTTCCTCTTCATAAATAAATCTTATTTTGTTACAGCAATAACCGTTGATTGAAACTGATATAATTATAGAATTACGAACACTTACCGAGAGTTTTAGCAAGTAGAATGCTTCATCATTTTACTCAACTGTTAAATCAAAACTTTTAATTTTTCTGTTTATCGGCGTCATTTTTTCAATATGGCGGCGAAAGCGACAAAGAACTAAATAAGTATGTTAATAAGAATACCGAAATCTACAAAATTCCACAAATTTTTTCGCGGAAAAACCTTGTATGCCTGGACTAATAGGTAAGTAATACTAAGTACAGTTGCTTGAATAATGACAAATAATAACTGTAACTAGTTCATGATCATTAAGTGATGGCAAGATGCATGGATAGCTATGTAGTAATTATTTACTCTAACTTCTGTATTTTCCGATAATGAATATTATCAAATCCCCCTCCCTCCCACGAAAATGAAAATACTTGTTATTGTTTTCAATGTATTCAAAATTCTAACAGTGATGTAAGCAAAAGTATGGTGTTGCAACTCCCACCATTTGTCAATATAAAAAATTCATCCTAAGCGGTTGACAATCTCGGGTCTCTTTATAAGATTTGCGTATAGATGGGGCTCTTAAAACTTCAAATTTAAGCAATATTTCAGATTTGGCTCCATTTGATGAGTCTTTAATCACTACTTGACACTTTTTAAACCTTATTCTGAGTACAACACTTATACGCAACACTAAGGTTAGGTTAATTAGTTAATTTAGTTTTCACTTTTAATAATGAAATACGCAAGTAAGTTTTTACCAACAACATTGAACAAACAAGTCCCCACAACAAGCTGGTTTTATAGTGCAGAAGCAAACTGTATTCATAACAGAAGTAGTCAGTAGAATAATAGAACTCGTTACTTATTATTAGGAAATGTAAGCGTTCTTCCAGTCACTGCATAAAATTAACTTGGTACAAAGCATAATTTTAAATACAAACTATTTATTTACTGATTATATAATGAGCAATTATAGGTAAGTAAAATAGGTAAATTCACCTTGGCAACAGCAAATAGTGATAAATCTTTGTTTTCGCCTTTTGATAAACAAACAGTATTTTGGCATTTTTGCTTAGAATATTATTGTGGTAATAAATAAATAAAACCACTTCTTAATTTTCAAATTTATTTTAAAATAAAATTGATATTTACATTTGCGCCATCTGTTGATAAAATTTACAAGGAGCCCTGAGATTGTCAAAGGTTGGAGATGAAAACAATTGAATAGAGTGCAAACACCAGTCTTCATTACATCACTATTCTAACGCACATCACCAAGTAGCAAATTTTACTTTGTAAATTGCTTTGGTTTGCTATTAAGATGTATTAATAAAATATTAATTAAAAACCCTGCAAAAAATTATTTATTTTGACTTGTTGGCCCCGCTAAACATTGGGCGCCCTAGGCGCTAGTCTAGTGCGCTTACGAACTAAAACACGCCATTGCTGTTGAAAATAGACATATAACGTTATACAAAAATACTTTTGAAAATGAAATACATATGAAAGGTAAAAGTCGGAAAAAGTCCTGCACACTTGTTTTTTGTAATTTTTCTGTTAATTCTCAATGGATCCAATAAAATATAGTAAAAGTAATGAGCTAGCAAAAAACAAAATTTAAAACCTATCGAAAATATAAAGTTCAAAAAAAAATACAAATGACGTATGTAATCACTTAAATATGGCATAAAGATAATACCAGATACGATAAAATAAAGAACCAAAAACTAGAATATTTATCAAAGCATATTCTATGAAGATCTAAATGACAACTAACTGAACCCGCCTACTACGCCTCACGCAAGCTTTTAAAATTAGGTGCAGCGTCGCATTTACTCCAAATACTGCAAACAAAATAAAAAATAACTAAGCTGTGTCGAGATGTAGGAGCATAGGTCGTCGTCACGCAAAGTTGAGAGAGTTCTGAATTTAGTATACAGGATGTATCAAATTGCGTGTTAACTATGGCGTTCTCGCTTATTTGAAGAGATACGACGATGGTTGAAATAGAGGAAAGTTGTGGAATTATATGCCTATTAATAATCTGAAACGAAATTAAAGCTATTTTGCTTAGTTTCTGAATAAACTAAAACAAACTGAAATTTTGGATTTTTTGTTTTCGGCTATAACTCATTTGTCATTTATATTACATATTTCTAGTTTACGCATTGTTAGGACACTTTTTATGTTGAATCTAAATTTTTGATCAGATTTGGTATAACTGTTACCATTGCCCTTTTTTCTGTCAACTTTTTTCTTTTATATGGTCGGTATTTTATTTTTTTTATATTTGGATAGAGTATTTAATTCTGATTTCAACGATGTGTCACACTTTGCATTTTGTTTGAGTTTTGATCACTTTATTACGGAAAATAAAAATTTCATAAGAGTGCCATGGAAAGCCCACGTCATTTAATTTATTTTGAAAAAATTCTAGTAGGCTATGAATTGATGGAAGGAAAACAAAACACTACTTTTACTTACTTTAGCTTTAAATACATTAGGTACGCGAAACTTTCAGGAAACTTTGTTTTGGCCGTAGACAGCAGGTAAAGTTATTTTTTACAAAAACAAACAAATGACACAGTTACTACCACAAAGGTTAGAGAGAATGTTTAGACGAGCTTCTGAGCATGTTTTACAAAGGTGTCAAATGTTTTGATCATTTATTTAATAATTGTTTTTTTTAAGAATCATGAAGCCGTGCGTGAGCACGACTCCATGATTCCCATCTCACCCCTTACCCGGGCTTAGCACACTAAGTGCTATTCACCGGTCTAACATGCTCCACCCCCGAAAGACATGCAACCCAACATACACACCTACATACACCATCCATAGACCCGCCGGGCCGGATTAAATTTATTCAGAAAAATTTCCGACGGGCAGTGGACTCGAACCTACTGCCATTGGGAGTCTAGTTTCAAAGCCTGTGACTTCAACCACTAGACCACCCGCCGGCCCCAACCAGGTAAACCTCAAAAATTGATCTTTGAAAGACAAAATCAAGGAGTACCAATATCAAACTTGACACTGTTACAACCATAAACATTACAGTAATAAAATAACCAATAAAATAGTTCAATATATTTCTCAAATTATTATCTACACAAAAACGCCAAATTAATACAGTCTGTATCTTCGATTGTCGTTTCTACCATCCCTGTCGTTTTCTCTGTATTGGTCCTTGTCCCTGTCTTGGTATTTATTTTCGTAACGATGTTCGCGATACCCTGAACGATTATTACTAACACCAGCCCTGTCTCTATTTCTAAATTTTGGACGACCATACCAGGGGTACATAACTGGTGGTGGTGGAATTTCAGCTTCATACGTTTCCTTGTATTCGACATCAGATTCCGTGTATCGATCAGAAAATTCCAGCTGACATTCATCCAAAAATGCTTGCTGATCCTTCGCCAAACCTTGTGCAGCCATTTTTGATAACGATAACAACCACAAAAACCAAAACAAAACGAAGGACTTGCGTCTAGCGAGTTCCAGCAACAGCCGTTCCTACTTCCTATCGGAGCTTTCGTAAAGCTACCGCCCGAACTCGCCGTCGGCAGAGATCGTACTTTTCCCTAATCACAGGCGCGTGTTTTAAAATTTAAAACCTCAGTTGTACGACTACTTTTTTGGTGTTTTGCTTGTATGTTGTTTTAAAAGTTAAATAAAACACCATAAAAAAGACGTACACTAGAAAATAAAAATTATTATTTAATAATTATTGTTTTAAAGAGTTCTAAAAAATGAATTAATTAGGAAACGGTGTTTTTAATTTTGGAATTACTTAATATTTAATCTATTATCAACAAAAAAATTACAAAACATGGCAAAAAAATTGAGTATTAACATGTTTGGTATTCTGGGTATGATTTTTTTGACCGTACGTTGTAGTACCGCTGTAGTCAAAGGGTAAAGAATTATTTTTAACATTGCTTCTTGTAAAAAATTTAAATCAGAAATGGGGGGAAAATTTTAATTTGTAAATTTTAGTCTGTTGATCAATGCAGGTGTTTCCTCAATGTGCTTTGCTCCAGTGAACATTTAGTTTTCCTACTGCGGACAATTTCTCACCAGTGTGCAGCATAGAGTGCTAATTTGTCCTCTCCACTGTACGTGGCTTTTCACCAGTGAGCAATAAGGAGAAAACTTAGCCTGCAGGGTATTTTGCAAGTGTGGAAGGATTGGAATAGCATTGCACCACTGTTCACCTCTCTAAACAGTAATTTATTCAATTTTTTTAAATAATCGCGTATAGAACGGTACATAGGATAACTCCTACGGTTGGACTTTAATTTTTCGTTAAAATCGGACAGTTTTGTATGTATTGCGAGTCTAAAAGAGCATGATCGCAGGTCTTGTATTAGTAAATCTTATTGATTGTAAAATATTTATATCAATATCAAATTGTAAGCTTAAATAATTATTTCATTATTACTCTTTTTTAATTTGATATATAATAAATACTATACTTTTTAATTCATTTAACTCAAATTTGATTGGACCAATACATTCAAAAAGGTAAAAATCATTGATCACCATTGACTAGTTTAAGTTTTATAAAATAAATACAATGAACTGCAAATGAGTTTTAACTGAATAGTTTTCAAGACATTCCAAATTTATTGTATATCGTTTATAATTTATGTTAAAAAAAAATTATTTTCACAATTTAAAAATACAAAACTAAACAAAAATTCAGAAATACGTTTTCGGAGTTTCTCGTTCTTATTTTGTGTTTTACCTATCCTTGAACTGAAACACTGGCTTAGCTGCTACTATAGGGCCATTTATAAAAGTCAAAATTTGGAAATGGAAGTGTATTTAGACTGTAACGTTAACTTGTGGTACTCAAAATTTTTAGGAAAAAGGGGGGGGGGTGATTTTGGTCTCAAATTTGTATACGTTTATGAGGCACGCCGCTAGGACATGTCGATACAATGCTTTGACGGCCTAATCCTGCTGATGATGCATGATCTGTGGAAAGCTTGTGGTATACGTAGGGTTGCCAACTCTCGAAAGGACCAACCCGGGAGAATTTTAAGAAATCGAGTAGGGGGGGGGGGTGAAAGAAAATCTCAATCATTTATTAATTTTAAAATTTATATTTACTTTGCTTTCGAGCAGCATCTAATATTTGACGGTTTTTTGCCACAAAATCATAAAAGATTTTACATGAAAAATCGAAGTTTGTTAGTATTTGTAACTCTGCTTTTACTAAAGAAATATTCATTCGGTTTTTTTCCTTGCTCCATACTTGTTCCATCATGCTGAATACGCGCTCGCAAGAAGCATTAGAGACAGGAATGGAAAGAACAAACGTGACAAGTTTTTTCAATTCAGGACAGGGATTTCTGTCTTTCGATTTCGTAAAGAAGTCAACCCACCGTAAATCCATAATTTTAGAAAAACCGGAGAAATTATTGCATCCCGGGAGGTCGGGAGGTTAACCATTATTACCGGAGTGTCCCGGGCAATCCGGGAGGGTTGGGAACCCTAGGTATACGGCCCAAAATGCAACGGACTAGATAGTGAATTAACATTTGCTTGGACCTTTTTATATTTTCCCAAAATGGATATTCTCAAACTTCTAAGCCCCTTGCACAACAGGTTTTTAGATGGTCAACTAATGCCATATAGAAACATTTTTTTTTTTGAAAATTGTTCAACGTTTGTAATAAAGATGCATCAGTTATAGTTGGGTATTTCGGCTGCTCCTGTTGCAATCCATCCCTGTTTTCCCTGCATAGCCGATAATTTTCAAGTCGTACAAACTAGGTGACAATATTTTAATTTTATTTATTTATATACCTACTTAAATAATTTCGAAATATTATTATATATGAGGTCCCAACTATTAAAATTCCATAAAAAGTTTGGATAACTTTCAGTAAAATATTGCACACTATTTCTATCTTTCATTTAGTTTTTAACTACCTACATTCACTCTTTCTTTTGTATAAGAACACCAAGTGAATCAGTAAATATAGTCCATTGTAGCAATGCTTTAAACATAAATAAAATTAAGTGTGAAAAATAAATTCAAATCTTTGTTTACCTGCTTCTATACTACATGAATAACGTTTATGGTAAAAACTATAACGGAGAAATTTGTTAGATAATTAATATCAGTAAAACGGTTTCAAATTGTGGCTCGAGCGTTAATCATCTGCCTATGGAAACTAAAATATCGAAAAATTTTATTTTCCCTTTTCTGTAAAGCGGAAGATTTCCGATCATACGAGATTAGGAATTATATTTATAAATTTAATAGTTTGGGCTGTAGAAATGTACTACAGGCATCGACTCCTGCGCACCGGTTAATAAATAGCAGGGTTGGGCATGTAGAATATTACTCGTACATGTAAAATATACTTATTATACATGGTTATTCTACATGTAGAATATTCACCTCGTTTTCTGCATATTCTACATGTAGAATAATACCGATGCAAAAACAGAGTTTAAACGTAAAAAAAAGAAATTTCATTGTTGGTGCATTCTTCGCAAAAAATCGGCCGCTATAGGGGTCTTTCAGACTCCGCACTTGAGCCCTAAGCCGCTCTTCAGTCAATAAAAGATGGTAAGGATGGGTTAGCGTTAAAGCAAGGAATTTGGATAAGGGATGATTTCCGTTTCTGTTGCAGTATTTACATTGTGATCCAGGAAAACCACGGGAAAACCTCATACAAGACAGCCGGCCGGGCCAGGAAATGAAACACAGGCCTCTTGAATGAAAGATGAACGCGCTTAGCGCGGAGCCACTTTTAAACGTAAATGAACACGTATACAATTAAACAAGTGCCCCTCCCCCCCCACACACATCAAAGTAAAATAATTTATATTGATAAATTAAAATTTGAAATATCTTAAAATAGTGAAAAACTAAAAACGTAAATAACTACGACCAGTGCCGGAGTTATGGTGGAGGCGAGTGGTACTTCCGCCCCAGACGTAATTATTTAAAACGCCCAATTTTATTTTTTTATGGAGCCAACTGTCGTTTAATAACTGCTGGTACGTTGGAATAGAGAAAAGGCGGCGCGTTCGTACCGTTGTATAGTCACATGTCTCACTCCCCCCCCCCCCCCCAACTATGCACACACGCGTTCATCTACATAGTAAAGTTAACACAGTAATTTTATGCAGGTGTTGTCCTAGAATCTTTCGGTACATATTTTACATATTCTACATACTTTACATGTACAATATGTAAAAAAAGGTAAATATACTAGTTTTATTTAACATACATTTTCTACATATTATTCTACATATTCGACGTACTCTACACACTTTTCTGCGTGTAATGTAGAAAATAATATTCTACGTGTCAAGTTACAACCCTGATAAATAGTTAGGTAAACATTTCTAAATGTTGTTTGAATTAAATTAAATTTATTTATTTACAACAGCGACATTGCATGGTAATATATACAATGATACATGTGTGTAGCAAGTCAATAATCGTGGCAAAAAAATAATTAAGTTAATTAAAGGTGTTAACATATAACTAATACATACAAGGTGTTTTTGAAATGTATATTCAGAATTTAAGAGCATGTAGAACTAGTCAAATGATGACTAATACCGTAATAAAGTTTTTCTCTAAAGTGATTCGTAGGAGAGCCACAGTCCCTTAAAAAGTGCACCCCTAAAAATGGTTTTTAAAGATTATCTCCGAAACCGTTTACGATAAATTAATAAAATTTTGTACAGCTAATAAATTTTCACGGCGAACGCAGCGAGCGTTTCGAAGGCACTTCTGGTAAATTTCTACAGCTTAAAGTATTAAATTTAGAAACATGGTGCCTCATCGTGCATGATCCAGAATTTTCCGCTCTACAGAAAAGCTAGCACAAAATTTTTCGATATCTATCTTAGTTTTCAATAGGCAGATGATTAACGCTCACAATTTAAAATCCTCTTATTGCTGATATTAAGAAAATCCTAGCTACGCCGAAACCTACGAACACCGTTTTAATTTTTTAAATTACATAAACAATTAAGAACGCGAAAGTGCGTTATAAGCGGTGTATTCATTAAGTTGTTTATTTTGAGCTACTATTATTTAATTAATTCAGATTTAATCAAAAGTTAAATTAATTTTCAATTATTGTACACATCTCAATTTTATTATTATTTCATATAGCTGTAAAATATTAAACGTAACTTAAAAACGTATCTCGTAATAACTTAGATAACAGTCGAAGAAGTTTCTACAAACACCTGCATTCTAACTTTTTTTCTCGCTGTTACATGAACATAATCCGTTGCCTCTGATTGGTTGATATTGGCCGAGTAAATATACATGTTGCAGCTTGTAGTTTGTTTGTGGGTAATTTATTATTTTGTATCGGTCTTTTAAGGAGGTTCAGCGCGTTTGTTGTGTAAAACGTTCATTGTTAATTTATTATGAAGTGGGGAGAAAAACCTATTATAGTTAAATTTTAACATTTCTGTAAATAATTTGTAAATACTTAAAGTAGGTAAATATAAAAATATATTTATTTAATTAAGCGAAGTTTACTTAATCGATTGTTTAATTAGAAGGCTTTCAATCTAACTTTATGCAGACTTGCAATAGGTTAAAATAAAAACTTCATTGATTTTATTGGTTTTTGGTACCTAACTTTGTTAAATCTATTTTACAGTTTTAATCGAGAGAAATAAATTTGTTTTCTCTAAATACTGCAAGCATCGTCATTCATTAAATCGCTGAGAGAAAAACGTGATACCCGATGGCCTCTTTGCCAATTTGACGTATTAAGGTGGATTTTCAATTCGTTTTGGGTAAGTTTTCGAAAATGCTTGTATTACAGGGCGTAACTTCAGTTATGATACTTTATGAGAACTGTGTAAATTTGTTAAATACAGGATTTACATTTATTTTGTTTTACACACAAAGCGTTTTTAAAATTTAACCATCATTTTTTTTTTAATTAAATTATGTTGCTTTATTCCAACTAACTTCTACAAAAGAACGGCTCGTTACGCAGATATAGTCCTCAGACACATAACGTACTGTGGCGAGGATGACCTCCTGTACATTTACGTATCTGAGCCTGTTTAGTCTACGATGGCTTGATTTTAATTTCTGTTCTACTTCTATGTTGAAAAGTGTTTCTATGTAGAAAACTGTTGCTATTGCTATGTAGAAAAGTAGCAACGACCACACTTTATTCATTCAACTTATTATATATACAGGATGTATCAAATTGCGTGTTAACTATGGGGATCTCGCTTATTTGAAGAGATACGACAATGGTTAAATTAGAGAAAAGTTGTGGAATTTTATGCCCAATAATAATCTGAAAAGTAATTAATTCGTTTCTAAAAGAACTGTAAAAAACTGAAATTTTGAATTTTTAGTTTTCGGCTATAACTCATTTATTATTTATTTTACATATTTCTAGTTGGGGCAATATTAGGAGACTTTTTCATGCTAAATCTAAATTTTTAAGTAAATTTGATATAACTGTTACCATTGCTCATTCTCGACTGTCAACTTTTGTTTTTCTTATGGTCGGCATTTTAAATTTTTTCATATTTAAATAGAATTTTTAATTCTGATTTCAACGATGTCACACTTTGCATTTTGCTTACGTTTTGAGCATTTTATTACAGAAAATAAAACTTTCATAAGAGTGCCATGGAAAGACAACGTTATTTAATTTATTTTGAAAGAATTTTAGTAGGTCGTGAACTGATGGAAGTAAAACAAAACACTACTTTTATTTACTTTGACCTTTAGATACATTAGGTATACGAAAATTTCAGGAAACTTTGTTTTGAAGGTAGGCAGCAGGTTAAGTTGTTTTTTTCTACAAAAAATGAATGACACAGTTACTAACACATAGATTAGAGAGTTTATTTTAGACAAGCTTCTGAGCATGTTTTATAAAAGTGTCATTGAACATTTATTTAATATTTGTATTAGTGCAGTTCTAGTGTTATCTGTTGTTTTTATTTTACCTGTTATTCAAATTTGTTAAGTCAGTTGTAAACATAAAATCTGCAAGTAGAATTTTCAGTAAATTGTGTATGTTAGAAACTTTGTCATTCATTTGTTTTTGTAAAAAATAATTTAACCTGTTGTCTCCGCTCAAACGAAAATTTTCTGAAATTCTCACATACTTAATGCATCTAAAGGTCAAAGTAAATAAAAGTAGTGTTTTGATTTACTTCCATCAGTTCATGGCCTACTAGAATTCTTTCAAAATATATTAAATGACGTGGTCATTCCATGGCACTCTTATGAAATTCTTATTTTCTGTAATAGAATGCTCAAAACTTAAACAAACTAGAAAGTGTCATACATCGTTGAAATCAGAATTAAAATCTCTATTCAAATATAAAAAAACTTAAAATGCCACCTATAAGAAAAAAAAGTTGACAGTTAAAAATGAGCAATGGTAGCCAGTTATAACAAATCTGATAAGAAATTTAGATTTAGTTAAAAAAAGTGTCCTAATAATGTGTTAATTAGAAATATGTAATAGAAATGTCAACTGAGTTGTAGCCGAAAACAAAAAATCTAAAATTTCAAGTTTTTTTTCAGTTTATTCAGAAACTAAGCAAGATAGCTCCAATTTCTTTTCAGATTGTTAGTTGGCATAGAATTCCACAACTTTTCTCTAATTTAACCATCGCCGCATCTCTTCAAATAAGCGAGATCGCCATAGTTAACACGTAATTTGATACAACCTGTATATATATGTTGCGATGTTTTGTTACCATGTCAACAACACACAGATCTTAGATAGCTTCTTTCATTAAAAATATTTTATGTCAAATTTTAAATTTATTATTTAATAGTTGTATTTTATTTTATTTTTTTCCATTAAGTACACCAAAAAGTAGCATGTTCAACGCGTAAGAAAAGTGGGTTTTCCAGCTCGTGCAAAATTAATCCATTCGCTTCGCTTTGCTCGCTCGTGAATTAAACATTTGCACTCGCTGGAAAACTACCACTTTTCTTTACTTGTAAAACAATCTACTATTCTTTGATGTGCTATTGTGGCACTCGTAAAATGTATGTAGGTATTTTTACATTTTACATACGTTTCATTTAAAAACTCAATCACTAAGTACAACAAAAGCAAAATTAGATGGATGGCTACATTAAAATAATTCATTAAAACGGGCGTGAAAAACCCCTCACGCATTGGTGGCATTGTTCAAAGCAGCTAAAGCCATTTGTCCAAATGGTTGTGGGAAAAGTTGACTGTTTCAAAATGCAAGCGTCCACAACATAGTCATTGGGACTATTTTCGCACAAAACACAAAACTTCTTTACTAATTTCATTTTCATTCAAAACATTAGTTTAAATTGGTAGGTACCCCAATAACCATACCTCACCTGATTGTTACTTTCTCATACTTCCACTACGGGAATGTATTGTGACCATGTAATTTTTCTGAGATTTGGTGGAAATACATGTTTTGGACTTTCAAGAACACAATACAGTGGTCTAAAAAATGTGTATCATACCGTGGATCAATTGGAGCAAGTTGCTCCAGGCGTAAGTCTTACGAGGCGAGGCGCAAGATCAATCAGTAGGAGCAAAATGAAAATAGGTATTTGAAGGCGCAATGTTTTAATTTTGCAAAAATTATTGGAACTTTTAGAAATAATGTTTTTTTTTAAGTTGAACAATTAGAAAATACTCTTGCTTTGTTGTCTTACAACATGTAATTTTTGTAAACGTTGTATCTTAAACGAAATGTCTTCGTGTTTAAATAACCCTACGTTACCCTTGTAATTAAAACGAATTTAGTTTTTGGTGTTCTTTACTTCTAAATAATCGTTTTACAAAAAAATCACAACATTCGTATTTCTCTTACGAATGTGTTAACGCTAGGAAGTATAGGGAGCGATTTGTTGGGACATTAAGCCAGCGTGCAGCATGCGCCAAGTATTATTTGATCTTATGTAATAGCTAACGCTTAGACTATAACACCTTATGTCTATGCTTACGTGTTATAATTTTTTTTTCAAACAAAAAGGTAATTATTTTTAAAGTATGAGAAAGTACAGACGAAGTACTTGCCGGTGTACCGGCTCGGCTATCGGCAGCGCATGCTCTTAATCTGTTAATATATTATGGCTACAGGTATGCGCCTTATTGCATTTAGAAACAACAATGTTTTTACGAACAACAAAATTAATTCTTTTGGAGGAATACTCTCTGAGATTGAAGAAAATCAGAAACGGACGAATAAATTCGTCTGTCAAAAATTAAGCGAGAGGTGGAAATTAAGTCCACTAAATATTGTTGCACTTAAAAATTAAGTTGTGAAACTTGTTTTACCATCACTCGTTAGCAATGTAGCTTCAAATGAAATGTTTTATGGTTCCCCGGTTAAATTTTGTCCTATTTTGAAGTAATATTCAAATTTCCAAAAGTATGGGAAAATTTTTCTCTTCAACGTTTTTATATGTACCTAAATAATGTTTTTTATGATGTACATTGAAAATTGATGACAGTATGGGCGGAACACTATCCCGGTGGTCGTCAAACAAAAAATCGCGGACGACTCTAGCGGGAGAATACTGCAAAATACCCAATTTGTCAGTTTTTACATAGATAATAGATAAAAATTGCAAAGATGTACTTTATTACTCTGAAAATTTTGAATTTGTTTTATGTTGAAACGGCTCTTAAAGTTTGAAAAATACATAGTTTTTTGCGGCGAAATAGCACTTTAGGAAGGCGTTGCAAAAATTTTCTTTTTTTGAGCGTACCACTTGTTAAATTATTGAGATATTAAAATACTGACAAAAGTAATTTTTATGCACAGCATATCAGTCGTCCTCTAGTGAAAACAAAATTAGAAAAAATACAAAAATGTTACAGGAGAACAACTAAAAGACGACCACCAGGAACGTGTTGCTCACATATTTTCACGCATTTTCATACAAAGAAAGTCTATTTCAAAAGAAAGTCAAAATAAATGATGCATTTTCTTCGGATTGTATAAGTTATTACATAATATAATGTAATAATAACGTCCTTTGGGAAAAGCAGTAGCGTAACTACATCCTCGCAAGTTTTCACAATGGGGGGGGCTAAAGGCTGAGAGGGCCGAAAGTACATTTTATATAATAATAGCAACAAAAAGTTGTCTTGAGGATTCAACTAAATACTGATTTATTTAAATTCTTCTAAATATATCTAGCCAGGTCCCCTGCGGCTTAAAGGGCCCCTAGTTTTTTTTATAGTATCAAAGTTACGCAACAAGGTTCTCGTAAGTTTTAGTAACATTTCTCTGCCTATGTGGGATTTAGAAAAGAAAAAATGTTGCAGCTCTTTAAGTATCTAGCCCGGCTAGATCTACTCAGAAAAATGATTTAAAAAACTCTGCTTCTGAATCTTCAGGTTTAAAATTAATGTTATTTATTGTGCGGTAGATATAATTAATAAGTCACAATTAAATCAACATTTCAAATCGTTTCTGCATGTAAATGAAAAATTTAATTTCTTAACAACAACTGTTTTTTAAACTTAAACAGTACACGAGATTTTAACAAAAGGTTATATGACTTGCAAACATTTTACAATAGGGAACTTAATGAGCTTTTGTTTTAAAGCTTGCCACACCTTAACACCTAAATAGTTATTTACGTCACTAGTCCGGGAAGTGACATATTAAAGTATGAGTTTAGATATTTGCGGACGAGGCGACGAAAGGAGCCGAGTCCGAAATTTCTAAACGAATGCTTTAATAATCACTTCACGGACGTGTATCGTACAAAATTTTATTTCATTACTGCCAAAACCATTTTTTATTTGAATATTTTCTTTTTATAAAAACGTCATTTTTAAAATTTATATTCTGTCAAATTAAACATTCGCTGTTGGTATTTCTCGTTGCTTAGCTACAAATAGATGTGTTTGATGAATTTTTCTCCAAGCAGTCCGGGAAGGGCTGCTAAGCAACACTTCCCGACCTTGGCCTGTAATGTGCCATTTCCCGGACTCAAATCAATGACGTAAAGTGGTATATAGCGTACAGTATGAAATAAAAATATTTTTCAATTTATAGAATGCTTATTACTTTCAAAGTCGACAGGAGCTATGAGCTTACCAAACATAACCACAGCTTTAATGTTGTACATATCTTAGCAGCCCGTAAGTAACCAACGCCTCGAGTCTGCAGCGGCCTTTTACCGGCTAGATTAGATGTAAATTTCCATCACTTCTTGACGCGAAAATATTTAAAACGTAAAAAGTATGGGAAAGTATCAGCAACCTCTTTTGCCCATTTTTGATTCTACGCTTCTTCTCCTCCTCCTCAGTTTTCAGCCCTCAGACTGCTTTGTCGTTTCTACGTTTATTAAAACCCCAAAATTTGCTTTAGCTTTTTTTTAATGTTTAATAGTAATACTGCTTAATTTTTGAATTTATCGGTTAATTGCCGATAATCTGTTACTGATCGACGAGAAAAAATATGGCAAGCAATAAAATTTTAATTGCAAATTTTTACGAATTGAGTCGATTTGCAGGAAATTTGAGTTAATTAAACGGGAAAAATTCAAAAGCTTGAGTGATATTCGACAAATTTTTGTTATGAATACAAAATTTGCTGTACATTGATTAGCTGTAATCTGCATGAATAAAATAATTAGCCATAATATAACAAGTGATATGATTATTATCGATGATATTTTCGAACCCGAGCTGAAGATTCACGAGTGCCTATATTGAAACGGAGCACCCCTCCCCAGCCCCCTTATTTTCTGAAAGAAATATTTAGTTTTATTATATCTGGTATTTTCTACTTGCAAACAAAGTTTATCCGCTGAAAGGTGAAAATCTTCATTATCTAAACATGCTTGCATAATTTTTTTTCTGAATATATTTAGTTATTTCTCAATATATTGAGTTTTTTTCTGAATATATTGAGTTTTTTCTCAGTTTATTGAAATTTTGTCTCAATATATTGAGTTTTTTCTCGATATCTTAAGTTTTTTCTGAATATATTGAAAAAGAAAAATAAAAACTTGTGTGACCCCTGAGCGCCTTCGTGCATCTTTGCGTTAATGTTCACAAACATTTAAATATTTTATTGTAGACATTAAAATGATGTCAAACCTCAGTGGATTAGACTATAAGTTTAAGATTTGGGGTTTTATTACTTACTTATGCTAAACTACACTTGATTTGCTCAGAAAATTAGGTTATCTTGGGTGGTTGTACAATTATGCGACGAAATACCAATTAAAAAACGAGGAGTACGTAAGAATTAGGTTACTTACCAAACAGCAGGATTTTTCGCGGTTACGGGATAACTGGGATCTGGTCGAACCCTTGCCAAGATATGCTGGACAGCGTAAGAAAGCTTTCACGCCGCACCAACTCGAAGTACAAATCTTATTTTTTAACACAGATTAACGGTGTTAACACAAAGCGATGATAATGGACTGTGTCCATGCTCAAAAACTAGAAGCCCTCTTGGGAGGGTGGTAGGTAAAAAATTGGTGGGAGACGGATACAACGGGAAGTGGGTACTAGGGTGTAAAGCAACACTGGAACTTACGTACATTAACGCGCAAGTTTCAATAAAAAATAACAAATAAAAAAAAACACGAATTATAATGAAATAAAACTAAATTAAACTAAGTTTTAACAGTGGTTCTCATGACTTTGTCATAATTTTGATACAAAACCTCTAAAATTAAAGTTTCTGACAAACCCCGTGTTGTAAATTAAATTAATGCGGCCCTGGTGTCTAAAATTGAAGCTAGAATAAGAAATCCCATACATTGTAGCTTGCTTTCGACTGGAGCGCAGAACATTTTTATTATTAAGTAAAAGTACAGAAGGAAACACGCATCCCAAAAACTGGGTTTTTAGACCAGACAATAAGATTTTAAACACCCTGTACATATAGATTAACATAGTGAGAATAAACAGTTTAGAAACTTGAAAGCAAACGTAGCGTGTAAATTAAAATACACATAAATTTGTTAAACATTTTAAAACTTATCAGTTATTGCATAAGTTAGATAAAACTTGAGGTGAGCTTTTTGTTTTTCAAATACAAGCTAACAGGTGCATTCTTGCCGTTTTTGTGAACATGACGTGAACACTTTTGCCGCATTTGGTTGGTTGATTCTGAGATTGTATTAACACATGTAACAGTAAATAACATTTATTATTTGATTTGATATCAGTTAGCATAAAGTGATCGATGAATTTGGTTGTTCTACGAGACTTCCAATGTTTCATTGTTCTTTGTATAGTGCTGAGGAAAGGTATTTACTAGTTAAATTGTAACAGTTCTGCAAATACTTGTTGAAGACTTATAAGCAGGTAAAGATAAAAAAACAACATATTTATATTCATTCATTTCGGCAAGTTTTCTTTAAGCAATTGTTCAACTCTGAAGATTTTTAATAGTAAACTGATCTGTAAAGTATCACATAAGGACTTTTACGTCTTTCAATTATTATAGATTGTGAAAATACCTATTTTATTGAATTTTTTCTAATTTTTATTTTTTTATTATAGATCTAATCGCAAGAAAAGCTGTTCCTTCTATTCAAAATGCTACGAGAATTTCTCCATCTATTCATTTCTGCAGAAGAAGGAATTGATGATCTCAAACGTGACTTATTTTAAGGTAAGACTTAATTTGTCGATTGTAAGGTTTCGTAAATACTTTACAGAGGCGTAGTTTCAACTATGGGGCTCCAATGCAAATGCAATATAAATTTTTCTGTTACGTTTTAGATATCGACAAAATATAGCACTTTCGATGTATTTTATGTTACGTAATTACACGATATGCACACAAAAATTGTAAAAAATTCTTTAAATTAATGATACTATAAATAAAAATATTTCTATTCACATTTCAGTATATTGAAAGTAGGAATTATATTTTGCATCGTCACATTTACAAATTTTATATTCTAAATACATAAAATCATAAAAAAATTATCGATTTTATGCTTGCATATTTAGCGATGCTACATTGAAGTATTTTCTGAATGTTGCGCTTACGTAATTTTTAATTTGCTTCAACAAATTAATTAAAGGAACTTTTTTTATCAATTTTACGTTCTTTTGTAGAGCACACAATTTTTGTGTTTTCTTGAAGCCTCGTTAAAGCCAAGGACATGCTTTACCATCGTTACGCCTTCATTTTTATATCATTACGTTATACATCGTAAAACGCTATGATTGTAAGACATGTAACGTTGATTCTAGAAACTAATTTTGAGTAAATACCGTTTTAAATTTAGAGAATGCGGAGAAAACCTTTAGTTTGTCCGTCTATACGTCCTTTAGCTATAGCTGCCTTCTTATTTTCAATAACCTTTTGTTATAAAAAATAACATAACCTGCTGCCTACACTCAAAACAAAGTTTGCTGCCATTTTCGCGTACCTAATGTATCTAAAGACCAAAGTAAATAAAAGCAGTGTTTTGTTTTACTTCCATCAGTTCATGGCCTACTAGAATTTTTTCAAATAAATTACATGACGTAGTCATTTCATCGCACTCTTATGAAGTTTCTATTTTCTATAATAAAATGCTCAAAACTTAAACAAAATGCAGTGTGACGCATCGTTGAAATCAGAATTAAAAACTCTATTCAATTATGAAAAAAATTAAAATGACGACCATAAGCAAAGAAAAAGTTGCCAGTCGAAAATGAGTAATGGTAACAGTTATACCAAATCTGATTGAAGATTTATATTTAGCATAAAAAAGTGTCCCAATGATGCGTTGACTAGAAATATGTAATATAAATGACAAATGAGTTATAGTCGAAAACAAAAAATACAAATGTTCAGTTTTTTTCAGTTCTTTCAGAAACTAAGCAAGATAGCTCCAATTTCTTTACAGATTATTAATGGTCATAAAATTCCACAACTTTTCTCTAATTTAACCATCGTCGTATCTCTTCAAATAAGCGAGATCCCCATAGTTAACCCGCAATTTGATACGTCCTGTATAGATTCCCCATTTAACATGAACTTAATAAATTTGCACGTGAAGTGTTAAAGGCGGCTTTTTCTTTGACAAAAAATTAATTATATTATTACGGCCCGCTGCTTTAATGTTGACGAGATTTATTATTTATTATATATAAAAACTTTAAAACGATGCTAAACTTGAGTGGATTGGAGTATAACTTTAAATTTTTGGGTTTTATTGCTTTAAATTACCCAACGTCCATCCCTGCAGTTAAAAGCTGATAATGATAAACTCCAGTTGATCAACAAAATTAAGTTATATTACGTGGTGTCCTCATTATATTAGAGACCCTCTGAAATTTGAATTAAATCATTCACATCAAATTGATATCTTAGAGCATACAATATTCTAAGATTGAGACAGCCCTCATTTCTACAATTAAACAACTTTTATTACCTCGCTTTTACCGCATTTGATTGGATAATTCTGTCAGTGTTACAGACATGTTGGTACTTGAAATTAATTTTACTTGATATCGATCGCCACTACTTATCAGTTAGTGTTAAGGTGGTTGAAGAATGCGGTTGTTCCATGTAAGAGCCACATATTTATTAGACATATTCCGTTGTTCTTTTTAAAGTGTTGAGGAAGGTTTGGTTAAATTTTAACATTTCCGCAAATACTTTTTGAACTTATAAACAGGTAAAGATAAAAAATTAGTTTATTTTTATTAATTATTAATATCGGCGAGATTTCTTTAACCAATTTTTTTTAATTACATGGTTTTTAATATATCACTATACTGATGTGTGGAAGTATCAAATAAGGAGTCCCTATTAAGGACTTTATCTTTATTTGTATTAGTGTGATTGTGAAAAGACATATTTTGTTGACCTTCACTAATTTCAATCTCTTTTATTAAAGCTTCACTCGAAACGGAGGGCATTCCTTCTTTGCTGCAAATGCCACAAGAAGTGCAATCCATTATACTTCTGGGAAGAAGGAAGTGATGGTCGTTTGGCAAACATGACTTCTTTTAAGGTAGGTAATGTGTTTGATTGGTTGGTTGTAGGGTTTTTTAAAATACTTTGATAGATGCACAGTTTCAGTTCTGGCGTCCCAAAGCAAATGTAATGAAATTTTTTCTTTATCTATTTTAGAAATTAACACAATAGCATTTTGATTGATTTTAAATTACGCAATTATAGGATACATACGCAAATATAACGAATTATTCATAAATTAATGATGTTACAAATAAAATATTTCCATTTCCATTTCAGGATATTAAAAGCAGGAATTATAAATTTATATAATCACATTTGAAAGTTATATGTTGCAAATACAGGGTGAGTCAATAGCGCGACGGTGGTCGATATCTTCTTTACTACTTAAAATACAGAAAAATGTTTCGAATAAATGTTTTAGAGGACTAGAAGGACAACATTTTAAAATTATTTGAAATTATACAAGGGATTCCAATATAAGAGTGGCATAACAAAACTTACGTTTTTTTAAATAGAACATTTTGTATATTTTTGTATATTATTATTGGTCTTTTAATGGTCTTTCTGAATTTTTTTGTTTTTTAAATTTCGTTGCGGCGTTGCCAAGTTATTCCACTTTTTTTTGAAAAATCTGATATTTGCAGACCTCACTAATAAAACCTGGACGTGCTGTGATTCCCAAGATTAAACAAACTATTTCTGTAAAACTTTAGTTAAGACCATGTGCTATCATTCAGACATTTTAAAGTTGAATTTTGTTATACAGGGTGTTTGTTGCAGCAGTGCAGCAATTTCTAACTTTAATGGGCCACAACTCGATTTTTTTTAATCGATTACCTTTTAATATTTTTTAATAGTTAGATAGAGATCTCTTTGCTCTATAAATTTTATTAAATGATGTATACCTAAATCTAACGTTTTTCGAGAAAATGAGTAAGCTAAAAATCAGGTAATTTCTAAAAATCCAGACATCATGGAAGGCAGTGACACCTGTTTGTTTTTTGTTTTTCAAAGAAACAACTGTAAAGATTGTTTTAATTCATGTAAGAAATTTGTTTTTTATAAATTTTGCGACGTTGAAGTGTCTAATTTCCCATTCCATACAGTAAATCTTGAACCAAGATTGGTTTGGTTAACATTTGTTTAAAAATTATTTGAAACAAATTGTTTTCATTTTCAAACTTCATTGTGATACGCGTCTTCTATTCAAAGTAAAATAAGTTCTTTGAAGCAAAACACAGGAATCAATGTCTCTTAGGATCAGGTAATTTCTAGAAACCCAGGTATCATAGGTAAAGTAGGTAGCATATTGATACCTGTATTTTGCATAAAAACCCAGTATGACTACTTATTAAAAGTGTCTGAAATTTGTTTGAATTAATTTTTAAAAAGGTTAATCCAACCACCTAGTCCAAATTTAAAGAAAAATGGAATGGTAAATTAGGCAATAATTACAAAATTTATAAACAACAAATTTCTTACGTGAATTAAAACAATTTTCACAATTTTTTCTTGCAAAAACAAAAACCAAACTAGCGTCAATGCCTTCTATAATCTCTGGATTTTTAAAAATTACCTGATTTTTAGCTTAGATTCTAATTTTCTCAAAAAACGTTAGATTTAGGTATAAACATTATTTTAAAAAAATTATAGAACGCAGAGATCTTTATCCAACTGTCTAAAAATATACAGGATGTGATATTTAATAAAATCAAGTTAGGTTCCACTAAACTTATACATTTTTGCACTATGCTGCAACAAACAGCCTGTATAGCGAAATTCACCATCAAAATATCTGGATGATAGCACATGGTCTTGACTAAGGTTTAACAGGAATCGTTTGTTTAATCGTAGAAATTACGGCTCGTGTAGATTTTATTAGCGAGTTCTGCAAATGGCAAATGTTTAAAAAAAGTGGTTAACTTGGCAATTCCAAAACGAAATTTTAAAAACGAAATATATTTAAAAATGCAATTAAAAGTCAAATATGAATGTGCAAAAATATACAGGGTGTACTATTTTAAAAAACGTAAGTTTTGTATGCCACTTGTATATGTATAATAGAAAATAATTTTAAAACCTGGTTCTCTTAGTCCCCTAAAACATTTATTCGAAACATTATTCTGTATTTTAAACAGTAAAGACGATATCGAACACCGTGGAGCTGTTGAGTGACTCACCCTGTATATTATAAAATTTTAAAAAACGTTCTTTGATTTTATGCTTGCAAATTTGTCGATTACGGCATCGAAATATTTTCTGAAAAGTTGCTTTATCATCATGCAACTTCCTAAGTAATTTTTAATTTCTTTTAACTTCGAAAATCAATTAAAAGAAGTTTCTATATCAATTTGCTGTTGTTTTTTGGTAGATACAAAATAGTTTCCTTTTTTTATGAAGCCTCTTAGGGCAAAAAATGCCTATAGCCAATGTTATACGCATCCACTTTTAGAAAATAACTCTTTACCATTCTAAAAAGTTATGATTATAAAATATTTAATGCTAATATGCCAACTAATTTTTGAGTAAATACCATTTTGAAACCAGAGAGTCTGTAAAAAAAGCATTCAGTTTGCTCAGACGTTCTTTAGTAATATAGCTCATTTCAGTATTTTTCATTGTATAAGTACGTACATACTTACATGGAATTTTAAATGTTTTTTGTTGAATATAAAAATAAAGACTGTCGAAAATCAAAAATTTTTACTGAAAAACCTTAGTAATAGAGAAAAAAATAAAAACTCGTGGCTCGTGGGAGGGCCCCTTAAGGCATCGGGCCCAGGGACCGTTACCCCCCCTGCCCCATGATAGTTTCGCAACTGTCAATACACTTGGAACAATAAGAAAACTCGTTTAGTTTAGTAAAAGCTAAGCTTATTTTCCAGATAAAAAAATATTTAAGTGGCTAAATTCTCCCCCCTTTCTCAACATTGCCATAATTGTTTTCTATTTGCTTTCATGAATTCCAACGTATTATTTGGGAAATTAAAAACCAATATTTCCATTATAATGTTATTCGCTTCTAACTACATAAACCTACACAAGGCTACCTATAGCGCGACTTATAATAGTGTAGCTTGCTTGTGTAAGAATCAATGTCTTGTCGCCAGTCCGTCCCTAGTATTTTTTATTTTGTAAAATTTTAAACAAATTTCCTACAATTTCGTAATTTGTGTTTTTGCTTTGTTTCAACTTCCAAACAATTATTCCTATTCATCAATATAAAATAAATAAACAACAGACGTTCAAACTTCATTCACAGGTATTTCAAATTTCAGCAATTTGATAATAAATTTTTTTTTATTTTCTGTTGTTTATAAATAAGATATTTTAATATAAATTCAATAATAATTTTTTTATCATTTAGAAATAGAGATTAAATGTGGATTGTATACGTTTTACCCTTTTACAACGTCGTATTAAATATACAGGGTTATTCAAAAGTAAAGAATAAAATTCGTATTTCTGCACCTCGTCGGTTTTTGAAAAAATGCTCGGACAATTACTTAAATTGATTTAAATATAACTGCATATTTTTTGTTTTCCAACGTCAACCTCCGCACACCCAGCAACCTTTACTTAATTTTTTGAAAAAACGACCGTTGCTTTCAAAAAACGCCATTCAAATCTATTATCATAAATGAACTGGGATCGTTGGTTTTTAAGTTTTAGCGATTGAAAGAAAAAATGCAGACTTTAATATCAAATAACGAAAGACATAACAATTTATAACAAATGCTATAATTGTTTTCTTTTAGCATGACTGCTAGTTTTGTCACCACATTACAGCATCATCAAAATTGCAATTCTCTGTCTTTCTGATAATTGAGACAATGTTTTTTTCTGTTAAACTTCGCTAAATTGAAAAGCTACAACACGTCGTGTTTGGCAAACAAAGTGGCATTAAAAACAAGTGAATAATAATTTATAAACAACATGACATGAGCCACCTTATAAATTATTGTTTTGGCTTTGGTTACTACGGTCTTAATAAAAAAATATGAAAAAAACGCATTTTTTCTTTCAATCGCTGTAACTTAAAAACCAACCATCTCAGTTCAATTATGATGGTAGATTTGAATGCAGTTTTTTTGCAGGCTTCCCAACGAGCCCACACAAAGTATAGGTTGCTTTTTAAATAAAATTAAGTTAAGGTGGCTGGACGTGCGGAGGTTGACGTTGAAAAACAAAAGATATCACATAAAGATGTAGTTTTATTTAAATCAATTTAGGTGTTCGAGCATTATTTCAAAAATGAACGCGCTGCAGAATTAAGAATTTTATTACTTGAATAATCCTGTATTTAATTTAATAAGTAATAATAATCGTGCCTAAGCGAGTGTTACAAACAGTGGCGTATCAGTTAAATTTGTTTTGGTGGACTGTCCTGCTAGATATTAATATTCAAAATATTACAAAAACTAAAACTATGTTCCATTAACAACACTATGATACAAATAAAACTGTTTTATTTAAAAAAACTTTAATAAACTAGTTAATTAACTCATTCTAAGCACCAATTAATATCGAAGAAACATTAATCAGCCTAAATTTTGAAATTGTTCTTAAATCATATTTTTAAAGATCTGTACCAACACTTTTTGTTATTTAAAAATATATCTTTTGCTTTAGATATTCTTTAGAAAGACCAACTAAACCGTTAAAATAATTTCACTAACTTTCAGATTTAATATAGCTCTTTCGCATTTTTCCAATTTAAAATTTTGTATCCCAAATATTCATCTTCAAATATGACGTTAAAAAGTGGTAATTTCAATTTTTGCTCCAATAGTTTTTTAATAATTTAGTGTTGTTAATTTAGAATTTTAAATTTTCAGATGTTGATGAAGTCGGAGGTACTTTGCTGTGCTGAGATGCTGGACCACCGAATTCAGGATTGGATTATCAAGAAGCTGGATGGTCGAAAACGCCGAATTAATGGGCTGGACAACTGAGGGACTGGACCAGCGTGGGACTCGAATTTGGAGATCGACAACGCCGACTTATTAAAGGTAGGTTCCACATCGGTGGAAGGCGTTCCAAGGACCCAAGACATCGTAATGTAAGTTTTTTTAAATTTTCCACAGCAGTATAGCCAGTAATGTTAAAACTCACATTAACAATTTACAAAATATAAAACTGCTAAATTTGAGAATATATACAATACGATCAACAGGGCCCTAGTCCAGATAATAAGAATATTCTGTACAGTAATTAGATTAAAACAAGATAGTAGATGTCAAAAGTCAAATTTATGTTTTAATTATTTTTTTACGCCCCCACCCCCTGCGTCTCGTCCTCCAATTAACGTTAAGTAGGTGATGTTAATGCGGCTGCTATGAGAAATTTAAAAACGTCTTGCTGTGGTAGCGAACTAGATAGTTAATTAACATTTGATCGGACTTATCGGATTGCCATAATAAATATTCTCAAATTTCTACCCCCCTTGCATAGCAGGTTTCTAGATGGTTGTTAACTAATGCCATATAGAACCGTATAATTTTTGAAATGCTTGTTATTGTTTTCAATGTATTCAAAATTCTAACCCGCATAACCAGTAGCAGATTTTATTTTGTAAAGTGTAATGCTTATTTTACGCTCGTAATATTATGCTCGTTTCGATTCCGGGAGTGCAAGTGTATACGTATAATGACGGCAGAATTTCGTTTTTATTAAAAAAAAATACATATACAACTACATACATCAATTTATTAACTGGTTTATTTAGATTTAGTATGCAGGTAGGTATCTATATGTATTTAATAGCGGTTATATTGCGGATGCGGAGTAGTTATATTGAGCATTTAGGAGCGGCATTGATCATTACCTAAAAATGTATTAATCACATTTTTGAATTTATTTTGAATAATCCCACATAGAACAGTATATAGGGTAGCTTCTGCGGTTTGCCGTTTAAATTTTCGTGAAAATCGGAAAATTTTGTATGTATTACGAGTGCATAAAAGAGCATGATCGCAGTTCTTGTATTAATATATGATATTTATTGTTAAATATTTATATCAACATAAAATATTATGATTAAATAATTATTTCATTATCAAGATAATTTCCCCTTTTAAATTGATATGTAATATGATAGTTCTAAATCATTTTTGTTGTTTGGTTGAAGTACCAAAACATTCGAAATTATAAAAATCATTAATCATCATCTACTAATTTTGTTTTTACGAAGTAAATACAATGAACTGCAAACGAGTTTTAACTAAATAGTTTCAAGGCATTCCAAATTTGTTGTAGAACTTTTATAATTTGTTGCTTTTGTTGAATTATTTAATAAAATTCAAAAATACAAAACAAATCGAAAATTCAGAAATACGTTTTCGGAGTTTCACGCTTTGGTTTTGTATTTTACCTATCCTCGGACTACAACACTTGGCTTTGCTGCTGTGCACTCTAATAGGACCATTTTAAGAAGTTAAACATTAGGAAAAGGAACTCTTTTTAGGTTTCAACGTTATATCGTTTTCAAAATTTTTTGACACAATTTTCAGTTCAGAACGTGAATGGGTGCTTCATTCTCAAATTTGTACAAGTACTGGATGCACAGAGCGTGATAAGTCAAGGGTGACTGATTAGCCTCGATTGGGTCGGTAATAGTAGATCTTTCCAATATTGGAACTGTGACGTGCGGGACTCCCGCAAATGGCCCGCTGGCAACGATAATTAATATAATTATTACATATCTTTGCTATGGGGCGGTCTACGCGGGTTTCTACTGATTGGTTTGCGACTACCTGCGATACTATACCTATCACTGCTTTAACCGTTCATGGTGTGTTGAATGTGCTTGGCGATTTTGAGATCTCTCTTTGGCTCTGTAAGTTTGTTGCGGAAGGGGAGGACGAGTTATGCCACGGTTTTCTATGGCTTCTCAAATTACTTTTCTGAAAAGAGTTCTGCTTCCCTTTTTTAAATATTCTAAACATTTAGAATTTGAATTCAAACATTTTCATATTTTAATATAAGTTTAAAATGGTCTGTTCTTTATAAACATTTTTGAATGTGCTGTGTTGAATTCGATAAGCCGCAAAATGCCTGAACATTGGAAGGCATGATTTTTGCAATCGGAATTTGTTCATCTTCCTGAGTTTTCATTATTTTTTACGCTTATGATAGGTTTGTTCCCCCCCCCCCTTCTTCTTCAGTATTTACTAATTCTAGCTTTGTATGAAAACTCGGAAGAATGCACATTTCCGATTATCGAGTTTAGCTTATACAGTATTAAAGGATTAATTACATAAATAATCAATTTTTGTCAATTGATTTGCCGTCAACTATTTCATGTTAAGCAACATAGTAGAATTTTATTACTATATAGGTATTTTTTTATCATGTTAAATCAAATCAATTTTGGTATTTATGCTTCGAACGCTACATCTGTCAATTTAGACATTTAGTCAGATTATTGCATTAATATTCAAATAGTTCTTTTAAACTAAATTAATCCTTTAAATCCTGTATAATAATTAATTATTGTTTACTAATCATGTTTATGGCGCTGTGTTTCCGTTGGCGAGACATTAGTGCACCTTTCTTAATTGTTAACTGTTGCTTTAGAAGAAACATGTCGCTGGCACAACATTACATCATAAAGCAAGAAATAATATTTTTCTCTTGGAAGAAAAATGCATTCCTTACATTTGATTGATGTAGTGACATCGTGTTAAAAAATGACACACCATAAAATTTTTGGACTTTTGTTTCATCTGGAGTGACAGGGGGGGGGGGGGTGAAAATATTTTGCAGCTACATATTATGTACTTCTATTTTATAATATTCTGTTTGAAAAGTATTTTTCTTTCAGTTCTTTAAAAGGTGTTTTTATTAAATAGTTTCCGGATATTTCTTGCGCAGTTTTGTCTCACATTTTAACATTCAGCCGTATTATCGAATACTTACTTGTTTCACATTACTATTTTAGATAGGTAAAATAATTAATTTTTTGCGAATATGTTAAATGCGTAATACTGTTTTTCACTTTACCATTTCTTGTTCGTCGCGGTCGTATTTTATTCGTCTGAACGTAGTGTAGTTATGAGTGGTGTTACTGTTAACAAATTTGAAATACTTTTGTTTGTTATGGTAAGTTTTAATTGAATATTACATTTTATAATTGGTGAGTACTATTCTATACCCATTTGTTGAACGATTTTTTTAATATTTATTGTTTAGATTAAGTACTTATTAATACTTATTTTATTAAATTATCACATTAAGTGAGTAATTAATACCAATTTCTTTCAAAATATAGTTTAGATGCTTAATACTGATTTTTTTTTACTTTACTATTTTAGGTGGGTAAGTTAATACTAATTTTCTAAAGTTCGTTACTTACGTAATACTTTTTATTTACTACTTGACCATTTTTTGTTCGTCACGGTCGTATTTTATTCGTTTGGCGGTAGTGTAGTTATGAGTTTGTGACTTATGACTTATCAGTGGTGTTACAGGTTGTTAACAACTATAAAAAATTTTGTTTTTATTGGTAAGTATTAATTGAATATTACATTTTATAATTGGTGGGTACTATTACATACCCATTTGTTGCACGATTTTTTAAAATTTATTATTTAGGTTAAATACTTTATCAATACTGATTTTTTTTTCAGATTAGGTGAGTACTTAATACTGATTTCTTTTCAAATTGGTACTTTAGGTGTTAATACTGATTTTTTTACATTACTATTTTAGGTGGGTAAGTTAATGCTAATTTTCAAAAATATGTTAGTTACGTAATACTTTTTATTTACTACTTTACCATTTTTTGTTCATCACGGTCGTATTTTATTCGTTTGACGGTAGTGTAGTTATGACTTATGAGTGGTGGTACAGGTTGTTAACAAATATAAAAATTTTTGTTTTTATGGTAAGTATTAATTGAATATTACATTTTATAATTAGTGGGTATTATTACATACCCATTTGTTGAACGATGTTTAAAATTTATTATTTAGGTTAAATACTTTATCAATACTGATTTTTTTCAGATTAGGTGGGTACTTAATACTGATTTCTTTTCAAATTGGTACTTTAGGTGTTAATACTGATTATTTTACATTACTATTTTAGGTGGGTAAGTTAATGCTAATTTTCAAAAATATGTTAGTTACGTAATACTTTTTATTTACTACTTTATCATTTTTTGTTCATCACGGTCGTATTTTATTCGTTCGACGGTAGTGTAGTTATGACTTATGAGTGGTGGTACAGGTTGTTAACAAATATAAAAATTTTTGTTTTTATGGTAAGTATTAATTGAATATTACATTTTATAATTAGTGGGTATTATTACATACCCATTTGTTGAACGATGTTTAAAATTTATTATTTAGGTTAAATACTTTATCAATACTGATTTTTTTTTCAGATTAGGTGGGTACTTAATACTGATTTCATTTCAAATTAGTACTTTAGGTGTTAATACTGATTATTTTACATTACTATTTTAGGTGGGTAAGTTAATGCTAATTTTCAAAAATATGTTAGTTACGTAATACTTTTTATTTACTACTTTATCATTTTTTGTTCATCACGGTCGTATTTTATTCGTTTGACGGTAGTGTAGTTATGACTTATGAGTGGTGGTACAGGTTGTTAACAAATATAAAAATTTTTGTTTTTATGGTAAGTATTAATTGAATATTACATTTTATAATTGGTGGGTATTATTACATACCCATTTGTTGAACGATGTTTAAAATTTATTATTTAGGTTAAATACTTTATCAATACTGATTTTTTTTTTAGATTAGGTGGGTACTTAATACTGATTTCTTTTCAAATTGGTACTTTAGGTGTTAATACTGATTATTTTACATTACTATTTTAGGTGGGTAAGTTAATGCTAATTTTCAAAAATATGTTAGTTACGTAATACTTTTTATTTACTACTTTACCATTTTTTGTTCATCACGGTCGTATTTTATTCGTTTGACGGTAGTGTAGTTATGACTTATGAGTGGTGGTACAGGTTGTTAACAAATATAAAAATTTTTGTTTTTATGGTAAGTATTAATTGAATATTACATTTTATAATTAGTGGGTATTATTACATACCCATTTGTTGAACGATGTTTAAAATTTATTATTTAGGTTAAATACTTTATCAATACTGATTTTTTTTTCAGATTAGGTGGGTACTTAATACTGATTTCTTTTCAAATTGGTACTTTAGGTGTTAATACTGATTATTTTACATTACTATTTTAGGTGGGTAAGTTAATGCTAATTTTCAAAAATATGTTAGTTACGTAATACTTTTTATTTACTACTTTACCATTTTTTGTTCATCACGGTCGTATTTTATTCGTTTGACGGTAGTGTAGTTATGACTTATGAGTGGTGGTACAGGTTGTTAACAAATATAAAAATTTTTGTTTTTATGGTAAGTATTAATTGAATATTACATTTTATAATTGGTGGGTATTATTACATACCCATTTGTTGAACGATGTTTAAAATTTATTATTTAGGTTAAATACTTTATCAATACTGATTTTTTTTTTAGATTAGGTGGGTACTTAATACTGATTTCTTTTCAAATTGGTACTTTAGGTGTTAATACTGATTATTTTACATTACTATTTTAGGTGGGTAAGTTAATGCTAATTTTCAAAAATATGTTAGTTACGTAATACTTTTTATTTACTACTTTACCATTTTTTGTTCATCACGGTCGTATTTTATTCGTTTGACGGTAGTGTAGTTATGACTTATGAGTGGTGGTACAGGTTGTTAACAAATATAAAAATTTTTGTTTTTATGGTAAGTATTAATTGAATATTACATTTTATAATTAGTGGGTATTATTACATACCCATTTGTTGAACGATGTTTAAAATTTATTATTTAGGTTAAATACTTTATCAATACTGATTTTTTTTTCAGATTAGGTGGGTACTTAATACTGATTTCTTTTCAAATTGGTACTTTAGGTGTTAATACTGATTATTTTACATTACTATTTTAGGTGGGTAAGTTAATGCTAATTTTCAAAAATATGTTAGTTACGTAATACTTTTTATTTACTACTTTACCATTTTTTGTTCATCACGGTCGTATTTTATTCGTTTGACGGTAGTGTAGTTATGACTTATGAGTGGTGGTACAGGTTGTTAACAAATATAAAAATTTTTGTTTTTATGGTAAGTATTAATTGAATATTACATTTTATAATTGGTGGGTATTATTACATACCCATTTGTTGAACGATGTTTAAAATTTATTATTTAGGTTAAATACTTTATCAATACTGATTTTTTTTTTAGATTAGGTGGGTACTTAATACTGATTTCTTTTCAAATTGGTACTTTAGGTGTTAATACTGATTATTTTACATTACTATTTTAGGTGGGTAAGTTAATGCTAATTTTCAAAAATATGTTAGTTACGTAATACTTTTTATTTACTACTTTACCATTTTTTGTTCATCACGGTCGTATTTTATTCGTTTGACGGTAGTGTAGTTATGACTTATGAGTGGTGGTACAGGTTGTTAACAAATATAAAAATTTTTGTTTTTATGGTAAGTATTAATTGAATATTACATTTTATAATTAGTGGGTATTATTACATACCCATTTGTTGAACGATGTTTAAAATTTATTATTTAGGTTAAATACTTTATCAATACTGATTTTTTTCAGATTAGGTGGGTACTTAATACTGATTTCTTTTCAAATTGGTACTTTAGGTGTTAATACTGATTATTTTACATTACTATTTTAGGTGGGTAAGTTAATGCTAATTTTCAAAAATATGTTAGTTACGTAATACTTTTTATTTACTACTTTACCATTTTTTGTTCATCACGGTCGTATTTTATTCGTTTGACGGTAGTGTAGTTATGACTTATGAGTGGTGGTACAGGTTGTTAACAAATATAAAAATTTTTGTTTTCATGGTAAGTATTAATTGAATATTACATTTTATAATTGGTGGGTATTATTACATACCCATTTGTTGAAGGATGTTTAAAATTTATTATTTAGGTTAAATACTTTATCAATACTGATTTTTTTTTCAGATTAGGTGGGTACTTAATACTGATTTCTTTTCAAATTGGTACTTTAGGTGTTAATACTGATTATTTTACATTACTATTTTAGGTGGGTAAGTTAATGCTAATTTTCAAAAATATGTTAGTTACGTAATACTTTTTATTTACTACTTTACCATTTTTTGTTCATCACGGTCGTATTTTATTCGTTTGACGGTAGTGTAGTTATGACTTATGAGTGGTGGTACAGGTTGTTAACAAATATAAAAATTTTTGTTTTTATGGTAAGTATTAATTGAATATTACATTTTATAATTAGTGGGTATTATTACATACCCATTTGTTGAACGATGTTTAAAATTTATTATTTAGGTTAAATACTTTATCAATACTGATTTTTTTTTCAGATTAGGTGGGTACTTAATACTGATTTCTTTTCAAATTGGTACTTTAGGTGTTAATACTGATTATTTTACATTACTATTTTAGGTGGGTAAGTTAATGCTAATTTTCAAAAATATGTTAGTTACGTAATACTTTTTATTTACTACTTTACCATTTTTTGTTCATCACGGTCGTATTTTATTCGTTTGACGGTAGTGTAGTTATGACTTATGAGTGGTGGTACAGGTTGTTAACAAATATAAAAATTTTTGTTTTTATGGTAAGTATTAATTGAATATTACATTTTATAATTGGTGGGTATTATTACATACCCATTTGTTGAACGATGTTTAAAATTTATTATTTAGGTTAAATACTTTATCAATACTGATTTTTTTTTTAGATTAGGTGGGTACTTAATACTGATTTCTTTTCAAATTGGTACTTTAGGTGTTAATACTGATTATTTTACATTACTATTTTAGGTGGGTAAGTTAATGCTAATTTTCAAAAATATGTTAGTTACGTAATACTTTTTATTTACTACTTTACCATTTTTTGTTCATCACGGTCGTATTTTATTCGTTTGACGGTAGTGTAGTTATGACTTATGAGTGGTGGTACAGGTTGTTAACAAATATAAAAATTTTTGTTTTTATGGTAAGTATTAATTGAATATTACATTTTATAATTAGTGGGTATTATTACATACCCATTTGTTGAAGGATGTTTAAAATTTATTATTTAGGTTAAATACTTTATCAATACTGATTTTTTTTTCAGATTAGGTGGGTACTTAATACTGATTTCTTTTCAAATTGGTACTTTAGGTGTTAATACTGATTATTTTACATTACTATTTTAGGTGGGTAAGTTAATGCTAATTTTCAAAAATATGTTAGTTACGTAATACTTTTTATTTACTACTTTACCATTTTTTGTTCATCACGGTCGTATTTTATTCGTTTGACGGTAGTGTAGTTATGACTTATGAGTGGTGGTACAGGTTGTTAACAAATATAAAAATTTTTGTTTTTATGGTAAGTATTAATTGAATATTACATTTTATAATTAGTGGGTATTATTACATACCCATTTGTTGAACGATGTTTAAAATTTATTATTTAGGTTAAATACTTTATCAATACTGATTTTTTTCAGATTAGGTGGGTACTTAATACTGATTTCTTTTCAAATTGGTACTTTAGGTGTTAATACTGATTATTTTACATTACTATTTTAGGTGGGTAAGTTAATGCTAATTTTCAAAAATATGTTAGTTACGTAATACTTTTTATTTACTACTTTATCATTTTTTGTTCATCACGGTCGTATTTTATTCGTTCGACGGTAGTGTAGTTATGACTTATGAGTGGTGGTACAGGTTGTTAACAAATATAAAAATTTTTGTTTTTATGGTAAGTATTAATTGAATATTACATTTTATAATTAGTGGGTATTATTACATACCCATTTGTTGAACGATGTTTAAAATTTATTATTTAGGTTAAATACTTTATCAATACTGATTTTTTTTTCAGATTAGGTGGGTACTTAATACTGATTTCATTTCAAATTAGTACTTTAGGTGTTAATACTGATTATTTTACATTACTATTTTAGGTGGGTAAGTTAATGCTAATTTTCAAAAATATGTTAGTTACGTAATACTTTTTATTTACTACTTTATCATTTTTTGTTCATCACGGTCGTATTTTATTCGTTTGACGGTAGTGTAGTTATGACTTATGAGTGGTGGTACAGGTTGTTAACAAATATAAAAATTTTTGTTTTTATGGTAAGTATTAATTGAATATTACATTTTATAATTGGTGGGTATTATTACATACCCATTTGTTGAACGATGTTTAAAATTTATTATTTAGGTTAAATACTTTATCAATACTGATTTTTTTTTTAGATTAGGTGGGTACTTAATACTGATTTCTTTTCAAATTGGTACTTTAGGTGTTAATACTGATTATTTTACATTACTATTTTAGGTGGGTAAGTTAATGCTAATTTTCAAAAATATGTTAGTTACGTAATACTTTTTATTTACTACTTTACCATTTTTTGTTCATCACGGTCGTATTTTATTCGTTTGACGGTAGTGTAGTTATGACTTATGAGTGGTGGTACAGGTTGTTAACAAATATAAAAATTTTTGTTTTTATGGTAAGTATTAATTGAATATTACATTTTATAATTAGTGGGTATTATTACATACCCATTTGTTGAACGATGTTTAAAATTTATTATTTAGGTTAAATACTTTATCAATACTGATTTTTTTTTCAGATTAGGTGGGTACTTAATACTGATTTCTTTTCAAATTGGTACTTTAGGTGTTAATACTGATTATTTTACATTACTATTTTAGGTGGGTAAGTTAATGCTAATTTTCAAAAATATGTTAGTTACGTAATACTTTTTATTTACTACTTTACCATTTTTTGTTCATCACGGTCGTATTTTATTCGTTTGACGGTAGTGTAGTTATGACTTATGAGTGGTGGTACAGGTTGTTAACAAATATAAAAATTTTTGTTTTTATGGTAAGTATTAATTGAATATTACATTTTATAATTGGTGGGTATTATTACATACCCATTTGTTGAACGATGTTTAAAATTTATTATTTAGGTTAAATACTTTATCAATACTGATTTTTTTTTTAGATTAGGTGGGTACTTAATACTGATTTCTTTTCAAATTGGTACTTTAGGTGTTAATACTGATTATTTTACATTACTATTTTAGGTGGGTAAGTTAATGCTAATTTTCAAAAATATGTTAGTTACGTAATACTTTTTATTTACTACTTTACCATTTTTTGTTCATCACGGTCGTATTTTATTCGTTTGACGGTAGTGTAGTTATGACTTATGAGTGGTGGTACAGGTTGTTAACAAATATAAAAATTTTTGTTTTTATGGTAAGTATTAATTGAATATTACATTTTATAATTAGTGGGTATTATTACATACCCATTTGTTGAACGATGTTTAAAATTTATTATTTAGGTTAAATACTTTATCAATACTGATTTTTTTTTCAGATTAGGTGGGTACTTAATACTGATTTCTTTTCAAATTGGTACTTTAGGTGTTAATACTGATTATTTTACATTACTATTTTAGGTGGGTAAGTTAATGCTAATTTTCAAAAATATGTTAGTTACGTAATACTTTTTATTTACTACTTTACCATTTTTTGTTCATCACGGTCGTATTTTATTCGTTTGACGGTAGTGTAGTTATGACTTATGAGTGGTGGTACAGGTTGTTAACAAATATAAAAATTTTTGTTTTTATGGTAAGTATTAATTGAATATTACATTTTATAATTGGTGGGTATTATTACATACCCATTTGTTGAACGATGTTTAAAATTTATTATTTAGGTTAAATACTTTATCAATACTGATTTTTTTTTTAGATTAGGTGGGTACTTAATACTGATTTCTTTTCAAATTGGTACTTTAGGTGTTAATACTGATTATTTTACATTACTATTTTAGGTGGGTAAGTTAATGCTAATTTTCAAAAATATGTTAGTTACGTAATACTTTTTATTTACTACTTTACCATTTTTTGTTCATCACGGTCGTATTTTATTCGTTTGACGGTAGTGTAGTTATGACTTATGAGTGGTGGTACAGGTTGTTAACAAATATAAAAATTTTTGTTTTTATGGTAAGTATTAATTGAATATTACATTTTATAATTAGTGGGTATTATTACATACCCATTTGTTGAACGATGTTTAAAATTTATTATTTAGGTTAAATACTTTATCAATACTGATTTTTTTTTCAGATTAGGTGGGTACTTAATACTGATTTCTTTTCAAATTGGTACTTTAGGTGTTAATACTGATTATTTTACATTACTATTTTAGGTGGGTAAGTTAATGCTAATTTTCAAAAATATGTTAGTTACGTAATACTTTTTATTTACTACTTTACCATTTTTTGTTCATCACGGTCGTATTTTATTCGTTTGACGGTAGTGTAGTTATGACTTATGAGTGGTGGTACAGGTTGTTAACAAATATAAAAATGTTTGTTTTTATGGTAAGTATTAATTGAATATTACATTTTATAATTGGTGGGTATTATTACATACCCATTTGTTGAACGATGTTTAAAATTTATTATTTAGGTTAAATACTTTATCAATACTGATTTTTTTTTTAGATTAGGTGGGTACTTAATACTGATTTCTTTTCAAATTGGTACTTTAGGTGTTAATACTGATTATTTTACATTACTATTTTAGGTGGGTAAGTTAATGCTAATTTTCAAAAATATGTTAGTTACGTAATACTTTTTATTTACTACTTTACCATTTTTTGTTCATCACGGTCGTATTTTATTCGTTTGACGGTAGTGTAGTTATGACTTATGAGTGGTGGTACAGGTTGTTAACAAATATAAAAATTTTTGTTTTTATGGTAAGTATTAATTGAATATTACATTTTATAATTAGTGGGTATTATTACATACCCATTTGTTGAACGATGTTTAAAATTTATTATTTAGGTTAAATACTTTATCAATACTGATTTTTTTTTCAGATTAG
Organism: Ctenicera cuprea; assembly: GCA_958336395.1. NCBI lineage: Eukaryota > Metazoa > Arthropoda > Insecta > Coleoptera > Elateridae > Ctenicera > Ctenicera cuprea. Next base: position 16,664,850 of record OY284487.1, on the reverse strand, counting down.
GTGGGTACTTAATACTGATTTCTTTTCAAATTGGTACTTTAGGTGTTAATACTGATTATTTTACATTACTATTTTAGGTGGGTAAGTTAATGCTAATTTTCAAAAATATGTTAGTTACGTAATACTTTTTATTTACTACTTTACCATTTTTTGTTCATCACGGTCGTATTTTATTCGTTTGACGGTAGTGTAGTTATGACTTATGAGTGGTGGTACAGGTTGTTAACAAATATAAAAATTTTTGTTTTCATGGTAAGTATTAATTGAATATTACATTTTATAATTGGTGGGTATTATTACATACCCATTTGTTGAAGGATGTTTAAAATTTATTATTTAGGTTAAATACTTTATCAATACTGATTTTTTTTTCAGATTAGGTGGGTACTTAATACTGATTTCTTTTCAAATTGGTACTTTAGGTGTTAATACTGATTATTTTACATTACTATTTTAGGTGGGTAAGTTAATGCTAATTTTCAAAAATATGTTAGTTACGTAATACTTTTTATTTACTACTTTACCATTTTTTGTTCATCACGGTCGTATTTTATTCGTTTGACGGTAGTGTAGTTATGACTTATGAGTGGTGGTACAGGTTGTTAACAAATATAAAAATTTTTGTTTTTATGGTAAGTATTAATTGAATATTACATTTTATAATTAGTGGGTATTATTACATACCCATTTGTTGAACGATGTTTAAAATTTATTATTTAGGTTAAATACTTTATCAATACTGATTTTTTTTTCAGATTAGGTGGGTACTTAATACTGATTTCTTTTCAAATTGGTACTTTAGGTGTTAATACTGATTATTTTACATTACTATTTTAGGTGGGTAAGTTAATGCTAATTTTCAAAAATATGTTAGTTACGTAATACTTTTTATTTACTACTTTACCATTTTTTGTTCATCACGGTCGTATTTTATTCGTTTGACGGTAGTGTAGTTATGACTTATGAGTGGTGGTACAGGTTGTTAACAAATATAAAAATTTTTGTTTTTATGGTAAGTATTAATTGAATATTACATTTTATAATTGGTGGGTATTATTACATACCCATTTGTTGAACGATGTTTAAAATTTATTATTTAGGTTAAATACTTTATCAATACTGATTTTTTTTTTAGATTAGGTGGGTACTTAATACTGATTTCTTTTCAAATTGGTACTTTAGGTGTTAATACTGATTATTTTACATTACTATTTTAGGTGGGTAAGTTAATGCTAATTTTCAAAAATATGTTAGTTACGTAATACTTTTTATTTACTACTTTACCATTTTTTGTTCATCACGGTCGTATTTTATTCGTTTGACGGTAGTGTAGTTATGACTTATGAGTGGTGGTACAGGTTGTTAACAAATATAAAAATTTTTGTTTTTATGGTAAGTATTAATTGAATATTACATTTTATAATTAGTGGGTATTATTACATACCCATTTGTTGAAGGATGTTTAAAATTTATTATTTAGGTTAAATACTTTATCAATACTGATTTTTTTTTCAGATTAGGTGGGTACTTAATACTGATTTCTTTTCAAATTGGTACTTTAGGTGTTAATACTGATTATTTTACATTACTATTTTAGGTGGGTAAGTTAATGCTAATTTTCAAAAATATGTTAGTTACGTAATACTTTTTATTTACTACTTTACCATTTTTTGTTCATCACGGTCGTATTTTATTCGTTTGACGGTAGTGTAGTTATGACTTATGAGTGGTGGTACAGGTTGTTAACAAATATAAAAATTTTTGTTTTTATGGTAAGTATTAATTGAATATTACATTTTATAATTAGTGGGTATTATTACATACCCATTTGTTGAACGATGTTTAAAATTTATTATTTAGGTTAAATACTTTATCAATACTGATTTTTTTTTCAGATTAGGTGGGTACTTAATACTGATTTCTTTTCAAATTGGTACTTTAGGTGTTAATACTGATTATTTTACATTACTATTTTAGGTGGGTAAGTTAATGCTAATTTTCAAAAATATGTTAGTTACGTAATACTTTTTATTTACTACTTTACCATTTTTTGTTCATCACGGTCGTATTTTATTCGTTTGACGGTAGTGTAGTTATGACTTATGAGTGGTGGTACAGGTTGTTAACAAATATAAAAATTTTTGTTTTTATGGTAAGTATTAATTGAATATTACATTTTATAATTGGTGGGTATTATTACATACCCATTTGTTGAACGATGTTTAAAATTTATTATTTAGGTTAAATACTTTATCAATACTGATTTTTTTTTTAGATTAGGTGGGTACTTAATACTGATTTCTTTTCAAATTGGTACTTTAGGTGTTAATACTGATTATTTTACATTACTATTTTAGGTGGGTAAGTTAATGCTAATTTTCAAAAATATGTTAGTTACGTAATACTTTTTATTTACTACTTTACCATTTTTTGTTCATCACGGTCGTATTTTATTCGTTTGACGGTAGTGTAGTTATGACTTATGAGTGGTGGTACAGGTTGTTAACAAATATAAAAATTTTTGTTTTTATGGTAAGTATTAATTGAATATTACATTTTATAATTAGTGGGTATTATTACATACCCATTTGTTGAACGATGTTTAAAATTTATTATTTAGGTTAAATACTTTATCAATACTGATTTTTTTTTCAGATTAGGTGGGTACTTAATACTGATTTCTTTTCAAATTGGTACTTTAGGTGTTAATACTGATTATTTTACATTACTATTTTAGGTGGGTAAGTTAATGCTAATTTTCAAAAATATGTTAGTTACGTAATACTTTTTATTTACTACTTTACCATTTTTTGTTCATCACGGTCGTATTTTATTCGTTTGACGGTAGTGTAGTTATGACTTATGAGTGGTGGTACAGGTTGTTAACAAATATAAAAATTTTTGTTTTTATGGTAAGTATTAATTGAATATTACATTTTATAATTAGTGGGTATTATTACATACCCATTTGTTGAACGATGTTTAAAATTTATTATTTAGGTTAAATACTTTATCAATACTGATTTTTTTTTCAGATTAGGTGGGTACTTAATACTGATTTCTTTTCAAATTGGTACTTTAGGTGTTAATACTGATTATTTTACATTACTATTTTAGGTGGGTAAGTTAATGCTAATTTTCAAAAATATGTTAGTTACGTAATACTTTTTATTTACTACTTTACCATTTTTTGTTCATCACGGTCGTATTTTATTCGTTTGACGGTAGTGTAGTTATGACTTATGAGTGGTGGTACAGGTTGTTAACAAATATAAAAATTTTTGTTTTCATGGTAAGTATTAATTGAATATTACATTTTATAATTGGTGGGTATTATTACATACCCATTTGTTGAAGGATGTTTAAAATTTATTATTTAGGTTAAATACTTTATCAATACTGATTTTTTTTTCAGATTAGGTGGGTACTTAATACTGATTTCTTTTCAAATTGGTACTTTAGGTGTTAATACTGATTATTTTACATTACTATTTTAGGTGGGTAAGTTAATGCTAATTTTCAAAAATATGTTAGTTACGTAATACTTTTTATTTACTACTTTACCATTTTTTGTTCATCACGGTCGTATTTTATTCGTTTGACGGTAGTGTAGTTATGACTTATGAGTGGTGGTACAGGTTGTTAACAAATATAAAAATTTTTGTTTTTATGGTAAGTATTAATTGAATATTACATTTTATAATTGGTGGGTATTATTACATACCCATTTGTTGAAGGATGTTTAAAATTTATTATTTAGGTTAAATACTTTTTCAATACTGATTTTTTTTTCAGATTAGGTGGGTACTTAATACTGATTTCTTTTCAAATTGGTACTTTAGGTGTTAATACTGATTATTTTACATTACTATTTTAGGTGGGTAAGTTAATGCTAATTTTCAAAAATATGTTAGTTACGTAATACTTTTTATTTACTACTTTACCATTTTTTGTTCATCACGGTCGTATTTTATTCGTTTGACGGTAGTGTAGTTATGACTTATGAGTGGTGGTACAGGTTGTTAACAAATATAAAAATTTTTGTTTTTATGGTAAGTATTAATTGAATATTACATTTTATAATTAGTGGGTATTATTACATACCCATTTGTTGAACGATGTTTAAAATTTATTATTTAGGTTAAATACTTTATCAATACTGATTTTTTTTTCAGATTAGGTGGGTACTTAATACTGATTTCTTTTCAAATTGGTACTTTAGGTGTTAATACTGATTATTTTACATTACTATTTTAGGTGGGTAAGTTAATGCTAATTTTCAAAAATATGTTAGTTACGTAATACTTTTTATTTACTACTTTACCATTTTTTGTTCATCACGGTCGTATTTTATTCGTTTGACGGTAGTGTAGTTATGACTTATGAGTGGTGGTACAGGTTGTTAACAAATATAAAAATTTTTGTTTTCATGGTAAGTATTAATTGAATATTACATTTTATAATTGGTGGGTATTATTACATACCCATTTGTTGAAGGATGTTTAAAATTTATTATTTAGGTTAAATACTTTATCAATACTGATTTTTTTTTCAGATTAGGTGGGTACTTAATACTGATTTCTTTTCAAATTGGTACTTTAGGTGTTAATACTGATTATTTTACATTACTATTTTAGGTGGGTAAGTTAATGCTAATTTTCAAAAATATGTTAGTTACGTAATACTTTTTATTTACTACTTTACCATTTTTTGTTCATCACGGTCGTATTTTATTCGTTTGACGGTAGTGTAGTTATGACTTATGAGTGGTGGTACAGGTTGTTAACAAATATAAAAATTTTTGTTTTTATGGTAAGTATTAATTGAATATTACATTTTATAATTGGTGGGTATTATTACATACCCATTTGTTGAAGGATGTTTAAAATTTATTATTTAGGTTAAATACTTTTTCAATACTGATTTTTTTTTCAGATTAGGTGGGTACTTAATACTGATTTCTTTTCAAATTGGTACTTTAGGTGTTAATACTGATTATTTTACATTACTATTTTAGGTGGGTAAGTTAATGCTAATTTTCAAAAATATGTTAGTTACGTAATACTTTTTATTTACTACTTTACCATTTTTTGTTCATCACGGTCGTATTTTATTCGTTTGACGGTAGTGTAGTTATGACTTATGAGTGGTGGTACAGGTTGTTAACAAATATAAAAATTTTTGTTTTTATGGTAAGTATTAATTGAATATTACATTTTATAATTGGTGGGTACTATTACATACCCATTTGTTGAACGATTTTTTAAAATTTATTATTTAGGTTATATACTTTATCAATACTGATTTTTTTTTCAGATTAGGTGAGTACTTAATACTGATTTCTTTTCAAATTGGTACTTTAGCTGTTAATACTGATTATTTTACATTACTGTTTTAGGTGGGTAAGTTAATGCTAATTTTCAAAAATATGTTAGTTACGTAATACTGTTTTTTTTTACTTATTTAGGTTAAATACTTTATCAATACTGATTTTTTTTCAGATTAGGTGAGTACTTAATACTGATATCTTTTCAAATTGGTACATTAGGTGTTAATACTGATTTTATTTACATTACTATTTTAGGTGGGTAAGTTAATACTAATTTTCTAAAGTATGGTAATTACGTAATACTGTTTTTTTTACTACTTATTTAAGTTAAGTACTTATTAATACTGATTTTTTTTCAGTTTTTATATTAGGTGAGTACTTAATACCGATTTCTTTTCAAATTGATACTTTAGGTGTTTAATACTGATGTTTTTACATTACTATTTTCGGTTGTTTGGCTATATTTGCTTCAAAATTTAAATTAATTTTTGATTTTTTTAACACTCGTGTATTTTATAAAATGGTAATATTTACACAGGCCATTGGATACAGGTTTGAAACCTTATTTAAATTTTTACTTAGTACTTGATCTTGACATTTTCTTTTTTGAGTAACAAAATTTCTAGTTTCACACGAAGCAAAAAAATTGTCCAATTTCCGTGTGTTAGATAAAAAGATACCAAATTCTGCTATCTAACATGGGTACAATTTTTGTCAAAGTAATAATTTTGATTCCACGTTTAGGTAAAATAAAAAATTGTTTACTTACTCTCTGGAAAAATAAAGTAATAATTTATAATGTAATTAATTCTTAAAATATTCATTAATCTCCAAGCTCTACTTTTATTTTCACGTTTTCAGTGTTTGTAATACAGATAAATCACACAGTTGAATATTTTGGCTGCTTCTGCTGCAACCCCTATGTTCTTTGCTTCTGCTGCCGCCCCTATGTACTCTGCTTCTGCTGCCGTGTCGCCCCTATGTTCTCTGCTTCCGCTGGCCGCCCCTATGTTCTTTGCTTCTGCTGCAGCCCCATCTGATTGCACCCTAACATTGCAATTATATTTCAAGGCGGACAGTCTAGGTAAGAATGTTTTACTTATATTTATATATTTAAATATAATTTAGAAATGCGATATTTAGTTATTATGATGTCTCAACAAATCAATCTCTGAAAAAAGCATTGTTTTACTTTAATCTTCTAATATTGCTGTTGCGAAATGTTATGATTAGGATTTATGACATTCCCTAAGTCATCAAAGTAATATTTTAATTTTATTGCAGGTTCCAAATAATCATTTTACTATTCACAACAAAGGGTTGGGAAATATAAAGTGGATGTAGTAGTAGTAGTTCTTTACTAGTAGTAAAGCTTTTGTAGTTGTTCAGGTAGAGTAGTTATTGGAAGTAATATGATTAACATAGGGCAAATTTAATTTTTCCATAGATTTTTATTGAACGGTATTTTTGTTTCGTTGTTGCTTGTCAGAGATGATTTGTAAAAACGGATAGATTGTCATTTTATGTATACCTTACGTAAATATTGCTATTCAAAAATAGCGCAGCAAGTCCTAAGTCCTGTACATAATTTAAGTAGAATAGAAATGTATGCATAAATCTTAATTTTTAAATTTTTGAAATAGCACTTTCAACATGCATAAGGAGCCGTACACTAAATATAATCTAAGTATTCAAAAGCGCGCATTGAATACTCAGGTTGCTTTAGTAAGTATGCATTTCTTTTGTGTGATAAAAGTTGTAGTAATCCCTTAATTGTTAAAATTAATCTCAAAATTTTTATTCTTAATCAAACCGTAAAATCCAGATTTTGATAGTTTTGTGATTAGGTTTTGATAGATCTCACTATTTTCAATTAATAATTAAATAGTATTTTTACAACAACAGGCTGTGCATTTTTGTTTGACGGCGATTTAATAATGAATTACAAGGATTATTTTGTACTAGGATGGGAGTAGAACTTTTATGGCTAAATAAAATGAAAACTTTTGTTTAACCATGCAAATAAGAAATACTAAGAGTCCATAGTAAGAAATATAATTTAATTTCATGAGGGGTTGTCAACTTATTTGTTAGATTATGCTGAAAAATGAAGCAATTTCTGTATCTTTGCATACAAAAATAATTAAGGGAATTAGAAATTTAAATAGGGTTGCAAATAAATGGGGTGAGAAGACACGACTATCTGACACATTCGATGAACTGCTGAATTTGCAAACCAGCTGCTAGAAACCGCCAATTTGGATTTTTAGAAAACTCTTTTTTTTTAATAATTGGTAAGTTTAATGTAATGCATTAATGATAAGATTTCTTTTTTTTTGTTGTAGTTTACAAATTTTAAACTTCAGTTTTCATGTGTTTGTCTATTATTTCTATTTCCTTGTTCGTTACAATTTTCATGTTTCTTACTTTTCTTTCTGTTACTTTCTTGTAATTAGTATTTTATCAAAAACTTAGAAAGCGTGGTATGAGCTAAACATTCAAGGCCCTTTATAATCTGTATTGAAATTTAAAACACCTTTTCTTCTATTGTTAAATATTAAACTATTTTTAATTCTATTGTAAATTGGTTTCTGATAACTTGTTTTCAATAATGATTATTACATTTAGCATTGCTTCTCTTGGATAGATATTCCACGATGACTGGATCTGCCAGAAGCCATCGAGAAATTAATCTGATATAGTTATTTTTAAATCAAAAATGTTAATAATTTTTTTCACAATAGTTTGATATTATTTATTGTTTCAATTTTATTATACTTGAAATGTACTTTTTTACGGTAGGTAATTAAAATGTTCTCTTAGAAGTTATTATTTTTGTGTAATTTATATTAGCTTTCATAAAAATCGGCTAAAAAAATAATAAGTGTCCTGAAGACACAATAAAAGAAATTAAAAAGAAACGAATACACGAAACATATAATACGAAATAATACACTACAATAAATGAAAACATAGAAAACATACATTTCTCTTTCATATACAGAATGTTTCCTAAGTACGTGTAGAAAATTCAGTGGGTGGCATTTTCCTTGGCTTATTTAAAGACAAAACGTCTATCAACATGTGTCCGCAAGTCCTTCATTTTCGAAAAATAGGCTGTTGAGGGAAAAAATCGTAAATTTTTAAAACCCGCTGAAATATTACTTTCTAATTTGGTCTGCGCACATGCGGCGCTAAGAACTATTGAAAAATGTTTCACCAACACGAGAACGATAGTCCTTGGTGCTGCAAGTGCTCACACCAAATTAGAAATTAATATTCCAGCGGGTTTTCAAAATTTACAAATTTTTTCTCAACTTTATCACCTTGTATTTAAAAACGAAGGACTTGCGGACAGATGTTGATGGAAACTTTTTGTCTAAAAAATAAGCCAAGGGAAATGCCAGTAAATTTTCTACACGTACTTAGGAAACCGTATATAAAACATCTGCGTTAAAAATTTATCTAAAAGTTTAACGCATTATAATATAAAAGTGGACCACAAAAAATACTAACTAAAAGCACTTACAACAAAAGACAAACAAATAAATACAATTTTTAAAATACATTGTAGAGATTGACCTGCTCGGGGCACCTGAATTGCTGACGGAATAATCCACTACTGTAATCCCACATCCGAATTGCGGACCAAAAATTTAAGGTAAATTTCTAGTCTTAGTTGCCACCTGAACTACGGATCAGCTCAGAGGGTTAAAACATAACGAGCTGTTCATTTATTACTTTTTAAAATCTCCGCTAAATAAAAATTACATAAAATAATTACATAGCAAATCCCAAAATCTTGACAATAAAATAAAAACAATTACAATCATGCTAAATTTATACGAAACGCACTTTACAAAGTTTCTTGTATTTAACAACGTTAGGTTAGGTTAGGTTGTCCGTTTTGGCTAAAAAAATATTTTTCATTCTTTGCATATTTTTCATAACTCACTAAATAAAATATTTTCATGCATTTCTAGTTCGAACTTGGGAGCGTAATATCTAGCCAGCGCCAGTCGTAAGTAGGTAATCTTCAGTGCTGCGCCGTGAAAACGCCTTGGGCACAAAACGAGCGGTTTGTACCAGCTATAGAAGTTTTTGCGAAAAATTTATTTAAAAATTTTAGAAATTGTACATGTTCTATTTTTTATATATTTTTTTTTAATTTTCGAAACCTTTTTGCAGTTTTTAAGATTGTGCTTCCTTAAAACTATTGCCATAAAAAATTTCAACTTGATCTACCAACTTGTTTTTGATTAATGAGGCGTCAATGTAAAATTCTCAAAAAAAAGTATTGGGCGCCATTTTGAAACTATAGAGTCGGTAGAAAAGCGCTGCATTTGCTTTACGATCTTCGATTAGATCCGCTTTTCTAATTTTTAAAATTCCGCTTCTAAAAAAAACGCTACCAAAAAAACATGTCTAACTTCCGCTTCCGGTTTCTGATTTTTTTAAATAGTTTATACTGTACTACAATTTTCGATACACCTTTTGATTTAAAATTTTATCCAAATCGGTTCAGTACTACTTGTAGCGGCCGCCATTTTAAAGCTAGATACTAGATAGTTCGGTAAAAAAAGTTTTCAAAAATTTATTTCAGAAAAAAAACGCTACTAAAAAAACATGTCTAACTTCTGTTTCCGGTTCGGATTTTTTTTAAAGTTCAACTAAAACTAGAACTGCTATATACCTGTTGATTTAAAATTTCATCACAATCGGTCCAATACTTCCGCTTTTAGAGGCATCACACACCCACCCACACACAGACAGCCATTTTTCATAAACAACTTTTTTGGGTTCCTTGAACCCCAAAACGTGTATTTCCGTTACCCACTGGATTTAGAAATACTTTTAATACTTCTTTATGTCGAAAGTATGGAAAAGTAAAACTTACTATAGCTACGTGCATAGTTTTCGCGTTTCAGCCGACGTTTTTTAATGGATTTTATGCTGAGCGACTGCTGTATGAAAATACTGACTACGCCACTGTTTGGTTCTAATGTACACTACTAGCATAAGCATCCCGCTAGGTGGCAGCACTCCCGAAATTTTCCTTGGCTTGTTTTAAGACAAAACATATATCAACATGTGTCCGCAAGTCCTCCGTTTTCGAAAAATAGGGTGTTGAAATTGAGGGGAAAAAATCGTAAATTTTTAAAAGCCGCTGAAATATTAATTTCTAATTTGATGCACACATGCAGCGCTAAGGACTATTGAAAAATGTTTCACCAACACAGAAAAACAGTCGTTGGCGCTGCATGTGCTCACACCAAATTAGAAATTAATATTCCAGCGTGTTTTCAAAATTTCAAAATTTACGAAGTTTTTCTCTCAACTTTATCACCCTGTATTTAAAAGACGAAGGACTTGCGGACACATGTTGATGGAAACTTTTTGTCTAAAAAATATGCCGAAGGAAATGCCAGAGAATTTTCTACACGTACTTAGGAAACCCTATATAAAACATCTACTTTGAAAATTTATCTAAAAGTTTAACGCATTATAATATAAAAGTGGACCATAAAAAATAATAACTAAAAGCACTTACAACAAAAGACAACCAAATAAATACAATTTTTAAAATACATTGTAGAGATTGCCCTGCTCGGGGCATCCGAATTGCGGACCAAAAATTTAAGGTAAATTCCTAGTCCTAATTGCCACATGAACTGCGCATCAGCTTAGAGGATTAAAATACAGAGTGTCTTAGGTAACGACTGCATGCATGGGAATCTCGTAACCGGTAAGAGAGAGATTCGGTTAAATGAAAAGAATTATTCAACATCTCAAGTACTACTATGATGCACATTTAAATTCTACAATTTTGGTTTAATTTGCAGTACAGACTGAAAAAAGTAAAATTTTCGGTTTTCATTTTTTGTGTATAATTTGGTTATTATCAAAGATAGCGCAAAGCGGTTTTAACATTGTGAAGACACTTTTTTACACAGATTTCGAATCTCAAATTAAAATTTGTATAGGTTGTTCAATTTTCAAGGTATTGACAATAATTTCGGTTTTTTAAATATGAGATGCACTATGTCTAGAGTGACTATTCGCATAGATTTTGTCAATACAGTACAATTTTAATGTATTATTATGTACTGATTTTTGTTTCTATTCTATTTTTAATGTTTTAAATTACGTTTATCATATTGTGCTTATGCGGTTTGTATGTTACACAATTATAATATGTGCAGGTAGATGGTACCCTCGTAGGCAACTGTTAACCGAAACGACATTAAAGCACTGCATTCATTCTACGATAAAATTGCGCAGTTACTTCGTTGTCTTCTAATTCGATTACATCTTTATACTTTACTACTGCTATTGCCTAGTTTCACTAAATAATTGCAATAAAAATTAGTACTTTATAGTATTTAAGAAAAAATTTAGAGTAAGCAGTAAAGTATGAATTCATATGGGCGAATTATTAATTTTTTCATCTTTTTTTGCCCTACAGTCATTCTATTCCATAACTGCATAAACTGTAGCATTCCACCGTGACCCATGCACATAATAAACATCAAATCGGACGCATCAAATTGCTTTACAGAACCAATTTTGAGTTTTCGTTTTTTTTCGTGTTTTTGCTTTGCAATAAGCCTTTTGGGGGCCTTATCGATGTCAAAACTGAGTGCATTGAAATCTGCTTTTTTTTTTCGAATTTCCCAACAAAATCAAAAGCAAGTTTTACCGCTTCGTCGCATTATAGATCGTTTTCCTGAAGTTGAATTCTATAACTACAGTGCTCGCTACAGTGATAATCAGTGTGAAGATATAAATTTTCAGGCTATATTAAATATTAACTTTTTCAATATTGCAATAAATAATGAATTATAGGAAAATATGATCGAGAATAGTTGTCACTATAATGTTCGTATAATTCTTGAGTTATGACAGTATAATATCACAGTATGAACAAAGTCAGGTTAGAATAGCATTGCGTGCGGATTTCAAATTTGACGCGCAAACGTCCTTTTAGTACCTACTGCGCCATCTCTCCGCAAAACATTTCGTGACGCCCATATCAAATTCGAGTGACAACACCATACCTTCCAGTCATCTTGATCACAGTATAAGCAAAGTAAGGTTAGTAGCATAGCTAAAAAATATAATACGTTTATATCACGGATATATAATAAGAACTGGATGCCCGACAAACGCATGCGGTAGTGAAGCAGGTCTGACGTCACGGCGGCCATGTTAGTTGTGGGCAAAACATTGTCAACTAACGTTGTGCTTATGCGTGTTTCCTAGTTTTTATCAAAATATTTTAAGTGTCTTATGTATATTTTTAATTCCCAGCGTTGCTAACATGTATTAATATTATTTATTTATTAGTATTGGGACTAGTTAGTGGTGATAATCAACTTAAAAATGCCGCAATCTTGTGTGGCAGTTGGTTGTACAAATCGACATACAAAAGGGACCTCTTTGCAATTCTTCTCGTAAGTACTAAATATATAAGTAATATAATAAATTAATTAAATAATTTACCGCAGGTTTCCACTAAAAAACGAAAATAAACTTAAGAAGTGGATGAATGCACTACACAGGGATAATTGGACACCTACAAAGTATTCCAGAATTTGTAGCGAGCATTTTAAACCCGAGGATTATTAATTGTGGCCCAGGAATGAATGTTCCATATTTGAAAGAAGATGCTATGCCTTCTATTTTTAAAGCATTTCCCGCACACCTTCAAAAGCAGCCTCTGAAACCGAGGATAAGGAAAAAACGAACTATTAATGTTCGTGATGTGTCTCCCCCAAAGCAGCAACCCAATATTGAAGTGGAATTAGATTCAGAAGCATCTACTTCAAAAAGAATAAAGTTGGAACCAAGTCCAATGACAGTACACCTTCGCAAAAAAATAAAAATGCTCAATCAAAAAGTGAGAAGGAGAAATCGAAGAATAACGCAATTGGTCGCCAAATGATTATTAATTTTCTAAGTCCAAAGCTGAAAGTAGTAAAAGATAATGTGTTGTTTTACATATGTGGTTATATAGTGAAAAAAATCGTTAGTTCTATAAATTGTGTTAACTGTGCCAATATGCTGATAAAAGATACCAATGAACATAATTACGCACATGCAGGTCCTTATACCAGATACGTAGACACAATTAATAGAGGAGGTCTTGTATCTGCATCAGTAAGTGTCTTTAAAATCGTATCTGAATCAGAAAACGAATTTATGATTGTTACTAACAATGCTTCAAATATTAATAAAGTAAATTTAGATAAAACAATTTTAAATAAAGTTGTAAACAGGTTTGCACTTGATGGTACTATATTTACTAATCATTATGAATGTAATTTCACCGAAATAGCATTTGAAGTTCCTCACAAACTACAATTAAAAAATCTGTTGTCAAAAGATACCTTAAAATTACATTTTTTTCGTTTGGTAAATTTTATACCAATGAAATTATGAAACCAGTTAGCAAACGTCACCTACTGAATAAATTAATTTTATTTAATAGCGAATAACGGACAATCTTAATCATTTATAATAATTTGTAAAATTGTATTTATTATAATATTTTATTGTATCTAGTTTTATTAATACTTATTAAAATATATTTTACATTATGGAAATATGTATTTCATTGCCAAAATATCATGATTTTTGTTATTCTTGTATATGAAGAATACTTATAAAATTAATATAATAGTTTCTGACAAGAATAACATCACAATTTTTGCTGCAAATTTCTTAAAATGTCGCAGAAATAAAAATTCGCGAAAATTTCGCGCAACTTGAAAATTAATTAATCCAAACCAACAGGAACGCTTCCACAGAAAATTTCTCGCGAATTCGCATCCATAGGAACTGAGTTTTACATTACATAACAGGTAGCATAAAAAAACTATCTATTACTGCAGAGAAATTCTATAAAATAGTTTAAATTCTAATGCGTTACTTGAACGAATTTAAATATACGCCCACAACTAACATGGCCGCTATGACGTCAGACCGGCTTCACTTCCAGTATGCATAGGGACTAAACAGTCAGGCATCCAGTTATATTTATATCCGTGGTTTATATAGATAGGAAACTCTATAAACATACTACAATACATGAAATAGTACTGACTATGATCGCAAATGGCACTAAACATTGTATAGCGGGAAATTCAAATTGTAGGTAAAATTATAGCGCATTTAAATGTATTAGTAAAACTACAAATATTTCAGAAATAAAGCGTTTTAATTCCATATAAAAAAAATTATAAATGGTTAGTAGGAAGGCATTGCGTGCGGATTTCAAATTTGCGCGCAAACGTCAATTTTTCAGTAACTATGATCTGCTGCGCCATCTCTCCGCCAAACATTTCGTGACGCCCATATGAAACTCGAGTGACAACACCATACCCTTCCAGTCATCTTGAGCTCTTTGGTACATCACTGATCATTACTAGGTGACTTGACTGTTCTGTAGTTTTTTGGATTTAAATAACTGGGTTGTCTATTGTTTAGGTTGATGTAATATGAGAATTGGAATTCATTTATTTGTATCAGTTCTTTGTGGTGTCATAGAGTCTTGGTCTGCACTTTAATCACATGCTGGAGCGGATCCAGGGGGGCGCAAGAGGTGCTCGGCCCCTTCTGAGTCCTGGGCAAAAACTGTACTTTTTTTATCATTACATTATACCCCTTGAGGGAATTCTGAATCGGCCACTGCATGATGTAATGTAAAGGCTTCCCTCTCTGATCGATGTCGCCACCAATGTAGTGCCTAATGGATAAAATGGGACTGCTTATGTAGTAGCATGTTACAACAGCTATAAAAATATTATGTACATCTTTAATGTTTTTAGTTAGTGAATATTAAAGTAGTAGGTTTGAACATTTACTTTTAAATTAAATATAAATTATTTAGGTGCAGTATTTTAAAAACTAACACATTTATCTTAACCTTACAGTAAATTTAAACTTTTCATAAATTTCTTTACTTGTAATGTTTGTTAGTTTATAAAAATAATATTTTTCTACTTAAAGTTTTGCAAAGCATTTCCCGCTAATTTTTAAGTTTTAAAACTTCCTCAAATCATTGGTACCATCTGACTTGTAACAGAAAACTGTCAGCCGCTGCGCAAACTGCAAATGGTTGTTCCAGTGGAGTGGATTGTGGTAGCTTGGCTTGGAATTCTTATTATAATGTAATTGAATTTGCTTGAACAATTTCGCATTTTAATTCGGTAAACCATGGAGAATCCGGAGTACGATTTTAACAAAATTTGCCGGGTGTGTAAAAGCGAGGCCACGATTATGCGATCTGTTTTTGAGGATGACAAGAACGGCGTTCAGGGTCCCCGAATTGACGAGATGCTAATGGCATGTACTGCAGTTATGGTAAACTTCCACGAAAACGTCAAAACATTACCTGAATGCACTTACAAATTGTTTTTAGGTGAGCTCTGGAGACGGATTGCCCAATTTGATATGTCTGGCTTGTACGGTAAATCTCAACAACGCCTACCAGTTCAAAAAACAGTGCGAAAGCACAGATTCAAGCTTACGAGATTACCTTCAAGAGATGAGTGGCAGCGAAACTGTAAAAGAAGAGCCTCAGCAGTCCCAATTCAACGAATCAGCTGAATCGCTCGAATCTGAAACCTCCGTGTTGAATGATATTAATACAGTTATTAACGATATTGTTGATAATGTTACGGCAGAGGCAGAAGAAGAAGAGGGAAATTTTGATAATATGAAAACAGATCCCGATGGCGATGAAGAAAATTATGAATGTACAGTAAGCAGTGATTATATTCAATTTTTGGAAAATAATCAGCTACTCCTAACTTGTCGAACGTGTTCCAAATGCTTTACAACATTAGATGGCTTGAAATGTCACAAGCGTCTCCATACCGGAAGTTTGTTTAAATGCAAAGAATGTGGCAAGCAGTACACCAGGCAAAATCACCTGCACAGGCATGAAATGACGCATGGACGTCGAAAAATCCACGTATGTAAAATTTGCAATAAAACTTTAACTAGATTCGAACATCTTAAACGTCATTTGGTGACACATTTGAAGGAAAAACCCTTCAGTTGTGTTACGTGTAATCGTGGCTTTAATCGATCAGAACACCTGGCAAATCATGTAAAACGTTGCAAAGGTGATCGTGTACATATTTGCGACATATGCAACAAAGGCTTTAACCGTGAGGATAGCCTGGAGGTACACAAACGTTTGCATGACAACAAAATGCCAATTTTACCCACCTTAGAAAACTTGGATAACATTGATGAGCATTATGTTGAAATTGAGTGCGGTGATGGTGATGACAATAATGGTCCGCCCCCATTTTCCGATTCTGACAGTGAAGCTGATGTGACCGACTGTTTGGAGCCCCAAGTCGATATTTCTGAGAATCCTGAACCTGTAAAGCTTACTGATATATCGGAGGTTGCTAATCTAGGTAAGAATATGGTGTTTAACTTTCTTGTTAGTTCAGATATTGGTTGAAGTAAAAATCGATATACAGGGTTTGTCAAAAGTATGTGTAAGTGGTGTAAATATTGATGGTATCAAATAGTAATTATTGGCTACATTAAATACTAGGTATTTTTAGTCTCATTTGTTAAAGAAATGTTTAATAAAAACAAAAAAACCTTTTTTGTTGTAACTAGGCTGCAATATCCTTAAAAGGGTTAATTAAGTTTGGCCATACGCCTAGTGAGAATTGGATAATGTATACTAGGTGTCAACGAAAGTAGTCTCGCCTTTATTTTCTTTATTTAATAATATAACAAAATTAAATTTTGGGGAGTGTTTTTATGCGTGTAAAACCATATGACATCTACCAATATTATTTATGCATCTACAACCATTATTACATACTTATTTTTGAGCCGGCGTAACTCATTTGAATGGTATTATTGCTGCACGTTATGTGAACTGGCACCAAATTTGTACAAACGATGCAAAGTTGTGAAAGTATTGTGCATGTTGCTATTATTAGAAAATGCCAATTTTTGTTTAGCAGAAACTTAAGTGAACACCCTGTTTCTATGTTTCTTTAATCTGGACCGATTGTATAATAAATTTTTGTTTTTTTCCCACCCAGTAACAGCTGCATGTTACAATCAAATATTTAACATAAACAATTTAATTATGTTCATAAAACTGTACTAATCAATTTTTACAATTCCAATTTCTCAAACGACAGCACCATTTTTAACTTCAGGCAATGAAGTGTATGGTGAAGTGGATTCACAAGAATTAATAGACGAGAAAAACAAAATGGAAGAAGAATTCTACGAAAATGAAAACGCCGCCCACTTTGAAGTCAAGGAAGAGCAAGAAGATACCAACAGCGAAGACTCTGAATATCTACCAACAAAACCGGTAGTGAAAGTTAAACGCAAGCGTGGACGCCCTCGCAAGCATGTTACTATGAAAATGCCAGGTCGACCAAGAGGTCGTCGTCCATTGCAAAAAATTAAAACCGAACCTGCTGATGAACCTAATAACGAAGCCGAGGGTGAATTCCCATGTCCGGCTTGCGACAAAGTGTTCACCAAAATGAGCATGCTTGACAAACATGCTTATAAACATGACGGTTTGAAAATCCATCCTTGTACAATTTGCAATAAGAAATTTTCACGTAGTAATCACTTGAAACGGCACATGCTGTCACACTCTTCACAAAAGCCGTTTTCGTGTGAAATCTGCACGAAGAGCTTTAACCGGCGGGACCATTTAATGCAGCACATGAAGTTGCATGCTAGAGAACAGGATTACGAGTGTGATATTTGCAAAAGACCTTTTGGTCGTGCTGACCATTTGGCTAAACATAAAGCCTCGAAGCATAATATAGGGGAGAAGATTATGGGAGAGAAAAAATATCAGTGCTCTGTTTGCTTGAAAGGTTTTACCACGGAAAAGTATAGAGATGTGCATATGAAAGGCCATATGGGAGATAAAAAGTTCCAATGTAGAACTTGTGAGAAGACGTTTCTTTCAAAATCACATCTCACTGAGCATATTAAGTTCCACAATGAAAATTCCAAGAAGTTTTTGTGCTCTGAGTGCGGACAGCGGTTTATTCGTAACGATTACCTTGTAATACATATGAGGAGACACAGAGGGGAAAAACCTTTTAAGTGTCAGTATTGTGGAAAAGGTTTGTTTTAAAATGATTTTTAAATTAAATTAGATTTATTTTGTAACATTTGCAGGTTTTCCACGAACTACCGATCTCACTGTTCATGAAAGATACCATACCGGTGAGAAGACACATCTTTGTACCATTTGTGGTCGTGGTTTTGGCAGGTAAATTTGATGAACACGGGTGTGGTATAATTTTATTATTTGTTGAAATTTCAGGGCATACAATTTAACAGTTCATATGCGTACCCATACTGGTGAAAAACCGTATCAGTGCACTTACTGTGAAGCTGCGTTTGCTCAGGGCAATGATTTAAAGGCACATGTACGTCGACACACTGGAGAGAGATTCCAGTGTGAGCACTGCAGTGAAAGTTTTCTTATGGGATATTTGTTGACTCAGCATAAAAGAACTGTGCATGGTATGTTATTTAATTAAATTGGAATTTGTTAGACGTAAAGAAATTTCATAAAGTAATGAATTTTGCAAACATTTTCAACTGGATTTAACCTTAACCTAATCAGCCTAAATTTTGTTGGCTGTGAGAAAATTTATTTATTTTAAAACCTGAACCTAAGTCCTACCTTTAGTTTGTTTGGTGTAGTGACGAGTAGCTGGGAAAATTCCCATAACGTAAATGGGATTTTTTATTTATTAAAAATTAGAATTTGGCGCCGCCAGAACATCCAACTAATCTGCCTAAACACAAAAAAAATAGTAAAACGTGAAAGATGAAAATGTGAATTTCAAATTATGAGCAGAACGCAAAGACATTTTGTCAAACAGTTTGGCAATATATTTAAATTTTATTAATTTTTATTTGTTATTGGTATGTAGCGAGTAAAAAATAACCCACAATGACTTTGTCAGTATTGATTTTATGAAAAATTTGCTTGTTAAATTTCATTACATAAACTTTGTTTGTGTTCGTTTTTTTTAAACCTTTCCTTATTTGGCTGTTATGGCAACTAAAAAATTTCTGAACTTCAAAGATATTTTATTCAAAAATTTTGTTATTTAATTAATCCCATGAAAAAATTGCACCAGAAAGAGGAATCAAAAAATATGTATTGATATTTTGACGGAAATACATGTTTTGAACATCCAGGAACCTAAAAAAATGGTTTTAAAAAAGTGTATGTCTGTGAGTAGGTATGTTTGTGGTATATCATAACTATTCAACTGATGGTCGGATTTCGATGAGCTTTGGAAGCTGGGTGTATATCAAAAGTTCACCGATAAAATAAGGTTAAAATAAACCGAAACCGGAAGCGAAAGTTAGGCATGTTTTTTGGTAGCATTTTTTTCCTAATCCAAATTTTATATATTGAAAACAGAATCTGATGCAAGACTTTAGGGCAAATCCAACTTTACTTCGAACTTTTCTAAATTTAGAATCACCGCCGCTACGATTTTTTTTTAAATTTTGACTTTAGTGTCGTATTACTCCAAAACAGCTTGACAGATCACAGCAAATATTTTATTGTAGTATCCCTATAGAGACACAATGTTACTGTGCACAAAAAATTTCGAAAAGTTAAAATCTACAAATTAAAAAAAATCCCCAAATTTTTTGTAAATTTTCGAAATAGTATTGCTCAATAATTGGCCATTTTTTTAACTTTGTAGACTTATAGACAATGTGGCCTAATCATCCTAAATTTTATTTACTTATAAAAACGTTCATTAATTACTAGAATTTGCAACAGCTTCTAACCAAATCCCTCATAAATTTTAGATGACTAAATTTTTTGTATTAAATAATACAATTTTTCAAATCATCTAACGTAATCCCACCTTAAGTTTTATGTTGGTCATAAAAAATGTCGTCAATTAATAAAATGTTCCTAACAACTCTATGCCAACCTAACCAGAGTGTTTGTTTTTTAGGTCTGAATGTAGTAAGTAACATACGGAGACTGCAACCCGTTATAAAGAATCGTCAGCAGGATGACACGGATGATCCACCTATAACCATTCCGTTGCCAACTCCAGTTGTACCTTCCTCTGTATTTAATGCTCAGTTACAAGCACAACTGGCAGTAGCCCAGCTGCAACAGCATATAGCTCGGCAGTAAGGGTACGTATAAACATTATAATCAAGTATGATTTTTATTGTTATTCATATCAAAGTTAAAATGAGAAAACAAATGTTAATGTTTATGGCTGGGGCTGGTAGTGGATTAGTGGTCAGACCTGCAGGCTTTGGAGCTAGTTTGCCAAAAAAAGTGTGTTCGAATCTCCCTCACTGCACTTTCTAGTGTTTGTAAGCGGTTTTCTAACATGAGAGTTTACATAGTTTTTCGCATTTCATATTGTAACTGACTATATTTCTATACTCAAAATTGTTGTGTAAAGTGGTGCTTTACAGCATAGCAACCATTACAGCATAGCAACGGATTTCTCCAATCGCAAAATTGGCTGTAATTAGGTTACTATCACAGTATACTTATATATACAGTAGCGAAAGTAAAGGCCATTTATGGTAATTATAGCACCAAGCGGCGAACAAGTTACACTAAAATCTGACAGCTGACGATAGTAGTGTTTCTCTGCTTTTTGAACGTTATAAGAACAATTTTCAAGTTGTTTGCCAGTGTTTTTATAAAAATGTGATTAGTGATATACCAATCTATTATGAGAGTCTCAAAAGGGAGCGCATGTTCCGCCGTAAACTGCGAAAACAACGAAGGAAAGAATCCTAACCTTAGTTTTTTACATTTCCCAAAGATCCAAAAAGGTAATAAATTCTGATAAATATTAATACATTAAAGTTTAACTTTCTCGTCGTTTTAGATCAAAACAGGGGGTTGTAAACTGTAGACGTGAAGATTAACCTGAAAAGGAGGTTGGATATTTGAATAAAAACTGCACTTTGTGCACGCTGCATTTTGAAGATTCGCAGTTTATAAATGTTAATAAATCATATTACTGGCATTATCTTTGTATTATTTAAAAACCATTATATAACGTAGCTCGTAATTTTTCTGTTTTGCTTATTAAAAATATGGGAACAACAACGAACTGGATTAGAATTTAAAACCCGCCATAATTTAAACGATAGTTTAACTTGTCGACCGCTTGGAGCGCCGCTAGTTATAGCTTACCAGGCGTTATATGGGCGCTTTCGCTACTGTATATATAAGTATACTGTGTTACTATGTTATTGAAACAACCTACCTACTATTATTTTTTAATTTTCAATGCCAGTAATTGTGACAGTTATTAATGTCACTTTTATTAAAAAGTAACAAAATTAAATTTTCACATGAAATGCAAAAAAATAGTAGAGGCAATCTCGTTAGAAAAGTGTTTTCACTAAACTTGTATGGCTTTTTAAGTTACTCGCTCGCTCGTACTCAAACCAGCCATACTCGTTTAGTAAAACATCACTTTGCTAAACTTGTTGCGTAATATACTATTAACATATTGAATTTAGTGATTCATGCATTTATTTGTTGTAAACATTACTGAACGTACTCTTCTACTCTAAACTGAAAATATTACATAACTATTGTCATAGAAGCCGTTTACTTTTTATTGAACATGGAGGTTGCGAATGTGAATCGTAAAATTCTAGTTTTAGCATGAAGCACCCTTGTATAAGACATGCTAGACATACCACGTTAGTAGTTACAGCCCCTACGAAAAAAAAATTAACATTGAAAAGTTTTTAACCTCTCTATTTTTTTCTAGGATGTTTGTTTTTCATAAACTTTCGAACAGCTGGCGCGGGTAGTAGTAATATAATATAAAACCAAAAAGGATATGCACATTACATAGTTATTGTGTTATGAAATGTATTAAATAATTTGTGTTTAATTGTAGAATGTTTTGTCTTTGTACTGAATTGAATTAAGTTAGGTGTTTTTGTATGATAAGGATGTTTTATGATTATTACATTGTTTATGCGGTTTATCTTTGTAGATTTTAGTACACAAAAATATTAGTTTCAAATGTACATAAAATAATATTTAAGTGAAATAAAGATTATAAAATATTGAGATGTGCTTTTTGCTGGAGGTATTAATAAAGTGAAAAGTAAAGTTATGCCTTATTGTACCAGTATTGTTTTTGTCTACATTTTTTATTTTAATTGGTAAACTATGTATGTTACTGCATTTTTGGTTTCCTTTTTAGATGCCTTTTTAAAACATGGTATATTGCAGGTACCTACAGTTAGTCATTACAAGAAAAATTTGCAATTGTTTAAAATTTGTATACAATGTAATCTTTCTCCCCTGGTCAAACGGTTTGAGATATGCATTTCATATTTGGTATATGTTAATTTGAGGTTATTTGGCATATTCTGCAGGAAAAAAAATGTTTGCATATAGTTTTTAGGCGCGGCCGCCATCTTGAATTTTTTAAATAGCAACAGGCTGTGTGATACATCAATAGAAAGCTTATTTTTTTCTCTATTCAGAAATATTAAAACATGTATAGGGTTAGATAAGAAAATAACGCAGAAAAATTTAAAAAACATTTGAGGCATGCTTACATTGTTTAGGACTTAACTTTATTTTCAGGAAAATTCTTTTTTTAAACAACATCGTGGTTCTGTAAAGAACCTTTTTTTTTCATCGCACGGCAGTTTCACAGACGGAGATGAAGCGACCTACTTCGAGCTGGTGTACTTGGTTATTAATTCGTCACTACACATTTACTCAAATCTAGTAACCCTTGCATTAACAAAACGTCATAAATAAACAAAACACAAACAGTAATTAAAATTAATTTCTGAAAAGAGAAAAAATAAGCTTTCTATTGATGTATCACACAGCCTAAGTTGCTATTTAAAAAAATTCAAGATGGCGGCCGCGCTTTAAAACTATGCAAAAAAAAATTTTTTCCTTCAGAATATGCAAAATAACCTCAAATTAACATATACCAAATATGAAATTCATATCTCAAACCGTTAGACCAGGGGAGCTTTGGTCCTATACATAATAGCGACCCTGTATATTGAAAGCTGATTGACTGTTCAACTGTATCAGCTTTTGGGTGCCTATGTGCTGGGAAACGTGAGACTAGCGTCTAGCCCCTTATATTCCTGCCGATCATACCTCACATGACTAGCGCACCTCGTCTGCATGCACACTGTAGTGGCGCAGATGGATATGCGGGAATGTTCGGTCGTGCTGCTTTTTTACTGCATAAGTAGTTGCGGGGTCAAATCTCGGTTGGAATCAAAATTTTTTTTTTAATTTAAAGTTTTTTTTAAAACACTGCAGTTGCGTCTTGCTGCTAACGCGAGTTTATTTGTTAAGAGCAGTTATATTTTTAAAGAAAAAATACGAAAACAAATTAGCATTCACTCACTGATTGACGGCATACTAACCACGCAAATCTGATAGTAAATTAAAAAAAAAGGATTTGTTGTTTTCTATTGAATGCAATTTATTAGCAATGAAAAAATCGGCTTTAACAATGCAAATCTCGATGTAAATATCACACTCGCACATATGCGAGCCAATATTACATGATATTGCGCAATTCATGATCGGCAGGAATATAAGGGGCTAGGCGCTAGTAAACGTGAGTTGTCTTAAAATTGTTTTTAAATTGTAAATTTTTACTCTTGTTCGATATGTTTTTTTGTGGTTGTTGATGTATTCTAGTTTTTAACAGTGTAATTAAAATTTAAAATAATCATCAATAATTCATCCGGGAAATCAGCTTTAAAATAGAATCTGAAACCGGAAGTAGAAGCTAGACATGTTTTTTTTGGAAATCAAATTTTCTAAAAATCTAAAAAGTGGAATCTGATACTAGAAGACTAGGACAAATTCAACGTTTTTTCGCGAATATTCTAACTTTAAAATGACGCCCGCTACAATTTTTGGAAAATTTTGACTAGCGCCTATTTACTTAAAAACAAGGTTCAAATTTTTCATGTAATAGCCCTTAAGCGACAATGTTACTATGCACAAAGACTTTTGAAAAGCTAAAACTATGAATTACAAAATATTGCTCAAATACTGGCCACACCATTTTTTCTTAACTTTTGTATACTCATAGAGCTGGTATTGAGCTACTTTGGGCTAATTTGGTATGTGTTCCAACCTGCTAATTTATATGTGGCGCATTCTATCAATTTTTAAAAGTCTTTTAACTCTTTTGTCTTGCAATCAACAGCAACATCTTCTCAATTTCAAGGTCCAAAACTTTCTCTCCATCATGGCCAAGCTAAGCACAATGCTACTACCAACATGAAAGTTAATTTTCATATGAAGTTATTTATTAATTATAATAAGCTTTATTTCAGTAAATATAGAAAAGTACAAACAAATATTTTACCACATAACATCCCTTAATAACATCTACAATATTTAAAAATACTTAACATACAAAAAAAATGGAAAAATACAAAAATATCTTAGTACTAATAGGACGCGCTTTTCATTCTAAATTACAAGCTTAACACAATTTGCTGTGTACCAATTACTAGTTAAGTATGAGGATTTGGTACAGCTATATTTTTCATCCAATTTAAAACATTGTTTACAAGTGTAACTCTACGTTTCACAACATCTTTCTTATCATCTGGTTGCTCTAAGTTACGTCTGACCTGATCCTTATAAAAGTCATCCAGTTTTTGTCGTCTGTCAAAGTATCGTTTCATGTTATCATCAATTTTTTTCAAACTTTCATCCAAAGTGTCCAAATCTATTGAATTACGTGGATGGGCTTCACTTTTGCGTCCATTCAAGACTCGTCTGTTCACAATATCACCATTAGTCATTGGTGAAGGCAACACTAACTCAAGCTTTGGAGATCGTTTGTCGTGTTTTCTTTCATTATCTGGATCCGTATTGAATAGTTGTTGATTTTTCTGAATTTTTTGTCCTTGTCTATTGTCAGATCCAAAAAGAGTTTGTTTCTTGGTTTGTGTAGGGAGCTGTGTGTTGGGGAAGTTTGGTACATCCATTGCAACAGTTTCGATGTTGTGTGAACTGAGTCGTTTGGGAACTTTAGCATTTGAGTAGTTTTCTTCTATTTTAAATTCTGAATAATTCTGCCCTTCGCTTACTGGTTTTGAATTATTGTCTGCTATTTTATTATAATGGACAATTTCTTCTGAAGGTAGTGGTGCTTTCATTCCTAATATCGCTTCATCAACAATTTTTGCAGCTTGATTTGTTTTACTCGTAGCCACTTCGTCATTGTTTGACTTTTTGTTACATACACTTCCCTTGCAGTTATTACACAATTTATCAATATCTACTGAAAGTTGGTAAGATCCATCATCATCTTTCTTCATGTTTAATGGTAAGTGCATTCCCGTTCCGAGAAAATATATTTTATTGCTTGGAATATGATGCAAAGATACTTCTGTGTTATTTAATTGTTGCGGTATAACTTTTCCAAAAAAGCTAAATGGATTCTGTGTATTCATGGTAGATTCAGCTTCATCATTTGCATCCAACTCTTTCTTCGCCCCTAAAACGTTGTCGCTGTTTGATATCTGTGGCCAATCCTCTAAATTTAGAGGACGATGCACATGAAAACCATCAGGACCCACACGACCTTGTTCACCAAATCGCTGATTAAGAGCTGGTGGTAGTAAAACTTTGTTTGAATGTGGTGAAACAGGATTGGAAGGAGATAAAATTTGATAATCCTCATCTAACGGTTGTTGTTGCTGGTTGGGTTCTAGATTGTTAAAATGAGCTCTTTGCCTGTGAGGATTAATTGGTAAAAAGCTAGGTCTGCGAGGCTGATCAATGTTTTTGGCAAATTCTGAGTTCTCTGGTTCAGCAACAAATCTTTGGTTGTCAGATGAAATCTTCGAGGAATTATCTTCAGGATCCGCATTGAAAACCTCAGGAGCATTAGATTGTTGAACTGAAGATGGAACATTATGATCTCGATTAAGATTAAATAACGTAGAAGGTTTAGCTAAATTGGTTTTGGGATGGTTTCGCGATGGAATTGGTAAGGTATTACGATCAATGTTTTGAGAATTATCTGGACCAGCATCAAATCTTTGGTTACCAGAAGGAATTTTAGAGAAGTTGGTTTCAGGATCCGTATTGAAAACCTCGGGAGCATTGGATTGAGGAACGGAAGATGGAACATTCTGATCCCGATTAAGATTAAATAACCTGGAAGGTTTAGGTTTAGGTAAAATGGGTTTGTGATGTTTTCGCGATAGACCTTCATTGAGGTGAGGTAAGGTATTACGATGGAATAATTCATCAAGAGTGGGTAGATGTGGTAATTTATGTTTTGGCAAATCTAAACCGCTTTTAGGTTTGGAGTTGGATTCTCTATAGCCATTAGATCCGTAAGGCTTATAAACAGGTACTATGTATTCATCATCTTCTTCCTTACTGCATCCAACAGCTTCTTCATTTCCTAATGTCGTTTTATCCAAATTTTCTTTCTTTTGTTCATCTACATATTCTTCGGATTCTTCTTTGCTAGATCCTACTTCTTCATCTGCTTGTGGAGATATTGAAGCGGCTTGTTTTATGTTTTGACTATCATGATCTTGTTTAATATTATCTAAATTTTTGTGAAGTGATTTAGGTAAAAAAATATTTAAGCCTGATTTCTTCTCTGGTAATTCACTTACATTTTCTTCTTTCATCTCTGATCTTCCTACATACTCTTCGGATTCTTTGCTGCAAGCAACATTTTCATTGTCATTACTTTTTGGAGATGCAACATTACTAGTCTTGCTTAAATCTTGTAATGGTCTGGTCGTGTCTTTCTCTTTTTCTGCTCGAGTTTGCGGTTGTTCATTGATAACTCCTTTTGCTTCTGGTTGTACACCAACATATTCTCCAGATTCTTCCTTAGAGCAAGCAACGTTTTCTTCAGTTTTTTGCGGCACATGTGCAAATGCAGGTTCCGGTTCAAAACCAGATCTCAATTGAAGTGGATCTGCTGTTTTTTGTAACGTTTCACCAACATACTCTTCCGAATCTTCTTTACTGCAACCAACGGTGACATCCTCATTTGAAAATGGTTTATGATCTGAATTTGCTGCACCAACATCCTCTTGTCCTACTGCTTGTAATAGTGGTTTATTCTCAACATGTTTTGGACTGAAAGTATCATCTCGAAGTTGAGTCGCGATGTCTACGGCTTTATTAATTAAAAAATTGGTACCCTCGTGTAAGCCTCTCATTGCGGTGTCTAATATGGGATGTGGACGGTTGCGTGAAGGATCAGCTGTAATGTTTTTTGTTTTTGTAACGGTTGGGATGGTTTCGAAATTATTCGCCTCGCTGTCTGGAACATTGATTACTTGAATTGGATTTCTAGCAAAGGCTGGTTCTATCCTTGGTTTTGTATCACCACTTTGAGGGCTGAAATTTTTTTCTTGTTGCTTAATGAAAATAGGCTCTGCTTGGCCTACATTTTCATCCTCCGCATGCAACTTACCACAAGTTTTCTTAACTAAATCGGCGATGTTTTCAACCTTTTGCTCTAAATTCTTTAATACGACTGTAAAATGACTAGCGTCTATGACACCAGTTTTACTTTCTGCAGCTTGCAAACTTTGATTATCATTTATTCTTGGCGAACCGATGGCATCATTGGCGAAATTTTGTGGTGTTCTCATGCCTACATTCGTATGCCACCAAACTTTTGCTTTGTCAAGCTCGTCTGAAAGCCAACTTTTGCCAACAATGGAGTCTGAATCGTTAGTTTCATGCTCATGATAGTTAAATAGGGTATCTTTTGTATC
This sequence comes from Ctenicera cuprea, assembly GCA_958336395.1. Lineage (NCBI taxonomy): Eukaryota > Metazoa > Arthropoda > Insecta > Coleoptera > Elateridae > Ctenicera > Ctenicera cuprea. Next base: position 16,636,691 of record OY284487.1, on the reverse strand, counting down.
GTAAGTTTCAGGCGCTTGGGTAAGCGTAACGATTACATCTACATCATCATTAGCGTCGAATACATCTGGATCATCAACTAGTTCTGGATACTCCTCAACAGGTGGTGCATTCAATTGTTGTTTGGTATTGTCCCATGACGAATCGTCTGAAAGATGTTCTTCAGGTTTTTCCAAGTGTTGACTTGCAGATTCAAGATTTTGGTTATTGGTAATGGGAGCGCTAAATACGTTTGGTGTTTTCTGTTGAGCTTGCATTCTAGAAACTGACGGGGGGGCAAGTGAAGGGTAGTTTGGATTCACATTCCTATATTCGTTTTCGTTATAAACTTGTTTAATGGGTGGCTGGCTAATTTCCTGTACGTAAGTGGGAGGAGCTGGTTCGTATTCTAGTAAGTCTTCTCCTGTTTCAGAACTATCATCAGCATCTTCAATTTCATCGACATTTTCAGAAAAATCATCTTTCGCAAGATAAGAATCACCTTGGTAATTATTTCCAGCTATTGGCGTTCCCACGATTTTATCGAGAAACTGGTTTTGATTTTTTGCAGCAGTTCTCTTATTGGAATGTTTATTTTCTACTTCAGTTTTATCATTTTCAAGTTGTGGTGGTAAGTTTTCATTTAACTCTGACTGGGAGGGTTCTTTACGACTTTTATTTAATGACCAGTTGGAAACGCTCCGTTTTGTAGTTATGTGTGGTGTGTTTATTTCTTTGAATCTGGAGCCTATTTCTACCACATCTTTTGGTTGATGAGGGGAATTGACCTGAAAGTACAAAATTTAGTAATAAAATATTTAGGAATGTATGAAAGCTGTATTACCATTGACAAAACCCTGTCTATAATTTTATCTACTTCTTTACTGGTAAGATACGATTTTCCAAAGTTTCTCTGTTTGTCTGCAATTGCCATGTCCAATTCTTTGTCTATTTTGGAAGTCAAATCTAAATCTATTGCTTGTGGCAACATATTTCCATCTACTGAATGTACTTCTGCATGGATTTTTTTATTGTTGTCTTTATCTTGGAAGGCATTGGCTGTGTCGATTATGATGGGATGTCCTGGGTTTTCATCTTGAAGTTTTCCGTTTGGTTTCGCCAATACCACTAATTTGTCCAAGCTATTTTTTCGGGCTACATTCATGAGTCTTACAACAAGATTTTGCTTCGGACCTGGTCCAAATGCGCCTACTGTGTAATAACGACCGGATTTTTCAAAAGGTGCTACATCGTTTGGGGGTTGTTCTGTAGCAAACTTTTCAACGTCAAGGTGGACTTGTATACTGCCAACGAGTGGTGCTTCGGTAAGTGGAGGTAAAGTAGTTGCATCGACATCTTTGCAATATCTACTGCACAAGTCACACTTGCCTTGAACTTTGCATCTAATTGATTCCCTGCATGTGTCACAACGTTTTTTCTGTTTTGCACCAACTATATCTTTGATGGAAGTTTTGTGGAACTTTTTTGGATTTCCTATAAGTTTTTCATAGAGTTCTGATCTTGCTCTGTAAGAAAAAGACGATTTGTAGAACTGTTATTTTCATCTGTTTGTGAATTTTTATACTTATTCTGTAATTGTGGTCGAAAGTTGACAATTGTTGCTCAGCGGGAGCAAAACGACTTTGTCTTCCGCCGGGAGGCAATGTGATTTTGCTCCCGCTTTTAAATGCAAATGTTGTTCATGCTTTGTTTATTTTCCCTCAACACGTCTTGTATACCACGGATACGTCTTGGTTACCGTGGATAACAAGCATCTTACTTGCAATAGTCGATTTTTACACAACTGTTAAATTAAAATAATTTAACAACACCGATACATTTTTAGGAATGCTAGAGGAGACCAAGACAATTATTTTGAAATAAGAATTTCATGTTCGGCAATGCCTCCTTTCGACGCTGTAGGGTGTCTAAAGCGTTGACGCAGCGATGAGAATTTATGGTTTAATAAAGGAGATTTTGATACTCGAGCACTGCAGCACTTCCAGCGACGAAAGAGAAGTGGGTGTTTATTAATGCGTTCCAGCTTTACTTCTTTGAAGTTCGTTGTGATATTAAATAAAATACTTTATTACTTCAACAATATTAATCATCTGCAAACACTGATAACCAAGATCAAGTCACTACGTTCTATTGTTCCTATAGCAACAACAACTGTTTACTTTTTAATATTACCTTTGATAATGTCATGTAATCAAGTCGAAATACGTATAAGGTTGAAATAAATAAATATAGTTGAAGTAATAAAGTATTTTATTTAATAATAGAAATGAATGTATCAAAATCTATTTTTACGAACCAGAAATTACCGTAACACCCAAGACAAGCACGAGCATTTTTTTCAGGGGCACTGTTGAATGTGACGCCCACCAACTTCGACTAGCGTCTAGCTGGTTTATTGCAACAGCCGTTCCTACCGTCGGACTTGCGCACTGCGCAGTTCTATGTGCGCACGCATTCAACTGGCACTTCTCTAGAATTTTAGCGATGTCCTGCAAGTTCGTAGTGGCACAGATGAAAATGCGGGTAAACTGCTTTTTACTGCATAAAGGGTTGAGGGGACGAATCTCGGTTGGGGCCAAATTTTTTTAAATTTTATACTGCGTTTTTCAAAACAACGTTGTTGGTTGTTACTGTCTAGCCGAGGTTATGGTTAAAAGCAGTTATGTTTTGAAAGAAAAAATTCGAAAACAGTTGCATTCGTTCACTGAGATTGACGGCATACTAATTGCGCAAGTCCGACCCTAGGAATGGCTGTTGCATGAAACCGGCTAGACGCTAGTCCAACTTCATTGCACAATGCACAGGTGGAAGCGCAGCTGCGTCGACGCCTTGGACGCTCTACAGCGCCAAATAGAGGTGTTGCCGAAAATGGGTTCCCTATTTTAAAATAATTTTTTCGGTCTCCTCTACCATCCCCGAAAGTTTTCCGGTGTTCTACTAAATCACTCTGTATATTACAACGATTTTGAATTCTTGTTCAGGTTATAGTGATGTGGACGCCTAAACAGTATACGAAAAGCGGTTTTTACCAGCACGAATGTACCCTAAGTTTTCTGACGACCTTTTTGGCGACAATCCGCCTTAGCGCAATGGTTTAATCCGGCCCTGGTCATAAAGTACAAACGAACACAGTATTTTAAATGAATTCAACGAATGCAATTCTGGTTAAATTGTTTTTAGACTGTCTTTTCCTATTCTTCTAGGAATGAGCCAAGACCGTCGGTTTAGTAGAATGCAATTTACAGGTACAGTGGTCTACCCTTTGGTGTTGGTGATGAGCATTAGCAGCAGGAATTGGCTCACGATAAATAAATGTGATTAAAAAGCAGGTGCACATTTTTTTAACCAAAAACCCTTATTTAAATTCGTTCGAAATTAAACCTGCGGGTTTTTAAATTTCATGTGAAAAATCAAAATGAAACCATCTGAAGTAAAAATTGTATTTGATTTCTCACAATTTATTTTAAAGCAAGCAGTCACGAAAAGTCTGAACACTGTAAGATTAAATGTAATAATAGAAAACCAACTTTAAGCGGCTAACTCAATAGTAAAGAGGAAACTGCACCAACGTGTTAGTTGATACGAGTTCTAGAAAATAAACTTGCTCACAATGAAAAAACGAAAAACGTGATTTCAATTTTTTTTTGTAAAACGTGCAATGTAACAGAAAGTATATTCAGTTACAAGAAAACTGAGCTGAGGACAACTACTTGATATTCATAACTGAGCTTTATTTGTAAAAGCTTGAAATTCAGCTTCTTTAAATGTACCTAACTGTAGTTTGCTTCAGAATCTCGAAACATCGAGAAAAGTTCATATACAGGATGTATCAAATTGCGTGTTAACTATGCGGATCTTGCTTATTTGAAGAGATACGACGATGGTTAAATTAGAAAAAAGTTGTGGAATTTTATGCCCACTAATAATCTAAAAAGAAATTGGAGCTATCCTGCTTAGTTTCTGAATAAACTAAAAAAAACTGAAATTCTAGATTTTTTGTGTTTGGCTATCTCATTTATCATTTATATTACATATTTCTAATTGACGCATTATTAGGACGCTTTTTCATGCTGAATCTAAATTTTTTATCAGATTTGGTATTACTGTTACCATTGCTCATTTTCGACTGTCAACTTTTTTTTTCTTATGGTCGGCAGTTTAATTGTTTCTATATTTGAATAGAGTTTTTAATTCTCATTTCAACTATGTGTCACACTTTTCATTTTGTTTACGTTTTGTGCATTTTATTACAGTAAATAAAAATTTCGTAAGTGTGCCATGGAAAGACCACGTCATTTAATTTATTTTGAAAAATTTCTAGTAGGCGATGAACTGATGGAAGTAAAACAAAACACTATTTTTATTTACTTTGGCCTTTAGATACATTACGCGAAAATTTCAGGAAACTTTGTTTTGAGCGTAGGTAGCAGCTTAAGTTATTTTTTACAAAAACAAATTAATGACACAGTTACTAACACAGATTAGAGAGTTTATTTTAGACGAGCTTCTGAGCATGTTTTACAAGTGTCAAATGTTTTGAACATTTATTTAATAATTGTTTGTTTTAGTGCAGCTATAGTGTTTATCTGTTGTATTTATTTAACCTGTTATTCAAACTTGTTGTCAGTTATAAACATAAAAACTGCAAATGGAATTTTCAGTAAATTGTGTATGTTAGAAAATTTGTCGTTTATTTGTTTTTATAAAAAATAACATAACTTGCTGCCTACGCTCAAAACAAAGTTTGCTGGAATATTCACGTACCTAATGTATCGAAAGGTAAAAGTAAATAAAAGTAGTCTTTTCTTTTGTTTCCATCAGTTCATGACCTACTAGAATTTTTTCAAAATAAATTAAATGACGTGGTCTTTCCATGGCACTCATGAAATTTTTATTTTCTGTAATAAAATGCTCAAAACTTATACAAAATGCAAAGTGTGACACATCGTTAAAATCAAAATTAAAAACTCTATTCAAATATGAAAAACTTTAAGATGCCGACCATAAGAAAAAAAAGCTGACAGTCGAAAATGAGCAATGGTAACAGTTATACCAATTTTGAAAATTTAGATTCAGCATAAAAAAGTGTCTTAATAATGCGTGAACTAGAAATACGTAACGTAAATGATAAATGAGTTATAGCCGAAAACAAAAAATCCCAAATTTTAGTTTTTTCCAGTTCTTTCACAAACTAAGCAAGATAGGTCTAATATCTTTTTAGATTATTAATGGGCATAAAATTCCAAAACTTTTCTCTAATTTGACTATCGTCGTATCTCTTCAAATAAGCGAGATCCCCATAGTTAATTGTCTTTTAGTTTCATAACATAATTTTTTTAAATATGTGTTGGAGCCGCATTTAGAATGAATTCAGGATTTCGAAACAAGAAAACGGTTCCTATAAACATAAGCCAGAAACATCTCCAGACAGAGTTCGAACAGAGCCTTTCGAACATGAACAATCTAGTATCTTTTGTACCGATATTTTTTGCAGTAGTTGCACTAAAATTTTTGTAGTATTTCTACTAATTCGTCTTTAAATGAGTTCAACGGCGGTCTCATATGGGGGAGGGGGGGACGTCATATTTTCTTCTTAATATTGTCGATTTTTACAATTCTTCGGTTTTTGATTATAAAATCTTATTCTCTATACAAAAATTCACAAAATAGTACTCTTGTTGAAAGTTGCTAAATCTAACGTTTTTCAAGATAACACAATTCGCTGAGTGTTTCCTGGAGATGCAAAAATCATTCGTACAAACTTTGAGGACAAGTTCTGCACATCAAAGCGATAAAAGTAGTTCTGATAAACATGGCTCCGGAAATGCTTTCTTATTCGGAATTAGTCTTTGAAAGACGCAGTAAAATGTTAAAATTTTTCCCACTTCCGAAGGCGGTAATTTCGTAACCTAATCTCTTTATAGGTATACTCTTTTTACTGCTTTGACGTGCAAAAACTTGTACTCGAGTTTGTGGAAATTATTTGAGCATGCTGAGAAAACATTTTGATCTTAATGGCAACTCGATTTTACAAAAATTTCGAAGAATATTGGATTTTGCAACGTTCAATGTTTTTTGTTGGTTTTTGTATGTAAAATAAGATTTAATAACAAAACACTCAAAAATTGTAAGAAAACTGAAATATTTAAAAGAAAATATTACGTGACACCTGTGGTGAACTAATTCAAACAAAAATTAGTAGGAATACCAACCCAAAAAATTCATGCTTAAATATAGAATTTTATTGAGGGCAACTACTTTGATCAAAAATTTAATAGATTGTTCCACTCGTTTATCGCAACTTATTTCGTTGTTTTCCGATTCTGAACTCAGCTACTGAAAGTGAGTCCCACACTTTATGAATGACCCTGTATTTATCTATTTATCGAACGACTATTCCTGTTAGGGCTTATCACGAACGCCTCTGAGGGTAGAAACGGCACCTAATTAGCTCTAGTTTGTTTTTTAATTCAGAACCTACAATGTAAAATAAGCGAAGCCCTTTGCCTGGAGTTTCCAATACTTTAAATATTGTAACTTCTCATATATTCAAAAGTATCTTATTATTAAAGTGTTACGGCCTAAAAAGGTAGACAGGTAGCTGTGTATGTACTTCTGTCACACGCCAAAACACTTCTGTCAACTCATGGGCGTCAGATAAGAGAGACAGCGAGGGATATTGTAAAGTAAACTAACAGTACGCTGAATTTTTTCCAAGTTTTTTATGAAAAAAATCGATTTTTTGTTTGTTTGGAAAAAGATTGCTTGAAATTAAAGCAACCCAAAAACGGTAGGACAAATTAGTCCACTAAAAATAGGGTGGAATTTAACAATTAACAATTAAGTTAGGAAGTTTATTCTACTATCACTCATGAGCAATTCGGCTTAAACAGAAATTTTGTATCGGCCCCTGTTTATTAAATAAGCGGGTGGGAATTTTTGATTTAAAAAAATTCATAGAAGTTAGAGTTAGCAAACTGCACGCACAATTTGTAGCTGATCTATAGCTCTTTAAGTTTACAAAATTAAAAAAAACAATGGGGCTAGTTTTTGAGCAGTATGCTTTTGAAAAATTTAAAACTTTGACAAACTTTTCACTTCACAGTTCTAGTAGTTACAAAAGTTTTAGTAGCATCTAACATTATGTACCTTTAAAGCATTTCCAATATCAAATTTGATCCCGATCTGATACATCGTTTTTGAGTAAATAGGCGTTAAAACTCAAATTTTCAAAAATTCATGGAAGGCGTCACAGATAAATTAGCGGGCTAAGATAAATTGTAGGTCATCCTCGGCTCTATGAGCTTACAAAATTTAAAGAAAATCATGTGTCTGGTTTTTGAGCAATATTTTTTTGAAAATATTCAAAATTTTGCAAATTTATTCACTTCATAGCTTTTAACTTTTCGAAAAATCTAGTACACAGTAAAATTTTGTTTCTATGGGGATATTACGTTAAAATATTTGAACTTGATCTGTCAACCTGTTTTTTTAACTAATAATGCGCTAAAGTCAAAATTTTCAAAAAACCGCAGCGTCCACCAGTTTGAAGCTAGAAAGTTTGGAAAAAAGCGTTGGATTTGTCCTGAAATCTTCTATTGGATTCCGTTTTCAAATTTATAAAATTCGGTTTCGGAATAAATGCCACCAAAAAAACATGTCTAACTTCCGGTTTCGGATTTTTTTTAAATCTTATTTTGTCGGTGAAATTTTTCTCATTGCAATCCGACTATCCGTTTGATAGTTATGATGCACCACACAAATACCCACCCACATACTCACCCACAGACAGACATTTTTTTAAAACTCTTTTCAGGTTCCTGGAGGTAAAAAAACATGTATTTCCGCTAAAATCTCGATTTCTCAAATAGTCAATACTTCCCTATACTGAAAGTATAGGAAAATAGAATTGAAAGAAAAAGTATGTTTTTCTGATGTAAAAATCAGTTAGTGAATTTTGTGTTTGTTTAGCAAAAAAAAATTCATGAAAGTTCATAAAATCCGAACAAAAAAGAAAAAGAACAACAGCGGAGAAATAAACTAGGAACCCACCGTTTGCAACGCTTTTCTTTGATGCTACCCGTAACTTGATTGTAAGGATTTACTAGGTTAACAAAGAATTGTTTTTCCGTTGTTCCTACTGACCCTTTTCGAATTGGAAAAGCATCAGGCTTTGGTAGACCGGGCTTGTAGGTTTCAAACGTTTCCAGATCCCTAACACATTAAATTTTGTTCAGAACGAGAGTTAGTTTGTAGAATTAATGATTTCCATTACTTTAGCAAATGAAGGAAATCTCTTGATGCTAACTTTAAATACTTAAAAAAATGAAAGTACGATAAATGCTTACTTGTTCTTTTCAATAGTTTGCAGTTTATCATTTTCACTAAAACCGCCACGAGCACAATATATAAATTTGATAACTAACACAAGTATAATTAAAGTGGATCGCATTTTTGTTAACGATAACCCTTGTACTGTAATTGGAATTTATATTCTTCCACTATAGCATTTTCACTAAGACCGACTGAAGCCAACTTGGTGCTCCAAGAAGGTGCGTTGTGCTAAATAAGCAGTGTGTTGAGACATAGTTATAATAAAATAAATTATACACGCTTTTATTAGGTCATTATAATATTTGCTTTGCTCATCATTTTTATCTATGGCAATATCGAATTGCCTCATTCATTGATTTGCCTTTGGCCGTCTCTTGATTAGTTAATATTTTAAACGTCCTATTAAAAATATTGGGAAATGGATTGTTTCAAAAGAATTTGGGATCTTTGTGTGTATAACTTTAATTAAAATGTGCAAAAATAGAATTCATTCTTAGGTATACTCAAAACTTTTGAAAAAATAATTTAAAATTGTAAATAATAAAACATCCATTCTTGAAAAAAATTGCTCTGTTTTCGTAATTACTGTATGTGTGTGTACTTTACTTAAGTTGCTCAAAGTTTGAGAAAAAGAGTTAGTAGAAAGCATGACATTTCTTTTCTAATGCTCTTATAATTACTTGTAGGAAAAAAGTTCGTAATAAAAGTTGTTTGACTAATTATAGACTGTATTACAAACTAATCAAAAACTTCTTGCTGCAGTGGCTTACAGCTATGGCGTCATTGTGTCAGCGAACATACTGCAAAATGTAGTGTTTTTGGCTGAAGCTGCATTATGTTTAAATTATAAGGTAAATAATCACACCGGAATTTCAAATAATACATACACAGTATCCTCAGCATGTTAATGTTTGAATAAAAATTGGCAGAAATCACATACCTACTTGCTCCATTTCTACTTTGCTATACTTTCATTATTGAATAATTTTATGAAAATATATGCGGTTGTTCTCAAAAATCAGTCTTTGCATTTTATAGCTATCTGCCAGCTGTATAGTAAAGCAGCCGCTTCTTTGGAGACAGACACTGATCCTGGGTTTTTGAAAATTTTAGAGAGATTTACAAGATTTACAAAATCTTTAATACTTTAAGAAAAATATGGAAATTTTAAAAGCTTACCTACACCTTCCTACCTACACCTACCTACCAACACCTACCGTTTGTCTGACATGCAAAGCGAAATTTGTAATTCCACGAAGCGCAGCGGGCGCTTACCTTGCTTTCGTGCAGTTAGTCGCTGCTTCTATGGGTAGAGTAACGGTACGGAAACCAATTGAACAGGCTATCGCAAATTCAAATTCCCGCTTTTTATTTTCCTAGAAATCTAATACTCGGGAACCTGTACAACGTTACAATTATTAAAAGTTACACGTTTACAAATACGATAAATAATAATATCTAGTATAGGAAAGTCCACCCGAAGTCCACACTTCAGCTTTTTTACTTTACCAATGTAACTATGTTGGCAGACATATATCTTTCGAAATTTAAAACGTTGCGCTTTTGGGTAAGTATATTGCACAATCCAGTTAGTTGAGGTTATATCACCAAAATCGTTTATTAATTGGTCGCAAAATTCACCTGCGGGTTTATCATTTTCGTCGTGATAAAGACGAAACTCACAATTAATATTATAATCACTATTAAAAGTAAATGTTACTAATTTTGCACCACTATTTTCACAAAATTGTTCTAGTAAACATTCAACAATCTTTATGATTATATTGTGCAACTGACAAAGTCACTTGTCTGACTTGCGTGTAGTTGCGTTGAATAACAATGTGAAATATTTGTCAGCTGAAAACGCAGTGACAAAATCTACTGTGATTTGGCGCACGAAGATGCAATTTGCTGTGCCCCAGCGCGGTAGAAATTGTCAAATCAAACGCAAGGTAGCTTACAGGTATTGTGTACTGCATTTCGGCATCAGTTTATAAAAGTATGCGTCCAGTAATAGAAGACAATGCCAATAAGCGTCCGGGTCAGGTCCGGGTCAGGTCCGGGTCAGGTCCGAGTCAGGTCCGAGTCACGTCCGGGTCAGGTCAGGTCAGATCAGGTCAAGTCAGGTCCTGGTCAAGTCAAGTCAGGTCAGGTCAGGTCAGGTTAGGTCAAGTCAGGTCAGGTCAAGTCAAGTCAAGTCAGGTCAAGTCGGATCAAGTCAGGTCAAGTCAGGTCAAGTCAGGTCAAGTCAGGTCTAGTCAGGTCTAGTCAGGTCAAGTCAGGTCATGTCAAGTCAAGTCAGGTCAGTCCAGGTCAAATCAGGTCAAGTCAGTTCAAGTCAGGTCAGGTCAAGTTAGGTCGTGTCAAGTTAAGTCAGGTTAGGTCAAGTCAAGTCAAGTTAGGCCAAGTCGGGTCAATTAGATCAAGTTGTGCGCAAAGCATTGGTACAAAATTTGTAAAATATGATAACACAATTTCTTTGCTTCGCTCACTTTTGACTTTTAATAAGGTTTTTTATGGAACATAGAAAGCTTTCTTTACAGTATGCGTGTATCCTCTGTTCCTTTTTTATACGCTTTCCGTCATGTAGGCCACAAGTCTTACCTGTTCTGGTACAGAACAGTAAGTAACAATTTCTAAAGTATAGGAAAGTCCCGGACAAGTACTTTGCACTTTTTACGGTGTAAATTAACTGCTTGCAGATACTTCGATTTACTGCGAAGCGAATTTATAACAGCTGTAGTATTTTTATGTCCAAACCAAAGGAAATCATGGGGAATATCTGATTTCAACACGTAGACCTCTGCCACATTACAAAATTATTTAAATCAATTAACTGTCGTGGGTAGATTGGCCGAACGGCGAAAAGGGCAAGTCAAGCGGTGCCCTCAATTGCCCCACCTAAATCCTGTAGATTATTTTGACTAAATATTTTATCAAACTTACAAAATTGCCGCATTATTATTAGCAGCAGAATAAGAACTCTTGAACGAAGCATTAAAAATTGAAGAAAGACCTCGACACCTTCGGGTATATGAGTATAGATTATGATGATGATGATGTTACAATTTAGAAAAAATAAAATTTTTAGGGTGATTTATAGTATAGCTTGTAATTGACCAAATAACTTTTTTAGAACGTGTTCTTCTATAGTTAATAATAATGACAGTAGAAGAGAGTTTCCGTATTTTTTACTAGGATTGTATATATTTTATTGTTTTTTTAGAAAAACGTGCTCCCTTTACCGTTACAAATTGCATTGTTTACAAATTCTTAAGCTATTTTGTATTCTACAATGTGTGAACAATAACAGTCAAGATCATATGGCTTCCCATCTGACATGCACAATCATGCACATATACCCAGGGTCACGCTACTTCGGACTCGGATCAGAACACGTTTGGTGTGGCAGTGCCAAAGCCTGTCTTATTGTTGGTCTTCATCAAAAAATGTCTGCATGTTTAATTATAAGCAAGTTTATTACAAAAGCACGTCTTTATTATTTTTACACTATAATACAGATATTTTTCTTCTTGGAAAACTTAAACTTCTCTTATCACAGACTAAAATCATTAACAACTCGTGTCAATATCAACACTAAATATATTACACTTCTTAAAGAAAGATGTTAGTTATTAGTATGCACTCTTGTTGTGGTGTCTGCTCTTTGATAAATAGTTGGCGATTTTATTCACCTGCAAAAATACACCTAATTTATTACACTGTAAAATAATGCCGCAACCTTCTCACTTACTTTCACACAATACACTAAATTTTCCATCTCAGCGTTCGTTTACAGTTTAAACTGGGTCTGGAGCAGGATCCCATGTTAAAAGTTGCAAACTGGTAGACTTTGATATGCTAGGATTTTTTCCAAGAATTTTTCTAGCTTCCCCAGTAATGTTACCATAGGAAGTGGTAATGTACTTTCCTTTTTTCGACCTAAACGTCCTCGTGTATATTTTCAAAACGTGACAGTTGCACGTAACAAGCATTGCCACAAATATTCCTTGAAGACTTTGAGCTGCATTGTAGCCTATCCAAATCGGATCCAACTTGAACAGCTTGCTTAATCCACCCAATGATATTACTAGGGCTAAAAGTACTGTGATCTGTAAAAAGTATTTAAGTTAGAAACTGCTAAAGTAGCGGAATAAGGTTAGATTATGTTGGGTCTAGGTTAGTTTAGGTTTCAATTAAGTCTTCTCAAAAATATTAAATGGAACACAAGAAATTATTTATTTATATTGCCAAATGCACACGTAGGAAATTGGCATATAAAAGTGGTATAAAGAGGCAGAAGCACAACCAATTTTATATGGTGAATGCTTGTATTTTCTGTAAAATGATTATTTTGGAAAACAAGAATTTCCCAGGCTATGAAGAACATTAACATGTGGAGGTATATCAAAAATTTAAATACCTACCAGGAACCGAAAACGGAAGTTTAAATGTTTTTCTTTTGGTTCGTGTTTTTCAAAAACAGAATTATGCATGTGAAAGGATTTTTTGATAAAAAAGTGTTTTCTGAACCCAACCTTCAAAATGGGCGTTGTCGTGGTGACTAGGACGTAGGTATATTTATGGTCCAGGCTATGGAGCGGGGATAACCATATAAGAAGAGGCGCTACTCTCAGGTGAAAGATAGTAAACATTCCTCTTCGTAAAATCACTTATCCAATCTTTCTTGGTCCCAATTTAGAAGACCTCGAACCTTTCCGAAGATGAGTTGGACGTAACCAATTTGAAATTACAATTACCGACCGTACCCCGCACAGGGTGCTGAACGTATCATAGCAACGCCACTTACAGTGTTGCCAGGTATTAGTTTATAAGACAGAAACTATGTAAAATATATCAGATATTTCAGCTTTTGTTGTGATGCGGTGGATCAGAATGGGTATGCAGAGTATGTGATTTTGTGTTAGATCCTCCGGAGGGAAATTCGTTTTTATTTTTTTTTTAATCTTATATATTTGGGTATGTATTAATTTTATTTTATTAGGCTGGGATAAAAATCGAAACTGGCAATCGAAAATAATGTTAGAATCGATTTTAAAATTATATCGATGTTTTTCGTATCGATTTTTAATCTAAAATTGATTTTGACGTATTACCGAAAATTGATTCCGTCATTTCAAAAATTTCCCAGCCCTATATTTTATTGTGCACATGGTGGCCTGCTACTGTTTATGCCCCCCTCCCCCCGGGTTGTGTTTCTAGCGATAATAGCTCCGTCGCAGGCGCAGGGACATAGCAAACGGCGTGACTATGCGACGTTTTCATTTTCACATTAGCGTCTAGTGGCTTGGATCGCAGCCGATCCTACCTCACATGACTTGCGCACCTCCTCGGCATGCAGCCGGAATGTGTGTAAACCACAAGTTCGTAGTGGCACAGATGGATATGCGGGCGTGTTCGGGTGTACTGCATAAGTAGTTGTGGGGTCGAATCTCGATTGGGACCAAATTTTTTTTTTATTTTATAGTTTTTCTTTAAACACTGTTGTTGCGTTTTGCTGTTTACGCGAGGTTATTTGTTAAGAGCAGTTATATTTTTAAAGAAAAAATACGAAGCAAATTTGCATTCACTCACTGATTGACGGCATACTAACACGCAAGTCTGGTAATAAAATTTAAAAAAAAGATTTGTTGTTTTCTATTGAATGCAATTTATTAGCAATGAAAAAATCGGCTTTAACAATGCAATTTCACTTTACACTTACACCTTCATTAACTATTAGACGATGTTGCGCAAGTCAAGATCAACTGAGAACCAAGCCACTAGACGCTAGTCATTTTCACGCGCAAAGTGTCTTTGTCCATGTCAGTTATTGGGGTGAGGGTCCTTGGTCGTCTCGTCGCAAGCGACATATAACTCAAGATTTGCACTGGGAGCAGCAATGTGTCGTACGCAAATAAGTTGGGTCTACATGTGGCAACGGTGTATAGAGAAAGCAAAACACTATACTGCAAAACAATTGTACCAAATTGAAAGGGTTTATAGCAAAACAAAACTTAGTTTTGGACTGCACCTCGTATGTTCAGTATTTGTGGAAGAATTTTTCAGAACCACCCACCCACTATCTACACTACACCCTTTTGATGCGAGCTTCACAGTTACTTTCATTCAAAGGCAAAACAAATTGAAATAATAATACACTCACTTTACTAAATAGAACTATTTGTAATGTCCTCTTCCTCCTCATTTTGTCTCGTATTTTCTTATCGACTTGCATGCTGATAACATATCGTGCCACAACAGCAGCACGGACCAGATATGATAGAGTGATAAGCACCAATACTATAGCTGGAATTAGAAGCCCATAAATAAAGGCGTTTTTATCCAGAAACCTAAAACAAAAAATAAAACTTAATCACAAACTTATATTAGAAGCTTAAATCGAATTTGTTGTGAACTAAGTAGTTTTGAACTGCCAGAAACAAAATGCAGTAAGCTTTCCAATTTTCCACGACGAGCAGGGTCTCTGAAGTATGCCAATTTTTTCTCCGAAAAAGTTGGCGTATTGTAAAAAAAGTTTATAATTTCTTTCATTTCTCTGGACTTAAAATTGTATTTTCAAGTTTCAAGTTAGACAATTAAAACTTTTATATATCTCATTCGGAATTTCCGGTTCACTAAACAACCTAATTATTACAATCGTATTTGGAATAATAAATAAAACGGCGAAACAAATTTCCAAGTTGGAAGTTTTCGTTTATCTGGACGTTTTCTAAAGTATAAAACAACAATAAAGCTATGCAACTCACCAGCAGTTGTGCGTCTTTAAACTCGCCGTATCCAAGAGTTTTCCTGCTTTATCTCTGTATTGAACAAGAACGCTTGCTCCTAAAAATATGCCAGGAACTCCCCAAGCGAATATCGAATATCTGAAAGATAATAAGGGACTATAAATTGTTGTTCTATAACAAAATAAACTTAATTTTCAGTAAAATTCGGCGAAAAATGTCTTCAGTATTTTCCCATCCGTTACTTTTTGTTTTGAACATTATTTTATAATAATGTGCTGCTGATCCCAACAGTTATTGTAATACCAGAATATTCCTAACATTTTCAAGTATGGTTAATTGTGATTATTTACTCAAGATAGCTAAAATTTCCATGACTATAAGAATGCAAGTGTAATAAGAAATCGACAATTAAAACTCTTCATGTCATAAAATAAAAGGAAATCAATCAATTTTTTATGTTCTCAGGAAAATGTAATTTTGCAATGAAGAGCACCGGGGACTTGCAATTTTTGGATAATTTGTTATAAAATTGAATTCTCCTTGCAAAAAAATTTTTTTTAGAGAATCATGAGGCCGTGCGTGAGCACGTCTCCACGATTCCCATCCCACCCCCATACCAGGACTCAGCGCTATTCACCGGTCTAACATACCCCACCCCTGAAAGACATACAACCCAACAGACACACCACACACACCGTCCATGGACACGCCCGCCGGTTTTAACTTATTCAGAAAAATTTCCGACGGGCAGAGGATTCGAACCTACTGCCGTGGGGAGTCTAGTTCTAGAGGTTGGGACTCTAACCACTAGACCACCCGCTGCCCCCCCCCCCTTTTTTGTAAAATCAAGTTGCTATGAAGGTGTAGGTGTTTTTTCGAGATGCTCGAACACTTACCACACACTTTGAGGATAAGTTCTACATATCAAAACACTGAAAACGTTACGATAAACATGGCCCCAGAAACGCTTCGTTAGAAAATTACATCCTCTAGAATTGAAAACGGTTTCAACAATTGCTGCCTCTTCCGGAGGCTGTAACTTCTCAACGAAGCTTTTGCGGATCCATATTTGCAGAAACTCTTTATTGCGTTAATATGTAAAACTTATTCTCAAAGTATGTACCAAACATTTTTGCATCTTTAGAAAACACTCAGACCTTAAGTACAATACAATTTGTGTCTTCATAAAAACTGAATAATCTCGAAAACTGTTATTTATTATAGGTAATATTCCGAGTGTATGTCGTATTGCGGAAAATGTATAGCAAAATTATCAAGAGTGCACGTAGTACGTGGTATTTTGTTCACAACATACAATAGTCCTTTGGATGGGACGTAAAAATATTCTTAGGTAAACCCGACATAAAGGGCCTTCGTGTGGTAGCTAAATTAAATATGGCTAAATAATTCGATGTAACGACAGAGTAAGATCCTCTACTACACTAGTTACGCCGTTAGATGGCAGCATTTACCGACATCAATTAATGACCTTTTAACGTCAAAAAACTGAGATTTTAATAGCAAAACGTAATTTTTTGACTTCAAAAGTGGACAGGGGCAAAGATCTCTCTTATTTATTATTCTTGAAAAAATTGTTTTTATTCCTACATTAAAAAATAATTTTCAAACGACAAAACTATACAGGGTCGCTATTATGTATGGGACCAAAGCTCCCCTGGTCAAACGGTTTGAGATATGCGTTTCATATTTGATATGCGTTCATTTGAGGTTATTTTGAATATTCTGAAGTAAAAAAAATTTATTTGCATATAGTTTTAAAGAGCGGCCGCCATCTTGAATTTTTTTAAATAGCAACCTAGGCTGTGTGATACATCAATAGAAAGCTTATTTTTTTCTCTTTTCAGAAATTAATTTTAATTACTGTTTGTGTTTTGTTTATTTATGGCGTTTTGTTAATGCAAGGGTTACTAGATTTGAGTAAATGTGCAGTAACGAATTAACCAAGTACATCAGCTCGAAGTAGGTAATTAATATGCAAAATAACCTCAAATTAACATATACCAAACATGAAACGCATATCTCAAACCGTTTGACCAGGGGAGCTTTGGTCCTCCTATACATAATAGCGACCCTGTATATCAAATTTGACGTCAAAAATTAAATTTTTGACATCAAAAAACAATTTAGTATTGATTTCAAAAACTCATTTTGACGCCAAGAAAACAATTTTTGACGTCTTAAAATATTTTTTGACGTCATAAAATTTTTAATAAAAAGTAAAACGGCGTTTAAAATCAAATTTTTTAAAACATTATAGCAGGCGCTTTGTTACAGCAAGAAAGTTGGGGGAGAAAGGTATGAAGGTCTTCCACCAAACATCGGTTGCTGAAATTAATAATACAAAAAAATATGTCTAACTTTCGCTTTCGATATCGAAGCTTTTTAAAAGCTTATTTCTCCAATATACACAGTGTTAATGAATTGTAGGGACAAACTTCTAGGGCTTGCAAAACACAACAAATCAAACAGCTTTTGTTAATAAATGTGTGGTCAAAAGTGTTTCCTTTGAGGGATAGAGCTTTTCAAAGATTCCTTAAGAAGCGCGTAAATGTAGGCAACTCAATTTACTATCTACTATTTGTTTCCATAACGACGGAAATTAATACAAGATAAATAAAGCCCTCTTTTCCACTTTTCATATTCAAATTAAATTTAAAATAAATTAATTAACAAAATGTTTCAAAACTAAGCAGCCATAACACAAAAATATGGAACACAGAACGAAAATAACGAAGTAAATAATTATCAAAAAAAAAACAGTACAAAAAAAACGAATTGTAAAAGGAACATAAAGAAACGAATGCAAGAAAAGTCAAAAAATATCGAATTGTGTCAAAACTGACGTTATTTAAATGCATGCATGTCTAGATCGTTTTTTCAAAATTCCATGTGACCTGTGCAAAATAATTGAAAATGCAATTTGGGTTGCCTATTTTCAGGTACTTCTTAAAGAATCTTTAAGAGGCACTAATTTCTAAAAGAAACACTTTTGACCACACATTTATTAACAAAAGTTGATTGCTTTGTTGTGTTTTGCAAGCCCTAGAAGTTTGTCCCTATAATTCATTAACACCCTGTTATTTTAATAAACCCCACATTACAAAGCTCATTTAGATCAGGGCTATTCGGTCCGGAAATATGAGGGTACGAACAAATGCACACAGACATATTTTACTTGGTTTTTGAGTTTGTGGAGGTCTAAAACATGTATTTCTCTCAAAGTTTTTATTCGGAAATTTTTACAAAATCAATACTTTCCTATAATAACACTACGAGAAAGTAAAAACGTGAAAACAGTACATATATTACCGAAACGTAGTGTACAGTTTTATGGAAGATATGAAAGATTTATGTAACTGCAATTGATAGCACACACGAGTGCAGCGAATCAATTACTGAGAACATTTTGCATATTGGGTAACAATATCGGTTATTAGAACGTTAGATTTCCAAATTAATTTGTGTCGACATGCCGAAATGAATTAAACAGGACATGAAATTGTTGCATGTCGAGGCAATCGATTTGTGTTTGTTGCAACCAGAAACATTAATTCGACATTCATGATGGAAATCTAAAAATAAAATTCAATTTGCTAAAAACAAAACATTTATACATGTGATTGGATCGAGCAGCAATTGTTATTTAATTATGCAATAAATTCAATAAATTGAGTTTCCAGGAATTTTCCTTTATACCTATGTCAGCTAATTTTTTAATTTGTTTTAATTTTTAAATACTTTAAATACAATATTTGTTTTTCACCAAATAAAATTATGCAAAGAATCAGTAAATTTACCATGTAAATGTTATTTAATATTTCGAATCTTATAAATTCTAAACAAAAGCAATGAAAAATGTTATTAAACAACTCACCTCAAAAAGTGTTCTCCTATAGCGTTGTCACTGCTAGGAACAAGATTAAGGTTGGTCCTGAACTGCGAATACATGTGATGGGTCATCGTTAGTATCCAACAAAGGGTACAAAGTCTAACGTATTGTAGGGAAAACGCCAATGAAATACAAAGCTCGGGATCCTGAAAAAGATTAGAAACCAAATTAATTTCATATTGCAACAGTTTACGTTCGGCAAAAATTTTAAATTTTAAAAGAAAAAGTTTGGTGCATTGACTAAATGTACATAAACTTCATAGAAATACCAAATTAGGTGGATTAATCAAAGTTTTGAACTTTTAATGCATTATTAAAACTGCGACTTACAACAAACATTAAAAAGCATAAAATCATTTAAAGATGGAGGGAGAATAGGGAAGATCAAGAAAGAGAGAGAGATATTGAAAAAGCGTGCGACAACAAAATGGGAACGTACAAAGCAAAGTAAGCAAGAAAAAGAAAACAAAACGAGGACAGAAAGGAAGAGACAGCGTATTGAGAAAATAGAGAATAGAAAACAACAAAATAAGAACAGGAAGAGGGAAAGAAAAAAGAGAGAAGAAAGGAAAAGACAGAAAGAAGAAAAAAGAAAGAAAAGATATATGTATAGAAGATCTAGAAAGAAAAACGCGAAAGAGTGGGAAAATATAGAGTGGGCAATGAGGATGCTGCAGAGAAAGTATGCAGCTAAGTAGAAAAAAAAAGGAACAAGAGAGAGAAAACAAAATTCAAGGAATAACAAAGTAGAAGAGAGATCAGGGAAAAAAGAAAGGATGATAAAAAAAGCAAGAGAAACGAATAGTCATTTCAAATAAGAAGCGAGGAAAATGAAGAAGGGCATATAGAATGGAGAGGGAAAAGGGAGATAGAAAATAAAATAAAGAGAAGAACAGAGAAACAGCAGGGAAGAGGGCGAGAGAGCGATAAACTAAAAATAGCAACCAACCGGTTTAAATTATTTAAAAACTCCACTCCACCATTAGCAAATTCGTGTTATAATAGCCAAACAGGATAAGCATTGTAAGGCCAAGAAAGAAAGGATAAAAGTCAACTTAGTCCTTTTTATCGTGGCGGCACCTAGCAAGAGCCTCAATTCACCGCGTCCTTCTTTGTGTCAAATTGAGTTACGCTCAATAAATGCGCTTGACTAAGTGTTCAACAAAGACAAGCTACCAGTCAACATCAGACTGCGAGCCCTAAGTCCCTACTTGTAGAAGACATTCCCTAAATCTCTACCAATTCTAAAGATTAGTGCAGGAGCTGATACTCAGCTCACAGATCGAGCCGCACCAGGACGACTCTAGCCTGCACAGGTTCACCACTGCCACCACGATTCCTACACCGTGACTAAGATGGGGGCTGCTATTCCCCCGCGGGCTCGGATGGTACCGATGGTACCAGTCAATAAAGTCACTGGTTGAACTTTTCGGAACAGCCGAAGCTGCTCCTATCAGTTGGTGTACTCGCAGTCCCAGTATTGGTCAACTACGCACCGCACAGACAGGCCAGTAGCCGGTTTGATCTTAGCGACCGGTACCTCAACAGCGTTGGGTGTGCAGATGCAGGAACCCTCTGGGTCGACACTTGGATAGAAGGCGTGAGCAAGCAAAACGCACCTTACCCCCAGGGTCCAAATCCCTAATGCCAGCAGCCACGCCACCCTTTCCTGGAGCTCACCTTTCTTCCTTGCTGATCGATTTATATGAATAGGGGCGAATTTCGTTTGGAAAATATATGAAAATGTCTAATAAGAATTCTTTAATGCGCATTTTTTAGTTTTTTAGTTCCTAAAACAGTTTGAATGGAAATAAGGAAACGTATATTCTTTGAGGCTTTCGCGGTTTCTCGGACTGTCAATATTACAATTTACTTTCGGCTTAGACCGCGTCGTCATTTGGGAACTACACCCAGCATAATCAGGTAAGGACCGACCTGTAGCTTGTCTGCCTTTACAAGCATTTGCTCTAGAAGTCTGAGCAAGTGTTCTATTCACTCTGAAGATGCAAGCTGCAATGTCTTGCGAAACGTTAGTTTGTATGGGTTCACAAACAGCTAACAGGCATAAGTCAATTAAGTATTATTGTCTTGGCAAACAAAATACATTAAGATCAAATCCTTGTCCGCCCAAGGTTTAAATAAACTAGGCACACGGCCCTGTTTAGGCAGGCAGGGC
Source organism: Ctenicera cuprea (assembly GCA_958336395.1). Lineage (NCBI taxonomy): Eukaryota > Metazoa > Arthropoda > Insecta > Coleoptera > Elateridae > Ctenicera > Ctenicera cuprea. The sequence continues at coordinate 16,615,521 of OY284487.1, read as the reverse complement.
CTACGAACAAATAATGCTCAGACTTCTAGAGCAAATCCTTGTCCGCCCCAAGGTTTAAATAAACTAAGCACACGGCCCTGTTTAGGCAGGCAGGGCCCATTAACAAATATTGCTCAGACTTCTAGAGCAAATGCTTGTAAAGGCAGACAAGCTACAGGTCGGTCCTTACCTGATTATGCTGGGTGTAGTTCCCAAATGACGACGCGGTCTAAGCCGAAAGTAAATTGTAATATTGACAATAAGGAAACGTGTTAAGTTAAAAAGCTTAACTATTTTTCTTGTGTTTTTTATAAGGAATTGTTTCTGGGGCTACGATAGTAACTTTTTTGGAGATTTTTCCTTAAAATTATAGCAGATTTTTGATTCTTAAAATTTTTTCCTACGATGCTCTCTTCTAGGTTGTTTTTTCCGGGCATATCCTTTCGGCGTTGTCAGGGGATTGTCTTTAGGCTTTCATTTCTGAGACCGACTCGGGGAGAAACTTTCGAAACAGCTAGCGCCGGGTATGAAATAATAAAAAACAAATCGTGGAGCGAAGCCCACGGGTTCTGCTATTTTTATATAATGTAGAATCCACAAGAAGGAGCACAACCAGCTCTTTTGGTGATGTGCATGAGAAACCATTAACATTGCCCTAGCGCCTGCAAATTTGTGGAAAATTCTTTTCACATTGTCAACCATTTATGAAGCCCGCTAAAGAGAAGAATGATTTTTTCACAAAAATTTGGAAAGTTTATGAAAAGTTAGTACAGCTTTCTGCAAACAACCAACTTTAATTTTATTTAGAAGATCTACATATTAAATAAATACGAATAATATATACTGCTATGATATTTAAAGGTGTTTGATTTGACTGGAGTATTGTAGTTCCTGGAAGGCAATTTTTGGGATGCTTGTTACAATTTAATTTACGTTTGGAGGTTTGTGAAGACTGTAAGGTTTTGATATTCAAACTTATAAACTCAGGGTTGCGTATTATTGCAGTAATTTCATGTTTTTTTTTTAAATTCAAATAATGTGGTTAGCATTATATCGTTTGTATTTTCATATTTCTGAAGTTTTGTTTACTCTGGAAGAAAGACACAATCAAATTGATACAATTTTTGTTTGTGTTAATTTTAATTATAAATTAGTTCAGAATTGTTTAAAAGGTTTAATTTATAAGAAGTTTTAAACTTACTTGTTTGTGCATCGTTAAATGTCATTTGTGGGGGTTATGGATTTGAATGTCAATTTGACAAATATATAAAAGAATACTCATTGTCACGAGATTTATTTGTTTTAAAAAAATATGGAAGATCAAGAGGGAAGACAAAAGCAAGTAAAAACTTTTTAGTGAGTTACGGCTCGTCCTGTAAACAAAGACACGGGATTTTATATTCTCTGAAAGAAAAGAGAAGGAAAAACGAGTTATCAGTAATTAAAAGTGATTTTGAATTGAAAAGAAGCTATTTTAAAACGGATACAAGTGTCTATCAACTAATTGTGGAAAAATCCAAAAGAATAAAAATATAAAAACGGTCCAGAACGTGTTTCCAGTTATCACTGAAGAAAAGCCAAGTATAAATAAACATAAAAGCAGTCCAGTACATATTGGTACTACAGCGGAGGAGGATTCTAACCAAAGGCGAGTGCTGTGGTTTTTGAGGAACCTGCAAACCAGAAAAGAGGGAGAAGAACATTCAACGATTGTCGAGTGAAGGATATTTTGATAAGAACACACAAAGATAAGTGTTCAGTTTTTGAGAACAGTAGTATTAGAAGAAAATTCTTGATTTTTCGAAAATTTGACCCCAAAATTGATTTATTAAATAAAAGCTTTTGTAACGTTGATATTGTTTTGTGTTTTCTTTTTGAAACTTATTTATTAATAATTTTTCTTCTAAGCTTAATAACGACCCTGAGAAAGTTAATAAAAGAGTCTCATAAAAAATATAATTTGAAATTGCGTGAATTGCAGGCATTTAGGGAATTGTTTTCTAGTAAATACAAGACCACACATATCATAGCAATACCCATATACCTAGGTGCATAATGTAATTATATGAAAGGGGGAGAAAAATAAGGGGGTGAGAAGTGAGAGGGAACAAGGGGGGAAGGAGAGAGAGAAATAGAAACGAGGACAACGGCGAGAGCAATAGATACAGAAACGAGAAATAAGAAAATTGTAAAAAAATTAAAGACGGAATCAATGCGCATTTTTATTCATAAAAAAATTCAATTTGTCTTTTATTCGCATGAAAGGAACGACTTGATAGGTATTGAAATTGGAAAAATATCAATTTTTCCAGACAAGGCCAGTTTGTGCGTGTTGGTAGCTCTTTCTTACGGAACATCACGTGCAAGGAAGCCATTTGAAATGACATTTGAGGTGTGAGAATAGTAATTTATTTTGATAAATTCTATATCTTTTGCGTGCCGGCCGCTTCAGCGCAAAGAATAGCTAGGCTAAATTTAAGAGGCAGAGGAGAAATAACGTCACGTCTCTTTCGTTGACTGGTTCGAATTCAAAAAGCATACGGAAAACGTGCATGTGCACCGTGGGCAAAATTACAATTTAATGTTCTTTCTTTTCGTGTTTTCTATAAGAAAAGGGTAGAAGTATGGCTTTGAATAATTCAAATTTCATATGCAAAAGGATCATATTTTGATCCTTTTTTGTTACTAAAATTTCCTATCTTTATCTTTTTATTGTAACGTATATATATTGATGATCATTGCTTTCCTGAACACAGTTTCAACTTCCTTAAACCAGAAAATCAAAAATTCCTTTATATATCTCCCGAACGAACGGCCCGATTGTGAAGAAAATATTGTAATGTCTGAGTATGTTAACAACTCAAACTCTTCCCCTCTCGCAATTTTTAAGCTTTTTCTTGTGAACAGGAAAAAGTTTTTGTCTTTTATTATTCTAACTGATCAGAATCTCTAACACAGACGAGCATGCCAATACAGTATTCTGATGCAGAAACATCGATGTACAATACTTTCGTGTAGAATATGTTTTCATGGAGAAGCGGATTGTTTATTTACATTTCATTGTATTAATTTTTGTAATTTTATGTAATAAACATGCATATGCGTAAAAAATGTGTTAAAAGTTTAATTGGTCGACCACATCGCTTTTACGGTTTGTTTGCTAGGGCGAGACATTCCGTACAAGAATACGGAACGAGGGTGTCAGTAAAGAAAGGTTGCAGGCTTTCAGTCTTAAAGAGCGCTCGTATAGAATAGATGCATGTTGGAAACTAAAAGGCGTTGCATTGCTATGCAAGTGACAATGTTGTCTTTCGTGTACTTTAATTGTTTAACGATACTATCTGTGTAAAGGTGTTGATGTAGTACAGATAACAGTTGATAACTCACTTGTTATGCAATTGTTGTGTGTTGATTTCATGATTGTTTGTTGTTTTTGTTGTTGTTGATAAGAATTGATTAAAGCTGTCAATAAAACTAGCTGTGATCTTGGGATCTACTAACTAGGCTTAGTTGTTCAGATCTCTCTAATGGAAAGGTTATTATCACCAGTGACTCCTAGGACGTTTATTTGGGAGTGGCTTAGAATGCCGACGTTTCCATTAGGCCCCCTATTTGTGAGCACAATGAAAAGAATTAATTTTCATTGATGGGGGATCAAGATTCGTTAACCGCTATTAGGCGTGATAAGCGTTCTATTCTTCTGTTACAGGTATTAATAGTGATGAGATATTTTGAATAAAAATATACGAACTTTTCGATTATTGAATTATCTCGAGATATTTCGAGAGGTTACAGAACTTCATTCGAATGATTAAATATAAATTTTTGCCTGCTTCAGAAGCGAGATTTTAAGCGGTAGCCAGCTGAAAATGCAAAATCTGTGCACATCCGATGGACAACGAGACAAGAATGATTTGATTTGAATATAAGAATTGAGCGTTTGAATGATTTCCAGTCACAATATAAAATGTAAAACGGCAGAATGTTGCGAATATTTTCAATGACGCGTGTATCTGATTTTGCCGAGCGGGTCGCAAATTCGTATTGGGTAGCAGTAAAATCGCCGAGCTTTGATATATTGCTCAGATGGGCCAGCTTTTTGATACTAATGATTACTCTAAATGACTATATCGATTATTTAAATCAATCGAGAACTATTAATTCGATTATTTCCATCGACAGGTTTTAGGTACTTTGATTTAGTGCATTGAAGATAATGCTGTAATGCTTTAAAGGGTTACCTACTAGAGGTTTTGTAAAATTTCCACGGCGGCAAATTCCTCCACGTAAATAACATAGTTTGATCATGCTGTATCTGATTTTGTCGAGCGGTTCGCAAATTCGTATTCGGTAGCAGTAAAATCGCCAGGCTTTTTTATATTGCTCAGATGGGCGCGCTTTTTGATACTAATGATTACTCTGTGTGACTATATTGATTATTTAAATCATTCGAGAACCCTTAGTTCGATTATTTTCGTCACTAGTTTTGAGGTACTTTGAGTTAGTGCACTGAAGATAATGCTATAATGCACTTAAAGGGTTAACTACTAGAGGTTGTGTAGAATTTTCACGGCGGCAAATTCCTCCCCGTAAGTAACATAGTTTGATCATGCTTTGCTCGCGTAATAATGTTAATCTGCTTATTTTTCGTGCACGTGACCTTTCGAATCATCCTGTAAGTACGTCTCTGCATATTTTATTTATTATGTTTGGAGCCTATATGTATAGAAAGTATATCTTATACTTGCAGTCCAATTTTTCAGGATTTTTTTGTACTCATAAATCTATTTCAACGTGACACTCAATTTAAGGCTTATAAAGATTTGTTGTGAATTTCAAGATCTGTGGAGATTTATTGATGCATTTTAAGGGAATTAAACACATAGAAAAGAAACAAACAAGGGATTAACTACGGTAATATTTTAACGTAGCAAGCTGTGCTTGGAACTCAATAAAGTTAATAACACGACTAAGATCTTAAATTTCTCTTTCTTGCGTTATTTTGGAGGTAAGAAGCTTATTTGATATTTTCGTGCACAACGCAAGGCTGTTGTGAAGGGCGCTTCTTAATAATAAGGGAAATGAAATATCTTCTTCTCACATTTTCATCTTGCCGCAAAATATTCTTGACAAATTTAACTGGCTTCCTCGTCTCGTGGTTGTAATTATGCAAATTTCACGCACTTTGCTCATTACTTGAGCAATTTAGTTAACGGGCGATCGGGCCTTATTGAATATTGGCACGGCTTAATGAATCGCGAAACTTCAAGTATAAAAAGTTCTCATCATAAAAAGTTTTATGAGGATCAAAAACAGGGAGAAAAAAAGTTTAATGGCCGACGGCTGCTACACTGCCGTTGCGTCAACTGAAAAATGGATACGTGTGCGAACTTCTCACGAGAAAATAAAAACTGAAAAAATCTGCTTCTTTCTCCGTCCTCTTATTTGCTTTTCATTATACTTTATTTCTACTTTGTAAGAACTTCCATTTTATTCACCGCTTGCTTAAATAAACTTTTACTTAGGAAACTAGAAAGTTTCTTTTCGTAAATTATTTATATTTGAGATCACAGACATTGTATAAATCATTCAGTAATTTTGTTAATTTTTAGGCATTTTCTACGTAGATCTGCTTAAAATTTAAACCCCTAATATGATTAAATCTCCGGTGGTAAAGTAAAGGGAGGAACTTGGCCTCATCTAGTATTTCAACAGTCTCCGTCTTAAACAGCTGTTTTCCAGTTGCTTGCTCGTATGCTGCGTAGATCATTTTCCACACCATCTAACCATTAAAAACCATTTCGGCTTTCATGGCGCTCTTGTGCCTGCTAGTTTACCAAATACCAGTATTTTTTATTTGGTGGGTATCTCGCATTCTATTAGCATGTCCTGTCTACATGAGTCGTTTGGTTTTTATCACTTTTATAACATCATCATCATACACCTGCTTGAATTTGTGGCTGTATCTTTGCCAAGGGTTCGTCCACTTTATAAGCTTTATATTTATATTCATGTATCGTTGACCTATTTCCGCTACTAAGGCTCATCACTGACGCCCGGAGAGCGAGACTCATAAAAAAATGCGTAGAGCGGTAAATATACACCGATTTGGACGCATAGGTTACAAATCCATCGAATGGTGTCTGTCGGTGTGTCTGTCATCGCACGTTTCCAGAAATGACGTATATTTTCCAATTTTACTTTTGAGTTATGCTCGTATTTTCGGAACTTATTCAACATAATTAACTTAAAAAAAAAAAGAAAACCGACTTCAAATAAAAACACAAAAGTAACATAAGTTAAATAAAAAGCAAAAAATAAATATTTTTTATACAACAATTTAATACTTATTTGTTGTTCCGTTTAATGTAATTAAGTAATTGTTGTTTATTATATAATTATTAATTGTTTTATAATTTTGAAGTCGGTGCCAAGTAAAACATAAAAATTCGAATCTAATTTGTTATTATTGCAGCAAGGTATATAATTTTTTATGTTTTACTTGGCACCGACTTCAAAATTATAAAACTTATAAACTCAGGGTTGCGTATAATTGCTGTAATTTCTTGCTATAAATTCTAATAATGTGGTTGTTTTTATATAATTTATATTTTTCATATTTGTGAGGTTTGCTTTTACTGAAAGAAAAGAAAAACACAATCACATTGATACGATTTTTATGTATGTTAATTTTAATTACAATTTAGTTCAGAATTGTTTAAAAGGTTTAATCTATAAGAAGTTTTAGACTTACTTGTTTGTGCATCGTGATATGTCATTATGGATGTCAGTGTCATTTGACAATTTGAAAAACTCATTGATCATGAGATTTATTTGTTTTCAAAAAAATGGGAATCAAGGAAGAAGACAAAAGAAATGGAAATTTGTTTAGTTAGTACGACTCGTCTTTGTAAATAAAGACAGAGAATTTTATATCCTCTGGATAAATAAAGAGGAAAAACGAGTTTAAAAAGTAATGTAAAAGTGATTGTGAATATAAAAGAAGAAAATACAATTAATTATCTACGAATTGTGAAAAGTTCCGGAAGAATAACAAGTATAAAGCGATCCCGAAAGTTTTTCCAGTTGTGATGGTCGTAAAACCAAGTTTAAAATAACATAAAACAGACCAGAGGAAGATTCAGACTAAAAGCGAGTGTTAGTGGTTACTTGAGGAACCTGCAGACTAGTGAAGTAGAAGTTGGACATTCATCGTTTGTTCGAGTGAAAGATATCCCAACAAGGAGACATTAAGATAAGTGTTCTCTTTTTAAAGGACGATAGTATTTAGTAAAATTTATTTGATTTTTCGAAAACTTCATTTAGAAATTGATTTATTAAATAAAACCTTTCTTTGTAACGTTGATATTGTTTTGTGTTTATTCTATTTCAAATTAATTTATTAATAACTTATCCTACAAGCTAAATAACGACCCTGAGAAAGTTAATAAGAGTCTCATAGAAAATATAATTTGTAATTGCGTGAATTGCGGGCATTTGGGAAATTGTTTTCTAGTGAGTACATGCACACGCATATCATTGCAATATATACAGACGAATTGAGAACCTCCTCCTTTTTTTGAAGTCGGTTAACAAAAAGTTAACGGAAGCTCGCAAGATTACGACCAATTTTACTGGCAGGTCTTAATTAAAAAAAATTAATAATGCTGAAAACACCTTTGTCAAAAATCAATTCTGATAATGCGAATAAAACAAGTATAGGTGGTTCACTTTGCATCGACTCACCTGTCGATTCTTCTTGTAGAATTTTGTTTGTCAAACCTGAACGTATAAGAATTTTGAATATATTTTTGCAGTATTTTAAATGGCCTGCTAAAGCCCTAACTGACTCAACTATAGTCCAAACCTTAAGCCAAGCTTAATATGCTCGACTAAAGATTAGCGTATGCTTATATATACACAAAGAAATATATTCTTTATTCTAGATGACCATTTCTTCAAATAACTTACTTAATTTAAGAATGTACTTTCTTTCTTGAACCAAAAGTAGTTTCACTTTCAATACAGTGTTTGAAAATTTCTTAATTCAAAACATATTTGGTGGCTTGTTTTAAGATTACTAAAATATACCTTTAAAATATTTGTTTTTCTGAATCAAGTAAGTGTATCCATAATATATATAATTTTAAAATGAGTTTATTATTTCTTTGAATAAGACTTTATTGGTTTTAGAAAAACAATAAGGCTCAAACTAATCACAAAATAAGAATACGATAGTCTTAAAGTAAAATCGGCGTTTACTTAAAAGAAAACAAATATATCCTTCAATAAAGCATGTATATGCAGCTATAATATTTATACATTATTTATAAAATATTGTGTTAAAAACTATAATAAAGAATGAATATGCAGGGTGTTTCAAATTCGAGTCCCACCATGGAGATCTTGCTTATTTGAAGTGATAGAAAGTTGGTTAAATTGAGGCAAAATTGCGAAATTTTATGCTCATTAATAATCTAAAAAGAAATTTGAGCTATCTCGCTGAGTTTCTGAAATATAATTCTAATAAATTTTAGTGTAAAATTTAATTGATTTAGCATCAAATAAAAACGAAATCATAAAGTCTGGTTTCATTATTGTAACGAAAAACCAAGCATTGTTCTAATATGCCGAAAAAAAAGTAGTCGTCGTATTTAAAAAATGAATTTGATGATGCTTTGCAAAATTCGAAACGTTGTATCGAATTTCTGGTTATTTACTGCATGATGTTCAGAATAAAAAGTTGCCTTGAGAACGTTTTTACTAATTTCTAAAATTCTCACAAATAAGTGAGCTACCTATAAAAATCTAAATCCATTTTTCAGTTGTTTGCAGTTATTTCGAAAACTAAGCGAGATAGCTCAAATTTATTTTCAGATTATTAATGAGCATAAAATTTCTCAACATTGTCTCAATTTAACCAACTCTCTATCTCTTCAAATAAGCGAGATCCCCATGGTGGGACACGAATTTGAAACACCCTTGTGTTAAACGGCGTGCAGATACACTTTAATAACGTTTTAAGAGACCTGTCAAATAAAATGTAATTAAGAAATTAAAAACTTACTGCTTAACGTGATAGTTGAAGAAATGTTTCATTCAAATATCCACTAAATGATTTCGCCTTGTATTATCCAGCATTTGGTTAACTTTATAATAATTTAGGATACTGTTGCCAAATGGAGATGTTTGTAACAGTGTATTTAAATCAAAATCAGGGAAAACTGGAGTACATTGGAAAAATTATTCTAAGGAGTGAAAAGAAGTAGCCCTGCTTATGAGGGGCACCACAATTTCAGATACAGTGGACTCGGAGCTGGCATTGAAGGATGATGCATCATCCAGAGCTTGCCAGTGCAGAGAAATTTTGTAATGTAAACTTATAATTGTTTTTGCAGCAGGTATAACTAATTTAAACAAGTACTAATTTCACAATTAAATTTATTATTATCTTACTTGAGAATTTTGGCTGGGGCCGGCGTTTTCACTATAAGTTTCGTATTTATCTTCAACACTGCAGTCGTTTCCAAGATATGACTTCAATTTTACCCTGATTCCCATATTTGGAATCAGTTCCCGTAATAAAATCATTGTCTAGTTTGGGCAACAACTCTTTTGTAATGCTTTGCGCTTAAATAATAGAGTCAGTGATAAAATTCGTTGATGTAAATGTAGACAAAACAATGAGTAGGCAACCTTGAATTGACGTTTGATAAATTTTAGGGGATTTACCGTTTACAGGAGGTTTTAGGTCAAAAGTTTACTCACTGTATTTATTCTTGTTTATTACTTTGCAATCGCAATGAACAAGTACACCCAATAATTTAATTAATACAGTGGCACAAATCCACATTCCACCATCAGAAATATTGACTGGCGCGGCGCCGTTTTCAGATGATCTAATTCTGCATTACGCACGCGTATTTTGTCGTTATACTGAATGCAATAATATGGATTCTTGGTTTTAGTAAGTAATATTACTTAGTTTTAGTTTAAAGAAACCGTTTCTTTAAACAGCATTTCTTTAAACCAAGACTTTAAATAACCTTTTTTCTAGATTATATCTTACCCATTTAAGTAAAATAGAATCTCTTCAACCGAATGTATAATGTTATCAAACTGATTTTACATATTTTCTTAAAATAAGCGTATCTCCTTAAATTAAGAAAATATTTTACTAGAATTAAGCATATGGCGTGCTTCTTGATTACATAAAATATGTTTAAAATAAAAAAATATAATATTGTTTCTAGAAAATATCTTCAAGAAAATTAATTTACTTGTTTTAAAAAAGTAGTTTTTACTGTGTGCTAACCATGAAAATTAAGAAGGTGAAAGACCAAAAAAAAGTTGGAGGTTGCCCATTGCTGTACAATGTGCATAGCGTGCTTGTATTACATAACAATTGTTGCTATTATATTATATATTATAAAAGCATTTTGTTTCATACAAATTTGCATGAGTCATAAATATTAAATAAATGGACAGATTGAATAATTAAGAAAATAGCTGGTACATTGTTGAATGATACTAGATTGTTTTTGAAATGCAAAGATTTATAAGCGTTGGCAAATTTACTGTTGTTCAGCAGGAAATGTAAACGTGCTTGGAAATATTTCGAAAAATTTTAAAAAATTCTATATTGTGTAGATAGATGCAGATGTGGACACGAAATTAACAATTAACAATTTTATAATATAAAATTTTCTAAAAAAAAATTAAAGATTTATAAAAATTATTACGCTTCGAAAGAGAGATTTTTTTGTTGCACTTGTTTTTAGTTACTGTATAGTCATAATATTCTGTTAGTGCAGAAATATCTTCCGAGCTGTAAAAATTTAATATATTTTCCAATACACTTAAATTGCAATAACTGAATTGAACCGGAAATTGCGTGTACTATCTACAGAACGTTGATCGGATATAGACTGTCGATTGTGAACGACGATTACCACAACTAACTACAAAGACAAATTTTCATTTCCGGTTAATTTATGACGTGAAGTAGACTACGGTTGAGTATTTTACCATTGCCCACCATTAATAATTTCTTTTTACTTATTTAATTATTAAAACGTAAGTTGTACAGAATCCTACATAAAAAATAGTACCTATTTACGAAATTTTTTGCTGATCGAATGCTATAGATGTGTCAGCTAATTGTTACTTTTACTACAACACCCCATTTCGACGACATTTCAAATTCGGGAATTAATTGTATTGTCGGAACGTAATGGCCAGCAAGTTCGCCTGATTTAAATGACGTTATTACTTCAACAATATTTGTTTATTTTAACCTTATAAGTATTTCGACATGTTTACATGCCATCATTAAAAGTAAAATAAATAAATATTGTTTAAGTAATACAGTATTTTATTCATACTAATAATTTGACCTAAAATGAAGTAAAGCTAGAACCTATAAATAAATTAAAGTGTCTACAATGTTAGAAGAGAACCAGACGTTATTATCGAGTGCTGCATCTTTTGTCTCCCTCCCATGTTTGTATTTTATATTTTATTACACGTGTACTATTGTAAACCCAAAAATTGAAATTAATGGTTTGCACCTGTTTATTCACATTTTAATTTAGGTATGGAAAAGAGGTAATGGATGTAATATGTGGGTGTTGCAAGATTTTCTGGACATACTTAAGGAGCACATTCTTGAGGTCGTTTTAAGGTAGAAAAGCTAAAGAAAATAGGTTTAGCAACCCTTCTTTCTAGAGTTACAGCCTCCGAAAAATGAAACAATTTAAAGTACGCTTTAATTAGTATCTCCGCCATGAATTGAGATATTTGATTAAAATTTGTATGGGTATGATACTAATAATGATGTATATTTTCGCTTGTTTTCGATCAAATCCATTCTCCAGTGGCGTAGATACGGGAGGGTACGCGACGTATATCTTATAATGTAAATTATGATAGTATTATCAATATTTATAGAAAATGTAAACCAAATGTCTTAATTTATGGCAGAGATATTAATTAAAGCTTAATTAGAACGTTCCATCTTCGAGATACTGTTGTAACTCCGTAAGGAAGCTTTTGCGGACTCATGTTTATCAGACATTTTCTACGTACAATAATCTCGGAGATATGCTCTTTTAAGTTTTAGTACCGAGAAAGTCGTGCAGAACCTGTATAAAAGTAATTGGTAGAAATGGCATTCTTTACTTGAAGTGTGCAGAATGTAAGCAGCATCTATCAGTGGCGTAATTTCAGATTTTGGGCCCGGGGCAAAATACCTGAAGGGCCCTGGCTTCATCCTCAAAAAAACTTCAATAACAAAGTAATTGATAATAAGAACAATTTCTTCAATAGGAAAAAAATTATTTGCAGTCCAGTAAATGAAAATAAATACACTGTGTCCATAGAGTAACACCCCCCCCCCCCTAACTAACTTTTGAACGACTTGATATTTTTCTACAAAATTTGGTGTGCTGTAATGGGAAATTAAATACTATCTTTCAGACCATATTAAAATTTTGTATCATCCAAAATGGCCACTGGGCGCCATTTTGAAATTTTTTTTTAAAAGAAAGGGGGTCGAGTGACACCTCATTTGAAAGGTCTTTTAATTCTGCGTCTGATCCTAGAGTTTCAAAGAAAAATATTAAGCCATAACAAAATGGCGGATTTTAAACAAATGGACTCACTCAATTCAAAATTGTTTTGATTTTTTAATCCAGGGTCGAGTGACACCTCATTTGAAAGGTCTTTTAGTTCTGCGTTTGATCCTAAAGTTTCAAAGAAAAATATTGAGCCATAACAAAATGGCGGATTGTAAACCAATGGATCACTCAGTTCAAAATTGTTTTGATTTTCTTATACAGTAGCCCACTTTTTCATTTGCAGGACTAAATTTTCACAGAAATATCTCAGGTGGCTTGAAATAATATTGAAAACATAATGTTCCAACAAGACGGTGCGCCGCCTCATTGTTATAGGCCTAGTTCTGACTTTCTCAACAGACATTTTTTTGGCAGATCGATTGTTAGGCGGGGGCCTGTAGAATAGCCGGCTCACTCCCCAGACTTAACTTTCTTAGATTTTTTTCTATGGGAATATCTGAAATCGAAAGTGTGCAGAACCCGTCCAGAAACAATTGAAGAACTGGAGCAACGCATTACAGAAGTTTGCAGATATATAACTCCAGAAACGGATGACAATGTAAGGCAGGAATTTCATAACCGACTTTTTATGTGCCAAGAAGTGAATGGTAAACATTTCGAACACTTAATTTAATTTATTTAAGCTTTAATTCTTAATTTTTTTAAATAGACTTCTTTATCTTCAAACATTGTCATGTTGTTATGGCTGAAGATTTTTCTTTGAAACTTTAGGATCAGACGCAGAACTAAAAGACCTTTCCAATGAGGTGTCACTCGACCCCCCTTTCCATTTAAAAAAAAATTCAAAATGGGGCCCAATCGTCATTTTGGATGATACAAAATTTTAATATGGTCTGAAAATAGTATTTAATTTCCCATTACAGCACACCAAATTTTGTAGAAAAATATCAAGTCGTTCAAAAGTTAGTTTGGGGGGGGGGGGGTTACTTTGTGGACACAGTGTATATTAAAACCGTGTCTAATTAAAATAAGCAAATCTTAAATTTTCTGCAGTTAATGTGTCTGGGTCGGTACCAAAAAGTGTGGGTGTTGTGTTATTACTAAATATAATCTCAATTCAGTATTTTTCATTTTATAATTACCTACTTAGTTACTTACATGGAATTTAAAATGTTTTTTGTTGAATATGAAAATATAGACCGTCGAAAATCAAACATTTTTATTGAAAAAACTTCGTAATAGAGAAATCAAAAAAATAAAAGCTCCTGGCTCGTGGCAGGGCCCGCTAAGGTCTCATGCCCGGGGGCCGTTGCCCCCTCTGCCCCATGGTAGTGCCACTGGCATCTATTAAACAAACCAGAAGTGATAATAAAATTAATATCGCATGAGCAAACGAAACATCATAAAACTTGGCCATATAAAACGAAACTCGTGTTGAAATATAATGTTGCAAATTGTCATTTAAAAATATTTTTATATGTGGCGATGAAGTAAGTTCCGACACGAGCTTTGTTTTTCATAGCCACGCCTTATAACTTTTTTGCTCATACGATATCTAATAATAAATAATAATAAATTTGTAAATATGCTAATATAGGAAACGCTGGAAAGCATAAGAATCAACATTTCAAAGTTTCACAATTCATCATGAAATTTCCTGCTAAGTACTAAAACTAGATCTACATCTTGAAGTTAGAAATTTAAATTACCGTTAACAAACATTGCAATATCAACTTAAACTGAAGAGATATTTTAATGGAAAATCATCCCAATAACGTCGTCTGGAGCGTACCGCAATAAATTCTCGCGAAATTAAGTATGGTACTTTAAAATCTTATGTAATCTGTTAAACCTTTAGATCTCGTGGAAATAGCAAGAAATCCCGAGAGCCTTAAACGGTTCTGTAAAGGGCTTACTTGAAAATCTACTTGAAGATCTTGTGAACGAACACTCCTACTGTAATTTTACCGATCAAACATATTATGTTGGAAAAACCCCTTTTATTGCTAAATTTGAATTATGAAAATCTAATTTTCTGTGATATCCAATGAATATTTTAAAGAGGTTCAAGCAGGAAGTTTATTCAGAATTTTTGGTTTCCTACTACGTTATTATAATTTAGAATTTCAAATGTAAAATAGGAAAAGATTATCATTTCGTAGTATATTAATTTAATAAGGTTATAGTTTGGCCATTAAAATACAGTTTCTTGTCAAAGCAAAAAATTAACTAAAATTAAAAACATTGAAAATTTTAATAACAATAATTTCTTTTCCTTATTTTAAAACTCGAGTACATTAGATTCTTGGCTTCCAGCAACTGAGTTGCGTTGCAGATCCAGAATTGAAAGCTGCAGCGAAGATGTTGTGAAACTGGAGACAAAACGTCGGCATATCTGTTTATGATGAAGACACGGAGCCAACTCCGAAGTTATTTGCCCCTGGTGAAAATGTTGGTATCTCGCAATTTCGGCATTTCTGTTCCGATTTTTAAACCCATTTTCCCATGCGTAATGAGGCATCAAAAAGCTTCTGCTTCAAACTCGATCATTATCATAAAAACTAACCAGATTTTAAACAGCACCAAGTCAAAAAACGGAAACTAGTGGTAGGACAAGAGGAAGGAGCTAATCCTTAAAACCAAATATGGCGATAAATGGTATTCAACACAGAAATTACAGTATTAGTCCATTCCACGTGAAAGGGCGGGCTGCTATAGATGTTTATTAATAAGTTCTAGATTTACTTTGTTGAAGTTCATATTAATGCATCAATAAAATACTTTATTACTTTAATAATATTACTATAGGGGTCTTTCGAACATTGCTACGGGTTCCTATAGGGGTTTATTCATAAGTTCTAGATTTACTTCGTTGAAATTCATATCGATGTATGAATAAAATACTTTGTTACTTCAACAATATTGCTATATGGGTCTTTCAACTCTACACCGGTATCCTAAGCCCCTCTTCAGCCGAGAAATGATGGTAAGGATGGGTTAGAGTAAGGCATTATGATAAAAAATGATTCTTCGTAAACACTACTATCTTAGTATTCACCGTATGGCCCAGGTAAACTACGGAGAAACCTGAGCCAGGAGAGTTGGCCGGGCCAGGGGATCCAACTCGGGCATCCCAAATAAAAGATGAACGCGCCTAAAGCGGAAACACTTTTCTCGGTATTCAACAAGGGCTTTATGACGGTATACTACTTTTATTTTTCAGAATAGGTATGACCTTATCTTACACGACTTTCCATAACTACTCCGACCACTTTCCTATTTAAAATCTCCTCCAAAAATCAGACAAAAATCACCAGATGCCGCGCTGATTCAAATTTCTTGCTCTTATTGACCTAGGGGCGGAGCTTGCGTCACGTAGTAGGAGGTGTATTGAGGGTGACTCAGGCGAGAATATTTACTTTTAAGCTTTCCGCTATTACTGACAGAGATGTGATAAACTTCTTTCAGTTTTTTCGCTTTGTGGCTAGGTACTATTTTTGTTTAGGGAAAGGGGAAGAACTGCACTGGTAAAAGTGGGACGCCAAAAATGTTAACTTTGGGTGAGTTTATCTCGGTTCCAACTTAAGCTACTGACTGAACTTTTGGTAGATAGTCAATAAGCGAAAGCAAATTATTTTTAGCGCTGCAAATAAGCTTCCAAAAAACGTCTGCAAATTAACAATGTTCAATGAACCATACCGCAGTCACGCTTTCCCGGATAATCCAAGCGGGAGCACCATTAGACAAAATTTTCTTTGCTCAACAATTTTTACTCTCGTATAATTTCAGTATAGGGAAGTACTGATTTCATGGAAATTTTCGAAATCAAAATGTTGACGGAAATAAATGTTTTAACCTCAAAGAACCCAAAAAAGTCTGTCTGTGGGTGGGTATGGTGTGGTGCATCATAACTATCAAACGGATGGTCCGATTTTAATGAGCTTTGGAATCTGAGGGTATATCAAACAACCACCGACAAAATTAGCTTTTCAAAAAATTCGAAACCGGAAGAGGAAGTTAAACATGTTTTTTGGTAGCATATTTTTCCTAAACAAAATTTAATAAATTTGAAAACGGAATCCGATAGAAGACTTTAAGGCAAATCCATCGCTGTTTCTAGTTTCAACCAGGCGACCGATACGGTTTTTCGAAAATTTTAAATAATAAATGTAGATAAGCTATAATTTGGTTCGCGTCTTGGCTCTCAGATTTTCTGTGACGTTTTCTATAAATTTTTGAAAATTTTAGTATTAACGCGTATGTACTGAAAACGAGTTATCAGATCAGGATACAATTTGTAATTAGAACTGCCCCTAAAGCTATCGATCAGCTACAATTTGGTTCGTGTCCTAGTCCGCTATCTTCTTTGTGCCACCTTATATGAATTTTTGAAAACTAAAACTTCCCTTATTTAATGAACGGAGGCCGATAAAAAAATTCTGTTAGACTACATTGTTTATGACTGATAATAATAGAATAAAGTTGTTAACCTAATTTTTAATTATGGCAGTATTTAGGAGGGTTAATTTTCCCTCTCCCACCCAATTTTTGATGGACGAATTTGTTCTTCCGTTTTTGGGTTTCTTTAATTCCAAGTAATCTTTTTCAAAAAACCGACTTTTCTTAGAAAAAACTTGTCAAAAATTCAGCGTACTATCAGTTTACTTTACAATATCATTCGTTCTTTGTCTCTCTCTCTCTATCTGATGCCCATGCGTTGACCAAACTCTTTCGGCGCGTACCGAAGTACACACACGCAGCTACTTGCCGCTCTTTGATACACTATTCTGTTTTTTGTAGTCAATGTTGAGTCGTAACACATTAATAATAAGGTACTTTTGAATATATGATATAAGTAACCATATCTAAAACATAGCTCATTTTTATATAAGAAACAAGCTCGACAAAAGCCATTTTTAGAGGCAAAAATGTTGAAACGTAATCTTCCACAGACGACAACGCTAAAAATGATATACAGCAGATTTTTCGAAATGCAATTGTTCGACGAACCCCTCACTCTAACATCAACCGTCCCTTTCACGAACGGCACTGGTCAAAGAGGGACCGCAAATTTTGTCAACTTTGGTTAAATATGTTTCGGTCCCAAATTAAGTTAATAATGCAATTTTTTTTCCGGCAAAAGGCAATACAAGTCTTTAATCGGAAGCAAAGAATGCGCTGCAAATCGCTTCCAAAAACGTCTGCAAATTAACCATTTCTAACGAATCATAGTGAAATTCCGCTTTCCGGGATAATCCAAGTGAAAGCACAATTTGTGAGAGCGTTTCTTACTCAACAACGTTTGTGATAAAAAGGAATTTCTTCTTCAGGGGCACAAATGTCGAAACGTAATCTTCCACAGACGACAACTCTAGAAATTTTATATTCAAAAAGATTTTTTCGCGAAACAACTGTTGGAAATGTCAATGTTTCGAAAGTAATTTTTTGAAAAGCAAATTTTTTGAAATACGGTAGGTTAGGCTAGCCTAGGTTGGGTTAGGACCCTTATACCAAACGTTTCTACACAAACCGAATTAATAGATCTCGCTGCGCTTTCTTCCGGTGAGTGCCCAAAATAAGAACCCAGCAATGTTTTCTCAAAAAAAACTTTTCCAATTTTCCTCACATTTAGGATTAATACAAATATTGTTTTCTAAATATTTAGGAAATATATTGTGCTATTTGCGTTATGTTTCCGAAAGTATTGATTTTACATAAATTTAGTTTTCATGAATTGCAATTACTCTACCGACTCGACTACAAACGGTTGGTCCCGTTTGGATGTAATTTGCAGAAATATAAAAATACTGAAGAAAAAACAAAGTTGTACTTTGATAAAAACATATTGACATAAGAAGCACAAGAAAATTCATTAAAATTCTTCCAGTTTTTTATTTGATATTTCATTTAGACAAAGTTTTAAAATTTGAGACCTTAACAATATACGCAAAAGAAGTAAAAAAGACACAATTTGAGCTGCTTCGTACATAAACTTTGAACTCTGTAAAAATCTAAGGCGTTCGGTGAAATTTATGGAACGGCTGGTCCGTTGTGGGCTATTTCCGAAAGTGTTTTTCCAGGCTCGAGCACAACCTTGTTTACGAGCTTTAATTTTGCTGCTTCATCACCTTTTCTCAAGGTACGTCATACTATCAAACAAGCTCGCGTTAAAAAAATGTATAGAAACCTTGACTGACATAATGAGGAATTTGTTGACGCATCGATAACTCGCTTTGTTGTTTAATGAGGTTTATATTATTTATGAATCCTGACGCAAGTAGTTCCGGATTACTATTAGAGTTTATTTATTTTTTTAATTATGCAAGTACAGATGTGATTTGTTTTGATACAGTACAAGTCAAACAATTTGTATTAAAATTAGGCAATAAAAAGGAGACAAATTTCAAAGGAGGGAATTGGGTTAATCAGAATTACAAAAATGTGAATTTACAGTCGGGAAAATTCATAAACACTGGGACTGGAGAAAAACTTTTTTAAGAGCATAAATAGTAATCAAAAAAATTAGAAGTGTGAAAAGCCTTTTCAAAAGTTACATGTGTTCAAAAAAAGTTGGATTGACGTTAAGTTTTGTTGACGAATAAGGCATATCTGTGCGCCTAAAATACACCCAGGTTTGACAGTTGAGTTGTTTCATGTATTTTTCTGTGTTTTTAGTAGTAATTTCTTCATTTACTTAAAGTAGTATATTTTTTTCAAACCTAATATACGAGTATTTTCACAATATACTCGTATTGATTGTTGCAAAATGGTTTACACGTTGAAGCAGAAGACATTTTTTTGCAACGGGCGTAAGGTGGACGAGGTTTGGACATATTCCGTACATAGTTGCCAGGAAGAATTTAGAGCCAAATTTTCAGAAGTTGCTGTTGACTACAGGCAGTTTGGGTTATGTCAACTCGCAAAACACGAGAACTGGGAATGCTGAAAATCCTCAACCGTTTGTTAAGACGTCTTTGCACCCTGAAAAGTTTGAGGGTTGGGTAGGCCGTAATGGAAGGAGATTAATCGAACCTGTTTTCTTTGAAGGCAATTAATAAATGCTTCTATAAAAGCAAACTTTAAGACCAAAATTTTGCACTTTTAGGTAACATTAACGTAGCCAGACATCGAGAAGAAATTTTACAACCATTTTTGAAGACTCTGCACGCAGGGTTATTTTAAGCAAGGCGGAGCAGCACCTCACTGTAGACAATAAACGCCGGCCATACTTTGTGAATCCTTTGATGAGTCGAAATGTTGCGAGCAGGTGGCCTGCAAGGTATTGTGATTAATCTCTATCTGGCTGCTTTTGTAGCCTTACCTCAAAACTGTATATTTGCGACACCAATTAAAAATTTACATGAACTTAGGCAGCTCATAACACAAAAGTGTGAAGAAATTAACAACGCTCCACATATTTTGGAAAATGTTGAGAATGGTCTTAAACGCAGAAGGTGGCGAGCGTTTCCAGTATCTTATGTACCCACTCGTAATAATAGTACATTATACACTAAGGGAGAGAATCGTCTTATTTTTGCTGAGGTGTAATTTGAAGCCCGAGGGCTACAAATACATCGAGGGAAAATGGCGGTCTCTCCCAAGGTGTATATACTATTTTTTCCACGATCGGGAGTAGAAACACTTAATTTCATAAATAAAGAATTATAATAAATCGGAGCGAAATTATAATATTTGGAGTGCTTCCATGAAAAACTACCCTAGGAAAATTGTTGTCTTATTTCGTCCCTAGGGAGTAAATGCTTAACTTCTGTCACAATTTTGATGATATAGAAACAGATTTCTACTCCCGGTCGTGGAAAAAATAAATTCTGTTATGTTACAGCGTTTTATTATTCAGTAGTTAATAAGCAATTAATATCTAACGAGTGTATTTAAGCAAATTACGGTTTATAGCGACGTTATATAATACAATATTAAACGAATTAATTGCCTGCTCCTGTAGCGTTTTCCTAATTAAAGAAACTCCCTTGCTTCTATTATAATATTATGTCTTCATGTAATGTTCATATTTTGTGTAAATTAATGTTTATTGATCAGTATTTAAATCTGTGAAATGTTTAATTTAGAAATTTTAAATGAATTTTTGTTTGTGAAGAACATAGTACCTATTCGTAGTTTAACACTTCACCACTTTCGATGTGACTTCTGACTTTTGAGGAAAAAAGACACGATTTGGAAGCAATAAAAGAGCGGCAAGAAGTTTCCGAACACTTAAGCCGAACAAGTAATAAAAAATCAATTTAGAAAAGGGGAACCGAAAATTCTTTCGAACTCCCTAACAGTTTAATGGCATCACTATTATTTCTCTATCATTTCATCTTCGAGTTTAACCAATCGATTTCAGGATTTGCACAAGCGAAGGCTGTTGCAGTAATGACGAAATAATAAGCATATAAAATTAGTCGCAGTGAATTTACGTTTCATCACAGCAATAAAGAAACGCATCGTAGTTCATGGTACGTTAACTCTTAAAACGTAAAGTATCGCGGTTTGGCAAAGTAAATTGAAATTTTCTGCTTCAGTAGTGGAAAGTAAAAAGGTGAAGGTGCACATTTCGAGGACGAAGTTTACGCAAATGCGCGTGTTAAAGCCGCCAATATTTTTCGATCATCAGATTGCTTCCACTCACTAAACCCCAACGTGAAATGGAGTAAAACACTTTTATGTGCACACAAATCTTAAACGAAGGTTCCTGTTCTAACTTTTCAATAGAAATCGATTTGCTGTGATTCAGAACGGATTAAGTTTCCAGTCATTAGTGCCAAGCATTCGATTTTAAACATCAAATAAATTAGAAAACGCAAGGAGACAAGAAGAGCACAATTTAAAATTTTCAATTAAGTTAACTTCTGGATCCCATTACGCTGAAATTGGATACCTACTTATGACTAAAGAGTTTCATCTTTGTAGGTTACATTTTGCATTTTTGTAATTTAAAATTAACCCAAGTACCACAGATATCCAATGAACAGACCATCTTATTTTAGGTCCAATACACATCCGCAAGTCCATTGACACAGAACGCAGGTCCATAGAATATTTAGAAGTGGATGTCCATAAGACGTCCCACATGGACGTTGTATAGCATTGTACTTTACGTTTAGTATTGAATATCTATTATTATTAAGAGTGGCATTAGCTCAGAGGTTGGGCGCTCAGTCTCTAACGCTGAAGGTCTAGGGTTCCATTCCCCGCCGAAGCCATGCAGCAATAAAAATCTATGCCGCAACCCGCCACTCACATTCCCCAATCCGGTGTAGGCAGCCGTGGGGTCTTAATGCCTGAAACCTTATCTGATATTTAGTCGTTCGGATTCGACGTTAAACTGTAGGTCCCCCGTACTCCGTCTTAGCCCTAAGGAAAGTACGTGGCAGAGAAGAGTGCCGGTGCTCAGCAGTGGGACGTACAGGCTGATTACGACGACGACGACGACGGATGTCCATAAGACGTCCCACAAGGACGTTGTATAGGATTCTACTTTACGTTTAGTATTGAATATTTATTATTATTATTTTATTTTTTCCAACAGTAAATAATAAACTTGAACAAAAAATGGCAGTTAGCAGAGAAGTGTAGAACATAAGTATATAAAAACCATTAACTTTTTGCATTTTCCTGTATGCGATGGTTTATGCCGGATCACCTACGTCAACTGACTGATCTTTATCACAGCGTCTAGCGTCAGTGCCGTTTGATGTTTATAGTTGTGATTGTGGTTTGTATGTGTGGTATTTTGAAATGCTTGGGCAATGCATGTGAATTATTTATTGTGTTGTTATTATGATCATAATTATTTTTTATAAGACAAAATAAATATGAATGAAAAATGTTTTATGTAGATCCGTAGAAGGATGTCATATGGGCCTCCATTGACGATGTTCTATGGATCTCCATATAGGATGTCCAATGACGTTCATTAAAGATGTATTAAGCGCGTCTGATGTTGTGACAAAGGACTACGTATGGACGTCTACAGGATGTTCTATGGACATCTGTAACATCTATCAAGGATATTCATAATATGTCTTATGAACAACTTTATGCTATATGGAAACTTGATTTTTCCCAAAAATTAATTGTCTCGAAAACCGTTGAGTTTAGCGACATAACAAATTTTTTTACCCTTTTCGTGTAATTTGGTTCATATTAATATGTTTAAAAAAATTAAGATAAAATGTACATGCAACAAAGTTATTTAGAAAAGTACCAGTGACCTCCCCTAAATTTGCGACGCCCCTGGAGAAATGTTTCAAACGAAAACTACTGTGAAATATAGAACATTGATAAATATAATCACATGCAAAGAAACAGTATATTTTATAGAGGATGGTTTTTGCATCATTAACAAAGAAATTTGTTGACAGCGCCACTTTTGAAAGTGCATACCTCGAAAACGAAGCATTTTAAGATCCATGTTTATCAAGACTTTTTTCATCCTATTGTAGGATTAGGAATCCACTATATCAATATTATGGCACTCTGTTCCGGGACACCTTGCATATTTATGACACAAACTATATAATAGTGACATATTTAATAATTGCAAGACATAGAAATTCAAAACAATTTTAATTTAAAAAAATAACACGCAGAAGAATGCAAAATATAACTTTATTATAAATAACCAATTTTAAAATATTTTTGGAAGTCAATAGGGAGCCCATATCTTTGAACAGGATCCGTTTATCGCTTCCACAAAAAACATATTCAATAAAACTGCGCCCTCTAGATAGTTATGCCTGGGGCGTAACCTTCCGCTTACCCCACTCTAGTTCCGGCACTGATTAGAAATGAAAGTGCACTTTTACAATAACTATCCAGATCATTGGATTGGACCTAGTCAAGAAATTGTATGGCCAGCTCAATCACCAGATTTTAGCTTTAAACTGCTTTTAGGGTGTGTGTGTGAATATTTCAGAGAAAAAATATCATCCGAAATGTTAAAACAAAGTAAATGTGTAAACCAGTATAACTTTGAAATTTGTATTCCAACAAGTTGAGAACATTATCAGCAATTATTATAATAAAACACTATACCGGGTGATTCAGCCTAGGGTCCAAGCTAGCAGTTTAATTATTTTTTAAGTTACTAAAATCAGCTTTCACAAGCCTCTATGTACATAGAACCCTTTAAATTTGCATTATAAACAACATGTCACTACTTCCGGTTAGACCGGAAGTAAGGTCAACTTTGTTTTTAAATTACACTTTCTTTAAGATCGATTCCTTTAGAACATTAAATTCGTTATTTAGCCATGTATAATAGTTGCTCAAAAAGTTAGAGTTGAAGTAAAAATTCAAGTTGGCCATAAATTATGTATTTATATACTCTCTGTTTGCAGGTTTTAGAAATTAGGAACTATATAGAAACTCGTTTTATTTTCAAAACTAACGTTTATTTAACGTTTCGGCGACACACAAACGCAGAGTAATTAAATTGTAAAAGAAAAGACTAAACAGTCTGAAAAGTTTAAATAAACACAATTTTCTATTAAATATTTAATTTAGCAATGACCCTGGCCGTTTTGGAAATTTCTTAGCAGATCTACGTCCAACATGAATTTTACTTCAACGTCCTCTAACGGCTAATCGTTTAACTTTATTGAGTAATTACTATATATTATTGAAATGAGAATTTAATCGTACATCAACATCTTTCAGAAAAAATGTAGGGTGCTATTTAAGAAACAAAACTTGCCGTCCCTTCCGGTGTAACCGGAAGTAGTGATGTTTATAACTCGAATTTAAAGAATTCTAACTAACATAAACGCTTGCAAAAGCTAATTTTGGTAGTAATAATTCAAATATTAGCTGGGAACATCTAGGCTGATTCACTCGGTATATCGTATATCGTATTAGATATTTTCGTGTATATGTGATTTGGACAATCTATGTGTAAAATGATACCCTGTGTGTATATACACACATTCTGTTTCTAAGACGTTTGCTATGTTTGTTTTTATAATACTTACAGGAACTCCACCAACACCGATGACGTATAAAAGCTGGGTCATGAAGAGTGCAGCCAAGAGGTTCATCAAAGTTGTCCCCGAAAGATTGCGCAGATCCGAGAACAAACTGGAACAAACGCAGAATTTTAACTAAAGTTCAAAAATCAAAAAACATCAGACAGCTCAACAAAGTTACTAAAACAACCGCAATGGAGTACTGTAAATTGAGCGAACAAATGGAGATATGTACAGTATTGTGATGGACAAATAAATTACATAACTCAAGTTTCATAGCGACAGAAATTTAATTAAATTTTGGCGGACATCAGCAAAAATGAAATATCAGGAATGTTGAAGCGCATTGTGGTTTTGTAATTGGAGTAGGTAACGGAAAACAGTTGTGAAACGAATGCTAATGGAATCATAAATTTTGTGTGAAAAATTGAACAAGAATGGACTGTATTGTGAACTGATTAAAGTATTTTGACACGAACAAATCTTTTGTTAAAAGCGGGGAGACGTGTTGCAAAAAAAACTAAGCAAAAGTTTGAAAATGCAAAATAAAAAACGAATAAAAGAAGAAGAAATGGGGGAAGAAACACTAAAGAAATACAGGGGAAAGATTTTGAAAAGAGCGAAGACAGGCAAAGAAAGTGGGAAAGCGCATCCATATGGAGGAGAGAATGGCTGACACAGAAAGAAATGTGGAAAAGGAGAATGAAGCAATGATGAGAGGAATGGAAGAGGGGGAAAGGAAAGAATTAAGAAAAAAAGGAGAAATAAATGAAGATAGACAAAAGGCGTGAGAAAGCCCATTCATGAATAACGGAGAAGAAGGTGATAGAGTAAGAAATGCGTCAGGAGATAAAAAGGGTAAAATGGGAAGGGAGGAAGATCAAGATGTGAAGAGATAGCGGAGAGAGGAAGTGAAATAAGAGAGAAATGAAAAAGATAGAGGGGTACGGAGAGAGAGCGCGAGAGACAATTTAACACAAAGAGAGGTGAAAAACGGGAGGTAAACATACAAGGTGAGACAGTTACCTGCATTTTTTGTAATTGGAGGAGGTAACGAAAAATAGTTCTAAAACAAATGCTAATGGAATCATAAATTTTGTTTTAAACAAGAATGGGCTGTACTGTGAACTGATTAAAGTGTTAAGACACGAACAGATATTGCAAGAAACTAAGCAAAAGTTCGAAAACAAAGTAAAATAGGAATAGAAGAAAGGGAGACAAGGGAAGAAACACTAAAGAAATACAGAGAAAAAGATGAAAAGAGCGAAGAGTGACAAAGAAAGTGGGGAAGCGCCTGCATAGGGAGCGGAGAACGGCTGACGCAGAAAGAAATGTGGAAAAGGAGAATGAAGCAATAATAAGAGGAATGGAAGAGGGGAAAAGAAGAGAATAAAGGAAAGAGGGAGGAAGAAGTGAAGATATACACAGGGAGTAAGAAAGCTGATGTATAAATAGAGGGGAAGAGGGTGAGAGAGTAAAAAATATGTCGGGAGATAAAAAAAGGAAAAATTGGAGGAGAGGAAGATCAATATGCGAGGAGAGAGCGAAGAGGGGAAGTGAAATAAGAGAGTGAGACAGATAAAGGGGGTACGAAGAAAGAGAGCGAGAGATAGAATAACACAAAGAGTAGGAAAGAGAGGTGAAAGAGCGGGAAGTTAACTGTATATTTGAACCTCATTACGTTAATATAATAAATAGAAAAAGATGTTTGTAACAAAAGTTGCACAGTAGAACTGGCTTTATATGTTGATGCATTCGGTTGTTTTCTACTTTCAATTGTTTCAGCGCAGCGATGTGCATTTGCTTTTTAATGGCTTGTCATGTATTTTTTATCAAAATTTTACAGAGAATTAAATTTTTTTTCCAACGATGTAAATATTTAAATACCTCACATTACGATTTTTCTGGGAATACTCTAAAAAACCACTAGGTTGTTTTTTTGTTCATAAACTTTACACCGAATAAATAGGTACAATAATTCAAACACCCTGTTTATAAATAAGAAAAAACATTTATTACGGTCAAAACAATCAACTTATCTGAATTTGCTCTTGCTATTTTCTACAGTTTATGTGTCAACGTGCAATTGTACATATCTATTTATAGCCTGCTGCAATATTGTGGGGTTTAGGTTTTTATCATGAAAATCGTAATGTAAGGTCATCATGTAACATCGGTGCCTTGAAACAGTTGAAGGTAGAAAACAACCAAACGCGTCAAAATGTAGAGCCAGTAATAGTGTGCAACTTTTGTTTCAAACAATTTTTTTTATTTGTTATATTAACGCAATTAGGATCAAATCTACAGATAACTGCCTCACCCTGTATATACAGGAGGACATTATAATTATTATGTTTGGGTTGTGCATTGTTATGATAAACATTATGTTAAATAAATGTTTTAAATTTATTTTATTCCTTTACAGTTAGACACAACCTAAAAAGGCGCTCGGTTTACAAACAAAGAAATAATGCATAAACCCAAAGCAATTTTCATTACGTTAAAAGGATTAACGATATGAAGTCATTATTCCTCAACCCTAGAGATAGAAAAACACGTTTTGTTCGTGGCCATATTAATTAACTTACTCTCTAATTTTGACTATATTTGCCTGTGTGTACTGTTATACACAGTATATTCTGCTGTAGCAATAGCAATACATTAACGTGGTCATTAAACAACCAACCCTTTCAATTAATATTCCATACGGAAAGGAAAACATAACGCAATAATGTAGTAGCACGTCAGAAACTTAGTAATCCGACAATTACATCTCCGATGCTAACTTGGTTAACAACTGTTTTGGTAATTCAGCAAAATTGGATCATTGTGCAACATTAATAAAGGAGAACGGTTCTCATACATGCGGCACGAATAGGGTGAGAAATGCAGGCTTCAAGACGAAGAGCAAACTCATTAGGGCCCATATGTGGCCAGAAAAGTGGTAGAACGAGATGGAAACTTCACTCGGTCGTTATTTATCAACGTACGTAACAGGGACGTTTCATTGGTTAGCTAAAATAAGAAATATTTGACGAATAACAGTAGTTTTTCAGACCAAAAGTCAGTCAGGCCTTTGTATTTTCCCCAACATGCTGTTAAAGTTTCAGTGAACAACTTTTTCAGAATGCTATTTAATACGTCAGTAGCTCTTTTAAAGTACCTAAATATTACAAGGTGTCCATTTTAACGTGTAATCCCTTTAATTCTTTATAGTAGGCAACACATGTTGCATGTCAGAAGTTGATTTACTACTAGAATATAACTTTATAATCAGAACAGTAGTTTGCTGTGGGTATAACTCACTGTACATCTTTTTATGATAAATAGTCAAACCCGAGTTTCGTAACCACAGCAAACTAGTGTTCTCATTTATAAAATTAAATTTTAATGTTAAAGCAACGTATGTCAACCAACGTGTGCTGCCTACTCAGAGTTAAAAAGTTACACCCTCAATATTTCGGCATAATTAAGCAAAGAAGAATAGCATAATCAACAGTTTAGATACGCCAAAAAAAATGAAGCGTATGTACGAAGTTAATTTATACGTATTTACTGTTACCGTCATTATTGCCAGTCACATGCAATCACATTCAATAATTCTTACAAATAGTTCAAAATACTCAAAGTTTGGTGATTAAAATACACTTGCTGCATGCAGAACATTGTTGTTGGTTGCATATAGCCTTACACCTTAGTCACTTTCATTTTCAGATTTCTGAGAACACATTAAATAAAATTTAATGCAAATCCAACCAGTAACGGTTTTGCATATCAATAATAATCCATCAAGTAAACTAAAAATTATCCATAATTCTGCCGCTTCATTTGTAGCCAAAAATCGTTTTGTTAGGAAATATCACGCGTCCTTAAGCATGAGTGATGCTGTCTCACAGCAACACGATTGAGCTTGTCAATGAAAGACATAACTATTTAAAAAAATAATTCACGAATAGGATTTTTTATATATTCCACTTTCAAAACAATAAGCACAGATCAAAACAATTTGCTAGTGTTGTTGCTATGGTTACAACACTGATAACACCGCGCCATTTTAAAAAGTATTGTCGCGAATATTCCAGTCGCATTGTAACAGCCAATGACTTCCGTTTATTTTCAGACTCTTAACCAATTAGAACTTGACTGGCCGCGATAATACTATTTTATTTACTTCGATGTTATCGGTGGTTTATAACCATAGCAACACGTCAACATGATTTTTTATTTTCTCGTTTAATAATAATTAAATAACAAATAATTACACAATTTCATATTTTAATTTTTTTTGTTTGTGGAATATCCTAAAAAATACCACTTGTGAATTAAAAAGTATCTATAATTCTGTCTTTCATTTAGAATTGACAGATTTATTGATGATTTTTAATTCACATGCGGTATTGCTGTTGATAATCCTAGATATGTAATTGGCTAAGAGTCTGAAAATAAACAGCTGTCCTTGATAGTTACAATGTAAGTGGAATATATAACTCCAGCCTCACAACTGTGTTAAAAAATGTTATCGGTAAGTCTGTCGTTTTATTGACAACAGAAATCGTGCTTCTAGGAAACACCACGAGTCCGTAAGACGAGTGATCTTGCCTTATAGCAACAACGATTGAGTTTGTGAATGAAAGACATAATTATCTAGTAACGTTTTAATTCATGAGTAGGAATATTCCATGATGAAAATAATTGTTACGTATTGACGTACTCACGCGGTCTTTTAATTATTACAAGCAAAAGTCGCTTTAAAACGAACTATACTTTGCTGTTGGTGTATTTTGCTGTATAGTTGCGACGAATCTAAACTGCAAAACAAACTCCTCAGCGAAGTAGATGTTAAAAATTAGCTCCATTAGATTTGCAGGTATTTTTATGTTATTAAAAACACCTTGCCTTGCAGTAACTAAGGCATATTAGCGCATATTAATTTATTTCTTGGATTTTGCGTTTTGACATACAAAAATACATTAAAAAATTCAAAACAGCGATAGCTCATGACACGGTTTCAAAAGTTTTATGCCAACGACGCAACAAAACTTTACCAGCGACTTTAGATATACACGCTACGAAGTATAACAAAATAATGAAACATTCAACCCATTTACTTCCGCTCACGGACAATCAGCGTCCAAGAGGGCGTGGGCCAACCCGGCTACAAATTAAACTTCGTGGATGGAACAATAACTATTCTTTATCTCCCTCCCCCTCTCTCTTTACATCACATCAGCGGTCTGTCCCACTTTTCTCATGATATGCCAAAACTCGGATAATAAGAAGAAAATAACAAAATTTACCCTGAGGTGTACAAAAATGCGACAACGTTGTTTATATTGTATACGTTTCCCTTGGCGACGAAAGGGGATAAACTTAAACGTGGAAAAATCAGGTTATCTGTAACATAGCTCAGGACGGTCATAAGACAAAACAACTAAGAAAGATCGAGCACTAGTTCCGATCACAAATCAACACCCAGATCGAGCACTAGCTTCCGGTCCCAGGAGCACTTTTTTAGGGTCCTCTTAGTCGTACAAACTAATCCTCCCCCCCCCCAGATTGAGCACTAAAACAACCAACCTCATAGGCTCCATAGTTCTACTTTTGAATCGAGCCTCAACTTCGCTCTAAAGTAAATCATCTCCACATCTACGAGTCACACCAACACCTTTCGTTCAGAGCTCAAAGGTAAAACAGCACCTACTCACACTATAGGTCCCCTCTTACTACCGTTAATCCTTGGCGAAGACGTATAAGCGGCTACCCCAGGTATCGACAAAGCCGCCTCAACCCCACGAGTTTCGTCTCAAACAAAGCAGCACCCTGCAATAACCACCAACACGAGATGCAAGCCTCAGGCTCGATCCTACGTGGACGACAAACCTCATAAGCTCAATTTTTTTAGGGAGCCAATCTGAGATTTTTCTTAAATATATTGTGCCCAGTACCAAAGCTTCCTGTAAAAGTTTTCTCGGTGATTTTGTTGGATCGTCATCCAAATGTTGTGTTACATTGCCAACAGTTTCGTCGTTACGAATCATGGCCTGCGTTTTCTGCACCCATGCAATACTGCCAGCCAGCGTCTCCAAACAAGTTTGCAGTGTTTCTGACACAAAGGCAATTTCAGAAAAGTTTTGCAGACCCAATCAATACAATCATTGCGCAAATATGATTGAATCATGTATATTTCACGCTTTTAAACGAAAGCCATTACAACAACAGTTCCGTAAATAACAATTCTATTAGTTCCAAGTTCGTTAATTAAGGTAGGACAGTGATTTTGTTGTTTTTGAGCAACCCTAATCAGAATTTTATTCATTATATTATACAACGGCTACATTGTCAAACATTCTAGTTTCCAGAAATTGTCTATTGGCCCAGGACAAGTAAATTTAAAGGTAATTATTACGTCCTTGTTTTTAGTCAAATTTAATCGACAACAACGAACTAAATTCAGCAATTAGCATAAAAGCATTATTTAAACAGCGTACAGTTTTATCAACTTAACTGACTTTCTGTAGAGTTTCCCTAATTAACTTTGCTAAGCTATTCATAATTTGATTAAGCATATTTTTATTCAACTACTAATTTGACAAAGAAAATCTGTTTACGTGCTTTGCAGCCCAATTAAATTTGACGAAGAGAAATGGCTTACAATGCCAGTTAATTCAGGGAAAAAACAAATTTTTGTTGGAAAATTATATTTCATTACAAAAACACTAAAATCCAGACAAAATCGATGAAATAATATAGCAACTAATGTTAGTTATTGATTTCAAGTAGAAATAAAATATAAAACTATCTATCAAATTTAATTTGTTCGATTCTGGTAAAAAAAACTTCAACCCTTTGAAGTTTCAGGAAGTAACATGTCAAACCATTTCCGTCATAACATATTGAAATAGTTTTCTTTTCAATGCACATCAAAAAGGAAATTTAACTTGCATAAAGGCAACGTTGGAGAGGAAATCTAGAAAGTTACACGCATATCTTCAACTTATGTTGCTACCAAAAGTTGTTAGAGATGAGCAAAAGTTTTCCACGCTAAGTATTCAAATATGAACGCTACATATTTTATGAGTAGCTTTTTACATGCTTTTAAATTATATCTTCCAATAAACTCGGCCAAAATGAACAGAAAAGGTCATAAAATGTAGATATTCACGAAAGTTTGTGGACATTATAAAAAAAGTAGCTCTTTTCCTTACACCTTCTAAATCTCAACATAAGACCTGACAAAATTGAATTTTTTATGTTATTAAATTAAATCTTAATACACACCACTGCATTGGGGTGATATAAAAGAAAATTACAACCTGAATTTTTTATATAAAACATTCATTAGAATTTTTGACGAATTTTATTTTTTAGCTGCAGTACATGATTGTTAAGCATTGGTGCATAATATAATTTCTACTAGCAGAACCCGTGGACTACGCCCCACGGTTGGTTTTGTAAACTTATTTAAAAGAAATAGTAAATACGCTGCCCAGTGAACACAAGAAGAATTACTACTTATCAGAGATACATCTCTAAAAGAACTTTGTTATATAACATATTTATGCAATGGAAATGTCACTTCTATGTCATATCCCATGTGCGTGTGTTAGGGACACTTAGAGCCTAGCGTTCTATTTGGAATTTTTATGGCCCAGGTGCGTGTCATTTAAATAAACTGTAACCATAACAGCTATTATCTTTAATGGCATGATAAGTATTCCAAATAAAACAATTTGTGTCGAGATGTTAGACATGTTCTTAATGGGTTCAGCAGTATTTTATATTGTCACATATGCAAGGAGTCAGCGATTATGAACATGCTTCGGTTTGTTTCCATGATTAATAATCAGCGCGCCTATAATGCGCCGTTTTAATTTTTTTATATTTATGTATTAGAACATGTATAAGAAGAAATGAGCGTAGTGTATATAATTGTAAAAAATTATAACATAATGTATGTAATTGTAAAATGTATTAAACTACTTATGCAAGAAGCCATTATACTCAATGTAGTGGGTTAATTGTTTAATATAAGTTAAAGATGTCAGCGGTTTATTTATCCATCCGTATTGTGATGTTTACGTGCGTGTTTATATGACATCATTCTAATCGAGCAAAATAAACTCGATGTCAAGAAAAACAAAAGTGGGCGCACTTATAGTTGTGGTCTTAAATTTTATTACTTTTATTAAATATTAGCGTTCTACACAGCACAACGTAACAAAAAACGACGTAAATTGCGTTGGGGCCCAAAATTAAAAGTATATTTTAACAAATAAAAACAAATGTAATTGAAATAGCCCTAAGTATTTTCCACCTCGCGGCCCCGTTGCTTGCTCCACAGAGTTTGTTTTCGTAATGACAGTTATCAGCAGATTATGTTATCAAAAACAGACAAGCAGTATAATTATTTGCGTCGAAAACTGTGCTGGTCCGCTGTGCAGCAGTGTATATGCAAATATGCGCCTTGTTTAATTGACGCGTATAGATGCGGTTTCTAGTAGCGGCCGTCCGGCGCGGTAAAAATTCAGACAGGCTGAAGAGATCTGTATTTCTAATACAGATTTGTTTCTAGGCACAATCTTAATTTAATAACAACACCGTAGACGTTTATACGAGAAATCTAATAGAATAAAATAATTACATATATTAGCCGCCTTCAACCGTCTAGGTATCTTCTATTTATTTCTAGACCAGTGGTTCTTAAGTGGGACAACCGTGGGTTGTAGCCGCATGCGGCCAACTGGGGTTTCAAAATTTTATAACCACCTGTTAAACAACAAATACGAGCCCGAAAGCACCAATCCAAAATTTTTAAAATAAAATATTAAATGTCTTATTATTGCTACTACATTTTTAAATAATTAAGTTTCTCGTTTGTTTTTAGATATGCGAGTAGGGTAAGTCCACTAAGGCAGCGGCTCCCAACATTTCTGTAGTTGCAAACCAATTCAAAAATTTAACAAACCACCGAAAAAACTGCACATTAATTTTAGAACGTAATTTTCGTTTTTTTAAGGAAGAATACAAAAAGACAGATGTATCTTTGAGTTACATGAATATGCATGGTACAGCAATGATTCACAAAACATAATACAAAATAGTATGTACATATAACTTTACAAAAAAACTTAAATCTGACTATCATAACCAGGTAATAAGATTAAGACAACAAAACTCATATTAAACGCACTCGCGGTTTGCACACATGATCCTTTAAATGAACAAGAACATGCGCGTGGAAAGTGCACAGAGGTGCCTCGTTAGGAACATAGCGGGCGAGACAGCACTGTTTTTGTTGAATAATGGTAGAATACTATGCATGACGGTTTAATATTATAAATTTTATTTATTGATGCATTCTTAAGGTTTTAAGCAAGGAATTACGAAAAATTAGAAAATTACCACCGCGAACCACCTAAGGCTGGTTTCACACGAGACGACAGCGATACGATATGTCGCGCGCGATATATCGTTACGATGTCGGATGCAGCAAAAGTATATGTAATATGCGGGAGTCTTTCACACTAGAGCGATACGATAAATAGTATCGCGCCGATAAGGCGATATCGCAATTACACGCGATTTGTTCTCTAGAACCGCCTCGGATTGTTATCGCGACGACTCTTGTTGACAATGCATATTATATGTGTGTTTGCACACGGAAGCGATAAACAGTACAGTATCGTCTGGATTAACAATGAACTACGGAAGTTTAGTCTTTCGCAGCGTTGCATGGATGAAGGTTGACTGCTAAAAAAATATGGCGACAAGAAGAAAAGTGAATTGTGAGCCGCTAGATTTAATAGAAATGGTCGAACAAAGACCATGTCTTTGGGACAAAACGTCTAAGAACTGCTGCTTTTCTCTGGCTCCTGCGTTGTATCCAGAGTAATAACACAACACGTCTTCTTTCCATCATCGATTGTTTTACGCTGGCAACACTGGTCAAACTTTTCAACTTTTAAAGAATCTAAATTACCGTTATCGCGACATTATCGTATACATGTGAAACACCGGGGCTGGTGCGATACGATATATCGCGCGCGACATATCGTATCGCTGTCGTCTCGTGTGAAACCAGCCTAACATGGCATCACGGACCACAAGTGCTTCGCGGACCATGAGTTGGAAATCACTGGCCTAATGTACGCAGTGTTTTCTTACGCAATGACAAAATTAACTCACGTGCATTAGGACAGTAGTGCGGAACCAATAGTTCGTGCACGACTTTGTGGTCCGTGATGCCAGAAATATTTAATAAAATAACCTACGGTAAATTACGTCCCTGCGCCTAAACTATTCTACACCAAGTGGTAACACCATCGACTTTTCTAGAAAAAGTTTAATTAAACATTATTTACATATTATCGCCCCCCACCAATGTCTTGATGCCTTTAATTTTTTCAAGCCGTAGCCCCGATTGGAAGGTAACGACATCTATATTTTTGAGGGGAAATCTAGTAAATTACAGATTTTTACACCCTTCCTAATATCTTCTGTGTGTATATAAACGTAGTTGTAAGTAGTGAATGGAATATTCGATAGCAAAATGTCGATGTTCTCGATTCTTTAAAGTTATCGAAAACACTCGAGTGATGAGGGATGTATTCGAATACTGCACTTGATCTTGCAGGGCGAATGCAGGCCGCTTATTTTCGTTTTACTTTATTCGCGAACCGTAGAATTATTATCAAGAATTCAAGAAGCGATATTGGATATTTCAACACCTATATTTAATCTCATTTACAAATAAAGTGAACAATCTAACAAACCGAGGCCGTCAGGTTTTACACAGTGTTCTTGAGATCTCGAAAGTATTCGAATACGCCAACTATTCGATTTTTAAAAGTACTCGACTCTGTCCATAGTCGTAAGTAATAACAGCATCGACTGCTTAGGAAAAATCTAGTAAAACGTAATGAGCTAACTACAGATTTATTTTAATATTTTAAAATTAAATTAAAATTACCCAAATGATTTTTAATCATCTCTTATGATTAGCTGTAAGTTGTTTTTAATTTACTACTTGCTTAGTTTTAAATTAATTAAGCTGCCACCAGATTTAAATTAAAATGCCTCCTTTCTTAATTTTCTGTGTGAATCGTCAAAAGAAATTAATTAAATACTACGTCAATATTGTACCGTTAGCTAGGATAACGTAGAAAACACAAGTTCTTTGAAACGTTATCCGCGGTCGAGCCTTTCGCATTTCCTTTTTACAAGCATCTCACTCTTTCATCTTTTGCTCAACAAACTCAATATCGTCCTTAAAAATGTTCGCTATCTGCCAAAAGCATTTGTGTACCGAAAGCTGACACGTTTCGTTAATGAATTGGATGCGCCATTTGGTACCTCACACCTCCTAAAAGACAAAGAACATTATATAACTGCCCTTGATCTTAATTTCGCCCTAAATTGACTCAACAGCTGTGCGAAATGATGCGTTCACTGTTATTATGTAAATTATGGCACTGCGGGGTTTTTGAAGTCATTTAAGCGCTACAGGAAATTTAGAAACTGCTAATTAAGAGCAAAAGTGAACCTTTTACCGGTTTTACGTCTTACACGGCCTGAAACAACGTACATTTTTCAAAGGAAGATAAATTTAACTTCTTTACAAGGAATTCCGAAGAGTACCCTCATATATCCGACTTTTATTTTTGTTCTCTTTTGGTAGGTAAACGAATACTGCATGGAAATGTAACATTTATATTCCTGCTTTTTTAGGCATTTTCTTAGGCGCAACCATTTCCATTTAGACGTCTTAACCATGAATGTATAAAACGGGGCTAAGAAAACTTTCACCATCGGGCTTCTATGCGAAGGCTAACTTTCAGATTGCATAATTTTGTTCCAGGTGCTGTGAACAAAAATAACTAGAAGAAACGAAGGCGCTCCGAAAATGTCTACAATTAAAATTAATTTGTATCATTTCTGCCATCGACACTCCCAACTTGACTTTTGTTCGGAATATCAAGGTTTTGAGGGTAGGCAAATTAGAATTCAGAATTAGAGCAGAGGGGTTGATAATGAAAACTTTCGGCATAGCATAGAACGTAAAAAAAAGTACCTAAATCTCTATTTAGTTAATTAATTATGCATTGAAAACTGATACTTTTAATTTTAAAAAGTGAGCCCAAACAATCTTGCTTATAAATTAAAATTTAAAGGTTGTAGACTAATTTAAAACTTTCTCAGTTTTTTCAATTTCGCACTTTTGCTATCTACGTTTGGGTTAAGTAATAAGTAAACAAGAAAACTTTTTCACTGACGTCATTTGACATTTTCCACATAGCACATACTATATTTGGTGCTATCCACTTTTCTCTTTTATGAACTGACCGATCTCATTATTTATACGGGGCACACACCTTTACTTGTGCTTACCTGACAGACAAAATTATATTTTAATAACATTTAATTTGAACAAACAGAATAACGCGCATGTGCACACGCGCACAACGCGCACACCCGCACACCCGCACACAAACACACGCGCACACATACACCAACGCACTCACGCACAAAATGCGGGAATTCAAAAACTTGCGAGGAATTTTTGGAGAATCCTTGAAGTTTTCTAAATTTTCCTATAATCGTCAAAAGTTTCAACATATTTTAAAAATTTAAAACAATAATAAATTTTAATAAATTCGAGGAAGGTCTCGTGGCGGTTGCCCGACAGCTTTTTTGTTATTGTGGCATACGCGTTGTTCGATTATCAACTTCATTCGAATGGCAATCATTTGATTATGAAAACCATTCGGTTATGCCCATCACTAGTCCGGAACTATTGGGGTTTGCGCAGAGACAAGGCTAAGAGCCTGCTTCGTTTGAAAAAGAGCACGTGATGTTGGAGGGTTTTGTCGTGACCTGGTGCTCCTTCGCCCTTTAAATGGCTAACTGTGCTGGGTACAAGCGTCTAGACGCTTGGCTTAACAGCCAATCCCGAATTGCGCAATATCGTCTAATATTGGCACGCATATGTACGAGTGTGACATTTACATCGCGATTTGCATTGTTAAAGCCGATTTTTGCATTGCTAATAAATTGCATATAATAGAAAACAACAAATTCTTTTTTTTATTTATTACCAGACTTGCGTGTTACTATGCCGTCAATCAGTGAGTGAATGCAAATTTGTCTTCGTATTTTTTCTTCTGGTCCCAACCAAGATTCGACCCCACAACTACTTATGCAGTAAAAAAGCAGTACACACGAACACACCCGCATATCCATCTGCGCCACTACGAACTTGTTGTTTACACACATTCCAGCTGCATGCCGAGGAAGTGCGCAAGTCATGTGAGGTAGGATCGGCTGTATGCCCAAGCGAATAGGCGTTATTGTGCTGGGAGAGCCTTTGTTGACCTTGTAAGGGAAGGGGTTTCAACGAGATTCGCGCTTAACAGTGGTAGGGAGAGGGACCGTAAGCTTGGCCTCGGTCTAGATACCAAAATCTTGGGAACTGAGAGCTGATTCGATGTTGGAGGAGTTTGTGAGGATGGTTTACCTTGAACCGAAAGATAATGCCACAACGAAATGATGCTAATACTCGATTCAATGTAATAAACTGTTTTTCCTATGCAAATGCGTTGTTTATGAACGTGTTATTGCCTAGGAACTGTCAACAAATTCCATAGCAACGTCTACACAGTTTAAATGTGTGTCGAATTTTTAAAACATTTGTTAGTTTTGCTGATTTGCTTTTCACAGCATTAAGAGAGTGAGATGGACCGTAGTTGTTCTGCAGACAAAGCGGGAGAGCGGTATCCCGACTGTCCGCAATTTTTCCCTTGACGTTGATTGGCTGGAAGTGGAAATTTTTCATGTTTTTAGATTTTGTGCAGTGAAGATGTTAGCAGCGGAATATTTAAATTCTTTTAATCATATCACAAATTTCTGCGACCAATAGTATTATCCGACTGTCTTCTATTACTTCCTCAAATACACAAATGCAGCATTTCCGTATTTGAGGAAGTAAACCCGCAGTAACTTTTATTTTACAGAATTCAAGCTAGTAACAATTTTAAATGAGTTAATATTTTTCAATTTATTCTTTTCCACTGAACTTCTAAAACAGATTCTCAACTGTACAAGCAATTTTAATCGAAGCGGACCAAGCCTTGTGGAAATATGGAAGAATTATTTTTATTACAAATATTTTCTAATTCAACAAAGTTGTTTTACATACTGAAGCATCACTGAAAAATAAATTGAAACAGAGCTCTACATATATTCAAATGTACACAAATTTACAAATTTAAATAAACTCGAAATAAAATATTAAAAGAAAATTCAATCCGAATGAACACGCACCGCTTAATGAAATGCTTAAAGTCGTGACTGGAAACCCAAAATTCGAAATATCTTATGCAGATTGCTGCCGGAACTCTCGTCAGTTCATCGCTGCAAGCTGTTAAATTGCACCCTGCCATATTCAGCACTCAAATCACGTCTTTTGGTCACTAATATCGTCTCTAACACCAAGGGTTCGGAATAGTGAAAGGTGGGTAGAAATATTTGACCCAGCCCATTATAATATTGAACCTATAATATAAAAGGTTTGGTAAATATAAAATGTGAGCGGTGAAGCAATAACGAACTAACGTGGGAAAAATATACAAAGAAAATGTGAGTTTCATACGATTGCGGAAAGTTATTTTTAGCCATGATATGTTTACCTTCCCATTAAGCGTTTGCTTGCTGTGTTATTGAAGTAGGGTTGTCAGGGAACTACCTATAGCAAACAAAGGCATTGCGTAGGTGGGTACATACGAGGAGAAGCCAACGTACAGGAGAGTCAACAATCAAGGAAAGGTTACTGTGGTATAACATTGAAATTTGATACTCTTTTGAACTACTGCTGCCAATAGGTTCTTAAATTTTAGAAAGTGTGCAAAAGTTTTCCTAATTTTTAACTACAAAAACAACACTTGCTGAATTTTTCAACAAATGTACAGTACACGAAAATAATGTTTTTAATAAACAGTTGACGGTATGGACCAAATACCAAATGTTGTATTAAGATAAGTTTTAATGAGTAAATAATGATACCTCATAGAAGTAAAAAGTAAAGTAACTTTCACACCAACAACTCCATGAAAACTTGTTCTCAAAAGTTTCGTTTTGTAACGCCTCCAACACTTCTTTCTCCTATTATTCAATTCATTTTACGTTTTTACTTTACACGGTGAAGTGATTTCTAAATATTTTAAATTAATTATTTAGGTGCAAGTTCTATTATACCAAAAGTCGAATTAATCTGTTATATTACAAATTTAGATGTAAAACAAGTAAACAGTTAGAGATTGGCGACATATGAACAATTAAGTATAGACTGAAATGGCACTTTATAATTTATAAATGAGAAGCTTTATAGAGTTCCGTATATTATCACGTTTATGCCGATCTAAACAGTGGCGTTTTATTAACAAAACTTGAGCTTAAACTATATACTGAAATCAAAATTGATAAAAGGTATACACTTACGTGAGATACACCAACAGTAACCTACATGAAAACCCTATGATGAGGGTTAAGCTTTGAAGAAGCTGTTGGTAGTAGAAAAGCGTCGTGGTTGAAGCAGGAAGATGTAGTAACTGCTCCACTTTACTGATATAATTCGTTTTATAGACTAACACACCGCCTGATTAGTAGGTCACATTTACAGTACCCTGCACTTGCTATACGCAATAATATATAGAACAAAAATGACTAGGTACTGTTATTTATGTATTACCGACATAAAACTCTATAAATTAAAAACATTCAGGAACTGGTCTAAGCAACATCAATACCTTTTTATCATATTGCAACAATGTAAAAAATTCATCCTAAGGTATATGTTGGAAATAAGAAAATTGTATGAAAGTTGGAATTAATGTAATTAAATTTCTTGCGTACAGGTTCAATTATACCGAACGGTAAAATTTTTTTTTATAATTAACTACACCTATAGGAAGATAATGCCCTTGACCATCCTTGACAATCCTCGACCCGCGTTTTACGATGGCCAAATAGAATTATTACTATTAAAAAAAGCAACAATTATGCAGGTTTAATTATGTTATACGTTGCCATGTAACGGCGATTACAGTTTTGTAAATATTAAATTCACCCTGTCTGTATTTTTTTATTATATTGTGCAGGCGTATTTAACTAATGGCGACTTCTGTTTTATATTAAATTTCTCCTATCTGTACTACAGGTTTACAGAATAAAACGCAGCAGCCCTGCAGCGTTTCCAAGAGCACCAACATACTGCTAGATCGAACCAACCTACGGTCCGTAGCCAACTAACCCCACGAACTGCTTCAAGAATAAAATAGCGACTATACTAAGTTTCGAAAAAGGCCCTAGCATTGAGAGCGCCTTTAAGAACAAAGCAGCGGCCACACCAGGCGTCGGCAAAGCCTTCCCCAGCACCGCAAGCTCCTTCTTAAGTGAAACAACGCCCCGCCCCACAAAAACCCCTACCAGGACATGCAAGCTTCCGGTCCGGTCTCTACGCTGATCACAACCTTCTAAATACCCAGCTCGAGCCTTTTGCTCTTTGTTTTTTCAAATAATTTGTTTAGATAAGCTTTGTTCTTGTTTTCTGCTTAATTTCATGTTACTATTTAAAAATAATGTAATTTTGTCTGTCACATAAATACACTCAAATTTTAAAAATGTCAAGGGTTACTCTAACCCGGACTTAAACCGGATAACCGCCCGCCCCAATTAATTTATCAATGGCAAATAAATATCAAAAACAGAGAACTGTTGAAAAATGAGCTACTTTTAGAAGCAAATAAATTGACAGTCCTTAATTCTCTCTATAACTCAACAACATTTTCGGTTTTCAAAATCGATTTTCTTAAAATAGCTCATTCGAGTTAAATTGGGCTCCTTCAGCTTCCTTTAATTGCAATTATTATTTAATTTAGTATTAAATCACAGCCGCGGAAAGGATTTAAACGTCCTGAAAAGAAACTGTAAGAAAAAATTCTTTTGATGTTGAAAATAAAGGGCAAAGTTTAAAGCAAATGAGGCAAAAATCTTTTCAGTCTACTCTTTCAAAGTGGCGTTATAAATGAGCGTTATCGTGGAGTAACAAACTCAATTTTGGAATTAATTTTAGGCTGGGTTTATCGACTTGCGATTAATCTTCTTTTTACAATAGCAACCCCATTAGTCGGAGCTAACTACTTAAAAAGTGCCACGTCACCGTGATTCTTCTATGTGATTAATTTTAAATTAAAATTTTTAACACTGCAACACATTAAAGTTAATTAGTGCCACAAGCAGGCACAATAATACGATTTTAATTCTCGAAAATGGAGTACAATAATTCTGCAAGCATTTAACCTCGTTCTTGGTTCGTAAACTGAACCTCACCCCCTAAAATGTTTAATGTATTGCGAAATACTCCATGCTAGTAAATATCTTGTCTCTAATTGCTGCGCATTTGCGTTTAGAGCCTTGTCTAAGCACTTGAAATGAAAACCGCTGTTATTTGAGTACTTGACATCACTTATGTGGAAAATAGGGAGACATCCATCGCTTTGCCGTTTAAAAGCTCTGCGTTACTCATCGATTCTCTTATTTATGTAGCACCAAGGCCTCGGGGCTTTTAAATTTAAATAATAAGGAAACGTATTTTGCGATTCTGTATCGTATTCAGGGGGATTACATAAGTTATTTTTGGAAATATGAAATTTATATCCATATTTCAATTCATAAATTCTTTTTTTCGGAATGATTACGGTTTTTGTTGCTTTCCTTTAGTGGTAGGTACTTAGCAAAAACGCGCTGTCGCTACATTTTAATGAAGGTCTTATTACTCAAGCAATTATTTAAAATTTAAGGCAGTCAAGGCAATAAACGAACAACTCGGAGCTTATTTAGTGAGTAATGGGAGACGCAGCCGTACACACGAAAAATACACAAAAAATTCAATGGAATGTAATATACAAATTAAATTTAATTTTAATCCATTTAGTGCGGGATTCTTCTGTAGCAGCTTTAATATCGGTTCTAGAAAGAAAAATAACATCACCTTCCTGCAGCTATACTCTGTATAGCGAGGATGAAAAAACATGTTTTAGATAGAAGTTTTGCGGTTTCAACAGCTGCATAACCTTAAATTATTTTTAACTCTGCAAGATGTTTTGTTATTGGGCAGCATAATATGAACAATTAACCAAAAAAGCTGCCTATAAACAGCGAACAATTCGGAATTGACAATTAAAAAAATGCTCAAATCACTTCATCTGGGCTTTATGTATTTTATAAGCAATACGAGGAGGTATCAGATGCAGTCTAAAAGTTAACTGTTAACTACTACCTAAGAGCCGATAGCTAAGAAAAAAATTAAACTTATAAAAA
Organism: Ctenicera cuprea; assembly: GCA_958336395.1. Classification (NCBI taxonomy): domain Eukaryota; kingdom Metazoa; phylum Arthropoda; class Insecta; order Coleoptera; family Elateridae; genus Ctenicera; species Ctenicera cuprea. The sequence goes on along the minus strand of OY284487.1, from coordinate 16,572,605 downwards.
CAGCGACGGCTTAAATCAAATAGTGTTTGTCTGCATATCGCATGAAATTTATGTGAGACCTTTCGGCATTGTTCCTAACAGAAAGTACTGAAGCAGTGGCCGTCTCGTTTCAACAGCTTCGTGGTTGGCCTACCGGCTACTCAAACGCCCTAAAACTGTATGTTTGGCAGAGAAAGATGTAAAATAAACCGGCTGTGCTGACACTTTTGGAATCTGCCTACTTTCGGGTTCGTGTACTACGCGCTGCGGGTTTTGCGATACGCCTCGCGCAACGTATGTTGCCGCAAATTTTTAATGTTTGGGAAACGAAATTAATTTTTCTTGATTTTTAACCGACTTCAAAAAAAGGAGGAGGTTCTCAATTCGTCTGTATATATGTTTTTTTTTTTAATGTATGTTCGGGCGTAACTTTTTTGTTTATGAACCGATTTTAATGATTTTTTGGTGTTGGGTTCAGTATAGTTCCAAGGTGGTCCCATTATAATTTCATTGGTATTGGAGCTTGAACTTCGAAGATACTCCTCAAAATCTATTTTTTTAACCGGCTTTTTAGTGTTTCCGTATTTCATCTTCCGTTTCAACTAGCCGTCATTTCCTCATTCGAGAAGCATCGTTACTAGGTCCACCCATCACTTAAAATTGTAAAATAATTAACTTTAAAAAAAAAAGGGAACCGACTTCAAATAAAAACACAAAAGTGACATAAGTTAACTAAAAGCAAAAAATAAAGGTTTTTTTTATACAACAGTTTAATACTTATTTGTTGTTCCGTTTAATGTAATTAAGAAATTGCTGTTTATTATATAATTATTAATTGTTTTATAATTTTGAAGTCGGTGCCAAGTAAAACATAAAAATTATATACCTTGCTGCAATAATAACAAATTAGATTCGAATTTTTATGTTTTACTTGGCACCGACTTCAAAATTATAAAACAATTAATAATTATATAATAAACAGCAATTTCTTAATTACATTAAACGGAACAACAAATAAGTATTAAACTGTTGTATAAAAAAAACCTTTATTTTTTGCTTTTTAGTTAACTTATGTCACTTTTGTGTTTTTATTTGAAGTCGGTTCCCTTTTTTTTTTAAAGTTAATTATATGCAATAACATTCCTCGGCGTTAAAATAAACCACAGACGATACAGCAAATTCATCAAGCAAAACTTGGGTGGTAGAAGGAAATTAGCTCCTTTATATATTACTCGTGGGCAATTTAGTTTATTAACTAAAAGGGTATAAATGATTGAATTTAAAAATTCACAGGAGGTGTCACAGAAAAATTAGTAAAGTGGAACGACACAAACGTTACTTTTCATATTTTCTACAACTTATTAAATATTTTGGGGGACCTAATTGTGTTTTCAATTATTTGTAAGAATTTTGATAAACATCTTAGTGCATGAATCAGTGCCGGGTCGTTGAAGAGCTTGGTTCGAGGATGCGAGCAGGTATAAACACTCAAAGCTGTCTTCAATTTTGTTGACGTCACGATAAACGACTAACTGAGCTGTAATAATGGTTGAAGTATGGATGGAATGGAGGATTGCCCATATATCTTGTTTTTTTAGAAATCTAACAGACAATGAACTGTACAACGTTATAATTATGAAATTTACACATTTGCAAATACGGCAAGTATTACTATCTAGTATGGGAAAGTCCACTCGACTGAACACTTCACCGGTTTCTTTCTAATTGAAAAGATTCAGGAGAATGCAATCGGTTTATAAATATAACTTTTAAGAAACAGCCTGTTATTTATTTAATTAATAACAAATATTATATCAATGCGATGCCGGCGATGCTTGTGGAGCAGTGATGAGTCATGACAGGCGACTATCTTATTATAACCATTTATTTGTAATAATAGCAAGTAATAATAGCTAGTTCGTAACATACCAAATGGTTTTATTCACCACACTAACGGTTTAGTTCTAACTGAGAGCTAATGATGAAAATTTTCAGTAATTCGCATTCGTCTTGTAAAAACGTATTTCATCGAAATTCATTACTTATTTAAATAACACCATGTTTGTTTTTGTTTATGAAATATTATGTTAAAATACCTAAAATTTAAGGTTAATCTGATTAACTGGTCGTCATGATTGGATCTGCTTTATGTCAATAATAGATGAAATTTAAATTAACAAAAGGTTAGTTAAACAGAAGAGAAATGCGGTTTAATCAACAAAAAATGCGAATTCTAAAATATAGGTAAAAGCACCGAGATTGTCCTGTTTAAATAAAAAAATTCGATAAACATTGAACAGGCAACTAACCAATAACATTAGATGACATAAACAAAGCTCAGGACCCGCAACATAAAATCTGTATTTAATTCCATCAGCAACAATTAAAATTAAATTAGTTAAACGGCTGGGTCGTAGTTGTTTTGTGTTTAATTTATAATTTGCCTGAAATATTTCGTTATTCCAGCACCGTCTGGCTCAGTGCTTTCTGTTTTGCTTTTTATTTTTTTTCGATTTGATACGAATTTCAATTTTAACCTAAAAAAATTAAAATATGAAATATTTCTTGGTAACCTTGTACTTTAATACCGATTTTCTTTTCCCTCGTCAAAGCAAAGTAAACAGAAGCGTTATAATTTTATAGGTAACATTACGTTGAAAAGGTGTTTCCATAATTTATTTCCAACCCGTTTGTTTGATTATAAAATATGTACGCACTTTTGGCTCTTAGTTGCTTCTAATTCACATCCACTAACGCATTTCGGTAAATATTTCCAGCTGATTTCATTTATTCAAATGGGTTTAGTGGAACTATAACAAATAAATTCGAACAAAACTTTATTTTGAATCATTTAACTCGCTTGCAAAACAATTCCATTTCAGTGAAATGAACAAAATTTAAATATACAGAGTGGAGAAAAAGTATAGAATAATGGCTGTAATGCTTTAAATATAAGTTTTAAGAAAAAGCCCTTCAAGGGGCATAGCGATTTAAGTTAAGAGACATTGTATGACGTTCTTCAATTTTTTTGTTTAGTTATTTTTGACAGGCGATATGAGAGACGTTTTTTTTAAATGGCAACATAGGACGTGTTGGGTATCGTTGAATAGAGTTTTTTTTCTCTTTTTGTTTATCTAAAAATTTTACGTGGTTGTATAAAAAATTATTGAAAAAAAATTATTTAAAGTTATTGCATTTTACAAATTGACATTAAATTAAATGTTCAAAATGTTCACCATTGACAATTTGGCAGTGTCCTAAACGTTGTAAAAAATTATTTAAAGCATTTCTTAAGTACTCTGCTTCTATTTGCGCCACCTCTTGCTGGATTCCGTGTTGTAGATCTTCTACGTTGTTTGGCCTTCGAGTGTAGGCTTTGTTCCTTAGGTATCCCCATAGAAAAAAAGGCGGATGAACGGGGCATACCGCATGAAGACATGTTTTCAGCAAGACGGCACACCTCCCCATTACGCTTAACCTGTCAAGCAATATTTAAACGAGGTGCTTCCGAATAGGTGGATTGAAAAGGGAGGAGCAATCGACTGGCCAGCTCGATACCCCGATTTGACACCTTTAGACGTTTTTCTCTGGGGATGCCTGAATAACATAGTCTACCCTGGAAGGCCCAACAATACAGAAGATCTAAAAAACTGAATTCAGCAAGAGGTGGCGCAAATAGCAACAGAGTACTTAAGAAAGACTTTAAATAACTTTTTACCACGTTTAGGACACTGCCAATTTGTCAATGGTGAACATTTTGAACATTTAATTGTCAATTTTTAAAATGCAACTTTAAATAATTTTTTTAGCATTACAGCTATGATTCCATACTTTTTCCCCACCCTGTATATGTACCTGTGAAGTAATTGAAATAGCCAAAAACTAGAGCCCGTGACTACTTACATACATTAAGAGTAATTTGACGCAAAGTAGTTTCAATAAGCGACAAATTACCCTAATTTTAGTCCAGACAACAGTTTAAAATAATATTTATTGATAAGTAATAAACGCCACAAGCTTTTTAATGTAATTTTGTTCATGCGTTAGTAAAATTAACAAGAATCGACAAGTAAGTCGGTGCGAAGCTGAGAGAACGCTTTTTTCTTCACATTTTGTAAATTGTTATTTTCAAAATGAGAATGATTCTCTACATTGTTTCATATATTTTAAGACATAAGCGGGCACTTAATAAGAATCGACAGGTGAGTCGATGCGAGTAACTTTTACTCACAATTTAAAAAATGTTAATCTAAAAATGAGAATGATGCTCGACATTCTTTTTATTTTAAACGGTAGGAGCCCACTAGTGGGTTGTATTTAACATTATTCAACAAAATTAAATGTCCCCGACCAGCAGCTTACATCCTCACTCAATCAGCATCAAGGGGGCGTGGTCGTTTGCAACAAGCGGATTCAGCTTCGTTGATTCGCACGCATGTCGCAATTATCTTCTTTCTCTTCTTCCTCTGTTTTTAGGCCGAAAGCCTGTTGAATAATCGCGATTAGTGGAGGTGTTTTGAGACCCCTTTGCACTTGTGTCTGACAGGAGACTAGCCTTACCCAACGAATCGCTTTAGGAATGCTATTGTTAAATAGGAAATTTGTACAATTTTTTTTAAGTTTTTAATTTGTTGTTACTACAGGAACGGACTTATGGATAGATGCTAGCTGGAACCTCGCGGAAAAAGAGGGAATTCGACCGCGATTTCCAATATATTTAAACAAATAATAATATACCAAAAAGTATTAAAAAAATTACAAATTTCTAGATATAAATATGAAGGGTTGTAACGCTTCCTGCAAGAGATCCCGACTATACAGTAACTAGAGCAGTAAGTGTGACTGCGTCTGGCAAGAAGATAAGCAGTGCATGTTTGCAATAAAGAAAAAGAACCAAATGGTACAAAAGAAAAACGCGAATGGTTACGTCAGGTAGTTGTAAATAATATTATTAGTGAATTGAATGACTGGAAAACTGTGTTTTAATAAAACTGCGTCCCTGCGTAAATACAATAGAAAAGACGAAAATTTCTTGTAATTATGTTATTATTTTTCAATTAAACTCATTTTCCTATTACTATCTTTACAACCAACATTTTAAAGTCGTTACGGTGTGAAATTCGATAATAGTTAAAATGTAGATAAACAACTTTGTCAAATTCCCCAAACTTTGTTAAATTCTCGGCACGAGTATTTAGATGGAGTTGCCAAGAGTTTAATAGAGTTAGTGAATGTTGATAGTATTTCACCTTTTACTTTGTTTGTTAATTACTCACATTCATTAGTTTTCACTATTTTGTGTGAGAAAGCGCATTTTCGTAGTTTCTGTGTGGTTACATTCATTTGTATCTTGTTCACCCATCTCATGCTTTTGAATTTCTATAGAATATGCGAAATTTACCACGTCGGTTGGTATTAAATAAGCCTATCCGCAGGCATTCTTGAACAATAATTGTTTTGTGTCTAGCCACGAGAGGATACGCAAAACATATCCACAGAAAGTTTATTAAATAAACATGGAATGAGTCTAGTAGTTTCAAACAAAGCTCAGTGATACCTACACAAAGCTTAAAGCGCACACCCCAAATAGTTCAAACAAATCTGTATTAATTTAGAGGCGTATAAGTAAACATCAAAGTTGATTTGTTGGAATTAACAGTTGGAAGCTTCGCAATTTTGTCATTTTAACCTTACAGACATATTCACAAACGTAAAATAATTTATTTGTTGGTAGGAAGAACAGGTTAGGGTTAAAGTTTTGCCTGCTGTGATGACAACTTATCAGCGTAAGTGTGATTATTTATACATTTGTTTATAAGAACGGGGTAATAAACAATAAATGTTTGTTCAACAAAACAACGAAACAAAAACCCAAAAATACAAGAAAAAATAAATAAAACTCACCCAAGCACGTTTGCCGTAGTTAGAAATGCTTTTACTGCAATAACGACCCTCATGAGAGAAATGTTTTAAAATTCATGTCATAATCGAGGAAAAAGCAATACGTTTGGGATGATGGGATAAACCTGATACCAAAGCCTGTTTGCTTCGAAACCATTTTAACGTTAGAGATGCAATTTATAGTATATCGTGTTTTTATGCCTTAAATATTGTTTTACACAGCGCCAGTGGCGTGGTCAGAGTTTCCATGCAACAAGCACTTAGCATAAAAGCAATAAAATGCAACATGATTGTAATAGCTATTCTTTCAGTAAAATTTGGTTTGCCTGTTGTTTTTCATGCCTAATGCGGGAGCTGTAGAAAGGGTTTCAGGAAATTCTCAGTCTGACTGTACTTTCTCCTAAGGAAAGAGGCGTGAGCAAAGACACCTTGTATGGGGGGGGGGGCGAAGTAACTGTTTCTTCGGTGATATAAACCTTCCCTATAAGAGGTGGACGCATCTCCTCTAATCGGGAACGTTCAAGGACTTCCTAATCTGGACTAACGAAAACTTGGTGTGCGGTAGTGCGTCGCTCTGGAATGGTATTCCCGTTCCCTGACCGAGCTGTAAATGTTTCTGCGTCTTAATCGCGATTGGATGACCTTATGGGTTTTAAATTTGACTAGACGATAAACTGGCTGGTTAGAAGCCATCAATAGGCATGTGAAGGTAAGATCCAAGAAACAATGGCGTCTCACACCTATAATCACAGTGTCGACCCAGGGGGCTCACATTCCCGACGTCATAAAGGTACCGGTCATTATGATCAGACCGCCTACCGACTAATCTGGGCGATGCTTAGCTGACCACTACTGGGATTGCGAGTAGCCTAAGCTGGGAAAGCAACTTCGGCTGTTTCGAAATGTCCAACAAAGAGACTTTATGAAGTGATAGCACGTGAACCAAGTTTGACCCGCGGGAAAGATAATACCTCATGCTCTTGGTCAAGGTGTAGGACTTGTGTGACCAATGTAGGCCTGTTTGTGCAGGTAAGAGTCGTCTTGGTGCTGCTCGGTGCTGCTCGACGAATAAACTGCGTTTCAAGTCAGGCACGGATATGCAGCATCAGTAAAGAATTAGATAGTGTCCTCTTACCCGTAAAGTCTGGAGCTTGCGGTCGTACTGGTACCTTGTTTTTCACCTGATGCAAGCGCGCTGGTTGACTGTAACTCAGTACGGCTAGAAGAATTCCGTGGGATATAAGGGATCACGCTAGGCGCCGCCACGTTAAAAACAATACGAGGCTATTATAGTCGCAGGTACTCTGAAATTGCTTCTGACGGTAGAGGCGTAGTGTCGGCGTTGTAACGTCCACTTTGGTGATTTCAACTTGGTACGCTTACCTCTTTTCGGACTATTTAAGCAGTGCGTAGTTAAGCAGTAGCAGCTTCGGTTGGTTTGAAAGCCAACTATAACTTTGAGACTGATACGACGGGGATCGGGAGCCCAGCGACGAATTTCCATCGTCATGGTCATTGGTGTAGGACTCGTGGCAGCAGTAGTATGCCTGTGCAGGCAATGTTGTTCTTATTGTAGTTTAACGGGTGAGCTGCGTTTCAGCTCGGGTACTGATATGCCGACCCAGTAGATTTAGATAGTGTCTTCTCACTAGTGGGGACTAAGGTTCACAGACTGCTGTTCTTCTAGTAGCTTATTTTATATTACCTCGGGAAAGTGCGCTGATTGATCATCAGTCAATTCGTGCCAGAAGATCACCGTGGCGGATTAAGCCTAAAGGTTGGTGCCGCTATGCTAATCAAAAGAAGCAACCTAACGGCTTCTCAAATTGTTATGCACTTTTTTCTCTGAAGTGGGTAAATTTTTGCACGAGATGGAATGTTTACTACCCTTAAGGATAGGTTCCTAAGCGACGGTAACTTCTTAGATTTTACAAAAGTTACGCACTTGCTCTCTAGTTTCCGCTATAAACGTGCATGTGTTTACTACGTATTATAAATTTGCATAGGCAATATACTGGGTAGTTAAAGGCCATCCATTGACAGGTAAAGGTGTTATTCTAGAAGAAGTGGCGTTTTGTCAACATCAGGGATCTGGGTGGTAAGATTTGATTTCGCTTTCTCAGATCCAGAATCAAAGCGTTGACTTAGGATTTATTATTCCAGACATACCGGTACCGGTTGCTATGATCAGACCGGCTACCAACCTATCTGAGCGGTGGGTTAGCTGACCAGTACCGAGGACTGTGAGTAGCCTAAACTGAAAAGAGCAGCTTCGATCGTTCCAAAAATTAATACCATCGACTGTAAATGGTATCTAGGTAAACTTCAGACAAAACCGCGGCCATCAGCCTGCTTACGGGCAGGACTTGTGGTGGTAGAAAAACGCCTGTGCAAACAAGAGGCGGGTGAGTTGCGTTTCGCCTTAGACACCGATCTGTATATTCAGTTGTAATTTAGGTAGGCCTGCTCTAGAATCAGTGGGCGTTCAAGCTCGCTTGTTCTTGATGCGTCTAAAGCAAGCACGCTGATTGCGTATACCCAAATCGCTTGTTAATGGTGACCGCGGTGGATTAAACGTAAAGCACGCCACGTTTGGCTTCTAATTATAACTCTACTTCTCTACTCTCTCTGCTCCTCAGTTATTTTTCTAATACCGCTGTCGGGCGGGGCGGCCAAGGATCCTCACCTAGGTGAGAGGCGTGAACAAAGATACCTTGTGCGGGGTCGGCGTTGTAATGGTCACTTCGGTGATTTCAACTTGGTACGCCCACCTCTCTTCTAAGAGGTTCAAGGTTTCCTTAATTGGAATCACGGAGACTGGGTGAGTGACTTCACCAGGTGAAGTGTAGCCCTTGAGATGAGCCCTAACATCTCGGCAAGAGAGTCTTGGGCTCTAAGGGTGTAAACAAGCTAGCACCAATATAAGTCTTAACACCTGAGCGGTAGTGCTCTCAGGAATGGAAACCCCGCTACCTGACCGGACCGGCAGGTGATGGTGCTTTCCAGGATAGAGTGGCTGCAAAGGGACCTGGGCCCTAGGGGTATCGCTTGCAACCAGCCCTCAGTATGGGTCCTTACGCCTCAGGCACGATCGCTGAAGTTAAAACCCCGCTCCTTGACCGGTTAACTCTTATATAGGGGTAAGGGTCCCGGCAAGTGATGGTGCTTTGTAACGATGGAGTCGTGTGCAGCTGGCAGCATGATCGCTGAAGTGGAAACCCCGCTCCTTGACCGGATAATAGTCGTTCCGGCAAGTGATGGTGCTTTCCAGCGATGGAGTGGTGTGCAGCTTGCACTGGGGTCTAGCATTCTAGGGGTGAGGCGCGCTTTGCCTGCTCACGCCCACTATCTAAGTGTCGACCCAGAGGGCTCGTACTTATGTACACCCAACGCTGTTAAGGTGCCGGCCACTATGATCAGACCGGCTACCGACCAGTCTGGGCGGTGCGTAGCTCACCAGTGCTGGGACCTGCGAGGTCCTAACTGGGAGGGGTAGCGCTGCTTGGCATGCGCTTGCTTCGACAAATCCAGCCAGTGACTTTCTTTGACTGGTACCACGGGGACCAATGCCGAGCCCGCGGGGTATTTACACCCCCCGTTTTTGTTCGCGGAGTAGGACTCGTGGTGGCAGTGGTATAGCCTAAGTGCAGGTTAGGGCCGTCTTAGCCCGGTTCGACGGGTGAGATGCGTTTCAGCTCGGGCACTGATCTGCAGAATCAGTAGAGATTTAGGTAGTCTCTCTCCAGCAGTAGGGGCTTAGGGCTCGCAGCCTGATGCCAGGACTGGTAGCCTGTTTTCTTTTTTGTATTGAGGACAGGCGCGCTGATCGAGCGTACCTCAATCATGGCGTCCCGAAGGGTTTTACTGCCTGGAGGGGGGACGGGTATGCTTTATTGCTGGGTGCTGTCCTAGTCTACCAAATCAAATGATGATATCGCTGTCGCTCGAGAGTCTGAAAAAACAATATTGGCTATGCTATTGCACAGCACGTGTCTTTCTAATACCAAGAGAACATTATACCTAGGTGTGGGTTGAAGCGGGGCCAAGGGGGCTCTAACCACTCCCATCCCCACACAAGAGACCTAAGAAAAAATATATTGCGATTATCTTTATAATATATTTAATCGAGCCGAAAAATACCACTGCTCTCAGATTATATAGCAATAAAGGCAAAAATGTGATGTTTAGATTTAAGAGTTATATGTGTAGGTGACTCCTGTCTGAATTCAAAATGCAGTGACAATATTCGTCTATGTTATTTTCCACGGTTATAATTAACAAAAACGTTAATATATCGGCCACTCGGCCTCTACTCCCACGTGTCCAATACGTTGCCTACATTGCAGATAAGACCGATAAGAGTAGGGTTAGCAGTAATTAGTAATTGATTCGTCAGCCTACTGTGAAATGTTAATTGTTTGTTTCTTGATTGTTTTTACTTATCAGTGAGATTAGTTGTTGACAACATCAAAATTTTGTTGTTGAATCTAAAGTAAGCAATGTGATAAAACCGCGTTTAAATTGACCACGCCCACTTTTAACAAAAAATATTCCGCGGTGCTATTTCTTGCTCGTTTCTTTGAATTAAAACCGCGACTGATTATACCGAACAAGGGCTAAAAGTTAGGACTTTAGAGATTCGTAAAAGTTTCTGGTACAAGAAAATTTAGCAAACAATGTTTGATACATCACAACAATCAGTATTGAAGTCAGTGTCGCATTGCAGAGATAAGCAAGTACTGAAACTTGTTTCAAGTGGGACTTAAGAGAAATACTAAACCGTCTGCAGAAGCGCTTCAACTTTAGAATAGCGAGGCTTCTTCAAATTCCAACATAAACCACCACTCTGCATAAATGAATAAGCACAAATATCCCTGGAAGAACTACCAGAAATAGCATATTACTGATGCTTGACAAGTTACCTTAATCCTACGTTTCTATGATCAAAGTTAAAATTGAAATGCTGATTGAATTACAAGTGATTAAATGTAAAACTATTTATTTCAAGTGAAACTTTTGAATGCCAAATCTCTCGGGCACCTTTTCTGCAAAGTATTTGTAAAATCCAATAAAAGACTGCGTGTGCGCGTTTCAAGTTTCACTTAACTAAACATGTTTAAATTATTAAAATCATTTGGTTGAGAATATATCCCCGGAAGCACATGAAAGCAGTTAGGAACTGTACATGCAGCTTTATTACCTCCGCCTATAGCTAATAAGTGCCTAGCTTCAGTGTAAAATATTTCCCTCGTAAAGGTTGGATTTTATATAAACATTTTCTATTATAATACTACAAAGTCGGCTAAAAAGCTTTCAGAACTTTAACAATTGTTATTTTCATAAATCACTCGGGATGGTCATAGGAGGATTAAGATTAAAACTAGCAGAGGGTAGTATTTCCTTGAATCACGATATTGATTTGTTTAGCAACAAATGCATTTCTGGAAATTCTACATCTGGCAACGGCAAGGGAAAAAAATAAAAATATATTTTGGTTTCTTTGCCATCACTCACTTAATTTAATTAACATGAAATTAATGGTTCCTTATACAGAGTGAGCAAAAAAGGTGATGAACCACGTGACCATTGACTAATTTAAATGTAGAGAATTTTATTTTCCAATGTTGCCTGCCGTGCTAATTTCCTTTTGCAATGACATTGTGTTTCATTGGCGTTCGTGCACTCATTTTGAGCAGCTATTGTAATAAATAAATCAAATATGTTTTCCTACAATAATATTATTAAATAAATCCTATTATTTACTTTTGTTTTATTAAATGTTTTTACCGAGTTTTTTTTAATTGTGTGACGTGCCAAATTCACTTTTTTATGAAAATATGTTTTCTGTGCCCTAATTTCTACTTGCAACGCCAATGGCAATTGCCACAAATGTCAGATTTAGTTTCGTGAAACAGAGTGGCCACTTCTGTAGAATGGGTTGCCTATGTCACGTGGTTCTTCACCGTTTGTGCTCGCTGTGTATTATAAGTACCTACTAACACTATCGGAATGTTATAACAAGAACTATAATTAATTAATTCATTTTCTGGTGTCTTACTTGGGTAAAATTAGTTACATACGCTTATGCTACCTGCTGTGCATATTTTGACGTTATCAATTACATCTCCCATTTCAGTGAACTAGTTTGAGAAGACATTGAGGGGGGATTGGAAATTACATTTCAAAGTTGACGGGTCTATTCTGGAAACACGAAAAATCATGTTGCGGCAATGCAAGGTTATTGAAAAGACTATTCGAACTCATCTTGAAATAATCTTCGAATTGGATTTGCTAAATTATCCCGTGATTTAGAGGCTATAAATAGAACAATATACATATAAGTGGCAGCTGTCTGGCGATTTGTAGTAAAATTGAGATAATTTCAATATCCATTTTTTTCCAAGTACTAATAAATCTGTTTTTACATCAAAATATTGCTGTATTTTATGGTATTTTCTTAGGCAAGTATTTGCAATTTCTCCTGAAGCTCACTATTTTATCATGATTTCAAATATCTATAATTTACAGGGTGTTGTATTTGAAATAAGAAAGTTATGGTCAATTCCGGCGAAACCGGAAGTAGTATAAACTTGCTAATACTATCACATAACAAAATTTTATAAATATACTACCCATCCAAAGTTCATTCGTTTATCTTACTAAATAAATAAAAAAAGAGAGGTCAACCATGTTTCGTTTACACCCGGTAATATTTGACGGTTTGTAGTCTTAACAATACGAGAATTGGAGACGGTGACCTAATTCACAGCTAAGGGTCCGGAACCTAATCCTAAAACTCGTGTGGTCTTAAAACACGTCCACATAGGTTACGCCCACTTTATAAAAAAATTTTCTATGCCGCGCTTTTTTCGCATACTTTTAAAATTGTCCTCCCACTATGCCACACAACGAGCCGCCACTGTTGAATTTAAAACTTTGAAGAGATGATGTTTAGTAATGACTTGAAATATCACGGTAGAATTGAAAATTCGAAACAAGCAAACCAGAGTAATTTATAGAATTTATCCATAACTTTTGTGGGCGTGTCTGCAAGGTGTAAATATCTGGAAATTTCTAAATTAATATACTTACTTTGTCGTTTTTAAAACTTTGATTTAAAAATTAATTTAAATTTTACATAAATAATTTAATTTATTATAATAATGATTTTAAAACAATATCATCTGAATTTCCTCTTGTGGCTTGTGTCCTACCCTGTATAATTTTTTAAATATTTTGTAAACATTTTGTACAAGTTGTTTCAGGACATAAATAAAGATATTTAGTATTATTATTATTATTATTATTATTTGATTTAAATCATTACAAATAATACAAATAATTTTATTGTATTCTACAGCTACGAATATAAGTTTGATGTAAAGGCAAAGACATTTTAACCGACTAGAATTCGTTGTGAGCGGAATTTTTTGTCCTGATAAGTAAATGAATAAAGTTTTCGTACTGGAAAGAAATTATATTTGAAAGGTAAACACATCAAAACCAGTTCCACCAACAAATTTAATTTGTTTTCCAACAAATTCCTTTCGTATTCACAACTAAAGTGTTTGTTGTCAGCTCTAAACTTAGTTACTGATAATTAAAGAAAGGAAGTAAATTGCCTTTTTTTATATTTTAATCGAGAAATTAATGGCAGACTCTACTGAAAAAACGTTAAAGAGTATGTACAATTCAAAAATGCAAATTTCATTTTGTTTTTGTAACGATTTTAATATTTTTTACCTTTTTGTATTTAATTTTCCGTTATTTGCAGTATCTTTTGTGCAAAAATTTTAAGTTTTTTAATAAATTTTAAATTTTTTTTTTGTAATTTTATTTAAATTTATGTTGGAAAACAAATATTGTTTAGAACTCTTAAAATAAATGAAAACGAATTATTTAAAAATTAACTTTCTATCTGGTTATTTTTAATTTTTAGTTCTCTTATTACTGGTGCAGTACCTAACTACCACATGGACAGCCCAAACAAATCTTCTAACATATTATATCTATTAATAAATATACAAAGTTTAAGACATCATCATTGATAAATGCATTTCATTGCAAATTTGTTATAAATTTATTAAAACAGATACTCTACCTGACAGTTTGTGCAGTTTAACATTGTGCGGTTTTAAGAATTTAAGAAAGATTAAGTATACCTAACAGTGGCGGTAGTTCAGAGGTTCGGCGCTTAGCCTCTAACGCTAAAAGTCTGCGGTTCCGCGCAACCCGCTACTCACATTCCCCAATTCGGTGTAGGCAGCCGTGGGGTCTTAATGCCTGAAACCTTTTCTGGTATTTAGTCGTTCGGATTTGACGTTAAACCCCGTACTCCCCCTTAGCGTTAAGGAGAGTACACGTGGCAGAGAAGAGCGCCGGAGCCCAGCAGTGGGACGTAGAGGCTGATTACGATACGATACAATAAAGTACACCTATTGTACATGTACACGTATTATATATACTGTTGCAAATAAAATCTGTTTTTCTATACCTTACCAGAATTAATAAGTGAGTTTGTTATTTTCCAAACGTTTTTGTTTTTTTTGAGTTGCCTTTTCCTAAGTTCAGGCGATGCTGCCTTTGTATTATTTTGTTTGTTTTCTGCTTTTTTCGTGTCTTTTTGCTTTTTTTGGTATGTTTTTTGTTGTTGCCTTTTTTGTTTATTTTTGTGCCTTTTTGCCTGTATTTTGCAGCTTTATTTTGCCTAACTATCCTGTCTTTACTCATAATATATTTTGCCGACATGTGTTCCTTGTTACCTATTCGCGCCCTAATGTAGTGGTAGGTAATCAAAATAAGAATAAAAATCTTAATTCATCAAGAGAACATAATTTAAAAAATTTAAATTTCCCTATCGACAGCTTACACCCTCACTCTACGAGATCTACAAAATAATGAAAAACTTCAATTTGTTGCTCTACTACAGTTGTGCGTTGCGTGGGGCGTGGTAATTTGCAATTCAGCAACGTTGATTCGTGAACATGCCGGAAAGAGAGTTTTTTCTCTAAGATTGAGTCAGTCAAACGGCGTAATGAATAAAACAAAGCAACCATGCAGCTCCTGCAAAACCTCTAAGCTGTTTCCGAATCGAACTAACGAAAGGTCTGAAGTCCATCCACATCCCGAGCCTCTTCAAGAGCGAAGCAGCGTTTCCACCAGAGAACTTCCGCAGCACCGCGAAACCCTTCAAGAACGAAGCAGCGGCTACTTCCGGTATCGACAAAGCCTCCTCCAGCACGGCGAGCTCCTTCCCAAACGGAGCAGTGCCCCTCGGGGAACACCGTGAAGACATGCAAGCCCCCGGCCTGGTGTCTACGCGAACCACAACCTATTGAAATTCAGCATGAACCCCTTGTTCTTGTTCTTTAAATTAATTTGTCGTATGTGTATGTATCGAAACTTGTTGTTAATTTATTAATTGTATAGTAATGTTTACTGATATAATTTAAATATAATTTGTTGAAATAAAATGCATTAAATCATTAAGGGTGTTAAGTACGTATAATAAATTATTAATTAGTAATCAGTTTCAAATCATTACTCTGTTTTTAGGCTAACTTTGTCTAAACAGCCCTGTTTTCCCATTAGTAAAATAATAATTAGTATTTGGTAACACTCTTTTTGCAGGAAAAAAAATCAAAATTCTGAAACTAATATTCACCCTCAAAAGAATTAAACTGTAATGTAATGTAAATGGTGGTTCTATTTCGGTATGTATGTAGTTAGACTGATGATTAATTAATAGCTCGAAATCGGTTGCTGTTAGTACTTAGAGAGTATTTACACAAGAGCACCTGCTTATTTATTTTTCGTTCTACTGAACACAATTTAGTTTGATAGATAGACGTGCCAAATTTGTTTCTGAAATATTATGCAATTATTTCGGTGAGCAAACAGCGTTAGTTGTACACAATGCAAAGATTGTTGTTACGAAGCACAAAGATAGTTAGTTAGTTTTATTTTGCTAACAAGTACAGAATATATTAGTGCACTATGTTAAAATATTACGTTCTAGAAAAGAGTTATTTTTTATGTTACAACTAGTGCGTGTATGTTATCTGTACACACCCCGTTGATTAACGACTAAAATAACTCAACCTGTGAACTCAACTAAAGCTTCTGGATCTGCCAACATCAAATTCGTTGTTAGTTATTATTATTACCATAGTGTTGCTAAAAATCTTAGCTGCTGGAACAATTTTTCAGTTGTTACATCTAAAACTCTTTAAAGTTATGTTCTACTTACATAACAAAAACAAAATACCTAACAATCCTTTGTCGGAGTATGGAGAAAAACAAATAAAAAGAAGGGCATTAAAAAACTTTTGTTACTAACAATGCTTTGATACAGATTAGTCATGGCAAGTAAAAACTATTTTCAAACATAATTTTCGCCTACGCATGTGCAGCTGTTGTTGCTAATACTGCAAGCTCGTTATCATTTTTACAAATATTTCAAAATCCATAAAATGGAGATAATAAAACTACACTTGATGCATGCAGAAGAGTATTGTTGGTTGTATATAGTCTTACATTTTAGTTGGAAATTTATTATCCAAAGTGTGTTTGTGTTTGTGGGTCTGAAAAGGAAAAGTATTTTATTGCTGGTGTATTCTGCAGCTAGCCGAGATGAAGTCAAACTGCGAACGCAAACCTTTCAAAAATAGCTTTATTACAGCAAGCGTGCGAACATTATTTTTTCTTTAATTTTACGTTAAATCAAGGAGTAATACCGACACATTTTTTGGTAACCTTTTTGATAATTATTTCATATTATATTTTTTAGATAGGAAACATACAAATGCCCAAAGCAGTGAGATTAAGATATTTTAGAGGCCATTTTGTTGATTTAGGACCATGTTCAACATATTGTTTCAGCTTGTTTCGGCAGTAACAGATTCTTCACACACAGAAACTGTAAACGGGTACAAAGGATCTTTACTAAATATGTGAGGATTGTCAGCACTTCACGCATTCTAATCATTTGTGAATTTACATACTTAGAAAAATACAATCAAGCATCATCCAGATTAAAAGTTAAATCGCAGAGATGTTTGGGTGCATGAACCCGGCACGGAAACGTTTGGGCTCAATAACGTGCGACGTGAAGACATTTAAGCAAAGGGACATTTGGGCGCAGGGACATTTGGGCGCAGGAACGTTGAGCGAAGGGACATTTGATCAGTGAGAAGCGTAGAAAAGTTTGAGCACAGGGGAATTTAAATGCGAAATGTTTGAGCGTAGTGATATTTAAGCGCAGGAGGGTAGCAATGTTTGGGCGCAGGACCGTTTGGGTGCAGGACGTTTAGACGTAGGGGCGTTTGAGCGCAGAGACGTTTAGACCTAGGTTATTTTGGACTCAGGAGCGTTTGGGTGTAGAGATATTTTGGAGCAGAAGCGTTTGGGGACAAGAAAGTTCTGACGCAAAAATATTTTATTGCTTTAAATTTTAGGCGTTATTAATACGCAATCAACAAATGCGTAGTAAAATTAAATCAGGGGCGTTTGAACGCAGATACGTGTAGACGCAAGAGCGTTTAAACGAAGAGTTTTGGTGCAGGAACGTTTTAACGATGATAGGTGCAGAAGCGTTTGAACGCAGGGGAGTTTAAACGCAGATACGTTTGGGCTCAGAGACGTTTGGAGGTAAAGACGTTTAGACGAAGCGGCTTAGGAGCATTTTAAACGCAAGGACCTTTCTTTAGGCGTAAGAGCGTTTGAGCGCAGGGGCGTTTAGACGTAGGATGTTTTAGGGTCAAGAGCGTTTGGACGCAGAGACGTTTGGGCGTAGTGTTGGCTGGAGGCAAACGCGTTTGGACGCAAAAAAAATTTTACGCGTTAATTTTTATCTATTGCTTTAAATTTTAGGCATTTTTAATAAGTAATGATCAATTGCAAATTATAATCAAAATTATCACAAAATCTTTTATCTTTAAATAATTACACAATATAGCAACACAAATATCTATTTAAAATGTTTGAAAATTATTATTTTATTATGATCAAAAATTGTATAAGTTTATGGTTATCTTTAAACAAATTTTTGATTAATATTCACCAGTTAGTATTGTGTAGTTATTGTAATAGCTTACAGATTTTAATAATTACACTGAATTTACGTCAAAATAAACAACAATAAGTTGCGTTTACAACCAACCATACGTTCTTGCGGCAAGTACCAAAGTGACAATCCCACTATCTGCAAAAGCTTACGCAAAGATTTTGTTAAATTGTCATTCTAATGCTGTCTCACATTGATAACAGTTTTGTAGTTGCGAATTGATGACCTGGCACTTTCCTGCTTTTAAATAAGTTTACTTGGTTCTAACAGTGTTACATTATATTGCGTGAATTAAGCTAATAGCCAATACACTGTCGTTCAACTGTAGAATTCAAAAAATAGTCTAAACAAAATGTCTGCAATTACAGCAAAACATAATAGTAAGTTTTCTGCTCCGGTTATTTTTTAATTAACAGAAGTTACAGTAAAACGATTGAGAATTCCTGATAAAAACATTTTTGTAACAATTGTGCTGTTAGTAATAATATACGAAAAACATATTTTGCACGCAATTAAAACAAAACTGAAAACATTATTAAGGTTTTCACTTAAGGAGCTTAAGTTAGGAGAACAGAGAATAAATGAAAACAAAATTTATATTTTTGTTGCCATTTAAACCCTAATTAGCTTTACAAGGGAAGATTTTTTTTTATTACTTTGTCTCTTTCATCTTTCATGACATTTGAATTTTTAATACAAAACTTTCATTTTACAACAGGATACTGAAAAAGCAATTTACTTCCATTGCCTCTGCTTTTATTTTGTACACATACCTATAAAGCAGAACGTATGTGTATTTGTGTTTGTCTGACCGGAAATTATAAACCATATCCAATAAGCTAGAAACTTTAAATCAATCGAGCAGAAAATCTAAAAAGAAACAGAATTTTTTGTGATGATGTATTCGGAAAAAAATTTAAACAAACTGAAAACTGAGTTTTTTCACTTTGCTTCTAAAGCATGGTGGGAATTGAACGAAAAAGACTGGGTAGATATGACGGAAGAAATGGCGGAAAAATTCAGCATGACCAGAATGAAACGGAAGGGGTATTTATGGCAGTAAAACTGGCGGAAATTGATTGAAAATGGCGGAAAATGTGGCGGGAATTGAATAAAAAAGGCGGAGTCGATATGTAAAAGAATTATGGTGGGAATTGCATTTTATCTTTCAACTGACAGGGGACCCACGCAAAATTGAGTATATCTGCTAATCTATGATAAAACCTAACATAATATGCACAACAAAAAAAAATGTTTTGAATACGAAAGTCCATGGAATAAAGTGATATTGTACGCGAGGGTTACAAAACTTAAATTTGAAAAAATTATAATTAAATAGTAACAAAAAGCAATTCAAAATACACAAAACATGAATAATTATGAAATAGCAGACTCCGTTGGCAGTAATGTTAAATTTACGATTTGCTTTCAACAAACAATGATAAAATACAAGTTTAAAGCAAATATCTCCTTTAAATTGCTTTCACTACAGACTTTGATATTTAATAATTTCTAACTTCACTACACATTCATGTATTGTTCAAAATTTCATGTGGGCGAATTAATAATCAAATCCAATCTACATAAGAACATAGCGAAATCATTTTTGCTACAACATTAAACATGCTTTTGGTTTCCAATTTTAGTTTGTATTTACAAAAAGCTGAATTGTTTCACTTTATACATTTTCCACCAAATACATTTAATAATACACCCCTTGAAATTTTGCACCCGTAAGCAAAAACTCCAACTGACTCGTTAGGGTTGACACCAAGAGCTCTTTGCTGTCACCTGCACAGTTCGGTGTTTTCGATATCCATATCCGAAACGGAAATACAAAAACAATTGGCGCGTTGCGAGTGGCATGTTGAAGAGCTTGTGATTTTGCGCCGAGTTCGCTTTTGTCCGAACTTCGGACAGATTCATTAAAGGGAAAACTGACTTGTAATAAAACTTTAAAGTTTAAATGAAGAGCCAAATCAACTTTCACTGTCACATAATTTCGCAGGAAATTTTATTCTATGGGGAAGGAATTCCAGTGGCGTAACTAAAATTTTTTGAAAATAAGAAAAATCTGCAAACAAAAAATTTAGATTTGTTGAACGGAAATGCAAGTTTTGGATTTGTAATTGCCGACAAAAGCGAGAAACTTTTCAAAATTGTAAGTGAATATCAGTGCGCGACTGCGCTAGTGCGTATGTGTGCATGTGTGTTTGAATACGCGTGTGCGCACGCATACGTGTGCACATCTGTACTTAAAAAAATGACCATACGGTTTCCTGTAGTAGTACGTAGTCAGCTGACAGAGAATGAGGAACAGGTTATGATCTGATTTTCTTGCAAAGCTCTAATATCGCTGTGCTCCTTTCTATAAATTTATGAAATTTGCCCATCATTATTCAAAACACGGGAACCAAAGTTCAAGCTAAACTACCCATAAAGGTTGCAATAACATTCTGAATATATTTTTAAATGTGCTAATTTTTAGAAGGGCTACTTCTTCCCCCATTTTGTTTGACTCAAAATTCTGTCATCTCATCTTTGGTGTTTTTTAGTTAAACCGAACCGCCATTTCCAAAAATAAAAAAAAAACCTTAATTACCTTTCATTTCTTAATACAGAGCGAGCAAAAAAGGTGAAGAACCACGTCACCATTGACTAATTTAAATGTAGTGAATTTTATTTTCCAATGTTGCCTGCCTTGTCGATTTCCTTTTGCAATGTCATTGTGTTTCATTGGCGTTCGTGCACTCATTTTGAGCAGCTATTGTAATTTATAAATCAAATATGTTTTTCTACAATAATATTATTAAATAAATCCTATCGTTTATTTTTGCTTTAGTAACTGTTTTTACAGAGTTTTTAAATATTGTGACGTGCCAAATTCATTGTTTTATTAAAATATGTTTTCTGTGCTCTAATTTGTACGTGCAACGCCAATGGTAATTGCCACAACTATCAGATTTAGTTTCCTGAAACAGGGTGGCCACTTCTGTAGAATGGGTTGCCTATCTTACGTGGTCACGTGGTTCTTCACCTTTTTTGCTCGCTTTGTAGAATAGAAGCATAATAAAGTTTTACTTTTGTACTTATATTTTTATAGACACACTCGCAATAAGATCACTTTATCAGTTACCCGAAGAGGAGAAAACTAAATATCCCTTAGCAGCTCTAATCACAAACAATGCCTTTTACGTTGACGATGTCCTTACAGGCTCCAACTCCCTAGAAACAGCGCTCTAATTGCAGTCGGAATTGATTGAAATTGAATATTAACTGTCTTGGTGGTGTATAGTGGTCTGCAAATTAGACCGGCAATCTGAAGACGCCCCAGAAGGAATTTTTACACCAATTCTTTCTAAAATTTTGAAAAATACTGGCGGGAAAAGTGAACAGATTATATAAATAATAATAAATTTTTGGGTTTAAGCCAAATGGCTTTTTGGCGACAGTAGAACACAATTCTAAATTTATTTTTCTTAGAGGCAGTAATATTTAGAGGGAGTCTAGTCATTTCTTGTTCCCGTATTTTGACTAACAAATTCTATTTGATAACTCTTTAATACTGATCTCTATTTTTCTGCAAAAATAACCATTTGTGTGTGTGAAATCTCAAACGTAATCAAATTACTAAAAGCAAATACAACCTAATCGGAATCAAAAATTACATCACACCGATGATCTTTTGATTTTTATCTAATAAGAAAGAACAAAGGAGTGAATCTTAGAGATTTATGCGAAAGCAACCTC
This sequence comes from Ctenicera cuprea, assembly GCA_958336395.1. Lineage (NCBI taxonomy): Eukaryota > Metazoa > Arthropoda > Insecta > Coleoptera > Elateridae > Ctenicera > Ctenicera cuprea. Next base: position 16,550,911 of record OY284487.1, on the reverse strand, counting down.
AACATCTCATTTTAGAAATCTAATTTCAGCCAGCTACAATTCGATAAGTTTACCAGAATTTTTTCTCTATTAGATAAGTTTTTCGATAAAGGTTCTTCGCAAGGCAGGCCTAAGTGATTCGGTCATGGAATTTTGTTCCTAACTCAATTACGTTTTCAGTTTTTACGATTTCCTTTGGTTTGTTTTCAGGAAGCGCTCCGGGTTTCAGCAGCAACACTGTTTTCAGGATTCGGAATATACGAGTGGGCGTACAAACGCAGCTAATTCATCATCGTAAAGGAATCAAGACCGAAATTAAAACGAAAATTGTCTTGCTAATAATGGTGATGTTTACAGAAAAATATGAAAGTAAAAGGAAAGTCAAGAAAGGAAAGTCAAGAGCAACCCACGCTGAAAGTTATCAAAGAATTTTTTTAATTACGTTTTGTGTAATTTTGTAACTTTTGAGAGTTAGTAATTCTAATGTGCGTTTTTCTCTACGGTTTTGCTTTTGAATAAGAGCACCAGTCTAACAAATAGTGTGCAATGCCACTGGAGGCGGTTAACAAAATTATGGTAGCTCCCCGATTTGAATATTTTGCACTTAATTCGAAACCAGTCGTAGTAGTTAGCATCATATGAAAAACTCTAATGTTTGCTTTCGAAATATGTAAAACCTTTATTCTGACTATAATTTTAAGTATTGACTTACAGCATAATGGGTTTTCAGAAGTTCAAATTTCAGACAGTCTACATTATAATTACGGCAAGGTCATGACATTCACCTTGCATGGCGTCATTTTCAGACAGATGCACTTTATTATCATTCAGTTTTCACCCCAGAGGCCGCTGCTGTTTTAGATTTCAATTTTATTGTAAAATAAAACGATATCGTACATTTAATCAATTCCTTTCAAGTTTCTCTCTAAGCTTATATCTGGAAATTGAAATAATGAAGAAGCGCTTTTACCCAATTGAAAATTATTAATATTATAGCGTGTTGGTAAAAGATACATTTGGCCTCGACATGCCAAATGGCAATACAGAGAAAAAATACTAATATAAAATTTTTCCCTAATATGGTTCTGTATTGTAAAAATTATTTTAATTTTAAAAAAGCATAAGAATTTCGAGCGCATGCGTTAGAAAGTTTAAAAAATGTTGAAATGTTTGCTGATTTGTGTATTTTCGGTGTTTGGAATTTCACACCCGAACCCGGCTTTTGTGCGACCAGCAAAAGGTATATACAGGGTGATTCGTGTTCACGACGCGCTGTGGGGATTTCGCTTGCTATAAGAGATAGAAATTAAGTGACACGAATTTAAATGTCCGCTCCGCTGCTTATATCTTTACTCCACAAGATGTAAAATATGCAGCCAATCAGCGACGAGGGGGCGTGGTCGTTTACAACCGCGTACAGGCCAAATACCGCTTTCTGTCTGTCTGCCCAACCACCACGGTCCATCTCACTGTTTTTCAATGCTGTGAGATGCAAGTCATTGAAAACACCAAATTCTTTAACAATTTTACCCGCTGTTTTGTTTTAACGTTTAGACGTTGCTATGCAATTGTTTGACGGTGCTAGGAATCGAAATCATATGTAAACAACGCGTTCAAAAAAAATCAGTTCAGTATCAATTAGAATCAATCAATACGTGCCTAAGGATAGAGCATTAGTCTCCAGTCGAAGACAAACCATCCGCACAGACTCCTCTACAAATAAACCAGCACTTAACTCAACCAAGGACCGGCTTTTAATTCGAGCGCAAGGTTACGGACCGAAGCTCTTTCCGTAGTAGCATTAGTCACTTCAAGGGCGAAGCAGCGGCTACGCCAGGTCTCGTCAAAGCCCCTCAGCACCAGTAGTTCTTTTAAAATTAAAGCAGCGGCTACACCGGACTACGCCGAAACCTTTGCAGCACGACGAGCTCTTTCCAGGGCCAAAAAGCGGCCAACCAGATATCGGTGAAGCCCCTAGGCCCACCACCTCGTTGTCAACAAATCAAAATCCCAAGCGCGATCTCTATGCGGATCCCAACTTTCTGCAGCTCAATCAGGAGTCCCTTGTTCATAGTTCTTTGATATAATTTGATTATATTAACTTAGTTGTTCGTTCAAATTAACGAATTTTATCTGTATTTCTTTTAACTAACCAGTTATTTTTTTTGTTCTGTATTTTTATGTTAGATGTTACTAAAATATAATTTTATCTTTCAATTAAAATATCTAAACCAACAAAGGTGTTAATAGTAAAGACAAAAATTATTTAGAAGTTAATATTGAGTGACATCCTCCCCATATGAGACACCTATGGTGTACTCATTGAAAAAAATATTAGTATAAATACTAAGTTAAACGAGTAATGTTCTCAGAAAAATGTTGAAAATTTTTGTGGAAAAGTGTGTACCACATGCTGTGAAACACCCAATAGGTCTAAAAAATGCCTTTTTTTTTGGAAATTTTGCAGTTACGCCATTTTTTCTAAATCTCAAATTTTTATTCATTTAAATTTATTTTTTGTTTTTTTTTTCATCAAGGAATTTTCTAAAAAATTCTTTGCTAAAATAGCACCCTGAAAATTTAAGGAACCCGAGCTTCGGCCCCCATATCACTTTCTAAGTCTAGATCTGCGTGATTCAAAAAATTGTGCCTTTTACTGTGGAGATAACCAATTTTGCATACATTGCACGTAAATTGTTGAAAATGCTTTAGGAAAAGCTAAAAATTGAAAATTATATTATTACGACTCTATGGTTTCAGAAATCACTAAAACTCACAATCTTGCATATGTTGCATATAGATTTGCATATAGACATCGACAACTTTAAAATTATTACAAACTTGAGAATGGATTCGAGTCAGTTTAAGGTTTGGAATTTTAATTTTATTTTATTCTGCTTTTACACTTAAATAATAAGGTACATCTGTATTAGTCAGAAAGTTATGCTCTTTTACCTGGAATTCAAGATTTTGTCTTATTTTAATGTAGACCCTCTTAAATTTGAGACTCTGAAAGCCTTCGTGTTCTAAAACCAATTGATCTGATACACAACGTTGTAGCACAAACAGCAGTGACGCGTTTAAGTTTTCCTAATGTTTGGCGGCTCCAAACAGTTAAAAAAATTAATTATGCCCAATTTAAAAATCTTATGACTACGTCTTTATAGTAAACAAAAAATTGAAACAAGAAATATAACAATATAAAGTAATATATTAGTTGTACAATGCCAATAATTGCCATTAATAAAATATTAATATGGAATTACACAAGTAGTAAGGGCCGCAAAACTCTTACTCAACAGCTATTACGCGTCCACAGTAATTATCTCTGCACCGGGCGGATGATTTAGACAAGTCGGCGGGTCGGACCTGCATTGCCTCACAATTTAAAAAATCAAATTTTCTAATAGAAAAAAAATAAATTTACAAATTTCTTTAATCTTTGGTATTAAAGAAACCCAAAGTCGGCACAGCAAACTCTTTGCCCAAATATTGGATGAAAGGGGGAAAATCAACCTCCTTGAATATTGCTGCATCTAAGAATTAAGTGATATCTCTTATTCTACTATCACTCATGAACAATTTAGCTTAATCAAAAATCGTTTATCATCCCGAGTTTATTAAATAAAAGGGCATTAATTTTAGATTTTCAAAAAACTATAGAAGGCGTCACAAAATAATAAGCTGGCTGGGATCCAAAATAAATTGTAGTTGATTTCTAGCTACATAAGCCTACATAATTTAAAAAAATTGTGTTGCTAGTTTTTAATCAATATCTTTTGAAAATTTTCAAAATTTTGAAATAATTGTCACTTTACCAATTTCTCGTACACAATATTCTTGCATCCCACTAGAGCTACTATAATACTAAATATGATTCCAATTCATAAACTTGTTTTAAAAATCTAATTTCTGAATAAAATGCTACCAAAGAAACATGTCCGCTTCCGGTATAAATTTTTTTTAAAAAGTTCTATCCCCAATGAATTTTTAATACACTCCCACATTACAAAGCTCATCGAATTCAGACCATCCATTTAGGAGTTATGGAGCGCATCCGCCCGTTTACTCACCCATAATCAAACATAAAAAAAATTTGGGTTTCTAAAGTTCCAAAACGTGTATTTCCGTCTAATTTATAATTTTAGAAAATTTACATGAAATCAATACTTTTCTATAGCTACTGAAAGTATAGGAAAGTAAAAATCTCACATATTTATAAAGTAGACATGATGGCCCTTTGTATGATACCAAATATTGCTAATTTTTGATTAGATAAAAATACAGAAGGGGGAAGCGTAATTTTATTAACTTTCCGCACTTGCGAAAAGCAACGATTTCTTTATTTATAAATTCTATATTTATTGATTAATTTAGTTAGTTTTGATGTTATTAATATGTTTCCCCAAATACCTCCCCAGGAGTGTATTCCTTTGTTAAATAATAGTCTTATTAACAAAATGTTGAGTTAATAAAACGGACTGAGTTGATTCCATTATTTGAATGTTGCACTAATCAAAATTATTTTACTTTTAATAATAAAATTTATTCCCAAGAAGATGGTTTACCCATGGGAAGTCCAATTTCACCTCTATTAGTTAATATATTTATGGAAAATCTAGAAGATCAAATATTCGAATCAAATCAATCTGAGAAAGTTATATTTTGGTTTCGTTACGTTGATGATATTTTAGCATGTTTTGATAGTTCATTTGAATTAATTAATGAATTTTTAATTTTTATTAACAGCCTGCACCCACACATAAAATTTACACTAGAAACTGAACAAAATAAATCCATTAACTTTTTAGATTTAAACATAAGAATTAATTCTACTAATAAATTTGAGTACTCAGTTTATAGAAAACCTACACAAACAGACGTTACAATACCACACGATTCTTGTCATCATAAAACATATAAATTAGCAGCATACAGGTTCCTGATACATAAAGCTTTGACGGTCGCTTTAGATGAAATTAATTATAATAAAGAAATTTCAATTATTAAACAAATTGCATATAGTAATGGTTATATTACTAAACTTATTAATACATTAATTAAAGAAAAAGATTATAAACTAGCCATTCAAAAAATTTATCCGAAAACTCAAACTTCATCCGATACAATTAAATATGCCTCGATCCCATATTTTGGTGACAAATCAGAAAAAATTACTAAAATTATAAACCAAACAAATAAATATAAAGTAAGTTTCAAAACAACTAGAAACATCTTAAACACTTTGTTTAATGCAAAATCAAAAACAGATGATTTGCTAAAATCGGGCATTTACAAATTAAATTGTTCGCATTGTAATTCGGTTTATATAGGCCAGACAATTAGAAGTTTTGAAATTAGGTATAAAGAACACGTACGTTGTTACAAATACAAACACCCCTATTCACATTAGAACACAATCAGTTAATGACATCGAATAATACTATAAAATGTTTACACTTTTGTGATGATAAACGTAAATTAGATATACTAGAAGCTTTTGAAATTCACCAACATTTCAAAAACTGTAACGTTAATGAATGAGCAAAGTGATCTCTTAAATTCTCCTCTATTGGACATTTTGGAATAAGAAATCAAGTCATCTGCAGACGATTACCGAGATCAAGTCACCAAGTTCTATTGCTATAACAACACTAACTGTTTACTTTCTAATATAACCTTTGACAATGGCATGTAAACATGCCGAAATACGTATAAGGTTAAAATAAATAAATATTGTTAAACTAATTAAGTATTTTATATACAGATACTCAGTAACTTTATTAATTTCCCGCACTTGCGAGAAGCAACAATTTCTTTGACTAACCCTCTACCAAGCTTATTTAAGACGCAACTGCTTCTTAAACTAACAAAACTGCGTTTTTAGACTAGTCTGTTATGATTTTAAAAGCGAATTTTCTCATTGTCTACAAATCAGTTTTGCACTAATTTTGTAATTTTAGAAGTAGTTGGTTAGTCTGCAATTTAAAGGCACGTTATTAACGCAAAATTTCCCATTCCCACGTAATTATTAATAGAGATTTTAATTAAGATAAATTTATTTTATCATGGTACCTGCGTTCAGTGTTCTTCAAAATTTATTAAAACATAATAATAAAGAATAACTTTTTTTTACAAAATCACCGCTGCCATTTCGTTATCAAAATGTAGGCAGAAAAATTCACTACGTAGAATTGCAGATTATGTCGAAATAAGCACCTCGATATGCAAAGAAATTGTAAATTCCTTTTAAAGCTCACAATGGCCTGAATGTTGGTAGATAAGAGCATCCCCCTTCTTGTAAGCTCGAACTTAAATACCTACGTCAAAGTGTGTGTGCAAAAAGCAGAACGTCGTGTCATTAAGCACAATGATATTTATTACACAGACGTATAACGGGGTGGAAATTCCACTGAAATTTCGCGAGCGATATCGTTTGACAACATTAATAAGACTCCGTAAAACGCAAATTAATTAAATGCAACTACTAAATAGAAGTAATTACATTAATGAAACGACTTACCTGTACGTAATAAAAGCAAATACGAGTCCCACGAGGGAAATGCTGCTTCCAAGGACAATCAGGAGCGACAATACACTCTCTTCACTTAGTGCAGGTTCCATTGCTGCTCGACTTAAGTTTGGAAAACCGTGCAAACGTGCCGTGTAAAATGTCTCCATTGTATTGATGGTTCACTGTTTCATTTATTCTCGAAGCGGCCTGAAACGACAAACAATTCGTTGTGAATGTCTACTTCAAGATGTACGATTATGTTACAGCATTCACTATTGCCTAACCCGAGCCTTTTCGTTTATGTAAGATCATTTAACAAAACATATACGGCGGATAAAGTATCTCGATACTACGAAGTAACATATATTTACTTTCTAGAAAAAAAAACCGCTGCCCTTGTATCTTTTTACCTACCAATTCTTTGATAAATTTTCTTTATTTGTAAAATTATTTCAGTAGCCTAGTCTCTATACATAATATTATTAAAATCTAACTAGTTTCATATGTTAAAGCTTCAAAGCTCTTGTAACATTTTTTTCATTTAAAGACATAAGCCAATAAGCATATATACAGAGCCTTCGTTAATAACTGTTTGGTCCGCAGTGACTTAGGGAGTTTTAGATTTAGATGTTGAAGTCAGTTTAGGATTGGTACTCGAGGTAACTAAAAATTCCCTGTAATTGTCACTGTCAACACTCAAAGTGAGGTTATGTATGTAAACAAGCAAGCCTTGATAAGTTAATAAACGGCTTGGGAATTTTTGGATCAAAGGCTACCAACAGTGTAAGTCGGGTTGCCCATATTTTGTGGCCACGTGGGGATCATTAATTAATGAAGGCTCTGTAGTAACAGACGTTTAAAAAATTCCTTGTCAAGTAGGCTGGTGTATAATTTTTTAAGCATTAAGGTGACGGAAGTCTTATAGGAAAATGCTACTACCAACAACTATGTAATAATCTTGATTAGTATTTAATTTTATGCTACTATCCTTTTTTAACACGTATTTAAGACATGTTCGAATGATCTGAGATAATTTACATTTTGAAGAAATGCCGAAACATAATTTTTTAGAAATATTGATAATGTAAATTTTTTGGGACACTTTTACCGTATATCTAGCTAAAAATTAAAGTAAATGTAAAATTTAATTATACTAGAGACATTCTATCGAATATAAGCAAATTATTGCTACATAGTTTACTGAAAATAATTGAGTATTAAAGTAAATTACTGTATAGTTGTGCCGCCCCATAAAACCAATGTTAATTTGTTTGTGCTGTCAAATCTAATAGCACAAACAAGACCCAAGAAGTTCAGCCATTTTGGTATAGATGGCTAGTTTGAAGCGCACGGTCTTTTGGTTGTAACCGTTGTTTTTTGCCAAACTATAAATTGTTTTGTAAACAATTTCTCTGAAACGGGGGTGTCTAAAATACCGGGTTTTATTATAAATGATAAGGAAAGGCTTTATTGTTGGTATATGAAACGTGGGTTTATGGTAAGAAGAATCAAGGATGCAAGATAAAGCGTAATTAAGCTGTAATTTATCAATATTGTAAAAAGTATTTGAACGTCGGTCGCTCAGAAGTTTTGGCAATGTTATTTTAACAAATTGTTTTTAAATTGTAAACTCGGGTTTAAGTAGGCAGTTACTTTTGCAAGGTTTTCACGAATATTTCGGTACAGAACGTCTGAAAATATCAGACTAATAAGATTTAGCAAGTTACAGAACAATAAAATTGATGAAAGTAAAGTTGTTCTAAAAGAAATAACGAAAAATTAATATTATCGGAATTGCAACAAAAGTGTATTGTCTTTTTTGTGAAAATCAAAATTGTTTTCACATTTTTAAAGCATTTCCTTGGAGATTTGTTCTACAACAATATATTTTATTAAATAAGTTAAACATATATGCAGATAAGCAGCCCGTACAAAACACCAAAAAATGTTAGGTAGTGAAATGAGTAGAGAGAAAAATTTAAAAACTTAAAAAATTTTGATAAATTAAAATTGTTTGAAACCTTTTAATCAAACATTTTTTATTGCTTAAATTTTGAATAATTTTTTGAATTTCCAAAAATTTTGCTAAATTTCCCAAAAATATTTTGAAAATTGTTGTTTTTGTGTAATTTGTTTTGAAAGTTTCCAAAATTTTTAACATATTTTTCAATTCACACTGTTTATTTGTACACAAATTCGCTTAGATAGTAACAATGCGCTACCTTAGGGTTATTATGGTACAAAATTTCACCCCGATCTGTCAACTCGTTTTTGAGTAGTAAAGGTGTTGAAATCAAAATTTAAGAAAATCGTAGCGGCCATCTTAAAAGCGTTAAATTTGTCCTAAGATTTTCAATCAGATTCCGTTTTCAGCTTTAGAAAATTTCACTCCTAAAAAAAATTGCTACCCAAAACTTTCGCTTTCAGTTTTGGATTTTTGTTAATCCGAAGCCCGAAGCTCATCAAAATAACCATCCGTCAGGGAGGCGCAACAATATAAAACGCAAATTGGGCAATCTTTCCTTTTGAAAGAACAAAATTCCCATCTTGAGGTTAAAATTTAAAATACCCAAACGTTTGAATAACCTTGAAATCTGTTTTTCGGGATCGTTTCCATGTCTTTATTGCAGTACAATCCTAAAATTTTCCATAATCAAAAAGTTGAAAATAACTAAATTTCTTGTTTAGTAACTAAAGCGCTACTAAAAGTAAATCTTTTCTTTAAAGGGAAAAATAATTAAATTTTAATTTTATAATTTCACCTTAAAAATTATAATTAAAAAAACTTATGCTACATTACTAATCTAAAGACCGGACTTTTAGTCGCAGAAGAGCAAATAACTTCTTTAAAATTCAATAAGTAAACAAAAAACAGGGTCGTACTCAAATCCATTAAGTTATACGTGAAACATTTTGGACAAGAGAACCAATTTATTGGATAAAAATTTTGAAAAAGTTGTTATTGTATACCTCAATTCTTATGTTTTTATTCAACGGTGGTTTTCCGTCCTTTATGAATGTTGATAGTCCAAACTTTTCGTTCGTAGAACTTTCTCTGTATCAATGAATTTACACGTTTTATTTGTATCAATTCGTGGTTCCTATTTTACATTTCAATTAAATAAAATATTTTTGCGGTTTCTTAAAAGTGTTTCGTGAAGTACTATTAAAACTCATGACCATTCATCTTCTACTTATGAACCCTGTTTTATTCTATTTTACTATTACATAAGCTTTAATTCCAGTTGACCAAATAAATAATAACTACCTGCACATGCTAAATTAAGGTCAAACATACGGATGTGTTACCATTCTAAGCTGGTAGATAATTCGTTTAAAATTTAGGTATGCGCCAACTATACATTTAAAGAAATTATGGTAGAAATTATTATTAACATATTGCCTCATAATTTAAATACTGACAAAATACTAGACTAGAAATCCGGACTGTGTAACATTACCAATTACAAGAACCATCGTTTACTTTTTGTTCACGTACTTGTAACTAATTTCCGTCACATGTTTGATATAAAACAATGTTAGGTAACTCTACTAGGTGTTAGTTCAAGCAGATTAGGGAAATTCCACCTGTCCCAAGTGCCTTTGACCCGAGCGAAACTTGAGACAACAGCGACCCATAAACTCATAATATTTCTCAACGACTCTCTTTCAAATCTCAAAAGTGTCTAATTAAACCCACTTTATGGCACTAGAAATAAATCCTTCTCTCTGAAAGGCAACGCCACAAGCTAAGTGCTTCATACTCCTTCCAACCATTACCTAAATTTTATTACGCTCTCGTCAAACTGAAACTGAACTTGCAAGCCAATGACATATATCAAGGCGAATTACCAACTTAGCTCCTAGTAAAATGGCTGCACTTGGGAGCAAACCCGGACAAGATCCCTCAAAGGAAATAGGATTTGAACAGACACATTTATAATGAATGTGTCCGTGCTTGCACATTCCCAAATGGAAAACCGAAAACAGTACATTTAACGCTTAGTGGTTTGTGGTTTTGATCGCTAATTGATAAACGGCGTAGATAAGCGAAATTACAAATCCTGGCGTAATTATTACCATTACCAGTTAGTTTGTTTTGCGTTTTACAGTCGAAAACGTAAACAATCAAATAATGACCAGAGTGGAGCTAGAAAATTGCAAGATATTTAAAATTAGCTATTATCGGCTTTCAGTCTGGGCTTTCTTATCAAAAATATAATTTTCATTTTGCTGGATTTCAAGTCAAGCCAGTTTTTAGTACAATATTATACGCCGAATTGGTCGTAAATTAGATCTGGATTCAATATGGATTCAATTTAATTTGAATTCGGTTCTTATTCAGAATTTATTCAAAATTTAGAAAAGGCTAACTCCAAGTGAGAATACAGATCGGGATGTAAATTCGAACTGAATTCCGGACTGAAATTAAAAATTTAATCGCAATCAGCCTTTACGTCCCACTGCTGGGCACCGGCAGTTTTCCCTGCCACGTACTCTTCTTAGCGCTAAGGTGGAGTACGGAGGACCTACAGTTTAACGTCGAATCCTAACGGCTAAATACTAGAGAAGGTTTCAGGCATTGAGACCCCACGGCTTACTTAGCACCATAAACTCGCCAAAGCCATTTTAATTTAGATCGGGATCTAAAACCAATTCTATGCGAATTTGATTCAGGCGCAATCATAAATCCTAAACCTAAATTTTTGGATGCAAACCTGATTCAATTCTAAATCGATTCAAATACGACCCAAAATTTGCATAAAATCTTCGTCAAACACAGAATACTGATTTAACTAGACATCCGCTTCCGAATTAGACTCAGATTAAAACGAGACATTATATTCTTTAAAAAAATCGTTGCCACAAGAGAGCTTTCTAATTAGAAATCTAAGTATCATAATGGTGACGTGTCCTTAGGAAAAACCATAAACTCGGCGAAGCCACCGTAATTTAGATCGGGATCTAAAACCAATTCAATGCCGATTTTATTCAGGCGCAATCATAAATCCCGAACCTAAGTTTTTGGATCTAAACCTGATTCAATTCTAAACCGATTCAAATGCGATCCAAAATTTAGATTAAAATTTTCGTCAACCCAGAATACTTATTTAACTAGAGATTCGCTTCCGAATTAGACTCGGATTAAAATGAAACATTATCTTCTATCCAAAAATCGTTTTCATTAGGGAGTTTTCGGATCAGAAATCTAAGTTTCACAATGAAGACGTGTCCTTATCAAGTACCATAAGCTTCGCGAAGCCACCGTAATTTAGATCGAGATCTAAAACCAATTCAATGCCGATTTGATTCAGGCGCAATCATAAATCCCGAACCTGTTTTTGGATCTAAACCTGATTCAATTCTAAACCGATTCAAATAGGACTCAAAATTTACATAAGATCTGCGTCCAACACAGAATATTGATTTAACTAGACATCGGCTTCCGAATTAGACTCAAATTAAAATGAGACAATATATTCTTTTAAAAAATCGTTGCCACAAGAGAGCTTTCTGATCAGAAATTTAAGTTTCATAATAAGGACGTGTCCTTATTAAGTACCACAAGCTCGGCAAAGCCACCTTAATTTAGATCGGGATCTAAAACCAATTCAATGCGGATTTGATTCGGACTCAATCATAAGATCCAAACCTGATTCAATTCTAAACCGATTCAAATACGATCCAAAATTTAAATAAAATTTTCGTCCAACCCAGAATACTGATTTAACTACACATTCGCTTCCGAATTAGACTCGGATTAAAATAAAACATTATCTTCTTTCCAAAAATTGTTGTCACAAGGGAGCTTTCGGATCAGAAATCTAAGCTTCACAATGAAGACGTGTCATTATTAAGTCCATAAGCTCGACAAAGCCACCGTAATTTAGATCAAGATCTAAAACCAATTCAATGCCGATTTGATTCAGGCGCAATCATAAATCCCGAACCTAAGTTTTTGGATCTAAACCTGATTCAATTCTAAACCGATTCAAATAGGACTCAAAATTTACATAAGATCTGCGTCCAACACAGAATATTGATTTAACTAGACATCCGCTTCCGAATTGGACTCAAATTAAAATGAGACAATATATTCTTCTAAAAAATCGTTGCCACAAGAGAGCTTTCTGATCAGAAATTTAAGTTTCATAATAAGGACGTGTCCTTATTAAGTACCACAAGCTCGGCAAAGCCACCTTAATTTAGATCGGGATCTAAAACCAATTCAATGCGGATTTGATTCGGACTCAATCATAAGATCCAAACCTGATTCAATTCTAAACCGATTCAAATACGATCCAAAATTTAAATAAAATTTTCGTCCAACCCAGAATACTGATTTAACTACACATCCGCTTCCGAATTAGACTCGGATTAAAATAAAACATTATCTTCTTTCCAAAAATTGTTGTCACAAGGGAGCTTTCGGATCAGAAATCTAAGCTTCACAATGAAGACGTGTCATTATTAAGTCCATAAGCTCGACAAAGCCACCGTAATTTAGATCAAGATCTAAAACCAATTCAATGCCGATTTGATTCAGGCGCAATCATAAATCCCGAACCTAAGTTTTTGGATCTAAACCTGATTCAATTCTAAACCGATTCAAATAGGACTCAAAATTTACATAAGATCTGCGTCCAACACAGAATATTGATTTAACTAGACATCCGCTTCCGAATTAGACTCAAATTAAAATGAGACAATATATTCTTTTAAAAAATCGTTGCCACAAGAGAGCTTTCTGATCAGAAATTTAAGTTTCATAATAAGGACGTGTCCTTATTAAGTACCACAAGCTCGGCAAAGCCACCTTAATTTAGATCGGGATCTAAAACCAATTCAATGCGGATTTGATTCGGACTCAATCATAAGATCCAAACCTGATTCAATTCTAAACCGATTCAAATACGATCCAAAATTTAAATAAAATTTTCGTCCAACCCAGAATACTGATTTAACTACACATTCGCTTCCGAATTAGACTCGGATTAAAATGAAACATTATCTTCTTTCCAAAAATCGTTGTCACAAGGGAGCTTTCGGATCAGAAATCTAAGCTTCACAATGAAGACTTGTCCTTATTAAGTACCATAAGCTCGGCAAAGCCACCTTAATTTAGATCAAGATCTGAAACCAATTCAATGCGAATTTGATTCGGGCGCAATTATAAATCCCGAACCTAAATTTTCGGATTTAAACCTGATTCAATTCTAAGCCGATTCAAATGCAAAATCGTTTTTATAAGGGAGCTTTCTGATCAGAAATCTAAGTATAATAAGGGCATCGCGTCCTTAGTAAGTACCATGAATTCTCAATTTTGATCCAGATCTAACGCAAGTTCAATTCGAATCCAATTTGGACGCGATACGAAATCTACACAAAATATGGAATTGATTTAATAATACGCAGCTAACTAAGCGGCTAAATCTTAAATTGAATCCGGATCAAAATTATAAATGGCATTTGATTCGGAAATCGATATGAAAATTTAAACGAAGCTCTCTGGTGGGAATTCTGCGAGTTCACAATGTTAGATTTCAAATAAAGCTGCTTCTTGGTAGACCTGAATCAAATGTCATCAGAAATTTAGATCCGAATCCAATTCATAATACGGATGTAATTACGCGTTCAATCTCAAATGCTAATTTGTATTCGGTTCAGAAATAGTTGTTAAGATTTTTGAAATTAGTTATTCTTAGTAGGTGCGTAGTACTCGTCTAATTAATCCTAATTCAGATCGCGTTTCGATACGAATTCAAATCGAATCCGATTCAAAGGGTTTCTAAAATTTAGACAAAGTTTGGAACCGTTTAATTTAACATTAATTTTGTTCTTAGCAAATAACGCCGGATGGACTTAGGTTTACATCTGAATCCAATACGGGTCCAATATGCATCCAATTTTTATTCAATAAGGTTCAGTTTCGAATCGATTCGGATTTGATCTTAAAATCCAGACAAAGTTCGAAACGCAATTAAGAATACAGATCTGACTAAGAATTCGAATTCCAAATTGGTTCCATATCGAAATTAGAAAACGTATTCAATTCGGAAATAGTAATCGAGATTTTAAATAATTTTTATAGTAATAAAAATCAGTATCTGGTAATGGATTTAAAAGTAAGTTTATATTTTTATCGGATCCAAAACATATCTAATCTAGACCGAATTCGGATTGATTTCGAATTTCGTTCAAATGTAATACGAAATTTACTCCAAGTTCGAAATTCAACTGAGATTATGGATCCAACTAAGAAATCGAATTCCGTATTGTAATATGATCGAACAAATAAATCAGTTGTATATATTTTTTGTGATGAAAGACTTATTTTTGATAGATATTATACGCCGAGTGGATCTCGAGTTAAATCCTATCTTGATTTAATTCGGATTCAATTCTGATGTAATCGGAAATTGAAAATCCGAAATCGGCACAAAGTTCCAAATTCTATTTAAAATATGGATTCAACTTAGGATTCAAATTTCGATTTGAATTTGAATTAAAGAGAGAAATAGGTTGTTGGTTACATTTTATATAAAAAGAAAAGCATTTATTATAAAGCGAATATAAATCTCAAGTTAAATTTGGATGCAACTTGATTTAATTCGGATTTAATAGGGATTCAGTTTGTATCCGACTCAGATGTAATACGATATTGAGAATGCGAAATATACTCAAATTTTTAAATTTTACTGAAAATATGGATCCCACTAAGGATTCGAATTTCGAATTGCATCTGCATCCACTTGAGAAACCAGTTGTTAAATGCCTTTTGTGTGAAAGGAAAGGTTTGTTTTTAGTAGATCTTATACTACCAGTGTGGATCTCGAGTAAAATCCGGATCCTATATTGATTGAATTCGGATCTATAATTCGGAACCGATTCAGATGTGACCCGAATCTGAGAATGTAGATAGGAATTTCAATCCCGAATTGGATCCGGATCGACTTGACGATACATTTTAGGCGAAACGCATTAATCTCAAAATTCATTAAATATGGAATTTAAAGCCACGAAAGCAATGAATTTATCAAAGATTTTAGTTGGGAACTAACAGAATGTTTAGAACACTTTCTTAAAAGGATTGACTTTAAATCTCATAACCGTTGCGGTATTGCAAAATACAAGGGCTTAGCTTCACTCTAATTAGTAGATCAAATGATGTTAAACGTCATGTTCTGATATATTTACAAAAGTTGAACAACTAAGCTCGATACTGCTTGTAATTCAGAAGTTAATCTGACAATAGATTTATACGCTTGAATGGTGGATATAATGACTCCCTATTGCGTGATGTTAAGGGATGAAATTCCTCGAATGAGAGATAAAATAGCCGTACAATCAATAACGTGATTTTGATGTAATTCTACCTTCTGATATAGTACAATTTTTTCGTTTACGAAATTTCTCGTTTATTCATTAAATTTCTTTTGAACCAGCTTTGAATTTTAAGTAGATACATCGTCCCGAATAAATAAATTGCCAAAACTTGAATCTTTTCCAAAAACACAGAGCGGACATGCATGTTTTTACATAAAATCGAACAACCCCATCCCTTTATAAAATACCTCTAAATCAAAACGTGCTTACTTAGCAGAGTTCAAGTTTGCATGAACATAAAAAAGATCAGTTTACTCAGTAAAACTTTGCCTGCCGTAGGCTGATAAGGATAACATTCAACAGCGTCTCGGCGGGACATTCTGTTGGTACATAATTATAATTTACATTAATTATTCTCGAAACGGTGACAACAACGGCACAAGAAGGTGTGAGGGTTGCAAAAACTTGAATACAAATGGGCCATTCTGACCCATTAAAAATTATACCTAGGTCAGCCAGTCGGTTTTTAAGACCTCGTTTACGGAATTTGAAATTCTGACGGGGTGTGGATTAGATTATATGGCGATATGCCAGAAAATTCCTGATTAAAAAGTAAAAATTAGCAACAAAAGACTATACACAAAAATGCGAAAGCTGGGAAAACATAATATGACGTTTCTGCATAAATAAATGGATGTAGCGGTAGTCACGATATGGCCGACGGACACAGGTTGCTGATATGTTAACGCCTTGTTTAGTAGTAACTAATGATTTTCATTTTTTTTTTTAAATTAAAAATTTTGGTCAGTATTTCGTGTCTTTAATTTATTTATTTCTAATTGACAAAAATTATGAAAACTGTCAATTAGTTAGCAACTGGTGGCCCGAGGCCGTATCAGTTGTACTATTGTATTTTCATTACCAATATGTTACTTCAAAATTACATATTTTAGACTGTCAATATTACAATTTACCTTCAGCTTAGACCGCGTCGTCATTTGGGAACTACACCCAGCATAATCAGGTAAGGACTGACCTGTAGCTTGTCTGCCTTTACAAGAAGTTTCTCTAAAAGTTTGAGCCATAGTTGTTCGTGGGCGCTGCCTGCCTAAACAAGGCCGTGTGCTTAGTTTATTTAAAGCTTGGGGCGGACAAGGATTTGATCTTAATGTATTTTGTTTGCCAGGACAAGAATACTCAATGGGCTTATGCTTGTTGGCTGTTTGTGAACCCATACAAACTAACGTTTCGCAAGACAGCTTGCATCTTCAGAGTGAATAAAACACTGAATTCAAATCCGGCAAGCGGAGGTATTTAAACCTCTTTGAGCCAGTCGGACAGAACGGCGGAGTTCTGGTTGGCTGTCACCGTTGGGCAAAAACGGATCAGGTGGAGCGTGATCGTGAGATCGATGATGCTTAGAAGTTCTCAGAGGATAAACTACCGAAGCGGAACAGCACACTCCTTCTTAAAAGCAGCTCATGTAAAGAAGGGGCTCATCAAGTTACCGGCGGCGCATTGTTTGAGCTGAAAAAATGGGCCTGCGAAGATTACCGCAACAACGGTATGGAAGATGAGCTACCGATCATGGAAGAAATGGAATGGTACAAATTGAAGGGAAAAGGAGAATAAACAGTTCCACGTTTGGCAGTTGGTATCGAAACACAACTGGATTTGTTTGCATAAGATAGAGCAGTGCACGAGGGAAACTGTATCTTCTTTGTTCAGACCTTATCCAGTTTGCATGACTATTTTTCTTACTAGATCGCTGCAATTATGCTCGAGCAGTTGCGACGCATTTACGCGAAATGTCCATGTTGGAACATAGGCTGAATTTTGAAAGGGTAATTGCAGAAGATGTTCTTGTGACGACTAAAGGTTAGTGAGCAGCCCTTTTATTTGCAATTTTTACCTTTTTCTTCTTATAGTGCCATACCCTATTCAGGGCGTTGGCTACCTCTCTCCTATGTCTGTGTTTGGTGCGCGGCGATAGGTAACTTGTACAGACAGACATAGGGGACCTACAGTTTAATGTGGGCTCCGAACCACAGGAAGTGCATGCACTTCTTCTCCAGAGAGGTTTTCCTGAGGAAAAATCCACCTCGCTAGTTTCCCGTTGCCTTGCGAGGGAGAACGCTGCATTGGTAGCCCGCGCTCTTACCACTGAGCTACGGCCGCACTTAATTTTTACCCAAATACAAGTAAGACAGTGGATAAATTAAATACTGTATATTTTTTTTCAGTTTCATCAACGCCTGCGTGGGTTTGACGGCATAACCTGTTTATTTTCACTTTCAAAAGTTCCATGTTGAAGATGATGCAAGTACACACGTACAGGCAAAGTGGGAAATGTCTTTCTAAAGTCATAGAAATGACCATTTACTATAAGATTTTGAAATACATTTAGTTTGTATCTAAAAGAAGTGTCTTTCAGTATTTTTTAATTTTTCCCAGTACAGTAGGCAAAATTACGCAATTTTCGGCTACGCAGTACAAATGTGTCATGAATGAGATTAGATATGAACTCCTTAAGGTCGATTTACTTGGGCCAAAGAATATTTCAAAAAATAGCGATTTTTGTGAAGTTATAGCGTATTTTTAGCCATTTTCAGAAACACTGCCCATCGTGCCATGGGCAGTGAAGGGAAGTGGGTCCACCCCTCAAAAATTTAGACATCAAAAATAGCTTCACCTCACTTTTTACACGAAGTGCATAATTCATCAGGAATATTGCATTAAGCCGCAGGACTATATCAGTTTATTGATTATAGGTATATAAATATATCAGTTTAGCTTACAGCGAAATTTTTTATCATCCGTTTATTAAATAAAGGGACATGAATATTCGATTTTCAAAAATCTGTAAGCGTAACAGAGAAATTAGCAGACTGGGACACCAACTAAATTTTAGGTAACCTCTAGTTCTATTAACCCACAAAGATAAAAGAAATCGTGTTTCTAGTTTTTTTAGCAGTATATTTTCAAAAATTGCCAAAACTTTTGCAAATGTGTTTTACTTTATTTCAATTTTTTTGGACATTTTTGTCCATATTAACATGTGTCTTTATCGGACTATTACAATAGAAAATCATTCAGAAGAGAAAGTTGACAGTCAAAACCCAACAATGTAGCACTTATATCAATCTGATAAGATAATTCATTCAGGATAAAAAAGAAATATATCAAAAGAAAAAAATTAATAATTTAACTTTTTTCCACTTTCCTTGAAAACTAAGCAACATAGCTCTAGCAATAACTTTTGAGATTATGAATGGCTATAAATTGTCGCAAGTTTGTTCCAATTTAATCGTGCTCGTATCTCATCAAATAAGCGGGAACCCAATGGTAAGCGTCGAAAAACAGGGACGCTGTATATGATAACATATTCATAAGCGTCGGTAAATATTGTTTAAATCCTCTTCACTGGATTATCGAGTAACCAAACAAGCTTGTTAAAAAGTCTGTTTAGGGCATTTTTGATTGGCGTGTAAACGATAATGCGATAAGAGATAAAATTCCGACCCAATCAACAACCGCAGCTTGTAAATCTGAAAAAATGCTTTATTAGGTCAAAACTATTTAATTTGTATTTATCAACAGTATCGCCATCTGGTATGACTATAACATACTCGGAGGCACTTCAACTTGGCAGGTACAAAGTTCGGTTTGTTTTAGTATGAAACGAGTAACGACGTACTGTATTATTATCAAAGGGTACTTATTGCAGGTAAACGAGGGTCGCGTCCAGCAGGTAATACGTCTGCGGAGTTGAAACTTGCGGAGATAATGAGACGCACTGCGGTGATAAATAAGAGAGAAAAAGAAGCAACTAGTAGCAAGTCGGTGGCTTAAAACATGTTAATGTTTTACTATTTTTACCTAGAATATTATAAAATATTATATTTTAAGATTTTTATTCACTTTATTTTTGTAAAATAGATCAACTTACCTGAGTTTATTTAATGTTCTAAAACGTGTAATTTATATTTATTGTCTATGAACCAATCAAAAACGCATAACTTACTAATAGTAACCAAGGTGATTAAAAAACGTAATTAGCACGCGGATATGAACTGTTATCGTTTGCTGGCGACGGGGTAGTTACAATTGTGATGGCACAAGAGTTAGGTGTTCTGCATTTGCAGTCTGAGAAATAAGCCCCTAATTTAATGAACTATTTTCAGCGAGAGAAGGAAGCCGGCGGCCCTTTGATTTCAATTAGCAAAGTGCAAGAAAGAGTTGCGCGGTATCTTTGTAAAACAAAGGATACATTTTTTGAAGTCATTTGTACGTAATTTGAATACAAAACTCTACAAACCCGTTTTTCTGGATGAAACTTAGAAAGCATGAAGGAAAGCGGTTCATGATCCTGCATGCTAGTTCATCAGACGGCTTTATTCCAGGGGCAAGTTTAATTTTTTCCACCACGTTCAAAAGCGCGGATTACCATGACAACATAAACAGCGAATCTTTTGAAAAATGGATTGAAGAAAAGTTAATTCAAAATTTAGCAGAGCCATCTTTAGTAGTTATAGATAACGCATCGTATCACTCGCGATTGATAGAAAAGCAGCCGACATGCAGGTGGAAAAAAGCAGAAATCGCGAACTGGCTTGAGTGTAATGAAATACCGTTTCCACCAAACGCCTTAAAAAAAGAGTTACTTGCCATTACAAAAGCACATAAAAAAACAAAAAACTATGTTGTTGATGAAATGATCCGCGAAGCTGGCCACGAAGTTCTAGGACTACCGCCGTACCACTGTCATTTTAATGCAACAGAATTAATTTGGGCGAATACAAAACGTTATTATGATAAACATATCGGACGTGATGGTTTTGGTGATGATCGGGTGTTAAAACTGTGGGAGGAATCTTTAAATAAGGGTGGTGAAATACAGTGGCGAAAGTGCGTGGAACATACGGAGAAACTAATTCAATTTTTGTGGAAACGTGAGATTATAGTTGATGATACTGATCCTATAATAATAAACGTAGGTGAAGATTCTTCGGATAGCTCAAACCAAGAAAGCGAGAACTCCTCTAATTAAATGTATTTACCTCTAATTATCTTTTTTTATTTTAAATCGTTTTAATTTAATGTAAGAAAATTCAAAATACAAAAATTGATTTGATTATAACAAATAAATTTTTAATATTATAAATAAAATAATCAATACTTCCTTCAACAGTTTTATTATTCTATTATTTTACGTATTTCGGTATGTTTACATACCATTATCAAAGAATTGTTTGTGAAATTCTAATACTGCACGAAAATACTACGTTTAGATGTTGAGAACTGCTCATCTTAGTTCTAACGCAGCGTTAGCTCGCGGCGATCTTTGTACCTGCCAAGTAAAAGTGCCTCCGAATTTATCGGCAACAATTCTTCAATAAGCATCTATAAATATAATATAATTAAGGGTTGTGCTCATTTTCTTCTCTGTCGGGTTGGTTTAATATACCACTTTAGACAGTTATTAGAATAAATACAAATAATTGAAATAATTATAGAAACTTATTGTTGACTATCAAACTGCGACCTCGGCTCTACTTTTTTTCTTCTCCGTTAGTATAGTTTAGTCTACAAAATCTCATCGTTTATACAGTTTGCAAAACAAATACAGATAATTCTAATAATTGTACAAACTTGTATGAACTATCAACCCGTGGCCTTCGGCTTCTGTCAGTTTGGTTTAAATTACAATTTTGGACAGTTGGTAGATCAAATACAAATAAGTGCAACTGTGGCTTTCGGCCATATCCGCTCTATTATTGTTTTTGTTGTTGGTTAAGTTTAGTCTACTAGACCACATATTTGATACAATTAACCAAACAAATACAGATAATTGTAAAAAAATAAATAAAATACTTCGGCCCTGCTAGCTGTATCAATTTTTTTCGCAGTCGGTTTGGTTTAACTTACAACTTCAGACAGTTAACAGAGCAAATACAAATAAGTGCAGTAATTATACAAACTAATCGTTAACTATCAACCTGTGGCTGTCGGCCAAATCCATTTTTTTCTTGGTCGATTTGGTTTAACTTACAACTTCAGATAGCAAGAAGAGCAAATACAAATATTTTCAATAATTATCAAACTATCAATCCGCGGCCTTCGGCTTTATCAGTACCAGTCATTTCTTTGTCCTGCCAGTTTGGTTGAACCTAGATGACATCTTTAAGACAGTTAACAGAACAAGAACAGACAGTTCTAGCCATTTCATACAACTATAAAAATTTAAGTTTAACTTAATACTAAATGAGAAAAGAAAACTAGAAATTTTAAGTGAACGGTCACTGAACTAGAAGGAACATTTCTAACCTTATTGAGTTGATTGACAAAATATTTCCCAAGATCTAATGTATATTTCTACTTAATTCTTTTAATTCCCTGAAGTAGAATCAAACAAATTACTCTCCAAAAATCCCATTTGGTGTCTAGCCTGGATCAATGTCCCATAGGATTCTTCTTATACGAAAGGACAAACTGAAATGATAGAATCGTCGACGGAAGAGTTAATGCGTGTGAATTTTAAAAACTGCTTAAATTATCGAACTATCATTAATTTTTTGTGTATTTAAACTTGTTAGCTTTTGTGGCTAAAAATGCTAGAAGATACTTTTTTACGCCAATGTGAATGGGAGCTTACCTTGAAAATTTGCTTTGTGAATTGGGCGTTGTTTATTTAATTTCTCAAAATCAGGATCTGTACGTTTTTTCATGCTTTTCCCAAATAGCTATAAAATACCAAAAATAATAAATTAGTTATTACATAAACATGCAATGTTTTTCCCACGTCGTTGTTGTAATTTTCAGTAACAGATCTTAACACATCTAGTAGCTCATAAAATACCAATGCCCAAACAAATACATAAAATACATTAAAAATTGTCTATACGTTGAAAAAAAAATTAAAGTAAATTTCGAGGTCTTAATCATTCCAATATTAAAAATTTTTTGTATATCCTGAAAACAAGCAGCATTAAATTTTTATGACCCCATTTAGTAGGGCTTCCATTGGAGCTCCCCAATTAAACATAAAACCGATTCTATCATTAAGCCAAGTGAAAAATATGTTCGCCCTTCGATGTTTTCGAGTTCCTGAATTTTTGGGAACGTTTGAAAATTTAATTAAGAACGCTTTTTAAACACAAGCAAAATATTACTTAATTTGACTCACTCTCCATGTATCAAATTACGTGATTTACTATTCAAAAATTAAATAACAAAAAATATTTACTTTCTATGCATACCTTATTCTCAAACCAATTTTTTCTCACGTTTCAGTCGAAAAATTATCGCATATCTGTCGCACGTTTTCAGGAAGCACGTAGTTTGAAAGTTCGGTAGACGGCGAGGCGTCGCAGGCGAAAAGCTCGCGGAACGAAAGCGTTGACAGCGTCGCGGTGCCACTGAGGCTGCCGCGGCACACCGACGCTTTTACGTGCACTCAGGTTAACGCCTGCGCCAGAAAGCCCTTAAAGTTACGATTTCTTGTTGTGTCTGACTACAATTGAGTTGGCAACCCGTTTAATGCTACCTGTGTCTTTCAAAACTGATGGATATATGGACGCAAGTTCAAAAGCAGTGCCGCCCTTAATGAAACCTTGCTTAAGATTTATTTATTACTGTTGAGAAGGTCGCAGTTTTTGTTGGCACTGAACTTGAAGCTTTTCTGGGCCACGATACCAAAACATTCTGGAATCACCCAAAGCTTTTGTTTTTAAACGCCTTATAGTGTAGTAAAATAAATTGTATTTACACGTAATTATAAAAATATTAGAAAAAGTCCTATACAACAAAATAATAATGATTACAGCATATTTTTCCATTTTGAACCACAACTAACTAGCCGTTGTATAAAACTTAATATACGTTCAAAGTTTACTTTTGTAATAAGTAGGTACAAAGCCAATTTACTATTATAAAATTAATCTACCCGAGACGTTTATTGTTAGTTTGTGAAAACATTTTTTTCTCGTTTTAACTTACGAGAACTAGTTATAATAAACTTCCTAACATAATAAATTCAGAAATTCAAATTTTGAAATTTTATTATAATCGGAGATGATAAATACGGAATTTTCGTTAAAACAGTGTATTATACATTTACACTAACATGTGTAAAGATTGAAGTTTCTTAACGTTATAGGGAGTTTTTCTTCGATTCTTAGATATCGTTATAATAGGGTTCCTCAAAAACTAACACTAAAGTTACAAGACGTTTTTAAAATTTGTTATAACCAGAAATCAGACTAAAAATGTTTCGAATTTTTTGGAAAATACGAAATTGAATTTAATTTTAACAATTATAACGAGCTTGCTGTAACAAACTGTTTACTCATTGTGGAGACTTTTCTTGTCGTTATAAGGAACTTTTTTCTCGGTATAGCGAACCTTATTAATCGTTATAACAAACTCTTTCCTCATTATTACAAATTCTGTTTTCATTATAAAGCACGCTTTCCTGTTTATAACAAATAATTTTTTCGTTATAATAATTAAGACTCGTCGTTATAAGATACTACTTTCGGCTAACTTATCAATATTTGCTATATTACTATATAGTATACAAAGAAATGTGTAAAACTGAAGTTTTTCCTTAATTCTTAAAAGTTTCTGTTATAACAGGTTTCATCAATTTTTATTCACTCTGAAGATGCAAGCTGCAATGTCTTGCGAAACGTTAGTTTGTATGGGTTCACAACCAGCTAACAGGCATAAGCCGATTAAGTATTATTGTCTTGGCAAACAAAATACACTGAGAACAAATCCTTGTCCGCCCTAAGGTTTAAATAATCTAAGCACACGGCCCTGTTTAGGCAGGCAGGGCCTACGAACAAATATTGCTCAAACTTCTAGAGCAAATGCTTGTAAAGGCAGATAAGCTATAGGTCGGTCCTTACCTGATTATGCTGGGTGTAGTTCCCACATGACGACGCGGTCTAAGCCGAAAGTAGATTGTAATATTGACAATTCGAGAAACCGCGAAAGCCTCAATCAAAATTCAGAAAGACAGAAATTACAAGAGATTTTTAAAATTCGTTATAATTAGAATATTGTATAGATATCAAAACATTTTTTGAGCTTTTTAGAAAACGCAAAATAATGCCAGTAATGACGTAGAAATTGCAAGAAAGTTTTAAAATACTTGATACACTTTAATAATTTATTAACAACATTTGATTTACCGAGCTTCATGTTTTTATACTTAGTCGTAATTGTTTCACAAAAGGTCATATACTACTTACCATAGCGAGAACAAAACCGTTTCAATGAGATTAACGTAAATTACCGCAAAAGAAATTATGTTAAAAGTTTTTGCTTTTGAAATGTGTAACATCACAATCTTGTTTTAGTTGATACATCTCTTTCCTTGTTATAACAAGCTGTATCATTGTAATAAATGGTTTCCTCGTTGTGCGACAGTTTTTATCGTTATGGCACACGTTTTTAAAACTCTTTTCTCATTATAACAAACTTGTGAAGGTGAACATACCAATACTTGCTGTATTATTATTATATTTACAAAGAAATGTGTAAAATTAAAGTTTTTCTTTAAGATGTACAAAGCTTGTCGGTGATTATTAAAATTTTCGTTATAGCAAGTTACTTCAAATTCCGTATAATGAAACAACCAAGAAGTTTTTTAAATTCGTTATAACCAGATAATAGATAATTTAATAAAATTTCTTGTTTTTTTAGGATGTGCAAAATTGAATGTAATTTCAACAGTTACTGCAAGCTCGTTGGAACAAACGGTTTTCTTGTCGTTTGAAACTTTTTCTTTGTTATAACAAACTCTTATCGCGTTATAAAGAACTCTTGCGTCGTTATTGCAAACTTTGTCTAAGTTATAACACAGTTCTTTGTGTTATTAAAACTTATTTTCCCGTTATACAAATTTTTAAGATTCATCGTTATTTCTAAACCCTATCTTAATTATATACCGCAGCCTTTTTTGGTTATACAAATTATTTTCTCGTTATAAAAATTTGAAGGCTCATCGTTATAAGATACACATTAAAACTGTTATCAAGCGAAAAATCGAATTTCATTTTAATTGGTATAACATGTTCATTTTCGAGTTTTAAAAACTATTTGTTATAACAACGTAGCTACAATTTTTTTATAGACAATAACTTCGTTAACAAAATTTACGTTGTTGGAATTTTCTTTTGTATCTTGTTATTTTAATTTCAATCGTTTTCGAACAGCTCCTACTACTTACCACAATGAGGAAAAAAATGTTTTAATGAGATTTTACACGATGGCGTAAGTGACGATTAAAATGTTTAACGTGAATTATTGTAAAACAAGTTGCGTTGATAGTTTCCGCTTTTGTAATTACAAAGAAAATATGCTTTCAGTGCACATTTTGCTTTCTTCGTTACAATAAACTCTATGTAATAAACTGTTTTGTCGTTATAGCGAACAATTTTTTGGTCATAACAAACTTTTTTTTCATTAAAATAAACCTAATACAACGAATTATTTTTTCGTTATACAGCTTTAAGATTCAATATTACTAGAAACTGCTTAAATGGTCAGCATATCTTAGTAGAAGTTTTATTAACTAGTAATACGTCATATGTCTTTTAACTTCGAAATGCATACTAACACGTTTATTGTGCCACATGTGGGACATGCTAGTGTTAACTAAAACGTTTTTAAATCACATACAACGATTACTTTGTTGTATGATGATTTCGGTGTGGACTTGCTAAATTTATACTAATGCACATTCTGACATTAATACAAAATCGTGTTGGTGTCATTTACAAAACCTAAAAATTTTATCTGTATAGTAAATCCGTAACTGTCTCACCATAACAAAACGACTAAATCTTACATCTCGGAAAGATGTATCACTATGACACATATGCGGCCGCTTGCATGTCACTCAGTTTACTGATTGTTTTCAGTTAAAGTTTACATTTGCTGCCATTTCGGTTGGTATAAGTTGATTATTTATGATTCTAGCAAGTCGTAAATGTGCATTTACCGCCCGACATGAGCAATTCGCACAGCATAATTTATACAATTTGTTTCAATCACAGACAAACGAATTTTATTACTGAGGCTGCTATTTTTTGCCACTTTTTTATTGAAAAGCTGCCGGAAAACCGTCACAAAAAAGGTCTTCTCACAATAATTTTACAAAATAAACAAATACACTGTACGCATTCCACAATCCATTGTCTTACATATTGAGAATTAAAATAGGTATAACATTTTATTTCAAAGTTCCCAATATGTAGTAAATCTTAATGTGTTTACATAAGTGAAACATTTCTGCAGCGTGTACATTACTAACTCTCATTTAACAAAAACTAGCTGAATGTGTACGCTTTTGTACTTTCTCATACTTTCAGTATGGAAATTTATTGTGATCACAAAAATATTAGAATATGACATTTTGACGGAAATACATGTTTTGACCCTCCAGGAACACAAGACGGTGGTATGTATTTAAAAACTGAAGGTCTGTAACGTGCGCGCGTGTGTGTCACTCTAAATCTCAGAAGCTATTGGACCGATTTTAATAAAATTTGTTAAACCTAGGTACAACAAAAAGTAGTCAAGCTATTAGCTAAGTTTTACTTTACGAACCGGGACAGGAAACAGAAGTTGGACATGTTTTTTGGTAGCACTTCTTTTCCAAACGGGATTACAAAAATGTAGGAACAGAAGTTGATAAAGAACGTTACAACAATTCTAAAGTTTTTTCCGAACACTCTAGCTTTAAAATGGCTACGGTGTTTGTAGATTTTCGACGACTATTTATTCAAAAACGAGTTGATGGATCGGGATTAATTTTGGTATAACACAAGCCCCAACGAAGCACAATGTTACTATATACAAAAAAATTTACAATTAAAAACTATGGAGTGAAAATATTTTCAAAAGTTTGGACATTATCAAAAAACTATTGCTTAAAAATTGACCACACGATTTTCGTAAACTTTGCAAGCTTATAGAGCTAGGGAAGGACTACTATTTCTTTCGCGCCCACTAATTTCTCTGTGACGCTTTTACTATGAACTTTTGTAAAGCATAAATTCATGCCCCTCTCTTTAATAAGCCGAGGACAGTTAAAAATTTCCGTTGAGACTAAAGTGCTCGTACGTTTAATTAAATTAAATTATTTCACATATTAACATATGGCTTATGCAAACTTAAATGAACACGAGTAGTGAGTAGCAGAGTGCAATTCACATTAAAATAGTGAAAGTGCTAAAATGTTTTATGAGAAAAGTTTTAATAAATTAAAAATTTCTTAAATGAATGTTTTAAATAATTCCAACAAAACCTCTGTATGAAACTGTATGTTTAGTCATAATTGCGATCTTAAGCTCTAAAAAGCCAAATATAAATTGTAGCAGAGATATCAAATCAGAATACAACATACAATTTTAAAGTCCAGAACTTACAACCCATAAATCATTTGTTTGGATTGTCTACTATGGATATTTCCAATTTTATTGCCACATATTCTCAAATCTGATCATAAAGACAGAATGAAATGATTTTTATGGCATGGATTCAAATTTTACGATACTTGTTTGAAGAACAAAACGTTGTCGCAGAGAATTTAAAAAATAAGTTGCAGTGCAGGGTGGTACAAAAATAAAATGTATTGGAAGCTTTTTAAGTTCTTAAAACAGTAAACCTTCGAGTTGTTTACAAAAGTAATTTGTCTGAGAAAAACGGTTACTTTTACTCAGTACTTATTGTCATTACAATTTACATGTAATGCCAGAAAGTTTGCTGGAAAATGGCAATTAATTTAAACGCACCCAGTATTACTGTCTGAATATTTGTAGAAAACGTCTTACTGGAGAGGACACTTACTTTAGTATAGTGTGCTCTGTAAATTTCGTTATATTGCGTTTTCTCAATTTATTAATGAAATGTTTGAGAAATTTGATAAGTCTTTAATTAGTTAACTGCAAAATGTCACGGTTCGCTTCGTAATCAGCCTTTACGTCCCACTGCTGGGCTTCGTCACTCTTCTCTGCCACGTACTCTCCTTGGCGCTAAGGTGGAGTACGGGGGACCTACAGTTTAACGTCGAATCCGAACGACTATATACCAGAGAAGGTTTCAGGCATTAAGACCCCACGGTTGCCTACACCGGATTGTGCAGTGGAGAGTGGCGCGTTGCGGCATAGAGTTTTATTGCTGCATAGCTTCGGCGGGTAATCGAACACCAGACTAGTTAGAGGATAAGCCCCAAACCTCTTATGAGAGCAAAAATCCCGTATATGAATCGGGGTAGGTGTAAAAGAGATTGAGCGCGGACATTTATTCTTAAGCTGCACTATAGGTGCAGGTGTGAAATTAAAATAGCGTTGCGGGTAAGAAAATGACAATTTTATGTTGGTGCATTTAATTGTTTAATGACAATAACTATGTAAAATTGTTGATGTAGCATCTGTGTACCAGACTAGGTCCGCCGACTATCTTAAGAGATAGGACACCTGCGTGCTCCTAGGACCCTTGCCACTGGCCATTATACTTCAGTCTGTAAGCTGCCATTCAAGCGGCCGCTCCGCGTTAATTAGAATGTAAAGAAGCACAAGATCCAGAAGATTGCTCTTGGAGCTCCTAAACAAGCCAGCCATTGAAGCTAGTTAAGCGTAGTTTGATGCATGACCGTTGGACTGCGGGCCGACACATTAACGATGCATACGTGACCATTGGTCTAACTATGGTGGAAGAAATCCACGTAGTAACTTTGGGGTTTAATCCCTAGGCATTGCAGTAGTTATTTATATTTGTCTGTCAACATGTTTCCTCCAGGATAGCCGAGCGTCCAGGGTGAATCCTAAATACTTGACTACCCCGGAGGGTCCAAACCTAGTTGCGAAGACCTCCGGTTCAATGAAACCATCTACTCCTCTTGTCCTGGTGAAGATGACTAAGTCGGCTTTGGAGGGGCTAACTTTAACGCCTTGGTCAGTGCCCCATCGTTGTACAATCTGCAGAGCTTGCTGACAGTAGTCGCGTGAAGTGATCAATGAACCCTCGTTCATAAACCTATCAAACATGCAGCATACATATGAAGCTACTGTTGCCCTTTTTAAGCAATTGATGTGTGTAGAAATTTTTGATGTTTTTCTTCTAGATGTTACAAACTAATTAAACCCGTCAATATAAGTACTCCTATTTTTGGAATCTAGTAACTAGGCGTAGTTATTGATATCTCTCAACCTAGTTAATTTGAAATAGTATTGACCAGCAGTTCCCAGGATGCACACTTTGAGGTGGCGTTAAATGCCTGCGCTTTCATTAGATTCCGTGTGACGTATGGGCGTTTTCGCCCCTGATTGGTATGCACAATGACGTGGATTAATCTCCATTGATCATTGAAAAAATCGGTTAGCTGGTATCCGGTGTGATAAGCGTTGTATACAGGTTTTTAGGTACGTCTAGTTAGTGCACTGAAGACAATGTAGTTATACACTTAAAGAGTTAACTACTGGAGGCTACTTGGAAATTCCACGGAGGGAAGCGTCTGCCTCGAAAATGACATATTTTGATCATGTTTTGCTAATGTAGCAATGAATATCTGCTTGATTTTTATATTTTTACTAGTGTGATATTCTAAATGCTGAATATTTGATGTGTCTGAGAGCATCATAATATCACGAGAAGCACGCAACTAGAGTACGCCTGCACGGAATTTCTTAAGCATGGAATTTCGATAATTGAATATGAATTTATTCGCTCTGTTAAGGTAAATCGCATATTACTAAAATGTTTACCGTAAAATTTTCCCTACTCGCATAAAAATAAAGCAGCCAATAAACACATCCTTGCAGGTGGAAAATTTTATACGCGCATTTTATTGCCAAACATTGGGGTCAATTCAATGGAGCTACACAGAAATTCGATTTAAATATTGGATTTCTATTCTTTAAGTCTTTTTGATACTTACAAAGTTTTATTTTAGGCGGGGTGTTTTTGTTTAATTTTATCTAATCCAAATCAAGCATGTTTATGGATTACAACGTCCAAACTTGCTCGGTAAACAATCGGCCTGGCAAACAAAAAGCCAATACGAATTTAATCACTTTCACTGATGAAAAACAAGTAACTTGGTTTGGCTTTTGTGTACCTATATGTCAGATAATTTGAATGTATTCGTAATATGATTGAGAGCGACCTCACAACTCACAGACTCGAATAAAAATTGTAGAGAATAGCAAATCTTTTTCAATGTTGTTTATTTTTTTACTTTAAACAATTATTAGCAACAACAATTATCAAAAAAATTTATGCATAAATATCTTGATTGTTAAATAAAATTCTTAAAAAGAATTGTTGGCTACCTGTTCAGAAATTGTAAAAGTGGGCGAACTCACAACACGTAGCTTCGTTTTTAGCCTTTATTCGAGATGGTAATATTACAAAATGATTGATAACGCAAATGTTTCTTTAGACTGCTGGCATTTTTCATTTGGTATCGCAACAATAAAGAAATATGAGGTATAAATCAGTTGTTGTTTCCCAAATGCAAGAAAGAAAAAATAGGAGTTATATTACAGTTCATTACGGTAGAAATCTTTTTAACGGGCAGAAAATAACATAAAGAAAATTAAAGCAAAATTGAAAAATAGAACGAGAGTATTGTTAAGTCTGGAGACAGAATTGCTTTTGCTTATTTAAACACACGAATATGAGTAAGAATTCAAACGTTCTGAACTCGCAGCTGAAATTACATGGTGGTTCTGAAACGCGCGGACACAGACTGTGAGGCGGTATTTTACCACAGAAAGTTAACAAAAATTTACTTTGCAATTTCTCGATTCGACCAATAATTTTGAAGTTATTAAAGTTTTGAAAAATTTGAAAATAATAAAAAAATAAACATTCAAACTCAAATTTTGGTGTTTAATCAAGTAGTGAAAACAAATCCATGATACATTACAAAAACTGAGAGGAAAAAATATAAATTTTGTTTAAAGTGTCTGAAAAACTCAGATTTACGTGTTCAATTGAGCAGTGGCGCACTATTGACTGTTAAAAACAGCACGCCATTATTTATTTATTTCATAGTTCGTCATTTGCTTGAATATAGTTCCTAATTTTGCATTCTGCAATGTCACTTATTATGTTGAAATCGGTCCAAAATTAACGTGCCGCTCGTGCTGCTTGTTATTAGAAGCCCTCAGTGCCATCAGCACATCATAATACTATTGGTTCCAATAATTCGCGGCCATTCTGTCGCACTTTAGAACTAAATTTAAACAAATGACGAACTATGAAACTACGAAACAAATAAATAATAACGTGCTGTTTTCAACATCCAATAGTGTGCCACTGCTTAATTAAAGACCGAAATTTGAGTTTTCAGACACTTTAAACGACATTCGTATTTTTCTTTTCAATTATCAATTGAACTATTTCTTTTTTTTGTAATTTATCGTAGATTGATTTTTTGTACTTAATATAACTCTTAAATTTTAGTATGAAAGTTTTTCTTTCTTTTATTATTAATTTTTTCACAACTCTAAGAATATTGGTTGAATCGAAAAACCGTATAGAAACATTTTGTTCCGTTTTTTTCGTAGAATACCGCGCTACAGTTCGTGTTTGCGAGTTTTGAAACACCCTGTGTATATACCTACAGCGTTATCTAAAGAAAAGGAATAATACTTGCACGCAAGCCAATGTAGAAAGTTTTGAAGAAGTTTTGCATGCATTCTGCTGATATTAATTTTATTTCATATCCTACCTCAAGTTTTAGTTTTACCTGTCTTGATTGACAACTCTACCTTTTAAGAAACCCCCAAAGGAAATTAAGAAGGGCGAGGTTCGGAAATATAGCTGGCCAATCAATGTTTCCATCGTTCTTAAGAATCGTGCGGGCTTGGTTCTATGAAGGAAATTCCGGACTCCAGAAGGAGATGGCTGCTGCAAGACTGTAGAAAGAACTTGCTGGAGCAGTTGCCGAGCTCTGGGAGGAGCTTGCTGGGTTGGTTTATCTTGAACCGAAAGCCAATGCTTGATGGTAAGGCAGATTCTCAAGCATTGATTTGCAAACCATTTACCAAATACACGGTTTATACCATTTTTTTATCTAGAATGATTCCCTTTGTAAATGTGAAGCCCCTAAAACCCACTTTATAGACGATAGAATGCAACTTTCTACTTTCTTTTTAGATGCGTTAATTATTTAAGGAGACTACAAGCACAATTGCCCTCTCACTTTTTTTAAATTATTGAGTACCTTTTATCAAATTGGAAAAAAATAATCATTTTGCAAGTGATGAAAACATTTTAATGTTATCCCTCCTTCGCATTTGATATAATATTAAGTAGGTCACAGAATAGGTCATGCCATCAATTGAAAAAAACGGTTAACAAAATAAAAGGGAGGTAGTAACATTCGGTTTCGTAACCTTTAGTTTTTGCAGGGTAGAGTTGTTAACCCCAAACTGAACCCTTATCCTTTGTCTGAGTTTGAAACCTGCAAGCTGTAGACTTAACACACCCATCCTGGCGATGCCTAAAAAAATACGAGTATATCCTGTAAAAGCTTGTAAAGATATATCAAACTCTTTTTACTTTAAAAAGACCAAACGCAGAGTACAAAAAACATGCTTTTTAACATTCGCTAAAACTTCGCACTACCATCAGTTAAAAACAATTAAAAGTTTAATCCGATTGGCGAAAAAAGCAAAACTTTTACGAACAAAAATGAGAGACGCCAAAGTTTGCTCATTTTTAAATCGAACGGTGTAAATGCGTAGACGGTTGAAAATAAAAACGTAATAAAACGACGCCGTCCCCTGTCGGCTTAAAAAAAACGTTAGAAATGTTAAATTCAATCTAAGCTAATCTCGTTTTAGAAAATGTAACCACAGCGCGAACGTGGCCGCATGATTGGTTCCTAATCCCTAAGGCCTGGCTTGGATTACTGTAAAAGCCGCCCGTAATAAGCAACCTCTTGGGACTAGAAATCCTTCCGAGGACGTGAATCAAGTATTAAGGTTTTATTGTAAGTTCAAATCGGGGATAAAAGCTAAAGCAAATGACACTTTTTCGAGCAGAGTAGCGCCTTATTCGCACGCTCGGCCATTTTTGATTTCTATATTCCAACGAATGTTAACTCTGTAATCCTCATATTTACCGGTTTGAATTATTCAGGCCTGATTCGGGTTCCTGCAATTTCCGCTCTGATTATGACAAGGACAAATAAGCGCGCGTATTTCTGACAAGTAAACAAAACTTAGAGGTAAAGGATTATTTCGAAGTTGTAAACATTACCTTAATCCGTACTAATGTCAGTTACATCCGTTAATTTTGGTGAAAGTTATGGATGGTGGTTACGAAACCACCATCAACCTGTGCTTGCCATTTTGATACTGTAATATGCGGTTGGGATTCACTCCATTAATCAAACTAGGAACGCGCGCATTATTTTTGCAGAAGACAGATGATGCGGCTTTCCCGATAATTTTTCTGAAATATTTTCTACGATATTCATCAAAAGCTTGAACCTTTGTAACAGGACATTTGTTAGATACGTGCAGGACATGATGCAAAGAACAAGTTACAAAAAAATGTTACAAAAGCTATGGAGTAAAATAAATTGTAGTGGTGACATAGAAGAAAACCTTAAATCACTTACGAAACTTTAATGGATATCGTGTCAGTCACAACAATAGGCGTTTAAAAAATAATTTTGCATTAGATTCTGATCCGTTACAACTATTTGTTACACTCAGAAAATATTTGCCGGGTTAACGATATTATACTTCTCAAGTAGAAGAAGAAAACGCTGTGTGTTAAAGTTTTTCCAAACTGTGTCGCACTTGTTATATGATTTAGATTTCAAGCGTACACTGTTAAGTTGCTTTCAAAAGAAATAGTAAACGATATACCGCTTATAATGCATATTGTAGATGTTTGTACTAATAATATACAAGAATGCCGTTCGGTTTGCATAACGCACCAGCAAACTTTCAAAGCTTAATTGATGTGATAATACTTCCTGTATTTTGCGACTTTATAACTCTAGTAGCACCGAATTAAAAAAACGTAATAGTTTTGCCCTAGTGTTGTCACGGCGTTAAGCCCGAACAGGTTTAAGTTTAAAGCGCATAAACGTCATTGATTTGTGTAGAGTTAAAGTAATTAGGGTATATGGTCAATCGCCAGGGCTGCACGTTAAAGGTTGAAAAAGATATTTCTTCCCCTAAAAATATTAGTTTATTCTAAATTTTAATACAGTTGATTTTGTTGTACCTGATGGAAAAAGTATCTGTACTACGATAAAGGAGATCTAAAACGATGAAATCGAGCCATAAAAATTGCTAGCGAATACGGTGACAACTAACAGCTGCTAGTTTACTCCATTGCAGCACGTAGTTATTATAAAGTATCGTTGGTTCAACGTGTCCCCGCAAATATTTACTGAGATATAATTAAACATGCGAAGGTAGCTAAATCTATTTTCCCGCTCTCTATCACGTAGTAATTAATCACTAGCTTTAATGAAGCCTTTTTTTATATACTGAATATTAACGAGAGCGGAGCACGTATCCGTTATATCAACGGTTATACTTTTGCATGTGGAAACACTATAAATTAATAAAATCAATTTTGATATAATTAGGAGAATTATTAATTAATTAATATTGTGTCTGCGTATATTAATTACTATTTGCGTATTAGAAATGTTGAGCCAATTATCGAGAGGGAAACAAATAATTCTTAATTTAAGATTAACTGATCAAAATTTCAAAAATGTAAAAAGTTAAAAAATGTAGAATTAGAAAAAAAAATGAGAAAATTTAAAACAACACAGGTCATTTATTAAATATTCAAAACCACTAATTTCAAAAAAATTATACATATGAAATAAGAAAAATTTTATTATATTTTTATTTAAAGTGTAATTGGTTTAATTTTTACTTCCTCGTCCTCAAAATGTAGAAATGTAATAGATTTAAGATAAAAATGTGTTTAATCGTTTTATTTACATAGTATAAATATATATTTATTTAATAATTTTCCTCTAAAATGGGGTATGTAACAAACTCAAACATTTTCGTACAAAATCAGGTCCTAATTACGAGCAACTTTCAAGTCGACAAAAAATACTCAATCAAAGGATAAAGCCAAGCAATCACGAAAGCCTTATACATTAAATTAAGTTGTTATTGGCGCTTATTGTGGGATTTCGAAGCCGCAAGCTCCTTTAAGCCTATTCGGGCAATTTGTTGCCAATTTCATCCGTAATAAAAGCGAGCGAAACGATTTTTTTGACCTTTTGAATAACTCCCCAAGGAAAAAAAATTAGAAACTAGGACTGCATTTCCTTGAATGAATTTTCATTTTGATCGATTTATTGTGATGTTGCGCAATTCTGCAGAACCATTTGTAAGATGAATAATGCATGAGTGTACTTAAAATGCACGACACAGGTCATTGCGGAGAGTTGTATATTGACTTTACCTTGTGACTGTCATGCACATAATGCGCAGAATTAATCATTCTACAAATTCCTTGTTTAACGGCAAGAGTGAAGTATGAAAGAATAGTCTATTCACTTTGAGTTTAGCAACTATATCAAAACCACGAAATAATTTTGTTATAAACAGCCAAAACCACGACAGCTACGACAGTAGCGCTTCCGGTGGCACGAAGTCTATATGCAACGGTAGGCTGCTCTTATCCAGATATACTATTACGCCGTAATTAGCATCAACTGAAATTGTAGATCCCCCCTATCTAGATATTAATTTTACTTACAAATAAAACAGGAGCCATATGAGCCCTATGTTTCATCAAATAAAGCTGTAGGTCCTCCCTATCTACATACCACCGCTACAGCAACTAGGGCAGATAAAGCGCCTATGCAGCGTCAGCTGTAAAAATGAAATGTAGATACGTGTTTAATGGTATACCCCTTTCAATGTCGCTTTAACGTCTATGAGTCCCAATTTAACCAATAATTTGTTCGCACGATTTGAACTCTGATTACTCCTTTATCAAGCATTAATGGGCGAAACAAACCACACCAAAGCGATTAAATTCGAAGTTAAAGGGCTTTAGGTAATAAAGGTAGGCACAAATGTCTGTAAATAACCCTTCAGCAATGAGGATCATAAATGAAAGGGAATACATTACAAGTAACACCCAAAAAGCTCTGTCAATGGAAACCTGGACTCGGAATTAAATTAATTCCGTCCTACAAACGGATGTTGATTTCTAGAAACTTGCATAATTATTTTCGTCAATGCTAATCTAAATCTAAAATAATTTGAAAATATTTAATGAAATATTTGATGTGGCTTTAATATCTCCCTTTAGACGTAATTGCAGAATTCCCATTTCGCACAATTCCGGTTTAATTACTACATGACGTTGACGAGTGCCTTTTTATTTGAAAATGTTACTTTGATGTTGCTATGACCGCGGGCAATTACATGTCAGACTGCAGACGTTCATTAATACATCACTGCTTCATTCATAAAAGTGGTTGATGTTGACACAAAATAAATTCGATTGAACTCTGATGACTTCAAAGAACGTCATTTTTGGTTTATACGTAACATGTTCAATACTTACATTAGAACTAATTAAAGTCTTCTAACAGAAACATTTTCAGTAAAAGTGCGTTATTAATCTATTTAATGCAAACTCAATGACTAATGAGTTTTTTATAATATTGACACAGGCACTAAAGTTAAAAAATAAAATAGCATTTTTAATGTAAACTAATGTTTTTAACAAAATGCAAATTAGGTAACCGAACAATATACTTGCATAACATTTTGCTTTTATATTTTTATGAAGCCACAACTAGGTGAGAAACTAGGTAAAAGCAGCAGGATTATTACTAAAGTTTAAAATAAAGTAATTTAAACTAAGAGTCTACAAATAGTTTTATGATAATGTTAGAGATTCTAGAGATCTAGAACTTTCTGCAACTGATGCAAGGAACTTAAAAGTGCAACTTAGATATATTATTAAACTGCTTCTTATTACCAGTAACAGGTTCATTTATCTGTCCAACCATGCTTTCATTCGATTATTCATAAATTGTATCACTAGGACTTAATTGTAAAAAACAATAACACTAAACGATATCGATAGGACGGATGACCAAAACAGACCCATTGTAAAAAAACGACCAAAAACTCTTCTTTATCAGAAGAGTCTAACGAAAAAATGGTCGTTTGACAACCGTGAAATGCTCACTAAAAACAAATACTACATCCCGCCAAATGTTGACCTTGACAATACTGATAAAGATGAACCTGAAATTACGATGAGTACTAGCAATAAAATACCACCTATATTTCTACAAGAAACAAACAACTATCAGGCAGTTGTCGATGATACCCCATCTACAAATAAATTTGACTAACAGGAAGCCAAACCAAACTAACCAAATATTATGATGACAATAATAAAATTAAATACTACACTTTTCGAAACTCCGAACAGTCTAATTTAATTGTGATCATGAGAACTCAGCAACATCCATTACGGTAGAAGATATAACTAATAAGTTGCCAGCAAAAAAATTTGTAGTATTAAAAATTCCTAGGCTGGTAAAAAAATAAACAATTGTAACATGTGTAAGCAAGCTTAAGAAAACGAAAACCCGAAAGAAACACTTTAACTTACCACACTACATAATCAAAATTGAACACAAGCATGGTGGCAAAGACACTCTCCGATGCATGAAGTGCCAATGCCTAGGTCATACGCAGAATTATTGTCGTCTTTCCGCCTGATATATTAAATGCACCACTACTAAGATTGCAAAAAATTACAATGGCAAAAACCACCGTCCGTTAACTGCGGCAAGGAACGCCCCGCAAACTGCAGAGGCAGCAAATATTACATTAATTCAATTAAGAAAACTATTACAACCCAGCAATCAGCAGCAGCACCTAAACCTAGCTATCTGAAATTTAAACCACGAGTTATAAATACGCTAACTCCTCAAAACCATCACCACCGAACCCTACCCAGCAAACCACACACGACAATAATCAAAAATCTCTAATACCTGACCTCCTATAGACCTAGAACAAATAAGAACAATCACACTGTCATTAATCCCTTCCCTTTTCAAAGGTAATTAATCATCTTCAACACATTACATCAAATCTTACCATCACCAATTTGAACGTTCAACGTTGTTAAGAGTTTAACCAAATGATAAGCTCTAGTGATCGGCTTTTTCTCCAGACATCATCTCTATGTATTAATTGTCAGCGATACTTCACCTGGCAGTAGGTGAAAAATTCAACATTCTTGGTTCAAGATTGTGAAACAAATTTTGCTTCAGGAGGTATGGCAATAATCCTTAAACGCCCCTTATCAGCTTATCCAATAAAACTACCCAATTTAATAAATCTTGAAGACGTAGCGGTAACACTCAACCTCAATAAAAAACGTAAAACTCAGAATCATTGCTATACAACAACCTAACAATCTAAACTACTGGAAACTGATATTATTCCTCTCTTCAATGGCAACTCCCCAACGCTTGCCATGGTAGAATTTATTTCCGAAAAATACCCTGTGGGGCTGCAGAGTTAATGCTCTAAATGGAAATAGATTAAACACGTACATACCGACCACGCATTATCCATACAAAAGGGATTGCCAATCAGATATATTGGACATCGGCCTATATAAAAATGTCACCGCTTCAATCTCCCAAACGGTGGTCACGAAACTAGAATCTGCTCATTTCACCATGGCAATAGCTTTTATAAATAGTGCAAGGAGCGGCCGTAGCTCAGTGGTAAGCGCGCAGGCTACCAATGCAGCGGATCCGAATTCGATCCCCGGCCCGGTCGTTCTACCTCGCAAGCCAACGGGAAACCAGCGAGGTGGATTTTTCTCCTGGAAAACCTCTCTGGAGAAGAAGTGCATGCACTCCCTGTGGTTCGGAGCCCACGTTAAACTGTAGGTCTCCTATGTCTGTCTGTGCAAATTATCTATCGCCGCGCACCAACATAGGAGAGAGGTAGCCAACGCCCTGAATAGAGTATGGCACTATAAGAAGGAGATAAATAGTGCAAAAACTATAAATACTCTGTCAAGACCGATCGAAGGACGTGTTAATTAGGTCAGATTTAGCACGGGTATCAACCACTTGAGCAGTAGTGCGTTGCTTTGGAATGGTGAGCTCACTCCATGATCGAAACTGAAAATTATGCCCCATCCCAGTCACTACGATTTGGAAACTATATGGGTTATGAATTTGCTTAGACCACACGCTGGGTGGTTGAAGGCCATTGATAAGCAGGTGAAGGTGATTATGCTAGAAAGGAGTAGCGTTTATGTTGGCATAAAAAAACCTTGGCCCTACGACTGTGTTGTCTTAAAATACCGGCTCTTGTGGTTAGCTGAGTTACCAACCTATCTGAGCAATGCGTAGTCAACCAGCACTAGAACTGCAAGTAGCCTATACTAGGAAAATGGCTTCAGTTGTCCGAAAAGTTCAACTACTGACTTGGACAGGTACCACGGAACAGGGAACCCAGCGACAGAACTAGTGGCAGTGGTAGGAATCTGCATATGCAGGCAAGAATTGTCTTGGTGTGGTATGACGGCTAAGCAACGTTCAGCTTAGGCATCTATTTGCAAAATCCGTAGAGATTTAGGTAGCAACCACCAAAACCTAAGGCTTACAGCTTGAAGTCGTACTGGTAGCTAGTACTTGTTTCACCTGGGACATGCGCGCTAATTGAAACAAATTCAATACGTGACAGAAGATGACTGTGACAAATTGAGCCGTAAGGTAGGTATTACCACGTTATTCAAAAACAGCAACCTGACAGCTTCTTAAATGGTTTTGTTTTTGTAGACGGATATTCAACAATAATGCCAACAACATTCCAGTATCTAGCCGATTTTCGGTTAATTGAGCATGTTTTATAACCGGATACGGTTTTCGGATTACGTATGTCAATCTGGATTTAGGATGGTTCTTTTTGATCCAGATTTAGTATTCGAATCTAAACTGTTATATTTATCCGGATTAATGAGGGAAGAATTGAGCAAAGTTTAAACATATCTTTAAAAGCCGCATTTGATCAGTTAATCTGAAAACGAGTTTGTCGTTAAATCGGAAAATTAAATATTAAATAAATTTAATAGACTATTTAGTAGGATACTCCTTTCACTCCATTTTTTTTTCTGTCTGGCCTTGTTTCTTATTAACTTCATCAATATTTTCATTTTATTGCTGAAATCATTGTTATCATATTACCTTGACGACAGATCATTACAAATATTACAGTGTTGGGCACAAATGATCAAAGTTATTTTGCATCTGTTTGAATCTATTTTGCTAGTCCGTTCCCGGCTATTGTCTAAATTAAAAAGCTTCCACATAACGTGCTCGCTTTGCTAATTTGTCTGTTCTTTGCCTATAATATTTTACCAAATTATTTAACAATTTAGGTAGCTGGTTTAATCATTATTGGTTGTCAGAATAAATATTTTGCTCCAATTCGTGACAAGGTGGTGGAGGCGCCGAGCATCAAACCGATAAGTGATGACGAACAACATCAACATGCAATTCTAAATTAGCCTTGTGAGGGTCACATAATCCTAATATTTGGGTTTAAAATATAGGAATGAAGATTAAATCGGAAATAGTTGAACGAGCCCGATACATTACGTATATCCGAGCAAATTAAAACAAATACGTTTTTTACCCAGCATTATTTTGTATTTTGTCGGTAGGTTCATGTTCTACCCTTCATGTTATAATGTTGTTATTTTACGTAGTTTCGAGCCCGTTTTTGCTCATAAATTATGAAAATTCATTAGCAATGCACACAGAATCTATTACGGTTCCTTAACCCACTGTATTCGCATTTCTGCAAAAACACACCTAATCTAAATATTATTGAAAGTTGAAAAAGACTTGTACAAATATAGCCATGTTGAACTTGTTATTACAAGGTAAATGAATGTATAAGTTTGCAGCCAAGAACGTCTACATTTAGAAAATAACTTTTAGACCTAAATAAACAGTTATTCAGCAAGGTAAATTTTTATTGAAATTAAATTTGAAATAAACACGTTTGTAAATGTAAACGAACCTAATTAAAAACCAAAAATTAAAATATAAACTTTTTTTAAGCAAGCAAGGCTATAAAAGAACGTCAGAACTTACGGAAACGTAGTACTAAAAGAGAACACCAAAGGTAATATAAGGTTATGAAGATCGTGAATTGTTAACACCCAGCTTAATAATTCATAGAGGTGCGTCGTCTGCACAGAATCCTCAAAAATATTTGATGAGGATCAGCGAACACGTTATAATCATTTGTCCTGAATGAAAATTCTATAAGTAGGGACCTACAATGTTTCTTCCCAAATTCCTTTTTTTTGTAAATATTTTATTTTGTTTTGTTATTCATGATTGTAACACTCACACATCAACGAATTTTGACAGTTATTGACTAGAGGCAATAGAAGTCAAGCTGAAATAACATTTTAAATTTTCAATTCAAGGGATTGAAAGCGTTTAAGAGTTTAAATAATTTTTAAACACCCCTGCTGAAATTAACTTTGTAATTTTTTTTAATTTTTTTTTTAAATTCCGTATCCGATTTCCGCTTTAAAATTAATTCTTACCTGAATTATTCGGTCTTTATTTAACTATACAAATAAATTTTCCAATACGACTTCATTAAACTACAAATCTACTTTTTGAATTGATCAGAAAACATGGTGTTTGTTCTAAAAATTCGATACAACATTCGTTATCAGCGTAAATACCGGTTAGTTAACTGGATATATTCCAAAAAAACCGATTCCTACATTGAGGCTAATAATCCGTTACTTGTATTTAGTTGAAAACTTCAATTTTAGTTTTTATACCAAAAATTCATTATCTAGATTTATTCCACAAATCTTGAATTATACCAAACATATTTGTATTATTATCTCAAAAACCCGATATTCGGATTTATACAAAACCCAGTATCCGAATTCATGTGAAAAATTATATATTTGATATTCGAATAAATGCCGCTACTTGTAATTATCTCCAAAAACCGATATCTAATTATCCGAAAAATAGTCAGTATTTATGCGAAAAATTAATCTACTTTAACCCAATAATTCGATTTTCGAATTTATGGTAAGGATAATTCCGTGTTGGCGTTTATCTGAAAAGTCCGATATCTCAATGTTTTAAAAATTAGTTATCCGTTTTTATCCGGAAAATCCGTAACAGAACAGAACAGTCCCAGAAATCTGACACTGAAACTGACACGAAATTTATCCGTTATTTGTATTTTTCTGAAATCCGATATTTAAATATTCGAAATAGTAGTTATCGGTACTTATCGGTAAAATATGTATCATCCTAAAAATCCTTTATTTGATTTAATATTGAAGATAACGTTATCCGTATTTTTTATTTGAGAAATATTATATTTTGATATTCTCAAAATTACCAGTATTTATCCACAAATTCGGTATCCGTATTTATGCGAAAATCCGTTTTCTTGATTTACTTCAAAAACCTGATATTCGAAATTTTGCTAAATCCGTTATTTGCATTTTTCTAAAAAAAAACGATATCTCCATATTCGCGAAAATATGCATCCGCATTTATCCGAAAACTCAGTTTATTCCCAAAAATCGTACCTTTGAATTCATGCCAAAGCTATACCTTATTCGTATAATGCGAAAATTTGTCAATTTTATTTATAGAAAAATCCGGTACTGGATTTATCTAAAAAATATCCGTTATTCATGTTTATTTAAAAAAAACTGCAATATCTCAATATTTGGAGAATTAGTTGTCAGTATTTATGCGTATTTTTTTAACCCAAATATTCTGAACTTAAATTAATGCTTGAGCTATACTATATTCCTATGATTATTATTTGCGATATTCGCAAAATTAGCAGTTCGTATTTATCAAAAAATTCGATATCTAGATTCATGCAAAAATTCGGTAATTTGATTTATTCAAATTAATGTTAAATATATCCGCCATTTTGCGTAATTATCTGAAAACCTTGATATCTTAATAATAGAAAAATGTTAGTTATCTGTATTTATCCAAAAAATTTTTATCCTAAAGAGCCGTATTAAAATCTTTTTTTTTTTTTTTTTTTTTTAATTTTGTCAGTTCAGCATACAAAATGCTATACAAGACAGTGTTGTTAATATTTATCACTTTAACTTTGTCTGTTTCTAGTGAGGTAACCGTGGGGTTCCTCAATCTCTAATTTATTTGATTGACATTAGTTCATTCTAAATTCACTTTATTAATAGTAAATGTCTTGAGGAAGTTGGCGTTTAAGTCTTGTATGCACTAGTTTTTTACCAATAGAATAATGTTTTGCACCTGAGCACGAGTTGAGTGTTCTAAAATATTTACAGGTGATCTTCTTAATAAATTCAGTGATTTCAGGAATTCCTAGTTCTTCATGGATTTGAGAGTTTCTTACATACCAAGGAGCGTTGATGGCTATTCTAAGGATTTTGTTTTGCATTCTTTGGAGCTTATTGATATGCGTTTTATTTGCTGCTCCCCATATCGGGCATGCATATGTCATTATCGGCCTCAAGATTGATTTATAGATAAGTGTTGCAGTTTCACTTTTTAGTGCCGATTTTCTGTTTAGTACTGGGTATAGTGCTGCCAATCTTGTGTGGCATTCAGTTAACTTTTTATTGATATGATACCCCCATGTGAGGCGCCTATCCATATAGACCCCTAGATACTTAACTGCACTGTCCTTTAGGTTCCACTGTATTTCTTTATTATCTATTGATAAGTTCTTCATAGGAATCTTCTGTCTGAGAGAGAAGATT
Source organism: Ctenicera cuprea (assembly GCA_958336395.1). Taxonomy (NCBI): domain Eukaryota; kingdom Metazoa; phylum Arthropoda; class Insecta; order Coleoptera; family Elateridae; genus Ctenicera; species Ctenicera cuprea. Next base: position 16,506,249 of record OY284487.1, on the reverse strand, counting down.
TTTGCTTCACATTTGCCAGCATTAAGTGATATGCTCCATTTTTGTAACCAGTCACTAATAATGTTTACACTATCTTGTAATTGTTGCACCGCAGTTGATAGGTCTTCATGTTGTGATATTATAGCAGTATCGTCTGCATACATTGCTAGGGAGCTAACGTTAGTAGTTGGTATATCATGTACATACAGGTTGAATAACATGGGCCCGAGAATTGATCCCTGTGGAACCCCGGCATTGCAACTTCTTACTTCTGATGTCGTAGAATTTATTCTAACTGCAAATTTACGATTAGTTAGGAAAGATTTGATTACATGCTGTAGGTATGGTGGCGTTTTAATATCTAGAAGTTTATATTGCAGACCTTCATGCCACACCTTGTCAAACGCCTGCGCAATGTCTAAGAAGGCTATAGCAGTGTATTTTTTATTTTCAAATCTAAAGACATGATATCTTAATATAGGAAAAAGCAGTTATCCAAATATGTTTTCCTAAAAATTCGACTTTAGAATTTCTGTTAAGAATATCCGTTACTCGTATTTATCTGAATAATTCTAATATCTCGATATTTAAAAAAATTAGTTATTATTAGTTATCCAAACAAATTGTATATTTTAAACGTCCAATATTGAAGTTTATGGGAAAGATATTGGTTATTCCTATTTTCTGAGAAATTCGATGTATTTTTAATCACAAAGTTAGTAGTAGTAGTCAGTAGTAGCACACCTCTTGGTAGTACATATCCAAGAAATGCTGTTCCTATAACTGCTAGTAGAATAATTACTCCTACTGTTCATGTAGCTGAGTATATAAATGATCTGTAGTAAAGGCCTCGTCCTACATGTATATAAAGACAAATAAAGAAAAATGAAGCTCCATTAGCATGAATTGTTCGAAGTATTCATCCAAAATTTACATCTCGACAGATGTGTACAACACTATTAAAGGCTAATGAAATATCTGGACAATAATGCATTGCTAGGAACAATCCTGTTAAAATTTGTCAAAAAAAAACAATACCCGGATTCATATTTATCTCCGATATTTTAGCATTTAAAAAATTAGCTGCTAGTATTTACCCGGAGAATCATCTTATCCCAACTCCCGTATTACAATTGAAAAATACAATATTTCGATATTTGTAAAATTTATCTGTAAAATCTATTTATGATAAACATCTGATATTCGAATTGATACCAAGGATATTCAGTTTCGTATTTATCTGAGAAAGTCTATATCTCGATACTCGGGAAGTTAGTAGTTGTTTATCCAAAAATTCGATATATGGATTCATGAGAAAATCCGATACCCGATATCCTGATTTATACGAAAATTCAGTAATTTGATTTGATTAAAAATCTGTATTTATCTGTAAAATCTATTTATGATAAACATCTGATATTCGAATTGATACCAAGGATATTCAGTTTCGTATTTATCTGAGAAAGTCTATATCTCGATACTCGGGAAGTTAGTAGTTGTTTATCCAAAAATTCGATATATGGATTCATGAGAAAATCCGATACCCGATATCCTGATTTATACGAAAATTCAGTAATTTGATTTGATTAAAAATCTGTATTTATCTGTAAAATCTATTTATGATAAACATCTGATATTCGAATTGATACCAAGGATATTCAGTTTCGTATTTATCTGAGAAAGTCTATATCTCGATACTCGGGAAGTTAGTAGTTGTTTATCCAAAAATTCGATATATGGATTCATGAGAAAATCCGATACCCGATATCCTGATTTATACGAAAATTCAGTAATTTGATTTGATTAAAAATCTGTATTTATCTGTAAAATCTATTTATGATAAACATCTGATATTCGAATTGATACCAAGGATATTCAGTTTCGTATTTATCTGAGAAAGTCTATATCTCGATACTCGGGAAGTTAGTAGTTGTTTATCCAAAAATTCGATATATGGATTCATGAGAAAATCCGATACCCGATATCCTGATTTATACGAAAATTCAGTAATTTGATTTGATGAAAAATCTGTATTTATCTGTAAAATCTATTTATGATAAACATCTGATATTCGAATTGATACCAAGGATATTCAGTTTCGTATTTATCTGAGAAAGTCTATATCTCGATACTCGGGAAGTTAGTAGTTGTTTATCCAAAAATTCGATATATGGATTCATGAGAAAATCCGATACCCGATATCCTGATTTATACGAAAATTCAGTAATTTGATTTGATGAAAAATCTGTATTTATCTGTAAAATCTATTTATGATAAACATCTGATATTCGAATTGATACCAAGGATATTCAGTTTCGTATTTATCTGAGAAAGTCTATATCTCGATACTCGGGAAGTTAGTAGTTGTTTATCCAAAAATTCGATATATGGATTCATGAGAAAATCCGATACCCGATATCCTGATTTATACGAAAATTCAGTAATTTGATTTGATTAAAAATCCGACATTTGTTTGTTAAAAAAGGATATCCGTCATTCGTGTTTATCTGAAAAACGCGATATCTCAATATTCGATAAAAAAAAAAGCCTTGCGGAGAGAAAAGAAAAGTAGGTAGTCCACAAAAGACATGGAACGATGAAATTAAACTAACACCGAGATCACACTGGTATGAAGTTGCACACAGTAGTAGTAAATGAAAAACCATGAAAGAGACCTATACCCAGGGGATAGTGAACGGTTACATAGAAGAAAAAAAGAATTATCCAAATATCTATTTTATGCTGTAAGTCCGGTATTCGAAAGCGTGCTAAACATAAACGTTATTCGTACATAGTGTAGTAGAAAAATCGGATACTTTAATGTTCGAAAATTAATAGTTCGTTTTTATCCAAAAATGCGGTATTCGGATGCATGTAAAGTTCCGATAATTAAATTTATTTCAAACATCAAAAATTTGAATTGATCTTTAGAATATCTATTATTTGCTTTTATCTAAATATAAGAAGTTATGCTTATTTATCCTGAAACCTGTTTTATCTCAAACACTTTACGTTTGAAATGATGCTAAAGATTCCGCTATTCATATCTTAAAAATTCCATATTGCTATATCCAACGTTACTTATCCGTATTTATTCGAAAAGTCCAGTTATTCGGATTTATTCAGTAAATCCATTTATCCGGTCTTCTAAAAAAATCTGTTAATCTAAATTATTCGACATATCCGTTATCCGAATTTTACTACTGAAATTAGATTTTCTTATATTTTCAAATGTCTTATCTTTCTTTGAAAAGCAGGAAAAACTAAGAATAATTTTGTCTTGTTTTTGTGTTTTTAGGGAGAAGAATTTAAAAATATTATGAAGATACGAGCATGCGTATTTAGTTGATTAGAAATTTTATGAATGTAAGGTTTTATAACTTCTTTTAGCTTCATGATTTTCAGGACAATTTCGTAAATGTTTATAGTCCAATAAATTAATTAAAAAATTTTCGTTAAAGTAAAGATGTTAGATTTCTGTGTCTGTTTGATTTACTTAACTAGTAGAAATTTAGTAAGTAATGCATAATTTATTATGAAATTGCTGATCTATAAAAAATGTCTCAAAAACGTATTTGACCTGTTTTAAAACTACAAACTTTTTTTTTAAAGGAATCATGGGTGTGCGTGAGCACGACTCTATTCACCGGTCTAACATGCCCCACCTCGAAAGACATGCAACCCAACACACACACCGTCCATGGACACGCCCCGGGTTTAACATATTCAGAAAAATTTCCGACGGGCAGAGGATTCGAACCTACTGCCGTTGGGAGTCTAGTTGTAGAGGTTGGGACCCTAACCACTATTGACGAATTGCATAAAAGTTTATAAATTGCAAAGCGTTTGGAGCTTGTGCTCCTGTTGTCGTACAAACTAAATAACCGACTTCAAATTATATTTTTACTCTTGCTTAAATCCGTGACACTTTCCTCTATAATCGAAAAATTTTCAAATCTTTTATACCAAATTGTCGAAGTGCTGATTTATAGCACACCTTGCAGAAAGCAATGTTAAATATATCACGTTCCCCACATGAAAAGCTGCTCCTTAACGCCCTGTAGGGCCACGCGACATGTATAATATATAGAACTATTAAAAGACAGGGTTTTTCGAAGCTCTCGAGTCGCGCACTATATAAAGAAATATGTGCCTTGGGTCGTCGCAATAAAACTCGAAAAATAACGATAATAAAAATGTGCTAAGAAACAATTTTCCGCTATAATATACGACTGTCACGTCCTGATAAGTGTCTTATTGCAGCTGGAACATCATTAACGGGATGAACTTGACAAAGTGAAGACGAACGACGCCACTACACTTTTGCCTCGCTAGTCGGCGAAACTTTAATAATAAGCAAAATTCTCTTTCGAGGCGAAGCGCTGAAAAAAACGAGCAATAACACGAATATTGCGAATAAGAGGCGCTTAAGTTAAAATTTAATCTTTCCCTCTTGAAAAAGTAATAAAATCGAGCACAAATTGAATTTTTTCTTATATAAATGGATAATATGATTATTTATAATTAATTGGTTGTGCCTGAGATTTTAATGGCATTTTTTCTCGAAATTTAATTTTATTTTCGTTCTTCGCGCAATATTTAAATCCAAAGGTAGAAATTCAAGCAAGCAAATCATTCAGAAAAATTACATTATACTGCATTTATTATTCTCATAAGACGCGTTTGTAATATCAATCTGCAAAATTAAAAAGAATCTTCATATATTGAGCACTCTAAGATAAAGCCATTCGCTGCTCTAAGTACTTTTTTTGTGTAGGTACGAACCCTATGGTCAGAAATCAGCTGTAATAAATCTGGCAATCGAGCACGCCAAATATTAAGAAAGTGTCACTTGTGTTACGATAAAACATCAAACCTCTTGCAAATGTTGCTAGTAAAATACCAAAAACCTTCTTTAAGAAAACCCCGTAGCAATAAATTAGTTGAATTTAAATAAGGCGATTAAGCAGGCCCGGTGTTAAAAAACTGACTACTCCAGATATGATTACAATATCAAACTTCTTCTCTCTAAACGGTAGCCGCATGGTTAGAAGTAAACTGGACTTAAGTCTGGCTATTAAGTAGGCCAGGTTTAAAAGTAAGCGTCCTTTGGTAGATTTAGGTTGGTAATCGAGCAAGCATGCTATCGTTATTAAAACAGTTTCAAAATTCGTCAAAAATTATTTTGTTATTTTAGTTTTCGGAGAGATGCAGGTGGCGGAGGCCGACTCGCCGGATGTCCTCACGGAAGTCCCCTTCACATCAGCCGATGCTCCCGGCAGATTTCTCCAGTATAAAAACGGAGGCAATAATTATTCTACTTGAGAGAACCTGACTAGAAATCCGACTTTCTAATGAGGTCCTGACTAAGTCCGACTATATTTTTTTAGTTTATTTTAGTTTAACAACAGGATACATCCCCAGTTGTACATAAATCGATTATTTTCCTGATTTGTGGTTCAACCACGAAAGAATCCCCAGTTGTAATTAAACCTATTATTTTTCCTTATTTTAGTTAATTCTGGTTTAACAGCGGGAGAAATTCACAGTTGTACGTAAAGCAATTATTTTTCTTATTTCAATTGGTTTTGGTTCAACGACGGGAGAAGTCCCCAATTGGGCTTATTAAACCGCGTAATTACAGAGCCTTATTTCATAGATGTCTGTATTTTTATGTTTCTACCACTGCACCGTATTACCGACATAAAAATGTTTAATTTAATTCAGAGGGGGTTAATATAGAGGCTTATAAATACAACCAAACTGCTTGAAATACCAAAAACTGTCTTTGAAGATCGTTTAAAAATTATTCTTACCAAGACGGCTTCATATATCGTTTTCCAAAAAATGCAAAGCCGTATACGTTGTTACGAGCAAAAATATATGCTTTTAATTAATAGCTCAATCCGAAGTTGTAACTAATTTATCAAGGATATTCCAAGGAACAGTCGTGTTGGCCAGTCTTGGCACATTCACGATAACTACATCCAGAAAACTTAAAGCAGAACCTCCGATATGATTTGATATCGTACTTTTCACTATTCGTTTGTGCAAATTAATTTTTTTCACAGATAATTTATCAGATCCTTTGATAAATGAACCTATTTAGTGTTTTATGTTACAGATTTTTGACTGATAGGAGTGAGCATGTGAGCGGTGCGCATTCGGCTTGGCTGGGGTTGCAGATATCTGGTAAGTGGCAGTTTCAAACTTGAACTCCAGTGGTGTACCGTTCCGTAGGGATACTAGTTTTCTTTTCTTTTGCAAGCAAATATCATTTAAGAGCATGTATATTTTATATAGTATTGTGGCAGGTGAGCATTCTATCACTGAATGTAAAGGCTGGTTGCGACAATATTTTAATAAATCATGAAGCAATAAAGTAATTCACAGTCTACTGTTTACTCTCAACGAATCCTAGCATCTGAACTAATCAAGGTAGTTCAACTTCTCTTTGACCATCCGTTAAAGAGTAAGTTGACCCGTTACAATATTAGGATTCAAACATTAAATTCCTTTAATACGGAAGCCCCACGGTAAGAAATCAGTTAGATTTAAATATGGCGATTGAGCAGGCCAGGTGTTAAAACAGGTCTGCTCTTGATATTAGTAAAAGGTCAAATCTTCTCTCTAAACGGTAGAATATTAGCAAGATTTAAACCTGGTTATGGATCAGGCTAGGTGGTTAGAAAGTTTTTTTTTTTATAATTTAATTCATATTTTCATGAGATAATGTCTAATGGCTCTTAACGCCATAAGTTCCAAATTCATGATTTTTTCTTTTTGATTTATGAACAAGGAATTGTTATTTTACATTATGCACTTTTAATATTTTAAATTCGACTTTATAAAAGAATATTTGTGATTTAAACATGGTCAAATTTTTGAAATATTTGCTATACAAAATTCCGACATATCTTGGCCAATTCACGCCCGATCTTAACCAAATTCAAACCACACTTGTAAAACATCCCACTGCCATATTTGCGTTGCAATGGATAAAAATTTATTCAGCGTCCAAATACTGAAAGCCGTTAGTTGCGATACGCACACATTCACTCAAATCGACCTGATAAATTCATGCCGAGCCTGATCTTAACCAAATTTTAAGTAGCCGTTTCCAAAATATATATTTACATTATAAAATAAAGAGTTTTTTCTTTACAAAGTATTCAGAATTTTTTTTTTCTATTTTCAATGTCGAATTATTTGGAATTTATACCATATACCTATTTTGACCAAACCCAAATACGATAGCCCTATTTCGACCACGGTCTCTTATTCCGAATACCATTAAAAGTTCATACCACGCCCGATTGTAACTAAATTTTCAGTACTTATTTCCAAAATATGTATCTATATCAAAGAAAGGAAGTTTTTTTAATGCGAAATATACAAATATTTTTTTAATATTTAAATTAGAAATATATAAAAAGTTATACCATGTATGGCTCCCTTGTTTCGATAACGACCCCTTATTTTACATACCATTAGCTAACGTTTTCAGTAATAAAAGTGTGAAGTAAAAATTTTCAAGATTTTCAATTTTTCTAAATTCTGACCCAACTTGGCCAATTCAGCAAATTCTTACCACACATATACAACATTATACTGAACAACATTTCACCGTCAGAATTGCGTTGCGACGTCTGAAAACTTTTTCAGCTTCTAAATACTGAAAACCGTTAGTGGCGGTACGCGCGCATCCATTAAAATCGGCCTAAAAATTGATACCGATTTTAACCAAATTGTAAGTAACCATTTCCAAAACGTATATCTATCTTTTTCAGTAATAAAAGTGTAGTGAATATTGAAATATTTTCTTTTCAAAATTCCGACCTCACTTGGCCAATTTAAGCCCGATGTCAACCAAATTTATTCCACAACTGTAGAACATTATATACCATGTGTTCAAAAAGTAAGTACATAAGGATTGGCCATGGAAAATAAAATTACTGTCAACAGCAAGCTTTAAAATTTATTAACTGTTATCCACAATTTGTGCTGTCATCACTGTTGTTGCTGTCATAAGTTTATATTGAAAATTCAATTAAGCTAGTCAGAATACTAATTAGTATTATGTTATTATTATAAAAATTAGTATTATTAATATTAATCAGAATATAAATGATTTAAGGAATTTAATTACTAATTACAATGACAACGGCAAACCTAACCTAAAAATTATAAGCTGACATCAGCTGTCATCATGATTGGAAATTCTAAAGCACGTAAAAGACAGTAATTTTATTTACCATGGCCAACCCGTATGTAATTACTTTTTGAAGACATGGTACTTAATAATATTTTACCATCATAGTTGCGTTGCGACTGCTGAAAACTTTTTCAGCCTTTAAATACTGATAACCGTTTGTCGCGGTACGCACGCATCCATTCAAATCGACCTAAAAAAATTGATACCAAGACCGATTTTAACCAAATTTTAAGTAGCTATTTTAAAAGAGTATATCTACATCAAAAAATTTTTTTTTGTTGAAAGTAGTCACAATTGTTTTTACAGTTTTCAGAATTAAATTATATGAAAATTCATTCCATATTTGCCACTTTGAATTTTCAAAGGTATATAAACCAATTAGACGTAAAACCTCTTACTTTATTCGCAGAATTCGATTGCTATGAAACAATTAAAGTGGAATTATTTATCGCATCTTCAAGTTATGTTAAAATGTTAACATTTAAATGGAAACGAGTACGAGTCTGACTTACACAAGACCAATGGCGCAATTTTGAAAAAGTAATGAAATATTTTATTCTCTACATCCTTTAAGTGCCAATCTACAGGTTAAGGTCCAATTTAAAACCTCTGAGTCAAACAATCTTTCAGAAAAAAACTCATTTTCTAATAACTCCTAAATATTTTATAAACAAAATCCATGAAAAAGTAACGTTTCAGCTTTATCTTTGGCTCTTTGTTACGAGGGTATAAAAAGAGAGACTATAAAGTATGCCTTTGGACTCATAAATGGTTTTAGTCTTCTTGTTCAGTTTAATAATAAAGGAAAAGTAAACTCAGGGTTCTTATTTACTTTATCTTAACAATCTTGATAGACGTTTTTAGCATTTCATTATGGTTTATACCCCTTTTTATATTCGGGTTGAGTGTCTCAAGTGTTATTCTAACGAAGTGACCATGCAATTTGTATGCAAAATCTCGAGAATAAACCCTTTCTTGCTTTCCTAAACAGTGAATTTAGACAATAACACAGCTTTGAAATGTTAAAACTTGGGTAAATTATCAAAAAATTGCTAAATATTAGCATTACTGTGATCAGGGGAGCAAGGTGGCCATATCAAAATTTTTGAATTAGAATATAACTTTGCTGGTACACATAGTTATGTTACTGTTAAATAATAATAAAGGGCTTATTGCTTATAATACTAAGATCTTGATTTCTCCGTTAACCGACTTGAAATTTTCACGATCTAGTCAAAGTTATGGATCTTTTGACTTCTCTTGCAGAACTTTCTGCTAATTTTCCTCATAAACCTGTCCGACTAAGCGCAATAAAAATAACGGATGGGCAACAAGAAAGATCTTTACCAAGTTGTATAATTCAGTGGCGTCCATAGAAATTATCATGGTTATGAAACGTTTTTCAATTAAAAACCTGATTTTACGTATTACCCACGTCACATATAATTTTCATGTACCTCACTGGCTTAGCTACCCTAAATTGACAGTTCTCCAATAGTATTTTATGTACCCACCTAATTTAATTATTGTTAAATGTTGTGCAGTGTACTTTAGTTCAGACCACAATCGATGCGAACTAATAGGAGAACACTTAATCTAATTACCGAAATTTGCACCCATCAAGCACTCCGATGCTTATACTAATTATCAATTACTCTTAGGTCTTGATTCATGGCATCTAGTTTTTCTTCCTTAGTCCTATCGATTCCCAACGGAAAATCGAGAAAAAACGGTAAGAACCCCGCGGGACTGCGCTACTCCGCTTCTCACTTAAAACTCCGAGAAAAAGCTCGAAATCATTGTCGAACTTATTTTCACGGGACTCGTATTTCAGAGTGGCTAATCCGTTATATAAACTTTTTGAATATAAAAAGCGAAGAATGCTAAGGATTTAGGATTATGGACGATTCAAAGGACGGGTTTGTAATTAATGGAATCTATTGGCCTAGAATGCAGCTTGCTTGTCGCATTGCTGTGCAATAATGCATAAAACGAGTTGCTTTAGTACTTTGCCGAACAACAACAATTTTGCGCTCCAATAAGCCTCAATGGAAGTTACGGAAGTTTAGTTTGTCATGCTTTAAGATCTTCAATAAGATAATGACCAATTGCATCGCGAATAATAAGAGAAAGCTCGTGTTGTGATCCCATAAAGTGGGTCAAATATAATTTCTTTGGTAAAATGGTTTAATAAACGTTAGGTTTTTTTACGAAATTAAAATAAGCTGATAAATAAGGATGGAACATATCGTAGGAAGTTATGTTCAGAAACAATTTTGAAGTAAAGTAGCTTGAATTAAATCAGGCAATCAAGCAGGCCAGGTGTCTATTCAAACTCATTTTTCAAGACAGCTTTACATCAAGGAATAAGCTAGATTGAGTCTGGTGATTAGGCAGGCCAATGTTGAGAGCATGCATAGTACTGATAAGAAAATAGCAAATTTGGCGATTAAGCAGTCCAGAGAAAATAAATTTGATGTAAGTACAGCGATTGAGCAGGCCAAGAATTAACGAATTTTCTGCAGGTGCTGTGATTAAAGCTTCAAACCGTTTCTTTAAGGATTGCGATTTAAATACCATCAAAACTTTTCTTTGAAGTACTCCCATGCTTAGAAATACGCTGATTGTTATTGTGATGATTAGGCAGGGCGCATGTTAAGAAAGTGTCTGCTAGTGATGGGAATCAGGCAAGCTAAGTATTAAGACAACGACCCCACGTGAGGGCGTAAACCCCTTCTCAAGGTAGCCTCACATCCATAAATTAATAGCTTTAAATCTGGCGATTGATCAGGTAAATATTAAGAAAGTGTTAACTAATACCATCACAACATCAAAGCCCTTCTTTAAGGCAGCTTCAAGGCGGAAAATAGCATATAGAGTCTGGGAATTAAGCAGGCCACATGTTAAAAGCGTGTACATGATACGGATAAGATACTAACACCAAACCCCTTCTATTTAGTAGTTCCATGGCCAGACATTAGCTGAACATAAATCTAGCGGGTGGATTAGGTCAGAGATTAGAAAGTGTCTGCTTGCTGCTACGATTAGAACAATATCAACCATGTTCTAAGGTAACTTTACGGCTTAAAATAAACTTGGTTCAAGTCTGACGATCGAGCGGGCCAAGTATTATCCAATTATCTCCACGTGATTCGGTTACAATATCAAACCGCTTCGTTAAGATAGCGCTACGGCGAGAAAAACAATTAGAACATCAAACCCTTTCTCTAAAGTTGTGAAGTAAAGTGAAGATTGAGCCCAACGATTAGGCAGGCCAAATGGTAAGAACGTGTACATAATACGGATAGAATAATAACACCAAACCCCTTCTGTTTAGAAGTTCCATGGCCAGAAATTAGCTGAACATAAATCTAGCGGGTGGATTAGGTCAGAGATTAGAAAGTGTCTGCTTGCTGCTACGATTAGAACAATATCTACCATGTTCTAAGGTAACTTTACGGCTTAAAATAAACTTGGTTCAAGTCTGACGATCGAGCGGGCCAAGTATTATCCAATTATCTCCACGTGATTCGGTTACAATATCAAACCGCTTCGTTAAGATAGCGCTACGGCGAGAAAAACAATTAGAACATCAAACCCTTTCTCTAAAGTTGAGAAGTAAAGTAAAGATTGAGCCCAACGATTAGGCAGGCCAAATGGTAAGAACGTGTACATAATACGGATAGAATAATAACACCAAACCCCTTCTGTTTAAAAGTTCCATGGCGAGAAATTAGCTGAACATAAATTATGCGGGTGGATTACGTCAGGGATTGGAAAGTGTCTGCTTGCTGCTACGATTACAACAATATCTACCATGTTCTAAGGTTAAAATAAACTTGGTTCAGGTCTGACGATCGAGCGGGCCAAGTATTATCCAATTATCTCCACGTGATTCGGTTACAATATCAAACCGCTTCGTTAAGATAGCGCCACGGCGAGAAAAACAATTAGAACATCAAACCCTTTCTCTAAAATTGAGAAGTAAAGTAAAGATTGATTCCAACGATTAGGCAGGCCAAATGGTAAGAGCGTGTACATAATACGGATAGAATAATAACACCAAACTCCTTCTGTTTAGAAGTTCCATGGCCCGAAATTAGCTGAACATAAATTATGCGGGTGGATTACGTCAGGGATTGGAAAGTGTCTGCTTGCTGCTACGATTAGAACAATATCTACCATGTTCTAAGGTAACTTTACGCCTTAAAATAAACTTGGTTCAAGTCTGACGATCGAGCGGGCCAAGTATTATCCAATTATCTCCACGTGATTCGGTTACAATATCAAACCGCTTCGTTAAGATAGCGCTACGGCGAGAAAAACAATTAGATCAAACCCTTTCTCTAAAGTTGAGAAGTAAAGTAAAGATTGATTCCAACGATTAGGCAGGCCAAATGGTAAGAGCGTGTACATAATACGGATAGAATAATAACACCAAACCCCTTATGTTTAGAAGTTCCATGGCCCGAAATTAGCTGAACATAAATTATGCGGGTGGATTACGTCAGGGATTGGAAAGTGTCTGCTTGCTGCTACGATTACAACAATATCTACCATGTTCTAAGGTTAAAATAAACTTGGTTCAGGTCTGACGATCGAGCGGGCCAAGTATTATCCAATTATCTCCACGTGATTCGGTTACAATATCAAACCGCTTCGTTAAGATAGCGCCACGGCGAGAAAAACAATTAGAACATCAAACCCTTTCTCTAAAGTTGAGAAGTAAAGTAAAGATTGATTCCAACGATTAGGCAGGCCAAATGGTAAGAGCGTGTACATAATACGGATAGAATAATAACACCAAACTCCTTCTGTTTAGAAGTTCCATGGCCCGAAATTAGCTGAACATAAATTATGCGGGTGGATTACGTCAGGGATTGGAAAGTGTCTGCTTGCTGCTACGATTAGAACAATATCTACCATGTTCTAAGGTAACTTTACGGCTTAAAATAAACTTGGTTCAAGTCTGACGATCGAGCGGGCCAAGTATTATCCAATTATCTCCACGTGATTCGGTTACAATATCAAACCGCTTCGTTAAGATAGCGCTACGGCGAGAAAAACAATTAGATCAAACCCTTTCTCTAAAGTTGAGAAGTAAAGTAAAGATTGATTCCAACGATTAGGCAGGCCAAATGGTAAGAGCGTGTACATAATACGGATAGAATAATAACACCAAACCCCTTATGTTTAGAAGTTCCATGGCCCGAAATTAGCTGAACATAAATTATGCGGGTGGATTACGTCAGGGATTGGAAAGTGTCTGCTTGCTGCTACGATTAGAACAATATCTACCATGTTCTAAGGTAACTTTACGGCTTAAAATAAACTTGGTTCAAGTCGGACGATCGAGCGGGCCAAGTATTATCCAATTATCTCCACGTGATTCGGTTACAATATCAAACCGCTTCGTTAAGATAGCGCTACGGCGAGAAAAACAATTAGATCAAACCCTTTCTCTAAAGTTGAGAAGTAAAGTAAAGATTGATTCCAACGATTAGGCAGGCCAAATGGTAAGAGCGTGTACATAATACGGATAGAATAATAACACCAAACCCCTTCTGTTTAGAAGTTCCATGGCGAGAAATTAGCTGAACATAAATTATGCGGGTGGATTACGCCAGGGATTGGAAAGTGTCTGCTTGCTGCTACGATTAGAACAATATCTACCATGTTCTAAGGTAACTTTACGGCTTAAAATAAACTTGGTTCAAGTCTGACGATCGAGCGGGCCAAGTATTATCCAATTATCTCCACGTCATTCGGTTACAATATCAAACCGTTTCGTTAAGATAGCGCTACGGCCAGAAACACAATTAGAACATCAAATTTCTAAAGTTGAGAAGTAAAGTAAAGACTAATTTCAACGATTAGACAGGCCAAATGTTAAGAGCGTGTACATAATACGGATAGTATAATAACACCAAACACTTTCTGTTGAGAAGTTCCATGGCCAGAAATTAGCTCAACATAAATTTAGCGGGTAGATTAGGTCAGGGATTAGAAAGTGTCTGCTTGCTGCTACGATTACAACAATATCTACCATGTTCTAAGGTTACTTTACGGTCTAAAATAAACTTGGTTTAAGTCTGACGATCGAGCGGGCCAAGTATTATCCAATTATCTCCATGTGAATTGGTTACAGTGTCAAACCGTTTCGTTAAGATAGCGCTACGGCCAGATACACAATTAGAACATCAAACCCTTTCTCTAAAATTGAGAAGTAAAGTAAAGATTGGGTCCAACGATTAGGCAGGCCAAAAGTTAACAACATACATGATAGTGATACGATAATAAAATAAGCCTCTCCTTTTTTTACAGTTGAACCATTGCCACAGATCAACTGGTTTTAATTTTTGCGATCTAACAGGAAAATGTTTGTTTACGATGTTCTAAAATAGCCCCACGGTCAGATATAGACTAGATTTAAAACCGGCGATTGAGCAGGTCAGGTATTAATGAATGTCTGAAGGTAATGCGATTATAACATCACACCGCTTCATAAAGTTAGTCGCATAGCCAGAAATATAATTTGAACATGAAGAATTTTCGCCAAAGTAGACCAATGCTTAATAATAATCTTACCACTGATCTGGAGATTGAGCAGGCCAGGTTTTACGAAAGTGTTTGATTGTGGTACGTTTATAACATTAAACCCCTTTTCTAAGTATGCCTGATGGCAAGTTAAATAAATACGTTGGTATTAAGTATTTTGATTGGTTGTCGCGCCGTTTGTATCAAGCATAAAAGTAAAACTTATAAGTAAGTTGTCAGGATAAATAAAATTTACATGGTAGTAAATAAATTTGTTTTATATGGAAAATAAATTTTTTAAAACAAATAAAATTTTATTTGCGGTAAATTAACTTTTCATTAAAAAACTCCTAAAATAAATAAATATATTTGTGAAAAATAAAAATAATAACAAGAAAAATTTTTTTGCGCAAAATAAAAATCTCTGATGAATAAATTTAGATCACGTTTTACTTTGCTACGTTTGACAACGTAAGGATCACACGTGGTTAGCATGCCCGGCGCCGATAATTTAGAAGTCTGTACTGAAAACCTTCACCACTTTAAGTTTTGAGAGACACAGAAGCCGGCGCCGGGCCTGCTGACCACGTGTGATTTTAGCAACGTTGTAAAACGTGCAAAAGAAAGTAAAAATTTATTTATCTGAAAGATTTTTATTTCTCACAAAAACTTTTATCATAAGGATTTTACTTTTCACAAACATTTCTATTTCTTCTTGTATACAGGATGTATCAAATTGGGTGTTAACTATGGGGATCTCGCTTATTTGAAGAAATACGACAATGGTTAAATTAGAGAAAAGTTATGGAATTTTATGCCCACTAATAATCTGAAAAGGGATTGGGGCTATCTTGCTTAGTTTCTGAATAAACTAAGAAAAACTAAAATTTTGAATTTTTTTTTATATTATATATTTCTAGTTAACGCATTATTAGTTCGCTTTTTTATACCGAATCTAAATTTTTGATCAGATTTGGTATAACTGTTACCATTGCTTATTTTCGACTGTCAACTTATTTTTTCCTTATGGTCGACATTATAAATGTTTTCATATTTGAATAGTTTTTAATTCTGATTTCAACGACGTGTCATAGTCTGCATTTTTTTAAATTTTTGTGCATTTTATTACAGAAAATAAGAATTTCATAAGAGTGCCATGGAAAGACCACGTCATTTAATTTATTTTGAAAAAATTCTAGTAGGCCATGAACTGATGGAAGTAAAACAAAACACTACTTTTATTTACTTTTACTTTTAGATACATTAGGTACGCGAAAATTTTAGCAAATTTTGTTTTGAGCGTAGGCAGCAGGTTATGTTATTTTTTATAAAAACAGATAAATGACAAATTTTCTAACATACACAATTTACTGAAAATTCCACTTGCAGTTTTTATGTTTGCAACTGACATAACAAATTTGAATAACAGGTTAAATAAATACAACAGATAACACTAGAACTGCACTAATACAAACAATTAATAAATAAAAATATTCAAAACATTTGACACCTTTGTAAAACATGCTTAGAAGCTTGTCTAAAATAAACTTCTAATCTGTGTGTTAGTAACTGTGCCAATTTAATTTGTTTTTGTAAAAAATAACTTAACCTGCTACGCTCAAAACAAAGTTTCCTGAAATTTTCGCATACCTAATGTATCTAAAGGTAAAAGTAAATAAAAGTAGTGTTTTGTTTTACTTTCATCAGTTTATGGCCTACTAAAATTTAAAAAAATAAATTAAATGACGTGGTCTTTCCATGGCACTCTTATGCAATTTTTATTTTCTGTAATTAAATGCTCAAAACTTAAACAAAATGCAAAGTGTGACACATCGTTTAAATCAGAATTAATAACTCTATTCAAATATAAAAAAATTTATAATCTCGACCATAAGAAAAAAAAAGTTGACAGTCGAAAATGAGCAATGGTTACAGTTATACCAAATCTGATCAAAAATTTAGATTCAGCATAAAAAAGTGTCCTAATAATGCGTTAACTAAAAATTTGTGACATAAATGATAAATGAGTTACAAAAAATCCAAAATTTCAGTTTTCCAGTTCTTTCAGAAACTAAGCAAGGTAGGTCTAATATCTTTGTGGATTATTAATGGGCATAAAATTCCACAACTTGTCTCTAATTTAACCAACGAGATCCCTATAGTTAACACGCAATTTGATACATCCTATATATTTGTGTTTCCAACAAAATTCATTATTTATTATAAAACTTTAAATACAAACTTATTTATTGTAATAACTAATATTGATCAGAAAAAAATTGTATTTGTCATAACTATTCCTGTTTATTTTTCATTTTCATGCTTGACATAAACGGCACTTTATAATCAAATTCCTTTTATTAAGACATTCTTATGGCCAGAAATAGATCTAATTAAATCTGGGGATTTAGTAGGCCAGGAACTAAGAAAGTGAACATCGATTGCGTTCTCTAAAGTAGCCTCACAGTCAGAAATTAAATAGGCTGGGAAACGCTAGGTATTGAAAAATGTCTATTCATTAAATATTTTAAACGCGTTTTTAATACAACCTAATAACTCTGCATTAGTGAACAACTTAAATGCATCTGAAATGTTGTGCAAAATGTATGTATCTATTGATTACAGAAAAATGCGTCGTTTCTGTTTTTTGAAGATACCTACAAAATATCTCTTATTGCTTCCACTCTCCGGGACTAAAAAGTGCTTACAACCAGAATGATTGCAGCTACATTTAGAAAGCTTTCAACCCTTGAAATGCTTCCCGTTTACGACCACTTCGAAACACGTGACTCTGCTTTTATTTTCAAAAAAGGGATATTATTGTTCTCATCAGCAACAAAGCCTTTGCTTTTTCGGAAATAGTGACGTAATGTTTTACTTTGTTCTAATTTTTGCACATTTAAAAGAAAATTTGGTTAAAAGCTTTCAACAAAAGGGTTACATGAACAAGGGATGGTCTTGACAGTTAAGGATTCTTTTTCTTTCAATCATTTTAGCAGTAACAGTGAAGGTGAGCAATGCAGAATAGTAAAATTTCTAACAATGTTTTACTTACCTAACGAAATTTCTTTTTTAGAATCTAAAACAATGCTAAATTTCTTGACAATGAAACGCGATTTATGTGCCGCAAATAAACACAATTTCGGTGTCCTCGAGGACAAACGGCGTATTTTTCTTAATAAAGCGAATACGCGTAATCCGAACCTTACCCTTATATCTTATTTATTGTAGGACAGGCTAAACCTGTGTTCCACCAACGCACACATACAAATTCGCAATATTTGTCTCCTCAATTTGCAACGAACGACAGCTGGATTGTATTTAGTCTGCAAATAACAGTGTTAATTAAATTTTCCCGATACCCAAACGTCGAAAAGTGATGCTAAACCTACGCAGCTGCAAATATATTTACTTCGTGAATTGAAACACATCAAACAAATTATATATTTGCTTTCAACACGAATTAATATTGATTTTATAACGTTAATGAATGTTGATGAGCTCTCTATATATGATACGTTTGTATGTTGGAGAATATTTTATTGAAACGCAATTTTTGCTTTTGCAAATACAGAATATTATTTAATATCCTTCGAGGAACGGGATGCAAAAAAGCTTGTTTAAATATCCCTGTTTTTTTACTCGAGTTTCCCTGTTTAGGTTTGAGTAAATAAAAATCTTTGTGGTATTTAATAAAAAAAGGTTTTTAAATAAAATCCACAACACTGCAGCTTAGAAAAGTTCAAAGGGAATCCACTTAGTTAATATAATTTACACCGACAGAGCTTTTTACGTCATTGACAGAAATAAACGATAAGCGTCAGGCGTTGGTGACATCCTGAGGAAATACAAAAACAAACACCCACCACTACAATTAATTAAAACTTAATTTAATTTCCTGTTAAAAAATTCTTTACCAATCATAAACGTGTTTATCTTAAAACACATTACGTAATCTTGAAAAAAACGACAAACTACAAAAAGCTTCACAAATTGCTATACTAGTCAAAGGAAATTAACACAGCTTTTTGAAGGACGAATTTCCTAACTTTTTTTAGGTTAATAGTCAAAAGCAATTTAATCTAAATTACCTGCAGGAATTTCTGGCTAAAAGATAGGTTTTCCAATAAAGCAAGGATTCTTGAGACTATTATCACTGTCAAGGTTGTTACAGTCACGGAATTGCGCCATTAACCTAGTGGTATATTGTAACTGCGTTTTATTTTGCTAATGACAGAAAATATCAGTTAGTAACGAGTTAGAGGGTGAAAATATAGTTCATGTTGCCAAATTTATACAGGTAACATTTCTTAAACGGGGTCAACTTAATCATTATCACACTATTCCATTTTCTGTGATGTACCCTTCAAATTTATGAAATTTATTTTTGCAAAATCAATATTGTTATTTAAATATTTATCATCGTTTTTTCCTTGCAACTTATGGTAAAAATACGGAAAGTAAATGACAGGTTTTCAAGACGCCACAAATTCTAAAATTCGCAATTTCAGAAAAGTTTGAATCTGTTGCCAGTTTTAAATCTAAGAAACGCTTGCTAAATCTACGAAAAACAAAGGTGGTGTTATCATCATCCTAAGCCCGAAAAAGTTCACGTTACTTAAGTTGGTTACAAGCATCGTAACAAACACAACCGGCATTCAATATTTCTGACATTATTCAACGAATTTAAATTTCCCCGACTAGCAGCTTACCACCTCACTCTAAAAGATCTACATATAAATGAGAAACCCATTGGCCTACGCACAACCAATCAGCGTCGAGGAGGGCGTGATCGTTTACAACAGCGAAATCTGCTTCGTTATTCGTGCACAAGCCGCATACCGTTCTCTCAATCTGTAAATTTAAACCACGATCCGTCTCACTTTTTCTATCCATACTGCAAAAAGCTTATTATTAATTTTTGCAAATCATTGAAAAAAAATAAACTTTTGGCTTCGCTGTAAACAAAAGCACGGTTTATTTGTATTGTGTAGACGTTACTATATTATTTTTTCACAGTGCTAGGCAACGACATCATACATAAACATCACGTTTGCAAAGAAAAGAGAATTGATTCTTACAGATCGAGTAGCAAACACTGAAAAATAAAACAAAAACAACCCCGCATCAGACCTCGGCAAAGACCCTCAGCACTATGAGCTCTTTCAAGAGCGAAGCAGTGGCTACACCAGATTTCGGCTAAGCGCTACGAGTTTTTCTCAAACGAAGCCACAGCTCGCAAAAGACCATCACCAAAAAATGCAAACCTCGCAAATTGTATCATGATTCAGTCACTTTGTTTCCATGTAGGGAATAGATAAAAGTTGCGAGCTAAGAGTCAGCGGAGCAAAGCAGATGGAAAATCTTTTTTTCCAGATCCAGTTTTTATTGTAGTATCTCGTGGCTGTCTTATAAAATTAAATAATATTCTTCGATGATGGTTTATGAAGCGCCGTTTGGACCAAAGTAAAGATGTTTTAAGAAAGTAGAGGAAATCTTGTATAGCGAAAATAAAACCTCTTATAGGAAAATTAAATATTTTAACGAAAAATAAAATTTCTTAAAAAAGGAATTTTTTTATTTATTCTCTCTTATTTATCATTTTCTTTTTGAATTTTCTTTCTTCTCTTAAAATTTCTCTTTTCTGTAACAAAAAAAGTGGTTTAGCGGTAAAGGCGTGGGCTTGCAATCTGGCGACCCCAGTTCAGTTACCGTGACAGTCCTGTTTTTTTTTAATTTCATTTATTTTTTTTTTGGCATTTTGGACTGGTATCTTATTTTGTCCCATGTCTATAATTTATTATAATTTTTATCTTATATTTATTTAAAAGAAATGGTTAATTAATTTTAGAAATGTAACACAAATAAACGTCTGTGGAACAATATATGTTTCTGTAAAACAAAGGCGTATCGACGTATTCAATTTTAACCTACGTTTATTTATTTACTTCTCTGAACGGTATTTAGTTTCCTTTATTCATTAAAAAATATTTTTGGAAGCGTTGACTTTAAACAGTTTCTCAAGATGAGGCAGAATCAGATGTGTCTTGAAAATTGTCGTGGATTTGTGTAACAGATAAATTCTTTAAAACAACAGAACGCCAATCTTCTTCTATTCCGTTTTGTCACGCTTTGAACTACATTTGCGTTGCTTGTTTCTAGTGTCCGTGGCAACTAAACGATGCCATTATTAAAGGCAAAGTTTATCATACTTTAAAATTCGTTAACAAGAATTGATAGGCAAGTCGATGGGGAAAGAGTGACGTGTCGCAGTTTTTTACTCAGAATGCAAAGTATTTTTGTATGTGTTCTAATGTCCGTTTATTGAAAACGTTTTACGGTTTTAAGCCCAGGTTTACGAGACTCTCCTGGTTGATATAATACAGCCCCGACCCCGCAACAACGAACACCATCACTTGCAATGGAAAATATTTTTATGCACATTTTTATTTTCTCAATTTTACAACGCGAATTATTTGAAATGTACGAAACTTTTAGGAGTAGCCAAACTGGCTGCTAGATTTTCTTAAAAAGAAAGGAAAACTAAATAGTCGCTTTTTTGACTGCAAATCTTGCACATAATTCCACTGATATCAGAATTTTTAAATTTTTTACATTCTAAAATTCAGTAAAGAATTTTTCTTGGTAGCGTTTAATCTACCTTTCTATATACTTACTAAAAAAATATGTTTTTAAGAGATCTTTATCTACATTTCTGCCTACTTCAAAAGTTCCTGAAGTGAAATTTCTTTGCCGGCGGGTGCAACATTAGATTGTGGGATCACACAGCATAACGAAAGTAATGTAACGAGAACGAATTTATACGATGACCTTGCTTGCGTCAGCACTATTAAGACGTTCGTTGGAATGTGTTGTGGTCTGCGCTTAAGCAGGCACTGCGCATTTACGCATAAAGTTATCCGATCTTCATAAAAAATAGTATTTGAAGAGTTTTGGCTGAGCTGATAACTGCAAATTCAGAATCTACGTTACAAAGTTTAATATGACGTAACTCAAAATGGCGGATTTAATATATCAGAAGTATTTCATAAGTTATAGCGATTCCTACAGCTAACTAGAATGGCCGTTTTCGGTTTCTGTTAAATATTAGAATTTAAAAAACACTATCAGTGAGAACACGCTAAGTATCAATATTACAATTTACTTTCGGCTTAGACCGCGTCGTCATTTGGGAACTACACTCAGCATAATCAGGTAAGGACCGAACTGTAGCTTGTCTGCCTTTACAAGCATTTGCTCTAGAAGTCTGAGCAATATTTGTTCGTAGGCCGTGCCTGCCTAAACAGGGCCGTGTGCTTAGTTTATTTAAACCTTGGGGCGGACAAGGATTTGATCTTAATGTATTTTGCTTGTCAGGACAAGAATACTTGATCGGCTTATGCCTGTTTGTGAACCCATACATACTAGCGTTTCGCAAGACATTGCAGCTTGCATCTTCAGAGTGAATAGAACACTATTTAGGCAAGCAGGCAGGGCCTACGAACTAATATTGCTCAGAATTCTAGAGCAAATGCTTGTAAAGGCAGACAAGCTACAGGTCGGTTACCTGATTATGCTGGGCGTAGTTCCCAAATGACGACGCGGTCTAAGCCGAAAGTAAATTGTAATATTGACAGTTCGAGAAACTGCGAAAGCCTTAAAGAATACATAATACGCTAAGTAGTTTCGTTTAAAACTTGCGTGCTCGGCTTTTTTTAAGTAATTTAGTAAGCGCTATGACGCGATCGTCATTTGTTCAAATAGCATCCTCCCTAGTTTTTGCATTTATTTTATAGAAATTGTTTTTCAATGGTATGAACTTGTATAGCCTTATATAACACCCTGTATATTATTATACTAATAACTGCGGCGAAAACGACAAACTTGCAAAGAATGCAAAGAAAGAGCGTGGCCCCGATAGTGCCACGGGTGGCCGGGGCTGCACTAATATAATGTCTATAAATTACATTACAGTTGAGATTTTAACAGGGCATAAGAAATGTTGTTTTATTACATTATTACCTACAATTATTTTATCACCTTCAGATATTGGATTACAATTTACAAAAACGGGCATGGGCCTTCGGGTTTCGCTAGTATACTTTAATGCTCAATTATTATTAATTAAATACGCACCAATAATACTTTTATGCTTGATAAAACGTTTCTAGTATTATTAAAACTTCACATTTTGATTCAAATTTGCAATGAAATACGGTGGAACGTCGCCCAAGAGTACATATCCATTAATAAATAAAATTTTTTAGTTGGTATTTCTTTAGAAAACGAAATAGCTTAGATCATTTAGACATATTTTAAATATGTGTAAAAAAATATGGTAGCATAAAATTAAATATTCTATAAAATTACGGCATAGTTGTCGGTAGCAGCATTTTTAAACGAAACCTAAGTTCAGAAATGGGAATCGTTACTCGACAAAAAATTTAAAAATCTACTTTAGCTAAAAATTTGGGGTCACAGACACACACTCACACACAGTCATTATCACTAACTTAGACAAATTCTTAAACCTAGAAATCCAAATAGGTAAGTATTTGCCGCTATAATAATTTTTTTCCGTGCGTTAGCTGATTATAGGAATTTAATTATAAATCGATTTTTTTGATGCAATTAATTATTCAAATGATCTAAGGTGTTTTGTTATTTTACGCATTTAAGAAATTATATTCTTTACGTATTTTCTTTAATCTAAGGTTTACCAAAATTCATTAAAACACGAACACAACAGAAAACATCCCTGGGGCAAAATTTACAGCGCAAATGACATTTTAAAGTACTGAGGCTTTCGGCTTTTCTATAATGATAATTAGAATTCTTGACCTTTGAAGCTTTTAGAAAAAGTCAAGGGAAACACACAGCAAAGCATCGCTCTTAGGGAATCTACTGATTTAAAAACCATTCAATTAAATGCTTTGGGTTTCTTACCATTTTGCTCCCCTGTGCTTTCAGGGAATTGGCCGAAATGAAATTGAGAAAATTGTGCGACTTTCTCGGACTTTTTATTGGTTGCCACGGGATTCCTCGTACTTGCACACTGCAACAAGAAAACAATTTTGCTACATATCTCTATTAACGGACTTAATTAAATTAGTGCACGGCGGAATTACCATTTTGCGCTTCCTCGTTTGAAACTTTTTATGATAATGAAAATTGTTGCTTTGCCTGAAAGCTTTCGCTTGTAAATTAATAAACCGCTAGGTACCTACTGAAAAGTAACGCAGCTTTATTATTTTTCAACAAAGGTATAAGCTTTGAACCCTTTTCAGTTTATTTTGTGCCGACGTAAAATGTTATACAACGTGAAATTTAATAAAAATTGCTCCACAAGTTGCAGCATTACGTCGCAAGTAATAACGATACTATTATTGGCATGGGTAATGGGTATAGTGTAACAGTTCTATTATTACTCCGATATAAACGTCGATAAACTCGCTAGCAAAACTCCTTTCACGTACTACGGCCTGTGCATTATTGAACAAAACTGCACTTTGGAAAATACGTTTCGCAATAACTAAAACAAGAAGTTACGGAAATATAGCTACATTGGATCATAAAGATTATAGCTTCAGTAAATAAGCAACATCAGTATCAAATGCAGCTGCTACTTGTATTAAATACAAAGTAATCATATAGCCTTGAAACAAGCTCAATACGAAACGAGAAATTTTGAATGGGCACATCGCGTCGGAATAACAAATTCTAATAACGTCATAGGCGGAGTCTACGTCTTCGTATTGCAACGAAGCATAATTAAAATTTAATTTTTGATTGATTAAACTAACACAGTCATTGAGCACAATTCTTATTTTTAATAAATTGCATTTAAATAGAAAACAATAAATCGGTTTTTCTTAGATTTTTACAAACACAACAATGACATAATTCACCAACGTTATGCCCTCGACCAGCCTTCATCGCATTCTACGATGTCTAAATAAAATTATTATACTACTTCTCTCCATCTACCGAACAATTATGCAAGTTTGTCCACATTATTACGCAACGGCAGCTTGACAAAAGCATATAATAAATAACTTAAAAGTCTGAAGCCAACGCTTAAGAATCTGCCGTAGGATCGAGCATTAGCTAAAAAGCAAACCAACTCATCAGGCTCCTCCTAGAGCTCTGTTACCGAATCAGGCGCAAGTTTACGGTCCGAAGCACCTAAACCCTTCGCAACGAGTTTCTTCTGGAGTCTTTTAAAAGGCAGATTTTAGAATAGAATTAAACATAACCTAACGGTTCAAATACCAACGCTTGCGAATCTGCCTCGGGATCGAGCAATAGCTTTCGGTCCACGCAAATCATCTCCACAGACTTCTCCTAGAATTCTGTTTCAGGTCCTCGCGCAAGATTTCGGTCTGAATGAAATGAGCCCCCGCATCGAGTTCCTGCTAAAGTTCAAACGGTGCCCCGCAAATTACTTTTGAGGTTAGAACCGAACATAATCTAACCGACCAAAAATCAACGCTTACGTACCTGCCTTTAGAATCGACATTAGCTTCCGGTCCAAGGCAAACCATTACGTCAGAGTTTTTACAGAGCCCTGCTTCAGGATCGCGCGCAAGCTTCCGGTTTGAAGCAAACCAACTCCACGCAGCGAATTCTTTCTAGAGTTGAACGGCGCCCCCTAAGCTAGGTTTTACGATAGAACTGAACATAACCTAACGGTCCAAAAACCAACGCTCGTGAATCTGCCTAAGTATCGAGCATTATCTTCCGTTTTAAAGCAAACTTTCTCGACAGGGTCCTCCTAGAACCCTGCTTCAGGTACCCGCGCAAGCTTCTTACCTAAAGCATACCAACTCTATGCAGCGAATTCTAGGATGAAACATGTTGAAACATTAACCCGCAAGTTAGAGTTTAGGGTAAAACAGGTTAACAGTAACATAGTTTCTGAAGCGTTAGGTTAACGGTTTAGAAAGCAACACTTGCGAATCTGCCACAGCATCGACCATTAGCCTCCGATGCAAGGCAAACTATCTTGTCACGCTTCTCCTAGAGCCTTTTCTTAGGCACGTGCGCAAGATTTCGGTTCAAAATTAACTTTCCTTCCCGAGTTTCTTCTAGAGTTCAACAGCGGGGCGCTGGGGCGCTAGGATTTCACCAAACATAATCAAATAACCTAAAAACCAGCGAATCTGTCTCAGGATCGAGCATTAGATTCAGGCCCAAGGCAAACCATCTTGCCAAGCTCCTCCTAGAGCCTTGTTTTAGAATTTGATGTTGTAGGTCTTCTTCATATGCCAAGATTTAAATAGTTGCACAATAAAGAAACTGCGGTGCAATAATGGTTTTGTACGCAGTTATTCTGGACCAGACATTTAATTTATAACGAATTCTACCTAAAACCCCAGTTATTTTAGCAACCTTTTTTATTACGTAATCTATATGTTCCCTAAATGTTTACTTAAATAACAACATCAAGCTATTTATTAACCAGCAGTAATTCTATAACTGCGTCAATTACACTTTCTGTTAAAGTAGATAATCTACTAGCACTAATATCTATTGCCTTTATTTGTGAAGCATTCAGTTTTAGTTTATTGCGTTTTAGCCACGTTGAAATGTTTCTTAGATCACTATTTACTTTACTCCCAGCACTATTTAGTTCACTGTCAGTCACCGTTATCAATGTATCATCCGCACAACGATGTATTTTGCAGAATTAAAGCACTAAATCGTTAACGTATAAAATAAACGAAAACGGGCCTAAGATATGTCTTTGAGGCACACCTTAAATTAAATAATAATTTTTATTTTATATTGTACGTCTTTTTTATTATTTAACTTTTAAAGCAACATATGAGCAAAACATCAAAAAGGTAGTCGTACAACTGACGTTTTAAATTTTAAAACACGTGCATGTGATTAAGGAAGGTTACGATCTCTGCCGACGGCGAGTTCGGGCGGTAGCTTTACAGACATGCCAGCTGCATGCCGAGGTGCGCAAGTCATGAAAGTTCGAATAAGAAGTGGGATCGGCTGTTGCCCGAACTCACCAGACGCTTGTTTCGAATCCTGGCCGAAGTGATTTGGGATTTTTTAAAGATCTGCGTGCTCCGTTGGAATGCCTTCAACAATTCCCAAGTTAGTTGTGTTGCCTATACCACAAAAGAGTTAGAAGAGTTGATGCACTTCCATGGTTCGAAGCCCACATAAAGCTGCAGGTCCCCACCGAGTACTGTGCCATTGTAAACACCAAACAGCACATAAGGGAATAAGATGTGTTACACTTCGTAAAGGGTACACAATCGTAAGATTCCCCCACAGCGATGGATGCTAAAGATTTATAACGTTTCAGTGGAAGATAAACACTGACAATTTTAATTACTTGTAAATTACCATTTTGCAAATTAGAAAAAGAGGCGTATGAGTTTTATTTATAGTGCTGTTACTCACTCCAATCAGTTTCTTTCATAACAGTGTCTTAGCCGTTACGTCAAATTTGTGAACTTGATACGCCTGAGTAATTAACTAAATAACACAATTACGATAACGCATAAATTGGCAATATGACCTAAAAACGTCGCCTTGTCACTAATCCCAGTCAACTTTCTGCATAATAGCGCCTCAGCCGTTACGCCTAATTCTTAAAAAGATAATGCTACCCGTAATACACTAAAGAATAAAGAAGTAAAGGACTTTTGTTTTCAATCACAATTTCGTAAACTAAAGAGTAGTTGATAGAAAATTTATTTCTAGAAAGTTTCAAAACAGGAACAATTACAGTGTACTTTCCCAGTCCAATCACTAACCCTTCGAGCTTTCCATTTACCTCTATTTTATATTAGATTATTGGAGCACGAACTAAATTTGGTTATTTCCTTACCTATGTAACGCTTGATTTATATTGGCATATTGGAAAACGTTGCTGATATTTGAATCGATCGTCTGATAATTAACTCATCTCATCAAAAGGGAATAAAAGTCAAGGTTGCATGAATTGGTGTTATTTAAAATCTCCATTCCGAACAGCGAAAGTATTTTATTTGAAATTTTCAGCCTTCAAAGAACATCTCATGCGTTTACCATTAAGCTCGAAACCGCGACTTAATAAGTTGAAGGGTCTTTCTATTTCAATCTCTATTTACTTTGGCAAAACCTTCGTGCGTTTTTAAAAGGTTTCATTTAAGTTCACCTCAAAGCCTTCCCTATTGTTTCAATATTCTGATTGAGGTGGGAATTGAATTAACACAATTTACCCGCCCACGCGCGCTAAAAAATAAAGCAATAAGTAGAACAAAAGCCAAACGCAATCTTTGGAATTCCGCAGGAAATAAAAAGGCCTCATAACGAAAGAGTATAAAAGATGCAGCGTTGGCAATACTCTCTGTAGTAGACGATGCGTGCAGATTTTCAAAGAGCCTTTGATATTTCAATTCGATTATCCTTGGGCGGGCCTTCTCTCCCCGCAACGCTATGTTACATTCCCTTTTATTAACAGCCTACTTGTTCCGCTGACCACGGATCAACTTGTTTCATGAATAAATTTTCATCTAAACTGCCGCATCCTAGACTGTCTGAAAACATACCACGTTCGGGGAATACATAAGCGGTTATTTACTGCACTCATATCAAGTGTGCGCTCAGTGCATCATCAGTGTAATTTACTGGATGATGAAATATTTAATAAATTTAAATAAAGGACTACCTACATCAGAAGTTTGAGATGTAGAGAACTTAACAACATATTACCAAGTT
Source organism: Ctenicera cuprea (assembly GCA_958336395.1). Taxonomy (NCBI): domain Eukaryota; kingdom Metazoa; phylum Arthropoda; class Insecta; order Coleoptera; family Elateridae; genus Ctenicera; species Ctenicera cuprea. The sequence goes on along the minus strand of OY284487.1, from coordinate 16,477,793 downwards.
TAAATTAATAATTACGCGTTGGGTGTACCGGAAAGAGATATTATTTTCAGGTACCTTAGGAATTTTCGTTTCTTGATTATTGAGAAGCACTGACTATAAATTGAGCAATTTTTGGCATTTGCGGAACAAAGTTAAAATCTTTATACATTACTTAATAAATCATACTGCTTAACGCATGTTAAAACTGTTTTGTAATTCCATTGTAACAATTAATTTTATTAAAATTCTGAGAGGTATTCCAAGCTTCTTAATCTAAAGTTTAGTATTGAACGTTCTCAAATTTTAAGGAGTATTACGAGTAGTATGATCTTTTAAAGAATTTGGCGTAACAGCTGAGGCGCTATTATGCAGAAAATTGACTGGGGTTAGTGACATGACGACTTTTTTAGGTGTTATTGCCAATTTATGCCTTATCATAATTGTGTTATTTCGTTAATTACTCAGGCGTATCAAGTTCATAAATTCGACGTAACGGCTAAGACACTGTTTAAAAGAAGGTGATTAGAGTGAGTAACGTCGCTATTTCCACTTTGGTGAAGGCAAGCCGGTCTTTTCAAGTTACAATTATCTCTTGAGGAATTAGACAAAACGGCTATGACGGTGTTGCCAAGAAAGCTGATTGGGGCAAGTGACACTTTGGTTACGGCAAGACGCTCTTTGTGGGTACTATTATCCATTTGTGCGTTATCTACCGCTTTTATTAGGTTCATGTCTAAGGCGTATCACGTGACGCTGTTATTCTTTAATAAATTAGGCGTACCGGCTGAGGCACTGTTATGATAAAAGATGATTGGCGTTATTTCTGCTATGGTGAAAGCAAACCGGTCTTTTTAGGTGCTAATCCCTATTTGTAAGCAAGTGATCGCTGTTATTGGGGTAATTTCTAAGGCGCATCACGTGGCGGTAATACCTTTTTATAATTTGACTAAGGCACTGTTACGAAGGAAGCTGACTGGGGTGAGTGACGTTTTTATTTCCACATTGGTGAACGCAAGCCGCTCTTTTCGGGTGCTATTACTAATTTGTGCGTAATCGATCTCTGTTATTGGATTCTTTTCTAGGGCGCTGTTATCCTTCTATAAATTAGGTGTAACGCCTGAGGCACTGTTATGAAGGCGGCTGATTACTGAGTAACGGCGCCTATTCCACTTTGGTTACGGCAAGACGATTTTGACGAAGCTATTAACAAATTACTAGATTAATTTCTCAACCGCATCACTGGCGCTATTACCCTTTTATAAATTAGGCGTAACGGCTGTGGCACTGTTACAAAGGAAGCTGATTGGGGTAACTGACGGCGTTATTTCCACTTTGGTTACGGCAAAACGCTCTATTCCGGTGCTATCACCCATTTGTGCGTAATCTATTGCTGTTAATGGGTTAATTTCTTTGGTGTAGCACGAAGCAATATTTTACTTTTAGACGTAACGGCTGTGGCGCTGTTACGAAGGAAGCTGATTGGGGTGAATGACGGCGCTATTTCCACTTTAGTTACAGCAAGACGCTATTTTCGGGCGCTATTACCAATTTATGCGTAATTAATCGCTGTTGTTGAGTGATTTCTCAGACGCATCACGTGGCGCTATTTTCCTTTTAGGAACTAGGCGTAACGACTGTGGCCCTGCTACAAAGTAAACTGATTAAAATGAGTGACCTTGCTGTTTTAGTTTGGCTACGGAAGACGTTCGTTTCGGGAACTATTAGCAATTTGTTCGTAATCGATCGCTCTTATTGGGTTTGGATTAATTTCCAAGACGGATCACGTAGCGCTATTATCCTGTTACTTCCGAGGCGCTATTGTGATTATTTTATGCTAATTAGGCTGACTGGATGAGTAACGGTGCCATTTCCAGTTTGGCTGCAGCAGGACGTTCTGTCGGGGTGCTATTAACCCATTTTTGCGTAATCGATCGCTGTTATTGAGTTAATTTCTCAAACGTATTAGTACGTGGCACTATTGACTATTTAGGAATTAGGCGTAACGGCTGAGGCGCTGTTAGAAACATACCCAATCAAGCTAATAGTATTTTGTACAAAGACTCTTGCCGTTTATTAAAAACGCCAAAAAGAAGAAGTAACATTATAAGTAAAACTATTAGTAGCCCCAACTAATGCGCAAGTACTTGCATCTGCACGACAATACCCAACAAATATATTTAAAAAGTTTGTTTTTGTTGAAATAATATCAACGTCATACTATCCTTTTTAGTCTCAATAAAGAAAAGTGAATAGGATATAAAATAAACATAGCAGAACGTCGCGTCTGTCCAACACTGATCATTGCCAAGCCATCAAGTATAAGCACTTGATTAATTTTAGATAATAGCGTTGATTTATTTATAAGTAATAATACCTCAGACACTGCACTGTGACATAGATTAATTGAATTAAATAATTAGAAGCTAATTACAAGCGTGAAATGTAGCTATTGTAGGGTAATACTGAGAATTTTTAATAAGTTTTATTCGAGATGTACCAAATGTACTTTTTTTCTTCCATTATATGGTTAAGTTACGTTATCTTAGGTTATTCCATAGAAACATTAAGAAACGAAAGTACCGAGCCGAACTTCAGAACACTTAAAAACATTAATTAAAGTTAACTTATAAATAAATATATGCATTTTTAACAATTTTGCCTCATATACTTCACCAATATCAGAAGAAGAATAATTATAAGGTAGCTTAGGTTACCGTAGGTTGTGTATAAGAAACAACAATGGGAAAAATAGGTATAGTCGTCGGCTGTTAAATAATTTACATGAAAAAGTTACTTCACGTAATCTCACTAGGGATAATTCCACAAGTTTTAGTTAAATTAGAGACTAATTGCGCTAATTAAAAGATAATTAAAATTGTTTTTTTCAAAACTTGTTGTTAGTTGTTTTTTTTTATTATTTTAGATATTTTTGCGTCTATTTTCCTATATTTTATATAATGCTTTATGTTCTTAAAATGCAACATACGTTTGTCAAAAAATAAATTTACTTTTTGTTGGTTTTACATTTTTTTTATTTAACAATTTCAGCCCCACCTTTAAATATTTTGCGCCTCACAGTTTAAGAAACACCGCTTTATATAAAAGCAATTACCTAAACTGCTTTTACTCTACTTTGGAAAATTATTTAACGCCAACCTTACGTAATTTATAAATAATTGATTAAATTCCAGGAACTTCTAAATTTCACTAAGACTGGGATAATTCCAATAATTTTAGCCTAATTGCAGATTAACTACCATAATTTTAGATTAATAGATACTATTTATAGGTATGCAAAATTGTCTAATTTGTAAGTTGCTCTAAGAATTTTACTGTAACTTTGTTCCAGAATTAAGAAAAGTAATTTTTAATTTAATTCATTGTAGGTTACCTTACAGTGAATAAAAAAAATTCACTAAAATAATACCATCAGATAAATTACTTACATGAAAACATAACCGATTTTTTATTTATTTTATTTTTAGAAAAGAACTCCCTTAAAATTCCTGAAATAACTGAAAGATTAGTGTAAACATGCCGAAATATGTATAAGTTTAAAATAAATAGATATTGTTAAAGTAATTAAGTATTTTATATACAGATACTCATTAAATATGGACTTTAACGAAGTAAAGCTGGAATTGATTGATTGATTTTAGGCAGGGTTATAGTTAATGAGCCCGATTTGCATTTCGACTCTGTGGTCTTTTGTGCCCCCCTGATCCTTTGTTTAAAGTAGTCCTGTGCCCTCAACGAGTTGCCGGATGTTTCTTACAACGTGCTCGTGTGTGAAGGTTGGTTTATCCGGAGCTCCCCCGAAAAGCTGCTCTCTTGCGGTAGAGCGCTGGATAGTCAAAGATTATGTGTGAGGCTGTTTCCTCCTCTTCTTCACATAGTCTGCAGAGTGTGTCTCCTCTGTGTACACCTATTTTTTGGAGGTGTTTTTTCAGGTGGCAGTGTCCTGTAACAATTCCCACCAACCTTCTGATCTGAGTTCGTCCTAAGTGGAGTACGTCAGTTGTTAGTCTAGAGGAAGGTGTCCTAATTATTGCCTTTCCCAGTGTTTGTCCCTGTGTATCTTCCCAGCGAGAAATGTGTTGTGTGATGGTCCACTTTTCTATTGCTGTTTGGATACTTTTTTTGGGTATACCGAATACAGGCTCCGGTCCTATAAACGGGGTAGATGCACTAGTTTTCGCGAAGGCGTCCGCCTTTTCGTTTCCCTACACCTGTGTGCCCTGGCACCCAGATGAGTTGAACTGTGTTCCTCTCTGATAGAAGTGTCAGGTGGTTTAAACATTCCCTCGTTAGTTTGGAACTAGTACGAGGTGATTCAAGTGCTTTTAAGGCTGCTTGGCTTTCTTACAGGATGCTTAGGTGTTGTTTAGTGTACCCACGTTTTGCATTTTCCTGAACACTTTGCATTATGGCAAAGATTTCAGCTTGGAATACAGTGGCTTTAGTACCTAGAGGTACAACACTGATGTTCTCTTTTGGTCTTACGCCATGTATTTTTGCCCCTGTGCCTTCTGATGTGTGCGGAATCCGTCTGTGTACCAGACTACCCCTTGTGACAGGAAGGGTGGGGTTCTTTGGGCCCAGTCATTGCGAGAGTATCTCACGCTGAATGGTTTATCAAACGAGTATTGGGGGAGGGTGTAGTCGGAGCCCATTTTTAGAATGGGTTGGCCTTTGACTGCTTCCTGTATTAGTTTGTGTCCACACTGTTCATGGTTGGTGTCCCAGTTACCGGTGGATTTCATTCTGTGTGCGCCAATCCAGGCCTCCCCCTTTAGATATATATCTAGAGGGATTAGTCCTAGAAGAGCTTCTATAGATGCAGTTGGAGTGCTTTTCATGACTCCACATATGCACAAACAGGCCAGTTTCTGTATCCTGGTTAGTTTGGTTATGGCTGTTTTTTGTTCGACCTTTGGCCACCACAATAGGGTGCCATAGGCTATCATGGGTCTAACTACCGCGATGTAGTACCAATGAACCATCTTTGGTTTTAGTCCCCATGTTTTTCCAAACATGCGTCGGCCCATCATCAAGGCCTATTTCGCTTTGTTTGTAATGTTTTCCAGGTGTACGTTCCAGTTTAGTTTAGCATCTAGGGTAATGCCCAGATATTTAACTTCTTGACCAACCTGAATTCTTTCTCCAAATATTGTGAGGTTTTGACACCACCTTTGAGTGATATTTAGCGCCCTTTGCATGAGGTCTGCAATGATTGTAGGGTGTTTGCCCCTTATGAAGATAACGATGTCATCCGCATATCCTTGGGCGTAGAGTCCTTTATCATTGAGTGTCTTTAAAAGATCGTTCACTACCAGGTTCCACAGAAGAGGGGATAGAACGCCTCCTTGTGGACAACCTCTGGCAGCGAGTGCCTTGAGAGTTTCACCTACCAGGTCGGCTTGTATCTGTCTGCCCTCTAACATGGTTTTTATCCATCCATTAGTGGTGTCGTCAACCCCATGTTTGCGGGTAGCAGTTGTTATAGATTCAAAGGAGGAATTGATAAATAAAGTAATTATTTCAATTTGCGTTAATTTCTTAATAGTTATTTAAGTATCAAGGAATGTAAGGACGTAATAACATCCGAGGTAGGCGAATACGAGCTGAGGCGGAGCCGAAGCTTATCGCCTGCCGAAGATGTTATTAGTCGATACATTTCGTGTTACTTATTAAATTTTTCACGCTACCGGCAATGTAAGTAGGCCTACAGATAGAAATTTAATCATATTTTTAAAAGTTCGTTTTGACAGCTGTCATCGGAATTATTTTTTAAAAGCTCCATTATTCTAAGTTGTCTGTGCTTGTTACCATATCAACGAACAGTTAAAATCAACATTATTTTCCTAGGAACGTAAGTGACACTATTAAGTTCCGTCGTCAAGGGTAACTAGTACACGAATGTTATCAGCCACTTACGATCCCTGTAGCTATGGATGTAAGGCCTACTTACACTGCCGGTAGCGTGAAAAATTAATAATGAAACGTAGAAATACTTTTATCATGTAAAAAAAATACCACTAATGACAGACCAATTTTTCAAGCTAATTACAGCCAAAAATATACTAATGTCAGATTAAATAGACAGTAACTGCAACGATTCTAGCCTAACATTTATTTAATTTTACAGCTTGAATGATATGTTACACCAATTTAGTACTTGCGACCGACACTACAGTAGTTATAGATCCACTCGTTACGAAGTCTGCAAAATAATGAGAAACGGTAGCCACTGCAGGAACCCCAGCAGGTTTTGTTACAATTTTTTTAGAATTTTAATACAAAATTTTACGTAATTTCAGGACAATAGAAAATTTCTCAGCAAAAATTAAAAGTACTCCTGACTGGGAGGTATTCCAGTTATCAACTGATTTCTATCAGAAGACACAGGTCAAGAATTACCCTATTTCTTATTTTCAAATTTTTGTTAATTATGTAACCCGTATTTTAAAAAAATGGTTGCTGGTTGTTCATTTTAGACAATTGCTTTGGGAACACAGAGCTTAAGGCCCTTGAATTACATCCTGTATTCATGAATAAAAATGAAGTAGATAAAAAAGAAGAATGAGCATAATCATTTAAAAATTTAATTCTCTCTGCTCGTTAAAGCACGGTCGCGACTGTTGATCCTAAACGGTATAAACAGATGCTTATTCTTTCCCTCTCAGATTTCCCAAGTGCATGATAAGCAACATTAAGAATAATGCTAGTCCTAGGAATAACTTCCACAGGCACGAAGGGGTAATTACCGTTATTGTTCAAATTCCCTTCGATGTAATAAGCACAAAACAACAACAAAGGCGCTTATAAATGCGTCCACAAAAACCTGAGCCAACACATCATGAGCAACTGAAACCTAATTACGGTCCCGATGTATGCGCGCGTATATATTTAATTTTAGATAAGAGCCGCGAGGGCGAATCAAGCACATAAGGGATATCGCGAAGAAGTCTGCACACGGCAAAGTCATTATGTTAAGTAGAGTACATTTTAAACTTCAAAGGTTCCACCCTAGTTCGCAGTCAGGTCACCTTCCTATCAAGCAGAGGCTTTTGAGGTGTCAGACGTAAATGCATCCCCTTTCATGTACGTGACGGCAAAGGAAAGCCTTCTATAGGCAAAACCGCCTTCTTGATTTCAATTAATTGGATGAGTTTTGTGTTCATGTATGTCACATTTTTGCTAATAATGTGTGGCTTGTGTGTTCGACGTTACTCCTATTCAACACGAGAAGATAGAGAAGGAAAATGACGTTAATTAATTATAATTACTTTCGGAACAGAGAAGATGTTGAAAATTATACATGAGTCAAAATATCAAAAGATTTTTTTAAACATTTTAAGTACTATACTCTTGTAACTGTTAATGGTAATTATCATTCCCTTTTGTTAATTAAAATCGAGCTTTCTCGTAATTGGGACTATGCTGTACTGATAATGACTCGTTTTTGCCCAATGTTCCGTTCACTTGTTTAGGTAATTGAACAAAATTCAACCTTGCAGAAGTTTTTTCGTAATGGAAGGTTATTCCTGTAATTATACCAGACACTTAAGAAAAATGCCAAATAGGTCGTGAAAACTCGAAATGGGCACAGCGGTCCTAGGAATATTGCACTCTCCAAAATGATTAATTCGTAACTGGAGAATACGAATCCAAAGTTCTTTGTCAGGCTCACTAATATTTAAATAGAAAATACCCTCTCTCCACCACTTTATTTGTTAGTAATTCATCTAGTCCCATTTTTGATGTTCTCTGATCTTAAACTATATTTATCTATTCAAATTTAATCATCGAGTTTTTTCCGTTCACATCTATGAGACGACTAAAATTAAAACCGACTTTTCCCGAAGAAGCAAATTATGCTTCTGATCAATTTAAAACTTTATGCTGGGTTTAGGTAACTATTACCAATATTTTAAACTTAGTTTGGATTTTTTAATTGGATTAGCCAAGGGTTACCTACAACTTGTGCGAGTTTAAAAAGTAGCGTTAGTTGAGTTGCTAAAAAAAATTGTGGCGCTACCACTGCAACGATATTTACCTATATTACAAGAGTAAAGTCGCCGAAAGGGTAAATCCACACTACGCAAAGAGCGGAGTTTTATGCAATAACAGTGTTGCAAAAATGTTTTTCCCACGTCCCCCAAGAACGCCTCTATATTCATTTAATGCAGTAGGTACGAAAATTAACGATTTCATACGTGTGCGTTATTTTCCTAACACATAAGTGTGCTATGAAACTAAAATGCGAAGCACTATAAAGCATAGCGATTGGCCGGAGTGCTGTAGAGGTATCTGGCAAGTTGCTCGCTATTTGTCGTAAAGCTGTAGAGGTATCTGGTCAGTTGCTTGCGATTGGCCGCGCTAGGCGTCTGTCACGAAAATTCAAATGTCAAATGTATATTTTATTGACAACAGTTACCCTACACATTACACATTATCAAAAGTATTTCTGATAACAGTTTAAAAATTTCAATAAAAAAATATGGAAAAAAACAGTTTGTTAAATCTATTACCCAAAACGTCGCAACAAAGGTACAAAATTGTTTTTTTGGGTTGTAGAAAACATATTGTACATAGCTCGCTGGAAACCTGCAGCCTCGTGCGTCGACATTACCACTCATGTATTAAGTGTCACTTTTCATGCTCGTTATGTAATATACTATTTCCTGCTACAATATTAAAAATCACATCTGGCAACACTGTTAGTGCATATAAATTCGGCCTGATTTACAGTGTTGCCAGATATGTTTTTCCTGCTACGATAGTAAAAGCCTAACTAACAGGTCGTATTTATATGCACTTACAGTGTTGCCATATATATTAGTGATATATGGAAGCTGCGTAGCTATGTTGTTAAACGATTATTTGTCATATTTAAGCTGCAGATTATTAACTTAGCGTGACATGAAAAATTTTGTTAAGTTCTACATACTGAGCACTCATTCATTCCTAACATTTAATCCGGAAATATGTACAAATCAAAACAAAAATTGGACAAATAGGTATTAAAGCGATCTGTATTTATAAATTTCTATAATAAATACGGCCAAGTTAGGTTTAGCTATTACATGGAATGAACGGATTTGAGTTTGTTTGGGCTAACAATTAATAAACAGGAACATAAACTATGTCCTCCCAAATATTGGGACTAAGAGTTGCAATAACAGACGCACTGAGTACAAAGGTCGTATCATAAGAACCAAGTGTAACCTACGTTTCTGTTGATAACACTAAGGAACGTCGCGCGCCGCTTGGGATGTATAATTTCAGTTACAGCCGCATTCCTCTCGAGGCAGGTCGAAATAATTCGAATAATTGTTCAGAATAACAAGAGCAAATTTGACAAATATCAATCACTATTTAATTCATAAAACTCGAGCTTCGATGGGCGGTTCGCTGCACCACCTACTCATTAACTTATTCATTGTTTAAAAAAACGTGAGGCATAGCCCATGGGTCTGCCAGTATAAATTAATTATTTATTACAATCTTTAAATTTTTACCTTAGCACATAAGTAAAGTGCTTCGAATCAAATACAATTTTTTTCACCAACGGCAAGAGGTGAAAGTGTAAAACAGTCTTTATTTAAAATCACTGACTAATTACTGTACTTATATTTTTGAATACTTTGTACAATTTTTTGCCATAATTCAAACTTCGGGCGATTGAGGCGAAATTAGCACTTACATAACAATTTTATCGTCTGGAATTTATCAACAACCAAAAAATAATAGTTATAAACGTAAGACAAAATTATAAGAATGTTTAAAATTAACTGTTGACTTAGACACATCATAGTTGTGTAAAAACAGCTTTAAAGTAAAACTACTTTCAAAGAATTAAGGAACCAAGTCAGGTGCTGATTTTTCTTTATTAAAGCAACAAAATGTGACGGTGTAAAACTTGTACACCTTTGGTTAAAACTATAATAAAAGCAAAACTTGGTGATGCGAAAAGACCGTAATTAGAGGCCCACTTAAATAAACTTATGATTTATTACGGTTCCTCAATTTGTCGATCCAGTACATAAGATAGAAGTTTTATATATTTTATTGATGAAATGAGAGTTTATATTATGTGCACGAACAATGAGAGATGACCGTGTAAAACAGTCTTAATTTACAATTGCTAGCTCTAATTGCCTTCTAAAACTTAGCATCTTCATTTTTAAACACCCTGAACAAGTTTCTATCGTAATTAAAGCTTATGGTACTTACTTAAAAAAATAATTACAGCTGTGTAAAACAAGCTTAATCCAAAATTACTTCAATGCTTACATTAATTCAAAATCATTGACAAATTAATGCCCAACGTGACGGATATAAATCGCAATGCTCAACTTTACGTTGATATTCTACATCTTAAAACTCCCTGCTAGCTTGATAAATTACATTTATTTTCTTCCAGGAAATACGACGTTATACATCCTGTAAAATTTCTGATAAATTATTGAAACCACATAAATAATTCATACCTTCCAGAAAACGCTGCGATATTTCTAAATGCATCAGAGCTATGACTATAAATAAGTTCAAAACGGCTTTTCCTGCAGCAGTTTCCGTCTGGGAACATAAATATTTCAACATCTGTTTTGTTTTCAAATGCAGGCAGGTAAATATGAATACATGGTTAAAGAGGATATCAAAAAATTGTTGTCTGTTTTTTAAAGCATCGTTTACACGTTTCAATAATCGGTTTTACAATATGTTTTTCCTTATTTGACATCCGAATTAATTAGAACGTGTGAATCGGGCTTTATGGTAACCACATAAAGGCTTTACGAGAAAATTGAACCTCGTTGGGGAAAATTTAATCGAAATATTTAAAACAAACATTGAAAAACTATCTTCATCAGAATATCTGAATTTTATTACTTTATAAACCCTTTGGAGCACCTCGTTCACACGCCACTGATTAATTTTAAACAAAATCTGTGCGTCCAATTATTACTTTAATCTGCCGAAATGCTGAAAGCAAAAGAAAATCAATCTGTGTAGAACAAAACCAACCAAACCAGGAAACTTTTTAGTTTGAGATTATGCCTACCAAAAAACTGAAAAAGTTCGTAAATTGCGTTCGAGGCATAGAGTAAAAACGGCGTACGTGGGCTGTCTGGAGGATTACGAGCAAATGTCGCATTCAATCACATTTAATCTTTTCCTGCAAGGTCCATGTACCCGACTAAGCTTCTTGGTCGGAACCAGATTACCTAAAAAGCTCGTAATAAGCAGCCTGTTCAAAGCAGAAATGTGAATCAGAAACTGAGCTTTTTGCTCTTTGGACCTTGTCATTTTCTAATAACAGTAAACGAACGTAATTATCAACGAGTTTTAAAACCCTAAAAGAAAGGGACGAGCAAGATCTCCAGGGGTTGCGAGGATTCTTCAAAGGATGTAGCACAAAAAAGCAATTTTTCGATGAAAAGCCCTGCTATTATTACCGCCAAAGAGGACAGGATACAAAAAATGGCTCTAACTTGTTGGTCTTTTCTTTATTTTATGGCGGATCGTAGCGGTTAACCCCCGAGGAAGTTATGAATGAATGCCGCGATACACGAACCACCCACGCAATTTCACTGAATTATGAACCATGATCCAGGACGAGAAAGCGCCGAAACACATTTATATTGCTTTATTTTAGATTTTTTTTGCAAGCCTTGTTTTTAAAGGTTTGTGCCTAATTACTTTTCAACACTCTACAGTTAATAAATGTAAATATAAAATTTGGAAATTATTTTACTGAAACAAAATTACAGAACTAATGTAATAATTCCAAAATATAGCATGCAAAGAGAAATCTACATCAAATCCAATCTGGGAGTGGATTAATTATATACTATTATTTTTAAGTTTTAGCATGTGATTTTCAGATTTTAGATATGTACATTTACGATTAAAACGAACTTAAACACCCTAATTGTATACCAATTGTATATCAAAGTAATTCTGATAAGCTAGTAGTCTGAACTAACCTTAACGGTTTTCTTAGGGTTTACTTAGAAAAACGAAAGAAAAGTGCTAGAAAAATTACATAAAAATAGTAAATAAAGAAATAAATCGCAAATGTGGCACACTTCCTTAGCCGTATCTTCGTTAGTTCGAAATTTTTAAAAAAAGCATGCAGTGATGTATGTATTCGAACGATTTTCATAATCGAATTATTGTCATTGGAATGAATTTAAAATTCGAATAATTCGGTCGCAAAAACCATTCGGATATTTTTATGTGGTAAAAAGTATTTAAAACGCCCTTCTCTTCCTTATCGACCGCTGCAGCAAACAATTCTCGTTCTCATCGTCTTTCCTTGAGACGCTCGGAAAAACCGCTTTGAATAGTATTTTTATTACTTTCATCACATTTCATCGATAATTCCGGTTTATTTGTTAAGTAATATTTCTAGTATAAACCGCGAAAGTGGATAGATTTTCTGATTTATAAAATCAATTATGTTATTAAAATGAGACCAGGGACGAGAACCCTATCCTATTATTAATTATTATGTAAATAATCAATTTTATATTTTTTGCGAAGAGTACCACTTGTTTTTATCAACAGTAAAACAGTATTATTGTAAGTACTAATAAATTTCTTTATACGAATTTTCATATTTTTTATTATTTATACTTTTTAGTATTACTATATTAAAATTTTAAAATACCACCCTGTTCTGGAATGACCACGAGAAACAAAACAGTGCGATTGAAACTGCTGTGTTTGCTTAATATCAGTAATAACCGAATGTTTATCCAAAACATTCTTATCTCACGCTTATTGCGCATCGAAGTACGCCGCGGAGGCCGTCTTCATGCAGCTGCATTCCGCAAATTCTGTCTCCATTAGTGTATTCGCATCATAATACCACGGCTAGTGATGATATCGTATTATGTAAATGCATTGGGCATTTCCAGTTGGCTACTGTTCAGTGCAAAACTAAAAATTTTAAAATTGTAAAACTATTCAAATCATTTATTGGAACATCTCGAGATATTTTGATAATCGAATGGTTCCATTATTTTCATTCGATATTCCATGACTATTCGTAACATGTAATTGTTACAATTTTATGTTACCCTGAAAACACTATTTAAAGGTCAAGTATAGTGGTATACAGGGCTTATCAAAAGTATGTACAAACATTCATACTAATAATAAATTAGCCTAAGTTGAATCCAGTGGTACCATTCATTTTCCAAAAATTATTTGATTTTTAATAATCTATATATATAAAATTCGGAAGTTTTCCACCAATCTCAGCCTTTAGTGGTGAAGGGCTTCCACCGCAAGAACCCACATATTTACGTCGCCCGTACATAAAAACGATTTTCCTTTGTAAAGTTGACCGCTACTATATTACTGAGAAGCAAGCTTGCAAGATGTGGATTACTTCGTTGTCTTATTTTAACAGAATCTGCTGAAAGCAATAGCGTCATTACAGAAACAAATTCCGTGAACGAGTAAATGTTGTAAATCGATTCATCAAACATATTTTCGAAGCAATAGTGGTCATCTGCAAAATCTTAACCACCTAATTTAGCTCTAAAGAAACAGTTTTCCATAGTTTTACCTACTGCGTACTTTCAGTCATTTCTAACATCACATTCGGAAATACGTACAGATCAAAGCTGAAATTGGACAAATAGATTTAAACAATTACGAGATCTTTTATATATAGCCAACTTGGGAACTCTATCATTTTGTTTATGTTTATAGTGTTTTGACAATTTATAAATACACAAGCTACGAAATTCTGAGCGACAACAACACTTCACTAACCCAAATAATGCGAGCAATAGTAAACGCTACCATATCTATAAAAATTAAAACGATCGCAAATTAATTTAAAAAATTAGGAAAACCCGTGGACTATGGCCCATGTTTTCTTTACAAACAATTGCTAGCAAACTTATTATAGAAATATAATGATGTAATTAATACCTCCTGCCGGTATCGCAGCTTCATGGCTCCAACTTCCCTGCGTGACTGTTACATAAACGTCGTAAATCACAAACATAATAAATAAGGTGTGCCCAGAATGTTATTGAATGCGTCATTACTAAATGTTAAGACAAAGGGAAAAGGATCAGGAATTACTACCTTGAGTAGATTAGACTAGACTAGGACTTTAATTCGTGGTCCGCTATGCTACTTACTTCATTCGCTTATTTATTGTTAACAAAAAGCGAGAGGCATAGCCCAAGAGTTCTACTATCTATGTATATATTAAATCTGGATGCCTTCCACCTGTCTCAACTTTCAGTGGAGAACCTGCTCCCCACTAGAAGCTACATATTTAGGCGTCTATTAAATAAAGCGCATATTGGCTTGTACAGCGGGCCGCTATGGTTTTCGATATAGGTAACCAAAATTTTTTTTTTTTTTTATAACATCTATGTTTATTTGCAAGCTGACCTGAGTGGTCATTCAGCAACTTATGTGACATTTAGTATATATGACATGTGAGGCTTTGTCCATTGACGCAGCCTCTTAAGTTCATCTTAGCCTAGACTAAGTTATTTTGTGGCTACATAGAATTAAAAGAACTAAATTAAATTAAATACTTAAATCTAATTGAATCTATTTATTAGGTCCAAAGGTTTTAACTTCTTGAGTCTACGCACTTCACGTCTATTGTCTAGCAGGTTTGCAACTAAGTTGTTCGGGTGTTCACTGAGTCTATCACGATATTTCACGCTGCATTTGGTTATTTCTTCCTTGACTGTGGTCATCCTTAGGTCTCGATGGATCATCTGGTTAGGAACGTACCATGGAGCGTTTACGATGGTTCGCAGTACTTTGGACTGAAATCGTTGCAAAATTTCTATGTTGGAGTTGCTTGCTGTCCCCCATAATTGTATTCCGTAAGTCCATACCGGTTTTAGGATGGTCTTGTAGAGCAACAACTTGTTCTCTAGGGAGAGTTGTGACCTACGGCCGATTAGCCAGTACATTTTTCTGAATTTGAATCCAAGTTGCTTTCTCTTAGTCCAGATGTGTTTTTTCCAGGTGAGGCGACGATCTAGGTGTATACCAAGGTACTTAGCTTCCTCCGTTTGTGGCAACTGGTGGTTGTTTAGCGTCACTGCTGGGCAGGTTTCCTTGCGCATAGTAAAGGTCACATGGGCGGATTTTGTTTCATTCGCCTTGATACGCCATCTTTTCAACCACCGTTGAATCTTGTTTAGGTGTACTTGTAGGTGGTGTGATGCCATAGTTGGGTCAGTATGTGATGCCAGCACTGCTGTATCATCAGCGAAGGTTGCAACCATCGTTAGTCTTGTCGTTGGCAGGTCAGCTGTATATAGGAGGTACAAAATGGGTCCTAGTACACTTCCCTGTGGTACTCCGGAGTGAATTGAGTGTAACGGTGAGTATGCTTCTTGTTGTTTTACAAGGAAGTGTCTGTTTGTAAGATATGATTTTAATACTTGGTAGTACACACATGGCAATGAACTCTTGATTTTGTATAGCAAGCCATCGTGCCATACTTTATCAAAAGCTTGCGATATATCTAAGAACGCTGCTGAGCAGTATCTCTTTCCTTCAAAATCTCTTCTGATTTTTTCAGTTACTCTGTGTACTTGTTCTATTGTGGCATGTTGTTGGCGAAACCCAAATTGATGATTTGGGATTAGGTTATTTGCCAATAGTAGTGGTCTCAATCTTTTCAGAAATAGTTTTTCAAAGACTTTTGACAAAATAGGCAGAAGACTGATTGGCCGATAGGATGTTAATTCAGCAGGAGGTTTTCCAGGTTTTGGGATAAGAATGATCTGTGCTACTTTCCACTGCGCAGGAAAGTAGCCCAACCTTAGTACTGCATTAAATAAGATGGTGATAAATTTCATACCTTTATCTGATAGTTCTTTTAACACTTGACCTGTGATTAGATCGTATCCAGGGGCTTTCTTGGAGTTCAAACCAGTGAGAATTGTTGCTCGTACCTCTCGCACTCTGAACTTTTCAATCGGTAAGCTCATTTGGAAAGGCACCTCCAGGAACTGGTGTATGTCACTTTCTTCTTCCTCTGAAATCTCAGCCGAGAAAGGTTTGAACACATCTGCTAAATGGTTAGCGAATGTCACGGCCTTTTCTTCATCCTTCCTTATCCAGTGTCCGTCTGTTGCCCGAATTGGTGGAATGGCTTGTAACCAAAATTTAATGTCTATGGTTTCTGTGTATCATTGAGACATATTCTGTCAATAGCTGGCATTTGCACATCAGGTGTAGACTACGGTTTCGCTAAGTGTTATTGAATATAACTATATTATATAAGAAAGCGAAAATGATCATCGACATTACGATGTGGTTTGCAAGTAACATTACTTAAAAGGGAATTGTCAAATTTTCTATTTTTTAAGGTTAATGGTAATGATACACTGTCATAGGGTTAAAACGTGCTTGTCTTTCTTCGTGAAACTGATGGTAAACATAGTACTACGTTGCTAAATTTATATAGCTTAATTTTAAAAATTGTACGTACGGTGTTACTATAATCTAGAAGTGCATCATGAAGCCGCGGTGGCTAAATGGGTGAGTATTCGCATAGCACGTGACCAGTTCCGGGTTTGAATCCCTGGTTTGTCATGGATTATTGTGCTCGTCTGTGCGAGACAGGGCCTAATATCCCTGATAGTTGAAGCTCCCGTAATGCATGTTATAAAAAAGGCAAGTGCATATTTGTATGTACTCGCGGTTTACTGCGTACGTTTTATCGTAAATATTATCCTTTTGTATACAATACTTGGTGCAAGTACTCCAGCATGTGCCTCATGGCTTACATATTACAACAAAAATTTAAATTTAAAATAAAGCCTGGAAATTTTTTTTCTTGTTGGAACTATCACCCCAAACTAGCAGTTCTACGAACATACATAGGCACACCCCTAATTTTACCCAATCCACCTATACAGTATTGCTATTGCTATTCCCAATGCTTTCCTGAACTGGAAGTATGGAAATTTAGAAAAAAAAGGCGATTTTAATGTTTGATTCCCTCAGGGTAATTTAGAAAATAAATATGGATTTGGTAAGATCTTGAAATTTGGAGAAATGCGAAAAATGATGAGTGTCAAGCTGGTTCCCATGGGAATCGTGAAGCTTACAAAATAATACAATCTTACAGCTTCTAAAAGTATTACTATGCCCCTGCAATCTATATTATCCGTATCAGACAGCATTGCTTTAGAAGCTCAGGATTTTCCTTGGTTTAAAAACTTTAATAGCCAGCGTAATTGGACAGCCAAGAAAATCTACCGTAACAAGAAATCAAATGTGATTTCTTAGGTTCTAGCAGAGAATACTTTCTGCGGTGCCCTAGTTTTCATTTTGCTTCGTCATCAGATTATATTCTTAAATTTTTTAGTTCAGCCAGACGCATAAAAAGTAGTTTTTAAGAAAAGTAATTTTCTAGCTGCTTGTCTCACGATGGCGAAATTTTAAGCGACACATAAACTACTTTTTTTTTTCGATATTCTTATGATTGCACCAGATTTTCGTGACTCTATTAAGGTTTTTCCTCGTCGTATTTTTAACTTGTGAAAACTTAAATGATACGTTTAAGATAACTCCAGTCTTCAACCCTCCCAGTTTCTGGTGGTACTTAATCTCTGTACGCTTGCAATTAAAGTTTTAATCAACGAATGCACGTACTGTACATTTCGGTGAAAAAAAGGACTGCCCTAGTGGCAATAAATAAACTTTCTCTGTAATTTCCATTT
Source organism: Ctenicera cuprea (assembly GCA_958336395.1). Taxonomy (NCBI): domain Eukaryota; kingdom Metazoa; phylum Arthropoda; class Insecta; order Coleoptera; family Elateridae; genus Ctenicera; species Ctenicera cuprea. The sequence goes on along the minus strand of OY284487.1, from coordinate 16,460,076 downwards.
TATTAAATTTTAACCGTCCAGCTATTTGTGCTTTTTGCCGACATGATTAATGATGAAAACAAGGAACGCAAAAATTATTGTTATTAATCATCTGCACTGGGCCCCACAGATTTCTGTTTCCGTTTTCTGACCGAACATCCCTTAATTAAAATTGATCATGGACAAAAAGCGGGAAAATTCGTGCCGACGTAAAGCACCCCCCAGAGATTTTCCTCGTTCTATTTCTGTTATTAAATATTTTATAAAAACGTTTTCAAGAAGCAAAGTTGCCTGCCTTAATATTCTGTTTGTTTACATTAACTATGCGCTACAGCAGGGAATTTGTGTTTTTTCCTTTCCGTTCCAATTTGTTCACTTTTTGACTAGATTAAAATCAAGTTGACGTGTTAGATATTTGGAAAAGTTTTCGCTAAATTGAAAACGACTAGTGAGCTTTTTACATTCGATAGTTCTCAGGTTTCCTTACATTTTTCTGGTTTCGTAAAGTAAATAATCAGACACCACTGTCTTTATACTACATTCGGGGTTTTATATATCGACGATTTTAAAAGAGACACCGCTTTATTGCCACCGTTATGTAAGTATCTGCATGAAAACTTTGAGCTCGTGTCATATTGCCCTGCAAATTTGATATCAAGTTTGAAAATATTAAATTGACATTGTTTTACCTTTTAGGAAAGCCATGACAACCAAAATATGTTTACAATAAACAGGGGCAGACTGGCCATACGAACCAGTACGCAAATTTCTATGAGCTTATGTCTTAAAATTCGAATTTGGGCCAGTAATCGTGCAAATTAGAGTCTATTTAATTTGGTGGTTTGCAGCCGCTTATAAACATTAATTTCTTTCTAACTTTATTTTAGATTATTAAAAAGAATCAAAAATTTCACCAAAATAGGGAGTACCGAGATATGTTGAGCTTTCTGTCATCTAGTTCCTTAAATTTTTTTCTGAGATACAATCATTATCAAAATGACCTTCAAACAATCTCAGTGAGGAATAATTTTTAAAAGAAATATCGTAGCTATCTCAATTGACCCGCCAACAATTAAAGAGGGAAGATGAAACAGGCACCTCTCTAAGTCTAAACGTAGCTAAGTTCAAAATCGTATTCAACGATTATTGATATTATTCGCTTTGGCTCTTTAAAGCTCTTTGGTGTATTGTACATTGTGATTAACTGCGTCATTAAAATCATATCCCTACAGAAGTTTCTGGGCTGTTGATAGACCGAAGCGCTATTTCTTCGGGTTGCTTCTGTAAATTGCACCCCAAAGTGTAGGTGTCTTAGGGGCCTTGGTAGGTGAGTGGAGTAGACGCTTGCAGCCAAGGTCACAGAGACTTTTGGGAGTCTGTGGCTCTATTTGGCCCAGTGTTCGAATCCGAGCCAGGGCAGATTGTCAGCTCCTGGAAACCTCTTAACATAGAATAGTTCTAAGTGGTTTTTAGTTAAGGTAGTACGCACAATGGGCCCGACAAAGTGGCCTAAGTGCTATAAGACCTTAAAATACAAAATACGTAGGTGTCTTTGGCTCCTGAAACTTAATCTTCGCAAAACATGTACAGTAGTGTTTTCTCCTCCTCGTCTGCAGTCTGCAAGAAGGGTCATCTACTACCATAATTATGCTAAGTTACCCCCTGAGACAACGGTATCCTGTCAACAGTTCTGTCATCAATCTCAGTCGCTTTCTGCGCAATTTTAGGATCTTCTTCGTTTTATTATTGTACAGGTAATGCATAAACATCCGCATCTGCCCCACTCCCAGAATTTCCCCTCCAGTAAATTTAATGTTATGAACACAGTAGCTCTTTTATCGCCTCTTCTGCTGTTAAATACGGCATTCTGCATGATATCCTACTCGATTTCTCAGTTTCTGCTTTCTCTCATCTCCACTCCTCTTGAGTACCACAACCTGCTTACTCATTATTTTCAAAGCCTTGGTGTCGCGACACCCACTTTAGGAATAATGTTGTGTTCTGATAGTATCACCAGTGCTTCAAAGCATTGTAGTAGTACTCTGGGGGGTATTTCTACCCCTTCCAGAACTTTTAAAGCCGCTTGGTTATCAGAGATGATGTAGATTCGTGTATTTACATAACACCGTTCTACCATGTTCTGTGGGCATAATGACGTAATTACGGTTATTTTCGTATGAAAGACGTTAGCGAGGCAGCCCTGGTTACTACTCATCATATCCCCTACAACTGCGTCGAAAATCCCTGCGTCCGAACAGCCTGCCGTTTTGGATCCATACTTATACGACATAGATCCTGCTCAGTTCCTCAGCTGCTGTTTTCTCTCATCTCCACCCCTCTCGGGTATCACAACCAAGAAAGGCTTCCTAAAGTCGTCGAAGACATTGTTGATTCCTTCAGAATGCATATTAAGTATGCAGTTCATATTCATTTTTTCGAAGATCTCGATATAGTATCTTCTTCTGCAGGGGATCTTCACGTGACCATTCAGCTTCATTATGTATAACGCTAGAAAGTCCTGCCATTTTACCCCTAGATGTAGTGAAGAAAGTTTCAGCAGCACCTCTATATATGTAGTAAAAGTCAATCCCATTGCCTATGTTGTTATTAGCAAGACGGCCAAAATCCCTCACTTCACACCTTTCGCGAAATCTGCGTTCTAACGGTAACTACGGTGATTTCAACTTGGTACGTCCACCTCACCTAGAAAAGGTTCAATTGGGATCATGGAAAACTGGGTTAGCGATATCACAAGATAAAGTGTTACTAGCTCCCAGTATGGGAGCCTGACACCTAAGCGGTAGCGCGTCGTCTGAAACGGGATCTTCGATGCTTCGCCGTGGTCACTACGTTTGGGTGACCTTAAACTTCATAATTTTTACAGGCTATAAACTGCGTGGTTGGAGGCCGACGATTTAGGCAGGTAAAGGTGAAGATGAGCTCCTGGAAGGAGTGGGGTAACTGCAGGTATTAGGGTTCCGGGCCCTAGGAAAGGGGTGCACTTAACCTGCTTACGTCTGCTATCAAAGTGTCAACCCAACAGGCTCGTGCTTTTGCACACCGGACGCTGTTAAGGTACCGATCACTATGATCAAACCGGCTGCCGACCTATCTAGGCAGTTCGAAGTCGACCTGTAGTGGCTTCTGCGAGTAGCCCAACTAATAGGAGCATCTTTAGCTGTTCAAAGAAGTACAACCAGTAACTTTATTAACGAGGACCAAGTCCGAGCTCGCAGTGGAATAGCAGCCCCCGTCTTGATGAGAGCGGCGTAGGACTCGTGGTGGCAGTGGTAAATCTGTGTAGGCTAGAAAAGTCTTGCTGCCGCTTTACGAGTCAGCTCTTTTATTTGCTATATTCACGGGACCTCCAACGGTCCCCATCCAACATGCTTTAATTTTTAAGAGCACTTACATGCACCCTTGATCGTGAATAGGATTCGAGTTCACTCGATTTTAGCGGAGTCACACTAACAACTGCTACCTTCCTTCGTCTCTCTAGAAATGTTCTAAGCATTATTTATATTAGAAGAACGTTTTGAAGCATTTGTGTTTTAGAAAGAATTTCTGAAAATTGCTGTTAAGTTTATAGCGACAATCGGACAATTTAATATTATCAAACAGCGAGATATGTTCCTTATGTAAATGTATAATATAAAGACAAAAATAAATTTTACTTGTAGAAACTCATACAAACACATACAACACCTATAAAATCTATTAAAATACCTACGAGAATTGGGAACCGTATATTTCTATGCAATAAAATCAGCAAGAGGCTACATTCACTATTTTGGAAGTCGTCACATAATTCACTTTATAAAAAGTATCCGCAATTTTGCCCCTGATAACATCGTGACTGATTCTTGTATTTTTCGCAATTGTTTACGACTGCAAACTCGGAATAACCTCTTGAGAATACGATCTAACAACAATCGTTAAATGGTCCAAGAGAATCGCAAAACCATCCGCTAAGAATCTCTTCTATCAGATATTTACGATACTTAAGGGAATCAGCGGTTTATGCGGCGTAGGATCGCGTATCTAACAGCTATTATTATTAACAAGTCCATTCCAGAAGGATTTAAAGAGCTCGAGACCTGCGTGAAAAACAAATTGTAGCAGTTTTCGCACGTACGTTATATTTTAAGGAAAAAGAGCTTGAAAAACCCAAACATATGAAGGAGCTCGTTAAAAGGCTCGTCAAGTATAACTCTAAATAAGTGCCAGGTTCTAGCAAGCGTTGGTTGTAGGAAAAATATTTTTATTTTATACATTGACAAAAATGTGTTGCTTTATTTTTGGTACATTAAGTCTTTATTTTACCATTAGAAAGAAGTTTAAGTAAAGAAAAAAGTTGAAAGACTTGAATTCATGCAAAACCAAAAACTGTTTTACGGCTATTTACGAAACTTTCTGTAAAATTTTTTGGCGACGCTACCATTATACGCTTTACACTTTACTATATTACGTTTTATAAGTTTATTGAATAAATTTAACGTTTGCCTAAGAATGTGTTAAAAGTTTAAATGGCTGACTTTAAAACAGTCACGAACAAAAAATGGTGCATGCATGCATAAGAAATCAGTAGCGGGTGCGAAGTGTTGAAGTCGGTAATTAAAAAAAAGTTGCAGGTTCGAAATGTTTTTTGGTTGTAAGAAAGTACGGTTTGAAATGAACAGTATTGCATTGGTATGCAAGTGACAATGGTGTGTTTGCTCTAATGATCAACTGTTGGTACCATTGTGAAAGTGGTGTTGTAGCCGTAAAATATGACATACGTTTGCTGATTTATTATTTATGCAATATTTAATACGTCGACATGTACTTTTTCTTGTTATGGTTGTTGGTTTTAAATGAAAGTTAATAAATTCCGACAGGACAGCTAGCTGCATGCTTGGATTTTAAATAGTTTGACTACATGAGATTCTTCGACCTGGTTAACTGATAATGTAACTTAATGCATTAAAAAGTATTAACCAATGACCCCGAAACGTACCAGTGCATCATGGGGCGACAAGGAACCCCCATTTTCCTCAAATCCAAGTAGCTCAGGTGTTTTTAGAAGGACAGGTTCTGATGCTGAGCACATTAACATTGATGCGACTTCCATTGATCGACGTAACAATTATTTAACCGGTCTGTAGAGTGATAAAAATCCTATTCTTACTTTGCGGGTTTTTAGGTACTTTGAGTTAGTGCACTGATAATAATGTTGCAACACACTCAAAAGAGTAACTACTAGAGGCTACGTGGAATTTTCATACGGAAGGTATCTCTTTCGTAAATAAAATATTTTAATGATGCTTTGCTTGCGTAGTAATGTATTAATGTTGGCTTTTTATGCGGTGGTTATCTGACAGCAACATATACAAGGTGTGTATAAATTGGCGAATGAACTACACGTGGCGATGTTGGTCATAAAATTCTGAGTCGAAAATCTTAATACCAAAATGTTGGACAATGCTTCCTCTGTCCTCAGGAACCATTTTAAAGGAACGTACATTTGACAACATTGGATCTACACACCACAGGTGTTTTGTTATAATGCACGGTAACTAAGGATGTCCGTTACATTGCTATACTCCGTGAATGTTTTACAATGCGGCCATATGTATTTTTTACATTAATAAGTTAACGAAGAAATGTTTAAAACACTCTTTTGGGGCTGGATAACAACATCTATGAAAAAATATTTATTGCAATTCTTATTTCTTGTAATTTGCAGCTCTTTCTGTCAACAGATAATAAATTAAAAGACTTCATTTTCAAACTTTGAAGATCCCGTGCATACCCACGAAGCATGGTACAATATTTTGATATTAAAATTTTCGATTCAGAATTTTATGACCAACATCGCCACGTGTAGTTCTTTAGCCAATTTATACACACCCTGTATATGCAAAAATTACGTAACTCGAGTAGGCCTAAACAAAGTTTTTCGTGAACGCTACAGGTCTTTATGCTGTCGCTATATTTTACAAATGCATAGGTCTGTTAAAGCATATCGGGTTTAAGAATCTTAAAATTCTGTAAAAAAAGTTCTTCACAAAAATGTGAGGCTGTTTGCGACAATCACGAAGAGGAGGTTCAACAATTGTTCAATTACAACAAGAGTAATTCCGGCGGCCATTCAACATGGTGTTGGCGATTTTCGTTGATCAAAGCTTCAACAAGTTTTAAGGACAGTAGGAATAAGTCTTGTTGCAGTTAAATCTTGGATTCTCACGGACAGTCTTACGGCCATTTTGAAGTTTATTCAAATATTTGCGACAATTTTCAAAAATTCTATGCATTTTGACAATATTTTTTTAGAATTTACTTATGATTGATGTATTTTTTTGTTACAATTTTGTGGCTAAAACATATGTATAATATCAATGTCTTTTGTAGTAGGATGTAGAATCTGCAATAATGATAAAATAAGCACCTCTACCTACTTTCTTTACTACAAGGGCACAATTAAAGTTGTGCAAAAGTAGCGTAATTTTTAAATGACAATGTATTATTGGCACTTAAGGGGATCCCCCTAATTTATTTTGTAAGAGTTGGAACAGCAACCATTCTAATTTTTAGAGTAATTAGAAGTACGTTCAATTAGAGCTGTTTTGGCTTTCCAGTTGTGCAATAAAGCTTGCCACAAAAGCATTCCTAAACAGCACAAACAGAAAGACCCTGTAAAATATTCAAAGCTTAAGGTAATATACAAACGTATTCGCTGGTTTTTAAACAACCCACCCGAGGTACATAAAATTCTTGATAGGGCAAGTGTAAACGGTGTTGCTGAGGGAAAACTACGCTATAAACTCGTTTTTAAGGCTAAACTGGCTGTTAATACTGGACCATATTCTCAACAAACGAGGAGAAGGTAAAGGTGAAGCAATAATAATATTAATAAAAATATTATGTATATTCACCCCGTATCCATTTACATCATAATTTAGCCGGCTAAAAAATTTAGTGCGGACCCTAATTTGTACTGGAAGCGGTGTTGAATGAAGCCATTATTCGTGTTTCACGCAAAAGGACGCTTTTTTTATTACGAAATTTAATAGGATAATAAATTAGAAGCAGACTCATTAGAAAATTAAAATACGTGAGCAATACAGTATGAAATTAATTAACGCAGAAGTCTGAGAACATTAAGCTTAGTACATTAATTTAAATTTTTTTCATCGTTGTACTAATATTAGTTTTGGTACATAACGAAATATGAAAATATCTTCTTTTCTGATACGTTTTCACATTTTCAGATACTTAAATGGAATAGCCTCGTAGCAAAGGATCGGTATTTAAGATAAATAGGAGGGAAAGATCACACTGATATTTTTTAGTGATAATCTTTTACATCTCTGCTAAATTGCCTCTTGTGACGTGGGTTGGCAGTTTCCTTGGCTTAGAAGTAGCAATTTTGCTTGTTACTGGGCTTCTAGTGGAATTTCAAGCACTTCGACAATTTCCGTTCTGATTGCAGATAAAGCTTTAATGAAATCAATGTTTATTAAAAGATTATTCAGAAACTTAACGAATTTTTTTATTACTGAAAGGCGGAGATTACATAAAGCAGTTTTAAATTAAACGCGAAATTAAAACAGTTGACACACTGAAATTTATAAATTTATAAAAAGCTTTCTTTGAAATATGTTTCAGTTTCTGAAGGTAAATCCAACAAACCGCCAGGACAACGCTATGAGAAGTTCCTCCTAAAAGCACCGCTGTTTTTCTATCCAACCACTTTCTCCCTATTCTTGATTTAATTTTATTTTTTATCTTATTTGTTAGTAGACTAACCTTATCTTAAAGTAAAACCCATTTTTGTCTCTTTGGCGTGATTTCTGGCGACTGATAACTTATTCAGCCAATTGGTCAAACGGAAACTTTTCAAGGATGAGAAGAAATCGATTTACCTTACTCACAGAAGTGTTTAATAGTTCGATCAATAAAGCCTGGTCGCATTCACAAAAAACTCCTTGCATGCTTACTCTAGTTCTACCGTACTAGCTAGATTCCAAGAACATTAGTAGTTGTATCTGCCAATTAAATTGATTTTCTACTACATCAAAAAGCAAGAAACAAAAATAACAGATATCAATACATTAATAATTATACCGACTAACCAGTGGCGGCTCGTGGTGTGGCGTACTGGAAGGTCATTTTGATATATTTTTCTATAAAAATGTATTTACCCAGCCAAATTTTAGGTAGACTTATATTTCAAGTCGATCCCTCGCTCCTTCGCGTTGAAAAAACGATCTATGACTAGTTCATTAAAATTGTAAATGTCATTAATTAACGATTTTTCTATGCTTACCGTAGCTAACTCACTTAACCTTTCTTGCCCTATCGTGTTACGCAAAAATGTGTTTTTTTTAAGTAGAGAAGCAACGCTCGCTTTCCACCGTTGTCATCGGCAAAGTGCACAAAATTTTTATAAATTTACACTCTCGGTAAAAGTCTGACAAAGATTATTGTTTACAAATAATTGTAGTATTGCAACAGCACCAGCACTTTCATAAAAATCCTCACGATCGTATAGCACTTCTAGTTCGGTTTTTAATGTTAAAGCGTTTATAACGGGGTAACTAGTCTTGACTAATTTAAAAACAGTTTGTGGAAAACATTTTTTGTACTCCTCGAATTTAATTGCTTGAAATAACTGCGAAACAATTAAATGATTAGATAATATAAATCTATGTTCAACCTCCGATACAATTATGTCGCAAATTTCTACTGCAATTGGATGTTTTGAATTTTTATTTATTTCTTTTTCTGCATGTCGATGAAGCAGCTGGCACGAAATTATTAAAAATGTAATGCCTAACTTTTTCTATATTACTCCGCAACACTTTATGCAATCTATAATTTTATTTAAAATATAACTATTTTTATCAACATTTTCATTAAAATCGTTAATAGATTATCGATAAGCACGGTCTAGTTGCAATCTGATATCCACATTACTAATCGTGGCAAAATTCATAGAATTTTTCATATGATTTGCTGATAAAAATGTTTTTGTACTTTAATTTTTAAATGTAAGTCAATCACGCAGTTTTACACCACATTGCGTCATCGCAGAATAACAACCACGGGAAACAGAAGAAAGCGTTTCTTATATCACATGCACAAATCCAATTCAATAAACTCATTGAATTACCTGATTAAAATACCTGTTAACCTCTTTATTTCTATACAATGTTATTTGTTTAATAATTAGGGTTGGTTGTGGACGACCGTATTCTTTTAACTTCAAACGTGCTTCATACTTCAAACCACGTTGAGTTTTAAGTTCCATTATTTATTGCACTAAATTAAGATTTACTACACAAGAAAATGTCACAGACAAAACCGATCTACGAAAAAATCTCCGATTATTTCTACACAAAGAAAGTTTGTTACTAACCTTGTGCCATGCCAACATAAAACGAACGTGTGAAGAAATACACCATCTACACGTGATTAGCATGCGCTGTTATTCTACTCATTTAATCAGAAACTGGGGTCATCGACCCTGAGGTCTCTAATGCGCACCAGCTTCTTTTTTTTAGCGTGTGTAATATCAATTTTACCGCAATGAGCTTTCTATTTCACTCTTATTCATTTAAAGGCCTTTTGAGCCGACGGTTTTATTCGGTGAAGTAAAGCTGAATTGTGGACAAACAGCCATATGACCCTCGCATAGACTCGCTTAACGCGCGCGCGATATTCAAACATTCAAACGTTTTCGGATCCTGTAGCAGCTCTTTAATAAACGTTCTCCCATTGAAATCTCATACAAAAGTTAACTATAAAACATTTTTTAAATTTTATAGTGTACTCCAACAAAAACACATTATTTTTTTTCTTATTGCATTGGGAGGTCAATGACCATTTGACCCAATGGAGAAACCGCCACTGCCACTAACTATCAAGTAGTCTTTCGTTTTTAAATTAAAAAGTAGTCTACGTGATTATATTGTTTTTTTAATGGCCTACCAGATTTATGTGAGAGGTATCGGGATGGATGCCTGGCGCCTCCACCAAAATATCACGATCCGGTTTATTATAAATTCTAATCATGCCCATGTCTGGATACGGCCCAAATAAAAACAGAGACAATTTTAAGATTACAATTTAATAAATGGTTAACAGTGGTACATTAGCAAAAACAAATTTTGTGAATGAATATCACAGGAACACAATATTAATCAAATCTGCCGTACATCTTTGGACATATGCCCCAAAAGGACAAGACTACAAAGCAGACTGTGGTGGCCTAGAATTGAGGCTCGAACTTAAGTTGGAACTAATTGATTTAGACTGGATTCCGTTTATGTAAGAAATTAGTTGGAATTGGTTGAAACTCATTTGAAATAACACGACCTTCAATTTTACGTTTAATGTAAAATTTCCACGCTATACCCTGTGCGCTTGGCACAAGCTTCGGTAGAGCCGTTATATTATAAATCACCAAGTCAATTAAAGCCAGCAAAAGATACAATTTCATTACTTACTTGATAAAAACACTGGAAAACATGCAAAAAAACTAATTTTCTTTCCTCGATAACACATACACACCTGAAGAGAGAGCTCGACTAAGTGACCGCAGCGTAACCAGCAAACATCATTGTTAAATTACTTATTGTTTTATTACAGACAAAAATCAGACTACTTCCAGAGTGTAAATTACTTTTGTATGCGAAAAATTCTTTATTTACAGAGATTAAGTCGTCAGCTATTTTGTCAAGAAACGTATCGATTTACCTTTCGATTGGCCCTTCGACCAGCTGTTACACACATAGATATTTAGAATTGTTCAACTATATTATGTGCTGCCATCTATTGAATAAATCAAATACATCAACTTTAATTGCTCGTTATTTTAAAAATAATAGAACGTAATTGTTCTTATATTTTGCGTTAATAATAATATATTGTAACATTTAAAATGTGTCACATCGAATTTGGCCCTGCTGACATCTAGCAGCTGATTTCAGAAATAGCTTGAGTTACGCCCAATACAGACAGAAACTTTAATAGCCACATATAACAACTGTTTTCCGTTGATGCACACTTCAGTATACGATAGGAAAAATAAAAGAATTCTTCTTTTTCTGTACACAAAAGCATGATTTTAAGGGAATAGTTATTACTAGAGTTGGGCAAATGCATATTTGCATCTTTTTTCCAATTGATCATAAAATGTTAATTTTTCGTATATACACGTTTCGTGATGTTTAGAGTCATAAAAAGTAAATATTATTTTGCATATTTGGCATATATTACAACTTTACGGCATACGGCATATATTAGTGCATATTTCAGATTTTTATGGCATGAAAATGCATATTCTAGAAAAAAAATTTTTTTAATAAATTATCAAATAAAATATTCGTAGTTCTTAGAAGAAATTGCACAATTTCTTCTAGTGAAACCACATAAACCCTAGACTTGCACTTTCTAAATTTCCAAGTAGGGTTAGAGGAAATAAAGGATTAACTGACAAAGGTTGTATTATTTGGGTAGGTCTTATTCCTTAGGTATAAATTTCTTTGAAAAAAATATTTGGAAATTTTTCTTATACTTATTCTTAGAAATAGTTATTTATAATTTTAGTGCTTGACTAGTTCATTTGTTGCCTTGACAGAGAGCTGTAAAGTGTAATTGTCCAGTCTATACCCTGAAAATGCCTAAAGTTGCTAGTTCAAAAAACGATTTAATTAAGAAGTGGTTGAAGCCGTATACATGTTTTAAATACGATGGAAGTGTTGTGTTGTGCGTCATCTATGAAAAAGAGGTATTTATCCGTTTATTTTAATTTTGAATTAAAAAAAACTGTTTACTCTGTTTAAAGTTAAAAAACTTCAAACAAGTCAAAACAGCGAGTTAAAAATTTAATACTAATTTGTTATTTTATTTTGTAATTAAGCAAACAATTTAAGAATAAAATTAGAAAGTTTTTTTTGTGATATTGCAAAGGATATGGCACAGGCCACAGGGCACATTCAATTATTTTTCTTTGTGTAAGCTGTAGTAAATTGTACTTAAATATTGTTTTTACAGATAAACGTTAATAAAAAGTTTCAACTTGATCAGCACGTAGCCACCGGTCCGCATTAAAAAAGAAAAAATAATACAAACGAGCCAAAACAACAATTATTGCTGAACTGCTTAAATAAGAATGTCAACAATTTCAACGACGATTTGTGTAGAATGATGGTTTCATGCAACATTCCATTAAATAACATGGACGTTCCCGAATTTAGAAATTTCTTAGAAAAATATACAAAACAAAACGTCGTTTCCCGGAGAACAGCTTCCAGAACGTGCATTCCAAAATTATACGAAGAAAATCTTCAAAAAATAAGAAACGTTGTTTGGAATAATTGTATTTGGTTTAGTGTTGACGAAACCACCGATGCTAAAGGAAGATACCTATATAGCGAATTTTATTGTAGGTGTTTTAAACAGCAGTCCTTCTTCCAGTTATTTAATTGCTGTTAAACAACTAGAAAAAACCAACAATTTGACAATTTCACGTTTTGTCAATGAAACCCTTTCGTTACTTTATTTGCCAAATCAAATACCACCAGAAAACATTTTATACATGGTGACTGATGGTGCCGCATACATGGTAAAAGCTGGTCAAAATTTAAAAATCTGTTTCCTAAATTTAATTCATGTGACTTGTTTGGCCCATGCGATGAATAGGGTGGCCGAAGTGGTTAGAACTGAGTTTCTTTTAGTCAATAAATTAATTAATAACGGAAAAAAGGTATTTTTAAAATCACCACTTCGCGTCGAAGTTTACAAAGACTTGCTTAAAGATGTGCCCTTACCTCCACAACCAATTCTCACCAGGTGGGGAACGTGGATAGAAGCCGCTCTATTTTATTGTGAAAATTACAGTGAATTTAAAAATGTTGTTAACACCTTTGATTCAACTTCTGCTCAGTCTATAGCAGATTGTCAAGATATTTTAAAGTGTCCGGAATTGCAACCTCAGTTGTCCTACATAAAGGCTCATTTTTCGGAAATTCCTAGCATCATTAATAAATTAGAAACACAAAACCTGCATCTCATTGAATCTTTAGAATTAATCGAAAAATTTCATTCAATTTTGAATAAAAATAAAAATAAAATACGCAAAAAAGTTAGCAGCAAAATGGGCGATTTAATTCAGAAAAACAGCGGACTTTCAACTCTGAATTCCATAAAAAATATTTTAAATGGAGATTTCTGAAGCAATGGCCACAATGACGAATGTTTTGCAGTTAAAAATTCACATTTATTTAAATATTGTCCAGTAACTTCTTGTGATGTAGAAAGAAGTTTTATATTGGAAGATAAGCGGCAACATTTTCTCATTGAAAAGCACATGATTATTTATTGTAATAAATAGGTTGTGTTATTTATTGATTTTACTTCTACCTGTATTTTTGTATATGCAAATAAAAAATGCAGTTTTAACTGAAAATAATAATGCGTTTCTATATTATGTAAGCCCTTTTGATTTTTTGAATGTTGAGTGTTTGTAACTAAAAATAATGAAAATCATTAATTGTATTTATCTTTTTCTTCCAACGAAAAATTACATTTGATGCAAAACGTGCTTTAACTCATATAATAATTAATTAGTAGTATTAAACTGCAGATTCAAATAAACATCAGATTTTCATATTAGGCACTAAATAAATAAACTAATTTTTTTAGTGCATATCGCAAAAGGTTACTGCATATTCTTGCATATATTGAAGGTTTTATGCGGTATATTTTAGTGCATATATTGACGGTTTTATGCGACATATGTTGGTACATATATGCACTATCTTTACAGCATATTTGCCCAACTCTAGTTATTACGTTCTCAAAACTCGCAAGAATTCCTTTAATAAACCGCAGTAGACCTTAATCAACGTTAATCTGACAATTCCGCGAGTTCAAAGCCCCTTGCAAAATTGTTCTCTTTATGTATTCAGTAATTAAACAGGTATTTCGAATAATTTCAAAATATGACATGACAAAAGGTAGTCACGTCAAGTGTAAGTAAAGGACTTTATCGCGTTCATGTCACAAGAAAATGTCAATAAAAATTCCTTTAAAGTAATCGCCGAGGGGGTGAATTCCTATGTTTTAAGAATGTGCCTTACAACATTCTAAATATTTTTCAGACAACAGAAAATTTCGATTGTATATTCTTGATACTAGGGATAGTCTACATAACTTCATTTTCTTCTCAATGCATAACAACTACTTCAAAAGCAATTCCTTTGTGCTTCCGTAGCATCATATCGAGTATAATTTGTTTTTCTCAGTGACGGTTTGCTGAACATCGTCCTCAACAAAAGCTATAGTCAAATGAAAGAAAAAGCAAGCCGCATCTGAAATTTATATTCAGGATAACAAGCACTCTTGCAACAGAAATTGCAACTTCTGGAATATCAAAAAATGCTTTTACGTATAACACTTTTCTCTAGCTTTTTCAATCTGATTTAAAATTCGCAATTCGTTTGCAAGGGAAAATTATAATTGCGGCTGATATTTTTCATTCGGTGCCTGAGGACGTATTTTTAAATGTGTAGATATTGACCCTGAAACGCAAAAACTGCAGAGATGAAATTGTATTCAGCGAGAAATTGAAATATCTTTCTCATTTTATTACGGGGTGCTTTCAAAGGCTTTATAATAAATAAAATACTAAAGGTATACTGAACATAAATTTGCAGTGGAACATCGTTTCGGTTATTATTAAGAGACATATTATGTGACTACCTAAAGAACGCTACTGTAACATAAACATTTTTGAAACCTTCATTTCCAGAACAAATTTAATATTGTTAGCTCGTTGGCTTTGTAGCAGCTATTATATTCATGCTGGAAGATGTTTACATGACACGTGAACCAAGAAATTAAGTTTCGCACTGTGAATTTTAATACCAAATAAGTCTGCCTAAATTCAAGCTAAAATTAGTGTTGTTAAGATGACAGAAGTTTCAACATTGAAACTGTTTACATTAAAACTAATTTTATATGTCAGCACTGCAAAATTAAATTCCTTTTACAAAGTTTGTGCTACATCTTAAATTATTAATACACACATATTTTAGTAATTCTCCAATTTTACATTTACTTTCTTACTCTGACGATGCATTTTTGTAACAAAATAATAAAAATGGATTATTTAAGTAATAGGCAATACCTATCTATAGATTAAATCCGAAACCCTTCCCTCTGTTTCGGCTTTTAAGGTGGAAACCCCCGCCGCGCCACTAGAACCCATATATTTCCGCGCCCATTGCAGATAGGGGTGTTCGATAACTGTTTTTTGTTATCGATAACTTTTTGCGAAACAATATCGATAATTATCGATATATCGATAACTTATCGATATATCGGTAACTTATCGATAACTTATCGATAACTTATCGATAACTTGTCGATAACTTGTCGATAACTTATCGATAACTTATAGATAACTTATCGATAAATTATCGATAACTTATCGATAACTTATCAATAACTTATAGATAACTTATCGATAAATTATCGATAACTTATCGATAACTTATCGATAACTCATCTACAACTTATCGATAACTTATGGATGATTTATCGATATCTTATCAATACAATATCGGTAACATATCGACAATTTATCGATAACAGATCAATAACGTATCGATAACTTATAATTTAAGATATTTTAACGAAAGGAACTTAGAGACTGGTATTTAGAATATTGTATAAGATTAGATTAGAATGGAATACATCATTTTAGAAAATACAAGAAAACTTTTAAGCCTGTCTGTAGAAGATTAGTAACTGTAAGTGATTAGTAAAATGTTCAAAACAGAGTTTAAGTTATTGCTAAGTTACCGATAAGCTATCGATAAGTTATCGATAAATTATCGATAAATTGTCGATACGTTATCGATAAGTTATCGATAAGTTATCGATAAGTTATCGATAAATTGTCGATAAGTTATCGATAAATTATTGATAAGTTATCGTTACGTTATCGATAACTTATCGATAAGTTATCGATAAGTTATCAATAAGTTATCGATAACTTATCGATAAGTTATCGATATATCGATAACTAAAAATTTTGTTATCGTTATTCGATATATCGATAACTTATCGATAGTTATCGATATATCGATAACTTTGAACACCCCTAATTGCAGATAGCATGGATTTGCTTTGCACACTCGCCCGTTTGACAATTCTAAAAGAACAGGATCCCATACAATACAATAGTTGATTGCATAGCTAGAACATAATCTGCTGATAGCTCATTAACAACACACGTTCAGAGAACGACACATCAAGTCTTCAACGCAAGTTACAGAAACCGGCAGATGCTGCCTTCACGGCCGGGAGAGGTAACGTGACATCTCATTTCAAAAGCTTGCGTACAGTGCTTCTTCAAAATAAATTCATAAACGTGATAGCAATGGCAACGATCAAGAACTAAGCAACAGTAAATGAATGTTCACATACGTGTTTCTACAAAACGTTGAACCAAAAGACTAATATAACCTCGTTCTATTTTGCACAAGCAATCAAGCCTCAAGAAAAATACTTCTTACTAGCCACAACAAAACATTAGAAGCTATTCCACCGCTTGCTCAACTAGACGCTGACATTCGTGAAGCACAGATAGGGCTATCTATACACGGTGTTGATATTATTGGGCATAAGGCCGTATAAATTAAACTATTGCAAATATTGACTTCCCTAATTATGTTAGAGCAAAAAACTTCGGAGATAATCAGTTTAGCATTAAAAACTGCATCAAATGCACTATGCGGAGTATAACTAGAGGAGGGTAATCTGATAATTTTCAAAGTCGGAAAATAAACCCGCAAGAAAACGAAGTTAATACACCGGGGTGGAGGGGTACACTAATTCATTATAAGCGCACAAAAAAAAGGATAAACTCCTATATTTTGCGTGTCGAATAACCGATCTGCGCAGACGCGATCGTTTTATACCTCTCCCCTTCTGCTCCATTCCCCACCATTTTTTTTCTTTTTTAAAAAATGCACAAATTTGTGCTTCAAAATCGGCATGGGCACGTTAAATGACAATAGGAACAACGTTCCATTGAGAAAACAACTAAGGCAGGTTTCCTTTCAGTCGTTTACCTGAACAGCTTAATTGAATAATTCCCAAAAAAACACAATTTGCAAATTAAAAATCGTTACTGTGATTTGGACGGATAAATATTGTTTGCAAGAAGAAAATACTTAAAATCAGATGACTGTTTCAAGAAATGGAAGGTGGATCTACTCCAATTTAAGCGAACTAAAAAACTAATCTCGGATATGTGTTCTACGCATATCAAGTAGTCGACTTGCGTAAGCGCAATTTTCCTACAATTCTCATGCACCATCATTTTTCTCTGTTTTAAAAATGTATGTATATAACTTTTGATTCCAAACTTGGTATAAAAGTTTTAAATGAGAACAGGCACAATTTTTCATAAAGAAATCTTCTGGGAGGTTTCTTGTATGTCGCTAAAACAGTTACATTGAATAATTGTCAAAAACCCCAAATGTGAAAATCGGTTTTGGAATTTCAACGGATAAAAATTGTTGAATTTCAAAAAAAAAATTAAAACTTAGCATACAAACGTTTTTGGAACTCTTGTATATAAAAAATTAAAGTGTAAAAAAATTTTTGAAATTTTCAAAATTTTGGAATTGTTGAAAAACTCAAAAATTCTTAAAATGTTTAATATTTTCCTAATTTTCAAAAAAATATAAAAATTTTAATAACTTTAAAAATTGATCAATAACAGTTTTCAAAAGTTTAAAATTTTAAAATTTATTAGCTTGAAAACTTTCAATAAATGTTGAAAATTATCAAAATTTCAATGTTAATTATAAAAAATTTTCAACATCTAACATTTTTAAATTTTTAATGTATTCGAAAATTACGAAATTTTCGAGATAATATTTTTACACTTAAAATTTAAAAAAATTAATTATTTTTTTTAATTTTAAATTTTAAACAATTCAAATATTTTTAAAACTGTTAAAGTTTTTAATTTTTTATATTATTTCTGAAACCCACAAAATAATTTTCAAAATTTCTGCAATAATCAAAGTATTAAAATTTTCGAAAATTTTGACGGCAATAGAAAATTTTTAAAAGTTTGTTTAAAAGAATAGGACAGAAAGCAGCGGGCTTACGCGAGAAAGATCTCGTAGCGGTTGCCCGACAGCTTTCTATTTTCAAACTTGAATATCACATTTTTCATTTTTTTGCATTTTTTTGTAGAAAAGTACAGAAAGAATCAAGGCTGGATTTCAGGTTGTCTGTAGTCTGGCAAAATTATCATTTTCGAATTTTTATGTTTTCACACTTTAATTTTTAGTTTTATTGAAATTTCAAAAATTTTCAGATTCTTTTTCAAAATTACGTAATATTTTTTTCTTCTAAATATTTTTGATCTTTACCATTTTTGAATTTATATAAAATCTTATTCTCAATAGAAGAACCCACAAAGCAGGTGCTCTTGTTGATTGCAGCTAAATCCAAGTCTGCTAGACCGGGGCTAATTTGACGCTAATTAGGCATTTAAGGTTTTTTTTTAAAACGCCCTCTGGCGGCCAAAATTAAAAGTTAATGGGTAAGTATTATACAAATCTGTACAGAAAATTGAAAGGTCTATCTAAATATGCAAAAATATACAGGGTGTTTCATTAAAAATAAAAAAAATGCTATCACTTCCGGTTAAATCGGAACTCCAAATTAACACCGTTTTATGTCGTAATATGCATTATTATGAGTATATTACCCACAAAAAAATTTAAACTAATAATTTAAAAATTGAGTAAATGGCCGGTTGTTACCTGTTCTCGCGGCCACCCGGTATAGCTCTCTGTGTAGTTAATTCTTAAAGTCAGTGGCGTATTGGCAGTCAAAAATACTTTAATGAAGAAATGTCTGGAAGGAATCTCTCACTTATTTTCCATCAACCAGGCCAAAAAATCCTAGCAACACCACTGTCGAAGATCGAACTAAAAAGTAATTGTTGTACGCCTAAACTTTTAAAAATTGAAAACTCTAATTCTCTTAGATTTAATCAAGATTGTACAGAACAATACAGGGTGTCCGTAAATTATTGTCCACATTACTATGATGCACAAACTAAAACCAATATGCGAATAATGTTTTTGTCACTTGAGAGAGCCGCTCAAGGAGTTTTATATACGAGGATCGTTCGAAATGTACGTGGCCTAACACAGAGATGGCGCTAATTCGACGGAATTTTCATTACCATTTTTCAGAAAAGAAAGGATTTCTTAGGTTAAACATGACAGTATAGAGCGATCTGTCAATTAGTTTGTGTTTGACAGTGCGCCAAAGTGACCGTATCGAGTGATTTCGTAAATAATGGAAAAACCTGAGTTGCGTGCTATGATAAAGTACTTGCATTTGAAAGGCTTAACACCAACTGAAATCAAAGCAGAGTTGGATTCGACATTTTTGAAGTCCGCTCCTTCGTTTTCAATGGTTAACAACTGGGTTGCCGAGTTTAAACGTGGTTGTGTGAGCACAAAGAACGAACCCCGCAATGAACGCCAAAAAACGGCTACTACCCCGGATATGACTGAAAAAGTCCTCCGTATCGTATTGGATGACCGTCGAATAAAAGTGCGCGAGATAGTAGACATAGTGGGCATCTCAAATGACAGTGTGCCCAAAACTTTAACTAAAGAATTGGAAATGAAAAAATACTCGGTGCGTTGGGTGCCGCGTTTGCTTACACCGGAGCAAAAACTGAATCGTTTGATTGTTTCTTGCGACCTTTTGGCACGTTTTTGCCGCAATCCGAAGGACTTTTTGCGCCGTTAGCTAACCGTCGATGAAACCTGGGTCCACCATTACACTCCCGAAACCAAGGAACATTCCAAACAATGGACTTCCGCTACGGAAGAAGGCAAAAACTGTTTTGTCAGCAGCAAAAGTTATGGCAACTGTATTTTGGGATTCTCATGGAATTATCTTCGTCGACTACTTGGAAAAGGGAAAAACAATAAATGGCGAGTATTATACCAACTTGTTGCAGCAATTGAGCGACAAAATCAAAGAGAAACGACCTCATTTGCCAAAACATAAAGTGCTTTTTCATCAAGATAACGCACCTGTACACACGTCTGCAATCGCCATGACCAAAATTCATGAATTAGTGCCTTATTTGCCCTATTCGCCAGATTTGGCTCTTAGCGATTTTTATCTATTTCCAAACCTGAAAAAAAGGCTCGGCGGTAAAAGATTTTCATCTAATTCCGAGGTAATCGCTGCTGTAAATAGCTATTTTGAGGACTTGGGTTCATCGACCCTCAAAGGCGGCATTGGTGCTTTGGAGCAGCGTTGGAAAAAGTGCGTTGAGGAAGCAGGAGACTATATTGAAAAATAAAATGATTTTTTGACCGAAAAACTTGCGTTTTCTTTGTTAGGCCACGTACATTTCGAACGATCCTCGTAGCATTGTGTTCTAGTGTTGATGACCATTGTACCTGACAATAACAATCAAATTGGCGACGGTACAACAGAAAACGATGTGGTTTGTCGAGATTAAATCTGTACTTGCAGTACAACGACGGTACCGCCACGAGCACCTTAATATTTCCAGAAGGAAGCGTTTTGGGAACCAGGTTTCTTTGACATTTTCTACTTGAAATGATCTTAGGGATGTGCTCTTTAAGTTTCTACAGAACGTCATGCAACTATAATAAGTTGTATTGCTCTAGATAATATTGTAACGCATAAATCATATTTTTGCTGTAGTAATAGCTTAATAAACCTATCCTGTGTAATTATATCAATGGAAAAAGCAATTCCAGGACCATAAAAATTTCGTTCTCGTTTTATTACGATACGAAACACATCGGTATTCTGTCGAAACAATTAAGACAGGGATGATCATCAATACATTAGATAGACGGAAAGGAACGACCAAATTGCAGAAAATTACGTTCCAGTAAATTTATCTACACTTACGTGTTCCGAATGTTGGGCGCGGTGAATACAGGGCGCGAAGAAAGGTTTATTGGTTTTTACTTCTCCTTCTATCAGGCTATAACCCTCTTAATAGTTGTTGGGTATGTTATCGCGGACTTTCTGAAGAGTTTTCTTATTCCCTCGCATTTTTATTTTTCCCCCCTGGAAAAAGTTTTCTTGGAATGCGAGTGCTGCCGTCGTGCGTCGTCTCGAAATCAATTATGCAAATTTTTGTAAACTTCCCTATTGTTTTAGTAATTTTGTTAATCGCAGATCAGAACTTTGTTGAGCCCTTGTTTGAACGGTTCGAGAAAATTCCGGTGGGGCTTCTAAACGACCTTACATTTTTTTATGCAAAATGTGTTGCCGATGAAAAGATAATAATCGGAATAATTTCGGCGTTTTAAATTAAGATCGTGCGTAAAGAAGTTCGACGTTTGCAAGTTTCTATCGGAATCCGCCTAAACGAAATGCAGACAAATTTCTCTAATTATTCGCTTTTAAACGTTTTAATTTAAATGTAAATGCGGACTATCAGCGAGGAGTTTAGTTATTATTCCGCTCAATTGGTCTTGAGACTTAAAATGTTCGAATTCTTAAGTTTCGGAAGTTGCAATAAGCTTTCAAATGCTGATCCTGCTGAACACAACGTCGCAGAATCTCGAATTTATTAAAATTTTAACAACTTCTACTTCAATTTTGCTGAAAACTTAACGAAGTCGTTTTTATTAAACCCATCGAAAAATAAAATTATTGAATTTTCAACATCTAAGGTTTCATCGTAATTAACTAAATCTGATACATTTTCAGCTCGTTCTGGTAATATTTCACTGGAAACTTTCGCGGAATTTTAATTTTTTTTGTCTTTTTGATACTTTTAAGATATTAAACACCTCACTCAGCTGGTAATCTCTGTTATTAAAAATGTTTTTTGCTCGTTTTCGAGAGAGAATCTCCACCTGCTTTATAAAGCTTAAAAGCCTCGCAAACATGCTATTTTTGGTATTCCCCGAAAATATGACTAGTCGATTTATCGAGGTGTTATTTCAAGTCGCAAACAAAGTCCTTAAAGTATCTCAAGTGCGCTTTTTTCTTTTTACACTTTTTAATGGATTTATGGAGTTTCTGTTTTCGACGCGTCTCCTGTTTTAAACGGATTTACGAGAAAATAAAATAAAGAAACACGGTTTCACTTAGAAACGAAATGTGGGTGTTAAACGTGTTATAACGTGAACTTCAAAGCGTTGCACGTGACGCTGAAAATATGTTCAAAAGCGAAAATAGAAAAAAACGTTTTAAGAAAATTTTATTTTAAAAATACATTGCAAACTATAGGTTTGCTAATAGTTATAGATTGTAAAAAACAGAAAATGACGGGAAAGTACGAAATAGTTATTCTATTATTGTTAATAATAATAATTAGAGCTAGGAGAGCTAAGCAAAATGAAATTTTAAAAAAAGCACGTAAAAGGGCACAAAAATTGCAGAAAAAATTAGCAGAAAAAAGTAAAAAAGTGAAAAAATAGAAGATTGTGAAAAAAACTTGAACATTAGAAAAACAAGTAAAAACAACAACAAAATAAAATATTAAAAAAAATAATTAAAACCCAGTAATACAATTTATTTAAAATATTGCATGTAATTGTATGAAAAATACCATTTTTATACTTTCCTCCAGCTTGTAATACAAAATTCCGAGATTCTCATTAACCCTCTGATAACTAGGCATCATACAGAGTAAATCAAAAATAATTAGAAATATTTAAACCGATAATAGATTAGACTATGTAAAATCCAGTGATACCATTCATTTTTCAAAAATCATAAAAAGAAAATAAATAAAAACTAAAATATGAAAATAAACTAAACTTTGTTTGAGAACTGCCGGGTTGATATAAAATGCATTTAAACTCTGCATTGCACTTAAAATCCAATGTGGCAAAAACATAAAAACATACCTTGCAGGTGATTGCAAACTTTTTATACATCAACATTTGTTACGTTCACATCAGTCTTGATTTTTTTCTGATAGCATGTATTTGCCTTTCAAAGTTTTATTATTATCCTGCAGTCTCAAACAATTTTTAGATAAATTTTAAATAAATACGTTCTCGGTCCCTTTTTAACAAACACACGTTTTTTTCTGGTTTTTATAGACTGTAATCTACTGTTGGTTTATATTGTACCGCAGGTATTTTAACCTTAGCGTCCAGTTGTCTATCATAAAAAGTAACTTAAAAAAAGTTTCGGGTTAGTTGTGATAAACTAATAATGAGTACTAAAGGGATTTTCAAATTTATTTTAATATTTAGAAATTGTGCTCTTAAATTTTTATGCGCCGTGGAAATGTTTTCGAAATCAGCCAAAAGGCAATAGTAATATAATAAATATATAAATAATAAGAATTGTTTTATCTAAAAAATACCATAACTAAAACTTATTTATTGTTTCTGAAAGGTTGTAATTCAACCGACCGGCCCTGCCTTGGTAAACACCATCTTTGCAATCCGAAGGGCTCAAGTCAGGAGATTTGTTAGGCTACTCAATGCGTAACTAATGGGAAACATAATTCATTACATAAACAATTGTGCAATTTATTTTAATTTGTTTATTTACAATGCTACGCAACGGCATTCAGAAACGTACATAAACAGCGCATTTGGTACATTCCGGTTTGCGGATCAAGCAGCGGCTACAGCATGTCGCGGCGACAACCTACTACTAGCCTAGTACTATATTTTTCTTCAAAAATGAAGCAGCGACTATACCAAGTCTCGGCGAAGTCCCTCATCACCGCAACCGTTTTCAAAAGCAAAGCAACAGCCACACTAGGTGTTAGCAAAACCGCCCAGCACCGCAAGCCTATTTAAGTGAAATAGCAGATGTTTCAGGTCTTGGAGAAGTCGCCATAACCTCACGTTTCTTCTCAAACAGCAAGCTCCCAGTCCGGTCTCTATACGGAGACCACAGCCTTCTGAAGCCCCAACCCGAGCCTTCTTTGTTCTTTGAATTAATTTGTTTGTTAGATATTGTTCTGTTTGTTTATGTTAAATTTAATTTGATTTAAATAAAACATTTTTAAACCGATAAAGATGTTAAACAGGTTTAGCTAAACGAGTCAATTTTTGATGTTACTCGACTTAAGCGCTCCGCTCAATCCCCTCTTTGCTGGTTTGTTCAGTAACGTAGTATCCCATCGACTTTTCGTCAAATCTTAATTTAGATTATTCAAGTCAACGTTGTTGACCTTGTGGCGTAAAAAAATAACTGGGAACTTACAAATGAAGTGCCCTTTATGTGCAGCGAAAAGAAATTGCTACGCAACAAACCGGTGGAGATAAGAAGAAGTGCTAAGGAGGTATCAGTAGCCAAAACCGATCTCTGTGCATAAGCACAAAAACCCCTGTGCGGCGGTAGCAATAAATAAAAATCGTTTTAACTAGGATAGACCACATAAGAGCAGCCGTAGCTCAGTGGTAAGAGCGCGGACTACCAATGCAGCGGATCCGAGTTCGATCCCCGGCCCGGTCGTTCTCCCTCGCAAGGCAACGGGAAACCAGCGAGGTGAATTTTTCCCCAGGAAAACCTCTCTGGAGAAGAAGTGCATGCACTTCCTGTGGTTCGGAGCCCACGTTAAACTGTAGGTCCCCTATGTCTGTCTGTGCAAATTATCTATCGCCGCGCACTAGACACAGACATAGGAGAAAGGTTGCCAACGCTCTGAATAGAATATGGCACTATAAGAAGAAGGATAGACCACGACGCGTTTCGTTCTCATAAGAACTAATCAGATTGGCTCAATCCCATCCATAGTTAAAACCAAAAGCGACGGCAGATGATATGTCAAAAAGACAAAATTTTTAGTATAGCCTTATTTCATTTCTAAGTCTCTAGTAATGGTTTAGTTTTTCTGGTATATTATCTGCTGTTGCTTTGGATTTCAACTATGGATAGGAGTGAGACCACCTTGAAGGGTTTTAACGAGAACAAAATGAGTGGTGGTTTCTCCTAGCCATTATTGAAACAAATTTCTTTTATTTTCATTGTGACGGTGAGCTTGGAAGGTGGGATGTGGATGTTAGAAGGAATTTCAGTAATGTGCAGTTCTGTGCATATTATTCCCATTAGCACAACTCCGCAATCTCCAATTAATTAACCTTACTATTCTATATTCAACGTATACATATCGTAATCAGCCTTTACGTTCCACTGCTGGGCACGGGCACTCTTCTCTGCCACATACTCTCCTTAGCGCTAAGGTGGAGTACGGGGGACCTACAGTTTAACGTCGAATCCGAACGACTAAATTCCAGAGAAGGTTTCAGGCATTAAGACCCCACGGCTGCCTACACCGGATTGGGGAATGTGAGTGGCGGGTTGCGGCATAGATTTTTATTGCTGCATGGCTTTGGCGGGGAATCGAACCCTAGACCTTCAGCGTTAGAGACTGAGCGCCCAACCTCTGAGCTACCACCACTCACGTATACATATACTAATCATTATTCCGTAATCAACAGCGAAGCTTATCTGTCTTTCTACGATTCCAATGATAATTCATCTAAAGATCTCAAATAAGGCAGTAGATGTAACCTAATCTGACTTGAAATTAATCCCCATCAATCAGAACATATCCCCGAGATTTCCGCCTGTATTAAACCTTATTAACATATTACGCTCGAGGTTAAATTGTAGGTACGCTGAATTCCTTTCCAAAGTCAACATTATTATGCATGCAGTAGAATGTAAGTACACAAAATTATCCGCTGAACAAAATAAAAAGCAAGAACACAAACTTCGACTTTCTTCCAGAGTTTCTCTGGATATATTTAAATTTTATCCCGACACGAATTTACACTTAGGAGTTTGAAAACCGCAAGCAAACCCGAGCCGGATTCTGAAATGTCTTGAACTCTTCGGATATGTCAGAACAACAAATTAAGGTGTTTACTACAGGGGATTTCTTTTACGCATTTTGCCCCCAACAAATGGAGTTTGAATGTCAGTTCAAGAGCGTATAAAGAAAAGGAATTTGAAGTTCGCTTGTTGGTTCTGTTAATTTGATGGTTTTTGTTCAACAATTTAGGGTCGTAGAAAACAATGCAGCGTGAAACAATGTCGCGAGCGCGAATATACACTCAATATTATTAAATATGCGAGCTTAAAACACACGGGAGCTGTTGAATTATAAAACTGAGCACAGCTGCTGGTCGGTCCCCAGCTTTGAAATTAGGAATAATATATTTATTTGCTCGAAAATTCCCTTTTGCCCTTTTGCAAGCCCGTAATAAGGAGCATTACGCGCTCGCAAATTCTCCGCTGCGCGAAACTCGTGGAAACAGAAACAAAGCAAAGGTGAAAGAGAATAATTTAGTGCCACGGCTATAAATTTTTTTTCTGTTGTTAAAACTGCACTAAATATAATAGATTGCTATTGTGTGCAGTATTGGATTTTGAAGCTTAACTGATTTTGAAATATAGCTGCAATTAACGCTTGCAATGAAACAGAAACGAAAAAATTTAAGATTTATTAATACAGTACATTACATGCAGTCAAAAGATTAAATTTATGTAAAACTATAAAATCTTGAAATAATGCATTGCGAGCAACCTGCAACTAAAAATTGCCAACTATGTTAAATTTCAAACACAATTGCTCCGCAATTTCTATTTTTCATGTATATCATTTAACCGTTAAGTTGTTGAAAGCTCTAAAGCTAAGTTGACAATTTCATGCAGAATGAAATACGGTTTTTAAGGAAAGGGGAAGTAGAAAAGGAAATAAAAGTCGTTTTATTTCTTTTCGTGTGCAACTATCATCATAATACAGAGTGAGCATAAAAATTCAAGAACCACGTAACATAGGCAACCCATTGTACAGAAATAGCTACCCTGCTTCAGGAAACTAAATCTGACAGTTGTCCAATTGTAGCAATTACCATTGGCGTAGCACGTGCAAATTAAGGCACAGAAAACACATTTTCATAAAAAAATGAATTTGGCATGTCACAATTTAAAGAAACTCTGTAAAAACATTTAATAAAGCAAAAGTAAATGATAGGATTTATTTAAGAATATTATTGTAGAAAAAAAATATTTCATTTATAAATTACAGTATCTGCTTAAAATGAGTGCTATTGCTTTATAAACACGAACTGAATCATCATTGTTCGAGTTCTCCACGATCCGATTTATTCCCAATTAATCAAATCATGATCAATGTCTGGACACAACACCAAATAAAATAACACCAAACCATTTCCAGTATTAATCCATGTAATCAAACAAATAATTTCTATCAACAGGACAATATTATTGAAGATAATAAGTTACAAGTCTACTTACATTACAGAAATACCTGTACAAAAAATAAGTTTTAGCTGTAGTTAGCTTAATTTATTGTATACATTTGCAGTTTGTGCAGATAACGTCCTAATTGATTTATGAGGACTTCTTTCAATTCGAGCTACAACTTCTTCTGTAAGTATGGTGGGTCTACCTGTAGACTTGGCTGTACAAATGCAGTTCTTGTTCTCAAAGCGATGGACAAGAACTATCATATGGTTTACAAAGTTTTCATAGCCTACGTTCTCATTCGGGAGAGCTTCACTAAACTGTTAAATACAAGATTGCAACGAGTATGACCATGAACCATCTGCATTCCGGGTTCCACTCCGAAAATGGGCCACAAGAATAAATGCGTCTTGTTTAGTTGTAAAAGACATGATAAATCAAATCTGAAATACGAAGTTGCGTTATGATTTCAATCTTGAAAATAACTGCATTCGTACACTTACCTTAAACGATTTAAAGGTAAATCAATTAGTTCTGAAAAGAACTGCTTCTTTAAATAAATGTCGCAGTTTCATAGTTGTGTTAATTAACAGAAAAAAACCTAAGTACGAACGCTAATGAAACAAAATGACATTGCAAAAGGAAATCAGCACGGCAGGCAACATTGGAAAATAAAATTCACTACATTTAAATTAGTCAGTGGTCACGTGGTTATTAACCTTTTATGCTCGCTCTGTATTTGTCCTTGAAAGGTAGCAGATTTATTTTCAGACTGTCCTCGACATCACTCGGTTCTTTAGTTGTTATTGATCGGTGAAGCGTAAAATTTGACATAAAAATGATGGATGTCTTATCAGAACAGCGAAACGGGGTCAAACGAAATGGAGTGAATTAGAACTGCATCTACAATAGACAGGAATTCATCGTTCACATCGTTCACCATAAAGGACACAAAAAAATTTAATTTTTTGCGCGACTTAACATAGGAAGATTAATTAATACTTTTTTAAACTTTTCTACTGTGGATAAGTGCTAAGAAAATTTTTTTCTTCTTATATAGTGCCATACCCTATTCAGGGCGTTGGCTACCTCTCTCCTATGTCTGTGTTTGGTGCGCGGCGATACATAATTTGCACAGACAGACATAGGAGACTTACAGTTTAACTTGGGCGAACCACAGGAAGTGCATGCACTTCTTCTCCAGAGAGGTTTTCCTGGGGAAAAGCCCACCTCGCTGGTTTCCCATTGCCTTGCAAGGGAGAACGAGCGGGCCGAGGATCGAACCCGGATCCGCTGCATTGGTAGCCCGCGCTCTTACCACTGAGTTAGAGCCGTTTTTATTAAGCCCATCTAAAAACACAATTTAGATTGGAATTTAGTGACTTACCCCATTTTGTGAAAAAAATAGATTTTCCTGCAAAATATTTTCTTATATGAATTCATGCATAGAAGAAAATATCTATCCATATAAATATAAAATTTCATAGCGTCATGAAGGTATCCAGTTTTATTAATCTAAGCATTGAGATCATTCCAGTAAGGGAAGTAATTTAGGCGACCCCCTCGCTAGAAAACACGCAAAGCAAACAAATGTTTCTATACAACATTGTAAGGTGTCAAAACTTCAGATATGGGTGTCTCAAGCGGGCACCGTTGTTTTTAAAACAAAATAAAACAGAAAATTCGCCAGCAGGTTAGTTTGCGACATAATAATGTGAGTTGGAAACAAATAAGCTTATCAATGCTGCATTTTGGGTAGGCATTCTTATTATATAAGAAAGAAGAGATTTGGTTTCAATTATGGCTATAATAGACCACTACATGTTTCGTTCTTATTTGAACTCATCAGGTGGACATAATTCTAACCATAATTGAAACCAAAAGCAACTTTGCCGGTTTGTTGCTTTGCAACTTTTCCTCGACGCACATAATAGAGGGCGTTAGTAGTGTAATTCCCCTTTAATGTTATTCTTATTATATGTTTATGTTATTGTATAAACTAACGTTGCCACGAAATGCGATGCTGTAATAACCAGTACCCTTTGCGCTGTTGGGTCCTAACTTACAAATTACTCAATCTGACAATAGCAACAATAAGGAATATTTGTGAAAGTTTGACAAAAAATTTGTATAAATCTGTGTGTTGACTTTGCGGATACGAAATAAGTACGTCAGTAGTTTTATTTTCTTTTATTTGTATAATAGATTCTAGTGTGTGTTTTTACATTAAAAAGCATTAAATTTGATGAACTTAAGTCGTTTATGAACGACATTCTACTTAAAAGCTTCGTAAGTAAGAAAAGTAAAAAACGTTTTTGTTCCAAAAATAAATTTACAATATACACATACACATCAAATTTTTAACATTAGTTTAACCCGTTACTTCAATAAACTTGGAAAAACGGAAGGTTTCCTGAATAAAGTATGTTTTCCAAAATAATTCATTTAATGAAAAGGTAAAAACAAACATCTTGATACACCGTCAAGTAGTTATTTTCACAAAAAATGTGTATGTGTGAGTGGGTGTGTGTGCGTGCATCCCGTAACTCCCCCAACGCAATGGCTTACTTGATTTCGCATCGGAATGTAAGAGTATATCATAAAACCACCGTTAAAATAAGCTTTAAAGAAAATCCGAAATTGGAAACAGAAGTTAAATATGTGTTTTTGGCAGCATTTTTTAGAAACTGAATTTTGTGAATATACAAACGAAAGCTCATAGAAAACTTTAAAGCAAATACAGCTATTTGCGAACCTCCTAGCTAAAATAGCGGCTCTTTTGATTTTTGGAAAATTTTGACTTGTTACTCAAAAACGAGTTGCCAGATCGGCATTAGCTTTTAAAATTACAATGGTCTTAGGAGAGACATACACAACATTTCTTGAAGATGGTAAACAATAAATACATTTTTTTTTAATATGTACGTAAGTAAGCTTATAGAATTACGAATGAGGTACAATATGTTTGGTATCTCAGTCTTCTAATTTCTTTGTGATGTCGTCTATGAATTTTCGAAAATTTAAAATTCATACCACGTTATTTAATAACCAGGTTTGCTACACTGCGGCATGCCTGCGGCTGTAACGTTCGCGATGTGCCGTACGCCTCTACTACATTGGTAGAAGTAGTGCGATTTTATAGTCATTAAGGGCGCGTAAAATGATGATATGAAATACCTTTGAAAATATGATTAGTAACAACTTTCAAAGTATAGAAAAGCCAAGGCTCGCTAATTTTGTTCAGGACGGGAGTTCTAAGCTCTTTCTTATATACGTTGATTCCGTTCAGCGTTTCTCAAGCTCGGAGGTACGAGAAATAAATTAAGAAGTACATTTTATTATGTGATGCTCTGGTGCTTTCTCATCTCAATTTTGGTGATGTAATTTATGGACCTTGTCTTACTGTTGTTGATAAAAAGAGACTGCAGCAGGTGCAAAGGGCTTGTCTACGATATATTTACGGCGTTCGAAAATATGATTCGATATCACATAAGCTAGTGGATACAGGTTGGCTGAATACTTACAACAGACGGTTAATGCACACTACTTCTATGTTTCATAAAATAATTCTTAATAAATGCCCAAAATACCTGTACAATAAAATTAAATTTAGAACTAATACTCACAGTATTAATGTTCGTCCAATCAATTTCATAACCATCCCTAAACACAACACCGAAAAATTTAAATCTTCATTCAGTTATCAAATTGCCAATGTTTTAAATAAATTAAAGCCTCAATGCAGATCTATGAGTTACATATCTTTTAAAATATATTATAGGAATATTTTGTTATCCTTGCAGAGTTGAAGCGCTAACCATTCTCCTTCTTATAGCAATTTTATATCTGGTGCTTCCATTAAATCTATTAAATTTAAGCTTATCTGTTTTCCTACTAAACTTATTTAGATATATTTTATTTTTACTGTAATTATTTTTTGTTTGATTTTGCCATTGTATAAACACATTATTTTACAAGGTTAGGTGTAAGATCAGCTATGCTGAACCTCGCCTTGTGTGTTGTGTATCCTTTTTTTTTCTATTTGGATAGAGAATAAAAGACTATTATTATTATTATTATTATTATTATTATTATCTTCGGAAAATTTTGTTTGACGCACATTAAACTAAATACAATTCGTACAATGCACAGTTTTTCATGTTGGTATAATAAAATTACGATATTTCACTTCACATTTACTCGATGCAAATCCTAATTAGAATAAAACTGCTCATAATATACATAAAGGCCATTAATTGAGTTTCAGTTATACAAAGTGTTTTCAAATAGTTTAAGGATAATAGTGAATTGACATGAGAAAAAGTTCATATAAACATGATCCCAAAAGCGCTGCCTTACAAAGTTATGGCCCTTCGAAAATGACAATCTTAATACGCTTTAATTAATAACTCCGTCAAAAACGATAACAATTTTACCTAATAAATCTTATTCTTCACACAGAAAACTATGGAAAAGTACTCCTGTTGAAAGTTGCCAAATCTGACTGTTTTTAAGAGTATTTTATATTGAAAACATTTTTGTGAAAACCGAAATTGCCATGAACGTCTGAGTGTTTGCTTAAAATGTAAAAATAGTTTGCACAATCTTTCTGGGTAAGTTTCCAACATAAAAACAATATGAAAAGTTCTAACTAATATAAGCTTTCCTAAAGACGACAACAGTTTTGCCGAATAAATCTTATTCTTCACACAGAAAAATATAAAAAAGTACTTCTGTTGAAAGTTGCCAAATCTGACTATTTTCAAGATTATTTTCTCTTGAAAACATTTTTGTGAAAATTGAAGTTGCCATGAACGTCTGAGTGTTTGTTTAAAATGTGACAATAGTTGGCAAAATCTTTGTGGGTAAGTTTCCAACATAAAAGCAATATGAAAAGTTCAAACTAATATAAGCTTTCCTAAAAAGGTATCTCTGGCGGAGCCATCAAAAAAAGAACATAGCTACAATATTACTAATATTAGTAGGTATCAAGTAAAAACAAACTGAGCTTTGGTATTATAATGTATGTTTCTTATTTTTTGCGGTACTTACGGAGCCACCTCTATTGACACGCAACCGATCTCGCCTGCCAGACTTGTATTTTAGTAGATGAAATCAATTTTAGAACACGGAGAGATTTGAAATTTCCATGATGACATTTTGTAGTCTCTGACGTTGCTAAACTCTTAGACTATTTTGTTTAAAATTAAAGGAACGAGATAGATTCGATTTAATGATTATCTGTATATAAAATACTTAATTACTTTAACAATATTTATTTATTTTAACCTTATACGTATTTCGGCATGTTTACATGCCATTGTCAAAGGTTATATGAAAGTAAACAGTTAGTGTTGTTATAGCAATAGAACTTGGTGACTTGATCTCGATAATCGTCTGCAGATGACTTGATTTCTTGTTCCAAAATGTCCAATAGAGGAGAATTTAAGAGATCAGATAGCTATTCATTAACGGTACAGTTTTTAAAAATGATTGTGAATTTCAAAAGCTTCTAGTACATCTAATTTACGTTTATCATCACTAAAGTGTAAACATTTTATAGCGGTATTAGATGTCATTGAATGTTTGTGTTCTAGTAAGTGTTTAGCGTAATTGGATTTATGCGGGTGTTTGTATTTGTAACAACGTGTGCGTGCTTTATACCTAATATCAAAATTTCCAATTGTCTGGCCTATATAAACCGAATTACAATGTGAACAATTTGATTTGTAAATGCCTGATTTTAGCAAATTGTCTGTTTTTGATTTTGCATTAAACAAAGTGTTTAAGATGTTTCTAGTTGTTTTAAAACTTACTTTATATTTATTTGTTTCGTTTAAAATTTTAGCAATTTTTTCTGATTTGTCACCAAAACATGGGATTGAGGCATATTTAATTGTATCGGATGAAGTTGGCGTATTCGGATAAATTTTTTGAATGGCTAATTTATAATCTTTTTCTTTAATTAATATATCAATAAGTTTAGTATTATAACCATTACTATATGCAATTTGTTTAATAATTGAAATTTTTCTATTATAATTAATTTCATCTAAAGGGACCGTCGACTTGTTCAATACTATGGCAACCAACCAGTTTTCTTACAAACAAAGCTTCAGTTTTGATTGTCTACATAAAATGAGTTAGGTGATAAATCTATTATCTCACTAGTGAGATAATGAACTTCATTACCTAACGCAAATTAAAAGACTAAGCTAAATGCCTATATAACGTATAAAATTTATAATTTTTAATGCAACTACTGCCAAAGTTATCCTTAAAAGAATTATCACAATGTTACATCTTCGGGAAAAATAACTCTCTAAAGAAGTGTTTTTTTATATAGATAAGTTGGGTTAAATCGAGATAGCATTGTTTTCAGAATTCCTGGTTAAGTTTATGCCGGTCTTATAGAAGCACCCTGTATTACTATACCACACAGCGCGGCAAGGAAGCTAAACAGAATGTATAGTTTTTAAAGTATAATTTTCTAGTTTTAACGTAGAAATCCCTAATTTTTAAGTAGAGATTTCTAGTTAAATTATTTTCTGCCGTGGCGCTTCGTACCATCGTACCATCGTAATGTTCATGCTTCTGTAATTTTGTTGTCGCTTATTTGGTAACCTAAAATTGTGTGTGTATCTAGTTTGTGCGCAACGGTAACACCTAGATAGAAGGGCTTCTTACAGTGTTAGGTTGATTCCGAACCACCTAAAATCTCTTGCAATTTTTACTTTCCTATACTTTCAGTATAGGGAAGTACTGATTTCATGCAAATTTTCAAAATCGAGATTTTGACGGAAATACGTGTTTTGGGCTTCCAAAATGTCTGTCTGTGGGTGTGTGGGTGTGTGGGTAACGCTCATATCTCCGGAACGGCTGGATCGATTTCGATGTGCTTTGGAATGAGGAGGTATATCAAAAATTCATCGACAAAATAAGCTTTTAAAAAGAATCCGAAACCGGAAGCGGAAGTTAGACATGTTTTTTTGGTAGCATTTTTTTCAGAAACTGAATTTTGAAAATTGGAATAGTGGAAATTATAGAAGGCCTTAGAACAAATCAAACGTTTGTTTACCGAACTCTCTAGCTTCAACATGGCGGCCGCTACGAATTGTTGAAAATTTCGACTTTAACGCCCATTTACTCAAAAACCAGTTGTTTGATTGGGATCAACTACATCTTGTTTAGTAGCCCCTTAAGAGTACTATACCATGAAATATAATTAATTTTGAAAATATGAAAACGTAATGACATCACTCCAAAATTTTGAAATTTTTCAAAAAAATTTCTCAAAAACTGCCCACACGTTTTTGTTTAAACTTTTTAAGCTGATAAAAATAGGCATTTGCTACAATATTGTTTTTTGCTCATTGCTATAATTTCACATTTCACTGTGACGCTGTGAATTTTTGAAAATTGAAAATTGGTACCCTTTTATTTATTTAACGGGGGGCAATAAAATATTTCTGTTAAAGCAATATAGCTCATCATTGATAGCAAAATCCGAATATCATAATATTTTTTTGATAATTTCATATTTAGGGGGGCTACTGTTCCCCCTCCCCCCAAATTTTTTCGATAAATGATTAAAAATTTGGTTTTTTGTTTTGTTTGCTCTAGGAGAATCTTTTTACAAAAAATCAAAAAATCGAATGTTTTGCCCCTTAATAATCTTTTTGTCCTTTCACATACTTTCTACAGCAGTTGTATTCTTGTACTAGTCGTTTAATGTTCAGTGTAGGCCAACTTGTTTATTTTAATAGATAGACTCGCAAACCCCAGAGCAAAGTTGTAGAGCAAATTCTTCTCGATTGTATTTAAGAAAAAAACTTGAGTTTCCAATTTGAATATGGCGGCCACGGTAAAAGATAACTTTTTTTAAATGGAAACGTGGCATTTTGGCTTTAAAATCAGAAAGGTTTGGAAATTCTAAATACAAATTAATAAGAGTAATTTCTTGCTAAAAATAATACTTCTCGAGTTATTAATATATTTTCAAATATCAATTTCCGCGATTCCGTTGATTCAGTCCGAACATTTTACCCAACCTTATGCTTGCAGCGCAGCGGTCGGTCTTTCTTCAACCGCTTCAAGATGTTACAACTTATAAGAACTATTTACTTTAACTAGTCGTGTCTAGATAGGTGTATATCGAAAGTGTGGGAAAATATAAAACAATATATTTAAATGTATAGGAAAGTCCAGGCGAAGTGTTTCGCTCATTTTTAAAAATGTTTAGATGAGCGTGTTCAGGCTTCATTTAGGGTTTTCATAACCCACAACTCATCGAAATACTTCTGTAGCTATTTCGACAACCTGCTACTTTATTTTCATACAAAATCATGAGTTTTCTTTTATTATTTAGCTATCATTTGAACTTCCTTTCGGATGCATGATGCTATCAGTATCTCGTGATACATCCAATTTACATAATGCTATTTGAACAGTATGTATAATGAAATAACACGCAACAGATGTTCACGCTATGCGACACAGCAACCACACTAGAACAGCACTGTCGAGCGGTTGTGGCTTTATTCATGCTAATTTTTCAATTAAATTTTAATAACATTACTCACTTAAATTTGCAAAACAAAACAAAAAATAACACGTGCGGAATTGTTTTATTACCCTTTTTAGTTTAGCTTTTCTATTCTAGCACAAAATTAAATAACAATTCTTATTACAAATTTATAGCTACCACTAGAAAATAAAAAAACAAGTAAATCTTTTTAATGCTCAGACTGAATTAACTTTGTTCCCTTCCAACAAGAAAGATCCCTTGAAGTCAAGGTTACTTCGTCACGGAATTTCCTTGTGCCTTACTAACCTAATTTATACCTCCGGTTGGTTGTACTTTTATAGCGCAATTTCAGTGGGCAACGTGAATTTATTGCAATTAAACACGCTGAAAATGTTAGCTGTCGTGCGACTCAAGCAGGTTAATTAATTACCTGACTGAAAAGTTACTTTATGAGGGGCAATTTTAAATGCATGAAACGCCTACTATGACCTTCAGAATTTTTAATTAATTTCATTTTATATTTATTATCTTTATCGTATGGACTGATAAATATTAACTACAATCGGTGACTCATGACCATGAATCTAATGGCCAATAATAATAATAATAATAATAATAATATACAGTGCGTTTTTCTTTTTTGTATACATACCAGCTATGTATACTTTAATAAAAAACATGTCAATGCATCGTTTTACTGCAATCTGTAGGGTAACCAACTATACACTAAATTTCAAAGCTTCAATTTTTGAATAGAATAATCTGCTGCGGAAACAGTAATCAAATTGTTTAATGTCAAATCAATAGCAATTAAGTTTGATTTTTTAAATTTAGCATAAAATGTGTGAATTGTTGATATTTTATGTTTTTAAAATAATAGTTTTATTAAAAAATTTTTGATGTTGAAATAATTTTGCGTTTTATTCACAAACATACTCATTGAACATAACCTCACACTATGAGGAATAACCTTTCCCTCTCTATTATTTTGTGTACAGTTGGTTGCCTATACATTTCAGTAAAACAATGCATTGACATGTTTTTTATTAAAGTATACATAGCTGATATGTATATAAAAAAGAAAAACTCACTGTATATTTGCACACACGGACTTTCAGTCCAGCTTGTACAGGATCCAAATAAAAATCGGATTCCTGCTACATTTGTTTTCACGTATGGCCTCATGTGATTGGGACTGTTGTAGACGTATCAGACGTTTGTTATCCCCACGATACCGCTAGATTTACCATCCAACAAGTATTAAGGAATTTGGAATTAATTATTTTGACAAAAATAATTGGCCAACAAGTTCACCAGACTTCATACCTGCCGAAGTTACGTTCAATATTAATAATTATACTTCTAGTATATTATTTGTATATCCCAACTGTATTTTGCTCCTCTCCGCTTATTCGGAAGCTTATACTTATGTTAAAAAAATTTCCGGAAACCATCGAGATTTTTGTAAGTAATTATGACGATATTTAAATGGTCGGTCAACTGCTATTTGAGGTTTTGTTCAAACACATTCCATACTATCGAAAAATGAAGGGTTACATTTTTCGGATAAACTCAACTCCTGGAAAATATCATACTTTGTAATTTCACTATTGGGTACCTACCGGAGGGTCAAAGAATAATGTTAAAGAAACAAAACGTACTAAAAACGTCTAAATATTTAAGAAACTGGTCGTGGAGAAAATGTAAGCGGGAAATAAAACAAAAAAAATAGAGTAGCTGCGATCTAAGAGCACATCTTGACATGATAAATTATGGGCTGAGTGAGTAAGCAGTGTAAAAAGGAAACCGTGAAATGATCACAAGGAAATTGGAAAAGAAGTGCAGCTGGTCCATGTAAAGGCAACGTCAACACAAAGAGAAGATCAATTAATGTCACGAGAAAAGCGAATGTTGGCAGGATAGTCCTAATACAAAGCTCGCGAATGAAACGGAAAGAAAATCCGCGGAAAAGTAATTTTTAAAATTACTTTTTTAAAAGAAACACAAGTAGTAAGAAACGTCAAAAACTCTTTCTCGAAAGTTTGGAAAAATGATAGGAAAAACACTTTTCTTTTACCTGCAAAATTTCGAGAAGGAAGAGCTTCGAAATAAACCTTAATTCAAGAAAAAGAGTAAAGAAATTTCGATTAATGTCCCCCCTCCTAACACTTCAAACATTCTTACTTTTTACAGTGTCTAAATATTCGTAATTCGTAATGTAGACTTCTCGCAGTACTTTCTTAGACTTGCAACGCCTAGCTTAGTCAGGAGCCGAAAAATCCGGAACAATTTAAAGGCAAATACATGTGTAGTCGGTTTCGCAAAAACTAGAGGCAAAAAAATCGATTGTTGCCATTTACGCAGCAAAAATGTTTAGGATTAAATAACGCCGAAGACTGGATCATAAAAATTTTGAAATTTTTAAAATTTGTAAAAGTATGAAAAAGTTACAAAAATGAACAGTTTCTTTACAATTTTGAAAGTTTTGAAATAAGTAAAAAATTTATACTTAATAAATTTTCAAAAATATTTTTAAAATTTAGTAAAATTATTTAAAATTTTTGAAAATAATAAACAGTTTAAAAATTTTGTAAATGTGAAAATGTTAACAACTTAACAATTGTCAAAATTTTTCGGTTATTTAAGGTTTTGAAAAATTTGAAATTTTAAAAAATTTGTAAATGTTTTGAAAATATTAAATTTTTTAGAAATTTAGAAAATTTGTTTTTTTGTGTTTAATTATTGAGAGATAAGCTTGTATCCATATTTTCATAATTATTAATAATTAACACGCTGTATACAGAACTAAAAACACTAACTGTGGAATGACAACACTTGAAAACACAGCACCCTTCCCCACAAGTAACCTAATTCTATATATGTAATTCGATAGCTAAGCTACTATTATCAGTGTTAAACTGACATTTTCAAATATATACAGTGTGATTCACAACATGTGGGACGCACTTTCAAAATCAATTCAGAATCTGTAACCAATAAAAAACAGCCTTATGAACATAGGTCTGGAAACGTTTTATTGCGGAGTTACAGCCTCTCGAAGATGAAATGATATAATCATATCCTTGTTGATAACCTTTACAGTACTGAACACTAATGATTTAGCTTAATATTTTACTTATTTTCGTTTGATTATGCGCAACAGAGTAGTTTTATACAGGAGGGCCACGTAACATTTTTTTTTCTAAATATCTTTACAGTTTTGTGAAGTTTTGCTAGTACACTTGCTAGAAATTGCTGAATCCAACAATATTCGAGATAATTTAGTTGATTGTAAAATCGAGTTGGCATGAAGATGCAAGCGTTTTCTTAAGATGCGCAAACAGTTTCTACAAATTTTCAGAGTAAGTTCTACACATAAACACAATAAAAAAACATCAAATAAACATGCGTACAGAAACGCTTCGTTCCGGAGTTACAATCTCCAGAATTAGGCACAGTTTCAACAATTCAGGCTGTTGCCTCTTCCGTAAACTGAAAGCATGTTTAGAGAAGCTCTTTTTATTGTTTTGATTCTTAAAGTTTGTATAAACTATTTTCGCGTCTTGAGGAATACTTTCATGGCAACTTGATTATTCACAAAAATTGAACTGTTGGGAAAATTTGGATTTAGTCACTTTTAACAGCAATGCTTTTTTTTCTTCTAATTTCATAGCACAACTGTATTAATTTGCAATTGATAAAAACAATTAAATAAACCACAAGAAAACCATACAAATTTTAATATTTGGTAGGCAAAATCGAAGAGAATTTAATTCTACATTTGCTGGTGTTTAAAAAATACAGGGTGCTCTATTTCTCTTACACAATTTTTTTCGTCTAGACAATGTTCTCACACAAAAATATTTCTGTGTTGAAAAAACTGTTTAAAAAATATTTCTCTTTTGAAAAATGTTCTCTCATGACAAAATTTCTCTCCTGAAAAAAGTTCTCTCATAAAAACATTTCTCTCGGTACTAAAAAATTACTCTCCGAATCACGGTTTGCGTATAGCACAAAGAGTATTGCAGCCTGGTGCTTGGAACAGCGTAATAATCTACGCAGTGGAAAGCGGGAATGCCCACCTAAGAAGAGCAAGGCGGACAAAAGTAAACATGGTTTATACAAAAAACAACAAAGTTTATTAGTTAAAACCCCTTTATTTCTAATTTTATAAAACTTAAGGGACCGTATATTAGGCTAATAGTGAGTTATGAGTTATGTCATAACTTATGAAAAATACCGTATTTTAAGAAGGAGAAGGGGGGCTACTTAAAATTTTAAATAAAATGATTTGTATTTGTATAATATCCGCATCAAAATAGGTACCCTTCTTTTTAAATTTTTGAAGAACGTATAGCACTTCTGTAAACATTAAAAAGTGGAAGGTATAATTTTTTTTATTTAAACGAGGATGATGTATAATATCAATTGTCTGTTATTAAAAACAATATTACCAAATGTCGTGTATTTCTGACCCGTTAGAATGGAAGTAAGCCATAAATAACAAAATTATAGCAATTGTAGTAACTGCAACATTAATATTCGCCAAAAACAATCAATACGCAGAGCGGAAATGTAAGGGCCCGTCGCGGCGTCGTATTGTGGTGATAAATTTTGTCGAGATGCAAGAGTTACCCGGCTTGTTATGGTGAGACAGTTAGCGATTTAATATATAGATAAAACCAATGAAACTTATATAACGTTCGCTTACGGATACAAATTGATTTAAAAAATTTGATATCCTAACGAATTTTCGTTATTTATGATATGCTTGGCCATTTTTAATGTAATTAAAATTATGGTTCAGTAATTTCAGAGATTTAGATCATACAAACGAGCGCACGGGAACAGATATCTATTTCTATTCTGTATGCCTATTGTTTCATATAATCGTGCATTTGGTAATTTTGTTACACCTACTAAATTCAACCCTAAAGGGAACAGAGTAGCATTACTGCAATGTGGTAATATTTCAAAACTTAATAACAAAGTATTGCTTCCAGTGTTTAGTGTTGATAATTTATTGCCATAAGTACGTAAAATAGGAAACCTAACTAGTTTAATAAATAAATTAGACTCCATAAATAATACCAGCAAACTTTGAAGCAGATTAACTAAGTCAAACCCTTCACACTTCCAGCCCGTTCAGCTGAATGAGATATTGTTAAGCCCATAAGCTTCACTGGAAGATTATCCATTGTTCGGGTTCATCTGGCAGTACTTTCGAATCAGATTACGTCAGTTTTATGAATACCTTCCAGAATTGTCTTGTCGTCTTACAAAATATTTAGTTTATTATGCTTCAGTTATTCGTTTTCGAGTGTACTTTAACGTTTCTAAACCAGAGATGAGATTAAAATGGAACATGGAGTGCTTAAAAATCCTACCGTCTTTCTAATACGATGAAATGTAATCCAGAGAAATGCAAAGAAATATAAATTTATTTTACATTAAGAAATGTCATTTATAAATTTCACGAATTAGATCTGAAGGGAATAAAGTTGAAGTAAAATAAAGTCTTTTATTTAATATGAATAAAAAATATCTTAAAACTTTTACTGTATTCACCAAAAAAACTGAAGGTACTTCTTAAAATTAATGAAGCAAAATGTCATTTGATTTCCCGAAAGAGCAGCTTTACTCACGGAATTATTACTTCTTCCCAATGGTATAAATATAAATTGTGGTAATTTTTGTGCTTAAAGATATATTTTGATTTCATGCAAAAATGAACGGACTTTTTCTACACTTCTTCATACTTTAAATATTTTATATTGTAAAAAACCTATTTAGCATAATGTGTAACACTAAAAGTGTAGGAGCAATTATTCTTCGCAACACTCGTTTAGATTCAAAACGCCTATAAGAAAGCAAACCCACTTAAAAGTTCTTCACAAAATAAAACATTTTTTTTTTATTTTTGCTTAATAAAATTGTTTGCAATACATGTACAAGTAAACCGCCTCAGACACCCGATAGCAACGTTTGTCAGTCATAAATGGGGGAAAAGGGGCAGTAGCTCCCTAAATACAACAACTTCTAGAAAATAAGTTAAAAATCTGATTCCTACTGTACCTGAAAAACAATTTCACTAGATGGCTTGTTATCGAGTAAAAACGGTAATAATTTCCAAATTTCACAATTTTATCGCAGAGAAATATACCAAATTAATAAAAATCAAATCGTATAGCATTTTCCTTGGTCTATCGCTGACATTTATCAATAATTTTAAATTTGGCAAATAATCGTCTGGATAGCATGCGCATACATTTTTTAGTAAAAGAGCGTTAAAGGACAAAGTTTAAAAAAATAACAGCGAAAGCAATTTTGAAACTAGACACAAAAGACGTTTTAAAATTATCACAT
This sequence comes from Ctenicera cuprea, assembly GCA_958336395.1. Classification (NCBI taxonomy): domain Eukaryota; kingdom Metazoa; phylum Arthropoda; class Insecta; order Coleoptera; family Elateridae; genus Ctenicera; species Ctenicera cuprea. Next base: position 16,417,919 of record OY284487.1, on the reverse strand, counting down.
ACAGATACTAAAGCACGTACATGCATTCACATACGAAGACAGAAACAGTAAAACCAGAGAAGCAGAGAGATAAAAGACAAAGAGGCAGAAAAGAGTAATGAGCGAGGCAGAAATACACAAAGATAGAAAAATATAGAAAATAAATAAAAACCAAGAAACGTTGAAATAGAAAAAAAAAAGAGGCAGAGATACGTGAGAGCAGAGAAGAAGAGCAGAAAGACAGAGAACATAACAAAGATATACCAACACTCTAAAGGAGGAGAGGCAGAGAGAAAGAGGAAAGTCGAAAAAAATTATAAAAGGTAAAAAAGAAAATCGAGGGTGGACAAAGAAACAAAAATGAGCGAAACACTTCGCCTGGACTTTCCTATACTTATAAATTAACATTGTTTTATATTTTCCAACACTTTTGATGTACACCTGTCAAGACCCGGCTAGTAAAAGTAAACAGCGTTTATAAAAACTTCAAGCGTGAAGAGCGTAACTTAAACCTACCATTACCACGCTGGCTCTGCCTGCAACTGAGTACATGTAAAACGACCGAACTGAAATGAACCGGAGGCACGAGTACGGAAGCGTGTTGATGTTTGAAAATGTATTAATAACTCGAGAAGTATTATTTTTAGCAAGAAATGACTCTTATTAATTTGTATTTAGAATTTCAAAACCTTTCTGATTTTAAAGCCAAAATGCCAGGTTTCCATTAAAAAAAAAGTGTTTTTTAACCGTGGCCGCCATATTAAAATTGGAAACTCAAGTTTTTTTCTTAAATACAATCGAGAAGAATTTGTCCTACAACTTTGCTCTTGGGTTTGCGAGTCTATCTATTAAAATAAAAAAGTTAGCCTACACTGAACATTAAACGACTAGTACAAGAATACAACTGCTGTAGAACTAGAAAGTATGTGAAATTCTTCTAAGGACAAAAAGATTATTAAGGGACAAAAAATTCGATTTTTTGATTTTTTGTAAAAAGATTCTCCTAGAGCAAACAAAAGAAGAAATCAATTTTTAATTTTGTAGCGAAAATTTTGGGGGGGGGGAGGGGGAACAGTAGCCCCCCTAAATATTAAAGTATCAAAAAAATATTATGATATTCGGATTTTGCTATCAATGATGAGCTATATTGCCTTAACAGAAATATTTTATTGTCCCCCGTTAAATAAATAATAGGGTACCAATTTTCAATTTTCAAAAATTCATAGAGAGCGTCACAGTGAAATTATAACAATGAGCAAAAAACAAAATTGTAGCAGATGCCTATCTCTATCAGCTTAAAAAGTTTAAACAAAAACGTGTGGGCAGTTTTTGAGATTTTTTTTTTTGAAAATTTCAAAAATTTTGGAGTGGTGCCATTGAAATCGTTTTTCGATTTTCAAAATTAATGATATTTCATGGTATAGTACCCTTGAAGGGCTACCAAACAAGATGTAGTTGATTCCAATCAGATAACTGGTTTTTGAGTAAATGGGCGTTAAAGTCGAAATTTTCAAAAATTCGTAGCGGCCGCCATGTTGAAGCTAGAGAGTTCGGTAAAAAAACGTTTGATTTGTTCTAAGGCTTTCTATAATTTCCACTATTCCAATTTCAAAAATTCCGTTTCTGAAAAAAATGCTACCAAACAAAACATGTCTAACTTCCGCTTCCGGTTTCGGATTATTTTTAAAAGCTTATTTTGTCGATGAATTTTTGATATACCTCCTCATTCCAAAGCACATCGAAATCGGTCCAGCCGTTCCGGAGATATGAGCGTTACCCACCCACACACACACACACACACACACACACACACACACACTCGCACACACACACACACTCACACACCCACACTCAGACATTTTTTAAAAACCACTTTTTTAGGATCCTGGAAGCCCAAAACATGTATTTCCGTCAAAATCTCGATTTTGAAAATTTGCATGAAATCAATACTTCCCTATACTGAAAGTATAGGAAAGTAAAAAGGCAGAAAGACAAGAAGCGTAAAGATACTGAAAGAAAGGGATACAAAAAGAGAAAGAGGAACAAAAGACAGAGAAAACAGAGTGAGGTTTAGAAGCGAAAACACACAAAAACAGAAAGACAAAGAGACAGAAATAATGGGGCAGAGAGACGGAGTAAAAAATCTCGTAAAGAGACAAAAAACGAAAAGAAACAAACCAAGAGACAAAAAAACATACTAAAAGATGAAAAAAGAGAGGTAGAGAGACAAATATACGAAATGGCATGGGGAAAGAGAGAGATAAAGACTGAGAAACTACTAACAGAGGCAGAGAGGCAAAAAGACATAAAGAAAAGCACAATGAGATTGAAGGACAGAAAGACACAAAGACAAATGCAGAGAGACGGAAAGAGGGATGGTAAACAATAGAGAGAAAAACAGATTACAGACAAAATGCCGGGAAGAAGAGACGCAGAGAGACAAAGAGAAAAAACGAAGTAGACACTAAAAAACCGATGAAAGAAAGAGAGCAAAAAAACAAAAATACAAAAAGGTGGAATGAGGAAGCGGTATAGAGGCGGAAAGACAGAGAAACATAGAACAAAAAATACAAAACAGAAAAAACGAAGAAAACACAGACGAGCAGAGAGACAGAGATACAAAAAAACAGAAAAAAATACAAAGATATAGAGAAACAGAGAGACAAAATGACTTTGAGGCGGAACACAGATGAGAGAGAAGGTCAAAGAAGCATATAAACCTAGAGACGGAAAAAATAAAGAAAGAGATAGATACACAGAGGCACAGAATCAGAGAGATAGAGGAACAGAATCGGAAACAGCGAAACAGGAAGGACAGAGACACCGATAGAGTGAAAGACAACGAAAGGATTCAAAGATACAAACAGAGAGGGCACGATACCAGATTTTGAAAACCAATTATGGGTTCTTAGAGGTCCAAAACACGTATTTTCAATGCCGACGCATTTTCATCCTGATAGTATGGGAAAAAAGAAACTGCGTTTGTTGATTTCTTGACGCGTAAACATTTTATTCAAAAATATCTTGTTTAAGAAAGTACGTAAAAATAGAAAATTGTTAATTAAATGACGCTTAGTTTTGTCGAATATAGCAGACGTTGTATTCGTAACAACCAATTTTCTACGCTCTAAATGCAAAATTTAATGCGTATTTAATTTTGATACTATTCCAAAATTGATTATTCGGTTTGTTCAATATCGAAAGCACCGCATTTCTGGCAGCTAATTTAAGGCACACCCACCTTCTATTAACCTACTAAACTGTTCATCTATTTCCAAAATACGAACCCAGTTCTTTTATTTAATTCAGGCCAGGCACGATAACATTCCGCACAGCCTGAAAGATAATTCTATTAATAGATATAATTCACTGACGACTCCAGAACATTTACTGAATTTCGAACTAATTAGTTAAAAGTATACTCAGCTTGTTTAATAGAACAGCAGATTTTATCAGCGTTCTACTTTGACCCTTTTTGGCATTCTTGCACGATCTTTAATAACCATAAAAATTCATACTGCGACGGCATTCGTTAACCTTACAATATATCTTTTTTCTTAAATTTACATAATTTGGTTTCAGATCATGTAGCAAAAGCAATTTCGCGATTTTTATATAGCAATGAAATAACTTACTGGGCATTTAAAACCGTCAACCCTCCCAGTTATACACGTGATTATTTATGGGAAGACGGAAGAAACGCCAATGCAGTGACATAAACTACACACGCAAGGAAAGGAAAACCGCTGAAACTGCAGAGAAGCTCGAGAGCTTTCAAGTTTCAGGACAACGCTTGCGCTAACAACTATTAAATGACGCTAATGTGAATACTTTAAATGTTACTACGCTTAAAAATTAGTAATTTGTATTTAAAAGAGGGAAACTTTATTCATTTTCCTGAAAACAAATATTGGACAAAAACCTCAAAAGAAAAATTATTAGGGCCATCAACTAAAAAGTTTAGCACAACGACAATAATAGAATTAAACTAATTGTAAACGATGAATTTTTACCTTTTATTTTTATTTTGTTTTCGAAACCATTTACAATTTTCGCAGTTCTTTAACGGCCACTGCGGGAGTTTCAGGTTTTCAGCTGAAAAATTCCCCATGTGTGCAATAAACATTTTATTTGCAAACCGTTGATTTTCCAAAGTAAATATTTGATTTTCAGTTCAATTATTCTGTTTATATTTTGTTGGTGAATTATTCGATTTGACATGTGATTTGTTAATATAAAACGCGAAACAATAATTATTGGAAGGTAATTAAAAGTAAATTTAGGAGTAAAATGTGTTGTTTCTATAAAAGTCATTAATGCAGATTCAATGCAAATATCAAAAAGCTTTTATCGTTAATAACTTTAGTTCTGCGAATATCCAGGCTATTTTGAACGTGATCAATCAAATCACGTGCAAATTAGAGAACATTAAAACGCCGGAATTGTAAATTAATGGTATTTGTCAAAAAATGAAAACTGTTTTAATCTCTTATTATCACAAAAGTGGACACTAAAAACTACTTTTTATCTTTACAATCATTCACCATATTTGAAACATACTTTCAAATTGTTTAACTATTTAACCGCTGAAAAAAACATCAAAGTATATTTAGAAATATTTAAAAAAAATGGGTACATTAAATGCGTTATATTTATTATTTCTTGATGAAAACAAAAAAAGTTCTCGAGAATATGTAAAAGTTATGACATGCAATCAAAGAAATTTTTTTTAAAAGTCAAAGTTACCACGAAACATTAGCAACACTGAATGATTTTGGTTTTTTAAAAATGTAAAAAAACCTGCTGCTGAGGGTTAAATCAAAAATAAAGTAGCTAGCTTCGGCTGCTTTCATAGAACAGACTGTACGTCGCAGTCTTTTGTTGAAATCTTTTCGCAAACTGCCCAGGCAGATCGTAAAATAATAGAAATGTTTCGAACTTTTACCAAAAACTCTCTTTAGACAATAACCTAGAAGCATAGAAACCCTGGAAACATGACAACATTGTTTAAAAAAAGTCATGAAATATTCATTTAAGCTACAAGGAATGTAATAGTGTACTTACATTGCCGGTAGTGAGAAGCGTAAATTACTCTACTAAGACTATGCCTGGGCTTTTCATGAAATGCTCAATTACACTATCTTCCTACCATATATCACCCTGACTAGCCGGTCGGTGTCGGCAGGCAACATTTTGCCGGTATACAGTATGACGTCATTGGATAACATGCAGCGAGTTTACCGGCAATTTAACTTTGGCCGGCGGTGACGTGTTGTTTGTGTATGTGTTGTATATTCACGCATCAACTATCAACAGAGCCTTAGAGCTAGAATGCGTATACAACGTTGTGAGGCATAGGTTCGTCGAGATTTCAAATCCTGTGCCTGTTACATTTTTTAAATTGTAATTTTAATACTTTTTCAAATGGGTACATGGGCTATCAGTATTGTTTGTTGTTGTTGTGTACATGGTGACATACCACTGGTATGTTCCCTGAAATTTGTAAATATAGTAGCAGCTCCGCAGGAGCAGCAATGTGCACACTGTCGGTTCACTGACTGCCAATAACATAAAAATTAAGTACTTGCGAATAAAAGGAAAACATGTATCCGGCTGGTAAAGTATTCATATCATGTTACATGATGACCTTTTACCGGCAAAAACTAGCAACACCACGAGTCGCCACTGATTGAGAGCCCCTCGTATACCTATTTTATTTTATTTGTTTACTTTTAAGGCGAATATAAAATAAACTAATTCATTTAACTTCTTATAATAACAAACCATTTATATAATACTAAAACAATTTGCACCAAGAAAATTATTACAATTCTAATTGCTGCACGAACAGTGACGTAACTTCATAAAATAAGCACAAATTGAGGCCCCTTCCCTTATTCATTTTATTCCATTTATTCATTTTTATTTTTTTCCCATATTGCCCGAACGGAATACAAGGATGTGTTACAAATAAACTTTCAAAAAAACGGGAAACCGGAACCGTAAGCGTAAGCGTACTTGTTTAGTAGCATTATTGTTTGTATATTTAAAAAGTCTGAAAACACAATCGGATACAAAACCTGGGGCAATTACAACTTTTTTCGAATTCTCTAGCTTAAAAATGGCGGCCCAAAACGATTTCTTGAAAATTTAGCAGTCATATTTATGTAACCTTGGTGATTCAGCTTATGCGAGAGGCAAAGTTTTATTTATATAAATACGTTCAGATTTATTCAATATTGGAATATTAAAAATACCTGTTTCAAGAATTTACTTCAATCAATAAACATTTATTAAATATTCAAAATAAATATTTAAGGACTTATTTTTATTTAACATAATTTGTCATAATATAAAGCAATAAGTTATATGTGTTCGTATAAATGTATAATAAACATTGGAACATCTATATGATAAATCCGGAACTGTCTCTACTTTTTGCAACGACGCGACGAGTTCTTACATCTTGACACAGTTTATTTATTATTTTTAGTATGTTTATGTAACTGTCACGTAGGGCGGCGCGGCAATTACAAGTTGCTAAACCAAGCGTGGGACGAAGGGCACAGATTAAACTATTTTTTAATTAGAGGATGGGCAATGGTGAATGCCTAAAATTTTGGTTAAAAGTAATTCCACAGAAAACTACCTTAAAAAGGTACTGAAAATGAAACTCTTGGATAAATCTTCACGTTAGAAAGTACAAAGTGTACCGCGTGTAACGGAACTAGGTGCCTCCTTTTTTCTACATATTGACAGTTAATGAAATTAAACTTGGCCGTAGGCTAGTGGTTAGAGCGTTGGACTAGTATGCTTGGGGTCTGGAATTCAAATTCCAGTACTGGAACATTGAATTTTGAACGACCGTACTCTTTTAAAAAGCAATGGCAAACCAGCGAGCTGCCAAGAAAACGTTCTTTGGAAAATAAGTGCTTGCCTTCTTGCGGTTCGGACCCCGAGTTAAACAACAGGTCCCCTATGCCTGTGTGTTTTACTAGCACGCTTACCATAGGCATAAGAAAGAAAGTCACCACGCGTTTTTGAGAGCAAATAACTCAGAAAAAGAAGAAGGTTAGCTCACTGTTCTGTCACTTCCGATTTAACCGGAAATGACGCCAACTCCATATTTTTAAATATCCTCTTCGTATACTTACAAATATTTTGTAGAGCCTAAGATTCTTTCTTAGATTTTTTTTTAAATTGCTTAATAAAGAGGGAATAAAAATGCAATTAGAAAAAAAAGGAATAACATCAGTATTTCTCTTAAATATGAACGGAGACAGTTTCTGCGTAACAACTTACTTATTGTCTCGAAATATGAATAAATTACACAAAATTTGTAAAACATTCCTATTTAAGTACATTTTTACTGCTGCAATTTATTCTGTAAAAGAATCTTCAACTCGATGTTTAATTTGATTTTTATCCAAGCTTTAATAATTTACATTTCGCGAATTCAATTGTCTGCTATCTATACACCGTGAATGAGAATACTCCTACTCCGTCCTTAACAACATAAAATAAGTTTCTTGAGATGAAGCTCACCAAGCAGTAAAAATTAAATTACCCAATTGAGGTTTCTTCCTACGTGTACGTAATAAACTTTGAAGAGAAAACACTAAACACTACAAAATGTTATTTCAGCAACTTTCTGGTTAATTTATTTTCATGTTGTTTACTCTTTGACGAAATTAAATGTTAGCGGTAGAGCGCTATTACCCTACTCTCAGTGGCGTAGCTGAAATTTATGAGGCCCCCCCCGCAAGATTACTTTTTTGGGGCCCTTTATTAACTAAAGGTAATTAATTACGCTTACCTTTACTATTGAAAACGACGACTTCGACGAACATTTTCCTTAGCGAAGTCGTCAATTATTTTATCCAGAAAAACTCTCGGTAACAGTTAATTCCACTGGCAACTCATTCGAATCATACAGTATAGAAACATTTCGTATGATGAAACTTAACTGGTCGTGTTTACTAATATCTTGAGTAGTGTCTAATATTATTGAGTAGAAGGTAGCTTGTTTAATATTCGAAATAATTTTATTCAATAGATTTTTAGAAAGAAGAGTAAGAAGTTCATTTTGAATTTGCGGGCTCAAATAGTTGACTTTAAGTACACTACTCAAAAGAATTAAGGGGTCACTTTTTGCAGAAGGTGTATCTTCCTTATGATATCAGCTATAGTGTTCAATGATGTGGTAGATGTTAAGATGATGTTCAATTTATATAACATTTCATTAAAATAAATGTTTCGACAATGCGTATACCAAGTTTCATTAAAATGCCATCAGCCCTAAACAAACTTCAAGCATTGTTGGCCCCTTAATTCTTTTGAGTAGTTTATATTATTTTTATCAATAAGTTTCCATAAAACACTGTCATATTTTGCTAAAAGTTCAATAATAGCGAAAAAATTACCGCTTTGTAGTTCTCCTAGTTTTTCACGATGTCCACGTTAAAGCTAAATTACACGAAGTTAATGTAATCGTCACATCAATTATTCTTTTCAAAACTTCCTTCCAAAAATTAACTTTTTGTTTCCATTGATTAGTCAGAAGCACATCAACTGTGGAATCGTTTTCCTAAGAGTCGTAGACAATACAAGCCTGCAAATGGCTCTGCGAAAGTTCATGAACTTTTATTTTTTTTTGTAAGCCCTTGCCAATTGTTCACTCCGTCGATCCAAGCTTCGGAACAATGTTTTCGGTCAGCAAATAGCCAACACGGTTGCCAATATGCACAGTTTAATTTCATTGAGTAACAAAGCCAAATCCGCGGAATTATCTGTCCAGCTGCACTTTTTTGTATGTGGCAGAAAAGCTTCTGTTTTTCTCATCTTTTAGAAAAGGACCTTTAGGTTTGCATGGTCCAATTTTTACAATACTTCGCTTAAGTCGAAATTCAAAATATTCTTAGGATAATAACCACGATCTGTTGGATACGGATCGTTCAGATCAGGTAGTTTATCTGCAATAGTCTCCTCCAAAACATCTTCACATTGAGTATATCTTTCGTTACGTTAAAGGTATCAATATTTAAATCTTTAGTTTCATCTACATTAGTTAAACTAACGCCAGATTGAGTTTTCTCGAAAGATGTCGATGCATCGCTGTCCTTTGACGTTCCTGGTTTTTCAGAATCGTGTACTGACGTAAACATCGATGTTATTTTAAGGTTCTTTTTAGCAGATTCCTCTTTTGCTTTTTGAAGCTTCCGTTTTTGAGCACCACTTGCATAAAACCTCTTTCCCGCACTGGACATATTGCAGATTCACGAAAAACAATTAAAAATTAAAAACTACCCGCAATATTTACTAAATACCCTACATCTAGTTAACATGCAGTTAGACTAAACAAGTTAAATGTTAAATAAAGACCCTTCAAATTTCTGATTTCTGAAGTTGTGTTTAATAACATAGAAGCGATTTATTGCTGTGACCTATAACTGAAACAAAACAAATATATGGGCGGTTGAGAACATTATAGTTTTGTTTGGACTGACTGTTTTATTTTGTTTTCGATAACACAACCTGATGATTTGTTAGAATGTGTAACACTCAAATATCAAGTTGTCGTATATCGGTATTCTTTGCATTTCTACTTTAAAAGCACTGATAATTTTAAAGAGGTCCTAATTTAACAATTACTTTATCTCGGCCGCTGCGTAAATTAGGGGCCCCCTTGGCTCGGGGGCCCCCCCGCAATGCGGGGTCTGCGGGGCCTTCCGCTACGCCACTGCCTACTCTTTTAAATTGTAAAAATCCGCTTTTGTAATTATTGGGAAAAAAACAATGGCGTTTTTTGACACAAGTTAAGCCGATTAACACAAAATTCGAACAACTGGGTCTGCTTTGTTAGCCCCGAAATATAAACTTTCGGTACGTGAACGGAAAAGCTTTGCTTGTCTGTTTATTTGATTTTTAAAACATTAGAAATATGCTTTCGATACGGTTGAAATCTGAATATAAAAATGTATGAAAAAAAAAGTTAAAATAAAATATTTACTAGATCATTCATTAAACCAACATACTTAGGACAAGAGTTCTTTAACAAGAAGAAATAGTTACCATGCATTTTTTAAATCGCCACAGAATTAATCCTGTTTTTCTGTGAGTTATGAACACACTATTTAACAAGCTGGCAATGCGTATGCCATCTTGTAAGGTTTGCTTGCCTCTTGCAAAGCGTAACATAACTTTCAGGCCCATTTTGCCCCTTCGTGTATGTTTTATGTTTTGCCCTACGGAGTGCGGAAGTGGCAATGAACGGTGAGGACCTGCAGCTTTAGTTAGGCTCTGCACCACGGAAGTGCATGCATGCAGTGGCAGTCCGTCCTATTAGACATAACTTTGAAAAGATTAAATTCTTTTACACAGTTTCTACGTCTTAACACCACCGCGTACATTTAAAATTAAGCGCCAAATAAATAGTCGTTTGTCTGTAAATACAGTTTTGCATAAGCGAAGGCCGAGCTTATCGGGCCAAATGATTCCAGCTACGACACAATCAACCAATTTATTATTCTTAATAAATTTGCATGCACATTGATACAAGTAATGCAATAATCAGATAGACAGATGCAAAGAAATAGTGGGGATTTCAGAACTCAATAAGTACGGCAAAGGCACGGCCTCTGTAGCAGCTTCACGGAGCCGGTCAGCGGCAGTTAGTTGCAGCGTACAGCTATTGTCTTTCTTTATTTCATACGTAGTTTGAAAATTTGCAGTAACTATGGAAATTATCGTTGACCACCTTTTTAACAAAAATTTAATAGATTTTATAACGAAAACTTGAATTGAAATAAAAAATCATGGGCGATGTACTTCAAAATGACGAGGGCCGTTACAGACAGACAGTAGGAAGAAATCTAGATCGTTTAATACTGAATGGTATAAAAGAATGGACTGGGCTAACTAATAGCGATATTAAAAACAAACTATTTTGCTGGAATTGCTTACTATGTTTATCTTTATCTAGCCCCTCAAAAGTATAGTCTGAAAAAGAATACTCTGTTTCAGCTGCAATTAAAAAACGTGCGTCGACCAAAGAACATTTATGTGCCACTGTTAGATTAAAATTATTTAGCAAATCACGCATTAACTTAGCTTTAGACGAAGGTTTACGTTTTCAAATTAAAGTGCATAATGATAAAGTGAAATATAATCGAAATTTTATGAGTAGATTAATTCATTTAACAACAGGTCTTAGTAAATTAGAGTTGCCGTAATTTTTTTACTTTTTAATCTTAATGTTAAATCATTTTTGCCATTTAATGAGTATCTGTATATAAAATACTTAATTACTTTAACAATATTTATTTAAATAAATAAATATTGTTAAAGTAATTAAGTATTTTATATACAGATACTCATTAAATATGGACTTTAACGAAGTAAAGCTGGAATTTATAAATAAAATTTTTGACATTGCCTACTCAAATTTTGAACCCACGGAACGCCACTGCATGCATGCACCTTCAAACTCTATAGATTCGTATATGTCGGAAATGAAGCTAAGTTTCGTAAATCCACAAAGAGAGTTTTGCCAGCTATAGGCAACACAACGCACGTCAGAGTGCGTTGGTAGTTGTCCGCGACCTGCCATCGGAGAATACCGATTTAAAAATTATATATTATACTTCGTCTGAAAGAATGAACTTTGTACGACTAGTTGAGAGCACAGCACCTACACCACTGCATCAATGGACTGACATAGTGTTCTAAAACTGTCAGACAATCAACTTTGCAAATGTACACATTAACCGACGTATGGCTACTAAAATTGGCAACTAGATTTGAATTTCCGGACAATCGGTTTTTTCGTAAGCGGATATCCGGAGATGGTGTGAGCCAAAAATCCGATATTTGGATTTATTCGGATGTTTTGCCATTTCGGATTTTATGCTAAGATCCGCATTTCGGATTTGTATTCTAATCCGGATGTAGGATATTTAATTTCTATCCGAATCTTAGATTATCTGAAGAATATGTTATGTTATTTAGTACAATTTTGAAGGTATGTAAAATGTCAACTCTGCGGATTTCAATATTAAAATTCGAAATTATATAATTTGGATTATACAATGGTATGCATTTAATTTTTATTGAATTTTCATATCGGTTGGAGCTGCGACCTTTTAAAACTATAAATTTTATATTGAAATAAAACTTATACTGCAGTGTGTCTCAAATTCGAGTCTCAACACTGGGATCTCCAAAACGGTAAGAGATACAAAGTCGGAAATAGGGAAAATTCTGCATAATTTTATGCAGTATTAAAACATTTTTTCAGATTTAAGGTAACTCTTTCAATTTTTGAAATATTTTGAAAAAACAAAATTTTAATATTCTTCTTTTTTCAATAACTTTTTTATTTTGTTAATTTACATGTACATTATCAAAGCACTTTTAAAAAATACACTCGAAAATGTGCTCAGAAATTTTCTACCTTCTTTTGTTTGTGCGATACAAAAGCCTACTTTTGTATTTCTATCAACGCCATATTTGTTAATACGTTCATCAGATACCCCTCTTTATAAGCTTTTTAATATCGTATAACAAACCTACAACAATTATTGTATTTAAGCAAAATTTTAGAGAAATTCTGATTTTTCACCAAAATTAGTAAGCCATGACCACTGTGATTCCTGGCATACCAGAAATTTAAAGATTTCTTATCATTTCAGTTTTATAAACGTATTTGGGAAGAACACTACGACAGAAAAATCAAATAATGTTTAAATTCATAAATTTACTTTTCGGTACAACTAGTAGGCTGTGACAGCTACAATACTCACGATATACAAACGATATTCGAGTAAAAGGCAGAAACTAAATATATTAATTCGTTAGTGCTACTACAACAGTAAGAGAATAAATGGGCAAAACAGGTCGCTGGTACTTTCCCATACTTTTTACGTTTTAAATACCCTCGCTCCAATAAATGACTGAATAACATTGTTTTAACAAAAATGTTAAAAAACAAAATTAAAAAAAAGGTGGCGTCCCCATTGCAACTTGCAAAGTTAATTAGCTGCTATTGGAGTTGAAACGTTAAGTTTATTATACACTGTGTCCATAAAGTAACCCCCCCCCCTAACTAACTTTTGAACGACTTAATATTTTACTACAAAATTTGGTGTGCTTTAATGGGAAATTAAATACCATTGGTTAGCTCATAATTAAATAATGTATCATTCAAAATGGCGGCTGGGCGCCATTTTGAAATTTTTTTTTAAATAGAAAGGGGGGTCGAGTGACACCTCATTTGAAAGGTCTTTTAGTTCTGCGTCTGATCCTAGAGTTTCAAAGAAAAATATTTAGCCATAACAAAATAACAAACGTTTGAAGTAAAGAAGTCTATTAAAAAAAACTAAGAATTAAAGCAAAAACAAATGAAATTAAGTGTTCGAAATGTTCACCATTCACTTCTTGGCACATAAAAAGTCGGTTATGACATTCCTGCCTTACATTTTCATAAGTTTCTGGAGTGACATTTCTGCAAACTTCTGTAATGCGTTTTTTATAGAAATGTCACTCCAGAAACTTATGAAAATGTAAGGCAGGAATGTCATAACCGACTTTTTATGTGCCAAGAAGTGAATGGTGAACAATTTCGAACACTTAATTTCATTTGTTTTTGCTTAAATTCTTAGTTTTTTTTAATAGAATTCTTTACTTCAAACGTTTGTCATTTTGTTATGGCTAAATATTTTTTTTTAACTCTAGGATCAGACGCAGAACTAAAAGACCTTTCAAATGAGGTGTCACTCGACCCCCCTTTCTATTAAAAAAAAAATTTCAAAATGGCGCCCAGCCGCCATTTTGAATGATACATTATTTAATTATGAGCTAAAAAATAGTATTTAATTTCCCATTAAAGCACACCAAATTTTGTAGTAAAATATTAAGTCGTTCAAAAGTTAGTTAGGGGGGGGGTTACTTTATGGACACAGTGTATTTTAACAGCGTCTAAATAATGTTAATGTTTGGAAAATGTAAATCGCAAAATGAAGAAGTTATAGAGGAAAGATGAAATTTCAAAATTTGGTTTTGATTTTTATATTTTTCAAAAACTAAAAAAGTTACCCTAAATCTGACAGAAACCTCCTAATACTAAATAATATTACGCAGAACTTTCCCCATTTAACAGACTTTGTATCTCTCGCCGTTTTCGAGATCCCAATGTTGGGATTCGAATTTGAGGGTCTCGATCAAGGATATTTTATATACCTACTATTGTTCGGGACGGCCAGCATCCGATTCTGGCTCCCTGAAGAGTGCCGAGTGCAGGTTTATTTAATTCATGTTATATCTTCAAAAAGCGGTTTAAAAAAATTATGAAGCGTTTGAATTTATGTATTAAAATAACGAATTTGATCTTGAACGGCGGTTTTTACTGGAATAAACATTAACAATTTACTCCTATGTTTATCTGATTTAACTACGTAGATATCTAAATGTCAGACGAGTTCGGACTGTAAATTTGCGAATTGATTTGAACCACAAACTTCATCAGGTAAATCCGCAGAACAGATTTTTCGAATTAATCTATATCTTGGATTTTTCTTATAAATGAAAACAACTGACTTTTCGGATAAATTCGGAATCGGATTTTTGGGATAAATCCGTATTTCAGATGTTTTTGGATAAAACTGATATCGGATTAATTCGGGCACCGAATTCGCATGACAGATTTAATCCATGCAGTTAAAACCTAACTAATTTCGGATTATACGGATTTAAAACCGTAACGGATTTAACTGCACTAATTAATGGCTTCTACCTCAAACAGCTTCACTGACTTATTTTGTAAATTAAGCATTAATATGGGAGGAAGTAACAACTTTTATTGTAAATAAAGCAATTCCCAACTTCAACAGGTTTTGTATTTTAGCCTTATACGTATTTTTACATGTTAACATGTCATTTTCAGAGGCAAAATTAAAAGTAAACAGTTGGTGTTGCTATAGGAACAATAAATCTTCTTAACTTAGTTTTGGTTTTCGATATCTGCGTCCAGATGACTTGATTTCTCATTCCAAAACGTCTAATAACGGTGAATTTAAAAGATCAATTTGTTCATTCATTAAAGGTACAGATTTTAATTGTTTGTGAATTTCTAAGCTTCTAGTATATCTAATTTACATTTATCATCACAAAAGTGTAAACATTTTATAGTGTTATTAGATGTCATTGAATGATTCTGTTCTAATAAGTGTTTAGTGTAATTGGATTTATGGGGGTGTTTGTACTTGTAACAACGTACAAAGCTAAAATACAAAACCTGTTGAAGTTAAGAATTGTTATATTTACAATAAATTAAAATGAACTTCAACGAAGTAAAGCTCGAACTTATAAAATAAAGTAACAACAACGTCTTACACAGATACGGTTTTGAATACACCAACTTTAAATTTCGTGCATCGTTTCCATTTGCATCAAACGAAACAATTTAAAAAGAGCAATTTGTTTCCCGAGAAGGTTGGTCGTTTTCTTGCTGGTTTCTACAAATTCGCTCCTACAAAATTGCAAAACGAATTAAATCGATTGTTTGTTACAAAAGCGACTTGTAAAGACAGGGAAAAATACTTCAGCAGGTAATTTATGGCAAACGGTCAAGCAGAACAAATGTAGTTCGCTGTTTGGGGTGCTATATATTTTAGTTCCTAGATTTCCCGAGTGCCAAATAACCCACAACGCGGTTAACACTTGCCTAGGGATTTCACCGGGATGCATTAACGTTCCAGCAAAAATTAATCCTTGGTCAAAATGCAATACGGATTGACCTTTCATCTTTCTATTTTCTTTCAACAAAATCGTTATCAGACAAGTCGTTGTGTTTTACACTTCGAAAAAACTTTACTAACGTTATAGCGTATTGGATTTTCCAAGTTTACGCCGTCACGGATATGCAAAAGACGCCAAGAAAACTACGCAGAGTCTATTGAAGTGCTCATCCGTGTTCTCTTTTCTGTAATGGATTTTCTAAGTTTTCTTGTTGCAGACTTCACGCTTTGTCGGTCGCTTCTACTGGAGAACTTGTAAGGGAGCGAACAACGTGTTCGGTTTACGACATGAAGCTATGGAATGCAATAAAACCTAAATAGGCGTTTTATATTTTTCCATAATGGGAGCTTAATGTTTCGAATATCTTGATACCTGCCCGGTGCTTCCCCTACTTAGGCTAAATGGGATGAAGGTGCTTTAAAAGAGCCGACTCGAGAATTAGATATTTATTAAGGATCAAGACGTAATTGCCTTCGTTCGATAAAGCTGTTCGAAGATCCCTTTCCTGGAACGTCAGACAAAATTGCGTTCTTTACTTATTAAATCTTAAAGGCTTGCTTTTAATACTTTGCCGTAATGATAAGTATTTAATAAATAAGCTTGCCCCTTTACTGATTAAATTCAACGTAATAAATAATGTAGGTGTACAGTAAGTTATAGCGACCTTGAAATTAATAATTTTATTAACGTCTCTCAGTTGTTTCGTTATCACCTTCAAAGATAAAACAAACGACCTTCTACGTTAGCATGTGGGTCCAGTGCCCCGACTTTTAGTCACAAAGCAGCAAAAAAAGTCTATCAAACCCGTGACCATTCATATTCTTCGCTTTATAAACTCAGTTATCTGTCAACTCAAAATGATAAAACAGCTGACCAAATAAATAATACGTAACTAAACGAGCTCGCATAAGGTCAAACATATAGTCGTAATGCTGTTAATAATCACCTACATAATTCGTTTAGAATTCCAAAGAAGCTACAACTATATATTTACAGGAATTATGCAGAAATTTATTACTTATTTATGGCCCTATACTTTTAATACTGACAAAATACTCGACTAAATATCCGGACACTGTAAAATAAAAAATCAAAATGTGGCCAATAAGGTTCGATAAAAAAATTGTACTATATTCTCCGAAATTAAACACATGGGCGGAAATCAGAGGAGTACTTAGTCCTTTTTACCAGAGGGCTGTTTTGTATCCAAATGCAACAAAGAAGGAATTCGGAATGGGGTAACTCGCCGCGGATTTGTCGCCGCCACACGCTGAGTGCCGCGCGATAAGAAAAACCATGTTTTGTAAACTGATTGATGTCCTCTATGAAACGCCGTTTAAGCTAGGGAAGGGACAAAATTTCTTTAAAGTCTCTTATTTCATTTTTGTTAAAATGTTTTTTATTATTTGAAAATAAAATTTGAAAAGGAAAATATATTCTTTCTAACGCGCAAAAATGTGTTTCCAATGTGATAAATCTGAAAAAGTTAATTTGTGGAGTCTTGAATTATTATTTTTGCTAACATAAAGCTTCTACTTTTCACAAGAGGACGTCGTTACGCATCGAATGAATTTTAGTTAATACAGGACTCGATGTATAAATGCTCCATTTTAACTACCGAAAACGCGTAATTAGCCGAATTGAGGTAGAAGTGAGATACCTAATTGCCTTAACGTTAATTATTGGCTATAGTTGTTTCATAAATTTAAAAGAAAATATCTATGAGCCAACCTATATCTCAGTAAATGAAAATTTTGTAAACACAAACATAAGGTATAGTAACTTTAATAACATACAACAGAAGCCAAAACAGCCGAGCCAAGTGTTTTGCAGGTTTATGCGCGCCACCTACTGCGGACGAGTAGAAGTATTATGTTCACATAAATTATTTTTCAAGACTTCACAAAAATTTATTTTTATGAAGTAAACATTTTTTCTCGACGTCGCAATTTTTTTTTCTTATTGACCATATTAATAATTTAGATTTAACACATTTCAAATTTTTTTTGCGTCAGGAAAAATTTTGATTAAAAAAATTAATTTTTTTTCTCGCAAATATAAAAGCAATTTTTTTCACCAGGAAAAAAAACTTTAAAAAAATAAAAAGCAAAAAAGATTTTTTGATAAATATGAAAATAAATCAATTTTTAATTGATTTATTGTAAATGAAACAATTCTTAACTTCAACAGGTTGAACTTACGAATTGTTTTATTGACAATAATTTTATATGAACTTCAACGAAGTAAAGCTAGAATTTATTTATAATTTTTATTTGCTTAACTGGCCTAAAGGGCGCTTCATAGACCTTAATAAAGTACAACAAATGTATTTTACATTCCTATACTTTCAGTATTGATTTCATACAAATTTTCCGATTCAATATTTTCGCGGAAAGACATAGTTTGAACCTCCAGGAACCCAAAAAAGTGGTTTAAAACTGTTGAACGGATGGTCCGATTTGGATGAGCTTCGGAGTGTATCAAAAATTCGTAGAGAGAATAAGTTTAAAAAAAACAAAATCGGAAGCGGATGTTGGATATGTTTTTTGGTAGCATTTTATATTTCGGAAAAAGAATTTTCTGAATAGGGTCTTATTGAAGCCCTTCAGGCAAATCCAACGTTTTTATTTCGACGCTCGTTAGTGACGCGCAATGTTTGTTAGTACTACAACGTTGTGCATAAATACTTTTGAGAGTAAAACCTATAAAGTATAGGAAAGTCGATGTGAAGTCCTTCATGTTTTTTAATAACTAACCTGCTTACAGTTCGATATTATACAGATTCGTCTAAATATATCAAGAATATTATTTTCTGAATGTACAGATGTAACCTCATGGTAACATTAATGGCGTTTTCATTGCGTCTATGCAACACACAGCGCAGGAAGCACCGCAAAACAGCTATTTTATTTCTGGACGGTATATTATTACTAGCAGCTGGTTGCAGAAAGCAGACCACAATAAAATTAAAAGTGTACCGATATGCAAGTGCAAAAATTTTACTTATAGTGAGATATTATGGTTTCCATAGATACCATGGCGCGGAAAGTGTGAGGAAAGACCGTAGATGCGCTGGGCGGACGATATTAAGAAAATAGGTTCAGGATGCATTATGACGGCGAGAGACCGGGAACAATCGAGAACTTTAGAGGAGTAATGTAGCAAAAACTAAAACAGACTAAATAGAAGGAGATAGAGCGATTATGACCATAGAAATATTATGGACTATCTAAGAGTTTTGCGTTATACTTAGTCACTTAGTAATATTATTTCTTGTTTTACGCACTAATCAAAATTGAAATAAATATGTTTACAATCAACGCTGTCCGTTTTAATTCACATAGCTTAGAAAATTTTGCTTATTTCGCGGCGAGTCGATTGCGGTGAGCTGTCCTAGACCAGAATCCGGAACGGAACAGCTCGCCGGTATGAGCTCAATAAGACTGTGACTTATTTAGTTATTCTCGTTTTGATGTTAAAGTTTTGCACTAATTTGATGAAGTACTTTCAAGTAGGTGACCGGGAAGAACAAGATACGTTGTATGGCCAACTAAATCTCCAGGTCTGAATGCCCTAGAATGTTTTGTTGGAACATTTGAAAAGTAGGGTTAATCAAAATAGACTCAACAACTCTGAAAATCTTAAAACTCGTATTCATATATACTACTATAGCTCGCACAGCCTTACAAGAATTTAGCCACCGAATTACGCATTGTCCGGGTGTGAATAGCAAACATTACGAGCATTTGTTAACGTCACTTTAGTAGTTCAAATAGTTTAGTTGTTGTTAAAGTTCCTAAATGTTTTGCTACGATTGTATGGTTTTTAGTCTATTGTTTAAATTTTGGTGACTCAAAAATTCAGTTTTAATACCAATTAATTATAGAATAGTATTCAAATTCCAATTCAATGGCGATTTACGCTATATATTTTTGCACAGTTCAATTAATGACGCACGTAACGTAATACAATATTAGTTGTAGCACTGTCAGATCTTTCAGTCTAAGAATAAGAACAATGACAACCCATCAGGAATTTTGTAATAAAGTCTTGCAAAAGTAGACTCTATTGAAAGTTTACACCAGAACATTTAATGAAGATTTTGATTAAATACCTCATCTCATCAGAACGTTCAAACATTTCCCAATTACTCTAAAATTCCGACATTGTTCGAGTGTTTCATATTTTACTTAGTTTGGAAGATTTTCATTTGATTAAAATAAGTTGTAATTTATAGGTTCAAAGCTTTTGCAATTAAAACTAGCGTTAACATAACAATTTACTAATTGTACAATGTACATAAGCAGGATTAATACTCCATGGACACCCATCACGACTCAATGTTGCTTAAATATTTATATATTAACACCGCCACGCTCAAAAATCTCAAATAAATAATTTGACTTTTACAAACAAAACTGAGTAAGCAACATATGTTAATTAAAACGATGAGTCATGTTGGGTAACCACACTTTGTACAAACCTATTTTAAAATTTCGATTTTATGTAATTCCCATCAAAAAATGTTGTAAAAGTTGTGTTTGATGTTATCCTCAACTTTAATCAATCCGCCCGCTCCAAACCCAAGGCGCTTGCACGGCGCAGCACTGGGGATTACCTACTCATAACAGGCGCTAGCTATATTATACGCTCCCTAATTCGGACTAGAAATGCTTGCTATTTTAAACATTGTATTTACTTGTTTGTCTTTTGTTCTAGGTGCTTTCATATTATATAAATTTACTGTAAAATAACTTTGCAAGGCTGCAACAAAATTTTAAAAATAATACAAATTCAGAAAAGCAACTAAAAGGCGAATAAGAATATGCAAAAACGTACAAAGTGTTCTATTTAAAAAAACGCAAGTTTTATATCGCGCTCTTATATGGAACCCCCTGTATAATTTACAATAATTTTAAAACGTTATTCTCTTAGTCCGCTAAAACAATTATTCAAAACACTTTTCTGTATTTTAAATAGTAAAGAAAATATTGACGAAAATATTGACTCGCCCTGTATTTACAGCATATAACTTTCAAATAAAATAATTAACTTACCTAAGCCTCCCTTAACACTTTACAAAGAACACTGGAATATGTCAAATACGTAGAACTCTTACATAAAACAACCACATTCTTCAACCACCTTAATACTAACTGATAAATAGTGGCGATATCAAATAACTTTAATTTCAAGTATCAAGTAACATGTCTGTAACGCTGTAAGATTTATCCAATCAAATGTGGTAAAATCAAGGTAAAAGTTGTTCGCGCAAAAAGGCTATGAGGCAGCTGCTGAATTTAAGGTACAAAAACCTTCCTTCAATTTTTATCAAACTTATTACGTGATACGTTTTAAAATAACATGTTTACATGTGCATAGTAAATTTATATGTATTTTAATTAAAACCCTTTAAAATTAAAATTAAGAAAATTTTAAAAAAATTAAAATCCTTTCAATAATTTATAAAATTGCGTGCAAAATATGATAATTTAATATATTTATTTATATTATTAATATTTTTTTAATTTTAGAGATCAGGGCCGTATTGATTTTAAAACAGGAGGGTTTTCAGAAATTCAAATTTCAGAGGATCTTTAATAAAATTAGTCATGTCATGACACCACGTAATATGACTTAATTTTGTTGAACAAGTTATTATCACCTTTCAACTGCAGGGGTGGACGTTGGAGAATTTTAAGTAATAAAACCTAAAAATTTAAGGATATACTCCAATCCACCCAAGTTTAGCATCGTTGTAAAGCTTTCGATGTCGACATAAAAACCTGTAATTCTACAGGATGTTAATGAATTGTAGGGACAAACTTCTAGGGCTTGCAAAACACAACAAAGCAAACAACTTTTGTTAATAAATGTGGGGTCAAAAGTGTTTCCTTTAGAAAATAGAGCCTCTTAAAGATTCTTTAAGAAGTACCTGAAAATAGGCAACCCAAATTGCATTTTCAATTATTTTGCACAGGTTGCACGGAATTTGGAAAAAAAGAACGATCTAGACATATATGCATTCAAATAATGTCAATTTTGACACAATTCGATATTTTTGTGATATTTTTTTACTTTTCTTGTATTCGTTTCTTTCTGTGCCTTTTATAATTCGCTTTTTTCGTTCTGTGATTTTTTTGATAATTATTTTCTTCGTTATTTTCGTTCTGTGTTTCGTATTTTTGTGTTATGGCGAATTATACTTTTGCCGAACAGCATGACATGATATTCATGTATGGAGTTGCATGGGGTAACGCACGCGAGCTGCTCGCCTGTATCAAAACATTTTCCGAATAGGAATCATCCATTGCACAAGGCCTTTAGTGTAGTTTCACGTCGGCTGCGGGAGGAAGGTATATTCGTTGTCAACAGACACAACTGTGGAGCTACCGGAACAAGGCAAACGGTGGATTTTGAGGAAGAAGTTTTGGTGAGAGTGGTTGAAAATCCTTCTACTAGTTCAAGAGCCATCGCTTATGAAATGGGAGTGAACGTGAACCATGTTTCAGTATGGGAGGTACTACATGAGCAGCAGCTACATCCGTACCATCCACAGAAGCTACAAACCATGGTTGAAGCAGATTTTCCCAGAAGGGTAGAATTTTGCCAGGAATTTCTGCGGCGGTGTAATGAGTATCCAGAATTCCAAATCAACGTTATGTTTAGTGACGAGGCATCTTTTACGAAAGAAGGAATATTCAACAGTAGAAACAGCCATATTTGGGACGATGAAAATCCCCATGCTGTGGTTCAA
The DNA here is from genome assembly GCA_958336395.1 of Ctenicera cuprea. NCBI lineage: Eukaryota > Metazoa > Arthropoda > Insecta > Coleoptera > Elateridae > Ctenicera > Ctenicera cuprea. The sequence continues at coordinate 16,395,391 of OY284487.1, read as the reverse complement.
AAAGGATACCAGCAAAGATTTTCAGTAAACATTTGGGCCGGGATTGTTGGCGATAGACTCATTGGACCATATCTGCTACCCCAAAGGTTAACAGGAGCAATTTATTTAAATTTCTTGCGCCATGTCCTGCCTGAACTTTTGGAAGATGTTCCACCTCAAATGTGGCTGCAGCACGATGGTGCACCTACTCATTTTTCGGCGGAAGTCAGGGAATTTTTAAATTACACTTTTCCCAACAAATGGATAGGTTGAGGATGGCATGTGGCGTGGCCTCCACGTTCTCCTGATTTGACCCCACTTAATTTCTTTTTGTGGGGTCATGTTAAAAGGTTAGTGTATGCTACCCCAGTTGAAACTGTACAAGAACTTACTTATTCTTGCTACATGTGAAGAAGTTCAACAGACTCCTGGTATATTTAGAGCGGTGCGCATGAATTTACTTCGTAGATGTGCTTCGTGTGTAGAAGCTGGGGGGCGACATTTTAAACATTTACTATAATTTTTTTATTTTTGAATTAGTTATTGTAAATTTTTCAAATAGTTGATTTTTGCTTTGTAATTTTGGTTTTTTCTATTGCTTAGTTTTGAAACATTTTGTTAATTAATTTATTTTAAATTTTATTTGAATTTAAAAAGGGGGAAAGAGGACTTTATTTATCCTGTATTAATTTCCGTCGTTATGGAAGTAAATAGTAGGTAGTAAATTGAGTTGCCTATATTTAGGGCTTTTTAAAGAATCTTTGAGAAGAGCTCTATCCCTGAAAGGAAACACTTTTGACCACACATTTATTAACAAGAGTTGTTTGCTTTGTTGTGTTTTGCAAGCCCTACAGGTTTGTCCCTACAATTCATTAACACCATGTATATTAAAATCTAGTGAACATTTAAGTAGAGGGCCGTAATAATATAATAATTAATTTTCTGTCGAAAAAAAACATTTTTAACACTTTACGTGCAATTTATGCCAAGTTCATGTTAGAAATGTATATACTAAATCCGGAACTCTGTCAACTATACGTAACGACGGGCTCTGCTCCTACATTTCGACTCGGCTTACTTATTTATTATTTTGTTTGCAGTATTTAGAGGGAATGTTTATGTAACAATCACGTTGAGCGACACGGCGCTTGATTTCAAAAGCTTGCGTGGGGAGTAGCCGACGGGTTCAGCTAGTTACCATTTACATTTTCATAAAATATGCTTTAAAAATATTCTAGTTCTTGGTGAAGAAATTTTCTCCCATTGGTGTTTTCTTTATGCCATATTTAATTGATTACATACATCATTTGTATATTTTTAGAACTTTCTATGTTTCGATAGGTTGTTAATTTTGTTTTTTGCTAGCATATAACGTTTACTATATTTTGTTATATCAAATGAGAATTAACAGAAAAATTGTACAAAAAGTGTGCAGCACTTTGCCTAAACTTTTTCCAACTTTTACCTTTGATATTTATTTTATTTTCAAAAGTATGTTTGTATAACGTTATATGTCGATTTGATCTTCAACCGCAGTGGCGGTTTCAGTAAAGGAGCGCCTAAAGGGCCCAATGTATAGGGTGGAGCAACAAATAAAAATAAATAATTTTTTGCAGTATCTCAAAATTTTATTATATTTTTAGATAGTAAAGTACAAGAAAAAAAAAATTAACAGTGTTGCAGAGCATTTGGAGTTTTTATTTACTGCCACATTTTATTACTAAATTAAAACCCAAATAAATAATGTCATTACTACAAAATAAAATAGGTAGGTAAACTACTATAATTCCTTTGTATATTTCCTATTTTAAATTGTTTATACGGGCTGAGTCAAGCTATACGCCTTATTTTTTAGTGAGTTTATTATTAGGATTTTAATAAAAATTTTTGGTGTGCATTATGAACGGTACGACTTTTTTTGGCTTAAACGATGCTGTATGATGTTTACAATATGATCCTTATTGAATTTTAGATAATTTTTATGATTCGGCTGTAAAATAAGCATTCATTATGTTAGTCTAGTAGGAGGGTACGCACGCACGCGTCACTATGTTTTTGCGTAAAATAAGTAAACTTTTGATGAAACAATTGCTTGTAAGTAAACATTTCTACTTCTTCGAGTTTCTTGTTGGATAAAAACTAATTAGTTTTTTATTTAAATTTTGTTTAGTTTATAGTCTTATAGTTTTCATTCGATGTTATCCTAATATTGAAGTAACTATTATTTAATGTAATCTAAATACCTGAGTTTCTGTTTTTTTATGTTTATTGAAATAATGATTTCACTATGCATACTGACAACCATTAAATCGTTTTGTGCAAATACATCATAGGTCTCGGTCTACTAGACTAACATAATAAATGCATATTTTACGGCTGAACCGTGAAAATTGACAAAAAAAGTCGTACCGTTCCATTTAAAAATAAACAGTTGAAAATCGCTATTTTTACATTTGACGTCCAATCAAAAAACTGACTGCGCCAGGTTGTAGAGCACCCTTCGATACATATGCACACCAAAAATTTTTAATATATTCCTAATAATAAACTCACTAAAAAAAAGGCGTATAGCTTGACTCAGCCTGTATAGTATACATACATATATTTACCCGTCAAAGATTACTTTGTTACGCCTCTGTATTTCAATCTAAACCAGGCAGAAACCTTCTCATAAATTTGAGTACTTACACCAAATCGAAGTCGTAAATAACTCGGGAAAATATCTTATACCTATGTCTCAAGTTAGAGAGTACAAGAAAAAATATGACCAGAGTTTTGCAGAGCACTTCGAATTTCCATTTAGTGCCACTTCAGATCCACTTGTAGCCAGAAAGGGGCACGATATTGCAGAAATGTGAAATCATGAGCTCTCGCGTTTCCATTCAACCCTCGCTTTCGTCCTTTTTAAGTGCTCCAGACACAACCAATATGTTCACTTGACGGCCAAGCTTTGAAAAAGTCAGCAATGAATACGCAACGCCAAATAAACGTTCCCGCCACTATTTTGCTACAATCGATTTTCTAATTGTCGAGGTGGGAATGGCAAATGGAAAACCCGCAAAACCGTGTAGCGCTTTAAATTACTTGATTCATCTCATGTCGATACCGCGAAATTGCTTCAGCGTGACGCTCTTGCATTCAAGAGGAAATTAGATTTATAAACTATCAGAGAATTTGCAGATAATGGGATACTGAATAGCAATTTCATAAGGGCACAATAAGATTTTATCGGAGACTGAGCTCGAATCCCGCGTGGAATCTAAAATTGGAAAACGTTTAATTTTTTCTTCAAACGAAAACGCGTTGGGAACATATTTCCGATTTTATTTCAGTTTTAAGTACACGATTTGCATAATATTTGAAAATCAATAATTTAATAAAAAATATTTTTTTTTGAATATGTAAAAAATGGAGAAGTATTTAAGCACAGCAGTAACTCCGTAAAAATCATAAAACGGTAACTGCCCCTACTAGAGAAAAGCCATTTTAATGCTATTAAATACGGCGTTGTTAAAATTGTTACCGTTATAAACAGAATAAGTTTTTTCACAAATAAATTTTTTTTGAATAAATAAAAAATGGAGAAGTATTTAAGCACGCAATAACTCCATAAAAAGCATAAAGCGGTAACTGGCCCTACTAGAGAAAAGCCGTTTTAATGCTATTAAATACGGCGTTGTTAAAATTGTTAACGTTATAAACAGAATAAAGTTTTTCACAATAAAATGACAGAAAACAAATTAAAAATCTTTAAAAGTTTAACAAAACTTATGCTTTATTTAAATTGCAAATATTCATTTAATTTTTTCCATCTCCTTTGCCTAGAGCGTTTTGTAGAATGAAAAATATTAACCATATTTTCCTTACTTCTGTTTCGAGAGAAAATTTCTACCGTGGCCACCTTTAGTACAAATAGATCGTTATTACATTATAGCACAAATTGAATTTATTTTTTCTTTTTATTATGGCTCGGGAGATAATCCATCTCCAGGTTCTACACTGATACGAAATCGATACATTCCTGCGACTGAAACAATATTTTCTGTTTAAACTTCATTTCGTTACGTTTGCTCTGTCTAGAGGAAAACAAACAAGTAAATATCTGTAGAAAGTAGCCTGTACATTATTGCACATGTAGTTTAGCCCACAACAAAGTTCATACAGTATCGGTCCGACCTTAATTGTGTAAAGCTCGAAACACTACCCTTCATACATATAAATTTCCATGCATACTCTAGTATGACATGGCCTTATAGCATTTGCAAACAACATCCGGATTCGGTGCGGTAACACGGAAATCAGTAGCGACTCGTAGTGTAAACATTCTATTTGTCATTCATGTCGTTTTCTCAAAAAGATAATAAAAATTTTAAAAAATTTTGTCCACGTCACACCGTGCACCTCCATTCCTCTTCCGTTTACCTCTCGCACAAAACACAAAATTAGCAAAAAATAAAAAAAATGAATAAGGAAGAATGTTTGTGTGTATGAGAGGTGAGGTGGAATCAAATCAACAAAAGAGGAGGAAGTACTGTTGATTAGCTCGATAAAAAAGCAAACTTGTTTGAATTCGTACTTTTTATTTTGTTTTAAGAATGTTATCCACGAATACTGTATCACTCCTTCTCTTATGTCTCCTTCTGTGGAACAAATACGGGGGAAAGAAGACAAAGGAAATGGAAGGTAGAATAAATGGAAGTTTTGTGTGAGTGATGGAATTAGATCAAGTATAATAGAAAAGGAAGTACTATTACCTTAATCAGAACTCAAACTTTTTGTTAGGTTTCTTGTACTTTTTTTTATTACATGTATTAGCCTAAATATAATTTTAAAATTTAACACAAATGCTTTAAATAATTTATTTAATAATAATCAAGCTAGTGCATTAATATAATCGGTTGCTAAGTCAATTTTCCAATGTTTCCGTAGCGCGCAGATGGAGGATTTAATCTAACGAGAAGTTATGAGATCAAAACTTAGTGAGGTCTATTATTTTTACTTTTTCATTGCTGTACAAAGACAATCAGGTTTATATTATTTTATTTAAAACAAATAAATATTGTTTTTTAATGCTACATAACAAAATTAATCAGGTGAACTTCTTGAAGCCAAAGAAAATAAGTAAATACACTATCTAAAGCCAATAAATTGCACTAATATTAAACAAAATAAATTAAAGTAAACATTTAATTTGAGTCCTGACAACGAAATGATTTTAATTCTGTCTAATTAGTTGTTATAAGTTTATCGTTAATTGTTTACGATTCACCTGATTAATTTTGTTATGTAGCATTAAATTTTAATAATTATTCGTTATTAATAATAGTTATTTACATAACAAGTCAGGAAAGTGATGCTTTGCAGAACGAACGGGTCTGTAGAAGTACGATGTCGTAGGCCGACTACTTTGGGCCCGCGAGTCTCCTAAAGACACTTTTCTGACGTACAACGTATATTATTTTTCTGCAATCGCTTTAATGAACTAAATAATATAAGTCAACATATCATAGTTTCGGCTGAGAGTTATTGTTGACAGAGAAAAAAGTTTAATGACATATGTTAGGTAGACATATGTTTGTGTCTCCAGAGTAATATCTAAAAATCAGACATGTTATTTCAAAACAGTACTGTAATAATTCATTACACTACTCGGTACTGTAATAAGCTACTTTCATGCAGCAAAAAAATCCTGTAAGTAGTCACTTTCCTGCCGGCTGCAGAAAAAAATAATATAAACCTGATTGTCTTTTTACAGTAATAAAAACATTTAAAAAAAGTAGACCTCATCAAGGTTTGAACATATAGCCTCTCGGTTAAAAAGCAACTTTTCTACTTGCACGTTACGGAGGCATCTAAAAATCGACTTCGCAACCGATTACATCACTGCACAATGGCTTAATTATTATTAAATAATTTATTTACAGCATTATTTGTATTAAATTTTTAAATAAATTGTCGTCAGGTAATTTAAAAAATGGTATCTTTCTATTTATGGTGATTGCAACTAATAATTTTTTTCTAGGAGTTTAAAATTAAGTTGTTTTAGTTTCGCATGCTAATCGGCCATGTTCAACCTAAAGCGGAATTCACTGTATAATTATATCGTAAAAAATGCCAAATAAATTTTTATTATTTGAATAAAAAACACAAAATAATGATTAGAAATATTAAATAAAATATACAGTGTATCCATAGAAACTCACACAAAAACATATGGAAGACCGTAACTTTATAAGCAAATAAAACCACTCGTTAGTTAAAAGTTAAATGGTTTAAAAGGATCTACACAAATTGTAATCGTGATCTAGTATCACTTCCGATTTTATTTAAAGTTAGTAACATTAATTTTCAAAAAAAAATGTTATTTTTTCGTTCTACTGGACAGAAAGTTTTTTAAACATACTAAATGGGCTATATCTTGACAAAATTACTTGTAAAAAATAGATAAAATATAATTAGTAGAAATATAAAATTAAAATTAACGAAAAATGATGTACCGTGATCTATTTAAAGAATAACGCAAATAGCACAGGATATCCTGTAGACATCCATTTTAGGTTTAATCCACATCCACACGTCCATGAACATAGAACGGATATCCACAGGATATCTGTACGCCATCCTATAAGGACGTCCTATAGGATATTATTTTACGTCTAGTGGGGACATTTAATATTTTAAGCACGGACGTATCGTAAATTGACAATTATACACGAATTTCTTTGTCATAAACGTCTTTTTATAGCCCACTGACCTCTTTATTGCCCATGAGCTATAATGAAACGTCAAACAACAATATCATACCTAATAAAAGCAGTTAAACTACCGTTGTTTACCCGCTACCATAGTTACGCTTCAAATCTCTAATTTAATCAAATCAACGCTAGATGTCGGTGGAAAATTCAATTTATTTTATAAATATTTTCAATTTATTTTAGAAATATTTTTAAATTAAAAAATCTTCATCCGTGCATAAAGTTGTGTATGTACCACGGGCGTAACTTGCTTTTATGGCCTTCGACGTATTCTTAGCCCTCGGCTGCCGCCTCGGGCTCAAAATTACGTCGTACGCCATAAAAGCCTCTTTACGCCCTTAATACATAAATAACTATTATGCACGGATGTATCATAAATTGACAATTATACACGAATTTCTTTGTCATAAACGTCTTTTTATAGTCCATGGACCTCTTTATTGCCCATTGGCTATATGGAAACGTCAAACAACAATATGATACCTAATAGAAGCAGCTTAAACTACCGTTGTTTACCCGCTATCATAGTTACGCTTCAAATCTCAAATTTAATCAAAGCAACGCTAGATGTGGGTGGAAAATTCAATTTATTTTATAAATATTTTCAATTTATTTTAGAAATATTTTTAAATTAAAAAATCTTCATCCGTGCATAAAGTTGTGTATGTACCACGGGCGTAACTTGCTTTTATGGCCTTCGGCGTATTCTTAGCCCTCGGCTGCCGCCTCGGGCTCAAAATTACGTCGTACGCCATAAAAGCCTCTTTACGCCCTTAATACATAAATAACTATTATGCACAGATGTATCATAAATTGACAATTATACACGAATTTCTTTGTCATAAACGTCTTTTTATAGCCCATGGACCTCTTTATTGCCCATGGGCTATGATGAAACGTCAAACAACAATATCATACCTAATAGAAGCAGTTTAAACTACCGTTGTTTACCCGCTACCATAGTTAAGCTTCAAATCTCAAATTTAATCAAAGCAACGCTAGATGTGGGTGGAAAATTCAATTTATTTTATAAATATTTTCAATTTATTTTAGAAATATTTTTAAATTAAAAAATCTTCATCCGTGCATAAAGTTGTGTATGTACCATGGGCGTAACTTGCTTTTATGGCCTTCGACGTATTCTTAGCCCTCGGCTGCCGCCTCGGGCTCAAAATTACGTCGTACGCCATAAAAGCCTCTTTACGCCCTTAATATATAAATAACTATTATGCACGGATGTATCATAAATTGACAATTATACACGAATTTCTTTGTCATAAACGTCTTTTTATAGCCCATGGACCTCTTTATTGCCCATGGGCTATGATGAAACGTCAAACAACAATATCATACCTAATAGAAGCAGTTTAAACTACCGTTGTTTACCCGCTACCATAGTTAAGCTTCAAATCTCAAATTTAATCAAAGCAACGCTAGATGTGGGTGGAAAATTCAATTTATTTTATAAATATTTTCAATTTATTTTAGAAATATTTTTAAATTAAAAAATCTTCATCCGTGCATAAAGTTGTGTATGTACCATGGGCGTAACTTGCTTTTATGGCCTTCGACGTATTCTTAGCCCTCGGCTGCCGCCTCGGGCTCAAAATTACGTCGTACGCCATAAAAGCCTCTTTACGCCCTTAATATATAAATAACTATTATGCACGGATGTATCATAAATTGACAATTATACACGAATTTCTTTGTCATAAACGTCTTTTTATAGCCCATGGACCTCTTTATTGCCCATGGGCTATGATGAAACGTCAAACAACAATATCATACCTAATAGAAGCAGTTTAAACTACCGTTGTTTACCCGCTACCATAGTTAAGCTTCAAATCTCAAATTTAATCAAAGCAACGCTAGATGTGGGTGGAAAATTCAATTTATTTTATAAATATTTTCAATTTATTTTAGAAATATTTTTAAATTAAAAAATCTTCATCCGTGCATAAAGTTGTGTATGTACCACGGGCGTAACTTGCTTTTATGGCTTTCGGCGTATTCTTAGCCCTCGGCTGCCGCCTCGGGCTCAAAATTACGTCGTACGCCATAAAAGCCTCTTTACGCCCTTAATACATAAATAACTATTATGCACGGATGTATCATAAATTGACAATTATACACGAATTTCTTTGTCATAAACGTCTTTTTATAGCCCATGGACCTCTTTATTGTCCATGGGTTATGATGAAACGTCAAACAACAATATCATACCTAATAGAAGCAGTTTAAACTACCGTTGTTTACCCGCTACCATAGTTAAGCTTCAAATCTCAAATTTAATCAAAGCAACGCTAGATGTGGGTGGAAAATTCAATTTATTTTATAAATATTTTCAATTTATTTTAGAAATATTTTTAAATTAAAAAATCTTCATCCGTGCATAAAGTTGTGTATGTACCACGGGCGTAACTTGCTTTTATGGCCTTCGACGTATTCTTAGCCCTCGGCTGCCGCCTCGGGCTCAAAATTACGTCGTACGCCATAAAAGCCTCTTTACGCCCTTAATATATAAATAACTATTATGCACGGATGTATCATAAATTGACAATTATACACGAATTTCTTTGTCATAAACGTCTTTTTATAGCCCATGGACCTCTTTATTGCCCATGGGCTATGATGAAACGTCAAACAACAATATCATACCTAATAGAAGCAGTTTAAACTACCGTTGTTTACCCGCTACCATAGTTACGCTTCAAATCTCAAATTTAATCAAAGCAACGCTAGATGTGGGTGGAAAATTCAATTTATTTTATAAATATTTTCAATTTATTTTAGAAATATTTTTAAATTAAAAAATCTTCATCCGTGCATAAAGTTGTGTATGTACCATGGGCGTAACTTGCTTTTATGGCCTTCGACGTATTCTTAGCCCTCGGCTGCCGCCTCGGGCTCAAAATTACGTCGTACGCCATAAAAGCCTCTTTACGCCCTTAATACATAAATAACTATTATGCACGGATGTATCATAAATTGACAATTATACACGAATTTCTTTGTCATAAACGTCTTTTTATAGCCCATGGACCTCTTTATTGCCCATGGGCTATGATGAAACGTCAAACAACAATATCATACCTAATAGAAGCAGTTTAAACTACCGTTGTTTACCCGCTACCATAGTTACGCTTCAAATCTCAAATTTAATCAAAGCAACGCTAGATGTGGGTGGAAAATTCAATTTATTTTATAAATATTTTCAATTTATTTTAGAAATATTTTTAAATTAAAAAATCTTATCCGTGCATAAAGTTGTGTATGTACCACGGGCGTAACTTGCTTTTATGGCCTTTGACGTATTCTTAGCCCTCAGCTGCCGCCTCGGGCTCAAAATTACGTCTTACGCCATAAAAGCCTCTTTACGCCCTTAATACATAAATAACTATTACAAGTTAATAGAAAAATTTGAAAAACTTAGTTTTTTTGTTCCAGCAGCTGAACTTCATTGAATTTTTAAAATGTCAAATTTTTAAAATTTTGTTTAATGTTACCAAACCATCACTTATAACACAGTAATTTAAACATAGCTTCCAATGGTTTGTTTTGGTTTAATTGTGTCAAACTGATCAAACACCGCGACAGGTGAGCATAAAAAAATGGCGTTTGTTCTCTCAACGGTTACTACGGTGACGGTAGTTTTAGATGTGTTCAGCAAATAATGACTGATCGCTCACTGCCATCGAACTGTTCCGATGAACGCAACCATTACAAAAATAGTTACACCAAACACATGCAAAGTAAAATTTAATAATCGAGTAAAAACTCAAACATCAGCAGTTTTCCAATTTATATTTTATTTATCCTGTATTTTAATAAACAATTAATGCTTCCCTTGAACCTTCACATTTAGAAGTCTAATACCTCTCAGGTTAACATATTCTACTTCATCTTTAAACCATTAAAAGCAAAACTTCTTCCGCAGGTAGAGTTCTTACGAATTTCAGTATAAAGTTAGACGTCGTGTTTGTAAGGTGAGAAAAGAACTTTATACGAAACTAATCCCAACTTCTAATAAATTAACTTTCCGGTTTTACACTTCAGCAACTTCCAAGTTGCTACCACCGCAGTGTCCGTGTTTCGTGCACGCTTTTCACCTCTAAACCGAATTTTCTCTTTGCCCCTAATCTTAATTAATACGTTGGGTTATTAATGGAACCGATGGATAATTCAACATCCGGATTTAAGTGAATGGGGCCATGTTTTATATCTAAGCTTCTCAATGGATTTACTAAAATTTGCTGCTTATTAATTAATAAAAGATGAAGTAAAAAACACGACGCAAAACTTATTAAAGTCAAAGCGTAATTAAGAACTGAAGAAGCTAATTAGGTGTATTAAAAATAAATAAACCTGTTAATGAATTTTTACAGCGGTAAAGTTTCCTTAGCTAAACAAGTCGAGTGAATTAATTACATTATACAGGGTGAGTCATCAAGGCCGCGAGGTTCGGTACCAAATATCTGTTTTTTTTTAATTGAACACTTTGTATAGCTCAAATATTCTTATAGGCTTTTAATTTCCTTTCTAAACATGTTTTATTTTTGAAATTCTGTGAACCTCACCAATAAAATCTCAACGAGCTGTATTTCATAGATTAAACAATTAAAAAATTATTAGACAGAAGAACGGCGAAAACAATATTTTTTTAGTAGAACCTAATTTATAAACTTTAATATCTCCGCCATTTTTTTTTCGCAGTTAATCTTAGATGGCTGAAAATGACTGGCTAATGTTTGTTAACGTCTGATCATTAATTTCTTGAAAAGCAGTTCTAATTCTCTCTTTTATATCTTTAGATGCAGTTAGTGGAGTTGGATGAACTCTTTTTTTCTACACCACCCAAAATACAGAAATTTAATTTTGTTAGGTCTGAAGACCTAGGTGGCCAACAAATTGGTCTACTTCTACCAATCAACTTATCTAAAGAAGGAGAAGGAGTTGGTAAGCTCAATTTAAAAATTAGATTTTTTTTAATTTTTAGGGTCGTTGTAAACTTGGCCGGACCTATAAGCTGTAGATTGATATGTTAGGCAATAATTTCTTCAATTAAATTTGTTTAAAATTATTACTGTGTCAAGTTATGCACTTTTTTGTCCTGCTGAAATGGGCCAATCGGATCTATGACGGGGTTGGTTGGTTCACACTATTTCGTGCAGATTTGCTGCACTAATATAGGGAAGACCAGGTTGATTGGCTCTTTATTTGAATATTTTTGAGATGTTTGTAAACTTGGCCGTACCTTCAAGTTATAGACTTATATATATATATGTTAGGCAATAACTTCTTATAACAATTTGTTTTAAAATATTGTACGTGTACTAGTAGAACCCGTGGGTTATTCTCCCCGCATGTTTTGATTAGTTTAGTTTAATAATAAATAAGCAAGTGAATTCCGTCCTTATTTCTCAACTGTTAGTGACTGCGCATTCAGTCTCTAGCCTTACGTATGTTAACCATATCATTATACCTCGTTTTTTGAGAAAACTGTGGGGCGTAAACCACGGTTTTTGCTAGTTTCATAAAGTAATATATGTACAATTGCTTTAATTATTATAACGCAAGAAAATAAAGTGCAATGCGTGCTTACGTTATTGTAACTGCGAGCAAATTCATTTGTTTATTTTATAAATTTATCAGCAAAGATCGTTCTCGTGGTGGTTGCTCGATGGGGTTTTAATAACAAGAAAGCCTAAAGGCTAAAAATCCCAGTTTTAGTAATACATGCTGTTTTTAATGAAATATACCAAACGGAAGATGTTTACTGTTTATTTTTCCGACCCGCCAGTATTGAAGTAAGCCACGAATAGCCATTTTACACCAACAATAGTAGTTGCAACATAAACATTCGCCGAAAACAATCAGTAACTGATTTGAGATGTAAGGGTCCGTCGTCATGTTATGATGATAAATTTTGTCGAGATGCATGAACCCGTTGTCGTTTGTTATGGTGAGACAGCCAGCGATTTAATATATAGACTAGCTAAACCTGTGGTTGTTGTCCCACGCTTTTTTTGATAGCTTGTAACTGCCGCCTCGTCCTAAGTGACAATTACATAAACATTCGCTCTAAATAATAAATAAACTGTGTCGAGATGTAAGAGCCTGTTGTCGCGTAAAGTTGAGACAGTTCCGGATTTAATATATATGTGTTCCAATGTTTATTATACATATACACACACATGTAGCTTAATGCTTAATACTTTAATAAATCATTATAATTAAACATACTGGCAACATTTATTTTAATTCTTTCAATATTTAAAAAATGTGACAGTACGAAAATTATTTTTTAACATAACTTGAGTAAGATAAAACTTTTAAATTGTCATTGTTTAGTAGAATCTTTTGTTTGTGAATTTTTATAATTTCTTTTACCAGTGGCGTAGATGTCCTATTGAATCTTTGTTCATAACTTGTTTATCACTTCTTATTTTAGAAAAATATATTATATAATTAAATTCATAAAAAAATACTCAAAAATGGTACTTTTGCTCAAAAGCCAACCGTTTTTTTAGAAAATTAAAGAAATTAGTAAGCAATTTAAAAAACATATTTTTCGTTTGTTTCTTCTCTTAAGAATACTAAAATGTTATTTTTTGTTTTTGCGACATTTATTAGGCATTATTTTGAAATAAAAAGGTTTTCAAGTTCGTTTTTTTTTTATATTGTCAGAATTTACAAACCTAAAAATAAATAGATTATAAAAGTCTAAAACATTCAATGTTCCATACTCCATCAAAAAGATATATTTACTACAGCTTAAATTCATAAAGGCTATCTTAGGACAGTGCTGTATCTAAGCTTCCCTCCTCTCTCCCTCGCCCCAGCCCATGGAAATTTGAAAACCCGGTGCGTATGTACAGCAGTATTAACCTTATATAAGCATCTTAAAAATGTTTATTCTCGCTGTGTTGTTGAAACATGTCCGCGATTTATACGTGTTTATGTAAGATAATTTTAAGCTTGTTGCAGCGGAAGCCCGATGGCAGGAAAAGCTGAAACAGGAGGAAGGGATCCGAATTTACTATATAGATAAATAAAGAGATTCTGGAACTCTACCCTCAAAAAATATTATTAGAATTTTCAGTATGATTGTAATAAGCTTGTGTGAGACTTTTACTGAATCGTTTTGATACTCACCTACTAATGTAAAAATGATTGTTACATTAATAGTACGCAGACTTGTACTTCGTGAGTACATTCATAAATATCTAATTTTATGAAACATGAAGTAAACAGAAATAACTTGTGAATACATCGTTTTTGATAGAATCCAACTAAAAGAAACAGAAATGTAAGATGTGTAAACATTATGTATGTAGCTATATATAACAATATATAATAGTTCTCTAATATTAGTCTGGTTTAATTCTACCAAAGAAGTAAAAACAAAAATACTAGCAGACCGTGTGAGTATGTCTATTCTTTACTTGCACAATTATTCAAGCAAATGTTCCCTATACATACGTATATAATAAAGTTAATACTGCATAATTCAGTGAAAAGGGGATTGTGTAAGCTCCTAACACTTTGATTAATCGAACGTGTCTGAAATATACAAAATGCCATTTAGCAATAACCGATGCGTCCGGTATTTAGGAATGTGCGAGTGGCTATGATAAACACCCGTTTATTGATGAATGCAGCCGCCTTACACTGTTTTGATAACTTCTCATAGCGCTGCTCGCAACATAAACATTAGCTCAAAATCATAAACATTACGTCTCGAGATGCAAGAGCATGTCGGTTTGTTATGGTGAGACAGTTAGGAATTTAAATAGATAAATAGAATAATAAGTATAATTTTAATTTGAGTCAATCAACCCCATGATTATCATGCATAGGTTCTTTTAATTTTTACTCCAACATTAATATTTTAATGAATTTTGTATACACTAGCTTGAGGATCATACCATGTAGAACAAAATGCTGTATAGTTTACTTATGTAACAGTTACCTATATTTTACTGCAAAACAAAATTTAAAAAAAAATACGTTATTTCAACATTACAAAACCTTTACTCATTCTACTAAGGTCTTCCAAACCAGTACTAAAGAAGATGTCGATACAACTTTTTTCATTAAATGCCTCTTACAGTGTTGCCGGACTTCAAATACTCGATACATCGCAAGTGGCCCAATCAACACCTACGCCAACCAACGTGGTCTCTCCTACTTACATTTTGTAATAGACTGGAGCTCCGTCGTGGTGCAACTATAATCTGCGTAGTGTTGCTAGATGTACGTTTATATTCTTTGAGGCTTTCGATATTTCTCGAACTGTTGCCAGTGTTACAACTTTTGGCTACACCCAGCATAATCAGGTAAAAACCGACCTGTAGCTTGTCTGCGTTTACCAGCATTTGCTCTAAAAGTTAAGAGACATATTTGTTCGTGGACCCTATCTGCCTAAACAGGACCGTGTGCTTAGATTATTTGAACCTTGGGGCGGATAACAATTTGATCTTAATGTATCTTGTTTGTCAGTACAAGAATACTTAATCGGCTTATGCAATGCAAAGCTTTTATAGGTTCACAAACAGCTAACAAGCATAAGCCAACTAAGTATTCTTGTCTTGACAAATAAGATACGTTAAGATCAACCGAAGCCCGTATAACCACACAATACAGAACCTATATCGAACCTGTATTTAAATCTTTAGTCGATACAGGCTTTCTGTACCCTATGGATAGCGCGACGATAGAGATTACATATCGATTGGGTATAGTTGTCTTTACTAACTCTGTATATAAGATGTAAAGCTCCTGTACAGACAACATATAGTTAAAGTACAGATGCAGTTAAGATTGCGTATAGAGCACATGAAGGTACTGTAAAGATACGATATAGGTTTTTAAAGATACTATTCCGATGCTGTATCGTCCAAATTAAGGTGCGGTATAGATAATTCAAGCAATTAATTTTAGATAAAAAAAAAATATTTTTTACGCTGATATATTTTCTTTTATAATATTTTATACAACCCCTCTGTATTTTTTTAGCTAATTTCATTTACACTAATGTATTTATTGATAGATTTTTAATTTTAAAAATGCGCTGCATACTTTACCTTAGCGGGGAATCGAACTGGCCATCTTTGGTTTGTGAGTCGGTCTCCTTGCACCCTGAGCTAATCTCGCCTCTCATAAGATTCGACCGCTAAATGTTTTAAGAGTATTACAGAAGGTTATGATGGACAATATGATACAAATGTACTACCAAGAATTACAGTTAGGGTTAAACCGTTTTTTTTGCAGTAAAATTTATAGTAACGTTGCATAATATCTCGTTAAGGGCGTATAGTATGCTTGGATAAAACGTGATTAACAGGGACTACGTAGAAAACGCATTGGACGCTTAATAATAAAGTTAGACATTTTTGTGGGCTCTTGAAATTTTTAAAGCTAAATGTGTTTCATATAGCAGATATAAACGACGTTAGATTATATATAGTATTAAAATTTCAAGAAACACGTGAAAACAGATTATTTTGATAGAGTAAAGTATTAAGAAAAATAAACAGTGAAGAATTATAGGGGATAAAATATAAAACAGTTTTAGTAGGTTCAGACATTTCGAGAATCTTACTTCGAAATAATTGATGTCTTTGTATTATTTTACCACCAACTATTTTAAAGTACATTATTTCTGAATTTCTCGCCATTGCTGAGGTCAGAATTGTAATTTCAAGAAAAAAATATCACGTAATATATTCATGTTGATGTCGGTTTGTACTTTGTACTGCTGGCGCTGGGATAAGCTTTAAATATCTTTATCTTTTTGGTGAGTAGACTTTCCAAACAGGTCTGTTTATAAACCCCCATAAAGGTTTACAGCTGATCTTAAGCCATGCATTGTTTAACGTCCGGCTTGGTTTTAGGTTTTACCGTTAAGAAAGTTTCTTTGCAATTGAGTCATTCTTATTGTGTTTCGCTGGAAAACTTTTAGCCGATGAAATATATTTATTTACAAATTTTTTCCAATTACATGTTCAAAAACACTTTACTTCTAGTGCTTTAGGTGATTTTTTTGGCCTTGGGGGGGGGGGGGTAATTACCCCTACTACCCCACCCCCCGTAAATCCGCGGTTGGACGTTATAAGTACAGCAAAACTGAGAAAATGCTCTCTGCTGTAGGCACATCAAAAGGTATAGTATTGGTTATAGGTGTAATAACAGTTTATGATGAAGGTTATCATTTTATTTACTTGTGGTTTATAGATATTGTGGTAAATGATCCCCCTATCGAAAATAACTCCACATTGGAGACAGCAGCCTTGGTTAATGATTATGTCATAAATTATTATAATAATTGTAGGAAGCACACAAATCTCCAAGGTTCCATCAAATTCTTGATCTTGTTGATGCGCCATTTTTAACGTTTTTATACACAAGGCCAACAAATAAAGATAGTGTTTAGATTGACGCTATACACAGCGGTTTTAGGCTTAAGATAAAACTGTAAAGACAGGCAGTATATATTTAGCACAGATTCGATAAAGACAAAATCGGTAATTGCGCTACAGGTGCGATATAGCCTGCATGAAGATATTGTAGAGATTTGTTAAAGGTACAACTGTAAAGACAATCAGTATATATTTTCTACAGATCCGATAAAGATAAATCCCTGCTTGAAGTACCGGTGCGGTATAGCATAGAATAAGATGTGATACAGATGCGATAAAGATAAAACTGTACTGGAAACAAGTATAGATATCATATAGATGCGGTAAATATTTAATCTATACAGTTAAGGTATAGGCTAAAGTACAGCTCCAATACATATTACACCTGTATCACGTAATCTTTACCGCATCTTTAAATATCTCTATCGCCTAGGACATCTTTATAGATTTGGTTATACGGGAGGTTCAAACAATCTAAGCACACGGCCCTGTTTAGGCATTCAACGCCCACGAACAACTATGGCTCAAATTTTAGAGCAAATACTAGCAAGCTACAGGTCGGTCCCTACCTGATTATGCTGGGTGTAATCCCTAAATGAAGACGCGGTCTAAGCCGAAAGTAAATTGTTATATTGATAGATGTACATTTTCCAACAAATCTAGCAGACTATTTCTTAAAAAACAAATTTATTATATGAATTTTCGTAGCATTTTTTGTAAAAACACAAAAAACATGTGTTAATGTCTCCTATGGTATCTGGATTTAAAGAGACTACCTGATTTTTCTTCTTAGAATTGAATTTCCTCGAAAACCGTTGGTTTTAGGTAATACTGGCTAATAATATTTCTAGAGCGCAAATCTCTTTATGCAAATATAATGTACAAATGTATAGGGTGTATAAAAAAACAAATTATGACGCATTGGAGTTAAAATTTTTTTACTGGAGGATAGTATATAGCCTTGGCTAACATTTAAAAGAAAAAAATTTGTTTAATGTGTGGAAATACGGTTTTTGCAGATTTTATCAGTGAGGTCTGCGAATGTAAAATTTTTCGAAGAAAGTTGATTAATTTAGCAACCTTACAAGGGAATTTCAAAAACTTTGTATAATTGAAAATAATTTTAAAATGTTGGTTGCACAGCGGAAAATTGCGGATGCCGGTCACACGGTATTCCGACGTAAGCACTGTCCGCTCTGGTCACCACTCGGATGGGTGACCAATATAAGAATGTATCCGCAACCAATGGTGCTTCGGAGGGCACGTTAAGCCGTCGGTTCCGGTTGGATGAACCATTTAGTGGAACTTCTTTCCCTTTCGACGGGGAAGGTCAGCCTCCTGCGCGGCATACGTGCGAAAAAAGCTCACAAAACCCACACTAGTTGTAGTTAAACAGGCCATTGGCCTATAAATGCTAAGAGGAAGAAGAAGAATTTTAAAATGTGGCCTTCTTGGTCTTTTATAGTATTTATTTGAATTTTTTTTCAGTATTTTTATTAGTAAAGGAAATATCGATCACCGTGGCCTTGTACCAGTATACTAATTTTTGTTAAATGACGTGGACAAAAATTATCCATGCTCTCTGTCTTTTAATCTAGTTAGATGACGTAAACGCGCTATGTTTTCGTCAAATGACGTAAACATAAAATACCCGATATTAGAGATCCCATGTGGTTCTCATTTTCCTTCGTTTTCATCGTTTCATAAATTTCGAATAAAATTCCTCTAGAGTTATTTAAAACAGTCATCTGACATTTACATATTTTTCAACGCGGTAATAATACAAAGCTGGTAACTAAATACACGACAACGAGGAAAACCCACATAATTGGAGCACAAAAGCAACGTTCGATTTTTCAAGCGAACGCGTGTGGATTTTCAAAGCGCTATTTAATTTTTAATTTGATTATCCTGCGAATCTGGGTTTCCTCTGTCCGAGTAATCTGCTTTGACTAAACAAATAACCACGAATTTGACCAGGAAGTTCTAATAAAAATAAGGATAAAATACCAACATTAGCTGAATGCTTTTCCAGTCACTCTTAATTTCCTTCTTAGCTCTAAACCCGTAGGACTGTCTTTCCTTCTGACAATTAAGGTAAAAGCCTAACAGAAACGTCCATTGGGATGGAATCAATTTCTCTTGATAGGAAATTAGAACGTTAATACGAGTTCCAATTTATTACTAAAAAAAATACGTTGACAGATTTTAAGCAGTAAATATTTATGGGGAGATTTATTTTAGAACTTTGAAACTTTGAAGGGTTCAAAAAGGTTAATTGATATATTGCCAAAGTTTTTTTGCAATAATTAGACTTGTTCAGAGAAACTCTGTCAGACATAATTCGTGATTGATTAATGAAAGAAAGTTTACTTTCGGTGAAAACCTAATACGTATTAGGGGAGCCTACGAACTTTCGTTTTTCCTGTTTTCGTCGACTACAAATACAGAGTTGAGGACTATATTAATTAATTAGGGTTTTAAAGCTCAAACACTCCCTATTTATTATTTATAATTAAACGTGCTTAAGGCAAAGTTGGCGCATTAAAATTGAAAACAAGTACAAACTTTAGCTCTTCATTGTGAAGTTCCGCCCCGAGATGAGCTATAAATTACAAAAGCACTTGCTAGAAGAGATTTGTAATACAAATTGGGCCTTTATATATCCATGTATTAAATATATAAGTGTTAGGAATATACCTCATAAAAATTAATTCCTGAAATGTAAACAATAGTTCTGAAATTTAATTTAAATTTGACAAGAAGAAGAACTTCTTGTGCTTGTACACTATAGAAATTTGTTTTGGAATTTAGCTAGTTGAATATAAAGTATTAAATGTTAAAATTATGCTGTCTGTGTTACATAAGCAACTTGTGGTGTCGAAAAAAGTTTGAGCTATTAAAATAAATTTTCTCTGGCTTTGGAGCTACTCTGCCAAATGCGACTGGGTTTGATTCGCTGCATTGTGTGTTTGTAAGTGTTTTCTAAATTAGACACGTTAGATAGAAGCCGTATAGTCTTAGTGATAATAGAAATACACCCCAATTCCATATTTTGGCAATAGATCAGAAAAAATTGCCAAAATTATAAACAAAACAAATAAATGTAAAATAATTTTTAAAACAACAAAAAACATTTTAAACACTTTGCTTAATGCTAAAGAAAAAACAGACTAATTACTAAAATCAGGCATCTAGAAATTAAATTGCTCGCACTGTAATTCGGTTTATATAGAACAAACAATTAGAAATTTTAATATTAGGTACAAGGAACACGTACGTTGTTACAAGTATAAACACCCCCATAAATCTAATTACGCTAATCACTTATTAGAACACAATCATTTAATGACATCTAATAACACTATAAAATTTTTACACTTTTGTGATGAGAAACGCAAGTTGGATATACTAGAAGCATTAGAAATTCATAAACAATTAGCATCTGTACCTTTAATAAATGAACAAATTGATCTCTTAAATTCACCGTTATTAGACGCTTTGGAATGAGAAATAAAGTCATCTGGACGCAGATATTGTCGCGAGTCGACTTAGTCTTATTTAGAATATTTAATATTAATTATCAAAAGTAATTAAACATATTAAAATGCGTCGCAATGCGGTACAATTCAGGAGTATTGATCTAGTCATATAATAATCTATTTTAAGAATCAAGGGATTGTATGCAACTTTCCTTGTTGCACTTTTGTGAAACAATTACACATAATATTGATTGGTCTATTTATAAACTAATCTGAGTCTCGATGCATTCACGATATCTGCAGCGCACCTATTGATTATTAATAAAACCACTCTGCAACACAGTATAAAAGGATTCCAGCTTACTGGTACAAGGACAGTTAACGACCAAACTCAGTTTACAATCGAGTCCCTACCATCTACAATAGCTACGACTCAAATACCTCTCGCATATTGGGGGCCTTGAGCCCCAGATTAACAAACTGTATTGTAACGCATGTAAGTAATTTTAACTTAGTATTAAATAATATTGTAAATCATTAACTAAATATATCTCTGTTGAATTTTGGTTGTTCTTATAATATACCTAGACATTATGACACGCGCTACGACCCCGACGTGACAATATATAAAACCAAGATCAAGTTACGAAGATTTATTGTTCCTATAGCAACACAAACTGTTTACTTTTAATCTTGCTTTTGATAATGACGTGTAAACACGTTGAAATACGTATAAAGCTAAAATAAAGAAACCTGTTAACGTTAAGAATTGTATTATTTACAATAAATTAGTAGTTGAAGCCCCTGTAAGCAACAACAACCAAAATGTATAAGACTTCTGATTTTTTTTCTTATACAGGGTGCGGCAATGGGTTGTGACGTTTTCACGTTTTAGTACCAGCTTAGAAATTGAGAAAAACGACCTAGCTGCGTAGTGCGGGTCCTCGTGGGACACGGATGAAGACCCAGGATGTCGGAGTTGGTAACTTACCGGTGGCGGCTAGGGGCTAGTAGTAGCTTCTCCTTGCCGTCGCTGCCACGAGTGACGAGTTCAATACCAACATTATTCCCGCGCTTTTTTAACCCTCAGAATGAATTTCTTTGTTTTTTCATCTTACGTAATTTTTTTAGTATATCGAAGGGTAGATTGAGACAGACCGTGGTACTAATGCAACTAGAAGATGAGAGAGATAAGATGCGGCTTCCGGTCGCGAAGTTTAATTCGTAGTGGTGCCAGACCACGCCTTCCGTGGCGCTTATTAGCTGGAAGCGCGAATAAAGAGATTGACCTGAGACTATGCACTTCGAACCGCTATTGAAGTTTCACACGTTTTACTAAACTTGACAATTCGTAGAAGGCATATCCAAAGCTACATGCGAGGAGGCATTATTATTTGAATCATTTAAGTTTCTTTTTGGTTTGAAAACATTTCGGGTACTAATTAGGGTTCCTCGAAATTGTGTTATCTTTTAGCCGTAAAGCCCTTGCAGTAACATAGATTTTGAATGAGTGCTTCGGTTTCCTTCACACAGACCATTTACAATGGGTTTTCTGATAGCACTTTCATATTTTAGTGTTTATTTAGACAGTAATGACATGTAGGGATCTTTGTCAGCTGTTTTATTTTCTCCTTATCTAGTTTCCGGAGTTTTCCAGCAGCCGCGCCCCATGCCTTACGCCCAGGTGTTCCGTCCAAGACTTTTGGTGGTTGTTTCTTAACAAACTTCTAGTTTGCTCCCTAGCGATACTGTAAGCTATACCGCAGAAGGGTTGCAGTCCTATGAATTATTTTGCGATGCCAGCTCATTCTAACCTCTACAATTCTTCGTTGCTATGGGTACTGGGACCTTGGTCAGAAAAATCTTGTTGTGTTCTGCCAGTTTTTCCAATTTCATGTGGCGATCTAGTCTCAGTTTTGAATTAAACTGGCATTACCTTAAGCCGCCATGGTATAAATTCATCTATTTTTGTAGATTATTATTATGATTTGAGCACAAGTAACAATTGACTTCTGCCTAAACCAACTTTGTAAATGCCCACCCCTGTTCGTTTTTCTCATTGAGACTTGTCTGCGAACCACACGTCTCCATTCAGTTTGTCAATCGTTTCTTTATCGTTCCAATCGTCCCGTTCTAGAATGATAGTTTAGGAAAGTTTCGGTTTATTAGTCTGGTCTCCGACTCCACTTATGTAAAGTGGAGAGAGTCGATCCAGTAAGACTTTTGTCGAAGTTGTAGACATACTAGCCTTTCTAGTTTACTTGGCCTGTTTTGTGCCATTACACTAAAGAAGCATAAGTGATTGTAAGCACTACGACCCTCCCATACAGCCAGTACACAATTTTTGGTTCTAGCTTCCACGTTTTGCCAAGCATTTATTTACAAGTCCAATAGATCTTAGTAGCTTTGTTTGTAATATATGCTAGATGTTGTTTGTATGTCAGTTTGGTGTTTGTGCTGTTGTCTTTCGTCTGTTGTCTGTTTTGTTGACTTTTTCTACTATCTGTAATTTTTTCGAAGAGTTGAACTTTTCTGGGATCAGCCAGAGCTCTTCTTCGTGTGAGTACTAAGGTTTTTTTCCAGATAAACCGAGAGTTCGTCTTTATTGCACCATCTCTCTAGGGTATACAGAGCTATTTACTTGGATTTAGATACAGTGCTATCAGTTCTCGTGTATAACAATAATAATATCGGCCGCATATTTTTGTGCGTATATTCTATTCTCTTCTAACTTCCGTAGGAGGCTATTCACAACGAGGTACCATAGCAGCGGCGAACGTATGCCCCTCCCCTAGGGGTTGTTTCATTAACAGTGACAGTTATCGACTTGCTCTTGAGCAGTTTCTATCCACCGCTACAGCCCTGGAGATACTTTCCGCTCTTCTTAGTTTATGAATTCAAACGTTCCCTCGATGTCTAAAGCCAAAGTGTTTGGTGCCTAACGCTTTTTCTACTCTGCTAGTTAGTTTATGAACCGTCACATCACATGATTTTCTTGATGGTAAGCATACTGGTGTTAATACAAAGAGCATTTTACCAGTGCATCGTTTATGATGTGCTTTTTAAGCGTCTAGTATGATGTCGACTTCTTCTTGTACGACTCGGACTCTTAGGAAAAGTGGTGAATCAAATACTAGTTCTCTTTACAGAAGCCCCACGTTGGGCGCCAATTGTTACGAGATGGTATTGCAAGGCAGGAGTGACCCACTCGACTGACACAAACACTGCATAAATGTAGAATGACAAGCGCTTCAAAACCTACTCTCTGATGAGTATTTACTGCCTAGCATATTTTAAAACTTACTGTTTTTTACGAAGTGACTCTTAACTTACACTGACTAATAAAATCTCTACCTTAATACAGAAAATAATAAAAGTTTTGGTATAAAAACTACTTTCAACGGCCTCCAGCTTACTGGTATGTAGCATAAAGCTAAACTGACCCTCAGTATTGTGCAAAAGCTTGAGGATTTTTTTCCACTCCCTGAATTAGCAAAACTGAAAAGATCCAATTCCCATCCGGGCGCTTTAAATGGTTTTAAAGTATTTATCCCCCATTTAAGATCCGTTATCTCAATAATTATTCTTGCCAGTTTCCGATTCTCCCTTCGAGTCCTTCTCAGAGGTATTTTAAGGTTTGGGTTGCTGATTGGGTATTTTTCTAGAATGTTGGTGCAGCCCAAAAAGTGTATTTAAAGCAAGTTTTCAAAAATTTCTTTCCCGGTCTGATTGTACCTGCCTTTAAAGTTTATTGGAGACCCCACGTTATTAGGGAGTTTTTGCTCGTGCTGTTTGAAGTTTTGCACATTCGGTTGTATTTTCGATTCTTCTACAGGTTATTAGCATGTAATTAAATTTAAAAATTACGTTTTGTGAATGCGTACCGCGGTTTTGAATACTCGCGAAAATTTCCAGTTGAAAATTGCTCAAATTTTTTCAGTTATGTTGTTTTTGAAATACTTGAATGTATGAGGCTTGGTGAGATAAACTCAAAACTTAAAAAAAACATAAAAAATAATCTGAGTTTGACAAGTCAGGGGATCTTGACGGCCCAGCAATATCGCGTTGATTCACAGGCGATGTTTCCATGGCTACCGAAGATAAACAATATAGGTTATGGCTACTAAAACTGCGTTTGGTAACAAACACGTTGGTTCGTACCAGTTTTCTCACACCCTCTTCAATCCGCTACAATTGCGCCCCGAAACCCCATTGCCGCAGACTGTATAAAATAAAAGTTTTTGTGAAACTCAACAAAATGATAAAAAAAAGTAAAGCAACTATAATACATATTTATGAATGACTCGATTTAAAGCTCTAGGAGTTTCCAACAGGAAAATTGCATTTCACGCTACATTTACTCCACTCAAGAGTTATATACGTGCTCAAAAATCTGTAGTATGACTTTTATAAATCACATTGAACTCTTTGATACGCTTTAGTCTGCAAATAAAAATTCGCACAGTTTTTAAGTAGCCAACTCGTATGTGGTTCAGGCGAGCGATACTTTCTAAAAAATAAGAGGAAAAATTCATTTGACGATGACAAGTATAGAGGAAAAGGGCAACTGCGTCCGCTTTTCGCTTTGCTTATTAACCGTAGAAATTCCGGGCACGTCGAAAAAGCTAAAACATTCCGGAATTTTTTTATCCTCTTAAATATAAAACCACGCAGGCTATAAAAATGTATTAAGTCGAAATGCTTTTTGACTTCTAACATGAAAATCTGAAAAAAAAAACGAAAAATTTCAATTTGTGAAATCTAACAAAGCACAGAAATGTTCCTAGCACCTTAATAATAATTAAATAAGTGTAATTGAAAGTCGCTGCTAATTGTTTATTGATAAAAAAAATGTCATTAAATTTCCAAAGGTATGTTTTCCCATTATTTGCACGGTAATTAACTTTAAGGCCAAAGTTTCAGTAATAAAACAACTTCATGAAAGGTAATCAATCTAATAAAAACATCTTTAATGGTAGCTCCGTCTGAGTAATAACACAGAGAACGTGAAGCAACATTAAAATAATATTTGAACTACAACTGAAGTTGTCTTTCCACCGCCGCCGCGCCGCCAATGTTTATATTTCATTTCGTTTAAATCGAAATAGTTAACTAATTAATTTTTCGTGCTTTAAGAAACGTTCTACTTTATTGCTTTGAAAGAGATGCTGATCTATTCTCAAACGAGGGATAAAGTGTTTTACCTGTTTTGCAATAAATAACAGTAAAGAATTAATATTTTGGATAATTTAGAAATTATTCTAAACGAACCTCATAAGTTTACAGAACGGTTCGAAATTTTTACAAAAATAGACTTATTGCATAGGCGCCCACAAGTAGGGGCAAGCCCGGGCAGCTACCCCCCCCCCCCCCTGGATATTTAGGTTTTTTGAAAAATATTGTGATTTACAATGTATTTATAAAAAAGAACGTGGCAATGGATTTTCTCTTTCTATATTTTTACTTCTTTTTCGTTTAACAAATCACGAAAACCGTGTAACATAAATTGCAATTACGGCTGTTATTTTTCAATATCGTTTTATCCAAAACAATTTTCTCTGCGGCTAAGTTTTTGATTCCCTCTGTCAAAAATCCTGCGGGCGCCCATGATTATTTGGCGTTGTTAATTTTCAGTGAGTTTATACATATATCAGCATAAATTATGCAATTCTGATATAACGCGCAACTACTCACCTTCGCCGTTTCCATGTATTTTGCGGGTATGCCCAATTTTTTAATTTTCAAAATTTTATTTAATGAAAACAAATCACACTTTTGTAGATCTGCGCATCAGTGGCGCCACCAGATCCACCACCACGAGGAGACCCGTAGAGTTAGGGGACCTAACAACCTACTTTTTATCAACATATACAGGGTGCTGCAAAATTGGGGAGGTACAGACTTTTGCGACCTTGAGAAGGATGACAAAAATTAGTGTATACATAATATATCAAGAACCCTTTAATATAAAGTAATGACATTTGGTATACGATTTAGTAATAGTAAGTACTACTACCCAACAACATCCAAATAAAATTGTTAAAACCAGGGGCGTCTCTAACTGGCAGGGACGTACTCTTTTCTAAATAACATTTCTTCTTACGGAAGTAAACCGAAATTTTTAGTTAGGGATTTGTAAATCTAGAATTGTAGGAACAAAATAGGTATAAAAATTCACGGAAACAACATTCCGTTGAAAAACGGAAAAAAACAAAATAAATTTTCGGGGAAACATTTTAAGAAAGACAACGCCCGTAAAAGCTTCCAAGAAAAAAATCCCAAAAAGCGCCTTATGAAAATCTCCATAAGACACATTTAGAAAAAAAGACGAGAAAAAAGTTATATTGTTTCAACTTTGCACTTTTCCCTATTTCCAGAGATTTTCAAAATGTTTTTAGTACTAATAAATTTGCACCAAAATAATGTCATTTCCAAGCAATTTTTTTTTGGTGTTTTTTCAAAGACGTTTTCTTCTTAAACCGAAATTGGACCCCTTAAGCAAAAGCAATGTTGCCGCTGAAGCCAGGCAATCTTTTTCCTCTAACCTCAATTGTTTGCAGGTATTTCCTGGAAGGGAGGGGGACTACACTAATTTCTTATAGGCATGAAAGACATAAAGCGTAAGTTGCCTCAGTACGTCACACTGTTCTATTCTTATAACAACTGTTGGGAGTAGAACATTATGATAAAACATATTTCCGAAAATATTAAACGTCATTATTTTCAGTATGGCAGAGTTTAGGTGAAGTGGTTAGGCCATTCTTACTTTCCCATGTAGTTGTAATATAGAAAAGTATTGTTTTCATAAAAAGGTTGAAATTAATAAAAAAAGGAACGTTTGAACCTGAACGTGAAATGTTAGGGGAGACAATTTTACCATCTAGTAGAATTTTTAGGAGCATGTAAATCATGAAGTGGAAACAATTTTAAAATGTTCATAATTGTATTATACAAAAACTAGCAACATTATCTATATAGTAAATCCCTAACTGTCTCACTATAACAACGCGGCGGGATCTTGCTTCTCGACAAATTTATCACCATATTACTATAGCGGCCTCTTGTAACTTCACTCAGTTTATTGATTGTTAATTAATTACAATTTACTGACATTTATGTACGCTTACCGCCCGGCTAAGAGCTGATGCGAGAAACGAAACCAAAGAGTTTCGTATTTATGTTTCGTATATGTAAACACATTAAGATTTATTACATGTTAAGAGATTTAAAATAATTGTTTAATTTGAATTTAAAACGCCTTTTTTTTGGTATTGTTAAAAAAATTAATAAATAAGCTGTTTAGAGCTGTAACACATTAGTACACAGTGGCGTAATTGCGCCAATACAGTTGCATTGGGGCCCAAGTACAAATTGTTTTTTTACAATAATAAAACCAAATTAATTACTTATTAGAATAAGTATATAGAACAATCGGCTACAATATTGTACTCGTGGGTTAATTTCTCTGGGACGTCTCCTATGGAATTGTAATTTTAAAATTATTTTTATCTCTTTTATTATTTTTTTTTATTTTATAAATATATTTTTTATATGCAGCAGTATTTAAGGGGTATAATTTCCTCCAGTTTTTACCTAATCATTTTTTTGTCTATGATTTTCTTTGATCCCAATACATATTTAATCCAAAAACTAAAAATCAACTTTTTATTTCAACAGAAACCTTCGGTTTCTATCTTTAGTCAGGTAAGCTCACCGGGCGGTAAATGCTTGAGCCATTCGGAACTGTGCAGTACTGTATACTGTGTACTGTGATCGCACAGTATCTGTTGAGCGTCACGCGTTTATATCATTTGTAGTCCGAGAGCTAGGGGGAAAATTCTTACGTCATCGCCTTTAAAAGGTTTAAGTATTTTAAAACGTAGATAAAAACGTCCTGAATGAGGAAAAACATGTCTGCCAATCCGCCGCTGCGGCGTTAATTAGCAGCGCCTAATTAAAAATGCATATTTTTAAGGTTAATTTACGTCATAACCTTTAAGAATAAATTTGGCAGATAATGTTTCACCGAGACGAATAGGTTACAAAAAACAATGTCTGCCGAAGTCCAGTCGAAGCAAAGGGGGTGGCAGACAAGGTCAAATGATCAGAAATTTAGGTCCAATTTACGTCATCTCCTTTAAGGATGAAATTTGCACCAAAAATAAGATCAGAATCTATGTATAATAATTATATAGAGGCAGACAAAATTTTCCGAGGATTAAGGCCTGGCAGACAATATTTAGCATTGGACGAAAATTATATTTATATATACATTTTTATGTTGAAATTTTGTAGTAATCTACACATACCAATCATTCTAGTGTTTTTTTTTTTATTATTTAAAGAACCATTTGCGAACTACCCCATCCCTACTGCTGCTTGATGAACACGTGTTAATGAGTCATGTACTTGCAATCCTATTCCAATGCTCTGATTTTCTTAACATAACGGAGCGGAGTTCAGTACTGTTCGGTTTTGTTTCTGTGTCGGTTCGTATAATCTACGTAATCCTACATTTATTACAAAATAATTACACAAATGGCTCAGAATATAAGGTGTCAGTTATGTGTTAGTGATACAGATTCACCTGTGATTTTTTATAAACAGAGTCCTTAGCTAAATGCAAATCATTGTTAGCAGTAAGAAAAAAATATTATTTAAAATATAGTGATGTTACCCTACCAGAAGAAGTTAATGACAGTTATGGTTATCATTACATTTGTTACAAGAAATTTACTGCTCTAAAAACACAATATCTTACAAACGAAGAAAATGACCCAATACCATCTACATCATCAATTTATATCCCTTGCACTTCAAGAGCAAATACTTCTAAGCTGCAGAAATCTACAAACACAGGTGTACTTGACAATGTATGTCTTTTCTGTGAAAAAGAATATATTGTTGTCAAAGGTAAGAAAATGAAACTGCATTCATGCGAAACAAAAATATTTGAGAATAACATAAAAGAATATGCAAAAGAATTGAAAGATGACGCCATGTTGAAAAAAATACAGCTGCGAGACTTTGTAGCTCAAGAGGTTAAATATCACAACAAATGCCGTGTTTTGTATCAAAATAAATTTATGTCACTTTCAAAATCCAAATATAAAGAAGGAAACCCTTCAGCATGGCACAAGTCAAGAATTGTACACAAAGAAGCATTTGAGTCCTTGTGTATACACATAAATGATACAATATTTACTAATAACGAAGTGCACTATTTAATAGATCTGCATATATATTACAAAGCTCTTCTACTTGAATTTAATGAAGATGATTCTTCAGAGGCAAATCTTACTGTGCAACATTTAGAAACAAAACTGCAAAAATTTTACAATACCGACATCGTTATCAGAACATTTAAAAATAACAAGATTGTAATGAAATTCGATCTTGAAATAAATGAAGTAATGTTGGAGACAATGCTATTCAAAGAAGCGTTGAAAAGGCCGATGAAAGAATTCGCGTATAGTTTGCGCAGATCTATTCTTTCTAATCAAATCACGCCAATAACAACGCCCGTAACTGTCGATTCCATTTTAAAAGGAGAATGTATGATTCCTTCCCTGTTAAGCAACTTTTTGAGTGAAGTAATTTGAGGACCCAAACACCGTAGAATGAAGAAGTTACAAAAAGTAAATTAGATTCCATTGCACAGGACATAATATACTTAACAAGCAATGGGAGAATAAGGCCTGCTAAATAGTTGTTGTTGGGCTTAGGCATAAAAAGCTTAACAAATAGTCGAAAATTAATTACATTACTTAACCATTATAATCAGTGCGTAAGTTATAATGTAGTTGAAGAGTTGGAGACTGAAATGACGTATGCAGCTGAGGATGCCTTAAGCATTCTTCCAAAAGGTTTAATATCAGACCAAGAGTTATCTACTGGTTTAGCTTTCGACAACTTTGATCGGTATGTGGAAACTCTTACAGGCAAAGAAACATTACATGATACGGTTGGTATAGTATATCAAGATTTTATACCTAGTATAATCTCAGAGGAAGATAAAAACGACGCATCGAATAGTTCCTTTAATTCTAAAACACCGTCTTCCAACTCAAACGTTCGTAAAAGATTCCATAGGGCTTACCAACCACCCGAACAAGAATCCATGGAAATTGCTCCCAAGAAACCGAAATTAGTAAGTACGATAAATACCAATATTTTAACAGAATTAGAGAAACCAGTCACTTTAAAAATGGCAGCTACAAAAGATACTATTTGGATGATGTCTTTAGCATTGAAAATTCCCAATACACCCATGTGGATAGGTTATAATAGCAAAACAGTCCAAGACTCATCTGTTCAACAAAAAATGTTATACCTCCCGCAAATTAATTTAAGTCCAACCAGTTCAGCAGTTGTATTAGAAACCATTAAACAAGCCGTGAAAATTTCAGAAAAATGTAATCAGAAATATGCAGTGGTCACATACGATTTAGCTATTGCTAAAATTGCTTACAACTCCAGAGCACCTTAAAACCAACGTATGACAAAGTGTTTATAATGTTAGGACCATTCCACATCATGATATCATATTTTAAGGCGATTGGAAAGTTTATTGATGATTGTGGAATTACTTACATAATGGTCCAATCTGAACTGCTTGCTAGTGGTTCATTGCAAGGGTTTATTACTGGAAAACATTTTAACAGATGTAAGCGTCTGCATCCTATGTTGGCTTCGTGCCTTAGCATCTTACATTTCGAAAGATTCTTAAAAATGAATAAATTTGAATTCTCAGATGATATGCTTGAAGAACTTAAGCGTTTACAAAATCAAAAAACACTCTACGATTCAAGAATAGAGCTATCTTCAGAATTGTCAAATATTATAGAAAAATATGATTTGTTCTTTGAAGAATGTTTGAATGGTATTCATGGTAAGACAGCGCAATACTATACGCTCTACATACAACTAATAAATTATTATTTCTTTTTATCCCGAAGTATTCGTACTGGGGATTTCAAGCTATACAAATTTATTTTACCGAAAATAACTAACATATTTTTTTCCTTTAACCATCACAATTATGCAAGATGGACAGTTAAATTTACTGATAATTTACTTACAATATGTGATACACATCCCGACACAGATGTGTTAGTAATTCTTCTGGCAAACTATCATAAATTCACAAAAAATGTCCAAGTATAGATGGAAGTCGGTACAGTTCGACAAAACAATTTAAGACATATTTCGGTTCACGCACTATTTGAAAAACTTGGAGTAACATTGTGTAAAACTTTTCTTGGGTTTCATTCACTTAGTGGGTGTGACTACACGGCAGCCTTTTTTAGAAAGGGAAAGAAAACACCGTTTAAAATTTTAGAGAATTCGCAAAAATATCAAAAAGCGTTTGAAATGTTAGGAGATGTTGAAGTTACATCCAAAGTAGCAGATGATATTCAGCAGTATGTTTGTCACATGTATGGTGTAAAATCTACAGCTTCAGTTGATGAAGCAAGAGAAATTATGTTCAGCAACACATACACGCCTAAAAAGGACAATGAGAAGTTCATGAAGTGTTTAAAAAGCTTTGACTACAGTAACATGCCTCCCTGCTATCGGGTCTTACAACAAAAAATTAAAAGAGCCCATTATGTTTCAAACATCTGGAGCAATGCCGATAAGCAATCTCCCACAGAGCTTGTACCGGAAAATTGTGGATGGGTGCTCATCGATGGAAAATTGGCCCCTTTGTGGTACGAAGGTGAACAGGCACCTCCGACAGTTGCAGATGTTTTAGATCAGGGCGAAAAAGACGAAAGTGAAGAAGGTAAAATCTATTGAGAAAAATACATTAGGTATATATTTGACAATATTTTTATTTACAGAGGTTGACGAAAGTTTTTCGCAAAGTGACGACAGCGAAGATGAATAATTTTATTAGGAACTTTGATATTATAATTTAAAATGTAAGAAGTTTATTTTGTATTATTTTCTTCTTTAATTAAAATTTTACAGTGTGTTTTAATTATTTGCGTCATCATTTTTACGGATGGATGTTTATCAAATTCTATATAATTTTGTGTGAATTACTAAAAAAAGAAAAACAGATAAATTGTCCAATGTGTTAGGGACAGCAGACAGCAAATTAGTCATGGAAAATAAAGATGTTATATAATTTTCGTCCAATGCTAAATATCCAGGCCTTAATCCTCGGAAAATTTTGTCTGCCTCTATATAATTATTATACATAGATTCTGATCTTATTTTTGGTGCAAATTTCATCCTTAAAGGAGATGACGTAAATTGGACCTAAATTTCTGATCTTTTGACCTTGTCTGCCACCCCCTTTGCTTCGACTGGACTTCGGCAGACATTGTTTTTTGTAACCTATTCGTCTCGGTGAAACATTATCTGCCAAATTTATTCTTAAAGGTTATGACGTAAATTAACCTTAAAAATATGCATTTTTAATTAGGCGCTGCTAATTAACGCCGCAGCGGCGGATTGGCAGACATGTTTTTCCTCATTCAGGACGTTTTTATCTATGTTTTAAAGTACTTAAACCTTTTAAAGGCGATGACGTAAATCTAAACCCCCGTCTCTTAGACTATTGATGTGGTAGGAATTTTGCGGTTCCTAATGCTCAACAATTTTGTGTATGATTTCCATTTATTTTAATGTTGGCATTGTAATTGTTGCAACTAATACGTTATGTTATTTTATTTCTTGTTTTCATATTTTGTTGACTGTAGAGTAGTAAGCTGACACTCTGCATAAAAAAAAATTAAAAAATATGGAAAATGGGAGTACAACTATGCAAATTGCGATAGCAGCTCTGAGGGTTCCCAATATTACTATTTACTTTAGTTCTTAAACGCATGAAAACTGCAAAGAAAAACTTATTTCAAAGTTTTGTAAATTAAAAAAATTGCTATAAAACTGGCCACACCGTTTAAATTTTGAAGTCCACATGAAGCTTAAGGCCCGTACAGACCGGAGACCGAACGCAAACAAACGCCAACGAAGGCACATGTGGAACCGTTTGAGTTTGGTGTGTACGGGATTGGCGAACGCGAACGAACGGTTACCAACGCTTGCCAAGGGGTTCGTTGGCGTTCGATTGCGTTCGCTAGTAGAGCGGTACCTCAAAGAAAGATTCGTTTTGGTTTGGACAGGATTTGTCACTTTTCAGTCGTTGGTAAGCGTTTGGACTGTTTGAGACGTATTTCAATAAAAAATTATGTAGGCTGCGGATGAACTTTAAGTTGGTTAGTGACCCCACTCATTTCTTTGTGACGCATTTAATAAACGGAGAACGATAAAGTATTTCTGTTTTAGCAAAAATTGTTCATGAGTGATAGTAGAATAACATTTACAACTTAATTTTAGATATGAATTCTAAGCATATCAAATAAACGATATTTCTACCACCACCCAATAGCCCCCACCAACAACTTTACTATTTTCCAATAATGTACCAATTTTTCCTCCAAACTCGGTATGAAGGTGTTATATAACAGTTAAAATAACTTTTCATGTTAAGAGACCTACTAAAGAGTTACCTTTTGATCGCTTACCTGAACAATTTAATTAGATAATCGGCAAAAGAAACCTTCAAGAAGTTTAAATTGGAAAATCAATTGAGATTCCAACGCATAAAAGTATAGTTTGAAATTAGAAAGTACTAAAACACGTAAAATTTCAAAATTTTTTAAACTGAAGATTTTGAAAATTTTCAAAATGTTCAAAACTTTTCAGTTTCAAGATATTTAATTTTCCTAAAAAATCGAAGTTTAATGATTTACAAATGTTTCAAACTTCTACATTTTAAAACTTCCAGAAAATTGTTATGAATGGAAAAATGTTAAATTTTGAAACTTTTCCAATATTTTTAAACAATTTAGTTCTTAAAAAATTATAAAATTATTACATTATTCAAAACATTAAATTTTTACTATTTGCAGATTTATAAGTTTGTAAAAATTTAGTTTCATAATTCTAAAACTCTAAAAAACTTCTAAAAAATTTTTCTTTTTTAAACAATTTTACAAGCAGCGATTACACTGATTAAAAACCATTAATAAACTCGTAAAATCCAGGCATTGCATTGAAAGCTAATGAAAAAGCATTATCAATTTTGAGCGATAACTCCGTCGTATACGAACTGTTTTATTATGTAATGCTTTTACAAACATGACCTCAATCAAAAACTTTTATGTAAGAAGGTCCAGCAACCCTTAAATTGTGCGTAATAGAAAATTAAGTACGTGGTGACTATTTGAGCATCGACGTACCTGTTGGTTCTTATTTTACATTGAGCTTACCTCAAATAATCAATATATTAAATCCGGAACTGTCTCGATTTTACGCGAAACGGGTCCGTACTGCTAGAAGCTACATCTTTGCCCGCTGTTGCCTCTCAATACCAAACCAAACTCTGTGGGTTGCAGATGTGTGGGGCGTAGCCCACGAGCTTAACTGGTATTTTCTTAAGTGTCTAGTTTGACTGTAGCTATAGATTCTTACTAACTAAATTTACAGCTCGACTCTGAAACTTAAGACACTTCAACGCTTTGCAAAATGATTCAAATTAAAATCTAATTAAACCAATTCTGATTGTTTTGACTGCAATAATATTAACTTGAAACGTGATTTCCTAATTGTAAACCAGTAGCGTCCCTTAAAACCCGCGCACGATAGCACGCTAATTGGGGAATTCATTAGGATAATCTTGCAAAAGCCCAGCTTTGCATATTAACCACATTAAACCAGCCTATAGTTTATTGAGGCATATACTCTGGTAATTTGTCATAACACAAACTGACTTTTTCTAGTTTCGCGAAAAGTTTTTAAAAATAATATATTTAACCACTACTCACTCAAAGTCTTTGTGGTTTACGTTAATATTTTTCCACACAGGAAATGAAAAGCTACAATCACCCCAACAAAGCTTTCATGTTTAGTCGTTGACATATCACAAAGGGTATTGTTTTTCTTTGCCACAAGACCGAAAAAAACATTAAAAATAAATTACTCGAACTCTATATACGGTATGAAAACCCGGATGGAATGTCTGTGAGCAGCGGTTTTTCAAAGGCGCTGTCATATTATCAGGTTTCCAAAGCGAAATGGGAAAGGAAACAAAGAACTACATTAAAGGGATGCTGGAGGCTTCTGACAGGTATTAAATGAGTTCTTGAATTTTCGGTCGTCTTCGCAAGCTGACGCACACTTTCCTTTTGTTTTTCGCGACGACCAACGTTTGGCCGCTCGTAATTTTCAATATTTGTGGTTTAGCACCATCGCTACTTCCAGAAAAGAGACGTTCCATTTCTTTATCGCGTTCGTTTACAGTTGGTGGCTTTAAAGGTTCACTTTTGTAGTCGAAATTTATTTTGCTCTAAATTAGAGCGACAATTTACTTGCTGCTTCAACGCCCCGTCAGGCAAGGGCCAACGGTTAGAAGGAAACCACTTGTGATAATTGGATTATAAGGATTTGAAGCTTTGTAAGATTTTCTAAGTGCGAAACGACCGAACTAGGTCGCAATTTATAATCTTTATCGTGTAAGAGTTTTTTTGCAGGACTTCCTCGGTGAAATCGATAGAAAAATACTTTTCACTGGAGAAAAAATTGAGAACAGTATCTAAGTATTAATAAAAAAGCTGAAGTGTGGACTTCAAGTGGACTTTCTCATAATAAAACTTATCGTATTTGCAAAAGCTTAATATTAATAATTATAACGTTGTACAGTTCAGCGAGTATTAGATTTCTAAGACAACAAGCAGCGGGGATTTGAATTTGCGATAGCCTGTTCAAGTGGTTTTCGTACCGTAACTCTACCCATCGAAGCAGCGACTACTGCACGAAGCAAGGTAAGCGCCCGCCGAAGCGCTTTGGCGAATTACAAATTCCGCTTCGGATGTCAGACAAAAATGGCTATATTAGCTTTATTTGGGAAGTTATCAAAAATATGCAAAGAATAAAAAATCTATTTTTTAACCAGAGCTAACTGCTAGGCGAGTTAAAATCACGTAACTGCTGGACAACGCGTTGTTGATATTAAAAAGTATCGTTTGTTTTTGGTAATTTTCAAAATAATTGAAAGCTCTAGCAAATTTGAATAAAATACTTTAAATAGTTTATCGAACTGATAAAAGTTTATAACAAACGACGTTTGGGTTTTTGCATAAATAATTAATTAAATTCAAATTTTTCAAAAATTTAAGAAATAAATAAAAATAAATTTGTAGTTCAATGCAAGCTCTATCGACTCAGAAAGTTTAAGAAAAATTGTATAGACAGTTTTCAAAACACTTTTAAAATTTTCAAAATTTTGAAGCAACGCCATTGCGATCGTTTTCAGGTTTTTGAAATTAATTTTACTTTATCGTATACTAACCCTACAGGTCTCTTAAAAAAGTGGTAGCTGATCCCGATCAGACAACTACTTTATGAGTAAATGTGCGTTAAAGTCGAGATTTTCAAAAAGCTGTACAGTCCGCCATTTTAAACCTAGAGAGTTCAATAAAAAATTTTTGATTTGCCTTAAGTTCTTCTCTCAGATTCCTCAAATTTCCAAAATTTAGTTTTGAAAAAAAAGCGCCACCAAAGAAACATGTCTAACTTTCGTTTCCGGTTTTGGATTTTTTTGAAAAGCTTAACTTGAACTACAATTTTTGATATATCTCTTGATTTAAAATTTCATCAGAATCGGTCCAGTACTTGAGCCTGTAGAGGCGTCACTCACACACCCACACACTCACTCACCCACAGACAGAAATTTTTTAAAACCCACTTTTTTGGGTTTTTTGGGCCCCAAAACGTGTATTTCCGTTAAAATGTAGATTTCAAAAATTTTCATGAAATTAATACTTCCCCATACCGAAGGTATAGGAATGTAAAAAAGTGCTTAAAAAATCTTTATCTGGGGATGGAGTTTTCATAGAATAAAATTAAATGCAGAGAAGAAAATTACCTTCTGATACTGCAAATTTCATAAGTACAGGGTGGGCAGAAATAATAATTCCATTGATAATAAAAAAAATAGTTTAAATAAAAGTTATTCGGTGACAAATAGGCTATATTTTGGGGCTGTCAAGCTAATGTTTTCTTTTACTATATTTGACAAAAATGCGTCACCGGTACTGTTTTTAAGTATAATTTTTAGTCTTTCTTTGCATATTTTTGATAAGACTAGGTTTTACATAACACCTTGCGCAACATACAATAATCACAAACACAATATCTTACTGTCAGTTATTTACTTTTGTATGAAGTATAACCGTTGACGATTTCAGGTATTAATTTGAAAGACGTAATTATATTTAAATAACATTGAACATAAACAAACAAAACAGTATTAAATAAACAGACTAGTTCAACGGGATTGGGCTGGAGCTTCACAAGGTTGTGCTCCGCGTAGAACCCAGGCCGGGGCTTGCATGTCCTGGTAGTGGTGCTTCGCTTGTGAAGCAGCTCGTGATAAAATGTCAAGACCTGGTATAGCTTTTGAAAGAGCTAACGATCTACTGCGATCATCTCGGTCCGAAGCTCTAACCGGGCCCAAAAATACAGACAGATTTATTATCGGGCCGGACCGGACCGAGCTTAGTTAAATCCCTGAGCCATTGCCTGGCCAGCTGTCCCTAACAGGGCCTCGCCGGGCCAACAAGGCTTAACCGTTCTGACAGAGCTAAACACAGCCGGCGTAACTAAAATGTCACATAATGAAATATTCAAACTTACGAAACTACCTACTAGGAAAGATAAAAACCGATCACTCACTGAATGCTTACGTCACTGAATGCTTACGTCACAGTTGACGTTGTAACGGGACAACCTGGCTGCAACAGTTTTACAATATTTAGTTTTAAGAAAAGGCACAGGGGGCGTTTGGAATAGATTATCACCAGCACAAAGACGCGCCGGATTGCCGATCTTCGGGAAACGACCCCCATTTTAACCTCCCTCCAGCCTTCAGCCAGTATGAAACCGAACCACCAGCCCAAAAGTTTTAATTAATCTACATTAGAAAATTTAAAATGGCGGATTGTATATGACGAAAATATTCAATGAAGATATCCGATTGTCATAACAATCGCAATTTGTGGCTTGTGGAGCTAATTACTAATTCAGGATGTAAACATTGAAGATGGTGGAAGTACAGACTTTCGTTTAGGGGTTTGAGCGCCCCTGTATAAATATCTTGTTTTGGCGCTCCCATCGCAAGTAGCGACGGGAAAAAAGCTCCGAAAAATTTCGAAAAATTTGAGAAAAGACACAATTTTACGCATCAAATTGGCTTTTTTTTTCTGATTTATTTATTGTGATTTCAGCCAGAGGACGAAATAAATAAAAAGAAAACAAATTCATTATAATATTCACTTAGGTTTGAGGTTGCGCCGAAATAGTCAGAACTAGTTTGCATTTAATAAAAAGAAACTGGGCTCTGGGAAGGAGGGCTCCAAGGAGGGCGCCAAGTGTAAAGTGAAAATTTGCTGTGCATTTTGAGGTATTTAAGGCAATTTATCCCAAAATTTATTACATATACACACATTTAGCTAAATGCTTTTTATTTTGATACGTTGTTGTAGATTTAAATAAATCCTTAAACATTTGGTTTAAATATTTCAACATTTAATAAAGCATTGGAGATTTAAATAAATCTTAAAACATTTACTTTAAATTTTTAAATATTTAGTAAATCTTTACCGAAATAAATAAATCCTTACAGATTTAAATAAATATTAAACATTTAATTTTAAGCTGTCACATTTAATGTTCACTTGTCATATTTATTTGACCTTGGTATACCCCGCTTTCATAGAAAACCAAGACCGTTTACACTGGTGGTAACGTTCAACAATTATGAACACGTTTTTCCGTATTTCAAGAATTTGTACAATTAATATTAGTTCAATCATCGATAACAACATATTTAACAACATAAACATTGTATAATTTAAGATTCATGTAATGAAAGTTTCCTCAAAATTCCCTTGAGAATGCAATTTTCAGTCTTTTGTTTAAGCGTCGAATGCTCCCACCATGATCAGCTTTGCGCCTTACTACCGGTGTAAACAGTCTTCGTGTGCTAAATCGGCTGGGCTCACCAAGGCCAATTAAATATGACAGGTTAACATTAAATGTGACAGCTTAGAATTAAATGTTGAAACATTTATTTAAATCTGTAAGAATTTATTTATATCGGTAAAGATTTATTTAAATCTGCGAATATTTATTAAAAATTGAAAGATTTAAAACGAATATGTGCAGATTTTGCTAAATACATAAAGGTTTACTAAATATTTGAAAATTTAAAATAAATGTTTTAGGATTTACTTAAATCTAGAATGATTTGTTAAAATAAAAAGCATTTAGCTAAATGTGTGTATATATAATAAATATCTAGACAAATTGCCTTAAATACCGTGAAATGCACAGCAAATTTTCACTTTACACTTGTCGCCCCATACTCCTGACGGTTCGCGTTTTCTTTTTATTTGTTTTGTTTTAAGATATAGCACCCCCTCTGCAATGGCGCCCGCGTTCGCACGCCCTGCTTGGCGCTCCCTTGTGCAAAATATTGCGGAATAATTTCTCTAAATTGCAATAAGATAAACACGAGATAATAATAATTACATATGTTAAGTCGTAATGACACTCACTCACGCGCATTGACGTTTTTAAATCAATTCCTATAACTAACTCGAAAATGACAGCCGTTTTCGTTTTCTGATAAAACATACAATTAAAAATACAATTTCAGTGTGAACACGCTAAGAAGTTTTACTTTGAGCTTGGGTGCTCGGCACACATTTCTTTATTTGTAGTTTGTTGAAATTTTGGCTACTTTTCATTTTTAGCATAGAATAATACATTATTTTGTTTTTTTTTACAATACGATAAAGCACAACAAGCCCACGCGTTGTCTCGAAAAAGCAACATAACATGTTTTTTCTCTTTAATTGTCACTCTTTCAAATATATATCTACGCACCCACCCACCGATAGGAAAATTTTCCACGCAGGCGGCGAGGCCAAAAAACAACTTTAATTTAATTACTAATGGTTTCAGTTCCCATTACCAACTAAAATACATTTCACACTATTCCCACAAGATTTCCATTTAAATTATCACTAGTGGTGAGACAGGGCAAATTAGATTTCCTTGTAGGTACCATGGAAATTTTGCATTATTATAATCAACAAAATTAAGCAGCTCAAAATTACGTCTAACTATGTCTGAAACTTATTGTGACACAATTTTTTGCGTTTAATTGAGCAAACGCTTATTTAGTAAACTCGATGAATTAACTCCACATAGTGTAAATGCAAATTTTGACAGCACAAATGCAAATTCAGTGAACGCCCCAATGCATACGTTGTTCGCCCTGCTGGCTATAAGCTTTTCACACCGAATTTTCCGAAACTCTGTGAAGCTTCGGAAATTTGCAGGGACGTTATGGTAACCTGACTGACTGACTACATCTGTGGCAGATGCAAATCCCATTATCACAAACTCCTAATGAGTCACTGTAACGTGAAGGAAAACAGATTTTGATTTAATAAGGAAAATAATAAATTGTATTTCAGAGTATAAATATAAAAAGCTTTAGGGCAACCGCCACAGGATCTTCCTTGTTTTTTTTTAAGTTTTTGTTAATTAAAAAACATTTTGAAAATTTTGACGATTTTATGGAAATGGCAAATGTAATTTTTGAACATTGAAAATTTTTGAATAACTTAAAAATTTCTGAAAATTTTCTAATATATTTCCTATTTTCATAATTTTAACAATTTAACAATTAACAAACTTTCTTAGATAAGAGTTGTTTGGGGTCGTGTGTACTATCAGATAAAAATATTTTCCATTATTCACAGGGTGTTCCATATCAGAGTGGGATAGCAAACTTATATTTTTTTTAATTAAACGCCCTGTATATTTTTGCAAATTATTATTCGCCTTTTAATTTGATTTCCGACTGTTTTTTGTTTTTAAATTTCGTTGCGGTGTTGCCAGGTTATTCAACTTTTTTCTGTAAATTTGACATTTGCAGACCTTACTAGTAAAATCTGCACAGGCCGTATTTTTACAGATTAAACAATTTTTTTTAGGGAAATATTAGTCAAGACCATGTGCAATTTTTAAAATATTTTAAAGTTGAATTTGGTTATACAGGATGTTTGTTGCTGCGGTCCAAAGTTTTCTAACTTTAATGTGTCATACTTGATTTTTTCAAATAAAATCTCCAAATTTTTATTTAATTTTTGATTTCTACTGTAAATTTCCTATCAAACGCCTATTACATTCCCTATCTTTACTAGTTTTCCTTGTTTTTTCGGTTTTAATATTATTTAGACAATCTATTCAAGTTTACCGCGCAGTATTACTTTAAAACAAATGAAAAGTGATTTGTGAAAGAAGATTTTAATTTTATTTAAACAATTACATTACATTACAGCTTGTGATTATTCACAATAGCTGTTCAAAAGGTGATGCTTGTACTCTAGTTAACATCTCTATTGTAACTTGTCCAAAAGCCCGTATTACACGTTGCTGCATGTTTTCATAGGTAGTTGGAAGTTCCTGATGCACCAGATTTTTATGTAACCCCATAAGAAAAAATCCAACAGGGTTAGGTCTGGAGATCGGGTTGGCCAAGCCATCGGTCCTGCCTTTCCTATCCATCTTCTATCGAATCTGTGATTTAACCGCTCCCGTACTGCGGCGCTATAATGTGCAGGAGCACCATTATGTTGCAGCTACATATTTCTTCTAGTTATTAGTGGTACATCTTCTAACAAGCTGTAATGTAATGTAATTGTTTAAATAAAATAAAAATTTTCTTTCTCAAATCACTTTTCATTTGTTTTAAAGTAACACTGCGCGTAAACTTGAATAGATTGTCTAAATAAAATTAAAATCAAAAAAACAAGGAAAACCAGTAGAGATAGGTATAGGAAATGTAATAGAAGTTTGATGGGAAATTTACAGTAGAATTCAAAAATTAAATAAAAATTTGGGGCTTTTATTTAAAAACATCAAATTATAACACAAAACTTTGGACCGCGGCAACAAACATGCTGTATAACCAAACTTCAACTTTGAAACATCTGAAGAATAGCACATGGTCTTGACTAATATCTCCCAAAAACAAATTGCTTCATCTGTAAAAATACGGCTTGTACAGATTTTACTAGTACGGTCTGCAAATGTCAAATATACATTAAAAAAAAGAAATAACTTGGCAACACCGCAACGGATTTGAAAAAACAAAAAAACAGTCGGAAAGCAAATTAAAAGGCAAATAATACTTTGCAAAAATATACAGGGGGTTTAATTTAAAAAAAAAATACGTTTGCTATGCCACTCTGATATTGGACACCCTGTATAATGCAAAATATTTTTGTGTGACAGTACACATGGCCCCTAATAACTTTTATTTAAAAAAGTTTTCTCTATCTCTAATACTTAACCTGCAATCGACCAATTACAGCGGGCTGCCACACCCTGTATATGTATTGTGTAAAAAACATTTGAAAATTAAAACATTCTTAAAAATTATTAAAAATTTAAAAAATTTACGAAAGTTTAAAAAAAAATGCAAATAATTGAAAATTATGAAAATTTTTAAAATTATGAAACTTTTTAAAAAATACGTATAATTTTAAAATTTTGAAAATTAATAAATAATTTCGAAAATTCTGACAATTTAATGGAAATGTAGAACATTTTTAAGATCTCGAAAAAATTTCTTTGTCTTTTATGCCGTATGTTTTTTAAAAATTTAACAATTTTGTTTGTTTGTTGATTAAAAATGTTTGAAAAGTTTTGATTACTATGAATTTTTTTACATTTTAAAAATTTTTGGAATTACTAAAAAGTTTGAAAATATTTGAATATGAAAATTTTTAAACAAATTAAATAATTTTTGAAAATTTGAAAATATTTACTGCTTTCAAAATTTTAAAATTTAATGAAAAATAAAGAAAATTTTGAAAACGAAATTTGTGGAAAATTTAATGATTTTCAATATTTTCTAAACCACGGAAAATTTTAAAAATATTTAAAAACATTTTTAATAGAAAACATTTTAAGAATTTTGAAAAAAACACTTTCCTTCAAATATTGTAGTTTTGAAAATTTAAAAATTTTACGATATTGAAATTTTTTGAAAATGATGAAATTTTTTGTAAAATACGAAAACTTAATATTTTGAAAATTATTAAAAATTTTGAAAATTTTGACAATTTTATGAAAGTTGAAAATTTTTAAAATCACGAATAAATTTCTATAGCTTTTATAAGGGATGTTTATTAAAAATTTAACGACTTTGCTTTATTCAAAATGTTAGGAAAGTTTTGATTTCTATGAAATTTTTAAACTTTTTATAAATTTTTAGAATAACTTGTTATAATACGAGGATAACGCGTATTGAGAATAAGAAACACAGTTAATGTTTTTAGGATTTTATTTTAAATATGTTCAGCAATAATGCACTTCACCATTCTTTCTTTCCACTTCTTGAAAGCCCCCAACCAATACTCTTTTGGAATACCTTCAAAATGGTCGTTAATTGCGGTATCAATTTCTTCCTCAGACAAAAATCTTCTACCCCGTAGATTTCTTTTAAGCCCATAAAATAGCCAAAAGTCGCACAGGGCTAAATCAGGCGAATAAGGCGGATGTTCTATTACTTTTATGTTTTTTCTTGCCAAAATGATTCTAAAATGTTCTTTGCTTAATTCCATTTTTTCAGCAACAACACTACTTAGAAACTGAATAGCTTCGGTTCCGACTATCGTAACTTCGCAAACTAAACGTCAACTGACAGCTAGAGAAATATGTAAAATGAAGGTGTAAATTTTGTTTTTCTTGGCCTACTAAATTTTTTGATTCTAAATAATTTTAGCGTTACCCTCGTATAATAAGTTTGAAACTTTTTGAATACGGAAATGTTTGAACAAATTGGAAAATTTTGAAAATTTGTTACTGTATGCAATATTTTAAAATTTTAGACATTTTTAAAAATTTTCAATGTTTTCAAACTTATAATTTTTAAAAATATTCTATAGTAAACAAAATTTTCCGAAAATTTGACAAAAAAAGAAGAATTGTTAAATGTTTGAAAAACATCTAGTATAAAAAAATCTATATTTCCATAAAATCGTCAAAATATTAAACGTAATTATTTTTAAAGTATGGAAAAGTCTAGGAAAAGCCATTTTCTTTTTCAGGAACCAAAGTAAAACTGCAAATGTTCATAATCTTCTCCTATTAAAGTCTTGAAAAAAAGCGATTTCCTGTTTGGTTCGAGAACACATTTGATAATTGGGTTTCTTGTTTG
Organism: Ctenicera cuprea; assembly: GCA_958336395.1. NCBI lineage: Eukaryota > Metazoa > Arthropoda > Insecta > Coleoptera > Elateridae > Ctenicera > Ctenicera cuprea. The sequence goes on along the minus strand of OY284487.1, from coordinate 16,350,441 downwards.
TTTAGTTTGTCCCTCTGTGTGGAAGATGAATCTGCCCCGGTTCCTAAATTATTAAACTTTCTCAACTGAACCTACATTTGCGCGAGTTTATACGACACGTTGGAGCAAACAAACATCTGGTGAATTATACAAAAGCCAACATTATACGGTGAAAACATGTAACAAAGTAATATAAAGCGACAGGAACTATCTATTTCTAAATTAGTTGTTAAAATATACAAACACTAATCATCACATGGCTCCATTTTCGCGTTTTCAGGGGTTGTAGTGTAATAACCCCTTTGAGCATAGTAAACAGATTTTAAATTTAGATTTCCATAAAAAAACGTGGTTTGAAAAGTATTTTTCTTCATCAACCCCCCTAATGAGTATTTAAATACAATTAATTTTTAATTTTAATTTATATCAATTAACTTACGCTGTTAATTCTTCGCGTTAAATGAGCTCGTGGGGGTTGCGCGTGTGTTCAGCAGTTGTTAATTTACAAGGCAATATCCGTTGTAAAAACGCAAGTCGATTAAGTTAAATTTGTCTGCAGTACGAAGAGTAAAACTTCATTATAAAGTCGCCAAGAAACCACCTCATCAAAAGTTCAAACATTTATCCTGAGGGTATATCTCGGCTCCTAACTGGAAATTGTAAATGATCAAAATTGAAATTCTGCTGCCTGTCATATCTGCGAGAAAACGAGGATTTGTTTCCTTCTAGATGGAATTTGCCTGAAGGCTATTTTTCATTGTATTGTTTACACAAATAAAATCGTATGAAAGCTTTTGTTCAAACAATAAGCACATGCTTTGGATTTAGAATTTAGCAAGTAATCAATGTTAAAATTTATAATTCAACAATTCTTGTTAATTAGAAAATTTTTTAAATCGTTTCTAAATGTTTATCAATAATTTAAAAAATTTTAGAAATACAATTATTAAAAGTAGAAACGTTTAATAATATTTTTGTTCTGTTAACTCCACAATAGACCGTGGAAAATATAAAGCAAACGGTAAGATAATTTAGTATGACGTTATCTTAAGAATGACAAAACGGTGGTCAAATGCACATTTGCATTTAGGCTGAGGGTTCCGGGGTTCGAAACTCGACGAATTTGGCAAAATGCATCGAGTAGATTAATATGTCAATGTGCCATCTTTCAGGAAAAATGGAAAATCGTGTATTTCGTGTTCACAAATCAAAGTTGCTCTGTAGAAAACAAAGGACCGGCAACATTCTCATAATCCTCTAACGTCGGTGATAAGCCTTGACAGCAGAAATGGGCCAACGACAAAAAACACCTTAAACACTTTTTTCAATTAACAAAAAGGTGTAGTTGAGTCTAGTCCGTATTTAAAAATATTATTAAAATTGTTGGCATAAGATTAAACAAAAATTAATTCACGGACAATTATCAAAAGCAACAACAACAAAAAGAAACATTTAAATAATTTGAACGAAGAACAGAAAACGTTCTTCTATAGGACAAACATAGACACTGTCCTCAATGCAGCTTCCTAGGATAGACGCAGTAACGCGGGTCCGCGTAGAGATCGATCAAGGGACTGGCAGTTCCTGTTGGTTCGATTGAGCTGCTGCAAGGCTCTTGAAGGAGCATGCTGTGCTGGTTTGTTTCGCACCAGAAGCTTACCCTAAGGTATCAGAATCTGTTATTCACTTTTAAAAATTTTGTTTCTAAATAAAATGCCACCAAAAAATACGTAACTTTCGCTTCCGGTTTCGGGTTTTTAGAAGCTTATTTTGTCCTTAAATGTTTGAACTACCTCCACATCGAACTGTTGATTCAGTGGTTATGAGGCGTCACACACATACCCACCTACAGACATACATTTTTTAAACCTTTTTTGAGTTCCTGGAGGTCCAAAACATGTATTTCTGTCAAAATCTTAAGTTCCATGTGTTTCATGAAATTAATGCTAAACGTATGGGTAAGTAAAAAAAAACATAGAGTGTAGGGTTCAGCTAGTTCTTCGTAAATGCCTGCTAGACGCAACAGCTTGTTAGTTTGTTATTGTTGTTAATTCTTAGCCTATTTTGAAACATGGGCGTAAATCGTCAATCTACGAGTACGGTAAACAGAACCAACTTGGTTCATTTGATCTCACAGCAGCACCGTAAATCTGAGACCCCTTATTTATTTTAAAATTTGTGAAATTGCTTGTAATGAAAATTCGTAATGCAGTTGCATTAGGGCAATATTATTTCTTACCTCGAATAAACAAACGACAATTTATCAATTTAAACATGCTGAATTTTTTTATTTCAACATTAAATTAAGGGTATATTACTGAATGTTTCCCGCACCCGCTAGAATTGAAGCAAGCCATAAATAACTTAATTATAGCAACAGTAGTACACAATGTAATTCGCCAAGGGGCAGCGGTTTTCTAGGTCATAAGTCTAGCGGGCGTCGGGCAGGGAACAGGTAGATCTTGCTGCTTCTATTGCGGTTGATTGCACTGCGGGCCAGATTTTGAGGTTAGCTCCGTTTTGTTCCTGAAACCTAACTGACTCTTCGTTCAAACTACAGCGTTTTGATACTTTTTTTTAACCTCGCCGCATAGCAAAATAAACAAACATTAACCGTCATCGCTTAGCAAAATGAACAAACATTTACAGAGGTAGCGACCGCAGCAGGAAACGGAAGTCGCCCGTTGTTTAGTTTTATATGGCAATAATGTGTTCTTAATATTATCCAAAGCGGAAATCATCGTTGCCTAGCAATCAAACAATTGCAGACGTGGCGACTGTAGCAGAAAACGGATATCGCCTGTTGCTTAGTAACGTACAAGTCGGACAGACTTTTGTATTAGGTAATTTTTATCTAGACGTAGAAGAATGTAAGTGAAAGATGGTCGAGGGCGATCATATCAATGTCTACCTATGACAGCTATTTCTTCGTATTTCATTTTCTTCCAAAGAATCCCAAATAGATGTTTGCTCTTGGATCACCGTATTTAAAATTTTGGTGCAATAAGGTGCCGAATCACAAAATGAATGTGTTTTGTTGCAACACTGAAGAGCTGTTTGGAATAAACCATCAGGATGCATGTGAAATATCTCATACAGATAATAGTTTCTACACATACTGACACTTCTGCACATAAAACTATCCTGACGACTCTGCCGACCAAATCTAGGGACAGATCGTACGGATTTCATATGAAAAAGTCTATTTAAAACAATGAAACTAGCTGATAAGGACTGACGTTCTGGACTGATAATCAGTCGCATGTCAAACGGGCCTTAACTACCAGGTGTGAGGAGGTTAGAGAACCATCACCTTCATTCCTTCTTGCTGAACTTGGCGCCTTGATCTGCGATGCCAAGGCATCTTTCTAATACACCACCAGACAGTGGGGCAAAACTATAGCCCCTGCAGAAAGTCTAACTTTTGCAATTATAAAGTGGCTCTCAAACCATACCTCAGAAATTCATAATGTAGCAATTAAGGAAAAGCAGGTGCCCCCCCCCCCTCCCGATACTAATACAATATTCATGGCGCGAGATTAATGGACTCGGGAGAGTGTGCATGTAGACGTTCTAAGCATAGGCGCCGACTACGTGGGTGCTCCGGGGCTCAAGCACCCCTGAGAAATTTCTCAGGGGTGCAAAGCACCCCTGAACCAGATTTAAATAAAATTAGATAAATTTTACTAAAAATAAAATAATAATTTTTAAATAAAAATTAAATAGAAAAAATACTCCTAAAAGTGATAGAGTGCGAATCAACAGCGACAAACATTGCGAAGTATTGTGACATATAGTAGCGTTTAAGAAGTATTGCAATTAAGTGTTTGTGAGAAATCAGAACACGATTGCGCAGGGCGAAATGCATGTGTGCGCGTCGCCGCAGCGGCATTCGTACAGTGAACTCGGACGGGAAAGAGCGACGAGTGTCCTTTGATTGTTGCTAACACATAGGGGAAGGTAGTTATGTTTGGGACGTAGGTATGTGTGAGACACCCTAATTATTATGAAAACTTTTGAATTTGGCGCCCTGGTCTTTTTCCGCATTGTTACCAACTATAGAACTCAGTTGTCAAACGAAGTTTCACATTTGTGATCTGTGTTCTGTTTAGTGGGTGGCAATTTTAACTGTACGCGAGGTTAAAGTAAAATTCCAGTTACCAGGATTTGTTCTTTTTGTAAAAAACTGAGCTGCTTGAACAATTTAGGTAAGTGAATCCTATAATTATTATCAAATTGCAGACGATTATGTCTACATAGTTGTTTCATAAACTTAACCCATATTTTGGAAACTAGCTTTGAAATATTAATTGCTAGGTAGGTATGTTCGGGACACAAGGTGGTAGGTATGTTTGAGACGTCCCAAACTAGGGCTATTGTCTCGACTTTCGAGACGAGATTACGAATAGAATTTCGAGACCGAGACGAGACTGAATAAGTCGAGACCGAGAGTCTCGACGAGACTGAATAAGTCGAGACCGAGAGTCTCGACGAGACTCTCGACTTTATACAGACTTCCATGCAATATTTAGATAATTAGAGTTTACTGAAAACCGATGAAAGTTTGCTGAAAATCGCTGAAAAGTTTCCGAAATTAGAAAGAAAATCAAAGAGTTTTCAACGATTTTTTATTGAGAACTAAATTAATTGTTGGTTTTATTTTTCAGAAAAAGGAAATGCCCCAGCATTTACAAAAAAAAGTCAGGCACAGCATTAAAACGAAACCCACGAAAAGCCATAAGCTTCGGATGAGGATCTGGAAGTTTTGTATGAAGAAAGTGATCAATCCCCATATGAAGAAGAAGTGTCAAGCAAATCTTCCGACGATAAAGCCGAACAATTTCGAGATTTTAAAATAAACGATTACGTTATTGTAAGATTTTTGATAGAGCATAATTGTTCCTATGTTAACTACATAGGCCAAATTTTGAAAGATGGAAATCGCAACAATGCAGGTTTCTCGATTAAATTTTGCAGAAGGCGTGGAATTTCCGACACTTTTTTTTATCCGGTCATTGATGATATTCAAAATGTTAATGAAAATGACATCGTAAAACGTGTTTTTGTGGTTTCAGAAAAACGAAACTGTCTTAAATTTAACATAAGAAACCTTAGTGTACCTAACTTAAGATAAGTAGGTTAAGATTAAGATTTGCATCTCTGTATTTCACTTTTTTTCAAATAAATACAATACCAAAGACCAAATACTCTGCTGTCTCTAACATACCTACTTGCCGTCCCGAACATACCACCTGTAGGTATGTTTGGGGCATATTGTCTATGGATTAGAAATCGTCCATACTGACCACAATTGCTTATAAATAAGCATGTTACTGTTCTCATTAGTTACCAATAATACAAGAAGTAGTATGGAAGGTAAAAATTAGGAATTCCATGTTGCTTATTCGAAAAAAAAAATAAAATGTTAAAAATGTCCCAAACATACCTACCTTCCCCTACATCTTTGGATTAGTTAAAATGGACAAATTTGTAATTCGTGTAGCAGAAAAGAAAGTTGATTCATTAGATTCATCTTCATCCAATGCAAACATTAACATATCATCGTCATCAGCTGGGGGATGCCCCCAGCCCACAGGAGGCACTATGAGCAGCACTAAGAACAAAAGTGAAACGAAGAATAAAATGACATAAAAAGCTTGGACTCCAGTAGTTTATCCTCTAAGGACTCCTAAGCATCATCGATCTCACGATCACGCTCCACCGGATCCGTCTTTGCCCAACGGGAATTCAGTGTTTTATTCACTCTGAAGATGCAAGCTGCAATATCTTGCGAAACGTTAGTTTGTATGGGTTCACAAACAGCTAATAAGCATAAGCCGATTAAGTATTATTGTCCTGGCAAACGTCCGCCCCATGGTTTAAATAATTTACGTACACGGCCCTGTTTAGGCAGGCAGGGCCTACGAACAAATATTGCTCCAACTTGTAGAACAAATGCTTGTAAAGGCAGACAAGCTACAGGTCGGTCCTTTCTTGATTATGCTGGCGTAGTTCCCAAATGACGACGCGGTCTAAGCCGAAAGTAAATTGTAATATTGGTTAAAATCGTTTTGACCATTCCTGTTTCAACATGTACAGCAGAGCGTTCATTTTCTGTTTTGAGGCGCTTAAAAACGTACCTCAGAAATAATATGACACTGTGGCTGACATATTTATAAACAGAACTATAGTTCGCATGAATACTTTTTTTTTATAATTAAATAATTTGCATTAGCGCAATATTATCGTATTTATGAGCTGAAAATGTTTCTCTTAATTAATTTTTTAATTTATTTCACTTAAATAAATCAGTTTTGTTCAGTTTTTTGTATGTTTCAAAAATGTCTTATTAAATTTTTTTTTTCTATAGCAACTGTTAAAACGTGCTATTATTAACTAAAATTAGAGGGAAAAGTAGCACTTTACCATCAAGGGTAGATAAAGTAGTAGTTTAACAGCAAGGATAGATAATAGTACATTAAAAAACAAGTATCATAAGACATGATTTTAGAGCACGCGTCCAAGTTAGAAAACGAGCCGCTTGCGGCGAGTTTTCTAAAGGACAAGTGCGCTTAAATGTCTTATGAAACGTGTATTTTATACTATTTTTTCTATTTTGGCCCAAAAAAACTTAAAAATTACCTTATTTTATATTTTAATTTAAAAATATAATCGATTAGGAAGATTTTTTGTATTTTGTTTTGGTTATGTGGCTATTGGTAACATTTAAAACGATTTCAAACAATTCAAACTACTGTAAAATTAAAATTTAGACAAACTTTGTTTGAAAGTGATTTAATTTTTAAAATATCTAAGATTGAAAGATAAGATGGAAGAAGAATTATCTTGCACCCCACCCGAGCTACGCAAAGTAGCGGAAAATACGCTAAATATTCTTAATTTTTAAAACTTACAATTTGAAGGTTATGTTTATAACGCGTGAAGGTTTTGCTGTCACATGGTTGTCACCAACCTAACAAAATAAAATTTCGAATTCTTTAATTAGTTGCTTTATAAAATCCAAATGAGTTTCATAAAGTAGTCAAAATAGAAAAAGTATTTTTTTTTTCTACATTAAATACACTCTATAGCAACCAAAAGTTATTAAAGCCACCTACTCATTTTTTCGTGAAACTGTTTTTTTCCTGACACTTTTAAATTAAATTTATCATTGATTTTTCTTCATTTTTTGGTCTTCTTTAACAATTGCTATAGAAAAAAATGTTGTATTCCACACGACGATAAAATTTCATTATCTTCTCGATGCTTATTAGCGTCTCGGCAGACGCCTCGACGCTAAAATCGCTCTCGAAGATAAAGTGCAATTTTATCATAAATAACAATAAATAACTATTAATTTGATTTTATTCATTATTAACCTTTACATTACGTTTTTTAGAGTCTGCATCAGCTCAACTTGTCAAATGTTAGCATTTGTGATCTGAGTGAGCACCCCCGAGCATTTTCAAAACCCGGCGCCTATGGTTCTAATAATTAAGTTTCCTGAAAACTCAAATTTTACATTACCAAATGGGTGGTCTGCGCAAGCATGGTATACTATCCCTACCACCCTCACTCCCCTCCCTCTCCTTCGCCACCGATGTATTTGTTTTGAAATTTTGATTCAAAATTTGGTATGAAAGTGTGGAATATGTGGAAAAATAATTTGATATTCGAGAGATAGAAAAATTAGATTGATCCACCAAACGATAGAAAGAGAAGTGTGGAAGGTTTTTCCTTATTAACTAGTTCCAGTAAATGAAAAGTGCAAACTTGCGATTTTCAATTAAATCAAGTTTCTAAATTTACACAACTTTAATTGTGGTTTTGCATCGTAACTTAAAGAATAACAAACACGAGATTTCAATATCAAAGCTTCATTTGCACGAGAAAGAAACAGTATAGGTTTCTGTGCATGTTTCGACTCTATAAATAAATTTACAAGATGGTCCTAAAGCACGAACGGTACAAGTTGGTGCCATCTAAAAACCTCTTCATCCTACATAATGCATAGGGTTTTACTACCTATTCCATTACGTAAACCATGCCTTGCCGAGATTGATTAAACCACGTGTTCTATTCAAGTTAAGTGCTCGATAGCTTTTACTCGTATAATCAAATATAAAAGCAAAACTGGAGATAATGCCCACCTGAAAGTTTCTACAAAATTAGACAACTTTAACACCTGAGCTTTCTACAATTTGAATTTAAAATTTACGAGTGCCTTTAAAAAAAGTCATCAATCGTGGAGGAGTTAAATCTACAAAGTTTTAAACCTAAGGGCTAACCTATCTCAAAAAGATAAAAAAACTGGTCGTAAACCGAATCCCCTACTTTTTCCACTTCACACCTCTGTAAGCTTTATAAAGTTGGTGTGAAGCCCCAGACCCAAGCTTTGTGTTTATTCGAGTCAGAAATTCGATATACTACAGGATTGCCAACCACAACCTTGTGTTAGTATAATGTTGTAGGACTCGCTAACAAGGATGTAGGTTTATATGAATTTACTGTTGCTACACGCGTTTGCATAGTTGAAATTTACTACATAGCGTAACAGTAAATATTTATTTCGCATTTTCTGAAAGTTTCCGAAGATACATCATCTTTTCCGAGTATAACCCTGAAAGTTAAATCATGCCAAAAATAGAACAAAATTGTATCTTTCAAGAAATTTCTTAAATTTAATATAAAAAAAATATATAACGTAGATAGATCAAACTCCTGAACTCCGCGAAAAAATCAACTCGACATAAAAAATGACCATAAAGCTGTTTTTAAGTTTGTAAACAATAAATGAAAAAGTGAAAATTTAAAAATTTGTTGTATTTTAACATAAACCAAAATTTTAAAATAATTTCGTTAAAATACTACAACCTAAACTATCCCAAAGTGTGTTCTTTCATTTGTCATCCATTTCATCAAATTTTTGTAAATACAGTAGATAAAGTTATGTTAATAAAATTTGCCATTGAATATTTTGTCGTTGAAGCGCTGATAAAGCCCTCATAGGGGCACTATCCGTCTTAATTTAGGCGAATTACGTCGGAAGCACCGGCGTTATAGAAAAAAATCAAACTAGTGATCGAAAGATGTAATAAAATATACCTCTGAGATGGTGGAAAAAGCTGCTGGAAGCTCGATTTATATGTATGGATTGAATCCGTACGTTAAGGGTTATCCCATTTCCTGCATCCACCACAGACTTTGCACTAACTAGACTACTGCTAACAAAGTGATCATCCATAACAAATTAACATTCAGTTATGATGTGGGTAGTAGTAATAAAAAAAATTTTAAATAAATAACTTGCTTTTGTTGTTCAGCAAGCAAAAGTAACAAAATTTAAAAAAAAATCTTTAACCATCACTTTAGTAAGCAAAAGCAACAAAATTAGAAAAAAAAACAAATTTTAAATATTGCTATTATTTATTTTCCATTTCTTCCTTCATTTCCCCTCTCAGTTCCGTTGTTTTCCATTGCCTTCTTCTCTTTTTTCTTGCCATTCTTACTGTTCTTTCCGTTATTCACCTGCTCCTTCTCTTTCCCCCGTAGTGTAACAAGAGCGGGGCGGACAAGGGGACGTGTTTTTTAAATTTTTGCATTTTATAATGTAAAACGACTTTTGAAAGCTTAATTAAAAACTATCACACCCGGTAGTTGTAATATTTAATGAATAATTTCCGTTTTATGTTCTCGTACATACAAAAAAAAAGTCTAGTGGGCCACAGCTATGGCTGTGCGATATGAAAACTTCTATATCGATACATATCGACTTATTTACATCGATACGTATCGTTGTATCAAAATATGAATACATATCGATACGTACCGAAGCATCGATACATATCGCCATATCGATATGTCGAAATACCGACAGGTATCGTTGTTTCGATCAGCGCCATCCATGGCCTTTTAGAGAAACTTTTTTGTACGCACGGTAGGTATACAGATTGTTAATATTTTACTGGAAACATAGACAACTATTAAGTGCGATAAGAATAGAAGATAACAAACGGACCAAGTAAGAACTCACGTATCCATGCATATTTTTTTAGATTTATTTAAATTTTAAAGTATCTATAGATACGTGAATTCCCACTGCGTCCGCGATGGCTGCCCTCCTTGTCACACTCAGTTGCTTATCGCTTCTTTGTCTTACTCATTAGTTGCCTATGTTTCTTGTAAAACACAATCTGTGTGTGTGGGTGGAAGTAAAAGTAAGCGGACGTTTCTTAAACTGAAGTAAAATATTTAAATTTTGAACTCTTGGTTCCTTTTTTTAATTAACAGGTTAGCTGGTAATTTTAAAACAAAACACTATCGATTTAAACCCATAGAAATTTGATCCCCAAGTGTTGGTATTTTTCGTTTCTAGTTAAGCCCCTTTCTTTTCCATTGTTTTTCCTCGTACGTACTTTTCTTTCCCCTTCTCTATCCACCTTTTTCGGCTTCCCCTTCTATCATTTTCTTCTTCTCGTTTTCTTGTTTTCCTTCTTTTTTCCCACTTCTTCTTTATCTGTCCGTTCTGCTTTTCTTTTTTCCTTTTCCTTCGCCTGCCTCTTCTTCTGCTCCTGATCTAATGGATTTCATATCCACTTCAAACAAAAAGAATGAGTACAGCATTTCGTTTGCACCTTCCAATAAATTTTTCTTTTTGTACCATGAACGACATTTTATATCAACATTCTAACTCCAACAGTTCATTTAAAAATCAGAAAGTTTGTTACGTGTCATATAGGTTGTTCGTGAATTTTTGTAGCACTCACTTGGTCTCAGAACGCATATAAAATCTTAAATGAGTATCTGTATATAAAATACTTAATCACTTTAACAATTTCTATTTATTTAAACCTTATACGTATTTCAGCATGTTAACATGCCATTGTCAAAGGTTATATGAAGGTAAACAGTTAGCGTTGTTATAGCAATAGAACTTTTTTACTTATCTTGGTAATCGTCTGCAGATGACTTGATTTCTTATTCCAAAATGTCCAGTAGAGGAGAATTTAACAGATCAATTTGCTCATTCATTAACGGTACAGTTTTTAAATGTTTGTGAATTTCAAAAGCTTCTAGTATATCTAATTTACGTTTATCATCACAAAAGTGTAAACATTTTATGGTGTTATTAGATGTCATTGAATGATTTTGTTCTAGTAAGTGTTTAGCGTAGTTGGATTTATGTGGGTGTTTGTATTTGTAACAACGTACGTGTTCTTTATACCTAATATCAAAATTTCTAATAGTCTGGCCTATATAAACCGAATTACAATGCGAACAATTTAATTTGTAAATGCCTGATTTTAACAAATCGTCTGTTTTTGATTTTGCATTAAACAAAGTATTTAAGATGTTCCTAGTTGTTTTAAAGCTTACTTTATATTTATTTGTTTTGTTTATAATTTTAGCAATTTGTTCTGATTTCTCACCAAAATATGGGATCGAAGCATATTTAATTTTATCGAACGAAGTTAGGATATTCGGATAAATTTTTTGAATGGCTAATTTATAATCTTTTTCTTTAATTAATGTATCAATAAGTTTAGTATTATAACCATTACTGTATGCAATTTGTTTAATAATTGAAATTTCTCTATTATAATTAATTTCATCTAAAGGGACCGTCAAAGCCCTATGTATCAGGGACCTGTATGCTGCTAATTTATGTGTTTTATGGTGACAAGAATCGTGTGGTATTGTAATGTCTGTTTGTGTAGGTTTTCTATAAACTGAGTACTCAAATTTATTAGTTGAATTAATTTTTATGTTTAAATCTAAAAAGTTAATGGACTTATTTTGTTCAGTTTCTAGTGTAAATTTTATGTTTGGGTGCAAGCTGTTAATAAAAATTAAAAATTCATTAATTAAATCAAATGAACTATTAAAACATGCTAAAATGTCATCAACATAACGAAACCAAAATATAACTTTCTCAGATTGATTTGATTCGAATATTTGATCTTCTAGATTTTCCATAAATATGTTAGCTAAAAGAGGTGAAATTGGACTTCCCATGGGTAAACCATCTTTTTGGAAATAAATTTTATTATTAAAAGTAAAATAATTTTGATTGGTGCAAAGTTCAAATAATTGAATCAACTCAGTCCGTTTTATTAACTCAACATTTTTGTTAATAAGAATATCATTTAACAAAGGAATACACTCTTGAGGAGGTATTTGGGAAAACATATTAGTAACATCAAAACTAACTAGCTTGCTTTGTGGTGGTAAATGTAAGTTAGACAACTTTTTGATTAATTCGGAAGAATTTTTAACTGAATATTTTGGTTTATAATCAAAACTGGTAACTATATTATTTAGTATTTTTGCTAGCATATGGTTGGGTGCATTTATGTATGATACTACTGGTCTAATGGGCATGTTGGGTTTGTGTATTTTTAATAAACCGTATAGTTTTGGTGGTTGTGGATTTGGATTTATTATTTGTCTTTTTTGATAATCTGTTAAACAAACCTGGCAATTTTCTAAGTTGATTCAATTATTTGAACTTTGCACCAATCAAAATTATTTTACTTTTAATAATAAAATTTATTTCCAAAAAGATGGTTTACCCATGGGAAGTCCAATTTCACCTCTTTTAGCTAACATATTTATGGAAAATCTAGAAGGTCAAATATTCGAATCAAATCAATCTGAGAAAGTTATATTTTGGTTTCGTTATGTTGATGACATTTTAGCATGTTTTAATAGTTCATTTGATTTAATTAATGAATTTTTAATTTTTATTAACAGCTTGCACCCAAACATAAAATTTACACTAGAAACTGAACAAAATAAGTCCATTAACTTTTTAGATTTAAACATAAAAATTAATTCAACTAATAAATTTGAGTACTCAGTTTATAGAAAACCTACACAAACAGACATTACAATACCACACGATTCTTGTCACCATAAAACACATAAATTAGCAGCATACAGGTCCCTGATACATAGGGCTTTGACGGTCCCTTTAGATGAAATTAATTATAATAGAGAAATTTCAATTATTAAACAAATTGCATACAGTAATGGTTATAATACTAAACTTATTGATACATTAATTAAAGAAAAAGATTATAAATTAGCCATTCAAAAAATTTATCCGAATATCCTAACTTCGTTCGATAAAATTAAATATGCTTCGATCCCATATTTTGGTGAGAAATCAGAACAAATTGCTAAAATTATAAACAAAACAAATAAATATAAAGTAAGCTTTAAAACAACTAGGAACATCTTAAATACTTTGTTTAATGCAAAATCAAAAACAGACGATTTGTTAAAATCAGGCATTTACAAATTAAATTGTTCGCATTGTAATTCGGTTTATATAGGCCAGACTATTAGAAATTTTGATATTAGGTATAAAGAACACGTACGTTGTTACAAATACAAACACCCACATAAATCCAACTACGCTAAACACTTACTAGAACAAAATCATTCAATGACATCTAATAACACCATAAAATGTTTACACTTTTGTGATGATAAACGTAAATTAGATATACTAGAAGCTTTTGAAATTCACAAACATTTAAAAACTGTACCGTTAATGAATGAGCAAATTGATCTGTTAAATTCTCCTCTACTGGACATTTTGGAATAAGAAATCAAGTCATCTGCAGACGATTACCAAGATAAGTAAAAAAGTTCTATTGCTATAACAACGCTAACTGTTTACCTTCATATAACCTTTGACAATGGCATGTTAACATGCTGAAATACGTATAAGGTTTAAATAAATAGAAATTGTTAAAGTGATTAAGTATTTTATATACAGATACTCATTAAATATGGACTTTAACGAAGTAAAGCTGGAATTGATAAATAAAATCTTAAATGTTGCTATAACACATGTTCACAACCTGCAAAAAGCTTCCATAGCTTTACAGGTGCAAATTACAATTTAGAAATGTTATAGATAAGTTAATTCGTATTTAGGTTTTTCTAATTTAATTTATTTTCTAATTTAAAAATTGGGAACCATACCCCTCGAGGGGTGAGGGAAGTAAGGCAGCCGTCTAAGGCGTGGTGCTTACCACACCACCCCGTACTTCATAGAAGAGTGCGAGACGGCTGGGTATCGGAAGCGATGGCACGGTGGTCCTGACCCACCGCATTGCAGGCCAAACTCCTCATTGGAGTGTAGTGCCACCGCCTTTACTTTACTTTAATTTAATTTATAACCAAATTTATATAAACGCATTTATTTTTTAATAATATTTGTAAGTTATTTCAGATTATGATTTATTTACTATTAGACTCGTTTATTCACTGTATTTTATAATCCTATCGTTATATTAAAGAATTAATAATAATAATAGTAAAATAACCTGTAAATTTCTGTCAACGAAAAGCCCAAAAAATGTAGTTTTTTTGGTTTTCTGTAAAAAATGTAATTTTGGAATTAAAGAACACTCGCAATCAGCCAAAAATGAGAGAAAAGGCATACTCTGCTTGACAATCAAATCAGTTTCGTCACGGATTGTATATCAACCTTCGTTTATTAAACAAATAAAGATAAATTTCCAAATATAAAGTATTCATAGAAAGCATCTCAAAGAAATTACGTCCTTGGGGAAATAGAGTTAGCATATACGTCCTCATATGCTCTTTTTCGAAACTTAAATTTCCGTTCAGGCGGAGTTTCTAAATATGTAATGAAGTCGCGGTTTTTCACTATTCGTCTTTTTTAAGCGTCTGTATTTTTCAAAGGTTTCTGATGCGGAATTGGGAAATACGTTTAGCGCGACTCAGTTTATCATAGGTCCACTAATATAAATATAGTTTATAATATGGCAGTTTTAGACAATCATGTTAATGTTGCGTTTAATATTAGGACATAACCCAGCTAACAATTAAAATCGCCACTTTATGCTTGCAACTGAGCCAAAATATTGAAGGGATTTACTATAGTTCCAAATACGTAATAGGCACGTAGTAGGTACGTGCCCGGCATCAAAATGGAAAAGAATTCCGACGTACCCGTGACGTCGCAATTACTAACACCATTACGTCGCCGCCACGTAAAGGATTAAGAATATTCTAGTTTTATTTCATCTGTCATCGCGATATGATTTTTTTGCGAGACAATGTAGCGGCTGTTAAGAATTTCATCCTAAAGTTGTATTAGTAGATTTTATTACTTTAAAGTAGATTTCACTTCACAGTGGTTGTAACTACTAAAAATGACTTTGCAGTGATCAATCCCTAAAGTTGGCAATGTCTAATAAAAACACCTTACACTTTAAGGTAATTGTTACTAACTATGGAACTTTAAAGTTCCCGCTACTTTAATTAGGTACCTACGACCAGTAAACGTGCGACAACTACAGATAGCAACTGCGTGCGGTGTAATTCAGAAAACATCGACAAACTCGTGCTTCGCAGTTAAACGCCATTTTCTTTCTTTAAGATGGGTCTGTTCAAAATTGTTACTACGAAAAAGAAAAATAGGGTGTATTTTACTTTAATTTATTTTTCTAATTTTTATATTTCTTTTTTAGTTCCATTTTAAACTTAGTATACAACCGCAAGAACGAGCCATCAATACCAGCGGTACCTCCAGGGACGGAGCCAAAAAAGGAAAAGACCAGTATTCTAGGCAGTTGGCAAAATCATGTAAAAGTTGGCGAAACCCGCATAACCGCAGAAAAATTAGATAAAATGCCCGCCAACACAAAACATTTAAAGAAGAAATTATAAATTCGAGGTTTTGGTTTCCAATTAAGTTGAGTAGGCATTATATGTCATTATATTGCCTCATTCATTGCATATCGAATAATAATTAACAACAGCTAAGCTGCGTTTAGTCAGGATTCTAACGAGCCTCAGCCGATGGGAACCGGGTACATATTATATTACGCTTACGCCGCATCCGTACTTAATACAATTTATGGCACACTTGGCACTGGCAGTCTAGTTCAATAATCAGATTTTTGGAAAATAAGTATTGTTTTTATAGGATTGAAATCAGTCTGCACTCTGCCTATGCAATCTCCCGCGACTTACTGTAATTACCTAATCTATGTGTACTTTTTAATAATTTTGTCAATAAAACATGTCTATATGTCCTAAGTCCCGGCTGTTTCAGTTTCTTTAAAATTGTTCTAAAATACCTATCAAAAGAAAAGTTCGTGAATTTTAACTAATGCAGTTGGCAAACTGAGGACCCCCTCCTCTCAATGTTAATTGGGTTCGTCTCTTGGTACCTTTTAGTCAATTTTACGTAACGGGATCTTCAAAGTAGTTTGACATTTGATTAGTGAAAGTAAATATCACTTTGAGGATATGTTTCGAGGTGAATTTTGAAGTGAAGAGCACGTAATTTTCACTTTAGTGTTACTTAAATTTAACTGTCACTTTGAAGTAATCCTGAAAGTTTCGGGAACGTAGTAGAAACCATAAATAGTATTTTGTATATCCAGCAACTTTGAAGTAGTTTTAGGACGTAATGGACTCATGGTGACTACAAATATTACTTTAGAGTTCTTACTACTGTCTAGTAACATTTCATAGGGGACTTTTTAATACGACTTCAAAGTTATAAAACTGTAAAATAAAATTTTAAGTAACCATAACGGTTTTGCTACCGTTATTTAAGTAACACCTACCAGAAGTCACAGTTTTAGTCAATATAAGGTAGCAGTTACTTTGGCAAAGTTCCGGTACACCTAATCAGCAAAAACCCAAGTACCCGCGACTTAGAATTCTAGCTGGGAATCTACCATTAGCCGACATTCCCACATCAGACTCCGCGGGGAGCACACATTATGGGCTTACGAATCTCATCCATCGGGCTCGACTTTTTACTTACCTCAGTAGCGAAAACGCCTGTGCAAAGAAATGTAGGTCAGATCATGTAAAGCGAAGCCGCGCGCCAAGATAATCAACTCAAATAAGGTTTCCCTAGAAATTACATTGTAGCTAATATTTCAAGAGGGCAGATATCTAGAAATGCTCTTTTATTATTTACAACTATTATATAACAGTACTGGTTTACCATTTAGAATTCAAAAAAACCAAACTTAGATAAAACTAACCTAACTTAACCGGTAAGTGTCTTGTATCCCGACTCAGATTATTTATTGTTTTTAAAAAGAAGTTGCCAAAAACAGCATGGGGCGTAGACCATGGGTTCCGCTAATACAATTTAAAGCGCTTTTGTTGTATGATATCTATTCCAAAATAAAATAAGTGCCGATCTTCACTAAATTAGAAGTCTGATTAATACAAAATTACTAATACCAACATGGTATCTAGAAAACACAAAGCGAAAGCGGTCTCTTGCTATTTTTATAAGTCAATGGAAACTACTTTAAAAGTTATGACGTACTATCAGTCTCCATCTATGCGGGTTTGGATGATGACATTACATAAGGTTATCGATAACCATTTTTCTGCAATGCGATGTTACTTGAATGTAGTTCAGGGCACAAGGTATATTTTACGTTCAATTTCGTCCTTAAAATGCATAAGCCAATCACAACTTTTTTTGCAGAACTCAGTACTGAGAAGATTTCGATTTCATTTCCCTACATCTAAAAGCGGCAGATAAAAAATTTCAAAAGTCGAAGCTTTTTTGCTCGCAACGCCCTTCTTACTTCAACTTTAAATATGCAAAATATATAGCTTGACATCATTTGCTTAACTTCAGGTTGTTGTGAGAGGAAATGTGGCACTTCAAAGGTTTTTCAGCCGGCCGCAATTTGCATATTACATAACCGCCGCAAATTAGCTCATAAAATTACAGAAACTTTGTCAGCGACAAACAAATTACCCTTATTTGGATAATTTTTTGCAGTATACAAACTAGAGCTTGACTCAAAACTTTACTTTCAAAAATTTTACAATAAAAGAATGATTGAGAATATATAGGGTGTTTACAATATATGGGGCGTACTTTCAAGATAGATTCACAATGTTAAAAAAAAGTTTGAAAAAACATGGGTCTGGAAACGCTTCGTTAGGGAGTTAAAGCTAAAATCGACCATTACCTTTTTTACAATAACTTTTGCGGTATTTGCACTAAAGTTTCGAAGTTTTATATGTGAGCATTTAGCTCATTTATCTTAGTATATCTACCAATTTGTGTTTGAATAACTAGTCCAGCGCTGTTTCATATTGGGGAAGGAGACACATGGCATTCTCTTCAAAATATTTTAATAGCTATACTTATTTTTTCAAGTTTTAGTTACAAAATCTCATTCGCTATACAAACATACACAAAAGCAATGTTGTCGAAAGTCGCCAAATCCAACAGTTTCAATGTTTTTGTAAAAACGAGTTGCCATGAAGGTCTACGCGTTTTCTTAAGATACTCAAATAGTTTTCAAATATTTTGAGATTAAGTTATACACAGCAGAACAATGAAAAACTTCCTATAAACATAGTTTTGGAAACGCTTTGTTACGGAGTTACAGCTTACGGAGGTAGGAACAGTATTCCCTCTTTCCGAGGCTATAACTCCGTAGGGAAGTGTTTCCAGGCTAATGTTTATAGGAGCTTTTTTTGTTACTCTTAGCATTTTAAAAAAACTTTTAGATCTTCATGACAATTCGTTTTTACGTAAATATTTGTATGCTCTTGGAAATTGTTAAATTTTGCGATTTCAACAAAAGTATCTTTTTTGTGTTTTTTTATAAAATAAGATTTAATGATCAAAACTTGAAAAACTGTAAAAATTCAAATTACTTAGAAGAAAATATTTTAACGTGGCCCCTCCCCACGTGAGACGCCTTTGGTGCAGTTATTTAAACCAAAATTAGTAGACACGCTAAGCTCGGCGAATAATTCTCACATATAATATTTGCAAATTTTAGTGCAAAACTACTGCGAAAGTTATAGATAAAAAGGGATTAGGCTGAACCGTCTTCAGAAGGCTGTAACTCTTTAAAAAAGAAAGTTCGGACCTATGTTTGTTCAAACTGTTGTCCTATTTACAGATTCTGAATTTATCCTAAAAGCGTCCCACATGTTATGAATCACCCTGTATAAGAAATAAAAAAATAATTAATTATCTGAAGCTTTTTGCTAACGTAAATTACGAACAAAAATATGATTAACGCGCATACTCATTAAAATTATTGATAAAATTAAATACTGTATAAGATGCCTATAAAAACTACAAAACTAAATCCTATAAAACAAATTTATTTCAGAACTTAAAGAAGAGAAATAAAAAGTAAATTTTGTACAACTTCTGTACAATATAACGAGCAGGATAATGAGTTGGTAAAAGCACAAAAAGCATTCTTAAAGCACAACTTTAATTAAATTTAAAACACGGAACAGTTTCTCTGGCAAACACCTCATTACCAATAGCATTCAACGAGTATTTTCCAGGCAAATTTTCCACCTCTACAACATCACGTCTCTTTCAGCAAAGGGGATGCAAAAAAGGGTGTGACCCGAAAGCTCTCATAGTGGGTCAGCAGGTCGCATTACCAGGCTTTAACCTCGTGTCTTCATTAGTGAATTCAGCTCACGTCGCTTCCTTACCTTTCTCTTCGTAGATTATAATTGTTTTCCGCTCGGATATCATCAAAATTGCGATCTTGTTTTGATCTTACGCATGCTAAAGGGGTAGAGATCGAAAACAGGAAAAGGAATCGTTCTGTTTGAGATTTTTTCCTGCAAAGCTCGTATTTTAAGCAAAAAAGACGCTCTACTCTATACACAATCTTATTGTACATTTAAGTGCTCGCTCTTCACAAGGCGTTTCCCCAGTGAGAGTTCTTACGTATCTGCTTTTATGCATTACAAGAAGATACTTTAGTGAATGACATGAAAAAGTGGCATGTAAGCAGTTTCAAGTTTGGATCGGTATATCTTTGAGCTTTTGATACACGTAAAAGGACACCTTAGAATAATATTGGATAAAAACTATTACGTTCATCAACGCATTTTTTGTAAAAATAAAAAAATATGCGAAGATTGACAAAGAAATCTAAAAACACGATTTTTTACGTTTGTTTGAGAATTAATTCTCTATGCAGGGTGTGTCACTCATACTGTATACTTTTCGATATCTGATAATTCATTCATTATTTAAAATAGAAAAAATCTGAAGTGTTAACTTAGAGTGAACTTTTCTATACTAGATCTAAATGTTAACGTACCGTACGTGTTTGCAAAAGTGTAAATTTTATAGTTATAATGTTGTACATTTCATCGACTGTTAGATTTCTAAGAAAACAGGCTATACAATAACCAACCTTCTATTCCATCCATACTTCAATGTCAGCTCGTGCCGGCACGCAGCAGTAATGATGCTGGGGCTTAGTAATCATGTTCGGATCATAACTTGTTAAAACATTATGCGAGAGAATTTTTTTAAATTACAAATAATTGGAACTTACATTTTCTACAGTAGCCAACAAAAACCTAAATTCCTCAGCCAAAAAATTAGAAGGGGGAGACGGGTAGCCCCATCAAATATAAAATATTCTAAAAACTAACATTCGACTTTAGTTCTGCTAGTCAAGATGAGTAATGCTTTTTAAGCAGAAGTCATTTACTGTTTCCAGTTTAATAAATATAGGGGTGCGAATTTTCGATTTTAATAAATTCACAGAAGTCGCCACAGTGAAACCATAGTTTTAGAAAAAAATCAAATTGTAGCCAGTCTTTCGTTTTAACAGCCTACAAAGTTTTAAAAAGTCGTGCGAGCAGTTTTTGAATATTATTATTTTGTAAATTTTCAAAATTTTGAAAAAGCGCCTTTGCGATCGTATTCAAATATTTGAAATTAATTTTGTTTTATTGTTTACTACCCACAAAAATCTCTTAAACAAGTTGTAGTTAATTCCGACAAGTACTTTTTCGGTAAGTGGATGTTAAAGTAGAGATTAAGATTTTTTTACAGCTTAACTGCAACTTTAATTTTCGATATACAAAATTGGTTCAGTACATTTGCCTTTACAGGCGTTACACACACGCACACGCACACGCATACGCACAAGCACAAGCACAAGCACACGCTCACGCACACGCACAGATAACGCACTTGCACACGCCCACACCCACTACCGTACGTACGCACGCACGCAATTTGATGACGTTAATGCTGTCACGTTACAGTCCAGAACATTTTGGAATGTAGGTAAATTAGTTCGCTAGGTAATAAACCACTTTAATTAAGAACAAAATCTGATATTCTCTATAGTTTAGGAAATACAGAGTGGCTAGGAAAACCCCGGCCACTTTTCTTGCGGAGGTCAAGAGATGGCGCTTTAGTGAAGAAAAACTAAATTAAAATACTAACAACAACGCAGAATCCAAAACGTTTTGGTTGTTTTGATTTAATATGGGGCGTATTTAATAACTAAAGCGTCTTGGATTCTGCGTTGTTGCCAGTATTTTAATTTAGTTTTTCTTTACTAAAGCGCCATCTCTTGACCGCCGCAAGAAAAGTGGCCGGGGTTTTCCTAGCCACTCTGTAGAAGAAATGGTCCACTTTTTAAAACTTTTATAAAATAATTCTTTTTAGTCACCTATTTTAATTTGCAATGTATAAAAAATATATCAAAACACACGAAAAACCATAGCCATTTTAATATATTTGAGATACAAAACCCGTATCGTATTGAAAGAGAATTTAATTTTTATGGTGTTATAAAATACTAGGGGTTCCATTTCTTAACAGTTGAAGTTTGGCAAAATGAACATTAAATTATGAACACCCTATGTAATAATCTGCTGTTTAACATACCGCTGAATACTTTTTAATGTGTTACTAGTCTAAGCAAAATACCGTTGGGTGAACGTTTTTGGTATATTAAGTATTAATTTTTTTAATATTAGTCCACAAAAATCATTTTTTTTTAATATCAAATAACTCAAAAACCGCTAATTTTAAGATTATTGTACTTTAATACTTTTCTATGTAAAATTAAAAATAAATCTAAGAATGTAATAATATATAAAGTGTTTTATTTAAAATAACGAAGTAATATGCTGTGCAGGCATAACTAAACACTCAGTATAACTGGTAATAATTTTAGGTTATGCACAGTAATCGAACAAACAATTTTTTAAAGAATTTTCTCTGTTATAATAAAGACGCTTGCACTAATAACTCACCCTGTGTAATGATGAAAATAACATCCGCCGACAAACATCGTCTGAAAATAAGGCTCCGGTAAAGACATGCTTTAGTAGAAACATTCTCTGAAGAAAACAACCACCAAACAAACATCCCCAAAACAAAAGCACGTGTATTTGCCTATTTGGATCACTGCATAATTAAGAAAGAGCTTTCTCTAAAAAAGTTTGATTTTCTTGCTGATCCATTTATATGAATAAGGGGAGGATTTTCATTTGGGAAATATATGCAAATCCAAATGTCTATCAAGATTTGTTTACTGCGTATTTATTAGTTCCAAAAACAGTTTGAAAATCTCCGTTAAGGCACTCCCCTGGAAATGAAGAAAAGTGCTAAGTTTAACGATTTAATTAACTGTTTTCCCGCTTTTTTTTAAGGAATGTTTCTGAGGCTATGATAGGAATTTTTTCAGGGGATGTTTTCCGTAGATATATTATACAAGAGTATTTTTTTCTTGAACTGTTTTGCCGTTTTCTTTCGGATTTTTTTCGTTTTCTTCACGAGATTTTCTTTCTGGGAGCAGCTCTCATTCTCGAAACTAACTCAGCAGAGGAACACTCGGAGCGGCAATCGCCGTTTATAACGTTATCAAAAGAATGCGGGGGGCGTAGCCCAAAGGTTTTGCTAGTAGTTTATAATGTATAAAATATTACCTGCGTATTTATAATCCATACATATATAAAAGCTCAAAGGGTTTTTTTCTCCGGTTCCTCCAGCGGCTACCGCTTCACCAATTTGGACCATTTTTTTTCCATGAAAGGTCTCTATCCTCAGATGGAACATGAAACATTTTTATATTTTTATTCTACGTCGATTTTTCAATAATAATTATTTTAATTTATAATATATATGACAGTCTGCTAGACGCGCTTCACTTGAGGCGACATCTACATCAACGCCGCGTCTCATTATTGGAACTAATGCATCACGTGACTTAGCATTTCGCCGGGTCGGTCAACGCTGAGTCTGCCGTCGAATTTCGGCGGAGTAACACTAGTATTAGTTTATAGTAAATACAAATTCTTCTTCTTCTTCCTCTTGTTATAGGCCAATAGCCTGTTTTATACCAGCAACTAGTGCGGGTTCTGTGAGCCCTCTTTGTACGTATGCCGGGCAGGAGGCTGCCCTTACCCGTCGAAAGGAGAAGAAGTTCCACTAAATGGTTTACGATTGCCAAAGATGTTAGTATGACAACCGAGACCGACGGCTTAACGTGCCCTCCGAAGCACGGCTGGTTGCAGATATACCCCTATATTGGTCACCCATCCGAGTGGGGACCAGAGCGGACAGTGCTTAACTTTGAATACCGTGTGACCGGCATCCGCAGTTCTCCGCCGTGCAACCAACTAAAACAAATTCAAATATTTAAATGATTTATTTATAACTTTATCAATTGGTGGTAGAAATTACGACAAAAATTAACTGAAATATTTTTAGGTGGATAAAATCAGCTGTACAATTTAGTTCCTGAAATTGCAGGAATTGTAGGTATCTCCTAATAGTTTTCCAGCGACTTTAAAAGTTCAAGGGTTTTGCTATGAAAAGCACAACAATAGGTAAATAAAATGGATAAATTCCAAGTCTCCAGTGGTTCAGTGATATAACAGGAAAGCCTTCTCGCCCATAAATCATTTTGGAGAAAAATAAACTCATTCGCATTAATCTTTCGGTCATGTTACGTGCACTTTTTCATTTTTGAAGGTTCCATTTTCTTTAATGCATGCCAAATCTGCTTCGAATAATAAATAACGGGGAGACATTATTATACCCTACTCGTGCTTAAAATTTATAAAACAAGATTGATCACCGTCACTTGTTCGTCCTAGTAAAAGCTCTGTCTTTACATTCCACAAGTTGAGCTTCGATTTTTTATTCTTTTTGCCCGCTTCGAGTAAAATGAGCGCAGTAAAGCAAAAAGCAAATAAAATGCATGCATTTTTTGACTCTAAACCCTCTTGAAAAACATTCTTTGTGCTATCAGGTCTGTGGTGACAATTTATGAGGTTTTATGTGCCATTTTTCACTTCCTCGCAAGTTCAAATGTGAGCATTATAGGTTTATTGATTGGGGGATTATTGTTTCAGCGGAATTTTTTCACGCGTGTCGGATTCGAACATTCATCACACGATAAATCCCATTTTTCTTCCCTGAAATATAAAAGCCCAAGCTACGACGGTGATTTCTGATCCGTTTGGTAATTAATGCGGGATCAGAGTATTATAAACCGTAAATAGTTATCGTTAATTAGGGTAATATCAACGATGAGAAGCTGAAATGTACACATTGAAGACTAGAATAGATCGTAAGTAGAGGGTAAACAAAGCAGAACAATGTATTATTTGAAGCAACTATGGAGTAGAGCTCTAATCCAAATATATTATCATTAATTTCAAAGTTTAGTTCGGTTGGATGTGGAAGTAGCTGTAATATATTACAGTAGCTAGTCGACTAATTGTCCCCGAGTGTGTGTACCTTTATCTTCTGGTGTTGAACTTGGGAATAAGATTTACTTGTTTGTCAGAAATATTAATCATTAGGCATGTTTACCCTGTACCCACTTTATCAATTTGTTATTTCTTGATTGTTATGCAGTAAATTAAAATTAAACAAAACATAATATTACTGCGCATTAGGTAAATGTAAAATTAAAGTAGTATTGTTTTGTTTAAATTTTTTTAATCAAATCTGAGTAATAAAACAATAAAAGTTTTGCTTTCCCTATACTGTCAGTACTGATTTCACGAATTCGAAATGTTGTCGGAAATACATGTTTTGGAACATCAGGATTCAAAACAGCAGTTTAAAAAAATGTCTGTCTGTGGGTGTGTGGGTACTTGGATGACGCCCCCACAGCTCCCGAACTTGGTAATGGGAAGGGGGAGGGGTATATCAAAAATTCACCGGCAAAATAACCTTTTAGGAAATCCGACACCGCGTTGGAGGAAATTTGAGGCCCAAACCGCAGTTTGTTCTGCAGTTCCTTAAATAATCTGTGACATCCTCTATGAATTTTTGAAATCTGAAAGTCAGTGCTTTTCAATTCAATAAACTAGGAATAATAAAACTTCGAATTTAGCTTGCTAGCATAACAGTAATAGGCGGTATTCTTCCCCTAACTCTATTTTCTAAACTGATGGATAATATAACCTGATATGTGGTGTTACTTTATCAAAATATACATAATTTTGCAAAAATTACCTAACCAATTTTTTGCTTGTATTTAGTAAGGAAAGGAGGGTGCTCTACTTCAAAATAGACGCGCCCGAAAAGAACCGTAGATTCGTATTCTGCGCATATCAAGCAGACGATCTGCGCAATCGCGATCCCCCCCTCCCTGCTCCCCTAATTGATTTATTGTTTTTTCAAAACTTTACGTTTTTTGGATTTGAAATCGGTATGAGCATGTTAAATGAAAATAGGAACAACTATCCATTGAGAAAACACCACTCAGAGAGTAAAAGGTATATAGGACGTGAAAAATGGACTTTGAGATTTTAATTAAAACACAAAATATGATAAAAGCGGGCGACTGCTTCAAAAAATGGGGGAGGGGTGCTCTACTTCAGTATAGACGCGCTCAGAAAAAATTTTAGATTAGTCTTTTACACCCTGTCGAATAGCGGATCTACGGATCTTCCTACCACTCATCAGCGTCCCCCCACCAACGATTTTTCGATATTTTACAAATGTAGAAATTTCGGCTTAAAAATCGGTATGAACATATTAAATGACAATTGGAACAATCTTTGATTGATAAAGCACATCTGGGATGTTTCCTTTTGGTCGTTTGCCTGAACAGTTTGTATAATCGCAAAAAAAACGATTTTCACCAAATTATCAAATCAATTTTAGATTTTAACGAAAAAATATTGTTTATAATTAACGCAATTACTTAAAACAAAAAATTCTTACATTTTCAAAACATTAAAAAAAATTTCAAAATAACCATAAATTTTCATAGATTCAAAATGTATTTCTGGAAAATTTAGAAAATTGTTGTAAAACTTGAAATTGTTTGAATAATTTTAATAATTCTTAATAATTTGAAAACATTTTTACAAATTAAAAGCATTTTTAAAGATTATTAAACATTTTGATACAGTGTAAGATTTTCAAAATTAGACAAAAATTTAAAAACTTTCAAGATTTCAAAACTTTGTAAATTTTAAAAAATATTCAGTATATTTTAAATCTTTATATTTCTAAAATTTTGTGAAACTGTAAAAATTTTAATAATTTTTTTTCAATAATATGGCAATTATTAAAATTTCCAAATTTTCAAAAAATTTAAAGTTACAAGTTTTTAAGTTTTAAAAATTTCAAAACCAAAATTTTAAAAAATATTCAAAATGTTTTTAAAATTTCGTAAAACGTTCAAAATTTAAACAATTTTTTTTCAAATTGAGGAATTTATAGAATTTTCAAATTTTGTGACTGTTTTCAAAATTCCAAAAATTTTCCAATTTGTATAAATATCAAATTTTCAATAATTTTTAAAAATGCTGTTAATTCGAAAGAATTTTTTCAAAATACTAGAAATTATTAAAATGTTTCAAAAAATTTAAGAATTTTCAAAATTTTTTAAATTTCCAAAAAGGTTCAACATCATCAAAAAATTTTCAATATCGGTTTTTAACTTCTCAATAACTTGCAAAATTTATCAAAATTTGTTTAATTTTCAAAATATTAATAATTGTAAAAATTTGTCAAGTTTTAAAATTTTTTATATTTTCTTGCAACATTTTTAGAATGTAATTGTGTTTTCAAAATTTCGAAAAATTTTTGCAATTTTGAATAAATTTCAAAAATTTTCAAACTTTTCATAGTAACGAAAATTTTCAAAGAAATATTTGTTAAACATGGTATAAAATATATTTGAAATATTTTGAGTATTTAAGTTTTCTAAATTTCCATAAAATTGTCAAAAGGTTCGAAATATTTTAAAAATTTACAGTTTCAATGGAAAGATCCCGCGGCGGCGGTTGCCGACAGTTAAATTATCTTTGAGAATTAAAATTATTTAATAATCGACTGTAAAACAAACAATAATAAGGAAACAAACTAGGTATTTACTCGACGCCAGTTTTATAGCACCCTGGCAATATAAATTTTATACATTTTTATTAATATGAGAACTTCAATAAAGAACAACGGGGAAGTTCCGATATAAAACATTCTTGCCGAGGATGCTTTTTTCGCCCACGTGAAAGTAGCAAAATTTGACGTACTTTATTTTTCATTTTGTGATTTCCAGGGTGCGCGCAAGCGAGTTCTTCATAAAATCTTCCCCGAAGTAATACATAACGCGAGCTCTCCCACATAAATCATGTTAAATTATGAGAGTGTAATGTGTAAACATGGGGCGTGTTGGGTTACGTTCATACTTCATATGCATAATGGGGCTCCCATGAAAGCGTTTATAGGGGGTGTGTTGCGGCTAGCCCGCAATATACGGCGAGAAAAGAGTTTATAACCCGGTGGAGGTTTTCAGGGAGCGTTAGAGCCTTTTTACTGCTCTCAGGTGATGCAGTAAAAAGTCGAGGAAACGCGTATTTCCACTGTAATTGGTTGCTTGCCTGATGGGGAAAATGATGCCCTAAATGGGAAGCATAAATCACGGACGGAAGATACTTTTAATTTATGCTTGCGAAAAGTGGAATTTTAAGGAAAATTCTTGTTTAATAAGAAAGGAAATGTTAAGACGAAGACTTCCTTATTTTCACGTTTTGCTAGCGTAGTCGTTTGTGCAATTTCCAAAAGCACAATACCGTGTCAGTTAAATTCAGGTGGAAATTGCGAACCAGCGACGGCTTAATGTCATTAAAGCGTCAGCTGGTGACACTGTTTTGGCTAATTGTTCATTAGCGAAGCGTTTATGCAATGTAAGCTTCTTGTAACTTGATTACTAAGACAGAAACGGATCGCCATCATAGCATTAGTTGTCTCGAAATTAATACAGTTCTGTTTTATTCTCCTGTTCTACCCTCAAAATGAACAAAAATAAAATGTTGCGTTTTTTTCTTTTATAATATTTAATATAATTTTACAAGAAAATTATGTATTTTTATTATAACCAGGTTATTCAAAAGTTGGAAACGCAGTAATAACTCCGGGAATCCGCATAGAGATCGGGCAAGAAGCTGGCAGGTCTTGACGTTTATATCAGGGTGCTGCGATGCTCAAGAAGAACCGAGCTAATTTTGGGCTTTAGAAAATGCAGGGGGCTACGGCGCTCTAGAAGGAGCTTGCTGTGCTGGTTTGCTTCGAACCAAAAGCTTACGCTTGATTGTGAAATACGGTTTTAAAAAGAGCTTGTTGTGTTGATTTCCACTAGACAAGAAAATTATGCTAAATCTGCGAGCAGGCCTCTAGAAGGAACTTGCTGTGTTGATTTAGTCAGAACCAAAAACATATGCTCCATCTGGAAGCAGATTCTCCTACTTTGGTATATGAACCGAAAAGCTAAGCTTGCTTAATCTGAAAATTAAGTCTTGTTTCCGATCTAAAGGCGCGGTTTACATGCGATTTTTCAAGTATCGCGATAATTGATTGCGGACGATTGATCGCATGCGGCGATTGATCGCACGACTACTGACCCCGTGCATGTTAATTCATTGCTGACGAAAATAAACAAAAAATATTAAAGGGTCAAAAAGATAAGAAATTGTTCAGAATTATGGGAACTGGTTAAAATAAAGGGATTTTCTATAATTGTTAATTTCAACTTTGAAGAAGGTCGAGATAGTTTAGGTTAGGTTGTGTTTTGCAGCATTTTAGAAATTTACTAAGTACCCCACAAATGGACATATTTCTTTACCTTCTCCTTCATTTTGTATTGTCAAAACACTTTATACAAACACGCGAAATGGGTGGTACCTAACATCAACATTGAACCTACGAAGCGCCACTGCAGCAATACACGTACACTACGTAGCGGCTTTCTAAGTGGCGTTTAGCAGGACAAGGGGCAGATCTGTCAGCATCTGCGGTGCTCTGGTAAGAGCTGGGGGTGCTGCGGTGTTCAGAAAAAAGTTAAGTTATTTATTTCGTAGATCTGAAAGGAGCTGGGTGCAATATAACTGGGTCTGTGCAGGACCTTTAATTAATCCAGCAACAGATGACTAGAAGTTTAGTTTTGAATTCGTGTAGGATTGTTTGAGCGATACAGAAGGCTGTTGGAGTTTTGGTTTTTGGATCGTATTTGAAGATTACGCTCTTTTCGATCGTGAAAAGGAACTAAGGGGGCTCGGGTAGGTGTCTGTGTATTACCGTTTGGGCGATCCAGCAACAGACGGCTGCAGTAGTTTCGTTTTTAGACCGTATTCGGAGGTTAGGTTCCTTTCGATCCTGAAAACGAACTGAACTAAGTCTGCATAAAACCAGTTGAACTATCCAGCAACATATGGCGGCAGAAGTTTAATTTGAGGTCGTGTAAGACCGTTTAAGCAATTCAAAGGGCTGTTGGAATTTTGGTTTTTAGACCGTATTTAAATGTTAAACAAACTGGGCTCTCTGTTAAAGTTGCAGCCCTTTTATACAACTTTTTGATCGTCAAAATAATAAATATTAGCCGTCGTTGCTTAGCAGAGTAACAAACAATTACATGATGACCGCAGCGAAGAACGAAGTCGCCTCTGTTTTAGTTTGGCATGTGAAGCTGAAAGAAACGTTTTGAGATCTCAGTATTTTTTAAAACCGGGAAATCATTGCGGCTTAATAAACATATTTATAGACGTAGCGACTTAGCAAGAAGCAGAAGTAGTCTGTTGCTTAGTGATGTATGTACTAGACTAGATAGTTCTGCATATTTGCTGTCAGTTTTAATGTTACATAATTTTTAGTTAGTTATGGTTGAATGTGAATTTATTGATCGTGTCAATCTACTGCTACATTTAATTTTTTATAATCTGTTAGAAATCATTTGCCGCCTCCTCTCCGACTGTTCTAATAAATTCCGATCGCACATGTAACCTAAAAGTTAGTTAGATTTTTATTTTATTTATAATGCGGTTCTGAACCTCATAACTTGCTTTGTTAAATCAATAGATGGCGATAGCATCTGATCATAATCGGGTTCGCAACTTGGGCTTCCTGTGTTCAACGTTTTTCAAATTTTTATTTATTAATCAATATTACAAACATTTTAAACACACAATAGCTTTAATATTACTCAAAGTTCAAAAGGTTTTTAATAAGAACATCATCTTCCGTTATTCACAAAATCCAGCATCAGCTTACTGCTAGATTAATTTTGCAGCTAAAGGATTCTTTTAAGCTGCAAACAACTAACATGAAAAACTTAAAAAACAAATCTTTTCACTTGCATAGTAACTTGCAACTCTCTCTAACCCATTTGTCCAAATTTATTTCATATACTGTAAAAATGTCTTTTAATCATTGACAGTAGAATGGTGTTTCGCAATTTCTTTACAACTATTCTCCTATGAATTCCGACAACTTATCAGCATAATAAACGATTAAACTTCGACTTAGTTTTGTTGTAACGCCCGTGGGAGTTTAAAACTCCTGCACGGGGAACGCGTTCCTACGCGTTCTAATAACCCCGCGAGGTGTCTACAAACTTTTTATCAGATCTAAATTATTATACAGCTGCATACAACAAGTTTACAGGGAGAATAAAACAAGGGCGGCAATTTGCGGGTTTCCTGTTGACGTTCCGGTATCGCGAGTCAAGAGAACAAGGGGGATGCTTGGGATTTTTTAATATCAGGAAGGTCAGACCCTTGGAATTAATCATTTTCGGAAACTTTTTGCGGCCAGTATTAGAGTTTGAAATTTGGCACTTAATTACCAAGGGAAGTAACGTTAATTTCCGGTTACGCAAGCATAGGGTTCGAAGCGGATAATCAACCCCGCATAACTGTTGGTCGGTAAATCACGATTAAATGTGCGTAGGGAGTTGGAAGTTAGGCTAAATCAGTGAAACTGGAAATTAGTGCGAAGATAATGGAACTGGCTGTCTAGGTATTGGCCTTGAAGTTTTAGACCATGCATTATGACCCTTTTAGCGAATGGAATGTGTAACTTACAATTTGATTAATAAAGTTTGATTGTGCCAGGTTGAGTGATTTCTAATGGATTAGCTTGGTCCTCTTGGGAGCTGTTGCAAGTAAAACGGAATAATTAGCGAAGAAGTTGGCTTTTAATTTAAATTAATGGAGCTTCTTATCTGAAATTAATTATGGCTTCTATAAATTAGGATACAGTGGCGTACTCAGAGAGAACTAACCTATACTATCAAGTTCCAAACTAGAAACGGTTATTTGATGCATTAAATTTTTTAACTAAAGTTCCCTACAATGCTCTAACTACACTACTTAAATTTCAAATTAAACTTTAAAACAGAGAGAAGGAATCCGTAGAATCCTGCAGCTGGTTTAGTTTAGAGCGTTACTTCGGGTAGGGCAACTTAATTCAATACTGAAAACCGACGTTCTTAATATGGCTGAGACAAACGTGAAACTCCGACCAACTTTGCAAAGTACAGTTCGCACTCCACGAGTTCTCTGGGTAAGGAAGCATTATTGGTAACGGTAGCCGTTTACGGTAATTCGGAATTCATCTAAAAGTGTGCCCCCTCCTCTTATCTATATCAAAAATTAAATTGCATACGTCGGAAACCTATTTTTTAAAGTCAAAAATTAATTTCTTGGCGGCTAAGAATCATCGAACTTCGAATACAAATAGTTATGTTAGCAACTATTGACCATATTTAAGAATGTGCAAATATGAATTCACGGCGTTATGGATACACTGATGCCAAGGGCAAAGGGAAACGATCCCGGAGTCTGGGCCAAGGTGTAATATTAGATTAGGTGATTGTACGCCCGATACTCGCCGGGCAAGTTAACGCTGCCAGTCTATACAATATACGCTAGGCGGCGCCACTTGAATTCTGTCTAGACGTTTCGCCGGTTCTGTCAACGCTCAGTCTGTCAGTGCATTGTGCGCTGGGATAACACTAGTAAAATATAAACGAGTGTATCATACAAGTTTAGTACACGTGTGGTGCAGGTGTAAAAATTAGTAGAATGTTTGGTGTACCTATGTCCCTTCATTTGAATAATAATATCGCCTACTTTATGAAGCCGATTCAAAATATTCTAGAAATCTAAGAATTTGTCCCAAAATTACACAAAACCATATCTATCCAAGCAATATGCTTAAAATGAGGGTAAAATTGGCAACGCAAATATTTAGTAATTCCGTAGCAGACGGCTTGTCCTACTACAAACAAAGAGAAACACCAAGATTTGCAAGCTCGGACCCTACTATTACATTTACCAGGTTCATGAATAATCTCTTCGACTGTATGAATAGGAAAACAATAAAAGAAGGTATTAAATTAGATAGTCCAGATTCACAATCCTTAGAAACATCCTTAAAATGGCTAAATAATTGGGAAACTATGCTGATTTGTGAAAATGTAACAAAAAAAGAATTTTTAACAGCGGTATGTTTCAATAAAATAACAACATTTTAGATAGTGTTTGTTACCCTAATTACACCGTGACCCTAATTCACTTTTAGAGCACCGCAGAAGGCTTACGAGTGTCAATTCAATCACCAATTGATATTTGCAAGGACCTAATAATTAAACACAGCTTCAAGTACGTGTTAACAGCTAAAATTAATCAAGACTGCATCGAAGTAAGTTAATAATATGTAGGTGCTTTAATGTATGTGATTGTATATAAATATTTTTAGAGATTCTTTGGGACTATTCGCCAAAGTTGTAATTAATTGCTTTTATTTTGTGTATGAAAGCTGCAGGAGAATGGACAGAATGTATTGTGCGCCATCTGGTGGCGAAACGCGACACTGGCAGCGTTATGTGGCCAGCTGATCGGCCCTTTAGCGGCGCTCGTAGAATCACCTAACCTAATATTACACCGTGGTCTGCGCATTCTTCAAACAAGCCTCTACGGCCTGACTATTCTGCAGGCTTTGCGCAGGCGCAGATTAAGAGTAATTTATCAGCGAGTGAATGCAACTTTCGACCCCTCAACTGTTTGTGCAGAAAACGCTGTACAGTCATATTTCCATATGAGCCACAATGAACTAGCACGCAGTCGCTAAAACACGTAATATAAACTTCTATTCAGTCAGACCGTGCACGAAGCCGCGCGAAGCCTGCACCATGGTCAGGTCATAGACGCTTTTATTATTCAATTATCATTTTTGACTTGTCTTTTTAAAGATACACATTGATTGTGTAATTGAGTTAAAATTGCACTTCTTGAGTTTGTTTTATTAATTAAATTTATTTGATCTGTGAAATTAAGTTTTGATCTAGCTAAAATCAGAAGTGGGATAAAGATCACAGGATTCCAGCGGTCGTCGCGACGGCGATGTAACAGTGTTTCAAGTGAAAATGTTCACAGCAAGGAAATGCGCAAAGATTCGCTAAAGAACGCCCGCAAGTCGTACGACGGGATGTTAAAGAAACTCTGAACTGAAACGATTCTTTATTTAGTCTTCGACATCGTCGAAGGCACCAAAGTAGTGAATCAACCAGTCAATTTAATCAGGCGTTAATGCAGGGCATCGAAAATTGGTAGAACAAGTACGACAAGACAAGGCGCCGAGATGACAAAAAAATAAGTATGTCCTTAGCAAAAACCGCTATCGGTAAATTTAACTTATTGCAACACAACATCAATGAATGGTTGAATGCGATGGATGAGCATGCAACTTTGTATGAATGGTCAGATCAACTGATTAGCCACTTAGCTTTAACTAAATTAAAAGGTCCGGCGGAAGTTTGGTATCGAAGGTTACCTACGCGGTTATTCATATGTTCAATGGCCGGAGTGGAAGAGTTTGCTTGTGGATCACTTTAAACTCAAAAGAGAACTGTACGGCATGATACTAAAAATTATCAATTGTGTACCAAAAACTGATAAAAGTCTCTAGGAGTATTGTTTTTTAAAAAATTATCTCTCTCTCTCTTCTTCAGACATTATTGGTCCAATATTGGACATAGTCCTCCCCAATGTGTTTCCATTCCTCTCTGTTGGTTGCCACTCTGAACCATTGGCGTCCTCCCACTTTCCTAATATCATCCGACCATCTAGCTAAAGGTCTTCCTACGTTTCGTTTACTCGTTCTTGGTCTCCAGTGTAGCAGCCGGGTTGTCCATCTGTCATCAGTTCTCCTTGCTATATGTCCCGCCCAACTCCATTTTAATTGGGCCACTCTTTCTACTGCATCCTCCACACCTGTTTCATTTCGGATCCATTCGTTTCTCTTTCTTTCCCGGAGGGTTATACCCAACATTTGCCTTTCCATAGCTCTCTGGGCTATTGCTATTTTGTTGGCTATTTTCTTGGTGATTACAGACGTTTCAAGTCCGTAAGTGAGTACTGGTAAGACACATGTATCATAGATTTTCGCTTTTTGTCTTTTGGTGAATTTTCTTGACTTAAGTATATTCGCGAGTTTCCCAAATGCTACCCAACCTAATTTCACTCTTCTGCTAATTTCTGCTTCTTGGTGTTCTTTACCCAATTTTAACTTATGTCCCAGGTATATATATTGGTCAACCACCTCTATTTCTTCATTGTTAATTGTGAACCTGTTTACTTCACTATTTGTCATAATTTTTGTCTTTTTCATATTTAATTTTAGACCGGTTATCTTTGACTGTTCATAGATTTCGTTCAGCATTGTCTGCATCTCTGCCTCGTCCTTCGCAATCACCACTGTGTCATCAGCATATCTTAGATTTGATAGATATATGCCGTCCACATTTAGACCTTTCTTTTCCCAATTCATTTGTTTAAATATATTTTCGAGTGCTAAGGTAAATAATCTGGGTGATAGCGTGTCACCTTGTCGTATCCCTCTTTCTATTTTGATTTTATTAGTTGTTTCGTGTAATTTTATTATAGTTGTTGCTTTTTTGTATATATTTTGTATTATGCGAGTGTATCTAGAATCTATACGGCAATCGTTGAGAGCTTTTATTATGTATGGTATCTCTATAGTGTCGAAAGCTTTTTTGTAGTCTAAGAAGGCGAGTACTAGTGGTATGTTGTATTCGTTGCATTTTTGAATTACCATTTTTATGCTTTGCAGATGATCGTTAGTTCCAAATCCTTTGCGAAATCCAGCTTGTTCCACCGGTTGGTACGCGTCTAGTTTGCTATTTATTCTATTCGCTATTATTTTTATCAGCAATTTATAAAGATGAGACAGTAGGCTAATTGGCCTATAATTTTCCAGGTCATTTTTGGGTCCTTTTTTATGGATAAGTATCATCGTTGCGGTGTTCCAAGCATCTGGTATGTCTCCTACCTCCAAACATTTATCCATTAGTCGTTTCACTATTTTTATTAGCTTTTCTCCACCGTATTTCAATTGTTCGCAGATTATTCCGTCTTGTCCTGGTGCTCTCGAATTTTTCATTTGGTGTAAGGCATTTTGTATTTCTCGGTTGGAGATATCTGGCATATCTTCGGAGCCCACATTCATAATTTCTAGTTTTGTTCTTTGCTTGTTCTTGTTCTGTTGGTGTCGTTGGTTTCCTTCTTCTAATTGTGATTGATATAGGCTGGCGTAGAACTCTTCCACTGCTTTTATTATTTCTTTTCTATTTGTTGTTTCTTTTCCTGTGTTGTCTTTAATTTTAGTAATTTGTGTTCTTCCCATGCTTAGTTTTGACCGTAGGACTTTTAAGCTTTTATTGTTTTCTATTATTTCTTCAGTTATTCTCTCTTTATATTCGAATATGTCCTTTCTTATTTCTCTTCTCACTAATTTGTTTAATTCCGCATACTGGGCTGTGTCCCATTGTCCTTTCCTTCTCATTTCTCTTCTTTTATCTATTATTTTCTTAGTGTTTGCACTTAGTTTTTCGTCCTTCGGAATCTTTCTTTTAGTGACCTTTATTGTTGCTTGTAGTGTTGCGGTTGCAATTATGTTGTTTAGTTCCTCTATTTTGTCAGTATTGCTCCATCTTTCCTCCTCTTGTAGAATTTCTAACTGTCTATTTATTTCCTGTTCGTACTGTTCAGTATTTGTCCTGATTGTTTCGCCGACTGTTGGACTTTGTAGTGTTTTCTTTATTAATTTTACTCTTTCGACTTTAGTGTTTATTTTAACTTGTGCTCTGACTAGTCTATGGTCACTACTGGTTGTGAAAGAATTCAGAACGGACACGTCTTGTACTATATACTTATGATCTGTGATCACGTAGTCTATTTCGTTTTTTGTTCTTCCGTTGGGACTGCGCCATGTCCATTTATTTTGCGGTTTCTTTTTAAAGAATGTGTTCATGGCAAACATTTTCTTACTCATCAGAAAGTCTATCAACTTTTTACCTCTTTCGTTCCTTTCTCCTAATCCATGTGTCCCTATACATGTTTCTATTTCTTCCTCTTTTTTTCCTATCTTTGCGTTAAGATCTCCTATGATAAGGTTAAAGTGAGTCCTTTCTTCTTCTAGAGTTTTGCTTATTTCGTCGTAGAATTCCTCTACCTCTTCATCTGTATAGCTTGCAGTTGGAGCGTAGACTTGTATGATCTGCTGTTTAATAAATTATGGGTACCATTAAATGGTGCGGATAAAGTTACTTTAATAACGGACCCCCCGTTATTAAAGTTGACGACATGCAAATAAAAATTTCCCTAGAAACGGCAAATATAACAGACTGCACTATCAGTTTACCACTCTAAACCTAAAATTCAAAAGCCAGGAAATGTACCTCCAGCTTCCGAAAATCAATCCCCACCCCCTCAGAAGTGATCCTGTGCCCTTCCACCACTTGATCTTTTTGTGGTAAAAGTAGCGGTGGGAACTGTTTTAAGCCTGCGCCCTAAGGGACTGTGGCACACAGCAGGCAAGGGAGGCAGACTACCCGCATCCTGGATGAGGCAATCGCCAAGATGCTATGGTAGACTACCTCCCTCCACAATATGCCTTTAATTGACACTTTAGCGTTTGTGCGAATGCTGGGTCAACCCAGCATATGGATGGACATATCCATCTTTACCGACGGATCTGAAACAAGACATGGAACGGGTGTCGCAATTTTCTCCTATGATCTAAACCTACGCCAAAGTATACCACTAGGCAAAATTGCTTCTATTTTTAAGCGGAGGTAGTGGGAATATTGCATGGTGCAAATGCAATTGTTGAACGACAAATCAAGAACCACCGTATTGGTATCTACAGTGACAGCAGAGCCGCTTTACTGGCCCTAGGCACTTGCAAAACCTCAGGAGTGGTACTGCAGTGTCGTGAAGCTCTTGACGGTATCTCAAAAACTAATGACGTTTCCCTTGTGTGGGTGAAAGAATATGACGGCAACGAGGAAGCTGACGAGATTGCGAGAGTTGCTTCCAAACAACATCTCTGAGGGCCAGAACCCGTAATTCCTATATCCCTGAAAACATTAAGCTTTATGCTATACCAAGAAACCCTAAAAAGCTTCACACGAAGATGTGTTAACACTCAAAGCTGTCGTCAAGCAAGGGCTGCTATTACTGCACCCTCGCCAAAGACAGCCAAATACTGCGTGCAACTGACCCAAAAGAACTTGCGATTAGTTTGTGGGTATCTTAACTCATGCACAGTATGGGACTGGCGGACAGCCCAAACTGTCGTGCATGCAACGAGGACGACGAGACGACAGAACATGTCCTATGTCACTGTCCAGCTCTCGAACAATCAGAGCATCCATGTTGAGGGACGTCTGACCTGACATGGTCAAAAAATTCACTCTAACTGCGGGTGTCCTCAAGTACATCCAGGTTGGATAGCTTGGGTGATGCCCAATTTGGAGAGCTGCTGGGGAGAATATGCCCACCTATTGTAGCCTAAGTGCGCGTGAGATAACAAACCTCTTAATCCTTCTTAATCTAATCCCAACAGGAATTGCTCCAAATAGTCAAAATATAGGATGCAAAATACTAAAACATTCATCAACATTTCTCAACACAAATAATGTTTAGTCTAAATCAAATTTTCAGGTATACTAAACATACCCAAATCCTGCTGTAGGCGTAGTTTGCCCTTGAGTATAGGACTTTGACATTAAGTAATCAAAACCCAATTAAACTTTGGCTTTTACTGTTAATGTATCACCTTAGTAGGCACTGGGATATTATTCAGTGTTGTATATGCAAATTTAATTTACGTCAAGCTGTTTATGTTATGGTTTAAATCCAGAGGTCAAGATAGTGCTTTTAGCACTCAGACACAAATTATTATAAAGCCATACACATTCATATTCAGAAGTGGATTTACAGCTTAATGCAGTAGTTAAAATTTTTGGTTCTAAAAATTTGAATTGCTAAAATGTAAAGGAACTCGTATACATTTTGCTTTAAATACAAAGTGGGAATGTTCGTAAAGTAGGTAAGAGCAGATACAAGTATTTAGTTTTATTTCCAGTAAACATCACAGTGAAAAACCAACAAACTAATCCAATTAAGCAAAACGAAGTAGAGCGTAATTTATTTATATCTACATAAAATAAACTCAATAAAAAGATTCACCACGAATCGTAATTTCTGTCAAGCTTTACGTACTATTTTAAGTTCTTTCAACACCTTTTATTTTATTTCAAACGAATCTGTCTGAATAAACTACCTATACACATTTTCCTTACATGCTAGATTTAATTCCAAATAAATAAAATATTATGTTTTAATTTTATTCGAAATCCATCTCTTAAAATAGTGAAAATGGGTGAAAATAGAAGGGACGTCCAAACATGATAAACCCCAAGACCAAAATCCCACCAACTTTCCATTAACTATAAGAGGGCCAGTTACATCTAAAACGTGTTAAAACTCTCTAAATCCTACAGGCTTAACTTCAGAACAAAAACTAATTGGGCTTACCTAAATTACATAGGGTGTTGTTTAACGAAGCGCAAATAAACTTAGAACTAGTTTCGTTTCCCAGATACTTCTTGCATTTCGCAGGTTTCCATATGAGTAACTTTTGCTCCACTAACCTTACATGTTGGCGTTCTATTAATAAATTTTTCAAATGAAAATTTTGGTAAGTACTTATCATTATTGAATAATTGAAACGAAAAACACCTTCCACAAAGAAAACTCTCATGATCAGCGCAAAACTAGCAATAGTAAACGTGAATTTTTATTTTTCTTATTTAGTTAGATGACGTAATCATTTGAAGTTTTTTGTTGACGACGTAGATATTTATTTTAAGCTTTTCTTTTATTGGAGGGTATCCGTTTCCATTATTCAATGGAAAGATAGAAAATTGTTAACACCTGCCATGGCCCAATAATTCCAACCTAAAACAATTCCAGTTTCCGCTCTTATACTACCAGATTTTTCCATTCTCACCGACCTGATATTTTTGCCCATAATTATGTCTTCTTTCACCATTATTAATGCAACATTATTTTCCATACTTGTTCCATTAAATTCCTCATTTATTATAAAAGATTGAATTTTATATTTGCTTCCCTTGACGTTCCAGTGGTCACTGCCAACCCTTATTCGTAAATTTGGAACATTTGTCATAAAACAGTTCGCTCCACTCAATAAATATCGATTGGTTAACACGACTACGGTACATAAAAATAAATACGGTCTTTCTGATGTTAATGCACCAACAAA
Organism: Ctenicera cuprea; assembly: GCA_958336395.1. NCBI lineage: Eukaryota > Metazoa > Arthropoda > Insecta > Coleoptera > Elateridae > Ctenicera > Ctenicera cuprea. The sequence continues at coordinate 16,310,729 of OY284487.1, read as the reverse complement.
GGGATATTTATGAATGCTGCTTAATGTAACGTTGAGTTTTCTTGATTTTCGCGTTAGTTGCGCGGGAAGAGCTCGTGGTCGATGTGAACAAACATAGTGGTGCTGGTGCTTACTTCCAAATCCCATGTAAAGAAGTGCAAATAAAAGAGCGAGGAGTACAAAAATAAGTGATACGATAATTGGCCATACATAAGGCCACATTTTTGCAAACCATGGTAGAATTTCTACCTCAGACGAGTCATCCGTCTGTTGGCTGCTGCTGTCCATAAATAGTCGTAATTGAAAAAGTTATTAATTCAAGTCACTGTCAACATGACATTGTCATAAGGATGTGTCCAAGCCGTATTCGATGCCGTAAGTTTTTCTAAAATTTCGAGCTTTTGCCCTGTGGGAGTTGTCATGTTGTCGTTAAGGTACCCGTCATTAAGGTACAATTGTCGTACAGAAAGTAGGGGTGGATCATCTGCGGGGTCTTTCAAAGAAGGAGTTAAGGCACAGACACACAGCAAGTACGTTTAACTGGCAGCGCCTCTTCGGGAAATTAAACACCAAAATAATTTATAATGATTTTTAAAAATTGTTGTCGTCGGGCAACTTGTTACATCTATCAAATCAAAATAACTGGTTAATTTTAGCTCAGTTTATAGTTTCTGCGATATGACTTCGCGTACTTGGTTACCAAAGATTACTTAACTCCTTCACCTGAGATTGAGGTTAGAACTAGTTGTGCAAAATAATCATACAAAATTAAGACACCGGATTACAAGTAGGTACATAATGTATCAATTACAACGCAATATGGTTAATGAGCATAACAGATGCCTAAACTGCGCAAAGTTTGACACGATTCATAAATTCTGTCTTCGACCGTCTTTAAAAAACATTCAGCCATAACCAAATAAAAATTAGGAGACATTAAAATTGACAGTAAATGTGAAGGACTGTCTGCCTTTTACATCACTAAGCAACAGACGATTTCAGTGTCCTGCTATTATAACTATAAATGTTTGTTCGGTGAGCAACGACACTTTCCCCTTCCACTTGGAAAAAGTCACCCGATCTGAAAGCGTTTGTTTCTATTAACATGCAAAACTAAACAACACTACACAACCAAATGTTTGTTATTCTGCTAAGCGACGTATGCTAATGTTTGTTATTTTTCCAGGGCTGTATTTTCAACTGAGAGCTCAGTCTGTTTTGAGGACCGAAAAGTAGCCTAACATACAAATACGGTCCAAGAACTAAACTCCCTCCGCCATTTGTTGACGGATCGATAACACGGTAAGAAAATCAAACTCCTTTAGCCATCTGTTGCCGTTAAAAATTGATTTTTTTTCTCTGATTCGAAATAACTGTTTATTTAATAATACATAATACAAATCTTTTGACGTCAAAAGTTGATTTTAACTATAAGTGATTACTTATTGACGTTAGAAAATGCTGTCATCCAACGACGTAGCCGACGCAGTAACAAAGTCTTAAGCGATCGTCACACCAAATATTTGCTCGTGTTGAATCTAGTTGCCACAAGAATACGCTTTAGTGCTGAGTGTATACAACATTTATACCATAGAACATTTAAACGCCCCAGCCCAAAGAACATATTTGTTGTGATTTTATGACTCATGCGTTACGCTAATCAAGAAGGTCTGGCTTTAAAATATCAAAATGTTTTACCACTTATCTCAAATGCGTCTTTTTTAGCAGGTAGCGTCCTTATTGGTCAATATTGCAATATGGTTCTAGCCCACACTGCTACCATTTTCAGACATCAAATATTCATTTATAGCCCAATTTACTTTATATATTTTTAATACCACAAAAATGTTTTAATATGTATAGTCTTAGCAATAAAAGCATTTGTTTTTATGTTGTTGCTGCTTATTTGTGTGCATTTAGTTTGGTGCCCTATAACTCGCGAAGTGGCGACATCTGTTGCAATTTCCCAGTTGTCAAATCGCACCTTTTTCAAGGCATTGTACAGAATTTATTTGTGACAACTGACACACTTCGTGTATGTTTTATGCTGACACACATATACAAATTAAAGCAGACAACATTACGGGGGCGAGCTTAAAATATACAGTGCTTGCTGGAGTATTCAACACACGCGATATAACGTTAGCTGCTGAGTCGCTACAAAATCTAGCAGTTTTTTAACTCAAATTTGAACCATCAAATGATTGAAATATGCTAAATATTTATAAAGCTTATTTGTGTTTCAGAGGTAGTACCTACATCCATGTTCCGGTTTTAATATATTTCTTATTTTGGTTAAAATGAATAATTAATAGGAATGTTTTAAAAGCATGAAATAAATGTGCTAATGAAAAGAGCAAAAGTAAAATGTGCTTATATGGAGGACTATATGAATCTGAAAGAGCTTTGGATCGTCAAGGGTGGATATTTGCATATAGGAAAATGTGCGGAATTTCTAAATATAGAACATAAACTATTTCAGGATTGTAATGCAATAATATAGAGGTTTTATATAACTTTATTATTCATTATGTTGAAAACGGTTGCGTTTTTAATTCATAATAGGTGATCAATCTTTAAAAAATAATATTTCATTTATTTACATACACATTTTTATAAGTTAATATACAAATTTAAATAAATACCAAAATCCAGTGACTATACCTTAACAAATACCGTATAAACACCTTGTTTAGAATTTTCAAAACCACTTCCAAGCTTTTCTCTTAAAAATATTATTAAGATTCCCAAAATAACTTTGACTCTGTTACATTTACTGGATACTTCAGGCCTTGGAGATATTCAAAGTGGTGACTGAAGATGTTTTTCAGAAGAATTTCTAGGTGTGGCAGGCTTATTCCCAAGGCTCGGTGATAACCTTTGGCGGAAATAAAGCAAACTTAAATAAATAATTACATGATTTAACAAATTTAAATGTCCTTAACCGGCTGCGCTGCTTTTATCTTCACTTTACGAAATCTACAAAATAATGAGAAACTCCAACTTATTCCCCTACTCACAGACAATCAGCGTCGAGGTGGTGTGGCAGTCTACAACGAATTTTGCTTCGTTGGTTAGGACAGGTCATATATCGCTCTCCCTCTCTTTCGCTGCACAACAACTACGATCTATCCCATTCTCGCTTGATGCTGTAAAAAGTAAATTACGGGTTTTCAACCCGTTTTCAACAAAATTTAACCCACCGTTTTGTTTGTATTATACAGACGTTACTATACAATTTGTTGACTGTGCTAGACAACGAAATCATATAACGCGTTCAAAAAAGAGGGATAAGATTGGTACAACAGTGTCATTCAAAGCCCACCTGCACGTTTTTTGAACGCATGTTATAAACAACACCTTCACAAAGAAAGAACAGTTTATTCCTCGGGATTGATCAGAACTGTCCAAAGCTAAAACCAACCTTACAGCACTTGCTAGAGCTGCACCCTGCCTCACGATTAAGCATTAGCCTCTGGTCCAAGACATACCATTCTCACAGGCTCCTCCAAGACCTTACAGGTCAAACTAACAAACAATCCAAAACTGTTGGGAATTAACAACAAAACACTTAAAATTTGGATTTAATTTCTACACCAACTTTTAATCCCACCCAATTTTCGACTCCCAGATCCATTTTATTAATTCAACATTTTTGTTAACAAGAATATTACTTAACAAAGAATACACTCTTGAATATTGTTTATAGAAAACCTACACAATTAGACATTATAATACCACACGATTCTTGTCATCATAAAACACATAAATTAGCAGTATACAGTTCCCTGATACATAGGGCTTTAATGGTTCCTAATACTCAACTTATTGATACACTAATCAAAGAGAAAGATTATAAATTAGCTATTCATAAATTTATCCAAATACCTACATCAGATAAAATGAAATATGCGTCAATTCCCTATTTTGCCAATAAATCAGAAAAAATTACCAAAATTGTAAACAAGACAAATAAATGTAAAATAACTTTTAAAGCACTTTGTTTAATGCTAAAAAAATTACTAAAATCAGGCATCTACAAATTAAATTGCACGGACTGTAATTTGGTTTATATAGGACAAACAATTAGAAATTATGATATTAGATCCAAAGAACATGTATGTTGTTACAAGTACAAACACCCCCATAAATCCAATTATACTAAACACTTATTAGAACAGAATCATTCAATGACATCTAATAACACTATAAAATGTTTACACTTTTGTGATGATAAATGTAAGTTGGATATACTAGAAGCACTTGAAATTCACAAATATTTAAAATTGTACCTTTAATGAATGAACAAAGTTCACCGTTATTGGACGTTTTGGAATGAGAAATCGAGTCATCTGGAGGCAAATATAGAAAAACAAGATCAAGTTATGAAGATTTATTGTTCCTATAGCAACAACAGTTTACTTTTGATCAAAATACACATAAAAGAAAATAAAAAACCTGTTGAAGTTAAGAATTGCTTTATTTACAATAAATTAAAATGAACTTCAACGAAGTAAAGCTTGAACTTATAAATAAGATTAACTTTTAATCTTGCCTTTGAAAACGACATGTCAAAATACGCTACGCATAAGGGTAAAATAAAAAACCTATTAAAGAACTGTTTTTTTTTACATAAAATTAAAACCAAAAAAAAATCCTTGCGAGTATATCATATGTAGAAAACTTATCATACATTATTAATGTAACATCAACACTTAGATCGTGGTATAGCATAAGGCCTTGTAGTGGTGGTGGACTCATATTGTCACAACATTCAGTTGAAAGCCAAAATTTAAGTGGCTATTTATTACCAACAAAAATTTTTTTTTTAATTCCTTCTCGATGTAAATCCTAAATATATTTTATATTCTGAAACAAATTGTTTAAAAAACAAAATCCCCACAATAATGCAATAAATAAAACACTTTAATAATTACAAAAGTACAAAATTCATTAAATCTTAAAATACAAGTTACATAAACAAGACAATACACTTAATGGAAAGACATATTAGGCGACAAGGCTCTAAAAGATCCATAAAAGCTTGGTTCGGCATGGCTTCTACTATTATTTGTAATAGGAGTAGGACATTCTGTGTAAATAATAGGAAAATGTTGCAATCGGCCACTTGACCAGCCAATACTCAAGCAAGCTCCATGCCCAAAATTTTTTTGGAACTCTATAACAGTCGGGGTTTCTTCTGTATTTCCAGCAACTAAACAACTGAAACCAACTGTTACATTAAGCGACTCAACCATAAATAAATACCCCACCTTGGATTTATTTGTAAACCTGGATATATTGCAACTTTAAATACAGCTACGTAATTGGTATCCTGAAAAATAATAGCCAAGTGATTTCCTTTTGGGTCCCAATCCATACTCTGTACAATTCCTCCAACAATCAATCCATCAACATCCACCTTGCTCAAATCATAAACTGGCATTGCTTGATTTGGGGAATCTTTCGACTTAGTTGCAAAAGCTGAATCGGATTGAATAAACGACAAGGCATAAATAAGTGGATCTTCTGTAGTTGTAAACAGCAAATTGTTACCACAAGGAGACCAACACGCAGCTTGAATTCTTCCTGAAAGAAGACTCCAACGCTCTGCTTGCCAAGTTTGGCATTCCCACACCCTTAAAGCAAATTACCTAAATTTTTAAGCAACACAAGTTTTCTAACAGTTACCTAAAAATTACACTATTAGTTGCACTAAACAGTCGATTACCAGGTGAAGACCACTTCAAAAGAACATTTCCAGAACCACCAGGTCTCTTTAAAGAGCTAGTTTCATCTAGTTCTACATTCCAAATTAAAATTGTTGAGTCACAAGCAGCTGCACTGGCCAACATATCACCCCGGATACTCCAGGCTAGACTAACTATGGGTGTATGATCCACTCGATATAACAACACTGCATTATTCATCGAGGGACGAGTCACCTAAAATTTTTACTAGTGCTAACCGTTACTACCATTAATTATATAGCTACGCTATAGATTGCTCAAACATACGCAGCGGCGCAAACTGCTTCAGCTGGATGCAGTTTTCCATTTTACGCTAATAAATATTAACGTGTGTCATATCCTGTCTTATTTCCTACGTATGTCGAGTTTACAGCCACATTTTATTCTTGAAAAATCGATAGAAACTACCGGTAGGCATAAACGAAATATCTGCAAAACAACAATCTCCTTGTTTTAAAACGTCACTTAATTTTTGATCATATTGTTTAACGTGAATATATATGCAGGCACGGTATTTCAATGTACTAATAAGTTGCTATTAATATTTATTTTCCATATGGATAGTCTTTATCATATTTTCACTGCCTAATAAAATCAGATCTATATTTGCCAAATAACATGTATTATCTATTAAATAATTAATTTATTGGCAATTTCAAGCACCTAATAAGTTGGTTTATATGTCAATTTTGTTTTCCGTTAAAATCTGAAATTCGCTAATTTGCAAGAAATCATAACTTTTCATACTTTCATAGAAGTATGGGACAGTATAAATATGTTTTTGTAGGTAGAAAACCATCATAAAGTAGAATTTGTCTTTTTTGGGGTGCATTTACCACAACTCACCCTACGAGTTAGTTCCTATTCTTGTGATGTCTACTATAGCAAACTTCACATAGTAATGCACATGCATGCATTTAGTTTTTGTGTATAACGAACGCCATTACCATAAAATGGAAATTTGCATCCACCTATTGGAATGCATAATATCACTCATTGCGATGAGCAATCTACAGCATAGCTATGTAATCAATGCTACTAACTGATAAATTATACATACTAAAGAAGTAGGATCAATATTCCACACAAAAATTCCATTTTCACATCCGACTGCTAAATCTGAGATCGATAAAGGACGCCAGGCCAAGCATGTTATATTTTTTTGCTGTTTACACTTCAATAGTGGAATATGATTGGAACAACCAATGTAAATTCGCACGCTATCATCTGAAGCAGCTACAGCTATTTTATCATTATACCAATGCCATGCTATACAACGAATCGGACTCTGCAACCAACACCTAGTTTGTGATATATCTGCAATAAGCCCAATACCATTATCATATGAATTAGAACTAAATCTTCTCTTTACAGCATTAATTCCATTCATAAAATTAAGAGCCAGTAAAGCACTTTTCTTTACTAAAAATGGTCCATTCTCAGAAGCAACATGTAGTGCCTCTGTAAGACCCTGTTCGTAGTATATTTGAATCAAACGTTTTAGAAATGGTTCATCCACTGGAAGAAACAAGGCCCTTGCGTCATCCGCGGAACAGGGTGGGTGGAGTAAATCTCGAGTAATGTGAATTTTTGGATGATTTTCTGTCTAAATTTGTAAAGGAAAAGTAAAATTATAACTTACGTAACCTCACTTTAAATCTTACCACAGTTGTAAAAGCACAGATATTGGCATATTCATAGTTCATTGAATGTATTCTTCCATCAACTTCACATAAAGTTACCTCCCCATCATTAGGTGCTTGAAAAACTGTTAAATCTTTCATTTTTAGTAACAAAATATCAATTCAAAAATTTGAATTTCCAACAACTGTCATTATCCGCAACTTTCGGAATGACCAGTATTTATAAAAGCATGTCATTACTTATACTAATAAATACTTAATATAACCCTCTAATCAACTTTTTCGAATTTACTTTTTTATTTCTAAACTGTATTTTTTACTAATTTTAACACAAACAAAGTTATTACATAAACTTATACTTAATTTTTTCTTTAAAATAAAATTGTTAACGTTAAAAATGCAAGGCTATATCCAATAAGAACTTAAGTTTTAACAATTTGACGATTTTCCAATAACTTTTGAATCTAGATTAAAAAAACTGTAAGAAAAGTTGTAATGTTGTTTTACTATTTAGGAATATTGTGATTATCACCCATATCAGATACTTTTACTGTCTATTTGATGTTTGAACAAGGTGATATTATTTTTTTTAATGTCTGTCTATTTTTACAAGAGTTCAATAAAATGGCAATACGAGCTACTTTACAAACCAAATTAGCGTGTGGAGCTTTAATGATAATAATATCAAATGTGTGCTTTCTCATAGGTGTACATTTTCAAATCTGCATTATATACAATTAAAAGTTTATATTTATATTTTAGCTATTATTGCATGTATGTCACATGAAGAAATGTGTAAGTTAAAAAACGTTTTTGCTAATACATATAGGTTTCAACCATTGAACTATACCTTTACAGAACATTTCAACCTATTAATCCAGTTTAAAATTTAAAACAACTATAAGTAAATACCCATGGATGGTAGCATTTATGATTTTGTCCGAAGAGATATTTATTGGTATTAAAGCAGCAATAATTTCAGGAAAATGGGCTATAACAACTACATATTGCGTGGACAGAGTTTTCAACGTATTTCTTTTTAAAGTGTTGTGATACAATGTATTCAGACATCATTATTAAGCATCCCATATCAAAGAAAGGTTTGAGAGCAGGTAGTACCTTTTGGAATGGACAAGGTTTCTTTCACTATGCAGCGGAAATAGTTTCTCAAAATAAGTTTAATCCTTCTACACTAGATTATAATGTTGCACTAGTACAAGTTATTCACCCTTTTGTGTATGGAAATGAAGTGCCAGTTTCAATAACGATAAAGCATTTTAAGGTCTATATTTGCTATGTCTCCACCAATCGTTTAAATCACTTTCTTTTTAACTGTTCCAAAGGCAGTTAACGCGAATATTACAAAAGTTATTGGGTGGGCTACCATAATGATCTCAAAAACGATTATAGACAATCTTCTGCACATGAACGTGGAGTTACTTTCAGAAAACCTTTGCAAGGAAACCTGAGAAAAGCAAGTATCAGGAAACTGCAATATTCAAGTTAAACCCCATACCGTTTTATTTCTATACAGAATCAAAAATGATACAATAATATTTAGATCACTATGTACGTATAAAAAAGCAGATAAATAGATAACTGAATGTGATTTTTCCTCTGGAAGTGCTTTAGTTGTCCACCAGTACCTCATAGGTCATGGATTTAAATAAGTTTGGCTTTTATTACATTACAAAACTATTTTGAGAACTTGTTTCTTCAGGTGTAATGTGTAGTGAAAGTAATCTTCCCGGCATTTACGTAAACCTTACAACAGTAATTGGCTGGATTAAAAATATTAAAGGGAAACTAGACAAAAATAAATTTTTAACTTCTAGGTAATTTTGTGAAATGTATTTTTTAATTTTATTTACAGATATTTACTGAAATGTGTAAAAATTAAAACAAATATATTGAAGTTCTGATGAGACAAATTTGAACCAATCTTTGTTTTTATGTGTCTTTCAAATAGCATAGGTGACCCGCGGCGGTCAGTTGAATTGTTTTTAAACCAAAAGACACTTTAAAATGACTGAACGAAAATTAAAACCTTAGGTATAATTCTTAAACAGCTCAGCATATAAGAGCTGTTTGGTAGTAGCACTCTATCCGAACTTGAACATTGCAATAAACAGTAATTGAATTTGTAAGCATATGATGAACTAACTTAACTGAACCTGAACCATCATCTAGCACAACTAGATATAGGGATACATTTAAACAGGATATATTTTAATTTTTTGAGTATGTGTAGTATATGATACTATAGATATTTTTCCTTGGTCCAAAAGTGGTGGCGACGACGAGACAAATACAATTCTTCTTTAGTCCTCTATCATAAGCTGAAAATGCACAAAACCACGCTTGGTCGATCGATCATAGACTATGTTCTTGGCCCATACTCTGCATTCAATGTTAATCAATACTCCCCCTATAAAAAACATCATAAGTTTTTCAGGTATTGTTTAATTATTACAGCAAAATTTTATATACTCACTTTTTGGATTTTCAAAATTAACAGCAATTAACGGACTAAGATAATTTTCTACATTTAGGAATGGGAAGTATTGACCACCAAAGCCGAACTTAGGATAGTAATTTCTAGGTCCAATATTCTCCTTATCAGCCAGGTGTTCTCCTTCACAACTTACCCACAAAACTTTAAGCTAAAAGAAAGTGATATTCATCTTATAATCAATTTACTAAAATAGTTTCAGTCCAAGTTTATGTTTAGATTAGATCTAAAAAACGCAATTTTGTGGCTTTTAAGATTTTAAGAGTTCTAATGAGCGTATTTCTATGTAGTGTTAACCGCTCGAGAATAGAAAGTCTAAATTTTCAAACAATCATAGCGGGCGCCATTTTGAAGCTAGACTGAAAAAGCGATGGATTTGCCTTAAGGTTTAAGGGGTTCTATCAATACTTTTTTTTTAGATTTTAAAAACTATGTTAAAAAAATGCTACCGAAACAGCATCTCTGACTTCCGCTTGCAATTTTTTTTTAAATGTCAAAATGTTCAAAATTGCATCGATGGCGTCACAGACGTTAGCGACCTAGGGCACCTAACAAATTGTAGGTTTTCAGAAATTCATATTTCAGAAGATCTCTATTCAAGTTAGAGGAAAGTCATGAAATATATACAGGGTTGGGCAAAAGTACCGAACAATGCAGATATCTTTAATACGGCAACCGCGATTTTGACAAAAAAGGTTCCGATATACGGCGGATACAATCTATATCATTCTATATCACTGAACTCGCAAAAAAGAGTTCTATCGATATATCAAAAAATATACAGGGTGTTTTATTTAAAATTAAAAAAGTTGTTATCATTTTCGGCTAAACAGGAAGTCATTTTAAACCGCCGATACCTTCATTGTATCCGCCGTATACCGGAACCTTCATGTAGAAAACTTTGTTAAAATCGCGGTTACCGTATTAAAGATACTTGCATTGTTCCGTACTTTTGCCCAACTCTGTATAATACAGCGTAACTTTGTGAGTAACAACATATGTATTTTATATACCGAAGGGTTTTCAAATAATGTCAACGCTTCAGTAAGCCTGAGATTTTTTCACCTTAAATCCCCTTAGAGTTGAATGATGGTATAGTCTATAGTAAATCTATTAACTCAGAAGATTGATATCTCTTAAGCGATATGGCAACCTAGTCGTAGTTTTAATGCAGATCCTCTCAAACTTGATTTCTGAAAACCTTCATGTTAGAAATCAAATTAATACGGCCCTGAGCTTTAAAATTAAAGCTCTCATACTATGAAAGTAGATATGGTTTATCATACAATAGTATGTACCAAACTCAACTAGTTTACGATTAGTTACAAAATCTTCGCTTCGAGGTCTGTCATGTTTTTATTAATCGCCTTCTGTGGATAAACTCACAATTGTTTCCACCTGTCAGATTTTTATTCGAGACTAAAACCTACAGAGAATAATGCACACTAGACCACTACTTCCTCAAATCCACTAAACAGGGTTTTCAGACCAGATTAAAAAAGAAAAAATCAGAACATTAACACAAGTCTCTTAAAACATATTTTTCCTTTAAAACTATTAACTTACTTTATCGGAATCTGCACCATAAATCTTTTCAATGTCTATAATATGTTTCTTTAGTAAATCGGGCATATCTTCGGGAATTGTTGAAGAATCCAAATACTCTGGTGTCCATCCGTAGTTCTGTAAACATATTAAGCAACATAAAGAAAAAAGCTTACAACGGAAAATGTTAACTTGTACCTCGCGAGGTTTAAGAAAAATGCAAGGACCTCTTTTAGTTGAACTGAAGCCGTAACCAGTCTCTTTGGTACAAGGTTTCCACTGGTTAACGCGTACGTGACATACTAAAGTTGATCCACTCTCTGGGGGAACACCATCCTGACAATTAATAATAGTTGGATCATTAATGTAATCCGTGTCATAGGCTGAAAAAAAAATGATAACTAAAAATGTAAAATGTAAATAGCTTCACGTTCGTATTACCCACCTTTCAAGAATTGATTTAGTTCATTTCTCCAGTAAAAATTATCTTCCTCCCGACTAGCGTTGTACCTTATTAATGTTCTCTCGCCGTTGCTCGTTAGAGGTATCGGTCGAAATTCGAGACCTAAAATATCTTAGACTTTAGGATCGTATTAAAAATAAAGCATCCTCGATGTGATGTAGGTTAATTTTGTATTCTCTTTGAAGTTTGTAATTTTCTATTCTAATCTAACTCAATATAGCTACATCGATAAAAATCTAGCTTCAATTTTCAAAAACATCTATACAGGCTGTTTCAAATTCGAGCCCACCATGGGGATCTCGCTTATTTGAAGAGATAGAGAGTTGGTTAAATTGAGACAAAGTTGCCAAATTTTATGCCTAACAATAATCTTTAAAGAAATTTAAAGTAGCCACTCTGGTTTTTTAGATATCTGAAAAAAACTGAAATTTTGGATTTTTTATTTTCGGCTATAACGCATTTATCATTTATGCTGCATATTTCTAGTTAACCCATTATTAGGACACTTTTTTATGCTGAATCTAAATTTGTTATCAGATTTGGTGTAACTGTTACCATTGTTCATTTTCGACTGTCAACTTTTTTTTCTTATGGCCGGCATTTTCAATTTTACATATTTGGATAGAGTTTTTAATTCTGATTTCAACGATGTGTCACACTTTGCATTTTGTTTAAGTTTTGAGCATTTTATTACAGTAAATATAAATTTCATAAGAGTGCCATGGAAAGACCACGTCGTTTGATTTATTTTGAAAAAATTCTAGTAGGCCATGAACTGATGGAAGTAACATGATGAACATTTATTGAATAATTGTTCGTATTAGTGTAGTGCTAGTGTTATTTGTTGTTTATTTAACCGGTTATTCAAATTTGTTATGTCAGTTACAAACATAAAAACTGCAAGTGGAATTTTTAGTAAATTGTGTATGTTAGAAACTTTGACATTAATTTGTTTTTGTAAAAAATAACTTAACCTGCTGCCTACGCTCAAAACAAAGTTTCCTGAAATTTTCGCATACTTATTGTATCTAAAAGTGAAAGAAATAAGAGACGTGTTTTGTTTTATTTCCATCAGTTCATGGCCTACTACAATTTTTTCAAAATAAATTAAATGACGTAGTCTTTCCATGGCACTCTTATGAAATTTATATTTTCTGTAATAAAATGCTCAAAACTTAAACAAAATGCAAAGTGTGACACATCGTTGAAATCAGAATTAAAAACTCTATCCAAATATCAAAAAATTTAACATGCCAACCATAAGAAAAAAAAAGTTGACAGTCGAAAATAAACAATGGTAACAGTTACACCAAATCTGATAATAAATTTAGATTCAGCATAAAAAAGTGCCCTAATAATGCGTTAACTAGAAATATGTAGCATAAATGATAAATGCGTTATAGCCGAAAATAAAAAATCCAAAATTTCAGTTTTTTCCAGATATCTGAAAAACCAAAATGGTTACTTTAAATTTCTTTACAGATTATTGTTAGGCATAAAATTTGGCAACTTTGCCTCAATTTAATCAACTCTCTATCTCTTCAAATAAGCGAGATCCCCATGGTGGGGCTCGCAGTTTATTTGATCAAATATAATAGGTAATATTTAATGAAAATATACAGCGCATACATAATGTATAAGTACACTCTTCCTCTGGTAACTTTTTAGAAAGATGAAACCAAAGACACTTAAGCTCCAACTAGAATATATAGAACGCCGTTGTAGTTTTTTTACTACAATTAATACGTAATTACGCTGCTCTGTTTTGGTGTATAAGCTACCGGACAAACCCGAAATCCGGATATTCTAGTTTAGACTAAGCCAAACGCAAAGCTCCTACTGTTCCTAGAAACTAAGCAAATTTCCTAGGCTAGGCCTAAAATTTTCAGGAAAAACTAGAAATGATTTAAATTACGTAGGCTAAACTAGATATGCCTAATATTTTGAATTGATGGTGTGGTAGGCACATGGTGAAACATTATTAATAAATATTTAACTATTAAAAAATTAATAGATTATTAATAAAATAAAACTCTAGGTAATTGTTTCACAATTTGTTGGTATTTATTTTCACGACTTAAGTTTCAACCTTCACGGTCATCGTCAGGAGTTTACAAATCAAACTAATACTAAAACTTAAAGATGTACAATACTACCCTACCCATTTCCGGAATTTTGCGTCGCCGCCCTGACTCTAAGTGTTAACACATGTGTTTTTATGCTTTGTATATTGTAGGTCAAGGAGCGGTGAATTGCCTAAATCGGTGTGGTCGTTAACTATATTTTTATTATTATTTATTGCTTTTTTAATTTCTAAATTTTCCAATTTATTTAAACGTTTGCCCTTGTTTTCTACGTGTAAAATTTTTGTATCTGTGTGTTTGAAAAAATGATTGTTTGTAATACAATGTAGGGAAATGCCGGTTGATCTATGATTATATTTAATTGATCTAATGTGTTCTTGTATTAAAACTGCGGCCAGTTTGTCCTATATACATATATTGCATCGCAATTAGAACAGTCTATTTGATAGATACCATTTTTTGAATATTTTTCTATTGTGTCTTTATTGTTTACTACATGTTTATAGAGTTTGTTCGGATTGTGCATAGCTACGTTAATATTTAATTTTTGAGCCTGTTAGAAACTTTATAGCTAACTCTACCTATATAATTGATTTTTGGCCATATTGTTTTTTCAATTGATGCCTTTTGTTCGTTGTACAAAAGATGTTTTACATTTTCTTTTTGTTTTTTCTTTAAAATGTTATCTACAAATTGCTCCGTGTATCCGTTTTTTAGGGCTATAAATTTATTGTGCTAAGTTCTGTATTGAAATTTTCGGTAGACAGTGGGATATGAATGGCTCTGTGTATCATACTATTGAAAGCTGCTTTTTTAATTTTGATTGGATGTTTAAAATTTGAATGTATGACCATGTCTGTACTTGTGGGTTTTCTGAAAATATTGTACTCCAAATTGTTCCCTACTCTTTTTATGCTTAGATCTAAAAAATTTAGGGTACTGTTCTTTTCTGTTTCTATTGTGAACTTAATATTATTATGAATTTTATTAATGTTATCTAAAAATTGTTGTAATTGTCTGTCTGTACCTAACCATAAGCAAAAAATATCATCTACATATCTAATCCAGATTTTGACATTGTTACTAAAATTGTTGTTTGAATTAAAAACTTTTTCTTCAAAATTAGCCATAAAAATTTCTGCTAGTAGGGGTGAAAGTGGGGATCCCATCTATTAATTTTTTAATAGTTAAATATTTATAGATATGCCTAATCGATTTAGGACAATTTCGTTTTAGGTGGCATTAGAAATCGAAATAGTATATAGTTAGAGTGTCAACCTTGAGCGGCTAGTAATACAAAGAATGCAATATTATTGAAACGTATATTTGGTCCGCCACGTTAGACAATGTAGAGAAGATCTGCGTATTAATTGATAGATAGATAGATAGATAGATAAGCAGTAGTATTTACGCATATTTTATTGTTAAATTGGATTACCCAACAAATATTTCAAACAACGTGAACCTGTACCTACTTCCATCGGAACTGAGCACATACTGGCGAGAAAGCAACGCAACGGTGCGTTTCGCATTTCCGTTTCGGTGTGTATCCGCATTTCCGTTTCGATGTGTGCGCATTCGTGTTTCAAGGATCCAATGTTACTCCCGCCAGCAAAGAAGTTTCATTTTAAAAAGACTGTTGTATATCTGACAAATGCCACCCCTTGGCATAAGAAGCGCGAGAGAGCTGTATGATGCAGACGCATGTCCGAAGCATCTGATTTTATGTAGTAGCTAACTTTCAGACTATATCCTATACCTACACTCAACTTATACGGTAGAATTAATTTTTGTAAACAGGAAAGATAATTATTTCTAAAGTAGGAGGGCTGAACGTTCACGACGCCCAAATGAGATCACCACACCAGAAATGATTGACAAAATCCATGATATTGTATTGCAAGACGGCAGAGTGTAAGTGCGTGAGATAGTACGCATCTCAAATAAACGTGTGCGCAATATATCACACGAACATATTTGTATATGAAAAAGCTATCCGCGCGATGGGTGCTGGGTATGCTCACAATCGACCAAAAACGCACACGTGTGACAACTTCAGAGACAGGTTTGGCGATGTTTAAGCGCAATAAAAAAAAATTTTTGCGTCGTTTCATAACTGTGGACTAAACATGAATCCATTACTATAGACGGAACACCAAGGAACAGTCTAAACAGTGGATTTCTACTGGCGAACCTGCGCCGAAGAAAGCTAAAGCGGTTTTATCGGCCAACAAGGTCATGGTCACAGTTTTTGGGGAGCACACGGCATAATCCACATCGATTACTTTGAAAAGGGAAACACAATCAACGGCGAATATAATTGCAACTTATTGAACCGTTTCAACGTTTTGAAAAAAATAGACCGCATTTGACGAAGAAAAAAGTTTTCTTCCATTAACACAATGCACGTATGCACACGTGAATAGTTGCCATGGCGAAAATCCATGAATTACGCTTCGAATTGCTTTCACATCCACTATATTCTCCAGACTTAGCCCCCAGCGACGATTCCTGTTTCCGAACTTGAAGAAATGGCACGGCGGAAAGAGCATCGATGCAACAAACACCTATTTTGAAAGGTAGGAGAAATCGCATTATTGGGAAAGGATCGAAAAATTGGAAAAACGTTGGACTAAGTTTATCGACCTAAAAGGCGACTACGTTGAAAAATATATTGTTTTTTGGCCGAAAAAATTATTCCTTGTTTCATTTTTACCAGACTTCTCACTCCGCCCTCGTAGCAGTAAACATAATACCTACCAACGTTAACATCACATCCAATCTCATCAGAACCGTCGGAGCAGTCTGAAAAATTGTCACAACGTCGAACATTTGGAAGGCACGTCTTGTCACCACATTGGAGTTCGTCAGGACTACAAGCTGTCAATGACACACAAATAAAAAATATTGCCATTATTACATTTGAATCATTAAACACAGTACAAAATTATAAGCATTACTACAGAGTGCCCATTTTAAAATTCCGAGCCTAATTTTTTTTAAATAGGCAACACACAATACAAGTCACTGCCGATTATTATTTTAAAACAAAATATTTCTCTAATTAAGATCAGGGCAATCATGTTTGCATTAACTTGACAGTTTACTAATCAAATTCGTTAAGCCACATTACTTGAACGGTGCAAAACAAAGATTATCGATCACTTATCTTTGGTGCAAAATGTATTCCAACGCTGACAAAGTGGACATGCTTCTAATTCTGGGTGAATGTTAAAAAAATGCGAGTGCTGCCAGTACTTTGTATGCGCAACGCTTTCCAGGTAGACGAATTCCAACAGACAAAACATTTAGAATGCTTCGTCTGAATTTACAAGAGTATGGGCAATTTTCAAAACCAAAAGTAAGGGCACGGCAAGTTACGGTTGAACATAACGAAGTAGCTGTAATTAAAATGGTTAAGGATAATCCCCATACAAGTCAAAGAGCGATTGCAAATGCCTTAAACATTAGCAAAGGTTCTGTTTTCAATATTCTTAAGGCGAACAAATTTCACCCCTACCATGTTTCTACCATACACCATCTTGAAGGTAAGGATTATGAGCATCGTGTTCAGTGTTGTCAATTTCTTAGACGGCAATTAAACGGCAATGCGTAATTTTTAAGTATGGTATTATTCTGTGATGAATCGAGGTTTTCGAACAACGGCATGGTCAATCGACATAACAGCCACTATTACGCCCAAGACAATTCCCGCTGGATCCGGATAACTCATTTTCAGAGAATTTTTTCTCTTAACGTGTGGTGCGGTATTATTGGCGATTTTGTAATAGGTCCACATTTCTTTAATGGAAATTAAGATGGTGAAATATATTTAAATTTCTTAATTAATGAACTACCGGCTCTCCTCCAAACAGTTCCTCAAAATGTACGGACTAGCATGTGGTTTTTAAATGATGGTGCACCTCCGCATTTTCATAGGGATGTCAGAAATTATCTTAACCAACGTTTTGAGGGACGCGTAATTGGACGAGGTGCATTGTATCCTTGGCCTGCCCGTAGTTCCGATTTGACTCCGCTAGACTTCTTTTTGTGGGGCAAAGTAAAAAATGATGTCTATGAAGTGCCCATTCGAAATGAAGAACATCTACGCGAAAGGATAATTCAATGTTGTCGCTCTATCACACCGGAAATGTTAGCTCGTGTTAGAGGTTCGATGCGTAGAAGAATTATAATCTGCAAAAACGAAGGGGGAAGGCAATTTGAACACCTGCTTCGTTAGTTTTTGTACTATGTTCCTATTAAATTATTGGAGTTATTATTGTCAAATATTAAATTTGAGTTATTAAAGTAACCTTAAATTTGTACTTAATCATTAGTAGATACATGTACTGTAAAACAACTATGATCTCAATTTTTAAAAAAAAATGGTAGAAATGCATAGTGATCTGGGGGTTGCATTGTGTGTTGCCTATATAAAAAAATTTAGGCTCGGGGTTTTAAAATGGGAACTCTGTATACCTAATAAATCATACAAACATGATACCAATATACAGCGTGTCCCACGAATAATTTTATAAATCATAAGTGACGCAAATTTAGAAGTTTTACAAACACACAATAACACTTGTGTTTCTATTTATTACTTTACTCTGGGATGAACTAGAGGGCAAAATTTAAATACTTTTATCAGAAATTTACAAAGGGTGAATCTGTGAATCAATTATGATAAACTTAATACTAAAAATTACCCATATCTCCCATCGCCTAATTCCCCTGATCTTATAGTTGCTAACTCTAAGACAACATCTTATACGTATACTTTTACAAATCGTAATACTTTGAGTTGCATATGTTTTAATTATCATAAATATTCGTATCTATACAACACTGTAAGACAGAAAACCTTAAAATCTTAAAATTCATGTTTTAAAAATTTCAGTCTTCTTTAATCATATTAGATTTTGTCTAATTATTCTAAATCTTACTGTCCAGTTCACGTTCACCATTTGGACAATGTTCTTTAATGGTTTTGCAAAGCGATTGGATAAAATAGGTCTGTAAATAAAAGTACAAATTAAAAAATAAATGAAGATTTTAATGAAAATTTTCATACACAGTTCCAGAGTTTAGTACAGAAAACCTTTTTTTAAGTTTTTTTTTTAGTAAAAGCCATCCAAAGAATGTACACAGGGTAATTCAAAATTCCATTGAAGAAATAATAATAAAATTTTGTGGAGATAAAAAATTAAAATTGTCTAAAATTGCGTTAACACTTTTAAATCTTTCTTCTAATCGAGTAGTTAGAATGTCAACTGTGCAGTAAATCTCTCATCTTCAGATAACTCATCAAAGAATTTCTCAACTTTCTTCTTTCGTCTTTTTGAACACAAGTGAATATTTTCCAAAATTTCACACTGAAATGTTAACATAAAAATAAATTCAAATTGTTCCATATTTTTTTTTCGGATAGCTGTAGCTTCGTCTATTTCGTCTTTTTTTCTGCTTGTTAAAATAATATTATTGAGAACTTTCAGGATGGAAACAAATTTGTACCTTATTGCCGATACCGAATGCCATCGTGGTGACCACCTAGTTGTACATAACGACTTAAGTGTGTGTTTTATACCCTCGTTTTTTGTCACTTGTAAATTGCCCCACCTTTTAATACTGTATTGTAGAAGAAACAAAATAGTGGCGCTGACGCCACGCGCTATTTAACGTCTCATAAATAACTAACGAATTATATAAAGAACTAAATCCATTTATATTTATTTGTTTTGCTTACAATTTCAGCAATTTTTTCTGATTTGTCACAAAAATAGGAGATCGAAGCATATTTAATTGTACCGTTAAATTGTATCATGGACCTGTACACTGCAAATTTTACACTAGTGCGATAATGAACTTCATTACCTAACGCAAATGAATGACATAATAAGTCCTTATCCAAGCAGTCGTAGATAAAAGATCTATTATAATATGAATCAAGTTTTGAAATTTATGGCGGACAGTTTAATTAAAACGTGACATGACTGCATCATCTCCAGAAGGCTATGTATCAAAAAGGGTGCGTTCCCGGCCACATGTTAAGTAACAGTTTACTCTTAAGATGATCTAAAAATTACCTCTAAAAGTTTGAAAAGAATTTGAATTTTAAATCACCCTGTACACCAATATTTAGAACATTTATCTAGAAAAATTTTAAAAATTTCAAGAGTAGTCTATTTTTATTCAGTTTTTCGTTTACTATAAAGAAATACAAACAGTATTAAGTGATATTATTTTCCAAATACTAAAACTAATTTTAAAATTTTCAAAGACGCAGTCTGTATCTGATAACAGTTTCATGACATATCTTCATTGATTTAAGAGAAGTCGAAATGCTCAAATTGTTAATAATGATAAATTAATTGAACTAAATTCTGTTATCTTGACCATTAACGTGGTGTTGTGCAACAGAACGTTTGACCTTTTTTGCTAATTTGATAAGTCTATTCAAACACTATCACGAAAAACATCTTTATTGTAGCAACAACAACTTTATTACTGTTGGATTTATTGTTTATTAATTATTGTTATTAGTTTCTTCATTATTTTATTATATTACGTGAAATAGACAAAATCTTTTTACTTACACTTATATCTTCATCGTTCCTTTTCATTCTTCGATGATTGGCATTATTTAAATCATTCAAAATTTTTTGAATATGGTCACTTTGTATCTCCTTCAGGAATTGTTCGGGGAATTCCAGTTTTGTGACCATCTGATGATCAATATCCGCTTTTAGTTGTTGTAGTTGCTTGTACATATGCAGTCCTATGCATAATTCCGTTACGACAACAAAACAGAGTAGGCAAATAGTTATAACAAAATAGTTGACCGTCGCTGGTCTTTCCTTTAACACACTCATTATCGCAAATTTTAAAATTCAACTTTTTCTGAACACACCTTACACATAAAATGCGACTCCGAAAGTCAGTGAAAAAATGATGTGATTTTTATTATCTCAATTCATTTATTTATAAGTGGTCCTGGTTATATCTTACCATCGTCGTATACGAGGGGCGTTCACAAAACAATTGACCATTGTTATTTTAACGAGAAGTTGAACTTTGTTGAGAAATTACTTCTAGATGCCAAACTAAAGTCTGTATTCGTAAATAAATAAAAGGAAAAATTACATATACTGCCATAGCTGCTTCGATAATACTAATAATAATACGAAGTTCAAATGGGGTAATGCATGCGTACCACACGATGATGTCTCCTGCTAGCGTCGCATAGCCTCTCCTACCCAATTCCACCTCCAAGTAGCCTTGATATGAGGATAAAGGTGGAGAACCCCGGGAAACCGGAGTAACCCCAACGGAGATCGGGTAAACAATCCAAGTGAAAAGTGGTGTGTAACGAGACAACCTGGCTGCAACAGTTTTAAAATATGTAAAAAAACGTTGTGGTGCTTTGGTTTCAAGTAAACGCGGCGCTTTAAGTGGATTTCAACCTGCAGAGTAACCGCGCCGGATCGCCGTTCTTCGGAGAAGCTCGACTCCCATCTGTCCTCTCTACCACTTTCACATACTTTATTACAGGGGCCAAGGCGGACGAGAGCGGAAGAAATGGTCCTTCGAAAAGAGGGTTAAGCGCAGGACCAATAATCCTGTCTCGTAAAGAAACATAAAATTACGTAGACGAAGGAAACTTGCCAGGCTGATTCTCAACGACTACATAAGAAACGAAAGATGAGAAAGGTTTCGCAACATGGAACATCCGTAGCCTGCGGCAGTTAGGCAAGATCAAAAACGGTTAGAAAACCAAACACAATACAAAATTAGCGATCTAAGAAAGTAGATGTAAAAGGAGTGAGATAAACGACATTAAAGAGTATACATTCTTTATTAGCGGAAATTACGAAGGCACGCTTGGCACTGGTTTCATAACATACAAGAAGGTGAAACAAAATACCATAAGTTTCAAACTAGTAAACGAACCTTTTTCAACATAACCATGTTAAATGCACACGCCCCGACGGAAGAAAAGGAGGAAGAAATGAAAAATGTCTCTTATGAAAAGTTATAAAGAACTTATGGTGTCGTACTTAGACATGACATCCTTGGGAACTTTAACTCAGAAATATTAAAAAAAGAATTTAAGCCGACAATAGGGAACCACAGTCGTCATGATGTTAGCAATCAAAACGGATAAAGAATAATCGACTTTGCCACAAGCAAGAACTTAATAATCTCTAGCACTTCTTTTCAAAATAAAGAAATCCATACAGGGACTTGGATCTCCCTAGATGGGACCACTAGAAATTAAATAGACCACGTTTTAGTAGGGCCTATACACACCAGATGTTTATATGATGTAAGAAGTTACAAAAGCGCCGACAGCGACACAGACCACTTTAAGGTTAAGGCAAAAAACAGACAACGAATATCCAACGTTAAGAAAAGGCCCAGTGGTTGGAAGTAATGAATTACAAGTAATGCATTACTGTAATTAAATTACTTTTTTCGGTAATAAGGAATGTAATGCATTACTTTTTTTGATGAGTAATTAGTAATTTGAATGCATTACCTTTTTTTGGTAATGTGATGAAAAAATACATTACTTTTGTCATTACTTTCATATTCAACAGAATAAATAATCAGGATATTCAGAATATCATTCATGAGTCATGACATGACAAATCCGGCTAAACCTGCCCCAACAAAATCCTTATTTTCCTAGAATAATGTGTAATACCTACAGCAATGAGTGAAGGAATGTTAAGTAAGGTTTCATAGGAAATTTGTTGCTTGGTTGAGAACGAGGTACTTAGTTCGTGTTCCAAAAATTAAAATACTTTCCTGCAACATATTAGGATCGTCTAATTTAAGAAAACATCTTGTGGTAAGTACTAAGTACCTAGTATAAAACTACCCTATTATTTGAATGTTACAGATATTTACTTATTATTAATTCCAAATTTGTAGCTATACCTAATACTCATACATTTTGCCAATTACCCTTATTTTGTATGTACAATGTTGTACAGTGTGAAATATCTGTATTGTAACATTTTAGGAAAGCTTAATTGGATGTTGATTAATTTTTGCTTTTGTGGCAGCAGACGTTTTTAAAACGAAACGTCACGCTCTAGCATATAACAATTTTGAAACGCAATTGTTGTTAAATTTAAACACGGAATATGTTGAATACATTTTTTTTTAAATTATTGTGTTTTGTGTGGTATAATTATTAGTAGTATTTAATAACGACAAAAGTAATGTTTAAAATAATGCATTACTTTTTTCGGTAATTAGTAATTGTAATGCATTACCTTCCACGTAAAGTAATTAGTAATGAGAATGCATTCTTTTTTTGGCTAAATAATGAGTAATTGTAATGCATTACTTTTAAAAAGTAATGTTCTAATCACTGAGAAAAGCAAGGATACCATAACCAAAAATGAGCGAAACACTTCGCCTGGACTTTCCTATACTTATAAAATAACATTGTTTTATATTTTCCAACACTTTCGATATGCACCTGTCTAGACACGACTAGTTAAAGTAAATGGTTCTTATAAGTTGTAACATCTTGAAGCGGTTGAAGAAAGACCGACCGCTGCGCTCTGCAGGCATATGGTTGGGTAAAATATTCGGACTGATCAACGGAAGGGCGGAAATTGATATTTAAAAATATATTAATAACTCGAGAAGTATTATTTTTAGCAAGAAATTACTCTTATTAATTTGCATTTAGAATTTCAAAACCTTTCTGATTTTAAAGCCAAAATGCCACGTTTCCTTTTATAAAAAAAGTTATTTTTTACCGTGGCCGCCATATTAAAATTGGAAACTCAAGTTTTTTTCTTAAATACAATCGAGAAGAATTTGCCCTACAACTTTGCTCTTGGGTTTGCGAGTCTATCTATTAAAATAAAAAGTTAGCCTACACTGAACATTAAACGACTAGTGCAAGAATACAACTGCTGTAGAAAGTATGTGAAATTCTTCGAAGGACAAAAAGATTACTAAGGGGCAAAAAATTCGATTTTTTGATTTTTTGTAAATAGATTCTCTTAGAGCAAACAAAAGAAGAAATCAATTTTTTAATTTTGTAGCGAAAATTTTGGGGGGGAGGGGGAACAGTAGCCCCCCTAAATATTAAATTATCAAAAAAATATTATGATATTCGGATTTTCCTATCAATGATGAGCTATATTGCTTTAACAGAAATATTTTATTGCCCCCCGTTAAATAAATAAAAGGGTACCAATTTTCAATTTTCAAAAATTCACAGAGGGCGTCACAGTGAAATTATAGCAATGCGCAAAAAAATAAATTGTAGAAGATTCTCAGCTCTATCAGCTTAAAAAGTTTAAACAAAAACGTGTGGACAGTTTTTGAGATCTTTTTTTTTTGAAAATTTCAAAAATTTTGGAGTGGTGCCATTGAGATCGTTTTTCGATTTTCAAAATTAATGATATTTCATGGTATAGTACCCTTGAAGGGCTACCAAATAAGATGTAGTTGATTCCAATCAGATAACTGGTTTTTGAGTAAATAGGCGTTAAAGTCGAAATTTTCAAAAATTCGTAGCGGCCGTCATGTTGAAGCTAGAGAGTTCGGTAAAAAAACGTTTGATTTGTTCTAAAGCCTTCTATAATTTTCACTATTCCAATTTCCAAAATTCCGTTTCTGAAAAAAATGCTACCAAAAAAACATGTCTAACTTCCGCTTCCGGTTTCGGATTCTTTTTAAAAGCTTATTTTGTCGATGAATTTTTGATATACCTCCTCATTCCAAAGCACATCAAAATCGGTCCAGCCGTTCCGGAGATATGAGCGTTACACACACACACACACACACACACACACACACACACACATACACACACACACACACACACTCACACACACACCCACACACAGACAGACATTTTTTAAAAACCACTTTTTTAGGATCCTGGAAGCCCAAAACATGTATTTCCGTCAAAATCTCGATTTTGAAAATTTGCATGAAATCAATACTTCCCTATACTGAAAGTATAGGAAAGTAAAAATGTATGACTACTAAACTTGATAGGTAGAAATATTGCCAGAAAGAAGATGTTAGACAGGATAACAAAAAGAAGTATTAAAGATTACCAACAAAAAAGAAGAGAAGCACATACAATTTGTAGAAGAAAGAAAAAAACCTTCCGACTGGAGAAACTAGAAAGAATAGAAGCGACATATGAAAAGATAGAAATAAAAATATATTACAGAGAATTCGCTTTGGTTTGTGCTTCGATCTTTTTGTCTTTCCTGTTATGATAATTTTTGCCCTTACTAGCCGATGGTCACTTCCTGTGTTAAAGGAATTTAGAGCTGTTACATCTTGTACTATTGATTTTGTGGAACTCAAAATATAGTCAATTTCATTTTTGGTTTTCCCGTCTGGGCTTATCCAAGTCCATTTTCGCTGTATTTTTTTGTTGAAATAGGTATTCATAGCATATAGTCTCTGGTTTTCTAAGAAATTTGTCAGCATCGTCCCTCTATGATTTCTGGTACCTAATCCGTACCTCCCGACGTATCTTTCATCTTTATCTTGTTGTTGTCCCAGGATGGCGTTTTACTTATTTTCTTGCGTTTGCAATATCTTCGTTAAGGGGTAGCGGGTAGGTAGGTACTTCCTTATGGTCCTGATAAGGAATAGACCTGCTTCAGGGACTTAGCTTAGCAACTTAGCAACCCTGCCCACGCGAGCACCTGATCTCTCACACATCCCATAACCCGTGAGAAATCATGTCCTTCACCTCAATCCCATCCACCCCAAACTATCCCCCCATACTCCTAACCACTCGCCAACCCGCCTGACAAGCGTGGCGTTTCAATGTCAAAAAACCTCTTCAATGTCAGAGTCTAAAACAAATACGGTACCCCTGGTGGGTAGAGTTCAAAATTCACAATCCCACACTGAAATACCAGTCCGCCTCATAGATTTTGGGGAAGCAAGAAACTGACAAAACCAAAATCTGAAAGAAAAGTAATCAGGGTAGCTACATACAACTGCAGATCATTAATGCACGATGCACAACTGTATGACTTAGAGAACGAAACACAGAAAATAAAGTGGGACATAATAGGCCTAGGCGATGTTAGAAGAAAAGGCGAAGGTTTCATAATTCAACAGTCAGGAAATGCACTGCTATACAAAGGACACAACACCGAAAGCCAGTGGGGCGTAGGTGTCCTAGTTAAAAAATAGCTTATCCAGAATATAGTCTGTTTCAAAGGAATATCAAAAACAGTGAGTAATTACCAGACTAGCGTCTAGCCCCTTGTTATTCCTGCCGATCATGAATTGCGCAATATCATGTAATAGGGCTCGCATATGTGCGAGTGCGATATTTACATCGAGATTTGCAAGCCGATTTTTTCATTGCTAATAAATTGCATTCAATAGAAAACAACAAATCCTTTTTTTAATTTATTACCAGACTTGAGTGTTAGTATGCCGTCAATCAGTGAGTGAATGCTAATTTGTCTTCGTATTTTTTCTTTAAAAATATAACTGCTCTTAACAAATAACCTCGCGTTAACAGCATAACGCAAGAACAGTGTTTTAAAAAAAAACTATAAAATAAAAAAAAAATTTTGGTTCCAACCGAGATTCGACCCCGCAACTACTTTATGCAGTAAAAAATCAGCACGACCGAATACACCCGCATATCCGTCTGTGCCACTGCGGTGTTGAGGTTTACTCACATTTCAGCTGCATGCAGAGGAGGTGCGCAAGTCATGTGCGGTATGATCAGCAGGAATAACAAGGGACTAGACGCTAGTAATTACCAGTGCTAAACTCATATTTACTCATTTAGCAACACTGCCTTCCACTACTGCGACGATGCCAGATTCACCATTTTTGCGGTAGTTCTACCGTTTTCGCTTGTCAAATACCGTGCTACCGTTACGTTTTAAATATTTATCGTATTTCCTACGTACACCAAAATTGGAAAAAATGCAAATTGCTTTCGAGCTTATCAGTACGGTCACCTATAAAAAAAGATGTTTATTACTTCAAGGTAGTCTGGTATTTACATCAATCTAGCGGGGAGTCCCCTACGAGTCTGTACATACCACAGATTATATACATTCTCGTACATACGGTCATCCAGATAAACGACATGACCAATATAACTGACCTAACCTATGGACACGACACCCACGCTTCACTTTTTTAGTATGCAAAATTGTGCAAAAAAATATCACTACCATCACCGCAATTTAAACTTAGTTTACAATAATGACGGGGCAATTGATACATTTTGAACAAATATTAAAAATTAGAAATATGCTAACGTTACTCTCGTATATCCAAATTGAGGAGTCGAATCTCGGTTGGGGCCAAATTTTACTATCTAACCAAGGTTATGGTTAAGAGCAGTTATATTTTTAAAGAAAAATACGAAAATAAAGTTGCATCCGCTCACTGAGATTGACAGCATACTAACTACGCAAGTTCCACCGTAGGAACCGGCCGCGGCTGTTGCATTAAACCAGGTAGACACTATTTGAATGGTTTGTGGCTATTTGTCAGACATTCTAGTCCTGTTCTAGTCATTCTTGTTTTTTAAGAATAGTTATTTTTATTTATACTTGTACAGAATTTTATATATAATTTATTTCTTTATTGTTATTTAGCATTCAGTGTTGATTTATATTTATGAGAATATTTATGTTTATTTATACTTAGGGAATTTCAGAGTATTTATTTATTTAGTTATTCATAAATGCAGAGTAAAGGGGTTTATTTTTTTCAATAAATATATTTTATTTTTATATCCGCTTTTTCTTGTAGTTTTATAACCTGTCATTTGTTTGTACGATATTTACTGTTAATTGAAATTTATAACTCATTTAAAAAAAATTAGTTATAAATTTTAATAAAATTGAAATTGTAAGTAGAATAACTACACTACACCAGTGATTTAAAAAGCCCGCGCTTTTTGTTTAGTTTGCCACTAGATCGCCAGAGAACGCTTAAACAAAATGGCGTTTTTTGTTGCCAACATTTAACGTGGGGAATTCGCTTCTAAAGATTTATGTTCTGTGGCTGTCAGAGTTGTTGCATCTTAAATAACCTCAAAGTTAATTATTTAAAACACCAATTATGTCGATAGTAATACAACTACCGAGAGATATAAATCGATTTTGTCGTACTTGTATGAACGTCACTGAAGATCTTAATGGCTCTTTCGAAAATTATATTGTACTTAATAACCAACCAACGGATTTGTCGAAAATGCTTCGAACTGTAACCTCATTAAATGTACTGCATTTCATAATTATGGAAATCTAAGCCTTAATTCTTTTACTTTTCAGATTGCCGCCGAAGATGGTTTACCTGAAACATTATGTTCTGTATGCACCGAACAATTAACCTCGGCTTATACGTTCATAAACCAATGTAAGGATGTTGATGCAAACTTGCGAAATTTGCTTGTCTTATCCGATCAAACCGAAGAAGAAACAGTAACTTCAAATTGCTCTGATAATTCCTTTCCAGCTTTAATAAAACATGAGAAAGACAAATATGTTTGTCAGGTTTGCGATGATGCTTTTACATCAAACTACCGATTAAGCAGACACATGGTTGAACACAATGTGAGTAAGAGTTTATTTGAACGATTTTTAGAGAGTCAAAGTCGGGACTCAAAATTTGCACTAAACTGTGAAATGACAGTTTGTCTAGATACTGAAACCATAAACCTTATTAAAGAACGGAAATCTTTGTTGCAATCAAAAACTGTTGAAGTATATTCTGATCAAGCTCAAGAAAGTAGCAATTTAACTATGGAAATTGATGGTTACGAAAGCGTTTCAGAAGTTCCTGCGAAAGTTATGAATAAACTTGAACCACTACAAATCTCGGCGAAGAAATTTAACAAGGTTGAAATTGAATGTAAAATGTGTAGTAAAAAATTTAGTAGTCGAAAAGATTTGATTTCACATATATGCAATCCCCTCACAGATGAGCAAAAGCACACAAGTGATTCCAATCGTAAATTATTAACTACTTGTAGTCTGTGCGAGAAAGAATTTAATGATTTATCTGCGCTTTCCCTGCATTTTCTAAAACATGCACTTGCAACCACAAACATTGCAAATACTGGCATTGAAGCTGAATTTTTCTTTTGTGAAGTTTGTGGTGAAACTCTTGAATCTGAATCATTTTTATTAAAACATTACAATGAAGATCATGAAGGAAAGCCAACCTGGCCTTGTTCGATCTGTTCAGAAGTATACGAAAGGGAAAGTGATTTGCTGAAACATGACATTATTCATGCAAGAAAAAAGTCAGAAAATTACATTGAAAACAACAATTTTCCATGTGTGTTATGTAACGGAACATTCTCTTCAAAAAAAGCTCTATTAAAGCATTCCATTGAACATTTAATGAAAAAATATTCCTGTAAAAAGTGTTCATCATCGTTTTGCACACAACATGCATATTTTGAACATTCAAAATTACATGCAGCTAATCAGTATACATGTCCAACTTGCGGAAAAGTTTTAAGTTCCAAGAGTGCTTTGAAATCGCACATTGTTGGTGTTCATTCAGTCGACCTGCGACATACATGTGCCACTTGTGGCAAAAGCTTTGCAACTCCAAGTCGTCTTCGAACTCATTCACAAATACATGAAAATACCAAAAAATATGTTTGTACGTATTGTGGATATAGTGCACATAAAGTCGGAGATTTACAAATCCATACCAGGATTCATACCAGCGAGAGACCCTACAAATGTACATTTGCCAAGTGTTCCGCAAGTTTTAAAACTTCAAGTCATTTATGTGAGCATGTGCGAAGACATCTGCAAATTCGTAAATTCAAGTGCAGTATTTGTTTTGCAAATTTTTCAACAAGTCATACATTGA
The DNA here is from genome assembly GCA_958336395.1 of Ctenicera cuprea. NCBI lineage: Eukaryota > Metazoa > Arthropoda > Insecta > Coleoptera > Elateridae > Ctenicera > Ctenicera cuprea. Next base: position 16,280,877 of record OY284487.1, on the reverse strand, counting down.
AAATTCATCAATTGCAACACACAGGAGAGAGGCCGCACAGCTGCGTGGTGTGTAATCAGAAATTTAGGAGGAAATATCATGTGAGCGTACATATGAAACAACATCAACCGAAAGCTTGATTTTCTAAAATAATTCTACTTTTTTGTGTTTATGATAATTTGTGTTAGATTATAGTACATGATAAATAAAGTTTCTAGTTTTTTACATTCTGATGTATTTATAAACAGATAGACTAGGGGACTGCTGCTTAAAAATTCATATTTGGGTGGATTAAGTATTGAAATCTTCGATTGATAATTTTAGTACCTAAATTTTTCTTTTTTAGAGCTGTTTTGTAAAAGCAATCTGCAAAAATCCGTCAGTAGATATAGCAAAAATAGAAGCTGTTTGCAAATGACTGTTGAAAAATTTATGTACTGATTCTATATGATAAATAAAAGTTCCCATAACCGCAGTTTTGAAAATGATTCCTAAAGGAGCTACAACCCCCAAAAGAAAAAATATCTCGGGAACCCATTTAAAAAGAAACAGTCCCCATTTGTAATACTAAACCGCATATAAAGTTTCATAAATTTATCTTAATGGGTTTTCGAAATATTAATAAAAGTTAACCTTTGGCCACCCTCTGCAAGCGATTGGGATTATAGCTCTCTTAAGAAGCAATTTCGGAAATTGTAATTTAGGAACTTTTCTTTTTATTGTTTTGTGTAGGTGGGGGGAAACCTGCAGAGCTTTCACGCGCTCACCTATTTCGCTTTTTGAGGAGCATTTTAGTTTAGTTTATTCACTTTTTTCACGATATGACAAAAATTGATAAAACAAAATGAGCGAAGCACTTCGCCTGGACTTTCCTATACTTCAGACACGTTACTTATCATATATTCAAAAGTATCTTATTATTAAAGTGTTAATGTTAACACTGACTAAAATAACATCCCTCTACTCTTACCACTGTACCGAGAGCATAACTGCATAATAGTAATAATATAAGAACATACTACATGATACTGAAGCTTTCATATAAAAATAGTAGTATAAACTTAGTAAGAATCTTTTCATTTGTTCAATTACTGACTACTAAGAGAGAATAGTGAAGCCAACGTCGACAGGTAGCTGTGTGTGTATACTTCAGTCACGTGCCGAAAGACTTCAATGAACGCATCGGGAGTCAGATAGAGAGAGCGAGTGATATTGTAAAGTAAACTGACAGTGCGCTGAATTTTTTCCAAGTTTTTTTGTGAAACAGATTTCTTGAAATTAAAGAAATGCAAAAACAGAAGGATTAATTCGTCCATCAAAAATTGGGTGTGAGGGGGAAAATTACCCCCCCCCCCACCCACCCACCCACAATATTGCCGTATGTAAAAATTAAGTCGATAACTTTATGCTACTATCATTCATGAGCAATTTTGCTTCAACAGAAATTTTTTATCGGCCCCCGTATATTAAATAAGGAGATAAGAATTTTCGATTTTCAAAAATTCATAGAAGGCACACAAGTTAGCGGACTGGGACACAAACCAAATTGTAGGTGATGCATAGCTCTGTCTACAAAATTTTAAAAAATTGTATGGCCAGTGTTTGAGCAGTATGATTCCAAAAAATCAAAGTTTTAATATTTTATCACTTTACAGTTTTAGTAAGGTCCAACATTGAGCCAGAGGCGCCTCCTGGGCAAAATCTAACTACATTTTATTTATGTCAGCGATCATAGTGATCTGTAGCAAGGTAGCATAGTTATTTTACACCCTGAAAAAGAGGTAGCGATCACAGCAAACAGTTGAGTAATCATTTGGTGTCATATGCATTCAGCAGACTTTTAGTCAACAGTTGAGTCTGCTGAATACAACCAATGTTACACTACCATGGTGTAACATTGATACTTGCTAGATTTAAAAAAAATCACAATTTATTGAATTTGAAATGTAATTGAAACTAATATCCTCATTAGATGCTCTTACCCTCCTACCATCTAATGGAAATTGTTTTGAAGATTTCCGAAATTTTGGAAATTTTTATCACTTAATAGCTTTTAACTTTTCAAAACTTTTTGTGCACAGTAACATTGTGGCTACGGCTATTACTATAAAATATTTAAACCCAATCTGTCAACTTGTTTTTGAGTAATAAAGCGCTAAAGTCAAAATTTTCAAACTGGAAAATTGGAATCTTAAGAAAATACCAAATTATTGAACATTCCAAAGCTTACAACATTTAAAATAAATAACTTGTACTGCCATTTTTTTTTTTATTAATTGTATAAAATTCAATTTGAATCATTTGTTTGACTTTTATATTTCCTCATCGTCGTCTACACTTCACGGTTTTGGGTTTACCTATTCCGACTTCATGAGGGTTATCTTCTTCTTGTGCCTTGTCCGTTACCGAACGTTGGCTATCATATTGGCTATGATAATTTTATCCACAGCGGCCCGAAATAATGTTGTTGTAGATCTGCCATACCAGTCTCGCAGGTTTCGAAGCCAAGATGAGGGTTATAGATCTTTCCAACTTTTATTCTTGGTTGCCCTACTTCTCTTCTGCCTTAAGAGCCTTATCCTTCATTCTTCATCCATTCTTGCCAGATGTTGTTTCCGAGTACTCTTCTCGGTATGAATCTATTTTGTCGTTTAATGGAATATATTTCTAATTTATTTTTTATATCTTCATTTATGATTCTGTCATGATGTAGGGTACAGTCTTTCAAAACTCCTAAGGAATTCTCCGAGGCTTGTATTCAAAATCCGTCTTCCAATTGCCATAGTTTTGTAAACATTTTTTAATACAAAATAAAACTGAAATTTTGGCTGTTTAAAGTAGTTAGTGGGTGACATCCTCCGTTTGGTTACTATTGAATACTATTAATAAAAAGAAAATGAGACTCGGTAAATTATTTTCTTTGCATTGTTTTTGGTTGCAAAACCAATACGGTTGCCACCCGTCCATCTTTCGAAAGAATTGAGCTTCTTGTACACTAACTGCCATTCTTGATTTTGTATAGTCGAGAAAGAGTGAAGGACGCGTTTGTCCTTCTTGCAGAGAAAATATTAGAATTTAGTATTTCCTTATTATACATACCCACATATGCACACTTAGATTCTCTTTGGTGTTACAATAAACACGTACGACAATAATTGTAACTTATAATGTATTTCTAAACAATAAAATTAGAGCTAAAACGAGCCAAAGAATAAACCAGATGTATAGTCACAAAAAAAACAAATTTGGTACTTTAAATTTTTCAAAATCTTCCAGGATCCCCTTCATAGTGACAGGAACTCCGTCTCCCCAAACTCCCCTGAAATTGCAATTTTCTTAGATGAAGTTTTTAGTGAAAATCATACATTTTATGGAAAATATTACTTAATAATAATAATAGTCTAACAATTTAGTATAAGAATGTGTGAGAATAAAATAATTAACTTTATAAAAAAATTTACAAAATAAAAATTTCATTTATAATGAAAGTTGAATTTTATTTTGTAAGTACTTAGCTAGAGCTAAAATTCTTTTGAAATTTTGAGCTAAGTTTTAAATTATACGAAAACATATATCCCTAATTATAAGAAACAGTACTAAAGATTCGCAATTGCTTTTTTAGTTAGTGCTAAAACTAAGAAATTAAAAATTAGCGCGAAACCGATAAAACATCTGCGCAGAAGCAAGCTGAGCGTTACGTCTGCGTACTTATTTTTCCAGTGCCATTAAAAGCTACCGAAACATCTTTCGTTTCCGTGTTCATCAGCCATTTGCCTAATCGCGTATATGGAATGTAAGACGTACGTTTTCTGTGCACAACACAACGTTTGTGATTTCTAATTTGTCCAAATGGATATGAGCGTGTATTTAACTGCACCTTTGCAGTTAGACAAGATTTGCAGGGCATGTTTGACCGAAAAGGGTGATATGAGGCCCCTCTTTGGGGCTTGTCTCGATGAAATGTTGGTTTCGTTTGCTGCTATTCAGGTAATTCTTCGTCCGATAGACGACTCGGTATTTGCTGTTTCTGTCATGTACATGTGTGTGTGTTTGATGTAGAAAGAGATGAATATAATATGTCGTTATCTACTGCAGTGTTATTGAAACGTCAATCATATACTGGGTGCTTCTAAAATAGTTTTTGATTATATACAGGGGCCGTAGAAATTTTTTTTTATTTTAACTGAATCTGTAAACTTGCGTTGCGGAAATGAAAAATTATTTTTTTATATCTGTAAGAAACTGAAAATAAAAATTTTAAATTTGTTTTGAATTTTCTTGACATTACTAATTGGTTTATACAGGGTGGCTTTATTTTCATCTCACCACCATTGGGATCTCGGAGAGGGTTAGAAATACAGAGTTTGGTTAAATTAGGTAAAAGTTGACTTATTGGGAGAGTAATATAATAATGACTTAATTTTTCCCAAGATACACATGGCTTACTAGATAGGAGTGAAAAACTGGAAACTTCTTTATATTAAAATATTTCTGTTCACAGTCAACATAGGAAAAATACATAAAAAAAATTGTGTAGATCTATTTATGGTGTGTTAAGCCAACATATCTTCACAATAACATATTGTTTCGTTTTCAAAATATAACACGTACATGCATTTTTGAAATAAAAGTCTTACTTTATTTTAGCATTTAAAAAAGCTCATTTTCTTTACTTTCAGTAATGCATGGTTTCATTTACTTCCTTTTAAATTCAAGATAATAAATGATTTTTGAATTTGTTGTATAGGTTCATGAAGATGACGGTTTACCTAATCTCATGTGTGTTCAATGTGTGCTTCAGTGTAGTCGAGCGTACACCTTCAAGCAACAATGTGAAAAGTCGGACAACATATTACAACAATACATGAGTCCAGAATTTCAGGTAACTACCTAACACTTCTAGACTTTGGCAGTCAAATTTGTTTGACAATTTTTGTGACATATCTTTTGTATTTTATGGTATGTGTTGGTCAGTGTTGTTTCATTTATATTTCTATAGTACGTTTCATAGTTAAAATTCAGTATTGGGCTTATAGTGTTGCCAGATGAATTATGATGCGTAATGCTCTTAACTTAAATTGCAGGTAAAAGTAAAGTGCCAACGCTGTGTAAAATTTCCCTCCCTATACCTCCTGTACTAAATTTTAAGTGTGAAACATACTATACGTACTTATTACCCCACCACCTTCTTATTTTAATATCCACCACAGAACGTGGTAGGTAGCTTGTCTGATTGTTTGTTACTTGCTTATTTATTATCGTTTTACCATATTTCCTTATGATTTAATTAATGCAGGATCAACTTGCCAAAACAATGATGGAACAGACAAAAGTAGAACAACTACAAGAACAATTACAGTTCACTGAAACGAATGAAACCATTGTTGGAGATGAAATTCCTGCTGAACTTGTAAATGTTAGCTATGCTGAGGATGGCAGCTACAAAATCGAAGTAGGTTATTTAAAATACTTATTCCTCACATCCTATAATTTATTCTTATAATACCCTAACAGGTTAAAGGCGAAATTTACAACATGACAACTGATGGCGAGGAATTAGAAAAGAAGGACATAATCATAGATGAAGATAAATCTCAAAAACACAAGTATCCATGTTCAAAATGCGAAGAATCATTTCCACTTAAAGTTGATTTAAAGGTAAAAACTACAAATGGTAACATTCTAAACATTTTATAATTACTTTTAAGGTGCACATGATGAGTCACCCCAAAGAACTAGATCACATTTGCCATGTCTGTAATAAGGGGTTTCCGGAAGCCCGAATTTTAAAACGTCATCTCAAGATACATCTCGATAAGAAACCACATCAATGTGATCAGTGTGACATGTCCTTTGCTGAGAGCTCCAATTTGAGTAAACATAAGAAAAAACATACCGGAGAGCTGCGTAACATCAAGGGAAAGCCACATTTGTGTTCTGTATGTGGACGAGCATTCAAATGGGCTTCTAGTTTGTCTAAACATATGAAGTATCATACAGGGCATAAACTACTCACATGTAAATACTGCAGTAAGCAATACGTGGAAGTAAGTTATTTTTTTTTTATTTGTTAGTACTCATTTAAATATTTACGATCTTTTAGGCAAGAAGTTTACGAATACACATAAGATCTCACACAGGTGAGAGACCGTATGTTTGTGATATTTGTCAAAAAAGTTTCACCCAAATCTGCAATCTCGAAAAACACTTAAGAGTACACACAGGCGAGAAACCCTTCTTATGTCCTACCTGCGGCAAGGGGTATTACCACAACAAAATTTATAATTCATACACATTCAGAGTAAAAATAATTTCAGATTCACTCAATCAGGTTACGTGGGAATTCATATGCGAACACACACTGGGGAAAGACCATATGTATGTACAACATGCGGTAAAGCTTTTGCAGGATCCAATACTCTAGCAATACATCAGCGCATTCATACGGGGGAGAAGCCCTATACATGTAATTTGTGCGGCAAATCATTTAGCCGACATGAAACCCTTGTTATACATACCAGATCGCATACAGGACATAAGCCTCATATTTGTTCTGTATGTAACAAAGGTTTCACATCTTCGGGACATCTTTCGGGGCATATGAGAACCCATACAGGAGAGAAACCCCATGGGTGTGGTGTTTGTGGAAAAAGGTTCAAATAATAAGTTTAAATATTGGCAAAAAATTTATATATAATTTTTTTATAGATTCGCTGGTTCAAGTAGTTTAAAGGTACACATGCGTGGCCATTCTGGTGAAAAACCATTTATCTGCAAGTTTTGTAATAAAGGATTTGTGCAGTCAAGTTCGCTACAACAGCACATAAGCACTCACACTTTAGTTGCAAAGTCGAAATTGACAAAAGTAGAAACTGTACAAGTTGCTGAATTAATGTAAGTTTTTGCATCTATTGCATTGATTTTTGTTAAAGAGTTTTTGTTTTATAGAACCGGGGACGCCGTTCACACAGTACAAGTACAAGCTATAAGTTCTATCTAAAAGTTAACGCACAACTTTTTGCTAATCTAGAAATAGATGTAATCAAACAGTTATTCAATAAACATACATAAAGAATATTGCACTTTTTTGTTTGTAAGGTGTTGGAAACCAAGAAATGTTTTTATGACCAACTGAAAAATATAAAGAACCCCATTACAAATACCTGAAAATGTGCTTCCAGATCGAGCATAAGCGTATGGTCCAGAGTAGAGCCACACAGCATGTACTCAGCTCCTTCTAGAGCCCCACAGCATCCAGATAGAACCAAACCTGTACGGTACTTCAGAGCTAAAGGTGTTAGTTGCACGGACAATGTTACATTGACAATTTTTATCTAAAACAAACAAAAGCGAGAGCCCAATAGTTAACACGCAATTTGGTACATCCTGTATATATACGGTCTACTAGAAGCGGACGGAACTAGCTATGCATTCTCCCCGCACACCGACTGGAGGATCACTATCCGGCCCCTATTACGAGCGGACCAATTTACGAACATACCAAGCAAACAGCGTCAACTCACTTAAACTTATGCTTTGCCTTGTCGTGTGTTATTGTATTTAGAACAGAATTTTTTTATTTACAATTTACAGTTCACTTAACAAAAATACTTTATAATACTCTTTATTAAAAAAAATGCTTAAAGATTTGATTTTCAAACATTCATAGCAGGCGTCACAGACAAACTAGTAGAATAGAACACGAACTAAATTATAGCTCATCCCTAGCTCTATTAGCCTATAAATTTTGAAGGCCAATCGTGAGGCCAATTTTAGAGTAAAACTTTTTTGAAAAAGTCAAAAATTCTGATAATTTTTTCACTTTGTGTTTTAGTAAATTTCTCGTAGCCTGTAACATTGTGTACCCCTAGGTAATTCCCAATATCAAATTTCATCCCAATCTGATTACTCGATTTTAATAATAAATAGGCGTTAGAACAAATTTTCAAAAATTCATTGAAGGCATCACATACAATTTAGCGGGCTGCGACACAAACCAAATTGTGGCTCATTCCCAGCTCTATGAGCTCACAACATGAAAAAAAATCGAGTTATCAGTTTTTGTGCAATGTTTTTTGAAAAATAAAAAAAAATTGAATTTTTTATTTTGTCAGCGTCACTTTCTATATGAAAAGTTGTGAGAACGAACTATACAGAAATCTATACTTAACGTTACCATAGACAATAAGATTACAACAGGTATGAAAAAATAAGTAATATATAAAAAAGGCATAAATTTAACAATAATATATAAATAATAACTGCATGTTTTTGTTATATCTAGAAAACGAAGCAAAACACAATCTTGAATTAACAAAATAATAAACACTTTTTTCTACGACTATTTTAGAATATCTGCAATCTGATACAACTTTTAATTACGGAATAACTTACATTCAACACTTGTTATAGAATATTTCATTCTAACACTGTTTATTTCATTCTAAGACTGTTCTGAATAATAAAGGTTGCGTCTCTCGTTCATCAACTGTTTTTATGTTTTGTTGACAGTTACAAACAAACGAAACTTAAAATTTTCTTATTTTCTAAATTTAATGACCTCAATAATTTATAGTCGTAAAAAAAGTATAGTCTGTAACACGTTTGGAATGGCTATTCCGCACTCGTGGACTGTCACCCGAGCCGAAACTTTCCACTCGTGCGGAATATGCCATATTCCAAACTTGTTACAGAATATACTATTCTGTATTGTTTGTTTATTTTATTACTGCCCTGTCGGTAAGCTTTTCTTTTTTTGTTCTACAGTGCCTGGTTAATGTCTGTGGAATGAAAGGCTTAATTCAAGAGCGCCAAAAATATAAAAAAGTAACTGCAAATTATAAATTATTTAGATTATACATTAACTTTAACCCGAATGTTCCTTCTACATATAAGTGGCATAGTCTTTGATATAACCATATCGGAATGTGTCCCTTCCATTAATAATTTCTAGATCGGCCTCCAATGAAGAATAATAAAGCAATACAAATATTGTTAGTATGATATTATTGCCACAGAAACATTCCCATAAAAAATATAATTTGTGACCACCCTGTAGACATTATGTAAATAAGCTACCAAACAACTACAGATTAGATTACCATTTACCATAAAAAAATCACCTTTTGAAAACCTGTGCAAATTTTGAATTTTCATTTTAAATGGCAACCCTAATTAAATTGAGACAGTTAAAACATAATTGTTTAAATTATGGGCATGTACTTACAATATAATGGCTTATTAAATATTTTTTTACCAATTCCCCTTACTCGACGCTTTTAATAGCAAAAACAAAAGATGATCACTTGTTGCTTGTTTTTTGTCTTTAAATTCATTTGTTTCACTCAATTTTTCAAATTTGTAACCTGTGCCTCAAAATTTTGTTGTATTTTGTAATGGGCCAACACTGAGATATATAATTCCTGGGCGTTCAATAAAGTACTGTATGAAAATCAGCCTTATTAACATTACACATAAGGGAAAGTCATATTCGCCATTTTGCTGCGTAACTACAAAAGCGATCAACAAGCCATTGTCACAATCGACCAGTGCAACAATCTATTTTGCTCGTCTGTTTGTGTGTTTGTTTACTCAAAAAACGAGTGTTCTGTTGACATTTGTGACCTATAGTGAGATGGACATTAAACCTGGCCAAATGCAGCAACCAACACAGTTCGATATCAGCAAAATATGCCGAGCTTGTCTTACAGAAAAGGGAGAAATGCGCTCGGTCTTCTTGGTCGACGAATCCATTGGACAAGCTATGAGACTTGCTGAAATGATAATGGGCTTTTCTAGCATTCAGGTTAGATTTGTTGGTTCTAAATTATTATACTGATATGGTCTTTAAATCACTTGAGGAAATTATGGGGCGACCACAAATTATTTTACATAAAATAAAGTCGATAATTTAAGTTCGTTTACGGGTAATTAGAGACGATATTTATCGGCATAAATTTAATGTAAATTAATAAAATTAGAAAAGCAACTCTTAAAGAAAATGTCCTAATTAGAAAAATCGTCCAAGGTTTTAAGGTTTTGTTTATTATTGACATTCAAGGTTTTTGTGGTTAGGGTCTCTAGGCAACTTTTTGTGTATACAAGTTGTTTACCTATGTACAGGGAGTCCCAAAACATTTAGACCATGATTTTCCAACCAAGGCAACGAAGTACTAAATACAAATTAGAGATATTAGATGCTATTATGAAGAGAAATATGATTACATGTTGAATCTATTATTTTATATAAAATATAGTCGATAAGTCGTCGATATTTTCAGGTAGTTAAATTAAAGCCCATTATCGTGCAAAATTCCACTGTAAGGGTTTAGAATTAATGAAAATAGTCCACAATTGTACTGTTATTTTTCGTAAAAATGTTTTTTTTGCAAGAAATTAATTACATATAAGAAATAAATGCAAACATTTATGTGTTTTTGCATTGAAATATTTCAAATTAACTCGACTGTAAAGGAAAAATACACACAAAAAATTGTTAAATATTTTTGGAAAAAAATGAACAAACTAAAACATTTAAATTTTCTCACCAAACTTCATATTTAGAATTTTAATGTAATTACAAACAACTTTTCCTTGCGGCAGTTTTCCATATTTGATAAAAAAGGGCGTTTCAGGCCATTTTGAAATTTCAAATGTCATTTTGGTGATGTCATAGTTGTGACGACTAATATTTTTGGCAATTTTGTGGTTGTTAATCATGCTGAACCTTATGCCGAAACCCATTTAAAAAAAGACAAATGATAAAAAGTTTTCCATATGGTGCAGACTTTTTGGCGGTCACTGTACATGCCAGGCTTGTTTTGGACGAAACAGCATTCAGTTTTACCTGCAGTTTAAGTCTGCAGGTAAAGTGTATCAATTCTTCCTGCAAAGACTGTAGCAGTATTGTTCAGGCTATATGCTTGGAGAAGTACTATAACTACTGAATTCCCCTTTTGGGGAATTTTTTGTATAATTCACTTCTATTTCAATTCAGATAGAAAATGGTGATGGTTTACCAACCCTAATATGCCTACAATGTGTTCATCAAGCGAATCGAGCATTCTCCTTCAAACAACTCTGCGAACAATCCGATGCAAATTTAAGGCAATATCTCGGAAAACCGCTGAACCCCAAGCCCTGCAAGCAAGAACAGGAAGACAACTCACATGCTGACCTGTACACATCACATCTGCTTCTTGACAATTTTGGCCTAGACGATTCTTCAAATGATAGCGACGATTCTTTCAAACAAGACTTCACTCTTTTAAGTCAGACAGCTTCAGATAACCCAAGTGATGAAAAGGCCATTGCTCAAAAACAACTATTAAAGGCTGCAAAATTACAGAAAAGCAAACTTACGAAAAAGAAACTTCTGGCCAAAGTTGGGGGCAAAGCAAGTAAGTTATTGGTGAATGTTTAAGTGTGGACCCTAGATTAGTTTATAGAAATAAAATGACCTTAAGTTATTTTTGTTATATAATATACAGGGCGAATCAATAATAGGATGTTAAATACTATCTCATTGCGATGCAAGAAATGAAACCTCCCATAGCCATTTGGAATTGGCAATTTGCCCTCTCACCCATTTTATGAGGTGTGACGACCTAGCGGGCCAATTTAGCAATTCACCTCTCGTTTTCCAATTATTTGAGGTCTGAGGCTCTATTATGGTGCAGCCATAATTTCTAAAATAACATTTAGGGGAATAGTTTTCAACAAATTAAGAAAACAACAACTAAAGTGATTGTTTTATTACAGGTGCTTTAAAGAAATTAAAACGCAACACCAACCAATGCAACGTATGCAAAAAACAATTCATAAACCTAAAATCATTCCGCAAACATTTACGTACTCACATAGAAGACCGACCTTACAAATGCAAGTTATGTCCTCGAGGTTTCACAGAGGAAAATTACTTGAACAACCACATGCGCACCCACATGCCCGAGGACCAAAAACCGTACCAATGTAAACTTTGCAGCAAGCGTTTTATTCATACCACGCTTTTAAATAAGCACTTGTTGAAGCACAGCGGTGAAAAACCTTTTGTTTGTAAAGTATGCAATAAAGGCTGTTACGCTGAAAATAGTTTACTTAAACACATGAAAATTCATGAAAAAAAGGAAGGTGATCCTGCATTGCTCAAACACATTTGCGATTATTGTAAAAGTGAATTTCCTGATGCTGGCACATTGGATGTCCACATTAAGCAACACACGGGAGACCGACCTTTCTTGTGTAATATTTGCGGAAAGTGCTTTCCTCAGAGGTTTAATCTTGAGTTGCACTTACGAACACATACAGGTAAATATTATTTTTAAAAGTAACTAGAAATAATTATTAAAGAAAATTGTTTTTTAAGGTGAACGTCCATTTACTTGTGAAGTATGCAAAAATGGGTACGTTTCAAAAGCCAGCTTAAAAATACACATGCGAACCCATACAAACGAGCGGCCATTTGTTTGTGATTTCTGTGGAAAGGCATTCCGACAATCTGGAGATCTCACAAGCCACAAACGTTTACATGGAACTGAAAAACCCATTGAGTGCTCTGTTTGTCAAAAACGGTAATAAACAAAGTGGAAATGAAAATTAACACAGAATTAATATAAAACTTGTTATGTGCAGATTTACCACCGTAATGAAACTGAAATACCACATGCGTAACCACACAGGAGAGCGGCCATATGTTTGTAGTGTCTGTGGGCGAGGTTTTACAGTGAATACCATTCTCTTACGTCACATGCGTGTACATTCAGGTGAAAGACCTTATGTATGTGTTACATGCGGCAAGGCTTTTTCACAATCTAGCACTCTTAATACACATATGAAGGTTTGTATAATTTTTAATTCTTTTATAGGTGTAAAATCATAAACGATAAGTTTATATACAGGGTGTCACATATATCAGTACCAGGACACGTAACTCCTTTAATTATTTTTGAAAATAACCCTATTAAATCATGTATACTCTTAATTTTGTCATGTTCTGGTATTATTTCATGGTATATTGTGTAATGGCAGAAAAATGAGAATCAACAGAATATAACTAAAACAAAAAAACTAAATTTAGATTCTAAATCAATGTAACACAATTTTATGATAAATGCTATACATACAATAATATGAAAATGATCTAAAAACAGAGTCCAGTATAAATAAAAATTTTAAAGTTGTCTATAAGAATTGTTCAAACATGTTTCTGTTTTGATTCAGAAAACATTTGAGATGGTTACATGATGTATTCTTGTAACAGTTAACAATGTTTCTGTCCCGAGACTCCTAAATATGTTATTTTCAAAAATAAAAAAAAAATGCTTGGCCTGGATCTGAAATTTCAAATTTACCAAGAACAGAAACTTTTATAAATCACACTTTAAATTAAAGACATTGTCTTCTTTGATTTTTTAAACATATTTGAAATTAATTATATCTGTGTACTTTATAGGTCCATGCACCATCACCAAAATACAATACCCAAGAAACCCAACCTCGAATGCCGAAGTTTAGTACCCAAAATGAAGTAAAATTTCATCCAACAAATGATCAGCAGCAGAACAACCGTCTGATGCAACCAACAGACAACCGAATGATGCAGCCTGAGCCACCTCGAATGATGCAGCAAGACAACACTCGAATGCTTTCAAATGATGGTTCGAGAATACTTAACGATGCCCATCTGCTCACAGACAATCGTGTTCTTCTTAGCGACACCAACCGTCTTCACTTGGTAAACGTTAGTGAACCACCTAGGTTGTTGGTTAACGATAACACAAGGCTGCTCACTGCTAATGACAACCGATTGCTTACAAATGATAACACCAGGCTGCTTGCTAATATGGGTGATAATAGCAGATTGCTTACAAATGATAATTCGCGTTTGTTATCAAATGAAAATGCTAGACATCTGGCGGTGATTGAAAGTTCGCGGATTTTAGCCGATAAATATTTAGCCAATTATGATCCATATCACCGCGGACATCTATAGAAACCATATCAGTGATTAATAAAGAAATTAGGTAGCTGCAGAGTTGGCAATGTTTCGGGATTTAGTTAAAAGTCCAGATATATTTATAAATAATTGTGATGTTTAGGTTGACCCAATTTAAAGGCATTTTCTTATCGTAAACATTAAATTGGGGTACCCTTTATGATGATGTTTTGTACGGTACTACCAAACTAGATGGTTATGTAATAAAATGCAGAACTAGAAGTGTAAGTTCTAGTGTAATAATGAGTACCGTTTCGTCACTTGACTGAGTTATCTATGTGTTGCCTAGGAGGGATAAATAAAAAAATAAGTAAGCACAGTACAAGTAATTATCAATGATGGATTTGTACCCCTCTAGTTAATTTAAAACGAAAAATATTTGCCAACTCTGTTTAGGATTAAGAAAAGGTCAGATCTAATAAGAAAGATTATTTTATTAATTTTTAACTTTCACAGTCTCCCCTGACATCAACTTTCCATTGTAATTTTTTTAATAGCTTTACACTTAACCATATAAGTAAACGTAAGCAAGAATTTAATACGTTTCCAATATATTTGTTTTTAGAACGTGCTTAGATTCAATACGGTAATTTACTTGTAAGAATCTCATATGCCTTAGGTTTAATTTATTATTTTCTCTTCGAGAAATGCCATTAATTAATTAAGTATTTTAATAATTAGCTCTTTAAGCGTTGTTTTATGTTGGAAACGCATGTTGATGCATCTGTAACGATTGCAAAATGTCTGTTCGAGTATGATAGGCAGTAGCTATACAAAAAAAGTTAGTATTACTATTTTATAAAACTTAGTTTTAAGATTTTTGTGTACCATTTTAAAATAAAGATTTTTATAATAATTAATCTATCATGTTTACTGTTCTAATTAACAAAGCGTTAACCGTGCATTTGGAAATTTTTACTGTCATTAACTTCAAATTAAGATAAAATACGCATTGTCTGCACGCATCTTATCAAAACTAGGTGTTAGTTTTTATTTGTCTGTTAAAACATTTGTGTGCGTACAAAAATGGGTTCAACACGGAAAATTGTTCAAGCATTTGCTTGCTTATTCATTGAATTTGCGATTTGTTGTGAAAGTAAGTAAATTATTTCATTAACCATTATTTTGTAATTCTGCCATGTTAAGTGGATTAATTATGTCATTTTCAAATATTTTTACTTTCTATACTTTCATGAAAATTTTTGATTTAGTGGTTTTGACGAATACATGTTTAGGACCTCGATAAAATCAAAACGGTAGTTTTTAAAAAATGTACGTCTGCGGGTGGGTCTGTAGATGTGCCTCATAATTCCTGACCTAATAATCCAATTGCGATTTTCTTTTAAAGAAAATCCGAAACTGCAAGTGCTAGTTAGTCAGGCTTTTTAGGTGCGATAGCATTTTTCTTACAAACCGAATTTTTCAAATTTGAAAGGGGTTCTGATAGAAGACCTTCGGGTAAATTAAAAGCTTTTTAAAATTTAGCGCCTTATTACTCAAATATGATATGGTATTGTAATAACCCTATGCAGACACAAGCTGCCATGCACGAGAATTTTTGAAAACAAAAATGGTGAATTGAAATAATTATGAAAATTTTCTCCAAAAACAAGCCACACGATTTTTTTACAATTTTTTTTGGGTTCATAGAGCTATGGATAAGCTACAATTTGGTTAGTGTCCTTTCCAATTCTCAAATATTTTGACGGTGCCTTCTATGAATTTTTGAAAACGAAAATTCATGGTCCTTTATTTAATAGACAGGAGACCGATAAAATTTTTCTGTTCAAGCTAAATTGCTCATAAGGGATAGTAGATTAAGATTATAAACTTTATTTTTTGGTATAGCAATAATTAGTGGGGTTAATTTTCCCCCTCCCATCTAATATTTGCTTGACTAATTTTTTCTTTGGTCGCTGGTTTACTTCGAAGTTCATATTGATAATGTTAAAAGAAATAAATATTGTTGAAGTTTCAAAGTATTTTATTTACCTATACATCAAGAATATATTAGATACATATGTCAGTTTTTATTAAGTTACTTCCTTACCTATGATGGTCCATCAATACCTGTAGTGTTTTAGCCTGTGAAGCCTTTCCACATTCTACCATTTTGAGCTATAGGTTGCCATTCTCTCGGCACATTCAGGGCCTGCAGCTATCGTTTTATGTTGTACATCCATCTCTGCCGGGGTCTCCTTTGAGGACCACTACTCAACAGTAGCGCTGCGTGTGTTGCCATTATGTATCTTGTTTCCTTTATTATATTTAAATAATTATAGTTTAGATTAATAGCCCGGGAGGTCCAGTTGTAGAGGATCAGGCTCACAATGCGTGAGTTCTCGGTTCGAATCCTGGAAGAAACAGAAATTTTTTCTGCAATTCAGTGGATCGGTATCGAGCTCGGTAACCATTCGATGTTGGGTTACAATTAACGGCGCTTACCTTGATTACTGACTGACCAGGATAAGTAACAAAATCATAAACAACATAAAACACAATTAAACACATGTGTGTGAATGACATTGAATGAATGTGCATGAAGGGTGGCATAAGCTTCAGGAGCGTAGCGGTTTAAAGGCCCCACTACCTCCTATTACACAACCGAAAGCCTACCCGGAGTGAAAGTCCTCGACACCTTCGGGTATAAGAGGTGAAAGATTAAACAAACATAGTTTACATTATTCTGTAAAAAATAATTACGCAGTATTCAAAATACATAAAAATGCAAACTTTCGAAAAATAAGAAATGCGTGTTTCACTGTAGAATAATTTAATCATGGATTAAATACAAAACAACTTAATTTAATAAATCATGCCAGCCGTAGATGTACGCGAGTCAACTTCAATCGTTAAGATTTAATCCTTAGAATCTACTGTTATATTTATGGTATGCCTTTTTAAAATACCTTGTATACAAAAATTTGCTGCCATCATATTTATTTTCATAATTAACTTTTTGAAGCATCTTCACTCTCAAGATCTGATAATAAAGGTCTACCTGTTGAAATGAAACCTCCTCTTTACACCAATCTCAACGATGGTGTGAATAACAGCACAGCAAAACCAGGTAATATTTTTGACAAATTTCTACACTTGAGACTGTTAATTGTACCATCAAACAAAGATTCGGCTAAAAAAGATACAAAGAATTTTATTTTAAACAAATTTATTAACAGATAAGCCTCGTTGGTACACAGACCATTCCGCCAGATGTGGAGTTCGTGGTGGATATTACTTTAACAGAATTATTGGAGGAACAAATGCAGAAGAAGGTAATGCTAATAGTTTTCCTAATCTTCCATTAAAATAATATATATTTAACGTGAATTTGTATCCTTCCACTCGCAGGTGAATTCTCGTGGCAAGTCTCATTGCAACTAAGAACTGGTTTATCATTACGACATATTTGTGGTGGAGCTATTTTAGCTGAACATTGGGTGATAACAGCTGGTCATTGTGTAAGTGAAGTGAAACCAACTGCTCTTTCAGTTGTTGCTGGAGATCATAATATTTACATTCCAGAAGGTGATTATTATTACTTTTGATATATTTCTTATTTTTCCATACTTGCAGTAAAAATGTTACTTATAAAAAAAGGTTTTACTTTTTAAAACATTTATTGACGTAAAAAATATTTTTTCAAGTTAAAGGAACATTTTTTGACGTCAAAAATTAGTTTTTGATGTCAAAAACTCATTGACAGACATCTTTTATATAATTTTTGACGTTAAGACCGTTAAAAAATCATTTTTGTCATCACAATATCAATTTTTGAATTTCTGACGTCAAAAATCTCATATCAGAATTTAATAGCTGAATATTTTTCTCCAAAATTCGATAATTTTTAGACGTCCAAAAATTTTAGTTACGAAGCCAAAAATGAGCAAAACACTTGGCCTGGACTTTTCTATACATTTAAATACATTGTTCTATATTTTCCAACACTTTCGATATACACCTGTCTAGACATGACTAGTTAAAGTAAATAGTTCTTATAAGTTGTAACATCTTGAAGCGGTTGAAGAAAGACCGACCGCTGTGCTGCAAGCATAAGGTTGGGTAAAATATTTGGACTGAATCAACGGAAGCGCGGAAATTGATATTTGAAAATATATTAATAAGTCGAGAAGTATTATTTTTAGCAAGAAATTACTCTTATTAATTTGCATTTAGAATTTCAAAACCTTTCTGATTTTAAAGCCAAAATGCCACGTTCCCATTTAAAAAAATGTTATTTTTTACCGTGGCCGCCATATTAAAATTGGAAACTCAAGTTTTTTTCTTAAATACAATCGAGAAGAATTTGCCCTACAACTTTGCTCTTGGGTTTGCGAGTCTATCTATTAAAATAAAAAAGTTAGCCTACACTGAACATTAAACGACTAGTACAAGAATACAACTGCTGTAGAAAGTATGTGAAATTCTTCTAAGGACAAAAAGATTATTAAGGGGCAAAAAATTCGATTTTTTGTAAAAAGATTCTCCTAGAGCAAACAAAACAAAAAACCAAATTTTTAATTTTTTATCAAAAAAATTTGGGGGGAGGGGGAACAGTAGCTCCCCTAAATATGAAATTATCTAAAAAATATTATTACATTCGGATTTTGCTATCAATGGTGAGCTATTTCACATTAACAGAAATATTTTATTGCCCCCCGTTAAATAAATAAAAGGGTACCAATTTTCAATTTTCAAAAATTCATAGAGGGCGTCACAGTGAAATTATAGCAATTATAGCAATGCGCAAAAAAACAAATTGTAGAAGATTCCCAGCTCTATCAGCTTAAAAAGTTTAAACAAAAACGTGTAGGCAGTTTTTGAGAAATATTTTTTTGAAAAATTCCAAAATTTTGGAGTGATGTCATTGCGATCGTTTTTATATTTTTAAAATTAATTATATTTCATGGTATAGTACCCTTGAAGGGCTACCAAACAAGATGTAGTTGATTCCAATCAGATAACTGGTTTTTGAGTAAATGGGCGTTAAAGTCGAAATGTTCAAAAATTCGTAGCGGCCGCCATTTTAAAGATAGAGAGTTCGGTAGAAAATCGTTTGATTTGTCCTAAGGCCTTCTTTAATCTCCACTATTAAAATTTCTAAAATTCAGTTTCTGAAAAAAATGCTACCAAAAAAACATGTCTAACTTCTGCTTCCGGTTTCGGTTTTTTTTTAAAAGCTCATTCCAAAGCACATCAAAATCGGTCCAGCCGTACCGGAGATATGGAGCGTAACACACCCACCCACCCACAGACAGACATTTTTTAAAAATTACTTTTTTGGGGTCCATGGACCCCCCCTCCCCCCGACTATTTCCGTTAAAATCTCAACTTTGAAATTTTGCATGAAATCAATACTTCCCTATACTGAAAGTATAGGCTTCCCTATACTGAAAGTATAGGAAAGTAAAAATTCATGTTTTGACGTCAAAAATCGATGTTTTGGCGTAAAAATTGTTAATAAATCAATTTGTGGCATCAAAAAATCAATTTTTGAATTTCTGACGTCAAAATTTTGATGATAAGATTTAATAGCTTAATATTTTTATTCAAAATAAGATAACTTTTAAGCGTCAAAAAATTTTATTTCCGACGCTAAAAATTGATGTTCTTCAAAATGCTTGGCGTCAAAACCATTAATAAATCACTTATTTGACATCAAAAAATCAATATTTGAAATTCTAACGTCTAAATCTGATAACAAGATTTAATAGTTAAATACATATAAAAATTAAATTTTTGACGTCAGAAATTATTCATCGACTTGAAGAAAATAAAACTTTGTGGTCCATAATTCAGAATAAAAAGTTAAACGACATTCCACAGTTGGTTTTATGAAAAATAAACACTTCTGTATTTTCAGGGAGAGAACAGAGAAGAAATGTAGTAAGTATTTTCACAACAAATTTTGATCTGGCAACATTCACAAACGACATAGCACTGTTAAAAATTGATAGCCCCTTTTTATTATTTAATAATGCAAAAGCATCACCAATTTGTTTACCTGAAAGGCATGAGAAATTTGAAGGTAACAACTAACTTTAAATATAAAATCACAAAAAAATACAGCCTTAATTTTTGCAGGAGTGGCAACAGTGTCAGGATGGGGCCGCCTTTCAGAAACTGGAAGTTCCCCACAAACCCTTCAACAAGTTACACTGCCCTTTGTGGAAAATTATATATGCAAGAAAAGCTATGAACGTGTAGGGTTCTCCAGATATCTTAATCAGTGCCAAATATGTGCAGGATCACCGCATGGTGGTAAAGATGCATGCCAGGTGTGTAAATCGCTCTCTCTATACAGTTTGCAATAAGAAAGCATAAAAATAAAAAATATTGTTTTTAGGGCGACTCTGGTGGTCCTTTAGTCTGTGCAAAAGATAATGGGCGATATTACTTATGTGGTATAGTGAGCTGGGGCATTGGATGTGCGAGATCACAATTTCCAGGAATTTACACAGAGGTATAAACTCGTAACTTAAAGCTTTGCAAACTAAAACAAAATCTGTATACAGGGGCTTTATTACAAAATTCTGTGTATTAAACTACATTATCAAATTCAAATATTTTTGTCAGTTCTTACTTCTTATTTCAGGTTAACACTGTAACAAAAAACGGACTTCAATTTTAATGATGACATTTATACCTCTTATTATCGGTTGACTATGTTACAGGTTTCCTGCTTTGTGGATTGGATTCGATTGACCATGGAACAAAACTGGTAGAGACGACTCAATAATATTTTTACATAAAATTTGATCCATATTAATATATTGTACTGAAAACTATTTGTAAAATGATTGAATAAATCACAATAAGTATGCAAGCACTATAAGAAATGCAATAAATTGTTTCAATAAAATTCTAATTGTATAACAAAAATACAATTTCAAGTCATAATAATTCATTATATACCCCTAACTTTTAAACTACAAAACCTCACAGCAGCTTATCATCACTACTTAAGTCACATCACAATCAACATTAACATAATGTAAACAGTATACAACCCTTACACTCCTCGACTAAACATAACATTTCAACGATACAAATCTAACAGTAGCTAAAAATCTGAAACACGGCCCTTTCGTTCCCAATCGCCGTACCTGGTTGGTTCAGGTCCCTTAGGACCTCCAACTTCTCCTGTATGTGGATTTTTATTGTCAGGCCATGGTTGTAAAGGTTCTTTTTCCTCATAGGGATGCTTACCAGTGAGCTCATCTAATTTACCGATAGGTGTTTTCTCTCGCAACTTCTTTTGAAATTCTTCCATTCGTGGACTTAATGGCTTATCAGTCGAGGAAGATGATCTTTGTACTACATCTAAAATGCGCAAAAAACCTTTGTTTACCCAAAGTAGTTTTGCAATACAGAATAAGATAAGGTTAGGTTAAGGTTATGCATATTGAACATTTTTTGTTAATAAAAATTGGTCGACTTACCGTTTATTTGTACTGGCTTTGGAGAATACGGTGATTGCTTCATGTGTCGAAGCATGTACATCATTATACTCATTTTTACTTATTAAAAATTTAATTTAATTTTGCATACTTTACGGCGGGACCTATTTTTAAAGATTGTACTTTCACCGCTCCCAACAAAAAAAAAAAACCAACGCGTACTACCAACTTACATTTTTACACTTTTTGGTTCTTTATTTGACAGTACTTAACTTTGTGTTGGTATGGTGGCTAAAGATAAACATTTATTAAGTAGATGGTGGGGTTTGGGGCTTATTCAACCCCATTTTTTTTTATCAATAAATCAGATTTTTTTTAAACACCTGTATGTATTAAATTGCAACTTTACAACAATATTGTAACTGATAAACATATAAAAAAAACAAATTTGTGTAATAACTGTCTAACTGAATTATTATACAGGTGGTTACAAAAACAAACCATAGAAATTACCAAAACATACATAAATATGAATAATTATTGCAGATTTATATATTCACTCCTCATATACAACCCTGAGAAGTATGAGCAATTTCTACTCGTTCCCATTACTTAGTTAATTGCGAAAATAAAGCGACTGGTGTATGAAACCCCATCAGACCAACACAAGATGAAGTTCTTCCGAATTTACAAGAATATCACTTATAAGTTGTTAATTAAGTTATCGTGTTCATAATAAAAATAAAATAGGACAGGATGTGCACAAATAAACCGATTTTTGTGTTTCATTTTAATTAAAATTAATAAAATATATTACTATTTAAAAGATATTTTTGTTCATACGGAATTGATTTAAATCAAACTGATTTTTTACATTAAA
Organism: Ctenicera cuprea; assembly: GCA_958336395.1. Taxonomy (NCBI): domain Eukaryota; kingdom Metazoa; phylum Arthropoda; class Insecta; order Coleoptera; family Elateridae; genus Ctenicera; species Ctenicera cuprea. The sequence goes on along the minus strand of OY284487.1, from coordinate 16,258,625 downwards.
ATACAGTTATTAAAAGTAGCTGTGTTAGAAAAATTAACAATTAAACTAAATGTACGCTAAACCAAGGTTATGACTAAACTAGGAAAATTATGCCTTTTATGTAATAAAAACTAAACTAAATTAAAAAACTTTGAAAGTAATGGCGCATAAACTCTGTAGGACTCGGGGGTTGGGATACCTACCGAGCGCGTCTCCAGGTGGCGGATAGGAGAACGGCCGAAGTCCTCTTACCTAGGTTAGTGGTTAGTTAGTAGGGACATCCCGGGTCTAAACCCCCGCGTGGTGAAACGAAAGCTGCCGCCGTGGACCATCCCCCCTCTCCATTGAGTTGTGACCGCTCAATAGATTTCACAGGGTTTAGGTCACCCTCGTGTTTGTGCCGTGCGAGGCGACCCGTGTCGGTTGGATGAAGGGATCCTGGTGATTGAGCTACCTCTGGGACAGGTATGGTTCCTGGAGTGCGGCAACACATCTCTTTGGCCCTGATTTCACCTAGACGGGAGGTCGAGTGACTAACCCACCTCGACCAATCGGCTGTATCGTCGGGTCAGACCGCCGGTAGGGCGAGCTCCTTGGGGGTGGAGGGGCGCGCAGTGGGTCCCTAGGGGTTCTGATTTCTGATTTCCTAGGGTTTCTCTGGTGGTGCCTACTCGTGTGCAACTCATCTCTGGGAACTATATCTCCCTAGTAGCCTTGGCGTCGAAGTTCGACGTCCCCTTCTTGGGCTCCGTGGTGGGTGAGGAGCTAGGGAGATGAATATATATATTTCAGCATGGAAACACCAAACCAAGAAATCGCACAGGGTGCGTCCTCGGATACCCCTGTAACAAGCCAGCAGCCGCAGCAGCAACAACAGCAGCAGCAGCAGCAACAACAAAAACAAAAGAAGGAGGAACAGACTCTTCCAAAGAGGAAGAGGATTTCTGGCTCCGAACAGAAACGAAGGAGGAAGGCTCGCTTAGCAGCAGAGAACTCCGACGCCACTGCTTCTACCTCCACCCAAGGGCTGGCTCCTGCAGCTAACCCTAGGGCGGTAGGCTTAGGCAAAATAAAAAGCAGAAGTGGGAGGGGAAGTGGGGTCTCCTCAACCGCTACCAAGGGACTGGCTCACAGAGCAAGCCCCAAGGCGGCCGGTTCCGGTGGTCCTACACCTTCCACTAGCAAAAGGATTAGATCGGATGGAAGCACGCCCTCCACCTCCAATCCAAGGAAGAAGGTCAAACCTGACCATAAAGTCACCGAGAGGACAGGTGGCTACAAAGAGGCCCTTACCAGGCACCTCCGCGTGGCCATCGTGGATCTTAGGACCCCCCTCGGCAAAATCACCCAGGTCCAAGCGGACCTAATAAAAGCCCAATTGCTAGTGGCTCTGGACAACTACATGTTCGCCCTAGTTGAAGGCCAAATCCCACCCACTTTTAGGGGCTGGCAGTACTCCGGGGAGATTCTTCGAATCACCTGTGAGGACGACCAGACCCTGAAGTGGCTGACAGACGCGGTCGCGAACCTGCCTGCCCTGTGGGAGGGCGCTCGCCTCAGCGTCGTTCAGGTGGATCGGCTGCCCAGGCTGGCGAAGGCAGCTCTGTGGGTCCCGGGGAAACCCGAGCCTACGGAGACTGTCTTTCGTCGACTGGCAGTGCAGAACCCCGGGATGGGTGTTGGGGACTGGCCCCTCTTCTACACGGCCGAAAAGAAGGAGCCACTTGGTAGGCTCCTAATTTTTGGCCTAAGCAGAGAGGCCGAGACGGCCGTCAAAAGCAAAGGAGGTAAACTGCACTATCAGTTTACCACCCTAAGCATAAAAATTCAGAAGCCTGGAGATGCACCTCCAGCCTCTGAAAACCAGCCTATAGGGCAGGGTGCGTCTACGGACACCCCTCAACCCTATTTAGTTACAGATCAGGGTGCGTCTGCGGACACCCCTCCACCACCACCCGGAGAGCCGCTACCAGAGCAGCCATCCGAAGAGGAATCCCCACAACTCCCCACCCCCATGGACACAACCTGTGAGGAGGAGAGGATGCTGATGGAGATACTGTTGGAGTCCGGGTCAGACACCGGGGCCGACTAACTCTTTTTGTTGACCCCATGTCCACTCAGCCTGGACTAAATATTATACAAATTAACCTGCAACACTGTCGAGTGGCTGCTGTCACTTTACGCAGACATCTCGACAGTCAGCAGGACACTGTTGCATTAATACAAGAGCCTTGGATTGTAAAATCTAAGATCTGTGGATTAAATAATAATAATGGCGCTGTCTTTACAGATAACTCCCAAAAGAAACCAAGGACGTGCATCTACTGTCCCAAGCACCTACAAGCCTTCGCTTTGCCACACCTCTGTACGCGTGATATTACGGCGGTACAGCCCAGCTAGCACACCTACGTGAAAATCACGTCATATTTTGGTGATTTTTCGTCGGCGACGTCATATGACAAAATAACGACGTGTCATCGACGTCATTGTCTAACACTAACAACAACGTTAAAATGTGACGTACACTACACGTCTTGTATAGGTCATATAGAGACTTGATTTTAATTTTAATATTAATACCAGTAACCGATGATTGCATCATTAAAATAATTAACTGCTATGAATATGGCCAAAAATAAATAATATTAAGCATGACAAATAACAAATTTTTCCTTCAAACTTTTAAACACGACTTTTACACTAAATACTTAATAAAACTGATTAACCTTATAATTGAAATATTATAGATATATTAATAATTAATCAATTACTATATGATGTATATGTCAAACATCGCGCCCTGCTAGTATTATTGCATACATTTTCAAATTTCCCGCTAGGACGACACAAGTGGCACGAGCGCTTGTTTAATAACTTTTAGCGTGCGTCCCACTTCCTGCGCAGTGTATTTTCCTCAAAAAAAGGTTACATATACTTTCACCTACGTTCGACCATTGTTTTTATATCTTAAGGATATAAAAACAATGGTTCGACTCACGTTTTACCCACGTTTTGTGTTTTGTGATTTGTGTGTGTATGTGTGTGTTGTCGCATTCTACAAACGAACAGTTATCAATTTCTTTGCTTTATGTAAGATAATCAGTTAAAGTGTTCCTTTTTGTATTGTTTCCAACAACCAACAAACAAGATTTATAGGTTAGAATAAACGAAACGGCGTTTATAGGTGTGGAGTTTAGTGGTGGCATTGCAATAATTGTACACCGTGAGTGGCGAACCCCACGGAAAAGTGAAGTTTTGCGGCCACCGTGCAAAAATCAGGATCAGCAAAAATAAGGCACTTAAGTGGCATCAAACACCGAAGGTAGAGACGTGGGATTTATATAAAATAACTCGAAAGTTCTTCGAAGCTGGTGTGTCCCTATTTTGATTTTATTATTCTTTAAATTTGGAGACCTATACAATAGTCTTAGTATACGTTTTGGTGTCTTTTACGTTAATACATTCATTTTGTACAGTTTCTTTGGCAAATGTAAATTAGATTTTTAATGTTGTTGCTACAAATGAGGTATTGTTTTTTTGTTAAGTAATGTTTTTTCTTATATTAGAATAAGTTTTATTTTATAACTAATTCAGTTAATTGTTTCACCCTTTTAAATAGAAAAATTCTGTAGCAGTACTTTGTTCATTTAGCTATATCATGTATTTACATAAAAATAAATTAATTACCATATGATATAGAATTTTAATCATGTATCATGACTGAAAATACGTTGTATATACGTCATATTACCCTTTTACGCGGCGTCATCGTAACGGCATAACACGACGTCTTTGTATTGGCATAAGACGACGTCATTGGGATGTGACATTAGGCCGTCATTTTTACGTTATTTTAACTTAATATGTCACGTTAAAATGACGAATACGATGACCAATAATTGACGTAAATAAGACGTCATGGTGTTACCTGGGAGGTGAGTTGCAGCATTAACGAAGGAAAAGAAGATGTTATATTAGCATCGGTATACCTTCCCGGTGACTCAATCGACCCTCCGCCCAGCGCGGAGTTGATCGAACTGGTGGATTACTGTGAGAGGGAAAATAAACACCTAATTATTGGTTGTGATGCGAACGCTCACCACGTTTCGTGGGGTAGCAGTACCATCAACACCAGAGGTAAATCTTTACTTGAGTACCTAGTAAGTACAAACCTAGAAATACTGAACCGCGGATGTGAACCTACCTTTGTCACAACGCGCAGCCAGACGGTGATTGATGTCACCCTGGCATCGTTAGGTATTTCCAATAATATTGTGGGCTGGCATGTATCACCTATTGTATCCATGTCAGACCACAGATGGCTCTGTTTCAGATTATCTGGAACTACGGCCATACCAAAACAATATCGGAACCCTAGGCAGACCGACAGACTATCTTATAAAGTAGATCTGGAAGCCCACCTGGCGGAGTCGATTTTCCCAGACACGATTGCTCGGGTAGAGGACCTGCAGACCAGCGTGGACATTCTGCTTAACTCGCTCGTACAATCCTATGAATCATCATGCCCCCTGAAGACACCCAAGGCGAGTCGCACAACCTCTTGGTGGTGCAAGAAACTCGACAGGATGAGATCAGTGCTGGGTAAACTCTTCAATAAAGCAAAGAGAACTAGAACTACTAGTGACTGGGAGGCCTACAAAGACCAAAAACGAATATATAAAAACGAAATCCGCCGGAGGCAGAGGAACTCTTGGAAAACTTTCTGTGGTTCTATAGAGACTACTACCTCAGCGGCAAGACTATAAAGGATCCTTTCCAAAGACCCCAATCAACAACCTGGCTGTCTCAGGCAAGGGGATGGTTCTCTGACAACCAAACCCGAAGAGACAGCACAAGTGCTAATTCAAACACATTTCCCAGGCTGCATTGTTACCCCTGACTGTGTATGGCCAAGGCCTGACACCCCACCTCCCATTGAGGAGGATTGGGAAGTGGCGGACCGGGTCGTAAGGGGCGACAAAGTAACCTGGGCTATAAACTCCTTTCTCCCCTTCAAGTCGCCTGGGGTGGACGGTATCTTCCCAGCCCTATTACAATGGGGTCTGGACCTGATAATTGCCCACCTGGTGCGCATCTACCGGGCATGTATCGCCTTTCGATATATACCGGAGAGCTGGAGAGAAGTGAAGGTAGTTTTTATACCCAAACCAGGGCGTGTTGACTACACCCTGGCCAAATCTTACCGTCCCATTAGTCTTACATCTTTCTTATTAAAGACTCTTGAGAGACTTTGTGACAGGGAAATAAGGGAGAAGGTGCTTGTGTCACACCCACTGCACCTGAACCAACACGCTTACATCCCAGGGAGATCTACCGAATCGGCGCTACATGCCGTAGCGAATCGGATCGAGAGATCATTAGACAACAAAATGTCTACCCTGGGAGTTTTCATTGATATTGAAGGAGCCTTTGACAAGGCCACCTTTGAAAGTATAAACTCTGCCTTACGCAGACTTGGTGTTGCACCTACTCTTTGTGAGTGGATAAAACACATGCTTGCAATGAGAGCAGTGCAATTTAACGTAGGAGACAGCTCAATTAGAGGTGTCGTGATGAAAGACTGCCCACAGGGCGGAGTTCTGTCTCCACTGTTATGGAATACAGTGGTGGACAGCCTTCTAAGCGCACTCAATGATGCTGGATTCTATACCATTGGATATGCGGATGATATCACCATCCTCATCACGGGGAAGTTTGAGGGCATGCTCTGCACCTTAATGCAGACGGCTCTTCGAATAACAGAAAAATGGTGTAATGAACAGTCCCTATCTGTCAACCCCTTGAAGACAGAGATGGTACTCTTCACAAAGAAAAAGAAGGTTGGACCCTTACGTACACCTCTCCTATTCAATACTTCTCTGATTTTCAGATAATGTCAAATACCTGGGAGTTATTTTTGACAAACAGCTGAACTGGGAGAAACACCTGAAAGCTAAAACAAACAAAGCATGCATGGCTTTCTGGCAGTGTCGCCGCGCTCTGGGTAAATCTTGGGGACTTTCCCCTAGAATTACCTTGTGGCTGTATACTGCCGTGATTAGGCCCATGCTATGCTACGGAGCTCTTGTCTGGTGGCCCAGGGTCAGACAGGCTACGGCAGCAACCAAACTGGGACACGTGCAACGTCTCGCCTGTCTCAGTTCTACAGGTGCTATACGCTCAACCCCCACGGCCGCCTTAGAGGTGATCTTATGCCTTCCTCCACTTGATCTCTTTGTGGAGGAAGTAGCTGTGAGAACTGCTTTAAGGCTGCGCCACAAGGGGCTGTGGCAAACAGCAGGCAAGGGAGGCAGACACACCCGCATCCTGGATGAGGCAATCGTCAAGATTCCTCTTCTGGATGCTATGGTGGACTACCTTCCTTTACAATATGCCTTTAATAGACACTTTAGTGTCTACGCGAATGCTGGACCAACCCAGCATATAGACATATCCATCTTCACCGATGGATCTAAAACAAAGCATGGAACGGGTGCCGGAATTTTCTCCGATGACCTAAACCTACGCCAGAGTATACCACTAGGCAAAATTGCCACTGTCTTCCAAGCGGAGGTAGTGGGAATAATGCATGGTGCAAATGCAATTCTTGAACGACAAATCAAGAACCAACGTATCGGTATCTACAGCGATAGCACCTAAAGCAACACATGCACAGGATGGGATTGGCGGACAGCCCAAACTGTCGTGCATGCAACGAGGACGATGAGTCGGCAGAACATGTCTTATGTCACTGCCCAGCTCTCGCAACAACCAGAGGATCCATGCTGGGGGACTTCTGGCCTAACATGGCCGAAATCAGCAACACTCCAATTGCGGATGTCCTCAAGTACATCCAAAAGGTTGGATGGCTTGGGTGACGTCCAATGTGGAGAGCTGCTGGGGAGGTAGTACAATGGGCCCACCTATTGTGGCCTAAGTGCGCGTGAGGTAACTCACACTCCCAATTCCAAATCCAGAATCCAGAAACTCTGTAGGAGGTAAAAAAGCAAATTAAAATAAATATGAAAATAATGAAAACATTTTATTTGGGATCCGGTTTAAATGATATTGGGGCCCAAAAAAGCAGGTTACATATTGTGTATTTTCGAGTATGAAACGACCATCGATTTCTTGCGATTGCATAAGGAAAAATTATCTTTATACATGCACTTTCGACGCCGCTGACGAAAAAATAAAGGTGTAATGATTTAATTTTGTTTTTTGTAAATTAATGGTATATTAAGAAAAAATGAGCGACTGTGAGAAAATTATAACAATAATGAGAAAAACTACTTTACTTCAGACAAGAGTGGAAACTAAAGGGGTTTTCCTCATTATTGTTAATAGTATATTATACAGGGTGTATTAAAACATGCGGCTAATAATTACACCACGCAATTCTACGTAGAAAAACAAGCAAAAAACTCAAATACAATTTTAGTGTTAACTCTTTGATTAATAATAATAATAATAATAATGGTTCCCATTATTCCCTTGTGGGACATAGGGTTTTTATGAAGCCTCTCCACTCTTGTTTGTTTCCTGCTATTGTTTTTAATTGTGCAAAAGACATTCCTGTTTCCTCCCTTATATTTCTTATCCATGTTAGTCGTGGCCTTCCCTTGGCTCTTTTTCCTTGGGGGTTCCATTCTAAGACACTTCGACATGGGTGCTCTTTTGTTTTCCTGAGTGTGTGTCCTAACCAGCCATACTTTCTCTTTTTTATTTCAACGCTTACTTCTTGCTGTTTGGTTCTTTTCCATAATTCAATGTTTGTAATTGTTTCCGGCCACCATATTTTTAGAATGTGTCGTAGACATCGGTTTATAAAAGTCTGTATTTTCTTTAAGTTTGAACTTTTTATGCACCACGTTTCACAGCCGTAGAGTGACACTGCTTTTATTGTGCTGTTAAATAGTTTTATTTTAGTTTGCACACTTATATTTTTATCACCCCACACTGAATTCAACCTCGAGAAGACTCCTCTTGCTTTGTTGATCCGTTGCTCTATGTCTTTTTCTGAGCTGCCCTCGTGACTCAACACACTACCTAGGTACAGAAATTCTTGAGTTTCTTCTACTTTTTCTTCGTCTATGTATATATTATTTGTGTTAGTTGTGTTAACCTTCATGAGTTTGGTTTTTGTTCTATTTATTTTTAGCCCTATTTTTTCGGATTCGATTTTCAACTTATCTAGTTTTGTCTGTATATTCGGTAATGTATGTGAGAGCAGGCATACGTCGTCCGCGTATTCCAAATCTTCTAAAGTTTTTGTTAGGCCCCAGTTTATTCCTCTTCGGTTTCCTCTGTTAGTCTCTTCCATTATATTGTCTAAAATAATTATGAATAGCAATGGTGACAAAATACACCCCTGCTTAATTCCACTTTCTGCTGCAAAAGATTGTGACATTTTCCCATTTAAGAGTATTTGGCATTTCGTATCTGTGTATCCTTCTCTGACTAGCCGTATTAATTTATCTGGTATTCCTTTGTTCTTCAAGGCGATCCATATATACTCTCTATTGATGGAATCAAACGCGCGCTCGTAGTCTATGAAAAGTAACTGTAATGGCGACTGATATTCTAGGGACTGTTCAATTATAATTCTTAGAGTATTTATGTTATCTGTGCAGGAACAGCCGGCCCTAAATCCTGCTTGTTCCTTTCTTAGTGTCCTGTCTAGTGTATCTGTTATTCTATTCAGTATAATTCTATAAAATATTTTATTAATTACACAGAGCAGTGTGATTCCCCTCCAGTTGCTGCAGACTTGTAAATTTCCTTTTTTTGGGATTGCTATCAGCATTCCTGTTTTCCAATCTTCAGGGAACTTTTCATCTTTCCAAATTTTCTTTATTAATGGATATATTACTTCTACTGTTGTGTCTTCATCGATTTTCAGCATATCTATCGTGATTCCATCAATTCCTGCTGCTTTACCATTTCTCATTTGTTGAATCGCTTTTCGTAGCTCTGCTTCCTGTGGTATTTCTGTGCTGATGTCTTGTTCCATTATTTGATTTGGTTCAGGTAACTGCATTTCTTCTTGTTGTGTGTTCATTGTCTCTTCAAAGTGTTCCTTCCATCGTTGTAGTTGTTGATCAATTGTAGTAAGTATTTGTCCTTCTTTATCTTTTATTTGATGGTTTTTGGGTTTCCTTTCTTTTCCTGATAATTCCTTTATTGTTTTGTATAATTCTTTGCTGTTACCAGTTTTTGATGCTTCTTCCGCTTTCTTTGCTAATCCTTCTAAATACTGTTTTTTATCGTTTTTAAAGCTTTTCTTGACTTCTTTGCTTGCTTTTGCGTATCCTTTCTGCTTTTCTTTTTTCTCGTTTTCGTTTCGAGCCTGTAATACGCGTTGTTTCCATTCTTTCCTCATTTTAACTTTCTCCCATGTATCTTGGCTTATCCATTCTGCATGTTGTCTCTTTTTATGTTGAAGTATTTGTAGACATGGTTCTTGGAACGTTTTTTTGCATTGTTGCCATACGTCTTCCACGGTCAGGTTATAATCTATTTCTATTGCTTTCCGTTGCATTTCATTAATTAGTTCAAGTTTTATTTGTGAATTATTTAATTTCTCCATTTCGTAGCCCGTTCTATGCTGCTGGTTTCTTGATTTTTTTGGTTTTACAACTTTACACTGGATCTTTGCTGTTACTAGATGATGGTCACTACCAATGTCTGCTCCCCTTTTATTACGATATACTCTTTGATTAAGGAGTTATTAATGCTCAAACTTTGAAATTTTTTTCGACTATGGTTGAGAAATAGATTTAAATAGTATCAACAACACATAATTCAACAATTAAAATAAGTAATCAAATATAAATTATAACATTTTGGTAATTAGTTTACTTATAATTTAATATTTAAGAATGCAAAATCTTCGCGATTTATAGTTTTGGAAGACGTTGCAACTATGCATTATAAGCTGGGTTTATTTTTAAAATGTAATAATAAAAAATTCATGAACACATACTTGATTTAATTGCAGAATCACAAACATATACGATCAAGGGTAACTAAATGCATGTCTCTTAGCTTTAAATTGTACAGCGTTGCCAAATTAAAAAACCTTTAAGTGCTTATAATTTAAAGACTCTTCGTCTAAGACCAAATTGGTGTTAAAGTTTTTTGCTTGTTTTTCAACGTAGAATTGCGTGCGGTAATTATTAGCCGCACGTTTTAATACACCCAAGCAACTAAAGTGTATCTTTTAATCCCGAGTGTGAAATTTACAAGGGATTAACAGGCACTTTTAGTCCCGTTGTATATACGCTATTTGTTGCACGTTCTAATACGTTTAATTGCAAAAATTCCAAAATTTTTAAATGTCAACATGACAATCCAATTCCGCAAACACCAAAATCGTATAGTTCCTGATAGATGACAAATATCTACATACTCAGTACATAATGGGCGGGTCATGGATACGTTATTTATCACTTGGCCTTTCCTTCTCACACTTATTAGTTGCTTATCTCTTTCTTGTTGCACTCATTAATAGCCGATGAGTTTGTTGTTAGCCATTTAGCCATGCAGATCTTGGCTACAATTTTTCTTTCAAATTTATATAGTAAACGAGTTTGCTGGCAGTCCATATGAAGTATACAGTGTCAACAAAAGTAGTCACCCTTTTCTTTTCACAATTTTGAAGTTAATGAAATTAAATTTGCAGATGTTTAATAACTTATAAAAACACATTATGTAATGTGTAGCTCACTAAACCTGCAGTTTCTGTCTAACCGGAAAGTACTCGTCTTTATATTTTTTAATTATACTCTAGTATAGTATAAGAGAATTTTTTGATTTAAATCATGAAACATCAGATACATCATAGGCGCCGAGTTTTTGAATTCTCAGGGGGGGCTTAATGAAAATGAGCTCAAGCAAAATTTTTTGAATTTTTCGAGGTCAAACCGTCTTAAATTAAAAGTTAGAATTTGTGTTAAATTATATTGCCTTGGAAAAATAGGTTTCGTGGGCACAAGTTTTCGATTTTCTGTTTTTTTTTGTTAAAAAATGTAGTATTGCTTATTGATTTTGTAGGAATTTAACAGAAATAAGCTATTTTGTACTACAATGGTTTTGAAACGCGTTATTTTAAGTACATATTTTCATTAAAAAAAAATGAACAGTAAATCTAATTAGAAACATAAAGTAACAAGAAGAACAGTACTAAAGAAAAACAAAACTTACTCCACAAAGAAAGTATTTCGTCTCACTTCTGTCTTGGCGTTAAATAAATTTACAATTGTGTTTATATTTAAATCTGTATCTTGGTTTCTATGAATATGAAGCAGAGCCAAATCATTAAGTCTTTTTTGTGACATAGTTGACCCTAAATATGTCTTTAACCTTCGTAAAGCAGAAAACGAACGCCCTGCGCAACACGAAGATACAGGAATCGTTAATGCTACTTTATTAAATTTAATAAATTCCGGCAAAAGGTCGCGTATTACATTTGCACCTTCCGATTTTTTAAATGCAAAAAATATCAGGAGGGGCTGCGCCCCCCTGATAATTTTCTGAGGGGGCTTGAGCCCCGGAGCCCCCCCGTATTCGGCGCCTATGAGATACATCATTATAAATTATATTATTTTAACATGTGTGCAGGTATAATACATACTAAAATCAAAAATGGAAACCTATATATCAAAAGCTCGCATAAATATAATTACCTACAGGATATTTAAATGTATCAATATTTAATAACATCACTTATGCTTTCTAATTGCAGCATGCCTTAAAGTAGAAAACAAAGCAAGATAATTTCCAGATTCTTTAAAACGTTGATGAAGTATTTCATGTTGTTTTTCAGTAAGTAGAGGTCCGGCATCAAAACCTATAATCACATTATCCTATCACATTCTATGTGTCATAGATTAATTAGGAAACTTACTTATTAATGAATCAATTTCCTTATCAAAAACAAACCGAATGGGATATTCTGATGGTTTTCCTTCAAGAATGAAAGTTATTATAGTACAAAATTTGTCATCGTCCTCTATTATTCCTTCTTCAATTGTATACTGGAAATACGTAGTGTAATATTTTAATGCCTTCTCAAATATTTTAAGGGAAGCATGATCTTCCAGTTTTTCCTTTTCTCTTTCTGTAAAACCGCTAATTAGTACATTTTATTCAAATAAGACTACTTTGCTAAGGAAACACAGTCACATAGATATATTTGCTTTACCAATTTTCAGTTTTTCATATTCTTCTGTTAATTCCTTCAATCTTGCCTCCAAACTGACCACAACTTTTCTTTTTCTCTCAATAGCTTTAGAAAGTGCAACTGCTTGGGCTTTATGCTCCTCATCTTCGTTTTTTCTTGATACATTTTCTTTCTTTAGCTGTAAGAACTTATCAAACATATCTTGGAATGTTGAGGAACCTACAAATAACTATCATAAGTTTACAAAATTAAAGATTAATGACAAACTACAACCAAGTGCGTTAGTAGTTAGCGATGATATATTATTTTGGAGTTGCTGTATAGCTTGCAAGTTTTTTTCTGAAATCCTATCACAACTGTGCAGTTCTTTTTCAGGGTCTCTTAAGAATTCATTCATTGGAAGAGATTTACTTCCTGCAAAGAAGTTTAGAACAGTAAAAATGGAAATGAAAGTTTGTAACTAAATCATTCTAGTATATTACCGGACATATTGACTATTTTTTAAATAAACCGATGAAGTAATAATGTAAAATTAACACTGGCTAATGGCCTTTAGAGAAAATTTTTGAAAACTGTTAGAAAAGTAAACATGTTTGTTTTCAAAACTAGCTACAAAATTGTTCAACAGTTGGTAAAATACAATTGGTGGTATGTTCACAACAAGTTCCATCGCTCAGAGGTAGAACATAAATCTTAGAATATTTGTTTTTATATGTAGGTACTTTTTTCACTTTGCATGCAACTTTCAGAAACTTTTTTACACTTAACTTTTGGTAAAATAACAAGTAACTTAACAATAAGCATAAATATATAATTTAATAAGATTATTATAAAAATATATTTAAAACAACGACGAGAGATTCAATTCTTTGTTTAACCCTGCTTTGATCTGGTGGGGTTTCATACACTCCAGTTGGCAGTGGTTGGAAGTAATGAATTACAAGTAATGCATTACTGTAATTAAATTACTTTTTTCGGTAATAAGGAATGTAATGCATTACTTTTTTTGATGAGTAATTAGTAATTTGAATGCATTACCTTTTTTTGGTAATGTGATGAAAAAATACATTACTTTTGTCATTACTTTCATATTCAACAGAGTAAATAATCAGGATATTCAGAATATCATTCATGAGTCATGACATGACAAATCCGGCTAAACCTGCCCCAACAAAATCCTTATTTTCCTAGAATAATGTGTAATACCTACAGCAATGAGTGAAGGAATGTTAAGTAAGGTTTCATAGGAAATTTGTTGCTTGGTTGAGAACGAGGTACTTAGTTCGTGTTCCAAAAATTAAAATACTTACCTGCAACATATTAGGATCGTCTAATTTAAGAAAACATCTTGTGGTAAGTACTAAGTACCTAGTATAAAACTACCCTATTATTTGAATGTTACATATATTTACTTATTATTAATTCCAAATTTGTAGCTATACCTAATACTCATACATTTTGCCAATTACCCTTATTTAATATGTACAATGTTGTACAGTGTGAAATATCTGTATTGTAACATTTTAGGAAAGCTTAATTGGATGTTGATTAATTTTTGCTTTTGTGGCAGCAGACGTTTTTAAAACGAAACGTCACGCTCTAGCAGATAACAATTTTGAAACGCAATTGTTGTTAAATTTAAACACGGAATATGTTGAATACATTTTTTTTTTAATTATTGTGTTTTGTGTGGTGTAATTATTAGTAGTATTTAATAACGACAAAAGTAATGTTTAAAATAATGCATTACTTTTTTCGGTAATTAGTAATTGTAATGCATTACCTTCCACGTAAAGTAATTAGTAATGAGAATGCATTCTTTTTTTTGCTAAATAATGAGTAATTGTAATGCATTACTTCTAAAAAGTAATGTTCCAATCACTGGCAGTTGGTTGAACCGACCTTACGCAGAGAAATATAGTAGTAGGATGTAATAGTTAAGGCAGTTATAGTGAACAACTCTTTATGAATTTTACTGGGTAGTGACTTCCATTTTCACAGGTTGCTGTAACTAAATTTGAAAGTGACTTCATGCAGTTACAGCTGTCAGCTTTCACTTTTCTGTTTTGATACAAAGTGTCACTTTTTATGACAGTTAAAAATAGTGAATGTGAGTGAGTCATTCAACCGCTATTTTACAAGCACAATTTAAATTCCCAGCAAAATAATCTTGCTACATTATGTTTGGCAAAAAAGCAGAGAAACCCAAAAGGGATCGTACTAATAGAAATTTGGCTCAGGTAGGTATTAAATTGTTAAACATAGTTCCAATTTTGCTAATAATAAATTTAGTATGGGCTTTTCGATGTCTCCATGGATGGTGACATTGGTGCCGACTTAGATGATGACAGCGACTTGGAAGCCGAATTGCTTGCGTTATCACGTGGCGGTGGGACCAAACCAAAACGACCCCAAAAACAGAAGGTAGTACTTGCTGTTAATCTAGATGCGATGGTTGCTGAAAGCATGAAAGATTCACCTTCTGATGAAGACTTATCAGGGGATGATGACCCTGACTTGCTAAACGAGTTGAATGAATATACGGGTAAATACATTTTTAAATTAATAACTATTGCGTTGTATTATTCGAAAATTGTTTAGGTGAAGAAGCCGAGCCTGAACCTGAGCCTGAAAAACCAAAATCTCAAGAATCTCCCACAAACATTTTAAAACTTCTAGAAGAGCGTTTGAAGATGTATGAAACGGCAGAAAAAAATGCAAAAGAATCTGGAGAAACCAGTCGTGCTAGACGCTTTGGTCGTGGTATTAAAACCTTAAAAGATCTCATCAAACAAGTCAATGGTGGTAGAAGCATTAATAATGATGATATTCCTCCTGTAGTAACTGTAACTGCCCAAAAACATAAAGAAAGTGACGATACACCCACACCTGTTGCTGCTGAAGCTACTCCCTCGAGACCAGCTCCAGAGATACCTTCCCCAGAAATACCCAGTCCAGAAATTGCTACGCCAACTTTAAGCCCCGAGAATGTAGAACTATTACAGTTGTTAAATACGCGCAAAAATGAATATAAAATGGCTGCACTAGAAGCAAAGAAGTCTGGTGATGCACAGACGGCAATAAATTTCATAAAAATCGCCAAACAGTTTGAAGCAGTAATTAAAGCAGTTGAAAGTGGCCAACCCGTGGATTTAAGCAAAATGCCTGGGCCACCATCGCAACAAGAGGTTGCACCGGTTGAACAAAGCGAAGCTCAGACTGGAAGCACAAGTCCTGAGGAACCATCTGAAGCTCTACAGGACCCTGCCTTAATTACAGCATCTTCAGTAACTGAGGCTTTACAACAACGATTGGAGGTTTACCAAAAACAAGAAGCAAAAGCAAAAGAGGAAGGAAATGCTGGTAAAGCTAGGAGAATGGGAAGAATTGTTAAACAATTTGAAGATGCTATTAAACGTAACAATGCAGGAAAACCCATACCTGTGGAAGATTTACCAACTCCGCCTGGTTATGCTCCAATTCCTGTCCCAGGTGGAAAACCAACTCCTGCTCCAGCTGGAAATGCTCCAAAGGAGCCACAATCTCCGGAAGTTGCACCCCGTCCTAGTCCGCCACAGAAACCACAGCAACCTCCTGAACCTCAGCCTGGAAGAAGTAATACAGCTAGAACTCGAATTGATAAACACGTGGCTTTATTAATGGCAAGGCAGAAGGAATTTAGAGATGCAGCCTTGGTTGCTAAACAAAAGGGAGAAATGACTCAAGCAAAGGAATATTTAAGAACGTCTAAAGGTTTTGACAAATTAATTGGTGCCGCACAAGGAGGGCTACCGGTAGATCTTGAATCATTGCCTGTACCTCCATCTGCTAAATCACATCTTGCTGAAGAGTATGCATTGTTTTTGCTATTACATTTGTACTCCAGTGTAGTAATGGTGGCTACAATGTTTTAAACAGAAATAAAGTTGAGGGTAAAATATAAATTCAAATTGTTGTTTACCAGCTTCTATACTATACGAAAAACGTTTGTGGTAAAAATTATGACAGAGAAATTTGTTAGTTAATTAATATCATAAAAAAATGATTTAAAATTGTAGCTCGAGCTTTAATCATCTGGCTGTCGAAAACTTAGCTATATATAGAAAAATTGTGTTCACCTTTTTTGTAGAGCGAAAAATTTCCAATCATGCGAGATTAGGAAGTATATTTTTAAATTTAATAGTTTGCACTGTAGCAATTTATGTGTTCACTGTGACTACAGGCATCGGCTCTGCGCACCGGTTAATAAATAATTAGAAAAAATAATCTAAATGTAAAAAATTTAAATATTATTTACAGATTATAAAGAAATGTTTTAACACCCTTCAACAATTTTTTTCATTAATCTTGTAAACATTTTTGTCATTAACTAACAAATTTCTTTGTCATAATTTTTACCACAATCATTATTCATATAATATAGAAGCTGGTAAACAACGATTTGAATTTATTTTCTACACTCGATTTTATTTGTTTTCTATTTAACTACACTGGACTATTGCAGTGTAGCTCATGTTACATGGCCACCAATATATCCGGACTTTTATCCCATTTTAATTTGCATCTGCCTCTGCTATAACAACTTGATGAAGAGTATACATTATTTTGCTCTTAAACTTATAAAGTAGATGGCCACCAATATACCCTGACTTTTGTTCCATCTTTACTCAATAGCTACTACATAGACAAACAGGATGTTGCTCATATAAAATCGTAAAACTAAAATCTTTATAGCACTTTTGCTGTTCATTAATGGTCACTATCTCTACATTTTTATTTTTGCAGATATGACATTGTAATGGCAGACGAAGCTACAGAATTGGATCCGGAACACTTAGACATTCTTTCAAGGCTTGAACAGCAACTCACAAAGCAACTAAAATTATCTCTTAGCACCAGAGATCATAACAAAGCCATCGGAGATGTGGCAAGCATGAACCGTTTCGAACAGTTGGCCTTAAGTGTGACTAGGGATTTGGATATAATTCGACTGGCGAAGAAAACAGCTAATACTCAAGTGCCTAAATTCCACTATGAAACTAAAGATTTTTCGATAGTCAAAAGCTTCACAGATTTGAATGATAACGATGTAGAATTAACTATTATTAGGGGTGTTAATTATAATTGCAGCAATCCTAAAGATGTTGATACATACGTTAAATTTGAATTCCCATATCCACAGGTATGTGAATGGTAATTGTGGAGGTGTATCATTTTATTTATTTTGTTCTGTAGGAGGAACCTGTACGAAATAAAACTGCTGTAATTAAAAATACAAATAATCCGGAATATAATGAAACTTTCATGTTGCCCATTCAGAGGACGGCTAGGCAATGTCTTCGTGTATTTAAGAGGCATGGTGTTAAATTTGAAATATTTTCTAGGGGGTAAGTTAACAGTTTGAACTGAAGACTTAATGTAATTTAGTGATAGTTTATGTATTGTACTTTTTGACCTTAGCCATTACGTCGAAAAAGGATTTTTGTTGCCAAAACCCTTTATTTTCGCATAAAATTTTGATGATTTTTTGGGGCAATTTTACATAGCTCCAGTTTTTTGGAAGTATCTCGCTTCTAGTGCACCCAAATTCAAAAGTTGTTAAAAAATGAATAACGGTATATAAAATTCCTTACAAAAATTAAAAAAATAATGTCTTAGCTTAAATAGTTTCCGAGATATAGCCTCTCAACATTTACCTGTTTCTCCCAAAAAACGTACTTAGTAGTGTTTGTGAGATAGTTTTTTTCTGGGCCTGCTAGGCCTGTTATGGGGAAAAGTTACAGTAGACTGACTCAATTCTGAGTAAATACTAAAAAAAATGATGTCTTCATTCTAATGGTTAAAAATATAATATATTTTCTTGAATTTTGACCTTTAAATAATAATCATAGGCCAAATAACAATATTATGCAAATAAACTATATTCAATGTTTATAAACACTGATAAATAATTATTGCAATTAAAAAGAAATTATTATATTTTTGTACAATTACATTTACTGGTAATTTAATCAATGTTTATTATGAATAAACAATTTTTATAATTTATTTGCACAAGAAATATTAATATTCGCATTTACAGGTCATGGAGTGAATTTATTGAAAAAAAAAATCGAATTGAAGAAATCATTACTTCATAAACCTAAGGGCTAAGACATAGTTTTTTTTTATTTTTACTCAAAATTGAGTCTACCTAATATTACTTTTTTTTAATAACGTTTTCATGTAGCATACCCAGAAAAAAAAAATTTCACAAAAATTAAAGGATACATTTTTTTGTCAAAAAATTACAAAACAGCAGGGCAAACTTCGAGAGGCTTCTCAGAAACTATCTCAGTTAGAACATTCACTCTGTTTTGTAGGGAATTTTAGATACTTTCTTTTCGGTGGTAAGAAATTTTTACATGGGATGCTTTAGAAACAAGCTATTTTGAAAAAACTTCATGTACGTCAATAAAGCATCAAAATAGTCAACTTTGGAAGGTCATAACTTCGGACCTATTAAGGTCACTTATGACAGACCGTATCTCGGAAACTGTATGAGCTAGGATGTTATTTTTTTTTGTAGTTTTGTAGGAAATTCTATATATTTTATTTTATTATTTGTCTAATAACTAGGTACTTTTGAGATTGAGTACACCAGAAACGAGGTATTTAAAAAAACACTGATTTTTTGCACTTATTTCCTGAAATCTAAAAGGATTGCAGGGCTTGGCCGAAGTCGAAAACTTAGAACCTTTATTTTGATGTCATAGTAAAGGGTTTAAGCAAAAAATGTCCATTCCTGAGTTATTTTCACATCTTTGTACTTGCTGACTGAACTACTTTGTTTGTGCATGATTTTTGTGTGGCTTGCAGCCTTAACATTGTTTTTTATTTAAAACAAACTGCATGAAGTAATAATCAAATCTACTTGTGCTTCAAGTTATCTATACTTATTTACTTATTTTAAATCAAATTATAAATCCGATTTATACAATAAGCAGAAATGACAATTCCTTATCGTGTTTTTAGAAAATAACAAAATATGTTTGACAATTCTCTCTAATATTACTTATTTACATTTGGGTATCCTAAATGAAACATTGAAAATTTCCTATTCTGTTTTCTGATAATATTGATTTTTGTTTTTAGCTGCACATTAACAGTTTGAATATAACCTATTACTGTGGGTTCTGGGTTCAATAATGACAGTAGTCTGAATATTTGCCAAAATTGGGTGTGTAGTGGGGTCCAGGAAATAAATTGCTTAAAAACCCTAACAGTTATATGAAATGTAGTTCTAATATAGTTTATTGTAAATAAGAAGTTAAGAATTGTTTTATTTACAATAAATTAAAATGAACTTCAACGAAGTAAAGCTCGAACTTATAAATAAACTAGTATAGTTTGTTTAACAAGCTACCTTTGGTTATATACAGCATAAGAGTCAATAAAGTGGCAGTGGTCGATATCTCCTTTACTATTTAAAATACAGAAAATTGTTTCAAGCAAAAGCTGTGCGGGACCAAGAGAATCACATTCTAAAATTATTTTTAATTATACAGTCAAGGTGTTTGTTGCAACCTTGCATAACTTTCTGACCCACTATAACTAATTATTTTTTAATGCAGTGTAGTAGTATATTTTATAACTAAGGTAGTTTCTAGAAATCCAAACGAAGTCAGGAGTCAGCTGATATACGTAGTAGACATTTGATGATGTCACATTTTTATTGCGTTGTCTTGCAATGTCTTATTATTGTCTGGTCTTATTCCTCTTAAAAATCCAACTTATACGAGCTAATAATGTAAAATATAAACGCAATAAATTTGTAAATGTTTGTGGCTGATTCCGTACCACAACTATAGTCTACAGTAAGGTCTTTAAATGTCAAATATTTTGAAAAAAGTTGAATAACTTGCCACCGTTGCAACAATTACAAAAACAAAACATATTAAAAGGCGAATTAGAATATTCAAAAATACGCAGGGTTTAGTTTGGTATGCCACTTTTAGCAACGCTTGTGTATTATTGAAAATAATTTTAAAATGTGGTACTCTTTGTCCTCGACAACTATTATTTCAAGAATTGTTCTGTATTTTAAATAGTAAAGAAGATATCGCGGTCAATTCTACGCTGTAGGTACTCAAATTTTATAGAAAAAATGATTCTTGATGTTTTTCTGCATTTAACGGATTCTACTATTTTCTATTTTTTTGCATTCACCATAAAATGCAGTGGCTTATGGGCAGTTTTTTGCACCCGTCTTGTCTTTCACTGTGTCTTAAGTATCTAAACTGCAATAAAATTACAAATTGTAATAATGTGGTAAGAAAAAAAAAATAATTTTGCAAAATTTTCTTTTTGAAATTAAATTTGCTGCTGTGCCAACCAACTGCATTGCCTGACTTTCTTTCGCATTAGAAACCCAATCATTCAGATCTTCTGTCCGAGTCATAGTAGCGTAGCAATGTTGGTTAGCATAGTATCATAAAAATGAGAAGCTTGGTTTGTATTCTGGCCATTTTAAAAAATCTGTAACTTATTATATATAAAATTTGCTATTTAAGCAGAATTTTTAAACGGTTTAACTTATTCGGATTGTTCCTGATTCACTGAAATAATGTTCAAAACACAAACAAATAGTGTTATGAGTTTTCAAAAAATTCCTCGTCAAGTAGTAGGCTTCTGCTTTAGGTACAAAAACACGTAGTTAACTTGACCAGAAATTTGTTTGAACACCCTGCTGAAGTAACATTAATCTATATTATTCTAGTGAATCGGGTATAAGAAATCAACTTATCACAATACTTATTACTGGAAAAATGTACTGCAAAGCAGATTTAACATTTATTCTACTCTAACAGTTAATATTTAGAATTTGTTATACAGTACTTGAAAAAAATTGGTGTTGGACATAGACTTAGGTTATCTAAAAGGTCCATAAGTCATAAAAATTTATGGGGGGTGCTAGCTGTTTTGCTAGCGACTGGGCTTGTTGTTGCAGTGGTTTGTTCCGGAGCGACACATTACTTGGCACGGTATCCGTCAAACTACAACCGCTGGAGACTCAATGTGAACTTCATGAAAGTTTTGATGTAAGTATTAACGTATTTTGACTTTCCTATACTTTCAGTATACGGAAGTATTGATCTCATGCAAATTTTCAAAATCGAGATTTTCACGGAAATACATGTTTTGGGCTTCCAGGATCCTAAAAAAGTGGTTTTTAAAAAATGTCTGTCTGTGGGTGTGTGGGTGGGTGGGTAACGCTCATATCTCCGGAACGGCTGGACCGATTTTGATGTGCTTTGAAATGAGGAGGTATATCAAAAATTCACCGACAAAATAAGCTTTTAAAAAAAACCGAAACCGGAAGCGGAAGTTAGACATGTTTTTTTGGTAGCATTTTTTTCAGAAACTGAATTTTGGAAATTTTAATAGTGGAGATTAAAGAAGGCCTTAGGACAAACCAAACGATTTTTTACCGAACTCTCTAGCTTTAAAATGGCGGCCGCTACGAATTTTTGAACATTTCGACTTTAACGCCCATTTACTCAAAAACCAGTTATCAACTACATCTTGTTTGGTAGCCCTTCAAGGGTACTATACCATGAAATATAATTAGTTTTCAAAATATAAAAACGATCGTAATGACAGCACTCCAAAATTTTGGAATTTTTCAAAAAAATTTTTCTCAAAAACTGCCCACACGTTTTTGTTTAAACTTTTTAAGCTGATAAAGATAGGCATTTGCTACAATTTTGTTTTTTGCTCATTGCTATAGTTTCACTGTGACGCCCTCTGTGAATTTTTGAAAATTGAAAATTGGTACCCTTTTATTTATTTAAGGGGGGGGGGGGCAATAAAATATTTCTGTTAAAGCAATATAGCTCATCATTGATAGCAAAATCCGAATATCATGATATTTTTTCGATAATTTCATATTTAGGGGGGCTACTGTTCCCCCTCCCCCCAATTTTTTCGATAAAAAATTAAAAATTTCGTTTAGTTTTGTTTGCTCTAGGAGAATCTTTTTACAAAAAATCGAATTTTTTGCCCCTTAATAATCTTTTTGACCTTACAAGAATTTTACATACTTTCTACATCAGTTGTATTCTTGTACTAGTCGTTTAATGTTCAGTGTAGGCTAACTTTTTTATTTTAATAGATAGACTCGCAAACCCAAGTGCAAAGTTGTAGGGCAAATTCTTCTCGATTGTATTTAAGAAAAAAACTTGAGTTTCCAATTTTAATATGGCGGCCACGGTAACAAATAACTTTTTTTTAAATGGAAACGTGGCATTTTGGCTTAAAATCAGAAAGGTTTTGAAATTCTAAATACAAATTAATAAGAGTAATTTCTTGCTAAAAATAATACTTCTCGAGTTATTAATATATTTTCAAATATCAATTTCCGCGCTTCCGTTGATACAGTCCGAATATTTTACCCAACCTTATGCTTGCAGCGCAGCGGTCGGTCTTTCTTCAACCGCTTCAAGATATTACAACTTATAAGAACTATTTACTTTAACTAGTCGTGTCTAGACAGGTGTATATCGAAAGTGTTGGAAAATATAAAACAATGTATTTAAATGTATAAGAAAGTCCAGGCGAAGTGTTTCGCTCATTTTTTTATATAGCAACTGGCAATGGTGCATGAAGCAAGAAATTAGGCTTCTACACAAAACAGAGAGTGGGCAGAAATAAAATCACATAAACAAATTTAATGGATATTAATTTCACTTTTTAATGAGTGATTGCAGAGTACTAATATGCTCATTGATTCGCCAATTAAGCTCGTTTTAATAAGAGCTTTGTTTGAATTAATTTTACTACTTCTTTTAATGAGGTTGTGTATGTGGTTAGATGCCAGAAAAAATAAAATGTTGAACATTAAACATGTTTTAATATCTTATTGCACTTTTCTGTACGTACATATACTTATCTATGGAAAGCCGGTTTACCTTTAATTAATCATTTGTTAACGTCATAGATAATATTTGATCAGTGCCGAATTAACCATATTGGACGCTTTAGGCTACGGTTTAGAATTATAATAATAATAATAATAATAATAATTGCAGACTTGCCAGTACCAAGTTTTAAATTATTATTCCAGACCTGACATTTTTTCTCTTTAATACTCCTCGCGTTTTTCTACTAAAAATTGTATTTATTGGATAGGCTCTTGGGGCCGTAATCTATAGCTTACTCAGCCTAGTGGGCAATACAGCATTGTATTTGAGTCAATAGTTTGTATTTTGACTCCAAAAAATTATTTTTAAACAAAGTCGATTTTTTTAGTGTTAAAAAAACGGGTTTTGCCATGGTGTCTGTGTGTATTTATGTCTGGCTGTGTATCTGTGTACACTTTAGAGACCAGACGACAACATATAAAGCCCAGTGTAGATTTAATAGATTGGTAGTCTCACACGGGGATGAGACCGCAACAACATGAGATTGGTCCGCCCAAAAAAAGAGAATGGGGAGGGTTGCTATACTTGTATAAAGACGCTCTCAAAAAAGAAGATCAGATTCGTATTCTACGCAAGTCGAGTAGCCAATCGGCGCAAGTGAATCTTCCTACCACCCCACGGTTACACCCACCGTCGATTATTTGTTTTTTTCAAAAATTTAGGATTTTTGACTTAAAAATTGGTATGGACATATTAAATGATGATAGGAACATTGCATTAAGAAAAGACCCATAGGGGGGTTTTCTTTTGGCCATTTACCTGAACAGTTTAATTGAAAAATTACCAAAACCAATATAATGTTTTTGAAAAATCGATTTTCATTTTTTATTAATTATATTGATATTTATTATAGATAGTTATTATGATAATCCCACACTAAAAATCTTAATATCTTCGTTACATTTGGCAGTTCCATGGAGTTACAGAAAGTCGATTATGAATATAACGTTTGAAAATTATCCGCCGCGTTATCAAAGTTGAACGCTGATAGGTTGATACACAATGGCCATGTTGCATGAAAACTTAGTTACAATCCTTAGCAACGATTGGTTGTCGTCACTGTAATAAAAAGAAATTTTCTTTTTATAATCAAATTACTGTATGTTTATACGTTTCTACCCTCTTATGTACCCTTTTTAGCAGAAGAGATTTTATTGAAAAAAGAACTATTACTTCCTATAACTGTAGAAACATTTCGTAGATGATTAATAAACTTGAGAATAAGAAATATAGTAAGGTGGATGGTCCATCGTTATTGTTGTCTTTTTACATTCGTGTTGGTACTTTATTATATCTACTGTTTGACATCAAAAAAGCAAATTTAAACTTTTGTTTATTTGTGAACTTTAAAATTTAATTTTTGACGTTCGTAATTATTTAGCTACTTGAGGAAAATGTAATTTTATTTTTTAATATTCAGAATAGAAAGTAAAACGGCATTCCATACCTTTCTTTACTTTTTATGTTTATTTATGTATAACATTGTATAAAAATATGCTGCACATAAATTGAAGAGCAACATTAGTACATATTTATTTAAATGAATAACATATGCATGCAAAGAAGCCAGCCTTGCCAGTGTAAACATTTACCATTTATTACCATGCCTGTAAGTTTTCCCTTGCAAAGAACTTTTGGTGCAACATTTACACTGCTTCCTTCATTAGTTCAACAAATTACTACCAACATGACCTACCTCCATCAAGGTTAATGTACATACATAAAAACGGTTTCACAGATTACTGAATTTATAACTACCAATAAAATGTAAACCTGTACAAGTTGTTTTACTGCTTTCTATGAAGGAATTTTTTAAGAATTACTAATACCTTACAGTTCTCATTTAAAACGCTGATGTAATTGCAGCTTGTAGAAGGAAGAAAGAAAGTGGGTGGAAAACTGGAGGTTCGATTACGAGTTCGAGATCCCATGGTTACAAGACAAGTGGAACAGCTTTCAGAAAAATGGTTGGTTATTGATCACTGATATATTTTGTATATATTTCAGATCGAAATGTATTTTATTAATTTTATATTTTATTCACTCTGCTGTACATGGTTTATGTAAATATTTATTATTACGTACTATTGTATTTGTTGAAAATGCAAAAACTCGATTAGTCATTTACAATTAAAAGCTAATTAATTGTTTGTAGACTATATTATCTATTGTATATTAATCTCCTATAATTGTTTAATTGTTGTAGTTTATGTAAGCCTAAATTTTTATTTTAACTTTAATTTTATTTCAATATTTCTGATAAATTATTTGAATTAAATACAACGACAGTATGTTAATTTTATTCAATAATTGTTTTGTATAGAAAATTTTTATTGCTTTGTCCTGAGACAAACGGAAACTTTGGAAAATTCTATTAAATCAAATGAAAGCGAATCCACACAAATGTTTTAATTACATTCATCCAAGCTTAGCTTGTGTGGTTTCAGTGATTGCCTTATAATTAAGAGGAAGTTGGTAAAAGCATAAACATAGTTTATTTTTAAAGTGAATATTCAAATACATTTTTTGGAAGTAGCTTGATAGTATTAAGAAAAATAACTATTGTTAATCAAAATAAATTGCAATGTTGTTCTGCTCTGCAAGAGGAAAGGTTAAAAGTGTTTTTACTTGTACATAATCTCTTTTTTTAGTTTTGTTTAAAAATTATTTTTGGGCTATATTTAATTCAATTTAGATCTGAATTGTCAATGTCAAAATTCAAATAAAACCACCTGTTGTGATTAATATTTTCTGCTAAGCTGTAGGTAACTAACGTCTAAAGTATAACTGGTAGGTTATGTTTTGTTATTTGTTGATAATAAATTAGCAGGCCAAAAAATGTTGGCCCAACTAAAAATTCAAATCATTTTTCCTAATCATATTGCATGGAGAAATGCCAAATTGCTTGTAAAAACGCCAAATTACTTCTAAAATGCAATCAACTATTCAAGAATTTCTTATTCGCGTTACGCGAAAATCTAGAAGTGTATATATGTAGTTGCAATAAATTTATAATTAATATGACAACGAATATTAGAGTGATTATCTAATAATAGTGTCCAACTTCAGGAAATCTAAGTACACTGCTATTTGCACAGATTTAACAGAAGAAAAATTTGATAATAAATGGCAAATTCTGTATTATACAGGCTGTTTCAAATTCGAGCGCCACCATGGGGATCTCGCTTATTTGAAGAGATAGAGAGTTGGTTAAATTGAGGCAAAGTTGCCAAATTTTATGCCTAACAATAATCTGTAAAGAAATTTAAAGTAGCCACTCTGGTTTTTCAGATATCTGAAAAAAACTGAAATTTTAGATTTTTTATTTTTGACTATAACGCATTTATCATTTATGCTACATATTTCTAGTTAACGCATTATTAGAACACTTTTTTATGCTAAATTTAAATTGTTTATCAGATTTGGTGTAACTATTACCATTGTTCATTTTCGACTGTCAACTTTTTTTTTTCTTATGGTTGGTATTTAAAATTTTTTCATATTTGGATAGAGTTTTCAATTCTGATTTCAACGAGGTGTCACACTTTGAATTTTGATTAAGTTTTGAGCATTTTATTACAAAAAATAAAAATTTCATAAGAGTGCCATGGAAAGACCACGTCATTTAATTTATTTTGAGAAAATTCTAGTAGGCTATGAACTGATGGAAGTAAAACAAAACACTTTTTTTATATACTTTTACTTTTAGATACATTAGTTATGCGAAAATTTTAGGAAACTTTGTTTTGAACGTAGGCAGCAGGTTAGGTTATTTTTTACGAAAACAAATGAATGACACAGTTACTAACATACACAGTTTACTAAAAATTCCACTTGCAGTTTTTATGTTTGCAACTGACATAACAAATTTGAATAACAGGTTAAATAAACACAACAGATAACACTACAACTGCACTAATACGAACAATTATTAAATAAATGTTAAAAACATTTGACACCTTTGTAAAACATGCTCAGAAGCTCGTCTAAAATGAACACTCTAATATGCGTGTTAGTAACTGTGTCATTTGATTTGTTTTTGTAAAAAATAACCTAACCTGCTGCCTACGCCCAAAACAAAGTTTCCTGTAATTTTCGCATACTTAATGTATCTAAAAGTAAAAGTAAATAAGAGAAGTGTTTTGTTTTACTTCCATCAGTTCATAGCCTACTAGAATTTTCTCAAAATAAATTAAATGACGCGATTCTTCCATGGCACTCTTATGAAATTTTTATTTTTTGTAATAAAATGCTCAAAACTTAAACAAAATGCAAAGTGTGACACATCGTTGAAATCAGAATTGAAAACTCTATCCAAATATGAAAAAATTTTAAATACCAACCATTAGAAAAAAAAAAGTTGACAGTCGAAAATGAACAACGGTAACAGTTATACCAAATCTGATAAACAATTTAAATTCAGCATAAAAAAGTGTTCTAATAATGTGTTAACTAGAAATATGTAGCATAAATGATAAATGCGTTATAGTCAAAAATAAAAAATCCAAAATTTCAGTTTTTTTCAGATATCTGAAAAACCAGAGTGGCTACTTTAAATTTCTTTACAGATTATTGTTAGGCATAAAATTTGGCAACTTTGCCTCAATTTAACCAACTCTGTATCTCTTCAAATAAGCAAGATCCCCATGGTGGTGCTCGAATTTGAAACAGCCTGTATGTCCCAAAAGTAAATTGCCGCTCACAATTATTAAAGGGGGTTAGAAATGAATATTTTTAGTTTCAAGTGTGCTACTTTTTTTATTTTGCAATGCAATTTGATTATAACAAATTGCTCCTAAAAATTAAAGCTAATTATAATATTTCATAAAAAAACTTAAGTAATCGTTTGGAAAATTAAAAGTTATTTCCGTGGTCCCGTGCGAAGTATAAAATTTAATAATACCACATTTTTTTACTTTCTTTTTGTTGATTTTTAATACAAGCAGTTTGTTATAATAAAAAAAGAAGTTTAAGAAACAAGAAAAAATTTTATAAACGAAATCTGATAGAATACTTAAGGGCAAATCCAACAATTTTGTTTTGAACTTTTTAGCTTCAAAAATGCAGCAGCTACAATATTTTATGAAAATGTTGACTACAACGCCTTATTACTCAAAAACGAGTTGCCAGATCGTCATAAACTTTAGTTATTATAATAGCCCTAGGGGAACAATGTTACTATGTAAGAGAATTTCTGTACGAATAAAAATACTGCAAATTGAAAAATATTTTTGGAATTTTCAAAAATTGTCAAAAGGTTTTTTTTTAATTATCCTTGATACAAAAATTCTTATTGAAAATATTATACAGTGACCAACAAAATGTTTAAAACATATTGAGAACATTTTTGTTATTAGAATTTTCCAAAAAATTATTTTTGGGATCGCTTCTGGATCTCGGATACCTAAAAATTGATTTAGACTCACGTGACTTCAGGTTTGGCGGGAAATTGTGAATTGGCGAAAAATCGCCTTGTTTTAATAAAATATCGAAAAGGTTACTAGAAAAAGGTGGTCAAATTCTAATGCCATGTGCAAAGTTTGAAACCAAAATTTTTTAATAAATCAAAAATGGCTTTTTTTAAATGTTTTTATGTTAAATCACCAAATCCCTAATTTTTCTTTGGAATGAATTGATTTCAGTAAAACTCATTTGTTTAGGTCTTTTTTCTGACTCGACTACATGTTTCATTTAACCACAAATCTGGCCTCTGACATCGATTATTATTTTAAACTGATAGAACACAATTTTTGAATTGACATTTGTAAAAATATATTGATGTTGTCGAATTTGTTTTTGTTAATTTAATAAAAATATCTTTCCAAAAAAGTGAAGTTTTATTTATCCTTATTAACGGCCCCTCGATACATAAACGGATCTTCGGTAGACTCCAGCTACTGAAAAGGTTGCCCATGCCTGGTTTACGTCATAATTGAACACAAATTTTGTTTTTATCACACTTGGAAGAGCTAATTTAAAAAAATCGTTTTTTATTGGTAATGGTTTGTGTCTAATAGCCATTGTAGTCTTTTAACATTATTTCTGTGCCAATATGCCTAAAAAAGCTCAATATCGTTGATCCTGACGAATATTGACACAAATAATATTATAAAAACTGCAGTGGCTATAAACAAACCATTGCAACAAGCAGGTATCTAAAAACAATTTTTTTGAATTAGCTCTTCCAAGTGCAAAGCAAAACTTTGGTCCAATTATGACCTAAACAAATGAATTTTACTGGAACCGATTATTTCCTAAAAAAAAAAATTAAAATTTGGCGATTTAACATAAAAATATTTTTAAAAAACGCTGTTTTTGATTTATAAAAACTTTTGTTTCACGCTTTGCACATAGCATTACAATTGGACTTTGAACATTTTTTTCCTAGAAACTTCTTTTGATATTTTTTCATAAGGCGATTTTTCGCCAATTCATTTAATTTTTTTGAATTTTCCGACAAATTTGAAGTCACGTGACCTATATCTAAATCAATTTTTAGGTTATCAGAGATGCAGAAGCGATCTCAAAAATAAGTTTTTGAAAAATTCTAATAAGAATTTTTTCCATATGTTGCAAACATTTTGCAGTAACTATATGTTAAATTTCTAAAGTATAAAAATAAGGAAAGTCTAAACGAAGTGCTTCACTGATTTTTCGTAGTATAGCTTTTTTTTTGTAAAATTCATGATTAAAAATTAGCCATTTGTAATTACATTTTGTTGATGATGATGACGAATTTGGCGCGACACAAAAAAGGCGAGATAATGTTACACTAACGTCAGTTATGTTATTATTCCTATTAAGGTAAGGCGCGGCCCTCCTACTTTTTCTTTGTACCAGCAGTGGCCCACTCTACCAAAAGATTCTAGTTACCTATAAATGATATTGATACCTTGCTGGGGAACAGAGATATAAAATAAATATTTAGTTTTAACAGTTTTGCTATAAAAGTAAACAAATATATAAGCTGAATTTCGCAGTGTACCAAAGTACCAACAAACATCAGCTTTGACAATTGACATCTAAAGTTAACGGGCGATACTCTTATTTCAAGAGGTTCATGTATAAACGTTTTGCCAATTTTTACTTTCCTATACTTTTAGTACTATGTGTGATAGTAAAATATAACATTTAGAACTTAAGTTTTAGCTGCAGCAATATTGAGGGGGTTAATTTTCTCCTTTTCACCCTATTTTTGGCTGACTAATTTCATGGTTTTATTTAATCTTAAAGAATCCTTTTTTTCCAAAAATAAAAACAATTTTTTTTGTCACAAAAATTTGGGTAACTACAGTATGGTATGAAGCTGACTAAGGTCTGTGACTTTGGATCGTTCCCGCTAGAGTGATAGGAGTCATGCGATATACAGTCACTGCCGTCACATGAAACATTGATTCAAAAATACTTTTGAAAATATGATAAAGTACAGGAAAGTCGGGTCGATCATTGTTTTATTAATGTAAGTACTCAAAATAAATTGTTAGTAAATATGTTCCTTTTTGTGCCATAATTGTGTAATAAAAATTAATTTATTTTTTAATTATTTAATTTAAAGGAAACTTTTACCAAATTGCTTGTTTTTTAGTTTTGATTGTTACAGATTCTGGAACAAAGTTGAACATTTAACTACATGAAAACAAGCTCAGATTTTATAATCACCATTACAAGTGTATCATTTAACTACAATTTAGTTAATAACAATTACTAATAAGGGCTTAATAGTTTTTTTAAATACTAAAAGTGTAAAGGTTGTTATTGCTCCTTTATGCCTTTATGCGAATTTTGGCACAGCAAAAAAATTAATGTCGTACACCCATTAAATGTATGGATTGTTATTACATATATGTTGTTATTATGCTTATTTATTGTGATCTTTTTCTGCTGTTAAGGCTAAACACTAACGCTAATGCGTAGACCACTACACTTTGAAATTTTGCTAGGCCCCTTGCCTTATAACAGAAAATGAATTATTAACATGCAAAAATCTATCAAAGGGACCCATAGTTAGTGTACAGTGCAGTGGCAGCTTGCAAACATTTACTGTTTAGAATGATGTGCTTTTATCTCCCACTTAAATATTTTAAATCTTTAATGCAGGTTGGTGTGCATGTAATTTGTAAAGACACAGCAGTCCACAGATTTAGACATATTTTGTGTTAAATTTTCACACGTTTTTTATTTTTTCTATTGTCAATTTTTTAAGTTCTGAAGCAAAATATTGTTCCTAAAATGGATCCCAACCCAATAGTACAAAAGGTACCTAAGCTGCCCAGACACCTAGTATTAACACATACTTTAGGCGCGATTGCAATGTAACCCATCATACCGCGGCAAAATCTGTTTTTATGTAACTTAAACCTACATGATACAAACGCTAGACAAAATTACAGTATTAATATGCTCTTTTGCTACTGACCCACGCTGGTATGGCAGTTTTCTAGGTCTTATTCTGGTTTTTTACGTAGCCACTGTCGCGTTTTAAAAATAACGGTGCCCGCTTGGGATGTGCGTATCTGAACTTTTGCCATCTCACAATATTTGATAAAAACAACGCTGTCCTGTAGTAAAACTTAAACGGTGTTATACATTTCAGAAAAGTGCAATAGATTATGTTATATGTACTAATATTGCTTGTTTGCTACGGATTGTGTCGCCCACGTTGCCGTCCCCTACGAGCTGCCATTAGCGTGTGTAGCTATGTGTAGTATAGCAATTTTTCAATGCGTTATGATTTTTAAATTTAGATATCTAGTGTTTTCTAAGCAATTTCTGAATCAGAGTTAGGTTATAAAACAGAACCGTTACTATGAATCACTCTGTATATTAATTGTTTTAAATACCTAATTTTTTAAGCAAAATGCAAATCTTTTAAATCGCATCACACAAAAATGTTTGCCTCTGGCAAGACTTAAATGAGCAAATAAGCACGTAAATTGTTAGTGGATCAGTGCAACCTTGTAGTAATACATTATTCATGGGCGCCACTCCTCTTGGGGGCAGAACGGGTACTTCCGATGTGGATACTTGCTATTATCCTATAAATTTATTGTTCCTGTTTAACCAATGTTCTAAAGATGTATATACATATTTTTTTTATTTTAAATTTTACAAAACAACTTTGTAGGTAGGTACTTATAAAGCTCATCGAATACATTTTCATTGTGATTAATGCTTCTGCAGTAAACAAACCTATAAATGTATATGCATGATATTAACTGCTTAGTAATAACGAAGCTTTAGTTAACAAAATAAGGAAATATGAAATGAGCGTTTTATAAAATTATAATAAATATGCCAGATGATTATGCGTGTATAAATTTTAATATTTGTATCCGCACTAAATAAATTTATTTCAGTATTGGAGTTTTCTCTATTTAATTTAATATACGGAAATTAACCTTGTTTGTTTCTAGCAGGGAAATTAATAATGTACTTTGTTCTATAGCTTTTTCTTATTGCATCATCAATTATGTTTGTTTACCTGTTTGTCGTTCCAAAGATGGCTGAACTAATTGTATGAAGATTTGCATCAGACAAAATCATAGAATTTGCAAAAATTTAAATGTTAAATGCTACTGTTAAAGATGATGAAACCTTTCAGGTTATTACCACTCTTTTTTTCAAACAACCTGTAGATGATGCAATTTTTGTTTTCTATTATGATGATGGAAATAAACCAAAAATAGAAATTTGAAGGTAAAAATTCCAAATTGAACAGAAAACTAAATAATATATTGGGTTTGAGTATCAACAACGCTATTCAGTAGACCATTTGACAAGTTGGTTATATATAATTTTTATTAATTTTCTTTTGGCATCAATTAGAGATATCCATTGATAGGTAACTCTTCTTTACTTTATTTATTGTCGGGCTATTACTGCTGCTAATTAAGACTTATTACCAACGCCAGAAGGTAGAGCATTACAATAAAACTAAAGCTGTGTATAAAAGATCTTAAATTTCTTCTGCATCTGTATGTAAAAAGCAAATTTTATTCCGTTGTGATAATAATCAAATCACTGTTAATTCTTTTTCTAATTGTGTCGTTCCCCAGGAAAATGCCTTACAAATAAATTAAAAAATTGGAAGAATGCTTTTTATGATATAAGTGTTTCCAAATCCAATATATCTATTAATTTATTTTTGCAAACGGAGCCTTGGAAAGATTATTCAGAACAATTTGACACATGAATGTTAATTGTATATGAAAACGTAAAAGCCATAAAAAATAAATGTGTTTGATGCAAATTACACTTATTGGGATAATAACAACTTCAATAACAACACAACTAAAGTCAGTGGCGTATCTAAAATTTTCTCGGAGACGTATACAGCATCCGCCACCTATCACTCTCCAGGCCCATAACTTTTTGTTTAAAGAGGTATCATGACGGGCGAGGAATAAAATTGTAGGTAATTTAAAACACTTTTAAAATAGTCACTGAAAATAGAAAAACAATTGACAGCCAAGAAGTTGTTATTTATCTGAACCTGTTTTGTTAGAACATTTTTCCCTGCACACTTACGAAGATTTTGTTACCATTTCTTTATTTGATGTGTAATACTAATATGATCTATTACATTGTTTTTTCTTTTTATACAGAGTGTTTTGAAATTCCTGCCTTCTATCAAAGCGGCATATAGTACGTTTGTCCTAGAAACGTTTCTAAAAATGCTTCTTTGAAAAGTTACAGGCGGTTGAAGATGACCTCTAAGATGCAGCTTTTCTTGAATAAATGTTGATTGCTTTTAGCTGTACTTCAAATTCGATATGAAGTAATCCTTAACAAGTTGCTACATACTGTATAAATTTTATCATATTCCGTTTTGTGGAACTGTTTTTCAAGGTCACGTGACTATTCAAAAAAGCCATAAAGGAAGAGTAGTCATGTGAACATGAAATAACCAGTTTGACAAAACTGACTATGATAAAATTTACACAGTATGTGTCAACTTGTTAAGGATAACTCCATATCAAATTTGAAGTACCTAGCTCAAAACAATCAACATTTATTCAACAAAGGCTGCATCTGAGAGGTCATCTTCAACCGCCTGTAACTGAAGCATTTTTGGAAACATGCGTATAGCACCTTTTCATCTTATTTTTAAACGTACAATATGCTAGATTACCTTTTTGAACCATGCCAATTTGTAGTGACTTTTAAAAGAAGCACTTGTTTTTGTTGCACCAAGATACATCAGATCACTTTTCAAATATTAGAGAAAAGGTAAATTTGTTTGACATTTTCAAAAAAGAGTGTAGAAGTCTTAGGAGGCTAATTAGAATTAAACTTGACTACATGCTTTTTGTTGCTTTGATGAGTAGAACTTACCATCAAAGGACTTACACTCAAAGGTTGTATCTTGTTTCTGCGCACCTTAAGGAAACACTTTCACCACAATGCAAGTTTTTAAAACAATTGAATTATCTCGAAATCCGTTTAATTTAGCGACTTTCAACAAGAATACCTTGTGTGTTTTTGTAGGGAGCGCAAGACACAAATTTTGAAGAAATAATATGTGACCCCCACCCCCCATATGAGACACCCCTGATGCAGTTAAAATTTCAAAATTGTATTGCACCGACGGCCAATCAACCAAAACGTGACTGGACTGGTTCGTCTTCTGGAGGTTTATCTCAGTAGGGAGGCGTTTTTGGGTCCATGTGTACAGGAATTTTTAAATGTTTTTTGGTCTGCTATCTGTCACCAAAATATCTGCTTCTATTTCAGAACCAACGTGTAATGAGCAAGTGATAGGAAGGGCATTTTACTAGATTGTAGATGGTTCTGTGGATTTTTCTGCATTTAGAACAAAACCATTTTTTTATCTCAAGTCTTTTGGATTTCCCTCTGAATATGGTTTTCGAAGATGCACACAAATTATTTAAGGGCAAAATATTATAATACCGGGTGATCGTAAAAAATAAAAGCCAATTGTCAAATGTCGACAGCTGTAAAAATTTTTGGTTAGATACATTTAACTTAAAGTATTTACCCAAAAATTTGTACAGCTGTCAACATTTGACAATTGGCTTTTATTACGTATTGCCAACTTTAACACTTCGGTCATGGCCTGCTCTGAATCATTTTTTTTACGATCACCCGGTACATCGTTAGTTCGTTAAACGATTTTTATAATTACCGTTGCCGTGGTAACGACAGCAACACTGAGAAACTTTACAAGTTATTGGGTCAGTTTTATGGCTTTCCTTGAGAATTTAATGATTGTAGACCTGTAAATATTTTTCCAAGCAGCTATATTTTTAACAGAAAATTTGGCAATGTGTACATCCTTCAAGAAAACATACAAAATTGCGCATAAATGTGCTAATAAACTCAACAGACAGACGAGAGACACGTTCGAATCAGGGCTAGCGAGTAATGTTAATATTTTTATCACCTACGCATGATATATTAGTCTGATAGGAGCTACTTGGATGATACAATTTCGTCGTCTTGATGTGCAGAATAAGAATTTTGAGGGTGATAAGCTTTGAAATCGTGTAGGTAGCGAATGTTAAAGAACATATTACGTTATGTAATTCGGCCACACTGGCCACCGTTGGGTCCCCAAATGGTTAACCATGGTTTTTAACGTAATTTAAAAATAAGCCACCTTTATAGTATTATGAAGAATAATCACCAATAACTATTTAAATTAACTTTTATTTGCACGCTATACGAGTATACAAATTACAGCAAGATCACAAGAAACAAAGAACACATTATAGATATTAAGTCTGTTATGGCAATCTATATTTCGATATGTTTATTTTACAACTTTGAATACATGCAGATGCTGTTATATGTTGTATAGATGCGATCGTAAATTAAGTCGGTGGTGAGACAGAAAATGATTTTTTCGAAAAACAATTTTTCGACAGCAATTGTCCGAAAAACAGTTTTTCGACGTAGCAACTGTTCGAAACAACAATGTATCGAAAAACGTTTGTTCGACAGCAATTTTTCGAAAAGCAATTGTTCGAAAAACAGTTTTCCGACGTAGCAACTATTCGAAACAACAATGTATCGAAAAACATTTGTTCGACAGCAATTTTTCCAAAAGCAATTGTTCGATAAATAGTTTCTCAACGTAGCAACTGTTCGAAACAACAATGTATCGAAAGACATTTGTTCGACAGTAATTTTTCGAAAAACAATTGTTTGAAAAACAGTTTTCCGACGTAGTAACTGTTCGAAACAACAATGTATCGAAAAACATTTGTTCGGCAGCAATTTTTCGAAAAGCAATTGTTTGAAAAATAGTTTCGCGACACAGCAATTGTTTGAAACGATATATGTTATACTACATATACTACTATAATTGTATTGATATTTTTTAAAGATAATAAAACACGTTTGAGACTTGTAATATTTTTTGTTTCTATATTCTTTCTTGGCAACGAAGTACAATTTATTTTATTTAAATAGATAGACTTGTCGTCTCAATATAAGGTTGTAGAGCACGATTTAACTAGAAGAAACATAAAGAAACAAAAAATCAATTCCGTTTTAAATACTGTCTTTCGAAAATTTCTTGCTTTGAACAATTGCTGCACCGAAAAACATTTTTTCAAACAATTGCTATGGAACAAATATTATCCGAACAATTGCTGTCGAAAAATTACTCTCAAGCAAATTAATGTTTTTCGAACAATTGCTGCGTCGAAAATCTATTATCAAACAATTGCTCCTAAAGTATTGCTTTTAGAAAAGTCACTGGTGAACAAATGTTTTTCAGAACGATGTCGTTTCGAACAATTGCCGCGCCGAAAAACTGGTTTTGAGACAAAAGCTGCCAAAAAATTGTTTTTCGAACAATTGCTATCAAACAATTTAGCGGACACCACAGAAAACAACGTCAAATAGGCCAACCATACTTTTAGTCTTCTCGAATGTTTTTTCTGTGGTGGTAACACCGGTCGTGATAGGCGGTAAAATTTTAATGTTTCTAAATATGGAGAAGACTCGATACAAACACAAATCCGGCGTGCCAAAGAGGAAAGCAAAGAAAAGGTTAAAATTACAGTGAGCGTCTAAAAACTACTGCTGTAAGTAATAGTGTTCGTTTGTTTTTGTATTATCTCGAGTACGCGAGCTCCCTACTAAAGCTGCGCCCTTGGAAAAAGGTAGTCAGTCCGCTCCTATTTAATAAACGTAGAAACTTAAATTTTTTCAGAATATTTCACCGAAAGAAACGTCAATTTTATCTCTTTAAGTAGCACCATAGATTTTTTAATCAATATTTGAAATTTGCTAGTTTTCCTCTTAATCGGCCACAGTGGTAGGTACTTTCGATGCATTCAATAGTTTCTATACTTTTGATACCTACTTTGATATATTCGATACTTCAATAATTACGATACTTTAAATATTTCGATACTTCGATACTTTTGGATACTGGTATCAGTGCTCGTTTTCGCCAAAGTATCGATACTTAAATACTTTGCTCATTCTTAATTAAGACTTCCCCCACCTTGTATCATAAAAGTGCACATGGAACCTGTTTTTTGAACACTTGGCTCCAGGCTATTATTGTAGTGAGTCAAAGCGATTCTAATTTAATTAGGCACCTAACTAATTTGAATTAGGTATTATAATATATTTACATAATAAATCATTATTTTGCATTTATACAATCTAAGTATTTGTTGTGTTAAACAACTTTAAAAAAAATTGCTGCATCTTAAACATTTTTTCTTTAAATCTAATTTTAGCTTTTAAGTGGAAGGAAAATCTTGATTATTTTCGTAATAAAAATACCAAATCGACTTTACAATTTAAAAGTGCGGAATATCTAAGGAAGCAGTGACCTGCTTAAGATAAAATCATTTTTAATGTCGAGGAAGACACTCATTTAAACCACCAAATCCACAACTCATTCCCTCAGAACTAATTCAATGTACGTGTGTAATTCAAACGACCTTTTCCTGAGGCCCAAAATTAGGATGCCCCGCTACTTACACTATTTATTATTTACAACCTTCACACCTTCATTATTTGAATTTGCATCATAATATTCAATTTACCTGTGATCGTTTGCCATTTTAGAAACCAGCACGTAAAAGTAGATACTAACAGGAAAAATCCGAATTTGGAACGCCTAGAGAAAATTACTGATGCAATATTTCGTTAAATTTCGCGAGTTACCTTTGTGTGTCATAATAATTTTATTATAATAAATAAGCAGGTAATAGATGATATTTACGCAGTTCGGTAGTCAAGGAGGAGGTGTGGCTGACCCACAAAGCAAGGGCGCTCACAAGCACACACACACCCTTTCTCATGGCACAAACCGACATGTTTAGTCGATTTATGTAACTGATAACGAGAAGAAAAAGCAAATAGTTTCTAATTATTGTTGCTAAGAGAAAGGTGAAAGTTAAATTTTAACTTTTGTATTTGAATAATACATATAGGAAATTAAACCATGGCAGATGTTTGAGTTATGGACAAATGGGGAAGTTGTTTAAAAAAATCGACTTTCAAGTGCAATAAAAAAATTAGGAACTAGTAAATAATTTCTTGTGACCTTCCTGCTTCCTCGACCAACACAAAATTTTTTATTTGGTTAAAAAATATTGGAGGATATTTGTACAACGTAATTAATTGGCCTCCTCCGCGAAGGCTTTACGACCATTTAATGAAAGTGAGAATTAGCCTCAAATTAAATACTATATTTATTTAGGAATTTTCAGAGAACAACCTTTCGAGGTCGTTATTACTATTCACAGTTGAGCTCGCTCTACAATAACATTGATGGCCCCTTGACCCCTAGACAATTTTCTGTAATTTCTGGTTTATTTTTATAGTTTGGAACCGGAAATAACATGGTCATGCTTTTTCATTCGGTAACCAGACCGTTTTAATTAGATTGTTCGGAATCAAGTAAGCGTAAAATAATCATTATTTTTAGAAAATCCGGTTTTACAGAATTCGTTTTTTCCGGTAATTATAGGCCTTAAATGCCCTTAAAGTCGCACACAAATAAAAACATTAATTTTTAATTTGTGTTTAAATTGTAAAAATTCAAGTGTAATAATTTTATAACATTAAATTTGGACAAAAAAACAGATAACAAAGGCGTATAATGAGACTAAAGGTCGATGTTAAATTAATAAAATTGGAATTTCTTTGCGTAATTGCATTAATAACTATCGTTATAGGTCAAAATACATCTTGATCTAAATGAAATTCCAAGAAAAATTATTTTTACACGGAATTATTCGAGTAAATAATTTTTATCAATGTTTTTAACATTTTCATTGAACCCCTATAACAAAATTGTTATTCAAACTTCATCTCATGATAGCACAATAACTTTTTTTAAAGTGGAAAAACTGTATCTCGAATTTTCAAAACTGTGTTTAGACACTGGTGAAAAGCCATACAAAAATTGCAACTTAGTTGAATTCTAGCGACAAATTGAAATTTGTATGTCTAAATTAAAAATTAAATTTAAAATAATAATATTGTAAAAAAATAGACTTTAGGATGTTCAACAAATAGTTGTTAATGGCTTCTTTGTATTTGCTATTGTAAACCCTTTTTATGGCAATATTGTCAAACAAAACTATTCCGGTTTCAGGGACGTGAACTGAAACGTTATTGGAAACCGGAAAATCTCCAAAATATTCTGCATTGTAATCGAATCGAAAACTGATATTAAGAATTTTCTTATCCATAACGTAAAAGTTTTATATTCAACGTGGTTAGCTCTATTGATTGGCCAATAGGTTTGTAGCCAAAACAACGAAAAATAAACCAAACATTTTTTTGCTTCGTAATCGAAACGAAAACAGAAATTAACAATTTTTCTAAACCGCAACCTTAATTATTTTCGGAATTAACCGATATTTTTGTTCCGATAAATGTAGAACTGACATTTATCTTTCTAGCAAATAACAATAATTACTTAACCGTTGTGTTCGCGCGTTAGCTCTTTTGGTTGGCAAATAAATTTATATACAAAGCAATGATAATAATGACAGCAATGTAAATACTGAATACGAATTGCATGGTCATTAGAGACTAGGCCAAAATGTTCCATACTGTAAACTTATCTAGAGTAGAGTCTTAGAATCAGCGGCAGTAAACGTGTTAGTTTGAGTGCCAAATAGAGGAAAATAGCAAAACCTCTCACATAAATTATTTGCATATAAAAATAAGGTAGAACGTAAATTTAAGGTATCTTCTTTCTTTTAAAGCTTTAGTTAACTTTGTGTGTTAAAAAGCTGTAAATGCGATAACGTAAAGGAGTTCCGTCGTTGCTTCATACAATACTCAGTAGTTGGTAACCAAACAGTCTGGGGAAACCTCTGCAAAATTGATAGAGATGGTTAGGAGGGCCATACATTAAAACAAGAGTTTTGTTATAGAAAATGATTCTTGAAAAAGTTAGGACTAGTCGAACATTCTGAAAAAAGCACACAAATGTTAACCTCGGCGTACGTGTTGACACTCCATAGAACATCATTGATTGGCACGACGATGACTCCGGTGAAGCCAGCAGACAGCTGAAATACTATGAAGCTGAATTATGGACTTATGATAGTGGTGCACCTGCACATGGTTTATTATTATTACTTTTATTGTGTACATGGTAGAATGCTACTTGTTATGGTGTCTAAGATGTTCTTTTTATGAAAAGGCCGTGCCTAGAGCGCAGCGAAAGACGCCAGGTATTACCACGCAGGCACGTGTAATGTGTACACGGTGGCACATTTTTTTGAGTTGTAATTCCGTAGCAAAATTATTTTATTTATGTGATGCTCCTCTATCCATTCCACGAATATTTTTTGGAGTTTGATTAGGTTATCCGGGCTATTAATTCAATATTTTTTGCAATGCAAATTTTATGATTACTCAATACAAAGTAATTTTTTGCGGTTTCGCCGATTTAAAATAAATCATTTTCTAGCAGACTATTTTTATAAATATTTAATGGTTTGCTTAACATTCGGATTCAATAATAATGTGTTAATGTGTATTATAATTCGTTTATTTTTTACTGTTCAAATTTTGCTATACCTACATCGTTGAAGGTATTCGTTAACACCAAGTTCGTCAAAATTTGAATTTTCCAAGAGCTGTGTATAATCTACCAGTTATTTTACAGTTATGTTTTTAATTCAATGGTTTCTTTACATCTTTAAAACCGTAAATACGTAATACCCGTAATACGGGTAAAAACCGGTAACCGTAGTCAAAATTGAAATTTGAAGTAGCATCAAACCGTATCAAGAATTTTTAGTATTTTCAATTTTGACCAATAACCGAAAACCAAAACGTTATTTTAATTCTGTGTTTTTTTTAAGTACCACTCAGTGGGCATTGTTTAAGAATTTAAAGAAATAACTGTTTTATAATTAACATGGATACGTTGACGTATACTAGTATATACTTAGAAATGGCCGGTAGCAAAATTCAATAAATAAATAAGAATACAGAAGTATAAAAACAAAGAATTTCTTGACGTAATCGCTTGAATAAATTAGCACTTCAGGTCAAAATACAACTTAATTAAATTAAAGTTCAAGAAAACTGTTTACTGGTTGGAAATGTACTGACAGACTGTTAACGGCATGTTTTTGCATTTTCTAGACTTTTTTAATAAGCCAAAGCCAACTTTTGTCACTATCAAATTTTAGGTCTACCTCCTTTTGGCGTTGGTGTCGGTGGCAAACCTTGGCAGTAGAAATAGGCCACAATAAATAAATGTAAATAAAAAATTAAGTTTAAGTTGATGCATACCTAGGACAAAAATCATTAATAAGTTGTAAAAAAAAGGTTTTGGTGATACCTGATAATAAAAATTTCTATTCCCAAATTCCTGAACGCAGTTTGAGATCCCCCCCCCTCCCTGTTCTATACGCTTGGCAACGCTGCTAATTATTGGAGTGGTTTGACCGCTAAGCCAGCGATGTTGAAGCGCATGAGAGACATACAACAGAAACGGATTGCATTATTAGAAAAATCTATACTACAATCTGAAAATTCAGACCACTGTTTTATAAAAGTTTGATTCCTTATACGGAAATCTTCTCACCGTTAGATAAATTACAAGTCAGAACTAAACTTCAGGAAATATCTCTTCGACATTACAGGGAACACAGTCGATCTTGGAAGGTCAAGAATTTCTTTTAAAAGAAGAAGCTACGTGAGCGCCCGAAAGTGGGAGCAAGTCCGGGCAGTTGCCCCCCCCCCCGGATATTTAGGTTTTTTTGAAAAATATTGTGATTTACAATGTATGTGTATATACCGTCTGTCTATAAAGTAACTCCCCCTAACTAACTTTTGAACGACTTGATGTTTTACCACAACATTTGGTGTGCTTTAATGGGAAATGAAATACTACTTTTTAGCCAAAAATTAAATATAGCATTATTCAAAATGGCGACTGAGCGCCATTTAAAATTTTTTTTTAAATGAAAAGGGGAGTCGAGTGACACCTCATTTGAAAGGTCTTTTAGTTCTGCGTCTGATCCTCGAGGTTCAAAGAAAAATATTAAGACATAACAAAATGGCGGATTTTAAACAAATGGACTCACTCAATTCAAAATTGTTTTAATTTTTTAATCCAGTAGTCCACGTTTTCATTTGCAAGACAAAATTTTCCCAGCTGGCTGGAAATAATATTGAAAACGTTATGTTTCAACAAGACGGTGCGCCGCCTCATTATTATAGGCCTGTTTCTGACTTTTTCAACGGACATTTTCTTGGAAGATGGATTGGTAGGCGAGGGCCTGTAGAATAGGCGGCTCGCTCCCCAGATTTAACTTTCTTAGACTTTTTTCTATGGGAATATCTGAAATCGGAAGTGTACAGAACTCGTCCAGAAACAATTGAAGAACTGGAGCAACGCATTACAGAATTTTATAACCGACTTTTTATGTGCTAGGAAGTGAATGGTAAACATTTCGAAGTTTTAATTTAATTTCTTTTAGCTTTGATTCTTAGTTTTTTTTATTAGACTTCTTTATCTTCAAACATTGTCATTTTGTTATGGTTTAATATTTTTCTTTGAAACTCGAGGATCAGATGAAGATCTAAAAGACCTTTCCAATGAGGTGTCACTCGACCCCCCTCTCCATTTAAAAAAATTTCAATAATAACGATAGGGTAGATTCCTCTAGAGAAACACGAAAAGGCTATTTTATATCATTATTGTTCCCACATTTTTCGAAACACCTGGTAGAATATACTATTTTTGCAGTAAGTAATTGCTGGAATAGGTACCATCTAAAATAACAAAATTAAACAATAGTTGTAAACATGAAGAAACCCAAGACTACACGGAAATCTTCATATACATTTTCACACAATAATTCACAATGGGGAAAAGCTGTTAAAACAACATTGGAAAAAAGCCTTTCAATTTCAGCGTTATACAAATGTTACATTTTTCTGTTGATTAGCGCATACTTGACTTATCGAAAATACAAAGATAGCCCTTTGATTTCTCAGATCATTCATATTTTTACAGTTCATTGCATGGAGCTCACATGAAATGTACCTATTATTGTATAGGCTATTATTATTACATTTTCAATTTATTCCGCTTTAAATCAATAGTTTATCACAGCCCCCAAACATTTAAACCAATCGAATGACTTATTTTTTCAGCGAGCAGTTAATCGAATACCATAAAACTTAACAAAAATAAACAATAGTTATGTACAAATAAACCTTCCCCGGACTATACTTTCTAAATAACATAAAAAAACTTATGCATTTCACAATATATTGCATATCCAGTACCATTACCGTCACCTTGGTCACAACGCCCAATTATTATTTTTTTTTTGATTATGGCCGTCTTCGTCACAATACCTACTTTTGGCTTTGGTTACAACCCACAATTTCTAACTGCCTCCTTGGTCGCAAAGCCCAATTATTGATTGCGGATTATTCGTTTGGATAATCGCACAGTTCAAGTGTTTTTCTTAAGCGAATTTTTCAACTGCTCAGACGCTTTTTTTTTTAGTAAAATAAATTCTTCATCCCCCCCCCCCCCCCCCTCTATGTAAGACCTGGATCGCCTTTGCCAAAGAAAGCACACGCAACTCTTTATATTCACTTTGACACAATAATTCCCAATGGGAAAAGAATTCTACAACTTCCTAGATTACATGGCTACACGAACTTATCATTGCGTTTTGATTAACTTATAGGTACTCGAATTATCGGAAGTACAAAGGTAGCCCTTTGAGTTATCAGATCATTCATAGCCTCATACCCAGCAGTTCATTGCGTGGAGTTGGCATGATACTCGTTACTTTGCTCAGACAATTAAAAATTGTACACAACAACAGGCGTTGCCGTCAACAAAACGTGGTACTTTGTTTTGCTTATCATCCGAACACGTTTTCCTAGCGTGAAGGATTTTCTACCCGTACCTTGAATGCGTGTGTAAAAAGCTTAGACGTCAATTTTCCCACGGGAATTTCAAAATGTTATAATGTATAAAATTAGCTTGACCAACAAGGATGTTTTATTTTTGGGCTTATTATTAGTAGCAATCCTAAAACGTAAGAAATTTGAATTGTCATTCGCAAATACGAGGTGAATGCTCTGCAAAGGCGAAGGGTTATTTTTAGTCGGGCTTGAACATTTCGGTC
Source organism: Ctenicera cuprea (assembly GCA_958336395.1). NCBI lineage: Eukaryota > Metazoa > Arthropoda > Insecta > Coleoptera > Elateridae > Ctenicera > Ctenicera cuprea. The sequence goes on along the minus strand of OY284487.1, from coordinate 16,213,878 downwards.
GTAAACAGTACTAAAAATAACGGATACATATGAATAAGGCCGAATTAAGGACATGAAAGGACAATATGGAAAAGTATAAACAAATACGACAAATATAAGAAAAAATAATCAAACAATTTTAAGGTCTTACAACGATAATTTAAGCGAAAAATGTTTAAATTTAAGAATTAAATAAAAAAAATAGGACATGCACATCACACGTGCATAATTCCAATTCTGAATTAATACTTATGGTACAAAGGTTTAACTAGTACGTGAGTGTCATCTTGTAAGCTATGAAACAATAGTACTGTAATAAAAGATGGTAATAACATAAAGCTTTTGTTATAATTTCAGAAATTTTATAAATATAGAAAATTTGCTTTTGGTTGTCAAAAAGGCTACGAAACACAACAAGCATTATTATTTTTTTTTTATTTAACTTAACTGCGTATTTACAATCTACTCTTAAGTACAGAGTAATAAGTAAATTATATACAAGAACATAACATGAGTAGAGTAATCGTCCATTGACCATTCTCTAGAATACCACTAATAGGTTAGGTTTAACTAATTCACATCATCTATTGTCTTAGGTCCGTAGGCCACAGTCTTCTGAGTCTCCTCTCTGCCTCTGGGGGATTGATTATTTCTGATACCAGGTCATTTTCGTGTCCTTCAATTCGTTCGAAGTATAGTGTCGGAAGTCTCTCGATTTCCTCGGTGATAAATGGAATGTTCAGGTCATTGTGTAGGGTAAGGTTCGACACGTACCATGGTGCATTGGTGATGGAACGTAAGATTTTAGACTGAATCCTTTGAATTATTTTTTGGTTTGAAAGTTTTGTACACCCCCATAATTCTATTCCATAAGTCCATATGGGCTTAAGGATACATTTGTATAACAAAAGTTTATTATCTATTGATAATTTGGATCTTCGTCCCATTAACCATCTCTCTGAATTTTAAGTTAATTTGCTGGCGTTTCGTTTGGACGTGTTTCTTCCAAGTCAGTTTTTGGTCTAGATATAACCCTAAGTATTTCACTTCATTTTTTACTGGTATTTGAGTATTGTTTAGGAAAACTGGCGGACATACTAAGCGTTTTGTAGTGAAGGTAACTTGTACTGATTTTGTTTCGTTTATCTTGATTTTCCATTTAGCAATCCAGTTCTGTAATAGATCCAGGTGATTCTGTAGGTTCTGTGATGCGACCACTGAGTTAATGTTTACTGACAGCAAGGCGGTATCGTCCGCAAATGTTGCTATTGTAGTATTGTTTGTTGTTGGTAAATCCGAGGTATAAATCAAGAAGAGCAACGGTACCACCACGCTCCCTTGAGGCACTCCCGATTGTACTTGTTGGTAGTTGGAGTAACTGGAGTTGTATTTTATTTGAAAGTATCGTTCTGACATGTATGATCTTAACAGATGGTAATACGGACTAGGAAAAACGCTTTTGATTTTATGTAAAAGACCAATGTGCCAGACTTTGTCAAAAGCCTGGGCGACATCTAGAAAAACAGCAGTACATAATTTCTTTTCCTCGAGACTTTTGATGATAATATTTACAATTCTATGTGTTTGCTGCACAGTTGAGTGACGTTCCCGGAAACCAAATTGATAGTCTGGTATAATTGTTGATAGTTCCAAGTCAGTTTTAATTCTTTTTATCAGGAGTTTTTCGAAAACCTTAGACAAAATAGGAAGAAGGCTAATTGGGCGATATGAGTTTGTTTCATTAGCAGGTTTTCCTGGTTTGGGCACCATAGTAATTTGGGCAAATTTCTAGCTTATAGGATAATATGACAGTCTTAGCATACTATTATATATGGTTGTTAACAAGCATTATAAATTAAAAAAGAAGAAATACTAAATACATAAAAAAAATTTCACGTCCCCTCACTACTTGCTGCTGCTTCAGCGTAATGTCGTTAGCTCGGTTTGCATTACTCAAATGCTTATGGGCTTATTTTTGTATTAGAAACCTAAGATTTTTCACTGCTCTTTATGAAAAAAAGCGATTTTTTGCGAAAAGGGTCCTTGGGTTTAAAAAAACTTAAAAAGGAAAGGAGAAATTAGTTCGCCGACATTTGGGTGGGAGGGGGAAAATTAACTCGTCTAATTCTTGCTGTACCTAAAAATTAAGCTGCGCATCTTATTCTGCTCCTACTCATAAGCAATTTAGCATCTTAATTAGAAAGTTTGTATCATCTCCCGTTTATTCAATAAAGGGGCATACATTTACAATACAATGTGAGCCTACAAAATTTAAAAAATCGTGTTGCTAGTTTTTGAGCAATATTTTTTTGAAAATATTAAAATTTAAAAAAAATTTCTTTTCGCAATTTTAGTAGTTTAAAAATTCTCCTAGTTCATAACATTGTGTACTCCTAGGGCAATTGCAATATCAAATTTCTTCCTGATCTGAGAAATAGCGGGCTGGAATACGCACCAAATTGTAGCTTATTTTCAGGTCTATCAGCTTACAAAATTTTAAAAAATTCGTGAAACCAGTTTTTGAGACAACATTTTTTTTTAATTTTTTTTTTAAACACTTTTTCACTTCAAAGATTTTATCTTTTCAAAAAATTTTGCGCACAGTAATATTGTGTTCTATAGAGCTGAAAATTTGATCTCGATCTATCAAATCGTTTTTGATTAATGAAAAATTTCAAATAATCATGGCAGGCACTAGTGTGAAGCAAGAAAGTTCAGAAAAAAAGCTTTAGATTTGTCCCGAGGCCTTCTATAAGATTGCCTTTTTTAGATTTAGAAAAATGAATTCATAAAAAAACTTCCGCTTCCGGTTTAAGATTTTTTTGAAACTTATTTTTGATATACCTTTACATTCCGAAACTCATGGAAATGGATCATCCGTTTGGGAGTTGTGGAGCATACATACCCACCTACAGACAGACATTTTTTTTAAAAACAACTTTTTTGGGTTGCTGGGCCTCCAAAACGTGTATTTCCGTGAAAATCTCGATTTCGAAAATTTGCATGAAATCAATACTTCCCTATACTGAAAGTATAGGAAAGTAAAAATGCTAAACCAAATAAGTCGTGTTTAAATACAGAATTTTCTTGCTTTTTGGGGAAAGATTAGCCTCCAAAATTTTCAGCTGTCATTTTTGAAATACTATTACAGTTAACAATATTTAACCTATAATGTTAGAACATAATGATATAAAAGTAAACATCTTTGGAAAACATTCAGGCGAAGTTTTAACATTCAAATGTTATTTAACGGGAAAACTAACGTTATCAATACTTTTCACACTTGTTGAACATGAGGAAAAGATAGTGACCCATTAAAATTAGCTTCAGATATGATATGAACAATGTAGTAATTTTAACTTGATTATTTGAAAATGAATTAGAAAACAATAAATTACAAGCCTCTTATCTTATCGAACCCTCATTTTTATCTTTTTATTAGATCAAATAGTTCTACGACCTTAATACATAATAGTTAATCTATTAAAAAATATACAATTTTAATTTTTGTCTTTTTATCTATACATATAGTGAATTTCCACTGAAATGAGTGAACAACAGCTAAGAACATGATTTTTTCTTTTTTTCTTCAAGCGAATCCCATTGTTTGTTTTCAATCGCAAAAACTTACATTACGCATTTTATAATTGAAAATTTAAACATGTATGTTGATGCTGAAATACAAATCAGATTTGTATTTTCAGTGATTTTTCAATATCGTTGGTCTTGTTTTTGTGAAAAATCTGACAGGCTGATAATAAACAGAAAAAGGACTTTTAATACAATATCGCTTCAAGTAAACAATTTACGCACATTACGAATTACCAACAGAGCGAAACTGTTTACGTCACGTTTACGTACGCATCAATAGTCAACATTGACACACCCACACTCCTCCATACACAGATTACTATATTTTTGAGTACTCGTGAATGATACGAAATCACGTCGCTTTTTGATGATAGCTCCAATCTAGACCTTTTCACATGATTATTAATAATTAGTACATTATCAAGGTTGAGGCGATATAGGCTTGTTCATTGCTTGTAATTTAAATAGTTCAAAATCCAGTTTCTATCCGGAATTTGTATTTTCAGTACTATTTTTAAGTATCCGCTTGGGAAAAATTCACGCGGTGGGTGAGTGCGCTCTGTCTGTTATCAGATAAAAACGAACGAGGACAGAAGTTATTCCTGAAACAAACAAGATATGATTGGTTGTAGTGTAGGTTTTTTTGTTTTTTAATTGTGTTTCTCTTGTACAAGTTATAATTTAATTAAGTAGCATATATGCATATGTGTATGTAAAAATATTTCGAAGCGTAGTTCATTATTTGGTAAGTCATGTGACTTCACAATATCACAACCCAACCACAACAACGAAAGTGCGCTTGGAGCATATCAACAGTTGATTCACTGAATTGCATTTACGTCACCAACCCTCCGAAATTATACTCACTTTCTTGCAAAATACTGAAAAAGTATTAAAAAATTGCTAAATAAATAATTGAGATAAAATGATTTCCTTGATTAATGGTCGTTATACAAAGGACATTTTTTTTTAAATTTTGATACTAGAATTTCATCAACTCATCACGCATGGTGATTAGTAAAAAATAATGATGTAAAAACAAAACAAAGATTTAGGTCAGTAATTATCACAAGAATTATTTATTTTTCATATCGTTTTAAAGCTCGTGCTGTGTATTTTTCAAATATTATGTAACTCTTCCTGCCCTGTTGCAGTTGCAAGAGTTCAGGGCCGTACTAACCTAAAAGGGATCAGATAAAATGCAAATAATTTTGTTATTTTGTATCGCTGTATTATTTAAGAAGAAGGTTATTAACGAATAATCCTGTAATATTTACGTTATTTAAAAAAAATGCAAGGACCCGTACTTGTTTGTTCTTAAGAAGTACTTTTTGCTCCTCTAGGCGAATTTGTGCTTCCATTCTAAATTATTTCATTTTATATGTTACCTCGGAAACAAGGAATTCAGTTAAAATATAGAAGTATAAAACTAACGGGGAATTAAACTAATAACGCCCTCTATTATGTGCGGCGAGAAAAAGTTGCAAAGCAACAAACCGGCAAAGTTGCGATCGGAACCTGCTAAGCAGGTATCTGCGATCGCACCGGCCTCTAAGCACAAAACACAGAAACGCCCGTGTGGCAAGAAATAAGAAAAGATTTGGTTTCAATTATGGCTAGAACAGACCACTACATGTTTCGTTCTTGTTTGAACTCATCAGGTGGACATAATTCTAACCATAATTGAGACCAAAAGCAAACAGGCATATATACGCCAGAAAGTATAAAACTAACGGGGAATTAAACTAATAACGCCCTCTATTATGTGCGGCGAGAAAAAGTTGCAAAGCAACAAACCGGCAAAGTTGCGATCGGAACCTGCTAAGCAGGTATCTGCGATCGCACCGGCCTCTAAGCACAAAACACAGAAACGCCCGTGTGGCAAGAAATAAGAAAAGATTTGGTTTCAATTATGGCTAGAACAGACCACTACATGTTTCGTTCTTGTTTGAACTCATCAGGTGGACATAATTCTAACCATAATTGAGACCAAAAGCAAACAGGCATATATACGCCAGAAAGTATAAAACTAACGGGGAATTAAACTAATAACGCCCTCTATTATGTGCGGCGAGAAAAAGTTGCAAAGCAACAAACCGGCAGGTTCCGATCGCAACTTTGCCGGTTTGTTGCTTTGCAAGTTTTTCTCGCCGCACATAATAGAGGGCGTTATTAGTTTAATTCCCCGTTAGTTTTATACTTTCTGGCGTATATATGCCTGTTTGCTTTTGGTCTCAATTATGGTTAGAATTATGTCCACCTGATGAGTTCAAACAAGAACGAAACATGTAGTGGTCTGTTCTAGCCATAATTGAAACCAAATCTTTTCTTATAGAAGTATAGATTAACTATAGTTTGCCATCTATATAGGGTGTGTATAAATTGGCGATGTTGGTCATAAAATTCTGAGTCGAAAATCTTAATACCAAAATATTGTACCATGCTTCCTGGGTATAGACGGGATCTTCAAAGTTTGAAAATGAAGTCTTTTAATAAGCGTTTTAATTCATTATCTGTTGACAGAAAGAGCTGCAAATTAGAAGAAATAAGAATTGTAATAAATATTTTTTCATAGATGTTGTTTTTCAGCCCCAAAAGCGTGTTTTAAACATTTCTTCGTTAACTTATTATTGTAAAAAATACATGGCAGCATTGAAAACGAATAATTATTGAAGAGTGATGCGACTCTAAATTACTTCTGCCTTGATAACGTCAAAGTTTGACAAGTGTCAAAATTTGTAATTGGACTTGCTTTTTCTATCATCGTTGCTTTTCTCGTAGTTATTAGTATTAATTATTATTATTATTTTCGTTTGCTTGTTTCGTTCACTGACAATGGATTTTACGTTCAATGATTATGCTGATATGTACATGGTATTTGGTTTCTGTAATGGAAATGGCGACATGGCGAAACGTGAATATCGTGTACGTTATCTAAACCGGAGGCATCCTACAGCAAATGTTTTTCGAAGGCTGGACCAACGTCTTCGTGAAACTGGTTCATTTGTTCCAAGGAATGTAAACGCCGGTCGACCAAGGCAAAGGCGCACGGTACAACTGGAAGAGCAAATTTTAGATGCAGTACAAGAAGATCCCTCCGCCAGCACCCGGCAGTTAGCTGCAACATTAAATATTCCCAGCAATAAGACCGTTCATTTGGTTCTAAAACAAAACCTTCTTCATCCATATCATGTCACCAAAGTACAGCCCCTTTATGAAAATGATAACATAGCCGGATTCAATTTCTGCAACACGATTTTAAATACAATTCGCGAGAATGACGGCTTCTTGAGACGTATTCTTTGGAGCTATGACTGCCTGTTTCCTAGAGATGGCGTGTTTAATACACATAATATTCACCATTGGGCTGACCAAAACCCGCACGAATATCGAGAATATGGTCACCAGAGAAGATTTTCCATTCATGTTTGTCTTGGCATAATAAACCATAGGGTTGTTGGACCAATTTATTTTGCCGAATCGTCTTAATGTCGATGAATACCTCACTGTTTTAGAACAAGTAATTGACGAGATGCCGTTTCAGATAAGACACGAAATGTTATACATGTATGATGGAGCTCCTGCTCACTTTGCTCGTAATGTAAGAGAGTGGTTGGACGAACACTTGCCAAACAGATGGATTGGTCGCGGCGGCCTTATCTTATGGCCCGCGAGATCCCCCGATTTCAATCCATTAGACTTTTTTGTTTGGGGTTTCATTAAAGGAAAAGTTTATGCTACGCTCCACCAAATTCTGGCGAAGTTAAGAATAGAATTAATGCGGCTGTATTAGAAATCGCCCCCCAAAAACTTGAACGAGTGATGCAAACTATACCACAAAGGTTACAACTGTGTTTGCAAACAGACGGTTTTCAGTTCGAACAATTACCTTAAGTTTGTTCCAACATTCACGGAGTACTGCGATGTAACGGACATCCTTAGTTACCGTGCTTTATAACAAAACACCTGTGGTGTGTGGATCCAATGTTGTCAAATGTACGTTCTTTTAAAATGGTTCCTGAGGACAGAGGAAGCATTGTCCAACATTTTGGTATTAAGAGTTTCGACTCAGAATTTTATGACCAACATCACCACGTGTAGTTCTTTCACCAATTTATACACACCCTGTATATTAAATCCGGATCCCTTCCAACTCCTCCTGTCTGGACTTTTAGTGGATAGGCGCCCCCACTACTAGATACCACATACTTACGCGTCTATTACAGAAGGCTCAGATTTGTTTGTGCAGCGCGAGCTGTCCGATATGTTATTCAATAAAAATAGCGCAAATTAGATGAATACGTTCTGTTTGAATAATTGTACCACAACCTGCTGATAGCTCATTCCTAAAACAAACTCGAACGAGAACAAATCGCGTCAGAGCCGGCGGTTATTTCTACCGGCCGCCAGCGCGGCGGGCAGGGTTCAATGCTACACGGCCGAGGTGGGTGACGCGGCATTTCATATTAGTTCATCAAAACTGCCTTCTACTATTAATGCATAAATGTGAAAACAATGAGAACCATGGATGGAACAAATAAAATAATAGTAATCTCGGGCCTCAATACGTACGTTGACTTTCATTACGTTATGCTATAGTAACCTAATAAATTTAACGTGATAAGTAAAAAGTTTGTTAATCGTTATTAAATCCCGAGAGACGTGTTATGACCTACATTAAATAAACACTAACTTTGCTTTTCTTACGTGGACTAATTTCGGTTCATGGAGAGAACATCCGAAAAAGTCTCAGAATAAATTCGGTGGAAAAAGTTTATTAATTCCGTCAGTGGCGCCGAACTTTGCTTTTGCTTATAGGGGTCAATATCAGTTTACGGAGAAAACATCCTTGAAAGGGGAACCACAACAAATTCGCTGGGAAAAGCTTATTAATTCCATCAGTGGCGCCTAACTTTGCTTTTTCTTATGGAAGCCAATTTTGGTTTACGGAGAAAACGTCTCTGAAAGAAACCCCAGAACAAATTCGCTGAGAAAAGTTTATTAATTTCAGCACTGGCGCCTAACTTTGCTTTTGCTTATAGGGGCCAATATCATTTTACGGAGAAAACATCCCTGAAAGGGAACCCACAACAAATTCGCTGGGAAAAGCTTATTCATTCCATCAGTGGCGCCTAAATTTGCTTTTGCTTATGGGAGCCAATTTTTGTTTACGGAGGAAACGTCTCTGAAAGAAAACCCAGAACAAATTTGCTGAAAAACGCTTATTAATTCCAGCACTGGCCCCTAACTTTGCTTTTGCTTCGGTTTCACTGGGAAATAAGTCGACGGAAAAATCAAAAAGCACCCGCTGACTAAAAACGTCTGAAAAAGAAACCCCGGTAAAAAGTTCTCTGGGTAGAAACATTCTGCGGAAAAAACAACCAGGTAGAATAATTTCCCGAAAAAAACTCGGAAAAAGTATTCCAAAAACTAAAGCACATTTATTTTTATACTGGTGGATCACTGTGTCATGAAGAAAGAGCTTTTTCTGAAAAAGGTACATGTTTTTTTTTCTGGCTGATTAATTTATATGAATAAAGAAAAATTTCATTTTGGAATTATGTATATGCAAATATGTAACAAGATTTTTTACCGTGTAATCTTCTGGAAATAGGGAAAATCGAAAGTTCAACTAACCTAGTTTTCCTGCGTTTTTTAAGGATTTCTTTAGGGAATTTCATAGGATTGTTTTTCTGGGTATATTTTCTTGAAGCTATTTTATGGAGGTTGTTTTTTTTTAAATTGTTTCCCAGGGCTGTTTTTCCAGCCTTTTTTTAGTTTATTTACGGGCTTTTCTTTCCGGAAACAGCTCTCAATTTCGAGACGCGCGATCCGAGTATGAAGCTACAAAGGAAAACGGAGGCTGTAGCCCACAGGTTCTGCTAGTATACATTAAGTGACGAGTATTAAGCCACTAACAAATTGTATGCTTTACTTCGCTGTATTAAAAATATCTAGTTAATATACGAGAGCGGTCGTAGCTCAGTGGTAAGCGGGCTACCAATCCAGCGGATCTGGGTTCGATCCCCGACCCGGTCGTTCTCTCTCGCAAGGCAACGGGAAACCAGCGAGGTGAATTGTTTTTCAGGAAAACCTCTCTGGAGAAGAAGTGCATGCACTTCCTGTGGTTCGGAGCCCACGTTAAACTGTAGGTCCCCTATGTCTGTCTGTGCAAAATATCTATCGCCGCGCACCAAACACAGACATAGGAGAGAGGTAGCCAACGCCCTGAATAGGGTATGGCACTATAAGAAGAAGAAGTTAATGTACAGTCTAACTTAACACTATTGTTCGTTTCACGTATTTATTTGAAAAACAAAACTATATTTTCTTAACAATTAAACATGAACTACCACAACAAAAGTATTATCAGTTACTCGTGGTTTTAAAAAATATAACATTCGTAATATTTGGTCTTCTTGGGTCTATTACGGTATCAAATTGCCGTCATCATACCATTTTTGGGTAATAAGGCGTTCGAGTCAAAATTTAAAAAAAATTGTACTTACTATTGGCTAGACAGGGGGAAATGTTGAGAATTTAGGATTAATTTAAATTAATGCAACATAATATTATTGTTGGCAGAAAAAAGGAACATAAACAGTCTTTTTCCAAGTTGGAAAATTTCCTTTTTTTATTTTGTTGAATCTATAACGTTTTTAAATAGTTTGGTGAACATTTGTGTATGCTACTCTGTTCGATAAATTTTATTTTTAAGTTTAAGAAACTCCACCTACACACAATTTTTTAATTTAATTTTGTCTGAATTTTGTCTACTATAAATTCCTGTAAATATATCAAACAAATAAATTAATTTATGGACGTTGTAGGTATGTTTTTAAATTTCGTATTAACTATGTATTTCGAATTGTTTTACAAAAAAATGCTTTATGTTAATTTTTGCATGTGCCAAAGACAAATTTAAAAATTAATAATTCAGCTCTTAGCAAACAAAAGGAAATTTATCACGTGCTGATTGCCTGATTGTTGTTTATTTCCTCTGTTTATATATTCTATAAATAAATACACATTTAAAAATAAACGGCGTTATGGGTTAAGATGCACAAAGCTGATAAGCGAATGTACTTGTAGATAGTTTTATTCAAAGAATTTCAAAGAAAGTTTCTATTGTTATTGCTATTTGCTAACAATCATAATCCATGCAAGGTTCAACACTATCACTGAATAAAGATATTTGTTTGAATCACCATATGCTTCGTAAATGCACTTTATGTTCAAAATCATTTGCGTTTCTACGCAAACATATCAAAGTTCGAACAATTAAAATACAAGAAAAACAACAAAAACAGACGTTGAAGGCCTATTTATCATTCACCATTAACAAAAATTTGCAAACAATTAAAATGTGAGGATGTATGTCGGAATTATTCTAGATTTAATAAACACATTGGTGAACTATGGAATTTTGTTTTTAATTTTTTGGATTTGCTAACACGTGCCCAGCGAATGATTATCTTGTTAATATAATAGGAAAAATTTATATTATTAAAACTTAAATGTAATTACTTTCATCAAAATCCTTATGTGTAAAATGTTATAGTTATTCGTTAAAAATATTGTAATTACGTTAAAAAATTAATCATTGTGAGTTTATTAGATGATGGTTAGTAACACTGCTTGAATTTGTTTCGTTTTTGTGAATTTTCAGATGATGTATCACAATTTACAACAACAAAAATTTCTAGAAATTTCCGAAACAAACCGTACTTGCTATTTTTACATATTAAATCACATGGGCAACCAGAAAAACGACAAAATATTACGCAATTACACATGTACACAACCTTTTAAAACGTAAATAAACAGACTGAGCGGCAACATGTTTTCTGTAGCAAATGTATTGGTTTTACCTCCGTAGATTAAGCAAACTGTTTGGTTATTGAATATGTGGGATATTTGCTTTCTTATCTTTACATTTTTTGTGTTTCCTACTTCTATATCAAAAATATTACAACAAACGTAAACACACAACGCAAAAAATATTTTTCTATTTCAAGGACAATAAGTATACTCAGTGGCGTAACTTCAGATTTTGGGCCCGGCGGCAAGATACCTGAAGGGCCCTGGCCCCATCCTCAAAAAAACTTCAATAACAAAGCAATTGATAATAAGAACAATTTCTTTAATAGGAAAACATTATTTGCAGTCTAGTAAATGAAAATAAATATATTAAAGCCGTGTCTAATTAAGACAAGCAAATCTTAAATTTTCTGAAGTTAATGTCTCTGGGTCGGTACCAAAAAGTGTGGGTGTTGTGTTATTACTAAATATAATCTCACCTCAGTATTTTTCATTGTATAAGTACATACTTACTTACATGGAATTTAAAATTATTCTTGTTGAATATAAAAATAAAGACTGTCGAAAATCAAAAATTTTTATTAAAAAAACTTCGTAATAGAAAAATGAAAAAAAAATAAAAACTCGTGGCTCGTAGCAGGGCCCCCTAAGGTCTCGAGTATACTACCAGTGCTGCATATTATAATGGAATGATTATTACTTTTTTATTACACTGTAAAATTTTTATTGGTTGGTTTATTTGCAAAATGCAGTTTAATAATCAAAACATAAACCCGTTTTGCTGCTGCAATTTGCTGGAACGCAATCCGAAAAAAATATTAAGTAACCGCTGCATAGTTTTGTTTTATTTCTTCTTTACTCAAAGGTTTCAAATTTTAAGTAATAAGACAATTGACTGTATATTTCCATTGCTAATTAATTGCGTATTTCCATTACCAAAACTAGAATGCTTGAATCTGCATGTTGATTTTTGGAAAAATAAACTTCCCGTAACAGTCAACTCAATAACCAGCGGCGGCTCGTAAACATCTACTAGAAGAGGGCGACACATATTTAATAGACAACATTTCTATGAAGATAATAAAAACACTACAAAACTTTGTACAAAATATCACATTTAATAATCACTACAAGTGACCGCGGTTTCGTGCTTCACAGACATTGTCAAACTAAATACTAAAAACTAATGCAGGTACAACATTAAATAAAATTTCTGAAGAGTGTAGTATACATAAGGTCAAGTTGGTCGTTTAAAACTATTTTATCAGGTATGTTTTTGTGCTTGTAAATTTCCAATGATTCCAGAAGGGTAAGTCTAAGGCCTTTATTAGCGAGGTGCATCACTGACAAGCAATTACCTCCAAAACAATGGCCACTATCTAACGCATGATTGGCAAAAGTGAATGTTCTTTTTTTATTTTTAAATGCACTTAAATGTTCTTTAAATCTAGTGTTAAAATTCCTTCCCGTTTGTCCTATGTACACCCCCTCGCAATCATTACAGGATAATTTGTAGACGCCTGGTTTCTGCAGTTTGCTTGTCTTACTTTTCGCATTATATAATAAATTAGACATTTTAATATGAGTTGATTATTAAATGTGATATTTTGTACAAAGTTTTGTAGTGTTTTTATTATTTTTAAAATGCAGCATCACCAAGTAAAGGCTGAAACTATTAATTATTTCTATGAAGGAAATAAATTTTTCAGTCCTTTATGCCGGTGCAGCGCGGAGTTCTCTACTTTTCGGAACTGGTCTCGAACAGCCGTCATTCTTCGTATTTCTCATATTTTTTTCCTATTTCCTTAACGCTTTTCTGTAAACTTTCTGCCCATGTTTCCCCGTGGTCTGTGTACGTACCTTCTTCGTTTGGGCCTTTCTTCCAATACTTTTCGTGGGTCTCTATTTCTTCTCATTCCCATTAGGCGACCATACCGTTTAAGTTGCTTTTTTCTACTTCTTCACTTTGAGCTCTTTTCTTATTACAGCATTTCTTTTTTATTTCCGGCTATTTTTCTCAATAGTATTTCATTTTTCCAGCGGTTGCTTCTTGTTTTGTTTCGGTATCGTATAGGTTTTCGGCTCATAGATTCTTCTTCTTTCTGTTTGGTCCTTTTTGGAGCATTGGGAGTCTTTAGACGTTTCTGTAGTGGTATAAATTTTATGTATAGGGTTACTAGCTACGCGCACATCATTCCTTACTGTTTCAATTTCATGTCTAGAATGGGTCGTTTATGCTTCTTCTTTATTTTCATTTTGGCTCCACGCTAAACATAGTTCATTCGCGTTATCCTGTGTTTTGCAATTGCCAATTCGCGTCAATTCTTTACTTACCTCATTTTTCAGTTTTCTGCTGTTCTGTGATCCATTGCTCGCCTGGTGATGTTTTCCTATGGTTTTCTGGGAGTGTGCCCAATTCATTTCTATTTTCTTGTGCATATCGTTTTGCCAATTGGTTCCTGCTTAGTTTTCTTCCACAGTTCTGTATTTGAAATACGGTCTGGCCAGCATATCCTCACCATCCTTCTCAGACAGCCATTCACAAACACTTGCAGTTTATTATTATTTTTTTAACCACTATCCGTGATTCCGCTCTATATAACAACACACTTTTCACATTGCTCTTCAAGTTGTCTCATGCAGATCCATATAATTCCTTCTCAATTTTCCGTGCCGTTTTTCGTAACCCAATCCATCATTATGAAAAATATCGTCAATGACAGGATGTATCCCTGTCTTACTCCATTGTTTGTTTTAATTTTTTCTGACAGATCTCTTTTTAAGCAGTAGAGTTGTTATAAAATTGTTTAATTCCTTTTAAGTACGTTTCTGGTAAACCGTATATCTTAAGAATTTTCCACATATTTCCTTTGTCAATAAAATCAAAAGGCTTTGACAGTCGATGAAGCTCAAATAGACTTTATTTTTCTATTCTAATGTTATTTCTATTATGGTTCTGAGATTTCATTTGTGATCCATCCATGATTCACTCAATCTAAATCCTGCTTGGTTTTGCCTTAGGGTTCCTCCCACTGCTTTCTTTATCCTTTCTAATATTATCCTCGTCAATATCTTACTTGGCACACTAATTAATGAGAGAGGTCTCCCATTATCGCATTTACTTACAACCCCTTTTTTAGGTATTTTCACTACTATACTCTCTCTTTCTTGGGATTGCATCCTCTTTCCAACTTCTATTTATTAGTGTGTGAAAGATCTCGATTACTGCTTCTCCTCCCGCTTTGAGCAATTCTACGTTGATGTACTCTATTCCTTCTGCTTTGCCTACTTTTAATTGTCTTATCGCATGTGAGATTTCTTTTCTAGTAATTTCTTTTAGATCAATAACTAGCGTGTTTCCCTCTCTTGCATGTAGTATGACTTTTTCTAGCCTCTTTACGCTGTAAATGTGTTTTAGGTATTCCATCCATATAGTCACGATTTTAGTAGCTTCCTTCAAGATGATTCCATGTTAATCTAGGACAAATATTAATTAAAACGTGCTTAAACTTTTTCATCTTGGGGAGACTGTATTTCAACAAGGAAGCTAAAAACTGCTTTCTTTATAAGAAAATTTTCCTGTAAAGTGAGAAATCATTATGCTGAAAAGTTGCCAATGTAATTTTGTAACACTCTGTATTTAAAAATATGTATTTTTATAGCGTATACAGGGTGCGGCAACTAAAGTGTTACAAGCTGATATCTCCAAAACTATAAAAGATTAAGCAACAAAATTATGTACGGTTTTATGGAGCTAAAGGGGCTTTTATAGTGAGTTTTGAAAAGCCTATCCCCCTTTATTTTAAGCAATGGGGGGGGGGGGTAATTTAAAAGTTTTTAGTATTTTCTATATCCACATGAAAACGGGCACAGCCTTTTTTTTTCAGATTTTTTGAAAAACGTTTAGTACTGTAGCAGCCCTTGGATTCAATTGTATTTTGTAACTTGGCGACTTGCGTTGCTATTGACGTTGCTATAAACATTCATCAAAATTATCTGTAAAAGTGAAAACACATTAAAATTCCTCCTGCAAACTAGTGTTTTATTAACAACAACTACCCTAACATTACATTATTGGTGACCCTCGACGTTGACCTTCCTGAGATTTTCAAGCAGAATTCAGAATTTCAAAACTTCCACAAACCGCAACAAGCAGCTGCCTAGTACATCGCACATCGCCACAGACCTCCGGATCTTCAAGGCTCCATTGAATTGCAAGATAAGTAACGTTATTAAATATGGCTTTTAATCGTGTTTGTATTGACTTTCCCGAATTTAATATTAATAACGTCGATACCAAATGCTTTCTTTCACAACCACACAACATGCATAATTTAATGATAGACTGTGCTGTGAGAGGAGTGGTTGAGCGAGTTTCTGTTAATCGATCTATAATGTTCGACCCAGAGATTCGTGAGTCATCCATTCTTCCACAGACTAGTGGTAATTCACCTGTTCAACAAACAAATCACAACCATCACTCCAACCCACTTCATCACAATCAAAGATCCAACCGATCTCTCAATCATCTCTCTTAAACAAATCACAATTAATCACAAATCCTAATCAATTTTCCAATCTTCTTTCTTCCGAACTTAACGACCACCAATCGCCTTCTACGGTAGAAGCAGATGTTAATGCTCAAGAAATTTCTTCTAACTCACTCTCTTTACAATCTTTATCACCTGAATGCACTCTTTACTCTAATCTTCTTCAACAATTTCCGACTTTAACAGCTGAATTCGACATTAACACCCCCTTTTAAACATAATGTAGTGCATCGAATAAAAACTAAGGGTCCGCCAATTAGTGCAAAGTGTCGAAGACTTAATCCAACACAATTACTGTTTTTAGAAAAGCATCTGCATGAACTATTACGTGCTGGAATCATCGAGCAGGCAGACAGTCCTTGGAGTAGTCCAATTCATATGGTGTTAAAACCTGATGGCAGCTATCGTGTCTGTGGCGATTACAGACAGCTGAATGCGATGACAGTTCCAGATACCTATCCAATTCCCTTCATAAAGCATACTTCCAAATTCCTTTGCATGCAGATGATATGGACAAAACCACAATTACCACGCCTCTTGGTGCATATCGTTACAAAAGACTTAATTTTGGCTTAAGAAACGCTCCTTCTTCCTGGTCTAGATTCGTCCAGAAGATTCTTACAGGGATGTATTACATTTATTTTTACCTCGACGATATATTATCTGTAAAAGTGAAAACACATTAAAAGTTCTTCCTGCAAATTAGTATTTTATTTCCAACTCCCAATCCAAGCATTACAGTACCACTAATAACAGTGATGAAATTCTATTAATATTAAAAAGCGAAACGAGATTTTTGTAAATTTAAACGTGCCTACTAAAAATAAGCCACTAAAATTAGATTAAGCAAAATTTAATTAGCAGAAAAGGGAAATTTTTTTAAAAATCCAAAAAAATATTCTGCTCCATTTTTGTGGCGGATATTAAACAAATATTAAAAATTATGTATCATTCCATTTAAAATTTTTAAGTTACCCTTCTTTTTAAATAAATAAATAAAAATAGGGGACATTTCAAAACTCACTATTAGCTTAATATATGGCCCCTTCCGTCCCATAAAATCATAAAAAAATTGCTGCTTCATCTTGTACAGTTTTGCAGATATCAGCTTATATTACTTTTGTTGCCGCACACGGTATATAAGTAACAAAAGTTAAAATGTTCCTACAAATTAAAAAATCTCCTTAATTTCTTTGCAACTTTCCAATTTCTTTTAAATTTAAACTGCATTGCAATTTTCTAACTAAACACAACTAACCTGCTGTACCACAAAATGCAACCAGTTTAATCATTCCCGAGTTCAGAATACAAGTCACCTCTGACTTTTATAAATTTAGAAAATGTTGGTATACTGCAGGTGACTCACTTAAAATCGGATCATTTTAAAGTAGTAGAAAGTTCTACCTGTTTGAATTATTTTTATTTACGGTATCAGCTTCCAAGTGGCAATCAGATGCAGTGGAAAATTTCCGATTAAAAAATAGTGATTTTCTCCTAAACAACATGAACAAACAAGAAATATCAAACTTCGCGATAAGCTATATTCTACCTCCTATTAATATCTCAATCGCATTATAGATTCACGTGAGCGGCGCGTGCAGTTCGTTCTTACACATCCAAGGAAAATTCGTTCAAAATAAATTATATTTAGAGAAGATTATCTGCATGTCTGTTAATAGCCATTTAAAATTATACAAATTTGGATCTTTTCTAGGTTATAGCACAGAGGTTCAAAAACCGCAATCACCGGATATTGTAACGAAGTGATTCATGAATAGAATTGAATATTAATTACAGGTGAATGTATAATTAGAAATGAACAAAGTTCGTGTTGCGGAAATTTCTGTACACACGGAATGTGTTGTTGTTGGGCATTCCGAAATCCACCTGCTGCCTACGCTTCTGATTATAATAGTAAACGAGGAAAAGCAAAGTCCACGGGAATACGGTTATTTTTTAATCATTTCTTTGGCGTAATGCCAGTGCGTGTGAAATTTATTACTTTTTGTTTTATTATTAAATTGGGAAACTCGCGGTTTTGAGATTTTTAGAATAGACTAGAAACAAATCGAAACTTTTTACATAGTTTTTTAATTGTCTATTAGAAAAAATAGATACAAGTTTGCTAGTATAATGTTCACTATTAATCGATATAGCTGTCGCACGCAAATGGTTATTTGAGGCAAATAGCTGCTGACTGGGCAAATAAAATTACTGGAAATTTTTATTCACAAATATTGATTTTGTAAATAGTGGAAAACTACTCGTTATGCTCTTTGGGATCTTTTTAATGGAATGGCCGCGCCGACGAGGGGGCGAGCTATTAACGCGCAATCATGTGCACACAGTCCGGCACACGGTGTGTTAAGTCAATTTAAAAAATACAATCGGTAATTTAGTTCTGACTCTAACCACCAATGGCGCTGATTGCAGAATATGTATTTTTATTTATTAATTCCAGCTTTACTTCGTTAAAGTCCATATTTAAGTATTTTATATACAGATACTCATTAGAATATGTATTGGTTGCTAAGATACGGTAAGTGAATTACGTGTTGACAGTTCGGTGTTTTGGTATTCTCTGACAGTTCTTTCGAAATTTGAAAATAATTTACACACAATTTAGATTACAGATATTTTACGTTTAAGTTAGACTATTTTATAACCATGGTGTTTAAATGTTGCGTTTTAAATTGTAAATTTACAAATAATGAGAAGAAAATGCATCATGTTCCAAGTAATCCTGATGTAAGGTATTTCTCTACATTTTCAGTTTTATGTAGTTTTCACAAACTTTTGTTAAAATAATTATTGTAAATTAATAGATTTACAAGAAGTGGATTGAGGCTGTAGGATGAAACATTGTTTTTGAGAAGAAACGGAATTTTAGAGTCTGCGATGTACATTTTAGCGAAGATATGAAATTTCAGGAACATCATAACAAGACGAATCTAAAATTTAATAGTTTTCCTACTTTACATTTACCAGAACATATTCAGTTACCTGGGACATCTTCAAATAATTTGGATGTTTCCCACATTTTACCCGAGATGGAAATACAAAAAAGTCCACCACCAAAAATTCTAAAAATAAGTAACTCCCCAATTTTATAAACAGGAAATTTTCAGTAAAAACCTTCAGCAAATTTTCCTAAAAATTTCCCAATTCAGAAAATTTTCTCCACCCCACATCACTAAATGTAATATTATGTAATCGTAGCTGAACTGATATGAACAAGTGTTTGCCAAAAGATCCCGTAATAACACCAGTAACTGTATTGTACGAATTTAACTTATTTCATAGGTCCTCATTTATGAATTTTCTTATATGATATTAAAACACTTTTTTTTATATATTTGTAGTTTTACTAATACATTTAAATGGTATAATTTTTACCTACAATTTGAATATCCCGCAGTACAATGTTTACCGCCATTTGCGATCATAGTCAGTACTATTTCATGTATTGTAGTATGTTTATAGAGTTTTCTATCTATATGAACGTATTATATTTTTTATCTATGGTCCGGCATATCGCCGGCCAGTATTTGTATTTGCTCAGTCAAAAGCTATTGGCCTAGGCAGCAGTTATTTGCCTAAAATACTAATTTCACTGTGGCTCCTGGAGAAAACCCCAAATGGCGTGCAATAACATGGGAATGTTGCAATTACAAAAATGCACAAAATTTTGGAAAAGGTTTGAACCTCATTACAAATTAAAAATTATAATCCCTTAATATTACTGTTTTTTTAGGAAAGTTTTTGGTAACCCTGAAACATTTCTAGACTATAATGTTCGAGCTCTTTGGAGAAAAATGTTTAGACGCCAAGAACTATGAAGAATGCATGTAATTAGACAATAAAATTAAATTGCAGTTCCAAATGCAGTGATGTGTCCAATTTAGAATGTACCTGATTACTAATTTCATTCTATGGTTAGTATTTGACGTCAGTAAAGGATGAATAATAATATTCTTATTACAATTGCCATTTCAGTAGTAGAATTGCAATAATTCCAAAAATAGGCAAAGCACTTTGTTTAGACTTCGCCATATTTCTAACATAACGCGTGTTCAGATTACGTAATATAAGAAAAAAGTTATGTTCATTTTAGAAAGAAATCTAAGATCTCATTGATTGTTTAATGCAACTCACAGGAAGACGACCAAGTAACGCATGTTGCGTTAACAATAGCATAAAACTTATAATGGACTCCTTGATCTTTTCCTAAAATAAAAACGACGAATTGCTCTAAGTTACTTAATTTCATGGCCACCCGGTATATACAATTACAGAATATGTAGGCAGATCACGAAAAATGCGGGAAAAGGTTTAGAGAAAAGAGTAAAGCAAAAAAGATAAGATCTAAGAGAAATACGAAGGTTGGCAGCCGATAGAAACCGGTTCCGAAAATGTGTAGAGGACGCGACGGTGCAATGGCATAAGAGAATGTAAAAGAAAAAAAAGAAGATTAAAGAAGCATTCATTTCAAATATCCTCTCACCTCCTGTCGTGTGTGGTGCTTAAAGTGGTACAGGACAGTGGGGCCCTACAGCTTTACGTAGGATCCGAACCACGAAAGTGAACTTCATCTCCGGACAAGATTTTTACTAAGGCAATCTCTCCGATGAGAGAAGTGAAGGTAAGGCCAACCCTTAAAGAAGGTTATACGAGCAACACAACCCACATCAGAGTACGTTGGTGGTTGTCCAAAGACTTCCAACGGAGCATGCTAATTTTAAAAATCCGTTGCTACTTCGCTCGGGAATCGAACTCTAGCTAGGCGACTGGGTGAAAGTCCAGCACCTAGACTGCTACACCAATCGGCGCCAATCCTTACCAGTTGATAAAATCATAAAAAAACGAAACATTACCAGTTTTTTTTGTTTGAAAACTGAAAAAGAAGAAAAAGTTTTCATCATAAATTCAATTGTTTTTATAGTCTTGTATTTCGAAAATATTTTATCCTCCTAGGATTACTACGACAGTCAAGTTTAAACCAACCTTCCAACTCGTTTTTGAATATATAGACGTTGAATCAAAAAAATTTAAACAATTGTAGCACAGATTAGCGATGACAATATCCCATAATTTTAATATCCGGGTACTCTGTTTTAATACCCGGGTACCCACTAGAATACTCGAGAATTACCCGCTACTTGATAATTACCCGTTACCCGATAGTTATCCGTTACTCGATAATTACCCGTTACCGATAATTACCCAATACCCAATGATTACCCGTTACCCGATCTCTGCTTCAAAGCATAGTAAACCAATTACGAATTAACATTAATGGTTATATTATTTGAATTTAAATATCAGTTAACACTTTCTTAGCGGATATAACGAGTGTGGAGTCATGTTAATTGTTCAGTAACATTATTAGGTATTTATGAAATAACCGGTAGTTTTCAGGTAATTATTGGGCAACGGGTTATAATCGGGTAACAGGGCGTAATGATCAAGTAACGGGTTATAATCGGGTAACAGGTAATTATCAGGTAAGAAGTTATAATCGGGTAACGCGTATTTAATTATTCTACCCGGCTAGGATATTATTGGGTACTACCCGGATACCCGTCGTCATTCCTAGCACAGATACGTTACTTTCAAGCTAGACAATTATACAAAGTAAGCTAGATTTTTTGTGAAGCCCTTTATTAATATCTGCGTTCGCGTTTACAGTTTCTATACTATGTGAAATCAATAAATGTCTAACTTCTGGTTTCGGTTTTAGGACTTTTTTAAAAATTTATCTTTCTGCTGAATTTATACTATACCTCGGTATTTCCAATTTCATATAAATTGATCCGATGCGTCTAACCGACACATACAGAAACAGACAGATATTTATCAAAAACCACTGTTATAGGTTCCTAAGGTGCAAAAAGTGTATTCTGGTCCAAAATCTTCCGATCAGCGGCATGCAGAGCTGTAACTAACCGATTTTTTTGTGAAGAACGCATTATTTTTTAGTTTTGGAAAAAGATTCCTTGAGATTAAAGAAAACCATACACTGATAGAGAAAATTCGTCAGGCAAAATTGGGTGGGAGGGGAAAAATTTAATGCCCTAAAATTCGCTACACGTACAAATTATGTTGTGGATCTTATATATTATCTTTTATTAACAATTTAGCTTAAACAGAAGGGTTTTACCGCCCCCCCCTTCATTAAGTAAAAAGGTATGACAATTTTCGATTTTCAAAAATTCGTAGAAGGTGGCACAGAGAAATTAGCGGACTGGTCAGTGGCGACACTACGGGGGTTTTGGGGTCCTGGTCCCCCCTAACCAAAATTTTACCGTGCCCCCCTGGGTGCTCCCTAATAACACCTTTCAAGTTTTTAAACGCTATCAAATCATTAACGTGTTTATGAAAAATACAAAAAGTCCATATTTTAAAATTTTTTCCAGAATTGATAAACTACAGTCTACATCAGCTAATTATTTCTAAAACCTTTAATAATTTTTAAGAAATATGCTTGTAATGCGAAATTAACAACCAACTTTGTTTGCTGATACGGAATAAATATTATTGCATTATTGTTAGTAAACTGTTTTTTTTACGAACTTAGGTAAGCTAGAACACCGCTGAAATGCAGAATATCAAATTACGCTCTTTCTATTGTAGAAAGCAATACCCTAGTGAAAAGACGCCCCTTGACACGATCTTGTCAATAAGCTGAAAAGGCGCTGAATTGTTTTTTATCAAACACATTTCTGTGAAATCCATGAACTTGAACTCATATTGAACCCTGAGATTTGTTGATGCGTTAACAAAGTTATAATTTGCATGCGGTAGCAATATCTCATTTTAAAAGTAGCTTTTTCAGGATTGTTTTGAATTTACTATACTGACTGCATACTGTATTACTGTTACTGAAATATAATCTTGTAGTTGTTGGCAATTTTACGATATGCATATCGTTCAATATAAGATTTTTACTGACGAGTTATGGGCGCCTGGCACAAAGCCCCCCCCCCCCCTGGAATTTCAAAAATAGATGTTTACGGGAATTTCTCGTGCACACAACCAGTCGGCAACTATCCGCTAGATACAGAGTGGCCCACGAAATGATGAACGATCTTGTTTTATGCAAATGTCAACAAATAAAAAAATTGTAAAATAATTGTATGGTTATCCAGAGTCTATTGAAATATAATGAAAACATTTCTTCGCGAAACATTCAACAATCGTGTGATTTCGAATAATTACCCGGAAACAATTGTAGAATCTTTTGGTCATCCTGTAGTTCAGACTTAAACCATGCGATTAGGTACTATGTTGGGAGTTTTGTAGATCAATATTTTTGCATATTGGCCACAAACTCTTGCAGAACTCCAGCATAACTCAATTTTCACAAAAAATAATTTACGTATCTTAAAAACTGTTTTTTGTATAGATAATAGGATTAATGCTAAGAAAAAAAAATTACGTAACCTCCCTAAATAAGACACCTCTAGACCTAAAGTGAACTTATTAAATTAAAAAAAAATTGAATACGAAACTATAAATAACTCAGTAATGGAGGGTTTTCAGAATCGTGTTATCTGAAACTCTTTTGGACGTGTAGAACTCGTCCTCAAAATTTAGTTTTCTCTATTATCTTTATAAATTTCCAGGTATGAGAAATACGAAATTGAACTCATTTTGAATTTGTTACTCATGAGTTGGCTTTTCAAACTAGAGATTTGATATTTGGAATGAAAATAATCGACCATTCGTTTATTAATGTATTCCGAAATACTTCGAGTTGGTACAGAATCATTCGAATGATTTTACAACTAATAAATTTTTGGTTTGGCCGCTTATAGAAATATTACAAAAGAAGGCAACAATTGGCGATGAATGTTGATAAAATAAAAAATAACAAAAATAAAAAATACAATTCGAAGCTGAAGGTTTGCGGCGAGCGGCAAGACGATGAGAACGAGAATTCATTTATCACAAAGCATTTGATAAGCAACCGGAGAGCATTTTTACTACTTTTTAACGCATAGGTACATCCGTATGATTTTATCAGAATGAAACATTCGATTACTATTTCATTGGAAAAACAAGGATTCAACTACAAAATCATTCGATTATGCTTATCACTAGTCAAAACTCGAGTTCGTAGTATGCAATATTGTTTAAATTATGTTCTAAAGGGTGTCCCGTAATATTACCATATGTCCTTTATGGGACACAACGCTCCAAATGGTGGTCTCCGTCATACATTGAGATATTAAATTCAAACTTTTGCGCGACTATTTTAGTAGAAATGTTTTTCATGTTTACTCGATTTTTTAAAACGTTTTATTTATCTTGGTAATCGTTGAAATTAGCGACTTCTAACAACAGTACTTTTTTTCTGCATTTTTTTTGTATAGAAAGTAATTTTTTTAAGTCAAAATTTTAAAAGATGTGTTAGTAAGAAATATATTAAGACATACGTCGAGTACCCCGCACATCTAGTTTATAGATATAAATGAAAAAAGTATTATGGTAAATTATTACTAACACAAAGTTTGTATCAAACATCTCAGTTTATGGCGAAGATATTCATTAATACGTAATTGCCCTCCACCATCATTGAGATGGCTGTTTTTGGAAAAAGGTGCGTTTTGGACATTTGCTCGCACTGTAATGCGGTTTACATAGGACAAACAATTAGAAATTTTGATATTAGGTACAAGGAAAACGTACGTTGTTACAAGTATAAACACCCCCATAAATCCAATTACGCTAAACACTTATTAGAACACAATCATTCAATGTCATCTGATAACACTATAAAATTTTTACACTTTTGTGATGACAAACGTAAGTTGGATATACTAGAAGCATTTGAAATTTACAAGCATTTAAAATCTGTACCTTTAATGAATGAACAAATTCATCTCTTAAACTTACCGTTATTAGACGTTTTGGAATGAGAACTCAAGTCATCTGGACGCAGACATAGAAAACAAGATCTAGTTATAAATATTTCTTGTTCCTATAGCAACACCAACTATTTACTTTTAATCTTGCTTTTGCTAATGACGTGTAAACACGTTGAAATACGTATAAGGCTAAATTAAAAAACCCGTTGAAGTTAAGAATTGTTTTATTTACATTAAATTAAAATGAACTTCGACGAATAAATAAACATTTGTTTATTGCTCTTTTTCGACTGAAATTCAACTGGAAAACACGTTCTTGCACTTTTTGCATCCTATGGCAGGACACGCTGTATATAAGAAATATTAAACTGGTTTCGCTGAGAAGTGTAGACTTACGTGGCCCTCCTCGTTAGCGTTAAAATTCGGCATCCTTTCCAATTCTACATATTGTATGTAGATATGATTTAAAATAGGTTTCCTTGTTCAAGAAACATTAATCTTAACTCGTTTTTAACATGCGATCTATCGGTTTGGTATAATTGAACGACATAAATATCATAGTCATATCGGCAAAGTCCATATAAAGCACATTATCATTATGCTGATGTAGCACTTTTCCGGAATACCGTTTTGCCCCATATTCTTCTAATATTATAGATTTCCTTAAAATAAATCTTGTTTGCTATACAGCGTTTAAGTCAGGCGAATTACCTGTCCATTCAGTTACTTTTCAGAAACTCTTAAAAGATTTTGGCTTTTTCGCGATGCGATAGAGCATTGTTATGAAGTTAACAAACTTCTGACACATTTATAACACTTTGAGGATTTTTCAAAAACGAGATAACATTTTATTGCTAAACTATTAGCTGATAAATAGTCAGCATTCTGAAAAACATCTTGATGTTTCATTTTGGACGTCAGTGCAGTAAAACTAATTAATAATTCGTTGTAATAAGGTTTTAATAAGATACTGGTAATGATCCTCATTTTGTATAACCTTCACTGAAATTTTGATAATTTGGCCCGCAAGCGCAACAAATATAGCATTCATTAAGTTGATGCCAAGTGCATGTAGTCGTCCTCGTTTCACACAGCAAAATATGCATAAAACTAAAATCAGAAGCGATTTTCAATACTTCCGGCAGAAAACGCTGGCTTTGAAAAAGGGGTGGTTAAAACTAGTTTGTGTGTGAACTGTGCATTCGCATTTGCTATCAAAAGTCGACCTCTAGACGGATATAAGTGAACTTCACCCAATAACAACTGCATCTAAAACCGTGACAAAAATATCTACCAAAATATGTTTGTTATTTCGCCTCTCCGAGATTTAGCTTAACCTTGGTAATGGGTAGCCTTCATTGCAGATGGTTATATACAAGAGCCTGTATAAAGAGTGTTGTTCTCTGATCATTAGCCTGTAGCCATTGAACAGCTTACTAGCAGAACCCGTGGTATGCGCCCCACGCTGTTTTTGTTGGTAACTTCTTAAAAAACAATATATAATCTGTGTCGAGACAGAAAATATCTAATCATTACAATAAATATATTGAAATTATAATTCTATTATTTCATTATATACAATATTGTTAGTAAAGGTACCCACTTTCCCTTTAAAGTGGCCCTGTTTATTAGTGTTCGTAACTGTAATAACCGCGTGTGCTGTTCTAAATGCATTCCTAGTTTATGAAATTGATTCCTATTCTGAAATAGTGTTTTTTTAATTGAATTAGTAATGCAGTAACGCAGCTAAATTAGTACAATGCTCCTATTGAACAGCTCTCACGATTTCCTCCGTTACAGTGGTTTGTACTACATTTACCGCGCGTCCTTTTGATGACAAATTTTTTAGACGCAAATGTGTATGTAATGCTAATGTGCATAATAGTACATATAGTTTTAATTGTAGCGTGAATGTGTACGAAACTCGACAAATGAATATTCGAAGGCAATCGTGAAGAACTGTTTGCTGGGCTGCGTTCCCAGGTCTCTCTTCGTATGCTTACTCGCCTACGTTTGTTTTGTGAATGCCAGCTATTAGCAGATTTGGCCCAAACAATACAAACCAATAGTATACACTTAATGCAGCTTATCTCTACGGAACAGAAACGTGAACCGAAAAAAAACGATGTTCGGTTTCGGTTACGGTTCAATTTTTTTTTAAATTTTAGTTACGTTTTCGGTTACGTTTTACCACTACTAAAAATTTCGGTTTCGGTTACGGTTACCGATATTTTTTGGCTTCTTTTGATGAAAAGCAAAGAAAATTCTCGAAAAAATCATGATATGCAAATGTTGAAGTTATCACGAAAAATTGGAAGCATTAAAAAAAATTTCGTTCGTGTCAAATTGTAGAAAAATCTGCTGCTGAAGCGTTAAATCAAAAATAAAGTAGCAACGACTTTCGGCTCTTTTCAAAGATCAGACTGTACGTGGCGTCGTAGTCTTTCGGTTGAATCCGCCTTGTCACGAAATGCCCACATAATTTTTTCAAATTATTTAAAAAAAAATACGCATTCGACAATAGATTAGAAACATAGAAATCCTGGAAACATGACAACAATGTTTGAAAAAAGTAATGAAAAGTAAATTACTCTATGTGACAGACCATGCCTGGGCTTTTCATGTAATGCTCAATTATACCATCTTCCTACGATATACCCCAAATCGACCGATGCCGGTTGGCAACATTTTGCCGGTACATCGGATAACATGCAACGTACTTTACCGGCAATTTAAATTTGGCTTGCGGATGGCGTGTTGTTTATGTATGTATTCTATATTCTAGCATCGACTATCAACACACGCCGGGTCTTAGTAGTAGAATGCGTGTACAGCGTTGTGTGTGAGGCATATGTTGGCCGAGATTCGAGTCTCGAGCTAGCCACATTTTTAAAATTTTAATTTTAGTGTTTTTTTAATGTGGTTTACAATATTTTTTGCTGTTGACTATTGTATACATGGTTACATGCTGCTGTTTATGTCCCATAAAATAGTTGCAGGCCGCAGGCGCAGCACCGTGCACACTGTCGGCTCACTGACTGCCAATAACACACAAATTACGTACTAGGGAATAAAACGGAAAAGTATATTTTGCTGAAAAAATATCCATATCATGTTATACGATGACGTCATAGCGGCAAAAACTTTGCATTCGCGTTTGGGAAACATTAACAACTCTAATCGTTGCTTCGGCTACAACCCTAATGATAGACCAAAAAGGCTGAAAATGCGAAATGCGAAGATTAAATAGCAAATACTTATCGTTATTTGCTAGAACAAACAAGTGTCGGTTCTGCATTAGTCGGAACGAAAATTACCGGTAGATTCTTAAAATCGTTACGGTGACGGTTCAAGAAATTTTTAATTTCGGTTTTCGTTTTGGTTTCGTTACGGCTCGGAAAATTCTGCTTTTTTTTTCTGGTTTTCGGTTACGGTGCACGTCCTTGCTACGGAATAATGTAGTGGGCCACTGTGCAAAAGAATGTGTGTCTTATATAATGAACGAGTAAATATGTGGGTTTTATTATTGGGGGCCCTCATCACTAAAAGTTGAGACAGGCGGAACGAATCCGGATTTACCATATAGATAGATTAGATAGATTCTTATTGCCAATCTGTGATTTTTTTGGAACTGGTCTTTAGACAAGGTACAATTCTGCAATTCTGTCGAATTTAGTTCGCACTAGTATAGGGTGACCAAATCATAAACTTGAAAAAACGGGACACACCCAAGGAGGGCCTGGGGGCGATACCCTCCAGTTAAAGGGGGGTCCGAGGGGCCTCCCTCGGGACGTAATCATTGAAACGTCACAAGACAAACACCCGCACTCTGACTTTGTCTGTCGTCTCCGTTTATCCAACCCACCACCAGCGTCGGCAGAATAGGGGTTGGGAGGGGGAACAGTGCTGCCACCATGCGAGGTTTTACCGTTTTAGTGATTTTAAAATGTGTTTATTAGTACCCAACGTAAATACGGGACAGTATGTTTTATGACGGGACATTTAGGCGTCCCGGGAGACTTTTTCGGGACTCCGGGTACGATCGTGAAAAAACGGGACAATCCCGTTTTTACGGGACGTTTGGTCACCCTACACTAGTATCATATACATATGATTATTTTTTAAGAAACTATTAGACATAAGAAAAAGAAGAAGCATCTAAAAAACTGTCCTTGGAAGCAAATTAAACAAACTCAGTACTGGTCAACATCCCAAAGGCAAAACAAGTTGTTCCAGTTTTTAAAACTTTTCCTTTGCAAACAACACATTATTTTCTTCGTGTACTCATTTTGTTGACCAGACACAGAATTTATTTTTTGGGAAATATTCTAGAAATAAATAACTTTCAGAAAGCTTCACCGCTAATAAAAATTGTTGTTTACTTGCCCCTCCTTGAATGCACGCATCAATATTTCAAGGAAACCAACATAGCCACATCTTCAGAATATAACCTTTTGGAATTATTATGTTTAATATTATGCTCAATAATACTGCAGATACAAACAAGTACTGACGTAAACGAGCACGCTGAACCCGCGTGAAGGGTTAGTGGACCCAGTGTAATGGTGACGCCCTCCTCGTCGACGAGGACGACGCTGCGTGGCGCCCGCGTGCCCTCATCGAGGAGGCGTGAGCGTTAACGCACATCTCGTCTGTGTTATAAATGTTATATAAATGGATAGGCCAAAGTGTGAACATTTTCGAGGACGTATGCAGGAATAACCTACATTCACTAAGCTGTCCGTTGCGAAATATTAAATTTTTCCCGGGTATTTTTAACGGTCGTGATGCCGTTTTTTTGCGGATAAAGGTCCAAGGACGATATTGAAACTTCAAGCCCCTTCGAGCTAAAAGTGTTGGGTTCTCATAGCCTTTGACCTCGGCTTTCTCTAAAGAAAAAGGCGTAATTGGTCGCTTCATTAGTTGGTATCTTATCGTTTGAGTAATTACTTTCACTTGAGTGATGTTGTGAGGATAATATGTATACACATTTTATTCTCAAACAGATATTACCAATTTACAATTACATTTAAAATTTATTTTTGTTATCTTTGGCTGATTTTTACTGCTAAGGCTTATCACCGATACCAGGGGGTACAACTTATTAGAAGTGTTTTTATTGTTAATAGTAAAATGTAAGATAACCATGTGACGAGTTTCTAAGGTCATTTTAAGTAGAACACGTCGAATAAACATGGATCCGGAAACGCTTTCTTACGGAGTTACAGCCTCCCTACGATGGAATAAACTAATTACTATCTGCCATACATTGAAATATTTGATTCAAATTCTGTATGGATATTGTATTATTCATGAATAACATTTTCGCTTGTTTTTACTTAAATCCATTCACCAGGGGCGTATATGTAGGGGTAAGAGAGGTATCTCACCTTATTTTAAACACTTCTTACATCTACGCCCCTGGTGATGGGATTTTAACGAAAATAAGTGAAAATGTAAACCACCAATAGTGAAATATTCAAAGAAAATGTAGATTAAATATCTCAATTTTTTGCAGAAAATAAAAAACGATATTAGACAGTCTTCGGGAGGCGGTAACGAAGCCTTTCTATGGCACTCTAAGTCAGACTGTCTGTGGACTTTGCACAAAATTACTAAAAATGTCAAAATTTTCCGTTCCAGCTTAGTATATGGGATCAAAATTAAATTCTCAACAACTTTTCCTAATAATTTTTTTCGATATCGCCAACGCGAAGCAAAATATTGAGAATTGGTTCTATTTGTGAGATCGCAGTAGACTGGGTTTACAACGTACATTTGAGAGGAGTACCACAAAAGATGCATCTTGTGAAGTTCAAAGACTTTGCAAAAATTCAAATCTTCACTCATAAAAATAACGAAAATATCAGTCTGTCTTCAACTTAAATGCGACACAGTGTATATTAGAACACATTTTCTTTACCTCTGAAAGCTTCTTTCCTCATTTTTATTTTTATTTAATGCTGGCTTCGTGTTCTACACAGCTATAGTCATAGTCACATGATCTTCAGCACAGGCATGCACATGACTAAACTGAGACCACAACAGTACTCACGTTTATGCGCTATGCTTATGCACCAGTGTTGCCAACTCGTCGGAATTTCCACTTTTTTGTAAATTTTAAGTATCGCAAGGAAAAAAGAAATTTTACTAGGTCTTTTTAATAAGTTGTCTTAGATTTTCTTCTCTGTGTTGGCGTTGTTTTGTAAATTTAAATAAGTTAGTTATTTTTTATTTTCAGTTTTTATTATAAGAGAAATCACTAGACAACAGAAGTGTACTTTTAATACTGAATTACAGAAAAAAAAAGTTCCATTTCGTAGACGTGGGGGTTCATGTGTAGAAAGTGTTGCGCTTTTGTGTAAAATGACCTCAGGACTTTAAGTTTGTACAGAAAGTCAAGCAAAACAAAAAATATAAACTAAAGTTTTAGTCACGTTCTACCATATGATCACAAATCATGGGGGCAACGGTCTCTACGGTAAAGAGCACAGGGGACTGTCCCCCCTACATTAATTTTGTTTAAAAGTGACCTCCTATTGACCTCCAGAAACTCAAAAAGGGCTTTATAAAAAATGTATGTCTGTGGGTATGTGACTATGTTCGTTCCCTCATATCTCCCGAACGGATGGACCGATGTTGATGAAACTTGAAATGATCAATGACTGTTGGTGCTAAAAACTCTGTTTAAAGTTTGATGCGAAAATCTAGACGAAGTGTTTCGCTCAATTTGTTATGGTATTTTATTAATTGGTTTTCAGCGATGCAAATCGTTACTATAACAAGGACCTCGTCAATGTGGCTCTCATAAGCAAAATAAATGTTAAGCGCCACTGCATTTAACGACACACCTTTTTTGCACCACTCCTACTCGCCGAGTTCACTTACTAATTTCAGTACTTGCACTTTCGTCTCGTCCAACCCTTTTGAAGATTAATGAGGTTATCAGGTCATGGTCCTTTCGCAAAACATGAGTTTTTCTAGAATATAATTTTACATAAATTTGCATCTGTTTTGGACATTGTTTACCAGATAATTAAAACCGGTTATCTTTTCTTTGGAAAATACCCGATGTAGTGTAAACGAGCCAATTGTTAAAGTCATTAGCAACACGTGGGGTTTCCAGTCAAAGGTAACGCGTCCTTTCTGGTTTCTTAATTAGTATTGCGTGTTTTTCCCCATAACTCGCTGGTCCATATCAGTTAAGCGGTGGATGCACAACAGATTTTGCTATCTTATCAATTGTAGTTTATTTTTAAAATTGTATATATAGATTAGTCATTGTTGCACTTCATTAAGAAACAGTAAATAATTTGAATTGATTATACAGGGTGAGTCATTGAAGGGGTACCCTTTCATAATTTTCTTAAAAAATTCTTTTCTTTAGTGGTCATGTTGACCATCTACCACCAAATACGGGGTTCAAACACAATCCCTTAAAGTATCTAAAAAAACAATTCCTTAATATACAGGATGTGTAAAAAATGTATAAAAATTAAAGACAGCAAATTATTTAAATAATATTTTATTCTTCAATTTTTCTTATATTGTAAGAATACATTATGAAAAAGGCTCTTTTAAATCTAAGTTATATATAATTGCAAAATAAATAACTACAAACTAGTTATAAAAATCACAGATAATAACACAAGTTAGTAAAAACTTATAGAAATGAGATGAAATGGAATGTACAGTGAGGGATGAAATTTAATAAAAAAAAGTCTATACAGATTTGTTTAAATCTAAACTGGCGCTGGTTGCAATGGGCGAAGAACCGCAGACATGAGACCCACTTTTGGTGGAGCTGTTATAGACCGGTCCTTCGCGTGTCTTTTAACGTGCTTAGCCAAATGATCAGACCTCATGAAACAACGTTGGCAAACTTCACATTTAAACTTCTTTTCCCCAGTGTGCGTCCGTTTGTGTCTCGAAAGTTCATCGGAACGTGAGAAACGTCGACCACATTGCTCCCACTGACAGACAAACGGACGCTCGCCTGTATGTGTTCTATTATGGGCTTTTAAATGCGACGATTTGAAATAATTTTTTCCACAGCCCTCATACGTGCACTCGTAAACGCGGCGTCGTTCTTGTTGCAACGGCGCTGGGGTAGGTGGCGTTAAAAGCACAAATTGGGCGGGAATAAGGGTAGCACTTCCGTCCGCGGAAACAAACACCGCGCGTGGGGTTTGATTCTGAGCCAGAATTTTTGGCGCCAAAGTTGGAAGCGAGAAACTCGGCATGGAATGCAATTTTGGTGGAGGCGCCGCCACAGGCACTGTTGGTATAACGACGGGGGTTTCCCGGTATGTGTTCTTGGTGTTCACGTAAATTTGCTCCTTGCGATTCCCCATTTTGAACTTTAAACATTTGAGGATGTTGAATTCCTCCACGAATGGAGATGGTAAGGGTGCCGGGGTGCATGAACCATCCTTGTTGGCTTTCATGATAACCGAAACTGTGCGCGGTTGTTCTGGTGGTGGAGTTCTGGACAGGATTGCTGCTGCTGCTGCTTCTGCATCTCTTCGGCAAATCCGTTTTTTCAATGGATATTCGAGTTCTTCACTTTCTGAATCTGAGGGTTGAGGGGTTAGGGTGCCTGGTATCAACGAGGCACTTCTTTTTCTCAGGAGATCATGAAGACTATGTAGTTTGGTTTCTTGGTCTGATTCTGAACACTGCAAAAAAAGAACAAAATAATTAGATATTTAGTTTAAAAAACAATAAAAATTACTGAATCATGAAGATGGGGTGTTAAACCATCCATGGAATGTCAAGGGCAAAGTTTGAATTTAATTGATAAAATAATAAACTTACATAAATTAGGGGTGGTGTGGATGGTGGTGATAACAGATGCATTGCTGCGTTCTCGTTAATCATTTTTAAATGTCTTAAATTAAAACTTCACTAATAGCACTTCGATGGATAGATGAGGTTGGAAAAAACAACTTGTTCCGAACGAAGTTTATAAAGAAATGAAATACATCTGAAGTGGCGCGTTTCGTGTTATTGCTCCAGCATGGGGTGTGTGAAGCTTTTCAGACAAACGGACCAATAGAGAATGGGGGCTCGTCGACGAAAGCCAATAGAAACGGTTCAGTCAGTCGGTCACCGCGTGATCAACGTCGTGGTGTTCACGTGCACACGGGATGATATCCGCGACCACGGCCGTGATGCTTACGTCACAAAGCGTGTAAAGGTAGCACTACGTCACCGGCAAGCCCGCTCCTTGCGTGTCTATAACCTCTGCAAGATCGATCTGACTGCTGCAGGATGCGGTGTAGGCGTGTTCTTGGTGCGGATGAACCTTTCGTACATTAACTGCTTAAGGAAAGCTATTGTTGGATGCTAGTTTTACAAATAAGCAACCTTGATGTTCTATTGTTGGTAATGGATAAATAGCGCCCAATTGACTCGAGCTACTCAAACCCACTTCCTAAATATATCTAGAACAACACATTTGAAGTTGCCCTACGTGCTTTTGAAAATATGACAAAATTATCTTGGGGAAATCGGCGATGAGCGAAATCATCAAGAAACTTCATCAAATAAAAATTATGAAAATATCCAATTTGGAACTAATGTATTGGTGGTGATGGAGCTGATAGCTTCGAAGTTTTTCCCCTGACTACAGATGGTAGAGTGACCAAAGTGACTGACATTTTTCGAAATGAAGCAAAGGGCTCGAGATACTTTGGAAAAAAATTATGAATATCAGAAATTTAGAAGTAACGTACAAAATAATAATTTACGTCCTGCTCCTGATGAAGGAGTTTAAAGCTGCCAAGTTTCTCTCCTGACTACACCACAGTCAGCAAAGGAATGGAAGATTCTACCCCTAAGTTGATGGAAATGTTCCCAAATTTTTTTTCTCGCACTTGATTAAATGAACACAATGGGAAACCGAAAGAGAAGCCTGTAAAAGTCCAGACATATTGTAATGAAAACTCCAATGGCGTACACACAGGAGGATCAAGTGTACCACCGCAACCCTTTGTAGCTGAAATTTTCTAGATTTTAAAATAAAATTAATCGCCATTCACTGTACGAAAAAAAAACATTTAGGAAATCGTTAGGGAACTCCCTAAATATCTGGACTATTTTATATTTTTAGGTATTTTCACCTTTGCTCCGACTTAAAAATAGCTAACTAACCCAATCCAATTGCAAAAATAATGTTATTCTTAGCGTTTTCTAGCTACTTATAATTATAATACAGACGTTAGTGGCAACGTTAGACATTTAACTATAATTGGAAGTTTGGGGTGTGTTAGGAAACTTTTTTTCGGAAAAGTTTTGAAATTTTTTGGTCTGAATAATTTTAATTTTACTTTTTCCTCAAAATTCGTTTCTTAGCAATTTACAAATTTTTTGTTAGCATATTATATTTCGATTTTCAATCTTTCACCCCTTTATAAAAAAGGAATTACCTACAATTTACATAGCATAATAAAAACATTTAGAAGTTCTCAGTATCAATGAAAATTTCCACAAACAAATTACTGAGGTAACCGAACAGGTAAATTTCTCGACACGAGTGACGTCATGTTTACCTGTAAACAAATAAATCCTGGCAGGTTCACACCCATAAAATTGCCAATGTGCGTCTTGTATTTTGTCATTTTCTTCCAATTGGTGCATAAACG
Organism: Ctenicera cuprea; assembly: GCA_958336395.1. Taxonomy (NCBI): domain Eukaryota; kingdom Metazoa; phylum Arthropoda; class Insecta; order Coleoptera; family Elateridae; genus Ctenicera; species Ctenicera cuprea. The sequence goes on along the minus strand of OY284487.1, from coordinate 16,178,421 downwards.
TTTACAAATTATATTTAATCTAAAATTCGAATGTAAACACATAGGTGTTTATTTACAAATTTTATTACGAAATAGTAATGAGATCATTCATAAAAACTAGTAGGGGCCAATCGATAAGCTGAAATCAAAACTGATTACTACTACAGACCTCTATCGAGAATCAGCAGACAGCTTATAATGAATTCTACTAAAGAATACTAGTAGTAAAGCTTTCTATACAAAAAAGTAATTAACTACACGAAGTAATATTGAGGACCAATAGAGGACGCAACAACTCATATGGTGAACGAAGTCCGTAGACAGATTCCTCTACGGACTTGAATGTTAAAAAATCCAATACTTTAAAACATTTTTTTTTGTTTAGCAAAAACGGTAATTTTTATATGTAAGATCATTAAAATAAGCGATATTAATTTAATATCACTGTATAGTGCAAAAACTGTCTTTTCAACAGCGCGACTAACTAAGTTTAATTTGAGGCGCTAACGTTTACTTAAAATACCGCAGAGAATTAGAATGAGAAAAAAAAAACAAAAATTAAACAAGAACAATTGCTGAGAAGCAAGGCTCGATGATTTACTGGAATTATTTAATATGTTTCGTGCAGCAAGCTTTGAATTCCAGTGCAACGATAAAAAGCTTGTAAATGTTACGATGTGTGTATATTGTTGGAAATATCAATAAATAGAGTTTATAAATCAGCAAAAACATTTCTGTTTCAGTGTCTTTGATGCGGTAGAGGGAGCGCTTCATCCGATAATAGGAAGTAAATTTTTATAAATTGAGCCGCCATTTTGTAACGGTGAGAGATATCGAAAAACTTTAAATATAAAAGTGGTTCAGTTTAACGGGGCCTTTAAAATGAGGTATCACTTGACCCTTTGCTCCATTTAATATTTATGTGATAATGTTTGAATGTTCCCGCTCTTTAGAGGAGGAAGGGGAAATACTAGTATTTATCCTTTCTCCTCATCTGGTACATCGTTGGAAAGCTAATTTAATGAACTTTAACGATCAGTACCAAGCGACCGCAATTTTTCCTGTGATTAAATCAAATTGCTAGTTAATTTAAGATAATTTAATTTGCGCCTAGACTTAACCAGTGTCGGGCCTAATCGAATGATATTACTAATCCAACTATTGATTCTCGAATGATTTTAATAGTCGATATTCATTCGGAATAAATCATTCGTATCAGAAATGCGCGCGTATCTGACGAATGCAAATTTGCAAACTTCGTTCCCAACGTCTCTCGCCGGACTACTCGGCAAAACAATCACGTTTTTTAAAATTATTTGTAACATTTTGCTACTTTACAACTTACTATGCGAGTGTAAAACATTATGCTCGATGCTGATGTTGAAATCAATATTATTTATTTAATAATGCTGCCAACAGGTCTAGCCCAATAACAGGCAACAAATAAGAAATACAATTTTGCATACAGCATAGACACGCAAATAATTAAAAATTATACTGTAATAAAAATAAATATAATAAACAAATGAAGAAGAAAACACTTAAGAGATTATAAATGAAAAAAAAGTTAAATTTATTAGTTTATTACACTGAGCTTCAGTCAAGCATCTCCACAATGTCAGTTTTCAACGGGCGTAGAGATGTACACAGTAAGAAATTTTTTGTTAGATTGACTAAAATTTTTAGTTCCAGCAGGTCCACTACTGTTTTTAGTAACATTGACAAACAGCCTATTACTAACCTTTAAAGAATTTTATTTGGTAAATGTTGACAAGAAATAAAAGTTAGTTTTATCATTTATGCCGCAAAACTTACAACAATGCAAGAGTACTTACTATTTAGTTGGATAGAATTTATAATAGAGTAGTAAATTTAACATTTTTTTGTTAAGATGAACAAAACATTTATGTCTATTTAATAAATGCAATTTGTAAGATTTACAAACACGCGTTGTTACCTTAAGATCAAAGATTGTAAGTTCAGCAATAGCTTTTTGTTAAGACTAACAAAACATTTATGTATACTTAATACATGCAATTTGTACGATTTACAAAAATGAGTGGTTACCATGAGAGTACAGTGTTGTAAATATAGCAACAACTTTTTGTAAGATAAACAAAACATTTAAGTCTACATAACAAATGCAATTTGCAATATCTACAAAACTACGTTGCTACCTTAAGTGCACAATATTGTAAATTTAGTATTTCATAATCGCCGATTAAAAAAAAAGGTGTTTAAAAAAGTATCGAGAAATTTAAGGTCGTATAGTACTCGCTTATACAGTAAATAGTCTTAATAAACATATGTCCGAAAATGCTTCATTACTGAACTATGCCTGCTCAAAGAGGATCCACTTCTTGGTCAAAAACTCAAACATTGTTTGCGCTAATTATTTTAAATTTGGTATAGACATTGTTACTGAAAATTTACTTTTTTACCTATTTTTATTTATATACGACAACCAAGGGTTGCCCAAGAAGGGGGGGGGTTACACTTTTACAGTTAAAATATATGGTGTATCCCCCCACTGGTTGACGTATGTAAACGAAAATAAGTAAGAAAGTAAAGCTTCAATAACAATGCCTCCACACCAAATTTAAAATAATTAGCGCAATCAATGTTCGAGTTTTTGACCAAGAAGTGGCGCCTCTTTGAGCAGGCATAGTTCAGTAATGAAGCATTTTCGGACATATGTTTATTAAGACTATTTAGTCTATAAGCGAGTACTATACGCCCTTAAATTTCTCGATACTTTTTTAAACACCTTTTTTTTAATCAGCGATTATGAAATACTAAATTTACAATATTGTGCACTTAAGGTAGCAACCTAGTTTTGTAGATATTGCGAATTGCATTTGTTATGTAGACCTAAATGTTTTGTTTATCTTACAAAAAGTTGTTGCTATATTTACAATACTGTACTCTCATGGTAACCACTCATTTTTGTAAAACGTACAAATTGCATAGCAACACAATACTGTACATAAATAATCTAGTTTATTATAGCTGATAGGTTGGTAGAAAGTTGTGGTTAAAAACCAAAGTTGTTAGGTTTCTACCATTTTTCTTAGATCGACGTCCAGTCAACACAAGTTTTTACATTCCTGCATCAATTATAATTATTACTACTTAAATACTTTCTCTTACTTTAAAAAATTAAATGTTATTAAATTAGCCAATATCAATGTTTGCAGTAAGAGTGTATGAAGGAGATGCGAAGAAAAAAAAGTTAGGTGCATACAATATTTATTTCAATAACACCGCAAATAACATAAATAACAACATATTATGTATAGGTACTTAGAAAAGTAACTCAAGTTTAGGTACAATAACGTTAAGATGTTCCTGTGTAGGTTGGTGTAGATCATAAGAAGCAAAGTGCAGTAATTTGTTTAATTCTATTACTTTGGGAAGTAAATTAGTTATAGTTCGGGCATAATCAGTTTTTGTTTCATGAGAAGGGAGAAGACCTGGCGGCATATATTGGAACATATGTTCAACTACTATGTTAACGAGCTTCTTTCTGTTTGGGTCATCCAAGGTTCTGTGCTCTTTATAGAAAGCTACAATTTCCCTTCCTCCTGGATGGGATAGTATATAATTTTTTAAAACCTTAAACAAACAAAAATATAGAAATCTGTTTTTAACAGTTTTTACAGGATGTGTAAACAATGTTGCACTTAGTAGATTATAGATATCAACTTACTTCATTTGTTATTTTGTTATAATTTACAGCGGCAGTTTTTATCTTTTTCTTAGGGATTCGACAAAAAGATAAACACTCATCATCAGAATCGTCAAAATTTGTACATGACGTGTTGGAGCTAACAGAGAGATTATATATAGTATCAGTACTACAAGTACTGGTACCTCCTGTATAGGCTTTTGAGTAAGTTGAAATGGGAGATGATGATAGTGCGGGTGAAGTTGAAGATGATCCAGGTAATGATGATGTCCCTGAATTTTATAACACATATACTTAATTATATTGAATGGTTGCAATAATATAAGATGCAGATTTAATAAGTAATAACTAAATAATAATCAAATATAACACACCTAAATCGTAAATGTGATGTATTGCAGTTACTATTTTTAAAATGACTCCTGTATGAGAAAAGTTTAAAAAGGATTTAATAAAGTTATGTCTCATTATTGCCCCTTCTGTATCATAAAATTCTATATCTTGCCCAAGAAGTTCAGGAAATGTCTGGTACGCTAAAAATTAAAAATACTTAAATAATCAGACATTTAGGTATGTATGGTTAAAAGATAACATTGAAGATAAAATAATGAAATTTATAAAAGTTGATAATCATGATATGAATTTTTGTCAATACAAACCTGTGCTCTTTATAAGATCGTATTCTGGCGAGATCAATGTAGCCCACTTCAATCTGTCTTTATGTTTAAAACGGACGTGATACATTGGAGAGGATGCTTGACTAATATTCTCACAAACATTTTCATTAGCTTCTAGCTCATTGGAAATAAATTCAGGAGTCTACAATTTAAATTTTGAAAATTCATAAGTAAAGTAGGTAGTGTATGACTTCTTTGTCATTTTACATGTGTGTTAATTCGCTGTTTTTTCCAGTCGAATGCAGGCAATTCGGAACGGATTGAACACGGTAATAAAATGATAGAGAGCTATACGAAAATTAAAACGGGAAACATTTTGGCCACCCTGTATAATGAATATGAAATTTAGGTATAATAAAACCAAAAACATATGGGAATACTGATACTCGATACTCGGATCTTGGGTGCGTAAGTAGTCCAACCTTAAACCAGGGTTTCCATTTTTTGAATATAGAAAAACAGGACGTATTATACTATTTACTGACCTACCCGCCCCCCACCAACCACAAAAGATTTGAGAAGAATAGTCCGTAGTCTTGTATTTAATTTTCAAATATCATATTGTGTTTTCATTCCATGTCGTGAGGTACAATTTCTACACGCCATAACGCTAAGGTTGTGAAAACAAAAAAAACAAGCAAAGACGTTCCCCTTAAATTTAAAATTTTCTATTTTTGAACTGCTAATTTTATTGTGCATTGACACGAAAAAATTGAAATTTCAAAAAAAAGGACATTATGTGTCGCGGATCAATTTCTTCAAAGTACGGGCAATCCATGACAGGTAGGAACTCTGGCCAAACCGTTGATTGAATATATTTCAATCAGCGCCTAAACTGCTAATTATTGCGATATTAATTCATTTATTAGTTAGCAATATATGCATTGACAAGGTCAAGGACAAACAGCTTATTTCACGTAAAACGAAACCAACCCGCGCAGCCAGAAGAGCTACTTCGTATTTTGTATTTGTAGTTTAAAACACGTACTACTCAAGCGGGAGGTAAGACAGGGACGCACGCTAATCATGGTTTTGAAACTGCGCAACTACGCTTGGATTTCTCCTTACGTGAAACAAGTTGTACTTACAAGCACAACCAGGGGGTTCCCCTATACTAGTCATACAATTTTTAATGACAATATGATCATGCAAAACCAATTTCCATGATTTCTTGTCAATTTATGTACACTTTTTACAAAAGGAATTGTTTAGTTACGTTTGTGTAAAATTTTAGTTAGGTTAATTTTTAATCAAATGATCTGATCGATGCCCCTACATTAACTTCCACAAAGTGAAACGCTATAAACGAACATGAATGAATTGAAGTAGGTACTTACCTTTTTATCACAAACTATCAACACTACACCACTAAATCGGCGGCGTGTATGTGCAATGCAGACGGATTTGTTTTAAATAAAAGACTGCACAAAAGCGATTTTAGGATTTGATTGCTGCCGATTTGTACCGTACCGACCCGATAGTCTGACGCAACTATAATTCTTAAAATGATAATACAAATAATTTTATAGGTGTCAGCAAAATATTGTGTCAAAACTGCAACTTTTTTGTAAACCCAACTTCTTACCATTTAAATAGAACAAAAATGGTAGTTAATTGTAGAACACTGTAATGCGGTTGTAGTTATGATTGTAGTAACATTAACCAAATAAGCCAGTAGTAATTTCCAACGTTTCTTATGTAAAGTTATCAAAGTAAATAATTGCTCTTACATCCAAATTCTTCATCTTAAAAGAATTATTTGTAAAATTTACTACTTAACGTAGTTACAATAGCGTTTCAATTATTTACAAATTTATAAAGTAAATTTTGCAACTAATAACATAAGAGTTACTACTCATTCATTTAACAAATATAGGAGTTGTTGATGTTGCTAATTATATTTGTTAAAATTAACTACAACGAATTTACTCTTTACAGTTTCGTAAAATTAGCAAAATATTTTTTACTGTGTATGGAATATGTCGACGTTTCTGCATAAGTTTATAATATTCATCATTCTGTATAGTGGGAAATTAATTAAACAATATGTAGTTTGTAAATCATCCTTTTTTTGTTGTCTTTTGGGATTGCTCGGATTGTGCATTTACAGTTGTCTATTGCCTAAAAGCTTGCCTCGGAAGCAAAATCATACGAATGATTTTCCGCAACATATCGAGATATTTCGAGAGGTTCGATTATTGTCATTCTAAATATCTCACCATTATCGCTAGCAGGAGCGTTACAAAGAGTCATTGCGCTCTTGTGCAGAACATCGAAAGTGGCGCTCCAGACCACAATAAAAAATATATTTATACGAAATAAATTAATTCTACAAAAACAAATTAAATGTAGATAATAAGCTGTGTGAAAAGTAAATGAAATAAAAATAAAAATAGAACTTCAAAACTTAAAACTAGAAATAGGTAGGAACCGCTAATTTTGGTATCCCCACGTGTATAAAGTAAACTTGTTTTATTTGCACTGCTTTTTTTACGGAATGGGCAGAAATTTTCCCAGTTCCTAAAATGGGCAATTTCATAGTCATACTTGAACATTCAACTGTATACTTAAAAAATTGTTTTACATTATCGATTATTACAATTATTTATTGGTATTTTATTTTTATTTTAAATTAAGTGTGGGGCCCTAACGGATCTTCTGCAAGCATGAGCCTTTGTGCGTTGCACTTGGCCCCTGATCGCTAGACTCTTAACTACTATTTGTTAACAATCAACCCGTTTATCAGAAAATCGTGATCACTAGTTATATTACTTGTGATCAATATTGGTAATATAACAAAATAATGAATTTTGTAAGCTAGGAAAGTGGAACTGTCTTTTAAATGTTGTTATGTAGGTACGTGGAATATTCTGTATAACTTTTTCGTTTTGAACTGCAATAGGTCACGTTCATTCGTACAAACCAGTTATGCAACACATATAACAATTATAAAAAGTTTGAAAAAATATTTTTACATGGGTTTAGGCCGGTTAGGGGGTATCATAACGATTTTACATGAGGCAGTTTTTATAAAAAAAAAAAATACGAGAAATTTTATAGCGGTATAGCAGCTTAATATTTTTCAAATAATAGTGACGACAAAGAGTGTGCAGTTGAACAAAACAGATGGCGAGGGTTTCTTAAAAAATTCAATTTTGGGAGCTTTCTTATATCATCGCTACGAGGACCGTTCGAAATGTACGTGGCCTAACAAAGAAAACGTTTTTTGGGTAAACAATTCATTTTATTTTCAATATAGTCTCCTGCTCGCTCAAGCACTTATTCCAACGATGCTCCAAAGCAGCAATGCCGTCTTTGTAGGTCGATGAACCCAAGTCCTCAAAATAGCTACTTACAGCAGCGATCACCTCGGAATTGGATGAAAATCTTTTACCGCCATCCATTTTTTCAGGTTTGGAAATAGATAAAAATCGCTGGGAGTCAAATCTGGCGAATAGATCGAATGAGGCATTAATTCGAATCTCAATTCATGAATTTTGGCCATAGCGATTGCAGACGTGTGTACAGCTGTGTTATCTTGATGAAAAAGCACTTTCTTTTTCGCCAAATAAGGCAGTTTCTCTTTGATTTTGTCGCTCAATCGCTGCAACAAATTAGCATAATACTAGCCATTTATTATTTTTCCCTTTTCCAAGTAGTCGACGAAGATAATTCCATGAGAATCCCAAAATACAGTTGCCATAACCTTTTCTGCCGATAAAACCCTTTTTGCCTTCTTCGGTGGCGGAGAACCTTTGTGTGTCCATTGTTTGGACTGTTCCTTGGTTTCGGGAGTGTAATGGTGGACCCAAGTTTTATCGACAATTATGAAACGGCGCAAAAAGTATTTCGGATGTGGCGAAAACGTGCCAAAAGGTCGCGAGAAATAATCAAACGATTCAGTTTTTGTTCCGGTGTGAGGAAACGCGGCACCCACGCGGGAGTATTTTTTCATTTCTAATTCTTCAATTAAAATTCTGTGCACACTGTCTCTTGAGAAGACCACTATGTCTGCTATGACGCGCACTTTTACTCGACGGTCATCCAATACGATGCGGAGGACTTTTTCAATCATATTCGGGGTAGTGGCCGTTTTTGGGTGTCCACTGCGGGGTCCGTCCTTTGTGCTCACACGACCACTCGTCAACCCAGTTTTTCATCATTGAAAACGAAGGAGCGGACTCAAAAATGTCGAATCCAACTCTGCTTTGATTTCGGTTGGTGTTAAGCCTTTCAAATGAAAGTACTTTATTACTGCTCGGTAACTCAGTTTTTTCCATTATTTACGAAATCACTCGAGACGGTCACTTTGGCGCACTGTCAAACACTGTCATATTTAACCTAAGAAATTATGGTTCTGAAAAATGGTAATGCAAATTCCGCCGAATTAGCGCCATCTCTGTGTTAGGCCATATACATTTCGAACGATCCTCGTATGTCATGATGTAAAGGTTTTGAAAAAATTTAGAGTGAACATTTTTGCAAAGTAGCTGTAAGTCTAAATGCACACACATTTTTGCCAATTAGACAACTCTTAAAATTAAATGACTATGAATACTTAAAAAGAGTAAAAAATGCTGATAAAAAAGTAGAAACTGTTTTGTATAATTTTCCGTTTCAACCCTCCTTGTTGAAGTTTCATTTTATTTAACAGTCGGTAGCTGTAAAAGTCGATAGTTTAGTAGTTCAATTGGTACTACGTGAGCAATACTATCCGATTCTGCATTGAGCAGAGTAAAATAAAGCAAACGGAATTCGTAAATTGAAATTTCCTTTTACGGTTGAATTGTTAAAACCTTCATTTTTTTCTTTACAAGCTATCATTCTTATTTAAAGGGAGTAACTTCAAATATTTGAAAATAAGAGATGAAATAGTTCTTTGACCACAAATATCAATTTTCATCATTTTGAAACTTTGAGATAACTACCTGGTTAAATTCCATGCGAGAGTTATCGTCATAATGTGTAGAAAATCAAACAAACACCAACATTTCATGTAAAGAATATATTTTATTAAGAAATAAACTAAAAAGTCAATAAAATGTAAAACATTGCGTTTAAACCGTATTTAATCGTTGAAGCCGCTTAGACTTGTCCTACGCATAACTAACCTTGGCGCCTTATAGATCCAAAATAAAAATATAAAATTTTTAACTACCACAATTACTCAAAAAGAAATTAAATACAATTTCTTTGGTGTATCAAACGCTTTGCTCAAAAAATTATACTTTTAACTCTGAAACAGTAAAAAAGTGTTGGTCGCTTTCTCTCCTTCTTTCTCTCTCAATGCATAAACTGGAAATGATTATAACTGCCTATTTACCTCTCCCTCACCCTAAAGCAAGAACAAATTAAGAAATTTTTACCCCTTTTTCCTCCGGCCAAGCTTATAAATATTCCACCGAGCTAATTCACATCTGCCTAGCCATTCGAAATCGTCGTTTATGAAATGAAATGGGAATTTTATTTTGAAAAAGAAAACGGTTCGTTGTTATGCATTTTAATTTTTGTACAGTTTTAAATTGTTTTTTTTGTTAAGAAGAAACAGTTAAACTTTTTTAGACCCAAAAAATCGTCAGAAATTGTGTACATTATATTGTTCCTTAAAAACATCATCCAGTTCAAGTATAGGAAAACCACAAAGAAAACTAACATAAGATTCAGTTTTTTACAAATTATGAATGTTAATACGTATGTGACAGTGGCGGTTTCTCCATTGGGTCAAATGGTCATTGACCTCCCAATGAAATAAGAAAAAATAAATAATTACTTTTTGTTTGAGTACATAACATATTATACACTATAATATTTAAAAAGTACTTTATAGTTAACTTTTGTATGAGATTTCTATGCGAGAACGTTTATTAGAGAGCTGCCGCAGGTTCCGAAAACGTTTGAATGTTTGAGTATTTCGCGTGCATTAAACGAATCTATGCGAGGGTCATTTGGCTGTCGGTCCCCAATTCCGCTATACGCCACCGAATAAAGCCGCCGGCTTAAAAGGCCTTCAATTGAATAAGAGTGAAATAGAAAGCTCATTGCGGTAAAATTCATATTACACAAATTAAAGAGGATAGAAGTATCTGCATATTAAACACTTCAGGGTCACGAACCCACAACTTCCGAGAATTATGCTATAAGCTGTCCGTGATAAGCGCATGCCAATAGCCGCCTAATTTGCGGGATTCGCACCTACACGACGTAGTAGTGTGAAAACAGTTGTTGGTTGTGTAATCATAATTCAGTGGTGTTATATGATGTGGATTGCGAATGCCATGTAAGAAAATGCTCGCACTTGTTTCCACTGTCTGTTGTTTTGTGATAATTCATTGTGTGATATTGACTGCAAACATTTAAAAACTAAAATTTAAACACATTTTTTTATCGTAAACCTCAAGAAAAATTTTGTGCATTTTAACACACTGGCAATGTGAGTATCAATTTACAATAATTTTATTAGAGAGTGCTTATTGAAAGTCTATTAAAGACTTCAATGAAAATTTTGGTAAAAATAGATCATTTTGCCAACGTTAAGGATGGGTTTGAAATATTAGGCTACCTAAAACTTGGGTAAGAACAAATTTTTTCTAAAAAAATGCTTTAAAATGCCTCCCAGTACAGCACACCACGAGCCGCCACTGGCATGTGTTATTTAAAAAAAATGCAAGATGCTTATAATGCTTTTGTGTCGTTTTATGTACAAAAATCTGGTAACGAATTCTAAAGGAAAACTTCCTCTTAATAACATAAAATCAGTAGCGTATCAAATTAAAGCTCAGTGAGGAATCGCCTCATCTCAGAAAATAAGAAGTTGAGACTTTTGATTGTGAAAATTCTTCCAGGTAGAGCTGAACTTTAAAGTTTCCATTTACTTACCAATTTAATTTAATAATGGATTACGATACAGCATTGTTTCGCTCTAGGAAAAAGAATAATTGCACTAGCGTTAACCACCCTCGGCGAAAATCATAAAAAAAAATTAGGGTAGAATCCGAAAATGTTTTTACTGCTGTCAGTCTTTGTCACTTCGTTAAATGTCTACAGTATCGGCTTGAAGGTTTTAATCATCAGCAGTAATTAAAAATTGGACCAACAGCTTCGTCAAGTGTACCTATTTGTCGACTATTTTGTAATAGACGTGTTGTAGCCGCTGTCAGTAGTGTTCTTCATGAACGTGGGCTTTGTGGAATACCCAAACTGTAGAGTAGCGCTAATGCAGGTCGATAAAATGGTCGACTCGACTCTATAATAACATTCCCAAGTCTTGACGTTTTGGATATTCACATTCACGTCTTCGAAAGTCACTTAGTCGACGTTATGGTCACTGTCAACAGATCCCTCACAAACTTGGACATTATCGAATGCCCAAAATAATAAATATTTCGAGTCTGGCCATCAGAACTCGGAAAAGTGGTTATTATTACTGACTTAACACTTGCTCACTATGAAAACATTTCAACGTCATAATATTTAGTATTTTGGAAATCAAGACAACATTTCTGACGATCTTAACTACTGTCGAATACAATGAGTTCGCAATGGATAGAACTCGATAAAGTCGTCACACTTTATCGATTGCCGTAACTCTGCTAAGTCATAATTTTGGACATTCTGAAAATCAAATCCTCGAGAGACACTTTGTAGTTATTGTCGACTAATTCCTGACGCATGTCGAATATTCCGAGCATGTATAGTATTAGGTGGCCAACACTTTGCTCACTACAATAACGTTGTCAAGTCATAATATTTGACATTTTAAAATATAAGCTTTGTAAAAACACTTTGAGGACGTTGTGACCACTGTTGACAGTATTCTTGACAAACTTGGAGGCTATCAAACACCCAAAACATGGAATCTTAGCAGGTAAATGGGTCATTATTACTTCATTGGCGTTCAGTCGACTACGACTACACTGCCAAGTCATAATATTTGCGATATTAAACTATCAAGTCTTGAAAAAAACCAACTTGAACGGTATCGAATACCTAAAATGGAAAATATTACCATTTCATAATGATTGCACAACAAGGATTAGTTAGTCGACTACGATTACACGTTCAAGTCATGAGTTGAAATTTTGGACATTTACGTTTTTAAAAGTTAATTTGTGGACGTTGTGGCCATAGTTGGAAGTATTCTATACAAACTTGCACTTTATCCCAGACCCAAAGTGTCGAACATTTTAAGTCCATCCAATCCACTAATGCAAGTCAATAAAGTGGTCATTATTAGTTAATGAACACTTTGTCGACTACGATTACATTGCCAAGCTGCAATATGTGACATTTTGGACATTCGAGTCTTCGCAAAACAGTTTGTGGCCACAGTTGACAGTATTCCTTGCAAACTTGGGCGCTATCGAATATTCAGAATGCCGAATATTACGATTTCGCAATGTATACAAGTCGATAAAGTTGTCCGATAAGTTAGTAGACACTACCGATGACGATAACACTGTTAAGTTATAACTTTGGCCATTTTGTACATTCAACTTGGTGAGAAACACTTTGTCGTTGATGTGACCAATGTTGACTGATCCCTGACAAACTTTGAATCGAATGCCTAATTATCATTTAACTGACACTTAAACGACTAGTCAAGTCAAAACATTTGACATTTTGGACTTTCGAGTACTTTGTGGATGTTGCGTCTACAGTTAGCAGTAATCGTCATTAATGTGGACGCTACCAATACCTAAAATGTGGAATAATATGCTTTGTTATGAATACAAGTTGGCAAAATAGTCATTATTAGTCAATTGGCACTTAAAAGACTTCGATAACATTGCCAAATAGTTATATTTGACATTTTGGATATTCGAATCTTCGCAAAACTCTTTGTGGATGTTGCGGCCACAGTTGACATTATTCGTCGTAAAGGTGGACGCTACCAATACGCAAAATATCAAATAATACGCGTTCGTTATGAATACAACTTGACAAAATAGTCAATATTAGTCAATTGGCGCTTAAAAGACTTGATAACATTGCCTAGTACTAATAGTTGACATTTTAGACATTCGATTTTTTGCAAACACTTTGTGGATGTTGCGGCCACAGTTGACAGTATTCATCGTAAAGGTGAACGTTACCAATATCCAAAATATCAAATGATACGCGTTCGTTCTGAGTACAAGTTGACAAAATAGTCATTATTAGTCAATTGGCACTTAAACGACTTCGATAACCTTGCCAAGTCGTCATATTTGTGGATGTTGCGGACACAGTTGACAGTATTCGTCATTAACGTGGGCGCTACCAATAGCCAAAATATTAAATAATATTATAATACTCTCTTTTTTCTTAAGGTGCCATATCCGTTAGCGAATGTTGGCGATCATGTTGGCTATGATCACTTTGTCGACTGCTGCTCTGAAAAGTGATCCTGTTGTCTGTCCAAACCATTGCCTCAGGTTCTTCAACCATGAGGTTCTCCTTCTTCCAGGGCCCCGCTTGCTTTCGATCTTTCCTTGTATGATCAGGTGTAAGATGTTGTATGTGTCTGGCTGTCTCATGATGTGCCCAAAGTATGATAGTTTTCGTATTTTGATTGTTCGTATGATCTCTTTGTCTTTTTTCATTCTTGCTAACACTTCTTCATTTCGTACGCGATCCATCCAACTTATGTGCAGCATACGTCTGTATGTCCATAATTCAAAGGCTTCTAGTCGTTTTAGGGAAGTCTCTGTTAGCGTCCAAGCTTCTACTCCGTAAAGAAGGACTGTGAATACATAGCAGCGTACTAAGCGCATTCTCAGTTGTAAATTGATGTCATGACCACACAACACTTTTTTTAGCCGTGTGAATGCTGCTCTGGCACATTCTATGCGGCATTTGATTTCAACTGTATGATCCCAATCACTGTTGATAACACTTCCAAGATATGTGATTTTGTCAGTTCTTTCTATTGGTGTTCCGTTAATATATATACCATGATCGACCGGTTGTTCTTTGCTGATAATCATGTACTTTGTTTTTTTAGTGTTGAGTTGGAGACCATATCGGTCAGAAGTTTCGGTAATTCTGTCGAAAAGTATCTGTAACCCTTCCAGATTATTTGCCATGAGTGCAGTGTCATCTGCATATCTTAGATTGTTAATTGGCACTCCATTTATTTTTACTCCTTCTTCAATTTCCTCTAGTGCTTCTTTAATTATTCCCTCAGAATAGATGTTAAAAATTAACGGCGACAGAATGCACCCCTGTCTGACTCCTCTTTGTATAGCAATGTCATCTGTTGTTCTGTTCTCCACTCTAACACACGCCTTTTGATGCCAATATAAGTTAGCTATGATTCTAGTGTCCTTGTCGTCAATTCCTGTGTTTCTTAAGATGTCTACCATTTTTTCGTGTCGGACCTTATCGAAGGCTTTTTCGAAGTCAATAAATCCCATAAACACATCGCTATTTACGTCTCTCGATCTTTGCACTAAAACTTGGATAGCAAACAAAGCCTCTCGCGTTCCCAGACCCTTCCGAAATCCAAATTGTGTACTTCCAATATTCACTTCTATTTTCCTATATATTCTTTCGTGTATCACTCGTAGAAAGACTTTTAATACATGACTCATCAGGCTAATTGTACGGTGATCACTGCATTCCTTCGCTTTATGTTTTTTCGGTATGGTAATAAATGTTGATCTCAACCAGTCTGATGGAATTATCCCTGTTTCATAAATTGAGTTAAATAATTTTAGAAGTGTACTTATTCCATGGTCTTGTAATAATTTTAATAATTCCGTTGGTATTTCGTCTGGTCCTACAGCTTTTTTATTCTTTGATCTTTCAATGGCTTTTTCAACTTCTTGTTTTGTTATAGGTGGGCCTGTTAAGGGGTTTTGTACTTCGTGCTCCACATTTCTTTGGTCCGCGAAGAGCTCTTCTATGTATTCTTTCCATCTAGCCACTTTTCCTTCAATATCTAAAATTAGGTTTCCATCTCGGTCGGTAAGTTTGCCCGTAGTGTTGTGTCTTCGGACTCCTCCTGCCTCTTTGACTTTTTTGTGTAGGTGGAATGTGTCATGTCTTCTTTCATACTCTTCAATCTCTATGCATTCGTTAGTGAACCAGTCCATCTTTGCTTTTCTTATCTGTTTTCTTATTTCCTTATTGAGTTCGTTATATTTCTGTGTATTTTTGTTTCTATACTGTCTTCTCTCTTCCATGAGGTCTAAAATTTTATCTGTCATCCACCTTTCCTTCTTCTGAGGTCTATTCCTTTTTAGATTCGACTCTCCTGTTTTGTTGATGATCGTTTTGAATTTCTTCCATCTTTCTTCAATCGTTTGTCCTTCAGATTCACATGTTTCTTCATTTGCAAACTGTTCTTCTAACGACTTAGATATTACTTGTCCTGTCTGTTCATCTTTTAATTTATCTAAGTCTAGTTTTTTCAAATGTTTGGGTTTTGTTAATTTCTTGAGTCTTATTCTTACTTCTGCTGCGAGTAGAATGTGATCAGATGGCACATCAGCACCTGGGTACGTCTTGGCACTTTTTATGGCATTTTTGTATCTTCGGTTAATTGTGATATAATCTATTTGGTTGCGAACCACATGATGTTGTGAATCGGCGGGAGATTTCCAGGTATACAGGCGTCTTTTTGGGAGCTTAAAGAACGTGTTCATTATTGTTAATTGGTTTTCTGTACAGAATTGTACAAATCTATCTCCTCTGTTATTTCGTATCCCCAGTCCATGTGCTCCTGCTACTTCCCCGTCTTTTTCGCTTCCGACTTTCGCATTCAGATCACCCATTAATACCACAATGTCATTGCTTTTAGTTTGTTGTAGAAGCTTATCTAAATCGGCGTAGAATTTTTCTACTTCCTCGTCACTCCCTTTAGTTGTAGGGGCATACACCTGTATAAAATTAATGTTCATAGGATTAGCCTGTATTTGTAGCATCATTATCCTGTCAGAATAGGGTATAAAGCTTGTTACAGCTGCGTCAACTTCTTTGGTAATAATGATAGCAACTCCATTACGATGCTGTGCACTATCTTCACCTACGTAATATACCACGTGATCTTCTATTACACACTTTCCTGACTGCGGCCATCTCATTTCACTTATACCGAGTACTGAGATGTTTATTCTCTTCATTTCTTTGATGGTGTTATGAATTTTTCCTTGATACATACTTTGGACATTCCATGTCCCTATCTTCATATTAGGTATTTTGACGCTGGCTGGCCGGGAGATTCTTCGCACCCCTGCCTCATTCAAGAGGCGCCCGTACTCGGGGCCATTATTTAAGTTTGCAGCCATTATCATGATTATCCTGGGAAAACATAGTGTAGTGGTTTTCCGTTGCCTTCTACACCGCTGTGCAAACGCCGTTTCTGTGGATTCCACTGCGCCGTTTGATTTCCAACATACAGCCGTTTTATCATTTCATTTCGCCTGTATGCGGTATTGTAAAGCCAGCTGCCGCTTCCCAACCTTTGTAATTGGGGGGAGGTCCCCTAGATGAGTTGCTTCCACTACAGCTTTGATGCTCATCCCACCTTATACCGACAGTACTTCGGTGCTTGCTAGTTTTGGTCCGCCCCGGGTATTTTATTTTCCCGGTACCCACCATATCTGGTGAGCGTTCCCCTATCCGCCACCTGGGGAGGCGCCCGATGGGGGACTAGCAACCCCACCGAGTGATCGTAAAAAAATTATTCAGAGCAGGCCATGACCGAAGTGTTAAAGTTGGCAATACTTAATATAAGCCAATTGTCAAATGTTGACAGCTGTAAAATTTTTTGGTTAGATACATTTAACTTAATGTGTCTAACCAAAATTTTTTCAGCTGTCAACATTTGACAATTGGCTTATATTAAGTATTGCCAACTTTACCACTTCGGTCATGGCCTGCTCTGAATCATGTTTTTTACGATCACCCGAAAGATAATAGGATGTTTGTTTTAAATTATTATGTACTAGAGGGGCTCACAATGCGTGAGCCCTCAGTTCGAATCCCGGAAGAAGCAGAAAATTTTTCTGTAATTCCGTGGATCGGTATCGAGCTCGGCAACCATTCGACGTTGGGTTACAATTAACGGCGCTTACCTTGATTACTGACTGACCAGGATAAGTAACAAAGTCATAAACAACATAAAAACATACAATTAAACACATTTGCGTGAATGACATTGAATGAATGGGCATGAAGGGTGGCATAAGCTTCAGGAGCGTAGCGGTCTAAAGGCCAAAGGCCCCACTACCTCCTATTACACAAGCGAAGAGCCTACCCGGAGTGAAAGTCCTCGACACCTTCGGGTATAAGAGGTGAAAGATAAAGAAGAAGAAGAAGAAGATGTACTAGAGGGCAGCCGGACCAAACGCGACTGTCAAATTTAAGCTCTATGATTGGTTGACATATCAAAACTAAAAAGAAGGTAGGCTAATTAAATGTGTGCAGTTCCTACTTCTAAAAAGTCTACCTAAAACTTAACCATCTTACGAGTCTTGTTAGTAATTTTTTGGAGCAGTAAGTTTAAGCAAGAAGCATTCGTCTGCCATTTTTCTAGGTTTGTGGCTTGCATTACGTACTGTCATCTATTGAATCATTAACCAAATAAACACATCAAATTTTGTTTGTCGTTTTCGAACGTTAGATAACAATGGTTATTAGATATTATATTTTTCGATATATGTTAAAGTAACACATTTTGTTATCTTACCCCCATATGGTCGTCATCTTGTCCAGTCATTGTTGTAAGATGACTGAAACGCAAGAATTTCCTTTTTTATTTTTTTGAAATCTGTTTCGTCAATGTTGTGGAAATAGATATAATGTTGCAGCTAATAAGTAATGAGTTATTATTTATCTAGTTAGCTGCAATTGATGCTTGTCTTCTCTTCTTCTTCCTCTTGTTATAGGCCAATGGCCTGTTTAATACCCGTAACTAGTGCGGGTTCTGTGAGCCCTATTTGCACGTATGCCGGGCAAGAGGCTGGCCTTACCTGTCGAAAGGAGAAGAAGTTCCACTAAATGGTTTACGATTGCCAAAGATGTTAGTATGACAACCGGGCCGACGCCTTAACGTGCCCCCCGAAGCACGGTTGGTTGCATATATACCCCTATATTGGTAACCCATCCGAGTGGGAACCAGAGCGGACAGTGCTTAACTTTGAATACCGTATGACCGGCATCCGCAGTTCTCCGCCGTGCAACCAACATTGATGCTTGCGTAAGAGTATAAAAAAAACAGTGTTCATAAGCGCAGAATATGAATGGTCACGGGTTTTAAAAGTATTACAGGAAACAAATTTTTGAATATGTCATTTTAACCTATCTACTTTCTTCATCTGATACCATTTCTTCCTCCATCTCAGATACGAAGTGCAGAACATTTGGCCTAGCTCAGCAATAAAGTACCACTGAACGAAACGATGTATCTCAAATATTGCAGTTGTAGTCGTACAAACTTTGCATAATTGAGCAACATGTTTCACGTATAACTTAATGGATTTGAGTAGGCGGTAACAAACATTTTTGCTGCTTTAGGACTAAAAGTCTGGACACTGTTAATAAAGTACTTAATCTGTTCTGTATACGCAATAACATTTGTTTAATTTGTGTTTTTCTGATTTAGTTACTATTTTTCCTTAGCATCGCCATCTTACACCGCTTTCTCTTAGTTCTTTTTCCCGTGAATTGCTATGGTTTTGTTGTACTTGTTTGTAAATGTACAAGTTGTAGTTAAAATTCGGGCCATTGAATTTTGAGGTTTAAACCATTTTCAAAATGGCAAAGGTCGTCCAAATTGATGCTCAAACATCAAAGGAGCCGACACAAGTGACGCTTCTGGAAGTATTTGTTATTCTGTGACAGTGCCAAGTAATAATATAAACATTTTGAACTTTCAAGTCTTCTAGACAGGGTATCTGCGTGAGGATTGCTACTATGAATTCCTTACTCAAAAACCAGAAAAATGTGCGAATGAATATATGTACTAAGATGATTTGATAAAAGAGATGCAGGGTGTTGAACCTGGAGGGATCGGTTTTCAGAAATATCTTTGCAGCGAACGGTATAGGAAAAATTTTGGAATTTGGTACGTGTTTACAGTTTAGGATATCCAAAACCAACTGATATTCATAGTCTATTTTCTATTACAAGTTCACAGTGGCGTAGACGTACGGGTAGCACCGACTATTTTTATTCAGAAAATGTTTACCGTTATTTATTTTCACAATCTGTTATGAACGTTCTTAAAGTTCTTATTCAAGTATAAAAAACATTGTTGTTGTGACAGACGCCTAACACACTACAATAATTTTTAATTTTTGAAAGATAAAGTAGGTTTTTGTGTATTTGAAGAAACCCTTCAGAATGTTGATATGTATTTTGAAAACTCGTAAAAGCAAAAATGTCCAGATTAAAAATAGCTCGTGGCACCCCTGTATGTACGCCACTGTGCAGTAGATTAGGACTATGAATATCAATTGTTTTTGGATATCCTAAAAAGCAACCGCATACCAACTTGTAGAATTTTTTCTTAAACCGTTCCAAAGATATTCCCCAAAAACCGACCCTTCCGCGTTTACTAACTGACACCATGTATCTATTTAAGATAGAATTTGGGGCATCTGTTTCATCGGTTCGTTTTTTCATATATTTTACTAAGGAAATTCACAGTATGAACCTTGACATATCCCACGCAGACACCCTGTGCCAATTGGTTTCTTTAAATAAATTGACCCTTTAAAATACGAAGTCGACAGTGGATAATCAGCAAACTACCAGTCACAACCCTGACTGAGAAATTAATTTAAACTAGCTTAACCCGTGCGCTACGTCCCGTGCAAGCTTTTGTTACATGGACTATAACATGAACATTCGCTGCAAATACTGCAAACAAAATAATAAATAAGCTGTGTCGAAATGTAAGAGCATAGCCCGTCGTCACCAAAAGTTGAGACAGATGGAACGGATCCGGATTTGATATACAGCATAAGAAAATAATTACAGTTTAATTTAAAAAAATGCGATTTTTATAGACAATTTTGTGCCACGTGCTGCTAATACAGTTTGTTAGCTCAGACTATTTTAATAATATCCTTGTATTTTATCAAAACATCGCAAATTTCGTGAATAGTAATTATGGTGGCATTGGCAAGGTTTTATTTTAATAAGCCGTTATCACATAAGGCATAGAGCACAAAACACGTGCGATTAGCCTGACTCAGTGTGTTATCGCCATTTTGCCATTATTAATGCGATAAAACTTAAATCAAGTTAAGAACAATTGCATGTTTGAGGTAGAGTCGATAAGACACATTGTTGTTTGGCCATAGTGTGTGTTGTACTTGCGTAAAAAATTAGGGATATCTTAAATAACAACAACAAGCAATAGATTGATGCGCAAAGCAACACCGTGCTTTTGAAGCTCCGGGTATGTGAAGCGCGCGCGCGCGAAGCTCCACCACTGGAAGCAACAATCCATTGAGGAGGTATTTCCCACTCGGTGACTCAGCTTGTGGCAGCAGTAGTTTGTTGGCAGCAAGGGCGATTGTTACGGCGATTGTTGCGGCGCAGCTGTCAAAATCACGTGCGTAGTTCAAAAATAAACAAATTTTCGAACGGTAATGGCGGGTTTGGAAAAAATGACGCACCTTTCAATTGTTTTGTTGGACAGTTTTTTAACATAAGTTGTTTTTGTTTCGTTTGTGTTTTGTTTTAATTAAGTGTTTATGTCTCTAGTGCTTTTGTGTTGTGTTTTTGCGATGTTTTGTAACATGTGACTGTCGCAGCTTTTTAAAGGGCTGTCTTTACAAAAGGGAAACGGAAACATGTCACGACGGAAGCAAAGTAATCCCAAACCCCTGAAAAGTAGGTGGATAATTTTAATTACTGGATTGGAATTTTCTTAATCGGCTGCTTAAATGTTGCTTTAAATTTTCTGTGTTGTTTTTGTGTGTACAACTTGCATTGTCGTAATGAAAATTCAAAGGAAAACGCGTAAAATAAAACTGAAATTGCTGTAAGGAGGAGGAAGTTGCGTTTTTCGTGTTGTTACGCACGCAAGTGTCCAATTTTCTTTTTTATGACTTAATTAATTAGTACAAAATGCTAGATTTGTATATTTAACGGTTTGAAATCATTTTTATCCTGAACTTTTCAATTTTGCTACTTTTACTGCCTAATTACGTTGATTTTCTTTAACTGCTTTTTTAATTTTTTTAATTGGGGAAACTTGATAACGTGAAACTTAAATACGAAAATTTCGGCACGAAATTGTAAAATTTTGTTAAATTATATTCTGGAGTTTATGTTATTTCTCCCCTAAATCCTTCTTATTATATTGTTTTTAATACTAGAATGTAAAACTTATTGGCAAAAGTTTAAACTTCGCATAAACAACTAATTTCTTTTTGGTGATACACTGCCAGTGGCGGCGAATATAAAATCATCGATTTTAAATGAAAAAATCAATGAAATTTTGTAAATTTGTTTTATTACCTACTTAATAATATATTTTTTCTATTTCGGTTTTTTAAGGTTATTCTTAAAGCACTGTTTTAGCTAAAAAACAGTGTTTTAAGGGAGTCTTTTAAAACATTGTTTTTAGTAAAATTTCACCAACAAAGATTGGTATTCATGATATATTCATGAACAAATTTGGTAAATTTAGTATGTATGCCAACATATACATACTAAATTTACCAAATTTGATCGCAGCAATTTTTTATAACGTTTTTTCATTAATTCTCCTCAATAGAAAAAATAGTATAAAAGACTCGTTTCATAAGGCGTCTTGACGCACTCGTCCATTGAAAAACTCGGTCGCTACGCTCCCTCGTTTTTCAATCTTGGACTCGTACGTTAAGACAATGCATTATGCAACTTGTGTTTTAATATGCTATTCTAATTACTGCAATGTTTTAATACATCCCTTTAATAGCAGTATGGATTACGATATTATATTAATCTACTGCCAAAAATTGAAGAACTCAAGACTCATTTTTACTCTTTCTATTTATTTCTAATATGTTTTCGTATTCAGCACAAAAACCAGGTCCTACAATAAAACATTAAATTCTCGTCACAAAGTAGTATTGAATTGCATTTTTTACTGAAATATTTCGGGTTATCTTGTTAGCTAATCGGCCAGCCGGATGCTGATGTTATCGTATCTTGAAACTTTAACCAAAAACCATAAATTCCAAAACCCCTTTGTTTAATTTTTGTGTTTTATAACATCGGATTGTAATCGAACCACTGAAATCAATATTGGATCTATGCCTATGTGATATTTGTTAGATATATCATACAAAAAGTGGTACAAATATCAAACAATTTTGCTGTATCGAAATTAATTATATGTTAATGTTGTTTACTGTAAAAACATATTTTAATGTAGTGAAAAAAATACAAAACAAAGTGATCTAATGCGTTAAAGGTCGAAGAAGGGTTTGCAGTCCAGCGTAGCGTTGAAATCACTGGAGATTGCAATGCGATAAGCATATTCTCTTTGAATTACTGGAAATGTTAACAATTTTGAATTTGTTAATGATATTGTGATTATATAACTTTAATTGTAGAAAACTGTGATGTTTGCAATGACAATAACATAGACATTGTTTTAGGCAAATTACTACAAAATTGATATTACTTAGTCATATCTAATTAGAAATTTGTTCTTACTGTTATTTTTATATAATGCGCTGAAGAATTAGTCTTGTATGTAATTGGAATTGTCTAATGAATAATATTGTAAGCAACATAAACGTGTAAAAAAATATGGCACTTATCCATGCGGGTACTTCACGGTACTTCATTTAAATATAAAAATACTAATATAGGTGTTTTATACTTAATTGCTGTGATAAATATATTTAGTTTTGTAATAACAATATTTTCAGTAAATATCCTAAGACATTTTTTTTTATTGCTAACCAAACATTTGTAATACTTCGGTGTTCTATTTTACCTACGATTTTACATACCTAACCTATATTATGTACGTGATATATAGTGATGTAATACATAATTTTGGGCCATTTATTTCAAAAACTTTAAATTTCACTAATAACTAATGAATAACTTAAGGTTCACATTCAGTACTTTCGGTAGTGCTTCAAAAATACGCTTGAAGCAGTAGCAAAATATTACAGGTCCCTACGTTAATGACCTCTCAAAATATTTTAGAAAAATCATAGCATCTCTTAACATAATTTTTTATTAAGTACAAAACAAAAATATCATTAATAATGCTAAAATAAATACTCACCTGTTCAAGTTATTAATTATTGTATTTATAATATATTAATATGAATTTGAACGAAGTCAAGCTAAAATTATGTAATAAAAATATTAATACTTGAGTTGGTTATTTAAAAACTTAAAAGTGATTAACAAACTATTTCTTTGCTTAAAAGATTTCATTTTTTGTTTCTAAATTCTCTGGGGGCATTAATTTCAAAACGTTGGATATTGGCAATTGTGTATTTTCAGTTTTAAACTGTGCCACAGAAGTCAGTTGACAAATGATATCTTTATTTATGAACTAGAGGTGATGCTAAAATTTCTAAGAACCACAATACAGTGCTCTAAACCAGTTTTTCTCAAACCGGGGTACGCA
The DNA here is from genome assembly GCA_958336395.1 of Ctenicera cuprea. Classification (NCBI taxonomy): domain Eukaryota; kingdom Metazoa; phylum Arthropoda; class Insecta; order Coleoptera; family Elateridae; genus Ctenicera; species Ctenicera cuprea. Next base: position 16,154,498 of record OY284487.1, on the reverse strand, counting down.
AAGAATGGTCAGCGGTACGTCATCTACTCGATGCCGACGCAATACAAATTGGGAAAATACATCAATTAGAAATTTTCTGCTTTACTGCTCGTAATTTACAATGAGTTTGCCTTATACCGGTTGTTTCCAAAATCATGGCAAATATTTTGAGGCCAGATAGAAGATCAAAAAATGGTCGAAAGAGCTTGACGTATCTCTTACAGTAATTCAACACACTTTAGATTTTATAAATGTTGACTTGTAAATCTTATTCTTCTTACAGAAAAAATCGCCAAATCTAACTGTTTTCGAGATTATACAATTTTTCTGGAAACTCGAGTTGTCATGAAAATCTGAGTGTTTCCTTAAAATACGTAAATAGTTTGCACAAATTTTAAAGATAAACATCAAAGCAATAAAAAATAAGTTCTTTAATACGGACTCTTTTCTCTGGCAGAGGCTGTAACTCCGTAAGGAAGGGTTTCCGGACCAAAACATATCAGAACTTTTTGTTTGGATTTTTAGAATCAATGCTCAAAGTATGTACAAATTGCACACCTTACGAAAATACTCAAACCTTCATATCAACTCGAACCTCGAAAACCATTGGATTTAGCGATTATTAACAATATTTTGTGTATTTTTGTCAAAAATTAGAAAATCTTAATGCGCAAAAAATATGTTAAGAGGCCCGTCGAGCATCTGTTCCCATCTACGCCTGAGTTAATGAATTTAAACGAAAACAAAATTAAGTCAAATATCTCAATTTATAGCAAAATAATAATTTAAGCCCGGATTCCGTAAAGAAGTTTTACCGAATCCATGCTTATATCAATTTTTCTTAATGTTACTTGATGAGCTATCAGTTTTCAAATTGTGTAATATTATTTGAAAACACTCTGTATATAAAAATTAACTAACTAAAATAATTACCTTGTTTGTATGTCGAGAAAATTTTATTAAGCCAGAATTTTACTGCTTTAACGACTATTTAATTCATTTCTGACGGTTGCTAGTGTGATTTGTTGAAGAACATGAGTGACGCGATCTTTATGGTGATTGAGTTGTAGACGTTCTATCATTAAAACGTGTTGTCAAATATACCTTCAGAGAAAACAAAACTCAACGGAATATGGCCAGGCGATCTAGAAGGCATATTACTCAGTTCCTGACGGACTGTGGCGGGCTGGCCAAGGGCTTTCGCTTAGGTGAGAGGCGTCAACAAAGACACCTTCTGCGGGGTCGGCGTTGTAACGCTCACTCCGGGGATTTCAACTTGCTCCGTCCACCTCTCTTCGGAGAGGTTGAAGGTTTACCTTAATTACGACCATGGTGAACTGGACATGGAGTCCTCTGTGGGATTTTCGCTTCCTGCTATAAATTTGCCTGCGTCCCAGTCACTACGCCGGGGTGACCCTGCGGGTTATAAATTTACATAGGCGATGTACTGGGTGGTTGGAAGCCAATGATTTAGGCAGGCGAAGGTGAGCTCCAGGAATAAGTGGCGTGGCAGCTGGCATTAGGGACTTGGGCTCTACGGATGAGGTGCACTTTTCCTGCTCACTCCCACTGTCAAAGTGTCGACCCAGGGGATTTGTGCATTTGCATACCCGACGCTGTTACGGTACCGGTCACCAAGATCAGGCCGGCTGCCGACTAATCTGGGCCGTGCGTAGTCGATCAATACTAAGAATTGCGAGTAGCCTAAACTGGTAGGGGCAGCACTGCTTCGGCATGTGCTTGCTTTGATAAGTCTAACCAGTGACTTTGACTGGTACCACGGGGACCAAGTCCGATCCCGTGGGGGAATAGCAGCCGCTGTCTTGGTTACGGTGTAGGACTCGTGGTGGCAGTCGTAAGCCTATGCAGGCTAGGGCGGTCTTGGTTATGCGGTTCGATGAGTGAGCTCGTTTTAGCTCGGGCACCGATCTGCAGAATCAGCGATTTAGGTAATCTCTCCCGACCAATGGGGACTGTCAAGACTGGTAGTTCGTTCTCGTTGAACGGTTGTTAACTTTTACAGGCGCGCTGATTGAGCATAACTCAATACGGCCCGAAGAGGGACGTGACGGATAAGGCTCACGCTAGGTGCCGCCACGTTAAACTAAAGGGGTTGGCTGCAAAGCCCGCCCCACATTGAATTGTGACAGCACTTCTAGTGTCCGGTAATTTTTGTATGTTGGTTGATTTCGGTTCTCTTCAAAGAAGTGTATTACGAAACCATTGCACCGTCGGAGCACTAGGGTTGTTTGAGTGGAACATTTCAGCACTGGCGGCTTCAGGATTTTTTGTTAGGGGGGTACGACTCCCAACTCGCCGCCGCTAGTGAGAAAGAGATTGGGACGGGGCTGCGGAATTTGTAACTTTTAAGTCAATTTACCAGTACTTTTTCTTAGTGTTTGCTCTACTCTGACAATTAAAAGAAGTAAATGAAAAATGACTAAAATTCGAAGTAAATTTATAATAATATTAAAATGTGTATTAAACGCAAAGAAAAAAAGAACATTAATAATTGTTTGTTGGATACCAAGAGAATAATTTTATTTTTAATTTTCGGAAAATTCTTTAAACCAGTGTTTCCTTTTTTTTTCGACGAAATTTCTAGGTAGCCTTTTTTTTATTATACGAGCAATTAATTATAATAACGGAGCAGAAAAATAAAAGTGAGGTTTACTTCTTTCTTTTTACACAACTTGTTTTTCTTCGCATTCACCGGCTATCTTTATTTTTCACTGTTTCACGTTCATAAAAATCACAGATCTGCAGTAATGCGCCGATGCACAACTTAGTATTTGTTTTGGTTTTTTTCGCCCTTTAATCTTCTAGAACGTTTTTCGAGAAACGCACAAAATGACCGGATACAAAAATCACGTTTCAATTTTTCTTCTTTTCTTTGTCTTGAGCCCTTCAATTTTTTTAGAAATTAGTTTCAGAGGCGCGCGATTTGAACGTCAGCAGCATAGCTCAAAAGTGCGCCCCCCCCCACCGAAGTTTTATGAAGGAGCCTTTTCAAATATTATATATAAAAAACTTGCCTGCTTAATTAAAACAAAATTTGCGGCCCGCATATTTAGAAAATGTTGGTATAAATCTCATCAACATTCATTACATGAACCCTTTCATTTTCGATGCTAAACAAGCTGTCAAGAAAAATGTCCTTATCTGCATCAGAAATAATGAAGATGTACAGAAAAATGCAAAAATGATCTAATAGTTGGCTTCCGAGAAGCTCGTCTGTACCAGAACCATATCACGAGCAATCTTTGATCCCACGTTAACATTTTTTTTTCATTATAAAGTAATATTTCTGCTGCTAAGGCTTATTACCGCTGCCAAGCGGTAGACCACCATAACTATAACTTGTGTCTCGTCCAAAGTAGGAAGCTCTAAATCTTGTTTAAGGTGGTTAATCAATTCCTTGCTTTTTCATTATGGGAGTATTTGTGATGGAAAAGCTAAATTTATAGGTTTGTTTTGTACCTTAATAATAAAACACTTTTTTTTAATTTGAAAATTTTATAGTTTACCTTCTTTCTATGGTGTTGTTGTTGCTGAAACAAATATTGTATGTTGTTGAATTATCCAATTAAGTGATATTTTTCTGTGAATTCCAATATCTGGCACAGCGTTGTTTGGTTGTTTGTCTGCTTGTTGTGTTCTTGGCTTTTGTAATTTTGATAGCGATATTGTAGGAAAAGATAGCGATATAGGGTCCGTCAACGAAGATAATCAGCCCCCACACACCGTGATAGAATAGCATCCAGGAAGTCAGAATTTCACCCGCGCCTTGCCATACTGAATTATTATTCCATTATAAATCTGTTTTGTTATCCACATTATCCCGCTTTAGACTATTATGGCGATAAGTGTAATAAAGGATGTATTTATAGTGCGTAATCTCGAATCTGTCGTGATATCCTTTGGCCTCGGAATAAAATAGCCGATTATTTGATAGACAATGAAGTGAAAGTTCAAACGGTTTAAAACTGTATTTTACGTGATGTTCTGTATGTGACGAGAGATGACGTGAAGAGATTTCATGGGAAAGAACAATCAACTGCACACATTAAAATTAGAGCTGGAAGAATTCGAAAATTCCACCCAAAAGTTCACGTGAAAATGTAAAAAAAATTAAATTTCCTTGGCCCTGTTCGTAAACACGCCTCTGTCTTTAAGACACGATCCTCGTTTGTAAATAATAATTTTCATCACTAAAAGAATTAAAAATACTCCTTGAAAACTGGAGGTCATTTCCCCATACAAAAAAAGATTAACAATTGAGAAACATCACATCGGTTTCCAAGACTGAAATCTCGAAGATTTCAAACAGTCTGTATTTTTAATTATTGATAAATTCAATTTTATCGGGGACTTGGTTTTTGTAATTACTGTAATCAGTTAATCTTTGTACGTTGCGTCAGAAACATTCTAAATAATCAGAATTATCAGTGACACACCAGAGCGTACGCGCCAAAATAAAAACACAATCCTGAATCGTGATAGTACAAGTTGTTTTTGTTTTCGTTGTATTATATTGCAGACAAATCCACAGGTTTTTTTTTTCTAAGCGCATATTTGCATGTTTGTAATCGCATTGTAAATGAATACGCGATGGACTAATTATTTATTACATAAGGAAGAATAAAGGCAGAAATAGTTGTATGAGAAGAATGAATTTTATAACATCTCGTAATCGAGATTATGCAAAATTGTTATTTAAAACCATGATTTACTTGCGAAACTAAGAAGTTAAGATTGCAACCAGATTATGTATTAATTACGCTTTAATTATACTCAAAGACAGAAAATAAAATGTATTATTTTACCCAAATTTGCAAATTATTGTTGTTAATTATGATGCTTTCTTAATTATTTTTTTTAGTGTTTTTAATGTTTTTCTAAAAATGGTGCACTTTTCAAAAATTTCCAAAAAATTATTCAAAAAATATTGTGCCATCTCGTCTAGAGTGGCTACCTATAAGACTTACACAGATACAAATTTTCCACTAATATCAGTTTTGATACAGTACAGGTGTACTTGATTGCAAAAAAATTAAGGTTCCAGTTCTATTGAAACTACTACTACGAAGGTTCATTATAAATATGCAACCCAAGGATGTGAGATTGTTGGTAAACACGATCTAGATATCATGTATGGTTATAATAATGTCTTCCATCCTGTTATTCAGGTGAATTTAATACTGTTGGCGGTATTCTTACTAAAGAAATTCTAAGGACATAAATGGACGTTAAAATTCCTTGACTGCTTCTAATTTTTTTTCGCAATTCCAAAACATGAGTCTTATAAGCGTCATTCTGTTGTAGCAAAAATTTAGCAGGTACCCAACTGAAGTCTTTATTTATTATAGTGATTAATATTTGATGATAATTGCTTTGCAACTGTAACAAGATGTCAAAGGATGTTACTTTCACAATCATTATAAATGGTAAAGCTGTCTTACGTGGTAGTACAGAACCTTCGTTAATTACTGATACCCACGTGACCTTTGGTCCGCAGTGACTTAGGGAGGTTTAGATGTTGAAGTCAGTTCAGGATTGGTACTCGTGGTAACTAAAAATTCCCTGTAAGTGTCACTGTCAACACTCAAAGTGAGGTTATGTATGTAAACAAGCAAGCCTTGATAACTTAACAAACGGCTTGGGAATTTTTGGATAAGAGGCCTGCCAACAGTGTAAGTTGGGTTGCCTATGTTTTGTGGTCACGTGGGTATCAGTAATTAATGAAGGCTTTGTACTATAAACGAATATAGGGGCGTACTTGATTTTATATCAATAAATAAATTAATAAAATCGGAGTGGCGATATTTAAAACGTGTGAATAGAACAAAAAAAAACAGTATTTCTGAACAACCCATTATTATTAGCTGTCCGACGTGGTGCAAAAACTCGCTGTGCTGAACCTTACTGGCGTATTGTATCCCATCAAGCCAGTCTTACTGATAAAGATCAGGATGCTGTTGACGGGCGCAGCAGTTAATCTTTCAGGATCTGAGAATTGAACCCCAAAGTGTCGTAGTCTTTTGGCCCCTAGAGCAGGGCATTCGCAGAGAATGTGTTGAGAGGTTTTGTTTTCCTCTCCACATAGTCTGCAGATTTGATCCTCTTCCACCCCAATGGTGTTGGGATGTTTGTTGAGACAACAGTGTTCTGTTGGAAGTCTCTTTATCACCCTCAGTTGCTTCCTGCTCAATAGCAAAATTTCTTCCGCCTTACCTATTGACGGAATTCTCATTAACATCTCCGAATGCCTCAGTTGAGGAGCTCCCCTATCAAGTGTACGCGATGTTGTTCACGTACCAGGGAAAGAGCCTACGAAGATGATTTGCGTGACCGGAAGCTACACGATCTGGTGACCGTAGGCTAGAGCTTGATCTGGGGATAATGCTGGTAACCTGAGGCTGAAACTCGTTTCAAGGACAGTTTAGTTTTATAACCTCTGATTGCTATGAGTGACAAGTTATCTGTCAACATTATTTCCGCGCATTTCTAACCCTCAGGGGAATTTGCTATTTGTTTGTTACTACGCATTTTTTTTTGAATATCGTAAGAGAATGAGGCAGACCGGGTTATGCTATTGAAACAAAAAAATGGGGATAAATAAGACGCGGTTTTCATTCCATTCGCGAAGAATAACTTGTATTGGTGTTGTACCACACCCCCGGGGCGCTGATTGGCTTGAGCGTGCACAAAGGCAAAGGGCTGGCGCTTTTATTTATTTATTTAACTTCGTAAGGGTTCACTTTGAGCTGCTGCTGTGTTGGCGGTTTCAAGAAGCTTTTCAATTTGTAGCGGGAACATTCAAAGCTTACAGACTGGCTAGGCTTCGGCCGTGTTGCGGGCATTTGCTTTTGAATCATGCCAAAATAATCGCAACTAATGCAAAGGTGTCTCCACCTTATAAATCTGTCAGATTTATTTTATTCCTGGTAAAAGTTTTAAAACAACTTAAAGGAAACAACTTTAGGAATCAGTTCCGTAGACAAAAACATTGTTAACAAACATCGTTACAGCATTTAACGAGTAATACTTCACCACCAGAATAAAAAAAATTCATGTCGTTAGAATTTTGCTTTATATAGAGGTCAGAGTGACAGGCAGTAAGAAATGTTGATACATACGATGTTGCAAATATAAACACCCACATAAATCCAATTGCGTTAAACACGTATCAGAACACAATTATTTAATAACATCTAATAACACTTTTTACACTTTTGTGATAATAAACATAAACTAGATTTACTGGAAGCATTTAAAATTCACTAACATTAAGAAAAACATACCTATAATGACCGAGCAAATTGTTCTCTTAAATTGTCTATTATTAGAAGTTTTGAATAAGAAATCAAGTCATCTGCAGATATAGATAATCAAGATCAAGTCGTCAAGTTCTATTGTTGCTATAGCATCACACGCTGTTACTTTTAATCTTGCCTCTGATAACGACGTGTAAACACGTTGAAATACATATAAGCTTAATATTAATGTCTGTTAATTATTATTTTATTTATATTAATTTTTTTGGGTTTTTATATGTCGTGAAGTTTCGTAAAATACATTTCATTTCGGTACTCGCACTATGGACAATTGGAAAGGTAAAAAGGTAGAAAAATAATATGGTTAATTTAAGTATATTTTGGAAGTCGTGTCTGAACCTTTTTAGACTCGAAATCCTTTTAAGACTAATTTCTGGTAGCAAATTAAAAGGGTGATTCTTAACAAGAAATATCTGCGGTCAGAAAAATCCGCGCCGCAAACGAATTTACATTCCTGAACCTTTCCAGGTCTGGTCCGAGGAAGTTAAAAAAAAACTCTCGACGACCAATGATAGATAACGCCGAATAAATAAATAATGCATGCTTGTTGTATATCAGATGGGTGCCTTCCTACGCTGACCATATAGACCTGCCTTTGTCCAGGTGCGCACTGGGAACAATAGAATGGATGTGAAACCGTTTAATAGGTCCTGAACATCGTTTAACACTTTAAACTCACAAATTGCGACATGATAGTAGAGGTAGGATGTATAAATACCATATTACTACCTACCACACTTGGTGTTGCTTGTTATGCATAGTTAGGGCTAACAAGTAAATAGCACGTGTTTCTTCCGGTTCTCAAGTTTGTAATGAAGTTGATAACTTCATTGGGAACAAAGGATAATTCAAGTGAAATTTTAAGGACAGTGTGACCACAAACAGCATTACGTGATCCTGAAATGAATTTGACGAAGTAATTGAATATGTACAAAGGCATATAACTAAACAATTAAAAAAAATATTAAGTTAAGTTTTTTTGCATAAAAGTATTGCATGTAAGTTGGGAGTATAATAAGAATCGACAGGTAGGTCGGTATGAAAATATCCAATTCTCAAAATGAAGAATTGATATTTTTCTAAAGATATTTTTGGATATCATTACGGCTTAGGGCGTGCCCGCTGGGGTATGATATCATAAAAAAATTCAAACAATTGTTTTTATTTTTCTACGAGGAAGCGACGAGGTTTGTAATAAAAGGAATTAAAATTGCCGCTTTAGAAATTCCTATTGTTTAGGGTTTTACATAATATGGATGCACTAGGAGTGGTTTGGGGGTGATATTTAGTAAAGATGATTTTATGCACTGTTAGAAGAAACCGCAAAGCAGCCTGATTTGTCTAATGAGTAAAAGTGTACGGTCATATGAGGCACAAGTCCATCTGTCTGTGTATTTCTGATCTACCATAAACTTTTTGTCTTAAATACAATACCTTTGTAAAGCAATTTGGTACATGTATTTCTACATTCTCTCTTTGTCCTGAAATAGAGAACATAAGTCAAAAGGAAAACTGCAAAATTTACTAAATTGCTACAAAAGTGCGAGCAGAATCACAGACACATTCACGTAGTCATACCACAGTATAAATACTTACGGAGGCAGTAGCGACACTTAGCGTCGGCTTCTATGTTGCTAGTGGTCCCAAGTAGATTAAATATTTTCGAAGGTACACATTTTGCGTTACTTTTGCCTACGCTGTATAAATATGTAAGCAAAACTTACATATTATTTGATATAAGGTATTGTATTTATTAATAACGGGCAAATAATTAATAAACTGACATGCACTAAAATAAATGATAATATTCCAAACGAAAATTTATATAAAAATCGTTTTCAAAGAAAATGTAGCTCATGTTTATACCTTTTAAAAATGTAATTCTTATAATTTATTACATGATAGGTTGGTTATTTTCTAAACAAAAAGACTGATGCTTTACAACAATGCACTTACTTAACAATCATTTCCCTGTGTCCCATCCTAAAGTGCCTGTGCATTATAAGCGTAGCGCGGCCTAGGCACAAGTGGTCCATGTAGGATTTTCAATTCTTTGTACTACACAAAGCCTATGCGCACTCGTTTACATTGATTTCCGTATCTTCTTGTACAACACAGGATAATAAAACTTTAACCCAACATTAAATCAAAATATGTTTTTGACGAAAGAGTTTATTTTGTGGAATTTGTGGTTTTGCTACAAAATCTTAGGATATTCAAAGAAATTATCGGCATTTTTAAAGGTCATTCTGTTGACCATCTCAAGCATACGCCACGCACCTTCATCTAAAACTACTATAAATGTATATACAGTGTCTTACACAGTGTGCGGCCCATAGCATTTTAGCAATGTTGTAAATTGGTTAGAATAAAACTATGTACATTTTACTGAATACTGCAAAGTAATCGAAGAATTTTTTTAATTACTCAAAAAGGTACACAAAAAATTATTTTAATACGTATTGCAAATAACACGCGCAATACGTAATAAAGATATTTTTTAATTTAGTTTTAAAATAACTAACAAAATACTTAGATCACTTTGTAAAAAACGTATAAATCAAAACTATAAAAAAGTGATTCCAAACGTGTGAATTGTACGGGAATTGATCCTCGCATTGGTAAGCGAGTGCTCTACCTCAACACTCTATAAAACAATCTGTATATGATTTAGTGGAATATGGAATTAAATTAAGAACGTGGTTGTGTAAAGTTTATGATTTATTTATTATTTATGATTATTATTAATTATTATTTATGATTTTTCACTAGGCTTAATTTTAGTTTTAAGACCATTAATAAAAACGGTAAAAGCAATGGAAACGGATATAGGGGGTTCAGAAGTAGCCATTATCATATATAACAAAAAAACAACAAACAATGCAAATACAGTATTCTAGAAATAATAAAAATATCGAAATTTCATTAAAAATATTGGCTACTTAATACACGTCGAATAAACGTAGATTCGGAAACACCTACTTATGGAGTTATAGTCTCCCTAAAATGGGCTATTTTAATCACGCTTTACTTAATATCCCCGCCCTAAATTGAGATATTTGATTGAAATTTTGCATGTATATTTTACTAATAATGATGTACATTTTCGCGTATTTATTTTCGAAACCATTATACAGGGGCGTAGATACGACAGCCTGTCTCTTGACGAATTTTGAGCATCTCCCACATAAACGCCGTTGGTTAATGAATTTGATCGAACAGAAGCGAAAATGTAAATTATTCATAGTAAAATATTTAAAACGTGATTAGAATGGTCCATTTTCGGGTAGCTGACTCTCATAAATGTGTTTCATAAGTGTGTCCAGAAAATTATGCAACATCCTGTATATGTTAAATAATATTGATATATCAATTTTTGGTGAAAACACCACAATACAATAGAAAATCAAATTTCCACTAGTTCTTGCAGTTATCTAGACTTCGGCCTATTTTTTTAATAGCAAACCATCTGTTAATATATTTCTCTCTTCGAGTCGATTCGAAGTTGTCGATTCTTCTTACTTAACGTTGCGTTCATGTCAAACTTGTTCCGTTTCTAACACTTTTTGCTCGAATTTCTGTACCAAGCAAAGGTGTACGATTGTTTGTAGTTACATAATTGACAAGCCACAGTAAATTCCTGGTTGCCAGGGGCGTATCTAGTAAAAGGGTTATTAAACTAAATGCAATAAGCAGTTTTACCAAGGTACTTAAACGTTTTAAAAATCATCACGAGTGCTGTGAGAATTTCTTAGTATTTGTTCTTGCTTTACTCCTATCGAGGTTGTATTTTGGTAGATAATTAAATCAGTCCAATTGTCTAAGAACAAAAATCTTCAAGTTATTTTTTTCCTTTTTTCCTTACATGAACAACAACAAAATGTTTTTAAATCTCAAAGAATTGTTTGTATAAAAGTTATAAAACTTGCAGTAATTATTGCTTGAAACTGTTTTCCCATTTAAGTGTTTAAATCTTAACTATACGTCGTAAAATCCCCCAAGAACGTTCAAAGACTAAAAGTTATGTTATCGAGAAATCAAAGTTCTCGGAGTTCTACTTAGATACAAGCATTTTTCCTGACGGGACAGCAGCCAACACTGTAGTCTTTGTACAGACATTCTTATCAAAATCTGTGGATTTCAATCAGCAAAAGTCTGTTAACTGTTAGTACAGCGGCGGCGTTTTTTTTAAATGGCTTTAATAAATGCACTTATTAAAGCAGTGTTTAGTTCTTTGACATTCTCCTAATCAAGTAGGAGGTTTGATTTAATTACAATGTTCTTATGTAACACCTAAATCCAATAAAATGAAATTTATTCAAATTAAGGCATTTTTATTCCTTTCTGATTTGCGAGTACTAATCTGGAATTTAGCAGACAAGCTCGTAAAATGGAAATTTTACAAATGAGTGTCGACGTTCTCAAAAGTCCTGCAATAAATATCCGCGTCAAACGCACACGTCTTCGGTTTGTCTATATTTTAGTTTATCAACGAATTTTAATAGCGTATTTTATGGTTGAAATTCCTTCCGTTTGCGAAAGCACTAAGGCACACTTGTTAATGGATTAATCTGCCAGCGACCACCCGTTAGGGATATCATTGGCTATACCGGTTTAACTAAAAAGATCCATTTGAGTTCTGTAATAAATTCAAATTCATGTCTCTATGGAATTTTGTAGACATACCGCGTGATTAGAAACCGTGGAATAGGACAACTACATGCTTGAGGTAACAATATATCTACGTAGCTACGTATGCATTTCATATCGCTGATATCTATTTTCCGCTGCGATAACAGAACCAAACGGGTTATGCACACAATTGCAATAACATAATGCATGTAAAATGTACAATACGTTGCATATGTCACATTCGCTGATAAATTAACTGGAACACATGTAAGTTGGCAATTTTACACTGAAAATGTTATTGCTGATCTACTGATTCTACATTGCTCAAAAAGCATTTTCCTGACTAATGAGACAATCCGATAAAAATCAGAAACAAATTACACCACACGTGTTCGTGTTTTTTGCACGACCTACAGGAAAAAACATCGCAAATATATAAAAAGTTATGAAAAAGTATTCGAGTTAAATCAAAACTACAGAAAAACAATTTTTTGTACTACATGCATTACGAAAGCGTCACTACCAGGGTTATTAACCCTTTCTAACATGCACAGGCGAACACAAACACCCATGATAAACCCGGGATTCGAACCTGAAACCGGTTGGTTGCTAACCGAATACTCACCCACTTAGCCACCGCGGTCGTTAAAAAGCATTCCACCTCTGTCTCAATTCAGATCTGCCAGGGATGCGAGCTGACCTCTATCGTAATTATCACTTGCCCGGCTGAAATAAAAGTGGTGTTCCATTTCTATATCTACACCATTTAAAATTTCATCCCATACTAATAAAAAAATCTATATCCACTAACTCGCCATTTTCATAGTTTCATTTTCATCATTTAATAAAATAACACTTAATACCATTAGACAAAATTTACATAATTGAACTTTAATGAATTGCTGCCAAATTAATCACGTTAACAGTAAACATTTGCCCATGTTGTTTGTGTTATGGCCGTATAAAAATTTTGGAATGTAGCAAGTTTCAATGTTTTCTTTGTTTTTCAGTGCTTTATCCTTGAAATTCTATTTCAGAAGTGTACTGTTAGTTATAAGCTTTAAATAAGCCGAAAACGTCAAAATTAAGTGGACATCAATCCATTACATTTTCCGCAGTTTTTCCGCTTTGGTGTATATAAAATCTAAACCATCCTGAGGCTAAATTGTGGAGGTGTAGTAAAAATTGGCGAAAACGCTTAATTATTGACAAAAAATATGAATTTTTAACTTTTCTGGCTTCAGTAAACAATTACCTCTGAGAATCACAGAGCAGATTTCATTTTTGTTACGGATAATTGTTAAATTATGTATTAATATTTTAACTATCTTAACAGTAGTTAACCCGAAACGCAATGGAATATTCAGATTTTATTTTTCTTGGAAATTAATTTTAACATCTTCGGAATAATATGAAGAAATGCAGACGTTAATGTCTTATTTTATCAGAAATACTCGTAATTATGCAGATTTTAAACCGGTTATATTGTTGTATTGAATTATCGTTGTCCGTCCTCACCTAATTAATTTGTTATGACAACTCGATAATTATATTTTGTTTTGAATAAAAATCATTGTTATTTGTTTATGCTCTATTTATTATTTATTGCCTCTCAATCATTTTCCCTGGAAAATTATTCAAAGTATTTGTTCAAAATTAAAACTGCACAATTTCTAGGTATTTTTTACACAGATTGTCATTATCATACTGAAAACATGAGCAACTAACGAGTGCGACAAAGAAGAGAAACAATAGACTGGCCAAGTAGGGATTCATATATTCACAGATAGTTTTAAATTTAAAATGGGTATGTGAATTTTGGCAAATTAAATTTAAGAGCAACAGTGGGTACCAAAATCCCCTCTTACGCCTATAGCCTATCATGTGCCTTCCTGGTAGCTCTCATTAGTTTGCCTATATTTCCAGTAAAACTGTGGCAATCTGTAAGATCAAAAGACATTAGCGCTTTCGGTTCTTATTTAGCCTAAACGATGATGTTTTTATTAAAATAGTTAAATTATGAACATTTAGTAAAAGTCGAGCTCTTTGAATTGTGTAATTCTTGGTTACTTACCGTATGAAAGTTTCACGTAGTGCGGCCATATCATTTCAACCGTATTGAAATTTGTTTAAGATCAAAGTATATTGTCTACGGAACTTGATCACATCGCATGTTTGCCTTATAATATGCAAGAAATAAGAGCAAATCGTGTGTTTGGCGGAATTGGTCTTTATGGTAGAGCAACAACAATCACTGCGGGGATTCCCGGTTCAATTCCTATAAAATTCTTTTTTTTTTAAATAATATTATTTTTTATTAGTGTTTTTACAACATTTTTATAAAATATCAAGTCATTGAAGTATTTTCTTTAATTATTTGAATTTGAAAAACAACTTCAACGTCTTAATTAAGTATTGCCGGGGTGTTATTTACCATACGAATTTTTGCAAGCATTATCGTCTACTTCAAAAAATACTTGGATCACTTCGTATTTGATAAAAATGTCCTAAGAACGTAAACTTAACACGAAAATATTTTAGAAAACAAGCTATGTTATGGGAATTGAACTCGGAATCCTTGCATTGGTAGGCGAGTGCTCTACCTCAAGACCACTCCCAACAAACATGCGATTTTCTCTTACTTCATGGATATAGATAAGAGCATGTGTTGTGATTTTGTAGACATTTAGACAATCCACGTTGATCCTAACCAAATTGCAACATGCTTAAAATAGTACGGCCCGTACTATACGTGGACGCCTTGCGTATTGTTCAGTGCGTGTGACGTGGTAGCTTAAAGGAACATTCTGAAAAATAGGTGAAGTGACTACGAGGCACCGTGTGTCTCAATACTGTTTATTAAATAAGAACTGTTTTTAAGAATAATTTTTTTTCAACGAAAGGAATAAAAAAAATCTTATAAGAAATTTTTTGAAGAATAATTTTTATTTCTTCAAATAGTTCTCGTAGAAAAATATTTCACTTATAAAATATTTCTCGCTTGAAGGAAGTTCTCTTATAAAAATATTACTTTTAAAAAAGTTTTCTAAAAAATATTTCTCTCTTGAAAAATATTCTTCCCGAAAAAATTCTCTATTGCAAAATCTTTCTCATAAAAAAATTTCTCTCGAAAAATGTTTCTCAAAAAAATTGCTCTCTTGATAAAAGTTCTCTTATTAAAATGTTACTATCTTGGAAAAGTTCATCCATAAAAACATTTCTCTCGCTACTAAAACTTTCTCTCAGAATCAAAGTTTGCGTATAACACACATAGATGGCGCTACTACGTTTCGGCCGTTGCTTGCAACAGCGCAACAATGAATTTAATGTAAAGCTAGAATCTAGGTAGTGCAAGACGGACAATGGACATACTAAAGATATAAATCTGGTTTATACATTAACGTTATAAAACAACATAGTTACCGGCTCGAATGCATTGTATGCGCGTTCCAGCTTCGTGTACAGGGTGCGGCAACTAAAGTGTTAGCAGTTGGCATCTCCAAGACTATCAAACATTTTTTAATTTTATGGAACTGAAGGGGCGTATATTATAGGCTATCAGTGAATTTTGAAAAACCACCCTATTGGATTTTAATGTCCGCATCAATTTTTTTACAAACGGTTACTACTTCTAATGGGGGGATGAAATTCTGCAAATAGTAAAAAGTGAAACGAGATTATTTTTTTAAAATTGAAACGGCCTAAAAATAAGCAATTAAAATTAGGTCAAGCAATATTTAAATATTATTATTTTTATCTCCCTCTTTATTAGGGTTTGTAAACTGACATTTTTCAATTTTATTGAAGTTTGCTTGACCCAATTTTGGTTGATTACTTTTAGTAAACACATTTAAAATAAAAAAATAATCTCGTTTTACGTTTTTAATATTTACGGATTTTTTATCCCCCCTTGAGGGGGAGTAAACGTTTTTCAAGACGTCTAAAAAAATGGGGTGTACCTTGATGCCGATATTAAAAAACATACAAAATTACAGATCACCAAATGCAAAAATTTTTAAAGTAAAATAGGGTGATTTTACAAAGCATACTATTAGTCTAATATACGGCCCCTCCCGTCCCATAAAATATAAAAAAAAGGTTGCCCAATGTTCTACAGTGTTGAAGAAACCATCTTGTAACACTGAACTTGCCGCACCCTGTATACGAAGCTCAAACGCTTAACCAATGCTTTAGAACGGTAGAAGTTCAGACAAATCTTGATTATTTTTTTCTAACAGAGATTGAGCACTTTTAAGCAATAAATTTTGTTGTTTTATGTATAAATCATGTTTACCTTTACTGTGTCCGCGCGTGCTTTACATTGAAATCATAGTTTCACTTTTTCGAGAATCGGTCGAAATGTAGTAGCGCCATCTCTTTGTGTCATATGTAAATCGTCATTGTGAGAGAACTTTTTAGTAGTGAGCAAAATATTTTTAAAGTAAATTTTATATTACCGTGTTTCAAGAGTTAAATTTTTTTGGAAGTGCTTTTTTCAAGAGAGAAATGTTTTGTTTTTGAAAGAAGGAGAGAAATATTTTTCCGACAGAGTAAGAAATTTTGCAAGTAAGAATTAAAATTATTTCTCATAAAGTGCAGGCTGTTCGTGTATTATTATTTACATCAATCAGTAGATTTCTTCATCTGTACTTTTATTTTCAACTAATGGATAAGTTTGAGTAGCTATAACAATAAGAAATTATTCAATACATATGTTTGTTTGTGATTTTCATAGACTTGTGAAAGAATATAAAGTAGATACTGCGCATATATGTTTATCTAGAATGATTTTAATGAGAATCTTAATGGTTAATTATGAAAGATGTAAATCTTAATTATCAGGAGTTCGAGGGCAAGAAAATATAATTATCTCCTGTTAATCACTCATATCACATGATATGACAAGTGGTCTTCAGTCAGAGTACGGTCATTGAACTACTAAGGATAATTAATAGAGCAGAACGTCTAGATACTTGGCAACTGATAAAGATGGAGATCAGATAAGCAAAAACCGTCAAAACAGGTACAACAACGGTGACACAAACTTAATTTTATTTTTCGATAACTCCGGCCTCGCCCTATTCTCTTTTTGTGCCCAAACAAAATTCCAAACGATCGAGTTTATCACCACTCAAAAAAATAATCAAAACAGCGATAACCTTGGTCGTCTAGAAATTTGTAGCGTCGATTTGTAAAAACTAACGAAGGAGAGCTCCATTCATGAGAGCAGGCATTTAAATAGGACTTGTAAAAGTTATTGAATTGCTGTAGTTGAACGCGGCCCTCATGTTCTCTTGGGTCAGGAGGCGCAGGAGAGGAGGTTGTTAGGGTGACAGGCAACAAGTTGTCCTGGCGGCAGCGCGACACGATGTTGGTATCCTCCGGAGTCCGGAGCGTGTTCACAAAATCAAGGTCTTGTAATAGCATACCGCATAGTTTGTTTTGTTTAAACTCGAACGGTTACTAAAGGCACATGGAACTATACAGAGGTATGTTGTTGTTTGGAATTACGATAAGACCATCACCGTGGTCATAGGCGTGCTTAGACTTTTATTTGGAAGGACAAAAGTAGCGAGATCGAAATTGAACGCAAAAATTGTCATGTTTTATTAATTATAATCATATGCAAAAAATAGGTGCAATTATGAAAACAAAGCTCTATAAATACCATATGTTTTGTCGCCAAATTTTCAAAATTGTGAAATAACAAATTCCCCATTTCTTTTTAAGCAACAAAAAGGGGCGATTCGGGCCACATTCATACTGCCAACTTCTAGTGCGGTTGTAGCTTAGTGACGTTTCATTTTCCCTTAAAACATAGTGACTTTTGTATTTGCTCTACATATTATAGGTTTCCCCCTAGACCCTGCTTGTTTTAAAACAGTGTTGTCGGTGTAAGGCGGTCTTCGCGAGGTTAAGGTTGTAAATATGCTGTTTTTTTAATAGAAAAATACGAAAACGAAATTGTATTCGTTTAAACGAAGTGCAGTGAAATTAGGTGCCCGTGTAGTAAGCGCAGCTTATTTAAGGTCTTCTATATTTGTGTGTCAGTGCTCTGCTACCGTTAAGGACGCGACTACATTACCGACAAAAGTCATCAGATTCCACATACATTTCTTATTACATTTAGTAGCGCCAACTGCCTAAAAAATCGTTAGATTCTAGTAAACAACACACTAGAATTTCACAGTCATTCGAGTTTTTAGAAAAACCAAAACTCACTAGATTTTAGAGAAAAACCAAAGTTTATAGGAACTAGGAGGAAAACAAAAGTTTTTTAACTGTTTGTTTCCTTTTTGGTACTAATTCACTGGACTATATTCGATCAGAGCGAAAAGATCAGAAGTGTGGATTTCATGGGAATTCCCTTAAAAATACCAGCTGACATTTATAATATTCATTACAAATTGTTTTAGTGGCAGCAAGTTTTACTTTAAATTCTACACAACAAAGTTACATAAAATTAGTTGGGCATGGGCAAAATACAAGTTTTTATTTTAAAAATGTTTGTTTAAGCAACATAAACACGATTTGGTATGCAGGAAGTTTGAGTAATTTACCCCGATTACTTTTTCACGTTCGCGAGTGGAGTGGATTATTTCACGGATAATAAATATATCGAACTTTTATATTAATTGTATTTTTAAAACCAGCAAATACAACAAATGAGCGGTTTGCTTAAATTTGTTTTGCTTATGTAAAAAATATATTAGAGCCGGCTTATAAAATAAATACTAAACTTAAAGTGCGTAACTACTAATTAATCAGGGTAAAGTTTATAGCCCCGTACATTATTGTTTTCAGATATTAGTAATTGCGTTTGCTAGGTTAGTCTTATCCGAAATTGTTTTCTTTCAATTGTAAATCGTAATCCACTATCTTTATAAAATAATTGTAGGTAATAAAACAACAATTCTAGATATCGGCCCTCTTAATATCTCAGCTGCAATGATTTTTTTAAATCTAATGCTATACTGCGTAGGATTGATAAAACAGTGCCAACCAAAGCCCTATTGACGTTTTTTTTGTAAATTGTATTTTATTAGTGTAGCCGCATTTCGGCAATGGTAATTTTTGGGTTATTTGGTATTGCTGACGTACATCTACGAAAATCCGGGACCGTCCACGTGCGAGGAGCACTTGACTGACACGGCTTACGGAGAGAGTATTTAGTGTTCTTGGGTGTTACCCAATATTGTATAATACAGTAAATCTCTGTTAACAAGGATAATGTTCTTGTGCTACGTCTTAATTGTTGCTTTTATAAGTTAAATATGTTCATTATTTTCAACAAGCCGCGCGCGGCTTCGTATCTTTAACAACAAATCTTTGCAAGCTGTTGAAATCAAATTCTGGGCCAGCCTTTTACATAAACAGCCTGGGGAACTCGGCCTGCATTATTCATCATGGAGTTTGTGTTCGAAATGACAGCATCAGATTATATTCCAATAATGCAAGTCAAGCGTATACATAAAATTTTGCTTATCTGTATTGAATACTGAAGCGTACATCTGTACGTACACAACACTTTGCGCCTTATATAATGGACGCGCAAAGATGTTGCTTCTAGTCACTAAAATTAGAGACATATGGAAGGGATGCGGAATTAATATATAGAATAAGAATATAGTTATTAACTTATAATTTTGTTTCAACAATAATTGATTTTAATTTAATCGCAGTTTCTCCCAGGGGTACTTGAGCACCCGAGCACTCCCACAACCGGCTCCTATGGACCAGAGTGATGTTCATACTCGTAGCATAATCAAATCATTAATTTTTTAAGCTTTTTAACATTGTGGTTTTATAAACGAATTAATTACTACGTACAATATTTGTATAATTTGACTTTTAACTACCCAAAAAATTCGAATATTATAAAAAACACATTTCGGCCAGAAATATGTTTGGTGTCTATTAGGATGTTTGTTGCAGCTCTTCAGAGAGCACAAAAAATTCACAGCCTACTTGCAAAGTTTCAAAAATATTGTCAGAAAAAAATTTACCCAGATTTAATAAAGATACCAAAACGGAATTTGCATTTCCCCTTCTTAAATTTTAACATATAGACGCCCTTGGTAAAAACATGTAAAATTTCTTTGAAATGTGCCAAGGGCAAATAAAATGGATGTTTTCGGCTGCTCCCAATCGTGCGACTCAAAATATTGCGTGAAATTATTTGCATTTATGCAAAAGTTATGCAAAGGTGGTTAAGAATTTAAGTTTCAACTTGGATATCAAACAATGGCGGCGCGTTTTAGTTGTTTCGGATTGTAAATTTTAATACGTTGGAATTTTAAATGAAACGGTAGCTTATTGTAGTACTGAAAAAACATGAAATATTCCCGATAAAACTAAAAGTCATGCGGAATTCAACTTTATACGTAAGTATGTTACATTGCTGCCAGTGGCGTAACTTCAGATTTTGGGCCCGGGGGCAAGATACCTGAAGGGCCTTGGTCCTATTATCAAAAAAACTTCAGTAATAAAGTAATTGATAATAAGAACAATTTCTTCAACAGGGTAAAAAATATTTGCAGTCTAGTAAATGAAAATAGGTAAATTAAAGCCGTGTCTAATTAAGATAAGCAAATCTTAAATTTGCTGAAATTAATGTGTCTGGGTTGGTACCAAAAAGTGTGGTTGTTGTGTTATTACTAAATATAATCTTACTTCAGTATTTTGCATTGTATAAGTACATACTTACATGGAATTTAAAATGTTTTTTGTTGAATATAAGAACAAAGACTGTCGAAAATTAAAAGTTTTTATTGAAAAAATTTCGTAATAGGGAAATTAAAAAAAATAAAAACTCGTGGCTCGTGGCAAGGCCTCCTAAGGCCTCGAACCCGGGGGCCGTTGCCCCCCTCTGCCCCATGGTAGTTACGCCACTAATTACTGCAATTACTATTCGTTCCTAAAAACAGTAGAATAAAGTTTAGTTATTTTGAAAGCATTATTTTGATTGGTTTATTCGGGTATGAAAACAAAAGTTTATGTATGACTTTAAAATTAATAATCAAACATTTAATTAAAGCAAAAATAGTAACACTTTTTTTTTTCAATTTCGGCATACGCATTTTATGGTTTTGAAACCATTAACAGCATGTTCGGCACTTAAATAGTTATTGAATTGTCACCATTTGGTGACGGATTCGAACACCTACAAGCTTTTACAATGTTAACAAAAAAAAACCCATTGAAACCCGTTTGTCCAGATTGTTTATGTCGCAAAGTTAGTTTAATATAGCATTTGTATACACGCAGCTTGTCACTTTAAAGAGATTCCCTTGGTTGGCGGTAAAGCAGGCAACCGATTAGCAACAGCTAATGAAACGTCACTGAAAGATGCGCCTTGCGTCTATCTTGGCTATTTACTGCACACTGTGCATATTATACGTTTCTATGTTCTTCCTGTTGTTTTTGTACCGTTAATTCGCAGCGTTAACTAATGCACTTGATACTAAGTGCTTTGCCATAATAACAGTACTGGTTATTTTCATTTTTTTTAAGTAAGTACTCTTAGTTGATTTCACACTGTGATGAGCAATAACATAACATATGGTTATTGTAGGGTTTGGTTTTATCTGGGGGCTGATGATGGAATCCTAGTTTTGCTGTAAGTGTGAATATTTTGCTGTGTTGTGTTGATTGCTTAGAGGTTACAGTCCTCTATTTTTTTTTTCTAAAAATATTTCGTTGAGAAAATTATTATGCTAACTCCCTTTATTTTAGCGCCTGATTAATTTGTTATAATAATTAATAATTAGGATAATAATATTTTAAAACCTTTAAAATAATTTCAAGTAAACTTTAATGCTAATTCAATAATCATAACAAAGTACTAAAACATATTGGTTAATCACTGCAGGGCCGATTGTAAGTGTACTAAGTGTACACATAAAAGAGAGATAGCGAACTTTTTACGATGATATAAATTCGGTATTTTTATGCTCCTGCTTCCTGCGATAACACAGTTTAAAATATCAAATATCTTCGATTATAATCGTGATTCATTTTGCATTAAAATATTTTATTGCGCTTGGGAGTACTTAGCCACATTGCACTCATTGCAACCGCAAGATATTAAATTTATATTGCCAGATAACGTGATTTTATGCAAGAGTGCATTTTTAAAAGCCGCAGTGAGTTTTTTAAGAGCAATTCCCCACAAATTTCAAATATTGCTAGAAATAAAATTAAATAATAGTTTTTTACCATACTCAAAAATCTGGCTGTATTATAATTGGAGGTAGTTATCCTCACCTTTATTTAAATGCACAATTTGTCTGTAGTGTGAAGTAATAGCAGTGCCGCTTATGGTTTTTTCTGATGGCAGCGACACTAAATAAAATAAGGCAGACGCAATTACACATATTATTAGGTAATAAAAATTTAAATATAGAGACTTTATTTATGACATTTATATACAAGGTGTTACATGAGTTTCTGCACAATCTTGAGAAGCATATTTGTGAGGCCATTTCAAATAGAAAATGTCGAATAAACATGGGCCCAGAAACCTTTCCTTACAGAGTTATAGCTTCCCGAACGTAGAACAGTCTAAACACGCTTTAATATTTTCGCCATTTATTGAGATAGTGAATATTTTACTAATGATAATGATGCTTTACAGTTTTGCTTGTTTTCGTTTAAATCCATTAACCAGGAGCGTAGATGTGGGAGGAAATGCGACGTATCTAAGATATTTTGAGCACTCCCTATATCTACGCCACTGGTTAATGGATTTGAACGAAAAGGAGTGAAAATGTATATTATCAGTATTGAAATATTCACTGTGTATATTCCCATTGCTTTCTAGTGCCACACGCCGTAGTTTAACGATCTAGGTGGCCAACCAGAACCGACGGCTTTACGTGCCCTCCGAAGCACGGCCAACTGCCTGTTGACCAATTACGTGGGTCACCTATTTAAGAAGTGACCGGGTGGGTTGTTGCTTAACTTTGAGTATCGCTTGATCGGTACTCGAAAGTCTCCGTTTCTTACGGAGTTACAACCTCCTGCAGATAGAACATTGCAATCACGCGTTAATTAAAATCTCTATCATTTTTTACTATTGATGATTTACATTTTCACTTGTTTTTGGTCAAATCTGTCAACCAGGGGCGTGGATGCAGGGGATGTTTGACGTACCTTTTAACGTATTTTTTAACACTTGCTACAATTTCTAACTTTTGGCTTGAAAATATTATGCTCCATACACAAATTCACAACAAACGTACTCTTGTTGCAAGTCGCCAAATCTAACGGTTTTCGGGGTGAATCAATTTTAGTGAATAACCTGGTTGTCATGAAGGTCAAAGTGTTTTCTTAAAATGCGGAAATTGTTTGTACAATTTTTAAGGGTAAATTCCATAAACTTAAGCAATAGAAAAACGCAAACGATTCCTCCTGAAAGGGGAACACTCCAGATTGTTTCTCTTTTCGGTGGCGGTAACTCCGCAAGAAACATTTTTCAGTAATTACGTACTTGCGCAAACGCACAAAATAAGTTTGCTGGATGGAGTGGGTTGGTTTTGAGTTGGAAGGGCGTCGCCCCTTTGTTCTCTTTGTTCCAGCCACCACAAGGCAACAGGTATTTTCTCCTACACAACTCAGGCATTGTCAAGTCAAAACTCGTTTCCTCATAATTATCTCCGGAACGGTTGATCCTATTTTGATGAAACTTGAAACGGAGGTACCTAAAAAAACTCAGCTCTCCGCTTTCAGTTTTTGTTGTATTTTTAAATAATCCCGCTCTCAATTTTGTTTCCAAAAACTGACACAACCCTTCTTTTTGGTTTTTATTTTGTCAGGGCGTTACCCCGTTGCTTTTCTTACCACCAGCCGCCACTGAGCCATAGGTATAAGTCAAAATTCGTCTATTAATTATCTTCGGAATAGTTGTTCCGATTTGGATGAAACTTGTAATGGAGGTATGTCAAAAACTCAACTCTCCCTTTTTATTTTTTGTTGTATTTTCATTTTGTGAGAATGCGAAACCGTTCCAATAAACACTTGTATTTTTATAGGAGTTCCGAGTCTAAACGGTGACTAAGGAAATTTCTTAAAGTTTTTCGTTCATCAAGGACAAACAAATTATGTAAAGGAATGATTCGTAAACATTCTATTCCTTTCAGCAGTTGCTACATATTAAAGATTTTAATTGTGATTGTTGTTAGTTAATACACGATAAAACCATAAATTTTATACGTTTTATATGGCAGACCTAGCGCATTGTTGAGAGTTTTTAACATTTCTTTCTGTGCAATATTAATTTAGATGCTTATCGTCAAAGTATTAATTCATCATGATTTTATTCGTGTTATCTCGAATTTTACGACCGAAGTAGGTGGAAATGGGTCCGCCTCTCTAAAATTACTTATTGTGATATTGATTAGATATAATACTGTTTTACATTTTTGTGCTACACATTGCGTATTATTTTATCATAACTAGGCCGCCTGTATAATATAAAAAACAAAAATTTGAATCCACACAATAGTTTAACTGATGTTAAAAATTTGCTACAGTAGATTTTTATGTTAATTCGCTCATTTAAGAATTCACAATAACTATAGACGATTTTGATTATAAATAAGACTATGCTCTGTCGACCAGACAGATATTGCTGATAACATTATAGTTTTAATATATCGTCTGTACGAAAAAGCAATTTTGAGAAGATGAGAAAGTTGAAACTTTTTGTTGATTAATTACTATAAAAACAATTTGGAAACTAGTCAAAGTTGGATTAATATAAAGGTAAGCATAAGGGTTTAAATTTCAGGTTAGGTCTGTTATCAAAAAATTAGACTTTATGGTGCAAAAATTGCTATGTGATAGATCTATTAAATTAAAAACAAGTATTTCTTCTAAATATAAAACTTATGTTAATAATTTGTGTTTTAATTGAACTTAATAAAAATAATCTAATAAATAAATTTGCTTCTAACCGTATAAGAAAGCCTGAAAAAAAAGAATCGAAGAAGGTCAGCAAGCTGATCATGAATAAAGGAATAAAAACAGGATTGTAGTGCGATGACGCCATTATTATTGCGGCTAGATTTCATCAGTCATTATTTTGTTAGATGGAACTAATCCATTTTGGGAGTGGCTATTGGAAGTGCTAAGCAATTTATTTTCAAGTTTTATATTTTAACTGATTACAAAAAGAAGTTTATTTGGCGGCAGTATTGATAGTATTAATAACTATGGACATGAAAAATTTTCATGGGAAGCTGTTGTGGTCATTTTTGACTTGTTCACTGTTCAGGTACTCATCGTGTTTTAAATGAGACAGAAAGGGTATTAATATTGGAAACTACTTTAGTTGTTTTTGTCCCTTTTACTTTCCCATATTTCTACTGAAGTTGTGGTTTCATGTAAATTTTCGAATTTGATTTTAACGGAAGTACGCGTTTTGGGGACCAAGGAACCCAAAAACGTGTTTTTTAAAAAATGTCTGTCTGTGGGTGGGTGCGTAAGTGCGTTCGTTTCCCTGTTTCCGGAGCCCCTTGACTGATTTAGTATGGAAGTTTTTTAGTTGCAGGTAGTTCTTTGTAAGATCGTTAATCGGAACCGGAAACAGAAATTAGACCTGTTTTTTATATAGATTATTTATTACCACTTTTTTGAAATGTTGTAGTGCATCTAAAGACAAATTAAATGCTTTTTCCATATGGCTGTATCTTCAAAATGAAGATCGCTACGAATTTAAAAAAAAATTAAATTTAATGCCCCATTACTCAAAACCATCAAAATAAGTGGCGGTAGCTCAGAGGTTGGGCGCTCAGCCTTTAACGCTAAAGGTCTAGGGTTCGATTCCTCGCCGAAGGCATGCAGCAATAAACATCTATGCCGCAACCCGCCACTCACATTCCCCAATCCGGTGTAGGCAGCCGTGGGGTCTTAATGTCTGAAACCTTTACTGGAATTTAGTCGTTTGGATTCGACGTTAAACTGTGGGTCCTCCGTACTCCACCTTAGCGCTAAGGAAAGTACGTGGCAGAGAAGAGTGCCGGAGACCAGCAGTGGGACGTAAAGGCTGGTTACGACGACTCAAAAGCAAAATATCTAGTCAATACAAATTGACATTATTTGATAGCCCTTAATAAGTATAATCAGGTTATGTAAAAATGTTTTTGGAAATATGAAAATTGTAAATATACTAGCGACTTAAAATTTTGAACATCTTCAAAAAATTATTCCTCATAAACTGCGCACACAATTTTTTTTAATTTTCTGAGCTGATAGAGCTTGCAATGAACTACAATTTTGTTTTTTATTTATCTCCCAAATTTTACTCTGGCGCTCTCCAAGAATTTTTGAAAGTTTTGAAATAGACACGTTTTCGTAATCCCATATAAAACTGTTTTTTTTTCAAGACATTGCAGCTGGAATTTTAAACCTAACAAATGACTAAGTCCATGGACCAAACAGGGAAGGCCTGTGTGTATCTGTCGAATAACGACGCGATTTAAGCCAATAACAACCTTACAACGTTATCAAAAATTTGTCAAAATAGGCCTTTAAATACAAATTCAATATGCGAAATTGCTTTATATCAGCTTGTAGGTGGTATTGTATTGTATTTTAAGGTCTTACAGCACTTAGGCCACTTTGTTGGGCCCATTGTGCGTACTACCTTAACTAAATCCTTAAGAGCTACTTAGAACTATCCTATGTTAAGAGGTTTCCAGGAGCTGACAAACTGCCCTGGCCCGGATTCGAACACCGGGCCAAATAGAGCCACAGACTTCCGAAAGCCTTTGTGACCTTGGTTGCAAGCGCCTACCAAGGCCCCGCTTGTAGGTGGTGCCGCCATATAGTTGAGAATAAGGTAACAAGAAAAAGAGAGTCTAAAAAGGCCTCAGAACTCAATTTCTACTGCTCATGCGCTTGATTTCACAGCACTAATCTTTTAGTGACCTTTTATTGCAGCATACCAGCGTGTTTACCAATTTCAATGGCGTTAAAGCAACGAACCTTTGTAGTGTAGAGGCGAGCATTCCCGCGTAGGGTGGGAAGGGTCCTCGGTTCGATTCTTACCACCGGCATTACTATTTTTGTATTATTATTATATTATTAATTTTTTCGAATACTTAATTTTTTTTATTGTGTACATGGTGGCCCGCTACTGCATATGTTCTCTGGGATGGTTTTAGCGATAAGGGTAGCGCTGTTAGGTGCTGTGAACGGTCTGAGCTGCGAGTCAAGTGCAGTGCTGTCAAATCAAGTGTATGCGCAGTAGGAAGAGTTCTCAGCCCGTATTAGACTCTCGAAAGCAGAAGGGTGTCTGTCCATTATAACCACACTATCTAAGACACATATTTTGGAGATTTGACCAAAATCGTTCGTTTTGGAAAAATCTTTGAAAAATTTCAACGTTGGACACTTTTGCTTGTTGGTTCTTAAAATAAGAAAATTAAAAATTCCTTTGAAACGTAGCGAAACGGTTCTGCAGAAGCGATAACAGTATGCACACTACTGTTATCGCCCCTGCACAAGCACTCAAGAAATTGGGAATATTATAGCCGCGATTACTTTATTTTGCATTCATTAACAGGAGAAAAACATATGAAAATATTTAGCTTCTAACTAACTACGCTTGTATTCTTATAGACATTTCGAATTTGAGTAGTCAGAAAGTAACGCAGTTAAGGACTTTAGTAATGCCTATTGTGTGTGTTTGTTGTAAAGCTTGATTCTGTTACAACCAACTAATATGTATTTGTTGCTTCAAACGCTTGCTTTTATGGTGAGTTTGCAAGAGTCAAGACAGCGCTGACAACAAAACAAAGGTTATGTGTTTAAAGATTCAATATCTTAAACAAAAATATTATTGTTTTCCTTTATCCAGGAAGATCAGTGAAAACTCGAAAACTTTTCGGCCTCTTCTTTTGTTCTAAATTAGAAGATATCAACTTCTTCCCACTCAAGCGCACTAAAACCCACTCACACATGTATCACGTAGTACCGTAAGTTTTCCACTAAACGAGATAGCAATAATTGCTGAGCAAATATTTTTATTGTTCCACTGGCGCTTTATCAGGTCGAAGATCAAAACGTTATCCCATATGAAGCTAGTGATGTGAAAAGGCGGGAAATGGTTTGAAAGTCGTGCTTCATGGGCGGAGATGTTACTTCATGAGGCCGGTTTGAACGTGCGTCTTGTTAACTCTTTGATTTATTACGAAATTTATACTCGGTACTCTCAAGAAATTATCAGATTATTGCTTTTATCGTGTAACAACCGATATGAGTTTTTTTTATAATTTTATAGTGGGCCTGAATTTTGGCTTTATTGCACCGCTAGATTGTGGGAGGAACCGTTTTTTCTAACACCTATTAAAGATAAAATCAATTAACAACTTCTTGTTATTAAGGACCGTAATGTGTTTAGGTTGAAGGTTTTTTCTTATATTAACCATCAAAAAGAGATGGATAAATTGATGTCTTATACAAAACTGTTTTTTTCGTAATATAAACCACAGTCGGCTATAACGAACTAACTGCTTCAGTCATACGAGGTTTGTATATAACGAGCTCCAACAATTATAAAAAAAATCGTATACAACGAAATTCATATATAATTAACATTGGATATAACGTACCTCCGGTGTAACGATCTCTAATATAATGAACTGCGGATATAACAAACTTATTTCCAAAATCCCAAACAATTTCTTTATAAACAAATTTTAGCATAATTTTATTCCACACGCATTGTCTATGAAAATAGTAGAGGTTCTATAGTGAATTCTTGTGGGACCCCACTGGTTAACAACAGCAACTGTTTATTTTATGGTGTTCTAATTCTTCTAATAATAAGAATGGATATTGACAAATTAAAATTGCAAACGCTTTTTATAAATTTTGCATATCTAACAAATAAATCGTGTTTAATGACTTAAAAAAAATATTTCATTGTTTATTTAAATTAAGAGGAAGTAATAGGTGCCAAAAATTAATAATTACTTACAGATACCGTCATCCAAAATTAATAAAGATGAAGCTATAAATTTTGCATGACAAATACAGCAGTTGTTTGAAATAAAAAAAAAACGATTTATTGCAGTGGTAATTAAAAACCAATAAAATATTAGTTTTTACATTTTAAATTTAATGAGGTACGTTTTCGTGGTTAATACTCCCAACAACTCGCATCTTTTGGGGTGAGCTTCTCTTCATTTATAGCGGGGGCAAAGGCACTTCTTTACAACTTCGTAAATCGGCCGAAAAGATATACGATATCATATCTGCATTCTGCAAGGCCCAACCCTTCGACATGCGGACATTATATAAATACACGATGATATATATCCGATATCTCGCGTGGGAGGTTGCCAAGTCTATCGAACGTGAGATACATACCGATAAAAATGTAAAAAATACGCATAAAACGCTAAGATTTATTCGCGATATGGTGGAGGTCTTGCCTTTGTATTAATACTGATAGTTCTTTGGGAAAAATGCACAAACCGCTATAGTTGTTTTATCCAATTACAATACACTATATTTAAATTTAGATAATTGGCAAAACCGTTCCAGATTTTTTTATCTAATTATAGCATGCAGCATAATTAAAGAAAAGAATTGAAAATCATTTTCGGAAGAACGTTGAAGTCGTGGGAATTTTAAATTTTGGCAAAGAAGCCACAAGTGAAGGTTTTTAATTGGTTCGCTGCTATTTAGTAGAAAAATTTCAATGTTTGGTACCTACAACAGCTTGTTTAATTAGAGCGCATTTTTGTCCCTTCACCTTTTCTACTAGTCAATGTTTTGTAACTTTTGCTCGAGTATAGAACGAAACAGAAAATTTATTAAAAAATTAATTGAATTCGAAAGAACTGACCATGATTTAATTATTTAAATGTCAGCAGTTTGTGAACGGATGTAACGTTCAAGTCTCTTGGAGCAATAAAAGCAATCATAATCGTTTGTTAGTTAAAAGTTTGACCTAGTAAACCGTGGAGTTTGGTTCAATACGGGCAATAGTCAAAAATTGTTTTGAAATTATGTAATTTGGGCAGCTTAGAAAATAGACATCTCCAACTCGCGCAATAGGACGCGATATAACCTTAATTGTTGAGTTGTGTATAACTGTTTTATGTACAAGTATTAGAAAGTATAGAAAACGAATATAAATTATAAAAATGAGTGATACACTTCGTCTGGACTTTCCTATAAAGTTTGTTTAGATATTGTTACTTATCATATATTCAAAATTATTTTATTATAACGTTATACGCCCCAACATTGACTACAATAACATCCCATCACTATTACCACTGTACCGAGAGGATATATGCATAATAGTAATATTTTAACATACTTCATAATACTAAAGCTTTCGTATAAAAAAACAATATCAATGTTTTGAAAATCTTTTCATTTATTCAACTACTGACTACAAACGCCATAGATTTTTATGTAGTTTTACTTAATACACGAGTGTAGCTTCTGAACAAACAAATAAGTGAAGCCTATAGACCATTTTCTAGAAGGTCAACAGTTTAAGTTAAAATGTTATTTATTACATATGCAACAGAAAATTTACTATTATTTCACAAGAATCACATAATTGTCAGTTTTTTTAATGAAAACTTAAAAAACTGTTAATAAATTTCTTTTCTCTGACAATTTTTGAAATTAGATTGTACAATTAAAACCTGTATAGTAGATTAATCATTGTTATCAAAACTAAAATATTAAACACTGTTTAAATTTATAACATATTATAAACTGACGTTGACCTCCTAGAACATGGCGTTGGCTTCAATCTGTGTTTAGCAGTCGTGTATCTGGTGTAACTATATAGAAATCTGTGATAAAGTGGGACAGCAGTGAAGCAAAGGTCGACTCGGTTCAACGCGTAGCTGTGTATGTTTGATGCGGCCAGGGCCCGAGAGAAAAACAATTTTTGGACCTCCTAGAAAATGGTGTTGGCTTCAATCTGTGTTTAGAAGTCGTGTATCTGGTGTACCTATACAGAAATGTGTGACGAAGAGGGACAGCAGTGAATCAAAGGTCGACTCGGTTCAACACCGGGCCAGGGCCCGAGAAAAATTTTTTTTTAGTTATTTTGCGAGGAAACATCGTTATTTTGATTTTTTGGTAAAAGTTTCCTTGGGATTGACGAAAAAACAGAAGGAAAGAGATTTTCGATTTTCAAAACTTTAGAGGTGTCGCACAGAAATTAGCGAACTAGGCCACAAACCAAATCGTAACTAATCAATAGCTAATAGCATACGAAATGTAAAAAAATCGTGTGTCAAGTTTTTGAGCGGTATTTTTTTTATGAAAATTTCCAAAAATATGAAAATATTGTTCAATTCATAGTTTTTATCTATTCGAAAAGTATTGAGCACAGTAACACTGTGTCTCTATTACAATGAAAAAAAAATGATCCTAATCTGTTAAGTCGTTTTTGAGTAATAAGGTGTTAAAGTCAAAATTTGAAGAAAAAGATCGTGGCCTCCGCCATTTTGAAGCTAGAAAGTTCAGAAAAAAATCATTTGGTTTTACCTAAGGTCTTCTGATTCATTTTCAGATTTAGAAAATTCGTTTTCTAGAAAAGAATGCTGCCAAGCAATACACATGATTAACTTTGGCTTCCGGTTTCGGATTTTTTAAAAACTTAGTTCCCCGATGAATGTTTGATATGCCCTCAAATTTCCAGGCTCATCGAAAGGGGACCATCCGTTCGGGAGTTATCGAGTAGACACACATACACCCACACCCACACACACATTTTTGAAAATAGAAAAGTTTAACCCGATTATTTTTGACATAAGAAATTTATCGTGATTAAATTTAAGCAAACTACTGATTTGTTTCATATGATATTTAAAAATAAAATTAACTCGAGAGCTCGTAGTATTATTTGTAAAATAATCCGATTATATACCACTCGTGAATTAAAAAATATTCGGGGTAATTACTCAAACTTTTTGCATAACGAATGGTGTGCTTTGTCGAAGAAAATTTTTTACGCGGAAAATTTAATCGTGTATAAATACAAGCATACCACTCATTTATATTATTTCTATATAAGTTTTAAAATTATTTGCCGAATATTTTAATTATATACTACTTCTGAATTGAATAATAATCGGTAAATTAGGTACTCATACGTCTTGCATAGCAACTCGTTTTTGTTTTGCTTAGAAAAATTTTTCTTAAGCGTTGCATGCATCCAACAGGTTTTTTTAATTTAATCCAAATATTTTCAATTCAGTCGTGGTACAACTGTTGAATATTCAATACAGTTTAATTAATTAACTATTGTTGTCCAAAACAAACACTCGTTGCTACGCAACAGGTTTCGGTAACTTATTGACCCGATTATTTTCCAATACAGTCGTGGTATAACTTTTGTTTATAATACGATTTTTATTTTTCTATACTTGCAGTATCATTATTTTCGTGGGGGGGGGGGGGGGGTTCGTTCGTTTCAGTATAGAAAGTATTGATATTGTGCAAATTTTCGAATTCGAGATTTTGACGGAAATTCACACATTTTGGACCTCCGGGAACCCAAATAAAGTGGTTTTTGAAAAATGTTCTGTCTGTGGGTGGGTGTGTAGTCTCTATAAGGGGTAGGGGTATATCAAACATCCATCAGGGAAACAAACTTTAAAAAAATTCGAAACCGGAAGCGGAAGTTAGACACGTTTTTTGGTAGCATTTTTTAGAAAATTTTCCAAATCTGTAAAGAGAATATTATAGAAGACTTTTGGCATTGTATTTGCTGCAAGGCTTGTAACTCATATGGTATAGTCTGTTATTTTATTACTTTAATTTTTTGTTTACTGTAATGAATTATTTATAAAACTTAAAAATAGTATCTAATTTTCTAACTTTTTGGACTTTTCTAACTCTAAGCATTGGAGATTCTAGACGCGCGTTAGTCACTTGCCCTTAAATTAAAGTGACCATACGTCCCGTTTTCAACGGGACAGTACCGTTTTTCAAGCCATCGTCCCGTTGTCCCCGAGAAATCACTCGGGACGCAAAAATGTCCCGTTATGCAAAATGAAAACAATACTGTCCGTGTTTATTCCTTTGCATATTGAAATGTAGGCCGCAATAGTGTTTTTATACAGCAAACCAAACTATATGTTCGCTAGTTCTGTAGTAAGCGTAAGTCGACGCTGGAATCTGCTAAGATTGCATTTGGCATTTCGCAGACGCACAACCGGTGGGTTGAACTATTTACCCACTTTAAAAATAATAATTTAAATCACAAACACTTTCGCACAATTATTGAATATATATGGTGTCTGTCTGGAACCAATGCACCAGTAGAGAGAATATTCTTTTTAATAAATAAAATATGGACGACTGAAAAGACTCAATTACAATGCCTGTTCTAAAAGCAATGTTAATAACTAAAAGCAATATCGTCTGTCTATAAAGTAACCCCCCCCCCCCCCAACTAACTTTTGAGCGACTTAATATTTTACCACAATATTTGGTGTGCTTTAATGGGAAATTAAATACTATTTTTTAGCCAACAATTAAATTTTGTATCATCAAAATGGCGGCTGGGCGCCATTTTGATTTTTTTAAATAGAAAGGTTGGTCGAGTGACACTTCATTTGAAAGGTCTTTTAATTGTGCGTCTGATCCTAGAGTTTCAAAGAAAAATATTTAGCCATAACAAAATGGCAGATTTTAAACAAATGGACTCACTCAATTCAAAATTGTTTTGATTTTTTTATCCAGGGTTGAGTGACACCTTATTTGAAAGATCTTTTAGTTCTGCGTCTGATCCTAGAATTTCAAAGAAAAACATTGAGCCATAATAAAATGGCGGATTGTAAACCAATGGACTCACTCAGTTCAAAATTGTTTTGATTTTCTTCTCCAGTAGTTCACTTATTCATTTGCAGTACTAAATTTTCCCAGTAATATCTCAGGTAGCTTGAAATAATATTAAAAACGTTATGTTCCAACAAGACGGTGCGCCCGCCTCATTATTATAGGCCTGTTTCTGACTTTCTCAACGGACATTTTCTTGGAAGATGAATTGGTAGGCGGGGGCCTGTAGGATAGTCGGCTCACTCCCCAGATTTAACTTTCTTAGATTTTTTTCTATGGGAATATCTGAAATCGAAAGTGTACAGAAGCCGTCCAGAAACAATTAAAGAACTGGAGCAACGCATTACAGAAGTTTGCAGAAATATCACTCCAGAAACTTATGAAAATGTAAGGCAGGAATTTCATAACCGACTTTTTATGTGCCAAGAAGTGAATGGTAATCATTTAGAATACTTAATTTAATTAATTTAAGCTTTAATTCTTAGTTTTTTTTAATAGACTTCTTTATCTTCAAACATTGTCATTTTGTTATGGCTAAATATTTTTCTTTGAAACTCTAGGATCAGACGCAGAACTAAAAGACCTTCCCAGTGAGGTGTCACTCGACCCCCCTTCCCATTAAAAAAATTTCAAAATGGCGCACAGTCGCCATTTTGGATGATACAAAATTTTAATATGGTCTGAAAAATAGTATTTAATTTCCCATTACAGCACACCAAATTTTGTAGAAAAAAATCAAGTCGTTCAAAAGTTAGTTGGGTGGGGGGGGGGGGGGGGGGGGGTTACTTTATGGACACAGTGTATAATAATAACGTGTTCTTTAATATTTTATTCACAATAAAAACAATAAAGTTTGTTTCGTACAATACTTTGTGTTTTTATCGATTTTTATTTAATTTTTAAAACACGTCCCGTTTTTGAATGAAAAATAAATGGTCACTTTACCTTAAATGTGAGACTGTTGATAGTTCTACAACGTGATGCATGCATACTTTTGGAAATATGAAATTTTAAATAAGGAAGTCCAAGCGAAGTGTTCGTCCATTTGTTTCTCTTCTTGTTTGCTCTTGGAGAAGTTTCTTGTATTGAACACGAGTTGAACGGGGTCGGGTCTTGAACAAGAACCAACCCAAGTCTTGTTTTATGGTTTGATACTGGATATTAATTGTAGACATAGTATTTATTACAAAGCGTTTATCAGAAATGGAATCACATAAATCTAAGAGAAATAATCACAGATTAGACGAACCATAAACAACTAGTGAATTGTGAGAATTGCAAATAAGTAAATCATTGAATGAGGACGCGGAGCTTAACGAATGCATTCGAAGTGTCCGGTTTAACATAACAAACATTCCTGTAAATCCTTGCGTTGTCGCAAAGGCCGTGATTACTTTATGGGTATGGATGCATACATCACCTGTGCCGCGCTACAAATTATCAGGGTCTGTGTGTATGTGCGCCACTTTTATGGGATGCGATGCTCGCTGATGATCTTTCAATGTTGGTACATGGAGTAGGCGTTCACAAAAGCGGAAAACGGCTAGATTGCTGCAAGCTGATGTGTTGATTAAAATAGTATTGTAACTGTACAATTGTGTACTGTTGATTAAAAAAAACTTGATGAGCGTGAACATCGTAATGGTATAGAGTAGGTAATCAAAAATGTGAAATCAAAAAGAACTTTTTTACATTATCTGAAACGTATTTTTTTAGAAATAAACGACACACGAATATAGTTGTCTCATTATGTATATTAAAACGAAATATCATCTATCACCAAATACGAAATCTAAAATTTTATATTAAGTATAATTTTTTTGTGTATGTTTACGATTCTGAACACATCTTCTTTTTTTCGCTACACAGTTTAAATAGACCGAAGAGTAAACCGCGAGTGGAAGTAGGTGTACAAGGTAGTGGAAGTACGGTGGAAGTAAGTGGAAGTATGTGATAGTATGTGGAAGTACGTGGAAGTCCGTGGAAGTATGTGGAAGTACGGTAGAAGTATGTTGAAGTATCTGGAAGTAAGAGTGGAAGTATGTGGAAGTAGGTAGTAGTGGGAGTACGTGGAAGGAATTGGAAGTAAGGTGAAAGTGAGTCGAAGTAAGTGGAAGTATGTGGAAGCAAGTGAAAATACGTGAAAGTACATGGAAGTACGGTGGAAGTACGTGGAATTAAGTGGAAGTACGGTGGAAGTATGTGGAAGTACGGTAGAAGTATATGGAAGTTAGTGGAAGTATATGGAAGTATGCCGAACTACAAGTGGAAGTATCTGTGTTAGTAAAACTAAGTGTACAAAATTTTTAAGCATGGTGAACTCCTCGAAATAGACGTGGAGAAATGCTTCTGCATCGTTCAAAATTGATATTGCAGCCAGACAAATGAACACAGCCTTAAAATATATAAATTTTTGTTTGAGTCATTTTTTATTAGTAAAAGTAATAAAGTCTATAATTTAAAAAAATTGATAACTCAAAAAAGAGCGATGCTCTTCTGCTAATATTTCCATAATTCTAATTCTTTTATTTTTGTTAGATCAGAATATCCTAGACTTTAACCCGCTCACAACGCTGTAACGAGTAGTTGTAGTTTACTAATATCCTTCATAGACTTGCAGGACTGGATTGCTTTAGGCCGGAGGCTAATGCTCGATCTTGAAATAGATTCCCAAACGTTGGTTTTTGAACCGTTACTGCTCGATTTGAAAATCAACTGTGCAAATTCTTCTTCTTCTTCTTCCTCTTATTATAGGCCTATGGCCTGTTCAATACCCGCAACTAGTGCGGGTTCTGTGAGCCCTCTTTGCAAGTATGCCGGGCAGGAGGCTGGCCTTACCCGTCGAAAGGAGAAGAAGTTCCACTAAATGGTTTACTAACTGTGCAAATTGAAATTACAAATGCTTATACAATTTGCCAAGTTGCCGTTGCTTAGTATTGTCTTCACAATACAAACAAACATTCACAATATTTTATTAACACAGGCAGAGGGGCGAATATACTATTTATTAAGTAGAAAACGCATTTTGAAACTAGGGAGTACGTTTTAAATTTACAATTCTGTTTAAAAAATATTTACATTAAATAATGAGTCGAACTTCTTTTAAAATGTTAACTTTGAAGTGAAAAACTTTCGAGTTTTGAAAATTAAAAAAAAAAGTATTGTTTAAAAAGCTGGCCAAAGGTTTCTTTTTATATTTCCTAGGCTTATAGAGCTAGGGGTGCGCTACAATTTGGTTCGTGTCTTGCCCCGCTAATTTCTCTGCGACGTCATCTGTAAATTTTTGAAAATTTTTGTTTTAATTTGATATAGTTAATGCTCTAGGAGCAACCAGTACTGAAACTACGAAAATTTTGCAACTACTAAAACTGTGAAGTTTATTAATTTCTAATTAAGCTAAATTGCTTATGAGTGATAGTAGAATAAGATTCAAAACCTAATATTATGATGTAGCAATATTTTGAAGGGGGGGGGGGGCAGATGATTTCCTTCTTATACCCAAATAATGGCGGACGAATGTTTCCTTGCGTTTTTAGTTTTTTTTAATCCCAAAGAATCCTTTTCTAAAAATAAAAAAAACTCCACAAAACACTTTAGCGCACTACCGGTCTTATTTACATCATCCTCTCTGATGTTTGTGGGCAATATTCCGTTTATGGCTTAGAGTCGAACAAAGCATGACTGAATTAGCAGATACGACCGCCTTTGCTTGAGCACTCGCTGTTTATATCCAGCAGCTGTTATTTTTATGGAAAAGCTGTCTATATCATTTACACTATTTTAGTATTGTGTAGCATGTTCCTATAATGTATCTATTGGTACAGTTTGTATAGTGGTACGAATGGTGGGATCTCAGTCAATGTTAACGTCTGCAGCGTTAATAGAAAAGTACTTGTGAGTATTAGGTGTATGCTAAAGGCAACAATTCCTAAAGTTTAGGAAAGTCCAGACGAAATCCTTCTATCATTTTTTTGATTAATTATTAACTTTTCTTCATGTTTCAAGTTTCATAAAAACAGACCCCATGTTTGCGTAAAGTATTGGAACAAACAAATAAACGACTGGCCCACTCTTAATCTTTTATACATATATGTTCCAGGTTCGATCTTTTACTTTCACTTCATTAACAATTCAAAATTGCACGTATTGGTTTTTACTAGGGACGCACCGAATAGTCGGCCGAATATTTGATCATTTTTTGGAGCTTGAGTAATACTTGGATAAGCCGAATATTGTCTGAGACAACCGAATGTTCACCGAATACGGAATTTTGTGCGATAAATGAAAACTAACTAAATTGTTAATTTTTCATAATATTTAATGATATAATTAAGATTCAATACGGAACAGAATCCGCTTATGTGACGCAACTAGCGTACGCGTTGATTACCGGTAAGCATTCAGCACGCCGAATAATTGGTTCAAGTTGGATAATAATCGGTACGTTACCGAATAATTGACCTAATATTCGGTACTGGGCCGAATAATTGGCCTAATATTTGGTACTGGGCCGAATAATTGGTTCAAGTTGGCTAATATTCGGTACTTTGCCGAATAATTGGATCAAGTTGGATAATAATCGTCACGTTACCGAATAATTGGCCTAATATTTGGTACTTGGCTAAATAATTGGTTCAAGTTGGATAATAATCGGTATGTTACCGAATAACTGGTCTAATATTCGGTACTTGGCCGAATAATTGGTTCAAGTTGGATAATAATGGTCACGTTACCGAATAATTGGTCTAATATTCGGTACTTGGCCGAATAATTGGTTCAAGTTGGATAATAATGGTCACGTTACCGAATAATTGGCCTAATATTCGGTACTTGGCCGAATAATGAACCTATTACTCTTCCAATAGTTGGCCGAATTTTCGTTACTAGACTGTGAGAGACTGGCCGGATATTCAGTATTCGGCTAGTGACCAAAATCACTATTCGGCAAATACCAAGCTTTTGACAAAAACGTTCCTGGTCTATTCAATAGACCCTTTTGGTCACTTGAAGTTCCTTATAATGTGACTTCCTAATCATCATTTGGTTGCATAAAATCTCAATTACATTTTAATTATTTTAAAAAATAATCGAGTGCGCTGCATATTAAAAAGGGGTGACCTTGAAATTACGTTTATTAAGGCCGGTCTAAATAGATGTGTTCTAGGAACCGCTGCAATGTATACCAATCGCTTTTTGCACTGCTAAAAGCTATTTCTAAATACAGAGCTGTCTGTGTGACCTTGAAGTAACTCGTCAAGGTCATAATAATAATATTCTGCTACAACCGAATCATTTCGATATCTTTTGAATTTTTTGAACATCTCATGGTTATTTTAAGTTTTTTACTCTGCACGGAAATAAGCTCCTATAATATATGTAGTTTTTCTACTCCTTGCATCTATCAACAAAAATTGCGTGGCACCACTCCGTAGTTTCATACCAAAGGAAGAATTTTATCAAACCTTAAATTGTAGGAGAAGTGTTCACGTCAGTGTCCCCTCTACGCGGGGGCATAGAAAGTGGTAGCCAGGGCTGCGAATATTTATCGATATTATCGATATACATTCATTATCGATATTCGATATAAAATTTTCAATATCGCCCAGCCCTAATGGTAGCCCCCGGCGCACAATCTTGGAGGGGCGCACCAAAGAGAAAAACGTTTAATGGTTGTGCTTTCTAATGATTTTGCTTTAAATTTTAAAATACGAGGTTAAGGTTAAAGTAAAGGTAATCAAGTATTAATTGGAAGGCATCCCCTCTTTCATTTGACCGTGAAAATATAGTTTGCGCCCTCTCAAATCTACGGCTGCGGCGGCGAAATTTCACTGCTTCCCGTATTGCACTAAGCTTTTTTTGTCGCTAGCTGATCTTCAAATTTTGACAAATACCTAATAGGCGTTATTCGGCTTCATAATGGAGTCAAGTTATTTAAAGTGGTCCGTACAGTGTACCAAATTTTTTACAAGACTCCAAAATTTACTTTTTAAACTGCATTGTAGAGGAACAAAAAAAACACGAAATCATAAAACTTATCATTTATTTTATCCGAATCAAGTTAATACATTTCTATCGTACTAAAACGCGACATATTCTTAACCAACTCTTCTTTTTTCTTCTACCCCTTGAAATAGAACCGCCACTGTTTTCTAAGCAAAGCAGTACGAAGAGGATTTCCACATAAATAAATCCCCGTCTTTGAGGTGATTAAGTCTTGTCTCTCGTGTCGTTTGTTCCCCTCTTTGTTAACAACACAAGGTGAGTACAGAAAACGGGACACGAATGGTCACAAATCTCCCGAGTGGGTGATAAATACCCGTGGACAGGCAAATACAAATCGAGACGCAACTGAATCAGTTAGCAGGTGTTTAGTGGGGTATCTCTCTTGTTGTTTGGAGCGAACGCGTATGGTTTATGGCGATCACTGAATGTAGATACCTATACTATGGTATAGATTTAAATCAGTGGTTACCAAACGGTCCACTTGCATATTATGCACTTTAGCTGTGCACACTAGAAAAAAACTTTTTAAAAATTACTCTTTGTGCAACTGGATAAAAGACCACGAAGACGTTGGTGCGTTGAGCCGGAGCCCTCATGGTGAGGATGATAATAAAAAAAATTGTACCTGATTATCAAAAATCGTTTAGTGTATACTAAAATTTGTCGTTCATGCTTACTGCAATTAGGCGAGTGATATTAAAAAACATTTTTGTGCCGGAAAAGCCGAACAGTCGTTGATATGGTAGATAAGCAAAAACAAATATTAAAAAATTACAGAAACTTTTACAACAGTCATGTTTTTAAACATTTCCAGGAAAAATATGCGATAAAACACGCTCTTATCAAGCGTATGTGATCTCATCAGTAAAATATCGCGTGAAAATCTGCATTTCTGCATAAAACATGACTAAATACGAACACGTTCCTTAGATAATCTTGCAGTTTTAAACAATGGGTCATAATAACACGATACACCCGTCTGTGTGCCTGATGGGAATTGCAAATATTCAAAATACCGAAGAAGCACGATTTTTATTATACCTCTCGTTACTTGTGTAACTTTGAGTTTATCGTAACAGAAACTAAGATTTTGCACGGTCGGATATACAATGTTATCTATATCTGTAACGGAAGTTACAATCAGTTCAAAACTTATCAAATAATGAACTTTCGAATTCCGGTGTTGTTTCTAACGGGGCAATATCTAATCTTGGCAACAGTTTAGGAGTTTCTGAATAAAACGCCGAAATGATATTCTCCTTTAGATCTTCACCTTCCAATTTAAAAAAGAAAAGATCCTGTATTGGATTTTTAAGTAAAACAGCTTTAAAAATCTAACCGCAAATGTTAATAAAAAAATTATAAAAAATTAACAACAACTACCAGTGGCGTAATCTACACCACTCCATGTTTTATACACTTATATTCAGAGAAATGTGAATTCCTTAGAATAAAAACAGAAAAGTACGTAGGATGCGAATTATGTCGTATATATTCATACAACTGGAATGGCGGCTGAAGTGAATCATATGCCTTCTTTGCATTTTCCGGGTATAAATAAATAAACATGTGGCTCAGAGTGTGAAGCACACAATAATTTCCTGATTTAAGTAATAATATGAAAATTATCACATAAATATGTCAGTGGTGGGATACAAGGCGGAACCATTACAGGAACGAGTTCACAAGAATTCTTTGACCCTAACATAATAACACAGTAAATAATTAAAACTATAAAATATACATCAAGTTGTACTGATTCGTCTAATATTTACTACAAAATAATTTTGCAGATTTTAAAGAGTCCATGAGGAAGTCAGTCGTCGAACTCCTTTACAGAGTGCTATTAAAAACTTTAATTAAATGTTTGCTATTGCATAATAAGTGCACTTTAATTAATTAATTAGGTTTAATAATTGTATTCTGAACTCGTATGGAATTTCATTAGGAATAAGTAGGTAAATACATTTGTATATATTCTAATTAGGTTGAATGTCGATTTTTTTACTGTTTGATAGTAATTGTAATTTAATTAATTAATCATTTTTCATCATAAGTGCAAGTTTCATTAGGAATAATTAACCACTATGTATTCTAAATATGCAAGTGTTCTAGTTAGGTTTGATAATTATTAATATATATAGCATAAAAATGTAATGGGATTTGTTTTAGATACTAATTTCAAATTTTATTATTTAATTACTTGTCATAACTGTAGTATGAATTCGCGTTTCATTGCTCATTGAGAATGTGTACCTGTGTAAGTGTTCTAATTCACTTAGATAATAATTAATGTCAGTGGCGTAGTGAGAAAAGAAATTTTAATTTTTTACTGTTGAATAATAAAAGCAATATAATTAATTATATTTTCAGCTTATGCAGGATTTTATTAAAAATATATTGGAAATTATGTCTAATTAAAGTAGATAATAATTAATGCCAGTGGCGTAGAAAGAAAAAATTAATACATTAATTACTTTTTATAATTGTATTTTGAACCTCGGCTGAATTTCATGAATA
Source organism: Ctenicera cuprea (assembly GCA_958336395.1). Lineage (NCBI taxonomy): Eukaryota > Metazoa > Arthropoda > Insecta > Coleoptera > Elateridae > Ctenicera > Ctenicera cuprea. Next base: position 16,112,199 of record OY284487.1, on the reverse strand, counting down.
AGTAAGTACTGTGTTAATGTTTTAATTATGTAGTAAAATTAACGACGATGCTGTAGAGCAAAACAATTGCAATTTGATTATGTAAATATTTTTTCAAATTTTTTTGTAATTGTACGAAATTTCACTGAAAATTAACATGTGTACAATTAAATCTAATCAGCGGAACCGTGGATTACGCCTTACGATGTTTTCGTTTCTGTTTGTTTTAATAATAAATAAGTTGATTAAGTCTCCAAAAGTTTTATAGCGATTGCTATGATTCGTTTCTATATATTAAATCCGGATACATCCCTTCGACTTGTCTCAAGTTGAAAGGGATACGGTTGCAGCAGCGTTTAACGCCCCAACATTGATTGCAATAACATCCCACTATTCTTACCGCTGTACTTAGAACATAGCTGCAGTGCATAATAGTCATATTATAATAACAAATAACACACTACATGATATTGCAATTTACACATAAAAATAGTATAAACATTCGCCATGCAGTTGCAGTAACGCTGAAGACACTTTATTTCTTACCTCTAATAAACAAACGAAAATTATTCAATTTAAACATGCTTAGTTTTGTAAATTTCATTAGAATAAATTGATTTATTACGGTTTATGTTTGACGACCCTCCAGAATTAAAGTGCCCCGTAAATAACAAATTATAATTATAGTAGTGCCGGAAATATAAGCAATTGCTGTAAACAGTCAATAAACTTGAGTCGAGTCGCAAAGAGCCAATGTGATGTTTTAGTGATAAATTTGGCGATATACAAGAGACCTTTGTCTTGTTATGGTGAGACAGTTACCGATTTAGTATAAATTAAATTAAATATAAATAGGGTTTTTTTACTACTGATATTGAACAACAAACGCAATTTCACTAATATTGTTTTACTCGTGTACAAATTCATTGGCAAAATGTAGTTAATCATCTGTATAAGTGTTCTAACTAAGTTAGATAATAATTAATATCAGTGGCGTAGTGGGAAGAAAATTTGAATTTTTACTACTTATTAATGTTAGTAATTTAGTTAACTAACTACTTTTTCAACTCTGGCAGTATTTCTTAGTGCTAATTTTGTGTGTAAGTATTCTAATTAAATTAGATTATTAATGTCAGTGGCGTAGAACAAAAATTGTGGAAGGAATTTATTTACTGTTGAATAGTAATTCAAAGTTAATTAATTAATTATTTTTTAATTGCACTTCAAAATCCGTTCAAACTTCATAAGTAATAAGTAAGTACCTTAGATCATATATAGTACGTAGATGACGCCTTCTGCCTTAGAAACGGTGCCAACATAACAAATAAAGATAGTATAATGTTTACATTGTGGAGCATGCGCTCAGATCACCAGCTGCGCATTGCCTGGTGTGGTCAGTGTGCGCATGTCCGGTGATAAAGTTAGGTCGCGACGTTCGATTATAAATATACCTCGAGATATTTATAGAGGTTACAGAAAATCATTCAATGATTTTAGGATTTTAAAATCAAGCGGGCGTTGCAGTGAACCCCTACAGTAGCCAGCTGCAAATGTCCAATGTACCGTACCGTGTATTTAAATGTCAACTGCAAATACACGGTACGACGACACCACCAATCGTGGTATTATGATGCGAATACACGAATGGACCAGAATTTTCAAAATGAGGTGGGTTTCGTTGCGCAAGCACAATGAGATAAGAATATTTTGACTTGAAGATTCGGATATTACTGATATTAGTAATAGCAAACACAGCAGCTTCCACCAGCAGGATCATATTTGAAAATTTTAATATTGCTCTAAAAAGTAAAAATATGAAAATATAAAAAAATGTATTAATATATAGAAGAGCACTGTTTTATTGTTGATAAAAACAAGTGGTACACTTCACAAAAAAAAAATTATTTATATAATAATTAATAATCGGGTATTGTTTTTGTCCCTGGTCTCACTTAAAAAAAATAATCGATTTATAAAACAGAAACATGTATTCACTTTCGCGGTTTATAGAAGTATTACTCAAAAAACAGGCCGTAGTTAGCGATAAGTTTAATAAAAATAACATTTAGAGCTGAAGGTTTACGCAGTTTTGCCGACCGGCCCGAGGAAAGACGACGAGAACGAGAATTACTTCATAGAAGCATTGAAGAAATAAGCGGAAAGCGTTTTTACTACTTTTTACTACATAGAAACATCCGAAGGAATCATTCGATTATTAAATTCGCTCGAATGGCTATCATTTGATTATGCCCATCACTGGTATAAATAAGTTCGTTTTTGTCTGGTTTCTGGGCACAATCGCGTTATTGGGTAAGTATAGAGAAATCGCTATGTACGTTTATATATTATAATCTAAGGTACCGTGTGAATGTAGTAATAATTAGGTTGCAGAATTAATGACGGTGTCTTAGTGCAAAAGGAAAATTATATGGCGACTTTTATACTGTCATTGCAAGTTAGTTAATTAATTGTTTCTTATAATTTTATTTTCAATTCGGTAGAGTTTCATTACGAATTAATAGGTAAGTACATGCGTTTAAGTGTTCCAGTTGGATTAGATAATAAATAATAACAGTGGCGTGGAGAGCAAAAAGTTAACTGAGGAATCTTTTGCTTAGTTAATATTCAATAATATATATGCGTGCAGTTTTGTATCTGCGTTCTAATTAAGTTAAATAATAATAAATTTGAAATTGAATAGAAATTTCTTTTTATTGATTATTATTCCATTCATAATGTATCGTTCAATAGTTACATCGCATTTGCCGTTTTAGTAGCTAATGGAAAAGTTGTACCCGATTATTTTACACGTTCGGCATTTTATCGCGATAAAGTTAAGTAAACAACGCATTTGTTTAACTTGATAGTTTTAAAAATACAATTAACCCTCTACTGTATGAATTTATTTTTATTTTTAGTTAGTCTTCTGTAACCAATCATAACCAGCTATTCTTTTTATATCATCCGTCCATCTTGTTAGCGGTCTGCCTCTACTCCTTTTATTTTCCCGGGGTCTCCACTCTATTATTCGACGTGTCCATCTATTGTCTCTTGTTCTTCCAATGTGTCCAGCCCAGTTCCATTTTCGTGTGCATATACGTTGTATGACATCTGTTACTTTTGACTTTCTTCGAATTTCCATATTGGGTATGTGATCCTGTAGTGTTATGTTTAACATTCGTCTCTCCATTGCTCTTTGAGCTTTTTGTAGTCTATCTATGATGCTCTTATTGAACGACCATGTTTCTGTTCCGTATGTCATAACCGGTAATACATACTGGTCAAAGGTTCTTGCTTTTATTGTGTTTGGTAAATTAGATCTTAATACATTTTGTAATTTGCCAAACGCTGACCAGGCCAGTGAGATTCTTCTATCTAGATCCGCCTTTAAGTTGTTCTTGGATAGCTCGATTTTTTGTCCTAGATATATATATGATTCAACTTTTTCAATCTTTTCATCTTGTATTGTTACTTGTTGGTCTTGATTCTGCTCTGCTGTTTCGTTTGTAAGGTATTTTGTTTTGCTTAAGTTCATCTTGAGTCCTATCTTCTTTGATTTCTCATTCAATTCATTGAGCATTTCGTGCAGTTCATCTCTGTTATTTGCTATTAAGACTATATCGTCGGCGAGTCTTAGATGGTTTAATTGCTCGCCGTCTATAGTAATGCCTTTTGTTTCCCACTCTATTTCTTTAAAAACATCTTCCAATGCTGCGGTGAAAAGTTTTGGAGAAATCGAATCACCTTGTCGTACTCCCCTCTGTATTTTAATTTTATTTGTTTTTGTTTGTGTCGTTACTTGCATTGTAGCATTTTTGTATATGTATTGGATTAAACTTGTGTATCTGTTATCTATTCTGCTGTTGCTTAGGGCGTTTAATACTGCCCATAAGGGCACATTATACTCGTTTGTTTTCTCTATCAATGTATTCATTGTTTGAAGGTGGTCTAAGGTACTGAATCCCTTCCTAAATCCAGCCTGTTCACGGGGTTGGTAACTGTCAAGTTTGTTTACGAGTCTTTGTGTTATAATTTTTGTGAATATCTTGTATAGAACCGATAACAGACTAATGGGTCTATAGTTTGATAGTTTGTGCTTGTTTCCCTTTTTAAATATAAGTACTACTAATGCATTTAACCAGTCATCTGGGATTTTACATTCTGACAGGCATTTGTTATAGAGCTTCTTTAGTTGATTTAAAATGGTTTTTCCCCCATACTTTATCAGTTCTACTATTATGTTGTCTTCGCCTGGAGCTTTTTTATTATGCATGTTTTTAATAGCAAATTTTATTTCCTCAGTTGTGATTTCTGGGATTTCTTCTGACCCTACGTTTCTTACTATAGTTCTTTGCTCTTCCCTTTTTCCTCTTGTTGGTTGTACTTTTGTTTCATATAATGATTGGTAATATTTTTCTATAGTTTTTTCTATTTCCGAAGTATGAGTTATTTCCTTGTTTTTGTCATCTATTAGTTTTATTATTTGATTTCTTCCTTCGGTAATTTTCCTCATGGTGTCTTTTAAGCTTTTCCCTTCTTCTAATGTTTCTTTCATTTTTGAGTTTTTGTATTCTCTTAGATCGGCTCTTATTTTCTTTTTGATCGTTTTGTTTAATTCCACCATTTCTATTCTGTTATTTGTTTGACGGCTTTGTAGTTGTCGTCTCTTTTCTATCAGGTTTTGTGTGGCTTTACTTAATTTTTCATTTTTATATTTGCTCTTGGTGGCTACTTTCTGTGACGCATTTAATAACCAATGAACTATTTTCGTGTTTAGAGTGTTTAGTTCTAATTCTTCTGCTTGTGGGATTTCTTCTTCTGCTATTATTTGTTGGTATTCGGTATTTTTTAGTTTAAGTTGTTCGGAATCTATTTGCACTTTTTTGTTGTCTATCATTTGCTTTCTTTCTTTTCTTGCGTTTATAATTACCTTTGCTCTTACCATTCGGTGATCACTTCCAACATTTATTGCGTTTAATACCGTAGTGTCTTTTATTATGTTTTTATCATTACTTATGATATAGTCAATCTCGTTTTTAACTGTTCCGTCTGGACTACACCATGTCCATCTTCTACTTTCGCCCTTCTTAAAGAAAGAATTCATTATATATAGGTTGTTCTCTTTCGCATAGTTTATTAGTTGAATTCCTCTGGGGTTTCTAGTTCCTAATCCGTATGGCCCCACCTCATTTTCATCTTCATCTTCAATCTTTCTTCCTTTTTTACCCACTTTGGCATTAAAATCGCCCATTAGTAACTTGTATCTTGTCTTATTACTCTTAATTGCTTTGTTCACTTCTTCATATAGTTGCTCAACTTCCTCATCCTCACATACTGATGTTGGTGCATAAACTTGTATTATTTTACATTTGAGCCTGCTGTTTATTTTTATATCTACCGAAATTACTCTATCCGATATCGCTTTGAATTGTGTAATGTTTTTTGCTATTTTTTTGTTGATGAGGTAGCGGGTAGATACTCCTCCACAATCCCGGTGGAGAATAGATCTACTTCAGGGACGCGACCCTGCCCACGCGACTCGTCGTGATTCTGTTCCACCTCCTAAAACCACGGATGGAATCATGTCCAAATCCCTATCTCCCGTCCACACCACTTTTTATCCCTCCTATATCCTATCCCACTTGCCAACCCGTTTGGCCAGCGTGGCAAGTAAAGGCTAAAACCCCCCAAAACGAAATGAGATGAGATCGAATTCTGAAAACATATTACCCCAGGCGAGTAGAGAAGAAATCTCAAAATCTCACACTGAAGCTTCAGTCAGCCCCACGGATTCTGGGGGGGGGGGGGGGGGGGGCAAAAATTCGATTAAGGAAATAAAACAACAGACAAACCATCAACAAAAAACAAAACAACAACGACAGAAAAACTACATTAAACCTAAGAAGATCGAATGGTACATATCGACGTTCAACGTAAGGACACTATCCACAGAGGAGAAACTGTTAGAATTGGAAGAAGAATTAAAGAAAATTAAATGGACAATAGTCGGTCTCGCAGAAGTACGAAGGATAGGAGAGGAATGTAAAATTCTGAAAAGTGGGCATATACTATTTCATAAGGGAAAGGAAGAACATAAAGAAAGTGGTGTAGGAATACTCATCAACAAAAAAAAAAAAAAAAAAAAAGAACTTCCTGCATAGCGTGTTTATTTTGCTTAAGACAGATTTTTTGACGTGCAAAATTTTATCGCATTTTAATTTAAGCAAACTGCTCATTTGTTTTATTTTCCAGTTTTAAAAATAAATTAAACTACTGGAACCCATGGGCTACGCCCTTCTTTTTGTTTTAATAATAGTCCAGTGCGTCCCGTGCTGCTTGGTCTGACATACATTTCTCTGCGAAAGCGGTTTCGTGACTAAGGCGCGGGCCGTCGAGCCAGCATATTATTCGTTGAATAATCCAATCACATACTACTCGTGAATTAAAAATTAGTAGGATTAAATTATTCAAGCTTCCTGCGGAGCAAGTCGTGTTTGTGTTGCTTGAGAATATTTTTCTTGGCATGAATTTTCGTATTTTAACCTTATTATTTTTCAATTCACACGTGGTATAACTGTTGAATATTACACACAATTTAATTACTTAATTATTTTTTCACTTGTATAGAAATTGATTAGGAGTATGTAGGTAATTATCTTCGCAAGTGTTCTAATTAGTACTATATATAACTGGCGTAGAAAAAAAAACAGTCAATGGGGAAAATTTTACTGTTGAGTAATAATATATTATAAATTGATTGCTACTTAAAATTATTTTTGGCGATTTTTTATTAAAAATATGTAAGTCATTACCTCTAGGTTTTTTTTCTGTTAACTTTTAATTGTAAGTTAATTAATTTATATTTGTATTTTAAATGCGGACGAAGTTTTGTTGGGAATAAGTAAATAAATACTGTTTAAATTGTCTAATTAGCGTAAATAATTTAAAAAAAAATGTCGCAGAGGCCAAAAATTGGAAGAATTAAACTAACAGTCTTAGAAACAACAAAAAAAAATTTTAACCATAACATTTTTAACAAATACTTTCCAATTTTGTATTTATTTTTAAATTGCTAAGTTATAATATGGATGAAAATTCGAGAATTCTTATTACTGTAGCGAATATCCGGCTAATTAAGTAGATTAGTCAATTTAGTTGATTAGAGAATGAAATTTGATAAAAATTTAAATTCTCTCGATAAAACCGACAATGTTTCCATTACGAAAACCACGAGATGATAAAACTCTTACCGTTAGTAACGTTATCATACTAGCAAGTCAATGTATTTATCAAATCAAATATTTCCTAAATCCTAGAAACCTGTATGTAAACGCTTTTTTTTTTCCTTTTCAGATATGAGATTAGCCGTAAGTGTTTACTTATGTAGCATCTTAGGCCGGCATTTTTGATAGTTTATCCGCGCTAATTAACAAGTCCATATCGTGACATCTCCAGGAGGGTCAATTTCCGAACTCGCGGCCAATTTTGTTTTTGAGTTCTACCATTAAGCTCTAAAGACCAAAAAGAAAAACCATTGTTTGAGAAACACACCGGCGTGTCTGGCGCACCTTGTGTTATCAGCAAGGATCTCAGGCAAACAGCCGGGGGGTGGTCGGGGATCGGGGCGGATCCGCCGTATTCAATATTTTTATCAGATTTGCGTATTCTCACGTTCTGCGAGCGAGGATATGCGATAACAACATGGTTCGGTTATCTATTGGTGTTTGTTTGTTGAAATTAATTCCAAGCACAGACGAGAGATCGCTCATTAATCAGCTTGGCAGATGTTGATGGCCCAGTCTCCAAGCCACGTACAGCCTCTCTCTAGATTTGCTTATCTTCCTTGATGCGTTACACCCTTAATCCGCGAATGGAATATTCTGTGAAAAAAAGGCACTGACCCATTACTAAATTTTTATGTTTCCATGTCGGGGTGGCTAATAGGGGAAACAGCAGCTTGCCTGCAAGTTTCAGAAAACTTTTTATCTTGGAGAAGGGAATATAATATACAGGATGATTTAGAATTTTGGTGCAAAATTTTACCCATGTGTAGAACACCGAAATCGAAGCAACCCCAATTTTTTCGTTTTGTTGTGTGCCTGTTTCTAACGCAGCTACGGGTCCCCCAAATGGGGCCCACTAAAATTCGTTTATTAATGGTACATCTGAAACAGGTGGTTCCATTTTCTTCAAATTTGGTACAGAGGGTTAGACAATAAATTCAGATATCGTCATTCAGGAAGAATGTTTACAGCACTGATAATTGCACTCCATTTCTTGTTTTTTCGTTATAATTTCTTTGTCCGCAATTTCTTGTAATTTCCAATACTATAGGTTTTGCCCGTATTACACGTTGCTTCATGGTTTTATAGGTAGTTGGTAGTTTCTGATACACCAGATTTTTTATGTAACCCCATAAGAAGAAATTCAACGGGGTTAGGTCTGGAGATTGGGCTGGCCAAGCCATCGGTCCTCCTCTTTCTATCCATCTACTTTCGAATCTGTAATTTAACCACTCCCGTACTGCGGCGCTATAATGTGCAGGAGCACCATCATGTTGTAGCCGCATATTTCTTCTAGTTATTAGTGGTACATCTTCTAACAATTCAATAAAATTATTGTTCAGAAAGTTATAATAGGTTTGTCCGGTCAATGTGCGATTAATGAAATATGGACCAATCATCTGCGTGTCGATAATGCCACCTCAAACGTTTACAGACCACCTATTTTGGCGATGGGTTTCAAAACCAACGTGCGGATTGCTATCAGAGTAATAATGATAATTATGACGGTTGACAAATCCATTGTTATGAAACATAGCTTCGTCTGTCCATAAAATTAAATTGTAAAAATCAGGTTCTGCCTGTAAGTTATTTAAAACAAGCTGACAGAAATTTGCCCGTTTGTGATTGCATAACAAAGGTACACATTTTGAACAGCTATCGTGACTAATCACAAGTTGTAATGTAATGTAATTGTTTAAATAAAATTAAAATCTTCGATTTTTAAAGATTTTACTAGCAAGGTCTGCAAATGATAAATTTACAGAAAAAATTTGAATAACTTGGCAACACCGCAACGGAATTAAAAAAACAAACAATAGCCGGAAAGCAAATTAAAGGGTAAATAATAATTTTGCAAAAATATACAGTGTTTAATTAAAAAAAATATAAGTTTGCTATGCCTCTCTGATATTAGACACCCTGTATAATACAAAATATTTTTATGTGGTAGTACACACGATTCCGAATAACTTTTATTCAAAAAAGTTTTTTCTATCTCTAATACGTAACCTGCAGTCGACCAATTACAGCGGGCTGCCGCATCCTGTATATAACTTGCAGAGGTGCATTTCGTCTGTGACAAAACAACTTAAAAGAAGGCATATTTGGGCACAGTGGCAGTGGCAGATTATTATCTGTTACTTTTGGGATTTTTACAAAATTAAAAAAATTCTAAAATTGGTATTTAAAAAATGTCTGTCTGTATGTGTGTGATGTATTGAAATTTCAGGAACTGTTGGGCCAACGTTAACAAAATTTATAATACATATAAGGAAATATGTGTAAAGAAAATTCATCCAAAAAACAAGTTTATTAAAAACGATCAATAACGTTCTTGTTTTGGAATAAAATATAAGTTTGCTATGCCTCTCTGATATTAGACACCCTGTATAATGCAAAATATTTTTATGTGGTAGTACACACGATTCCGAATAACTTTTATTCAAAAAAGTTTTTTCTATCTCTAATACGTAACCTGCAGTCGACCAATTACAGCGGGCTGCCGCATCCTGTATATAACTTGCAGAGGTGCATTTCGTCTGTGACAAAACAACTTAAAAGAAGGCATATTTGGGCACAGTGGCAGTGGCAGATTATTATCTGTTACTTTTGGGATTTTTACAAAATTAAAAAAATTCTAAAATTGGTATTTAAAAAATGTCTGTCTGTATGTGTGTGATGTATTGAAATTTCAGGAACTGTTGGGCCAACGTTAACAAAATTTATAATACATATAAGGAAATATGTGCAAAGAAAATTCATCCAAAAAACAAGTTTATTAAAAACGATCAATAACGTTCTTGTTTTGGAATAAAATATAAGTTTGCTATGCCTCTCTGATATTAGACACCCTGTATAATGCAAAATATTTTTATGTGGTAGTACACACGATTCCGAATAACTTTTATTCAAAAAAGTTTTTTCTATCTCTACACCGAGAAAAAAAAACTGTTGAATGAAACGAGAACAGCTTCAGTCAACAGATTTTTGCATTTGCGGGTGGCCAACATTCTAGTTGCATTCATACAACTTGTAAAACATGTCAAAGATATTTATTTCAGAGAACAATATAATATGTTAAAGGAACATGTACGCCAGTTATTCACTAAAACTTTAGTATTTTTGTTTCAAATAAGCAAGTTGTATTGTTGCAAACACGAAATATATTTTATTGAAGTTATAATACCATTTCAATCAATAGCAGTCGGAGTTTCACTCAACATTTAAAACATGTTCAACCAATATTTTCAGACTGTTGAAATAATTATTCTACTATTTCAGTCAACAAACTTTCGAAATGTTAATCTAAACAAAATATTAATTGTTACAACATCTGCTTGTTTTGAACCAAAATACTTACGATGTTACATTAATGTATTGAAACTGTTGAATCAACATTCACTCTTGTTGAGGCAAAAGGAAGGTTTGATTGAACCTTCTACAGGGTGTCCCTTTTTAAGCACCTCTATAAAAAAAAGTTTATTTTTGTCCAACTGAAACAGCTTTTTTCTAGTATGGGAGGCAGTTAGTTCATAGTTCAGTTGCATCTTAGACGACTATTAAATGAAAAACGGTTTCTTAATCTTGTTTAGGACTCCTTTTAAATGTCATTTCACAAAATGCCATAAAAACTATACCTATTATTAAAAATTTTATAAGGAAATAATACTGTAGCTATTGCTAAAACAACGTTGTTATATCAGTTGAGTTATGAAAAGCCAATTAACTAATTGTTTGCACCTGAAAAAAATTAATTTATAAATTAAAAATTTTGTGATAATATAAATACACACACCTCATATCAGACAATTTGCTGAAGAAATTTTGCTGTTTGAATTTTTTTTATGTATAGGTACTTTATGGGATCCTTAAGAAGATTATATGCTTAGCCCATTTTTGACATAGAAAGATACATAATTTTGATTTCTCCATACTGTCTGTAAAGTCTCCATACTGTAAAGTAAAAAAAACCCCAGTTTCATATAAAGAAAAAATAAGCCTTCTACAGGGGTGGTTCCAAGTGAAACGGAACAGCTGTACATGCTTTCGCTACTAGAATTAGTATGATTTTGTGAACCTTAATTTTATTGCATTAAATAAAAGATCATTTATTTGATACATATATTGTTTTACTTTTACTTCATTTTTAGAAAGCCTTTGTGCCAATTGTTGGCTTTTAAATTATTAGTTATAATCAGGCACCTACCTAATTAAAACACTAGCCCAGATTTCTTCTATGCAGCAGTTTATAATTTCACAAAACCATACATACACCAAAATACTTAAATATGGAAAACTTGTTTAAGTGTTGAATTAAAAACAAAAAAATGCATTATATATGTATATATTGAAAAAGTAGACATAGATTTCATAATAAATTTTAAAATTTTACAAAATCTATTATTCAAAATAAACAATGAATATTTTTCCATTTGCCATAACATGTTCAAAATATGGTTGTACATTATACAAATGGTTATAATGTAAACACTTAATATTATTGGTTTTTATTACCTCATAACTGTGATAATGGTCTACAAAAGAGATTGTATGATATTCTGTTAATAATAAGTAGACATCACTACTTTCATGTATTAAAATAAAACGAACTTTAGCAAATATTGGCATAAAATCTATAAAATTTACTAAAAGTATCATGTTCAAACGATACACGATGTTATTTATTTTAATCCAAGTAGTTGCAAAAACATTTTCACTTTTTAATTGCCCAATCGAAGCAATAAATGAAGAATATTCTACAGAATGTCTAAAAAAGTTGGAATCCTCTGTGCCAAACTCAAAATTATTTACTAAACCTTTTTTAAATAAAATACGTTCACAAAATGCTAATTGATTTTTTACTGCGACGGTGTATAAAATATTCTTTCTAGAGGCAACAACATTAGCAGCTGATTTGAAATTTCTGTGCCTACCTTTAAATCTGATTGACGATGCATTTGATAGTGGACCGATTAATCGCAACAATCTAGGGTAATGTATTAGGAAGTGGTGCTTAGGTTTAAGATTTCCTATATGTTTAATGTACAACTCATGATGATCTTGAATAAGAGATTCTAGAGGTTGGGAATATTCGGGTACCACATTTTTGCTTTCTATGATTTCTATGATTTTGTACAATGTCAAATAAATTTCCCATAGGTGGTTGTGTTGTGGTACCAAATCTCCTATGATTAAAGATAAGTATTTTGTAAAATGTAAATGTAAAAAATTAAACCGAAGATGTTCTGTTTCTAAATTATTAAATGGATTTGATATGCTTGAAAAAAAATTATGAATTTCCTTACAAATTGGTACATTATGATCTGCCACCTTTTTTTGTAACATTTGCAAAGGTTCCGTAAACATCACGTACTATGTTTCGTATAGTACTTCTTGTAATTGCATAATTGCCATAAAGTTTAGAAATGAAGGTAACTGATGAGCTTATTACACAGTTTTCAAAGTTTTCAAAAGTTATACAATTTGTAAGGTCTGTATCTACTTTCACATTTTCTCCATCGGCAATATTACACTCTTCTCTTGAGGAAATTTTCAGCTCACATGTTGTTGCCTCACTAAAGCTACTAGGTTTTTGCAAACTGCTATTGCCTGTATTTGTTTCTATTTCTTGTAAATGTTTACGACAGAGATGTTTCTTAAATGAGGACATAGTATGAAATGAACGAAAGCAATTTTTTTGTTTGCAAGTAAATTTTTCAGAATGTTTATGCCTTATTTTATGATGACAAACAAATTGGGTCATACTTTTAAATTTACTTTCAGTTAGGACAAAATATCATTTTTACTAAATCTAACTATTTTAAATATTAAATATACGATATGAATACGCAAAATTCAAAAATAAAAATTAATCAATAACAGTATGAAATAGGTATCTACAATAATATAATGCCTTCTAGAATAATAACATTGAAGCAGACAAATCTTTATAATGTTCACCACCAATCAGCTTTTTATAATTCAGCTTTTAGATCATTAACAAGAGAAATAACATAGGGTACCTATTTGTTTATCCCAGACTGTACTCACTTTATAAATTGCATGCTGGATAAGTAACCAATTATGTTCCGATTCTGGGGGGTACTCTGCGCACAACACATGATATTGTTTAAATAATAGGTCAAAGCATTGTAGAACTGAGGCGGACTTGTATATTAAATTGTCTACAATTAAGTATGTTTTGGTTATATCCGTTATAGATGGTCCGACGACAATCGCATATAGGGTTGAATATTTCTTTTTTCTTGTTGATACTGGTTTTTCTTTTTTTCAATAAAGTGTTCAATTTCTCCAGGAATCTAAAAACCATTACATTATATAAAAAATGACAAAACAAAAAATACTTCAACTTTTATTTCACGACATAAAAAAACGTTTCCCTATATGCTTCATTTATGTGTAACTATAGGTATAAGCGATATTTTAATTTTGTACTTACTTTAATTAAGCTTCCAGGTACCTCACTAAAGACACCATTCACCACACTGTTCTCATAGAAATAACGGTCTTAAAATTTGCGCGAGCTCCTCGACTTAGTCAAAACACGCAACTGAACAAAGATAAGCTAAATGATTAGTCAGCACCCCAACTAATATATGTGATCCACATTACATTTCATAAAATGTTAAGGCAAATCTTCAAAACATTTGTTCCAAACACCTTTCGTATATTGAAGAAACTATCACAAGTTCTATATTCAAAATTGTATGTTTGTTACATTGAAAGCAACATATTTTGAATCGATGTACGACAATTTTACCAATAATGTTGCAATATGTTGAGACAACACCAAACACGTTTTGGTTTAAACAAACAGTTTTGCATTGAAACAATTACTTACATTTTATTGGATTGACTGAAAAGTGTATTCTTTCAAAGCACAGTTGTGTTCACTATTCATTCAACCCTACAATAGTGTTCAATGAACCAAATATAGTTTGACAGTTTATTTATTTTGCATGAATACTCTGTAACTATTAAAGCAATATAATTTTTGTTCGGAATAAGCAAAAGTCAGTTGATTCAACAGAAATATTTTGAAAGTCGAAATCATTTTGAATCAACAAATCCTGTTTTCTCAGTGTAATACGTAACCTGCAGTCGACCAATTACAGCGGGCTGCCGCATCCTGTATATAACTTGCAGAGGTGCATTTCGTCTGTGACAAACAACTTAAACGAAGGCATATTTGGGCACAGTGGCAATGGCAGATTATTATCTGTTACTTTTGGGATTTTTACAAAATTAAAAAAATTTAAAAATTGGTATTTGAAAAATGTCTGTCTGTATGTGTGTGATGTATTGAAATTTCAGGAACGGTTGGGCCAACGTTAACAAAATATAGAATACGTATAAGGAAATATGTGTAAAGAATATTCATCCAAAAAACAAGTTTATTAAAAACGATCAATAACGTTTTTGTTTTGGAATAAAATTTTGTAAATACGAAAGCAGATATACAGGGTGTAAAATCGACGTAACAGGGAATCTCATGTGATAAATGCGACGATCTCCCATACAGTAAAAGAAATGTGGAATATACAAGGCGGAGCTTCAGAGCTTGTTTATGATTTTCACTAACATGTCTCGGATGCGATCGGCTCCGCTCGACAAACTGTCCACGCCTTCGGTATGAGTCATCGCTTTTGCTCTAATGTGGGACTGTCGCATATACTTTCTTTCACACGGCATTTCCTTTGTTCCGTAAGAACAATTCTACGCACTGTATATTGATAAAAAGCGTTAAGGTAAATCCAATGTTTTTTTCAAACTTTCTAGTTTAAAAATAGTGATTAAAAAAAATATTTTTAATGTAATGCCCGTTTACTCAACAATGAGTACGCAGATAGATGATTATAACATTTTTTATCCTTATTGTTCCACAAACTTAAGGTACAAAATGTAAGAATATGACAGTATAGTTGCTAACCCATGAAAACGGTTTTAAAAAAAAAATTTTTAAACTCAAAAATCACTAAACGATGGTTTTCCAATTTTCTCGGCTGGCAGACCTGATTTTTCACCCAGGGCTTCAATTTTCTCTATGACGACTTATCTATCAATTGTCTTAATTTGGAAATTGATACCATTTTGTTCAATAAACGGGTAACTGATGCAACATACGCAATCAAGCGGAATTAATAAGAGTAAAATACGATTCTTAACTTATTTTTTAGATACGTGTAAATTTAAGAGACTCTTCCCGCTCGTTATCTCACAAATATTGGTTTCTGATTTCTTGTGTTATTTTTTTATAAGGTATCCAATTAATCTGTTATTGTAAAATTAAAAAAGAAAAGCGTTTTTGCAAGGTTTGTCAGACTTCGGCTTCTAAATACAGCTGTATCCTTCTTGGCGTTCTGTGTCTAAATGAGTATTGCGAAAACCGACGACTTGTCTGTATTTAGTACGTAATTTCTTTCTTCTTTTTTCCTGTTCCTGGATATAGTCTTCTCTCCATATTGATTCCACTTTCCCCTATCAATGGTTTCTCTCTTCCATCCCTTTCGCGCTACCTATGATATGCCATATGATCTTCCGATATTTTGAGGTTTTCGAGGTCTCCACTTCAGTTATCTTCTAGTCTTGCAACGTGGCCTGTTCACCTTTACTTTGATGTAATATTGTATTTCTATGTAAAAATTGTGAAGTATGGGAAAATTCAGTCAAAGTGCGTTGCTAAACAATTGTGCGATTCTGCTCAAAACTCGTTATTTTACTTTCCCTTTGTAATTATTTTAAAATAGTTCCAAGCTCCATATCTTCCACTTTTTAACCTTGGTGTAACTGCAGTAGCTTTGATATGTGATTACCTTGTTTCCAGGGGTGTAGATCACAACTGTCACTCGTTACAACCCCCACAGCGTATTTTCTTCAAATATAGTGATGGTCGCACAACCAACTTCTGTTTTCGTTACAATGCCTTGGTCACAATGTCCACTTTTCGTTTTGATCACAGCCCCTAATTTCTTACATAGTCAGAGCCCTCAATTTCTTTCATGGTCACAATTCCCAACTTCCTTAATTGGGCGTTGTGACCAAGTAATAGGGAGTTGTGACCAAAGTGGGCAGTAACAGAAATTGGGGGTTACGATCAAAATGGAGAATGAATTAAATAAAATACACTGTTTGGGTTGTGGCCAAGTTCCGTTTACATTTACAATACTTGCAAATAGCTTGTTTATATCAAATATTTCTTTGTCCAGGCAAGAATGTATGAATACACCTTTACATCATTGATATTTAAACTGAATCTTTTAAATTTTTTGCGCTGGCAAATCTTCTCTTAATATTTCTCGTTTCAACAAAGGGTGAAGTGCTCGTTATCTTAATATTTCAACATTTACTCCTTCAGAATTAAATGGTATCGTCCGAGATGCAATATAATTATGGCAGATTAAGGAAGCGGAAAACGAAGCAGTTTGTGGAATGAAAAAATTAATTATATCAAGTTTGCTCTAGTAGGTTCCGATTTAATTAAAATAAAGAGAATTATATTAATTAAAAAAATAGTACCCGAGATTACGCGTGAACAAAACGAGATGTGAAGCTTGCCACCGGTACAGCATAACAAGAAAAATAAATCGCATTTCTCTGCAAAGAACGATGATAATTAAATTGCAAGTTAATGTGTGCATTTGTGAAAGTTAGTAGCCACACCTTCACACTCATATCTTCGTAAAAACCGATTCCAAAAAGGTAAAACAGGTTGTTAATACATAAATATAACATAGTGTGAGCTACATCGATAAATTGGATTTTTTTAGTAGTGGAAATGGGTACCAACTGTGCCAAGTACGTTGTTACGCCGTCCCGTTTCCTCTTTTGTTTGCTTTCCTTTACCTGTGGGAAAAATTGATACACATTTTGTTATAAGGACTTAGAGTATGTATGATATAAGCATAAGAAATAGGCTCAAACAAATTATTCATAAATGTAAATAACTTCCAGTATGGTAAACCTTAGATTCATATTTAAATTTAATATTTGAACGTTGATTGATTTGATTAACGACTTAAACTGCCCTTTCACTTCATCTATCTGCTCAATTCAAGAACACAGTCAATCAGTGTCTCGACGTGATGTTAAGACAAATTAAACCAGAACCTTCATATTATACTCTTACAAAAGAATGGATTTTTTTACATAACGCCCACTTAAATCACCAAATGTTGCAAAATTGTATCGTGCAAGGATCTAAAATGTTTATCTTCTGATTAATGTTGGCCAAGATTAACGTTTGGTGGAATTTAGAAAGCAATCTTGACTCGGAGTGCAGTTTTTACGTTTTAAGTTAGTTTCAATTTGGAAATGGGAACTAGAAACTGCATCCTGTAAGGTTGTTAAAAAAATAGAATTTTTGTGTTTTTGATACATTTATAGACATTATCATGATTTTTGTCCTAATTTCGCATTACCATCCTCCGTATAACGTATTCCGATAGAAAAAATGAGTCTTATAAGAGTAAATTCGTAGTAATTTTTTATTACGAAACAATTAATTCTATTGAAAACTTAATTTGACAACCTAAATGGGACGAGCGATGGAGTAGAGGTTAAGGTTGTGGCTTTGCCTCTACTTCTCTAAACCAGCCGATTTCGATTCTCGGTGGACTCTACCATGGGTATTTGTGTGCGTATGTGCACGTTAGATGGGGACTAATAACTATAACAGTTGACGGTCCTGTAATCAGTGCCGTTCCTAAAAATTCAGAATTGGGTGCAAAATTTTCGATTCAAGGCGCACTTAGAACTTCCCACCCTCAAGACAAAATTGAATATTAAAAAATGAGGAATTAATTTTAATATTAAGTAAAATTAAAAAAAAACTACTAAAATTAAGGCCTGTTCTCGCACTCAAAATCCTGGGTGCGCCACTGCGATGATTAATAAACATAAGAAAAAGACAATCACTGTAATTTCTTATAATTAATTTTAATTGCAACTCTAATGGAAAATGATAATATAAAAGTCAAAATCTAGACATAATTTAATGGATAACAAATATTAAATTTATAATACATACCGTCTGTCTGTAAAGTAACCCCCCCCCCCCTAACTAATTTTTGAACGACTTGATATTTCACCACAATATTTGGTGTGCTTTAATGGGAAATTAAATACTATTTTTTAGCCAACAATCAAATTTTGTATCAATCAAAATGGCGACTGGGCGCCATTTTGAATTTTTTTTAAATAGAAAGGGGGGTCGAGTGACACCTCATTTGAAAGGTCTTTTAATTCTGCGTCAAACATTGTCATTTTGTTTTGGGTGAATATTTTTCTTTGAAACTCTAGGATGAGACGCAGAACTAAAAGACCTTTCCACTGAGGTGTCACTCGACCCCCCTTCCCATTTTAAAAAAATTCAAAATGGCGCCCAGTCGCCATTTTGGATGATACAAAATTTTAATATGGTCTGAAAAATAGTATTTAATTTCCCATTACAGCACACCAAATTTTGTAGAAAAATATCAAGTCGTTCAAAAGTTGGCGAGGGGGGGGGGTTACTTTATGGACACAGTGTATAACAAAATATTAAATGTATTGAATAATACAATCACACCCACACATTTTCCGACAAAGTGTTAGGAGCATATTAAAATGATTTTCATAATCGAGCTATTGCAATTCGAATGAATTTAATATACGAATGATTCATTCGAACAAAATTTTAATTTTGCAGACGTACCTTTGCGATAAAAAATAGTAAAACGCTCTCCACCTACTTCTCGAACGCTCTGATGAATGAATTCTCGTTCTCGTCATCTTTCCTCGGACGGCTCGGCAAAAACAGTGTTGATCTTCATGTTCTAATCAATGAGTCTTGTTTCGTTGTCTTTTATGTTTGCTCGGCGAAGAGCGCTCTTACTATTCAATAGGATTTTGTTAGTTTTCTCATCGTTAGGGTATTTGTAGCTGCCTAATGTAGTAGCTATCGCTTAAACGCTTGCCTCCGAAGCAGGCAAAACCCGAAAATTGAAATTGTAAAATTGTTCAAATGATTTTCCGCAACTTCTCGTGATATCTCGAGGTAATTCGATAATCGAATGGTTTGATTATTTTAGTCGAAACATCAACGAGTATGGCGGTCTGTCGCTAGAATATGTCGCTAATGCAGCTCCTTTAACTTAATATTAGCTTAGAATTGTTTCTATCAATACCTGCCTTCTTTTACGTATTTTCAGAACCAGTATGAACTGTAGCTTTGATTTAAGACCTTACCGAACTCGATACAATGATTCATTAAACCAGAATTGAGTTAACAAAAACAAAAATTGTTGTTATCGTATTAATATAACATCTTACTGTTTAAAGAACTTGTTCTATAATTAAAAATGAAAGTACAGTATGTGCAGTTTATAGGTTACTGCTCGCCACATGTAGAAACACATCACAAATGGAATATTTGTATGGGGATTCCAGTTGTTAACTAAAAAAAACAGTGAGCAGTTCTCGCATGTCACATTACTGCCTTACCTTCCAACTGAGAGTGCCGGTGAATACTCTGATAAACTGTTCCCGAATGATATGATTATAGATGGTGGTATATCTACGAGTATGGAATGCTGAAATAAAGCCAAGTAAAGTAAAAACTAAACACGAATATTATATCATACTGCAAATTTTCAAGTAAAAGTACTTTGTATTAAGACAGGCGGCAGGTAACTTTGACCGTAAAAAATTTTTGGCGTAGATTTAATGGTTTTAAACGTTTTATTTTGATGTCGTTAGAGAAATTTAAGTTGTCTTCCTCTTCCGAGGCTGGGAACTATTTTTATTTTTGCTATTTTGCTATTTTTGCTGTAGGACCAAGAGAAAACGAGATATTGGCGAAAAACCGATTTGTTGTACTTTTTCTGCATTCCGGACCTCGGGGGAGGGGGGAGAATTAAGATTTTGTAAATGATTGAAATGAACCGTTTAAAATTATTAAATCTTCGTCAAGAAATTTTTACCCTTTTGGCCGATTTTTTAGCCCATTTTTTAGGTCCATATAAGCAATTAGTTATTTTTGCGGGGACCGGTGCGACTGTCTCACTCTTAAAAAAAAATAATATATTAAAAGCTAAAAATTCTGGCTTGTTGCCTTTTTTCATCCGGAATGGCGTTGTGAAGAGGCCACGGGATACTTAAATAAAGAAGTTTCTTTCTGCAGTGGATAAAAACTAAAAAGAGTGCAGAAGTGTTTGAAATTAAGTAATATTGTTAAAACCAGCATCCAAAGAAAACAAAACTTATTCATTGTGTGGCGGCACAATGTTTCTTATGCTTCCTAAGGTAATACGAATTTGGAATTTCAATTTCAAATAAAGTAGTGAGTTGACAAAACTTGAATTTAATAGGCGTTGTCATCGCGCATTTATCATTAATCAGGAGCTCAGACAGCGGGATATTACATCTCTCGCAGATGCTGGCTCCTTCCGACGACAGATCGTAAACGAAATGGGAACGAATCTGCATATTTATTCACAATCATAAAGTGATATACGTACAGCACCGCCCCCGTATTATAAATGATCGGCGTATATTGGAAATGTTATTATTCCCAGCACATAGGACAATTTCGTCCACAAGATTTTGAAGCAACGCCACTCCTGCTGCGAATACATTTACTGGATATACAGGAAATTTTAAAACAAATATTTATCTGTTTGGAAATTAATATAAAAATATATTTGAAGCTAAAAATTATAGCAACATCGTCTACTCGCTCTGTTAACTACAGACATTCTCAAAATTTCATGGAATTTGCAGGTTTTTCAGGATGTGATATTGGGAATTTATTCTGTTTAAGAATGAAAATAATTTTGATAACTAAGTATTTCCACGCCGCCTATGAAAAACTGTTGTAAAAATTAAAAAAATGCAATTTTTACTTTACTCTAGTTGGGATTTTAATTAATTTCTTCGTTCACTTTGTATTATTTTCCTTAATAAAAGCAGAATAATATGCGCTGTGGTTACAACGGAAGTAATAATTAAGATACATTATTGTCTATTTATATAAAATTGCATGTCATTTTTAGTGAACGTAAATTAAGCTGCCGTTTACTTTTGAAAATGGCGGCTTTTGGAATATTGATCTGTAGTTAATTAATTTTTGCTGTCAAGTTAGATACAAATTTGATTCGGTAATTATTGTACTTTGTTCTAGAATTTGTCGTTTCTTGATCAAGAAGTTATTTTTTATTAGAAATTCCTAATAATCAAAAAAATAATACCAACATATCTTACCAAAAAATCGATAAAGTGTACCTTTGCTATAAAACTTTTATTTTTAACTATAGCGGCCAATGATCAGGTGTCGACAGAACTCGTTTATAACGAAATCATATCAATTGTTGCTTGTTTTATGCGTTATTCGTGATATCCGTTATTCGTTTTTTACTTTTGTTATACCTATAATTCGTTATAGCTTTTACGGCTATGTCATGAAGAAAATTTTACCACACATCATAGTCACTAAAATAGTACAAGAATTAGTGATGGGATATTTCGAATGAAAATAATCGAACAAATCGATTATCGAAATTTCTCGAGATATCTCGAGTGTTTACAGAAAATCATTCTATAATTTTACTATTTTAAAGTTTTCGGTTTTGTCTGCTTTGGAAGCAAGCGCTGAACTGATGAACATTACATTAGCCAGCTGTAAATGGCCAATCCGATTGCAAAATGGGTATCATGATGTGAATGCAAGACAACCGAATTTTTTCTCCGAATGAATCAATCGATTATTAAATTTATTCGAATCACAATCATTCGACTGAAACAACCATTTGATTATGCCTATCACTAACAAGAATACATCATCCACCACATTTTACAGCCAATGACGTCAAAAGTTTGAATTTTTGACTCGCAACTCCTTGACTGTGACAAACAAAATTTGGTTGTTGCCTGTTATATGCGTTGCGTTACTCGTTATATCCGTTATACTAATTATTCATTCAGGGTTCCCACTGACCCTGGATAACCTGGAAGTCATGAAAAAGTCAGGGAATTAAAATTTTAACCTGGAAGTCATGGATTTTATGCAAAATTTGGCAAAAGTCTTGATTTTTCTCTTTATTTTCAGTAAAAAACCTGATTTTCTTGCAGTAGTGTTAACATAATTTAAAAAAATTATAAATTTTACGATTGAATTTTTAAAACTGCCGCTTATAAAACAATTGCTGCTAAAGGTTTTTAAAATATCACTGAGGTACTTTTCTTACCCTCGTTAAATTCCAAGGAACGTAATATGGCTTACGATTAGGTGCAAGTGAGACCGCAACATACCGTCTTGTGAATTGATAAAAAACGCATAAACGTGATTATTTTTGCGTCTCTAATTTTATTGATTTTTTTGTCGAAAGTCATGGGTAAGTATGATTTTTGGTCATGGATATCCTGGAAAAGTCATGGATTCTAATTCTTGATAGTTAGTGGGAACCCTGTCATTATACTCCTCTTTCGTTGTAACCCTTTTCAGTACAAAAAAATTTAGGAACCTTTCTCTAAGAATTATTAAGTAATGTGTCAGTTTACCACTGATGATGATAGCTTTGCTGTCGAAATACGTATCTGGTATTTAGTGGCTTATGTGAAATCGTGCTATATTTTTCAAGTATTAAGTAATAGCTTCTTCGCAGTCTCTTGTGACTCAATGCAGTGACGGCATTTCGAAAATAATTTTTTTGATATAACTATAATATACCCATGGTGGTCAAAAATCATTTCTTGTTTGGGGCCCCCAAGTTAAAGAAAGTAAAGTAACTCGGTTATAACAAAATCTTATCAGCTGTTCCTCGTTATATCCATTATTCGTTACATTCGTTATACTCGTTATTTGTTATAATTGTTATTGGTTGTATCCGCTATTCGTTGGTATTCGTTATAGCCAGTTTTCGTTCGAATTTTTACTGGCCGTGTTCGAGAATAAATCTTACCACAAATCAGGCAATAAAATAATACTAACTAGCAGAACCCGTGGGGTACGCATCACGCTTTTTTGATAACTTTTGAAAATACGCAAGTTTTTAAAATCTAAGATAATAATACATAAGCTATGTCTAGATGTAAGAGCATAGCCCGTTGTCACCAAAAGTCGAGACGGGGGAAGGGATTCGGATTTAATACATAGAGTAGCTGAACTCGTGGGCTACGCTCCCCGTCGTTCTCGCCCAGCGAGAGTGACATCATCAGACGTAGTTCAGGCTCAGTTAGCGGCGACTCGCTTAGTTTGTGTCAGAGAAGCGGATTGAGTTCGGGTTCGTTGTTACAAAAATTGGGACAGGTGGAAGGGATCCAGATTTACTATATAGATAAAATCCACCACATTTTTTAAACCTATGATCTCAAAACTGCATTTAAAGTTTACGATACGTGTGAATCTAGGACCTTTAACTAGCTACCACGAATTAGATATCAAAGGAACTCGCTTATAACGAATTTTTATGATTCGCTGCTCGTTACACGCGTTAGACCCCCTATTCGTTATATGCGTTATACCCCCTATTCGTTATATGCGTTATGCATGTTTATTGTTTGTTATAATTTATTCTGGCTGAGTTCTAGAAAAAATTTTACCACAAATCGCAGTAAACAAAATAAAAAATTTGATTAAGAATATGCTACGTGTGAATGTTTGACTCGTTACAAGCAGCCACTGATCATATATTCAAGGAACTCGGTTATAACGAAATCCTATCTAGTGTTGCTCGTTACATCTGTTATCCGTTATTCGTTATACTAGTTTTATCACTTATTTGTAGTATTCGTTATACACATTATTCGTTACGATTTTTACTGGCCGTGTTCGAGAATAAATGTCCACCACAAATAACAGTCAATAAAATAGTAGAATATCGACCACATTTTTTTTAACCCATGACGTCAAAAATTCGATTAAAAATACGTTTACGTGTGAATCTTTGACCCTCAACTCGCCACCACTGATCAGATGTGGGCTTATCTTCCCACCTACTGTGTCTAGTAATTTTTTTCTCACGGAAATGGCGTCTAATAATTTAAGTTGAATGAATAATTTAGCGCCGAAAGTGTTGTAGAACAGACAAAAATAAAATGTCTCCATCGTAGTAAATAAAATATTACTAAAATTAGGTATAAAAAGCTGTCTTGCGTGTAAGCAAGGCATAGCCTTATTTGCATATACCTCGATAAGAACAGATATAACAGCCAAGTGCCTATCTACGATCTAAATAAATATCTTTACACTTTTTTTTATAAACAAGGCTTAGAGAAGGCGAGTATAGAGGGCCGGTTCGAGATATGATTTGATAGGTACAAGGACGGCTGGAATTTAATCTTACTCTTTAATGGCATAAATTATTCACTTTGATAACTAAATAGGTAAATCGTGCCGTAATCTCCACTCTTAAAAACTCATTTTTCATTTGCATTTTAAAGAATTTTCATATCCAGTAAGCCTTTCAGACTTCCAAGTTGATTAGAAAATACCCAACAGAGATAATTTACCTTAATTAAGCCTTTACGGCTTAGTTCTAAAATCGAAAAAATACAAAAATTTCTGACACATTTCTTGCAGGGTTTCGCTTTCCATCTTCACTAATTTGTGTAAATCCATCAACATCTTTTATATTTGATAACTTCTTGCCTTTTCCGTTCTGCTTAAACATTGCTTCTCTATTTTCAACTTTATATAAAGCAATTAAGGTATTATATCTTGTGTTTGAACCGTGAATGTATGCGGACCAGGTTACTGACAAATGTCCTGCTGACGGCAACGGGAAATGTCATAAAGTACAAGTGTTGTATCAAGCGTCACTATTAATCTTGTCGACACTAGCGCCAGAGAACGCGCAGCGGGGGCGCCTGAAACTAGTCGTGCGGACTGAATATTGAGCATGGACTTATACAGCCAGACAGTAATGAAGTATAAGATATCAGAGAGATTTATTATGGTAGGTATATATGGATTTACGATTTTACTCAAAAAGGGAAAAACTCGAACACGTGAAATTTGTCAAAGTCGACTGAATTATTCAGAACTTGCAAGCTGCGTTGTAGGTGGAGGCGCCTTCTGCAAGGCAAACGCGTTTCTTCGTGACAGTTTCTCCACCTTGAAGTTCCAACTTTAAAGTTTTGTAGTCTCAGCTCTAAACGTGGTCATGTAAACATAAACTTTCGAGTTCATTATTATTGATTAATTGCATTAGAACGGTGCATATTTTGGTCGATACAGTTAACAAATAAGTAACTAAAATAATAGTTAAAGCAACAAACAAAAAATATTTGTTTTGTTAAATTAGGAATAAATAGTTTATTCCAATAAGAAATGACTTTTCTGGCTACCAATGCAACTTATTGCAGGGTCTAATAATTTTGATTAGATGCACTTTTGTTGGTACATGTTTTTTGGAAACTAATGAAATCCCCTGTGTGTTATTTTAGGAGTAGATAATATTTTTTCCTTAAAAAAAGACATTTTTGTATAATTCTTTCTTTTACAAAAGCGGCAGATTGTACAATAACAGATATTTTAATTAATTGACATATTTTTCTAACAAGCGATAGATTTTTCTAACCGGCGACGTATTTCTCTAATATTCGTCACATTTTTCTTACAAACAACAGTTTTGAGGGGTTTCCTACTGTTGGTAATACTTGTACGAAATTTAGGCAATACTAGGGAGTATTTGACACTTTGCAATAGTGTGCAATATTCGGCAATATTCAAACAAAATTACCCAGGAATAAATCAGAAATACCCGCAACAACTATATAACTGCGACCATCTTCGTACAATTTTTGGAGTAATGGGAGACTACTCGGCGATATTTAACAATCCATAGATTTCTCTAATAATGATATATTTGTATAAGAAGCTACAGGTTATTGCAACAAGCGATAGATTATTTAGACAATAAGCTGATTTTTGTAGAAAATGATACATTTTTCCAACGGGCTACAAATTTTCTAATGAACGTAAAATTTTTCTAATAAATGATTGATTTTTCTGTTAAACGACAGCTTTCTCTCACTAGCGACATATTGTTCTCACAACCGACGAAGTTTTTTCAGCAAACGACAAATTTTTCTAACAAGAGACCGAATTTTCTAAAAAACAACAGATTTTCCTAGTAAACGACGGATTTCACTAACAATTGACAGTTTTTTTAACAAAGTACAAATTCTTATAATAAACGATAGATTATTCTAACAATCAACAATTCTTTAGCAAGTGGCAGATTTTTCTAATACTCGACAGATCATATTTTACACAAACGACAAGGTTTTGTAACAATTGACAGTTTTTTTGAGCAAGTGACATTTTTTCCTAACGAATGACAATATTTCTAACAAGCCACCAATTCTTTAAATAAGCGACAGATTAGTGAAACAAGCGACAAGTGTTTGTAACAAGTGTCAGTTTTTTTAATAAGCGACATATTATTATTCTTATAAACTACAAAACTTTCTAACCAGCGATGGTTTTTCTAACAAGCGATAGTATATTTTAATTTTTTCTAACAAAAGCATTTCGCTAACGAACGACAGTCACCAATTTTTTCAATAAGCGACAAAATATTCAAAGAAATAACAAGTGTTTGTAAAGAGTGACAGTTTTTTAAATAAGCGACGTATTATTCTTATAAACTACGAAACTTTCTAACGAGCGACAGTTTTCTAACAAGCAAGAGTATATTTTAATTTTTCCTAACAAAAAATCTGTCTAGAGAATTCTATAAACTAGTGAATTTTCTAACAAATGATAGTTTTTCCAAGAAGCGAGAGTTTATTGTAAGATACCAAATATTTTTCTAATAAGTGACCGATTATTCAAACAAACGACAAATGTTTCTAATAGGTGTCAGTTTTCTTTAGCAAACCACTTAATTATTCTAATAAGTCACAGTTTTTATAACGAGCGGTAGTTTTTCTAACAAGCAACAGAATATTCTATAATCAGACTAAAGGTTTTTCTAACAAGCGACAGAATATCGTAAGCATCTAAATATTTTTGTACCTTAAATTTTTCTAATACGCGCTTGATTATTCAATCAAGCGACAAATGTTTCTTACAAATTCTTATTTTGCAAGCAACATATTCTAATAAGCCACAGATTTTTCTAATAACTGACATATTACTGAAACAAGCGACAAGTGTTTGTAACAAGTGACAGTTTTTTTAATAAGCGACATATTCTAATAAACTACAGAATTTTATACAGTTTATACTAAAAAACGATTTGTTCTAATATCCAACAGATTATTTAACAAACCACAAATGTGTCTTACAAGTGACAGCTTTTTAGCAAATCACTTATTACTCTAATAATCCACAATTTTTCTAACAAGCGACAGAATATTCTATGATTAGACTGAAGATTTTTCTAACAATCGACTGAATATTCTAAAAATCTAAATATTTACCAGTTTTTTCTAATACACGCCAGATTATTTAAACAAGCGACAATTAATGTTTCTAACAAATGACATTTTTTTTTGCACGCGACGTTTTATTATAATAAGCTACAGATTTTTCCAATAACCGACAGATTAATGAAACAAGCGACAAGTGTTTGTAACAAGCGACAGTTTTTTTAATAAGCGGCATATTATTCTAATGAACTACAGAATTTTCTAACAAGCGACTGAATATTCTAAAAATCTAAATATGTAACAGTTTTTTTTAATACACGCCAGATTATTTAAACAAGCGACAATTAATGTTTCTAACAAATGACATTTTTTTTTTGCACGCGACGTTTTATTATAATAAGCTACAGATTTTTCCAATAACCGACAGATTAATGAAACAAGCGACAAGTGTTTGTAACAAGCGACAGTTTTTTTAATAAGCGGCATATTATTCTAATGAACTACAGAATTTTCTAACAAGCGACTGAATATTCTAAAAATCTAAATATGTAACAGTTTTTTGTAATACACGCCAGATTATTTAAACAAGCGACAATTAATGTTTCTAACAAATGACATTTTTTTTTGCACGCGACGTTTTATTATAATAAGCTACAGATTTTTCCAATAACCGACAGATTAATGAAACAAGCGACAAGTGTTTATAACAAGCGACAGTTTTTTAATAAGCGACATATTATTCTAATGAACTACAGAATTTTCTAACAAGCGACTGAATATTCTAAAAATCTAAATATGTAACAGTTTTTTGTAATACACGCCAGATTATTTAAACAAGCGACAATTAATGTTTCTAACAAATGACATTTTTTTTGCACGCAACGTTTTATTATAATAAGCTACAGATTTTTCCAATAACCGACAGATTAATGAAACAAGCGACAAGTGTTTGTAACAAGCGACAGTTTTTTTAATAAGCGGCATATTATTCTAATGAACTACAGAATTTTCTAACAAGCGTCTGAATATTCTAAAAATCTAAATATGTAACAGTTTTTTGTAATACACGCCAGATTATTTAAACAAGCGACAATTAATGTTTCTAACAAATGACATTTTTTTTTTGCACGCGACGTTTTATTATAATAAGCTACAGATTTTTCCAATAACCGACAGATTAATGAAACAAGCGACAAGTGTTTGTAACAAGCGACAGTTTTTTTAATAAGCGGCATATTATTCTAATGAACTACAGAATTTTCTAACAAGCGACTGAATATTCTAAAAATCTAAATATGTAACAGTTTTTTGTAATACACGCCAGATTATTTAAACAAGCGACAATTAATGTTTCTAACACATGACATTTTTTTTTTGCACGCGACGTTTTATTATAATAAGCTACAGATTTTTCCAATAACCGACAGATTAATGAAACAAGCGACAAGTGTTTATAACAAGCGACAGTTTTTTAATAAGCGACATATTATTCTAATGAACTACAGAATTTTCTAACGAGCGACTGAATATTCTAAAAATCTAAATATGTAACAGTTTTTTGTAATACACGCCAGATTATTTAAACAAGCGACAATTAATGTTTCTAACAAATGACATTTTTTTTTTGCACGCGACGTTTTATTATAATAAGCTACAGATTTTTCCAATAACCGACAGATTAATGAAACAAGCGACAAGTGTTTGTAACAAGCGACAGTTTTTTTAATAAGCGGCATATTATTCTAATGAACTACAGAATTTTCTAACAAGCGACTGAATATTCTAAAAATCTAAATATGTAACAGTTTTTTGTAATACACGCCAGATTATTTAAACAAGCGACAATTAATGTTTCTAACAAATGACATTTTTTTTGCACGCGACGTTTTATTATAATAAGCTACAGATTTTTCCAATAACCGACAGATTAATGAAACAAGCGACAAGTGTTTGTAACAAGCGACAGTTTTTTTAATAAGCGGCATATTATTCTAATGAACTACAGAATTTTCTAACAAGCGACTGAATATTCTAAAAATCTAAATATGTAACAGTTTTTTGTAATACACGCCAGATTATTTAAACAAGCGACAATTAATGTTTCTAACAAATGACATTTTTTTTTGCACGCGACGTTTTATTATAATAAGCTACAGATTTTTCCAATAACCGACAGATTAATGAAACAAGCGACAAGTGTTTATAACAAGCGACAGTTTTTTAATAAGCGACATATTATTCTAATGAACTACAGAATTTTCTAACAAGCGACTGAATATTCTAAAAATCTAAATATGTAACAGTTTTTTGTAATACACGCCAGATTATTTAAACAAGCGACAATTAATGTTTCTAACAAATGACATTTTTTTTTTGCACGCAACGTTTTATTATAATAAGCTACAGATTTTTCCAATAACCGACAGATTAATGAAACAAGCGACAAGTGTTTGTAACAAGCGACAGTTTTTTTAATAAGCGGCATATTATTCTAATGAACTACAGAATTTTCTAACAAGCGACTGAATATTCTAAAAATCTAAATATGTAACAGTTTTTTGTAATACACGCCAGATTATTTAAACAAGCGACAATTAATGTTTCTAACAAATGACATTTTTTTTTTGCACGCGTCGTTTTATTATAATAAGCTACAGATTTTTCCAATAACCGACAGATTAATGAAACAAGCGACAAGTGTTTATAACAAGCGACAGTTTTTTAATAAGCGACATATTATTCTAATGAACTACAGAATTTTCTAACAAGCGACTGAATATTCTAAAAATCTAAATATGTAACAGTTTTTTGTAATACACGCCAGATTATTTAAACAAGCGACAATTAATGTTTCTAACAAATGACATTTTTTTTTTGCACGCAACGTTTTATTATAATAAGCTACAGATTTTTCCAATAACCGACAGATTAATGAAACAAGCGACAAGTGTTTGTAACAAGCGACAGTTTTTTTAATAAGCGGCATATTATTCTAATGAACTACAGAATTTTCTAACAAGCGACTGAATATTCTAAAAATCTAAATATGTAACAGTTTTTTGTAATACACGCCAGATTATTTAAACAAGCGACAATTAATGTTTCTAACAAATGACATTTTTTTTTTGCACGCGACGTTTTATTATAATAAGCTACAGATTTTTCCAATAACCGACAGATTAATGAAACAAGCGACAAGTGTTTGTAACAAGCGACAGTTTTTTTAATAAGCGGCATATTATTCTAATGAACTACAGAATTTTCTAACAAGCGACTGAATATTCTAAAAATCTAAATATTTAACAGTTTTTTGTAATACACGCCAGATTGTTTAAACAAGCGACAATTAATGTTTTTAACAAATGACAGTTTTTTTTGCACGCGACGTTTTATTCTAATAAGCTACAGATTTTTCCAATAACCGATAGATGAATGAAACAAGCGACAAGTGTTTGTAACAAGCGACAGTTTTTTTAATAAGCGAAATATTATTCTGAAGAACTACAGAATTTTCTAACAAGCTACAGTTTATTCTAAGAAACGATTTTTCTGACATAAACAGATTTCTTTAATAAGGGACAAATTGTTCTAATTACCACCAGATTTTTCTACCGAAAAACAGTTTTCTAAACACCGGCGAATATTAAAAGAAACCGAAGATGTTCCTAACAAACGACACAATATTCTAAGAAACCAAAGATGTTTCTAACATAAAGATGTATTTATAACAAACGACAGATTATTTTGAACAAGTTACATGTTTTTCTATAAACGATGGATTATTTAAAACAATTATAAATATTTGTAACATGTTACCATTATTTTAACAAGTGACAGGTGGTAGTAACAAGAACAATCTAAGAACTAAGGATTTTTGTAACATAAACAACGACACAGCGTTCTAACACTTAAACTGGTTTTCGAAAAGTTTAATAATTTCAAGTTGACAAATTTTTCAAATAAAACATTATTTTAACAAGCAAAAAATCTTTTTTTTTACTAAAAATTTTGTAGCGTTTTCTAAAAATCAATACTGAATAAAATAAATCGTGGATCACCGAGATAACTTCAGTATCAAAAATTAATTAAAAGGCGCAGCTTTCGTTCTTTTTGCCTTAAGTTGATTCCCATATCTCAAAGTTGTAGAATCATCCTGGTATAATGGTCATGTTTAATGCATGACTCGAACGAGTCCCATAACAAAAATCAGAATCAGACAGCGCTGGTCTTATTAATTAATTTATTGCTCGCATTATAAAGCTTAATCATTGTAATCTAATTAATGAATTGCGCAATTTAGTTTTTATGGTGAGAATGAAGCCTGCTGACTTTTTAATACAAATAGAAAAGTTTCACACATTTATAATGTAACTTGCTTGAAAAAACGGCGACGGAAAAGAAATAAATAAATGAAGCAGAACACCATAAAACAAGTTTCTCAACATCGAGAAACTGATACACGAGGTTAACCGACTGCAAATTTTTCGAAATCCATGCCCAATCTCATTGTAGAATCTGCTGTAACACATTCCGACCTGTTCCCCTTTTAGATTATTGCGTATTGAAACTGCACGATTTTGACTGTTTTACTGCCTGATTGATTGTAAACGAACACCTTTTCGTGTTGCAATTGCATAAACATGCATGTCTGTCTTTAATCCGGACGAAATCCGGAAATTTTAAATGACAACTTCGCCTAACCAATAAAACTAAACAAAATAAGTCTAGACTAATAGATAAAAACGGTGATATCATCTCCGGTTTTAAAAACTCTGCTAACTCCAGACCAAGAATCATTAAGATAAAGCTGCAGATTAATGGAAAACTGTAGCGGAAAATTTTATGCAAAAATTGCGCGACTTTATATCATTGTGATAAGTTTAAAATATCACTCGCTTCCAGGTATGTTTCAAGAGAAACGAGAAAAATAATTATAATTTTTTACCCTGGAACATTTTTAAATCTTATTTTAGACTTCATTTAAGGAGACTTTAATGACTGGTTAAAAAGCGAGATGTTAAAACACCACTAATTTCCATCTTTTCCCTTTCTCATATTACACAACCATATTTCACGTTTATTTAGTGTCAGTGCAAAAACGAAACAACAATTATTGTTTTTATATTTTGCTCGCTCATATTTTACATTTTATTTTATTATTATCTTCATTGATTTCTTAAAACTCACTTTTAAAAATCGGGTGGGTTTCTTTCAAAATGCGTTTTTTGTTTTCCACTCCTTTATAACGAAATCATATCTGCTTTTGCTTGTTAAATCCGTTGTTAATTATAACTTTTCCTGGTTATATCAAAGAAAACCCTTGAATGATCCGCTCGTTATAACCGTTATTTGTTATACATTTTACTCGATGTATGCGAGAAGAAATTTTACCATAATATCTTCGTTGTATCTATTAATCCATAAAAGTCGTGCTTGTTATGTCAGTAACAAAATATTATGTATTCATTATATCCGTTGTTCTGTATAACTTCTAATCGTTATATCCGAGAAAACCAATAAAAAATGACTTAACAAAACATCGGTGCGGTAGTGCTCCTCAAGAAGTTTTTTATTTATTTATTTGGTAATAAAAAAATTTTATAAATAATATTTTTTTATTAAGAAAATTATATCTGATTTTGTTCGTTATATCCGTCATTCATTATAACTCTTCCTGGTTATATCCAAGAAAAACTTTTACCGCTCGTTATATCTGTTGTTAAATATAACTTTATCTGGCTATGTCAAAGAAATCTATTTAAATGATCCGCTCGTTATATCCGTTATTTGTTATACATTTTACTCGATGTATGCGAGAAGAAATTTTACCAGAGTACGCTCGTTGTATCTATTAATACATAAAGGTCTTGCTCGTTATATCAGTAACAAAATAGTATGTGATTTAGTTCATTATATTTGTTATTCTATATAACTTCTACTCGTGACATCCGAGAAAACCAATAACAATTAACGTAAAAGAATATCAGGGCGCTAATGCTACTGAACAATTTTTTTGTATGTATATTTATTTTAATATAATAAAATTTTATACACGATAATTTTTTAATAAGACAGTTATATCTCATTTTACTCGTTATATGCGTTATTCATTATAATTTTTCCTGGTTATATCCAAGAAGATCGTTTACCCAAGCTGCTCGTGATACGTATCCATTATATGTTATACACTTTACTTAATGTATTCTAGAAATTTACAAGACTTTCCTCGTTGTATCCGTTTATTGCTATAAGTCTTGCTTCTTATATCAGTAACAAGTATTGTCACCTTTCATTCGTTTTATTTGTATTTTTTTTAAACTTCTAGTCGTTACATCCAAGATAACCAAAGCCTAATAACGTCAAAAAATATCAGGTTGCTAATGGTAATGTAGTAACAGATATTTATGTATATATTTTTGTTCAGTAAAATTTTATAAACGATGGTATTTAAGAAGAAAGAAAATTAACTACACCTGCATATACTCGTTATATCCATTATTCATTATAATTTTTCTTGGTTATTCCCAAAAACAAACGTTACCTGAATTTTGTGTCATTTTCGTTAATTATTATAAATTTTACTTCAGTAAAATGTATATACTTCGAGTTGACTCGTTGTATCCGTCATCAGTTGGTCATATCTGTTAATTGTTAAAAATCTTGCTCGTCATATTATTAGCAAAATATTATCTGCTTTTCGTAGTTATATCCAAGAAAGCCAATAATACATGACGTTAAAAGATATCAGGTCGCTAACGGACAACCAAATATTTATACATATATTGGTAGTAAAATAAAATTTTAAAAACGATGTTTTTTTATATCCGTTACACATTTCCTGATCTGTTCGTTATGTAAAGTTATGTATGTTATTTTTTGCAAACTTTATTCAATATAACGCAGAAGAAATTGACCTGCGTTAGCTCTTTGAGTCGGTCATTTCTGTTAATCACTAAAACTCTTGCTCGTTTTATCAGCAACGAAATATTATCTGATTTTACTTGTTATATCCGTTATTCTATACAGCTTTTGGTCGTTACATCTAAATAAAAAGAATAACAAATAACATCAAAAAACATCACGTCAGTCAAGGACAAACAGTTATTTATTTATTTTTTGCATAATAATATTTTATAAATGATGGTTTTTAATATGAAAATCATATTTTCCATTTCTTATTATATCCGTTACTCACTGTAACTTTTCCTGATATATCTAAGGAGAACCCTTACCTAATCCCCTTAGTATTTTCGTTACAAATGTTACTCAATGTATCAGAGAAAATTTTTTACCTGAGTTTGCTTATTAAATCCGTTGCATCATGTTTGTTAATTGTTTAAAGTCTTGTTCGTTATATCAGTATCGAAATGTGGTTTTATTCGTTATATAGTTATTTTGTAGAATTTATACTCGTTGTATCCAGGTAAAGTCTATAATAAATAGCCTCAAAAATATTGCCAAAGGGCAATCAGGCATTTATGAATTTCTTTATTTTTTATATTAAAAATTATAAACGATAATTTTTAATAATAACATCGGGGTTAAACTAATATCAAATAGTGTCAAAAAATATTGGGTCGCTAAAGCACAAACAGGTATCTATTTATTTATTTGTTTTATAATAAAATTTTATGAACGATGATTTTTAGTAAGAAAATCGTATTTTGCTTGTTATATCCCTTACTAGTTGTAATTATAACTGTCCTCGATACATCAAAAAAGAACCCTTATGTGATTTGTTTGTTTTATCCGTGATTCTTTATAAATTTTACTCGATATATCACTAGAAAGAATTGATTGTTGTTGATTGATTGTTAAATCAGCAACAAAATATTATCTGATTTTAGTCGTTATATTAGTTATTCTGTAAACGTTTACTTGTTATATCCAGGGAAAATCTATTACAAATAACTTTAAAAAATATCGCAGTTCTAAAATACAAACATTCTTTTATTCAAATCAAAATCACATCTGCTTTGCTTGTTATATCCGTTACTCATCATAACTTTTCTAGGTTATATCTAAAAAAACCTACCTGAGTTGTTCGTTATATCCATTATTCTTTATTAATTTTACTCCTTATATCTAAGAAGAAATATGCTTGAGTTTGCTTGTGATATCCGTTATTAGGTATATCTGTTATCATTTATTGCTCGTTATATCAGCAACCCGTTATATCCGTTATTTTGTACAATCTTTAAGCGTTATATAATGATAACATATTAAATGGACAAACGAATTTGTTTATTTATTTTTTTTAAACTATAAACATTTACTTTTAATAGGCAAAAATTGTATTTTAAACGATTAAAGTGCACTGATTTCCCACAAAGTTAAAATATTTCTGTAACAACTTACTTTTGTCTTAAAAATTCCGATGTGCCTTCAGATAAATTTACCAGCAGTTTGTTTAAGTGCGGGTTAATTTACTGCAAGGTTAATAGCAAAGTATTGTACAATAAATTAGCAAAATTTTTGCAATAGAGGCATTGATTACAGTTATCTCCTCTAATTTATGGATTTTCTGAACCGCCAACAGCTTTACGTGATAAAGAAATCTGTTAAGAGCGTTGAATTTTTCCGATTGATTCATTTATGAATTATAACCGTATAATTATGGTCAGTTTACGTTATTTGCCTGTATATGGTAGGTATACATTAGAGTTTTATATTCACATATACACAGCGGGTAAACACCATCGATAACCGGATTATGTTTGATTTATAGCGAGAGGCTGCAGGAGGCGATAGCAGGAGCAGGAGCGGGCTTGCATCGCGATGCCGTCGTCCTCCCAGGAAATGAGACGCTGGCCGTCTCACCGCGCGATACTTCTTGCACTTATCGGCAGCTTCAGAATATAAACCCGGCTTTCAATTTATTTTAATAAATCTGCGAGAATACATCAACGCATGAATCCGAGCAAGATGCGATAAAGCCGACGTCTTTCTGATTACTCGTGAATAGATTCTAATGTTCGCCAAATTGCATTTTCGAGATATACACCGTTCGCGTTTCTTGTTAAAGATCCTTCCGATGCTGCTAATATTTAGGGGTTGATTAAATATTCATATTTGCAGTCTCAAACTTAGATTTTTTGACTAAATTTTTGAATGATATAAAATCGGAAATAAATTTGAAACTAATATTTTTTATTAAAATTTTAAATTTTCTATGTTATGGTAGGTACACTCGAATTATAAAAAATGCCGAACAGTCCGAAGAAATTTGCAAATTTTAGACATTTTGATTCATGGCAGGTACATTAGATTTAGAAGAAATCCGAAAAATTTAGAAAATTTTGAAACTAATGTTTTTTTCAAATGTTACAACCTTTTGATTCGTAGTAGGTAGGTAGTACATTAGAATTAGAAAAAATGTAAAACAATCGAGAAAAAAAACTAAAAACATTTTGATACAATTTTTTTATATAATTATACAAGTTTCTGATTCACGGTGGGTACATTAGAATTAGAATAAATCCAAAAAATAGAAAATTTGAAACTAATGTTTTTTAAAATGTTCCATTTTTCTGATGCGTAGTAGGTAGTGCATTAGAATTAGAAAACATGTATAATAATCCAAAAACACTGAAAATATCTTGAAACCAATTTTATTTTTTTTGATAATTATATAAGTTTCTGGTTGATGGTAGGTACATTAGAGTTAGAAGAAACGTAGAGAAATTCAAAGAAAATTAAAATATTTTGATCCTATTTTATTTTTTTGAAAATTTTACAAATTTGTTATTTATGGTAGTTACATTAGAATTGCAACAAATGTAAAAAAATCCGAAAAAATTGAGAATAGTTTGAAACTATTTTTTTAATTTTACACATTTCTAATTCGTGGTAAAATTTAAAAAGTGCAAAACATCCAAAAAATTTAGAAAATCGTTAAACTTAAAGATTTTTAATAAAATTTGACACATTTTTGATTCATGGTAGGTACATTAGAATTAGAAAAAATGTAGAAAACCCCGAAGAAATTTAGAACATCTTTAACATTTGTTTTTTTATAAAATTATAGACATTTTTGTTTTATGGGCAGTATTAAATTAGAATTAGAAGAAATGTAAAAAAATCCGAAAAAATTGAGAATAGTTTGAAACAATTTTTTTAATTTTACACATTTCTAATATGTGGTAAAATTTAAAAAGTGCAAAACATCCAAAAAATTTAGAAAATCGTAAAACTTAAAGATTTTTAATAAAATTTGACACATTTTTGATTCATAGTAGGTACTTTAGAATTAGAAAAAATGTAGAAAACCCCGAAGAAATTTAGAACATCTTCAACATTTGTTTTTTTTATAAAATTATAGACATTTTTGTTTTATGGGCAGTATTAAATTAGAATTAGAAGAAATGTAAAAAAATTCGAGAAAATTGAGAATATTTTGAAACTAATTTTATTCTTTATAAAATTTTACAAGTTTGTGATTCATGGTAGGTACATTAGAATTAGAACCAAATGTATAAAAATCCGCAACAATTGAAAATAGTTTAAACTATTTTTGTTTAATTTTACTTTCTTCTAATTCATGGTAGGTACATTAAAATTAAAAAAAAAAAGCAAAATTATTTGAAACATGGTAAAAATTAAACTCCATGTTAGCTTAGTATTTCCTGTAGGTTTCAAGATAATTTCTATTTTTACTAAAAAATCATTACACTTTACTGCAAATTAGCATGACTTTAATAAAAGAACATTACAATAATACAACTTAATTTATACAAAAAATTGTTGTTTAAGAACTGGAAAAACACAAAGGAAAAAGTAGAAAACTAAAACAAAAATAGCATAGAAAACAAAAATTAGAAATTAATGGAAAGACACTGAAGAAACCGTTCAAAATGTTTTCCATTAGCTGCTGAACAATATCCTAGTCGATCATAAAAATGCATTTTGGTGTTTTGTAAATATCTTACGGTGATGGAGTTGCATGCTTCGGTTATTCTCGCTTTTAGCTCATCTATGGATTCAGGTTGTCCTCTTATGTGGTCGTATACTTTTGTCGCCAAATAACCCCACAAGAAAAAATCGAGCGGAGTTAAATCTGGGCTTCGGTCCATATCGACCAATCCAACTATTGGGAAAAGTTTCATTCAAAAATTCTGTAACTTGTTGAGCACTATAAGCTGGTGCTCCATCATGTTGGAAGATTATTTGTTCATTGACTCTTAAAGCAACCAGTTGTGCACCAACTTCCAACTGCAGTAGATCTAGTTACTTATTTTGATTGAAGCATCCATCAATAAAATATGGCCCTACTAACTGGTTTCCTAAAATCCCAACCCAAACATTTACTTTTTCAGGCCACTGTGTATGAGTCTCTTGTATTTTATAAGGATTCTCTCGTGCCCAAATGCGTCTATTTTGCTTATTTACGCTTCCATTTAACATAAATGTACTTTTATCAGAAAATAAGATTTTATTCAAAATATTTCTGTTTTCGTTAATTTTCTCAGTCCAAAGTTCGCAAAATTCCATTCTTGGAAAATAATCAGGTGGTAATAATTTATGCATATTTTTAATTTTGTACGATTTGTACTTTTTTTAATGCCTTATAATAGCTACTTCTTGAAATTTTAAATTGGTCTGACAATTGACTTAAGGTGGTGGATTCCTCATCTTTAACCGCTATACAAATGTTCATTTTCATCTCTTCTGTGACAACGAGAGATTTTCTGGCACGATTCTTGTGTTTAAAACTTACGCAACCTGTTCTACGAAAATTGTGATATAACTTAAGTACTGTAGTTTTACTCGGAATCGGACGTTCAAGATGTGCAGCAGCAAAGTTTTCTACAATTTCTCTACTTGACATACCTTTAATGTATGCGGTAACAATTTCGATCCGTTCTTCTAAGGAGTAAATGGACATTTTTGTAACAAACTATGTTTTGACAGAACTATTTGTTCTAATGAGCAACCTGTCTGATTTATTTTTGTTTTGTGATAATAACTTTTCGTTTGCGTTTTTTCAGATTTTAAGTCGCAATTTTTTTTTGAAATGAGGTTGTACCTATTTGTAATGCTTTGTTTTAAATTAAAATCATGTTAATTTGGAGTAAAATGTAATGATTTTTTAGTAAAAATAGAAATTATCTTGAAACCTACAGGAAATACTAAGTTAACATGGGGTTTAATTTTTACCATGTAAAAACCTATGGCCACACTTAAAAAAATGCACTGTATAAAATTTTAGATATTTTTGATTTATGAAGGTACTAAATTAGAATTGGAAAAAATGTGAAAATTAAAAAAAAATGAGAATATTTTGAAACTATTTTATAAAATTTTACGTTTGTGATTTATGGTAGGTACATTAAAATCAAAACAAAATGTATAAAATCCGCAAAATTTGAGAATAGCTTGAGAGGGAGCGTACGGTGCTGGGCTGAACTTCGTCGACATCTGGTGTAGTCGCTGCTTCGCTATTGAAGAGGCTAGTTTTGGTGCTTGTTTGGCTCTAAACCGTTTGTTAATTCGATCTGGAAGCGGGGTGGAGCTCTTGGAGAAACTGGAGGCTGCTTGGAAAAGCCTGAGGAGATAGTGTGTCTTGAAGCGGAGGCTAATGCTCAATTCTAAAAGGGGATGCAGCTATAGTAAGAAGTACGAAGTTGGTTTTTGTTTTGGACCGCTTTGGCCCATCCCAAAGCGAAATTCTTTAGCGTTTCTTCTTTGGATCGTTTTGATGGGTTATGAAGAATAAACTGACATTCCCGTGCAAATGCGTCTGCTTATATACCCCTTATATAAATTTTATCTACTGCCGTTGCGTAGCAATAAAAACAAATATGTTTTGTTGGGGGGGGGGGGCTAATATAAACCAGTAGTTTGCTTAGTTACACCTGCACCATACAGACAAACATTTACAGAAAGGACAAATTTAATATTTACGAAACGGAAGTCGCCGCTGTATAGCAAGGTGGAATATAATTAAAGCTGCATTTTTGCTGCTATTTTTATATTAAATAATTTTATTTAGACATTGTAGAATGCAAGTCAAGCATGGCACAAAATTAGTGCATCATGTATCGAAATCGAATGCTGTATTTTATAAATGGTCATTCGCATGCATTCTCCCATTCTTCACAAAGTCGTATTGTGGTATATTTCTAACCTCAACAGTTACTGTACGAAATTTCGAAAGAAACATATTTATGTTGTCAGAATTATTAATTTGTAAGTTAGGACGAGATTGGGTCACTATAAGTAAATTGCTGCGAATTCTTTTTTAAACTAAAAATATTGTTTCCGAATTCATCACAACTTAACAGCGCAAATGGTACTGTTTGTTAAAACTGGAAGTAACGTTGCCATCTCGCGGAACGGTGTGTTTATACGATAACATGTACATATGATAAGAACTCCAGCCAAAAATGCAACATTAATAAGCTTGTTTGTTTCTAAGCCACACTGTTATGGTACAAATCTTCTTGCTGGGGAGTTTTTGTGAAACACCGAGCTAATAGACAGGCTGCGCATGCGCTAAAGTAGCTCCCCCTCCCGTGTCGACGTGATGGTTCATCAGGAGTTGTGTGTGTGAAAGAGTGAATGGGGGGAGGGGGGGTAGTGATGCGGATGGAGTAGGGCAAGGAGTAGCATAGGTGACTCATTGTAAAGCACATGTTGTTGGCTTGCGTTAGCGTTATTTATTCAACGAAATCTTACATTTTGTATGTTTTATGTTGTTGGTTTACATAACTGCAGTCTCGTTGTAGAAACAACGGTGCCAGTCTAGGACGCATATCTGAATTTTTCCACCTTACAATGTTTTATAAAAACAATGCTCTCCGGTAGTAATACTTAAATGTACTATTTTTCACTTTTGCTTTGCGTGTCTGCTAGGAAGCGCCGCCCCCACGTTGCCTCCCATACGAGCCATTACTGGTAGACGGACCTCTTCTAAAAAAAAATTGTTGGATTTCTTGTGTTCTAAAACGCAAAATCGTGACAGTTTGAA
Source organism: Ctenicera cuprea (assembly GCA_958336395.1). Taxonomy (NCBI): domain Eukaryota; kingdom Metazoa; phylum Arthropoda; class Insecta; order Coleoptera; family Elateridae; genus Ctenicera; species Ctenicera cuprea. The sequence continues at coordinate 16,070,595 of OY284487.1, read as the reverse complement.
AGTATTATGAAATCAATACTCATGCCGTAAGTATAGGAAAATAAAAATGTATTTGTTATCAAAGGTAAAGGGATGTTCTTGTTCAATTGCAAAGTGCAATTTCCTTTGGGCATTGGAAACAATCCCCATATTTACTATGCAGAAATGAATTTAATAATACACAATAACACATAAATAGAGGCGCGTTATCTGAGATGGGATACCTATTATAAAACCGATAGTAATATGTAATTGGTAAAAGGCGGTCGTGATTGAATCACAGCGGCAGTCTTTTTGTCCGGATAGATTTTAAATTGAATTTTCTGTTGGCATAGTCCCCGCTGTGGCCTATCGCAGCTTTCGCCTTGTTCCTGATACCTTTTAGTGTTACTATCGGATCATCTTAGTGCTCTCTGTAGTAGGTTGGTTCACTTACAACCTGACCATTGTCTTTCAGTTTTACCAGGAGATCTTAACGGACTTTAGAGAAAGGACGAACTGCTTTTGCCGCAAAAAGTGTCGGGTCGTATCTAATCGGAAAAAATTTTAATGTGGCCCCAAATTATTTTAAAATGCCGATCGTTAAAAGCCAGATAAACTTGCATATATACTGATTCGTTATCTATGCAAAAATTAACGATTTTAAAAGCAAACAATAATTTTCCTTATCTTTTGACATACCTTGTAGGTGATGTAATGCATTTCCATACAAGGTAGTGTGCATTCTAATTTGGCGATTACTAATCTAAGCTAATTAACTTAACGATTTATAGACCCATATAGTTATATAAAAAATTGCTCCAGATGTTTTCGTTTTAATTTTAAAAACTTGCCAAGAAAATAATTTTCAAACATTCCGGAAAGAAAGATAAATTTTAGTGCCGTTCCCTTATAAATAAATACTCGGAAATAGAAAAAAAAAGGTTTTAAATGCATTTAGCGATTACCAAAGTCACGAATATTTCTAGTCGATTCCACCTGATTTATTGAATGTCAGCCACTCTCTTACTGAATATTCATGATTTGGAATCACTGAGATCTGTGAATTGCATGTCCGTGGGGCATGCCCATATTTTACTAATAGATACATTTGTTATTATCAGCTTTTGTTTCGATGCCACTTTATATCAAGCTGAACATTTACGGAAGGCCGTTTATTATACTCAATAAAATACCCAAATCAAATTTCCCACAAATCAGATTTGGTTGAAAAGCTTTGGATATAAAAAGATTGGGTTTTGTAATAACTAATATTCTAAGCAGTGAGTAGTTACGGAAAATTAATAAAACAAATGTGTTTCGACACGTGTTTTGGAAAGGTAAGTCTCCGTCATTAGCGACATCTTAAAACTAACTGGAACAAAAACTGCTGCAACAACATAACCCTTTAGTATCACTCGTAAGTGACCGTACACGTCATTTACTTACGTCATCTAATTGACCTAGTGAATAATTATTTTTTTATTTACACCAATATGAAGATGATTTTTAAGTAAATAAATTTAAAGAAAATTTCTCCATCCTAACTACTATTTCCAGCTTGTAGTTACGTCAAAAACTGCAAAAAGAAATTTATAGACCTTATTTAGGAAGTTTTTCTGCAAAATTAGAGCAGTGATGGGCATAATCGAATGATTTTTATTATAAAACGTTTGTCATTAGAATGAATTAAAAAAAATCGAATGATTCATTCGTACAAAATCATTCGGTTGTAATTATTCGGTAAAAACTAGCGATGGGCACAATCGAATATTTTAAAGAATCGAATCTTTTATTTCGGATTCATCACACGGATATGCAAGGTAAAAATTTACGGTGCGCAATCCAGAATCGAATCACTGCAGGATTCGAATGTGTCTGCGGCGTGATGAATCTTGCGACCTGTTTGAGAAATTCATAGACCAATATTTTCTTGTTACTGATAACTATTGATGCTTTATTTAGGTGCGATTTTTACTTTTGTTAAGTTATGGAAATTAAGCGAATCGTCAGAAAACGTTTGTGTTGATCACTGCCCGATTTTCTATTCATATTTGTGTTGTGTGTCATGTTCACAAATTCTCGATTGTTTCATGGTTTTCTTCGCGCAGCGAGACCGAGTGCAGTATTCGAATACGTCTCATCAGTCGAATGTTCTCGAGAACTTCGAAGAATTGAGGAAATCGCCATTTTGCATTCGAATATCTCCATCACTAGTAAAAATGCTCTTATCTTGCTTCTCGAATATTCTTACGAATAAATTCTCGTTCTCATCGTGTTTCCTCGGGTCGCTCGGCAAAAACAGGGTAACCTTCAGGTAAGCTTCGAATGGTTCGAAATTTTTTAATTCGAATGTTTTGCAGTTTTAGTCGTGGTAGATTCTAACTGTTATTCCTAATATCCCTACTAACCAAACCAAATCATTCTTGTCGCATTGTTCCCTGTGCTTACTTGGGGAATAACGCCGTCCATATTTTATCGTATTCCGCGAATTTTTTCTGAAACCGAAAATTGTAAAACCATTCGAGAGATATTGGAGATTTCTCGAGATTTTTAGATATTCGAATAATTCGATTATATTCATTCGATATATCCTATCATTAATTATAAGGTACAACTTATTTCGCTCCTTCACTAAGTTTTTACGTTTTAACTGTTCATTTTTGCAGGTATTTCTTAAAAAAATTATTATTAATTATGACCTATTTTTTAAGCTATAGTCCTGAGAATGAAGACCTGCTGAGCCCACAATTTACCTATTTTTCAAGCATGAGTGTTTCAGGTTTTATTCTGTAGCTTTTTCATAGTCGATTTTGAGTTAAATAATGTATAGTTTTAATGGCTTTTCTTACTGTATTTTATTGTTTGTACAACTTTCTTTAACGAAAAAAAAATGCATGCGTCTTGAACAAACTTAGACCCATTTGTGTGAAAGTCACGTACCAAAAAAGTGTCTCCTGAGTCATGTGTCTACAAAACCATTTGTAATAGCAGAATCGAGTTTAAAAATTTTCACTTTCTGTATTTTTCTTCCGATTTTCGATTTTTACTGGTATTCGGATTAGGAAAGCCTAACGAGATCTTCTCCCTTCAGCACATTACCTATAACTCACAGGAATTAAATCTGCGATATTCCGATAGGGCATAGGTAATATTAATGTAGCGTGATGGATAAACGCATACATGGAGCCAGCGATAAGTAGTCGGAGTGCTTTGTTTTCCATTTCGAGTGCCGGATTCGTTTCCTGATCAGCGCTGCTGCGGCTGAAGACACGGCGGCCGCCAGGAAATGAATTTTAGCGCGACCGTGCGCGGAATATGTTATGCTTTGCTGTCTCCCTGAAATAAATCGTCCCATGTCCTTTTCCTCCTCGTCCTCTCGGTACACTCTTCACTATTTGCAGCTTTTATTCATTTCTCATCCTGTTTTAGATTCGGCTTTTCGCACATTACAATTCCGACGTTTCACATATATTGACGATTATTTTGTTTCTTGTATTTTCGGTTTGGGTTTGAATCTGTTTCATTTCTCGATACATTTCAATACTTATCCCCTTACAAAACATATAATGCGAATCATTTTATAGTTGCAAATTTATTGCTTTAAAATAAAATAGGCGAAATGAAATTTAATTATAAATTACTGTGCAACACTTATTTCAAAATATTGAATAGATCTAAATCTGCACGTACCTGAAATCAATGGCAGCTCGTGAACGTTAACTACGGAAGGGCGACACACATTTGCAAAAATCTGGCCTCTTAATTAACAGTTATATAAATTTTTTTCTGCTGCTCAAATTGTCAATCACTAAGCCATTAAATTTGTCGGTGTTTTAATTGATGTGTTTTTCTCATTCTACTTAAGTGTTTTACATCTGTAACAGGTCGCTATGTAGGAAAAGGCACCAATATCCATGATTAAAAAAATAAAACAAAATAAAGCTTACCTTAATTCGCGCCCGCAAGGTCCACAGATTTTACCATACTTTTTGTTAAATTTTCGCTCATGTTTCATACTTTTTCTCTTGTCAGATTGATTAATTTGTAAATGAGGTTGAGATTGGGCCCACATTTGTTTTATTTAAAGAATTGTTTATTAAACTCTAAATATTGTTTCCAAATTTATCACAACCCAACAGCACAAAGGTGACTAATTTAGCCTTGCCGTCTCAGGGGAAGGTTTGTTTATACCATAACATAAACATAAAAAGTACAGCATCATTAAGCCCTTTTGTTTATGACCTTCACTATTATGGCACAAATCTCCTTGCTGGGAGTTTTGTATGCTTATTATCTTGTTTGTTTACATAGCCGCTTATCTGAAGTTTTGCCACCTTACAATGTTTTATAAAACCATCGTTATCCTGTATTAAAACTCAAACGGCATTATATGTTTTAGAAAAGTGTAATGATTGCAGTGTAATGGGATAGGGGGGGGGGGGTAGTAGGAAGATCAATTTTTTGACAAAAAAGTATTGGGCGGCTGGTACAGGGAGTGCTACAGGTCACTGCCCTCTCAGCTATTTGCTACGATTCCTTATTCCTTACGATACTGGTCGAAAATTTTTATATAATTGCAAATCCAACAAAATTAATTTTGTTTTATGAGCAAAGGTCGCTTGTAATGTAATTGGTGAATATCTATTTGTCCAATGCCTGCTTTTACCTGTACAGATCTAAAGGTTATCTTAGTTTTAAGTGATATTGTATGACATTTTGTTACACATTGTTTTTTAAATGCGTATCGAATGTCCGGTATGTAGGCACATTCCGCTGCGCTGGCCCGGGTCAACCGGTCGTACTGTGTGGATGGGGAATGAATGGGAAGCGCTTCGCAACCTAACCAATCAAGCAAATGTTGTTCATCCAAATTGTCTCATTTGCATCGAAAAGTGTAGCGGTCTGCTGTGTAAAGAAATATGAGCCTGCTATAATCTACGCTTAAAATATGTGGGTTCTAGTTTTGGGGGCCCCTCACCACCTTTAAGACAGGTGGAAGTGATCCGGATTTCATATATAGATATGTTTTTCTATTCTTGCTTTCTTAATTGATTAACGCTAATGGAGATAGTTGCAAATATCTTTGTGAGGGGTGTGACAAGTTTTAAGTTTTAAGAACAACAAAGAAAATTAAAAAATTTAAAGGAAATTTAATATTATGCAGTTCTGAGCAAATTTTATCTACCTCTATATTTCTCTTTGCTTTCTACAATTCAGAAAAACGCGATGAGTAGTTAATAATAAATTAATTTTCTTAATTTTGCGATTTTTGGCCCATTCTTTATAAAAAATAATATTTTGAAATTTTTACAGTTTAATTTATGATTGAAGTTTATGTTTCTTTTATTTTACAGGTGAATCTCATGAAAAGCTTCCACGATCGCTAGATTATGAAAACGAGTCTGAAAATCTACGAAAAGGTAACGTTTCATTATTTAGATCGAATTTTTCACGTTTTTTTCAAACTAATTACCGATTCATACGCAGGTATAAATAAATACGAGGATAAAAAATAAAAAAGAACAAAATTTATGTATTTGATACGATATATGCGGGTGTCATGCGCATGCATGGAAATAAGTAGTTTTGGAATAAATTAGAATTTATTATTTTCGATGTGGTTTTTTTATCGTCGCTGATATATCTGGCACCTTCTGTTAAATTATACATGCAATTACTGTACTTATTACGTCTGATTATATTCATGCCCGACCTTGGTGCGATAAAAAGATCTTATTTACACTTATTTGCATTAATAAATATTCTGCCATCGATGCTATCTCGTTTTGATTAGGGAATTGTTTTATACTTTTCAGTTTTGTTATCAGTTTAATTTATCGCCTACGGTTTGTACATTTTTTCTCATAGATTCTAAGAAGGCAACAGAATGCTAATTAACTCCGTTGTGATTTTAGCGCAATTAAGCTCGAGACATTTTAAAATATAACCGAAATACCCGAACAATTTGTACATGCATAAATTTAAAGTTTATTCACGAACAGCTGAATAAAAAACGACGCACCCAAAAAATAGTTTGAAAAAATCGTCTGGCTGCAGGCTGCAGTTGGTGCCATCAAAACGTTGTTAATTTTTTGCAAAGGTGCACATTTGGTAAATATTTTCTAACGTTCGAAAATAAGGTCATCTTGATTTGACATTTATAATTCTGGAATGTCGTGTTAATTATTATTAGAATGCAAATTCAATATACAGGTGGCGGCTGCTACTAATCGTTCGTTTTAAAGAAACCGAAAAAAATTCGAATCTAGGTCTTCCCACGTTAACAACGCTTTGTGGGAGTATTCGTGCCGTTAATTTAAAAAATTTTTCTTAAAAGCGACGTAAGAAAGAGACGGCAGAGAATGAAGTTATAAATAATTTCGCGCTAGGTATTCAAATTTGCCTCGGAGTGGTGAATGAAATAAATTTAATTAATTAATAATGTAGCGGTGTTTATCTAGCATCTGGATATTAAGATTAATTGCCTTGTAGCAATAGATATCACTTCCATAAACCATAACTATGCAAATTGTGAGAGAATAAAATTGTAGAATGCAAACTGCAATATTATACCGCGTATGCTGCATTATTATCACCGGTAAATACGTAAAGTCTAGCTAAATGGTTCTTATTATGGCCTTCTCTGACATAAAAAGTCAAGTTGCACTTTGAACACCGGTATTCACGCAAATCAGTGGCGTCACATAGCGGATTCATGTGTTTTTATGGCAATATTATGTGTAGTACTAGTGGTACATTAGAAATTGTAAGATGAAGCTGGTTTGCATTACCATGAAAAACGGTGAAGCCGTTAATAACTTTAGGGACTTCAAGTATCTTATTTTGCAGAAAAAATTATAATTTAACAACATTTCTCATAAACAAACCGAACAACAATTACCAAATAGTTGAAAATTCAAGAATATTTACAAATAATAAAGAACAATTAACTAATTTGAACAAAATACAAGTTTTACATAAACAAATTAATTCAAAGAACAAAGAACATGGGGCTCGGGTGGGCTGAAGCTTCTGAAGGTTATGGTCCGCGTAGAGACCGAGCCGGGGGCATTCCTTGGTGATGGCGTTTGATAGCAGCGGTTTCGCTTGAGGAGTTCGTGGTGCTGAGACAACTTTGCCGAGACCTACTGTAGCCGCTGCTTTGCCCTGTACGGGGCTCGCGAGGTTGTACGGCTTCGGAGCGTTGCTTAGTGCGACTCCGAAGCGGGTTAGAGCTTTTGGAAGAGCTGCAGCGTTGCTACGTTCTATTCTTTAGACCGTTATACTTGACCGTTGAGAATAAACCCACACTTTCTGTCCAAATGCGCGCTTTTTGTACCCGATACCAAATGCTGTTGCATGGCAATGTAATTAAAAACAAATGCACAATTGTTTATTAAGAGAGAAGAAAAGTTTTTGCTTACTGCCTATGCCAGAGAGTGAGATAGACTGCGACTATATGCCTTAGTTGAATTGACATCCGATTTGAAAAAGCTCGCACATTTGAGAAATTACACTAAATCACAAAATTAACTATAAAAATTATACGACTTAGTTACAATTTGGTGAAAATCTAAATGACAATGTTAACAAATATTGAACGCCATTTTACCAACTATTTAGCTTTAAAATGGCGAATGCTACTACGACTTTTTATAAATATTGATTTTAACGTCTTTTCTCAAAATTTCAGTTGAGCATACAACATGTTATGGCAATAGTGCAAAATATCATATGATGATACAAAATTATTTTCCAGTTTTCACAAACTTTCAAATTAAAAAATTAAAAGCAATATTCTAGTTTTCCTGTAACGTACTTTATGAATTTTTGAGGCTTAAGAATTTATATTCAATTATATTCAACTTTTTGGAATAATTTCTTGGAGATTTGCATTCTTGCTAATAATAATATTTTTTGTTTTTCAATTGAAAGTGAAAGTGGTGCCAGATCTCGTGGGCTGTTGCGCAGTGGACTATACTCATCGAGAGTTCAATTGTTTTGAATGTTGTGCCTTTAAAAGTAGTCAACATTTTTAGGTTTCACTTAAACACTGTGTAACAGAGTTCACCACTTTTGGTGGCTCCGCCTTTGCGCATCTTCCAACCCATGAGGTACCAACAATAAATGCAATTTTAACCTATTTCAGCGAAAGGTTGAGTAATTTCAAGACTTTTTTCATACCTTTCGGTACCAAATTAATTGGAGTATGTAATGCGTGATAAAGAAATCTGTGGGCTACGCTCTCCACTTTTGTGTGTATGTTTTTGCTAGCGTAGCGGGCCGCGAAATAAAATCCAAGTCTATATTCTATAGTGAATGCAGATCCCTTCCCCCTGTCACAACTTTTAGAGACAGCGCATTTAGTAGCATGTCCTCTTTTCTCAATCTGTAGTGACCGCTCAGTCAGCAACATGCTTTACATCTCGACGTAGGTTACATCATTATATCTCTTTCAATTTGATACCATTGTTTGTAAGAAGAAATCCGGGGGGGTAGTGCACGGGTTCAGTCAGTTTTATAAGTTAATTTGCGATTGCTTTAATTCTTGTAATCGTAAATGGAAGCGTTTGTTATTTTAACCGGAGCTCCCAATATTTGGGTCGATGAAGTGTGAAATTGGTCAACATGGTTGTCCACTCTTAAAGCTGCCAGACATGCTTAGCACGTTTTAAGCAAAATATATTTAAGTTGTTTTGTGTACTCTAAGGAGACGCTTAGTTTTAGTACTAGAAACAACCGACATCATTATTTCATAGAAACAATTTATATTTTGTTCTTGTTATATTGTTGAAATTAGTTGGTTTAATTGTTACTTGGTTTGTTTATTTATCTGCCTTTTTAATATGACCACATCAGTGATTATTTGTCCAGTTATTGCCTTTACTTGTCGTATCATTTCAATCATACGCATTTGTATTCACACAACGCGCAATAAACAAATGCTGTTTCTAATAAAATTGTAATAATCTGCGATGGTTTTATAATATTAATTGGTTGTTTTTGGAAGAATTGTGCTGTGCGAGATTCTTATGTCAGCGCGATAAATACACTGAACAATGATGTTTACTATTTATGTTTTTCGATCCGTCAGAAATGACGTAAACCATATATCACTAAATTATACCAACAGTAGTGATTGTAACATAAACATTTGCCGAAAACAATCAATAAACTGAGCAGAGATGCAAGGGCCCTTCGTCGTGTTATGGTAAGACAGTTAGGGATTAATATATAGATAAATAATATAAAATTTGGGAATAGTATGGCACTGTGTCTTCAAATTTATACCACGACAAAGTGCCATGATACAATTTTAGTACTATAGGAATACAAGTGCATTTTGTGGTTTTCAACTTGTACTCGGATAAAGTGTCGTGTTACGATTTTATAAGGAAAATCTAAGAAATTTAATTAGTTTTACTGAAGCTTATAGTAATTTTTATTTATTAAATTTTAGTTATGTTCTTGAAAATATTAGTACGGCCCTGTGTTCTCAGATTTGTTCCAAAATAAGTTGTCATGTGACAATATAAAATTAAAATCTGAGTAAAGTTCTTAAAAGCGCCAGTAAAAGTAGATAATTAAAAATTTTATTAATAAAAACCAGTTTTAGTGTTTGTTCCGAAAGCTTGTTTAAATCATATTTAGTGGAAAATCTAAATGTTAATTTCTTACATTAATAGCAGGTATAGTCCAGAATTATAAAGTCTAAGATTTAATTGCATTAATTTTAGGGTAAATGTGCCCGCGCTAAGTTTTGCGAAGTAATTAAGGAAGGTCCAAGCTCTCAACACTCCAAACTAACTTCTCTTGTAACTTTCAGAACCGAAATTCATAATAACTCGTGAATCCGAGAGCACTTAGGACTGCCATAACAATTACGGAACACGAAATAACAATAATGTATCCCCAGAACGGTAGTTTGGGTGTGTGTGTGTAGAAACCGCTGTTCGTTTAACGGCTGGTCAAGCGCCTTGTCGACATCCGACACTTCATCGAGCATAGTCTGTGGGGTTTATCTGTCGTTGGGGAAGGATAATTTCTTCCCTCCCAGCTAAACTGCGATAGGGAGCGATAGGGACTCGGGACTATCGCATGCTGGTACCGTCACCGCTTTTCTATGACCCATTTGATGATGTCTTACTTTTCTGTTTCAGCAGTTGAAAGTGATTTTGTCAAGTGCACTCTCTTTTGTGATTTTCTATAATACGCCGTAATGGGTTGTGAATATTTAAATGTCACAAGTCCAGAAATGGACCGCCAAACGTATAAAGCCTCTTATCACAGGTTATCAATCTTGTTATGGCCACGGTAATATCCATACAATGTCACGCATATCAACAATGCTTGTTCTTGTTAATGAGGTACGGGATAAGTCGGAGAACGCTTGAAAAAAAAGCTTTGCCGTGTTAGGGGTGAAAGTTCCACTTTATAATAAAATTGCCGTTAGTCGACATAATATCAGAAGATCACGCTATTTACCGGGGAGACTAGACCTGCTTAAATAAGAAAATTACTAGTTGGAAAAAGTTATCGCTTCATCTAAATAAATTCCGAATTTGTATTGAAAGGCTTATCGTGATCGTATTAGCGACCTGCTTGCACTAAAACGCCTTTTTAACCTTTTTGGACCAGGAACTTGTTTTTATTTTTAAAACGAATAAAGAAAGTTTTCAACGGAATCGTGTACATATTACGTATGTATTGAAAGAGTTTGAAATTTTAAAATAATATAATTTTTGAAATGATGAAAATATACTACAGTCTACTCACTGTGGTAAATTTCTTTGACAATAGTCACTATACTGCACTATTTTATGATTTTGGTAACTTTTTCGCTTTAGGTTAATTATAAATAGTGAAAGAACGTTACATGTTTTTTCAACATTAATATTACAACTTAAATAAAATTCCTTCCTCCATATAGCGAGGACGGTAAAAATTGTCGACGTATATTACAGATTACATTAAAATAACTACCTCTGAAGTTCTAGGAAGTGGCACAAAATTATAATTTGTGATATTAAAAACGCTTAGTTTCCTTACTGCTTTTGTTATTTATAGCCGTTTAATTTTGACATTAGTTAAATTCAGATCAGAACTGTCAACGCAACTGTCTCGCATTGTAACAGCTAATAGCAGCCGTTTATTTTCAGGTTCTTGACCAATTAGACTCCGACTGGCCGCGATGATCCTTATTTTAGGAAGCTCCGGTGTTATCGGTGCTTTATAACCATAGCAACCCTACAACAAAATAACGGGTGTCCAGAAAGTCTTTCAGTCTATGCTGGCTATGGATTGTATAACGTATGTCTTATTCAGTCATATCTGAGTAATTTATTTGACATAAGTCAAAGTCAATTGAAATTAAAAGGTTTTTATTTTGAATTATTTACTTTCTGCATATTTCCTGTTATAAAATGTTTACGCAAGAACAAAAAACCTTTATTGTGAAATCTTATTTTCGCAATGGCCAACAATTAGAAAACTGAAATTGGAATTACTCCATCAATTGTAAACAAGAATTTCGACAAAGATATCCAAAGACATACGTTATACAATCCATAGCCGCCCAGGACTGAAAGACTTTCTGGACACCCGTTACGTTAGTACATAACAAATTATTATAATAAATAATGAATTAATTTTTTTGTTCGTGAAATATTCTAAAAGATACGTGAATTAAAAATTATCTATAATTGTGTCTTTCATTGTCCAACTCAATTGTGTTGATGCACGGTAATATCACTCGTCCTTCGGACTCGTAATACTGCTTAGCAAGACAATTTTGTTGTCAATGAAGCGATAGAAATATCTATAAATTTTAATTCGCATGTGGTATTGCTGTTGATAATACAAGCAAGGATAACTATTCCATTAGCATGTTGAAAAATTTTAACTATCAAAAATGGGCGAAGCGCTTCGCCTGATCAGTTTTATAGACCCAACAAAATGATCAAGGTATTCCTATTTTTTTGTTTGCATTCCTTTGGCAAATAGTACCTTTTTCCGCTTAGACACGGAACGCTTATACGAATATGTAACAAGTACGTTTATCAGGTAAGAGAATGAGCGGAATACTTCGGCTGGGCTTTCCTATACTTTAGAAATTATTGCTTATCATATTAACGTTTTACGCGCCAACATTAACGCTTTCATATAAAAATAGTTTTACACTCTTTTTGAGAATCTTTTATTTGTTTTAACTGCTGCCGATCAATCAAAGGCTTGTTTTAGTAGTATGTATTTTGTTCTGTATAATTCAGTCATGCGCCGCCGTTAGATTGTATGCTTTTGTTACACATGGGTCTACGGAAAGCGGAATATCTCTCACAAGCTTCAGACAGTAATATGAAACAAGCAGTGTCCTACAATTTCGCACGTTTAAATTAAAGAAAACCAAAGACAAAATTCGTTAGCCACAAATTAGATAGAAGCAATGTACTTTAAACTAGGAATGCTGAAACCGAGTATTCGGTGAGCCGAATAATTGGCCGAATTTCCGGCCATTTTATGGAGCTTGCCAAATATTCGAATAAGCCGAACCGTTTTTTGAGTCTGTCAAACACCAAATATTCGGCACTTTATTATTTACATGAAAACAATACCAAAGTGCAATTTTTTTAAAAATTTTGATGGCATCATTAAGATTAAAATACATTAAAACAAAATTATAATTTCGGTAGCCAAACGGGGCGCTATCCGCTTATTTAAAGCAATTAACCCCATACATTTATTACCACTAAGTATTCGGCACATGGCCTAATAATTAATAATTATAGCTCGAATTGGGTAATATTCGGTATTTGGCCGAATAGTTAGCCTAATATTTGGTATTTGGCCGAATATTTGCCCGAGCAATTGGTCTAATAATATTCGGTTCTAGTCCGAATATTCGGATCTTCGGCCAAATAGTTTGCCGAATATTCGCCGAATAGTTTGCTTAATATTCGGTATTATGCCGCAAGAGGTAATATTCGGTATTTAGCCCAATAGTTGGCCTAATATTTGGAACTTGGCCGAATATTTGACCGAGCAATAGGTCTAATAATATTCGGATCTTCGGCCAAATAGTTTGCCGAATATTCGCCGAATAGTTTGCCTAATATTCGGTATTATGCCGCAAGAGACTCGCCGAATATTCGGTATTCGTCCACTGGTCAAAATCCCTACATCTCTACTTTAAACAGAAATGTTTTAAAGTCTCCCGTTTATTCAATAAAAGGACATTAGCAATTTTCAAAAATTCATATAATGCGCTACAGAGAAACTAGTGGGTTGGGATACCAACGAAATTGTAGCTCTTTCATAGCTCTAAAAGCCTACAAAGTCTTTAAGTTAAAAAAAAACATTTTTCCATTTTTTGAACATAGTTAACACGAAATTTCAATTTCTGAAAAAAGATTTTAGCAAAACAACACGTCGAACTTCTGCTTCTGATTGCGAATTTTATTGAAAGTGTATTTTGTCGATAAACTTTCATATTATACTTTCAAATCCCGAAGCTCATCTAAATCGGCTCGTCCGTTGGGAAGATTTGAACCGCACATACATACCCAGTCACAGTCAAACATGCTTTGGAAATTAGATTTTTCAGATTCAATATCTCTCAAAAGTTATCCAAAAGATTCAAAATTTTCAGTGTTTTCGAAACTTACAAAATTTCAATACGTTGCAAATTTTTAAGGATTTTGAAAATTTGTATTATTTTCAACAAAAAAATTGGTAAAATATTCAGTATTATCGAAATTACGAAATTTCAAAATGCTCCAACGCACATTTTCACATTTTCGTTGAAAAATATAATTTTTAAAGAACGCCAGATATTAGAAAAATTAACCGTCAAAAAAACATTGATTTTCAGATATCACATTAGTTTACAAAATATAAATTGATTCTTGTTTTTTTGATTATTTTTAGAATTGTGAAATATTTTAATATTGATAGTTTTTACAGGATTTTGGAAATACTGTATAATAACATTTTACCCTTCTGGGAATATTTTACAAATCTGTCAAAATTGATTATATATTTTTTTACAATACTATCTCAAAATTGCTGTGATTGGTTTGAACTTGCGCGTTTTTTGGTTGCTATATGGTTGTGATGTTTCGACTTATAGTCACGATTTAGTCACTTTTGTGGTAAAAGTTCGGTCCATGTTCTACTGTATTAAAGAAACACTCCGATGTTAACGAAAAAACGTTATTTTCAGGTTATATTCCTTTTTCAATAACTTTAAGCCGCGCTTTAAGCCTAACGACAGAAAGCAAGAACACATAAACATTTCCTTTTCTTTCCTTGTTCAGATGTAAAAGGGACACCACATTTAGATTTGATAGTACCCGGAGCATTTTAGTATAATTTTAAATAGTGCGGTAAAAATTTAAAATTTTCGTGTTATTCTACATAAAATTGCTTGGTACCATCACATGTACTAAGCGGTTCGCAAAAACTAATATTAAATTTTACCTTAGTATGGCCCTGTATTTGGAAAACTATGTTTGTTCCAAAAGCGTTAATCATTTTGAATGTATAAAGATTAAAAGATGTAAAAGATACATTTGTCGGTTTGAGAACATTCGCCTATTTTGAAATACGCACGCACCCTTTAAAACGAACGCTACAAGAACTTTGTATGTAGTAATCCTAACTCAAAAAATTAAGCGTATTAACGTTTAACGTAATGAAAACGTAAAGTAAATTGCAAAAAATGCTTATTTTCGGTAATCCTAAAAATTCAAAATTACGTTATGTAACTGATGCCAGACTTGAATAGATTGGTATAAGTTTAAATACTTGGATTTTTCCTAGCAAGCCGTCTCTGAAGTTGAAAATTACGTTCTATTACGTGGATGTCAGTCACGATTTTGGCGTAATTTTAACACAGATCATCTGAAAATTAAATTCTGATAACCAACTCGTAAATTAAACTAATACGGACCTGTTCTCAAAAATCAATGCTAAAATTAAAATTTTCGCATAATACGAAAGAAGACACTATGGCCTTTTGTTTGATACCAAACACGACTGGTTTCAGATTAGTTGAAAATTATTCGAGTAGGGGGCGGGGCGCCCATCATTTGGTTAACCGACAAATGCACAATTATTTAAATTGGGACCCTTACTGATTTATGTCACAATACTACATAGAAAAACGTACATTAGAACACAAAATGCACAAAATTGAGAGTTTACACCAAACACAAGGTTTTTCTTATTGTTTTATAATCAGTGTAAGCAGTCCCCTCCCCCTGAACCCATCATTATTTTTTTTTGATCAGACGAAGTTTCCGTGTGCGACGAAAGTTAATAAAAAAATGTTTTGTATTTTATGAAATGTGGCAAAAACGTAGATTAATTGATTGCTTTCCAAATACAGTATGAATGAGGTACGAGGCACTTTGTAGCTTTAATGTTAAACAAAATTAAAGAGCTTTCTTTAGTTCCCATGTTGAAAACTTCTTTAATTATGTGATTTATATTTTTGAGGGGAACATATTAATATGCCAAAAACAATTATTTGTCCTTATATATTTTTCAAGCTCATTTAGTTAATTTCAATAAATTATCGTTGCCCAGTTGGACAATAACAACATTCGACTCATGAATTTAGAACAAATGCCAGGCCCGTCGCGGAATTTAAAAAATCTTCACACAATTTCCTGTATTCCAAGTCGTGTGTACTTTGTCAGCCACTTATGACATTGGAATTTCATACGCCTTAATGTTCTTCACAGTAAAATAAGAGTGGAAAACATGTCTGTGTCTCTGATATTATCTTTCCGAACATGCGATGTTATCGAGGTGGCGACCGCCATCAAAATAAACATGATGAACCAAGATTAATTATTTAAATTTATGTGTCATTATGGTGATGTTATCTATGGAAAATAAAATATTTACACAGATATCATTTCGTGGAATCTCAATTTCAAAGTTTAAAAGAGCACAAACTCCTTATAAAAATAAGAAATTATACATATTATCATATTGTGACATTTATTTTACACATTTGAGGATTTGATACACTCTGGATTGGTTTATTTTGTTTTTGGTATGGCCAAACAATAGTGACGCCACTGCCTGAAATTTAATGCTTTCAAAAATTTGAATCGCATTTGTAAGTTAAGGTTAAAATTCACTAGCGTCAAATCCCATGAAGTGTATAAGAGACACGATGTCCCGCATTCTATCTGTCATCTAGATTAATTCAGTTCGGACCGGAATCGGAACTCTACGAAGTTTGCGAATTGTTTGGCGTTGTAGAAAGATAAGACGCCACCTTACGCTTGATTTGCTGCAAAAATTTTTTGGCAGCCCAGATGACACGTATCATACAGCGTTATAAATATAAAGTGTCGAAGTCAAGTCGTTTTCTCCGTTCGGAGAAGTGTATTGTTTCTGGGCTGTTATCTAGAAAGTCGGGCTGAAAAATGAAATAATTCGCGTTTTGTTTCACATGATTTCTCAATTATTTTTTCCAATAGCTTATTGCTTTGCATGCGAATAAAATGACAGGGTTGCGTTGGTAAGTTTAATGGATTTCGCTACTGAACGATTATTTGATGCACGTTTTATTGATTATAATAATATTGTTTTGAAGGAATTACTTCTGATGGTTTTCAATTTAAAATTATGTTATGATAGAGAAGTCTCAGGGTTATCTATAGTTGGAATATTTAATTAAAAAAAACAATAAATTTTAGCTTTCAAACCAATAAATAGTACCGAAACTAGTGTAGGCTGGTAAAAACGGATTTACTTTAACAGAGCGATACAATTTTAGAATAAACCAATGCAAATTGATGTTCACTCATCGAATGTTTTTATCAGATCGCCCGAAGCAGCCAGGACGCATTCTCGAAAAACTTTGTGCAGACGTACTCAAGTTACGTATTTTCGTTAATATGATACTCTCAGACATGCCAAAAATTAAATATTCATAATGTCAGCAGTATTAGCACGAAAAGTTAAATAAAGTAGTATGCCACAAAGCATTATCAAAATATATTATTACAGGTAAGGTATTTCCTCAGAGACGTACACCGAAACGTAATCAAAAACCAGAAAGAAAGAAAAACGCAAAATTTTCTGCATCGTAATCGAAACGAAAACAAATTAACAATTGTCGTAACCGTAACCGTAAATAGTTTCGGAAATTATAGTAATATTTTGATCCGGTAAATGTAGAACCGATATTTTATTATTGTAGTAAATAACAATACGGTTTGTATTCTATGTGGTTGACCAATAGGTTTGCAGCCAAAAAAAACAATGGTAATGTTTTAGTAATGTTGCCCAGTAATGCAATTTGCATAGTCATTGCAGATTACGTCAAATTTGTGTTGTACTGTGAGCTTGTTTTAAGCGAGTGTGTCAGGATCAGCGACAGTAATTTGTGTTCGTCTAAGATTTGAAGCAAGAAGCAAAACTCTCATAGGTAAATAAATTATTATTTACGTATGAAAATAATTAAATAATACAGGTGTCTGCTGGACTTTAAAAAGTTAGTTGATTAAGAGGTAAAACGTTGCAAATACAGCAAAAAAATATTTGCTAGAGAAACAATTTTAGAAACGTTATGTGCACCTAAAAATCCTGAAAAGCATGCACCATCGCTGAACTCAGCGTTTGTGTTAGCGGGTGAAATGTTAAAAGCTGAATTTTTGTATTTAAGTTGTACATTGATTATTATGTTTTTATTGTCTACATCATGGATTGCTACTGGTTATGTTTCTGCAATGTTTTTAATGAAATGGCCACCGTCCCCGAAGCATAGCCAACGGTGCAATCTTACATCAAAGAAATGCCGCCAACTGTAATCGAAGTTAAAATGTTAAATGGTATCAAACCGTAACCGAAAACGTAACCAAAATTTAATGCAATTTGAAGCGTAACCGAGTGTACGTCGTTGATTTCCCCCCATGGAAATCTACTCTAAAGGCGGCGCCACACATTCGGTATTCGCCGAATCTCGATTATTTGCCGTTTGGCAAAGGTATTTGCCAAACAGATTGTTAATTGGCGAGCTGTAAATACACACATATGCTCATTTGCCGATCATAGTTTCTATGCGAGCATTTTCATGGGAACAACAATTAATGTTCGTCCACAAGCATCTCATCATCATTAATAATAATAAAAATAATAATATAAATATAGTAGTGGTGGTGGTGTAGGCCCAGGGGTGAATTTTAATTGGTTTTTGCCAACTGTTTATTTGGAAAATGAATGCTGATGATCATGAATCTGCAGTAATTGCAACCGCAGCTTTTGTAGTTTTGAGTTGTGCTTATTATATGCAGTTACTGAAGAAAAAAAAGAAGCCTAGAAGAAGAAGATGGTGGATGGTATCACTTAATCACAGCAGAAAAATGTAAGCATGTAATTATGTATTCACTATTGTGAAAAAAAGCTATATGTTTCGTTGCATTATTTTACTGAAACGACATAATTTGTAGATATAATGGCACGACACTTTTAGCAGATTTGTTAAAAGAACCATCTGGGAGATTTGAAAATTTTTGTAGAATGTCATTTGAAGATTTCGAATATTTACTTCATAAAATAGAACCAATCATTTCAAAAAAAGACACAAAGTGGAGAAAAGCGATTCCGGCAAAAGAACGTTTGGCCTTAACACTCCGGTTTCTGGCATCAGGTGACAGCTACAAAAGCCTTCAATATTTGTTCAAAATTTCACCTCAACTGATTTCAAAAATAGTTCCCGAAGTATGTAATGCTATCCTCAAAGAAATCAAGAATTCCGTTAAGGTAAGAATAATTTTTATTCTCTAATTTAAAAAAAATTGTAAGCTTACAAAAGTCATAAACAAAATTATAAGTATAAACAAGTACTTAGTCAATTTATTTATAATTTAAATAAAATTGTCTCAAATCCGCTTCTTCAACATATGCAGCATCAGGGCGAGTTGCATTGGAATCACATGCCTGGCTATGTTCATATGGTGATGGTGGTTGCGATGGCATACTGCTATTAGTAGAATGAGTAGATAACATTGATGGAGATGAAGTGTTTTGTGAATAGTCAGGAGAAGTTAAAATAGTTAAATGTTGGTTAGGAGGGATAGGCTGATGAGAATTAGATAACGTATTTTGATTTACTTTAATTTCAAAGATGATATTGTCAATTCTGTTCATTGCTACATCCCTATTGTTCTCATCGAGTTTTTTTAATTTTGCAGCAACTAATTCTCCATAGATGTCGCAAACGTCTTTTTTCTTAACACTTTTCTGCATATGATTTTCTAACAGAGAATATGCTGCATTCATTTTAGTTTTCACTTCATCCGTTTCAGAAACCATCTTCTGTTTTTTTAAGGGCTGCTTAAAGTAGGACTTTGAAGTTGAGGGCAATGCTACTGATGCTGTAAATTATATCATTAAGTAGGAACTTCAATTTTTTGTATTGTAGGTAGAAAAATACCTGAATTTTCAATAGTTTCCTCACTTAGTGGTGCATTTTCTGAAGTATCTTGGGAGTCATCTTCTAGGTCAATTTCTTCATTTTCGTTTTCCTCCAGAACATCCTGGGTATCCTAAAACATTTAAAAAATAAATTACTTACATACAAATATTAAATATTAAGATGGCAAGTTTTTAAAGGATTTATCGTTTATTTTTTGTTTTAGATCCCAACAAATGAAGATGAATGGAAAAAGGTAGCTGAAAGGTTTAACAATGTATGGAATTTTCCCAACTGTATTGGTTCCATGGATGGCAAGCACATTGTTATACAGTCTCCAATCAATAGTGGATCTGATTTCAATAATTATAAGCAGTACTTCAGCATAGTATTAATGGCTCTTGTAGATGCTGACTACTGCTTTCTGTTTGCTGATTGTGGATGTCAAGGGAGGCTTAGCGACGGTGCAGTATTCCGAAATACTGAACTGTTCAGGAGAATAGAAAACGATCAACTTCATTGCCCTCCAGAAGATCAATTAATAGGTCGAACTAAACCAGTACCATACATATTTGTAGGTGATGATGCATTTGGTTTGAGCAAACGAATTATGAAACCTTATCCAGGCATACACGAAAAAGGTAGTAAACAAAGAATTTTCAACTATCGGTTATCAAGAGCTCGCCGTGTTGTCGAAAATGTGTTTGGTATCATGGCTTCAGTTTTTCGTGTACTACGTAAGCCATTGCTACTTCAGCCAGAAAAGGCATCTATCATTGTAATGACTTGCGTTGTTTTGCATAATTTTCTCCGAAAAAGCAAAGCGTCACGTTCAAATTATTCACCACCAGGAACTTTTGATTTTGAAGAAGATGGAAACATAATACTTGGCTCGTGGCGGCAAGATCATAATAACTTGTCATCGCTACTACCGCTTCATAGGGTCCCAAGAAAACCCAGCATGGAAGCAAAGGATATTAGAGATGAATTTGCAGAATATTTTGTAACCAATGGTAAAGTAGAATGGCAAGACAACTACTGTTAAATTAACTAAATAAATATTTTAAATAAATCCTTGTGTTATTATATAGGAGGAGTTTTGAATGGTTATTAGATGATTGCAAAATAGATTTTATAAATTGCTTACCTCTGTATCTATCGTATCCCTTGGCTGATCTTTGTCTTTTAAGAAGCTTGCCATCTTCTCATACGCAAACCAGGTAGGCTTATATATATTGGCTGTTCCTGTTCCGCTTCTAAAACTTTTTTTTACCTTGTTATAGCAAACTCTAAACGACGCCATTAAGGACTCCTTTTTTTTCTTCAGTTCAGTTACGGAATAGGTGCCTCCCAAATTTCTCTCGATTCTTTTCCACGCGTCGTACACTAAATTTCTGTTTTTGTGATTTTTATGGGACGCATTCCAAATAACGGGTTCTTGTTCATAAAAATCCAAAAATTGCATCACTTGTTCGTTAGACCACTCCATAATTATCAAACTTTAAAAATATTTTTGTTGTTTACTACACTTATTTAGCACCTAGGTAGACTACGATTCGCTTTATTATTATTAAAAAGCTACGTGATAATTTCACGACTACGTGTTGCATGTTTAGTTGCCTGGGATTACCCGAGCATCGTAAGTGTGGCGCTGTTTTGCAAGTAGGCACGCAGCGAATACTTGTGCACTTTGATGTGGCATAAAATACCGACTTTTGATGGGAAACAGCGAGCATCGAATGTTTGTTACGACCAATTACGAGCAATACACAAGCCACCCATCCACACTAATCGGTATTTGCCAAATCGGTGCTTGAAATTCGGCGAATACCGAATGTGTGGCGCCGGCTTAATGTATATCTTCTGTGCACTAACTCGCGGTACGAAAAGCACGTAAAAGAAGAATAGGACTCTTATCACATCGGATATCGGTTAACTGATTGTTAACCCGATCAGTGCAAGTCGCATACAAGTAAACGTGCACACCATTTTGAATTGGTCTGTATCGAAAGACATGAGTCACATAGATTTGAGGGAAATGGGAATCTCGACAACCCCAAGGTTTATGTTCCGGAGGTATTTGTCCTTGGTTAATACTTTTTCAATTAAGCAGGTCGAAAAATCTCAAATAGTCACCCCGGACTACGTTTAAATCAAGCTAAGTATCTTGACGGGCTCTCAGCTCTCGTTTGAACCTAACACCAACAATAATAGGAAAAAGAACAACGACAGTATCCATCAATATTTTCATAAAAAATCTTGTGCTCCATCCATCGTCTTCTAGGATTGGGCCGAATATTCGTCGGTGTATTCTTCTCTGGATTCTTAGCAGCCTTACTCTAGGTTTTTGTTATTGTCCAAGCTTGGCTTCCATAGGTGGCAACAGATCTAATCATAGTTTGATAAATTTTTAGTTTAATATTACAGTCAACTGAATAGTGTGCTCTCTTGCCTGTCATTCTTCTATGTTGGACCGCCTGTATTATTTCGTTTGTTCTGATTTATTTGAAATCTCAAGTAAATACTTATTCAATTAACCATGTCGAGAAATCTCACATAGTCGCACCGAACCACTTCCACGGCCACCATATTCTCCAGACTTAGAGCCCCCTGCGACTGTTTCCTGTTTCCGAACTTGAAGAAATGGCTCGTCGGAAAGAGATGCGGCTCTAATTATTCGGAAAAATAAACAATTAATTACTGTTTGCTAGTGCACAAAATGCCGAATATTTGGCTGACTAGAAAACATATTCTGTGCATTCCTACAGTAAATTTTGAGCAAATTTTTTGAAGTAACATTGTTTGCATGTATCGCGCTAAAATAGAATTTAAATACTGTACACGATTCACACCGAAAAAAAAAATTTTCACCACAGCTGCTTTACTTTGTTCAATTCCGTCATTGATTAAACATTGATTAATAATCTTTATGTTCCTAAGTTTTAAAGTAATTATAGTTTAAAATTCTAAAAGTTAGCAAGTAAAGCACCGATTTTGCATTCCAAAGATTTACAGTAAGCAAGCAAGCAAGCAAGCACAAGCAAAGGGTGGTGCGGTCGGGAGGACAAAATTGATTTCTTGTAATAGAGGCAGCGGCGACCGGCTTATCGCACATTCGCAGATTGAATATATTTCATATGTTTTCATAAAGCTCCAGTTGGCTAGCAGCGCTATCAGTCAGTGCCAGAGACGGCCATTATGAGATCGCGACCGAACCAAAAACGATACCATTATCAAACACATTTCAAGCAAAAATTATTTCATTAAAATCGCCTGACAGCTTCGAGCATCATAAATCTAACCGCGCCGTTTCATCCAAAAAAAAACCTTAAATTATTTGTTTCAATAGTCTATAAGGTCATAATCTATACAGGGTGACTTGAAAATGCAGAATAATTGTAATATTCAGTTTATCAGCGAATATCTTAAATAAAAGTTGTTCAGTAAAAACACTGGCAAGATTTTGACGATGCCAGTTTAATTTGTACTTTAAGTACAGAGTGGCTAGGAAAACCCTGGCCACTTTTCTTGCGGCGGTCAAGAGATGGCGATTTAGTAAAGAAAAGTTAAATTAAAATACTGGCGACAACGCAGATCCAAGACGCTTTAGTTATTAAATACGCCCCATATTAAATCAAAACAACCAAAAACGTCTTGGATTCTGCGTTGTTGCCAGTATTTTAATTTAATTATTCTTTACTAAAGCGCCATCTCTTGGCCGCCGCAAGAAAAGTGGCCGGGGATTTCCTAGCCACTCTGTATATTTGACTATTGGCGTTTATTTTAAATATAACCCTTTTATCGTTTCGATCATATTTTGGTAAGTTTATAGAGTGATGTACTTGGAGACTCTAAGCCGCCTAAGCGCAATGGTATGGTGTGACCGCTCAACCCTGGCGCGGGGAAGGGAGATACTAAAAATTAAAAATAAATGAACACTTAGACGGATGCTCTGCAGCACTGTCTCAACAAACGTCTTCTCGATTCGTCTAAACATGCACGTGCATTATAAGCGTAGCGAGGCTCAATACGGCGAGTCTCAACCTTCTCTACTAGACACACCCTATGGTGTCTTGTTTGTATAGTTATCGTGACCTTAAACGGTTACAGGAATTGAAATAGTTAATAGGAAAATTTCAAGAACCTGTTAAAGTTAATAATTGTTTTATTTGCAATATATTAATATGAACTTAAACGAAGGAAAGTGAGAACTTATTAAGGAAATAGTTTCTGTTTTATTTGTTTTTTAAGGCCCCTGCGAGCCTCGGGCCCGAGGCGAGAGCCTCATGCGTCTGCGCGGGGTTCTGTTTCTATTACCATTAATGCCATTAATTTTAGTTTAAAATTATTTGTTGCTGTAGTACTATACCAATTACTCTTGCATTGTGGCACATTTACTACTTGATAAAGACGCAGCAGGTACAATGCAGTGGGGCCTGTTCTCACAGTGGTGGGATTTGTAACTGCCATAATGATTAAAGAAAAACTAAAGTAATCAGAGAAGTCATGCAAATCGCGTTTTTCTATGAGTCACTACACACTTTACTTCGAACATTCTAATTGATTGCTAGTTCGGTTATTTTAAGGTCAGCCCAAAAACTGCCCCACCTTTCATTCTTGCGCAAAATAAGTATATTAATTTAAAAATGCGTAATGCAATCTCATCATATCAAGGAAATTCTAAAAACTATTTCCAATAGCTTCAGTTAAACGCCTAATGATATTTCTACCGATATCAAAGTAGCATTGTGACCTTAACAACGTGAACTTGAAGGTCATATTAAAATTCCTTTAAAATATGTGTTCAAATAAGTTTCTACTAGTACATCAAGATTTTTTGCTTAGTCCCAAATTCATTGACAAAATTATTAACAAAAATCAAATTTCAAGGTCACCTCCAAATTTTTTTTCCATTAACATTTCGTATAAACGCAACGATCTTTTTTCTGGTTTAGCTATATGATCTTGAAAACGCAACATCTTTGCTCCGCCCACTCGGCAAAAACATGGTAAACCTTCGATGCAGGGATGCATCGCTAGTCGTAGTAATTGCTACGTTCTCCTTAGGCTTTATGCTTTAGTAGCTTAATCACCTTATTAATGTTGACTGCTATTCCTAATATTCTAATAATATTCAAATAAATTTTCTCGCTATCCCTCGTGTTTGCTCGGCAAGAACGCCGTCATTATTTATTAAGATTCCGCGAATTATGTTTGTATTGAGAATTTGTACCTGGCTAGTGTAATGGCTATCGCTTCAACGCTTGCCTCCGTAGCAGGCAGAACCGAAAATTTTAAAAGCGTAAAATCATTCGAATAATTATCCGCAACCTTTCGAGGTATCTCCAATGTTGAACTTTTAACTTAAACTTATTCAACATTTACTGACTTTATTTTACTAATTACAGGGTGTTGTACAAAATATGTGTCCCGGTTATTTCAAAACACTTCAGAAACGGCTTGAAATAGTCTACTGAAATTTCGCATGCCTTATAAAATAACCTTTTCGGCTTAAATTAAATTTCAAAAAATTCCACTCTGGGTGTCTCTTTATATGTTAATTTATTAATTGTTTTCCTCATATTTTTTTAATTGATCTGATTACCCAAACCTACGCCCATGGTACCATTTTTGGAATTAAATTATACCCAAAAATGTTATAAAGCGCAAGAAATTTCAATAGAATATCCCAAGCTGTTTAAAAAGAATTTAAAAATAAACAATTAATACTTTGTATCTCGAAAACTAAGCTGTTGCGGACATATTTTTATAGCAAGTTTTTGTCTCAGTTTTAAGTAAGAAATCTGCCTCAGAACTGTGGCTCGTGTTTTTCAAAAAACTGTATATGGATGTTAGTAAATTTTATCATGTGCGAACACTTGTAATGTTATCTTCAAAAATTTCCAGCGAAAAACTATGTAAACAATGCTACTGAATAGAAAAGGATAAGAAGATAAAAGAAAAAAAACAGGGCTGCATTAAAAATAGCCGGTGACGTTTTAAAAAAATAAGGCAAACAAATTAATGTGGCAATGCCAATACAAAGTCTGTTTTAACTGAACATGTTTTTTTCTAAGATAAATTAATATTAACATCAATATCACCATTATTCTACACCTTCTGGACATCCTGTGTGGATTCATTCATTCATTCATTAGGAATCCGACAATTAACAAATGGTATTAAAAGGTTTGTGAGAGTCTAAAAAGGAAGTATCGAGACCATCTGGTCTAATAGTTCAAGTTAATCAAAATGGACAGAATTGACTCCATCTGGGCCATGCAAAGCAGCAATCCAAGCTATAACGATGCCGATATTGATCGTGTCGTTATTATTAAATTTAATGGATGGTCTGTTTCTAGACAAGACCGTAGTTGTCTGTTTTGCATCAATCGTGTACGAGAACATGATGAGATGAGATCGCCGATTACATTCAAATTGAGACTGATGGACATTATAATACCGATATGTTTGTTGGATTGATACGCCCGATTACAATTTATAGACACGCGTATTCATTTTAAATCAAGAAGAGGAAAAAAAAAAGAACGGATGGGGAACAGTAACGACCCGAGTCGACAAGATAACGAACATAACGCATCTATAAGTATGTGTAACTAGAAGGCGCGTAAATTGTAACGAAATCCTCCGGATGTGACGAGTAGGATAAAGTAAGTCGAGAGATGGACCAGCATCCGTTATCAAAGTCGGTATAATATCAGACAGGTAATGGTGTGCAAATGCGCGATATGCGAGCTTTGGGAAAGGGCGGAGGGGTGCATTAACATAGAGGATGTAAACCGGGCGTCACATATCCTCTTTATGGCCCATCCGCCGCCTGAAGCGGGCTACGTGATCTGCGGACTTTAAAGATCTACGATACCGCCAAAGTATCACTAAAGATACACTCTTGGGATGTCAGAATTTCTTAATTCCAGCGACACAAATGCACATCTGTTTATTGTTATTACAAACGATATGTATGCACAATATAACGGATCAATAGCCAGCTTCAAATTTACGTCATCCTAAAAGTATAATAATTTTATAAATCGATAATTTAATAGAACATATTCTTCTGAGGAAGAAGAAGGTAAAGACCCAAGCATCGTAAATTATGGTCTTAGAGGTATAGTGCTAAAATTTTATTTAATAACCCCTCTTCTATTTCGAGAATCTTTGGTTTTTTAAATTTCTAAAGCAACTATAATAAATTAGAAAAAAAATTAATAATATAATTTACCAATCCATGTGCAGTTATAAAAAGACAAAAGAGAATAGACTAATCGTAAAGACTATTAAAAGCAACAATAAAATCTCCAGTTTTGCATTGGCAACCTGTAAAAATGGTATGGCCCGTATTCCGTGAAACACTCTGTATATTTAAATACTGAATGGAGTACCATAACACGACGACGATCCCTTAAAGCTCCGCTCAGTTTATTGATTGTTTTTGGCGAGTGTTTATGTTTCTGCCTGACACTGTCAGTACTGTTGCTATAATTTGGTTATGTATGACTTACTTCTTTTCTGACGGGTCGGGAATTTTGCACAGCACATTTGACAAAATTTCTTTTAATAACAGACTATTAATATAATAAAAGCATTGCACACCTCACATTACAATTTTATTAGATACAGCATGCGTGTATCGCGAGTTGTGTGTATACAAATATGGGTATGACTGAAATCATATGGCAAGTAAAGGCAATAATTGGAAAAATAACTACTCATGTGAGCAAAATAAATAGGCAAACAAATAAGCAACAAAATAACAACCAGACCGACGATTTTTAACACTTATAACGAAAATATAAAATTCATTGTCCTACAAAATAATGTCTGTCTGTCTGTTTTTAATACTAAGCGGATCTTTACAGCATACAAAACCACCTAAACATACTTTGATTAGAACGTTGTAAACATGTCTTGGCAGCTGCAAGTATGGACGATCATGTTTATAGATTCAACAGTTTATTGACCCCAATATTGGGAGCTCCAGTTAAAATAACAACCTCTTAAATATACGATTACAAGAATTAAAGCAATCGCAAATTAATTTATAAAACTAGCTGAACCCGTGGACTACGCTGCACGCTTTCCTCTTAGTAGTAGTGGTAGCAAATTTATTAAAAGATATATAATGATATAACCAGTATCGAGATGTAAGGCATGTTACCGAATGCGTGTTCTTTAAAATGTTTGATAGGCTCTGGATTTCATATAGAATATAGACTAGGACTTCGATACGCGGCCAGCTACGCTGCCAACAATATAAACAATGAAAAGCGGGGACGTAATCCATGCGTCCGCTAGTATTTTGATTAAATTTTGGTATAGTTTTTAAATATATTTGTAATTAGGAAATTTCGTTTGGAATGTCTGACCTCACTATTTCTCTTTAATTTTGACTTTTGTTAGAATAAATTTGTTAATAATGTGTTGTTGCCAATAAAAATGTCCATCTTTGAAAGTAACGCGTGGGTGGGTAGATGCGTACGCACTTGTCTTGTAGCTAAATAGGTTTTCTTACTTCTCTTCCTAATTATTTTCCATTCTTTATCGAAACTTAAGTAAAAAAGAACATGTGTACGAGAACGTGTGCCAAGTTTCATAACAAATCCGTTTATGATCCATAAGGTCACGTATATACAAGTACTTATTACACAAACAAAGGCATTTTTTCACGTATTGTTTCTGATACTAGTAGGATCATGTGTTAACGCTTATTAATAGGAATAAGCAACGTTCATCTTTATTACAAGTGTTCTTCCCCGCCAGAAAATCAGTAATATCCCACATAAAGATCAACCTCTTCTAAGAAACACCAATCCAAGAAGATCCTCCAGTAATATCGTATAAATTAAAATTGCTACAAAAGGTTTCTCTTGAAACATACCATTTTCAAACTGGTGCACATCCACCCCTCAGAAAATAATAAAAATTATCAAAAGTCAATAAACTTCTTATCAGCTTCAAACAACCCCTAGTGCACCCCACACCCTACAAATTAAAAATTATCGTGAATTATCCCCTTTTTAGAAATACCACCCCTAATGCACACACACACACACCTTGTACAAAATAATAATTCCTACAATTGTTCAAAGCTTCAGCAGGAAATCGGCCAACTCCTCAAAATATGAACAAAAGCGCCGACGATACGTGTCTTCTCACATCGACTTACCTTTCGATTCTTGTTGTATGTCTTACACACTGAATGTTTTCGTATAAAATTTAATGGTTTATTTACTTATATGATATGTGTATATCTCAACAGATAATGGTATTTCCATAACACCTATAAAAGTTTAAAAATTGAATATGTAATAAGAAAAGGATTATGACCGAAGCCAAATTCAAGGCCTAACAACTTATTACCAACCCAACCTATCCGAAAGATAAGGCCCAACCAGTCATTCGCTCTCGATATCTGCCGATAACGATACACACAAACAGCACGAATATTCCATTTTGAAATGGTTATCGCAACACGACCGCTCGCCCTCTTATCAACGCAGATTTCTTATCAGTTCGAACACAACAAAGCCATTGTGTTTGCCCGCGGCTACAATCGCCTGCCTTCGTTCCTGATGCTTATACTTTTATATATTTTTCGTGTTTGTTATACCATTTTTACACTAATATTTTGTATAAACAGCTGCCCCGGTAATTGAGGAAAAACCTGTTTGTTTAAATGAAACCGACAAAAAATGTATACGCTTTTCCCCAGTTGCACTGCACATTATTGAATATTCGCGACCAGTAGACATGCACCGTATTAGGAGATAGATTTAGCGTGGTGTGAGTTTATTTCGTTGCACAACTAGCCAACAGATAGTGCTAATGGTATAATTTACCAATCAGATGCAGATATGTTACATGTTAGTTCAAAGCAAACGTAAATACATTTAAATAAATGTCGGCGTAATCTACTGCGGCGTTGCGACACGCTTGCTTAGCATGTGGATTTTAGATTGCCAGGACATGGCCTGAGAGATATTTTACTTACAGACTTAAGTAGGCTTTGTCACACTAAGGTCTGTTTTAAATGCAATTGTATGTCGTACCGTTGCGATAATTATTTTGTTCGGCTTCACCTTCATTATGCACGGAGGCAGTGCTGTTTTCTTAATTGCCGGGTAATTGTTTTATTCTATTCAGCGTTTGCTAGATTCTAATTTGATTAGAAGGAATTTATAACGATAACTGTAAAGTCTTGGAATAACGTCAGTCTTGGAGGAATGTATACGTAACTGCCTAGACATTGGTTTTACTTAAAAAGATTAAATGTATTTCTGTCAATTTTAGTACTGAAAAGTTAAAGAAATTTTGCAAATTTGTAATTAACAACAATACAAGAACTATAACAGAATTAGAATATTTAAAAAGTTCATGGGGGGCGTCACAATAAAAGTGTAGAGCGCATTCCTTAAGAAGCAAATTTGTACACCATCTCACATTCCAACTTACGCGGTTCTTGAACAGTAATAATTGCTTGGAAAATTTGGAGTAGTATCTACTGCTTACAGAATCTGCATTTAAATGACAAAATTACATTGACTTAAATATAAATCAGTTGTAAGCAGAAAAAAAAAACAAAATTCATATTAAAATATTTCTAGATAAACGACTCAGTTAAGATTTGTAATGGAAAGAAAAATAGCCACCTCCAACACCATTTGTTTAGATTTTGACAAGTATTGACACTGTCGAAGATAGCGAAAACATGTATGATATAATTTGACAAGACTTCATCTAACATTTATGTAGGTCTGATTATTTTCAAGTGGTCACTGATCAGGTGGCCTTGAATCATGTTTATTAGCATAATATGTATATCAGACTGCGAAACTTTTCTTGGTAAAATTTGTTGCTTGATGTGGAATCTAATAGGAAAATCAACAAGAAAAGTAAGTTTCTCCCACAAATTATTTTCATAATATTTACTTAAAAAATTGGCCCTATTATTTCAGAAGTTACATAGATGTCTAGATTTAATTGAAACGGGACAGTTAAGGGAATTTCAATTCATTTAAAAAAAAGTAATACACCAACGAGTTACATATTACACATGTCCATCACTCTACTGTTTTTTCTCCCATGCTTGAACACAGACACTACTCCTTCTCTCTCTTTATTCACCACTTCTTTTCTCATTAACTATCTTGTTCTAATCCTGTTAAGGGAAATGGTAAAGATGACGTGGGTAGGTGCAAATTTAAGTTTTAGGTCTGATGTAACTCATTTCCTCCCATTCAACGTTACAGGCACTACCCCTCTTCGCGTCTTCTTTTTTTACCACTGTTCGGTTCCAGTTCTGCTTACGGAAAGGGGAAGAGGAGGCGTGGTTAGTTGCAAATGTACAGTTTAAAGCCGATTATCTTCTTTTCTCCCCACTTACTATGCAAGCACTATTCGTCTTCAGCACTTCTTCTTTCACCCTTGTGCGGTTCTAGTTCAGTTAAGACCATCTGGGGAGGAGGCGTGGTTAGTTGGCTTTAGCGATTGTACTTTATTCCTACTCTCCTAATATACCGGCACTGCATTCTCTCCACCACTTGTTCTCTCAGTCTTATTTGGTTTTTATTATGTTAAGGGACAGAGGAGATATGGTTAGTTGCAAACCTACAGGTCAAATGCGATTTAACTTCTTTTCTCCCCTCTGACAACACAGACAATACCTCCCTTCACCACTTCTCCTCTCAGTCATATTCGGTTATGGTTCTGTTAAAAGAGTAGGGGGAGAAAGCGTGGTTCCCCTGCGCTGCTTCTTATCTCAATAACTGATTAGCTATTTTGTTCTAATTCTGTAAGGGGAAATAATAGAAAGGGCGTGGTGAGGTGCAAATTTAGATTCAAAAATTTATTTTACTTTTTTTTCCTATATAACGGCACAGGCACTAATACTCTTTCTTGGTACTTCTTTTCTCGCACCACAACTGGGTACTAGTTCTGCAAGGAAGGGGGAAAGGAGGCGCGGTTAGTATACATCTCCGGTTCGAAGGCCGATTCAAAGTTTTTTCCCCTCTTACGCTACATGAATTTTCTTCCTTCGCCATTTCTTCTCTAGCTTCTTTGAGATTCTAGTGCTGCTAAAGGAACGGGGAGAGAAGGCGTGGTTAGTTGCCGATTTTACTCATTTTCCACTCTCCTGGAATACAGGCTCTCTACACCTACCCCATATACCATTTTTTTCCGCATTGTTATTTGTAACTTTTTCTTCTTATACGTTGCTGCCTTGCGAGCGGGAACGACCGGACCGGGGATCAAACCCGGATCCGCTGCATTGGTAGCCCGCGCTCTTACCACTGAGCTACGGCCGATCTTTTTTTCCCGCATTGTTGTTTGTAACTAAGTATGTTAAAAGTAAAGGAAGCGTGGTTAGTCGCAAATTTACACTTCAAAGCCGATTTAATTTCTTTTCTTCTTTCCTACGGTACAGGAACAACACTCCCTTTCTTTCATCATTTCTTCTCACCATATAAGGTTCTAGTTCTGTTAAGCAAATGGAGAAAGGAGGTTAGCCAGCGATTTTATTCCTTTCCTCCTCTCCAAGAATATAGACATTAAACTTTCTGCACCACTTCTTCTCTAATGGTTATTCGATTCTAATTACGTTAGTAGGAAGAGGAGGGGTGATTGGTTACAAATCTATGGTTCGAAGCCAATTTAAAGTTTTCCCTTCCATCTTACGCTACAGGAGTTATCTCCCTTCACCGCTTCTTCCCGAGCTCCGATCCTCGTGCCGTTAGGAGAATGGGGAGAGGAGAGGTAGGTAGTTGGCGGTTTTACTCCTTTACTACTCCCATAGAGTACAGGCACTACAACCCCTCTATCATTTCTTTTCTCATTGTTAGTCGGTTCTAATTATGTTAGGGAAAGAGGAAGAAGAGGCGTTGTTGGTTGCAAATCTACGGTTCAAAGCCGAATTTTATTCCGTTTCACATTTCGTACAATCGCTACACCCCTTCTACCACTTCTTCTTATATTGTTTTTCTGTTTTAATTATATTAAGGGAAGAGAAGGCGTGGCTAAGGTTTAAGGGGCGTGGTTAGTTTGCAAATCAACATTCTGAAGCCGATTTAACTCTTTCTTTCCTTTTTTACAATTATTCATACCGGATTTCCCTATCCACACTATTTCACTACTATTTAGTATAGTTGGTTCTGTCGGTGGAGGGGATAAAAGAGGCGCGGTTAGTCAAATCTAAGTTTAAAAGCCGATTCAACTTCTTCCTCTTTCCTCCTTCAATTGTTACTCTTTACACCAAGAAAGATGAGATGGGAGGTCAACATATAGCGAACTGATTTCTATTAGAGGCAAATTTTAATTGTTTTACTTTTCTAATAACTTTCACACAGATTTGACCTTTTGATGAGTTAAAGTACTTAAACGTGAACAATGACCAGCCACAAAACATGAACTCGACACGTTATAATGTATGCTGCAAACAAAGTTAATCAAAAACCCATTATACATTTTTTGAATTATCTGATTTATCAGATACCTAGGTATAAAACTTTACAATCTGACATATATGGATTGCTGATGCATAATTCTCTATATTATTTTAATTCATTTCTCCGCTGCAAATACATGCATCATGATGATAACACTTTCCGTCTTTTAAAACGGATGTAACGCTAACGCATGGACAGTAAGAAGGCTTCAACAACAAGAAACTCATTGAAATGGCCATAATAAGAAACTCTAAGTTATTCCATTGCCATTGCAACAAGATGCATCGAGCTTTGTTGGTAAAAACGGCAAGACGAGATGTCCCGCTTGACATTGGACAAATGATGCCTTCAGAAGACAGAGATATGATAGTGGCAATCACGTTAATGAGTAAAAGAATGCCGATAATGGCCAGACAGACAAATGCAGTCTTGCACTTGCACGCTATCTACTAAATTACATCGATAGTGAAACAAATAACGATTTGTTTTGTTGTACCGTTAAAATTGTTGTCCAAATTGTTGCTTCAACTGCGAGGTAAGAGATAAGTTAAATATTAAGTTGTTTATGTATTATAATTTGTTATCAACAAATCTTAGGTATTTCTATAATCAATTTCATTTTTATCTCGTTGGTATCCGGGATTTTGACCTGACCTGACCTTTGATCGATAACATTGATTAATCGTAGGATATATCAAGATGATATTGTAATAGACAAAAATAAAATTTCGTGATTAGGCTTGCAGCGTAGAAACACGTAGAATATTTGATTGAAGTCCAAATATTTACTCGTTTTTATATAAAATTGCTTTATGACGCCTTTATTTAATTCGGCGCCTCTGGCAATTGCCTGACCCATGTTAAAGAGATATGTACTAAAATCATAAAAAATCTATTTTAGCAATATGAATTATTTTTGCTGTAACAAAATTGCTCGTTTATGTGTACAAAACTGATTTATGGCGCCTCTGGCAATGGCCTGTAGGAAAAGTTGTGAAAATGTTTTTTAAAGCCGAACTGTGGTATAGCAAAAATTTTCATAAGCCCGATTTGAAAAATCGTATGTAAATTTTTGACTCCTAATATTTACTAGTTTTGCGTTATGGCGCCTCATCTGTTTTAGCACCTCAGGCAATTACTTTTTCGAAATTGCGTTCAAAGACTTTTTTAAATTTAATTTAATTGCAAAAAATTTTACATGCGTTCTATTTAAAAAATGTTATTCATATCTGCGGTCAAAATATTTACTAGTTTGTGTACAATTTCGCTTTATGGCGCCTCAGTTGTTTTAGCGCCTCTTGCAATTACCTGCCTGATATTCATTTCAAAGGTTTTTTTTAATAGGAGAAATGTACTGAAAGCACAATTCTAGGAAAATTCTATTGTGACAATTTTATCTATTTCAGTGGTAACAAAATTTACTCGTTTATAGACATAAAAGTAATTTATGGCGCCTATAACAGTGGCCTGTTAGGAAGTTGGTCTAAGTTTTTTTTTTTGCAGAACTGTACTAAATGAAACATTTTACGTAGCTTTTATTTACAATTTTTTATTTATTTGATTAGTTTGTGTAAAATTTCATTTTATGGTGCCCTCATTGCTTCGACGCCTCTGGAAATGGTGTGTCTGAAAGTTAATTAAAATTTATTTTAACTTCATAAACGTACTGAAACAGAAATTTTGTCTAAACAATATTTTAATAATCTTGTTTATTCTTTCGGCAACAAATTATACTGATTTCTGTGCAAAATTGTTTAATGGCTCTCATTTGTGGGCAACGGCCTGTGTGAAATTTAATTTGAAAAGTTGCTTTAAATGTAAGAGAATAAATCTTTTTTGTATCTGCAGTCTAAAATTTCAACGTTCATGTACATATAAAATGGTTTTATGTCGCCTCTGGCAATTGCTTTTTCGAAATTTACATCAGAAGTTTAATTCTCCATTTTCTACGTCACTGTTTTATGTACTGATCTCGTTTTTCGTGATTTTAAGGTTTTTCTCGAATTTATTGATAATATTTTAGATTTCAGTTATTTTCATCAAAGGGGAAAATGTGAACGACATCTAATAACCCGAAAAAATGTAAACGAGTTTTAATAATAATCCAAAAAATATAAACGATAAAAACTACAACTAGATATGCTCATTACTGTCTGGTGATAATAAATATTTAACCAGTGCCACTTACCTATCATATATCTGATAACATTTTTCTCCTAAAACAATATATCAACTGTCTAAATATAAACATTCCTGACGAGATATGGCGAACTAATTACTTTATTTACCAACAACGCTGTTATTAACTGATTACAAATCAATGCTTTGTCGCTGCACGACTATGGTACTAATTTGTTAAATTTCAATAGCAAGAACATCTGTAATTGTTTGTTTGTAAATTTGTAGTTTCTACTCTTTTGACTACTAGGTTTTGATGCGATCCAAAATTACGAATTTTTCATACATCTACTTTGAAACTTCTCGGGGAAATGTATACAGGGTTTTAATGAATTGTAGGGACAAACTTCTAGGGCTTGCAAAAACACAACAAAGCAAACAACTTTTGTTAATAAATGTGTGGTCAAAAGCGTTTCCTTTAGAAAATAGAGCCTCTTAAAGATTCTTGTAGTAACGTAAGTACCTGAAAATAGGCAACCCAAATTGCATTTTTAATTATATTGCACAGGTCACACGGTATTTTGAAAAAAAAACGATCTGGACATACATGCATTCAAATAACGTCAATTTTGACACAATTCGATATTTTTGTGATATTTTTTGACTTTTCTTGCATTCGTTTCTTTCTGTGCCTTTTATGATTCGTTTTTTTCGTTCTGTGATTTTTGTGATAATTATTTTCTTTGTTATTTTCGTTCTGTGTTTCGTATTTTTGTGTTATGGCGAATTATACTTTTGCCGTTCATGTATGGAGCTGCTTGGGGTAACGCACGCGAAGCTGCTCGCCTGTACCAAGAACATTTTCCGAATAGGAATCATCCATCGGACAAGGCCTTTAGTGTAGTTTCATGTCGGCTGCGGGAGGAAGGTACATTTGTTGTCAACAGACACAACTAATTTTTTAAATTAGTTATTGTAAATTTTTCAAATAGTTGACTTTTGCTTTGTAATTTTATTTTTTTCTATTGCTTAATTTTGAAAGATTTTGTTAATTAATTTATTTTAAATTTAATTTGAATTTGAAAAGTGGGAAAAGGGCTTTATTTATCCTGTATTAATTTCCGTCGTTATGGAAACAAATAGTAGGTAGTAAATTGAGTTGCCTACATTTAGGCGCTTCTTAAAGAATCTCTGAGAAGCTCTGTCCCTGAAAGGAAACACTTTTGACCACACATTTATTAACAAAAGTTGTTTGCTTTGTTGTGTTTTGCAAGCCCTAGAAGTTTGTCCTTACAATTCATTAACACCCTGTATATGTTTCTGCTCAAATTACGGATTTCCTTCTTTAATTAAAAAATAAATCCAAATGGAATGTTAATAATATATTACGACATAATTATTTTAATGCCATGGATTTTAGGGCACGCATAAATTTAATAGTCTTTCACTTCTTCATAACTACAGGACGCAATTTACGATTAATTTTGGCTTAAAGTGTGTAAATTACCCACACAAATGCTGAAACTCCACGCATAAAGAAACACAACATACGGAAGTGACTGGCAAAACAATGAACATTTTCGGGGGCAGACACCAAGCAGACGTTCAGTGCTAAAGCAGAGTATTATTATATAAACCTAGGGTCTCCCTTTCGTCAACAATCCACCCGCTGTGTGCAACAGGTGATTTCACCCTCCCCGTGTGCCCTATGTGTAGCCATCGTTTCTGTCGGGGCTGAGGGTTCAAACCCCTCTCTGCAATGATGCCTGTTTTTGACAGATACGGTGCCCTCGTGGGGTTATAGGTATTATACGTTAGTTTGCGAAGGGTGCAAGCGGTTGTATTTGCTAAATCCCTTCAATTCCTATTTGAGTTTCTGCCGTGAGATCTTGCAAGTGTGTGGTGTTTTTAGCCGTGAATTTTGCAAGTGTGGCGTAAATGGTGGTGTTTGATATGAATTTAGGTAAGTTTTAGTCTTATATACTTAAAGAACAGTGGCGTAACTTCAGATTTTGGGCGCGGGAGCAAGATACCTGAAAGGCCCTGGCCCCATCCTCAAAAAAACTTCAATAATAAAGTAACTGATAATAAGAACAATTTCTTTAATAGGAAAAAAAATATTTGCAGTCTAGTAAATGACAATAAATATATATTAAAGACGTGTCTAATTAAGATCAGCAAATCTAAAATTTTCTGAAGTTGATGTGTCTGGGTTTGTACCAAAAAGTGTGGGTGTTGTGTTATTACTTAATATAATTTCACTTCAGTATTTTTCATTGTATAAGTACATACTTACTTACATGGAATTTAAAATGTTTTTTGTGGAATATAAAAATGACTGTCGAAAATCAAAAATTTTTATTGAAAAAACTTCGTAATAGAGAAACAAAAAAAATAAAATCTCGTGGCTCGTGGCAGGGCCCCCTAAGGTCTCGGGCCCGGGGCCGTTGCCCCCTCTGCGCCATAGTAGTTACGCCACTGCTAAAGAAAAATAAGAACAATGTGAATTAGAAAATGTATTGTAAATGAATTCAAGAATGCGCTATTCCTAACCTCGTATTTTATGATATTGATCAAAATAAGCTTGAATTAGCGATAATCCTATTATCAGCTTATCGTAGGTATTGTACTTAAATTTAAAAATTCTCATATAATTTCTTCATACACTTAACAAGAGACAATCATTAATGATGATAAGGTAGTTTTTCAAGTGTTTTCGATATAGAGCGATAACCCTGAAAATATTGCAATTTTACAATGTTTTAAATTTCAAAGTAGGTCACAACCACTTAGGTCTACTTAAGTAGAAAAAAACTTTATCAAACAAGTGTTGATTATGTTTACTGATAATTATAGTATTTATTGCGTGTGCAAGTACCGCTTCGCGGAATCTATAATTTTTTTGTTTACTTTTTTTTTAAGTGGGCATATGAAGTACTGTGTGTGGGTAGGTAGGTGGGTGGGTGTGTGAGTCGGTGCGTTTTATAACTCCCAAACTGATGGTCCGATTTTAATGAGCAATGTGGGGTTGTATAAAAAATCAACGGGCAAATGAGCGTAAAAAAATGCGAAAACGATTTCTTTAAATCTGAAACGGGAATCTTATAGAAGGCTTTAGGGCAAATTCAACGCTGTTTTTCCGCACTTTCTAGCTTTAAAATGGCGGTCGCTAGGATGTTTTGAAAATTTCGACTTTAACGCCTTATTACTCCAAAACAAATTGGCAGATTGAGTTCAAATTTTCTATCATAATAGCGACAAAACGTTACTGCGAGTAAAAATGTATCAAAACTTTGAAGTGAAGAATATTTTCAAAATTTTCGAAAAATTTAAAAAAATATTGCTCAAAAACTGACCACATGATTTTTTTTTCAATTTTATAGGCTAATAGAGCTGGGAATGAGCTATAATTTAGTTCGTGTCCCTGTCCGCTAGTTTGTCTGCGATGCTTTCTATGAAATTTTGAAAATCTGAAATTCATGCAACTTTGTTTAATAAATTAGAAACGAAAACACTTTTCTGTTTAAGGTAATTTGGTCATAACTAGTAGTAGGATAAGAGTCACAGCTTAATTTTTCGGTGCAGCAATATTTAGGGTGGTTAATTTTTTCCCTCTCACCGTATGTTTGATAGATTAATTTGTCCTTCCGATTTTGGGTTTGTTTAATCTCAGGGAATCTTTTTTTAAATAAATCAAAAATCGTTTTTTTCCTTTAAAAACTTTGATGAATTCGGTTGCTCATAGTACGACGCACAGTTGATGGCACTCTTAGCAATGATGTCCCGGCTATGAAATATACAAAAGGTTGGTAGAAGAATCATTGTTGTTTCTTGTAATAGTTTATGACAAGAAAATACTTCATTGCCTCTCAGAGGGGGGCTTGGTAACCGTGGTTGAAGTTTTAAAGCCTAGGAAGGTGTTAAATGCAGGTAAAATTAAAAACTACGTGTTGCATATTTTATTTAGAATAGGCATTTTAGTTTTAAAATAACTTATAACTCACGCAAGCTAACCTTTAAGAGATAAATTTGTTTCTTGACAACAATTTTAGTGGATTTTACGTGGATACAGTCCGTACTTTCAAGCCTTGCTGGTAGGTGTAGTCACTATTGTTGCGTAAACTGTTGTCTAGGCGAAGTGCTTTGCTCATTTTGGTACACTTCGGTACTGTTAACTGAACCAACAAACAGGTACTGTTTAGTATTACTAAGAATCAATAGTATTGATAATTTAACCTTGGTAATTTAATAATACTCCTGAAGTTAGGCGACCAAATGTGTACATACGTAATCTCAGTAAATGGTAGAAATTTTAAAAATACCATAAGTAATAATTGAATACATAGTATAGACAAGTGAGTTTTTAGTCAACTGTTAACTGTTTACTAGTACTGCAGCCAATTGAGTATATACTGTAGGCGAACAAACAGGTTCCACTGCTAACCAAGTAGGTGCTATTCGATTGTGCTAAGAATTGCCCTAACTTTACGTGATGACGGGCTCTTACATCTCGACATAATTTATTTATTATTTTGTTTAGAGCGAGTGTTCATGTTACAGTTACGTAGGGCGATGCAGCATTTGATTTCAAAAGTTTGCGTATTGAAAAAGATGTTGTCATTGATAGCGTGGGGCGTAGGCCGCGGGTTCAGCTAGTTTTTTTTTGTTTTAGTTTTGTAAATTTCAACAAAATAATTAATTTACTTCTCCTGACTTTGTGATAAATGAATTTCGAGTTCCATTTATATCAATGTTGTGGTTCCGATGAATATTTAATTAAACTAAACAAATATTCTACCCGTTTTTAGGACATTATTGATCTTGAATATGTTTTTAATCTTCGCAGAGCAGAACATACTCTGCTCGACGTTGAGGAGTTGGTTTTCACTCAAAGTAATTGGTTTGTTATTCATCAGCTTGTTTATTGTGTGCTTTCGATAGTTTTATTACTTATTTATCTATTTTGCAATAATTACCTCCAAATTGCACGTCGCCTTGAAGTCTTCCTTGTATAGGTGAATGTTGTTTTTCAAGAATGGTCTAGAACCTACATTTTATTAATAAGATCAGCCTCCCTTTGATGTTTCTCAGCGAAGATTTTAACCCCAAACCTCCTCATTATTCGCTCGCGGTCCATCGGACCGAGCCACTAGCAACGGAGGTCGTCGTAAATTTTTACAATTTAAGAACTAGTAGCTGCTAATTCATAAAGTCGGCGTTGAAAGGGCAATAAAGTAAATTTATAATTTACTTTTCTTCATTTACCATCAATTGATAATTTTCGATTTTATTTCAACATACACCATGAATTTGTTTCAATGTCTGCTTCCCACACATCTTTCAAGATCTTCAAGTATTTATTTATTATTAATAATTTCCAATTTTTTTTCAATCAAATCAATTTTGCAATCACCTTTCGTCATACAATATCTGCAACTGATTAAACAGTCACTCCGCCTTTACAATCCAACTAGAGATTTGTGTAATAGGCATCTATACAGGATTGGAAAAGGTGGTCGGCGAATAGGTAAGAAGAGGGAATCTCATTGTAATTCAGCCCGCACTTCTTACACGTCATTTCCCCGTGTTAGTCGCTCTCGCGCCACTAAACATGCCATCAGCCCGCACCAAACACTTATCCTAATTTACATCAACAGGATTAGTTTTCTTGACAAAATACAAACTATGTGGGAGCATTCGAGTAAAAAGATAACCGACTCGTATAACCGTTTTGTACATGCATACAATTAAATTAGTAACACTGTCGTTTGCACACAACATACCCAGTTTGTATTTCTGTTCTCCTAAATGCATTTTGCATTTGCAACAAATGTAGTATTTGCAAAATTGTATTTATTCGCGATCAAATTGCCAACAGATAAATAATTTTAAGTAAAATGCAAAAATTAAAGTTTTTGTGTTGTTTTCCTATCTTTTTATCAAACAGTTAATTTTTCGGTTATAAAACTATTTTTAAAAGAGTTTTCTGTAACTTCATATCGACATAGCTCAGGAACGGTTATTCTGATTTGAATAAAATCAACAATGTTAAGTTTCGTTAAAAATTGGCTGTAAAAACCAAAAAGGGTATGTTGAAAATTTAGAAACTACAAAAACGACGCGCCATCATTAATCTAGAACATATTTTTGTAAAACTTTTCTGATGATTTTGCTAAGCAAGATTGGTAGAGAGGAAAGCTTTCTATTTCTGAGCTTTTTTTAAGATTTTTGTTACGTATCTTTTAATCAAGATTAGTTAATGAAAGCAACCAAGGCTTTAAGTAGTTAGTTAATGGGAGCAATTAAGGCTGTAAGAAGGTAGTTAATGGAAGCAACCAAGGCTGTAAGTAGGTAGTTAAGAGAAGCAATCAAGGCTCTAAGCAGGTAGTTAAGAAGAATAACTCAAGGTCTAAGTAGGTAGTTCAAGGAAGTAAATAAGGCTATGAGTAGCTTACTTAAGGGAAGCAATCAAGGCTCTAAATAGGTAGTTAGTTAATGTAAGTAATTAAGACTGTAATTAACTTACTAAAGGGAAGCAACCAAGGCTGTAAGTATGGAGTTAAGGGAAGCAATCAAGGCTCTAAGCAGGTAGTTAAGGAGAATAACTCAAGGTCTAAGTAGGTAGTTCAAGGAAGTAAATAAGGCTGTGAGTAGGTTGGTTAAGGGAAGCAATCAAGGCTGTAAGTATGGAGTTAGATAATGGAAGTAACCAAGGTTGTATGTAGGCAGCAATCAAGGATGTAAGTAGGTAGTTAAGGGAAGCAACTAAGGCTATAAGCAGGTAGTCAAGGGAAGCAACCAAGGCTGTAATTATGCTCTTTAAGGGAATGAGCCAACGCTGTAAATAAGTAGTTAGTTAATGGAAGTAACCAAGGCTGTATGTAGGTAGTTAAGTTAAGTAGCCAAGGATGTAATTATATCGGTTAAGGGAAGCAACCGCTGTATGTAGGCAGCAATCAAGGCTGTAAGTAGGTAGTTAAGCGAAGCAAACAAGGCTATAAGTAGTTGATGTATGAAAGTAACCAAGGCTGTAACTAGGTAGTTAATAGAAATAACAAAAGTTGTAAGGAGGTAGTTATGGGAAGTAACCAAGCTCATGAGTAGGTAGTCCAGGGAAGCAACTAAGGCTGTAAACAGGTAATAAAGGGAAACAACGAAGGTCGTAAGTAGGTGAAGGAGGGAAGCCGCCGAGACTGAATTAGTTTGTTAAGGGAAGTCACTAAGGCTGTAAATAGGAAGTTAATGGATCTAACCAAGACTGTAAGTATAGGCAGTTATTGAAAGGAACCCATGGTGTAAGTAAGTAGTTATTGGAAGTAACCAAGGCTGTAAGTAGGTAGTTAAGGGAAACAACTAAGGCTTTAAGCAAGTATTTAAAGAGAGTAACTAAAAACACGTTTTGCGAAGAGACTTTGTAGGAACAAAATAATTGTCATTTCCCTGACACGTTTACTTCAATGTTAAAAAAATAATAATTGAACCATCCTCGTATTTACCTCTGACAGAAGGTAAATATGACCTATTAGCACTAATTACCAAGTCCATTTACTGCAAATTGTTAAGAAACATTTTATCTAGAGACCATTACAAATAATAAATGTATTAAATTAATTTAATCCGGTCGCAGTATATCCTCAGGGTTTACCACTTTGTTACTACATTACCCTTGACAAGCTTTGGACTATTCTAGGTCGATCCAGTTTTAAATCAACAAATGCCGCAGCTTATGGTTAATCTAAGACATTCAAGTTAGTACGGCAAATTAAAATAGTAACAAGAAGGAAGCGTTTATTGTTTGCAAAATTTGAAGTGAGCGTTGAGTATCGTATTATCTGAAGGACATTAAGATGCTTATCAATGAGGAAAGCACTAAAGAACCAGCTATTGTAACAAAAATAAAACGGGCAAAAAATAAATTAAACCCAGGCACACGTAAACAGTGGAGTTCTTTCATTTGAAGATCGGATCCAACAACAGAAGAACGCAATTTCCAACCGAGCCAGACTTTATAGATTGAAACCGTCGGGTCTGATAAGCGGTCCCCCAGCGTTCAAGCGGAGTTTGTTTATCAGTTACTGACTGATTGATGAGCAGTGATAACGCCTGGCCCGTCTCTTATCAGTAGCATGCATCGCTCAGCCTTCCCCGCGCGTCCCAGCGCGCACCCTTATCGCTTTTCAGATCGAGCTATTTGGCCTGTATGGAACTGATGTTATCACTTTAACTAGCTTGGCTGGCCCAGCGCAAGAGATCTTATCTCTCCGCGGGAACTAATATTTCTCATAAAATGTTATACATAAATCATTGTTGCACCTAACATCATTTGTCATAATACCGAACAGGCTACCCGCTAACTAACGTCACACCATCTAAAAACTAAATCCCCTCGACATCTGATTTTACACGACATAAAATTATATGCCACGTGGAACAAAATTCGAAGGGCTTGGAAAAAATTAAGAGAATATATAATAAGTTAATATGGGCTTTCAGAAATAGGTAGTTGAGAAAAGGTAGGGGAAATATTAAATTATGAAGGATATTCATGATGTCATGAATCATGACATAAAACTTAAAAGAAAACAGGTAAAGAGAGGCACTAAGGAATAAAAGATATGACTAGCATATACATTTAAAGTAAAATTAATTGAAGCCAAATTGATGCATTCCTCGCAGAATACAAAATAAGCTCAACATTTCTGTAAACGCTTTTAACAATAAATGGAATTAAAAACATTTCAGTTTTGGTACAAATTAGTTTTTTGTGTGTAAATTGAGAACTTAAAGGTTTTGGGATATTAATGAATGCAAATTTCATTATTCCAATTGAAGGTTATGAAGCAATACTTAATTGTGATAACTTTATTATTTACTTTATTTGATATACACTTACACATGATGAAAAGGTGTTTTTAAAATATTTTTTTGCAAATTTTGGATGTGTTAAAAATTGGAAGCTTTAAAAAATCAGAATTTCAGGACTCCAACGAAATTCAATTATTCATTTAAAAATTCGAAATTACTTTATAGTAAGTTGCAGTGGCGCCCAACTTTTCTTTCTCTTATGGAGGTCAAATTCTGGAGGATTTTACCGAATTTCAGCCACTTCAGTAACGACTTGCGTCACAGGAAACCAATTAATAATAGAATTTCATATAAAAATGGGCGAAACACTTTGCCTGAACTTTCACTTCAGAAATTGTTGCTTATCTTATTTTGAAAAGTTTATTTGAACCAGCGTTTTAGCGCCAACAGTGACTATAAGATCTTACCAGTCCTGCATACACCGTAATTAGAAACCTATATTTTAATCGTTTTAATTTTTGGGTAAATGGTTGTTTCACATTAAAGAACACCAGAGTTTTTGAAAATTTCCAAAATAATAAAATTTTAAGTTTCATCAAAATCGGCACATTTGTTCGGAACTTGAACGTTCCTACATATCCACCCATCGATGGGAATTTTAAAACACAACTGTTTTCAGGTGGAGATCCAAACATGTCAAAAGCTTGAAATTTGTACCTTAAAAATCTAACATTCTGTTTAAGTAAGATTTTCCGAAAGTGTTCAATTTGATAGTAGGCCCTGATACAGAAGGGAGCATTACTCGAATAATATTAATGCAACAAATTACTATCAGACGATTTAATAATTACCAAATTAAAATTGATCTAAACATATTCAAAAGGAATTTCTGTAAATCGCGACTTTTATGTAGAGCGCATTTTAAAGTACTAACTTGAAATATTTTTGCGTAACTGAGGGGGGACGGAGCTGTGGCTTCCCATGCGTTACTTCTATTGAATAATCTTAAAAGTGCCTATGACAGTCTGAAAAATATTAAAATTTGAATAAAGTGTAAAACATCCAAAGAAAGGTAAAAC
The DNA here is from genome assembly GCA_958336395.1 of Ctenicera cuprea. Classification (NCBI taxonomy): domain Eukaryota; kingdom Metazoa; phylum Arthropoda; class Insecta; order Coleoptera; family Elateridae; genus Ctenicera; species Ctenicera cuprea. The sequence continues at coordinate 16,025,737 of OY284487.1, read as the reverse complement.
AATGTTCGTAATTTCAATTTTCGTAATTATTTCATTACCATGAAATTATTTGGGAGAATTGTCATGAAACTAACTTGATAAATTTCAAGAGTGGTTTGGGATATTACTTTTTCTGAAATTGCAGTACAGTTAAGTCGTTCCTTAAAGAAATACGTCGCTAATGCTGTTACAGAATACGTACACGTATATTTAGCCAGAAGTGATTTCGTGAAAAATTTTTGAATTTGTAATAAATGTTCAGAATTGTGTCAAAAATTGAAAAAAATTCAGAAAACTGCTCTTATCTTGCAGCAGCATTACATTTTATTCCAAAAACATTGAAAGAATCGAGAAATATAATTATTAAAATTTTCAGTGTAGGCATGTACTATAAGGACTAAAAAAATGTTGTCGAAAATATTTCTCGATAGTTAGTTGAATGAATGTGTTTCTATCAGATCTCAATTTTGAGATAATTTCAAATGAAAATTCATCGTGAAAGAGCTATTTTAAAAAAAAATCATGTTTTTGGCGTAATTTCTTTTATACAAATCATATTTTTTCGGAACTTTTTAGCTTCATGAAATGACAGTCACTACGATATGAGAATTGTGAATGTAACGCTTGTTTTCTTAAGAAGTTATTAGGAAATCTTTATAAATTTTGGTATTGTAATAGCCATAAGAAGTGTAAAGATATTTATGAAGACAAAAAAAGCTGTCAAAATAAGAGCTTTCCATTATTTTGAAATAATTTTTTTTTTGAATAATCGGAGTACTAACCGCTCTGTTAAAACTACGCAAGTTGTGTACGATGTAGCGTATGCTGTAAGCAGTCCGGTACCTCAGTTGGAAAATGCGTGTCCCGTCTCGATAGTCGCTAGATCAAACCCCGGTAGGAGTAAACTAGTTTTCATTTCACTGTTTTATAAAAAAAAAAAAGGTAGAAATAAGTTTTGAGTAAGTATTTTATATTGTGTACTTAGTTAAAATGCTACTGCTTATGCTCCTTGGGATGTTTTTCGCAGTAATAGCTGCGTCTTAGATGTAGCAAAAAGTACACGGTTGATACTGTCGTAATTTTGACAAAGCTGTTAATGTTAAGGCCTTTTTTTAAAACTTGCCTTTATGGTTTTTAAAATTTTTCTTTACACATACAGGCTGGAATTTATTCTCAATACCTAATTTTTTTAAGACGCTTTGTATGAATTGTTAATATTTAAAGATTATTCCCTTTTACATTAATAGGTTCCAGCTTTACTTCGTTGCGGTTCATATTAATATTAAATAATAGTATATTATAGACTAAGGTAGAGAAGACATTTTTCTCAGCCGAGCAGAATTATTTCCTGAGATGCGAAGCATCGAGGGAAATAAGTTGCGAGGCTGATAAGTCTTCTCTACCGTGGTTTATATGTTATTTTTTCCACTACTAGCACCTTTATTCCTTTTATAATTAATTGATTTTACATTAATAAAAAATAAAATTACTAATGCAAATATGCACAAAAATAAAGTAGCCTTGCTTGAAAACAAGAGAATAGTTCATTTCAATTGACATTTATGTAAAATATATATTTTATAATAGTGGTTATAAAATGTCCAATTTTGATGATTTGAGTGAAAACTGCACTCCTCCTGAAATTAGGGAAGGCGCAGAAAGTGTGAAAAATGAAATATTATTAACCTCTAGGAAAGAAATTCATCTTCTTGGCTCTAAAACAAAGTAAATAATGATATCATTTAATGCTAGTACCGGAAAAAATACTTTATTACTTCAACAATATTTATTTATTTTAGCCTTATACCTATTTCGACATGTTTTACAAAAGTAAACAGTTGGTGTTGCTGTAGGAACAATAGAATTTGGTGACTTGATCTTGGTTATCAATGTTTGCAAATGATTTGATTTTTCATTCAAAAACGCCCCGCTATACGTATAAGGTTAAAATAAATAAATGTGGTTGAAGTAATAAAGTATTTTATTTAATATTTATGCCCTTTTGTTTATTAAACGGACGATGAAAAAAAATCGCGTTTAAGCCAAAGTGCTCACCAACAATAGTAGAATTATATTCTTAGCTTTTTTAATGCAATAGTTAGATGTAGGCGGGAGCTACTTCCTCATTTTTCTTAAAATTTGTTATTGGCTAACTAATTTTATTGATTTTCTAAAATTTTTTCAACAGCGACTAGAGAACTGATGCTTCTCCTTTAACTACTACACTTATATTCTTATAGGCGGTTCGTGTGTAAACTTCGGGTGTATTATAAGTTAACGCTACTTTACCGAGCTGAGCACCTTAACATCACTCTGATATACGTAGTAACGTAATGTTATTGCTGGGTCTAGAACGGTAAAAAAAAGTACTTGAAGATTTTAAGTATGAGAAAATCCAGACAAACTGTTTGCTCGTTTTCTAACTCTGAATCTTACTTGTCGAAATTAAATTAGACTTTTATCAAATTCTATTGCAGTTACTTTAAAATGAGAAATTAAAAGAAAATTAATTGATAACTCCTGCCATGTTTTTTTTTAATCTCCAAGGTGAACACGGTGAGAAAAAATTGCAGAAATCATACACAGAGTGTGCGATAACAAAATTCTCATCACAATGAGGCCAAGACAGACAATACTGCAGATGTAGATACGACGGTACCGGCTGCATGGTAATGTAAGACGTAGAATAAGATGCGCTTGATAAGATGGTAGCGGCGATAAAAAGGACGATGGCAGATAACACCAAAATGGAGGACGATTTTATCAAGTTGACGAGGGATTTAGGCTGATGTAGGGTACGAGGTATGACGAACGACTTCGATGCAGGTATTATTAGTGGAGTTACAAGGGAATAATAACACTGGTAATTAAATTTTGATCCATTTTCGATGATTAATATTTGAAAGCGGTTCAAATAAATCATTTGGTTTCAATCAGGAGCATTTCTGGAGCGAGCGAGCCTCCCTTTGACCTACGCATGTTTTTGACTGGTTATGTTTTTATGCAGCAATTTTAAATTAATATTGTGTATTAATAAGAGTGACTTCAAACATTTCTTCGCCTTTGCAAAACGTTTATTATTCGTTGCACAATGGTTTCGACACAAGTTTCACCTAATTATAGAAACACATAGGATTGTTGTACCTTAATGGTAAAATAACACCTTTCTAAAAGGTGTTTATTGTAAAGATACAAATTATATTTTTAATATTACAACACGAAACGATGAATATAGAAAATGAAATTCGGAAATATTTTAAAAGAGCACGAAACAAAAGTTTGTGAGGTTCATTACACAAGCATATCGCTAGGAAATGACCATGGGCTCGCTTCGTATAAATTGCAGCGCCCTGAAAGGCAGTGGTTTCCTGGGGCGCACGCAATAGCTACACCGGGGGTCGGTCGGGTGTCTGGGTTGCGAATAGGCCACCTTGACTGGCGGGATGGGTCTGAAGAACCAGTTTGCCACGAATTGGTCGCACTCCTGGGGGAGTTTGCGGTTGTAATTCCATGAGGTCGATGTCCGCGTCGAGCTGTAGTCTATTTCGTAGTTGTGCAAGACCACGCCCCCTCCCCGGTGTTCAAGAGGCACGAGTTTCTTATTATTTTGCTCGAGTTTGTAGCGTGCCAACCCTAAGCTACTCTAGCGGCGCGGTTGTCATGTGCACCAACCTTGTAAATCATGTCAAAATGTTCGTTTACTTCTTTAGGAGACGGTTTTCTACAGCTACCGCTGCTTGGGCATTCATCTAGTTTGTGTTGAGCAGTTACAGGTTACAGTTACAGGTGTTACAGCAGTTTTTCTGCATAGTAGGAACCTACAGCTTTAGGCACACGCAGCTACCTGAATTTAAATGTCCCCGGCCAGCAGAGCATTGTCACACTGATAATGAGAAACTCCAACCGACCATCTTATTTACAACCATAAACGTTGAAACGGGGGGTGGTCGTGCACAACAGTCAATTCTGTATCGTCAAATTGCGGAAATGTCCGATATCGCTATCTCTATCTCTGCACAACAACGACGTTCAGTTTGACTCTATCTGTCAATCAATGTTCTGAAAAGCAAATCAGTAGTTCTAACGATTGGTTAATCAAAGGAATAAACCTTTGCTTCTCTGTAAAACAAAATTTTTGTTTGTTTTGTGTAGACGTTGCTATGCAATTTGTTGACACATGCAATGAAAGCATTTGCACAGAAAAGTTAGTTCATTCTTCAGGATCGATCCGAACAGCCCAAAGAAGAGAACCAGCTCTCCAACACCGCCAGCCCATTCAAGAGCAAAGCAGGCTACACCCAGTTCTCGGCGAAACATCGAGCTCCTTTTTCAAATCAAGCAGCGCAGCGCCCCGCAAGGACCATCTGCAGCACATGCAAGCCCCCGACCCGGTCTCTACACAGCCCACAACCTTCTGAAGTTCCAGCCCGAAATCCGTATTCATTGTTTTAATTCGCTGTTTTATTGTTATCGTGAAAATTTGGCACCTTCGGATTTTGACGGATATACACATTTTAGGGTCCGCAAGTTGCGTCCAGCTGACCTTGCCCCGGAATCGCACTGGGGTCGCTCTTCTCAAAGCCACTGAATTAATTGGTCTGCCACCGGACTAATAATTTAATTTTTTTTGTCTATTAGGAATAAATATCACTTGGTGTTTGATGAATGATGATGCTAAGATTTTGTATTATGCATTTTCAAGCAGAACATGTGGTACCTAAAGTGGGAAGTTTTATTTATTTTGTGTCAAAATTATAAAAGTGTAAGTTGGTTGAAAAGTACACAAAACGTAAAGTAAAACTTAAAGGATATTTTAATTGACCCATTCAGGCTTAATAGTATTCGATATCGCATATCTGCTTATAATTTCAATTTTAATTTAAAAATTATAACATAGAGCACCATTATTGAGTTATAAACAAACTAGTAGTTATCAAGTTCATAATACAACAGAAAATAAATAGTTTTTTTTAATCATTCGTATTAAATGGATAACGTGTAAATATAATAGCATTTTAAATAACTTTCAACGGTTACTGTTTGCTGTACGTTAAAAAGACCATCCTACGTATAATACCTTAACGATACCCTATGAGTAACATTTTATCTGTGATTGAAATCTTGTGCTGTTCTCCGGTAACATGATATCTTGATATTGTAAGACATGTAATCAAGTTATGCCTATATCGGTTCTATAAATACGCCTTTTTATGAGATTTCATGTGATTTCCTCGTGCATATACGTCCTTTACGACCGATAAGCAGATTAAATTTAGATTCTGATAAGTACATTCCATGCGTTTTAACATACTTAAAGCGAAATGGTAATGGAAGTGGTGGGGGAATGTTTTTTTTTTTTTGTAAAATCACTCATGGTGGTTGTCTTGAAACGTTTCGCCATGGTACTTATTTGAATATCTTAATTTTTTTCTTATTATCCACGATTCCATTACGGAGATAATACATTCTTAATCATATATCGTAAAATATTTAAAAAATAAAATTGTGAAAGCATAGCGTGTATCTGCAACGCTTTAAAGACTTCTGTTTTATCTAACATCAGAAAAGCTTGTTATAACTACATCACATCCTTGAAATTAACTAGACTAGTATCCTTGGGCTTGTTATCACGCAAAATAGGCGGTGATGTGTCAGCTTTTACATGATCATCAACAGAAAGAGATCCGCTGTCGCATTGTTCAGAAATTATCATAAAATCTCGTTATTTTTATTTTTATTATAAATAGGCTGTGACAATAATCTGACAACAGACGAGGATTCGTGTTTAGTGGAAGTTATTGCACGTATGAGTTCCCAGTTTCAAGGTACCGTTTCTAAATGGCCATATAAAGTACTAGAATAGGAGGTCACTCAAGCTTAAAATGGTGTTGCCATTTTCACACCTACTTATTTCTGTAATTTATTAAAGGCATTTGTTTAAAATGGTGTAAATCATCCCACATGATCTTTTATTTAATTGGTAAGTGCCTCTTATGGTTAATGTCGGATGTAAAACATTTAAGATGAGTAATATGACATTAAATAGGGTAAAAACTCTATAAATGTAGACAAAAAGCCGATGTAAAGATAATCGCAACAAAAGTAGTTTAAACGAAGGAACCACTACTCAGGTTACGCACTTTTCGTAAATATGTTACATTCAGCCACGTCAAATATTCAGACTACCACCACTATTTACGTGTAAAACAAGAAGATACACCTGGCCCTACGTTAATCCTTTGGGTGTGTACAATATGATCTTCAATGCACTATGTCTCTATGTACCTAACAACCTGTAAAACAGGAGTAGGACGCTTATTACGCCGGATACAGGTTAACTGATTGATAACTCGATCAGTGAAAATCTTATTCAAGCCAATGTGCTCATTATTACGGACCCACTCCCTTGCCTGAAATCCATGAGCAACATACATTAGAAGAAAGTAGGCATCCCTGACCACCCCGAGATATACATTCCGGATTAATATACTTTTTATAACTCATATTTTGTCAAGTAGTCCAGCTGAACTACTTTGAATCCAAGAATACAGCCAGTTGCCTCAACAGTCTTTATTAACTCTTTTTTATTCGGCTCAATAACAACAATATCAATGCATCAACAATTACATAAACAAAAAATCATAGACAATAGCCGTATATCTACGGCTACACCACTACCTTCACACAGGTGTCAACAGTTTATCATTGAACAAATACGGAAAGATTTTGCTTAGACACCTAAAACATTTGGTATTCGGAATATCACCAATATTAACCTGAAAAACAAGCAAATATACGTTATACGTACATTAGCAAAGCATGGTCAAAATATACTACTTTCGGGGAAGTATTTTTTTCAGTAGCTACCTCATTTAGTCTCTAGTAGTTATCTTTTTGGTTGTGTTACAACATTATCTTCAGTGAACTAACTTTACGTACGTAACAACCGGTAAAAGAAGAGTAGTACGCATATCACATCAGATAACTTTTAATTTGGTCCGATCGGTGGAAATCCCATCCATTGCAACAGAATCACCATTAGGGGCTCACCCCCTTTTTTGAAAGCCATGAGTTGCATAGATTTGGGGGAAGTGGGCATCCCTACCACCCCAAGATATACGCACCGCGGATCACTGGTTAAACCTAGTGTCGTATAAGTTGTATAAGTGGCATTTATCTTAAGTAGTCCAGGCGAACTACTTAGAATCCAACCATACAGCTAGCTCTCTCAACGGGCTTGATCAACTCTCATTTGGGTCCATCAACAATATCAACCCAGGAATAGTTTCATTAATAATGAATCTTTAACGATAGCCATATATCTATGGCTACTCCGCCACCTTCACACAGGTTTCAACAAATTATTATTAGAAAATTAAATACAGCAAACAGAAAATTATTATTTGAATAGTTATGCAATACTTTTGAACTGAAACCGTACCGTTACGAAACGGTCAGAATTCGAGTCTCCAGCTTTTTCTTAATTATTAGCTAGCCTACCTTTAAGCTTAATGGACCAGCGTATCACCTCGCACACCCTAAACCTGGTCTCTGGTACTTGGAAATGGCGGCCACTGTATACAACGGCCACTTGGTATCTCGCATACCCATATCGGCAACATTGGTTTAACGGACCTTATTCATAACGGCCACATAAATCTAGTTGACACAATGACCACCTAAATTACAACGGTCACAATTTTAGTTAAGTACAACGGGCACCTTGAACATAAAGGCCATATATTGTTCTAAAAGACACAACCCCCGGCTTGCACGCAACGGCCAACGACGCCTAGTCTGTTGTGTCCAAGGTAGCTGTTGTTTCCACTAGATCAATGTGGTCGTTGTATTTAAGGCAGCTATTGTGTCCATTAGACTAATGTGGCTGCTGTGTCAAAGCTTGATGTTGGATTCATGTGAAAGTGTGATCTCTAGTAGACTGCGTCTACTACACCATTGGGCATGCAAAATAGCAAGTGCTGTTGTGTGCAGGTGAAGGTATGGCCGTTGTGTCCACCAGAGCAGTATGGCCGATATGAACACCGTAAATACCAAGCGGCCGTTATGTCCAAGTATGGGTGTGGCCGTTGTGTCCACTAAACTAATGTGACCGGTATGGGCTGCGAAATACTAAGTGACTGTTATGTGCAGGTCCGTTGTGTTCAGTGGCCGTTCTGTCCTAAACCCTGATCTCCTCCATGGCAAATGTTAATTTTTAACCCCCTCATCAATGAACCGGAACGATTTTGTAGTCGGCCAGTTAGGCTTTTGACACTTTCTTGGGCAAATTTAATAAGATTACAAAGTAAATATGAGGAGTACAATATAATAAAGCAATTCACCCCTGACTGATTCTATTTATTAAGACATTTGTTTAAAGTAAATTGTATAAAATAGTTTACATGCTTTATATTCGGTTCTGAAACTCCCTGTATGATGTCATTTGAGACAATTCAAGAGCAATTAAAATGAGTTTGAAAATAGTTTCGATTAAATAACAAAATACCGATTTCGAGTTCTCATAAAATTTGTGTTTAAAAGGGTGAACCAGTAGATGGCAGTGGCGTGTCTGATGGCGTTAAGAGCAGATATCCAGAGGTCCAATGTTTATGTGGTACCATAGTTGTAAGGAAGAATAAAACACAGGTTTTGCTAACCTCAAGAGTCTACTAAAGATAAGACATGTGTTGAAAATCTATATAATTAGATAACAAATTAAATTGAGAACAATTATTATTTTTCGTTGATGAAAATTACAACTTCAAGTAGTATTTGTGTCCAAGCACATTAAGTGCGGAAATAAAAGCGTGTAAACACATTTTAATTACTTAATGCCTCTTGGTTCGAATTCTAGTTAAAGTAAAAGGAATTTCCTTCACGGTGGTGATGGTATCAAAATGACGATGACATGTGAGAGGTGTTGCAGAGCGTAGAAACCTTGGTTTATAATCGTTAATTTGCAATTAAATCTTATCCAAAACGAGAAATAATCCATAAATGTAATTGTAGAACGATATATCAGCTTTACAATCAGCAGTTCTACTTAATGGGTACATTAACTTTATATACATACAGGTATATTGGAGCTTATAAAAACTTTTTTTTATTATAGTCCACTTTCGTGTACATATGCTTCTAGAAGTCAGGAAAAGTAGTTGCGAAGCGCTTTATCTAGATGTTCTAATACTTTAAAAATAAATAAGTGTCTACGATTTAATTTTAAAAATACAGGTTTTAAGGCGATTCACTTATTCTCTTTAAAAAAGGGCACTAAGTATACATTAGTCGAATATTTTAATCTATTTTTTGCAATCACTCTGTAAATTTGAAATGTGAATTTTTCAATGTACACGCATGCAATTTTTAAGCAACATGGAGGACGGCAATATTCGAAACAAACATTGAAAACTTTTTTTAAATTAATATAAAAATGAAAAACTAGAAATTCCATTTAACAACTGAACTGAATTATTGTTTTTATTGTTGAAAATGTTATAAAATCGGATATTACTAAGTCACTCGATAATGCTTACAAACGATTAATACACATATACTACGTTTTTATTAAAGTTTTATGTCATATTCTCATAAACGTGTATGATGGTCTACTATCTATACGCTAAATCCGTAACTGTCTCACCATAACACACCGACGGTCTCTTACATCTTGGCATAGCTCATTTATTGTGTTGGGGAAATGATTATGTACACTACTCAAGTAGAGCGGCGCGGCACATAGAAGGCAGCCAGGCGGCGTAGCGGCAAATAGAAGGCGACACGCGCCGACATGTCTTCATCTCTACGTTATAAAATCAGCGTGAGGCGAAGGTCGCGGGTTTAGTTATTCATGCTTAATGAATATAAAGTTTGGTTTCATGTTCACTTTAATTACTTGTAATTCGCTTCATTCAAAATAAATATTCACTTATTTACTTTATTTTGTAATACTGCACTTTGAGCTCTGAAAATAGGTTTCTTATAAAGTTACAGCCACAACAGTTACCACATATGCTAAGCAAGCTGCCTTCATGCGCGAATATATTTGATTCTGACCTGCCCGTTCCACCATTTTTTAAACTCAGAACTCTTTTTACGTTACTAAGATCAAAATAATCAGTTTTATAATGTTTGTAAAAAAAAACGATAAAAGAAAACTACGGACCACAATATAAAATTAGTCAGCTAAAATGGGATGGCGGAGGGGGGGGGGGCATAATAAGCTTAATAAATATTACTGTATCTAACACAGAAGTTTTGAATCTTATTTTACTGTTACTAATGGGAAATTTGGCTTAAACGCGAATTTCTTATTGTCTCGCGTTTGCTGTTAAAACTATTAAAAAAAACATTTACAGTAGAAGTCACAGATTAATTAGACAGTGCAGTAAAGACTCAATTGTAGCTGTAGTTATTTCTAAAAATTAAAAATATTGGATATGTTTTTAAGAATTATGTTTAAAACTTTCGAAAATATTGGTTTTCTTAATTTTTTTAATTTAACATTTTTCAAAGTTTCAACTTCTTATTTGACAGATAAAATTGTATTTTAAATTGCAACATCGAACTCGAACAAACAATTAACACATGAACAAAACACAAAGTGTAAGTAAACAAATCATTTCGTAAAAACAAAAAACCAGGGTGCTCGAGCTAGTGCTTTAGAAGGTTAAGGGTCACGTAGAGACTGGGACGGAGGGTTGCACGTTCTGCTTCGTTTGAGAAGAAGCTCGCGGTGTAACCGATGTAACAGCTGCTTCGCTCTTGAAGGTGCTCGCAGGGCTAGGGACTTTGTCGAGACCTGTTGTAGCCACCGTTTCACTCTTGAAGGGGTTCATGGGATTGTTTGCTCCAAACCATTCGTTAAATCGATTCAGAAGCAAGTTGGAGCTTTTCCATGAGCTGCAGGGTTGCTTAATGTACTTTCCCGTGCAATTGCATTAGGCTTGTATACTCTTTTTCAAATTCAGTTAGTAGTAATATAAACAAACAGCTACAGATTGAGGTCGCCGCTGTTTAGTTACGTCTTACCAAAACAAACAACACCTACAAACTGGGCGAACTTAATATTTACGAGGCCGATAGATTGGCGCCCAGGATGCCGACCAAGGTACCAAGGTATCGAACCAAGGTAGAGAGTTCGTGTCCGGATGTGGGGTTCGGTCATGAAGGTAGACGTGCGTATAACCAAGTAGGCTGAACAAGGGTAAGTGGGGCGAGAAAGATCGTAGATTTGCTTGCTGTAAATTTGCGAAACAGAAATCCTACTTAATTGCTCCAATTTTTATATAATTATTAAATAGCTGTAGAACGCGGCTCAAGGATGGTCGAGGGTATAAAATTAGTGAGTCAAGTCCATTTTTGATGACTTCGACAGTACTTTTGCATGATAACATTGTGTCCTAGAGCTGTTATATTACCAAATTTTATACCAAAATTTGATAACTTCTATCAGATACGCTTTTCACATTAGCATAATTTTATTCCCGAAAAAAGTGATTATAAAACAAAAATATATAACTTCCGCTTTCGTTTTTGGATTTTTATAAGACTGCTTTTCTCTATGAAGTTTGTATACCTACCCTTATTTCCACATTTCAAGTTTTATGAAAATCGAACGGCCGTTAGTGAAAGATGGCATAAACACACCTATTTTTTACCGGATTCTTGATCACCGTAACCCACGTTTTCGGTAATTCGTTATAATTTCGAAAAGGAGAAAAATCAGCAATACAAAAGAAATTGACATAAATAAATATCTTTATGTAATTCATGTAAGATTTTAGAGAAATCGGAGAATCATTAAGTAATATAGAAATTGTTTATTTATATATTTATTTTTTATTTAGCAACATTTATCGTTTTAGTTATGTAACATTTGCAATTCCATTTAAATGTGTAACTAATAACAAGAGATCATTTACACTTTCAATCAGCACATTCTAGATGGTGAGAGTGATCCCGATTGGCCATTTCTGTTGTTCGACCTCGGGTTGGTATTGCACGATTGCTGATCAGGCTACATAATAAGAGCGATATATACCCCGTAATCTGATTACCGGTGATAAATTACCCGGCCCGTTGTTAATAGATATCTCTGCAGACTCACGACGAGTCTCACCGCCTACGCTGCTGGCCCGGCTATCTCTTACTTTACCTAATATCGCATTCAAAATCTTCCTCAAGTACTCCAACCAACGTGCATTGTTCGAATTCTCTTAAAACTTTCATAACAGGCTCACCCACACTTTGGACAATCGAAATTGAAAAAATTGCCTTGTAAGAGTTTATGGTTTAAGTAGAAAATTAAAATTTACAGAAATTCAGAAACTCTGTTGTCCCCTCTTGCAATTTTAACTAAAAAATGAACAGTGGGGGTGACGGGGAAGCCCCGACACCTTGATACGCGTTAGGGGTATTAATATCTATTAACGTTTTTGCTAAAGAGCCAAAGAATTCAAAGTTTGCATTTCCAAATTATTTGTAATACCCAAATAAAAATACACTAAAAAAGTGTTGGGACAAGAACTGCTTTGTCGCTATACTAATATGATATTGATACAAAGATGAAAAAAAAAACAAAAATTATTAGTTTGCTAAAAAGAAAATTAAAAAAAAGTAATGAACAGTTTCCGGACAAAAGTACATCTACTATTCCCTGCTCCTAACTGGTACAGTTAGGTGTAGTGGTCTAGGTGCTGGGCTCTCATCCAGTCGCCCAGGGTTCGATTGCTGGACGAAATAACATCAACATTTACAAAAAAAAAACTTTCTTGAAGGGTTAGCGGACTTCACTTGTCATATCAGAGATTGTCGTAGTAAAATCTTCTTTAGAGATTTACTACATGCACTTCGGTGGGTCGGAGCCCGCGTAAAGCTGTACGTCCCCACGGTTCTGTGACACTTTAAGCACCACACCGGACAGGAAGTGAAAAGATGTGGTACACCTAGCAAACCTATGCAACCGTAGGAAGAATGGGTGCAATTAAATTGTGTAATCGTGTACGATAATAAATATCTACAGTGTGCAGAAAAAAGTATTCCCTTTATTGCTTTTAATCATAAAGAAATTATTTTTTCTATTAAAGCTTGCTAAATTGTTATTGCGGTATGGTTTACTTTTTTAGATTAATTAAGTTATTAACGAATTTGAGTATGGACTAAAGATTAATGCCGAGAAGACAATACTAAGGGTAATTACTAAACAAAATGATGTGGCGGATATTAGCATTGGTGAAGAGATGATAGAATGAATAACGGAATTAAGTATCAGAGATGTATTATGAATGGAACATGAACAACAATAAAGAAATAAAGAGAAGAGTAGAAATGGAAAGAAGCACCGTATGAAAATCAATAAAGTGTTATACAGTGTGTCTATAAAGTAACCCCCCCCCCCCCTGCTAACTTTTGAACGACTTTTTATTTCGGCACATAATGTGGTGTGCTTTAATGGGAGGTTAAATACTACTTTTTAGCATATATTTAAATATTGTACCTTGCAAAATGGCGGCTGGGCGCCATTTTAAAGAAAACAATTAAATAGCAGGGGGTCGAATGACACCTCAGTTGAAAGGTCTTTTAATTCTGCGTCTGATCCCAAAGTTTGGAAAATTAATATTTATCCAGAACAAAATGGCGATTCTTAAACTAACGGAGTATCTCAATTCAAAATTATTTTGTTTTTTAATCTAGCAGGTCATTGATAAAAAAATTGGACATACGCAGAAATAAGCTTAAAGAATCCGAAACCAGAAGCGTAATTTACACAGGGTTTGTGGATAGCATTTTTCAATAACTAAATTTTGTGAAATTATAAACGGAATCAAATAGAAAATCTACGCTGCCCAGATTTTTGAAACTTTGACTTTGCCTTTTTACTTAAAAAAAGAAACAGTTGCAAGATCGGTATAAACTTTAGATCTCATAATAATAGCCCTAGGGAACACAATGTTACTATGCACCAGAATTTATGATAGAGTGAAAACTGGGAAGTGAATATTTTAAAAATTTTAACTATTTTGAAAAAATATTGCTTACACGCAGGGTGCAAAGATTTAAATCAACTTAATTTAAATCAAGATTTAAGTCGCGATTTAAATCAAGATTGAAATCGTTGCGATTTTTTTATTTTAATCAATGATTTAAATCAAAAACGTCAATTCTTCGAACGTTTATTGTAGAAAAACAAAAAAAATTGAAAAAGCAATTACAAGTTTAGTATCAAACTCAAATGTATGATTTTTTATTAAAAAAAAACGAATTAAACATAAAATAAATAGTCAATTCTAAGGATTACATGGCTCATGCTCATAGCATAAAATTAGGCGTCAAATACAACATTATACTTATTGTTAAAATAACGAAATAAAAACAGCAGGCAGAAGTCTTCAGTCTAAAACTGATTTCTGTAACGCACAGATGTACAAAATAAATTCACGTTTGTGTTTTATTTTTTTCCATATTTAGGTATATATTTAAACATATTAGTCTTACACGTATTACAAATGCACAGATTTCAAGACACCAGAAAAATTGATTTAAATCAAGAAAATATTGATTTAAATCAAAAAAATCAATTTTTTGATTTTTTTAAATAAAAATAGTGATTTTTTTGCACCCTACTTACCCGACCTCTTTATTTACTTACAGAAAATATATAAAGCAATATATAAAGAGATTAGTTCTTCCCTCCCCCACCTCACCTAATTTTTAGCTGACTAATTTTCGCTTTAGTCCCTGGTTTTCAATAATCCTAATCCAAAAATAAAGAAAAATAAAATTTTATTGCCACGAAAAAATTAGAAAAATTCTGCTAGCTACAGTACGGCATGCAGCTGACCGTGCCCGCATCTGTAATTTCCCAATATGCTGCACGATTCCGCTAGATTGGTGCGATCTTATAGGTAATATACGAAATTATGATTAATACCAATTCCGAAAGTATAGGAAAGTCCATTTTTTTTGGGTTTTTGATTTTAACATAATTTAAGTTGGGTCCTATGGAGCGTTGTGCCTGTAGAACGCGATATAAAAATTCGATTTAGTGTGCCAAAGAGAATCAATAAATGGGTACTCAAATAATTTAGTGGTATCGCTGAATCCGACGAGCATAAGCATCATCGAAAGGACGAACAAAAGGCGGCCATAATACTCATAAGCTTTTTGCGGTGCAGATTTCGAAGGCATTGAAGCTGAATCCAGCAGATGAACGGCTGGAGATTACATTATATTCTCGATTTATCTTTTATTTCTAGCGCGAGTGCATTCTCAGCTTCAGGCATTGTTAGTCTTTCTCACCCACTATTGTTTTCGAGTAAATCATATTTTAATTTTCTGATATTTGCAGGCAATTGTGCGCTTTCAACATTTTGTATCGCAACGTTTCTATTTTAAATGTTCGCATTTACATTTTAAACTAAGATTCAAATGTTCAGATTAAATTAAATGCCTACCTACACATTTCCTGGTTTTATCAATAAAGAAATGCTTTTTGCGGTTGACCTTATCAGGAGTGGGATTACATGCTGATATCGCCTGCATAATTGTATATTAGTTAATTGTACGTACATAGCTATCAGAAATGTGATTAAACTGAATTTTGTGTACGAAAATTTAAAAATAATTTCACTTTTTATTAAATCAGGAGTGGGATAAGCGAACTTAATTTTAATTTCTCACGGGAATTTTGATTTAAGGAAATATTTTAGATTTCTCTTTAAAATTCCATATCTTAAATTTTTTTAACCTGTCAGTTGAGTGTGTCGCCTTTTCATATCTACCCCCGCTTCTAATAATTTAATATTATTCCTGTCGCTCCTTTGGTATCTCGATCAGAATCACAATTTCCTGTCCTGTATGGGGACGGGACCCGAACACGTGACTTTAATGTTAACAGTTATCATTTCAAAATTAAACTAGGATGGTTTGTAACTTCCAGTGCATTTTTAAAATAAACTTTAAACCTTTCCTACTTCAAACATTCACTAGTTTTTCGAATTATTTTTTATCAGATATAAACCTAATTTGGGACTTGTAAATGGTACAATCGTTAGACCACACATTAACCGACCAGAATCCGGTCAATTTTTTCTTCTTAATTAAATTAAATTAAACCTAATCTAATCGCTGATAAAACTAGAATTCATGACCAACATTTAAGCGAACCTGGCAAGTAATACGAGTGTAAGTTGTATCTATGGGGGGGTTCTATATTTTGGTGAAGCAGCGGCCCACGAATTCGATCTGTATGTTAAATTCGGCGTAAAAAAATTTGCGCGATCGGCAGCAAATCAAATAAAGTTGAGAATTGACATTTCCGAGCATTCGGTAGGTTTGTCATCGACGGCTCACTTACCCATCTGTGTGAATACCTTATCGCTCATCGCAGGGAAGGACTCACTCTCACAGATCTAATGAGAAGTAGAGGGTCGTACATTCGTTTACAAAAAAGCGTTTTATTGAAAATTCAGAAAATCTGGTTTGGATGCTTTCTTTAAAGTTTTTTTTTATTTTAAAGCCGAAGAAAAAACGTAGAAGCAAATACTATACCTTGTAATCATAGTAATTTCAGTAAACTGCCTTCAGGTACGCACAGCAATATTTTTTAAGGACATGTTTCTGTAATTCTTCTATTACTAGAATAAACGTTATAAACTCTCGCTTTTTTGAAGTAAAAATATTCAATTAGCTACGTTTTTGAATAAAATCAAAATAATGACACTTTTGTATTTACCACCTACAGTTTAACGGGGGCTCCGAACCACAGGAAGTATAGTTAAATAATTTATTTGTTATCTGTACTCTATATTTCTAAATGAAAATTGTAAAAAAATCAAAATAAAGTTCAGCAGAGGGTGCAGAATGGTGCATGCAGTACCCTGGTTGCACAAAATACTTGCTCCAGTAGGCATTCAGCCTATTCTGGATGGTATAATACCGTATGGGATTGGTCGGTGATTTGTTTGACTAATCTTTTAACAGTCTTGGAGATAAGAACCTCTTGAGTCTGATACGAAAAGGAGGTGAACCGACACAGCTAAGTGTCCCTGTCTCCATCATAACGTGTATGTCTGACTTTTATGCCCGTTGTTTTGCGCGAGGGAGAAGCGATAAGCTGAGTCTACACCCGGAATCGAACCGGGGGAATTTGTCTAGAAGTACGGCGCTTTATAGCAAAATGATATTTAGTTTAGTCTACAGTCAAAGTCTTGAGTATTAAAATACTATTCACCACCTGCTGACGAATTTTCGCGTGTTATTTTTTAAACCCAAGGAATCGTTTTCCCAAGAATTACAAAAATTCAAATTTTTGTCACAAAAAAATTAGAACAAATCGGCTAGGTACAGTACCGCATGCAGCTGACCATGCCCGCAGCTATGATGTCCCATGTGCCGTACGATCCCGCCGGAGCGGTAGAAGTAGTGAGATTTTATAATCATTGTTGGCACGTTAAATATGTGTGAAAACATGATAAATAATAATTTCGAAAGTATAGGAAAGTTCATGTACAGAGGGTTATTGGGTTTGTGATTTTTGCATGATTTTGTATCTTCAACACAATTCGCTCCTCAAACATGTTTCTTATTTTGCTTCTCTCGTAAGTTCTTCGGAATTAACACTTGATACAGTAAAGTCTTATAGGAACAAATAATTTATTTGTAAATTTGTACTTCAAATTTGTGAAGAAAAGGGTATCAAGAATCAAATTAAAGCTAGACAGAAGGCAAAACGGTGCATTTAGTACCCCGATCACGCAAGATACCTGCCCCAGTCGGCATTGGAACTGTTGAGATTGTCGAGTCTCTTATGAAAAGGAAATGAACCGACACAGTTAGTGTCCATGTCGCTCTTATTACATGTACGTGTGACTCATTTACTCTAAATTCTGAGTAGTCCCACCAAACTAAGATTTGGGTACATGGAAATCACAATTTTTGCGAAAATGAAGATCCCCTGCAGAAGCGTGTAAACTTACTTTCTACTAAGACTTTCGAAATTGAGATCGGCTCTTAAGATACTTTGAACTTACCTCCGAAAGCAAAAATAAATTGTAATAAGTTCAGATCATTGTAACGAGTGACCGCTAACGCGTCTCTCAAACATTTGAGTATAGCAAACAAAGACAATAATACACATATTGTGGGTAGTTGTAGGAAGATGCATAAAACAGCGATATCCTCATAGTAAATGCAACAAAAAATGACACAACATTTTGAAGGTTAGATGAAAGTGGTAGGGTACTGTAACTATAACAGATCCCCATCATTTTTTATACACGCATCTTCTGTTTGATATTTGGAATACTCTTTAGTGCACATGGATTTAGATTTTCAGTTAAGGAGCACACTCTTCTCTCATTAGAAGTTAATGCAATCTGAATCTGGAAAGGATGTATGTACTTCGTATAAGCTAAAATTCGGTCCGGAGAGAAGCAAAAAAGCGAAAAGGGCTGGGAGAGGAAAATTGTGCGTTATCATCTTCATTAAGGGCCAAGTAACAAAAAGATTGTAAATGACGCGTTAAAAATGCCACTAGTCAATTCTGATTCTCATAGAGAGAAGAGCTTCGATGGCTACACTTATCAGCTCAATCAAGCGAACAGCCAATGTGAACTTTTTCAGTGTTCGACACTTTTGTCTCTAATAAAAGTCGGTCACGTGTGATCGAGTGAGTGACATATCATGCGTTAGCAGCCATTCTGCATTCAGTAATAGGGGATGATGACGATGACGTGTCGGGTGGTATGGGGTGAAGGTGTGGGTGTCACGTGGAACCGCATTTCCCTGCGCGCGCGTTATCAATGGGACGCAAGGCGACTGCGGGGCTACACTTATCAGAGTTCGGCAGGCGCTAGCCAGTCAACCAGCCGTGTGGAAAAATGATAGGACCTGTCTAGCAAGGCTAGAAACATAAAGAGATGTAGACCGCTTTGGAAAATCGGATTCGTTTTATTCCTTAAAAAATAACGTATTTTTTTTTAAATTGAATTACCTACCCTTGAGTGATAGTAAGAAGTTACCTATTATCATAAGATAATACAAACTTTTATTGCAGAGGCGTACTTAAAAATTTTGAAATGGAAAAAAAAACTTATTGGAAACAAAAATGTGTTCCTGATGAGCTCCAGCATAGGACGAAACTAATTAGGTACACAATCCTAATATGGTATAGGTACAGATGTAACGGAATAACATCGCCTTTAGAAAATCCAGACTCATATCCGAAATTTGAAAAAAAAAATCAATGTCGGTGGGAATGGATGCAATGCAATGGTATGAAATTGAATGAGCAACATACGATACATATGCCATCTTCCGTGTAATGTGCGGTGTCATTGCACGTTACAGATCCCTACCCTATCGAAGACGTCGGTGTTTAGCAGCAGAAATAGGACGACTTTAAATAAAATTAATAAATAAGACAATCTTGGTTGGTACGGCATATGTAAGTTGGGTTGCAGCGTAAAAGTAGAACAAATTATATTGGCCTACCCTGTGTCAATATAAAACGCAATTAAAACCTTTTAATCTTCAAAAATGCGATTTTAATTCACATTCACAAAACATGTACTTTGAAGTTTAGACCCCGCACATGATGCTGTTATGATTTAACTAATCAATAATCAGACTGTTATTTTGGTCTAACATGCCTTATCAAAACTATTACACCTTTCAATAAAAAAATTATATCTTACACATTTACCACAACAAAACTAAATTAAAATTAAAATTACTGTCACTTAAGGAGGTACATACATTTTAATCCTTAAAATTTGTATTATATTAAAGTAACAAAATGAATATTTCGATTCCACATTTTAAAGTTGTTCGAAACCAAAACTTTATTAAGGAATAAACATTTAGCGGAATTTTTGAAGCAAAAGTTCTAAGGAACCAATTTTATCAATTTATTTAATCACCACCATTATATGGATGAACCCATTCGGCTATCGAATAAAGGTGTCGCAAATGCACTCTTGCTATACTAACTTGTACTATTGAAACTTCTCAGAGCATACAATATGTAGTACCATGACCGCGCAAAACACCTGCCCCAGTCTGCATCTAGGTTAATCTTGATAATAATGCTCATTGTGATCGTACCACTTAAGTTGACTGGTGGTTTTGCTGATTAAATGGTTTGCAGCGTCGAAGATACGAGCGTTATGAAAAGGAAGTAAACCGGCACTGTTGAGGTCTGGAGGACACTGGTCTCTAACACACTAAAGATATGTGAAAGTGCTGTAAATGGAAATATTTCAATTGGCACTATTGGAAACATTAGAAATTTATATGTGATTAAGTGCATGCTTTTAGTGGTGCCATTTTAATTAATGAATTCATACCAGTAAGTAGTATATGGCGAATGTTACAAGAGATGTAAATTTTTTAATAAATGCAATATTTACAAAATTTCCAATATTTCCGGATATACATCCAAAAAATATATTTACGCAAATCTAATCAAAGAATAAAAAAAAACAATTGCTTGAGCTGGAGCTTCTGAAAAGTGTAGTACAATGGGCACGCAGAACACCTGTTCCAGTTTGCATCCAGACTATTCTTGATGGTATGATGCCTATTTTGAACGTACCTCTCAAGTTGGCCGGTCTATCTGATTAATAGTTTAGCACCGTCGAAGATACGAGCTTCTTGGTCTGCTATGAAAAGAAAGCAAACCGGCACTATTCATGGCTTAGGTCTCTACCACGGTAAAGAACAAAAAAAAAGGAAGCTCCTGAAGGTACCTCTGCAGTACCATGGCCGGTGGCTTGTCCGATTAATAGTTTAGTAGCGTCTAACATAGAGCCTCCTTGGTCTGTTATGAAAATGAAGCGAACCGGCACTGGTGAGGACTCGGAGCTGTAGCACAACAAAACAACAAAAATAAGGAGCTTAACCTGGAGCTTCAGAAGGTACCAGTGCAGTATCATCACCAAGCAGAACACCTGGTCCAGCTTACATTCAGACTATCCTGATGTTACATTGTCGCATGTGATGGTACGTCTTAGGTTGGGAGGTGGTCTGTCTGAGGAATACTTTGACAGTATTAAAAATTAGAGCTTCCTGGTTCTGTTAAGAAAAGGCAACAAACCGGCACTGTTGAAGACTCAGATCTCTAGCATACTAAAAAAAAACAAAAAAATGAGGAGCCCGAATTTAAGCTTCTGAAGTTTGTAGACAGCGTAGGAACCGGACATGGACTTATGCTTATCCTGCTGGTTCTATCACACTGATGCAGCTCTCGGAATAGCTGGGGACGGGTGCTCGGGTTGCCATTGCTGAAACTTGGGACAGCTTTTGTTTCGCTCTAGGAGGAGCTTGCTGTGCTGGGTTTATTCTTGGAGGAGGCTGTTTAGAAGATTTTGTTGTACCAGAGCTTATGCTCGATCCAAACATATGACTCCAGGAGGAGCCTACGGAGATGGCGGTTTTATCTGTGATTGGAAGCTAGTGCTCGATCTAGGTGTCGGTATATGACCGGAAGGTAATGTTTTTTCTTAAAAATATTCATTATTTCCGAAAATTTTTAAAAAGATTTATAATTTCGAAATTTTATTTAAAAAAATCGAGTTAACACATTAAAGTTAGAACTTTTCACCGTTGCAAGAAACACCCTGAGACAGGAAGCATCGACAGAAAAAAGGGTAGCGGCCGACCACCAAAATGCAGTAAAGAAATTAACGATGCTGCTAGAAAAGTTGAACGTTCTGACCGCTCCTAAAAATAAATATGACTTTTTGTTGCAAATGCGGTTACTTCTTAAACACTTTTTCAAATGCCGTTGCGTAGCAAGATAAACAAACATCTACAGATGGGCTGCTGTTGTTTAGTTAAACAAACAAGCATTCGCTGACTGGTCGAATTTAATATTTTTAAAACGGATGTCGCTATTGCTTATAAGAACGTAGAACTAATTAGATCTGCATGATTGCTTCAATTTTTATATTAGTTTTTTTAATATCGTCGAATGTGAATCAAAGATGGTGATGTTTTTACGTAGTTCCACTATCAAAATCTGAACAATCTCCTCAAACCCCAAATTAAGGCGTTGCTAGCTAAAAACTACACCTTTTCTGCAAAAATGTGGATTTCATTGCATATATCTATGGGTATACTACCACTCGGTGTCTGATGTTTCTCCTAAAAGCAGGTTTTGTAGTAATAGACTACTAAAAAAACAAAAATTAGTTATTAAGATGCCTTGAACTTTTTTCTGTACTGGGTAACTGTAATAAGTTGAAATTATTGTAACGAGTGACCGCTAACGCGCTTCTTAAACATGTGATTTTTTTAAAACAAACATTTTTTTCCAACAATTTCATGTGTTATGGGTGTTCGGACTTACCGTATCACTTTTTTTAATCTTTAGAATCAATTTTTAAGGAATGCTTGCTAAATTGCAGTGTTCGTTAAAGGAAATTCCTATTTACAACATTGTATTACTGATCTTTTGCAAATGCATTATTTGCAGTTCGATAAAGCGAGACTATTAACAGGACTAAAGGCAATGTGCATTAGTAGCGGATGCAAGCGGGTAGAACGCGATCAGTATCACTTCTCGCCACGCCGCGAAAACAAACAAAAACCCCTTAGCTGATGCTATGGGCCCGTTTCCGCCCATCCCGGATCGCGATCCGTCAGACAGATGGTTTATACCAAATAGCAATGCGAGCCCGCTTATCTTCCTTGCAGTTCTGAGAATAAATGACCACCCGAATTTCTGGAAATGCGATCTGTATCGAAGACGCGAGTTTATCGAAATGATTGAGCGAGTGAACGTTGGAAGTTCTTCTTCATTAATTCTTTACGTCATCGAATTCCCGATCACTTACGAAAAATGAGGGGAAGGCATTTCGGAAACAATAGAGTCAAGTAGGAAATCGAGGGAGTTAAGTAAATCCCTTTGAATTTTAAGGATTACCACATCCTTAGCCCACCCGCACGCTCTTTGCACACGTGTTTCTGTTTTGGCGCGACCGGAACTTGCTACTTTTGAAAGACAACACCACCGGGAGTCACATACATAACTCGCTTTATTAGTTTGTTATAAAGATTCTTCGTAGTAGTTGTTCGAACGATAAATTACTAGTCGCGATGTTGCAACTTGTTTCCATTGTATAATTAAGTACTACGGAGGTGGTGCCACACCTTTAGCTAACACAACCCGGCATTAGTGTGTCAAACAACTTAATTTAACTACGTACCTTTATAGTGGATAATGTATGATGTACAGAAGTCAAATGACTGTGTACCATCAGCGATCAGTGTGAAAAATGAGCTGTAATTTTCTAATTTTGTAAGAAAACAGGTGAACTGCTGGTGAACGTTACACGGTTTGAAGGACGAACCGTTTGATCTGCGTAGGTGGACTTTATAGTCAAATAGAAGAAATATTTCTGAACGTGCCGGATTTATTTTTATTTTTATTTTTTTTTTCAACTTGAAACTGTTACTCAATAATTCAAGATCGGTGAATAAATTCTGTTTATGTACCTACACAATTTCGAACACCTTTAAAAATGTAAATGAATCAAAATCTAATTTATTTTTAGAACATCAAGTTTTTTTATGGCAGAAGCAGTAGGTAGGTAGAAAAAAGAGAAATGGCCTTGGTGTAGTAAAGTTTTATACGTCGCGGCTTAAGACTACTCTAAAAATAGAAAGGTTTTGGTTATTGATTGTAGGTTCTCTATACCCAGATACGACTTCAACACAAAGTTAGGTTGAGCTCAGAGAGCTCTAAGCTTTAGCTGTAAAAGAGGTGCAGATTAATTCATTTTCAGCAGCAACCTTAACTGAAAGAAGCAAGGAACAATCCACTATTGCAAAATCTATTAGAAAAGTAGTTCTGGATATTAGCGTATTGATATAAAATAGATCAGATTAAAAATTTTATTATCTGTGAGAAATGTCGGTACTAAAATAAGAAAATCCAACATTTTAATGTAATTTCTCAACTTCAGCGGCATTTGCGTGGGTCCCAACTTAATTAACAAACCCAAGAAAAGCGAAATTATTGTGGTCACACGTCATGACTCAACCTTAGCTTTAAAGACGTTCTAGGTAGCTTTATAGGATGCAAAAGGTATTCTGAAATAAGACCAACTGTGTTTGTAATTTATTTAAAACTAGTAAAATTCTTTAATATCACATAAAATCAGCCGAAATCAAGTAATTCTAATTCCGCCTAAACTTATTTAAAAGTTACTAAAATGACTCGAAATTTTTTTAGTTTTATTTAATTAAGTAAAATCGTCAAATTGTTAAACATTAGCCATAATTTTGCTGCAACTTATTTTCTTCAAATTTTAGAAGCTTACCAAGCGAAGACGCTGCCACTGAAGCCGTCAGAAAATACGCACATTAAGTACATGCAGTACCGTGGCCAAGCAAGACACCTCAACATCCAGTTCACATCTACTCCTACACAATTTCGATAGTTAAAAAATAAAAAATCACTACAACTGCGGAAGTATTTGCAATTATTTTGAAAGTGGCTTCTCATGATGTTATTAAGCGACATCAATCAATTATTTCAATATACGTGGTATATCGGTTTGAAATTTTATGAATTTCTTTTGAAAATCAATAAAGTATTGGCTATCATGTCAAGGAAACGCCACTGAACCCTCCACGTTAAAATGTGCCATTTAAATTAGCCATTAAATTAGTAGCGAAAACGTGGCCACGCAAGGCACCCGCTCTAGTCAACATACTGCTCCGGTTTGTGCAATGCCGACTGTGAAACTAATTGAAATTATCTTGAAAATATTCTATATTAATTTTGTTAAATGGAATCATCAAATTATTTTGCAATGTGCATTATTTCGCTCTAAAATTTCACGATTCTTTTTTTATTTAATGAAAGTTTTTGAAAATTTAATGAAATTTTGTAAAATTTTGGTGAAACTATTTGAAAATTTATTAAATTACCGCGGTTATCAAGTGATGGCGCTGTCACTGAACCCCCTCATGTGTCATTAAAATTAAGCAAAAACAGTACATGCAGCACCGTGGCCACGCAAGGCACCTGTCCTAGTCGAAATTTCGAAAATTCTAGATTATACAGTGCCGACTGCTAAAAAGCCGAGAGTTGTTGAGTGGAGGCGTTACTAATGAACAAAATGTCCCGTTGAAAGTATCCAAATGTTCAAATGGGCATCTAGACCAGTTTGTACCGGTTTGTACAAAGCCGATGAATTAGGAACCACTACAAAACCTACCAAATTAATTGAAATTTCCTTGAAAATTATATTTGAAATTGATTTTGTTAAAGAAAATCATCAAATTGCTCAACAAAAGGCAATTTTTTGCTCGAAAATTTCATGAATGTATTCGTAAATTTAATGAAATGTTGATTGTCAGGTGAAGTCTTTGCACTAAATTCTCCATGTCAAAATGTGCTATTGAAATTAGCCAAAACATTACCATGCAGTACTGTGGCCACGAAAGTCACCTGCCCCAATCGAAATCTAGACTATTCTAAATTGTGCAGTGCCGACTGTTGAAAACCGAAGAGCCACTAACAAAACTACTATGAAATTATTTTAAATTTTCTTTAATTAAAAAAATAATTAAACATTAATTTTGTTAAATAATATCACCACATTTAATGAAATTATCAGAAAATTGAATAAATTGGCGGTTGTCAAGTAGAAGCACCGCCAGTAAATGTAGCATGTCAAAATATACCATTGAAATTAAGCCAAAACACTTTGTAGATGCAGTACCGTTACCACGCAGGGCACCTGCACCATCAACATTTGGAAAATATTCGAAATTGATTTTGTTAGATGGAATCACCAACTTGCTGTACAATAAGCAATACTTTAACTTGCTTTACGATTTGAAACCACTAAACTCTCTGTATCAAAATAAGCAATTGAAATTAGCCAAAACTCTATATGCAATACCGTGGCCATTCAGGGCACCTGCCCGTATCACCATGTAGACTATTTAGGATTGTACAATGCCGACTGTTAAACAAAACCAAGAGCCACTCCAAAAACATCAAAATAAATTGAAATATTTTTGAAAAAATTTCGAAATTGATTTTGTTAAATAAAATCATCAAATTATTTTATAATAGATAAAATTTGGTGAGAAATTTTTTGAAATTTTATGAAAATTTAATGAAATATCGGTTGTCAAGTGATAGCACCGCTGCTAAACCATCTACGTTAAAATATGCTATTCAAATTACATAAAATACAAAACGTTGGTAGCCGTACCGTGACCACGCAAGGCACCTGCTTCAGTCGTGATCCAGCACCGGATTCTATAACATTATCTAAATATCATAATAACTAATACTTGACAATCATAGAAAATAAGAGCTTCTTGGATCTGATATGAAAAGGAAGCAAACCGGTACTATTTGGTATATCATTTATGTCAAAATCTAACTAAAGTCATCTGACTATGATAATGGTTCAGAAATCGAGGTCGTCGCAAAATACGGTCAAAATGAAGTAGAATTAAAAAAAAATATTGTTATTTATTCATATGTTTACCTTTTAAGTGTTTCTTTGTCTAATTTTTCTTTTTTGTTTCATCATTTCGCTTTGTCCTTGACGATTCCGGCGCAGTCCCACTAATACCATTTGTTTTTATCATTTATTCTCCCGCCCTACCAACCCCCTTCCCCCCTTTTTCGAAGTTTACTTTTATTTTTCTCTAAGTTTTGAATTTTAAATTTAAAATCGTTTTAAAAACTGGGTTTAAACATTAATAATTATAACATTAAAAAGTTCTTTGACTTCATTCTAAATCCACGAACAGGAAAACGTTGTGCACAAAAATCGAATAAAGTAAATATTTCCTGGACGTTCAAATACAAAAATTTTAAATTTGTCTAAAACTGCCGGAAAACTTAATAAATCTCTTATTTTTATAGCTGTTTAAACATCCTGTCTACATTCTGTTCTAGTTTAATCAACAATTTATTTGGCCTGTAGAATTTCTAGCATCCTGCCTGTTCATCCAATACCTCTCGTTCTTTTTTTTTTCTCACACTTAGAAAACGCCTCGTCGTTCATCACGGCCCGATTATAAAAACCTGGTGCTTATATTTAATATCACGATTTGGGAAATGCTTATCTATTCGAATAATCAGTTGTACCTGTTTATTTTAATGTTTACGGGTTCATAATTTGGTTGGACCAGTTCAGAGATCGTATCTTCTCATGTAGGTGGCGTGTTCTTGTTTCTTGAAAGTCTGTTTAGCGACTTAAATATTGCTGCTTTAGTACCTCTCGAACAAATTGAAAATTGCTTTTCGGATGCCATAAATTTATAAATGAGAGACTTGTGTGTCCTGGAACGCGTCACCAAATAGGCGCAATTTTTTAATTTTAATTATAAGGGCAGATGTTTATAAAGAATGTCGGTGTTATTCAAGTTGGAGGTGTAAAAATTTCCATGTTGTAATTTGCCCGATTGGTTTTGCGGTTGTTAAATTATTAACCTATAAAACATAATGTCAAATTAATTAAAATATAATTAATTGGTTCTGTTTTATTTTCAGGTGAGTTCGTAATGAATAAACATCAAGGGCGTACATAAGAAGCATTGTAAGTACATGATTTTGAGTTTGGGCTTGCGGAGGGAGAATTACATAGGGCAAGTAGCCCTTGGCCTATCTTTTATCAAGTTAGTGCGCCCCGTTTGTATCGCACCCCCATCTATAATATTATTTAGCATTTGAAGGGTGGTGTTAAATATTACTGATAAGGGATGGTCATTTTAGCCTAAGGAAGTCCCCAAATGGACGCAGAGAGAAGGTTTGCTTATCGTTGGTCAGCTGAAAGCGACAGCTCCGACCAATTTGAGCGATTGTCGTTGGGATGATAATTTATACACACGGATGTGGTCATTAACTTCAGAATGGAAGATAACAGTGCGTCAAGTACTTCACCTGGACTTTCCCATACTAAAAATATAATTGTGGTTTATATTTTTAAACATATTGATTGTTATAACGTTCTAATTCCGACTCTTACTATAAGATTACAATACTCTTGATATTTAGCTACTCGCAACGCTATGGCAAGTAAAATCGGGAAATTTAAAAAGAAATTGTAGAAACAATTTAAAATATTGATTTTATTGGTCAGTTTTTAAATTTTCGAAAATACTTTTTATATCAATATTTTACCCTCCAATTAATGTTTATTACATCAACTTCTATGCCAATCTGCTTACTCATTTTTAACTTCCTTGAGTCTAGAGTTTTTTCGTTAAAGTTTTGAATTGGAGAGTTTTCGTGAAATCGTTATGCAGCTCCGATTTTGAAATTTTGACATAAAAAGCACTCTTAACTTGTAAAAACTAATGACAGTTTTTTATTTTTACACTTTTAGTCAATAATACCTACGATTTTCGCGAATATTCTACTAACATTATAACAACCAATGGCAGCCTTGTAATTTCAAGCTCTTAACCAATCATACCCTGACTAGTCGCGATAATACTTTCTTCATAAAGCTTAGGTGTTATCGCCATTGTATAACCATAGCAATCACTTCAACAAAAACATTTTATTGTTTCCATTTAATAATTAAATAACACGTCTGTACGTAACAAATAATTATACCCATTACGTGTTTTAATAAAAAAATAATAACACTAATTTTCTCGAAGTCTCCTCTCATATATCTGAGGAGACTTTGAGAAATTCGCTGTTATTAGGTTTTACTAAAAATCTTAATTTGAAGATTACTACGATTACTATATAAGTGTTTTGACATTTAGTTCGTGGAATATTCTAAAAAATTCCACTTTTAAATTGAAAATTTGTGTTAATGCAAGGCAATCTCACTCCTCCTTCGGACTCGTCATATTTCCTAGCAACCACACAATTTTGTTGTCATTGACGCGACGGAATTATTGCTAATTTTTAATTCACTTGTAGTATTGCTGTTGATAATCGTTTCTGGCAAGGTGCGGTTAGTCAGTATTGGAAAAATTTTTTTTATGAAACAGTAATAAAGTTCTATTTGTGGATTAAAACGTTTATGATATTCTGTCTTAACTACAGATAAACTCATTCTTTTTGCGATTAGACAAGACTACACGTCCTTACGGATTTGTGGTTGACAAGAAGCACAATGCGGGGTGTTATTTAAATATTACTTACTATAACGTTTTTAGAGGACAAGAGGGCCAAACGCAGCAAGTGACATACATTTAAGCTTCGCGATTGGCTGCATTATGTTCTGCCATATATTGAATCATTATATATTTATATATCATTCTTTCAAATGTTAGGAAATAACATTTTACACTAATGTGACGCATGTTATCAACAACAATTAAAACATGGACATTTCGGTAAATATTGAAAGTTCCCACATAATATTTCGACCCTGTTTAGCGCTGCTGACATCTAGCGGTTGATATAAGAAGTAGTGTAAAAAACAGTTTGGTTGTCAATAATACGGTATCATTATCAAAAATGTTTAATTCAATAGTAGGTTTGTGTTAAATTATCACTTATTATCTGTGGCCGCATAATAATTACCAATGCACTTGGCCCTGTAAGCAGATTTAAGAAATAGCCTTAAAAGCCTCTCATTACGGAATGGATTGTTTTTAAAATACGATCTACCAAAGAGCAGCGTGGCCCAACGCGGCGACTGCCAAAATTTAAGCTCTATGATTGACTAACATTACGTGCTGCCATCTGTTGTATCATGTCATATAAATACATCAAAGTTTGTTTTTTGTTATTTAAAACCAACAATTGTTTTTACAATTTACAGTAGTAGTTACGTATTTTGACAATAATTATCAAAACAGAGACATTTTGGTAATAAATATTATATGGTGTTACATAATAAATAAAACGGCATTTGACTCTGACATCTAGCGGATGATTAGAGAAATATAAGTTGAAAACCTTCCATTACTGTTTTGAACCTCGAGGAAGCCAAAAAAGTGCTTTTAAAAAAGGTCTACCTGTATGTCTGTATCTGGAAGCTAATTGGAGCCATTGAACGATTTTATTGATATTTGGAATTTGGTATGACTAAAATGCATCGGGAAACAAGAAGATACTGATAAAGTCATTTAAGGCAAACCGTATGTTTTCTTTTCAGTATTTTTTCATCTTCAAAATGTGGACCTCTACGATTTTTTGCAAATTTTAACGTCAACGCCTCTTTGCTCAAAGATGAATTGGCAGATCGGCATTATTATAGTTGTTATTATTATAATTTCATATGGGTGTGGCTTGAGTCCTACCCTTCCGCTAAGTTAGTTGACCGTTTATGCGCGCTTTTAGCCCCCCCCCCCTTTCCCTCTCCTTACCCACTAATCCTGTACTTTTCTCATGAGGCTAGGATTAAATTTATGGCAGCTCTTCGCAGTTCAGAGTATTTGGGTGGGAGGATCTTCCTCTATAATTTTGAATTACGGGCCTGTTCAGGCGAAGTGTCAAATTCAAATTCAAAATGCTAATGTTGTATCAATTTCATTATTTTTAGTGGTAGTTTTTCATGCAATGAAAACCATGAAAACATTTGTGAGTTCTTAAATTTTTATTTTTCTATTGAACTAATTTTTTGCGAATGTATTGGCCGACATTTACCGGAATCATAGCTATAGTTATGTTGAAACGGTGATTTTTTTCAAAATTAAGGAAGTTCTGCTGAATTATCAAGTTCCAGTTCACACAAAACAAACTTTTTACTTGATATTAACGAACTTTTGACATTTGGAGACTTTTAATCATAAAATATTCTTTCTAAATCCAAAATTTTGTTAAATTGTTTGGTGGTAAAATTTTTTTTGTAGGTGATTGTTAAATTTTAACATTTACAGAGTTTGGTTTCTGTTTAAAAATTTTAGAAAATAGCGGAAATTCTGTTGCAATATTCCGGAAGAGAAAATAGTTTGAACTGGAGGCTGTAACTCCGTAAGGAAGTGTTTCCTCTTGTTTGTAGGATTTTTGTTTGTTTTGATGTACAGATCTGTTCCTCAAAGTATGTACAAAATATTCGCGCATCTCGAGGAAACTCGAAAACCGTTGCATTTAACGAGTTTCAATGAAATTATCTTTTTTGTGTATTCTAACGTCAACTTCTGATTTTAACATTATTTTGTTCAAGGTTGTTATGTGCTGTATACAGTTTTTTTTTTAAATTTCGGGCTTTGCGAACGTGTAGTTGCAATAAACGTTTTCGTGCACATAAAACATTTTTTCCACTACTAGCATTAAACGATATCATTATTTACTTTGTTTTAGAGCCAAGAAGGTGAATTTCTTTCCTAGTGGTTACTAATATTTCATTATTAACTACTGGTTAATAATGAAAACAATTGCTACCAATCTATAAATTCACCATAAACTTTCATGTAAAAATCTTTTGATTTTAGTGGTAATAACTGTTCACCAACACTTTCTGCACCTTCCCTAATTTCAGGAGGAGTGCAGTTTTCACTCAAATCATCAAAATTGGACGTTTTATAACCACTATTATAAAATATATATTTTACATAAATGTCAATTGAAATTAACTATTCTCTTCTTTTCAAGCAAGGCTGCTTTATTTTTGTGCATATTTGCATTTCTAATTTTATTTTTTATTAATGTAAAATGAATTAATTATAAAAGGAAAAGGGTGCTAGTAGTGGAAAAAATAATATATAAACCACGGTAGAGAAGACTTATCAGCCTCGCAACTTATTTCCCTCGATGCGTCGCATCTCGGGAATTAATTCTGCTCGGCTGAGAAAAATGTCTTCTCTACCTTGGTCTATAATATACTATTAACCACCTCTTAGTAAACTTGGTGAAAATAGAATAAATTAGAAAATCAAGAAAGTTTCGAAAATAAGTAAAGTTTTGAAAAACTTTAATTATAATTATTTATATGTAATTTTAAACATCAGACTGTAATCCTCAATATTTTGTTATCAAAATTTTAAATTCGAAAATTTTTCACAGTTACATGTTACCTTTTCCTTCCCTCCCAGACCGACGCCTATGTTCGCAAAAAAAATTCAAAGTAGACCACATTTGCAAATAATTTTTTAAGCGAAATAAGAGAACGCGATCGAATCGCGAGTCTGATTAATTAATGCAGATAAGAGATAGCGATCGTAATGGTATATTTTTGCTGGTTTCCGTAGCAACACTATCATGAAAATACGAGTTGTTATCCGAGTTCGCTACTAAAAATAGGACGCATTAAACAAGAAGCATAGACAATATTATGATAATGAAGTTTGAAATAAATGAGCAGATTCCAGATAAAATATTCTCTGGAGCCTTTGTTATTTAACTTTATCTGATTGAACTGGCGTGCGGCTTATCTGCTGCTGTGAATCTTATCAGCACCTCATCTATCTGCAGGATAAAGCTTCACCCTTTTTGTTAAATGTAATAATACCAATGTGTATAGTCTTTTTGTGTGTCTAATCGTAACCTACATCTTATTTAATATGAAAAAAAATATATTGAAATATAAAGCTAGAGTAGAAGTTTTGATAGTTCTAAATTAAAAATAAAAAATAATAATGACGAACGTCACTGGATCGTGGTAGGCGAAGGTATATGTAAGCGTGGTCAGAATCTGTCGCGCATTTTTGCTTTTGATGCTTTGGAGTGCTTATCAGTGACGTTAGGGGATGGCAGGAGCTACACCACGGTAATTAGGAGATAGTGATAAGGCCCGACGTGGACTCCACAGTTTTTGTTATTTCTGTAAGTCAGATCTGACGTGAGACATTAATTATCCACTGGAGTTGATTTGGCTTCCGAGATAATATAATATTATTCAACACAATGTGCCTTACCTACATCACACTCTCTTCTATAGAAAAGGCAAGCAAGGGTCGTTTCCTCATCCCTCACATTAGTGCTTTTGTTGCTAGTCCTTTATTTTATGCTTAATTTTATTAGCCTTTTGAGCCAATTGAATAATCGTTTTTGTTTATACAATCTTATTATTCTTCTCTTTAAAAAGGATGTTGTTTGTACATTATACGCGTATAATTTCAGTAAATTTATGCTTATATAAAATAAAGCTTTCAATCATTATCAGTTAACTGGTTATGAGGGCTGCTGTAAATCGCGATTTTAAATTTGTGAAAAACCGGTTATTGAAAACGCCGATTTTCACTAACGTGACCGCTTATCGACCATTACCAATTGCCTGTCATAACTCGTATTGATCGATTGCCGATTATTACTGATAAGCTGTCATAGCCGATAACCGGTCACGAAAACCGGTTAATATCTTCCGGTTACAAAATCCGATGGAGCCTCCTTTTTCCGGAAATCGGTTAAATTTTGAATAATCGGTTGTTACACAAATAGAGAAATGTGTGCCTAGCACGTAAGTTCTAATTAAAGAACAAGGGTATATTAATTAAAATATTAAATTAAAATTAATTTAGGGGAATCATAAAGTGAAAACGAATGAGTAAGTGGGCAGGGTATAATAAAACGGAATGGAAGAAAAAAAGAGAAGAAATATATGAATAAAAATGAGCGAAACACTTCGCTTGGACTTCCCTAAAATTTAGTATCAATGTTTTACTCGCACTACTGCTAAGACTCTGCTGGTAGCGAAACAATGAACGAACGCCATACACATCTGAGACAACATAGCTGCGGGTATGGTCAGGAGCATACCGTTTTTTAATGAGAATTGATTTTTATGAAAAAGGATTATTTGGCAAAATTTGGGAAGTGGGAATTTAATTCTTCTAAATAATGCCGCACCTAAAAATTAAGTTGTGGATCTTATTGTACTATCACTCATAAGGACTTTAGGTGAAGCTTTGTTCTAAGGTCTTCTATCAAATTCCGTTTTCAAATTTGGAAAATTCAGTTTTTAAAAAAGCTTCCTCTTCCGGATTCGGATTTTTTAAAGCTTTTTCTGTCGGTGAATTTTGATATACCCTTCTAGTCCAAAGTCATTGAAATCGGACCATCCATTCGAGAGTTACGAGGCAACAGTGGTGCCTGACACTGGCACCACACACACTTTAATACCAACCCACCCACCCATTCAGAGACAAACGTTTTGAAAATCCACTTTTTTGTAATCCTGGACATCCAAAACATGTAGGTGCGTCAAAATCTCGAATTTGAAAATGTTCATCAAATCAATACTTTCTTATGCGGAAAGTATAGGAAAGTAAGAATGACGAAGCAGAAGCTATAGAACTGCCGAAGCCACAGGTTGCTAATTGTGTAGTAGCAAATCCCCAAAATTGCTAAAATAGCATCAATTTGTTAATTTTACAATTCAGGAAAACTTAAGATTTGTTGTAGTTTTGGGAATGTAACGATAACAAATAAGAAATCTTATTATTTTGAAATGATTTCTTATTTTTTTATTACTCACTAAAGTAAACTAGCAGAACCCGTGGACTATGTCCCCCAATGTTTATTTTGGTAACTTCATACTCGAGGCTTACCGCTCCGAATATTTCCTCCGCTGAGTCGGTCTGAATAAGAATTGCTCCCCAAAATAAAATCCGTGAAAATAGTCCCAAAAAACGTAAGAAAATCTCGGAAAAACAGCCTCGTAAAAAGAAGAAATAAAAAAACCCGTAAAATCTTCAGGAAAAATATCTCCCGAAAAACATCATAGCCCCAGAAAAATCCTTTAAAAAGCGAAAAAAAAATTAGTTAAACTTATCACTTGTCGTCACTTCATCCAAAATGTTTTTGGAACTAATAAATACGCACTAAAATATGTTGTTAGACGTTTGCATATAATTCCAAAATTCAATTCGCCCTGATTCATATAAATCAGATATGTAATGATATAATGACATAATTAATAGACGTTATTACATTACATACAGCTTCTTGGCACCGATCGCCCTACGCGATTGTAACGAAGATATCGGAACCCGCAAACAAAATAAATATCTAAGCTGACATGTTACTGAATGCAGCGTCACGAAAAGTGTAGTTCCCACAGGGAAGCGTCTAGAATTAAACAGTTTTCAAGTTAACTATTTTTAATAATAAACGGAACGTAGTCGAGCTCAATTTCAATGAATAGTGGAATTCGTTTGGTATGTATTAGTTTGATGTCAGGGCGATAAATATACATTTCCGACTCGCTGGAATTAAAGTAAGCTATAAATAACCAAATTATACCAACAGAGGCGACAGCAACATAAACTTTCACGGAAAACAATCACTAAACTGGGCCGTTGTGTTATAGCGATAAATCTTCTCGAGGTGCAGATTTGGTCGCCTTGTGATGGTGAGACAGTTGCGAATTTAATGTATAGACATTTCTGTTCTTGTAACAGTAACTTCTATTTGATCGTAAATATCTTACAGCTAAAAAGTAGCAATAGCAAATAACTTTTGCGTAATGCTTACTGCAAATTTACATCAAATAACACCGGACCCATAAACTTCCATGTGGCACACCAACACCAAAGTGTGATGTATTATAGTTCTGTTGAAGTTTGGGCCTTTTATTTAGATTTTCCATCATCCTGATCATAAACTTCTAGTAAACACTGTTTTGGTTTTTAATTTATCACTGAAAATTAATTTGGAATTTCCTATTGGTTACACATAGTTATGACTGAACGCGATACAACGACTGTTATCAAATGACCTTATAATTTAAACATCATTATTTAATCAATAGAATTTCCAGTAGTAAAATATATTTAATCGCATAAAAACATATAATAACGTAAAAACCGCACTTTTAATTTCATTTTCTACTGCAGAATAATATTTTCGTAACACCTTTTAACTTTGAAGCGTTACATAAAAAAGAAATATGTGTCAGTTAGGGGTGTAAACAGGGTGGGTCCAGTGATAAGCGAGATAGGAATGTTATTCAGGGAGATTACGGGAACCTTGGGAACGACCGATATTACCGTTTGATAAGCACAAAAACACGGAATGACAGAAAATATGCCATATATAGACCAGCGCACCCCACGCGCTTCAGATTGCGACGCGAAATAAGAATAATTATTAAAATGCATATCACACGGGCGATATTTTTTGAATTTTTATCTTTTAGAACTTATTTCTCCTCCTGGTCAGAAATTCCATTATGAATAAGTTGTGTTTACATAATAGGGGAAAAGTTTTAGTGTAAACTATTTTATAAACATAACGGCGCTGTTTGTACAAGAAAGTTATAGTTGGTTTAATATTGAAGCTGTTTTTGCACTTTAAACTAGTATTTTGTCACATCTATCAGTTTAGAATTTAAACAGTTTAAGTCATGTGTAAATTCGGTATTCGCCATTAACAAAAATAAACTAAAAAATAACATCAAAATATTTGTATTTTATGTATTTTTTGTTTTTAAAAAGTTTTTCTCTAATATGATGTTGGGTGCAATTTTTTAAAATTAATATGCCTATTATGTAGGATCTTTTTTCTTAAATTATTCAATTATGGTATTACAATATCATCATCACGTCGAGCTCTAAAGTAGAATTTTGTGAGATTTAAGAGGCTTTTCCCCATAGTGAAGTAACAGCGTGTCATATTTTTTTCTTTCTGTAAATAAATGTAAAATAATTAAACAGCTGCTTGTTTAAACATTTTTGAGTGTTAGACTACTACCAACGATTAACACTACTTGAACTTCTGTCTTGGACAGTGTTCGTTATCCTGTTCAGCTCGAATTTTTCTCTCTATTAATTAATTAAACAAAAAACTAACCACGTTAGCTTCAGTAACGAAGAGATTAGCGTGCATAACGTGTAATCTCGGTCTAATAGTCATATATGTATATAAATTTTAAAAATATTTTTATAATTAACACGCAAATGCAAATTTCATTTTTTGAAGTGGTATAGGCTAATGCATTCCTCGTGAGCCCTACATTTATTGCGGTGTTTTTTTTATCAGGTCCTTGGAAAAGTAATAAATTTAACGTTATCGCTGTTGCGTAATCATTAGAAAAATTTGTAATTGTTGTAATTCGCCATATAAGGTGCTCATCATTGTTTTTTGTTTTGACGGAAGAACTATTTTTAAGTAGTTCGATAATACACTATCAGTTAGTATCAGATTGTGATCGGCAAAACAAGTTCATAAAACAAGCACAACATCGAAGTTTCGAGACAAGGTACGAAAATAATTCCGGATCGATTGGGCCAAAGCTCAAGCTGTTTTTTTATTATCGTGATTTCAAGAAATTACTATCATACGTTAAATTCGTGTCTTAAGTTGATAATATTTTAGGAAGAGTGTTTTTTCTTTTGTCAAAAAACAATTGCGTAATTTGATGATGTACTACATCGTAGATATGGTTGATATTGTAACAATTGAATAAGCCATACAATCACATGATTCTGAAATATGATGAAGTCACTGGAAATTATCTTGCGGTTAGTCATTGTATGACAAAAATATGAACAAAATTATTAAAGTTTCATTAAAGTGTTCTATAAATCATGCAGGCAAAAAGTAGCAAAATTGAAAAATAAATGCCGGAATCCGTATCAGGTGAGTCTTATAAGCGTACCTGATATTAAAATTTACGCTGAAGTTTTATAGACTTCCAGACCTAACTGGTTGAATACCCCCAAATACTATTTATAAATGAATAAAGCTGTCTTGTAAACGTAATAATAAAAAGCTGTCGGGCAACAGCCACGGGATTTTGAAATATTTCGAAAATTTGGAATTTTTTGAAGTTTTTACGTTTTTGACAATTTTACGAAATTTAGAAAATTTTTTTATAGTTTGAAAATTTTGAAAATATCCATACATATATAAAAGCTCAAAGGGTGTTTTTCTCCGGTTCCTCAAGCGGCTACCGCTTCACCAATTTGGACTATTTTTTTTTCAATGAAAAGTCTCTATCCTCAGATGGAACATGAAACATTTTTATATTTTTATTCTATGTCGATTTTTCAATAATAATTATTTTAATTTATATATGAACGTCTGCTAAACGCGCTTTACTTGAGGCGACATCTACACTAACGCCGCGTCTCCTCATGGAACTAATGCATCACGTGACTTAGCATTTAGCCGGCTTAGTCAACGCTCAGTCTGTCAGTGCATTGTTCGCTGGGGTAACACTAGTAGTTAGATAATTATTAAATAGTTTTAAAATTTTGAAATGTTTTCAATGGTTAAAACTTTTATACATATAAATCTTGAAAAACGTTCTGAAAATGTATAACATTTTTAAAATTTCGAAACTAAAACATTGATATAAAATGGAACATTTTTGAATTGCTGAAAATATTTGATAATTTTAAAAGGTTCTAATACAATATTTATACGTTGAAATCTAAAATGGAGTTTATATTTAGTCGTTTTTCCTGGCGATTATCCGATTTAACAGTTCAGGTAAACGACCAAAAGGCAACCTCCTAGAGGTGTTTTGATTTCTCAACGCAAAGTTGTTCCTATTGTCACTTTACATGTTTATTCCGATTTTGAATTGT
Organism: Ctenicera cuprea; assembly: GCA_958336395.1. NCBI lineage: Eukaryota > Metazoa > Arthropoda > Insecta > Coleoptera > Elateridae > Ctenicera > Ctenicera cuprea. The sequence goes on along the minus strand of OY284487.1, from coordinate 15,987,340 downwards.
AAATTCGTAAATTTTTGAAAAAACAAATCGATGTAGCGGGACTAGGCGGGTAGGAAGATCACTCTTGCGCAATACCTGTAACTAGCGAGTCGTAGCTAGTGCTGTCGAAAAAAAATTTAAGCGGTTAACTGATTTCGCAATTTTTGACCGATTCCTAAAAAAACTATTTTTGGTTTAAAACCAAACGGTTTTAAGAAAATTCGTAACCGACGGTTTCCGCAAACAAATTGACCGGTTAACCGGTGAAGCGTAACCAGTTAGCAGCACTAGTTGTGTGTTGGCCCTTGGGAAACTATTAGCAGCCTGACCAACGTGTACCAAAGGAAATCAAACGTATTCACTCATCGACTTAAAATTAAACTTCATTTTTTTCTGACATACAGACTCATTTATTGGTTTTAATACCCAATAGATGTAATAAAATTGTCACTAAAACTTCTGGCGTAAATTTAACCACGAATTCTTCAGACCAAATTATGTCGATTTAACCAGGGGTTTTCGTATAAAGGTAAGATACGAAAACCCCTGGTTACGGAGCTACAGCTTTCCGAAGATACAACAGTCATCATTCCTTTGTATATAACTTTGTCACTAGTTCCATTAAAAGTTTGACGGTATTTGTGGATACTCTCCTTTTAGTTTGGGTTTTTCTAGGTATTTTTGCTCGATTAAGTGCATTAAATGCGTCTCGTATAGATATATTTTAGACGTTTACAATTTTTGAAGTTTTGTTTATAAACTCTTATTCCCCGTACAAAAACAGACAGAAAAGGCACTATTGGCGAAAACCTCTTACATAAAACGGTTTTAGAGATAATTCGATAACTGGAAAATTAAATTGCCATGAAGGTCTGAGTGTCTTTTTAAGATACATAAATCGTTTGCACAAACTCTGCATGCATATCAAAACATACATGTGGCCGAAGCTTTTTTACGGAGTTACAGCCTCCAAAGAGAACGACCTTCCGGATGCTGTAACGTCGTAAGGAATCGTTTGCGGACTCATGCTTACCCTCAAAGGATGCACACTCTATTTGCTCTTCTTAAGGAAACACTCGGACCTTCATGATTTTTCCCATGAAATTCTCTTGAAAAACGTTGGATTTTTCGAACTTTATCGACAGGAGTACAAGTATTACGTAGCCATCATGTGAGACACCTCTGGTGCACGTACTCAATTAAAAATAAGTAGAAACTAGTGAGCTACGCTCCCCACTTTGTTTCGTTTGTTTTGTTGGTAGCGTAGCGGGCTGCGGATCAAAGTCCTAGTCTATATTTAGTGACCGCGCATGCAGTTACATGTCTTACACCTCAACACATGTTACATTATTATTAGGGCTGGCAACCGGAATCGGATTTTCGGATATCCGGATTTTTTTATGCGAAGATCCGGATTTTGTGGAAGCTAAAAATCCGGTATCCGTATTTATCCGGATTTAGGATTTTCGGTTTAGATCCGGATTTCGGATTTCGCATAGCAATCCGGATTTCGGATTTTACACAGTGATCCGGATTTCGGATTTCGTACAGCAATCCGGATTTCGGATTTCTCATAGAGATCCGGATTTCGGATTTCTCACAGAAATCCGGATTTCGGATTTCTCACGGAAATCCGGATTTCGGATTTTTTTAATGTCAATTTGGAATTAGGATTTCTTATGTCGATCCGGATTTCAGATTATCTATACTAATTCAGATTTCGAATTTTGTTTCTCTGCAGATATCGGATTTTTAAATTTTATGCCGGATTTTAGAATATCCGAAGAATATTTTATTTCATACTTTTTAACTCCGCGAATTCGTTTTTTAAAATTCGAGTCTTTAAAATGCGGTTTTAGAGTACTCAGATAGTAAGATTATATAGATTATATGATGGTATGAATTTGAATTTTGTATGTCGATTAGAGTAGTAGAGTTATTACTTCTTAAATTCAAATTTTATTTTAATTTTTAAAGTTTATGTTTTTATTTAAATACGGTTTGCTGGTTACCAAAAAATTCTTGAATTAGCTACTTGAATTGTGTATCATGCAATTCAGTCTTATAACGTTATCCTACTAAAAAGACTATACTCACCAATTTTATTTTGTGGCGATAAGTGCATATACTTTAATTGCTTACAATTCTTTTAAATAAGATTTAACTAAACCCCAGTAGTTATTACGTGAATATTTTTGGTTCAGATTTGGCATTTTTACTTTCCCACACTTCTAGTAAGCGAAATATTGTGATTAGCTAGGCAATATATGCAAAATATGCAAATATGCAAATGCATATTTTAGACATTTTTGGTATATTTATATAATTTTTTGTTATTAAGTACTGATTCACTTCGTCAAGCAGTCTCGGAATTTCCAGAAATTTTAAATAATCTTCGAAACTCATTCATTCTGTATTTTGAATAGGTAGGTACTTTCTTAGTTGTTAAGCTTCGAAAAACCAGAATACTTGGAAGTTGGAAACACAATAGTGTGTTAACATCTTCAAAATGTCCAAAGAAAGAAAGTGTATAAGTGCTATTTTAAACTAGTTTGTGAGGGACTATGATGATTTCACAACAGATGGGCTACTAGAAGCGAAGGGATTATCTTTACAAGACAGCATTGAAATAGTAGAAGATATGGTTAAGGGTTTAAGTAAACTCAAGAAAAAGGATTTCATTAATAAATTAAAAGAAGTGCTGTCAAACAATACGGGCTATCAACAACTGAAAAATAGAAGCGGGGTGTTGCAAAATGAAACAGCCCTCGATGTAAGAAATGGACATTTAAATATCATTGTCATTGTAAATTATGAATTTGTACCAATAGTGTCGTGTGATGTCTTTTCACAGTACAAAAATATTCTCGCTGACAACAGGCGCAAATTTACATTCGAAAATTTATTACACCACGTTGTGCAATTATGATTTGTTTTTATAATTTAATTATTTTTACATTAGTAATTTTGGGTTTTTTGATTAATTTTAAATAAATAATTTTGGATTTAAAAAATGTTTGTGCATTTTAATAGAAAAATAAATATGTATTGATATAACGTTAATGTTTTTTTTTTCTAGTTAGTTGACTTTTTAGTGTATATTTAAGTGCATATTTTGGATGTTCTTGATGCATATTTTGAAGTTTTTTAGTGCATAATTATCTTAAGCCTAGTGATTACTATCTTATATCTATCCTTCCATGATATGAAATATTTATGGAAGCAAAAAAAGATAATTATGTTAAAAGTATGGGGAAGTCTAGGCAAAGTGTATCGCCAGTTGTTTAATTTTGAACCTAATTTTGTGTAAAGGCCTATATAGAAATTAACACTAGCTTTATAATAACACAAAAAAATTATTTAAAACATCTGTTTGAAATTAGCAAGCACAGCACAGACTACCTGATGCTGTTGGTTAGTTTCAGCATTTACCCCTGTAATAAAATAGGCATTTTTGCAACACTTGGGAATATAATGTTGGTGGGAATTTCCATTTAGAACTTTGAAGAGATCTAAACAAATTGAGTATTAAGGTTTTACATATTTTAGTGTATGTCTTTTTATTTAATACAATATACATCTCTTTCAGAAAAACAAATTAAAATTTCAATTAGTTGATATTTCTCTTGTTGCTGTTTACTAAAATTTTACTTTTACAAAAGTTAAAATAAAGTTATTGTAAAATGGACAAAGCAAATAAGTAATATATTTATTAAAACAAAATAACAATGAAAATCAACAATAAACGAATTAACTATGTGTTTATAGTTTACACTGAAGAAGTGCGACATCCATTGTATGGAAAACATAATCAGAGCGAACAAATCCACTAAAGAAAGTACAGGAAAAATAACCCCAAAAAAACATTCAGAAGAAAAATAGTCCACGCAAAAAAATGCAGCTGTTTATTTTATTCTTATTACTATCACTCTTTCAATGGGTAAATATAGTGAATGGCGAATAACATCGAGTAGAAAATTGCGGAAAACTAGAATGCATTTTTATAAAACAAAAATGCCGTTTCTTTGAGTTCTACGCCGTTCTAGACCAGATGATTTGAAAAATGAATTAAATTTAAAAATATGAAAGCTACAATAAAATTAATACGCAACTGAAATAAAATAACGCAACAAGCATTATTGTTTATTACTATAGCAAAATTAAGACAACCTAAATAATTTAGTAGCACATAATAATAATATCTCTACCATGTAAGTACGACATTATAAGGTCATTCACGACACCCCGAACTCCCATGTGATCAAGTTTATTCCAAAGAAAAGCGTGATTAATTGAGTCGAATGCACAGGATAAGTCGAAAAAGATTCGCGAGTTAATGTTTTGGCATTACAATACTAAAACTCCCCTTTCACGCCTCGAATGTGCAGATGTACGCTTTTAAATTTAAAAGTAAATTCAAGTTTCAATAAAAGTGATCTATTATCTAAAAATTAAACGATTAAATTAAAAGAAATGGCACGACATGTTGTACATTAGGTTTTTTTTAAATAAATGTATGAAAATTACTGCCGTAAGGAAATTCGTTTTGTTAACCGAACGAAAATACTGCCGAAATAATTATATAACAAAAAACAAGTAACCGAACTTAACTGTCCTTTTAGTAGCTATAAAGAAACATGTATAAATTTACCATCACAAGGCCGACGACGCTAGGCTACAATAAGTAGGCAGCATGGCGTTTTACCAGGGGCGTTCTTGGAAATGCTTAAAGAAATATACAAAGAATGACCACTATCCCAGCTTAAAATACCTTTTGCTTACCTGTTTATTGTTTATTTGAATTTCAATATTAAGAGTTACGTTTTATTTGTTAGGTCATTTGGTGTAATACTGTTTCTGTTTATAAGTAGATTTTTGGTTTATTTTATAGTTATAATTAGTATTTTATAATAATTGAAAGAATGAAAATTATAACTAATAAGTTCTCTTATAAATTTTTAATGTTTTATGTGTACTTTTATTAACATTTCCGTCATACCCATCACTATTTAGTGGAAGGGGGGTAATAGCCTCATTTGCCAGGAGCGCGCTTGGCTTTGTGTTTGTACAGCCATTTTTTTCCGTCTTGAAATTATACGTTTTATAGATTTTGCGCCAACGAAGAACAACATATTAAACGACGCACTACTATTCTAACAAATAAAATACTGAATAATTAAGTTTGCACATATTGGATTCATAGTTGCTGCCAATATGTAATTTTTTGAATTTAAATAACGAATACATCCAGATAATATATTTATAACAGATTTGTGGATGATTTTGAATATTTAAGTTTTAAATGAGGAACTTAGACATAGACAGCGATTTTACTGGAATACGCATATACCTACAATTTTTCTCCTATGTTTATCTGAATTAACTGCATATTCATACAAATTCTATATGCCAGATGAATGCAGACTGTATTTATGTGGATTTACTTAAATGTTTAATTTAATTTTATAAATAAACGCACGCAGATAAATTCAGAAAACAGATTTTTACTTAAATCCGAATATCGGATTTAAAAAAAATCCGGATATCGGATTGTTTAGGGTAAATCCGGATATCGGATAAATCCGGATATCGGATTCTTTGGATAAATCCGGATAGCGGATTCTTCGAATAAATCCGGATTTCGGATTCTTCGGATAGATCCGGATATCGGATTCTTCGGATAAATCCGGATAGCGGATTTTTCGGAAGAATCCGGATAGTGAATTTATCGGATGACGGATTTGCGAGACGGATTTTGTCCGGATAGTAAAAATCCGACGGATTCCGGATTATTCGGATACCGGATAATTTAAAATCCGAAATCCGGATTTTAAAATGGAACGGATTTGACAGCACTAATTATTATATCTCTTTCAACGAATTTTTTACCATTGTGTGTAAAAGAAAACCGTCGGGCGTGGCTTCAACTAGCTTTTTTAATAAGTTCAGTGTCGATTCATTCTTCCTGAAGCGGCGGGCCGCTATAGGGGTCTTTCGGACTCCGCATCGGACTTCTAAGCCCCTCTTCGGCTGAGAAATGATGAGTTAGAGCAAGGAGGATTCTCGCGGATAGCGCTGGCTCAGGAAAAAAACCCGGAAAAACTTGAGCCAGGTCAGTCGGCCGGGCCGGGATTCTAACCCTACAAAGTGGTAATTCGTATCAGCCGCTAAGAGTACATAATTTTGAATTTGATGTTACTCTTATCTCACACTACCAAGTTGGTATATATTTTAAAGTTTTTACAAAGGCGCTATAATAAATGCCGATGTAATAGCTTTAATTTTTTTTTATTCCAGTCAAAATACTATTCTCTCAACCAATAGGGTTTCGTCGCTTAAAGTTCCTCGAGTACGAATAATATACGACATATAACGGTATAATGGTAACACAATGATTTGGATTATTTAAAAATATATAAGATTCGCATTCCTATCTCTGTAAAATTTGTTGTTACATTTTTGTTAGTGTTGTACATTTTTTACAGTATTAATTATAACAAATTACAACATATCCATATCCTCAAGTGTTCAAAAAACAGGTAATACACAAAAATTCCAAGCCGATTACTTAGTAATAGTTCCTCCTAGAATTGTCACGGAAAAACCACGTCATAAGAGTGTTTTCACCTATTTGAAGGCAATTTTAGCTTTATCTAGAATACCATTTTTAACCCATCGACCATATTACCTAAAAATTCCCACTATCGATCTCTTTGACACAATACGCTTTGAAAAGCAATCAGAACCTGTTCTTTGCGAAGCAAAATAGGTCGCTTTCAACAGATCTCATCTAACATTCGCTCTTATCGCCCACCTATCGTCTTATCGCAAACTTGCAGGCTGATAAGGGCCTTAAAACACCTCTCCGCGGTTCATTTGCGCTCAGTGTTCGCGGTTTGGGCGTCCCACGTTTCTATTCTTGTAGAAAACAAGAGGTGATGTTACGAGTTGGTGCCGCGAATTCAATGCGTAACGAATATTTTATGTGTATTGTGGTGGTTTGTTTTTGTAAAGGAATTTTCTTAGAGTGGATTGGGTTTACTTGAACAACATGCTCGACGCTGCTGCTACTTACGTTTATTATTCCCCCAGTAAAATTATGATCAATCGGTATATACGAGGTGAAACGAGAAGATTTTTCAAAATTAAGATCAAGGGTGAGTTGAGTGTGTTGTTACTTTTGAAATTTTTATTTTTAAGGCAATAATTAGAGAGAAATTTAGAATGGATCATCAGATGATTAAAATTAATTCGGCTTATTATTCTTGCTTTAATCCGTAGGCAATTTATAGTTAATGTAATTTTTTGATTTCTTTAAAGAAAATATTTTACTGCGCCTAATTATAGTTTGTATGCTGCGTAATTCTATCATGGGTGTATTTGTGTGTCTTTAACCGTAATCTAATTCTAATCTTGTTTATTTTTGTGAGATATTTTCGTTTGTGTAGTGATAAAAAAGGGTGGTTGGAAGCGGAAAAACCGCGTTCACATGTTTTTTTTATTTCCTAGAACTCTTAAACTTTTAATCTAATTAAAGAAATTACGCAGTGAATAATAGTTAAAGTTACAATGAAAAACCAACGCTGTGTCAGAAAAAATCCATTATTTTTTATTTTATTATTTTTCTGACAGTTTATTTTTACTGGTAATATTCTTATACTATTGGATATGTCTCCAGACTACGAATTAGTGAGAAAATCTTACTATCTGTTGTGAACTATAGTTTAGACAGTTGCTGCTGAAATTTTGAAATTTTGTCCCTGTGATACGTAGGCATTTCTAGCGTAACAGATCTGTGTCAATATTTTGTTTATATGTACTTCAAGATTCTACATCACACAAAAATAACGTGATTATTCAATTTAACTGACCTTCGATATCGCTTCAAGTAATCTTGTTAATATTTTTGTTTTCGCTTTCAGTACCAATACGGAATTCACTTAGAAGCGGAATTTTGTACCAAAACAAGTTTTCAAATAAAAACTTTGCTTATTATTTACAATTGTTGTGAGTGCTCATAGTAGGTTAACCTTAAGGTCTTTTTTATTATAATAGTTGACGCACCGTAGGGGTTTTCTCTAGCCATAATCTAGTTTGTACGTAGCTGTGTGTTACGGGGACCTACAGATATAGCATTTAGGTAGGGGGAATAGCAGCTTTAGGTAACGCTGCTTAGGGATTTAGTGATCTCTGTTCAGTTTGTGCGTAACAATGATGTCTAGATAAGGAGATCTACAGCTTCATGAACCTTACTTAGCTCTTCTATTCCCTCCATCTGCTTTGCACTTAGCAATAATGACTAGATTAGCAAACTTACAGTTTCAGAATACGCTGCTTAGGGCTTTTTCTATCTAGATATAGTTTGTGATAGGGGAACCTACAGCTTCAAGAAACGCTGCTTAGGGTTTCTCTGACCTCTATTCAGTTTGTTTTTTGCAATGCTATATAGATAGAGGAATTAGGGCTTCTTTGATCTTTCTCCAGTTTGCACACTTAGCAATACTGTCTAAATTAGGGAACTTATAGCTTTATAAAACGCTGCTTAGGGCTAGCAATAATGTCTAGATTAAGGAACTTATAATAGCTTTAAAAAACGTTCCTTAGGGTTTGTCTGACCTCAATTCTGTTTGTGCTTAGCGATGATAGTATCTAGATAGGAGGACCTACGGCTTTGTGAACGCTGCTTAAAGCGTTTCCTAGACTCGACCAAGCATTTAGCAATAATGTCTAGATTAGGCAACTTACAGTTTCAAGAAACTCTGCCTAGAGCTTCTATGGTCTATATCCAGTTTGTACTTACCAATAGTGTTTAGTTAGGAGAACCTACAGCTTCAAGCAACCTTGCTTAGGATTTCCCTATTCAGTTTATGCTTAGCAATAGTGTATAGGTATGGGGAACTACAGCTTCGTGAACGCTGCTTAGGACTTTTCTGTCCATTATCAAATTTGAGGTTGGCAATAAATAGGTAAGGGAAGCTACAGCTTTGTGAACGCTGCTTAGAGCTTTTCTAACTTCTATCTAGTTTGTGTTTAACATTAGTGTTTATATACGAAGAGTTACACTTTCAGAAACGCTGCTTAGGGCTTCTATGACCATGATTTAATTTGCACTTAGCAATTATGTCTAAGTCAGGGAACTTACAGCTTTAGGAAACGCTGTTTAGGGCTTCTCTGGCCTATATCCACTTTGTGCTTAACAATGGTGTTAAGCTAGGTGTACTCACAGCTTCAAGCAACGCTGAATAGAGTTTTTTCCTGACCTCTATTAAGTTTGTGCTTAGTAGTAGTGTTTAGATAGCGGGACCTACAGCTTAGTAAACACTGCTTAACGCTTTTCTGTCCATTATCCAGTTTGTGCTTGGCAATCGTTTCTAGATAAGAGAACCTACAGCTTCATGAACGCTGCTTAGGGTTTCTCTGTCTAATATCCAGTTTTCGCCTTACATTAGTGGCTATATAGAAAAAGTTACAGCTTAAGAAACGCTGCTAAGGGCATATCTAGTAATTATACAATAATAATACAATTTGTGCTTAGCTATAGTGATTAGATAGGGGAACTTCACTGCTTCAAGCAACGCTGGTCAGGGTATCCTTTATGCAGTTTGTGCTTAGCATTAGTTTCTAGGTAACGAAACCGACAAATTCAACAACACCGCTTATCTCTTTGCTATTCAATTTGTACATAAAAATAGTGTCTGGATTTGAAAACTTACAGCTTTACGTAACTCTGCTTAGCGCATCTCTGGCCCTTATCTAGTTTGTGCGTGGCAATAGTGTTTAGATAGAGCGACCTACCGTTTTAAGAAACGCTGCTTAGGGGTTCTCTGGTTTCCATTCAATTTGTGCTGCACATTAGTGTCTGTATACGAGGACATACAGCTTCATGTAACACCGTTTAGGTCTTTTCAGATTTATATCTAGTTGTGCTTAGCAATAGTGTCTAAATAAGGCGACCTATTTGACACTGACCAACTTGTGCAAAGCAATAGTTTCTAGACAGGGAGATTTACAGCGTTATTCTATAACCTCTATTCGTGTTAGACTTAGCAATGGTCTAGGTATCGGAACTTACAGCTTCAGGTTACGCTATTTAGGCAATTTTTGGTTACCATCTAGTTTGTGCTTACCAATAGTGGCTAGACAGACTCGGCAATAACGTCTAGAGTAGGGAAGTTACAGCTTCATTAAACGTTGCTCGAGGCTTCTCTAATCTATATCCAGTTTTGTGCTTAACAATAGTGTTTTGCTAGGAAAACTTGCAGCTTCAAGCAACGCTGCTTAGGGTTTTCTGACCTATATTCAGTTTGTTCTTGGCAATAATGTTTTAATAGGAGATCTACAGCTTAATGAACATTGCTTACGGTTTTTCTGCCTATTAACCAGTTTGTGCGTAGCAACAGTTTCTAGATAAGGGGGACATACAGCTACATGAAAGCTGCTTGGGGCTTGTCTTACTTTTGTTCAGCTTGTGCTTGGCGGAAGTGTTTAGATAAGCTTGTTTTGGCACTAACTAGTAAGTAAAAGTGTCTAGATTGACGCACTTAGAGCTTCAAGAACACTGCTTAAGGCTTCTACAACTTCTTCGTAGTTTGTGCTTAGCATTAGTGTCTGTATTTTAAACTTTTTTTTCACATAGAAAACTGTTTTGGGACGCTAAAGCTTTAGGTAACGTAATTTAGGGCTTATCTAGCATGTTATGACATTTGTGCGTATCAGTAGTATCTAGATAGAAAGAAGTTTAGGTTGATTTCAAACTATCGGAAGCAGCTACCGGTTGTTAGTAGCGCCTTATTTTCCGGTAGTATGTCTTGGCAAAGGCTTGACGGATTGGGTTGGGCTGCACACAAACCTAATACGATCTGACACCGGAATTGAACCGGAGTCACTCACTCGACCAACTGAGCTGCGACTTCCTTACCTTACCCTAAGCTAATTTTCTAGCTAGCCTATACATTTCAAGCGTTCTAATTTTGTATAAGTAGTTAGCTTAGACAACGGTTTTGTGAAGTACTTTTTCCTTCTCTCATTGTTATTCTTCAAAACCTTAATTTTGTTATGCAGGATATGAACTGTAATTGAATTAACTGTACTAATACGACGGTATTGTTTTTTGGATGTTCAATTACAGCTGCTAGTAGTAAATATCTATCATTTGATATAAATTACGGTAAGTTTACATTAACGTGAGCCAAAGATTTATGCTAGTCTCATGTAACGTATTTGCATCAGAATGTATAAATCAGTCGCTAAAGGAGCAAATGTAAGAACCGGCAGAGCGTGATTCACATTACCGAGTTGGCGCGATATAGGAAGGAACATCTCTCATAATCATTTTTGCTATGCCATTGTGATATGATATATTCCCCCCGCTATCAGATTGCGGCTTATCATTGTCTGCGGGGTTGTTATTACGTTACCTCCCACTTTTCTTTCGCGCGTCAGAAAAGGATATAGTAAGCTAGGAGGAAAAAGTGTACTCTCTTCAAGCTCACGTCTCCTTATTGATGCGCACTAAAGCACGCCCTAGAAGAGGATCTCGAAATTATAAAATAATAGAAATAAATTTCCTGTTTAACGAAAAACAAATTGCTTTTTATCAATACACCGGAAATTATTGGTTAGACATCGAAGTTTGCGACCGGAGCGCACCACCAACCCGGACTTTTTCCATGCGCCCGGAGCTCGTAATGGAGGATCATTAGGACTCAGGTAATCTACACCACTTTTTTTCTAAGCTAAAGATAAAAATAATAAATCATTGTGGTCTCCATCGCACGGGGTCTTCATGCAATTCTGATTACGCCGGTGCCAATAGATAACACCCCGTTCTACATTCAATACTGATGGGGTGGCTGGGCCTTTCTCTTCCATTACCTGCTCATTTCGACACACATTTTTACCATCTCTTTATTATTCCAAATCTACAACACTCTATCCCACAATTTAGTTTTAATTTATTAAACCGAAAATAGGTAACAAAACGCTTGGAGCTGATTCAGTACCTATTCGTATGAAAGTATTGGTACTATTTTTGTATTGAAATTTTGAACATTCGGTAATCAAGTATTTCTTGAAAATTAGTATTGGAAATGGACATTTTAAATTTAAAAAAAAATGTAAGAAATGAATTCGATTAATACGTTTTCTTAAATTAAAGAATAGTAATTAACAGTAGAGAAATTGATTTTTGATAGCTTTAACGGTTAGTTATGTTTAAATATTACTTAATTGGCTAAACAGTTGCTTTTGTAACATCAAGGTAAATAGTAACACCGTAAAATGACAAAAATAAAATCATAATTGGTATTGGCATAAATTCTAGTCAATAAGCATTTTTTTGGACAATTTGCATATTTATAATTAAAGGATCTGTCCGATAGCGCAATCGGATAGTGACTTGTTTTTCCTTGGTTTGATTAGTCAGTAATTAATCAGATATTTGCAATTATTTTCTTGGCTTGGTGAGTGATTTTTGGTTTTTGAACGATCAACAAGGCAATAAAATGTAAGCCATTTTAGTTTTACTATTTTAGTAAAGTTGTCTGTTTAAATTTAAGCATGAATGGCTAGTTTTTTGGATTCTTTTTCTTATAGTGCCATACCCTATTCAGAACGTTGGCTACTGTTCTCCCATGTCTGTGTTTGGTGCGTGGCGATAGATAGTTTGCACGGACAGGCATAGGGGACCTACAGTTTAACATGGGCTCCGAACCACAGGAAGTGCATGCACTTCTTCTCCAGATAGGTTTTCCTGGGGAAAAATCCACCTCGCTGGTTTCCCGTTGCTTTGCGAGGGAGAACGACCGGGGCAGAGAGCGAACCCGGATCCGCTGCGCATTGGTAGCCCGCGCGCTCACCACTGAGCTGCGGCCGCTATTTTTTGGATTAATAGAACTTATTTCAAAGAACCGGGAGAAAATAGTTGGTAAATGGATTGCTTTTTTTGGGGTTAACTATTTTTTGAAATTTTTTTCTTAATTTTCTAGCAATTTTCGCACAACCAAAAAACTTTGCTAAAAATGTTATCCAACAGCTAACCTTGTTTCTAATAAAAAATACTGTAGAATTTTTTGAACTGGCGTTTAAAATTGTTTTGCTAATCATTGGTTATTGTGGGAAGGTTATTTTGGTAGATGAATTTTTCTGATAGTTTCCAACTTGATCTAATCATACATTAAAGTTCAAAAAACAATTTTGTGATATATCTGTGATACCTATCCGTGATACATCTGTTTTGTTCTAAGGCTATGTACACTTTAAACATAGGTAACATACGGCTTCAATTGTAGATTCTAAACAAAATAACAGAACGTGATAGGAGATCATCGTCCTAGATAAATCTCAATGATAAAAGAACAATCAAAGGCCAATCAACGTTGGCATAATACAGTTTTATTGTTTATTCGTTACTAAGTCACACGCTCATACTTTAATAACACTTCACTGAATATAAACTATTGGCTGCTTCATTCGCGTCACTTTTATAGAAACCGGATGTGAGTGTTACTATCTTACAGTGATTGGTTTGAAATTCACTTACAGCTGTAGGTCCCTTTTATTTTGATTTACATTACAAAACTGAACACGCTGCACATAGACCATAAGATCGCCAAAGTAACAGAAGGAAAAAAAACTGATCCTGGTTAAACAGTTGCAAAGTTAGCAGCGTTGCATATTGAGGGCGCTGCAATCGATGTTGGGTATTTTTTATTTTATATTGTTACGTAGGTTCGGCAGCAGATGTATCTCTGTAGTCGAGATTAAGTATTAAATTTATTTCTTTTAATCCCTGAAATAGAAATGTCATTTTTTGAGATATTTATTTAATTTGTTAGTGTCATCCAAAGATTTTAATGTATAGTTTTTCCAATCCAGGTATCTTGCTGCATCCAACAGATATAATCTGATCATAATAACCAAAATAGAACTGAGAAGCCTTCTTTAATAATATTGCACAGCTGTTGCCGCTTTAGTCAAGTGTATTTAAAAAAGTGCTCAACGGGAATTATTTCTTTTAAATTAGTTAAACTACTGCGCTGCGCTCTAGTCACGGCCATTCCATTAAAAGGAAATATTTTGTAAAGTCGGTAAATAATATTTGTCGTTTATAGTTGATTTCTAACGTCAAATCCTTAATTTCAGACGTTTAAAACTAATATTTTTAGGACAAAATTTAATTTTATGACGCCAAAAAATTCAATTTTTGATGTTAAAAAAATTGTTTTTTAGCGTAGAAATATGAAAGAAAAAAATTATTTAGTTTTTAATAATAAACTAAACGAGTTTTTTGACGTCAATAAATTACTTTTTTACGCCAAGAATAGATTTTTGACAATAATGCAGTCTATACACAACGAGTTTGCTTCTTCATTTGTAATATTGAGTATAGCCAGCAGCGCAGGTTATTTTGACGTCATAAAAAGTTGTTTTGACGTCAAAATTATCTTTTTCACGTGAAAAAATAAGCGAATTTCTGATTTCAATAAATAATATTTAACGTTTTTATGGTTTTTAACGTCAAAATCTTAATTACAGACGTCTAAAATTAATATTTTGACGTCAAAATTTAACTTCATCACGTCAAAACAATTCAATTTTTGACGTCAGAGAATTGTTTTGTAGCGTAGAATTACGAAAAAACTATTTACTTATTATATAAACTAAACGAATTTTTTGACGCCAATGACGTCAAAAATAGATTTTTATCAATAATGCAGTCTATACATACACACTTCTTTATTCATAATAATGAGTATAGCGCGGAGGTTGTTTGAACGAGTAAAATGTGTTTTCCCGCCAAATTATTTTTTTCAAATATCCAAAAATACTATTTTGACGTCAAAACTTAATTAATAAGCGTTAGAAATTGACTTTTTGTCGTGGAAAATTATTTTTTAATGTAGAAATAATAAAAAAAATTATTAATAAATGAAACATATTTTTTTTGCGTCAACATAGATATAAATTCTTTATTTTAAAAATTTTTGTAGTCTAAAAATAATCATTTGTTGACGTCTACAAATCGCTTAGACAATTTAGAATTAAATAATGAATTGTCATAAATGCTATTCTATAACCATAAATAATATTATTTTCAGAGGTCAATAAATAATTTTTTTTACGCCAAAATATATTTATTGACGTCAAAATTTTCAGATCCAAATCAGAAACGCATGTATTGATAGTTTACGCATTATTTCTTCGTTCTTTTATTATTTTATTTTAAATTGCCTGAACGATTTTCAGACGCACGAAATGCTTTTTGACGCCATAAAATAGATTTTGAACGACTTGAAGAAAATGTAATTAAATTTTGTTTTCCATGATTCGGCCGAAAGAAAAACTGCGTTCCATACATTGCAGTGCATGAAAATGCATGCGTATTGTGCGCGCATTGACGTCGAGAATTGATTCATAGTTCACGACAAATTTTGAATTTCCAATATAGTTATCATTTACCGAAACAATAGCAAGTGCTTTTTTGCTTACTACTGCTTGAAATTTTTTACAAGCGCTCAGCGGAATTTTGCAGGTGATCCAGCGTTTACAGAAAAGATTCTGGCTACGCCACTGCCTACAAATTATGCCTGAAATATTTTTTCGACAATGTTATAATTTCGGAGAACTCCGTAACAAAAATATTTTTTTTCAAAATTTAGGGTTTTTTATTATTTTATTATGGATAATCAAATGAACGCATTTTCTTGAAGAAACCGCTCCATGATCTATTTTTGTCCAGTTTTGGTTAACTTGATCCGTAATTTTCTTATTACGTTTAGGGGAGTGTTTATTTAAAATTAAAGATCCAAAATTTGTACAATTTTGAACGGCAAATTTCCAAAATACAGGTTTTTTTTAAACAAAACGAGTATCTCATACTTCACCCGTTAGTTTAATTAAACGTGCTACTGCATAACATTAAAGTAGAAAAAAAGGCAGTAAGAGAAGAGGCGGTTGCGTGATATTTTACAGCAATTAGTCTGGCCAGAGTTCCATCAACTTCAGATAGCGGGGCTGCTGCTTCACTCTATATCTCCCACTAAAGCATCAAGCAGATAGATAGCAGCCGCGGCTAATGCGATCCGGAGATAACGAAATACTGAACTCATGGAACTTTTATAAATCTGACAGGCGATAAGTCAATGTATTTACATGAGCGAGTCACTTCCCTATATCTCTTTCTTCTACAGAGCGATACCAAGTTCTGATATCAAGTGACAAGTTATGGGTGTGCTTTTATTCTGAATACGAATTTTCTTTGGATCAACTTTTAAAATACACGAGATTATGACGTGCTTACAGGAGGGATGTATGTGTCTTGGAATAGATTTTATACAATGCAAATTTGGGGTAAACGCTGATGTTTTTGAAAGTTTGCGCAGATCCAACAGCGAAACATAAGAGTTTAAACATGAGTGTGAATGTGACAGTTCTGGGTTGTTTTACATATGAAACTGTCACACGTAATCTTAAAACCTACACTT
Organism: Ctenicera cuprea; assembly: GCA_958336395.1. Taxonomy (NCBI): domain Eukaryota; kingdom Metazoa; phylum Arthropoda; class Insecta; order Coleoptera; family Elateridae; genus Ctenicera; species Ctenicera cuprea. Next base: position 15,970,877 of record OY284487.1, on the reverse strand, counting down.
TTAATTTGAATTTGTTGGATTTTATTGACTGAATGATTTTTAATAGGTTCTAAAGTTTACCTCTTCAAAGTTATAAAAGTGATGTGTTTTTCGATAATCAGTTACTACCTAGTGATAAATAAGTGGGTTAACGTTAGATGTAAATCCACTTAGTCGAGTGGAATATTTCGGTTTATGATAATTAAATTAAATTAAAATCAAGGTGTGGGATGTATTCCCTACCTTGCTGTTGTTGGATAATCTAAAATATTTTCTATGTTTTATGTAACGTTATCTTTCTCTTACATAATGTTGTAGTTGGCTTTTGCATAATGCATTGAGCTAAAGCGATTTTAACAAAAGAAAAGTACAAAGTAGGGTATATTTCCAATATGGAATATAAATATTAGCCCATGCGGTACAAGTTTTTTTAAATGCATAGCTAAAAATTGTGATGCGGTACGTAAATTATAGTCAACATGATCACTTGATTTATATAGTTTGTACGTGTTTTTATCGCTGTTATCTGTAAAGCATTACGTTTCGGAATTTTTTACCCTGAAGATAGCGTTTGCTAACAGTAGTAGTCTCTTTTCCAAAAATCAAAAATGGTTTGACAAAGAGAACTGCATCACATGGTACATTTATTTGCTAGCTCTGGGAATTTGCAATTCCACCACGGTCTTACGTTATGCTAAATAACTTCATACTAAAAGTGTGCCCATTTGGCCCCTTACAGATCTAGGTTTTATTGAACAGAGTGGTCGCTTTAGCAAAGGATCAGATCCTGTTCAATCATACTTTCTGTATTTTACTTGTATCTAAGGGGGGTGGGGGGTGGAGTGTGTTACTTACAGGTTATGTGTTCGGAGGTTTCTTCTTGGACTTGGCATCTTCTGCACTGCGGGCTATTGCCAGCCCCGATAGTGTGAAGATGTTTCTGCAGGTGACCGTGGCCTGTCACTATTTTGATTTGTCTTCTGTTTAGACCCAGAACTCTTAATCAAGTCTATCCTGCCTTGATGTTTGACGAGAGGTCCAAGGTGATTTGCGCTGTGACAACGTCCAGCTACATAATTCGTGCCTCACGCATTTGGGGAAAATTCCTAAGGCCGGTTCTCGACCCATCAGGGGGTCCCTAGCCTCAGGGACACCTAGGGCATGAGTGTCTTTATTTCCCTCAATTCCATTAACCAATCGAATTTTGACATAGGGGAGACCAAAGTTTTTATGGCCGCTTGAGGCTTGACTGTCGGTACAGATGTAGATATGTCTACTTTTATACCCTCTTCTTGGGGTTTTGTTTGCACATGCCAATATAGCAAAGATCTCAACCTGAAAGACGGTTGAATATCTTTCCAGAGCGAATTTAACTTTGACTCTGGTTTTTGTCCATAGATACCTGCACCTGATCTTTCCCTAATCCCGTAAACTATACAAGGCCATCGGGCTCCAGGAAAGATCGGTCATAAACATTCATATCGGCATGGAATGGGGGTATCGTATGATTTACCAAAACCCAAAGGAGAAGTAGGTAACCATACCATCACTTGCCATCCAAAAGATAGAATTGGTCAACCTCAATTGTGAGACAACTTTGGTATGTCCTGCGTTCTTCTGTGTAGGTTTCCATTGTATCTTAGCCTGAGGACCGCCGCACGGGCCTCTGCCTCTACCAAAAGGTGAAGAAGCACGAGTCCAAGTGTCCAACCTCTATGACCGCTGTCAGGGTTGTGCACATTGCTCCCGTTATACAGAGACAGGCAATTCTCTGCGGCCGGGTGAGTGCTGTTCTTGTGGTGGCCATTTCTAGGTCACTATACAAGAGCTGCATATGTGACCAGGGGGCGTACTACGGCCGTGTAGAACCAGGGCACGATACCGGTGCTTGCTCCCATGTTTTCCCTAAGGTGCATATAACGTGAAAATTAACTGATATATTGATTACGATTTAAAATCAGATCCCAAACTTCATTTAATTTAATAAGAAATATAATAAAATCTGATGATGATTGTGATCGAGTTCGAAACTTGGGCTATGTTGGTGTTAAAACGATCTTTTGGCAAATAGTGGTTAACTAGTTATTTAGGTTTTGGATACAAATCTTGGTTTTGGAAAACGATATTCCTATAAAAACACATTTCCACTTTCCAATGTTCCAACTTGTGACGTACTGCCCACATTTACTGCATTCTATTAAAAGATTTATTAAGAAATGTGATTTCAATCTTCCTGGGGCGCGCATTATACCACATTTACTCAGTCACCTTAGATTTTATTGCTAAATACTGATGCTTTTATTATTAACAGACTTAATTTTTCCAAGATGTAGGCGTCCAACGGGTACTTTCTCTTGTGCATACATGAAAAAAATAATTTTAGCATTCCGTCCATGCATAAATCAGTAATAAGCAACTCTCAAGGCTTCTTTACAAACAGGGTATAAATTTCTTATTTGACAGGTAACTTATATGTAAGTTGTATGAAGATAAGGAAACTGCTTGGGTGGTTTGGAAACTGTGGAGATCTGTACAGATAGCATTGCGTATATACGTTCACAATGTATTGTATCTATGAATGCATAAGTAAGAATGTCAGAATTTATCAGAATCTCAGAATCCATACAATGATCGTACTTGCATACCTTCCACAGATATGTAAAATGCCTTATTTGCTAGTCTGAGAATTATTATTATTGTTGCGGTGCTCTTTTGTATTTCCCCAGTTTACTACAAAATTAAATCAACAAAGAAAATAATTTTGCAAATTTGGAAACACTTGCGCGAATTTAGTTTTACAAACTAAATTTTCATAAGTTGACAACAAAATTTATCGTTTCACCTGCAAGTGCTACGGTTTTGGAATTTATGTCCCAGGACTAACAAAAACAAAGTAAGGGTGTAGGTGCGCTTTCTTATGATTATCGATCAAGATAGTATTAAATTTCCTGAAACATAAAACGTCGAACTACGAATTCAGGCAATCTGAAATCTGTCTGCATCTGATATCGCCTGGATGTTCAAAACAAACGAATTTCCTTTCTTTTACCTGCTTAGTGTACATTTTTTAAACGATTTCAAGATGATAACATTCTGAAGATTTCAAGACCATATGGTGTCTCGTTGTGATAATTCCAAAAAAGCTAAACTGTGGACATTTAAAAAAAAATTGCTGTAGGTAAAGCATTTTTTATTAAATGGTAAAATGAGGAAATGTTTATTTTCAAAAATTAGGAGTTAAAACTGCTGTTTGTTTTTGCAAGAATTAAATGTATTATCAAGAAACGTTTCCTCGAAAATCACATTGTTAATTTTTGCAGCTTTTGAGAAAATTGAAACAAAATTTAAAGTTTTATTACCATTACAGTAATTAAATAAGTTTAACAAACTGACTTGGTAAAATAAAATTGATAAGTTTGAAAAACTATAAACCGTTGGTAGAGGCAGATCTGGGAAAAGGTATACCTAGGCCTAGGGGTTAAATAATTTTGAATACATTTTTTGTATGTTGCGCATGTTATCAAACATCTTTAAATGGAAAGCAACAACGAACCGCGGCAAATATTATCACTAACAATTGTAAAAAATTATAGGAATGACGCAATTTATGATTTTCAAAACTCCTGTTAGATCTAAATTAGGTGTTAATGGGAACCAAAATGTTTTGCTATTTTTAAAGAAATTTTGACAAAAATTTCCCTTTTAATTTTTACTATAGTTCAAAATTGGACAAATTGTTTAAATTAACCTATAATTTATTTGCGGTTCTCGGGCTATTATTTTTTTTATTAACGTACGTCTTAGAATTCATGTTATTGTTGTGTACATAACCTCACCATAAACATGGCATTTGCTGGTAGTAAAACACAATACCATGTTTGACAGTACCGCCATCAACTGTCGTAAACAGAAAATTTTGTATGAAAGACAATGTAGGACATGCGTTAGCGTTAACAAAATCACGCACCATCCTAGTGAACCAGGAATTTTTTGTTAGTAGTTTTGTTACTAGAGTCCCGGCGCGGTTAGGATAACCATTCGAGTGCGATCAGCAAAGTTAAGCATAGCTTTGCCTGGTCAGTACTTGGATGGGTGTCCGAAAACCGAGTCAACGCGGCACCTCGTGCTCTTGGAATGGTACGCAAATAGGTGGTCCCGGATGTCGCATTAACAACGCGGCAGTCGTTAGAGGGGTTGGAATCTCCCTCAAAGTATAGATGGATGAGCAAATAGACGATTGAATGTAATGCCAAGCAGTGTTGCCACAAGGTAAAAATGTTGTGTACCAACACCACCGAAAAATTGTACCAGATTTAACACCAAATGTACCAAACTTAGAAGAGCCGAAATTTTGAAAATTAAAGTATAGTTAGCCGTATACAATGGTCTTGTTTTGCCGATTTTGTGACGGAATTTTTTTCTGTTGTATTGTATATAGAAATTTATAGCTTTATATGATTATATCTCGCTTTACTTTAGTAATAATAATAAAAAAAAACAAAATAAAACTTATCTATTATAAACTAAAAAACTCAAAAAATACTCTTTAGAAAGTTAAAATAATACAACAAGAACAACTTAACATAATTATACTTTGAATAGAATTTAAAGAAACTTAAAATAATACAATACGCTACAAATTATTCTTTGGCTTTTTTCCATTAAAGTATGCGAGGCTTGCCAAGTATAATATGTTTGTTCACATGTTGGTTCATTGTGTAATTGGAGGTTATAATCTCGCAACTAAACAGTTTACTCACCTTTCATGGTGCCATCTTAAACCAACCAAATTAAAAGCAAGATAACCAATTTTATTGCTATCATGATTCACTAAAGAGATTGAAAATCCCAAAAAAAAGATGATTCTATTTTTTTTCTATTTCTATTTTTTTATTATATTTAATATATTTATATTTAATCGGGCTGTTGTATTTTGTACCAAATATAGGACTAATTTAGGAATGTAGTACCAACGTACTTTTTCCCTACAAAATGTACCAAATCTGGTACAATTGTACCACCTGTGGCAACACTGATGCCAAGGGTTTGGCGCAAGCTGAGGGGGCATAGTGGTTAAAGGCTCAATAGCCCCACTACTCCCGGAACATAACAACAAGCCAAACCCGGAGTGAATGGACTGCCTCTACACCGCGACCGGTTCGGTAAATGAGGATAACGATTAAGAAAGAAAAAGTTTTGTTATTAATTTTAGGATTTTTCAGTTATACAGAGTGGCTAGGAAAACCCCGGCCACTTTTCTTGCGGCGGTCAAGAGATGGCGCTTTAGTAAAGAAAAATTAAATTAAAATACTGGCTACAACGCAGAATCCAAGACGTTTTAGTTATTAAATACGCCCCATATTAAATCCAAACAACTAAAACGTCTTGGATTCTGCGTTGTTGCCAGTATTTTAATTTAATTTTTCTTTACTAAAGCGCCATCTCTTGACCGCCGCAAGAAAAGTGGCCGGGGTTTTCCTAGCCATTTCGTATATCTTGTTGGATAACCGTGGGAAGGGAAGTTGCTGAAAAAAAAATTTTTTTGGAAAGGAAGAACAAACATTTCAGTAAGTTAGTACAAATAATATAACTTCACCCAAATTACCACAATATTTTTTGTTAAAAATATAAATACCTAGATTTTCCTGACAACCTGAAAATTCCACACGCTAAAGTAAAAAAATACGTCAGCAAAGAATTGGTCGGCAAGGGAAAATTAGCTCCTCTGAACATTGCTGCACTTAAAAAATAAGCTTAGAATGTGATTCTACCATCACGCATTAGTCATGACTAATTGAACTTAAACAGAAATGTTCTGTGACTCCTTGTTTACTAAATAAAGGTACTTGAATATCTGATTTTTAAAAATTCATAGAAGGCGTTACAAAGAATTTAGCAGATTGAAACAGTAACCAAATTATAGCCCATTCCTACCTTGATGAGCATACAAAATTATAAAGAACGCGTGGGCAGTTTCTGAGCAATATTTTTTTGAAAATCTCATAAATTTTGATATTTTTCACTTCAGTTATAATTTTCCAAGAAAATATTGTGTTCACCTAGCACTGTTATAACCTCTCAAGTTGGAAGTAGAAAAGTCGAAAAAAAAAAAAGCGTCCGATTTTCCTTAGGGTCTATCGATTTCTGCTTATAGATTTTCAAAAAATAAATAAAAAAAACTACCAAAAAACAAACATGTCTAACTTACGCTTCCGATTTCGAACTGGACACCTATACTCATAACAAAAAGTTTTTCAAAACAATTAATTTAAGTTTCTGGAAGTCTTACCCTCAAAATATTGAAATCAACATTTCCCTGTACCTACTGCAAGTGTAGAAAAGTCAAAATTTTCAAACAAAAAGAAAACATCCATTAAACGTCCCACAACTTCAGATAAATTTTTTCTGTGAAAATTTATAAGCGCAAATCGAATACGAAGAAATATTCGTTATAGCACTATTATAGTACATTAAAGAATTTTCAGTGATTATAAAACTTTGTTCTGCTGAATCATGATCCATTCATGTTTTAAATGTCACTTATTCCCTGTATTCCCACAGGAAATGTGGTTTTTGTCAGAAATTACAAATAACCCTCACATAAAAATAAATCTGAAACTCGTCCGAATATTTTTGGAAATTGAGAGAATTTTCAAAATAGTTTGGTTTAATTTTAGTTAACAATATTTTAAAAGTTGTTCTTTTTTATGCGAAAAAAATCAGAATATTATGTTCTTCAGTGATTGTAAATAAGTTGTATGAAATTGCATTAATTTTAGTAATTATAATATTAATTTTTTTCTTACTTTCATCATTAGGTTTTTGACGGATATACACGCTTTGGAAATGTAAATGACTAAACTTGAAAACCATTTGTTACGAAGCTATATTTTTTTAAATTTATTCAACTCAATCGAACTTAAAGCCTGTGTTTAATCAAAAAATGATATGCTAGATTTGCGTAAAATTTGGTTTCGTAGTAATCCTGAGAGGTAAAAATACTGTAATAAAAAAACTATTTTCAAAAGTAATCGACCCGCACAAAATTGCAATTAAACAAATATTTTCAAAATTTTGATAATTTTCGAAAATTGGTTTTTCACTTTTTCGTTTTGTTTACTAATAGAGCTGAATATGGGCTATGGTTTGGTGTCCTCTCCAAGGGTATAATTTCCTTTTACGCTATCTATGAATTTTTGAACTTTGGAAATTAATACTTTTTATTCCATAAATAGGGTTCCGAAGCAAAATTTAGTAACTGCAATTTTTATGTGCTCATATTTTAACCAGTGACATTTTGACGGGTTTGTACGTTCTGGAGCTGTCTGTGAAGGATTGAAATTTCAGCGACTACTACAAATTTACAAAAATTTAGTTAAATCATTTTTACAAACTCATAATTTTTTTAATTTTTTCAAAATAATCGAACTTAATTCGTGCTTACTCAAAGAAGGAGTTGTTATATTTGCATAAAGTTTGGTTTTGCAGTAGTACTAGGAGGTAAAAATGTCATAATAATAACAAAATTTTCTAAACCATACAAAGAGTTTATTCAAAAATATTTTCAAAATTTCGTAAATTACGAAAAATAATTTTCCTTAAATTTACAATTTTGCCACTTATTTTTTTGAAGTTTTGTTAGCTGATAAAGCTAGAGATGGACTATGATTTGGTGTTTTCCCTCAAGGACTATAATTTACTTGTGACGCCCTCTATGAATTTTTGAACTTTGAAAATTATTACTGTTTTATCCCATAAATAGGGATGGATACAAAATCCGGCATATAAAATTACGTTTGAGATTTTCACAAATATACGTTTCGAAGCTGCGACGACCTACATTAGTTTTTGAAAAATGTGAAGGATTGAAATTTCAGTAACCACTGCAAATTTATAAAAATTGAATAGGAATACGAACTCTAGTTTGAATATAGCAAGGGCTATTTTTTTTTAACTTAATCGATCTTATTGCCTGCTTTCCGAAAAAGTGAGGTGTCAGATTTGTAGAATAATTGGTTTCGTGGAATAGTCCTAAGATGTAAAAATATCGCAATAAAGAACTATTTTCAAAACCATGCAAAATGTCAATTAAAAAATATTTTCAAAAATTTAAAAATTTGTTTTTTTATAAATTAGACTTCGAATCAGGCTATTATTATTTATGTCCTTGCCAAGACTATAATTTCCGTGTGACGCCCTCTATGAATTTTTGAACATTTCTGGAAGTTAATACTTTTCTATTCTATAAAAAGAAGCGATAAAAAACCTTTTTTAGAATTTAGTTTACGGACTGAATATTAATACCTAATCTAGTTCTTCCCATGCCTCTTAATTGTAAAATTTTGTTTAATTCCAATCCCAAACTATCTTTTTTCTGAGAAATTTTTCGGCTCTTAACTACAATGTGTAGGCGTTCCGAGTTTAAATTGAAGCAACGAATTCTTGAGTTGTTTTGTTTTTATTTACGAACGAGAAATCTAAAACTGTAACCGATAACGATATTATGGCAACTGCTGATTTTAGAACGTTATAATACAAAATATTTTTGTTTAAAGTATGAGAAAGTCGAGAGGATAAGGTATTTAAGTAAATATACATACGAATATTACGTGTTTTTTTTTATATTTCCAAAACTTTCACTTATTTGGGAATAAAAGAAATTTGTATTGTCAATAAAATAATTAATTTGTTTATGCGGGAAAAAATATTGAAATTTCGGAGTATTAATCTATTTTTGTGGAAAACATCTGTTAGACAAAAAACGAATAACTAAATAATGTGCAGTTAGGGTCATGAAATTAACAATAGTTAACACATGTAGTATAGCAAGCAAGATTAAATCCACCTGTTGTGTACTGCTGAAGAGCTGATGTTAGTTTGGGACGCACCCTCCATTATCTTCCACTTTATTATTATTGGGTGGCAAACAATGGTATCACATAAAGCATATGGCATCCTGTAATCTTGTTTAATACCGTGTTATTACTTATTTTATAAATTAAGATGCTTATCGATTCCTGATTCATAATTTAACATTAAATAATATTAAGCAGTGACCATAAACACCGCTTAAACTAAAATAACTCGCCCATTACAAGAACGATTGCTTAATTTGGGATTTTCCAATGCTTTAAAATTTCTTTGTAATTTATATATTCATTATCATTTCCCTATATTTAAGTTTAATCTGGTCTTAACTAGAATACGCACACATTTTTATCAGTTTCCATCGAAAATTCGACTCTTGGAGAAACCAACGTTTATCATCATTGTTATCACCACATCTTTCCACAAAAAGCAATCACTTGAAGAAATGTCTTAATCGTAAATATAAAGAATCTGTTCACAGTTAGATAGGATAAACAAACAACAATTTTCCGAAATTAGATCGAGGGGATGTGTTGATTATAACCATGTGCGTCTCGCTTTTATATAACATGGATCTATTAATTTCCTCGGTTAACAAAAAACATCAGGAAACCAACGAATTCCCCTTAACGTGACTCATGGTGAGTGATTTGATCATTGAAACGTTCTTTGAGCCAACAACGGTGATAACAAAAAGTGTTTGTGGTTGTTAGTTTGTATTTAACTTTGTGCAAGACCGGACTGCTGTAAGGATTTGACTTTAATTCGATAACTACGTCATAAAGATCACACCGGACATTTTAAAAGCAATTTTATCAATTATGATACAATTAGTGAATTTGATTAATTAAAGTATTGATTTGGTGGATATTTTAGTGCTTTTGTGCAATTATTGTAATGGTGTTGAAACAATTGGTGTTGCAGTTTGCTGAAAAATGGTTTCATGAAAAATCTTTAAGTAAGCAAATTAAATTAAGCATTTTAAGTTTCTGCTTTGAAAATTGTGTTGAAAGGTTTTAATTTTATTTATTTATATCAAGAGAAAGTTATCATATCAATAATGAGTGTGTTTGTTTGTGAGTTGTTTGTAATACGTATCTTTCTGTAATTGCATTTTAAGTATTTTTTTTAGTTTGTGCAAATCTGTTAAAACATACTTCTGTTTATGTATTTATTTTTATCGCGGGTAATTTCCTGGCTGTTGCCCGGAATTTAATTAGTGGCGTACATATAATCAAATTCTTAAATTGTGGGTACAAATTCTGAAAAACAGTTTTTTGAAACTGTTTAGATTCTGTTTGTGACCTACATTAAACCGAGTACAAAGATCACGCGAATTTTTCTTATCAATGTTGATTTTTTATTTCAAGTGACATATAATATGAATAATAAATAATTTCTGCAGAAAGAAAAAATTATTTTAGAAAAAAATGTTTTTTATTTATCCTACACATACCCATAGTCACCCTGTCGAGAGGAATCGAACCCGAACGCGTTTGGTAGAACAATTCCAAGCCAGCGCAGCGGCTCTAAACCGCTGCTCTACTACTTTCCCGCGAAAAAAACAACATTATCGTTATTATCTGTGGAATGTTTTGGTTTTGTAGAAAAAAAGTGTAAAAGCACTTATTAACGAAATGGCCTTGCCGATATTAATCCGATAAAAAAATGTTGTGAAAGTTATTTAATTCCAATATCTAGGAATATGAGACAAAGAAATTGCAATCTATCGATTTAAAAAAAAATATTTTGTAACTTAAACGAAATCTTCAACTTACTTTCTTGTTATTTTGGTGGTAAACAAAAAAATAAGTTATTGCAATGCATTAAATAGGAGATAAGTTATTTTCGTTGAAACAGATAATAGTTTCTCAAAGCTTTATCTCTTAATTAAAGTCAATTTGGTAAACATAAATTGAATTTCTAATAATACTTAAATGATTTTTAGAATTGTGATTGATGTTATTTGTTATGACTGCATATCTTTTAATAAGTCTGTTTTGTCAAACAGAAATAAATAAATAATCATAATGTTATTAAAATAAATAATTAGAAACATAAATCCTGGATTTTCTTTAACCATCAAAATCTGAGCTCAATTTTTCGTTATACGCGTATTGCATGACTTTCTGGACAAACGGAATGAACACATTCCTGAGATAATTTTAGGTAAAAAAACATCCAATAAACATCCGCGTGGAAACACATTCTAACAGAGTTACTGCCTCCCGAAAAAGAACAGTTTAATCACTTTTAATTAATATTTCCGTTGTAAATTAAGATGTTTGATTCAAACTTTGTATGCACATTTTAATAACCATGGTTTACATTTTGACTTGTTTTCGTTTCAATGCATTAACCAGTGGCGTAGATGTGGGGAGTGCTCAAAATACGTTAAGAGATACGTCAGCTACTCCCCACATCTACGCCCCTGGATTTGTACAAAAACAAGCGAAAATGTACATCATCACTAGTAAAATATATCTACAAAATTTGAATGTCATATATAAATTTATCACGGAAATAATAATTAAAGCGTAATTAGACCTTTTCATCTTCTGGAGGCTGTAACTCCATAAAGAAGCGTTTCCAGACCCATGTTTATTCAACATTTTCTACTGATAATGACCAAGCAAATGTGTTTTTTTTATAATTGTCTGGAACAGCATGCAACACCCTGTATAAAAAAATTTGTTAAATAAAAATTGTAAATACGACTCCACAGCAGTGTCTAAAAGTTTAAATTTCAGAATATAGCTCTAATATTGAATTTAGAAAGAAATTTTAATCGCGTCTAAGTAAACTTTGTTATTAACTTTTGATAAATAAATAAATTGGAAGGGATTAGATACTACTCTACAGCTGAGGTAATGTCGCGTCTCAACAGTCAACAGTTTATTTTTTCAACACCACATTCTAAATTCGCAAATTTCATGTCTATTATCAGTATTGAACCGAAGATCCATGGCTTACTAAGTTAATGCTTAAACCCATAGGCGCCGAGTTTTCAAATTCCTACGGGGGCTCGAATACAGTACTGTTCTAGGAGAGCTTTTATGAATTTAGGCTTTAGGCATGTACTTTTCTGATTAGCCTGCGGTTACGAACGAAATTTTAAAAATTTGTTCAGACAGGTACTTCCCCAAATATATCGCTTGCCCTAAGGCTATGATCATCCTTACGTTAACTCATTCTATTGCCGGTTTTTTTAAGCTTTGTTATTTTTGTAATATTATTGTAGATGATTTTTAATATGATGTACAACTGTTTTTCAAGCCAATTATGTATTAAAAAAAAATACATTTACCGAGCTTTGTCAATGTTATATACCGATTTAGGTGTATACGGGTTGGCAACACTGCCTAGGTTACACTTCTACCGTGGTTTGGGATTCACCGACTGTTGATCTATTATTAGCGCTGATGGCGCGCGTTGCGACTTTGAAGGGGGGCTTTAGCCCCTCTTGATTCCTCTAAGGGGGCTCCAGCCTGTGAACCCTTCTGTAATCGACGCCTATGGTTTTATCGCTTTATCGAAACCATTTTCTGTAAGTATAGTTCTCTATTTATTAAACATTAACGTGCATAGAACGTATTCGGGCTGAAAATACTACACCAGAATAATATTAATTCAGAAATCACAATGATCGTATCAGAGGTGTAATGTAGTAGAACTTACTGCTCGGAAAAGGAACGACACAGAATGTGCATAATCAGAAAATCATGGCATAGTTTGCTATTATATACCATATAAGACTGCCAGGGACATTTTTAAAAAGTTGCACATTTTTTTCATGTTATTTCTTCCTGAACTGATTCTGATTTTGTAATTTTTCTGGTAAAACATATTCCTTGTATCGGGAAATCTATCTTTCTCTACTATTAGTTTCTAAATTTATTTAAATATTTAAATACAATATAATTATTCTAAAATGTTATGTTCATAATGGGTCATTTCTCTACCATTGACTTCATATAATATTATATTTACAGCAGCAAGGCATAAAGATTTAGTTCTACCGTACAAACCAATAGAGGGCAGCACGCTACATTGGATAATGCGCTGCCTTCTGCTGGTTTTGTAATATGAAGTCAATGACGACGCTGCGCTATTAACAAGTTAATATGTCCTATATTATTTGCGGCTTTCGCTATTTCTTGTTAACTCTGAACCTGCAAAATTATTGGTTAGTAAGAGTTCACAAATGACAGATCGCGGCATATGTCAAGTTTGACTCCTTGTAGTGTTTACAAGGAACAATGCGGAGCAAACCAAGAAAATCTGCGGTATCTCTCTAATAATAACGAAGTCTAAGCCCAAAATTGGTAGTAGTGTGTCTACTGTCTAAACTTAAGGTGTCTCTTAAACATTTGTTTTAGATTCGTGCTACAACTTTTATAATTTCAAAAATGTAATTTTTTAACCTCATTTCAGATATTTTAATATAAGCCACTAGGTGGCAGCACTTCGAGTTGTCGCGTGTTGCCCTCTAGTGATTGCAATAAGTTTATGACTCGAGAACAACGACACTGTTATTTAATGCAAGGTGTCATTAAACCATTTTTTAAGTTTCAAGTATGCAAATATGAGTACTTCGAAAATATAGTTCTTTAACCTCATTTCAGATTCAAAAAACAAATTACTAATAAGAAAAGCAGGATAAAAGTTAGTTGAACTTATCACTTTTCCTCATTTCCCAAAGAGATGTTTGAAATGGTTTTTAATTAATAAATACGCAGAGAAAAAATATTGTTAGACATTTGCATGTTATTTCGAAATGAAATTCTCCTTTATTTATAGAATTCTACCAGCAAGGAAAGAAACACGCATCTTCCTTAATTATACAATAACATCATCTGTAATAATGAAGGCTTAGTTGCTAGTAATTGCTAATGAGTGTATGAAACCGTAAGTCCCAACATAAATGAATGCGTCTATGTAGCGTCCGAGCAGCGCGTTGTATTAATAGTGTAAACTAAACCAAACATTAAGAACGACTCCACCGAAGCTGTTCGCTGTCGCTGGCCTGTGGCTGCGTTGGGACCTGCTTATATGAGCTCCGCTTGCTGTGCTGCAATGCCTCGAGTCTGTTTGCGTTTTTAGCTATCAGCAGGTTATGTTGGAATAATACAAGTAAATATTCTTTTATGAACATGTCTGAAATCGGATTATTTTTTAAACACGGCGCACGTGGCCACATCTTAAGCAATAAATAATGTATTACCTAAACACAATGTATTCCCAAAACATGGTCGATAAACTGTGTCGAGATGGAAAAACCCGTCAGCGTGTTATGGTGAGACAGTTAGGGATTTAACATATAGATATTTATTACTCGGTTATTTTATTTTAATGTGTTTAATGTTAAAATACAGATTCAACACTAAAATCGAAATTCACCTTAAAAAAAAATTAAATTGTTGCTTTTTTTTTGTTTATTGAATTGATTGTTATCCTATGCTTCCATTGCTCATAAATAGCCTGGTTTTTTGAGCTAATGTTTCTTCAAATTTTTTAAAATTTTTTCCTGAACCACTACCATTTACTGACGTCTCAGTCCCGGTACTGGCAAAACGACTATTATAAATTCTTAACATTTACAACCCCACTGTTCCGCTCTAATAAAGGTGGCAACCTTAAGCGGTGCCCTCTAGTGAGTGGTTGGATTAATTTTATGATAAGAGGTCAACGACGACGCTGTTATCCAATGCAAGAGATCGTTGAAGAAAGTGTATTTAAAGTTCTACAAATTTTAATACGTTAAATACGTAACTCATAAATTTATTTCACATATTTTAATGAAAACCATGGGAAACCAGCGCTTGTGCAATTTGGGTTATAGAGTGTTGCCTTTTAGTGGTTGGATTAACTACATAATAATTTTTTTTCAAATTTAGCACATAATAACTGTCGTTTTTGACCTTATTTCAGATGATTTTTTATATGAGGTATGGGTTTTCGATATCACTTCATAAATTCAAACTTGCAAGTAATGGATAAGGTGAACCGTTTTCCTGATGCATTTCACGTATGCAAATGTTGATTTGATAATTGCTCAGTTACGAGACAAGTGAGCCCAAAGCAGCAACAATGGCTGTTTGGGGTGTTATCTGCATGTTTTAGTCGACGTCGTCGTCGCCGTCGTTCGTCGGCGGCGGCGTCTCAACAACATTGCATGCAACCCGTGCCAATCTCGACCCGAAGACGTAAAGTGTGCAGCATGGTTGAGTGCAACACACCGGTGTATTATATCGCCTGTATAGGTACCCACTACCGGGTGCCGTACTAATAAACATTTCTGCTCATAACTGATAACACGCCATTGATGAATATAAATAAGGCGGTGCGCTTATCGCGAACGTACATTGCGCGGCCGAGGGGGTTGGTGGGGGTGGGCGGCGGACGCGAGCTAAGGATATTTAGATATTCTAATAGTGGCGGCGCTGCCTGATAACATGTATGCTAGTGCTGGCCTGGCGCGATAAGCGCCGCGACGGAGAGGTCTGCAGCTGATAAAGACGCTCTGCGTCGCTGTTCTGTTTCTCCGCTGAGATAACACTTGATATCGGCCGCGCCGCAGAAATAATAAAGCAGAGGGAATAAGCTCGTAGTGTTGTATCAAGAGCTGTGAGCAGCGGCTAATCTTGAGAATAATTGAATTAGAACCCGACGCCTGCATTGTGCGGCGCTAATAACTTCGTCGTACTTGGGTGGCGGACGCTCGGTCGGTGGTGGCGGTGCTGGTCTAGACGCCTACCTATCTAGGAACTGAACGGTAATCGCGGCAAATAAATCTGGAAATGCAATATGGATTGGTGGAGCGAGGTGACATTCAAATAGAACAAACTCCAGGATTTAGTTTCTCTTTCGTTTTTTAACGTTTCATAGACTTTTAATGTTAAATTTCTAGTAATTCAGCAACCGTCACAGATTTGTTTAATAACTGAATACGTTTTTCCGCACTTATTGGGTTTGTGGTACCTCAGTAATAAAGTTATGTTGAACAAAATGAACTTTTGGCAAACTATTAATTAAGCTCTGGAAAATATTAAACATTTTGAAGCTGCTGCAGATTTAACAGCTTTTTTTTACTTTTTGAAAGGAGTCTGTTAATAATAGTGGAGTGTTTTGATGACTTATAGATTTTCGTTTTGGAAATTAACAAATTTTTGTTAATAATTATTATTTATGTGTGCTGTCCGGGGTTCGAACCCCGGTACCTTCATGAATTTTTATGTCTATATTACTATAGCTGTTAAAGTCCCAGTAGTGCACTTCCAACACAAAATACTTCTGTTTTCTAATAGTGTTTCGGATTTAAAAAAAAACAGATTCCTTCTTAAACCGGAGGAAGTAAATATTTAAGTAACAAATTCATATTCAACATCTCTTTGAGACGGCAACCACGTAAATTTAGCCTCCCCCAAGAGTTAACACTATTTCAGAACTTGACTAGTTCGTTGTAACCTCACCGTTTATGGTTTATTTATTCTCCTCGCACGACACACAGAGTAGTAGTGAGTACATACGAGCGATACGAAGTTATCGGGCTTCGTGTGTATAAACGTGTGCAGAATCACTTAGTTCCGACACATAAAGAACAATACTCAGAATACATCATTATAGATTCGGGTCGTGTCTATACGATCGCGTTGCTGCATTTCCCGGCCGCTGATCGGTAATCGCTTCTGCTGTACTCTGTGTGTGTTTGTATGTATTGTGGATATGTTATGCAAGACGGCTTTCATTATAAATTATGCACGGAATGGGTTAGGGAAATTTTGAAAGTTCAAGAGTTGAGTCTTTCTCATTGGTACGCTTCCAAAATATTTACTTTTTAAATGTTCAAAAATATTTTGCGTCATAACATTTACTATAAGATCGCAAAACTCCTAACATGCCCAGTTTGTTAATGAATCAGGTTGTGACTCATCGTTCTCGTTTATACTATACGGACGCCTAAATAGGCATATTAATGTAAGCTACAAAATTTGTTGGAATAAAAAGAAAATCAAAAATTATATAATAAAAATTATTTGTCAGTTAAAATACAAATACGAATGAACCAGGACGCAGCAGTGAAATGAGGCTTTCGAATTGCACAAGAATCTGTCTGGTGTGTTATTGTAGTTTTTTATATTCTTAAATAATTTAGTTTTTCGCTTCTTTAGGTTTGTGATTAGGGTAAATTCCCTATTGCAGGGGTTCCCAACAAAGTGACTTTATGTTTTGTTTGTTTACATTCTAAAGCATGCAAAGGCAGTAATTTTATTTCCCATGGCGAGCTCTTATATATTTTTTATTTAGACATATGGTATTATTATAGTTATTTTTTGCGGCTGCGTCCAGATGTCCTAGACCGAGACAAGTACATGCGCGTGGAGAGTACAGGCCTTCCAGTGAAGTCAGTTTATCCGTTTTTGTTATTTATTTTGAAGTCATTATTTGTCATTTTTTTTGTTAAAAGTCATTACGTGTCATGTTGTTCTTTACAAGAAGATAATTCGTAACAAATATTTGTAAAAGATAACTTAAAAATTTGAGTCCAAATTTTCAATACTCTTGTAGTACCCCGGTGTGTTACTCTGCAGTGTTTCTTAAGCTGGGGTACGCCTACCCTTATCGGTACGCAGAACAATTCAGGGGTACGTGGTCAAAAATTTTATTTAAAACATGCACGACGAAATACAATAATTAGTATAATGTATTTATATTTTTTATGTCTGTACAGTAAAATTACGATAATTTGCTGCACATTTACTCGATGCAATTTGGGAAAAACAGTAATTCTTGGGGTTTTGGAACTGTGATCTGTCCTCGAATATTTACTATGATTTGGAAATGCCCTTTATATAAAAATTGTTTCACCAAAGAATTTAACTATACTTATTTGACTAAAATTTGTTTTTTAAATGTCCATAAAATGTTATTGGGTACAATAAAAAAGTTTGAGAAACACCGAATTATAGAATCCATTTAAAGTACACGCTGTAACACATTGATTGTAAATAAATAATCGATTGTATCCAGTAATCAATTAACTCGATTAATCGAACAATTAATTAATCAGAAAATCGATTAATCAAATAATTGATGTAATAGATTAATCGATATCTTTCAAATAATCGCCAACAAACTGATTTAATCAATTAATAATGTGTAATCGATTATTTTGCACAACCCTACTATATTTGCTTCTATCCCCAATAATATGGATTTCAATTTCACAATCCTACACTACCCAAGAGCAATGGTTTTCTTCTGATACACACTACTCTAATTATTTGAATGTGAAGAAGCATGATATGCTTATGCTTAAACGTTTGATTATTATTATTAAACCAGAATTTCCTGATTTTAAACTAATAAAATATTCACACCAAGTACATTACAGCTTATACACACGATAGTGATCGCAGGTGGATGCGGTGACCCGATTAAATTTATGCTTTGAAATCGTGAAATAAATAACAGGTTCATGTAAATTGGCGAGATAAATCCAGCGCGTTTTATGCTGTACTGGATGTTATTATAATTAAAATACGTTTGGCGAATATAAGTGCACTCATTTTTAAACATAAGGTAATACTCAAGAAAAGTTGATAGTTTTAATTTAATTACCCCCACAACACAAACAGTTGTAGCACTGGCAGGGATTTGAACCCTAAACCTACACATCGGCCCGAGCCACTAGCTTACGGAGGTCGCCAATTTGATAGTACAGCTATAAAATACCAGATCTATAAAGTGTATTAAGAAACATTTAAGATTATAAAAAATAAAGTTTTTAAAACATAAAGCGAAAAAGTACTGGTTTCGTGACATTTCCTCCCTTTGTAATTGTATTTTAACTTACGCCGTGACTAGGGATACGCTAACGTGTACAAAGTGAGAAGAGGTACGTGAACGCGAAACAACAGGAGGGCCAGTTTTTTAGCGTGCACGGATATTATGCAAGATAATATTATACTGACTGAATCCGTGGGCTACGCCCCACGCATCTACAGCCGGCAGAGTTTGGTTTGGTACTGAGAAGTGATGAGCGGTAGCGTCGTTGTTTAAAGTTGAGACAGTTCCGGATTTAATATATAGATATTACATTCACTGTTAAGGGAAAGTTCCAATGAATAATTATCATAGAATGCTTTAGTCAATCAATCAAAAGAATAGTTTCTTAGGATTAATTAAAACAAAACGAATTTAAGGTTATTATATTTCCCAATATATTTCAGTGGCGGATCTTCAGGTGAAAAGACTAAAGCGCCGCTTCACCTCTAATAATTTGTAAACAGCAAATTTTATTATGTTATGATTAAAAGTATTTATATCCATAAAACTATATAAATTCATTAGTAATAGAGTTTTTCTACCAACCATCACCGTAAAAATTGCAACGCCCATGCAGTAGCGGGGTAGTTAACACGGTAGTCAAGCGAAGCGGTTTTGAAGACTTTCGATATCGCTGCGCTAAAGTACGTTGTTGCCATGACAGCGTATGCTCCACCGCCGCAGGTACTGTACCACCAGCTATGATTCTCATGGTTATCAATCCATTGGCGGCACTAGAAAATTTTGTTTGGGGAAGCCAGCAAGTTAAAGTTAGGGGGGCACTTCAAAAGCAAATGTCATATCAATTTTCTAACTATTTTATTCAAAAATACAACTTTAGTAAATTTCGAATTATGATTGTTATTTTATTTACAAGTGTGCTTAAAAATAACGCAGATATTAAGAAAAATCTTAAAATAAATTTTAAAAAGTTCAGTCCCACAGCGTTTTCGAAAACCTTTGCCACGAGATCTCAATTTATCACAATAACACAAGTAAACTGCGCTTGATAATACTTAAGCTCTTCTTTCAATTTACGGTTTAACATTTTTGAGATACTCCAATAGTTCTGGTAGTTTCTATAACGAATTTTTCTTTATTGTCATTTTCAGATTACTTTAAAGGTGCCTCAAATTGAGCTAATGAACTGAATGTTTTACCACACTGCATAGTTTATAGTAAATAATACACAATCACACAGACTCACTTCAAAGAATAAACGGACAAAATGTGTACACAACAAAATGTCAGACTGAACTGAACATAACCTCAATCATCATTACGCTACAGTAAACTTCAAACAAAATTTAGCGTTTAGATTGAGAATATCTACCGGCAAACAATCCGTACCCACGTCATAGCCCTCACGACGTTTCGCGTGCACGCAGCTCTTTTTTCACTTTGTACACGTTAGCGTGTCTCTAGTCACAGCGTTAGATTCCGTTAGATTTTTATGAAATGTATTGCCGATCGGTATGTACACTTTTATTGGTTTATTAATTATAATCTGACCAATAAAATTGTAAATAAATAATAATTATTAAGAATATATTTGAGAGAAATGAATTCTTATGAAGCTTAATTGAATTTTCGAATTATTCCCAAGATATTTTAAAATAATGTCTTCGCCTGGTATGAGTAATAATTTGATAATGAAACGGACCTTATTTGATATACATTCAAAAATGGAGAAGGCTTGTCTTGTCCAGTTAAGACAGTGGGTACATAAAGCAGGTGATGTTCCCAGGAGCACATTCAAAATAGCCAGGACCACTGATAGGACACACAGAGTCTTGTCCTGCAACAATTGTACTTCTCATAACACCACAGAAATGTGATATAAGATACACATGTCTTCAGACAACGTAGAATATAGTTAAAGATGTAAAGATAAGGGGTAGTAGAATGGTGTCCGTGGTGTATTCAACAGTGGGCGATAAGATTACTCTACTCAGGGCTGCTAGTACTAAACTTGGTCTGCGCTCTTCTTACCTAGATAAACCGAATATGAAAACTTGCAGTTATATAAAGTATTATCTTGCGCTCCTCCGACATGTTCTTCTTGCTATTCCAGATAAAAATTCCGAGTTTTATTATATTAGTTAAAATTCTCCTCGGCCCTATTTACCGCGCGCGCCGCGCTCTCTTCTAAAACTTTAAAAGCATTGACCGACTGACACAGGAGTTATATTGAAACATTCATCTCTTGCAGTAACTGTTTGTTTGCAGTTATAAAGTTCCTTGCAAAAACACTCTCCTATCTAGATAAATTATGTTTTAAGATTTGGGTCAGAGATTACACATTGTGGCAGCCATACAGAGCTTATATTATGTTTATATGATAGAAATAGCTTCTCGAGCAGGAAGCATTGTGTTTTTGCCTATTGCTTTCCCGGATGTCTTCTTAGCAGCTAAACCAAATAAAAGGAAACAGCTCTGAATTAAACGCCCGGAAAACCGTAACGAGGTTTAAAAACACTAAAACTGCCAATAACGGTAGCTATAAATGTAATCGAAGTTCTCAGGCGAACACGAAAAGGATATCGTCGCTAATAAAATGCAACTGCAATGAATTTGTGAAAAGCAGAACAAAGCGGAAGTGTGACCTATCAAAAATCTGTTTTAATGGCATAATCAAAACCGCTTATAACCCCCGTGCAAACATCCGAAAGTGGTTGAATTTCACGTGGAAAAAGAACAAACTACTCGTTATATCAGGAAAGCGAATATTGATTAATTTTTGTTACAAAGTAAGCATATTATTTCAAATTTAATATTTATCAAGTAGATACTTCATTCACATTGTGACTGTTTTTGTCTGAATTTTACCTCGTATTTAATTTGCTTAAAATTGATTAGCTGGTGGTTCTCAACGGTCTTACCTACGGTTTTTAAATCGCTTCAAAATGTTCCACTGAACTGTAATTCTTTCAAAACGTGGCGAGCTTGGTATACAGCCTAGTTCGTTATAAATGCTCTCAGTAAAATGCGCCGAAATGAAATTATATTTTATTGCTATTATTATACCGGGTGATCATTTTCAATAACAAAACATGGGACAAAAGCAATGAATTTTACCTATTTTTGAATTCCTCATTTCTAGTTCGACCAACAAGATACCAATCGAAAGAGGATACTATTTTGCGTTATTTAAAATAAAAGAATTATTAAATAATTACTTTTTAATAAAAAGTATTCAAATAATATTACTTTTTGGTCTTCAAAAATACGACTATCCATGATAATGACATTTTAAATTTTTGATTGTTGTCATTTAAATTGAAAAATGTAAATTATTTTTTAATTTTCAATCTGTAACATAGCAGCCCGACCTTTATGTTAAAGTCAACCATAAAATTAAATAATAATTAAAATAAATGTAATTATTACATTTATCTACAATTTAAATAAAAATTAGGTAACAAAAACAAATAACACGACAACAGTCAAACGTAAAATGTCATTATCAAGGATAGTCATATTTTTGAAGACCAGAAAGTAATAATATTATTTAAATACTTTTTATTCAAAATTACTTAATATATTTTTCATTTCAATGACGTTATATATTATCTTCTTTCTTTTTGGCGAAAATATGTGGACAACCAAAGAAGCGATTTTTTTAAATCTCTCTGTGGGTGATACGATTTCAATGAGCTTTGGAATGTGAAAGTGCGCCAAAAATACACCTGCAAAATAAGCTTTAAATAAAATACGAAAACGGAAGTGGAAATTAGACATGTTGTTTCGCTGAATTTATAAGCAGAGTCTGATAGCAAAACTTAGGAATTTTTTTCGTATACTTTCAAGAGTAGGTTTGGTCGCAGTTGGGCCACCCCCACCACTCCTACCAGGTGACGTAAGCCCCGCCCCTCAGCCAATAAGAGCAAAGCACAGTCGATATGAATCTAGTGGGTTTTACTGTGTTTATCTTTAACATGTCCGGGTGGTCCAGTTGTAGAGGATCAGGCTCACAATGCTTGAGTTTTCGGTTCGAATTCTGGAAGAAGCAGAAAATTTTTCTGTAATTCTGTGGAGCGGTATCGAGCTCGGTAACCATTTGACGTTGGGTTACAATTAACGGCGCTTGCCTTGGTTACTGGCTGAACAGGGCAAGTAGCAAAGTCCACACACAACATTTAACATACAAAATAAACATAAACACTTGTGTGAATGGTATTGAATGAATGTGCATGAAAGGTGGCATAAGCTTCAGGAGCGTAGTGGTTTAAAGGCTAAAAAGCCCTACTACCTCTTACTACACAAGCGAAGAGCCTACCCGGAGTGAAAATCCTCGAAAAAGCTATGGGCCTAAAAGGCCTGTAAAAAAAGCTACATGTTATTTAATATTATCTTTAACTGACCCTTCCCCCTGTCTGTTCAAATCTTCCGCGCTTTGCTCTTGTTGTTGGAGGGGCGGGGTTAACGTCACGTGGTAAGAAGAGTCGTGGGTGTGATACAACTGCGGCCATACCTACTTTTTAGTTTTAAAATGACGTGCACTACGATTTTTCGAAATTAACCTTAGGCATTATCATAACCCTAGGGGAACAATGTAACTATGCAACAGAATTTTTGTGAAAATGTTAACTGTCAAATGAAAACTATTTTAAAGTTTTGGAAATTTTCAAACAAATAATGTTCGAAAACTGGTCACATATGTTTTTTTAGGTTTTGTAGGAGCCAGGGATGAGATAAATTTGGTTAGAGGCCGAACCAGCGAAGTTTCCTCCGATGTATTCTGGTTGGTTTTGGTTTTCCTTAATCCTGAGAATTCTTTTTTCCAAAATGCAAAAAACTGATTATTCTCAAAAAAAACTTATAAATTCGTATTCCAACTACCACCTATCTACGGTATTTGCTAAGTACAGTTCTAAGGCACCACCTGCCGTTCCGTTTTAGCGCATGTTTGAACCACAGTAATTTAATAACGGGTAACTACTAATCTCGCAGTTAGGCGCAGCCACTAAAGATAAAGCGAATTTAACTTAAGAATTGTAGAAACAAATACGTCAACCTTTGTAAGTCCAATTTAACCATCTGATTTTAAAGTAACTCATGGGGCTCCAACTTCCCGCGTAAAAAAATTGTCAAGAATTTCTACCGTAGCTCGTTTTTTATGAGTTACGGCTCTAGTCATCTTTCTCTTTTTATCGAGGTCAGAATGTTACATAAAAAGGATTTACACAGGGTGTTAAATTTCGGCGAAATAGTAGACGTAGATAATTTTTTTTTAATTCAACACCCTGTAGATGTATTATCTTTATCACATATTTAAATAGGAAATAAAATTTGTCGAAAACGTACATAAGTTTTATTTTTTACGTTTTATTCGTAGTTCTATTTATCTTTAAATTAAAATTAGCTTTTCGTAGATCAATATAAGATGATTAATTTACTTTCATTAATTTCCCCCATTTTTCAAAATGACATAATCATCCGTAAACTACGTTACGTTTAACCACCACCTTATCTGATTTTTAAATATTCAAAATTGTAGTTATTCGTGTACCTGTACTAAAAATTTCCTAGTTTATTGGCGAATATATTAATTGTACTCTAAAACACTTAGCCACTATTTTTTAACATTATTGAATGGACGTTTTTAAACTGAACTGTAATTGTTGCAAAACGATTGAAGGTTTTTGCGGAATAGTGCAAATTTATGTGTAATCTTTATTTTCTTTCAGTCGAAGCAATTTTCTAGCTGTTGAATATGAATGAATATAATATAAAGGTTACAGATGCCATTTATTTTTAACTTGGAAAGCTTCAAAAAGGTTAACGTTTTTCGAATAAAAAATCTATCCGTTTTATACGGAAACTGCAACTCTGCAAACTTAAATTTAAGCCACACACATTTTCTAGGAAAATTAAAGTTTTTTTATTTGAAGCAATATAGTTACAATCTAAATCCAAATCTAAGATAGTTTTGAGTTATATTTTTAAATAACGATATGGCGGTATTATGCCTTTGTTCTTTCGTATCTCTATTTTTATTGCTGCGCGATACGCCGACTTCAAAGCGCGCTTTTATCTCTCTGAACTAGTGGAAGATTCGAGCTTTTAAACGTTTGCAGCAACATTCCCTACTTAACTCTGCTATATTAAGCAATCCGAACAAAATCAACATCGCATAATTTGCCCGTGAAATACATTTTAAATTCAGCATTCTAAATACATATAATTCTGTTCATGAATACCGCACCACATAACAAGAGTAGAAAAGTAGAAGCAGAAGAAGAAGCTTAGTTTTCATCACGTAGTGGTGCACCGTGCAGGTCATATCGCGCGTTATCTCTTTGCAGCAGCCGCCATATTACTTTCTTATCTACGTGTCTCGTTTCCTACTTCCAGGTCGTATCTCTCGCGCTATCGGGCGCTGAACAGGCCCGTATACACCCGCCCGGCCCGGCTCGCGCTACCCCCATGTCGAATTACACGTCCCCGTACATGCATACGGAGAGATAAGCTCCGGATTAGAAGTTTTACCACCTTCCCTCACTTGTTATAATAACAAATTGATTTTATCAAATTTCAAATATTGACAGGGGCTTGTGTTCGATAACCAAAAATCGTCGAAGCGATTTTCTTGCTGAAAGGGATATAACAATATTACCGCAAAAACCCGGCGCCTCCACCATAATTCGAATTTATTTGTATGGATAAGGTTTTGCAACTGTTTTGAGATGGTTATTAGGGATGCGTATTCAATAATTTTTAGGGTGTTTTATGGTGTGTGAATGAATTGTCAGATGGGGTTGTACATAAACAGTAGAAAAAAACAAAGATTTAATATGATCGCTTTAGAGATTTAGTGGGTATGACCTAACAGAAAATTGATAGATTTAAACAGTAGAGTTTTTAAATTTTTGCATCAATAACCGTAATAGTGAATGAAGACAAATAAAAATCTCAAACTCTTAAATAAATATTTTTCTCACAAAATCCCACACTTCTTAAATTGCAGAAACATTTAACAGAATAATAAAATAAAAAGCGTGTTTGCAAATGTTTTTTTAAACTTCAAGAACAGTTCATACAAGCATTTGCCAAAAAGTATTTCCTGCTAGAGTTATGTTCCAAGAGAAACAATGAGACAATTTACATTTATTTCTTGTGTCGGTTAATGTGGAATTTCTTAAATACAAGATATAGAATATGTTAACAAAATAAAACGTGAATATTTTTTAAAAGCATATAAATTTATTATAAAATGTAAGTACATTGTATAAATTTTTTAGTTTCTGAACACAAAGTTAAACTTCCGTTACCACAAAACTATTTGTATTTACGACATCTCGAATTAAGCAAATTGTACTCGTTAACGTCAGGTAGAAAATAATATAGAAATATTTATGGGATTTTAACTAAAGAATCGAAATACATGAAAATTAAAAGTCATTACAATGAATAATGAGTCTGTAACTTCTTCGTGGTAGTTTAGCATATTTGTCTTAAAAGTCTCTTAATAAGTCTTTTTCCAAAAAGATAAAATCTTTTTTTCTCCTTTCCTCTCTTCTCTCATTTTCTCTGTTTATTTCTATTCCATATCTCCCCCTCTCTTTCTTCTTATTTTTTTTGCTCTCACCCTCTACCTAATTTCCACCTTCTCTCCCTCTCCCCCATTTTTCCCTTTCTTTATTCCACCGCCTCTCCTTGTGTAGGTCTGTCTGATTAAGCGCTTTTTTTTGTTTGTATCGCGTAGAATATTAGATACCACTTTTGGCAATATCCAGTTATGATGAATGTCTCTGCGAAACAGGGTGCAAAAAATCGTGATTTTAGTTTAAAAAAGAACAAAAAAAAATCGATTTATTTGATTTAAAAGGATTTTTTTTATTAAAATCGATTTTTGATTTATGCTTTTTTTTTAAATTTAGAACAATTGCAGTGCCTTGTTTACTTGCACAATCGAATATCGTTTTGTATGCAGAAGTAGTGTTTTTGTTTAAATATTTTAATAAAAAGTGTAACGTAATGTTTGGTATACATATGTTATGTATCTTATTTTTTATTTTGAATTTTTATTTTCTAAAGATCATGGAGTCGCATCTCAGCAACCCTCTAATCTTTCACCATCCCAATTACCCTGGATCAGCACATAACGGCTATACAACCGGTTTACCCCCTCCATTCCCAATTCCTAACCGATTCTATTACCGCCCGAGTTTGCAACCATCGTGTCCAACCACTGCGCCAATCTCCCGGTCATTACCATTCTTTACACACATCTAGGGAAATCATAACTAATACTGCTATGCACCGTATGCACTTTGCTGCACCTGCGGCTTGACGAAGTCACTAAAAATATCCAAAGGAGCATAAATAGTAGCATTCCGCCATGTACACAATAAAAGATTATAAATGTTATGCAGTCATTAAAAATCTATCATGGATTTTTTGTACTGTGTACATAGTGGAATGCTACAGTTTATGCTCCCTGGTATGTGTTTACCAATAATAGCAGCTTCATAGGCGCAGTAAAGTGCGCACGGTGAATAGGTCTGAACCAGTAACAGAATAGTATTATGATTGCCGTAGGCGTATAAGGAATGGTAATATGCCCCCTTGCCTTTTGTGTGAAATTAAATTTTTATTTTATGTAGAAATAGAAATTGCTTTATAATGTATGTAGCTCATATAAAGTATATAATTGTGTACCAATTTTATGTAATTCTATTTTATTATAAGCTTACTGCCAAATTATGAACATTACTGTTATAATTGTAAAATTTTAAATGAAAACGACATCCCATTCAAAAGCCAATTGACTTTAATAAATAATTTTTTAATATAAATCGTATTACTTAAATCCGCTCACTGTTGCGAAATAAAGATTTTAAAATGATTCGGAAACGTAGGTTAGTTCCGACGTTCCAAACGTTTTGCTTGAAAATGGGTTCACTACTTTTTTTTTTGAAAACGTTAATATTAAGTTAATTGCTAAATAGGCACACAATTTTATGGTTTAATAATTTTAGGTAGAAGG
Organism: Ctenicera cuprea; assembly: GCA_958336395.1. Lineage (NCBI taxonomy): Eukaryota > Metazoa > Arthropoda > Insecta > Coleoptera > Elateridae > Ctenicera > Ctenicera cuprea. Next base: position 15,943,210 of record OY284487.1, on the reverse strand, counting down.
TAAAATTTGGTAATATAAAGGTATTTTCAAAACCTTGAAACAGCAAAAATTTCAAGTTTTTAGAATATTAAAAAGAATAAAAAATAATTTTTCGAAAACCCGAACGGTTTCTTTAAAATGTTGTTATCTAAATCGCTTTTAATTTGATTTTTCTTAACGTTCTAATTTTCTCTGCGACGCCCGTACGAATTCAGGGTTCCCACTGACCCTGGATAACCTGGAAGTTATGGAAAAGTCAGGGAATTAAAATTTTAACCTGCAAGTCATGGATTTTATGCAAAATTTGGCAAAAGTCTTGATTTTTCTCTTGATTTACAGTAAAAAAACTGATTTTCCTGCAATAGTGTTAACATAATTTAAAAATTTTCCGATTGAATTTTAAAATAGCATTTAGGGACTTTTCTTTTCCTTGTTAAATTCCAAGGAACGTAATATGGCTTATGATTAGATGCAAGTGAGACCGCCATATACTGTCTTGTGAATTGATAAAAAACGCATAAACGTGATTATTTTTACGTCTCTAATTTTATTGATTTTTTTGTCGAAAGTCATGGGTAAGTATGATTTTTGGTCATGGATATCCTGGAAAAGTCATGGATTCTAATTCTTGATAGTTAGTGGGAACTCTGGAATTGTGAAACTTAATTCTTAATGCCCTTATATTAATTCATCCAACGGTAGCGTATTTTAATGCTTGTTTTTTGGATCCTTATATCGGCTAACCTTCTTTGCTTATTTAATCCCAAATTACCTATTTTGGTAAAACTCAAACAATTGGCCTTTATTTCGTGAACCGCAAATAATTTTAATTTAAAAAAAATGCCAATTTTATATAAAAAGTATAACTGTGACTGAAAATAGCCGTTGCTTTCAATATATCTCTATAAAAGGTTATGATCAAAAATCATAGTGATAATGATGCGATAAAACTTGAGCCCGTTTTTTTACTGATAGATTGATTGATTATAAGATACTGAATTACTCAATACTATAACTACGTTCGTCAAATTATTTCGATTATTTTCATCATCGATACGATTTTATCTCTAAACAATTGTAACTGATCATTAAACATCGGGTGATCGTTTAGAACAAAAATCTATGATGATGTAATTAAGACAGCTGATTTTACATACATTTATCACTAAAATCCTTAAAATAGCTTTAAGAAATTCCGCTCTCGAAACCATAAAAGTGCACGTATGAATGAAACGAGCTTTAGTAAGTGCGACACTTAGTAAGTTTACGGATATATTGTTAAAAACATAATTTTAGTGTTGGTTAAGTTTAAATTCAAATTGGATGACTGTTTTTTTTTTATCAAAACTGTTCATGTTATTATCAGTATTGTTTCATATTTAACCAGGTGTGTGGGTGTAATCGTTGTGCAATGTGCATAACATAAATGTGATTAGGTAACTTTAAACACCTGGCGTTGGAAATACAACCAACACCAACTATTGCAGAAATTTATAACAATTTAGGATATTCCACTTCTAAGACTGTGTATATTACTACAAGAGAGTAAGTACGTACCTAACTAAAATGTTGTAATTAATAGTTTTTTTGGGTGGTTTTGTTAATTAATATTAAAATCAATGTGCCAATCTTGCGGCCCAATAATTCTACGATAATGTAAGCGCTACTGGCAACAGTGGTTTAGAAACTACCTAAATTTGCAAGTTCTCTCTACTTTTACACCTAAAAAAATGAAATCAAAGGAGCCTGTAAGCAGCGTTAATAAGATCGCTTTTTTTTAAATTTAAATTTGTATTGTGGGCTAAAAAAATTTACCTACCACCGTATTTTTTATGTTTTAAATAAAAGTTTTGTTAACCGCAAAATTAATTATTGAAATTTGTAATTTAGAAGGCGTTTAAAAAATACGCCTAAATATGACGTCATTAAGCGGTAAATACGCGCATGCGTTGCATTGGTTATTTTTAGTGTTTTGTGTTGCTGCTGTTGGTATCATTACGTACTGTTACCAGTGTTATCGAGGTATATTTTTTACTTTCTCATACTTGCGATATAGGAAAGTATTGGTTTCATCAACATTTTCGAAATCTAGATTTTAACGGAAATACACGTTTTGGGGCTCAAGGAACCCAACAATAGTCGGACGGACAGTCGGATTTTAATAAGCTTTTGAATCTGGGGGTATATCAATAATTGACCGAAAAAATAAACATTTAAAAGTCTGAAACCGGAAGCGTAAGCTAGACCTGCTTTTTTGGTAGCAATTTCTTCCTAAATTAATTTTTTTTAATTATTTAGAAAGCAGAATCTGATAGAAGACTTTAAAGCAAATCTAACTTTCAAGCTTTAAATTGGCGGCTGCTACAAATTTTTGCAAATTTAAACTTTAGCGCCTTGTTATTCAAAAATAGATCGACAGATCGCGTTCCAATATTAGATTGTAATAGCCCTATAGGGACACAATGTTACTGTGCACAAAAATTTTCAATTTTTTCTCTGGCGCTTTCTATGAATTTATGAAAATGTGAGTTTTAACGTCTATTTACTCAAAACGAGTTATCAGATCGGGGTAAAATTTGATATTGGAAATGCCCCAACGGTACACAATGTTACAAGCTACTAGAATTTTTGGAACTACTTAAAATGTGAAATAAAAAAATATCAAATTTGGACTGTTTCAAAAATATACTGCTCAAATATTGGCCACAGAATGTTTTTTTAAATTCGTAGCTATGGATTAACTACAATTTGGTTCGTGTCCCAGTCTGTGAATTTCTTTGACATTTTCTACGAATTTTTAAAATCAAAAATTTCTGCCCCCTTAGTTGACAAACGGGGGCCGATAAAAAAATTCTAGTTTGTTTATTTTGTCCGCATGAGTCATTATTTGTCCAACTATTGCTTTGCTTTTCATATCATTTCAATCATACTCATGTTTGTATTCACACTGCTCGTGATATACAAATGCCGTTTCTAATAAAAGTGTAATAATGTTCTGTGTGCAATATTTTTATTATATTAATTGTCTGCTATTGAAGATAAATGTGCTGTGCGAGATTCCCGACCCGGCAGAATGGAAGTAAGCCCTAAACAACCAATTTATAGCAACCGCAGTGACAGCAACATAAACATTTGCCGAAAACAATCAATAAACTGAGTGGAGATGTAAGGGCCCGTCGGCGTGTAATGGTGATACAGTTCGGGATTTAATATATAGGTGGAAGATAGATTATGCGCAGTAACACGTTTAGTATAATGGGTATGCAATACATTTGTGAAATATCGAAGATTTTTTGTATATTTAAGAAGTAGTAAACAACCGCATTGAAGCCGTGGGTCCCCTCCATCTAGATACAGTATTGTGCACAAAGTAGATGAGGCTATTAAAGGCTTAAAGCAGCATCAGTCTTAAATGGTACAATATTAAAATCAAACACTAATTTTATTAATCGTAAATGCAGATCACCTAAAAATCAATTATAAGATTTATAAGTAATTGGTTAACAATCAACAGACATTGAGGTGGAACAGCTATGTGAGTGATTTCATTATAAACCTTGATCTGTATTATTGTACAGCATTCAAATTTTAACTTAAAGAGTGAAACAGCTTATTACCTTTGTAATTAAACACATTTTTTGTGCCTTCATTTTTACGAGCTATTAAAGTAAGATATCTTAAGTTTTTTTAAGTTTGTGCGTTTTTTTTTACTATTATACTAACTTCCAACCCATTTTATATAACAATTAGTCTATTGTCAGAAAAAACATTCCTTGAATAACCACTCCGATTGCGTTTGTTTGCTGTAGTTGTCATTGCCACCGTGGCCTGTAGTTCAAACATAATGAAGTTTATCAGGAACATCGAATAGAAACGGGCAAGCTATGTTATCTACAATCATTTGATTATACAGGGTTGGCTCTAGGTTAAACTCCATCAACAACAGATTAAACCGGAAAAATGTGCACTTTGTATTTCTGGTGTCGGAGCGTACAAACAGCTGCTCGATATAAACCCACTTTTTTTTTCGTTTCTGGAAAATAATTGTGAGAACAAAACAACAGAATTTCGTGTAAATGCACGTGATGGGTCATGATCTCGCGATATTAACCGAGTGCAGCCATGTGCAGTTTTTGATTAGGATGATATGCGCGCGTGCAATGCTACTATCGCGAGATTTTTCACGCGAATTATTCGCTTCGTACCGTCAATTCCTTCATGCATTATACTTTGATATATTTGTCATTATTTTCAGATTGTGCATCGTAATGATTGGGTTAAAATTTGATTATTACTGTTTTCAAGAGAATAGCATTGACATGTCATCAGACCGCTCGATTTTGGAGCGCCAATGAAATTAAATTTAAAACAATAATTTGGGTTAGTGCGTGCGTAATTATTATCACCGCAGGTTATTTACAGATAATACAATTAAATTTACATAAAATGCATTAGAATAGGCCTGGAGAAGCCTGCCTGAAAAGTAGGCATACTCGAAAAACAATTACAAATGCATTGTCACGTGTTATTCGACATGACCGATGTTAATGTCAACTGTACTTTGAAACAGCATATTACAATTCAAATTGTTGTTAAGGAATGCACCAAACAAGCTGAAATTGTACGCAAAATCAGCTCGCAATTTTAAGAAAGTTCCTTCAAGAAGTCGCAAATATTTGAATGGGCTGACCTTTGAAAAATGGCCGTGAAACTGTTGGTGACAATCCAGAAAGAGGAGGTTCAACTGCGAGAAAAGCCATCTTTACTGTCATTAAACATGCGTTGATCAATGCAAATCGGCGAATATCTGTCTCTGAAATAGTAAAGAAACCCAACAACAGTAGGAGTGATTCTTGTTGCACTTGACTCTCCCCTTCGTGGATTGTTACAAACAGCCTCACGGCTATTTTTAAAAAAGGTAGTCTCTTCAGATTACTTACGACTTCTTGAGTGCATGTTTTTAAAGTATGAAAGGAGTCTGCCTTAAATTACAGCCAGTTTAATACGTTCAATAATTAGAAATCTTACCTCGGTATTTAGTACCTTAATTTTGTTTTAATCGTCAAGAATAAAGTTGTGGAAAAAATAATTTCAAATTTGCAAAAATATTGCAAATCACTGCTTTATTTGAACTGATACCTTGCAATAAAACAAAATTAGGCAAACAACGCATGACAATATTACAAACCTTTTTAACAAAAGATTATGATGTTCGAAAGTTTCTTGAATGTACCTGGTAATATTATGGTTAACAATTGTAAAACTACCAGAAAAATTGCAATAGCTTTTAGAAGGTTTATGTCCTCGGCTATTGGCTATCACTTGTTAAACAAAATGGCTCCACAATAAGATTGCGCGCTGCGGAAGAGCAGCAGGATTGGGGGAAAGGGGCGGGCTTAAGTGAGTTAAGATGTGGAAGAAGTAGTACGTATGACAAAGTTACTGTTTGATTTATTATTATGTGTAAAGCAATTACTTATAAGTTTTTTGTATTTTGCTGTGCTCAGCTGTTACTTCTTACATAAAATGGCAGCGTTGCCGAAAGGGGGATAGAAATGAAAGCAAACGGGCGCCATGTAGAGAAAGGTCTGGAGGAAGAAACAGCAGCGGGGGTAACGTGACAGAGCTGCATTTGCTACTTTCTGTGTATATAGTTTCTGAACAGCCCTTGTAAACATTTAGTGCCGACTGATATTTTTTAGTTTTTTTTTGTTTTTCCGTTAATTACGTATTGAAAATTTTATTGTATATTTTTCTTTTTCTAGTTTTTAAGGTTCTTTACTCCATTAAGCTTCTAAAACCAAAATCTTGTTACAGTGTGGAATTTTAAACTCCACGTCCAAGTATCTTTTTTATTTGGACATAGAATCAACAGTAATCAATTTTACGTGAAAAAGGAAACAGTTTAACAATTAATTTACAGTAGAATTGCTTGTTAAATTTTAAATATTTCGAAAGTTAATTGGAAATTCTCAAGTTTTAAATTGTCTTGAAACTTCCTGAACAGCCCCGTAATGTTTTTTATTGTTACGTCTGTTATCTTCTTTAATTTTAATACATTGAACATTTTTACAAAAACTGTTGCAAACTACCAACAAACGTTTTCTTGTTACGTATATTAAAATGAATCAAACTTTCTGAACTCATCCTGTATTTTTTATTACAATAACCATTATAAGTTTTAGAAATTATAATTGAATATTTTCTTCGAACACCTAATTTGAGCGAAGGTCGACAGACGTCTTAATTTGCCTATCGGTTCAGGAATCTCCTGTGAACTCAGAAAACTGTGATTTCATATCAGTGGAATACGTTCGTCATTAATGGTCGGGCCACCATCAGATCATTAATTATAATGAAATATTTAATGAGTAATGTGTTATCGTGGCTGGGCCAGCACACACATTTAGAAAGGTTTTTTGAGCTGTATAATGTCGCCGATAAGCACAGCCGCGCGATTAGTATCAGTTTTGGAGCGCTGGTACAGCGACCAGGCTGATAACAGATCTGAGTTTTGGTCAGGGACGGACCTTCGCTCATAATGGCTCTTTTCAATAGCTGGAAGTAAACACCGAATAAAAACACCAATATTGCTTTTAAAGAATTTGAAAATTAGCGGAGCGTAGGTGTCGGTTCAGGCGTTATCAGATTCGCGTTCGTTAACGCCGCCGCCGCTGATTGCGCCCGATAAAATCCGAGAGTACGGGTCTGTAAAGCCTCAAAGCGAGACTCCCACAACGCACACGCTGATAAGAAACTCATTTTTTAACGTGACTATGGAATGTTAAGCATACGTGATTTATAGTTGGTTTAATTCCCCGGAGCCAAATCATTTAGTATTTATAACGATTTTCATATATTGATTACCTATACTTATGCCTACAATAAACTACAATCTGATGGTAAATTATATGACTGCTAATGTTTAAAATCGTATTGACTGTATCTACGATAGTTATCAATTTTTACTAAAACGCTAGTTAGTAAACAGTTTGCGGCACTAAACACCGCTCCACATTGTTACTATTAACTTTTGCAATAAAATTATGTTTAAGGGTTTATTTCATTAATGTTTCTGTTTTCGTAAAACTGCATATTGTACTTCGCTGCCACCAAAAGAAAATTGTTGCGCGCTTTTTGGGTAAAACCAACTAATTGATTTAACACCATTTTATTGTCTTATTGGGCGGGTCCAGCCCTGAATATGTACATCTTGGTGTTTGCTGTTGCAATATTTTTTCGCTGTTATTGTTTTTTTTTCAGTATTCGCTTAATAAAGGAACTTACAAGGATACCGTAGAACAATAGTAAAGATATAGTTTCGTCGAGATAAAAGATTGAGACATCTGGAAAAAATAAATTAAATTCCTACAGAATTGAGGAATGTAATTTTATTTACAGGCGGCATCATATTTTGCAATCATATCAAATTACTTTGACAAGGTGACCTTAAGGTAGAATTCCGTTTTATTCCAAGAAGCTAGAAGTTGTTGTTTCATAGAAAAAAAAAAATTATAAAGTAATAATTAGTGATTTAAAGGAACATATATTAAAAAATTTTTGTTTCATTTTATACCTAAAATTATTATTTGTTGTATACATTTAAGTTGGCAGATAACAACGGTTTGGTTATAGTAAACTAAAATCGAAGTGCTGTTTAAAAGTACCATTTATAGCTTTTTGTTTGTTTATAGCGAACATATTAAAAAAAAAACTCTTGCTTATAATGAATCTGGGATGTAACGCCTGTATGGTACCCTGGCAGGTGCGGTACAAATCGCCTTTTTACAACTACGACTGTCGGGAATTGCGCATTTTGCTGCGCCTACGTACCATTATCTCTAAAAACATCCCAGGGAGCATAGCAGTAGCATTCCATAATGTATACAATAAAAAATAATTACCTCATTTAATTCTTCCTTAAGTTGACTTCTGCCGGGGTTCAATCTGGCGGCTACCGACGTTTTCCAACTGAGCTATCGAGCTGCTTACAGCAAATACTACAACATAAACACGCGATTTGCATAGCTTAAAAAAGGCAGTCGGGGTAGGACCCACCGTTAAACAAAAACTGATGTACTCATTAGTTATCTAGATATTCCTTTTTTTATCTAATTTACGCTCGGTTATAGTAAACAAAATGGAAGTATTGCTAAGAAATTCTAAATTATCTGTAAATCTTGTTTATAGTGAACACTGTTTTGAAAAGCTTTTGCTTATAATGAGCATAACGAATGTTTGTTTATAGTAAACAAAAATGGACCTACGATTTATGAATGCTTGTTCATAGTAAACAAAAATATACGTAAGATTTACGAATGCTACACTTTTGTTGATAGCGAATACGGTTTGAAAAGCAAAATTATTATCAATAATGGGCGGTTATAGTAAGCAAAAACGGATAAGTACCGGTTAGTAGTGCTATGTTAACTATATTTTGTGTTTGTTATAGTGAACAATTATGTTTGGTATATAACATATGCTTAGGAATAGTAAAAAAAATTGAAGTATCAATTAGACATGCATGTGTTCCTTTTTGTTTGCTTAAAGCGATACGGTTTGCAAACCTGTTGCTTATAGCGAAGCTGAGGCATAACGAATGTTTGTTTATAGTAAACGAAAATATAGCTATCGTTCAGGAAAGCTAAACTATTTACATAAAAGAATTTAAAGCGAGCACAATTTAGAAAACAGGACTCTTGTCTATTAATGAGCCTAGAATCAATATTCGGTTATAGTAAACAAAAATGGTACCGTTAACAAGTAGTACTATGTTATCTATAGCTTTGAGTTTGTTTAAAGGAAAACTTTTGTTTATAATGAACCTGGAATATAACGAATGCTGGTTTATGGTAACATAAAAATAGTCGATATACCCCTTAGTTATGTAAATATATCTTTATTTGTTTATAGCAAACGTGGTTTTAACAACCTCTTGCCTGTAATTAACTAGGTATATAACAAATGCTGTTTTACAGTACATCAAAGCGGAAGTATCGTTTAAAAATTTAATGTTATCAGTTATCTATACATTTTTGATTGTTTATAACGAACTTGATTAAAATCGGTTATAATGAACAAAATGGAACTATCAATCAGAACTGCTTAATTATTTGTACACTTTTCTTCGCTTATAATGAAAATGGGTTGGAAAAGCTGTTGCTTATAGTGAACCTGAGGCGTAACGAATGCTTGTTTACAGTATACAAAGATGGACCTACGGTTTCGGAATGCTAAACCATCTATAAAATTATCTTCGTTTATAGCGAACACGGTTTAAATATCAAAACTCTTACCAATAATGAGCCTGGGATGTGTTATCAACATTCGTTGATAGTAAACAAAAAACAATTGAAGTATCGTTTCCAAGTGCTATGATAATTATATTTAGTGTTTGTTTATAGTGAACTCGGTTATAGCAAACTCTTTTTTATAATGAACCCAAGCTCGTGTTCGGTTCACAGTAGCAGAGTCAAGTTTTCAGGTGCATTTATTCGTGTATATGTTTTGCCACTCGGTTATAGTGAATTATCAAAATTTTGGCGTCCGTTATAGCATTGTTCTACTGTAATTTGTTATCCTATGTCCTTATATACAACTGTTTCTATATATGCAGTTCTTTCCCTGAAAAATATATTCAAAGGGGGAACAAATGTGACAAAACAAATATTTTGTTTAAAGTGAACACTGTTATAGTGCTCTTCCTGCGCTCTCGTTTTTGAGAGAAAACCCGTGATAAATTAATAACGAAACAAAACGTAAACAATTTCTGACTAAATTGTTTTTTGTTGTTAGAACCTTGATTTTGGATTTGAAATGGATTTTTTATAAATTATTGGAAATTCTATTTTCTCACTGAAAAGAACCAAGGTACCTTAGAAAAAAAAGGGCTCATGTAAGACAGTAAGAGTCTTGATGGAAAAAGGCAACTGGCGGGCAAACACTACCATCGTGATAAGTTGGCACAATAATGAGCACCGTCTGGGAGCTGTCAGATGTCTTGTGCTGCTGTCCTATCTTGGAGATAGTCAGTGACTATCTTATTCCACCAAGACTCCTTTAATGAGGCCACCTTGCTCAGCCTATGATACCTGTACGTATTAGCAGCACGAAGAGAGAAAAAGGCGAAACCAACTACGAGTCCGCCTCTGCCAGGATAACTTCGCCACCTTGGCAACTGAGAAGTTAATCCTAGACCACTAATTCTCTCTCTGGTTATTATGATTTGTTTTGCTGCAGAACTAATTGCCTGTCTCTTGTAAATGATGGTTCTGTTTCTTGTTCGAAATGATTGAGATGTTGTTTTGCCTTATTATGAGAAGTGCGAGTCGTATGACAAGATTTTTTTATTTGTGTGCCTTTGGTGATGAAGCTGATTGAAAATGAGCTTCTGAACTTGATTGTCACTTAGTTTGTGTTATTTTCGGACTGAATGTAGTGAAATCCTTCATCGATTTGATAAATTTACAAAATTTTCTGACAATGTAAAACGTGTAACATAATAAAGCTTGCTGTTGTCGCCCTTAACGGTTGCATTTTAATCATACCAAAATATATTCGAAAATAGTTGTTAAAGCTTACGAAGCAATAAATTATCCCTTATTTTTTATGCTACAACCGAGGTATATGCATACAGTTCGTGACATTAATATCGTGATTTGCAAAGCAAAATAATCCGTTATTTTCAACACCTCTCCTATTAATATGACATTGTATAACATGGATTTTATTGCAGCAAAAGTAAAAGGAAAACTGCGTGCATAGCTTTGGCACCTGAAGGTAACAGCAATAACAAGTGTAACATATTGAGGCGATTTAGATGGCAGTGGCGTGCACAAACACACCGAGCGACACAACTCTAATTGTCCGGCTCTGTTAGCATACAATGGACGCACCGCCATAAGGGGATTCGATTTTTTAGTGTTGCCTGCAGCACCGAGATTACCTATCTGCGTTACCATCTTGGTCCGGTAGCTATTTACAAATAGCTATTGTAGCTATGCGCTGATCTCAGATGCGAACTCTTTTCCCAGACTACGTAATTGTACGGGAAAAGTAATGGCCGGATCTTTGAGTTACGGTCCTGAAATGCGGATTATGCACCGGTGGTGGCCGTATATGCAGCCACCTGCATACGTATACTTTGTTTAAATGCATTCCTCGTAATTTGTTGCTTCTTATCAGTTTTGTCGCTTTCCTTTAGCTGCAGTAGGTACGTCAAAAAGTCTTGAAGATGTGCGCGATAAACACACAAACCACAGTCGCACATTTTGTGAAAGGAAAACTAAAAGAAGTATTTTGAATAATAGAAAATTAAAAAACTGGCCTCATATGCTAGAGGGACAAACCGGGACGAGTTACAAAATAAATAAAACTAGGCTAAATCTGTCGCTTCCGCCCTACGCAAGCTTCTGAAATCAGTTGCTGCGTCGCCCTGTGACTGTTATATAAACATTCGCTCCAAATGCTGCAAACAATATAACAAATAAGCTGTGAAGGCTAGACAGTTCCGGATTTAATATATAGACTCGAAAAACCAGTGGGCTACGCTCCAAGCTTTTTTTTGTAATACATTTAAAATAATAATAATAAATTAGATGTATCGATATGTAAAAGCATAGCCCGTCACACCCTAAAGTTGAGACAGTTCCGGATTTAATATATATAGACTAGCAGAATTCGTGGACTACGCCCGACGCTTTTTTCTAACCTCTCAAAAACACAATAAATAACCTGTGCCGAAACATCAATTTTAATGAATAGGTAAATTATTAAAAGAAATATTTTAATAAATGTACCCACTTTTTTTTTCAACTGTAGTGTTTTTTTAATTCATTCAGGCGCATATGCGAACTGAGAGGCGTTAATATAAAATTGGGCAACCGATTTTTAATTGTGTAGGCGAATTCGCTGTATGTGTAATAAAAAAACTCAATAGCTGATAAACAATTATTAATACAAAAATGTAACGCATGTGAAAGTCGGACAAATGTACAGTAAATTATACATAGAGCGTAGCCCATGGGTTCATCTAGTTCTTCTTAATTGCGAGGTAGTAGTGTAAATGTAACAATTTGTTACCAGCACGCCAAAGCTTAAATACCTTGCCAGCTAGTTTGTTATTGTAATGCGAGTTTCTGATTATAGTAATAATAATAATGGTGTATTTTTGTAAACAGCAAAGAATACAATAAATTGTGTACAATATATGTGTGAAAAACATCAGCAGAAACCAGGTAGTTACAGATTTAAGTACAGTAAAGAACTGAACTTGAGCTTGCACTGTACTGTACTACGAACAAAAAGAAGTCAATGTATTTTCAAAACTATAACTAACCTAACTCTAAGATTCTGCAACAGTACACAGGTTTTTAACTCTGAAGCAAAATAAGGTTAAAAAAATGCATGATGAATTCTTAGCCTATTTAGTTTTAAACACGAAACGTTAAACAAAATAAAATCTGTTTATTCCTTGTCATAGCTGCACGTAAACCTAAGTTTTTATTTATTTTAGAAATTTGTGGGCAAAGATCGCTTGTAATGTAGTTGTTCAATATCTATTTGTCCAATTACTGCTTTGACTTGTACATATCCTAAGTAATGTCGTATATTTCAGTAGTTTATTTGATCACGTTTTTTAAACACATTGCGTATATGATGTGCGTATGCAGGGTTCCCACTGACCCTGGATAACCTGGAAGTCATGGAAAAGTCAGGGAATTAAAATTTTAACCTGGAAGTCATGGATTTTATGCAAAATTTGGCAAAAGTCTTGATTTTTCTCTTGATTTACAGTAAAAAACCTGATTTTCTTGCAGTAGTGTTAACATAATTTTAAAAAATTTAAATTTTCCGATTGAAGTTTTTTAACTGCCGCTTATAAAACTTTTGTTGCTAAAGGTTTTTAAAATATCATTGAGGTACCTTTATATCCTTGTTAAATTTCAAGGTGCAAGTGAGACCGCCATATACTGTCTTGTGAATTGAAAAAAAAACGCATAAACGTGACTATTTTTGCGTCTCTAATTTTATTTATTTTTTTGTCGAGAGTCATGGGTAAGTATGATTTTTAGTCATGGATATCCTGGAAAAGTCATGGATTCTAATTCTTGATTGTTAGTGGGAACCAGCGCTGGTATGTGAATAAGCACTCGAGCGCCTATTCACTTTCCGCTGATGGGCTTGCGTCGACCGCGGTGTTTGGCGTTTGTTTTCGTAATGACAGGACATCTATCAGCAAATTATGTTCCAATAATACAAACAAACAGTATAAACTTGATTTTGCTTATCTGCATTAAAAACTGTAGCGATCCACTGTACAAAGGAATATGCGCTTTGTAGAATAGACGCGTAAATATTCAGGTTTTAGTAGCGAAGGTATTTCACCACTGACAGTTGAGACAAGTGAAAGGGCTCCTAATTTCATGTATAGATAGGGCTACAAATTAAACGAAAAAGGCAAACCAGGGTCCGATTGATGGATAGCGCAAATTTAGGCACAGAAATTTACAGCAAACATTTAAGTCGGTGATTTCCCACTTTATTATTTATTATTATTTTGTTGGGATTTTTGGCAAACATGATTGATTGCTTAGGAAATGAAGGAGGCGGAACTACGGCAAATTAAATTTACCAAAATTGTTTGCTTATCTTTCAGTTCCTGCGCTCAAAACCAGAAGTGTTAATTGTACAGGTCAACATCTGATTAACAACAGTAAAAAAAACTCAGTCCGAAAATCTAATATGATCCCATTACTTATAATTCAGAACTTGATTTCGATTCGAGTTCTATCAATCGATCAAGTTTTGGCATCTCACGAACCATCATTGGGAGAAGCATTTCGCAATATAAATAATTCATAAATTTTGAAATCTGGTGAAAATGAAACAAGATTGGACTTAGTTCACACCCAGGGCTGAACGCTAGTGTCAAAGAAGACGAATCGTCCCTCGATATCTGAAGATCGCAGATGTTATTTTGGGGACATCAAGAGTCAGACCTAGATTTATGAAGTTGCCGGGACGAAGATAAGACAATTTTAACGCGGAGCCAAGGTGCAATGTTCGAGTTAACGAGTACGAGTTACGATTGCAGATTGATAAGGAGTGCAGCAGGTGTGGACAGCCTTGTTAGTTTACCTCGGTCTGATTCACTAAACAAGATGCGTAATCACTGTGACACTCTTGACACTCGAGAATAATTATAATTATGTTAATTGGTCGTGGCCTTTCCAGAAATCTGATAAGGGAATAATAGTTCGTTTAGATTTCAACTCGCGATAATGCCACTTTTTAACACTTGAGATGTTACAGAACCATGGGAAAGTAATTCTTTTTTATTCTGAGTAAAATCCATTAAATTCCAAATTTTTACGCCCATAAAACACGAACAAATTTTACCTGAAATTCCAAATTGAATACGTCACGAAGTAATAACAAACCCAAGCTGCGATTAAAACTAATTTTAGCCTCATCTCCTTATCAAATTCTATATTGGTTATCGTGAAACCAGCATAAGGTTCCAGTCTGGATGCTGTTAAACCACTTAAAAGAGTTACAGATCAACGGCGCCATTTCGCCATTAGAAAACGAGTAGAAGTTAAGAAACACTTGATCATTATCAACGTAATTAGCATGAGGGTCTGTCTAAATACAAACCAGATTAAATGCAAAAAGTTGTATCACCCATATATGCGTTAACGGGCAGGGCCGGAGTGGCTCAATGTGACGATGGGAAAATTCCCAATGGGTCCAAGTTTTTTCTAACATAACTGCGGAACGAAGGTTTAAAATTGTGGAAAAGAAAAGCTCAAAATTTTGTGTAGGGTTCCATAATATTTTTTTATATTTAACCATTGATTTTATATTAATTAGATTGGCACTGCATGTAACAAATGGCCGTAATTCAAAAGGGACGTGCGTAGTTATCAATGCAATACCTTTTGCGTTCAGAGGCCTACAATCACCAAAGAATAGCTTACATTTTTTTCTAGGCCCCGTTAATAATTCCTAATATTCTACCATTGATTTTATATGAAACAAATTAATACTGTCTATATAACAAATAGGTGCAATTCAAAAATCTCCCGCTACCAAAAGAGTGCGCTTTTCTTTACCACTTATAATCCAGCGAATTATCTAAACTTTGGTCTATAATAATCTAAATCCGGTCCTGTTAATAATGAACTTTAAAAATCACACAAGTAACAGGATCGGAATCGTGATTAAGTGCAGAGCAGCAGCTGGTTTATGTATATGAATGACTTCGGCTAGCAGTAACAATAGAAGTATTAGTCGTTAAACTTCTTCGTATGACAGACTAATGTTCGATAGCCCCAGGCCTTAATCCAGCATAAGAAAGACGTGGTGGAAAGAACATGAGTGCGTGTTAATAATAGTGTGGTAGCGACACGCTGCGCTAATAGCCGCTACTGGTTTGACCGCCCACTGCCTGAAGACACACACTCATGCACACATAACCTACCCTGGTATCTGTCAAATTGACTGAGCTTTTGGGCTTAATGCGTTCTGCCTTTGGGGCAATTTATAATTTTTAAATTAAAATTAGTTTTGAATCATTTAAGTTTGTTGGTTTTTAATTAACATAAATTTTCGTTGTGGTAAGGTAGGTTTGCAGTAGTTTCTCACTGTAGTGGATCCCTATTTTTTTATACAGGTTTCAAAATTTCCAAATATATACAGTGTTTTACAAAATTAGTCGACTTTGTTGTAATCATAGCATACAGTGTAATTCAAAAGTGTGGAACCAGCTCGATGTTTTTAAGGGTTTTCTGAACAAACAAACATAATAATTGTAGATATTGGTAGGATGAAAATTGAAAATCCCCCACTGGATGAAATAATATCCCACTTATTTGTATTAATGATTTATAGGTCATTGTATTACAAGGAGAAGATCCATGGAATGGCCTTTGTGGTCTCCAGACTGAATCCTTTAAACGTTTTTTTTTTGTAAGCTATGAAAGTGATATTTTTTAACTCTATGATGAAAATATTTTCACATCTAAAGATGAAAATAAGAATGACAAATTTAATGGAAAGAATGCATTTATTGCTATGGAAACGACTTTACAAACAGTAATTTCAGTAATTTGCATTGTGACAGTTCGATTTGAGTTACATTGAACTTGAAAGTTTTGAACTTGAAACTGCAATATCGTAGAAAAAAATAGCATTTCCTACTCGAGATGAAATACGTTTTTTTCGTTCGCGGACTTGCCCCACTAGCCGCTAATGCGGCTCGTAAACAACTGTCCGCTCACGGTAAAAACGGTATTTTCATCTCTTGTTGCAAAATATACTATTTTAATGCTTTTACCTTTCTCTCCATTCTTGATTTTTTCGGCTAATGAATTTTGTTTTCGATTTTACTCCTTTAATTTGTGAGAAGAAGAGAAAATACATTCTTCATTATTTCGGTAGGCGCATCGCATCGAAAGGACAAAGAATCCGATTTATCGGTAACATTTATGCAATAAGCCATATTTTATTAATTATTTTAGTGATCGGTCTGTGGCTTCTTTTATATCTCACTTTATTAATGAGCCTGCCACGATCTTCTTAGGGGAACGGAAGGACGACCTGTTGGCAAGATTGTCTTCAGACTGTGTACTTTTTGTGGATCGCTCGGTATTGCCCCCAGTTTCCCCTGCCCTTGGCTCTTGACTACCGGGTTCCATCTTGCGGATGTGCTGGTTTTTCCGACCTTGATCTCTTCATCCTCAGGTACGTCAGTACTCAACCTATGAGCAATCTTCTCCCAGGTCGTCCTTCCGCTTACTTGAGACAGTCATGGCTCATTCATTAACTAAGTATGATATAAATGACAGTTACGGAGTCATTGTAGATGGTTATAATCACCTCGCCAGGTTCATTTTGCTCTCGACGTGGGGAATTGAGACCGGTTGGTTACATAATTAGGTTAAAGACATACGACTTATTGCATGATGTTACATACACATTGGATTCGTTGTACGGTAACGGACAATAATCAGGATGGCCAAATGTGAGACGTCTGGAATCTTGGTGATTCCCCGATTCCGGGTTGAGTCGTTGGACCAAGGAGCAGTGAGCAGTAGTGATGGGCATAATCGACTGATTTTCATAATTGAATGATTGCCATTCGAATGAATTTAATAATCGAATGATTCATTCGAAAAAATCATTCTGAGGTAAAAAACAGTAAAAACGCCCTTTGCTTGCTTTTCAGATGCTCTAATGGATGAATTCTTGTTCTCATTGTCTTTCCTCGGGGCACTCGGCAAAAACCTTCTGCTTGAAATAGTTCGAATGCCTTGTGATGCGGTGCTTCCTAATATCCTAATGTTCAAATCAATCATTCTGGTCTCGTTGTCACGTTTGTTAGTCGCAGAAGGCTGTCATTATTTATTAGGATTCTTTCTGCATTGGGTATTTGCATCTGACTGGTGTAATGGGTATCGCTTTAACAGTAGCTTTTTTAAAACAGAAAAATTTAACATTGTAGAATCATTCGAATGATTTTCCGTAACTTCTTAAGATATTACTCTATAATCGAATTTCGATTATTTTCATTCGAAATATCTTATCAGTAGTAGATTTGCCTCACGATAAATTTGTATTTGCTTATTGTTGTATTATAAAAAATTCAAAAAGGGAACGTGTTTCAAATATTAGAAAATCCAAGCAAAATGCTTTGCCATGTTGTACATTTAGATATGAGCTAACAATACCAATTTTGAACATTGTTTTTATTTTCTTTTAAAAATGACGTCAGCGAGAGTAGAGAAAAATTAAATAAAGAACGGGAGTTGCATGAGGTATTGGGGAAGGAAATGCTCTTTCTTGTGCAGAGAGGAGGGAAGTGCGCTAATATGTCAATGCTCGTCGATAATAGGGAAAGATTCGCGGAATAATTATAAATCAATGTCTTATGCTAATGTAGCGTGATCGATAGATGTTATCAGGATCCGCTGCTGTGTAAGAGGAAGTTATAAATCGTTTGAAATCTAAAATTGATCTGAGAATTCTATCCACATTAAATCGGCGGGCACACCTCTGTCATCTGCAGACATTTTATGCGCTATCGAGTTTTCCAGGGAAACTTTTTTAAAGCTTTTAGGGAGATAAGGTGAGAAATGTGTTAAGGGATGATTAAAAGGCCAGAGCGACGCTGGCAGCGCAGATAACGCCGGTATAGTTTATTCTGTCGCACATATCTCGATAACGCTCAATCATTAGTCTGTCTCACTCTGGAAGTCACTAATCACCTGGCTCCATGCCCCGACATCCCTCCTTATAATAACCGAGAGCTACCGCTTCAATAATGATAACGTTTTTTGTTGGATTAATCCTCACAGAAAATGCATTCATAGTCCATATCTCATATCTCAGTTTAATGGGAATCGTTTTTCATTTTGCTGCTTTTACAGAAGAAACCTCTTATGTGGATACTGTTTAACACACTTTAATTAGCATCCACCATATATCATCCACATAAAAACTTGCACCTTCTTCGAAATCCTTAAATGCTAAAGCTCAACCTTTTATTCACACAGTTATTTCATTTCATCATCATCAAACTTTCGTCAGAACCTTCTCTTACAGAGCGTAAACAGTTCTAGTAAAATTTCATTGATTGTACCTAATAATAAATCAAAATTTACGAAGAACTCACAGTAGGTCAAGTTAAAACGAATTAGGTACGTAAACGCAAGGAATTTACAAGTGACGAGCCTTGTCTCGAAATTCGAGACTATTTGCAATTTTTTCTTTTCAAATTTTGGAGACGAGAAGAGAGTTAGTTGGTTCGCACTGAGACTAGTAGCAACACTAGTATCGGGTCCCAAAATTTCTCGATCTTGTCTTGTCTGGTCTTGAAATTTCAAGACTAAGTGTCAATTTTACTTGTTTCAAATTTATAAACAAGGGTATCAGTAGTATCAGAGTTTAGAAATTTTATTTTTCGACCTTGTCTAGAAACTTCGACACAGAAGTACCGATTTCGCATTTTGAATTTGGAGACGAGACGGCAATTAGTGCTTTCGGACCAGAAATGTCTCAGTCTCGTCTTGAATATCCGAGATGATAGTGCCAATTTTTCTTATCTTAAATTTTAGAGACATAACGAGAGTTAGTCATTTTGAGACGAAATTAGCGGCGAAACTTGTGTCAAATTGACAAATTTCTCAATCTTATCTTAAAAGATCGAAGGCGGATGTAACAATTCGTCTCGTTTTGAATTTTGAAGGCGGCACGGCAATTGGTTCTTTCATGGCGAGATTTGCGGCAAATCTAGTGGCATCGAGACCAGACATTTTTCAGTCTCGAATTGAATATCCAAGATGCAGTGGCGTAACTACCATGGGGCAGAGGGGGCAGTGGCTCCCGGGCCCGATGTCTTAAGGGGCCCTGTCACGAGCCACGAGTTTTCATTTTATTTTATTTCTCTATTATGAAGTTTTTTCAATAAAAATTTTTGATTTTCGACAGTCTTTATTTTTATATTCAACAAAAAACATTTAAAATTCCATGTAAGTAAGTATGTACTAATACAATGAAAAATACTGAAGTGAGATATATATTTAGTAATAACCCAACACCCACACTTTTTGGTACCGACCCAAACACATTAACTTCAGAAAATTTTAAGATTTGCTTATCTTAATTAGACACGGCTTTATTTTATTTATTTTCATGTACTACACTGCAAATAATTTTTTTCCTGTTGAAGAAATTGTTGTTATTATCAATTACTTTATTATTGAAGTTGTTTTTGAGGATGGGGCCAGGGCCCAAAAACTGAAGTTACGCCACTGCCAAGATGAGACTAGCGGCAACACTAGTGTCCAGTTTACAGTCTCGATCTCGTCTTGAAAATTCGAGACGACAATATCCAATTTTTCTCGTTTCAAATTTTGGAGACGAGACAATAATCATTCTTATCAAGGCGAGGCTTGTGGCAACGCTAGTGTCGGGACCAGAACATTTTTCAGTCTTATTTTAAATATCCAAGACCACGGTACCAATTTTCTCGTCTTAAATTTTTGAGACACGAGAATTAGTTGTTTTTAAACGAAACTAGCGGCAACGCTAGTGTCAAGTTTACCAATTTCCGATCTCGTTTTAAAAATTTTTAGACGAAACTTGCAGCAGCAATAGTATCGAGAAGAAAAATTTCTTGGGCTCATCTTGAATATCTAAGACGATAGTACCAATTTTTCACTTCAGAAATCATTTTTAGACAAAACTGGTGGCAAAATTTGAGTGGAAACCAACAAGTACTCAAATTTGTCTTGAAAATTCAAGATAAAAGTACCAATTTTTCTCGTCCTCGAAATTTGAAACGAGAATAAAATTAACTATTTTTCGATTAAACAAGATTGTTGTTTTAATTTTTCTTAAATTTTTGAGACTAGACTAGAGTTAGTAGTTTTTAGGCGAGACTGCCGGCAATATTAGTGTCTAGATCAGAAATTTCTTGGTCTTGTCTTATTTCGTATTCCAAATTTTGAGACGAAAGGGCCAATTTTTCTCGACCTGGAAATTCAAACCGAGACTAGTATTGACTATTTTTGTATGAGACGAGACTCGTGGGCTACCTTTTTTTGATTTTTGAAGACAAGACGAGTGTTTGTCGTTTTAGGCGAGACTATCGGCATGATTAGTGTCGAGACTAGAAATGTTTCAATCTCTTGTTTCGCCTTGAAAATTCGAGACGAACGAGCCAATTTTTCTCGTTTTGGTGATTCTAAATGAGACTAGGAGTGACTATTTTTCTTGGGACAAGATTCGTGGGCTAATTTTCCTCGGATGTTGGAGAAGAGACAAGCGTTAGTCATTTTTAGACGAAACTATCCCCAAGATTAGTGTCGAGACTAAAAAATTCTCGTTTCCTATTTCGTTTCGCCTTGTGACGAGAGAGACAGTTTTTCTCGAAGGGTAAACCGCTAGTGGAAGTAGGCGTACAAGGTAGTGGAAGTACGTGGAAGTAAGGTGGAAAAAATGTTTGCGAGAGACTAAAATTTGCAAGACTAGTGGGGGGAGCATAAAAGTATTAATTTCGTCATGAAAATTGGAGACGAGAGAGTATTTTTGCATACCGTGGAAATTCGAAACGAGACTAGAATTGACTATTTCCCGATTGGACGAGACTTGTGGAAAAACTACAGATGCAACCTTACATGAATTTTAAATCCAAATGCAAGAAAAAAATTGACTTTGAAGTCGAAACACAGGAAATTTAAAAAAAATAGAGATATTTTTGAAATGTCACACTTTTGGAAACAGCAAGGCAGGAAATAAATACATAATTATAATTAGACTATCAATGATCTCCAGCAAGAAACAAGGAGCAGCAGTAATGGAAGCACGAAGAAATTGTTTAATCTTCCCTAGAGGGCTGAAGCAGCGTCACCATCGCAGCAAGATACGCTCTTATCTACCCCAGACTAATGCAAGTCTAGGAATTTATTTTAAAAATAACGCATAAACTCGCACGGTTACATGACCAGATAATTAGACGTAAGATAGAATAAAACCCCGCGATAAAACTGGATAAAATATACGACGCCTCAATTTGTATCGAAGCTGATAATACCTAATGGCTAATAAATACGTGCAGATAATGCCGCTTCAATTTATACTGTGAGAATGCGTTTTTATTTCTAAATGCGGAGGGAGACGGATCGTACTCGTTAAATTTAAACTTTATTTCGTTAAAATTGCCCAGCTTTAAATTGGCGTTTTAGGACTGTAGGACTTTCTGATTTGGGGGTTCAATTCTGAATTTAATTTTATTTAGAACCAAAAACCTTAATCCAGAATAACTAATCTCGTAGTAAAGCTTTGTAACACCAAATGTTGATGGAATTTAAGCTAAAAATTCAGAAATTTTTCAAGGATTTTGTTTTTGCCTTAAACCAGTTCTATTTTTATGCAATTTTATCTAATTTTCCAATTTAAAATTAGAACAACTGAAAGTATTAGATCTAATGGAACATTCCCGGGGGTGTTATCGAGTGGAAATACATGTTTCCCAAAGTCGAGTAGTTTTGACATTTTTGCCTCAAACCTCCTTAGTTTTTCCATTTTTTTTCCGAATTAAAATTGGAAAAGCTGGAAGCATTAGACCTAAATGAACATTCTTGCGTGTGTTAATGTGTGTAGATATGTGTACTTGTGCACATTCGAACCCATTACCCGTTAGATAATCACTTCAACCACGATCGTGCACTTATCTCACATTGAAGTCTCCAGCTTCTCGTGACGTCTTCACCATGGTGTTATCACATTTGCGTATAAGTGCATCATTCTAAGAAACTATTCTGCGCTGCAGATTAAGCAGCTTTAATTTCACATTAGAATTCGATTTGGATCTTTTCAGTTTTTCTTAATTATAACTAACGGGAGGTTTTCCTGGTAGCGGAGGCTCCAATTTCAAGTCCTAAAATAGTGGGAACTATCAAGCTGCATGTGGAGCAACGATTTTTGTCAAATGAACCAAGAAAGACCTATAACACACATAGAAGGAGCCACGCGACGCCAGAATCGGCGATATGCAAATCTGAAAGATCGTGACGCACGACACATATACACGCTGTGCCTTAATTAAGTCAAATAGATTCAACACAGGGACTAATCACTCACTTGCGGTATTAAAAATATTGTAGACTGCGGAAATGAAGTAATTTAGATTGTTATGTGCCACTAGAATTAAGATAAGATCGTCAACCATGAAAACCTTCATTAATCTTCCGAAAAAGAAACGGTAGCCAACCAACCCCAAAAAATTCTCCTTAAAAAAAGAATATTTTACATCCAAATGTCGAAGCCTTGAACCTGCAATTCAATCAGCAAAAACTGATCTGTTGCTTCACAACAGACAACACTATCAAGTGTTCAAACTAACAGTTTTTCTGGAATTGAGCTTCGCAAAAAAGGATAAATCAAATTGAAACAAACCTACGTTGGGTGAACAAACTTAATCAGATAGCAAAATGTAGATAAGTACTAACTTACCGAGTAGGCGAAAGAGTAGCTTATCGTCCCAACGATCTTTTGTAACGTACATGTAAATGTTTTGTGTGTACTTTTTTCAAGCTACGAATTTAATATTAATTTATGCTATACAGCCCACTCCTGATTTGTTGATTAGTACTTAATGGCGGTTAGGAAATTGTACTTAAGGTGGTCTCACATCAACGACTGAACTTTGAAGTAAAAATAATTGGGAGAATCAATTTCATCAATAGTTTTATCCAAAGGTTGGAGGCGGATTAGTAAAATTAACGAACAACGTCAATTATAGTGATAAAATTCATTACATGGTAAAAACTGTACATAGAACAAAAATAAAATAATTTAATCAACAACCTTTGGGATATTTCCATTCGCACTGTATTAAAAAAAGGCGAGATATCTGATTGGGGAATATAAAATCTGCAAGGTCCACACTCCAACTTTAGACACGTGTCGTATTGAAGATATTATCAAAACTATCTGTGATAAATTTTCATTTCTATTTTAATTCATGCGCTATCATTCAGGAGGTCCTTTCCAAAGGTTGAAACAAAAACAAATCCGATGTAATTAAGATGGATTTTAAATCAAAGAAGCACGTGTACTTGGAATTCAAATATTGTCAGAATTTTCTGGATTTCGATGTTTAATTGAAAGTACTTGCATCCTATTCTGTTAGTCATACTACGTATGAACGATACGTTTCCCAATACAAAAATAGCAAGATAAAATAAGACATGGTATTTGGCAACTTTATCACTTTATTATCAGCTATAAAAATCAGCGATCATCAGAATCTAAATACGTAGGCACCATCTGCTCAAATTAAAGGTCATTGTCATTTCCAAAAACAGACACCTATTTTTTGATTTATCGTTATTTTCATACATATGCCGCTTATAAAGGGCTTCGCGTTGCTATGAGGTCAAGAGTAAAGATTTTAATCTGGTCGGGTACAGTTCAGGTCCGGGTCGGGTACGGTACGGGTCTGGTTCATATTACAATGACCACGTTTTGTAGAAATGTAAATCGAGTACGGGTTTGTCCGGGTAACTCGATCGAGTTGGAGTTGGTACGCCTGGGGTGCGGGTCGTCTCTACAAAACCAGACCCAATTTCGCAGAGATATCAATAAGTTTTACTAGTTGACTTGGCCAAATCTGGATCGGGTTCACAAAACACCATCCGGTTTCGTAGAGATGTCTGTTGGGTACGGATTTGACGAATAACCGGGCCGGGTCCGGGTCGGGTCCACAAAACAAGAGCTTATTTTGTAGAAATGTCAATAGGGTAGTAGTTTGCCCATGTAACTTGGCCGGATCTGGGTCGGAATCACAATCCACGACCCGGTTTCATAGAGATGTAAATCGGGTACGGGTTTGACGATAACCGCGCCGGTTTCGGGCTTCGTTCACGTGGAATCCGGGTGGGGTCCACAATATAGGCCCAATTCCGTAAAGACGTCATTAGGGTACGGGTTTCACCGGATAAACTAGCCTGATTGAAACAAGACCCGGTTTCGTAGAAATGTCTGTCGGGCACGGATTTGACGAATAACCGGGCCGGGTCCGGGTCGGGTCCACAAAACAAGACCTTATTTTGTAGAAATGTCAATAGGGTAGTAGTTTGCCCATGTAACTTGGCCGGATCTGGGTCGGATCCACAATCCACGACCCGGTTTCATAGAGATGTAAATCGGGTACGGGTTTGACGATAACCGCGCCGGTTTCGCGCCTCGTTCACGTGGAATCCGGGTCGGGTCCACAATATAGGCCCAATTTCGTAAAGACGTCATTAGGGTACGGGTTTCACCGGATAAATTAGCCTGATTGAAACAAGACCCGGTTTCGTAGAAATGTCTGTCGGGCACGGATTTGACGAATAACCGGGCCTGGTCCGGGTCGGGTCCACAAAACAAGACCTTATTTTGTAGAAATGTCAATAGGGTAGTAGTTTGCCCATGTAACTTGGCCGGATCTGGGTCGGATCCACAATCCACGACCCGGTTTCATAGAGATGTAAATCGGGTACGGGTTTGACGATAACCGCGCCGGTTTCGGGTCTCGTTCACGTGGAATCCGGGTCGGGTCCACAATATAGGCCCAATTTCGTAAAGACGTCATTAGGGTACGGGTTTGACCGGATAAATTAGCCTGATTGAAACAAGACCCGATTTCGTAGAAATGTCTGTCGGGTACGGATTTGACGAATAACCGGGCCGGGTCCGGGTCGGGTCCGCAAAACAAGACCTTATTTTATAGAGATGTCAATAAGGTAGTAGTTTGACCATGTAACTTAGCCGGATCTGGGTCGGGTTCACAAAACACGACCCGGTTTCGTAGAGATGTAAATCGGGTAAGGGTTTGACGATAACCGCGCCGGTTTCGGGCCTTGTTTACGTGGAATCCGGGTCGGGTCCACAATATAGGCCCAATTTCGTACAGACGTCATTAGGGTACGGGTTTGACCGAATAAATTAGCCAGATTCAAACAAGACTCGGGTTCGTAGAGGTGTTAACCGGGTGAGGATTTGACCGAGTAACCGGACCAAATCCACAAAACAGGCCCATCTCCATGGAGATGTAGATAGAGTATTAATTTGACTAGGTAACCTAACTGGATCTGGACCGGGTCCACAAAACAAGGTCCGGTTTCGTAGAAATGTTAATTGGGTTGGACCGAGTAACCCGGCCGGGTCCGGATCGAGTGCATGTGAGGTCCAGGTCGGGTCACATCGGTACGGGTTTGATCGGCTAACTCGTCCTGAACCCGGTTTCGTAGAGATGTCAATCTGGCACAAGTTTGGTCGACTAAACCGGCCTAGACTAGATCGGGTTTGAATGGTTTCCGTTTCGGGCAACAAAACAAGACTCAATTTTGTAATGATGACAATGGGCCACGGGTTTGACCGGATAACTCGACCGGATGCGGATCGGGTTTAAAAACAAGATCCGATTTCGTATAAATGTTAATAAGGTACGGGTTTAATCAGGTAACTTGTCCATATGCGGGTCGGATCCACAAAACTCGATCCGTTCATACATACCACAACAAACTCAAGCCAAAACGAAAGCAGTCAACCAGTGTTTTGGTGTGGCTTTGTGGCCAAATCCGATTTGAGTTTGAATCCGGGTCCGTGCTCGAGACCGGTCTGGATTTTAAACCGAGTCGGCGCGTGCGACTGCGTCCGAGTATAAATCCAGGTCGGAATTTGGTCGTTTCTTGTGTTGGCGGATTCGGGTTAGTTCGTGTAAATAAATTTACACACGTTGACACCTCTAGTTACAAGGGCTGTGAAGGAATAATGCAGCTAAAAAACAAAGCAGGGGTTCAAATTTTGTGGAAAACGCAATTAAGATTTCAAACCAGGAAAAAAATGTTACTAAATTTTTATGTAAAGAAAAATATGTGAAAGTAGCTAAATGAAGAAAGTGAAAAGGATGTCGAGTACGCCCAAATCTCAACCAAATGTTACATACTAATATTTTAAGTTGTGCTTATCCCACTTCTGATAATAGTACCTTGTTGAGATGAAATTGTTTCAACTTGATGTGGAGGTTAGTAAATTAATTCTTCCTACAAAGAGACACAAGAAGCAAAAATAGAGTACCCGTTTCATACTAAAAATTCAAAGAACGTTCAGGTGTATGTGGCGTGTAAATTTAAAAGTCACAACGGCATAACACAAGCAAGCCGAATCCTTAATTAAATTTCGTGCTAATTTAACAAGATACTTAAAGTCTCGTTAGAGTATTTGTTGAAAATTTATTGACGTTCGGTTTTATAGCTTTATTTGAGTGCCGATGGTGTATTGGGTTGGCCCCGGAAAGTAATTGGACCAGCTGTGCCGCCTGTGCCGGGGATGATTGACAATGGCTAATGCTCGGTGTTACGTATGGTGTTCGCTACATATTGGAAATACTGGAGGCTGTATAATTAATAACATTAGCGATCGTATCTGACAAAGCACACTCGCACCAGCCCTGAGCTATACACACAGCTGATCTATATCGCGCTAGACATTCCGAACTCTAATTAAAGATCCTTATCGCCAGCGAGAACTCCCATCCACCGTCTTATTAATTCCTAATATCTTTAATCTGCCGTGCCATCGAATTTTTGAGTTACTTATTAGTATTGTTTTTAAATGTTCGCTTGGGTTTTACTTACATGACTTCCTTTAATGTACGACCAACTTGTAAACTTGTAAGGACGTCAGTTTGTGCGATTATCTTCAACTTTAATCTATTTCTAATCTCTAAACGTTATTTTTAATTGGTAAGACAATAATTATCATACTTATCATTGTATCAGTCACGATGTCGAATAGGACAAGAGTACAGATCGGTCATATTTTAATATTGTGTTAATGTGAAACGGTGTCGGCAAATTTTGAATATGATCTCCTGGAGTGCCTCGGGGATTTTACCTTGAGTCATTGTTGTCTCAAATGTATGATGATATCTTGTACAGTGAGTCTTATTATCATATATGTTAATATTTGTGGACGACCTCAATAATAAAAAATTCTATATCAAATCTCATAATCAATGTATAAGAACGAAATTAAATCTGAAGTTCTGCATAATGCATGAGGATGTTTGCTGTTCTGCTAATAAGCGTTGTTAGAATATCGTGTCGTGTATTATAATTCGATAATTGTTTTCTATTATTGTTGCGTGGGCTCGATTACGTGGACGACATCAAGATAGACGGCGCCAAAATTTTTGCAACTGCTACATGTAAATGTTTTTGTATATTTAATTGACCATATTGGTTTCCAATCTTCAACATTTTAATTTCTTACATTCTGTCTTAATTGCGTTGGTGTAGAGTCGTGATTAAGGGTTTCGTTATCTGGAGTAACAGGTGGCAGAGGACAGTTAATAATGATTATTGATTGGGTCGACAGTGATAGGCGCGTATCGTGGTGCTGATGTGATGTATGGAGAAGCCGCGAACAGGCGAGTTGGTGTCGCGTAGGCCGCTGAAGAACTGCTTCATTAGAGCAGGGCCGCGACATGCGCGACCCGTGTACTACTTGCTCTTATCATTCTTGCATTTGTACCAACCTGTTCTTCATCAATCCTCCACCTAACGTATAACTTATGCTGCGCTCGCAATATTTTATGAGTTGTCCTGGTACCGATTGGTATCTTTCTCTCGAAGCCCGCTTCTGATCGTATCGCAATTCATGTTTCCCGGTACACTCACACTTGATCTATCTAACATTTACATTTTGTTGCAGGGGAGGACGAGGAGTGGGGGAGCAACGATGCGAACGCGATGGCAACTGAGGAAGTCACAGCGTCTCATGGGAACGACACGGCGGGGGAAAGCGACAAAGTTTCCACGTCAGGATCTATCGCTGAAGACGATAGACCCGATAAAAAAGTGTCGGTGAAAGAAGGAGCGACGCCGCGGTTAAGGCTCAAGGCCAGTCTCGCAACGGATCCCGCTTTGCAACCTCAAGCAACGGTCGTTACCAACGTAAAACGCGATCCAGATGCCACCTCGTCTCCTCCAAGTACCAGCGAATACTTGGCTTCGTTGCCGCCAGCTTTGCAAACAGTTCTGGCAAATAGTAGATTCTTTTTGCCACCCCATCTCTCCAATTTGGCTGAAACTCCTGTCCGACCTGAACCTGCAGAGGTACCACGACAGAGTAGCGCGCCGATTTTTATGTGTGCACCTTGCAGTATAAGGTTCTCTTCACTGAGCACGCTAGAAGCCCACCAGACGTATTATTGTTCGCACAGGATCAATAAGCCAAGTAGTGACGCAGAAGAGGGCAAGTCTGGTGCAACGGAAGCTAGTGGTAATCAGTCAGATCAAGATGGATCTGAAAATGCTACGAAATCAATTCGTACTGGAAAACAATACACTTGCACTCACTGTTCTTACAGCGCAGACAAGAAAGTGAGTCTTAATCGTCACATGCGCATGCATACTGTATCTCCTAGTCCTGTAAATCCCCCTACGCCGATATCGAATGGAGATGTTGGACAAGATAGTCAAGATCGGTACTGTGCCGATTGTGATATACGTTTCAGTTCTCAGAAAACTTTTAGAGCTCACAAAATGCATTACTGTAGTTCGAGACATATGAATAAACCCACTGTTGCAATTACCCCTACAGGGGTGCCTACGGTGGTTGTAAGTTCCAAAACAACGTCAAGCTGTACTTCAGGTTCCACATCAACATCGCCAGTTGACACATCGACCTGTAGAACCCCTCCATCTCCTGCAGCAGCTGTACCATCTCAACAACCCTTCCTGGCATTACCAACGAACCCCATACTTATAGTGCCATATTCCGTATTTCGAGGTGCCAGTCTTTTACCAGGTCTTTTGCCAAACGTTGGCGGTTTACCCGCTCCAGATACCCCGTGTTTCCTGTTACCTAATGGAACTTTGCAACCAATGTCTCAAGCCGTTCCTTCCAATGTTAACTCTCAGTCGGAAGTTTTAAAATCCGTTAACAAAACTAAAGAACCGTTGATCACACGAGACTCGAGCGCCCCTTTGGATCTCAGCATGCGAAAAACACCGGAACCTAGAGAACTCGTGATTAACCTTGGGGATGATCATGAAAAGGAAAATATTAACCAAAGGTCGCCCACTCCAGAACAAATCATATGCGCACCATCACTTCATGGATCGCCACCTTTAACACCTTCTTCTCTGAGAGAACCGTCGCCGATTCAAATTCCTTCTCCTAAACG
Source organism: Ctenicera cuprea (assembly GCA_958336395.1). Classification (NCBI taxonomy): domain Eukaryota; kingdom Metazoa; phylum Arthropoda; class Insecta; order Coleoptera; family Elateridae; genus Ctenicera; species Ctenicera cuprea. The sequence goes on along the minus strand of OY284487.1, from coordinate 15,913,488 downwards.
AAAACATGAGCAAGATTCTTCAAGAAGCAATAGCCCTCGATTATCGAGGCTAACACCGAAAATTATATCCGATATGGAAAAATCACAACTCAGTCCCGAGGGCAGCAAAAATTTAACCCCGCCGTTTGGCATTCCGGCCTCTTTGCATCCTTTACTGCTAAGAACTGGGTCAATTTCGCTTCTACCGCCAGAATTACAGATAAGACTTGCGGCTGGAGAATTACCAGCGGGCCCTCCAGCCGCACCTCAAGTTCTGGTAAAGCAAGGAGTATCGAAATGCAAAGAGTGCAATATCGTTTTCTGCAAGCACGAAAATTATGTAGTGCACAAAAAGCATTACTGTTCGGCTAGATTGCAGGACGATGAAACATCAAAAAATTCTGGAAGCCCCCCTGTTAGTCCTGGAAGTGCTGGCGCAACCAGCCCAGCGGGGCAATACCAGCAACTAATTTGTCTTGCGTGCGGAATCAAATTCACATCACTAGACAACCTCAACGCGCATCAGGCTTACTACTGCCTTAAAAGGGGCGATGTCGAAGTAAGAAGGTGTGGGAAGTGTCGAGGAATTGCAGAACCGGGGCATCAATGTGTACCATCAGGACCATTTGCTGGATGGAAGTGCCCCTGTTGCGACGTGGTGAGTGCAACAGCCAGTGCTGCCCAGAGACACATGGATACGCATACAGGGGTCAAAGCTTATCGTTGCACAATATGCCGGTATAAGGGAAACACGCTGCGAGGCATGCGGACTCATATCCGCATGCACTTCGATAAACGCTCACCAGACTTACAGGTAATATATCATTATCTCCTCGCCCATTTATCTACACTACACTATGTAATTTATAAACCAGTTACTTTCGAAAAAGCAGTAAATCCTTCGTGTAAAATAATACTAGGACGAAATTTTGTTCATAATACACGTAAAATACCAAATAAAGTCGCATCAATCCTAATTAACAGTGGTTTTTTTCATTGAGAACGGTCAAGTTAAATTTCAACGTAAATACACACTTTTAGCTTTTAACCAATTGTTATTCAGTTAGGAAACAATTTTAGTTGCAAAAAAATTATTGCTGCTTATCCATATCTTTCGTATTTGTTTTACTATTTTTTTTCACGATTATTTATTTTATTGTTGCAGGAAGAGAAGTATATCAGCTACATATTGGAAGACGATGGTACAAATGTGGTGGAAACCAGCATGACCCCATCTACAACGGGACCCTCCGGCGTGACCGACGATCGGGCGGTGTCCCCAAGTTCCGAGGGTCGTGTTGAACCCCTCCATCATTGTGCCCAATGTTCCTACAGCTCCGTATACAAAGCAAACGTTCTTCGACACGTTAAGCTGGTACACAGTTCCCCTGAAGAAGAACATCTTTCTAATGGCTCGACTGATAAAACCTCAAAATCCATGCCGACTTTGGAAGAAGACGAAGAGATAGTGGTTAAGAAGGAAGCCATAGAACCTGAAGTTATTATAGCGCCAGTAGACGAAACGAGCAGAGATGAATTAATGGATGCGTCTGTTGAGGGAAAGCCCAAACAAGAGCCCGCAGGCGAAGAAGATGGTTCCAAAGAGGAAGTGAAACTGAAGAATGATAAGTATTGCAAATCTTGCGATATTTCTTTTAATTATTACACGACGTACGTGGCGCATAAGAAATTTTACTGCTCCAGTCATGCTGGTGAAATTACGAATGCTAACACTAATAACAACAATCCGACTACTAGAGCGGCCGAAGCTTCTGTGCTTTGAGTGCGGGCTTCGACTTAAATGGAAGTTAGAAAGGTCTGAAGAACACATAAGTCTCATAAAGGTTAATAATCTCATTGTGGCGAAGTGAAATGACCGATGTCCGTGTTAAAATTTGGGCCAGTTCATATTGTATACGCGTCCTTTGTGCATAATATTGTTAAACATGTTATGTATTATTAAACAATTGTAACTAGCAGTACTAATGGCACCGGCTGGAAAACGTCGGGTGCGAAAATTCTTATTAGTCGTAAACGCCCCTTGCAATATGTTAGTTATTTCGTTTTTGTAAATTTCTTTAAATCATTGTTCTTGTATAGAAAAGATTATGGATAATTTTAATACATTAGGTTTATTAGATGTGTATAAATTCATATATGCCAAAGCATTAACTCACTATATTTGAATAATTTGCATTTTATATTGGTTTAAAACTCGAATCTAGCATGTAAAAGCTTTTATTCATATCATTTAGATAAGAAGTTTCTTTCTCACTTGCAATTTCAACGGTTAATGTTCAAGTGAATAAATGTTATAGCTGTTCGGTGTTTTAAACACCTTCTAAACGTATGCAGTGATTATACTTGGAGACAATAAATTATTTATTTGTAATCATCTCATGTTTATCTCTTCTTCACTTTACATCACATCACAATATGGTAGAAATTTAAATAAAGAGGATATTAAAAACAACATTAATTGTGACAACAACAGTTTCTTTGTCCATCTGATGTAACCAAATTGAGACACAACGGAAGCATGACAAAAAATATATATATTTTTTAAAATATCAGTTCAAATTGCTACTAAAACAAGTCTGCTGCTAAAAGAAACATCATATGCAGAAATAAAATGGTATTTTACCAATTCGATTTAGTAAGAGATCTCCTAATTTTTTAAACAATCTTATTTGTCTCTCTTTGCTAATCTGTTTGTTATGAAAACTAACCCGTTTTTTGCAAATTATTGTACCAACACTGTTTGCACTTCAGAAACAATCTGTTGCATTTTAGGAACCTCCACTTGCTTTAGCATCTCGACAGAATGGTTAGTGTTTCCATTAAACCAAAAGAGAGTAAAAAATATTGGAGAGGTAAGTATTTCTTTTTACAAAAAGGTTGTTAGGGGGTGCATACACTTAAGTTGGTTTTAAATAAAAGTATGTCGCGTCATGCGAGTACGTCGTTAATTTCTGCCTAAACTTTGCTTTATTTCCAAATACCTAATTTCAAAACTGGTTATACTATATCAAATCCAAATCTTAAACAAACATTATAATTGCAGTATCATTCATTTTTGTACATTAAAATGATATGATATTATTATAGTAATCTGTGGAAGTCTAGACGGCGAGACCCCGTTTTTGAATCATTTCCTTCGGTCAAAGTCTAAAGTTTTTGGGACAAAAAACGTTTTGTTTGTTATTATTTTTAATTGTTGGATTTTGAACGTTTAACGTACAGCTCCTATCAGCTTTACTTCTAAGAAATTTCGTTCAACCGCTTAATCGTTCTTGGTTTACCACAAACTCAAAGTAGGTTATAAGCAAAATCGTTAAATCTTAGCAATATTTTCCCAAGGCAAACTATTTTAATTTTATAAAAATCTAGTTAGTCTAAGGTAATTTGCGTATTTCATGCAGCACACATTCTCATGTAGATGAAAGAGAATTCGCATACGTGTGCAAGTTTAGGCAAGCATGAACGGCGGTGGCGCGGCCGTGGGCAGAAAGCGGGGATATATGCAGTTATCGAATCTAAGTAATCTGAACAAGCCATGCATATATTCCATGCACCTAGATAAGTTCGCTTATTTATTATGGCCTTATGCAAATGATTCCACTATCTCGGCAAAAATGCACGAACGGCTCGCTAGTGATAGCGGGCGATACCGGCCAATATTTCGCGGCGACACGATAAGGCAAATAGAACTAAAACCCACACAAAAGAGATACGGGTTTTTAGTTTCCAAGATACGGTTTATGTCTGTTTTCAGATTCGTATAAAATATTGATAGGTAGGTAGATATTCTATCGGTTTCAAGTATAAATGTGCTCACAAATACGGGTATGAAACTAGCTGACGGACTAACGCCACTATACCTTTCTCGCAATCACTTAATCTTTTTTCTACTCAACATTCTTCTCCTTTTTCTATATCTTCCTACAATTATTTCTCTTTTATTTATATTATATATATTTATTTAAGAGATAGCTCTTTCGCGTGGTTTATTACATTCTTATTTCTCATGTTAATGAAGCAACACAGTGCAACACAACCAAAACCAATTTCTTAACTGGAATATTTCCTCAACCCCGTGTTATTTGACGGAACCCTCTAGTATTTTGAATTCCTGATATTGTTTTTTAAAACTCAGACACTGTTATCTAAATGCACTGTCCAAATCGATTTTTCTCCTTTTTAATAATATGCAGAGGGCAGTCATTTTATCCATCGCTCGGTTAACCTGTTGAAGTAATCGAGCAAAAATGAAGCCACCCAGAAATTCATTTCATACTGAAATCTTATTCCAAGTAACGTATTACATCGTCATGTCAATATTGGAGCGGGATAACGGAAATCAAAATTTTTTTAAAAACTGAAAACTGGGAATGAGTGTAATACCGCGCATAGACATAGGTATTAACTATTTGGTAGCCGTAAAAAACGAATTTGAGTGTTTGTTTAATGATGGTAGCCCTCCTCCACTCTTTTCGTCTTTTATTTGTTATATTTGAGTGATATTACCAACTTTTAACCTTACTTCGGCTTTTACACGTTATTAAGGCATCTGACCTATAAAGCATATGTACACACTCACCGACACGCGCACGCACATCAATTTTTTGGTATTCTTGAACCCTAACTCAAGTTTACCCGTCAAAATTTTCGACTGATTTATTACATTCCATCCTCACTTTCAACGGTACGAGCTATAATTTGAGTTGCCAAATCCTGAACCTTCTGGGTGAACACTGGCTTACGGCCGAGAGGGGGACAATTAAAACTTAAATTTTACGTTCAAAAAACCTTGTTTATTGTTTAAATAACAAGTCACCAATAAAAATCATGTTCAAACCAATTACAATAATACAGGGACGGACCCAACTAACTTTTGGGGGCGGGGAGCAATCCTCAATTTGCCAACTACATTAGTTAAAATTCACCAACTTTTTTTTGACACGCGGACAGATATTTTATAGGGATTTTAAATAAAATGGGACAGCAGGGGCATAAAAATAAAAAATATAGATATGTTAAAAAAACTCGTACTTTTTAGGAAACTCTCCCTTCCAAATATGAAGATAGATTACAGAAGCCGTCACTTGAGAAAATTCCCCGCAACAGCAACCACTGGCGTTTGTTTAGAAAACAATGACGTCATTGAGAAATTCGTCATTTCAGCAACCAGTTTCAAAATAGTTGGCCAATAATTCCAACTACAAACTACAAACTACAACTCCTGCGATGCACACTCGAATATCAAAGCAATATTTAAAGCACTGTTCCGTTAAAAGGCACTCGGCTTTGCCTCGTGCTTTTAAACCCGTCGCGCGTGCTTTAAAGGCTTGCTTATACACTTGTATTATAATATACTATTTTGAACCTATATTAATGTCAATGATGAAAAGCTATTTGAATCTTTGTTTCAAAACCACAGGCGTCCGAGACATAATAAGAAAATTGTTGCCATTAACCAGGTTCACAGCCGAATCTGTGTTATTGGCGCTCCTATGCAATTTATATTTCTGCCCCCTCCCACTTACTGCACAAAAATTCAAAATTATGTAAAAATTATGTGACCAGGAGATTTATATAGTAAAAATATATTGAAGAGTAATTTAATATATTTATTACTTTATTTTTCGACTTGTGCCGAAGGCGGATGTCAAACAAAATGAGATAGTGTTATTTTTCAAATATTTTTATAATCATATTTGAATGCAACACAAGGGATGGAAATGATGTGTGACTGCCGATTTTCCATGTAGGGTACGAGCTGTGCAGTTAAAAGTTCGCAGCACGCATGCGTGGTGTAGCTGCCAATAGTAGAACTGACTTGTACTACTACTTTAAGTAGTAGTAAGTATAAATTGAACTGACTTTTGTGTTTTTGGTAAATTTCGAATTGACTGGATAAAAAATAATTTTTACTATTTAGGGAATTTTAGGCGCCCCATTTTGTTTGGTGCCCTTAGGCAATTGCCTAGGTTTGCCTGTTTGCAGATCCGGCTCGGACCACGTTATTAACACAGGACACAATAAGCCATTCTAAATTTCAATATAGCACTGCTTTGCGCTCCCTGGTTATCGCCACTTTATGTGCAGGTTTTCTTCTCTTTCTAAATAGACTGTCAAAGTGGGTAGGTATTACCCAGTTAGAAGTATTTGCTTTTTTCTATTCTTTACTAGTGCGCGTGGAAAAAATGATGTATGTAGGATGCAAACTTGGCTGAAACCCCCAGTACTAGTGGAAAATGTTCTTTGTAAATAAGCGTTTGCATTTGAGATGTTGAAGCATGGATAGGCGTTTGTGAAGTTGAAGGTACTGCTTCTTTTCTTCCACGAATGTGATCGACAGCAATACCACATGTGAATTAAAAATTATCGATAATTCTGCTGCTTCATTGACAACAAAACAGTGTTGTTGCTAGGAAATATCACGACTCCAAAGTAGGTGTGATATTACGGTGCTTCAACACTACTGAGTTGGTCAATGAAAGACAGGATTACGGAAAATTTTTAATGCACAAGTGAAATTTGTTAGAATATTTCACAAACTAAATATTAAAAGTTAAAACACTTAGTTGTCATAATTATTTGTTACTTACTGACACACAAACGCGTTATTTAACTATTAAAGTCAAAAATAGCTATAGTTACAACAGCAATAACACCCGAGATTCCTAAAAAAAAAAATATTATCAGGGCCAGTTAGGGTGTGATTGGTGAAGAGCCTGAAATTACAAGACTGCCATTGGTGGTTATAATGCGAGTGGAATATCCAAAGTAACACAAGATTGAATATACAACAAAAAAGCAAACCTGTTTTTTTGTAAAGGTTCTTGGACTGTAAGAACAAAATGATACTCCAAGGAAGCCCACGATTTGAACTGTAACAATATTAATACCTATGCATTAAATATACTGTTTTCCTTTTCATTGAGAAATTCTAGTTATGCAACGTTAGTAAAAATTTTTAGTACGTTTTATATGATTAAAAAGAAACTGTCTTTAGAAATACAACTTAACGCATAGATATTGCACGTAGTGCCAAACTCATAGACAAACCTAACGCAAACTAGTTAAAATTGAGTATTTTGCAATGGAAACCTCCCATTTTAAGATAAATATGGAAACTTTAAATCTACAGTTTAAATAAATAATTAAAACGAAAGTTAAAGAATACAATAAACATTTTATTAAAAACTAGTATTACTATTGCTGATAACTACAGAACGTACACTCATATCAACAATATTAACAAAATAAGCACAAATCAAAACTTTTACAAAAGTTTATTATGGCGTACAAGACTCGTCATATTCCTCGGAATAGCAAAAATCATTATTCATCTGTGTCTTCACCTTGCTTTTAAACTTTGAATAACTGCTCCCATGTTCTTCTTCCCTATCATAACCAAAAGCTCCGTCATAATCATCACTAGAAAGATCTTCGTCATAATCTAAAGCTACTTTATTCATAGCTCTTAACATATCAACTTCAGTTATACTTTCGTCATCACATTCTGCTGGGCTTTCCACATCAGACTCATCTGGATAATCGTTCCTCCAGTTATTTTCTGCATTTGAATCTTCAGAATCATCTGTGTCAGATTCATTATTATATCTATCATTTCGTGCATCATAAATTACACTGTCGCTGAGTGGGTATACACTAAAAAACGATGTTAAATATAAAATAGTAATAGATTAGTAACAACATACCTGATAAACTCATTTAAGTCTGCATCACCAAAATCGTCAGAATTTGTATAATAAAGATCGTACACAAACTGCGGATTGGAATTATTGGATTCCGTTATAACTTCAATTTCCTCAATCTCATAAGTCTCAATATCAACAATTGTGCAGTCACTTTTTGTACTTTGCTGTGATTCAGAATCGCTTGACCGGAAACTATTAATCACTTTATATCGATTATTTTTGGAAGACGTTTCTTTTTGCTGTCTAAGTTTCTTAATGATATCAGAAGTATGTTTCTTATATTGTTCTTCAGTTTCAGCTTTGGTAGGCTTTTTTATGTGTTTAAAAACATCCTCTTCCTAAAACCAAATTGTTAAAAACAGGAAAGACATTACTTAGTTGTATTTTACCTGATTATTAACTGTGCCTGCAAATTTTAGAACGGCTGATAAATCTTCTTGGTCTTGTGTGCTTGAATCGTCTGTTTTTCTTCGTTTACAATTTAATAATACTGCACTTAACGGATCTTCATTTAATTGCCGTTTAATTCTAATTACTGCAGACATCTTTTGTGCTGGTAATGTAAGTCAGCGACTGAAATGTAAGGTTAAGTTTAAGCTCTTTGTTATATTTTGAATTATATTTATACATGCACATGTGTTATACATTATACCATTTTTTATACAATGACTTACCAGTAGAAATCTGCTTCAAATCCTCGATTTTATTTTAAAATTTCTATACTTTTTTTTAAATTCTTGTAAAATAAAAATAAATGAATATTAAAAAAACTCGTATAAAGTGGCAAAGAGTGCCGAAAGAAGCGATTACTAAAAATTACACTCGCGTTCAAGTTGATAGCCTGCCTCCTACTGTCCTAAACGGCCGACTCGAGATAGAAAGCGTTACCCGTTGTAGCTAAATTTCTAAAATTTTGAGCGACAAGGTTAAGTTTGGAATTTTTGTAATGACAGGCTAGCCAAGGAGAAAAAAACGGGTCTTATGACCTAAGTAAAGAAGAAGAAGAAATTAATTTTCAATAGTTTAATTTGGTGCAGTTCAAATTCAAATCGCCACATAAGTGATAGAAGGTTTGTTTGGATGTTTTGCCTTACTTCAACATTACAATACTGTACAGTTTTGAACTTCTAAAGTGATTACTAATAGTTTTTCATTATCCAACATTTAAAAGCGATTTGAGAAAATATGCTAATGCAAGCCAATCAATAATTAAAAAATAAAAGTTTGTGGCTTTATATGCAGTCTGAATTATTCTACAGTTTTAGTTGATAAGTTATAATGAAGATCTATATCACTCACAAAGTCTTGCAAGTTTGAACTATTGTCAAGTAGAGAGGCCTTACCTAAGCGTTATCTCTTTATTTTCCGAACACCCTATACATTAATAGTTAACAATAGTGAAGACAGATTAATGGATTGTGAATGACTTATAAATGAGTTTGTTTTTGATAAAGGAATTGCAGGAAAACCGTTTATTTGATGTTTTATTTTAATTTTAAAAAAATTAGAACTATTTCAAAGTTGATTAGAACAGCGGGTAGGGATTTTTATCTTAAGGTGTGGTACGGCCATACTGTCATAGAAGTCAGATGATTACCCTTTTTAACCTTATTTCGTTGACGTCATTGCTATTTGTTAACAGAAATTAAATACAAATGATTCATCGTAGAATCATTGACAATCTTTAGTGTTGAAATTAATGTTGGTGTCGAATTGTTTTATTATTACGAAAACTAATTTTTTAAAGCCTTAAAAAATGTTTTCAAGTTCTCCCAATTATACAAAACTCAAAACAAATTTACGATTAGCTTTAAATCGGCTGAAATTATTGGAAAAGAAGAAAACTGAGTTAACCCAAAAAGCAAGGCGAGAAATCGCAGACTACATACAAGCTGGAAAATTAGAAAGGGCCAAAATCAGGGTTGAGCATATTATACGGTAAGTTGCATCAAAAATTCTGTTAATTTTCAAAAGGCTCTTGGCAATCCTATTAGTGTTACCCTTGATCCAAAGCCAAATGTGATTGAATAAACGCAAACGAATAAAGGTATTACATTAAAAAAATAGAATATTTCAGAAAATGTAATGCGGAAAAATATATTTTAGAAAGCTACTAAACACATTAATGACAGTTTTTATGATATGTGGGGTATGTCATACCTCACCTTAGTAACAACGGAAAAGTAGCCAACTAGTATTGGATGTTAATACATATTACTTTTAACAGAAAAAATTATAAAATTATTTATAACATCAAGTTGAGCTTGAGCTGGAGCTTCTAAAGTTTGTGGTTTGCATAGAAACCGGGTTTGGGGATTCTGCTTGTCCTGCCGATTCTATTGTGTTGATGTGGTGCTCTTGGAGGAGCTGGAGACTACAGAGCTCTGAGGAGTTCATGAGCTTTGCTGGGACCTGGGTAGTTGTTGCTTCGCCCTTGAAAGAGCGGACGGTACAAAGGGACTTTGTTTGAACCTGGGGTAGCTTCTGCCTTGTTTGCGGTGCTGGGTTAACTCGACCATCTATCAAGCACACGGCATTGTTAATCAAACTGCTAAGAGCTTGGGGGAAAGAAATTCGGCACAGCAGTATATTAATTGCAATTTTGAGCTATTAAAAGCAAAAATTTCATAAATATTACTTATAGAAAATATGAGATCTTTAATTACGCATTCAACAAGTCCAAAACGAAGTTTTTCTGCCGTTTTATTACTGAGATATGGTGAATTTGTTGTATCCATTTGACCTCTAATTTATTGAGCTCACTTTTTACAACTCGGAACTCCACATAAAATACCATCTAATAACAATTACTAAACATATACAAAGCGGCTAAACTGTACCAATTTTTACTGATCTATAAAATTTATTTTCAAGTATGCAGAAAGGTAGGTGAAAAGTTACTAAAATACTTTTATTGTAGTTTTTTTCTCTTTTTGATCCATTTCAGAATTAAATGTTGTATCACCCTGTATTAGCGTGTAATATGGCAGTAGTACTTTACCAATTTGGTAATCAAATTAATGTATTTTACCATATTTACTTGATTGCAAGGAAATTGAAGATAAGTTATAAAATATTTCTAATAAATATATTTATTTTACAGAGAAGATTATTTGGTAGAAGCTATGGAAATCGTGGAGATGTACTGTGATTTATTGCTGGCAAGGTTTGGTCTAATAACACAAATGAAAGGATTGGATGAAGGTATTGCAGAGGCAGTAGCTAGTATTATTTGGGTGTCACCACGCTTGCAGGCAGACGTTCAGGTATGAGGTCGTGATAATTCAGTGAGATTTACTTACCAACCAACCGGTTTTGGGTTCGAGGCCTGTTCGACTCATGGGTGCTTGTGTCCACCGTTGCATGTTAGATGGGGGCTCACAACCTTAGCAGTTGACACCTCTGTAGCCAATGTCTATTTAAAAAATATACATATAAATTTATTTGTAGGGAAAAATGCTTTTCATATTTTAAAAGTATGCATTTATAAAAGCATTTTTTATTCCAGGAATTAAAAGTAATTGCTGAGATGCTGGGTGCTAAATACGGACCTCAATATGCAGAATCATGTAGAACAGAAACGTCGTCTGCTATCAGCGAGAAATTGAAACATAAGTTATCTATTCAGAGCCCTCCGAAACTATTGGTGGAAAAGTATCTGATAGAAATCGCTAAAAATTATAATATGGTCTATGAACCTGATCCACAAATTATGCAAGAAAGTAAAGGTATGTAAAGTTTAGCTGATTTGTAAAGAAAATATAATTAGTTGTAAAAAATACAGGATGCACCAAATTTAATTTTTTTTATCTATGTGACAAATACCAAAAAACTAGCTTGACGATTTCCATAATCAAATTTATAATACTAACAGGAGCACGTAATTCTAAAATTTGTTATTTATTAACAGATGGTTTACTAATAGATCTAAGTGACAGAAACAATCTAGGTGGAGGAGGACCTCCACACCAAGCAGGATTCATAGGCTATCCACCACCGCCTACACTTCCAATGAGTCCATTTAATTATCCTGTGAGTAAGGCAACGGCAAAGATTTTATACCAATATTTTTTACCAATCAATTGGAAGTCGTCTCATATAATTAATATAAAATTGTTTCGTTTTAACTGCGTACTTCAATTTCCTAACCTACTGTATCATTACAGCCTTTGCCCAATTCTGAACCTTCTAGTGCTATGGGGTTTACTCCACCACCAGCAGGTTCTCCACATAGTGGCTTACCATATGGAGCACCTTTTTCGTATAATATTCCACCTGGAGGAGAGTCTAAGGAATCCAATATTGCTCATGGGGTAAGGAAATTACTTTCTACTTTGTAGAATAAGTAAGATTAGTACTTGTTCAGTTTTTCGAGCAAGCTTATTTGCAACTTAGTTTTGTGTTTTAAAACTAAATAAGGTTTAGAAATAAAACAACCAAGGAACTTGTATGAGAAAAGTTGTAGGTTTTCATTGAAATAGTGTATTGTTTACTCTGTTTACTTCAAAAGTTAAATTCTCAATTCGGTCATGTATAAAAGTTACTCAAAACGTTAAACGGCTTGCTGGTAGAGAGCGTTGAAATAAAAAGTCAAGTCGATCATAAATTTCATATAAATCGGCTAATGATTTGACATTTATCACTTTGAAAGCTATCCATGCATCTTGCCGTAAACATAATAAAATAAAATTTTCGTTTTGTTTCTATGGCACACCAATTTCAATTAGCGGTTTATAAAAATTTATTTAAAAAGTACGAAAAAACAAATCAATTTTTGGTTTACAAAACCTTATATCTAGTCGAAAAAAAATTTAATTCTACATTTGATTGTGTTAAAATATACTGGATGTTCCATTTGAATAACAAAAGTTTGAAGTTTTGTAAAATCTGACACTAAATTATGAACACCCCATATAATAATCTGCTGTTTTTAACATACCGCCAAATATTTTATAATGTGTTAATTATTTGTGCTAAACAGCAAAATGTAAACGTTTTTGGTATCTTAAATATTAATTTTTGTAAATATTAGTCAAAATGTCAAAATTTTTGTAGAAATACAAATTAATTCGAAAATCGTTAATTTTAATAGCATTGAATCTTAATACTTTATACCTGGAATTAAACGAAGACTTAAAATGCAATAATATACAGGGTGTTTCATATAAAATAAAGTGCTGTACGGGCGTGACCAAACACCCAGTATAATCGATAACAATTTTAGGTTATGCAGCAGTAACAAGCAATAACTTTTTTATTTCAAGTTTTCCTCGGTCCTTAATATTAACAGAATCACCGAAGAACGGCAGGGTTTTGACGGACCCTGTACATATTTTTAAAGTAATATAGTCTATATACGATTCTGGCCTAAGTGCGTGTGAGACAACTCGCCCTTCCAATTCCTAACCCAGAATCCAGCTTATGTATGATTTAAAACAAGAATTTTGGCTTCGTCTTTTCGTTAACCAGAAAAAAAATCTATTTTTACTAAAAGAAAAGAAGTTCTGAAAAAAAACTTAGGTCAACCCCTAAAAATGGCTTGAAATTACGTTTTTTAACAAAGTTGGTTACTTTTAACAGTCTGAAAAGTTGAAATAATGAAAATTGATTTATTCAATCTTGTAATGACACTAACGGCTTTTGAAACAGTCTTATTGTAATGAAATTCATGGCCAACTTGAATTTTTACTTCAACGCCCTCTTGCGGCTAATCGTTTAACTTTTTGGGTAAGTTTTATACATGACTGAATAGAGAATTTAATGGTCTATCAGAATATATCAGAAAATATATAGGCTGCTATTTAAGAAAAAAAATTAGTCTCACTTTCGGTGTTACTGGTAGTGACATGTTGTTTATAAAATGATTTTAAAGGCTTCGGAGTACCATAGACGCTTACAAATACTAATTTTAGTATTTTGAAAAATAGTTGGAATTTTAGCTTGCGACTTCTAGGCTAAGTTGCCTCGTACAGATAATTTATTGCGGCATTATGCAGGTTAAACTGAAAGTATCATCAGTATTGTTAACAGTGCCTGTTTTTCTTTTAGGGTGACAATTTACCATCTTTACCAACTTATAGCATGGCAACAACACCAGATGATAATCTTCAAGTTAGTATATTTGTTTTACTCAAGTTTTAATTATTTGCAAATTAAACTTGACTAACTACTAGACACCTTGGTATTATAACATACCTACATTTTTATTTATGTATAATTTTTTAATTTGACATACTATTAGTAAAAACCTGGATGGTAAAGTGCTCTAAAGTAAACTAAGAAAAGCTTCTTCAATGCATTGTTTACCCAACACTGATATCACTGCCAAATTTGGCTACTATCAACTGATTGTTAGAATCACGACTAATACAGAGTGCCCATTTTAAAACTCCGAGCCTAAATTTTTTTAAATAGGCAACACACAATACAAGTCACTGCCGACTTATTTTAAAACAATATTTCTATAATTAAGATCAGGGCAATCATGTTTGCATTAACTTGACAGTTTACTAATCAAATTCGTTGAGCCACATTACTTGAACGGTGCAAAACAAAGATTATCGATCACTAATCTTTGCTGCAAAATGTATTCCAACGATGACAAAGTGGACATGCTTCTAATTCTGGGTGAATGTCGAAAAAATGCGAGTGCTGCCAGTACTTTGTATGCGCAACGCTTTCCAGGTAGACGAATTCCAACAGACAAAACATTTAGAATGCTTCTTCTGAATTTACAAGAGTATGGGCAATTTTCAGAACCAAAAGTAAGGGCACGGCAAGTTACGGTTGAACATAACGATGTAGCTGTAATTGAAATGGTTACGGATAATCCCTATACAAGTCAAAGAGCGATTGCAAATGCCTTAAACATTAGCAAAGGTTCTGTTTTCAATATTCTTAAGGCGAACAAATTTCACCCCTACTATGTTTATACCATACACCATCTTGAAGATAGGGATTATGAGCATCGTGTTCAGCATTGTCAATTTCTTAGACGGCAATGCGGAATTTTTAAGTATGGTATTATTCTGTGATGAAGCGAGGTTTTCAAACAACGGCATAGTTAATCGACATAACTGCCACTATATTACGCCCAAGACAATCCCCGATGGATCAGGATAAGTCATTTTCAGAGAATTTGTTCTCTTATTGTGTGGTGCGATATTATTGGCGATTTTGTAATAGGTCCACCTTTCTTTAATGGAAATTTAGATGGTGAAATGTATTTAAATTTCTTAATTAATGAACTACCGGCTCTCCTCCAAACAGTTCCTCAAAACTTTTTCATAGGGATGTGAGAAATTATCTTAACCAACGTTTTGAGGGCCGCGTAATTGGACGAGGTGCATTGCATCCTTGGCCTGCCCGTAGTCCCGATTTCACTCCGCTAGACTTCTTTTTGTGGGGCAAAGTAAAAAATGATGTCTATGAAGTGCCCATTCGAAATGAAGAACATCTACGTGAAAGGATAATTCAATGTTGTCGCTCTATCACACCGGAAATGTTAGCTCGTGTTAGAGGTTCGATGCGTAGAAGAATTATACTCTGGGAAAACGAAGGGGGAAGGCAATTTGAACACCTGCTTCGTTAGTTTTTGTACTATGTTCCTATTAAATTATTGTAGTTATTGTTGTCAAATATTGAATTTGAGTTATTAAAGTAACCTTAAATTTGTATTTAATCATTAGTAGATACATGTACTGTAAAACAACTCTGATCTCAATTTTTTAAAAAATGGTAGAAATGCATAGTGATCTGGGGGTTGCATTGTGTTGCCGTGGTGTTGCCTGTTGAAAAAAATTTAGGCTCGGAGTTTTAAAATGGGCACTGTATTTTGAATCAAGGCCTACTACTAGAGTTCCAGCTTTTATAAAAAACTTTATAAATCTTGAAAAGCTTCTGCGCATTTGGGCACAGCCAGCTTTTATTTGATCATTTATGATAACTGAATTTTAATCACTAACTTCTTACATTTGTTGTAGAATAAGGAACAGGAAGCTAAGGCGCTACCACCTAAAATATCAGGAGATCCCTATCCTAATTTACCTGAATTACCATCGGTACCATCAGATAATCCCGTAACATCTTCTCGGGACAACGATATCGATTTTGATGATCTTTCTCGCCGATTTGAAGAATTAAAGAAGAAAAAGTAATAAAGTGGTTGTTATTTATTTAAAGTACCGCACTGCTTTATCGAGATATGCACATTATTTGCTTATTATTGTTTTTGTTTTTGCAGATAAATTTTGAAATAGGTGTTGACAGACATCGGTCTTATAAAGATTTTCGGTGTTATTTCTCCACAATAAATTAAATAAAAGTTATGGTTTTACCTTTTATGCAACAGTATGCTTTTAGAAACACTTAAAATGAGTGAACAATATTAGGCATAATATCTTTTACATTTTGTTTATGCTTTGGCAATTTAAATATAGATATGAGATTTTATGTAATTAATTTAAAATAAGGTTTTGTATTTATTCACTCGTGTATATAAAGTAAGGTATATAGAGGTATGTAGGTATGTAACATAATGTAAATTATAATCATATATTTCTCGCAGTTGTTTTTAGCCCACTGATTTTATATGATTGATTAAAAATAAAATATATATTACTATTACAACTATGTAACACTGATTAAATAAAGAAATTATTTCTGATGAACATAGAATTATTATGTTATGCGTATACGTTCTTGACGATGGTACAAAACCGTGAGCGTTACCATTAAGTTGCGATGACATGTATCGTGGTGTTGGAACAATTGACAGCGGTGGCAGCCAAGCTGCGATGCTGCAAGAGCTTTGGGAATGTAAGATAGATTAAAGTGTCGGTATCAGGAAACTGGGAACCCTAAGGAGCAGCATTTAGGAAAACGATGGCTATATGCAAGAACCTACCGTAACAGCAACGAGACTTTAGTAAGTGCTCTTCAGAATACTCATAACACAACCATTTCAACTTATACTGTAAGAATGCTTGTCGATCTTTTAGATGCCCAGCTATTTGACGTGGAAATCGAGAACCCAGAAACCTATGGTGTGTGCAACATGAAAATTGGACTGAAGTGCAATGGTGCAAAGTTCTGTTTAGCGACGAGTCTCAATTTGGTTTTCATCCAGATTTGAGAAGAATTCCCTTGTGGGGACCTAGTAAAGCAGAGCAGTTACGACGTCTGCAAGAGGTTTATAAATTTCGGAGGTCCACAATCAGGGTATGGGGAGGAATCATGATCAGAAAATCATGAAAGATTAAAATGGTGTACTGCAGCCTGTTGCCCTTCCTATTGCCCAACAAGTTGACCCTGAATTCCTCTTAATGCATTATAACACAAGGCCACATATTGCTTGTACCATTTCAAATTAGTTTGTCGCTAACAATTTGAATGTGCTGTCGTGGCCTCTCCAATCTCCCGGTATGGGATATGCTTAAAAAAGAATTATGATAGATTTGGAGAACATTTTGATGGAAGTTGGGCTGTTAAGGTGTCTTCAGCACCACTGGATCAAACAGCATTCCACAAGACAACATGGACCACCTCATCAGGTTAATGTCACTAAGGTGCCGCGCTGTCTTAAATTCAAGAGGTGGCAATACTCATTAGTAAAAGTTAAGTTTTACTCCATTTATAAAGTCCAAATAAAAACTACAAAAAACATAAACTCTAGTTTTCTTTTAATAAACATTTAGACACATTTGAAAATCTTGATTTTGACCTTACAGCATCTGGCATTAAAAAACAAAATATAATACATAGTCACATACACACTAACAAAATACAGCAGTGTTTCGCCTCTGTGGCAGAATTCCACGAAAAAATGTATCATAATCATCTGTTCCTTAGACTTTTTTGACGTGTGTATTTGATTAAGGGCAAAAAAATTGTCCCGCATGCTAAGGAGTTAGATTATTTAGTCACACAAGACCAAAGGCTGTTGATCGGTTTGTAGTATTTCAAAAACCTTTTTCTTTTAATACTATGTATGTAGAATTAACACAGTTTAGAACTTGTGTTCATAAGAAAATTGTTGTTCGTTTTTGCCTCTAAATGTGTCTCGATTTAAAAAAAGATTTTTGGCTACTCTGCTTAAAACATACATTATTATTTATTTAAATACATTTCTGTATTTAGACTTTACTATATAGGTACAGGTTCTTGGCTATTGTATAATTACTCGTTGGTACAATAACCTGTACTTACTACATGTATAAGAGATATTAATAGCAAATACAAATTCACTTTAAATAAGCAAACAATTGTTTGTATATATGCAGATTTCAGATTTAACTATTTACATTTACTACTATGTTTGTACCTACCTGGATTAATATCGATTTGAATCTAACGACGGTCCTCACACTGACTGTCAAGTTGATATTAATCCAGGAGGCCGTTACTTGTATATAATGTATACAATTATGTGCTAAGTATTTAAACAATATAGTACAATATATATACAGTAAGTTTATTGTTTAGGATTATGATTTTTAAGATGATTTATACTTTTATTTAAAGCATCCTGATTAATCTTTCCTCCCCAAAATGGTGCAAATTTTAATTTTTCCATTTTAAGTGAATCTTCATATCCATGACAATATGCATTTACAATAACTTCTTTCATGGCACGTGTAATTGTATGATGATGTCCTAATCGTGGAGTTAACCATTCAACAGTTTTAACGAAGGCTGTTTCTGATGGTACAATTGTTTCAGCAAGACCTATATCGACACATTCATTTGCATTTAGTATTTTTCCAGTGAGAAGAAGATCTAGTGCCTTAGATTGTCCTACTTTTTTTGCTAGTCTACAATAAATATCAGATATTAACATGCGACCTTCTACGACACAACAAGAAAATCCTGGGTAATAATATTACCTAATGGCTTTTTAATTTATATTAATTTCTACCTTGTTCCACTACCAAAAGCTGTTATAATTCCCATTTTTCCATGCACAAAACCATATTTGACATCATCAGCAGCGACAATAAAATCACAAAACATCGATATTTCAGCACCTCCACCAAGAGTGGGACCCTGTACAAGACACAAGCTAATAAGGGGTAACTTATATAATCTATTTAAAGTGTCGTGCATCCAGGTGCTCATATTCAATCCTGCTTGAGTGTTTGCACTTGCTTTTACAAAATTCAAATCGGCCCCGGAACAAAAAAAATTCCCTTTGCCGTGTAAAATTACAGCTTTGCCTTCTTTCCATTCTTCTAAAGTTTTGATGCAGTCTCTGAATTCTACCATCATTGCACCTAAAATTAAGGTGATAGCTTATTAATTTTGAATTATAGGTAAAACTAGCGTATACCGCTCATAGCATTTCTTTTTTCTGGATGATCCAACAAAATACTTGCAATTCCTGTTGTTTCATTCTTATTGAGATACACGTGCCCACCTCCAAATTTTAAAAGATTAGTTCTAATATTTTCAAAAGTATCTTCAACTAATGTTACTGAACCGTTTTCCATATTTTTGTAAACAGGTAAAGGTTGTTAAAATCTGTATAAAAACGAGTAAACTGCTGTAATACAACTTATTAAAGATATTACTTCAGATTAAATACAACAAAAAAATAAACAAATTGAATTTATTTACATATTAATAATAATATAAGTAAGACGCTATAATAGTGGCGGTGAACGACTTCTTGCTGTAAGCAGTGTTATTTATTAAGTAGGTACAAGTTTAAAAATGACATAAAACATAAATGAAGGTCTCCTTGATCAAATGATATCTGTAAATTATATTGTTATCTACTGATAATTTGAGCCTTGACCTAATGTTCTGTACATAATAGTGCTTACCTACTTGACAATTTCGCAGTTTTTGCTATGGTACAGGGTGGTGTAATTATTTGAAACTAACCAGTTTCATTTAAAAAAACAATTTTAAAACTTCCAAAAAATTTAAAAAATATTTTTATGTAAAAACGTGGATTATGGTGTATACAGGGTCATTCAAAAGTATGGTATAATGGTTCTGGTGGGGTAAATATTGGTTTTACAACAAAATGCTTTATATGAAAGTTTGTTATTCAATTTTATTTTAAAATTATAATTCTTTCTTTTTCACTTCAATGCAGCATGGATTGTAATGAGATTAACTAGATTTTTGAAGTTCATAATAAACTTACTTCTTTCAATCGTTTTTTAATGTTAAGATATAGCGAACGAATTTCAAAGCATACTACTGCGATTGTGATAGGCTTTTGTTTGAATTCAGGGCCTGATATGATGAAGACGTTTTTCGCGTTTTTCTTGATAATTTCGTTATGTAAGGGTATTCAACTGTTATACTATTGAAAAGAGAAAAAAACTCCCCATCAAATGAATGCATAAAATAGGTATAATGCTCTTTAAAAAAACATTACGATATAGTATCAGTGCTTATAGCAAAAATTTTGGGTGTGGCATAAAGTAAACTTAAAAAAAATTAATTGTTTTACTAATAGTTTAGAAAATAAAAGGAGAGTCACATTTAAACGACTCACCCTGTATAAGCAGTAAAATGCACAAAGATTGTAGGTAGGTAACTAGCTTTGTTTATAAAGTTTTAATTTTGAGAGCTCAAATTGTAGTAAACTAGGTCTCTGTGAGTACGAACTAGCGCAATCATAATGAAAATTTCTAAGGCTATTTAAAAAGCAAAAGGAGGTATGTGATAATAATTACATAATTTATTTTTATGCATGATACTAATCAGTGGCGTAGGGTGCAGGGTAGCAAGGTATGTCAGTTGATCTAAAAAAAGTCAAAATTTTGTTTAAAAATGCATATCAATTCACATTTATAACATATGACGTGAACCAAGCAAGAAGTAGGAAAAAAAGAGCATTTGTTTAGATTTTTTGCATGCTGCACCGTTTCTACAATATGAGCTTAGGTCAGTTTCAGTCATCATAAAATGATTGATGTGTAGTTTTGATTTTGCTTTTTCTGTGTGTCTAATGTTTTGAAATATGTAAGTTCTATATGTAGTTGTTTACGTGTTTATTACTTTTCGTCACCATAATTGTTTATTGCAGGTGAATACATAATAAAAAGTAAATAAATAAAAATTAGTTTGAAATACAATTCGTAAATTGACGCATGCCAAAAGTGGGCGTTAAGTAAAACTGGTATTGTTCATTTGAACATTTGAAATGACTAAAGATTATGTCATGCGGGAGGGTAGCATGCACTTATGTTATGGTAATGCCACAGAACCACAGGCGCACGCGACGTCTTATTTACCAGGATTACCAACTCACTGAACAATGAATAGGTCAAGGCGGACCCATAGCCTGGCCTGCTCGTTCTCCAGTAGCAAACCTTTTAGATATCTTTTACGTCAGATGTTTTTGAGCTTTGGATACAGTCAATGATGTGGCATGCTAATGCTTGCGCATAGAGGTTAATTGCGTACTCTTCGAACACCTGTTGTAAAGGGAATTGTTCCTATGTAGTTAATTTTTTTTTATGAAAGAACTGTACCTACCTATATTGAAAGGGGTTGGTTTGCTGACACATGCATGTTTACTAAATCTTTTTTCTTGTTTTGGAGGATAGAATTTAAGATCTTAGTTTGTAATGAAATACGTTTTAGATATTTAAATAAATCTAAAAACAATTGAAAATTGGATATTTTTCATAAAAGTTCCAAAATTTTCCAAACTTTTTACTTCCTGGGGGTTATTCAAGCCCTTGGTCACATTGCTTAGCCAATCTACAAAATCACCGCACGCTACTGATACTAACTAGCTAATTATCTACTAAAAAATGACTTAATACTGCTCTTGTAGCAATTAAGTACCTGTACTTTGTTACGATATGTTGTTCAGATAGGAATAATAATTTAATGAGTAGGTACGCAACATAGCAAGTTTATAATATTGCAGGACACCTAATCATTTAGTTGTTATTTTTATTGACGTGCAATACAGTGACCTTAGTTTTAAAACTACTAACAATAATGTGGAAAATGCCCGTTTAGTGCTCACAAGTGAAATCTAAAGAGGCTTTTTTTCATTATTGTTATATTATTTTCTTACAGTCACTCATTTTTTCTTAATTTAACACTACTTTTAAACTTTTTTTGGCAAGTCGCATTTAAGATAATTTTAAATCATATTGCTATTGTTTTTGAAACAAAGAGTATGTACTTAATACTGCTATATCTAGAAGAAGAATTTAAAATTATGCTTAGGTACTCGGTCATTACTAGGTACTTTCCTAGTGTAATTATTGTGATGCTGTACCTATAGACCAGGGCCGCGTTAAGGTACTTTCATAAATTTTGTGCCGCCCTTAAAGCGCCGCAGGAAATTTTTTTTTACTTCAAGGTCATCGATTGTATAGGTAATCTCAGCTTTAGATACAAACTATTCATCTAGTTGATATTTATTTCAATCGTTAATAATATATGTACCTACCTATCTATAAGCCACATCACATCGACGAAATGCATAAGTTCTTATTGTTTACGGTTATGGAGGGTTACTACGTCGTATACTCGTATGAACCAGATACAGATAGACGCCGCCCGCGGCGGAGATTCCCCCCACCACGCGACAATCAGCCGGCTGTTAAACTGCAGAGTCGTACATTTACGTTTGGTATTTCACCGGTACTCAGTAATTATTATAAAGATTAAAGCCAGCTGCATCAATCGCGCATTTTTCCTACACACACAATTTGTTGTTGCCCCTAAAATATTGCCGCCTTAGGCCTGTGCCTATGGTGCTTAACCCTCCGTCCTTCGGGTGTGGTCTGTGAGTCCATGGCAAAATGAAAATTTCAGATAATTTTTTTATTATTTTTTTAAAAATTCCTGCCGTCACAATACCTTTCAAGTATCTGAATTCCAACTGTTTTCCCTATACAAAACTGTTTTTAAAAATTTCAAATAGTTGTCGCATGGCATTTTGTCCTGGCAGACCCCACCCGATCAAACGTGTAACAATATTTTGCAATATTTCTGAGTTGGTAATTTTGTTCCCACCTCATTTTAGTTGACAGCCTTATGCATTTTTGTGCCAACTTCGTGCAAAAAAGTTTAAGTATGGAACTAGTGCAGCAAAATATGCCAAGGAGAGCCGTTGACAAACACTTGGCAAAAAGTGTACGCACTTTGGCTTTGAGGCTTTCAGGCATCGAAGAGGAGGTTATGCCAGAACCACAGCCAGCTAAAAGAGGGAATTGCAAATATTGCAAAAGACGAAAGACTCGTTTTTTTTGCAAAATTTGTAAATCTTGGTTGTGCATGGAGCACATAACGGCATGGTGCAAAGATTGTTTGGAAAAGATGGAGACCACAGTTTGAGTCCCTCCAGCTTGTGCATAGAATTTTATTTTTTAGTTTTTATATTTTTTTATATTAATTTGTATATTTTTAACAAATTCTTATAAAGCAACTTTATTTTCATTTATTTAGGCGTTTTTCTCAAATTTTGGAAAACGTAGTAAAATTGTAAGATTTTTTTCAAATTTAACTTACACAAGAAAAATGTGTTTGGAATCAATCTTGTACTAGGCATTAAATAGAAAAGGGTTCGTAGAAAACATATTTATGTGAAATTAGCAGTGGAAGTCATAATGGTGCCGTTCAGAGGCTATTTTATTTTGGTCCCCACAGACCACACCCGATCGAAAGTGTTTCAGAAAGGGCACCCGACAGACGGAGGGTTAATGAATAATAGGGCCCTGGCATAGTACATATAGCTTATTGTGGCTCTGGTATAGATCTCCTATTTATGGTATAGACCAGGGGTGCTCAAACGGTCGATCGCGATCGACCGGTCGATCGCTAGAGATTTTACAGTCGATCGCGGAAATTAGTTCGTATCTATCAGCCCCAGTGTATATTTTTAGAACTTGCCGTGTGCTCGCCACGAACGTAGCTTATTTAGAAAATACACGACATCATGAGCACGCCGAAAAAAAAGAAAGCGTATCATTTTAATGACGATTGGAAAGAATTCTTCTTTACAATGGTAAAAGACAAGTGCGTTTGTCTTGTTTGTCGAGCATGATGTGCATTACCTAAACGTGGGAACTTAGAAAGACATCATAAAACTTTGCATAAAAACTATGAAAATGATTTTCCGCGAAAAAGCGAATTAAGAAAACGCAAACTACAAGATTTAAAAAGTGGTTTGAAGGCAGAGCAAGCTATGTTCACGAGGCCAGCCAAACAGTCAAAAGCTGTGACAATTGCGTCATTTCAAATTTCGCATGTATTGGCGAAACACAAGAAACAGTTCGAGGATGGGACGGTGGAAAAAGAAGCATTTCTCGAAGCTGCAGGTACTTTGTTTGCGGACTTCAAAAATAAAACAGAGATCATGTCTGCTATTAAGGAGCTCCAGTTGTCTCGACCGACTGTCACTAGACGTGTCGACATCATTAGCAAGGATATGGAACAAAAATTAAAAAATGATATCACGGAATGCTCATACTTTTCTTTGCAGTTTGATGAATCCACCGATATGTCAGATACTGCCCAGTTGTGCGTTTTTATTCGGATGGTATTTTCTGATATGACGACTAAAGAATTTTTGAGCATGATTCCACTGAGAGAAAAGACTCGTGGTAAAGACATTTACGATGCTTTTCTTAATTTTGTAAAAAGCTACGAGCTGCCTTTATTTAAACTCGTGTGCATTAAAACAGATGGAGCACCATCCATGACTGGTAACGCAAATGGCTTTGTTGCATTGTGTCGAGCTAATGAAGATTTTCCATCGTTTTTCTCATTCCACTGTATTATTCACCAACAAGTCCTGTGTGCTAAAATACTGAACATGAAGGATGTCATGGACATAGCTATGAAGATCGTAAATTCCATACGAGCCCGAAGTTTGCAACGACGCCTATTTAAAGCGCAATTGGAGAGTAACGAATCTGAGCACACTGATTTACTTCTCCATACAGATGTGAGGTGGCTTAGTCGCGGAAAGTTTTTAGAAAGGTTCCACGAGTTACTACCTGAGATTATTTCTTTTCTTGATGAAAGAGGTGATAATACTGAGACACTTAAAAATGAAAAATGGCTCTGTGATTTGGCTTTCCTAACAGATGTGACAAGTCATTTGAATAGTGTTAACTTGGAGCTACAAGGAAAAGATAAAAGCATTATTGACATGATTAGTACAATAAATTCATTTAAATGTAAACTTGAGATGCTGTTTAATCAACTAAATAAAAAGGATTTGAAGAATTTTCCGGCTTTGAAGGCGAGGTCAAATACTCAGTCAAATTATGATATTTACGAGAGAGAACTAAAAAATATTCTGAGTGACTTTGAAAGACGTTTTTCCGATTTTGACAATTTGACGAACGCTGTAACTTTCATGAGTTATCCATTTTCTTGTGCGAATGTTGAAGAACCTGCTTCTGAAATCGCAAAAGTCTTTAATATGGACTTGTCTACTGTCGAAAACGAGGTCTTGAACATAGTTTCTAATATACATCTCAAAGCCAGAGCAACAGATAATGAATGCTTCTGGTCTTTTCTATCTGAGGATAAATATCCATGTTTGAAACAAATCGCACTTCAGATAACAGCATTATTTGGATCCACTTATTTGTGCGAATCTACATTTTCTGAAATGAAAATTATAAAATCAAAATATCGCAATCGCCTTACTGACGAACATTTGTCATCATGTTTGCGTTTAGCAATAAGTAATTATGTACCATCCTATGAGAAGTATGCCGACGACATGCAATGCCATGCATCAACATCAAAAGATTAGCTTTACTATTTACTGATACATGATAACAAAAATGTGTAATTTGAGGTGCAATAAAATGATTAAAATTTAAGTTGTTTTTTTCTCAGTCGATCCAGCTTAAATTAGATAATCAGTGGCAAAAATACCCCCCATACCCCCGGTGAGTGAAAGCCCTGGGTCGATCGCTTACTTCCTAATAATTTTATGGTAGATCTCGGTTAATATAAGTCTGAGCATCCCTGGTATAGACAGCAGGAAGAGCTGTAGAATACAAGTTGTTCAAAATTCCTGTTTGGGTTCAATGTTTAGTAGATATTCGTAACCAAACATGTATAGGTATGATATAATCTACTGGCAGCTAAATAATGCAAGTACAGGTCCTTTGCACAAAATGTGTTTCCAAACAGTGTTGGCTCGTGGTGTGGCATAGTGGGAGGGTAATTTACAATTTTATAAAAGTATTAAGAAAAAATGAGCGACTGAAAAAATTATAACAATAATGAGGAAAACACCTTTAGTTCTTGTAAGAACTACAAAAATAAATGAAACGATATTCGGAGAAAAAGCTGACCAAGAAAATAAACAGATTCTGAAAAATGCTATACCTAGGTAATATGATGTATTTATTATGTGCACAAGGATCATGGAACTGTAAAACTGCAATGAACGTTAATAAAACATTATTTTTAACACCTGGCGGGCTGATTTTAATGGGGGAGCAACAAACGATGATTAAAAATGCGAAAAATAATATAGGTAAATAAAAACTAACTAAATTTTGCCGAGGGCCGCTTAATACATTAGGAACTCACGTTGCGAAATAATGAATGTAAATAAAAAAGAACGAAATTTTGGAATTTTGCTGAAGGCCGAGGGCCCCTTAATTTGTTGGGCCCTTACACACTGCGTGCCCCAGCCTATTGATAGGTACGCCCCTGGTTCTACACGTATTTCTTTCTGATGTGTTAAATGTTCAATCACTAGTTCAGTAAAGTTTGGAGTAGTAGTTAAGAGTTTGTTTTTTTGATTGAACAAATTGCTAAAGCCCATGGTGTACTATTCTGCATAGTGTTTCTCATCATGTAATTGATTCAGCCAAAGAAACTAATATTCAACCGAGTTCCGAACATTAAGCTATCTATTCGGCTAAATACCAAATATAGAGTGACTAGGAAAACCCCGGCCACTTTTCTTGCGGCGGTCAAGAGATGGCTCTTTAGTAAAGAAAAATTAAATTAAAATACTGGCAACAACACAGAATCCAAGACGTTTTAGTTGTTTTGATTTAATATGGGGCGTATTTAATAACTAAAACGTCTTGGATTCTGCGTTGTTGCCAGTATTTTAATTTAATTTTTCTTTACTAAAGCGTCATCTCTTGACCGCCGCAAGAAAAGTGGCCGGGGTTTTCCTAGCCACTCTGTATAACCTAACTCGAGCCAATTATTCGATCATGTGCCGAATGCTTAGTGGTAATAAATGCGTGGGTTAACTGCTTTACACAAGCGAATAGTTTGGCTACCGAAATTATAATTTTGTTTTAATGTATTTGTATTCTAATTATACCATCAAATGTGTAAATAAACCAGTGTGGACTTCATTAGATTTTTGAAAATAACAATGTAGCACAATTTTCTCCATTTTAAAGATTATATTATAAGAGAGTTAAAAAAAACAATTTCAACACCTTTATTATAAAACATTTATTCGTGAATGAAACAAGAAACTACAAAATGAATAATAGCAGGGTCTTGATAAACTGAACAATTATACTGGCAAAAATCAAAACTAAAAACATTAGCGCACATTATCATTATACTGGTCAGACAGAATATAAATACTGTTGTTACATAAAGAAGCTTTCTCTCAGTTATTTAAAACAATGATTGTGTCGTTTAATATAAAACAATTTCTGATGCTGGAAAACAGGAAACAGTTCTAGTCTTTTATCTTCCCCCAAAGCAGCAAGTGGCATTTAGAAATTTCGATCAGGATTTACAAATTTTGACTCGACTCTTTAATGACAAGAGATTGAAAGAACACCTAGAAAGGTATCACACTACACAATTAAAAACTTGAATTAATTAGAATCGATTTAAAATCAAGCCCAATAATCAGAAGTTGCTAAATGACAAAATTACTTTTTTATTCCATATATTTCTGTCAAACTCTATACACCAATGATAAAAAATTAAACCTACATTACCAAATAATGCTATCAATAAATAAAATTGATATCAAAATTTTATTACTGAAGTAAAATTTCAGAAAAACATATTCGTATTTAAAAGTGGAACAAACACATAATTTGCCCAATTTGATATACATAAAAATATTTTAAGCAATTATAAGAAACTTATTCTAAGTTAATAAACATAACAACACTAGTAATAATATTTTAATATGTTTAGGAAAGATAATCTAGTTTTTTTTTAAATTTCCGTTTCATTTCGACTCTTTTAAGAGCAATAATTTAATAGAACAAAATAAGTTGATAAAAAATCACCGATGGAAAGCAAACTAAAACCACAAAACAAGTACTCAGTAAAAATAAATCAAACTAGATTAAATTTTCAAACAATGTACAAACATTCAAATATGAAATTATTAACCTCTCTTAAGTATATTAAACTTTACAGAATAGATAGAAAAAGTGATTTATGGCAATCTAGAAAAACGATCGTTTATGAAAATCCCAGTAACACCAATACCGGGTACAAAGATTGGCTCTGCTGCTATAAATTCATGAGTAAACTTACTGTGGCTTTGGATCACTTGAATTTCAGATCGTAATTGTTGATTTAATGATCCGTGAACACTATGTGTAACAACTGCAACCGACTGCTTTTTAAAATTTGTATTATCCACTTGCACGGTTAAATTGGTAGGTTGAAATGGTAAAACATCGGCCCTTTTATGCCTTAATAATTTTGTTCTTAACTGTGGTGTTTGCATCATCTGATTTTGACGAATTCTATACAATCGTTGTTGTACTGAATTCGTTCTTTTAAAACAGTTTCGCTTAACTCCTGCTATTCCATTTGGCATTGTTGGATTAGTTCTTCTTAAACGCAATCGACCTGTAGTTAAACCATTATTGGGAATAGTTCGTAAGTTTCTTCTTACTTTTGTTTGTCTATTCCCCAGACGTTGGTGGACTGGTGGTTTGTATCCTAGTTGCACATCAGCACCAAACCGAGTTAGAGGACTTTGGCCCGCATTGCCATAGTATTTTTCTTGCGCAACACGTTTCTTATTTTGAGCCAAAGTTTTTAAATTCTCCTCAATGGATTGTTGATTATCTGAAAAAGTTTATTAAACACATTAGTTACAATTATTTCTTTTGCATGAATAAAGTAATTCTTTAGGGAGTTTATTGAAATCTCTCATACATAATCAGTCAAAAATAAATAGGCACAAATTTAAATATCGTTAGTGATCTTTCTTTACTCTGTTAAAAACTTATAGTCAAATAAAAAAAATAATTTTTGGTATATATGATATGGCAATAATTGCAGTTTTTATGTACTTCGAGTTTCACAAGAAGAAGTTTTGTTCTTTCAGGTACACAAAATAATTGTTGTCAGTTAATTTCTTTTGTTGTCATAGTGGTCATGTAGGTGCTGTTTGAGATGGCAGATGCTGGTGTTAGTGTCACTATTAAACAGTAAAATTTTATACAATGTCTTGTTAATAAAAGAGTCAAACCATTAGAAATTTAACGCAAGCTCAATTTGGACCAGGTATAATAAAAAAAATCTGAAGGTTATGAATAGTGTAACCATTTCAAAAACAGGCATGACAATGGTGGCAGTGGTTGATCGAAGACAATGCTGTAATTAGGCAAGTTGAATTGATAATTTTGAATATCATGTCAAATATCAGTTTCGGTATGTTACAAGCCAAATAAAGAAGCCCTATTCCTATAGGATAATGCGAAAGTGCATACTGCAGCTAAAACTAAAGAACTACTGAAACAAATAGGCTCGGAATGTGTTCCCTACCCACAACAGCCCACACTTAGTGGATGTGCCTTTAGATTTCCATTTGTTTGAGTTACCGTAAAATGTTCTTGGAAGAAGTTCATTTTGAGAGACGAAGACGAGTGCAAAAACTGTGTTCTAGATTGGTTGAAACATAAGGCAAATACCGTTGCATCAATGAAATTAAAGTACTGGTACAACGATGGCAAAAATATATCATTCTTTAAGGTGATTTGGTGGAAAAATAAATATCGATGTTTCAAAAAAATAATTTCTCACTTGCATCTTACAATTTCTGGTTTTGATGTGAATATACCCTGTATATAAAACATACGGTCTGACAATATTTGCAATTCTTATGCTCATATGGCTTTTCACGGTAAGTGAACTCAATTTTTGTATTTCAAATGCAACACCCTATATATTTTTACAATATTGAAATCAAGATAATGTTCTGCAAAACGCTTGAAGGTTTAGAGCGTTTCTTATTTTTTCATACAATTATTTTTGTTTAATTTTGTGTACCAGAATATAATTAACAGGCCAAATAACAAGGTTCGTAAAATCAACTTTGCTTTGATTTCTATGGACCTTAGTCAAATAACTCCCTTGTATAGTGTACACACTGTATATTTTTAATGAAATGTTTTTGAGGTTTTTAAATAAGAAACAATTTCAGTAAACAATGCAGGGGTCATACCCAAAAACATAATATTTTTTTAGGATTATACGATATTTTTCCATGAAACTTTAGGATTTTTTTTGACACAATTACATTTGTTGCAAAACAGTTACTTTCAATACAACCATTTTCATTGCTTACAATCTAAGCCCTCTCACCTCATTTTATGAGTCCATATTACACAACTCCATGTCAATACAAATTTGTTAAATTATTTGAAACTGCGCATGCGCAAGTAATTGAACGCTTGGCTGGTTCATAACATTCAGAAATTTTTATTTATGTGCTACGTTTAAAATATTTACCAGGTTAATCCACCATCATATTTTCATATTTTATAAAATTTTAGGAATCAATATTTTCTAAAGTTTAAGATTTATTTTAGCAATTTAGAAGTATACTTATAGTTTTATAAAATTTTAGGAATATTTCTGAGAATGTATTGTTAATAAATAAAGATATTTATAGGGTTTATAGACGACTCTACGACTGAGGTGAAAACTGTCCGATTACTGCTAGTTCTGAGCTGGGAACCCACGGCTTGCTACATCAACAGCTTCATTGGTAAGTACTATCTCCGTTGAAAATTTTCTATTTTGAATTTTCAAAAATAGAAAAATACTTTTATTAATCAAGTTTCAGGTCTTCACCACCATGTTTTACTACTACATCCAACACTGACATTTAAGTCTTGAACAGTTCTAATGGAGCCTACATGCAATTCCATACAGATGGGTCCATAATTATACAATGTGTCCCAAGACTAACCAAAGATAGGCAGATACAATGGGAAACTGAAAATTTCGTACAATATCTCTCTGAAATGCTCCCGTCAATTTAGACGCCATAAAAATGAGGAACGCATATTTTTGTATTACTCGGTAGAAATGTTGATAACTTTCCGGTTCAATTGCGGCTTCAATTAATTAACTTACGATTGCAATAAACAAGTTCGACTTATAACTCCGAAATTAACTTTCCCGCATGTGTCTTCATAGTGCAGTTAGAAAACGGACATTGCAGACTAGCAACAGTACCGAAAGTACAGCGGTTCAAATCCCGTTTACCGGCAATGTTTTTAAATTTGTAATTATCACTTTTATTTTATAAGCGCTGAAAATTGTTTTATACTGTTTTTGTAAAATGAAAATTGTTAAACTACACAATACATATATTATATTTAACTAAATTTTTAGCATTATGACAAATAAAGAACTCAACGTAATATTTGTTCATCTTTTTACAACTGATCGATCATGATGAATAAATGAATTTTTAATTTTTATTACCACACGATTTTTGTCATCATAAAACACATTAACAGCATACAGGTCTATGATACATAGAGCTTTAAAGGTTCCGTTAGGTAAAATTAATTATAACAGAGAAATTTCGATTATTAAACAAACTGCATACAATAATGGTTATAATACTCAACTTATTGAATACACAAATTAAAGAGAAAGATTACAAATTAGCTATTCAGAAAATTTATCCAACTACTTCATCAGATCAATTCCATATTTTGGCAATAATCGGAAAAAAATGTCAAAATTATAAACAAAACAAATTAAAAACAACAAAAAACATTTTAAACACTTTGTTTAATGCTAAAGAAAAAACAGACAATTTACTAAAATCAGGCGTTTACAAAGTAAATTGCTCACACTGTAAATCGGTTTATATCGGACAAACAATCAGAAATTTTCATATTAGGTACAAGGAATACGTACGTTGTTACAAGTATAAACACCCGTATAAATTGAATTACGCTAAACACTCATTAGAACACAATCATTCAATGACATCTAATAACACTATAAAATGTTTAAACTTTTGTGATGACAAACGTAAGTTGGATATACTAGAAGCATTTGAAATTCATAAACATTTAAAATATGTACCTTTAATGAATGAGTAAATTGATCTCTTAAGGTAGTTCTGTAGTTTTATTCAAATCTTAAGAATTGCCTGAAATTAAAGTATGGTGTAAACATAAGCTTCATAAACCGAATGGCAAATTATTAAATCGATCCACCGTTTAGTTTGTGAGATAATTGCAATTGAAAATGGGTCATTTTGTACGTGATGCCTATACCTAACACGTGAACGGATAGCACTTTGTTCACATTTTTTATTATAGACGCTAAACGGATCTTAAGATTTTTAAATAAAACCACTCATGTATGCAGTACTATTGTGAGATTATTGTGAAAAAAAATTGCAATTTTTGACCGTTTAGTTTCGGAGATATCGACTAATGAAATATATTAATTTTATTCGACACGGAACGGGGACACAGTCAGCTGTGACGAAATGGCAACAGTGTACGCTGCCCTGAACTGATGGACGCGTGGTTTAGTCCGGGAATGTGAAACGTGTTTTTCTTCCTGGATTTTAATAATTATGGGAAGGATTTAAAATAAATTTATTCTCTCAACAAATGTAATTTATTTAATTCTTTTTTCTCTTTTTATTTTTTAATAATATAAATATTATCCTGGACAATATTCATAACGCTCATACTTATAAAATAAAAATCACGAATAAACTATATATGCATTGAATGCATAAATAATTTTTGAACAAATATTAAAAATAATAACAATAAACTTTTTTTCAATCAACAAGTTGCAAGTTTGATCCAAAACGAAATTAAAGCTTCCTGCCGATTCTGAATTGCGCAATATCATGTAATATTGGCTCGCATATGTGCGAGTGTGATATTGTTAAAGCCGATTTTTTCATTGCTAATAAATTGCATTCAATAGAAAACAACAAATCCTTTTTTTTTAATTTACTACCAGATTTGCGTGGTTAGTATGCCGTCAATCAGTGAGTGAATGCTAATTTGTTTTCGTATTTTTTCTTTAAAAATATAACTGCTCTTAACAAATAACCTCGCGTTAGCAGCAAAACGCAACAATAGTGTTTTAAAAGAAAACTATAAAATAAAAGAATAATTTTGGTTCCAAACGAGATTCGACCCCGCAACTACTTATGCAGTAAAAAAGTAGCACGACCAAACACACCCGCATAAACATCTGTGCCATTACGGAGTTGTGGTTTACACACATTTCAGCTGCATGCAGATTACTAATACTCGAGAATTGCTGCGTTGCCACGATTACAGCGCCGCTCTATATACGTGTAGGGGACCTATCCATGCATGAGGTGTGAGTGTGTAGGACCTACAGAGTGTACAAGCTCTGTCAAAAGTTTGTAAGCGTCAGCACCGTACAAGCATAGGATTTTACTGTACGCTGCGGTCGAAACTTTTACCTCGTACCTGTACATACAGAACTACCTTAGATTCACCATTATTGGACTTTTGGAATAAGAAATGAAGTCATCTGGACGCAGATATAGAAAACCAAAATCAATTTATGAAGATTTATTATTCCTATAGCAACACAAACTGTTTACTATTAATCTTGCCTCTAAAAATCACATGTCGAAAAACGTATAAGGCTAAAATAAAAAACCTGTTAAGAAGTTAAGAATTGTTTTACTTACAATAAATTAAAATTATATTCTCAATAAATGAATGACATGAAACGAAATTCAAGCCTACAATTTTGGTTACACATAAAATGTATCTCTTTCTTTCACACGTGAATTAATCTTTTACTGTTTCAACTCATTGCTGTTATATATAATTATAGACCCATCAATATAATCGCTATGTAATTCTCTTCTCTATGTAGTCCCATATAGTATGTATGTAGTCTGTGGTACACCGTAAAAGCAAATAATAACCACCTTGTAATAACATCAATTATCGTAAGCAAAAAAATCATAAGGTTTACCCATGTAACACAAAGCTCTTGCCAGAACTTAGTTTGTCATGAAAAAAATTATTTTTAAACGAAAATTTGTAACTGATGCATTAGGTTTCGACGTGAGTTTTGTATACCATGGCCAAACCTATGAGTTTTTTCGCCCATACAATAGAACTGTTAATGTAGAACTATGAAAAATGGAACATCTAATTTCAATTTGATTGGATAGGTATTGATGATGCCACACAACTCCCTCTCTCCTTTCCACTTACGCCAATGAGTTTCTTGGTAGAAGAACATTTGTATAAGTAGCAGATAAATACGAAAAGCTTAGGAAATGGACTACACACAACATACAAAACATTGAGAAACAAAGAATGCTGTTAGCACACGGTTTGAAAAAATAGAATTGCATATAGCTACTGGGAGTGGTGTTTTTGAACAATTGTAGGTGCAGCAGATATGCCAAAATAAAAGTTATCTTCAACCGCCATTTTGTAAAGCATGCAACTACCAAAACACGGTTCAGAAAAAATTACTTGGATTGAAGAGTTCTTCAACTATTGTTTTCATTTAAAATCTTTTCTTCTGCAAAGAATAAAGTGTTAGGAAAGTAACATTAACACCACCAAAAACTTACCTAAAGGTAAAGGGGGAGAATTCTTTTAAGTAAGCAAGTTAGGAGAGTGCAAGCTTATAAGAACACGCTAAAAGTCATGCTGATTTTAAATAAAAACCAACAAAAAGTTTGCAAAAACAAAATCGAATAGGGACTTATGATATATTAGGTATAGTGCAAGACACAAGCAATTTTAAATTAACCCATCACCGTGCTGTGCTCACTATGGAGATTGCTAAATGAATTTGTTTTAGAATGTTATCTACTA
Source organism: Ctenicera cuprea (assembly GCA_958336395.1). Taxonomy (NCBI): domain Eukaryota; kingdom Metazoa; phylum Arthropoda; class Insecta; order Coleoptera; family Elateridae; genus Ctenicera; species Ctenicera cuprea. The sequence continues at coordinate 15,878,717 of OY284487.1, read as the reverse complement.
TTAGCAAAACAATAATGCTACGAGTGAAGATTAGATGCTAATAACCAAAACACTTACGTGTCCTACGAAGTTTAATAGGACGAAATTTTACTTCTTGTTCTTGAACTGACAAACCTAAAACAATATAGTTATATATGCACTGATTTTAACTAGAGTGTCCCTAATTTATGAATTATTTATTCTGTTTTTAATAAACTAAATAAATGAGCAACTGTGAGAAAATGATCATATATGAAAAAATAATAAACCCTTTAACTTTCACAAGAATATGTGTGAGAATTTAAGAGTTTATTATTTTTTCTTAACTGTTATCAATAATGAACAACAATTCACATACCTAAACAGCAATTTTTGGTTTTGTTATTGGTTTGATAATGCAAGCAAATTTTAAAAAAAGTTTCAGAAATCAAACCGAAAATTGTAAATTTGCTATTTTTTTGTTATAAATATAAATCACGAAGTAATATAAAACATGAGGAGGATGCACAACCCGTTTGTTGCTAGGATATGCAGGTGTCAATTTTGCAGTACATGTGACAGAGATCCGGGACAAGGAATGTATAAAAAGTACTCGATCGTCAATCGGTAATATTAGTTGATTTCTTGATGGTGTCCGATCTATCTGAACAGAACATGTTTTAGTTTTAAACATTGTTAAAAATTATAAATTTTTGTGATTACAATCAAATTCGTTGACAGATTTCCAATCTTAATATACTTGAAATGGTACATTTAGTAGTTTCCTTGTGTTGGTGCTCTCTCTCCCCCCCTTTCTCTCGGTTAGTAATTTTTTATTTATTATATTATCTCGCATTAAATCTGCAGCTTGGTTTCAACTCGAAAATAATATGATCGATAATAATCGTATCACTTGTTATATTATGGCTGACAATACGGATGTAAACTTTAATTCTTCATATGGGAATATATTTTTTTTTTTAGTTTAAATGTGTCTACTCGAAATAAGCAACCACAATTAGATTAAGCAATATTTAATAGGAGTGAAAAATATTCTTTTACAATCCCTAATAAAAGGAGGGTTAAAATTTTGTACATTTTTCATTCTAATTACGTTTTTCTTGATCTAATTTTGGTTGCTTATTTTTAGTAGGCACATTTAAATTAAGAAAAAAATAAAGTACCGCTTTTTAATATTTATAGAATTCCATCTCCCCATTTTATTTACTAAGAGTACCAAAAGTTTTTTAAAAAAAGCTGAAAAACAGGCTCTACCTATTTTAAGACGAATATTTACAGATTATTAAAAACTATGAAACATCCCATTTAAAATTTTTAAGTGACCCCCCTTAAATGGTGGGGTATCAAAACTCACTATTAGCCTAATATACGGCCCCTCCGTCCCATAAAATTATAAATAATTTTGTTGCTCAATCTAGTTTTGGAGATATCACCTTGTAACACTTTAGTTGCCACACCTTGTATTTATAATCAACGATTATACTAGGGATGACAATATCCGATAATCTTAGGGAACCCGCTTTTAATACCAGCAAATTACCTGTTACCACATAATTACCCGTTACCTGATAGTTACCCGATCTCTGCTTTAAAACATCAATTATGAATTAACATTTATGAAGTAACCGGTAATTTGTGGGTAACTCGGTTTTGGGTAATAAGCCGTTAAACTTAAAATATAAAAAAAAATCGCAGCGGCATCCAATTTGAAGCTGAAAGCGTGAAAAAAACGTTGGATCTGCCCTAAGGTCTTGTACCAAATTCCCTTTCTAGATTTGAGAGATTCGGTTTTCGAACATGTCTAACTTCCGCTTCCGGTTTCTTTCAAAAGCTTATTTTGTTGATGAATTTTGGTTATATTCTATATATTCCAAAGTGCATTGAAATTGGTCCCTTCGTTCGGGATATATGAGGCATGCAGGCATACACTCATATCCACTTATCCACAGTCAGTTTTCTGAAGGGCGTCATTTTGAACAATTATAATTAAAAACACATAAGTGCACATGTACTTACAAGCATGCATTGTTATGCACTTATTCATTCTAAATCTGTAAAATTACAGTTCTTTAAAGTTATTTGCAACGACTAAAACAGTCAAAATGTTTCGAACGAATAGGGAGCAGAACATTTCATATTTTACAAAATCACATTACCTTTGGGCAGTGCAGATATTTTACTTGTCTTGTAAAAGCATAGATTGATAAATACATAACGCGCCTCTTTGAGTAGCTTTTTTCGAGTGAGGTTATGTATGATGTGTAACTATAATTTTGCTTTACAGTACTATAAAATACTTCTAAGCACTTTACTGTAGAGAATATTAATTGGCTACTATATAATTAACTCTTTCAATGAGTTTTACTTACCGTCCTCCGACATTTTGACAGCAATTTTAGCAAACAATAAAACCACCGTCTGTGTATATTTTGTGCTATCAGCTATATTTCGAAGGTCACTTTTTTGTTTAGAATCCTGCCTATGGTTCAAATTTGCTTTCAACTTTTAACCAATCAAACAGCAGTTAGGCACTAATTCATAGAAATATAGCCGCGTGAACAGAGTTGTAAAAGTGTAGAATTACTGTGAAGTTGGCAAAAAGTATTGTCGTTATTACTCGGTTAACCTCGTTCAAACCGGGAGACGATAATAGAGAACTGTTCTAAATTCAAGTTATACAGGGTGTTTCAAAATTACACCAAAAACGTTGGATGGTGATTCTAAGGTCATTTTAAGAGAAATTAATAGTACTATTAGCTAGAAAAATGTTTGCATTGGCAAAAGAACTTATTTATAACCCGTTCTTAATCTCTTGTGTGTGTAATTAAACGAATGCCGTAATGATGCATTATCCCACGTGTGACATACAAAATTTTATCTACAACTGATTAAAATTTGTTAAAAATTGATTGTTTTGCTTGAAATGATATTTGACATTTCGCATTAATTTATATGCAAATGTCAAGTCACTTTTAAAATACTTTTATTTTAAAATCAAAGAAACGAGATAGAATTGATTTGTTCAACACTATGGCAACCAGCCAGTTTAAAATATGTTTTAAAAATAAAAAATATGTGCAAAACTGTAATAAATAACAGCGATACATAATACTATGTATAGAAAGAAGTCTGCTCAAAATCCTCCGGATTTTTAATTATAACTTTTTCCGGTTCAATTGCAATCTAGTTACTCTTGTTTCCTTCTAAGTACTCCCCTCTTCTATTGATACATCGCTTTCAACACCATTGCAACTTCTGGAAGCAGTCCTCGTAGATGTTTTTCGGGATAGCGAATTTTCCTTGATGCTTTCAATTTCAAAGTAGCTTTTAGTTTAAAAAATAAGAATAGTCTGCCGGGGCCAGGTCAAGTGAGTAGGGTAGCTGGAGAAGCACAGTTGTCTTCGTTAGCGCTATACAAAAGTTCCTCGCAGATGGCAACGCGATTGTCTCAATGATCCTGTGTCAGAAGTCGTGGGGCAAACTTTGCAGCAAATTGCAAACAGAACATTTTGAACAGACCTCGTACTATCTACAGACTGGATTTGCGGTTGCGAAGTGACTAGAGCTTTATTTAGTTGTATTTGTATAATGATGGATTGTGGCGTGTGTCTCTTTCTACGACTTTTCTTAAAAAATTTAGAATGTTAAACTGGAAAGGTGAAAACATAATTTAAAACACTGACAGTTTTAATGACTCAGCGATTGACCCAAAAGGATTTACTATTTCGTGAAACGGAAAGAAAGGCATATGGATTTAATTTATAGATCATTTAATTAAAATGCAAGATTTTTTTGATTTAAATTTGTGTCGCTCTCCCATAGTAAATGTTCATGAGCCGCCACTGATCATGTCCCGGTACATTTTTTTTTAAGTTTGTGAGTCTCTGGATAGTTTCCCGCGTTTTGATTTTAAATAGGGCGACATCTAGTAGAAAAAATATAACGCTTATAACTGTTTCAAATTCAAAAATAGAAATAAACCCAAGAACAAATAGTTTAAACGTGATTTTTTTTCACCGTAATAATCAAATTTTGTGAACATAAATTGTGCCTTTTAATTTCTAAGGCTAATTTGAAGCATTAAAATAATAAATCGAAACGATGAAAAGCGTTTTAGCTAGTTTGACGTTGCTTAAAAAATAAATATAAATAATGACTTAAAATTTTTTAATCTTTAAGCGTTTCTTTAAATTCAGCTGTAAATAAATACTACCTGTCAGGGAAAGTTCAAATTTCTAGTTTAAAATCATTGCCAAGTACGCATTTGCAGAATCACGTTGTCCGCTTTTGATTGGTCGAAACCCAGCCGGCAAGTGCAAGTGACGTTTGTGTCGCTTTTGCTTAAGTATCGCATCTGTCAAATTATTAAAATGGATTATAGTAAATTTCAGAAAACTTAAAGTACGCCCACGTTAGAATTATCTTAACGTAATTTTACTGTGAAAAGAATAGTTGGTGATATTAGTTTAATATAAAAACATCAAGGTATGTTAAAGTTAATTCTAAGATTATTCTTGAAAGTATTGTAGGCTTGTCATTATCATAAAAGTTTTTACTCGTTAAATATTGTAATTAATATTGTGAAATTTTTCAGGATGAATTTTTATACATCACTTGTAAGCGTACTCTTATGTTTGGTATTGAATTCCACTGTCGATGCTAAAACGAAAAAGTCGAAAGCAGTAACGACCTTATTGGATGCGAAATGGGACGTCACCCCCATAGTTTTAGAAGCAGCCGAATACTTAGCCGACGAAAATATCGATTTTTATTGGAGTTTCATTGATTCTATAAGTAGTTTAAGCCCACCATTAGTTGAATTAGGTAAATTTCGCTTAATTATGATAAGATCTTTGTTTAACATTTTATGTATTGTAGAAAGTGATAAGGAGAAATATAATGCAATACTAGAACAAGCATCAAAACTTGTCAGTGAATCAGAGTTGTCAGTATTAAAGTTAGGATTGTCAATGCATATCTATTCACCGAAGATACAAATGTTTGGACAGATTGCTGCAGAAAGGGGCCTACCATCTTGCCCAGCTGTTGCTGATGTTGGAGGAAATCTTATATGTGACGTTAAGGAAGCAGAAGCTTTTATTAAAAATGTATGTGTTTTTAGAGAGGATTATAACTTAGTTTAACAATACCAGACTTTCTAAATGAAATTACAAGGAACAAAATAAGACTTCATGAGACTATATGACACTGCATCGGACTATATGAAACTGACTACATGTAACTAAATGAGACTAGATATGATACAGATTACATGGAACTACATTAGTACTGCCTAGAGATTACATGCGAGTATACCTACATAAAGACTACATCTAGATAGGGACTACATTATATTAAATTATTAGATAGCGATTATATGGTTAGTGATTATTACAACATTCTGTGGTTATTAGGGCTGGAAATATTTATTTACAGACGATTTGTTAAAATCAGGCATTTACAAATTAAATTGTTCGCATTGTAATTCGGTTTATATAGGCCAGACAATTAGAAATTTTGATATTAGGTATAAAGAACACGTACGTTGTTACAAATACAAACACCCACATAAATCCAATTATGCTAAACACTTACTAGAACAAAATCATTCAATGACATCTAATAACACCATAAAATTTTAAACTTTTGTGATGATAAACGTAAATTAGATATACTAGAAGCTTTTGAAATTCACAAACATTTAAAAACTGTACCGTTAATGAATGAGCAAATTGATCTGTTAAATTCTCCTCTACTGGACATTTTGGAATAAGAAATCAAGTCATCTGCAGACGATTACCAAGATAAGTAAAAAAGTTCTATTGCTATAACAACACTAACTGTTTACCTTCATATAACCTTTGACAATGGCATGTAAACATGCCGAAATACGTATAAGGTTTAAATAAATAGATATTGTTAAAGTGATTAAGTATTTTATATACAGATACTCATTAATTATAAGGTAATATTGACATTTATAATATCGCTGTTATAGATAATATATCGATATTGATAATAATGTCGGTATTTTCGTTAATATAGCGATATTATCGTTATTATCATCTTGATTATATTATTGATATTATCACCATTATCGACATTATTGATATTGTCGATATTATAGCTATTGTAGATACTATCGATATTATCAGTATTATCGATATTATTGATATTATCGGTATTATTGATATAAATTCATTATCAATATTCGATATTAAATTTTCAATATCGCCCAGCCCTAGTTGTTATTATCATTGTGTTTGTAAATTCCAGAAACTTCACTGACAGATTAGTAAGCACTATTCAGTGGGTCAAAAATTAATGTTAACAAAACATGGCAATAGAGTAATTTGCTTTCTATAAACATTTATGACAACGAGAAGGTAATTGCATAAAACCTACTCACCTAAGTATGATAGTGGGATTACAGAGAAATTTCATGGGACTGCATCAGACTGCATACACACTACAGGAGTGATTATGTCCTCAGTATTAAGCCAATGCAGCTAGAAAAGAATTAAAACTTGTAAAACTGTTTAATTGTGTAATTTATTTTAGTTTCCTGAAGACAAAAATGGTAGAATAGATGTATATCGTGTAGACACCCACTATCCAGGTTCAGAAAACAAAAGCTTAGCTGTAATTTTGTATGCAGAACTTGGAACACAAGAATTTTCTACATTCCATGTTATGCTAAAACAATTTGCAATAGAAGGACAAATTAATTACATTGTGAGGCATCATGTAAAGGTAAAATATTCTTTGTCTTTTATTCATTTATAAAATATTACATGCATTTTAATAACAGGATCGCCCCAACCGACGTTTGCGATTATCCGGATATGGAGTAGAACTACAAATGAAATCTACCGAATATAAAGTTCAAGATGATACCCAGATTCACGATGATCAAGGTTCCGAAGAAAATTCACAAGACGAGGAAGATACTGAAATAGAAGGTTTTAATTTTGCAAAATTGAAGTAAGTATAATATTTTATCTACGACTGCGTAGTTAAAGACTTATTATGTCATTCATTTGCATTACGTAATGAAGTACATTATCACACTAATTTAAAATGAGTTAGGTAATCAATTCATTACACAACTCATTTTAGTTATACAAACAAAACTGAAGCTTTGTTTATAATAAAACTGGCTGGTTGCCCTAGTATTGAACAAATCGAATCTATCTCGTTCGTTTGATTTTAAAACAAAAGTATTTTAAAAGTGGCTCAACATTTTCTAATAATTAATGCGTAATGTCAAATACCAATATTTTAAGGAGTTCGATAAAATTTTGTATGTCACTTGGGATAATGCATTATTATAGCACTCATTAGATTACACGACTCGGTCTACGACCTCGTCGTGCAACTTTCAAACTCCTGTTATAATAACGGTTTTATCCCACTAGTAACATAAATAACTATTAACAAGACTCTGTCACACATTAAGAAGATAAAATACCCAATTATTTTATTATTTTGTATTGTACTACAAAATTCTTACAGAAATCTGTTCCCTGACCATAAAAAAGATTTGGAAAAATTTAAACAATATCTGGAGGAGTCCTCTAGTGAAATGGCACCACTGAAAGTGTGGCAATTTCAAGAACTGAGTTTACAGGCGGCTGAAAGAATTATGACTGCACCTAGAGACGAAGCATTAAAAGTTTTTACCAATGTTGCACAAAACTTCCCTATGCAGGTACATGATCATTAAACCAGTGGCGGCTATTTCATAGGACCTGCAGTGCTGCAGAACTTCCACAATTACATGAATACTGTTTATAAACTTGACAAGTTTAAATATACAAGCATTCAAGCGAAAGCTGCGAGCAGGTAGCCTAGACGAACCTACGTCTTCGTCTAGTACAGAAGATATGTGCATTGATTTACTCCCGCTTGACCTCTAATTTTGTAATTTTGTAATTTTAACATGCATTTGGTTCTGCAGTCTTGCAGCACCAAATGATTGTTTTTAGTTTTCAGTTTGCCAATGGGCGTTATAGGTTTTAGACAGGCCATGCTCCTTTAAAAAAATATTTTGCATGTGGTGTATTTTTGGATGCTTCTCTTTGCAGAACCGCTTCCTTTGGAACTCATGAGCCGCCACTGAATGAATTAAAAACCCAACCAGAGTGCTATAAAATATATTTGCAATTTTTAGGCGAAATCATTGGTAAAAACAGTAGTAAATACGGACATGAAAAAAGAAATAAGAAGAAACCAAGACATATTTGCTTCAACATTAAATTTACAGTCATCCGACACTGCTTTGTTTATTAATGGAATGTTTTTTGATCTCGATTTGGTTGATGTCTATACAGTCCTGGAAACTTTACGCCAAGAAATGAGAACAATACAAGGGTTACATGAAATAGGGATTAATAATGATCGGTTAGCCTCATTGTTGTCATTAGATTTTAGCGACTCAAGTAGTGGATCACAGGAGTTTGCTATGGATATTCGTGATTCTGCTATTAATTGGATTAATGATATCGAGCATGACCCTCAGTATAGTCGATGGTCTACTAGTGTAATGGAGCTGCTAAAACCTACCTTCCCTGGAATGTTGCGACAAGTTCGAAGAAATCTATTTAATTTGGTAAGTGCATGATATAACCTAGGGAAAAATACTGTGCAAAAGGTACTGTCGTGCAAGTAAAATATTGGTGTATTTGCTTTTAATATACAAGGCACTTCCAGAAAATAAAGATCCAAACGCAGAAAATGATACACAAATTTTGGGGAAAATAAATGTATTTAAGAAATAATCATTTTAAATCTTTTTCTAGTTCTCTACGTAATTTTCAAGTAAATTTAAACGTGTGCAATCTGGGAAACAGTTTTTCAATACCTAGGCTATAAAAGTCTGCCGCGTGGTTTCATTTATCTAGATTTTCACTCTTTTGTCATCGTCAAACTTTTTCTCAGCTAGGTAGCTCTTCAGATGTGATGAAAGAAAAGACAATAGTCACTCAGAGTTCGATTGGAACTGTACTCGAGGTGATCAAAAATTTCCCCTTGAAGTTGGCAAGTAACTTCTTTGTAGTACAGGCATTGTGTGACTTTACATACTTATGGAACCCCGTTTTACTTTTCACTAGTATTTCTTTCACTAAATAATTTTTTGAGGTCAAACATTGAATGACTGAATTGAATAAGCCCTGGGCCTTAAAGGCCGGTAGCGCTGATTATTATATTATTTTGTATCAACGTACTCATTTTAAGTCTGCGCAGTACATATGAGACTCATTGGTCAAATAAAACCAAACTGAAGCATATTTTACTATGGAGAATGTATTTGTGTTGCCTTAGCAACGCTCCACTCGCTTGTTTTTTCCTTTATGCATTGGGTTTTTACCTTTTGGACGTTTCTCATATTAATTTTATATATTTTCAGGTTTTGATAATCAACCCAATAAGTACAAAAGCAAGAGGAATATTAAAGTTAGTAGAGTCGTTAGTTATTCATTCGGCTCCTCTAAGGGTGGGATTGGTGTTAGCAGCCAATTCAACTGTCGCTCTTACCGGTCTTGAAGATCCTGGAGTAGCAATGTTATGTGCTTTTAATTACGTCACCCAGAAGCACAATCCAATTTCTGCATTAAGTTTTCTAACTTCGGTAAGTTTTCTTAAGTGGAAAAATCAATAATTCCAATTAATTGCTTATTATGTTAGACTCTTAGTGCCACAAAAGAACAAGAAGTAACAGTTGAGGACATTCAAAACCAACTCAAGAAAAAGTATAGTGCAGATTATTTAGAAATACTTGGAGAAGATTCAGTTTTTGATTTTGGCCGTCAACTTTCAGATGATTTTATTCAAAGATCGGGCTTACGTGTTACACCTCAAGCATTGTTGAATGGCATACCATTGCAGAGCTCTCAGTTAAATGTGGATGATTTTGAGGAAAGCGTTTTACAAGAAGTTATGACACAAACGCCGACTTTACAAAAAGCAATTTTCCGCGGAAAACTGACCGATAGGGATGATGTTGTGGATTACATCATGGGTCAACCTAATGTGATGCCTAGATTGAACCAAAGAATTTTAAATAAAGATGGTAGTACCTATTTGGATATGTCTGGAAAGGCTGCCACTTTGCTCGATGTTTCGAGTTTGTTGAAATTGTCGAGCAGGGAGATGACTGCTACTGCTATTGAAAATATAAGATATTTCTCTATTTCCAGAAAAGGACTGAAGTATTATACTATGACATACTGGATTGTTGGAGATTTAAGCTGTGCAAAAACAAGGGAGTTACTACTTGCGGCTCTGGAACATCTAGTAAGAAAATATTTATATGAGTATTTTTTTTTATTTCTCGATCAATAACCGGATTTTTCTTATAGAAAACAAATGGTGATGTTCGAGTAAGTTTCCTCCCTAATGTTAATGGTGATAAAGATGATTTATTAAACAAAATTGTGTTGGCAGCTTTACAAGAATTGCCACCTGAAAAAGCAATAAGTTATGTGATGTCTTTATTAAAAGATGACGAAGCAATAAGAACTAAAAAAATTGATATAATTGTAAGAAAAATTTTGCAAACACCATGTTTGGCTTTGTTGGTACAATCTACAATATTTGTAATTTTTTTTGTAGCCTGAAATTGCACCTCATGTGAAAGCACAGGAATTATCATTGAAAATGTTGCGAGTATATGCTCAAAGGGTGCTTAATTTTAAGGCTAGTGAAAGAGGAGTTATCGCTAATGGAAGAGTACTTGGACCTTTTGATAGTAAAGAAGATTTTACTTTGGAAGACTTTTCATTATTGGAAAGATTTAGCTTTGCTTCTTATGGAGAAAAAATTAAGACGGCTTTATCAAAAAGTGAAGATGATGAAGGTAAGATTACTTAATATTTTTAGTCTACAGGGTTGTCCATTTTTGATGCAGTACATGGGTTTTGGGTACATATTACCTATGCTAAGTTTCGTTGCCGTATATCAAAAACTCTAGAAAATGCGGGCTGTCTAATGAGTTTGTCGAAAATCCATGTATCAGTTTTTTAATATTTTGGAAATAAACAAGTTATAGCTCCTAATAGAAAGGGTTAAAATTTCACTTTTTGACTAGCTCAAAAACTTCTTTTTTCTTAAATAGTTTTTCTGACATTCTGATAGAGCAGGCATGGGCAAGCTACAGCTCGCGGGCCGTATGCGGCCCGCATACAGCTTCTTTCCGGCCCGCCGGACATGTTTCATTTAACCACCAATCCGGCCCGCGAGACCGATTATTATTTTAAACTGATACAAATAAACGACAGTAATAAATAATTATTTTGTTTGAGAGAAAAATGCGGACTACGCCGGCTTTATGCGAAAGTGAAATATTCTGTATACTTTTTTTATTTTCACATTTGTTCAAATTTCTGTATACTTTTTTGAATATTAAATGTTTTTTTTAATATATTGATTCTGTCGAATTTGTTTTTGTTTATTAAAAATATTTTTCCAAAAAAGTGAAATTTTTTTATCTCATTTACGGCCCGCAATACATAAATAGATCTTAACTTGGCCCCAGCTACTGAAAAGGTTGCCCATGCCTGTGATAGAGCATTAAATTATATTCAACCATCTATAAAAGTTACTCAAAAAGTTAAATGGTTAGCCGCTAGATGGTGTTGAAGAAAAAATTTAAGTTGTCCATGAATTTCATGTTTTTAGTCTACTAAAAATGTTTTAAGTGGTGAGTTCTATTACAAAATTGAATATTTAACAGATAATTGTTTTTATTTAAATGTTCGGACTGTTTAGTGGCCAACTTTGTCAAAAAAAACATAATTTTAAACAAATTAACTTGAAAATCGGCTATATCTGCATCAAACTTAAAGCCAGAAAAACAAAACAAAATAATTTTTAGTTTTAACTCGTGAACAGTTTATTGTTTTGTTCTTCTTGCTTTAATTTTGATTCAGAAATAATCGATTTTCAAGTTAATTATTTAGGTCAAATTCTAACAGCAAGACATTTTTTTTATGGTTTAGATAAAAGTTAATTTCTTAATCTTTCCCTTAATGCGAGAAAAACTCTTATTGTTTTGCTGTAAAGTGGTTCTGAAAAATAGACTTCAGTAAAGCCCCGAAAGTTGCCTAAAATTATGTTTTTTTTCAAAGTTGGACTAAACAGTCTGAACAGTTCAAATTAAAATTGTTCATGTGTGTGATTTGGGTCAGTAATATTAAAATATCAATCTTTCTTAAAACTTAATATTCACTGTAACCACAGCTCTTTACCTCTTTCCCCCTCTTTTATGAGTGGACAGATCTCACTTGACTGCCAGCACATCCTTGGAGACCATAACTATTCCTGTATGATGACTTGGCCAAAAAGCATCAATCTAATAAGAGCCTTGGTTAAGCTTTACTTGTACTCGTATACACAGAAATCTTGCTCGTATAATTTTGCCATTTGATAACGGGGATACTTCATATTAGTAAATATAAACAAAGATGTCAATCATTCAAAAACTTCCAGATATATCAAGTAATGCCTTGCTATGTGTTGTATCATTGTTGGTGTCCCGTCCACAAACTCGAACGAGATTTGAAATAAGCTCCCATGGAGAAGAACATTCCGTTTTGAAATTACCAGCAGCCGACCCAGAAAAACCAGTTTTTCAAATAGCTGCAATAGTAGATCCTGTTTCTAGAGGTGCCCAAAAATTGGGCCCCATCCTACAAATGTTCCAAGAAGTTCTCAATTGCAATATTCGTGTTTTTCTCAATAGTGCTGAAAAGAATAGTGATATGCCACTTAAAAGGTTTGTTATTTCAGACACCGTATGTTTACAAGATTTTAGTATTTTTTTCCTTCAGCTTTTATAGATACGTTCTGGAACCGGAGCTTCAGTTTGGAGAAGATGGACGACAAACTGCAGGTCCAATAGCAAAGTTTACTAATATGCCAACTGCTCCACTTCTTACTCAAAATATTCATGTTCCTGAAAATTGGCTTGTGGAAGTTGTTAGATCTGTGTATGATCTCGATAATATTCGACTTGAAAACGTAGATAGTGTTGTTCATAGGTGAGGTTGTAACTACAATAGAAAATTTTAAAATAACAGCAAGTTTTAGTGAGTACGAACTCGAATACCTCCTGGTGGAAGGCCACTGTTTCGAAGCTACTACAGGAAGTCCACCAAGGGGGCTGCAAATTACTCTTGGTACAGAAAAGCAACCAGTTGTGGTAGATACAATTGTGATGGCTAATTTGGGGTATTTTCAACTTAAGGCGAACCCTGGTGCTTGGTTGCTTAGACTGCGTCAAGGTAGAAGTGCTGATATTTACGATATTGTCAGGTTAGTCAATAATTAAAACCAATATTGACATGTTTTCATGTATGTAATGATTTGTATTACTTTTAGTCATGAAGGAAGTGATACTCCAGAAAATTCAACAGATATTAAAGTACTAATTAGTTCCTTACGTTCAACTGTACTTAAGCTAAAGGTGTCGAAGAAACCAGATAAGTATAATGTAGATTTACTGTCTGAAGACGAACCTAACACAGGAATTTGGAATTCCATTACTAGGTACGTTTAATACTTCTGTCTTATTTGTTGTAATTGTAACTAACCCAATGACTAATTTTACTCTGTGCATGAAATATTGCAGACCGTACTATTTGCATGCTCGCAGACTAGTCAGGTAATAATGAGGCTGATGAGAATTTGATTGTTGTTTGAGTTTGTTTCCATGTTGAGCTTTAGAGAATTGAGCATTGCATGAATTAATGTTGTCGTGATTTTTCTTAAAATCAATTAAATTCGGTAATGGAAGAAGAATTAGTTTTAGTATTTATTATGAATTTTAACAGTACTTGTTAGCTGATGATTTGGTAGTAGTATCATTTTGATAGCAATTTCTTTCACCAGTTTTATATTCTTATGCAGGCTGAGTCATTTAAGTGTTACCCCACTTTTATTTTCTAAACTATTGAGAATAGGGATGTACCGAATAGTTATTTTGGTCACTGGCTGAATATTTGGTTAGTCTCTCATGGCCTAATACCGAATATTCGGCCAAGTATTCGGTCAAAGAGGCCCCTCCTCCCTCTCCCTCACCCATTCCAGTCTCAGCGTTTATAAAGCTGAAGTCTCAACGTTTATAAAGCTGAAGTGCTAATAAATCTTTAAATTTCTGGTATGACAGGAATTGCAGCGTCATGGCCTACTAATACGTTACCATTTTCGTAAAAAAATTTTGCTAAAATACAAACTTTTTATAGGTTGGTATACATGATTGAAAAGCTTAAAAAGAGGGACATCTGATGAACATTTAAAAAATTGCACACATAAGAAATACAAAAAGTTTGTGCTTGTATCTTAAAAACTAAAATTTTTGAGTAAATTGTCGAGTGTATTTTTAAAAAGTGCCGTAATAATGTATAAGCTTGGAATATGTAAAGAAAAAAAAATGAAGAAGTTATTGAGAAAAAGTCAAAGTTTCGGTTTTTTCAAAGTATCATTAAAACTAAAAGAGTGTCTTTAAATCTAAAAAGGTGTCTTAATACTACATAAAATAATGCAGAACTTTTCTCTTTTAACCGACTGTGTATCTCTTACCGTTTACGAGATTCCAATGTTGAGACTTGAATTTGGGACACTGTATAATATTCCAGCAATATTCAGAGTGGCTAATTTTGCTCATAACCCAATTTTTAATTAATGAGTTTGCTACTAGGTCTTTGGTGTTCTTTAATCTCCAAGAATATTTTTCCAATTAATCAAAAATCCTTTTTTTTTCTCACAACCTAGGAAAGTATTCAGTTTCTAACTATGCTATTTCTCATGCGAAATTCTCGCTGACATGCTAGCCTTAAGTTAGTTAGCACAACCAGTTTATTTTACATCTTTCTCTGAAGCTTGTGGAAAATATTTCGCTAGCCCAAGTGTAGAGTCTAAAGGTGTTGATTTGCCAGTGTGCCAAGGAAGTTCGTGTTTAAATGAGACGGCTTTTGTTTCAGCACTGTTCACAGCACTGCCATTGCAATGTGCTGTCAGCATTTTTATAAGTTTTAATTTTTTTCTCAAACATCTGATCCTATTTTAGTAGTTAAATCTAGTAGACTACATCCTATAGGTACCAATACTTTTGTTGTAAAATATATGTTGAAACAAAAAAGGTAATTATTTTTAAAGTATGAAAGAGTCCAGGCAAAGTGCTTTGCCAATTCTTTTTATTCCATTTCTATTGTCAGCTCAGTTTGTACACACAACTTTTGCATGTTCATAATTATGTGTTGTTATGTTGTTCAATACATTTAAGGTTTAACTTTAAAATTAAGAAAATAATTTTTTTAGTCCTTTTTCTGGCACTGAAGAAGATGTAGACGAAAAATTGAATATATTTTCATTAGCTTCTGGTCATTTGTATGAAAGATTCATAAGGATTATGATGATGTCGGTACTAAAACACACAAAAACACCTGTAAAGTTTTGGTTTTTGAAAAATTATTTATCTCCTCAATTGAAGGTAAGTTTAATGGACAGTAATGGGAAATGTTTAACTATAATTTAATTCCGTTAGGATTTCCTACCGTACATGGCTAAAGAGTACGGATTTGAATATGAGTTAGTTCAGTATAAATGGCCAAGGTGGTTACATCAACAAACAGAAAAACAGAGAATTATTTGGGGCTACAAAATCCTTTTCCTCGATGTACTGTTTCCTCTTGATGTTAAGAAAATAATTTTTGTTGATGCTGATCAGGTAAATACTAAAAACATAATTTTATTTGCCTAATCAATAAAGTTGTATGTTTTATTAAAGGTGGTTCGAGCAGATATGCAAGAACTACAACAGTTAGATTTAGGTGGTGCACCTTATGCTTACACACCATTTTGTGATTCTCGAACAGAAATGGACGGATTCCGTTTCTGGAAGCAGGGTTATTGGCGCACCCATCTTCAGGGGCGAAGATATCATATTTCAGCCCTTTATGTAGTAGATCTGAAAAGGTTTAGAAGAATTGCTGCTGGTGATAGATTGAGAGGCCAATATCAGGCACTCAGTCAAGATCCTAATAGTTTATCGAATCTGGATCAAGATCTCCCTAATAATATGATTCATCAAGTTGCTATTAAATCACTGCCACAGGAATGGCTTTGGTGCGAGACGTGGTGTGATGACGATTCCAAAGCAAGGGCTAAAACTATAGATTTGGTAAATTGTGCAGTTTGTAATAAAATTTATAACAAATATGGGACGAGTTATCAATAATTTAATTAATTAAAGGTCAGCTGTATTTGACACTGCTTTAACTTTAAGGGTATGTGTACTTCAAATAATGTTAGTTTTTTTTTCTATCCAGTGTAATAACCCAATGACGAAAGAAGCAAAACTAACAGCTGCAATGAGAATTTTACCTGAGTGGAAGGGGTATGATGAAGAAATAAGAAAACTGCAACAGAAAATAGACTTAGGTGTTCTCGATTCTGATCCTGCCGAAATCCTTGAAACAGGTAAATTTATCGGTGTAATACAAAAACAAATATTTTCTTTGTAACATTGTTATTTTTACAGATACGACTGATAGACATACAGAATTATGACGGAAATAGTAAATGTAATTGTGACTTTGTACAAATAAATTAAGTTAAATTGAGATTTTTCATTTACTTCTGTTGTAAAATATAGGTTTTAAAAAGTAATAATAAATGTCTTTAATTTTTGATAGATCAATTAATGAGTTAGTTGGTACTTTTTCTGTATTTATTCCTTACCCGCATCCTGTACCTGCATGGATCCTTCAGTTTGGTATTCATCTTTTAATAAAGTTTTAACTAAAATGCTGAGTAATTATTTGACTTTATTTGAATTATTGTTTTCTTTTAAGTCACATTAAATTTTTTTCTCGGTATGGGAGTCACTAACTGTCGGAGTTATATGGCTCCCCATCTAACATGCAACATGTTAAGAAAATAATTTTTGTTGATGCTGATCAGGTAAACACAAAAAACATGTTTTATTTTCCTAATCAATAAAGTTATATGTTTTATTAAAGGTGGTTCGAGCAGATATGCAAGAACTACAACAGTTGGATTTAGGAGATGCACCTTATGCTTACACACCATTTTGTGATTCTCGAACAGAAATGGACGGATTCCGTTTCTGGAAGCAGGGTTATTGGCGCACCCATCTTCAGGGGCGAAGATATCATATTTCTGCCCTTTATGTAGTAGATCTGAAAAGGTTTAGAAGAATTGCTGCTGGTGATAGATTGAGAGGCCAATATCAGGCACTCAGTCAAGATCCTAATAGTTTATCGAATCTGGATCAAGATCTCCCTAATAATATGATTCATCAAGTTGCTATTAAATCACTGCCACAGGAATGGCTTTGGTGCGAGACGTGGTGTGATGACGATTCCAAAGCAAGGGCTAAAACTATAGATTTGGTAAATTGTGCAATTTATAACAAATATGGGATGAGTTATCAATAATTTAATTTATTAAAGGTCAGCTGTATTTGACACTGTTTTAACTTTAAGGGTATGTGTACTGCAAATAATGTTAATTTTTTTTCTATCCAGTGTAATAACCCACTGACGAAAGAAGCAAAATTAACAGCTGCAATGAGAATTTTACCTGAGTGGAAGGGGTATGATGAAGAAATAAGAAAACTGCAACAGAAAATAGACTTAGGTGTTCTCGATTCTGATCCTGCCGAAATCTTTGAAACAGGTAAATTTATCGGTGTAATACAAAAACAAATATTTTCTTTGTAACATTGTTATTTTTACAGATACGACTGATAGACATACAGAATTATGACGGAAATAGTAAATGTAATTGTGACTTTGTACAAATAAATTAAGTTAAATTGAGATTTTTCATTTACTTCTGTTGTAAAATATAGGTTTTAAAAAGTAATAATAAATGTCTTTAATTTTGATAGATCAATTAATGAGTTAGTTGGTACTTTTTCTGTATTTATTCTTTACCCGCATCCTGTACCTGCATGGATCCTTCAGTTTGGTATTTGTCTTTTAATAAAGTTTTAACTAAAATGCTGAATAATTATTTGACTTTATTTGAATTTTTTGTTCACATTAAATTTTTTTCTCGGTATGGGAGTCACTAACTGTCAGAGTTATATGGCTCCCCATCTAACATGCAACATGTTAAGAAAATAATTTTTGTTGATGCTGATCAGGTAAACACAAAAAACATATGTTTTATTTTCCTAATCAATAAAGTTATATGTTTTATTAAAGGTGGTTCGAGCAGATGTGCAAGAACTACAACAGTTGGATTTAGGCAACGAATAAAGAATACTAGTACTAGTATTCTTTATTCGTTGGATTTAGGAGATGCACCTTATGCTTACACACCATTTTGTGATTCTCGAACAGAAATGGACGGATTCCGTTTCTGGAAGCAGGGTTATTGGCGCACCCATCTTCAGGGGCGAAGATATCATATTTCTGCTTTTTATGTAGTAGATCTGAAAAGGTTTAGAAGAATTGCTGCTGGTGATAGATTGAGAGGCCAATATCAGGCACTCGGTCAAGATCCTAATAGTTTATCGAATCTGGATCAAGATCTCCCTAATAATATGATTCATCAAGTTGCTATTAAATCACTGCCACATGTAATACAAAAACAAATATTTTCTTTTTCTATTTTGCGTCTTTAAGAAAGCTATTAAAGCACGCAAACGGTGCGTTTATAGCTCGCGCAAAATCCCCATTTTGGAAATGGAAGTTTTTATTTAAAAAGGCACAAAAAGGGCATAAAAAGCGCAAAATAGAAAAAATAGTATAAAATACACGTTTTATAAGACATTTTAGCGCACTTGTCCTTTAGAAAACTCGCCGCAAGCGGCTCGTTTTCTAAACTTGGACGCGTGCTCTAAAATCAGTCTTATAGAACTTGTGTTTTAATGTACTATTGTAACATTGTTATTTTTACAGATACGACTGATAGACATACAGAATTATGACGGAAATAGTAAATGTAATTGTGACTTTGTACAAATAAATTAAGTTTAAATTGAGATTTTTCATTTACGTCTGTTGTAAAATATAG
Organism: Ctenicera cuprea; assembly: GCA_958336395.1. Taxonomy (NCBI): domain Eukaryota; kingdom Metazoa; phylum Arthropoda; class Insecta; order Coleoptera; family Elateridae; genus Ctenicera; species Ctenicera cuprea. The sequence goes on along the minus strand of OY284487.1, from coordinate 15,859,691 downwards.
GTTTTAAAAAGTAATAATAAATGTCTTTAATTTTTGATAGATCAATTAATGAGTTAGTTGGTACTTTTTCTGTATTTATTCTTTACCCACATCCGGTTTTTTTTAAGTTTATGGTATTAAATTTTTTTCTCGGTATGGGATTCACTAACTGTCAGAGTTACATGGCTCCCCATCTAACGTTCAACAGCCAGGGTATTGCTTCGATTCAAACCAGAACGTGTTTGACCGAGCATTACCAAAGCCAGTGGATTTAGCGGCCCATTCCACTTAAATATTTGTTTCCAGTTAAATTCTGTGTTAGGCATACATTTAAATCTTTTTGTATTTTAAACTTAATTTTTTTCATGTACAACATTTTCGTAATTGAATAACAAAAATTTAATACTACTAGTATATGTTTAAGGCATTATACATATGGTTTTGCTAAATACAAAATTTTACTTAAATGCATTCATTAACTTCTACAAATATTCGACAAGTTTTGCATTGTACGTAACAACAGTAATAATATTTACACTGACATCGTTCTAGTTTTTCTTCAATTATTGTCTTGTAGCCCCTACCGCAACATAATTGAGAACAGCTGTCTGTTCCAGTTGATGTAATATTACACTTTCTGTAAGCAAAAAATATAGTAAATATCCAGATAATTTAAAATTAAGGTCTAAAAGCTAAAAAAAAGCTGTTTTTTTCCTTATAATACAGCATTGAATTACTTGCCATCAACTGCTATGGTTAACAGATCTCATCGTAACACTGAAATTAATGTGCCACAAACGTAAGTTATAGTTACCAAAAATCGAACTCGGTACCTTCGGTGTATAGAGCCAAAGTTGATGGCTCCTTAAAATTACTTATTTTTGAAGCAAAACATTATGTATAGGCAATATTAATATATAGATCCTTGTGAATTTACTTAAAACTGTTTTAGTTCCAAAAATCTGTAGGTATTGAGTTGTAGCCAAACTTAATGTTTTGGCCAGGATAGATTTCATGCGTTAACTTTTAACGTTGCTGATTTAAACTTGTATAGCTATATAGGAAAATTTGTACTGAATCAAAAAAATTGAACCTTATAAGATTGTAATTTTAGCATAAGTTTATTTTAGATGATGCATCCAAACTTCAAGCATTTATTAGGCAGGAATTTTATTTAGAAGTCAAGTAATCGGACCATCCGCATCTTTCAGTTCCATATAGTTCATACTATCAAGATGTGACTGTATTTCAGTAATAAATGGTAGGTGCAGTAAAGTGGAGGGTGTTTTAGATGAAATATTGTTACAGTGTTTACAGTAGCGTGAGTTAGATGGGATTAATTGATAGGTAACAGTAGGAGTAGGCACTACTACTTATATTTTAACTTAATTCATATAGATACCTACATATACTATATGATACTGACCTTCCACTAGTCCCCATACTTCCAAGTCCTTTATCTCTTGTACAATAATCAGGAGACTTGGTAAAGTACACAAGTTGATCAAGTGAAGGTGATATACGACCAGGCACTTCTGGTAGGTTTTTCTTATTTATATCTGAATAGTTTTTTGATACCTCTATTGCATTAATATATCGTCGAAGTAATTTGAGTCCAATTTGTGTTATGTGCGGTAAAGATTTCCAACATGTTTTTATGCTGCATGAACCGGACACACCATGACATTTGCATTGAGTTGTTAGGCTTTCTGAAATTACCTAACAAAAAATCAAATTAAGTTTAATACTTTTATATATAGATAATTATTATATAGATACTTATTGAAAAGCTTATCTACTTCTACACATTCTACACTTACTCGTCTTCCAACTCGATTATTATGCAGGTTTGCAGCAGCTAAATGTTTTCTCAACACTTTTAGTTTGTTTTCATCTGTTAATTCTGAATCTGCAGAAATATGTTTTTCGGTGGAATCAATGAAACGTCTACTAAAACGTGTTCCCCATTTTATGTTATCTCCACAACCTCCCCATTTAAAGTTTCCATTTGGCGGATCTTTAGGATGACTTACACATGTACAGTGATAAAATGCTCCACTGGCACAAACTTTTGCCATAACATATGTTAAAGCAGCCGAACTGATAGCATACACATAAGCTTGCTCGCGGGTTGCTGTAAAGAAAACAATTTATTTTATTATTAAATACTGAAAAACAAGTTTAGAATGGATTAAAAATAAACTATGGCGATGAAGAATTCAGAAGAGAGTGAAAACATAAATAGGAACCACTGAGAATTATTTAATAATATTGTCTAGCTACTAGTGCATTGATACAGCTGATCGCAATATGGATGCTGAGTTGTGCTCGTGGTGCACTGATAAAGCAATTGCTTCATATTCTAGAGGCTATGAGTTCAAACTTTGATGAGATCCGCTTTTTTATTTGTTTTATTACTGTAAAAAGACAATTCTCTGTTTTTTATATAATTTGGATTATTTTATTTTTTATAATTTAATTACCGAAGTGAAAATAAAGAGGTTGAAATGGATTGGACTAGAGCTTACTTATTGGGAACACTGAAAAATCATAGAATAGCATTATGACTCATAATTTACGAGCCATGATCAGAATTTCAACGTGGCTAAAAAAAAGAGTAGGAAGACCATCAGTGCGTGGAGAAGAAGCTGAAATAAGGAAATACAATATCAAAACTTAACTTATTCACGTTTAAATGGTACCTGCTAATTATTAAAAGTAGGTATTATTGTGAAAATATGATGAACATTTTGTTTTTATTTTTTCTCTAATCTAAAGTAATAATTGCCGAATTATTGGCCATTAAAATTCCTTAAATTGGTAAATAAATACTTAGCGTGACTTACAGCAGCATAAAAATTAAAACTTACTATTATAAAGTACCTCTGATAAGATCAGGTGTAATTCTCGGTGCTGATTCAATTGAAGAGCAGTTCCATCTTCTAGACTGAAATACATTTTTGCAAGTATTACTTGCCAAAACAGCTGCTTTTTGTATATGTGGCATTATATCTGTTGTTCTTCGACACAGCTTTGTTTGTAATTTCGAAAATCCATAATGTTTTCGAACATATGCGCATGGTGTACGCTCTTGAGAACTTGTTCTCTTATCCAGACTTTTAATTCCTAAATTTGTTATATTCCATTGCACATTTGTGTGTTGCAAGGCTCTGAAAATATATATTTTTATGTTGATTAGTGATCGCATAAACTTTATTATTTTTGTAATATTTAGTGCTTCTTTAAGTTGGTATGCCGGGGGGGGGGAGGGGGGGGGGGTTGCTTGTACGACCCTTCATTAAATCACTTTTGTTTAATATTTTTGCTAAAACCGTATGTTTTAAAATAAAAGCATTTATATTATTTTAGTTGAAATTACTACGTTATATAGAAGAATGAGTAGGTATAGTTAAAAAACAACAAAACTAAGTGTGTTATTTTCGTTCTAAAACTAATACTTGGGCAACGAAAAACCACACCTCCATATAATAGGATGATATATTGCACTTTGTCGTAACAAAAGGTGTCTTAGTCTGGCACCTAATAATAACAGACCAGACCTATAATTAGTGATGAACCCTTGAAAATACCCGTAGATTTTATCACGTGTTAATTATGAGTTGTATTACGTGATCTAATTTTGTTCTAAGCTGAAATTCCTTTTAATTTTTGAAATTTAAAAATGTACCTACGTTTAGAATTGGTTTGTCCCTAAACATTGTAAATATTTTTGCCATGTTTTCGGTATAGAAAAGTACATATTTACTTAGCCAAAATGTTTTGATTTCGAGCTAATAATGGAAACTTCCATTTTGAGGCTCAAGAAACACAAAAATAAATTGTTTTTAATAGAAAATGTGTATTAGTAATGGGTTTGTTGATCGCTGTGTATATTTATATTATTATAAAACAATGTACCTGTTTTTAGGTCGTATTTACAGATATGTCATATAAATGATCACATTGGGAATTATTTATTTATGTTAAAAAAAGGAACGCCTTTTATTTTATCTCCTGCGGTGCGCGCGTGTACACGTGATGACTAACTACTTGCTATAGATTTGCGAGCGGCTAAATATTAGGAGTAGTCTAATCAATGATATAAAATACTTTCAAAAATTTAAAATTTCCAGTCGAAGTGCTTTTCTCATGTTTCTTACTAATAATATCTTTTGCATTTATTATAATTTATTTTTTATAAAACTGTTCTAATTTTTGTAAAATATATTACGTATTGTACATTTATAACAGAGAGGGATGAATTTTTCATATTATTTTTATAATGAACGATAATATATTTGTTGCTAAGTTTGCTTGCAGTCCGATGGAAAGTCTTAGTAATTATATGTTTAACAGCAGACAAAATGTAATTAAGAAATCTAAAAATGCAGAAAATACTGAAATGTTGTTATGGGGTTTAGCGTCGTAATAAGATTTATAACCGTTTAAAACGCCGCGACAAATTAACCACAAACGAAGTACACTCATGCTATCACACGTAGTGCATTAATTGCTTATTTCGTTTTCCATGGTTTATATGATACGTCTGTGATGGATAGTAAGAAAATTTTAATGTAGTTTTTTATGATAGCGGTATAAACCCTACAATTAACACCTACATAGGCGGTGTTGCTCTCACTAAAAGACGCATGGGTACAATGAACATTCCGATACCGCTCCCTAAACCATGACAATAACAGAGTACCTTAATTGCAGTTACACCTTTTGTCATTACAATTCGTACACCCTATAAAGATAAAATTAACTTTTATAATACCAAATGTTGTAGATAAAGGTGTGGGTTCTGATAATTTTATATAAAACAAAATCAGAGTATTAATTAACACTGCAATATTTACAATTTCTTTTGAAGTAAAAATAATATTTATGTAGCCATACATTATTGTTAATATCGGCAAGGGAGTATAGATAAAATTAAGAGTTCTTTCAATACTGAACGAAAATACATATTAGTAGTAAGCACCTATTTTAAGTTTTTGATTGGCTTGGTTTCTGACAGACCGTTAAAAGTTATATACAAAAATGTTATAATATGTCAATATTACTTAAACGCCGTAGATCACTTATATTTTTAATCTAACCATTATAATGTAATAGCTATCTTCTTAGTGCCAAAAATTACGGAGTATAGATATTTTTTTGTTGAAAAAAATATATTTTCAATATTTAAATAATTAAATAGTAAATAATTAAGTATCTACAAAAAGTCCTTGCACCTACATTTAATATTACAAATTTGACATCTAATAACTAATTCTAATTATCAGTTAAATAAAATTATTATAATATACTTACAACCAACGGATTGCTTGTCCATAGTTTATACAACATATTAAGTAGAAATAAAAAATTGAAATAAATTTAATATCCATTTTTTTGAAACGGTTACAACAATTGTTAAAACTCGACGAAATATTTGATGTTGCAACGTAAATTTATTTTGCGATTATTTTATTTAACGAATTTTTTAAAGATATTTTGTTATTCTTAGGTTTCAGTTTCGAAAAATATTTTTATTAATGATAACCAACATGATAGCTGATAGCACACCGTAACACACGCCGTCATAAACTAACAGGTTGGAGGGAACATCTTCAAATTATAAACCTGAGCGCGGTCACAATAACGCAGGTAGAATAAAACGAGGAATTTTTTTAAAGTAGATTTATAATTTACAGGTAATTATCATAAAAGAAAAAAGAGGATGCAGTAAAAGATCGTTTTAGCTACTATATCTTCTGTAAAATAAGATGGCAATTCAGGGCCGGACTTAGGGTGTTCGGCGCCCTGGGGCTGGTTCAAAGACGGCCCTCACCCGCCCCATATTAACTATTCAGCAGTTTATTATCCCTACTATTATTTTTACCTTAACAAATATTAAACATTAATTTTTCCACAATAAAATTAAGTACATAGACATTTTTAATAAACAATATATAAATTTAAAAATAGAAGATCCACACACAAAACTAAAAAAACCAACTTATTTAACGTTAAAATAAAAGAAATATTTAAGCCTATTGCTTTCCTCGGGTAAGTTTTGTCGCAAAACTGCTAAAGTTGAGTAAATAGACCAAATAATAAAAAAATAGAAAAGTAGCCAATCTCCAGCTTTTTATGCGCTTACAAGAGTTTAGCGTTTTGAAAATTTTTATGCACAGTAACATTGTCTGTATAAAGCTATTACAATAGAAAATTTGGACTTGTTCTGTCAACTTTTTGAGTGATAAAGTGCTAAAATCAAAATTTTAAAAAACACAGGGCGCCATTTTGGAGCTATAAAATTCAGAAAAAAAGCGTTGGATTTGTCCTGAGATCTTTTATCAGATTCCGTGTTTATATTTAAAAAAAACAAAGCTACCAAAAAACATGTCTAACCTTTCTGCTTCCGGTTTCAAAAAAACTATTACGCTCATGAAGAGCCGTAAAAATTTACATTTGAATCAGCTTTTCCTTCAAATACCTAAAATAATAGCATATACTTTTTTTTTATACTATATACAGGGCCGTCTTTAGGGCTTTTAAGAGCCTATGGGTGAGTAATATGATGGACGCTATTAGCGTGTGGGGTTGTGCTAATAAATAAATACAAGAAAAAAACAATATATATATTTTTTTATTTAAACAAAAATAGAAAATATAAGCAACCAAAAATACACAAGGTGTAAAAGTATTACACATTATTCATACGGGCATTCCTAATATGAAAATAAGACAATAAATCGTAATAAATATGGGTCTTAAAATGCTTTGAAAAAGCCATCCGTATTAAATAAAGCAATTTTGCAATTTACCTACCAAAGGTATATGTGTCACACTACTTTTCGTTTGAAAATTTTTTCCAAGGGTGGCATAGATAGGCGGGAGGCAGTGGTAGCCTAAATAAATTTTGTCCTTACATGTTTTTTTAACTTTTCTCAAAGAATATGAAATGCTTCCTTGAGCAAACACACAAAAAATGTAATCTTGCTAAATGTCGCCAAGCCCAACCGTTTTCGAGATAATTTATATTTTATTAAAAATAGAGTTGGTGTGAAGAGCTGCGTGTTTCCTCGAGGCGTGAGTTCCACACATTCAGGTCACATAAAATCCTTTTTCACGCTACAGGCAAGGTAAATAGACGATACATCCATAGCTACAAAAGATGAAAATGGCCAAGAACATTCGTTTACTTTTTGCCCTTGACTACGGAACTTAATAGTGTCATTTACATTCCTAGGATCCATACATATATAAAAGCTCAAAGGTTTTTTTTTCTCCGGTTCCTCCAGCGGCTACCGCTTCACCAATTTGGACCATTTTTTTTTCAAATGAAAGGTCTCTATCCTCAGATGGAACATGAAACATTTTTATATTTTTATTCTACGTCGATTTTTCAATAATACCTAATTATTTTAATTTATAGTATATATGAAAGTCTGCTAGACGCGCTTCACTTGAGGCGACACCTACACTAACGCCGCTTCTCATTATTGGAACTAATGCATCACGTGACTTAGCATTTCGCCGGGTCGGTCAACGCTGAGCCTGCCGTCGAATTTCGGCGAGGTAACACTAGTAATAATTAAAGCAACAAGGTACAGATTCCAATATTTTATATCAACAAGCACAGGCAACTTAGAATAATGGGGCTTTTAAAAATAATTCCGACGACAGCAGTCAAAACGAACTTTTAAAAATATGATTAAATTTCTACCTGTAGCGTGAAAAATTTAATAAGTAACACGGAATGTATCGACTATTAACATTCTCGGCAGGCCCCAAGCCTCGGCTTCGCCTCGGCTCGTATTTACCTACCTCGAATGTTATTACGTCTTTACATTCCTTGTTACTTAAATAACTATTATGCAAAATTTGTTTATTTTTATACAGGGTCGCTTTTTCAATACTAACAAATAAAGTAGTGTCACACTTAAAGGTGCACATGTAGAAAACGAAGCGTAACCCATATTTATTGAGACTGTTCATCTTATTCTTATGCCACGAATCCGATACCACTGCGTGCATTATGGCATCGGCAAGCTTTTCTAGGAAACCCTGTATATTTCTACTTAAATTTATTATTTCTACATTTTTCTGTAAAATATATTGATTATATTTGAACAATTAATATTTTCAAACAAATCTGATTCTATTAACAGAATGCTTAAAATTGTGTATGTAGTTTACATTTAAGAAAAAAAAGATAGTTTTTAATTCTTTTCTCACCTCCACCCACTCCCTGAATCTATTAGTAGGCGAAGGTGAACTAACTTGCCAGAGCAGGGGGTTCTATACAGGATGTATCAAATTGCGTGATAATTATTGGGATCTCGCGTATTTAAAGAGATATGACGACCGACGGTTAAATTAGAGAATCTAGAAAGAAATTAGAGCTATCTTGCTTTCTAAAAGAACGGAAAATACTGAATATTTGGATTTTTTTTGTTTTTGGCTATTGTGATTTATATTACATATTTCTAGTTAACGCATTATTAAGACACTTTTTGTGCTAAATCTAAATGTTTTATTAGAATTGGTATAACTGCTACCATTGTTTATTTTCATTTGTCAACTTATTTTTTCTTATAGGCCGCATTTTAAATTTTTTCACGTTTGAATAGAGCTTTACTGATGCAGATACTTACTTTTATAAATATGTTTTTCTAAAATTCAATCGTCAATTCATAAGAAAAAACACACTATATAATTAAAAAACAGATGTGATGCCCTATAAGCCTGCCTTTCTAGGGCTATAGCTCATTTTTTGTTGGATAACATAATTCTTAAAACTCTCCAATCACCATTTAAAATTTCTTTTATAAAAGATTAGGAAAATTGTTTATAAATACAATCAAGTTAATAAAACACAGTTAATTAAAAAATAACTTTAATAACAATTGTTGAAGTATACAATACAGGTACTTGGATAACTACAGTACTATCTACTTCCGTATAATCATAACACTGTTTATTGTATTATTTGCAATCCTGAGTAATTCCACAGTATTTTAAATGCAGTATAAGGCTGATTTTAAATTTGATAAACCTCGTTATTTCTCTAGCTGTTACTTTAAATATTAGTATTGCGAAAAGGGACATATCTGATTCAAACTCAAGTATTATACCTACCTACATGTATTATAATATTATGCTCAAAATTAGGTATCTATACCCTACTGAAAATCACCTCAGTTGCCTCATCAAACCTCATACAAAATGAACCTGGTTGTTTCAAAAACCGCATAAAACCACATACAACCTGATGAAAACATTATCAGGTTATATGAGGTTTCTATATATATTTTCAGTAGGGTACTAATTAGAATGAAATTCATCACACATACATTACACAATAAGAGAGTGTTAAGCTGAGAGTCCACATCACTAAAAAATTGTGCAGATACATCAAGATCAACATATAGTCTCTGTACACATTTCTGGACAGAATGTGTTGCGATACATTTTATGTTTACATTATTGAAACATAGGGAACTACAACTAAATCAAAGTAAAGATAGACCCTAATTGAATCATCATATGTTTTGTACTAGTACGTTTACTGTCTCTATAGCGACCCACCAGACAGATTATACCTCTCGCATCCACATGTACCAACATATGTGTCTTGCTATTTGTATCTGATGCAATGTTTCAGAGATGTGGACCCGGCTTTAGATACGCATTTGTACCAAGCATTATATTCTTCTTTGATAGGGAGATTTCCATCAACTCATAATAATCGTTCTTGAAAATATGGTAATGCACATAGTCAGTAGGGATGCACCAAATAGTGATATTGGCCACTAGCCAAATATTCTGCTAGTGTCTCACGGCCTAATACTGAATATGCGGTCAACTATTTGCTCAAAAAACCGAATATTCGACCAAGTATGAAATATTAGATCAATTACTCGGATAAATATTCGGGTAGGTACCAAACATTAGGCTAACTATTCGGCTAAGTACCGAATATTATCTAACTATCTAACTAGAATCAATTCTTTGGCCGAATACTTAGTAGTAGTAAATGTTTGGATTAACTGCTTTATATAAGCGAATAACATCCAGTTTGGCTACCAATATTATAATTTGGTTTTAATGTATTTAAATCTTAATGGTACCATCAAAATTTTCAACAAATTGCAATTTAGCATAGTTTTCATGTAGTAGGTACACAAAATGCCAAATATTCGGCAGACTCGAAAAACTATTCGGTTTATCCGAATATTTGGCGAACTCCAAAAAATGGCCTACCAAATACTCGGTGCATCCCTAGTAAGAAGTATAGATAATATAACATATGCATTACAAAATATTTTTATAGAAATTTACTTTCGTCTGCAAATTATTCGGATTAGTGTTACTTGTATAGTGTTAATATACCTACTACAAAATTTCTGCTTGTTATAGTATACAGTTTCACAAATTACATACATCACATAATGTTCCAAAAGATACATAATTTTATTTCACAGAACGTGCTTTGTATTGTGTTGCCTTTTAAGTATCACAAAGTCAAAATAAATAAATACTTACATATAAAATTGTACATAAAGTTCAATTAAAAAAATTACCCTATCTTCTTTCACTTACAATGGGTTAGCAAAAACAAATAAAAGTTGTTAAGACACTGAAGAAGCCTGCAATGCGGAGTTAAAGTAAGTTTGATTATTTTAAACAACATTTTTATTAAAAGCGTTTTCAATCTTCGCTATTAAAATGCATAAAGCTGGTCGACAATTAATTAAACATCTTGACATCTATTTAATACTATTATAGTACAAACATGTCTTTCTCAGATGCTCGATAGTGCATTTGTGTCTACTTTTATCATATTTGAATCTACATTTCTTTTTAGTTTAAATGCTTTTAAGTAAAACAGTCATAGACCGATAGGTATTCTTATTTATAAAAAAAATCATAACTACATATTAATTTTCATTATTTACTCTTTATAAATAAAAAAATAACAACATAAAAAACATAATTTAAATATCGATAATAACAAATACTTCAAAATTATTTTTTTCTGGTTCATTAATAATCTGCATCGCAGAATATGTGATCGCCTTAACTTCAGTGCCTTGAGGATGTTTTCCTAAAGTGAACTCTTCTCCATAGCATTTACATTTTATTTTAAAATCTTCACCTTCCGTCACGAATTCTGTAATAACAACTTTGCTACAAATCAGAAATGGTTCACAGCTGAACAAAAAAAGTAATTCATCCAAAAAGTGATACAATAAGCTTTCTATGTCGTGTCCGTCAGCTTCAATTTCTCTAACTTCTTTAATTTCCACCGAGGATAGTGTCGTCATGTATCCGAACATGGCTAGCCCACATTGTTCAAATGCTTCTGGTAAACTGTTACCCCATGCATGCAATCTGTAAATAATTACAAATAATTTGATAATTATAATATGAAGGTTGAAGAAATACTTGCTGTACATCAGCAGTGTGGTCTAAATCTGAAAAGCAGGAAATGTAATTTATTATAAATTTACTATTCTAGTCATATTAATTTGCTTACATTCATATTTACAAGGCGGTAGCATTAAATCTTCTTCGGGAATGTCTTCCATTATATTATTTAATTTAATGTACTACTATTCTGCATGCAAATTTTATTAAACACACCTTGTGTTTCAAATTTTAAACAGTAAGGTTAGAATAACCTTTATTATTATTGCATCACATGGCGCATAAATTGATTTGTTGCGTTATATTGGTTGCAAACATTTAGGGGCAGAGTATACAGGGTGGTGCGAGTAAAATGTTCAACAAGCTTAATACGATATACACAACACAATCCAAATTACAAGTTGTTTGTGTCTTTGAAGCTTGGATTTTGAAGTTTGACTGCAGAGCTATGTCCTGTTGGTGCTCAGTGGGTGTCGTTTACTTGTTACAATGCGCGGAGGATTTTTATTCATGCCAAAGTGCCAAATACGCTAAAGAAAAGATAAATACAGCTAAAAGTAGAAACTGGAACAATTTTAGAAATGAGTTATAAGAGAACTTGAGAGGAAATACTAGAATTTTCGGGAACAGGTCTAAAAATCAAGATATTTTGTTTGAGAACTGCTGAGATTGATAGAAATTCCATTTAAACTATACAAGATTATTTTATTATATAAATTGTAACTGTAATGTAGTAAAAACGTAAAAAAATACCCCGCAGGCAATCAGCAGTAATTAAAATCACTGATCAGTAAAGAACAGACTTTAAGTCGCAGAAGAGCAAAAAATTTCGTGAAAATAAGTAAACAAAACCCATACTCAAATCCATTAAGTTATACGTGAAACATGTTGGACCAGAGAACTAATATTTCGAATAAGAATTTAGAAAAAGTTGTTGTGTAGGTACTGCAATTTTTAAGTTTTTTATTTAACGGTGGTTTTTCTGTCCTTTATGTATGTTGATAGTCCAAAATTTTCTTTCGTAGAAGTTTCTCGTTGTATTAATGAATTACACGTTCTATTTTCATCAATTTGTGGTTCCTATTGTGCATTTCAATTAAAACAAATAGTTTTGCAGTTTCATAAAATTGTTTCGTGAACTGCTTTTAAAACTCATGACCATTTCTATTCTACGCCTATGAACCCTGTTTTATATAATTTATTATTACATAAGCTACAATTCCAGTTGACCAAATAAACAATAACTACCTGCACAAGCTAGATTAAGGTCAAACATATGGATATGTTATCATTCTAAGCTTGTAGATAATTCGTTTAAAAGTTTAGGTATGCGCCAACTATACATTTAAAAAAATAATGCCAAAGTTGCTTAATAACTGATTGCCTCATAATTTAAATAGTGACAAAATACTAGACTAGAAATCCGTACTATACTAATCAGAAAGTTTTTGTACTTCATTTCTTACTCTCCCTTTCAGTTTTAGTTTTTCTAGCGACAACATGTTTTTGAACTTTAAGTTTTATTATTATCCTGCAGTACTCAAACAATTTTGGGACAAATTATCAATAATTACTTTCTGGTTTGTATATACTGCAATCTACTGTGGGTTTTAATATTGTACCTGTTTTTCATACACATATATTGTATTTGTGCAACTAAATTTGTTTAACAATTTATAACGACAAGAACAAACTTTTCCCAAATAATGAAGCAAAAAAACAAACAATGAGTAAAGCACTTCACCTGAGTTTACTCATGCTTTAAATATTTGTTTTTAAATCAAGGTACGTTTAATTTAAATTTTGAAACAGCCAGAAATGTATGCTCTGCAGATACCCCACGACACTGAATAACAGAAATTACACATTCAAGTAAGTAAATTACTCTGGTTAACTCGTTAGGCATTTTCAATCTACTTTTGTATCTTAATCCGTCAGCAAACATCGTCCCTTTAAAGTTTAAAATGCAGCACTGACATGTTTATTTAAATATAAATTTATTAATGCAAACATTTAAATCAATAGATAGTTATTTTTATAGTACACAAGATTAATTTAAATTGCAAATAAAAAATTTTACCCAAAAGAAATTAAAAAAAAAACAATTTTTTCAGTTTTCAGCAGAATTTTATTCAGTAAAGTTCTAGCCCCAACAGTTACTACAAAATCAGAATAATAATCTTTAGATCGGCGTAACGTCATGACACATCACTCATATATCGCTTATACTCAAACTCAGAATCAGACTATAAGAATGTATGTGTTACAAGTTCAAAAACTCTCTCACGAAATAAAGGAAAAAATTCGATTTATTTTTTATTTTTACAGAAAAACGTAATAATGAACACCAAAAATCAGGAAGCAAAATTTGTTAGCTTAAAATATGGGGAAAAGGGAGAGTTGCGGTGCCCCTACTGCATTTAAAAAATAAGTCTATAACTTTATTCTACTGTTCCTGATAAGGTACAAGATTAAATTTTTGAACATGTTATGTTTATTTTTAATTTATAAACTTTTGAGAGAGTTACAGAAAGTTACTAGCAAAAACTAAATGATATATCATCTGCAACACTATTTGCTTCTAAAATAAAACAACTGTATAACTAGTTTTTGAGAATTTTTGTTGTGAATATTTAAAATATTGAAAAATTTTATTTAGTGTAGTTTCTGCTGCACAAATAATTTTTTATCTTGCTAGTTAACCAATATAGGAATAATTGCCACATTGCATTTTTAGCGATATTCAACTGATTTTTCAGTGGAAAGACGTTAGATTCCAAGTTTTCAAAAAATTTAACGCTAGAGATACCAAAAAAGCAAACTTCCGTTTACAGTTTCGAGTTTTTTCAAAACTTATTTTCTTGAGGTGGCGATGCCAGGGAACAAACGAAAGTACTTACTCGCTACTCACAAGCAAACTTTTTTTTATTCCTTGATCACAAAACGCATTTTTGCGCTAAAATATAAAGTAGAAAAATGTTATCAAGTCAGTACTTTCCTAAACTGCAATATAGTAAACGAGAGTCGTTAGCATTGTTATTATTGAATGGAAAAAATTTGATGTCTGTAACGCATTGCTTAATTATGTTATGTAGTATTTGTGTTTTTAATACTAGGACATCTATTATACAGGGTGAGTGAAAAGCAACGCATAAATATTGATTCTACGAAAAAAAAATATACCAGAAAGAGAACCGTTTTTTGAATCCAGATACGGGAAAAAATTATAGGGTGCCATTTTGAAAACAAAAGTAGGTTGCCATAGCAACCAAATAAGTAAACGCATAAAATATTAAACATCGACAAAATATGTGCTAAGGCTATTCCTTTATGGATTAACATTTACATTACAGACATTATGCGCTACTTTTTACTCACCCTGTATTTATTTTGAATTTTTATGCAGGAAACTAAAAATAAATTACAGAAAAACCCTCCTTACCATAAATGATGTTTTATTCTTCAGGCTGCAGCAAAATTCTAGCTTTTGCGTTTTGCATAGAATCCACTAAAGAATAGGTTTCTGATTTTTTCTAAATATATTTTTTTGTATTTATTCTGATAGGAAAATTTCTTGGTATTTCCCTACAGGGTGTATGATAAGTAAATGCATTAGCTGTTAACTGAATAGCTTTGATAGGTTGATCTGTTGTTGTGATTTGTTCTGGTTATTTAATTATCAAACAACAATAGGAAGGTTGCATGTTGGGGGCGCTGCAATCGATGTTGTGTATTTTATGTTATTACCTGATTCGGCGGCAGATGGCTTTGCAATCAAGGTTAAATGTAGAATTTGTTAGCATTTAAATTCAAGTTTGTTTTTGAAAAGATTCGAGCTAAAATCGGTTTAAATGGCTGATTTAAAGAAAAAATTAAAAAAAATAAATTCAGTAATTAACTTCGATTGCAGAGTCAGTTGCTGCCGTACATAGGTAACAACGTCAAATACCCAACATCAATAGCAGCGCCCCCAAAATACAACCCTCCTATTATTGCAAACAACTTGACTGAAGAAGAACTGAAAATCGAAGATGTGCAATTGTGGTTGGCGGTCACAACAAGACGTCAAGACGTTATGAAAACGGTATCAGTAGCAGACAATTATCTGAACAACTATAGTCGATAAATTGTAAAACGGTGTCCCAGGTTGAAGTTTCCGCCGCAGCACATTGCAGAGTGAAGATAGGGGCGGAGCTTAAAATAAAGAAATTCCAAAACAGTTTTTGACTTAAACTTTCCTTTATGAAACTACGTTATGTCGATGATGAAAAGCTGCTTGGTTGTCTGAATCTTTTATCAAAACCACATGCGTCTGAGCCATATAAAAAAAGTGGTTTCCCATTAATCAGTTTAACACAATAAGTGAAAACCATTTTGGTATTACTATTTTTGCGGGCACTGCCTTGCCGGCCAAGATTATCGCCATTTCATGTACACGTATTATGTCTCTTTCTAAATTCTAACCAAATAGCTTGTCGAAGTGGGTAGGCATTTGCTTGACAAGAAATCCTTTAATACTGTGCGTGGAAACATCACTTTACAAATTATCGAGTGTACAAACGTAGTGAATTCCTGAAAACATAAGTGAGTGCATTTTTTCGGCAAATCGGTTCATTGTTGTTATTATTGTTGGAGGAGGATACATAAAAGTTTAGGCTTTCTTGTAATAAAATCCATTATTATCAATAATTTTAAATTTTGCATTTATTGATTATACACCCTGTATAGTGGTGCTTATGTTTTGTGCGTTTTTTTCGCTAAATATATAATTTTGTTTTTATTTTAACGTTCAAACATTATTTAAAAAAACACGAAAAACAGAACGACTGCTTAAAATATTATTCAAAACAAACCTAAAAAATAACTCGTAAAAACAAAATGATATGAACCAAACTCTCCCGAAATGCTCTTTATTGTCAACTGTGCTATATTAACAGCATGAATCAGGGCTAGTTTAAATTTTTTATTTCATCGTTTTTCAATATTATAATACTTTTCACTAATAAAAAAACTTCAACCTTAACTCAATTTTCATGGGACTTATTAGATAAACCTTATTTTAAGTTTCTGCAACGTTAACTTAACTGCGACACCTCGCATAGTAACGCTTCCACAAAATATCAATATCCTATTTATATATAACGAGGTTCTATAACCTAATTTGAAGCAATTATAGTTGGCGCAAATATCCGACTCTTATTTATTTGGTGTTACAACAGTGAAAGAACCAATAGAAAATTATTACAGTCAGAAAATTGTTAGATATTTCGAAAAACTGCTGAAAAAGTTTGATGTACAACAACAAACAGCAAAAAAATGCTTTTTTGAAACTTTTCTATTATAATTATTTAACTTTCAGTTAAATAAATTAAGTACATCAAATTTTTAACAGTAGTAGATCGCGAAACAGCCCCAAGAAATAAAAAGTAAACCACAATGCATTAACGACTTACAACTTCAAAGGCCTCGAGTATTTAAAAGAGTTTATAAAGAATAAGAACAAAAATATGGCGTAGTTAAATATTAGATATGTTTAGAAATTTGCTGTCCTTAGTTCACAATTTAGTTCATAAATTTACACTCAATGATAATTTATTATACTTATTAAAACTTAAAATTAATAAAGATTGTTCATACCGTTATTTATAATACACTATTTCCGGCCTATAAGATGTTTAACTCGATTATTTTTGACGTACAAAATGATATCGCCATTAAATTTAAGCAAACTACTCAATTGTTTTATTAAATTAAAATTAATTCGGCAAACTAATATTTACATGTACCACTCGTAAACATAAAAATACTCGGAGTAAACTACACCAAACTTTCAGCATAGCAACTCGTATTTGTTTTGCTTGAGAAAATTTTGAAGTAAAACTAACACTCATTCCCATGCAACAAGTTTTCGTGATTTGATAACCCGATTATTTTTCAATGCACTGATGGTACATTTGTTGAAAAAAAAAACTGAAGTGTTTGTGGTTAGTTACGTTTTAAACCATTCAATTTATTTTTTAAAGTTTTGTTAAAAAAATTTAAAGTTGCTTTCCAGTATTTTTACAAGTTTCATAAAGACAGTTTCAAATTATATTTACGATACAATTAAATGCCGAAAATGTAAAGGTGTATAAGATACTATTTTGGATAATTTTAAAATTATGTTAATCCCCTATTTCACAGCTAATGCTGTTTAGGTTTTTTTTCTGGCCTCTATCTAATTTGTGCGTAACAATAGTAATCTAGATAGAGGAGACCTACAGCTCTCGGTGACGCTGCTTAGGGCTTTTCAGGCCCCTGTCTAGTTTGTGCGTAACAGTAGTATTCTAGATAGAGGGGACCTACAGCTTTAGGTGGATTCCGAACCACCGGAAGCTCTACTGTTGCTAGTAGCGCTTCCATGTACAGGAAAATCTAATAAAGTTAATGTTTTTTAAGAAACTGAATTTGCGGTTATTTATTTTTGCATGTCTGACGTGTTAAAATTATTAAATATCAAATTTGCAGTCTTTTGTTTTCTGGTAATATTTCAGCTATTTTGAAACAAAGTCTTCTAATTTCTAATAAGCCTTGAAACAATTTTGATCCTTTTCCCCAGGTGTCTTTCAAATAAGTTTGGTATCTTCCGCTTTCTACCTTCTACCGTGCAACGAGCTCAGCGCACTTGTGAAAACCACCCCAAATTTGTATGATCTGGTGACTTGCATGTTTTTAGCTGTAAAACAAATTGTTTGCATATTGTAAGCAGCTTTTGGTAGGTAAACAGAAAAGCTTAAATTAAATTCTGTTAAGGTTATAGAAGAGCTTTAAGCTGCTGTAAAAGCTTTTCGGTTTGCCAGGGATGGATTAGGTTATTTTTATATTATACAGTTTTTTTGCCATTACAAGAAAAATAGGCGTAGTACTTTGCTTGGAGTTTTCGTACGTAAAATTTTTATGTGCGTAGATACGCAGGTGGCACTAATCGTTTTCGACGCCTATAAGAATACAGTAAACATGTAGTCAGAAGCTTATAACATCGGAAGGAAAACGCTTATAAAGTCAAAACAATTAATTTTTTAATTTGCGTGGAAAAGATAGTTTAAAATTAGCGAAAGCAGACAAACTAAAGGGAATCAAAAATCAGGAGCAAAGAAACATTGATAGAACTAGAAGATGGTATTGAGACTTTCTGAATAATTTCTGAAAATATTAGCAATAAACAAACAAATCAGAGAGATTATGACAACGGACTAAGACGTTATTAGAAGGAAATGGAGAAGAAGAAAGTGCTGTGGTTCTGACGCATTGAGAAAATTACAAAGGAAACAATCCGATGGCAACCCTAGAAAAGTAGAAAGGGAGAACAATAGAAAATTATGGTATGAAGCAGTTCAAAGAGTAATAGAAGTCTTTATCATACAACATGAATAGTCGAAAAACAGAGAGCAATGGTAGAAAATATTGAGAACTATCAGACCCAAATAGGGGATGAAAATCCGAAAAAATTGCTTTACAGAGTTACCAGTGCATTTAAAATTGTAAAAAAAATAATTTTGACAATTTTTTGTTTCCCAAATTTATTTAAGGCCTAACATTGGAGCCTCCTGAAATTATTAGAATACGACTTTAACGTCCAATGAGCGCAAAGAGGTCTTAAAGTCAAAATGGTAAAGAAACTGTTAAAATTTCAATTCTGAGGCTAGGGGTTCAGAAAAATGTTTTCGATTTATGTTGCCTCCTATCACATATTGTATTAAAATTGCAACACCCTGCTGTTAAATAAAAATAAGCCCATAGGCGGACTCTAGGGGAGTCTGTGGGGGCAATCCTCCCCTCCTCAATATGAAATTATACTTTACATTTACTTGTTCAGAATATTGTTTTTTATGAAGGTAAATTAACCTAATAAAAAAATTTGGTTTGAAAAATTTAAATTAAACAATTTATCAATTTTATTAAAATTTTAAAGAATCTGCAAAGCAAGAATTTTATTACTTTTTTTTTCATATTTTTAAATAGACTATAAAAAAATAAAAAACGTACAAAACGTATCTATTATTAAAATATCGTATAGTGAGGATCTTCAGCCCTTCTAATTTTAAAAAAATCGGACAACTTTGTTCCAGATATATAAACCAAAAGTAAACGCACGCACTCACAAGCAGACATTTTTCTTTTGGCACACAAAATCTGTGCTCAAAATTTATGTTGTATTTTTCGTGTTTTACTAAATTCTGAAATTTCGCTTTTAATGTTAATTTAGACCAATTTGGAAGTATTTTGCTTATGCCGCACTTAGAAATTTGGGCGCCCCCTAGATTCGCCACTAACTATTAATTTAGAAAAACCTGTATTTAACTTAGGTCCTTAGAAATTAGGGCGCCCCGATTGCTCTCTTTCGCGCACCCACTTTAAATTTCATAAAAATCGCACCAATCGTTCCTTGAACACGAACTAAAAGTGAGTCCACCCACAGACACACATTTTTCCTTTGGCTAAGCACGTGCATTTTAAACTGAAAATTTTTCATTAAATCTGTTTACAAAATTTATTTAATATTTTTCATATTTCGCCAAATTCTGGAATTTTGGTTCTAATATTAATTAACAAAAAATCTTGCAGTATTTAACTTATGCGGCCGTTAGAAATTTGGGCGCCCCCTGACTATTAATTTCGAAAATTTCGAATTTAACTTAGGCCCTTAGACATTTGTGATTGCCCCATTGCTCCCTTCGGCACCGTCTTGATCCACCACTGGATTTTACCCCTTTGTTGTACAAAAATTTCACTTTTGGTTTAAAATTTTACCTTCAAGCTGATTTTATATTCGATATGTTACACTCACAAAATTTTAAATGATTCAAATTCAGTTCAATGTTTATATTTATCCCATTTTAAGTGCTTAATACGTATTGGATTGATTTTTCCATTTCAGTGAACAAAATTACCGGAAGTTGACTGTAGAGGACAGGATGAAAAAGCGTTTTCAATTTTCTGGTTATTTCGTTTCAGCAGATAACAGCCTGATTTAATCTTGTTATCTATTAATTAATTTTTAAACCTGTTGGTGAAATAATAAAGGCAAGCGAGTTAAAATAAAAATTTAGTTTTTGAAGTAAGACTGCAATAATTTTCCTTTTGGGTATACCTCAATAGACATAACAACCACACTTATACACGAACAAGTTAATAACGGCGTCGTATAATATCTGCTTTCACCAGTCAATATACTTATTTATCAACCTAATCTATAAATGTACATTAATAACAATTTATTTGTAAAAACTACGATATAAACGCTCACAGATTCATCCTCATAAGTTGACATTTCACGCCATCAATTCGAAATCAAATCGCTCGGCGTTATAAAAACACAAATACATTGATAAGTCTTACATGTGTGCACTTATAAAAAGGACTTGAGCATTACTCATAATGCTGTTAAAAAATTAGTGCGTACAGGTAAAACTTTTAACAAAGGTAAATACAGCAAATTCGACTTTTTTTTTATTTAAAAAGCCGATGAGCACAAAAGTAAGTG
The DNA here is from genome assembly GCA_958336395.1 of Ctenicera cuprea. Lineage (NCBI taxonomy): Eukaryota > Metazoa > Arthropoda > Insecta > Coleoptera > Elateridae > Ctenicera > Ctenicera cuprea. The sequence continues at coordinate 15,838,765 of OY284487.1, read as the reverse complement.
GTAATTAAATAGGTAATACATGCTCGTACAAAAACTTGAGCTAAATATTTATTGTTTTTAATAAAATAGCGTATTTTGTTCTATAAAAATCGTGCTATAAGTAGTACTAATCTAATAAATAGTATGTAAAAGGCCTTTTAAATAAAATATGCTAACATCTTCTAAATTCAACAACAACAACGCTATATTAGCAACAATAATTATATATTTTCTGAACAACATAACAAATATAACGATGCAAAATTGATATTCAAATTAGCTCGAGCACGTAGAGGTTTTGATGTTTTTAATTTATTGCTACAGAGTTATGGGGTTCAAAATTTACTGACCGGCTTATTTTATTTGTTTTTTTTGGTTACATAATAACATACTGTTGTTTCCAGTGGCACCCAACTCAATATTCACATAATCGATTTTGCATCGTTAGGTATAATATTACACTTAACGTACATTATTGAGCTATCCTTTACAAAAAGCTATTTCATAATGCAGAATAATCTGCGTAAGTTATTTATGGACATAACAGAATATGTTAAAATACTTATTGGTTTTTATCGTTCCCCTTGAACGTTAATTTAACAATTTATTATTATAAAAAAAGTTAAGGTAGCATATTTATTTCGTATTTGTTTATTAGCAATTTATTATTTTTTCATAATTTAACTAATGTTCTTAAAGGCAGAAATTCATAAAAAAACTGACTAGCAGTATTAACTTCCGAATAATATTTTTACAAGTGTTGTATTTACATGTTACGTTAAATTAGCAGCTTGGGTACTATTAATAAAAGTTGTAATTTGAATGCAACCACGTGTTGACGCAGAAGTATTATAAAATTAACTTTATCTCCTTTTATTGGTGCTTCGTGGTTTATTATTATTATATACAGGGGGAACAACTAATGAATTTTTAAAATACGATAGCCTCCTCGTAGCACTATATTTTTATTCATGAAAACAGCAAGGAAGGATGATAAGTACTATTTCATTTTTTTTGTAAGCTTGGTATAGTAAATATTAAACTTTCACAAATGATCAGTCGGCTACACACAGCTATAGATTTAATGATGCAAATCTAATAGTTCACCATCATCTAAGTATAATTAAAAAACAACTCACAGTAAATTTAGGAAAATAAAATTTTTAGGAGTGAAATTCTTCCCCTCATGTGCCACCACTGCCTTTATTATATTTAAAATATTAAAATTAACAGAATTACTGTGTTACGTCTAAGTCTTTCTCTATACCCATTAAAATTATTGTTTTCAATAACATCCACATAGCTAGTTTGCTATAATAATTACACGGGGTGTTCTGAAAAAAGTAGTCGTAAATTATACCATAGATTCTGGGTGTTAGAATATGCCAAATCCATTAAACTCACCTATATACAAAAGTGATTCGCTTCAGAATTATGTTAAAGCTGGTGTAACAATTTTATTTAATGGTTTTGTAATGGTTTGAGCTATATCTTTGAAATAAATATTAGAACTAACAACTAATTATAACTGAAAAATAAAGAAGTTGTCAGAAACAAATAATAACAATACAGTTTTTGTGTATAATTGTTTAAGGTACTTAAATTGCTAACCAGATTTAGGAAAAAATTCCAAACTAACAAAAAATCAAGACAAAACGTGGCGCTGCTTCATGTATCTACGCCACTGATCCAAAATTTGGCATTTTAAATTGATGGTACTATGTCTGGTGTGCAATTATACTTGCGTGCCAAATTTCAAAGGTACAGCTCAAACCACTTCACGGATATTAAATAAAAGTGGTTCATCTTTAAGACGCCATAACTCTGAAACGAAGGACTTTTATATGTAGGTACGTTTTGTTAAATCGACATATATTCAAGCCCACAATATATGGTACCTTTTATGACAAGTGTTTTATGAAGACTGTATAATTACAATGTTATGAGCGCCCATAGTATCTTTTCTAGACGGGAGCAAGCCAAAGTTTAATCCTTGAGTTGGAAGGTCCACCCCCCCTTAGTAAATACACAGAAAGAGTTCTAATAAATTTTGTAATGTTAAAATAAGAAGAAGAATAAATTGCCCAAATCGAGTCAATTGTCGGTTTTTCGACGCGTACGTAACTCCGCTTCCTGAGCTAAACAATTAAAAGCCAAACAATTTTCGTCTTTTGTGTTATTATTTAAGTATTATACTTAATTTGAAAATGCAAATTTAGAATTTCTTGGCTTTTTATAAAATTCGTTAACAAATAGACTTTATATAACAACCAAACATGTATCATGCCGTCGGGTAGGGGTTACCCCACGTGTTCTACAGTTTCTTTGTACCATCTGGTAGGGTACGGAAAGCTGTTTGTAGGGACGAGAAACGCCCGTGCAAAATGGTTTCAGTTCATGTTTCAACAGGGGGGAACTGCCCCCTATTTCTCCGCCCCGTTAGGCGCCCATGAGTGATATACAAACTGTAAAGTGTTGGTATATTTATAAATAATTTTGACAACATTTATTTAGAAACTTATAAATTGTACGTTTCATTGAATGCAAAAATTATCTTAAACTTAACAGTTTAAGTACAAGAAAATTAATTTTCTATAGTGTAGTTTGTTGGACACCGATTTGTACTAGTTTTACGTTTTTTACAACTTTAATTTCCACAACATTAAGTGTAACATTTTGTGCATGAGACTATATGGTGCTTTTTACGAACTATATCTTAAAACGTTTACATTTAAAATCTAAATACAGGGTGTCCCGTACGTAATGTGACAACGTTTAGGCGTAGCTTGTTAACATGTCTTAGTAAAAAGTGCTTTCTGAAGAAGTTATAGGGTCTTAAAGACAAACAGTTTGGTTCTATTTTTGGCTGAAACTCAAACACTTTTAAACAGATCGAGTTGAAATTCGGCGTGGTTATGTTTTATAGGTCTACAAACACGATGGTGTTACTTATTTTTTTCTGTTTGTAGAGAGCGCTAGTTACGCCATTTCGGCTTGATGTTTTGGCACATAACTTTTTTGCTGTAAATTTTTTGGAGCTTTTGACCACAAAGTTTCAGTGCACATCAGAAAATACAATCACTCCATGCATTTTAAGTTGCTGTTTTGTGGTGTTGGAGGTTTATTAGCTTTTTATTGTACAATATTCCAACGTTTGTGCTGTTTTACTTTTGAATTTTCCAAAAGGTGGACATAGAGAAATTTATAATTCTGAAATGTATCGAAGCGAATAGAGGCCATTTTAAAAACCTGTTAAACTAATCCTTTATAAACGAAAACTTGTTTTGATTATTAATATATTTTTTCTTTTGTTTACTTAAAATGACACGTACCGACTTGATAAAATGCTTTGAGTGATTGTATTTTCTGATGTGCACTGAAATTTCAAGTAGTATTTCTAGAAAACGGTTTATTTTATCGACTTTTAACAAGTATATCTTTTTTTTTGTAAAATTAAATTATACATTCGAATATATAGTCAAAAGCTCCAAAAAGTTAACACCAAAAAAGTTATGTGCCAAAATATCAAGCCGGAGTGGGGCAACTAGCACCTTTTATAAACAGCATAAAAAATACGTAACACCATCGTGTTTGTAAATCTATAAAATATAACCAAACCAAATTTCAACTCGATCCGATTAGTAGTTATATAACTTCTTAAAAAAGCACTTTTTACTAAGCCATGTTAGGTTTAATCGGTCTACTTTGAGCCCAGGAAGCTATACCTATACGTTGCCCCATTACTTCTGGAACACCCTGTATACATCTTAATTTTTTTTCTCTTCTTTACCATGGTGCTATTTTGTATTTCGTGCCACTAGGCTGAAGCCTATACCAGATTAATAAGCCCACTGGAAATATCCTATTTAGAATTATACAGCTGCTGTTAAAATAAATGAACAACATTTAAATTAATTTAACTAACGATACCAGTTTTTTTTATTGTTGCAAATCAAAAATGGCAAGATAACTGTGCTAGTTAATCTATTGATTTTTTCAACAGAGGTGCACGTGCATAAGAATTTAAAATTTTAGCAACACTATTACAGAAAAATTAAATTTTCTATAAATAGTATTGCAAAACATTTCAAAAACTTAAGCGGTTCATTACCAAACTTTAAGGGTTAAACTCTGGCAAACTAGCTGGCCATTCAATAGGCTCATTATGTTCAAGTTAATGAACTGGATATTGACTCCCCTCTAAAAACTTAATTTTGTAGGAGGAATATGAAAATTTTTCGTAAACTTTCAGTCGAAACAAGGCAAAGTTAAATAATTAAATATCGCCACAATCTTTTGGAAAAAATTTGTTATTTCATTAAATTCCTGCGGCCTTAAAATTTCAAAACATCCTAGCCGACCTCTAATAATTACTTACAAAACATAGTTAGATGATTGCCCTCCCCACTTCACTTACTTAGGAATCAGTTATGATGAATTTTAATTTTCTCACAGAGAAAATGTAACTCACGACTGATCAAAACTAAGATAGTGTATTGGGAGATGTAACCATCTTATATATCCCATTGTACCCTTCCTACTAGATGGATTAATTTCCTAAACGTCTGGCAAGTTCAGACTGTTGGTTGTTCTACACACGAATTTAGATACTGTTACGTTTGCTAGTTTATAATTACAATGTTAAGATTAATTATTGAAATTTTAACAACGGTGTGTTAATACTGCCTGTCAATAAAAGCAATTTGTTAATACAAAAATAGTTTTAAATAATTGCAATTATCTAATTAATTTTGTATTAAGACATATTTTATTTAATAGTGTAAATTTTAACATATTCCCTTATACTTTTAACATTTATTCACTCTATAACAAATGACAGTATAATAAATGTAGGTAAGTGAGCAGTTTTTTTAAAATTTATACAATGTTAGTACCGTTCGAGTCGGATATTTACTTGTACATGCTTCATATTCAACTAAGAGTTTGTTTCCCTTCACCACTTTTAAAGTGTAAGTAAAGATAACAGTTTAATACCGTAAAGTCTTATTTTGCTGGAAACGTTACGACTTTCAGTACAGAATAAACCTAACAAAGTGGTGCTCGCGGGCTTGATGTGCGATTTGTACTAATTTGGTTCCAGTTCTTACAATACGTGAATTAGTGTAGAAATTTTGAACGATTTAACTTACAGAACCGTAAAAATAAACGTGTAAAAACACTATAAAACGTCATAAAAGATCGCCAAGCTATCAAAAAATACGTGACTAGTATGTATTGCGTGTTAAGGCTAGACTGGCCGTGGCCAACATTTAATTTCATTTTTTTTTAAATTAATGATTCCTTTGCGATCATACAATTTCGTAACACTAAAAAAATTTCAGCCCTTCAAGCACCACTTTGCTTTACACAGCGTTTGCAGAGACTCTACCGAACACAGCTAGTAACACTTGACCACTAGCGACACTCGCGCTTTGCGGACGAATCTAGAACTCAACTACGTAGAATCGTTCCCAATATAATTATGTATATTTTATATATATTTTTGATTTCTGTACTAAAACATACGCACACAAACATTTTTCACATGGTTTTCTTAATAATACAACGTGACCTGACGCATTTATTTATGTGTGAAAAGCTATTGATGTTTTACAAAGAAAAACTGTACTTATGTTACATTTGGTGTGCCTCAACTATTTTGCGCAGAGGATCACTGCAAATATTTTTGAGGCTCAAGTTATTGCACATATTTGGTTAAAGATTTTTTTTTAATTTGACTATCCACTAAAGACCCTAGTGTAGGCAAAAAGTGGTGCAAATTCAAAATTCCACATAAATTTTGGAAAATGCCAGTTTTTATGTACAGCACGTTTTCTACTTATTGATTTTTGCCAAAAATTATTTGCAGTGTCCAAAACGCCGTTTACTTCTATCAGAATAGACAATTTAAATTATTTTTGGCAAAAAATACGCATTGGAACTCATAATACATAATTTTCAAAATTCTTATGAAATTTTGATGATTTGACATTCTAAACCTTAATTATTACAGTAGTGTTAGTTCTAAGAGTACCAAAACCTGTTTGAATAAAAACATCGATTTGTTAGCTTTAAGATTTGCACTGTTGCATTCTTTAGTGGAATAGTAACATTCACAATTTTAAAATTATGTTGTTTTTAAACTAGTAAAAATAGATAAAACCTCATCATTATACAAGCGTTTACGTTCCAGTCCAAATATGTGCTTCGAAATCTTTCGAAAAATATACCCTCATTCTGTACTAAAAGTAACAGTTTCAAAAATATTTGGTCTTAGTCATAAGTAATTTTACGTATTAATGACAGCGTTGTTTTCGTATTATTTAGTATTTGGTAATGTCATTTTGTTAACAAATATTTGGAGTATCCTCTTTATTAAATCGATACAGAATACGCGTTTAAGCTGTTAAAAATGTTTTTTATGTAAAAATGGGAATAACAAATGAATGACTGTGTATATAAAGAAGCAACTTTGCAAATTTGGTGGAGTATTCATAATAAGTCACCATGATACAATACCAATATTATAATTACAACAAATAGACACACATAAATATACCCTGATTAAAATTATTATAAAAATTCATGATTTCGCGAAGCTTACGCGTTTCACGTTTTAATTTACAAGTCACAATGCAGCTTTATTTTACACAGTCATGAGTAGTATTAGACAATACTTTAACGTTTATGAATTAACAAAAACAAATTCTGGATTTCTGGTTTGGTCAATTGGTCTGACACCTTCTTTTTCTAGATTTTACCACTTCTTGGTATAGATATATTAGATGCAATGTTTGCAGGATATCTGTATGTACTATGATTTGCGATGTACTTATAGATTTATTTCTATTGCAAGTTACTTTTCAGTGGGATTATTTAAATATAAATTTTTAATTGTACTTATATAATGTAACTGGTTGGTTTCGGTTCCTTCAAGCAGAACGTTAATAACAACCACGCATATTTCTAAATTATAAAATTGAATGTGCTGAAATGCATTATAATCCTGACCTGTTCTATTCACATTAGTTAATTAACTCGGTTAAATTCATGTTTATGTAACGAATTAAATAAATGCTGAAGACTTCCATCTTCGTGAACAATGGTATCTTCGGTTCCTGAATGGAAAACTGTCATCCGGCTGTGACTTTCCTAGGTTTCGTCCGATGTACGATACATCATCAGGGATACTACCGAAACACGCAGAACGCGTGTTCAAGCAGCGGCCCCGATGAAGTCCTGCATACTTGGGAACAAAAGGTCGACGAATCAGAGCACGATGACGCTATTCTAGCTAGGAAGCTAAGATGCCAATAATTAAATGTTTTTAATAACTTTAAATTACTACACTAAAATTTTTTTAATAAAACGATTGTATGGTGATAAAGGACACTAGGCACCAGATACTTAAACGTTTTTTTAAAGGTTAGTGTCATACGTTAAAAAAGCGAGTTAAAAATTAGTATAGCAAACCGATTTTAAAGGTGCGTTCATGTTATATGCTCGTTATTTATTTTTCATAAATGTGTTAATAGATATGAACATCACCGCTTGTAAATATGCGTTTTGGTTGCTTGACGTGTATTCCACAAGATGGCAGCATTATGATCACTATAGAAAGTTGAACTGTTGACAGTGATCCAAGTGGAACCCCGCGTCGCAGTAATAATGACTTTATTAACCTTGCTTAAGTAAATGTTCTAGGGAAAACAGACTTGAGCTTGCTCCACATCGTTTATATTCACCAGACTTAGCACCAAGTGACTTTTCAAGCCATGTTCCAGTGTGCTTAACACACCTCTTAACAACGACACGCTGCAGCTTTTAGAACTTTGCAAAAATACGCAAAGAATGTGTAAAACTACATTGAAAACTGATATAAATTTCATTCTTTATGGAGAGGCCAGAAAACCTAAAAATACATCTTCTTACAGATTTTGCAATTACTTGAACAAAATGGTTATTGCTTGATTTTAGTATTTTTTGGTCCTAGGCGCGTGCCTAACGCGCCTAAGCGTTAATGCGCTTAAGTGTTAACGCGCCTAGGCGTTAATGTGCTTAGGTGTTAATGCGCTTAGGTGTTAATACGCTAAGGCGTTAGTGTGCCACTGAACTGCTACTTTATAAATTGTATACACTATCTTATTCCCTGGAAACTACCAATTCATTTTTAATTAGTATGTCTTCTCAGCACAATCATTTTTTCTATAACTTATTTGAAATTTGTTTATACGAATTTACGTTATGATAGATATCAAACGTTTTACTGAGTTAAAATAACAAGAAACCGACCAGGTTGACTTTTTTAAGTACTTAAATTCTCTGTTTTTGTGTACATTTATAATAGAAACAGAAATGTATATATTTTTATGCTATCCTGCAACCATTGCAAAATAATCTTAATTTGCAGAAAACAGTTTTGTCTTAGTATGTGGTTAGGTTTTGGATTAATGTATGGAGATTGTGTATAAAGTATTGCCTGATACTTTCGGCTGAAAGAAAATTTCAAGTAATATTGAATTTGTTGATATGAAGAAATTGTGCCATTGTATTTATCGTTGACGTCCGGAGTCTTTAAAATAACACTAAGAGTTACAGGTAGTATTCACTAAGCACTCGTGAGATACAATGATGGCAGTCGGGAAACATTCTTGCACTGAACCGAAAGTGTGAATGGTGTTCTAGTGAAGTATAACTGCTACTATACCAGTTCAAGTTGGCTATTTCCCAACGTCTACGGAGATCTCACATTTAACAATATTTAACTTTTGCTCTGCATACGTCTAAATTGCCATACGTTGTATTAACTAACAGTAAAAATATAAACTTATACAAACAGAAGATGGTTCGCATCTATCTTTTTGACTGCTTCTTGGCTGCTTGGCAAGTATATTGTATAGGTCAATTCTTAACTATTTTACGGACAGATTGTTGATTTACAAAATAACTCTGGGATAAACTCATTATGAAGAAACCAATCAGGGCACAGCACTTTTATGGCACAATAAAATGCGCCATGATTGGTCCTTCATTGATATACCATTAATTATTTTATTATTTGTTCCTGTTGTCGCGGATAAGTTAGAAAAATGCATTAAAAAATTATTCGCGCGTTATAATACAAAATATTGCAACAAAGTTTTCATTAGTATCAAAATAAATCAATCAAAATCAATAATATATTATGTATTTTCAACATCAACAATATATTTTTAATAAACTTCTTAGCGAATCATATATACTTCGCAACAGCCATTGAAAAATGCGAGTCAGTTAATACCAATCGTTTATTCTCGAACTACTAGATAACAAACATCTTTCTAAACAGTGGTATACGAGATGTATGCAATTTCCTTAAACGTCTATTTCATAACCGAAATTATAATTGACGCGCTGTCGGTATTCTTCTGACTCTACATTTGCATTGCAGTCCTAGACAAGTTCTATGTGCATGAAGATATTTCTTCTAAAAAAGTCCACCTACATTTTCCTGGTCAGTTGGAAAAACCATGTGTAGAGAGTATACTATAAATATCCGATAAAAAAACGATTTTTACGTCTGTTTTCATGAGAATAGCACAATTTCAAAATTTTAAAATTATAACATTTTAATCTAATATTTGAAATCTTAACTTTATTGTTTCACAAAAATATTAAACACTACTTCATAACATTGTTTTACTAAAATCACGTCTCCGTAGGGGGTTAAACTCTGGCGAACAAGGTGGCCAATGTAATAGGCTCATTATGTTCAATCCAATGATGTGGATATTTGTTATTTAACCACTTCCTCATTTTTAAGGCAACATGTTTCTTGCACAAACCAAAGTTTTTGTAAATATTGGTGGACAATTGTGTTTGAAGGAAGCCATGGTCTTCAAATTTTCTTGATAACATTACGGGCCTCGGCACATGCCTGCCAATAAATTGCGGCTGAACATGTACCTATTCCCAATCGTTCTAAGTAACTCTAAAATGTTAGCAAGGTTTTCATCTTAGCTTTACCTGACCCGTAGTGTTTGAAACATCCTGTACTTTGTCAAAAACAGTTTAAAATGTTTCTGAAATTCGTCACTGCACATTTCACAAACAAAAATGAATATTAAATGATTAAATTGTTAGATTGACGCTGATGAATTGTTTTATAGAAAGCAACGTCGCGTTTGACGTCAATTTAAATTTGTTATTATATTATGGTGAAAAATCCAGCGGTTAGAGTTCGAACTGTTAATAAAAAGCACTTCTTTCAATTAAATTAAAAATTTGTAAATGTTTTTTGACACAATGTTGTCAAATATTGAAACATAAAACGTCTATCAATAAAAATCAACCGTGTAAATTAAAAAGCTCGTGTAGTACGAAAATGATTTTAAAATTTTGCAATTAATTGGCACTTGTGTTGTCATTCTAGACTTTTTGTTAGCCATTTGGCGAACTAATTGTCAGAATTGTTTAAAAATGAAACAAAAAACGATAAAATGTGTTTTATCGATTTTGCACTATTTTGGCGAGAACTCGCTAAAATTTATTAAAACTTGTTTAGTATTGAATTTGGATATCTATGGGAATAATATAATTATATGGAAACTTGTTTAATAATTTTATTAATGAACTGGCTTGAATGAATCCTTGTGTTCCATTCAAGTTGTTTGACATAGGTAAGATACTTAATAACTTCTCTGTGAAACTTTAACCCACAACTTCCTCTGCAATGTATTTTATCTCCTGATTATTCAATTAAGTAATTACCTCATTTCTGTTTAAACTGCCAGGAGTGTTGATATTTGCTACCAAGCTGTATGTAAAATGAAACTTGTAATTTGATACCAAAGTGGCGGGTTTTCATCAAACGTCACGTTCTGTCCTAATTTGGCAATTTAAATAGAAGAGTAAACTGATTATGTTTTAACAACATTATAACTATATTGTGTAACAATGAAACCAAATGCCTTGTTAGAAATTTAATTAAAATGTAACATTTTTCGATGGGCATGAGCGAATTTAAAGATACCGCATGTTTTAACTCACATTTGGGTATTAAATTATAAAGTAATTAAATTATGTGTATCATAAAAAAATTTAATTAAATTGGTTTTTCCTACCATCCTCTTAAAATTATTACGTTCAGCATTTTGATAATTTGTACGATGTTATGTAATTAAAACACCCCTTTTTTGTTGAAATTGTGAAAATCGTAACGAGACTGGTGCTTTTTTTAAACTTTGAACGAAATAATTTGTTGTGCGTCTGTAGTATATTTAGTACGCAAAAATAAAAAAAAAGATTTGTGCTATTCTTATGAAATTATATAATTACATCAAAATAATTCTGTAAGAAATTTAAATTCCTTTAGATTCGAACGTCGTAGCGCTGCATTTCACGAATGGCCATTAGGAACGTCTTATCGTTCGAAAAAAAAAAACTTCAGTCGAAGTGATAAATAAACTGAACGTTAGATAAACGTGTTCATAAAACAATTATAATACGTTAGCGAACATCTAACGTTCAGTTGCCAGCGATTGTTGGCTAACGACTATAAAACGCGATATCACACAACTCATTTGAAGGCTTTTCTTGTTTGGTGGTATTAATATTAAAGTCTTTGCCTTAATTAAAGCTTTCGTTACCGAAACGTAAGTATGATTAATTGCTAAATATTATTAGACTTTCCATATTATTTTGTAACATATCAGGATTGTATTATCCCAACTAACCAGAGTGTGCAGGTGAACGGAACACATATCGCCTAACTTCCCTAATTCTATGAGCACGGTCTCCACTTGGTCTTTATCCACCTGAACAATGTCCGCGCACTGTTCGCGCACATAACCAACAAACATTTTAATATGTTATTAATAATCCATATTTGTGTTACTGTTAATGAAATCCATGCGGTCCACAGAGGATGCACTTTATTTTGAGTTCTTGCGGCGCTTGAAAGCGCTATGGCTTTGCAATCGGAGGTCTTGGTGGCGGTACCGTCCGCACACCGCACGGGCACTGGGGTGTCGTTGGAAGGCCGCCCGGGGCAGTTCACACATAGCCCCCTGCCTGGTGAGCCGCAGTACGAATAACAACAGTCTTCATCTCCGTGCGAGGATTTCACTCTTTGCTCCCCCGTTTCTGGAATGTTGGGATCTGAAAACATATTTTTTTCATCAAGATTGTGTTCTATAGATTAAGGATAATTACTAAAAATTTTTGGTCAGAAAGTTAGGCGAGAACTTTTTGCTTTCTCTCACAATGAAGCGGCTTAAGCTTTGGGATTTGGCTATAAAAATGTTATGTGACGTTTTCGAGCAGTTTGAAAATATGAGTTTGGATAATATATACGGACTCGACGCTGCACAATGCTTTACAGTGCCGGATTGGCATGGTAAGCGACTCTAAAAACCGGAAATTAAAATGGATCTGTTGATTGATCGCGACAAACTTTTATTTTTATAGAAAAAAAATTAGAAAATGAGTCGCATCGATACGCGTAAAGAAACAGCAAATCTATGGAAAAATGTTATCCCTTAGATGTTTATTATGTTTGCGGGTTTTGATATTTACGTTAAAATTACGTAGGGTGATTAGGCCATGAACCTTTCCGTTATCGGAAGAATGTATACTAAATGTATCATTACGTATGTGATTTATATTAATAAAAGCGTATTAAAGGCAATCATGTCTTAACAACTTTTTTTATTAGTTCCACAAATATTTTGAATATCTTCGTTAACGCACTTACCTGAAAATGTGGACAAGTGACAAATTTAAATAATTGTTTTCCCGCTTCTTTTTAAGAAATGTTTTGGGGCTCGTTAGGGTTTGGTTACTTGAATAGTTTAAGAATAAAATGGAGTGGCCACTACAACTGAGATACCATGTATAACACATTTTAATCTATCTTTACAGTTCAAGGCTACATAAGCTTGTATACAATAAAATAAACATGCCGTATATATTGAGCTTTGCTAATTTTTGACCATAGTCTCGAACCCAAGATTACGGTTTAAAAATAATAAAATAATAAATTTGTATTGAAGGGAAGCAAAGAATGGTTTTCAGTTTGAGTTTATTGCACCACCTGCTACCATGCATTTTACTATGGTTTAATATACTTTTCTAAACATAAATCAAAGGAAAACTGCGTTCCATAAATTTCGTATATCCAATTCCATCTAGTGCTTGTTACATATTCTGCTTCAAGTTCGTTTAATACTTGATGACACTGAACAACCGGAAATCCTTGCATTTTGCATATGTCATGCCTGTTGTTACATCTCCAAGAAGTTTTATTTCTGAAAAACTTGTAGTATAGCACATTTCTGATATATTACGTGGAAATTAGTTCCAGAACATTTGCATACGTAACATTTGTATACATTAGCTATGCAACCTTAACTTTTAAATGTCAACGCTTGATAATCCAAAGGTTTCTAGTTAGAAATTCACAGTTGGTGCTTATGCTATAATTGTATTAATAATTCCTCATCAACAAGACGGCAAGCAATTAAAATCAAATCAAAATATTTCTAAATCCATAATGTAACATCTTGCCCAAACGGTCTGTGAATCGTGGTTTGGCCTTGGTCCAATCCAAGGCATCTGTAAAATCCAAACGTTTTTTTTTTCAAATTCGTGAGTGTACGACTTGGCGAGGTTCCATCAGGATATATTTCCCAGCACTAGTAAATTTATAAGGGATCTTCTTCAATCGGTGCTGGATCTGGCAGCCAAGAGTAAACCACATTCGCAACAAGTTCACATCGAGGCCTATTTTCTCCCCTTACGTGAGGAATTCTCCAGGGATGCAGCGGCGACATATCCAGCGCTGTACACAAAACTTTCGTAAGACCCGATAACAGAACAAAATCCGTTCCGTAACCAACAACTTCTGATCACTTCTTTGGATCATTCAGGCAGAGGCAGAAGAAAATAAAGCGTTGTTCAAGCAACTGCTTAAAATTTTCCAGCTTATACTGTTAAAAATTATAGTACTTGAAGTGTAGTGTCTTCACTGAGAATAATTGGCATAAACATTTTATATGATCTACGTACTTCAAGCTGAAGGAAGAAATTACGTTAATTACTTCATATTTTTTTGATGGTACCTGAGATGGCGGAAAAGGCGTATAAGTGTTTGTTCGATTGTAAAATTTGCTGTTACTTAATTAATTATGAGAACGATTAACATCAAGGTAATCAAGTTTTCAATTTCACGATGTTGAATATCTACAGACATTACATCACACCAAAGACAGTAATTTCTACAGCTACGTATTTCATAGCTTATATGAAGCTTCTACGTATTTGTGTTGGATATTATAAAGAAAAAAAAGTGAACGGTGTATACATCCACCGATCTGGATATATCCCAATCGAATTCGTCAAACTAGGGGTAGTGAGTATCTGTGGGCACCCTGTTCCAGCAATAAAGTAAACTTTCTCATTTTCCTTTTGGCTTATGTTTTCCATTTCACAGCTTAATCTAGAAGAGGCATGTGGGAATACGTGTACCAAGTTTCTTTACAAAGGGATACTATTTACGACAAAAAGTTTATGGTAGACCGCGATTACACAGACAGATGTTCTTGTGGGTTACAAGAACACGTACATACGCACTCATAAGACAAGTCATGCAATTTCATGACTCAACAACTTAGAAATATCACGTTTTGCTGTTGTCATTTAGAAGAAGAATAAGTAAATATCAGCCTTACAACTGCACCTCCTCAAAAGCAATTTTTACGGACCATTCCTTTCAAAACAATGTTACCCCAAATTACTGTCCGTACAGTTCCACCCCCTAATAAAATTTATTGCGTTTTAAGAAATACAATCTCTTGCTTGCTATACCTTAATTTCTAAATAATATAACTCGCAAACATATCGAGAAACGTGCTTCTTTTAAAGATCTGCTATAAAAAGTAGTACGCTATATTTTAACACTAGGAACCGCGACCCTAGTAACGAGAAGCTTTAATCCTAAGCTAAGAAACTTTTTATACACACGTGCAATCCGTAGGTATGGAGTTGGAGCACGGTTATATCAATCTGCTTGTGTAAAAAGTGTCCGGCACCTCCACCAAATGTCATGTATGGGGAGTGTTCAACTCACGAAAGGTTTGTGACAGGGTCTAGTTAAAAAGACGTAGGTTTAACAAATCACCTTAAAAAATAAGAGAAGAACGATACAAACTTGCAAGGTATGGTTAAGATTATTCAAACCGATTATTCTTCCGATTCGTATTAAATTCGCATCGTCTGTAATTGTGTGTCTTTCAAATTTCGATTCGAATACCGCTAAAGCAGCGGGTTTTAAATTTTGGTGGCTTGAGGACCCCCCTAAAATTAATTTAGAGACCTCTTCCTATAAACTATTAGGTAATAGCTTGTCGATGGTAAGCGTGGAAGCTTTTGGTGACCTTAGCGCTGCTACCCCGGCGCTATATCAAAAATAATCTTTAAACTACAGAGCGATCAAATATAAAATTAAGTCTTCTCTGAAACAAGTGCGGCATGTCGATGATAATTTTACACATCGTGGAGCTATCATTATAGCGCGTGCGGCTTATTATTTTATCGTAATTGTATATAATGTTTTTAATATTTATTGTTTTTATTTTACAAACGTGCATGATCAATTCCAATTGACAACCGAGACCCATTTAACTCACATAATAAAAAAAAATGTAAACGACAATTTGGCTTAGCGATAAAAGCGTGGCCTTGTTTTCGGGCAGCCTTAGTTTAAAGTCCGTGGCGGACTTGCTTTTTTTTATTTGGTTTTTATGTTAGGGCCTTGAAAACATGAAAAACCAAATTCGTTTATGCATCGACATGTTCAGCTTTTATGTAACTTAATTGTTTTGTTACTTTAGTCGTTTTGATTGTTTCGTTTTTAAAATTTAAATTAATTAAAAACTTATTTCTAGTTACCTCTTTTTAAATAAAAAAAATAGTTTAAATTAAATTATTGGCATTGGGGAAAATATCACTAAAAGATGTCAAAAAAATTAGGAAAAAACAAACAGGTCTGCTGCGGGATTGAACTGGGACCGTCACATTAAAAGCCCGCGCCTTTACCGCTAAACCAACATGTCGTTTTAATTCTTTTTAATTATATGAGTTAAACGGACCACGGTTGCCAACTGACATTTATCATGCACGTTTGTAAAACAAAACTAGGAAGTATTAATTTACAATGTTCATTTGCCAACTGTTTAAAATTAAAGTAAAATTATGATGCAAGTGGGTTTAAATGGTAAATTGAAGAAAAATACAAAAAGTCTTTCCCACAATAATTTTTCCCCAATTTGTCGGGAAGACTTTTTGTAGTTTTCTTCAGTTTATCTATTTAAAAATGTTACACATAAGCACTTGCGGCAAAACGATAAATTTGCGCTATGACACTATGACAATAACTTCCCAATTTGCAAACTATTCATCGACATGCCGCGCTTGTTTCATAGGCGACTGAGATTGAGTTAATATTTAACCGCTCTGTATAATATACCTACGGTAGGTCAAAAATTTTTTATTTTCGGTGTAAAATCCCTTTGTAAACTTATTTCCGTATGTACAATTTTAAATATAGTTACATAATAGCAACAGACATTACGACGTTATGCATTTATAATATGGTTAATAAATATATGCATATTTTTGTATTTTGTATAAGTAATTCTCATGGTTTTGCCTGACCCCCAGAAATAGCTCCGCGAATCCCACTTAAAGAATAAAACGAAGCAAACCAGCAGCTTTTATAAAAGCTACAACCCGCTCCCGATCAAATAAACGAACAGTTTGAAGACAAACAATTCCACAAGGCCCTTTAAGAGCGAAGTAGCGGGTACAACAGGTCTCGGCCAAGACCCATACACCACGAAACCCTTTGAGAGCAAACTAGCCGCTGTAACAGGTTTCGGCAAAACCTTCAGCACGGCGAACCCCCCGATCTTGACGAAACCACGAGCTCTTCTAAAACGAAGTCGCTTCTCCACCACTCGGCCTCTTCGCGGACTACAAGTTTCTGATTTCTCAGCCCGAGCCCATCTGTTCTTTAAAATAATTTGTTCATGTAAAACTTGTTCGTTTAAATTTTTTTATTGTGTATTCAAGTTTGATTTTAAATATCATTAAAACACAATTTTCTTTGTCAACTAAAATCCTAAATCATCTAAGGTGTTACCACCCACTTCCTAAAAATAAAATTTACATCATACTGTACTGTTATAGACCGTTTTACGTCATACTGTACTGTTATAGACCGTTTTACGTCATACAGCACTGTACTGTAAAACGCGTTATTACAGTACAGTAGGTTTTTACAGTACTCAATTCAAAGCCACCTTTGCAGAATAAATTTATTAACAAATTTATAAAAAACAAACAAGAAATTAAGAACATTTTGGTAAGCCAAAATTAAAATTAATGGTACAGTTTTTATTTCCACTAATTTGGATTGAAGGAATTTCCACACAATGAGGTAAGGATAGAGTATCAGTACCAAATACTTGAGTCTCAAACACGAGCAACATTGACTTTACCATGGAATATTTACTCCACAAAGAAGTACCACAATATTTTTTAGACTAGAAATGAAAGAAGTTGTAATACAAATATTTAAAATGCCAAAAAAAACTAGCAAGTCATACCAATATGCCAACATAACATCCTCATCAGTTTTTTCAGCATTATACGAGTTTTGCCGCCGCCATTCTGTAAACACGTCATATTCTTTTTTATACCGCCCTTCCGACTTCACGGGAATAAGATTAGCCGTAGCTTCTTTAGATTTTCGCAAAATTTCTTCGGAATGCTTCTCATTCATTTTTAATTTATTGGCGAATGACAAAAGTAAACAAACTAAGCGTCCCTAGCAACCCTCTAGCCATGCCAACTAGCGGTTGTTTGTGTAAATTGGCGGAAGTTTGAATCAGATTCGGTTTATTATAATTTAAAAAAATCTTAGTTTCAGTATGAAGTAAAATGCGTTACGTCATTAATCCGGTATCAGATATTACGTACCCATTGCGCAATAAAATTCGGACTCGGCTTTGCCTCATCAGAATTAATTACTTATTCGTACGTAATATCTGTTTCACCGGACTAATGACGTAAATAACTATATCCAAACCTATCAAGAATCCGCCTATTTGTCAGAAATACTAGTGTTATCGAAACTCTAAAATAAATGCCACGAAATTGTAAATAAAAGGAATTGTCGGTACATGACTTTCTTCGTAGCGACTTACCTGCCGATTCTTGTTTTGACCAAATTAACAAACTTTGAAAGTGAATTTATTTAATAAAAAAGTTTGACAAATTCTGTCAATAAATAACAATGAATTTCACACATCTTGATTGATGATATCTTTGGGACCTATTTTGACTGTACTTAGAAAGAACAAGAATTCATTTTCCAACGTGTTGTTGTAGATGGAAAAGTCTAATGTTATATTGAAGTTTCAAAACATTTCAGTGAAATATTTCATATTGTCTGACCCGGTTTCCTCTCATAAATGCATTTCTAATCAATCATTTAAGTTTAAAGTAATACCACTCAAAATGTAACAAAGGTTAAAAATTGAAACATAAAAACTCAATTTATTCCATAACTTTCCGACATCTCTAAAACCAAAATCAATATTGAATTAATTTCGAGTGCAGAAAATCTTCTGCGAGATCCAGTAGAAAATAGGAACGCGCGCCGTACTCCAAGTAATGTATTCGCGAGGTTGTATTCAGATTGGTAATATATTTACATTACGCTCTTGCATTTTTCATATTTCGCTTACAGAGTGTCTAAAAGAAAGGAACGGACAATTGAAGCGGTGGAAAATTAGCCAATTATGTAAAAAGTACTTTTTAAAAGAAATTTTACTTATTCCGTTATTGCTGTTAAATTAATAAAGTCGTTTAATATTCAACGCTGGCTTGGGAAGCCTTAGGGAATGGAATTGGTTCAATTATTGTTGTGTATATTTAAAGTAGATACTTCTTCTTAAACAGAAAACTCAAGTGGAGGTGGTAGTTATTTGAGTAACAAAATTCTCAAGTTAGTCTAAAGAAACCCCCTCATCAGTCGTTATATTGATTCGAATTATTTATTAGTTTGGTTTTGGTTGAAATTCTTGTACCAGGCGACCACGAGAACATGTAATAACCGGCTTTTTTCTCAATTTTTAAATTATTAAGTTTAAATTTTTCTTGGGTCATATACACATAAAAAAGTGCACATTACGACGTAAAACGGTGTTAATTTGGACTTTCCGTTTAACCGGAAATGATAGCAATTTTTTTATTTTTAATGGAAAACCGTGTATATTTAAAAAAATTTGAAAAGGCATTTAAATTTCTTTTACAACTATGTATAATACTTACTTACAAACTTTTAATTTTGGCCGTCAGAGGGCGTTTAAAAAAATTTAAATGCCTAATAACGCTATTCATAATTAATTTTTATTTAAGTTAGCCTTGAAAACGAAAGAATAATGAACTTTTCACGCTACAGGTAAGGTAAATAGACGATACAACCATAGCTACATAAGATGACTAGCGTCTAGTCGCTTCGACAACAATCAATCCTACCTCATCAAGGTCAGACTTGAGTGTTAGTATGCCGTCAATCAGTGAGTGAAAGCAAATTTGTCTTCGTATTTTTTCTTTAAAAATATAACTGCTCTTAACAAATAACCTCGCGTAAACAGCAAAACGCAACAACAGTGTTTAAAAAAAAATTAAAAAAAAAAAATTTTGGTCCCAACCGAGATTTGACCCCACAACTACTTATGCAGTAAAAAAGCAGTACACCCGAACACACCCGCATATCCATCTGTGCCACTACGACCCGGGCGGTTATCGCTAAAAAAGTGCCTATTGAATGCGTGCGCAATAGAAATGCACCGATAAAAAGTCTGACCTTGGTGGGATCGATTGTTGTCGAAGAGACTAGACGCTATTCAAAAGATGTAAATGGCCAATAACATTCGTTTACTTTTTGCCCTTGACTACGGAACTTAATAGTGTTATTTACATTCCTAGGATAATAATGTTGATTTTAACTGTTCGTTGATATGGTAACAAGCACAGGCAACTTAGAATAATGGGGCTTTTAAAAAATAATTCGGATGACAGCAGTCAAAACGAACTTTTAAAAATATGATTAAATTTCTACCTGTAGCGTGAAAAATTTAATAAGTAACACGGAATGTATCGACTATTAACATTCTCGGCAGGCCACAAGCCTCGGCTTCGCCTCGGCTCGTATTTACCTACCTCGAATGTTATTACATCTTTACATTCTTTGTTACTTAAACAACTATTAAGTGTTTTTTTTAATTTGTGGCGAAAAGATATTAAAAAAAATAAAAAAACAAAAATTCTCAATTTTCAACAATTTTTTGATAGACTTATAAATTTGCTTTACAGCTATGTATAATATTTACCCATTACTTCTAGTTTTCACCGCAAGAAGGCGTTTTTAACGGATATTAAACATAGCACAATTTTATATTTTCTTGCTATTTTAAAAATAATAAGGTATGTTGTTGGTATTCAATTCAAGCAAATAAAATGGCAAATAAAAAGTGCAAGAAAACGCAAGTAGGGGAATTAAAAAAAAATAAGCTACGATCGTTTAAAAATTGGGAATCTTTTCTTTTTAATTTTTTTAACACCTTGCCACAAATAAAATGTTTAAACGAATTAATGGATAAAAGTTGATTATTCTTTCGTTTTCAAAGCTAACTTAAAAAAATAATTATGGATATCGTTATTAGGCATTTAATTTTTTAGCGCCCGCTGACGGCCAAAATTAAAAGTTAGTAAGTATTATACATAGTTGTAAAGGAAAATTTAAATGCCTTTTTTAAAATTTTTATAATATCTTCTTGCCACAAATAAAATGTTTAAACAAACTAATAAAAAAAGCACTTAAAGTTCATTATTTTTTTTGTTTTCAAACCCAACTTAAAAAAAATTTAATTATGAATATGATTATTAGGCATTTAAATTCTTTTTAAACGCCCTCTAACCGTCAAAACTAAAAGTTATTGAGTAAATAAAATATACAGAGTGTTGCATTAAAAATAAAACGAATGCTACCACATCCCGTTAAACCGAAAGTCCAAATTAGCACCATTTTACTTCCTAATATGCATTTTTATCTGTATATTACCAAAAAAAATTTGAAATTAATAATTTAAAAATTAAGAAAATGGCCGGTTGTTACATCTTCTCGTGGTCACCCCGGTATACCTACTTTAAATTACCGAGTTTAATTTTCTAAAAAAATATTTTATAACTAATTGTAATCGCAATTAATTATTGTTAATTAGTTAACAACCCCGTATGATGAGAAAGGTTGTTAATAAGTCACGTTGATGTAGCCTAGACGTACCCTCTTATTTATAGAAAAGTTAATCATCCCTTTTTGGTGTAGAGCAGAACATTTATTGGCTAATTATTTATTAACCAAAGCTGTATCCACAGCAGTTGATCGTAATTCTCCTTTTCTATTATTTACATTTTGCTTGCTTCCTAATCAATCACTAGAACATTATGTTGTAATATTGAGGTTTGCAGTTGTTACTTGTAATTTTCCTATATACTTACAGTATTGTAACTATAGAAAAAATAAAATCTAAAATTTTGATGGAAATACATGTTTTTGACCTTTTTAAACCCCAAATTAAAACAGGTCTGACCTGCGTTTGAGCATTAACTTGTCAAGAAAACAATTTTTTGAAATTTAATGATAAACCGGAAATAGTTAGACAGTTGAACAACATTTTTGGTATCTGTCACTTTTTTTATGTTAAAAATTTTTAATGTTAATCTATATCACCTAGCTTCAAAATTGCGATCCTACGATTACTAAGGGCCGGTTTCAAAGTTTTGTTGCCCCTAGGCGAAGTTTCCGAAGCCGCGTCTTGAATAAAAATAATTCAGTGGCGTAGCTATCATACGGCCAATCATCGCAAGGCGATAGCGTCCCCGAAGATTTAGGAGCCCCTTGGGGCTATCGGTAAAAAATAAATAAATATATTGAAATTCGAAATATCCGGATAAAGGATCGATTGAAATTTTTTTTTAACTCTATAGAAAAGGTATATACCGGGTGTTAATGGAACATGGCGCATTCCCTGTTTTGCCGTTATTTATGGTAAACAAATCAAGTTTTAGTATGTTTTATAGACTATAAAAACGTATTACATCGACTTTTACTTCCGGTTTCACCAGAAATGATACTAACTTTCTTTAATTTAATGGAACATCTTGTATATTTTTGCCAATTAGGTGAGGGTTTGACATCCAAAAAATCCAAAAATTTTTTATTCGTAATTTTTGTATAGTATTAAAAACACAAGTTATGGATATCAATAAAGTCCTTGAAAAATTCTGTATTTAAAAAGGCGCACGGCATGAGCCACCACCTTCTCATTTGAAAATATTTAATTACTTTGAAAAATACCTTTTGCAAATTTTTAGAGGTAATAAATCAAGTGGTGTGTTTTCTAGTTTGTAAATTTTATTTTTTTGGGCGTATATAACTTGATTAGAATTGGTGTGGGTGGGTCAAAGCACTCTCAATGGTAAACCAAAATTAGAGAAACGATATTTTTTCAGTGGTACAACTTCACTTCTTCGGCCAAAATAGACTTAGAATTTCATCCTATTTCGAGTATGCAAAAATATACAGAGCGTTTCATTCAAAACAAGAAAGTTGATGTCATTTCCGGTGAAATCGGAAGTGAAAGTAGCAGAATTTTTAGTTCATGTAATTCGTTGTTATATAAAATACTAAAATTACATTTGTTTATCTTAATAAATAAAGGAAAAAAAAGAAGTTCATTAACACCCCGTATATATAGTATAATAAACAACAGGAAATGTAATGAGGTTTCAATTTTGAAAACATAGCGTTATAGTGCATCTAAAGGCAAATAAACTGGAAATATTCAAATTTACAAACATTCGAAAACTGCATCTTTAATGAATCAGCAAATTGATCTCCTTTTATTCACTGTTATTGGACGGTTTGGAATGAAAAATCTAATCATCTGCAAACGGTGATAACCAAGATCAAGTTACCAAGTTTTACTGTTTCTATAGCAACACTAACTGTTTACTTTATAATATTACTTTTGATATTGGCATAATCATCTCCAAACACGTATAGATCTAAAATAAATAAATATTGTTGAAGTAATACAGTATTTTATTCATACTTCTACGAAGTAAAGCTTGAATGTGTTAATAAAATAACATGTTTTTGCTTTTGAATCTTAATTACAAAACGAACGCAGTTACGAATTTCTGAAAATGAAGACTTTAATGCCCGATCACTCAAAAAGAAAATATCCAATCGATAAGAATTGTCATAGCATTTAATAGCCCTTTAAAGTATAATCATGTGTAAAAATAGCAGGCTTTAAAAATTTTGGAAATTTTTTAAAAACTATTCCAAAGAAAACTGCTCACATAATTTTGTTTTAAATTCTGCGAGCCGATGCAGTCAATTACAAAAAAGTATAGAAAAGTACCAGCGACGTGATTCGTCCATTTTTTGTTTATTCGGTAATGGCTTTTTTGTACTACCCATAATGAAAAAAAAAAAGAAATGTGTGCCAAGCACGCAAGATCTAAGTGAAACGACTTAGCGTGTTCTCACTGAAACCGTATTTTGATTTGTAAAATTTAACAGAAAACAAAAACCCAAATGCGCTGCAATTGCGTTTTTATATATAGATAGCATTTAAGCATATTTTAATGTTAGATTGCATTACCGAACAACTATTTCTCTCTTCGATTGCGTATCACTGTTAGCTAGCATAGATAACACGATTCGCCCGTCCAGTCAAGTATAACGCCAAAGCGCGCCTGCAATGTCAACGCGCACCCACGTCCGTCCGAGCCGGGCAGATACTGGCCCAAGCATGGCTCAAGCTGGGGAATATTACGAATACGTTTCGCGTGTTTTAAAGGTCACAAATAAAAGAGTAACAACTTTACAAAAGATACTTTTTCGATTCCAGCCATAATTTTCCCGCCGTATCTACCCTGCCTTTTTCATTCAATTCCCGCAATGGTTCCGAAGAAAAATGCAGAAGAAAACTGTTTTTAAGCCGCCAATTGGTTTTAATTTATTTTTAATACACAAAAAATGAGCTTTTTGATTTTATGGTGGACTGTGCACAAAGACCCATCAGCGTCCAAAATCTTTCTAGCTGGATGTGGGTTACAATTTCGGGACATGCAACACACACACACGCACACACACCCAGGCACGAACGCACGAACGCACGAACGAACGCACGCACACAGACACACAAACACACACACACGTTCTGATTTATATGTATAGATTAGAATTAATCCCAAATACGTAACTTTGCAACGTAAATTCCTACAACGTTAACGTAATTTATTCACAAAATAGTATTTATTTATTTTGAGTTACTGATAATAACATAAAATAAATCAATGCTTTTCGTCTTACTTCAATCGACAGATAAAGATCTGACTGAAATTTTCCACAATCTTTCCTTCGAATAAGTTTCTGAAAATATTAAGTGACGTGCGATTTTCAAAAGAAATAAATAATCGCAAAAGGTAAAAATATTCAATGCACAGCTGCCACTTGATTGAAACTTCAAACGCTAGAATGTGAAGACAGTTCCGAGTTTATCTTTTGCAACTCAAGACAAAGAATCCACAAACGAAGCAAAACCGCATTAGGCGAAATACAAACATCAAACTTCAACAAACCGGGGGAGTGTATTTACACTTCTCACTGTAAGCTTTCTTATAAAATATGACAACTGCTTTTGTTTTGATTCATTATATTTGATTTAAAATTAAAATCGATAGATTTGTTTTTGAGAAATTTGATGCTATAATTGGTCCTGTATTTATAGCAGAGAACTTAAATGGCAACATTAATTTGAATATGCTAGAAAATATTGACCCTTTAATAACAGAGGCTTTAGAAAATCAACGTGATGAAGAAAGGAACTTACTTCTAGCAGAAGAGGAGCTTCATTTTCAATAAGATGGCGCTCCTCCGCCTTATGTTTTACCGGTCAGGCAGTGGTTAAACGACAATTTTCCGAATAAATGGATCGGTAGAAGAGGACCGATAGAGTGGCCACCACGATCCCCTGACTTAACACCCTAGATTTTTTTCTTTGGGGACATTTAAAGTCAATCGTTTACAAAACTGAGCCAGAAAATATTCAAGATCTACGGCAAAGAATAAATCACGAATGTAGGTCTATTCCGCGAGAGGTATTTCAGAATGTTAGATTAGGATCTGAACAGAGACTATCAGTGTTTAGCCGAAAATGGAGGACAGTTTGAACAGTTACGTTAAAATTTAATTGCTCTGCACAGCCTGTGCTACTTTGTCTAATTTTTATATTTTTTTAAATTTCTCAAAAACAAATCTATCGATTTTAATTTTCTTTGCGTAGAAAGATAGCATTTTAAAAGACCTTTAATTTGAGGTGTCACAAAGGGCATAGTGCCATTTAAGTTTTTCAAGGTTGGATAGGGGGAGGGGGCGGGTGAGTATTAGCGCGACGCGGATTACGCCATCGCGTGTCCCCCATCCTCTATAGAAAAGCACTTCTACATTTTTTTGATATTTGGTGTGGTTCACGAGATATTCAGGGTGGATCGTTTTCAAATGATCACCCTGTATATATAGGTGTTTTTGATGGCATTGGCGAAATATTAGTTTGATAAAAGTTACAATAATTTTTTTTCTAAAAAATTATTGTTCAAAAATACGTGATATTTTACTACATTGGTAGTACAAAAATTAAGAAACAAAAGTTTAAAAAAATTCGAAATAGCCGCTAGTTTGACAGTAGCTATGCACGTTCGCCTTTCGATATAGGGGATCGGGGTTTGGTACCCGACAAGGTTGGTAAAATGTATTGAGTAGCTACATTTGCCAATGTGCCATCTTACGGAAGAGACAGTGAAAGGTTGGGTTCAGTGTGTTAGAGATGTAACAAAATTTACAGGTACTCTCTGGCGTCGTCGGTGATAAGTCATTGCGGGCAGAAGTGGCCGACGATAAACAAGTGCATCTTAAAGAAAAAAAGTCATCATCAAAGTCCATACTTATAGTCCCAAAACAGAAAAAAAAATTGTTAAAATTAAATATGTAAATAAAAACCATGGGTGCACTCAAATGATTTTGCAAGGTTTTACAACTACAACTACAATATTTGAGATACATCGTTTCGTGCAGTGTTACTTTATTATTGAGCTAGGCTAAAAAGGTTCTGCACTCCGTATCTTGAGATAGAGGAAGAAATGGTATTAGAAGAAGTAAGTAGGTAGATTAAAATGACATATTCATAAAATTGTTTCGTGTAGTACTTTTAAAACCCGTGACCATTCATATTCTACGCTTATGAACCTTGTTATTACAGCGATTGCAGCTGACCAAATAAATAATAAGTAACTAAACGAGCTCGTAAGGTCAAACATATAGGCGTAGTACTGTTATAAGCACGTTTAAAATTGCATAGAAACGGCAAATGTATTTACTGGAATTATGCGGGAATTTATTATTAATTTATTGCATCGTACTTACAATACTGACTAAATACTAGACTAAAAGTCCGGACACTGCTCATCATATGTAAGAGTAAAAGATGGCCTACAGAAAAAAAAAGTCCCAAAATAAAATAATGAACCAACTTTTCCATACTTCAACAATACAGAAATGTATCAAATATATGAATGTTATATGCTTACTTTCTAGCTTTAACAGTTATTATAACTTCAAGATAATCTCAACACTGGTCTTGCAACACCAATGGTGCATTGTAATGTGAAAGTAGTGACTCATCGTTTAATTATTTGTTCAAAATAAAGAGCCAGAGCCGATGAGAGTAGTTAGATAAATTGCATTTTTGTAATACCATAACGAAAAGGCTGCATATCGGGGCCATTGCAATCGATGTTGCATATTTTACGTTGTTACCTAAGTTTAGCGGCAGATGGCTCTGCAATCAAGGTTAAGTTAGAAAACATACAAGCGAAAATCGTTTCAAATGAATGACGTAGATACCAAAAGAAATAAATTTAATAGTTAGCCTGGCCCAGTTGCAGAGCCGAACCTAGACCCGAATACTATTGCTAAGGCTTATCATCAACGTCAGAGGGAAGACTACTAAATTTGTAAGCTTTGCAGAACCTCTGTCTAATACACCAACCTCGTTGGGTATTGAACCCGCGCCGGTTCTTTTGGTCCAAACGATTCAATTAGCTTATAAGAAACTAATAGCGATGAGTTTAAAATAATAACTGGTTAAATATGGGGTAAAAAAAGAAATAATTTGTAAATAAGATACAATTTTGAGCATTTCTTTTACGATAACTATAGTAATAAAATAAAGAAAAACAGATACTAGGCAAAGGAAAATTAAATGGTTTGAAGTCTACAGAACAACCAAGAAATACTTGTTATAATATACCGTAGGGGAAAAGGTGGGTGGTTGCACTAAATGTACTAAGTACTTAGTAGGCGGATAATGTCAAATGGTGAATGTAATTTCTGAATCAAAAGCACACAATTGTAATATCCTGAATGTAACTAATTCGAGATTCATAAAGACATTACATAATAAAATCCGGGGACTGATTTACAAGCCGTTTGATTAATGTTAAAGGAATGTTACAGTAATAGAAACTGACCTTTAAACTGCCTCTTTTATTTTTAGTATTTATTTTTCCACGTCCAAGACGTAACTAAGTTTCAGAGTTACAAACGTTTTGCCAGTGTTTGATGCATCCTAGGAGCAGTTGAAGATTGTTTATATCCATATTGTTATACTATAGGTATAGGTGAAGTGCCGCATCACTCGCTTCACCATACGAGCCGACACTGGCGCGAATTTAATATCTAAGTTTTAGAGTAACTGTTAAAAAAAATGTGTGCCGAGCACGCAAGTTTTAAGTGGAACTTCTTCACGTGTTCTCACTGAAAGCGTTTTTTCCCTTTAAACCTTGACACATTTTTTACTGCAATGACGGCACATGTACTAGCAAAAATTGCATTTGTGTTGAAAAAGGTGTAAATAAAAATCTAAAGAAAGTTTTGAATGTTGATTTTTTTTGTCAGTATCTTGTCCATTTGTAGTTCTCAACTTAACATTATTTTATGATGTAGCATTTTAAGTATATTTTTACAGCTGAATGTTTATTGCAGTGTTAAATAATTGCTGTTCTGCATGATTACGTTTCTTAAACAAATATTCGCATCACGTGAATGATTTCATGTTACAGGTAGATAACATTATACGTACAATTCTTACTCTTCCAACGCCCGGCAAACTGCATTAGTACATCTTTCTCGCACCCCGCATGTTTTGACTTTTCACAATATGGACAAGTCTAACTATAAGGGCTCTAGCGAGGTTAGTTCTGAAACGCAAATATGTACAGGATGAGACGAAACGTTTCTTAGATTGTAACGAAGTTTTGTATATAACAAAAAAACAAAATTGATATCGCGAAAAAAATAAAAGATATTGGTACAACAAGTGTACAACAAAATTTTTTGTTGTAACATACTTGTATTTATTCAAACCTTATAAATTATATAGCAAAATTAAGGACAATAAATGTGCTACATGTTTAAAACAATCTAAGTCGGTAGGTTTTTTATTTATCAACCTAGCGCTTTGAGAGTACTACCGACAAACTATCTATCCCCTATTGCTTTCTTCTGCCTACGTAAACGTGTACAACCCACTTCGCGATCATGTGCATACTGAGGGTTGTCGACTGCTAGAAACGCGTGTGTAACGCGCTTGTGTAACCGTTACATTACTTTCGTTATGGTGCGTGATCCCACGATCACATTTGCACCCGCCGGCAAAGAAGTTTTACTTTAAAACGTTTCGTGTCACTGGCCTAGCTGCCAATATTTGTACGAACTGTTAGGGTTAAGAAGTCAATAGCCCATTACCCAGTGTTGAAGTTAGCTTAAACATACTCAAGACTTAAAATCAGAAGAACAAGAATTAAAAAGGAGTTTAAGAACAAGTTAGGATGATCTTCCGTGCATTAATCAAGCAGTATGCAAATTGTTGGTTTCTTTTTCATCATTAGCATAAAACGAAATGTTTTTGGTATATTTTATTCATTCATTTCCAGTATGCAAAAATGAAAATTAATCGTCGGTATAAGAGTAAGTTGGCTCCCATTGTTTACTGGAGAAGCAGATAAAAGGGGGCGATTTATAAATCTTCTGGTCACTTAAATTTCAATTTTGGCAATGCCGATGCGCTTAAAGTCTAGTACAAGCCGACGTTCCACAGAGCGAAGCTCTGAATTATTGATTGCTCTTGAAGCGATTACAGTCTCTGTGGAGGAGAGTCGAGCTTTACGAGTGACGGACGTGACCTGTGAGGCCGACGTTCCGGCAGGTATAAGCAATGCCAATCGCTCTTTACAACTGGCAATCATGTCGGATTGCCATTTAACACTTAGTTTCAAAATGTTCGACTGGAAAGTGTTATTTCTGTAACAATCTTCCCTCAAAACATATGTTATCTAATATGGAAGTTTGCGCACGTTCTTGTTGAAAGTCTTTTTGAACTTCTTAGTGCAAATAAAATGGCTTCGCAGAAACTTTTCCCTAAATATTATTTTAAGCGATAATACACAGAGCGAAGATTCTGTTGATTAAGTTCTACATGCTGCAATTAAAGAAATATAATCACGTTAAGATTTCAAAGTGCTTAAGAAACTTAACTTTCATAGTTACCACATTTTAATGGTAACGTGATTGCTGAACTTGGAACGAATATTGGAGTAAAGGTTAAGATTTAGAGTACAGACTTACAGAGACTCTGAGATATATTTGAATTAGAATATTAAATTGTGCTTATCTTTATCGAAAACTGTAGTGCCTCGTCGTAGGAACAAATGCGCCTAATATAATGAACGCGTATATAGGTGGCTTTTAGTAGTGGGGGACCCTCGCCACTATAAGTTGAGTTAAGTGGAAGAAATCGCGATTATCATGAAAACTCGTGGGATATGTCCTCTGTTTTTTTTGTTAACAATAAATAAGCGAATAAAGTAGGTAGCGTCGCGGGCTTATAGTAAATCAGAATCTCTCCTCTCTGTTTCAGCTATTAGTGAAGACCGCCCCTTATCTATTATGTTTACTGATTTCTATGTTTATGTAACAGTCAAGCAGTGTAACCGGTGCAATATAGCTGCAATATCAGGGGAATGTATGAATTACATCAATGTATCTTTTTTAATAAATTTGCTAGTAACTTTTGCAAAGAAAAGCGTGTGGCGTAGTTCACGGGTTTTGATATTTTATTGCAAAGTTTAAGACACAAAGAAATTTTATATAAATAAAATCAGCTGCAGATAGCAGTTGTTTGCAAAGAAAATTTTATAAATAAATTCGTGATTGCTGTAATTCTTGTAATCTAACTAAGCCAAAATGTTTATTAATTCCTACCTTACGGATATTTGTGACTATGACCGACGTTGCTATTTCATAGGAAAAATAATTAACCTGTACGCACACGCACCTCTTTCATCAATGAAATGCTTTATGATGCCAGATGTAGTAAACATTAGGGAATTGAAAGTAAACCTAAGCGTGTAAAGAGAGTTTAAATGATGTGTTCGTTAAGAAAACAAAATGCGTTGGCATTTCGGCAATTACAATTAGACAATCAAAGCGTGCTGATTTAAAAATGAACTCTGCTTCTTATTTGCATGGAACAATTAACTGGCGGAATGTATATACGATTAAAGGACTTACATACAGGTTCCAAAGACCCATTTTTATAGTCCAAACGTTAGACACTCACAGCGTTTAGAATAGATATGTTACAGTATTTGCAAGAACTATGAATTCGGCAGTGAGAAAGCATTATCAGTCTTTGATTCCGGAGGAAGTTCCTTTGTGCACTTATGATGTGCAGGTGCATTAGTCTGGTATAAGACGCATTTTGATATCCGAGCACCAGTTAGGAGTTGTAAGTTAGGAGTCAGTTGTTAGTAGCCAACTAATCACCGAAGTTCTTACTTGGCTACCCATTTAGTAATTCGACACTTCCCTAAATACTACTGCTCAAGATGCTGCTCTCATTGCCGGAATTCACTAGCTGCCGATTCCAGTTCATATCTATATTGTAAGTACTGTTTCTTTATGAATTATTCAACCCCATTCATACCTTAGATTAATAAACCTATTATGTAAACATCCTTTGTATGTCTCGGTCAAACTTGTCACAACCTTCTCGCAATTTAAGCTACCCAAAAATAGTGATACGACGATAATATTTTGATGTGACGCCTTCTAAGAATTTCAATTCTGTTGAAGCTGAGCTTATGAGTGACAGTAAAATTAGATTCGTAACGTAATTTTTACGTGAATCAATATAAAAGGGGCTTAATTTATCCACCCCAATCAATTTTTTTTTGTCTGTTGAATGTGCTGTTTCGTGTCTAGTTTTGTTTAATGCTTTAATCTAAACAATCAAATAATCGGTTTTTTTTCTCATAAACATTTTGTAAACCGCACTGACGACGATATGTTGAAAAGCAACAAATAGACTATTTATGTGTATGGCGTGTTGCGTTAGCCCACAAGAAGAAACGCAGAAAGTGAAACGGCAGAGACGTTAGGCTTCAGATTGACCGGTTGATTTTAACTATAAGACAGAGATTTTTAACTTGTAGGTTTGTGTAAATAACTTTGTTTTTTTGACTACTTTCTCAAAAACTACGCCTAAGTTTATGCTACAATTTTCGTTTTCTTTATTAAAATAACAGAATAATTTTAATCAGAAGAAGAATTAAAATGTATGTAATTTTGTTATGCAAATGGTCAAACATTTCATTTTAATTTGTATTTAAATTTAGGTGTGTTTATATCAGTTTAATCGTATTTTATAGTTAATTTAAGATGTTTATGGAAAACCTACACAAAATTAAATAATAGTTACAGTTAAAATTATTCAAATATGCAATATGTTAAATCCTCGTTATATCATATAGTTAACTCGAGCGTGATAGGTCGCGGAACACTATTTGGACGTTTGCGCTTATACCTAAGTGTATTATACCCTGTGTCCATAAAGTAACACCCACCCCCCACCCCCATCTAACTTTTGAACGAGTTTATATTTTTCTACAAAATTTGGTGTGCTGTAATGAGAAATTAAATACTATTTTTCAGACCATCTTAAAATTTTGTATCATCCAAAATGGCGACTGGGCGCCATTATGATTTTTTTTTAAATGGAAGGGGGGGTCGAGTAACACCTCATTGGAAAGGTCTTTTAATTCTGCGTCTGATCCTAAAGTTTCAAAGAATAATATTCAGCCATAACCAAATGACAGTGTTTGAAGATAAAGAAGTTTATTTAAAAAAACTAAGAATTAAAGCTTAAATTAATTAAATTAAGTGTTCGAAATGTTTACCATTCACTTCTTAGCACATAAAAAGTCGGTTATGAAATTCCTGCCTTACATTTTCATGAGTTCCTGGAGTGATAATTCTGCAAACTTCTGTAATGCGTTGCTCCAGTTCCAGTTCAATTGTTTCTGGACGGGTTCTGTACACTTTCGATTTCAGATATTCCCATAGAAAAAAATCTAAGAAAGTTAAATCTGGGGAGTGAGCCGGCTATTCTACAGGCCCCCGCCTAACAATCCATCTGCCAAAAAAATGTCCGTTGAGAAAGTCAGAACCAGGCCTATAAAAATGAGGCAGCGCACCGTCTTGTTGAAACATAACGTTTTCAATATTATTTCAAGCCACCTGAGATATTTCTGGGAAAATTTAGTCCTGCAAATGAAAAAGTGGACTACTGGATAAGAAAATCAAAACAATTTTGAACTGAGTGAGTCCATTGGTTTACAATCTGCCATTTTGTTATGGCTCAATATTTTTCTTTGAAATTCTAGGATCAAACGCAGAACTAAAAGACCGTGGATACAAAAATCAAAACAATTTTGAATTGAGTGGGTCCATTTGTTTAAAATCCGCCATTTTGTTATGGCTCAATATTTTTCTTTGAATCTCTAGGGTCAGACGCAGAATTAAAAGACCTTTCAAATGAGGTGTCACTCGACCCCCCTTTCTATTTAAAAAAAAATTTCAAAATGGCGCCCAGTCGCCATTTTGGATGATACAAAATTTTAATATGGTCTGAAAAATAGTATTTAATTTCCCATTACAGCACACCAAATTTTGTAGAAAAATATCAAGTCGTTCAAAAGTTAGTTGGGGGGGGGGTTACTTTATGGACACAGTGTATATAGTAGTTTCTACCTATTGCAACCAAAAAACGCAACAAGATATATTAACAATAAATAATGAACTCACCTGTAATAAATTAATTTAATCAAAAACAAACAGTACACCGGCTAGCGCACTTCGCATATTCCCGCAATTTTAAAAAGCGTGATAAAAATATAGCCGATCTCGCAACAGCTGCAGCGTTGCCAAGTGTGCGCGCATGTTTCAAAGGTAAACGAACTAAAAACTTCTGGTAATGAAAAAAAAGTTTTATCAGCAAAGAATAAAAAAATTTTCCGTCCGGGAATATTTATTTATCTGAAAGGAAAATAATTTATCTCGACGTAAAGTTGAATAAAATAAAATTTGACTGCAGAAGAAATTGTATTTCCTTTTTAAAATTTTTTGATCGAAAAAAATGAATTATTTTATTGTTCTTTAAGAATTTATTTCCTTTTTAAAATATAATTTTACCATAATAGCGTTTTTATTTCTCTTTTAGTTTTTTTTTCTTTGCGTGCATTTTTTTTTCGCGAAGAAATATAGTTTTGGCCCAATCGGCGCCTAATATTATTTATGCACGGATGTATCATAAATTGACAATTATACACGAATTTCTTTGTCATAAACGTCTTTTTATAGCCCATGGATCTCTTTATTACCCATGGGCTATAATGAAACGTCAAATAACGATATCATACCTAATAGAAACAGTTTAAACACTTGCAAAATAAAAAGTTTTAGGCAATATGACTACCGTTGTTTACCCGCTACCATAGTTACGCTTCAAATCTCAAATTTAATCAAAGCAACGCTAGATGTGGGTGGAAAATTCAATTTATTTTATAAATATTTTAAGTTTATTTTAGAAATATTTTTAAATTAAAAAATCTTCAACCGTGCATAAACTTGTGTATGTAACACAGGCGTAACTTGCTTTTCTGGCTTTCGACGTAATCTTAGCCCTCGGCTGCCGCCTCGGGCTCAAAATTACGTCTTACCCCATAAAAGCCTCTTACCGCCCTTAATACATAAATAACTATTATTGCATACTGTCCACCATACACTACTTTATGTCATTAATTTGAGTCCGGGAAATGACACATTACAGTACTAGGCCGGGAAGTGTTGCCTCGCAACAGATTATCCTTAATAATTTGCTTGATTAAAATATTATCCTTTATTTAAAAATTTAAGAAAGCGATACAGTATGAAATAAAATGTTGTACGTCACACGGCCGTGAGATGATCTTACAATACTCGTTTCGAAACTCCTTCGTCGCCTCATCCGGAAACATCTCGACTCGTTACTGTAATAAGTCATCTCCCGGCATTATAACGTAAATAACTATTGACTACTTTCTACTAAACCGTCAAACTGCTTCGCGAAATGTATTATCTGCAGCAGCCAAAATTATAACCGCGACGATTGCGTCTTCCAAACCATGAACCGTTACAGAAATTAAAAAAAAAGATAATCTTAGGAAAACTAGTTAGACGCATCTGACAAATCAATTCATTCCAGAAATAAGTAAGATATTTTAAAGATTTTGAACAATGTCTTATTTGTGTAAAAAAACGCGTATTAAGTGTTTTAGCGAAATTGATTTCTACATGTCACATAGAAAATAATTTGTAAAAATTGAAAACACTGCCATTTTATTATTATTACAATCGGTATAATTAAAAAAAGAGTAACCCGTCAGAAGCAAAATAAAAAGAGCTTTAAAATGAGGTGTCACTCGACCAATCTTGCCAACAAAAAATTTTGCGTCAGTGGGCGTCGCGGTGCCGAGCCATGCCACCGCGCCACAGCGCGCCATTTTGAGTGTTTTATTTACTCAACTAGTTAATAGTATTTTTAGTTTAAACTAGTGTTACCCCAGCACACAATGCACTGACAGACAGCGTTGACAGAACCGGCGAAATGTCAAGTCACGTGATGCATTAGTTCCAATAATGACACGCGACGTTATTGTAGATGGCGCCCCAAGTGACGCGCGTCTAGCCGACCTTCATATATATTATAAATTAAAATAATTATTATTAAAAAATCCACGTAGAATAAAAATATAAAAATGTTTCATGTTCCATCTGTGGATAGAGACCTTTCATTAAAAAAAAAATGGTCCAAATTGGTGAAGCGGTAGCCGCTGGAGGAACCGGAGAAAAAAACCCTTTGAGCTTTTATATATGTATGGATTGTGTGGCTTTGTCTCATATTTACTTTTAATTGATGTTTTAAAATCATGGGGGTGGTCGTTCCGCACTGTATTTTCCATTTAAATTTTCTTCAATTTACCTGACAATATTCATTTACTCACGGTAACGCTAATGTTTTAAGGAAGATACCACGTATCCATGGGCGTCTTTATTTATAGTTTTAAGGTTGGTTCCTGCATCGAGGAAAATCTTTCTAGTTCCGCATTTACTTTTTCACATAAACCATCTAGTATAGGTATCTACTACGTGGGTTTACGTGTTAACACCCCTTTTCGGCTATCGAGTTCGTAACTTAACCCTCACTTCACCACTAGGGTCGAGAGAATATTGCAAACGACCTCGCTGAGATGAATACGGGCAGATTATATTGAATTAATTTTTTCCTGTAACGATTTAAAATGCTTGTTAGGTACGGTTTGCAGATTTTAAGGATCCTATACGCGGCATGAATATGAAACCTTTATTTGACAAAGATAAAATAAAAATCCCACTCCTGATTTTTAATTTGTTTTTATAACGCGCATCGAACTTTCATTATTGGATTTTCTTTACAACATTAAATGCTTTTATAATCAAAATTTAGAAACTAGTTATTGACGACAATTATTTCTTTTAATTAAAACGGAAACGCAACGCTTCACAATAGGTACCTATGCAGAGACGTATCCACCTAATCTTATAACTTATTCATC
Organism: Ctenicera cuprea; assembly: GCA_958336395.1. Classification (NCBI taxonomy): domain Eukaryota; kingdom Metazoa; phylum Arthropoda; class Insecta; order Coleoptera; family Elateridae; genus Ctenicera; species Ctenicera cuprea. The sequence goes on along the minus strand of OY284487.1, from coordinate 15,802,576 downwards.
AAATTGACGTAAACCAGTCTCATAATTGGTGCCGCGATTCGGTGTATTACCCGTTTAAATTATTAAAACAGATTTAACGGTCTATTACGTAAGGTTTACTGTATTACTCCTGCGGTCGTCGTGCAACTTCCCTACGCTACCGTGCTAATTATTGGAATCTACCAATTGGAATTAACAAGTTCACAGTTACAGCTCTGATATAATAAAACGAGTTTCAGAGTTCTTGATAGTTAGCAAGATCTTGTGGAAATGGAACAACCCTAACCAGATATTGATTTAGATTAGGTTTGAAATACTTTGCAGTAGTCGCTTCGAAAACAATTTATTGGTGAGTCGTCAAGTCGCTTCTCCTATATAACGTATAAAGCACGGTTTGATTTTTGTAAATCATGATGATACCTACCCGCCGAAGTCTCCCTCAAGGTAATATTACATTTATTCGTTTTGTTTTAGAATTTTTTGTTCGTACTACGTTGCAGGTAAATTTGGCGCCCAACGTGGGGCTATTTAACGATTAGATTGCTGTTAGGATTGGAAGAAACTCTATTTTTAGTTGCTGTTAGGACAGTTGCTGCTGATTTTGCTTTTACGATTATTTTTTTTTGATTGGCCGAATTAATTTTTTAATATGGATGCATATCGCTTATTTATTTATGAATTATTGGTATGGGAAATGCATAATATGAAATAGAATACCGTTAAAAGCATGCGTTTATTGTTAAAAAAAGTATTAGCTGTGGAGAATTAGTGGTACTGAAGATTTTAAGCTGGATGTTGCCGAAGAAATTTCCCTATGTAAGAAAAAACGTAGTTTTATAACAAATGATTCAAAATAACAATAGAACGGAGACAAAGTTGGTAAATCTCGCCGACACTGCTTAAAATGGTAACAAAGAGAGTTGCACGCGTTTACGCAGGCCGAAGAAGGAATAAAGGATGTAACGGGAATGAAGTTGTCTAGATGCAAACTGAAGCGATCAATGTACAGTTTTGCCATTCCAGCCACATAACTCTAAAAGAATGTATTTTGTTGCTTTGCGTATATAGCCAGCTTACGAACAGCACATATAGTGAGATATAATTTGTATTCATAATTTTCTTGGTCTTATTAGATCTATTTAAACTATTCTAAATTAATATATGTTTGACGTTTCAAGGTTGGGTTTACCGTCTTCTCAAAAATTCCTTTATTTACGAATTAAAAAAATATAAAAATAACAATTAAAACATTTAACGCTAAAGAAAGGAATTTTTGAGAGAGGTAAAGCCAACTTCAAAGCGTCAAACATGTATTAATTTAGAATAGTTCAAAATAGATCTAATACGGCCAAGAAAATTAAGAATATTAAGCATATAGACCAAGAAAATAATATTATTAAAATATCAATTATATTATATTTTATTAAAGGTTGAATGATATTTCCTTTCTAAAAAAACAAAAAAATATTTATTTTCAATTTAAATATTGACGTTTAAAACATTAATAACCTATGTATATGAAAATAAATTAGAAATTGGTAACATTTCTATGTAAATAAAGTAAACGGTAAAAGTCGCTTCCTTCATAAATTTTTTTTGCTGGAAATCATGCGGACATATCCTTGTTCAGTACGTTATTTACAAAATGGTCATTTACGACCTTTTTAAGTGGTACCGAACTCTTTTATTAATAAAAAAAATGCCCAGATTGACAATTTTTAAATTAAGCGTTTCTTAACACATATGACGTACTATCTCGAGAAGTACTGGGCATATCAAATATATCTTTTTTGTTTAAAAGCAGATGCATTAGTGCTGTCTATGATCTCATTTAAATTTTCGATAAAATATATATTATTTACGCTCAAAGAAATTACGAATATGACTTTTTGCTTTCGATGTAGTGAACTTTTTACTAAGCGACAAACTTTTTTATTAGTAGATTGTAAGATATACATGCAGCGGGTAAAATTAAGAATACACTTGGAGGAATATTTTAAATTTTTTTATCAAAATACCGCACCGCGGGCCCAATCGTAGGTGTAAACTTTGATAGTGTTTGAAGCTGTATAAAAATAATTTTAGTTAGTTATTAATAAAAGGCGAAAAGAAATAATACATATATGTTACGTAATTTAAAAATATTGCTGTAAATAAACGAGTAACATTTTCTTAATAAGCTTCTCCTGTTTCTGAATCAGAACCTTCGAGTAACCTTACTAAACTATTGTTACAGTCTTTACAATTCCATTCCCTGCAGCATTTTAGTACATATTTTATGTAAAAATCCATCCTTATTTGTTTGGATTTTATAAATTAATATTGTAAAAATGCCTTAAATTCTAGATTTGTAACTGAAACTTTCGTTTTCTGCTAAATCATACAATTCAAAAACACTTTCAGTGAGAACACGTTAAGAAGTTTCACTTAGAACGTGCGTGCTCGGCACACATTTCTTGTTGGTTTGAATATAGGCCTAATTATTCGTGCAACCAATGTTCTTAAAGTGAGATCAAACAGCTACTCGAAAGTTGTGAAGTAAATTTGTATACGAGAGCTAGAAGATATTTCAGTTCTATTTCAAATAAAAATGCAGTGTCCATGCCATGTACTTTCCACATTTTTTTTTCATTAGTGCCTTTTTTAAATTTGATTGTTGCTTTGATTTTAACGCTCTGTTTAACATAACGCCTTATCTAACTTGGAATATGGAATGAAAAAATGCCGTCTAACCTAACATAAATTACGTTACATTTTAGAGATGTAAATCATTTACGTTTGTAGATTTCACAATCCAAAATCTACGTGTTACGAGCTTAATAATTATTGTTTATTATACTATCCCTATAGTTCTAACTTTATCACGCAACGGTTGAGCTGTTTTCTATTGTCGCTTGCTTAATCGCCTTTCCTGCGGAAATGTACTCAACGCTATTTTTTGCGAAACGTCATTGCTGTTTCTAAGGACCTGAATCCATTTAACTATTCATTTAAGTTTCTCTGACTGTCAGTATAAATTAATTTGTACATTGTCGAAGGAAACCTCAAAGGACGTATTTTATGTGGTATTGCCATTAGGAGCTCTTGAAAACTTTCACATTTCTTCTACTGTATAGTTATTGTTATTAAAAACGTAACTGTATTCTTGACGTTTTTGTTGCTATTTTAGTTTTTTTTTGTATTAATTTTTGAACGCGTATGTGATATTATAGTCTATTGCATTTAATTAAATAAGGGATGACATGAACTGTGCGATATTGTACTTGGGTTACTTCCCAGTAAGTTTAAATGCTTGTGGAAGCGTCTAACCCCAATCGTAGCACTTGTCCTATACTTCCTCTGTTTAAGACCGCGCTGATTTATATTTTCCGTTTCATTAATTCTGGTCTTAATTTCGACGTGTTGGATAAATTATGTGCGTGTGAGTGGGAAATTCGAAGAATGGTTTGCCGGAAAATTGTCGTGCAGAATAAAGATTTATTTTTTTTGGAAAATAATTTCCCCTGTGATTTGGTTTTTTAAGGGTTTACCTATTAGATAACGGTATTAGTATAATCTTTGTTATTGCTTCACTGTTAGATAATAAAGCACTTACTTAACTGATTCAATTCAATAATAAACAAGAATAGACAGGTTCACGCATTTTTAGTTTTCAGGATAAGGTGGTGCGTCAAGATGTGTCTTAGAAGTGATTGTTTTAACCAAGGAACGTTTCTGAATATTTTGTAGAGATTACAGTGCATTAAGGGGGGGGGGGGGGTTGTTTTTTGATTTTTGGTTTTTGGAAGGTGTATTGGAAGCAACATTTAAAAATTTACATTACTGTCACTTTCAAGAGTTTGAATTTTTAGACGGGGAGGGGGGCGCTGATTTATAATTTTGGTACCAATTAAAAACTTTATAAGTATAAAGAATATACCACACATAAAAATAGTCAAAATAAAGAATAGTTCAAATAAAGAAATAAGAATTATGTACAATGTAAGAATACCTTCAGTACAATGCAAGGCATAAAGAGAACGTTTGGGAATTACTCTTCATTGTTTTTTTAAGCTTTTCAGTACAGTGTTCATTACGTTGATTGCTTTGCAAGAAAATGCTTGGCTCGGTGAAGTTTAGTAGGACCAAAAAAGAAAGAGGGGGAAATACAGAAGGAAAGTGAGAGAGAGAGGGAAAAAATGGCAAAAAGAAAAAATGGGAAAGAAGGCGGCAAAATTAAACAGAAAACAAGGAGATATAAATAGGGAGATATGGAGGGAGGTAGGGAGATTATATTAATTCGGAGTGTGTAATTGTATATGTTGAAAGTCGTGGCAGTAGAGAAAACGAGGGAGTTCGAGAACACCCTCCACCACCATTTCTAAGTCACGCCTCCAGCCAATCAGAGCAAACCGCGGGAAATTGAACGAATGAAATCCAGTAAAACTGCGTAAAGCTGAGTAGAACTGGGTAAAGCAGTTTAGCAGTTTAGCAGTTTTAGCAGTTTTTATATCAGTTGTTGCAGTATTTGTAGCGGTTTTACTAGTTTTGAATCTGTTTTATTTGATTTTCCTCTGCAACGCTTCACCCGGTTTTAATCGGTTCCATTTGACAAATCTCCCGCGTTTCCTTTTGATTGACTACAGGCAGAGCTTAGGATTAGTGGGGGGGGGGGGGGGGGGGGGGTTCTCGAACCCCTTTGTTTACTCTACTTGTGGTCCTTAATACGAACGCTAGTTACATCCATTTATATCCGGATCTTTTCGCCGGTTTTCGCTTATTTTTTATTGTGTTCGCCGGTTTCGATGTTTACGTAACAGTCACGCAGGACAACGCATCACTTGGTTTCAAAAGCATGGGTACAAGGTGGCTAGGAAAACCCCGGTCACTTTTCTTGCGGCGGTCAAGAGCTGGCGCTTTAGTAAAGAAAAATTAAATTAAACTGGCAACAACGCAGAATCCAAGACGTTTTAGTTATTAAATACGCCCCATATTAAATCAAAACAACTAAAACGTTTGGGATTCTGCGTTGTTGCCAGTATTTTAAATTAATTTTTCTTTACTAAAGCGCCATCTCTTGACCGCTGCAAGAAAAGTGGCTGGGGTTTTCCTAGCCACTCTGTATTTTAATAGGAGTTACAAACAAAACATGGGGCGTAGCCTACCGGTTCTTATAGTTATAATTTATTTTAGTACACATTTAAAAGGAATTATTTATTAAACCCTTAAAAAATTATTATTTTGATGAGATTCAGAATGATGAAGACTCGCCACAGTTTTATGTTTCAGATTTTTTAAAGAAAACTGTCACAAATATAGCGTTTTACTGAATAATGAACGAGATTTGGTAAGTTGATTACGAAGCATACACCTTGGTTGAGCAGAAGAATTATTATATTATAATAAAATAAAAGAGCGTCCGTAGCTCAGTGGTAAGCACGGGGGCTACCAATGCAGCGGATCCGGGTTCGATTCCCGGCCCGGTCGTTTACCCTCGCAAGGCAACGGGAAACCAGCGAGGTGGATTTTTCCCCAGGAAAACCTCTCTGGAGAAGAAGTGCATGCACTTCCTGTGGTTCGGAGCCCACGTTAAACTGTAAGTCTCCTATGTCTCCTCGCAAGACAACGGGAAACCAGGGAGGTGGATTTTCCCCCAAGAAAACTTCACTGGAGAAGAAGTGCACGCACTTCTTGTGGTTCGAAGCCCGCGTTAAACCCCTGTCTGTCTGTGCAAATTATTTATCGCCGTGCACCAAACACAGACATAGGAGAGAGGTAGCCAACGCCCTGAATAGGGTATGAAACTTTAAAAAGAAGAATGAAATATAAAAATAATGAGCTACCATTTTACAGTCTTTGAAACAGTCTTGCAGGAATGCTATGAAAAATAATTTTGTTCAAAGTTTGTGAAAATATAGAAGTGTGGTAATGTTTGAATTAATTTACTATACGGTTGTTTACAGAAACTTTTACACGCATTTTGCGAGTGGTATAAGTACGGAAACTTCTGATAAACTTAATTAGGAAAAATAATTTTCCTTTGACATTGTCAACGGCAGGCAAATAAAGTCCGCGAATAAATATTTTTTTGTGCTTCTGTGAAACAGGAAATAAAATGAGTTTTGCCTTTCAACGCCCCACCTCTTCGCCCCTGCAGTTCCTACGAAATAACCTAACAGCAATTGTCGTTGAGGTAATCATAACCCAAAGGATAAAATAAAATGTTTTAGAAACAGATTTTTAAGTTTTGATAACAAAAATGTGATAGTATAAACACCCACCAAGCATGTATTGAAGAATATGGTTTTGGCTTTTAAACGTCGAATACAGTTAGTGAGAGCTGGCGGCGCGGCGATGTCAGTGGGGAATTCAGAGTCGGACCGCAGTTCACCACCCCCACCCGTTGAAATTAGGGGAAATGCATTGGTAGATGTATTAATTGTTAATGTGCTATCGTCGAAAGAAGATGTAAATCTGTGGGCTTCTTGTGATGTATAGCATTTTCCAAAAAAGTTGAACTACGTGCAAAATGCATGAGAAATTACATTTTGCCAGTTTTCATGTCCCCAGGATACTTTGGTCAAAAGTTTAAATTGTATTACTATTATTAGCTGTTATTGGTGGCGTGTCCGTTTAATCCCTTAGCAACAACACCGTATTTTGATGTTTTTGTACCGCGACTGATGTCTTCTACGCAGAAGTCCCTGGTTCCAATCCTGGTCGAGGAACAAACTGTTTTAATTTCCTTTGATATTTATTTAATTTTCACACCAATTTTACAGTCCAATTCTAAAAAGGATACGATTTGTACAGTAAAGTATAAATTTAATACCTCAGCTACTGAAATAATTAATACCTATTTCATTATTATAACATAATTAAATATTAAAAATTCAGTTATTAAAAGATGAACACAACTCAAAAATTAAATACCAAAAAAAAATTAAAAAATTTTGTTGCATCCAAGATTGGAATCCGGAACTTCAGCTTAGAAGACATCATTCCGAACCAAGTCGCTACAAAGATTTTACATTATAAGACATGTTGTGAGTTTATTAATATTTAAATAGATATTTGCTTAATTTTAAATGTAAAAACTATTGTTTTTTGAATAAACGGCACTTATAACAGCAAATAACTATAATACATTTTAAATTCTTAGCCAAATTATCCTGGGAACATAAAATTCAGAAAAATATAAAATTTCTTGTACATTTGGCATATTAGTACAACTTATCTAGGAAACCGTGTAGGTTTGAATGCACTCTATGGCAAAATCGTTGGCAAAATTTTGAGGTGTGTCTATTCTATTCTGTAGCATCGGTGATACGCCGCAGTAGCAGAAATAGGCCACGATATAATAAATATTTTAAAACTACAAGATGGATCACTTTATTGCTTCAGCGGTTTCTATTTAAAGACAGCTTTGTTTAAACGTGAACATAATAAAAACACAAATTAAATTTTGTTTACTTAAAAGTCTTAAATTTTAGTTTTGAATTAATTGCAATCGTATTTCTAAAAGCCTTACATTGCAGCTCCGTTCAACTTCTTCTTATCTTAATCCAACCCTGTTTAGTTGAAATCAAAATAAAGTTTAATCTGAAGATCGCAGTGGTTCAGTGGTTTAACTGTCTGCTTAGCTATTAGGTGGTCGCATGTTCGAACTCCGATACTCGTCAAGGGTGTTTTTGTCTGTCGTACTTTAAGCAATATTAAATGGGAGCGATATGACTATATGATTTAAAGCTCCTGTAATGCATGTCTAATAAAATTCTTCTTCTCTAGTGCCATACCCTGTTCAAGGCGTTGGCGTCCTTTCTTCTATGTCGGTGTTTGGTGAGCGAAACGGAGATACATATTTTGCACAGCCAGACATAGGGGACCTACCGCGGGCTCCGAACCACAGGAAGTGCATGCACTTCTTAGTAAAATTTTTGTTGTTCGCAACATGTTTTCGTAATTTAATAATCTGATTATTTTTCAATATATTTGTGGTAAAATGGTTGATTATTTTATCTCATACGTTACGCCTATAACACCACTGTTTAAAATCTTACCTTTTATTTGCATGTACAGATATTTTTTACAAAACTCCGCGACGGGTTAATTTTTTTTCTGATTTTGTGAAACAGGAAACTCTGCAGTGCTCAAGGTGCATATATGGAAATAATGGATACACCCAGCGACTTCTTTCTCTAGTAAATAAGAAATGAACATACATTTATAGAAAAGAGGTACGGCCACGTGAAACAATCGTAATTCTTACGCATTGTGTATAACAATTTACTTTTTCAAAATTTGAAAAACATTTTTAAGACTTTAACTATATCTCTTAAAAATTACTTGTATTAGGTATATATCTAAAATAATTGAGTACAAATATTACCTCCTGAAATATTTCAATTGGTGCCTGGTCAACAATCAGAAAAAATAAGCCCTTATACGAAAATTTGGGAAAGAAAGTTAACTAATATATCAGCCGGAATCACAACGTTGTTTTTTTAGCAGCACGGAAAGAATTTGAACAAAAAAACTACAATAAACAACGAGAAGGCAAAAAAAAGTTGTCTTTCCCGAGCGGAATTCGATCACACTCCGGACAGTCAACTTTTTGTGCACTTTTCTGATTTTTCTTTACACTATATTCTCTTGACAGTTCTGCTATCTTATTAACACAGACGGTCTGTGTCAGCGTCGAGAAACTTAAGAGGTGCAAGCAACATGTGAAAGATTTTCTATATTTCTCATATTGTTTTAATGTTAAAAGGTAAATGTTGGAGTTTTTATTTAAGTATCTGACTGTGCCAGTAAAAACAGCATGTTTGCATGCAAATTACGGAAAATGAAATTGAATTTGTAAAGGTCATATTTAAATTTTACTTTAAGAGCAAAGGTTATGGAACTATTTGGATGAAAAGTTGTCAGAGTTTAATTACTGTAAAATAGAAGTTAACAAATCTCATGTAAAATATTCCGAAAAGATCCGAAACATTTAATTCCAGTTCCAAATTAGCAAAATATTCATAAACGAATAATAGCGAGAAATATAAAATTCAAATTCAAATTATGATACTTTGCAAGTACCTTTAGACTGCGAACAATGGTTAATTGTATTGTGCATTTACAGTACCATTTTGAGAGCAGTAAAACGTGGCATCTTTAGTAAAAAAAATAAGCTGTTTTATTAACTTAAAGAACATAATTTCCACTTAAGTTTCTTCCCCAACAAAGTTTTGTAGATTCACTGATGCAGAAGATACCACAAACTTGTTCAGGAAGGTCCCTTAGCATTTTATTCAGTTAATTTCCTAATGAGAAATCTGAAGTTGCCTCTGTTTACACTTCAGTAAAACTTTTGCCCAACATTCTGGTAACTAATTATAACGCTGTTACACATTTTTGAAAATAATGGAGAATTTGAATATGCGGTAAGGATTAAAAGCAAAGATCACAGAAAAATTTAAAATTTATTTATTTCGTTCTAGTTAAGCAGTGTGTAGTACCACGAAAAAAATCCTAGAGATTGATCTATCTCAAATATTGTGCAAGTAATTTTGTTGTAAACGACACAACCCGTTTGGTATGGCTTAAATAAGGTATCAATTTTCTGTTTAATAGAACTAATGGATTTATATCAGTGACTTTTAAAAACAAAAGTTGAAGTTACTTCCGATGAAACCGGAAGTGCTAACTTGATGTCACCTTTTCATGCCAATTATTGTTTAATCAAGACGTTTTTCTATATTTGTATGTCTACATTTCCATTTCTTATAGACTTGCCCATTTATTCTTGGGACACGCAGTATACATAACCCGCATATATAGAGTTTCTTTCTCCGTCGTACATGTTTATCAGGGGCGTGCGGTGAGATTTAAAGAAAGGGAAGCAAATTTAAAAAACTTACTTATTTATAGTGTAATTCGATCCTCCTGTCCTTTTTAGCAAATTCAGTAATAACGTTGTCGTAAAATCGTGGATGTTCAGACATTTCCTTAACGAGATCTTTTTCTATAGATAAAACTGATAGTTTTGAAAGTCTATCTTGGCCTGTTGAATTTCTTACAAAGTTTTTAATGCGTTTTAGTACAGAAAAACTGCGTTCAACTGAAGCACTAGTGGCGGGAATTGTCACCACTAACTCGCACAATTTAATCACTTCCAAATACGCCTTATTTAACCCTGTCTCGTTTAAAAAGTTCAGTAAGTCACTAGCATTATTTTTTGTATTTACTTCTTCAGTAGCATATATTACGGTAAGTTCAGACCGCAATGCAACTATATCAAAATTATTTCCATAACTGTCAATTAAGGATTGAAAAGCTTTTTCCGGGAAAGGTTTATTTTTAAATTCACTAAAATTACATAGTTCGAGAAATTGTAAATTATTAATATTTTCAAATCTATTATTTAATTGTTCAGAAATCTGGTCTATTATTTCAATCAAAAGTCTTCGATATGAAGTTTTAAGGTCCCCAACATTGTCAGTTCGTATTCGTTTTCTTTGGGGTTGTAGATGTTCCTCGGTGTTAACTGTATTTTCCCAAAATTTATCAAATTCATTTCTTTGTTTATTTATAATGTTTTTAAATTCCTCCACTTTTTTAACACAGAATCCAATGTCATTTGATTTATTTTGTAATATATTAAATAAATTATCAGAAAAGGGAAATATCTCTGAAAAAATATTTAACAGAAAATTAAAGTTAAAGTCTCTTTTTAAACAGTCTAAATAACCTCTAGAACTATTCAAGGTCTCAGTGTCCCAATCACAACTGTTTTCTAAAATATTTTCAAATAATTCAATTAAAGGATGTCGATATTCACACACCGTTAAGAGAAGCCTTCCATTGTAGTTCCATCGTGTAGGAGCAACTTTGGGCAATCTTTTTTGTACTATCAAATCTAACGCTCGAGTACGTTTTGAAGATCTTGAGAAAAAAGCAGCCATTCCACTAAGGGTCGAAAAAAGATTTTACATTCCTTAATGTGTGCTACTGACTGCGATAGAACTAAATTTAACCGATGAGCAAAACAATGTACAAATAAGGCACTTGGAAAAGACTCCCTTACTTTGGTTTGAAGACCCCCTAATTCTCCAGCCATAACTGCCGCTCCATCATAACTCTGGGCAACGAGTTTAGCACCGCATTCAATATCTTCGACAATATCACACACGATTTTGTATAAAGATATTGCTGTCCTATCCGCTGTTACGTCGAGGAATCCTAAAAACCGTTCTTGAATTTTCCCATCGGTTTTTACATAGCGTACTACCGCAGAAAGCTGACTAATATTTGTAGTGTCGGTTGTTTCATCTAGGACAATTGCAACAAAGCGTGCTTCTGTTATTTCTTGTTTAATTTTTTCCAAAACAACTGCAGCAACAGCAGAAATTAAATCATTTTGAATGCGATTTGATGGTCCGCGAAATACGCTAGACTGTTCTAAATGGCATTTTAAAGGTTCGTCATATTTGGATAAGAACGTAAGTAGATCCACGAAATTTCCCCTATTTGTGGAACTACTAGATTCATTATGACCTCTAAAAGCAAGTTCACGTTCTCCAAGAAAACAAACAGCATCAATTAACCTTTTTAATATCACACGATTTTTTTCCACCAGTTCATTATGCTGACGATGACTTATTTTCAACTGATTATCTATAACATGCTCGATGCGTGACTTTCCAAATAATTTTTCCTTAATTACGGCCTGCAAGTGAGACCGAGATATTGCATGCCTCTTTATAACTTTATGTACATTATTTAAGTCGGAAAACCCACTTTTATTCCAAACGCCTTTTTCATTTATGAAAAGTAGACACGGCCAACAAAAAAGTTTATTTGAAACATCACAACCGGTTAACCATTCGTTTTGTTCGTACATATCCACATTAAAATATCTAGTGCACGTTTTCACTTTAGTTGTTAAATGTTTTAGCGCGGGTTTTGGTCTACCTTTTTCAATTATTTCTAATTTTTCCCTAAAACTGTATGTGGAAAATCCTTTTTTTAATACACCACACACAACACAATTACACACACTTGGCTGTATCGCCTGAATATTTATCCCGGACAGAGAAAACGAAGTTGAAGCCATAGCTATGAGGACGATTTTGTTAAGAAGCAATTCAAAAATTGCTTACTTGAGACACTAACTGGCAGCGGCTAAATCGGCAAGGTCACCAACCTGCAGCATGCTTTGCACTTGCGCCCTTCATACAAAAAGCGTAGGCAGTAGGCAGACTTTCGAATTGCTTCCATAAATTCACCACAACGCACATGCGAATGCAATACTCGATAGAGATGAGTGTGGGGCTGTGGGTGGGCGGTTTGCATTAATAGAGATTAGTGAATTGTGTGGCAGCGTTATATTCTTTTATAATAAATTTTTATTTTCTAACAAAATTTAAAGGGAAGTAATGCTTCCCTTGCTTCCATGGAGCGCACACCCTGATGTTTATACATCTGAATAAGTTTTTTTTTACTTTTCTATACTTTCAGTATAATAGGAAAGTGTGGATTTAATAAAAATGTTCTCATTTTGTTTTTGTTTAATAGAACTAATGGATTTATATCAATGCCTTTTAAAAACGAAAGTTGAAGTTACTTCCGGTGAAACCGGAAGTGCTAACTTGATGTCACCTTTTCATGCCAATTATTGTTTAATCAAGACGTTTTTCTATATTTGTATGTCTACATTTCCATTTCTTAAGGACTTGCCCATTTATTCTTGGGACACGCAGTATACATAACCCGCATATAAAGAGTTTCTTTCTCCGTCGTACATGTACATGTTTATACATCTGAATAAGTTTTTTTTTACTTTTCTATACTTTCAGTATAATAGGAAAGTGTGGATTTAATAAAAATGTTCTCATTTTGTTTTTGTTTAATAGAACTAATGGATTTATATCAATGCCTTTTAAAAACGAAAGTTGAAGTTACTTCCGGTGAAACCGGAAGTGCTAACTTGATATCACCTTTTCGTGCCAATTAATGTTTAATCAAGAGGTTTTTCTATATTTTTAGATCTATATTTCCATTGCTTGTAGACTTGCCTATTTATTCTTGGGACACACAGTATACATAACCCGCATATAAAGACTTTCTTTCTCCGTCGTACATATACATGTTTATACATCTAAACAAGTTTTTTTACTTTTCTATACTTTCAGTAAATAGGGAAGTGTGGAATTCATGCAAATGTTCGAATTTGAAATTTTGACGAAAATACATGTTTTTGCCCTCCAGGAACTCAAAGCTGTAGGTGGGGTGGGATGGTATGTATATATGTGTGTGGTGCACTATAATTCTCGAACGGATAGTCTGATTTAGATGAACTTTGAAATGCGGAGGTATATGAAAAAATCATCGACAAAATATGGTTTCACGAAAATCCGAAACCGGAAGTGAAAGTTAGATACGTTTTTTCGTAGCATTTTTTCTGAATACGAATTTTTCAAATCTAATAACGGAATCGGACAGAAGACATTAGGGAAAATCCAACAATTTGTCAAACTTTTTAGCTTTAAAATGGCGGCCGCTACGAATTTCTGAAACTTTTGAATTTAGCGCCTTATTACTCAAAACAAGTGACAGAGGGGGGTTCTAATTTTTTACTTTTTTATAGAGATACAAAGTTACTGTGCACAAATATTTTGGAAAAGTTAAAAGTTATGAAATGAAAGATATTTTCAAAATTTCCGTAATTTCCAAAAAAAAAATGTTGTTTGAAAATTGGCTACACGATACTTTTTAAATTTTGTAAGCTTGTAGAACTAAAGATTAGCTACAATTTTGTTTGTGTTTCAGTCCGCTAATTTCTCTGTGACGCCTTCTATAATTTTTTGAAAATTTGGGCTTTAACGCCTATTTACTCAAAAACGAGTTATTAGATCGAAATGAAATGTGATATTAGAAAAGCCTTGGGGAAACACAATTTTACAAAATACGAGAACTTTTGAAACTGCTTAAATTGCGAAGTGTAAAAATATCAACATTATGACTTTTTAAAATCTGGCCACCTATTCTTTTAAAAGTTAATAGGTTAATTATAGAGCTAAAAATGAGCTATAATTGAATTCGGGTCTCAGATTTTATTCCTCCGCCGTACATAAACCTGTCTGTACATTTGAATACGTTTTTTGTGTTAACCCCAAATTTACATATTTACGTTTCCATTACTTCTGAACTTAGAGGCTTACCTATTTATTCTTGGGACACGCTGTATGTGACACGAGGAGTACAAAGATATTATTCCTCAATCGTACATAAGCATGTTTATCAAACTGAATACGCTTTTTTGTGTTCTCTTACATTTATATATCTATATTTGCATTACTTACAAACGTATTGGCTTGCTTACTTTTTCTTGGAACATACTGTATAGCACTGGGGAATACAAAGACTTTATAACTTCGTCTTAGCATGTTTGTACATCTGTATACGCTTCTTTGGGTTAGCCCTATATCTATGCTTTATCTATGTTTCTATTACCTATGAACTTATAGGGGTGGCTGATTATTCTTTGGGACACACTGTATAACACAGCGGAATGCATGGACTTTATTCCTCCGTCATACGTAACCATGTTTATGCATCTGAATTCGCTTTTTTGTGTTATTCCTATATTTATACGTATATCTATGTTTCAAACATATAACGGGAGAATACAAAAACTGTAATGATTCGTTGTACAAAGCATGTTTATAAATCTGAATACGATTAAATGTGTTAGTTCTATTTATATATCTGTGTTTCTATTATTTATGAACTTATAGGCTTGCCTATTTCTTTTTGGGGCACATAAAAAAAATTGTTAACAAATAAAAATCAGGTTCTTGGTGGGAGTCTTATCGGCTAGCTGCCTACTCAGCTTTTGTAATAATAGTAATAATAATAATAATAGTTATTACACGGCTAATAGAAAGACTTTATTCTTTTGTGGTACATACATCTGAATTCGATAGGATTTTATGCATTAGCCCACTATTGACGAACCACCTTATGTAGGTTTTCTTGCAGGAATGCAATTATACTTCAATACCAATTTAAAACTTAATAAGGTAGGTATTATTTATTGTTACAATGATCTTGGAAGGTAGTTACATGGGATATGCACTATAAAAAATATAAATTTATTATTAGTTGATTCAGATCACACACACACATTCAATAGCAAATAATCAATTGAAGAGGGTTCTATAGTATTTTGTCTTAATTTCTCGGCAATATCTGAAACGTAGGGGAGCAACTGTCAGATCTAATTTCGTCAGTTACGAAACGGATATTCCTGAAACTCGCGATCGTATACCTGTATATAATTGAAGCTTTAGTGCAGTACACAGTTATGCTCTTATTAAGATGAAGCAGTGTGAGGTAGGTTAGGGAAATCATACCGTACCGAGACAGAGGAAGGTGGGCTCGCCGGCGTACTGTGTGGGGTGTGCAGGCGCACGATCCCCAGGTAGCATGTAGGGGCACTGCTCCTCCACCGACTGGCACACACTGCGACACGGCCGCACACGCACATCCGCATCCCCCTGTAGAAAATGAGGCACCAATGAGCTGCACACCCACCGCCGGTATGCTTCCTGAAAAGAAAAACAGTCATTAGGTATGAAGTATAATAAGGAAATGTAGTGTATAAGTGCATATTGCCTCAAAGTACTTCCGTTAGACGTAAACAAAATATACAGATTGTACGACGAGTCTAATAAGACATGCAACTCGTTTTACTTATTGAATCTTCCCCCTTGTACCATTACAGTGGCGGGGTCGCAACTTATATTATAAATTTTAAAGCTAACCACCTTTGAGCATTATTTAAAATACTCCGGTGGTGGTGTTTAGCCGTTTAGCAGATAAATAATTAGTGCAATTAAAGGAAATTGATCGCAAATACCAAATTTGAATTTAAGTTATTAAAGCATACTATCACAGAACTTGGGGCAGTCAAATGAGATGTTGCCACAAATAGCACCTGATCAGTTCTGCGACCATTGTCAGGACCAATAAACGTCATCGGGATCATGTTTTGTGTAAAAATTTAAAAAAAAATCAATTTTGTGAATTTTATATACTCCAAAAACAAATTAGCGCAGGCGAAGACTTTTTAAGGTTTTGCCTGCAGTCACTTAGATATATCAAAAATTAATCGGGAAATAATCCCGAAACGGAAGGAAGTGCATGCATGCACTTCCTAAGGTTCCAAGCCCACGTTAATCTGTAGGTCCCCTATGTCTGTCTGTGCAAAAATATCTATCTCCGCTCATCTAACACAGACATAAGAGAAAGGTCGCCAATGCCCTGAATAGCGTATGGCACTAGAGAAGAAGAAGAAGAAGATGAGTATAGTTCTTGACGTTAGAAATTCATTTATTGACGTCAAAATCATTTGTTGACGTCGAAAATTATTTTGGCGTTAGAAAATGACGTTTTAACATCATAAATTAATTTTTGACCTCAGAAAACGCTGCCACCTAGCTGGATACGTATAGTAATGGTGTGACCTAGAACCATACTGCAATATAGATTGATTGATTAGCTAGATAAACGAGGGCGCATTAACCCCTTATTGTCAAACACATCAAACACCCAAAATAATTTTTTTTTAACATATACTGCTACTCCTACGGTTTATTGACGTTTATGCAAGACCGCGTGAGATCAAGTAAAAGTAACTTTACACGGTTAAAGGTCGACGTGGATGTGTGTGGGGTCGGCTTGGTGTCACCGATTGACATGCATACCATCTCAAAGATGGACTCGCACGTCACACGCTCTAATAAAACTAACGTGTAACAAGAATGTGTGACCTGTAGGCCACTATTTTTTTATTACATTGTGACACTCAAGGTGCTAATACAGCTATTGATGGTTATGATTTAGTTGAACGGCTATGAATTTACCTACGTCCCGGTAACTATTGCGAGAAGACCCAATGGGTTATAAATTTGCCTAGGCAATATACTGAGCGATTTGGCAGGTGAAGATGACGTTAAAGAAGGAGCTGAGCGCCTGTCGGCTTCAGGGACGTGGTCCTAGGAGTGATGTTTCTATTCAGCATCTAATGCCCTTAATCTCCAACGCACTCCGTTAAGGTACTGATCAGACCGGCTACCGACCTCTACCAGATTCGGGACTGCGAGTAGCGTAAACTGGGAAAGGTGTTTTCTAATGCTCCGAAAACTCCAACCAGGATGTTTGGATGGTACCACGAGGGCTAGGGTGGCGCGGCGGAAATACGCTTCCAGTATGGAGACGGGTAGGACCATCGTGGTGGTAGGTGCAGGCAAAGGACCCCATCGTATGTACGATGGGTTAGCTGCGTTTTAGTTCAGTTCTAACGCCTGGGAATCAGGGCTCGCAGCTTGATATCATACTGGTAGCTTGTTCTTGATTAACTTGACAAATGTCCTGATTGAGTATCTCAATCCGTTGTCAATGGTGAGCGTGGCGGGTAAGTCAAAATGCAGTTAGAACCTTACACATGCTAAAAGTATTCTGATTTTATATAGTAATTATTGTGCATAGAACTTACTTTTATTATTTAAATTAGTCTTAAAATTAAAAAAACATTATTACTTTTGAAGTGTGGGAAAATCCAGTGCCCTGCCTGTATTTTTTGCTGAAAAAGCCCTTCGTTGATTAAGACTATGTAAAAAAATAAAATTGTTCATGTATGTAGTTAAATTACACCGCAAATGCTAACTCGTGTATGATATTAAATTTTAAGAAGATTATAAGCTTATGAACCTGTTCACATTAATCACCAGTTCAATTAATTTATTTAATTATTTCCCCTTTAAATTTTGCTTTGTAGTTTATTAAATACAATTGCTGTTAAATTACACGCATTTGCAATTTTTTATCATACATGTGTATGCATAACGTTTAGAATAAAAAATACAAACACTTTAGGTAGGTACCTAGAATTGAAAGGGACACAAAAGGACATGTTCCCTCGGTGACCTCGTTGGGTAGCCTACAGTAAACTGTATCAGCATTTCAGCATCACGGGAGGGCCGAAGATTGTTATTTTATTCGAGGCAGAAGCTTATGGATATCTAACATTTCAGTCCCTTTCAATCTTGACATCGATAGAGTGAAGTTTACATTTTTATTTTATTTTCTTGTAAACTTATACTCGGAATATATGTTGGCAGGTAATTTACAAAATTAATTTTCGTTTTATTTTGATTTATAAACATATTGCTTAATGGATTTTTTATACACGTTGATTACGGTTTTGTATTTACAAATGTTATGTTTACAGTGGAAACAGTTCTGTTATGTTTACAGTTCATTCAAATTTACATGTCTTTGGAGGGTTGTTGTTGAATTTTGTTTATATAATTTTTGGAAAATTTCTTAATCGGTTTTAACTCGTAGCTGCTTAGTTTTTTACGTGTAATCATTCCAGTAATGGGTTCCAAACAAGTTTTTTTAATAAATCTCAAACATTTACTTTTTCTATTTCTGCATTTGTCATAGAACTGTAATTTACTTAGATATCCATTTGTTTTCCTTCGCATTTTAAAAATAATAACCTTTAGTAGGATTATCTAATGACTTATAATAAATAATTAAAAAGACCTTAAAGTTGAATAATTCTTCCCATTAACTTGTGGGTTTAGTTGTCCACGACAATATCCAGAAAATGAAGATGAAAATTAAAATAATCCTACTCGTGGGTTGTTATTATTATGTTGCTTTTGTAACCTAATACGCACCTGTTTGTGCATCCCCGGCTTTTCTGATAGCTTTTTTATGACAAGGTGTAAAGGATGTTAACGCGAATTTTATGGTTCTGGACTTGTGGCTCTTATTTAAACACCACAGTGGCACGATTACCTACCTCCAACCCTGCACAGGAGGAATGGAATGTGATTACTTTCTTTATGGATTTTTTGCTTGTTTCACCTGAAGGAGGTAAAAGTTAAGAAGTTGCACTTCACAAATAATAATCAAACTAGCGGAACTCGTAGACTACGCCCCACGATTGTTCTGTAAATGTCTAAAAAAAATAATAAATACAATATGGTGAGATGTTTGACATGTTCTTAAAGCAAATAGCAGTACTGTATATTCTCATATATGCAAGAAGACAGCAATTATGAAAATTGCAGAACTGAATATGGGTAATCACTAGCAAATCATGTGAATGTTTATTCTTTGGGAAGAAATCCGCAACCAAGCAAAAAATATAACGTTTACTTAAGATTTTTAGATTGTCTACATAGTGTTTATTATTGAAAATATTAGCTCAGCAGAAGCATGCGATCCAGAAACACATAAACAAAATTCAAAAAAGTTTAATATATTTCTAAAAGTTTTTTTTATGTTGGGGATTATTATGTTTTGGCGTACTGATCTAACGATCTATGTCAGTTGTATTTGGGGAGTTTTAATTATAATTTCTGTTCATGAGCTTTTTAATTTTAGACTTGTTCTCATTATTTCATGATTTATAACATTTATCCATAAAATATTAAAACATTTTCAACCCAATTATGGTGGAGGTCGTTTCATCATTTTCTCGCAGTTCTTGACGCTTGTCGTTTGTAATATAATGTTTAACACAACAAACTTCTGAATTTGTGTATTCAAAATGACAAAACAAATAATGAAGGGTAAAAGCGGCGTTTGATAAAAAGAATGACGTGAGTGGTAGGTTGTTCCTACGCTAGTTAAATATGTCAGCAATTTATTTTGCCGCCGTATTGTGATTTTCGACTAAACCACCATACGTTTTTCATTATGAAGCACCGGTGTGTATGTTTATCCGTCACACTATAACAGCAAAGACAATTGGAGAGTTTTAGATTTATTCAGGTTAATACACAGTTTTTGGTATTTGCAAGTTCTGCTACCTGAGGAATGTGTACTTTTACATTTGTTTTCAAGTGTGGGACGTAGTCCACGGGAGTTGCTTGTTTTCTAAATTAGTTTGCAAATGATTTAATTATTGTAATGTAAAAGTGTGCGTTTGGGTCAATAAAGTATTGAATGCCGAGCGTATTTATTTGTATATTTTATAAATGTATGAGCAAAGATCACTCCCGTGATGGGTGCCCGACAGATTTTTAATAGAAAGAGTATTTATTTGTTCCGGCCAGCTAGAATTACAGTAAGCCATAAATAATCAAATTATAGCAACATATAGTGCCTGGAACATAAATAATTGTCGAAAACAATCAATAAACTGAGCCGACATGCAAGGAACCGCCGCGCCGGCCTGTTATAGTGATAAATCTTTCCGTGATGTAAAATTTAGTCGTTTTGTTATGGTGAGACAGTTACGGATGTAATATAAATTGAATTAAATTAGGTATAACTGTATGTGTACAAAACAGTGACTTAAAAGATGTTAAATTTGACAAAAGTGAAAATCGGTAATGTAAAATGAGGATCGAAATGGGTAATAAAAACTTGTTTGGTACCTTTTAGGTGGGGCTTGAAGCTGAAAAAGCTTATACCTATCTGGGACATACACTAACTGGCTTTTAATGGTATTTGTTACATCCTAACAACTTGAGATTTTAACAGTTTGGGAAAAATAGTAAGTATTGAAGGCTACTTTAGGGATTCAACCGAATCTCTGGTTAATTGTAAATTATGAGGGCGGTTTTATAGTACCTTTGTTTTTCCGCTTCTTCGCTAAAGCAACAGGTTTCTTAGTCTTACAAAAGTAATGGCAGCCAAATAAATTAAAATATAATACAAACGCCAACATTTAGAAGCCCGAACGCCTCGTACTAATCCTGTAATTTAAAATATTTTGCTTGAACGCGAGAACACAATTATATCAATTGGTACTACTTGGTCGTGAAAAATTAAAGAGAATTCCTTTCATAATTTTCACCCTCGTGTGTTAAAAATGTGTAGCATATATGTATGCCCCTTTTTACGCACAATATCACTATCAAGCACCTTTGTACAACCCGAGTATGAGTCTTGAATTAGGAGAATACTTGTATTTAATATAGGTCGCTTTCACTGACAAAAACACCACTTATTTATGAAAGTTGAGAAGTGTAGCGTTTCAACAATATTAGTTGTTTCAGCACAGAGTTATTTGAGCTTGAAATCTGGCAAATTTACAAGTTTCGAAGAATAACATTAAAATACCTGTAACGTGGGTGATAACAAATTTATTTAATTCGGTTTTTACCTAAAGCTGTAGGTCCCCTTTATCTAGATACGACTTTTGTTCACACTAACTGAACACGTGCTAGACGAGAACTAAACAGCGTCGGTTGTAAAAAAAGACACAAACACCGCTGAATTTTTAAAATTTTGGTAGATATCATAATCAGTACGAACTTTCCGTAAATTCCTAAAAAAATGCATGTTTTTCTTAAGCATAATAAAACATACACCGTATGATACACAGCATGTATAATCCATTGCGAATTTTATATTTTACGCTTATTTCTTGCAAGAAGGGAAACTGGTAATAATTCATCGGGCTCTCTTAAAGTGCGTGGTTAGCGGGAATATTTACTAATGCAAAAACGAAATATTCCGGAAAAGCAAGGTTTCGTTATTTAGTGATTTTTCATGTTACTTTTATTTCAGACTAAAATACAAGTGTAAGAAGATTAGGTATCAGTTAAACTGTAACTGTAAACGACACAATAAATTCTACTTTAAGAAATTCTTGTGCAAATCGCTGCGATACTCGTTGTAGCTTTTTTCTCGTCCATTTTCTTCATAATTGGCCACTATACAGACCCTGCGGTAATTAAAATTTGCTTCTGTTTATAGAATTAATCTTCTGTGCATGAAATTGTTTTATTTTATTGTTCATTTTCCGGAAAGCTGAATAAAAGGGAAAGAACTAATTAAAAATTACTTTATAATTAAACTAGATATTATATTTGCTTCTTTCATTAACGTTGGTTTTTATTCAAATAAGACTTGAGAAAAAAGGCAAATAAGCGTTGCCCTATTGGAAGTTTTAAATAGGATGAAATTTGCGGCATACATCTGTATATGTACCGTGAGAGGTGAAAAAACTTCGTACACTCGCAACTTTTTGCAATAATTCTGCATATAATTAAAGTGGTTTTTAACTCAGCACTTAAAATAATGAATGGGAACTTAACATACCTCAAGCCCTTGAAAACACTCAACTTATTTATTTTGCCAAAGGAAAACTAAGGTTTTTTTTTCTATTAAAAGCAAAGCGCTTTGTTGGAATTTTCCCAAGCATCAAGTGGTTCATACTGGCCATATTCTCAGGAGTATGATGATATTTAATTTGATGATTAAGTACAGTAGAAATACTAAAAGAAAAAAGTCGAGTTTAAAATATACAAAGAATAATTTGTACAGAGCCTTCGTTAATTACTGATATCCACGTGACCTTTGGTCCGCAGTGATTTAGGGAGTTTTAGATTAAGATGTTGAAGTCACTTCAGGATTGGTACTCGTGGTAACTAAAAATTCCCTACAAGTGTCACTGTTAACACTCAAAGTAAGGTTATGTATGTAAACAAGCAAGGCCTGATAAGTTAACAAATGGCTTGGGAATTTTTGGATAAAAGGCTCACCAATAGTGTAAGTTGGGTTGCCTATATTTTGTGGTCGCGTGGGTATCAGTAATTAATGAAGGCTCTGTATATTCAATACTACATAGCATAGAGCTAAATAAACAAAACTGACTACAAGTTTTATCAACTTTCTCAGCTAACACAGCTCGAGATTTTGAACTGAAATTGAAAATAAAAACAAAAGCATGTATCGATTTTTTTGCCTTTAATGATGCTTTTGGAGTTTTCGTCTCTGCCTACCACTGAAGCTTCTTAAAGGCTTGACCCAAATGAGAGTTGTCTGACTTACTAAGTATATAATTTCCTTCAAAAGTATGTAACAATTGTTCTAGTAGCGTTTTACCAGAAAATACTTTTGATAAAAGTTTTTTGGTACATTTGTACCATCCTTTCTGCATAGTTCTAAACATTTTTAACCAACGCACCACCAATACAATTTTTGTGTTCATTAGATATATGTATAATTGTTTTCCGTTTATAATAATATAAAATTTGTATTCTCTTGCATAACGAAAGTTTCGAAGAAAACGCGAAAAATTTTAAAACCATGGATTCAATCAAAATTCAATTAAGTACACTTAGAACTAACAATTTTAACATCGGCACCATTTTTTATTACGTTTGAACTTAAATATTAAATCTTAAGAAGAGTATTTTTCTTGTTATCCACAAAGAAATATAAAACAACAAGAGCTCTGTACGGCCTGTTGTATCACAAAGTATTTTTTCCTCAGAAATTATATTGGGCGAGGAATGTGGCGCCATCTAACGACGAATGCAAAACGTTGATCGTCTTTTAAAACCCATTCAACCACAACCAAATAAAAATTAGTCGACACTAACAGGGTAGCGGGTAGACACTCCTCTACGATCCCAGTGGAGGGTAGGTCTATTTCAGGGAAGCGACCCTGCCCACGCGAGCCTTGGCTTTCTCTCCCCCCTCCGCAAGATCGGGAAGGAACCAAGTCCCAACCTTAATCCTTCCTCTCATCTTTATCCTTACCCATCCATACCAAAACTTGCCTACCCGCCTAGCAAGCGTGGTGTTTTAATGCTAAATTGCCCCCAACGAAAATGACAACAAATTTCAAAACTAGAATACCCTAGGTGGGTAGGGTTAGTTACCCACAATTCCACACCGGTGACCTTGAAACTTGAAAAAATTGAAAACTTGCGCAAAACTAAATATTGGCCCATTGAATACAAAATCGCTCTATGCGGAAGACAGACTAGCACAACTGGAAGAAGAATTGCAGAACATTAGGTGGGACATTCTTGGAGCGAGTGAGGTGAGAAGAGAATGAGAAGATTTGCTTACCCTGAGATCAGGAATATTATAAAGGAGAAAAAGAAGAATTTCATAATTATAAACCCGCGAAATTTAAAAATTTAAAATTTACGACATTTAAAATTTCAGAATATTTCAGTTTTAACAATTAAAAATTTTGAAAAAATTATTAATACTTCAAACTTTCGTAAATTACGAAATTTACGAAAATTAAGAAAATGTTGAAAATATATTCTTTGGGGCTTTCGCGGTTTCTCAAACTGTCGATATTACAATTTACTTTCTGCTTAGACCACGTCGTTATTTGGGGACTACACCCAGCATAACCAGGTAAGGACGACTTGTTGGCCTTTACAAGCATTTCGTCTAAAAATCTGAGCAATATTTATCGTAGGCCCTGCTTGCCTAAGGAGGGCTGTGTGATTAGATTATTTAAGATCAAATCCTTGTCCGCCTCGAGGTTTAAATAATCTAAGCACACGGCCTTGTTTAGACAGGCAGGGCCTACAAACAAATATTGCTCAAACTTTTAGAGCAAACGTTTGTAAAGGCAAACAAGTTACAGGTCGCTCCTTACCTGGTTATGCTGCCAATTTAATGCGTTTATTTGTATGTTGCTATAACAGAAACCCAGTTAAGAGTACGTCATATAAGACGTACGGACTATGGATTCATGGAAGGTAATTTGGCAGTCAAAATATATTATGCGAAGAAAGTCTCGTGGTGGTTGCCCGACTGCCTTTAGCTTAATACAGACTCCAAAAGTAAAAGATAAATTGTTCCAAGACATTCTATAATAGCCAGTCTAGTCCTACGACCGCATGTAAAGCAGCTAGCTCAGAAATTTATGTACAAATTATCTTTTGTATAATCCAATATCCTGAGGTAACGATATGTCGCCCTACTATCAATCGACCGCCAAGCATAGCAAAAGGAAGAATGACAACCCATTTCCGAACGTCAAAATCCTTAACATTATTTACTGTTGTAAACTGTTAATAATGAGAAGTTGTGGTTGCAACTCGTAAGTTATCGAACCTATTTAACATGGAATTACATTCGAGTATACCACCAACAGACATGCGAATATTTCAATTCTGCATTTTGCTTATCAGGCATGCATATATTACGTTTAGTTGTAAACTGAAATAAAATAGTAAATATTTATTTATCTACGACTGTTTGGATAAAGACTTATTACGCCATTCATTTGCGTTAAGTAATAAAGTTCATTATCGCACTAATGTAAAATGAGTTAGGTAATGAATTCATTACACAACTCATTTTATTTACACAAACAAAACTGAAGCTTTGTTTAGAAGAAAACTGGCTGGTGGCCATAGTATTGAACAAATCGAATCTATCTCGTTCCTTTGATTTTAAAACAAAACTATTTTAAAAGTGACTTGGCATTTGCAAATAAATTAATGCAAATTGTCAAACATCATTTCAAGCAGAAAAAACTTCGATTTTTACAAATTTTGAGCAGTCATAGATAAAATTTTGTATGTCACAAGTGTGATAATGCATTATTATGGCACTCGTTTGATTACACGGCTCGGTCTACGACCTCGTCGTGCAACTTTCAAACTCGTGTAAAAATAACGCCTTTATCTCACTAGTAACATAAATAACTATTACAATAGAATAAAAAAAGACAAAGCATTTTAATAAAAATACTTACTATAACACTATAAAAGATATTTGTAAAAGCATTTTTGCTATCAGCATCACTCGCAATCTCTAAAACACTAGTTTATGAATGGCGAGATGAGGTTTGGTTTGGTAAAGTAAGTTTCCGAAAACTTATACTTGTATAAGTAAATCCTAACTCTGCTTTAAGGCAAGTTTCATCGATGTTGCCTTATAGATAAAGTTCACGAGACAAGAGCGAGCCAAGTGTCTTCTAAGGACGAAATACAAGAAAAGCTGAGAGGGCATCACGCGAGAGCGAAGTAATTGCCTTTTCAACACTGAAGTAGACGCCTTTAACGGGCGCAGCAAGAATTCCACCTATTCTCTTATGCAAAGAGTTCATTAACACTGCCTGCATTATCGAGGCAAAAAAGGATCAAAAGGGAGGAAGAGTTATATTCCAATGTAATGTCGTCAGAAGATGCAAATCCGTTAAATTATTTATAGGGAAGATCCGGGTTTAGCGTATTTCCTAATGTGATTGACTAAAACAGTATTTCAGGCACAGACTTCGGATTAATAGGGTATGAATTTTAAGCGATTTCTTTGTCTTAAATCTCAGTCAATAGAAAAGGAAGCATGAGCAATTGTAGATTACAAATATAGGTTCTCCGCTTATTAGCTTGTCATATTCTTCGGCGGATGGTATTTTCATTACGTAGTTCTTTTTTTTTAAATTTGCTGTGTGTGGTTGTTCAGCAGTTTATATTTTGCAAAATTGCAAAACGTTTTTTATGTTAAATAAAACAATGTAACGCTTATCATAAATATGTATACGTCCATAGCTAAGTGTAACACTTTTAGGCCGGATGGTAATAACAAGCCAGCTTAAGAGGTGATGACGGGCACACTGAGATTGGAGACAGTAAGTGCTCCTGGAATCTTGCGGATATCGGAGCCCAAGAGATCGAGATTGAGCTCCAAACGGTTTGAGGTCCGCGTAGAGATCGGGCAAGGGGCTGGTGGGTCACACTGGCTGTTTTTTCCCTTCTTCGGCTGGATGAGATTGGAGGAAGCGCGCCGATTATGATTTGTGCCGGTTTCAGGCTGCTCTGAGTTCTGTTGTGCTTCTCCTGGGTGCTGCAGGGATCTAAAAGGAGCTGGGTGTGCGGGGCTGTAGGAGGAGCTCGATAAATTAGATTGTTTCGGAGGGGAGGTTTATGCTCGATCTGGAAGAAAGGCTGTAGGGGGAGCTTACTGTGTTCCGTTGTTTCGGACCGGAAGCTAATGCTCGATCCTGAAGCAGGTTCTCAGATGATGGCTTTTAAATCGCTAGCTTATGATCGATTCGAAAGTAAACTTACTTTCCTGTGCAAACACGCCGTTTATATACGATTGTTTAAATTTGTGGCTGCTTAGCAATGTAGAGAGCGGTCGTAGCTCAGTGGTAAGCGCGCGGGCTACCAATGCAGCGGATCCGGGTTCGATCACCAGCCAGGCTGTTCTCCCTCGAAAGGCAACGGAAAACCTCTCTGGAGAAAAAGTGCATGCACTTCCTGTAGTTCGGAGCCCACGTTAAACTGTAGGTCCCGTATGTCTGTCTGTGCAAAAAATCTATCGCCGCGCATCAAACACAGACATAGGTGAGAGGTAGCCAACGCGCTGGATAGGGTATGGCACTATAAAACGAGCAATGTCTACTAGTGATGGGACATTTCGAAGAAAATTAATCGAACTTTTCGATTATTGCGGAAAGTCATTCGAATGATATTGCAATTTTAAATGCTTCAGACGGGAGGTTAATGCTGGATCCGAGAGCAGATTCTCAAGTGTTGGTTTTTGAAGCGTTAGTTTGTGCTCGATCCGAAAGTAAACTTAATTTGGCGTACAAATGCGCTGTTTATATACGATTGTGTAAATTTATGGCTGCTTAGCAATGTGTGAGGCGGCCGTAGGGTAGCGGTTAGAGCGTTGGACTGCTATGCTTGGGGTCTGGGTTTTAAATCACAGTGCCGGAACATCAGATGATTAACGGCCGCTCTCCAGCGCAAGCAATGGCAAGCCAGCGAGGTATTCTGACAAGAAGACTTTCTCAGGAGAAAAAGTGTTTGCATTTTCTGCGGTCCGAAGCTTGCGTTAAACTGTAGGACTCCTATGTTTGCGTGACTCACTTAAAACACGCTTAGCACTGGTATTGTAGAGAAAGTCACCACGCTCTTTCAAGAATAATGGACTAGGAAGTACTAGTGCAGTATTTCGAATTAAAAAATTGAACTTTTCGATTATTGAAATATGCCGAGATATTTCGAGAGGTTTCGGAAGGTTATTCGAATGATATAGCGATTTTAAATGCTTCGGATCGGAAGCTTATGCTCGATCCGAAAGTAAACCTACTTTCCTGTGCAAATGCTCCGTTTCTATACGATTATTTAAATTTATGGCTGTTTAGCAATGCCTACTAGCGGATGGAATATTTCGAAAAAAATTATCGAACATTTCGATAATTGAAATATTCCGAGATATCCCAAGATGTTGCGGAAAGTCATTCGAATGGTATTGCGATTGTAAATGCTTATGACTGGGAGCTATGGCTTGATTTGGAAACAGATTCTCAAGTGCTGGTTTTTTAAATGTTAGCTTATGCTCGTTCCGATGTTAAACACTTTAGTGTGCAAATGCACAGTTTATATAGAA
Organism: Ctenicera cuprea; assembly: GCA_958336395.1. Lineage (NCBI taxonomy): Eukaryota > Metazoa > Arthropoda > Insecta > Coleoptera > Elateridae > Ctenicera > Ctenicera cuprea. The sequence continues at coordinate 15,774,436 of OY284487.1, read as the reverse complement.
TTGTTTAAATTTTTGGCTGCTTAGCATTGTTTACCAGTAAAGGAATATTTCGATTGAAAATAATCGTACTTTTCGATTATTGAAACATCCCGAGATATCTCGAGACGTCGCGGAAAGTCATTCGATTGATTTAGCAATTTTAAATGATTCGGACCGGAAGCTTATGCTCGATCTGGAAGTAGATTCCAAAGTGTTGGTTTTTGAAACGTTAATTTATGCTCGATCCGAGAGTAAACTATACTGTGCAAATGGGTGATTAAATACTATTGTTTAAATTTATCGCTACTTAGCAATGTCTACTAGTAAAACGATATTTCGAATAAAAACAATCGAACTTAACGATTCGTGAAATATTCTGAAATATCTCAGGAGGTTTAGGAAAATCATTCGAATGATACTGCGATTTGAAATTTTTTGATATGCCTGTTTCGGAAGAGAACTTTTAAGGGATATGCAGCTGTAAATGCACAATATGTGCGTAACACCCTTTTGATTTATACATATTTGTTCTTTTCTTAGCGTGTTTTTTTAAATTCAATTTAGTATGATAGTAAGAATGTATAGACGGGAGTTATAAGCCACTATCACAATCAGTTACTATACGTTTTATCTATTATTTTTGCATATTAAGCATATTAAGCATCGCTTGGATTCTTTGCTCAAAGCGCATAAGAACGCTAAGTGTTTTGTATGCGAATTATTTTTATGACATAAACATGTATGGAATGTACAACGTCACAGCAATATATAGGTTAGAATAATCTGTGGTCAGATGTGACCTTGTATTATTGCAGGGATTTAAGTAGAAAACGTATGGTATAGAAGAACAACATTCCGTATCAATTGCGGCTGTAAAGTATCGACATATTAAGTAAAAAACCAAAAATTTCCCTTGTTTTAATCGGAATAACAAAGGACGTTGTCTTATAATTGCCATATGACTTTAAGCCGAAGAGTTAATGTTTCTAGAACCACAAATCTTTTATCTCCAGTTGATACCTCAAGTTACATTCACCATTCTGAAAAAAAGGTTCCCTACTAGACCGTTGTCCTAACGACCAAGGACCCTTGCTAGTTGAGAAGCGCTTTTGCGGTCACTTAGGTGATTTAAATTTGGTACATCCACCTCTTTTCTTGGGAAGAGGTTCAAGATTGCCTTAATTGGCAATCGTGGGTTTTGCGGGTTAGTAATTTTACGCGGTTAGGATAGCAAACACACATCTACGCAATCTATGTGTCTAACTCTGGAATGGACACGGTTCCCACTCCCACTCGGTAAATTTACCGCATTACGTTATTTCTCTGGTAGTATACCGGAGAGACGTGTCGAGTTGTAAATTTTCCGACGGCGTTTTAATGGGTGCTCACATTTGCAAGTTGTAGTCACAATTTCTGGGAATTGGTGACAATTCACGTGCAACTTTCAGGGCTTTCGGGTCCAGTGGTTCCCACTAAATTAAGTGTTGATCTAGCGGGCTTTCACCCCAACGCCATAAAGGTAAAGGCCGTTTGAGTTTGATTACCTACCAATCTGGGCGGCATCAAACTTCCTTGATATTTCACACCCATTTACACGGTTTTTAATAGTTAGTCCTTTGGGACAGTTTCGTGTTGTAGTTTTCTGCGGGCCAGCTTTATTCGCAAGTGGGGTGGTTGGATTTCATGGTGGTGCTTTCATTTGCCAGCAAGGACTTTGTTATCCTACGGCTGTCGGATAAATGGGTGCAGTTTTTGTCTACTGTTCTTATAGTTGCCTACAGTTTGAGAGGTGTACAATATCTTCTCACTTCTTGTCCTTTGTGAAGTCTTACAGCTTTATGTAGGCTCCGAACCACAGAAGTGCATGCACTTTATCTCCAGAGAAGATTTTACTAGGACGATCTCCAATGTAAGACGTGAAGCTAAAGCCCACTAACCCGCAAAGAAAATTTTACGAGCTGTAGGCAACACAACCTACATCTGAGTATGTAGGTTGTCTGAAGCCTTCTAACGGTACAAACCGATTTTTAAAATTTCGATGTTGCTTCGCTCTGGATCGAACCCCGAAAGGTGGGTAAGAGCACAGCACATAGAACACTACATTAATCGGCCACTCGCACGTAAGCTGGAGGAGGGAAAAGAAGAAATACAAAAATATTATACGCGATTTAGGTAATAGCATTGACTATACTCTATATAATCAAAGGTAATAGATAGTCACTTTAAAGCCATTTGCTGCAACTGAAGATAAGAACAGCAGCTACATACGTTGTATGTTTAGGTTAGTGTAGTAATTGGTTATTACTATAAGATTCCCTGCTTTATTTTACTGTGATATTAAGTGTAATCACCAAAAGAACTAAAAACACTCGAACTGTGAAATAACAACACTTAAATAATACAGCACTTTTCCACACAAAAATATCAGATACGTATTTCGGCAGTAAAGCTATTATCATCAGTGGTAAACTGACAGTCTTAGTTTATATATATTATAGTATTGCTATCGAAATACGTATGTGGTATTAAGTTACTTGTGCGGAAGGGTGCTGTATTTCTTAAGTGTAATTACCACGTCTGACTTCCCTCGTTTTTAGGCAGACCGGGTTCGCTCTCAATAAAAAAAATAATACAGACAGACATACAAAACTTTTTTATTATTGCTACATTATTTAAAGTTAAACTTTACAAATGGCCTTAGGAAAAATGTTTTTGTAGTGGTTATCCTATTGCTATTATATAGTAAAATAGTACGTACTGGATATTCAAACTAAATGTTGTCAAGGGTAAGAACATAAGGTTTTTATATTAATAAATATCATTAAAATAAACTTGCCCTGCGTGTTGCAAATTATTCACTTTTTTCACAGGAAACCATTATGCAATTTTATAGTCTATGATAAGGGATTCTTTATTTTGATACTTTATACGTCCCTTTTTTCAATGTTAAATGAATTAAAAATACACGTCCTTTCATGGGATTAGAAAGTAAACCATACGTCATATTATAATTTTGAAATCGTATACCTATGGGAAAGTTACAACTAAACAGTTCAGTTCCAAGCTGCAGTGTGAGAGTCCAAGAGAAAACATTTGGCTTAAATATTCCAATATTTAATAAAGCATTAGAGATTTAAATAAATCCTAAAACATTTATTATAAATTTTCAAATATTTAGTAAACGTTTATGTATTTAGCCAAATCTGCACATATTTGTTTTAAATCTTTCAATATTTAATAAATGTTCGCGGATTTAAATACATTTTTACCGATATAAATAAATTCGTACAGATTTAAATAAATGTTTCAACATTTAATTCTAAGCTGTCACATGTTTTGTTAACCTGTCATATTTATTTGACCTTGGTGAGCCCAGCCGACTTAGAACACCAAGACCGTTTATACCGGTAGTAGGGCGCAAGGCAGGGTCATGGTGGGAGCGTTCGACGCTTAAACAAAACAGACTGAAAATTACATTCTCAAGGGAATGTTGAGGAAACTTTCATTGTATGAATAATAAATTATGCAATGTTTATGTTGTTAAATATGTTGTTATTGATGATTCAACTAACATTAATTGTACAAATTTTTGAAATATGGAAAACGTGTTCATAACTGTTGAACGTTACCACCAGTGTAAACGGTCTTGGTCTGCTATGCCAACACCACCTATATAACAAAGTCTTACAACTGCTGGCTGACGTCACTGTGACGTCAGCATCAAGAGGCTATTTGACCAGAACCAACGTGGACTTAACACAACCGCGTGGTATACTGTAGGTGTTGGTTATAGTGTCTACCGGTTACCTTGCGTTTTATCTTTGCCTATCTATTAAATAGAAATACTGTGACATTAGTAGTTTATCATTGCCGTCTACTCTGTTACAATGGTAAACAAGTGTTGTGTGCCTAAATGCACCGGAAATTACAACAGTAATAACAAGGTGCACGTCTTTAAATTTCTAAAAGATGATGACATGAGGAAGAAGTGGTTACAAAGCATTCACCGAGATAATTTTAATGTTTCTGAACATTCTGTGGTAAGTTATATTGTACGTTAATCTTGAAGTTTTTCTTCATTCAGTGCATGTATTTATCATAAACACAATAATTTTTAATATACATAAGTGCAGTTTGTGTTAAATTAAATAATTATTCTACTTTTGTTTTTTGCAGGTTTGTCATAAGCATTTTTGCAATCTGACATAATTTTCAACAGCTCTGCAGTAGATTGGAGAACAGGGAAAACAATCATGGTTCCTTTAGAAAAACCTCAACTTACAAGAACTGCAGTTCCATGTATATTACCAAATTGTGCACCACATTTAAGTAAATCGAAACAGATCAACATCGCAGAGAATCACCAGCTAACAAAAGGGAAAGGGTGGCAGCTGAAGCACTAAGAGTATCACTCCTAGAAAGTACAAAAACTGCAGCAGCTCACAAAGAATTGTTGGTTGTCATGCATAGTTTTGTAATTTTGCAAAAACTTTTATCTACTGAGTGTTTTTTAAGAGTACAAAATCAGAGGCTTACATCTACTAAGCTAATTTTTGAACGAATATTAGCTCATGACGATTTTGTATTTGAAGATTTTTGTTCTCAACATTCTGTTAAAGAATTATGCAAAAAAAAAATTTTTAGTGCAGTGAACATTGTTCTCAATAATTATTGCAAACTTATGTATAATACCATAATTGTAAATACTCGGGAAAACACTGCAACTAAAAGAAATAGGAAATTAACCACTGTCAGTGAAAACCCCACAACGTCCAACATCAAAACGAAAAAGTAATGAAAAAACATGAATGTGCTTATCTATTTGATTTTCCTTTAAATAACTTCCATATATCCTTTTTCTTAAATATAAATGAAAAGTAAAAAATACTACGTAGCTACATAATACGTTTATTGCAACGCATTTATGTTGTAAATTAATAACAATCCCCAAGAAAGATGTGTAAGTGCGGTTTTGCTGTTTGAACTTGCCTCGAACAACCCCATGACTAGCCTCTTGCGCGTGACGTCAGCCAGCAGTTGTAGGGCTTTATTATATAGGTGGTGTTGGCTATGTAGGCTGGGTCTACCAAGGTCAAATAAATATGACGTGTTAACATTAAATATGACAGCTTAAAATTAAATGTTGAAATATTCATATAAATCTGTAAGGATTTATTTATATAGGTTAAGATTTAAATCTGCGAATATTTATTAAATATTGAAAGATTTAAAACAAATATGTGCAGATTTATCGAAATACATAAAGATTTACTAAATATTAGAAAATTGAAAGTAAATTTTTAAGATTTATTTAAATCTCTAATGCTTTATTAAATGTTGGAATATATAAACCAAATGTTTAAGGATTTATTTAAATCTACAGCGATTTATTAAAATAAAAAGCATTTAGCTAAATGTGTGTATATATAATAAATATACTGCCTTAAATACCGTGAAATGCACAGCAAATTTTCACTTTACACTTGGCGCCCCATAGAAGTGGACTGTTCTGCTTGGTAACTTCGTAACCCTATGGGGCACCGTAATGGGGTGTTAGACCAGATATGTGTAATGTGAGTTAAACCGTTAAATAAATATAACATTATGCTTTATTACAACATAACGTTTTGTGTTTAATTTTGAATAAACCGAAGTGTGACAATATAAATTAAGGCGGAATATTTGTAGAAACAAAATTTCAACAATCAGTTTATCTTTAATATAGATTTAATGGTTGATATTCCAAAATCGGCAGTGGACAGTTCTCTGAAAGTTGGGAATTTAACGCCTTTATTAAAGATCCGACTATTGGAGATTTGACAAGGCGTTAAAGCCGCTACCTCTCAAAATGTCATTAGTTGCATATCAGAATAAACTAGATCAGTAGAAATCCGTGTAAGTATTTTAATATAAGTATGGGCACCCTTGAAAAATGACATTAGATGATAATTAAAGTTTTTCTATGCAGCATAAATTAAGTTTTTCGGACAAATTAAATCTGTCAGGGACGGTTTATATAAAACAATTTGATATTTCACAACAGATTTAATGTCACTACAGACTATAGTCATCAATCAAGCTTTCGTTAATGCTTGAAAATCTTGAAAACTCGTCGCTTAATTGCCTCCTGCATAAGAATTTTGGGTCAAGGTTGAATATAGGTCAGGTTGATCAATTATTTAATGTTTAATATGAATTTCTTTGATGAAACATGTATTAATAATTATATTTTTGACAGGAAGTTTACCAAGGTTGTATTAAAAATATTTTAAGAAATATTTCAATTACTATAACATCCCAAACTTAATTAATATAATTATTTAAGTCGAAAATGTGATGGTGTAATTTAGGGTGAAATGCATCAAAATTGAGGAAAATCTAGTACCTCGTTTACGTTTTAAAAATGGGGAAATTATTCTTTGCGACTTTCCTTACGCGCACAACGGAAATTTGAGTCTGTTTAAAATATCACCCTCGAAACGAAAATATCAACGTTTATGCTAACGTACGGAACATAACTTTGCTGGGTGCTCTTCAGACTAACTATTTAAAATGTTCGCAATTTTTCGTCGCATTAACCCGACACGACGGGTTGTTGTGATTTTTCTTACTCAACATTTCGTAATAAAAATTTATTCATATTTTTTTATTAATGGAGTCATTTTGAGTATGGAATTTTTAACTACGCAGCTATTACCATTAAGCACACAAACATAAAATTGTTAATTTTTGTCGAGGCAGTGTATTATTATTACGCTAATTATTTTATACCGCAATTTTGTTAGTTTTCATAAAATACTTGAACTTCATACAAGGAATATACGTTTCTATTTGACCGAAATGAATTTTCGATGATAGTTTAAAGAAATATGTTATACTGATATGTTGAAAACATAAAACTGTGCATGAAGATTTAAATTTTTCCAGCAGAATATGGTGCTTTCGTAGATATTTAACGGTATGATTTACAGCGGTTATATTCGGATGTTATCGATTCCTCAGAATACGGAAGACAGGGAGGATGGTGGAATACGAACCTTTATTACGAATAAAATTATGAAGAATATCTCCAGCCGAAAGTATTGAATACTCGGCAAAATATGAATTATATTCCGCATCTTGCTCTTCTCCCTTTTCTTAATTGTTTCCAATTATTATAGAACCCAGAATCGCATATTTCATTGAAATAATTTTTGATAAAAAATTCGTGATTACTTAATAAGCTTTAATATAAAAACCACTTATAATCCGATCTTATTATTTTCTTCTTTTATTTATCATTCCAATATTTCTTTTGACTCTTGCTTGCTTCGGTTTAGGTTACATTTTTTGTTTGTATTTAGGTGCCATTTTTTAAACAGTTAACGCTGCTTATAGCTTCATTGACCTTAATCTAATTTGTGCGTAACAACAGTAAGATTCTAAATAAAAGGAACCTACAGCTCGAGATGATGCTGTTTCCTTCTGACCTCTATCTAGTTTTCGCATACGAGTAATAGCTTTGTAGAAAAGCCTACTGCAATTAGTGGGTTCCGAACCACCGGAAGCGGTTACATGTTACTAGTGGCGTTTCCATTTCTAGAGAAATCTACATCAAGTACATCAAGAACAAGAACATCTGTTTCAATTATTTTACAGGGTTGTCGTACATCGCTGAAAAGGTAATAAAAAACGGTTTCTAAAAATTAAAAATTTGATAGAGCGGCCATAAGAAAAAGGAAAGTCGACTATCGCTGGGATCCCAACAGGTTATTTCATATATTTTTTAGGTATTTAGGACAAAATTTTACTTAATTTTGGGACAATTTTAGGATAGTTTTTACAAACATTTCTTTTGTTTAATCTCTCAAAAATTAAAGTCAACATTTGTTAATTAAACAAAATACACGATAACATCGATAGGTCTAAAATGATGACAGAATTGAATGGTTTAGAGCCACGCCCACGGTGCCCAAACTGGCAGGTGGAAAAAAATCCCAGGGAAAAAATCCTTGAAAAAAATTCCCGGAACAATCATACGGAAAAAGTCCTATGGAAAATAAATTCTCGGAAAGAAATCCCCGGGAAAAAATCCTGCAAAAATCCAGAAAAAAGATCGTGGAAAAAAACAGGCAAAACATTTTAGTAATTGGTTCGGTTGTTTAAGAGTTGATTTTTGAATTGAATTTTGATGGATTTAGAATCTATGTGGTAAGTGTTCACTTGTAAACGGGAAACGTAAATATTTTCTATAGTTAATTACCCCACTTTAAGAAATGTGAGCTAACTTATTTTTGCAACATCAAAAAATCGATTTTTTTAAAATCATCGGATTCAGATTGTATGTCTAATTGCTCTTAAAGAATCTTGCATATCACGAGTTGCGTTGGCATTTAACCCAAGGACTTTTTTGAGTGTTTTTCTCATAGGATTTTTTTTCCGCAGGGCTTTCTTCCGTGAATTTGTTTAGCAGGACTTTTTTACGAGTACTTTTAACCTAGAATCTGAATTGATCTAGAAACAAGAACGTTTGCGAAACTCTAAGCAAGCTACTTTATCCATTATTGCTTTTAAAATTAGTAATACATAATTATTACCTCAACAGATTTTTGCTGACTGTATATTTCTTGACGAGATTTTTAACAAAAATAGCATGCACTTAATGCACAGTTTTACGATTTACAAAATTTTGATCGCCAAGTCCACTGTAGTATAAATTTAAGACTTTTAAGATTTCAAATTAAATTTAAAGACAATTTAAGGGCAATTTACGTTTTTTCCTTTTTTAGAACAACTAGGATCCCTGCCATTGCGCGCCGGTTTAAAACTGCGGGTCATAAAAAATATTGATTACACCAGTAAATTTCTTGTTATGTGTTACACTATCACTGCAAAAATGAATTGTTAAAGCTTATAAATAAAGAAGCTACGAACAAAAGAAGAAAACATCAATTTTTAGTTTTTTGCCTGTATCTAGTAAGCTATGAATATTTCAAATCTGTTCAAAATGGCAATAAAGTTGTTTTAGAAATAGGAAACTTTTTTCTCATTTAACGAACTATCTATCTCTTACCGTTTCGAGATCCTAATGTTGAGCAGAATTAAAGTTTACATCCTGTATATCGCGGTGTCATGAAGTGTTCATTTCCCGTAAATCTATTGTGTTTATGTTCTTAGGGAAAATCGAATAATGAGCACATTGACATGGATGCGATTTCCATTATTTGGGTTAACCAGTAACCGGCGTGGTAAGCGTCATATTTTGCTCTTTCAGGTATTGGAGAATTTATAATGCTTTTAATATGTGCTTAAATATGCTGAAATGACAGAGTCTGCAAAATGTAGTTGGCACCATTCACTTGCACTTCACTAGATATGGATAGACACGAACGCAGTAGTTCCTTGGCATATCATTACTTTAGAGTATGCATTTGCATAAAATCCGTGCTATAGTTATAATGCATAGTACATACACCTGTAGGTTTTAAAAGACCACGAAGGAGGTTGGTGGTGCTTGCCAGAGACAATAAGAAAATACCATATAATATTATATGGGCTGTTTCAAATTCGAGCTCCACCATGGGAATCTCGCTTATTTGAAGAGATGGAGCGTTTGAGGCAAATTTGCCAAATTTTATGTCTAACAATAATCTGTAAAGAAATTTAAAATAGCCACTCTGGTTTTTCAGATATCTGAATTTTTTATCAGATTTGATATAACTACAACCATTGTTCATTTTCGACTGTCAACTTTTTTTTCTTATTATCGTCATTTTAAATTTTTTGATATTTGAATAGAGTTTTTAATTCTGATTTCAAAAATGTGTCACACTTTGCATATTTTTAAATTTTGAGCGTTTTATTACAGAAAATTAAAATTTCATAACAGTGCCATGGAAAGACCACGTCATTTAATTTAATTTGAAAAAATTCTAGTAGACCATGAACTGATGGAAGCTAAACAAAACACTACTTTTATTTACTTTTACTATTAGATACATTAGGTATGCGAAAATTTCAGGAAACTTTGTTTCAAGCGTAGGCAGCAGGTTAAGTTAGGTTTTGCAAAACCAATTAATGACACAGTTATTTGACACGCATATTAGAGAGTTCATTTTAGACGAGCTTCTGAGCATGTTTTATAACGATGCCATACTGTTTGTATTAGTGTAGTTCTAGTGTTATCTGTTGTGTTTATTTAACCTGTTATTCAAATTTGTTATGTCAGTTGCAAACATAGAAACTGCAAGTGGTATTTATAGTAAATTGTGTATGTTAGAAACTTTGTTATTCATTTGTTTTTGTAAAAAATAACAACCATGCTCAAAACAAAGTTTCCTGTAATTTTCGCATACCTAATGTATCTAAAAGTAAAAGCAAATAAAAGCAGTGTTTTGCTTTACTTCCATCAGTTCATGGCCTACTAGAAGTTTTTCAACATAAATTAAATGACGTGGTCTTACCATGGCATTCTTATGAAATTTAAATTTTCTGTAATAAAATGCTCAAAACTGAAACAAAATGCAAAGTGTGACACATCGTTGAAATGAGAATTAAAAGCTCTATTCAATATGAAAGAATTTAAAATGCCGACCATAAGAAAAAAAAAGTTGACAATCGAAAATGAACAATGGTAGTAGTTATACCAAATCTGATAAAATTAGAACTAGAAATATGTAACAAAAATGATAAATGAGTTATAGCCGAAAATAAAAAAATCCAAAATTTCAGTTTTTTTCAGATATCTGAAAAACCAGAGTGGCCACTTTAAATTTCTTTGCAGATTATTGTTAGGCATAACATTTGGCAACTTTGCCTCAATTTAACCAACTCTGTATCTCTTCAAATAAGCGAGATCCCCATGGTGGAGCTCGAATTTGAAGCAGACGTATTTCTCAAAACTTAATGAAATATTCCAATAATATGTCACAACATAATTTCGCTGCTTTCAAACGTTTGACGAAACGGAATATAAAAACTGCATGTTACCAGGAGCAGAACGTTATCGACTGACTATCAGGTCGATCAAAAGCAAACGGTAATGAAAATTGGGCGTCACCTTTCATGTTTGAAAAGACGTGGTGGAAAAGCAAACACTTTCTTTACCAAACCAGATTTTTAAATCGTTTGTTTTTCGGTTGTTTACATGAAATTGATGTTGGTTTAGTGGCACCCGACAATGATCGAGAGAGGACGATAGCGGGATACCACGAAAGACGACAAAAAGCAACATTGAAAAATAACAAGGGCTCTGCAAATAGCATTCTGATTATGACGCTCTATGGCAAGGCGCTTTCAAATTTTTCTTAGCATGTTTGGGCAAACTAAAAATCAATGAAGTATTCCACCTACTTCAGTGGCTATCACTGCTTCAAGTTATGTTTCCAGTGCAATGTTAAGGTTTTAGCTTGCATTTAGCATGGTATGTCATGTGGAATTAGACACAAAATGATTGTAATTGAATTCGTTTTTTAAAATTGATTATTCCTTATTTTAGCCGGCACAAAATCGTTCCAGAACTGTCACTGGCTTCTGCAAAACTACCTCATGGAACAACTGCAATCTGAAATTGATGGCTTGAAACAGATCTTGCATTGCCATACAATGAACGTTGCCTTAGTTTCCTTTAGTTTTTATACGAAAACGCCAAGAACAGACCCATTTTAACAAATTTCATCAAAGCATCTCCTGGTGCACTTCCATCCCCCAACACAGTAAGAAATTATAAAAAATGTATTTCCTCTTTTAACTCATACCACCCCAACTAGTTTCATAAACAGCAAAAAATTACAGAAATCATCCCTCGCAGAAATAACTAAAAATGGCAATAATTGTCCTTTTTTCAACAAAAAAAGTTTTGGTGTAATTTATTTTTCAAAAACTGACTAAACGATTTTTTTGACTTTGTAGGCCAATTAAGCTTTAGTGTAAAAGCTGCAAATTCATTTTGATCTTAATCTTAGAATTTCTATGCCTGCTTTAAAAAATTTTGAAAATTGGAAATAAGCGCTGATGTGGATTTAAATGTTCTTTGCCCGCTGCGCTGCTTACATCCTCGCTCTACAATATTTACAAGTGAATGAAAAATTAGTAATTGGAAATGTAGCACATGTTCTCCAAGTGGAGTTGCTTGTTAATAAAAAACGACAAAAACCGACTTAACGTTTTTTTTAGTTTTGAAAATTTATTCAGTTCTAGATGGGCTCTAAATTCGGTTTAATCTCAAATTTATACATCCTCACTCTAAGAAAGCTATAAAATAATGAAAAATTGGTAATTAAAAATGTAGCCCCTGCCTGTTCTCCAAGTGGGGTTGGTAATTATTAAAATAACCAAAAATTAAACGATTTTCTTCTTAAACTTTGTAAGCCCATTAAGCTGTCTCCGAATTCGTTTCGTCAATGTTCTAATATATTTGTATGACGTTTATGAAAATTTTAAGTGCTGACATAAATCTGAAAGTCATCGGCCTGCTGCTCTGCTTACATCCTCACACTACGAAGTCTACAAAATAATGAAAAACTGGTAATTGAAAATGTAGTCCATGTTTTCTGAGTAGGGCTCGTAATTAATAAGGAGAAGAAAACTTCAAGCCTTCCCTACAACAGTTTTAAATATTAATCAGACAAATTCCGTCGTTCATTCGTTTCCTAGCAGCAACAAAAATTTGAGCCAATAGCATTTCGTTTATTTCAAAAAAGACCGCCGTTTAGAAAAAAATCCGTTTTGCTATAATTCCCGTCGGCAAGGCTTATGTTTTCGTTGCTAGTATAAGAAGATTTGTTTCCAACATTTACTTACTTACAAGCAATTCCCTCCTGCTCCGGAGTCGAGAATTGTATATGCATGTTGCATGTTTTGTGTTCTCCAAGCAACAATGTTTCGTGTACTCAACTTAAATTTTCCGATAAAAATGTGAAGTTTTTTTTTATTCTATATAAAAAGTAGGCAGCTGTATGTTTCGAAAAAACATCGAGCATGAACAACTAAGTAGGGAAAAGAACCTAAAATATGGAATCCGTATTTACAAAATATCGGAATATTCTACTGCGTTTCCTAAATCTTAATATGCTTGGAAAAATATAAAATTGTAAGAATGAAAAACTGTCAAAATATAATCAAATATATGCAGTTTAATGCGTACAATACAGTTGCTGAATGATATTAGAAATATATAATATAGAATAATGAGGAAATAGGAACGTAGTCAAGTGGAAAAACGAATTAAAGGAAGTAAACATTTAAAAAACTGCTACAGGAAGAAAGGGCAGTAATTAAAATTACAGTAAACAGAGACAACAAAATACAAAAGGAGGGAGAGTATAATGTCCCGCTATGGATGTATATTGGTAGAGTCTAGATCGATGTGGGAAACATGTACCATAAAGACGGCAAAACAAGTGTATTTTATGACCACGAAATTGACTAATGCTCCGAAAATCTGTTACAACAACCTACATCTTGCGATATATTTCACAGTGAGAAGTTAATAACACATGTTTTGCGAAAACGACAACACGCTTGTTTCGGACTTTGTATGCACTTGTTACTAAAGAATGTTTCAGATCATCGGATTTAAGTATATTTTGTTTAAATATAAGTACAGCGCTTTCGTTAATTACTGATACCCACGTGACCTTTGGTCCGCAGTGACTTAGGGAGTTTTAGATTTATATGTTGAAGTCAGTTCAGGATTGGTACTCGTGGTAACTAAAAATTCCTTGTAAGTGTCACTGTCAATACTCAAAGTGAGGTTATGTATGTAAACAAGCAAGCCTTGATAAGTTAACAAACGGCTTGGGAATTTTTGGATAAAAGGTTACCAACAGTGTAAGTTGGGTTGCCTATATTTTGTGGTCACGTGGGTATCAGTAATTAATGAAAGCTCTGTAGTTTTGGGAAATAAGAATCTATGATAGACCACAGAAATGTCGGATTCCCCGAGTTTTATTGATCGCAAAATTTTCGTATGCCAGGAGTACGTTAAAATATGAAATTCAAATAGCCTCATACGTCGAGTCGCCGAGGCCCCTATAAAACGAAGATTGTCGGTGATCCATCACTCTAATGATAGCTGCAACCCCAAAATCAGATTATGTCACAGCGTATGAACAAGCTGATCAGATGCGGATGCCAATATTAATTTATAAAACAATTGCGCTCGCATTTGCCAGAAAAGATTAGATCAAAATTGGAAAACATTTCAGCTTCGAGGGACTTATTGAACTGCCGCAATGGGTTTCTTCAACATAAATGAAATGTTACCAACCTTTAATAAATTTTAAAATCTAATTGATATCTCATTTCTTGCAGATAAAATTTTAAATTATTATCATTCATTCACTAATGACATCACCAACATTTTCTAGAGGAAATTATTAAAATGGAGTTAATGGTTTGTGCATTCAGAAATTTTTTACTTGTTGAATTATCTTGTCTTAGAAATCGTTTTCGTAACATTCATAACGAGAAATCGAGCTTTGGTAGCTTGAATATCGACGATTCAGTGATTACTTCCGTTCTTCCAACTATTATAATAGTCACAATAAACGTTGAAGCGTACATACCTATAAATATATACAGAATGTTGCCAAAAATGGTTATCTTCTTATTTTAATAACAACCATAAATTTAGAAATTGAAGCCGACAAATATTGCTGCAAGGGAGGGGAAGTAGTGGGCAAAATACTAGATTTTTGAGCTACTTTGCTAAACACGAGTGGGTTAGATTCCCACTCACTGCACTTTCTATAATGTTTGTAAATGATTTAAAAAAATTGAAATGTGTCACATAGGAGCGTGTGACCTTTGCAATTAGAACCCAGTGGCCAGTACGTAATAACCTACTCGAGCCGCATCCCACTACGCTTACCACGTAACAATGAGCGCAGGCGTGGCAAACGAAAACCGAGTAAAACCGACTAAATCCGACTACAAAACATGTGAGCGGTTACAGAAAATAAACTGGTTTCATGTAACTGTTCTCCTATTTTCTGTAACCGCTTAAGTCGGTTCTAGTCGCTTTAGTTGGCCGCGCTTCGCTCTCATTGGTCGAGGGGCGGCGATTAAGTCACGTGGTAGGAGTGGTGAGAATCGGCTTAGGTGAAATGTTATCTGCTAGAAGATGCAGTGAGTAGGAATTGATACCATCCGCTTTCAGCGAAGTAGCTTAGAAACTTGTAACACCACCACTCCCCCGCCTGCCGCAGCAACACGTTTACGCTTCCAGTTTTGAATTTCTGAATTCCTGAACACAAATCAGTTAAATAAAAGAAGCACTTACACAGAGAATTAAACAAAATGACTTGTTTTAATGATGAAGAGAACACGGGGTTATAGTTTAAATAGGTTGTAGTCCACGTAAAGACCGGGCCAGGGGGTTAAATCTGGACGTGGCCTTAGCAAGTTGCTGCTTTGTTTGAGATGCATTTCGTGGGGCTAAGACGGGTCCGTCAGCAACTGGCGGGTGGCTGTACGGTTTGTGGTGTTGAAAGCGGCTGCGTTAGAAGGAGTCTACGAGGATGGTTCTCGTTACCAGAAACTAGTGCTCGATCTGGAGGTAGTGTTGGTGTCAGGACGGTAGAGTTCGATCTGGGAGTAGCTAGAAGCTAAAGCGCAATTTAGGGGTCTGAAAGTGGAGCTCGATTTGGTGACCTGGTGGCTAGACATTGTGTTACTAGCTCTTAGTATACGCAACTTGAGCTGCAGCGCGCCCTCTGTAACAGAATTCCCGCTTCCTAACCGTGGCTATAAATATGGTTGCGTCCCAGTGACTACGTCTGGGTGACCCAATGGGTTATAAATTTTTGCAAGCAATAGACTTGGTGGTTGGAGGCCGATGAAAGTGACCTTCAGAAAAAAGTGGCGTAACTGCTGGCATTACGAATTTGGGTCCTAGGAGTGAGGTGCATTTAGCTTGATCACACCCATCATCAAAGTGTCAGCCCAGAGGGTTCGTAAATCTGCTCATCAGACGCTGTTGAGGTACCGGTCACTAAGATCAGACGGCTACTGACTTACCTAAGTGGCGCGTAGCCTAACTCGTGACGGCAGTGGGAAACCTATGCAGACTAGGATCGTCTCGGAGCCACTCGACAGGTGAGTGTGAGCGTTTCAGCTCGGACACTGATCTATAGAATCGATTACAGATTTAAGTAATCTCTCCCCAACAGTGGCAACTTAAGTCTTGCAGCCTGATGATATGACTTGTAGCTTGTCCTCGTTGAACAGTTGTTAACTTGGGCAAGCGCGCTGATTGAGCTGAACTCAATCCGGCCAGAAGAGAAAAGTGCCGGTTTAAGGCTCTTTCTAGGTGCCGCTATTTTCAACAAATAGAAGCTGGCTGTTATGCCCTTCTCACACTGACTCTGTGTCAGACCACTCCCTCAGAGGCGCTGATTGGCTGTGGAATTCGTAGCGTACACACTGGTAGGGCGTTTACCGCGTCGCAGGCATTAACTATTGAATCGTGTTAATGTTGTAATAAACATGTAAAATTGGTAAAGATGCATCAATCTGGATTTGTAAGTTACAAATCAGTCAAAATTGGGAGTGTGTGCGTATGGGCGCGGCTGCAAAAGTCGGTTTTCTGGATTTTCTTCTAAGTCACTTCTCCTATATGAAAACCAAAATTTTTTTTTTTTTTTATAACATCTATGTTTATTTGCAAGCTGACCTGAGTGGTCATTCAGCAACTTATGTGACATTTAGTATACATGACATGTGAGGCTTTGTCCATTGACGCAGCCTCTTAAGTTCATCTTAGCCTAGACTAAGTTATTTTGTGGCTACATAGAATTAAAAGAACTAAATTAAATTAAATACTTAAATCTAATTGAATCTATTTATTAGGTCCAAAGGTTTTAACTTCTTGAGTCTACGCACTTCACGTCTATTGTCTAGCAGGTTTGCAACTAAATTGTTCGGGTGTTCACTGAGTCTATCACGATATTTCACGCTGCATTTGGTTATTTCTTCCTTGACTGTGGTCATCCTTAGGTCTCGATGGATCATCTGGTTAGGAACGTACCATGGAGCGTTTACGATGGTTCGCAGTACTTTGGACTGAAATCGTTGCAAAATTTCTATGTTGGAGTTGCTTGCTGTCCCCCATAATTGGATTCCGTAAGTCCATACCGGTTTTAGGATGGTCTTGTAGAGCAACAACTTGTTCTCTAGGGAGAGTTGTGACCTACGGCCGATTAGCCAGTACATTTTTCTGAATTTGAATCCAAGTTGCTTTCTCTTAGTCCAGATGTGTTTTTTCCAGGTGAGGCGACGATCTAGGTGTATACCAAGGTACTTAGCTTCCTCCGTTTGTGGCAACTGGTGGTTGTTTAGCGTCACTGCTGGGCAGGTTTCCTTGCGCATAGTAAAGGTCACATGGGCGGATTTTGTTTCATTCGCCTTGATACGCCATCTTTTCAACCACTGTTGAATCTTGTTTAGGTGTACTTGTAGGTGGTGTGATGCCATAGTTGGGTCAGTATGTGATGCCAGCACTGCTGTATCATCAGCGAAGGTTGCAACCATCGTTAGTCTTGTCGTTGGCAGGTCAGCTGTATATAGGAGGTACAAAATGGGTCCTAGTACACTTCCCTGTGGTACTCCGGAGTGAATTGAGTGTAACGGTGAGTATGCTTCTTGTTGTTTTACAAGGAAGTGTCTGTTTGTAAGATATGATTTTAACACTTGGTAGTACACACATGGCAATGAACTCTTGATTTTGTATAGCAAGCCATCGTGCCATACTTTATCAAAAGCTTGCGATATATCTAAGAACACTGCTGAGCAGTATCTCTTTCCTTCAAAATCTCTTCTGATTTTTTCAGTTACTCTGTGTACTTGTTCTATTGTGGCATGTTGTTGGCGAAACCCAAATTGATGATTTGGGATTAGGTTATTTGCCAATAGTAGTGGTCTCAATCTTTTCAGAAATAGTTTTTCAAAGACTTTTGACAAAATAGGCAGAAGACTGATTGGCCGATAGGATGTTAATTCAGCAGGAGGTTTTCCAGGTTTTGGGATAAGAATGATCTGTGCTACTTTCCACTGCGCAGGAAAGTAGCCCAACCTTAGTACTGCATTAAATAAGATGGTGATAAATTTCATACCTTTATCTGATAGTTCTTTTAACACTTGACCTGTGATTAGATCGTATCCAGGGGCTTTCTTGGAGTTCAAACCAGTGAGAATTGTTGCTCGTACCTCTCGCACTCTGAACTTTTCAATCGGTAAGCTCATTTGGAAAGGCGCCTCCAGGAACTGGTGTATGTCACTTTCTTCTTCCTCTGAAATCTCAGCCGAGAAAGGTTTGAACACATCTGCTAAATGGTTAGCGAATGTCACGGCTTTTTCTTCATCCTTCCTTATCCAGTGTCCGTCTGTTGCCCGAATTGGTGGAATGGCTTGCTGGGGTTGTTTTAATTTTTTGGTGGCTTTCCAGAGGGAGTAGTCCGTAGCTTCTGTAGGTGATAAGTTCTCCAAGTAGCTTTCGATCGCCTGGTTTTTTAGAACATACAATAGGTTTTTCAGATCTCTTACTGCTCGGTTGAATTTTTGTTTGTCTGCTGGGGCTCTAGTGTTTTGCCATTGCCTTCTAAGCCTGCGCTTTTCGGCAATCTTCTCTTTGACAATTGTAGGGCATTTTTCGCGTTCTTCAGTCTGCTTCTGCTCTGGAGTAGCTTGCCAGGCTGAACTTTGGATGGCTCCGTTAAGATGTTCTACTGCACTAGTCACATCTTCCTCCGATTTTAAGGGGATCTGTAGTGATAGTGTGTGATCTAGCAGACTTCTAAAAACTTCCCAGTTCGTCTTTTTACTGCTGAGAAATGGAGGTATTTCCCTTCTTATCACCTGCAGGCCAAATGTGATTATAATTGGGGAATGATCAGACGAAAGATCTAGGCATGATTCGGCTTTAAGGTAGTTTCTAGCAATACCTTTTACTACGTAGAAATCAATTAGGTCTGGTATTTTATTTCTGTCTGTTGGCCAGTATGTTGGTTGTCCCGTGGACACATGGTACAGGTTGTTGCTTTCCATTGTTTTTAGAAGTTCTCTACCTTTTGGCGTTATCAACCTCGAACCCCATTCGGTGTGTTTAGCATTGTAGTCACCTCCCGCAATAAATTTGTTGCCAAGAGTATTATAGAATTGTTCAAATTGTTCTTTCTTTATGTTATATCTTGGTGGGCAGTATACCGCTGAAATAGTCACTGGACCTTTCCAATCTTCTACTACAATGCTAGTCGCTTGTAGGTGTGCCTGGTTGTATTTGGTGAATTCGTGGTGTTTTATGCGGTTTTTTATTATGACAGCTGTACCGCCGTGTGCAGCGCCGTCCGGATGCTTAGTATCATAAATCGAGTAGTTTGGTATTTTTATGTAACTTCTGTCAGTGAAGTGTGTTTCAGATATTAACATTATG
Organism: Ctenicera cuprea; assembly: GCA_958336395.1. Classification (NCBI taxonomy): domain Eukaryota; kingdom Metazoa; phylum Arthropoda; class Insecta; order Coleoptera; family Elateridae; genus Ctenicera; species Ctenicera cuprea. The sequence goes on along the minus strand of OY284487.1, from coordinate 15,755,049 downwards.
TCAATATTTTGGTTTGAAATAAATGATTTGATTTCTTGTACATGTTGTGACAAGCCATTGGCGTTCCAAAGAGCGATTCTAAGGAATTGAGACATTATGATTTTTTGGCGACAAGCGCTGTTAATAGGTTTAGCATGGTCCCCATCCGTTCCATGAGTCCCTTCATCATTTGCTTGAGTTCAAGCATATCATTTGACTGTTGAGGAATCATAGGGAGTTGTGGTTGCGTTAAGTTATTGGCGAATTGTACTTGCTGCGTATTTTCCCTTGCTCGTCGGGCATATGATATGCCTGGTTGTGTTTGCTGATAGAATGTCGTATTGGTTGGCTGGCTAGATCTATAATCTTGTTTGTTTCTGAGTGGAGGGAAGTGCTTCTTTTGGAGTTCCTTGTAGATAGTGCATCCTTTGTAGTTAGCTGGGTGGTTACCTTCGCAGAGTACGCATTTCACTTGATTACTCTTTTCTTTTCTTGGGCATTCAGGAGTTGAATGGTTGCCTGCACACTTGACGCAGCGTGGGCTCCGATTACAAAATCGTTTGGTGTGTCCATACCGCTGGCATCTGGTACATTGCGGTACTTCTCGTTTTTGGTGTGGTGGTTCAATCTTCACTTTAGAGCGCAAAAGGTATTCTACGTTATAAATGTCTTTATTGCTATTGTCAGGACATAGTTCTACGTAGAATAGGGGCAGAGGCTTTTTGGTGCCTCTCTGTCTTATGTTGCAGATGTTTACTACGGTGTGACCTAGTTCTTCTATTTCCTTTTTTAAGTCAGCAGTATCCGTTGTTGGGTGTAGATTTCTCACTACGACTCTAAAACTACGTTCTTTTTTGTATTGGTATGTGTGAAATTCAGTGTTCTTTGCATTTAGGGCTTTTATAATTATACTATAATGTTCGGCAGACTTTGGTTGGATTTTAACCTCATCGTTATTAAGTGCTTTAATTTCATACTTATCTTTGGCAATGTCCTCTAGAAGTTTGGTGAGTGGCGCTATATATTGTACTCCAGCTACAAATATCGGTGGGAGTTTAGGCTCCTTTTCAGCCTTCTCATCTTTGTTTTGATCTTTTAAATTAGTTTGATCTTCTGCGTTCTCGAGGGGTGTGTACTGGTTGGAAGTGGCTACAGGAGTGTTTAGCCAATAATCATCTAGTTTTGATTGTTTTGCAATCCTAAGGGGCTTCTCAGGGCTATCTTTTCTACCTCGTTTTTTATTTTCAACGATTTTCCAATCTGAATCTTCACTTGGCAGTGGCGGGTATAATGCATTATATTGATGCGTCGCTACTGGGACCATCACTGGGTGTGGAATAAATTGTTGCATTTGTGGTGCATACGGTCCTGGCGGTTGCGTAAATTGTACTTGCGGAATTTGGTTATATTGGGCCATTGTTGATGCGTTTGTTTGCGTTAAATGCAAGGTGGCATAGTTCTGAGCAAAACCAAAATAAGAGGATACTTGTAAGAACACGTACGCCAGGTTTGGTTAGAAAGTGAAAAAATTAAAAGGGTTAAAGTTTCGGTAGATCCCCAGTACACAAAATGCATTTTGTGATAATAAGATGTATGCACGTACTTATAACACTAATCAAGCAACTTCAACCTTTATTACTATTTGGTCGCGATTTAAGTTGGTTGCATGGCGGAAAACTGCAGATGCCGGTCATACGGTATTCAAAGTTAAGCACTGCCCGCTCTGGTCCCCACTCGGATGGGTGACCAATATAAGGGTATATCTGCAACCAACCGTGCTTCGGAGGTCACGTTAAGCCGTCGGTCCCCGGTTGTCGTACTAACATCTTTGGCAATCGTAAACCATTTTGTGGAACTTCTTCCCCTTTCGACGGGTAAGGCCAGCCTCCTGCCCGGCATACGTGCGAAGAGGGCTCACAGAACCCGCACTAGTTGCGGGTATTAAAACAGGAACAAGAGGAGGAAGAAGAAGAAGTCGCGATTTAACAAGTCGGTAAGACAACATATAGACCTCATTGATAATACGTACATTTTTATGACAAAAGAATGTGCTCTAATCCACCAACACAATAAAAACACGGAGTTTTCACAAACATTAAAATATACAAAAATTTTGCGAATTACTCACTTTTTGAAAGTTTGGAATCCTCATTTTACAAAGTAAGTTCCTTGCACATCGACGACATGCCTGTCCATTCTTGTTAATCTTTAATTTTATTTATTTTATTATTTACTAGCTAAGAACGATTAAATATGATAACTATGAGTTAACTTATGATCTACACCTTTCCCCTAACAGTTTACACGAGTAACTAGTTTGCTCTAGGAAATTTGTAATCGGTGTACGTTTAAAGGAAGTGAGTAAATTTCCTGCTAGTTCAGTCTTATTTCCTCCTTGTCACACGGTCCGTTTTTTATTTTGGCCCAGTTTCCATATTTCTAGACACCCGTGTAAAGAACACGAAGGCTTCTTGTTGTTAGAACACTTCAGCGGTTTCGTTTTGTCACTAAATATAGTTTAGTTACCAGAAAAGATATTGATGAATTTTCCTGACAGACACACGCTTATGTAACATCCTAGCTGTTTACAAATCAAGAAACAAATGTTTTTGTGCCTACATGTAATTCCCAAAACGATGCCGTCTAAAAGCAGCGCTATATTGCTTGGAATAGAATGAAAAATTGCTGTCAATAAAACTGCCACTCTGTTTATTCATTCTAGGTGAAGCGTGCTGTGGCAAAATAAAATTGACCTGTATCATACTATGTACTTTGTGTTTAGAACTCATCATAATAATTTATTAGGTAATTGTTAACTAAAAAGATTTTTAAATCATGGGCATTTCCATCAATTAACCCTCCAAATATGTTGGTGAAAGATTAAATTTATTAATTTGCTTCGTTGGATATTTTTAAAGAAAAGTTGGCATCTAAAACCATATCAGCAAAACCAATCAGATTTTAGAAATAGCCACTTTAGAAGAGCTCTTAAAATCCTCTCAACTTGGGGAAGCTGAAAATATAGCTGATTGGCTTTTCGAACCACCCTTTACATCCGTGAAGTGTTAACGTAATTAAGACGAGTTTTGTGAAGGTCTATACACACGATTGGATCTAAATGATATTTATCCCGTGGCTTGACCGACTTCTTAACAAAGCGATTTCGATCGAACAAGCTCAACCCACGCACAGTGCTTTAAACAGATGCTTTCACTTACGCCAATAAAACCTTCCGATTAATAAAACGTCACAGATATAATTAGAAAAGTATAAAATATTAATTTATTTCGTTTGGGCCATTCCAAGTAAAGATTTAGTGCAGTGAGAATGTCTTTCTTGTGGTGCTTATAAAAACAATTCAAAATTATTCATAAATCAAGAAATGTTTAAAACGTAGTCATTCCTTTGAACACATAACGTGTACGAGATGTTGGCTTCACACAAACATCCTAGATGCATGGTCTATCTTGCTATTATGTCATTGGTCAATCCACTGTATTCCATTAAATTACGTAAATAAAATATCATAAATATCATATATAAATCATGATTATCAGTATATAAAATACTTAATTACTTTAACAATATTTATTTATTTTAACCTTATACGTATTTCGGCATGTTTACATGTCATTGTCAAAGGTTATATGAAAAAGTAAACAGTTAGTGTTGTTATAGCAATATAACTTGGTGGCTTGATCTCGGTAATCGTCTGCAGATGACTTGATTTCTTATTCCAAAATGTCCAATAGAGGAGAATTTAAGAGATCAATTTGCCCATTCATTACCGGTACAGTTTTTAAACGTTTGTGAATTTCAAAAGCTTCTACTATATCTAATTTACGTTTATCATCACAAAAGTGTAAACATTTTATAGTGTTATTAGATGTCATTGAATGATTGTGTTCTAGTAAGTGTTTAGCGTAATTGGATTTATGTGGGTGTTTGTATTTGTAACAACATACGTGTTCTTTATACCTAATATCAAAATTTCTAATTGTCTGGCCTATATAAACCGAATTACAATGCGAACAATTTAATTTTTAAATTCCTGATTTTAGCAAATTGTCTGTTTTTGATTTTGCATTAAACAAAGTGTTTAAGATGTTTCTAGTTGTTTTAAAACTTACTTTATATTTATTTGTTTTGTTTATAATTTTAGCAATTTTTTCTGATTTCTCACCAAAACATGGGATCGAAGCATATTTAATTGTATCGAACGAAGTTAGGATATTCGGATAAATTTTTTGAATGGCTAATTTATAATCTTTTTCTTTAATTAATGTATCAATAAGTTTAGTATTATAACCATTACTGTATGCAATTTGTTTAATAATTGAAATTTCTCTATTATAATTAATTTCATCTAAAGGGACCGTCAAAAATATTTGACATAACCTGCATAATGTGCATATGCTACGTTTTGCTGCCACCATAAATATTTTCATAAGTTTCGTAACTTGATTGTTGGTGTATTTCGTTTTACAAGAGATCTAATTACTAAAAACGATTACTTATACTGTAATAAACAGCAGTATGTTTGTTGTAATCTAGTCTTTGTATGTACACCAAAATGGATGTTTGTCAAATACAATCAACTTTACCAAGAAGTAGATAATGATACTGTTAGGTACTATGATAATCCAAAAGTTTTAATGCGTCGTTATTTAATTATGACATCATAACAGGTTGTATGCAAAACAAAAGGGACAAAACCGAAGTAAAAACAGGAGATAAAATTGTATTTGTACTCTGTTTTATTAAGTTTTTAGTTGGTCGTTAGTAATATGTTAGTTCTTCTTATAGTGCCAAACCCTATACAGGGCGTTGGCTACCTCTCTCCTATGTCTGTGTTTGGTGCGCGGCGATAGATAAATTGCACAGACATAGGGGACCTACAGTTTAACGTGGGCTCCGAAGCACAGAAAGTGCATGCACTTCTTCTCCAGATAGGTTTTCCTGGCGAACAATCCACCTCGCTGGTTTCCCGTTGCCTTGCGAGGGAGAACGACCGGGCCGGGAGTCGAACCCGTATCCGCTGCATTGGTAGCCCGCGCTCTCACCACTGAGCTACGGCCGCTCTTAATAATAATAATATGTTCGTTACGATCGCTAAATAGTTTCCCCCGCTTAAAAAATCTGGGTAGTACGTATAAATTCTATAGGTACGCACCATATAAATATTGCTTGCTAAATTCAACTGCGGGCAATTTGCTCATTTTTGATAAGCAGCTCCTAGAGAGGCATTTCTTCTCGATTTGCAATCCTTCTTAATTTTTCAGTTTTGGTTTCGAATTGTCGTTTCTCGTGAAATCAGTTGTTACAATACAACATTGTATTTTTAAAAATGACACGGGTTTCTTAATAAATCGAAAAGTAAAACACTGTTGCTTTATTTAAATTTCAATCCCTAGTGTGATATGAAATAGGGGGAATTGTTCACTCAACAATCGGCATTTACGCAGTGACAGTGAATTTGTTGTTATGCTCCCTGAAATAGCGTGTTATAATTTAATTTCTCCTTCGTGAAGGAGTTACAGAAACTGTAATTTTACGCAGACTCAGCTCACATGTTCCAGATATTTAAGAGGTTGCAATCATATGTATGGAGCTACAACGGTGTCGTCTGTCGAGACGCGAATTTTCTTGATGCCCATTTTTCGCGATGAGAACAAACATAATTGACCATTTCTTGATAAGAAGAGACTTGATAGTTTCTTTTAAACTCTAGAAGAGAATACAAATCTCTCTTGCATCGAAGTTTGAAGAGGAGGCGATAGTACCAAATTTTTTTGTCTGGAATTTTCAAGATGAGGCGAGATTGAGTAAGTTCGAGATCAGACTCGTGGCAACACCCACCGCTGCCAAAACGAGAATTTTAGTGTCATATTTTTGCAATGAGCTAAAACATAATTGACCATCTCTTGTTAAGACGAGACACGTGGCAGCGCTGGTGATCTTTATTCAAGAATTAACATATTTAATTCAGTTCCTTAAGAGGTTTGATATATCTTTCTTAGAACATTGTTGTTAATACTAAATACTTGGTTTATCAAGACCCTTATATCTGCTACCTCCAAACATCGATCACCCAATGAGTAAAAAACGGTCACAACGCGTTGAAGAAGCACTTGAACGGTCAAAAACCGATATTGCGTACCTGATTGCGAGGTAATAGCACGCCCTCCTTGCGGGCGTTGCCATTTCCATTATGAACAACCCAGAGAGCATAACCAGTTGCGTTGTAGCTGTTTTTTTTCTCTTACTGACAGATTTCGATGTTTGGACATAACATATCCACTTTTCATCAACGGTTAAGATATTTAACCTGCAGTATTTTAAAATATGGTAATGCTAAACTGAACTATTATCGCAGTTCTGTTAAAGCGTTCGGCTTAATAACGTGATACATTATCTAATCAAAACTGAAGAATTTTTAAGTGTAGTATAGCGTTTTCTCTATGCTAGATTCACAGTTCGTGAAGTAAAAAATAGTATTTTCTTCTTCTCTTGTGTCCACAGTTTACAAGGTCGTAGTTTTCAGGTATCCGCAGGTCCAAAAATTGCACAAATTTAAGTCGGGTGAACTAGCCGGACAGCGCCTTGGGCTTTCAGGTCCAATCTATTCAACTTCAAAGTTTTATTCAGCATCAATAAGCCAAAGCACCATTAAGCATAAACCATGCCGTGTGTCTCAGCCCAATTGGTACATCTTCTAGAAGAGCTATTAATTCATTTTGTAAAAGGTGATGGTAGGCTTGTTCATGAGGAAATGCAGGCAACTGATTTAGGTCAAAATCTATTTGTGACACAAAAGCCGGTTTATTGAAAACCGTGATAAGTAAAATAAAATAAAGTTGGAAGTGTGTGCCTTTGCAGATCGTTTTGCTTTATTTTAAATCCCTTAAAGTGTTTCTGAGACATTTACGGGACACCCTGTATTGTAAGAAATACCGTTTCAAATATTTTTTGTGTTACATTTTTTCAATACCTCCTATTTATTTAATAAATGAAAGTATTGTCACTATTGCCTCACCCTGTGTTACAGGAAAACTGTTACAATATCAAGATATATGTCAAAAACCCCTTCTCCGGCTAACCGCTATTTACAATGCGGAATTGTTTCTCAAACCAACATTAATCAACTCGTGAGTAAATCTAGAACTAGAATCTTTTTGTGATTTAAAGTGGAATAAGAAGAAAAACACCTTAGGTTTATTTATCGAATTGTAAATTCGTTTTTCAAGATCGCAATATAACCGCCGCGAGACACAATAGAATGTCTACCAACAGTTATCTTTTCACCAGTAATTAATATTAATTTTGTATGATAAAAAACCGATAAGTAGCTCCTGAAAAAGCTTATCCTGCTTGAAACATAAATCACGGTCTTCTCAGCACAAGGATGAATGAACGGGGATATGGCCCGGTCCTGGACCCAGTTTCGTGTCGAGATCGATCCTTGAGCACAGCTGGCGCTAGGGCGGTGCCCCCGGCAGCGCGCCCCCGCAACAATCCCCTCGATCCCCCCCAATTACCCCGGTAACCCAACATCCAGAGATCGCGGCACCTCGTAACGTTTTGATGTTTTAGGTGCTCTTTGATTTTTTGTAGGTTATCAAGTTTTCCCTGATACACGGACTAACAGTGAAGTTTTTATTTATTTGAGTGCTATCGATGCCGCTTTTGATTTTATTGAATGTAATTCTAATGATGTTAGTAAAGACTTTTAAAAGAAGTTTGTCCACATCCTCAAGTAAAAAGAACTGTTTGACGCTAATTTACATTGAAAGACGTACAGGGTGACTAGACGATATGGAATAATGGTTTCCTTGATATTGATATTGATTTTATTGAAAAAAATGCACTGCGTAGACTTCTGAGGTGATTACAAAAAATAAGCAAAGAATTTTGCCTGGACATTCCTATACTTTAGATGTCGTTACTTATCATACATTCAATAGTATCTTATTAATAATGTGTTACGCCCCAACATTGACAACAATAACATCCCTCTACTTTTACCACTGTCCAGAGAGCATAGCTGCATAATAATATTAATATAAGAACATTACTACATGATACTAAAGCTTTCGTATAAAAATAATAGTATAAACTTAGTGAGCATCTTTTCATTCATTCACTCACTGACTTCAAAGAGAGAACAGTGAAGCAAAGGTCGACAGGTAGCTGTGTGTGTAATTTGATCACGCGTAGAAAGACTTCGGTTTACTATAGGAGTCAGATATAGAGATAGATTACTTAGAATTATAGAAACCCAAAAACGGAAAAACAAATTCGTTCACTAAAAATTAGATAAGAAGGGGAAATTACTCCCCCTCAACATTACCGTCTATAAGTCTAAGAGATAAAAAACAAATCTTGCGGCCAGTTTTTGAGCAGTACGTTTGAAACCGTCACAACTTTGATATTTTTTTCATTTTGCAGTTTTAGTAATTCCAAAAATTCTAGTAACTTGTAGCATTGTGTGTCTTTAAAGCATTTCTAATATCAAATTTCATTCCAATCTGATAACTCGTTTTTGAGTAAATACGCGTTAAATCTCAAATTTTCAAAAATTCATAGAAAGCGTCACATCGAAATTTGCGAGCTGGGACCCAAACCAAATGGTAGCGCATCGTCAGTTTTATGAGCTTACAAAATTTAAAAAAAAATCGCGTAGTCAGTTTTAGAGCAATATTTTTTTAAAAATTTCCATAATTTTAGAATTTTTTGCGCTTTGTAGCTTTTAAATTTTCAAAAATCTTTGTGCAGTTTATTTTGTAGGTGAATTTTTGACCCCACAGATTTCAAAGCTCATCGAAATTTGACCATCCGTTCGGTAGTTATGATGCAACACATACATACCTACCCCCAACAGACAGACATTTTTTAAAAACCACTTTTTTGGGTTCCTTGAGCTCCAAAACGTGTATTTCCGTTAAAATCTCGATTTAGAAAATTTCCATGAAATCAATACTTTTCTATACTGATAGTATAGGAAAGTAAAAACTGATAAAGTCTGGAGATTTGTCCGGCCACGCAATATAACCTCTTCCTCCAACCCAAATGTTTGGAAACACTGCATTGGGATTTTATCAACAAAAGCTGTACTGTAGATATTTTGTTTTGTTTCTCTTCTAAAGCATACAGCTGTAAAATTTATGCTTATAGCAGAGTTTTTTTATTAAGAAAATAAACGTTTTGTTGAATATCTTTTAAAATAAACGTTTAATGTATTTTTTTGTAAACGCTATAATAATAAGCAGAGAAAATTAAAATGTTTATTTGAGTTAAGTAACAGCGACGTTATAGCTTCAAATAAAGAGAAAGACTAGCTGAAGCCTTAGGCTACGCTCCACGCTGTAGCTTGGGTTGCATAACCTCCGCTGCAGCCGTAAGCTTGGGTTGCATAAGCTCGGGTGCAGCCTCTCAAGTTTGAGACAAAGCGAAGGTATTCGTATATGATGGACATTTACGGATGTACACGCTGTGTAACATTATTAAAGTGAAACAGGTTACATTCATTTATTATGCAGATGTTAATACGAACTATAGCTACAGCAGTAAGGTACATAAAAAAACTTGAACTAGATAAAGCATTATTTGCTGCAGATTTTCACTTTTTAGATTAAGCATTTGTTTTTTTACAGTTTCGTACAGTGAACAGGAGCTACGACCGTACCACCGCACCCTCGCGGAACAGCTAGTGGATTCGCTAATGCGGCAAAAATAGTTTGGATAACGTAGATTTTCAGTAACAGCAGCAGTGTTACTGCCATTGCATTTATCACCCTTGCAGCTCTCATACATCTTACTTTAATAACACACAACCGGTTCCTTCTCAATGTCAATTTGAGCTTGCAAAATATTTCATTAGTTGAAGATAATTCTATGAGAAAAATCTAAAGGGGTTAGGTCTGGGGATCTGCCTGGCCATTCAACATGCTTTATCCTTTCGATGTACTTGAAAGCATTTTACTAAAAAATTAATGAGCATCCTAACCTTAAGTAACACCATGTTGTTGGAACTAGCTTTTAATTTCATTTTAAAAATAAAGCTGCTACTGCTGGTTAACTTGAAATTTTTTTATTTTTTATTTGTTCACTATTTAAATTTAATACAAATTTCTAATCTAAACCTAAAATTATTCAACACCCTGTTTCGAAGTTTTGCGTCTCGATTAATTTCCTCTACTTCCTCGCGTATTCGAAGTTCTATCATTACAGTCGGTTGACGTAACAGGTAAAGTGGAAGTGCGATTAATCTGACATTATCAACTGTTGTAAACGTGAAAGAACTATAAGCAAGTAAATCTGTAGAGAAGTTTAACGTTTGCATCACCAGAAGCCTTCTATGGGTGTAATTAAAAATCTAACGCAAGGATTTGTTGAACTGTACTCATCATAATGACTGTATTATACCATAGGCTATGATTATACCACGGGCTGTCAATTAATCAATTATCGGGACAAGGCGGCTTTCTGTTAGTTTCAGCTCATTTCCATTATTACTTTCGTACTAGTACACGTTGGGAAAATATATCTACGTAATAATCGTCAATCTATTGGGACACTGTATATTTCTGCTTTATTATTTTTTAATCATAATGACATCTTAAATGTTGGAACTGTTTCAATGTAATTTAGTAACGAGACGTAACCCATCAATTCAGGTGTTTGATGTATAATCCAGTGATAGGAAAACGCCGGGATTTTTTTTAATGAAAATTATCGGGTGCGGAAATAGTAAATTAAAAGTAACTTTGTAAATAAAGAAAATAGTTTTAATAAAAGTTTGTTAAATTCCAGCGCATACTTTGTCGAGGTTCACTTTTTAAATCTTAAGTTCTTTGGTTTCTATGGCAACCACCTTTTTACTTGTCCCATACGCTCGGTATAGGGAAACATTGATTTTTTGAAAATTATCGAAATCTAAATTTTAATTAAAAAAATGCAAGTTTTGGGGCTCAGAAATGCAAAAAAGTGGATTTAAAAAAATGTCTGTCTGTGGGTGGGTGTGTGACGCCTCTAGAGGCGAAAGTACTGGACCGATTTTGATTAAATTTTAAATCAAGAGGTATATCCAAAATTGTAGATCTAATTACGCTTTTCAAAAAAATCTGAAACCGGAAATGGAAGTTAGACATGTTTCTTTGGTAGCGTTTTTTTATCCAAAATTAAATTTTAGAAATCTGAATACGGTATCTGAGAGAAGAACTTACAAGAAATCGAAATTTTTTTTACCAAATTCTCTAGCTTTAAAATAGCGGCCGCTACAACTGTTTGAAAATCGCGACTTTAACGCCCATTTACTCAAAAAGTAGTTGTCTGATCGGGATCAGCTATAACTTGTTTGAAAGACCTTTATGAAGTAAAATTAATTTAGAAAATCCAAAAACGATCGCAATGGCTCTGCTTCAAAGTTTTGAAAATTTTCAAAAAAATATATTTCAAAAACTGACCGCACGATTTTTTCTAACTTTCTGAGCCGATAGAGCTTGCAGTGAACTAGAAATTTGTTTTTTACTAATTTTACTGAAATTGATTAGTTATTTATTCAAAAACTCAAACGCCGATCGTTTCAAACTTTTTTCAGTTCGATAGACTACTTAAAGTATACTTTATTAAAATCAACAAAAATTTCAAACTATTTTAAAAATTAAGAAAAAAAACGATACTTTTTAATATCAACAACGCGTTTTCCGACAGTTACGTGATTTTAACTACGCCTATCAATTAGCTCTTGTTAAAAAAATTATTTTTCATTTTTTAAATATTCTTGATAACTCCTCAAATAAAGTTATTATAGCTATTTTGTCCGACATCTAAAGCGGTATTTGTAGGGCGCGGCGCTTACCTTGCTTTCGTGCAGTTTAGTCGCTGCTACTATTCGTGCAGTTACGGTACGGAAACCAATTGCACAGGATATCGCAAGTTTAAATTCCCGCTGCTTGTTTTCTTAGAAATCTATTAGTCCGGTGAAATGTACAACGTTATAATTATAAAAAATATACTTTTGCAAATACAGCAAGTATTAATATCTAGTATGGGAAAGTTGATTCGAAGTTAACATTTCAGCTTATTTATGTTAAAATGTTAAAATCAAATTAAATAATATTGCCAAAATGTTTTACAAACGTCTTGGCATTCTACTTATAATTTAAAACATATCTATTCTACTTTCATATTTTACTGTTTAACTGTGTTTAGTGTTTACAGTTTACACAAAGATTAGTTTGATGCTATGGCGCCAAATTTAAATTTGCGAATATCGAGAAAATTTTCAATGCGTTCTCTCCGCAAATAAACGCGATTCGGGAATTTTCCGTTAAGGGAATATTATATATACTCGCTGGCGCCTATCGCTAGTTGTAATTAAAACAAGCAATTAATCGCTTAACAGTCAGGTGACCCTGGTGGCCAGAGAATCCGACCATCGCAATCTATCAACCTGTTGTGATACGTGACATTAAGATACTTCCTCATCACTAAAGTGGAACTTTCTGGTGCTATTATTTTAAATTACGTCGGAGATTTTCTGCAGAATGTGACTTTTTGGCCCCTTTTAGAGGCCTTAAACTTAGTTAGGAAATGTTTTCGAACACGTGTTTGGATAAACTACTTTTCTTTGTTATTGACCAAGGAATTCACATTTGAAAGATTTTTTAAAAACACCTTGCATATCTGATATGTTGCATACAGTTTTCGTTTGCAAACAAGTAAAGTTTGTATGCGAATAGTTGGTAGAAAAACCGCACGCCATATCTGTAAATTTTACGTAAATATGCTAGTGCTAACATTCTTGAAATTCCAGTTGCATACTTTTGCCACCTATGCATGGAGATCATACTATAAAATATTCAATGAGTTATGAGTTTGTTAAAATACCTTGTCTAACCTGAAGCGATGTTGCGCAGGACACCAACGTTATCTCAATTTTTAAGGGTCAGGGAATAAGTTATTAAAAAGTTTTTTTTTCCTATCTATTAATTAACGAACAAAAATAATTATAAATAAAGGGAAATATTCTAAATACATCGGTATCATTACGATTTTGTTGAGTTATTTTATTTTAAAACTAAAATCGACAGAAATACCATTAATTTTACACAACAATATTATTCAATCTTCAAATGGAGAACTTTTAAGGTATCTGAACTTTTTTTAATACATAAAACAGGCATTGAAAAATAAAACTATGCATGAGGAAAAAGCCAATCCGCATACGTGCAAGTGGAGCGTACAATATTTCACCCTCGTATCGTACCTAGCGATAGCAGAGTGGTTTAATTCCATTGGGGGTTGGGATCTGTTGGCGAATACCTTTAAACTATCAAACGAAGCAGATTGCAGATTTAGTTGAATCAATGTGTAACTGTACAAACAACAAAGAAATTGAATTTGTTAGGGTACAATAAAGTATGTAAAATAAGAAAGGCTTCGAATCGAATAAAAATCCAAAGCGCCCCTGACAAAATGTACAGGAGTAGTGGCCTACCGTTCGGCGCCAGTGTTTAACCTTAACCCTATAAAAAGAGCAGCGATAAATAAATTTAATAACAAATAGTTATTTGATTTAGTAAACAGAAGGCATTTCTAAGTGAATTTTTCTTTCATAACGGACGTAAGGTGGACAAGGTATGGACATATTCCGTACATGACTGACCGAAAGAATTTGGAATCAAATTTATAGAAGTTGCTGCTGACGACAAACAGTTTGAACATACTCTGTAATGGTGTATTAATTGTTTTTGTAAGACAGGAAGCATCGGTAGAAAACAGGGTGTGATCGACCACCAAAGGTAGTAAAACAACCATCGAACCTGCTAGAGAAGTTACGGAAGATGAGCCTAAAACATTTATTCGTCTCTTACCGTAACAACTGTAGCTATCTGTGGGAACATGTCACGCAATGTTAAGGAAGGATTCTGAATTTATTTCGCAATCGAATGACTGGTTTATAAATTACTGCCACTTGATCAACCGACCGTAAAGAGCGCAATTATGTGGATGGTTTGTAAACACACTGAATAATGATGACAATACACTAAAATAAACTTCTTTGTAAATGAGGCGGGGCCATGTCAGCTCGGAAAATATAAGAATTTGAAATGATCAAATTTTGTGCAGAGGTTGAGGTTGGGGTAGCCCTTAGTGGAAGGACCTGTTTTCTTTAAAAATAAAAAACCGTTTTAATAAAACTAAACTTTTAGAATAAAAATTTGCACTTTTAGGTAACATTACCGCAGCCATCTGGAGATAACCTTACAACTATTTTCAGAGGAACTGCACGACGATGAACTAGAGCTAGGTTATTTTCAAAGTGTTTAATGGTTTATATTAACTTCGGCAGCGCATAACACAAAACCGTGAAGAAATTAACAGAGCTCCATATATTCTAGCAAATGTAAATGGTTTTAAACGCATAATTTTAAGTCGTTTCTAAGATGGCGTCGGGCATATTCAGCACCTCATGTAATGAAATAAATTCGGTAATGTCAGAGTTTTATTATTGAGTGGTTAATACGTCATTCATATTAAGTGCATTTAAGAAAATGACGGTTTATAGTGAGGTTATACAACAAAAAGTGTATGGAAAAAGTTCAGACATGCCTTCACTAGTTGTTAGTAAAAAGTTAATTAGTAAAATAAATTTATAAATAAAGATTTTGTACATTTTATAAAATACTTGTGCCCAATACCCTGGTAGATTTTTGGTATTACTGAACAGCATTCGAACATGCACGCACAAGTAGCTTCGAATATGTCAGAAAACAATTTATAAACGTGTATAATTATCTTTTGCAATGCAGTAAGTAGACAAAATCTTCTATGTATTAAATCCGCAACTGTCTCACCATAACATTACTACGATTTTTTACTTCTAGAGACAGTTTATTTATATTTAGTTAAAATGTTTATACAGTAGTGATGTAAGGAGGCGCGGTACACAGTAGGTAGAAAGCAAAAAGAACACCTAGCGTTGGGCAAAATACATAAGTAAATGAATAAACAAAGCAACTAACATTAAGAGAAAAATTACAGTAAAAACTAAATAACAATAGTTCAGTAGCAAGAGATAAACACTACGCAGTGATAAGAAATAATTAAATTTGGTTTTTAAAAAAAGTTTTTCATTCGGTCAACACATAATCAGTACGAGCTCGACCTACAAATTGCTCGGCCGTATTGTGGTTATAAATTTTAAACTTCAACTGCTACTTCAACAAAGCTTTACATTATAGCAACGAATTTTTACACTTATAACGAGAACAGTTTATTAATTTTTCATATGCAATCACTTATGTCCGTCTGTCTCTTTCTACTACAACAAAAGGGTTGTTACGGTACTAATAATTATTCCATTGCTTACTGTCAAAATACATTAGGATTTATTACACATTCGAAGATTTAACTTAAATTTTTCTAAATTTATTTACATCTATAATGAGTTATTAAATATTAGAATACTACATGTTTTAAGGATGTATTTCAATAGATAATGATTTATTAAATATTGAAACTTCTACATATTAATTTACATATTAAATCCGGATCTTTTTCAACTATCTTCGCTACTGGAAGCTACATATTTACGCGACTATTATATAAGGCCGATATTCCTTTATACAGCAGGCCGCTACATTTTTTGATAAAGATTGAAATTGAATACCTACGGTTTGTGTGTCTCATTGGAACATAATCTGCCGATGTTGGGCTAACGGGTTCCTTCCGTAGGGCTACACTTTGACTTACGGCAGGATGTTGAACAGCTCCGTATCAAAAACGATATTTAGTAGATTTATTGTTTCTAAACATAGCTTATTTATTATATTTTAAAAAGGAGTTACTAAAAACGTGAGGTATAGACTATGGGTTCCGCCAGTTAAACTTTAAAGAGCTAGAATCGCATTGAGGTTCTTTTGCGTTATAACATTTAAAACACTCCTCTTTGAATCAATCAAAAGTAGAATAAACACTAGTAATTTCTTTTAACTTATATTATTTCAGTTCAACAATTAATTATCCTTATTTCTTTTCAGAGCCGTTTCGGGGCAAATATTTAAAGCTTTAAGAGTTAAATTTCTTTTTCTACAAGGGTGCACTTCAAAATAATTAGGAACTAAAAATAATTACTATGAAGCTAGCCCTAAAATTATCACTTAAACCTTATTTTAGAACGTTATTTCCCATTTTCAGGAATATAGGTGGCCGACCAAGGAGCGCCACGCTAGATCCCTAGCATTGATAAACCGCTTGGAATATTACTATTTTTTCAGCTTATAAATTTGCATTTTCGGGTACTATCATTTCCCAGGGTAACTACCCTATAGTTTATAGGCTTGCTTCACCACCTTATGCTTTGGTATTTTGCTACACCACCTACTTTTATTATACTGATTGATGGCCAACTGCACCCACGATGAAAACAAAAAAAAATAACTAGGTCGATTAAATTAAAGTAGTTTTATAAGAATGCACTAATTGCACCCATGTTTACTTAAAACTCCAAAGTAAAAAACCAATATGATAAATGTTTTCAAATTACCGCTTAAATTAGACTTTTCACATTCTGCTGTCAATCATAGTAATATGTAGTTGTGGAAACCGTGCCAGCAATATTTTTAATTGGATAGTTTAAATTTCCCCTTTTGGTTTAATGGGTGCTGTTAATAATTAATATTAGTAGTCCATATGGTATCTAGCGAAGTCTAATCAGTTACGAATATTGAATGTTCTAGATTAGGATTTAAATGTCATTTGGTCGTAGGGTCAAGAAAGCAAGCGGCGGCACTGGTTCTCGAATATTCATGAAACGTGCTACTGCGTACCATTCCCAGATTTTCATATTTAACCAGCAAAAATGTTTCTCGTTTTAGTATTGTTAATGTCTGCTGCATATTTTATTTTGCAGTTCGTACAAGTGCAAAGTGTAGCGTTTCTTTTTTGCTTGTGATTGACTACCACCTGCACAACTGACATCTTTTTTATTGCTTGCTATAAATAACTCAAAATTTTTCAACCTGGGTGTTTATGTCAGAATCGTAAATGTAGAAATATATAAGGGAACCTATATTTTATCGTATAACGTATTGCACTGTTAAGTCCTAAAAAGTTGTATGTGCGAATCAATCGATTGTAGAACAACAAACTAATAGGTTTGAAAACTTTGTAATAAGTTAATTAGAAGCTGTAATATACCGGGTCGCTATTAAAGATGGAACCAAAGCTCTCCTGCTAAAACGGTTTAAGATATAGATATGAAAATTGGAAGGCTTTCATTTGAAATTATTTCGCATATTTTGAGGTTAAAAAAATTTATTTTTGACACATGATTTTTGAGCGCGGCCGCCATCTTGAATTTTTTTAAATGGCAACATGGGCTTTGTGATACATCATTAGAAAGCTTATTTTTTTCTCTTTCTTACTACCTTAATCATGTATGGTGTTAAAGTAGAAAATAATGCCGTATGCGTGGCTGGCTAATGTATTGCACTTTAAATCTAGATACCTTTACAATACGAAACGTCAAAAATAAACAAAAAACAATCAGCAGGGGTTTAATAAGTGACAAAAAACACAGTACATATGGTTTGTTTCCTTACAACTATTGTATTACGTGACAAATAAACCTTAATTTCGTGAAATATGGCAAAGGTTTTTCAATTTTTCTGCATTATTTTCTACTTTAACACCATACATGATTAAGGTAGTAAGAAAGAGAAAAAAATAAGCGTTCTAATGATGTATCACAAAGACCATGTTTCCATTTAAAAAAATTGAAGATGGCGGCCGCGCTCAAATATCATGTCAAAAAAAATTTTTTTAACCTCAAAATATGCGAAATAGTTTCAAATGGAAGCCTGCCAATTTTTATATCTATATCTCAAACCGTTTTAGCAGGAGAGCTTTGGTTCCATCTTTAATAGCGACCCTGTATATGTATAATAATAAAGGGGCTTTTGGTTACTATGGCAATCAAAGACCAACTTGCAATGTAAATAGTTCCAATCGTCACAATACACGGAAAAAACGTTCAGTAATCATGTGTTTTATTTTAAGAAATTTATCTGCTGTCCATTGGGAGAGAAAGGTCAAGGAATCTCATTCGTATAGAAGCACGAAAATAGTCACGTTGGTTGTTTCAATTTGGTCTCTTCTCTTCTCTTCTCAATAAAAGCTTGCCTTAACAGCACATCATGGATATCTGGTTTACTTATTTTACGGGGTTGGAACCAGTGTAATAGTTTTCAGAAGCGGCGCCTTACACCTAAACCACGTGAAGCTCATTCTGGGATCGCTAGGATCGTGCTCCCTACAAAAGCTATAAGTTTGCCTCACTTCGTTTTGTAGTCTTGGAGAAGTCCCGCTGGATTATACTTTTGTCTTGACTCGATATAGGGAATGGAGAAACCATGAAACTGCAAGTGAAAGCGACACGTCCAGCTAGGACGTAGAGGAAGCGTACCTAAAAGTTCTTAAGAGACGAAGTTGCCATTTCTTAAACTTTGCATGATTGGTTATTAAGTGCAGAGTGAGGGGACTGCCACCCAAGCCCTACTAAGATACCTGTCGCTATGAGCAGGCCGACTACCGACCGATTTGGGCGCTTGGTATTGTACTATGGAAATAATCTACCCCATGATTTTAGTCAGACAACTGGGGCAGAATCTGCGTGGTCATGGTCTTTGGCGTGCACCCCTCAAAGTCTTATGATGTGTTAGGATGAACACGCTTCTGTGCTATCACAGGGACTCTGTCGGCAAATACTATATGCTGGGAGGGCTAACCCCTTCTCGAGTGGTAATTCACTAAATCAAAGTCTTCTTAATTGAGACGAAGACGGGTGCCAAATACCTGAATCGTAGAGTGTCGCCCTGGAGTAGTATTCCTGTTTCCTAACCGGGCTTGTAAATTTTCTTGCGTATCGGTCACTAACTTTCAACCCTTGGGAGACTCTGCGAGTATATAAAATTCCTTAGGCGATACACTGGGTGGTTGGAAGCTATTCATAGGCAGGTAAAGATGAACATACAGGAAACAATAGCATGCCTGCCGACATTAGTGATGTAAGTCCTAGGAGTGTGGCCTTGTTTCGCCTGAGCACACTCATAATCATTGTCGACTTAGTTGGCTCACATGACCAACCTCGTTTCGGTACTGTTCAATATGATTAGAGCGGCTACCAACCTATTTGGGTGATGCCTAGTCAATCAGTACTCAGACTCCCAGTAGCTTATAATGCGAATTCAACTTTTGCTGTTCCGAAACGTGCAACCTGTGACTTTGATTGGTACCGCGGAAGCTAGGGTTGCTTTGCGGGTGCACGCTTCCATTAAGGCCATAGGCAAAGACCTTTTTGGTGGCAGTGGTAAGCCTGTACAGGCAAGGGTTGTCTTGGTGCGGCTCGGTGAACAAGCTGCATTTCAACTCTGGTCGTTCTGCAAAATCAGTAGAGATTAAGGTCGCCCCCACTAGTACGGACTAGGGCTCACGGCCGTGTCTGTATGGTAGCTGGTTCTTGTCTCATCTTGAGCAAGCGCGCTGATTGATCTAGGTTACACTAAACTAATGTGCCTGTTCACTTAGCAGAAAAGGAAGCCTGGATTCATCAGTTTACACCAGACCAGAAATGGCAATGTAGGAATAGGATAGGATCATGGTTCACTGCGTTCAAAAAAATGCAAGTCCTCTCAAAGATATGAAAAACACGTTTTTAAATTCGCAAGTAAAGATTCTCTTTAAAAGTATCAAGTTATTAACAAAGAATACTATAGTAATTCAATATTGCAGTTGCGTAACACCATAAAGAAACGATGTGTTGCGTTTGCAAGACAATGCACCAGTCTTCTAAAACAAGATTAGTGGCTTCGAATTGCTTTCCATCCGACTTACTCCCCTGCATTGTATAACATAATTGTATTTTGCGCTCTAAATATTTAAAAACTACCTTTTTTACAGCCCCACTAAACAAACCTTCTAAACTTTTATATTTAATTGAAAACAAAGTAACAATAAATCATATTAAATTTACTTCTCTTCCACTTATTTCAGTTCCAAACACTAGTGTGAGCGGTTATCTGCGAACTCTAAAGCCCAAGGGTCAACTATCAATAGATTTGTATTGGTGATGCCTGTAAGCTACCTGTCTAAAAGGTATTTAGAGTTAGTCTCTAGTTCGCACAAAACCGCTTGAAAACTATCGCCTTTGAAAGCATGCACCGTAATTTATCGACTATACCCGCTTTTACTTCATCATTAAAGTATGAGTAAAGTTTATTGATTTTTACTACATTGCAAAATTATAGCTTCATTACTGAATATCAGAAATCCATTTGATATGAAAAAGAAGCCCGCTATCACACGCGCAGTTTATGAATGAGGTAACTTATCTAATAATATTTCTTTAAAAATGGTGCTGTGATAACAGTTTAGTTTTGGAAAAATGTCCATAGAGGGCGCCACAGCAAAAACTACAAGATTGGGGAAAGATGCAAATGATAATTCATCCCGTACCTTACCAAATATATTTGTTGTATCTACTGATAAAAGGAATTGTACCTACTATTTCGTTCAGAAAATGTAGTAAATTCATGTAACCTTTGAAGTCAGTTTTTCAGCTAACTTGGTAACTGTCATTGTAGCTCGACTAAAATACAGCATGTGCCACCTAACCTTGCAAATTTTAGTGGGCTTTGATTCGGCTACTTACGCTTTGTTTCGTCGGTAGTCGTAACTTAAACTAGCTCTAATTGGCTGTTGGACAGTGTGGTACACTCTACTAAAAAGTGAAAGTCAATTTATTTATGGTTTACAAAAAATTGTGGATTTTTTGACAAATTAAAAGGCCGTGCGCCATAAGGTTAGAAACAGTTTGCTTTGAGGAAGGATTAACATAATAATGACATAAATAATTAACAGCAACTAGATATTATATTAGCTTTCAAACTACGGGATTGCTTTTGCGTGAGAGTGTAACGGCTTCTCGCCTTTTAAACTTATCGTCATTTTTTTTGCAAGGTTAAATGGCACTTGCTGTAGCTCAATATATAACCGTGCTAAACGTCACAACAATCGAATAAAACTATTCTATAATACTGAGACGCGCCCCAAACATTCCTGAAATTCTAACGACGACGTCGAGCACCAAACACCTCAGGAATTCATTATTGCGGCTATAATACCGGTAGTTTAATCGCCTTTCGTCAAACTGACGTTGATTGTATTACATGCTACCTCAACAAGTCGCTAACGACGATATCTAAAGTAACAGCCAGTTTGGCAAAAGATTTTCCTATAACCCGTATCGATAACGGAGATTATATATCAACGAAATTTCAGCGTTCCTGCCACAGAAGTAAAGGCACCATTAGATTAGCATAGCTTTAAAAAAAGCCCACGAAATTCTGTTCGCTTATGAACTAGAATGTTTGTTGTCGAAACCTTATACTCATCTTTAATTTTTAAAACATGACGTTGATATAGTTCTGAAATATGAAGGCGTATAATGAGATTCCGCAACTTTTTCAGTTTATTACACAAACAGATTGAGATAAGCAATTGTTTTTGGGACTCAGTCAAGCAGAGGCAAATTAAGGTACGTAAACTCAACTTACTATGACGCGGCTGCTAAAAATATAAAATGGACAAATAAACTGCGCTGTCCCAACAATCGTCGCCCCGTATCCGTCTAAAAGTGCAGGTGCATTATAAGCGTAGCGAAGCCCAAGCCGGATTTTTATCCATGGTACTAGAAAAAAGTGCATACACTCTTGTGTGCGTAGATTTCGTGACCTCCAGCTGCCACATATAGGTTTATGTAGCTTTTTCTAAATAATTATTACAGAAATTAAAAAAAAAATTCTTGTCTGATTTGTTTCAAAGCCCGAAACTCTAGGATAGCGCCCCATACACCTGTGTAGTAATTCGCTGCTGCATGCATACTACCTCAAATATAGAAATAATGCTAATTGTACATATATTTTGCACTGACAGACTGACCGTTGACTGAGCCGGCTAAATGCTAAGTCACGTGCTGCATTAGTTCCATGAGGAGACGCGGCGTTGGTGTATATGTCACCTCAAGTAAAGCGCGCTTAGCAGACTTTCATATATAAATTAAAATAATTATTATTGAAAAATCTACTTAAAATAAAAATATAAAAATGTTTCATGTTCCATCTGAGGATAGAGACATTTCATTGAAGAAAAAAAATGGTCCAAATTGGTGAAGCGGTAGCCGCTTGAGGAACCGGAGAAAAATACCCTTTGAGGCGTATCACAAAATATAAGTTTAAAAATTATTTATAAATAGTTTGTTTGCTCTGAATATGCAAACTAAAGTGTTCTTCAAAACACCAATTTGGCTCAAACAAAGTTTAACTCCTTGTCGGGTCTCACAAGAAAAACAAGAGGTCGAAATCGAAAAAGTCTGGGCGTAACAGTCAATTTCGCTTATTAAAAGCGTTTACAAGACCTGGTGGGTTGTGAGATGTGCGAAGGCGGAGCTAACTATAAGTGGGCGTGTTTGTTAACATCTCTAAAATCGTTGAGTACTTTTAAAACGTCTATAATTTGACATATTTGAGTTTCTTGGTGGTTTAGGTGCTGCGTTCTCAGCCAGTAGTTCAGGGAACGATTCCGGGCCGAACATCAAAATTTTAAGAATTGACTTGCCTTAGACAACCGCCAAGGTACTATGACGTGGACTGTGTTGCATATAACTTGTATAAATTTAAGGCCCTATTTGAGGGCTGAGCTTTACTTCTTACATCATTGTCCTAGTAACAAACTTTTGTAGAGATGAACAGCGTGGCACTTCCGTGGTTTGGAACCCACGTAAAGCTGTAGGTCCCCACTGCTCTATGCACTTAAACACCACACAGAATAAGACGTAGGAAGTTATGTTATGCATTGCAATCGGTAGATCTACGTAACCCTAAGAAAAAGGTAAGTAGGTAGGGCTCCAGTTGTACCACCCCCACTTCTTTTAAGTCTCGCCCTTTGACCAATGAGACTAAAACGCGGTATATTTGAATGGATTTTTTGATGGGTTTTACTCGATTTTATTCAATTTTTTTAACCGGTCCTTGTTCTTCTGTATCAACTCACTTGTCCTGGTTTATCTATTTTTTTCAGTTTTCGTCTATTTTACTCTGTTGATCTTTAACAGTTCACTCGGTTGATCAGTTCGTTCATCCTTTTAAGGTTTACTATATTATTTGCTAAATTTCATATAAATCAAGAGCAAGTAATAAGTTTTGATACTAAAAGAGAATTATTAATTTCTAATACGAAAATTTTACTCTAAATAAATTAATAATAACAGAAATTTAGCTTTAGTTAATGCTGTTTCTAATAAAATGTTAATAATGTTCTCTGTGCAGCGCTTTTTCAGTTGTTAGATGATATAAAATTTGGTATCGTAAGTCTTACTCTAACACTATGTTAAGTTGTAAATTGCCAAAACAATTATTTTGCGAAAACTAGACACGATCAAGCAATTTTTTCGTAAAAATCAAAGCTTATTCACATCTCTTTGGCACTTGTATTCTTATAGGTGTTTTTAATTTAATTAAGCACAGCCTAGAATGCTATGAGTATCCATTAGTATTAACTGTTCGAGCTCGAACGCTAAATATATAAAATATTTTATTCCGAAACTGTTCAACCTGAAAGTTCAGACAAAATGTTGATTCTATTATTTATTTGCTTGTCTGCCGAACAACTCTGAATTTGAAGTAATTGTATTAAGTTTTCATGAAGATGTAACAGAATATACTGATGTATAATGGAAACAAACATTTCAACTGATGGTAGCTGTAACTTTCTGAGAGAAGTTTCGGAGAAACGACTATGTTAACGTTTTCATCCAATCTTTTCATTTACTTTTTTTTTGTGTCGGCACGTTATTTACTTTTTATTTCATAACCGCCTTGTATAACAAATAGGGAAGGACACAATTTTGAACTTATTTTAGGTCATAATTTTAAATATTATTGAAATGAATTTAATCTACATTTAACAATCACTGTCCGTCAAGTATAATTAGTGGTTTTGAGCTATAAAATCAAAAGCACCTTTAATGGCGTTACAGAATATGCATTTTCCATAACATTTTGGCTTTAATTACATTAGATATTGTGCATATTATTAATTTTAAAATAAAATATTAATGGCAACCCTTCATTGTATTAGCACAGCAATATTATTGATTTTTAAATATATTTTATTATATCGTCGATTGCAGGCTCGTCCTTTGTTCCTGGCAGAATCATTTGCGTTGAATTGAAAAATTACATTTATTTGATCTGTTTGCAACGATATGTCGCTCGTGTTGTAGTTTATCACTTAGTTCATTAGGGTTTTTACATTCGGTAGGCTTTTAATTTAAAAGCTCCTAATTAAAACGTAACCAATTTTGCTTTGTTACGCAACTGCAAACAATTTTGTTGGCGCTTCTGTGGGTAATCCTTCACTTTCCAGTTGTTATCTGTAAACTCCTACTCACACAGCACAATGAAAGCGAATTTACATTTGTTAAATACAATTGATAATTTTTATTTTAATTAATTTGCTGTAGTGTAGATAATAACTTAAGCTTTTGTTATTTCTATTAAAATTCTTCTTGCCAACGTATGACTCGCTTGCTTTATGCATCGTGGCTATAATTAAGGAAAATTAGTATGAATCTGTGTAACGTAATTTACGCATTTACATTTTATGTAAAGCTAAAACACCTACATAATTTATTTGAATTTCACCTTAGGGGTGGATTGTGTACTTTAGAATTGCGTAAAATCTCCATGAGTAGGTATTTAATTTTAAATTTAAATTTATCATGAAAAATAAAAAAATATATCTAGCAAAAAACCCATTTTTTATGTTTGAAACCCTTTATAGCTGGTTGACATGTAAAGATTAATATAATTTTAAGTACAAAATTTGGTGACTCTTTTGCTCGCTGATATCCCTTTGTACAATCTGTTAACAATAGCACTTTGCAATTTACCTGAATACGTGACAATTTGTTGTGGTATCGATTACAGATTATCCCTAATCAAAAGCAGGCTCCGATAAGGTTGGACTTAAAATACTGCCTGAGGCTTGTTATAAAAAGATGCTGGATTTGAATTATACCTTTTATAATTATTTGTTTTAAAATGGAATATTTCTGTCGCAATCTTTATAAATATTATCATATTTTTATTCTCCAAATTGGATATTCGAATTATGTTCAGATGGCGCTTCGACACATACCACCGATGGTATATTTACCAAACAAAGCCATTTAAAGTACATGTAGTTAATAATAAAATATTAAAAGTGGCTTTAGTCAAACCAGGTATTAATGAGTTCACTATTTTCACAATTTAATAAGAATCGACAGGTACGTCGATGCAAAGACAGCCATGTACTGATAGTATAAGAATGAATCTCGAAATGTTTAGGACTTAGGGGTGGTAAAGCACTGAAAACTGAAGAGTGGTTTGGCGATGCATTATTTACAAAGAACATAACACTTGTTGTTTCATTAAAAAAATATTGTTTCCTGTTTTTAAGCAATATTTTTTTGAATATTTACAAAATTTTTACAATAGATTTTTTAATTTACCGTTTACGTTATTTTGAAAATTCTCGTGCATTGTGTTTCGATAGGGCTATCACGGTAGCAAATTTTTGAATCTGATCTGTTAATTATTTAATTTAAAGTCAAAATTTCCAAAGTAAATCGCAAGGAGCGCCATTTTAAATCTTAAAAGGTCGGAGAAAAAGCGTTAGACTTGCCTTTAGATCTCCTATCAGATTTACAAAATTTTCTTGTCGCCAAAAATGCTACCAAAAACGTGTCTACCTTCCTTTACGGGTTTCGGATTTTTTTAGAGTGTATTTTGTCGATGAATTTTTAATATACTTCTGCATTACAAAGCGCAATAAAGTCGGCCCATCCGTTCGGGAGTTATGAGGGGTACACACTGACATGCAGTTTTTAGGTGTCTGGAGGTCCAAATTGCGTATTTCGGTCTACGCATCGGATTGAAGATATAAAAAGGATAGCAGGAAACTGGTAGCAATATAACAGCCGCAATACAGAAGACTGCGAGAATTTGTGACACTGCAGTGGACGATACAGGTTTTTGTGATCATGATGCTGATTTACAGGTAATTATCGTTGTGTGATTTCTTTTAAATTTTTATTTTCCATAGGTGAGTGTACTAGGAGGTGGTTTGGAGTAGGGCTAGATAATAGCGCAAAATGAGTATCGATTAACGATACCAATTTGGTATCGATACTATACAAAAGTATCAAAATATTAAACGTATCGTAAGTATCGCAACTATTGAAAATATCGAAGTATCGGAAGTATGGAATTATCAAAAGTACCAAAGTCCCGAACGTGTTAAAGTATCAAAAGTATCGATCGAAATTTAAAAGTATCAGAGTATCAAATGTAATAAAGTCTCGAAACTACGTACCACTTGTGTGCCATGTTTACATTCTGGAAAACTAGCAAAAAGTATTGAATCTAATAATCTATGGTCCTGTTTAAAAAAAGTGTTGGCGTTACTTCCGGCGAAGCTCTCTCAGAAATTTAATGTTTTTTCTTTAATTGAGAGAGACGAGCAAGTTATAATTCGGCGTTTTCGTTTTTTTCGTTTAACAGGCAAAAGAAGAAAAAATTACATCTAGTGATCCAATTTGACAGTTTGATCTGAAATTTCAATTATTTTAAAAGATAGAAACTTAAATTTTTGCAGAAAATTTTTGTCGAAGGTAACGCCAACTTTATATTTTTAAATAGTACCACAGATTTTTGATTCAATATTTAAAATTGACTAGTTTTTCCGATATCAAATATGGGACATAAGCAAGTATTTTCGAAACCCCGAAACATTCGATACTTTTGATACTTCAATGGTTTTCATAGTTTTAATACTTTCGATACTTCGATACTTTCCATAACTTTAATATTTTCGATATTTCGGAACTTTCGATACTTTCCATAATTTTGATACTTCTGTACTTTCGACTCTTTCTATAATTTTGATACTTTCGATACATCGATACTTTTGACATATTTGATACTTTCGATACTTCGAAGCTTTTGGTACTTCCGATACTTTGATACTTTTAGTTGCTGGTATCTTTACCATCTATTAATTTCTTATGCACTTTAAATCACTGAGGGGGGGGGGGGGGGGGGTTTAAATGTTTAAAGCATTATTGTTGGAAAGAAGATTCGCTACATTTTGCAGAGAGGGAGAAAGGCATTGTCATCAAATTTACTGGTTTTTTTCATGAATGATAGCTTATGCTTTACAATGTTACACGTTAAGATCGGTAGGTAGCTACTATTTTTCCAATATTTTAGATCATATTCGTCAGATAACACCTTGTGTAGACTATAATGCACACAGTTTTAAAAGTTTTATTCACATCTAAAAATTATAATGTAATTTTGTTAAACGAATAAAATCATCAAGTTCATTAAAACTACCTTTTTAAAGGAGTTAAGCAACCGAGTAACGCAATAACCTTTTTTAAGTACTTTGTAATTAACAGGCAACATCTTTTATTAAATAACTCGCCCAACTCTGGAAATACGAAATATAAATTTCAAGACCAAACTTAAGCTTTTTTTTTTACTGTATTTGGTTTGAAAATATGTGCTGGAGTGGCAGCTCTAATATTAATAACATTACGTTGATTAGTATATAGGGATATCTTAATTTTATAAATAAATCAATTGAGGTGAATTTAGCCCCATCTATCAATATTAAAACTTGCGAATCCAAAAGTTTTTCAAGGTTGTCAACATTAAATTGCTTCATGTTTCTTATCTGTCAATTAATTGGAATTATAATCTATAAGCAACGAACAACCTTTCAAGATTAAAAATATTAGTGACATTGATTTTGAATAAAACGATTAACGGAAAAATGCTCTTGAATTTTTAACAATTGAATGTTGTGGGGGAAGAGGGGTTCGTTACTTTGAACCGACGAACTCGTTTACTATATTAAAACTTTAAAGCTATTTAACAATAACAAATAGTGAATTTATTTATATACTAAATCCGTATCCCTTCATCTTTCACATGTTGTTGACGACAGGCTGCTACTACTAGAAGCCACATTTTTACGCGTCTGTTATATAAGACGCATATTTGTATGTACATGGGACTAGTACAGTTTGAGTTTACACTGTATCACTGTATTATTAGACCACAATAAGCTGCTATCTCTCATTTCAATGCTAAATAAATTTCGCAGAGGAAACATATCAGACAATGGAAAGTACTAAATCATTTTTTTTGCTGAAAAAAATTATATTACTGTCCTTTGTTTTGGGCCATATTCGATTCTCACTACTTTTATTGTTTAAGCTGCTATACTTTTCTATGCAAGGGTAAAAACTAACTTCGCGCTCGATCTTAGCATTCGTATCCCTTATTAGTATTTGTTATGGCATTTTATGGTTGTTGGTGTATACTACTTTAAGGTCATTTGATGCTAATAAAGTAAACGTCCCCCTAATGCGTATGAATCATATTCTCATGCATATTTGCGTAAATCCAATATTCAATGTTTTGTACTTTTACTTAGGAATCGTAACAACTCCCCCCCCCCCCATTTCTACACTTATGTTTTGATTTTCAAATCGATTTTAAATAAAAATCCCCCATGGTACAAAGTTTTGTTCTAGAAAGTACCCGTTTCGAACTTGATCATCTTTTAATTTTGTTAAACGTTTTAGGTTCGGGTACTTATTCCAGTTGTGTTAGAGGTCCGGAATAATACTGCAAAACCGTTAAATAATTCAAATTTTTGTTTGCACCCTATGGAATCAAAATCCAACTGCGAGGACCAAAAGACTAAAATGTTTTTTCGTCGATATTCAAAAACCGCGTGAGAAAATCTATAGTATTCGGCTTGGGTTTTCCAACGGCCGCTTGAAGGCGCCAAACTTTTCTTTTTTGGCAATTGTTCGGTCGCTAATTTGGATAGGTGAACGGGAATCGCGCCATTCGACGCGCAAAGGGTCCGGCATTACGCTTCATAAGAGAAGTCCAGTTCATAAATAGTGGGCATTTACAAATTAAATTGCTCCCATTGTAATTCGGTTTATATAGGCCAGACAATTAGAAATTTTGATGTTAGGTATAAAGAACGCGTGCGTTGTCGCAAATACAAACACCCACATAAATGCAATCACGCTAAACACTTACTACAACACAATCATTTAATGACATCTAATAACACTATAAAATGTTTACACTTTTGTAATGATAAACGTAAATTAGATATACCAAAAGCAATTGAAATTCACAAACATTTCAAAACGGTGCCGTTAATGAACGAGCAAATTGGTCTCTGAAATTCACCTATATTAGACATATTGAAATAAGAAACCAAATAATCTGCAGACATAGATTACCAAGATCAAGTCATCAAGTTCTATTGTTGGTATAACAACACGAACTGTTTACTTTTTAATATAACCTTTGACAATGGCATGTAAACATGTCGAAATGCGTATACGGTTAAAATAAATAAATATTGTTATAGTGAAAAGTATTTTATTTATACTAAATATTACCTTACCACTAAAAAAAGAGTTTAAAGAATAGGGTTAAATTTGCTAAGCTGTAGGGAGACAAAATGTTTTAAAAGGTTGAAAACTGTCAAAAAAATATTTTCAAAATTTCTTAAATTTGCAAAAATGTCAAAAAGCGGGCTACTCGGAAAAGTTTTAAAAATACCCTACGAAATTTGAAAATTTTGCTTACATACTTTCTACACCGAATTCTTTGTCCTTGTTAATAAATTATTTGAAATAGATCCTAAGGTAAATAATAAACAAAGGGATCTAAATTTATTATGAGTAACTAATTCTGAAAGAGACATACATCTGACACACAAAAAGCAGGAGACGCTGAAGTGCCTGGCATTTTCTGTAATTCTTTATAGAAGCGGAGTTTATCCACGTTATCTTTGTATATACATTTAAAACACGCTGTAAATACAATTACTTTGACAGGAACAGCTGAGAGCTTAAGGCGTTAGTAATTAAAAAGCTCATCAAGAGGCGGTGGCGCGCTATAAATAATGAAAAAGATTTTGCGAGCGCTTTGTACATCTGCGGATAAGGATGGGTATTACAAGTGCAACAGAGCGAAAGAGAGAAGTGTAAAATATAAAATATTAGCACTGATAACTTCTTAAGTTGGAGACGTGGCCCTATAAAATGTTTCCACTCCCTTCCGTTTAGGTACGTTCTCACGTGAGCTTGAAACTGAATGGTTGGTAAACGAAAAATCTTCCAAAAGTTTTATGTATTTAGAGAAGAAAATTTTAAGCTAGAATATAATGTAACAGGAATGAGATTTAATAGTATCGCGCAGTAATATTAGAAATTTAATTTACAGGCACGAATTTTCAAACATTAATTGACTGCTTTAATTGTTAGGGATAACATTTCTAGAAAATTAAACGTAAAATAAAATGGAAAAGTGTAGGTAGAAGAAATATCCATCTAAGTATCGGTATTTTATAAAAATGTTCAACTTAAAATAAAAACGACAAGGCAAGTAAATATAGGCGTAGGCTTCAAAATTTAAATAATTGCAAGAAAATGTTTTTTTATTAAAAAATGAGCGAAGTACTTCCCCTGGACATTCCCATACTTACCCAACAATTTTTTTTTAAAGAATCATGAGGCCGTGCGTGAGCACGACTCTATGACTCCCATCCCACCCCCTTTCCCCGGGCTCAGCGCACTTCAGCGCTATTCACCGGTCCAACATGCCCCACCTCTGAAAGACATGCAACCCAACATACACACCACACAAACCATCCATGAACCCGCCGGATTTAACATATTCAGAAAAATTTCCGACGGGCAGAGGACTCGAACCTACTGCCGTTGAGAGTCTAGCTCTAAAGCCTGGGACTTTAACCACTAGACCACCCGCTGGCTCCTTACCCAACAATTACGTTTTATATTTTCAGCTAGATGTTATATCATCATACCTATGCAACCTTCTATGCCTCTAACAATTACTACTTTACGCTTGATATAATTGATTGCATTCGCTTTTACCCGCTAAATCCTCAATTATGCCCGGGTACAGCCCTAAGATAACAAGCTTTAGGTAGCGGATTAAGATATTTTTAAGTTCTTCCACACGAACTTAAAGCAAAAAAAATCTTTTATTAATAAATTGTTTGAGATTGAAGAACAACAAATACCATAAAAATAAATTGTATATCCAATGTGCGAGGGGGGGGGGGTATGTTGTATCTTAAAATTTAGTTTATACTACTATTACTGACAAATAATTTAGCTTTATTGAGTGCAAATGCCAATTTAAAAAATTTATAAAAAATGTTATAGAGAAACTAGCACATTGTGATACCAACCAAATTTTATATCAGACTTAGCTTTATAGGTGTACTATATTGTCACGTTAGGGGGTCGTAGCTTGTGACATAATGTCTAGGTATATTATAAGAACAGCCAAAATTCAACAGAGATATATTTAATTAGTGGTTTACAATATTATTTAATACTAAGCTAAAACTACTTACATGAGTGACAATACAGTTTGGTAATCTGGGGCTCAAGGCCCCTAATACGCGAGAGGTATTTGAGTCGTAGCTATGGTAGATGGCAGAGACTAATCTCGACTCTAGGCTAAGTCGGACTAGACCAGCTAGACTAACTAGCTCGAGCCAAGCTCGGCTGTAGACTGTGTTAGTACCACCATCCACCAAGCTTTAGCCTTTTTATACTCTGTGAAGCAGGTTGGGGTTTTTATTAATAATCAATATGGTGCACTGCACATTTTCATGTATGCATCTTAGACCCGGATTTGGTTATAAATAGACCAATCAATATTATATGTAATTGTCTCACAAGAGTGCAACAAGGAATGGTGCATACAACCCCTAGATGTTCTTAAAATAAACATGAGGTGACCAGATCAATACTATGTACTGCAACACATTGCAACACATTTTGATATGTTAATTATTTTAATAAATAGTTGTAATAATATTAAATATCCTAAATAAGACTAGGTCACTATTGTGAAAATATTTCAACACGATTTGTTTACTCAGTTTCTGATCAATAATTCTTTAAAAATTTCCAAAGATTTAAATGTTTTACACTTTACAGTAGTTCAATTCTTAAAAAAATTTCGTATATAATAATACTGTGCTTACCTAAAGCTATTACCATACCAAATTTCATCCTCATCCGCCAACTAAATTTGGGGTAATAAGGCGTTAAGCTTCAAAATCATTTCAACATTTTCAAAAAATTGTAGCGGTCGCCAAATTACCAAACCAGAGACTTTTGACAAAGGTTTTGAATTTGCCTGAAAATCTACTATCAGATTCCCTTTTCAGATACGCAAAATTCAGAACATGTTTTACTTCCGTTTCCAGTTTGATATTTTTCTCAAAGCCTTTTTTTATATAACTTTTTTATGTACCTCCATCTTCCAGAGCTCCAGATCGAAATATCCGTGCCAGAAATATTAGGAAACAAATGAATGTACCATCCAGATATTTTTGAAAATCATTTCCGTAACAATTCCGATGCTGCTAATAATTTCCTATTCCCAAAGTATGAGGAAGTAAAAATAGCAATTCTAAGAACGCCTTACAAGTTTGTGGTTTGGGATGTGCTTTTAGTTTATATTTACATTTATTTCTAATGTCAAACATAATTATAAACAAATCAAAAGTGGGTAAAAGTTTTCCGGCGAAGAAAAAAATATGTTTGAAAGAAGGAAGCCAAGAATTGAGTTACGTTACGTTTAAGGAAACTCCCATTTAAAAACATTGTAAATACACAGTTTTGCACAATATTAGAAGCGAAAATTGCGTTTAAAAAAATTATATCAAGTAAGACAAAATTTACAAAACAACGGTACCATTATTAAAATTTATCAACTTTCTTAAAAACATACAAAATTGTAAGAAAGTAGAGAGTTATCAAAAATTACCACCCTTAAATCTTTGGTTTGTTTCAACTGTTGGCTATAAACAGAGAGGGCTCAATCAAAGGCCGACGCAGCTATGCTGAGTAATTCAGTCATGCGCCGTTATACTGTATGCTTCGGTCTAACCACCAAAAAGATAATCGCTTAAAGTTTTCAGAGAGAAATGTAAATTACGCTGGTAGTGCGCTGCAGTTTTAGAAAACATGCCTTGCGGTTTAAAAAAAAAACGAAAAACCTACGGATCAATTCGCCTGTCAAAATTTAGGTAGAAGGGGTAAAATTAAGTAAATCGTATTCTACAGAGTGACTCGGAAAGCCCCGGCCACTTTTCTTGCGGCGGCCAAGAGATGGCGCTTTAGTAAAAAAAAATTAATTTAAAATACTGGCAACAACGCAGAATCCAAGACGTTTTAGTTATTAAATACGCCCCATATTAAATCAAAACAACTAAAACGTCTTGGATTCTGCGTTGTTGTCAGTATTTGATTTAATTTTTCTTTACTAAAGCGCCATCTTTTGACCGGCGCAAGAAAAGTGGCCGGGGTTTTCCTAGCCACTCTGTACAACATTCATAAGAAAATGAGCATAAACGGAAATTTCAGTGCTTAGTGAATTATATAATAGGGTATAAATGGTCGATTTTCAAGAATTTGAAGAAGTCGTTATAGGGAAATTAAAGGACCGGGACACCAACTAAATATTAGCTTATTCCTAACTCTGTGATCCTAGAGATCTTAAAAATATTAAAATATTAATTATCAAACTATTTTTTCTTCGGGAAAATATTTGTGTTTAATAATATTGTCTCTATAGCGTTATTATGATACAAAATTTGATTCACTCGTTCTTGAAGAATAAAGGTGCTTAAGTGAAAATTTTCAGAAAATCGTAGCGGCCGTGATTTTGAAGCTAGAAAGTTTTGAAATAAACGAGTTTGTGTTAAGCTGCTATCCCACTGTTAAAATTCTTGTATTTATTTTAATTATTGTTTTCCCGATGTAAAAATATTTTGGCAAACATTTTATAATAATTGTTAGATGTGTTGCATAACTGGTTTGTACGAATGGACTTGACCAATACTACCTAACCACAAACCATGCATAAACGCTTCGCTCACAATAACGTTAACGCGCACGCTTCCATCAACAACAAATCAAAACGCCACTTACGCATCAACATAAATAAATATTCTATTTCGTAAAAATATGTTTAACTTCCGTTTCCGGTTTCTGAGTTTTTTTAAAAGGTTATTTTGTCGATGGATGTTTTGGTATACTGCACATTCCGTAACTCATGTAAATCGGCTCATCCGTTTGGTAGATTTGAAGCGTACATTCACAATTCACACCTGCCCATACATAGACGGACATGAAATAAAAACCATTTCGTGGGTTTTTGCAGCCCCAAAACGTGTTTTTCCGTTAAAACCTTTAATTCAAAAATTTCGCTAAACTGGAACTAAAAATAAAAAGTTTTTAAATAAAGTCATTTATGTATAATTGCAATTTTCAAAACGTAAAATTGACGCATTGACTTACTTGTCGATTCTTGTTATTAAATAAATCTTGAAAAATATTCCATGTATTACATACTAAAGTGGTTTCAGTTATTTAATTTCCTTAGCTGTTGTACTGGACGTTTCTCACTATTTATTTTAGTTAGTTAGGCAACTTGTAAAAAAACTTCAAATTTTCGTGTTCTTAACGTAAACGGAACTATGGAATTTGCATCGTTTAATACAAAAATAAGTAAAAGCTTGATATTGACGAAGGTTGACAAGACGTCTGGGCTGGTGATTGGGTGTTATAGGGGGTGTTTGGGGAACACGCACGTGTGTCGCCCCTGCACTCTGCGCCGCTCGAACTCCATTAGTCCAATTAGCGAGTCGGCTAGACGAAGCTTTTTATTTGACGTAGATCGACGTTGATGAGGAAGTTTGATTTAACTATGAAATTTTTAAACATAACTACAATTTTTACAGCCATTTTATTATAGTTATCGCAGCAAAAAAGCAATTTTTAAGAGCAATATTGGTTTATAACCATAATTTTTTATGGAAGACTACAAGTGGTTTCTCAATAGTTTGTTCATGTACTGTACATGATGAGGAACTACTTATTTTGCCTGTATTAATTAAAAATTAATATATTAGAATGGTACCTAACATTTAACTTCCACAAGCAAATGGTTTAACAGAATGAACGTTAGTTATTTGTTTGTTCTTGGCCAATTACAGAGTATGGTTGATAATCAATTTATAAAAAAAAAATTTGTATAAACGTAGCTTGTTTGTCGCCTTTTGCGGTACTTACATAACAGATTTTCCATTAGATGTATGAGTCAAAGAACTGCGAACAGACAAACAACGGGGTTGCGAGATGTAACACGTGTCGCATCCCCATCAAAATCAATATGGCACAGCGTAACTAGATTTTGCAACATTCTCGAATTGCTAATTTAAAAGGACTAGTTCAACTACCTCGTGTAGAATTAAATGGGCATTATTACTGAACAACTTCAGCGAGAGATGTTGAGAATAGTTCTTAATGTCAGGTGCAAATCAGTTATAACATTGTAAACTTAATGATTATAATCAGTAACATAGATGCGCTGCAATCTACATGTTATTATTTTCTCTAACAAACTTAAATTATTGAGCTTGAAGACAAATTTACACGAATCAGAAGATAAGTAGTATATTAAACCATACGAGATAGAAGACACGTTAAAATCTACAGGGCGCCAAGTGTAAAGTGAAAATTTGCTGTGCATTTCGCGTTATTTACAGCAAATTGTCCCAATATTTATTATATATACACACATTTAGTTAAATGCTTCATATTTTAATAAATCTTTATAGATTTAAATAAATCTTTAAACATTTACTTTAAATATTCCAACATTTAATAAAGCATTACAGATTTAAATAAATTTTAATACATTTATTTTAAATTTTCAAATATTTAGTAAATGATTATGTATTTAGATAAATTTGCACATATTTGTTTTAAATCTTTCAATATTTGATAAATCTTCACCGATTTAAATAAATCTTTATACATTTAATTAAATCTTTACATCATTTGAAATTCACAAACATTTAAAATCTGTACCTTTAATTAACGAGCAAATTGATTTCTTAAATTCACCATTGTTGGACGTTTTGGAATGAAAAATCAATTTGAAAGACGAAGATTTATTGTTCCTATAGAAACACCAATACGTATAAGGCTAGAATGCAAAACCTGTTGAAGTTTAAAATTGTTTTATTAACACTAAATCTTTATAAATTTAAATAAATGTTTCAACATTTAATTTTAAGCTGTCGCATTTAATGTTAGCCTGTCATATTTATTCAATCTTGGTAGAGCCAGCCAACATAGAAAACCAAGACTGTTTACATTGGCGGTAGTGTTCAACGATTACTAACACATTTTCCGTATTTCAGGAATTAGTACAATAAATATGAATTCAAACATAGATAACAACATGAACATTGCATAATTTATTATTCATATAATGAAGGTTTCCTTAATATTCCCTTGAGTATGTAATTTTCAGTCTGTTTGGTTAAAGCGTTGAATGCTCCCACCATGTCCAGCCTTGCGCCTTATTACCGGTGTAAACGGTGTCCTAAGTCGGCAGTGCTTACTAAGGTCAAATAAATATGACAAATTAACATTAAATGTGACAGCTTAGAATTAAATGTTGAAACATTTATTTAAATCTGTAAAGATTTATTTAAATCTGGAAAGATTTATTAAAATAAAAAGTATTCAAATAAATGTGTATTTATATTAAATATTGGGACAATTTCCTTAAATACCGTAAAATGTACAGCAAATGTTCATTTTACACTTGGCGCCCCATAATAATCAAGATTGTCTGTCTACTCGTACGTCACTTTGTCCCTTAATGCCCAACCCGCAATAAGAAATTGGTTACGAATTTTATACAGTAAAGGTAAGCGTATATACAGAATGTTTCGTGCAGTACGGGTCATAGTATTACCATGTTGTAATTGTAATTTAGTTAGGATCAAAGTAGGTTGAAATAAAAGCAAATCACTTATTGTGATCAAAGTCTGTAGACAACCTACTTTGATCCTAACCAAAATCCGACATGGTTAAAATGCTATGGTTCATACTTCGCAAAACACCCTGTATATCAAGAAAGTAGGGGTATAAAGTCGGGTGATCGTGCTGGCCACTTTACATGACTCCGTTTTCCAATTTACCTGCTACGATTTTTTAGTGTTGTAATAATTAAATTTGCAGGGGAGCGCCAAGGGTATTGGCGCCTACGTGTCAGTTCGTATATGCCGCTCCCTTATGAAAAGAATACAACGTCCGGCCAAACATGCTAAACTAAATTGCTTGGAATGCAGAGCTACCTGCTTTCGTGTTGTAGAGAAAACTTTGGAACAATTTGTATTACAGGATAAATGTTTGTAAATGTATTGTTTACTTCCGTTTTAGTCACAAAAAGCAGATGTGCATAAATCTGTTGGCTGTCTAAAAGGTATAATAATCACTAGCATGGGGTTGCAAAAAATATTTTTCTTCCATATTTTTTATTTGGGACTTTGCTGCCTCCTGGTACCTGCGCCAGGGTCCTGTGTACCTTTTGCATCTTCGGGTTGCCGCGAGTCTTAAGATCAAGTCAGCGACTACTAAAAGAACGTTTGTTTTTTTTCATCATGAATCTACGGTCATTTTTTTTTCTTAAATTGCCTACATTAACAACGTGCGAGTCAAAGAGAGAAATTTGTTAAGAAATTTTGTATCGTAAACTGGCACTAAATGAAGCATTCCTTGTTTTAAAGCTGGAATATCAAGTGGTCTACTTACGCAAACAAATTGAGGGTTGTTAAGTCGGGTGACCGTGCTGGCCACTTTACATGGTACCGTTTACTAATTCACTTGTGCCGCTTTCGTTTTAAAGTTAGAATGTCAAGTGGTCTACTTACGCAAACAAATTAAGGGTTGTTAAGTCGGGTGACCGTGCTGGCCACTTTACATGTTACCGTTTACCAATCTACTTGTGCCGCCTTCGTTTAGAAGTTGGAATAGTAAGTGGCCTATTTACACATACAAATTGAGGTGTCAAATCGCGTGACCGTGCTAT
This sequence comes from Ctenicera cuprea, assembly GCA_958336395.1. Lineage (NCBI taxonomy): Eukaryota > Metazoa > Arthropoda > Insecta > Coleoptera > Elateridae > Ctenicera > Ctenicera cuprea. The sequence continues at coordinate 15,716,923 of OY284487.1, read as the reverse complement.
TTATTTTATTTAAGTTAACCTGTTGGACCATTTAGTTGTAATAATCATACCAGTTCGTTGAAAAGTTTTTAGCAGTGAGGTTTGTTAAACAAAAGTCGTGGCTACGCCGCTGTTAATGATTACTTAAAAATATGAACAAGAGAAACTTAATGAAGCTAAAGCGCAAGAAGCTTATAAATGAATGGCATGCTTGTTAAGAAGCAAAACGGAATTAGTTGTTCTAAAACACGCCAGCTTTATTATCTGTTTTTTTTCGAGACTTTAAATATTGTATTGCTTCTTATTTTATTGCTTCCAACCCTTTTGAAATGTAAATGAATCAAACAATATTAAATTTCCGTTTATAAGATATGAAATATGCAAACACTGGTTTGTATAACGGCAATTGATGCTTTGTTTCGCTTACTGTCTTATACCTATGCTAATACGTATTTTATTACATTTTCCTTTAATGATGTGAAAACTTTCAACTTGGTCTGATCCCACCACAAACCTCCTACACGGTAATGTACACATCCCACACTTCTAACCCCTTACTTTAAAACCATTTAGTGGTTCGTACGTAGGTTCATTCACGGACCCACACAATAGGATGCGTTTGTAATTAGACCTGTTTCGTCTTTGCTGAACTGAGCGAGTGACTGGGAGAAACTCCATGTTTATAGCGCTTAAATCAATATTGTTAGAGGTGAGCATACTAAGCGCCGTATCAACGGTAATAATCTGAAACGGTGCCAAACTTACGTGGCTTTGCCTTTGTTGTAACGGGTTTGAATATTTGGCACCTTATTAAAGCTAATCAAACAAAATAATGCGAATATATCGAAATAAATGCACCTTCTTTTAAAAATTCGTCACAAGAATCAAACTTGTGTGAGTGATTGGTGAATATGTCCGCTCTTCAAGCTGTTGTTACCCAAGAAAATGTCAATTTAATCTACAACCGAGTAATGAAAAATCGTCGCGTTATCGTAAAATTTATAGCTTTTCTGTCATAACATCGAAAAAATTTTATTTTTTAGAACCTTCGAAAGCTTTCTGTAAGATGGGTACCGAAAATGTTGTACTCTGATCAACAACGTTTGCGAGTATTGATTTTTAAGACCAATTCGGTTCGCGCTAGGACAAGAACCAGCAGTTCTCTCCAGAGTTGTAACCGTTAATAAAAATTTGATTCATCGCTTTGATCCGAAGTTAAACGGCCAAAGCTGCGCTGAGGTTCTGTTCCATCAGGACAACTTGCCAACTTTTGGATGGCTTTGAATTCATGCAGCACTCGCCTTATTCTCCGAACTTAGTCCCTCATTGACTTTTGGCTATTTACAAAACATTTTCGTGGAATTGGCTATCTTCATAATTTTGTAAGAGAAAAGGTAACATATTTAATGATCTGAACCATCTCTTGTAAACAGGGTAATTTAAAACTTCAAAATTAAATTTTTAAGTTTTGTTTAATCGTTCGCTCAGACCATTAGTTTGAGCATAGTAACTCGTTGTGTACTGAATATTAATTCCTATAATTCTTAAAAGTACGGTGAACATTACTGATTAGAAGACTGCTTCGGTCACTTAAGAAGTGACATGCAGCTCCATAGATGGCGTGTAATTATTTGATCAAACGTAAAGTATGCTACATGCTCTGTTTTCCATTGGGCAGTGCGTTGGTTTCGGTCCAACGCGTTGCTACGATCATCTTTTTCTCTCAGATTTGCTCCTTCTGAGTAATCCAAGAAGATCTATTCCTACTTTGTCGAAGGTAAGATGTGTAGGTTGCTAAAGTCTAGCGGGGGTTGTATCAGTGTGACCTTTTCGAGCCTGGCAATTGGGAAAAAAATTTTCAATGTGCTTTTTGTGTTCTTGCCAGTAATAACGATTTTTAATTTTGAGCAGTGATTTTGTAAATTCCAAAGCTCTCCGAGGAGTTGGCTATAATTTTGTAATAATACTTCAGGAATCGATTGTTTTGGTATTACCGAGAGGTATTCGTTTTCTTTTATTTTGGGATTTTTCTTGTGCAAAACCTTGTCTATTAAAACGAAATTTTCTGCCCTTCTTGTTCTAATATATGGGATGTCGTCGTTATCAGTCCTTTCCAAGATGGCAATTAAGGGTTGCAGATCAAAATTGCTATGCTGTGTCTCTGGTAGGGTAGTTGCATTGAAAATGTAGCTGGGGATATCTAGTGGCGTATCTTTTTCTTGTTGGTTAATCAACGTGCTGGGTATCGTGAAAGACAGTCGGCAGGTTTTTGTCTGCTTCCATTTTTGTGCACTATTTGAATTTGATAGTTATATTCGACTAGTTTTTGCCCATCAAGCTAGTTTGCTTCCTGCCCTGTCCTGTCTGTGACAACGGGCAGTTGTGTTTGTTTGCTATTGTGCAAGTATTATTACCAGCTAAAGATAGACCTCGAGTAAGATAGTATAGCTATATATTTTCCTACTAAAAAAACCGTTGTTGTTTTAAAGTTAATAATAAATAGATATTCCAGTTTGAATAAAACACGATGATGACTTCAGTAGCATTCAACCTATTGAGTAGCTTAATCCGAACGGTCTAATCACGGACGTCCGTACGGTCCGTATTGTCAAAATTGGATTATCGTTTTTAATTGGTCGAAGGTGTTCGTACGTTATCGTGGCGCACATTTGGTCGTAATTTTTCCCGCGTAATATTACTTAGAAAACTAGAATCTTCATTTTATCGTGTATAAATTGTTGAGGAATTAAAAAATGTATAAAATCCTATTGTAATCGGATGTCCATAGATTATCGTAGATGAGGATGATATTGCGGACTCCGGATGACGCGTAAGGTTTCGTTCGAGTAGTACAATTCCTTTCAGATTTTGTGAGATGTAACAGGCACAAGAAAATAGACCACGATGCTTTTCAATGTTGAATTTGCAAATTCTTGCAACTTTTTAAACTGCTTATTGAAGAGCTGCAACCTTAATTACAAAACTTCACCTTCTGAATTCAAGAATTAAGATAATTAACAAGTTAACGTGAAGTAATCACTTTATGATTTGCAGAGTATTGTTAATTAGATGGAATAAACAGTGTTTCTGTAGGTGGGTTGGTGTTAGTTCACTGTATTCCCTTGGGAAATACCTATCTCAATTACAGGAGGTGCTTGAATCTTCCTGAGACGTCTATGAATCTCAGGATGTTATTCAAGGACGTAACTCGGACTTTCTCAAACCTCACTCCTGGCGGCGCGGCTGAATAAACTAACTGTTCCCACAACTGTAATTCAAAATGTAGTGCATGGGCGTAGAACGTATAATAATTTATTTACTCAAAATAAGACGTTTAGTACATTTGAAATAGATTTAAAGAAGAACTAGTATTAGAAGGCTTTGGTAAGTAGTTCCTAAGGCTACATGTTACCATAAACATATTTGCATTAATAGATTTTGCTCTTGACGTTAACAGATTACTATATTACTCTGATGCAAGATATTCAACTTTTAAAATATTTTGAAAATCAACATAAGTAATACTTGAAATGAGTTGTATGCAGGAGATTTAAAACCCACAATTATTATGTCTATGCTACTCGGAGATAAAGAGTGTGGATTTGGGGTGTAGCAAAAAACTGGATAAAATGAAATGATAGAGGATTAACGATGTTCACTTTACACAGTATCATTACAGGTTCGATTTGTATAGGGTGGTATAAAGAATGTACTGCTCCCTTCTTTAATTGTAAGCGGACCAACCTCGTTTTCCTGGAGTTGCATCCGAATACCATTCTTCTTCTTATTCTTATGGCTGTGACTCCGCAGCACGTAGGCCTAATTGGTTCATTGTACATCCACCGCTAGTTCACCGGGATTCTCCTTGTACTGACCGGTACTTAAGCCAAAGGCTAGTACCCCGCTGGGGGAGATATCTTGTAGTTCCTCTTGTTCCGGAAACGGGATGCCGAGGTGTCGATGCCTCAGTACCATTAGTCTGGGGCAATGGGTGAGAAGATGAGGGAAAGATTCCTCCTATTCTCCATAGAACCTGCACATGGGGTCGTTTACTACTCCCATGGTGTTAAGGTGTTTGTTAAAAGGACCATGGCCGGTCGGGAAACCTACCACGATCCTAATGTGTTTCCTACTTAAGCGTAGGAGTTGTTTGGAACGCCATGGCGAATGTTCTCGGATGAGAAGCTTTGACTGACGCAGCCCTGTATGCAAGGTCTAGTGGATTTTGAACTGGGAGCGAGCCTAGGTCCGAATGCCATTACGAATCATTTAAATTCAATTTGTTGAGGAAAACAAAAATTTAATTCATCTGAGACAGAGCTCGCGGTGCTGGTGTAGCTTCGTCCAGACCTGGTATGGGCGCTGCTTCACTATTGAAAAGACTGGCGATGGTGGGTAACTTCCCTAAGACCTGGTGTAGCTACTGTTTCGCTCTCGGCGGGTTTCGCCAAGACCTGCTGTACTCGCTGCTTCGCTCTTAAGACGTTTGGCTCTGGACCGTTCGTTTGTTCAATCCGGTGCAAGGTGGAGCTCTTGAAGAAGCTGCAGGGTTGCTTCGTTTTATTGTTTAAACCCTTTGTCTTGGTTTTTGAAAATAAACTAACTTATTTGTGCGTTGCTTATAATAATAATATCCTTGTCCAAGTGTCGTTGCGTAGCAATATATAAACCAACATTTACAAATGTGGGAAATGTTATATAAAACAGAAGTCGCCGTTGCTTAGTTAGGCCTGCACAATACAAACAAATATTTCTAGGAAAATTTTATATTTACGAATCGGAGATCATAGTTACATAGCAACGTATAATATAATTAAACCTGCGTAATTGCTGCTATTTCTTTATTGTAGATAGATGGTCAAGGATGGTCGAGGGCATTAAATTAATGAATTATGTTAACTTTAATACTTCCTTCTGATTTTCTTTGTACAAACTATCCCAAACAATTGACAATCAAAATATGACGTAGTTAATATACCTAACATGCGTTAAAAAAATTAATTGGGCTTTGGATATCACAGTTTTGCTGATTCTACCACACTGGTTTTGAATGCCTGAGGAGCTTTATTAAAAGAGCGACTATTTTTGAAAATGCTAAATAAGAAGTGTTTTTGTGATTAAATAGAAATTGATTTTATAATAAAAATTTTGTAATTTTATCTCATACTGTGTGGATCGTTCACCCATCATTGTCAAATCAGCGGAAGCCGCAGGGTTAGGAAGGAACAATTCGCGTGAGTGGTGCCTGCAGGATGAAGGAATGGCAGAATTAATGTGACGTCATGTCCGTGTCGCCACCAGGTGATTAATGTGAATCAGATTTAGCATAGAAATACATTTATCCCCATCAGAACTCCGGGTTATGTATCGGGTTGGAGTGTTCACCCCTACCGTTTACATTTAAGTGCTGAGGTTATATTCCACGAGAGAGCACTAACGTCTTTTAAGATTTAATCAGCCGTGTATTCAGAAGGAAATACTCAATATTGACAAAAATACAGGGAGCGGTATCATTTGGACCTTATTCGTGTTTAACAAGTAACTTGCGTGTGCTTATAAATGTATATGCAGGGCAAGAAATATCAGAATCTGCATTTTACATTGCATAAAAATATGTAAATATAATTTTCTTCACACTTAGTGTGCAGAAAAAGCACGTTCATGCAGTTGGAATCTTATTTTGCAGCCCCTCAAATAATCGATTTCCTTAAGTGAAAAATATCTACCACCTTTCGCCCCCTCCCCTGTCTTCCTTCAGTTTGCATTTAAATTTTTAGTGTAGCACGCTTTCTTTGATAATAGTAAAAATAGGTCGTGTAACCAAGAGTAAATGTTTGTAGTTTTACAAACATTAATCTTTGCATAAAGGAGGTTGGTCCGCCAGAGAAAGGAGGGAAAAAGAGAAGACTGACATTTAAAGTTCTCTCATAAGGGCGAAACTGCATTATGGTACCAAGCCAATGTCGTAAGAGTAGAAGTTTTTCAACAACAATTGTTGCTAATTTTTATTTTATTATTTAAACAACCCTTCAACCACAAAATGATCATAATAATCATACGTGTAAATAGCACCATCTAGATTTTTTTAACTAATTCTCGTAAGAACATAAAACTCCTATTTTAACAGTTATTTCAAACTTGAAATTGAGAAATAAATAAATAAGGGAAAAAAGCAATTGTTTTTCTATAGTAAAATGGCCATTAAATCAATATTTATGTTAGCAAACGATAACGGCAAACAAAACTAAACGTACAAAATATTAAAATTAAAATTCCTCTGCCACACACAAAAAAATAAGAATAGACGTTTGTAAAATATAATTACTTATTCAAAGCAACTCAACTTTAGCTGCAAACAAAACCATCCAAATAAGAATTCGGCATAAATTGTTTCATTATAAAGAAATTCTTGTGCGAGCTAACCGGCGGAAGCAGAGCAGAAAAGCAAATAACACAATAACTTGGGTAATTTAACATTACGTAACGCGAAAACATAAAATTCATTATTTTTTAACTATGCTCAAACATTGTTTTTGTTTATTTTAAGACTTAAATAATTAAGTCAATTTCGTAGCAAACATTAAATAATGGCCTAATGGTACTCACCCGAAAGCCAAATTTTAAACACTACGATGCTTGCCTTATTATGCGCTAAAGCCATTGACCCTAGTAAGCTATGGGTCCCCGGTTCAATACTGGCTTGAATAAGAACTTATTATGTCGTTCATTTGCGTTAGGTAATGAGGTTAATTATTGCACTAGTTTAAAATGAATTAGGTAATGAGTTCATTACACAACTCATTCTATTTAGACAAACAAAACTGAAGCTTTGTGTATCAGAAAACTGGTTGGTTGCCATAGTATTGAACAAATCGAATCTATCTCGTTCATTTGATTTTAAAACAAATTTATTTTAAAAGTGACTTGACATTTGCAAATAAATTAATGCGAAATATCAAATATCATTTCAAGCAAAAAATGCGATTATTATGGCACTCGTTTGATTACACGACTCGGTCTACGACCTTGTCGAGCAACTTTCAAACTCGTGTTATAATAACGCCTTTATTCCACTAATAACATAAAAAAGAATAAAGTCGGTGGCACTACACTCCAATGAGGAGTATGGCCTGCAATGCGGTGGGTCAGGGCCACCGGACCATCGCTTCCTATACCCAGCCGTCTCGCACTCTTATATGAAGTACAGGGTGGTGTGGTAAGCACCACACCTTAGACGGCTGCCTTACTTCCCTCACCCCTCGAGGGGTTTGGTTCCCAATTTTTAAAAAGCGACTGGGTAGGCCGCCCGCCAGGCATCCAGTCTTCGGGTTTGAACCCAAGACCTTCCGCGTAGCAGACAAGTGCCCTAACCACTCGACCACTCTGGCGCCCCACTAGCAACATAAATAACTAATATGTATTATACTGATGTTGACTAACAATTTTAAGAAAATTAAAAAAAAAACTGTTTGCATTTGATCTCAAAATAAATGCGTTAAGTAAACTAACCTCATTCATTTAACATATTTGATGGAAATGTTGTAATTTTCGCTAAATAGTGATGCATATCTTACATGACAAATTTGGTAACAGTTAGAGCACCTTCCAATCGTGTATAGCAGAGATAGCCCTATGTCCCCGGAAGTTATCTTTAATAGCTAGATGACTTTATCCTAGCGCTGTTACTGATTTTAGTCTCCCATAATAAAATCTTTAGCTTTTTATCCCTTTGTTGCAAAAGTGTGAATTTAAGATGCAACACTCTAGGGTTGCCTCAATGGATTTAGTTGTACAGAAAACGAATAGTTTCTGGTGTTCTGATGTTGTGTATTCTTATGAGCACTTAAGAAGGTTTTAACCACTGAGGTCATACAGCCCTTATTTACCATGCCTTTATTTTGCAAAACTATTACAATTATCCTGGAAAGTTCAGCGAGTGGAAGTTAAACTCGCTCGCGTTTAGCGCCGTACCTCCGACGCCTGGAATTCTGGTCGTTACTACAGCACCGGTACCAAAAACTGTGGTAGGGTTAAGATGTTCAGGTAATCCCCCAAAAATAAAACCTTGTAGAAGGTTTAAGTAATAAAATGCTATTTCTTTGACATGGTCACTAATTTATGTCCTCGATACATATTTAATGATGTTAGAATAAAAATAACAAAAAATATGCAGATAATTATGGTCTACGTTGCAAAATAATTAAAATCGCCTTGTCAGTAAATGTTTGTTTGCGTAACTAAACAACAGCGACTTCGATTGTTATAATAAACTTCTCCCATCTGTAGATGTTTGTTTATGTTGCTACGCGACAGCCCTTGAAAAAGGCTTAAAAGCAGCAACATTTACGCCGAACAATCAGCTAGTTTTCAAGATTGAACTGACCGCTCCAAGAAACAAACCCCTTGAAAATTTTTGTTCAAAACCCGTAAACCAACCTCGCAGCTCATGTTAGAGCTGCACGCTGCCTAAGGATCGAGCATTAGCCCCGGTCTAAAGCAAATCATCCTCACGGGCTTTTCTACGAGTTAATCAGCCCCAACTCTTTCAAGAGCTCGGAACCCGCTTCGGGATTGAACTATCCATTGGTCTGACATTAAACAACCCTAAAAATGCTTTACATAGCTAAGCAAAAGTTATGTCAAGTTGCGTAGAAGCCTCTCAGCACCGTTAGGCCCTTTAAGAGCGAACCAGGTTTCAGCAAAGTCCCCCAGCCAAACTTCTTCCCAGAGCTCTGCAAACCAACGTCCCTTTAAGAGCGTCGCATCAGCTTGATAGAACCAACAGGACAACCAGAAGTCACAGATCTGCTTTCTACCACAACCTTCAGAAGCTCCAGATGGAGCTCTTTATTTTTCTTTATACTTCTCCTTATAGTGCCATACCCTATTCAGGGCGTTGGCTGCCTCTCTCTTATGTCTGTGTTTGGTGAGCGGCGATAGACAACTTGCACATACAACAGACATAGGGGACCTACAGTTTAACGTAGGCTCCGAACCACAGGAAGTGCATGCACTTCTTCTCCAGAAAGGTTTTCCTGGGGAAAAATCCACCTCGCTGGTTTCCCGTTGCCTTGCGAGGGAGAACGACCGGGCCGGAGATCGAACCCGGATCCGCTGCATTGTTCTGTGTAAATAATTCTAATTAACTGTTTTCTAAATGTCTGTGGTTATAATTTTTTTTAAATTTTTTTGTTTGTTAAATAAATAGCTGATACGAGTAAAGGTGTTAATTTTAGATCGAACTGTGAAATAACAGCACCTTTCCACTAAAAACCAGATACGTATTTCGACAGCAAAGCTATCATCATCAGTGGTAAACTGACACAGTGTCAGTACTTGTGTGGAATGGTGCTTTCATGCCTGGATGTCAAAATTTCGATTTTTTTTAAACGTTATATAACAAGGTTGTGCAGAGCAATTACTTTAAAAATTGTAGAATACTAATCTGAACTTCTTTATTAGATAAACCAATGTTTAACGAAAACCAGGCCCCTCTCAGTTTTTGGTAGATTGTTTTAGTTTTCCTTAGATATCACTCTTGTAACGATGGTTAAGTTAGCACAAAATTAATGGCTGGAGCAAATGAGATACGACAAGAATGTAACGCATGCGCAAATTAATTATTTTATAACAGTAGAATTCTAAGCCAAGCTTATTTTTCAGAAGTGCTAATTTTAAAAGCAGTTAGTTATTTAGTTAAAGTGGTTTTAGTAACGAGTTATATTGTTTTCTGTGAATTTTCACGCTACTTCTCAAGCTTGGTTTGTTAGTTTTTCTGGAAAATTTTATAACAAGCTGTAATATTTTCACTAAAGAAATTCCACTTGAATACGTAAGCGAGAAAACGAAGCGTGTAATAAGTAATAGTCTGGGCGCGTAATATACTCAAACTGCAGGCATAAATTCAGCGACAGAGAAGGCAGCAACAACACCATGTTCAGCCCTAAATCGATCTTTGTGACCCGAATACGCCAAGCTCGCACTCCCGCTATGTTCTGTATTCCAGTGTGAAGTACTGCTAGGTGAAGTGCTGGTATGAGGTCAACTTGGTTTTCCGGACTGCAGAACATGTATGCACGAAGTTCTCTCTACATGTACACATAAATAATTAGAACGTCTGGTTTGTATATCCAATGGTGATTGGTTTATCGTCCAACGTTTTTTTTTATTTAAATTTCAAGAGATATTAACTGAATTGATTTCACTCAACCACGAATTTGTAAAATGACAAGGATTTTATGATAACGTTTGTAGAATTATTGAAAAGGTTCTTTTGTTTTGGATTTTATCAAATATAAAGCTGGGTGGAAGAAACATATTTCACTCAAAATATTATTTTGCTGTAAATTTTAGGTTTTTATTACTACAAGACCTCAGAAAGGTGTAAAAAGGAATACTAAGTTTTCATTAGCGAACAGTTGATGAGGTTTTGGGAACATGAATCAGAGCCTGTTTAAACTTTTGAGTGTTTCGTGTCAGCTAAAAGCCTTAATTTTACACTTGTCAATTTACAAAGTTCATAAGTATGAAAACTTAAACGTAAGTTTTTTGCTAAGTTTTTCGGTAATGTTATATTTCCCATTGAAAAATAATATAATATTCAAGCAAATTTTTCCATTTTTGAAAAAAGTACGTTGTGGTACCCAAGGAATCCGAAAACAGCATCTTTACTCGAAAATGGGTTATCACACTGACATAAAGTTTGAGAGACAGAACGTTATTAAACAATTATGACAGAATTCTACAATGTTATGCCCTCGGCCAGCTTTGATTTATGTTCTACGATTTTCAAACTAATAGTTGTTAATATAGTCGTATCTACCACGCCCCATCTGTACAGGTTTTTTGTATTTGTATAGTTCATTTTATATTAAATTCACCCTCTTTGTTAATAAGCAATTGTGCATTGTTTTTTATTTACATTGCTACGCAACGACATTCGAAAAACGCTATGTAAAACTAGCATTTAATAAAAAAATGTCAATTTACGCTTCAGGTTTGATTCGAACGATCCAAAGAACAAACAAGCGCTGCTTTAGGTTCGAGCATTAGGTTCTGGGCCAAGGCATACCAACCTAGCACGCTTCTTCTACAGCGCCGCTGCATCAAACTACTTTTAGAGGCCGCCTTCCGGATCGAGCAAAAGATTAAACACCAAAGCGCTTCCCAGCACCACGAGCTGCTTTAAAAGCCAAGCAGCTGCTTCAGGATTCGGTTTTTTCAAAAGCGAAGGAGCAGTTACACCAGGTCTTGACGGCGCGGCGCTATCCCAACACTACGAGTTTTTTCTGTAATAAAACCGCGCTGCGCCAGGACCACCTCCAGGACATGCAAGCCCCCGGCCCGGTCTCTAAGCGGATGACTTTAAAACTCTAGCCCGAGCCCCTTGTTCTTTATTTTTTTAAACTAATTTATTCACATAAAACTTGTTAAACTAATTAACTATTTGTATTGATTCTTATTCTTTGTAAATAGTGTTGAATTAATCGGTTTGTTTAATATTGTTCTGTTTTTCATGTAAAATATGATTTAAATATAATTTTATCTGTCAAATAAATACTGACACTTTGAAATGTTTTAGGCACTTTCAAAATCATAGAATTTGTTTAAATTAAGGTTTTAAAATTTTCAAAATATTGCAGCTAAAAAACTGGTAGCAAGGTTCATTTAAAATTTTGTTAACCAATAAAGCGAAGAATCAGTTACAATTTTACTTTTCTTTCCCAAAAGTCATTGTTTTGTATGTGGCGGGATGATCAAACACCCTCATTTGAGTGAGAGGTGTGACAAAGACACCTTACGCGGAGTCGGCGCTGCAACGGCCACTCCGGTGATTTTGGCTTGGTACGTTCACCTCTCCTCGGAGAGGTTCAAGGTTTACCTGAGTTGGACCATGGAGAACTGGGTTAGTGATTTTATTAGGTGATGTGTTACTAGCCCTTAGTATAGGAACTTAACTCCTGAGCGGTAGCGCGTCCTCTGTAACGGAATACCCGCCCGTCCAACCAGTAAATTTATTGGCTAGGTACCACGGGAACCAAGTCCGAGCCCGCGAGAGGGTAGCATCTCCGCCTTTATCACGGCGTAGGACTCGTGGCTGCAGTGGTAAGCCTATGCAGACTACGAGGCTAGGGACGTCTTGGTGCGGTGCGACGAGTGAACTGCGTTGCAGCTGGAGCGCTGATCAGCAGAATCACTAGAGATTTAAGTAATCTCCCTCCAGTAGTATGGACTTGGGACTCGCAGCTTGATGTCAAGACTGGTAGCTTGTTCTCGTTGAACCGTTACTAACTTGGGCAGGGGCGCTTTTTGAACGTAACTCAATCCGGCCCGAAAAGGTACGTGGCAGATTGAGGCTCGCGCTAGGTGCCGCCACGTTAAACTAAAGAAGTTGCTGTAGTGGCCGCCTCACAGTAACTCTGTGGCGTTCTCTATGGGTTGTTGGAATTAATTGTGTCTTTATTTAAGAAAGGAAAAACGATAAAAACACGTTTAAGTTCAATTGCTTATCAGTGGTAGTACAAAGTTTTTTTTAGATATAATAATATTTAGCGGAATGAATCCTCCCATTTTCCCCAATTTGTGCAAAAAATTTTCTTCGGGACTTTGATGCTTTTATACTTAATCCTAATCACATAATTTTTCTTACAGGTAATCGGTTTTGGCATTAATTTTTAGGGAAGCAGAATTTCGACTTGTAAGTACGCTTGTATTCTCACACAGGCACAGCACCTGCCAGACAGGTGATTCTCGTAGCATTGTGGTACTGTGATCCTATGCTAACTGTTGCTGTTAGAAGGTGGATAAAAAATATTTTAGAAAATATAAACAGTAAAGACTACTGCTAAGCACTGGTGCTAGTTTGGGAAAGTGCAGTTAAAGTCCTTTGTTATTTTATTGTTAAATTTTAGATTCATGGTACGGTAACAGTTAATTGTTTGAGAATATTTTATATTTTATTTAAATCGACGAATACTTTTAAAAATATTAATGCATGAAAAGGTCCGATTGCTGTAGCGGTCTAGGTGCTGAGATCTTTAACCAAAGCGTCCAGGCTTCAAGGGTGCATTAGATCAAAATTTAAAAATTGTAGTGCTCGCTTGGAATGTCTCGGACAACCATAACTGTACTGATGTAGGTTGTGTTGCCTATAGCTCGCAGAACTGTCTTTGAGAGTTAGCGGGCTTCAGCTTGACTTCTACTACATCGACGATTATCCTGGTAGAATTTGTGGGGATGAAGTGCATGGTACTTCCGTGCGTCTCTGCGTTTTGTAACACTTTAACGCACCACACAGCACAGGAGTTAAACAATTCTGATAAGAGGTACGCAACCGTCAGATGAAGAATACATAAACACCCAGTTTATTTAAGGTGAGCTTTAAATTTATTTGCTAAAATATGCAGAAGCAGAGTAACAATCTCACAGGTTTAATAATTCCTGAATAATGTTTTACCCTTACTTTTTTTTATTATTCAAACTTTTAGTTATTATGTACAATTGGAGGTAAAACAGAAACACTATTCACTATAATTTGCTTTATTACCAGTAGAATAATGTTTGCAATTTAAATTTCCTTCAGTTAATAACCCGTTTCGACCTGCTGTTGCATTTTTCATTTACATAAAATCACTAATGATACCAAATATTGAGATAGTAACCAGTTTCAATAGCTGTTGTTTGAATCGTTGGGTTCTACATTTTGTTCTATTCAAATATTTTTCCTACTTTCATGATTAAGAGCAGTGATGCCACATTAACATCTTTTGTACTGCAGCATATTGGTTTTTTTCTCGTTTATATTCACATTTATTTTCTGTAATTTTTAAAACTGTAAATAAAAAGGCGAGTTACTGAAACGAAACAAAAATTCCGATCAAAAATTAATAGTGGGCGTACTAAAATTTGTTTCTGTTCATTATCAAGTTTATTATTTGTTTCAAAATTCTGGTGAAAATTCATTTTTTTATATTTACCGGCCAGATTTTGACGAAGTAATAAAATAAAAAATTTAAGACAAATCCAATGGTTCTCTAAGATTTTGGTATAAATTATGAATGAACCTGTTTACTTAAAAAATAGTTATCAGTTGGCATAAAAGTGCTTATTGTAATAGCTCAAAGAGGAGAGGCAGTATTTTAAAATCCTAAAAACTGTTACATTTGACAAGCTTTAAAATTACGGAAATTTTCTTCAAGTATATTATTTTTTTGCGTAGCAATACAGTATTCTTAACTCTTTCGTGTGTTAAACATAAAGATGATCTATGCAAGCATACGAAATCAATTGCAAGGTGCGAAAAATTTAGGTTAGTAATTAGTAAGAGCCGAAGACGGCACGCTGCGGCGGTCGAACTGTGCTTGTTTAGCAAGAAATTGCGGTTTGAGATAGAAAATGTTGCATTGCTAAGCGTGTGACAATTTTGTTTATTGTATTCAATTGTTTCATGGTTTTACAAGTTTGGTACCCGGGATCCGCACGCTACAAAGCCTGCGACATAATGAAAAGCTCCATCCCATTGCTCGCACTCAAATCTTTCAGAAGGGCGTGGTCTTGCACAACTACACAATAAACTTTATCGATAAGCTGGATATTGCTCCTTCTCCTCCTCTCATTTTCTTTCTTTCTCTCCCTCTCTCTGCACCCCGACCGTTAGTTGTCTCGCTCTTTTTCACCACAATTTACCAATTGCGTATTATAAAAAATAAAAAATGCACTCTTAGGTTTACAAAAACGTGGAACTTTTTGTTTGCGTTGTCAGACATTTGTTTATATTGACCGTAACGGCTTTACTTTGCATCAAAATCGTACCCAACGCAGATCATCAGAGAGGAAGTTGTGAAGTAGTTGTATTTCCCGGAACCGGAAGCTACTGCTCGAGCTTATGATTTAAAACTTTTGCCTGATCTTGAAATCCAATTTGCTTTTTCTGTGTATATAAGAGTGAGAACCTGAAAGTTAAACAATATGCAACCCAATGTTATATCTTCAAAACTAAGGCCGCTACCAATTTTTAAAAATAGATGACTAAATGTAAATTTAAATCGCTTATTGAGACGATACTATTTAAAACGTAAATAGCATGGAAAAATACCAGCGACCCGTTTCGCTCTTTTTATTTATCTTTCAAGCTCGTACAGTTATATGTATCACTCTGTATAAACAGCTTGTTTGCACAGAAGACGCAAGTTGGTTTTCAAGATCGAGCCAAAGCTTTCGATTATAATCTAACCCACAGATCGAGCACTAGCTTCCGGTCTCGGGAAAGACAACCACTACAAGAACTTGTCTTGAAGTTTCTGAAGCCGCTATCGTCTGGCTAGATTGACAGCCTTCCAACCCCGTTTTCTGAGATCTCCAGGATTACGTTTGTAATTCAAGTGTAGGAGTAGAGTACGATTTGAAATAGTTGCATCAAAGTTACCTCCCAATCAGTGTACGAACGCGCCAGATAAAACCACTGCAACCGACCATTTTTCTTTGGAAAATAGAGTCAACTCAACACCCCCAGGCCGGCACTCTACCGTTATTACCCAGATTGGAGTCGTAGATTCCTGGCCTTTTTTGGGATGATAAGCAACCGCATCCTCGGCGCGTGAAGCTGATGTGTACGTACGCTTTGAGGAGGAACCTACCCCGGTTTATATCCCGTCCAACTATTGAGTCGCGTTCCAAGAGTCCAGAAAACTCGATACTCTCGAGAACTCCAACAACCGAACTTCTTAGCACGCTTCATTCGATGGCACTTTATTTGCTAGAAGAGAGGGAGACCACATCACTAGAACCCCGCAAACCCCGATTTCTTGGAATTACACCCGAAACTACGAGACTATAAAGATTTCGTTATTTCTCTGACCCTTTCAGTTGGCCAGGGTGGTCCAGACACCCGATGTAGTTATTGTGTGCGCCTAGGAAACGCTGCCATGCAGGGCGCTGCCATAACTTGATAAACTGTGTATGTATAATGAATCTCATGAACTTTCTTTAACATTGAAAGAACTTATTTTGTTTGTCCAAGTACAAGTTGATAAAACCTGTCGAAGCAGCTAGTTGTACGCTTGGGTTGTAAGTGATTCCTCGCCCTTGGTAATTGATAATGTTACTTATGGCAAATAACAAATATTAACTAGCAACCAGAAACGTATATTTTAAGGGCAGCATTGAATGCCTATTTTACATAAACTCATTCTTTCGGGAGGGACAGATTTCAAAAGGTGAGAAAATTGCCATGGATGCGATTTTCGTTGATCGGGCGAACAATCGGTGTTCGGCGTGAAAATCGTTGTATTATTTTCTTACCGGTTATTAGGTTTGTTTAGTTGGTGCACTGAGATAATGCTGTAGTATATTCAAAGAGTTAACTACTAGAGGCTAGGTGGGATTTCCACTAGAAATAGGTCTTTCGTCTATAATATAGTTGGAGTACATCGTTTTTTACCACCATACACTGGTTTATTCAACAAGTAGTTGCCAGATCAGCATAAACTTTCAAATCATATACAATCATATACATTTCGTATACTAACACAATATTTTGAAAATTATATAATAATCGAGCATAATTTCAGCTGTGATTTTCTACCGCTATTCTGGAAATAGATACAAGGTTGTGTTTAAAAAGTATATCATAAGGCATACTTATACTTTATTAGTCATATTTATGCACGCGTATAACTACATTTATTTAAGTGCGTTAATAATTTAACATAGTTCGAGCGTTGAAGATTGTATGCATATTCACTTGAAGCAAAATTGTGCTACATTATGTATCTTAAAATCCTATAAAATATCAACGCTAAAGTATTTGAAAACTTCTTAAAAATTTAAAGCTGCTGAAGTCAAGTAATGGAGTGCGAACTTTACAGAAACCCCTCTACAATATTTCAGTCTGCCCTTTTGAACTTTGACATTTTACGCAAGTTTAAAGCGTAATTGGTGAGTGGAGGCTTGCATTTTATAGCAAGAATGAGTGACTTCTACATGTTAAAGAGTTCTGTAAATAGTCGTTAGTGTAGCCGTCGTTTTTGCGGTAATTTTTTTATGCTAATTTCTATATAATTGACATAGATATATGATGTCACAGATATAGTACGACTAATTTAAACAACCCACTTACAAATCAGTGGTGCAGATACATGGGGGGACTTAGGGGTTTTCTTAATTTTTTTTATATTTGATTTCTTTCAGAAACTGGTTGCAAATTTAAATATCGGGAACAAAAGTACACAAAAACTGCATTCTTTATTTTTTTGCCAGACCATTACAGTATGTTTGACCTATAAGTGTTCCGCATGTGTAAACTGTGTTGAAATAAAAATTGAAATGATCAAAGAATTAAGTGTACCATGACAAAAATTTGATTTAATTGATAATTAATTTGTTATTCTTGATACTACAACTAACAACTAAATATGGGAGTAGGAGAAATAAAGGGGACATACAAGTAAACTGAGTATAAAGGTAAAAAATAAAAAAAAGAAACAAAAGACCAAGTACGGCGGAAAAAGTTGAAGTAAAAGCAAGTAATAATAAAAAATTCAAAATAACCTTAGAAGAAAACAGATTTAAATGAATAAATTGGAATGATAAATGCAAAACAATCAGAACAGAAGCAGTAGAATTAAAAACGACATAAACGAGAGCTAAGGTTAAATACCATAAGGTTCTTATTAGTTATTAATAATAGATGGCCAGGTGGTATTAAAGAAGAAGACACGATGGAAACAAACAACTCATAGAAGTCTTGAAATGAAAACAGAAACGATGCAGAAACAAGCGGATAAAGAAGGACAAATTATGGAACAGGACAAAGTCAGCATGCAAAAATCAGCGAAGCACTTCGCCTGCATTTTACTATACTTTAAAAATTGTTGCGTATCATATTTTTTAAAATATGTTTGGAGCATTTTTAGCAAAAGCTCACCAGCGTGTCGTACTACTTAAAAACCGAAACCAGTAAGTTTCTTAAAAAAAAAAATTTTTTTTGGAAGCAGACTTCTTGGGTTTAATGAAAATCAAAAACCAAGAGACAAATTGGCACGTCAAAATTTGAGTGGGAGAAGGAAACTTAACTCCCCGCATTTTAGCTACACCAACAAATTAACTTGTGATCTTATTCTAGTATCACTCATAAGTAATTTAGCTTAAACAAAAATTTTTATTTTCCCCTGCCTGTTACATAAAAGAGCATTAACTTTAGAATTTCCAAATCCATGGAAGGTGTCACAGAGAAATTAGCGGCCTGAAACACGAGCCAAATTGTAGCTTATCTTTAGATTTATTAGAGTATAGATATAAAAAAAATCTCGTTAGCTATGTTTTGGGCAATCTTTTCTTAAAAATACCAAAGTTTAAAATTTTCTTTACTTGGGTTTTAGCAGTGAAAACAGGCCGTACTTCCGCTTCTAGTTTCAGATTTTTTTAAAGTTTCTTTTGTATTGTGAATTTTTGATATACTGCCAGATTCCAAAGCTGATCAAAATTCGACCCTCCGCTCGGGAGTTATGATACCTTTGTTAAAAACCTAATTTTTTAGTTTCCTGTAGGTTCGAAACATGTATTTCGGGCAAAATCTCGAAATTTTCGTGAAATTAAGAGAGAACAAAGAGAGAAATATAAATGAGGAGCGAAATAGGCGATAAACAGGGAATGAAAGAAACGTAAAAGAGAAAATAAATAAGAGAACAGAAATAACTAATCAAAAGCAGCAGCAATATAATATAACTGTCAATGATTTTCATACAAAAGAGAATTGGTATACTTTATAAGAAACGATCTTCAGCTACGTATTAGGAAAGAGAACAACCAAAGTTACAACTCAGTGCATTGAGATAAACAGTACGAAGCTTAAATTTAAAAAAAATTGAGGAATATACAGAACCAAACTGATTATAACGAAAACCAGAAAAAGCTTATATGACTCAAGGAAGGAAGTAAAAAAGTACAGAAACAATGTATTGCGGTAAAGTGCACCCATTTTATAATGTTCAATAACTCAAAACAAAGAATAAATGAATTGTTGTTTATCCTACGCTGACCGTGAATCGAACCCGAGCGCGTTTAATTGAGCAGTGCCAAAGTCAGCGGCCTTAACCGCAGTTCTAGCAGCCGCCCTCAAGTAAATTGTTATTTTTATATCTGTATACAAAATGTTACCTGCTACATCACAAATACCAGTATGGTATTTTTATACTTCATTGACGAAAACCCTCCGGGAAGAAATTTACTTCAACCAAATGTTTCTGGGTTTGGCTTACCTGTAATAAAAATAACGCATTTATTTAGATTAGTTAATAAAAACATAAATGAGAATTAACTGTATTAATCTAAGTTTGAAAGCTTTGTAAATCGAAATTTAATTACTAGTAACACCTTTGCTAATTGCACTAATTAGCGTAATTAGATTTAAATGCGTTTTACTCGACAGAATAATTATTGTACTGAAGATATTCTGTTGAGTGTTTCATACATCACGTGCGTCACGTGACCAAATAGCAGCAGCTTTTGGTTGTAGTCCGTAACATAGACTAAGCGGTTTAACCTAAACAGCATAGCAGTTTGTATTGTTTGTTAAAATATTTTACATCTTCCTAATAAGTAAAATATAGATAAAATCGTTAATCGACGTTAATAAAACAGTGATAATCATTGTAACATGCCCTACCACGGAAAATATAAGCTCTAATCAACTGTTTAGTTGTGATTGCGAAACAGGTTCACAATTAGTTTTTTATTTTCTTAGATGAACTTCTGCGCATATTGAATTTGCAATACAAAAGCTCTTTAGGTAGTTTTTTTTACCAAACAATTAAAAAAAGGCACTACAAAACTAGAAAATTCACGACAAAAATAATCATAATTGCGTTTACACACAGGTGCCACAGCTTGTACTATTTCTACATACCAAACAACAAACCAAGAGCGCAGTAACGGCTAAGCAAGCTCTGACGTCACGGATGCATGATATATTGCACTGGAATATGGAAGCACCGCACATCAACAAATAAACAAAACTAGCTAAGCCCCTGACCTTTTGATAACGTCGAAATATAAGACATGTCCAACATGATTGCTACATAACCTTCGCTCAAAATAAATATACGCTGTCTCGAGATGTAAGAGCGGTGATAGCTCACAGGTTAGGCGCTTAGTCTCTGACGCTAAAGGTCTACGGTTCGATTCCCCGCCGAAGCCATGCAACAATAAAAATCTATGCCGCAACCCGCCACTCACATTCCACAATCCGGTGTAGGCAGCCGTGGGGTCTTAATGCCTAAATCCTTATCTGATATTTAGTCGTTCGGATTCGACGTTAAACTGTAGGTCCCCCGTACTCCACCTTAGCACTAAGGAGAGTACGAGGCAGAGAAGAGTGCCGGTGCCCAGCAGTGGGACGTAAAGGCTAAAGGCTGTCTCTTTTTATTTATATTTCTTAATTTTTTCCCCTTCCACCATTGCATACAGGTTTATTTATCAAAACTTAAGGTTTTTTTGCGAGGAAGTTAAACTATTGTGGTTGGTAAACTCTAGAAGATTAAAGTTGTCTGTTTTTTTAAATAGTCACTTTTATATATAAAAACATGCATTACTTTTTAAGCAAAACTTAAAGATAATAAGACTCGAAAACTTCGAAGTTTGCTAGAATCTATAATAAATACGATCAAGGTCTCCGCTTTAACTGAAATTCGCAGTGTTCCATAACTGTATGATTTATAAAATTATACAGCGGAAATTACAAAATGAAATGACTGCAATCTTGGTTACTAAGGAAATTGTATGTGAAATTGTTGCTCGCGATTCGACATTCAAAACCAGTCCTTTGACTAAATCAGATCGTATGCCGATACTGAATAACGTGTGGTTAATACAGGTATCTGTATTTAATGTATGTATTGAATATGATCGTTTAGAATTTAGTGGATATGTTACGCCAAATTTGTGTAATTACCTATATCACGGGGACGTAATTAAATTATAGCTTACTCCTAGCTCTATTTTCATACAGAAATAAAAAAAATCGCGTGGCGGGTTATTGTGCAATATTTTTTTGAAAACGTCAAAAACTTGATATTTTTTTCACTTCCCAGTTTGAGTAGTTCTAAACGTTTTCGTAGCTTACAACATTGTGTACTTTTAAGGGATTACCAATATCAAATTTCATACCGATCTGATCATTCGTTTTTGAGTAAATAAGCTTTAAATCGCAAATTTTCAAAATTCATAGAAGGCGTCACAATGGGCGAACCAAACTGTAGCTCATCTACAGTTGTACAAGGCTACAAAAATTTAAAAAAAAATGTTATGCCAGCTTTTGAGCAACAGTGTTTTCAAAATTTTGAAAATTGTCAAGATACTGTTCCGTTTGTAGCTTTCAGCCTTACCAAAAAATTTTGTGTCTCTATAGAACTGTTATGATAAAAAATTGGAATTAGATCTGTCAACTCCTTTTTAACTAATAAGGCGGTAATATCAAAATTCAAAACATTGTAGCGGTCGCCATTTTAAATCTAGAAAAAAAAAAGCGTTTTCGGCTTTTGCCTTTTGCCCTTAAGTAAGCAGCTAGTATCAGATTAAGAAAATTTGTTTTCCGGAAAAAAATAAGACCAAAAAGCGTGTCTAACTTCCGCTTCCAATTTCTTATTTAAACAAAAATCAAGTCATCTGCAGACATAGATAATCAAGATCGAGTCATCTAGTTCCTTTGTTCCTATACACCAATTGTTAATTTTTAATTTTTCCTTTGACAATGACATGTAAAGATGTCGAAATACGTAATAGGTAAAAATAAAAAAATATTGTTGAAGTTATAAAAGATTTTATTTACTTTTTTTTTAAATCTTATTTCTCCAATAAAATTTTGATATACGCCCACATTCCAAAGCTCATTAAAGTCGAAACATCCGTTTAAGAGGTATGGAGCGCGCGCAGCCAGTTTTTGAGAAATATATAAAATAGCATTGCCGTTATTGTTGTGTGATGCACAGGGTGTCCTAAAACTGAAGTAAAACGATCCATAACGCTGTACCTTAATGAAATCATGTTTATCATTTTTAAAACATTGCAACATTTTTCCCAAACGATTGGTAAGATGCTTAGAAATGTAGGAAATGTAGTTTTTTGGAAAACCAACCTCATTCTCTTGCGGTGTCATTCTATTCCAATTAGAAATCTTAAAGCCAAATGTGATTTTTCTACGTTAAGGCGTCTGGACTGTAAACTGTATACAGACACAGGCAGACAGACAGACAGACACACAGACACCTCTGCAGCGTCCGCTTTATCGATATCCCAAGGCCCTAAAACCCTTTTAGTAGTCAAAATGTTTAAGTTAAAAATGTTTGGCATAAAAGTACCTTTCTTTTAGGCACAACTTGTATATCGGCCAGTAAACTCAAAGCGAATGAACGCATTTGTTCCAAAACCAATCTGACGATCACAATAACTTTCTCTTCAGCTATACTGTGTGTTTGTAGGGATATAGAACCCATATAAGCTGACCATAATTTCATGCGTCATTAATGAAAACTGTACAAAATTATCGTTTCAAATTTGATTGGGATAAATCTAGTTGGCCGCGTTAATTAAGTCACAAATAAATGTGTGGCAGTGGGTATGGGGCGCCAAGTGTAAAGTGGAAATTTGCTGTCCATTTCACGGTATTTAAGGCAATTTGTCCCAATATTTATTATATATACACACATTTAGCTAAATGCCTTTTATTTTAATAAATCATTCTAGATTTAAATAAATTCTTAAACATTTGATTTAAATATTCCAATATTTAATAAAACATTAGAGATTTAAATGAATCCCAAAACATTTATTTTAAGTTTTCAAATATTTAGTAAACCTTTATGTGTTTAGCCAAATCTGCACATATTTGTTTTAAATCTTTCAATATTTAATAAATATTCGCAGACTTAAATAAATTTCTACCGATATCATTAAATCCTTACAGATTTAAATAAATCTTAAAACATTTACTTTAAATTTTCAAATACTCAGTAAATTTTTATGTATTTAGATAAATCTGCACATATTTGTTTTAAATCTTTCAACATAAAATAAATATTCGCAGATTTAAATAAATCTTTACCGATATAAATAAATCCTTACAGATTTAAATAAATATTTCAACATTTAATTTTAAGCTGCCATATTTACTGTTAACTTGTCATATTTATTTGACCTTGGTGAGCCCAGCCGACTTAGGACACCAAGACCGTTTATACCGGTAGTAAGGCGCAAGGAAGGGTCATGGTGGAAGCGTTCGACGCTTAAACAAAACAGACTAAAAATGACATTCTCAAGGGAATGTTGAGGAAACTTTCATTGTATGAATAAGACATTATGCAATGTTTATGTTGTTAAATATGTTGTTATTGATGACTGAACTAACATTAATTGTACACATTTTTGAAATACGGAAAACGTGTTCATAATTGTTGAACATTACCACCAGTGCAAACGGTCTTGGTCTTTTATGTAGGCTGCGTCTACCAAGGTCAAATAAATATGACAGGTTAACGTTAAATGTGACAGCTTAAAATTAAATGTTGAAATATTTATTTAAATCTGTAAGGATTTCTTTATATAGGTAAAGATTTATTTAAATCTGCGAATATTTATTAAATATTGAAAGATTTACAACAAATATGTGCAGATTTATCTAAATACATAAAGATTTACTGAATATTTGAAAATTTAAAGTAATTGTTTTAAGATTTATTTAAATCTAGAATGATTTAGTAAAATAAAAAGCATTTAGCTAAATGTGTGTATATATAATACATATTGGGACAAATAGCCTTAAATACCGTGAAATGCACAGCAAATTTTCACTTTACCCTTGGCGCCCTATACAGTGGTTTGCTTTATGCGCATGCTGCAAATAAATCATTGCGTTGCATATTCCTAAAACTGTTAAAATTTAACTAAATTCAGTTTTAAACTCATAAATTTCATATTTAAATGATGCCCCTTGTAAATTCAATTTTTATGTAAAAAAAATTGTGTACTAACAGCGACAATCCTCCATTATTGGTAATATTAGCGGATTATGTCATCGTAGAACTTAGGAAGGAAGTGATTAGTAGAAGGAAGACAAGTTGGTAATGTAAGATTTTTGAGTGACTGTAATAGAGCAGGAACAAGGCGATGCACACACGATGTTTGCTCTGCTAATATTGACCTCCCGCTTTTCAACAAAGGTATAATGTGTTCGTCGTCCCCAGAGCACCGCCACTATTCCGTTTTGCAACAGCGCAACAAAAGCAGTACGACGTGTTCGTTAGTTTGATAAATCCGACATCTTTCTCTAGTAATTGCACTTCCTCTACTCGATGACTTGGTATTGGTTTTCAGGTTTTCGTAAAATAAAATCTAGAAGCTACGAAGCTGCCATAGGTGGATTAGAAATGCCATATGGGAAAAGAAGAACTGTAACCGCTTTCAGTTTGTTCGTCGAATAGGCTTATTTCGAAGACCAAACGGCATGCGTCAAAAGTCTTCGAAAAACCCTAAAAACGCCTACGGTATTGACGTGATTACTACAAAACGCGTAAAGATTCAAAATTTAAAATAACTCTCGAGAAAGCTGTAGAATATTTCTGATATTTTTTAATGTTTAATATAAAATTGAGAACTTTTGCTCGAATTTTATGAAATTTATTTGCTTTTGCAAATTTGTAATTTAATTTTGCCTTAAGGGCGTTGTCCTAGTTAAGTTAATCGATAAAATGCATAGTAAGGAACGAGGGTGGCAATACAAACGTCCATTATGGGAGCACGGGCAGCTCAAATTTTTTCTATCGTAGAAAAAAATGTTATAAAACTTTTTGTGTTGTATTACTAATTTAAAATACTTCTACATACAGAATTTACCTCTTGTTGAAAAAAAAATGGTAAAATTTTTAATTAAAATAAGATAGGTGTTAACTAAAATTAGCGTCCACTCTATGTTGTTGGTAACTTTTTATGTGTTCTTTGAACCCTTGTCCTTCTTTAGGACTGTCCCACCTAAATACAACGCTGTAACACTGCCCGCACTTAAAGTTACGCACTTAAGGATCACCTTTGTCTCTGGCGTTGAACAAAACTCCAGGATGTGTATTGGTTTAAATGGCGCGGCCTTTTCTGTTGATGTGTTTATTTAAGACATGTGTTTCCCGGTTTTTGCTCGTTACCCTTCTCGCCGGTGTACGTACACGTACTACCTAAGAGGGAAATATTGTATTTGTCAAAAACCTCGAGTTCGAGGCTTTGATCAATAATAAAGTTTAAGGGTTGGAGGATATTGAAAATCCAGTGGGTGTATGGAAGAAAATCAAACTAAAGTAAAAAAAATTTGTAATATCACTCGTATAAAACCCTAAGGGAATGAGACTGGTCCGCTAAAAATGATTAGTTTTGCTAGAGGTCCAATTTTTAGTGTCGTGTTATTAACAGAAGGAGAAAAATCATCTAAACCAGGGTACGTCGTCGAAAAATTTTGTTTCTCGGACGTAATTGGAACAATGTACATTTCTTACAATTTTTTTAGTCGGTACAATAAAATTAAGATAATTCGTTTCACATTAATTGATGCAAATTGGCATAGTACAACAACTAGGAAGTTCCTGAATTACTATTCATAATTTACCTAAGGGCCGATGAACTTAAGTTATACAGGGTGTTTCCAAAATCATGGTAAATAGTTCCAGAATGCTTACGGAGTTCAGGTTTTCCAAAAATGAAACTGACTAATCACGCTTTAATTAATCACTTTGATGTATATTAAGATGATTGATTCAATTTTTTTATTTGCATGCTAACTTCTTTTCGTTTAAATGTATTAACCAAAGACGTAGATTAGAGAACGCTCTTAACGTATTTAACTATATTACTTTTGACTTATAAATCTTATTCTTCATAAAAAATACAAAAAGGATTGTGGTGTTGAAAGTCGCTCAAACCGGACGTTTCCGATGTAATTCAATTTTTCTGATAAATCAAGTTGCCATGAAGGCAAAGTGTTTCTTGAAAATGCAGGGGGCTGTTTCCTTCTTCTAAGGCTATAACTACGTAAGGAGCCGTTTCCAGACCCCCGTTATTGGAACTTTGTTTTTTTTATTTTTAGAATTAATATTCAAAGTCTGAATGAACTAGTTGCAGATCTTAAGAAAACAATCAAACATTCATGGCAACTCGATTTTTGCAAAACTTTAATTTATCTCGAAAGTTGCTGGATTTGGCGATTTTCAACTTTTCGCTCTTGGACACGATACAAAAGCCGCGCTTATTAAGCGGTTGATATCCATCCTTTCCCAAAGTGGACAAAAGGGTAATAAATAAAATAAAACTCGCAGTCCTGTCCACAAATTATGAATTTATAATCTGTGGACAGGACTGCGAGTTTAATTTTATTTTTTATTAAGCTAAAGTTAAGTTTTAGATATGGTACTATTTAGGAGGACTAAATTCTGCCCCACACTCTTTTGATTTTATTGTTTCTGGTTTTCTCTAATTAAAAATAAAGTGATCCTTGTCTGCAAAAATACGAAAAATCAACATTTTTTTAATTACTATCGTGAAAAACTTGAAAATATTATTAAATTTCGATATCGTTTTCGTACAAAATTACCGATGCGCTGTTCTTACAGAATGCTATTAACATAAAAAGCTGTAGCGATTACTTGCATGCACAAGCTTGCGCCAATTACAAAGTTGTAGCAACTGCAACGTAATAACAAGGCGAATAGCAAAGTTTTTAATGTGTACTCTGAACAAACATTAAATTTAACTACAAATATCTTTAAAAGATTATTTTTTACGTTATGTACATGTACTTGTATTGTAATTGTAAGCAAAAGCGAGTAAGTTAAACCCTTTAAATACAATAACAGCGCTGAAAACATTAAAAACAACCAATCTGTTATTAAATGCTCTTAACATGAGCTCTGTAATTAATTAAATGGTTCAGGGCGTTTCGCAATCTAATTCATAAATCATGCGGTGCAATAAAAACACGATCCTGGCTGCAGTTCTGTGAGCATGAAGCTAAAATTATTTCAAAATTACACACCTATATGACTTTATGCTCCCTTTACTGCTGTATTGATTTTCAGTGATTCAAAGTTATTCTAGTAGAATCCGTGTGCTACGCCCCACGCTTCATACAAAACATACAAACAGCCCTGGATAACAATTTTAAGAGCAACCCCCTTAAAAAATCTTTATGAAAACTTCCGCTGGGAAAAGATTCCATCAGATTCTCTGCAAATATTCACTTAAAAAATCTGAAGTGTGGACTTCGAGTGTACTTTCCCATACTAGATATTAATACTTACCGTATTTGGGAAAATGTAAATTTTAAAATTATAATGTTGTACATTCCACCGACTCGATTGTTAGATTTTTAAAAAAACAATCCTCCACTCCATCCATCTAAATTTATAGAAAGCGGCACAGTGAATTTATAGCTTTTAGAAAAAAATCAAATTGTAGCCAATCTTACGTTCTAACAGCCTAAAACGTTTAAAAAAATCGTGTGAGAACTTTCTAAGCAATATTATTATTGAAAATTTTCAAAATTTTGCGCCATTGCGTTCGTTTTCGGATTTTCGAAATTGATTTTACTTCAACGTATACTACCCACAAAGGGCTCTGAAACAAGATGTAGCACTTGTCTAACTTCCGTTTCCGGTTTCGGATTTTTTTGAAAAGCTTAACTAGAACTACAATTTTCGATATACCTCTTGATTTAAAGTTTCATCAAAATCGGTCCAGCATTTTCGTCTTCAGAGGCGTCACACACACTCACCCACCCATCCACAGACAGACGATTTTTAAAAACCGCTTTTTTAGGTTCCTTGCGCCCGAAAACGTGTTTTTTCGTTAAAATATAAATTACGAAAATTTTCATGAAATCAATACTTCCCTATACCGAAGGTTAGGAAAAGTAAAAATTGTAGCTTAGAACAATCAGATTTATATAATCGAAAAGTGTCTGACTATGAAAATTCTTAGGTTCTTGTTTTGACCAAATATTTCGCCCAAATCAGCTCAAAAGATGTTATAATCAACAATTAGTTTTGGGACAAGTAAACTTTTTTATAATTATAAAACATTCTTTCTTGTATTCTTGATAGTTCTCTACGTTATACTATACTCTGTTCGTAACCGTGTTGCAATATTTATAGTAATAAACATAATTTAGAGCAAGTAATAGATAACGGTAACAGATAATAGCATATTATTATTATTAAAGGCCGGAGTTATACGCACTAAAAATCTCAAAATTGTAGTCGAAACATTGTTAAACTAAGTACTAAAATGCAGTATAAAAGTGGTATCATTTGATTTAGAATTTCGTGAATTGCAAAGAAAATGGAAAATGAACCCCCAATTAGCTAGCAAAAAAATATGCAAATGCGTATAAATCCGGCCTGTAATAACAACACAAACTTTGCATCTGCTTACAACGCAATCTAACGGCAGAGAAGTTAGTTCTAATGTATAAGTAGCATCCTACGTTTTCAGATTTAAATTAATTAATGCATTTTATGCGACTAAAGTGCTGAAACTCGTTTAATGACTATAACAAATTTAATTTCAAACTTACGAGTTACTACCTCATGAATCAATTATGTGTAGCGTACTACGATTTTCTGTTGTGACGAAACTTGTTTCCAGTTTCTAGTTGAAATCGGGAATACCAAACGAAACTGTTTTCACTACCAAGTATGAAGGTCTTATTAGTATATTATACTTATTTATTTGTGTATGTACCTGTTGTTAAAAACAGGAAAGTGGTAAATAAATGTGGAAAAAAATACGTTGCAAAGGAATAATGTTTACGACAAAATGTGTACTGTAGATTGCGAGCTTATAGAAGGAATAATATATTAAATACAGATCCCTTCCACCTGTCTCAACTTTTAGTGGTAAGAGGCTTCCACTATAAGAACCCATTCATTTTCGAGGGCATTATATAAATACCACTTTCTTTTGTAGAGTGGACCGTTATAATATACCACCGAAATTGCATCCAATGATATCTACTATTTGTTTGTGTTATTAGAATTTAATCTGTTGCTGCCATTTTGCTGCAGCAGCACTTAAGTTCAACAGCTTGCAAAGCGTTGTTGTTAAAGATACGAAGCCGCAGGCGGAAACTGTAATATCATAATCATACCTCCTTCATACAAAAACAGCAGCCTTAGTATCGAAGGTTTATTCAATTACACAATATTTCGCAACACACGAGAACGCTAAATGCTCTCAATGTCACAGGCTGTCGCAGTCCGAATGCCACGTCGTTGGCGGCGCGATATAGACCAAACATTAACTTCACCTAAATGCGAGATTTTGCTTATGAAAAACCTTAATTAAAAAAACCCGCCTACAAACATTGTCTCAAAAAAAAGCTGCGGTAAAGACATGCCCCAGTAAAATTATTCCCCGGAACAAACAAACCCGATTTATAATTTATTCGAGAAAACAACCAGAAAAAAGATGTCTTAATCAAAACCACGTGTATTTTCTTGCTGGTAGATCATTGCATAATTAAGAAAAAGCTTTTCCTGAAAACGAGTTTTTTTTCTAGCTGATCGTTTTATATAAATAAGGTTGAATTTCATTTTGGAATTATATGCAGATGTCTAACAAGATTTCTATAGTGCGTATTTATTAGTTCCATAAAACAGTTTGAAATCTCTCCTGAAAAATGGGAAAAAATTTAACTGTTTAAATAACAGTCTCCCATTTTTCGTTTTTTCTGAAGACTTTACCAAAGTTTCTTTTTTAATTTGTTCCCATTTTGTTTTTCCGGGCTTCTGTTCGGTATTTTCCTGATTTTTTTCGGTTTTTTCCAAGATTTCCTTTCCGGAAGCAATTCTCTCCCAAGAACGACTCAGCAAAGTTACCAAAAAAAAATCGGGTCGCATCTCACGGGTTCTGCTAATACAATTATTATAAATGTAGAAAATAATCCACTCATTAAAAATTCTTCTCGCAAATTAGCACATTGTCTATTGTTTCTAATTAGTACTAAATAATTTTAATTTTTTTTCGATATCAGTCAATCCAACTTCTATTGTACCTCAACAATTTTAAATATTGAGTATAGAATCACTCCCTTTTTAAAAATCTCACCCTCAAATTACTGCCAAGTCCAGCGTCTTTTTGGTAAAATTGCACAAGCCGCGTGTTTATGATCCATGTTGTAGCGTTTGCTGTATGCAGCTCGCTAGTGCCAGTCGTTAAACTTTTTTGTTTAATTATACTGTTTTTTTAAACAGGCGTATACGGGTTTTCGTAATTAATTTTAATTATGTACTTAGTGGAATGCTACTGCTTATGCTCTTTGCAACCTTTTAGTGCACACTTTCCGACTGAGTCGATGTTTATTAGCCCTTTTTGATGTGTAGAACTAATTTTTATAATTTGTATAAATTAATTTCACATTTCCAAGAAACACTCGGACCTTCATGGCAACTTGATTTTTCACAAAAATCGAATTAACTTGAAAACTGTTAGCTTTGGAGACTTTCAACAAAAGTACTTTCTTGTACATTTTTGTATGGAGAATAAGATTTTCTAACCAAATTTTAATATATTCAAAGATATATAACAGTTAGAAAAAAAATACTACCTGACTTCCTCTATGAAACACCTCTGGTGTACTTATTCCAACAAAAAATGGTGGTAACAATAAGCTAATTGAGGAATGCTCCGAAATAGTAATTCAAACTTTTACTGCAACTACTGCGAATACGTTTTTCGACTGTTCTATCTTCCGGAGGTTGTCAGGAAGCGTTTCCGGGCCCATGTTCATCGTAACTTTTTTTTATTGTTTTTAAATTTTGTGTCTTAATGTTATGAAACACCCTGTATACATCGTTTACTTCTCAGTAGATATAGCGGCTAATAGGTTAAGATTAAAGACTGCTTCAAGTTTGATATTTAAAGCTAAGCAAAGACTATGACTACCGAAACTGTTTCTGGCTCTAGCATCAGCCACGTAAACCCTCATTAAGTGTAAATAATAAACTTGACTAATTAAGACCCTTATCCCTAACGTTACATTATACGAATTCCCGTTCTGTGTAAGCTGGTCCTTAATCATTGGCTACCCCTCAATCAATCTAAGACTGGCCCACTGGCGTAAGACATTTGGTTCAACTACCCATAAACCTGAATATACTACAGATGAAATTTGTTCTTCTCAATGGCCGTAAGATTTTACTTTGTGTATTCAACCGAACGTGCTTATTGAAAATGAATTTAAGGTTTTTTTTATTTCTGCTGTAACTAAATCAAGCAGGTAACCAAAATAATATGCAAAAGTGTAAATTTTATAATTATAACGTTGTACGGTTCACCGACTATTGCATTTCTAAGAAAACAAGCTTAATAGGCAATCCTTCATTCCATCCATACTTCATTCTTTATTACAGCTCAGTCAGTCGTTTATCGTGACGTCAGGAAAAATGATGCCAGCCTTTAGTACTTATACCTTCTCGCATCCTAACTTGTCTAAATCCAATGAGCCAAGTCTTTCAAACACACGGCACTGATTCATACACTAAGATATTTATCAAAATTCTTAGAATACTTACAAATAATTGAAAAACACGATTAGGTTCTTTAAAATAAAATATAATGAGTTGTAGAAAAATGCCCAAACATGGAAACTAAAGTTTGTCTCGATCAACTCTAGTTAATGTAATTCGTGCAGAAACGAAACCACTTTGATGCTAAATCTCATTCTGATGAGCAATACTGCTGAAGCTGAAATGTTTACCGTCTCCCGTTTAATGAATAAAAATGTACCAAATCCAATTTTCAAAAATTCAGAGTGCGTCACAGTGAAATTTAGGAGTTGTATAAAAAATCAAATTGTAGCCAGTCTTCAGCTCTATCGACATACAAACTTTATAAAAAATCGTTAGGCCAATTTATGAAACATACTTTTTTAAACATTTTCAAATTATTTAAAAGGTGTCATTGCAATCATTTTCGAAAATAATTTCATATCATGGTATACTACTCAAAGGGCTGTCAAACAAGTTGTAGTCAGTCGCTTTTGTCATAAATTTGTGAGCCAACAAATTAAAGGGGGGGGGGGGATGTGTAGCCTCACCTAATAAAAAAATTTCTAAAAACTAACATGAGATTTTGGTTCTACTAGTTAAAAATTTAAGATGAGTAATTAGTCTTAGGCAGAAGTTATGTATTGTTTCCCGTTTAATAAATAAAGGGGTGTCAATTCTTAATTTTTAATAATTTATAGGGGGTGCTACAGTAAAATTATGGTATTTAGCAAAAAATAAGAATTCATAAGAAGCAATTCTACTTAACAAAAATATTTTCATCGGACTCCATTTAACAAATAAAAGGGTTTTTTCGATTTTCAAAAAGTAGTGAAATTATAGCTTTTACCAAAAATTAAATTGCAGCCAATTTTTGGTTGCCACAGCCTACAAAGTTTAACAAAAATCATGTATGTTGGGAGTTTTTAAAAATGATTTTTTGGAAAATTTATAAAACTGCGAAAAAGCGTCCTTGCGGCAGTTTTCAGATTTTCAAAATTAATTTTACTTCATCGTATAGTACCCACAACGGGCTCTCAAACAAATTGTGGTTCATCCCGGTCAGACAACTCCTTTTTAAGTAAATGGGAGCTAACGTTAAAATATTCAACAAACCGTAGCGGTTGCCATTTCAAAGATAAGAGAGGGGCCAGCGGGTGGTCTAGTGGTTAGAGTCCCAACCTCTAGAACTAGACTCCCAACGGCAGTAGGTTCGAATCCTCTGCCCGTCGGAAATTTTTCTGAATAAGTTAAACCCGGCGTGTCCCTGGACGGTGTGTGTGGTGTGTATGTTGGGTTGCATGTCTTTTCGGGGTGAGGCATGTTAGACCGGTGAATAGCGCTAAGTGCGGTAAGGGGGTGGGATGGGAATCATGGAATTACAGTTTTTGATATACCTCTTTACTTTCCCTTTTAGATGCATCCTCCACACTTCCGCCTACCCACAGACAGCCATTTTTTAAAAACCACTTTTTGGGTGGTGGTAAGATAAAAACAGACTTGTACCATGTAAAAGTTTGTTATGAACAGTTATTATTATAATTAAAACAATACTTTTCATTTGATTCTTGATTTGTTTCTTTGAAATTTGTTATTTATCATATTTTCAAAAGTATTTCTATATTAACGTTTTATGCACCGACAGTGACTATAAATCGTACTACTTCTACCACTTAACAACGGAAATATTGTAATCGCATACACGATCAGAATGCATGCCGTACTATAGCTAACTTAGGTTTATTTCGAGTAAAAAAACGATTTTCTTGGTTTGAGGAAAGAGTACTTTGGAACTAAAAAAAAAGCCAACTGAAAATTTGTCAGCTAAAAACTGGGCAAAAGGGGTAAAACTAATTCCCCTGCATATTACTAGCACAATGCATTTCTATCGTTAACTCGAATAATATATTAAATAACCATATTGAAATAAAAACTACAACCAAATAAATAATTATCGAATAAATTTATTCAAATATAGAAAAAAAAATCGTTTAAATACAAACGTATTCGAATAAATACTTATTCGTTTGTATACTTATTCAAATAAATTTTTATCGAATAAATCGTATTCAAATACATTTTTATTGTAATGATTACTTATTCCTTAAATCACTTTGCACTTAGCGGATGTACAAGTGTACATATAATATCGCAAAAGATATTTATTTACTACTTAACTGCTTTAAGAATTAACTATTGTCTGTGGTGAAAATGAAAATTATTTTAATTATATTTGTATTTATTCATATTACTTTACATAAGAAATAGTAATTTTAAACCCGTGTATCGATTTCAAAGTTTTTTCTACTTTAGTACATTGACCCAGTCTATGATATACAGGGTGTTAATGAATTGTAGGGACAAACTTCTAGGGCTTGCAAAACACAACTAAGCAAACAACTTTTGTTAATAAATGTGTGGTCAAAAGTGGTTCCCTTCAGGGATAGAGGTTCTCAAAGATTATTTAAGAAGCGCCTAAATTTAGGCAACTCAATTTACTACCTACTATTTGTTTCCATAACGACGGAAATTAATGCAGGATAAATAAAGCCCTCTTTCCCACTTTTTAAATTCAATTTAAATTTAAAATAAATTAATTAACAAAATGTTTTAAAACGAAGCAATAGAAAAAAACAAAATTACAGCGCAAAAATCAACTATTTATTGAAAAATTTACAATAACTAATTCAAAAATTAACAAAATCTCCCGCAGCCGACGTGAAACTACACTAAAGGCCTTATGCGATGGATGATTCCTATTCGGAAAATGTTTTGGTACGGGCGAGCAGCTTCGCGTGCGTTACCCCAAGCAGCTCCATACATGAACATCATGTCATGCTGTTCGGCAAAAGTATAATTCGCCATAACACAAAAATACGAAACACAGAACGAAAATAATGAAGAAAATAATTACCAAAAAAATCACAGAACTAAAAAAACGAATTATAAAAGGCACAGAAAGAAACGAATGCAAGAAAAGTCAGAAAATATCACAAAAATATCGAATTATGTCAAAATTGACGTTATTTGAATGCATGTATGTTTAAATCGTTTTTTTTTTCAAAATTCCGTGTGACCGTTGCAAAATAATTAAAAATGCAATTTGGGTTGCCTATTTTTAGGTACTTAGAATCTTTAAAAGGCTCTATTTTCTAAAGGAAACACATTTATTGACAAAAATTGTTTGCTTTGTTGTGTTTTGCAAGCCCTAGAAGTTTGTCCCTACAATTCATTAACACCCTGTAGAATTACGATTGTTACGTCGTTAGTTATTTTAAAAATTCGATGTTTATGCAAATTATAGAATAATTCAATATGTTCAAATTATTGATTAATTTGATTTATTCGAATAATTGACAATAGATATTAGAATTTCGATATATCGAATAATATATTTGTTGTTTAATTTTCATCGTTATTCGATACCCAGTGTGTGATATTAAATAATCGATTGTTACATTGCTAGTCATTTGAAAAACGCGATATTTAGTCAAATAATTCTATTCAATTAATTATGTTTATTTGAATAATTTTATAGTTACTCGAATAATTGGATAGTAATTCGAATATATCGATAGCTGTTCGAATAATTAGATTTATTTGAATAACTCAATAATTCTTTATTTTTGATTAACTGAATAATTCGATTTATTCTAATAATTTAATAGGTATAGCAATTTGGATATCGAATAATATGTTTGTGTTATCGAACGCCCTTAAATACTACCCCACCTAAAAATTATCGTGTGAATCGTATTCTTATTACTTGATCTAAAAATTAAGTTGTGAATCTTATTCTACTATCACTCACGATCAATTTCTCTAAACTTAAAAATATATTTAATACACCAACCAAACTGTAGCAATTTTCCATATATATGAGCATGCAAAGTATTAAAAATATTGCGCTGTCATTTTTGGAGCAATATTTTTTGAAAATTCTCAAAATTGTGACACAGCTTTCATTTCTTTGAAAATTATAATAGTTAAAGAAGAAATGCCGATCAAGCATCGTTAGTTATTTTAAAAATTCGATGTTTATGCAAATTATAGAATAATTCAATATGTTCAAATTATTGATTAATTTGATTTATTCGAATAATTGACAATAGATATTAGAATTTTGATATATCGGATAATATATTTGTTGTTTAATTTTCATCGGTATTCGATACCCAGTGTGCAATATGGAATAATCGATAGTTACATAGCTAGTTATTTGAAAAATTCGATATTTATTCAAATAATTCCATTTAATTAATTACGTTTGTTTGAATAAGTTTATAGTTATTCAAATAATTGGATAGTAATTCGAATAACTCCATAGCTGTTCGAATAATTAGATTTATTCGAATAACTGAATAATTCTATATTTTTGATTAATTAAATAATTCGATTTATTCCAACAATTTAATAGATATTGCAATTTGGATGTCGAATAATATGTTTGTGTTACAGAACACCCTTAAATATTAATACTACCCCGCCTAAAAATTAGCGAAGGAATGGTATTCTACTAACTTATTTCTTTATCTAAAAATTAAGTTGTGAATCTTATTTTACTATCACTCACGAGCAATTTCTCTAAACAGAAATGTGTTATCTTCCCCCATTTATTAAATAAATTGTCATTTTTTAAATTTTAATAGCAGGCGTCTCAGATAAATTAGCGGGCGGATACACCAACCAAATTGCAGCTATTTTCCAAATATATTAGCATGCAAAATATTAAAAATATTGGGCTGCCATTTTTTGAGCAATATTTGTTTGAAAATTTCCAAGTTTGTGGCATTGTAACTTCACAGCTTTCATTTAATCGAAAATTCAAATAGTTAAAGTTTATGCCAATCGAGCAGCTTGGTTTAAGGCAATTAGGTGTAACAAACAGAATTTTCAAAAAATCGTAGTCTTTTCAATTTTGAAGCTAGAAATTCGGGTGTAATTTTACAAAATTCAGTTTTTGTAGATGATGCTACCAAAAAACACGTCTAACTTCCGCTTGCAGTTACCTTTAAATCCTACTGTTACAGAAATATAAGCCTGACACACCCCATACACACAGCACACCCAACTACGCCCTAAAACAGCCACAGTTTTAAGGGTTGAAGGCAAAGTATCCAGAAATTGGGGATGAAACACTAACCGGCCGCAGATTGCGTACTTGATGTGACCGAAGTATACAAAAAACAGAACTATCAGCGCCGGAAGCTTTCGATAAAACCAAGGTTTATTTATCTTAGCAGTTATTCAACTTCCAATGCAGTGCTTTTCTCAAGATCGATCTGATATTCCAAAGGGTTAAAGAAAAATATTTATTTTCATTTAGGAAAGC
This sequence comes from Ctenicera cuprea, assembly GCA_958336395.1. Lineage (NCBI taxonomy): Eukaryota > Metazoa > Arthropoda > Insecta > Coleoptera > Elateridae > Ctenicera > Ctenicera cuprea. The sequence goes on along the minus strand of OY284487.1, from coordinate 15,680,041 downwards.
TTTAGCTTCATTTTAGAAAGAATTCGACATCCTTATGCAAAACTCAACTTGCCATATACGGCGTGATCGTAAAAAAAATGATTCAGAGCAGGCTATGACCTAAGTGTTAAAGTTGGCAATACTTAATATAAGTCAATTGTCAAATGATGACAGCTGTAAAAATTTTTGGTTAGATACATTAAGTTAAATGTATCTTACCAGAACTTTTTACAGCTGTGACAATTGGCTTATATTAAGTATTGTCAACTTTAACACTTTGGTCATGGCCTGCTCTGAATAATTTTTTTTACGATCACCCGGTATTTTAATTAATTGAGGTTTCTTCTACAAAAGCTTTTTTTTAGATATTAGTATTGAAGTTTTGAGTATTTTAACAGTACTAAACATTTTTTCATCATTATCCATGCATTCATACAGCATGAACAAACTAGGGAACATTAATCAGAAAGCTGTAACTATTAACTTTCGAATAAAAGAACTTAACCTTTTTAGAAAATTATTTACCAATTTTAGTAGAAGGTTTTCTCTTTCCCAGTATGTAAACAAATGTGGCTACATAATAAAATTTTCTGATCAAAAATTGTTTTGAAAGTTTTCGTTATTGTTAAAGTAAATCTTTAGGCTTAAAATAACTTTTACCACGAAAATTAGAAAAATTAACTAAACTCCATTAATCATGAAACCGCAATATTTTACAAGTTACAAAACATCCAACAATTCTAATCAGCTAAACCATCTGAAAGAGAGTAAATGCTAAAAATGTTCACCATTCGCAGTCTGACAATGTATAATTAGATGTCGCATTTTAATCTGTATAAAGTGGTGCATGTATTTCTTGAGGAATGCGAATTTTCAAATCATGTAAATTGTTGGGGTTGATTAGATAAAGCGTACTTTTAAAACGTTCTAATAAAAAGAAATTTTGCGGATCCAACTTTAGAGATCTAGCTGGTCACAGTAGCGTAACCAGAGTTTTCATACAGCAGGTGCTTAGTGTAAAAACAATAAAAAGCACTTCAACTGAAAAACAAAAACCTTGGATGTATATTATTTTTATATTTATGTAAGTAACAATGTTAATATAAAAATTTAAATAAAATAACCAATTTTAAACTTAAAAACTTACTAGCTGAACCAGCGACCTTCGAGTTACGCTGTTTTGATAACGTCGAGATGTAAAACAAATCGACGCGTGCCGAGTCTCCTGGCAGCTTCCTATGTATCGCGTTGTCCTACGTGACCGCTACATAGATATTCGCTTAGAACGATAAAATAAGGTATGGCGAGATGTAACAGCCCGTCATGGTGAGACAGTTACGGAATTGGTAGAGATTTTAAGAAATGTTAACAAAATATTAAAATTGGGAGAACTAGCGATGCAAGTTTTTTGACGTTATGAAATGTTGTTTTGGTTTCAAAAACAAATTATCGGCGTTAAAACTGTTCTTACACATTAAAACCTTAAAAACCAAAAAAAAATATTTTATGATTCCAATAAATAACATTTGACGTCCATAACTGGTTTTTGACATCAAAAAGTTTTTGTCAGACGTCTAAGCTTAATATTTTGAAGTCAAAATAAATGTTTCTTGGCGACAAAAATTAATTGTTTTAAGTATGAAAATGGTGGTATAACGTAGAAATATGAAAACAAAAACTATTTACTTATTAACACTATAACAATTTTTTTAGGCTCATAAATAATTTTTGACCCCAAAAATACATTTTTTAACAACACTGCAGTTTATACGATTTTGCTTCTTCGTCCTCGATATTAAGCATAGCCAGCGACGCAGGCCTTTTGACGGCCTAAATTGTTGTTTTGACGTCAAAAACAAATTCATCGCCGTTAAAAATGTTTTTTAACTGTAAAAGCTAAACAAAATGTTTTTGCGATTCTAATAAATAATAGATTACATCTGTAGTTGCTTTTAAACAACGAAAATTTATTTTTTTAAGTCTGAAAATTGTAGTATTACTTAAAATATAAAATTTTTTTTACTTATTAATACATTAAACAAATAATTAATTTCAATAAATAATTTTATTCGCCGATAAGACATTTTTTGACAATAATGCAGTCCATACACATGGATTTTGCTAATTCGTTCTCAATATTAAGTTAAGTAAGCGATGCGTGTTTTTTGACGTTATAAAATGTTGTTTTGACGTCAAAAACAAATTCATCGGCGTTAAAAAAATTTTTTAACGCCGTACAAAAAACTACTAAATATATTTTATGATGCCAATAAATAATGGCGTCAAAATATTACTGCCAGACATCTAAAATTAATATTTTGGCGTCAAAAATAATGTTTCCTAGCGACAAATATTTATTATTTAACTATTAAAGTAATTGTAGAACGTAAATATGAAAAAATATTTATTTCTTAATAAATTCACATATTTTTTTTATAAATAAATAATCTTTTACGTCAAAAAGACATTTTGCTTCTTCATTCTCAATATTTAATTCAGCCAGCGGCGCAGATCTTTTTGACGTCAAAAATTAATATATGTATATGCCTTAAATATGTTTCTTCGTCCTTAAAAGCAAGAAAAAATATTTTGTGATGCTAATAAATAATATTCAACGTCTATAGTTGGTTTTTGACGTCAATAATTAACTTACTCATTAATAAATTAAACAAATTTTGAACGACAATAAATAATTGTTTACGCCGATAAGATATTCTTTGACAATAATACAGTCCATACACAACTATATGACTTCTTCGTTCGCAATATTGAGCATAGTCAGCGACACGTGTTTTTTGACGTTATAAAATGTTGCCTTGACGTCAAAAACAAATGCAACGGCGTTAAATATGTTTTGAACCTTAAAAACGAAGAAAATGATGCCAGTAAATAATATTTTACGTTCATAATTGGTTTTTGACGTAAGCAGTTATTGTCAGACGTCCAAGAGGAATGTTTTGACGTTACAATTTAATTTTCTAGCGTCAAAAATTGAGTTTTTTTAAATCTTAAAAATGTTTTTTGTTTGTTTGTTTAATCTTTCACCTCTTATACCCGAAGGTGTCGAGGTCTTTCACTCCGGGTAGGCTCTTCGATAGGATTATTAAGATATTAATAATTAATTATTCAAACGGAATTTTTGCCGTCTTTTTACAATCAAAATAGATATTTTTGACGTCAAAAACTAATCATTTGTTGACGTCTGCAAATGATCTCAAAATGTCATTTTGCTTACACGTTTTACAATTAAATAATAAATCCACATAATTGCTATCATATAACCATAATTAATTATTTAAAGAGGTCAATAAGCAGTTATTTATAGTCAAAGTATCAATAACATTATAAAATTTTTTTGACAATAAAAGTGTATACACTGTGTCCATAAAGTAACCCCTACCCCCCCAACTAACTTTTGAACGACTTAATATTTTTCTACAAAATTTGGTGTGGTGTAATGGGAAATTAAATACTGTTTTTAGACCATATTAAAATTTTGTATCATCCAAAATGGCGACTGGGCGCCATTTTAATTTTTTTTTTAAAAAGAAAGGGGGGTCGAGTGACACCTCGTTGGAAAGGTCTTTTAGTTCTGCGTCTGATCCTAAAGTTTCAAAGAAAAATATTCAGCCATAACAAAATGACAATGTTTGAAGATAAAGAAGTCTATTTAAAAAAACTAAGAATTAAAGCTTAAATTAATTAAATTAAGTGTTCGAAATGTTTACTATTCACTTCTTGGCACATAAAATGTTGGTTCGAAAATTCCTGCCTTACATTTTCATAAGTTTCTGGAGTGATAATTCTGGAAACTTCTATAATGCGTTGCTCCAGTTCTTCAATTGTTTCTGGACGGGTTCTGTACACTTTCGATTTCAGATATTCCCATACAAAAAATCTAAGAAAGTTAAATCTGGGGAGTGAGCCGGCTATTCTACAGGCCCCCGCGTAACAATCGATCTGCCAAAAAATTGTCCGTTGAGAAAGTCAGAAACAGGCCTATAATAATGAGGCAGCACACCGTCTTGTTGGAACATAACGTTTTCAATATTATTCCAAGCCACCTGAGATATTTCTGGGAAAATTTAGTCCTGCAAATGAAAAAGTGGACTACTGGATAAAAAAATCAAAACAATTTTGAATTGAGTGAGTCCATTTGTTTAAAATCCGCCATTTTGTTATGGCTGAATATTTTTCTTTAAAATTCTAGGATCAGACGCAAAATTAAAAGACCTTTCAAATGAGGTGTCACTCGACCCCCCTTTCTATTTAAAAACAAATTTTAAAATGGCGCCCAGTCGCCATTTTGGATGATACAAAATTTTAATATGGTCTGAAAAATAGTATTTAATATTCCATTAGAGCACACCAAATTTTGTAGAAAAATATAAAGTCGTTCAAAAGTTAGTTGGGGAGGCGGGGGGGGGGGGGGGGGGGGTTACTTTATGGACAGTGTATATTGATTTCAAAAAAAAATATTTATCGGCATATTATTAACCGACGTCGGATAATAATTTATTTATATATTATGCATAATTTTGTTGTTTTTTATTTAATTTTAAATAGCCTGAGTGGTTTTTGACGTCATAAAAGTAATATCTGATGTTTTTTACAATTTAAAATTGAAGAGAGTGTAATTAAATTTTGTTTCATAATTTAGGACAAAAAGTAAATTAGCGTTCCATAAATTGCAGTGCATAAAACATTTTCTTTGGCTGCATTGAGACAGGAACACCTTCAAAGCTTAATGAACCCAAATAATAAAAAAAAAATACCATGTACTCTACGTTTTAAGCCACCTTGGTTTTCTGCTCATATTAAGTATGAGATTTTTCAGCGACTGCAAATTATTGTATAATTACAAGAATTAACTTAATTTTGTTGTAAAATTTGTATAATTCTCTAATATAATATGGCAAAAGATTTTCTCGTCTTCCGGATACAAAAGGAAAAATGCATAATTTGATTGCGGTATGTATTGTATACTGCTAAATATTTAAATGCGGAATCGTAAAAATGTAATAAATTTGTAAGTGGATTTTCAGGGAAACCTTGATGTGTTTCGGTTGTCCAAAATATCAAAATGATAAAATGCTTTCCTAAAGATGTTACGTTTTATATGAAAACACTAATAAAACATGAGCACATACATGCGCCCTCTAAGTAGTAAACTTTTGCCACGTACCACCTTCTTGACCATCAAAAAAAAATTATTTTGATACTTTAATTTCATTTGCATTTTAAAATTTATGTATTCATTTAAGGAGCTTATAAGGTACCGAGGTATAAAAGTCGCACTTAAAATTATGGTTTTATTGCAGTTTAATTATGCGTGTCTACTTGCCAAAATAAGGTAAAAGCTTCCACAAATACTTAGTGACGGAGATGCTGAGTTGAATATTTTTTTAAGTACCTGTTAAAAATTTGAATATCTTATAAAGAAAACTTGCTTTAGCTAATTTGACAAGTGGCTTAATAATTGCCAAAATACAAACAACAAAATGAAACAAGCGTCTACGGGCTGACCATTCTGCAGGCTTCGCGCAGGCGCAGATTAGGAGTAATTTATCAGTGAGTGAATGCAACTTTGTTTTCGTATTTCTTCTTTAAAAATATAACTGCTCTTAACCATAACCTCGCGTAAACAGCAAAGATCAACAACGTTGTTTAAAAAAACAGTGTATAAAATAAAAACAAAATTGGCCCCAACTGGGATTCGACCCCTCAACTGTTTATGCAGCAAAATGCTGTCTGTACAGCCGTATTTCCATATGAGCCACGATAAACTTGCAGGCAGTTACTAAAACAGGTAATAAAAACTTCTAAACAGTCCGACCGTGCACGAAGCCGCGCGAAGCCGCACGACGCCGCACGAAGCCGCGCAAAGCCTGCAGCATGGTCAGGTCGTATACGCTTTTCAAAATGAAGCAGCTTCCGTAAATTATTTAACATTTTATTGAATTTTAGTATTTGCACTGAAAAAAATCACTATTCATATCTAATGTAAGCTCCTTTCTGACCAGGCACGTGACCAGAATCTTCAGGTAGGGTTGGCCACTGTTGGGGTGGAGGAAAAGTAGGTGGGAGCGTCGCTTTGTCTAACTATTAATAATAAAGTAACCTGCCTATTGCAAAATTAGCGATTTTTGTACGCCACGTTAAGTTAAGTGTAAATTTTCCGAACGTGAAATAATTATCGAATATGAGTTTTTAAACGACGTAAATATGAAAATAAATACATTTTGCTTTTTCCAAGAAAATATTATAAGAGGTAATTGATTTGGCCCGGGCTTACCCTGGCCAACCGTTAGTTACCAGCCTGGTCCTGTCACCTTAGAAGTACGCTGCTGGTGGTGAGTAAAATTACGGTTTTAGGGAAGAATATTTTAGTATGTAATATGTAATTACTGTCTGCATTTTTTTTTATTTACCAGAGTTTTTAAACAATCTTAACAAGAAACATTCAATCTTGTACTGTACAAATGTACAACCCACCTGTTTCTCGTTTAGCCCTGTATCTCAGTAACAAAGCATTTGCGCAACAATGTTCACTGAAACTTTTTGTCTGAGCCAGAATAGAAGTAAGCCATAAATAACCAAATCATAGCAGCAGTAGTGACTGCCACATAAACAATAAATAAACTAAACGGAAATTTGAGGGCCCGTCTTTGTATTATGGTGAAACATTTAGAGATTTATTATATAGAATATTCATTGGTGACGGTTTAGACCTTTTTAAGAAAATTAGTCATAATGTAGCCTTGCCAAACTCTGCGGTTTTTACTCGGGTATATTATGATAAACTCAGGTTTGGTTTAAAATTACGTTTCTGTCTACAAAAAATATTATAAAAACGAGTAGAAAGCTGTTGTAGGATCACCATGTGTGATGGAGGAGAAATGTTTTGATACAGTTGACAAGGATGCGACGAACATATATATTCAGCAATGCTCGTCATGTAGCGGCAATCAACCACTACGAGTTTCTGCACCAACCTGAGCATATTCTTGCAGGTGACATGTTTTGAATTGCGACAACGGAATGCCCCTTTTTCTTAAAATTTTAAAGGTTACCTTTTAGTTCGCAGTAACTGCATAACGCAAGTAAAAAAATCAGTTAATTATTTCCTGTAATACAGCTTCGGTTGCCAGTTCTCAGTGTATACAGGGTGTCCATGATAAGGAGTGCATGCATGGGGATCTCGTAAACAGTAAGAGATAGAGATTCGGTTAAATGAGAAGAATTATTTAGCATCTCAAGTACAACTATGATCCACATTAAAAACCTAGAATTTTTGCCTAATTTTCAGTACAGACTGAAAAAACTAAAATTTTCAGTTTTCGTTTTCTGTGTATAATTTGATTATTTTCAAAGATAGCGCAAAGAGGTTTTGACATTATTAAGACACTTTTTTGCACAGAATTCGAATCTCAAATTAAAATTTTTATATGTAGTTAACTTTTCAAGATATTGACATTAACTTCGCTTTTTTAAATATGCGTCAAAGGCGCATAGAGCTCTTTTTCCTCTTTTCTGTGATATAAGGTTTAATGGGTTTATTTTTACAAATAACGGAGTTATAAGCAAGAAACATTTTTTTTTATAATAGGCTGTGAAAAACTGTTTTCTTTCGTAGGCCGACCATTAACAAAAAAACAATAAAACAAAAAACAAACGGCTGCATTTGTTTCCATTGAGGTTTGACCCGTTTATGCTTCGAAATAATAAAGGTATAAGCGAGAAATTGTTTGCTTATAGTAGGCTGTGAAACAACAAAAATTTACTATAAAAAAAATTAAAAATTATTAAAACTGTATGATCGTATGATAATCAGAGATAAGTACTATTTAATTTGTTTTGGCAATATCTGCATCTTTACAGGAGTTTATTGTCTTTCTAAATTTATCTTCCTTTTCGTGTTTTATTATTCAGCAGGAGTATTTAAAAGTTAAACGTCATTTGATTGTTATACGAACATACATTTTTAATAGTTTTATTTCCTGAAATATTCGGGTGTTTTTTTTTTCATTTTTTTACAGTTTACCACGAGAAAACAATTTGACTTATAACTTATAACTTCATTATTTGGGACGATAAACCTCAATATTTATTTGTTTTTTTTTATTTTTGTTATTTTTCAGCCTACTACAGGAAAACAGTTTTTCTCAGCCTACTATAAAAAACAGCGTTTTGCTTATAACTTCGTTATTTTTGTAAATAAACCTATTAAACCTTATATCAAAGAAAAAGACACAAAGAGCTCTATTCAATGATGACATGGCCGCCTTTAACGCATATTTAAAAAATGAGCGAAACACTTCGCCTGGACTTTCCTATACTTATAAAATAACATTGTTTTATATTTTCCAACACTTTCGATATACACCTGTCTAGACACGACTAGTTAAAGTAAATAGTTCTTATAAGTTGTAACATCTTGAAGCGGTTGAAGAAAGACCGACCGCTGCGCTGCAAGCATAAGGTTGGGTAAAATATTCGGACTGAATCAACGGAAGCGCGGAAATTGATATTTGAAAATATATTAATAACTCGAAAAGTATTATTTTTAGCAAGAAATTACTCTTATTAATTTGTATTTAGAATTTCAAAACCTTTCTGATTTTAAAGCCAAAATGCCACGTTTCCATTAAAAAAAAGTTATTTTTTACCGTGGCCGCCATATTAAAATTGGAAACTCAAGTTTTTTTCTTAAATACAATCGAGAAGAATTTGCCCTACAACTTTGCTCTTGGGTTTGCGGGTCTATCTATTAAAATAAAAAAGTTAGCCTACACTGAACATCAAACGACTAGTACAAGAATACAACTGCTGTAGAAAGTATGTGAAATTCTTCTAAGGACAAAAAGATTATTCAGGGGCAAAAAATTCGATTTTTTGATTTTTTGTAAAAAGATTCTCCTAGAGTAAACAAAACAAAAAACCAAATTTTTAATTTTTTATCGAAAAAATTTGGGGGGAGGGGGAACAGTAGCCCCCCTAAATATGAAATTATCGAAAAAATATTATTATATTCGGATTTTGCTGTTAATGGTGAGCTATTTCACATTAACAGAAATATTTTATTGCCCCCCGTTAAATAAATAAAAGGATACCAATTTTCAATTTTCAAAAATTCATAGAGGGCGTCACAGTGAAATTATAGCAATGCGCAAAAAAACAAATTGTAGAAGATTTCCAGCTCTATCAGCTTAGAAAGTTTAAACAAAAACGTGTGGGCGGTTTTTGAGAAATATTTTTTTGAAAAATTTCAAAATTTTGGAGTGATGTCATTGCGATCGTTTTTATATTTTCAAAATTAATTATATTTCATGGTATAGTACCCTTGAAGGGCTACCAAACAAGATGTAGTTGATTCCATTCAGATAACTGGTTTTTGAGTAAATCGGCGTTAAAGTCGAAATGTTCAAAAATTCGTAGCGGCCGCCATTTTAAAGCAAGAGAGTTCGGTAAAAATAAATCGTTTGATTTGTCCTAAGGCCTTCTTTAATCTCCACTATTAAAATTTTCAAAATTCAGTTTCTGAAAAAAAATGCTACCAAAAAAACATGTCTAATTTCCGCTTCCGGTTTCGGTTTTTTTAAAAGCTTATTTTGTCGGTGAATTTTTGATATATCCCCTCATTCCAAAGCACATCAAAATCGGTCCAGCCGTTCCGGAGATATGGAGCGTAACACACCCACCCGCCCACCCACCCACAGACAGACATTTTTTAAAAATCACTTTTTTGGGGTCCATGGACTTCCCCCCGACTATTTCCGTTAAAATGTCAACTTTGAAATTTTGCATGAAATCAATACTTCCCTATACTGAAAGTATAGGAAAGTAAAAAGCGACGTTAATGTCAATATGTTGAAAAGTTTGCGCTATCTTTGATAATAATCAAATTATACACAAAAAAAGAAAACTGAAAATTTTAGTTTTTTCAGTCTGTACTGAAAATGAAGAAAAAATTGTAGGAACTGAATGTGGATTTTAGTAGTACTTGAGATGCTGAACAATTCTTCTCATTTAACCGAATCTCTATCTCTTACCTTTTACTAGATCCCCATGCATGCACTCCTTATCTTGGACACCCTGTATAAAAAAATAAACAAGCGCAGTCTAAGCTTTTTCCCGTTCGGGGTATTTAAAAGAAAAGCGTTTTCGGAATGATAATGGTGCTCATGAGAATGTGTTTAAATCACAGAAGACCATCATGATATAAACATGAGCCTTTGACGAGAACTGTGTACGTGCAGGGAATATATGAAGATGGGGAAAATTCATATGCCATTGTACTGGTGGTTAACTTAAGCTTATTAGTATTCTCTCCCTTTTTCCTTGAATGCAATTCTGATTTTCTTAAAGACTGACAAAATATGCAGCAAGGTTTATTATATTCCAGTAATAAAGCAAAAATGTTATCCTCTGTACTAATGATATCTTGTCGTCTTGAAACACAAAGGGGATATGAAAAATGATCACTGGCCGCTTCGTCATTTCCTTTCATTGAGTTTATTTTTCCGTTAGACATATCTCAAATGTTTGCTAGATTTGCTGGAACATTAATTGATTGATGACATAACATTATACGTTAGGTTCAGTGGAAATGACAATATTTTGTGAAAACTTTTTGCTTAGGTACTTGCAATGGTTTAGTTTTTCTGATAGTAAGCTGCACTTACAACCTCAAGTGTCTTATTCAGATTCTTCCTTTAGATATTTTTTCGGTAAAAATGGCAATAAATAAAGGAAAAAAGATGGGATTTGCATCAGTCAAGAATGTAACATTTTTGGTACAACTCTTGAGAAAAATTTAGCGCAAATTATGTCAACAAACTGTTCGAAAATTATACGAACAATTATTCAATCAGTAAATTTATTAGACATTATATTTATTGATTATAGGTATATAAAATACTTAATTACTTCAACAATATTTATTTGTTTTAACCTTATACGTATTTCGACATGTTTACATGCCATTGTCAAAGGTTACATTAGAAAGTAAACAGTTAGTGTTGTTATAGCAGAACTTGGTGACTTGATCTCGGCAATCGTCTGCAGATGGCTTGACTTCTTATTCCAAAATGTCCAATAGAGGTGAAATTAAGAGATCAATTTGCTCATTCGTTAACGGTACAGTTTTTCAAAGTTTGTGAATTTCAAAAGCTTCTAATTTACGTTTATCATCACAAAAGTGTAAACATTTTATAGTGTTATTAGATGTCATTTAATGACTGTGTTCTAGTAGGTGCTTAGTGTAATTGGATTTATGTGGGTGTTTGTATTTGTAACAACGTACGTGTTCTTTAGACCTAATATCAAAATTTCTAATTGTCTGGCCTATATAAACCGAATTACAATGCGAACAATTTAATTTGTAAACGCCTGATTTTAGCAAATTGTCTGCTTTTGATTTTGCATTAAACAAAGTGTTTAAGATGTTTCTAGTTGTTTTAAAACTTACTTTATATTTATTTGCTTTGTTTATAATTTTGGCAATTTTTTCTGATTTGTTACCAAGAATTGATAAATAAAGACATTATATTATTGATAGACAGCAAAAAAGCAATTAAAACCGGTAAAACTGCAACATTTGATATTAGAGAAACCTTCGAGTTGCTTACTGATTAAGAATCATTCATTTTCGTTGGTCTTGCATAATTTATACAAACAGGTATCGTGATCATCGGGTGATTTGTTTAATTCAAGTGAGACATAAAGTGGTTTTTATGTTAAACCATCAAATTCGTGGCCGTTTCTAAATCTATCTCGACGTGGAAATCAGTTGAGATCGTGATCTGGATTTGTTCAATCGTTTCTTGAAAAGTAGCACTTACAGGCTGCATCGATTGACAGGCACTCGCAGCTCTCTTCTGCTCTATATCCTCTTAAGAGTATTACCGGAACAAGAACAAGGCAAGCAAGGAATCAAGACACTGAGGAGTACAAGAGTCACTAAAGGCATAAACGCAAAACTCGAGAACATATTTGTAATGTAAGACTATACTTAGATGGTTTTTCGGTATCGGTTTCATAGGTTAACATGAATAAAAGAAGGAACATGTTGATATCATTCGATAAAAGAGATATACCCCACAGAAATGAATATAAGTCACCATAGAAAAACTATTTCTTAATTAGAAAATTTGAGGTAATTATTACTTAAGCCAGAAACGTTAAAAGTACGTATTCTAAGTCAAAATGTAACTTTTTGTTGCTTATTGTTTAGTACACATGCGTATTTTAGTCTAAAAACTTAAAACAGGAAGCTCTTGTGGTTTTCTTGGAAAATGCGGAAAATGTATTTGATTTCCATTCGCATAATATTGAGATTTTCGGATTATTTTAAACAGAAGACACTGAAAATTGCTTCATTGGCAGTTTTTTTTACCTTCATGAAATAAACAACTTCATAAAATGTTTACTTTTAACGTGATTAATTTTACAGGAATTCACTGACGTTAAATTAAGTGTAGTTTTGCAAAAACGTACCATTTCACAACCTAAAATACAACTGAGAAAAAAGACATATTCGTTTTATACAACAAAATCGCTATTTTGCAAATTTTCTTAAATATTTTAATTTTAAAACTAACAATCTACTATATTTTATAAGTTTGTGATATTTATATTGGTAACCTGATGGTGTGAATAAACAATCGAGAAATTTAAAAATGAGCCGCTTGAGTAAGTGTTTCCATGTTTCCTTTTTCCTAGTAATACCATATAGTATATTTCATTAGGACTCTGGAAATAAGGATTTTTCCGTGCGCGCGTTACAAATTGTCGTGTGAGGCGAAGCCAAACACGGGAAGTCATGCAAGCACGGAAAATCCATTTCTGTACGTGTAATGAACTATACTTTTTATTATACTTATCTGAAAACAACGCAAAAAAGGATAAGAAGTAAATTTAGAACATTTTATTTTCAAAGTAATAATAATACATCGTAATAGTACTAAACATGATTAACATTTCCATAGCAACGATTTATTTATGATCGGTATTGTTTTATTTCCTGTCAGTTTAATTCATGTCAGTTTTAAAAAATGTACTCGGAAGAAAATCCAGATATTCCTAAAAACACATTAGAGCAAGCGGCACAGGCCAGTGCTGATTTGTTACCAGCAAAATCCAGGTCGAGATATGAACACGAGTATCAACTTTTTATGGAATGGCGAGATCTCAAAAAAGTTAAATAAATAAATATTGTTGTTCTTATAATTAACTCTAATTGTATTTTTTTATTTAACGCACGTAAAAAATCGGAGATCGGGAAAAGTTTTACGTGCGCTGCGCTGTTCTGAAAATGCCACCTTTACGTCATTGTAAAAACGGATGAAAATAAGGCGTTTTCAGATAAGTATAATAAAAAGGGTTTTTCGCTTTGCCGTATGATTTAGTGAATTATATACGTTTATAACAATTCCGCACAAAAAAGCTTCATTAATGAATAAAACCATTAATTTTTGATGTTTTTGGCTTCAGAAAGTAATCACCGTTGAGGAAAAATATTTTAAATTTTCATAAAAGGAAGGGGGACAGAAAGATGGCTGCTCCGTAATAGTGCAACTGAAGTGTATTACTTAATGGTGACAGAAAATTAAAAAAATTATATGCTTTTAGAAGTTTTAGAAAATTGAAAACCTAAAACGTTAGATATTTTAAAAATGTGAAATATTTTGAAAAGTTTAAATGTTTTGGAACATGTTTGAAAATTGTTAAAATTTTTGAAAATTTTAAAGTTTTGAAAATTGTAAAAAATTTCATAATTTTAAATATTTTAAAAACTTTTTGTAAATTATCAAAATTTTCAGAGTTGAAAATTTTTTAAAACTGTTTTTGCATATTATTCAGTTAAGCTGTTCGGGTAAACGACCGAAACGAAATACGCTATAGTTCATTTCTTAATAGGAGGTTGTTCCTATCATTTAACATGTCCATACCGATTTTGAAGTAAAAAATCATAAAGTTTTGAAAAACAAAAATCGGTGGTGGCGATGACCGGGGGTGGTAGGAAAACCGCGCTTAGGTAGCTATTCGACGTGCGTCGATTACAAATCGGAGCTCCTTTTTTGAGCGCGTCTACACAGAAAAAAATAATGTATTCATTTAAGCTTAATATGCTTGACTGAAGCTTAGCGTATGCTTATATATACGCAAAGAAATATATTCTTTATTCTAGACGACCATTTCGTCAAATAACTTACTTAATTTAAGAATGTACTTTCTTGAACCAAAAATAGTTTTACTTTCAATACAGTTTGAAAATTTCTTAATTCAGAACATATTTGGTGGCTTGTTTCAATATTTGTTTTCTGAATCAAGTAATTCGTTTCTTAGTGTAATAGAATCCATAATATATATAATTTTAAAATGAGTTTATTATTTCTTTGAATAAGAATTTATTGGTTTTAGAAAAGGTATATGGCTCAAACTAATCATAAAATAAGAATACGATAGTCTTAAAGTAAAATCGGCGTTTACTTAAAATACAACAAATATAGCCTTCAATAAAGCTATAATATTTATACATTATTTATAAAATATTGTGTTAAAAACTATAACAAACAATGAATATACAGGGTGTTTCATATTCGAGTCCCACCATGGGGATCTCGCTTATTTGAAGAGATAGAAAGTTGGTTAAATTGAGGCAAAATTGCGAAATTTTATGCTCATTAATAATCTAAAAAGAAATTTGAGCTATCTCGCTTAGTTTCTGAATTTCAAATTGAAATAAATTTTCTGTTTTTAATTGTTTTTGCATCAAATGAAAACGACATCATAAACTCTGGTTTTATTATTGTAACGAAAAACCAAGCATTGTTATAATATGCCGAAAAAAAAGTAGTCGTATTTAAAAAATGAACGTGATGATGCTTTGCAAAATTCGAAACGTTGTATCGAGTTTATTGTTATTTACTGCTTGATATTCAGAATAAAAAGTTGCCTTGAGGACGTTTTTACTAATTTCTAAAATTCTCACAAATAAGTGAGATACGTATAAAAATGTAACTCCATTTTTTAGTTGTTGCAGTTATTTCGAAAACTAAGCGAGATAGTTCAAATTTCTTTTCAGATTATTAATGAGCATAAAATTTCTCAACATTGCCTCAATTTAACCAACTCTCTATCTCTTCAAATAAGCGAGATCCCCATGGTGAGACACGAATTTGAAACACCATTGTGCTAAACGGCGTGCAGTTACACTAATAACGTTTTAAAACACCTGTCGAATAAAATGTAATTAAGAAATTAAAAACTTACTACTTAACGTGATAGTTAAACAAATGTTTCATTAAAATATCCACTAAATGATTTCGCCTTGTATTATCCAGCATTTGGTTAACTTTATAATAATTTAGAATACTGTTGCCAAGTGGAGATGTTTGTAACAGTGTATTTAAATCAAAATCAGGGAAAACTGGTGTACATTGAAAAAATTGTTCTAAGGAGTGAAAAGAAGTAGCCCTGCTTATGAGGGGCACCACAACTTCAGATACAGTGGACTCCGAGCTGGCATTGGAGGATGATGCATCATCCAGAGGAATTAAAACATCGCCTTCTTGAACTTGATACTCTTGCCACTGCAGAAAAATGTTGAAATATACTTATAATTGTTTTTGCAGCAGGTATAACTAATTTAAACAAGTACTAATTTCACAATTAAATTTATTATTATCTTACTTCAGAATTTTGGCTGTTGCCGGCGTTTTCACTAGAAGTTTCATATTTATCTTCAACACTACAATCGTTTCCAAGATATACTTCAATTTTTCACGAAATCTTACCCTGATTCCTAGATTTGGAATCAGTTCCCGTAATAAATCATGTCTAGTTTGGGCAACAACTCTTTTGTAATGCTTTGCCCTTAAATAATAGAGTCAGTGATAAAATTCGTCGATGCATATGTAGACAAAACAATGGGTAGGCAATCTTGAATTGAATTGAATATTTTAGGGGATTTACCGTTTACAGCAGGTTTTTAGGTCAAAAGTTTACTCTTTGTATTTATATATAAAACCAAGAATCCATATTGTTGCATTCAATATAACGACAAAATACGCGTGCTTAATGCAGAATTAGATCATCTGAAAACGGCGGCCCGCGCCAGTCAATATTTCTGATGGTGGAATGTGGATTTGTGCCACTGTGTTATTTAAATTATTGGGTGTACTTGTTCATTGCGATTGCAATTTAATAAACAACACAGTGGCACAAATCCACATTCCACCATCAGAAATATTGACTGGCGCGGCGCCGCCGTTTTCAGATGATCTAATTCTGCATTAAGCACGCGTATTTTGTCGTTATATTGAATGCAACAATATGGATTCTTGGTTTTAGTAAGTAATATTACTTAGTTTTGGTTTAAAAAAAAACGTTTCTTTAAACAGCATTTCTTTAAACCAAGACTTTAAATAACCTTTTTTCTAGATTATATCTTACCCATTTAAGTAAACTGGAATCTCTTCAACCGAATGTATAATGTTATCAAACTGATTTTACATATTTTTTTAAAATAAGCGTATCCCCTCCCCTTAAATTAAAAAAATATTTTAAGAAAAGCATTTGCTCGAATTAAGCATATGGCGTTTCTTGATTACATAAAATATGTTTAAAATAAAAAAATATAATATTGTTTCTAGAAAATATCTTTAAGAAAATTAATTTACTTGTTTTAAAAAAGTAGTTTTTTCTGTGTATATTAAAGTAGAGCATCACTCCCCACCTTCTTTATTTTTTGCTAGAGTTATCTGGTGGTATGATGTCTGGTATTGTGTAACTGCAAACCGCTGAAAACCGAAAATAGATTTTAGAAAAATGATAGCCGGTTTTCTTCCTAATGGCAAGTCGTTTCTGTAGTCATTTAACATGCGTATACCGATTTTGAGGTTGAAATTTGGCGAAAATGGTGTTGGGTTGTTGCATTAAAGCGACTAGACGTTAGTGCGAAAAAGACAACTATTGCTAGTAGTGCGTACATTGCCACGTTCTTAGGCTCCAAGGACTAGCTGGGTTATCCTGACCTTACAATCAAACGTTTACTATCGGGAGATATACGCTGAAGAGCAACCACTGTTAGTTTAAAATTTTTATGTAACTTTATAATTTGCTATTTACTGCAATATTTGTTTTTAATTAAAATTCCACAGTGTTTGGCAAAATTACTTCAATCGTTGTTAAAACTGTTTAAAACACAACATTAAGCAAACGAAAATACCGAGCTGTTACTAATACTGTATTTAATTGTTAAATATCTGTTTTTTAACTAGTTCAATAAGACTAAGAACTGGGTTATTAACGATTTTTTTGTAATTTTGTTGGCGACCTGTAAGGAACTTCGTGATTTGACAATTTTTGATCAACATATAACTATGATTAAATAAGTGTGTGCGTTTTCAAAGATTTCTACAATTTTTCACCGTTTCATCTTAATTTCTTTTAGTTGCTACTAATCTGGCAAAAACTATGACGCAAATGTTACCTAACCATCTCTACTAAATGCAAGCAACGTTCGTTTTTACCAATAATTGAATTGCATATTACTTACTGTGAATTAATGTTTAAAGCTGTCACGTTATTGTCAGCTACGTGTTTTATTCGAATTTCATCGTCCAATAACAATGGCAGAACGAAGCTAATCAAATATATCATTTAATTAGATTCGATTCAAGCAGCGCATTGGTGCTTCCCTCTTATTTGCAAGAAAACTTTCCTTGGAAGTTCTTCAAGATTGCAAAACAATGTATCACAGAAAACTTCGCGCGATGAAAGAATAGGAAGATTTAATTATGGGGATAAAAGAGACAATACTTGGTTTCTAAATTTTTGAAAATAACACAGACTTGACTGTTTTACTTTCTCGTAATTGCATTAAGTAAAAACAGAACCTGTGGGCTATGCCCCACCCTTTTTAGTAGTGAATAAGCTGCTTAAGTTGGCAGTAAAGCAGACCATAGATCGAAGTAATAGTTTTATGAATTTTATATAAAGATTGCTTTAAGTCTATATAAATCGATTTTGACAAATTCGTTCGGCAAAAGTAGGGAGGGAGGGGGGAAAGTGAACCCCCGTAAATGTTGCTGCCACCTGAAAATTAAGTTCTCAGTCTTATTCTACTATTAATCATGATCACTTTAGCTTAAACAGTAATTTTTATCTTGCCCCGTTTATTCAAGAGAGGGGCATGAATTAACGTTTTTCAATAATTCATAGAAGGCGCCACAGAAAAATTATTGGACTGAAACACAAAACAAATTGTAGCTCATTCCTAGCTCTACAAGCTTACAAAGTTTCAAAAAAATCGTGTGGTCGACTTTTTAGCAGTAGTTTTTTGACAATGTCCAAAGTTTTGAAAATATTTTCACTTTACAGTTTTCATTTGTACAAAAATTCTTTTATATAGTACCATTGTGTTTCTCTACGGCTCGGCTATTGTAATAGCAAATGTAATCTCAAATTGCCAATCTGTTCGGAGTAAATAGGCGTTAAAGCCGAAAATTTACAAAAATCGTAGCGGCCCCCATTTCAAAGCTATAGTGCTCAAAAAAAGTTTTGATGTGTCTTAACGCCCTCTATCTTATCCTGTTGTTGGATTTGTAAAGAAGATTTTCCACTAAATTCCGTTTTCAAATTTGAAAAATTCTATTTTCGTAATAAAATGGTACCGCAAACACGTCTAATTGCCGCTTTCGGTGTCGGATTTTTTTACAGCTTATTTCGTCGGTAAATTTTTGATATATACCTTCCCATACCGAAGCTTTTGAAAACCGACCTGTCCCTTAGGGAGTTATGAGGTTTCTCCGACATACCCACACACTCACACTCCCATCCATCCCAATATCTATGTTCTCTATTGGCTTTAGGTTAGTGTAATGGTGACAATTAGTTTTATGCTATCGCTACCCAATAACGTGTGAGAAATTCTGGCATTGATTTTTTAATGTAACTCGATGGCCAGCAAGTTCACCCGAGTTAAACGCTGCAGTTCACTTGAGGATTATGTTAAAAATATCTATTAAGCTAGAACAACATGGGCTAGGATGTTTCTCCCGAGAACTGCCACACCGACCACGGCATATTGAAAGTGTCATCAGTTCCTTCTACAAATCATGTAATTTTTGTAACGTTTTTGAGGTACTTTGGCGCTAGATCTGTCATTTACTAACCTGGCATAGACCGAATAAATTAGGTCCTGTGTGCAAGATATGCAGTACTTTCCGGCCTATCTGTTTTTAGTAATTTTATGCGAGTTGATACACGGTGTACCGTATCTATATACTAAATCCGGATCCATTCCATCGGTCTCACCATGTATTACCGTCGTGGTTCGGCTATTGGGAACCGCGTCATTTATAGGTGACGCATATTCGCATGCAACGCTGTACATTCGGCCAGTACCGTTTTCGGCGCCAATAAAAGAATTGTATGGACGCTCTACGGTCAGATGGTTGGGCGCCAAACAACAACCTTCAGGTAATTTGCAATCCAATCTTCGTGGCGTGTACGTAAAATTTTGTTGGTAAAATGTTTATTTATTTTATGGTTTACTTTTCATCTTATGTTATATTTTAGTGACTCAGAACTTTCGCGAGTCGTTAATAATAAACACTAAACATATATGTATCGCTGACGGATTGCGCATTTTAGAATATCACACAGTAGCGTTGCTTTAGATGAGCACAATTTAAAGACTTTATCCCCCTTTTTATTTATTTATTAGTTTTTATTATTTTTTTTTCAAGATATGCTAGACGCGAGCTTAAAATGATCAGTTATCATTCAGATCATTTATAACTACGGCTGATATTTTAGGAAGTATAATTTTCAAAACTAGGAACTAGGCAAAGCGGCACAATTTTTACATTTATAAGGAAAACTAAAAGTTACCCATAAATATAATTTTAAAAAGATGTGAAAGCCTGACCGTTACAAATAAACTTATATTCGCCGCCATGTTGCAGCTAAACTAACGGTTTTACGAAAAAAAAAAATATGTAAGAAAACTTTTTGTTTTCTTTTATTTTGTAAATAACTATTTCTTACATAGCTCTAACGATTTAAAATATATTCGCAAAAAACTTTATTTTGACCGCCACTGTTTCGATGAGCTCACCTCCTAAATATCACGATTTTTTCCATGTTAAACAGAAACTCCAACCAAAATTCATTTTTGTCCGATGTTTTCCGTCAAACTAAAAATACTCGTAAATGTACTTTCTGCAAATCGACCTGGTAGCAAAAGGTTACGTGTGTTTTCGTGGAATGGTGACTATTATCGCCAAACAAACCTTGAAAATTGGTTGAAATATCAGGAGTTTATATTATTGTCATCGTGCGAAAGCTATCCAACAATATTTAAGAGATTCTGGTATTGTTTGTTAATGTAACTTAATGGCCAGCAAGTTCACCCGACTTAAACGCTGCAGTGCCTTTTAGATTAATTTAAAAAACATCATGGGTAAGGAGTGTGTTTACAGAATTAGAATATGCTATGGACTTATTGGAAATTTCTACCCTATAACCGTTTGACCGTCGTACGTAAAGCTAATGGAAAATACACAAAATACCAATATGTTTTTGTGTTCAGTATTATGGAAACTTATTGAATATATATTACATTTCAATCTGTATATTCTAATTTAATTTCAACCTCCCACGCAAAAGATTATCCAGGATCTTGAACAGTACTTTAGTTGTAAATTTGCTTTTCCCTCTGTGGAAATGTATTGCCTCAAAGTGAAATCTAATCACATTCAGATTTTCTAAAAAAAATTGAAATTGGCTTTGATACACGATGTTGAAATGCACCATCATCTGTGTTTAATAGTCGCATAGCAGTAAATCAGTGCTGTCTAAATGGGGTTCAAAATTGAGATGTTATCGATACCATTAAACTCACAATATCAGCTATTATAGATACGATCGATGTATTTACCAATGGCCACTGGCAATAACACGTGTAAGATAGGTAACACATTAACCATGAAACGTCCTAAATGGCTTCCTATACCGTTTATGTTACTGAAGGGAGAGAGAATGAGGTAGTTAGCGCAAAATGGACTATTTTGTTTATTTAAAAACGCCTCATTTTGTGTTTACTGGGTGAACAAACAGCATTAAAATGTCCTGAATATTTCTGTGAGGAAAACTATTTAATATAGAAAATACAAAGATTAATTAAAAAGATGTATATCTGCTCTCGTTATCTGCAAACCCCCAAAGAGCTGATTTACTGAATTAACTAACAATAGAAAGGTTGCATAAAGTCTCTGAAACGGACAGCAAGCGATTTAATCTTTGTAGAATATGAAATCTTAGCCATATTTCACAAAAATAGGAACACTCAATAATTTTCATTTAAGATTGTTATAATTTTGTACATATAAATTATAATTTATCTTAATATTGATAAAATTATGCACAAACCGTTGTTGCTGCAAAACCTCCCCGATTTAGTCTTCGATTGCAGAATGAAGACTTACCTGTAACAAAAATAGTTGTATTAGTATTGGAGGTTAATAAATATTAACTATGATTAATTTAAGGATAATTTTACGTAAAGGATAGTTAAAATTCATAACCGTTTCTCCTTTATCACACCATCAAATAATTATATAATTGAAAACTAGTAAGACGGTTTCAGTCATTAAAGTACGATGAAAATTTATCACCATAACACAACGACCACGCCCCTTACGTCTCTGTTCACTTTATAATAGTTCGTGGCGAATGTTTATGTTGCAGTCACTACTGTTGCTTTAATTTGGTTAATTATGGTTTACCTTATTTCTGGCAGGTTGGAAAAAATTAATTAATACATATTCCGTTCTGCGTATTTAACGCACTGACATAAGAATCTCGCACAGCGTATTTTATAAAAAATTTTTCAATAACAGACTATTAATATAATAAAAATATCGCACACAGAACATTATTACAATTTTATGAGGAAGAGCATTTTTCACTATGGCTAGGACCTTTAGACACACACGAAGGGGTTTAAACCCTAGCAATCTTTTCCTAGAGTGTAGAAGACAGCACCAGGTATCGACAAAGTCCTTCCATCAACCATGGCTTCTTCAAGGACAAAGCAGCGGCTACACCGGGTCTCGTCAAAGCCTTCCAGTACCATTAGCCACTTTAAAAGCAAAGCGGCGTCTAAAAAGGTCTCGGCAAAACTCCCTAGCATTCCAAGCTCGTTATTAACATAGCAGCGCCCCACAAGGACCACTAGGACGTGGAGGCCTCCAGCCCAGTCTCTACGCAGACCACAACCTTCTTAAGCTCCAGCCTGAGCTTTTTGTTGCTGGTTTGAATTATGTAATTGTTTGTTTTGTTTTTTTTTATGCTTGTTAAATATTTTTGAGTTAATGTTTGTTTAATGTTGTTCTGGTTGATCATGTTAAATATTTTTGCAATATAATTTTGTCTGCCAAACAAAAAAATTGAAAGATATTGAATCGCGTCTGTTTATTACGAAATTTGGCACACTTATTCGTACATTTTTCTTACAGCTTGGAGTTTAAAATGGTTATATTAATTCAAATACACCCACATGCATGCAGCTATACGCGCACTTTTTTCACAATTTTTATTTTCTATGATATACTACGAATAACATAAAAAAGAGTATAGAAAAACACTAGAAGATTATTTGTTACGATAAGGAAAATAGATGCAATACGTTGACATTGAAGCACAGACCCTTATGCTAAAGCTAAGTGTCCCTAACAACAATATAACTAAGCTAAAATTATGCAACGGTTCCCCCTTTCTCGTTATATCAGCTCGTTTAGCGTTTCAACCGTGTAGCAAATTCACTATAAGCAAACCCCGTTCGATGATAAACTTTTGTTCAGACTTTCATTAAAATTGAAACTGAAACCGCGATAACTTACACAAGGACCTTTTAAAGCATTTGTGTTTCCTACCAGAGGTAGATAAGCTAAACGCTGCAGCTGAATATTTTATGGCTCCCCACATCTAAGGCCGCGGCTTCAAATCAAGTAGAGCGCTGGATTAGTTAAAGGTATCATGATAAGTCCTTTATGGTTTCAATATTAATCATTGAAACGTTGCGCAATTTATCGAATTAGCGTTAACGTTAGTATTATATTTTGTTTTGAAGTTTACGTAGGTGTAACCGAAGTTGCTGTTTGAGGTTAGGATTTAACATATTATTTCTCCTGTTCCAACGATGTGGAAATATGTCAAGGAAGAGGGTGCTCGAGGCATTTAATCCTGAGAATTTAACAACTAAATTAAGTCAAAGACTAAATAATAACTTATTGCATACTTGGTTGTATAAATCAACTAACATTAAGGGGCTTAATTTGTAACACCGCACATGGAAAATGGTGTTTTCAAATAAAACACTTCTTAATATTACTGTGCTAGACTTCACAAAATTTTAGTAAAAAAAAGCACGCAGGTACCTACAGTACTTTAATTCTCTTCACAGTAAACTGCAGATGTAAAATTATGGGTCTCGTATGATATATTTCTGCATGTTATCTAAATATCCGCACTCCAGATCTACTCGTTGGCATTGGTGATAAGCAGTAGCATCAGAAATGCAATGCACTTTCTTTTATACCTTGGTAAGTACTTCTATGGAGGAACTCTTTAAGAATTATAAATGTTTTAAAGATAGTACAAAAAACAATCGACTGTGTCAAGTCAGCAGATTGGGCTGGCTATTGTACAGGTCCGTGGGTGCCTATCTAACGGGAATAGTACCTAAATTATTGAAAGTAGCTACAATTGTTCCAATAAGGAAAGTTAAGGGCACAGTAAAAGCAGCAGAGTTTAGACCAATAAATATGTTACCGGCGATAGAAAAAGTATTAGAACAAGCAGTGTATGAACAATTGCGGGATTTTATAGAAACTAACAAGATAATCGACACTTTTCAATCAGGGTTTAGGGAAGGTATTAGTTGTGAGGCAGCAGTGCAGTATGTACTAAACGACTGGAAAGAAAGTGTAGACAAAGGATGGAAAGTGGCAGTCATATTTTTAGATCTGCAACGTGCATTTGAAACTGTAAAAATTAATAAAATATGGGTTTAGGGATACAGTAATTAAATGGATTAAGGACTACTTAAAAGATAAGACGCAAAGAGTCAAGTGTGGACAAACTATTTCAAAAGAGAGTTATATTGAGGTGGGAGTGCCGCAAGGTAGTATCTTGGGTCCACTGTGATTTATACTCTACATAAATGATATGGGGAGATTATTAAAAGACTGTAAGTATCATAGGTTTGCAGACGATACTATCATTTATTTATCAATGAAAGATGAAGGGGAATTGGCAAATACACTAAATAAGGAGATGGCACGAGTTTGTGAATGGTTTAATGCAAACGAACTAAGGATTAATTTGAGCAAAACAAAATGTATGTGGATAGGAAATACACAGGGATTGAACTTAGAAATAAAAATTGGAAATTAAATAATTGAGGAGGCAGAAAAGGTAAAATACCTGGGAATTATTATTGACAATAAATTAAAATTTAAATTTCACATAGATTACATTTGTGGGAAAATAGGAAAAAAACTAGCAGTGCTAGCACGAGCAGGAAAATTTCTTTCAACTTAGAGTAAGAAAGTGATTTATAATACTATAATATTGCCACATTTTATGTATGGTGGCACAATTTTACATCTAGCTAACCAAAGTGAGTTCAATAGATTACAAAAGCTTCAGAATAGAGAAATGAGAATAATCTTAAACAAAAATAGATGTACAAGCATTGCTGAAATGTTAGAAAGACTAGAGTGGTTAAATGTCAGGCAGCTATTAGAGTATCAAGTATTAATATTCATTACAAAAATGGAACTGAACCTCGTACCTGATTATTTCAAAAATGTATTAACTAAAAATAAAGATATTCATAAGTATAGTACAAGAAATAGGGAGAAATACTACTTAAATCGAAAAAACAAAAGTATTGCTCAGAAGGGGATACTGCTTAAAGGGGTTAAAAGTTATAATTCTTTAAGCAAAGATATTAAAGATTGTAATACTATAAGAACATTTAAGATAAAGTTAAGGAATTACTTAAAAATTGCAGAGTAGATAAATAGATGAATATAGTTAATACTAGTTAAGTTGTAGTAATAGGTATTAGTTAATTATTTTTGTATTGTAGAAACCTAAGCATATGTAAACATTCGCGTTTTAAGCTAAATAAAAGGAGTATTATGTTATCCATTAATTTCTTAACGTCTTGTAATAATTGTATTACGCGCTGATACCCCGTCTTGTTGCAAACTTAAACACTTTCAAGTAGTAAGTTTATCTCAAACAAGCTAACGTCTAAAAAATTCAAACTAAAGCGTTAGTGACAGCAGATAATTATATTTTTCCCAAATTTTTATAATAGCTATGCATTTTTGAAAACCTAAAGCACGTTTAAAATATATAATCAATAAACTATAACCTTGCCAAACAACACAAATTTCAATAAAAGTGTAGATACTACCCAGCTTTTAATGCAGCTACAACAGAAAATAATTTTGAATCCCCTTGAGAAATAAATTAATCGCTTTTAAATTCTCTTGTACAGATATGCCAGTAAATCCGATTATAGTCTAAACTACTGAAAACAACTATACAACACACAAAAGTTGAGCGAAGGCTTAAAGTTAACTAGACAAAGCAATATCCTCACTGATGTTACTAGTTTTATTAATTTAGTATTCAAATTTGAAAGCGTAGAAAATAGGGCTATTCTGTACTTTGGAAAAGAAGATAACCTCTTTAAACTAAATGAAAATGAAAACTAAAAAACTGTGTATTTTAGACGAAAGAAATACATATCGCAAAATTCTCAGGGTAAATAAATCTTCTTTTATTTAATACGGGATAAAATATAAACTACCACAGCTAAATATTATGGTTTGCTAAAATCCTAATTGAAAATTGACACTACTCCAAAGAAACATAGTATGCTCTGTGTGTTGAAAATATTATATAAATATACCTCAGCTTTAAAAGCAAAGAGAACATTTTGTATAGAAGTGCATGTGGAAATGTCTTGTTGAATTGCAAGTGTCTGTATTGAATAATAGAAAATTAGTATCGGAAAATCATGAAAACGTTAGTTACCATATTTAAAGTTAATTTTTGTTAAAGAAGCTACGTTGTCAAAGCAAACTGCTAATCTAGTTAATGTCAATAATATCATTTTGTAATCATTAATTAATGCCTTTTAATTATATCTGACTTAATTATTTTGAGGATTTAAATAAAGTGATATTTGGTAACACGCAATTTCTGAACCCTCCGTGAACTTCTCTATTTAGGTGGGTGGCAGAAATGCAATAAAATATTATTTTCTTTTGTACACAAATACGGGGGTAAGAAAACACCACGACAGCACGCGAATGTTTCACACAAGACTGACAACATCAAGAATAAACTATGTACTATATTCTGAGACAAGTCAGCAATCACCCACAACAAGCCTACATCATGTAAGCAGCCTAAAATAAACCAGGGAGATTGTGTTATAGCTTAATAGCTGCACTGCAACGCAATATATAAAACTCGGGCATAACCAAGCAAAAACGAAAGAATATCCAAAAAGCAAAACAGAGGTAAGGAGAGAAACAGAAAGGATCTACGCATGGATCTAAAAATCAGAACAAAAAACACCAGAAGAGCAACAAAGAGCAGATGTGGAAGGGGATGCAGATAGTAGACCACGGGGAAATATGCGAAGGTATCAGAAGAGGAAGGGAAAAAGCATCTGGCAAAGAGAGATGTGAAAAAATGGAAATGAACCATAGATTCAAATATTTACTAGCTATGGTTATGTATTCAAACCACCCATCGATGCTTAGATGACTAACTACCTGGTCTTGCAGCAGCGGTGTCTGGCGGCATGCATTCTGAGCATGTCAACGCCCTGTATCACCTCACCCGGTCCCAATCAATCACTGAAATTCCTACCCAGTTCTGGCACGGAATAGGCCTGGCGTATTTCAGGAATGCCAGAAATGCCGGCTCCATGTCATATGATGATACTGATGATGATCTTCTTTTTACAACAGAACAAAAAATTATCTTTTTCGGTTAAGAAGAATTCCTTTGCCTAACTAGTATTTTACACTTTTATTATTCGGAAATCCGATGTCCAAAAAAATGTATTAATTCAAACTTATCTATTTTACTCCATTGTACGTTGCTATGCAATATGGACTGTTGTTTTATAATAAATTCACCCTCTATCTTAATAACGGAATTTGAAAAAAGATATAAAAACCGCGCATTTGGAGAGGAAGTTTCAGTTTATTCTTCAGGACCGATCACAACTGTCCAAGGAAACAATATCCGAAAACTCCCCAAGGATCCAACATTAGCTTCTGGTTCAAAACAGTCCAGTCTCGCAGGCTCTTTCAAGATCCTGGCTTCCCGGATTGAGCACACGCTTGCTTTGCAGCGTCTACACCAGGTCTTGAGGAACCGCTATAGCACCACGAACTCATTCAAGGGAAAAGTAGCGTGTATACCAGGTCTCGTCAAAGCCCTTAAGTCAACGAGATCCACTTTGAAAACGAAGCAGCGACTACACCAGGTCTCGGCTAAGACTTCCCAGAACCGTGAACCCGTTCAAGAGTAAAGCAGCAGCTACACCAAGTCTCGGTGAAGCCCCTACAGCACCGCGAACCTCTTTAAGAGCGAAGCAGCGACTACACCAGGTCTTGGCAAAGCCCGTTAACACCGTGAGCCCCTTCAAGAGTAAAGCAGCGGCTACACTAGGTCTCCAAGAAACCTATCCCAGCACCAAGCGGTTTTTTTTAAAACGAAACCGCGTCCCGCAAGGATGGAACATGAAATTTTTCGCCCCGCTCTTTACGCGAACCACAAACTTTTTAAGCTCCATCCCGAGCTTCTTGGTTTTTCGAAATAAACTGTTTACGTAAAACTTGTTGGTTCAAATTAATGAGTTTGTTTTGTTTATTATTTGTAAATATTGTTGAATTAATCTGTCTGTTTATTGTTGTTCTATTTGTTCCTGTTCAATGTTATTAAACTAGAATTTTGTCTCTCTAATAAATAAACAAAAGTTTTAAAATACTTCCACTTTTCCAACATTTTCGTCTGTGATTATACAATTTGCTTGTAAGTAATAAACATCTGATTCTAAAGAATGTCTGAATGTTGAAAGTCGCAACGCCTGCTGCAAGCAAACCTTACAACTGAACGCATTATGGATTGTAAAACACATGTCTTTACTATCTTGATAAAATGTCATCTTAAATGACGTTTTGTTTGAGATTAGATTTTATCAAGATAGTAAAGACATGCGTTTCACAATCCAAAGCCACTCAGGACTAAAAGACTTTTTGGACATTTGTTAGTTTGTAGGTATCAGTAATATTCCAGATATAAGGGACCTACAACCAAAAACTTGACAAAATGAGCTACGGCCAGACTAAAGTGTTATTTATTACAAAAGGACATGCCTAGATTACAGATTTATGGCTTTTAAGACAAACAACAACAAGGAAAATATAATTTTAACCATTCTTCATATTTCTGGAACAGTATGTGTGAATCTCAAAAATTCAATTCAAAATACTTAAATACCGTTGTAATTCTTAGTTATATTCTTATTCAGTATTAAACTACAAACCAGTATTGCATTAAAGTACCTTTTTTTAGAAAAAAAATATCTGAAGATGTGTAAAGCTTGGGGAATTGGCTAAATGCCATATAAAATGGAAAGTGTCGACGAAAAACGATTTAGTGTACTTGGCGGAAAAATCGTAAAATATTCAAGATCGACACCCGTATTGCTTACTGTTTTGTAGCAGATGTCGTTTTGCAGGGTTATTTATTTTGGCGGTTAAAAGGAATATATTGACTTCGTATCCCACATTGGAGGTATTTCCCAAATCGGTTGGTTCCGTAACAACACAGCAGGAATATTAAATGATTTATTAAATTATGTGATTCCGTTTCTGTTATTCATTCTAAATAATATAAAAGTCAAATATTAAACAATCAAGATTTTAAAGTCAATTTATAGGATAATGGTGTGCCCATTATGGCCAATACAAAACAAAGCTCGTTACCGCTCACTTCCGGAATTTTATAAAAGAAGTGGTAAGGATTTGACGCTTGCGCAAATTGCTTATTTGATAAGTGATTGTAGAATAAGAGTCTGAACTTATTTTTGTGGTGTGCTAAAGTACCACTCTCTCACTTTCTTATTTTTCGGCGGACCAGCTTCGTTTTTCTGCGATTTCATTCAAGAGCGGTTAGTAATATTTTGAGTCTAAATGAAATTTTTCTATTTTATTAGGGCAAATTGTCCGTCAAGTGCATGCGTGTATAATAAACGCCACTTTCGTAGACACACACGCGTGCAAGCACGAGGGCGGGCACACACAACCACACAACATACACATAGACACAACAGACACGTTACATTAACCTCAAAACATGCATAACCTTTAAAATATTGAGATTGTTTATCAGATCGAATACAATACCTCCCTCTTAGGCAAGTTATGTAGAAATATTTTCTGTGGTAGTTATTTTAATTTTCTTTCTTTGTTTAACAATGCTAACGATGCGCATTCCCTCTCTACTAACTGTTTCGTTATTTTGTTACAATTTTTAACACATTTCTTCCTAGCCGAAATTTTGCACAAAAAAAAGAAATTTTAAAATTTTCAATTTTTCCTTAGTGTTACCATTTCAGTTCATGTAGTTTTACGCAGGGGCAAGATGCCGCAACAAAAGCGTATAGACATAATTAGTATAGAATAACCAAAATTATGAAGATGGAAGACGCATAAACAAAATCGTTAACAGGAGCAGGAACTACAAACAAAGCCCTTGTTTGCAGCTCGTACTTGTCTTCCCTGCATTACCTGAGCCCCCTCATCCTATCTGGAGCTGAAGCACCCTCTTCTGTTCGTGCTCTACTTCTATCTGTATTCCAGGAGAGATTGGAGCGTAAATTTTCTTTATTCTCCCCCAAAAAATACAAATTATCTTTTACAGCGTCATTTATTACTACGGGATTATTTTTTTAACAGGACTTAATTGTATTGGATGAAATGAAATTGATACAATCAATATTCGCCTTTGGCATCTGTTATTTACGATACGACAGTCTTTAAACGATGAACAGCATGGAGATTCCACCTTGAACGGTTAATATGTACTTATTTAACATTTTCAAGTAAGTAATTTTTGAAATCAATTCGACTAAAACAAACCAAAAGACTGTATTAGTAAAAAAATCAATTTTTTCGTGGTAATTAATAAATACTAGCAAAACCCGTGGGTTACGTCCCCCGATGTTTTTTTTTGGTACCTACCTTCATATCCGGCACTTGCCGCTCCGTATGTTTTCTTCGCTGTGTCGGTCTGAATAAGAGTTTCTTCCGGAATTAAAATCCATGAAAATAATCGAAACAAAGCCCGGAAAACCCCAGTAGAAGAACGAAGAAAGGTCCGGAAAAGCAGCTCCGTCCAAAAATTTGAAGAAAGAAAACACCCCGTTAAATCTTCAGGAAAAACGTCCCCGAAAACAAATTGTATCGTAACCCCAGAAAATTCCTTAAAAAGAAGCGGAAAAACAATTAGTTAAACTTATTACTTTCTCCTTAGTTGCAGGCAAGTGCCTTAACGGAGGTTTCCAAAATGTTTTTGTTAGCATTTCTTTCAGAAACCAAATTTTCTAAATCTAAAAACAAAATCTAATAGAAAGCGTAATCTACAAGGGAAAATTCAACGCTTTTCCGAACATTCTACAATAAGACAGCCCCTACGATTTTTCATAAAATTTTAACTTTAACTCCTTACTACTCCAAAATGAGTTGACGCAATGAAATTTGATATTATAATAGCCATAGGCAAAACAATGTTAGTATGCAAAATAATTCTGTACGAACGAAAATTGTAAATAAAAAAAAGTTTTGGAAATTGTCAAATAAATATTTTGACAATTGCTGCATATTTTTTAAAAATTATGTAGGGCTATGAATAAGCTATAATTTGTTTGGTGTCTTAAGCCGCTAGTGTCTCTGTGATGCCTTCTATGAATTTTCGAAAATACCGACTTCATGCCCCTCTATTTAAAAAAAGAGGAAAAATAAAGCATTTTTGTTTAATCAAAATTGCCCATGAGTGATAGCAGAACACTTTTTTAGATGCAGCTATATTTAGAGGAATTAGTTTTCTCCCACTTATTTAATTTTTGGCTAACAAATTTCGTCTTTTAAAATTTTAAAAAATCAATTTTTTTTCTGGCAAAAAACTAAGATATTCCGTTTCTAACTGCAATTGCGACGCAATCCTTGGGTTTATTATTTTTTCTAGAGCATAGCACCGCACCCCTGTAGCAGATGTCTAGTTTTTTAGCTTGTAAAGCAGTCACAAAGCCTTTCGCTAAGCGCCGCTGCTAAAGATGAAGCAAACCTAATTCGAATAGCTAGGACACAATATTTTGTTAATGTACGTGAACCTAAGTTACCATTGTGATTTTATAGCACCGCTTAAGCCTACAACGTTAATATAAAAATACTTTTGGAAATGTAGTAAGTAACATATTTAGAAGTATAAAACAATATGCAATTACTCCAAAGTTATTCTATATATTTTGGATTAATTTAAATAATAATAAGTCAGTTTCGGATTTTTGATGCAGTCTTAAATACTACTACTATACATCTAATTTCGTAGTCATGATGCAAAGCTAGTCTTAGGAAGCAAACCAGAGTGCTTCCATAGACCTGGTGCTAGTCGGCCGGTGCCGGCTGGCAACACTTTTTTTCTTTTTTACTCGCAAGTACTTAATTTTGTTGTTATCGGCACTCAGTGAGCACTTTGCTGGGCAGTTTGTATTGTCTTTAACGGAATTCCAGAGAGCACAAACAGTAGCATTCTATCATATACACTATTATAAAAAAAATATGATGGTCCCATCACCATTTTCAAACAGCAGTAAAATTAAAATTTAATAAAATTAACTTTCTAGAAAGGAATTCAACGAGGGTTAATATTTGAATGGTTGACCGTTCTCTATGCCTGCGCCTACTGATTCATCTATTTCAAAACACTCGAACCCGATATAGCCGAACATATAATTCATAATGAAGAGAAGTGCCATCTTGTTGCAATCAGCCTTTGGCTACGCTTTCAGCTTGATTGGAAAGTTGAATGATAGTGTGGTACGACGCAAGTTGCCGAGTTGAGATACGCGAATTTTCAGTCAGCAATACCAAGTTGTTAAGTTCCCTTCATTTGCTGCTACTTTTATGCAACCAGTTTTTCTAAATTTATTTAAAATTTTACTTATTGTAGAGTAGACTCTGTAATAAGAATTTTGTTTGGTTGTACTGATAAGCTATAGTCCGGATATCTAGTCTAGTATTTAGTCAGTATTTAAATTATGAGGCAATTAATTATAAATAATTTCTGGCAAAATTTCTTTAAATATATAGTTGGCGCATATATTAAATTGTAAACGAATTATCTCGGAGCTTAGAATGGTAACACATCCATATGTTTGACCTTATGTAGCATGTGTAGATAAGTTATTATTTATTTGGTGAACTGGAATTGATGCTTATGTAATAGTAAAATAAAATAAATAAGCGTTCATAAACGTAGAATATGAATGGCCATGAGTTTTAAAAGTACCTCACGAAACAATTTTATGAAATTGCAAAAATATATTTTTAATTGAAATGGATGTAAATAGAACGTATAAATTCATTAATACAACGACAAAGTTCTACGAAAGAAAACTTTGAACTATAAAGGACGCAAAACCAGCGTTGAATAAAATGAATTGCAGTACACAACAACAACTTTTTCTAAATTCTTATCAAAAAAAATAGTTCTGTTTTCCAATACGTTTCACGTATAACTTAATGGATTTAAGTACGCACATGGTTTTTGTTTACTTATCAAATTTTCAAGAATTTTTTGCTCTTCTGCTACTAAAAGTCCGGTTTTTGAGTTATAACTTTAAGCTGAACCAATCCCGATGAATTGTTACTCCTATATGGGGGCATTATAATGGAAACTATCTACATAATCCTAAGCTTTAAATGCGTCCACCGAGTTCAAATTACCCACAATGTTTAGCAACACTTGTATTTGTTTTCCTATACTTCAATTACCTGTGATAATTCATCGTTAATCACTATTATGTATTAAAGAAATTTAATCTACTTGCTAGTTGTTAGTTGAAAACGAAACCATAACAGGTACGAGTTTTCGATAAGGAAAACAAAAACTATTATCGCACTACTGAAAATGAACAAACTTGGCGGTTGATTTTAGTAATGTGCTAAAGTTAGACAACTTAGACAACTTCCACCACGTATTCACTGCAGAGAAAAGCATAAATAGCAACAGAGTTTAGAAATTTGCAGTGAATACGTTGTATATATAGTAGGTAACATCTAATAATTTAGATGTAACGTCTGTGCGTTCTTAATATACCTACTAAGTTATTTATTTACACTTGCAAGAGAGAGTTACTAATATTTCTTCATATTTTCTTCTATCAAATAAAATGTGTTTCCAAAAAATGAAAAAAAAAAGTGTTATGCGTAAATCTAAACCATTAAAATTACGAAGGAAAAAATAGTAGACGTAGTTAAAGTATAGAAGCAAGATAAATGTATAGCCACATAAATTTGATTAGTATCCGTCTCCTCTTCCGAACGAGAAACCATCGAATTCGGTTCAAGATTGTTCCGAAACTTCCAAGTGCTCCATAATTTAATAAACTTATTTTTAGAGTTGTCCTGCAGGATGTGTGTAAGTTATAAAATGTGTCACTCACGTCATTCCGAGATGTGACTCTTAAAATTGGTTTCGACAACCAGCAAGTTTGAGTTTCCTTAAGAAATTTGAAAAAGTTTGTAAAATATTGGAAAAAATAAAAGATTAGTTTGTACAATTTGACCAAGTGAGCACTGTAGTGGACGAAGCATCAATAACTTAATATTGATTTTAGAAAATCCTTCGAAGTTATAAATTTAAAATAATTAGTCTGCTTTGATGCCTGGTTTAGCATTAAAGTAAATTAAAAGCAATTTATTAGTCCAGTTTTAACATCTTTAACACTTCATATGTAGCTTGACTTGGTTCACAAATTTCATGTACTGATGGGCATAATCGAATTAATGGCTCTCGAATTATTTTAATGAACGATATATTCATTCTCAATAATCGTTACTATAATATCACATCTCGGCGATTTTACTGCTACAGAATGCGAATTTACAAACCTCATTCTCATCGTCGTTCCTTGAACCGCTCTGCAAAAGCAGATACACGATTAATTTGTAACATTCTAAACATTCTGCTACTGTACAATTTTCTATGCAAGTCTAAATCATTTAAATATTCGCTCCTATAATGTTCAAATCAAATCATTCTTGTCTCCTCCCTCGAGTTTGCTCGAATTGTGCATTTGCAGCTGACTATCGCTTAGAAACAAGCCTTCGAAACAAAGGAAACCAAAAAGTTAAAATCGCAACAACATTCGAATGATATTCCGTAACCTCTCGAGATATTTGCATAGTCGAAAGGTTGAACTATTGTCATTCGATATATCCTATCACTAATTTTATGATATCGACCATCCGCATTCTACGATATCCAAATAAAATTATTTAAAAATAGCAGCAAGTATTCAAGCTTAATTAAGTTTAAAGCTAATTTTTCATAAAATCAATATATTATGGGTTACTATTTACTTCCCCTATACAGAGCTTTTTAAAACCATGGAAGTTTAGGGGCATTTTCCTTACTTAAATATAAGAAATAAATTTTCTATAAACATGTGTCCGCCCGCAGCAGCTTAGTTTCTGAGATAAAGGGTGTTAACTTTTTTGTTTTTTAATGGTTGTTTTAAAACATTTCAGAAACTGTTTAAATATTCTATTGAAATTTCTCATGCCTTATAACCTTTTTGGATCTAATTAAATTCTAAACATGTCCTCAGGGGCGTACGTGCTGGTAATAAGGTAATTTTTTCTTTAAAAAACACCCACCTTACGTTTTTACATTTTTGTTTTGCTTTTTGAAACCATTGTTGCGATCTGAAAAGTAGAAGGGGTGCAGCCATGAATCATCACCCTCAGGCTATTGCATTCCAATCAACGTCACGTGAGTGACGTCAAATTTACGTCAGCGAATTTTCGTCACAAGAACACCGCCCCTAGGTACAAAAATGTAAACAAGCATCATATGAATTTTCGTCACAAGAACACCGCCCCTAGGTACAAAAAAAAAATATAAACAAGCATCATATCAAAAATCTAATAAAGTGTTATCCAATTAATTTCGGGTTGCTTAACATCTAATCTTATAATTTCCTCAGGGTATTGCATTCCAATCAACGTCATGTAAGTGACGTCAAATTTACGTCAGTGAATTTTCGTCACAAGAACACCGCCCCTAGGTACAAAAAAAAAATATAAACAAGCATCATATCAAAAATCTAATAAAGTGTTATCCAATTAATTTCGGGTAGATTAACATGTGCTATACTTAGGAAAAAATGCAGATCAATACCTGATCAAATCTAATAATCATTTAATGAAATAATTGACCTAATTTTAATTCAGTTCGCACGAGATTGTTTTTTCTGAATAATACGTTAACAAC
Source organism: Ctenicera cuprea (assembly GCA_958336395.1). Classification (NCBI taxonomy): domain Eukaryota; kingdom Metazoa; phylum Arthropoda; class Insecta; order Coleoptera; family Elateridae; genus Ctenicera; species Ctenicera cuprea. Next base: position 15,644,389 of record OY284487.1, on the reverse strand, counting down.
GGATATGTTTTTAAATATTTACTTTATAAGCTTAACATTTGCTAACACGGTTAAATTAAAATCGTTTGGCTATTTAGAAATTTTACTACAAAATAGCGTAGGTAAACTAATTTTTAGAAACCGGGGGAAATTTTGATAATGAGTTGTAGCGAGATGTACTTCTGACATAACACTAAGGCCGGTATTACACTATCAAAGATTTGATAAAAGATCTTTTATAAAAGATTTTATAAAATATTCTTTTATTCAAAGATTAAAAAAGATTTGAAAACTAGTATTACACTACATAAAATATTTTAACACAGTTGTCATCATATGATGGATGAACAACAGCTCTATGCTTGTGTGGCTTCAATTAGTTCAATTGTCATAATTTGTGCAATATTAAAAAAACAAAAGACTAAGAGTAAAAGTGAGCGAAACACTTCGCCTGAACTTTCCTATACATTTAAATACATTGTTTTATATTTTCCAACACACCTATACACCTGTCTAGACACTACTAGTTAAAGTAAATAGTTCTTATAAGTTGTAACATCTTGAAGTGGTTGAAGAAAGACCGACCGCTGCGCTGCAAGCGTAAGGTTGGGTAAAATATTCGGACTGAATCAACGGAAGCGCGAAAATTGATATTTGAAAATATATTAATAACTCGAGAAGTATTATTTTTAGCAAGAAATAACTCTTATTAATTTGTATTTAAAATTTCAATACCTTTCTGATTTTAAAGCCAAAATGCCACTTTTCCATTTAAAAAAAAGTTATTTTTTACCGTGGCCGCCATATTAAAATTGGAAACTCAAGTTTTTTTCTTAAATACAATCGAGAAGAATTTGCCCTACAACTTTGCTCTTGGGTTTGCGAGTCTATCTATTAAAATAAAAAAGTTAACCTACACTGAACATTAAACGACTAGTACAAGAATACAACTGCTGTAGAAAGTATGTGAAATTCTTGTAAGGACAAAAAGATTATTAAGGGGCAAAAAATTCGATTTTTTGATTTTTTGTAAACAGATTCTCCTAGAGCAAACAAAACAATAAACCAAGTTTTTAATTTTTTATCGAAAAAAATTGGGGGAAGGGGAACAGTAGCCCCCCTAAATATGAAATTATCGAAAAAATATTATTATATTCGGATTTTACTATCAATGGTGAACTATTTCACATTAACAGAAATATTTTATTGCCCCCCGTTAAATAAATAAAAGGGTACCAATTTTCAATTTTCAAAAATTCGTAGAGGGCGTCACAGTGAAATTATAGCAATGCGCAAAAAACCAATTGTAGAAGATTCCCAGCTCTATAAGCTTAAAAAGTTGAAACAAAAACGTGTGAGCAGTTTTTGAGAAATATTTTTTTGAAAAATTCCAAAATTTTGGAGTGATGTCATTGCGATCGTTTTTATATTTTCAAAATTAATTATATTTCATGGTGTAGTACCCTTGAAGGGCTACCGAACAAGATGTAGTTGATTCCAATCAGATAACTGGTTTTTGAGTAAATGGGCGTTAAAGTCGAAATGTTCAAAAATTCGTAGCGGCCGCCATTTTAAAGCTAGAGAGTTTGGTAAAAAATCGTTTGATTTGTCCTAAGGCCATTATTAAAATTACCAAAATTCAGTTTTTGAAAAAAATGCTACCAAAAAAACATGTCTAATTTCCGCTTCCGGTTTCGGTTTTTTTTTTTAAAGCTTATTTTGTCGGTGAATTTTTGATATACCCCCTCATTCCAAAGTACATCAAAATCGGTCGAGCCGTTCCGGAGATATGGAGCGTAACGGACCCACCCACCCACCGACAGACAGACATTTTTTTAAAATTACTTTTTTGGGGTCCATAGACCCCCCCCCCCCCCCCCCCCCCCCGACTATTTCCGTTAAAATCTCAACTTTGAAATTTTGCATGAAATCAATACTTCCCTATACCTAAAGTATAGGAAAGTAAAAAGCAAAGAAGACGTGAGTGGGTTAAACCATGGGTTTCGAGACGTGACAATCTGGGTATACACCACAAAACTTATTGAAGAAACTCAGAGTTGAATCTATGTCATGTTATAAAAATTATTTAAGAATGGATGATGCTACATTTCAGCTGGTTGTATCAAAAGTTGCTCCTTTTATTGCGCGAAAGAATACCCATTTAAGAAATTGCATTAGTATAGAAGATCGCGTTCTTGTGACTCTTCGGTTTTTGGCCACTGCAGAAAGTTATTCCAGCTTAAAGTATTCTACGCGAATACCACAATGTACATTAAGCTTTATAATACCCGAAACCTGTGATGCCATTTATAAAGCACTTAAAGAAGATTTTTTACATCAATGTGTGTGCTGATCACATTGGAAATGTCTTGATACGCCTCTAATCTTTTATTTCTATTTTTGTAATCTTCGTGTTGAACATTACACAAAAATTCATAACTTTCATATTCAGAAATTAAAGTTTTAGTAGCATCAAGTGACCACGTGAACTTTAGTTGACGCCATTTTGTAAAGTGGTTGTTAAATCTTTTATCAAATATGGTCGAATGTAGCTAACTTTGATAAAAGATATTTTATAAAAGAAATCTTTTATAAAATATAGCCCATTACATTGTAAAATTTCTTTGACAAAGATATTTTATAAAAGATCTTTTATCAAATCTTTGATAGTGTAATACCGGCCTAACTGTGAATAATAGGTTTTAAATATTTCCGTTTATGACGCTTAACATTAGGTAAACCGTTAAACAAAGCCGTTTAACCATTTAGTGTCACTCTTTAGGAATTTATTTCACAAATTAAACAAAACAAAAAAAAAACAACTTTTTAAATAGTAACTAGAGGTAATTAACTATAGAAATTAGATTTTTTTCGAAATTCTTTTAAAACTTGGGTTTGGAGTATTCATCATCCCGAGGCTAATTACATTTCAAAATTTTCAACAGAAAACAAACGAATTAGTAAGTAGACGTAAGTAGCTATAGAAATTAAAATTTCTAATATTGAAATTTTTTAAATTTATAATTTCAAATTATAATATTTAATACAATAAACAGAAATAACAACAAACGTTTGAAATAAATCTTTGCAATATTTTGAATTAAAATTGAAAGTTTGTTAAATATTCTTTTCGCTTAATAACCATACAAAGAAATTTTCACATTTTTCAATTTACTAACAATCTGAAACTAGAAGTTTGTAATTTGGTAAAATATCAATTTTAAACCAAACTTTATGGATGAACTTTAAAATTTTCTTCATACCTTCACGCTTATTTATATATTTTTTAAAATCATAAAAATATATAATTTACATTTTTGCAGACATATATTTTTCAAATTTCTAAATAACTATTTTATTAAAATTGTACTTTAATCGCGTATAAAATTCGCAAACAATTATTTTCTGTAAATTCTATAATTTCGAAAAAGACAACTGGTGCATTTAACAAGCTTACGTTAATTACTTGTGTTTTCTGAAATTCCACATAAGTAAATACGAAATAAAATTTAAAAGGCGTGTTGACATTTGAAAGCAGCACCAGATTAAACAAATTTTAAAAGGACGTTTCATCAATGAAGTTTAATATTTCCATATTACCTTTGGTAAGTTCATGCAAAATATTTAGAAACTGGTAATCTGTTTCAAAATTGTAAAGCTACAACTAATCACTTTTTAGGAAAAACAAAAAAAAAAGTATCTATTCTTCTTCCAAAATTTTTCGTTATTAACATCCAAAAACATATCCAAAATCCAAAAAGTGTTTGCTTAAAGCAGTACCAATTTTATTTATGACAATTGAATCCTTTCTTTTTTGTAAAAAATGTTTAGTTTAACTTTTATAACAAGCATTACACCTGTTACATTTAATTTTGTAAACTACATTAAAAACAATTTTTGTTGTTAGCTTAGAATCCTTAAACTGTATATAAGAAAAAATAATAAAACTGTAACACGAAGTACACGATTTATTTTATTTATATTGTTTATAAATTTTCGAGATCGCTACATAAACAAGATCAATTTGGAGGATTACGACTTTTGCTGTCTTCAATACAAAGTAATAGGGTTTGTCCCCAAATTTGGTGATGGATTTCAACTATAACTAACCGAATCGACGTTATTAAGACTGTAGCAGATACAACAATTTTAAGCCTCGGGTGTAAAATGTAAATATTACTTTCATATAATTTTAAAAATAAACACGGTTTACAAAAGAACAGATTTATTAAAATTGGCGATATTGAATTATTTGATATGTTACAAACAATAAAATGTAATGTAATACAATCACAATATAAATTTTCAGTAACCTTTCTTCTTTGTTATTCATACTAACATTAAAACTTTTAGTTCTATTTTAGCACAAAATAATTTACCTTGATACTTGATTAAATCGCAATTTAAAAATAATTTTTGAGAAATTTGGAATGTTTTATTGCTGTAGAATTTCTTGTGTTGTCGGGATGGTCGTAAAATTTCCAGACGTCCCACAACAATCAGTGGAAGTTTTTCACCATACTTACCCGAATCGACGTTATTAAGACTGTAGCAGATACAACAATTTTAAGACTCGGGTTGCAAACATGTAAATATTACTTTCATATAATTTCAAACATAAACACAATTTACAAAAACAGATTTATTTCAATTGGCGATATTGAATTATTTGATATGTTACAAACAATAAAATGTAATGTAATACAATCACAATATAAATTTTCAGTAACCTTTTTTTCTTTGTTATTTATACTAACATTTAAAACGTTTAGCCCTTTTTATTTTAGAACAAAATGGTTTACCTTGATACTTGATTAAATCTCATAAAGTTGATTTTATAGAATGTGAAATAATTTATTTTTACATGTTTGTTTGTTTCTACCCGCTGATGTAGCTAAAAGTTTATTTAAAAAAAAATTTATTTAAGGTAACTCTTAAAAAATTTCATGTCAGAATATTAGATTTCAAACCCCACATGTACAATTATTGGTTTGCCAGAGGCAGTTTCTAAATTGCTCGGGGTTTGTTAAATATTCTTTTCGCTTAATAACCATACAAAGAGATTTTCACATATTTCGATTTATTAACAAGCTGAAACTAGAAGTTTTAATTTGGTAAAATATCAATTTTAAACCAAACTTTATGGATGAACTTTAAAATTTTCTTCTTACCTTCACGCTTAATTATATATTTTTTTAAATCATAAGAAATTATAATTTACATTTTTGCAGACATATATTTTTCAAATTCCTAAATAACTATTTTATTAAAATTGTACTTTAATCTGTGTTTTCGGAAATTCCACATAAGTAAATACGAAATAAAATTTAAAAGGCGTGTTGACATTTGAAAGCTGCACCAGATTAAACAAATTTTACAACGACGTTTCATCAATGAAGTCTAAACTTTCCATATTACCTTTGGTAAGTTCATGCAAAATATTTAGAAACTGGTAATCTGTTTCAAAATTATAAAGCTACAACTAATCACTTTTTTAGGAAAAAAAAATTAAAAAGGATCTATTCTTCTTCCAAAATTTTTCATTATTAACATCCAAAAACATATCCAAAATCCAAAAAGGGTTTGCTTAAAGCAGTACCGATAATTAAAATTTCGCTTACACATAAACTAAGTATAATGAAAAAATAAAAGACTCACTCTTTCACAAACACTGATGTCTGCTTTTTTTCGTCACAATGACGACCCACATTCATTAAACAAAAAAAAAGTAAAAACCTTATTTGTAATTTCAATATTTTATTTTTATACATAAATGCAATGTAATATAAATAGTAGCCCTACGCATATTCATCTTCTATAAATAAAAAAATTTCCATCGTTCCTTCTGCAAGTTCAGGCCATATAATAGCCTCTTCTGTAACTGGTGATACAGCCATGCAGGTTTCATCTCCTGGTGTTTGTTGTTGCAACTCTTCTACACCCGGTGATGCTTCCAGATTTGTTTCACTGGACTCTGGGAGGAGCTTTCCAGATGCGTCTTCTTCTGTGACCTCTCGATGTGGTGTATGTGGTTGCCAATTATACATATCTTCAAGACATGTAACCAGGTCGTGGTGTTCTTGAGAGTTGCCGTCCACGGACGGCGTATCCATGTACACAATATTCTGATAAATATCATCACTGATAACCGACTGTAACTCGGAGACCTCTTCAACAGCTGGTGACGGCGATGTCGTGGTTAAATCAACATACTCACTATTTTGTGATGATACTGACGACGGTTGGAAATCTGCGTACCCCATGTCGTTGTCATCGTAATACATTCCACATGCTGTGGGTGTATTATTATTAATGTGATTCATGTTACACAAAGAAATTCGATTTGCAACATTAGCTTGTCTTTCACAACGTGTATGAGACTGTAGTCTTCTAAACTTTCAGAAGTTTCAAGACGTTTTTCTTTAATTTGTAAAAGTTTATAATTATTTGTGTAACATGAATCACATTAATAATAATACACCCACAGCATGTGGAATGTATTACGATGACAACGACATGGGGTACACAGATTTCCAACCGTCGTCAGTATCATCACAAAATAGTGAGTATGTTGATTTAACCACGACATCGCCGTCACCAGCTGTTGAAGAGGTCTCCGAGTTACAGTCGGTTATCAGTGATGATATTTATCAGAATATTGTGTACATGGATACGCCGTCCGTGGACGGCAACTCTCAAGAACACCACGACCTGGTTACATGTCTTGAAGATATGTATAATTGGCAACCACATACACCACATCGAGAGGTCACAGAAGAAGACGCATCTGGAAAGCTCCTCCCAGAGTCCAGTGAAACAAATCTGGAAGCATCACCGGGTGTAGAAGAGTTGCAACAACAAACACCAGGAGATGAAACCTGCATGGCTGTATCACCAGTTACAGAAGAGGCTATTATATGGCCTGAACTTGCAGAAGGAACGATGGAAATTTTTTTATTTATAGAAGATGAATATGCGTAGGGCTACTATTTATATTACATTGCATTTATGTATAAAAATAAAATATTGAAATTACAAATAAGGTTTTTACTTTTTTTTTGTTTAATGAATGTGGGTCGTCATTGTGACGAAAAAAAGCAGACATCAGTGTTTGTGAAAGAGTGAGTCTTTTATTTTTTCATTATACTTAGTTTATGTGTAAGCGAAATTTTAATTATCGGTACTGCTTTAAGCAAACCCTTTTTGGATTTTGGATATGTTTTTGGATGTTAATAATGAAAAATTTTGGAAGAAGAATAGATCCTTTTTAATTTTTTTTTCCTAAAAAAGTGATTAGTTGTAGCTTTATAATTTTGAAACAGATTACCAGTTTCTAAATATTTTGCATGAACTTACCAAAGGTAATATGGAAAGTTTAGACTTCATTGATGAAACGTCGTTGTAAAATTTGTTTAATCTGGTGCAGCTTTCAAATGTCAACACGCCTTTTAAATTTTATTTCGTATTTACTTATGTGGAATTTCCGAAAACACAGATTAAAGTACAATTTTAATAAAATAGTTATTTAGGAATTTGAAAAATATATGTCTGCAAAAATGTAAATTATAATTTCTTATGATTTAAAAAAATATATAATTAAGCGTGAAGGTAAGAAGAAAATTTTAAAGTTCATCCATAAAGTTTGGTTTAAAATTGATATTTTACCAAATTAAAACTTCTAGTTTCAGCTTGTTAATAAATCGAAATATGTGAAAATCTCTTTGTATGGTTATTAAGCGAAAAGAATATTTAACAAACCCCGAGCAATTTAGAAACTGCCTCTGGCAAACCAATAATTGTACATGTGGGGTTTGAAATCTAATATTCTGACATGAAATTTTTTAAGAGTTACCTTAAATAAATTTTTTTTTAAATAAACTTTTAGCTACATCAGCGGGTAGAAACAAACAAACATGTAAAAATAAATTATTTCACATTCTATAAAATCAACTTTATGAGATTTAATCAAGTATCAAGGTAAACCATTTTGTTCTAAAATAAAAAGGGCTAAACGTTTTAAATGTTAGTATAAATAACAAAGAAAAAAAGGTTACTGAAAATTTATATTGTGATTGTATTACATTACATTTTATTGTTTGTAACATATCAAATAATTCAATATCGCCAATTGAAATAAATCTGTTTTTGTAAATTGTGTTTATGTTTGAAATTATATGAAAGTAATATTTACATGTTTGCAACCCGAGTCTTAAAATTGTTGTATCTGCTACAGTCTTAATAACGTCGATTCGGGTAAGTATGGTGAAAAACTTCCACTGATTGTTGTGGGACGTCTGGAAATTTTACGACCATCCCGACAACACAAGAAATTCTACAGCAATAAAACATTCCAAATTTCTCAAAAATTATTTTTAAATTGCGATTTAATCAAGTATCAAGGTAAATTATTTTGTGCTAAAATAGAACTAAAAGTTTTAATGTTAGTATGAATAACAAAGAAGAAAGGTTACTGAAAATTTATATTGTGATTGTATTACATTACATTTTATTGTTTGTAACATATCAAATAATTCAATATCGCCAATTTTAATAAATCTGTTCTTTTGTAAACCGTGTTTATTTTTAAAATTATATGAAAGTAATATTTACATTTTACACCCGAGGCTTAAAATTGTTGTATCTGCTACAGTCTTAATAACGTCGATTCGGTTAGTTATAGTTGAAATCCATCACCAAATTTGGGGACAAACCCTATTACTTTGTATTGAAGACAGCAAAAGTCGTAATCCTCCAAATTGATCTTGTTTATGTAGCGATCTCGAAAATTTATAAACAATATAAATAAAATAAATCGTGTACTTCGTGTTACAGTTTTATTATTTTTTCTTATATACAGTTTAAGGATTCTAAGCTAACAACAAAAATTGTTTTTAATGTAGTTTACAAAATTAAATGTAACAGGTGTAATGCTTGTTATAAAAGTTAAACTAAACATTTTTTACAAAAAAGAAAGGATTCAATTGTCATAAATAAAATTGGTACTGCTTTAAGCAAACACTTTTTGGATTTTGGATATGTTTTTGGATGTTAATAACGAAAAATTTTGGAAGAAGAATAGATACTTTTTAATTTTTGTTTTTCCTAAAAAGTGATTAGTTGTAGCTTTACAATTTTGAAACAGATTACCAGTTTCTAAATATTTTGCATGAACTTACCAAAGGTAATATGGAAATATTAAACTTCATTGATGAAACGTCCTTTTAAAATTTGTTTAATCTGGTGCTGCTTTCAAATGTCAACACGCCTTTTAAATTTTATTTCGTATTTACTTATGTGGAATTTCAGAAAACACAAGTAATTAACGTAAGCTTGTTAAATGCACCAGTTGTCTTTTTCGAAATTATAGAATTTACAGAAAATAATTGTTTGCGAATTTTATACGCGATTAAAGTACAATTTTAATAAAATAGTTATTTAGAAATTTGAAAAATATATGTCTGCAAAAATGTAAATTATATATTTTTATGATTTTAAAAAATATATAAATAAGCGTGAAGGTATGAAGAAAATTTTAAAGTTCATCCATAAAGTTTGGTTTAAAATTGATATTTTACCAAATTACAAACTTCTAGTTTCAGATTGTTAGTAAATTGAAAAATGTGAAAATTTCTTTGTATGGTTATTAAGCGAAAAGAATATTTAACAAACTTTCAATTTTAATTCAAAATATTGCAAAGATTTATTTCAAACGTTTGTTGTTATTTCTGTTTATTGTATTAAATATTATAATTTGAAATTATAAATTTAAAAAATTTCAATATTAGAAATTTTAATTTCTATAGCTACTTACGTCTACTTACTAATTCGTTTGTTTTCTGTTGAAAATTTTGAAATGTAATTAGCCTCGGGATGATGAATACTCCAAACCCAAGTTTTAAAAGAATTTCGAAAAAAATCTAATTTCTATAGTTAATTACCTCTAGTTACTATTTAAAAAGTTGTTTTTTTTTTGTTTTGTTTAATTTGTGAAATAAATTCCTAAAGAGTGACACTAAATGGTTAAACGGCTTTGTTTAACGGTTTACCTAATGTTAAGCGTCATAAACGGAAATATTTAAAACCTATTATTCACAGTTAGTGTTATGTCAGAAGTACATCTCGCTACAACTCATTATCAAAATTTCCCCCGGTTTCTAAAAATTAGTTTACCTACGCTATTTTGTAGTAAAATTTCTAAATAGCCAAACGATTTTAATTTAACCGTGTTAGCAAATGTTAAGCTTATAAAGTAAATATTTAAAAACATATCCGTTGTTAACGTATTATTCAGAAAAAACAATCTCGTGCGAACTGAATTAAAATTAGGTCAATTATTTCATTAAATGATTATTAGATTTGATCAGGTATTGATCTGCATTTTTTCCTAAGTATAGCACATGTTAATCTACCCGAAATTAATTGGATAACACTTTATTAGATTTTTGATATGATGCTTGTTTATATTTTTTTTTTGTACCTAGGGGCGGTGTTCTTGTGACGAAAATTCACTGACGTAAATTTGACGTCACTTACATGACGTTGATTGGAATGCAATACCCTGAGGAAATTATAAGATTAGATGTTAAGCAACCCGAAATTAATTGGATAACACTTTATTAGATTTTTGATATGATGCTTGTTTATATTTTTTTTTTGTACCTAGGGGCGGTGTTCTTGTGACGAAAATTCATATGATGCTTGTTTACATTTTTGTACCTAGGGGCGGTGTTCTTGTGACGAAAATTCGCTGACGTAAATTTGACGTCACTCACGTGACGTTGATTGGAATGCAATAGCCTGAGGGTGATGATTCATGGCTGCACCCCTTCTACTCTGAAACAATGGAGTGCCTGTGTTTTTTTACCCCATTGCCCACATGAACACTTCTCCTGATGGAATTTTTAACATTTAGTTATAGCCGAAGTGGTTATAATAAGGCATGAATATTTCAATAGAATATTCCAAGCCAGTTCAGAAATTTTTGAATTATTGTTTTTTATCCTCAGTGCTTATTTAACCCAAACATTTTTCACATCTGACGCCCACCCTGCATGCGTTACCAGAATTCATCACGTAGAATTGCGTGTGCGTCAAACAAGTCGAATTTAATTTAATACACTCGCTGGGATGAAGTGGAACCAAATAAATTGTGTACCAGGATTTTTTTGCGCTGTCACCGTTGGTTGAAAAGGAATAAAGAAATAAACTAGCTAAAGAAAGACTATTGTCGTCGCCTAAATTCACGAAGGAATGATAAATATATTAGTAATATATATGTATGTTACCTGGTCACAGCTTCCACTGGTCACAATCCCCACATTGTATTTTACTCAATTAAGTAATGCTCATAATCTCCACATTGGTCATAACCCTTAACTTTCATTTTGGTCACAACCCCCAATTACTTCCTTGGTTACAATTGTCTCGTTGGTCACAACGCCCAATTAACGGAATTGGAAATTGTAACTGTGAAATAAATTGATGGTTGTGACCAAAACGAAAAGAGGGCGTTGTGACCAAAATTAATGTGTTGTGAACATGCTCTCCTCTCCAAAACTGTGCCTGCTCAAGAAAATGTAAATTAGTTTGATGATCCAGTTATGAAAAATTCTCGAGTTAAAATAAAATTTACAGCATTCGGTAGGTAACTGGCCAATAATAGAATGTAAGTGGACAAATGATTCTAATAGCGACACATTTTTGCCTTTCAATAATTTTATAACTTTAGGAATATTATCAAAACGATTTCTAAGTCCCATTTTCTTTTATCGCAAGCATTTTATATTATACATTATAAAAATAGGGAATAACGAATAAACCGTTTAAGCATTAGTTTGTTTCTTGAAAAAGTGTGCTTTTTCCAGTCAAAATGTATACTTCGAAGCTATTTTTTTTACCAAATTCGATCCACCTTTGAAATTAAATAAGTAGAAATATAAAACGGCGCATTCTACAATGTTACAGCTCGGCACTTTAATATTACTCACAATGAAAGATGAATCTACTGATGTTGCTGTTGTTGTATTCCAAAATAGCTTCGAAGTATACATTTTGACTGAAAAAAGCACACTTTTTCAAGAAACAATTATTAGTTTACCCTGTATTAAATAAACTATTAATCTCGCCCAAATAATACCGTATTTAAATTTAAAATTAAGTTGACAACTTTATTCTACTATCACTCATGAGCACTCTAGCTAATACAGAAAATTTTTGTCGGTCCCCGTTTATTAAACGAGGGTGTAAAAAATTTAAAAAAAGCGTGTAGCCAGTTTTCGAGCAGTACGTCTTTGAAAAAGTCAGAATTTTGATATTTTTTTTATTTCACAGTTTTAATAGTTCCAAAAGCAAAAATAACAGCCGGTTGTAAACTTTTTGGTTAAAGTATTTAAATTATTCCAATTTTTCACAAATTGCAAAACAATACATTGTAGTAACTTTTTTTATAAGAGCTGAGTAGAGTTATTATTTTTAAATAGTCCGTCACGGTTTACGAAACCTTGAATATTTTTTTAAAATTAGCAAAACATAGAAGAACGATTATACCTTGTTATTTGCTCGTCCTTGTCCAAAAAATGTTACTAATAATGACTTAAACAAAACGAGTTAATTGATTAGGCATTCAAAAGTTAAAATCGAAACACTTTGAAAAAAATTTACTTTGGTTTTGGCTCTCATATAATTCGATCAAAAATCAACTAATAACGCTTGCCCATGAAAAACAAAGTTAATTTGCAATCACAAACTGTCACGAAACATTATTTTGTGTATGGCAAATTGTGGATATGTGAATGCAGTACTGTCATGAGTTTAGTTTTCCACGACCAAGCTTTATCAGTATAATAAATTGTCAAGCATTTCCACAACAACAACCAATTACTTGTACTATTTACACTGCGTTCGGTACAATTAAATTAATTTCCTACAGCAAAATTATTTAAATGATTTAAAAAAAAACATATTCTGATAGTTAAAATTCTGTTATTTTATTTTCAATGATCAACGAGCACATCTCTACTAAACAATTATTTGATGTCCAATCTCTAATAGCACTTGATAAGAGTTGTTTACGACAATTGAAAAAGCGAAATAATATGGTAACAGGTGTGCATTGAATTACTGCATTCGACTATTTTCGGGACAAATAAAAATGAGCGTAAAGTTCCGATTTCTTATTAATGCATTATATAAAGGTATGTGTGCTTGCTTAATGTCGGGGTGTTCTCTAACTTTAAACAATACAGTTCCGATTAATTCGTGATAATTTAAAAAATGAACTAGTGTGATTGTTGGTGGTACAATCGTTGCTGGGAGCCTTTGAAATTCCTGGATTCGTTAGAACTTTTGGGTAAGCAAAATAATAATAAGTTTACTATCAACAGAATCTGTACACAAGGACCATTTTACCTTGACTTCTTTTGTTCAGCAGTAAATGTGTTACGATTATTTAAAAAGGTTAGAAGTTGGTTGCGTGTAATAAAAGCAAAAGATGTGTTATTGATAACATAGAAATTTTACAACAGTATATAATATTATTACCCTGTGCAAGTTTACCAATAATTTGGCAAGGTAATCACCAACGCCAGTTTTGCACAGTAACTTTAGAGATGTCCATTTTTTAACAAATACGAATTATCGCCATTTAACAACAATTATTAAGAAAATTGCATGGAATATTTAAAATTATTATATTATCAATGGTTTAAGATTAATTTTTAAGAAATGGGTGACGCACTTAGGCTGTACTTTCTCATACTTATATATTGCTTTTATATGTCTAATTCTCACAATTATAACACCTCCTACCAGTGGCCGCTCGCAATGGAGGCAACGTGGGAAAGCCCTCTCTAGCAAACACGCAAACCAAACAATATTACACATTAAAGTACTCCACTTTTTTATAACTTATAACACCTATTAAGCTACAGGCAAACGATGTTTCTATAATGAATAATACTCTGGAAAATTTTAAATGTGCGCGTTCAATACGGGCAACAATACAATCCTCCTTTGCTAAGTCGGCATTTACGTGGTTATTGCCTAAACAGGGTGTATAAATAACAATAGTATATTATAATACAAATGTATAAGCAAGCCTTTAAAGCACGCGCGACGGGTTTAAAAGCACGAGGCGAAGCCGAGCGCCTTTTAACGGAGCTTTAAAGGCTCTTATACACGTATATTATACGCTATTATTTTATTATACCTGCATCATAATCTAGAAAATAAGAAGAATATAGCTAGGAAGCAGCATTTTGATTTTGATTCATCTTACATAGTAGTCTATGATGTGACGTCATATCATTTACCTGGAGATTGGTTAGCATTTTTTGTTGTTTATGTTGCTATGTGAATTCGAATTATTTTTTTTCGCGTGTTTGTAATTTGTTGCTTCAAAATTGATGACGTCATTGTTGTTTAGCAACTTTAAAACACCGGGGTGTTTTAATGTTGGGTTTACGCACGCTTTTTGGTCTGTTTTACAAGGATTATGATGCAGGTATAATAAAACATAAGTTATTATATTTTCATACTTATTTATTTATTCTGTAGTTTTGTCTAAGTTCTTATCGCAATATTTATGTTTCCGTTTATACGAACTGGCTGGGTCGCGTATTAGAGGTACTTGTATCGGCGGTCTCTTAAAACCCTTTGTATCTTTCCAAATACTGTAGTCATCTCTGGAAAGGATAATTACATATTTACATATTATGGAAATGTTTATTTCTTGTTTCATTCAATTTTCTTTTTGGCGTATTAGCGAGATGTTTACAAATATAAGTTGCAACATGTGTAAACTTCATTCCTATCTGAATTAGCAAAAAGTTCGTATGGCGCTGAATTTTTGTTTCCTCCACTATATTGTTTCATCGGGATAATGGGCCGGTTCAAATAATCTATGCTTCAATGCTCGCATTTAGGTACAGGTAAAGCAAAGTCGATGTCACTACACTTCAACGGAAAAAGTTTGGCTCCAGATTTAAATTGATGAAGCACTCCTCTTGTTCTCCGGCCTTAACCCCAAGTGCCAGATGTTTCTAGATTCATTTTATAAGAAAGCAAACTGACGGTAACAAATTAGTCTGCCCAAAAACTTAAAAATATATTTTATGCACTCACTTTAAACCAAAATAGTAGATTGTGTTTTCACATTTTTTGGTTTGCATCAATTTTCTGTATTTGCACATTATGCGTTAATAAGTATTCATGCATAATAACAACGCTTTCTGGCGTGTTTATTACCCTTTGCAAATATGGATGTGACGTTGATTTGAATTTCTATATTATTTTGCCAATTTGGGACAATGAAATTATTACAGTACTTTATAGACCACAGCTCTCCAAGTTAATATAGTTTGTAGGAAAATTAACGATGTTATGGTCCTACAAATCTAATTTGTGCATTACAAAGTTATACGCTATATTGAACTAACAAACAGCACAAATGTAGTTTATCAAAGTGCTCTAAAATTGAAATTACCTCGAAACACAAGTTTCTGCGCTTGCGAATCTAATGAACGTGCAACTAGATGCAAGAAAGTTGCGCTTCCGCAAACAAATTTTTCACATATAATGTGAAATTTTAATGTGTTATGCAGAAACCATATACGGGGCCAAAGGTGGCGTAACCTCAACGTTATTTTAAATCAAATTCGAACGTAAACTCTAATATCAAAAGTAAAATGCGCCGCTGAACAAATATGGGGAGTCAAGCCCGAGAATCAGAATCTCATATAACCCCAATATCCCGAGGCAATGCAGACCTGAAGTAGCAGGGGGACACCTGGACACCTGATATCGATCTCCATTCTCACTCCCACACCATTTTCTTGTGCCTACATGGCTTGTGTTTTTTAACAATGCTTGTTCTTGAGTTCAACATTATGTTTTTGTTGCAAAACTTCAATTTTTGTTTTGCTTTAGCAACAAACTTAACAGTCAAATTTAATAATAAAATGTTTTAACTGCATCATGCCGGCAGTTAATTTAGGAAGTGAAGTACAGGGCTATCGATTATTTTTTGATAAAAACATATCTGGCAATAAAAACAAATGTACCTTAAGGGCGTCAACATAGGGAATCGAACCCTGAATAGGTAGGTAAAACCTTAAACGTCACGGCGCCATCGGCGTCGTATTTTGTTACGCACCCAATGTAGATCTAGTAAAGCTTGAAATCCATGATTCTAATTTTTAATTCTGTTAATTATTGCATCAACACGTTTTACCCTCTAATTGGAGCTTGCAATAAAAATGCAGTCGACTACAAATATTGTGAAATAGCAGAGGACTCCTACTAATATTGCATCGGCGCGTGACTTGACTAGCAAACACGTGTTGATTCACGTGAGTTAACTGTGAAGGTAAAATCTATAAGTACGAATAATACAATGATACATATGCTTCTTTGCAAGGTAATAACATTACTAAGCTTTGTATAATCTGCTTAATTCAGAAAAATATTAATACAAATTAACTAATGCAAAATTAGTATAAGAGAAATAATAAATATAAAAATTTATTTTTGTTACAGTAGTAAATTTACCTGACATTATAGGAAAATCTTTGAAATTATGTAATGGACATTACTGTCTGGCAAGTGTATTATTCCATATTCAAAGCTTTAGAGATATTCCGCGTATAGTACGTAGTATAGTATTTATGCACGCTGGTTGAATATTTCTGAGAAAAGGTTTTGAATAATTTTGTCATAATTATTGCAGCTTGGGGTGGGTTTAAAGCAACATTCGGTATATTGAGGATAGGAAAGTTCTTCCACTGAGGATTACCGTAATTTGTTTACATTTTTTTTGATTTCCCTACTGCATTTGCCGGTATTTATATCTAAACTTTAACGTGTGCTCGTATGATGCCCTTGACCAGCATCAGGAATAATATATGAAGATAAAAGGGTAAAGTGTGAGTCTTTTTGCTACTTGAAGGATTTTTTTTTTGGTAAAACAAAACTTTGAAAAGATTTATTGTAAATAAAACAATTCTTAACTTCAACCTGTTGAAGTTAAGAATTGCTTTATTTACAATAAATTAAAATGAACTTCAACGAAGTAAAGCTCGAACTTATAAATAAAATTTGAAAAGAATCCCTTACAAAGAAATTGATAAACAAAGCAAGTTGCAGCAGTGGGCGACGTCCTCTTAGCAAACACGCAAAACAAACAATATTAGATATAACATAATTATTACAATTATTTAAAACTTATAATAGCATACAGGAGAGCGATGTTTTTTTATAAAACATTGACTACGTTTATCTCGCCGCCTCAATCGGATAGAAGCAGGACCGGATCTAAAAACCTCTGGCACATGTTCTTAAGCCTTAGTTCTATGTTTTCCGCTCTTTAACTTCTTCGAGAGATGCGCGATATAACCCGAATAGAAATCGTTTTTACAAAAATGAGATTATGTACGATTGAAAGTAAAGCGGTGGGTCACATCGCCGATTCAATATTTTCAATGTTTAATGCTGACCTAGTTATACATCGCCAATATTTTCTTAACGATTATTTCGCCGACTGATCAGAACGCCGACAATGTTCTGTGTTTACATCGCCGATTGTGTTCAAAACTCCGACCAGTGTAAAACAAAATATGTCGTACGTCACCGATACGCAACAATTTGGCCTTGCTTACTTCGTTGTGCGTGTTCAGGACGCCGAAAATCTTCTGTGATCACATCGTCAACCTTGGTAAAAACGCCGACACAGAACCATCCCACGTTGTTTTTTTTTATTCACATCGCCGACTGTATGTAAATGCTGAGCAGTGTAAAGCAAGATGTGCTAAACGTCGCCCACATGGAACAATTTGGCGTTGCTTACTTTGCTGACCGTGTTCAGAACGTCCAAAATCTTCTGCGATCACATCATCGACGTTGTTGAAGACGCAGACCAGTTTGAAGGAAAATATGTCGTACGTCGCCGATATGAACGCGTTGCTTACGTTGCCGACCGCGTTCTGAATACATTGATCACATTGCCGATTTGACAATGTGCTGTCATCACATTGTCAACTTTGTTAAGAACTCCGACCAATGTGCAGCAAAATATCTCGTACGTTGCCGATACGGAACAATTCGACGTTGCTTATTTTGCCGACTACGTTTAAAACGCCGAAAATGTCCTGTGATCACATTGTCGATTTGACAATGTTCTGTCATCACATCGTCAACCTTGTACAGGACGCCGACCAATGCGAAGCGTAATATGTCGTACGTTGCTGATACAGATCAATTCGACTTGCTTACTTTGCCGCCCGCGTTCAGAAAGCCGAATATGTTGTGTGATCACATCGCCGATTTGTCAATGTTCTGTCATCACATCGTTAACCTTGTAAAGAACGCCGACCAGTGTAAAGCAAAATATGTCGTACGTTGCCGATACGGAACTATTAGACGTTGCCTACTTTGCCAACCGTCTTCAGAACGTCAAAAAAATTCTTTAATCACATCGCCGACTGTGTATAAAATGCTGACCAGTGTAAAGCAAGATGTAATAAACGTCGCCCATAAGGAACAATTTGGCGTTGCTTACTTAGCTGACCGTGTTCAGAACGTCGAAAATCTTCTGTGATCACATCGTCGACGTTGTTGAAGACGCGGTTTGAAGGAAGATATGTCGTACGTCGCCGATACGAAACGATCACGCGTTGATTACTTTGCCGACCGCGTTCAGTATGCCAAAAATGGCCTGTGATAACATCGCCGATTTGACAATGTTCTGTCATCACATCGTCTACCTTGTAAAGAACGCCGACCAGTGTAAAGAAAAATATGTCGTACGTTGCTGATACGGAACTATTAGACGTTGCCTACTTTGCCAACCGTCTTCAGAACGTCAAAAAAATTCTTTAATCACATCGCCGACTGTGTATAAAATGCTGACCAGTGTAAAGCAAGATGTAATAAACGTCGCCCATAAGGAACAATTTGGCGTTGCTTACTTAGCTGACCGTGTTCAGAACGTCGAAAATCTTCTGTGATCACATCGTCGACGTTGTTGAAGACGCGGTTTGAAGGAAGATATGTCGTACGTCGCCGATACGAAACGATCACGCGTTGATTACTTTGCCGACCGCGTTCAGTATGCCAAAAATGGCCTGTGATAACATCGCCGATTTGACAATGTTCTGTCATCACATCGTCTACCTTGTAAAGAACGCCGACCAGTGTAAAGAAAAATATGTCGTACGTTGCTGATACGGAACTATTAGACGTTGCCTACTTTGCCAACCGTCTTCAGAACGTCAAAAAAATTCTTTAATCACATCGCCGACTGTGTATAAAATGCTGACCAGTGTAAAGCAAGATGTAATAAACGTCGCCCATAAGGAACAATTTGGCGTTGCTTACTTAGCTGACCGTGTTCAGAACGTCGAAAATCTTCTGTGATCACATCGTCGACGTTGTTGAAGACGCGGTTTGAAGGAAGATATGTCGTACGTCGCCGATACGAAACGATCACGCGTTGATTACTTTGCCGACCGCGTTCAGTATGCCAAAAATGGCCTGTGATAACATCGCCGATTTGACAATGTTCTGTCATCACATCGTCTACCTTGTAAAGAACGCCGACCAGTGTAAAGAAAAATATGTCGTACGTTGCTGATACGGAACTATTAGACGTTGCCTACTTTGCCAACCGTCTTCAGAACGTCAAAAAAATTCTTTAATCACATCGCCGACTGTGTATAAAATGCTGACCAGTGTAAAGCAAGATGTAATAAACGTCGCCCATAAGGAACAATTTGGCGTTGCTTACTTAGCTGACCGTGTTCAGAACGTCGAAAATCTTCTGTGATCACATCGTCGACGTTGTTGAAGACGCGGTTTGAAGGAAGATATGTCGTACGTCGCCGATACGAAACGATCACGCGTTGATTACTTTGCCGACCGCGTTCAGTATGCCAAAAATGGCCTGTGATAACATCGCCGATTTGACAATGTTCTGTCATCACATCGTCTACCTTGTAAAGAACGCCGACCAGTGTAAAGAAAAATATGTCGTACGTTGCTGATACGGAACTATTAGACGTTGCCTACTTTGCCAACCGTCTTCAGAACGTCAAAAAAATTCTTTAATCACATCGCCGACTGTGTATAAAATGCTGACCAGTGTAAAGCAAGATGTAATAAACGTCGCCCATAAGGAACAATTTGGCGTTGCTTACTTAGCTGACCGTGTTCAGAACGTCGAAAATCTTCTGTGATCACATCGTCGACGTTGTTGAAGACGCGGTTTGAAGGAAGATATGTCGTACGTCGCCGATACGAAACGATCACGCGTTGATTACTTTGCCGACCGCGTTCAGTATGCCAAAAATGGCCTGTGATAACATCGCCGATTTGACAATGTTCTGTCATCACATCGTCTACCTTGTAAAGAACGCCGACCAGTGTAAAGAAAAATATGTCGTACGTTGCTGATACGGAACTATTAGACGTTGCCTACTTTGCCAACCGTCTTCAGAACGTCAAAAAAATTCTTTAATCACATCGCCGACTGTGTATAAAATGCTGACCAGTGTAAAGCAAGATGTAATAAACGTCGCCCATAAGGAACAATTTGGCGTTGCTTACTTAGCTGACCGTGTTCAGAACGTCGAAAATCTTCTGTGATCACATCGTCGACGTTGTTGAAGACGCGGTTTGAAGGAAGATATGTCGTACGTCGCCGATACGAAACGATCACGCGTTGATTACTTTGCCGACCGCGTTCAGTATGCCAAAAATGGCCTGTGATAACATCGCCGATTTGACAATGTTCTGTCATCACATCGTCTACCTTGTTAAGAATGCCGACCAGTGTAAAGAAAAATATGTCGTACGTTGCTGATACGGAACTATTAGACGTTGCCTACTTTGCCAACCGTCTTCAGAACGTCAAAAAAATTCTTTAATCAGATCGCCGACTGTGCATAAAATGCTAACCAGTGTAAAGCAAGATGTGCTAAACGTCGCCCATACGGAACAAATTGGCGTTGTTTACTTTACTGACCGCGTTCAGAATGCCGAAAATGATCACATTGCCGACTTTGTTAAGAACGCCGACCAATGTGAAGCAAAATATGTCGTACGTTGCCGATACAGAACAATTCGACGTTGCGTTGTTTACTTTGCCGTCCGTGTTCAGAACGCCAAAAATATCCTCTCATGACATCGCCGACTGTGTTCAAAATGATGACCAGTGTGAAGCAAGATGTGCCAAATGTCGCCGATACGGAACAATTTGACGTTGCTTAATTCGATGGCCGTGTTCACAACGCCAAAAATCTTCTGTGATCATATCGTCCACTGTGTTGAAGACGCCGATCATTTTGAAGCAAGATATGCCATACTTAGACGATACGGAACACTTACGTGTTGCTTACTTTGCCGACCCTATTCAGAACGCTGACCAGTGTGAAGCAAAATATTGCCGTACGTCGTCGATATAAAACAATTATAACGTTTGGTAATACAATTCGGTCGCTGTAGGTCTCTGGGTTAATAGCTTGCAGTCCTATTCGATCCACCCGAGTTCGACCCTGGCTGTAGCCGGATTTTTATAAATTTGGAGCAGTGAAATCGGGCTTGGTAGTTTAGTGGGGTTTTTCGCGGTGGGTTATGTTGGACCTGTGAATAGCGTGTGCTAACTGGGACAAGTGAGGACAGTTGTATATTGCAACCAGCCGTGTTCCGAGGAGTAGGTTAAGCCGTCGGTTCCGGTTGCTATCCGAACATCTTTGGCAATCGTTAACCCCGTAGTGGAATTTCTTCCCTTTTCGACGGGTAATGAAATCCTTCTGCCTGGCATCGGGCATACGTGATAAGAAGGCGCAGAAAACCCGCAACAATCGCGGATAATAAACAGGCCATTGGCCTATAATAAGAGGAAGAAGAAATAAAGAAGAAATATTCCATGGCAACAGCAATCTCATAGACAACGTGAAGTGCAATAACTAAGGAATTTAGGAAATTTAGAAAAACATTTTTTAAAGATATTTTCTGTCATCATGTGTGTTATACCAGAAAATAGTAAAAACAAAAAACTAATTTTTCAGTTTTGTTGGAAGGATTGCTTTGCACTAGTGCTAACTAATACTTTATCGCTCGGTACCAATAAGTAATAATGACTAATTGTTATTGCAAGGTATTATAAATTTAATTTTAATTATGATTTTTATGGTTTTGAATATTTTATTGGTAGAGAAATCAAAAAAATACCTAAACATTTTATTGAACCCGTTTTATTTATTGAGCATAATAATGTAAATGTCTGTTCTCATTGTTGAGATTTACTTAGACGCTATTAAGCATTTACAATGTAGGGAAGTGACATATTCCTGAAATGTAAAAGTAAAACGAACACCAACTGCTTCGTAAAATTCACAATCACTCGGGCGTTGTCGTAAGAGTCGAGGCATAGATTAATCTGTGGTCGAGGTAGCCTAATGCATGATTCGACATTTTTTCATTAATCTCAAAATCAGTTCGTTTTATAATCGTTCCGAATACTCCTTGTTTATGCATTGTTTTTAATTTCGACAAGGTGACTACTCGTGCAATGTTCATCTCTCAACAAGCACTCGTGATCGTCTTGCCAAAATTATCGATAAAGTTGCGTGCATGCAGAACATTACTCGTGATCATAGATATACTGTCATTTTACTTGTACAAGAAGTAAATCGAGTTTCTGAATGTAAATAATACAACCGGAAATACGCAAAATTGTGGCGTTTCATTTTCAAGGAAGCGTTTTATAAATAGATTTAATAATGTGCGTAGATGGCAAGGGAAACCTACAGCGTTCCTTCAGTTCATAAATATTTGCTTAAAAATTACGCAGCAATTTGAAACATTGCCTTTCAGATATCGCTTCAAATATGTTTTCAATTTTAGAGGTAAGAGGTATGATAATGGGGATATTAGCGTAAGTGAAAGGAGATCTACTGATTTTGAGGTTTAAGTTTTCTAAAGTGTTAAAATCTCTGAATTTCATGAAATGTAGCGATATTTAGTACGTTTTATTCGTTTGTTCGTTCTCTTACTTCTCCGAAACGGTTGGTCTGATTTTGATATAATTTGAAATGTGGAGGTATATGAAAATTGCATTCAAAAAAAACCGAAACTGGAGGAGGACGTTGAATATAAAACAAGTTTTAGCGATAAGTCATAGCCTTGGGTATGTCAGGCAGGAATATTTCGATCTTCCTGTTTGAGCTAAAACTGTATGCTATAAGCTATTTCTAAAATACAAAAAATGACCTTTTTTGATTAATCGGAAAAATAGTGTTAAGAGACGCGCGGCTATACTCTTTCAACGACACAGCAAAAGGAAATTACTTTTAAATTGGACAACTATTAATCCATCATTTTTTACCAGCAATCTTATTACAGCTTGTTCTCTAATTTTACTAAATATTTGCTAATGGAACTCACATAGCACATAGATCAAAGAGTTAAACGAGTATTAATTATTATCAGAAGTATTTGACCCTAGGCGTCAACTGGATCGATAAGGACGCAGATGCATAGGCGCACAGCAAAACCCTCACAGACTCCGGACGTAGTTACAAGCTACGTTCACAGTAATTCAAGAATTTCGAGTAATTAATATGAGATGCAATGGCTTTAATTATAATAAGTGTTAGTTATGTATTCTAAAATGAATTTGATAAAATATAATGGTAGATTCTTTAATCAAGATTAATTAGAAAAGTCGGAAAATACGTAGGAAAATATTATCGCACTGCAAAAGGGAAAACAATTAAAACATTTTTTTAAAGAAATAATTTAATGTTTTTTATACAAACTTCACTAAAGTCGGTTTTACACTATTGTTCATTTTTGTCAAAATAGGTCAACCAGTAGCGGTACATACAATTTATATTAATTTTTTAAAGTACAGTGTGTTTGTTGACTGCAATTTTAAATTGTTTACAATCATAAAGAAAGAAACATAATTCAATTTTCAGGAAACTCCATTCCAACAGCAAATTTGTTTAAGTACGAATATACAATTCGGAGAATAACATAGTTTGTATGCTCAAATTAACGTTAGGACAGAACTGGTCATAATGTAAGGTGTATGACAGCTACTAACAGAAAATGATGTTACTGAAGATCCAAATTCAACCAAAATATTCTCACTGCACTAACTGTCATTAGCCAATCTTTACTCTTCAATAAATAAATTTTTTTTCTACCACACGACGTTGATACAAAATTGCAATTTGCTTTACCTAATACCGGTTCTAATGATGTGTAGGGTATACCTAATGATAAAAGGTGGTTCTCCTTTTTATACACGTTCATCAAATCCTCACGATTTTGTTCGAGTATTTCTAAATGGGGTGGCCAGTCAGGTCTCCAGACCTCACCCATCTGGATTCTTTCAAGTTCGTCAGAGGTAATCTAACTCGGAAAGTCTTAAAAACTATTTTCGAAATTTGTGAGCATTGTCAAACTGTTTGCAGTTTTAACTCAAATTTGTCTGGCATTAATCATCATATTATCAACATCATCATGGCTTAGGTTCTCAAGGCCTATTCCGGCTGGTATTCCGGTGCTCATTTTGAAGCGGTCCTTCGTTTCCGAATGTTGGTTCTAAGTAGACGAATCGGAAAGAGAGAGTATATACAGTGGCCAGTCAGATCTCCAGACCTGATTCACAAAATCCAAGACAGCAAGGGAATTATTAGATTTAGAGGTGCAAATCCTCCTACAAAATTTGTTGGCCATTGTCCAGCTGGTTGAATTTATCATCATCCTATCATTATAAACATCACCAGTAAGATGATAGTACAGTGGTATATCCCACGGTGATAAATTTTGCGAAAAAACTTTATTTCTTTTAAATGTGCCTAAAATAATGTTGTAGATAGAGGCGTAAGCTCGGGGTATCATAAATTTGTAGTAGGAAAAACATTTGTGCTTTTACAAATGATTGGTTGCAGCAAGTCTACACTTGCAATACTTGCACTCGAGTTTTACGCATTCTGTAAGTATTTATACTAACTTAAAGGAGTGCTGTTGTTCCTTGGCTTGCTAAAAATAAGTGGTTTTTGCCCTCACAATCTGTCTATGTATTTGTTTCAAAAAAACTGAAAACTAGTCATCTTACGCCTATTAGTAGCAAAAACTGTGAAACAAGATCCAAATGTGTAGAATTTATGGCATAAAATTATTGTTTACCCCAACTTATAAAAATTTTTATTTTTTTTTTAATTTGTCCTATCACATACTCGAATAGAAAAGTGTGAATAAAAAACATATTAAACAAACTTCAAACTTTCACAACATCTGGCATATTAAGTAGATACAAAATTGGTTCTGGGAGCGAAAGAGTTAATACCTGTTCCGGCTCATATAGGACCATCTTTTCCGTGGTCTTTCCACATCTCGTTTGCCATTCCGTGGGTATTTCGGTGCTAATTTTGGGAATTTGGGAAGTGCATCGTGCCCATATGTTGTTTCCAGTTGGTATTCCAAATTATACTAATTTTATCTTTAAAATTAAGAATGTTATGTTAACATTAATGGCTCTGAGAGCAGAATAATAGCAAAATCTAAAAATACATTTCTAATTAAAAAATTTCCGGTAAGTAAAAGACAAACGTTCACCTTGTATACGAAATAATTAGTACTTGTACTATAGCAGCGCTTTTATCACGACTGTGATTTATGTTAACCAACAATGTCTATACACATCTAATTTGACGTCAAATAATTAATTAATGAAAATACAACCATTTCCTCAGTTTACCATTTCCGCATTCTATGACGTTCCCAATACGCCTGTCAATATTACTTTGTGTATGGATACTGACTATTTGGCGAAAACAATCTGTTCAGTATTTGGTACATCCGTTGCATCAATCTGATTTTCGTATGTTGACGTATGTGGCAGTATGAGGGGAGCAGTGCTGCCGACTGGTGATGACACTAACGCGCGTTGACAAGATATAACTCCGCTCTTCACCGCGCGCCCTCGCCCCAACCCTGTTTGAAATTCGCAGCCTTGCGTGTTCTGTAAACCACCGACAGACGAAGACAGAATACCACCTGATCGGATTTAATCAAAACGTAGAAATAATTTATATTTTATCCCTCACACTGATTAAAAATGTGGGAAAACGAAATATAATCCACTTTTGTTGTTTAAAGGGTAGGAGGTCGTTACACAAAGAGATTTTAATGCTGAGAACGAAAATCGTTTTCACTGATACTACAAAAGGATTTCATTACAAATGAAAGCTTTTGTTTTGTTCACAAATTATGAAAAACAATTTGTATTATTTTTTTTGTGTATTATTTACAAAAAGCATGAAAAGCTACGCCTTACTCTTTTGGTGAGTCAGCATAAAGGAGCTGTAATAAATTATTCAATACAACGGGCTGTTATCTCTTAATTTTTGACGAGTTCGGAAGAAAATTAGGGGTGGTATCATTATATGTGTTTTCTCTTCGTTCGAGCAAAAGCACAGCTTATAGTTATCAATAAATGATTGGGTATTCATTATAGAAGAGCGATAAAAATAGAAAAGCGATAAGGTAATACAGCTCGAAAAATAAAAGTATTAAAAGTATTATCATTAACTGATAGAATATGAAATTTTTGACGTTAGGGATTAATACAGAAATCGGTCTATTTGTTGTAATATCAAAAAAGCAAACCGCTATTTTTCGCAGAAATAAAAAGATTATAGTTCAGTTTTGGAGATGTAGCTGCTCAGTTAACATGACCTCTTCTTCCGGAAATACTGACGAACACTAATACCAAAACGAGGAGAGACTCACCACCAAGGGCAAATAATAAAACTATTTGGAACGACCAAAAAAGGGCACTCAATACAATTTTTTTTTAAATTTTATTACGTAAGCATATAACCTCTTTCATAGTTATAAAAAAAATCTAATGCGAAATGGCTCTATCAAAAGTATACGCTGCTATTTAACACAATACTTATGTCCCATAAAACGGAATCTAACGAATTCTGATCTGAAGAGCTAGCTGGCCATTCAACGTGACCTCTTCTTTCTATCCACCAATATGGAAATATGTTATTCAGATACTGGTCAACACTAATACCAACGCTAGAAGGTACACCACCAGGGGCAAATAACAAAAAACAATTGAAACTTAGTAAAAAATGACAACAAAAGCCTTCTAATCTAATTTTTTTTGGAAAATTTTATTATGACAACCATATGAACTATTTCACAGTTATAAAGATAAAATCTACTATGAAATGGTCAAAAGAATAAGTTGCCATTTGTAAAAAAACACGTCCCATAAAACGAAATCTAACGAAATCAGATCTGGAGAGCTAGCTGGCCATTCAACGTGACCTTCCAATCCACGGATATGGCAATATTTTATCCAAATACTGGTCAACATTAATACTAAAGTAAAGAGGTACACTATTAAGAGCAAATAATAAAAAAAAATGAAACTTATTAGTTAAAATGGCAAAAAATCCATTCAGTATATTTTTTTCGGAAAATTTTATCATGTAACTACATACACTTTTTCATAGTTTATAAAGAGAAATCTACTACGGAGTAGTTTTATTAAAAGTATAAGTTGCTATTTAATAAAATGGTATTGACAATGCTATTTTTCTAAATTATTTTGGAGGTTAATAACGCACAGTCATTAAATTACAGAGCTATGTTTAGTAGCTAATTTTACGTACATAAACCATACAAATTTTTTTATGAATATGGCTTACGCAACTACAACCTCTCAAAGGTGAAAAAGTCGATTAATATCTCTACCATAAGTAAGATAATTGATTCAAATTTTGTATAGCTGTTTTACCGTTGATGATTGATGGATAGCTTACTTATTTTCCATACAGGGCCAGCGGGTGGTCTAGTGGTTAAAGTCCCAGGCTTTGAAACTAGACTTCCAACGGCAGTAGGTTCGGGTCCTCTGCCCGCCGGAAATTTTTCGGAATAAGTTAAATTCGGCGTGTCCATGCATGGTGTGTGTTGGGTTGCATGTCTTTCAGGGGTGGGGCATGTTAAACCGGTGTATAGCGCAAGTCCGCTGAGTCCGGGTAAGGAGGTGGGATGAGAATCATGGAGTCGTGCTAACGCACGGCCTCATGATTCTTTTAAAAAAAAATTTTCCATACAAATATACACAAAAAAGTACACTGGTTGAAAGAACGTAGGTATGAGTGTTTCCTCAATTCCCGCAATGTGCATATAAATTTTAAGAATAAATACTATACACCAAAGCAATAACAAAATTTTGAATAAAGATAAGTATGCACACATTTCTTTACGGAGTTGCGCTTTGCACTCTGAAAAAATGAACAGTCCCAACGATGCAGACGCTCTTTCTTCCGGAATCTCTAACTTTGTAAGGAAGCCTTTCCGCGTTCATAGGAACCTTTTCATTGCTTTGGTGTGTACATCACAATTTGAAAAAAACTATTTCCACGTATTAAAAAAACATTCAGATCTTCATCGCAACTCGATTTTTCACAAAAATTAAATTATCTAGAAAACAGTTAGATTTAGAGACTTTCAACAAGATCTGTGTATTTTTGTATAGAGAATAAGATATTTAAATCAAAAATTAGAAAATCTTAAGGGTGTAATAAATAATGAGCACCCACCTCATCTACGCCCCTGGTTAATAAATTCAAACGAAAATAGGTAAAGTTGTAAGTCCTCACTAGCAAAACATCTGCACGAAAATGGAATCAAATATCTTAATTTATAGCAGAAATATTAATTATAGTGAATAGATTGTTCGATCTTCGGAAGGCTGTAACTTCGTAAAAAAGCGTTTTAGGAACAATGTCCACATAATATTTTTCCATTTTTATGGTCAGCCGAATTCGGCACCAAACGTTGGCCGAAACTTTCCCAGTCACATTAAGGGCATAGCTAAGCAAAGAAAACACAATTATCGCAAAAGTATCTCTGATTTGTAATCCCTACAATCGAGAAAAGGGACCGCCTCAAAATTTCAATACGGTAAACTGTAAACTGTCCTCCAACCACAACAACAGGCATAGAATACGGTAAAAACCGTAACCAGACAGAATGATTGCAGTTCGAAAGCATTCAGTAATCGAATTATTCATTCGGATAAAATCATTTAAATGTTTCTATGCAGTTAAAAATAGTAAAACGGCGCCGCTTGCTTTTGGACTGCTTCTATAAAGGAATTTTCGTTCTCATCGTCTTTTTCGGGCGGCTCAGCAAACCAGCGTAAACCTCCACCTTTGAATAGTTTTTTTCATTACTGTCATCACATTCCATCGCCAATTCCAGCCTGTTTTTGAGCAATATTTCTATAAACCGCAAAAGTGGATAATTTTTTCTGTTTTAAAATCATTTTTTAATAAGGCCATAGACGAAAACAATATTCGATTATTGATTATTACGTAAATAATCAATTTCTATTTTTTTATTAAGTGTGCGACTTGTTTTTAACAACAGTAATAGAGTATTATCTTAAGTAATAATAAATTTCTATTTTCATATTTTTTATTATTTATACCATATATCGCATTCCAGAGATTTGTGTATTCGCATTTCGCATCATAATACCACGTCTGGTGGTATCATCGTAACATACATCTGCATTGGGCATTTGCAGTTGCCCGCTTCCGAAATGGACAAACCCAAAAATTTTAAAATCGTAAAGTCATTCAAATAGTTTTCTGTAACCGATCGAGATATCTCGAGATAATTCAATAATCGAATGATTCCATTGTTTTCGTTCGAAATATCCCATCACTAGTCGAAACCATATGATCTTGACTAGAGTTCAAGTATCATGAGAATGATGGTTTATTACAATACGTCAAAACAATTTTCGTACGCGACTTTAAAAACAAAAACTGTAGTTTTCAGCAGTCATATACAGGAATATCTGGGTGTCATCCTTTTGCGAGCTTTCAGGTAAATTTACTACATCAATCAAATGTATAAAAGTGGAAATAGGTACGCGTCAAGTCCTCAACCTTGAGAAATGGCCCTTAATTCCGCTCTGCAAAGCAAATTTCTCTATTATTTCGTTTTGAAGCCACATCTACTGAAATGTACACCAATTTATTTTTACCAAAATATAAATAAAAACTACAGCAATTTAGTTAATTTAAAATTCTATTATGAAAGCAAACAGTGTTGTAATTAATTTACTGACATTTAAGGTTCATCCACGTGGAGGTCAAGTTGACATAAACATATTTGCCCTTGTTCGAAATGTCAGGTTCCATTTAGAATTTACATACCTAACAAATATTTGGAATGGTACATCTATAGGGATTTACTTTACCACCCACAAATCAAATCTTTCGGTGGAATAATTATTTAACCATTTGTAAAGTTGCATATTATAAAAATTGAAATTCAAACACAGAAAATGTTACACACGACTTGATTTTTTGACTATAATTAATAAAAAAACTAAGTATGCATGGGAAGAAATGGCACAATAATTATTATTATTATTAATCGCTTCTTTGCCAACGTATAAAAACAAGTTTAGAGTTACTACAATATTGTTTACTCCAGAGTTTGAAGAGAATCGGGAATTCCCGAAAAAGTACGTGTGATGCTAAAGAAATTCGTATAAAATCATTCGGATGCACCTATGCGCCAAAAAGTAGTAAAAAACGCTCTCCGCTTGATTTTCGAATGCTCGCATGAATAAATTGTCGTTCTCATCGTCTTTCCTCGGGGCGATTGGCAAAAACAGAGTAACCTTCGGCTTCCAATAGTTTAAAAATCGAATGCTGGGATGCAGATACAGTGATGCTAGTCGTAACTCGTAGTAGTCGCTATCACTTTCATCCCATTCGGGTGTGTTTTTTGAGTAATATTTCTATTAATCGCGAACGAAGATACATTTTTCTGTTTGATAAATCACTACTTTTTAAAAATGAGACTAAAGATGAAAGCGTCTGTTGTTTGAAACTACTTCCCAAAATCTTAAGCTAACACTTTGCAAAAGATATGAAGTTTTTAAAAATACAAGCAATTTAACAAAGTCTTGATGAGTTTATTGCTATTTCTGAGTGTTTATAAGTACGATTATTATTTATTATATAAATAATCTATTTTCCATCTGCTGTGAAGTGTCCCACTTGTTTTCATCAACAGTATTATTTCAAATATTAATAAATTTAATACATTTTCATATTTTTTTATGATTTAGACTTTTAAAGTTTAAATACGACTTGTGTTTGTGTTTGCTCGGGAAAGTCCACGGATTCTGTCTGCATTCGCATTGGGCATTTGCAGCTGGCTAATGTGTTCACTACCACGCTCGCTTCCGAAGCAGAGAAAGCTGCAAACTTTGAAATCATTCAAATGATTTATTGTAACCTTTTTAGATATCACCAGATATTTCGATTATTTTTATTCGAAATATCTCATCACTAATTAGGAGTCCAGTTGCGCCTTATCAAATCGCTTAAAGGGGTTTAAAGGAATTAAAACTGTTCTATCAAGACACAACCAATTGCAAATTATCATATAATGACAACTATTATTTATGATCACAGATTAGAATTAACGAAACAGCCCTTTTGGTCTCCCGAACTAATCCCCAATGACTTTTGGATTCCCAAAACTGAAGAACCATTTTCGGGGGGGGGGGCTCGTTTTCATAGTGGGAGCTGTAAGTACCAAGACGGGTAGGAAGCAACTAAACGATTGTTTTTCCATGGGGTGTAGGCATCAAAACGTTAAACTTTATCAATGCCAAGTATGTTTCTGTTTAAACTATCCTCGTATCTTACAGAGAAGTAGCACACGCAATGGTGTAACTAAACACGTAAATTGAACACTGCGAATGCGTGTCGGTCTCCGGGGAGGCGGTGAAAATCCGAGAAGCGGTTGCAACAAATTCATGAATAAAAACGAATAAGCGGAGCGGTAATAAATACGCTCTGGGTTTTCCTGCTTTCCTTTTTGCTATCACAACCCTTTTGGTTGAAACAAACGGTCAAAACGTTTCTGACGACGATGCATCTTTATATTCATATTCATAAGCGGCTTGAACAGCCTATCCCCTATGCTATTCTAGCAAATCGCTATTTGAAATACTCGTTTTCAAAATAAACCACGCTCAGTAAACACGGCTTGTATTAAAATTACTGTTTCTGTTAGTATTCAGTGAATACTGGAAGCACTGAAAAGCTATTCATGTTTTAAAGTCATGGCAAGATTAATCTACGAATATTCGAAAATAATCCAAAACGTGATACCTTTGTACTTTGATGAATCCAACTTTTCGAATGTAATATTTTTTAATAATTAAAGCAATGCCCTAATGGCAGTGTTCTACGTTTTATGGTGGAAAATCGTTTGCCCAGTAAAATTAATATAGAGTGAAAAGTTTTTTAATATCCGACTGATAAACAAAGAAGTTTGTTATGCGGCTCTTCCGTAAACAGTATCAGCTTTGGAACAATTGTTGAAAAACTTTCTCGCTGAACTGTTCTGTACCTGGAAACTTATAATATTATCTTGCAGAAGCATAGTGAAAGTGAATCAACAAATGTTTTAAAATAGATATAATTTCTAGTAAGTAACTGTCACTATTTCGATTTTCTTATTGGTAGTTATTATATTTCCCTTTTAGTAAATAGTGCGATGTTTGGTGTATCAGTTCACCATTTATTTATATAGAAAATCTCTAACTGTCTCACCATAGCATGATGACAGACTTTTCACATCTCGACACAATTTATCGGCGGTGTTTTGGCAATACATTATTTGTTGCTTAAGACGAGGCGGCGTGCTGCAAGCATAAAATACTGCTATTTCAAACATGTTCATAAACAAATATTTATTGCTATTATTGTAACATAATCTGCTGATAGCTTTCATAACGTGAATACACTCGAAGCATGCCAGCAGAGCGACCAGCGTTTACATAAAAGCTGCCCAGCAAAAAGCTTCGGTGGAGTCGTTCTTGCATATTGCTTTAGCTTACACTATTAATACACAGACGCATTTACTATTGTTCGAAGTTACGGTTTCTTGCATCCCTTTTCAATTACTAGCCACTAAGGCTAAATTATTATGCATGATGTTATAGTTCATAAATACCTATTGGTGGATCACCGCATAATTAGGAAAGAGCTTTGTTTTAAAAAGGTACGTGTTTTTTTCCCTGCTTATCGATTTCTATGAACAAGGGCGAATTTCATTTTGGATTTTTTTTTTTAAAGAATCATGAAGCCGTGCTCAAGCACGACCCCATGATTCCCATCCCACCCCCTTACCCGGGCTCAGCACACTAAGTGCTATACACCGGTCTAACATGCCCCACCCCTGAAAGACATGCAACCCAACATACACACCTACATACACCATCCATGGACCCGTCGGATTTAACTTGTTCAGAAAAATTACTGACGAGCAGTGGACTCGAACGAACTGCCATTGGGAGTCTAGTTTCAAAGCCTGGGACTTTAACCACTAGACCACCCGCCGGCCCCATTTTGGAATTAGATGTAAATGTCAAACAAGATCTTTTTTCTGCGCACTTGTTAGTTAAAAAACATTTTAAAAATTTCTGGTACGACGTTCCCCTGGAAATGAGGAAAAGTGAGAAGTTTAACAAACTTTTTTTTCCGCTTTTACTTTAAGGGTTTCTCTTTAGATCTAGGATAGGGTGTTTTTCTTGAAGATTTTACGAGGGCTTGCCTTAAAAAAATATTTTACAAATACACCACCTTTCCACTGCCACTGCATACTAACATGTTCAAAAATACAAAATATTATCATATTTTAACAATAGCGCTCTCTAGCGCTACGGTACATAGCATAACGTTCGCCTACTAACCCATGATGCTATAGTCCACGCGGTAAATATATAATTCTCCGCAATTTCTTAGCTTGTAATATTAAGAATTAATCCATAAATAACACAAAATTTAAATATTAATTCGTCATTCATATGTTTACAAAATATTCCAATACTAATCAATGAAAACAGCGAGCACGTTGTCTCGCTGTGCCCTCTCCACGCGCATGATCTTGTACGTATAAAGGACAGGTCGCGCGTGCAAAGTGGTGATACTTCTACATTTTAATAGTGCTTGCTTTGGGTGTGTACCTGTAAAAGATTATGAAATAAATAAATAAATATATCAAACTTTAACCAACATCTCTTTTCCCCCAAACAAATCAAAATTAAAAAAAAAACTCCCTAATGCACTCGCTCTCAAAATAAAACCTTCTAACAATGTCGAGAATCATCTCTGTTTTAAGAATACTACCCCTAATGCTCATTATTGCATCGCAACTCTACAAAATTTTAAAATCTAAACATATGAAAACTTTCCCCCTCTCTACATCGCTTATTGCACTGCCACTCTCGCTTAAAAATATGTAAAAATAAAAAGTATTATCATACTTTGTGCAGGGATTCTTAGCCCAAGGTCGCTGCTATAGTAAGTCCTCCGCGATGTTAATTTATAATACTCCGTTGTTTCCTAGCTTGAAATTTTTAAAATAAATCTTCACATAAATCAAAGTTATAATATAAATTTGTTATTTATATTGTTGCAAACTATTTTACCAATATTTAATGAAAACAGCGCGCATGTTATCTCGTCCACTATGTTTCCGGAGGAACCTCTGTGCATTCTCCACGCGCATAGTCTTGTACATACAAAAGAACACGTTGCGCGCTTACAATGTGGTCATGCTGCAAATTTTAACAAACAAACCCCTGTTCCAAGCTAACCAAATTTGAAAAAGTAACTCCTAACGCACCTCTCCTCTAAAATTAAATCATGCTCACAATGTCGAGAATCATCTCCATTTTGAAAATACTGCCCCCAACTACTCCATATTGCATCGGAGCTAAAATACAAATTGAAATAAGTGGAAAGGTACCCCCGTTTTACACCAATTCCACTTATACTGCGTGTAGCAAATGTTCAAAAATGAAAATATCGTCATATTTAAATAAAATAGGGCATCTATGTGCGCTCTCCGCGCGCATGGTCTTGTCCATATAAAGAACACGTTATGAGTACATTCGTTATGAATTCAGTTGTGTGTTCACTTCCGCTTTGAACCTATCTGGTGTTAGTAGAATATTTAAGTTCTATTATGCAATGTTGTATAAACATATACAGTTGGACCATACTTAATTAATTTTTGTGAGTCATTACTGTAGAGTTGTTCAGTTAAAAAACGGTGTCTTATTAATATACAGGGTAAGCATGACTTTCTGGACAACTGAAGAACCACATTTCTGAGGTCATTTTACGTTGTCTAATAAACAAGGGAGCGGAAACGCTTTCTTACAGAATTACAGCCTCCCGAAGATCAAACAGTTTACTCAGGCTTTAATTAATATCTCCGCCATAAATTGAGATAATTGATTAAAATTTTGCAGGGATATTTTACTAATGATGGTTTACATTTTTGTTTGTGTTTGTTTAAATCCATTAACCAGCGGCGTAGATATGGAAGCGTTCGCGTTATATTTCTTAGCGTATTTTGAACACTCCCCACATCTACGCCCCTGGTTAATGGATTTGAACGAAAAAAAGTGGAAACATAAATCATCAATAGTGAAATATTCATACTAAATTTGAACCAAATATCTCAATTGATGGCAGCGATATTAATTAAAACGCGTTTACAAGTCCGTCTTCGGGTGGCTGCATCGACTGACTCGTCGATTCTTGTTGTGTTAAATCCTACATAAATAATTAATATCTAAAATGATGAACTAATTATATGTGGACAAATTCGTGATTTTATACCTGCCAAAAGGTAATGTTGGTGCTTTAATTAATAATTTAACTAACATAGGCTAACGAGCTCTATAACGTTACTGTCTTAAAGAAAATTAGTTTCCAGAAACTTAAAATTAAACACTAACAAACACGTTAAGCATCGCGTTGTAAAAATCAAAACAAATAAAATCGCGACATACTTTTTACACCCTCCTTCAATTCAGAAGGCCGTGGTACAGCGCATTCTACAAATTTAAACGAAAATTGTTTCGAAAACTTCTGACTTTTTCTCCTAACCTTTGAAAGATGAATAAAGCGTGGCTTGAAGTGGGTGTACAATGAAAGTATGCGTAAGCATGTATGTAGAAGTAGAAGTGAAAATGGAAGTAGGTGGGCAGCATTTTTCAAGGTGTGATATTCATACCTCAACTGCTATAAAGATCAACGGTAGTGTCAACGCTATCAGGTAACTCCTTTTTGGAGTATTGTATAACAAACAATGTACAAAAAAATAAGTACAAATGTGTACTATGTGGTAGTGATCTCCATTTGAATGCTACTAGTAAAAAAAATATTCTGCAGAAAAATCCTGGGTGAAAAGATGAACCAAACGGCTCCATAAAACCAATTCCAAAGTCTGATAAAAAACACACATAATCAATAAAGAAAGTAAAAAATAATGTTAGTACTAGGGGCATAAATATCAAGACTTAACCGAATAAAAGAAGATAAAGGGTCTGAAAAGAAAATGGAAGCGAAAAACCTGGAGTGGAAGGAACTAGAGTGTGCTTAATTTTTTATTGAATCCGTGCCAATCTTCAATCCAAACCGAAGATTTATCCGATCAGATACAATGCTACATCTGTATCCCAACGGCCTACTTGATTTAATACTTATCCGATTCGATACGAACCAAACATGCTTAATTTAAATTAGCGAAATCCGTAGGCTATGCCCCACGATGTTTTCGTTTCTGTTTTTTTAAGTAATAAATAAGCTAATTAAGTAGGTAGAGTAGCGGGCCGCGGATTGCTGTAATTCTTTCTATACTAAATCCCGATCCCTTCGACTTGTCTCAACTAGAGAAGAATACAGTTGCAGCTGAGATTATGCAACACAAGCGGCGCGGCGGTGCGCTGTAGGCATTATGTTTTTAAAGGTTACTAAAAACTCAGCAAAGTACTTCTCTTGGACTTTCCAATACTTTAGATATTGTTACTTATCATATATTCAAAAGTATTTTAATATTAACGTTTTACGCTCCAATTTTGACTGCACTAACATCCTACCATTTTTACTTCTGTACCGAGAGCATATATGCATAATAGTCATATTACAAGAACATACTACATGATACTGAAACTCCTACATATAAATAATTGTATAAACTTTTTGGAAAAAGATTCGTTGGAATTAAAAAAAAACTAAAAATGAGAAAACAAATTCATACGCCAAAAATCGAGTGGGAGGGGAAAAATTAACCACCTTATTTTTGCAACACCTAACAATTGAGTTGTGAACTTTATGCTACTATTCCTTATGAGCAATTTACCGTAAACAAATTTTTTTATCTATTCCCATTTATAAATCAAGGGGCATACATTTTAGATTTTTAAAAATTCATAGAAGGCGTCACAAAGAAATCAACAAACTGAGACACAAACCAAATTATAGCCTATCCCTATCTGTTTGAGGCTAAAAAATTCAAAAAAAATCGTGGTCAGTTGTAGAGCAACATTTTATGAAAATTTTCACGGAACAACTTTTTATGTATAAAAGAATCCTTTTACATAGTAACGTTTTGTTACCCTAGGGCTATTAAAGTACCAAATTGCATCCCTACTTGTCAACTCGTTTTTGAGCAAAGAAGCGTTAAAGTCAAAAATATCAAAAATTCGTAGCTGCGGCTATGTTAATGTTAGTACGTTCCAAAGAAAAGCGTTTGCTTTACCCTAAGATCTTCTATTAGATTCCGCTATTCAATTTTAAAAACTCCGTTTCTGAAAAAAATGCTACCAAAAACCATGCAATTTCCGCTTTCGGTTCGGTGCTTATTTTGTCTGTAAATTTTTGAACTACCTCAACAGTCTGAAGCCTATGCAAATTGTACTATAAATTCTGGTGTTGGAGTCACACACAGAGACATATTTTAAAAACATTTGCTTAGGTTACTGGAGGTCCAAAACATGTATGAGTCAAAATCTTGAATTTGAAATTTGTCATGAAATGAATAGTAAAAGTATAGGAAAATAAAAAAGCGTAGGTTGTAGGGTTCAGCTAGTTCTTCAACAGCTGTTTGGTATTTTGCTTTTATCATCAATTCGTAACCTATTTTGAAACATGAGCGTAAATTATCATCAATATACGATAAACAGAATCAACTCGTTTAACAACCTAAAACTGAGATGCCGTATATATTTAGTTTAAAACTTCTAAAATCGCTAGTAATATAAATTCGTAACGCCTTTGCATTAGGATACTATTATTCCGTACCTCTGATTAACCAACAAAAATGCACCAATTTTAATCTTTTTATTTCATTAGAATAAATTCAAGATATATTAGTTTATTTGTTCCGACGTCGACCTTCCTTGTTATTTGAAACCTCCAGTTTAAACAACTACAAAGCATTTATGTCTTGTATGTACTATAGAAGGCAAATTTTATTACAACTTAGAGTTTTTCGTTAGTAAATCATAGCAACAGCGGTTGCAGCAATTATAAATAGTTGCCGAAAACAATCAATAAACTGAGAGAGAAGCAAGAGCCAATCGTATTGTCATGGTAAGACAGTTAGGGATTTAATATATATAGATGAGTTGAGTTGCAATATGATAAATATTGTTGAGAAGCCCGTCGTTTTGTTATGATAAGAGTGGTCTATTCTAGCCATAGTTGAAACCACATCTCTAATTTTTACTTAGTTTGCAGCACTGGCTTTTCCGTGAGTTGTGCACAGACGTCGGTAGTGATTACAGATACCTGCGTAGCAAGTTCCTTGCACGCTTTAACGGTTTCTTGCTTTGCAACTTTCCTCGCTGCCCATTAAAAGTCATTGTATTTCCAAAACCCTACTGAAGATTTTGCCTTTCTGGCATATTTACTGCTGTT
This sequence comes from Ctenicera cuprea, assembly GCA_958336395.1. Classification (NCBI taxonomy): domain Eukaryota; kingdom Metazoa; phylum Arthropoda; class Insecta; order Coleoptera; family Elateridae; genus Ctenicera; species Ctenicera cuprea. The sequence goes on along the minus strand of OY284487.1, from coordinate 15,605,564 downwards.
GCTTTTGATTTCAACTATGGCTAGAATTGTGTCCGCCTGATGAGTTCTAAGAAGAACGCGTAGCGGATCGGTTGAAGATTTTAAACCTATAGGTTAAATATTGCAGACAAAACATTCTTAATATTTTCGAAGGTTCTTTTCTAAACTTATCTAACGCCATCTATGTTTTTTTTCGGTAGTATAATCAATTGGAAGGCTTTGGACATTCTTAGCTAAAGCAGGCGTTTTTTTTTTACTTTAGATTCAGCGGATTTTGATTTTTTTTATAAGCTTAAAGATCATATCTGGTGGTAAAATGAAGAATAGTCTTCAACGTTGAATTATTCACGTCTAAGATCTGACCAGTCACTTTTAAACCAATCAGTCGTAGGTAACTTGCGGATCTACCGACTTTGCTTTTCCCCTACACAATGATTTTGCGATGCTTGTTCGCCACGCACCAACTCGCGTAAAATGTTGACCTTTTCTCGAACAAACAAAATTTTGTGTTTACCTTGAAACATGTGAAACACTGCGGGTTAATGGATTAAACTGATTAAAAAACTAAATATGATAAATTGATAAGCAATAAGGGAGAAGGTTCTGCAATAGACTGTTTCAGTCAGTTTCTGAAATTTACTCTTAATTATTTTAGCTATCACAGCATGCGATTAATAGATGTCAGTAACAAAGCTTATAGTTAGTAAAGTATTTATTTATCTTTTCATAAACACAATTTTCAGTAACTGGTAAACTTAACACTTTCAAATTATTCGTTTAATAGAATTTGTTAAAAGACAATAATACCCGCACTTGCAAGAAAATCTAGTGAATCTGAAATGTCCTTAATTTTACTGCTTCGCGCTGGTAATTGTTGTTTGACTCCCCCTGTCTATTATTATTTCCCTGATGGTAATTACAACTTTCGGGGACTTTGTTCCTTGTTTACTCTGATAGTTATGGCGCTGTTTGCAAAATATTGCTGCGATTCTAGAACAATGGAAGTATAATTTTTGAATGCTGCGATAGGTATTTCAGCAATGGTGACGTTTGGTGTAGGTAAGGGCGGCGACAGCTCAGCTTTAAAATTTCTACTTGCTATAGGAACTGAAGTGGTTATACGACGTAACATTAAAAAGTTTTAAATACAAAACCTCTCGCATAGGCGCCGGGTTTTTGAATTGTCAAGGGGGGGCTTAATGAAAATGAGCCGCAAGCAAAATTTTTGAATTTTTCAAGGTCAAACCGTCTTAAATTAAAAGTTAGGATTTGTGTTAAATTATATTGTCTTGGAAAAATAGGTTTCGTGGGCACAAGTTTTCGATTTTCTGATGTTTTTATGCTTTATTTAAAAATAAAAATGTAGTGCTGCTTATTGCATATTGATTTTGTAGGAATTTAACAGAAGTAAGCTATTTTGTACTCCAATGGTTTTGAAACGCGTTATTTTAAGTACATATTTTCATTTAAAAAAAATGAACAGTAAATCTAATTAGAAACATAAAGTAACAAGAAGAACAGTACTACACAAAAACAAAACTTACTCCGCAAAGAAAGTATTTCGTCTCACTTCTGTCTTGACGATAAATAAATTTACAATTGTGTTTATATTTAAATCTGTATCTTGGTTTCTATGAATATGAAGAGAGCCAAATCATTAAGACTTTTTTGTGACATAGTTGACCTTAAATATGTCTTTAACCTTCATAAAGCAGAAAACGAACGCCCTGCGCTACACGAAGATACATGAATCGTTAATGCTACTTTAATAAATTTAACAAATTCCGGCAAAAGGTCGCGTATTACATTTGCACCATCCGATTTTTTAAATGCAAAAAATATAAGGGGGGGCGCAGCCCCTCCTGATATTTTTCTGGAGGGGCTTGAGCCCCGGAGCCCCCCCCCGTATTCGGCGCCTATGACCTCTCGTATACAGTTTTTTGTGTGTGAAACCTAAGTTAATTTACATCATCTCCACACAGGGTGAATCAACAAAGCCGTAGTGGTCGATATCTGCTTCATTATTTAAAAATACAGAAAAATGTTTCAAATTAGCAGAAATGTGATTTTTTTTAAAAAAGTATATCTTGGCAACGCTGCAATGGAACTGCAAAAACAAAACATAATTAAAAAGGCAATTAAAACCCGAATAATAATATGCAAAATATACAGGATGTTCTATTTAAAAATCTTGAGTTTGATATGGCACTTTTATGTATAACCTTCTGTATAATTAAAAATAATTTTACAAAGTGGTCCTCTTGGTTCCCTGCATTTTTTATGCGAAAATTGTTTTTGTATTTCAAATAGTAGTAAGGATATATCGACCAGCGCGGCCTTGTTGACGCAGCCTGTATCTTACTGGACATACGAAATGAAACTGCGACCTTTAAAACTGTTAAAATAAGGATAGCGTAAAACAGATAACCTAGAACTGAAAACCGCTTCCAACTTTGAAAGCTTGTATAGGGTTCCATAATAAAGGACTAATGGATATTGATATAAATTGTTCGAATGCGGGAGACGCTTGAGGAGGGAGATGCTGAGCAGTAAAGATGTTCGCTAATTATTCGCTAATGGGACCAAATTAATATCAGCGACTGTTCGTCACCCCCATCATATGACAAAACTGAGATAGTTCAGAAATTTAATATGCCCCATATTATATATATAAACACATCAGAATGAAGCGAAATATTTTATTTATTTTCGATTAAATCAAAGCTTACACAAACCCAAACTGTAATTTTCTTAAAATGATATTATTAATATATGTTTGCGCAAAACTTTAGGTATGAGTCGTAACTGTTAAAATTTAAACATAATTGAAAAAATGAGAAAAACACTTCCCCTGAAGTTTACAATCTTTTAGAAATTGTTGCTTGTAGTATTTTTAAAAGTATTTTTGTATTAACGTTGTAGCCCCCCAGAGTTAGTATAACATCGTATTTTAAATTAGATTTACTCATTATAGGATTACGGTAGTTATTTTTCAAAATACACCTAAATAAAACTGAGCTTTTCACCTTCAATGGTAGCGGTGCCTAATGGAGGATGCTGTAGCTATATCGTGTGCAACGTGCTACCGGGGTTGCTCATCCCACTACTTTGTAGAATAGTAAAGGCCGTTTAACGTATGCAGCCTGACAGTTTGTACCGTGTTTTTAACAGTTTTTAAATCTTGCTGGTACGTAAAATCGTTAATCGACGTAAATTAAATATTGATAATTATTGTAACATGACTTACCTAGGAAAACATAAATTTCAATTAGCTGCGTTTATTTGCAATTGCAAAACAGGCTCCCTTTTAATTTTGTACTTTTACAAACGACTAAGCAAGCTATAGCGTCACGGCTAAATGATGTATAAGAAATTTTATCTCGATCTGATACTCATTTCTGAGTAATTAAGCTTCAAAGTAATAATATTAAAAAATCGCACCTGATGTCAATTTAAATGTAGAAAGTTCGGGAAAAAAGCATGAGATTGACTTAACGTCTTTTATCAAATTCCGTTTTCAAATTTATAAAATTTCTCAAAAAAACGTTACCAATAAGCATGTCTAACTTCCCTTTCCGGCTTTTGTATTCTTTGTAGAAGCTTATTATGTTGATGAATTTTTAAAGATACATGCACGGCATTCTAGTTTGCAAATCTTGTTCAGATCCGGGCTACTGTTTAATTCGTATATACACAGGTTGTTCCAAATTTCGTGTTAACTATGGGGATCTCGCTTATTTGAAGAGATACGACGATGGTTAAATTAGAGAAAAGTTGTGGAATTTTATGCCCACTAATAATCTGTAAAACAATTAGAGCTATCTTGCTTAGTTTCTGTATAAACTAAAAAAAACTGAAATTTTGAATTTTTTATTTTCGGTTATAACTCATTTGACATTTATATTACATATTTCTAGTTAACGCATTATTAAAACAGTTTTTTATGCTGAATCTAAATTTTTGATCAGATTTGGTATAACTGTTACCATTGCTTATTTTCGACTGTCAACTTTTTTTTTCTTATGGTCGGCGTTAAATTTTTCCATATTTGAATAGAGTTTTTAATTCTGATTTCAATGATGTGTCACACTTTGCATTTTATTTAAGTTTTGAGCATTTTATTACAGAAAATAAAAATGTCATAAGAGTGCCATGAAAAGACCACGTCATTTAATTTATTTTGAAAAAATTCTAGTAGGCCATGAACTGATGGAAGTGAAACAAAACACTGATTTTATTTACTTTGATCTTTAGAAAATTTCAGGAAACTTTGTTTTGAGCGTAGGCAGCAGGTTGTTATTTTTTACAAAACAAAAGTGAATGACACATTTACTAACACACAGATTAGAGAGTTTAATTTTGACAAAATTTTGAGCATGTTTTACAAAACTGTCTGAAAATTTATTTAATATTTGAATTAGTGCAGTTCTAGTGTTATACGTTGTATTTATTTTACTTATTATTCAAATTTGTTATGTCAGTTGTAAACATAAAAACTGCAAGTAGAATTTTCAATAAGTTGTGTATGTTAGAAGTTTGTCATTCATTTGTTTTTGTAAAAAATAATTTAACCTGCTGTCTTCGCTCATAACAAAGTTTCCTGAAATTTTCGCATACCTAATGCATATAAAGGTCAAAGTAAATAAAATTAGTGTTTTGTTTTACTTCCATCAGTTCATGGCCTACTAGAATTCTTTCAAAATAAATTAAATGACGTTCCATGGCACTCTTATGAAATTTTTATTTTCTGTAATAAAATGCTCAAAACGTAAACAAAATGCAAAGTGTGACACATTGTTGAAATCAGAACTTAAAACTATTCAAATATGGAAAAATTTAAAATGCAGACCATAAGAAAAAAGAAAGTTGACAGTCGAAAATAAGCAATGGTAAAAGTTATACCAAATCCGATCAAAAATTTAGATTCAGTATGATAAACTGTCCTAATAATGCGTTAACTAGAAATATGTATAAATGACAAATGAGTTATGGCCGAAAATAAAAAATTCAAAATTTCAATTTTTTTTTAGTTTATTCAGAAACTTAGCAAGATAGCTCCAATTTGTTTTCAGATTATTAGTGGGCATAAAATTCTACAACTTTTCTCTAATTTAACCATCGTCGTATTTCTTCAAATAAGCGAGATCCCCATAGTTAACACGCAATTTGAAACAACCTGTATAATAAAACTTTTACAAATAGTATTACTAAATTTAAAATTATTGGGGGAGAGGTTGAACATTTTTAATACCTTGCTCATAATTTCTAACATTAGCACACAATAAATCTTTCGTGCCATTGTACTTGCAAGACCTGCACAATGCAGGCTTAAAAATTATGTCAAGATCCCTCATCCAAACCGTCATCTCACTAATATTTTATGTGAGCTTCTCCACCATCCCCTGTTACTACTTTATACGACCTAAATCTAACCTTTTGTAGAAGTACACCCTGCAGCCCCTCTTTTAGGGTTGTTCCATCCCAAATTGTCCAAAGGTTAATATCCGTGAAACTACTAATCTGTGGCCTCACGCTCCAGACTACTCTACCGGAGTTATAGAAATGAATAAAATGGCAGCGTGGGGCAGGGGAATTTCTTTGTTTGCATGGTTTGGCTGTTGTTTTACATAATCCAATATTTAGTGTAAATAACATCCCCATCCCTCTTTAATAGTCAGATCTACCTAATTTTTGTTAGGATTAATGTATATCAAACTGGTAATCTTTTAATCTTAAGCCGGTTTCGCATTCGAGACTCAGGATTAGCAAAAGTTCTCGTAAGAATTTTGGAAATACACTAAAGAGCTAACAAATTTTTTTTCTTCAAAAATTGACTGTTTCCGTTGCCTTTTCCACGTAGTAAAAGCATCCTTATTCAAGTTTTTTGGACGGACAGAGCTCATTTTTCTGACAGCACCACTTCATGGTACTTTCAACACTTTGAGCAGTGGGAGCACTCGATCGTAACTTAAAGTGGTAACCCTCACTTCCTTCCCTGTCATTTAATCAGCTCAGTGGTCTCACTGTTCTTTCATTTAAAAATGGGAGAGTTGCATGTTGGGGGGACTGCAATCGATGTTGGATATTTTATATTGTTAGCTAGGTTAGGCAGCAGATGACTCTGCAATTGAAGTTAAGTATTAAATTTATTTTGAAAACATTGAACATGAAATCGTTTTAAATGAATTTTTCAGGCAAAAATATAAAAGAAACAAATGTAATACTAAACTTCGACTACAGCGCCCCCTACATGCAACCTACTCATTGTCAAATGAAAGAACAAATGTTAGACCACTGACAACACTACAAAGCAAGGTCAAGCGTTTGAGCTATATTATTAAGAACTTTATATAAAAAAACATAGTAAAGTAACTGAACCTAATATATCTATATATTTTAAATCCCTAACTGTTCCCACCATAACACTACGGCGGGCCTTTGCATCTCGGCTCAGTTTATTGACTGTCATCAGCAAAAGTTTATGTTGCTGTCACTACTGTTGGTATTATTTGGCTATTTGTGGCTTACTTTAGTTCTAGACGGTCAAAACTAATTATCGCGCTAACATGAGCATCTAGCACAATACCTTTTATATAATTTATTTCAATAACACATTAATATAATAATAGCATTGCACACAAAACATTATTACAATTTTCAATGGTAGGGCTGCGATTTTTTGGCATTTTTATTATTACAAAGCGGTCAGGCAATTGCCACGAGATAAGTCATTGCTCATAAAATTTTAGGAAATAAACAAATACATACGCATTACACAATTTACTGACCAAGATATTCTGCTAAAAAAACTGCTGTACGCTTTTGTACTCTCCCATACTTCCAGTATGCAAATGCATTGTGATCGCAAAAAATTTAAAATCCGACGTTTTGACGGACATTCATGTTTTGGCTCTACAGGAACACAAAACCGTGGTATTTAAAAAATTGCGGTTTGTAAGTAACGTGAAATCGCAGGAACCACTGGACCGATTTTAATGAAATTTAGTATACCTTAGTACAACGAAAAGTTGTCGAGCTATTGAATTTTGTTTTTACGGAAATTTTACATGTTTTTTGGGGGATTTCATAAATGTAAGAGCAGAATATGATCAACGGCATTAAGAAAGTTAAGTTTTTTTCCCAGCAGCCTAGCTTTGCTGGCTGCCGCTACGATCTTTGTACATTTTCGGCTTTACCGCTTATTTACTTAAAAACGAGTATAGGGATCGGGAATAATTTTGGTATTACAATAGTGCTAAAGCAACACAACCGCATAAAAGAATTTTTGTACAAATAAAAATGTGAGGTGAAAATATTTCCAAGACGTTGTCAAAAAACCATTACCAAACTGGCCTCACAATTTTTATAAACTTTGTAACCTTATAGAGCTGGGGACAAGCTACAGATTGTTTTGTGTTTCAATTCACTAATTTCTCTGTGATGCTTCCTATGAATTTTTGAAAAACGTTAGTTTATATAAATCGATCAGCAACAAAAAGTTTTTCAGGGAAAGCTCTTTCTTAATTACACAGTGTTCTACAAGTAAGAAAATACATGTGTTTTTGCTTAAGGGAAGTTCGGTGGTTATGTTTTTTAAGTGAAATTTTTTGCCGAGGGGGGTTTCAGGGAAATTTTTTGACTGGAGCTTGTTTTTATCAGAGCTTTTCCATGACGATTTATGTCGGCAGCTGTTTTTCCACCGGTTTTTCCGAGAGAATTTGTTGTGGAACTTCTTTCAGAGACGATTTCTCCGTAAACCGAAATTGGCCTCCATAAGCAAAAGCAAAGTTAAATGTTTATACTTCCCAATACTTATGTAGGTCATTAGAGCAATTAATAAACCTGCTGGATTTAATATACAGAAAAACCACCTATAAAGTATATGCACATATGCACGTGTTGGGTGGATAAGCGAAAAAAAGATGGACAAAACTGTTACGGAACGCTCTACTAGGAAAGAGAAAACAAATACTTCCATGGAAATCTTGGAGACAAGGTGGGGTAGAGAGAGGAGAGCAAAATATGTCAAAAAGAGTGTAGGAAGGCAAAGAACAATAGAAGCAACGCGTGAGTGTGAGAAAGGAGTGACTATAAACGCCCAAAAAGAGATGGGTACGTAATTCTCTTTCACGTAAAAATGCGTTGAATGATAATCACCTACTCTTTCCATACATTTTCTCAAGTTCTTTCTTTGGCAAACTTGTTGGGAAAAAAAACGAGAGCATTTGCTAAACAGTCGAATACCCATCATTTCTAGACTATTCTGTAACGCTATTTCCTAAAGTTGTTTCCAAAACTTAAGCAAAGTATTTCAAAATTGTCGAAGTTTAACATTTACAGTACAAGCTTCAGGGCAAAAATCAGAAAATAGAGATATTTCACAATTCAAATGCAATCTATAGCAAAGTTCATCAGCAAAGAAAATTCCTTGTTTGGAAACGTTCAGGACTAACCTTGGTTTAGCATTGGGAAATGACGTCTGAATTTTATAATTTATTTCCACAAGTATGCCACAATTTTAGCACTTTATTTCGGTATGATATTAATAATAATTATTCTCGAGAGCAACATGCATATTTTATATTATCCACGTTTTATCTTTTACCATCCAGCATATTCTGATATTTTGTTCTTTTAAACTTGTAATTTTCTAAACCTGAAACCGGTTTAATGTGAAATAATTTGACTGTATATTCACGTCAGTTACATAACTTTTTTGAGAAAAAATTAACGGTTTGTCCGCTTTGAAAAGCCCAAAATTATGTGACAGTTTGTTTTTGAGTTAATCCTGCTTTTGTAGAAAATGTTTAACCTTTGCACTTTACCTTTACACCAGACAGAATTGTCCCCTAGTTCTTTTTGTCGCTGTTTTCACAACAGTAAATTTAATCATGAAAGTGGTCATTTCTATTTAACAATTTAACAAACTAGCTTATAATTTTTTTTAAGAAATAACATTTTAAAGAACTAATAAGTTGCAGCGTTACTTCGCTGAAGTTCATATCAATAATAAATACTTTATTTTACTCAGCAATAACTATTTATTTTTCCCTATTCGTATTTCGACATGTTTACGTGCCATTATCAATGGTAATATTAAAAAGTAAACAGTTGGTGTTGCTATAATCTGAAACGACTAATAGTGGTAAATAAATGAGCAAATTGATCTTTTAAATTTTGAAAAATATTCATGTCGAAGCAACACAGAATATGCACAAATAAAACGTATATATCAGCTACGAATTGCAACGTTCAGAAATATCTACTGGTTGAAAGTACGGCAGCTTCTAATGCTGAATGTTCGTTTTATTGTAAGAATCAAGCTGCACCACATCTCTCAACTATATCAAATTATCAATCTCGCATTTCCCCTAAGTAAAAAGGCGGTTCCAAGATTTAATAATAGGGCTATAATTCATAGAAGCAATAGCAAGTAATAGCGCCACAGGCGTAATTTTGTTTAATGTGAGCGTGGTCAATTTAAACGCGGTTTTATAGCGCCTAACAAATTTATGAATGAATATAAAAAATCTTAAACTGTCTTTTTTTATTCCCTATTCAGGGCGTTGGCTACCTCTCTCCTATGTCTGTGTTTGGTGCGCGGCGATAGATATTTTGCACAGACAGACATAGGGGACCTACAGTTTAACGTGGGCTCCGAACCACACGAAGTGCATGCACTTCTTCTCCAGAGAGGTTTTCCTGGGGAAAAATCCACCTCGCTGGTTTCCCGTTGCCTTGCGAGGGAGAACGACCGGGCCGAGGATCGAACCCGGATCCGCTGCATTAGTAGCCCGCGCTCTTACCACTGATATACGGCCGCTCTTTAAACTGTCTAACATGTGGTAAATAACAAATCACACTGACACATATAAATACAACCAAGAAGCAAGCAAATCAACAGCTCACGGGAAACTGACAAAACCGTTTCCAAATACTTATACTCTTAACCTTATTGTCCTTATCGCTGTTACAAGTATTACGTATTCGACAAGTGAAACAGACGTAGATAAACATTATTATTAGTGCATTCTGAATTATGTCATGATTTACACAGGTGGTAGCAGTTGACTATTTAAGGCAACCCTTAAATCACATAATGTGTTAACCTTTTATTGCATGAGGTACTAAATCTGGCCTAATCTAAAAACAGAAGTCATAACTGAACGTAGGGTCGTGTAATGGTACCATCACACTTTCATGTAGCGCTGTTTGTTAACAATTTTTATGTTAAACGCAAATTCAAACGCGCCAATAACTTTCTTCGTGATGTAACCAATTTAGGTATTTTTGGTTATTATTGTTTTTAACTTTTTTCTGATTTTAGAGTATTGCAAAAATATAGTTACAGGGGAAATGACAGAAAACGTTACAAATATCCAAACCGCAATGCGAAAAATCGCATTATTTCTTTTAAATGTAAGGTAACTCTGTGTTGCAATAAATGCGCTTTTTAATATTATTCAAAGTCGGCCTGCTTCTGATGCTAAGGCTTAAAACTGACACCGGGAAATATAACCACCGCGACCGCACCTGGAAATTTTGTAGAAACACTAACCCAATAATGCTGTTAATATAAAATCAGATAGGAATAAGAAATGTTAAAATCAAGTACTTTTTTAAATTCACAATATCACAGAATATCCATAGGATATCCATTTTAAATACGTTTGTGTACTTTACCGTAACAAATAAACGTGTTTAGCCGATTGCAATGGTTTAATTAGCAAGAAATAAAACTAAACTTGCTGAAGTAAAATAAGAATGAATTTTTGCTTTAAATCTAATTACAGTGTCTTATGTAACGTACATACAGGAGGTGACGTAAGTTTTGTATCGGTCTTCTGAAGGTGACAATAAGAAGGGTAACTTGGCTGCTTAAGCAAATGGGGTGGGTCTATAATAAATTATAAAATGGGCAACAAAATCCGTTTGATAACCTGGCAATGACACAATTCCTACAACTTCACTAGATCTGTATGAAGTTATCAATTTCATCAGACACAAGACAATAACCAATAGCATAAAGAGATTTATTAGATAAGCCAATAGAATGTATAAGTACCCAACATATGAAAACAAAATATTCCATAAAATCAAATAGCACAACATAAACTTTTGTAGTCAATTAAATAAATATAACAAAATTAAATACCAGCAAAACGTAAAAATGTATTTCGACATTCAATTAAACTGATTAATATTAACACTTGTTTAAACACACCCATGTTTTGTATGAGTTCATAGAATAACATACTTTGGCTTACGACATGTATAAGACGGTAATAAATATCAACTCGTTTGCAAATCTTGTAACTGCCTAAAGAAAAATGTCTCACAAACATTGAAATAAATATAATGCTATGATATTCAGAGTTGTAATTCCTGGAAGGCAATTTTTGGGATGCTTGTTACAATTCAATTAACGTTTGGAGGTTTATGAAGACTGTAAGATTTTGGTATTCAAACTTTTAAACTCAGGGTTGCGTATTATTGCTATAATTTCTTGTTTTTAAAATTCAAATAATGCGGTTGTCATTGTATCGTTTGTATTTTTCATGTTTGTGAAGTTTTGTTTAATCTGAAAGAAAGAATAACACAATCAAATTGATACGATTATTGTTTATGTTAATTTTAATTATAATTTAGTTCAGAATTGTTTTAAAAGGTTTAATTTATAAGAAGTTTTAGACTTACTTGTTTGTGCATCGTGAAATGTCATTATGGATGTCAGTGTCATTTTGACAATTTGAAAAATTCATTGATCATGAGATTTATTTGTTTTCAAAAAATGGGAATCAAGGACGAAGACAAAAGAAATGGAAATTTGTTTAGAGTTACGGCTCGTCTCTGTAAACAAAGACAGAGAATTTTATATTCTCTGAATGAATAGAGAAGAAATACGAGTTTAAAGTAATGTAAAAGTGATTTTGAATTTAAAAGAACCTATTATAAAACAAATACAAGTATTTATCAACGAATTGTGGAAAGTCCAGAAGAGCGATTCAGAACGAGTTTCCAGTTGTGATGGTGGAAAAACAAAATATAAATTAAAATAAACGCAGTCCAGAGGAGGATTCGAACTAAAGGCGAGTGTTGTGGATATTTGAGGAACCTGCAAACTAGAGAAGTGGGAGTTGGACATTCATTTTTTGTCGAATGAAGGATATCTCAATAAGGAGACACAAAGATAAGTGTAAAACCTTTTTGTAACGTTGATATTGTTTTGGTTTTTTTTTACTTTTTGTTTCCTATTCAGCAATAACTGTACTTCCAAGCTTAATAACGACCCTGAGAAAGTTAATAAAGAGTCTCATAGAAAATATAATTTGGAATTGCGTGAATTGCAGGCATTTAGGGAATTGTTTTCTAGTAAATACAAAGCCACGCATATCATTGCAATAAATAACAAATTTAGAATCAATCACTGAATTTTCTCGATAATAGCTTTATATTAATGTAAGGATTATGTAAACTGATAATTTTTAAATGTAATGCAACTTATTAAATGTACAGTGTAAACGGTACCAACTTTCAAATATACTTCAATGCCAAATGAAATGATATTTCACACACATCGGTCTTAACTGACAAATGGCTCAAAAGTGCTGGAATCCAACTAACACAGTCTAAACAACAGTAACCTCAATAATACAAATCATAAGTAATCAAATTAAATAAATAAATTAGAGATAATATTTTCAATACTTTAAATTTTCTACTAACTAATCTTTACATATCAAAACAGCAAATACTTATCGCAAATTAACTAAATCCATGACAAACTGGCTACATGTAACTAGCAAATATAAAGAACTCAAATATATTACAGTGAAGAGTAAATTTCTGACCTTAACGAAGCTCGGTTCATTTAACGGAAAATTAACACATTCACCAAATAAGATAACATCATGTCCAAATATTTTCAAAATTTGTCTTCCAACTGAATCCTTCTTACAGATTACAAGAGCTTTCTATAGGGTCATTAACACAAACTCCAGAATATTCAGTACTTTATATACAGAATAGTTTATGAACAATAACACGGCATCGAACCCAAAATACTCCACAAAGTAGGTACCTTATAAACTTATACCAAGGGATATAACCGGCAGACCAAAATTATCAAGAGAAACCCTATAAAATCGAGATTAAAAAAAATCAAATTACCTTAGGTTTTGGTGCCCTGCCAATTAGATGAATTAAAGATTCCAATATATAATAACTGGTTTTAAATTACAGAAATTAAGATTCAAGAAACCATACGGTGTCCAAAGTCCAAATATCCTAGAAAAAGGTTTCTGAGACAAGATTTACTCAAAAATTCAACTCTCCAACAACATCTCGTCTCATAAATATGTATAAGGAATTATTACTGGTTAATCTATCGAAAGAAATGATTATTTAAAAACTTTCAGAAAAACTCCCAAAACTTCAACAAAAGTCTGAACGCATCAAGAATCAAAATCAAAGTGAAAGTAAAATCAGAAACGCAAAAACTGCAAAATAACGCGGTAAAACCCAGACTACAAATTCGAAAATTACTAAACTAAACAATCAACATATTAAAAGCTGCACAGCGGGTCACTTAACTACCAGGAGTAAAACTAGCAAAAAATTGAACTGTAACAAGGATAACAAAAGTTTCAAAACATGTTTAGGATAAATTTGTGCAAAATGAATATCCAGGATTTCAAATTATAATAAATCAAAGTTTTCTCCATTAACTGTCAAGTAGTATCACCTTACAGAACAACAAGTTGCTGCTAAAGGATGAAGGATGTCCACTTCAAGTTTATTGTGTTAATTTTGAACGTCCGCTAGACATCCTAAATGTCCGAGAAGGATATCCACTGAATATCCTACAGATGTTCTTTTGCTATATAGAATATGTCACGTACCTTTTCTTTCTACTAATAAAGTATGAACATTGGTTTGGTTTGGTTTGGTTTCATAATTTCACAGCAATTAGAAGTGCTCTAAAGAAGTGCAGAATAAACAAGAAAAGCATTCAGTAATAAGTTTAGAAGGACTGTTTCCAAGAATTTATCTCACAAAATCCATATTTAATAGATATAAATGTTAAATATTTTCATTTGGTTTTCTCGTAGGAGATACAGCCCTACGAATTCCCTCCTAAATGCCCAAGTCTACTCTATTCCTAAAATATCGAAAGTTCTAAAAATGTCGATAACAATCTCGTGTTACATCTCCAAACCTTAAAAAGTGTGAAAATTTACTTCCTTTTTGAAATTAATGTGCGTTTCCTTTGCAAGCTCTAGTAATAATAATTGTCCAGAATACTAGTCTCGAATGATGGATAACCTTTGGTATCTTAAAACTCATATTAACTTGACCTTGATCGGAGTAACATTACAAAACTTAGCAACCAACATTTTTTCTGTGTGTATACTGAGATCACACATAAAAATCTTGTAGGTAAAGAAAAACGATTTCCATTTTCTGCTTTGACAAAACTCAAATCAAGTGCGTGGTGTGTTTAAGTATATTGGCTCTAAATGTTACCTCTCAAAAATTCATAAAATGCGACGAATCTCGCAATAGTAAACAATTTCCTTTTTTTGATTATATGCGTATTGGAGACACGTGCGGGCAGCGTTGGCAAGAATGTCAAAGGTTTCTGTATTATTCATTCATTCGTTTAATAAAGTCCTGTCAATGAAGTTGAATCATGAACATTTAAGCGATAATGACTTTGTTAAATTTTGCGTTGGTAATAGCTGATCATTTCTCGCCTTCCCAGGTGGTGTTTAAATATTGAAGTAGTAACAGCGCCTTCACAATATCGAGCTATGAAACTTCATATAAAATGCATAAGACTAGACTCCTTGGGCTACATTTAGGGACTAACGTTTCAGTTAATCTGTTCGTTCCCACCGCTGGAACATTATTGAATTATCCTTGCAGGTTATTAGGTAATAATTGCCGTTTTAATTTCTCATTAATGTAGTTTGCGAAGTTTAATTAGTTTCTTCGCTCGTTCATAACTTCAACAATCCATTCAAATAATATATCAAAAGTTGTTTGCACGCTTACAGAATTTTTTTTCATCTTGAAAACTTTCGAATTATTTTCCTCTAAGGAAATCCATCAATGGCGGCGAAGCACACAATCGGATCTCCATTCAGATTTTACAGGTTTTGACAAATTGTACTGACCCCTGCACGTTTGAGATGCCGATCAATTCTCCAAACTTTCTCTAAACTACAAACCAATAACATTTACGATCCATTCTTTAGTATCCCCTTCGTCGGTCGGACATACATGGAAACCTCAGGCTCGTTCATATCACCCCAAAATCACACAGAATATTCATAGAGTTTCTCCCTTCGACCGAAATTGAAAATCGAGCAACGTAGCCTTGTAACAAGCTGTTTACCAAACACACCCCTCTTTGCATCTCGCCGCGGTCTCTACAAAAAGTGGGGCAGCAAATGAGGCGGTGTGTGGAAAGCAAATTCATGAAGAGACCACCTTTCCCTGCAATTTTGTACTAAGCTGGGATTAGGTTGGGGATATTTAAGTATTAAAACGGCTACATTGCTTTTATACTAGTAGACTACA
The DNA here is from genome assembly GCA_958336395.1 of Ctenicera cuprea. NCBI lineage: Eukaryota > Metazoa > Arthropoda > Insecta > Coleoptera > Elateridae > Ctenicera > Ctenicera cuprea. Next base: position 15,590,000 of record OY284487.1, on the reverse strand, counting down.
TCACTCATTTATTGAAGAGAATATGTAAGAAAATATTGTTAAATATTCCCACAAAAGTCAGCAAATACTTACTTGAAATGAAAGCTTGTCTTTTTGGTTAATTTTATTTACTTCCCCGTCGGATTTTAAATCATACGTTATTCAGGTGGAATTTTACCCATATTTATAACGCAGGAATACCGTTTTAAATGTTTAGTAAAGTAAAGACTACTTGAAAAACGTTAAAGTGGGCCAAAATGAGAGGAAATATAGAAATGCGTAAAATTTGTTTACTGGTTTACTGTATCACTGACAATACTTTTTAAAATTCATTTTACATCTAGCTGAATTCAACGTAGACACAAAAACATCCTTTGTAAATCCACGTCCACTTACTCGTAGTTTGTTAAGCACAGACATACAACGAATATGAACTTATAGTTTAATTTATCTTCCCCAAAATCACAAATTCCTCTTCTTCTCAATCTTCCTGTTATTAACGTTGTCTGAATCCTATTTTTATATTAGAAGGAACATGAAAATAAGAAATACTTCACATGATAAACCATATACACTGAAGCATTTGTGTAAAAGATTAGGTATATCCGAGAATGGGACTTTGTGTGATACATTCACAAAGGATTCCTTTGATCAACAATTACTTTAGTCAAGATGGAACACGTCGCCTTGGAATATATAAGAGCTTCCGTACGCGCTATGGGAATGAATTTTCTCCGAATAACCAAATGCACTACTGAAGGAAAATACGATGTTATGCAAATTTAGAACGCCTTTCAGAGAAATGTGTTGAAAATTATAAATTTGCTGTTGGTAATGTATTTTGATATTCAAATAATATAACGGATTTTTCTTTTGACGTAATGAGAAAACGTGCGACTATGTTCAACTAGAAAAAGACAAAAATATTTAAAAAAATTCAACATAAAGGTAGTAGTCACTGATTTATGTGCAATGTAGAGTTTAACGACTAGCGGGATAAACCAAAAACCCTTCGAGCTTGAAGGCAATAAACCATTTTATTTCCTTAAATCACTTAGTCTATAAAATAATCTCGGAGAATAAAACTTCTTCCTGTTAAAGCGTTATACTCCTTCATGAATATTATTCCCAAGTTCTTTTTTCTGAACCATAGTGGAATTGTAGAAGTAACATTAAAATGATGTTTCAATAACAACCATGTTCTTGAAAACGAATGTATTATTATTTCTGAAGGTTGTTAAAACAGACAGATAACTGGAATTCTATACAATTTAAATCAGATGCGGATTTCCTCTGAAGAGATGTAGAAGGTAATATAATTGGTTGCGGCAACTAGAACCTCGACTATATACGTTGTTCTTTTCTAACAATTACATTTTCGGCTGTTAGGGTATTAGGGAACAAATATCTATTCAAACACTATCATATTTTGGTGAAACTAACTAAAAACCGTTTTAACCGTAACACAAGTTCATTGTTATTATACAATATTTTATGATAACATCTTCCAGGCAAGTGGTATTGAAGTATGAAGGGACATTTTATACATACCGTGTATTCCATTCAAATACAAAAGAAACAGGTATTTATATAAATGGTTATGTAATCCGTAAATTACTAAAAAGATATAATACTTTAATATAATTACTATGAAATGCTAGTCAAGATTTAACGTGTGCATCGCAGAGAGTTTCAAGATTAATGTACAGAAAATGGCGCTAACAGTAAGCTGTACACAATTCATGGACGTGTGTGTAGGAGCGATTGTCATGAACTAAATGTGACCTGGGAGACCATTAGATAAATTATCAAGAGACAGAAAACAAAGTTCGCCAATTTATACCCTGCACGTCGTTATAACTGCGTGACGTTATTTTAACAAGGAGCTTTATTGGAACGACCAATAATTGCAGTTATAAAATTGAGGGTTGCGTATTGGAATACATAACGGAAATTGTGTGTGTATTTATATAAGCATAGTAGAACTCTACATCAGGTGAATAGAAAATGGAATAGGCTAGTTTAATATAACAGGCATAATGGTGCGCATCGCGTCAACACAAAGAAAGTCGCCCCAGGAACCTGAGGCAGATAATGGAGAAAATGCGGTCGGATATGACGTGATTTAGGTATTGTACGGCGGACACAATTTCCGACAGAAGTTATGGGAGCATTGAAGATGGAAATCACAAAACAAAGGAGGCGCGCTTCGCGGAGCAATTTGCGATAAACAAAGTTTAAAGGTTTCTTAGCGCTAATCGCAAACGGGTGTCTTCTTCACTAATATAGGGCAAAGGAACGGGGAATAGGAGGAGGAAGAAGAGGACGAGGAAGAGAAGCTGGTGGACAACGTTACCTTGCAGTCGTCGCAGTGGTGGGCGATGGAATAGGTCTGACCGCAATCGTAGCGGGTTAGCACCTCAGCAAATTCACACGAGATTCGAGCGGCCAAAGCATCCACCTCGAGCAGCGCGTCCAGCAGGTGGCGGCAGGTTTCGCCGCCCTGGAGCGCGCTTTCGGGCAGGGTCGAATCCACCGCGTGCTCGCAGCAGTGGCGCAAATGGAGTCCCTGCAGCGCGCGCCGCCTGCGCTCAGGGCTGGAGCCGCGGCCGCACACCTCGTCTTTGTGCGATTCTTCCAAATATTGAAGGCACTGAGTAGTACTGTTGCCGGAACAGGGCGGCGGACAGAGGGGCCCGGGGCCCCACATGGCGGAGCACGCGCCCTGCAGGTCGGCCGCGCTGGCGGGCTGCAGGTCGCACGCCGACAACCAGGGGTTGATGACTTCGAGCGGCGGGGTGGCGGCGAGCGCCAAGCCGGCCATCAGCAGCAGCGACAGGCCCGCCAGGGCCCGGGGCATTCTGTGTGGCAGGGCGCGGTGGCGGCTCGGTCGTCGGCAGCTACGGGAGCCGGGAGCATCGCTGCGGGCGGCCGGAGTGCCCCCCCTCGCGGCTCCGATCGCCCCCGGGGGCCGACTGCCAGGGCCCGCTAGGCCGCCCGGGTGCGGGCCCCCCACGGCCCTCGCTCATGCTGCATGCTCACCGTTGCACATCACATCACTGCACTACTACACACTAGACGCTCCCGAGATGTCCGCCATCTTGAGTAGGTATGTTGGTCACAGTCCTCCCCGCCCGGGCGCGAGCTGTGCCGGCCGTCTCTCGCTCGACACTGGCGCGGCGGCGGCGTCGAAGGGCGCACGCGTCGCCCAGATCGATAGCCGCCCCCAATCAATCGCGCCACCTCGCATGCACGTCGCTAATCCGTTGCAACAACACGCACGCGGTCAGGTGCCGACACGCTGCAACTTCTTCGACGACAGAACGGCGCCTTCTGTAGTCTCTTCTAGTTTACTTCACAGTTTCAGAAGCGGCCCTCCTGCGCTTTATAGTTGTATCTTCTTAAAACATTTCCTACAGGATGTAATACCGTCACAGTCTTCCGAACACGCCTTCACACTTCGCATTTTATGTTACTTGCAGATTCACAAAGACCATTCACCGCTTGTAACCACTAACCAACCAGACTGAAATGCTTTTATTGTCTGAGAGTTATTTTTTCGTTTCTTGTTCCCTACAAAACACGACATTCACAATGATTTAATGAAAACCCTTTTATAGTTTCCCCGCTAAATTTTAATTTCATTTTTTCTTATCAAACCTGATTAATTATTTAACCATCCGTCTAAGCACAAAAGTCAGTATATGTTTGCTGGTGTATTAACGAGACATAAAAATATAACCTCAAAGATTCTGTAAAAGCGGAGATGTGAATTTGGCAACTGCAGAGTGAATCCACCAATTGGGATTAAAGCTGAACGGGTGGCGCTAGCGACGCTGCCGATAACACAGGCAAGCAGGTATGTTCGATGTAAACACGCTTCATTTCATCAGCTCTTATCCTGAAGCTCATTGTTTGCTAATATGAAAAGAATTGGTACTCATAAGTACCTTAAACGGCAAATCAGCAGTACCTGAAAAATTTCGTTCTATGAAATCCGGCTTAAACAAGATGCAGTCACTACATTTGTTAAGTAATTATACTGCAAATTTAAGCTTTTCTTTCTCTATTAAATTTAAATATTTACCTACATCTTTATATTATACTTGCCAGAAATTTTTTAATAATCTTACAAGTTGCACGGTATTGGTGTCTCGGATACCATATAGGAACTCCAAAATTAATTAAATGGGGTAAAAAAGTGTAACCTTTTTATGCTGAACAATTGAGCGGTTTTAGTTTTGAATTACTTCATAAAACAGTTTTATTTAAAATTACACTACACTTTGTATATATTTACATATACGGAGTGTCCAACACTTATTACAATTTGCAATGGTATAAAACTTGTACTTACATAATAAAATTTCCTACAAAAACTTCTTATATCAGCAGGCCCTGAATTTAAACAATTGCAGCAGTTTGCTTAAATTTATTTGTTATCTCTTAACAATCAAAAATAATTGAAAAAATTGAATTGAATTGAATTCAGAATCTGCTGATATAAAAAAGCTTTTCGCGTCTTTCTCGAAGATTTGGTCATGTACGGGTATTCAAGTTTTATACTATTGACTAAGAAGAAAATCACCTATCGAATAAACGCAAGAAATGTCTAGACTGCTGTTTACAAAAATTACGATCGCGTCACAGCGCTTACAACACTCGTTAATTTAAAGCTCTTATAGTTTCCAAGATAGCAGTGTGCATCTTGAAAAATACACCCTGTATTCTATAACAATACCTCTATAGCAAAATATTATTCAGGCGTCTCGTCCTCACCTAGCTCCTTCCGTTTAGCTAAATCCTAGTGCATTAGGTTAGTGCCATATTACTATTAAAGGTTGTTTTTTTCTTGGCGCGCCTCTCTTTTGAATGAAAATTTAAGGCAATCAATCATTGATCGAATAATAAGCTACGAGTACCCTAGAGGCCTAGACGACGAAAATATATTAGCATATTCAAATGTAGTGCTTTAAATATCGCACCAACTTATCAAACGTTTTTTAACGTTGAACGGTATACGTATTTTTACTACTTCCTTGATATTACCTAGAAATATTTAGGTTATTAGATTTAAAACTTGATGTTGATTTGATGTAGGGTGAAGATGTAAGAAGCTTTGTTAAATTAATAAATACTAAAAGCTCCATCGGTTTGATGTATTTATTTCACAGGCAAAATTTAATTTTCAACCTAAAATAACATCAATCAACAACATTAAACAAACAGATTAATTCAAGAACAATAATCAAGAATTACCAAAACAAAAAAGTTAATTATTTTGAACAGAGAACAAAGAAAGTTAAATAAATTCACAAAACAACCGATCTTCTGCGGAATAATGTTGAATATGCTGAGCCAAGCCGGAGGGCTTGCATATCCTGGTGGTTACCCTTAGTGGGGCACTGATTTGTTCAAAAATGAGCTCGCGTTGATGAGGGGTGCATCCGAGACCTGGTGTAGCCGCTGTTTTAATCTTGAAAGTGCTCGCGGTGGTGATTGCATCTTTAATGAGCCTGATGTGCTGTTTTGGTTCTGCCGACTCGTTCGTTCGACCCAAACGCAGATTCCAGCTCTAAAATAAGTTGCGGGGTTGTTTTCGCATTAAGAGCGTTTTGATAGATTCTGAAATGAAATTCTCAAGCGTTTGTTCATTAGACCGCGCTGATGGATCCTGAAGAATAAAGGGAAACTGTCCAATTTCGCGGATTATATTCCTTTTTTAAATACCGTTGCGTAACAATATATAAATAAAAAATAAGAGAAAATGATGAATTGGTACTATTAAAAGACTGGCGGTTAATGTAATAAAGAAAAAGTCGCCGTGTGAACACATTCCACTTTACATAGTTAAACACTGAAAAAAATGTTTTGTTGTGTGAACAAATGATTAGTCACTTCAACTAAATAAAATTAGTAGCTATAGAGTCAACTAATTTGTTTGTTCACAATATTATTTTTTTTAGTTGTGGCAAATTATGTTGTGCAAACTATCAGTGTTTGTAGGTATTACTATCTCACAATTACTTGTCCTAACAAATGCTTTTGATTTCAAAACAAATCTGGATTTGTTTATATTGCTAAGAAAATTTGTTAAAACCACTACCACGACTTGCTAAAATTACTAACACGCTCTGTTAAGACTAATAACAATATTTGTTAAAACTACTCACACTGTCTGTTACAACGACCAGCAAAATTTGTTTAAATTACTTGCACGATTCGTTAAGGATACTAACACGATATATTAAAATGAATAAGACAATTTGTTTAAATTACTAACACGATTTGTAAAAGTTACTAATACGATTTGTACATATAACTAACAAAAAAAAATTATTTATACCGGGTGATCGTAAAAAAATGATTCAGAGCAGGCCATGACCGAAGTGTTAAAGTTGGCAATACTTAATATAAGCCAATTGTCAAATATTGACAGCTGTAAAAATGTTTGGTTAGATACAATAAGTTAAATGTATCTAACAAAAAATTTTTACAGCTGTCAACATTTGACAATTGGCTTATATTAAGTATTGCCAACTTTAACACTTCGGTCATGGCCTGCTCTGAATCATTTTTTTACGATCACCCGGTACAAGGCAAATTTGTTGCCTATTTTATAGTTTATTTTGGTCATGGCCACTGCAGTAGTATCACCTCAAAGTTAACAAATATACTTGTGGTAGTACCACTGAATAGTGCTTAACCAAAATCAAAATTGACGCGTTTGTATGCAGTGAATTTGCCTCTGTAAATAATATCTGCTGTACAGTACATGCGCTTATGCTGCTTGAACTTATGGTGCTGCTTACCAATACAGGTTGATCTAAAAATAAACGAATTTAGTTTTTTTTTACTACAGCTGAGGTAGAGCCTCCTAACAGGTTAAAGCTCTGGCCGTCAATAAAATTTAACAAATCTTGTTCAACGAAAATAATATTTTTTATAAAATACGAAATTTATTCCCAACCTGTTAAATTAATAATTAATATTCTCATCATCATTAAAAGCTATTCGTTGTATAGAACATGGTACATCAAACACTGGACCTGAAATCGTGATTTGAAAATGGTAAGGTGTATATATAAATATAGCTTTGGTGAATTAATAGTTTATTGTAATACTAAATCAAAAAATTAGAAATTACGGGAAATCCATCAAGGTTATTAACATACTCAAAATTAGTTATTCACCATACAAAGTTAAAATATACAATGTAATCTTACAATGATACTAATAGATATTAAAACAAAGAAATACATAAAAACTATTCTTATCAGTGACTTCTTAGTGAAATCAATAACTGCCCATCTGCCGTTCTGCACAACAAAACTGGGAAGGGTTGAAGGAGTTCTTTAGCATTTATTATCTTCGTATCGTCACTTCGTTCGACTTGATACGCTTGTACATGCTCATTAAGGTTCAATACATTTAACTCTTTATACAAAAAACATATTTCCCTCTTGCCATTCACTAGTATTCGTTCAATAATACCAAAGTACCTTACAAAACAGAACATTTCTGACGCCGACATTGAAATTCTATTTTTTGTATGAAAATCGCGTCTTAGTGTAGGCGGTGTATTTGAAATTTCAAAACCATAATCGACCGTATCCAATCGAAAAAATCGGAGAAGTCTCTTAAACAGTTTGGCTCTCTACAACGGTGTGTACTACTAGGATCTAACATATGGTTAAATTTGAAATGCAACGTTAATGCAGTTACAGATGGAAAATATTGATTACACAAAAAGCACTTAGGCATTTTGAAATTTTCTTAGAACTATATCCCAATAACACAAATACTTAAAGAACAGAATATTATTTAAAGTAAATTGAAATAAGTAAACATACCTACAATCTAACACATCAAGACACTAAAACAACTAATACTGTATAATTTCTAAATAACAAAATACTTCCAAGTCTAATCTTAAATGCCAGTACTCTTAAACCAGAACCGCGTATTTATTTGCAAATTTCCATCAAAATACTTTGAACTGCTACAAAATGTCTATCCCAGTTAGTATCAAGCTTGTAAATAACTGTTTGTACTAACATCCATACTTGTTCGGCCCATATGGTGTAGCAAGCATGCGGAGCATGTGTAATTTGTATTGGTTTATTACTCAAAGAAACTTAAAAAAAGTTTAAAATTTATTTTAATTTAGTTGAGCTGATTTAAATCAAATAATTTAAAAAATAATCTAATAACAGAATATTTTAATTTTAAGAAATATAAAACAATAATTATTTGTAGTTTTGATTGATTGGGAGTCTAATTCTAGATTTTTAAATCATAAAAATAGTTTCGTTCTTACTATATAGTATCACAGTTTATTATACATTTCTGCTTACGTGGTTCTTCTGATGTACTTCTCTCCAACATTGAAGAACTTGATGAGGAAATAACAGATACTGTATCAAATGATGATGTGCTAGCACCTGAGTTTAATCCACTCATCTAGGTATTTATATTTATGTTAAATTTCTGTTTCTACGATTTTTAAATATTAATTTACCTGTTGAGTTGCTTCATAGATGACATCTACTATAATTTCGGAATTGTAAATATTCCACTTTTCAATAAAATTCAGCCGTGGTCCAACTTTAGGAATTAATTCCTTTATATTATCCAGAGCCAATAATTTAAACGAATACATATCTATACAGTTGTCTACAACAGAATCATAGTCTAATAATTATTCTGTAATAAAGTTTTCAAATTATGTATTTTTAATAAATGCTAAATTTGAGTAATAAAAAAAGTGCTAAACTCGATAAATTACAATCAAACCCTAACATAAATCGGTATACATGTGTAGTACAAAAATGCAAAATTTAAATAAAAGGAACTTGCATTATTTATTTTTACGTTTTATAGGTGCAAATCACGATGCTGATGCAAGGAGGGTCATGCATGGGCTTCCTGAAGACCTGCTGATTTAGATTTTACTATGATATTAATAGCTTATTTTTCAAATCATAGTTAATTGTTCTACAAACACTTGTGAGAGATATTTATTCATTATACTATGTTTCTAACGATTTTAAGAAAAACATCTAGATAGAAATCGATTTTCAAGGATTAATAAAATATTTACATTATGTATACCTACAAACATTCGCAGAATAAAAATAAAACACATATGAAAACAAATACATCGCAGTTGCACAATAATTTAAATGAATACTGAACGAAAATACTTTTCTCGTATAATTAATATCAGTAATTCGCTACATACCTCGAAAAGAATCTATTACTTGGGCGTCCATTCCCCATTCTTCCAATAATTGTAAAACTTCATCCATTACAGAATCAGGTACACACTACATACCGAACAACGCTTCTTATGAAATGACGATTTTCGCGCTTAAATAACGACCGATCGCAATATAACTGATGAGTCAACCTCTACGAAGGGACCACGAAAAAGCTAAAACTAGCAATACTATCAACGAAACGTGACTTTTTTATAAACTTATAGGTCAACAAGGCGAACAACTAAAACAGATGGTTAGTTACCCTAATTAAACTTTCTTAAAGGTTGGATTTCGCTGTTAGGGAATTGTTGCATTTACAAATAAATTAGTTTATGCAACAAAATCATTTTAAAAATTTATGTTTGCAGAGAGAGCATATTCGGTTTGTAAAAATTAATAACTAACATTTTATTGCAAGTATCTACAACTAGAAGTTTTGTTGCGTAAACTAACAAATCATCAACAAACACGAATTTGTTTAGATTGCAAACACATTTTTTTGAGTGAACATTTCTGTCAATTTTAAAATTCCTTTTTTCCAAGCTTACCCAATTTGTTGAGGTTCAAGTAAAGCTTCATTGTATGTCGACACTAAATGGATGGTGCTAATTCTAAAGGTCAGGGCTTGAAAATAACATAAAAAATGTACACGACTGTTAAAATCATAACTATTAAGGGTTGAAGTTTATTGATAAGCATTGTCAGTTGATTAAGTTCTAGAGACATTGTCGCATGTTAAAGTTTAATAAATTTCAATTAACACCAAGTTAAGTTTCTGATATATATCTTTTCGACTGCTAGTCTACTGAGTGTTTGTCAGGTAAGTGTAGTTTAAACTTTGATTAATATCCAAGTTTGCATATTCAGCTTTACAAACTTAGAAATGTCTGTATGATTAATGATCCACTCAATATTCGTGCAATAGCCATCGCTCTCCAACTAATCGTTATCACTATTATAAATTGCTCCGAATGAAATTGTGCTAATACATGATGACATGGTAGATTCTAGAGATCTGGGTAAAGTTTAAATGTAGGGTAAAATTCATCAGTTATACCTAATCAATAGCTTATTTTACTGCATTGTTGTTCTAGGAAATCGAAATAATTGCTTCATCTGCATTAAGATGTGTGTTTGAGGTTTTAGTTATTTGACTATAACTTTTGTAACATCAGTACATTCAGTTAGTAAGTACAAGAAACATAGAACACCAAACAATTAATTAATTTGATTGAGCACGTTTTACGTAAACAAATAACTCGTGGCGCAGAAAGCTCGGTCGAGACCTGGTGTAGAGGCTGCTTCGCTCTTGAAGAGACTCGGCCACATAAACCCTAAACAGCAAATTAAAGGGCAACGTGCCTGTCAGCAGCCAATCGAATTTTGTGGCTTTGTTGTGACCTAAATTATTTTTATCTACCTCATTAGCTTTAAAATAGATGTCGCTACATTTTCTTTAAAGTTTTGGTGTTAATGGTTATTTACTTAGTTTCTCGCAACAGTTTGCAGAGAATTATAAAAACATTATACATACACCGAAATTAGACTGACTGCACTGTCTCAACAGTCATCTTCCCGTGACCTTCTAAAAGTGCACGTGCATTATAAGCGTAGCGAGGCCCAAGCCAGGTTTCCAACACCAAGTATATAAAGCACATGCTTATTTTTGTATAGTCACTGCTCAGGGGCGGCTACATGAATTTAAATAGTAGCAAAAAATTTAAAAAAAGAACTAGCTTTTGCTATATTTATTTTAAGGCCCTATGAGCATCGAGCCCCGTGCGGGCATCTGATGCGCCTGTGCGGTAATCCGCAACTTAAGCTCTTGATGTCTTTGTCGCTTTCTAGGTTCGTTAAAAGCTCTTGCCTTGAATATCAAAAATACGCGCGACAGCAAAGTCTGGAACTAATTCGATAAAATTGGAAATGACGAATTTTAAAAATCCTCGTACAGGTTGTCCGGATCTTCATGGTTAGGGTAGAGAACCGCAATGGCGGAATTTAAATCATTCCGTAAATAATGTAAATACTTTTGAGCCGTTAATGACTCTTCAATTGAAAATAGCCCAAAAATTTGATCGCCAATAATTCCCGCTGAAACATAGACTTTTGCAGAGAACAGAGTGTGCGCCTCCATTATTTAATGTGGGTTTTTGGCAGCAAAGTATCTGCGGTTCTGACGATTCACTGTACATTACGGAGGAACGAGCTTCGTCAGAGAATATGATGCGATTTACGAATTCGGGATCGGTAACACATCGGGCTCATTGAGCTCCTGTACTAAAACTATTTTGTAGAAATGCCATTTTTGTATATTTTTATGCACTTCACTGCCGATTTTTGGCAGAGGTCGTGGTTATCAGCCAGCTCTTGGGTGGTTGTATGGGGATTTTCATCCAAGGCCAATAAATGGTTTTTTGAAAAAAAATATCGCAGTATTTTTACCCGTAATCTTACATAACAATCGACAAAATTTGGAAATAACTAACGGAAACGCACAAAATAATGGTGACTGTCAGAATTTAATGGAAAACTCTATTTGTTTGCATATTTAAAAAAAACGATTCATGGCCTTCTAATTCTAAATTGGGAGCTTCGACTACCAGAGCAGTCAAAGCTCCCAATTTAGAAATCTATGGCAACGATTGATTGTCAATAATCCACGACTAACTAATTTGTTATGGTTTTTTTACTTTAAACTTGAATATCTTGAAAACTGTCAATGTCGTGTTTTTGACCTATGACCGAATTCGAAATTTCAACCTCTTTCCAAATACGGCGACAAAATTAAAAAAATTGGTCGCTGACGTCATTGTTCAAAAACAAGACGATCTAGAAATGGCAATTATTGTAAAAGATGTACTTTTAACTTTTTAAGAAATAAGGTTGACCCGGTCGAGGTTATTTAAAAAAAATCGACAATTTTAGTTTTATCGAAGTGGTTCCAGACTTTACACTCGCACTGTATATTTTTGCCCTTACCTGTATATATCAGGAACTTTTTCGGCTTCTGCTCACACTTATATTCAAGTCTTCAAGATTTCCCAAGTTGAAGATGATGAGCCACAACCTGTGTAGCTACCTGGCAATGTATGTTATGAGTGTTTTGATCTGATTTGTACTAACTGTTGAGACATGAACATTATGATATTTTTGAAAACATAGAAACTGATCATTGTTTTTAGGTATTTGAATGTTTAATATTATTCGAGGTCTGGTAAGCAATTGTGTATGGTGTAGGAATATGACGCAGTAAATGTTAAGAAAGAACATAAAAATATGTAAACAAAATATTATTTAGTACAAAAAACATCACCCAACATGTTTGTAGGAGTTTTACAAAATCTATGTATCAGTGATTAGTAACAAACACAACAAACAAATTTTTATATAGGTACGTTTTATTTTGAAATTATTTAACATCTCACAAAGAACATATAATTAAACAATAGTATTATTGCTGCACAAGGAATAAACATTTGAATTTTTTTTTAATACACACAAATTGCAGAAAATTAATATTCCTATTAAACAGAAATAATTTAAAATTGTAAATAAGTATTTTGGTCCCGTTAATGCACTAAACTTTTAAACGTGAAACTTTGGTAAAATTGTTTAAAACCGCTTGCGAAAACTTTATTTTTTACGTATAACTTGGAACATCAACGATATTTTATAAGTAACCGTTTCGTCTTCTCATATCAGAGATAAACTAAAGAGACACGATCGGCATTTACTAATTTTAGTCAACACTTAAAAACTAGACCGTCTATAAAGGACATCACACTTAAATTTTCTTAAAGTTCAGTCAGTTCCATATTACACAATAAAATCGTTTATAAAACGATTGTGCTGTAGAACGGAAATTGAGATACGTGGTACACACTGAAGACTACGAAATAAAACATCTCGCCGCTAACGTTGCCAGTACCGTCAACACCAACGACGCCCCCAGGTGTCTACTCCCATTATCCTGATTACCGTTTTGATCGCTGAGTTGGTGAGACCCTGTGGAACGTAAAACAATCGGCTTAAATATTGAACGTAAAGTTGTAAAAGCTGCAATTATCTCATTAATTATTACACAGGACAAACATTTGTAAGCCAAACAGAAAATTTACAACGAAACAAACAAGCTGTAAATTAATGTTAAACGAATAAGTGAGAAACGAAAATGTACAAAAGCTTATTATATTCGTTATTAACCACCACATGTGATGAATTTTGATTCAGTTTGAATTTTGATGTTGATTCTACTGATTTTTATTATAAGAAATGGATGAATGATTGACACATACTTATGAAAGGGTTTAAGTTGCGGGCCGTCAGTGCCTGGCAGGTCGTTGGAAGTTGGACTCTGGAATGCACCCGGAACGAATATTAAGAAATCTACGCAGAACTGTCAGAAATTATTGCTAATTGTAATAAACTACATAGTTAAAATGCGCAAAACTATTAATCTGAACTTTTTTGTCAGAATTCATTTTGGAAATTATTTAAGTTCACAACTCTTAGATTTAATGCTACAGTCACCTAACCCAAAATTGTCAAAACAATTTTTCGCACATACAGTATGTTTTAAAAAAATAATACTACAATTATAGATGCAACAAAAAAACGGTTTTGTTGCCAAATTTCGGATTCTCGGTAAATACAGGAAACGTTACTTCACATAGCAAAACCCGAATCTCATTCGAATTCAGTTTTAAGTTGGATTTTATGACTGCATAACAAAATCCGAACTCGATCCGAAATTGGATTGGATAATTTAGTTCTAAATGGATCGGATTTATGTTCCGATCGGTTTAAATAATGACTCAGCGTTAAATTATACCTTAGATTAAAAGTTATTCGGTTTAGAAATAATCCGGGATCTGAAATAATCCGGAATACAAAATAATACAAAATCCTAAACGTTTGTGTAAAAGTATTTGGTCAGAAAGTTGTATCTGATGAAGCCGGGTCATTAATCTATTACTAACCTCTTGAATTTGAAGAAGCAGATCAAATCGGATCTGTGCAAACATAAATCTTACTGGATCGGATATACAATTAGAAGCCAGATGGAATTGGATATAAGATCTTCGGAATCGGATATCGTATCACCAGGAAACAATAGGTTTGAATTGAAACGGATCGAATCAGATCGCTTGTAAATGAAACCTACCAGATCGTAAACCGGAATAGATCCAATGATCTTGTCGTCAAATTAGATTGGATACAAGATCTTCAGAACCGGTTACCGTAACAGAGGATAAGAAAATCGGGTTGGATAGAAACTGATCGGATAAGATAGATCAGACTACATCGGATCGTGTTGGACTAACCAGGCCGTAAATTAAATCGGATCTAATCGTATAATCGCCAGACGTAATTGCATACAAGATCTTTGTAATCGAATAGATCAGAATTGTTCAGAAGGCAAAACATCGAAAATGCATAGAAACGGATGATATAGATGAGATTAGGTAGGATCGGGTTGGATTCGGTCTAATCGTCAGATCGGATTAAATAGAAATACCTCGATCAGATCGCTCATATATTAGATCGGATAGGGTCGATGTGCATACAAAATCTACCAGATCGTATTGGATCCAATCATTTAATAGTCAGATCAAATTGGATACAAGATTTTTGAAATCGGTTATCGTATCACGACGCAAAACATCGGGTTGGAAAGAAACTTTACGGATCAGATAGATCAGACTTGATCGCATCGTGTTGGGTTGCATATAAAACCGACCCGATCGTAAATCGAATCGGATCTAATCGTCACATCGGATTGCAGCAAAATTTTTGAAATCGGATATTAGATCAGAAGGCAAAACATCATTAAGTAGAATCGAATTGGATTACCTATCTACTATATCGTAAATCGTATTGGGTAGAATCGTCAGATAAAATTGGATATAAAATCTTTGGAATCAGTTATCGTATTAGAAGGCACACAAATCGAGTTGGATAGAAACTGATGGAATCCGACTAGATCGGATCGTGTTGAGTTACCGATAAACCGAGCAGATCGTAAATCGGTTAGGGGCTAATCTTCAAATCGTCAGATTAGATGCATACAAAATTTTTGGAATGGGATATCGTATCACAACGCAAAAAATCGGGTTGGATAGAAACGAATAAAATCAGATCGCTCAGATTAGAGCGGAACGGGTTGGACTACCTATAAAACGTACCAGATCGTAAATCAGTTAGGGACTAATTGCCAGATTACATTGGATACAAGATCTTTGGAAACGGATTGCGTATCAAAAACAAATCGCGTTGGATAGAAACGAATCGGATCAGATTAGATCGGATCTGGTTAAATTGGTTAATTGCGTATCAAACCTACCAGTTTTTAAATCTAATTGGATCTAGTCGCCTTGATGTTTAGATAGCCACACTTCCAATAGCTCGGATATAAAATTCAATATTTCAAATCGGATTCAGATATAAATTTTTCAAAAATTTGCGAATGTAAATATCACAAAACTATATACGACCAAAAACTACGCTAGCTGCAGCATTTACCGAATGCAATGAATTTTGATTCAACAGATCTATATTTATGGATACTTCTTTGCGTAAACTGGACTTTTTTTTTAAATTTAGATGCGATTTAAAAAAATCATTAATGTTTAAAAAAATTAATTAACGAAAAAATGTAAATCAAACAATTAAGTAATAAAGTACGTTTGCACTCATTATTTTTTGACTGTTTGAAATCCGTTTGCTGCGAATAATATTTCGTTACGGTTTTTGATCAAATTTCTTATTGCTTCCTCTGCCACCAAACGGTTGCGTTCTTTTGCGACCCTTTTACTGTTTAATTAATACCAATACAAAGCCGAAAACGGTGAAATTTAATATCCTGCACAAAAAGGTATAACATCCGATGGATTTTTCTTTATATTTAATATAAATTTAGATAAAGGTATCTTGAATAAAAATATGATAACAATTTTGATAGAATACTAAATTAACGAAAATTTGCTTTTGTCAGTACACTAACAACTTTAAATATTTTTTTTTCTGAAACAAAGTAACCTTTTCAAATTAGTATTAAAATTTGGCATAAACGTTTAATATATTAGATAGCTGTAGCATTATATCACCGGTGCGAGTTGTTTATTTAAAATTTTCCATATTAAAATATTCAGAAATTTAAAGTTAATGTTCAATTATTAATACAAATATAAATATTTCGTATTTTCTTTTGAAAACTTTTGTTGTCAAAACCAAATGTTTGTTATTTCCAAATATATTTATAACGGTTTAGGCATTAAAAAAACATAAAAACAAAAATTAAAATACGTGCAATACATACAACATGCCTAATAATATGCACAATTTATTTGACAATTCCAACATTCCGTCCGGTATAAAACAGCAAACGTGCAACATAACAACACTGACAGTGATTCTTAAATATGTATGTGTAATGAGAATTATTGTGAAAATTGTAATGTAAGCGTGCAATCTCGCGGCTTGTGCTAATGTGATTGTGAGATGCCGCGAGACTTAACGATGCACTAGTGTAAAAAATATTACAACGTTACTGTAAAAATAGGGAATTGATCACAACCCCCATAGTGCAATTTACTCAGTTCAGTAATGGTCATAATCTTCACATTAGTCATAACCCCCATACTTATACTTTGTTCACAACGGTCGTTTTGGTTAGATACCCCTAATTGCTTCCTTGGTAACAACGCCAAATTAAGGCAATTGGAATTGTGACTATGAAAGAAATTAGGGGTTATGACCAAAACGAAAAGTGGGCATCTATAATAGAAGTTGGGGATTACGACCAACGTGGGGGTTATTGGCATTTTTAAATTTTGGAAAATACACTATGGCAGTGACATAAACCCTAAAAATATGTTACTGCGCATTAACACATCATTGTATGAAAAATTATGCTTAGAAGAAGGTCGAAAATTTACATCTTCTATTAAGGGTATGCAAATTATCCAAATATCTCGGTGTATTTGATATAAAAATTTACTATTTGCAGTAACATTGCAAATGATATGTATGTGAAATATCACTCAATGTGATATTACGAGTATTATTGTGCTTGTATACTGTAAATTAACAATATTAATAACTTATTAATAAATATTAGTTATTCTAAACTACATCGTGCATTTGCCCAACACCACAAGTACGTATAACGTGCAAATGTGTAAAAAATATGATTTTTCAATATACATACTTGTTGAGGAGAGCGACTGTTATTAGTTTAAGATTTTTTTCTTGAAAGTAAATCTGCATTTTGTTAATTGAATTAATTTCGCTTTAGAAGTAACTTAGCAAAAGCTTTGTTGATTAATAGAAATCCATGAAAATAGATATCGCCTTATTGTTTCGTTAAAAAAATATGCATTATAATATATTAATATTGCAGAGATAAATTTCAGGCTAACGAACATAATTCCCTGAAAATGACTGAATTTTTTAATGATACCTACTAAGAGAAAATTGTGCCGGGTTAAATTTAAAATATTTAGACTTGTTTTTACAATTTATATCATTTGGGTGAGTACTACCAAAATCACAATTTAGGAATAATATGTATAGTCATCGTTATTAACTTTTAGACAGGTTACAAAAACGTTATGACATTGACTCAGTTATAAAACCTTGCGGAAGCGACAATGCTGCAGGAAATTATCATTGTCGGCCACTGATTTGGCTTTATGGAACAACAAAAATTATAGACCTAATGTGTTTTGTACAAATTCTAGTACTTTTGGCCTCATAAAAAAATAATACAGACCACATGCTACGTAATCATGACCGGTTGATGACTGAATTTCCAAATTTGACACAGCAATTTTTTTAGAAAAATTTCACTACAAATATTTTAATAAAATATATTAGATTTACACTATAAATATATGTTTTTAAGAACTAACGAAACCATATAGTTGTGTTCAAGTGCTTTGATTGAATAAAAGGAAAACAGTGAAAATCACTCCACAAAAACAACAAACCGACTATTTAATTTTACGAAAACTTCAGCACACATTAAGCAACTGTAAACAAATGTTGAAATCTATCTTTGCAATATTACCTATTAGTATTTCTCCAAAATATCAAACAAAGACTTAATTTCCCTACCTGCATCAAGAATATCATCCCCTGCATTTCCATCGTTTTGCAAGTCGCTCGCCCCATCAAGCAGCCACCCCCTGTAGGTCTTGGTACCTATCGTTCCACGTGGTGCTGATTTGCACCCAAACCACCAGTTTGCTGAAGACCTAGGGAAGGCTGGGTTCGCTGGATCTACAGTGAATTGCCTATCATTGAACCTGTAATAAGCGTCTCCCTTATAAAAGTACGTGTAACCATTAGTGTATTGGAAGGCAGCGTCCAAATTGTCTGGTACTCCATCCCAGTTTGAGATCGGTTTAGGATATGTGCTTTTTACTGGGGGCCTTTGGGATGGATCAAACCTCCAGAATTTGGATCCTAGAAAAATAAATAGTTAAATTTATCACAGTTATAACTAAAAATTTTTTAGCATTTTTAATTTAAACTGGGACAAATAAAAAATTGACTGAATGTCATAACTCACAAGCTTTGTTAAAAAAGTTTTTTTACTAGTCCATATCGTAGTTTATTAAAAATTACATAATAATGGTAAACAAAATAATGATATAATAATACATAATCAGAAAGTTAGTTCATTTTATGAAAGTTATAAAAAAATACACTATTGGTAACAAAATATGTCACAAACTAACTCGTAAGAAGGAACAAAAACTTTGTGAAATTTAGAGAGTTCTATGGAGCAGCCCAATTCATCCATGAAATTTATTTTCTTATACCAAACTATTTAAATTTTTGTAAAACGGTGTAAGAAATCGTTTCAATGCAAAAAAATACAACTTACATCGTTACATCATTTATTATGTTGATATTTGAGAGAAAGATAATTTGCCAACATTGACACGACAAAAGCATTAGATATTTTGGATACTTTTTTTTTGTTAGCCGCTCTAGATCTGGTAATGTCTAGGTTTGGAGTAAAAAACCCTACCAGGGTCAGGGGTGTTGGCGTTATCTTTGTGCATGTTAGATGGGTGGAGTCATATTAATTACCTCAGCAGTTGGGGACATCCACAAGTGCAAAAGTAAAAAAAGGTAGTTATTTTAAACAATTTGATCAATTTTCAGTAAAAAAAAAACATAAAATCTAAGCTTATGATTAAAACCAATACGAATCACATTATATCAAGGACAAAACTATCAATGTGTCATACTGTTACTTGCTAGTTAATTGAGCAGCAATTGAAACCATATAAAGTTGGATTGTTCCGCAGTTTTTCTAATTCCTTGTAAATGATTACGTACCTTTATAGAAATAAATTTTTCCATTGCCACTCCAAACCATTGCAGCATCTAAATCATCGGGAATTCCAGTAAAACCTTCCGAAATATCCTTGGGGTAGTCTCCATCCACCCTCTTTCCATTATACCTCCAATATTGTTTACCCTTGAAGAAGTAAGTTTTACCATTTTTGTACGTAAACGCTGCATCAATATGTCCTGGGAGTCCAGGCCATCCTTGGGAAATAACTTTTGGGTATCCTTTTGCCACGCTGTCTTCTGTGAGTTTCCAATAGTTGTTACCCTTAAATACGTACGTCTCGCCTTCTGCAGAATTGAATATGGTGTCCATTTTGGAATCTTTACAAAGAACTGAGTCTTCTGCGGGTGTTGTTGGTGGTAGTGGTGGTGGTGCTTCTGTTCTTTTTCCACCATTCGAATTACTTTCTCCTTCATCATTGTCGTCTCCTCCGAAGCCTGTGTACCGAGTTTTCTTTCCATACAAAGCCTGAATTCCCTGAATGTCATCTACATCCAATTGGAAGGTAGGATCGTATCCACGGTAGAAGGGTGCCATAAGGGCGGATCTAACATCGGAATGGCTGAGACCCAGGGAATGTCCAAATTCGTGTGCAGCAACTTGGAATAAATTTGTTCCTCTGTACGAATTGATGGTCCAATGTTCTGATGCGTCGAAATGGGCGTCTCCTCCAAATACCTTTAAGAAAAGAAATAATGTTAAATTATACGTGTTTATATACGACTCAACAGCTAAGGTTACATCGCGTCTATTTACTGATCTGAACCTTAAGAGGAAGTATAATAAAAGAAGTTTAATTTTGGTTTTGACTTACGGGAAAATAGGCGTGAGCCAAAGTGCCACCTGGCCCATCGAAAGGATCTCCGTCACCATGTTCGCCGCTTTCAAATCTAATTTCGATATGAACTTGTCCTTTAGAGGGTCTAAATGTCAAGTCTGTGTATTCGGTCCACACTGCAAAAGCTCTGTGGATTTCTGCATCTACGTCTTTTTGGGCTAACTTTCGTGGATATTTGGCGATTCTGTATGTTAAATTCTTTACCTTCCACCTGCTTCCTGTTAAAAATAAAAAAAAGTTTGAATAATAAAATTAAAAACTAAAAATAAATAGCGATTTACTATCAAATAATAATTGATTTTTTTTTAAGAATTATAGAAATTTTTAAACTGACATCCGAAATTTCACGCATTATCATGTTTTATGTATTAATACGATAACTTTCAATTACTGGATTCATAAATGACACGTTGTTGCAACATCCTATAAGTTTTACTCTGTTATAATTTAATATCGCTCGCTTATTAAATTATACATTTCCGGCTGTTTTGGACAGGGTGTTATAACTTTGTTGAAGTGTTTATACTCACTATATTGCATTTCCTGTTTCAAATGTGTTGAAATCATTTGCTGATTGTTTAGCTTATGTAAGGTTTAATTTGGAGAAAATTCGAAATGTGAAAATATTATAGTAATAAATAAATTTTTACATATTACACATACTTCTAAAATTTATTGCTTTATTGATTACATGTAAAATTCTTTGGTAAAACTCGAACTATGTTGGTGAATTGGACCGATCTGGTGCTGTTACGTACAACTATTTGTTTAGTTAAAATTATATAGCATGACAACCATTAATTTTCTATTATAATAAATATCCCGGCACGCAAAGCTCTACTGATACTAATAATTTCTGCACTTAGCTCGGAATTGCACAAAAGAATTCAATACTTCTTGATTGAAGTTAACAGTCATAGTAGTAAGTTCACGGTTGATGTTTGAAAAACTCAAATGCTGTTTTTTATTATTAAGGCTGCATATTAAAACTTAACAGCTTAAAATCATGAGGAACGTACTCAAGTCAGTGTGTGTATTTTAAAAGTTGTAGGGTAAGTATACAGAGTGGTCGAATTCTTTTTATTTTTCCACCACACTGCCTGGTGTGATTTTTGCATTCGATTACTAATTCTGTAAAGGTTTTGTTTGGTATAACAGTTGCTACCACTTTTTTTTAAACAGCAACATCATAATTCTAACTTGCTGTTCAAACCTGACTAGCGACTACTTTCTGAAAATGTCGTGGTTCTCAAAATTTACCCTGGCCATCATATTCACCTGATTTAACACCGTGTGATTTGTTTTAGGTATGAAACAAGATTAAGTTCCTCCGCATTAGCACATAAAGCGCAGCTGTATTATACAGATTGACGACTAGTTTTGCAAGCAAATGAATGAGTTATGTTTCTCTAAAGTTATCCGGGTCAGCACATTTACCTGACCTCAGGCTGCTAATTTTTATTATTGCCGTTCAACGGATAGTCTTCGCATTGTAACGTCGAAACTGCTTCACCGCCACTTTTCTGAAGAAATGGATTGGTTGTGGTTGTCCAAACTTAATCTGGGCACTACATTCATTCAAGCGGTATTAAGTATTTAAAATGGTTTGACCTCTACTTTTCCAAAAATTAAATAAATCTTGCTTTACTAAATTTACCTTGGTCACCATATTCACCTGACTTACTGCCGAAAATTTAAATTTTTAGTCTGGAACGACGTACGGATCAACATCTACTTTTTCGAGCAAATGGATGGGTCATGAGTTTCTCCGTTTACTATTGCCACCATATTTACCTGACTTAACGCCGTATTAATGTATCTTTAGAATGTGAAACAGTATGGAGTACCTCCGCATTGTAGTATTCCACAACTGGTTGACGTCTGCTTTTACGAACAAACTTATGGGTTGTAAGTCTCTACATTGCCACCATATTCCCCTGCCTTAACCCCTCTCTTTGGAGTGTGAAATAGGATAGAGTACCTCTGCATTGTAGTATTCCAAAACTGATAGGCCATGACTTTTTCAAACAATAATTTTATCCAAATTTAATCAGACCATCCCTCTTAATCCCCTCTCATCACCGGTGTTATTTGTCTTTGAAGCACATTTAATCTGTCCACATTATTCATCGGACTTTATACCGCTAATTTATTATTTTTGGAGCGGAATGACATGGATCGTAGTACTGCTATACGAAATTGATAGTTACTTCTCCGAACAAATGGATGGGCCGTGATTCTCTACATTTACCATAGTTACAATATTCACCCGACTCAACACCGTTTTAATTTATTTTTCAAAAGTACAACACGATGAAATGTATTCGCATTCCAGCATTGCTGTCTAAAACTGGTTGAAGACAACTTTTCCAAACAAATGAATACGTCGTGATTCTCCATATTTAATCTGACCACCCCACGCACCTGTTTTAACCGATGTTCCTTTAAGTTCGAATAGGATAAAGCACCTTCCATTGTAATATTGCTGTAGTTCTCAACAGTTAACCGTCTTATTCACTTGGTTTAATGCTAATTTATATTTTTTGTTGAACTGACACAGATTCTCTTATTGCATTATTGCGGTACTTCTTCGAACAAATGAATCGGCCCTGATTCTCCAAATGCACCAACGCCACCATACTCATCTGACTTACTTTATTTTTGGAGCATGCAATTTAATATAACACCTCCACATTGTAGTTAGTATTGCTGTTCAGAACTAGATGACGTCTACATTTCCAAACAAATGCATAGGTCGTTATTCCCCAAATTAAATCTGGCCACCACATTCACCTGACTGAACTAGCGCTATTTTTTCTTTGCGGTGTGAATGGGATAAGGCGTATTGTATGACTGCTATTTAATTACTGTTTGGAAATGGCTGGCGGCTACTTTTACAAACAAATCGAGAGGTGGTAGTACTCCACATTTACCCTGGCCATCATATTCACCTGACCTAACACCGTGCAATTTTGTGCATTATGGAATAGAACGAAGCGACAATCGTAACGAAACGACACCGATGCTAATTAAATCATTACTGTTAACCTTATTTTTTGTCTTCTTTCAGTAAATGCCATGGCAAACGTGATACTGAACAAAACCGTAACATTGCCGAATGTTAAAACCGCCTGCTAGAATGATTTAAAAAAATAGGTTATCGTTATAAAAAGAAATAATGAGTCAAAATAACTTGGGCCGCATTGTGGAATACTGTGGAAGTAATTTAAATAAAAGCTTATGATGGTTTTGCTGACCGTAATTATAATTTACTGTAATTTTTAAATGTTTATTGTAACTTTGTAGCTTAGTGCAGTAGCAAACAATTGACACCCCAACTAATTATCATTTTTTAGCATGCGAAAAATGGCGAAAAACAGTTTAAAGTTGGTATAACAATTTCCTCGTTTTGTTTTTAATTTCCTGTTCTGTCTCAAACAGTTACAACGAGTATGCGTTACCGATGTTATTTTAAATTAATTTAACCTACATAACCACATTAGTACAGTTGAAAAACAAATTTACATCCTACACTAATGCCTACGTAGACAGATTGTGAAAACCAAAACTATCACCCTGGATTTATGGATGTAATCCCATTGCAGCAACTCTTACGCGCAGTGGGAGTTAATAATTTAATCGTTTGTTTTAACCGAGTGATGCGAATTTAAAGCATTCTTTTAAAGCTACATTAACAGACTTTTATTAAATAATTTAGTAGAAGTACTGAAATGTAATGTACAAACACGCTGAACTTGGAATGAATAGATTCGTATACATCCAGTGAAATGGACCATATCTCCGAGCACAGCAGACCAAACAGTTTGACCAGAAAAATGACATTACTGTGTCTGACATGTCTAACTATAATACAATTGGGTAATTTCTATTCATTCCTGATACATTAACGAACAAATCCACGAATTACAATAAACAATGCGCTTTCCTGTCTTCTTTCCAGTAGCTGCTACTGGTTGTACTTTCAAGTATGCCGTTTAAAAGCGTCATTGTACTCGTACTTTAATTAGTTGCAAATTTGCTAATTTAAAAATTCGCTTATGCCGTACTATAATCAGAATTGAACCAATGGGTGTTTTTAAAACTGCGTACTTACCCTGTAAAGCGTATCTTTTCGACCTGGAGTCGCTTCCTGAGCCCACTTTATCTTTGACGCCACATCTAGGCAATGACATCGTCTTCAGCGTTTCGTCATCGAGTTCACCTAATAAGTTAAAATGTGTAATTAGAAATTAATTCAAACAGTATACCATTAACAGAGTGCAGCAACAAAAGCCAACAAGCAGAGGATGGCAAACCTTCACCTACATTTACTACACATGGAATTATTGATAATTATTAACGAAGGATGCACACATTTACTAGCATAATTGAAATTAATATAATATCACGAGCTCGTGACGGAAACAAAACTAGAGAATACTAAACCTCGACAAATTAAGAATAAGTAGAATTCTTTTTGTTTTAGTCATTCAATTGCAATGTTTCAATTTAATACTCTGTACTAAATGATACAAAATGGAACAAAGTAAAAATATGTAAAAAATTATTTTTAATTGCTTTGTGACGGCAGATTGTGTCTCA
Organism: Ctenicera cuprea; assembly: GCA_958336395.1. Lineage (NCBI taxonomy): Eukaryota > Metazoa > Arthropoda > Insecta > Coleoptera > Elateridae > Ctenicera > Ctenicera cuprea. The sequence continues at coordinate 15,564,946 of OY284487.1, read as the reverse complement.
TACTATAAATATGTAGCGGTTATCAGAACATATTTAGAGTTTCTAATCTTTTATTAAGTGTATGCACGTTATCTGTAGATGTGGATAAAGAGGACCTACAGCCCCTCAGGTCTCTACGTAGTTTGTACGTAGCAGTATTATTAGGATAGAGCTAACCAACAACTTTAGATAACGCTGCTGGTGGTTTCTCCTGGCTCTTTCTAGCAACACTATTTTGACAGAAGCAGCCAACAGGTTTATGTGTAACTTCCAACCACCAACTTTGGGGATTTCGGGTTAAATACACATACTACGACATAGAAGGCGCTCTAAGAAGTAATGGGTACCGGAATACCATAAAGTGAAAAAAGAAGAAAAAAAATTGAAGAAGAAGACGGTGATGATGAAATAAGAAGAATCAGAAGAAGAATAATAAGAAGAAAAGAAAGAAGACGAAGAAAATTAAGAAACAGAAAAAGATCAAGAAGATGTACATCAGGCATGGGCAACCTTTTGACTAGCTGGGGCCAACTGAAAATCCATTTATGTATCGCGGGCCGTAAGTAAGATAAAAAAACTTCACTCTTTTGGAAAATATTCTTAATAAACGTAATCAACAAAAACAAATTCGACAAAATCAATACATTTTTTAAAATATAAAAATTCAAAAAGTATACAGAAACATATTCAACAGAAATTTTTTAAATGTAAAAATTCAAAAAGTATACAGAATGTTTCACTTTCGCATAAAACCGACGTAGTCCGCATTTTTCTCTCAAACAAAAAAAATAACTTGTAACTGTCGTTTATTTTTATCGGTTTAAAATAATAATCGGTCCCGCGGGCTGGATTGGTGGTTAAATGAAATATGTCCGGCGGGCCGGAAAAAAGTACAACGCGGGCCGCATACGGCCCGCGGGCCGTAGGTTGCCCATGCCTGATGTACATAGATGGAAATATTTACTTCACTTAATATTCAAAATCACAAAAAAATTGAGAAAACTAATAATATTTCGTTTGAAGTCCTTTTTGAATATTTTGAAAATAGACTCTGTAATAAAAATTAGTAAGAATATAGTAGATACATACCTGTAACGTCTAATCCGGCAAAGCTTTGGAATTCTGATATGGCATCATTTAATACTTTTCCATCTATTAAATTACTTGAGTTAAATATATTTCTGGTATTTGCTCCTAGGTATCCATACTGTGATAAGTAGAACTGTAAAAAAAGAGAACAAAATTTGAAACAAATCGTAATTAATACACCAATATTTAATTGATTAGTGAATCATATGTCTAGGCTTTTAAAATTCCGAACCTTGTATTTTACTTACGGAACCTATCTTTTTATAATGCAAATTTTATGCAAAACGAAAAATTTATGAATCATCATGTGGTCAAATTAAATTCTTTTTTGCTAACAATAAATAAGAACAATAAATAAGAATAACATTCACCAGCATAAGAAATTAATTCAATCAATAATACGCAAATCGAATTAAAGGCCGTAAATTTATTTCTAAAAAAAAGTTAAAACCAATAAAGTTTTCTAAAATTTGTGGGTTTTTAGGATGTTCATTGTCGAACGTAGAAATCTGGAAAAATCCAATAAAAAATATTGTGATTTCTAAAGTGGCAAAAAAAATAAATAGAAACAGGAAAAACCATAGAAATCTTAACCTTTTTTATACAAAACCTTGAATCAAATTAAAAATGAATTTAATTCTATATTGGATGATGTTATCTAATACTGGGTGTTTCATTTGAAAAACAAAAGTTATTTGAAATTTAAAGCGTCCCAAAATGGACATTAAAGTATGAACACCCTGCTGTTTTTAACATACCACATAATGCTTTATAGTATGTTAATAGTTCGTACAAAATAGCGATAAATGAACGTTTTTCGTATCAAAAATATTAATTTTGAACATTAGTCCACAAAAATGTCAAAATGTTTGAAAAAAGGTTAAATAACTGGAAGCATACTAGTTTTAAGATCATAGTACCTTAATAATTTTATAACCAGAATTGTATGTAAAATCCAACAGTTTAATGATTAACAGAGTGTTCCATTTAAAATAACTAAGTAATGTGCGGTACGGGACAAGAAAACACTCAGTATAATTGGTAATAATTTTAGGTTTTGCAGCGGTTAATTATCAACTACTTTTATTATGAAATAAATTTGATAGTTTAATTGTTAAGGAATTCATAGTAGGGTGACACATAAATAACTCACCCTGTATTTTAGGGGTACGTGCTATTTATTTTTATTGATATAGAGAAGCGTAATTTAAAAAGTTTGAAGACCATTGTTGTAGACACGAGTACAATCAAAAGTCACCTAAACTTTTATTCTGTTGTACGTCTCCTACTCAACAAATTAATTAATATTATTTATAATTATCGTCAGAATAAAAACCTTTAATTTAGTGAAGACAAGAAGACTATATTCTACCAAGATACGCATTCACCAAATTTTCAGAAAAAAACGATATTGTGAAATGTAAAACAGACGTAACAATCTGACAATGTAACATAGAAAGTGTTTATGTTTTATTAACACTTAAACCGCAAAACTAAAAACAATTTTGTTTGTCCAATATTTACTTACTCGTAACTAATTCTGTTGAGCAATTTATTGCATAATATTAATTTTAAGTATCAGATATCGCATCTTGTAGTGATGCGTAACAGCAAACTCTTTGAATGTATTTCAGAAATCATTTATTTAAATCTTAAACTTATCCTGATTATTTTACTCATACTGCACCACGGCGCATTTGCTGTGCAAGCAACCAATAGAAAAGTTTAACCTACAAAATTTTAACGCGAATAAATTAAAGTCCCTTTTAGCTTATTTGTTAGTGTTATAAATGTGGATAATCAGATATATTATGCGAGAAATAATCCACTCCTACACAACCCGTAAATAAAAAACAATCGGGTTAAGTTACTCAAACTTCCTGCATAGCAAATCGTTTTTATTTTGATTAAAATTCCTTTTGCGTTCAAAACGTTATCAAGAATACATTTAAGCGAATTACGTATTTGTTTGCTTTAAATATATAATAAGTAAAAGAAAAAGTAACATTCGTCGCTGTGCAACAAGTTTAAGTAACTTTTGCCCGGTCATTTTTTGTTTCGAATTTCGATCGTTCCTCCAACAACACAAATAATAACATTCAGAAACATCCTTATCTTAATATATTATAACTGTGCATCATTTCGACGAAATGTGACAAATAATATTAGTAAAACATATAAATAATGTGATTCATAACATGTTTCACTTCAACTGATACAATTTGTGTGCAATGATGCGCCCAAACATCGTCCACGTATGGGAATTACTTGACGATTGAGAAATCGATTGAATGAATCAAACATGAATGAATACACCTACCGACTTCCTAATTCCGAAATCTTATTTCGAAGAAAACGTATGAATAAGCTCACCTGTTTCGCCGAATTTATGCTATATTAGTTAGTCATATCCATACCAACACTCGTTTGCATTGTAGTAAGTGGTTTTATTGAACGAGTACGGAATGGTCAAGGTTACGACCAAGTTCAACCACTTTTGCATATTCATGTGGAAATTAATTCCTGATTTGTTAGTATTGTTTCTAATTTTATATTTACACGACCAGCTGTTATGTTGATTATTGTTGTTTTCCAAAATGGGTTTTGACCCATACCAATTTTAGATATTTTGTTAAGGAAGTATTATTTAAAAATATTTAGTTAATTATGGAAAATTTAAAAAAATAATTGCATGGTGCTTTTATAGAAATTAATCTATTTGCTTAATTTTTAAACAAAAATCAAGCTCAGGATTATTTAACATGAAAAATTATTCACCCATCACTTTACTGTTGTAAGCTTCCATGAAACAATGAATTTACTGTTACAAACAAACTTCCATGAAAATCCTAGATGACCAATATTTTGCTCATCCTTCCAATATCCTGGTAGTTGCTTAAATCATGCTTTTAACAAGTAAACGTCAAATTTAAAAATGATAGTTCAAATATTTTAGCCAACCATTAACGAGGCACTGAATGTTGTAGTCACGCTGAAGATAAAAGCTGCAATGTCTTACGAAACGTTGACTTGTACCCGCAAATCGACCTAAGCCATCTTTAACACCACAAGGAACAACACGGACCAAACCGAAAAGGTCTGGGTGATAGTATAGCGCAGATGAAAAAAAAAACCAAAAGCTTCGCACAGAATATTCGATTGGATATTGTTTTTTAAATACATAATAATATTTTTATCACATTGTCAACTTGAATAAACTACAATTACAGATTAAAAACAAATAGGAACAATAGGGCAGATTTTCACCATGTATTTTTATAAGGAGAAGCAACCTGTAGGTATATTTATTGATTTTTAGGTGTTACGTGCAGAACTGATATTGAAGTAAATTATGTAAGACATTCATTCTATGCTACATTGCACGCAGTGATATAATAAGTAGTCCAAAATCCAACATTCTGTACATTTCCTTTTCTATAAGAATTAAACATAGAAATTTAATTATTTTTAATAAAAACAGTAATTTTTCTTAAAATGGATCAAATATTAGATGAAATTCCTTATTATGCAAGTACTATTCTAACCCCCTCCCCCCCCCTCTTTTTAATGCTTAGTTCGTTACCACTTTATCAGCTTACATTTCTACGTTTTTAGTTAATATACAAAAATGCTTCTTTTAGTGAAAACTAGTTTTTTGTTACAATTAAACGAAGCACGGAATGACGACACCATCAAAAGAGCCTCTTAACTGTTCCCTAATCCGGAACGAAAGGTACTATACAGCATTGACATTTAAACTTTCAGAGAATTTTATTGTAAAACATACTAATTTGCAGAACAGGAAACGGGTAATTACAGTGCTTTCGGAAGTGAAAAAAAATACCTACATGTACGTACATCGTCTACAAGCAAATTAATGTTATATTCAGTCACTAAAATGATGTTGATTTTTTTTGTCACAAGTAATATAACTAGTGATCCGGATTTTTAACCAAATTGGGTTGATTGTTTACGAATTTTAATTAAACAGATAATTTTTTTAATTTGTCTGAAATTAAATAGTACGAGTTAACTATCACGTAAAATATGCATGTTTTTATACTTTTGCGGCTGAAATTTTATTGCAATTTAGATATCCTTTATATTTTTTTATAAAATGTTAGTTTTAATTCTAAACTTTTTTATAGTAAAAAAATATTATCTGATTTAAGGTATAGCTTAAGCCAAGTAAATTTGAACTTTATTTAGTTCTAGCTTTACTTCGTTGAAGTTTATATTTATTGAGTATAAATAAAATACTTTTAACTTCAACAATATAAATTTGAACTTGTTTTCAATATTAAAATATCTATTTGTATGTGTACTTGCCGAAAGGCTTCATCTAAAGCAGGAAGTGACTAAGGTTAAGGGTTAGACTGGTTGCAAATTACTGGTGTTTTAAGGTTAAGTTATTTATTTAATATTCAGTTAGTTTGGGAACTTTGCTGTAAAAACATGGGCAAAGAGCATTTGCAGTGCATTTAAACGGATGCATGTATTAACAATTTCAAGTGCATATAAATCCTAGCCCTACTTATTAAACACCACTAGTGGTTATTTCAACAACAAATTGATCTGGACGCGGAAATCAAGCACTCTGATTGGTTAAATAGAATGTGTGTAATATAGTCAATAGTAATATCAAAAGAACATGCAATATTATTAATGACTTTGGTAAGGTGATCACGAGGGCTTGTTGAAATGTAATTCAACCAATTCTAGCGATCAACTGCAAGACTCTCTACCAATCAAATGAAAATGACGACTTTAACTTGTACTAGTGTGGGTTACCGATAGGCTGCACTAGTGCAACTTGCTGCAGTAATATTGATCCGAGTGATGCACAATTACTTTTTTAATTGTTTTTCACTTTATATTTTTTTTTATCTTTCTTACCTACTATATGACATTAAGAATAACTGTCAAAATGGATCCTGAAAACAAAGCTATCCATAAACGCGGATATGTGGCCTTTTAATAACAAATACGCTCACTATAAAATCTTATCTATTCGGGCATTGGTGAGTCATTCACTTGTTGCTTTTGTTTTTATTAATATTAAATATAGCAACAAATCCTTTTAAGTCTTACGCTGCTTGAGGTCAGAGTAATTAATCGTCATATTTTATTCCATAATATTTTTCTTTAAAGCTTAACTCTCAATTTAGAGTTTCAGTAGAAGCATTCTAAAATATTTTGTATTTTTGCTTGTTGGCACAATAACATGAAGAAGAATTTTAATTAAATACAAAGAAGAATACATACTGACACGTACAATATTTTGCTGTATTTGGGAGTAACGATCAATATTGCGGCCACGTTTATTATATAGAAATAGAGGAAGTTGGAACAATAAATAGTTATACAGTGAAGCAAAATTAAACAAAAGATATTGCACAAAAGCAAAAATAGTTTGTATTATAAGGAGAGCATACGAGAAGCGGGGTGTAGGGAGGCAGGCTTTCCAGGAGGGAGTAGCTTAATCTAAATCCAGACGTGGAAGCGCAATTTTACTTTATTTCAAATTTGAATGACTAGACAGGTTAATTGAATAGATTGTTAAAATTGATAGATTTTTAAGCGACTCGATGGCTAAGGTTACACGGATGTTGCATGACTTTCTGTACAAGCTTAGAGAACACGTTCCGGAGGTCATTATAAGTAAGAATTTTCTGATAAACATATTAGCTAAAACGTTTCCTTGGGGAGTTACAGTCTCCTTAAGCCTAATCACGCTTTAATTAATATCTTCGGTTCAAATCGAGATGATTGATTGAAATTTTGTAGGAATATTGTACTAATAATGATTTACATTTGTGCTTGTTTTCGTTCAAATCGATTAATCAGAGGCGTTGATATAGGAGGGTACGCAACAATGTTTCTTAAAGTACTTTTTTTGCACTCCCCATATCTACGCCCCAGGTTAATAGATTTGAATGAAAATAAGTGAAAACGTAAATGACTAGTAGTAAAACACTCATAAAAAATTTAAAACAAATATAGCAATGTAAGGCAGAGATATTAATTAAAGAGTGATTAAACTTGGACAGACTGTAACTCCGTAAGGAAGCTTTTCCGCGCGCATCTTTATTTTTACGTGAAATGACCTCAGGAATGTGCACCTTAACCCTGTACAAGCAATTACGCAACACTCTGTATGAACAATGTATTTCCAAGACCCCTTAAACTTTAATTTTGACATTTTAGGAAAAAAACCTGACCATTGCCAGTATTGAGCTGAAATAGGAACCTACGGCTTACTAGGTCAACGTCTTTTCCGCTGGTTTAATAAGGTGAGTATAATAAAGATTCATTAATGTACCTACTTATAAACTGATTCACTGTATCAGCTCTACGCAAAATTTTTTCAATGTTGATACGTTGATGAACAAATATAGCTCAGCAAACACGTGTATACACAATAATAAAGATAACCTAATTGCTCAAGCCTTTTCTTTCCCTCCGTGATTCAACTAACTATAGATAACAATACGCAATATTGTCACATTCAGTGTTGTAGTAAATTTGTTCGTTATCTGCCCTTTAAAAAAAGGGTGTTGTTTAAATAAACAACGGTTCATAATTACGAATTCCAAAATACATATATCTATGCAGGTATCATAAAAAGAGCAAATTTGCATATGGAAATTTTCTTTTGTTACATTTATTTCTTTGAAAAATTAATAAACATTAATTCCATGCCATTTTTTTGGTGTTATTTATTAGTTCCAGATATTCTCGTTCGATAATTTGGTTTGCTTGAACCAGAATATTTAAGACGTAACGCCCATATGAATAACATCTACCCAAATACAGGATGGCACAAACAAAAAAATCCATTGTATTATTGTGACTGTTCGAAGAACGATTACAGTTTTATTATTGATGTTTGTTTAATGGTTTTTGTGGGGATAAATCTTAGGTGAAGATCCTTCTAAAAATGCAACCACTCCCTGCATTGTTTTATAAAGTGAAACTGTTTTGTTTTTTAAATTTTCAGCATAATTTACATGCACGTGTCATTGTGTTGTTCTGTAAAGTACATGTTTTGGACGGAATACATTTTTAAATCGCATCCCAAGCTTAAGACTTTCTTTGTATTCATAGAAAGAGATTAAAATGCAGATTTGATGTCATTAAAATTCCGTACCCACGACTCGACATTTTTGGCAATCCTAAAATAAAATCTCTGTCATATAAGCAAATGGTGAAGGTATTAATAAATTTTTAAAGACTTGTAACCGCATACATGCCTGCCTACATTCAGCTACTGCGGTAATTGCTAAAATAAATATTTCGGACACGTAGTTCTAATGCATTTAAAGCAAAGTTAGCGGAAATATCTGAGTGTCAAGTCATTTTGCCATGACGTATCGCACACGCTGTAATTGTTAACCCGAGGAAGTGGACGGTGCTACCAACCTCCGTCTGACAAGAGTGACTCATGCATGTTTGCTCATTTATTTAATTATCTACTTTTTGCGAAAACAACTGCAAGTATAATAATAAATGCTGCAGTCGTAAAGACGGCGACATTGTACTGAAACTGAGAACTAGTAAAATTTTGTAGCTAGTTCAAGACATTGGAAAAAATTTACAAACCGAGTTCCTACTTATGAAAACAAAGATAGCGGGATATATGAACATGGTTCCGGAAATGTGTCTTAATCGAGCCAAGATTGCCAAAATATGGGACAATTCTATTACATTTGGTGTGTTGCTAAATCTTTAATTTTAAAGTAACAGCACTGGTAATTTACCAGCGCCGGTGGTCCAGTGGTATAACCGTTCAACTTGGGTCCAGGGGACTGGGGTTCGCGCATAGAAGAAGTTCGGAAACATTTTCATGTGTAATTGTCTATCTACCCTTTGACGTAGGTGATAAGCCTTAGCAGCAAAATAATGTAGACTATGAATACATGTGATAAATCACTAATCCTACGCCTAGCTAATGGCTACTGCGCAATCCACAGCATAAAAATTAATAGGAACTTGAAGTGCATGAAACAAAATTCATCAATTTTCAAGCACAAAATGATTGTTATTGTCGAAATTCTAGATTAAACCATCTACAAATAAGTACAGCTGGTGCTTATCAATTCTGAAAAAATATCACGACAAAATTCCTTAGGTATTTCCTAATCTCCTACAATTAGCTGATAAGAGTAAAACAAAAATGAGAAGGCTAATCACTCCTGTGTACAAAAAAATTTACAATGCGATATTTCGAACGAAAATAATCGAAATATCTCGTCATAACTCGAAAGGTTTCTGAAAATCATTCGAATAATTTTATGATTTCATAATTTTCGTTTTTTTGTATGCTTCAGAAGCAACACATTAATACATTAGCCAGCTGCAAATGCCTAAAACAGAATACATAAAAAGTTCGCGGAATCCTAATGAATGTTGACGTTCAAAAAAATAACACGCGAGACAAGAGTGCTTTGATTAAATGGTTTAAATATTAGGATATTAGTAAGACTAGCATCACTGTATCAAAGCATTCAAACTATCCGAAGCCGAAGATTTAACCTGTTTTACTGAGCGGCCCGAGAAAAGACACCGAGAACGAGAATTCATCAATCGAAAAGCAACGGGAAGGCGGCTGTACTATTTCTCCCGCATGGGTACATCCAAATTATTTTATTCAAATGAATCATTCGATTATGACAATCATTCTTTTGTGACCACCATAACAAAAGTATTTTAACATAACATGCACGTGGATTTGGTTAAATTGATATTAAACGCAGTTTTGGACAAAATTAAATGCACCACATGGGTTCATTTAGACGTTACAGCAACTTTATGTTTATGAATATAAAATGCTTTAATCTAAAGCTGTGAATGTAAAAATTAGAGTACGTTAAGGTTCGTGGCAAAGCATTTCCGGACCCTTTTCCACTCGGTTTAGGCAGCAGAATTCATTTCTGATTTATTGTAGGTACTTATTTCAAGACATTTTACATATGGATTATCCACACTCGACGCAACACAAAATTGTAGATAGATACCATGCAATATTATTCGCAATTAATTTAAATGAATGAAAATGTACAAACTGATAATATTAAAAAAATGACAGTCGCGTCACGAATAAATTGAAAACATAGCAGGTTATTAAAGTAAGAAAACTTGTAACATAGCAACGTGTGTTAGTTTTGCTAAAAAAATTTCTTAAGCAAAACAAACACGAGTTAATATGCAGGAAGTTTTTGTAATTTATCCCGATTATTTTTCAATTCACGAGTGGTATATGATTGGATTATTTCACGAAGAGAATATTGATTTTTCAAATTAATTTCATTTTTAAAACTGTTAGATAATACAAATGAGTAATTAGCTTAAATTTCATGGCAATAAATTTTCCAACGTCAAAAATAATCGGGTTAAGCCGAGAATATAACTTTTCTATTGGTAGCTGTAACGGAAAATGTGCCTCGTGATTAGTCGATATAATATAAGTGAAATAATCAGAACTCTAATTATAAATTTTGGGTAAAAAAAATTCCCGTAACAGTTGTGTTGATACTAAAGAAAGGTTTAGGTGTTGATTTTGAATTTTGGACTAATGCCAATTCTGTAATTTATTGTGACGTTCCGTGAAAGTATAAGGATGCAATTGGAATAACAATTTAGGCAATAGTTTGTGCTTGTTTCTAAAAACAGATATATCAAGAAAATGTTATATTTTTCTGTCGGCAAACAACCTTGTTTACAAAAGTTATTTTAAAAATTTTTAAGAATTTTATTTTATACTTAAATGGTAAATTTGGCAAAAAAATTGGTCATTACTCATTTTATAGGCATTATTGTTCAATTTAACTTGGTCAACCGGCCACGCATGCGCGTAGAAGCTTTTTAATTCCACCGTTAGCATACGATTCCGCTTGTCGTCCGCTTTTGTTGATGCCATGCGAATAAACAAAGTAAATAAAATGTTAAGTGTTACAACACATTTTGAAACATAGATAGATCGACAGCTAACCGTAGTGCAGCCGATTTTTACCAAATTAACAAGTTAAGCATAAAATTCAAATCTTAACAACTTTTTCAATAACTTTTATTTTTATCTTGATAGATCTTCTAGAAACAAGCAAAAATATTGCCTAAAAATTTGTTTTCAATTTCACGAAAAATTGTTCGTTAAACGGACGCGCGTGTGCAATCGATCCGAGGACACCCAGTATGTAGCCATAACATTAAATTTCTATTATATCATATCACATATACCCTCTTGGTTATCTATGCTACACCACCACATGTATATTATTTAATCGTTTAAATAATACCTAATATTAACATAATAATATTGATATTGGAATCCCCGAACAACCAAACCAAATTAACAATGAACGGTTTCTGAAAAGTGGCTGAACGCTGACACTATTCAGGTTCACCTACAGGCCAAAATAATGTACCATCACACAATAAATTCCATCAAATCACGGTCTGTGGGCACAAATAAATATGTATGTAAACAACATCGAAATAGCAGTGAACCTTATAATTTTCTGGCCGCACGTTTAATGAGAGTATTACAAACAGAAAGCGCAAGTCATTAATTTATTCAATGCCAATAAAAAAATTTTAAATATACACAACTGAATGATATAAAAAGTAGCTTATTTGCAATACTAATCGTAATCGTAAAAAAAACCTGATGTGGGTATGATCGAGTTTCAATCAAGTACAGAGTCAAAATTTACATCAAATTTTTTAAATAAAAAAAAAGGGCAAAGGAAATGGACTTCCTCATACTTTAATTTTTGTATTTTCAAAATAATATAACTTTATAGCCTCAACGGTTACTATGGGATCAGAAAAATTCTAATATTTATCTACTCGTAACGCTCTGACAAGTAGTGAGACGTGATAATTTTAAGCAAAGATAACAAATTTTTATTTCGCAAATAAATCGGGAAAACTATAAAATAAAGTTTTTTTACAAAAAACCGCGCAGTCTACTAATTAAAAAGACATGTAAGTTTTAAACTTCAAAAATTCACGGAGGGCGTCACGGAAAAATTAGAAAATTAAAATAAATTAAATTAAAATATTGCTCATCTCTAGCAATGTTAATTTAAATTTAAAAAAAATGTGTGGTAAGTTTTAATAAATATTTTTTATAACGTTGTCAATTATTTTAATATTTTGAAATTCATATTAATTTATGCTAGTTCACCTAATAAGTGTCAATCTATATATTAAATATGGAACTGTCTTAACTTTAACCGGCGACGGTCCCCCACTACTAGTAGCCAGATCTTTATCGCCGCTACCTCTCAACTCTCAACGAGTGATAGGCACTATTGCATGAAATAACCATCGATAGTTTATGAATGAAAAATTTCAACTATCGAATGAATTCATTTGATTAATTTAATCGAAGAAATTTGAAGCAGAATTCGCAAATACTGGTAACAGACATGCAGGCCCTAATAAATTATGTCATATAACTACCGCGTCAAGTTATAACATTTCTAAATTAGCAAATTTACTACGTAAATTCATTCGAATAGTTTTCTACTATCGAATAATTCTAATAATTGAATAATTCAATAGTTTTTATTTGATAGTTTCCATCACTACACCCAACTCCTTTCATTTCTATAGCAAACTCAGATAGCTGCAGATACGTGAGGCGTAGCCCACGGGTTCGACTAGTAATTATTGATATTATTGAGTTTCACTATTTGAGCGTTATATTAATAAAATTCCTCATAATAATAAGATTAATATAACTCACTAAAGAGGAGGTTTTGGTGTAGCGCACATAATTGAAACTAAACCTAATTACCTGTAACATTCATAAATAATTTGTTTAAGCGAAGGAAATAACTCCTACCTGTGTAAGTTTAAGAAAGGTGTTAAAATTCTTAATTTTTTTCGATTTTTGATACTCAAAATGAGAAAATATCGTCATTGCGGTCATTTATAACATTCTTCTTTAAGACACTACAAGTAATCATCTTGATGATTCACTTCGGTATGCAAATGGTGGTAGTAAAATTCGTATTAATCATGCAAAACAGGGTGATTGTATTGATCTTACGTTTACGCAATTTAGAAAGAAACTATACTTCAAGAGTATGCTTCCCTGGAAAAAACTTGTGCGGAATATTTATGAACTTACTGCATCAAACACCTGATCTCAGCAGAATATTTAAGTTTAATTTATACGTGCAGGTTGAACCCGTGCCGTTAATACAACTAACAATTAAACTTTGCCCTATACATTAAACTGGGAATAGATCAGACGATGCAAATATGTACCAGGTACAAAGCGGTTGACAGGCACACTTAACAATTAGCAAAGGTCATTTCCACAAAATACAATATTATAATTTTAACCTATTCCTGTTTTACAACCGGTGATACATTGGCTAATAAGTTTCTTTATCTAACATATTAAAATGCTCCCCTTTACTCCGGTGGCGTGTGCGGGGACAATATTAATCAAGTGACCTTTGACTAGCCTTGCGCTGGGCACATCCTGCATGACAGCGTGAATAATAGATCTAAGCTGGTTGCGATTTAAACGTCTAGCCAAGGATTCTAAAAGGATTGCCGAGTTACCGGCTCTTTTCGTGTGTTAAGAAATGCATTTCCTTCCTGAAAGAAATTGATTAGATTTCTATTGGCTAAAAGCAGAGAAAACGGATTTATATCACCAGTTTGTTTTTTATAGTTTTATAAATAGCAATCGATTCAGTTAATACCAACCAGTGCTTTTGAGAAATTGAAGAAAGTATTGGAAAAGAGGTACACTAGTAGATGAAAATGTTATCTAAATTTTTACAACAGTTTAAATTTTTGTTGTTCGGTGATTTTATATTCACAATCTGGGTTTCGTTCATTTCATAGTTGTACAACTGCGTTATTGCATATAACAGACGATATACTTAAGACTCAGGATAATGGCAGTTGTACTATTTTGGTACTTTTGGACTACAGTAAAGCCTTTGACACAATTAACCACGATTTGTTGTTTGCGATTTTGCACTATATTGACCTGGATCCTTCGGCAATCAATTTAATAAAAAGTTACTGCAATAGCAGGAAACAATGTGTTAAAGTTAACAACATTGTCTCTGATCTTATAAATATTGAGAGGGGAGTACCACAGGGATCCATTCTTGGGCCGTTATTATTCACTGTGTACACTAGCAGTTTCCATAGCAGAGTGACCACTTGTAGTATTCACATGTACGCGGATGATACCCAGGTATATCATGCATTTAAACTGGATTACATTGACCGTGCAATCCGTGATGTAAATGGTGATTTGGGTGTCATTTCTCGCCTTTCCCTGCAGCATGCACTTCTTTTAAATCCTGCAAAATCTTCTGCCCTGCTAAAAATCTTGGCTTAATTATCGACAAAACTTTCAAATATAAAAAGCACGTTTGCAAATGTATTCAAAAAGCATATTATAATCTAAAACTATTGTATCCGCACAGGGCATATTTAAATCAAAGTGTCAAAACCATGCTTTGTGACTCACTGGTGTTATCTCAGTTTACTTATTGTGCTCCAATATATGGGGCCATGTCTAGATTATGAGACATCGCAGCGCATCCAACGTGTTCAAAATTCCTGCTTGCGTTTTATTTATGGTATTCGCAAATTTGATCATATTTCTCATAAACTGTATGATACGAAATGGTTAAATATGAAAAACAGAATATATTTTCAAAGTGCATCTCTGTTTCACAATATTATTTCTGAAAAGCAGCCACCTTATCTTTATAACAAGATTGTTTTCAGGACTGACGTGCATAACTTGAATTTAAGGCATAGCGGTTTAATTACAATACCGCAATATCATACGTGTCTTTTTCACAGAACCTATTCTTATAACATTGCTAAGATCTACAACAATATTACCCAGTCCATTAAAAATTTATCTCACAAATCAATTTAAAAAGAAGTTATCTCTAATGTTACTTGGTACTCAGCGTTGACAGTGTTATAGCATTCGAGCATCTTCCTGGTTTATTTTCCTTTTTGTTTCTTGCATAGGCATATTTATGTTAATGTTAATTTTTAGTTGTATTTACAAGGCTGGAGAGGAAGAACAGCCTTGCTGAACTCCATTCCCTTGAGATTCTTTTTTGAATAAAAAAATTATTATTATTATTATATGGCAAGAACGTAGATTTTGAAATTTTGATGAAAATACACATTTTGCGTCTCTCAATCCCTAAAAAACGTTTTTTTTGGGACGCGTTTTCAAGATAGTGTCAAAATAGGAAAATACTGAAAAATGTTCCTATAAACATAAGTCGGGAACGCTGTGTTACGGAGTTACAGACTCCTGAAGATGTATCAGTTTTAATTACTTTTTTGTCGATAAGTAGTCGCACTAAAATTTTGAAATTTTATATTTGTGTGTTTATCACTTAGTTTAGTATTTTTACTAATTTTTGTTTAAATAAGTACACCAAACGCGTCTCATAGAGGGAGGGGCGAGGGGTCACGTAATAGTTTCAGATAAATATTTTAGATCTTCACCGTTTGCGTTTTTTGGTATAAAGTCTGAGTCTCAATACGAAAATACACAAACCGGATATACACAAAATCGCTTAAGAAGACGGTTTTTGGGAGTATTCAAAGTTTTTGTTAAATCAAGTTGCCATGAAGATCGAAGTGTTGTCTTACGATTCTAAAATGCTTTCCACATACTTTAAAGGCAAGTTTTACCCACTAAAACAATGTAACAATTCCTATAAACGTGGGTATGAAACGGCATGGTCACGGAGTTACAGCTTACAAAGGTGGGAGCAGTGTCCCCTCTTCGAGATGCTGTAACTCTCTAAGGAAGCGTTTTCGGCTCATCTTTATACGAACTCTTTTGAGCTTGAAGCTGTAGAACTTATCTTCAAAGTTGTACGAACTATTTACGCATAATCAGAAAACACTTAAAAAAAATCCTCGCAACTTGTGTATTTTATAAAAATTGCAATATCTCAAAAACTGTTAGATATAACGACTTTTAACAAAAGTAGGGGAGACTGTTGTACCTTGAGCATAGTGCACCTTAGGTACACTCGGCTGTTTCTTACCAATGTTGCTATCTATCGGAAATGAGCGAACTATGTTGACAGCGAATGTAAACAAAGCTAGAAAAACGCATTTTCAGTTCTATCGGTGGCTTTAAATTTTTTTAAACCACAATTCGTTGTTTTTCAGTACACAAATTATTTGTTAATACTATAAAAAAGAATTTTGAAACGGTGGAAATTATTTAAACTGAAAATTCAAATGCAAAGCTTCAAAAAAATGGCCAAATTTAAAATATTTTCCTACTGATAAAGTTGTAGTAGACTACAATTTAATTTGTAACTAACCCAAGCCCCAATTTTCCCCCACTGCGCGCTGTAAATTTTTAAAGTTTGAGTAAATTCTTTTTATTTAATGAATAAGGGCCAGTAAAATTCAAAAGATTAGACTATTCTTTCTTCTATGGCTGACAAATTTCTGATCTCTGGTGCTTTCTAACCGCACAACTATCTTTTTTTGCTTTTTTATTTCGTCAGTTCTTTCAACTTTTTAGCTACACTGGTATTGTCATAGGTTTGTCCTTATTTCTTGAGAAAGGACTTCCAACTACACTTGTATTGTTATAAGTGGCCAAAGTATAAACGAAGACGATGAGTCATAACCTATGTGTATGTGTAAGCATATTAGTATTATTTTCGCATTACTATTTTGTTACCATTATTAAACTTGAAATGCAAAATGGTTTGTAAAAAAAACAAAAATTAAGTATTCTGCAAATATTTGAAACGTAAAGCAAAAAAGTATGCTTGTTTGAAGTTCAGCGCTCTGGGTTTGTAGTGTTTGAGCACAATAATATTGTATATCGAAAGTTTAGAAGCCAACCACTTCAGAAGTCTATTTCTACGAATGAATAGTAAATGATGTTGATTTTATTTATTAAAATTTGAGTACCATTGACTGAAAACTCTTCAGATACGTCTTCAAAATAAAATCAAACAAACACTCACGCCTAAGTAAAGCATTTCTTTGTCTAAAGTCATATTCAAGTTTAATAAAAGATTCCGACTCATTGCTATTTTATAATTCCAAAACCAAAATAGTCTTGATAAATTCGAAGAAAAACGCTCGTATTAGGGGTCAATATTTTTCAAGTGTGGTCACTGACTGCAAAAAAATTTAAGGACGTTATTATTCAGCCTGCGCCTTCAAGATGCAAATATAGTTAATGTCCTTGAAAGGTAGCAATAATGTGGCATTGTGATAAGTACGATATTGTATACACAACTGCACAATGTACGCTTTGATAAACAACTATCATTCACACTTCAGTTTCCTACAATATTTGTGTAATTACAGATTCTTAACATCGTCCTACATGTGACAATGTTTATTCTTGGTAAAAGTGAAAAATGGTGACGACAATACAGGTAGCGAACGTTATGTGTACATTTGCATGCAAACACGCGTACATTTCAAATTACATTTGACGTTCGTACTTCATGGGTACTACTGGAATTAACCTTGTATTTTCAGTTGAACAGTTGAAAATAACGTTAACGACATTGCATTCCAAAGAAGCAACAATAAAGTTTTAAATTGTATATTTAATTGTTGCCTGATGGTTTTTCAACTTAATTTGATTTGATCTAGTAAACCGTGGGTTCTCCGTTCAGTACTAGCAATAATAAAAGATTTTTCTGAAAAGGCGGGCTTAAACAAAAATAACTGCTTACGTTGTGGAACAGACACGATATAACCTTAGATGTTGAGTCACAAACTGCAAATTGAATTAATAAATGTAAAGATGGTGTGACTATTACTTATAGAATTATATTGGAAGATATTATGCACTCGTTTAGCATCTATTACGGCATTACGATAAACAAACTTTAAATTAATTTAGTTTTAATGGTTTGTGGGTCTTGTGGATCACTTAGTCACACTAGTCTAGTCTCAACTCGATGTGTGTCTGCACTGAATATACAAAAATGTGTCATCAAAACACTTTTTTTAGTTTTATAAACATATGGAAGTCACGTAATTTTACAACTTTTAATTTGTTAAAATGGCGGTATGAAGTGGAAATGTCGTTTTCTGTAGTACCAGAGCTAAACAAATAATAAACTTGTCTCACGCTTAATTTTAATAAATTACCAAATTTGCGCTAAATTGCGTCTCCTCTAGCTTATATTTTGGGTGTTAATAAAACAATACGCACTCCTCTTTTTTTTCATTATATTTATTAAGATAAACAACAACAATTTAAGTATGTTTTATAGACCATAAAAACGCATTATATGGGCTAAACATTCAACTGAGTTCACTTCCGGTTTCACCAGAAGTGGCATCAACCTTATTATATTTAATGGAACACCCTGTACATTTTTTGGAACGCTAAAGCTCCATTTAAATGGTAATGACAGAATTCAAATTTCATCTTAATTCCGAATGTGCAAAAATATACAAGGTGTTTCATTAAAAATAAGAAAGTTGATATCATTTCCGGTGAAACCGGACGCGAAAACAGTTTAATTTTTATTCCCTATAATTCGTGTTTATGATCTATAAAACATTCAATTTTTATTTGTTTATCTTAATAGATGAAGAAAAAAAAAGGGTGCGCCATGATGCATTAACATCCGGTAAATAGATATTAAAACATTTTGAAATGTGAAAATTTTCCAAATATTATTTCTCGAAATTTTTTTTTAATTTGTAAGCGAATACTGCTAGGAATGTTTTATGATTTATTGTTCTTCCTAATCCTCTAGCTTTTATGTGACGCCCTCTAAGAATTTCTAAAATTAATAGGATTTTATATTATTCATAGGGGTTGATACAAAATTCGCGTTTGAGTGAAATAAAATTTTAAACTTTTTTATTGAAAAAGTAGCATTAACTTTGGGTTTGATAAATTTTATTTTGTGATGTCTGATATTTTTTAATTCCAATCTTTTTTGACAAAATCAATAATGAGCGAAACACTTCGCATGGGCTTTCTGTACTTTAGAAATACTTATTTCTTATTTTTTCAAAAGTATTTTTGTATCAACGTTACTATAATATGACTGGCGGTAGCTCAGAGGTTGGGCGCTCAGTCTCTAACGCTGAAGGTCTAGGGTTCGATTCCCCGCCGAAGCCATGCAGCAATAAAAATCTATGCCGCAACCCGCCACTCACATTCCCCAATCCGGTGTAGGCAGCCGTGGGGTCTTAGTGCCTGAAACCTTCTCTGGTATTTAGTCGTTCGGATTCGACGTTAAACTGTAGGTCCCCCGTACTCCACCTTAGCGCTAAGGAGAGTACGTGGCAGAGAAGAGTGCCGGTGCCCAGCAGTGGGACGTAAAAGCTAATTACGTTGCTATAATATTACAAGGTTCATTTAGACTGAAAAATTGCTTTATTTTTAGTAGAGCTGCCTATCGAAGTGTTTTGTAATTGAATCTAGTCAATTGCTACAAAAGTGCTGTGTGGTACTGTGGTCCAATTATGTGCTAATGTTTTTGAAAAACAGATTTTGTAGGGTTAAACAAAACCAGAGACCAAAGGCGAATTTCGTCAACCAAAAATTAGATGGGAGGAGGAGAAGTAATCTCCCTAAATATTGTTGCTCTTATAAATTAATTTGGTAATTTTATTCTACTATCACTCGTGAGCAATATGGCTTTAAACAGAAATATTGTAACGTTCCAAGTCTATTAAATAAAAAAGCATAAATTTTCAATTTTCAAAAATTCGTAGAAGGCGTCACATTAGCGAAATGAGACACCATCTACATTGTAGCTCATTCCTAGCTCCGTAAACCTACAAAATTTTAAAAAAAATGTCTATCCAGTTTTTCAGCAATATTTTCTTGAATGCAAATTTCCAAAATTTGGAAATAATTTGCGCTTCACAGGTTTCATGCTTTTAAAAATTATCTTACATATAGTTATATTATATACAAAATACTGCTATCACTATTTATCATAACGTTGCGAGCCCCAAAATATTATAAAATACTTTTGAAAACCAGGAAACCAAAAATTTGTGAAGTATGACAGAGTTTGAGCCCATTATTGTTTCTTATTTACACAAAAAATATTCTCATTATTTTTTTCACAGATCACAGCATTTATTTATGTATAGGACGTACGTACACATATGTATGCATGCATAGATTTACATTTACGCAAAACTCGCATAACAATAAATTATTCAAACGTGAAACTGTTCGAAACGTAAAATTCTGCTGTTTTCATTATTTTGTGTTGTGGATTTAACATATGAAAGCGAAAGTCAATATTTGAGAAAAATTATCTTCCCAACTCGTTCGTTGTGTGTGTAAGAGGATAAAACAAATTAAAAATGCTAGCGAACAGATTTTAAATTTAATTATTGAAATTGTTATATAAATAAACTGTAAACTACATCATAACCAGTACATAGTGTTTGTTTAATACTACGAAAAAAACTGAGGTGTGAATTCTTTGATCAAAATCATGATAATTGATAA
Source organism: Ctenicera cuprea (assembly GCA_958336395.1). Lineage (NCBI taxonomy): Eukaryota > Metazoa > Arthropoda > Insecta > Coleoptera > Elateridae > Ctenicera > Ctenicera cuprea. Next base: position 15,544,374 of record OY284487.1, on the reverse strand, counting down.
AAAATATTTTTAAACGAAAATGCTTCCCTAAAAAGCTACAACCTATCAAAGTTGCAGCAGAACAACAAAAGAATTGCAATTACTTAAGAACGATTTAAGTTAAAGTAATCTAACTGAGTTTTTTCATCTACAAAAATTTGAAATAGGAAGAGTTTAGGGATGTGCACCCCCACCACCCCGAGAGTAAGTAATTTTTTTTTAGAAATATAAAAACAATAGTTACAACATTGAGAAAGAAGCACTTTCGAATTTTTTACATATTGCTATTCTCTAGAGACATTTTTTGGAAAACAACAATCTTGATGGTTTTCACATTCTTACCTCAACAGACACCCCTGTATATTAAGGTTTTGCATATTTTGATACACCTAATACTCCTCTGCTTAATTTCAATAATATTAAATAGATTTGCACCTACAAAACGCATAAAACTTCAAGGAACAAAAGAAAGGTAATTACACCATAAAAATGCATGGCACTTTGGTTCTGTGTGGTAGTAAATTTAGATAATTTAATTTTGGGTGTAATTAGAAAACAAACAAACTGTTTCCAAACATGTTTACAATTTATTACACTGTTTGTAATTAATAAATTGTGGTTTCCTGCAATATCGATACACCCACTAATTAGCAACAACTTTTGTGGTTTGCTGATAAACGCAAATAGTTCAAGGTCATGTTTAATTTATTATTTGATTTTTGTGTAGCCTAAATCGTGGGATTTAATTTGATTATACCATAGGAATTCTCATCAACTTGAATTTTTCAAAAATCGAAGCAAACAAGCTTATGTACTTAGAATACCTCAAATAGGTCTAATAATATACTTCATTTCTTCTTACGATCAATAACAGACAAACCAGCACACGGCAAACACCTCAGCGTTCAAAAATACCCACATTAATATTCTTGTACTTTCTTAACAATAAAAGAAGTCTAGTACAGTGCAGGTCAATAAAATCCGTTAGCAGACCTGACTAATTTAATAATAAAATAACCTGCAGACAATAGCTGTTATTAAATAAATGACACCCATGAAATTACGTTTGCGCTTAAAAACAGATAATGTGGTGACAATTTTATCACGTTATCAGCTAGTACATATTTGAACAAGTCGAAATTCAAAATATTTCACCTCTGCAACCGCGATAAAACACTTGAATCTACAATATTCTGAGCTCATCAACCGCAGATGACTCACTGAAATTGCGTAAAATATCCATGCTTCATCGTGAATTCATCTCAAATGCATTTGATTTAGAAGTGAGGCTGCTCAAATTTACCCCTCCTTCCACGCTTAATAAATTCCCAAACTTTGCAGCTCAATACGAATCAAAAACTTGAGGTTTTATTAATTGCAATATGGAGAAAATCCTCAAACCTTTGTTACTTTTTTACATTGATCGGAGTTAATTGAACACCTACTTTAATCTTTGATTATTTTATTGTTAAATAAAGCAAAAAATTCGATTTCAGAGTGGGAATCACCTTAGGTTTATGTGCCGTATGGACGTACAGTGGTACATTTTTTGGGCGAAAAGTTCTCAGCTAAAGCTGTAGGTCCCCCTATCCAGATACTACCGACACATTAGATGCAGCTGTAAGTCCTCTTTATCGAGGTAGCCTATCACAACGTCAACTGTAAAAGAGGGATAGATACATCCACACGAACAGACATTTGTAGTGGCGTAACCAGGGTTACTAAGTAAGGGGTTTTGTTTCTAGTTACGCCATTGGACAGCTAGACTAATATTCAAAATTAATAAATAGAATTGATCATTATTTAAAAGTAATTTATGTAAACAGGGTCGTTGTTATGTGTTTATTTAGAAATATTTAATTGTTGTTATTGTTATTAAATTTTCTTTTGTTTTTTTTTATTTTATTAGATTAACGTTTCTTTGAGATTAATGATTGTCAAACGTGTCGCGATTTCCTTTTTATGTAGGTCAGTCAAGGTTAATTTTCTGAGGTTGCCACCACCGTTTCCGGGTTGTGACGATTTTTTTGGCGGCTAACCTTGATTAATGTTATGCTTATATAGTGCCATATTAATACTCCTATTATCGCAATCATTTATTTAGCGTTTCGTCAATCAAAATTAATAAACGTAATTAAAAATTTTTGTTTTTCAGTTCAAAGAAAGTAATCGTTTCCAGAATTTATTACATAATCAATGTGACGTTAATTGTTATCAATTATTATCATGTATAGTTAGTCGAATGCAATACAGAGATATAATACGCCAGTGAAACTTATCATTATAACAAAATGACTAATAAATATTTTTTGGGCTTCCCGGAAAAGAGGTTGTTATGTACGATATCTGCTAATTTGGAAGAAGTTGTTTTTTAAATGCAGAAATAATATTTTGATAAACAATAACTTCGCATACAGTTATTGGAATAATTTAAATCATAAATTAACTATAATTTTAATTACATGGTAATATTTTCATCTTATTGTGTTGTGATTGTCACAAATTTGATTTTAACGCATACAGGGCGTATAAAACTATCTCGACACTATTGCTAACTTTCTTAATATTCGAGCTACTGATTTGTTTACATTAGAAAATAATTTTATGCCGATTAAGACGCCATATACAGAAAAACAAATGAACGTCACCTTTTCGAGTTACTCCATAAAATTGCGTTTTTTACGCGGAATATTTTTAAATATGCTAAAAAAAATTTAAAATGAAAGTTTTACTTCATCCTAATTAAATGCGCAGCTGTAATAATATGTAAGTTAGCGTAGTGCCAAGGTACTTTAATACACTCTGTATACGTGTTTAAAAATTAAACAAAAATTTTTTAAATCGCCTCCAATGCTGTTTTCCCAAACTTTCTAGTAAAAATGGCACCTGCTATGAATTTTCGAGTATTTTGACTTTACTCAGAAATGAGTTGGCAGATCGGTAAAAAACTTGATACCGTAATGGTGACATGACATGTTATGATAACAAAATCTTTGGGAAATCGTAAAAAGTGTCAAAAACCAAAATTTTCAAAAGCTTTCAATAATTATTTTCAAAAATTGGCAACATGACAACTTTAAATTTTGTCAGCTGATATAACTAGAGACAAGCTATCTTTAAATTTGTTCTTTAGGGTTTTAACATCTATGTACCGCCCTCTATGAATTTTAGAAATTTGGAACTACTTTTTTATATTCAATAAACGGAGAACTAAGAAAATTTTGCGATCAAGTAGAATAGATCGTCAGGAACTGCAGAATCTAAGCTTATTGTAGGATGCAGTAATATTGATAGGGCGGCGAGGTGACGTTTGGGTAATCTGTGTATTAAATGCCGATCCCTTCCATCTGTCTCAACTTCTGTGACGACAGACTCACACTACTAAAAACTAAATTTTTGCGCGTCTATTACATAAGGCGCCCATTACAGATTTTGGTGCAAATAAGAATATTAGGTGTACACTGTATGCTTATATCATTGGAAAACGTGGGGCGCAGCGTCGGTATTTGCTAGTTTTGTTTAAAGTTTAGAGCCGAATGTTATAGCGTATTACTTACAGCTGTTCCAATAATGTCAATGATAGAATAATGGATGGTTTTACATTGATTGAATCAATAAAGTACAGTTTGTTTAACATTTGCATTATATTTTATACTGAATATTGTCTAAAGTGACGAGGAGAAGATTGACATGTGGATGTTAATTTTAGTTATTAAAAAATGAATCGTCTAATGATGTTATTTCCTAGTCATAATCAGTTACATAATACTTATGAATCATTTTTATTTGAATTTTCAAGCTCTAAACAGATTTGTAACTCGGCCAACGTAAATTATTTATAAACAAAATAAAATGTAAATTTTTATACCAACTATTTAATTTTAGTTCCATGCTATTTTTAGACCAATTTCATTTTATGAGCCCTTCAAATCGGTTTCTATGTATAGAGGAACATTTTATCAATTTTTAGATAACAGTCGATAAAGATTTAAAAATCTTTTCAAAGCTGTTCCGAGCGTTTAAATCTTCCTAATGGCCTAGTTTATAAAAGCAGTGTTGAAAATGATGTGTAATTACACTGATTCTACGTCACAACCATACAACATGTTTCATGTCACCGTCAAAGACCTTGCTAGAGGTTTCATACATCATACCAAGGCCTCGCAATGAATAAGTTGACAATTATAATTGTATGGCCATAGAAATTACAGCAGCAGCATATAAATTATAATTTGTTTCAGCTATTAATGAAAATTGAATATGAAAATTGCACGCAATGTCTAGTTCTAGAATCTGTAAAATTAGTAATTAGGTACTTAGCTGAGTAACCGAAATTAACGCACAATTTTGCCTGTGCTATTATAATCATTTAATTTTGTTTAATTGCACTTTATCACGAAATGTACTAAAGTGTCCTATTTTACTTCAAAACCATAACAAAATTCGTAATTTAAAATGAATAAATTCAGTGAAGCTTCAAGAACAAATTTTATCAACGAATCGCAATTTTTTTTTATGTTTTTTGCCCTGTCAGCTAATTGTAAAGCGCCGGACGTTATATCCCCCTATATTATTGTATCATATCAGTGATGAACTCTGACCCGAGCTTAACGTTTCCTGTTTACCACGAAACTCCTAAAGCTGTAATTTTCAGTTTTTAGGTAAATTACAAAATTAAACAAAATGGGTTTGTAGCATTTGAAATAAGAGCTAGTTAAATATTTTGTTAAAATCTGTTATCAAAAATTAAATAACTAAAGATAATCTTGCAGTACTAACAGACATTTAGAAATATTTTTTTAGATAAAATGTAAAAAGCAATTTATTTACTTTTGTTTTTGTAAAATTGTAAATTATTTTATTTTAACGCACATCAAATTTGTCTTTTCTGCATCAATTAACTAATGTCGTGTTTTCACGTTTTAATATACGTAGACACCAATGTACTGCTGTTAATGTTTATTTTAGAAAACAATTTTCTAAAAAAAGTTGCAAGGGATCAAGAGGTCCAGATTGTAAAATTATTTTCAACTATACAGGGGGTTTTATATAAAAGCGGCATACCAAGCTTATGGTTTTTTTAATAAATATATTTTTGCATATTTTTATTCAACTTTTAATTGTCTTCACTAATGAAATTTGCACGAGCCGAACTTCCTCCTCTTAAAGAAGCTTTCTATGTTAAATATGTAGCCATGATCACTATCCGCCAGAGATATAAAGTTGAATTTAGTCATACAGGGTGTTTGCTGCAACGGTGCAAACTCTTATTTGCCATAACTCAATTTTTCAAATAAAACACCCTGTATATTTTTCCAATAGTTTGACAGAGATTTTACGGTCTATGTATTTTATTAACCATTAGTTATACCTAAATTCAGCGATTTTCGAGAAAATTAGATTCCAATAAAAAACATCAGGTAATTTCTAGAAATCCAGATCTCGTAGGGGGCATTGACACCTGCATTTTGTGTTTTTGCAATTTACGTAAGAAATTATAATGTTAATTGTATAAGAATGCACAGATTCCTCCCATTATGCAAAATAGTAAATAACTTGGCAACGCCGCAACGGAATTTCAAAAACAAAACATACCCTGAAAGGCGAACACAAATATTCAAAAATATACGTTACAAAAAAAATAAGTTTGCTATCTCACATATGGAACCCTCTGTATTATTAGAAGCTTGTTTTAAATGTGGCCTATAGCTGTTATTTAAACCAAAAAAATTTTAAATCATTAACTGCAGAAAATTGATGTCTCTATACTTTTAACTCGCTCTGTATAAAATTATTCGTTAGGTACAAATGTATATTAATACATTGGCATACCCCCAAAAAGTGACTAGTATTAAAAAATGCATACATAAAAAGCAGAACATTTGAGTTATTTTTTCTCAGGAAAAAATTGGGTTTTCCTGGCGTCTAGCATCGTTTAAAATTAAAGTCATCCGTACAAGCGTTCTCAGATTAAATTAAAACAATGAGTTTATATTTATAATTTCTAAAAAAATTTCTTAATTGAATAAAAAAAAATTTCGTTTGTATGTATCTAAAATTTATTTCCTGCTTCTTATTAAAAACGAGAAACTGTTAAATAAACTAAACTGCAAACAAAATCCTACTGTTGGTTTTGGTCTATTTCTAAGTTACTTTCCCTTACCTCAAACCATACAAAATTAAACTATTCAGTGACTCATCTATTGAATCAACCAAATAAGTTCAAATACACGAGTATTATTTTTTTTATTTTGTTGCTCATAGGGAAATTTCGTGGTCTATTCTTTGGCGTCGGTGATAAGCCTTAGTAGCAGAAATACACCGACAAATTATAATTTTACAAAAAATGGTGTACCTCGGTATGACACATACTGTGATTTGATTAACAAAAATCACATAATTTTTAAAATTTTTAAATATTAATTTAATCACGAATTAATTCGTCCTTCGGCGTAAACTTTTTCTATTTCCTTGTAATCTGAAAAACCGGAAACGTAAGCGATTAGGATTCATCACGCATTAGGTTGGAGAAGTGGAAAACTTAATATCTTTCGGAAATGGTAAAAATTGTAATCAGTAATCCGAAATCCATTATATTTCCTAGTATATTCATTCCTATGTCACGGTCAACAGGTAGTTACCTATGATATCACGAACGTCACCGTCATCGACGAAAGTCATTCAAATAACTTCACCGACGCAAACGGAGGCGCCACTACGTCTACTTCCACTCCTTCCGACTGAACCCTAAGGCATCTGACGAAATTTTTGGATTAGTCATACAAAAGTTGTACGATTCTATTAAAAAATCTCTACTGTGCTTTTTTTATGTGGAAATGCTGACAAAACTATTGTTCAAACAAGACTCATATTTAAACATTTTAAGTTGATTAATGTTAAAAGTGTTAATTATTCCCTTATTGCTCATTTAAATGATTCATGCCATTTATTTACTATTGGTTATCTGTTTTATCACCCAGTAAAGAAAGAGCGAGGTCAAAATGCGTACATTATCTCAAAAACAAACATTTATTTTTTCATAATTCTACTAATTTTGTGCTAATATTTTTTTTAATTAGTATTTTTAAATTTGTAGTTGCAGTTGTAAGTGAATGGCTGTTCCCATAAGACTGAATTTGATTAATTAATTGTTAGGTACATTTTTTTAATAAAATGGAAATTTGAGGGACTACATTTTTGTACAAACTTTTCTTAATTAATTTTGAAAAACATTATATTTATCCTCTAAATCAGGAGGTAGAACTGCCCAGGTAACCCTAACAATATTAAAAAAATTTAAATACAAAGATTTTAAATTTGAGTTTTGTAGGTAGTTAGCGATCGATATAAAATAAATTAACCTGGACATAAAGCTATGCATAAGAATGACTTTATCAACGTTATCAGTAACAGACAGCTTTCTAGATTAAAGTAATATTAGAAATGATGTGGAATAGATGTTTTATCAAAGGGGGGAAGTTTAAACATTTATCAGTAAATATTCAGCTGCATTTCTGTAATTTTAAACTACTATTTTGCAAGAAAAGCGTATTTCTAAATGTTAGCAGAATAAGTACTCAAAATATTCTAAAAAAATAAATATTTTAAGTTCCTATGATCAAAAAAAAAATTAACTTACCAAGGCTGAGTTACCACTGGCAGGAGCACTTTTCGCGATTTGGAAAAACGCAAAAAGCACCAAAGCAAAAGTACTAGGACCCATCTTTGTAGTATTAACAAAGTTAGTTCAAACTTTAAGTACTAAGTATGATATCCTTATCTGAACACCGTTCGGATACGCTTTGTGTGAAATATTAATTTCTCCGTTTTGTAAAAAAATCACAAAAAAACTGTATTACGTACGGCGTTACGTATATTTTTCCCGCACAGTCGAATTTCGTTCCGATTTCTAGTTTGACCAAACCGAATCAGTCATGTAACTGACTTTTTGAATTCATTTACACGAACGAGGATTTGTTCAAAACTATAGTAGCACCTGTCGCACGAACTGATCCGCGCACTGTGCGAGATAATACTAAGCTAAGTGGCTCGACTGCCGCCATTTATATTGGTCGCCTATCCCTAGCCTTTATGTTATTGTACTGCTCCTGTGCAAATTGATTCCATGTAATGTATTTGATATTTTCCTTACGTTTATTGGAGATTACATATCTGCGCAAGAAATCCAGCAGTTATACGAAATGAATGATTAATTTTATATACGGTTTTCATTGAATATCTTTTGACAATTAATAATTATTGACTAAATTGCTAGTTTTGTATCGGCAGCATTTTGCACAAAAATTTACCTAACAATTTTCACTACCATTAAAATAGTCTACCTTAAATAAACAAAATAATAGTAAATTATTTATTTATTATTATCATGATCAGATCCCATTTAGAAAATTTTGTTTTTATTAAAAGACGTATTTAATACATTGATTAAGCAAAGTATTTCAATTTGTTAAAAACTTTTATTACTATTGTTTTAATAATTTTAAGTCTGGTTTTTCTCAAATGGCTACAAATCCCCACTGTTTTATGTAATATAATAAAATAAGTTTTAAAGTAGTATTTTATTGTTCTTCAGATGTTCAGCGTGATCGCGGATTTTTAACAACCTCCGAATATTAAATAAAAAAAATATTGATTTCCAGAAACTCATACACGGGGAAATTAGGACTTCTAGGAAAAATCAAATCATGACCTGCTCTACGCGCTAACAGCTACAAAAATTTAAAAATTTATTAGCCAGCCTTTCAAAGTTTCAAGTATTAATTTAAGATTTATTGTAAATATAACAATTCTTACCTTCAACAGATTTTTATATTTTAGCCTTATACGTACTTCGACATGTTAACATGTCATTTTTAGAGGCAAGATTAAAATTAAACAATTGGCCAAAACAAAAAAAACTGTTGAAGTTAAGAATTGTTTTATTAACAATAAATTAAAATGAACTTCAACGAAGTAAAGCTCGAACTTATAAATAAATTTATTTGAGAGACAAAATTATATTTACAGTTATAACATAAAACTCGAACAAACATTTAACATCGATCATGGGGGTTAGGATAGAGCGTCAAAAAGTTGTGGTCCGCGTGGAGACAGAGCCGGGGGCTTGCATTGCCCAATGTTGATCCTTGTGGGACGCTAAACTTCGTGTGCTAGTGGTTTTGTCTAGACCTGGTGTATACGCTGCTTCGCTCTTGACGAAGCTCGCGGTGCTGGGATACTTTACCGAGATTTGCTATAATTGCTGCCTTGCCTTAGAAAGGGCTGTCACTGCTGAGGAATTTCGCCAAGACCTGGTATAGACGCTGTATCGCTCTTTGGACTCACTTTCTAGTGCAATTGCATTTGCTTGAACACACTTTTTCAAGTAGTATTACGTAGCAATATAAAATATAAACAAATACCTACAGATAGGGGTGTGAAGGGAGAGGATTTAAAATAAAACATACATGGACGTTGCTTTTACATTTACCGACGAGGTAAATTTAATATTTACGAAATGAAAGTCGCCGTTGCATAGAGTACCAAAATATAATTAAATCTGTATAATTGCTACTATTGCTGCGATTCAAGGTTGGTGGAAGCCATAAATTTAAAGAATCTCATGTAAAGTTTGTGTAAAATAATATCTTGGATATTTACAAGATTTTTTAAATTTCAAAAAATTTTAGTTTTGACAATGTAGGTATCACAGACGTAAAACCCAATCACTGTATCACCAAATTTTTGCAACATCGCTTTTGAAGCAAGAACATTAAAAAACTTATGATTTGGTCTTGTAACGTTTTATGAACACTCTTTTCGTACTCTTTTCTATAGAATTTTATAATATGTGAAAAATTAAGGCAAGGAAACGTATCCAACTTCTCTTTCCGTTTCCGGATCTTCCTCTCAATTTTTAAATTGCGTTAAAACCGGTCCAGTATATGCGAGCTATCAATGCGTCACGCTTACAAAACCCAACGTACTCACAGGTACACACCCACATAGTTATAAATATTTTTTAAAAGCTACATTTTTGGTTAAAGTCCCATACCGTGTATTTTTGTCAAAATTTTAAAATCTGTATTATTCAGATGCCCTGGAAAATAAAAGTGACAACATTCTCTGCGAACTTTAAAATACTTTCATTTTCTAAATTTTTGTTCAAAATTTAATAAAATTTGTTTAACTAACGGTGCTCTTAACTGAATAAGATTTATTTAAGACATTTATAATTGCGAATTGTTTTTACATCTTCCAGGCATTCCCTTATTAAGGTTTGTGCCATAACATAATTCAAAAATTGGTCAAGCTCTTCGCCTGGATTTTCCTGTACTTAAAAATAATTAGATACCATTATTGTTTCGAAAAATTATTTATTATCTACGCCTACAAAATTGAAATTAATGGTGAAGCTAATTTTTGACAATATTCTTTTGAAAATATACAAAACATTGAAAACGTATATATTCTTTGAGGCTTTAGCGGTTTCTCAAATTGTCAATATTACAATTTACTTTCGGCTTAGACCGCATAATCAGATAAGGACCGACCTGTAGCTTGTCTGCCTTTACAAGCATTTGATCCAGAAGTTTGAGCAATATTTGTTCGTAGACCCTGCCTGCCTAAACAGGGCCGTGTGCTTAGATTATTTAAACCTTGGGGCGGACAAGGATTTGATCTTAATGTATTTTGTTTGCCAGGACAATAATACTTAATCGGCTTATGCCTGTTAGCTGTTTGTGAACCCATACAAACTAACGTTTCGCAAGGCATTGCAGCTTGCATCTTCAGAGTGAATAAAAACACTGAATTCAAATCCGAGAAGCGGAGGTATTTAAACCTTTTTGAGCCAATCGGGCAGAACGGCGAAGTTCTGGTTGGCTGTCACCGTTGGGCAAAGACGGATCCGGTGGAGCGTGATCGTGAGATCGATGATGCTTAAGAGTCCATAGAGGATAAAACTACTGAAGTCCAAGCTTTACTGAGTCTAAAACTATCCTCCCTGTTTATGTTGTTGGGTTGTTTCTCAATTTGAATTGCTTCACGTATGATACGAGAGAAGTAATGAGGTACTCTGGCGAGTACTCGAGCATTCTCAAGGTCCATCTTATGCCCAGTTAAGCCAGTATGTTCAGCCACTGCAGATTTTGTGATGCGCTTGTGTTTGTAATCACTTTTGTGCTCTCGCAATCTTAACTCAATGGAACGACCAGTTTGTCCGATGTAGTTTGAGCCACAAGAGCAAGGGATGTTGTAGATCCGGGCTGATTTTCAATTCGATATTTGATCCTTTGCGGATCTGAAACCGTTTTCGAAAGTTTCATTAGTCCTAAAGACTGTCTTTATGCTGTACCTTCTAAGAACATGCCCAATCTTATCAGTAATGCCTTTACTGTAAGGTAGAAAAGCTAAGCCAGGCGCCTTGAAAATGTTTTCACTTCACAGTTTTCGTGATATAAAAATGATCTTTGAAGGTAACGTTGTGTACTTCGAGTGCTGTTAAAAAAACAAAGTTAATTACAATCGGACAACTGATTTTTGAGTAAATATCGTATCGGCCGGTATTTTAAAGTTAAAGCTTTCGAGTTTTTTGTTATAATCTCTTCGTAAATTATAAAAATTTGCTTTTGAAAAAATGATGCCGCATCGTAAAAACTTTTATCCATAGTGAATTTTTATTGAGTTTAGATATACTAAGGACTTTTGGCATACAAAATTTTATTAATATCGGTCCAGTAGTTCCTGAAGTTTTGCATTACATGCAGACACACACACACACACATGCAGATTTTTTTTAAAACTTTTTTCTGTAACTGTGGCCCAAAATATGTATTTCCAAACAATTTTAAAATAAAAATTTTCAGGATCACCATGCATTAACAATTATTATATGAACAATCCACAATTTTTAGTATTATATTTTATTAATAGCCATCATGATAAATCATCGCGAGTCATTCACCTTGCACTTACTTTAATAATGAGTCACACACATTTTTAACATTTGTGAACTCGCTGAAAAAAAAATCGTGCAAATTCTTATAGATACCTAATCGTCTCTAAGTTAAGAATTTCAATTCGGCAGTTCTTTCTGCACAACGGTTTTTATAAATATGGAAACTTGAAACACCTTGCTGACTGTGGGGCGTACACTTTTCGTGAGCTGATGATTAAAAAAATTGTAGTCAGTATGTTAACTGTGTAACATTTAATCTCTGTCGATAACATATTTCGTGGCCAAATTTATATTTAAATTATTTATGTGTTTTGTTTAATTATTGGTCAATATGAATATAATTTCTATTAATAAATTTTTATTTGTTTACTTTTAGCCAAGATAAGCGCAATTATTCTATTAATGTTGTTAGGGGTGTTTCCCAATGCAGGTATTATGAATAAAAATTCTGTCAATATCAACTTCTGGCTACATTAAATTCGTAGAGATTTACAGAACTAAATATTTCCATTTATCTTCCTTATTTCAGCTAAAACGTATATTCATTCATCACCAGTGTATCTATAAATCAAGAAACAATCTTTCATCTAATATATATTTCCTTTTAATAATTAATCTTTCTTAAACATTACAACTGTCATACGTTTCATGGGGACAATTTTGTGTGTACAGTGATCGGTCATATCGATAAGCACTTTCAATTTCAATAAACATAACTAAAAGTCATTATAGGAGGAGTCGTGCAGGTTACTTACCTTACCTCTCTTGTGCCTTGCTGGTGTATATCTTTTGTATATTAGATAATTGAAAAGCTGTTCAAGGTAGGAAGCTGCTTTTCATTTAAAAAAATTTTGTTTTTTTGGAAATACATTACTAGTATATTTTATTTTTTTCGTGGTTCTCATTAAACATAAACTCTGGATTAGTGTAGATAACATTTTCGTTTCGGAGTATTAATTTACAAACAGAATTTTATCTTGTACTTACTACTAAATGGTTTTTGAAAATTGGTATTTGTTTTTTCACAAATTATTAAAAAACTAAAATTAGTTTCCAAATCTAGTGTCTGATTACATTCTAGCCCCAAAATCCATTTAACATCAGAATAGTAATATCTTGTCACTGGAAACGCTATAGCAAGTAACGAGTCAATATTCCTACACCGCTTGAACATGACACCTATGCGAATATAAGTGTAGCCTTCCTCAATTTCTGTTTCCCGAAAAAGGTAAAAGATCGATAATTTATTTTTTGCTGGAAATACGAAGTTTGAAATGCCACAGCCCATAAAAAATTCATAAAACACAAATAGGGGAGGGGGCGTAGTAGAAAATTATATAAAATTAAGCTTTAGCAGCTTCCGGTTATTGACTACTGATTTTTAAATTTCAACGATTTAGCGACCACAAACTAAATTCAACTATCAAAAGTGAATATGACATAAGTTTTACAAAAATTAAAAAATTGAGTAGCATCCGATTATTTAATTTTAATTTTTGTAGCGACTACAAAATAAAATCCAATTTTTCAAATAGGCAGAGGGCCTAAAGAATAGAAATTTTAGTAGCTCTCAATTATTGTACAATAAATTTCTAATTTCCAAAATTAGAGACCACCAAATAACAGTAGCTCTCGAATATCGAAGAACAGTAGTAGTAGTAATAGCGCCGAAAAAAGTTAGCAGCCCCTAATTTTCTATATATATAGTAAATCCCTAAGTGTCTCACCATAACACGACTACGAGCTCTTGCATCTTGACAAAATTTATCACCATAACATGACCTCGGACCCTTACATCTTCGCTCACTTTATTGATTGCTTTAGGAGAATGTTTATATTGCAGTCACTATCGTTCGTATAATTTCGTTATATAACGGGTCGGAAAATATAAACAGTAAAGGTCTTCTTTTTGTTATACTTATCGCGCTGATATGAGAATCTCGCACAGCACATTTTATATAATTTCTTTTAATTACAAACAATTAATATAATCAAATCATTGCAGACAAATCATTACTACAATTTTATTAGAAACAGCATTCAGTAGTAGGCCCGGGAGTTTTGGGCACTCTTATTATTAAAAAGATGTCGGGCAACCACCACAAAACTGATCTTTGCTCACAAATTTATAAACGAAACAAATAAATTCCCTCAGAATTCCACACTTAATTGACCCAAATATTTGGAAGCTCCAGTAACAATAAGAAACGCACGCATGTACATTATAATAATAAAGGCAATCGCACATTAATTTATAGAACTAGCTCAACCCGGGAACTTCGCCTCACGTTTTTCTGTTACAAAAATGGTAGCAAATTTATTGGAAGAATATAATGATATATTTAATACAGTTCGCAGATATTAATATAGCGGAATGATTTTATAAAGTTATCCAAATTCCACTAAGATAATAATAATTAAATATATTAAGTTGTAATATAACTCACACGCGTTATAATTTTTTTAAAGCATTCCTACAACTAACTAGAACATGACATAACCGCTTTCGTTTTCTGTTAAACTATATAATTTAAAATTAATTTTTAGTGAGAACACGCTAAGAAGTTTCACTTAGAACTTGCCTGCTCGGCACACATTTTTTTTCTTTACCTTCTGCAGTGCGCTAACCAGTCCTAAGACTGGGTTAATTTGGCGCACTTTTTAAATATACTTGTTAAATATTTTTTTGTGATGCTCGTAAACTTGTGCGAACCGTTAGGTTGTAGATTGTCATGATAGACAATAATTTCTCTAATAAAATTTGTTTTTTTAAACTATTATACTATATGTATAATAATTTTAAATTGAGCTAAGCATGGTCATCCTGCAAAGGTTTGTTGACTTTTACTGTAACATTAATATTTTAATAAACTTTTTATACATTAGCATAATCACGTGAAATAAAATGTTATATAGTGTATTTATATGGCAGTTTTCTACACTCTACTGAAATAAAAAAATACTTATAATATTTCAAAATCACAATATGCTTACTACTGCGACCAAGGTTTTCCAAACCTGTACGAAACAAGCTTTTTGATGCAACTTAGCTCGCTAATTGATATGATGCCACTTACAGTGTTGCCGAATGCCGAACTTCAAGTGCTCTAGATATTGCAAGTGGACCAACCAACGCCTAGGCCAACCAGACGCGGTCTCCCCTACTCTAAACATGAAAGGGTAAGAGCTAAGCAGGGCCGATTATTCCTTTTAATGTAGGGTTGGTACGATTTTGATTATTTGATTTAAATCGCGAAAAATCATGATTTAAATCAAGGTGATTTTTATTGTTGTAATAAATGATGTAAATCATTTTACAATAAAATAAATCAAGCTTCTGGGTTTTTGGGAAACTTTTCAGCTTTAAGAGAGAAAGGCCTCTTAGAGCTTTTGGTTCGTCAAATAGTACTGTAGAGTTGATATCTTTTATGTTTTCATCTGTTAAATAGGTTTCCAAATCATCTCAATATTTTTTAAGATGTTTATTTTTTATGTGACTTTATTTTAAAGATTTAAAGAAATCAAAATATTGCCTGTAATTTTTTGCTGGTCATATGTTTTATCTAAAAACAGTTATATCCGAGATGATGTATTCCAAATTTAACTCTTTTATAATTTGGGAAATAAAAATGTACTCTGCTGCGTCGGTTGTCGTCCCCCTTGCGTATAGCGTATACGAGCGCCCCGGGCGTCCTGCTAAAAAATAATACCACAAAACAATTTGAAGTTCCGTTTTTTCTTTCAGATTTGTTTATTACTAATTACCATGACTTTGTTATATCTACATTTTCTGAAAATTGGACTAGTTTTTTCAAATATACCAGAAAACAAACATACTTACCCACTCACAGGCAAACATTTTCAAAAACAAATCTTGTTTGAGGGTTCCGTTAAACTTTTTTGAAATCACTGGATTCTTTTTTATACTTGAAAAAGGAAAAGGTGCGAATAAGGTGATACCTGCATAGAAAATAGAACAAAGAGCCATTTCCTACATTGACTACAGAAAGAAGCTGAATTCTTGAATGAAGATCCGTTGTCCCCATAAGTAACTTTATGCATCGTGAGTAGATGACCTTTTTCTCTCCGTTTCACTTTCTTCCTACACTTCACATTCATTTACTAATTCCATGAATAAGTGTGAATAAGTTTTCAAAGAATTTTTTGTGTGAGACACTCAAACGGCATAGGTGACTAGATATTTATAACCTAATTTTTATATATTTAAACGTAGGATGAGGAATAATATACAAATTTGCAATAAACACCTATTTGGCTAACAAAATGAGTAACAGTCACTTTTGAACTTCAAAGTAAGTAAAATCCCGCACTACGTTATATTACTTTACAAACAAATCTTTTTGATCTATATTTGTACAGTGTTAAAACATAACATGGAAAAGTTATATTTACTTGTAAGTGTTCATAAACCTTCCGTGAGCTGTTGTCAGTGTGCTCAATTTTGGTGTTATAGTATCCTCTGGTATTTTAAGAATAAAACGTAAATGTAGTAGCAAAATTTCTTCAAATAAAAAAATTATACAACAGTTTAGCAAATTCGCAAGATCTTTAGAAAATATAGATTTTATTTACCATGGGTAGGTACTCGATTCAATGATATAGCCATGGTGAGAAATTTTTCTGTAACTTAACACCTTCAAATGTTTCAAGTATTTATTCGGCAGAGACAAAATTGTATAACATTTAACATAAAAATAACATTAAATAATACACGAACAAACCTTCTTTACATAAAAAAATATTCAACAGTGGGCGCGGGATAAGCTTTCAGAAAGTTGTGGTCTGCGTAGAGACCGGGCCGGGGGCTTGCACGTCTTGGTAAAGGTTTTTATTTTTGCACCTGGACTTTGCTCTAGAAGAAGCTTGAATTGTTTGACTCCGGACCAATTGTTAGTTCGGTCCGGAAGCCGAGTTGGAGGTTATGAAGGGACTAGGCGCTGGTTGGTTCTTGCAAGAGCCTGTCAGGACGGTTTTCTTTGAACTGGAAGCTAATGATTAACCCTAAAGCAGCTTTAATAGAAGCTGCGAGGTTGGTTCTCGCCTTGGACGTCCTGATCGATCCTGAAGCTGTATTTTGGAGCCGTTCTGATTAAACCTGAAAAATAAACTGGTTTTTCTGTGTAAACGCGTTGCGTGTATTAGATTTTGTTGTTTCACACTGGCAACTAATTACATAGCAATGTCTACGCAATACAAACAAAATAGCGGGACGAACTATTCAAACATTTGTTAGTACTGGTAATTTGCTTTTTACATTTTTTTACATTGAAAAAGAAAGGGGCGGACGATGCTTACTGTGCAACTAGAGAGATGGGGAGTGGGGTCTCTCTAGCTTATCCGCGAATAACCTATGTAAAATTTTCTGATGTAAGCGACCACGCCCTCCTCGCCGTTCATCGACTGTGAATGGAAAATGGATTTTGATTAACTAACTTGACCAAAATTTTAAACAACCAGCTGCGGTTGACCCTACACATAAAGTCGTGTGACTATTCTTAAATAAATAGCTGGGTAAATACGCTTAATTGCAGGATTAATTGAATAACCTTCTACATCATATAGCAGAGCGTTACAATTTAAAAGCTACTAGAGGAAGCGGGGCCCGTTGCAAAATAATTTGCAACCCATCTGTGCGTTTAGTTATATATTATTTACTGGCGAATGTAGTTTCGAAAACCGACACCAGAAAGAAACAGATGGCGCTGCAAGTGACAAGTGTATGTGTTCGTTTAAATAAGGTCATAAATAACTTACATCAGGTTTACAAATTGCATTTCAGCTGAAATTTCAAAAGAACATATATCTGGAAATGTTATTTTATTACACACACTTATATTACCACCCTCAGATACTGAATTAACATTTACATTTAAAACAAATTCAGATAAGGATACGAATCAAGGACAAACATTCATTTTACAGTTATGAGCTTTAAACGTGAAAATTTAAATTTAAAACACTAATGAGCGGGGCCAATTTGACGAAAAAGCGGGTACATTTATTTTAAAGATTATTTGATGGCGATCGCGCTGTAAAGAGATGTAACTACAAAATAATAAACATATGCATGGTTACTTAGTACTGATAAGTAACGCATGTTCAGTTCAGTCGCTGACTTTGCGTGTTTGAGAATATACAATACTGCAGGATGCATTTGGTACATGTCTTGCGTATCGAGCTAGACACAGCTTATTTCTTACATTTCAAAAAAGCAGTTACCAAAAAAAAGCGTGCTCTGCAATGCAGTCAGCAGTATTAAGGCAAGGTTGTTGCTTGTTTTAGAGGAAAAACTATACTCACCTTTCAAGTACCTAGTTACAGTGTATGAAAAATCACAAATCGTATTATGATACCTCATTATTCAGAGATAGAGCACGAATCAAAGATTAACCACGTTTGCTTTGTTCAAACTAAATATCGTTAGATTTCCAAGAAATAAAAGTATCAGTCTTACTGACATAGAAATAAACATATCATTCTAAACACGCTTTATATTCTTTATTTATTTCAAGATTTTAAATTTTCGAAATGCTTCTTTATGTACTCTTTTTAATAGATTTACTCCATAATATTTCACTATTTAGAATCAATGGAATGATAAATACATGCATTCGTTTAGTAGGCTTTTTACGTTAAAATAGTCAATAAAAAGTCATCAACATTGTACATTAAATAAATGAAAACTTCGTACTTTTATGAAAAACAGACATATTTAAAATACATAATCGAAGGCTGGAAATGCGTGACGTTACTGCTAAAATGATCTAAAACTCGACTTGGATAAAGTCAATGTTAAGATTATGTACTCAGAAAGGAATGTAACCATGAACTACTCGAACTAGGAAAACAGATAATTTGATTTGCTTTAATCTTATAGTTTAATAGAAGCAATAACAGTTTTATATAACTAACAAAGTTCAAAAAATTAGATTATAGTGGCTTAGTTTGTTAGACAGAGTGATGCGAATGATTGGGCTTCAACTCCCCGACGGAGCATGGGTGTTTTTTTGCCTCTTGTGCATGCTATATGGGTGCAATATAATTTGAGAAATTGTGCATGTGTGTAAGTGAAGCTTTCTAACATTAAAATAAAAATACCTTCCTCTAGCGAGTAGGTAAAAATACAACCTAAATCAATGAAAGGTGAATGACTGATTTGACCTAAAAACTAAAAAAATCCAAACTTGCTGTATAAATATAAATCCGGAAATAAATACGAACCTTTTTGGTTTGAGCTTGATATTTTTAAACTAAAATTTTAAACTACCTTGAACTCCTTCCTACGCATTCATGCAAATATCGTACACAAACACTTTAGTATTTTCGTCGCTTTTTCTATACACGCGTAAAACAATTCATTCATTATTTATAAATAATTTTGAATTTGTGTTTAATAAAAATTCTGAGCGAATACACTGTCCTTCTGTACGTTCGGAAATGAGTCGGAAGCGAATAAGGAAATAACGACGAAATAATTAATACCTAACGCAGGCATGCTGCTAATAATAATTATTCCTGAACCAGCGCAAATTTTCCTGTTTTCAGTGTAGTAACCATTACTAGTGATGGTAATTTTAGTTTAAAATCTGTATTTTACACAAAATTACACATGTCACAATTTCCAACATAAAAAATACGATGGGTGGTACAAATAGTCACTTAAAACAGCAAAATAAATTATCGCAGTTTTTGTGTAGTATCCGAGTGCTGACGTCTTTTTTCGCGACATTAGCTTCTGCTATTTTAGAACTGCTTTCATTCACAGTGGATTTCCGCAGTAGGAAATCATAGATTAAGTGACAGCTCTAAATTTGCATATTTCTTACAACAACCTTACTAGTAATTACAAGTTAATCGAATTTATTCATTTTATGGAATATTCTCGAGTACATTAAGGTATCTTTAATTATTAATATTTATGAAAACAAGAACTATATTATTATTTCAGATCAGTCATTTAGTCAATCTTTGAAATTCCCGCCATGATACACCATGACGCCTCTTACCTACGCAGACTTACCACGTCACCACGATGGTCCTTTCCATGGCCAGACCGAAAATCACGCTTTTCTCGCAAGGTTACCTGGCTAGCCGTAGCGACATTGAAACTTTCTCATGAAATTTTTAAAAGCTGCAAAAGCTGACCCCAATTTAGGCTACTCGCGATCCTCAGTATTGGGCAACTACGTATGGGAGACCTTGGGTCGACACTATGATTGTGGGAGTCAGATGGAGCGAAACCTCGCCCTTAAGGTTCAGGCAAACATGCCACTTTTTCCTAGACGTCACCCTCACCTGCCAAACAATGGCCTCCAACCACGTCGTATTTTGCCTAGGCAAATTTATAACCCTTTGGGTCTCTTCAATATTGGTACAGTGACTTGGACGTTGGCAAATTTATAGCCACGACTAGGGAGTGTGTACGTACCCATTCCAGAGCAAAGCTACTACCACTCATGTAATAGAAACCCATACCTGAGCTAACGAACGTAAAACTACTCACTCAGTCTTCCATGGTACCAATCAAAAAGCCGAACTTCTTCTAGGAGAAGTGTCCGTGCTAAGAGGAAATTAGCCAAGAGATTCTTTTAACGCGGGTGAAGTCCCTTTGTTCGCCCATGTCACCGTGATTAGAATCTTTGGCCGTCCTACCAATAATACAATCTTCTTCTTCTTTGACCTTTTCCCCTCAGAGGTTAGTCGTTCTCAGATGCCAATATTCTCTATCTTCTCAGTCGTCTTCTTCCAAACCCTTTTCTTGCATCGCTTGGTGTATGTATTGTTCCCATTTGACGGCTGGTCGTCCTCTTTTTCTTTTTCCTCGTGGCAGCCACTGTAGGATTTTCTTGGGCCACCTTTCTTTTTCCATTCTTTGAATGTGTCCGTACCATCTTAATGCTTTGTTCTATAATCTTTTTGTAATTAATTCTTTTACCTCCAATTCTCTCTCTATATTCTTTCTGTTTTTATTCTGTCTCTGCGGGTATACTGTACGCATCTTCGCATATAGTCTAGCTCAACAGTTGTTATCTTATCTCTGACTTTCTTAGTCATTGGCCACATTTCTCCTCCATACGTTGTTATACTCTCTATAATAGCCTTAAATATTTTATTTTTTGTTTCTTTGGTGAGATTTTTATTTCAGATAGTCCCGTGTAGTGCTTTTATAGCTCTTTTTCTTTTTATGACTTTTTCTTGTATGTCTTCTTCCACTTTTCCTGTGTTTGTAATGATCTAACCTAAATATCTATATTCTCTGCATGCCTTGATCGTGTCTTCTCCTATTTGTATATTGCTTATTCGTTCTCACATGTATTCTGTCTTTTTCAGATTTATATTTAACCCTCATTTCTCATATTCTTCTTTAAGTTTGCGTAGCATATATATCATGTCATCTTCTTCCTAAGCAAATACAATTTGGTCGTCTGCAAACACTGCAAATAATACAATCTTACCGAACAATTTTTGCCAACTATTTATAGTACGACTTTAGAAAAACTCATTCTTGAATGCTTCTTCTGTTATTTCATTGATTCGAGCATTAAGACGCAAATGCTGAAAAATGTATGCATTGGAATCGAAGTTATCGCCAGAATGGAATATTTAGAGACGAAATATTCTACAATTCTTGTATTGCCGTGGTAGAATTATGAAAAAACATTAGAAAAAAGTCCTATCGGGCGCCTAGGTGGCGGATCGGGTAAAGCTCATCAGATATGATGAATACCAGGGAAATAAAATACTCGGGCGGACAAATCTAGCGTAGGACACGACGGATGTCGTGTTAGGAGCGGTACTCTGACGAGGCGACGTTTGTTGTCAGGTTAGAAACGGTCCAGCAACTCTGATGTAAGGCAGCAGTATTCAGGCTTGACTTAAACTATCATATGCGACAACCATATCGATTCCACCGACTATGAGACCACCCCATTATTAATCCTCAGAAAATCAACATCGCTCAAGTAAGGAAACAAATAGCCCTCAGTCCCGGGCACCTCTCAGATGAAGAGAAGGTCCAAAGTCTCGGTGGAACAGAAAAAAACAATAAAGTTAAAATACGAATAAGTAACTAAAATGTGCGCAGCATGTATCAGGCGGGAAAAACAGACGATGCTCTTAAAGAAATGCTTCGTCAAAAACCGACATTCTGGGATGAAGCGTGAGATGGCCAAATTCTGGAAAATGT
Organism: Ctenicera cuprea; assembly: GCA_958336395.1. Classification (NCBI taxonomy): domain Eukaryota; kingdom Metazoa; phylum Arthropoda; class Insecta; order Coleoptera; family Elateridae; genus Ctenicera; species Ctenicera cuprea. The sequence goes on along the minus strand of OY284487.1, from coordinate 15,522,229 downwards.
ACAACAGACCAATATACAATATTTTACATTGGGGATACGAACGCCCAAAATCGCATCAGCGTTGCCATTATTGTCAACCGAAAAATAATAGAAAGGGATTTTTTCCTATATCTGATCTGGTTGCACTGCTACAATTGGGTTCAAGAGCTTTTGATGGTAACATAATTTAAGTATGTGCTCCAACAAGAAATAGCGATGAAGAGGCAGAGAAGTTGTGTAAAGACATTGAAGCCGCTTTTAAACAAACTGAAAAAGAACAATAATAAGAGGTTTCAACGCTTGTAATAATTGCTATGGTGGAAAAAATTATAACAAATGTACTTTTAAATTAGAAGAGGTGGATGGTTTAAATAGTAAGAAAAACTAGAACAGCATGCCTCGTTTGTGTATAACGTCAAAGGTTTAAGAAGTTTTCATTCAGTACCTTGTCTATTACGTAAGGATTTTTAATCAGCATACCCAAACCAGAAACACATGCTGAAACCGTACATTAATTTGTTAAAACCCAAAACTAAAAACTCCTGCCCGAGTAAAATTTTGTGTCGTCACAGAAAAGACTAAAAATTTTGCTGTTTTATTTGTATCTTAAATTAATATAGCACAATTTTTGTTTTACATGAGTATACATGAAATAATTCTTTTAAATTTTTTGTTTTTAAGATAATAAAATAAATAAAATTGCATGAACAGAACCATAAGCATAAAAAAATTAAACAAGAGACATATGGCATCCACATATTCGCTTCCTTGAACTAAATTAATCTAACCAAATGACGTTTTTGGGATTTGGGCCATTAAAGTGGACTTTGATACCAATAGAAATATGAAGTCGCTTCTGTTTTTTTTTTCTTCAAAATGTGACATTTCAGTTTTACAATTAAAAGTAAAAGTTGCGTCATCTCAAAGTATTGAATATTTTGGTAGTCAGAATTGGGGTTTTCCTTAGAACTGGAAGAATAAATATTTCCAGAATTATTGATCGAACAATGGTAGTTATTTCCAGAAAGTCTTTCGCATAATTTAACTGTACTGTTTGAGATTGATTCAGATCTAAATAGGTAAAGAATATCTGCATTCATTTGAAATTGTATGTGTAAGTAATTTTATATCTTGATTGTTTTCCAGCGACGTCATCGTTATTTACATAAAAGTTTACTTCTGGAAATACCTGGGCAAACCACATAAGAAATGGAGTAAAAATTGGAACAAACGATAATTATCTTCTAGAAGTTTTGCAAATATGTATAAGTACTTAAGTTTTAAACACTTTAAAATGACTGTATTAAATCGGTACGATTGTTGTTTTCATGCTACCACAAAGTGTCATGAAGTATGCATTTTTTTGTAACCAAAACTACTAGAAGGTGTAAGAGTGTAACCTGCATTTTACATTAAGACTCCACAAAATGTACCTATTGTATATGATTTCGTATTGTTAATAACTGGCGAGGTTTTATTTACTTAACCCCTAAGTACTTATTTTCTATCAAAACAAACTTTCTAAAACAAGCTTAGGTATTTGTACCACGTTAAACAAATTGACATTATTTCCAAATTTTGTCATAAGTTTTGCTATGCTCTTAGACAATTTTTGAACAGGAAGAGGGAAACTTAAAGTGAGATGCAAATTGTGCAAAGCAGGGCGAAACACATCTAAGTCAGTGATTCCCAACCGGTGGGTGCAGTGCTTCGCAAAGATGTTTCACGGGTTCGCACTGAAAATTTCTGTAATGGCCTCTGCTTTCATTTATATTTTTAAAATTTATTTTATGCAATTAATCAATTGTAGACAATATATATTTTTTTAAGCGAAGCAGTTTTTTTAGAGCCTGCGAGCGCTCATATATACAGTTTATTTGGGTCCTCATACATCTCATTGAAAGTTTGATTTTTAGTTCTTAACGTTATGCTTAACTGCTTTGTTATTTCGTGAAGTTATTTTAATACCTAACAATGTATCATTTATGGATGTAACAATATTTTTCAGAATAAAATCATTGTATTGTTTACTACATGTATAAATATATTTTTGAAATCATGCCTTTGCATTAAAACGCTACAAACGGCACGCGGCTACGCGGCAAGTCTGCAGCTGGTGAATTGTAATCGTGTTTACAACATATAAATACAGGGTGTCCCAGAACTCGCGGAGGAGTTCTTAACTCCAGATTCTACTCTTTAAACTAACACTTCTTTACCAAGAAAAAAATTTCTACCCTCAATGGTTTTCAAACCGCAATGAAACGAAGCTGACGAATAGGAGACGGTTTATTAATTGAAGATAGATGCAGAAATATTAAATGTATGCGTTTCTTAGGAAACAAGAGTAATTGTTAGATTTTGCAAAAGTTAGTATAAAACATCTGGTGAACTTTAATTTTTAACATGAATGGCATTTAATCACTTACTCACATGCAATTTTCTGATTTGAACGCAGCAGGTTTGTGATGTCTTGAGACAATTAGTAACCAGTTAAAGATTAAGAAGACAATTTAAAAAATACAACAATAAAATACAATACAACACAATACAATATCACAATAAGTGTTCAAAATGTCCACCACCAACTTAAATACATAATTGTGCGCGTCTTAAACTATTTGTAGCGTTTGTTAACAGAATGAACGTCTGTCACTAAGACATTGAAAATTTATAGCCGCCCAAATAAAAATCCGACTTATTTTATATGACCTTTTTTATATTTTCTACCTTCACGACTAGTTAATTAATTCTTCTGTGATTGGTGGACTTTAATTAGCAATAAATCAAAAAGTATTCTAGTTGGAAACATTTTTCATGGACAAAACGAGTCTATTTAAGGATAAGAATTCACAATTAAGAGCTCCTCAGCCAGTTCTGGGACACCCTGTATAATAATTTAGTTACGATGATAAATTTCAAATAAAATTCCGCAAGGAAACTAAAATATTTCACATTAAATGTACCTATGCTCATAATAACCTAATGTTCAATAATCAAAAATTAATTTAGGTAGGATTATAGTTTATTACTTACTTTTTGTCTTACTATTATAGTTGGGGCAATTTGTTACATAGCGCTTCATAATAAAGTATGTAAAGTAAATTAAACTTACTTTGAACACTAATTTGTTGACCAATTAGAAGCACCTAACCTCTTTATCATTTCACTTGACATGAAGTACAGGTACTGCGCCTGCGCACTGATAAAAAACAGGGTTTCTCAACAAGTTTTTAAACTTGCGCCAGAAGTTGACAAAATTTGGTTCTATAGCAACAGCATATCGCTTTCTATACTCTATCATGATATCAACCAAGTCATTTTTTGGAAAACGCACGTTGTTGTTCATTGCATTAACCCATTATTAGCTTTAGGTTACTAATAATGCCAAAAACACTTGCAATAACAACTTCGTTTAGAAAAATGAAAAAAAAAACAAAGTTTCATTTAAAATAAGAAACTTGTATGTTGTATCTTGCATCCCAGAAACCGTGCAATAAAAAATATTCTGAACAACTGCATATTTCAAATTTTGGGAAATATCCAGGATTGCTTACTTAAGCCTAGAATTTCCAAAAAATGTTATGCTGTAAAATTAGGTTTGTATATACCATAAACATAATTAAACCTTATGAACGTTCATAATAGTTAAAATCATGCAAACGATATGACTCAGAATGGCCCAAAGGTGATTATTGAAAAACAAAACAGTGGGAAATATTTATATTATTTTGGGATGTGCGTGTTTTAGCATCATAGTGTAGCAAATTTCCAACTTATGTCTAAAAATGTAGTAGCAACATGACAACAGATTATGTACAGTTTTAATACTTGGTTCCTAAAATAATTTAAACCAAACTCTTGCGTGAAATATAAAAATTGCCTCTATCTGAACTGACTTGCTATTCTGTTACACTTTTTGCACTCTTACTCTGATCTAATTCCCCAGTTCTGTGACTTCTAGTAAGTTCTCGTTCTAATGTGTGTATTTTTATGTGGTTTGGTTCCCCGAATAATAATCGGCTGGGCCACAGTTGGAAAAATTATGCGTTTAGGTACAAGTTAACGAAACCATGGACTTGATTATATTCTTACCTAATGGGAAACTAGCCGTATATAAAAAGCCATTACTTTCGTAATTTGTAGAATTTTCTAATCTAGCTTTAATTTTAGATATCAGGGCCCGGGGCCGTATTAGATTGATTTACAACACAAAAGTTTTCAGAAATTCAAATTTCAGGAGGTTTATATAAAAATTAGCAATGCAATAATAAAGCATTATTTTCTGAGTAAGACCGATGCAGTCAGTGTATTACCATCCAGCTTGAAAGGAAAAAATCTAAAATCCTAAACTTACCCCAATCTATTCAAGACTGTGTTAGTTCAGCATTGAAAATACTTAAACTAGCTTTGTTAATGTGTTTAAAATCAAAATTATGATTAGCATTTTCAATGTTTGTTGACCTTTAATCTGGAATTAGTCATTGATTCTTAATGTTTGTAATAAACTAGTTTTTTAAATTGTATATTTTTGTCTGTTAAACAAGAAAGAGGAAAAAGCTAGTTTTCTTTATAGTAAAACTCACAGGTATGTATATGTGAATAAATTTGAGTTGAGTCAGGCGGTAAAGCAATGGTTGAAGCCTCTCTGGCTTCTGCACTGCTTTTCCAAAAGTGCCGGGTTCGATTCTTGGCAAAGAAAACCTTAGGTGTGTGTCTATGTTTTTGCATGTTATATAGGGGCCATATGACCCTAGGAGACCTGAACATAACAGCTACTGGACACAACGGCCGTTGGGCACAAACGCTACCTGGACACAACGGCTACTTGGTATTTTGGATGCCCTACGACCACATTTTAGTACACACAGTGGGCACACCTTTAGGTGGACACAAAGGCCACCTTGCAGTGCAGTCTTTGTGCTAAAGATGTGGCGATTGTGTTCCAGGTGGCCGTTGTGTCCACCTAAAGGTGTGGCCACTGTGTGTATAAATACCAAGTACCCGTTGTGTCGAAACCACGCAAGTTGTAGGTAAAACATCTTAACGTGTTCTCACTGAAAGTGTTTTTTGAATTCTATGATTTAACAGAAAACGAATACGGTTTCAGTTCTAAATCTAGTAATTAAGTCATTTTCAAGTATTAATTTCGAAATGATTTTAATCATTTATTTACACACTGGTAGTTTTATATTACGTCGCATATATGTATTATTTTTTCCTTGTTTTTTTAATAATTAAAGAAATTGTACTACTAACTAAAGTTGTTTTTATATGTATACAGCTTGAAGTACTATCGAGGTTTACGCCTCGATGCGGCACATAAATTGGGCGGCTGTTTGTAAAAAATTCATACCATCAAAATCATGGCCATATAATGTTTATTTTTTTACTTCAAATTATTTCTCAACGTTTATTCTTAATTTTGTTTGCTGCATGTATATGTTAAAATCTACAAACAAAAAAGTTTGTCGTTTAGTAAAAAGTTCACTACATCGAAAGCAAAAAGTCCTGTTTATGGGTTTTTGCGAACTTCGAAAATTTAAATGAGATCATAGACAGCGCTGATGCATCGTGATATTACGTTTTATGTGTTAAAAGAAGTTTAATTTGAAAATTTTTTTTATTAATAAAAAAGTTCGATACCGAAGAGAAAGGTCGTAAATGGCCATTTTGTATGTATAGCAAATAACATACCTAACAAGAATGTGTCGGTATGATCTATGTAGTTGTACGAGAAAAAAATTATTGTATGAACGATGCGACTTTTACTATTTACCTAATTTGAATATTTTATTAATGCTTTATTTATTTTCATATAAAAATGTTATCAATAGTTGAATGTCAATATTTAAATTAATAATGATTAATTTTTTGTTTTTGTAGACAGGAAATATTATTCAAAAGTAATTCAATCTTCGGAGTGGCGGTAGCTCAGAAGTTAGCCGCTTAACCTCTAACGCTAAAGGTCTAGAGTTCGATTTCCCCCCGAAGCCATGCAGCATTAAAAATCTATGCCACAACCCACCACTCACATTCCCCAATCCGGTGTAGGCAGCAGTAGAATCTCATTGTCTAAAACCTTCTTTTATATTTTGTCGTGCGGATTCGACGTTAAACTGTAGGTCTCTCGTACTTTACCTTAGCGCTAAAGAGAGTACGTGGCAGAGAAGACCGCCGGAGCCCAGCAGTGGAACTTAAAGGCAGATTATGATCTTAATCGAATATATTATAAATCAGATGTGCTATTCATTTGCTTTCTATATAAGCAAACAAACAAAATACATTTGTTTATAATTATGTCTGTGATGGCACAACCTACATTGATCGCTTCAATTTGCATCTAGGCCACTTCACTTCCGTCGCATTACTTGCGTTTTATTGCTTCCGTTCTATTACTTCCGCCAGGTTACTCTTACCGGCAAAGAAGTTTCACTTCAAAAATTTCTGAAAATGAAAGTTGAAAATTTTTGCGCAGGGAATATTTTCCTTGGACGTACAGCATTATTTAAGAGGATTAATGCTCGTCTTTGTTTTCTGGGTTTCTTTAATACCAAAAAAACTCTTCCCAAAAAATCATTGAACAGACGCAGTCTAACCTCAGATGATGAGCTGTTTAAAAACCCCATCAATTTATTTATTTTATGGTAAAACATAAGTTTTAAATTGAATTGAAACTCTTTTTTAGGTGCAATTTAAACTTCAAATTTAAATATGTTTTGTTTTGTAAGATTTTTCATTTTCATCATTCAAATTGATAATTTCAAAACTCGTATTTCTGTGATGTATTTACCGTAACCTTCCTGGCGGTTGTGGAATTTAACAGCAAACGTTTTAATTTATAATTACTATTAGGAAAAAAATTCCAAGTAAAGTTAATTCACAATGTACATTCATACAGAAGAAGATGACATCAAAAGATGACAACCCATAATCAATACATCTTGAAAATATTCCACATCTTTCAATGACAATATGGTTTTATTTATGAGAATCATGAGATTCTTGAGTTATTTTCCAATTAATTATCCGTTCCAGATTTCCCCACATACGTATTCTCGACGTTATCGAAACCATTTTTTTCTGTTAGTCTACGCTCACTAATTTATTAATTCATTTCTACAGTTATGATTTCAAATAAGGCAAGCCCCCAAGTTCAACGTTAGGAGAGGCGGCATGGCATGTTGAATCTTCTGAGGTTAAATGACTCACAGGTCTCGATTTGAGAGTGCTGGTATTTGGCGGGTGAGTTGCGGCGATGTCGGTGGTCATTCTGCGTATTTTAGTTTGACATGCATGAATCATCTATTTACATCTGTTTTATAACAATGCACCTCTAGGCGCATAGTTAATTGATGTTTAATAATTCCCACTGAAAATATTAAGTATAAGTAAAAAGATAATTGTTTAGTTTGAGGTTTTTTCACTTTTAAATCACTAATTGACATTGAATAGGTAGCAGAACAACCAATAAATAAAATGTTATGGTTTGAGGATCTGAGCCTATGTTAATGCCTAACTCGGAATTTCTGAAAACTTTCCGACTATTGCTAGTATTGAACTAGGGACCCACGGCTTACTAGGTCGATGACTTTGGTGCTGGCCTAGCAATAAGACGCACGGAGAAACTTAAAATTGTAACGTTTCTTTTAGCAAAGAATGTGCGTTATAAAAACATTTTTTTAAAGAATAACATTGCAAACGCCACACAGTCTAATTACAATCTAAACAACCAATGACGTTAATAGCATTTTTCTTAGCAGTTGCACTTGTACAAACATTTAGTGCAATTTGTTACAAGATGGTTCAATTAAATCACAGCTGGTTTTCCGGATTTTTTCCTTGAAAGCACGCCTACTGCGAGAACTGCTTTACAGTAATAAAACCGCTTTTATATGATGCTTTGGAAATTTTATGTTGGTTCCTCATCCTTCCGTATTTGGTTGTTTATAATCTAGCGACAATTTGAGGTGATATTGTAGGAGAAACCGCATGAATGAATTGAGGAAACGTAATACTATTGCTACAAGTTCACCTTTTCAATGAGACAATGATACACTTACTATGAAAAGATAATGATTTGTAAGAAATTATCCCCTTCTTGTTTGACTAAAAAATCACCGTGGGTCAAGCTGATGGATATGAGTCACTTAATTTTATTCAAAACAAATAACTTATCATTTGATAATCCATTGATAATAATTAACTTGTGTTTACATTTGACATTTTTATTTTGATGAAACGTACAATGTGGGATATAACAAAACTTTATCGAAAAAATAAGTTCTAAGAAAATCTAATATCGGAAACAGCCTTTTGCTTTAGTTTTTCTAAGCAGAATGTTGTAAGTTTTAAAGCAGAGTATGAGAATATTTATTAAATCCAATCAAATATTTTGCCGGAACTTCCGTAACAACCTGTTTGCCCACAAAAAAGTTGCCAAATTAACATAACGTTTAATATCGTAGTAGTCCTCGAGGAATATAGTTTTATTATATAATATAAAAACATTAAGAATTGAAAATCTTTAAAATTATGCAAATTATTTTTCACAATAACAACATTTATTTGGCGACCACATTTAAATTTCGTTTGCTAAGAGATTAGCTAAGAGCTACACCTTAAATCGCATTATCTGTAACGCCCTGTATGAGTTTTTGAAATTAGAAACTATTAGTTATTTTATTTAATAAACGATAAACGGGTTTAAGGTGCTCATCAGCAACAGCAACTGAAAAATTCTTTCCCTTTCCTCACTTTTAAACCCACATGTTTGATAGGCAGAACGGACAAGAACCATTACCTCGGTGAGAAGCGTGGACAAAACCCTCATTCGCGGGGCGGCGGTGTTCTAACGGTCACTTTGGTGATTTCAACTTGGCATGTTCACTTCTCTTCGTAGAAGTTTAAATTTTTCTTAATTGGAACCATGGAAAAGTGGGTTAATGACTTCACGATGTAGAATAGATACTAGCTTCCAGTACCTGAGAGATAGCGCAACTTCTGAAATGGTAATATCCGCACCCTAACGGGGACTGTATGAATAATTATGCCGGTGTGCCAGTCAGTACGGTGGGGTGACCCTATGGAGTATAAATTCGCCTAACCTTTAAACTGGGTGGTTGGAGGTCATCGATAGGCAGGAGAAGGTAAGATCTAAACGAGTAACGTATCTGCTGGCAGTAGACACTTCGGCCATACAAGTGGCGGGAATACGCTCTCTGAGATGGTTTTAGCGATAATAGTAGCGCATAGGCGCTGCAAATTTTACGCGGTTTGAGTACTGGCGTGGCTATGGGCTCGTTTAATTCACGCCTAGCAGTAAGGTTCTAATTTGCATGCTCACGTTCATAATCAAAACGTCGACACATGGGCTCTTATTCCCTACGCGTCATTATGATCAGACTGGCTACCAACTTATCTGGGCAGTACGTAATTGGTACTGGGGCTGAAAGTGGCTTATACCGGGAAAGCGGCTTTAGTTGTTCCGAAAAGTTTAACCAGTGACTTTCTTGACTGGTGCCACTAGTCTAATTCGCTTTTTCCCTCGGCGTAGAATTTGTGGTGGCAGGGGCAAGCCTGTGCAAGCAAGGATCGTCTTAATGCGGCTCGGCGGGTGAGCTGCATTTCAGCTCGCACACTGATCTGCAGAATTAGTAGAGATTTAAATAGGTTTTGCTACTGTCACTGCGAACTAGCTGGGCCCGCAGTCTGATGTCGTAGTGGTTGCTTGTTTAAGTTTTACCTAGGGCAAACGCGCTCATTGAGTGTAACTGAATCTGTGCCAGTAGATGGAAGTGGCGAGTTAAAGCCCACGCTAGGTGCCACCACGTAAATCTAGCAAGGCAGCTGTAACGGCTCTTTACATGGTCATTTGTCAAATTTTACGTGTTGTTTTACAGAAAAATAAAAATATCTTTTATTCACAATTCCGGTTTTTAAAAAGTTGGAAAGTCATACATTGTGTACCTAGCCGAAAAAGTCTTTTCCGGATAGCTGGAAAAGACTTTTCCGGCTACTTAAACGTCACTTTTCAACAGCTTAAATGTTAGTGTCATTTTGAGTAGTCGAATTGTAATAAAACAACAACACTTCCACAGATCTCTTTGTTAAAGTAGACTATTCAAATTATGATAAAACTGTCAATAAACATTAACGGAAATTATGTTTAAAACTCATTAATTAATTAATAACTGATTGTGAATAAAATAGTATACAAATCTCGGTGAAAAGTTTTGCTGTCTTGAGAATTACCATATCTCTCGACAGGAATGAAACACTTTCCACCTCGGTATGTAATATACTATTGCTTTGTACTTATTGACTTTATTTAAAATTTTTAACTGCTACACTTAGAAATATGTTTTGCTGCGTTACGTTATAAATCGTCGTGGCACTCGTTTAAAGTAAAAAAGGTAAGACAAATCAAACTGCTACACTATGATTATTCTTACCTTCTTAAGTTTAAACGAGTGCCACAACGATTTATAACCTTACGCAGCAAAACATATCAGGAGTATTCTGATCTTATATAGTAATGATGGAGCTGTGATAAAATTTTTTTGAAAAAAAAATTGCTGTTGATTTACGAAAAACTCCAGGCGAATTGCTTCGCTCATTTCGTATTTCTACCCCACTGTCTTTGTTCATTACGTCTTCGTCTTTTTATTTAATTGTTTGATTATTTTTTGTAAGCATTATAATCATCTTCTTTTTAATAATAAACATACGATTTTAAAGTGCCTTAAAACTATAAATTTTTAGTTTGTCGTTAACTAGAGCAAGCAATTTTTGATTAAAAAAAACAGGAAAACAACAATGAATAACCAATTCATTAAAACCTGTATTCCTTCTTATACGTCCGGTCTGAAGATACACTGTTATGTTTTTAGAATAATCTTAAGTACTACGTATGTGTAATGAAATCATATTATGAGTATTTATTAATCTACACGGAAGTACTTCCGTTTATCATGAAATATAACCGTCTAGGTACTACAAAGCGTCGTTTTCCTGGGTTATTTGGATTGAGCTAAAAACAAATTTCATGTGTTGCAAGTACAAAAGTTACATTCCACCTACGAAAACTTACAGTAAAAGTACGTTTTATTACAAGAACGGTAGGAAAAATGGGCAAAACACTTCTCATGGCTTTTCTCATGCTTCAAACAGTTTTGGTTTTTATATTATTAAAAGAATGCATTCAAGATTGCCTAAGAATGGAAAATAGAATAGAAGAATGACCTGAAATATAAACCCTTATAGAAAGAAGATCGGTTGGAAAATCTAGGAATCAATGACTCGACCAGAGTAACCGGAAACAGAGCTAATAGGCCTAAACCATGAAGAAGTAGAAAAGGTGAAAGAAAAGTTGAAGAAAAACAAAAGAAAAATATTTTTAAAAATATTTTATATTTTAGACTTTAGAATTTAGGCAGATAGTTATTTTACGCAACACTTGCTTAGAGTTGGAACACCTAGGTGTTAGTTACAAATAACGAAACGAATAATGTTATTTAATTTTCTGGAAATAAGATAACTTGGCATCAAAGATAACACCAGAGATTAGATAAAAAGATTATGTACCAAAAAATATGGAAAATAGGAAGACCACGTCCCTAGACATTAATGTATCTACAAAAATTTAGAATCTTATTCTTTTGTATACAGGGTGTTAATAACGTATGGATACAAGCTCATACCATAATAATTCTAGGTTGTGCACTTCTGCAACCACTGCTCAGAACAAATGGAACAGAAATTGTTTTGTTTTTTTACAAATTGTGTTAACAAACTCTTGTAGGTACGAATATTGCTTGTTGTTAATTTTTATTTAATTATGATCTTTTAAAACACACTTAAGAAACGAATTCACCTTTGGAATGTTTAACAAAAAACAATTAGTGAATTTATACCACTGTTTGTGATAAACATTTTTACAAATAATTTTAAAAAATAACCCAAACTTGAGGAAATAAAACAGAACCACATTTATTTCATTTGTTTTCTTATTATTAGTTACAGACGTTGCTTGATCGAATGAATTAAAAGTAATACTTTCACTAGAATACAAAAATGACGAAAATGTCGAAATTTTTATATGCACGGATGTATCATAAATTGGCAATTATACACGAGTTTTTTGTCATAAACGTCTTTTTATAGCCCATGGACCTCTTTATTGCCCATGGGCTATAATGAAACATCAAACAACGATATCATACCTAATAGAAACAGTTTAAACACTTGCAAAAATGAGATTTTAGGCAATATGGCTAGCGTTGTTTACCCGCTACCATAGTTACGCTTCAAATCTCAAATTTAATAAAAGCAACGCTAGATGTGGGTGGAAAATTCAATTTATTTTATAAATATTTTCAAAATATTTTAGAAATATTTTTAAATTAAAAAACTTCATCCGTGCATAAAGTTGTGTATGTACCACGAGCGTAACTTGCTTTTATAGCTTTCGACGTATTCTTAGCCCTTGGCTGCCGCTTCGGGCTCAAAATTACGTCTTACGCCATAAAATCCTCTTTACGCTCTTAATACATAAATAACTATTACGTAACTCTAACAAATTATAGTACCATAATGAAAGACAGATAGTATAATTTTAAAAACACCTTGTTGACGTCATTGTTTCAAATGGGGAGGTTGGAATTTTTTTCAAGTACACCAAAACATCCGTAAGGGTAAATACTTTTTGACATGTCTGAGGTTTTTTTTTTGAAAAACGTAAAATTTTTGAGATTCAAGCGTGTGTCCATAGTTCATTAGCACCCTGTATAATAAAGTAATAGAAACGTAATAATTTACTAATTTCAAAACAGCCTAGAGGGGTTGCAGGAAACAAATACTTACTCGCTGCTAGTTCTTTCAACAATTTTTTACTTGTAGTATTCGCTCTGTAGCGCGACCTTACCAGTACATTACAAAGTTACACAAACATACTTTCGCAAATAATATACCATAATTATGTTCAAATACAAAATACATAAGGGTTGATCGTAGAAAATAAAATTATCGTCTTTTTAGAATTTAAACAAACAAAACATAAATGTCTCTTAAAATTTTTAGGTTAAAGTAGTCATTTGTGATGTGTAGTGACACTGACAGAGTGATGAAGCTAATAAATTCTAAAGCATGCAAAGACAGTACTTTTTTCCCATGGCCAACCGGTATGTATATTTTATTTGAACATACGGTATAAGTAACAATATCTAAAGTATGAGAAATACTTAATTAATAATAATAATTTTTATATAATATTAGTATTTTTCGTATTTCAAACTTGAACTTTACTCGTAATTTTTAAATTTCTGTTCTGGCAAAAATACTAGTTACTGACATATCTTAAGACATGTAACACATGTGTATGACATGTTGATCAGCATATTGCTAATTACTCAGTCATTAGTTTCATGTTCAAAATTTGAACACGTATACTTAAAAATATGCAAGGCAAAAATCACAAATTCGAAGTAATGTTCAAAAATGTTAAACCGACATTAATTAAGACTGACGTAAGATTCCGCTTTTTAAAGCGGTGTGAGGCGTTATGCAATTAACTTCACGTCGCGTCGTTTCATAGAAATATTGTAGATTAATTACTGTCAAAATACTTATAAATTTCTTCAGAACTGTTGAAACTTCCAGTGAATAAAGGCAACGAGATACAAACATTATTTAATCGATATTGGAAAAACTATACGTATCTTGTCGTAAATTTAGAAAGTTATTAAGCAATCAATAGTTGGATAACAAATTATAATTAGAAAGAGAGAAAATTCAAGAAAAAGTAATTTTCTCTAAGTAGCTACTTAGTGTTGGTGGGATTGTGCGTAAACAAAACGTAACCTGCAATATTGGCTAATACTTTCTAATTTCTGCTACAAAAACGTTCTGCAGGGAATTGATTAGGTTATTTAACGTAATTATTGACTATTTTTCGAACGAATAATGAAAGTATACCGATGCTGTTTAGGGTGAGTCGTCGGTAAATTGGTTAACATACAGGGTGCGGCCACTAAAGTGTTAGAAGTTAATATCTCCAAAACTAAAAACAAATTGAGCAACTACATTTTTTATATTTTATGCGCCGTATATTGAACTAACAGTGAAATTTAAAAATTTTAAATGAGATGAATTTGTATATAATTTCTATTATATTTTTAATATCCGCATACGAATAGGTACAGTTTTTTTTTATAGAATTTTTTTAAAAGGTTTAGTACTAAAAAAACGTCGTGCCGGTTTTAATATTTACACAATTTTATCCCCCCATTTATTAGGAGTACTACACGTTTTCCAAAAATCTGAAAAAATAGACTGGACATGAGCAAGGAATGAGTTCGACAAGGAAGGAACGCAACTAATATATGCGACAAGAAAGAGAGAAGACGAGTGGCCCAAGTGTGGACTGACGTACCCATGGGTTAAGTTTAAAATAGATAGTTTAAATTTTTGAAGTATCCATAGATACGTGAATCCCCACTTGGTTCGCACATTTTCTCTCTTCCTTGTTGGGTTCATTAATTGCATATACTTTTCTTGTCGCACTTATTAGCAGAATATGTTTTCAGTAAAACAGTTATAATCTGCACACAATTTTTGTCGGATAAACCCCATTGAAAATGAGCTCGGTCCACTCAAAAAAAAAGCGAGTGGGTAGGTGTGCTTACAGTACACATAACACAATTTCGAAAACAACAAAGGATTCATATTGTAAGATAGAACAACTTAAAATAAAAACGTTTGTGACTTTGTTTAATTTTGTATACGTTTCGTTATTTGGCAACTAGGAAATACAGTCAAAAACTTCGTTATATATTCTTGAGAATAAAATTTTGAAGCATTTTTTCAAGTTTCCCATTTTAGTATTTTAGTTATTACTAGTGGAACCCGTGGGCTACGCTCCCTGCTTTTTGTATTGTATTGTTGGTAGCGTATCGGGCCGCGGATCAAAGTCCTAGTTCGTATTCTATAGTAAATCCGAATCTCTTTCCTCTATCACAACATTTAGTGACCGCGTATTCAGTAACATGTCTTATATCTCGACGCAGGCTATATCATTCTATCTTTTTTAATGAATTTGCTACCATTGTTTGTAAGTGAAAACTAGATTTCAGGTTTACCTGGTTTTATAAATGAATTTGCGACTGCTTAATTCTTGTACTCTTAAGTGTTAGTGATTATCATTTTAACTAGAGCTTTCCGTATTTGGGTCAATAAAGTGTGGAATTTGTTAACATGATCGTCCACTCTTGCAGCTGCTACATGTGCTTACCACGTTTTACGCAAAATATGCCTAAGTGGTTTTGTATGCTGTAAGGACCCGCTTAGTTTAAGTATTTAAAACAAACAGACAAAGACTTTATCTCATACGAAAAACTAATATTCTGTTTTCGTTATAAGTGTTAAAACTCGTTGGTTTCTTTGTAATTTTGTTATTTATTTATTTGCTTATTTATTTTGTTCGCATGAGCAATTATTTGTCCAACTATTGCCTTTACTTGTTATGTCATTTCAATCATACTCATATTTGCATTTATACAACTTGCGATGGACAAATACTGTTTCTATTAAAATTGTAATAATGTTCTGTGTGCAATGCTTTTATTAGGTATATTATTTGTCTGTTATTAAAATAAAGGTATAAAATGTGCTGTGCGAGTTTCTCAAGTCAGGGCGATAAATACACCGAACGAAATTTACTGTTTATTTGTTTCGACCCGTCAGAACTGAAGTAAGCCGTAAATAATCAAATTATAGCAACAGTAGTGACTGCAACGTTTGCCGAAAACAATCAAGAAACTGAGTTTTATGGTGAGGCAGTTAGGAATTTAATATATAGAAGATGGATATTTTACCATTAAGAATCCTTTTAAGAATATTTTTTTAATACGTTTTGAAAACGCAAAACTACTACTATAAAATATCCACAAATGCGATAAATCTGCCAAAATTTTTTTAATGAAACCAAAATACTTTTCAATAATCTGATCGTGAATACAATAGCATCTACGGTTCCAGCGCTTTCAGTTTCAGATCTAAAACATTCTTAGATGCACCCACACAACTATATTATCTGCTATTAGACAATAACTTTTGTTATTGCCAAAATGACAAAGCGGTTTAAGCAATGCGTAAAAAAACGAAGGTGTGCTTCACCTGTCAATTGAATTGTATTTTGTTTGGCCAGCAAACAATGTATTATGAATAAATTCCTCTCAAGTACCGATAGATGAATTTGAGATCATTGCTCTCCCTATATGCAGATAGAATTTAGATTCTAAGAAGGAACGCCGCGCTCTCATCTGGATCACAAGCTTAGGTTACAACTTCTTGACAGTCATCCGCCTTCATAGCCCAAAAAGATTGACGATCCGCTTGAGATAAATGTATCTATGATTGTGGTATAGTACAGGTATAAGGACATCGCCCGGAATACATAACGCAAACGGCATAAAAATGAGATCAGACTGAAGGGCTGAGTCACGGTCACACTGCTTGAAATATTTCTGCATCGCATCGTTAGGATGGCGAACTGAAAAATGTACTCCGATTATAGTAAAACATAAATTAAATTTAACATACATTTTTGACGTTGTATATTTTAATGTGATATATCGATTTTCATGTCTTCATTTTTCATCGTTGTTTTGAGAAGGCACTGTGTATGATATACTGTTCGCCATTTGTTTAGTACTTAAAAAAAACTGAAGTGTAAATTCTTGAGTGAAAGTTATGTGACTGACCAAAAATTTTGGTATCCAAAACTGCGTTCGTGAAGAATTGCAGTTCTTTAAAATTCCAGACGAAAAACAGAAGAATACCAATTACTTCAGAACGGTTTAAGTCAGAGCGATGGAAATTGACAAGAGTTTTTAGACCTTTTCTAGAGATAATGTGATGCTATATGAAAACCCCTTAAGCATAGGCGCCGGGTTTTTGAATTCTCAGGGGGGGCTTAATGAAAATGAGCCGCGAGCAAAATTTTTGAATTTTTCAAGGTCAAACCGTCTTAAATTAAAAGTTAGGATTTGTGTTAAATTATATTGCCTTGGAAAAATAGGTTTCGTGGGCATAAGTTTTCGATTTTCTCATGTTTTTATGCTTTATTTGTTAAAAAATGTAGTATTGCTTATTGCATATTGATTTTGTAGGAATTTAACAGAAATAAGGTATTTTGTACTCCAACGGTTTTGGAACGCGTTATTTTAAGTACATATTTTCATAAAAAGAAAACAAAAAATGAACAGTGAATCTAATAAGAAATATAAAGTAACAAGAAGAACAGTACTACACAAAAACAAAACTTACTCCACAAAGAAAGTACTTCGTCTCACTTCTGTCTTGGCGATAAATAAATTTACAATTGTGTTTATATTTAAATCTGTATCTTGGTTTCTATGAATATGAAGTAGAGCCAAATCATTAAGTCTTTTTTGTGGCATAGTTGACCTTAAATATGTCTTTAACCTTCGTAAAGCAGAAAACGACCGCCCTGCGCTACACAAAGATACAGGAATGTTTAATACTACTTTAATAAATTTAACAAATTCCGGCAAAAGGTCGCGTATTACATTTGCGCCATCCGATTTTTTAAACGCAAAAAATATCAGGGGGGGCTGCGCCCCCCCTTATAATTTTCTGGGGGGGCTTGAGCCCCGGAGCCCCCCCGTATTCGGCGCCTATGCCCTTAAGCACTCCCAGATTTTTCTGGGCTTCAGAGATAACAAAATTTTTAGTCAATTATCATGATTATCATTCAAGAATTCACACTTCAGTTTTTTTAGGTTAGGGCTTCGAACCGGGCCAGGATTTCGCGCCAGTATACCCATCTCTAAACTCTCGTGGCATTAAGCCAACCATCAAGTTCTGTATCTTCATAATAAGTTCCTTATTTTTTTTAATTTCTAAACAAGGCTGGTTTGGGCCAAGAATGGGTAACAGAAGAAAAAATGTACTTTACTTTAAACTAATAAACATTCTTTGACATTTTAGTTACGCTGGCTGTTTTTAGCTCTGCCAGGCCGGTTAAGCCCTGCTGGTCCGGCGAGGTCCTGTTAGGCACAGATGGCTCCACAAAGGCCCTCCTAGGCCCAGTTAGGGATACAAATAACCCCGGCGGGTTTGGTCCCAGAATGGGCGCAGAGGGGAAAATGTACTTTACTTTAAACTAGTTTCTGCAGCATTACTTGACATTTTAGTTACGCTGGCTGTTTTTAGCTCTGCCAATCCGGTTAAGCCCTGCTGGTCCAGTTAGGGATACAAATAACCCCGGCTCGGTTCTATAAATAATTTTGTAAATTTAGGACCAATTCGGTCCAGGAGAATCGGGCCGGGCCAAAGCTTCGGGCCGGGCCAGGGTTTCGAGCCGGGCCAGAGCTTCGAGCCGGACCAGGGCTTTGGGCCAGGCCAAGGCTTCAGGGCGGGTCAATGTTCGAGCTGCGTCAGGTCTTCGGGACGGGCCAGAGCTTCATACAGGGCAGAATTGCGAACCGGGTTAGGGCATCGAGCCGGGCCAGTGGTTCGAGACGGCCAGGGTATTGGACCAGGCCTTCACGCCGCCGGCCCAGGACTTCGGGCCGGTATTCCTACCTCTAAATGCTCGTGGCATTTATCCGACTATTAAGCTTTTGTAGCTTCATAATAAGTTCGTTAATTTTTTTAATTTCTAAACAAGGCTGGTTTGGTCCAAGAATGGGCGCAGAGGGGAAAATGTACTTTACTTTAAACTAGTTTCTGCAGCATTACTTGACATTTAAGTTACGCTGGCTGTTTTTAGCTCTGCCAAGCCGGTTAAGCCCTGCTGGTGCAGTTAGGGATACAAATAACCCCGGCTCGGTTCTATAAATAATTTTGTAAATTTAGGACCAATTCGGTCCAGGAGAATCGGGCTGGGCCAAGGCTTCGGGCCGGGCCAGAGTTTCGAGCCGGGCCAGAGCTTCGAGCCGGACCAGGGCTTTGGGCCAAGCCAGGGCTTCAGGCTGGGTCAACGTTCGAGCCGCGTCAAGGCTTCGGGACGGGCCAGGGCTTCAGACCAGGGCGGAACTTCGGGCCGGGGCAGGGCATCGAGCCGGGCCAGAGGTTCGGGACGGCCAGGGTATTGGGCCGGACCAGGCCTTTGGGCAGACCCAGGACTTCGGGCCGGTATGGCCACCTCTAGTCTCTCGCAGCATTGAGCCGACTATCAAGTGTTTGTAGCTTCGTCATAAATTCCTTATTGTTTTTTACATAGGAATAAAAGGAGTAAGGTCATTCAGATACCTGGGCGCCGTGACAGGAAGAAACGGAAGGAAATTGTTGAGGAGGTAAAAACCCTCGACGAGTGATAGAAAACGAGAAGAAAACGAAAAATCTTTTTGCGAGATAGAAAAATTATTATTTTCAATTAATCTATTTAAACCAAATTTTCAACATCGAAAAATTGTTTATTGATTTAAAATGCTGCCATCTAGCGGCGTAGCTGGTGTTGTTGAGAAATCTATTCTTTTATCACACCAAACTATCGGCACGTGTTTGATGTAGTTGCCACAAGAGTACAATTTATGCTAGGTTAATACTATGTTTATACCAAAAGAATGTTTATACGAACGATAGCGACTTGCGGAGAATGTAGTTTCTATAATTCCGAATGCAGAGTAAAACGGCGTTCCATACTCGGTGAAAGTATGGACGAATTGACACTTTATAGTTGGTAGAGCGTAGTCGTGGTAGAAGTTCGCGAAGGGTCGGCATGCGTCTTGGCAGTTCACATACAAGAGTATTTAGAACATTACGTGCAGCAGACTTTTATCCATAGCACCTAAGGCGTCGATAATATCTCAAACCTGAGAACCTTGCCGGCTTGGATTTTGTGATTTGTGAAATGTAAGTCGTGTATTGCATTGATTAACCGCTTTTAGCAATGAAACTCAATTCACCCGCAACGTTATAAGAAAAAAATCCTCAAATGCCACTGTGGAAACAAAGTTTTAATGTCGTTTCATTGTCAACGTCTAATGTGGTGTCCTCTATGTTCAGTTGATTGTACGTTTATTTCAGTAGATTGTCTTAGAGAACAAACTTATCTACAATTTCTTTAAAATCAATTTGCGAAACTATTCGAAGATGTTTTTTTGGCTAAATGGGCTCGCATGTACTTTCAGCATGACGTAGTTCTTCTGCATTGTGCTCGTTTTGTGACAAAACATATATTTTATCGTTTCCCTGATCGCTGAAACGGTCGCGGTGAGCCATCTAGGTGACCTTCTAGGTCTCCAGACTTCACCCCGTTACACTTTGAAACACCCCGTATATAGAACTAATACATTTATTGGTCGTTAAAATCATTTAGAAGGTACACCTACCTATATGTATATAACAATAAAAAGAAATAAAAAATTATATCATTTATATTCATACAACGTACAGCAACAATCGTACCAAAAAGGTCTTACTACTAATGTCATATATTGATTAAATCTGTCACTGAGGAAATGCAAAGGTTGGAGTGATATCATTAACACTTTATAAAACAAACAAAAGGCGGAAAGAAGACCGGATTTTCCGAACCGTTTAATAATGCCGCTTAATTCGTATTCCTGATGCACTCGGAGCAACAAGACGGAACGATGTGCAATTTTTCATCTTGATTAAAAGGTTGTAAAACTTAGTTCGTGGTTAACACGGAGGGGTTGATTCATTGTTTTAAAAATATTTTTATATGGAAATGAGGTGCGACGGCCGCTGCATCATCATCCTTTTGATTTAGGCTTGCATTGTCTGGTTATGCTTAGTCATTGCTGTTTGGAAGCTTTACTGTTTGTTACAGATTAATGTCATTTTTAATTTCGAGGCTTTAAGTCCAACAGGTTTACAAATTTTAAATTTAAGAATGACAACTGCATTTATTTGATACTTATCACCAGGGCGTGAAAATGGGAAGGGAAGATGTTTCAGTGACAAAATCTGATATTGGTTTTCACGTTACTATCTTTTTTTACTTTCTCATACGTTTATTACGATTTCTTTTGTTTGATTTTATATGTCTGAGTTGACCATGTAAAAAATAAATTGTCATGCGATTTTGTGTTTTAGTCGATCTATGAAGATGAATTGTGAGATTGAAAATTTTTCAAGATTAATAAAACTTCGTAAATTGGAGCTGTGTCAGATTTTGAAAATTTTTTAACGAAATTCTAGTGTTAACTGAATCACTCATCAGTATCAGTAAAATAAGATCCTGTGTTTGTTTTTTAGATGCAGTTATACCGGATGGTTCAGCCTAGATGTTCCAAGCTATAATTTCAACTATTTTTTAATTTAACAAAATTAACTTTTGCTAGCATCTGTCTTACATTCGCGTTATAAGCAACATTCCACCTTTTCCGGTTAGTGCGGGCAAATTTGTTTCCAAAATCAATAACGCTTTGGATTTTTTCTGGCAGATTATTATCATTAAGTAATATATTCTTTATTCAGTCATGTATATTAGTTGAGCGAAAACTTAAACAGTTCGTCGCTAGAGGGAGTTGAAGTAAAAATTGAGGTTTTTCATGAATTTCATATTTAAAGCTGCTAAAAAAAGTCACATAGCGGTTAGTGTCATTACAAAATTGAATAGATAATGAAACATTGTCTTTATTTAAACTTTTCAGACTGTTTAGTGGGCAACTTTGTCCAAAAACGTAATTTCAAGCTATTTTCAAGGCTTTACTTTGCTCTATGTTTCTTTCACGTATCGAAGATTTTTTTCTCGTTAAGGGAAAGAAGCAGTAACCAAACTTTTATTCTAAATCATAAAAAGGATATATTATCATCCAAAATTGTTTTGAAAAATTAACTTGAACATCGACTGTTTCTGTAGCAAGAAAAACAAAACAGTAAATAGTTGACTTGTTAAAATAAAAAATATAAAGTTTGACAGTTTAGAATAAGAGCTTACTTCTTCCTCTTTCGCTTCATGGGAAGAAACCATTCTTCGACTGAAAGAAAGGTGGTTCTGAAAAATATACTTAAGTAAAGTGTAAACTTCTCAAAATGGTTAAAATAACGTTTTTTGACAAAGTTGGCCACAGTCTAAAAAGTCAAAATAAAGACATTTTCTTATTAAATATTTAATTATGTAATGACACTGGCTACTGAAAATTTTGTAGCAGATTTACAAATAAAATTCATGACCATCTCATATTTTTACTTTAACGCTCTCTATCGGCTAACCTTGAGTAACCAACGACTATTAAACTTGTTAGCTAGGCTGAATCATCCGGTCCTTAGGGCGGTATCCCCACTCTTTCCCCCGCGCAGCCATGTTTGACTAACGGATTTTAAATTGTAAGATAATTTTTCTTCGCAACAATTAAAAGAGACCCATTTGTCTTTGCTTTGTTTTCCCTAACAGCTGAAAATGTTTTGCTTCTAACTGCACCTGTATTATGCTCATAGGCGTCCTAAGTCTAAGCGAAGACGATGAGCTTCAATTTGCGAAGCTACCTGACTGAATACGTTTTAGAGAGGTGGACGGAGGAGTAGCGGCTATTAACCGGATATTAAAAATAACCTATAATTCTTTTCTTATCGAATGTAATGTAGTAATGTAGCTAACTTAAATGGTAATACCTTCATTAATAGAATTGAAAAACAGTAACAATCGTACCTTACGAAATGTTATAACGGTTAACCTTGAAACAAATTAGAGTATCGAGGTAAATAGATTATTTATTGTAAATAAAACAATTCTTAACTTCAACAGGTTTTTTCACCGTTATTGGACGTTTTGGAATGAGAAATCAAGTCATCTCGACGCAGATATAGAAAACCAAGATCAAGTTATGAAGATTGATTGTTCCTATAGCAACACCAACTGTTTACTTTTAATCTTGCCTTAGATAATGACGTGTAGAAACGTTGAAATACGTATATGGCTAAAATAAAAAAAAACTGTTGAAATTAAAAATTGTTTTATTTACAATAAATTAAAATTAACTTCAACGAAGTAAAGCCCGAACTTATAAATTGAATAGATCATGCCTGTTTCCTAGCTTCTTTATAGTTTATGAGATTACAAAAATACAGGGTGATTCATAATATATGGGACGCTCCTAGGGGTGGAAGCAGAATCTTGAAACCATGGAAAAATTTCCTATAAACGTGGGTCAGCAAACTCTTTTATACGGAGTTACATCCTTCTAAAGATGAAGCAGTGTAATCACTTTCTTGACGATAATTTTTAATTTTTGTAATAAATTAAGTTGCTATCAAGCTCAGAGTGTTTTCTGAAGATGCGATAATAGTCGGAACAAATCTTGAAGATACGTTCTACGTATCAACACAATATAAAAAGAGTTCTAATAAACATGGATCTGAAAAAACTTCTTTATGAAGTTACAACACTGGAAGAAGTAATAGTATGAATTAATTGTTGAAACTTCTAGAGGCTCCGTAAGGAAGTGTTTCCTGACGAAGTTTGTGCAGTAGGTATCTTAAGAAAAAACTTCAACCTTCATGGTCACTCGATTTAACAAAAACATTGAATTATCTAAAAAAAACTGTTGGATTTAGCAACATTCAACAAGATTACGTCTTTTGTTACTGAAGGTTGTAATTCCGCAACGAAACTTTTCTGGAAACTTTTGTATTAAATTGTAATTTTTTTTTTGTTTGCTATATGTCATTAAAATATTTGCACCTATTTTATGGTCATCCTGTAATATGTGACAAAATAGAACGTTAAGAAAGCATGTCTTATTTCTTGACATGCAAGAATAAAGAAATCTCATCAAATTGTCAAAAATGAATCTATTTTAGAGATTATACTCCGGGAAAATGCATCAGCCAATAGAAATGCAACGGCTAACCAATCATAACCTATATTTTAGCGATAATAAGGCATGCTAGTCCGAGTAGCACAAAATGCTTCGCTACATTGTTGGCTTTTTGCGTAAAATGTTTCGCTAGATGAATTGATTTTAGAGGTGTGTGGAACTTGTATCCATAGCAACGAAATAAACAATATTTTATATTATAAATAGCAATTTTTATTTACTCTGTAATAAAATGTGTTACGTTTACGTTACCATACCATACTGTGTTTTTTTTGGGATAGAAATAGAACACGTTAATTTTATGGTTTATTCACCAATTTATGCAGATCTTTTACGTCGATGTACTTTTACGGTTATGGTATAAACCGAAAAACTTTCTAGACGAACTCACAACAAAATTTCCTTAAGTTAATCCAAAGAAGTAATCCTCTTTGGATTTACTGAAACCAAAATCACATTCTTGCGGTAAAATCTCCAAATTGACGTATTTCGAATGTTGGAATCGAATGTTTTGGTTATTTTTCCTGGTTAACAGACTCATGTGGTATTAAAATAATAATAAAAATAAAATGTAATTATTCAACAAAAAATAAATTTCTGTGTAAACTTACAGAGTAGACTGGGAAGTTCCAATTAATTCATCTTGAGATTTCAAGCTAAAACCACTTGAACTAAAAATTAATTGGATGTACTATAAAGTGGGTACTTAACATATCTATATTCTACAACTAGCTAACGTTTTTTAGTTAAAGTAATTTAAAATGAATTGGTCGTCGAAAAGAGGACTTTTTTTATATTTGTCTTTGTGTATTACTATAGAAAAATAATAAAAAATATAAACATCGAATGCAACAGTAAGTTTTATTTTTTTATAATTTTAAATGTATATCTGATTATGTAGCGGGCATTCCATTATTGTGGTAGACCTCAGATAGATTGTTTATTATTAACTTGTTAAATTAATGAAATTTGGGAACGTTTAATTGACCGCAGAAACGCGTTATGCAGTATATAAGTGCTGAAAATGGTTGTACCGATTTAGCCGAAAGTGATATCGACAATTTTATATCAAATTGAACATCCTATATTTTGTATTTTTATATATTTTGTCTCTAGCTGAAGGTGATATCACAATAAATAAATCAAAAAAAACGCCAATTTGGTGCGTAAAATTGTGTATTTTGTCTCAAATTTTTCCAGTTGTCACTCGTACCCTCTCTACGTCGCTATTTACGATGGGGGCGCCAAAATAAAAGACGAAACAAAAGGGGTTTAGGTCACAACTCCCACTGATCACAACCACCACAGCGTATTATCCTCAATTCAGTGATGGTCATAACGCCACGTTGGTTATAGCCCTAACTTATACATTTTAGTCACAACTCCCACTTTTCGTTTCGGTCACAGCCTCAAATTTATTTCATGGTAGCAATTTCCAACTGCCTTAACTAGACGTTGTGACCAAGAAAGTAATTGGGGATTATGACCAACATACACTGTAAACTGAAAAGGTTGATAACTCTACCTTTAAAGGTATTACCTATATCCAACCTTAAGGTATAATATAAATACCTTGTAGTAAGGTATAATGCAGCCATTTTACCTTAACCGATATTATTGTACCTTAGTTAAAGGTATAAAGTTATACCTCAAAAGGTATATCCTTCTACCTTGAGGTCAAATTGATGTTTAATGCGGAGGTATAAGAAAAAACCATGGGGTACATTTTTAAACCTCAACCCACTTTAATGTACCTCATGTTGAGGTAAATAATTCCATCTCTAGGTATAAATTTATACCTCAACGCCTAAACCGTTACTAATCCAGAGGTAGAAGAAAAAACCTTGGGGCATTTTTTTTACACCTCTAGCGATTTTAATATACCTCATTTTAAGGAATAAAGTTCTGCCTCCTTAGTATAACATTATTCGTTAAACCCAAAACCCTGACTAATACGAAGATAGAATAAAACACGTTAAGATATTTTGTAACACCTTTACTGATTTTAATGTACGTTATTTTAAAGAATAATGTTCCTCCTGGAAGGTATAACTTCAAACCTGGAAGCATTTTTCTTAATTATACAAATTTTACATTAATTGTTTAGGAACTAAAATTCAACCTTGATGCTAAAAAGTGTGGCCAATATAGTGCAAAAATAAATTTAATTATTTATTGAATTTTAATCTTACAAAACTTTTAAATTCCATACATTTTCTACTGTATTTTAATTTTTATTAGCAGTATGAAGATTTTTCAACAGATTAATTTATTTTCGCTTAAGAAAGACAATGAAATAAATCAGATGTAACAGTTTATACATAATTATATTTATTTATTTAATTTAGTCAAAATATAATACTTAACATATAAAAAATAAAATTAATCAAAAACAAAACGATATACCAAAATAAGTATAAATAAACATTACATGAAATAATTACAGCATTTTATTAAGGACCCACGCAATCTGTGCCTTGTATCGACGTAGCGGCTCTTCCAGCACACAAACATTGGCCGACAAAGAACTTAATGTTTTTGCTGTACTTTTTGGGTACTGTATGTTAAATAAAAAATAATGGCTAGAGTAGCTTCCAGTGCTTCTCTGAAGGACTTCACCTCACATACTTTTGTATGATCCGCACACACACAGCATAGTATGTGAAATTATTTGTGCCGGAACACGATGTTTCCTCTGCCGCTACCGGCACAATAGAACGTAGTATTCCAGGCTTCTGCAATTGAAAGAAACTGTGCATTTAGAATAAACTCCTTTTTTGCATAATATTTTTATAAACTACCTTTTTTAATTAGTTGAAGAGGATTTTCCCTGAATAAGAGTGGCAATAGTATGAGAAATGATTCCCCTTCGGTATCGGAAAGTACACACAATAATAATTAGTTCTACACTTGTACTGTCGATATTTCGTATGCTTACCAAATAAATTTAAATTACAGCCTTTGTCGATGGTCTTAATTTTCATCATAGTTCGGGTGTTTTTCCTCGTTGAAAAACAATTCCATTCTATTGCAAATACTCTCTTTGAAAAACAGCTGGCAACTGTAATTTAAACATTAAAATTTGTTTTACAAACTCCTTTGCAAAATTGTAGTTTATTTCATCTCCAACAATCTGATCAGCATAATCGAAACTATCAATATTTCCATGTGAAGGATTCTCATAGATAGGTACTAATGAGGACTTCTGATTTAAATTTTTTATTTATAACACAGTCATGTTTTCGGTAGCATTTAATAACATACTTGTGGGTCTTCTTACAGTGGACAATATAAGAAGATACACGCTGGTATGCTTTTAAACAGCTACCAACGTAACATACTATATTGGACTGCGTTAAATAATAATGGACAAACTTCATATGTTGCAACATCAATTGCAAACGAAAAAAAGTTTTACCACAGGTATAACAAACGTACATATTTAGTTTGTAAAATAATTACAAATAAGAAATTTAACTTACCACTGCAGGAAACAACGTCGATTTATGTTTAACACTTTTAACGTTCTAAACACTTTGACTCGGCTCGTCAGCTTTGATGCCAGTGCATAGATATAAATACAATCCGAAGTGCAATTGTTACCTACCCTCTTGCTATTTTACCCCACTTCCACTACCCTCAAACAATGGCAGGTAAACCCAACATTCCAAAGTACATACTTATCTACTTAGCTATGACGAAAGTCCAGTTGCCAAACAAAAAGCCTTTAGAAAACGATGGCAACTTTTACGGTTAAGATAATAATTAATAAATAAATATTCTTGCTTAACATATAAAAAATAAAATTCTGATTAGGTATCTTTGGTATGGTCTTTTTTAATACCCGATTGTTTTCCGCATAACGAAAAAAAGTTCAAATAATAGCCGTCAATATACAAGGCACAGATTGCGTTGGTCCTTAATAAAATGTTGTATACTTATTTTACTTAATGTTTATTTATAATTCTTTTTGTATCTCTTTTTGTCTTTGTTCAATTTTATTGTTTATATTTTAAGTATTATATTTTGACTAAATTAAATAAATAAAAATAATTATGTATAAACTTTTATATCTGATTTATTTTATTGGCTTTCTTAAGCGAAAATAAAATGTGTTGGAAGATCTTCACACTGCTAATAAAAATTGAAATACGGTAGAAACTATCAGGATTTTAAAAGATTTAGAAGATTAAAATTGAAGTAAAAATTATACATTATTTATACACTATATTGGCCACACTTTTTAGCATCAAGGTTGAATTTTATTTTGTAAACAATTAATGTAAAAACTTGTAGAATTAAAAAAAATGCTTCCATGTTTAAAGTTGTACGCTAGAGGAAGAACATTATTCTTAAAAATAACGTGTATAAAAATCAGTAGAAGTGTTATAAAATATCTTAACGTGTTTTTTTCTAGGTAGAATGATATCCACCTCTTGAGGTGGAATTTTATATACCTTTCAGTTTACAGTGTATATATGTACTGTATACAGTTCGGCTGGTGACGATGGAAAATTTCTCCTTAAAAGGTATTTTTTTATTCCACAAAGGTAGAAAGTGCTAAGTATCGGTTAAGGTATTTTATTATTGTTGAAGACGTTTATTTTTCTACGTTTATTGGGATATTTGAGGTAGAATAAAACACCTTAAGTTGTAAGGTTTAAATAAATCTCTTGGGGTATTTCTTTCATCCTTTAATTCCGGATTATACCTTTAAAGGTAGATACAAATACCTCAATGTTTGGACTATACCTTTTTTCAACCTTAAAAAATAACAGTGTAGAAGTTGAACGTTATGACCAGCGTGAGGGTTGTGGCTAGGTCCCAATAAAGATGCTCAATCAATTTGAACCCGTCATTGTGTATTCTAGCCATAGAAATATGGTTTATGTGAACGAACGAATTATCCTGATAGAACAGAACTCCAGCGCATAATATTCCTCGTTTTTTTCTTTCGATAAACACGGTTATAGTGTGTCCACGTTTTAGGTAATCGATTAACACAATTCCATCAGCATCCCAGAAAATTATTGCCGTAATTTTGCCAGGGGATGGTACCATATGAAATTTACCGGAAGGAAATTATTCCTTGTGTCATACCCAAACCCAACTCCATACGTTAGGGCTTCGATTCCGGATCAATATGAACTGTGACAGGTCCGGTTTGGTAGTGGGTTGGACTGTTCTATTAAATAAACAAATGTTCTGCTCGTCTTGCCACAGAATAGAGAAGAAAATCTGTATTGCAAGAAATTCAATGCGCCTCTTATCTAACGGGGCTCAAACTACCGTCTGTCTATAAAGTACCCCCCTCCCCCTAACTAACTTTTGAACGACTTTATATTTTACCACAGCTTTTGGTGTGCTTTAGTGGGAAATAAAATACTATTTTTTAGCCAAAAATTAAATTTTGTGTTATTCAAAATGGCGACTAGGCGCCATTTAAATTTTTTTTTAAATATGAAGGAGGGTCGAGTGACACTTCATTTGAAAGGTCTTTTAGTTCTACGTCTGATTCTAGAGTTTCAAAGAACAATATGCAGCTATAACAAAATGGCGGATTTTAATAAATGGACTCGCTCAATACTAAACTTTTTTTATTTTTTTAGGCAAGGTCGAGTGACATCTCATTTGAAAGGACTTTTAGTTCTGCATCTGATCCTAGAGTTTCAAAGAAAAATATTCAGCTATAACAAAATGGCGGATTTTAAGCAAATGGACTCACTCAATTCAAAATTGTTTTGATTTTTTATCCAGGGTCGTGTGACACCTCATTTGAAAGGTCTTTTAGTTCTGCGTTTAATCCTGGAATTTCAAAGAAAAATATCGAGCCATAACAAAATGGCGGATTGTAAACCAATGGACTCAATCGGTTCAAAATTGTTTTGATTTTTGTATCCAGTAGTCTACTTTTTCATTTGCAGGACAAAATTATCCCAAAAATAACTCAGGTCGCTGGAAATAATATTGAAAACGTTATGTTCCAACAAGACGGTGCGCCGCCTCATTATTATAGGCCTGTTTCTGACTTTCTCAACGGACATTTTCTTGGAAGATGGATTGGTAGGCGGGAGCCTGTAGAATAGCGGGCTCGCTCCCCAGATTTAACCCTCTTTAATTTTTTTATATGGGGATATCTGAAATCGAAAGTGTTCAGAACCCGTCCAGAAACAAATGAAGAACTGGAGCAACGCATTACAGAAGTTTGCAAAAATATCACTCCAACAACTTATGAAAATGTAAGGCAGGAATTTCATAACCGACTTTTTATGTGCCAAGAAGTGAATGGTGAACATTTCAAACACTTAATTTAATTTCCTTTTGCTTTAATTCTTAGTTTTTTAAATAGACTTCTTTATCTTCAAATTTATCATTTTGTTATGGCTGAATATTTTTCTTTGAAACTCTAGGATCAAGCGCAGAACTAAAAGACCTTTCCAATGAGGTGTCACTTGACCTTCCTCTCCATTAAAAAAAAATTGTAATGGCGCCCAGTCGCCATTTTGGATGATACAAAATATAAATATGGGCTAAAAAATAGTACTTAATTTCTCATTAAAGCACACCAAATTTTGTAGTAAAATATGAAGTAGTTCAAAAGTTAGTTGGGAGTGGGGGGGGGTTACTTTATAGACACAGTGTATAAAGACATCTACGTACACTCTGAGTGAGTGGGAATCGAACTTGCTCGCTTTTAGCTCCGCTGCTCAAGTCCCCAGCAATTAATTGCATTAAATTTGGTTTTCAACTTAAACGCAAGTTGTCTAATAATCCGATTGGGACACACAGTACTAATACTTTTTTTTACAGTTTTCAAAACTGTTTGTTAAACATTAAAATATATTTTACTACATTAACAAGAGCTCCAAAATGCGCCCAATCGCATTGTCAAAAATCTCCTAATTTTCTTATGTAAATTTAAATATAACTACGTATGGGTAATCTGATTGCCTGAAAATATTTGGTCTCACGACAATGTCTTTGACACCACTTTAAAATCAATTGTATCGAACCCTGGTGATAGGCTTTGTAATCTTATTGACTCTGACAGCGGAATGGCATTTCGAAACTGTAGCAATAAGATTTACATAAGATGACCTTAGTGTCTAACAGGATGTAGCTTGGGTAAGTGAACCTTATCGATAATCGACCCACCTACCCCAAAATAAACAAATAACGCGTGTTTTCGATGATTAACTTTTCGATTTGTAATAGGATAAATTAAAGGAATCCCCAAGGGCTACATAGACTAGTTATAGTAGATGCGTCTTGTTTTGATGAATACGTTTGTTTGTTGTTAATAATAGACGGTTGTATAAATATACATTGTATGAATAATATTCGTGTTAAGAAATATCTATGAGATAAACAAACACATACGCGACTGAGGTTATCCACAATTATTGTTGTGGAATATCGTAGGTATTTAAAGCAGTTCCTGTAAATGTTCTAACAAAGGTGGTCAAACTGTTTGGATTTGCATAATGAACCCAGAAGAAGTTAAGATATGTAAAACAGTTGCTTTGACTCATCTAAAACAACAACCTCCTCCCGCCAGTACAAATTATTATTAAGCTCCAAATTAAAGTAAAAAAAATGATATTAATGTGAACTGAAGAGCAGTGAAATAAATAAAAATAACTATTCATGAAATACTTAAAATCTATGCAATATAATACCTGGTTGACCAGAATCTAAATGAAGCCTAAACGTATGACATGATATTTACATAGAAATTATATTGTCATTTTTTTAACAGTCTACTTTAACAAAAAGATTTATAAAAAAAATTAAAAATAAGTGGTTTGCAACTTACGGTCCTATACCTTGGCCAGCTAGGTCGCCTGACTTAAATTATTGTATTGTTTATTTGTATTATTACATAAGTGTTATGAGATTTGCTTCAACCTAATTCTGTTATTAATGTCTTAAGGATTTGTCGGCCGACTTTGGTAAGAACATATCCCCACAGGAAAAAATCCATCGTGTCAAATCAGAAAACCTTGCGGGCGAACCTTTCTACTAGGTTGTATTTGTCGAGAAATTTTGTTTGCCTAACAGCACAGTTTGATCCACCAGGCATTAAAATAATACCAACTAAGTCGTCTTTTGGAACACGCACGTTGTTATCCATTGTAACATAATGGCAGTTTTATGTTGCTAACAATTTCGCAACTCTTTCAAATGACAACTATTATTTTAAATTGTTTGGCTATTAATTTAATTTCATAACTAGGGAAATATTATATACGACTTTTTCTGTAGCACAGTGTAGTTTTTTCTTACGCTACCCCATAGTATTTTGATACAATCTGATACGAGAAGATCAGTTGTTTTACAAAAATAAAAAAAAAATATAGGTTGTCATTAAAAATGAACAACTTGCATGTTGTATCTTGAATCCCAGTAAGCCATGCAATAAATGAAATACATGATAGAATACAGGACAACATTTTGAACAATTTGTATTAAAAACTTTTTTTGGTAAAAACATTTTTAGCAATACAGCGGGGTGGGGGGTGCTGTTATCCAGACTCACCCTATATTTTTAATAAACATTGGCGAAATGTGATGAATGACAAAATCTGAAATGAAAAAATCAACTAATACGTTTCCCTTCGTTTATTGTTTTTATTATTGTAGAACATTGTAAAGTTACAAGGAAGTAAGCTACGATTAAATTAAATCAATATACAAGCCTTGATTTAATGTTTAAGTATACAATAAATTGTTCAAGTTTATGTATTTTCTTCTTTAAGTAGTTATATAATTGATTGCATAAAATAGCAGACAATAGTTATTAGTTAAGTACAATAATAGGTAATCTATTGGAAACATACATAAAATTGACAAAAATGCGTTGCTTAATCATTTTTAAATTAGGAACAGTGTTTAGTATTTAGATAAATCACATTTAATCACTTATAATTTAACAGTGAACTTTTTTAAAGCCAGGTATACGTACATACCCAGTTTGAAAGACAGTTTTATCACTAGCAACGTTCAGGGAATACGTAAGCAGTTTTTCAGCTGCCAGGGGGTGCCAAACTCCAAACGTACAAGCCGGGTTGTCTTCCCCATCGTAATAATGACACTTTCTTGTCACTCGCACCGACGGAAGATATTCAAACATATCTACATAATCGCAATGCGGCAGCAATACGGATAGACCTGAAAATGCAAATGCAAAACGTTTACACATATTTTTTTAAAGAATTGATAGTTCTTATATTAAAAAACAAAAACAGAATCGAAGTATACAGGCTGTTTCAAATTCGAGCCCCACCATGGGGATCTCGCTTATTTGAAGAGATAGAGAGTTGGTTAAATTGAGGCAAAGTTGCCAAATTTTATGCCTAACAATAATCTGTAAAGAAATTTAAAGTAGCCACTCTGGTTTTTTAGATATCTGAAAAAAACTGAAATTTTGGATTTTTCATTTTCGGCTATAACACCTTTATCATTTATGCTGCATATTTCTAGTTAATGCATTATTAGGACACTTTTTTATGCTGAATTAAATTATTTATAAGATTTGATGTAACTGTTACCATTGTCCATTTTTAACTGTCAACTTTCTTTTTCTTATGAGCGGCATTTTAAATTCTTTGATATTTGAATAGAGTTTTTAATTCTGATTTCAACGATGTGTCACACTTTGCATTTTGTTTAAGTTTTGAGCATTTTATTACAGAAAATATAAATTTCATAAGAGTGCCATGGAAAGACCACGTCATTTAATTTATTTTGAAAAAATTCTAGTAGGCCAAGAACTGATGGAAGTAAAACAAAACACTTCTCTTATTTACTTTTACTTTTAGATACATTAAGTATGCGAAAATTTCAGGAAATTATGTTTTGTGCAAAAGCAGCAGGTTAAGTTATTTTTTACAAATAGCAAAGTTTCTAACATACACAATTTACTAAAAATTCAACTTGCAGTTTTTATGTTTGCAACTGACATAACAAATTTGAATAACAGGTTAAATAAACACAACAGATAACACTAGAACTACACTAATACGAACACTTATTAAATAAATGTTCAAAACATTTGACACATTTGTCAAACATGCTCAGAAGCTCGTCTAAAATGAACTTTCTAATATGCGTGTTAGTAACCGTGTCATTCATTTGTTTTTGTAAAAAATAACTTAACCTGCTGCCTACGCTCAAAACAAGGTTTCCTGAAATGTTCGCATACTTAATGTATCTAAAAGTAAAAGTAAATAAGAGAAGTGTTTTGTTTTACTTCCATCAGTTCTTGGTCTACTAGAATTTTTTCAAAATAAATTAAATGACATGGTCTTTCCATGGCACTCTTATGAAATTTTTATTTTCTGTAATAAAATGCTCAAAACTTAAACAAAATGCAAAGTGTGACACATCGTTGAAACCAGAATTAAAAACTCTATCCAATAATGATAAAATTTAAAACGCCGACCATAAGACAAAAAATTCACAGTCAAAAATGAACAATGGCAACAGTTATACCAAATCTGATAAAAAATTTAGATTCAGCATAGAAAAGTGTCCCAATAATACGTAAACTAGAAATATGTAGCATAAATGATAAATGCGTTATAGCCGAAAATAAAAAAATCTAAAATTTCAGTTTTTTTCAGATATCTGAAAAACCAGAGTGGCTACATTAAATTTCTTTGCAGATTATTGTTAGGAATAAAAGAGCGGCCGTAGCTCAGTGGTACGCGCGCGGACTACCAATACAGCGGATTCGGGTTCGATCCCCGGCCCGGTCGTTCCCCAGGAAAACCTCTTTGGAGAAAAAGTGCATGCACTTCCTGTGGTTCGGAACCCACGTTAAACTGTAGGTCCTCTATATCTGTCTGTGCAAAATATCTATCGCCACGCACCAAACACAGACATAGGAGAGAGGTAGCCAACGCCTTGAGTAGGGTATGGCACTATAAGAAGAAGTTAGGCATAAAATTTGGCAACTTTGCCTCAATTTAACCAACTCTCTATCTCTTCAAATAAGCGAGTTTCCCATGGTGGGGCTCGAATTTGAAACAGCCTGTATTATAAATAAAATAATTATAACTTCAACCGGTATTTATTTTAGCCATATACGTATTTCAACGCGGCATTTCCAAAGACAACATTAAAAGTCAACTGTTGAAGTTGCTATAGAAACAGTAGAACTTTATGACTTGATCTAGGTTATCTATGTTTGCAGATGATTTGATTTCTGATTCCAAAACTTTCAGTAGTGGCAAATTTAAGAACTCAATTTGCTAATTCATTAAAGGTACAGTTTCTAAATGTTTGTGAATTGTAAATGCTTCTAGTATTTTTAATTTACGTTTGTCGTCACAAAATGCAAATATTTTATAGTATTATGAAATGTCATCAAATGATTATATTCTAAGAAGTGTTTGGGCCGGCGGGTGGTCTAGTGGTTAAAGTCTCAGGCTTTGAAACTAGACTCCCAATGGCAGTTGGTTCGAGTCCACTGCTCGTCGGTAATTTTTCTGAACAAGTTAAATCCGACGGGTCCATGGATGGTGTATGTAGGTGTGCATGTTGGGTTGCATGTCTTTCAGGGGTGGGGCATGTTAGACCGGTGAAGAGCACTTAGTGTGCTGAGCCCGGGTAGGGGGGTGGGATGGGAATCATGGGGTCGTGCTCACGCACGGCTTCATAATTCTTTAAAAAAAAAATTTTTTTAAATAAATAAGAAGTGTTTAGCGTAATTGGTTTTATGTGGGTGGGTACAGTATTTGCATCGACACGATTAAATGTATTCTCTGTACCTAATATTAAAATTTCTTATTATCTGACCTATATAAACCGTGTTACAGTGGGAGTAGTTTAATTTTTCAATGCATGATTTGGTCACCTATAGATATATATTTTTTTTAATACGAGTACAAAACCAGCTTTTACCAAGTCATCAATTTCTATTGTTTTTATAGCAACGCCAACTGTTTCCTTTTAATCTTGTCGTTGATAATGACATGTAAACACGTTTAAATAAAATATTTACGTTATTAATTATTTTGTTTATAATATATTAATGTGTCTTGCTTAACACCAACTAAAAACTAAGATGTGAATTCTTGAGTGAAAATCTTGATGATAAAAAATTTTGTTATCCAAAAATGCTTTCTTGGGGAGTTTATCAAAGTTGCAGAAAAAAAACAGAAGAATGGCAATTACTTCAGAACGGTTTAAGTAAGAGCGACCAAACTTTACAACAGTTTGTTGAGATACTTTGATGCAAAAAAGAAAAATAAAACATAAAACAAACTTCTCAATAGTGTCACTACTGTAACTAAAGTCAAAGTATTTAAAATCGTAGCTGCTGCAATTTTAAGAACAGGCTCGAAAAATGTTTGTTCCGGTCTTAAAAGAAATATTAATCATAGGCTCCGAAGAGAGATATAAATGAGACCAGCACTGATTAAGTTTTTTTGATAATAAAAAACTATTGATTTTGTTAGATTTATTGAAAAAAAATTTTTAAGATACTAGAAAACCAAAAACTCGTCCGCAGAGAAAGTTTGTTAAGAAGGGGACAATTGACCCTCCAAAATATTCCTGCGCTTAAAAACTACGTAGTGACCCTTATTCTACTACCACTCATGAGCAAGTTAGCTTAAACAAAAAAGTTTTTAACGTCTCCCATTTATCAAAAAAGGAGGCATAAATTTTCGATTTTTAAAAATTCAGAGAAGGCGTTACGGAAAAATTAGCGGACTGGCACATAAACCAATCGTGTGGCCAGTTTTAAAGCAGTATGTTTTTGAAAAAGTCAAATTTTTTTTTTTTTTTCAATAGTGTTGAAATTTTTGACAGCTTGTAACATTGTATACCTTTAGAACATTTCCAATATCAAATTTTAACCCTATCTGATAACTCGTTTTTTAGTAAATAAGCGTTAAAATTAAAAATTTTCAAAAATTTATAGAAAGCGTCAGTCGCAGAGAAATTAGCGGGCTGGGACACAAACAAAATTGTACGGATTTATAACTCTATTAACCTACAAAACTTAAAACAAAAGTCGGGTAGTTAGTATTTGAAAAATTTTGAAAATTTCATTACTTATGACTTTTAAAAAAAAAATTTGCACGGTAACATTGTGTCTCTGCTATTACGATAAATTATTTGAACCCGATCTGTCAACCTGTTTTTAAGTAATAACGCTCTAGTCAAAGTTTTCAAAAAATCGTAGCGGCACTTTTTGATATATTCTGAAGCTCATCGAAATCGGACATATCCACACACCCACCCACAAACAAACATTTTTGTTAAACTACTTTTTTGGGTTCGTGGAGGTCTAAAACATGTATTTCCGCAAAAATCTCGATTTCGAACATTTGCATGCCATCAATACTTCCCTGTACTGAAAGTATAGGAAAGTAAAAATACGTGAAACTCTAGTTTTTGCTTTATCATAATTTAATATCTGCAAAACAGTTTATACTAAAGAGTAAAGACTACCTAGTTAAACGGGCAAGAGTTAAATAAACAAGATTCTTCCATGAACTACAAATAATTTCAAACTTTCGAGCCAAAAATGTGCAAAGGGTCACTGAATAAATTTTAAAATAAAATAAAAATTTGATAATAAACAAATTGCTACTAGAAGATACTTCATCTGATAGCTTTTATTCTTGTTATTCATAATTTTATTATAGCATATGATCAACAACAAAGCTGTACGATATTTACAAAACTGCATAAAAGCTCCGTAAATGATGAAAAATGTATGACCTTCTCTATGCTATTTGTTTTCCTCGTCCATTATTCCTTCATTTATTTAATTTTGTTTTGACATAAAAACCACCAAACCGTCGGTTACTAATGTGGTGTTGTAATATTGTTATAGTGCAAAGTGGCGCAAGATCTTTGTAATTTGAATAAAACCGCAAATTTCAGATTCTTGTATAACAAAACTTTTTAGGGTCACTGACTTTACACAAATGACTCACGTATATAGGAATAAAAAAAATTTAAGACGCCGTCTGCGGCTAGAATTTCATAAAGTGCCGCAAATTTGTACACCATTTCCTGTAGGTACTTTTTATGTATATTTAATGCAAAAATTGTAGAATATGTTTTATAACTATGAGCTATTAGCACGAAGCTAAAAATCTGAAATGATAAAGCTCAACGGAGGTAGTACGTACAGTCAGCAAATTAATTATTTGGAAATCAGAAAAGACAATTTTGAGTTTCTTTTTGGTTTCAGCGGCTAGTTTCTAAGGGGTGGCCTCCAATTCCGTTCTAATTATTGGCGGACCAATATCATTTTGTTGTATTCATGTAGCGACTGTTAACAATTTTTCTGGAACGTCGAGGCTGTGAAATGTTTACAGATCAAACCAGTTTATTTTGAGCCAAAACTTTAGTCTTGGTTTCATTTCGATACACTTCGTATACTAAAGTTTGCGGACTTTTGGCACAACTGAGGGGGTATTTATTTTGATTTGTAAATTGCATCATTTATTTCTTAATAACTTTAGTAAGAAAATAAAGATTAGAAAAAATTAACAAATTGATACCTATACGTTAGTTTACATTTGTAGTTATTAACATTGAGTGTGCAGGAAATGATTTTTGGGAGAAACACCAAAACCTCTTCCGCGAGGTTTGTCACTCTTCCTAAAACTACAAATGCGTAAATTGGGTTCATTATAATACAATAATCTACATCTGTTACGAGTGAGTAAATAATGTGATTTTCCAGTCACCAATGCTTAATCGCGATAGACGCAAACTTAATATTGCAGACAGGAACAAATTAAACGAGTAATAGAACAAATTGCTCGAATTAGGAACGAATACAAAGACGTTTATGAGAAATATAAAAAATAAACTAAGTGCGCAATATTAACAACTTCAATAACGTCAACGTGGAAAAGTTCTTCCCATATTTCAACGAAAAGAGACGTGCATCGTACAAGCTGCAGGCAATTAATTATTGCACACAATTTAAAATGGAAATGTTTAGAACATTTCTTTGATTTACTAGTTACTTGAAACAAGAAGGTAATTTAATTATGGGCCTGTTAAACCTGAAATTAATTATAAAAAACATTAATATTTTTCCATTTAAAAGATGTAACGATTATAAACTTGTCTCATTACCTATAGTTGCTAAATTAAGAAGTGTAAAAATGAGAACTTCATAAACTTATAACTTTGTTTTTACAAGTAATTGTTGATCTAGAATCTGAATAAACATATTAAATTATATGTCTTCACGATATATGCACGGTGTAATTAGCGTGGCCGGCGCGGTCGCCTGACTTATCCCCTCTGAACTATTTTCTTTGGAGTACACTAAAGAATCAAACCTACAAATAAAACGCCGCAAACATCAATGATTTGTGAAATAAAATTATTAATGAGTTGCAGTAAATCAATCAAACGTGCTAGAAATAGCATAAGAAGACGTGTTCGAATGTACTTTAACAATGATTTGATGTAGACAATGTAGAATTCAATACATTGTTTATATTTTGTAAAATTTTAACCAGAATACTTTTTTCTGCATTAAATGGAATCGAAACCATAAAGTGGGAGATATCGTTGTAATCAGAATAAATATTTTGCGCTAATACGTCGAAAAAAAGTAGGAGTCGTATTAAAAAAACTAAACCTAATGATGGTTTCGCAAAGCTAGAAACGT
This sequence comes from Ctenicera cuprea, assembly GCA_958336395.1. Classification (NCBI taxonomy): domain Eukaryota; kingdom Metazoa; phylum Arthropoda; class Insecta; order Coleoptera; family Elateridae; genus Ctenicera; species Ctenicera cuprea. The sequence continues at coordinate 15,482,779 of OY284487.1, read as the reverse complement.
CGTATGGCAAATCTGGTTTCTGTGCGATATTTAGAATATCTTTCACAAGTTCAGAGAGAGACGCAAAATAAACTGGTAGTGCATTGAAGTTTTTTTTGTGAGAAAAATTCGTTTTTTAAGAAAAAGATTAAATTCCAACTCATCCCTAGGTCTATGAGCAGACATATTTTTAAAATAATTGTGTATTCGGTTTTGAAGCAAGATCATTTTGGAACTTTCCATAATTTTGAAAACAATTTTCGCTTCATAGTTAACAATTTTTTAATCATTCTCGAGAATGCCACACTCACACCCACCCACAGAGACATATTTTAAACTTGGTGGGGGCACAAAATCTTAATAATTCTTTTATGTTTTAATGGAATCCACTGTAATGTTGCCAACGCAGTTTTAACAATTTTCTAATGACACAGAACCAAGTTGCAACACTGAGTACAGGGTGTTTGTAAATCGTTTTACAGCTTGTAACTTCGCTATTAATAAAGATATCGAAATAAAAAATTTTTGTTTTAAATGGAGGAATGTATAATTGTATAGTATCAATTTTAAACATCGTCTACTATTTTTGCATAACGGCATGTAACTTTCCTTTTTAAATAGAACACTCTTTATATTTTTAGCTATTTCAAAACGACGCTAAAAATACTTTATGGTGGAACACTTAAATCGAAATTTTGGAGTACAAATTATTTCAAATATATATTACTTAATTAGAAAAATCTGCAATTTAAATTTCAATCATGCAAAAATAGTTGGTAATGTTTAAAATTCGTACATATAGCATTTTCTACAATACATTTAAAATTTAAAACAAAAACAATTATTTCGTTATCTTTATTAATAACGAAGTAACAAACTGTAAAGCGACTTACAAACACCCTGTATACAGGGTGTTTCATTAATAATTGTCCATAGAGTAACTGGAGAATGCTTGACCCAAAATATGACGATTTAACCTAAAACACTTAGATAAAATATGACGTGCCATTTTCACAAAGAAAGCTATTATAACAGTAACTAATCTTCCACTTTTCAATGGAAATTGACTGTCTGACAGTTAAACATAAACAAATAACATCAGCCTACTACACCTTTATCAATAGACAAGAGGACAATATTAATTTACTTAGAAAATAATGAGGAAACAACCTAAATACGTTTATCTTTAATCGTTGTATTTTTAAATAAAACACCTTGTATCTCGGTTAGGAGGAATATTTTATCTAAGTGTTTTAGGTTAAATCGTCATATTTTGGGTCTAGCATTCTCCAGTTACTCTATGGACAATTATTAATGAAACACCCTGTATATATATATTTTTTATGAACATCTATGTTTATTTGCAAGCTGACCTAAGTGGTCATTCAGCAACTTATGTGAGTTTTAGTATACATAACATGTGAGGCTTTGTCCATTGACGCCATTGACAACCCTGTATATTAAACGCGGCCCCTTCCGCCGTACTCAACTTTTTGACTGCGTCCTGCGCCGCCGACCTTCCCATTCTTGGTAGCTGCACTTGATAACCCAAATATTATCTATTGCGAAACGCGAAAAGCGGCACGATGACAGTGGAACCCTCCTGGTTGACATACTACAGCCCCGCCCCGCAACAATTGTCACCATCGCTTGCAATGGTAAACAACTTTGAACATATTTTTAATTTTGAACATATTTTTAATTTTTCAAAAAGAATTATTGAAAACGGTCAAAAATATATAATTTTTGGAAGTAGCCAACAAGGCCGCCAGATTTTCCTAAAAAAAGGAGAGGCACAAACTATGGTTGCTTCTTTGACGAGAAAATCAATATAAATAATAATAATAACCATTATTTACATTGATTTTAACCAAAGCTAAGCTGAACAAAAAGGAACCTGTATAAACTTGCATAGTTGCATATGATTCATTATGTCTATCGTGTCATCTGAATTCTGAGAATATTTTTTGCAATATTTTGTCTATTATTTTAAACGCACTAATTAATTATTTAATTAAATAGGTATGAGTTTTAGTATTCCTTGTAATACAGCTATAATAAACCAATTTTTAGTAATAGTTTTCACCAATATAATAAATCAAACAAAAATTTTTTATAATAGGCGGCGGCTCCGGGTCCGTGTCCCATGTAACACACCGAAATATAAAATAATGAAATACCATAAGACAATTTCTAAAGTATAGGAAACTCCAAACAAACTGCTCATTCATTTTTATGAACACATTTTTGTTGTGTTTATGGTAAAATGCTACTGCTTGTGCTCCCTGGCACGTTTCTAATAAAATAGGCAAAAAGAGCACTTCTTTTGTGATTTATTGACAATGCATTTCTCATTTTGTCCACAATTAATTGCATCTTTAGTCATTTTCAAACTATCATACTCATTTAATAAGTCAATAGTCATGGTATGGTGTGGTAGAACGGCGAGCTTTTCTTTCGTTTTCCAAAAATATATAAACAAACGATTTATGTGTCATAATTTCTTCATCAAGAACTAAATGGTAAAAATACAACCAGTGTCGATTTGAAAACGTACAAAATACTGCTAGGTGGTATATCTAAATTACAATCAGCTTAATACACAATTTCGTTGAAAACCTTGAAAACCAGCAGGATTTTTGTTAGATCATCAGGATGATTCGACTTACTATATCTCACGTTTAAATCACGTTTCCACAAGAAACTCCGTAAATTCCTTTCACAAATGAATGCTATCACACAAGTTTATTTATAAATTCTAGCTTTACTTCGTTCAAGTGCATATTTATTGATTTTATAGGTATATAAAATACTTAATTACTTCACCAATATTTGTTTATTTTAACCTTATACGTTAGACATACTAGAAGCTTTTGAAATTTACAAACATTTAAAAACTGTACCGTTAATGAATGAGCAAATTGATCTCTTAAATTCTCCTCTACTGGACGTTTTTGAATAAGAAATCAAGTCATCTGCAGACGATTACCGAGATCAAGTCACCAAGTTCTACTGCTATAACAACACTAACTGTTTACTTTTTCATATAACCTTTGACAATGCCATGTAAACATGCCGAAATACGTATAAGGTTAAAATAAATACTGTTGAAGTAATTAAGTATTTCATAAACCTATAATCAATATCACACAAATTACTAGCAACACATTATTATTACAAATTGATTAATATTTACCTAAAAATCCCGACGAAGGTGGATTGCGTCTTAATGGAGTTGGAGAATTTTTCTGTAAAAATATCCAAAGGTCCCATAGAGATCGTGGATTTAAAAGAAAAAATTTGGTTTTGCGATGTTTCTTCCTATAGTCCAAATAATTAGGAAACAAATTAAACTCGGGTTGCTGATACCATTCTTCTAACGTTGCCGTAAAGTTACTAGGGTCCCATGCTAATAATGTAATATTTCGATACATTTTCGACTGCAGAAATCGAAATTCTGGTTTTGTCACTACTTGAGAATTAAGTATGCGAAATGTTGTTTTTTCACCAACATCTGTTTCAAAACCTTCGGTTGGTGCATGGTTAAAACGCAGCACCACATTGTGGGAATCTGAAAACCATCATAAAATTCTCATTAGTATTTAGAATGGATCTGATATAGTTTATTTCATTTGAGGAATTGTAGTTACAAATTGGTCTTTGTCGTGACCGCACAGGAACGTCACTGTAATATTAAATAGGGTTTCGTGCCTATCAGGATTTTTTACAAGAGGCGACTTTAAACTTTAAACAACTTTAGTATATTAACCTTGACATTGCATTAGTTGTGCAATGCAAGGACCAAATTGAACGCATTATTTTTTAATTAAATCGTAGGGCACTGTATTTAATTTTGATTTATTTTAAACCAAAACATATTTCTTGCCATATATTTAGAAAGATAATATCACTAATTGTTGCTTGTTGCAAACACATTTTTCCTTCATTTCCTTTCGAGAAAGCAAAATGGATTAAATTAAACAGCTTATGATTCACGGATGACGTCGAGGTAATTACAGACAATTAACAGGTATTACAAAAAATGCTAACAGGAATAAATAAAAAAGCAAAAGTAATATTGTAATTTATAAATAAAAAGAAATTATAAACAAATACATAGAGATAGAGAGTACGTCAAAATATCAATTTTTCATATGAAACACTGAATATTTGATGTATAAAAATCACTTATTTACTTTAAAGCCAGTAGATACAACAAAGTACCGACACGAATGTGAAAGGGCAACAACAGGTGGCGCTAATCCGCTACACCTAACTGTATTTCTTCTTCTCAAGTTTATTAATCCTATCTACGTTTTGTTTTTAATTAGAGTTTTAAAACTTATTTTTTCTTCAAAAAGAAAGTTCAAATATTCGAAGCAACACAACAAAATATCAAATGTGACAGCGATTTTAGAGCCTCTTGCGGAGAGTGTATTGTTGCCAGTTGAGAAACGTCAAATCGGATCGGTACTTTAGTATACCTACTGGCTTTGATTAACTTGTGAAACTGCCGCTATCTAACGGCACAGCTGTGCTCTATGTAGGGTTTATACATACAAGGTTCATACGAAAGAATCTTTATATGTTTCATCCCCAGCACCATTTTAGTTTGTAATTTTGTTATTCATAGATCACACTACTCAAGAAGGTTGCACTTCACAGTAACAGAATGCTTTACTACATATTTCTAATCAGACTTGGGTAGTATCTTATCTTAAAGTATCGAGATACTAGTATCGAGATACTTTTTGTAGTATCTTACATTATTTAAGATACATTTTTATACATAGTAACTGTATCTTATCTTCGATACTTTTTTTTAGGTATCTTATCTTATTTTGAAAGATACTTTTTTTACCTGCAATTTTAACGTTCAGTATTTGCTGCAAAATGCGGGTTAAATGTTCTTGGAAATGTTATTACTAAAAGTGGATGCTTATTGCTTCCTCTTTATGGATGGCCAGGTAGATTTTCCTAATTTTAATACTTTAAACCTTTAAAGCTACGTGGGCCCTACTATAAGAATGAAAAGGGTCATAGATGATTAGATGAATGACGTATTTGGGAATAGGGAAATTTTAGCAGGTCAAATTTGAAATTTCTTGGAATTGTTTTCAGAACAGCATTCTTGCTACTTCCTTCTTAATATTGAAATATTATGTGGGGGGTGCAGAAAACTTGAAAAGTAACGTTGATTGTAAATTTAAACTTTGTAAACATTTAGTACTTGTATTGCAGTTGATTACAAAAGTTCCAGGTTTGGTTTTTGTGTATACTGTTTTTTTTAAACAATGCTTGGGTTTAATTCATAGGTGTAAATAATAAGTGCAATTAATTAGCCGTTTTTAAAATATATTATAAAAACTCTCTATTTAAGTATTAAAAAATTAGTTAATTGTTATTTCTAATTAGTGTTAGTTTTTATTTTTTGTTAGTAATACGTGCCGCTGAAATACCATGGGTGATACGAATCATTTACCATGGGATAACTTAAAAGAGTTTTTTTATATTTCGGAAAAAGATTTTAAGAAAAATTCTGTTTTTAAAGTAAAGTGTATAGTGTGCATTAAAGAAAGGTACATCTCTACAAACGCTTCAACATCGTCAAACTTGAGGAAGCATTTAAGGGTAAGAAAATTGCAATTTTTTTATTTAAAATTTGCCGCTAAAGTGTTGTTGAAAGACAGGACCGTCTTAGATTTTTGTAAATTATATATTTATATTAATAATGAAATTTGCAAGTTAGTTGTTTCAAAATGGTAATGCTCAATAAACATCAGGTTTAAATCTCGGTTTAGGGAAATATTTTTTTGCAACTCAATTTATACAATATTGTAAAAAGCAAATTAAAAATATCATCAATTAATTAATAAACGGTCATCAAAACTTTTGATTCATATTTAATAGACACCTATCTGCTATTAAGCAATTAAAAAATTATTTTTAAAATATAATACTGTTGTGCCATCCAGCGCTGCGGTAGAAAGGTTATTTAGTTGTGGTGGCCTTGTTCTAAGCAAAAAAAGAGGGCAGTTAAAAGGTTCTGAATTTTAAAAATTATGTTATATAAATAAATTAGGTAGTTTTGTAAAACAAAAGGAAAAATTACTACTGTATAAAATAAATAAATACATAGTTTTAACAACAATTGTGTTATTATTTCGGTATCTTAAAAGTATCTCAGATACTTTTAATAAGTATCTTGTATCTTATCTGAATACTTTTATGAAATGGGTATCTTATCTTATCTTAGATACTTTAATGACCAATGTATCTTATCTTATCTTAAGATACTTTTATAGAGGTATCTTCCCAAGTCTGTTTCTAATGCGCTATCTTCTAGCAGGTAGATACTCTAGCGGCCAATATTACAGTATGGTTCTAATCCACACTACTACCGCATCCGTATTCCGTTAGGTGGCAGCCCTTTGAATGTCACAAGTTTATTTATTGACGTCAAAAATTTATTTTTCGACGTCAAAAACTTATTGACGTCTAAAACTAAATGATTTATTTGTAGTTTTTGACGTCAAAATTGATAACAGGATTTATTAGATAACTGTTTTTATCCGAAAGTCGATATTTAGTTTAAAAATAAGATTTCCGACGTCTGAAATTTAATTTTTGACGACTTGCAAAGCAAGCTTTAGTGCGACACACCATACTACGAGGATGGGCTGAAATGTCCGTGGAATGGAAATGAAAAACAGAACTTAGCGATTTGAAATTACGTTTATCTTTTAACGTAATCCCCTGCCACCTTGATACATTTAGACCAGCAATGATCCAAAGCCTTTATGCCTTGATAAAATTCAGAACTGTCAAATTCTTCAACATAGGCATCCACGGTAACTTTAACATCGTCGTTTGTAGAAATTTTCTGGCCTGCTAGGTATTTTGTCCGACGTGGAAACAGGTGGTAGTCCGACGGTGCTAAGTCTGGCGAATAAGGCGGATGTGGCAGCAAATCGAAGCCTAATTCGCGAATTTTTGCCATAGCAATAACACTCGTGTGGGGCAATGCATTGTCCTGAATGATATTTTTGTTGGCTAAACCAGGTCGATTTTTATTAACTTTTTGATTTAATTCGTCCAAAAGACTCGCGAAGTATACGCCTGTGATGGTTTGGCTTTTTGGAAGGTAATTAATGAGAAGAATACCTTTTGCATTCCAAAAAATGGAAGCCATTACCTTTCCTGCAGATGCAACAGCGTTTGCCTTCTTTGGAGGAAGAGAACCACTGTGCCGTCCAAGTTTTATCTCTGAAGATAAATCGGCGAATAAACTCCACTTTGTTGTTTCGAAAACGTTCCAAACACTCACGACAAATTTGCATCCGCTCCAATTTTTGATCAACACTGAGCAGTCGTGGCACCCACCTCACGGACAGCTTCTTCATGGCCAACTCTTCATCCAAAATGTACGTTGCGCGTTCTCTGGAGATGTTTACAGCCTCCTCTATCACAAACGTCTTAAACCGACGGTTTTTTAACACCATAGCATGCACTTTGTCAACAATTTCAGGTGTAGGGCGTCCACTAGGGGGTGCATCTTTAACACTTGTACGACCATGTTTAAACTCACGAACCCATTTATCAACACTGAAAAATGAAGAAGCCCAGTCCATCCTCCATCTCATTATGAATGTAGGTTGCTGATAAGCCTTTCGAGAAGAAGTACTTAATGACAACACGAATTTCAAAACTATCCATCTTGTCAAAAACTCTGACACGCTCTTAATTAAACAGCTATCAAAACGAAACTAATCAGAGCAGCGATTTGAGAGTTGACGGTATGAAGGGCTAAACTTGCTAGCGCGCAACAAAAACTGTCTGAAACAGCGCCATCTATCAATCATCCCACGAACTTTTTAACCCATCCTCGTAGTTTGCACTCGTTCCAGCATTTTCCCAAGATAATAGTAAACGTTTCCATAAAACAGTAAAAAGGATGAGCAAAGTGACCATACAATGGACTCATAACGTCCAATACAATAATCTGAATATTTGCTGTTTATTAATGCAAAATTTCTCGGAGCACCGTCTTGCATGAACTATAGTTTTTACACATTAAAAAGCAGTGGGCAACTTTTAGAACTTTGAATATTTGTGTTTGAAGTAACTGTAAACAAAACTGAACATTAAGTCGTACTGTTAGTATTATAAGCCAGTTAACAATAAATCCTGTTCAAAAATCCCGGACTTTTTATAAATCGTTTGAATTCTTTAAGAAATCTGTTTTGAAACACCCTCTATAAACAGATACTAAACATCTAAAAAGGAGTAAATTATATTCTTTACCTATCAAATCTCCAAGATGGGAGTTTTTTAAAGATCCCGCACTAGCAACAATAGCACATGTTGCAAAACGTTTGTTTTCAAATAAATCCTTCCTCGGCAGATATTCCTTAAAAATATTCCTACTAAATGGATAATCTGTTCGTTTAATATTTTTTACTTTTATATTCTTAAATTGGCACAAAATTTCCTGCGAATCTTTATTCATGAAATTTCCTCTACTGCCATTATAGTGTAAGTTGTACGGATTTTTATTTTTATTTCTCAAAACGTTGCCTTCCTCCATAAATACTCTCTTTAACTCTTTAAGTAATTGTTCTTTATAAGCTAAAATTTTTATATCACATTCGTTTGTACTATCGTTTAGCATACATTTGAATTTTGAACTATCCATTCTGAAATCGGTATTCTGCAAATTGGGAAATCTCGGTTTACTATTCTTTATTATAGTTATCGGGTTTTCTTTTGTTGCGTGTTTGATTCTCTTTTTCTTCTCCGTGGAGTTGGAATGCTTCCAAGTGTCATTGAAGTAGCCAGGCGGATAACCTCGATTGTAATAATATATTTGTTGATCGTAGTTATAAACTGCGGTCGGCGTTTGATTTTCTAAGTACATCCAATACTGAGACCACAATAAATACATATAACCGCACATGCCAAAAAATACTAGATTAATGAATACCCAAATTGAAACCACTAGAGCACGCATGTTCTGAAACAAAAATCGTGTTAGAATGATGGTAAAAGTTGTATTTCTAGAATATAATTATTATTTGCTAAACATGTCCTAAGCAATACAAGATGATAAAAGTCTAGAAAACACGATGAATACGTAAAGAAAACAAAGACTTCTTTACAACAGTTAACGATGTGGTTTTATTCAAATATATTATACGTTTTACCTAGAAAACTTAAATATTTAGCAAGTGTATCGCCTCAATCGTTTAAGTAATAACCTCTAGTAAAATCGAGAAAATATTTTCTTTATAGCCTGTGTAAAATAACGTCTTGCATTTAAAGTAGGCGGTATTAAAGTGAGCGAAGCACTTCGCTTGAACTTTCCTATACTTTTAAGCTTTCACATTTTATATTTCCTAAAGTATTTATGCACAACGTTGTAGTACTAACATAAGTGCCGCATTTAGGTGTAAGTTAGTAGGCACAACTCTAGGATCCCCAATGTTTAACAGCTCAAAAAAGTTAACAAACACAGCACAATTTCAAATTTATGAATACATCTTTATAGGAAACAAAAATTTAAGAAAAGCAATAATATACTATAACATATTAGTTATAGCAAATACAATGCCAATAATAAAACAGCAGTGTGGAATTACACACAAAATTTTCTAGCGGTAGGGGCAGCAAAAATACATAGCACCTGAAGACACACGCCCAATCACTCAACAGCTTTTATGGGGCCGCAATGTTACTTCTCTACCGGATGGATGATTCCGACAAGCTATTATAGTCAACCGATCGACATCTGTAGATGGCCCTGTCGCGCATTATTCTCGTTGATTTAGAAAACCAAATTTGTATGAGAAAAAGAAAAAAACGTTTGATTTTTGTAACAAGATATTTTGACATTGAAGAAAACCCGAAAGGACACAGGAAATTTAACAGCTAAAAATTAAAAGAGAGGAGGAAACTTACAAAGCTCATCAAAATAGGACCATCCGTTCGGGAGTTATGATGCACCTCACACATACACACATAAATACATACATATATACTCACTGCTAGGCATTTTCTTTTAAACCCTTTTTTGGGTTTCTAAGTGGTCAAAACATGCGTTTACGTCAAAATCTTGAATTCAAAAGTTTTACTAAAATCAATACTTTCCCTGTGCTGAAAGTGTAGGAAAGTAAAAATAAAAATAGAATATAGTATATTAAAGTATAAGTGGATAAAAAGGTCTTTAAAACACGCGCGATTTTTCGAGCACGACGGCGCAGCCGGAGTGCTCGAAATAGAGCAAGTGTTTTAAAGACCAGTTATCCACGAATACTTTACGCTATTTTTTTTTATTGGTGCACTTTGAAATCATAAATACTGGTATTATTACTACAAAAAATGGAAATAAGAACTAATAATGTAAAATGGTTGAATTCGTGATGTGACATAAGTATACCATTCGTTGTCATGGAAATGAGAAAAACAGAAATTAATTTGCAATTTGTCATCAAAGATTAATTGTTGTCACCGCACCGCTTAAAAATGAATTCTAATATCGATTTTTTAAATAGTAGGGCAGAATCGCGATTAATACCGCAAAAATCTAATAATGCGTATAAAAAAGAATATGACAAGTTCATCAAATGGATGGATGTGCAAAAGGTAACAGATATAAATGAACGAGTTGTGCTTGCTTACCTTCAGAAATTTGTTAGTAATATTTTATTTGACGTTACAAGGTACTCCTGTCAGATCAATAATCAAAAAATTGTCATTTAGACTTCACGTTTCTCGAGTTGTTGATGTTGCCATGGTAACTTTAAAAAACGCGCGTTTTTGAAAGTTCGATTTAAACACGCTAAGGCGTGCTTTAAATGGGTAAAATGGGGCACCAATAAAAAAAAAGCTTTTATCGATATCTTTTTTTTTATATAATTTATCGTCACTGCCTAAACATACCCCATTTAAATTTATTTGAAGAAACTATTGATTAATCGGCAGACATTTAAAATCTGTACCTTTAATGAATGAGCAAACTGATCTCTTAAATTCACCATTATTGGACGTTTTGGAATGAAAAATCAAGTCATCTAACCGGAGATATAGAAAACCAAGATCAAGTTCTGAAGATTTATTGTTCCTACGGCAACACCAACTGTTTACTTTTAATCTTACCTCTGAAAATGACATGTCACATGTCGAAATACGTATAAGGATAAAATTAAAACTTGATGAAGTTAGGAATTGTGTTACTTACAATAAATTAAGAGTAGAATTATTTATTATATCTAATAAAATATCGCTTGCGAATATTCCCTATAAACTAAAACCTTATTCGGTGATTAATTATAATTGATAAAATAGTTTCAAACAAATGTGTCCTACAGATCTGGGTTCGGAAACCCGCAAAGCGACCCCAATTGTCACAAAACAGTTAACAATGTCCACCCAAATACTTCAAATTCAATACGCAATTTGTAAAGTACCAGGGAGTCGCATTCTTTCCCTTGAAATTCAAAAAAAAAGTATGTACTATTCATTTATTCAAATAACTATTAAGTGAATCAGATATACTTTATCATTCCGAACAACACTTTCCTTGGTTATTAAGGAAACCATGCTGAGATCATTTAAATAAATTCACCATTGAGTTGTTTGAACTAATACATTTATCTTGTAAATATATCGTACATGATATACTCATCGGCATACTGTATAGAATAAATTTCTTTTCATTGATTTTTCTTCTTTTTTTTTATTATAAAAGCTTCACATTTTATTTTTTTTCTGCGGTCTTGTGGATATTTATTTCATTATAATTTGTATAATCAGCTGTTTTATAATTTACTTAGTATGTGCAAGTATTAGATTGTACTTGTAGAAACACATGACAGTACCTACACAGTATTTTAAAATTCATGGATTCATAATCTTAAGCGACCAATAGAGTTTTTGTAAAATGCTATGAACTCGACAAGAATTTGTAATGTTCTCAAGTTTAAATCCTGGGTTTTTGTTTAATTAACACATTTAACTGTTCATTCACTAGTGAAAAGGAAATTTAATTTAAAATTGTTTATAAAATACGTGTTAGTAACATCGTCCTCAAACTTTTAATTATATGGTTTTGTACAGAGTAACTAAAAATGGGAAAAACCGTACATTTTGGTTGATTTGTTAAACTGTATTTGTGACTTGACATCAATCCATGGAGCTTTCGGCAGTTCTGAATCTACCCAAAGCTGTAAGTCCCTTCTATCTAGATACACTATTACGCATAAACTAGATAGCGACCATAGACGCCTTAAACAGCAGGTTCTCTTTAACCACACAAAACCGTGACGTACAAACTTGATACAGCCCAGAGTAACCTTAAACAGTGGCACCTAAACCTCTACGCCTCTTTTGTTTATACAGGATGAGTCTTAATTACCCGCCGTAAATGGTTCTCGAGATACTAAACAAAACCTAACTTTCAGTTGTTCCCATCGGAGGGCTGTAGCTCCCCTAGAAATTATCTTACGGCGCATGTTGATATGAATTTTATTGTTTGTCTGTACACGTAGAACACGATGCTGACATTTGGGGTATATAGTTAAGACTCGCCCTGTATACTACTATTACATACAAGTAGTAATGGGATATTTCGATATATATGAAAAACATCAAACCTTGAGGTTTTTAAAATATCTGGAAACATCTCAAAGTATTACGGAAAATCATTCGAATGGTTTCGCGATTTTACATTTTTTTTATTGCTTTGAAGGTGAGCATTTAAGCGATAGCCAGCTGCAGATGCATCATTTGAGCAAATCCGAGAGACCACAAAACAAGAATTATTTAGTTAGAACATTAGGATCAAACGTTTGAACGCTTTACATTGGCATAGTAAATTGTAAGGCATCAAAATGTTGCGAATATTTCAAATGAATCGCGTATCTGTTCTTGTGGGATGAAAGACGATGAAAACGAGGTTTGCAAATACGTATTCAGTATAGCAGTGAAGTCGCCGAGGTTTGTATATTTTCCAAATGCGCGCACATTTTGTATACGAATGATTTATTCCGAACTAATTATACGATTATTAAAATCATTCGAGAATCAATTCTTCAATTATTAAAATCGTTCAATTATGCGTACCACTGAACTTATTAATAATGAAATACCAGGAAAAGTCGTTTAAAATGTTTCTCTAAATAAATGTTTTAATAAAACAAGAAACAACGGACGAGTTGACGTTGACGACGATTGAGTGACAGTATGCAAATTTTCAACTTCAGAATATGTAGTTACAAAATACTGAAAATTACATTTTGACGTATCGGTATAAAATTCAGTATAGTATGCGTCGCCAAACCTGAGAAAAAATCGAAGCTTGCGCGGCAGTTTAGGGAGGGATGGAGCAAACGGTGTACTACAAAAGTTGAAGATTTTTAACTAGATAGAGTGTATACGGTTACAGAACTGCGAATTATAGCTGATTTACGGAGCAACATGAAGCGTGAGCGACCGAATGAAGTTCCGTGGCTTTTCTCAGGTTTGGCGGCGCGTAGAAAGGTAAAATGTTATGTAGCGTGTCCGGAAATTCAATACCCAAATTTATATGACGCATTCTGGGCACCAAAATAAATAAAAAGAAGTTCAAATTAGTATGGGTTCAAAAACGCTTCATTACAGAGCTACCCCGTTCTAAAAGAGGCATGTTTTCGTGACTAGTTTTCATACGTTACAGTAAGTTTTTGAAATTTTGTATTCTGGCACTGTTCATTTACCTCCAACCACCCAGTATATCGCCTGCGCAAATTAATATATCCTGACGATTTAAGCTCGTAAGGGTAAGCTCCAGGAATCACTTGCGTATCTGCTGGCATTGGGAACTTGGACCTTAGGAGTATGGTTCACTTTGCTTGCTCCTCGACCCAGGGGGCTCGTGCATATGCACACGCGACGATAAGGTACCAGTCAATAAGATCAGACCGACTACCGATCAATCTGGGCGTTGCTTTGTCGACCAATACTGTGTACTACCAGTAGCCCAACTGGTAAGGGCAGCTTCGACTATTCCAACCAGTGACTTTATTGACTGGCACCACAGAGACCCAGTCCGAGCCCGGGGGAGAATAGCAGCCCTCGTCTTGGTCACGAAGTAGGACTCGTGATGGCAATGGTAAGCCTACGCGGGCTTACTCGTTCGATGGATGAGCTGCGTTTCAGCTCGGGTACTGCTCTGCAGATTAAGTAAAGATTTAGGTATCTTCCCTGATCAGTGGGGACTTGGGCCTCGCAGCCTGATGTCATGACTGGCAGCTTGTTCTTGTCGAACTATTGTTAACTTGAACAGCCGCGCTGATTTAGAGCAACTCAATCCGGCACGAAGAAGAACGTGGCGGATAAGACTCGCGCTAGGTGCCGCCACGTAAAACTAAAGAGGTAAGCTTTCTCACAGTGACTCTGACTGTTCATTAAGCTGTATTTTTTAAATTATTAATACTTATGTAGGACAACCAGAGGCGTATCGGGAGGCTTCAACATGTTTTGATTTCTTTTTTTTGAAGCTTTAAAATTTTTAAACTTTTGACCAATAACTTTTTTATCAGATATAAATACAGCAAAAAGGTACTCGTGAGTCAAGTTGCTAGGCCTAATAGTTTTCGAGATAAATTCACTGTTATAATTTAAACAAAAAACAAAAATATCAAAGTTTGCATACTTAATCATAACCCCATTCAGTTAGTAATACCTTAATCTTATTATAATCGTGTTATCGGTAAGATAAATGTGTTAGTCAGTTCTGATTTAACCGCCAAAACCAATTTACGTACTTACCCTTGACTAAGACTAAGATTTTGTACATTTTTCCATATGGTCTAGCCTCTACCATATCTACAAGGTCACCGCAGAAATTATTCAGACCATAAAATTCAACCACCAACCGTGATTATTTGGGCATTCTTGATATATGAGTTAATTTGCATTTCCGAAGTGAAATATTAATACTACAGTGGTGTTTAAATAATACTATTAAAATTAAACGGGATTTTCTGCATTCATACATTAATACATACTAATAAACTACACGCGTTATATTTTGCTACTTATCTTTTACAGACGATATTGACAATGTAAAACAAGTCAATATTTTCGTATTTTTCTTTAAATATTAGTTCACTTTGTTGTGTAATATTTTATGAATAATGTCACTAACCCATTTGATCTCTAGTAAACTTCAGCAGCATAACATGAAGTTGTTTACTGCACCTCAAATATCTAACCATTTGATGTGATTTACAAGTATGTAACTGCATGTGCAACAAAAATCATTTAATAGACAAAAATTGTTAATTCATCCACTACCTATACAAACTATATTTTTTCAATGAATTAATCGCGTGTGTTTTTGAATTGCCACTTCAAAAATCTATTACATATTTTCAATATTATTATAACTACAAGAAAAACATTTTTTTCTGAAATTTAAAGTGTATGTAAAAGTGCAACGCTGCGGAGTTACAGCTCCTCAAAAATCCGAGGAAAATAATTATATTTATGACTTCGGAACTTTGATTAATAAAAAACAAATTACCTTAAGCCATTCAAAACTTAAAAATGTATTTCTGTCTCTTGTATTTTTAATTTATTTTAGTGTTGTTTAAAATAATTACAATAAATCCACTCGCCGCCGTACACAAAAAAGACCAAACAACATTACTACAGACTTATTTTTAATTTTGAAGCAAAGACTATGTAGTGATGTTGTTTTGCCGTTTTAATGTAGAGCGAGGGGATTTATTGTAATTATTTTAATAATCATTACTAAATTAAATCACATTTATTCGCTTATTCGTTAAATTCAAAAAAATCAGTAACAATCTGAGGCATCTTTAGCATGTTAATGGAAAGACACATATCTAGGCTACGTAACACGTAATGCTAAAGATTAATTTAGGAATCATTTACTATGGTATATTGTGTATGAGACACTGTATATTACAGTATTCAAGGTAGAGTGCTAAATACCCTTTCTTATTCTCATGAGCTGTGGATGCGCGAAGATAAGTAACGGAGAGACTTAATTTTGGTGTGTAAAACGCGTTCAATCCAGTCTGCTGCGCAACAGCCCACGAGATCTGAAATCTACTCTACCTACCCTTCTATTCCCAACCCCTAATGAAATCTAACATTATTATCAATGAATGGAGAAGCACATATATGTGAACTGTGAGATAGCTAAACATTGAATTACTACCTCGCCGTTGTTAATGTAACATACGGTACGTGTAACAGCAACAACAAAAAACATGTAATGTAAATAAGGGTGAAGGTGAAGTGCTGCTACCTACCTACTTAACAAAAAACAAATCGATACTACAGAATCAAAATAGGTTAACGTGTGATGAAGTGCAAAAATATAAAGAAATCAAAGGTTGTGAATATTTATTAAACGGTGGGCTTACAGTTTCCATGCAATTACTTACAAAAACGGATTATGAATGATAAAATTTCACATTTTACAAGAAAATTAGCTGCAATGAGCCGCCAAGCAAAATGTGGGTTACAAATTGCTCAGGTTATATTTACCTAAAAGCATGCGCGTTAATGGGGTAGTATAGCTTTAGGCGTTGTAGGTCTTTTTGTAAAAATGAGGGTTAGAAATTATGTCTAAATTTTAATCTGGTTAATAAATAATGGAAATAACTCTCATAGATGAATTTAAAAGAAGCTGGTTGATTTCACTTATTGGAATTGCACTATTTTGTGCTGGTACATGGTTGTTAACATGGAACGAGGTAGGATCATAATTGTTTAAATATATTATGCAATTAGTTTTGTATAAAAGTTTTATATAATTTTATTTTGAAAAGGGAAGGGCAGTGCATCATGCACATTCGTTGGATGAAGCATACAACAATGTAATAGCATTAAATCCATATGAACCTATTCAGCCAGAGTACGATGGAAGGCTTGTACACGTTAACGGGCTAACTTTAGTTGATGAACCTTTAACAGAACCTGATTATGGAATCTCAATTCAATCTGTAAAACTAAAACGTCGAGTGCAAATGTATCAGTGGATTGAAGAACGAGTGTAAGTGTCAGGAAACAGCCAACTTTGTAATAAATGTATTTGTTACACAAGCAGCAAGCCAAGTTGCAGTTATGTAAGACTATTTTTTCACTTTTTTTGCATTTCATTTTGCCATAACTATCTTATTTTGCCTTACCGTATCTCGATCTTTCTCATTTATTTCATTCTGGTGGAACCAACACTGGATCTTTATTTTAATTCCACTTACATGTGCTTTAGTTCATTGAAAACTTGGGACAGTTCATATTTTAAACACTGCTTATTAGGGATGCTCCAAGTATTTGGTGGGCTGAATATTTGACGTCTGCTGAATATTCGGCGTCTGCTGAATATTCGGCATTTTGAGTACTACATGAAAACAATACTACATTTCAATTTTGTTGGTATAATTAAAATACATTAAAACAAGATTATAATTCTGGCAGGTAGCCAAACTGGACGCTATCCACTTATGTAAAGCAATTAACCCATACATTTATTACCACTAAGTATTCGACACAGAGCCGAATAATAGACTTGAGTTAGATAAGATTTGGTGCTTAGCCGAATAGTTGGCCTAATATTTGCTACTTGACTGAATATTTGGCCAAGTAATTGGTCTAATATTTGGTACTCCGCCGAATATTCGGCTCTTGGACGGAATATTTAGTATTGGGGTGTAAGAGAGTGGCCAAATATTTGGTATTCGGCCAGTGGCTAAAAACAACTATTTGGTACATCCCTACAACTTATTTATTTGTCAAGGAAAACAAGAACTGCTAGTATAGTAAGACTATCCCAATCTCGATTTAAATAAAATGGATATTAAAAACAAACAGTGGCTTTATACAGGGTGCGGCAACTAAAGTGTTACAAGCTGATACCTACAAAACTGTATAAAAATTGAGCATAAAATTTTGTTTAATTTTATGGGACGGAAGGGGCTGTACATTAGGCTAATAGCTAGTTTCTAAAAACCACCCTATTTAAAGGGATAATGAGGAATATAATTTTAAATGTTATAATAATATCCACATCAAAATAGGTACAGCTTATTTTTTGAACAATGTTTAGTAACCGTCATAAATGGGAATGAAATTCTAATGAGTTGCATTTGATTCATGGACAGTGAACGTGTTAATTGTAAAATATTGTTAATTGTAAAATATTGTGCTATAAAGATGTTTTAAATTTTATAAACCTAATTTCTATTCTTTATAATACAGTAGAACTCCAATTATCCGAACTCCGACTATCCGAATCTCTGATTATCCGAATCGCTTTAGGACACCGTCTCATATTGCAGTTCTAAATTCGCTGACTTGGTAAGCATAACGGTAGAAACCGAATAGACCAGCAACTTCTGATTGTCAAGCGGATGCGCGACTTGGCTGCCCGAAAACGGGTTAAGGCAGCCAAACAGCTTACTTTGACGGAGATGTTTAGTAAGCAATAACTGTCATTTACCAAAGTATGATGTAAATTTTTTTAATTATCCCATTTTCAATATACATACAGAAGTTAATTAATAGACCCTTTCTTCGGAAAAAAAAACACCTCCAATTATCCGTATTTTTGATTATCCGAATGGGGCCGGTCCCAATTGATTCGGATAATTGGAGTTCTACTGTACATTTTTATTATATACTTGCATTTTGATTCACATAAATTTTAATCACTGTATATGTGTTAATAAACATTTATATTAATTAATAATTACAGACAGAGGGACTATTCTGATCCTACAGCATCCCACAATGTTGATAATTCGGATTATTACTATATAACCGAATGGCGCGACAAACTTGTAGACAGTAGAAGCTTTTACATCAGACATGGACATCAAAATCCAACGTATGTTAGTAAATTATGGTAGTCATGATAACATTAAAATTTAAAGGATCCCGTTTTTATAGGGAAATACCCTTAAAAAGTCATGTACATATATCACCTTTGGTTAGAGTTGGACATCTAATATTAGGATCTGATTTGAAAGAGAAATTTAGGGACTATGTAGAAGTAACAAGTGATGAGAGGCCAGAGAGGAAAGACATCAAATTACATTTAGGAATTTACTACCACTGTGATGATGTGTGGAATCCAGAAGTTGGTGATATTAGAGTACAGTTTTATTATGCTGGTGTTTCAGGCGAACCTGTAAGTTCATACAATAATTTTTTTTGTTATATGCAAACATACGTATGTTTTATACATATGTATAATGGGAGTTACGTAAGTGTCGCCCCCTACTATTTCTTAAACTAGCGAGGATGTCAATTTTTTTTCTTAATAAAATTTGTTTGCTGTGAATGAACTACTTTATACTGCATAGTTAGTAGGGTTGCCACCCGTTCGGTATTCACCTGTACAGTTCGGTAATTCAAAAATTCGTGTTTGTTACATATGCTGACACAGACACAAAATGTAAGGCAATTGTAATGTGCTTTAAAATTTTGTAAAATTTTAGTATTTAAAATTTTCTGATAACCAGCGGTTGTTGAACATTTGGTAGCCTAAAGATTCATTTAAAAAAAATCGAGCAACTCTGCCTCTTGGCAACAGACTTGGAAGCTTTTCTCAAAATAGTAATCCCAATGTAACGATAATGTGGGTACCTATGGTGGATCGGGTCTGATTGTCTGTGGTACTATCACTGCTATTGCGGTATTATCAATGTTATTGAAATAATTGATATTATCGATATATTGATAATTAATTTTAAAGTATCGCTAGTTGCTCATTAAGATTTTGAGATATAAAGGTTGTATCTGGACATCTACCTCGAGAATAGAAACGTAAGACAGTGCATACCTGCCAGTAGTAAAACTGACTTGTACTACTACTCTGCATAGTAGTAGGAAAGGTTTTCGTGCATTGCAGTTGTACTGATGGGTAGTAAAAATTAGAAACTAAATTTTAAAAATGTCCATTATTACAATTTAGTGAATTTTTAACACCCCATTTTGTTTGACGTCCCTTGACAATTGCTTAGGTTTGCCTGTTTGCAGCTCCAGCTCTGAATGTGACATTATAAAAAGTTTCGGACTGTGGCCTAAAAGTAGCTCATTGGGCCCCAAACAACTTTTATTTAGAAAAAAACTTAATATTCTCAATAGTTTACGAAATAGTAGGGTGTAACACTTAAATGACATCCTATATAGCAAAAAACAAGAGTTAGTATTGTTTAGAAGGTGTTAGGAATTAATAAATGGTATAAACTGTCTTTTACTTGCAGTATTTTTACAGGTAAGTGTAATTGCAATGCAAAAAGATGGTATTTTATTACCATACAAAACAACTAAAGGACATGAAATCCTTCTACTGCGATCAGGAATGTTAACTATTGCACAGATGTTCAGTGATGAACGTTCAGATGCTTATTATGAAACATGGAAACTTAGAGGTGCTGGAATTTTTATACTGTATGCTTCGTTTGTGTGCTTAGCTAAACTGTCGAGGATTATTTGTAAGTTGTATTATTTTAAGTTTAAGTTGGAAGTAGCAATTTAGGTAATTTGTTTTTTAGTGTCTCAATTTTCATTCTTTCGATGGATATCAGCACAAGAAGTTACATCATCTGCAAACTTAGCTATTTCGCTCTCTGTATCCTTGCTAGTTATTGCAACGGCATGGTTTTTATATAGAC
The DNA here is from genome assembly GCA_958336395.1 of Ctenicera cuprea. NCBI lineage: Eukaryota > Metazoa > Arthropoda > Insecta > Coleoptera > Elateridae > Ctenicera > Ctenicera cuprea. The sequence goes on along the minus strand of OY284487.1, from coordinate 15,462,110 downwards.
CTTGGTTAGGAGCTGCCTTAGTCATGGCAGCTATTAGCCCTTTCTTATACTGTACAATGGGTGTCTACAATGTCGCTCAACATCAGAATGTTAATTAATTCATAGGCTCACAAGGTCAAAGTGATTTTTTTTAAACCAAATTGTATTTTATGTTTTCTATTAATTTAAATTTTATGTGTATGTTGTTAGTTATTATTTATAATAGATCGTGTATTTATTGTTTTTAATTAAAAATTAAAGCACCAGGTGTAACAGAACTGCTTCATCTTCTGTCATTTTCGTTATTTATTAAGATAAAAAATTCAAATTCATGGTACTCTGTTGTTTCACGTAGATTACGGTTTCAGAACTTTCGGTTTTCCAACTTTCTTATTTTAAATGGAACACTGTATATTTTTACATTTTTGAATTTGTGATGAAATTGTGCATACAATGGTGTTATTTAACTAAATTGTTGATGGAATAAAAATTTTTGGCCCAAAAATAATTTTTTTATTTAGAGTGCCATAATCTATTGAAAATGGTATCTATAAAGTATTGTTTAAAATAAATATAAAATTTTTGTTTGTATAAGTACTAATTACATCAGTATTTGTTGTAGATAACGATCATGCAAGGCAACTTGATTACTGCAACTGGCTAAATAATAACAACAATAATGTCGAGTTTCATTTTAATATTCATTTTACTTACTTTAAAAATACAGGATTTTCAATCAAAACAACACAAGATAGTGGGCTAAAGATTAATAAGAGAAGGCAATTTCCAAGAGAGGTTTGGTTTTCCTGTGTAGGTAGGTATAGTAGAGCGTAGAATTATAGGACCAGTATACTTTGATGGACCACTTAATGGAAATTGCTACTTCTTTTTGTTTACAAAATCGAATTGAAAATTTCATTCAAGACTTACCTATAGATAATCATCAAAGATTGCATTTCCAACAAGACGGTGCCCCACCACACAGTTCTGGAGATGTAAGGACAAGTTTAAATAATCATTTTCTTGAAAGGCTGATTGGAACAAATGGTCCAATCATGTAGCCTGCTAGATCACCAGATTTAACACCACTAGATTTTCTTTTGTAGGGTTTTGTGAACAGTCTAGTATACCGAACTGCGCCAACAAACCGCGAAGATTTACATAATGGCTGTGGCAGTAAATAATAGTAGTCCAGAATAGCTGAACGCACTTATGTGAGAAACTGTACAAAAAGTGTAGAAACCGCAATGGGGCACAGTTTGAACACTAGCTGTAGCGTTGTGTGCATTTTTTTACTTCGTATAATTTATTGTTGTTTACTTATTGTTTAGTTCCAGTTTATTTTAATTTGTTAATAAACCATGTTCTTCTTTTTATTAAACAAATAAAAATCAGCTGTATGTGTGTTTATATTATTTGTTATGGTAGTATGCTTATTTTAATTGTTTTAATTAAAATGGCTTACGGCCTAATTTAATGGTTAAACCTTGAATAAAATCGGATGTGATTAATGTTGTAATTGTTAAAAAGCACTCTCTCTCTCTCTCTGGAAACTATGATGAGCCAATTATACTCTATTTTCGAAAAAAACATTTTTATTTTTGATGTTTATTTTTAAAATCATGCTTTACTCTATAGGAACCATTTTAGATAGGTAATGGCACTCTAGATAAAAAAATCCATACAGAACTGTAGTGTGTTTGCTCTACACTTGAGCAAAATAGTTAAAACTTAAAAAGCAATGTACTGGCAAAAATTAATTAAAATTGCACCGGCATAAAGAATTATTCTTGGGGTCTTTTTCTACACTTTTTCTGTTATAGCATGTAAACGCGATTTTTTGTACCAACCGCACTGCTTTATTCAGAAATATGAATAGGAATTCTATTTAGCTTGCACAATTCCTTGCAAAATAACATATGCAAGTTGTAATCATACGGCCATCAATGTGTTAAATGAATACCAAACGAAAGTGTGTGTAATCTTTTTCTAAGTATTGTTAAGGTCTAGCCCTGTTAAAGGGTATGGTGATTAATAAGGTTAATGAGACATTTTAGACGTTTTATATGTTTTATAAAAATTTGCTGTACTTATTAAAATTTACTAGTTTGTGATTCAAAATGGAAAACTTTTTTAATTCATGCCAAAAACTAGGTATTAGGTATAGGTATTAGTATGTAATCTTTAAAAGAGTTAACATCTACCTATGAAAATTTAACCCTATAGAAAATGCAGTAGATGTAGATTAGGTACGTAACTATATCTCTGTATACCTAATAAAACGTTTAATGCTGTATTTGAAATATAATTTTAAATTATGAATCACATTAACTTAAAACCTACCACTCTTAAAGTTTCCTGAAAGGTCGAACAAAATTACATAAAGTATGAAGTCGAAAAACTTTTTGTTTGCCATATTCATGATGGTTATATTTCTATGGTTTAAAACTAATAGGTTTGTTAAGTGATGACATACTTCCTAACACCCATAACAGCACTCTTCTGAAAACTGTTTAGAATCATGCAGCCCAGAAATATCCATCAAGCTTAACAACTTTATCTATTATCAGTCTCTTCTTTCATTTTTTTTCCATGAAATTAAATTTTCTATAAATAACTTGGCAACATACCCACTGAATTTTAGAAACAAAGGATATTCATTGAGGCCCTTACACGGCTAATAAGTATATACAAAAATATACAGGGTGTTTAATTAACAAAAAACAAGTTTGATGCCTGTAATGTGGAACATCCTGTATAAACAAAAATTATTTTAGAATGTGCACATCTTTTTGATAATTTGATGAACAAATTTAATTTGAAAGTTGTAGGTAACAATAATAGCACGTTTTGGAGCTCTCATTATCAGAAACAAGTTGGTAGATAAAAAGGCATCAGCTTGAATGGAATAGATGGTCTTACAGTATTATATAATAAATGGTTTTTAAAGATGTTAAAAATGTCAGAATTACTTATTGTTTAAATTAAAGGTGTGAAAATAATCTCATAATAGTATATATGGATAGACTATAATTTATTTGATTTTAGCTCTAGGTTTTTGTGATCTCTTGCAATATGCAATTAAAACCGTTGTTGGAGATGGGGTAGATTCGCGCATATTGTTGTAATCTGATTTATTATAAATGCGAACACTTCAGGTGTTGCTCATTATTCAAGGTCTCTTCAAAAGAATTTGGTGGTTTTGCAAAAAATCTACCTTATGCGGTAGGTATGCGCATCCGCAATTTAACGGATAGGTATTTGGAAGGTCAAAGCTTACAGCTACTGCCCCGTTCCTCTAATCACCGCCGTCCGTGTTTATATTCTAACCTATTATTTATTAGCTATGCTAGAGCACTTTTATTTACTTATTTTTCTTATTTTAAATTGTACTTTTATTAATTGTAACCGTAACGAACAGTGTTTAGTGAATAATAAGAATAAGTGCGAAGAATCTCCAGGAAATAAATATTCAAAAGGTGTACCTACTTGCGTTATTTAAATTTATCTCACAGTATCTACTGTAATACTTATTTGAATTTTCTTTTTTAGAAGTAAATTCGAAATTCCCATACTACTTAGATAAAATAAAGCAAGCGGAGGAGTCTTACAAACCATGTAACGATAGTAACTGTAATTGCCACGCAGCTGTTATTAGCAACAATTTAAAAGCGTTCAAGAATGGAATAACAAAAGAAATGATCGCAAATATCCGGACAAAGTATGTTAAATACTATTAAATTTATTAATGAACGCAAGGTTTGTTGTTAGTTCCAGTGTGGGTTTGTAAACTGTTTGTGTAGGTCGCAACTTGTATGTTTGAGCTTTGGTCCACTCTTTTTTACTTAACAAGTTTTAGGTAAAGACACCCTGTTTGGGATAGAGATTGTAATATTAAAAATATCCTGTGTTAACGAGACAAATAAAATGGTTAATTAGATTGTTTACCCACATTTGTTTAACCAAAGATACTAAATTGAAAACAGAGATAAGTTAGGTATTTTTAAATGAAAAATCAATGTTCACCATTAGATGTACTATTTTTAAAACACTTGCTGCAGTTTATAATAAAATATTTCTTGCCTGGTATCATCGTATTGATATTTTGACGATATTTTCAAAATGTATTGACTATACTGAACTTGTTATTATAAGGACAGCTTCCAAACTTTTGCATTAAATAATATTAAATGCTGTTTAAACTAATGGTATTAACTATATTTATTAAAAATAAAGCAAGTCGTTCTTTAACAATATTTCATGATGTCTAGAATCATTGTGAATTTACAGAAATTTTATTAAAAAGTATGTGATGTATGAACTTTGTCAGTCTGTGCTTAGTATAAAATTAAATGCACTGAAAACTCGTTTTAAAAATTTTATTTGCATGTAGATTTCAGGTAGGCACAAATTAATAATTAATTAAATACATGTATCTACTTATTAATATTACAAAATACTAACAGCACAAAATTGTAGGGGTACAAAATATCAAATAATTGATGGTCACTTATATCGAGACAAAGACTGCATGTTTCCTGCAAGATGTTCAGGCATCGAGTATTTCCTACTAAAAATAGTTCCGAAACTACCCAATATGGAGTTAATCATTAACACACGAGACTGGCCACAAGTACATACACAGTATGGTCCTTTTGGGCCAATATTTTCATTTAGCAAAACTGAAGAATATCATGATATTATGTATCCAACTTGGTCGTTTTGGGAAGGTGGGCCAGCAATTGGATTATATCCTAAAGGAATAGGTAAATAGAAATATGTTGTACATTTTGGATTTTGTTATGGAATTTATTTTAAGGTAAATGGGCTACACATAGAGTTGCAATTTCAAAGGTGGCAAATGAGACAGCATGGGAAGATAAAATAAATAAAGCTTTTTTTCGAGGCTCGCGAACTAGTTTTGAACGAGATCCGTTGGTTCTTTTATCCAGAGAACATCCTGAGCTTGCAGATGCACAGTATACCAAAAATCAAGCATGGAAATCTGATGCTGTAAGTTCTTATAGAAAAGAAAACCTTATTAGTTGCTCACACAGTGCGACTTGACAAGGCCCCAGTGGTCGATATCTTCTTTACTATTTAAAATGCACAAACGTTTTTCAAATGAAGTTGTAAGTGACCAAACTGAGCACATTTTAAAATTATTTTAAATTATACAGGGGTTCCATATAAGAGCGCTATACGAAACTTACATTTTTGTTTAATAGAATGTCCATATGTTTGGAATATTCTTGTGCAGTTTTGATTTGCCTGTCTGAGTATGTTTTGTTTTTGTGATTTTGTTGCGGCGTTGCTGAGTAATTCAACTTTTTAAAAAGTTTGACATTTGCAGCCCTCTCTAATAAAATCTTTACTTCTACCTTACTAACCGCACATAATTAAATCTAATTTTGTTAGGTTTGGAGACCGTGGTGGCCAATAAGGTATTCTAGAACACGTGACCTCAGCTCTTTAAAAATGGCGTCTGCATGGCAGACATCGTCAGCTGTTTCCGTTCTGTGTATGGCGAAGTATTGACGTGCTAACTTGTTTAGAATTTTTTTGTACACGTGTAACGTTAATATTGCTTTTATATTAAAAATTTGGCTGTAGAAAGATAAAGTGCGTATTTGTTAAGCCTAGAAAGTGTAGGTACTGATGTAGCAGAACGATAAAACGAAAAAATTAAGTTAATAAACAACATGGATCCCTATGCTCTTGATAAACACGAGTTTAACACCAATATTGATGCGTATCCAGTAGTAACTGCATTTGATAATGCGATAATGATAGCTGTGAATTACAGTGGTTTCACTTAGACTGTGTTGGTTTAGCAGACGTTCCAGAAACTTGTTGGCTAAGTGAAGATTGTAGGGTTAATTGTAATAGTTAATTGTGCGCTGTTTACTCTACTTCATGGTGATGACTAGTTCAGTTGCGGAAAGTTTTAGTATTAAGTGAAGGACAACGCTTTTGTATTAAAATAAATAAAATAGAAAAAAAGATTTTGTTTTTTTGTACATATGGTTTACTTAAATAAAAAAATTAACTATTTAATTATTGTTACAAATGTTACAAAATTTTATGTAGATTATATATATCATTTTAAAGCTTACGACACAATCTTTGAGTGATATGCATATTTTTAAATTTCAACAATTATTTTAATGAATAAATCTGCAGGTTTTCCTATAATTTATATATGCCGAGTAACATTCTAGTTAGTAGGCGAGTACCTGAAATAAAATGCCTACTGCATTTTTCTACTTTGTTTCCGCGAAATTCACTCGTTTTATTGCATTAAGCCATTTTTGCCTTCTAACTTTCGAAAGTTCATTTAAAGTTACTTTATGTTTGAAAGATAGTACAGCAGGTATTCGATAAAAATGCACGTCGTCGCGTTCTTTACGACTACCACATTTCACCACACAACAAAACGCAGGCATCGTTACTTTAAAAACAAAACTTTTCGTCAAAAAAACAAGATAATTAACACCAAAAACGCATTTAACACCTATAACACACAACGTCAGATAGGCTATGGTGACTGTGTGTGCCATGCAGCAGCCATATTGAATTTACTTTGACAGCATTCTGGAATGCCTTATGAATTGGTTCACCTCTACCAATCCACATGTTTGAAATTTTATTATTTAAATAGTAGCATAATTGTGCACTGTAATATACATCGTGCTGCAACAATAATCTACATATTGTTGCTAAAGGTAATTTTTCGAACAAATCTGGCCGACTATTTAAAAAAAAAACTAGATGAGTATTGCCATTAAAAATGTACGGGCCAATCACGTATCCTCCTACAAAAACAGGTTTTGATACCTGGATGATATCTGAATTCTTAGAAATTACTTGATTTTGTCCTTAGAATCCAATTGTCGAAAATCGTTAGTTTTGGATATAATCCTTGTACAACCATTGGTTAATAAAATTTACGGAGCGCAAAAACTTCCATCTAGCTATGTAAAAATATACAGAGTGCTGTTTGAAAAAATTGAGTTTTGACAGAGTTAGAAAATCTTGCATCATTGCAACAAACATCTTGTATAACCAAATTCAACCTTAAAATATCTGGAGAATTGTACATCGTCTTGACTAATTTTAACAGAAAAAGTTTGTTTAATCTGTGGAAATACAGCTTTTGCAGATTTTATTAGCGCGGTCTGCAAATGTCACATATTTCAAAAAAAGTTGAATAACTTAGCAACGTCCCAACGGAATTTTAAAAACAAAACATATTTAAAAAAAGCAATTAAAACGCAAATAAGAATATGCAAAAATACACAGTTTTGTATGAGTCTTAATTGAAAATAATTTGAAAATCTTGTTCTTTTGGTCTCCCACAGTATTCATTTGAAAATTTTTTCTGTTTTTTAATAATAAAAGAGATATTGACCACCATGGCCTTGTTGACTTACCCTGTATCATTGTTAGCAAGGGTAATAATGTCTCTAACACACTGACTACCTATATGTCGCACATAAAGAAAATTCAGAACCCTTTAGTTCTCACAAGAACTTGTGAGAACTAAAGGGTTTTGAATTTTCTTTATTTGAATTTTCTCACAGTTGCTCATTTATATTTATTTATATATCACACATTTACACCAAGACATGGCGGTGTATACACTCGAGAGTCAAGGGTAAAGCACTTGGTCTACCTTTTGTTCAATTGTTAGTCCTTAGAAACGGGTTATATCAACGGCAAAAAAATGAGATATAAACATAGTAAACTAACAGAACTGAATAATAGTTATATTCTATTTTTTATTAGTGTTTACTGCAATTTATATTGGTATAACACAAATAAGTTATTAGAACTTTACTTTTGGTTGTGATTTCTTTTCCAATTTGTAATTAAATAGTTTATGTTTTATAAAATGGTTTAATGACTATAGCAGTTAAATTGCGCATGCATGAAATACATAGCATAAGGTAACCAAAGTAGGTCAAGTATTTTGTTTTTTTGTATTTGCCAAGGCGGAGTAGACAGCTAGGAACAAAATAGGTTTTAATACCAATATAGTGCCTGCACCAAAATAGTACTGACGGTGTGTGTATACGTAGTCACTATAAATGAAGCTTTAACATTAGTGTTTAACTGTTACATTAATTTATTGTCTAGGACACTTTACATGCTTCTCCAGCATCAGAAGTATCCTTCACTGACCACTGCAAGTACAGGTACCTTTTCAATTTTCGAGGAGTAGCAGCAAGTTTCCGTTTTAAACATGTACTTTTATGTAAATCTTTAGTTTTCCATGTAGGAGATGAATGGTTAGAATTTTTTTATCCTGCATTAAAACCCTGGATTCACTACATTCCCATAGATGCAAATGCTAATAAAGAAAAAATAAAGGAATTGATTGAATTTGCTATGAACAATCAAGCTGCTGCAAAAAATATAGCTCTGAATGGTTTCAGTTTCATTTGGAATAATTTAAAAGTGAAAGACGTCATTTGTTATTGGACGAAACTACTGCAAAAATATTCCAAATTGTTGTTATATCAACCGAAACTAGATGCAGGGTTGATTGAAATAAAGCAAGCATAATATTAACAAAATTAAGTACCTTCCTGGTGACCAAGTGAGGTGACAATAATTTTTGGATAGTATGTAGTATTAATGTGTAAGAAATGTTAAGAATGCTTGTTATTTGTTTTTTACATAATTTTTTTCTGTGATATTTGTTATCATTCCACTGATATTTGATTGCAGTATTAGGTTTAGACAAAATGTTTTTACTTCAGTAAGTTCCATATTACTTTCTCATACTTCTACTTTAGAAAATAAAATAAGATTAATCTCAATCTACTTTATTCAACAATAAAATAAAATAACCGTTTTCCCATATTTCATGAGTGTGGGGAAAGTTCAGTTCTTTTTTATTGTTCCTAAACCTGTTGGAATTGATATATTATGGTACCAGGGGTGGACTGGTGGCATTTTCTAAGGGAAAATATATTTTAACAGCCTCGGCGTCTTGGCATGGTATATGGAAAATAAAACACTTTTAATCATAATAAACAAGAAAATTTTTACATTATATATAAACAATAATAATGATAGTATGATCTTTTATGCATATAAAGATTGTCACTGTTTTACAGGAAATGTAGGTAACTAATGAGTGCGACAAGGCTGCCAGATAATGCGCAAGACAAGAAGGGATTCCCATATCCAGGACTACTTTAAATATTAATTGAAAAAGTTTACGTAATTAGGCATTTTAAATTTAAAAATATACATAGGTACGCGAATTCTTACTTGGCCTGCCCATGATCTCAATTCTTTTGCACACTTATAAGTTACTTACGTTTCAAATAAAATAATAATAATAATTTTTTAACCCACAAATCCAACGTGTTTTTTTTTCAAACTTTCTAGCTTCAAAATGGCGGACGCTACAATTTTAAAAAGTTTTGACTTTAGCACTTTGTTACTCAAAAAAAGGTGACAGGTTTGGGTTCTAATTTTCTATCGAAATAGCTTTATAGAGATCAATATTACTGTGCACAAAAATTTACTAAAAGTTATGAGCTACGAATTGAAGACTATGTTCAAAATTTGGAAATTTTCTAAGAAATTTTAATCAAAAACTTGCCATACTTTTTTTCTATATTTTGTTCGTTTACGAAGCTGGGAATGAGCTACATATGACCAGTCTGCCTCTTGATGGTACATCAATAGTCGCATTTAACTTTTTACAATCCTTATGGAAACTGTTTTCAAGAAACACCATAAAGTGAAACAACTTGTGGCTATTTTATGCATTGATTAATACCACTTGTTGTCAACTGAATGCTGTGACTTCTATGAGATTACAAGATCTGAAAAATAATCGAAATGTATAATATAGGCAGGATTTTTTTATAGATCTATTTTATACTGTATCATGCAAAAAATAATTTAATAAAGTCCTTTAAGGTACTATTTAAGCTTAAGAAAATATTGTTAAATATCTCCAACTTTTTTTTAAGGTTTGTAACTTAAAATTGTTTTTTTTTCAGTTGCTGCAAGCTTGTAAATCTTTGTGTTCTAATTTTATGCGTACAGGGTGATTCATAACATGTAGGACACACTTTCAGGATGAATTAAGAATCTATAAACAATGGAAAAAGTTCCGATAAGCAAGTGTCCAGAATCGCCTCATCCTGGAGATGGAATAGTATAGTCACTTTTTGATTAGTACCGATCGTAGTATAGATGCACTAAAATTTTTTAATCAGTATCTCAGCATTACTCATTTAGCTTAGTATTTCTGCTAATTTTTGTTTGAATAAAAGCACCAGAGGTGTTTTATATGGGAGGGGGGGGGGTGGAGTTGTAATACAATGTGTTCTAAATATTTTAGATCTTTGCAGTTTTTGAATTTTTGGTTAGAAAATCTTATTCTCCATACAAAAGCACACAAAAGAAATACTCTTGTTGAAAGTTGCAAAATTCCACAGCTTTCAAGATAATTCATGTTTTTGTAAAATCGAGTTGCCATGAATGTCAACCTAAGTGTTTTCTCAAGATCTCAAATATTTACTACAAACTTTGAGGATAAGTTCTACACATCAAAGCAGTGAAAAAATTTGTATACAGTTGGGTGCGGGAAGCTTAATTATGGAGTTACAGCTTCCAGAAATGGGAACAGTTTCACGAATTCATGCGGAACTCTTCCAGATGCTGTAACTGTGTTTGCAAACCCATGTTTATGTTTATAGGAACTCTTATTCCTTTGATCTGCAGAACTCGTCCTCTAAGTTTGTACGAACTCTTTTCGTATCGTTCAAAAATACTTGGACTTTCATGAAAACTTGGTTTTCCACAAAAATTTCATTATCTCGAACACTGTTCGATTTAGCGATTTTCAACTTTCTTGAGTATTTTTGTATAGACAATATTTTACATCCAAAAGTCCTAAAAGTGTGTCCCACATGTTACTGATCATTCTGTATAAGTAACATCGAAGTATACTTTTCTATATGTAATAGCTAATTTAGTTTCGAAAAATCTGAAACATCAGCAATGTTATGAAAATACTACCAGCAAAATATTTGCATGCTTTCATGTGTGTAAAAATATCACTGTCCTATAGATCTTATACGTGGCATGACAATAACTAGACTAGTAATAATTGTATACTATAATAAATAAAACAAATATTAAAGTTTGGTTTTTTATTAAAATTGTATAAAAATACAAAAATCTTACCAGTCAAATTTTAGCACTAAAATTCTTGTCAAAAGCAACAATTTTGTGCAAAAATTCAAGCATATTTTACCATTTCTAGCACCTAATAAATTAAAACTTAAAATTAAATGCAATTGTTCGACAGATCTAAATTCTACAGTTACGAATAAGTATGCATAATTTTCTTAGGTAATATGATATTTTAATAAAATGATAATTATGAAAATGAATTTGAATAATTATGAATAAGCGTAATAATATATAATGTTAAAGTTCGTAAATGTTGATTATGATGCTTATCAATGCCACAGTATATCTAACCATACAAAATTATATTTGAGTTTTTAAAAACATGTATGATGTAGAAACAATTAAAAAAATAAATGGGTTAAATTAGGGGTGCACCAAATATGCCATAGTCCATTTCTTGGACTTGCCGAATACTTTGACAAACGAAAATTTTTTCAATGTAAAGATCAAACACCTTTGATGGTTCGATTAATATGAAAGATAATTTTCATAGCCAAACGTGACGCAACTAGTGCGCGCATTGATTACCAGTAAGTATTCGGCACTTGGCTGATTAATGGGCCTGACATTTGGTAGTTGGTCGCATAATTGACATAATATTCGGTACTTGGCTGAATATTCGTTAATAAGCCGCGAGAGACTGCCTGCCCACATTTTGGTATTCACCCAGTGACCAAAACCACTATTTGGTAAATCCCTTAATAAATTGATATGTAAAAAGAAAATAATACCAAATATTTCTATATGAGTTTTGAATTATTTTGTTGGGGGATTGTATTAGATAATACTCTGTTTTACTAGGTGTGGATTGAACCTTTAATTTATACGTAAACTTTTTCCTAGAGACATTATCGGAATTAAGTACCTACTATTAATAAAACGGTAAATACAATTGTGTAATGCAATAAGTGAATGCTTTTGCTTCAACTTATCTATAAAATGCTATCGAGATCCATATTACTGTCACTACCATATAAAAATTCATACATGGATGATGCGAGGCTATCAACATCTTCATCCTGAATTTTTGCAGCTTTTCCATTTCTTCGTAATTCCATTTCTGCTCCATCAAAGTCATCATCAGAAACTCCCGTGTATTTATCTCTAACATCTTTCATAATACAAGCTTCTAGCTTCTTATGTTTGTAACATTTGAAGAAAAACATTGGTCTAATGAGTTCTCGTGAAAGAGGTGATTTGTCTTTGTTCACTTCTGGAACGCATTGCTAAAAATAAATTTTTTTTATTAAAACTTCTCGCTTTAGTGTTTCCCATTTTAAATAAGCTATAATTTACAGCGGTTGATTTTACTACAAATGGAAAGAAAGGTTTTTTTTGGTGAGATGCCTATTGGAAGTTTACTCACCGAAAATTGTTGGCAGAATGAAATTCCATCTTGCACATCGTTACGTAATTCTTCTGATACAGGTAAACTGCTAATACGTTCTCTAATTTTTGCAAAATTCGGTTCTAAATTGTCATCTAAGTATCCCAGTTCCTGCATCACACAAGTTACATTTTTAACTCGGCCACTCATTTTTGAAGTTAATGCTTCTAATTGACCTCTTATGTCCATATTTCTCTGAAATAGTTAGAAATTAACAAAACCTTTAAATAGAAACTTGTGTTCCTTTTACAGTTTGCAGACTGATTGTAATACTTACTGCAGTTCTTTGGCCACTATAGTACTGCTGTTGCCCAAAGAAAGGTAAATTGTACGGTGGTAGACCAAAGGGTGAGGGTTGTTGATATGGTGTCGGAAAGTACATGGATCCTTGATTTGGGAAACCCGAGTAAAATCCAGTACCTGGATATGGCCTAAATGATGGAACTGGGTAAGCATTCTACAATGAAAAAAATTTAATCAGTACTACATACTAACTTCCAAAGAATATGGAAAGATGAAATGTCTGAAACTTGAGGTTTTATCAAGGTTTTATTTTGGGGCCGCTATTATTTACGATATTGTAGGCGTGGCTCGAGGTTTTATTTTGGGACCGCTATTATTTAAGATATCACAGCCGTGTCTCAAGGTTTTATTTTAGGCCGCTATATATTTACGATATTTTAGAAATAAGAGATTTTGTAATGTCTTAGCGATGTATGCAGTGATTGTATTGGTACTTATCTAACTCTTTACCTACTATTATTATTATACTTACCGGTCTATATGCCAAAATAGCATGATTGAGTTTGTCGACATCAAAACCTTGTGCATTGGCATAAATGCTATTTTCAGGATCTGTAATGCCTCCTTCAAATTTAGGAGGAAGTGTTGTAGTTGGTCGAGATGGTACTGTTGATGGTTGTGGAGGTAATGTAGGAGCTTCAAATGAAGCACATTTCAGACATGCAGCTTTCATCTCTTTTCGTATTTGCTTTACAACTTCAGGACCAAAACAGCTTTCATATATCTGTATAAGAATTATATTAGGTAAAAATAATTTAAAATTATGGTGAAAATAAAAATATGCTTAATGTTATTAAGGATTGATTCGTTTTGAGTATTATTATGTTTAATATAAAATGCATGAAGAGGAAAAACGGATTGTACAATTTTGCTGCAAATTTCTTTTATCTATTTCCTGAAAATCCAGTTTCTATTTAAATTATCGTGTAGGTAATTAAGTTATTTTTCTTGTTTTAGATATTTGTAAATGTTGCATTAAAATAATGATAAATGAAATGAATGATGAATGTAATTAATGTCCAATATATACAGGGTGTTTCCCAATTACGTACAGAAACTTCAGGAAATGATTCTTTGGGTTATTTCATGAAGAAAAATTCCTATGAACATATGCCTAAAAATGATTTTTTACTGAGGTACAGCCCTTCGAAGAAAGAACAGTCTAATCACTTTTTTGTCGACAACTTTTGCAGTAGTTGCACTAAATAAGTGCACCAGTGGTATCTCATATGGGGGGGGGGGGTCATGTGCTTTGAAATTACTTTAAGTACACTTAGAGACAACAATTTCAAGGATTGATATCATTTTAAAACTATTTCGTAACGTAGGTATTATGTTGAGACGTCAATCGACATTAATCCAGGTGGTCGTGGTTATCAGTTCAGTTACACAAGTGCTCTAAACTTGTAACTAAGCAAATGCTGCTGTTGTTTTGCATTTTTGTTTTTTTTTTGATAATAAAAATATACTATTCTTAATATTCGACATTTGGGGTTTTCTGAAGTTAACGTAATGAAAAATGAAACCTAACCTTGAAATTGTTGTTTCTAACTGTACTTGATCGCAAAGAAAAGAAAATAAACTTAAATAGTATGTTGTCATTGTGTCAGATTGTTGTTTGAATTCATAGCTTTAACAGTTTTCCACGTTTTTCGCGAGAATTTTGTTTTGGAAGGGTACACAAGTTACGCTAACCAATCAGTAACTTGACCTCAAATATGATATTTTTGATGCAGGTTGGTAGTGCTAAGAATTTGTTGGAAAATGCCTGCTGCGGCAAGCCCTATACAGACGTCAGTAGATATTAATCCAGTTGGTCGTGCTAATAACTATTAACATTTTGTAGACATCACCAAAATTATGTTATGTAAAGATGAACAAGTTTTAAATTGTCGAAAATAGAAAAATCTTCTATCGATGACCGCAAAAAAATGCTAGGGGACTATTTAACTCGTTTCAAAATTTAATAGGGGCGTAAAACCTAGGTGTTGGACCACCCTCTATAATAGGTGTAGATGATCCTAATGAGATGTTAATATTTACAATAAAATAACTGTTTTATTGAATTCGTTAATGACACGTAATACGTAGCTTGCAAAATGTATACGTAATGATAGTCAACTCTAGAATCAAATTATCATTTACTACATACTGCATTTGCAATGAATAACCTGTTGATGTGGTCTTTTCCAATTACCAGATAATTTATTTGCATATGCAGCTATTTCTGCGGTAAATGAAAGCTCAGATTTAATAGAAGTAATTTATTCTTACCTTCATCATCGCATATTTTTTTATGAACCGCTCTTCGCTGCCACCAAAGGAAGATACAGAAATTAGCAAGCAAGCGGCTATGGATACTCGCAACCACAACATCGTGCCTGTAACAATTTCAAATACAATTATTACACGAGCACGTTAGTGTAATCTTTTTTAAATTTGCACGCACTAATGTATGGATAAGAAATGCAATCCTTTTTATATAAAACCGTACATATAAACAAGTACACCCTTTCATTAATGAGTTCAGAGCATAAACATTTTTATTTCTAATTGTTTTCAGTCGCACAGGATGTGAAGCAAATTTATTAATGAGTTACCTAATATTGTTTGCAATATTACTAAGTATTGTTATTATCATTCTACACATACACATACATTGTAGGTCAAGTTCCCATGCGTGTGGTCTTGAATATTGCGTGAATAATTTGTAACAGAAAAACGCGTCCCTCGTTATGATACTTTTCTCGACTTCTTCAATTTGGGCGGTTCTTACACGACTCATTGAACTTGTGATTGAAAACTCGTTAGTTTTGCATGATCCTTGGAAGTTACAATAATGAAGCTTCTTCTTATTTTTATGAATGAACTCCAGGCAGGTCGATGACACGTAAAAAATGCAATTCATTGGAACATCTT
Organism: Ctenicera cuprea; assembly: GCA_958336395.1. Taxonomy (NCBI): domain Eukaryota; kingdom Metazoa; phylum Arthropoda; class Insecta; order Coleoptera; family Elateridae; genus Ctenicera; species Ctenicera cuprea. The sequence continues at coordinate 15,446,296 of OY284487.1, read as the reverse complement.
CTTGAAGTTGAAGTTAAAAACTTGTTTGTGTTGTACAGTTACTAAATCGTAATTAGTAATTAAACAACAATTTAACATGTTCTGAGCATTAGGGTTTTTTCAAATTAAAAATGTATATACCTATTCATGTCGGTTAAATATTAATATTGCTATTAAGAATTTTTTTTATTCAATTAAAGTTTTTGAATTAATTTGAAGTGAACTCAAAAATACAACCATAACAGACTTATTTTTTAAGAAGTTTCTTCTATTGTGTTAGGCGAAGTTAAGCGAACTTCAGTGGATGTGAAGCATTCAGAGAACCTAAACAATATTATAAGAAGTAACAATTATTTGATTTCAATTCTATCATACAGCATTCTACAAAATTTTTTTTGTGATACTAGTGCAGTACTACTCAAACTTGTGACAACGGCTAAGTGCAGACACTCCAAATTAGTTGCAAGTCAACGATATCACGTAAACAAAATCCGTTATTTTGCTGACAATAACCACAGTCAATGTTATTGGGTCAGTGCGGAAAATAATTGCGGAAATTGAACACGTAAATAATTATCTGCAATATTAAAACTATTTCATTGCACCGAAAATATATTTTTGCATATTATGTGGTAAACTTGAATAATATTGCAGGGGGCTTTTTACTTTCTGCTATTTTCGGTATTATTGAAACGCATGGAAATTTTGAATTTAGGATTTTAACGAAACGATTAATGGTGTTTTGAGACTCAAGGAAGCCAATGAATCTAAACATTTTTTAAAATTTTTGTTTCTAGCAGGTTATACGTGCTTTTCACTTCTACGGAAGCGAAGTAAGAAAAGTTATGATTTCATACAAATTTTCGAATTTTACATTTTAATGGAATGGTTTTGGGGTCCAAGGAACCCGAAACGGTGTTTTTTTTAAATGCGTGTCTGTGGATGTGTAGGTGCCTTAGTTCCGTTATATTTCCGGAACCTCTTGACCGATTTTGATCAAATTCGGTATGTGGAAGTTTTTTAGTTGCAGGTAGTTCTGTAGAAGGTTTTTCGTAATCGTAATCGGAAACGAAAATTAGACATGTTTTTCTAGTATAAATTTTTTTTAAACAAAACAGAACATAAACAAAATTTTGTAAACATGGTGTTGTAGTACATCTAAAGGCAGATCAAATGTTTTTTTCCTAATGCCGTATCTTAAAAACAAAGGCCGCTACGATTTTTAGAAAATTTTTAGTTTAATGCCCGATTCCTCAAAAACAAAATAGTAGGTATCCAATTAATACAAATTGTGATATTGTTTAATAGCCCTTAATAACTATATAATCAAAATGTTTTTAGAAATTTGTAAAAATTCTAGCTGCTCAAAATTTTGGTCTTTTTCAAAAACGTATTGTTCAAAAACTGCTCACTTTTTAAAAACTTTTTAAGTCGACAGAGCTTGCACCGAACTATAAATTTGTTTTTTTTACCAATTTTCCAAACTTTACTATGACGCCCTGTAGGACGTTTTGAAATATTTGAAATTGAATAATTTTATTTATTCAAAAACGCGAACGCCAATCGTTATAAACGTTTATCAGTTCGATAGACCATTTGAAGTACTTTATTAGGATCAGCAAGAATTTTCAACTATTTTAAAAATTAAGAAAAAATCGATACATTTTAATATCAACAACACGTATTCAGGAAGTTACGTTGTTTTAACTACGCCTATCAATTAGCTAGTTAAAAAATATATTTTTTATTTTTTGCATATTTATGATCTCTTAAAATTAAGCTATTATAGCAATTTTCATGCGACATCTGAATTTGTAATTAGCCGTAGAGCATGACGTTTACCTTGCTTTTGTACAGTTAAGTCGCCGCTACTATGCGTACAGTTTCAGTACGGAAACCAATTGCACAGGCTATCGCAAGTTCAAATTCCCGTTGCAGCCTTACTAATTTTTGTAAAAACAATCTTATTTGGACACTTATTAACGCGATAATATTTGACGAAAAAAGTATGGGTAAGTAGCGACCTGTTACGCTCATTTTTTACTTTCCCATACTTCTAGTGAAGTAAAGAAAATTATATTTCGTGCAAATGATATGCTCGCACGTAAAATGGAGGGATCCGCAAAACGTTGGCATCCAAACGCCACTAGACTCTTTTTACTTTCCCATCTTGTGCTGAAGTATGGAAAGTTGGAAATACACGTATTGGGGTCCAAGAAACCCAAAACAGTGTTTTTAAAAAAATGTCTGTCTATGCGTGGGTGTGTTCTTTCCCCTATGTCTCCGGAACTTCTTGACCGATTTTTATTAAGTTTAGCATGTAAAATGTTTTCAGTTGCAGGTAGTTCTTTGTAAGGGTTTTAACCGGAACCGGTAACGGAAAATAGACATTTTTGTGTTGCATTGTTATTGAAACTTTAAAAATAGAACCTTATAGTGCATCTAAAGGCAAATTAAATGTTTTTTCTGCAAACGCTGTGTCTTTAAAACGAAGGTCGTTACGAATTTTTGAAGTTGTTTTGGATTAATGAGAACTATAAAAATGGTAGCTGTAAAATTTTGGAAATTAATAAAAAATTATTTACAAAAAACTGTCCACGCCATTGTTTTAACCGTGAGCCGATAGAGCTTACACTGAACTACAAATTTATTTATTACAAATCTCCCAAATTTTACTCTCATGCCCTCCAGAAATTTTTTAAAAAACTTTATAACTGATTAATTATTTATTCAAAAACACAAACACCAATCGTTATATACTGTAAAGAGTTCAGTAGATAATTCAAAGTAGTTTCCAGGTTAAAAAAGAATTTATACCAATTCAAAAATTAAGATAATAGCAACAACACGTTTTCCGGAAGTTATGTAATTTTAACTACGCCTATTAATTAGCTCTAGTAAAAATAGTATATTATGAAACAAGTGCCAAAAAAGCAATTTTTTGCACAATCGCGTGAGAAAACAAAAAGGTGTTTGGCACGTGTCGCATACGCCATTTTTTCTATGCGCTTATCAAAAGTTAAGAGAATTGACAACCATAGTAGGAAAAATAAAACAATTCTTAACTTCAACAGCTTTTTTTTTATTTTAGCCTTATACGTATTTCGACATGTTAACATGTCATTTTCAGAGGCAAGATTAAAAGTGAACAGTTGGTGTTGCTGTAGGAACAATAAATCTTCGTATCTTGATCTTGGTTTTCTATAACTTCTAGATTAAGTTATGAAGATTTATTGTTCCTATAGCAACACCAACTATTTGCTTTTTATCTTGCCTCTGAAAATAACATGTTAACATGTTGAAATACGTACCTATAAGACTAAAATTTTTTTCGCACTGCTATTTAAAAAAACCATTTTGACACTAAAAACTGTGTCAGAAACTGTGATTTTTGACACTCTCGTAAAAATAAGTCTACTTTTCATTCTTTCCATATTTTTGAGAACTTTTCAAATAAACTATTCACGGCGGTTTTTGGTCCAACGCCATTGTTGTCACTAAAAACTGTGTCAAACACTGTCACTTTTAACATGCGCTTACAAAATACTATTTTTTTTCATTCTTTCCATATTTTTGAGAACCTTTCAAATAAACTATTTATAGCGATTTTTGGTCCGATGTCCGTAGCGCAATATAAAATTAGCCGTGGGGCAGTTTAGTCTATGTTATCGCTGGCTATTACTTACTTTATTTTTCAATCTTGTTTCTTTCTTTAATTTTTGTTAAAGCAATATTATTCAGTCATTTGTTGACGCAAGAATATTCAAAACAAAAAGCGCGTTTCGCTTATTTATTATTTTACAACTTAAGAAGTTGAAGCATAATAAATCATGTATACATGTTATGTAATTTATTGCATCTGGAAGAAACATAACTTCTATTTTTTGCTTACTCTTAATCACCAAGTTCATTTGAAACCTGTAAATTAAAATTCTTAAAATTACCAACGGACATTTAACATTCTTCCTTAATAGATTAAAATCGCAAGTTCGTGGTCATTTCACTTTCCTTCTAAAGAAACATCTGCAGCTGCAAAGCGTCTATGCTGGATAATTATCCAAACTTGAAAAATTTTAAGTGTTTATGCTGGTTGCGAAATATTTGCTTACAAATATTTAAAAATGGCAGCCATAAAAACACCGTTTATTATTATTAACCATACATGGTAAATTGCTGGGTCACTCGAGGTCGTCCAGCGACCAATGTATACATAACGGTGGCCACTGAGAATTCCTGCAGCTTCTTTTAATAATCATGTTCACAGGTGTAAGTTTTTGGTAATTATTGTGGGAGAGATCGTGCATTGAAATACAAACGGGAATGTTATTGTGTAAACCGAGTATGTATTAAATTAAATGTGGTAAAAGATACTATCTTGGGTGATAAAATGGAGTAAGCTTAAACAATGCCCGTAGTCTGAATGCCCTTTTGTAGTTCATTTCAAGTTTTAATTCGTTTAAAATTATAAATTCTTAGGCAAGGTTTCTTAAAAAATGTACCTTTTTGTTATTGTTTTTTTAATCATTTATTGATTTATTAAATGTTATTACATTTCAACAGAGTTTTCGTGGCTTTGTCATCTTTCAAGTTAATTAACAAATTTTTCATCCGTCATCAGCCAAGGCGGCCTAGTATTTTAATTAAAACAAAAATTAAAAATAAAAATTTTATTCATAAGTGTCAATAAGAAAAAAATTTAAAGTTTAAAAATGTGGCTAAAAGAACGAATGAAAAATAATCACACAGTTAAAAAATGGAGCCAACGTCGATATTCAATAATGGCATTAACATGCTGGGCAGTGGGTCTAAGTAATTGTTGGCGATTTCCCGTGGTTATTAGTACAGAAGGTGGTGGTGGGGCCTTTTTGATACCGTGTACGTTAGTAACAGTATTTCTCTCCATCCCGTTAACATACATGGAATTAGCCTTAGGGCAGTATTCGGACAAGGGGCCAATAGCGATTTGGAACATGTGCGCTATCTGGAGGGGCGCTGGTTGGACTTCCATCTTCACTTTATTCTCATTAACTTTATATTATGGCACAATATGTTCCTATTTGTTATTTTATACCATTGCAAGCCTGCAAAACATCTTACCATGGTCAGAATGCAATCCTGAATGGTCCAAAGAAAACTGTTACACATTTGCAAACAATAGATCTATCCGTGAAGCATGTATCAACAAACATGGCGAAGAATATTGCAATTCGTTGATGTGGCAGAACAGTGCAGATCATTATTGGGGACAACGTGTTTTGCAGCGAACAATGAATATGGAAAGCCTTGGTGATCTACGCTGGGAATTAATCGCATGCAATGTGTTCACCCTGTTTGTAGTATTTTTTTGTTTGCGGAGAGGAACCAAATCTTTGGAGAAAGTTTTAATCATCTTTTCTGTTATACCATATTTAGAGCAATTAACCCTGTTGTTTGTGTCATTGATACACCCTGGATCGGTACGTGGAATGCAGCGTTTCCTCCAGCCTGACTTCACGAAATTATACGACCTTCGGACGTGGCGTTTAGCAGTGGAACAAACTCTGTGCAGTTTAGGAATTGGATTGGGTGGCATTACAGCGCTGGGGTCACTAAACAGTTTTCGTAATCCCTTGCACATGGATGCTATAGTGATTAACCTTATTGACTTGACGAGCTCCTTGATGTTTGGAGTAATGTCGTTTAATGCTCTAGGTTCCTTAAGTTATAGTCTTACTATTACCATGGATGAAGTTCTTGAGTGGCCCGAGGCCATGTTGTTTGTTCGTATGCCATTAGCGTTGTTATACTGGCCCGGTATGCCACAACTATGGAGTCTTTTGTTTTTTTCCAGTGTTTATTTAATAGGGCTTCGCTCTCAAATTTTTCTGATAAACGCGTTAGTTAGTGCTTTATATGATACATGGCCAAGCATACAAAATTATATGTATCTTACCGTAAGCATAACTTGTGCAATGATATTCTTTCTAAGTATGCCGTATTATACACAGATAGGTTCCCTTTTGCTCAAGTACATGGATAATTTAAACGCGGGCTGCTTATTATTAAATACCATCGTTCTAGAAGTTTCGGGCGTGGTATGGTTGTATGGACTGAACACTTATGTAAATGACGTACATTTCATGCTTGGCTTTCGGGCTAGTACTTTTTGGAAATTTTCGTGGATTACGGCTCCCTTTCTAATGTGTTTCTTTTTCCTGTCTTCTTCTTATGATTGGTTCAATGGTACAGAAAGTCTTCCTCCATGGCCGTGGTATTATAATCTGCAGATATGTATGTACGCCACACCTTTTATATTGGTAGTAGTATTTGCTGTTACTTATGTGGTAAGACATAAAGAGATGAAATGGTCCAAAGTACTAAACCCTTCTCCAAGCTGGGGCCCAACTGATCCAATTCTTCGAAAAAGCCGCGAAATGTTCAGTGCACACTCTATGACTAAGGAGTACATGTACCGACAGAATCGTGTTAGCGCTAGAAAATTTCAGCCAGAAGTACCTGTTGTTATAGAGTCGCAAAATAACACAGAACCTTCCATCTCTTCTTGATTTGTATATAAAATGTATTCAATATTTAGACTTAAGCAATAATAAATGTGTGTTGTTTAAATCTTTATTTAAAAAAATAATGTCATGTTTGATGCAAGGTAATGTGATTTCATTTGTGTGTTCGTGTCATTGTCATTATTGTATGCTACAGTTATACAGTGTCTTTACGGTACCAAAGAACTATAGCATTGGCACACAAACCAAGCTCAGCTAAGAAAAATAAGACAACATTTTATGACGTATTGTATTGTTTCATCATTGAATTAAAGAGGGGTTGAACTTAAAAAGTTCGTTTAATTTCCGTTATTGTATGCCTAGACCTGCAATACTTTTAACATATTATAACATGGAGCAAGGGCGATGAAACAGAAAACGGGGAAACCTGGTAAAACAGCCATACGGTTATTTTGTGTATTTTACAAATTATAGTTTGTGTAATAACAGGTGTTTTAGTAGTTTACTTGCGCTAGGTATGGTATCCACTATGTAACAACTCTAAACTTTAAAAAGTGAGTTTGTCTGACTAGAGAGGGGCTTGGTTAATGGGCGAGCAATGGGATACAGAAGGTTAAGAGGATGTAAGAAGTGGCGAAGAAGATGTAGCTGTAAGACATCTATTTTTTTTTTAATTTAAGTTATACAGTATTGTATGAAACGATAAATGATTAGGTGCGTTTCATTATTTTGCTGAACATTCCGCTCAGATTATAACCACCAATGGCAGCCGTTTATTTTCAGCTTTTAACTAATCACACCCTGACTAGCCCCGATAATCCCTTTTTAGAGAAGCTCCGGCGTTAATGCTGTTGTAACCGTAGTAATCACATCCACTTTTTTTTTGCTTTTAATAATTGAACACCTTTGGGTACATGAGAAAGATTATGATGATGATGATGGTGATAACGTGCTTGTACGTCAGCAGGTGACAAATAATTATGACAACTAAGTGTTTTAACTTTTAATATTTAGTTCGTGAAATATTATAACAAATTCCAATCGTGAATTAATAATTATTTATAATTCTGTCTTTCATTGATCAACTCAATTGTGTTGTACGGCAATATCACTCGTCCTTTGGACTCGTGATATTTCCTAGCAACGACACAATTTCTATGTCAATGAAGCGACAGAATTATCGATAATCTTTAATTCACTTGTGGTATTGCTATTTAAAACATAGGCAACTTATGAGTGCGACAAGGAAGGAATATGTAACTAATGTGTGCAACAAGGAAGAGAAATAATTGGAGGGCCTAGAAAGGATTTGCGTATTCATGGACACTTATTTCCTAATTTTTCTAAAATGTACGTATCCATTTTTAATAAAAAAACAATATGCTTCTTCCTCGACATTCCCATATTTTAAAAATTCTCCCCTTTTACGTTTACCATTTTATATCAACGCTATGCTGCAAGAGTTACTATAAGATCAGAATACTCCTATGGCTCGTAACGCAATGGCAAGTAGTAAGTCATCGTTATAATCGCGGACATCGTTTAGGGTCAAAACACCTACAGAGTGGCTAGGAAAACCCCGGCCACTTTTCTTGCGGCGGTCAAGAGATGGCGCTTTAACAAAGAAAAATTAAATTAAAATAACAACGCAGAATCCAAGACGTTTTGGTTGTTTTGATTTAATATGGGGCGTATTTAATAACTAAAACGTCTTGGATTCTGCGTTGTTGCCAGTATTTTAATTTAATTTTTCTTTACTAAAGCGCTATCTCTTGGCCGCCGCAAGAAAAGTGGCCGGGGTTTTCCTAGCCACTCTGTAGATATAAGAAAACAAGTGTTATACCCCACTCCTTACGAATTAAAACCAAAAAAGTGGTTTGATTTATTTGCAAAAAAATGATATAAAATCATACCATAACTGACATCTAGGAGATTTATCATACCCCATTCATTTAATAGAAAATAAAATTTCAAAAATTCTTAAAGGGCATTACAGATAAAATAGAAATTTGACGATAATAATTAAATAATAGTCCATTCATAGCTCTATTACCTTATACAATTAAAAATAACCAATTTTTGAGGAAATTATTTAAAGAATTTTCATAATTTTACCAAGTTTTACAAAATAAATAATAATAAACCGTAACATTTTGCTCTTCTACTGCTATTAGTAAAATAACTGTTAGAGTTAAATTACATTTGTCAAAAAAACGTGCCGGTCGTCGAAAAAGAAAACATTCAATTTGTCCGTCATTTATAGGATGTTTTGTTTTTAACATTTGTAAAGTTCCGTTTATCAAAAATACACGTGTCTGGTTTCGAATTTTTTGAAAACTTATTTTGTCAATGAATTTCTGGTATACAAATTTTAAAATTTGATCAAATTCGGATCAGCCATGTCGATAATACGAGAGAACTAACGAATTCATACATATTTATCCAAGCAGACAGTCATTTTCCACCACAAATACGAGGTGTATCAAACTGATCGGCGTTTGGGCGCGGCCGATTGTTCGTGGCAGATTAGGCACAAGGACGTTTTGACGCACGAACGTTTGAGCGCAGGAACGTTTGGGCGTAGGAATGTTTGGGCGCAGAAACTTTAGCCACAAAAACGTTTCGACGCGTATTGTTTAGGCGCAAGGACATTTGGCGCAAGCGTAATTATTTGTGTTTTATTCTATCAAAAATTCAATATAATTATAAAAATCAGTGACCTGCACAATTTGATCAATAAATCAAATTCCGATAAAATAAACTCAATCTAATCGAATTTGGCATTTATTGCGTATTTTTTTCAAATTATTGAAAATAATAGATTTTGTGTTAATGGTTAATTTTGCTAATTATTTATGTAAAAATTATGAATTTTGTGTTAAAAGTTAGTAGTTAATTGACTGGCTTTATGTAAATGTGTTATAATTAATTGAAAAAAACAAACTTACACAGTTTTCTTCATTATATTAGTCTTACAGTATTGATGATTACGTATTTAAGAGTTTTAAAATTTCAAGCAGTAAAACGTTTTTGTGCTAAAACGTACCTGCGCCAAAACGGCTCACGCCGAAACGTCCATGCGTCTAAACATTCCTGCGCCCGAACGTCTTCTCGTTCAAATGTTTCTGCGCCCAAATTTCACTGCGACAAACGGTTCCGCGCCCAAACGTCCTAGTCCGATAATTTGTTAAATAACATAAATAATCGCGAATAACTTTTTTAGTATTGTCTTTAGTGTACTACTGAATTGGAAATTTTGGAAATTTATATTCCGAGTTAAATTTTCTTTCATATGATTCAAAACTATACAGGGTGTTTAATTAAAAAAAACAGTTATTTTATAGAATAACTCAAAAAGAACGACAGGTAATTGTTTTTTTTTGTCTATGGCATCGTAATTAGCACAAAAAGTTTAATTTCTTTCGTAATTTATCCGAATCTTCTAATAATAAGAAAGTTAGTAAACGTGCCTGGATAATTTGACGAAAATTTGATAAAAACTGAATATTTTCTCATTTTAATCACCTTTGAAATTAACAACATTATAGTTTATAATCTGTTCTTTTTGCTCTTTCAAACTTAACTGAACATAATTTCACAATCCATTGGATCTCTCTATAGGTACAGCAGCAAAAATTATCCAATAAATTTTCTAAGCTACTTAATTTAAAACAACATTCATGTCATGCACTGCTGCGTTCTCACTTTAAATAAATGTGAAGACGTATTAATTTCATAGGTTTACTAAACTCCAAACACGTTCTACTTCATTTATTCCAGATCATTTTTGCTATCCTTGAACCTGCGTTACACAGAGTGACTACAAGTACTTTACATACAATCAAAAAAATTCCATTACAGAATACAGCTGCTAAATTACAGCACAAGCCTTAAAATGCTGTAAAAACTCACACGTTTTTTAACAGGTATAATCTAACGGTCATATCCATTAGGAATTAAAATGAAATTTGATGTTCAAAGAAGATGAGTTGATGAACCTGCTATTTATATTATTCGCAAGATACTCGGATAAAGCAGCTTGTAAATGGATAACATAAAAATTAGTTTGAGTGGGTTTTAAACCTTTTTATCCGTTGCAGATAGGATTTTTTACGCCTGATGAATGCAAAAAGTAGTATTTAATAGGCGGGTATTACTTAAAGCTTTGCTTTTAGCAGCTTCGTATAAATAACTAATGGATATTTCTTTTTGTAACGTCGTTGTACTTTTTAGATTAAAATATTTTGGCTCCTAAAATTTATTACAATTGTAAACGACTACTTTTATTTATAACTTTGTATGAGTATATTGCTCGTGCCTACATAAACTGAATATTTATCATGTAAATTCGTTCATTTTGCCGGAGTTAGCTTCTACATACCTACACAGTACACAGTGCTAGTTAGTAAGAACCGATTCAACTTAAGTTTATTCAGCCTGAAAACAAATGCTAATTAAATCTGTTATCAAATGAAAAAAAATACTAGGGTGGTCGATTAAGATCAGATAATGAATTTTGATTGCAGCTACGTGGTGGATTGTATTTATTTATAAAATACAAAATGAAAGCTGTGGGTGGTTCAGATTTACTGTTTTGTATCATTTGTCACATCATATATGGATTATAATACCGTATCATATAACAGTACAGTTAGAAAGATTAACATTGTACAGGGTGGGTCTTTTGGTAATCGTTTGTTCAATTGATTGATTATTTTTGATAATAAAAGTGGCTTTGCACTACCTGAACTATTCCGATAGGTCTTTTATTTTTTTTACATTGTACATACATAACATGCGTTCAAAAAAAGAGGGTAAAGTATAATGACGTTAAACTATTTTATGAGGCAGGAAGCGTTGGTAGAAAAGAGGGTAGCGGTCGACCACCAAAGCGCAGAAGTTAAACGCGAAAAAACCATCAATGTTGTTACAGAAATTATGGAAAATGAGCTTAAAACATCTATTCGTTATTTATCGCAACAACGGGTGCTTTCCGCGGCAACATATCGCGCAGTTAGAACGGCAAAGAGTTTTGTAAATGGTTTTTGACACACTAAAGAATGTTGATGATACACTAAAGAAAACTTTTTTTACGGATGAAGCGTGGTTTTGTTCGTCGGGCTGTATCAACTCGCAAAATATCAGATTTTAGAATGTTGAAAATCTTCATCAGTTGTTTGAGACATCTTGGAAGTATTTTTGATAACTATTCAAATAAACTATTTACAGCGATATTTGTTGTGATGTCCGAAGCAGAATCTGTAAATAGTCGTAGAGCGCTTACCTTGCTTCCGCGCGGCTTAGTTACGGTACGAAATCCTATTGCACAGGCTATCGCAAATTCAAATTGCCGCTGGGGCGCTACTTCTTTTTAATTGGTTTTTCTTTCTTTAATTTTTGTTAAAACAATGTTGTTCGGTCATTTATTGCGCGAGAATATTTACAACGTAAAAGCATGGCAACGTGTTTCGCTCATTTTTTTATTTAATTCTTAACATTTTCTCTTTGATCTAACTTTCCTAATCCCATGTCTCTTTCTTGAGACTCTTAGCAGCGAATCGTCAAACACGCTCATCTGGGAGTGTTTTTCGATTCACGTAGTATACGTGTTCAAACCATTAACAACACCAATTTTGTTTAAAGTTCATATTCCTACGCGTTACTCATTTTAAATTCTTTATATGCTTTAGAAAGATAAAATCAAACATAACAAACATAGGTTAGACTTGCCAACTTCACAAAGATAACATGTTTTACGTGTGTTAGCATACTGAATAACATTTCTCAGCTAAACATCATAACACAAGAGTGAGCTACTTTTTCGTGTTCCGCCATTGGTATTTTTGATCTAAAACCACGCTAGAGATACACTTCAAAAAGTGAAGTTTTGTTTCCTCCCTTTCAAGGGTTAAATCATTTCTCGATAACGGTTTTTTGTCATAAGAGAATAAGAAGAAGAGAAAATAATGCTCATACATAATAATCACATTAAAAAAAAAGTTATTATCTAATTATAGCTTATAGCTATTATATAAAACTACGATATGTTAAGAAAAATGATCTACGCAGATGATAGACAGTAATCATTACTCATATTTTTGAATATCATCTTTTGACTTCGGCGGCGCTTCACCTTATATTCTTTTAAAATCTCAGTTTTTAATTAGATATACTTTGCCGCACTAAAGAGACTCTATTTATTATTTTTCTAACAAGTAGAATTTGTAATTACATCATTATATGGTCTGATGATTAATTAATGCAGGTGAATGAACACCGCACAAGCAAATCATTTAAATACCTGGTCTATGTGTGAGGGCAAAATTAAGTATATTATTATTTAAATTATACGGGATGAGTAAAAAGTAACGTATAATGTCTGTAACTTCGTAAATATTGATTCTATAAAAAAATAACCTTAATAATAGTTATTAAAGCTACAAGCAATGTAAGGACGTAAGCGGGGTTTCCGCCCCCAAGCGTAAAGTTTTGCGGGGCGCAATTTCATTGCATATTTTTTTTATGGAGGCAATAATTCGATTTTGTGCCAAAATATGACCTCCATACATTTCCTGATTTGCGCACGACACTGTCGTTGCACTATGATACCGACTTCTTTGTAGTGTGAAATCAAATTATTATTTGTGGCGGTGCGGTATCTTTGAATAGAGGAAAGGCGGCGCGTTCGTATCGTTGAATGGTCGCACCTTTTAAACCCTACCATGTGCATGCGCGTAACAGATCATGTGGCGTTTCTTCTATTTCCAATCGTACCATATATCTTTACCAATTTCTTAGTTTCTTGCAACGATTAAATAATTATGTTACTATTACATTATTTTGTGTAATAAATATATACATGCGTCACTCATTTATAGCGATTGGCTACGTTCGGGGCGCAATTATTTTGCGGAGCGCATGAATACCTAGTTCCGTCACTGATAGACCCTACCCTAATAATAAGTTATGCAACACCCTGTACTATTTTTTTAAATCTTGAAGGAATGCACTTGCATAGATAAAAAGTAATGCCACAAACGTTAAGATGTATGGGCAACTTTATGTGTAGGTCAAAGTCTGTATCTTTACTAACCCTAATCTCGCGTTTTTTTTATTTAATTGCATATATATAGTGTGTCCACAGATGTGAGATCATAAACTATGCCTTTTCCATAAGCCCAAAATACCAAATCAAGTTTAAGTTTCTAAATTTTTCTAAATACAGGATTCTACGCAACTTCCTGTAACTTTCACACTTTCTTTGTGCGTTTTTTGATTGAAGCACTAAAGTGAGCTAATTATTTCCAAGTGTTGTTATATTGGATCAAGCTGTAAAAAAACGTCCAAAACAAATAAGCGAAAAAGGATCGGAGATTAATATTGAAAGAACCGATAAAAAATACGATGACCAAGATGCGATGAAGATCCAAATGTGTACTGGTTTTAGAATAAAATGTTTGTTTTTTATTTATTGTTTTTGTTCATTTTTTCACAAAAATAGGTTACTTTATAGAAAATCGCTTTAAACATATACTTCTAGCAACCACTCTGTACTCAGAACTTTGATTAAAACCGAGTGTTTTTTGTAAAGTATACTATTTTATTGTAAAACTGTGAATAAATAAGGTGTTCTTATTGGAGATCACATCTGTGGACAGACTGTATATATTTTTACACATTTCATTAACTTGCATCCCACCATATAATGAATCTTAGAACAGCATTTCTTGACACCACAAAAGGTGTATATACAGCTAGAAAATCGTAGGCGAACTGTACAGCTTTACGATTTCTCATTAAAAAATATACTGTAACCAGATCAGGTAAATGCGTGACATTATTTTTAGAAAATGTTATTGCTCTGGAATGTCTGGAATGAATTGATTTAATCATTCCTTTCAAATGCCAAAAATACTAAATTTCTTTTATAATCCAACCATTAAATTTAGTTTTAACACTTGTCGTATTAATTTTTCAGAATATGCACTTTTGCTTGTTTTTTATATATTTTTCCGGACAATATTTAGAAATGTAATTTACACCACATCGCAGATATTCAACAAAACTTGAAAAGATTTTAAAACAGAAGTCATACTTACGTATTTTATGGTTGATCAGTATAGTATAACGAAGCACCGATTACACACAGAGGATTCGTATGAACTCTTTGATAACAGGTCTTCGATGGCAGCTTTATATTCCTCCTCCTCTTCGGCACCAGCAGAAACTTGCGATACACGACCTCCAGCAAGTACACTGACTAACAGCCAAGTTCAAGAACGAGGTAATTCAGGGCAATTATTTTGGGAAATGGGTTTTTCATACTGAATTCTGTTTCACTTCCTTGTGCATTTGAACACATACAATTTGGACCAGGGAAAATTCTGCGTCTTATTTACAAAACTAGCGCAAACTAAAAGTATTATAAAAAAATTAATCTTACAATGAGAGGTAACTACCTGAAAATCTTTTTCTGCAACAAGCGATTTGTTTTAGTGTCTATGTTGTCAAAACATATTTTGATTTCTCCAAAACAAAACTAAAAGACGTTTAAAGGAAAAATTGACAAACACTCTGTATAAAAATCAATTCTGTCACTGTATAAATCAATCTAAGATAAATAATTATCCTTCCAATTATCATTTTTCTGTACCTTCAGTACAAAAATTTTCAATTTTCGTAATTTTGACGGAAATACATGTGTGGACGTCTAGTGTGTATTATGTGCGCCTCATACCTCTCGAAGGGATGACGATGAGCTTCAAAACAGTCCGTAATCGGAAGCAAAAATTAGACATGTTTTTTGTAGTAATATTTTTAATTTTGTGAATTTCTAAGAGGATTCTGATAGAAAACTTTACGGCGGTTTCTCTCAATTTTCAATTTTCCAAGTGGTGGCCGCTAACTTACCGCCTTGTTGCTCAAAAGCGAGTTGCCAGGTCGCCACAAACTTTAGTTATTAGACAAGCCCTAGAAGCACAATGCTACTAGCATTTATAAAAGAACAAAAAACATTTTCAAAATCTTGAAATTTTCAAAAGAAAGATTGCTTAAAAGTAATTTTAGTAAATTTGGATGCTCATAGAGCTCGGGGTGAGTTACAATTTTGTTGCTGTTCTACTTCGCTATTTCTGGGACGCCTTCTATCGATTTTTCAAAATTGCAAATTATACCCCTTTATTTGACAAAAAAATGGGGAACGATAAAATATGTTTGTACTTTGAAAATATTTATGTTTTATGTTTATTGTTTTACGTTTATACAAGACGATTACGAATGTAACTTAAGGAGTTCAGTTTAAGAACACAGAAAATCAATTTTTTATGTGTTCGGAGTTTGTTAAGACTCGTTTTCGCAGCGCTTACCTTTTTATTAAATAATAGTTATTTAAGTAACAAGGAATGCAAAGACGTAATAACATTCGAGGTAGGTAAATACAAGCCGAGGCGAAGCCGAGGCTTGTGGCCTGCCGATAATGTTAATAGTCGATACATTCTGTGTTACTTATTAAATTTTTCACGCTACAGGTAGAAATTTAATCTTATTTTTAAAAGTTGGTTTTGACTGCTGTCATCGAAATTATTTTTTAAAAGCCTTATTATTCTAAGTTGCCTGTGCTTGTTACCATATCAACGAACAGTTAAAATCAACATTTTAGTATTCTGTTTGAAATAAAATATTGGAATATGTACCTTGTTGCTTTAATTATTATCCTAGGAATGTAAATGACACTATTAAGTTCCGTAGTCAAGGGCAAAAAGTAAACAAATGTTATTGGCCATTTTCATCTTTTGTAGCTATGGATGTATCGTCTATTTACCTTGCCTGTAGCGTGAAAATTGAGTTTAAGTAAATTCATTGTTTTAATTGTTGAAATCCGTGCGCTCTAACACTAGTGCAAAGTAGTACAGTGGATACGATAGTAAGTAAATTAAAACAAAATAATGTAACATGACAATTGTATGTATTTATTTTTATAAGAAAAATAAGACTTTATTACATAAATTATAAAATTAAGACGCGTATGATTATAAAGATTATTGGTATTATTAGTATTATTAAAACAGAGAAGTTCCGGAAAAAAATTGGCGGGAGAGAAAACAAAATCTGAAATTACACTACTGCGAACACAGTATAATCATGTGACAGTAGGCAGAAAACGAAAAGTGTCAGCACAGCCAGCTTATTTTGCATCATTCTCTGCCAAACATATAGTTTAAGAGCGTTTAACTTGTCGGTAGCCAACTGCAAGACAAAAGACGAGCACTATTGAGAGGAATGTGAAATGCCAGAAAACAATATTTTATATTTGATTCACGCCGTCACGTTGTAAAATATTTTTGTAATAAAAAAAAGTTAATATTTTTAAAGTATGGGAAAGTCTAGGCGAAATGCTTCGCGTGTTTTTATTGCCTTATCTTAAAAATATAAAAATTATCTAAAAAATCTACTTAGGTAAGTGACGCTGCATAATATGTAACAAGACATAAAAACTAAACAAAACAAAAATAATCCTTAAAACCATTAGCAACAATGCTTTACGTTGAATTAAAAAAATTACGCTTTTTCTATAGCAACTGTTAAAACGTGCTATTATTAACTAAAATTAGAGGGAAAAGTAGCAGTTTACCAACAAGGGTATATAAAGTAGTACTTTAACAGCAAGGATGGATAAAGTATTTTATTTTTTCTCTACGCACTACAAACTCTATAGCAACCAAAAAGTTATTAAAGCCACCTACTCATTTTTTCGTGAAACTGTTTTTTTCCTGACACTTTTAAATTAAATTTATCATTGATTTTTCTTCATTTTTTGGTCTTCTTTAACAATTGCTATAGAAAAAAATGTTGTATTCCACACGACGATAAAATTTCATTATCTTCTCGATGCTTATTAGCGTCTCGGCTGACGCCTCGACGCTAAAATCGCTCTCGAAGATAAAGTGCAATTTTATCATCTTGTACAATAAATAACTATTATAGATTGTAGTGATTAATTAAAATAATGGAACTATACAAACATAAAACGAAGAAGAAAATAATTTGGGGCGTGGTACAACTTATACAGTAAAATATTGACTTAACCTGAACATAAAATATGGATGAGCTTCCAAGTGAGGTCTAGTATTTACCATGTACTTTACATTAGTGAATACTTCAAATAGACATAACGGTCGGAAAGTGAATTACGAAAAGAATATTTTCATGATGAAGAACACAATTACGTGCTGGAAATAAGCAGAAGATAATTTTATAATGAAAACATTCTTCTATACCAAGTCATTCAAAGTCAAAAGCAACACTTAACATGCCAGAAACGTAAAATGGACCTAATAGGCGCGAAACTGAACTCTTTTTTTCTTGTATAACTTACGTATCACCAGATAAAGTTTAAAATATATTAGGTAGAAACATCTTATAAAGCGGGCAATTTCACGCAAATTCGTTTTTGCAGTCTTGTATTATTTGCTGTATTCTTAAATGGTGCCACTAAATTGAGTTTGATTGTTGCGATAACTGTTTCAGTTATTGGACAACGTTCATTTAGATACAAAAGTTTTCTATTATAAAAGCTTATTCGTGCAAGCAGAAAAATTGAATCTTTAGATTTTTGTGGTTTAAATAAAAAAAAACTGTTATCAAGATCAGATTTATCCACCATACACTTAATAGAATGCTATATTGTGAAGAAATTACTTTAAACGTATCTATACTATTTACTTTTACCATTACTATTATGGAACAACCGCATGATCCTTTAATTTAAATTCACAGAGATTCTTCATTTTTTGAGCGCGCAGATTCTTTTCTTCGTGTTGTAGTCAGAATGTTCCAAAAATATAGCGGAAATAGCAAATGTCTACAGATTTGTGTACGAAATGTGCAGCTTATGAATCCACTAAAATTTCAACAGTAATAAAGTAAACTTCCCCACTTTGCTTTTCTTCTTTATTTTAGAACTTAAGCTACGACAAACATGTAGAAGTGCCTGTACCAAATTTCTTAAAAATGTAACAATATGCAAGATAAAAGGTTTATGATAGACTGCGATTCAACAACTGCCGGTTTGTAACTTTTTTGCGCTTCGACTTACTTGTCGTTTCTTGTTATATTTATTTTAATAACTGCGGAATACGCAAAAATTGTTAAAAATATTATAAATATTAAGTCATTTTTTAAGTTTTTGGCCAATGAAACGCCCTGATCCTCCCAAAAAAAAAATATTAAAATTGTATTTCTTGTCAAGTGAAATTGTAAAAATACCTCGAAACATGAAACCTTGCCACAAGAACAGTTTTCATGCTAAAATGCTAAAAATCTGTTAAGATTTAATGGATTTAGATATCCCTCTACCAGCAGAAATCGTCATTCTACGAAATGAATAAGATAATGAGAAGCTCTAACCCACCACCTCACTCGCAACCAATCAGCGTCGAAGGGGGCGTGGTCGCTTACAACAGCAATTTTGCTTTGTTGATTCGCGGACTCATCTCACTCTCTCTTATGCCGTAAAAGGCAAACTACCGAGTCTAACCAATGTTTAGTAAAAAAATAGGAATGTTATAATTTAAAATATAATTTTGTCTGTCAAGTAATAAACAGCCTGAAACA
The DNA here is from genome assembly GCA_958336395.1 of Ctenicera cuprea. Taxonomy (NCBI): domain Eukaryota; kingdom Metazoa; phylum Arthropoda; class Insecta; order Coleoptera; family Elateridae; genus Ctenicera; species Ctenicera cuprea. The sequence continues at coordinate 15,427,205 of OY284487.1, read as the reverse complement.
TTTAAAGGTGTTTAATCCTTGCATTCTTTAACTTTAAAATTAAAACATTAAAAGGATGTCACGGATGTTTCACTTCGGAAAGTAAGATGATATGCGTGAACATATTTCGCGGAATTGATGTAACGATCACTACGTGGATTCTAACTTGGTATGTCCACCTCTCCTCGGAGAGATTCAAGGTTTCCCTTAGTTTGTACCATGAAGAACTGGATTAGTGATTTCATGAAGAAAAATGTTGCAAGCTCCCAATATGGGTGGCCGTGGCTATAAATATCCCTGCGCTCCAGTCACTACGTCTAGGTGACCGTACGGGTTATGAGTTTGCTCAGTCATAGGTGTTCAGCGGCCGATAATTTAGGCAGGTAAAGGTGGGCTTCAGGAAAGAGTGGTGTGGCTGCTGGCAATAGGGACCTGGGCTCTAAAAGTGAGGGGGATTTTGCTTGCTCACGACCACTAGCAAAGTGTCGACCCAAGGGGCTCGTGCTTTTTGCACTCGTCGCTGTTAATGTACCGATCACTATAATCAGACCGGCTACCGACCTATATGGGCGGTGCGAAGTCGACCAGTACTGGGTACTACAGGTAGCCCAACTGGTAGGGGGAAACTTTGACTGTTTTGAAAAGTCTGGCGTAGGCTAGGGCCGTCTTGGTGCAGCTTTACGGGTGAGCTGCGTTGCAGCTGGGCACTGATCTGCAGAATCAGTAGAGATTTAGGAAATCACCCCCGCTCACAGTCTGATGCCATGACTGGTAGCTTGTTCTCGTTGAACCGTCGTTAACTTGAACAGGCGCGCTGATTGAGCGTAACTCAAAGAGGGACGTGGCGGATTAAGCCTCACGCTACGTGTCGCCACGTTAATTTTGAGGAGTGCTGGAATGAAATGCTTACTGTGCCATGTCGGTACAAATGGCACACAGATTGAAACTTATTGTCACTAATAGAAGCTATTTCAGTTCCTATACGTAATAAAAAAAATTTTTTGTTACATGTGTTGTATTTTTGCTGCTTCGCGAACTTGAAACCCTACTATTCTTGTCCCTTCTTTTATGAAAGCCTGGTAAAGCAGTTGCCTTTCGTAATTTTTACACCTTAGTTGGGTCACTTATGTGATTGCAAGGTCCAGGCGAACGGTAACACATTGGACTGCAGTAACGCCAGATTGAGAAAGTTTCCCCTAGTTCTAGTGATTTTCTATCTACTTAGGAAAAAGGGCAATTTTTCACTGGACTGGACTGACTGCCCGTTGCTAGTCCAGAAACAGACACGAGACTGCTCCCTCTGTGTAAAGCCAACCGAGTACGCGCCACCCAAACAGTAGGTTGGTAGTCGGTCTGATCACAACATCTCGTACCTGAGCTTAATTATGATCGTGAGGAAGTGAAGCAAAACCTCACCTTTTTGGGCCGAGGTCCCTAATGCCACCAGACACGTCACTCTTTCCTAAATGGCAACTTTGACTGCTTATCACTGTTTTCTACACCCCTAGGGTATTTATAACTTTTAGGGTATTTTAGAACGCCGAAAACTAGATGTCCAACAGTATTGCAAATGACAGAGAAAAGTGGATAAAAGAAACAAGAGACAGACAGAACTAGAGAACGTTGGGACAGACCTACATTCAGCAGTGAATAGACACATAGGTCAAAGAAGTAGAAGAAGAGAGGTATCCTAGAAGTAGTGATTGAGTCGCCGTCATATTTATATCTGCAGCACGGGAGCGGTTCGGTAAATCATTTCAGGGCAAACTTACTGCTACTTATGAGTTAGGGCCAATCCTAGGGGCTAGCAAATGCTATACGGTGTTTCAAATAGTGAAATCACTAACCCAGTCTTCCCTGACACAATTAAGAAGTCTGAATTTCTCAGTAGAGAGGTGGACTACTACATAAACAGAAGCGTTAACGCTTCTCACAAAAGTAAGGATTTCTGGATGCCCCTTCCGAAAGTTCATACAGCCAGACTGACAAACAGAACAAAATTCGATCTTTTTTGATATTGCGCGTAGAAATAGTTTGTTTCTTCAATAAAAGGAATCCACTCGTATGGTTGGAGACGAGGCAATCGGCAATCGCTAGCGCGGTTAGACGACATTTTGCATCTGTTTAAATCGTAAATAAATGATTACAAATTTCTATAGTTTTCAGTTGTGTTAGGTCTCATTTGTTAAACAACTTTACTGAGTAACTATTTGAGGTCAAAAGTTCTGCTCAAAGAAATTGTTTTTTAATTCAATTCAAAAAGCTTAATGGTACTGCTGTAGTATGTTCATTAAATGTTAGAGAATGCTGCTAAAATACGATAACGCGTTTCATTGCAAACATTCAATTTAGATTTTTTTTACACTTCTTTTGTAAATTATTAAATCATATTTTTCTTCTCTCAACTTGGTTTTATATAAATTACTAACACTTACAAACATAAATGATTAATGAATTTCCTGATAGTTGATTTAGCAACAATATTGATTTTTTTTGTTACCTATACTACACTTATACAAATTAGTAACGTCTACTAATGGAAACCGTTTCATAAATCTTTTAAAACTTGATATACGCATATTCATTTTTCTGCAAATTAATGTTGCGATTCGGAGGCATTCCTGTCGTAAATCATTTCCTAATTTGCCTGTGCAAAAACCAGTATTACCGTTAATAGTATAACTTTTCAAATCAAAATACTGCGTATGCCTCCAGAGAAACGAATTATTAAATTTAATTGTATCCTCCAAATTCGGCCCTTAAAAATTTGCTTTTTAATTTTGTTCATTGTACTTGATGTTGAAATTAAATATCGTTTCTGAAAGCAACAAATCAAACTCCATTTTGAGGCTCCGGATTCTGTTGTTGTTATAGACCTAAAAAATGTTTAACCTGTTTATAATTGAAGCTATACCTTACAAACACTTATCTGACATCCGTTGAGCTATTCAAACGTCTTCATTATCGGTATTCCGTGCTTCTTAGTGCTTATTATAGATCTGGCGGATAAACTATAATAACCGGTAATGCATGCTTTCTTGCTGTGCTGCTAGATTAGATGAGTTTTGCTCATCATCAGATATTTAATAACGATTGGGAAGCTGCTTATTTTTTATTGTTACAATATGTAACAGCAAACACAAAATAATTTTCTTCAACAAAATAATAATAATAATATTTACCTTTGCCCGGCTGGACTATCATAAATCTAGTTCATATCGATTTGATCTACGGATCTATAAGCATTTCGATTGTTTCCAGCTAAATAAAAATGTTACTCCAATCCAATTGCTAGCAGTCAGTTTCTAAGATGAACAGACTTTTTCACAAACCATTTTAAGTTCTTTTAGTAAAAATTGAACAACTGCTGTTACCTTTTTTGAATTTAACATATAGTATTGAGTTTTTAAACTTGTTATTTCGTTGATTTCAAGAGATAGAAGCAATGCGGCCTATCAGCTTACTTAAATTGCTCTCTTTCCAATATGTCTGTCAAAGTTTAGTTGGTCGAGTGCGTGACTCTAGGTAGCGCGACTCTGACTGTATTCCAGGGTCAGATCATTTTTGCGGGGGTATATTACAAGGGTTAAACGTTTAAACGTGGTTTGAAATACGCATAAGGTTGTATATTCCCACTATCTAGAACTACAGTTAAATATGTATAAGCTAGGCAATGGACAAGAAGTCTTAAGTCGAGTCAACTATGAAAAGGAACACATACATCTGGATCTGGATCTAGGTCTAGGAGGGTACATCCTTCAAGCATCAGTTGCCACTTTGCGGCTCCCTACGCCAATCAACCCTGTTGACAAACCTAAGTATGTCAGTGGATGGTATGATTGGTAATACTGCCCTTGTAAGATCAGAAATCTCTTAACATGGATCCTTTTATCGGAGTTAGACTAGAGCAGCGATATAGCACGAGCACACAGTTTGTTTCTCAGGATTACCTACGTTTCCGACGGTCGGGGTTGTTTACCAACCCTGTCGTTTGCAATGGTGTATTCGGTATTCTTGTACGATGCCAACTAAGATTTGCAAGTTTGCTGTAGACAACTGCTTACGGTACCTTCCATCGGTCTCGCCTGCTGACAGCTTGTCGTAATAGCCCATCCGTGGGTGTGACTTCTAAGGGTTATTTGACTAGAGCAGTATGTGTCGAAAGAGGAGGCATTAACATTAACTCCAGACACCGAGGGGTCTATTCAGAACCAGTTCTTGTGCCTTTTTATTGCTTCAGCTACTATCTCCAAACAAGGTTAAATACTTTACAACTTGGTATCGGAGGTAATGTTTGGCGGCACTAATTGATAAATTAATTGAGAGAAGGCTCGAAGGCAGTTCCGCACTTGCACACTGGTGCCATATTGACCTTTCTGTAGCAATTGATATCCGCACATGGTTGCTGCTAATTCTGCAATCACTGACAGCTATGACTTCGTGTGTTACTCTTACTAATACAGTACCTGTAAGCCGATCATTACAACAACTCCGTTTTATTTATTACAGCGGCTCTCGGTAGATCTTATCTGCCACGACAGTCTACCCTACCAGTACGACTTCAGTTTGCAAACCATAGACTACCTAAATTTTTGCTGATTCTGCAGATTAGCGTTCGAGCTGAAACGCAACTCACCTGTGTAGCAGCACCAAGACGACCCTTGTCTGCACAGGCGTACTTATACGCCCGCCGCCTAGATATGTCGGTACTCGGTTTGATCACAGTGACCGGTATCTTAGCGATGTGTCAGCGCGGCGTCGGGAATGTGAGTTCTTTGGGTCGATACTTTGATTATGGGAGTGAGCAGACGAAATGATATAACACTTCTAGGAACCAAGTTTCTAATGCCAATAGCCATGCTGCTCCTTCCTAAGTCTCGCTTTTACCTGTCTATATAGATGGCTTCCAACTACCCAGTATACCGTTTAAATAAATTTTTAACCTGGAGGATAATCTAAACGCAGTTACTGGAACACTGGCATATTTATGGTCACGACTAGGTGTGGGGATTCGGTTTTAAAGGGCGCGCTACCGCTCGGATATTTGGCAGTCGTACTGTAGCAGCCCTTGGTTTTAAGATTATTCAATTGTATTTTGTAACTTGGCGACTGGCGTTGCTATTTACGTTGATATATTTGTTATCAAGATGATCTTGTAAAAGTAAAATAGCACATTAAAATTCCTCATGCAAACTAGTGTTTTATTTACAACTACGAAACAGTGTTGAATACTTCAAGAGGTAAACTTGTGCAAGTCAAGGTCATTAGAGAAGATTCTTGAACCAGTTTCTTGCTTTGTTTTTCAACCATCTGTCAAAGTGGATTCGTCAGATTTAGAGACTGCTGATGCATGCATGAGCATTGAGCACTTTGAAACCTTTCCCAAAAACAAATTTGAGTGGTATGGTAATTTCGAATATAGTTGCGCCATACACGCACACAAAAGGTTACTCGTCAACTTCTTCTAAAACTAACAAGCTTAACAATTTTAATATTATATTCTTAATCAATTTTCTGAAGTCGATATTAATTCAGGAGGCAGTGCATTCAATTTATAGAAGACAGGGTTTCCATTTCATAAATCAATTTCGCTTTCTTTGATACATTTTTCATTAAAAACTAGTTCTTACTTCATTAAAGCATCTAACTTGAGCAGAATTCTGTTTATTTACTCCACTGCATCACTACGTCATAATCATAAACCACTTAAACAGTAATTACCTGGAATCTACAAAATTAAAAGAAGAAATAAGCTACACCCGATGTACTATGTTATTACAATAAATTTGCTGTAGTTACATTGTGTCTGCTCACATTAATTTTCTACAAAATTACTACAATTGTTAACTTACGTCGCTTACGAAAATTAAAGCTTTAATAAAAACCGCCTCATTCTTCAATCTAAGTAGAAATTGTACAGTAATGCGTGCATTTGTGAGAATTATGTTGTTTTTGTTTATATTTAATCATTATAATATGTGTGTGCGGTTGCATATTTCAGATCAAAACAGGTTAGCTTTTATAGGCACACTTAAATTACAACATGCAAATATAAACTAAATAAATCAAATATTTCATTACTAAGTTTAAGTGCTCACGCGTAATGTGTATGAATAATATTGGACAGCAAGCATGTTAACAACCGTCTTAATGTACCAACAAAATCATAAAATTACATACGTAGTGGCGTACACTTTGCTGTCGGTGATTAGTCTTAGCGGAATGATGATGAGGACGCAGTAACTCGCCGGGTGCGGATGTCGGGGTCCAGGAAATGCCACTTAGGCCAGCGCGCAGCAAGATAAATTAAGGTTCGCGTTGAGATCCATGTAGATCTTGCTGGCTGTTTCTTCCTTGATTTCTATGGCTGGGTGAGATGACGTTGGTAGAAGCAGGCTGATACTGCATTCAAACGGCTTCAGACTGTCTTTGGAGATTCTGTGATTATGTCAGATTGCTTTGGGGCTCTAGAAGTATCTGGGTGGTGCAGTTTTTTAGGAGATGTTTGCTGTGCTAGTTTGCTCCGGACCGAAAGTTGGCGCTAGATCTGAGAATAGAGCTTCAGAAGACGCCTGATATGTTGGTTTGCTTCAATCCAAACGCTTCCGTTCATTCTGGTAGCAGAGCTCTGTGCAAAAAGAGAAAGTTTAGTGTTGCTGCATTCCCTGTGAAGGGAGGAGTTTTTCGGACTCTGCACCCGAGTTGTAAACTCTTCTTCAGCCGAGAAACCACAGTAAGGATGGGCAAAGAATTTGGATAAAGGAGGATTTCTGCGGATAGTACTGTGTCAGTATTCACCTTTAGGCCCAAGAAAACCACGGAAAAACTTGGGCCAGAACAACCGGCTGGGCTGGGGAATCAAACCCAGGTCTGCCGAATGAAAAGTGGAGGCGCTAACCGTGGAGCCACCTTTCTCGGTAGCTTTACGAGGAGCTTAATGAAATGTTTTTCCTCGCCTCCAATTAATATCGCGAATACCCACCATATTCGGCTACCTTTGATTTTATGTAGTGACTAATATACCGATTTATTTGACGTGTATTATTTACAACTGACAGTTTACTGGTTTCCTATATAAAGATATGTAAGATAACTTTGGAGTGTATAATTATATAAAAAACGTTGACATAATATAAATACAAAAACGAACAGGTAAGAACGACCATTTTCAACTAATAAACTCTCATACAATTGTTGCAATTAAAGTAACATTTTAACTATACTATTTGCTTCAATAAAATTGTCTCTAGTGAGCTAACTCGTCTCAGGTGTTAATTACAGAAGTTAACGATGATAAGAAACATTTTTTCCGAAGTAGTTAAATAATATTTTGCATAACTCACTGGCACCAGGAGCACAAGACCTATTTTCATGTCTCTAACACCCTTTTCTTCTATTCTCTGTCAATTTATTGCATTTTACTACGGTAGAAGTGGTGTTCATCAGTTCAATCTTGTGTTTTTTATGCAGTAACCTCGCATGCGGATGTCTGATGTTTTTTATTCTCAAACTATATTTATCTGTCGAAATCTCACAACGCTCTCTTAAACGGGTGGGACGGATTAAAGGAAACCTCCTAGCAGTATTTTTTTGTAATGAAATCTTTATGCCAAGTATGAGAACAAAAATTTAAATTTTTTGAAAAAGTAGAAATTGATGGTGGCTGTAAATCTGTAAGAATATCGAGCTTGTGTAAATCAGCTATTTTGTAGCTGCAAAAGACGAATATGAGTATGTTTTTCAAGAGCGCTAACATTTAAATACAGTATTCTTCTCCATCTTCTCTACAACTTTGACAGATTCATCCAGTTTTATGATTCTTGGAGTTGACTCTGTATTCCGAGTTAAGCACTGTTCGCTCTGGTTCCCACTCGGATGAGTGACCAATATAAGGGTATATCTGCAACCAATCGTGCTTCGGAGGGCACGTTAATCCGTCGGTCCCGGTTGTCATACTAACATCTTTGGCAATCGTAAACCATTTAGTGAAACTTCTTCTCCTTTGAACAGGTGAGGCCAGCCTCCTGCCCGTCATACGTGCAAAGAGGGCTCACAGAACCCGCACTAGTTGCGGGTATTAAGCAGGTCATTGGCCTATAATAAGAGGAAGAAGAAGAAGAGTTGACTGATACCGCTTTCTTCGCCTCTTAACCGTTTTCTACCCTTTGAGTATAGGCCTTCCTAATACCTCCCAGCGTGTCTCGGTTTTAAGCAACTTTGTACCAACTGAGTGTTACTGTCCTTTCGACATCATCCTTCCATATCATCTGAGGTCGCTCCACACTCCTTCTTTCTTCCTATGGTCTCCATCATATCAGTATTCCGTTCTATTTATCTGCTTTACACTGTCTAAATAAAATTGAGCTTGCAGCCAATCAGCATCGAGGGGTTATTTACAACCTCCGCAGACTAGCCGGATACCGCTCTCTCTCTCTCCCTTTGTACAGCAAACACAGTCCGTCTCACTCACTCACAACGCGGTGACATGACCAATTTTAAAACCATTTCGTAACAGAATTCGTCGTCTGCGTTGGTTTGCGAAAACTGACGTAGTTCTAGTAATTAACCCAGACGGCAGACGAAATGAACCTTCGAAAAAATAGAATAGTGGATTTGGTTTGTATTGTGTAGACGGTGCTATGCAATTTGTTGGCAGGGATAGCAAACTTAATGCGTCTTGATCGAGCGCAAGCTTTCGGTTCTAAACAACCAGGCTCCTCCTGAAGCCCCGAAGCAACCCGCACATTCTCAGAGCCCTGCAGTTCCTAGCTCCTTCTAGAGTCCTGCTTCTCTTAGATAGAACTTGGCAGACCTGACAGCCTTCTGTTCGATATTCGCTAAACGTCCGACTAGGAAACTGCTATGTCTCATTGTCCCTTGGAAAAAAGCCTGTATTTTGTGAATTTTATTAACTGTTTCATTTTGTTCCTCGTTCTTGATAATTGTTCTTGAATTAATCTGTTTGTATAATGTTGTTGTTTGATGTTATGCTATATTAAAAGTTAATTTGTTTTTTAAAATTAATATAGAGTGACGGTAGCTCAGAGGTTGGGCGCTTAGCCTCTAACGCTAAAGGTCTAGGATTCAATTCGCCGCCGAAGCCATGCCTCAATAAAAATCTATGCCGCAACCCGCCACTAACATTCCCCAATCTGGTGTAGGCTGCCGTGGGGTCTTAATGCCTAAAACCTTCTCTGGTATTTAGTCGTTCGGATTCGACGTTAAACTGTAGGTCTTCCGTACTCCACCTTAGCGCTAAGGAGAGTACGTGGCAGAGAAGAGTGCCGGTGCCCAGCAGTGGGACGTAAAGGCTGATTACGAAATAAATATACATCAGACCAAGATAAATCTAGAAGGGTCTTGTATAGACCTGTGGGACTAATAAAAATTAAACTCCCTAAAAGTTTTTCGTTGTAGTAAGAAGTTGTTTCTGCGGTGGTTTTCAAGCGAAAATTCCATAATATTGGAAAAATGTAAAACCGACTGTAGGGATGAATGGAATCGATTTGTTGCTAACGGTGGAATATGAATCCGGGCTTCTTTTTAGTTTTGGTAGCTCCCATCCTCTCTCTGATTGTTCGCGGATAATCAGATTTAGCGATTTCATATAAGTAGTATTGTCAATCGTTCAACCTATTAGATAGCATACTTTTATAGCGTTAATACGTTTGGTTATACACACACGTGCATGGGTGCTCATATAACAGGTGCACAGTGCACACATGCACATACACACAGGCCATGTTAAAAAGAGGTGTTTGGAAACCTGTGGCTCTCCAAGGTCAAAACATCGAGGTCAATTTTTTTTATTGTAAGATTTTCCTCTGAGGTATATTACACGATACAGGCGCGGCAAAGAAGGAAATAATTAACTAATTTGTAGGATATTGCAATTTTTACTATATTATTTAATTGCTACATTTTCATAGCGATTACTATAGAAATTAAGGTTCTTTTTCAAATTATAGCTTTCAGCGCTCATCAATAACTTACATGCATTTCCCCATGTACTGATACATATTTTAACACTCTACGCGCATATAAATCCGTGCACTAATCATTAATAATTCTTTAGATGTTAGTAAATTATGATGATCGTGTAAATTATAAAGCACATTTGGTTTGTACAAACGTTGACAGCTTTTTCGATTACATTTTTTTTTCTAACACCGAAATTACCAAAATTTCATTAATACTGCATTTACTTCGCTTATTACATTTTTTACAATGCATGGCTTGCTATTTTACCTCTGTAATGTTTTCGGTCAATGACCCACAGCTATTGCGAATCTTAGATGTATACAAAATTACGGCATTAGGCGCACAAGCGCCAATTAACTCTTATTTTCTTGAATTACAAAGCAGTTAGTAGTTTGAAGATATAAAATCACTATCTGTTTCTACACGCTTACTTCTTATTACGTTACATCTCTCAAGACAACCTTTGAAAATTATTTAAATTAATAGAATAATTCGGTAAAGTGGTAGTTACCTAAATGTTTTCATTTAAGTGCATTTATTTGCAAAGTCTACTGATAATGCTACAGGCCATTAATTTTATCATGAGATATTTTGCATAGATAAATCGTTCAATGACAAGCAGCCGATCTAACGACAAGATAAAATGAAATCAGCATCTCAGTTTGTCAGAACGGAAATTAATTATTATTACTTATTACTTATTTATAGTTCACACTATAAAATATTGGTAGCCAGTTTACAAGCTAAATAGAGTAATTTGGGAACTTGTAATTAAGCGGCTTCTTGTTCGTAATTATTGAAGTTTCTTGTAAACAGACTGTCTTGTTATTTTCTGCACATTCCTGTTAAGATGCTCATTTACTTGCGGATCTTCTTTAAAAAGAAAAACAGTAACTTTAAGTAATAGCAGTAATAGCAGGAACTCGAAATATTCTAAATAATAATATAGTAGGGTGCTCGCGAACCAAAAGTCGCTTAATTAAGGAGTTAGTGGGCACTTCGAGGTTAAAATGTTTGACCTAGCCAGAATCGTTGCTTATACCTCAAGGATTCCAAATCCACAATTCGTCAAAAAATCGTCCTGTGCATAAGGGCACAAAACAAAAAATTAAAACTAGCAACATGCCGAGAAACCTCAGGTCCTAAAGCATATTCCTGCCAAATATCAAAATTTTTTCTGTACTTGTTATATTTAAAAAAAATATTTAATGTATGAAATTAACGCATGCCATATGGGCAACTAAAACACAAAATCGTCGTTTTCTCGATTCGAGGTACGCCAAAAATTGGTTATTTTTCCGACTTTTTTAGCTCTACGATCGATTATGTCCGTAATGGCCGCCTATAGCGGGAAAACTTACTCTTTATAAAATGTGCGTCATTCTGTCTGGAAGGCGATGGTTTTTAAATTATATTTTTAGAACGTATATTAACCGATATATTAAACTAAATGTAGAATAGTGCAAAAATTAGCAATATTTATCCGCTCCCGTACTCGATCATATGATTCACGCTTCATCGCTTATCCCACTCCTCTCGACTACCCAATGCACACTCCACTACACCCCGTAATGACTATTCACAGTATAGAATCGCCATACGTAATACTTTTTATGAGGAGTTATTATTAATATTAGAGAAAACGTTGAGAATAATATTGTTATTATTGTTGTTCTAGACATGTTGTCATGAAAAATAGATATAATAATATTTAAAAAATACTTCTGTGTACAGTTGGTGAAGACAAAGCTGATACTATTTATGCTGTTAATAATTGATTTAATCACTATTATATACAAACATGACCTACATAAAATAACAAATTAATCAATCGCTTTCAGAATCCTCTTCAGGGGAAACAGTTGATAATTTCCGACTACGCTTAGATGTTGTAGGTACTATTTTTACATGATTTTTATCCCATGCAATAACAGGCACCAATACAAGGCATGTTTTTCTTTTTGCAGGAACATACCTTACTTGTACAGTCTGAAACATTATTTATTTTTTAATAGTCATTAGTTGAGGTAAATACATTAAAAGTTAATCAATTCGTACCTTTTTTGCAACCACAAGTAGCTAATATGCTGAGATCTTCAGGAAGCGCGGGTTGAGTCTGTAAAACAGGTAAGATTTGATCCTGCTCAATCTTCCATCCATACTCTAAAATGTTAGGCAGTATGGGCTGTGGTTCCAAGCTGCTAAGCCAAATTTTGGTTTGATAATGTGCTCTCAAACAATGCTGTTTTATTTATCAATTCCAGCTTTACTTCGATGATAAACGTAAGTTAGATATACTGGAAGCTTTTGAAATTCACAAACATTTAAAAACTGTACCGTTAATGAATGAGCAAATTGATCTGTTAAATTCTCCTCTACTGGACATTTTGGAATAAGAAATCAAGTCATCTGCAGACGATTACCAAGATAAGTAAAAAAAGTGCTATTGCTATAACAACACTAACTGTTTACTTTCATATAACCTTTGACAATGGCATGTAAACATGCCGAAATACGTATAAGGTTTAAATAAATAGATATTGTTAAAGTGATTAAGTATTTTATATACAGATACTCATTAATGCTGTTTTAAACTATTTTCTGTAGGAGGCAATTTATCTATTGTTTTGGACACTGCAAGCGTCTTAGATCATCGATGGAAGATATATCGCTGTTGTTAGTGTACAGTTTTAAAACAAAATTGTGCATATTCTTAACAAATTATCATTAAAATCTTCAACACCAACATCTTCAAGTAATTTGTAGTAAGACAAGAATATCTTTCAGCAAAACTTTTTTCCTATTCCATGAAATTGGCTTGTCGTATCACATCCAGTTAATGCATGAAAAGCAGGTAGAGTTTTTGTAAGTGAAGGGTTTAAACTTATATCGTGAATCGGAATAAAACGAATTGCATCTCGACTACCAATTTTCATCCAAACTTCAGGTGTAGCTGGTCTTTGAAATGGGCTAAAAGTAATAATACATCCGTATCTTTACAGTCAATTATGCATCTCGTATATCCAGCTTTTTTAGCAAACAAAATATGTAGAAGAATCCTCATATCTGCTTCTTCGTGGTTAGAACTTAATAAGTTATCTTTAAGTTGAAAATTTGTTTTATAGTCTAAAACAGAAGCGAACCCTCCACTTGTAGCACTATACACTAACAACAGCGATATATCTTCCATCGTTCTAAGATCAACGCTTGCAGTGTCCAAAACAATAGATAAATTACCTCCTACAGAAAATAGTTTAAAACAGCATTGTTTGAGAGCACATTATCAAACCAAAATTTGGCTTAGCAGCTTGGAACCACAGCCCATACTGCCTAACATTTAAGAGTATGGATGGAAGATTGAGCAGGATCAAATCTTACCTGTTTTACAGACTCAACCCGCGCTTGCTGAAGATCTCAGCATATTAGCTACTTGTGGTTGCAAAAAAGGTACGAATTGATTAACTTTTAATGTATTTACCTCAACTAATGACTATTAAAAAATAAATAATGTTTCAGACTGTACAAGTACGGTATGTTCCTGCAAAAAGAAAAACATGCCTTGTATTGGTGCCTGTTATTGCATGGGACAAAAATCATGTAAAAATAGTACCTACAACATCTAAGCGTAGTCGGAAATTATCAACTGTTTCCCCTGAAGAGGATTCTGAAAGCGATTGATTAATTTGTTATTTTATGTAGGTCATGTTTGTATATAATAGTGATTAAATCAATTATTAACAGCATAAATAGTATCAGCTTTGTCTTCACCAACTGTACACAGAAGTATTTTTTAAATATTATTATATCTATTTTTCATGACAACATGTCTAGAACAACAATAATAACAATATTATTCTCAACGTTTTCTCTAATATTAATAATAATTCCTCATAAAAAGTATTACGTATGGCGATTCTATACTGTGAATAGTCATTACGGGGTGTAGTGGAGTGTGCATTGGGTAGTCGAGAGGAGTGGGATAAGCGATGAAGCGTGAATCATATGATCGAGTACGGGAGCGGATAAATATTGCTAATTTTTGCACTATTCTACATTTAGTTTAATATATCGGTTAATATACGTTCTAAAAATATAATTTAAAAACCATCGCCTTCCAGACAGAATGACGCACATTTTATAAAGAGTAAGTTTTCCCGCTATAGGCGGCCATTACGGACATAATCGATTGTAGAGCTAAAAAAGTCGGAAAAATAACCAATTTTTGGCGTATCTCGAATCGAGAAAACGACGATTTTGTGTTTTAGTTGCCCATATGGCATGCGTTAATTTCGTACATTAAATATTTTTTTTAAATATAACAAGTACAGAAAAAATTTTGATATTTGGCAGGAATATGCTTTAGGACCTGAGGTTTCTCGGCATGTTGTTAGTTTTAATTTTTTGTTTTGTGCCCTTATGCACAGGACGATTTTTTGACGAATTGTGGATTTGGAATCCTTGAGGTATAAGCAACAATTCTGGCTAGGTCAAACATTTTAACCTCGAAGTGCCCACAAAAGTCAAAATAGAAACCGCTTAGCACTCTACTAATACAGACGAACAGTGACTCTTTAATAGTTCGACTCTGCAGTAAATTTGGCACAGTCGGTGAAGTTTACTTTCAGTTTAAATAAAATTTAAAGTGTTTGACAAGTTTTCAGGAAAATATCACAAACGAACTATGATTACTCAATTATTCAAACCTGCAATAAATTAATAGGTTTTGTCGTTTTATATAAACAAACTCTGATTTCTTCAATAATCTAGTTTGCAATAAAACCGGACCAGGAAAGCTGGTTAGCTTTTTAAAGATCAGCTGAGGCATTTTATCTTTCGGGCTACGGGGCACGTTTTAAAGACAAAATGATTTGGAGAATAAACTTACTTACTTAGGGGGTAGGATGACGAGACTTACCATTACCAGTGGCACAGTGGCACTGTTAACACCTTGTCTGTTTTCACCGGACATGGGTTGCCTGTTGCAAGTTACTCCACTTGGTCTTCTCCACTACTTCTCGAAGTTTATCAAATTATTTACAAATCCCTAGATATATACTGTAAAATTGCTACATTTAGCTGCCACTTAAATTAAAAAAACTGTCATGGCTTTCTTCGCATCGACGTAACTGTCGATTCTTGTTACTTATATTTTTTACAGAAACTCTGAATGTGTGCATGTTTCTGTTTTAGTGCAATAAACTTCACCAAAACAATGGCTGACGAGTCTATAGAAATTATAGAACCTTTTGAATTTCATCCATGTGACAGCCCTCGAGGGATGCTTTACTATGACCTTAATATTCTTACAGCAAATCAGCAAATACAACTTAACGATTTTAAACAAAATCTTATTAGAGAAAACGAAAGGTACCTCGCGAGACATCCGGAGGTAAGTCGCTATAAATTTGTTTAAAATAATTGATTAAAACCGGGTTTCGTTATGATTGTTAATATCAACACTTCAGTGCTTGTTGAATGTGCTTTATTTAAGTAGTGCGAGTTATTAATTCATGGAATTATTAATAAAGGAAATTAAATAACAGAAAATAGATGTTAATTCGTTTGGGATATCCTACGATGAAGATGAATACATGATGATAAAAACAAAAAAAACGTTACAAAACTAGTTAAGTGTGGTATATACAAGAGAGCAGGAAATATCAGTCGGTTATTAATAGTCCAGGAAAATATGTGCGGGCATCCCAACATTCCGTGTGTTCTTCTGGGTGTTAGCAATAATTATTAATCCGGTTATCCAAGGTTAGATTGTGCAATTATACCTAAATTTACAGAAAAAACTCATGTTCTACATTTATTTTTGATACATCGAATTGTCTCCAGATTTTCGCAAACACTTTCTGTTATTAAAACTAAACACAAATAGCAGAGAGTAAACCAGTATATCTGGATATTTTATTTAATAGAGTATATATCTTAAACAGTGTTTACAGGAAACTTATAGTTTTTCATCTTCTCCGAAAGATGGCACTGCTGCAAAAAATTTGTTACAAGGGTTTTTTTCATTTTCATAGTTCTATACAGTTATCTGCGATTTCATTAATTTCCTCATCAACCAAATCAATTAATGCAAATGTGTAGACCATTGAAACACAAGTATTGGCTTCAACATTCTCGTCCAAATTTTTACAATGTTTAACACCAGTAAATATATTGTTATGCGGAGAAACAAAATCCACAAAATTGTAAATCTCAAATATATAATTTTTATATGGTACGATCAGGAAAGACCCCTTTAATAATAAAAACATTAGTTAATGCTAAGAACTATTTTTATATGTATACAGCACAAGCACTATTAAGGTTTACGCCTACTATGCGGCACCGAAAGCACAGAAAGTGCGCGAAAATGAAAAAAATATTTCTTAAAGTTTATTCTTAATTTTGTTCCCTGTATGTATATGTTAAAATCTACAAATAAAAAGTTTGTCGCTTGGTGAAAATGTTACTACATCAAAAGCAAAAAGTCATATTCGTAATTTCTTTGGGAAAATCTAATTTGTTTTGGAAATTAAAATGAGATCATAGACAGCGCTGATGCATCTGCTTCTAAACACAAAAATCAAGTCGATATGCTAAGTACTGCTCGGGATATTACGTTTAATTTGAAAATTGGCGATTTCTTCTTCTTCTTCCGGTGTTTCGGCATCTATTGCCTTCCGGTTCCCAATAATTTCTTCTATCTTTCCCTATTTCTCCACTCTCCTTCCTCTATTTCCCTCTCTTCCATTGCTTCTACTATCCCTTTCTCCAACTATTCCTCGGTCTTCCCCTTTTCCTGCGTTCTCGGGGGGACCCATTCTATCGCTTTCTTCGGAATGCGTGTTTCGTCCATCCTCTGAACATGTCCATACCACATCAATTGCATTTTTTTCACATCTTCCACTATATCTTCTTCTACCCCATTATGTTCTTAAATGTTTCGTTTCTAACTCTGTCTAATTTTGATATTCTTACCGAGCGCCTCCAGTAATCCATTTCTAATACTCTTAAATCTTTTTTCGTTTTTTCAGTTAACTGCCATAATTCAGCTCCATATGTTGTTATGCTTTTCCCTATACTGTTATATATTTGTTTTTCCTTTCTTTACTTATGTTTCTGTCCCACAATACCGAATTTAATATTCTATCTTTCACTGTACTGTCGGCCATTTCGTTTTTATCTATATGGACTCCTAGGTATGTATAATGATCACAATTTTTTATTTTTACCCCATTTTCTATTTCCAGGTTTCAGTTTTTTGTTTTTTTTTGTCGATTTAGGAATTTTTTTATGAATAAAAAAGTTTGCCACCGGTGGAAAAAGCGGTCTAGTACGTTTAGGCGCGGTTGATTGGGCGGCCGTTTGGGCGCAGGGACGTATGAGCGCAGGGACGTTTAGACGCGGGACCGTTTGGCCGCAGAGACGTTTCGGCGCAACAAAGGAAATTAATTGACTTTTGTCTTTAAATAATTAACATTTTAATAGCCACTGAATTATTTATTAACATTTAACACGAGACTCAAATTTTTACATAAATATAATTAGCAAAATTAACAACTTTTCTGACACAAACAATTTTTATTTCAAAAAAATTGAAAATGTTTCACTGTCCCCTACTTTACATTTAACAATTTGTTTTTCAAATTAGATAGTTCAACGATTTCAATACAAATATTGAATTTTCTATAAATGAAACTTCAATACATTACGTTTGCGCTCAAAGCTAGGCGACCTCACTTTCGTTCCATTACTTCAGTTCCATCTTCAACTTCCGTTCCAGGATTCACGTAGTTACTCCTGCCGGCAAAGAAGTTTCACTTCAAAAAAAACTACAAATGTCGATATTTCATCCTTCTTTAAAAATGTCACACATTGCAGCTAACCTAAAGTGACCAGACCAAGGTTGTGGTATTTTGCAACGGAGATTTCTGCTTTGCTTTCCTGCGGACTAGTCCGTCTCACTCTCTCACATAGCGGTAAAAAGAAAAATACCAATTATAAATTAGTTGAGACAAGAAAGAAACAGATATTTATTTTTGTCTGTATCTGCCGGATTAACAACCAACGCACGAGAATCTATCTCAAGTTTTGGTATTTTATTTTTAAGAAAAACCAACCCAGCAAGCTCCTTTTAAGCTCTGCTTCCGGATCAACCGCAAGCATCCAGTCCGAAACGAATCAGCTCGTCAGGCTCGTTCGAGAGAGCAGCATCTCGATAGTACCTGCAGGACCTGTCAGTTTCCTGCCTTCTGCCCTCTCCTCTATGCAGTCATATCCTAGACCGAGCAGTGCCCCGATAGAATCAGCAGGACCTGCCAGTCTCCTGCCCGACTTCTAATTGACCTCGGCTCCCGGAGCAGCTACTGTCATTATCCTATAGACGAGTCAATAGTCTCTCTTTGGGAAATATTGTCTTACTTTTAATTTTGCATTTTTGTCTAACTTTGATTTAATTTTTTCTCTTCTATCCTTCTATTAAACTCCGAGTTGCGGTTGACGGGGGCATGTACAGAGCTGTGGACTCTGCTGATGCTGAAACACAACTTGTTCTACTTCAAAACTACCTCCTAGTAAACCTTTATCACCTAAAATATAAAATCTCTAAAAAATACCCCTTAATGCACCTCCAGCCCTTGTAAAATAAATCTTTCGAAAATGTCAAGAAACATTATTTTTTTGATGCTACCTCCAAACCATTCCGTACAAAATATAGTTTTTTAATATTATATAAAAAAATGCGATCTACTAGTGCCCGCATTCCCCTAAAAATTAAAATTACACAAAATGTATAATTTTATTTTTCTTTTAAAAGTGCCATCCTCGAACCACTTGATTAAACAAAATTTTGAAAATTATTTATGCCACAATTCCCACAAGGTTAACTTAGCAAACTATTTCACAGATGACTTTAATTTATTTACAGCTTCTAAAAAAACACCTTTATGACAAACCTTTGACACCTAATAGATTTAAAGATTTTCAATGTTTTCTTTTAACAATTTTCACAGTTATTTTAATGTTTGTAGATTCGAGCATTAATTGCTTTAGTAACCCGTCATGTTCTACAAAATCGTCCTCGATCAGATTTACACGCATTTGTGGGACAGTTTTTCTCACGTCCTAAGCCGGATATTCAAGAAGAACTTAAAAAATATATTAAAGACAGAGTACTATCACTTACATTCATAGTGTTGAAAGACTCATACACTGTGTTTCAGGAACCTCACGTATATGAAGGAGACAGCGCAGTTATCATACGCGAAGAATCTAGTGAAGAGTCAAGCGAATCTGTTTGCTATACAGCAGAAGAAGAAGAACAAGAAGAAGAGAACCTTGAAGCTGTACCACGGAAAATGTTAGACGAAATCCTTCAGAAAGCCTACGACCGTTTGGGTATAGACGTAAATGATATGGTAAGCTAATAACATTTTCAACACTGATAATCCTAAAATAATATAATTTAGGGTGATTGGGAACCACCAGATATTCTTGGCACAGGAAGAACTAGTGGTTCGATGGTAAATAAAATAATATCTGATATATTGGAACGAACTGGCGGGAGTGAAGGTTTTAGTCAACATTTGACTTACTTGGAAGACGATATGAGCCAAAGAGAAGATTTCGGAATTAGCCTGCCAGCACTAGAAACACCTCCAGTAAGTGAAGTTACTGGAACACCTACAGAAATAGGTTTGGAAGAAATTCAAGGAGTTGGAGAAGAAACAACAAAGAAAGTAAGTAAAGAATTGAATCAAGAAGTGGTCGAAGAATCAAAACAAGAAGAGGTACGACCTTTTCAAGAAGAAAAACAGCTAGAAGGACCAATAGAAGAAGTAGTCAAAGAATTGAAACAAGACGTAGTAGAAGAACTAAAACAAGAAGACGTAGAAGCTTCTCAACAAGAACAACAACCAGAAGAACCTACACAATAGAGTATAACAACAAAGCCGGAATATTTAAATCAAAATATGTTATAAAAAAAATTATATGTATTAAATTTATTAGATATCAAGCGTTCAAAAACAGAAGAGTTGAGTGGTACTTGGATGCCACTGTTTTGCTGATACCACCGATTATAGCATACGCACCGCATATACATCGCATGTGCTGGGTGAAATCGGTGTAAGTGTGGCATCTGCCTTCAACTCTTTTTTTTTTGAACGCACGATATATATAATATCGGAAATATATACAGCAGACAATCAGTTTCGAGTAGTCTAGCCGGATTTATTTAATAAACAATAAAAAAAAACATGGTGATTAAAATTGCAGTTCAATAAAACTTTTTTGTTGGATTCTTGAAGCGCCTGGTAAAATTGGAGATGCAAAAAATACGTCAAACTCATCAACTCGCTAATTTAGCAATTGTCGAGGCATGTCTTTAGTTATTATCTCGACAAATCTCAAGACGGCGCTTGTAGATTTTTATGGTACTGTTATTATTGAAAAAGAACGTGAATTTAAATTATACTCTTTATGTATGCGATTATACGCTTCGGGAAATATCCGAATACTTATTCAGTTAATTAAAGTTTGCTAATGTTACATAATGTTCGACAGTCATCAAGTTTAAACATTTTTGACTTTGGGCATTTTTTTTAAACTGAACCAATTTGTAATGAGACGAATATGTTTTTGTAATAATTGTTTTTGTTGACATTCCAAGACTTCTTCCAACGCCGCCTTAAAGAAATTGCCGCACCTTATTTCCGCCATTTTATTAACCAATAAAATTACAATTTACACGCATAACATACCACAGTAATACAAAACAATAAACCTACACTATTTCATACTTACCAAACGTTCAACGTAGTAATGTAAGAGGTAGCCCTTTAATCTCTTACTACTTGATCAATAACCGACTTTGCTGATTGTCTTTAAATGAATACCGAAATTTTTGGAGTTTCTAGTCCTACAGGTTCAGGTAACGCTGCTTATGACTTCTCTATCGAGCTTAGCAATTGTGGCAACGGTGTTTAGATACGGGGACTTACAGGTAAAGACATCGATTTACAGGTTTGACTAAGTATTTATACTGTGCGTGGTCAGAATTAGGAAAGAGCTAAAAATTTTGTCTCGACTTTTCTTCACTTCAACAATCTTACGTTGTAATATTAACGGTTAATTACCTTCAACAGTATATTCTTTGAGGCTTTCGCGGTTTCTCAAACTATCAATATTACAATTTACTTTCGGCTCAGACCGCGTCGTCATTTGGAAATTACACCGAGCATAATCAGGTAAGGACCGACCTGTACCTTCTCTGCTTTAAACAGCATTTGCTCTAAAAGTTTGAGCTATAGTTGTTCGTGGGCCCTGCCTGCTTAAACACGGCCGTGTGCTTACATTGTTTAAACCTTGGGCCGGACAAGAATTTGATCTTCATGTATTTTGTTTGCCAGGACAATAATACTTAATGGGCTTATGTCTGTTAGCTGTTTGTGAACACTTACAAACTAACGTTTCGGAAGACTTTGATCAGAGCACTGAATTCAAATTCGGGATGCGGAGGTATTTAAACCTCTTTGAGCTAATCTGGCAGAACGGCGGAACTCTGGTTGGCTGTCAGCGTTTGGCGGAGCCGGTGATTATAATCAATGATGAGTCCTTAGAGGATGGCCCTACTGGGGTACAAGATTTAATGCGTCTGAAATTTTTCTTTCTCTATATGCTTTTAGGTGGTTCTTCAATTTCAATTGCTTCACGTATGATATGCTTGGGTATGTTCTCATATATCCATTCTAGTTCTGCATAGAATGATCTCTTTACTTCTTTCTTCGTTTCCTCTGTTGGTGCATATATGTTACAATATAATACGAAACCGGAAGCGATAAACACACGATTCAGATTAAAGCGCGGAGAAAAATAGCTGTAACGCCTACTATGAAAGAAGAAGAAGGAGGAAGCGAAAGTTATGCATGCATTTTTTCGAAGAAGTTTTTTTTTTGAAAACGTAATCTGATGGAAGACCTTAGAGCAAATCAAACGCTTGTTTCCAAACTTTCTAGCAATGATTACACGATTACTTCAGCGATTTTAACTTTAATGCATTATTACTCAAAAACGAGTTGACAGATCGAGTTTAAGTTTGGTAACGTTATATCCCTATAGAGACACCATGTTAGCTGCAAAGCTAAAGTATTTAAACCATTTTGGAAATATTTATGAGTAATATTCGAAAAGTATCGACAATTCGACATGCAAGCGGGGTATTTATTATACTATTTCCCGATCAAATTTTTTCAATAATTTTTATAATTTGTAAATTAATTATTGAACGTTATTTGAAACAATAAAGATAGAAAAAATGTTTAATAGTTAGTTTAGTAATTAAGGCATTTGATTGGTCAAAAATTTGTTCGGGAAAATCCACATATATAAAAGCTCAAAGGGTATTTTTCTCAAGAGGCTACCGCTTCAGCAATTTGGACCATTTTTTTTAAATGAAAGGTCTATCCTCAGATGGAACATGAAACATTTTTAAATTATTTTTATTCTACGTCGATTTTTCAATAATAATTATTTTAATTTATATATGAAAGTCTGATAAATGCGCTTTACTTGAGGCGACATCTACACCAACGCCGCGTCTCCTCATGGAACTAATGCATCACGTGACTTAGCATTTAGCCGGCTCAGTCAACGCTGAGTCTGTCAGTGCATTGTGCGCTGGGGTAACACTAGTATTGGTTTAAAATTGATGACACAATTTACTTTGGTTTGCTTATTTTCTGTCACGCCTTCTGTGACTTTATCAAGATTGAAAATTCATGTAGCTTCATTATTCTTAATAAACGGTAGACGATAAAACATATCTGTTTAAGCTAAATTGCACATAAGTGATAGTAATATAAGATTTACCTAGCATAATTTTTATATGCAGTAATATTTCCGGGGTGAGGGGGTTAATGTTTATCTTTCCATCTATTTTTTTACGCCGAATTTCTATTTTGTTCTCTGATTTTCTTTAATTCTAATATCTGTTTTCGAAAAATTAATATACCTGATTTTTTCTCCCAAAACATCACCGTGTGCGCGGCTATGATGTTACCGACGGCCTGTTGTTCGCTTCTTGGTTCGGTTCTGCTAGAGTGTTAGGGGTAGTGCGATCAGGAGCACTTCTGGCGCGTAAAATTGTGATACAAAACTCTTTTTAAAAACATGATAAGTAGTAGTAACTTTATTCTTTAGAGAGTGGGAACAAAATTGGGTGTAATATTTGTTAAATAGAGACGTTTCCTGGCGTTATTTGTAATTTTTGTTTTTTATAACGTTTTTTCATTAATTCTCCTCAATAGAAAAAATAGTATAAAAAACTCGTTTCATAAGGCGTCTTGACGCACTCGTCCGTTAAGACAATGCCTTATGCAACTTGTGTTTTAATATACTATTAAGAGGAACAATTTTTGATAGCTTCAGAAAATTTTTATTTATAAAAGGTGGCGTGGACTATGTGGTGATTTGCAACACGTTTAAAAAATATTTTCTGGCATTAATTTGAAGATCGTTGTAGCTTAATATTAAATTTCTACCGAAGATTATAATTTCCTTTAAAAAAACATTGCGGACCAATAAGTATGTGTCTATATTTCTCCTAAAAATAGCTACAAAAAATTGCAATTTTTAACTCTAATACCTACTATTCGTAAACGGCGTAAATTTAAAATAAAGAATGTAAATAGTTTTATCGCCATTTGCTATAGGGCTTAATTCCAGGTTACACTTAAACACTTACAATAACCGTAAATAAGTAATGTTTCCAAACACTCGCGGTGTCTTTGATTAGAGAGTAAACCATAATTATCCCATTGCCGCGAAAATTCAACTTTACCTATTTTAGTAGTAGGAAGAGTTGGTAAATTCCATAAGAAACCTCAATTAATTCAACCGTAAATAATAAACAAACGTACAAAACCCCAAACTCATATTGCAGCCACGTAGTCCCACAACCCAAATTAAAAAATTTTTGTGCACAAAAGAAACATTTTAGTTACGGAGTCATTTTTACTTGTAACCAGGCCATATAAAATAAACCTTGCAGCTTTTGTAATTTGCATTTCAATTTCAATAGCTCTTTGCCCGTTTTTAACCCTCCTTGTAAAAGTGTCAGTTCGCATGCAAAACCCTTTGTGGTAAAGTATTAACCTTGTAAAACAAAATTTACAACCGAAGGCTAGTGAAGCATGCAAATAAATTTTAACTGTTTATTTAGCCCATCTGTAAAAGAATCAGGACTCTGGGCGTAGAGTAAGTCTCCTACGCGTAAAATTTAATCTATTGAAGCTTAGACATTTTTATGTGTACTGTTTGCTTGTGAATATAACATAAATATATTTATTTATTTATCTATTTGTGTCTTGTTAATTACGTATTTGTTTAATAAATTATTTATACACAAAGTTGTTTTTTCTGGAAAAATGGATAATAAAAAAATTATTATATATTTTTAAATTCATGTGTTCTAAATTATGTGTGTAATACACTAATACATGCAATAAAACAAGACTAATTTAGAAGGAATGTACATTTGCACAATTAACAGTTTGAAATTTTAAGTATGAGAAATTCTCAAGAGAAGTTACTGAGCGTTATTTAAATTAATTAAGTACTAATTATCAAAAGTGTTAAACAATTAGTGGTCTGTTGGTTCCCTCATATTTCCGGAACGGCTAGACCAGATTTCTGTTTCTGTTTCTGAATATGTTAAAAATATTAAAAATTCCTTGAAAACACAAGCTTTAAAAAATGAAACTAGAAGTGAGACATATTTAACTACTATTTTTGTCATTTTAACGTCTATTTACTCAAACGCAGGATATGATAAAAACGAAATGTTTTTAAAATCAAATATTCAATTTTTAGTTTAAATCGAATTTTTTGGTTTCAATTGATTTTTTTTTAATTTAAATTAATCTATATATTAAATCGCCAAGTCTCACCATAACACGACGACGAACTCTTTCATTTCGAGAAAACTTATTAGCATAACACAATGACGGTCTCTTACATCTTCATTCAGTTTATTGATCGTTTTCAGCCAGTGTTTATATTGCAGTCACTACTGTTGATATAATTTGCTTATTTACAGCTTACTTTAATTCTGGCGGGTTGGAAAAAATAAACAGTAATATCTGCTCAATTTATACTAATAAAATTTAAAAATTGAGCATGTTTGCATTGAAAAATGTTCGTTGGTTTATTAGAGGTAAGAAATAAAAGTTTGCGTGTAGCTATGAGATGAAATGAACCCAGTTGATTATTTTATATTGTGTATTGACGACTTCTGCTTATGTTTCAATATAGGCTAAGAATCAATAACAAACTGCTGCGTCTATCATTTATGAAGAACTAGCTGAACCCTACGCCCTTCACTTTTGTTTACTTTCCTATAATGGTTTTAGTATTGATTTTATTAAAAATATTCAAAATTAGAAAAATTGACAAAAATACATGATTTGGATATCCAGAAACCCAAAGAAGTGATTTTTAGAAATGTATATCTTTAGGTAGGTATGTATGAAACGCCTAATAATCCCTGAATGGATAATCCAATTTAGATGAAATTTAAAATTTGCGGATACATCACCAATTTATCCGGAAAACAAGTTATTTTAAAACAAATTTTTTTAAATGGACATCAGATAGAGGCAAATCTTTTTTTGATTTTTACCTTTAAAATGGCGGCTGTTAAAATTTTTGAAAGACTTTTACTTTAACGCCTTATTACCCGAAAACTAAGAAGTGTAAAATATTTTCAAAATCTTCGAAATTTTCAAAACATTATGGCTTAAATGCTAGCCATAGGATTTTTTTTTTAAATTTTGTAAGTTTATAGAGCTGGGGATGAGCTATAATTTGGTTTGTGTCTCAGTTATTGCGCTGTGACACCTTCTGTGCACTTTTAAATTTTGCAAATTTCTACTCCTTTATTTAATGAACGGGGCTGATAAAAAAATTTTGTTTAGGTTAAATTACTTATGAGTGAGTGAAACAAAGTTCTTAACTTAATTTTTAAATACAGCAATATTTGAGAGGATTGATCTTTCCCCTCGCACCCAAGTTTTGGTAGACGAATTCATGTTTTCGTTTTTGTTTTTTTTAATCTCAAGGAATCTTTTTCTAAAACATCAAGTTTCACCTAAATTGTTCACCAAAAACAGTATATTAAAGTACAAGTATTTTTAAACACATTTTTAGTGGCGCAACTTTTTTAACTCACCCTAATTTTGAGGGGTTGATAAATTTTATCTTCTCATGTTTGATATGCTTTAGTTTTTTACTATTATTTCTCGATTTCCAACAATACTTGTCTCCTTGTTGGCGTTCCGTGTTTATGCTGATAACGCACTCCTCCTCCTTGCGGAACGCGGCTGTATTTGGGAAGGATCTCGTGGAGCTGGGGTTCTTCGTAGAGACCTAATACAGCCGCTGCTTCACTCTTGAAGAGGTTCGCGATGCTGGAGGTGTCGACGAGACAAAATTATTAACACCAATTATTATGACAAATACTGGTAACAAATCAATTATATTTGTGCTTCATTCTGTTTCATAGTAGAAATATCAAAATATAAACGTACGGAAACCGAGAAAACAAATTTTTTATGAGATTAAAGTATGTTTTTGCTGCCGTAATTAGTGTCAGTGCCATCTTAAGTTATGGAAATTAGAAATCTAATAGTTATCGCTGAATTAATCTAATAATTATAATCGTAATCGTTCCACTAATTTTTAATTAACTGTTGAAAAACAAGTTCTTCCTCTTAAAAACTTGTTTCAACCTTAAAAATGCGTACGGCTAACCCATTCACGATAAAAAATATTATTAAAACGAACTTCTAGTTTGATTCGTTTTAGAATATGAATCTAGGCAAACATAAGTTAACAACCAACTAATTTTCAATAAAAGAAATAAAATTAATAATAAAATAATAATGAAAATTAAAATAACCTTGTAGTCCACCAGCAACTAAAAGAGTTCAAATAACGATTTTCGTGAAAACATCTTTTGAAATGAACTTTCTTTATATGAAAATGCGTAAAAATATGTTGAGAACACCTTTCTGGTGGTCGTCAATCAAAAAATTGCGAGCGGCCCTTCCAGGGGGAAAAACTCTAAAATATTCCAATTTTTAATTTTTACATATATCGGGTGTAAACGAAACATGGTTCACCCCCCTTCTTTCTTTATTTATTAAGATAAACGAATGAAATTTGTTATAGATAACACATCTATAAAATTTAATTATTTTATGGTATTAGCAATTTTTTAACACTCCCGGTTTCGCCGGAAGTGGCCATACCTTTCTTATTTTAAACGCAACACTGTATATTTACATATTTGAAATCGTGCATACGATCGTGTACTTCAGTTGTTTTTTTGACAACATTAAAATTTTTATTTAATTTTTTTTGTTTTGCGGTTAGAGTGCCATGACCTTCATAAAACTGTTTCTCTGCAGCCAGGCGTTATCAGAAAACTGTTTATTATCGTTTGCTGTCCAAAACTGTCGATCCTGGGCGCTTTAAAAATTTGCAATCAGTTGTATTTTGAAAAAAACATGTAACTGAACACCACATAAGAAAAAATAAGTTTTTTCAAAAATAAAAGTAGAAAGTATAAGATAACGCAAATGGCATGGATTTTCTGGATTTACTCACTTCTTTTATTAAAGCTAGAATAAACTGATGTTAATATGTGTGCCAGTGTTTTATACGTAGCTGTATGGTTGGTTGCCTATACACGCACCAAAGTTTCTTTATTTTATTAATATATATATTACGATGTACCATTATAACCAATAACTCATTAACAATAGCAATTAGCACTTATAAATTTGAACTGAAGAAATATTGTAAAGCAATCAAACGTCACAAAAAAATTAGCCAAATTTTAAAAAATGACAAACGAAAATTATTTTGTTGGGTTTATTTTTCATCCACCTATTTCTACTGCTAAGTTATATGTTAGAAAATATTTGAATTTTTTTATACAGTTAATAAAAGTATATTGTAAAATCGGTTATTTTATAAAATGTCTAGGCAAACCGTATAATGAAAAAAACACTTTTTCGAATTAATAAAATTATCTGTTTCGATAAAGACCTTGAAGATGTCATATTATTGCAAATTTCTCCATGTGACTTTGACCATGCCTAGGCATCGATTTTACAACACGCATACGATATAAACATCATAATTTGTTGTTCTAAATATATTGTAGTTATTCTTTTCCAATCGGGAATTACGGACCACCCTGTGCGTAAAGTAAACACCAGTATGTGGAGGGTTAATAAAATATATTTCCAGGCCTTTTTAGCATTTTAAATTGCTTATTTCTACGGTTTTTAGCCTTACAAGTAGCGCCCTACAGATTCTGTCAGTCAAGAAATTTATAAATAAATAAAAATTGTGTTAGGTAGCAGCACAAGCTCTACGTGTTTGTTATTAATGCAAAAATAATTAAATACCGCCAGCCACAGAAAATTAGTCGTAACCTTTCGTTGTTGTTTCGTTTAATGTCATGTCACAGAGAACTGTACGTCTGTGAATATGATTGACTTCACCTTTTCAATTTCTTCCTGTCATGATATTAAAACACGAATAAGTGGGTAAATATTGTGTGGGGGGGCTAATTTCCAACTCGCTCTAGGGATCTTTAGATTTCCAATAAAGCAGGTTTTTTGAGAAAACTGTACCAAAACTGTCCAACCCTTGCTTGCAAAAAATTGTTGGTCATCTCTTCGAAAGACCTTGAACAGAAAGGGTTATAAAAACATGCCGCTTTCTAGTTTTCAACAAGAAAGGGTTAAAGCAATTCCTTTATGTATGTTTTTACAACATAAATATATTGACAGTTATTTGAAGGTGTAGCTTTCTCTTAAATTTGAACTGGTCCTTTTAGCATTAGCACGTTTAACTTGGTGTCGATTTGAATATTTATTCAATCACAAGTTAAGAAATTCTGCAATATTACGATGCAACTAAATGTTCCTAAATGTTTTTGAACATTGATTGCAATTTCTCGGTTTAACAGAACTTTTGAAGTTGTAAACTTCAAATGTCAACCAAATTTTTGCAAAGGGTAAAATAGCTGGAACTGCTTTACAACTCTAGCGTCACATAAATATTCATAAAACGATAAACCTTTTTGGAATAATACGGAAAATTACAGTAGACTCAGACACCGAAGACGATTGTTATGATTTATAATATTTCGCAACAGTTACTGTAATTGCTTAAATCTGAAAATGGGTTATTTTTCAATACTTGGAGTCGTCAGACGTTCGATAGCGTGATTCAGTTTATTTGTTTAAATTTAGAAAACGGACTGGTCTAAAAATGTGTGTTTTGCTGGAATGATAAAGTTTATCACTTTTAAATAAAGAAAACAGTCATGACCTATTCCAACAAAACATTTGTTAGTTTGCTGATATCCCTTCACAAACATTTCCGCTGCCAGTTTATCACCAGCCTGAATTCTTCAAAAAAAAATGTTTTAGTCCTAACTAAATAAAAATGTTACTAAAGCGTTTTTATTTTTAGTTTTGATAAATAAGATTAAAATTAGAGATAAAACAAGAATCGACAGGTAAGTCGAGACCCACGGATCAACATGTTGTCCAAAATTTGAGGGTTGCACATATAAATACAAGATTAGTTAAAAATTGCTGCATATACTTCCTGACTTTGTTATGGTGCTTCGTACCTACACTTCTAGACTAAATTTTCTGATTAAAATCATGTTGATATGCCATTTTTTTAAATGATAGGTTATAGTTTTTTAAATTTTATTTTTGAAGTTGTTGGGGTGGTTTGGATATGGTACTCTTAAAAGAAGCGAATAAAGCTAAATAAAAATGGGAAGTCCGATTGTAAAAATTTATCCTAAATAGGAGGTTATGGGTAAATTACCGTTTCTTGGAAAAATAAGATTTTGGAAAAAATCTTGAAGAGACGAATGTATTTGATGCCAATTTCCTAACAAGATTTTGTAAAAATATACAAATTGAATATATTTTTTTTAACTTTAGTTTTCGTCTGCAATAAATACATCTTTTCACATTTTTCTTTATCTGTGTCTCCTGGTTATTTATTATATTTTTACTCTTCAATTCTGGATATGAAAGCAAAATCGATTTTTTTATTTAACTGAAACTATTTTATTTAAACCGATTTTTGGTTTTAATGTTTTTTTTCTGATTGTTTTTAAATAAAAATCTATTATTCACAATTTCTATGTATTTTATATGGAAAAACTTTCTAGTGATTTAAAATTTAAATTTTAAGGATTTTAATCTACATGTCAGTGCTGCATTGTAAGCTGATGTATACTTAACTGGCGGATTACGATAGCAAAGTAGAAGCTTGCCAGAGTCTCTTTTTAATTCAGGATTAGCACAATTTTAATTTTTTGATTTATATTTTTATTTATATCAAAGTGATTTTTTTGATTTTAATCAATGATTTAAATTCATTTGCAATAGAATAATTCAGTTTATGGCTTTTTTAAAAATTAGCATTTTTCACTGCATTTGCAATGCCACATAATGAAGAATAGAGAATAATCTCAAATTATAATAACTATTAAAATATAACTCAATTTAAATTAATTTAAAATGCCTATATTTTTTTTTTGAGTATTCAAAAAGAATTAAAATAATTTTAATGTAAGGCACCTACTTAATTTACCGAATTCAAATCTTGATTTAAATCGTAATTTATAAAAAAACCTTCATTTAAATCGCTATTATTGATGTCGGATTTGTAGTGTTTGTTAATCAGCAAACTATTTTTTTTTTCGAAATTTTAATATCTAATTTACTTCCATTAATTTAATTATGTACGTATTCAGTTTAGAGACACTAAGACAAACCGACCTTCTTAATTCCAAAATTTTAGGTACTACTTCTCCTATTCCCCCATGCTTTTTTAATCGAAATTTAATTCTTCTGTGTAATTAAAATAAGACTATTTTGTAATTGTAGAACACGAATCCGGGCTTATTTTAAGTTGCACCAATATTGAATGAAATTCCAATTTTGATGAATTAATCCAGTTTTTCGATTCTTGAAATATAACCACGAGAAGTGAGCGGCATAAAAATTTACGACTTTATAATATATTTTAAATATGTGTGCGTGAAAACAATGTTACAAAATTTCAAAAGTTTTTAAAAATTTCTTCTAAATAACAGACTGCTTACGAAAAATAGTAAAAGCATTTTATAACTATTCTACATTCTATAAAATTTTTTACGTAAAGTGACTCTCGTGCAGGCGTCGGTATTGTCGTGGCTCGCTCCATTGGACCGAGAGCTACTTGCTAATAATTTTAATAAGTGTATTAAGTTCAAAATTAAATACATTCACGCCGCGAAGCAGCTACAATATTTCAAAGTTCATTTTTACTTTCCCATACTTCTACTGAAGTATAGAAAGTTGTGATTTCATGCAAATTTTAAAATTTTAGATTTTAACGGAAATACACTGTTGGGGTGCAATCGACTATTCTGGCGTCCTAATGGGTACAAAATTTCTTGTACTATAGGTATTATACCCACAGCAATAGTCTCTAAATTAACGCCAAAAGATATCAAACCAAGGCCTAAATAGTTTTACATAGATAATTCGGAATCTATACATTTATTATTTCAAAAAGTTATAACTCCCGCCCTCTTCACCTAGCTACGGTCTTCCATCATACAGCAAATTTTAAAAGTTTTAATGAAATAAAGTATTCGGAAATAAATCCGTTATTCACTGATTTTTCGAAACAGTTTTTTACAGAATTTTCATTGCATGATTTCTTAATTATACCGTGTGTTCAAAAAGTAATTACATAAGGGTTGGCCCTTGGCATGGAAAATAAAATTTCTGTCTTTGCATGCTTTAGAATTTAACTGTCATCACTCTGTCAGTGTCACTACAAATAACAAATTACAAGCTTAACATAAAAATTTTAAGTGACATTATATTTTTTTGTTTAAATTCTAAAGCATGCAAAGACAGAAATTGTCTTAGCCATGGCCAACCCTTATGTAATTACTTTTTGAACACACGGTATAACGAAAATGTAGTTTTTTGTTTGGTTACCAAATTTAAAATTACTAAACGGTTTGCTAGGATTTTCTGACATTTTTAACGTACTTAATTGACAGCTGACTGACTTGTAAAAGAAGCGTTTCCTTCCGTTAAACGCTCCTATATAGCTATACCAGTTGCATAATTACTTAAAAACGAAACTATCAAAACAAAGTCCATACTCCATCCAGCACACTTCATACATATTTTATGAAATAATCCCTACCTGAACAGAACTTAATTTACTGCAAACCAATACATCTGTCAAGCTCTAAATCTAAGAGTCCACCCCCGCAATGACTCATGGGCAGTAGAGCCATGCCACGGGGTGAGAAGAACGTGCAGGGAAACAGGGATGCTGGGGTGAGATGTACAACCCTCGCATCTCGCAGCCATTTTAGATTTTATTACCGTTCGATACTAAAACATATCGGAGACTGTCATTCGATATTGGAGGGTGGCCGAGTTTGAGTTATATTACGATGGGGTTGCTTTTTTCTTTTGTTCGTAGACTTAGAATAACACGTATATAAATCATATTGTTTTTTCCGAGTTTAGTTCTGAAATTACTTTTCTTTTTATTCTCAGCCTTTAATGTTATTAATACGACAAAAGGA
The DNA here is from genome assembly GCA_958336395.1 of Ctenicera cuprea. NCBI lineage: Eukaryota > Metazoa > Arthropoda > Insecta > Coleoptera > Elateridae > Ctenicera > Ctenicera cuprea. Next base: position 15,394,546 of record OY284487.1, on the reverse strand, counting down.
CAACGAAAGCTTGGGTTGTAAAAAAATATACTCGAATGAAAAATCTCTCGAAAAAGATTTTTATATTTATAATCATTATCAGTAAATATAGTTTTTAAATATTATTTATGTAATAAGTGCAATATTTGCTAAATATTTATCAGTTTGAATATAATACAACACATCGGCAAATAAGTCATAAACAACCTAATTTGGAATATTTTGATCACTTAAAATTTAGGTCACACTAAAATAAATATTCGTGCTTAGAAAGTATGAACTCTAAAGTTCGTAAAAGGTTGAACACTTCTGCGTGATTTAGTTTACCATGAAGTGTTATCTGCAAACTGCATGCAGACAGTCAAGGAAGCAAACTCTACATAAATTTATTTCGTAAACAATCATCAAAATCAATATTTGATTATAATATGTATTTGGCGACATATTTTTGATTTTGTGTGTATGTGGGATTAGTTGACAAAAACATTGCATTCAAGAAATTAAAAACTCAAAATATTTAGTACTTTATTTATGAGTTCGAGTTTTACTTCGTTGAAGTTAATTTTAATCTCTTGTAAATAAAACAATTCTAACTTGAAACTTTTTTATTTTAGCCTTATACGTCTTTCAACGTATTTACATGTCATTATCAAAGGTAAGATTAAAAGTAAACAGTTGGTGTTGCTATAATAACAATAAATCTTCATAACTTGATTTTGGTTTTCTTTATCTGCGTCCAGATGACTTGATTCTCATTCCAAAACGTCCAATAACGATGAATTTAAGAGATCAATTTGTTCTTTCATTAAAGGTACAGATTTTAAATGTTTGTGCATTTCAAATGCTTCTAGTATATCTAATTTACGTTTATCATCACAAAAGTGTAAACATTTTATAGTGTTATTAGATGTCATTGAATGATTGTGTTCTAATAAGTGTTTAGCGTAACAACGTACGTTTTTGTTGTAGCTAATCTCAAAATTTCTATTTGTTTGTCCTATATAATCCGAATTACAGTGCGAGCAATTTAATTTGTAGATGCCTGTATAAGGCTAAAATAAAAAACCTGTTGAAGTTAAGAATTGTTTTATTTACAATAAATCATTTAGTACTTCTTTATACAGGGTGGATAAAACGTAAGGAACATCGATGCTGCAGCCTTAAATAATAACTTTACGAAAAAAAGTTTGAAACAAAAGTTTCCTATCAAGTTCTTTGCCACAATTTGGAGTTTTTTATTTTTTTTTCATTTGTCATATGTTTTAGCTATGACGTCATCGACATTTTTTTTTAATTAAATATAAATATAATTTATATATTAAATAAAATTTCAAGAAAAATCACGATAAACATTTATTTTTGTCACTGGCAACATTTTTCATCAGGTACACTTATTGCAAGATAAACAAACGACAATAGTAGGCAATTGCTTGAAAATGTTTAAAATTGAACAAATGCAAATCTGTAATGTCAATTCGGTGACAGTTAGCATTAATAAGCGATTAAAATTTAGTCTGTGTCCTGTGTTAAATACGAACTTCTAATCATGGTACGTTTAACAGAAACTGAACGTATCGAAATTTTGATGATGATCGGGTACGGTGATAATAAGAGAACTCACGCCGGTGTGTGCGCTTTATTTAATACTGTAGATACATCCAAATCGTGAACCTGTTACGCGGTCCACTGTAACCAAAATTAATAGAAAATTTAGAGAAACGGGCCACGTCAAAGATTTGGATAAAATTGGCAGTCCAAACATAGCAACAGACGATAAAATGTTGGACATTGTACTTACAGTTTCCGAAAATCCTCATACTTCAACTCGACAATTAGCTCTGGATAATAATGTTAGTCAAGAAACTGTACTGAATATGTTACATACAGAAAAATTTCATCCTTATAAGGTTAAACTTGTTCAAGAATTATCCGAAGATGATTTTGATAAGAGAATTCAGTTTTGTAAAGAAATGATGGACAGGTGCAGTTTGTGAATTCTATTATCTTCTCCGACGAAGCCACATTTTCTTTAAATGGAGCTGTAAATCGGCACTATTCCCGTTATTGGTCGCGACTTAACCCACATTGGATGGAAGAATTACACACACAGTATCCACAAAAAGTAAACGTGTGGGCGGGAATTATAAGAGACAGTATTCTTGGTCCTTTTTTCTTTGATGGCACATTAAATGCTGATCGGTATTTGGATTTTTCGAGGTTGGAATTTGTTCCCTCGTTAGCTGTTTTATTTCTAAATGCAGAAAATCCGGACACGCCGAACGATAGAATTTGGTTGCAACAAGATGGTGCTCCACCTCATTATGGCATTCATGTTCGTCAATATTTAGATGGAATTTTTACAAATAGGTGGATAGGAAGAAGAGGACATATTGAGTGGCCAGCGCGATATCCGGATCTAAACCCGCTTGACTTCTTTTTATGGGGCCATCTTAAAAGTACAGAGTATACAAACAGACCAGACAATTTGGAAAATCTAAAAATTCGTATCCGCGAGCATATACGAGCAATATCACCTGCTACAGTTCAAAATGCAGTTCGAGGATTTTCTTATCGTATTGCCCACTGTCAGGCAGCGAATGGCGAACAGTTTGAACATTTGCTTTCTTAAATTGATGTTAAATATGATTTGAAACTAGTTTACTACTTTGTGGACCTGCTATTGTCGTTTGTTTATTTTGCAATAAACCTGATGATAAATGTTGCCAGTGACAAAAATAAATGTTTATCGTGATTTTTCTTGAAATTTTTATTATGCAACTGTATGATATTTTTACAGGCTGTATAGAAAATAAAAGCACTAACTGGTCATACCATAAAAAGTATAGGTTGCCATTAAAAAAAAGTCGAATACGTCATAGCTAAAACACATGACAATTGAAAAAAAATGAAAAACGCCAAATTGTGGCAAAGAACTTGATAGAAAACTTTTGTTGGAAACTCTTTTTCGTAAAATTATTATTTAAGGCTGTAGCATCAATGTTCCTTACTTTTTATTCACCCTGTACATATATCTATTATTGTTTTACTAGAAAATAATATATATTTTTAAGTCTATCGAGATTGATTGGTTCGTTGTACCAACATAAAAAGGAATGGACAGGTAAGTCGATGCGAAAATATCCACGCAAATGGTTTGTGGTTTTATGTATGCATCTGCCTGTATACTCGCAGTTTGTCATAAACTACTTAACTTAAATATTAGCCCAATTTTGAGCAACTTGATACACGTCTTCCTACATGGCTCTCATAGGTTACTTTCTGAAAGTAAGTCAAAAACAAAATTCGAAAATTCGCTTAATTGCTGAAGAAGTGCAAACACAGACAAAGACATCCACGCACAGACACCACCCCTTATTTTGACGAATGCGTAACATACACATTTAGATCGGCGTACTTTACTACCAATACATATAATCCCATTCTTTAAAATTGTTACAGTCACGGAAGTAATCGATCAGTAGTTCATGAGAAAATCATTTCAAAATTGAAAACCAGACTATAAACGAAAAAGGTGTTCAGATCCAGATTAATAATTTCGCTTTCATCATCACATTAGAAAAACGTAACTGAAAAACATATTTTTATGGAAGTTAAGTAATAATTGCTAGTAAACGTACATAAAAAAAATATTTCCATTTACATTATCAGTTATTTAACCTTCTCAGCATACCGAACGGCAGACATGAATAAAAGCTGAAGTGTTAACTTCGAGTGAACTTTCCCATATAGATTAATACTTACCGTATTTGCAAAAATGTAAATTTTATAATTATAACGTTGTACACTTCACCGCTTGTTAGATTTCTAAGAAAACAAGCTACATACGCAACCCTCCATCCTATCCACACTTCGCTGTCAGTGTGTGACGTCAGCAACAAGCTACATACGCAACCCCCCATTCCATCCGCACTTCGCTGTCAGTTCGTGACGTCAGTAATAACGATGCCGGTTTAGTAATCATGCTCGGATCATGACTTGTCCCAATTCCTAAAATTTTTGTGAGTTACAATTTTTTTTAAATCGCAAATATTTGAAATTTACATTTTCTACAGTAGTCAACCTAAACCAAAATTCATCAGCCACAAAATTAAAAGTAAAGATGAGCAATTATGCTCAAGAAAAAATTACTATCGGACCCAGTTTAATAAATAAAAGGGTACCCATTTTCGATTTTTAACAATTCATAGAAGTTTAAGAAAAATAATTTTTGAAAGTTTTTTTTTGTTGGTAAAGCGCCATTGCGACCGTTTTAAGATTTTTAAAATATATTTTGTTTCATCGTATACTGCCTATAAAGGCTCTGAAACAAGTTGTAGTTTTACAATTTTCAAAAGCCTTCAACATTTTCAAACATTGTCGAAAAAAAAAGGTTTTGGAGTTTAAAACCATTTTGAAATTTTAAAATGAATAAAATTGGTAATTATATTCAAAATTTTTAACATTGTATAAAATATTTTAACGGTCTAACATAAAAAGTTTTCATATTTTTACAATTTTCAACAGTTTTTCTAATTTTTAAAAATTTTAAAAAACTTACTAGATTTTCATGATATTGTCAAAAACGTAAACAATTTGAAAATACTAAGTTTTCAAAAATAAATCAAAGTTTTTTTTAATTTAAAAATTCAATAACTGCAAGGCAGATCTCGTTGTTTTTGCCAGACAGGTTTTCATAGGTTTTTCCGAGTTTTCCATTCAAACAGTGCTGTTCTGAGATAAATTTATCACACCTTGGTATACTACCACGCTCATGCATATTAATGCAATGCACTTCTATAATTAATCATTCAATGGTTTTCATGTGCCTTGTGAATTTTCAAATTTATTTAAAAATAGGAATAAATTTTCGAGCGTAATTCCGATTTGTTAAGTGCAAAAATGTATTAAAAAGCTAGAAAGTACTACTTAATTAAATTCCACGTGTTTTTCGATATTTGAGTAAAGATGAATGAATTCATGGTTCTAATGGATGTAGGTGGGTTGTGGTATTTCTTTATTTAGTGTCTCGTAAATACTAATAAAAAGAAAACGTACAATCAAATGTGGGTAGTAACGAACTCCGCCTTGGATACAATATGAATGAAACAGAGCAATATATACCTAGTTATATAGTAAGTAGTATACTAATCAAATCTGAATTGTCAATGTCACAATTATATCGTATAAAAAAACAGTCTTTGGTTCAAGTTACTAGTGTCAACGTAACATTACAAGAATTGTAGGTACCGAGCGAATAACAAAATAATACATTAAACCAGTAGGGCATTAACCAGTTTGCATCACGTCACGTCTTAGCTGTATTCAGGAAGCAATTACAAATGTCAAAGCATAATAAGTTTTGTCAACATACCTAAGCCGTGATGCACGCTGGTCAAGGCCTGCTCTAATATATTTTTTTGTGGACCGCTTAATATACTTAAGAGTTGTTTATTTTGTAAACTGTAAATTGGCATATCTAAGACAAAATATAATCAAATAAATATTTGCTTCCATGAAAACTATTTCGATAGATTTAAACATTACTTTATTTCGTTTTTAATTCTCCCACAAGTATACGCCAAAATAATGAGCGAAACACGTCACCGGTACTTTCCCATGCTTCTTACATTTAAAAACTGTCGCGCCAATAAATGACCGAACAAAATTCGTTTAACAAAACTTAAAATAAAGAAAAACAATTGAAAAAACAAAACGCCCCAGCGATTTGAACTCGTAATAGCCTGTGTAATCGGATATTTTACCGTAGTTGTAAGCAGTGATAACTTTGACTAAACGACATGGAAGCAACATAATCGCCCTAGCGCTAATTAAACATTATTGAGTTTTGGACATCGGACCAAAAATCGCTGTAAATAGTATATTTCAAAAGTTATCAAAAATATGCAACAAATAAAATTATATTTTTCAACTAGAGTTAATAGAAAGGCGTAGTTAAAATCACGTAACTTCCAGAAAACGCGTTATTGATATTAAAAAGTATCGCAAAATTGATAGAAACACCAAATAGTCCAAGTATCAACAGTAATTATAAATGTCGCATATTGAGGTTATATAATGTACAATATGTGCAATTTTTATTTTTTTTTCAGACTTATAGAATATTTGCAAAAACATAAAATTGGTTTTAACTAATAACTAGTATCGAAATAGTGTACCAGGTTTTGAAGAAACTGAGATCTTGTACACATTTCTTAGAACTGAAACTTAAGTGATATTTAAAATTAATGATTTCTACTTTCCTTATTCAGTTTTTATTAATTCTTCCCTTTTTCCTAATTTTAGACCACTGTTTCTCTCTTTCCCAATATCGCAGTAAATAGAATCGTCCCTTGATAATGACGATGAAGTATTTAATAAAGAAAATAGATTTTTTTGAAAATCAAAATGGCAGTTGGGATTGTTTGATGTCTGGGATCACTTATAGATTTAAATGAGATAGTAAATCCGTAAATTTGATATCGTTAATAATATAATATACATTATTTTTAAAAACCGGAAAGAAAACTGCTAAAAATAATTTCAAAATTTTGAAAATTTTTCAAAAATTTCTTTTCAAAAATTAGACACACTTAAAATTTTGGAAAGTAATGCAGCATGCGACAGGTTATTGTTTGGTTTTTCCTTCAAATTCTCTCTTTTACCTAGGATGCTTTCTGCGGTGTGTTTAAAATTGAAAATGAATGCCTTTATAAGAGTGGAAGTATTGGGTCCAAGGTGACCGTTCTGTTCAAGGTTTCCGTTGTGTTCAGATAATAACCTATCGCATGGTATTTCTTAAATCTTGAACATCCACTGACAGCGTGTTGCAAGTTTTAAACTACAGATATTAAGTATCCCCGCGAAAACAAATCTAGTGGTGTAAGATCTACAGATCTAGCTGGCCACACGATTGCGCATCTTCTGCCAATCCACTTATTAAAAAATCCATTAGTTAACCAATGCCGAACGGGTAATACGTAATGAGCAGGGGCTCCATCTTGCTGTTAGTTAAGAAAGTCTTCATCCAGTTGTAAGTTTTCATGTTGGTCATGTTGGTTTTTTCGAGCTTATTTGATAGAGGATCGATAGCATTTTGCAGCATATTCAAGTAAATTTGAGCATTCAAATTTTCTTCTACGAATGAAGGACCAATTACGCAATGTCCCCCAAGATACCTGCCCACTAATTTATTTTTTCTGACCATTGAATAAGTCCCTCGCTAAAAATAAGAGGATTTACATCACTCCGGTAGCAACAGCTTTGTTTATTAACAAAACCATTCAAGAAACATGTGTAGTCATCGGAAAACAAATATTCTTTAAGAGGTTTGGATCAATATTCACCATTTCACTGATTTCATAGAAAAACTACATTTTCCGATCAAAGTGATCTTCATGTAATTCTTTTTAGATCTGCATTTTGTATAGATGAAATTTGTTTATTTTTTATTACTCTGTGGAACGAACCGAGTAAAATTTTAGTTAAAGCAGAAACCTGGCGTAATGAGCTAATAGAATAGGCTGCGAATAGTTCCAAAGCTTCAATTTGCGCTCCTTCGTTCAATTCTCTAGTTTCTGCACTTTCTTATTTCGAACAGACCTACTTTCCACAACATTTTTCACAAATAAAAAAACGTATGTGTGCCAGGCGTTTCCATCGGGGTGCCTTTGGTAGAAGGCAGCCGCTGTTCTCCGGGCACATTTATTCTCGGCTCCGTGAATGAAAGTTAATTCTATTCTTTCATTTAAAGTGTAAACCATCTTTAAAGTAATAGATAACTACTGTGCAACACAGAACCGACAGAATTACAACATCTATGGCAACGGAGTGCATTTGTTTAAATACTTAGCTCCCATTTTTTTATCCAATAAAACACTTTTTTAATAACTCGAGAACGAATCAGTCGATTTTAATTTTCTTTGCGGCAAAATACTACATTTTTCTGGGGCTTTAATTTGATGTCACACAAGGGGTTGAGTGCTATTTAAAATTTTAAAGTTGACTAGGCTCTGGGTGAGAGGGTTAATTCCTATTCGTCATCGATACCTGAAAAATGTGTCTCCCATGACACCTAAAAAGCTCCCATAAACTGCATCTCAATATGTCTTCTGATTCTTTTAGTATTACGGGTGGAAACTTTTCAAATGAATAGCCTGTATATTTGTACCTTTAAATAAATAACTTAAATCAAAAAGAAATTGTGTAACAGCAGTTTACAGTATTTATTCTAAACGTTTAAAAAAATCGAAAACATCTGTACAATTTTCAAAAACGATTTATTTCCTTGAAATGTCTCTCTAAAATTTGACGTTTTTAAATTTTACAAGTACCTACTTTCTCTTTTACGACATTACAAAATTTCACAAAGGTTTTTTTTTCTAAGTGTCTGGCCTAATTTTGCGCAATACACAAAAGATTTCTCTGGTAATAAGAACCTTCATTGCACATTATTTCGCCGAGAATAAATTCTTTTTACCCAAAAAGTGAAACTGCCATTCACAAAGGCACTAAAAACTTTCGTTTGTCCGGCTCAGTAATATATTGCGCTACCGAATGTCGTTTTGTAATTATGGGTGGGTTTACGGTCTGCACAATACGCTGTATTTTGTTTGGTTCATTTTTAGATTTCTGCAAGAGAAACTTTTTTGTAGGGGTGGTTCTAAAAAGATCAATATAGGTTGTTATATTAAAGGCTTCAAGCTCAGCTTAGAACAATTTTTTGTAATTTGCAACATTTGAGTATTTATTTTTATTTTGAGACTATACCGGGTGGTTCACAATTTTGATGCAAAATTGATTATTGATCGTTGGTGACATTTCAGCATGTTTAAGTCGTTCATTTGTGTTAAATAATTATTTTGTAATGTTTATCAACAGCTGCAATGCAAACATAAAATTTACACTAGAAACTGAACAAAATAGGTTTATTATTTTGTTAGATTTTAAGATAGAAATTAATTCAAATAATAAACTTGAATACTCGGTTTATAGAAAACCTACACAAATAGGTATTATAATCATACAGATATATCCTACACAAGGCTTTAACAATTCCTTTAAATAAAATTAGTTATAACAGAAAAATTTTAATTATTAAACAAATTGCTTACAGTAATGATTATAATAAACTTAGTGATACAATAATTAAAAAGATAATTTATAAATTACAATTTCTAAAAACCCATTCAAATAGTTCATCTGATACAAATAAATACGCTGCGCTGCCATATTTTGGAGATGAATCGTAGGAATATTCTGTTTATAGAAAATCTACACAAACAGACATTACAATACCACACGATTCAGGTCATCATAAAACACATAAATTAGCAGCATACAGGTTCATAATACATGGGACTTTAACATTTCCTTTAGTTGAAACTATTTACTATAAAGAAATTTCGATTATTAAACAAATTGCATATAATAATGGTTGTAATACTCAACTTATTAATACACTAATCAAAGAGAAAAATTATAATTTAGCTATTCAGAAAATGTATCCAACTACCTCATCAGATAAAATGAAATACGCGTCAATTCCATATTTTGGCAATAAATCAGAAAAAAATGCCATAATTATAAACAAAACAAATAAATGTAAAATAACTTTTAAAACAACAAAAAACGTTTTAAACACTTTGTTTAATGCTAAATAAAAAACAGACATTTACTAAAATCAGGCATCTACAAATTAAGTTGCTCGCACGGCAATTAGGTTTATATAGGACAAACAATTAGAAATGTTGATATTAGATACAAGGAACACGTACGTTGTTTCAAGTATAAATATCCCCATAAATTCAATTACGCTAAACACTTATTAGAACACAATTATTCAACAATTTTTGACAACCATTTACTGCAGGTTCGTTTGCTTTTTCTGTGAAAGTATTGTTTGCATATTTAAACGTCCAAGAAGTGTCCACCATAAATCAAAAAATATAAAATGTGGGCTTAAAAGGAACGATCTAATACAAATTTCTTCAGTGCTACTGAAATGGATACAGTCAGAGATTCGTCTTTAGTATTTAACTTTACTCGTAACCGAAATTGTGTCAACGAAATATAATATAATTGTAATTTTCATAGTAATTAAACGAAACTATCTTAGCGAAATAAAAAAACACCGGCATTTAACTTAACAGGCTAGCAGGCTAGATTAATAAAATAATCGCTTTAGAACTGCTTAACTTTACTAAATCTACAAAATCCGGTTGCAACATGTGTAACTCTTAAAATCCCTTTTCCAAGAATTCACTTCGACTGAAAAGCTTTTTTTAAAATAGACACGGCCAAAAATCGGTGTCATTTAAAAGATTAAGTGACCAACTGCACAAAAAACTTAACGTTTACAAATGGTTTTATCACAAAAGCTTTTCTGAGTTGCCCATTTGAAGGGTTTTATGTCTGTAGTGCATAAGGGCTAAAATTTGGCAAAAGAATTTGAAACTGACCAGTGGTCCACATGTGTTTTTTCTTAAAAATCCTTGCCTGTGGCTAAAATTTTACGCTAGCAGCTGAAGAGATCATGTAAAGAGTAAATGGGTGGTAAAAAGTAGTTAAAGAACAAAATTAGGAATTATTTCTTATGTTTTTTTGTATAAACTGCCTGATAATAAATATTGTAGAAGTAATATAATACGATATGCCCTATTTTATTATAATTGTGCATAGCTTTGCTATATTAAAAATAACTGTATGTATGAATTCGTGTCTTGATATTTTCGGAACTTATGGTACGAATTTGATGACGTTTAAAACGTATGTGAAAAATTAATCTCCAAAGTTAGTCTTAAAAAAATCGAACGCACAGACGAAGATTTTAGGTTTTTTTTTAAATCTCGGAAAAAAGGTCATCCGAAAATAGGTCATGTAAAAAAGACTCGAAAAATGACACCGAAAAAAGCACACCTGGATAAAAAAGGTCACCGGAAATAAACTCACCGAAAAACAGTTCCCGAAGAAAAGGTCTGTTAAAATATACAGGATGTCCCACAATAAATGTTCAAAAATTTACCAGCTGTTACAACACCCAATAATAAGCAAAAAGTTAAAAAGTTTTATATCAACATGGCCCGACAAACGCTTTATTTTCGAGATACAGGGTGTTAAAGTTACGCAAAAAAATTTCTTCCTTTTTAAAATATTTCTGGAAACGCTGTTTCAAAAGTTTTCAAATTTGGCATAACGTTCGTTAACGCGAATATAACGGCTGCTGTGATGTTGTTATTGAAAATTTCAGATGACAAGATTGTAAGAATAATTTCGAATAATGTGACTTGAAACTAGTTTTTTCAAGAAAACGATGCGTTTTACGAGCAAAATAAAAGAAGACTTTGGTTTTTATATGTAAAACTTGTATATTCTTACATGACCAAATTTTCATGAAAAACGCGAAAAACGTTCCCATATTAGCAGGCCCTCAATTCAAACAACAGCCTAGCATAGTCTCATTTTCTTCTTTCAATTGTTTTTAATTGTTAAGAGGTAATTTCAAAAAACACTGCTGCGATATTGGTAGGCTGCTGCTTGAATTCAGGGCCTGCCACTATAAAGAATACTCGTATTAAAAAAATTTCCAGTTTTTAGGTTTTGTGTTAATAACGGTTTTTGCATGTAGCAACTGTTTAAATTAACAACACATTTATTACGTTTGCAGAAATGACTACCTGCAGCAACAGTTTGAACTTTTTTTCTTGTGTTTTGCTTCAAGATCAGGCTTCGGTAATTTAGAAAAAAAAAAGCTGCCGAAAATAGCCAAAAAAATAGACGGCAACCGCAAAATATGACATTGATTTTTGATGTTTGTGGCTCATACACCGGGTGTTAATGAAACAGGCCCTCCTCTCTTTGTTTTCTTTATTTATTAAAATAAACACATGCAGTTATAGTATATTTTATAGAACATAAAAACTGACTAAAAATTTAACAACTTTCACTTCCGGTTTCACCGGAAATGACATCAACTTTCTTATTTTTAATGGAACGTCTCGTATATGTTTGCATATTCGGAATTAGGATGAAATTCTAAGGCTGTCTATGTCAATTAAGTAAAGTTTTAACATGTCAAACATATTTTTGTTGTAATTTTTGTTTACTATTAACAGTGCTTTGACCCACCCAAACCGATTCTAATCAAGCTACATACGCAAAAAAACTAAACTTACAACCTAGAAAATATATCAGTTGAAATATTACATTTCAAAATTTGCCCAAAGGTATTATTCAAAATAACGTAATTTTTTCAAATGGAAAGTTGATGACGCACACGCCTTTTTGGAAAAAGAATATTTCAAGGATTTAAATGTTACTCACAATTTATGTTTTTCTTTGGAATGCTAGCCTTTATTTAACATTTTAATATTATTGTCTAACAAAATATTATCACAAACTATCCTCAATCTAGTAGTCCTTGTGAAACAAAGGAAGAAAACTTAAAAGTAGCATTTATAATATGTTAAAAAAAATAAAAAGAAACAAAAATTTACAACCAATAACAGTATGTAACTTGATTATAATCGATTTGTGTGGTCAAAGCACTCTTAATAGTAAACAAAAATTGCAAAAAAATATTTTTATTATACCTGAATCATAATCTCTGTTTTTGAAACTAAAAAGAGTGCAAAATCGGGCCTTTAAAGCACTAGTGCTTTAATGTTGCCTAGGTAACAACAAATTCACCTACAAATTTTGAACAACAACAATTGCTAACCGTTTCTATATCAACGATTAATGACACAGATTAATTACTTCGAAAAGGGGATTTCAATTTCCTTTTTTTGTTATAATTTTCAGATTGTAGTGCAGGTATAATAAAAAATAGCGTATAATACACGTGTATAAGAGCCTTTAAAGCACGCGCGACGGGTTTAAAAGCACGAGGCAAAGCCGAGTGCCTTTTAACGGAGCAGTGCATGCTTGCTTATACACTTGTATTATAATATACTATTTTCTACAAACGTCAAAAAATGATGACTTTTTATATTAATCTTAGTATGCAAAATGTCACATTGAAGTTGTTTATTTTGACAACCTGCACGAAGTATTTCGCGCGCTAGAGCGAAAAATATTTCGTGTACAAATATCAATATTTGTTAAATTTTGTTTCCGTAGTAACAAAGAAACAGACTATATTGCGATAGAATAAATTTTTTATTTGTATTTTATTATGATTTTGCTTAATTTTTTTCATTATTTTAGTAAGTCTGTAGAAACAGTGTTGTATGCAACTCGTGCGCAAAATTTTTTGTTGCTTTCGAATGCTTCTCAAGCACCAAAGTATAATTTCGCGCACTAGCTACATAAATGACTATTTGAGATTTAAAAACTTCTCTTAATTGGCATAGAGATACTCAAAATTTCAATTTTCAATTCAGAATATGCAAAAATATACAAAGTGTTCCATTAAAAATAAAAAAGTTGATATCATTTCCTGTAAAACCCGAAGTGAAAGTAGTTTAATGTTTATCTCATATAATGCGTTTTTGTGGTCTATGAAACATAAAATAAAATAAAATTTTATTAATTTATCTTAACAAATAAAGATTATAGACTTGGAATGAAACAAATACTTCAAATTTTTATAATCTGACCTAACTTAAGCTAACACCTAAATATAAGACATATTAAAAATGAATTTGACATAGAAAGCAAGAGCCGGCGTTTTTTCTTGACTCTTTTTCTTAGCCTTTTTTGTTTAGTTTATTTTTTGTGGCTTATTTTCTAAAGTTTCTCTTTTTGCGACTTTTTTTTCCACGGCTTTTTCCGCCTACTAGCTTCAGAAAATTTTTTTATCATACAACCATGAATCGTTTCTACGGCATTCTTGGAACCTAATAAACCAAAAATGGTAAAAAACTCATCTTTTTAGTAAATTGCTCATCTTTACTATTAGAAAAAAAATTCTGAACTGAATTCATTAATTGTTTCCGTCTGCTCTAGGGTTCTACGCACTTTTTGGGCTGGTGATAATCTTAAATTTCCTTTTCCGCAAAAATTAATTAATGCATTTTTCACCGTCATTTACTTTAAGCGACTAAATGTTTTTTTCAAAAAACGGTAAAATTTCTATTTTTTTTAAGAAGACCGAAACTGTTAATTAGTCAGATGAGAACCATCTGCAAACTAAAACGTTATGGTCACTGCAACTAGGAAGTATATTAATGCACCGTCGATACGGGTTCTTGAAAATTATGGCAAAGAATGTTTTAGCGCAAAATTAATGTGTGATTTATCGTATTTTCAAAAGATCAAGTGACACATTTCCTGGATGACCGCCCTTTTACATACTGCCACATTGATGCCCTCTTTGGTTAGTAGTTGCGGTAACAACACTATGTTTGCTTGCAACTATATTAAATTTTCATTAGTTATAAGAACTTTTAAGTTAACGAACAGCTGCTACTTTTAGGGATACCCTAAAATTAATGATAAATTAATAACGATATTCAAGTGTGTATTTATACAAAAGTACAGCTACGGTACATGAAAACACAACATTTTAAGGTTCTCCTTCTGTAAGTATACAATTAACTTGAGGCTATTAGAGTACATAACTTTAATTGCTGTTTTAATTTGAAAGAATGATAGAATCTAGTTTTACGTAAATGATGCTATCTTAAAACACTCGCTTAAAAATTTCCGGTGATAACAGCAATATTACCTAAGGACATTCTGACGTAATTTGTGTAATCATATGACAAACTAAAGATGGTAATTACTACTTCGCTCTTCAATATTTTACTTTCTCTTGCACAAAATGAACAAATTGCCAAATAGAGGTGAGAACGGAATCAAAGGGTTCTCGGAAAAAGCTTTACCGGAAAAAAGATCACCGAAAAAAAGTCAACGGAAAAGAGGGCACCGGAAAAAAGGCACAGAAACAACAGTCGTCGGAAAAACGATTACCGTAAATAAAATCACCGGAAAAAAAACGCGAAAACAAGGTCTCTCCAAAAAGATATCCATTAAATTGTGCTCTTGTCAAATTTGTAGCACAAACAGTAGTACACCTTAAAAAAAATATTGTTTTTCAGTGCGGTGCCATTCCATGTAACATTTTTCCCGAGACTTTATTTGCGGTAATCTCCTAGTCGGTGACTCTTTTACGGGTGACCTTTTTTCCGGAGTTTTCTTTCCGTAAGCTTTTTGAGACTTTTTTTCTTTGCCAAATCAAAGAGAGAACGGCATCCCTCTCTCTCAAGTTAAAAATAAATTTACATGTTTTACCGGCTGTTTTTCCACCGGTTTTTCTCCAGGTTTTTCCACGGCTTATTTTCCTTGCGGTTTGTTGTTCCACCGGCTAGAATAACTTATTTTACATTTTTTTTCCACGGATCGTATTTCGCCAGATTTTCTTCCACCGATTTTTCCCGTTTTTTTAACGCAGCTTTTTTTCACGGACTGTTTTTCGCCGGATTTATTTCTACCGGCTTTATTCTAAACTTTTTAGCGGTTTTCTTCCACCACTCAATTCTCCTCTGATTTTTTCCACCTGCTTTGTCCAGGTTTTTTCGCTTGTTTTTGCACGGCTTGTTTTTCTCTGGATTTTTTTTGCAGCGGGTTTATTCTAGGCTATTTTCGTGTTTGCTTCCACGGCTCACTTTTCGCCAGATTTTGTTCACATGATTTTCATCCAGGTTTTTTTCGTGGCTGTTTTCCACGCTTTATTGTTTCTTAAACTTTTTTCTGCCGGATTTATTTTAAACTTTCTTGAGAGTTTTCTTTGTCGCTTATTTTTCACTCGAGTTTTTTCTACCGAATTTTTTCGAGTTTTTTCGGGTCTTTTCTTTTCAGGGGTTATTTTTTCCCGTTTTTTGCTCAACGGCGTTATTCAAGTTTTTTTTGCAGGGTTAGCTTTTCCTGATTATGTTTTCAAGTGGCTTTATTCTAGGCTTTTTTTCAGCAGCGTATTTTTCTCCGAATTTTTTCCACCGCTTTTATGCTAAGCTTTTATTACGGCTTTTTTCCATGTCTCATTTTTCTGCATATTTTTTTATCGTTTTTTTTGGTTTTGTTTTCAGCTTGTTCCCACGGCTTTTTTATCTTACATTCTTATATCGAAAATGGTGCTTTCCGGGCATATTTCACTATGATTAAATCCAAAAACACGTTTTGCTGGACATCTTGTGCAGTATATTTTTTAAAGAAAAATGATTCGTGGAAAATCCGAAGGTGCTAAATGACATGTGCATGAAAATTAGGATTTTTATAAATTATTAAACATCCTCAAGTTTCATTTCATTCATTAAAAATTGTGGAAGAAAACATCGTGCGTCTATAGTTTCGTTTACACCCAGTAATGCATGTATTTACATTATAACAAAAAATTAATTCTGTATCTGTTTTACGTAAAATATTTCATTTATTAGGAATTTTTTTGCAAAAATATGTATTACGGGACATTTTGCGATGTTTTATAAGTAATTATACTTTATTTTTCTAAAAGTATACATTCAGACATCTTTTATCCGTTTCCTTCTGTCAGTTTAGCAGCAAATAAGTCCATATTTACCTAATACATAAATTAAATAGAGCGGCCCAATTAAGCAATTCGTTTAAAACGAACTAACGAGGCGAAATAATTTTTGCTGCAGTTTGAATATCTTTGTAGCGGCCATATAGTAAAAGATCAGATTTCAAATGCGGCAGTAAAAAGCTGTGTCCGTCGAAGCACATCCTCTTCCTATCCAACATGTGGACCGCGACCCCTGATCCGGGGGTTGGTTTTAGAGATTTTTTGCCGGAGTCACTGACATTGCTACTACGGCGTTGACTGGGGATCGTTTTCACACTTTAACCTATCCTTTAGATTATCTATGAGCTTTATCAAACGATTTCCGTGCGTGCGAGATAGCTGGATTAAATGGTTATTGTTATAACCAACTTCCATTGTTAGAAAGAAGCCAAAAATGTAATACTAAATTGATAAATTTGTGTAGATAATTTCCGTTTATTTAACATTCATAATTATTTTGAGTTCCTCGAGCGCCAACAGGACGCGTCACTGATAATAAAATTATCTAATTTTCATGTAAAAGACATTCCTCGTATGGGTAATTAAAGGATTAAACAATTGGGTAATTTTAAAACAATTAGAAAGTCAGAACTTTATTTTGTTCTTGGTGTTAAAAGAAGTTAAATTGCAATAAAGTATTTAAAATTTCTTAATGGGATTTCGAATTTTATTAGACAAATGGGCACTGGGTAAACAGACAATGATTTAGAAAAAGTTTAGTTCCGTTTACTAATTAGCTAATAAGCTTTATTTGTAGATTACCAATTACCACGGACTATCCTCTTAACTTTGGCTGTTAGTTGATAACAGAAATAAATTTAAAAAGAATTTGATTAACAAAAAAGACCCAATTACAGTGATCACTAAAATTAGTGAGAAATCTCTTAGATAGATTCATTTGAAATCAACAGAAGTTGAATTAACAAAAATGTTATCAAATAATATCGCATCGTTGAGACACCCTGTATAAATATTAGTGGAATTAATAATCAAATAATCAATAGCACGAAAAAGTGCAACTTGTTCGCAAATAAATATTCCAGCAAGTGTACCTTTCTTATGTATTCATAAGTACGAAAATTGGTGTTATTCGAAAAATTCCATCCATTTGGTACCAGGTAGCCCGCATATATAAATTATATTTAAATATCAATAGTATTCCGTTCTGGTACATGCACAAGAAATTATTTTCCCTATTGTAAAGAATTAATGCGGTTTCACAGGGATTCAGAATTATGGTGCAGAATTGTAGGCAGCACCAAAATAATTAAAAAGTTCCAATAAACATAGGTCCGAAAACGCTTCGTTCAGGAGCTACAATCTGCTGAAGATGCAACAGCGTAATCGGTTTTTTGCTGATAACTATCACAGTAGTTGCACCAAAATTTTGAAATTCTACAGGATGTATCAAATTGCGTGTTAACTATGAGAATCTCACTTATTTGAATAGATACGACGATGGTTAAATTATAAAAAAGTTGTGGAATTTTATGCCCATTAATAATATAAAAAGATATTAGACCTATCTTGCTTAGTTTCTGAAAGAACTGGAAAAAAGTGAAATTTTGGATTTTTTGTTTTCGTTTATAACTCATGGCGACCTTTAGAAAAAAAAAGTTGACAGTCGAAAATGAGCAATGGTAACAGTTACACCAAATCTAATCGAAAATTGAGATTTATCATAAAACGTGTCCTAATAATGCGTTAACTAGAAATATGTAATATAAATGACAAATGAGTTATAGCCTAAAACAAAAAATCCAAAATTTCAGTTTTCCTTAGTTTATTCAGAAGCTAAGAAAGATATCTTCAATTTCGTTTTAGATTATTAATGGGCATAAAATTCCACAACTTTCCTCTATTTAACCATCGTCGTATCTCTTCAAATAGGCGAGATCCCCATAGTTAACACGCAATTTGATACATCCTGTATATTTAAGCATTACTCGTTTATTTTAATATTTTTACTAATTTTTGTTAGAATACGTTCACCAAAGGTGTTTTATATGGAGGGGTTACGTAATATTTTCTTCTGAATATTTAGGTTGTTTACGATTTTTTAAGTTTTATACAATCTTTAAAATTGTAGTACAACTGCTGCAAAATTATCGACAAAAAAGTGATTAGACTTTTCTATATTAGGGAGGCTGTAGCTCTGGAACGAAGTGTTTTCGGACTCATGTTTATACAAATCTTTTTATTTATGTTGGTGCCTAAAATGCGTCGCATAAATTTTCCATCATAATTCTCAATTACTTATATTTAATTTTATTTTAAAACTGATCTCGATCTGTTAGTGAATTAACTAAAGCTGAAATTGATTTTTGGTATTTTTTTAAATCTGAAGAAATTGGTATCCACTTAATATATTATAATTGTAAAATTCGATATTAACGAATTTTCAAGTATTATTAGTTTTATGTATTTTAAACATTTTTTTTTGAAAATCACATAATGTCAATTCCAAGAAAACCAATTACGTTTAAAAATTTTAATTTATAGGGGCTCTTATACTGTATTTAATACACGTATTCAACAAAGAAATATATTAAATTTCGCAAAGCTACTATAGGGTTCAGATTCTTAACGAAAACTTTGTTTTAAAATCGTTTATCTTCCTAACACCATTGAACAACTACCAATTAACTTTAAATTGAAAAAGTTGGTGTCGTTACCGCCCATTAAGATAATTGCAAGAAAAACAGCAACGTGTGCGGACACATTTTTCAAATCGGAAGTGCATTCTAGGAAGGCGACCTTTCTTTGTTTTTTGTTATTTTTTGCCTTTCGGAACTTGGGTTTTGCCTTTTACTTCAGAAACTGTCAGCATGATTGAAACCTGGCAGATGTATTATTTTAAGCACATGTGCCCTTTGGATACATTTGTAGTTCACAGATACAAGTTTGTCTTGTGATGGAGATACATTCACTCTAAAAGATATCTTTAGCAATTATGAAGTGTTTTGAAAAATGCCTTGTTTTCATTTCATTTTTAAAATTAAAATATTTATAAAGCTATGCTAATACTGTAGTTCATTATCACATAGTGATAAATACGTAGGTGATTGAGAGTTGAAATTTCATAATTATTTAAAAGTAGCGCCATACGATTTTTTGCCGTACTTCTTTCAAAAAAAGTATTAAATACCCTGTGTCAAGATGTTGGACATGTTCTGAATGTATTTAGCAATATTTTATATTCTTAAATATACAAGGAATTGCGATTATGAATACGCTTTCCGTAAATTCGTTTATTTCGTGACATAACAGGCGTGACATACATTGCGCCGTGTTTCGTTTTTTATCTTATCTTGTAGAGAAAGATAGAAGCATAACGTATATAACTGTAAAAAATAAGGTCATAATGTATTTAATTGTAAAATGTATTAAACTACTTATGCATGAGCCCATTATACTCAGTGAAGTGGGTTGGTTGTTTCAGTGGCACATCCATGGGGAGGTTTTGGGGTCAACTCCCTCCACCCTAAAATTAATCCGTATACAGTATTGCTATATATACCGCTGTATATACCGCAGAGAACGAAAGCTCTTTCCCAACATTACGTTGGGTTAAAAAATTACTTAAGCAGTTCATCATCGGCAGTGTTGCCACAGGTGGTACAATTGTACCAGATTTGGTACATTTTGTAGGGAAAAAGTACGTTGGTACTACATTCCAAAATTAATCCTATATTTGGTACAAAATACAACACGATTATTAAAAAAAATAGAATCATAATTTTTTTGGGATTTTCAATCTCTTTAGTGAATAATGACAGCGATAAAGTTGGCTATCTTGATTTTAATTTAGTTGGTTTAAGCTGGCAGTTGGATGTTGCAATTCTGTTTAAAATGTGATGAAACGTCATACGTCACTTATTATTGTGCTTTGTATCAAGGTCAAGCAAAGTGTCAAACGCTCTTGTGGGTCTATGAGCTAAGATGACAGAATACCGATGAGATGGGATTATAAGAGCTATTAAGTTACAGATATACACTGTGTCCATAAAGTAACCCCCCCCTCCCAACTAACTTTTGAACGACTTGATATTTTTCTACAAAAGTTGTTGTGCTGTAATGGGAAATTAAATACTATTTTTCAACCATATTAAAATTTTGTATCATCTAAAATGGCGACTGCGCGCCATTTTGAATTTGTTTTTAAATGGAAGGGGGGTCGAGTGACACCTTAATTGAAAGGTCTTTTAGTTCTGCGTCTGATCCTTGAATTTAAAGAAAAATATTGAGCCATAACAAAATGGCGGATTGTAAACCAATGGACTCTCAGTTCAAAATTGTTTTTTTTCTTATCCAGTAGTCCACTTATTCATTTGCAGGACTAAATTTTCCTAGAAATATCTCAGGTGGCTTAAAGTAATATTGAAAACGTTATGTTCCAACAAGACGGTGCGCCGCCTCATTATTATAGGCCTGTTTTTGACTTTCTCAACGAACATTTTCTTGGAAGATGGATTGGTAGGCGGGGGCCTGTAGAATAGCCGGCTCACTCCCCAGATTTAACTGCCTTAGATTTTTTTCTATGGAAATATCTGAAATCGAAAGTGTACAGAACCCGTCCAGAAACAATTGGAGAACTGGAGCAACGCATTACAGAAGTTTGTAGATTTATCACTCCAGAAACTTATGAAAATGTAAGGCAGGAATTTCATAACAGACTTTTTATGTTCCAAGAAGTGAATAATAAACATTTCGAACACTTATTAATTTAATTAATTTGAGCTTTAATTCTTAGTTTTTTTAAATAGACTTCTTTATCTTCAAACATTGTCATTTTGTTATTATTGAATATTTTTCTTTGAAACTATAGGATCAGACGCAGAACTAAAAGACCTTTCCAATGAGGTGTCACTCGACCCCCCTTTCCATTTAAAAAAAAACATATAAAAGTCGCCATTTTGGATGATACAAAATTTTAATAGGGTCTGAAAAACAGCATTTAATTTGTTTTTTTCTATTATTACTAAAGTAAAGCGAGATATAATCATATAAAGCTATAAATTTCTATATGCAATACAACAGAAAAAAAATCCGTCACAAAATCGGCAAAACAAGATCATTGTATACGGCTAACTATATTTTAAATTATAAAATTTCTGCGTTTCTAAGTTTGGTACATTTGGTGTTAAATCTGGTACAATTTTTCGGTAGTGTTGGTACACAACATTTTTACCTTGTGGCAACACTGATCATCGGACAGCAGCTTAAATGGTTTAACCCTACTGCATTTATGTCATTACTCCAATAGTCGCATCTGTTTTAGATAAAATAAACGAAAAACTAATAAAACTTAACATCAAGCTAAATTAGTTGAAGTTTACCTGCTATAAATTTACTCTTCTATTAAACGATATTACACTTTTATTAAAAAAAAAATAATTTTTACATTTGGTACCGTGCTTTAATAATTAATTTATGTAAGGGTGCTTGTAATGTTCCCGTACTTGTTTATATGACACATTGATTTAATGAGATCATTATAACCAAGCGAAATATAGATAAACAAACAAACAAACTCAGTTGATTCATAATTATGAAGTCGTAAATGTTATGACTATTATATTATATTGCGTTCTACACAGCAGAACCTAATAAAAGTCAACGTAAATTAGTGCTGCAGTTGCATTGGGACCTGAGACTGAAAGGAACATAAGTTCAAAATACATATCTTTTTCATAATAAAAACAAATACAATGGAAATGAAGCAAATAGCAAAACAAAATACAAATTTTTGATGGGGCCGCTAGTATTTGCAACCTATAGCTTCTTCCTCATCGGAGTTTGTTTGCGTAATGCCATGCTAACTATCAGCAGCTTATGTTGTTATAATACAACACAAAACAACACCATAAACCCAAATTTACTTATCTGGTTCAAAAACTGTGGCGGTGTGCTGTAAAAACGAGTATGCACCTTATATAATGGTCAATAGACGCATAAATATGAGGGTTCTAGTAGCGGGGGCCTTTCACCGCTAAAAGATGAGACATGTGGAAGGGATCCGGATTTAAAATACAGATGTTTAAAGCAAAGAATTTTATACAAAATTAACGCACTTTTAAGGTTGAATAGAAGAAATAATGTAATGCCATTACAAGAGGATTGTTTACGCCAAAATCAGAATTTACGTAGTGACAAAGAGATTTTAGTGATTTGTGCAATTATTTGTTATGCATATTACTTAACGTACTCTACCCTAAACAGGAAACAATGCGAAATCGTTGTAATGGAAATTGTTCACTTGTTGTTCAACATGTTCGATGTAAAGGTCAACTGTACCGTGAAACAGTTTTTTATAATTTAATTTCTCGCTAAAGTTTCTCATTAATGAAATTGTACTCAGGATCAGCTCGTAGTTTCAAATAAGTACATTCAAGAAGTTGCTCGTATTTGAATGGCTGTGAGACTGTTCGTGATAACCCACGACGAAGAGGATCAACAAGGGTTCAGCTGCAACAAGAGTTGTTCCTGCTGTCATTAAACGTGTTGTTGGTTTTTTCTCTACCATTTCAGAGATAATTATGCGACGGTTTGCATTGATCAAAGCTTCAACACGTTTAATGACAGCAGGGATGATTCTTGTTGCAGTGCAATCACTTACTCCTAGATTGTTATGAATAGTCACACGGTCATATTTATTAAAGTGATTAATCCATTTAAATATTTACAACTTTTTGAGTATACTTACTTGGAAATGTGAGCTAAGTCTGCGTAAAATTTCAGCCGGTTTGAACTTGCATTAACCACAATTTAAATTATAGTACGCATCGGCCATGTTGACTGACAAGAAACGGTTTCCATGACAATGGTTATGTATTGCTTCCTGTTTAAAGAAGAATATGTTAAGTAATGTGCATAACAAATAAGAATCACTAAATTAACGTCGGTCGCTGCGATAATTTCCGTTTTAGCGTGAACTGCCCTCGGTGTTTAGTTTAATGTAATTAATTAACTATAAAAACTAAATATTTCTCGATTTTTTTTTTGTCAGAGTATTTAATTATTATACCTTTAAAAGAGAGAAGAATTGGTTATAGATCAATTTCAAAAAATTGACAAATTTATCATATCTCACTTAAATAGTCTGATTTAAAAAAAAAGCACGCAACAAAATAGTTCAGCGTATTTGTGACAACTTTTATTAAAAAAACAATTAGACAAACGGTTCAAAATGGGAACTGATACTTATATGACTCACCCTGTATATAGTATATACTTTTATACGATTTCGCAAGGAACACATACTTAACACGTGCCTTATGGCTCTGATCTGAATTAACAATTATATTTAGTAACCAGAACGTAAACATCTTCAACATTTTCAAATTCTACCACAACTTTATTGTGTTGCATGTCAACAAAATTACAACAAACGGCTCTCCAATTTTACAACTCTTGTAACATAAATGCACTTCTGCTTACCAAATGTCTTACTAACCATTAAAGTATTTATGAAATCTGTCATACATATCAGGAAGTGGGTATGTTTGAGCACATCCTGCACTCGTATCTATTTAGCTTGGAAATGACCAGTGTCCAGGTTCAAAGAATAAATAGGCACACAATTGTCCAGCGGGGGTGGACCCTAAAATCGTTATTTCAGATTACTGTTGCAAAGAGATGGGGTGTTTTGTTCAAATTTATTTTTCTCCCGGTGTAACGTACGTCATGCCAGTTGTTTCCTCCAAAAGCGCTATCCAAGTATGTACATGTGCGAATTGGAATTTCTCGTTTTTGAGGTCTGTTAAATAATTTTATGTTAATAACAAGATCAAGGAAAACTCAAATTTTTCGAAACAGAAAATACAAAAAAAAATCAAAAATAAGAAAACTCTTTAGCCTGAATTTTTTCTTAATTCTGAAATGTATTTTTACTTATATGACAAGATCAAGAATTATTTCGGAAACTTTTTCCAAATTTACGAGTGGTTTTGTTGCTAAGTACGTATCGAATACGAGTGCCTTTTTTCCAAATAGCAACAAAACCCATGCGTTTCAGATGTGGAACAAATTACCGATATTAATTCAATGAACGTGTAATGTCTGTCACAAAAATTGCGTTGCAATTTCAAACAGAATAACCCACCCTTAAATTAAAAATATCAATTAGGCACTTTTATAATATTTTAATTTTTTCATAGCAAAAACACTGAAACAAATGATAAATTAAATTAATTTTAAATTCAACGAAAATTGTGTAAAAATGTGTTGGTTTGAAGAAGAAACCAGTAAAAACATAGATTAAGCAGAGAAAAACACAATTTTATACATATAACACCTAAAAGTCAATATTGTTGGTGTGAAATCAGTTTTTAAACTTCAAAAAAATAATAAAAATGATGTACACGTCCAAAATATTACGACAAACATCACATTTTAAAAATGTGCGTATGTGAATGTCTCATATCTCCCGAACAGATGAAGCAATTTTGATATGCTTTGAAATGTAAGGGTATTTCAAAAATTCATCGTCAAAATAAGCTTTTAAAAACTCAGAAATCGACAGGGACATGTTTTTTGGTAGTGTTTTTCCGGTAAACGAGTTTTTTAAATTTGAAAACGTAATCTGATAGGACACTTTACAGCAAACCTAACGCGTTTTAAAAGTTTTTAGCTTTAAAAAAGCGGCAGCTACGTTTTCTTAAATATTTTCTCTTTAGTGCCTTATAGCCTTATTACGCAAAAAATAATTACCATATCGGGATCAAATGTTTATAGGTATAGTCCTATAGAGACACAATGTTATTGTGTACATAAATTTTCGAAAAGATAAAACTTATGCAATGAAAAATACTTACAAAGCTTTGGAAATTTGCAAAAAAACAAATTGCTCTAAAACTGGCTACACGATTGGTTTTTAATTTTGTAGACTAACAATAATAATAAAGAATGAGATAGAGGTATGGATGAGCTACAAATTGGTTTGTGTCTCAGTTCGCTAATTTCTTTGCAACACCTTCTATGAATTTTAGAAAATCAAAAATTCCGATTTTTGTTATTTAATAAACAGCGGCCAATAAATTTTCCAGCTAAATTGCTCATAAGTGATCATAGAATATAGTTCTTAACTTCATTATTACGTAGAGCAATATTTGGGAGAAAGGTGGGGGGTGGATTAGTTTACTCCTCTTACCCAGGTTTTGATAGACGAATATGCTTTCTCGTTTTCGGATTTTTTTTTAAATCTCTAAGAATAATTTTCCTCAAAACCCGATTTCTTTGAAAAATTTAAGAAACGTTAAGAATAAAATAAAAGAAAAAAGTCCATGCGAAGTGTTTTGCTTATTTTTTTATTCGAAACGGCCATATGAATACAAGTGCAGTTAGAAACAGAACATCTCTTCATGCAAATAAAACTAATAAATTTTTTTTTGTTTTTGAGAAAAAGATAACTTGGCATTAAACAACATCAAAACACCACAAAACAAAATAGGTCAGTCAAAAGAGGGGGCTAGAGAGGGGAGCTTTTTTATATTATTGTATCTAAAAATTAATTACAGAGTTTTATTTTACTGTGCTCTGTGTCACGAGCAATCTCACTTTAACACGATTTTTGATAGTACTCTCCGTTGATAGAAAACAAGAAATTCAAAAATTCATAGAGGGTGTTGCAGAGAGATTAGGTCATTCATAAAAAAACCCATGTCCACTCGAATCTAAATCTAACAGCTCAAAAATTTGAAAAAAACTATGTCCTCAGTTTTAGAGAAATAATTTTTTTTAAATGCTTTTTATTTAACAATTACGGTTTTTAAAAGGTTTTTTGATAACTAAACTGTATGCTTCTGGGGTTGTCAATTATGACACAATTGTTTATGCTAATCTTGCAAGTAACTTTTGGGTAAAACAGGTGTTAAATTCCAAATTATCAATACTCGTAGCAGCCCCCATTTTGAAGCTAAAAATGACGTAAAAAGCGTTCGATTGATTTTAACGTTTCTTTAAATTTCATTAAAATCGATTCTTGAGATTTCGACCATAATACACGCATCTACACAGAAAGAGAGTTTTTAATATCAGTTTTTTGGGTTCCCAAACATTTAAAACACGTATTTCCGTGAAAATCTTAGGGAGCGATTTTTTAAAAGATTTTAATACTGAAAGTACAAGACAATGAAAGTGGAAAAGAAGCACGAAGCCATGTTTAACTGAGATTGCTGATTAATTATCAATTATGACCATTTTTCCAAGAAGTACTTAGCTTGTATTTAATTTGTGCCAATGCAGAGAGTTTACCAGACAATGTTTGGTTTTTGTGAAAGTTAATGTTAGGTATTCAAAAGTTTTACTTTCTCATTTTGTGAACCAAAAGAATTCTACCTTTCCTACTTTTAGTGCTTTTGAAAAATTTCAGCAAATGGCCTTAACGAAGTATTGTAATTTATTGGTTGGCTAAAGCAAAAATTTTTCTTCTTAACAATGCAAAACGTTAATTTTCGACTTTAATGTGAATATTATTTAAATCAATACACACGGATCGCTTTGTATAATTTCAAAGGTTCGCCTGCACTCCTGACTACAATATATATGGGAGCGGTTGTGGAGATTTCGGAAAAGTATTGAAAAATTACCGATGTGTTTATCTACGCTACAATTGCTAGGGACAACATTTTAACCCTAGGCCGTTTATAACAAAAGGCGCTAAGCGAGAGAACAAGAGAAAGGGCAGCATAAATTTTTGCATGATAAAGTTTACGTTTAAAACTTTTGTTGCAGTGACCAAGGGTCAGTTTTTCAATAAAATAGGCGGTATAAATCAAGTATCGGCTTTTGTGTTTTTGACCTGTGCGGTCGCCTCTTGGCCTACATCTGTTCTAGCCTTCTGTAATAAATCGGTTGCGCTCTTAATGCAGAGTTAGGATAATCCCATTTTAAATTGTTCTATTGTACCATTTAATGTGTGAGTCTTTCTCGAATTTATGCTGCAAAATTTTGTCTAAACAATTGAGGCATGGAAAGCTGGACAAATTTTGTTTCTCATAACGGTCATCGTGGTTTAACTTAATTTTTCACCACTGCCATGTCTTAATTACGATTGCAGATTCAACATTAATCAGCAACCCCATAAATTATAATAAACGTCACAGAATTGACTTTTTGAACAAAAGACTAATTCCTGTAACATTATATGGGTATCACTCGAGTATAAATCTTATCAATTTAATAACATCTACTTGTTTTTATCTCTGTATCTTGGTCAGATATTGTTTTGCACGACCGACCAATGAAAGTCGCACAAAAACTACCCCTATCTCAAGTGCAGCAGGGGTTGAGCAATTATTTTATTTATTTTAGTTGGCAGTTGGTCATCTTTTCTGTTTCCCATGCTAACGATATTTTCTAGAGGGTTTGGGTTTTGTTTGTTTTACTCAAATCTATGCTTACGTAATGGTTATTATAACATCCGCAAAAAACTTTTCGAAAAGCTACAATAAGGGTATATAAAATAACCGAACGTAATTCTTTCGGATTTGTGACTCTTGTAATAGTATATTAAAAAACAAGTATCATAAGACATGATTTTAGAGCACGCGTCCAAGTTAGAAAACGAGCCGCTTGCGGCGAGTTTTCTAATGGACAAGTGCGCTTAAAAGTCTTATGAAACGTGTATTTTATACATTTTTTCTATTTTGGTCCAAAAAAGTTAAAATTGCATTATTTTATATTTTAATTTAAAAATATAATCGATTAGGAAAATTTTTTGTTTGTTGTTTTTGTTATGTGGCTGTTGGTAACATTTAAAACAATTTCAAACAATTCAAACCACTGTCAAATTAAAATTTAGACAAACTGTGTTTGAAAGTGATTTAATCAAATATGTTTTTATTATTTTTCTATAAATAAATAAAAGTTTAAAAACTATGTTCTTATACCTTTCTGTATTTTTTATAATTTCTTCTATGAATTTTTAGAACTTACAATTTGAAGGTTATGTTTATAACGCGTGAAGGTTTTGTTGTCACATGGTTGTCACCAACCTAACAAAATAAAATTTCGAATTCTTTAAGGAGTTGCTTTATGAAATCCAAATGAGTTTCATAAAGTAGTAAGTAAAGAACCAAAATAGAAAAAAATTTTTATACGTTTAGTTATTTGGTTGCTATGGCAACCAAGTTTTGTGTTTTAAATGGTAACGTATATTTGTTTTTCACATTTTGGGTTCAGCAATTGTTGCTGTTGCTAGTACAATACCTTTTTTTAACACTGCAGAAAAAAGCTGTCATGCAACCGCTACGAAACCTTCCTAGCCTATATTGAAATTTTGAAATTTTTTAAATATTTCGTAAATTATAGTTTTTTTTTATTTTTGTTAATTTGAAAACTTCAACATTAGAAATTTTTTAAAAATATGAAATCGTTTAAAAGGTTTGAATTTCTTGGAAAATGTTTGAAAATTGTTAAAATATTTGAAAATCTTTGAACATTTGGAATTTTAAAAAAATTACATAATTTAGAAATTTTTAAAAACTTTTTGGAAATTATCAAAATTAAAAAAAATCGTTGTGGGCAGATATTCAATTAAAATGTTCAAGTAAACGACCAAAACAATATAAGCTATAGTTCTTTTCTGAATGGGAGGTTGTTATGGTTCACGTCCATACGAATTTTGACTCACAAATTCATAAATTTTTGAAAAACAAAAACTCAATGATGAGGGTTTTCGAGAAGTGGTAAAAAGGTCGTGCTTACGCAGATACGCTATTCGACATGCGTAGAATACAAATTTGAGCTCCTTTTTTAAAGGCGTCTATATTGAAGTAGATCACACCTCCTCACTCCCCCTTATTTTTTGCTAGAGTTATCTGGTTTTATAATTTCTGGTATTTTGAAACAATGTTTATTCGCTGAAAGCCGAAAATCGATTTTGAAAAAATGATAGTTGGTGGTCTGGTAATTATTCAATTAAACTGTTCAGGTGAACGACCAAAACGAAAGACGCTATAGGTCTTTTCTCGATTGTTTCTATGGCCATTTAGCATGTCTATGCCGATTTTAAAGTCAAAATTACTAAATTTCTGAAAAAACAAAAAATCAATTGTCGAGGTGACCGGGGTGGTAGAAAAATCGTGCTTGCGCAGATCGACTATTCGACATGCTTAAAATACAAATCGTTAGCGCTTTCATATTGAAATATAACACTCCTCCTCTATCGCCATTTTTTGGGGTAGGCCAAACTCGTTTTGTTGCGGCTTCATTACAGTGTGACTACCAATCTATTAAAACTGCATTGGGTTTTTTGCGCTAAGTCGTCTGGACTGTAATGTGTATACAGACACACAGAAATACACACTGACTGACAGACACAGAGACAGACACGCAGACACCATGGCGAAACCGATTTTTTGGGTATTCTCAGACCTTAAATGTGCATTTCTGTCAAAACTTTCGAAATTTTGACGATAACAATACCTTCCTCGTATAGGGAAGAAGATAGAAAATGATGTATTGAAATACTTTTAATGTTCTAAAATTTTCTTTTGTTGTCATAGCAACCAAATAACGAAACGTATTGAACATTGAATATCAACAAAGTATCTGCTGAAATTTAACACACAACTTCTATTAATGCTACGTTTTCAAACAATTAACATTATGCGTTACTTTTTGTTCACCCTGTATTGTATATATAAGTAGATACTACTATACGCAGAAAGATTCAATAAAAACAAAAACTAGTATAAATATTGGGAAGCTTCAAAGTTAGCTATGGAATAAAATTAGTAAACAATTTTTTAGCAACTCGTTGATACCTACGGAGTGGTTCAAAAATAAATCTATTTAATCCACTTAATTAGTAATATGTTTACAAATTAAATACATTTCTATGTTCGCAAATTGATGTGGTTTACTTGACATTTTTAATAATGACTCGTTATTTTTGTACAGGAAAAGCGCCTATTAAAATTTTACTTACATATATAACATATTTTGCATTTATTAAAAGAACTAAACAGATGTTAAAATAAAATGTTAAAAGCTCATTGCTTTGATGAAAGTAACATTTTCTTATTTTGATCAACATAGTCGAAGCCAATTACTCGAGAGTGTGTTGTCATGGCAACCGCAGTTTGTTTACTTTATCGTCGGTTCGGCCAGGCTCGATCGGATGCTTAAAGTGAACTTGGCATTTTTTACTTTTTGTAAAATTAACTGCTGTGGTTCCAATACTCTACTGCGATTACTAGCTAACGTTTTGATATTCATAATAAATTTGAAGAATCAGAAAAAATCTTTCAAGTAAAAAACCGCTGCTTCTCTGCTTCTCCTTACAAACCGCCACTGCTCTACAGTCATTCACAAAAACCGTCGCTATGGGTAACGATTGTTTTGGCAATAAACAAAGATAGTAATAGTAGTAGTAGGACTCGTCGTGATTTACCCTCTGGCGACGGTTATAAGCCGTAATATCAAAAATAGGCAAACTATAACGAAACTTGACAAACTGTTGCTATGGGAAAGTATTGTTTGAACAGTACCACAAAATTTATTGCTGTAGTTTTAATGTGTTTTCTATTATTAACAAACGATATATGTACAATTCATAACAGATTTGGAAATATTGGAATAAACGTTAATTTTACGCTTTACCTATTTTAACAATAACAAAATAAGTTGATTTTTGCTCCTTAAAGAACTTTTTAGTACTAAAACGTGTTACATACACTTGAAAGAAGTACGTCTTCCTTTAAGCAGATCATACCTAACTTTTAATACATATAAACCCTTATTACCATTACAATACGTGTATTATACAGCAGTCAGCAATAACATATTTTACAAGTAGCAGAGGCTGAATGCAAATGAGGACACATATTTAAATAAATACACCTGCAAGCTTTGAATATGGCACATTTGTCAGTATATTAACCAGTGTTGCCAGGTTTGTTGAAATTTCAACAGAATTTGTGATTTTGTACCATTCTGGTAACCCAAACTTTTCCTAAAATCTTAAAATCTGACGATTTTGAAGTTTTCGCTACAAAGATCAATTCGTAACATTTATGTTCATTGTGCAAGCGTACAGTTCTAATAATCGTAAGCGGGCAATACTTTTTAACAATTTTGATAATTAAGTAGCATTACATTGAATAAAAAATTTAAATAGGTACTGGCTAAGTACTATTATTGTTTAATACTTAGAGTTGTGAATAGTTACAATTATTTTCAATAAATAACAAATAATGAAGGTACTTAAATACATATGAAATGAGTTACAGGGTGCGGCAACTAAAATGTTACAAGGTGACATTTCCAAAACTATAAAAGATTAAACAACAAAATTTTTTTTGATAGTATGGAACGCAAAGGGCTGTATAATAGTAAGGTTTTAAAAACCACTTTATTTTAAGGAAGGTAACTTGAATATCTTATAGTTTTTAATATTTTTTTATTATCACCATTAAAATAGGTACAGCCTATTTTTTCAGATTTACTACCTCTAGTAAATAAGTGAATAAGGGTATTAGTTTCTTAGATAGGGGGCACAATTCAGCACAATATTTTTTTGGGTGTTGGGCACAGGCACTTTAATATCAAAGAAAGGGTACATATTTAGATAGGCAGTTTTTTGAAAGGAAAACAGTGCAAAATAGTAAACGCTCAGAAAAAGAATTGTGTTTTTTTAACAATACATTCGTGCTGGTATTATAGAAAAATTCAAAAATATAATTTGAAATTATAAAAATGTATCTTAATAATATCTCGCGAGAATGCTTTGGTGCAAATTCGTTTATTTTTTGGCTTTCTGATTAAATAAATAAATTCTTAAATGATTTATTTATCCTATTAAGCTGTTTAAGAAGAGATAATCTCGCATTAAAAAAAATTGGCGCTACGTCGTACCTTAAAAACAGTTGAAGAAAAAACAAATTTACACTTCAGCGTGTAGATCAAAATTTTCTGAATAACTTTTATATGCAGCAGAATTTTCCAAAATAAATACTATACGCAGTTTTCATATTTGTGAGTAGCTCTGTATCCAGGAATATCACATTTTATATCGATTCAGAGTTCTGCCGGTGTTATTTATTGTTTTCTTCTAGTTTCAGTACAGCAACATGTTAATTTTACGAAACATAGAAAGTTATATATGGACATAATACTTACACCAAAGAGGCGTTTTGGGTTTAAGAAACCTAAAACGGGTCGTTGCTGCATATAACTGTGGGCGAATAAGTGGATGCAGTTGTAAATTCATTTCCTAATATGTACGAAAATGGCTAGACCGATTTTGATTAAATTTGATCGTATTGAAAATGTATTGAAAAACATAATAAACTCGAAGGCAGAAATCTGCGTAAATCAAATTTGTCCAAGCAGATGAAACGGTCAGAGAGGAAACATTGAGTGGCCAACTTATTCCCCTGACCTAACTCTTTTGGACTTTTTCGTGTAGGGTTACTTGAAGTACAAAGTTTATACGAAAAAGCGATTCATTACCAAGCCATATATGGAGAGAACTTATAGATGCTGAAACATTAATTTTAAATTGTGTTCTTTGGTGGTTTTTTATATTTAATAACTTTTGATTAAAACTCATTTGCACTGTTTTTATGTTATTTTCTTGAATGTTGGATTAAATGGTTATCGGAGTGCGTTAAAATATGGCCATAAATAGTTATAAAATGGTTTCTGTTAAAGCTATCTTCGTAAAATTAACATTTACGATACTATAGCTTGGAGTGCAGAGCTACAGACTTATAGTGAGTTAGATAAAACGTCTAGACGTGACACCGTACGATGGATGAATCAGTATTTGCTCTCAGAGTTTAACGCGTAGCTTTTGATGCGAGCAGCACATTCTGACAAGTACTTTAATCAAATAATCATAGTGTAATTTAATGTTTCGTTAGATCGCCGTTGAGCATACGTCCAAATGTTTATTCATAAATTATTGCCATTTAACTAATTCAGATCCCATGAAATTGTGTATTTATAATTTTGAATATCCTGTCCACCACGGGTGTCCAGAAAAAGAGCAGGAAGTGATGTCCTGGTCTTCTGTCCCAGGAGTCTGGGACTCGTTAGAGCAAACTGCAACTCCTGGAAGGCACTCTGCTTGTTAGTGCATTTGTAATGGTGAGGTGTCGGAAGCTTTAAATTCTTTTGCTTTTTGGTATTTAGGGAATGTGGAAATGTTTTTAATGATTAATATCTTTGGACACTGATGGTTTATTGAAAATAGTAAATGACCAATTTGTAATATTTGCACTAAAAAGACTTTTTACGACACATTTCACTTTAATTATAGTTACTTTTTATTCAAAAATATTTTCAGCTGTAAAGATGATTTGTTTATTTATCGTTGGCTTATTACTGCTGCTAAGGCTTACCACCGACACTAAAAGGTAGATTTGTTACGTTTCGAAATTTAGCCGAACCTCTACCTTCTAGAGAGTAGAAATTTTTGACATCTATATGCATACGAAAAATCACTGACAGGATATCAAAATATTGTCAACTTATTCAAGAATGTTTCCTTTTTCCCTGAAAGCTTTACGAAGTAAAAGAGAACCTAGGTCAGTATCAGGCGTGCCTAATGAGACACACATTTAACTTCGTTATCCCGCTACCGTTTCCACTAGAAGTTACTCTACGAAAAGAGCCCTTACAGAAAGGAAATACAAAAACTACGAGGGTGCACACCTATGGTACAACCTCTTGAGTGTGGAGCGCTGTCAAGCTGCGATCTCTCAATAGCACGTGCTTATTCACGGTTCAAGCCACGTGGAGATAATGGCAAAAGTCTACGAAATCGTT
The DNA here is from genome assembly GCA_958336395.1 of Ctenicera cuprea. NCBI lineage: Eukaryota > Metazoa > Arthropoda > Insecta > Coleoptera > Elateridae > Ctenicera > Ctenicera cuprea. Next base: position 15,360,270 of record OY284487.1, on the reverse strand, counting down.
TTACTACTTACTACTAGCTACATTCTGGGGAAGTTTATTTATGACGCAATACTCTATTAGAAAATACATGATTTATTTAAAACAGTTTGCGAAATATACAGGGTGGTAAAGAAATTATATTTTATCTTTTATAAACAACTTTGCACCAACTTCTAATATTTTATACTTAACTTGCGTTATTACTGGAATTTAATAATAGTCAACAATTTTCCATCATTTAAAAACAAATAAGCACAGAGAGCACGTGCCCTTCCCGTTGACTAAAGTTTTGTTTTTGTGTTATAATTATTCAACGAAAAAAATTTCTCAAAAACCGAATTGTTAACACAATTTACAATCAAAGTAATAAATTGTGAAATTATTTCATATATGTATTTATGTACATTAGCACAACCCGTGGGCTACGACCCACGCTTTTTTTTTTGTAATCTATAAAAATATTTTTTTGAGCTGTTGTGCATGTACTTAAGGCACCCCACACTGGCGTCAGAGCAGCTGCGTTGGAGCTCGAGAACGAGAGGAGCACAAGTGCAATATTTTTTGTAATGATGAAAGCAAATGTAGTAAAATTGGCCGAAATATTCAATAGAAAAATAATATTAAATATTGTTTTAATTAGCAAGTGCATTGAACATATTTACCATTTAATATATATTGTGTAATATATTGAAAAGCATAGTAAACTTAAGTAAAAAGCAAGGTACTAAACTGCGCCTTGACTCGTTGTAAGTATGTGTTACGAATGTACACCATCAAATATGAAAGCACGTGCGCACTTGGAAGGGTCGCAGTAACATCAACATACTAGCGTCTAGTCGGTCAACTTAACAACTGCTCCTGCGAGGTCGGCAGTTATTATCCCGTCAGCCGAAATTAACATAACTGCGGTTCGTTTAAGTTTTGCCTAAAATAAAAAAAAGCGCATATAACTTCATCTCCTATTTGCATTGAAAACTGTAGCGGTCTGCTTTACACATGAATATATGCTTTATATAATGGGGGCGTAAATATGTGAGTCCTAGTGGATGGCGGGGGCCAGTTGCCACTAAAAGTTGAGACAACTGGAAAGGATCTGAATTTAATATATATATAGCTATTTTAAGCGACAGAGCTATGGTTTGTTATAAAATATAAAATTGTAACATAAATACTTCATATTGGAGAAACCAATACTCTTTTGTTTTATTTTTCCTATGCTGCCTGGCAACTGTCTGAATTGTCTGTTAAAAGCGTAATTTGATAGCGCCAGAAATAAAAGAATACCCAAAAATTCCAGATTTTACATTAAATTTTGAAATATTTTCTGGTGAAGAACCCGAACATTTCTTCTACATTTATAAAGGGGGTGGCTTGGATGCTATAGAAATACAGAAAGACATTAGAAAGACATTAAAAATGTTTTCATCTGCATTAAACTGTGGGGATATATCAGATATATCAAAAACATAAGTTTTAAACAAAATTTGAAACCTATAAGCGTTAGACACGTTTTTTTTGTTTTATTATTTTTTCAAAAGCCAACTTTTATAAATTTGACAGCCGAATCTGACAGAGAATATCGAATGAAATTGAATAATGTTTCTTCGAACTGTACAGCTTCAAACTGCAACGATTTTTAAAATGTAATGCCTGTTGACTCAAAAATGAGAAATAGCTAACAATTTAACGGTGATAGATGTTTCTAGAGAGATCTATATAAATTTTTCATGCAAAAATGGCGAGGGGCCCGGCTAAGCCGGTACCAAACCGAAAGGTGGCATCTGTGTACAAAAATATGAACAGTATTATTTGATCAAGTGAGTAGTCAAAAACAGACCGATGATGTTTTTAAAAATGATCGCATTAATGTTTACGCATTTGAAGTGCATTCCCACAATATATTTAGTAAATGTACTCAAGTCTCTTTCAAATAGGCTCTGTTTAATAGCGTTTTCAGTTTTAATTTTTACTTTTAATACTCTTCTAACTGTAGGAAAATGGTGATTGGTAATGGTAATCAAGTGCCTGAGACTTACAGAAAAACAAACATTTCCACATATCTGTCTTGTTCCCTTGTTAAAATCTCAGTTTTAATGAAATGTGCAAACTTAAATGAAGTAGTATTAACCCGGCGCCCGTTTGTCTGCATGCCCAATTGGTTTTTCCGCTGAGGTAGTGTAATTAACCCACGAAGTCTGGGTTGGCAATGAAAAACAGCTGGCAACATCGAATAGCGCTATATTCATACAATCATACAGCCTAAACCCAACTTTCTTATTTGCTGCGAAAACTTTGATGGTCCGCAGCTGTGCAACTCAGCTAATACGAATATGCGCCTTAAAACCTTGACGCGTGAAGATACGGCCTCTAGTAGCGGAGGCAAGGCGGCAGTGAAAGATGAGATAGGTGAAAGCAATCCGGATATAATATACATGTAGAGACAGGGGGACGACAACAAAATTCTAACAAAAAATGTTTTAAAGTTAGTTTTAAAATGTATTAATTTGTAGGGAAATTTAGTCTTCCCCGTACCACTCTTTTTTGTGCTGCCAATTTTTTATTCTGATTTCTGGTGTTGCTTAATCCCGAATTCCAGTTTATTTTTTTAATCTCACAATTAATATTTTTTCCTACAATTCATTAAAGAGGGGAGTTCTCTAATTACACTTGTATTCTAATAGTCCTAACTCTAAGCGGTACGCGAGTAATGCCTCACTATTTCTTTGCAGCGGTTTAGGTCACAACTTAACACTGGTCATAAACCGTACATGGTATTGTCCTCAATTCAGTGATGACCATAATCTTCGTTGGTCATAACCCTCAACTTCTAATTGCGTCGTAATTCTTACCTTGGTCAGAAAGTTCAATTACTTCCTGAGTCACAACCACCACATTGGTAAAAACACTAAAAACGCCCATTATTATTTTGGACACTACGGCTACCCTGGTCACAACTCCCATTTTTCATTTTGGTCACAACTCACAATTTGGGGCCAAACAGATAGAAACTCGAACCAAGAAGGCAGTTGGAAATTGCGACTACGAACGACATTTGGGGTTAGAACCACAACAAAAAGTGGATGTTCTGATCAAGGTGGCCGTTGTGACCAAATTTTCGGCTTCTAACTACAGCTGTATTCTTATAGCCGTTCCGATTTTACACGAGTGGGAGAAAATTTTGAGTGTACTGTTGCGATTAAAACGTTATAATGCGAAAACTGTAACACTATAAGAAGTAAAAGTTTGGAAGTATAGAAAAGTCAGGGAAAGTGTTTCTCCCTATATTTTATAGTTCAAAAATAAATATTCTTGGGTTCACGCAGCATGTACGTGTCCAGTTCTAAAATGCAAGAAACTTTTTTTGCAGTTCATAAATCTATTTTACAATAGATTTTTATGACTGTATTGGCAAATCTTAGTATTCTCGACTCCGAAAAGCAAAAACTGAACCTAATTTTTTTACGAGATCATCATTCATCTTTTACCACACCCCATTTACTTAAATTTTATCTTCAATTTGCAAAAGAATTCCTTTTATTTACCTTTTTTACAAAAGCCCAACATAGATTTTGCGTCCTTTTTTAACAGCTAAACCACCATTCTCAAAAAGAGGACAAAACATCCCCTAGAATCGAGGGGTTTGAATCTGTGAATGTGACCTGTTTTTTATGGGGGTTCTTTTTTGCGGCGTGTAAAACGTTTAGTAAGCTACTTATTGGTTCGATCCCTTAAAGTCATTTTTTATAATCGTTTCCCACCCTTAAAATACTCATCTGTTTCACATAAAAGTTTCCGTAGGGCTTTCAAGACTCCTAAAGTATTATGGAACTACGATACTGAAATAATATTATGTAAGAGCGGTACAAAAAAACGAAAATGTGTTTTTGTGCGATACCTGTTGGGTAAATGAAAGGTGGATTTTTTTAGAAAAGGTGCATACGTGTCAAGTGTATTATTTAATTATGATTGATGAAACTTTTTTAGCAGATTTGCAAACCTTTATAAAAACTTGTATATTATCTACTTTTATGTTTAGCTTTTTTAGTACATTTTTGCTTTTTAAAGATAAATTTGATTGAGCGTAATCATACAGGGTGAGCCATATAAGTATCATTTTCTCTTCAATTCTGTTAACGTTAACGGTTCGGCACTGCTCGACCAAACGTGCCGGGTTCGATTCACGGCAAAAAAACAAATTTAGGTGTGCGTCTGTTTGTGCATGTTAGAGATCTCAGTGTAGCAGTTGCTGCCCCCTGACACTGTAAGCGTAGAAAAAGTAAAAAAAAAACAAATTCAATAACAATAGTATAAAGAAAAATTTTCAAAGATTTAAAAACTTAAGAAATTTGAGGAATTCTTTTCTATTAAAATTTTTAAATATTAAAAAAAAATCATAATTTTTAAAATCTAGTTTTCGAAATTTTTAAAATTTTTATTTTTTAACATTTTCAATATTCTGTTAATTTTCGATACTTATACGTACATTTTAAAATTTTTGAATAATGTAATAATTTTCCGTATTTTCAAAAATTACGAATTTCATAGTATTTTAGAAATATTCTTCTTCTTCTTCTTCTTGTTATATTCCAATGGCCTGTTGATTACCCGCAACTAGTGCGGGTTCTGTGATTTAGATTTATAATTTTCCAAACACATTTACGAAATTATCGAGTTTCAAAACTAGAATTTGAAGATTTGCAGTGGTATAAAAACTTTCGATATTTTTAAATTTTTAAAATATACGAAAATTTTGAATGTACAGGAAGATCTATCAAAGTAGCGACATATTTTATTGGAATTCGTTTATCTTGTCTGGGTTTTTCTCGCATGACTAAACTTTCTATTTAGTATGTTTAGTATTTTGATCCCTGTACAGCACTAAAAATGAGAATTGAAATCTACTTAAACCAGTATTAATATACAGAGTGGTCTATTAATGTACTGTCTTAAGCAACGTGGCTTAAGCAAAAAAATTGTGTAGTCCCCCATTTGTTACATAAGAGGGCAGAAGTTTACAACATTCAAAAATTCATAGAAGGTTTCACAGAGAAATTATCAGGCTGAGACCCGAACCAAATTGTAGCTCATCTCAAGTTCTACGAGCTTACAAAATTTAGATAATCGTGTAGCCAGTTTTTGAGCAATAGTCTGTAAAAAATTTTAAACTCTTTTGTAACGTCACTATTTACATGGTTCCGAAAATTCATTTTTTGGTGAAAATGCGTTAAAATTAAAATTTAAACATCGCCATTATGAAGATTTAGAAAAAACACTTTCTGTATGTGGTAGCGCCGATGTTCCCAAATTTTTCCTTTCTCGACAGAAAAAAAAACGACTTTCAAATAAATTTTCTAACTTTTTTTTTCAGTATGTTTAAACTGTATTTTTGACGGATATGCAAGCTTTGGAGCCCCAGGTACCCAAAACGTCTGTCAGAAACTGAATTATGGCAGACTTAAAATTAATAATCTGTTTCATGTGGGGCAGTTATCGTATTTTTTTCTAAATTTTTATAATGTACTGATAGAAGTAGCAATTATTTTAAAACTATTCCAAATGTTTTCTTTATATCTCTTTCAATTGAATACCAAAGAAAGTTAAACAACCCACATAGCAATATTTCGGCTAGTACCCTGATAAAAATTCAATGTAACAAACCGTTTATATTATAATAAATTAATTACTCTGTATATTTCATTCATTTGTAAACTTTTCCTATATTCTAAAGTTTCATCTTCAGATGTCAAAGCATCTAGGGAAATTTAAACAAGAAACGTTAAAGTAAATTCTAAGAAAGAGACTAAGATACAAGTCTAACACGAACTGAATTTTATTAATTGACAAATATTGGTCAATATTTGAACAAAAGTGAATCGGCTTATCTAAAATTTAAAAACAAAAATTAAAATGTTTATTAATAGTAGATTGTTTTAAAAGTGAAGAAAAGTGGTAGTTTTCCAGCGAGTGTAAATGTTTAATTAACGAGCGAGCGAAACGAGCCAGTGGATTAATTTTTACTGAGCTGGAAAACGCACTTTTCTTACGAGTAGAACATGCTATTTTTCGTGTACTTAATGAAAAAAAAAAAAAAATTACAACTATTAAATAACAAATATAAAATTTGGCATATTTAAAGAAAGAAGCTATCTAAGATCTATGTATTGTTGACATGGTCGTTGCTACCTAGAAATGTGTTGCTAGGGCGTTGCTATGAAGAAAAGTGTTTCTACGTCGTTGCTATGAAGAAAAGTGTTGCTATGAAGAAACGTACTTTTCTTTACTGTTTTCCATTAAAAATAGTTATTTGTATTATAAGTAAAGAAAAACTTACTTTTCTATAAGAATAATACATAACATTTTTTCGGGCACTCAATGGAAATGGATTACATAAGGAGTACATTTTATAAGAAATTATTTAAAAAATACATGACAAGCGCGAGAATCAAATTGCCGTTTCTATCACTGCAGCAACTAAACAAAACAATACTTTTCTGTACTTATAATACAATAATAATTGTTTATTTTGTTGCTATAAAGAAATAGTTGCTATAAAGAAAAGAGATACTTTTCTTTACGATTTGTAATAAGGAAATGTAGTCTATTTCCATTGAATGTCCGAAAAAGACGTTCTTTGCCGTTGAGTACACGAAAAAAGTTATTAGGTTAAATTGCTTTGAAAAGTGACTTTCTGCTTCTTATTTCTTAGCAGCTTTGATCCTATTACTATGCCTTTTCTGTAATTAAATTAAAAAGTCTTTGTATATGATTAATAATAATCTTAAATTTAAAAATGTTTGATAATTATAAAATTATAGCTTTCAGTAATCTTAAGTATTTATCACTATAACTATTAGCATTATTATTTATCAGCATTTTGTTTATAAACTGAAGTAAAATAGCGAACGTTCAAAACACTTCGTACTTGCAAAAGGTATTAAGAATGCATATATACAAGTTGAGTAAAATGTAACGCAAAATTTTCCTTGTTACCATAGCAACCAAATAACAAATCTTATGAAAAAATTGACGACCAACTAAGTATGCGCTGAAATTTAACGAACAACTTATATTGAAGCTATTTTTTCATAGAACTAATATTTACGAAGTTAACCATTGTGCGTTACTTTTTAGTCGCCTTGTAGTATTATAAAATGAAAAAGAAAAGAAAAACAGGGAACACTTCGACGTAGTTTATAAGAGTTTGTTTTTTGTTATATAGGAGTAGCAAATTGTTACATCATTGTAAAGAGAAAATTCTTTATCAAACTTGGGAAAACAACTGACGATAAACAATTTTGGTTCAATTTAAAAAATTTGATATATCCTAGCGCACATTTGTTATATTATTTTTATTTATCGTTGACCTCTTTCCGTTATTAAAGCAGAAATACCAGATTTTTCAGACTGTATGGGACTGTCCTCCACAGCACTAATTCATTCCGCGCCTCCCATGCTTTTTCAAATTTCCCGCGGATTTAATTGTGTAAAGCCATTAAACTAATACCATCAACATTATACATGAATGTTTATGCAAATGACATAGTTTATGTATAAAAATTACAAGAAGTTTTCCTTTTCCCAAGGCACGTTGCAGTTCGCATTTCGAGCATACGGCTATTTTGTTTTATTTATTAATTTATTATATTTCACTATGTTTTCTTACGTTTATTTCTAATAAAAATTATTGAAATAATTATAATGTGGTAAAGATTTTCTTAAAAAAGGGTTTTTTTGATATCTGGCAGGCTTTGCCTAACAAATTTATTTATTTATAAAATATTTCTGTTTGGCTTATCACCAATGCTAGAAAATAGACTATCATAGGCGCCGAGCACGGGGTGACTCAAGGGCTGAAACCCAGTCGAAGAAATTTAAGATGTGAGGGGGTAGGCGTAGCCCCCTAAAAAACAATTCGTCCGATCGTAATGGTACCGGTTTAAGCTAAGTGTAAATTTTAAAAAAAACGAAATTAAGCGAAAAATCTCTCATGTTGTGCAAAGCTTTAACTTTTAATAAAAGTATTATCCAATAAACAAGCGGATGAATTTGACTTTTATTTGAGGGGGAAAACGGCAGGCTAAAATTTGTTTATCAACTTTCCCTTAGCAAAGAACATCCCCCGGACTTCGCCAACTTTCTCTGGATTTCCTTTGGACTTCCCTCGGACTTTTTTCGGACTTCCCTTAAGCTTCCTCGACTTTCCTTCGACTTCCCCGACTTTTTTTGGACTTCCCCAAGACTACCCTCAGATTATTCCGTGTAATCCAGAAATTTATTTGTAAGGTGCAAGTTGGTATAAAGCTCTTCCCGAGGATATTTATTCAGGGATTTTTCCGGGTCCGTTTTTCTAGAAATGTTGTATCCTAAATTCAAGTACATCATATAAATAAATAGATCTGGTGGTGCCCATTACCTAGCCACTTGCTAGTGATGGAAAAAATGTACAAAAACACGTGTTGTTTGTTTTTGAAGAAAACAGATTTTCAAAATTATTGCAATTTCTAATTTTGGTTATTTATACGGTTTCATAAATACTACCGCTCTCCTAAGACGTCACATTACAATACTATATTTTATACCGACTTGCCAACTCATTTTATGGCAGAATTTTCAAAACATCGAAAACCCGCTATTATTACAGTACAGAGAGTTCGGAAAAGAGCTTCGAATTGTACCAAAAACAGCTTTGATTAGTATCAAAAAGAGCTTCGCTTTGTATCGAAGCTCTTTATTAATATCTGTTTACAAAATTCACAAATTTTATAAGTGCCAAGAACTCGTATTTAACCTAAGTTAAGGCTTTCGCGGCCTTTGTTATTGGTACCTTGGCTTCCGGGTTGGAACCGCGTCATTGGTGCTGCTACTGCCGACGTTTCGTAACGGTTGCATGGAACATTTTCAGGTCTGTGGACTTAGCTCTGCTGCTGCTGGAACAGAACTAAGGATAAATGTGCAGCGTGCAGGAGGCAGGGAGCTGTGTCCACAGCCTTGAAGGTGTCTCGTTCAACCGTTGACGAAACGTCGGCAGTAGCAGCTCCAACCCGACAGCAGATAGTTTTACAAAACAACGTAAAGGTCCAAAACGTGTATTTACGTCAGTATTTTAATACTAAATTTTTTACTACTACAATACTGAAAGCATGGGGAAGCAAAGACAATTTAAAAAGTATTTGAAAAAAATAATGTCAAAGTAACAAAGTTTACCACCTTGAAGCAGAGAAATTTTTTTTCACATAATATCATGTATAGGGTGTTAAGGAAAAAGTATCAGGGAATTTAAGTGCGCCTATAGTAATGAGACAAGTAGAAAAGTCTTCGCAAAAATATGTCCGAAAATGCTTACATATGAAATTACAACTCTCTGAAGAAAGATGCACCTGTAGTGCATTTATTTTAACAAAAATTAATAGAAACGCTACGCTCAATCAGTAGTGCTTACAAATAAAATTTCAAAATTTTATTGCAACTACTGCGAATGTTACCGACAAAAAAGTAGTTAGAATGGAACTTCGTAAAGAAGCATTTTCGGACATATGTTTACTAAGAATTCCCTGACCCTTTTTTAAAGCCCACTAAATTCGAATTCATTTCGCCTGTCTCAATGTTTGGTAACGACGGGCTATGCTCGTACATCTCCACGCAGCTTATTTATTATTTTGCTAGTAATAGCAGTAGCAGTAATTTGGAGCGAATGCTTATGTAACAGATTGCAAAAGCTTGTGTGGGGCGTAGCTCACGAGTTCAGCTAGTTTGTTATTATTATTTGACTTAAAGAGGTATTAAGTATGCATTGGTTGGTATCAGATGATTCTTTATCATTGAACCATATAACTACTGTATTTTTTATTTTTGTCAACAACACAACTTTCTTATGCGTCTGCACCAAGACATTTGAATTTTTATTAAAATTTATTCTTTTGAGTGTCCACACACATTTTTCACCATATGATCTTGAAATCATCCACACCCAAACTTATTCAACAGGAATATTTATCAGTTTTTGCATGTATGCAGCTGTGAGGTATAGGATTACTTTACCTCCAATATTTTACCTAAAAGGGTGACTGACCCTTTCACGTATTTTTTCTAGGATATGGTTACAGTTTTTGTTGAAAATAACTAACCTTTTTGTGCTGGTCAGGTAATATCGACGAATATGCGAAATAACCTTCTTTATGTCGGTTACCTGAACACGGACAATAATAAAAAAAATACTTGCATCCTGTATGAGATTTACTTGGTTTTAAAACTCTTCAATATTTACCTGCCCTTGTCGTTCAACATTTTTCGTTATTTCTTGAAAAAGTGCGGATTTGGTCATAATAGCTGTTTTGTAGTGTAGTGACTAAAATGCATTACTTATCTAAGTTTTTTGTTTAAATACTCTTATCAGACATCCGCACCCCTAGATTCCACTATCGCCGGCCGTATTTGCCCAGCAAAATCAAAGGGCATTTCATAGAAAAAAGAGAATTGTTATTTTTAGATAGCATGTTTGTTTAGTGGTGGTTCTTGTTTGTGTTTTTCGTTAATTTACTAAGTAACTTATTGTTTGGTAGATAAGATATTATAAAATAACTCACAAACACATTGTTAATGTTAATCCGTTGCCAATAAGGATTTGAGGAAAACAACCAAGTCAATCAGCTCTCAATAATAGAGCAAAATAGGGCTTGCATATTTTAAATGATCCATCAGTGCAAATTTCAATTGGCATATGGGGTTCGAGCAGATGACGAAGCGTTTTTTGACGTAAACAACAAAATAGCAAAGGGTAGAGTTTGAGGGTGGCTTTCGTGTCCAGCAGGAATGGCCAATGGCAACCTACGAAGGGTGAATACTCATTTATATTTTGCAGGGGCGAAAAAAAGAGAAATATAGAAAACGAACAATGTCGAGCCAGAAATGTACCACAATTGCTCTAAATGCATTCTAAAACTATAGATTTCTTACAGAGGAAAATGTACTAAAATAATACACATTTCTTGGTACTGTTTTTGGAAAATTAAATTGATAATCTTGTTTTATACAAATAATATCTTTTAATTTTAAATTAAGTTATAAAGTTCCATAATCTACAAATTTACCATAGGAAATTATTCTACAGCACAAAATTTCCGCTGCTAAATTGTATCTGCAAAGTTTTTTCTCTTTGACCTTCACTTAGATGTCCGTAAGAGGATTTCACCGAATTTTCAAAATACTGCTGGCAATATCATGTTTGTTCAGAAAAATGTTACCCAAATGTTTACTTCAAAATCAAAAAGAACAAAATAAATATTTAAAATTTAATTGTTATAAAAGTTATCATAAACGATAAATTAATTATGTTTGCACAGACATTAACCTAATTTTTTTGATTAGAAGGTTTTTAATGTAAAAGTTTGAAGGATGATGTAAGGGATCAAAGTTTACTCGAAGAAGTTAACAATGTTGACTTGAAAATAGCTCTTATTTTGTTAGATTTGCTGCATCTAAAGTTTGCTCAAAATGACCACCTGCATAGCCACACACACAGGGTGTGTCCAAAATGATAGTAAATGTTTTGAGATGGCATATCTCTTACGCAGTTACAATTTTTTGGTAACCGAAACTTCTAATCACAATCTTATTAATATATGTGCAAGGATTGCTCGACGTACCTCTCAACGCATTTTCTACACATTCCAGATTTTCAAACTGTTTATTTTTTTGCTTTAAAAATCTTATTTTATATACAAAAATACACATGAAAGATGCTTTTGTTGAATGTCGCTAAATTCAAAAATTTTCGAGATAACTCAATTTTTGTAAAATGTTTGGTTGCCCTGAAGGTCTGGATGTTCTACATATCAATCGACATAAAATGGTCATATGAACCTAAGCACGGAAAGGCTTTCTCGGAAAATTGCAGCTTCTAGAAGGGAATACTTTGGACTTTAGGGATTTTTTTTACTTTTCATTACTTTCGGTATAGGAAAGTATTGATTTTATAACAATAAGAGAATTTTTGTACAAATAATAACTGTAAAGAAAAAACATTTTCAACTTTGTAAAATTTCAAAAAAATATTGCACAAAAACTGACTGCACGACTTGTTTTAAAATTTGGTAGGCTCATACAGATCCGGATAGGCTGCCATTTGGTTTGTTTCCTATTTCGCTAATTCTCAATATTTCGGGTGTTAATTTTCCTCTTCCCGCCCAATTTCTGACAAACAATTTTGTTGGTTTTCTTTAATATCAAGGAATCTTTCAAAAAAAATTAATTAACGGTTTTTTTCCTCTTAAAAAACAGGTTATCTCTAGCTAAGTCGGTACGGTGACAACATTGACGCGCTGTTACAAGTCACTGTTTGGCGCGCAAAACGTTAACACAAAATTATGATATGATAAAACAATTTCTAAAGTACATATACAGGAAAGTCCAAAATGCTTTGCCTAGTTTTTTTTACCAGAAGCTGTAACTCTGTAAAAACGCTGCGACTGTTTGCATGAACTTTTCATAAAATTCTTCGATTTGCTCTATGCCTTGAAAAGGTTTCTCATCATTTTGGAGTTACCCTGTATAATCATATTTTCTCAGTACTGCTTCAGCCTTATTTTCATTAGCGGTTAGCGTTTTTGTTTAAATGTATGTATGTCCCCCTTCTCTCCCAACAAAGACAGTTTATACTTTTTCAAATGTTCTATGAAAGTTCTAATAAGAAAATACTAACTGGGCTGAAAAACCAACACAAAACAACTCCAGTAATCACCACTGAAAACGTGGGACCTGCTTAATGGAACGAATGTTTCTAATTATCAGTATTATGATCATGCACACTAAACAAACGTTTTTATTAATATTATATTGCAAACATTCTTTTTATTAAATTATCTGCCCCGGTACAAGCTGTAATCACACAAAAACACTCCTTTTTTACATAACGTGCTGCAGTATTCTTGGCGTTTTTTTAAGAATAAAAAGGAATGTCAAGTCGGGAAACCGTGATGGCTACTCTAAAGCTCCTCGTATTTTAATGTATAAATTGCTTTTAGATATTGATCCATTTTATAATCAAACGTAAAGAAGTGCCCCATCCTGTTGAAACCAAACAGTTTCCAACTGGTTGTGCGACAATAAACAAAATAGCAAGTTTATTAAAATTTCTTTGAACGAATTGCAAACAAACACAGAGTAATTGATTAACACCTAAATAAGACTACAACTTTGTGCAAAATGCAGGTTTTGGTTACACAATGCAAGAAATTAACATAAGAACTGACATAATTCTTCTCCATAACTGTATTGCTAGCCATTTAATTACTGTCAATAGCATTTTTTTGAAAAAAAAAATTGTGTGACAATCAACTTAAACAGGGAGTCTATTCTTTCGCTTTTCATTACCTACTGCATGTCATCGCTAATATGTTTATGATATTAGCAATGCATAAACATATTAATTAAGTAACCACAGAATAAGAGAACTAAAATAATTACTTCTCAGAGCTGTTTGTTAGTCTTTTTTTATTAGGTATCATATTTAATTGCAGAAAAGGACGCAATGCGGAGCCGCATAAAGAATAAAGTTTACAACCGAATGACGAAAGAAAAAAATACATGTACCGATTTAATAGTTCCATCATAACATCATATCACAAGTAATACAACTAGTGAACCCGTTTCTTGTGATAATTTTTAATTTATTATTAACTCGTGCTAGTTACTTTTGGACAATTATTGTTTCAACTGGCACTAGTTAACAATCAATCAAAGTTTATCACAGAAAGAACGCGGGCAGGTGTTGTATTTGTAATTACTATAGTAATTATGACGTATTTTAAATTAATAGATCGTATCGGGTATGATCGTCGTTTTAATGTTTTATCGTGGTTTTTTTCACTTATTGAAATCCACTGGCTATTTTTTTACCTACAAATTAATTTGATTGATTATTGACATAGAAATCGAGCTTTCTGATTGGCTAAATAAAATGTCTTAGAAGAAGCAAAATTTAATCGGCAAATATAGATGAACTTGTGGTGTACGCTGTGGGGATATATTTCGCTTCTATATATATTTTTTTAATTTGCCAGTTTTTCAAAAATTCTACAGTGTACAAGCGAGTCATCGACTTCGTACTTTTGTAATAAAAACTCGATTTTTTAAAATTACAATTGAATATTGATTTGTTTCTGGTGCTAAGGCTAATCATCGACGCGACGCAAGTAGATGTTTTTTTATACCTAAAAATGTTGCTTTAAATTGTAATAAATAAACAAAACTGATTTGTATTTATTTATGATACGTTTCAAGACATACTATTCAGATGAAGTAATAAATGATTTATTAATTATATTTTTCACCTTATCGGAAGAAAAGAACCTTTCTGTAATAATCAGCGCTTATATATTATATATCCGGTGTTTTAGGGTGCAAAATGCAGTATATACTTTAGGGTGGGGGGTTAGCCAACCTGGACCATCTAAGAACATATGAAAACCCCAACTGCCCACTCATGTGGTGTAAATATATCTCAGCTTTTGTCAAGGAAAGTTAAAAAGTTGTACCTTTAGCATTTGCACGCTACTTCAGAGTATAGGGAGTGTTTTGTGAGCTAAGGACTAGCTGCTGTTTTGGTTTCTGTTGTTTACTGGTAAGCAATTTTTATTTTTATTTTTTGTTTATTTATTATTATAAAGAATTAAACATTTATATTTTACCATGTTAAGCATCATATTAAAACAGAGTTTAAATATTTACTCTAAATTCAACACACCTTCAGCAACAAAACACAACCCGCTGTCACCACTGCATTTAAATTTCGAAATTCTAGTTAAAAATTGTTTGAAACCCGTGTCGTCAAAATGTTTCTTAAATAAAAACTTTCCCAGGCAAAAGCCGCCTACAATAAACCCAGGCATGCAAATAACTCAACCTTTTCCAAGAACTTTTTTCATAAGTAAATTCTGAGAACGTTTACCGTTCGCTCCATTTTAACTTAGCAGGTACGAACTCTTTGCAAGCGTAGGGTTGAGTAATTGCTTTATTATAAGGGCCTAAAACCGTTCTTACAAATAAATAACAGTTTTTGTAGACTTTGTCTAATATTTTGGGTTTAAGCAAAAACTTGAGAAACTGGGAATTTTAGTGAAACAGAAAAAAAATGTTTGGATGTTTGAGAATTGTTTATTTCTTTATTATTAGGAAACTTTGAGGGATTGTTTTTTGTTAAAAATCTTCTTTGAAAGCATATGATGATGATAAAAAAATTAGGTCTAGATGATGAACGGATGCGTAATAATAAGGCGGTACCGTTTTAAATTTGTAGTTGTGATTGTGAAAAGACTTTCACGGAAAAACACGTTTCGGGTCTCTGGCAACCCAATAGAGTAGTTTTTGAAAACTGTATGTTTGTATGTATGTGCGTGTTCAAATTCGTTGCTTAATAAAATTTGTTGGTTGCCTAATGAGCTACTTTATGCCACGTTTAAACCTTTTCTGTACTACCGAGCGGCTGTAAAGTGACATCACAGGTGGATGATGTAGAAATTATTTTTCTCGTTAATAGTATAAAAGTTGCATGCTCTTACAATACAAAAATGTGGTGAAAAAAGTAAAAAACTGATTCAAGATTCAAGAACAAAAAAGTAACTTAAGTTAATTCATTAAATAAATAATAATGACACAATCTGTTTCACCACTAACAAACACCCTATCGGCTAAATCGTTTCTACCAAAACAATTATTATTCATTTTGAAAATACCATCTTGTTAAATGAGTAATAGAACTGAAACCTAAACTGAACAATGTCTTAACAAATAAGCAAACATTTTAAAGTGTTTTTATTTAGAATCATGACCTGCTTACTTAAATCAATTTTTTCCGTTTTTCTCCAAATTTTGGTCCTGTAAGAACATGAAAACTTTACATTATTATGACGAGAAAAGGAATATGTTTTTTAATGCGTAAGAAAATTATCGGTGACGTCACTGCTCAGTCACGTGACACTACAGAACATTTTGGAGTGTGGTATAATGTGGCTCCTTAAGCCCCAAACAACTTTTATTAAGAAAAAAATTTAATATTGTTAACAGTTTAGGAAATAGTAGAGAGCAGTGGCGTAACCACCGGGGTTCCGCGAGTTTCACGAAACCAGGGCCTGTGAGTCGTGGGGCCCGCCAAGAAAAGATTTATTTCCCATTAAAATAAGAAATGTCTAATTTTTTTTGTTCCAAGCCAAACTAATTTTTGTAGATATTTTATTTCTTTCCGAAAATAACAAAAAACATTTCTTGCTTGAAAAAAGTTCTCTCATAAAAATATTTCTCTCTTGTAAAAAACTTTTAAAAAAATATTTTTCTTTTCAAAATATGCGTCCGACAACGATTTCTCGGTGGAAAAAAGTTCTGTCATTAAAAATATATATCTTAATAAAAGTTGTCTCATAAAACATTTCTATCTCTACTAAAAATTTCTCTCAGAATAGTGGTTTGCGTATGACCCAAATAGATAGCGCTACTAACGGGTGTCCAGAAAGTCTTTCAGTCCTGGGCGGCTATGGATTGTATAACGTATGTCTTTGGATATCTTTGTCGAAATTCTTGTTTACACGCATTGATGGAATAATTCCAATTTCCGTTTTCTAATAGTTGACCATTGCGAAAATAAGATTTCACAATAAAGGTTTTTTGTTCTTGCGTAATCATTTTACAACAAGAAATATGCAGAAAGTAAATAATTCAAAATAAAAATCTTTTAATTTAAATTGATTTTGACTTATGTCAAGTAAATTACTTAGATATGACATACCGCCGGTACTTTGGAACAGCGAAATAATCAATTTAATATAAAACTGAAACGCCCACCGTGGTAAAGCAAGGCAGACATAGTAAAGGTAAAGAGAGAAATATTTTTGAGAGAACTTTTTCAAGAAAAATATTTTTATGAGAGCAATTTGTTCAGGAAAGAAACAGCAATATTTCTTTAATCATAATTACCTACTGAAATATTTGTCTGTTTTTCGTCGGAAAAGGTTTTATCTTAAAAAAATAATAGGAAGTTTGTATAATTTTATTTTTAATATTTTTGTTGCATATTTTGTTTGCGTTTTTTTTAAATATATTTCTACGTTATTCGAGCGTTTCTGTGACAATGTTTTTTTTATCTCCTACTGGGAGGGTGTTATAGGGTCTTAACCGGAATCTAGAACCCTGGTTCCACAACTTCTTGTTACGCCACTGGTCGAAGGGTGACGTTTAAATCACTCACCCTGTATAGCAACGCATTGTATTATTGATATTTCTTTTACATTCTAGTGTAACAATTAAATCATTAAAAGCGGTTATCTACTCTAGTTTTTTGTATTAGTAAAATGTGGATAGGAAAATTAAAGAACCTAAAGCCTCGTTTTTTGGTTTTTTTCATTTTCTATGTAACTCTTTCTTTTCTTTAAGAAGTGTCGTCCTTTGCTGCAATAACACACTAAATTGTACAAAATTTAAGAAAGTCGTTGAATTGATTTTAGTTGCGTAATATGTAGTTTCGGGAAAATGTTTTACACTAATTACCAATTAAGTTATCTACATCTTTGTAGTAAAACGTGGCTAAGGTTTTACTAGTAGAATTCGGATTTGTATGTACTTAAAATGTCAAAATATACTTGTATTTAAGTACTATAATTTACTTTAAGATGCTATTATTAATAACCAATTTACAACGAATATTCTGATGTAATACATTACGCCGAATTGTCTGAAATTGACCATTTCTCGAAAATGTTAAAATTTTATCGATTACGCGAATTAAGCAAATATAACGATTTATCCGAACTATATTTAAAAAAAATGTCTGTTTGGACAAGTAAACTAAAGACACTGGAGACCCGTTTTTGGACAGAACTCCAATTTTTGCGTATTTCATGTACTGGGCACAAATTTTATTGCCTATTCTGTGTAATCTTCAAAATTCTTTCTAATACATTAATTAGGTAATCACCTTGGCTATGTCATATTATCATGTAAGAGGTAAAATTTTGCCGATTACCTGAAATAGTTAAATTCGCAAATTCGGCGTAACTCTTACATAAGAGTAAGTAACTAGTTTTAAAAGTGGAATTTTCCTAGAAATACCTATGCAGGTGTAGTTTATGGTGGTATTAGATAATAGCATCCCTTTTACGCTTACACTTTTTGCACAAGGATTATTGTCAGGAAGCAGATACTTATAGACTTATAGTTTTAAATTTGAGTAAGTGCAGGAAAAAAGCTAATACAAATTATGCAGTAAAAATAGCAGGGCGATTACGAAAAACAAGCGAAAAATGTCCATTCATATTATGTACTCGTACCCCAAAGTTAGCGCGTGCTATCTGTGAAAATAACATTTATTACTCTTTCTGAATCAATTTTTACAAAAATTTAATTTCTCGACTGGAATCAACATTTAAGAAGTTAGACATTAAGGGTTAGTTTTACTCACCCTATCAAATTATGCATATGTTTTTTATTATCACAGAAAAGGTGCAAGTGCATATAAACTCGATCCCTATTTATTAGTAAATATTTTATTTAAAAACTTCTGTAATAAAAGTAAATAGTGAAATAAACAAAAGCAAAGTGTACTAAATATAATGAAATCATAGATATGAATAATTATTGTTCATGTTTTAAAACAAGTTTGTTGTATTAGAGAAATATTTGACAATATAAGTGGAATTTTTTCGAATTTTAATCCAGTGTTATTTATTTTGAATTTTCTCGCATAATAATATTTTATATTAAAAAAATCTGATTGAGAATTCTAAAATAATTGCGCTAAATGTATAAAAAATTCATTATTTTCAAAATTTATGTTTCCTTTTTAATAATTGTCGTAACAAATAAGTCTGCAATATTTCTGCTAAATTTAGAACAAAACAGAGTATGCTTGATTTAAATCAATGTATTTAAATCAGTGATTTTAATCGTGATTTAAATCAAGTGATTTATATCTAAAACAATCATAATTTAATTCAAGATTTTAAAAATAGTAAACCAAGTACAAAACTTAGAAATGTACATTCTACAGACTCTACATGACGCCAGGACGCAAGGGATTTAAATGAGTAGCTGACCTTGGTTACAAACTTAAAATTTCCAGTTTTACTAAAATCTTTTAATTCGTCAATAAACATCCCCGTTGCAGCAGTAGCATGCAATTGTTGCTGGCAATAAATATTTTTATTGATTAAATTTTATGTAGTTACGCATTTGTATTGGCGTTTACTTTTCAGGTTTTTACTAAAAAAAAGCTATTTGCTTTCGATTAGCATTGGCAATATTTCAAACATCTATTAATACATAAAGCATAATACTTTAAAAGGAACCGTTTAAGTTTTAAATAACAAGTAAACAAATTATATCAAATGTTAAACTTTAAACGTTTATACAATATTTTTGAGTAAATTTTAGTCTAACAATTAAATAATTTGAACATTTAAATCGACAGAAAGTTCTCCTAAAAGTCGTGATATACAAAAAAATAACGTAAATAGTAAATAATGAATACTATTTGTAAGAATTATAAAAATTAATTTATTAAAAGAAAAAATTTAAAAACAAAAGTATCGATTTAAATTCAAAAAGTCGATTTTTCCTATCCTGGACAAAAATATAAATATATATATAAGAATTAGCTGTTTAAAAGCTGCTTATTACAATTTCCTTCAGCCAACCCAAAAAATTATACCGGATGATTCAGCCTAGATGTTCCAAGCTAAAATTTATATTATTTTTAAAACCTCAAAATTAACTTTGCTTGTGTTTATGGTACTTACAAACGTTTAAATTTATTTATAAACAATGTGTCATTACTTCCCGGTTTACCGGGACAACTTTTTTTCCTAAATTAGCACTTTTTTTTACAATTTTTTTCTGATAAAGCATTAAATTCTCTATTCAGACATGTATAAAAGTTACTGTAAAAGCTAAACGGTTAGCTGCGACAGGGTTTGAAGTAGAAATTCGTGTTGGCGATGAATTTGATATTTAAATCTGCTAAAACCTTTACAAAGCGCTTAGTATCATTTCAAAATTGAATATTACGTGGAAAATTGTCTTAACATTTTACTATTTATTATTTTATTTTTGTTGCTTTAAGTTTGTTGTAAACATAGTCGATTTTCGGGGAAAATTTCAAACTGCGTGATATTCTTATTTAGGATAAAGGTGAACTTCTGCTCTTTTTTCTTATTTTAGCAGATATAAATATAAAATTATTAAATTTCATGACCATCTTGAAACTTTTCCCCAACACTCTCTAGTGGCCAACCGTTTAACTTTTCCAATAACTTTTATACATGACTGTATAGAAAATTAAATGCTTTTTTAGAATCTAATAATTAAGAATATAGAATGTTATTGAAGAAAAACAGTTGACGTAATTTCCGGTGTAACTGGAAGTAGCGAAATATTATTAAAGCGATTTTAAAGATTTCTAAGTACTTTAAAGATCTACAAAAGTTAATTTTGGTAAAAATAATTGAAACTTTAGCTTGGTAGATCTAGGCTAAATCGCCTGTTGTGCTTAAGCTACATTTGAAGTCAAAAATAATATTTTTTTAATGCCGAACAGCAAAAATAGCTTTCGCCTTATTACATGGCGTCTAGCTAGAGCCTATGTTGATATTAGAATTGCAATATCCAATACGCTTTGGTATAAAAATTTAAACAGGACATTCAATTCCGCTTTCTATGTCTTAGGTACGAGTTCGTTGTGTGAATTGACTACATGCAAAAATTGTTACTGTGACTGCATAAGAAATTTATTAAAATCGAAAGAACTATAAAACTAAGCATATGAATTTAGTGGCTTTAATTTTCGTATAGCAAATTTACAATTTTCTGCCAGTTCTTATTTTTAACCTTAACCCCCAATTCTGAATTTCTAATTAATAATAATAATAATTTCTGTGCATTGCCTTATTTTAACAATTAGTTTTCGCTATTATCGAATCAAATTGCGTACTTTTTTTTTGACGATTAAACGAATCAAATTTTGATGTTGTATCAATCTAAATATTATTTTTCTACTGGATACTTTGCGGCGTTTTTCTTGCGCCCTGGTCTCCCGACATGCTAATGGGCCAGATCGAGGCCCCCCTCTAGTCATTTTAAATTGTAAACAAATTAAGATTCATCTCAACTAAAAGTAAATAGAATTTTTACATAATTTTTAATTAAATATCATAATTTGTTTAATTTACGCATTAACAACCCCTAGGAAAGAACTTAGTATGATTAGGCGTTAACGTGTCTCTGTTAATAACAATTTCATATTAAATCATCTAGATATCGTATGGTTATTAAATCCAGCATACTAACTCGTTATTGGTTTCCTCAAAATGCTCGTTTTCTTTACGCTGTTGTGGAAAGCCCGAGCTTGCTGCGCGAAAGCTGCCGGGGGTAGGGATGAAATTTACGTAGGAGGGATAAAGCCAGCGTGTAGGGGGTGGGAGATGACTGGACACGACTGCCCGTGATTTGGCGTGGTCAGGCAGTGTATTTCCGGATAAGTTAGAGGAAACTTTGGCTTGCCAAGGGCAAAGGGTAGTGTGATACAAAGTTTTACTATAATTGTGTGTATACGTTTGTGTTTATTAAATATAAAGTGCATGCTTTCGTGTTACGGATTATTTCTAAAAGAAAATTAGTGTGTGATATAGGTATTTATTTAAATTTTTTCTGGTTTTTTATCATCACAATAATTATCTTTGACGATTAACAAAATTATTATGTTAAACGTTGGATCATTAAAAACATTCAACTAATATCCTTGTTTGCTAGAAATAAATTTTGTTGTTGTAGACCATTGATAAATTTAATATTTATTTAAAAGAATATTATCATCACCATTCTTCGAAAAATGACGTATTTTTGTTCACTTTTTAGATGATAAAATTCACTGGTGTTCTATCGTGAAATGAGAGGCGGTGGTGTCGTTTGGGATATGAGTTCTACGTGTGTCCAAGGTGGTCTCCCTCGCCCTTTGGGGGGATATCAGCCCAATTTAATCATGGAGCCTCACTCGCCTGCCCCTGCGTGGCAACTACATCACCCCATCGTACCGGTAAGTGTATTATGTTTGCAGACTTTCAACGATAGCCAGTTTTCACTTCGTACTATAAGAAACGGATTGGAAACAGTTTACTTTTTACCAAACCGCATCGATAGGGCTCACAGATTACCCTCACAAAATAATAATATAAGAGAGAAACTTCAACATAGGTATACGTCATTTACACCAATAGATCCGCCTGTGTGTTTGCGTTAATTTATTATTGCGGCATAAACAACTGATTATTTTTTGAATTGATGCTATCAGTATGGTTCTCTCATCCAATAAATTGGTATTTTATAAGGCTTTCCTTAAATGAATTTGCCGATTAGACTAGATTTGAAGTCAAATGGCATGTTATTTATAAAATTTTGTGGCATTTGTTTTTTGTAGTTCAGTAATGCTATTGTAGCACTGTAGTGTGCAACTATTTTCTTTTTTAAAATTTTTTGACGAGTGCAATGTAAAAATTCGCAAAAGAAAATGTAAATTGCAAATTTTATGGTTTTTGATACTGTGATAGTGTCGCCAACTTGAACGTCATGTTTTTTTATTATATTTACTTGGCGTCTATCTTTTTCTGCTGGTAATGCTAAGCATCGACGCTACGGGGTAGGGGCCCTACACTAGGAATTTTGCCGATTTGAGCCAACAAAATCAGTGCATTTTAGACACGTGATTTTATTTGTACATGTTTTGAAAAATGTACTCGAAAATTTTGTCTTTCACTAACGAACGCAATCTTGTTGCTATGGGGCAACACCAGTCGTCCTTATGATCTCGTGT
This sequence comes from Ctenicera cuprea, assembly GCA_958336395.1. Classification (NCBI taxonomy): domain Eukaryota; kingdom Metazoa; phylum Arthropoda; class Insecta; order Coleoptera; family Elateridae; genus Ctenicera; species Ctenicera cuprea. Next base: position 15,337,448 of record OY284487.1, on the reverse strand, counting down.
TGTTTCCTAACAACACAATTTTGGTTGTTAATAAAGCGCGTCTAAGTTTGTCTACAAACAACCACTAGGTAGATCAAAATTGTCTTGCTGAATACCACCCGTGGCTGATTTGTCTTTGCAATTTTTGCTTAATCACACTCCTGCGGTTTGCTTAAAAAAATGTTCGCCGCAAGAAGCAGTCGTAATCTCGACAGCTAAGATTTCCGCAAAAATCAATGCCACTCTCATATATGAAAATAGTTTTTTTTTGTATAATAATGTTTTGTCGAATTATTCTGCGGCTGAGGCTAATCACCGGCGCCTAAACAATGAAAGTCAATGTTAATTTCATTTTCAATTTTTGCAAAATTTAAGCTATTGCTACAAAATTTAACGCATCCGGTATGGTTGAACAACCCATACCATTGCTTAATAATTTAGAATTAAAACTTAATGGAATTTATCGCAATCAAAGTAGCAATTAGTCTCAATTTAATACTTTAGAACGGGTTGCTTTCCAATTTTTTCTTCATTTACAGTGTCTGTATCTTGCTTTACAATCAAAATCTTTTTTTTTTGTTAAAAATCATAATCCATAAGATATTATGTAAAATAAAATTAGTTTCAATGCAATAACAGTTCTTAACTCTGCAATCTTGTTACAGAAACAAGAACCCATGGATGAAGACAGGAACGATTCTGGAACAGGAAGCGATTTTCACTCATCCTCACCTGGCAGTGAAAATAGTCATGATTATAATCCCGCCGCTACGTATTCCTCTTCGCAAAACACCCAAACTCCTCATCCACCATCGTATTATTCACCTACTCTAATTTCTAGAATTCCCACATCTTCTCCTATGGGCTACCACACCAATATGCCCGCCCAGTTAAGCTACCCGCCTATAACATCTCCCAATTCTATAAAACGACAAGTGCCTCAAGTTTCCACAAATGGATTTGCTACCCCCGAAAAACTTTCTGTATCTCCCATGGATAAACTTCAAACAGAAGACGTCGAAAACGAGGATCCTCTTCGTCGGCTTCAATTTGCTGTAGAAAAGAACAGTTTAATTGCACCTCCAATTTTGTCCCCTAAAACCAGCGAGCACTCAGCAGATGATGACAATAAATCCGATTTCGATGGTGAAGAATACGACGAACAAGGCTTACGGATTCCAAGAATGAATTCTCATGGTAAAGTGAAGACTCACAAATGTAAACAATGCGATTTTGTGGCTATTACAAAACTTGATTTTTGGGAACACTCCAAAGCGCACATCAAACCCGATAAGCTTTTAACTTGTCCCAGATGCCCGTTTGTAACAGAATTCAAACATCACCTGGAGTACCATCTTCGTAACCATGTTGGTTCCAAACCCTTCAAATGCGACAAGTGTAGCTACGCTTGTGTGAACAAATCTATGCTCAATTCCCACATGAAGTCGCATTCTAGTGTTTATCAATATCGATGCGCAGATTGCAGTTACGCCACAAAATATTGTCACTCACTAAAGTTGCATCTGCGAAAATACACTCACAAACCAGCTATGGTTTTAAATCCGGATGGTTCCCCCAATCCTTTGCCCATAATCGATGTGTATGGTACTCGTCGTGGCCCAAAACAAAGGAGTTCTTCTAAGAATGAAGAATCTGATAGCCCATCTAATATTTTACAGAACCAATTTGCTCACTTTATGCTGAACGCTTCCCCCCAGATGCAGTTGCCATTTCCGTATCATTTCTTAGCGGGATTTTCAAATCCCATGGCAAACCCGCTATTATTTCCATCGAACTTGGAAGATTTGGCTAAGCAACGAGAAAGCTCCCCCGAACGCAAGATTGACCAAGAACAACAAACACATGTACCTAGTAAGTCGCCTTCTCCAACACCTGCAGCGGATCAGCACAGTTCAGAGGCGCTCGATTTAAGTAAACCTGAACCAAGTCCCCCCGTGGAGCAACAAACAAAAAGTCGCCGCAAAGGTCGTGCATTCAAGCTAGAACATTTACCTGTAAATGACAGCGACGAGGAAGAAGAAACCACGGGAATTTTTAGTGGTGAAAAAGGAACTGTGACGCCACCAAAGGTTTCACCACAAGACAAAATAGAAGAGGTAACCAATAACAACAATAATAATAATAATAATCATTGTAGTTTTAGTTGTCAATATTGTAATATTTCGTTTGGTGATATTGTTTTGTATACTATGCATATGGGTTACCACGGCTTCAACGATCCTTTTACCTGCAACATGTGTGGTGAGCAGTGCAAAGATAAGGTGTCGTTCTTTTTGCATATAGCTCGTAATCCGCATACATAATTTTTTCATTATTCGCCTTCTTTCGTACAATTTTGTGTCATTTAGATTGATATTCACATTTGTTTTCATATTGTGACGAAACAGTTTTGATTTTATTTAGAATAAATTGAAAATTGTTGCTTCACAAATCACCAAAACGAGTAGGTTTATGTAAAAAATCTAGTCAAGGGAAATTTTTTTCTCAAAAATATTCTAGTTTTTGCCTACGCTTGCATTGTGCAATTTTTCTTTTAGTTTTAGTTTGATTTTGGAGTCCTTACGGGTAAAGACCGACATGATAATTATTTTCAAGTCAGAATTGGAATTAAATTGTTCTACCTCCCTGAAGACATGTGATTTTTTGAATTATTATTTCAGAATTAAATTGTAAATTTTCCCACATTTTCTCTGCAAAATTATGGCTTATAAAATAAAAAAATGCATGTCTTCAGGGGGTAATCATAATTTACCTTTATTATATCTACACCATAAAATTTACCGGGACGCGGCAAGTTAATATAGCTTACTTAAATATTTTTTGTTTATAATATAAATAACAAGTAATGTATAATAAAATATGTTGCTAATCATGATCAGTATTCAACTTGCCTCGCCCCCTTGATCTTGAATACAAAATACAATTAAATTACAATTTTTGTTTGAAACCTGAGATGCATGGTTTGTATATAGTTGTGACAATAATTTTCGTGGATACATTTGTATATACATCATTTGAATACAGCTATTTCCAAATTTGACGTAATCTTCCAATTACGAGTTTAATTTTAAATAATAGTTATCGGAACTATTTTAAATTATGTTTTAACACCGTTTGAAAAAACATTTTAATGTATTTTTAATTTAAACTACAATTTTGATAACTATTGGCGTAATTATAAGTCAATTTGTGTAATTTTTCTTTTTTATGTGCATGTGTTTGTTGTTTTTAATACTGTTGGGGCCACAACCTAAGACTGATGTACATAATTAGGTGTTGATGTAATAGATGTAGATCTGCTTTCCGAGCAATAATCAAAACTACATACTTATAACGTGGATGTTGTTAGTCATAATGTATTTGTATTTAAAATCTGTTCTGACACCAAATCAGACATCTAAATAAATATTTTCAAATGTAAGGTCTTTTTTTTAATATTTAAATTTTGTGAGGTTAGAACTTTAGAAGTTGGTAAGTGTTATTCCTAATCTAGGTGCATTTTCTGACGTTTTTCCCACGCTTGCGAAGGACATCTTCAAGACTATGGACACTGACACTGCTGCTGAAATATAACTAATCCCCTGCATTTTTGTCGTCAGTTGTGTTCCAGTATCAGCAGAGTTTACAGCCCTGAAGATGTCCTGTGCAGCCGTGGACGAAACCTCGGCTTCAGCCTAGAAGCCAAGTATTCATATTTGTGTAAACATTGGGATTTTAAATTATTTCTCATGAATGAATAACTTGTGGCTGCTTGTGTCCTTACCGTTTTTTATTATACAACACAAATAAATTATTACCTTTCTTTTAAGAAAACAGGTAGTTTACTTATAAAATATTTAACCACACAAAACCACTATATTTTCTTATTTAGGGGAAATTTTCTTGTATCGGCAGAAATGTCATGCTAAGGGCAAGTGCAGTCACGCAACAAATAGGTATGCATTCAATATTGATGTAGCTACCAAAAAATGTTAGAATTTCCTACAAGCTGTAATCATTGATTATATACAAATGCTGCAATAGTAGAATTATAAATTTTTAATTACTGCATTTAAAATCCTAAATTTTGTGGTTGAAAATATAGGCGAAACTTTACGAACTTATTTACATTTTTTAGCTGTTTCTGTGTCTTTCTCATGCCACAAAATTGAAAAATTCTACAGTAACTACAAGAGGCTTTTTTGCAAATTTGTAACGTTACCCTGTCTTCATTCTCTGGTTAATTAAGGTAAGATAAGTATGATATTGTAATAATAATAACGGTACCTATTTTATAGAAAAAAGTTGGAGTTTTCTGAACATACTTCGACTTTCTGGATTTTTTACTAAAGTGTACAGCAAGGTGCAGAAGTAATGTCGCAAATAGTAGTCGTATATAGGCAACACGCTTTTCAGACAGAGGCGAGTAACAGCAAACGTTGTTACAAAGCAGCTGTTGTCTGTTTACTCGTAGAGTTAGTGTTTTTAACAGCTTTATCAATATCGGTCGGTTTTTATTGTTGGGGTTCGTGTTCCTGTTTTAATTTTATACTACTTTTTAATATAATTTGACGTTATTATAGGTGCTCTTTAAATACATGACCATTAGTAATATTTTTTATCTACAACTGCTTAGATAAAGACTTATTATGTTATTCATTTGCGTTAGGTAATGAAGTTCATTATTGCACTAACGTAAAATGAGTTATGTAATAAATTCATTCTCCTACTCATTTTATTCACACAAACAAAACTAAAGCTTTGTTTATAAAAAAAAACTGGCTAGTTGACATGGTATTGAATAAATCGAATCTATCTCGTTCCTTTGCTTTTAAAACAAAAACATTTTAAAAGTGACTTGACATTTGCAATTAAATTAATGCGAAATGTCAAATATCATTTCAAGCAACAAAAATTCGATTATAACAAATTTTGGGCAGTAGACAAAATTTTGTATGTCACACGTGGAATAATGCATTATTATGGCACTCGTTTGATTACACGACGAGGTCGTTGAAACTAAAACTATGATGTAACAGCTATTATTTTTACTGATGTAGAAAGCAAATAAACATTAGGTAACAACTGTTTTTTTATGATTGCTGTATTTGAAAGAAAATGAAAGTGCTCACGCCAACCAATATTGTCAAAGCTGCTAAATGTAAGATTTCTACTGCAATAGTAAAGACACCAACTGCTTTGTAAAAACGTTTGTTGATACTCGCGTCTGCATGAAAAATTGCCTATTCAAGGGTGCCATTTTCGACGTTATTTCTGCATCTTACTGTACAGGGTTATCTTATCTCGGTTATTATTTCAGTTAGAAAAAATGAGACAAATCGACATTTTATAGACCAATTGTTAGAGTATATTTCCATAGCAAAAACGGACTTTAGCTATCTTCTTTTGTTTTCAAGTTAGGCGCCAAAATTGAATTTTTTTAAAATTTGAGAAGGTTTTATATTTCAGTTATTCCAAGAGATAGAAGACACTTTACAGGTATTCTTATGAAGAATTTTAATACGTAAACATATGTTAAAATCATTCATTTGTTTTTGAGTTATAACACAAACTTATGGTTTTTTAAATGGAAACCATAGTTGGCAGTGACCTTATTAAAAAGACGATTGTTTTGCGGTTTAGAAAATATATATTTTATTATATTTATTTCTAATAGCAACCTTTTGGCCACCCTGTAGTCCAGACTTAAACCCTGCCATTACTGTGTATGAGAATTTTAGAAAAGAAATATTTTAGCATATCAGCAACAAACTCTCGCAGAACTCAGAAATTGCTGACGATCGTTATCAAAAAGTAGGCAATAGTCTATAGTGAATCGATTAGAGACGGTCGTGAAACAAAACGTTAAACATAACTAAACATACAATTCATGATTAACTATTTTCTAAACAATGTTTTAACCAGGTCTTACGTCTTGCGCTTCTCTGGAAAAAATCCTAAGAGTGCCCATGGTCGTGGGGTGACTGCAACGTATTAATTTTATTGTATTTTCTCAAGCAACACACTTAGCTTACCGGTTTTACCATTGATTCAAATTATGATTTATTTAAAAAAAACCACTTGGTTTAAATCGCGATTTAAATCAGGCATACCATGCGTTTAAGAAAACCGCGGGTTAAGTGGGTTTTGTATGCATATGCTGTACTGGGTGAGATCGGCAAAATTGTGGCACTAAACGACTCACTTGGCCTTCTTTTTGAGAACGCATTTTATGTGTATAATGAATACAGGCAAAACTAAAAGTTCTAAAATTGTCTAAAATATATTTTTTTTTAAACCGACCACATGCTTTTATTTAAGTTTATTGGTAATATTAAACTAAAGTTTTTTTGTTTTCAAGAAAAATTTTATTTCTCTGCGAAAAACCGAATATTTAAAATTTTGAAATTAAAGTATTGCGTCCAATGAGAAATCATTGCTTAAGCTACAAGTGTCACTAGAATGCTATTCTAAGCTTGGTCGAAGATGAATCCCGGAAAAAAGTGCCTGAAAAAAGTGTCGACGGAAAAAAGTGCCGCGGAAAAAAATGCCGTGGAAAAAAGTGCCGCCGGGAAAAGTGCCGCCAAAAAAAGTGCCGTATACGTGCCTAACTTAACCTAACTCTATTATTTGTTATTCCAGCCTTCTGTTTGGTTATTCGTGTGATCTTCATCATTTATTGTTGCTTCTTGCACGTTCCATTGACGTAGTGGAAACATAGGAGGGAATTTACTTAACTTGAGAAAACCATTTCAGCCATTTGCTTCAATCCTCCTGTACGTACCACTTACGTGTGTGGTGTCAAAATATTGGATCAAATCATGTAGTGATGATTCTTTTGTTAGTATTTAGTATCTATTTTTTCTAACTATTTTAAATAAATTATTAAGTATAACATTATCTATATTGTTTATATTATTTTAGTTTTGCAAGTGCAAACGTCACATTTACACCTCCAGTCCTACACGGCACTTTTTTCCGCTTCAATTTTTTTCGGCGGCACTTTTTCCAGGAATTTTTTTCCGCGGCTCTTTTTTGCAGCTGCATTTTTTTCCGCGACTTTTTTTTGCCACGCCACTTTTTTCCAGGCACTTTTTTTCCGCGGTACTTTTTTCCGCCACCCGTCTAAGATATAGTAATTACGATAATTTTGGGGGGAGTGTTACGTACTACTTCCCTTTCCCCAATTCTGGATTGGTGTAATTTTTGGCCAACGTGTTCCTTAATATCAAACTTTTTTCCGAACAAACCTAAAAGTTGACACAGTTTTAATATATTATCGTGCGCTTAAAGACACAAAGGCTTGATTTTTGACTATACCTATAGCATCTTAGAAGCTTGCCATACGTGAAGGTTCAAATATGTATCAGCAACATTTTAGAGTATCATACACTGTTGGAGTTAAAAACTTTTTTTAAATAGTTTTTATTTGAGAATCTTTTTAGTATGGAAAAATTAAGCTCCAGTACTTTGGGAGTTTTGCGGCGTACGCTAGAAAAAAAAAACTCTTGTAAGCTGTAAATGTCCATAAACCTCTTAAAAACTTTCTTTCTTAAAATAACCTTTGTCGGCATATTGCGTCATTACCTGGTTATCTGTAATGCTCAGACGCTCTTAATCCTTTTTTGCAAAAAAAATCCTAATATTTGTTGTTGTTAGCCCTCGCTCATGTTTGAAGCTTGACAAGAGGACCTTGAACATTGATTTAAGAAAATATTCAGAAAGATGCAGATTTGGTGTTTAATAGATTAAAGGTGATGTGATTTTTCTAATAAATAATGTGATAGCAGTCAGACTCAATTTCTTGTTGTTAGCTCACCTTGAAAAGTCCAAAATTGTATCACTTATGCAATTTATATTTATTCATCTGTATTAGATTTTTTAAATTCGAAATGAAGTAATTTTTTCTTGAAAGGTGATACTTGTTACAAAACACGTTCTCATATTTAACCTTTCTAACCTGTTATTTTCGTGAAACATTTCAGCCCTAAAACAAATGCAAAGCACATGTGCGGGTATATATTTAATTCCAGAAGTGTGTTTCTCTCCCCTATTATAAATTTAGTTACTTATTTTACCTAACGTACAAAAAAAACTTCAGTAGAAGAAGAACCACATGTATATAAGCACAGCGGACCCCATTTTTACTGGTTCTCCTTTGGAATAAATTTAGATGAAAATAAACCTGGGGAATTCTTTGGCAAAACCTCTTAGTTACTTCCGCTTGTGACAAAGCTGATGACATTTGACCCTCATAGCACGTGGATGTGCAGTTGCTGTTTTCACATTTTGCCACTAGAAACGCCCTTGGGTATTCTATTTGTTAAGTGGTTGTAGGAAATGGTGATTAAAAAATTTGTTCTTGAGAAACAAGGTTTGCAGAAAGAATCAGAAAGAAATCTCTCAACGTTTAAAACATTTGAAGAATACATAAGAAATACATTTTAGAACAATAATTTTTTTTCCCGAAATTGTATTTAAAAAATTGGCGAAGCATACTATAAAAACAATTACCTTTTTTCTTTTCAAAAAATTGCTACAACGTATATGTTAAAGTGTAAGAAAAAAAAATATATATTTAAAATTCTGACGGCGTAAATCAAAATATAAAACCATGTTTTTCTCCAAATCGCAGGAAATGCTGATACGTACTTTCGTCATAAAACGGTGGTGTTATAAAGTATAAACAGCGAAAGTGGTGACAGAGAGAGGGTATTGTTTTAACACTAATTCGGGCGTGGCACACCGTTCAGTTAAACGCCCTTAGACTCTATGTTTGGGTTTGCGGAATATTCTTAACAAGCTTCAAAAAAAAATATGTAAAATAAACTGGCTGCGCTGACTACCAGAATGGGCTAAGATGTCACCGGGAATCTCGCATGGGAAATAGTATAATAAAAAACTGAAAATGTTTGTGTTGATTTGAAAGAAATATCAATTTCTTGATTTTCTGAAATTCAGCTAAACATAGGGGGGTGGGGAGTAGCTTCCATAAATATTACTGCACCTAAACATTAAGGTTAGCTATAATTTTTTGAAAGAAAGCAAGATCTTGCCTTAGTGAAAGAGACGGCGGCCATTTTGGTCAGTTTTTAAAATGCTAAACAAATTTAAAAAGTAATTTTTTTTTCTGCGTGCATTTTCTTCAATGCTTTTTCGTTCCATCTCTTCCTTTACATGTTTTCCCTTCTACTTGGAGGTTTTCCTTTTTTCAATCGTTCTATCGGTATTTATTCATCATTTTTTTGTCAACTTTTGTTAGGCATTGTTTTCGCGGTATTTTCTTAAATCACAAATTGGAACTGAGCTGCCTTATTGCTTGTCTGTCTTGTTCAACTACAGATACTATTTCTTGTGTTTGCAAATGACTACCCCTAGATATGTGTATTGGATGCATATAAGTCCAATGTGGGGCGGTCATGATAGGCAATCTCTTTAATTTAACGTAGCGGCACCTAGCGTGAGTCTTATCCACCACGTTCCTTTTCACGGTTCAACGAAAACAAGCTACCAGTCTTGGCATCAAGCTGCGAGTCTTAAGTTTTAACTGATCGGGGGAGATTACCTAAATATCTACTGATTCTGCAGATCAGTACCCGAGCCGAAACGCAGCTCACCCGTCGAACCGCACCAAGACGGCTCTAGCCTGCATATGTTTACCACTACCATACAGTCACAATACTCTTATTCATTTGCTGGATTTAATTAGGTTTTCTCATGACTACGTAAGTTTCTTTGTTAATACTTGTTGTGAATCCCCCCCGTTTGTGTGTTTAACTCCGCCATGGCCGGTCCCAAGCCCGGGTGAAAAAGGAGGAGGGTTGTGAAAGAGCATAGTATATTCCTTTCACGTAAAAATATGCAATAAATGTATATAGCATGGTTTTCTAGGTTGGGGGGTTAAGGCAACAAGGTAGCAAACTGTTCCTTAAAAAAAAACGCGATGTAATCTAATGCCAAGTCTCGGAATTCGGATTATCGGAAATTGTATTAATTTATAAATCGGTATGGACAAAGCCAGAAGAGCAGAAACGGTAGTGCCAACTTTAGTATACCAGAAAGGTTTCGGTTTCGCCGGAATTGACCATAACTTTCTCATTTTAAATGCAACATTTTGTATATTTTTACATATTTGGTATCAGTATAAAACTCTGCGTACAATTGTGTTCCTCAATTGTTTTTTGAAAACTTTAAAATCTTCTTACATTTTTTTTGTTTTGCGTTTAGAGTGCCATGACGGGCATAAAACTGTTCCTCTGCAGCCAGGCGTTACTATAAAAATGTTTATGCAGGGATGTATCATGAATTGACAATTATACACGAATTTCTTTGTCATAAACGTCTTTTTATAGCCCATGGACCTCTTTATTGCCCATGGGCTATAATGAAACGTCAAACAACGATAGCATACCTAATAAATACAGTTTAAACACTTGCAAAATGAAAAGTTTTCATTAGAAATCGAAAATTGTACTTTTTATTGAAAATTCATCTTAGGTAATTTATGTTAACAATACAATTAGAACAATTATCCATATTAATATTTAAAGACCGAACAATTACCGGACACAAAATAAAACTGAGATTTTAGGCAATATGGCTAATGGCTACCGTTGCTTACCCGCTACCATAGTTACGCTTCAAATCTCAAATTTAATCAAAGCAACGCTAGATGTGAGTGGAAAATTCAATTTATTTTATAAATTTTTTAAATTAAAAAATCTTCATCTGTGCATAAAGTTGTGTATGTACCACGAGCGTAACTTGCTTTTATGGTCTTCGACGTATTCTTAGCTCTCGGCTGCCGCCTCGGGCTCAAAATTACGTCTTACGCCATAAAAGCCTTCTTACGCCCTTAATACATAAATAACTATTATTATCGTTTGCTGCTCGTATCTATCAATCTCGGGCGCTTTAAAAGTTTGGCAAACAGTTTTTTGAGAAAAAGTCAGAAATTTCAAATGTAAGAATATTGGCTCACATTGTTTTTCTGAAATACCTCTTCCTACCGGTTGCAACGATACCTATAACTCGATCGATACTTAAAACCACTAATATTTGGTTTTAATTAGTTCTTAAATAAAGACGAAACTGCGGTCAACTACTACAACAGTCGTTATACTTTGAAACAAAAGAACATCACAACATTTAAAAAAAAAGAGGAGGCAGGAAGATCAACGATATTTAATTTTAAAAAAATTTAAAAATAATTTTTATCCTTAAAAATTACTTCAAAACTTCTTGGACTGTTCAAAATTTATAACGCTGGCATTTACGTTTTTTGAGTAAATCATGAATCGATTTTATATTTAAAAAAAAATAGTGTAAAGTGTCAGAGTAAAATTTGGGGGATTAGTAAAAAATAAATTTGTTGTTTACTGCAAGCTCCATCCGCTTACAAAATTTAAAAAAAAAATGGCGTGGAAAAAATGATGTTATGAAAATTTCCGAAAGTTTGAGAACGTTCCATTTTGCAATTTATATATTTTTGCATCACATGATTATGCTTATTAAGAACTATCAAATAATATGACAATTTTTATCAATTGGATATGTTCTTTTTGAGTAATCGGGCATTAAAGTCAACATTTTCAAAAATAGCGGCGTTCGTATTGAAGATACAGAATTCGGTAAAAAAGATACGCTACTATGTCGTTTCCAAATTTTAAAAACGTTTTTACATAAAAACTTATACCGAAAACCAAGTCTAATTTTCGGTTCCGGCCCCGGTTCCGACAAAAAACTACCTCCAACTAAACACCTTCCACATACTAAATTTGATAAAAGTCGGTTACGGGGTTCTGGAGATACAGGAGAACAAACTACTTTCTGTAAATCTAAATGAAAACTGATAAAAGACCAGACATTTAACATTTCTTCTAAACTCTCTAACTTCAAAATGGCGGCTTCTACAATTTTTTTAAATATATTTTCTAAAAACTGGACGCAGTGTTATTTAAAACTGTGTGAGCTTGTAGAGCTGGAGACTACAATGCTTAAATTTCTGTAGGAAACCCTCAATGCATTTTTTAAATTGGAAATTAATTTTTGTAAATTTAATAATAATGGGCCAAAAGAACATTTCTGCTTAATCTATATTGCTTGTAATATTCTGGGGAGTGCTAGTGTTTTCCCTCCTTCTAAATTTTTAGAAGACAAATTTAGTTTCTGGTTTTTTTTCTATAATCCCAAATCTGTTTTTTAAAAAAACCTTTTTTATTTCTGGCCGGCTGCATATTTGACATACACTACTACTTTAATGGTTAGGAGTTGTGCAGTCTTATAGTCACCGTTGGCGTTGGTTGGTGCTAAAATGCTCATACAATAATATTTTGAAAATATGATGTAACAGTTTTCTTTAGTATGGGAAAGTCTAAGTGAAGAGCTTATTATCGATTATTTTTTATATTGTAACTACTATTTAGCAAAGAATATGGTAATGACAGTTAATTGTCAAACTTTCAAAAAAATTGATTTCACTATAAATGTTTTTCCAAAACCGGAAATTAAAAAAAAATCAGGGATAAGTTGTGCATTCTATTTTCTTGCAATAATTAATGTTTCAGTTAACATTTAATCTTTTTTTATGTCGTGATTTGATAGTTTAAATTTTGTTATAATAAAAAACTACAATAAAAATATGTCTTAAGTCTTAATCGATTTTGTTTTAATTTACGGTAACAAAAGTAATTAATAACAAACGTCATCAGAGGCACGTGGCATGTAGTCCACCGCCAAAGACTACCTGATTCTCCTCTATAATTATAAATTTTCCGTAACGCCATCTGGCATTGTTTCACGAAATACTCACCAATACCTTACAAGCTATTAGTTTTAACACGTTAAAATCACTTGAGTGGCCCAAATTAAAAGTTCAACAATAAAAACTAGAAACATTTAACAGAACTTATTTCCCACACCCCATTATTCGCAATAAAATGAAAAATATATTTATTTTCAAGCATATGATGTGTTCCATTCGTAATTATTCTTTCACCCTCGCTTGACCAATGGTCAGTATGACTCACACACCGTTTTCTCATTGCAAAAATCCCAATTTCTCCCTAAAATAGCCCTTAAGTTCCCTTCACTGCACAACACAATTTTGTACTGATTCAACAATACTTCATCCTATACCGAAATAAGAAATATGGCGGTCACTTTGTTGTAAATGCGATAAATAAATGATACTTATTCGGGGGTGTGAAACGAAGGGTGGACAGAAACGACCGGACATACGACCATATTGATTCAATTCTTTTGTTTTGCCTTGAATTTTTCACGTTAACCAAGATCAGAGCTGTATCAAACTATACGAAATGTTCTTAAAATATAATAATTTTTTGTTATGTATAATTTTGTTTCTTAAGTGTGAACGTACTACCTTTTAATGTTACAATTTTAAAAATAAGGCGCATGTTTAAATAATGATTATTTTATATTTTTTATTTGTGAGAAATGATTTTGAATTCTTTTAATTATTCTGTAAAAAAAGTACCTTTTCAGATTTTCTTCTTAGCCTCTAACAGTGGCAAAAGACGTGATTAGTGACTATTTTTGTAAAATTTTTCTCATATCTTACAGGCCATGGTTTAGCTTAATACAAATCATGTGAAATATTAGTTCAACTAGCCATTGTCCACTGCAATTGTCATGTAATTCTTTCTGTTACAATATAGAAGTGCTAATCTTTTGCATTGTTCTGAAAATGCGGGGCTGCAATTCAATATGTCTAAACGATACTTTCTTGTGAATAACCAAATGTAATAAAACTGCAGTATGCACTATGCAGATGCTACACTCTTCATTACTGTTGTTTATTGCCTGTGAAATCAGATGTGTAATTTAATGTTAGGAGAAATTTTATTCTCATTTGTAATGTTTGTATCTTCAGGGCGCAAATAAGTTATACAGTCGAGATATGTAAAGCTATTTTAATTATACAGGGTGAATCATGTAAGTGTTAGTGTCACTCTTTATTATTTTTATTCTAATGTTTAAAGAAAAACGAAAAAGTCTTTACTAAAAGGGAAAAAATCAATTTGATAAACCATTGATAAAATAATAAGGGCGTGTCATTTTAATTAAATAGACACACCCTGTATATAAGTACATTTCTGTAAAATTTAAGGATAATAATTAATAAACAAACCTTCACAAACAAAAAAAAAACAAAAATTGTTAGCAGAACACCTACTTAAATTTATAGTACCATTGGTCTTTTACTAACAGAATCTTATTTCAAAATATCTTCAAACGACCCACAATTTCTAAAAAAAGAGTAACGCTACAAGGACATAAATAATCATTGATAAATGTTAAAAAAGGGTTATTACACAGCAAGACCGGTTCAAACTTTTAAGTAAAAGGGTTGAATAGAAATTATTTATTACCCGACAATTCCAATTGAACAATTTTAGTTCCTAACTTTCTAGTTTTATTGACATTTTTGTGCGAACAACGAGAAGTCACTGGTAAAAATAAGAAGGTTGTGCAGTAGAGCTCAAATCGTTTAAAAAATGGGCGCACGATTTCTTCGTCTGTACTTCTCTATGCTTCACAATTTTTACACTTTACTTTTTAAATTTGTTCTACACAAGGTGTCCCAATAAAGAGCGTCGTAATTATTACGGTGCATTCCTGGCCTAAAGATAAGACGAAAAGTTTTAATAGACATGGGCACTAAAATGCTTTGTTATCTCGAAATATGAACCTTGATTAAAACTGTTTTAATTGTTAACAAATGTTACTGAATCGCAAAAATTAATTCAGAATCTTATTTTTCTGTTCCTGATGAGCAATTAACATTGAACATCAATTTTGTACGACCTCTGTTTAGTATTGAAAAGTTGTAAATTCTAAAATTTCAACAAATAAAATAACAGCCTGGCGCCGTTTATTTTTTAAATAAATCATTTAGCCAGTAATCATTGCATTTAAAAATCGAGCAATTAAGAAATTGTTTTTTTAGCAATTATCACCTGTTAAACTTATGGTATGTAAAGTTATTGGGAACGGAAAATTGTTTATCTTACATAACATATTAAAAAGGATGTACATTTTGACGTAATCTGAGGCCTACCTACAAAAACAGGAAGACAGTCGACGATTGTATTGAAAATTTGTGTTCAAGCTTTTTGGGTAATGTTTAAGAATCGGACTTTTAGTCGCAGAAGAGCAAAAAGTTTCGTTAAAATTCAATACGTGAACAAAAACCATGGGCGTACTCAAATCCTTTAAGTTGTACGTGAAACATATTGGACAAGAGAACTAATATTTCGGATGAGAATTTAGAAAAAGTTGTTGTTATGCACTGCAATTCTTCAATTTTTTATTCAACGGTGGTTTTCCATCCTTTATGAATGTTTATAGTTCAAACTTTTCTTTCGTAGAACTTTCTCATTGTATTAATGAATTTACACGTTCTATTTTTATCATTTCGTGGTTTCTATTCTACATTGCAATTAAAAACATACTTTTGCAGTTTCTAAAAATTGTTTCGTGAAGTACTTTTAAAACTCATGACCATTCCTATTCTACGCTTATAAACCCCGTTTTATTTTATTTTACTATTACACAAGCATCAATTCCAGCTGACCAAATAAATAGTAACTATCCACACAAGCTAGCAAGTCAAACATATGAATGTGTTACCATTCTAAACTTGTAGATAATTCGTTTACAAAAATTATACCAGAAATGATTATTTATTGATTACTGCATAATTTAAATACTGACTAAATACTAGACTAGAAATCGAACTATAGACTAATATTAAACAACTTCTCTGTTTTTATTTCTTTATAGTTCTTTAAATAAGGACACATTTTGCATGTTTCTTTTAAGGGTATATGGCGAATGTTTATAACATTACCCGAATTGCACAAAAATTAGTGTTCGAGAGTTTTTAGGGCTGCTAATTACGAATCCATTATCTCCGTTATAAAATTAAAGATGACGTATTCAATATGACAGAATAAGTTAGTTATCTCAATTGCGCTAAGATAAATGAGATAATAACAATTACATATATTAAGTTTTAATTAAATTCACTGGCGCGCATTGGCGTTTTTATAGCACTTCCTATAACTAACTCCAACATGACATAACCGTTTTCGTTTTGCGTTAAATAGTACAATTCAAAATACATTTTTAGTAAGAATATGCTAAGAAGAAGTTTCATTTCGAACTTGCGTGCTCGGCACAATTTTTTTTTTCAGTACGCACGAGAGATATGTAACTGATATTAGTTATTAAAGAATAAATACATACGCCGATGCTCTTAATTAGCAAACACTTTCCTTATCCTGTTGACGTTCATTTACACTTTATGAAAATCTCAAAGTATTTTGTTACATCTACATGGGAGGAAAATAGAAAGTAAGAATAGAACATATAAAAATTTTTAATCGAAATTCAATCACATCTACAAAAATTTCATACTGCATTGGATTTTCTCTGCAAATGGTGATATTTGGAACCATAGATTAATGGCAAACATATTGTAATAATAATTAATTAGTCCAATAATTTAACAAAAAATATACAGTAATTATTATTTTAAACAATATTTTTATATAGTTGTATTTTTGTTAGTGATATATAAATAGAATGCCGATGTTATGCAAAATCACTGCATACTTGATCGTACGTATAAATCGGTGCTTTAAATGACTTTTTCTATTTTGGTTCTTTACTGACTACTTTATGAAACTCATTTGGATTTCATAAAGCAACTCTTTAAAGTATTCGAAATTTTATTTTGTTAGGTTGGTGACAACCATGTGACAACAAAACCTTCACGCGTTATAAACATAACCTTGTATTTCTATTCTATTTGTAAGTTCTAAAAATTAAGATTATTTAGCGTATTTTCCGCTACTTTGCGTAGTTCGGGTGGGGTGCAAGATAATTCTTCTTCCATCTTATCTTCAAATCTTAGGTATTTTAAAAATTAAATCACTTTCAAACACAGTTTGTCTAAATTTTAATTTGACAGTAGTTTGAATTGTTTATAATTGTTTTAAATGTTACCAACAGCCACATAACAACAACAAAAAACAGGAAATTTTCCTAATCGATTATATTTTTAAATTAAAATATAAAATAAGGTAATTTTTAACTTTTTTGGACCAAAATAGAAAAAATAGTATAAAATACACGTTTCATAAGACATTTAAGCGCACTTGTCCACTAGAAAACTCGCCGCAAGCGGCTCATTTTCTAACTTGGACGCGTGCTCTAAAATCATGTCTTATGAAACTTGTTTTTTAATATACTATTATTGGACGAATTTTAACTGGAGTTCATATAAATGTCATATCAACCCACCTTTAAGAGTTTACTACCTTTATGGAAAATGTTTAACTACAATAAATCTGAAAACAATGGTCGTTAAATAAAAAACTAGCTATAATTTCTGCATTTTTTTTTGTTTTTTATTGCATATTTACAATCTGTTCCAAACGAACAATAAGTAAATGTTGTGATAAATAATAAACTAGACTAACTATGACATACCGAGAGCAATCCACTAAAAGTTCTCTTACTTAAAGTTAACTAACTAGCTCTTGTATTACAATAAATAATGTATAAAATAATTCAAACGCTTTACCAAATTAAATCGCTCTTTCGCTTCTCCATTTTATAAAATCAATAGGCGTGGCTAAAAAGTACATAAAAAACACCCCACGATGTTTAACCCTCGCGGTTAACACATCACCCCATTCGCTTTCAACGCTTTTTTGCCTCGAGCCACTTAAAGCGCGGATATAAATATACACAAAAAACGACAATACATGTAACAGGCGCATTAGCAACCCCAGGCTTTCGACTTTTCACTGAGTTACAAAAAATCCCTTCTAATATGTCGTGTAATCTTAAATGTTCCCCTAATTTACAATTTCGGTGCTTCTTATTTAAAAAATTGGGGTCGCACGCGCCATTTTTTAGGGGAACGCAGGTAGATCTTTTTTATATCCGGTAAATGTTGATATTATAAATAGCTCGAGGGTTCTTCGACCATGGCGTGCGCAGAAAATGAGATGATAAATATTGTAAACATAATTAATGGTATAATAATACAAATACCGCTGAATATGTGTAGTTTTTTTTAAAGAACTAATCAATAATATTATAAAAGATATGATTTTGTAAGGTTAATAAAAGGAATTGTTACAAAACATTTTTGGCAACTAAATCGGTAATTTAGCTGCTTATTCTTTCAACAAAATGTACTTGTTTGGGGAAAAAACTCTGTGATAATTGTAAAAAAATTGATTAATTACAACTTTCAAATTAACTAAATATGGAGATACTCCTTAAAAAAAATTTAACATTAATAAAGTTTTCATTATACTCATCTAAACAAAAAGACAGGTACTAACTCTTCGCAGCACTCGTTTGGACTGGGAACGCGACAAACCCTTATAAGACTTCAATTATAGTTAGAAGTCAAATATTTTGAAAGGTGCTCTTCGCGGATATTTAAGAAAAAATTGATTCCTACGAACAAGATAGTCGGAAATTAAATAATTTCAGTGACCAAATAACAATTTTTTTAACCAAACATTGAGAGTGAAGGAGAAGAATAATTCAAAATAAATCATGCAGCGAACGACAGTGAAATTAGGGCCGTGGTGGATGATTTGAACTACTTCTATCAATTGACAAAGTTAAAAAAAACTGTGTTACAGATATTATATGTGACGAATTTTCAAAATTTTGATGATTTTTAATTTATCTTTATGCGATTTGAAAAATGCTTTTACATTGTATCATTTTACTCTTCTAGAATTAAGTTCATACCAAATTTTATACCAAGATACCAAAATGTTTTTGAGTATACAAATGTTGTTAAATTCAAAATTTTCAAAAATTGCTGCTATTTTCGCTTAAAAAAATATAGAAACAAAAAACATTCTTTTTGTGTGTGCCGGTGTTTATTGTCTTTATCTTTTAATAGTTACTTTTGCAAAATTTTCGAAATAGAATTAAAAAAATATTTTTATTTCATACTGTCCACCGTACACTAATTTACGTCATTAATTTCAGTCCGGCAAATGACACATTACAGTACTAGGCCGGGAAGTGTTGCCTCGCAACCTTTCGCCAATCACAAAACCAGAAAAATTTTCAAACATTTGGTTGCTATCGTTACTCTAAATAAGGCAACCAGATTATCCTTAATAATTTGCTTGATTAAAATATTATCCTTTATTTAAAAATTTAAAAAAGCGATACAGTATGAACTAGAATGTTGTACGTCACACGGCCGTGCGTGAGATGATCTTACAATACTCGTCTCGAAATTCCAGATTCGGCTCCTTCATCGCCTCATCCGGAAACATCTCGACTCGTTACTGTAATGAGTCATCTCCCGGCCGTATAACGTAAATAACTATAATCTTCTGCGCTTTTACATAATTTTTTCTGCTAGAACTGTAGTTTACAACTCAATGAACATTTGAACTTCCTGCTTGTTCCATACTGTATAAAAATAGCAGTAAAAAAATAAACAAGGTCTCATATGCCTATACGTAGGTGATTAAAAAAACAATGTGTACGAAATTATTCATAATTTGGTAATTTGAGTAGGGTATTGTTGTATATTTAAGCACTTTTTCACGTTTCTGAGTTATGACGTAACGCAAGATTTTTATAAATACGAACTTACCTCTATGCGATGTTATAAGAATATTTTGAGGTTACATAAAAATCCTTTTAAGAAAATTTCCCTTAAAGTTGTTATATAACATTAAGTTCACTATAAAGTAACAGTAAAGTAAAACTTTCACGCATGTTAACGTGACGTACCATGGTTTTAGAAATAATTTTGCATTTCAAGCTCAACTAATAATTTTAATATTTATTTCTTGCTCAATAGGCGCCAATTGCCTTGGTTCCAAATGCCAATCTTCGGATATTAGCAACTAAACATGAAGTATTTTATTTTTCTTTTATACTAAATTAAACTTAAAGTTTTTCCAGTACTGTTTGGATTTATGTCATTCAATAGACTACATAAATATTGTAGACTTCGTCATCTCCCTAACCCAGCAGTCACCACTGATAACGGTACTTACACAGAAGTGAAAAGATAGACGCAAATCAGCTTAAAATGTCAGACTTTCAATGTAATCAATCGTACAGTGATTATTTTGATTGTGCGACATTATCATTTACCTTATAAAAGACTCGCCTACGCCACAGTGAACGTGATTAATTTCAAACTTTAAGCGAAATTGTATCAAAAAACAATTCTTATGCTACACGTCAGCAAGTATAGATAAGAATTTTCTAAATAACTTTTATTTGACATTGTTTTTCTAAAATTGAATATTAATGGCAGAAAATCGGTGTCTCCATACTTTTGTATCGCTCTATACTGTAAAGACTATACAGGATGTATCAAATTGCGTTTTAACTATCGGAATCTCGCTTACTTGAAGAGATACGACGATGGTTAAATTAGACAAAAGTTGTGAAATTTTATGCCCATTAATAATCTAAAAAGATATTAGACCTATCTTGCTTAATTTCTGAAAGAAATGGAAAAACTGAAATTTTGGATTTTTTGTTTTCGGCTATAACTAGTTTATCATTTATGTTACATATTTATATGAATCTAAATTTTTGATTAGATTTGGCATAACTGCTACCGTTGCACATTTTCGACTGTCAACTTTTTTTTTTCTTTCGTATGGTCGGCATTTTAATTTTTTTTTATATTTGAATAGAGTTTTTAATTCTGATTTCAACGATGTGTCACACTTTGCATTTTGTTTAAGTTTTGAGCATTTTATTACAGAAGTTATAAATTTCATAAGAGTGCCATGTAAAGACCACGTCATTTAATTCATTTTGAGAAACTTCTAGTAGGCCATGAACTAATGGGAGTAAAACAAAACACCACTTTTATTTACTTTTACCTTTAGATACATTAGGTACGCGAAAAACTTAAACAAAATGCAAAGTGTGACACATCGTTGAAATCAGAATTAAAAACTCTATTCAAATATGAAAAAAAATTTAAAATGCCGTCCATAAGAAAAAAAAATTGACAGTTGAAAATGACCAATGGTGGCAGTTTTACCTAATCTAATCAAAAATTTAGATTCAGCATGAAAACGTGTCTTAATAATGCGTGGGCCGGCGGGTGGTCTAGTGGTTAAAGTCCCAGGCTTTGAAACTAGACTTCCAATGGCAGTTGGTTCGACTCCACTGCTCGTCGGTAATTTTTCTGAACAAGTTAAATCCGACGAGTCCATGGATGGTGTATGTAGGTGTGTATGTTGGGTTGCATGTCTTTCAGGGGTGGGGTGCATGTTAGACCGGTGTATAGCACTGAGTGTGCTGAGCCCGGGTAAGGGGGTGGGATGGAAATCATGGGTCGTGCTCACGCACGGCTTCATGATTCTTTAAAAAAAAATAAAAAAAAATAATGCGTTAACTAGAAATATGTAACATAAATGATAAACGAGTTACAGCCAAAAACAAAAAATCCGAAATTTCAGTTTTTTCAGAAACTAAGCAAGATAGGTCTAATATATTTTTAGATTATTAGTGGGCGTAAAATTCCACAACTTTTCTCTAATTTAACCATCATCGTATCTCTTCAAGTAAGCGAGATCCCCATAGTTAACACGCAATTTGATACATCCTGTATAATATATTATAATTTTTCCAAAAGCAAAGAATATGTTCATTTCAAACCATTGTAATTTTTACATACATTTATAGAACGTTTGTTGTATTATTTAAAATTTTTAGGTATAATTACAAAACATTTAAAGATTTTTAAGCGAAGCTGAAACGAACAAAAACTGTTTAGTTCTACAAGGGTGTAGTTTTAACATCTTTTCGTGGAAAATTTCTGGAAAATTAATACAAGTATCAGGTTTCTTAAAACATATTTTGCAGTGAAAATAAACCTCTTGTATACAAACTTCTTTGAGGTATTCGTACCATAGTTGATAAGAGCTCTCTGTATTCAAGAAATGTTACACTTCCACGTGTTGATAGTATTGATACTTTATCGCTAATGAAGGTTTAGAGTTCGCTTCTGTTTCTCTGTCTGAGCTATTAGTTTAGAAAATACCATTATATAAATATTAACATTTATACCACTGTTGCTATGTGAATGAAATTAAAAGACGAACAGTAGAATTTACTTGGTAAAAGTATCTACTTTTAATGGTATCAATTATAGTTTGCAAAAAAACAAAAACAGAAAACAAATGTAAATTTAAGTTAAATAAAACAAAATTTAGCAATACAAAAACTGAACTGATACCTCTTTATTAAGGCAACCAAAACCTTTAATTTTCGTTTTTCCCATCATCGAAAATTTAACCGTTGGCCACTCACTTTAATCCAGCAACTGTCGTTGTTATTGCCATTTAGCAAACATCCCACGCACAAGCACAAAGGTTGAATTGAAAAATATTACATACGTCCATTTTCAACGAAAGTTGCAAAATTCGCCCTTAACGTCCCTGGATTAGGGTTCGATCATTAAAACCATCAAATTGGTTCGTAATCCCAGCTTACGCACGTTTCTTTAAATGTCCGAAATTCAAATGGTCAAAAGGTTACTTTACAGTTGTTGGTGATAAATGTAACATCGGAAATAATAGCGTCCACCCCATTCTATTGTCCTCTTTTTGATATTGCTGTATCCCTCCGGACTCTAAGTGGACATTTTGACCTAATACGGAAGGAAATGAGTGTAGGATGGATTATATCAAAACAGATTTACTAGTGTACTACGAGTCTTCAAATAAAATTTTTTATTAAATCTGTTACCATGTTTGCTAAATCAGAAAAAAACATTTTAAGTATTTCTAAATTAATTATGTAAAAATAATGATTAATTTCTGTATTTTTATGTCAAATCATACCGTATTAATGATTAAAATGTAAATGTATATGGCAAATTGAAAATTCGTAAGTTATTAACATACACAGTGATTTACTAAAGTCAATTTTACAGATAGTTCTGTATTTTGGATACAATAAAAATTTTAAAAACGTAAGTTTCTTGCGAAACACATTAGGCAGATGTCTTAATGTTAAATGGGAGCGTACGTAAAAAACGTTCCTGGAATACAAGCCTCAAAATATAAGTCCAGTAAAAAATCCCAAAAATATTTTGGCTTCTACTTCCGGAAAAATTGACCAAGAAGAAACATCCCCTGAATGAAAACCTAAACAACCACCCTTAGTGAAAACATCTTTTCAAAAAACCAACCTCCAAAAAATCATTTCCTGAAAAAAAAAACTCGATGAAAACATCAGAAACCCACCCACCCCTAATTTTATTATTAATTAGATATTGTGTTAAAAAGCTTCTTTTAAAGCAATTCTCTGCATGGATTCTCGGGTTTATTCCAAGATATTTTTTATGGAGATTTTTACAAGTGATAGTGGGAAGGATCAAAAACTTGCGATTAAAATTGAATAATTGCATTGCACCATTTGCGTGTATAACTTTCCGGGTGATTATCTCAGAATCGTGATTTTTGCAACGTCGAATATTAAGTCTAACTTGCGATAAGTCTCGAGCCTGTAGAAAATTGTCTTTTTTATCCGAAGTAACTTTTACGGAAAAATTAATTGTGGTTCTACTGGTAAAAAGAGAATTAAATTGTTCGTACAAATAAAGCAACCTCAAAAAAATATTTAAAACGAGACGCAGAAGAACCACCATACTTCCATTGAAGGTTTAAGAAACCCAAAAATAGTGCTTTTTAAAAAAGTCTGTCTGATTTTTGATTTTTTTGAAAAAATTATAAGATTAAAAAAACTAAAAACGGAATTCACGCACCAAAATTTGAGTGAGAGAAATTAACTACCAATTTTTGCTGCACCTAAAAATTAAACTCCGAATTTTATTCTACTATCACTCGTAAGCAATTTAGCTTAAACAGAATTTTTTCATCGCATCTTCCTTTTGTTTTAAATAAAGGTGCAAAAATTTTTGATTTTCAAATATCCATAGAAGGCTTCACCAAAAAATTAGCCGACTGAGACAGAAATCAAATAAAGGTCATCCCTAGCTCTACGAGCCTACAAACTCCGAGAAATCTTGTGTCGCTAGTATATGAGCAATACTTTTTGAAGACGTCAAAATTTTAAAATGTTTTACTTCGCAGTTTTAGTCGTTCCAAAAATTCATAGCATTGTATACCACCAATGTATTTACAATACCAAATTCGTTCCGACCTTACAACTCGTTTTAAATAAATCGGGTTTAACGTTAAAATTTTTTAAAATTCATAGAAGGACGTCACAGAGAAATTAGCGGGCTGGAACACTAACTAAATTGTAGCTCATTCCCAGCTCTATAAACTTGCAAAAATGCCAAAATTTTTCAATAGTATTTCTCACAATTTCTCACAAATACGAAAGGTTTCATACGAGTGAGAAATGGACATTTCATGCGAGTACACTATACTTTTCTTGCGACTGTGACTTTGTTGCCCTTTTAGAAAATAATTTTAAAATAACCTAAAAAAGCGTTGACACTTTCTTATAAAAAACTTTATAACTTTTGCTGCGTTGCTATGATTCTCCTTCCTGAAACTTATATCACACGGCTTGAAACTCATATCTCATGAGTTGCCACGGCAACCCGTGCGATATGAAAACGCCTATAGAATGCACTACATTTACTAATCAATAACACGCATACAGAATGGTTAGGAAAACCCTGGCCACTTTTCTTGCGGCGGTCAAGAGATGGCACTTTAGTAAAGAAAAATTAAATTAAAATACTGGCAACAACGCAGAATCCAAGACGTTTTAGTTATTAAATTGCCCCATATTAAATCAAAACAACTAAAACGTCTTGGATTCTGCGTTGTTGCCAGTATTTTAATTTAATTTTTCTTTACTAAAGCGCCATCTCTTGACCACCGCAAGAATAGTGGCCGGGTTATAATGAGTAGATATTTGGATAGTCATAGAAACAAAAAATTATTTCACAGTTTTAAAGAGTTATAAAACTTCTCGTAGATAGTAACATGGTTTCTTAGAACAACTACAATACCAAATTTAACGCCGATCTGCTACACTTTTTTGAGTAATAAAGCGTAAATTCAAAATTTTAAAAACTTCACACCAACCTCCATTTTGAAGCTAAGAGGTTCGGAAAAAAAGTATTGGTTTTCGGTCTTCTATCGGAGTCCTTTTTCAGATTTAGAATAAAATGCTACTAAAAACACGTGCAACTTTCTCTTACGATATTTTTTAAAGTTTTAATTGTCGTTGAATATTTGATACACCTCTGCATTCCAAAGCGCATCGATATCGGACCATCGGTTCCTGAGTTATGAGGCGTCGCCCACAGACATACCCACTCAGCCACAGATACACAATTTTTTGGATTCCTGCAGCACATCCAAAACATGTATTTCTGTCAAAATCTCGAATTCGAAATATTTGATTAACAAATGAGTATCTGTATCTGTTGATACAGTATGTATGTAAATGAAACGATCACATCAGGACGTATATAAAATTTGTCCTAAAATTTATTTCAAAATGATACATAGCCAACCGGACGTCGGTTGTTAAAACTACAACGAAATACATATAAAATATAGACAGACATATTTTAGAAGTTAAACTAAAGTTACCAAACTATTGTGCTAAATTTATAGGAAAAACATTTTATGAAATCGTATCTAGAAATTTGTTGATTATTATATTGTAGAATTTTGTTTTTAATAAAGTCCTGCCTGCGCTGAACCGATTTGCGGATGATTCTGCTGTGGGATGCCTTTGCACTGTTTATTTTTATATAAGTGTCAGCAATTATTCCTATTGAACATCCGTTATCACTAGCTTCTTAATTGGTTAGCACTTGTCTGTATCCAGAATTTTAGAAAATGTTATAAAAGATATTGGAAATATTTTAAGTTACCTTACATGATCATTATCATAGCTTCTTTGCCTAATCACCAATGCTTAGGCCTGACGGGAGTTCAGGACAGGGATTATAGGACGCCTACGACTTCGTAATCAACAGAATTATCCTGACGGGAGATAGGGTTGCCCGAGAAATTGGGCTACGGAAAGCGACAAGCTACGACGTAGAAAACCTCATGAGAGAGATAGGGTTATATATTTTTGAAACGCTAATATTATTCTCTACCCAATTATGTGATATAAAGGGTAGTTTATTTAACAAAAGAGTAAAGCTAATCTAAAGCTTTGCCTTGCATAACAATTATTTTCGTCACCTTACTACCAATTTAAGATGAATTACTCACACCTTTATTTCATTTTTTCTATTTCTTATAGTAAGACAATTAGCATATACATGATGAATCACCCTGTATATTATACACATCAAAATTAATTAATGAAAATGGGCTTATGACTTTTTCATAACGCAATAATATTGCTTTATCGAAGAAAATATTATGTTGAACAATAAGAGTAGGTATTTTTAAAGAGAGATAAAGAAAATAAATCCGTTATATTTGCTTGTTCATAAAGAATTCTTACCTCTTTTACCGTTACCTTCTAATCCTAGTCTTCCTTCGGCGACTTCAAAGGACGTCTTAAGCGTCTTAAAAAAACATAACGGTCATAAAGTCATAAACAAATCATAAAGCACGGAAGAGAAGGGTTAAGAAACTATATTCTGTCTATAAAAAAACATCTTTCTTGTCCAAATGGATACAACGAACGTGATATACAAAACCAGCCATTCTGCAAGAAAAAAATTGTATAAAAAGTAAAACCATCTCGCATTACAAAACACGTGGATGCTTAGATACACATTATACACCTGCCTATTATACTTCGGAATAAAAAACACCCTCTGTAAACCAACCCCTAGTCCTGAACAAAAAATAAACCACCTTTTTATAGAGTTATTAGCCTGTTAATAGTCCCTACCCCTAATAATAAGACCTTATGTAAAAAAGAGGGGTGTTTAATATGGGGAACATTTTTTTACGATAATTTTTTGTAGCCCACCAGTGGAGTCACAGCAAGTGCACATCGGCGAAATGATTTCGTCGTCAAGAGTTCTCATTAAAATTTTGTCTGTTAGCGTCGTTATTCTTTCACTTGTTTCGTTAGTTAATGGACTTTTCCCTGTTTCGTACAAAAATAGCAAAACACGGAACAGAACTTCTGAAATATGGAGGGCTGTCAGAGATTTAGTTTTATTGACCGCAGACGTCGATTTTTTTCTTGCGGCAGCTGCCACGGGGTTCCGGAACCGTTAAAATGTCTAAGAAAACCGAAATGAAGTCTATGGATTTGTGAAGATCCCCTTCAAGACTGTAAACGAGATGTGTCGAATGTATGCATTGGCAGAAAGAAATACGTCTTATTGACACAAAGCATATAAAGAAAGTATCTTTTTTATGTTCAAAAGACGTACGATGCTATTAGAGATAGTACTTCCACACTCCTTTAGAAGGTATTTAGATTATGTTTTGAACTATAAATTCAATAATTCGGCAATTGAAAGTAAGAATGATAACAATTTAATTAAAATCGTAATGTTCATAATAATAAAAATTAGAAAAGCAAAACGAAGATCTCCGGCATAAAACGATTTAATTTTATTGCTAATATTAGAGCTTCTAAATTAAACAAAATATATTAAAAATTATATACAGAATATACCGGGTAGAGAGTAACTAAGATAAAGTACCAAAATCAAAAGGCATTTTAAATTAATTTTTTTTTCTAGGCTGTAAATGTTAGAATGGCGTAGTAGGGTATAGATATTTTTTCAATTAACATTTTTTCTATTACTTAACTAATTGTTCTGTCACTTGACTATTTCTTTAGCTAATCAATTGTTTTTTCTATCAATTATCTGATTTTTTTTGTCACTTTGTTGATTTCTCTGTCAATTGACTAATGTTTCTCTTAATTTAGTGATTTCGCTGAGGTTGACTAATTTTTGTGTTTATTGGCTGATTTTTCGGTCAATTAACTGTTTTTCCTCTTAATTTATTGATTCATCTATCAAATGACCGTTTTTTCTCTAAACTGACAATATTATGTGTTAATTTGTGTTAATTGACTGATTTTTCTGTAAATTGAGTTTTATATTAGTTGATTGATTTCTGCGGTTGACAGATTTTTCTGTTAGTTAACTGATTTTTCTGTAAATTGACTAATATCTTCGTCAAGTAACTGTTTTTTCTGTCAATTTATTGATTTTTTTGTCGTTTTTTTTGTCAATTGGCTGCTTTCTCTGTTAATTGACCGATTTTTGTGTAAATTTATTTATGTCTTTGTAAATTTCTTAATATTTCTGTTTATTGATTGTTTTTTCTACGAATCAACTGATTTTACTGTCAATTGACTGATTTTCCTGTTAACCAATTGATTTTTCTGTCAGTTGACCGATTTTCCTGTCAGTTGAGTGATGTTTCTGATAATTGATTGGATTTATCTGTCAATTGACTGATTATTTTATCAATTGACTAATTTTTTTGTTAACTGATTGATTCTTTTATCCGTTGGCCGATTTTTCTGTCAACTGATTAATCAATTGATCAATTATTCTGTAAACTGTCTAATATCTCTCATAATTACAGGTTTATTTAGGTTAATTAATTGATTCATTTGCCTTTATTTTCGTGAACTGACGGTTTTCTCTGTTAATTAACTGGTTTCTGTATAAATTAATTTATTTTTTGGAAATTCACTAATTTTTCTGTTAATTGACTGATTTTTTTGTCAATCGAACGATTTTCCTGTCAGTTGAGTGATGTTTCTGATAATTGATTGGATTTATCTGTCAATTGACTGATTATTATTTTATCAATTGACTAATTTTTTTTTTAACTGATTGATTCTTTTAGTCATTGGCCGATTTTTCTGTCAACTGATTACATTGTTAATAGACCAATTTTTCTGTAGACTGTCTAATATCTCTGACAATTACAGATTTTTTAAGTTAATTAATTGATTCATTTTCCGGTTTTTTCGTGAACTGACGGTTTTCTCTGTTAATCAACTGGTTTCTGTACAAAGTGATTTATTTTTTGCAAATTCACTAATTTTTCTGTTAATTGATTGTTTTTTTTGTCAATTGACTGATTTTCCTGTTAACTGACTGATATTTCACGAATTGATTTGATGTGTCTGTGAATTGACTGATTATTCTAGCAATTGACTGATTTTCCTGTTAACTGATGATTATTTTGTCATTTTGCCGATTTTTCTGTTAATTGACTATTTTTTCTGTTAATTGCTAGATTGTTTTGTTAATTGACTGATTAAATTAACTTTATTTCTGTTAACTGATTGATTCTTTTGTCAATCGATTGCTTTCCCCGTCAATTGACTGAGTTTTCTGTTAATAAGTTAATTTATTGGTCAATTCACTGATTTCTTTGTCAATTGACTTATCTTTCTGTCGATTGACTAATTTTCTTGTTAAACGATTGGCTCTTTTATCAATTGATTAGTTTCCCTGTCAAATAATTGATTATTCTGTCAATCAACTGTTTTTATTGTTAAATAATTGATTCTTTTATCAATTGACTGATTTTCCTGTTAACTGATGATTATTTTGTCAATTTGACGATTTTTCTGTTAATTGACTATTTTTTCTGTTAATTGCTAGATTGTTTTGCTAATTGACTGTGATTTCTCTGCAAATTAACTTTTTTTCTGTTAACTGATTGATTCTTTTGTCCATCGATTGCTTTCCCCGTCAATTGACTGAGTTTTCTGTTAATAAGTTAATTTATTGGTCAATTCACTGATTTCTTTGTCAATTGACTTATCTTTCTGTCGATTGACTGATTTTCCTGTTAAACGATTGGCTCTTTTATCAATTGATTAGTTTCCCTGTCAAATAATTGATTATTCTGTCAATCAACTGTTTTTCTTGTTAAATAATTGATTCTTTAATCAATTGACTGATTTTGTTAATTGATTGAGTTTCCTGTTATTTGATTGTATGATCTGTCAATTGACTGATTTTAGTCAGATACCAAAACAAAACGGCCAAAGAAATGTGAAAAACGTTGTAGGATTGTGGGATCATTATTGTATTTACGAAATAAGCCAATAATCTGATTGTAAGCAGTTTTCAGTTTGACAACGTATTCGGTATAAAATGGCATTATTCATATTTCATAAATACATAGAGGGCAACACAGAGAAATGCGAGCTTTTGGCAACAAAAAAATGAACTCACAAATTTCGGTATATTTATAGATTGACAAAATTTTAACAAACCGTGTCCAGTTTTTGATACTATTTTTTTTTATTGAAAATTATATAGTTTTGTCAAACTTCGATTTCGGAACTACGTTTTTAACGAAATAATTTTACTGTACTTGAACTGTTACAATTACAAATTTTATACCAACTGATAGTTCTGTTGCAAAAACGAGAAATACTCTTGATCTTGTTTTTAACAAAAACAAGATCAAGACAAGATTTTGTTATACGTTTTCAAACAAGAAATGGCTATCAACAACCAAAGTTTTGTCAAACATTTTTAGGACAATCTTGATTTTTGACGCTTTATTAGTTTTCTGAACTGAAAAAAGCATGAAATAATGTTTTTAAAAAGCTACGAAACGACTGAGCATTAAATCAAATGAACTGCATGTACAGAAGAGCAAAAATAAAATAATTAAAAGGGCGGTAAAAAACCGTATGTCTTTTACAGTTTGCTTTATCTGTCATCATTGTGATTGACTGTTTTTCCTTATTGATGCTTCTGTCAATTGACTGTTTTTTTATCAACTGACTGATTTCTCTGTAAATTGACTAATTTTTCTGTTAGTTGATTTATCTCTCTGCGATTGGCAGATTTTTCTGTCACTTGACTGATTTCACTGTAAATTGACTAATATCTCTGCCAATTAACTGTTTTTTCTGTTAATTGATTTTTCTTCAGTCGATTGATTGGTTTTTCCATTAACTGACTGATTTGTGTGTAAGTTGATTTCTCTGTAAATTGACTAATTTTTCTGTTAGTTGATTGATTTCTCTGCAGCATGTCCAATTTTACTTAGAACGTTTTTGTGCATTATAAAACCAAATAAAACAATACTTAAAATCTCAATTTTATTTATTCAAACAAATACTTCATTATCATTTGTGGAAGTCAAAGCCATTATTTTTAGGTTCGACATAAGAATTGGTTAACTTCTGAAATACAACATTCACAATTTTTGTTAGAAACGCCGACTTTGCGCTGTACTTCAACAATTTGCAAAAAAATTAAACTTCGTGTAGAAAAGAAACCTTAAACAAGAGAACATTAAACTGTACAAATTTCACAAAGTTCTAAACCGTAAAAATGTCACCACACATTATCCATTCCCTTTGTTCATCTCTTTCTATGAAATCAAAACTTTATCAAATGCACGTCGATTTGTCACCTATTAAATAAATATTGTAATTATTGTACGCATGATCTATGGGAGGAGCATTTCGTAATTGTAGAGGGGAAACGCTAATACATCGCTCGCAATTAAAAGCTCAGTTGATTTGCATACTAAGTTTTCTGCAGTAAAGTTTTTTGTGAATCAAAATGGCGCATTGGAAGAAATCTTCATCTCCTTTAAAGGTAAGTTACATTTTTACTGAATGTATTATTTATGTACTATGTATTAAAAGATCAAATGACAAATTTAAAAGCATTTCTTTATTAGTATAATGAAGGAAGGATTCGAAGGTCTGATTATATTTTTAAACAATGATTCGCTCTATATAGTATTAATATTAACGTTATTAGATAACCTTGGGTATTCTCATTTCACAAATTTTCGTTTGGAAAAACTTAAGATTTGGGGCCCAACCTATCTAGATAAAAAATTGGAAAATGTCTATCTGCAGGGGTTTGAGTTGGTGGGTGCGTCCGTTTGTTGGTATGTTCGTTTATTTCCTAATATTTTCTCAATGGCTGCTCCGATTTTGACGAAACTTGAAATGTGAAGATATATCACGTCGCCAGTTATAATGCTGACTTCAAAGACTCAAAGCCTGAAGTCGAACATAAATTTAATATCGATAAGTGGAAAAAACTTGCAGTGGAATACGGATTTAATTTCTTTAAGCAGTAATTTTTAAAAGATCTCTGATAAAATAGTACATTACATACTAAGGGAGAGAAACCTCTTATTTTTCCTGAGGTGTAATTTGAAGTCCGAGGGCTACAAATACATCGAGGAAAAAATGGCGGTCTCTCCCGAGGTGTATATACTATTTTTTCCACGATCGGGAGTAGAAACACTTCATTTCATAAATAAAGAATTATAATAAATCGAAACGAAATTACAATATCAAGAGATCCAAAAAAACCTGATCCTCAGCGGGCTATGGAATGAAAAGTCTTTACTAGACTAAGGGAATGTTTATAATGTCAATTTCAGGTTAGGTTTTAATTATTATCTGACATTATAAACATTTCCTTAGTCTAGTAAAGAAGTTACTTTTCATTCCACAGCCCGCTGAGGATCAGTTCTTTTTTATCTCTTGATATTTAGAAGCCTTTGGGATGTTTCCATGCTACGTACCATGAAAACAGACATTTGTTTCAAAAATAAATATGAAATGAAATAAAAACACCCCTAGGGAAATTGTTGACTTATTTCGTCCCTAGAGAGTAAATACTTTACTTCTGTCACAATTTTGATTGATGCCATAGAAACCGACTTCTATTCCCGGTCGTGGAAAAAATAATATTATTGTTTTATTATGACTTACTACTGGTCAGATCGTTGCGAGCGTTCAAGTTTTAGGAGTATTTCACTCAGTGGCGGCTCGTGGTGTGGTGTACCGGGAGGCATTTAAAAGTATTTTTTTTGGAAAAAAATTTTTTTTACTTAAGTTTTAGGTAGCCTTATATTTCAAACCCATCCTTTACGTTGGCAAAATGATCTATTTTTACTAACGTTTTCATTGATGTCTTTGATAGGCTTTCGATAAGCACTTTCTAATAAAATTATTGTAAATTGATACCCACATTGCCAGTGTGTATAAATGCACAAAATTTTTCATGTGGTTTACCGATTAAAAAATTGTTTGAATTTTAGTTTTTAAATGTTTGCAGTCAATATCACACAATGAATTATCACAAACTAGCAGACAGTAGAAACAAGTGAAAGCATTTTCTTACATGGCATTCACAATCCAAAATTATTTTGCACGGACATCGTACAACACCACTTAATTATGATTCCACAACCAACATCTGTTTTCACACTACTACGTCGTGTACGTGCGAATCCCGCAAATTAGGCGGCTATTGGCATGCGCTTATCACGGACACCTGACAGCATAATTCTCGGAAATTGAGTTCGTGACTCTGAAGTATTTAATACGCAGATACTCCTATCCTCTTTTAGCTTGTGTAATATGAATTTTATCGCAATGAGCTTTCTATTTCACTTTTATTCATTTGAAGGCCTTTTAAGCCGGCGGCTTTATTCGGTGGCGTATAGCTAAATTGGGGACTGACAGCCAAATGACCTTCGCATACATTCGTTTAATGCCCGCGAAATACTCAAATTTTCAAACATTTTTTGGATCTTGCGGCAGCTCTTTAATAAACGTTCGTTCTCGCATAGAAATCTCATACAAAAGTTAACTATAAAGTAGTTTTTAAATATTATAGTGTATAATATGTTATGTACACAAACAAAAAGTAATTATTTATTTTTTCTTATTTCATTGGGACATCAATGACCATTTGCCCCAATGAAGAAACCGCCACTGAATTTCCACTAATACTTACACTTGATACAGTTCGATGTTTTATATATTTAATTAATATTGTATTCTAGTGTAATAATTTTTATTTCAAATACTATTGGAATTAATAAAAAATTTTAAATTAAAATCTGTTTTACGCTCACAAAGTGCAATCAAGGAAAAACTTAATCAAAAATGTTTTGTAAAAATCGGTTGATTGATTTCCATAGACAATTATACAGGGATGAGCAAAAGTACGGAACAATGCAAATTTCTTTAATACGACACGCAGCCGCGATTTTGACAAATATTTTTACATGAAGGTTTCGATATACGGCCGATACAATGAAGGTATTAACGGTTTTAAAAGACTTCTGGTTTAGCCGGAAATGATATCAATTTTTTATTTTAAATAGAACACCCTGTATATTTTTTGATATATCGATAGAACTCTTTTTTGCGAGTTCAGTGATATAAGGTTTAATGCCTTTATTTTCAATACTTCTAGAGATATTGAACAATAATGTTTCGTAATTGTTATCTAGCAGCTCATGAAAACAAAATAACGTGAGAAGCCTAAACAGTTTTGTAAAGTTGTCAAATATGCTTGGTTCGTGTTGTGTTGTTTTGATGTTCGATAGATTGAGCAGTGTGGATGCAGTAATCAATTAATTAACCAAAACTAATTAAAACCGCTGAATTTAACATCAGAAATGGTTTAATTAACGGAAGGAGAACGAATTCAAATTTTAATTATGGTTGGTTTTGGTGAACGTCGTAGAACTCAGCAAGAAGTTTATACTTTATTTAACAATTTGCAATCTTTCTGTAAATTGAACCATTTCTGATGTTAAATTCGGCCGTTTTAATTAATTTGGTTAATTAATTGATTACTGCAACCACACTGCTTAATCTATCGAACAACAAAACAACACAATACGCGAGATACTGAATATCATTACCTAACACAAATGAATGACATAAAAAGTCCTTATCCAAGCAGTCGTAGATAAAATTCTTTACCTTGATTGGTATGTTACAAAATCTCCAAACGTATTTATCAATTATTTCCAACCTTTTTCTCTTTGGATTATTATGTACTAATATTTGCACTATTTTCTTTATATTTTAACCTAATTTTAATTAGACTTAAATCATTTGCTGTTAATTGCAATATCATCCTGAGACGCATTTATAGAACGTCACAAGAAAATATGGCATGCGCATGAACGTAATCACTGTTTGTTATGGATAATGTGACACCATAGTTTATGCTGTAAATTCCATTGCAATAAGCTAGTAACAATCAATATAAATGAGCTGGGTTTCAGGATTATTTATGTTTTCAGTTGATTAGATTAATCGAAATTTTTACGTTTAGGTATATCAATCTCATTTACGTGATACGTTGGAAAAAATTTAATAGCGCCGCATATTATAATTATTTGAAAATAAATTGTGATACAACATATGATGCAAAAAAAATGATAAGGTGGAAGTTCATTCAGTAATTCACAATATATTATACAAAAATTTAAAAGTAAAATTTTTTTACATTACTTTTGTGTATATTTTAAAATATCAAAAAACAATACAACTGCTAGTTTTATATTTTCTCTTTTTTACAACTACTTTACAGTTGTATGTAATCTATTCCTATAAATTATTTTTATTGCAACTATGCCTGTGTCTGATACAATTATTATTTTTTGAAGTTTAAACAAATTTCTTCCAGTGAGGAAGTCTAAACCTTTGCGATTCTTACTAATGATTCATAAGCGATAAAATACCACACATATTAAAACATGCATGCAACTGATAGAATAAATTGATACCATTTTAATAGTGGTGATATTAACATAACAAAACAGGCAAGAAAAGTCACCAAAATCATAATATTGTCAAACTATAAAGTTTTGCATTTCAGTTTAATGTATGCGATTATTGATAGTTTATTGGGCCTAAAATGTACAATAAAGACGCGCCATCGCGAAATGAAATTTTAAAGAACGGAAATCGGGAAACGCAGGCGGAAGTTGGACATGTTTTTAGCATCATTGTTTTAAAAGATGAAATTTTATAAATTTGGAACATAATCTTATAAACGATATCGTAACAAATTTCATGTTTTTTGGGTTTTTTTAAATTATCTAGCTTCAAACTTGCAGCTGATATGCTTTTTTGAAACTTTTGTATTTACTGCCTGTTTGTTCAAAAATAAGTTTCCAAACTAGCATTAAATTAAGTACCGCGAAAGCTTTAGCCCTTCTAAAGTCCCTGCAAAAATATTTTTTCAAAAAAACACTGCCAAAATTTAACGTTTTAAAAAAATTATTTTTCAATTTTTTTCTTACTTCCTTAATTTCTCTGTAATTTCTAGTTCTAATTATTTATTCTGAAATTTGGAAAAATTATACTCAGTTTCAATAAATAAAAATGGTTAAAAATCCAAGATTATGCTAAATTGCTCATTGGTGACAGTAGAAAAGCATTCCTACTTACTGTTGAGATACAGTAATATTAGTGGGAGGTGGGACTAATGGTTCCTAATTTGACTTTTTGGGCAACGAATGTATTAATTTCATAAAAATTTTGAAATCAATATTTTAACGGAAATACACGTTTTGGATCCCCAAAAACCGAAAAAAGTTATAAAAAAATATTTTTTTGTAGGTAGGTGGGTAAGTAGGTGGGTGGGTATGCGCTCTCCATGACTTCCAAACAGATACCCCCATTTCAACAAGCTTTGTAATGTGGGGGTCTACCAAAAATTCATCGAGAAAATAAGCTTTAAAACATCCGAAACAGGAAGCGAAAGTTAGATATGTTTTTTGGTAACATTTTGTTCAGAAATTAATTTTTTTAAATCTGAGAAGCTAATCTGATAGAAGATCTTAAGGCAAATTTAACTCTTTTAGCTTAAAAGTGACCCCCGTTACAATGTTTTATTAAATTAATCGAGAAAAAAAGCTTTGAGGTATTCGAAACCGGAAGCGGAAGTTACATATGTTTTTTGGTAACATTTTGTTCAAAAAATAAATTTTTTTAATCTGAAAAAGTAAGCTGATAGGAGATCTTAAGGGAAATTTAACTCTTTTAGCTTAAAAGTGACCCCCGTTATAATGTTTTGAAAATTTCCATTTTAGCGTCTTATTACTCAAATAACGCGTCTCAAATCGGGGTCAATTTTTTTATAGTAATAGCCCTTAAAGAGCTTTAATGTTATTGTGGACAAAAAAGTAAAAATGCAAAATTTTTCAAAATTTTGAAAAGTTTCAAAAAACATTGTTTAAAAACTGGTGGTACGATTTGTTTTTAATTTTGTAGACTTATGGAGCTGGGAATGACCTATAACTTGGTTGGTGTCCCAGTTCGCTAATTTTTTTATGACATATTTGATGAATTTTTGGAAATCGAAACATTCTACGCCTTTATTTAATAAACGGAGACCGACAAAAAAATTCTGTTATGTTAAATTACTCATGAGTGATAGTAGAATAAAGTTCTTAACTTAATTTTTAGGTATAGCAATATTGGTGGGGGGGGGGGGTTAAGTTATCCGCTCCCACCTAATTTTTGGCTTTAATACCAAAAAATCTTTTCTCAATTAATAAAAAAATAGATTTTTTTCCTCGGCATAGTGCCAGTTTACTTTACATCTCTCTTTCTGTGTCTAAAGCCTGTGAATTTTTTATTCTAAAACGTGTTTTTCTTTTAAACGGACTTAAGTATACCCCTAAAGATGGCTTCAAATTAAATTTTTTGACAAATTTGACTACTAAAGAGTTCCAAAACTGAAAATGCTAAACCAAATGAGTGTTTTCACAAATTTTAAAATTAAATGCAACCATTGCCAAATTTATCAAAAGAAATGATTAAACTGTGAAACATAATTTTATTATACTCGAACTCCAGGAACATGCATAATAGTTATATATTACATTAGGAATGAATTAATTTACTGCAAAGCTCTAACCCACTAAACCCGTCAAAAACGCATCAAAACATCCGTGGCTGTCGCCATACCCCGCCAGTAAAGTTTTCAAAGCATCATTGTTGACTTGTTCTTCTTATTCGCTCGCTTCTATTTATTATTCACAATTTTGTCCTTCCGTTTAGTTTAACTAACAGCAATCAGAATAAAAATGCATCGTTTTATATAGACGACCAATACCGCTGTCTATTCAAACCGAATGATTTTACATCATGGAACAAACGACAATCCATCTATCAAAGAACTGTCCGCCTTCGTTTATGCTAAGACTGTGAGGTTTGTTAAATAAACGAAACATTTAGATAAAATTCTAAGCACAAAGTAAATAGATAGATTTTTTCACTATTATTCAGTATTTTGCAAAAAGCAACCACTTTTGCTTTTCAGTTCAAAGCGGACCGGAGTCCGTTTTTTGTGTGCGGGGTTTCGGTGGCGTCAGACATATGGCACTGAAAGTATATCGTGTTAAGACCCACTTCCTCTTATTTTTTGGCCTGTGCGGTTCGCCAAGTATTTTCTTGAAGTAAATAATATAGACATTTCACGGTACTTACATACTGAGATTAAAACCCTAGATTTCGGTAGCTTTTATTGTAGGTGATTATGTGAATTAGGACGTAGCCGATGTAGTAGCAAAACTGTTGTGGTTCAAAAAGAAAATTACTTCATTTTGAAATATTCGTGTTTCACAAAGGGCAAATTGTTTTTAAATTTAAATTGTATATTGAAGCGAGTGTATATCTTAGGCATTTGAAACTGTAGACGTGTCTAGTTAATACAATTCCAATTTCCAATACAATTATTATAGTTAACTTGCTGGTATTAGTAGAAATTAGAATGTAATGCAAATTATTATTATTGATTGGGTTATGGTATAAAAATTATTTTAAAGTTGGCCAGGGAAATTCAAAATACTTAAAGCAATGTTTAAAAAATCCGTCCGTTTTTCATTATTTTCTTTTGGCAATTTTGATTCAAAAATGGCACTCATAATAATATCTTAATTTCTAAATATACGTATCCTCTGTCAATAACTTTAGAAAAGTAGATTTTCACAATACAAAAATGTTATGAGTTTAAAAAGTATTTATTCATGGCGTTTGCATATATTATTGCAATTTGTGAAATACTTTTCTTCTCTTTTTAAGCATATAAACATTTTATACTATTATACAATACTGTAACAATTTTGTTTTTAAACTTAAAAAATACATACACAGTAAACGTGGCCAAAAACGTAAAATTTCTGCACCATTTAATTTTACCATAGTTTTTGCGGAAATTCATCAGAAAAACAAGTTTTTCAAAACGATTCGAAACAGGAAACAGAAGATATATGTTTTTTATTA
The DNA here is from genome assembly GCA_958336395.1 of Ctenicera cuprea. Classification (NCBI taxonomy): domain Eukaryota; kingdom Metazoa; phylum Arthropoda; class Insecta; order Coleoptera; family Elateridae; genus Ctenicera; species Ctenicera cuprea. The sequence continues at coordinate 15,298,424 of OY284487.1, read as the reverse complement.
TTTTTTTTTGTATAGGAAGTTACCTATTGGTATACAGAGGCGTAGAAATATTTCTTTGCGGTGAGTGCACTCACAATGGCGTATCAATTCATTTTGGTTGAGGGGGGAATTTAATTAAAATTTTTCAGACCCATAACTAATCAGTGAAAGTCATAAGAGTAACGAAAGCAAGCAAGAAATAGGGCCACATGCGAATTTTTGTCCCTAAAATAAACGTAGTCAATTTAAATGCGTTTTAAAAAGCAAATGATAATTTCAAAAATATCACAAAATATCATACTTTTTACGAATAAAATTGAAAATGTGCACTTGAAGCAAATTTCGGTATTTGCGTTGTCTTACAGAGATTGTCACTTTTAGACTGTAAACATAAGCAAGTAGTTCATGCAAAAAGGAAGAGATAGGTAACTAATTAGTACGACAAGGAAGAGATACAATAAACGAACCTAGTGGAAATTCTAAAATTAATTTTTGGTTATATTAAATTAGTAAATTATGTATGTAAGTATGGATACATATTAATTGTTAAAAGTATCCATGAATTTCGATCAGATCAGAGCGACCTTATGTTTGTGCATTTTAGATGGAAGACTATGGGATTTTAGCAGTTCCGGCTTATTTTTCCACCTTTAAATTCTATATTTTAAAATAGGGACAATCTGTATACGTACACGGGGGCTTAACGTCAACTAAAAAATGCGGTTTCTACGCCACTGTGGGTATACTCCTTTTAGGTTTATTAATTTTTAACTCATTTAAATGAAATTCTTTATGAATTATGTAGACATAAAAGCTCACGTTTTAAAATTTTATTTCCGGTTTCAATGGAAGTGACCTCACCCGAACAGTTTTTTGGAAATAGAAAATCTTGTATTTTTTACATTTTTCTAGTCTAGATCAAATTCTCACTGCAATGGTATCAAAGTTTGAGTATCGTCGTATTCGACAATTTTTAAAATTTGAAAGTCTCCGAATCAGTAAGTATTGACTTTGAATGATTTTTGAAAAAATTAACTGACTTGATAGGAACCGGTTTTCTTGATGTCATGGCACTCTGAAACACTTAAACCTATCTTTTAATTAAAATTCTTTGTTTTTAAAATCCAGGTTTTAATGCCATTGTACTCAGGATTTAATTCTGAAAACAAATGTAAAAATATACAAAGTGATCTATTTGAAATATAAAAGTTATGGTAATTTCTGTTAAAACCGGAAGTAAAACTTTTTACTTAATATTTAAATTAATATGGTTCAATCAATATGTATTAGTACTTCAAAGTTGCGGGCTGAAAACCAAATAAAAGTCAAGTATTCAAATTTAGGGTACGTTTTCAAGCTTGCGTTAACTTCTTTATTCAACCCTTATTTTATTTAGTTTCTAGCGCGTACCTTTGAAATAGTAAAATAGTATACACAATTAGTTTAAACGGAGATTCTTATGCCTATATGGCTATACACTTTTATTTTTTATAATTTTATTAAAAGCAGTTACCATACAATTTTCGTAGGAGCGCACCAACGCACAGTGGGCCAGATTCTCAAGAAGCTGGTCAAAATTCAAAAAGTCATCGAATTTGCATAAAACTTGGGTTTTAAGAGTTTGCGATGTCGCTGATCTCAAATCTGATGTCAAATTAAAATATTCAATATGGCGGATCCAATATGGCGGACTACTAGACAAAATTTTATCAGATTTATACGATATTTGGGTTTTGAAGGTTTTCATAATGGCTGATTTCAAATCTGAGGTCAAAATTGAAAAATTAAATATGGCGGATCTAATATGGCGGACTATTAAACAAAATCTCATCGGATTAATACGATATTTGGATTTTAAAGGTTTTGTGCTCTGATTTTAAATCTTGTGTCAAAATTGTAAAATTTAAAATAGCAGATTTAACATAGCAGAGTATTTGACAAAATGTTATACAATTCTTTATAATTATAAAACTTTCTAGGTGAATTTAAATACGTTGTCAATAGATATGTAATAGAGAAGCAAAAATTTTTTTTCGAAACTGAAAGGCCTAACTTGATTTTTGTCAATTCTATTTATTTGTGGATCAGATTGGGTTGAATACGAGAGGAAAGTATTGCTGTTCCAAGGAGGAACTACACTCTGTCTATGCAATTTTGAGAAAAAATTCTAGTTTTTAATGTCTGCCACAAAAAATAAATTGGAAAAATAAATATTATTTTTAGATCTAAAACTACGTTTTACACTGAAGTAGACTAAACAAAAAATGAAATCTTTGTTTTTCTATTAAATAAGGGAGATACTCTTGTTTTGCTTAATATTGGTTTTATTATTTATTTATGGTAATATTATTTACATGCGCTTCTTAAGTACCAGAGCACCTTACCCTTAACTTAACCCTTAACTGTGTTAATATAGTTCACTAAGAACTCCCTTGATCTTGATGTACTAGCATTAATAGTGCCGCTGGCCCGCAATGCTTCAAATAGTTAACTGCGCTCGATAGTGATAGGCCTCTCTGCAAAAGTTGAAAATGTTGAAAAAAGGGCACAAAAGGAAAGTGAACAAGTTTGGTACTGCTTAATAAGAGTCCAAGCTACAATGTCATGCCACTTTTAGAATGTTACATTGAGTTACAAATTATTAAAACTCTACTTGGTTTAAATAAAATATGCTCATAATGAAAGTGACTCTGTATACTGAATAACTAAATAATGAAGACCGATATCAAAATCAACCGATATGCATTTTAAAGTACATACCTTGCCGATTCTCGTTCGCCATCTTAATTGGAAATATCAAGAAATCTAAAAAAAAAACACTATTTGACGGTAGCGCTCAAAGGAAGAAAGAAACGGCAGCTTGCGAGTCCTGCAAAACAATTGTTTGCGACGTTGTTGTGGTGACGCAAATGCGCGTATGTTCGTTTTTATGCCTATGCACAATGAAGTACTTATCGGTTAACATAATTACATATTTTTTTTTATTTGCAGTGAGATTTTTATACAGCACTTTATTCCACTTTTTATTCAATTTAGTCCACTGTGCAACGTCCTGGGTTACTCTGAGTTTTGTATATGTGTTAATGAAGAGCTTCGATATAAATCAAATGTTGGTACTTGGTACCCAACTCTAACTTTAACGTAGCACCTGCTAATTTTTTTTCTCTTAATTTTTTTCCAATGGCAAAAACAGAAAAAATGTTACCTTTCAGAAATAACTTTGTTACTTCTACCAAATTTGAACGATAACGCCGCTAGAAATTGCAACAGGACTTTTGAACGCCGCCGTTTGGGCTCCGGACGGTTGGGCGCCGGAGGTTTGAGCGCTGGTACTGTTGTAAAACTTTCATCACGTTATACATCGTGAAAAGGCTAAATAAATGGGTTATTTTTAGAATATGTTTAAATTAATTTACCAGTTGCTGGCGCCTAAACGGTGGCGCCCAAATGTCGTACCGACTAGAAATGGGTTTTAAACTTAAACAACCAAATTTGGTTTCTTTAAGTACGTTTGTTAAAAATTACTAAATGGACGTAACCACGTAACTAATCAAATTAATTTACTATTTCTGATATACTTTTTCATGTCGCTTAACAACAATTATCTAGTTTTTTATTTCGCTTTATACATAACAATATACAAACATAAATATTGGTTTGGACTTATTTTTTATTTGGAGTATTGAATAATATATCCCGATTTCGTTATCCAGCTTCTAATCTTTTAAGCTCTTAAGGTATTAAAAAAACGCAAAGAGCTATTGTAGCATACATCTTATTCCCAACCAGAAATGCTAGTTCAGGGTTAAATTTTACTTTTCATTGTGTTCACTAATCCCTCCGTATGCAAGAGGTACTTCTGAAACATGAATGGAAAGGTCCAGCCGCTGAAGTAGTCGATGCACATTTTTGCGACCCAAAAAAGCAAAGAATGCAAAGAAATTTTGGTTTGGAGGTAACTATTACTAAGAACTCTTTTGTCAGACTAAAAATATCGCTTAAAATCTCCAAATTCGAACATTTATTGAATGCTTGTCAATAGTTTTCTGGATTGTGGTCATTATTCGTTTTTAAAGCGTATGTATAACTACTAAAAGTTTTATTTTAAAGGGTTTTACTCTGATGAAACAATTTAAAGTTTCAGAACAACGTAGAAACAAAATTGTTTTATTTTCTTTTGTTACGTGTCTAGCAATAAATGTATCATACAAGTAAGTTCACAAACTAAAAAAGTTTCTATCTGATTTCCTCCGACAAAGCTCTACTAAAAAGCAAACAGCTGAAAAGTTTATCTTGATGAAGACGTCGAACGACGGACGTTAAGATTGGATACGTGCCGATGAATAATGCTTTCAGTTTTCTTATATATTTATTTCCTTTTCATTATTTACTGAAGTTTGCGAAACAAGAATTTTATTTCTTTGAATTTTTCGCGATATGACATCAAAGATGTGAAGAGGATTAACAGTCCAAAAAGAGATAACGCATAACCTGCTCACAACAGAACTTCTACGGTTGTTTTGGTTCTTGTCAAAAAATTTCTTTTGAAACATTACATTGTATTCCAATATGTATGATTAGTTACAATGATTATGTTATAAGGAGTACTAGAACTTCATTATTATTAATTAATTATTTTTTAGAAATACAACCAATTTTGTGATTTATTCGTTTGTTTTGTTTTCTAAAACGGCTAGTTGAACTTTTATAAAACCTTAATTTAAATCTAAAATTCATAGAAAAAACAAAAAATATTTCTCAAAAACGGGTTACACGGTTTTTTATGTTTGGCAAACTAATACACCTAGGGGTGAGCTACCGCTTAATATTTTTCTAATTATGCATTTTTTGTGACGCCTTCTATGAATTTTTAAAACTTGTAAATTCAATTTAGAATGTTTTGAAAAACTATTCCTAGTAAATTGGCTCTACGACTTTTTTCAATTTTTGCTACTTTATACATTGGGTATAGGTATTTTTCCCACTAAGCACCTCACTCCGACCTCATTCCGATAACAGTGCAGCTATTTTCTGCACCAGCTTCTTTGAAACCCTTTAAATTCTACAGGTATATTCCGCACCAATCTTTAACATGCTTTCAATTTTTGGTATAAGTTTTGAAGAACGTACACAGTTGTTAAAAACTGGATACAATTTTCTGTCAATTTTGCAAGCTCATGCAGCTAAGGATGGAAATCTCATTCAATCATGCTTTAATTTTTTTTCAAAAGGCTTTTAATGAATTTTTGAAATTTATGGAATAAGTTTTGAAGAACGAATGCAGTGTTTAAAAACTGGCTAATATTTTTTTTTAATTTTGCAAGGTAATACAGCTAAGGGTAAAAAACTCAAATTTTCTCGAATTTCCTATTTTATCAGTAACGCTCTAGATGATTTTTTGAAATTTATTATCCATATCCATAAATATATAAAAGCTCAAAGGGTTTTTTTCTCCGGTTCCTCCAGCGGCTACCGCTTCACCAATTTGGACCATTTTTTTTTCAATGAAAGGTTTCAGATGGAACATGAAACATTTTTATATTTTTATTCTACGTCGATTTGTCAATAATAATTATTTTAATTTATAATATATATGGAAGTCTGCTAGACGCGCTTCACTTGAGGCGAATTTACACTAACGTCGCGTCTCCCTTATGGAACTAATGCATCACGTGACATCATTTAGCCGGTTCTGTCAACGCTGAGTCTGTCAGTGCATTGTGCGCTGGGGTAACACTAGTATAACTTGTAAATGAAGCAGGCAGTTTTAAAAAACTGGGTAAACGACTTTCTTTTTAAATTAATACGGCAAAGGGTGCACTAATACTAATTTATTTCTAATTTTCTATTCTTTTGGTATAGCCCCATTATGAATTTTTGAAATTTGTGGAATAAATGTTAAAGAACGTATGCAGTTTTGAAACAATGACTACAGTTTTCTTTTAATTTTGCAAGCTAATACAATTAACGATAGTCAATTTTTCTCTAATTTTCTACTTTTTAGTAACGCTCTCTATGAATTTTTGAATATTTGAAATAAGTTTTGAATAAAGCAGACAGTTTTCAACGAACTAAACGATTGTTTTTTAAATTTGCATACTAATACAGCTAAGGATGAACTATATCTTAAGTTTTCTCTATTCTCTTTATTTCTTTAATAACGCTTCTTTATGAATTCTTGAAATTTGTGGAATAAATTTTAAATAAAGTAGACAGGTTTCAAAACCTAGCTACACAATTTTTTTAGGTAACGCTATGAATTTTTAAAATTTGTCTATTGGCCAAATAAATTTTGATTGTTTTTAAAAACTGGCTATACGATTTTTTTTTAATTTTGTAAATTAATACAGCTAAGGATGGACTATTATTTAATTTTTTTCTCTCTCTTTTTCAGTAACGCCTTCTAAACACATTTTTAAAATTTGTGGAATTTTGAAAAACGCATGAATTTTTTAAAAATTTATTTAATTTTTCTCTAATTTTTAATATTTTCAGTTACGTCTTCTTTAAATTTTTTAAATTTGTCTGATAAATATAAAATAATACGTAGTTACACTACAGTTACAGATTTGCTGTTCTTTAATGTTGTTTTTTTTCGGTAACGCTCTCTATGAATTATCAAAATTGGCAAAGTGTTTGTATTGAAGAAAGGCTACACGATTTGTTTTAAATTTGGTAAGTTAATACAGCTAACTATAGGCTATGAAATGTTCTTTTTTTAATTCTTTTCTCTTGTAACAATTTTATGAATTTTTTAAATTTTGAAAGGCAAAAAATATTACTCAAAAACTGGCTCAACTGTTTTTTCTTGCATTTTCAAGCTAATATAGTTAGGCATAAGTTATCATTTAATTTTTTCTGATATCTTGATTTTTCTGCAAAGTCCTCTACGAATTTTAAAATTAAAATTTCAAAGATTTCGAAACATGTTACTCAAAAACTGGCTCCACAATTTTTCTATCAAATTTTGCAACCTGATACAGATAAGAGTGCTATTGTTTGGATTTTCGCTAATTTTCTATATTTTTCGTAACTCCTTCTGTACATTATTGACATTTATGGAATAACTTAAAGAAATTTTCAAAAATCAGTTTGTAAAAACTGGCAGCACGATTTTTTTAATTTGGTACTTTAATACCGAAAAGGATTGTCAATTATTACTTTTTTCTCCAAGTTTCCTACAACGTTTCTATAAATTTTTAAAGTTTGTTAATGTTTTGAAATTTTTCCAAAAATACGTATAAAGTTTTCTAAAAAAAAAGACTACACGGTTTGTTTTAAATTGTGTGAGTTAATACAGCTAAACACGTGTTATATTATTTTTCTTTAATTCTCTATTTTTCTGTAGATGCTTTTATTGAATTTTTGAAACTTTAAATTTAAGATTCCAAAGTTAAAAGCAATTTTACTCAAAAACTGGCTTCACTATTTCTTTTTCAGTTATTCATGCTAATACAGCAAGATTTATACTACATTGTTTAATTTTTTCAAATTTTTATTTTTCTTGTGAAGCTCTTTATAATGTTTTTGAATTTGTAAATTTCGAATGTTAAACAAATTTTCTAAAACTGTCTACACGCTTAACCAGTTAATACAGCTGAAGATAGGGGGTATCGTTTAGTGTTTCTCCAACTTTTTGTATTTTTGTGCAACGCTTTCTATAATTTTTTGAAATCTGTAAAAGAGGTTTTGAAATTTAAAAAAATATAAATTACCTAAAAGTGGCAACACGATTTGTTTTACATTTCGGAATTTAATACAGCTAGAGATAATCATTTAGTTTTTCATCAATTCTCGATTTTTCTGTGATGCCTTCTTTGAATTTTTGAAATATGTAAAAAGGCATTTATCTTTGGTAAATAGAAAATTATACAAATCAGCCAAATTACTCGTCAATAACAGTAAAACCACATTATAAGTTTATTTCATAGAGATTTACTTCTCTCTCCCTTCTCCCACTTCTTGAGCAGAAACATTTTATTTTTGTTCTCTGATATGCTTTATTCCCAATCTATCTCTTTCCGTAAAAATCAAATAATCGATTTCATATTTCATTTTCTTCAACTCTTAATTTAAGCAGTGTATGAGGTGCGACACACTACTTACTGTAGCGTTGCGTGCGGCTTAATATTGTTAATTTGATTTTATAGTAAGTATTAGGGTTAAAACGTAATCATAGAAAAACTTTATGAAACATTAAAAGAAAAAAATTGTATGGGAGAGTTCATGTGGAAAGTGATTCGCTTCACCTACATTTATTATTATTTATTTTTTCGTAAAAATAGCTTCTTATTTTATAGTTAAAAGAGAGTAGCTACGCATGGGCCTTTGAAGCTAATGAATGGTTGGTAGTAACCCTAAGTAGCCCTCACATTCACCACCTGCCCTTTTTGACCAGTGACCACTGATTCGGCTTCTTACGTTAAAATAACTTCGTTTAGTGAAGTAGATCAAACTTTATTACATTAAAAACATTTTTTTTTACTTTACTGGACCTTAACATAAGTTTAAAATGTTATTCGGTAAATTCGATTGACGCAACAATTTAAATAGTATTAAAGATAATTGTTTAAATTCAAAGTTCTGCGATATATGAATGCAAGTTTTTGTAGTATAAAAATAATAAAAGGAGAGAATAATAAAACAGTCTTGTTCTTTTTCCTTAACTTTCAAGAAGTTACATTGAATCCGGGTTACACTAATAAATTCACTAATCCCAAATTCCAACATCATTGAAATTGAAATTTTGCCCTAAATAAGAAAGGAGAGAAAAAAAACGTTGACCACGCGCTAAGGGATGAAGGACCAACCACCTGGCCAGTATTGCAACGTTTTTATATGTGCCCCACACAAAAGGCTCGATCATGACAACCTGGCGAGTGTCACTGATATTTTATTTATTGGTTTTTCGGACACGAGCTACTTTGCCCTGCTACTTTTTAGGGTCTAATCCGTGGATTTCGTAGAAACGACACGTTGACCAAAGAAGATATCAAATATTCTAACAGTTGATACAACAAAAAATTAATGATTACATTGGTGGCCAAAAAGAAAATGCAAAGTACTTTCACACCACTTTGCGTAAATTTGTGGAAAAAACTAATCTTTTAATTATGAAAAAAAGAAATTTCCCAAGTCGTGTATAAAAACAATACAGTTTCACTATTACATCATAATTTATTTAGTAATTTTTTTTTCTATAATTACGAATATTACGACATAAAACAAAAAAGATACAAAAAATTGAACGCTGAATATTTTTTAAAACGACGACTGTCAGAAATGCTAATCGGCTGTTGAAGAGCTACGACAATAGATAATTTCTCAGTTAATGTATTATGTTTAATTAACTTAATTTTTTTACTAGGAGTCAGGGCCAACTGTGTCTACATGGTGATGCGCTAATAGCTCGTAACATTGCGGGCGCGGCCGTTGCAAAAAGACATCTCAAAGAGCATAACCAGTGCCATTCCAGCATGTACACAATAAAAATATTTAATATAAAACCATGTGCAGTTTAAAAAAAAAACAGTGTAACTAAAACAAAAGCTCACCCTTGTCGGGGTTTAATCCGACGACCACCTACGCCGTACACGCATTTCTCAACTGAGCCTGTTTACAGCAAATACTACAACACGGAACATAACGCAACATAAACATACGCAATAATCATCAGACTGTCGTAACTGTAGCAAAGGCGCTTAATACCTCGACTGTCGAGGTAGCATCCACTATCGTTTTAAAATTGTCAAAAATTTTCACATTTTAGAGTTGCTGGAGGTAGGAGTTTGTATGAAAAGCCCTTAAAAAGAAGAATTTTAAGTATAAGTTTTAATGTTGTTTTGTTTGTTCAATTTAATTAATGAATTTTATTATTTTAATTTTAATAAAATTTGAAAGAAAAATTTAAGAAAAAATATTTATCATAAGGAAGTTGCAACTTTCAATGTTCCTGTAAAGAGACTTTAATTAATATTTCATAGCTTACCACTATTTTTAGTACCTTTAAAAATTACTGTCAGCTTGTGTTTATTAAAAATATTTTCATAAGAAATCTTTTTGCACAAAAAACGGTCAAATCACCTCGCCTGAACTTTTTTACGGTTAAAAAATGATTGCGTTTTATATTTTTAAATCAATTGCTTAACATGAAGTTCTAACCCCAACAGTTGCTACAATAATACAATATTAACCGCGCTCACAGCGTTATTACAAGTGTGAGCCATCACGAGTAGACTCAGAACGCCTATAAGAGTATGGGTAAGCACTACGGTCAGATTTTAGGTATGCATAAATCAAAAACTATTGACGAAAATATAAAAATTCAATTGGCATAATAATCTAGAACTATGTTAATTTTGGACACATGGATAGCTAATGCGACAAGCAAGTGATTAGGCAAGTAATGAGTGCGACAAGTAAGATAGGTAATGGACACGTGAATATTTATACGTCTATGAACACTTTTATAATCAACTTTAAAAATTGACAATTTAAAAATATAATTGGATACGTGAATCCCCATTGCTCCACGTATTATCTTCTTTCCTAGGCGCACTCATTAGTTGCCTACCCCGCCCTTGTTACAGTTATTACTTGCCAGTGTTTCCAATAAAATAATGACAATCAATATTCAATTTTGTTATGGAAATATACCGTCTGTCTATAAAGTAAACCCCCCCTACCTAACTTTTGAACGACTTTACCACAATATTTGGTGTGCTTTAATGGGAAATGAAGTAATATTTTTAGCCAATAATTAAATTTTGTATCATTAAAAATGGCGACTGAGCGCCATTTAGTTTTTTTTTAATAAAAAGGAGGTTGAGTGACACCTCATTGGAGAGGTCTTTTAGTTCTGCGTCTGATCCTAGATTTTCAAAGAAAAATATTGAACCATAACAAAATGGCGGATTGTAAACAAATGGACTCACTCAATTCAAAATTGTTTTGATTTTTTTATCCAGGGTCGAGTGACACCTCATTTGAAAGGTCTTTTAGTTCTGCGTCTGATCCTAGAATTTCAAAGAAAAATATTGAGCCATAACAAAATGGCGGATTGTAAACAAATGATCTCACTCAGTTCGAAATTGTTTTGATTTTCTTATCCAGTAGTCCACTTTTTCATTTGCAGGACTAAATTTTCACAGAAATATCTCAGGTGGCGGAAAATAATATTGAAAACGTTATGTTCCAACAAGGCGGTGTGCCGCCTCATTATTATATTTATAGGCCTGTTTCTGACTTTCTCAACGGACATTTTCTTGGAAGATGGATTGGTACGCGGGGGCCTGTAGAATAGCCGGCTCATTCCCCAGATTTAACTTCTTTAGATTTTTTTCTATGGGAATATCTTAAATCGAAAGTGTACAGAACCCGTCCAGAAACAATTGAAGAACTGGAGCAACGCATTACAGAAGTTTTCAGAAATATCACTCCAGAAACGTATGAAAATGTAAGGCAGGAATTTCATAACCGACCTTTTATGTGCCAAGAAGTGAATGGTAAACATTTCGAACACTTAATTTAATTAATTTAAGCTTTAATTCTCAATTTTTTTAAATAGACTTCTTTCTCTTCAAACATTGTCATTTTGTTATGGCTAAATATTTTTCTTTGAAACTCTAGGATCAGACGCAGAACTAAAAGACCTTTCCAATGAGGTGTCACTCGACCCCCCTTTTCATAAAGAAAAATTCATAATGGCGCCCAGTCGCTATTTTGGATGATACAAAATTTTAATATGGTCTGAAAAATAGTATTTAATTTCCCATTACAGCACACCAAACTTTGTAGAAAAATATCAAGTCGTTCAAAAGTTAGTTGGGGGGGCGGGGGGAGTTACTTTATAGACACAGTGTATAATATGATTTGACAGCTTCAGAAATTTTTTGTGGGTGTACTTAATATTGAATATAAGGGCATTTATTTTCTAATTTACAAAATTCACAGAAGGTTTCATAAAAAAATTATCTACAAAAAGCTCTTAAACAAGTTGTAGCTGATCTCGATCAGACAACTACTTTTTGAGTAAATAGGCGTTAAAGTCGAGATTTTCAAAAAAGTTGTAGCAGCCGCCATTTTGAAGCTTGATAGTTTTGTAAAAAAAGTTTCGATTTGCCTTAAGTTTTTCTCTCAGATTTCGTGCTCAATTTTTCAAAATATAGTTTTAGAAAAATACGCTACCAAGAAAACATGTCTAACGTTTGTTTCCGGTTTCGGATTTTTTTGAAAAGCTTAACTAGAACTAAAATTTTTGATATACCACCCGCAAACAGACAGACATTTTATAGAAACCACTTTTTTTGGGTTCCTTGACCCCAAAACATGCATTTCCGGTAAAATCTAGATTTCGAAAATTTTCATTAAATATACCGAAACTATGGGAAAGTAAACTGACTAACAAAATATCTTTATTGCTAAACGACAACTGCGTTGTTATGGGTGAAGCAGAAATTTTGAAAATTCCAAAAATGTATCTTTAATCTTGCAGTTCTTAATAAAAACAGTCAAAAAATTTAAAAAAAAAAGCAGTTATTTCATACTGAATTCCATTCGTTTACAACTTTTATTTATACTAAGTAACAATAAAATAATTTATTTAACGGGGAAGGACGACCCGAGATGATTTTTTATAAATATCTACTTTCACATTTCCACAATACCGCCCTTATGTAATTAAGGCAGTTAAAAAATTTGGCGCTAAAGGCGCATTACGATTACGTAAATAATTAATCGTACCGAAAAGAACAACAAAATTATATTAATTTATTTATATTTTAATACAAAAACCGCAACCTTCTCGTGCTTTTTACACTTTACACCTGTTGTAGGTAAACAATAACCTGTTCATTGCAAAAAAAGCTACAGAAAAAACTCTCCCCATTAAATTTAGTTGCAAAAAATGCATCAGAAAAAAAAGCAACATAAAAAGCATAGGAAACTATCGACTGAGCATGTTAAAATTCATTCCTTTACAGACTCCCTATGTAAAACTCCCCGTTTCACCCTTATGTAAATGAATAGGTAACGCACATAAAACGATCCCTCGACTTTTTTCTATTAAAAGTTCTCCCTCTATAGTCTTTTTGGAACGTGGTGCACACGCGCTAAGCACGGCCCACCGTTCTTCCCTTTTTATATTATTTTTAACGAAGGGGACGCGATTGTGGAGTCCCCTCATTTTTTGCCAAAGGTACTAGAAAATGTTTAGAAAATGACGCTATTGTATGAACACACGACCAGAAATTTGGTCTCCTGGGACGACATTGTTCATTTTGAATATTTCAGAAATTTTAACATTACTCAAGCTTCGTAACGAAATAATGAAAATACCATACAACCATAAGCCTGCTTTTGCATTAATTTGAAAGTGATAAGAAATTATGGACGCAGTTTTCTTTTTCAAAATAGCTTTTATAAAATCAGTGGTGCAATTTAAAAGTATTTTTTTTTTATTCAAGTGATAGATTTCTTTCATCGCACGAAACCCATTAAGAACATATCTCCTACTGCGAAAATAGTATCATTTGAAAGGCCTTTTAAGAAACATTACATCAAAAATTTTCATGCAAGTCATCTTTCAAGAACTTGCAACCCACACAGCGTTCGCAAAAAAATAAACTTCCTTTGAAAACCCCTCATTAAGATTCGAGTAGAAGTCTCTAGAGCGTTTAGGTAGCTGTTTTGTAATGGTAAAAAGCAGAATTCACGTATATCGTTTATCAAATATGACTGATTGTTGATCTACCAGACAGCTGAAACGAATTTTACTGAAGCGTGTAGCTTGCCAGTGCATTAGGACTTTTATATTCCTTGTGTAGGTTTTCACTTAATAGTGATTGTATCTTCTAAAATTTTTTTTTGTATTAAATAAACAAAGTCGTTTCAAATGTGTGTCATTATTATTATTATTATAATTACATCAAATTAGATCAAATATCTAATATTACGCAGCAAGTGGCGGATAATCGCATTAACAAAAAATTAAACAATTTAAAGTATAATTTACTACAGTTTAAAACTAAATTCAAAATTTTTAGTTATATGTACCAAGTGATCTACAAAAAAGTTCATTGGAGCAGGTCTTGACCAGCATTTACAGGGTGTTTCCTTAGTACGTACAGAAACTTAAGGAGGTGATTTCTTGGGTTATTTCATTAAGAAAAGTCCATACGAACATATGTTCGAAAATGCTTCCTTACGAAGTTAAAGAACACTATAATCTTTTTTTGTCGATAACTTTCTCAGTAATTGCACTTAAATTTTGAAATTTTATATGTGAGCACTACTGATTTAGCTTAGTCTTTATACCAATTTTTTTTTAAAGTGCACCAGAAGTGTCTTATATGGAAGGGCCATGTAATATTTTCTTCTAAATATTTTAGATTAACAACTTTTGAATTTTTGTCTAGAAAATCTTATTAATATCCATTTAAAAAATACACAAAAAAATACTCTTGCCGAAAGTCGCCAAATCTCACAATTTTAAAGATAATTCAATTTTTTGTAAAATCGAGTTACCATGAAAGTCTAAGTGTTGTCTCAAGATGCCTAAATAAATTCCAGAAACTTTAAAACTGAGTTCTACACATGAAAACGATTAAAAAGTGTCGATAAACTTTAGCCCGGAAACGCTTCGTTACAGAGGTACCTACTGTGCCCGAAAGTGGGAAATTTTAACAATTGAACTATTATCTTTTCAGGAAGTTGTAACTCCGTAAGGAAGCATTAACCGACCTATGTTTATCGGAACTTATTTTATTGTCTCGATGTACAGAACTTATCCTCGAAGTGTGTGCAAACTATTTTCGCATCTTAGGAAAACACTAGAACCTTCATGGTAACTTGATTTTTCATAAAACTTGAATTATCTCGAAAACTGTTAGATGTAGCAATTTTCAACAAGTGTACCTTTTTGTGTATTTTCAAATTGTAAAGATCTAAAACATTTAGAAGCAAATATTACGTGCCCCCTGTGATTAAACTCTTCTTCCATCCCAAGAAATCACTCCCTGAAGTTTCTGTACGTACTTAGAAAACACTCTCTGTGTTTAGAAAACTACAATTAGGTTAAGGAAGGTTGCATATTGAGAACGCTGCAGTCGATGTTAGGTATTTTATATTGTTACATATTCTGAACAGTCTCGGGGTTACACTATAAAATGCACATACACGTACAGGATTACAAAATTCCGATTTTTAAAGGGGCTAATTTGACTTCTAGGATGGGTTTAGCTCCTCTTAGATTTTCTAAAGTCCGCCTATGAGTTGATGATTTAAACGTCGATTGCAGATCCATCTGTTGCCGAACCGCATGTAAGAGGTCGCTTTACTATTCAAATATAATTTTATAAATGAAAACAGCAGTTTGATGTTGATAAAATAGCTCCTTCTTTTGACATTTCATTATTAAAAATGTGCAAAGTGGGTAATGCACACAGCAACCTAGTGTTCTCATATAATAATGTTATATTTTAATAGTAAAGCAACCTCTGACAGGTTACGTGTGTTGCCTACTGTGAATAAAGAAACATATCTTGAATTTAGCTGCGAAAAATTTGTTCTTTCCTTCCTCCTATTCAAACGTGCCGCTCTGTAACAAATTTTGAATGTCGGCAACAATCAAACGACAAAGAAGTCAGTATAATCGCGCGACAGCACTTTGGTGTAGAACTCAGATAATGTGAACAGGATAGAATTATCGCTCACATAAATAAAGTATGCAATAAGGTTGCGCCCTGCTCGCTACACCCTAGTTCCGACACTAAACAAAAGCTTTATATTTCATATTTTTGTTGTATTTAAAATATTAGTTTCCAAAATTATAGTATTTACGATCCAAACATTATGCGTTAAGTAAAGGTATTTCATGCACATGGGCTTACAGATATTTAGTTTCGGTATGAAACACACCATCCTCGAGTTTTACGAGCTTTCTTGGAAAGAAAATCGTTAAGTATAGTCAATATTAATTTTAAATATCAATATCAGTACTGCTAATACGAGATTACTAGACAACCAACACTGCACCATTTCAGCTTACAACTCTTCTCAAACAATCGTTCGGTATATAGGCAACACACAATACAGGTATTTACTTTCTCAAGCATTCACTACAATGAGAAAATATTATTGCTTGACATTTTTACAGAAAATATGTATAATGTAATTCCTGAAATATGAGCTGGTGCAATAATTATGTGGAAAAAATTCATTATGCAATTCATCAGTTGTCAGTATTACAATTTACTTTCGGCTTAGACGGCGTCGTCATTGTAATATTGATGGGAATTACTCAAAACACAAATTTTTATGATGTTCCGTTCAATAATTAAAGAGCAATTTACATTCACATTTCAATAACTCATAAAAGATGTCGCAAGGAATTCAGATATTGAGAAAAAATAAAATATAGCTTATTGAAAGTGTTATGACCAATTTGAAAAACCTTTTTCTTTTTAAGTTTAAGAATTTTTTTAGATATTGACAGTTCGTATGGTAACGACCTACCTACATAATGACACTGTGTGTGCTAGGATTATTCGATGCAAAATTTTATACTAATCTGGCGACTCGGTTTTGAGAAAATACGATTTAAAGTCAAAATTTGCAACATCATCTATTTTGAACAGAGAGATACAAAGCTCTTCACGAATATATTTAACATTTTGCTGCATTTTGCAACATTGCTGCTGTATCGCTGTGATAAAACGTTGAAGTTGCATTTAAAAAAACTATAAGGAAATTACATAATCTGTTCTTAACTTAAAACATGTTGAGGAGGTGGTAAGAGGTAACGCCTAATAATTCTTGTTCAATTGTGTCAAAACTTCAAATCTGATAGAACACATAAAGGCGAAACCAGTGTTTTTTCTCATAATGGAGGTAGACTTTAACAACTTATTACTCAAACACAAATTGATAGAACGGAATCAAATTTGGTACCGTATTAGCCCCACAGAGACACAATAATATTATGCACAAGAATTTTAAAAAAGATGAAAACTATAAAGTGAAAAAATATTTTCAAAATTTTGTTTTTTGCTCAAAAACGGGCCACATTATCCATACACATATAAAAGCACAAATGGTTTTTTTCTCCGGTTCCTCCAGCGGCTACCGCTTCACCAATTTGGACCATTTTTTTTTTAAATGAAAGGTCTCTATCCACAGATGGAACATGAAACATTTTTATATTTTTATTCTACGTCGATTTTTTAATAATAATTATTTTAATTTATAATATATATGAAGGTCGGCTAGACGCGCGTTACTTGGGGCGCCATCTACAATAACGTCGCGTGTCATTATTGGAACTAATGCATCACGTGACTTGACATTTCGCCGGTTCTGTCAACGCTGTCTGTCAGTGCATTGTGTGCTGGGGTAACACTAGTTATTTTTAATTTTGTAGACTCATGGAGAATGTTGGATAATATAATTTTTATTTGTACCTAGATACAGATACAGGTAAATAAGTTATAGCTAAAACATTTATCTAGTTACAGATGAAAGCTACATTTTACGAATGTATGTATATACAAATATAAAACATTTTAGGTTCTAAGTGCACGACCGATTTCGCTGTACCTGTGTCGAACCAAGAAACGGAAAGCGGGCGTTTGCGTTTCACTTCGCCCCTCCAGCACGACGTAGCGCAGACGAGAAACGCATTATCATAGTTACTGTTGACTCATAAAACGTTAATACAAAAACTTTTAAAAATATGGTTCGCAACAATTTCTAAACTCTAAGCCCTGAAGTTCTGAAGTAATGGTTGCTTACCTACCAAACCTTATAATTGTACGTTTTTTCTGCAACAGGTTTCAAAAAGCATTAATAAGTTTCGCCTGTGCCAAAACAACCCACAATATTTAAAAAAAAACATAATAAAAATTGCCATACACTACACATATATTATATTGAATAACACTTTTAATATTTTTTTATTCGGGATTTTTAAGTAAATGTTTTGTTAGTCACAGTCTCGATGGGCCAGCAGTATCAGTCACAGGTGTTTTATATCCTGGTAGTTTAAACCATTTTGCTGCGCTTTTAGTACCATGGCCATTGCTGTGACGACTTAAAATAAAATCTTCATCTTCTAGAAGAATTACTTCGCGCGGTGTTAAAACTTGCTGTATGTTCTACGAAATATAAAAAGATGTAACACTTTATGAACACGTTCTGAAAAATAGACTCACTTACCCCAGCTTTATAACAAACATACAGATTACATAAGCCTACTATGATTATTGGCAATATTATTATTACTCCAGTTATTAATAAAGTCTCCTTTTCATAAATAGTCATCGTTTCATTTAAACAAAAATATATAAAATCGAAAACTAGAAGCTAAAAATAACAAACACAAATTAATACAGTTAACTATGTATAGACTAACCAATCTAAGGTGCATTTAAAAAAATAGTCGGCAAAGCAGTGGCATGCAATTTATAAACACATTTTGTCATATAAATGTGTTCTTAGCAACTGTATATACACGTTTTTATGTTGTGTGTTTTCCATTGGTTTGACGAATCGCACTCAGTAGTAGTAAGCTTAATTAGAACTAATGAGAGCTGGGTGAGTCACATTTCACGAGGTGGGGTGTTCCCTAGCTCCCGGGATGTGTGTCAAACACCTTACCGGTAGTACGACGCTTTGAGAAGGAAAATTTCCAGCTTCCTAAACAAGGCCATAAATTTGCCTATGTCACAATCACTACGTCTCTGAGACGCAATGAATTATACATTTTCCTAGGCGATATACTGGGTGGTTGGAGTCCATCGATAGGTGGGTAAAAAGTACGCCCAGGAAGGAGTGTCGTGACTGCTAGCATTAGCGACCTACACCCTAGAAGTATTGTATTACTTCATCTGGAATCTGGATTAGAAGGTGGACGGTAAAATATTTACACGCAGTTGGTACACTGCCAGTGTCTATTGTGCTACCTTTAGTTAGCAGCACCTTTGCCTGTGCATTACGCAAGCCATCCAATCTTTTGGATGAACTTAAGTATGTCAGCAGTTGGGGTGTTGCTGCGGCTAAGGCGGAAGTCTACTAACATGGATTCTCTTGTCAGTGCGAGGGCAAGGCAGTGGCATAATACATGCTTTACAGTCTCGTCCTCAAGGTTACAACCACGACAGTTAGGTCTGTTTACCAATTTCATTCTGTGCATGTGTTTATTCAGTCGACAGTGTCTTGTCACAATCCAAACAATCAGTCGTAGATTTTTGCAGAGCGGTCGCGTACAATATTTAGCATTATGATATGATGCTTTGCATGTTACCACATCTGTCTATGTGATCATCAAGGATTTTTATGTATCAGGGCATTAAGAATCGAAGAAGAGGAAGTGATAATCAGCTCTGGGCTCCAGAAGAGTGTTAAAATCCTAGCCTAGCTAACTCAACCTTTTACCCCATGTCTTTTTACCCAAACGAGTTCAACGACGTTTTCTTTTAATATCAACTTAAAAGCTTGGTGTCACTGAAAGACTATTTCTCAGGTAATTTTGCAATTTCTCAGGGCTCACAGGACCGCGCTACTATCGCTTGATATTCGAATGGTGTTGTTGTTAATCTCACGTTGGAGAGACATATTGGCACCATGCATTATTCCCATCACTTCAGCCTCGAGCACAGGTGAATTTGCGTAGTGATATACGTACGTATGCGTTCAGGTCGTAAGAGAAAACTCCGGCCTCTGTCAAACGCTTAGTTTTTAATTTATCAATAAAAATGGATATTCCTGGGAAGAGACCTCCCCATCATTCGTATGTACAGAAAAGGGTTTATTAAAAATAAATTACGGTGGCAGGCGATCCACTGTATCGAGAAGAGGTGTCCTAGCAACAACTTCAAGTATGCGGTTGTGCCTGACACTTTTATGTGAAACAAACCTCCAAGGCGTAACCTGAGAGTTATCTTTAAGGCAACCTCCTCTACAAAGAGATATAGAGGGGGAGGCATAGACCAGCTTCCAGAGGCACCGTAAGAGTTACAGACATTGCACCCGTAGCGCCAACATATAAATGAGTCTTTTCACCTGTCCTGGACCACCAGACCCAAGCGCCGTAGCAGACCATATGTCTAATTATAGCAGTGTACAACTATAGGGTAATTCTTAGTGGAGGCCCCATGGTGCGACGGCCTTACCAAAAGACCAAGCATGTTTTTCTGATTTTCAGCTGTACACCTTTCCCCCAGTTCAGTTTTTTGTCGAATATTATGCCCAGATATTTGTCATCATCTAAAAACATGAGAGGAGTTGTAAAGAGAAGGGCCATTTGTAAATTGTCAACATTCCTTTCTTGTGTGACCAGTGCTATCTCCATCTTAGTAACGTTTACCGAAAAGGAGTGTTTTGTCATTTTGTGCACCAGTTTTCTGTTAACCTGAAAGCTGTTTACATTAAATTGCAGATCATGCGGATGAGGATGGCAATATCATCCGCATACTCTACTGTGTAGAAGCCGTTACAGTTGGGGCTATGCAAAAAAGGCTGTAGACTACTACGTTTCAAAGCAGAGCCTTAGCTTATCAACCGTTTAAGGGTAATATCTTTGACACTCACTCGTACTGCTCTGTATGAGGCTTTGTCAAAGCCGCCTTCTATGTTTATGAAAACTCCTCGGGTAGACTACTTGTTGTCTAACGATTTTTCGATCCGTTCCGCTACAAAAGTGTAGCGCAGATTCGTTGGATCTCCGCGAGTTATGTTGATTCAGATGCAGTAGGTATGACACCATAGCGGCGTTCTGTAAGTCTCTGTCATTGACTTCAGTAAAAAGAATGTAAGACTAACGGGACGGAACCAGTTAGCCAGGGAGTAATCACTGCGACTTGACTTGGGCAAAAACACAACTTTAATTTACCATTAGCCTTCAGAAACGTATCTAAGAGCGATACATGCCCAAAAGATTTGCACTAAGTAAGCAAATATCACTGCGTATGCTCACGCTCACAATCAGAGTGTTAACCGAGGGACTTCACATTCACGCCGTAGTTCAGCTACCGGTCAATATGATCAGAGCTGTTAACAACCTATCTGGATGCTGTGTAGTCCACCAGTACTACGAGCAAAAAATCGAATCGGTGACTTTGATTGGAACTCCGGGGTCTAAAGTGGTTTTGTGCGAGCACCCTCCCGGCCTGATCATCGAGAAGGATCATTATGGTAGCGGTGGTAAGCTTCCGCAGACAAGTACTGGTCGCCCTGATGCGGCTCGGAGAGCTGTAGAGAAAGAGAAAGATTTAAGTAGTGTCATTCCCACCAGAGGAGACTAGAGCTATCAACCTTATGTCGTACTGGTAGCTTGTTGTTTTCTTATCCTGGTTATGCACGCTGATCTTAATCAGTTATCAATGTTGGCCGTAGCCGATTTAACCCAAATATAAGTAACGCCACGTTTAACTAAACTCATATGACATTTTCTGGCATTTCAAGGGTTTAGAAACGGAATAACGTTTGTTATAAAAATATTTGTAGATAATAGTCGCTTTTCTACGAGATCGTACGTGAAGCCAATAAAAAACATACAGAATATTAATATGTTTTTATGTTCAGTGCTGTATTACTTTTCAGTGTATTATATTTGTAGCTGTATCTCTACCCTAATAGCAAAAGGTATTACAAGAGCTTGCTTACCAACAGAATCAATGGAGTAAATATCCATATAGCTTGAATATATATGTTAGGGCAGAAACCTAACATAAAATCGATGTCATCAACAAAATCATTGATCCCGTAGATATAAATAACTGCACACAGTTCACATAATATTATTACCACCAAACCAATAGCAACAAGAAATCTATCTAAAGCCATCAATATTTTATATCCCACCTAAGTAAATTATTTAAAATAAAAGCAATCTATATATAATAAGCAATTATACGTACTCGACTTTCCAACGACGCTCCAACAGCGAAGCAAAACATACATATTCCTAGATTTGTATAAATTTTATGTCGATGACTAAAAGGGAAGAAAGTGTAACAAGACACTATAAACGTTTCCGTATAGGTTATCTAAAAGGAAAATTGTTCTTATGGTAATTATCGCAGTAGTATAATATGAGTCAATTACCAATGAATACCATCCTGCAAAAAGAAACGTTAGAAAGAACAGCAATGAGACGAGGTGAGACACTACTGGTGGTAGTCTTGAAAATAATTGAGAGAAAACTACGTGCACGCTGAAATCTATAATATTTATTTTTGTATAAATTAACACATTAATTATTTTACTTGACTACAATAGCTATTTTTTACAATCGTAGTAGAAAGAAGGCTTTTGCACTTTCATTGGACAACGCAAAGTTGACGTTAATAGTTATTTACGTAACAAGACAGGAAAGTGGTACTTTACTGGGCGAGTAGGCAGGTTCTAGGACAAGCCGCAGGCGAATCCAGTAAATACACTTTCCGGATGTGTTACGTACAATATTTTTCCTGCGACCGTCAATAACAAAATAAAATAGTATAATATAATGTATCTTTAGCAAAAATCGTCAGACAGGTGAAAAATACTTTCCTGATCTCAAACATTTTAGTGATCAGTTAAGTGGGATCGGCAAAAACTTTTACCAATCCCTTCTGTTACTTTTCCGCACCAGATCAGTAAAGGTATATTTTCTAGTCTAAAAAATTATCAGAAACAGCTAATTTTCTTGTCGGTCGCGGAACAAATACTTTATCTCTTCCCTTTGAATAATTTTTACAATATAATTTTCATAATACCCGTAGGATATTGTCCTTCTTCTTTTAGAACAGTAGTCATGGTCTGATTTCTTTCGTGTGCTAGAATTCCTGCAGTGCTGAACAGAATACTACCAGATAGTAAAGAGCCAACCAGTGTACATACACATAAAAGCAAAGAATCTCTATCGGCTGGACTTTGAAATTTTGAGTAAGATCCCAAAGTTATTAAAGGTCCCATTCCCAGACCTAAAGCAATTATAGTTTGTTCAAATGCATGACGCCATATCTGCAATTAATGTTAGTTGTTTTCACAACAATAATTTCCTTATTTGTATCTAAAGTACTTTATGGCATCTAAGTATATATTTTAAAACCATTGCGATGTTATCAAACCGTTAAACTATTAAAATACATTTTTTCTTTTGTCCCAAGTGGAATTAAAAAGTGGTAGTGGGAGTGAACGGGAACCATATCACCATGCCTTACGCACTTAAGACAATTATAAGCGTAACTAATACTATTATTGATTCACTATGTACACCTGTCTTTGGTTACGAGGCTGATTTTATCGTTAAAAACATTCCAGCAAGCATAAACAGTAGAGTTCTACCATGTACACAATAACAAGATGCGCTAGAAGTTTTTATGACTACTCAATATTTATTCTCTTTTATTGTTGTTTTATTTTGCTCCCTGGGATGTTTCTAGCAATTATGGCAGCCGTATACGCAGCAAAGTGCACACGGTGCGTAGGTGTGAACCAATAACAGAGCGGTATTTGTTATAATTGCTCTAGCTGTATAAGAAACGGAAATATGCAAACGGGAACTGGGGGAGCTTGTTATTTTAAAGGGTAATTTATTTCCTTTCTCAATTTGTTGGCGGACCAATTTTCTTCTTTCACGATTCTTCTACTAACGCTAGTTTAATTTTTCCTCATTCGGCGTCCTAACGGAATAGTATGTAAAATCAAGCACACACTCACACGCATGCGTGCGCATTTATAAGCTTTTTTTAGTTTTCATTTCTGAAAGAATGTCGTGTACATACTTTGCATTTTTTCAGATGCCAAGCATAACTGAAGTTGAAGCTGTAGATGAAAGCTCTGTTGTTGGTAGTGACGATGAAACTACAACTGAGTCATCAGAGGAAGAAGCCGCTGCAACCGCAAACCAGAATGAAGAGCCAGTTGTATGCAATGTACTAATCAATTGGAATGTGCTAGATGAACATACAACATTCGCAGATGTGGTGGAACTCAAGCTTCGCGCTGTACATCCCTCGCTTCAATCTTATGTTAGACAAGACATCGATAACATTCTGAATGCAGCAGGAATGGCAACGACTTTTTATCAGAGAGATCTTGGTCGTTCTTCTGCTGTCGTACAATCACCAATTTTGTATGAGCGAGGCGGTTTTGACATGTCGCCATTTTCGGTTCCGTCGTTTTACAATCGACAGGCACCTTCTGCACAGCCGTTGTACTCCCTTCCTCCACCTACACCTCCAAATGTTTATTCATTGCCTCCACCAATACCCTTTAATTTTGCAACGCCCTCTTTTTTACCATCTTTCATACCAGCTCCAAATTTCAATCTCAATTCCAGATCTGCAGTTTTCACTAATCCCACTCCATGTCCAGCCCCATCTTGCGTGAATCCGTTAGCTACAGATAACTTACCGTCGTCAATGTTCTATTTGCCTCATTCACCAATGCAAGCAGCTCATTCAAATGTATTGCATTCCCAACCATCTCTTAAACCAACCCCAATTCTACAGCCACCACTACCCACTCTAGAAATGCCATCGTCTATTTATTTCCGTCCATCAACTTTAACTGCTCGTACTACTTCGGCAACTTCACCGGCAATAATACGTCGTAATCTACAACCTCCAACTTCAGGTTAGAGTAACGACACAAATTCAATAGCTCTTAAACATAACTAGCTATAGCTACATATGCAAAAATAATTCTTTTGACATGTTGCTGGTTCAAAACCCAACTGGAAAAGCAATATGATTTTGATATATATCTATATGTTACCTAAATGCTTACATGGCATACTTTTATACAATTACTAATACCATGTTCAAGAAATTTTAAATATGATTTACTTGTTACAATTAAACTGTTTAAGTAAAATTTAAAAAATACGTACTATATAAATTGTTTTATTGTAAACAACTATGTATCTTAAAAATAATAAAAGTTTTGTGTTGATATTGTATAATTAAATTTCAAATTCACACTACGGCATCCCCGTAATTGTCATAATATTGTGTAGGCGTCCATGTTATTGCTGTTTGGAAGAATGTTTATTCCAAGACAATAGGGTTTGTAGTGATGAAGATTGTTGAATAATGAGGGGGGGGGGGAAATAAAGACTGTCTTGTCTCGGAGCCGGATGCTAACTGACCTGTGGAGAAGAGTTGCCCCGAACCGTAAGCTATAACTTGATCTAGGATAGAACTGGTGACCGTATTCTAAAGCTCGATTTGAAGATCGGCTCTATTGTTGTCAAACGTTTATCTTACGATCCTAGAGCTAAACTGATTTTTCTGCGTTCTTGTGTAAGGGTTTTATACTCTTTCGTTGCTATGGGTAACGAATTCTCACATTATTTCCGCGCTTTCGTAACCCTCATGGTGAATTTTTGTATTTTTTTTTTGGTCAATACGCAATTTTTTAGAATGCAGTAAGAGGGCAAGACAGACCGGGGTTGTAATGCAAAGAGATAATAGATAAGAAGCAGTTTTCATTCTATACACAGAGTTTAATGCGGAATTATGTAGAAATTTTTGCTATATTTTCTTTTTTGGTATGTAATTTTTTAGAATATTGTGAGAAAGTAAACTAGACGGGAGTTGTGGTGCAAAAAGAGAGATAAGATGCAGTTTCCATTTCCACACACGTAATTTAATATAATTCGTAGTTGTGTACGACCACGCCCTCTGGAGGCGCTGATTGGCTGGAAGCGCGAACAAAGAGGTTGGAGTACTCATTTATTTGTCCAAATTATTAGTGTTTACTTCGAACCGCTACAGAGGTTTTCAAACGTTTTACTAAACATTACAGTTCGTAGCGTAGATATCTAAACTTGTAGACTGCTAGGGCTTCTCCCGTGTCGCGGACAATCACTTTTAAATCAGTCATATGTCTCATAATTTTTACATAGCTCCAAATCATCATACAGGCTGATTCATCATAAAAGATGCCAACGAACAGGTTTTAAAGTTATTTTTTCTGTGGTACGTATATTTATTTTTTATTTACAACGGCATATTACTGCTGTAAAGTTTATCAGTTGAAAATTTCGCCAAACGTTTGTCTTTAACACCATAACGTACGTACATGTATCACACCCACCTACAGTTTTACATAGTTATCTTTCAAAATGTGACACATGGACAAATGCACTTACTAAATGGATTTGGTCAACCTCGTCTGATATTGAACTCTGACACTTGGTTTAAACTAAAATATGCGTATCATCAGACCATCGCCTCTATCAAGAAGCAGCAATAAGGAAGAATAAGCAATGAGACTGAAATTCGTAACTAGATTACGAATTTTGGTATTACCTCACCGCAAGTATTACACGCTAATTACCCTTTTTCATTTACTTATAAACGATAATAGAGTTCTGGCTTTAGGTGTGCCACCCTCCCCCCTACTCCTTCTAAGCCCCGCCTCTCGACCAATGAGAACAAAGCGCTAGAGATTTTAATCTAGTCGATTTTAGTTGCTTTTACTCAGTTTTAGTTGGTTTCTCTCTAACCGGTCGCCTGTTTTTTTAGCCGGTTTTAGTCTGTTCTACTCGATTTTAGTCTGTTTTACTCTGTGGATCTATAGTCGAGGGAAGTCGCTTAAGAGGAGTAGTGCGGGGCAGTACAATTGGGGTCCTACCTACTGATGATCTGCTCATCGCATAAGTAGGTAGGTACTTACGAGAAGTAGCGTACTTTGACCTATAGTGGTAAGTAATGTAGTTATTCTGCAAGACAAATGTTATACCTACAGCAACTTTTAATAAATCCTTAAAACGCACACTAAACATAGCTTTTAATCCCATGTTTGCGCCTGTACGAGTCAAGGCTACTATCAATGTCAGAGTCAGCACCACATATGGTAATGGGCAGTAGACCATAGCAGGCTGAAATATAAGAAAATAGTATTAAACCTTTAATATAGATAAAATATTTCCTGTGCATAAGGGATCGGAACCTCCTCGGTTCGTAGCCCTTGTTAGAATTTTTACGTTCCCAAAGGTATAAATTTTCTCTTGCTGGTTCGTCCTATGCAAATTAGATCCGTCTAAATGCAAAATATGATGGTATTTTAAATACTTACCCACTTAACAGTTCTTATTCCTCTTAAAATTACAATACAAACCAAAATCCATAAGAAAAATAATACACCGACGTTTCTCCAGTTGGGATCGTAGAAAGTCGTTGATTCGTCAAAACTAGTTGTAGAGTAGTAAACGACTCGATGTCTGAAACATTTAAAAATTAACGTTGTACATAAAAACTTTGTGATACCAATTACTGAAAGAATACGTATTCTGGAGTCAAAGTTTGGTTCGGTGATCCTTCTACACACATATTCTTTGGAAATGTATCACATGTCTGATATTGTAGGGTAGAACTATTAAACGAAGCAAACACATATATGAAGGAATATGAATTTAACATATTGTAATAAGTCGATACTGTTACACAATAAAGTGCCATTGCGTAACTAATACCTAAAAAATAAAATAAATTAAGTTCACATTACATTAGTGCTGTTTCTATTTCTATAGCGAGACAAATCAAAATTTAGAGAAAAAAAATAGATTCATACTCCAAACCATCTAAAAATACTTTAAAAATCTAAAAATAAACTGTTCTGTAGCAAACTTATCGCAGAATAGCCCCAAGAGTCAAAAAGACTGTAGCAGATCATGTTAAAAAGAAGATGGCAATTTAGAATAACTGAAAACATCGTTGGAAGCAGGGTTGTTTTAATAAGGATCTAGAAATTCTTATACAACTTGGTCAACCAAGATGACAATAAAAGGCCAACAAAATTGTTTTTCTAAATAATAACTTTAAGCTCTAAGCAAAACCCTGTAAACATTGAATCATGATCTGCACCACGCTAGCAGAAGGTTGGGGTGATGGGGATACGTTGTCATGGTAACTACATATTTTGGTGCAGCGATAGAGAAAATCGTCTTAGATGACGTATAATGAGTCGCCACTAGAAGAAATAAACCTACGAAGTCCGGCAGAAGTAAACATTCGTATTTATGCCTATAAACAACGCCTATAAAGACGAAAAGGGTAATCTACTAATTAGTACCAAAACCATATTAAAAAGATGGGAAAAGTGCTTTGAGGAACTCCTAGCGGCACCTCCTAATACGCTATTAAAAAGAGCCACAATAGCCATGATAAGATTAGAGCTAAACTAATAGAATATCAAGTATCGAAACTAGAAAAAGGCTACATAAGTTAATCGAAGAAATTTAGATTGCCGGAAAAAGAGTTTGAAGACTGGATCTTATTTTTCCAGTACATAAAAAAGAAAACAAATCTAAATGTAACAATTACAGTAAAATATCCTTATTGGATGAGTTCAAATCCCGGCGACTCCATCTCCAAAAAATAAAAAACTGTCTTCAGAACAAAGAAGCCCGAAGACAGAGGTAGGATAACCTCTACGACGTTGCTGCATCTCAACATCAAACTGTGGACACTGCCCGACTTCCAAATCTGCTGAACTAAAAACTTAATTTGTATTCATAAGAAATTATGAATAAATGAATTTAGACCGAGCAGGTTTACGTTACATAATATACAATTTAGAAGACAAGCCTTTGAAAAACGTATTGAATTTGAAATACCTTTCTATTACATTTAAAAAAAAATTACCTTCAAAAAGTGGACACATTGCAAATACTTTAGCAAATCCTTTACTTGAATACTGACCCAAACCAATTTCAAAGAATAATAGACAACTTCCAATGGCCAACATGAAAATTATATAGAGCCATACAAAAGCGGCTGAAATGACATAAAGTATATTAAGTAAATCGCTGAGAAAGATTCTTTACCTTGTCCTTGAACAAAAGCTTCTTTGGGAAATCTCCACAGATTCGGCAAACTCAAACAGAATGCTAAAGTTTGAAAAAAGAATTCTTTCCTGTTTTTCCATTTATCTCGATCTATTAAAGCCTGAAATTTGTAACATGTTTAATACTATGTACTGCTCTTTTACGCAAATTTCTGCAGCGTTGCTTACTTCCAACTCTACAAGAAAATCTGTAGTAATCCGAGAAGATGTCATATAATGTGGCTGCAACATATAAGTACCTAAATATTGAGATACGAATTGCAGAACTTAAATTAATTACATCTCTTGGTTTTAAGATAGTTATATAGGATAAATTATCTTTATTATCGCTCATATTGAATTTAACGTATATCTTTCTATTGATAATAATCAATCAAAAATAGTAATGTCATATGTCGTTACGGTGGCATGCCAAATAAATACTTACTGCGTCATACTGACATACAAATCACCGCAGACGACATATTTAGAGCTATCAATCAAAAACTAACACTTAATCGCAGTCGCCTTTGAAACAAGCACGTCATGTCGATGATTAGTTTGCAAATCGTGGAGCTATTATTTTCATAGTCGCATGGTTTATTATATTACCGCAATTGCTCATATTTAACATTTTTTAACAATTAGCAAGTGAGCATGTTAAATTATTTTTAATATTTAAAATTTTTATTTCACAAACGTGCATGATAAATGACAGTTGTAAACCGTGACCATTTAACACACACAATGAAAAAAAATATTAGACTGCTGTTTAGATTAGCGGTAAAAGCGCTTGATGGTGTCTTCACCTCGCGTGCTCCAGTGACTCTGAAACTATGCTAACGAGAGCTGATGCGAAAGATCTTAGTAGGAACACCCTCAGAGACAGAATGGGAATGTAAATCGGTCTTAGGAAATATTACCTAGCCAAGCGACGTCGGAAAGAGGGGAGGGGGTTGTCTCATTGTACAATTATAAGGTAATTAAACTTAAAAAATTTAGCAACATAGTATAGAGGTTAGAGGTAGAGGATTGAGTGTCTCGATATTATAACATAAATATAATTCTGTAATTATCATATGAAAACCATTAGCCCTCATATCGTTTGAAACAGACTCTAAATTAAATTTACCTTTTGAATTTCATATTTATTTTATATACATACATACATACAGTGTGTTCTTGGATTTACGCAACAATTTTCGATTTTTGCGAACCAAGCCTTGACAGTTTAGTAAAAATTATTTATGCTTGGATTAAAGTACCTTTTCCGTAGAAGATATAGAAAAATGTTATTGAGAAAAGTTCTTCAGAATACAAAATAATACGACTCACCCTGTATATTCACCTTTTATGGTATCTTGGTCTGTCTTACTGTCTTTGTTTCTCTGCAGGAAAAAGTTGTTTAGAATTAAATGCTATGTCTTCAAGTAATATTTCAAGAAACTTCGGCTACCGTATAAATTTACTATATCTTGTGTATTTGACAAAAAAAAAATCTTTCAGAATTTTTGATAGAAACAAAATTTTGTATTTTGAACAACTTTTCTTGATAAAATTTTTCAATATCTTCCACGGAAAAGGTACTTTACTTGAAGGAAAAGTAGTTTTTACTTAACTGCAAAGGTCCACTTAATTTGTGAAAAATATATGGTTAAAATTAGTTAAGCTTAATTCTAAAACATCAAATTAAAATTTAAAATTTTTTGTCTAATACAACTCTTATTGCCTTTAATCCTGGGACACACCGTATACATAAGGTGACTGGGAAAGGTCTAGACATACTTTAGCGATGAATTCTACTGACCCTAAAGATGGAAAAAATTTATGTAGACACTGGTTCTAAAACGCTTGCTTACGGAGTTACAGCCTCCTGAAGATGGAACAGTTCAATTACGCTTTTAAGTATTATTTCCGCCATAAATTTAACTGTTTGTTCAAATTTTATGTGGACATATTACTAGTGATGATTTACAATTTCAGTTTTTACGTTTAAATTCGTCGACTAAAGGGAATGTGGGAGTGCTCGACGTATCATTTAGAGAATTTTTATTTTATAATTCAATTGCGTTTTTTATTTACCCCACACATATTTTAAATTTCATCCACATTGGTCTATCTGCTCAGGAGATGCTTGAAATGGAACAAATAATTTTTTTTCATAAAATTAATACTACAGTATATTATAAAGAAAGTACTTTGTACTTTGTTAATACTTTCATAATATACTGGACCTAAACGACGGGAGAGTAATAAAGAGCGCTGCTGAATTTTTAAAATAAGTTTTTGGATTTTGATTTAAAAAGAATTGTTGTTTTATGAGCGACATCTAATAGTGATTATGTTAACTAGTTCTCAACACACTAGTTATTGAGGTTATGTGATGAAATTAATGTAAATAATAACAAAAAGAACAAGGTGATAAACTATTAGATTTAATAATGAGTAACCAAAACCCTCCGGGAAATCCTGGAAACGCAGAAGATGATGAATTAACACTACCAAGAGCAAGCATTAATAAAATGATAAAGGAACTTGTACCATCTGTTCGAATTGCAAACGAAGCCCGAGAACTTGTCCTAAACTGTTGCACCGAATTCATTCACTTATTGAGCTCAGAAGCCAATGAAATTTGCAACCAATTAAATAAGAAAACTATAAATGCAGAACATATTCTAATGGGTATGTATGTAACGAACTAAAGTAATAATATGTATTTGGTTGTTTGAAAGCAATTTAATGGTCATTATCTCTGCAGCTTTAGATCGATTAGGTTTTGGAGATTATCAAGCTGAAGCAGAAGCTGTGCTAAAAGATTGCAAAGCAGTAGCAGCGAAACGTAGACGACAAAGTACTCGTTTAGAAAATTTAGGAATACCCGAAGAGGAGTTACTACGCCAACAACAAGAACTGTTTGCAAAGGCAAGACAGGAACAGGCATTTGCGGAACAGCAACAGTGGGAGCAATTACAAGCTGCAGCGCAACAAGCACAAACTTCTGCTCTTCCGACAACGGATGATCAGGATGATTATTCTTAATTTTTTTGTGTTTAAATAATTAATGGCAACAATTTTGGCGTAATATATGCGTTTTGTGTTTATTATTGTACAGATAAATGTTGTTTTATTTTGCCCCGTCCCTTTAAAAATCCTTTGTTTAGGGAATTTTGTTTTTCAACAATAGGGTAACATTTTACTGAAATATTTGCGTTGGCAATAGCTGGTTGGAAGTTACTACAAATGATTATCTAAAATGTCTGCTGAAGCACTTGATACCTTGTGCATATTTCGTGCAATTTAATTTAATTATAGCTTTGCTGTGCTTCAAAGTGTTGTTTGCTCAAAGCAGGTGAGTAACTAGTTTCATAAAAGTCTTGCGTCAACTATAAAAACCGTGCGATTTTTCGTAATTTACACTTAATCTGCAAATATTGATAGGTGGTGCAGATCCGCCGTGCAGTGGTTCGAATCTGGGCATGATCAATAATTTTTTATTTTGTGTAAATTGCACAATACTCTTATTTAATAAAAATACTTGGCTTATTAATGTTTCTTTAATTTCTGGAAAAATTTAAATTATTCCACGTGCTATTTACGGGACAAGAAAGGTCACGGTTTATCCATTATCCATATTTTAGTTACGTTACGTTTCCTTTAGTTAATTCGTTGGCTGATAATTAATTATTTATGTTGTTACATGATAAACTGTATTTTCAGATAGATATATTTTTTTCTTAGTTTTTAAGATATTTTCCTCGGATGTTCTAAGTTATGATATAATGTTGATATTGTCAGGGTGGAGATATGGGTTGAAGTGCGGTGTTTTGCAATTTATGCTATTTATTCTAGGGTTCAAATCCTTGCATAAGCTAAAATTTTTTTACGGTATAAATTAAGTTTAACACATTAATTTAAGAATAAAGTGAAAATAAATACTTCAAATATATTTGTTTATTTTATATAACACAGGGTGTTCGAAAATTCAATTCCAAAATACTGTTGTTTTTCCATGCTTTAGTGTATACTGTATAGGAAAGTTATAAATTTGATGCAAATGTTCGCTTTTTTTTTCAAAATAAACTGTATATAATACTAAAACCTCCGAGATCGAACTTATATAACCAATAGCAGCAGAGGAAAATTCAAAATACAGCAAATAGTAAATAATAATTGGAGATTTTTTATTTCAAAGTTATTTTGAGAACCGAAAACAATGTAAGTAGATAAAAAAATTTAACTAGTTACCTACTTATTTTAACATTTCAAAATTGAAAGCATTATATTGGTTTGCACGTAAATAGGAATAAATATTAACGTAAATAAGTACATTCTAAATCAACCTCTTTATTAATCAACATGTATTAAATGCACATTTATTAATTTTCATAAACTACCAGAAGTACCTCCACAAAAATATCTTAACTCACGACGTCACGCTCAAATGAAAAAACGAAATTCAAAATTTTTAAAAACTGAGGATTGACTGCTTTGTTTTAGAAACTTGACAATCGACGGTTGCTCAACCTATTGAAGAAAATTACTACATAAAATCAAATATATTAAACCTCATGATGGGATCTTCTTTACCGGCAAACTGCGTTTACCGCCACCTATGAATGCACTATTACAAATACATGTAGTGTTTGGCAGTGGGAAACTTTCCATCGGAAACTAAAAAACATTGAAAGTTTCTCGGGCAACTGGAGACGTTCCAAAATAATGGAAACTTTATATTTTATCGACTACGTATTTAGTACAAATGAAATAAAAAAGCTGTTTCAAGATGCATCAATGCGTTTACCTATGTTTTTATGACATTATTACCTAAAATTTACAAGTTCAATCTCGACTCTCGACTATACAGAGTGGCTAGGAAAACCCCGGCCACTTTTCTTGCGGCGGTCAAGAGATGGCGCTTTAGTAAAGAAAAATTAAATTAAAATACTGACAACAACGCAGAATCCGAGACGTTTTAGTTGTTTTGATTTAATATGGGGCGTATTTAATAACTAAAACGTCTTGAATTCTGCGTTTTGCCAGTATTTTAATTTAATTTTTCTTTACTAACGCGCCATCTCTTGACCGCCGCAAGAAAAGTAGCCGGGGTTTTCCTAGCGACTCTGTATTGTATTGGTTCATATGGCCTCATACTTGTTCTTTTATCCCCCAAATATATCAACTCGATGTCGAAATCCTTGAACAATAATGCAGGTTTAAATTAACTACTTCCGTAATTGCAATTTGCAAGTTGCACGTCTAAACTTAAAAATACTCAATGTTTCTGTTTTCCATATTGTGGAAAGTCGGCGTTTTTGGCACGGTCGGCGAAATGTCAAATGTATGTTGGTCGACGTTTTGGGCTTAGTCGGCGAAATGGACCTCAAATAGTAGTCGGCGTTTTGGACATCTAAAATATAGAGCCGGGGTTTTGGGCATTCGGCGAAATGTCCAGGTCCCTTTGAACGCAACTGTACAATCAACCTCAGTGGTGCAGAGGCGTGGACTAGACCCCTGGACGGGGTTTTGTTTTCGTCCGGTCTGCCCGAGGCCCGTGGATATCTTTCCATGTCCGTCCCGGCCCACCCAACTCTAAATCAATAAATTTTTTGGGTCTAGGACACTTCGCCCAAGGCCTACAACGACCAACACTATATAAAATTCCAAAGAAGTTTCACAACCCCCAAGGGGACACTTCGACCTGAATAGGAGGGTCATAATGTTTACTATGACCATAACGCCCAAGCTGCTGCAGGTTCATAAAACCCAATGTGCACAACGCCCAATTATTTTATAGGACCACAACGACCAAAAAGAGGCCCATAATGCCCACTTGCGCTCGTGTAATATCGGTCTTGTTACTCAGAAATCAGAGGGACACAACGCCCAAATTCCTATAGATCTTTGCTGTACTTAAGATTTTTACTTTCCTATACATTCAGTACATATAGGAAAGTATTGATTTTATGCAAATTTTTGAAATCGAACATGTTTTTTCAGAAAACTTAAGTATAAAGTTTGCAATCTTTATAAATGATGGAAGCCCAACCCAATGCAAGTCGAAAGTCACCATTAAAACCCAATAAACGCCCAACGTCATCATCGCCAATAAAAGGCACACCAAGTACAAGCTCAACTTCCACCACATCAACTTCAAAGGTTCTGATAATAACACCTGAACAAATCGCCAAATTAGGTCTTACACAGCAACTTAATAAAGTGGTACAGTCGCAAGTCAGCGCGAAGCTTCCAACCACACTTTCAAAATCAGGAACTGAACCAGACGTTCCTAAGAAGAGAAATGTTAGAGTTTCAAAAATTACTATAATTAATCCAAAATCAAGTGAGGGTGGTAACTGTGACCCCGAAAAGTCATTCAAAAATAGGGCGAGAGGAGCATCAGATACGTCGGTCAAAAGTGAAGTGGCAAGCTTAATGAAAAATAAACTCTCAAATCTGCTGAAAGCGCGCGAGACGTCATCTACTTCCCATATCCCAACGTCAAGTTTCAATAATAGTGACATTAAAAGTGCAAAGGATGATCATCATCATGGAGCAAAGTTAGAAATGTTAGGAAGGAAGCGAAAAGGAGAGAACTTGGAGATTTCATCGTCAAAAATTGTTAAAAACTTAGATGATGATGATGATGATGATGTTGTTCTTGTAGATTATCCAGTAGATGTAAAAGCATTACCTGAAGAGCATTCAACAAAGCTTAAAAAAGAAGGGTCAAAATCTGTAGCTAAATCAGAAAATCAAACTGTATCGGTGATTGTTAAAAATGAAAACCGGGGACAAAATGTAGTCGGATTGTCGCAAATTAGAACGCCTACAAATCCAAGTGAAATAAAAACAAATGAGATTGAAGTTCGAAGATCAAAAATTAAATTGGCTCCCAATATTTTAAGTGCTAAAAGGGTCTCTGTACAATTAAATGCGAAAAGTTCTGTACCTGCAAAGGAAAATAAAATTAATGCTGAAATACAAGAGCCAAAGGAAGAACCATTTGAAATACCTGTAAATTTTACACCACATTCATGCGAAGATGTAAAACCAAAAATTCATGTTTTGAGTAATGAACAAATTTCTTTACCCCACACTTACATAGAAAGTTTAAAGTTTAAACCCGATAAGAGTTCTGTATCTCATTCGACTCCGCTTTTTATTTCTAAATCATCCAATTCAAGTACTTCTAACATCAGTGATGTAAAACCGGTAATCAATCTTGTAAGCAAAGAAAATAATGAAAAAATGAAGATTCATTTAAAAGAAGAACTCCCTGATAGTGAGCCCTCTGATGGTACTATAGCTTCAAAATCACATTCTCTAAAACATGAGGAGGTCTTGGTTATATCAGAGCTCCCAAAAACCGACAACGAAAAAGCCTCTGTCTCAAAATCTGCAACAGTTAATTCAGAAACCATCATAAACATTGAAAACTTGAATAGACATTTTATAGATAAAGACACGATTATTTTGATTAACGATTCGCATATTTCTAACGTATTTAGTGATGGTGAGAATGAGGAAGTGGCAGGAAACTCAAAAAACTCATCACATACTAATGTCGAAAATGTAATAATATCCGAATCAGACAATAAACCGAATTTATCAGTCATTGATCTTACTGAAAGTGCTGAAGATGGAGAGTTACAAAAGAGCTCACAGAATTTTCCGCTAATGAAATCGGGGTGTATTAAAAATTTTGCTACACAAATAAAAAACAAACTTGAAATTACAGATTACAGTACCGTAAAGAAAGATTTAAAAAATAGCAGCGTGAAGAAGCTTTACAGCAGAAAAAGTAGTTTATCTACCAATCTTACAGTAGTAAAACAACATTCCAAGGAAAATCCTGAATCTTCGACTACAGAAAAATCAGATCTAAGAGCAAATCCTGAACGTAAGTCTGAAATCTCCCAGTCATTAAAAATAGAAGTACCTGTTAAAACTGAACCGTCAGTTAAAGAAACTTACAACAAAAAACGTAATTTATTCACTAATGTTGCAATAAATGAACATACAAAAGAGAATCCTGAATCTTCGACCACAGAAACATCAAAAAATTTTAGCACAAGTTTAGAACTTAAGTCTGAAATCTCCCAGTCATTAAAAATGGAAGTACCTGTTAAAACTAAAATGTCGGTTAAGGAAACTTACAACAGAAACCGTAATTTATCCACTAATGTTGCAGTAAATGAACATACAAAAGAGAATCCTGAATCTTCGACTATAGAAAAATCAAAATGTTTGAGCACAGATTCAGAACTTAAGTCTGAAATCTCACAGTCATCAAAAATGGTTCCCATTAAAACTGAAACGTCGGTAAAGAAACCTTACAGCAGAAAACGTAGTTTATCTGCAAATCTTGCAGTAAATGAACATTCAAAACAGCATTCTGAATCTTCCATCGCGGAAAAATCAAAAAATCTGGCTACAAATCCAGAGTCTAAGTCTGAAATACCACAGTTATTAAAAATGAACATACCCGCTAAAACTGAACCAACAGTTATAAAAACTTACAGCAGAAAACGTAATTTATCCACCAATCTTGCAATAAATGAAAAATCAAAAAATCTGGATACAAATTCAGAATCTAAGCCTGAATTCCCTGATTTATTAAAAACCAAAGCGGCAATTACAAGTAATAATGAAACTAATAACGCAGAAGTTCAAAACAAAGAAGATGGTTCCATCACAGAACATCAAATTAAAGCTCAGGAAGAAACAATTGACATTATAAAACCTGAGAATCCTGAATCTCCGAGAACAGAAAAATCAAAAAATCTGGATACAAATTCAGAATCTAAGCCTGAATTCCCGTATTTATTAAAAACCGAAGCGTCAATTACAAGTAATAATGAAACTAATAACGCAGAAGTTCAAAACAAAGAAGATAGCTCCATCAGGGAACATCAAATTAAAGCTCAGGAAGAAACAATCGTAATTATAAAACCTGCACCAAAAAAGCGAGGTCGCAAGAAGAAATCGGAAATGGTTAAAACAGAAACAATTGAAATGGTTAAAACAGAAACAATTGAAATTCAAAATAATTTACCTGAGCCAGAAGTAGAAACAAGTAGAAGAGGACGCAAAAGAAAGGTTGTTGATTACTTTGCGTTATCGGAAGGTTTTGATTCACCGGATTCTACAGAATATGAAGCAAATAAACCAAAAAGAAGTACAAATTTATCACTTTCTGAAAGTGTGGATGAAAAGGATGAGATTGTTGAAATTGATACCGTAATTTCTTGTAATCTGAATGATAATTCAATCAATTGCACTTACAGTGCACAAGAAATATCTCCACTTCCAAAAGAAACTCCTCCGAAACGTAAAAGAGGTCGACCTCCACGAATAAAAGTGATTGATAACATTACATCGATACAGGAAAAAACAAGTGAAATTGATTCAACTAGCACAAAGAAAACAATTGAAAACAATCCAAGCGAAGCAGAAAAAACCAAAGACGCACATCTAACTGACACAGAAACTAGTGAAATTGGTCCCGCTGATGTAGATAAAACAAGTGAACTTTCTTCAACAAACATCAAGAAAACAAACGATAACAATACAATTGACACTCAAAAAACAAGTGAAGTATCTTCATCTACCAATGAAACAAGTATAATTAAAAAGAAAAAGGGTCGACCTAAAGCGAAAGAACCCAGTTTGACCAAAAAAATTTTTAATACACTTTTTGACCACATCAACACTTCTACCACTTTAGAATCAGACAAAGATGAAGCACCGAATGAAACTAATGTGGGGAATACAGAACTAATAGCAAATACTTCAACGATTGAAACCATTATTGTTGAACCAGATTTAATAGATGCCAGTGTCGAACCGCAGTCAGATAAAAAGCAAAGGTAAGCAATTATTTATTTAATAAAAATAGATAGTAATGTAATATTTCTTTTAAATTAATGTTGTTACTTATTCAAATTAAAATCTTATAGAAAAACAAAGAAGCGAGGCAGAAAAAGGGGAAATTTTAAATCTGTTTCTATAGAAAAACCATCGGCTACCTCTAGTGATGGCTCAACTGTAACGTGTGCTGTTTGCGATAAAGGAGTAACAAAAAGTAATTGGGGAAATCACAAATTACGTTTCCACAATAACTTAGCTTGGAAAGTTGGAGATCCCCCACTAGTAAGTTCAATAATATAAATTAAACACGCCGCGAAAATCCTTTAGTTTTATAATTGCACCTAAATGTGCAGTCTTAACTGCTAAGCAGGCACTGACAGTACAGATTAAAAAAATATTTTTCCTTCTGAGGATGGTTTCTTAACAGCTAAAATATACAGGGTAATTTTGGGAACCGGGCCACTATTGCCAACTTTTTTATTTTTAAAGATACAAAGTTGGTTAAATTAGGAAAAACCTGTAACTTTTTCCTATGGCTATGATGGTGTGTATCACCTTTTTAAGTTATTTGTTAAAACGACTTTTTTTTTTAACGGAACACCCTGTATTTTTTTATATTTTTGAATTACAAATTTTATTCTCTTTAAAACCGTATTAGGTCAAATTATGATTAAATTAACAAATAAAATCATATTTTAACTTTTAATGGTTTAATAACATAATCGTAACGGCCGTGAAACAAAATCTACTTGTTTTATGGTATAGGTCAAAATATCATTAAATTAACATGTATAAGAGTAATTATTATAGTAACTACTCTTACTGGGCACTATCATTATCTAGACAGGCATATTTTAACTTTTAATACTTTAATAACATCAGTGCAACAGCCGCGAAACGAAAGGTAGAGTTTGCTTGTTTTATTGTTTCTAGTTTGACATTTAGCAGTTGTGCTAATTTTATTTACCATATAAGATTACATTGGCCCCCACGGTCACCTGACATGAATTGCTAGATTTTCTTCTTTGGGAATATCTACAGGATAATATT
Source organism: Ctenicera cuprea (assembly GCA_958336395.1). Lineage (NCBI taxonomy): Eukaryota > Metazoa > Arthropoda > Insecta > Coleoptera > Elateridae > Ctenicera > Ctenicera cuprea. The sequence continues at coordinate 15,258,713 of OY284487.1, read as the reverse complement.
TATTGAGATAGATACAACAGTGTAGAGATTTAGTCGCATTCATTACAAATGCATTGTAAACATTGCCCACGGAATGCTTCGTCCAGCTTCGAATACTGTAGTTCAAGAATTTACTGCTATCTAGATAATAATAGTGCCCAATTTGAACAGTTACTATAATGATTACTCTTATACATATTAATTTAATGATATTTTGACCTATACCATAAAACAAGTAGCTTTTGTTTCACGGCTGTTACGATTTATGTTACTAAACCATTAAAAGTTAAAATGTGGCGTTATTTGTTAATTTAATCATAATTTGACCTTACACTTAAAAAAATAAAATAAAGTGTCCAATTCAAAAATATAAAAAAATACAGGGTGTTTCGTTTAAAAAAAAGTCATTTTATCAAATAACTCAAAAACGCGATGCGCAATTGTTTTTTCGTTTTCATCATCGTAACCAGAAGAAAAAGTTAGACCTTTTTCCTAATTTAACCAACTTTGTATCTTTGAAAATGAAACAGTTGGCAATAGTGGCCCGGTTCCCAAAATCACCCTGTATATTTAGCCACTGACAGTACAGTACGGATTAAAAAAATATTTTTCCTATTGAGGATGGTTCCTTAACAGCTAAAATATATACACTGTGACCATAAAGTAACCCCCCCCCCCCAACTAACTTTTGAACGACTTGATATTTTTCTACAAAATTTGGTATGCTGTAATGGCAAATTAAATACTATTTTTCAGACCATATTAAAATTTTAGATCATCCAAAATGGCGACTGGGCGCCATTTTGAAATTTTTTTTTAAATAGAAAGGGGGGTCGAGTGACACCTCATTTGAAAGGTCTTTTAATTATGCGTCTGATCCTAGAGTTTCAAAGAAAAATATTCAGCCATAACAAAATGGCGGATTTTAAACAAATGGACTCACTCAATTCAAAATTGTTTTGATTTTCTTACACAGGGTCGACTGACACCCCATTTGAAAGGTCTTTTAGTTCTGCGTTTGATCCTAGAATTTCAAAGAAAAATATTGAACCATAACAAACTGGCGGATTGTTATTAACCAATGGACTCACTCAGTTTGATTTTCTTATCCAGTAGTCCACTTTTTCATTTGCAGGACTAAATTTTCCCAGAAATATCTCAGGTGGCTTGAAATAATATTGAAAACGTTATGTTTCAACAAGACGGTGCGCCGCCTCATTATTATAGGCCTGGTTCTTACTTTCTCAACGGACATATTTTTGGCAGATCGATTGTTAGGCGGGGGCCTGTAGAATAGCCGGCTCACTCCCAAGATTTAACTTTCTTAGATTTTTTGTATGGGAGCATCTGAAATCGAAAATGTACAGAACCCGTCCAGAGACAATTGAAGAACTGCAGCAACGCATTACAGAAGTTTGCAGAATTATCACTCCAGAAACTTATGAAAATGTAAGGCAGGAATTTCCTAACCGACATTTTATGTGCCAAGAAGTGAATAGTAAACATTTCGAACACTTAATTTAATTAATTTAAGCTTTAATTCTTAGTTTTTTTAAATAGACTTCTTTATCTTCAAACATTGTCATTTTGTTATGGCTGAATATTTTTCTTTGAAACTTTAGGATCAGACGCAGAATTAAAAGACCTTTCCAATGAGGTGTCACTCGACCCCCCTTTTTATTTAAAAAAAAATTCAAGATGGCGCCCAGTCGACATTTTGGATGATACAAAATTTTAATATGGTCTCAAAAATAGTATTTAATTTCCCATTACAGCACACCAAATTTTGTAGAAAAATATCAAGTCGTTCAAAAGTTAATTGGGGGGCGGGGGGGGGGGGTTACTTTATGGACACAGTGTATTTAGTTGCACAGGCAAATATACATATAACAGTTCATGTAAAAACTAAAGGGTTTTCACTGCTTTTTAATAAAAGTTTAACTTATACAGGGTGAGTCAATAAGACTTCACTAATAAAATCTGCATGAGTCGTATTTCCACAGATTAAATTAAATTTTTCCGTTAAATGTTAGTCAAGATCATGTGCTATCCTCCAGATATTTTAAAGTTGAATTAGGTTATACAGAGTGATTGCTGCAACGGTGAAAAATTTTCCTACTTTAATGTGTCATAATTCGATTTTTTTATGTAGACCAACCTGTATAATTTTACATAGTTTGCTTTAGCTTTTTGTGCTCTATTAATTTTGTTAACCAATGGATTTTTTCTAAGACTAACGGTTTTCCAGAAAATTATATTTTAAGGAAAAATTAGGGCGTTTCTAAAACTCCAGATGACTGGGAAAGGTAGCAGCTTGAACGAACAGAAACATTTTTTGTCAGGTGTAGTACATAACACCTCTAAAAGTCACGACTTTAATAACACCCGGTATAATTTATTGTCACAATTACTTAAGTTTGCACTTGTAGAAATATGCCTTACAGGCATGAGTGCTCAGCTACCACTGCCTGTTCTTGTGGTAGTTATTGACCACCCACTAGAACGGTACACAGGGCGGTACTCAGAACAATTCCCAACATGCCACCCTCTTTGAAAGGCTATCTTTCAATAGGGAGCATTCTACAACAGTTCCAACGTTTTAATTGAGACTTATCAAGCGTAAGGACGGACTGTGCTGTATTTGCCGGTGAAATTGAATAGATAACATTGAACTGTTGTTCCTCCAATTTCATGACAATCCTCCTGTATTTAATTATGCTTAATTGCTGTTGTATCTCTACTGCTTTGTGCACAGTACTTGCACCTGTGATGACATCATCCACATAAAAATCTTATTAAAGCGGCTCGAAGGACCAACGGTTATGTTGGAACGAGTAAATGAGAATTATTTTCTTTTATAATTTACTGTCGCAATGACCAGTTTATACTTGTAGGAATGTGCCTTACTGGCATGAGTGCTAAGCTGCTACTGCCGGTTCTTGGGGTAGTTGTTGACCACGCACTAGAACGGTTCAACAAACACTTTGTATAACCAAATTCAACTTGAAAATATTTGGAGTATAGTACATGATATTGACTAACATTTAACAAAAAACGTGTATTTATTCTATGGAGACACAACTCGAGTAGATTTTATATTGTGACGTCAGAGTTTTGGGCAATAGTTGTATAACACGGCAAGGCCACAACGCAATTTTCAAAACCAAACCTATTTAGAAAAGCCAAAAAAGGCGAATAAGAATATACAAACATATACAGGGTGTTTTTTTAAGAATATGAACTGACATGCCAATTTTATATGGCACCCCCTGGTATAATTGAAAACACCGCAGATTGTTTGACTCACCCTGTTATAAAAGACTTCTGCTGAATCAATCAAACTTGAACTGCAAAATTGGATTTGGTTTTAGGATCTTAATGACCAGAAGTTTGTAATGAGTGTCCTGTCAGACATTTATAAACGTCGAAAGCCTTTATATTGTGAAAAATGTGGAGATTCAAAAAAATCAGTTCTTGGTTATCTCTCTCACAAATCTATGTGCCAAAAATCAACTGAACAAGTTACAGCTATGCGAGTTAAATGTGAGTTTTGCGACAGATCTGTATTGCCTGTCAGTATGAGTGCACATTTAAAATTTTGTAAAGGAAATGAATCCGAAAACAATGTTAACTGCGAAGGAAATAATTCTCAAGAAATACCTGAGGAATTTCTGGTGCAAGGCAAGCGACAAGCTGCAAAAAAGTAAATAAAATACTGCAACTAAAAATTTGTTTATTAACAGTTGTGTGAAATTTTTAGAGCCCACAGTTTAATAAAATCACTTAAGGATGATGGTACTATAGAAACAGTTGAAGGCAAATCAAAAAAAGTAAGTAATGCATAATTTTTTATTTTATTTTTTGATTTAAAAAATTTTAGACACAAAGGTGGTACGTGAATTTTGATTTTCAACCAACTTATTTTGGAACGAAACGTTTTCGTACTGAAATTATTAAAAATGGCACAGCTAAGTGTCGTTTTGCAGAATGCAGATTTGAGACGTCCGATGTGGATGAACTCTCCAATCACATTTATGCTTGTGATAAAAAACCTACAGAGGTATTTATTATGAGGAATAATATAGTATGATTAATTTAAATTTTGATTATGGTTTAGGGTTACACATGTAAATTTTGTATTAAACCGTTCAGAACTGAAAATGATGTATTAGACCATTTAAAAGAAGAACATACAAGTACACTTAAGCCAGATGAAACATCACCCTATGAAGATTATAGTGAAGGGGAGGATTTTGATGAAGATGAATTACTTGATGAATATAACGACGATGGTGATAAAATAGTTAATAAAAATAAACCGGTCATGTATAACAGAGCTAATTGTGAGTATTAAATATGAAGTGAAAGTCGAAAATAGTTGAGTGATCTGTGATATTATAATAAACAATAATTCATGAACTTTTAAGTCTTGCTAATGTTTATTATTACGTTGTGTTAAACTGTACAGAAAGAAGTATTCAAAAAATATGGCATAGAACAATTTGCAGAAATGCATTTTTTTGGAGAAAAGTAAGTTACTGTAAGATTCTTATTTGCCTAGTTTATGTGTATACGGGGGAGAGAACGTTGCTTAAATGACGAAAGAATTTTTGATTTTTTTTGCATTTTTAGTGGTGGGTGCAGAAAAATAATTGAACATCTAGTTTAAGATAAATTCAACGAAACATATCTTACTTAATGTATAACTCTATACCATACCGTATCTTGAAGGATAACATTTTTTTAACTGAATAATTGAGTTTGAGTTTCATAATTTTGGACAAATTAAATCTATCGTTTATAAAGTATATTTATCAGTTATCCAAAGAAGTAAATTTTAATACTTCTAATACAGGGTATCCCAGGCATCATTACTGGGCCATGTATCTCCTTTATTATTGGAAATATCTTAATTAAACCTTATATATTCTAAATTGAGAGCAAAAAGTGATATATCTCCTCTAACATAATACACTTCACCGCAAAATTAAGGGATCAGAAACTCGTCGGTGAACAACACTGCTGCCCATTCTTCATCTCCCCAGTTCAAATGATCATGAGCAAATGCTAAACGTAGCCTCCGGTGAAGGGGGGTCAAAATTGGGCCGGTTGCAGGAGGTCTTGCCTTCATACCAGCATCCTGTAGTCTCCTCAATACGGTATCGCAGCTAATGACTGTTCCGGTGGATAGTTGAAGATCATTCCTCAGCAATCGAGCAGTGATGAACCTTTCACGTCTCGCTGTTACGACCAAATACCGGTCTTCACGCCTGGTGGTTTTCTTTTTACGACCTTGGCCAGGTCTCCTGCTATAATTCCCTGTCATTCGAAACCGCCGAGACACTGCAAATCACTGACTGCGCAACCAAAAGCCTTGCAGCAACTTCTCTCTGTGTATAGTCTTCCTCGAGCAGTGTGACCACTTTAGATACATCTACCTCCGAAAGATAATTTCTCTGGACATTAGCTGCCATTTATTTTGATTTAAGTCACTGTATCAATTGTTCAGAACACCCTAACAGGCAACTTTTAATTACAAAACTTATGCAATTTCTGCAGTATTTCTTATTAAGCAGCATTTTTGTGATATCTTAAGAAATGAATGTCCCTAAAGTAGCGATAACTAGTCCTATCTTTATTGCGTATGAGTTTCATAACAATATTTTCAACGATAAAAAAAATATAGCACTTTTATTTCTGATCCCTTAATTTTGCGGCATAGTGTAGTAAATTCTTTTCTAAATTTTACAATTTTTTACGTAAAAGTTGTGTTAATTATTTTAATTTTAAAATGGTAGTGGCGATGTCACTTCAATTTAACTCTCAATTGAAAATCTACTGCAGTTGTTTTTTTTACTTAGTTTTATCAGCAGCGGTATCGTTTATTGTTAATTTGTGTAAATAAATCTTGGTAAGTTAATTTGACAGAAAATTAAGTATTTTGTTGAAGTATTTGTTATTATTCCTGTTATTTTTGTCACTGTTTTTATAAAAATGGATTACGCTAGTTCAGAGAAGGTTAGTATGTTGGTTCAATAGAAGAATTAGGGCAGAAATATTGTTGAATGTTAAGGGAAAACGATTTCTGAACCATTTAGAGTGTTGCCACATCCCAGAATCATAATGAAAGCAATTGTGAACCATTGTTACAGGCACCTAACTAAAGGTAGGTTCGCGCTCGCCCAGTTAACAACTAAAAATTAAATCAATTTTCTTATAATCACACTGCTTCTAAAAATAAAATTTATTGTTTTTTATATTCTTGTAACCATCTAAATTGTGTCCAAATTTCATGACAAAGCAAATCAGTCTATTTGTCTCATTTTCGATGTGTTATATGGGTAACTTTGTTAATATTATAGTTATAATAAAACCGTTTGCATGTTATGTGGCCGATTTTATAAGAAGAATTCAATGGTAAAAATAAAAATACAAAATCTTTTGTTTTTGAGCTATAGTCAAAAATTGAAATTTTTAACGTTTCTATTGGGTGTTATATCTCATTTGTTTCTCATATTACAAAATGCTATTATGATTTTTAATAGATTTTATTGTGTAGATTACAGTGGCATGCTCAGATTTTTTATATTTGCAATGGTTTTTGGATTACAACACAAACATGCATTTTTCAGTGGGAATCATAGTCGCTTTTGACATCATTTAAAGGGAAATTTTAAGAGCTTTTTTAAAAATATATACTTTGCTATACTTAATTTTCAAAATAATTGAAATATTAGATTGTGGTTCAAATTGATGTAGTTTCAAAATAAATAGTGAGCCATGAAACATTAAAAAAAATGCCAGTGGTAAGTTTACATAACATACATTTAACTTTGATAACAAACAATAGTTAATGTAATTAATAAATAGTAAGATTATTAAAAATAAAGGCATTTGTTTCTTGTAAATTTTGTTTCATGACTCGGTATTTATTTTAAAATTACACCAATTTATACAATATATTTAATATATCAATTATTTTGAGAAATTAGTATAGCAATCTATATATTTTTCAAAAACTGTAAAAAAAAATTTTTAATGATGTCAAAGTCGACACGATTCCTGTTTAAAAAAATGCATGTTTGTGTTGTAACGCAAAAACCATTGCACATATGAAAAATCTGAGTATGCCAGTTTCATCTACACAAAAAAAACTATTAAAAATCATCTTGGCAGCATTTTTTAATATCTAAAAATAAATGAGCTATAACACAACCAATAGAAATATTAAAAATTTCACTTTTTAACTGTAACTCAGAAACAAAAGAAGATTTTATATTTTTGTTTCTACCACTAAATTCGTCTTAAAAATTGACCCAATAACTTGAGAACGCTTTTTACATAACTATAATATTAACAAAGTTACTCATATAACTACATTAAATGAGACACCCTGTACATGCTTACACCCATCGAATTTACAGCGACAAAAAATAACAACAAATGGGTAACTTTTTTATTGTGAATTGTCTTGAAAGGTGTACTGCAAAAAAGCTTTGTCCCAAAACCTAATTGACATAAGCAATTTTTACCGGGTATTCAAAAAAGAGTTTATTTATTTTTGGTTTTAAGTAAACTACGTTTTTTGCTGTTGTATTTGATAATTCGAAAATGTTTGTAAATAATTTTTTATTACATATTAATAGCGTTGGCTGTAGATGTTAAGTATTTTATGGACAATTACAAATAATCAAAAAATAATTATTTGGCCACTTTATATTTAATAAAAATGTCATAAGAACATAAATAAAAATAAAAAATTATTTAAAAAAAAAGGAATTTTTTGGGACTTGTACCCAGGATCTTCACATTAGTAGACAAATACTCTACCTGAAGACCACTGTCACCTAAAACATTTTTCTGACTGCATGGATATTAAGATAATCGTGTGCTGTAATAAAATCTGTAAATAGCCCACTTTGATTCTTACGTAATTTAATATGATATTTAAAATATAACCGCTACAACATGAAACTTTTATTATAATTGCAATGATAAATTTAAAAAAAAAGATAGTTTGCTTCAAAACAAAAATAAGGAAACTCATTTTTGCAACCCCCTGTATAAGCTACCTAAAAATTGCTTATGTTAATAAGTTTGATGCAGATTTTTTAATTCATGATAAAAAAAATACCCGCACAAAAATGGCAGAATAGTTTTGGACTAGAAGTTGTTATTCCTTTTCTTTCGCCCAGCCTAGAAGACTAGTTACGATCCTGCATTGTTATAACTAACAGTTATTAATTAAATTTTTAATATTTTAATCTGAAATTTGTTGTTTCGTTATTGTCATAGTACTATATTATGTAGTTCTTGTTGCATTTATGTGGATAATGAAGTTTAGTGCTGTTGTTTTGTGTTATTTTGTTTGGTACTGACCGCTGTTATGTTGATTCTTATTTTTTATGTTGTTAGAAGTACAAACTTATAAATATTTGTTGTTAAAAATTGAATGATCAACAATTGCACTAGATATTGTTTTGAGAGTTAAATTCAAGTGAAACTTTGTATAAAATTTAATGCTGTTCGCAGCATTATACTATTATACTCACTTTGTTCTTATTTAGAAATATATGCAGATACCATTTTACTGGAAGCATAGGTAACTAATAAGTGCGACAAAGAACGGAGATAATGCGCGGGCCAAATTGGGATTTACTTATCCATGGATACTTTTACATTAAACTTAAAATTCATCTATCTATTTTCAATTTATGACTTTCCATGGATATGTGAACTCCCACCTGGTCCTCCTATTATCTCTCTTCCTTGTCGCACTCGTTAGTTGTCCATGCTTCCAGTAAAATAGTGACAATCTGTATATGAGGTTTAGGTTGGTTAACTTCAAAAATAAAAGAGATATTTGACCTGCTGGGACACTGTATAGTCAAATGTGTAACTAAAATTAAGACTTCTAGCAAATTGTTCTATTCCAAAAAAAAAAGATTTAGAGAACTATATTTAGTCAGTAGAGGATTCTTTGTAATATTTATTTTGTTAATAATTAAATATATTAATCATGCTGTAATATTTATTTATTTTTAGTAATGCATGGTATAAAATTTTTATTGAAACACAGATTTTGTGCACCTGGTACACACATAGCGTACCCACCAGCATTGGATTGGACACTAAAATTGTAAGTTAAAATTTTGATCAAAGAGTGTGCAGATATTTCTTATGTGACGATCTTATTTTTTTTTTCTATTTTAGCTGCAAACAAAATTTTTCCATAACAAATCTTTTTCCTAACTGGAGGACAACTTTGCTAAATTGGGAAAAATTACAGCCAAGAATGATTGCTAATTATCTGCCACATTTGAAATATTCTGCCTGCACTACTATGATCGAAAATAAAAACTTTGTGGATCCGCTTAAAATCGATCATGAATGGAAAAGGTACAAGTTGTTTGAAGCGAATATGTTGAACAATGGTAAGTTGTGTAGGTAGATTAGAAATCTGTACAGGGTAAGTCATTTAAGTGTCGCCGCCCCACTATTTCCTAAACTATTAAGATTATAAATACCGAAGTGAAGTTCGACATGCTAGTAACTTATATCCAAACAGATCGAAATTGTCAGCTTGCTGCCCTCAATTATTTTCATAACTTTCCAGAAAGAGCGCAGCTGCATAGGAGCTATTACCAAAAAATAATTCGAAATTTATTAAATTATGGCAGTTTTGAATTTCCACTAACTTATCTTGCTTGTTAATGCCACAATTGTTTAACAAACACAGGCACATACAGAAAGTGACAGTTTGAATAACACAAAAAAAATAATGATATTTGCATGTTCATCTATTTTTACTGTCAGCATCTAAGCTTACTATTTGTACTGAAAAATAAATTTATGAGTTTAAAGGTTGAGTTTGCTTTTTCTACAGGGTGATTCTAAATATAAGCGACAAACTTTAAGGGCTGATTCCTGGGGTTATTTTGATCATAAAAGTTCATATGAATAACTGTCCAAAACGGCTTAGTTTTAAAGTTATAGGATGTGTAATAATAAATTAAGAATTTGTATAGTGTAACGTACAGTTTACACCATCTAATATCATAGTTGGCTCAGCAAAAACAATCGTTTTGAAGTGAAAATATTTATTCATCATTTCAATATTATTGTGTCAAAGCATCGGTTCATTAAAGTTTATTGCCAGCTTCTTTTATTCAAAATGAATTACACAAATGCTGAGATGTGCGATATGCATTATGTTTACGGTCTTGCCAATGGCAATTCACGTGCAGCTAGACAGTGCATATCTAAATCGGTGGATAGAGCTAGGAGGTCCACAACCGTGGCCTCCTCGGTCTCCAGACTTAAATTCTCTAGATTTTTTTTCTCTGGGATAACCTTAAATCACTAGTTTATACGACTCCCATTGAAAATGTTGATGTACTGAGAAATCGCATTGTTGCATCAGTTGAGACAATTCAGTACACCCCCAGTATTTATGAACGTGTTCGCCATTCAGTACGACGGAGGACAGAAGCTTGTATTGCAGTTGGCGGCGATCATTTTCAACAATTTCTGTAAGTTCATTTTGTTTAATACCTACCCTTTATTGTATTCTTAATTTATTATTAAACATCCTATAACTTTAAAACTGTTATGATCAAAATAACCTCAGGAAACAACCCTTAAAGTTTGTCGCATATATCTAGAATCACCCTGTATAATACTAATTTTCCCAAATACGTTTATAAAGTTGAAATGCTAAGAAATCTTTAAATTTCTGGTATGACAGGAATTGCAGCATTCATGGCCTACTAAAAATACCTTAACCTTTATGGGAAAAAATAATTATTTTCTTCAAACGTAAAATAATTAGGTCATAGTTTGACTGAGGTGGCTGCGGAAAAATGCAACTTTTCCGCCGGCGACAGTTTTACTTTCCCTTTTCCCTCCATGGAGGGAAAAGTGTTGCTATGGAAACGCTAAAATAATAACACACAACAATGAAAATACGAATTTAAACGTCATTTTTATTTGTCAAACTAATATTAAACGTGCAATTTGTCAATGTTGCATTTTGAAAATTAAAACCATGCAGTACTGTAGAAGTCTGTGCAGACGAAGTTAAATTTTCTGCAATCAAATGAGATGCTGATGGTTCAATAAGATTTGTCTTGCTGGCACTAGGTGTTATAACTTCATTCAAGTTTAATATTTTACTTGCATTCTCATTTTTATTTCGCAGCGACTCCTCTATGTAGCCTTCCGCTACACTACTTGATTTCCAGCACCCGTGCCGCTTTAGCGACTCAATATTATCTCCTCCATCAATTAATAGTGTAGCCGAAGTGCGTCTTAAAGAATGGCCTGTGTATTCTTTTGAATTACTTAATTTTAAGAAAGTTGCAACCTCTCCAGGAACACTGCTAATAATGTGTATTCCCATAACACTTCTGCAGCATTTTCCATTTTGATATTTTAAAAAGAATCTAGTTTCTGGCATATCTTTTGGTCTTAACGCTGCGTATTTTCGATAGATTTTGACGTAATTTTCTCCAATTATTGTGAACTATCGAACTTTTCTAGTCTTACTATCCGGAATTTTAATCAAAACAACATGCCCCATGTCCTCTATATCTGTAGTTTTCATTTTTACCATTTCATCACATCTGCAGGCTCCAGTTACTCCAATTAATAAAACAATCTGAAGAAATTACATATTTAAACCACAAAATTAAAATTACCTAAAACGTATTACCTTTAATCCTAAATAATCATCTTGCGCTTCAAATAAAAAAGTTTCGAACTGCTCCTTCGAAAAAATTCTTGATTTTTTTGCAGAATACCCTTCGTTTGCTTTTTTCAAGAACGCGCGTAACTTTAAACATTTACTTATATCCATTCCGTTTTTAATTATTAGTTGCGATTTGATCATGGAATATCGCGACCACATGGTCGATGATTTCCATTTTTTCTCTTTAGCCATTGTGTTGAAATATGCTAGAAGCACATTTTCTTCAAATTTATTTACATTATTTGAATCGCACCACTTTTTAAAATGATCGTACGCGCCACAATATTTCTCGCTAGATTTTGTGGGTCCAAGAGAAGAGACAGCCTCATTGGCCGCAGCCTCAATTTCTGCCGACAAGCTCGGTTGCATTTCAAAAACTAACCGGTCACAACTAACAGCAACGATGAACAATTTATATCTGTCAAAACGTTTTTTTGTATAACAATCGAAACTACTCGCATTTATTAATCGCCTACTACATTTCTAGTATTGTATGCATAAATCAAACCCAGAGCTGAGTATCAAAAACACAAAAACATGGCAGCTTTATAATACATATTTTAAAGCGTTTGAAGAAAAATAGCATATTTAATTTGGAGGAGAAGTGACTTTTCATGGCTTGCCTTCTATTACCCGCCTCACTGCGTTCGGCGGGTAAACTCAGGCGCGCCATGAAAAGTCATACTTCTCCTCCGCTTAAAATAATATACTATTTTTCTAAAATTTCGCTTAAATATAATAATTTTTAAAGGTCATTATATATCACTGAAAAGATTAAAAAAAGGACTGAGCGTACTATCACAAATGGCGCCCATAAGAAATACAAAAGTTGACGCTTGTATCTCAAAAACAAAAGAAAAATGTAAAAAAATATAAAAAGTTATTGAAGAAAAAGAAAACTCAAAATTTCGGGTTTTTCAAAATATTTCAAAAATTAAAAGAGTTACCCTAAATCTAAAAAGTGCCCGACTTTGTATATCTTATCGTTTTCGAGATCCCAATGTTGAAACGTATTTAGGACACACTGTATTTTAGCGTATTGAAATGAAATGTGAGCAAATGAACCCAGAATAGCTTCCTAGCGAAGTTACAGCCTCTGGAAGAGGGAGCTACAGTCTGGGCTGCTGGGGCTGTCTCCTCTTCTGAAGGTTATAACTCCGTCAGGCAGTGTTTTTGGATATAGGTAAGTTGAGTTAAAGTGTCATAATTAGGTCTAAAAATGCGTGGTAAAATTTATGCCAGCCTTTTTAGAAACGCCCTGTATAAAAAAATACTACTTTGTAATTAATTAAATATCAGTATTCTGATAAGAATTGTTTCAGGAACATCGATGATTTTTTGTGGTGGCCCAATTTTTGCAATGGCTTGGGTACCAACACCCTATGATCAAAAGAACTGCAATCAAATTCTTGCTGTTAGTGCTAACTGTGACATAGATAAAGGATATAGCTTTGACGAAAAATATTCCGAATCAGGGCTGATACAGTTTTGGAACTGCGGCGTTATTTCAAATGAAAAAGTTGTCACTGAACCACCAAAATTAGAATTTTGCATTGCACATGATTATGGGCCTATTTGGCACTTAGAATGGTGCCCATCTGGATGTTACGATGTTCAACCAAACCAGGAGCATGATTACCTTCAAAGGCTGGGAGTTTTAGCTATTGCCTCTGCAAATTCACATATTTATTTGTATTCTGTGTGTAGTCCTGGACAGATAAGGTAAATTTTTGGTTTTTCTTAAAGCAAAGTTGAATTTTAAAACAAATAAATAATTCAGTTAAAAACTGATACCTTATAAATTATTCTGTCATAATTAAATTTTATTTTAGTGGTAAAATACTGAAACCAAAGCCTGTATTGAAACTAGTATTAGATTCTGTACTTGAACATTCGACAAATGACTTAGAGGCTCATGTTACAAAAATTTCTTGGAGCAAGGTTAGTTTTTATAATTTTTTGTTATCATTTTATAAAGTTTATAAATTGTAGGCTTCAGAACATCAGTATCTTGTAGCTGGCTATGGTAATGGCATGGTTGCCATCTATTACCTCAATACCACTTCCACTTTATTGCAATTAGGGATGGATCAAAATGGGATTCAAACTATGATGCCATATCGTGTTTTTAATGCACATCATCATGCTGTTACGGGTACACTTTTTAAATTTTATTTTGTAGACTTGAAAGGATTTGCTGTTTTATTTCAGTTTTATGTCTGTACCATTTGAATGATGGTAGACGGTGGTTACTGACCGGATCAATAGACCGCACTATTAAGTATTGGGATTTGGAAAATCCCATAGTGCCCTTAACAAATTTCACAAAATTTATTGCCACTGATGGGGTTTGGCTGAATCATTGGTTAAGTACCATTCATTGTTTTGATGACAGCTGTGCTGGTGGTAAGTTTTTACCTTTTCCCTTGCCATCTTTTTTTAAATATATTGCTTCACATAATGAGGAACATCTTGTGTTTAATTTTTTGTTGTATTATGTTGCAGGTTTAACTTACACAGCTGCACACCAATTAAGAAATTTTGAAAGCGATACTGCATCAGTTATGCATTCAAATTCACGTGTATCATCCATTACTGGAAGTGATTGGACCAACGGGTTTGTGCAAGGCAATGTGGCTGGTGAAGTAAAGGGTTTTTTTCCACATCAGATGTTTTTTGCTATGGATGGAGATAAATCCTACAGAAATAAGAGAGTGGTAATTATATTTTTGTTGTGGTGGGAGCATGGCCTTCTCGATTATCATCGGCTTGACGTCACTATACTGCCTGTCGAATCACACCTTTTCCTATATATTTCCCCGACCTGCTACTAACACCAAACTGGTGGCCGGTAAGATATACATATAAAGAGAGATAGTGGCACTTCGTTTTTTGAATGCAGTACCTCCAAAATGGCGACTATATTAACAACTTTTAATAGGTGCTTCTAAAAATTGTTAGTTATCCACTAGAAATTTAGGAAACCTTATGAGAAAGGTATGGTGCTCTTTTGTACTTTGTTCCGTTTTTGAGAAATTGACCTTTAGTAAAACGTCTTCAGGCAAAAAAAAACGTCACAAATTTAGACTTTAGAAAAGCAGTCTGTAGCTAGCACAGGGTATTCCACGAGAATCTTTCTTGATGTCAAACTTCAGACCTTTCTCTACAAATTAGTAAAGGATTCGAGCTAGTTCCTAAGTTTTTGTAGTTAAATTGTAAAATGACTATACTATAGAATCCTGAAGTCGATGTTAATCCAGAAAATGCTTGATGGGAGTATTAATGACATATGATGGGGTATTCTAAGGGGGATACTAGTTTCATGATGAAAACTTTTATGCAGTTTTAGTTACTAGCAATATTGTTTGTTGCTTTCAGATATTAGGATACACCAGACTGGTAGAAAAAGATTTAAGTATTAATGAAAGAGTAGAAGAAGAAAAACGAAAATTACAAAGAATTTATAGTAAACCAAAACAAACTGATGTAGAAGACTCCATAAAAATGACTCCAGATATTTTAAAACCTGAACCCGTAACGTACAAGGAAGCAGAAGAAAAATATGGACTAGTATTTTGTGATATGACATTGGTTGGTATTCTAAAATTTGATACTGATTATAACTCATTAAAACATGTTTTAGCATTCGGTGAAAGACTTCATTCCTAATATTAGTAGTTACTACGCATCAAATAAACCTGATAAACTGTACGTGACTAGACCCAATATTTATCCCATGCAGTCAATCACTAAAGTGGCCTTTAATCCAAATCAAGATTCATTTTTATATCTGGCTACTGGTTATCAAGCTGGATTTGTCAGAATATCATACTTAGAATTTTTGAACAAAAGACGAAAATAATTCAGTATTGTAAATTTTGTCTTGCCCAAATTGTCTGTGATTTGTTGCATTGTATGCTAATTAATAATTTTTTTAGAAGCTTAGGTATATAAGTTGTATATTATGTAAATATTAAATGGGAGCGTTTCATGCGTTCAATTGCAATCGATATTGGGTATTTTCAATGATCTAATAGCAGAGGTAGATAAGTAATGCATATTCCAATGCAAACAAGCAAGGTTTGTTTTGTTACCAACATCTGAAAAGAGAAGTACTTGGTAGTAAAGGACAAAGTGCTAAGTGTAGATTGAGTATAGTAGCTAAATAGTGGTTTGGTTAGACGAGGAGCCAATAGGATATCGAGTATGGGTATAATATGTTGACTTCAAACAACTATCCCAGATGCTTGGTCTATCTTGCTATTATGTCATTGGGTATTTTATGTTTGGCAGCAGATGGCTCTACAATCAAAGTTAAGTCAAAGCCATTAGATATACTAAAGTACCGACATGATTTGATATTTCTTAAAAGACAACAATGACAATGCAAGAAGCTCTGCAATTGCTGTAACATTTATTATTTTGTTTTGTTGTTTTGATTAATAGTATTTACCGAAAAAACTATTGCTCCCTCTAATTGTTAAAACATTTTGCTTAGGATTAATAAACTTGAGAAGAAGAAATAAGTTAAAGTGTAGTGGATCAGCGCCATTTGCTGGGTGGTCGATCATAGTTGTTGCCTTTTCACATTTGTATCGGTAATTTGCTATATCTACTGACTTTGGGATTAAGTATTAAATATTTAATATAAATTTGTTTTTAAAAACATTTAACCTAAAATTGTTTTAAATGGATGATTTAAAGCAGAAATTTAATACTTAACCTACAGTGGCGATATAAAAAGGAAAATAAAAAAATATTTTTTTATATGAAGTCACTGTAACAACCTTGCTGCCAAACCCAGGTAACAACAAAAAATACCCAACATCGATTACAGTACCCTCAACATGCAACCCTACCAAAATGCATGAATTATAATTTATGTTGTTATTTATTTGCTTGAAAGAAAATTTGTAAACGGTGTGTAAGATTTGTTAAAGTTATTATTAATTTGAAAGATGTTTTATAAGTTTTTATAATCACTGAAAAGATTTAAATAAAGTGTGTATTATTGATTAAATAATATAATACATTTTAATTAATGGATTTATTCTAAACAAAAACAAGTACTAACAACAAATGAAAATCTTCAGTAATTTAATTATCTTCAACTATTTCAATAACTTCGGTTTTTATTAATTTTGCTTGTTCTTCTGATGTTATTTCTAAATCTGTTTGCACTGCTGCATCTTTATGTTCTTTAACAAACTGTTGCAGTTTTACCTTTAATTCCTCGATCTCCTCTTCTAATTTCTTGGCGTTTATTTCTAGTTCACTTTCATGCAGACAAAGCTTCAGATTTGATTCCTTCTCTACTTTTAAAGTTTCTGTTAAATTTTCTATAATTTCATTTTGAATTTTTCTTTGTTCATTGAACCATTCAGTTGCTTTATTCCACTGCAATTTTAAATTTTTCAGGTTTTAAATGTTAATACATTTATTAAAATTTGTATAGTTTGTACGAAATATCTTGATAAGTTGTATAACTACCTGGGTCATAATTATTTCAGTTTCTTGATTAAAGTGAAACAACTCGTCATTATCCATTGCTAACTTCTGAAATTTTTCCATTGCAGCTTGAAACAAATGTTGCTGTTAAAATGTACAGTAAAATAAAAGTACCTATTACAGTTTTTGCGATTAAGATTTTTATATACAGTGTGTTGATAAAGTATGGAACACATTCAATATCTTCCTAAATATTATTTTTCTGCAAAAACGCTTGGACGCGCAAACTTCCGCAGCATTATTTCTACTTCAGGTGTATTAACATTCTGTTACAGCTTTAAATTATTTGAAAACGTAAAGACAAAGTGGAGATAATCAATTACATTTTTCAAGAAAATCGTAAATATTTTCGTATCCCTAAATTATGTAAGAGTAATATAAATTTGGTGACAAAATATGGAAATTCTTAACGTTTCTAACTTTAGTAAACAATTACCACTTTGAAATCCAAACAGTTATGTTACTACAAAGTACACAATAGGAACACTGCGACACAAAAGTTAGTTGGCAAGAGAAAAACGACGTTTTTTGACATGTAGTGTTCAGTGATGAATGTCTTCTTCTTGGATAGGCATACAGAAGTAATTCAGCGCTTAGATGCACCAGTGCTCCAAAGGTAATGGTGTGGTGTAGTTCTTGGTTTGCCTTGTTAGTTGTGGGACCGCACTTCTTTGTAGGAAACCCAATGCAATAAATATACCTATAGGCAAGTGCTGAACATGTCTTTTTTTGGCTATCAGATGACGTGTTTTCAACACGATGGTGTCACTCCACACTATGCTGTCACAATCCACCAGGAACTGAGTAACGTGTTTGATGATCAATGGACTGAACGTGGCGAACTTTATCATGGTCTCCTAGATTGCCTGAATAGTGATCATACTCCGCTGGATTTTAACCTCTGGTCCTGCGTTTAACAACACGTTTTGACGAGAGAACCTCCATCCCTGAATGACCTTAAAGATACCATCACTCACATTCTTCAATAAATCACACCAACAACATTATAGCAGCCACCAGAAAAGAATTAAATAGTCGTCAAAAGCACTGCATTATGGTTCATAAAAGACACTTTCAGTATCTTTGCTAGTTTATCAACAAATATATCAATTGTCAACTGACTTTTGTGTTACACTGTACAATAAGGTGTTTTTTATAAACAGCCAAGTATACAAAAAAATATCAAACAAAACCATGTTCATAATTTACCAACCATTAGAAACAATGTACTTCTCTTCCAGTTTTACATAATTTTGTTTGCATTTGTACAATTCTTGTTGATAAAAAGCCACAGTTTTTTGAATATTTTCATTAACGTCAGCTTTATTCGTTAATTGAGTTATGTCACTCTGATCTACTTGAAGTTCTTGTAATGCCCTAAAAAATTAATTTTACTCCAATCGTACATTCAAATGATTAATATTACGTATGTACTTGGTAACTTGAGTAATTTTAGCACGAATTTTAGCATCTTCATTCATGAGCTCTTTCTGATAAGCAACATCACAGTTGTGTTGGGCTTTGAGTTCATTCAGCTCTTGAGCTAAGTTGTAATTTTGTAGTTCTGCTTTTTGTAGAAGCTGTCTTAAACTTTCTCTTTCTGCTGCCTAAAACACAACTAAGTAAAGTAGGTACTGATTTTTTTAAAACAATGTTTGCTTCAACAAAAGCCGACTTTATTTTAAAAAATACCATGTAGACTTACCGCTGAGTCTTGCTGCAAACGAGTTTTCATTACAAAATCACGTTTAGCTTGTAACTGATCTTCAAAAAATCTTGCATTTTTAAGAGCCAAATTTAAGTTATACTGATTTTCTTCGTTTGTGCTCTTTGCTGAATCCAAAGCCCTCGTCAGCTCGTGTATTTTCACATTAGCTGTATCAAGTTCCTTCTTGAGCTCTTCCACTTGATTCTAAATAGGCAAATTTTGGTATATTCTTGTACAAAAACTTCGGCCACCCTACTTTTTTTTTCAATTGCTCTTAATGCATATTTTGCGTATCAACTGTCTTGTACTATTTTATACATAATTGTATCGTTAAAGTTTATGAAAGGCGCTATTTTGTTGTAACTTTCTCTTTCAAAACTTGCAAGTTCGAGTTAGTTTCATTAAAGAGATTTGCGTTTTTCAAATTTTTATAGTCCATTAAGGTTGTGACTACAGAAAACGTTGCGAAAGTTGTAGCATTATTCGAAGACGGCGGAAGTCAGCGTTAAACTTTTAAAAATACAGGGTGTTTACAAAAGATTCAGGTATAATGTTGCATACACGCAGGGCCGGATTGTGTTGTTATAGCAGCAGGTCGGCACGTAATGACCACGTTGTTCCTGTGACTGCTCTCAGAATCTGCTACGTGGCTATCCGAGCCATAAATAAATTCAACCATGTGTGGGGTGTCAATACATCAAAAAGATCAGTTAGGAGAAGGTTCAATATAACAACTGTCTTGCTGGCAAGACGACCAGCACTGTTCCCAGAATACCTACGACAACACCTGACATCCCCGGTTAACACAACTATTGATTGTGTTTTTTTTTTAAATTTATGAATTTTGACTTCAAAATAAGTATGGCCATGTCAAATGGCAATAGGAACAATCTCCCATTTACAAAAGATCTATAGGGGGTTTCCTTTGGGTCGTTTACATTAACAGTTTAATTGAGTAATTGCCAAAAAACAACGACTATTTTTGAGGGAAAATCGATATTCACCTTTCATCAAACAAACATTGTAATTACAAAATTCAAGATATTATAAAACCAGATAACTACTCAAAAAAATAGGGAAGCGGGTAGTCTATAGTCTATAGAGGCGCTCGAAAAATAATTTGTATTCTACGCATGTCGATTATCCTATATGAGCAAAAGCGATGTTCCTGCCACCCCCAGTTACCTCTACTATTGATTATGTGTTTTTTCAAAAATTTATGAATTTGGACTTCAAAATCGGTATGAACATGGTAAATGACAATTGAAACAACTTTCCACTCAGAAAACACCAATGAGAGGTTTCCTTTTGCTCGTTCACTTTAGCAGTTCAATTGGATTATCGCCAAAATTGACCAAATTAGAAATTAGATTTTTAGATTTCAACGAATTTTTTAAAAACTTGCAGAATTTAGAAAATATAACATTTTCAAACATTTTCACCGGACCGATCCGGACCTGCGTGTGTATTTTCCAGTCTTCCTAAACCTTCTGTAGCTAAACATCCTCTATCGTTGGCATTCCTAGCTGGTTGGTCGCATAACGTCGACTTCTGCCGCCTTCGATTAACGCTACAACTTCCGCAACGTTTCTGCAGTCAGAACCATAATAAACGATAAGAAATTTAAAAAACCAAAATCCCTTAAATGAAATTAACTCAAACTAGTAAATTTAGGAAACAAATTAGCGCGTGTCGTGAGCTTTAAGAGAGTTTTACTTGAAACGCAAAATATGACAGGTAATCGTGCATAATATTAATAAAATTAAATAAAAATAGCGTGACTGAATTTTTTGCCGGTAGTTATAATAAAACTGTAGACAAAGAAAATAAAAAAACATTTACTCGTTTCATTGCAAGCTCGTTCAAAAACTGCCTTTGTCGTCTTTCAAAATTAATTAAATCCACTTTTGGCTTTACAATTTTTTTATTTGCTATTGAATTGGAACGTTCGGAGTTCATTTTTCTGTAAAAAATAAGAGTAAATAAGTTTTTAAATTTTAAGTTTTACAAAAAGAACTCTACCTAATTATCCACTTTCAGCTTTTTAGTTTATCAAATCAGTTTTTTCCGTACCTTATCTACCAACAAATTTTCACAAAAATCGTAATTCCTCGAACTTCTTTTTAGTAAATTTTTATCCACTCATAAGGACGTACCTACTTACTAATTACAACTTTTAAATTAAAAACAAGTTTTTAACTAACACTACATTACATAATAATAAATACACAAAGAAATTATAACCAAATCGATTGTTGTCGATTTATTCCCTTATCATAAGTTTTCAAAACTGCTGGAAGCACTGGTTTATTTCGATTTTGCTGAGCTTTTTCACTTTTCTTGTTGAAGCTTAATCTGAGACTTTTCCATCGTTGCTCACCCTTTTTTGGCTTATTTTCTGATTCACTTCTGCACTTACACATTGAAAACTTATGTATATTGCAAGTTATCATCGAAGTAGCTTTATCAGAATCGCCTGGAGTAAAAGTTTTCGATCTTATAATTCTCGCTTGATTTCCACTATTATTTCTGTCAAGTAAAGGGACGTTAGTTTGACGTTCAAAACTGTCTCGGCGTTTCACTGTAAACGTCTTGCAGACTCGTGATAATTGAACTGAGTTTAAACGACTGTAGGAATAATAATAGTTACACTGATCTGTAAACCATTTTTCGATTTGACATTTAAACCAGGTTTCAGAAACCATTTTGGGATAAACTTTTTTTTATTCAGTTGCACAGTTACAGATTCAAAATTGAAATGTGCTCTTGTAGAAAACTTACTCTTATATATTTTGATTTCTTATTGTCGTAATTGAATTAAGGCTTAACGTATGTAGTATGGCTTCCTCTATTAGCAGCAACTAATCGTTGTTATGTAAAGAATTAAGAATTTAATTGAGATATTTTTCAAGTTGCTATATTTATCTAATTACCTCATTGTCCCATAGTCCCACTTTTTTTATTTGATAGACCCTCTCAACAAACTTTTCCAATTTGGAAAAATTCAGTAATGCTTGTTGAATTAATACATGAGATACCATAAACAATACATATTTGAATCAAATTGCATGTAAATTACAGCAGAACAAGATCTCAACTTAATTTTTAGACAAGGACAACAATATTTAGGGGTTCTCCCGGCCCTATTTTTTTTGTACCGTTTTGTTCCTCATGAATATGAATGGAGTTCTCTTTTTTATGAAGGCGATAATTCGATCGTGTTAAAAAATATAAGGCTCCATACCTTTTCTTACTTCTGGACTAAAGTGTTTTGAATGCGATGATACCGACTGCTTTGTCGTTTGATTGTAGAATCAATGAAAAATGAGCGAAGCACTTTGCCAAAACTTTCCTATACTTGCGAAACTTTACTTTTCGTATGTTCAAAAGTATTTAAGCACAACGTTATAGCTCTACAGCAGTGGCGGTACAAAACAAACACACATTGATATTACTCCGCAAAAGGCAAATAGATCAGCATATATACCAACGAGCTATGTCATAGCCACCGCCTTATCGCTTGCTGCTGCTTCAGCGCAATGCTGTCGGTCCGGTTCACATTATTTAAAGCAGTCGGTTAGCGCGAGCTGCTCATAGGAATGTCTTATTGCATTAAGAAACCTATCATTTTTTTTTGGGAAAAAATTCGATTTTTTTGTTTTTTTGGAGAAAGATCCCTTGGAATTAAAGAAAATTAAAGAGAACAAATTCGTCCGTAGAAATTTGGATGGGTGGGGGGTGGGGGAGGACATTAACTCATGTAATTTTTGCTGCTACTAAATTAAGTTGCGAATATTACTCTACCACAACTCATAAATAATTTAGCTTCTTAAACAGAAATTTTTATCGTCCCCCGCTAATTAAATAAGGGGGCTTAAATTTTTAATTTTTGTAAAATCATAATTAGCGAACTAAGACACAAACCAAATTGAAGCTTCTCCCTAGCTTTATGAGTCTAGAAAATATAAAAAAATCGTGCTTCTAGTTTTTGAGCAATATTTTTTTGAAAATTGTTTTCACTCCGTAGTTTTAGTAATTGCAATTTGCAAAAATCCTCCTAATTCATGACATTGTGTGCCCCTACAGCATTTCCAAAATCAAATTACATCCTGATCTTATAACTCGTTTTTCAGTAAATGGGCATTGAAACCAAAATTTTAAATAACTCGTAGAAAGCGTCACAGAGAAATTAGCGAGCCGAGACACGATCCAAACTGTAGCTCATTTTTAGGGCTGGCAGCTTATAAAATAATAAATAACTTTTAAAAAAAAAAGAAAACCGACTTCAAATAAAAACA
Source organism: Ctenicera cuprea (assembly GCA_958336395.1). Lineage (NCBI taxonomy): Eukaryota > Metazoa > Arthropoda > Insecta > Coleoptera > Elateridae > Ctenicera > Ctenicera cuprea. The sequence goes on along the minus strand of OY284487.1, from coordinate 15,235,471 downwards.
CAAAAGTGACATAAGTTAACTAAAAAGCAAAAAATAAATGTTTTTTATAAAACAGTTTAATACTTATTTGTTGTTCCGTTTAATGTAATTAAGAAATTGTTGTTTATTATATAATTATTAATTGTTTTATAATTTTGAAGTCGGTGCCAAGTAAAACATAAAAATTCGAATCTAATTTGTTATTGTAGCAAGGTATATAATTTTTATGTTTTACTGGGCACCGACTTAAAAATTATAAAACAATTAATAATTATATAATAAACAACAATTTCTTAATTACATTAAACGGAACAACAAATAAGTATTAAACTGTTGTATAAAAAACATTTATTTTTTGCTTTTTAGTTAACTTATGTTACTTTTGTGTTTTTATTTGAAGTCGGTTTTCTTTTTTTTTTTTAAGTTATTTATTTTACAATTTTAAGTGATGGGCAGACTTAGTGAGGGTGCTTCTCGAATGAGGAAACGATTGCTAGTTGAAACGGAAGATGAAATACGGAAACACTAAAAAAGTCCGTTAAAAAATTGATTTTGAGGAGTATCTTCGAAGTTCAAGCTCCAATACCAATGAAATTATAATGGGACCACCTTGGAACTATACTGAACCCAACACCAAAAAATCATTAAAATCGGTTCATAAACAAAAAAGTTATGCTCGAACATACATTAAAAAAAATAATAATAAAAAAAAAAAACATATATACAGACGAATTGAGAACCTCCTCCTTTTTTTGAAGTCGGTTAAAAAAACAATAATGAGCTCAGTTTTTGAGCAAATTTTTTTTTGAAAAATTCCAAAACTGAAAATATTTTTCACCTGATAGTTTTTATCTTTTCGTAACTTTTTGTGCAAAGTAATATTATGTCTCTATCGGGCTATTACGATAGAAAATTTGATTACTGCTGCTTCCAAGTTTGGATTTTCTTTAAAAACATATTTCCCGACCGAAGTTTTTGCATACCCTCACATTCCGAAGCTCGTGGAAATTGTTATGAAGCGCACATTCCCAATAACCTAATGAATTCGAGTCAAATGTGTGGAACCACATACGCCTACTTGATTTCATAGTGGTTATAGCATGGAATATTAATTAATATAACTTTTTCTTCTTAAACACTGTCTTGTCTTGTAACCCCATGGTATTTTATGCAATTGGACTTTTTACAAAAATGAAAAAAATACACGGAGTGTAATTTAAAATAAGTAACTTGTTTTATCTTGGATTTCCAGTAACCCACGCAATAAAAACGCATACTAAATAAAATACAGTAGATACAACGTGCTGAATAACTTTTATTAGAATTTTTTTTTGGTAAAAACATTTTTTAACAAGATAATCTGGGGGGGGGGCGGGTCCAACCCAAACTCACCCTGTAGACGAACACCTATATAAATTTTCAACAATCTCCGTAAGACAAATGTTTTTTACAATTAAACGTACTTGAACACTGACAAGAAAAAATGGGCGAAACAGGTCGCTGGTGCTTTCCCATACTTTTTACAAGTCGACATGCCAAGTATTTCTCGAGATATTACTTTATATGTGTTAAAAGAATGGCACTTCACCGTTTATCTAATTTACTAGGAAATTTCCTTAATGTCTACTTTATTGTCATTTACATGTTAATAATGTTTCAAATGTCAATATTCAAATAGAAAATGATTATTTTTTTGTTTTTGTAGAAAAGAAATAGTATTCAAAAGTAATTCAATCTCTCACTAGATATGCTATTCTTAGACTGGCTATACAGGCACTATCGTGTACTGTTTAACTATTCAACCTAAATGGATGAGATAAAAAATTTGTAATATATCGTACGCGAGGTATTCATTAAAAATATTAATAAATATTATGGGGCTTCTCAAAGAGCCGTTTTGGGTGGGGGGCTAGGGGCGTTTCTCGAGACTTTCAAATACGAAAGTGGGTCAAGTCGTACCTCATTTGAAAGGTATTTTTCCACCGAACAACTTGAAAGAAATGAAAATGTCGATAGCTCAAACCATTTCAAAATGGCGGCCAATTATATCAAAAAGGCGGCCATTACATAACCTTTTCCCAACCGCATATGAACAAGAAAATTCGTACTAATCGTTAAAATCCATCAAATTAGCTTTCCAACGATGTACCACATGAAGACAAAAAATAAATGTTAGCACGCCCTCTCTTGCTAAAGACTTCAATAGAGAGAAAGCAGTGATACCTCGTTTTAAAGGTCTCATTAAACTGAACAATTTTTGTATTTAAGTTTTACGACTACCTTTACAAATCGGCGGCTCAATTGATAAAAATTTACTTCCTATTATCGGATGAATCGCTCCCTCTACCGCATCTAAAACGGTGAACCAGAAATAGTTTTTTGCTGATTTATAAAGTCTATTCCCATATAAAACTACGTGCGAGTTGGAGTAGGACAACTCAACATCGCACTTGCACTAAACGTTTGTTATACCCGATGAATGCGTATGTTGGTGTTTTTGGCGAATAAGATGTGCACCGTGTCGTGGTTGTTTTAAATGTAGTTAATTGTAACTAACTGACTTTTTTCATCGATAAGTATTTTTAAGCTTTAACACACGACATTTGTATTCAGTTGCATCGATTATTAAATTACAGTCTGCTACGAAGATTGAAAAATAAATATACATACATAACAAGATAAAAATGTAAAAGCAAGCGCTTTTCACTTAGTAAATAAATTTCCATCCCTCGCCTTGGTTGTTTATGAACTTATGTTGTTATTTTGTGTTCCAAACTCGATTTTCTCCAATTATTGATGGACAGTTTTACACGGCATGAATTTTAAAATGGCTGAATAGTGAATACCCTCAATAATATTTTACGTCACTAAATTTTACTATAAAACGGGAATTTCTTTGAAAAATCTCCAGTTGCTTCTGAAGGGTGTTCGAGTCTAGAACTTAAAAGTTTTAGTTTATAGAACTCACCTGATTTATTATAAAAGGTAAAAAAATAAGTGATCCTTGCTAGAAATTCAAACTTTGTTATCAACCACAAAAACTCTTATTTTCGATTTCTGCTATAAACAACTGACAACTGCTGACGTTCAATTGTTTCCTATTCCCGCCTTGTTTTAAAATTTGACTAACTTTTATAAATGTTAATTTCAATTTACTTTTCAGGATGTCCTCCATAAGAATACTTACTGGGATTCTAATAATTTTAAGCGCTTTTATTTTTCTTCTACACCAAAACCAGCACATACAGGGTGTGTCGGCAACTACGGTCACTCTGGAAAATGCTCACAGACCACACAGGCCGGTAACGCGTGTTGCTGCAAGACTTCCTGTACATTACGGTAAAATTCGTTCTGAAAGTCTTTCTGATTTCCTTGGTGAGTACGGAAATATTTAAAAATTAATTAGTGAGCAATGAGCTAATTATTTTTTTTATTAGATGATGATGACTTGTTTGATCTCTCGAAACGTCAAGTGGCTGACGATTACGGACATCTTCGATTTGGCAAACGAGGTGAAGATTTTGATGATTATGGGCATTTGCGATTCGGTCGCAGCGGAGGAGAAAGAAAATAAATACAAACTAAAGAAAAATGAAAATATTGATGATCATTCTAATTTATTGTAGTTTTAAATTTAATTGTGCAAGGGACATATTGTAGCTATTAGATTAAATAAAAATAACTTAGTAAACGCACCTAATTCGTACGAGTTACGTTATGGTCGTACAAAAACCACTTGTGTATATTCGTACTTATGCATTAAAGCATCATGAACACCTGGTTTGGTATCATTTTTTGCTGATTACGTTTCCAATTTCTTCCAATTCTTATTGGCTCCCTCTACATTAACTTTTGTATCTCGACTATATGATTTGCTTTAGTTCGCGACTGATGCTTGGAGGTGTATTATATTCGTGTTTGGTGGTTATAAGTTTTAAATTTTGGGACTGAATTAGTACGAAAGTTAAATGGATTGTGTTGTGAACTGCCGTGTATACGAAGATGATTTGAAAGAGTTTAAGATGAACCAACTGCAGATTTTTAAGGTAGATCCTAATTATAATTTTCCTTGTTATTTGTCAGACATGAACGAACATGTTGTAATTCTGAGATTCGAAAGAAATATAATTATACGTAGTGAAACTTTTAAATTAAATGTTCAAACTGCAATGTACATTTACAGCTTGACAATGAGGAATCCAATGCAGAAGCAGAAAGCTATAAGGGGGGTTTCCGCAAGCATTATTTTGCCGATATTAGTTCGTGTCTAAACGAATTCTAAGGTCTTCTAGTGGCCTGTCTTGGTAGATCCAAATTTTCAGATGACTAAAAGAAATTCAGGGAGATTAGCAGGAGCGTCGCCACCAGGGGAACCTAGGGGGGCACTGACTCCCTCCCCACAAAGTGTCTTCCAAGTGTCCCCTCGAATTAAAAATATACCTAGCCGTACGTCTGTAAGAGTTGTAGACTGAGAACGAAAGAAAGCTAAAGTTTTTATTTATATTTTAGTTTGAACTGGTTACATGCTGCTTTTATTGCATACCTAGCGCGTACTTCAGGTATGTAACAACCACAAGGTGCAAGACTATTTTTGCGAATATATCTTGAGTTCAGCACACCTTGATCCTTGAGTGATAATTACTTCTTGCTACTAATATAATTTAAGCTCCCATAAACTTACATGTAAAAAATTCAATACATTTACTACTTCGTGCAGCAATTTTGGTAAGTCATGTGCTGTTGATCCTCTTTCGTGAAAGAAGCTCTTCGTAGTTATTTCCGATTACAATTTAACACTCCCTGTTCATGCTTATGGTTTTTGAATACCTATCTGTGGTAAACATAATTAGGTACCTCAGCAACTAACTTTATAGAAAATCATACTATAATTGCAGCAATTTTAAATTGGAAGTGTATATTGTGCTAGACGCCCGGGTAGGTAGCTACGATAGCTATTCATCCGGATGCCCGGACAAGTAGCATTTTATACCACCAGTCTGGAAGCTTCTGTGCGTTTAAGCGTAAGTTACTAACGCGCGTCTATAATCCCTAATGTTTAGCGGCTCCAAAAAGTAAAAAAAGGTTTATAAAGACATTTTTATAGTTAAAAAAATTAATAACAAGAAATGAAGTAGTATACTATGCCAAATACAATGCCAATAATGAAACAGTACTGTAGAATCAAACACAAACTTTTCTAGCGGTAAGAGCCGCAAAATTTCATATCACCTAAAGACACGTCCAACCACTTAACAGCTTTTATGCGTTAACAATGTTACTTCTGTACCGAACGAATGATTCAGACAAGCTATTATAGTCGTCTGGTCGACATCTTGTCGTTAATTATCCACCTTAATGTAGAAAACCAAATTTATTATGAGAAAAAATGGAATCTTTGCATTTTTTGGAAACAGACTTCTCGGTATTAAAGAAAACCCGAGACAACACAGCAAATTTATCAACCAAAAATTGAGTGGGAGGGGGTACAATTAAACCCCCTAAATATTGCTGTAACTTAAAATTTGCGACTCCTATTCTATTATCCCTCAAGCAATTTAGCCTAAACAGACTTAATTTATTGTCCCTGTTTATTAAATAAAACGGCACAAATATTCGATTATCAAAAATTCATAGAAGGCGTCACAGAAATACTAATTGTTGCTCGTTCCTAGCTCTATGAGCTCACAAAATTAAAAATAAATCGCATTGCCAGTGTTCGAGTAACATTTTTTGAAATTTCATAATAATTACTTTTTTCACTGTTTAAAGTTCTTGTAGCTTATAATGTTGTATACCCCTAGGGCATTTACAATATCAAATTTCATCCCGATCATCCCGAGCCAAAATCATCAAAAATTTAAAAAAGGCGTAACAGAAAAATTAGGGGGCTGGGACACGCACAAAATAGTTACTCACCTCCAGCTCTACGAGCCTTTAAATTTAAAAAGAATGTTTGGCTGGTTGTTGAGTAATATTTGTTTGAAAATTTCTAAAATTTTGATTCTATTTTTCACTTCATAGCTTTTAACTTTTCGAAGAATTTTGTGCATAATATTGTCTCTATATGGCTATTACGCTAGAATATTTGAACCCGATCTGCCAACTTGTTTTTGAGTAATTAGGCGCTATAGTCAAAATTTCCAAAAATTGTAGCGGCCGCAATTTTGAAGTTAGAAAGCTCGAAAAAAAGCGACAGGTTTCCCCTAAAGTCTTCTATAAGATTTTCGTTTTAGATTCAAAAAATCATACCGATAGTATAAAATGCTACTTGCCCAGGCATCTGGATGAGTAGCTATTGTAACTACTGCTCGAGTGGCCGGACCAATATACACTTCTTTTTTAATTTTCTTTCAACTATGGTGAAAAATGAAAAAGTATTGCATCGTTGTTATTTGAGATATTGATAATGGTTTTTATTGTGCTCTACCTGAAACATCTTCAGAACCCCCCCAGCAAATAATCCTGACGAGGTTTGGAGATCTGGCTGGCCGTTCAATGTGCCCTCTAAATAACATTTGCTTGGCACGTTGCAGCCTGCACTTACCTGATAAATTTTTTGATCATTGTTCAGAGAATAAATCCAAATGGAGCAGACTTTGTTTTGTTTATTTAATGAAATTGTGTAAAAAAAACTCTTGTAGGTACAAATATTACTTGTTATTAATATACATTTAATTAAGCTTTTAAAATTCTCTTAAAAAAAGAAGTCGCCTTTAGAATACTTGGCACAAAACAATTATATTTTAAACAATTAATTTAAAAATTTAAGCCTTACTTAATGAAATAAATAAAACGACAGCTATTTCATTTGTTTTGGTTACAGATTGCTTGGTCGAATTAATTAAAATTAATAAAACATACAATTAAACACATGTGTGTGAATGACATTGAATGAATGTGCATGAAGGGTGGCATAAGCTTCAGGAGCGTAGCGGTCCAAAGGCCAAAAGGCCCCACTACCTCCTATTACACAAGCGAAGAGCCTACCCGGAGTGAAAGACCTCGACACCTTCGGGTATAAGAGGTGAAAGATTAAACAAACAAACAAACATGTACTTCCACAAGAATACGAAAAATGACGAAATCTTGAATTTTTTTATGTAATCCTAAAAAAATTTATACTACTTTAAGGTACCAAAACCAGAAATAAAAAAATCCTTGATGACGTTACTACTTGGTGATAAAAGGTATACAGTGTGTGGATAAAGTCTGGAACAAATTCAATATTATATTTCAGTAATAACGCTTCAGTTTTAGTCCAGCTACATTTTAAGAATATTGCTGTTAATTGCTACTAAAGTATGCCATGTGACGACTCATTTGAAAGCTCTTTTCAAGAGGAATTCAGAGCACTGTTTTTTTTTGCCAAATATTGACCAATAATGTATGGATAAGCATTGAATATCTCACAAAAAACACCTTTTTTGAAACAAATCTAGTGTGCGATTTTTAATTTTGACGTTTACTCATTAATTAATATGAGTTGGATTTGATTAGAAATATTGTTGAACTTTAAATGAATTGTATTATTTTATTTAATAACATACACCTTATACTACAAAGGTTAAATTCAAAAATTTAACCTAGAAATTGACGATATTAACCCTTAGGAGGTCATCGCAACACTTATATTTTCTACAAGACCAAAGGGTTAGGTTGACCGTTTAAAAGTACCTGTCGCTGTAAAAATCCTTGAAACTGCATTCCCGTGCCTTGCAGTATTTTTTGAACAAAGAGAAAATGATTTGTTAGCTTCTTTATTGAAACAATGGAGTAATGGTTAATTATTTATTTAACAAGACACATTAAACAAAAAAATCGGGTCTAAACCACACATACTCGGTAAACAGCTGTGATCTGGTGACTTGTATTCCATCATTTTGAATTTTAAAAGTTTGTTTCTAACTTGAAACTTTTTTTCTGAAAACTTAACGAGCCGAAACTCTTGCATTGCTCTTTTTGACCCTCCACTGAGGAAGTGTCTACAAACCAACGTGTTCCTTTTTGTAAAGACTAAAATGTTGTACAAAATACTTGCTTGCATTCAATAACTTTTCAGTTTATCTGTATACTGTTCAATTCAATGGTTTACTTTGTATATTTTTATGAAGGACTGAAAATAATGATTGTTTCAGAAATATATGAATAAATACAACTCCAGCAAAATAATAATTAGTACATTTTATTTTACCTTTAGATACATCATTGTTATTTCTAACATAATGCATAACATAATATGCTGTCGTGGTGGCTATTTTAACATCTCGATTAGACATTTTGATATTCATTGATAACAGTAAATTCTATTTGTACTATGATATTTTAAAAGAGATTGTTTTCGGAGGACTTCTTATATATAATTTTCATTCGCATTATCTTATTTAAACACACCATATTTTTCTCCTAACTAACAATCTTATTTACAAACACTAATTTGCTGCAATATCTATCAATAGTGGGAGTTCGTAGTCCTTTACCCTGATTTTGATTTTAAAATACTTATTTTGATTTGTTACCTATTTGATCGCCGGTGTACAAACAAAACTTACAAAACTAAATGTAACCACGAGAACAATTAAAGCGATTCATATAAAAAAAGAAGTCTGTTAGGTTGGTTTACATTTCACGGATAAATTACTTTTAAAAAATGCTATTATAACAAAAACTAAAACTATTACAGGCTGTTTTAAGCTATTCTTTGAAAGATAGTATAATACATAGGCACTCTGAGTGTTATACAACATTTACAAAGTATTTTATAGAAATATATTAACAGAAATTCTTTAAAATTATTCATAAAATACATTATCGAGATTATTTCAAATAATAATTAAAAAAACAAAAATGAAAAGATTAAGTAGTAAAGACTAGTTAATACAATTTAGCGTGACATAAAACTTTTATTCGTAATATTTAAAACAAAATCACTAAGCTTTATTTTAATCAATAGCTGTATTTGATTTTTGCCTACAGACACAGCTGATAAGTGCCTCTTCTTAATCATTCTTGCACATTTAATTGCGATGTTTATTGCAAATGATGTGGATGTACAAATACTGATAAATCATTTGATGGTAGTTACATTTTTACAAAATGTAACACGATGTAATGGATTTCGTCCTAATTTATATTTGCAAGAGGCGTCTGTTCACACTATATTTGCCTTCGTGCCACTGGAATTTAACACTTTATTTACAAAATTTACAATCGCAGTGGCTGGTTGTTCAGGTTCCAATTCGGCAAACAGATGGCACTGATTATCTGTGTTACTCGCTGGTTTTCGAGCGACAAATCCAAATATTTTGCTGTAAAAAAACATTACTTGTAACTCATAAGTGTAGTAGGAGGAAGGAATCATGTAACTTGAACCCCATTTTCTTAATAAAAATTATTAGCCATTACCTGAATTATTGCATAAAGTATGTACTCTTTTTCTATCATTCAATGTGAGTGAGCCATGATTCAACATTAAAACTAAACTGGATGCTATCCGCCTATGTAAAGCAATTAACCCACACATTTATTATCACTAACTATTCGGCACATGGTAGAATAATTGGCTTGAGTTAGGTAATATTTGGTACTTAGCCGAGTAATTAGTCTAATATTCAATACTTGGCCGAATATTTGGTTTAGGCCATCAGATACCGGCCAAATATTCAGTATTCGGCCAGTGGCCCCAAAATCAGTATTTAGTACAGTCCTAATTTTAAATTTAAAATGGGTTTTAGAAAAAAGTTTTAGCTAAACAGTTTCTTGTGGTTAGATAGTCCATAAGATTTATAATTGCATCACAACTATATAATAATATGGCCAGTCTGAATATGCATCGAATCGCGTCGATCCCATTCCCCTCACCAAATATCAACACTTAACTGCCCATAGCCATGCCAGATGCAGTGTTCTTGCGCCTGCGCTAAGAACAATCCGAGGAGCATAAACAAAAGCATTCTGCCATGTACAAAACAAAAAAAAATTAATAACAACACTTTGTTCACGATTATATGCAAAAAAAAATTAACTTCAGTCCTCCGGGGGATCCAACACAAGACCACCTATGCTGTATACATATATAAGTTTCTTATCTGGCAACAGCAAATGCTTAAATATCTGATATAATTTACTTAATTTTTCCGTCTTATGTATTAATATTTGGCAACACTGCAGTGGTGTGGCTATGGCAAGTTTCAATTCTCATCACGAAATACTAGACCACGCCACAGCCTATACTAGAAAAAAGGTTCACTACCCCTGGCGCCCAATTAGGAAAACAAGACCGTCATATAGCCTAAGTCGACTGCAAATTTGTATGTTGTTCCAAAGACAAAGGAAGACTGATCAATCTGGATAAAAACGTTTGCAAGGAGAAATTTAAATAAATTAATAAAGTTGTCTTAGCTCACTCATATTAAATGATATAGGAAAATCAAGTACTTACAACACAGAATAGTTCAGGTGGTGTCAATTTTAGTAACAATCAACAAAATAAAAAGAAGGTCACACTATTTAACTCGCCCTGTATGATAAAACACCAAATCTTAAAGTTTTACAATACTATTGATACTTTAAAATAAGTCCTACAAATTAAGATTGTAAGCTGTACTTACTTGGAACTGTTAGGTATTCCTGTACTCTCAATCGCTACACTCCATCGGTGTTCTTCGGGGTCCAATCCACAATGCGAAATTGCGTTAATGGGATAGTGCCTTCGGAAAAACAACTTCCTTTTATGATCAGTCAATGTAATTCCTTGCCCATTTACTTTAAAATGAACTGTAGCAGCAACTGGCAACGGTGATTTCTGTAAAATTTCTAAAACTGCTTTCCTAACTGCTTGTGGTCCTGTTAAACTTTCCATGTCCACAGAAAACAGATACATAACATTACAAGCTGCCCCTTGCGATAAAAGTGCTTGGGCAGGGCTGCTGAAATTTTCAGATGCTTTTATATCGCCTTCCGGAAGCATTAGACGACATGGTAAAGCCATTTGAGTAACTGAGTGTTGGTAAATTAAAGCTGATAGGGAACTGAATACGGGTTCATTGGCACATCCCTTTAATCGAACCCCGCGTGATGTTGGTTCAATTAAGAAGTGGCGAACATATTCGTCACTGCTAGCTGATTTTGATTGGACATTCGATGGAAGTGTAGCAACTTTCAGGGCTAGACCGAAGGCCCCCGGAAATGAATTTGAGTCCCGAACTACAAACATGCCAGGAGATTGATGGCGCAGTATATTAATTGCTGTAAAATTCCAAAACATAAACAGAAGTTCAACTGTAAAATAAACTTGCAAAACAACACGAACCTTCTTCTCTAGAAATGGTTGCTTTATACCAGTACTTGGAGGTGTCCCTTACAAACTTCACATGTGCTGGAGATACTTCCTGGGGAGATTCAGAATGCACCGAACTTCTCCTCGAGTGTCCATAGTAGACCGTTGGAGAAGCTGATCCATTTTGTATGGGGCTTTTAGGGCTGTGCTGATAGTTTTCAGAGAAGTTTTCTCTGTAATAATTGGAAGAATGGGGCGGTGTTGCTGATATGCTGCGCTGTGCTGTTGCATGTATGTATTCTGTTCCGTTAATTAGATCGCTTGGTGAAACAGGTCGGTCCTTGCTGTTAAAACGATTAGAAATTACACAAAAATTATCTTACTGTGAAAGTACGAATAAGGTTCATGCGTGATGATTTTTGGGTTCTGTGAAACTTTTTTTTACAACGGACTTGAACATAAGCTTGCATTCACGACAAACTTGGTTTGATGGGTAATCTGAAATTCACAGCCCTAATTTTTAATTTGTGCAATGGTGCAGAGGACTAGTAATGCTTAAATAGTCAATTAACATTGAAAACAGTGCATGAAATGTGAAGGACTAAATACAACTATTCTGAATCCACCAACATGCATAATTCATAGAATAATTCGTTTGATTGTAAACTGAGTTTTGTCACATTTAAAAGGTAGTCAATGTACATTCGCCTATGTAGTTTTGTCCCTTGACTAAGAATCTCCTGAGCTTCAGTCAAAAAAATTGTGCGGTTAGCCACTGGAAGGGATTAGCAAAAGCATGACACCTTCAAATCTAATATTTTTAACCTAATCAAAAACGGGCTGTGTTTGGTGTTTGGTATCATATGAAAGGACATAATGTCTACTTTCGAAATTATTTATTCTAGCTTTACTTTTATGTAATCGGGGCCAAAATAAATGTACTTATAACATGAAGCTCTGCAGAAATTTTAAATGTCGGATGGTTTGTATTAAAATTGTCGTAATATAGCACAATGTTCGTAGCGGAACAGGTACTTTATTATAATTAATTCCAGGGACTGTACGCTAGGTAATTTCAAGCCAAAAGTTCAAAATCTTAAACTTGAATGTGAAATTCATACAAATAAATTATCGGCCTAGGATAAGCCTGTGCAACCTGCGACTAGACGTGGCTCTCGCAGATACGTTTTTAGCATCCCCAAGCTTGAAAATTATGATGTAAAAGTTAGGCTGTACATTTTGATTGGCAAATTAATAATTTAACCAATTCGGCTGTAGATATTATTGAAACATCTGTCTTCTGTTATTATAGCAATAGCAACTTCGTAGAATTTACAAAACTGGGGTTTAAATTTTTTAGGTAGACTATTATTTATTATTTCCACAAAGAAACAAGGTTATTGTATGCGTTCGGATGTAATTTTCACATATATCATTAGCAATGATTTGCCGATATATAATTGTTATCAAGATTTTACAGAAGCGTGGAAGAACCATGATTAATGTAAAAAAAAACTAAAATCTTGTAATTTCTATACTAGAATTGTGACTGTAATTTTTGCAGTACTTTCGCAGGATATAATAGGATGGACTGATGCCCACAAAAAATATCATAAATTATGAAATTATAGATAAGAGAAAAAAAATTAGAATACAGGCAAATTGATCCACATAGATGTAACTAACATGCTACAGCAGGCACCATGAACTGTCATTACCTTTCAGGAGAATTAGACCATCGCTTAGTATTTTTTAGAGCAGAGATGGTTGGAAAACTCAATCGTCTATAAATATAAAGCTTACTTAAATTTTGTTTTATAATAATTTTGAATTGCATTTATCTTCTCTTTTTAATACTAGAGCAATATACCAACATTTAAAGGATACAGTTATAATGAATCACCATACAAATCTATTTCTGTGAGCAAATTAGGCAAGCATTATTTAAAACTTACCGCTGGGTTGTAGGACTTTTGGGTGGAAGTCGTTCGGAAGGTAAGTCGAATTGTACAGTCGGAGTCGATGAATTTGTGTAGGGTGTGCGTGGATGCACAGGAAACGCTGGCGTTTGGGGTCTTGGGGATACACTTGGAGGAGGACTGGAATCCACCTCACTTGCTGTACGCCAGGATGATATGGAATCTTCACGATACTACATACACATTTAAAAATTCAAGTCTTTATCTATTTGCACCATACTACTGAGCAGAATATCGTCTTTAGGATCGAAGTTTTTACTTTCCCATACTGGACAAAAAAAATCGATTTTGTAATTTTGGCGAAAATACACCTCTGGGAAAAGTTGTTTTTCAAAAACGTCTGTCTGTATGTGTGAAAAACTCGAAGTCTCAGGAACGATAAGATCAATTTTAATGAAATTGAGAACATTAAAATAAAATATTTATCGGGAAAGCTAGTTTTTCAAAATGATTTATTTTTGTGAAGTTTCTTAGATGTATACTTTTTTTAAAACAGAATTATACAAATTTGAGTGTAGAATCTGGTGAGGTAAGACTAATTAAATGGCTTTTACAATTTTACCAAAATCTCTAGCTCAAAAGCAGAGGGGCTATGATTTTATGAAAATTTTTACTTAAACATCAGTTTACATAAAAATGGCTAGTCATATTGCCATAAAATTGTGGACATTTTCCGGCAAATTATTTCCCTAAACAGGTTAGTTTCCTAATTACTTTCCTGTTCATCCTCTATGAATTTTTGAAACTCTGAAAATAACATCTTTATATTCAATTTTACGGGTGATGATGAAAAAAGCTGCTTTTAAGCTAGATTGCTCTTCTGGATCAGTAAAACATGAATCTATACTTAACTTTATAATACAATAATATTTAAGAGGGAGGGGGTAATCCTTTATCCGCTCTTCGCTTTTAGTGTTCTTTAATCCCAAATTACGCAAAAAAAACAAAATCGATTTTATTTCGTCTTAACGTGAAAAACTACATGCATATTCTTAAGATCCTTACGAGATTACACAAGAGCATTCTTCGAGCTGAGCGACGAGTCGATAGATAACCCCGTGTAACTGATATCAGGACCATTCTAAGCTTATGTACAAAGGTAGTTCACGCCAAAACGGAAATTTATGCAGTGACAGGAATTTAGTGGTTCATGTAATTATCTCTTATGCTTATTACAAAATGTACTCTACTGTATACACAAAACAATGTAAAGGACACTTTTTAAAAAGGGCTGCGAGGCTGTTCGCGACAATCCAGGAAGTTTAAGTTCAACTGCAACAAGAATCATTCCTGCTGCCATAAAACGTGTTGTTGGTTTTCTCCATTATTTCAGAGATAGTTATTCGGATTTGCGTTGATCAAAGCTTCAACATGTTTAATGACAGCACAACAGTCTCTTGTTGCAGTTAAACCTCTTCTTTCTGGATTGTTACGAACAGTCTCACGGTCAATTTTTCGAACGGTCAGCCCATTCAAATACTTGGAGCCTTTTAGGTGTACTGTCTTGATACTGTGAGCAGAGTCTGCGTTAAATTTAGCCGGTTTGATTCCTTCATTCAGAGAGAATTTGAATTATAACATGCTGTATCAAGATACAGTTGACATTTACATCAATTAATGTTTAAGTTATGTTTATAACAAATAACTGCATATTTCACCAATTTGGCGTGAACTACCCGTGCAGTAACTAGAAGGGAACTAGGGGCTTGAACTTCATGTAATTTATAAAGTGCTTTTAAAAATGTATAAAAAAATGTATGCCGCACATTTTTATTATGACTATTACAAAGTATATTGTACCCAGTTCTATTCTATGTGGTGAAGACCATGCAATGAAATAACAATGACACATTCAACAAACAAAAAAATAAAACTAGTCAACTTTCGTCCAATTACAGTAACTTACACATAAAGCTTATATAAAACAACTTAAAACAAAAATTGGAGAAAAAGTAAAACATTAGTACCTGCCATGCATTTGCAGAATTAGGGCTGTCATTAGAGTTATCGGATCCGTTAGACAAGCTAGCGATCAAATCAGCGAGTGCATCATGTCGTGAACTATCTACACGTGAATTGTCAGTCATGATATGTGAATTTCCATGGGATGATTTGTTAATTTGTGTTTCATTCTCTTTGTATGAGCTAAGAATACCCACCAAGGGAGGGTTGTTTTGTCGGGTACTTTGTTTGACATATTGTTCTTGCTCCACTAACGATAGTAATCCACCATCTGTGGAGTCTCCACCTCTGGATGGTGGTCGTACCACATGCCCCAGAGGATTTGCTGCCAATGCGGTTGCAGGCGAAGCGGAGCTCTGAAAAGTTAGGGTCATATTTGGGTTAGGGTTAGAAATGTGAGTGTGACAGACGTTTACTTCTTTGACCTTTGTAATTTCCAATTTAGGTACAATTTTTAGTTTTACAGCTAATTTATTTAGTAAAAGTGTAAAGTGTGCTTGTAAAAAAAACATTAAAACCTACCTGGACATATTTTTCATGTGCTCGTTTCACCGACATAAATGGTCTCTCATTTGCAGTGCTGTAAATTGTTTTTGATGTAGTATAGTTCAAGGAAGAGTTTCTACTTGGAGGTGCGTTTCTCGACATGGTGTTAATATGGAGGGGAATCGTGAAGTCTTCATCATCATCAGCAAAAGCGGTGGTATCGCTAGTGTACCCATCTGCTCGATGACTTGCTGATGGTCGAATGTGTCGAGACTGAATATTTCGCAGCTCCGAAAGGAGACGAGTTTCATGGGGTTGGCGCTCTTCACGTAATTGCATCTCTCTGCGTTCTTTTAATTTTAACTGCTGTTTTTGTAGCCATGTTAAATTGTTTGTTGCATATCTGTTAATTGAAGGAAAGAACAAAATAAAAAGATTTGTTCGGGATGATAATGTCTTAAACCTAAATTTAAACTACTTCACTAAAGGAGCTTAGGTGATTAATCTTGTGGAACCAACCATTGAAACAGCTATTTTGGTTGGCAATAAGTGTTTCCTGCTACCTACGTACGTTTTATTAGTAGATAAAAAGGTGTCAGCTTAAAAGTTAGAATTCAAATTAATCTTGATGACTTAAGTGTTCGTTCTGTGCCTGTTGCAATGATAGTGCAAAAAAAATGAACATGTTCTGCGTATAACGCTAGTAATTATTTGATAGTGTTAACTGATAGAAAAAGATCTCGCGTGATGGTGTGAGTAATACACGATGTCTTTATATTTCCACATGTTTCTAATGGAAATTATTCTTCGTCGATTAAATTGTGACCATGTGAATGTTAATTAAAAGTCAGAAACTAAAACATTTTGAAGAAATACCGAAAAGAAGTAGAAATTAGATGTCCAAAACTAGAGAAAAATTAGAACATTTGAAAAAATTTTCAAAACCTAGAAATTCGGAAACAACGTAACCATACAATTGATTTTCTTCAGCTGCAATTATAAAAATAGTCCTTAACAGTCAAAACAGCCTAAAAGATTGACAAACATATTTACATCATTATCCCGAAAAAGATTGTTTTGCTATGTAAGAGTTGTTTAGAACTCGTGTGAAATGTAAAAAATCATTCAAAAGCAACGAGAAAGACGAAATGTTTTCGAAAGGAATACACCGTTTGCTCAAACACAATTTTTTCTATCATTTATTTTTTCCGATTTTTACTTACCAGTTATATGATAGAATAAAACCCAATTACCAAAATAAGAAGAGACCTAGTGAACCTCCCAAAAAGGGGAAGGAATTGTTTTCTTCCACCTTCGTCATTGTCCGAAGACTTGAATCCCATTGAAATGAAAAAGAAAACAAGAAACTTCATTCACGGTCATTGTGTAAGGAAAAGAAGAAACGTTATCTTCATCCCTAGTCGCTGCTCGAGAAATTTACAAAATCTCATTGAAAAGGAAGTAGAGAGAAGAAATGTCGAAAGAAATACACAATTTGTTCTAACACAGTTTTTATGTCATTTATTTTTCCGACCTTGAATTGATCACAGTTGTAGTGGTAGAATATAACACAATGACCAAAAAAGAAGAAACCTTGTCTGCCTTTACTTTACCCATTGCCTTTGCCATTGCTAGAGGTATTTACCAACCTCTTCAAACGAAGAAGAAATAAATAAAAAAGAAGATGCAAAAAGGAAGAAACATTGCTTACCTACACCTCTAGCTATTGCTCGAAAATTTAAAAATCTTTCAAAATGAAAAACAGAAGAAACGTTGCCGCGGTTGTCATTTCTTCAAACACAATTGTTTCCATCATAATTTGTTTTTCTAATCTTCAACGATCACATAAGTGCTACAATACAATAAAATTGCCAAACATTATCCTAATATGACAACAAAACGACACAACGTCTTTGCCTAAAATCGCCTACATCCTGAAAAACCATATTATGTTCGTAATATTTAAGTTACACCCATAATGCAAGTTTGAGATGCAACAATCTTGTCTTCCCAAATTAAGGCATTGAAGAATGTCAAAGAGCCATCCAAGTTCACCGACCGATTAAATTATTATATATTATATTCTATGTTTGCAGGAGATTATGGGATGCAAATATTATGTGCAATTTTGCACGTTAATTGGCTTTAATCGGTCCCTCGAGCTTTTGAAAGTGTTAGACACGTTAACACCCTTTGGTGATAATTTATATAATTGTTGTGAATACCGCCTATTTGTTTGAATTTATGATACTTTGTTGGCAATAAACAATTTGAAAACTTGAGCTTTAGAATGAATTTTTGGTTTCAAGGATTCGATTTGTAGGTAGAGCGTATCAAAAATCGAATTTTGTAAAGGTTTTCTACGCGATTTCATGATTTTTTTAAAACAAACATAGGTTAAACGTTTTACTGGGCAGAATACATGTGCGAAATCTCAAACGTATTTGCTTTTGATGGGAAAGCAAACATCAAATGCTTGGAAATTCAGGGTTACACAAATACACACCAATATAACTATGCGAGTTATTTTCGCTTCAATTTTAAACCAACGATTGGTATGTTTGAAATTAATAAATTAAATTAATAACTTCAAGTGCGTTCGTAAAACTAGGGCATGCATCCGCGCTGTCTAGCAATTTCATCTTAAAAATCAGTCTATATGAAACCGCGGAACGTTGAAAAAATTTCAACCTCGTCTCAAAATAGCCTCGACCTATTTTGCAGATAAACACAATAATGACCATGATCATGATACGCGATACTCTTACGACGATGATTATTTAAAAGCCAAAGATTCCTAATGAGATGACGTCAGCCGTTGAATTTACTTAAGCTCCAATTATGTTGATTGTTTTTTGAATTGTACCTTTTAAGCTTCAGTGGATTTGAAATTATTGTATAGTGTAGGATTTCGTAGGTTGGGCCAGCGATTTTCCTGTTAGCGTAGGTTGAGATAAAAACCTAATTATTATAAAATAACATGTGTTTATGTCGCTGTATCGAACGATGGGACAAACGCGAGCTGGTGGGATTTTGAAAAAAGTTTAAAAATATGGTAAGAAGCCTCCAGGCACTGGATTTATTATTTATAGCAGTAAATAAATTGCAATAACACACAATTACGCGGCTCATATGGCGTGGAAGATAAGCTGTTTTTAAAAGAGTTGATGAGATATGCTGGCAATTTATCATTTTTGCATTATTCTCAGTAACATTTAATGCACACTTAAGTGATTAAAATGCACTAGTCGTAATAAATTAATTAGCACGTCGATCAAGATTTATTGCGCGACTTTTTCATTCATACATTTTTGTCCTATTCTGTCCATGTTATTTTTTCTTGCATCTGCATCCTTGCAGAAAACAAAAAGTCTTTTACATGCAGCTGCGCAATTCATTTAGTACATAAATATCGAGGCTATTACTGCCGTTTGTTTTCTACTTTAAATCCTCAGATTTTTTAAGATAATAACCAAGGTCACATTACAAAACAATGATTTTGTGTATGTATGTAAATAAGCACATCTATGAATCCCACCATCTTTTTAACAAAAGGAATTATAGAAATAAAATATTATTATTCG
Source organism: Ctenicera cuprea (assembly GCA_958336395.1). Classification (NCBI taxonomy): domain Eukaryota; kingdom Metazoa; phylum Arthropoda; class Insecta; order Coleoptera; family Elateridae; genus Ctenicera; species Ctenicera cuprea. The sequence goes on along the minus strand of OY284487.1, from coordinate 15,216,206 downwards.
GTTTGTCACCGACTATTTTTGTTAACTGGTAAATTAGAGGTCTATTATTATTATAGGTGTAGACAATTGCACTAATTTTTAGCTGCAATTGAGTGTTGCAATGTGGGTTTGGCAAGGACGAATACTATTTGCGTTTTTATTTCTTACACGTGTTCGAAAGTCTGTAGGTACCTTGTCACAAATTTTAATTTACGTATTGTCTTTATGTTATTGTTAGTAACTTATTCATGGTGGCCACTCAAAACTGCTTTTCAAATTCCCTGACTGATAAACTTCAGTTTTCCCCGACTCATTTTTATGGTACAAAAGCCAATTTCAACTGTTTTTTTTAAATAAAAATTGTATTCAACATAAAAATTAGCAAAGTAAACTGAAATTACATTATAGCTAATGGAAATTTTTCAAAAAGCATAACAAAATACAACATCTAAACTTTAAGGAAAAACCAAATGAAATAAGTATAAATTATATAGAAATATATCTAGGTAACAAAGTTTTCGTTTTGCAGGTAAAAATAAAAATATTAACATAATTGCAATTTACATAATTTTCCCTGACTATTTCGTGAAATTCCCTGACTTTACGTTGAAATTGGCACAATTCCCTGATTTCCCTGGCCAAACTAAAAAAATTCTAAATTCCCTGACTTTTCCCGGTTTTCCAGAAAAGTGGCCACCCTGTTATTACCGTTCGGAGTGTAGAAACTGCCAATATGTATCTAAACACAATAGCTTCATAATTTTGGAATATTTCTTATTAATCTAACCATACCTACCTTCTTCCGTCGAAGTAATTTACAAAATACTCGTTCCCATTGCACTAATTTAAATGTGAGCTCATGAGATTTTGCATTTATTGTTACTTTCGTTTACTTTCAGTGTAGCTAAGAAATTTTGACGAAAATTTGTAAGCTGTTCCTTCCGTTTGAAAAAAAATCGACTTTTAAAGTAAACTGCTGTCAGTAACTTTAACCACTTGCGCGGTGAAGCGCGTAACGTTTAAATTGCGGTTTTTATTTTTAAATTGATATTTAACTTCATAGGAATTTTATGAGAGTCATGGAGATAGCATTCTTGACGTAAATAGTAGTATTTTGACTAAAAAATGTTTGAATTTATTGAAAGGGTATTATTACACGTAGAATTTCTATTCGGCTTCCAAAAATGTCAAAGTAGACAGGGTGTTCCGTGTAAAATAAAAAACTGACATTATTTCCGGTAAAACCAGAAGTGTAAACAAATTGAAATTTACGTCAAATACTATGTATCTGTATATTAATCACTCCATTGATAAATTACGGAACAAAAAGCGGGGGTTCGGACATGTTTCGTTTACATGCGGTATAGGGATAAAATACTTCGAGAAAAATAGAATACTGTTTATATTTAAAAGGTACCATCACAAGTAGAAATTAGCGTTTCATTAAAAATTGGAAATCATTTCCGGTAAAACTGGAAGTGTTAAATTTTTTTTTATTTACATCAAATAATAGGAATCAGGGCTACGACGATTAAAATAATTTCAGTTCAATCGAAATTTACAGAAACGATTCGTTTTATTTTAAACAATGATTTAAATAATTTACATTAAAATATGCATTTGTATTTACTTCAAAGGTTCTCGTTTTTCAACAGTGTGTTCTTTGTAATGCATTTTCTGTATCGCGTAATGATCTTTTATAAAATATTCTAAACTACATACAATTATTTAACTATAGCTCAGCAAAAACTAAGATAAACCCCACGAATATTTTGTTTAAGTATTTAGAATTCTTTTTTAATTTATTTAGTGTTTTATACAAAATTTTATTACTATGAAAGATAACAGGACGATAGTTAAACTATACAAAGAAAACAATACAGTCCTAATTTTGCTGTACATTTTTAATAGAAAATAATAATAAGAAAAATGACTTTTGTTTAAAATATCATGATTTTCGCCAACCCTGATAGGAAGTTATAAAATCACATTAATAAATAACAGACCGCTACGATTTAAAAAAAAATTTGATTTAACTCTCAAAAATGAATAGACAGGTGGTATAAAGGGGGTGTCATAAGAATTTTATTTATTTTCACGTATTTTTTTCAAAATGTCAATACGACTTATTTTAAAACTTTGTCTGCTGAGCAAGGAACGGTCTATAAACTGATTTTTTCTCAAGGCCTTAACTTAAATGTGACCACCCCCCTTTTTGATTTTGTTAAACTGGAAAATATACATCTTTATCCTAGAGAGTGTCTGCGTGGAGTTTGTCTTGGTTGATGTTGTGGATTCCGCATTTAACAAAAATAAAATATAAACGTGCGTATCAACATAATGTTCTAAAATGCTTTGTTAAAGAGATACAGGGTGTTAAAGTAGATCCGTAGGAATAGGTATTTTGGAAATATCTCTGAAACCGTCTGACAAAATTTTGCAATTTGATATGTAGTTTTTCTTTAGGATACCCAAAAACAACTGATATTCATGGTCCTAATGGATTGCACAGTGGCGTGGACACAAACATAGCACAGGCTATTTTTTAAACGAAAATTTTTAACTCTACTTAATTTTAAAATATGTTCTGAAAGATTTCTTCAAAGTACGAAGAAAAGACACTCTTATTGAAAGTGGCTAAACCCAACAGTTTTTGAGATAGTTCAATGGTTAGGGTTAAATATTTATCCAAATTGTTTCCAGAAATTTTGAAAATTTTAAATTATCCGTTACCCGATCATCCTGAATCGGCCAAGATAAAATCTGATATGCGAATCCGTTATCCAATAAATCCGCCATTCGGATTTAGCCGTAAAATACGATATCCGGTTTTATTTGAAAAATCCCATTTCTATGTCAAATCATCAAAGTATCCGTTCGGCGGGTTTTTTACCTGTTGAAATTTGAGGTTGAAATTAATCTGCAAATTCAATCCGAATATGTCTTGCGTCTAGATAAATATTTAGTGAATTTAAATGCACAACTTCTACAAATTTCACTATTGATTTAATGTAAACAAGGGTAGTTGTTGTTCGATATATGAAATAAAATATTCTTGAGATAATCAAAAATACGGATCTAAATTAAAAATACGATATCCGGGTCAGAATAAGAAAATACGAAATCTGAATCCGCATAAAAAATTCGAAATCAGGATCTAAATATAAAATTCGAAGCGACAGAAAATCCGGTATATATGGATATCCAAAAATCCGAATCCAATTGCTATAGGCTTACCGGAAACGGTTCGTTATGAAGGTACAACCTCCGGACGTGGAAATAGCTTCAATAATTTCTGATGCCTCTTACGGAAGCTGTAACTTCATGTTTAATAGAATTATTTTTATTGCTTTGACGCGTAGAACTTCAAAGTTTGTACGAACTGTTTTTGCATCTCCAGGAAACGCTCACACCTTCATGGATACTTGATTTTTCAGAAATTTTGAATTTTCTCGAAAACTATTAGATTTAGCGATTTGCAACAACCTTTTATGGATACTTTCAAGAAAATTTTCAGAGCGTTGATATCGACTTCAAAAATACGTAAATATACAAACTTTCTGATTAAAAATAAATAACCTGTGTGACTCCTCTGTATACGCCCTGTGCATTTGATGTGGATTATGAATATCAGTTGTTCTTGGATATCCTAAATAACAGTCACATACCAAACGGCAAAATTTTATAATCAACAATTCACGAGATATTAGCGACCAACCGAGCCCTCCGCCGCTACTTCAACACCCTGTACCTCTTCAACAAAGCATCGTAAGATATACGTTTATAGACACTTTTCTGTAATGTTTTGAGTAAGGAATTCACAGTATTAATCTTGACATCTCCTATTCGCGATCAATATAAATTGGCCACGAGAAAGGGCAAAATAAGCTATACAAGGTGTTAAATTATATCGGTACTATTGTCAACTTTCTTATCATTAAAGAGAGAGCTACAGATTTGGTTAAATCAGGAAAGAAGTGTAACTTTTGATGCTGATTAAGAGGCCGTTTACAAAGAAAAACAAGTGAACGCCTCCTTTTTGAGTTACCCCATAAAATAATTTTGCATAAAACGAAACACCCTGTACATTTTTGCATATTCTGAAAGACGAACGTTCAATTATTTGCATCTTAAATGCCACAAAAAATACACTTCTTTCCTAATTTAACTATCTGTAGCTCTAATAAGAAGAAAATTAACAACAATGTTGAAATAATTTTATACACCCTGTATAGTAAGATTTAGGAGGATGCTAGTTTCTCCGCTTCCCAACTTTAAGTTAATTAATTTTGATATCTGATGTATTTTATAATTTCTAATAATTACACTTGTATTCTTTTTTATAGGCGCTCAGGGCTCAAGCGAGTGCTAGGGAGACTAGCCATTAAAGTAGGTTACCAGTATGGTGACACAAAATTTCTAGTCTTAAAAGAATGGGAAAGTCGAGATGAAATGTTTCGCCTATTTTAATTAAAAAATTTCTAATTTTAACAGAAATAACTCTTCGACCATTTAAGTAATTAGAAAATTCTATTAATTTTCAAGATTTAAAAAAGTGTGCCAAATCAATACATATTTATTTCAATATTTGTTTTTGCACTAATTTTTTATTATCAGGGGCGATAGTCCCATAAGTAACAACCGTGAGGTTTAAAGCATTGTATAAATAAATGAATACAAGCAGCTATACATAAAAATAAATAAAGATCTAATTACAAGCCATTAAGAAAAGTTAAATAAAAATTCAAAGCTTGGTAGGCTGTTTTATTTTTACAGTTTACTAAAACTTAAAACAAACACGCTTATGGTGTAGGATGGCTGGAATGTTGTCCCTAAAAGGCTCGTTACAAGTAGATTTTTTTGCAACACTTGTAATTTTTCTTGTACAGAAAGTTGAAGTATTTTCCCGTTATTCTACTTAAAATAATCACGTAAAATAAATTGTTCTCTCGAAAGTGTCGATGTTTACTTATGGAAAGACATGTAATAATAAACTTCTTGTCATAACAAACACTTCAAGAGATTAAAAGAAATTAACATTAACAGTTAAATGATCAAACACGACTCGTTGTTACTTCTTTGGAATTGACATGAATGACTCCCAATTTGGCAAAGAAATACTACACTCTTTCTAGAAATCCCTGGATGACCAGACATTCCAATATAGGAATGCAACAAGTTTGAATGTAGGTTAACACAGCACATGTGTGCAAAACTTCAAATTGCGCTTCGCTTCGTCAAATTTAGTTTCGGTTTTTCCTTGGAATAATCATCAAAAAGGGATAAAAAACGAAACAACAACTTGCGATGATTAATTTGCGTTATAAACAGCGGAAATTTGGGCATTTTTAAAGAAATTGAGAGCAGATGGTGGTAAATTGAAGTTCAAGGTTGGATTAAATGTTTTGTTCGCGCCATTTCTTATGTGTATATCATTACGTGTATTGCTTATTCGGTTATTCCATTCAAGATAATCAGTATTTTTATGAATTGCTTGGTTATTAAAAAGCAGGGCCGTATCCATCCGTGTTAGGGATTTAAAAAGTCCAGTTTGAATTTGTATCATAAAACTACCAACACAGTGCGGCATTGTTTGGAAAATCAATTATTTGGAAAAAATTCTAAATACGGCCCTGTTGTAAAAATCTAAGGTAAAAAATAAAATAATTAATACACTTACGTTTCGTGAAATTCCGGTGACCTAGGTGAAGTCCTAAAACCCCCAGGAGGTGAAAGACTTTCAGAGTCTGAGTATGGACTTGTTACCAAAGAAGTTGAAGTTTTATATTCGATTTTCTCCGGATTTCTTCTAAGGCTTCCATCGGTGAGACTCCTCTTTATGGGATCATACCTCCTGCTCTCATCCTTGTAGTATTCTTCCCTAAATTCCCTCCTGTAGGGTTGTCGATTGGCACTCAAAGCACTTGCGGTAAAAATATCATCAATGGGATCTTTTTTGGCGAAATTAGGAGCGGTGGAAGAATAAGTCCCATATTTGGAAGAAGAATTGTAATTGGACGAGTTATAATTTGCGTAACTAGGAGATGAGGAGTAAGTGGACGTTTTGGAAGGATACGTGTCGGGAAAAACTTGCGTTTGCACTTTCTTCAAGGTGTCACCAGAACTCTTGTTGAAGCTGGCTTTGCGCACCAAGCTGGGGCTGGAGAGCCCCTTCGAATCCGCGATCATGCTGGAGTTGACTCCGTAGCTAAAGGGCCGACTATCTTGGCGAGCGTGGTAAGGGATGTTCTTGTCTTCCTCCTCGTCTATGTAGCTGACATTCTCGAGGTTGAAGGTGTTATCATTCGCGGTTGCCGGTGATTGCTGTCGCGGTTTCACATCGGGAATGCTCTGGACCGTTAACATCATGTCCGTAAGCAGCTCGTCCAGCTCACGGTGTTGGTCTTCAGGGGTTAGTGGGGACGGCTGGGCTGTCGGTGGGGGACTCGCAGAGGCGTTGGTGTTGGCGTTCTGCTGGTGACCTGCCCCCACATGATCAAGGAGATTAGTGCAAATTGTGAATAAAGTGACATTCGATATTATTAAAACCGATTCCAAGTTCGATTGAGTAAAAGATGAAAAAGTTGACGTAAAGCAACGTTTATTTGATATCTGTATGCATGAGTTAATTTTGCGGTTTGCTTCGTTTTATGAGTTTGGAGAACTGCGAAATTGACCATACAAAGGTGGTGAACTTAACAACCCACACTTTGTGGTTTTTGTTTAATATGAAAGTTTGATTCTTGAAATGGCAAAAAGAAAAAGTTTGGTAGGTGTAGGTAGTAGCACTCTCGCTTTTGCATTAGTTTGTAACTAGACGACTGATTTACTACTAAATGAGGTAGTTTCAATACTAATTACGTTTTATGCAAATTTCAAAAACACTTGTCCCCCAACAGTTACTACATATCATCAGATTAATTCTGCGTCAGCTTTTCACCCCTTAGTTCATGTCATTTTAGCAAAAAAAATATTAACCAAAAATCGTCTACTAAATTGTAGACGGGGTTAGTTCTTTACATCAAAACCATGACACCAGTTCTACAAGCTTGAGCCCAGAAATGCTTCGTTACAGAGTTACAGCCTCCGGAAGTTTCAAAGGTGCTTGTTGCGTGTGCTAGAGGCTGTAACTCCGTAAGGAAGCGTTTCCGCACGTACATTTATCGAAACTATTTTTAATGCTTTGATGTGTAGAACTTGTTCTCAAAGCTTGCACAAACTATTTTCACAACTTCAGAGAACAGTCAGACCTTCAGGGCAACTTGATTTTTCGCAGAAATAGATATTTTTCGGATACACTTATTTATGTATGCAAACAAAATTTTAGTGCAACTACGGCAAAAGTTCACCACAAAAAATTACTCGATTGTTCCAACTTCGGTAGGCTGTAACTTCCGTAAAGGGACCCGGTTTGTAGGACCTTTTTCATTGTTTTCAGATTCTGATTTCGTCCTGAAAGTGCTTTACAAGTTCGACTTTGCATAAGCTAATTTGAAACGTAAGGATATAAACAAATATTTGGGGAAATGAAAAAATCTCAAACCGGATGCGGAAGTTCTGTATGTTTCTTTGGCAGATACGGTAGAACTTCGATAAACTGAATTATATGGGACTGTGCGTGTGCGGTGTTCGCATTACTAATTGTTCCGATTATTGAATTTTCAAAGAGATTTCGTATACTGTTTAGATTCATGTTACAAAATCTAAAAAAATTCCCAACCGTAGATATTACATCAGTACTCGTAGTTTGATTTACATCTTCATTTCGTTTTTAAGAAAACACATTGAAAGTTTTTTTTGGTACTCATTGTTGAGATTATACAGAGCGATCAAATAAATACGCAATAGCAGTCGCCTGTGAAACAAGCGCGGCATGTTAATGATTAGTTTGCAAATCGTGAAATTATATATAGTTGCGCGATTTATTATTTTAACGTAATTGGACATTGCTAGTACAATTAAACATTTTTAAACAATTACAAGTGAGCCTTGTAATTAATTTTTAATATTTATTATTTTTATTTTACAACCGTGCGTCAGGTTGGCAACAGTGACCCATTTAACTCGCATATTGGAAAAAAATTTTAACAATATGTTGGTTTAGCGGTAAAGGCGTGACCTTATATTCTGTCGGCCAGTGCAAATCCCGTGGCACACGTGTTTTTGTCATTTCCTACTGTACTGCTATCTTATCTTGCCTCACGTCTATTAGGTATTTTAATTTTTTGTTTTGGTTTTATTGAAAAACGTTGTAGCTAGAAATAGTTTTTATTTAATTTAAATTTAAACACTAAACAATAAAAACGATATAAGTACCAAAACACTTAAAACTCACAATAAATGTTGCCCATTCGTTGCTAGGCATAAAAGAGCTCCGTTTTTCATGTTTTCAGGACCCTAAAAACAAATTCAGAACAAAAAACAGGTCTGCCACGGGATTTGAACTGGGGCCGCTAGATTACAAACCTATGCCTTTACCGCTACAGCAACCTACCGTTTAAAATGTTTTTCTATTATACAAGTTAATTGTATCAAGTTTGCCAACTGACATTTGTCTTGCACGTTTGAAAAATAAAGATACTAATCATAAACAATAATTTATAATTCTCACTTCTTAGTTGTTTGAAAATGTTAAATATGAGCAATTACGATAAAATAATAAGCCGCGCAATCCATACATATATAAAAGCTCAAAGGTTTTTTTTTCTCCGGTTCCTCCAGCGGCTACCGCTTCACCAATTTGGACCATATTTTTTTTTCAATGAAAGGTCTCTATCCTCATATGGAACATGAAACATTTTTATATTTTTATTCTACGTCGATTTGTCAATAATAATTATTTTAATTTATAATATATATGGAAGTCTGCTAGACGCGCTTCACTTGAGGCGAATCTACACTAACGTCGCGTCTCCCTCATGGAACTAATGCATCACGTGACTTATCATTTAGCCGGCTCTGTCAACGATCAGTCTGTCAGTGCATTGTGCGCTGGGGTAACACTAGTTATGATAATAGCTCTGATTTGCAAACAATTCATCGACATGAAGCGCTTGTTTCATAGGCGACTGCGATTAAATTTTCATTAAATCGCTCTGTACAATATTGGTATGTGTTCCGATTCGAATTAGCGGAGAGTTCGAATTAACGAGACTGTACTGTACTTTTGCTAGTAGGGCTGTCATTGCAATTAAAAAATTTTGAACGTTAAGTAATCCTCATAAGTATTAAATAAACGGAAGACGATATTTCAATTCAGTGTTCTAAACTTATTTTTTAATTAAAGTTTTAAGGAAAATGCTCTGCCCCGCCCTCTCATATTTTGGGCCTACGAATTTTGCTTTCTGACGTCGGATTTTCTCCAATCCAAATTTTTTCTCAGCAAAACAGAAAAATCACTTTTCTGCCGTCTGACCGCGGTCGTTAAATTCAGTTTTTAAATACCTGTGGACATTAAAAAATATATATAGTTTGGGAAACATTCAGACGAAGTGCTTCGGCCATTTTTATCTTGAATACTTTTTATATATTATTCCAAGCATGAAATATAGAAATTTGCAGGAAACCCCTTGGGTATGAACACAAATCACCAACATCCGTCAAATGTACATAATCTGTCAACTCTCACGTAAATACAACAAAGAAAAGAACGCAAGAACAAATATTTACTAAGAATTTCCTTTTCGCGTGTAACATTTACGACCTGAAGAAGTGACATCCTGTTTTGATTCGCGACGGATATTTGCACTAATAACACGCGCAATTTCTACTTTAATACTTTAATAGTTATTACTCACCTGCAGAAGAGATGCCAGAGTCCATGGACACAGTAAGGGGACTAGAAACGGCGCCGGGCGAAAGCTCCGGCTTTTTGGCGATAGTGGCGTAGATGCTTCCGTCTAAGGGCCCAAAAGTATGATTAACGTCTTCTACAACAAACATCGTTCTTAGTCTTAAACTAAACACAGACTCCGCAATGTTTTCTCTTTAAGAGCAACTCCTTATTGTTTCCCTCGTTAAGTCATGTAACCAGATGTGAATTATGGCAATCGCGTTGTTAATTGACCTAAAAATAATCTACCAGCAAGCAGTTGGCGAATGCGCTCCAAACGCAGAACCAACAATTAATTTGTTTCGGTTTGTGAGGTACCTATCCCACTAATTTGTACTCCTATTTTGTTAAGTGGTCTCGTAATTATTTCGAATTCCCACAAGGCGCGGTCTTTTCAAAAAACTTCCAAGTTGCAGATTTTCAATGTAATAATGGCAATCACGAGAACCGCGGGCGGTTCAAACACAAACGGCTTAATTATTATGTACACCTCGAGTATAGCATTATTATTTCCAGTAAAAACCATTATTTCGTTATTAACCTCTTAACAAGAATGGTTTGCATATGAGAACGTGCTCGAGGGTCAATTTAATATTAATAAAGTAAAACATTGTAACGCGGCTATTAATACGAGTACAGTAAACGGTTAAGGGATTTGTACTGTTTAGTCATTTATCATGTCTCTAGCGCTTAGGATAATATTAATTTACCATTGGTTAGTTTATACTGTTTGGTGGTGGGCAATAGAGAAAACAATTTGAAATTAACATAATTTTTTTTTAAATACTGCGAATTTAAGTTATTATTGGATCTACTCCTACTTTTTTGTTCCTTTGTACATTTTCGTACTTCTAGTACGTGAAAGTATTTTGGGGAGGTGAAATAAAATAGTTTTTTGAGATTTTAACAGAAATACAATTTTGCACCTTCCAAAACTCGAAAAATGCCTGTCTGCGATGCATTCTTCAATCTGAGGAACCGATTTTAATAAAATATTCAGTTACAATGGAAACCCATCGGGAACACAAAACAGAAGTTAGATACGTTTCCTTGATTTATTTGTTTTATACATGAAGTTAGAATACCAATTCAGGTGGAACATAACAGTTTAGCATGGAAAATATGAAATACTTGTATATTATGTCCCTATGCGAATTTTATTACTTGCAGTCGCCCTGAATGGAAAGATAATATTTTCTCACATCACCTGAGAGCAATTTATTACAAATAATGCTTTAAATAAAAGAAAAATTATGAATGCACTACAGGCTTGACTATTAGTATATAATTTATTTAAATCTTTATTGCCTTAAATTTTTAAATAAATTGCCATCAGATGATGTTAAAGAATGTTATCGTTCTTCGTAATTTGATATTTTTTCTAAGTTTCTAATTTCGCTATGAGGAAACGATTTCTATGGAATTTTGTAGGATAATAAGGTAAGGACCGACCTGTCGCTTGCCTGCTTTTACAAGTATTTACTCTTAAAGTTTGAGCCATAGTTGTTTGTGGGCCCTGCCTGCCTGACAGGGCCGTGCGCTTACATTATTTAAACCTTGGGGCGGATTTGATCTTAAGGTATTTTGTTTGCCAGTACAATAATACCTAATCGGCTTATGCCTGTTAGCTGTTTGTGAACCCATACAAACTAACGTTTCGCAAGACATTGCAGCTTGCATCTTCAGAGTGAATATTTTATAAATTGCGATTATTTCAAAAATTTTCGTTTAACAAAAAACGAATATTTGAAAAGTACGAACTTATCGAAATGTTTGCGTAAATATTCCTAACATATTTACATTTCCTACAAAATAATTGAAATCCCTTTTTCAAAGTAATCTGTCATTAATCGTTGATATAGCAACGGTTGGCAATTGTTGTTGTTTCGTTGCTATGTATATTTATTATAAATTTGTTGATTTGTGAAGTTTGTTTCGACTTTGTGTTCGTGAATTACAAAATGAACGAAAACATGGATATTTCATCCGACATTAGAATGTTAGCCGAACAAGCTGAACAGCGATTAATCCCCGAAAAATCTAAACAAGCGTATTGCAAGGAATGCGAAAAATTATCCAATTGTACGTTTCATATTCATTTAAGTAAATAAAGATTAGTTCTGATTACCTGTGTATTTAACATTGTTCAAAATTTGTAGGTGAATTTGTTGTTACCTAGGCAACTTTAAAGCACTAGTGCTTTAAAGGCTCGATTTTGCACGCTTTTTAGTTTCAAAAACAGAGATTATGATTCAGGTATAATAAAAAATACGTATGGCAGCATTGTAAAGCAAGAGTGATGCGACTCTAAATTACTTCTGTCTTGATAACGTCAAAGTTTGACAAGTGTCAAAATTTGTAGTGGACTTGCTTTTTCTATCGTCGTTGACGAGAAAAGCAATGCAATTGTTATGACGACTGATTGGTTTTACTTTTAACAAAGACTTTTGGTGTTGTTTTAGGAATACTATCTGTTATTATTAATGAGCAGTAATGTGCATACAACTTAATAGAATTTTAATATATCAATTTATTGCTTTTTATTTTTATATGTAATAAATAACAAATACCTGTTTAAAGAAAAAAAAAACAAAAAAAATTCCACACAATTCCCATAAATTTCCAAAATATACGCAACAATAATACTTTCCGAAATAGGCACATTCGGGGTTAGTAATTAATGTCATTCTGTATTCCTGTAGAATGTGATACCCCCCCCCCCCACACACCAATTCACAAAAAAGTTTCGGGTTCTCTACCAGAAAAATTTGCAAAAATTAATGTACAATCTGCAATTTTCAGTTACTTTTTCCTATTTATTTGGCGATTTCGAATTAAGCCTTCCAGAGACATTAACCGGGTAGTGTACAAAAAATATTGAAAATTACATACAAAACAGAAAAATCTTTATTATTTTGCTCAAAATAAAGTACCTTACAATTTCATATTTCGCAACAAAATACAACTTCATGAGTTTTAAATATATTTACATATAAAAATATGAAATGACTTATTATCTCTTTGTAAATTGTATCAATATTTCAGTTTTTGAGGAATTTTCTTTTCTCTGAATAATTATAAACTAAAATGAAATTTTCAGTTTATGGAATGGGCACGTGCCCTCTAGCCACCCCGTTAAATTCGCCCCTAGGTTTGAGGAATTGCAATTATTTAAAAAAGCTAGACTTTTGACGTTTTTTTTTCTTTTCTCCCTCTCCTACCTCCCTTATTTTCTGCCTCTTTTTTATATCTTTCTTCTTCCCCCCTCCTAGTTTCACCTTCATCACACTCCACAAATCTTCTTAACGCTCTTACTTTTCTATCCCTTCCACTTTCCCCCTCCTCTCTAGTTGTTCATTGGCAATGATTTTTAAAGAATTCTATTGTTAATAAAAATTGGAAAATAGTGAATGTTAAAGTTATTGAAATACTTCCTTGAAATACACCATTAGTGTACGTTTCATTATGTATTTTATTCTAAAATGCAGTTCGTGCAGGTGTTCTTTGATGTTCTTTTATGGAAATCTTGCTTTTCCTTCAAAGAATCAACAAAGCGAATACGATCCGTCAGTTTGTCAGGTTCACACCATAATTAAAAGTGATACATTTTCTATTTGGCATTAACCAAAGGCATTTGCATTAATAAAAGTCGCACAGTAAAGAAACCCGATTTCTAGCGACACAAATTGCACTAGACAGTTGTAAGTAACTTACATGTCAGTTTATTACGATTTTAAAGTAAAATTTGCATAAATACCAAATTATTTACTACCATACGAAATAAATCCACACCAAATGGTATCTAACGAACCAGTCTTGTGAATTTTGAAATGATACTTTCTCCTTATAAGTACGCAATTTTAATTCGACCAAAACACAAATCACGTTTCATACACACGATTGCGTTTTATCGTTGTCAACGTAATAGAGGTCATAGAAAATAGGAAAAGACCTATCAAAGCCACCTACGCATGATGCAATTAAAGACCAGAGAAAATTGGTTTGCTGCCAAAAATCAAATAACTATTTAATATTTGTTTTTTTACTTGCAAATTTGTTACGATTATGCAACCACATTCGTTCGATAAATTACTCTTGAAGTACCGCTTTTTGTCTCTATGCTCAAGGACAATATGCAAGCCCCAGTTTCTCATCGTTTTAGACCGGCATTTCAAAGGTCTTCCATATAGGGAAAAACTAGTTGGTGATTAATAACTTGGCATTAAAGGATAAATAAAGCATTTTCGCGAATACAGTAATTATGTGTTAGGGGATTCCCCTATTATCGGTTATGGTCGGCATGGTTGAAGAGTGGGAGCAGGTCAGCGGAGGTGGACCGGGCAGTGTGAATGAGGCCATCGAGCAGCATAGCTTACATCATATTACTTATACTTAATTACTTATTCTTAATATATAGTTCGTTCAGTGCTATTGTTATTCGTTTTCCCTTCTCCCCTAACATCTCAGAAGTGGGATAGATTTCCCGGAAAAGCCCATACTTTTTTTTAACGTGAAAATGCCGCCGAAAAAGAAAACCAGGAAACGTCCATTGTCAAGTTCTTCGTCTAGCTCTAGTAGCACAAAAAGCTGTACGAGCTCTTCGGATAGCAGACATACGCCACCCATAAAGAAAATTCAAAAACGCCGACATACTGTGAAAAATACTTCTCACCGCAATCGAAGTAGTCGCCAGGGGAATAGTTCACGAAAAAGCAAGTCGACAGACGCCGGAAGCACCGTGAGTACAACCTTCAGTTTATTTCGTGGACAAACTAATATTTTGGCCAACATAATCCCTGATTTTGACCCAAAAACCGATAATGTAACTGACTGGTTAGATGTTATCGACGAACACGCTCTTTGTTATCATTGGGACGACGATAGCATAAAGTATCAGGCATTAAACAAGTTAAAGGGCGCCGCCGAACAATGGTACCAAAATTTTATTTCAAGTGAGGTCGGCTGGGCTAACTACAAATGGAAAAATTGGAAACATTTAATTAAAACTACATTTTTACCGAATCGCGACACATACAGTTTATTTATGGACATCGCAAACCATAAACCCAAACCAGAAGAATCTCTTTATTCGTTCTATTTCGATCACTTGTCAAAAATAGAAAAACTGCGAGTTAATTTTTCGGCAATGGACAAGATATCTTTAATTGTGGGCGCAATCAACGACGATACGGTGACGTCATCCGTCAGTGCGTCGAACATTAATGACCTAAACGTGCTCGCAAACTATTTAAAACGGCGGTATGCGGCGAGTGGTGCGTCTACTGTAACCGTAAAACCGTACGTTAAGAATCACCAACCCGGATATTTTCAACAACCTCGAGGGCCTTCCTTAAAACAATTCGCGTCAAATCAAAACATCGTATGCTACTTATGCGGAAACCGCGGTCATAAAAAGGTGAATTGTTACAAAAACATCACATGCACGTTCTGCAAGTCCTTGGGGCACTATGAAATAAATTGTTACAAAAAGCATAATACCAATAACCCCTCTCAGAATGCAAGCTATAATAATCAGGGCGCTAAGGACATCAACCTGGTTCAAAGTACGAGTCGGGATAAATTTTTTCAGAATATCATGATAAACGATTATACTGTCCCAGCCTTTATTGATTTCGGAAGTGATTGTTCAATAATCGAAAAGGAATTGCTCGAAAGGCTCGAAATTAAGAGTCGCCACCTTGAAGAAGCTGTCACCTTGACCGGATTTTTAGGAAATGGTACAGTCATCTATGAGGCGGTCGATGTTGACATAACAATCGCAAATGTAAAGCTAAACTGTAAACTATACGTGACCACCGAGCGTTTAGCTACCAGCCCATGCATTATCGGGCGCAATTTCACAGAACACAAAGCTCTTAATTATTGCCGAATTGGTAACAAATTACAGTTCAGTTACGCTAACACAAAAAAACCTTGCAAAAAAAGCGTTGACACACAAGAGCCTTGCGAAAATGCAGCCGTGGAGCTAGAAGCCCTTTTAACTAAATATGCTGATTGCTTTGCAGCATCACTTCCCTCGTTGGGAAAAATAGACTGCCCTCCAATGAACATAAAATTAACCACGAATGTTCCTATTGCGCGAAATCCATACAGACTTTCCGTTGACGAGAGACAGATGGTACGAGATAAAATAACTGAACTATTAAACGCTCAAATAATCAGAGAAAGTAGATCCCCGTATGCAAGCCCCATCTTATTGGTGAACAAGAACAACGGCGAAAAGCGCCTCTGTGTAGATTTTCGAGCATTAAACAATATAACTGTTAGGGAAAACTACCCATTACCCCGAATCGAAGACCTCATCGATAGACTTCAAGGGTGTAAATATTTTAGCAGCCTAGATTGTGCATCTGGATACCACCAAATACCAATGCATGAGGACGCTATTCCAAAAACTGCCTTCGTAACGCCAGACGGGCAGTACGAATATTGCCGCATGCCCTTTGGACTGACAAACGCCCCATCGGTATTTCAAAGAACAATTCATACAATCTTTGGAAATCTTAGATTTAACAAAGTAATCATTTATCTAGACGATATTTTAATAGCGTCAAAAACCAAAACAGAACACATCGAAACCCTGACCGAAGTCTTTACGATCCTTCGTAAACACAACGTGACCTTACGATTATCAAAATGTTTCTTCCTGAAAACAACTATTACATTTTTGGGGTATGAAATTAATGAAGCTGGTATCAGACCACATCAAAATAAAATAAAAGCAGTACAAGAATTTCCGCTCCCACAAACGGTACACAACCTAAGACAATTTTTGGGGTTGATTGGATACTTTAAGAAATTTATTCATAAGTTTGCCAATAAAGCTAGTGTTTTAACAGCACTATTAAAGAAAGGGGCGCTCTGGCTCTGGACCGACACTCACACCAAAGTTTTTAATGATTTTAAGGCAATATTAACCAGCGCACCGCTTCTTATCCTCTTCGACCCTAAATTACAAACAATCCTATACACCGATGCAAGCCGTGATGGTATAGGTGGGATTCTGGTACAAACCACGGATAAAGGAGAGCAACCAGTACTATTCTATAGTAGGCAAACAACGGAACCGGAAAAGAAATTTCATTCTTTCGAATTAGAACTGCTAGCAATTGTCGAATGTGCCCGGAAATTACGACATTATTTACTAGGAATAGAGTTTGTAATCAAAACAGATTGTACTGCAGTCCGCAATACACTTATCAAGAAAGACGTAACACCTCGAGTAGCAAGGTGGGTTTTAAGTTTACAAGAATTCACTTTCAAAACCGAGCACAAACCTGGGTCTCAAATGCAGCATGTCGACGCGCTAAGTCGCAACCCATATTCAAATAATGACGAGGAATTAGTACTTAACGAGACGGTTATGAGTATTACGGAAGGCGATTGGTTAACGGCGGTGCAAAAAAGAGATAAAAACATAGAAACAATCAAAAGCATACTGCTCTCGGGTAACATCGAAGAAAACAAACATATTTTTAATAATTACGACTTACGAGCGGGAAGAGTATTCAAACTTACACCACATGGCCGTCGTTGGATGGTCCCGAAAAACTGCCGATGGCAAATACTGCAGGCTAACCATGACGAGATAGGCCATTTTGCTGTGGAAAAAACGTTACAACGCCTCCGAGATAGGTACTGGTTCCCAAAAATGAAAACTTTCGTCAAAAAATATATTAAATCCTGTCTCCATTGTCAGTATTATAAAGTTCCACGTGGGAAACGACCGTTACCGAGTTAAAGAGGAACTAGGAGCAGAACGGTGTCACAATCAAGTTCGCTACGAAGGGCTCATTTGTGTGGAGAACCTTAAACCTTTTTCGCCACGACAGGACACCATGGAGTAAGAAAATTATTCTTATTTTTTTTTGTTGTTAAATTACCTGATCGCCGATTATTTTTGTTAAATTACCTGATCACCGATTGTTGTTGTTAAATTACCTGATCGCCGATTGTTGTTGTTAATTTACCTGATCACCGATTGTTGTTATTGATTTACCTGATCACCGATTGTTGTTGTTAAATTACCTGATCGCCGATTGTTGTTGTTAATTTACCTGATCACCGATTGTTGTTGTTACTTTACCTGATCACCGATTGTTGTTGTCAATTTACCTGATCACCGATTGTTGTTGCTAATAATTTTCCTGATCACCGATTCTGTTATACATATAATTTGCTGACCTCTGATTGTCTGGGAGCACCACTGCTGAGATAAGTGCTTCCCCCACCAAAGAACCACTGTATCGAATGCCTAAATAAGTTTGATTTCAGGGTAGAAGCGTTTGGAGACAAACCGCCTGTCAGGAGGGCCGAATGTTAGGGGATTCCCCTATTATCGGTTATGGTCGGCATGGTTGAAGAGTGGGAGCAGGTCAGCGGAGGTGGACCGGGCAGTGTGAATGAGGCCATCGAGCAGCATAGCTTACATCATATTACTTATACTTAATTACTTATTCTTAATATATAGTTCGTTCAGTGCTATTGTTATTCGTTTTCCCTTCTCCCCTAACATATGTAAGTGAATTTTGCGTGATTCACGATCGTTTTGCGTGTGCCCCCAAACCTCTGTCTATCTTTGGCCAAAATATCTGACAACAAAATTAATTTTTTTATTAAATGAGTATCTGTATATAAAATACTTAATTACTTTAACAATATCTATTTATTTTAACCTTATACGTATTTCGGCATGTTTACATGCCATTGTCAAAGGTTATATGAAAAAGTAAACACTTAGTGTTGTTATAGCAATAGAACTTTGTGACTTATCTTGGTAATCGTCTGCAGATGACTTGATTTCTTATTCCAAAATGTCCAGTAGAGGAGAATTTAAGAGACGGTACAGTTTTTAAATGTTTGTGAATTTCAAAAGCTTCTAGTATATCTAATTTACGTTTATCATCACAAAAGTGTAAACATTTTATGGTGTTATTAGATGTCATTGAATGATTTTGTTCTAGTAAGTGTTTAGCGTAATTGGATTTATGTGGGTGTTTGTATTTGTAACAACGTACGTGTTCTTTATACCTAATATCAAAATTTCTAATTGTCTGGCCTATATAAACCGAATTACAATGCGAACAATTTAATTTGTAAATGCCTGATTTTAGCAAATCGTCTGTTTTTGATTTTGCATTGTACCGTTAATGAATGAGCAAATTGATCTCTTAAATTCTCCTCTACTGGACGTTTTGGAATGAGAAATCAAGTCATCTGCAGACGATTACCAAGATAAGTCATAAAGTTCTATTGCTATAACAACACTAAGTGTTTACTTTTTCATATAACCTTTGACAATGGCATGTAAACATGCCGAAATACGTATAAGGTTAAAATAAATAGATATTATTAAAGTAATTAAGTATTTTATATATCTATACTCATTAAATATGGACTTTAACGAAGTAAAGCTGGAAGTTATAAATTATTTTTTTTATTGCTCTGAAGGGTTTTGGGATCGTATTGTTTCTTCAAAATAATTTACTCTTAAAAGTTTTGGAATTAGAAAAAAATCTTCGAGTTAAATCCATTGTGGTATTTTTCTTCAGGGGATACAAAAAATGCTTAATCAGGTTTGGACTTTTCACTTAGAACGATAATAAATTGGATAATTTTAATGTTTACTCACTTGTTTAGTCGACTAATTACCCTTTGATCTATATTTTTACAAATTATTTACGAAAATAACCAATTCACTACTGTTGTTTGTACGAAATGAAAACCTTGAATTTAATTATCTAATTTCAACCATTTAACATTTAAAACCACAAACATATAATTAACAAAATTTGCTTCTCACCTTCAATGTCTCTTTCTTTACGCTCTATTGGCACTTATTATTGTACCCGCAAGCTACACATTTTGAATCAGAAAACAGATATTATGATACTACGACCATTCTGTGTTTATCAACCTTATCTCTCTATACAACGTCATTTATCTATGTTTAGCTACCACTTAACCCTTTTCACTGCCGAATTAAACGTAAACACAGAAAATTTTACAAGAAATCTGATCTTTTCCTTAAATATTGCTATTTTTGTATAAAATTCTAAAATTAGAAAATTAGTCATACCATAATCATGATAACATTCTTCGAGTATGCAAGGAGAAAAATCTTCTTTCATCTGCGCTTATTTGCATATTTAATTCCGCTAGTATCACCTACGCAAACAGTCACATTTGCATTCGAACTGGTTGGTTATTTCGAATTTGGACAAGTACCTATCTCGCGAACTGTTCAATAAGTGGGAGACTTGATTCTTATAGTAGGGATTTGAACCTCTAATGCGTCCCACACACCTTCAAAAGTGCTTGAGCTTAGCGTTTGTTATTTTTTATGTAGTTTTTTTTTGTATTGCAAAATTGTGCTTGAATTAGGATAAATGTTGATGGTATCTCTCTCTAGTCGTCACCTCATAAATTTGAACTGATAAAACAATCGATACGTGAAGAAATTGAGATATTTGTATAACTTCTCCACCCACCCAATTAAGAAATAAATTATTACCGTTCTTAATAGAACACGTAGCTATAACTATAACATAATAGCATTCACCTATTTATCAATCTACAAGCTTACTTACGTAATACCTGACAGGTTTGTGATGGTAATTATGAACGTTCTGGTTTAATATCCCATAAATTTTACGTTTTTAATGCAGGTTGTATTTTAGCGCCATAGCCGATTAATTTATTCACCATAAAACTATTAATTTGGACCAAAAGTTGTTTCATAGCTCGATTTTCAATCAATTCGTGTTCTAAATTCGACAAAAATAAAGCAAAAACGCTTTTAAACTGTTTTATTGAAATACTGACGGCTGTATATGAAAACCTTGGTAATATCAAACTGAACATGTTGATTAGTGAAAAGCTGCTCTAATCATGCTCAATTTACAGCTACACTACAAATAAGTAACAGATTACCATAATTTTCAAACGAGATTAAAGAGTATATTTCCACATGTTTTATGATATTATAAGATATACGTAAAGGAACACCAGACAGGGGAGTAGACTTTTTATTTCGACATCTTGTGGTCTATAATTAAGTCTAATAGATGTCAAGTGTTTTTCCAGCTTGGTTATCTCTTTGAAGGCACTAGACCCGGAAATAGAACTAACTGGGTTAATATCGCTTATTACTGGGCTTCCGTCTAGGTAAAGTTTTTTGGTGTGACCGACTTGTATTTATATGTTTCTATTTTTTGAAGATTATTTTAAAAGTTTCCCAATTTATGTTTATTGTGTTGAATTAGCACTTCGCAATCCCCTTTGGGTCCTAATTTGTATCAAGAAGAGACGTCGAATTCCTAATATATTTATAAAACATAAGATTTCAATAAGTAGAATTAATTTTATTCTTTTCTTTATTGAGAACTCGCTTTTTAGCAGTAGGCAAACATTTAACAGCAAACCACGCAGGCACTGACAGGGCCTTTTTACTTGAAGTAGTACAAACTCAAATTACTGGCAACTCTTTTAAAACATTGCAGGACCATCAAAAGACCTCAAAGATTGTTTTGTAATACAAATTTCGACTACAAAGGTGATATGGTTTTGCCTATCGTTACCTAGCCTCGTACTATAAATTCGATCCGGGATCACTTGACGATTGGTGATCAATCACTCATCACTTATCCATTAATCCGCCGGCATACTCTAATTTGCCGGCATACTCTCATTTGCCGGCATACTAATTTGTCGCCTACTTCTACCATCTACGGTTCTTCACCGGTGCGGTCTTGGTTTAATCAACTGCGTCTGTTGATTGTTCCCTGGTTGATAGAGTTAAGCGTGTTCCGCTATACCCATTTTTTCTCCTAGTTAATGGAGCTTAGCTTGATTAATTCCTTCTACAAGCCTTCCATCTAGTAAACAACGCTTGTGTGTGACCAATAAATTCCTCCAGAGTGTCCTTCTTGCTTCATCCGTTGCGTTCCACTAATCAGACTGCTTCTGCGGGACTTTCTCCTGATTGCGTGATAGGCCTGTCCGATGTCTCGCTTGTTGTATGGTCACTTACGAAGGACCCTCTTCTAGGCCCCCAAATCGCATCTCTTGCCCGCACTAGTACTTGGGTGCTTTTACTAGTTGACGGCGCTTGCACTGATCAGCAACTGAGCAGCGAAGTGTTGAAGTCCCGTTTCTCTGCTTGTCGCTGTCACTTGGCTTGTACGGCTACCTCCGAAAGACCTTCCTCTAGTCCTTCACGTCGCATTTACCTGCCCACTTTTGGTGCTTGGCTGCTTTACTGGTTGACACCGCTTAGTCTGACCAGCTAAGAGTCAAAATATCGTTTCTCTGCTTGTCGCTGTCACTTATAGGGTTACCTCTAGGAGACCTTCCTCTTGTTTTTCAGATCGTATTTCTTTGCCCGCCTTCGACCACCGAAATGTTGATTCCCATTTCTTCTGCTTGTCGCTCAATTTGTACGGTTACCTCTGAGAGTCCTTCATATAGAATTTCCCTGCCCGTCACTGTCGCTTGGCTTTCCTTTAGTCCTTTAAGTCGCATTTTTCTGTTCGATACTGACGCTTGACGGCTATTATAGAATTCCCCTTGGTAGAAAGCGCTAGGTCTGAGTAGCAAAACGTCGAAGTCCCTTTTCTCCGATTGTCGCTTGACTTGTACGATTCCATCTGAAGGATCTTTCTCTAGTTGTACACGTTTCTTCATCCGCAACTATTGCTCGACTGCTTTTTATGGAACTACCCCAATTGTTGGAGGTAAGCCTGATCAGAGAAACATCAAAGTACACTTTTTCTGCTTATCGGTGTCGCTTAGCTTGTACGGGTACCTCTTGAGAAATCTTCCTCTAGCCTTCAGATCGTATTGTTCTGCCCGCTACTGGTGCTTGAGTGGTTTGACGCAGCTTTCTCCTGGTTGATAGGGTTTGGTCTGACCAGGGAAGTGTCAAAAGTCCAGTTAGTCTGCTTATCGCTGTTACTTGGCTTGTAGGGTTACCTCTAAAGGATCTTCCTCTGGTTCTCCAGGTCGCATTTCTGTCTTGATATTTGGCTGCTTTTAAGGAATTTCTCTCTAGTTACTCGATCAGCAAATCTTCAAAGTCCGCTTTTTATGCTTATCGCTGTCGCTTGGCTTGTGCGGTTAACTCTGACGGATTTCCTGCCTGATCAGTGAAGCTTCAAAGTTAACTTTCGCCGTCGCTCGACTTCTCCGGTTGCTTTTGAGAGACCTTAGTCCTTCAGGTCGCATTTCTCTGCCCACTACTGGTGCGTGACTGTTTTTACGGAACTTCTTCTTGGTTAACAGCGCTTGATCTGATCAGCGAGTGCCAAGGTCCCGTTTCTCTGCTTGTCGCTGTCGCTTGACTTACGGTGGTGACCTCTGAGAAATCTTCCTCAACTCCCCCAGGTCGAAATTCTCTGTCCGCCACTGGTGCTTAGTTACTTTTACGGAATTTTACCCTAGTTGACAACGCTAGGTCTAATCGGCAAAGCTTCGAAATCCCGTTTTCTGCTTATCGGTGTCGCTTGGCTTATTCGGTTATCCATGGCGGACTTCCCTCGAGTTGTCGTCTATTAGGTTCTTTTTCTTTGTCTCTGGTCTGTACAGAACTCCCTTTGATCCACAGCGCAGGGCTGACCAGCAAAATCTTTACGTCATCGTTCTCTGTTGATTGCTGTCGCTTGGGTTGTTTGGTTATCTCTCCGAAACTTCTCTCCGAGCTACAGCGTTAGGTGTAATCAGCAAAGTCCTCCGGCTTGAGACGTTCGGCCCGATCGGCTGTCTCTGTGGGCTTTCTTGTGGTCGCAAAATCATGCCTGATACAGTACTATAAGTCCCAATGCCTTGAAAGAGAGAGAAAGCGTTCGAGATTCGATTGTACCGATTACCTCTGCCCGTTTTGCCGAATTCTATGAAACGTTGAAAGAAACAGCAGAATAGGTCCTATCCAAGCAAGTAGGTAACAAAAGCCACCTTGTTAAAATTACATGCGTACGTACTACCATTTAAATGAAGTTTCCCTATTCTATAAAGCGAAATTCCAGGGGTACTTCTCACTACTGACGGCAATATTTGATTTTGGTTAAGATTGGCGGTTCAAAAACAACACAACAAACTAATGAATCTGTGGCTGTTGCTCGTCAACGCATGCAAATCCAAACAAACATAGCTTAAATTGCAAATTTAAAAATAAAAAGCGATCAAAACGTATAGATTCGGATTTAGAAATACAGAAAAAATTATTCGCAATTTTCTTAATCTCAATTTTAAACTTTAAGCTCAAAACAACTGCTTGTAACTAATTTTAAGATCTATTTTGAACACAGGAAACCAATTTAAAATGTCAAAAAATATATCTACAGTGTAAGGACACCCACAGTAGTTTTGAGTGTTGTAATTTAGCGGAACTGGTTTTTTTATAGTTTGAAGGTGCTATTTTGGACGTAAGGGTTTAATAATAAAGAATTGGATAATTATTAGTTCATATTTTTATTTATAACGTACAAAATTTGATTAGGGAAAACGAATTTTCACTACATCTGTAAATTAATCAGATTTTTATTGAAATTCATGAAGGTAGGCGAGTCGATCGAGTAATTGATTTGAAAAAGCGATTCCTGTTTCGACTACATTTTATATTTAGTATTACTACTAATAACCATCTTATTTTGTATTGGTTTTGAAAGAAATTTTTAATCAACTTTTCCAACAGTGCATTTTCAAGAGCTTCAAGTTTAAATTTTAACTCCTACCTTAAAATTGTAACGAAAATGCATAAAACACAAAAAACAAGATTTAACACGAACCGACAACACCAATACTTGAACAACGCTCGTGCTGAACGAACGGACTTCTGATTTTATTTTCAAGCTGAAATAGGTACGCCCGTTGGACAGAAATAACACGAGGCCGGCGCAGGTTACAATCAACACTAAGACTAAATTATATTTAGTTATTTACAAAACTTTTTTTTTACATAAGAGCAAATTATAGAAAAAGGCGCCAGTATATATTCTGAACGATTGCACGTGACGAGCTGAAAACGAGCCTGAAGATTACACAACCTTCCCTTTCGTCCTCGAAACTTTACTCGAGTAATTATTTAGTTCACAATCAAGTAACGCTGACGGAGCTTTAGCTAAGAATTGAACTTTTAGTGAAGTGCGGGGTCGTTTAGAGGTGCTCTTAATAGGAACCTGGAAAATACTGAAATTCCGCTACTAATTGGATTGCTCAAGTGGTGTTTAGTTTTAGAACCACTAAATTAACCCGCGTGGGACGAGAAAACGCCACTATACTAAACAACCCCCATCTATTTCCACACTAATCCAATTGGGGATATCCCAATAAATAATTAACAAGAAATTTAGTCTCCTAGTGGGAAATTGGATTTTATTTTTTACAATGATGAATGTTGCTGCAAGTAATTACTTTTAATGTAACTATAATTCAGCTAGCTGTACGTGGTCTTCTTCTTGTGCGTCCGCACGATTCAACGATAAAACATGAAAAGCTCGAGTTACGAACTTGGCAGATTTATTCCAGGTGTTGATTTATAAATAGATCTTATGGCTTGGCATTAAGTGTACCTATTGAAGTGATGCTTTGTATTTTTTTTCGTCGGCGAAACAGCGACTCCCACTGTGATTCATAGTGCTATTTTGCCTTACGACACTAAGCGACCGCTAACCGGAAATATAGCATTAGGTGAAATTTACAACGTCAGTAAAGATTTGATGATTATAAACGATGATTGTTTGGACAGTTTACGATTCGATATGAAAAGCTTCCCGATTGTTTCACTTTTCTATCAATTTTTATGCAGATTCAAAGAGTCAAAGATGGAGTGCAAATTTATTACAAAAACACTTTAGGGTGTCCTGGAGATTTTCAAAAATATTATAATAACTTTAGAAAATGTACCAGTTTTGAAAAAATTAAATAATGATGAGCTCCTACTTTCCAGAAGTACAAATTCTAAGATTTCGTACGTTTCAGTGGTAAACTTGTCTTCTTCAGGCTTTGTGGTATTAATCTTGAAACTTGAAGCTCGAGCTTATTATTAAAACTGAATTGAATTTTCATAGAGAGGGACGATGTATAGCCATCCATAGTGCGGGACAAAACAATGCAAAAAGAAAAAGCTGAGTGTTAACTTTGGGTGGTATTTGCAGAAGTGCAAATTTTATAATTATAACGTTGTACATTTCACCGACTGTTAGGTTTCTAAGAAAGCACGCTATATAGGCAACCCTCAATTCCATTCATCTAAATTCGTAGAAAGCGCCACAGTGAAATTACAGCTTTCAGAAGCCCCAAAACGTATATTTCCGTTAAAATCTAGATTTCGAAAATTTTCATGAAATCAATACTTCCTAGAAAAGTAAAAATGACACCTATACTCTATACCTACCTATATTCTCCAAACTGATAAGAGCTCCAATTTACATTTACATTTATGTTACACAACCGACAGTAAGGAAACAAAAGGGAAACGACAAATATTTCCGTTTAAACTAAATTGTTCAGGAGTGATAGTAAAATAAGATTGACAACTTCTCTTTCAGGTGTATGCGGGTGCGTAAATATTTATGGGGGTTAATTCACCCCTCCCACCCAAGTTTTGGCTGATAAATTTGATGTATCGTCTTTGATTTTCTTTAATCCCCAAAAATCATTTTCCAAAAAATAAAATGGGCGACTTTATTTCTCACAAAAAACTTCCCTTCTGCTTGGAGCTTTCCTACCTGAAGGTGGGTGAGAAACGCATTATCATAGCAACTGTTGGGGCGTAAAGTGTAAATGAAAAATACTTTTAAAATTTTTAATTACATTTCTCCGATGAAATCTGAAAATCGTACTCTTCGCTTTATTGACGTAGGTGGTTTTGGAAAGCATAACAAATTTCCGTTGCTAAAGCCCATTCTTTTACGACTGGCTCTTTAGTATTATCTCAGTACATCTGAAACTTGTCAGCACTTAGAACAGTGCAAGCAATGCAGAGGTAAAATTTAAACCCCCTAGAAACATCAGCAAGCACTTGGAGCTACAAAAACACTTTTTAGCTTTTTTCCTAACAAAAAATTTTCTTATTTCCGCATTTTAGTTCCCTCATTACTGCGAGTACGTCTATGGCAATGAAAAATGCCAAATAAAATTGTTACGCTGCTATCGCACTGTAAAAACTCTTGTAGTTATTCTTATAAAATTTTTAATAAAAACGACCGCATGTAAAATCGCTATAGAACCCTATACCACTGTTAAAAAATGTTTATAGAAACATTTTATAATAATTGTTAAATGTGTTGCATAACTGGATTGTATGAATGAACTTGACCAATACTACTTAACCACAAACCATGCATAAACGCTTCGCTCACAGGAATGTTAACGCGCACGCTAGCATCAGCAACCAATGAAACCGCCACTTACATCAAGATAAATACCGATGTTCCTATTTTATATAAACATATTTTTTTCATGATAACGTGACGTCACATAAATACAGTCTGTCAAAATGTTTTTATAGTTCCATAAAAATAATGACATCAAACTATCAAAATTGTTGATATAAAAATAAATACATACGAGAGTTTTTACAGTGTGATATCAGCTTTACTTAAAGTAGTTTTGCATTTATTTTCTAACAATCTCAAGGTCAAGTTATGTATTGGAATATTATAGACAAGCGTAAAGTATTAAAATAATTGAATTAATAAAAAATGGAGCAAAATAAGAACAGCATGACAACATTAACTAAACAGCAGGAGTATATTTCGTCTGCAACACTTTAAGCACCACATAAAGTACTTATTTCCCCTTCTCTATCCCCCATGGATTTTATCCTAAGAATAAAGTTATAATTTTAACTTCCTAGTACTTACAACTAAAACTACGACGTTTCAGCCAGTTAATCTGTTAATCTTCAGTGCTTTATTAGGTAATAAAATATATCTGCTTTGATTATAATTTCCCTATTAAAGCAATGTATGAAGTACAACAAAAAATATCGTGAAGTAGTTGCATGTTCAACACATTGCTTTTATGACTTTTTGAATATTGCTGTCCATTTTTTCATTTTTTGGGGAAATTATTATAATTCCCAACTTTGCTGTGCAACTTATACACGGTTTTAAGTATAATTACGAATTCTGATTTCTCAACGTACTGCAAAATTCAAATCTAAAATTTGAAGGAAAAGTAATCTCGTTTACCAAACATTCAAAAAATTTCTACATAAATGTAATTTAAAGTTTTAGGCACAACTTTTAAGGTCTTATTGAAAATTTTCTATGGTTCACTGTTCTGTAAATTCGGCTTGCTTTCCAGTTAACATATACGATGAAAGGATTTTACGAGCCTTTAAAATTCGCTAACATTTGATTTTTCTTATTGCCAAAGCCCCTTTTTCGTATTTTACAAATACCTCGCAACATATGTATAAAGAAATACGTCTAGTCTTTTAATATTCCATTTACCTACCTACAAACCTTATAATTTAGCTTATAAATACAAGACCCCCCAACATAAACTCCCCTTAATTAATTCATTTATGCAACGCTATATTTATCCAAACATAATGCGAATATAAGTGCAGCTAAATAACAAATAATACTCGCACATTTCAAACAAATTACAAACCTGCATCGGAATCTTCGTCCTCGTCTGACTCTTCTAGCTGCAGGGGGCTGTCAGCGCGGGTCACGGGGTCATCAGTTAGGGTCACGGGCACCGCGGGTGTAGGGGCTGGTGCAGAAAAACGGCCTTCAGGCCCTGCAGAAAAATGCAATTCCACAGCACTGTCCGGTGGGAATCTAGAATCTGAAACATCAAAACAAACTTCATCTAAAATTCCTAGGAACGCAAATATTGTCTGTGTTGATTTCCGCGAATCTTTGAACATAAAAAATTCAAGGCGGAAAAATAAAAAGTAAAGCAAATAATTTTTATCTCTTAGATATGGTATAGTAGTGGAAAATTAAATATTTGATTATGATTACGTTTAACGCATTTTGTGCGTAAAAGATTTCCCATAATAGAATGTTGTTATCAGTGAATAATAAGTCAAGCAAAGCAACAAGTCCTCTATGCCGTACTTATGTTTATAGTATCTGAGCCCAAATAATCCTTGTACAAGCGCAAAGAAATATTTTAACAGCAATTACAACATTTTGGACACAGCCTTTTCCAAAAACTTTTTGCAATAACCACTGTTTTCATAATTTTCCTCCCAAAACTTAGTGACAATTTATGAATACAGCAAGGTAGCCCGACTTGAACCCAACCTCACATAGCTACAAACACTTTTAATAATCCAATAGCAGGAATATAATAATAAATTAAACCAACGAAAAAGATAGTTTACCATTGCAAGCGCCGTCTAGTTCTTGTCGTGTGAAGCTCAAGGTGTAATCTGCTACAGCACACGTATGGAATTGGCACGCAAAGATGGTTTCTCGATCTGATGGTCCTCGATGGTAACACTTGATCAAAATGTCACCCCTTATCTGAAGCCCAGGCCGGCGTTCAGCTGCTATATTTACTGTGAATTGCTTCACGCCGCTTACGACGCTGTAAACGCCTAGAAGTAATATAAAATAAAATTAGAACACAAAGGAAGAATAATATTGTTCGTTGTTCTAACAGCAAGAATTAACACTTAACTGTTTTAATACTAGTAATGTGTTTTAGCTTTTACACCAATAAACGATGGAATAGTGGCAAAGAGAAACACGTTGACCATACAATTTTTGTTGTAAACAAATAATTACAATAAGTATTATTTTTCTTACAATTTTAAATATGAAAACAAGAAATTCCAGGAGAATTGTAAGGTAAATGCAACTAATCCTAGCTTAAAATGGCGTCCACTACTATTCTTTGAAAATTTTGTCATTAATGTCTGTTAAAGCAGCACAAAATTTGATATTGCAATCTACAAGAGGGTTAAGATGTTGTGATATTAAAAATTATTTTATTTACGACAGTTTCAAAAACCATTTAAGCAGTTCAAAATTTTGTAAATATTTAAAAGTTATTTTTCAAAAACTAACCATACAATTTCTACTTAATTGCGAGAGCAAATAGAGAGAATTGAGCTCTCATTTGATTTTTACTCGAATATCTTTACGTCTCTGAGATACTATAAATTTTATTCGTTGTTTCTATTATCGAAGAAGCGCCATCCCAACATGGCTGCCGTTTTCAAAATGGCGGTTTATTTCTAAATATCATGTTGTAACAAATTTCTAGACCAATAAAATGTTCAAAAAGTCAGTTTGTGCAATTACAATCAGAGACCTAATAGAAAAACATCGAAACAATCGATCAATCGTTTTGAAAATGCAAACTTAAGCTTTTTGGATAATTCTAAACAATTTTATAACTACTAGTGTTACCCCAGCGCACAATGCACTGACAGACTGAGCGTTGACAGAACCGGCAAAATGCTAAGTCACGTGATGCATTAGTTCCAATAATAAGACGCGGCGTTAGTGTAGATGTCGCCTCAAGTGAAGCGCGTCTAGCAGACTTTCATATATATTATAAATTAAAATAATTATTATTGAAAAATCGACGTAGAATAAAAATATAAAAATGTTTCATGTTCCATCTACGGATAGACCTTTCATTGAAAAAAAAACGGTTCAAATTGGTGAAGCGGTAGCCGCTGGAGGAACCGGAGAAAAAATATGTATGGATAACTTCTGTAGATAAGGCCACTTGACTGGTGCAATAATTTAGAAAATTTGAATTTTCCGCGTCAATATAGGCAAAAATTCAATAAAAGTTGAAATTTGAGTAATAATAACTATTTTACTATATTTCTTAAACAGAAATATTTTAGTTTTAGAGAAGATTTTCCAGGAATTTGCTAAAATATGATTTTTATAATCTTTTTTGAGCAATTTGAAGCTAGCCCTCCTTCAATAATAAATGCTTAAGACGTCAGTCATAACTGTACCAAAATTCAAAATTTATTTCTAAAGTGCAGTTTCTTTTGTTGTAGTTAATCTACTAAATTTCAAATTACATTTATATAGCAAAACTTAACGAAAAGAGGGGATATAAAAATATAGTTAGTCTTCTACAGGGTGGCCACTTAAAACTGCTTTTCAAATTCCCTGACTTTTCCCTGACTTCCCTGACTGATAAACTTCAGTTTTCCCTGACTCATTTTATTGGTACCAAAACTGTTTTCAATTTGAACTGCTTTTTTTAAACAAAATTGTAACCCAACATAAAAATTAGCAAAGTAAACTTAAATTACTTTATAGCAAATGAAAATTTTTCAACAAGCGTAACAAAATACAACATCTAAACTTTAAAGAAAAACCAAATGAAACAAATATAGCTTTTATAAACATATACCAGGTAACAAAATTTTCGTTTTGCAGGCAAAAATAAAAATATTAAAATAATTGCATTTTACAGAATTTTCCCTGACTGTTTCGTGAAATTCCCTGACTTTACGTTGAAATTGGTAGAATTCCCTGATTTCCCTGACCAAAATAAAAAAAATCTAAATTCCCTGACTTTTCCCGGTTTTCCATGTTTTCCAGAAAAGTGGCCACCCTGTTCTAATTATTACACTCGTATACTTATCGGCATTTCAAGTCTACAGGGGTTTTCAGGGAAAGTTGAACTATATCCAAAACGCGTAAAACATAATATTTTTCTAGTTTTTATGTCCTTCGGATACTTTGGATAAGAATTTAAACTGTATTATTGTTACTAGCTGTTATTAGATCGTTTAGTCAAGAAATAATGATTTTTTGTGTTTAAAATTAATCAAAAATTTAAATAAATACTAATAAATTCCAAACGTGTCATTTGATCCGAGAGTAATAAAATAACAACCCTTTCTATTGTCACGGTAGAGCCATGCTTAAGGTTGATGTGTTTTATGCAGAATTCCCCGGTTCGAATCCTGAGTAGGATGGTAAAAATTTAATTTAAAAGGTAGAAAGATGATATAAAATACGATTGCCACATTGAATAACAAACGGTTAAAGGGTAAAATATTATGAAGCTGTATTCCTTTACTTGTTAATTTTCTTTCTTTTCATACAGGGCGAGTATACAGTAGCGGTAATTTCGTAAATATTGATTCTATGAAAAATAATATTTATTTTTTGATAAATTTAAGCACATACTTTGTTGATATGTTGAATGTTTCATACGTTTCGTTATTTACTTGCTAGGGCAACTAGGAAAGTTTTGAACTTTCAGGGTATCTCATTTAAAAATTGTGTACCTAATCCTACGAAAAAATTATTGTGTCAGAAGGAGAAACAATTTTATTGCTGAATTTAAAAAGGTAAACAAAATTTGGGGCAGCATTTAAAAAAAACCAAATAACTGAACTTCGACAAAGTTATCTTGAAATTAAAAAATAGTATATTATAGACCAAGGTAGAGAAGACATTTTTCTCAGCCGAGCAGAATTATTTCCTGAGATGCGAAGCATCGAGGGAAATAAGTTGCGAGGCTGATAAGTCTTCTCTACCGTGGTTTATATATTATTTTTTCCACTACTAGCACCTTTATTCCTTTTATAATTAATTGATTTTACATTAATAAAAAATAAAATTACAAATGCAAATATGTACAAAAATAAAGTAGCCTTGCTTGAAAACAAGAGAATAGTTAATTTCAATTGACATTTATGTAAAATATATATTTTATAATAGTGGTTATAAAATGTCCAATTTTGATGATTTGAGTGAAAACTGCACTCCTCCTGAAATTAGGGAAGGTGCAGAAAGTGTTGGTGAACAGTTATTACCAGTAAAATCAAAAGATTTTTACATGGAAGTTTATAATTTTAAATAGGCATGTGAGTACTAGATAGCAATTGTTTTCATTATTAACCAGTAGTTAAAAATGAAATATTATTAACCACTAGGAAAGAAATTCATCTTCTTGGCTCTAAAACAAAGCAAATAATGATATCGTTTAATGCTAGTAGTGGAAAAATATATTATGGCTGTTTCATGGTTACAGACATTATGCGTTACTTTTTACTCCCCCTGTATAATGAAACTTCTGCAAGATTGATATTAAGATTTTTAAATGAAAATTTGTAGAAAGGAAAGAGAATTTTCAAATTAGTGGTTACCGGGAAACCCTTCAAAATATTTGCTAATAATTACATAAAAATCCTAAAATTCTACTAAAATGTTTTCAAAATTTATTTAAAGTCTAAAAACTTATTATTTTAATTTTTAATTTTTCATCTCATTTTCATTCGCAATAAAATGGGTGGTTCAGCTTTTTTGACTTCCGTGACCTTTGACCTTCGACATTTTAAATTGCCCATGGGTGCCACTCTGGCACCCACAGATTATGGTTCAGTATATCAAACAATACATAGCGGAAATAAGTTTTAAAAAAAATCTGAAATCTGAAACAGGAAGCGGAAGTTAGTCATGTTCTTTTTGTAGATATTTTTTGGTAAACAAATTTTTTTAAATGTGATAGAAGACTTAAGGTAAAATCCAACGTTTTTTTTTAATTTCTAGCTTCGAAATGGCGTCGCAAAATTTTTTTAATAATTTTGACTTTAGCGCCTTATTACTGAAACACATGTTGACTGATCGGGTACAAGTTTTCTGGGGTAATAGCCCTATAGAAATACAATGTTCTATGCACAAAAAATTTTTGTAAAGCTAAAAACTACGAAGTGAAAAATTATTTCACGATTTTGGAATTTTTGAAAAAAGTATTGTTCTCTAACTGGCCACACAATCAATTTTTAATTTTGTGTTCTCATAGAGCTGGAAAAGAGCTAAAAATTGGTTCCTGTCCCAGTCCGCAAATGTATATGTCACGCCTTCTATGAATTTTTGAATATTTGTGCTTAGGGGTGCGTGAGAAACCTGATTGAGAGTTAAATCCTGTGACAGCTGATGCAACTAGTTCAAACTCAACTTTACTCCTACTCTTGATTTTCGAAGGTAGCCTTGGTGCTGTGCAGTTACTTTTATTTTTTATTAGCCATGCTACTAGCTGTCAGTGATCAGGTGTTTTCAGTTTTGAATAAAATGTAAGATTGTAGAACCATTGTAATGTTTTATTGTGCATGTATTTTATTAAAAAAGAGAAGCAGATTTTGAGTTTATTACATAATAACTTCAAATAAAACACAAAAGTGACATAAGTTAACTAAAAAGCAAAAAATAAATGTTTTTTATACAACAGTTTAATACTTATTTGTTGTTCCGTTTAATGTAATTAAGAAATTGCTGTTTATTATATAATTATTAATTGTTTTATAATTTTGAAGTCGGTGCCAAGTAAAACATAAAAATTCGAATCTAATTTGTTATTGCAGCAAGGTATATAATTTTTATGGTTTACTTAGCACCGACTTCAAAATTATAAAACAATTAATAATTATATAATAAACAGCAATTTCTTAATTACATTAAACGGAACAACAAATAAGTATTAAACTGTTGTATAAAAAACATTTATTTTTTGCTTTTTAGTTAACTTATGTCACTTTTGTGTTTTATTTGAAGTCGGTTCCCTTTTTTTTTTAAAAATTAATTATTTTACAATTTTAAGTGATGGGTAGACCTAGTAAGGATGCTTCTCGAATGAGGAAATGACGGCTAGTTGAAACGGAAGATGAAATACGGAAACACTAAAAAGTCGGTTAAAAAAATAGATTTTGAGGAGTATCTTCGAAGTTCAAGCTCCAATACCAATGAAATTATAATGGGACCACCTTGGAACTATACTGAACCCAACATAAACAAAAAAGTTATGCCCGAACATACAAATAAAAAAAAAAAACATAATATATACAGACGAATTGAGAACCTCCTCCTTTTTTTGAAGTCGGTTAAAAAGTAAAAACATGATGCAACAACAATGATTTACTTACTATTTAATTCTACTTTTAATCACAAATCAGGGTCAGACAGGTCATTATTTAGTCATTTTTTGTGTTTCCACCGGTTATTAAATCATTATTTCTGATTTGAAATTGAATGACAGCCCTGATATTGCAGAACAATGGTACTGAAGAACCTGGTAATTATTTTATTTTTCTTGCTAAATCGAGAGCTAAAATTTAAAATTTTCTACATAATTTATTGGGCTTCATAATAAAAACCCGCGTTATTTTCAATGGTTGTATTACTAAAACTGGCAATTTTCAAGTTAATACAAAACCATATTCATTTTCTTTTTTTTTACAAATTACAAAATTGGGCTAGCTGCTAAGTATTGCACATATTGTCCTAGTATATTTTGCCGAAATTTTTCTAATTGTGACATATTTATTTATTAAATTAATATTTAGGAAAGAATTTCCATGCTTCCTGGAATTCCTCAATAATTTTGCCAACTTTTCCATTTAAATGCTAATTATAGTTCATAACCCTTTAATCATACTAACCATAAATTAGCTGGATGATAAACACACATACAGCTAATTTGCATTTGATTTATGTACTTAATAAAATTAAAAATTATTTTAATTGAAATATTAACATTTTATTATTAATAGGGCTGCTAAATGTTTATTCCATTGGATACTTCCTGCAGCCACTCCAACGTAATAAATCTCTTATTGGCTGAATGCCCATGTATAATTATACGATCAAAGGAACTTACCTGTGAAGTTCGATCGTAATTATGTGAAACGCCTTGCCCGAACAGATAACTATTATGTAGTCCCGTCTACTGTTGCCAGATTACGCCACATGTTTAAAGTTTAACGCGTTTTACGTCCCTCTCCACTCCCGTGGTTACCGGCTCCATGCCATATGTCAATTTGTTTAAAGGTTGTAGAGTCGCAACATCTAAGGGGTTACTGAAAGGGAAGGGAGGGAGTTATCTGTTCGGGCAAGGCGTTTCACATAATTACGATCGAACTTCACAGGTAAGTTCCTTTGATCGTATAATTATGTTTCAACGCCTTGCCCTCCAGATAACTATTATGTAGATGTTTAAAGTTGAATGTTGCGAAGTTTATGAAATCAAAAAGAATTCCAAAAACCTTCCAGTAAAAAATACTAAATGCAGGAACTAGACAAAAAACAATATAAAATAGTTGAGTGGCTTTTGAAGATATCCGTGTCTATACCCGATGATTACAGTGTAGTCTTAATCCATCTGCCGATTGTTTGTTTGCTAGCTGGACCATGAGGCTTTATGTTGGATAAAAATGACAAATCGGTTTCTGGTCTTCTAATAGGTTTTATCTGCTCTAAGTAATTCAAAAGCGTCGTGGCTGCACAGATGTCGGGGTTTTGAGTATAAAAAGGTAAAAGAAGACATGGCTGAGCAATGGTTTTGCCTGATGTTTTTATAGGGTCACTAATTCTGATGCGTATTTCATTGCCAGTTTGTATTATGTTTGACAATCTGATGAGAGATATTGTCTGTATTCTGTGACCTGTTACAAGAGCCAAAAGCGTGGCAAGCTTTGCGCTCAAGACTGCTATAGATGGGTCCGAAGTTGACGCCGTTTAACCAAAATAGTCTAGTACTTTCTGCGGATCTCAGGTGGTGGAATATCTTTGTTTCAACGGTCGAATGCGGGCAATACCCTTCAAAACCGCTTAAGATTGGCATTGCTGCCTATATCCCCAGGCAGGATTAAAGCCAAGGCAGACCGATGGCTATTGAATAATCCGTAAGAAACCGATTTAGTATTAAATATGTTTTGAAGGAACGAGATGACTTCGGGTGAGAAAGGGTCGATATTGGTTTGGGAACAAAAGTCCACCATGCCTTGTAGGTACTATTATACTGCTTCTCTGTAGAAGGGGAGATTGATGCCAATGTGGTTGTCAAGGCCTCTTCAGGTATACCTTTTCGTCTAAGTGCTTGTCGGATAACACTGCGGCAACCAACGTAAGGTTGCCGGCGAGTGGGTGGGTTTCCCCGAAGGGAGATAAAAGCAAGCTATCATTAGATTCAAAAAATATTGATCCCCTGATAAGTAATTTAGAAAACAGGGGATGCCAAGCTTGCGATGGCGAGAAAAGCACAACGAGAATCCCTTCCGCCTTATCCCCTACAATTTTGTTCAATGTATTTAATATTAAAGAAAATGGAGGAAAAGCATAGAAAAAAAATAGACGCTCAGTTAAAAGTGAAGGCGTCTACTAGAATAGACCCAGGGTCTCTTTGCCCTGATACGTATTTTCTACATATGTGATTAACGATGGAAGCAAATAAATTTATATCCGGTTTTCTAAAAACTCTAGATATAATCGAGAATGCCTCCGATGGCAGTTCCCGCTCGGTTTCAGGTGGCAAAACACGGGAACCCTTATCAGCCACGGTGTCTTAGGTGTTAACATACGAGGCAAAAATCCATATATTTCGTTCCTCGCACCACTGCCAAATTTGTTTAGCAAGATGTCCGGACTTTGGATGTTGAACGCTTCCCATCTTGTTGACATACGAGAGAGCGGTAGTGTTGTCTACGCGGATTAATATGTTTGCTGAGGTAGCGTCCCTGGCAAAACATTTGAGACCAAAAAACACAGCCTGTAGCTCTAAAAAATTAATATATTCCGATCTCAATGCGTTGTTTCACCAGCCGGAGGTAGTAACACCCTTACAAGATGACCCCCCCCCCCCGTCAGAGAGACATCCGTAAAGAGTTCTAAATCAAAGTGGGGAATTTTAATTTATTTATAGCTGACGGAATGATTTTGGTCCACCAAAACAGATCCTCTTTACAACAGGGGGATAACGACCTGTAACTGTTGCAACCGATTTTTTTCTTAGAGCAACAAAATTTCCCTTTCAAAATGTTTGATATAAAGCCAGGCATACCGAATTGCATGCCGGGCAGGCCGAGACCAGTCAGCCGACAAGACGAGCAAACTCTCGTATCTTAAATTTTGTACTTTTTAAAATGAAATTTAAGTTTTTTTAAAATGTTATGCCGCCTTTCGGGGGTCAGTTCAATACTCATATGGATACTGTCGAAAACGAAACCCAAGTATTTACAACGTTGGGAAGGAGTAATACAGCATTTGGCCGGATTAATTAGGAAGCCTAAAGCTTTAACACAACTAGTGTTAATTTGACACCTTCAGGACCTTCCGACTCGGTCTGGCGCAAAATTAAAGTCATCCAGGTAAACAACGCAGCACACCCCTTGATTTCGTAACAATTGTACAACGGGCTTTGTAAGTTTAGTGAAAGTGTACGGAGCCACGGAAATGCCAAACGGTAAAGTAAACTAGTACATGGTGTCGTCAAAAACAAATCTTAAGTATTTTCGGTAAGATGGGCAAACTTGAACTAGGTACTACGCATTTTCTAGATCAAGTGATGCCATATACCAGTTTTTATAGATCAGTTTCTTTACTGTTTTGGAATTCTCCATTGTAAAATGAGGGGAATCAATAAAAGCATTTGATTTGTTAAGATTTAAAACGAAGCGTTGTTTACTATTTGGCTTCGTTACTAAAAAATAAGGCGATAGGACCTGTCCCCGGCATGCGCTGAAGGTAACTATGACCCCTTAGAGTAGCATTTCCTTTATAAGAGCAGCCAAAGTTTGAGTTTCCGACTAGCTAAAACGTTGTGTTGGTAGAAGATCCCGTTGGTACGGTCTATGTGTTTAAAAGGATTTGGAATCCTGCGACCCACTGTAGCAGCAGTGGTTGAGAAGTAATAATTGGCCATTGTGATAAAAAGAAACGAAGCCTGCCAGCAAATTTGCTACGACTTACCTCGGAAACTATTTGGCTTTGTATGTTGGGCGCCTTGGTCGGAAATTCGCCTAAGGAAATCGCCCTAGCTGTCTCGGCTGTCGAGATGGGCCCTGTCGGTTTAAAGGATGAGACCTGGCCTGAGAAAATCTTTGCACGCGCGCAACCCGTACGGTGGAGGATGCTGGTCGTGATGCTCTATCAGAAAAACTTTTTTCGAGAGCTTTGGAGGCCTTAATCCGGTCTCCCAGATTTTTCCCAAAAAACCATTGGGCAGGGGGAACCTGTTCAACATAAAGGGTCTTCGAGCCTGAGATAGGTTAAAGAAAAGGTCAGCTAAAATCTTGCCCGCATCACATAAGGGGAGCAACAAGTCTTCCTTTGTGGCGATATTTTCCGAAGACCTATCTTTGAGCAAACGGCTTATGGCTGTTCCTAAAGCGCAAAGCCCAATGCCTAGTTGATTTTGATAGTCCCCCTGATACGTATCCTTTTTAAGAGAGAGCGGTGTAAGCGCTGCTGAGATTTCAATATTAATAATAGGGGCTTTTAAGGCAGGGCAATTTTGTGGAGGAGTGTAATGATTTAACAACTCCCTCTTGGCCTCTGCGTCAAGACCATTTATGAGAAGAAAAGCCCATCTGGATTGTAGCGCCTCATGAAAATCTTTTAAGAGAGAGCGGTGTAAGCGCTGCTGAGATTTTAAGACTAATAATAGGGGCTTTTAAGGCAGGGCAATTTTGTGGAGGAGTATAATGCTTTAATAACTCCCTCTTGGCCTCTGCGTCAAGACCCTTTACGAGAAGAAAAGCCCACCTGGATTGTAGCGCCTCCTGAAAATCTTCCGTTTTAGTTTGCGAGACACTGGGATCGTTTCCTAGAATGTGCATGAGCTCATCGTTCAAGGAAACGTCATTGTGAATGCGCAAAGTTTGTTCATTATCAGAGGTTGACTCAGCAGAAGAAACAGCTATTCGCGGCGGCAAATTTCTCGGAATTCGCTCGTTCCGCGCTTGGTGCCTAGCAGACGCTGACGTCACGTGTCGCAGCACGCGATCAGGTGTCGAACGTCTCGCGTTTCGATCATCCTGTCTGCTATGGCCCTCACGCCGGCTGGAACTTCGGCTACGGGAACGAGAAGGGGCGTGCAAGCTACGAGATCTTGGATGGTTTCGATCCCGCTTCTTACGCCGAGATAATTTACGCTCAAGCTTGGTTAATCTCTTCAAAAGATCAGCATTGCTGACTTCGCTTTCTCTCTCTTCCGAACTGGAAGCAGAAGAGGAGTTTCTGCGGTTTTTCTTATGCTTCATAGCTAAAAAATACCCTAGAATGAGGTGAAGAATAAAATACTTACAGAAAAAAAAAACTGCCGAATCGTGGACGATGTGGTTTGTCTGACACAAGAAACAGAATTGACATATGGCATGGAGCCGGTAACCACGGGAGTGGAGAGGGACGTAAAACGCGTTAAACTTTAAACATGTGGCGTAATCTGGCAACAGTAGACGGGACTACATAATAGTTATCTGGAGGGCAAG
The DNA here is from genome assembly GCA_958336395.1 of Ctenicera cuprea. Taxonomy (NCBI): domain Eukaryota; kingdom Metazoa; phylum Arthropoda; class Insecta; order Coleoptera; family Elateridae; genus Ctenicera; species Ctenicera cuprea. The sequence goes on along the minus strand of OY284487.1, from coordinate 15,176,163 downwards.
GCGTTGAAACATAATAATTACGTCTAGCAAATACGAAAAGATCAGATGTCACACAACCAGACGCAAAGGATATTTTCATGCTTCTTGGTTTTGTAACTTGAACAGCATGCAAGTGTTCTTTTATCAGATTTTGTTCTTGGAAACGTTACTTCGCGCTCAATGCTTGAAGGAATTTGCATACGTGGCGACTTTTATTCACACCTTGAAGCATTTCTCACCTGAAGTATAGACTGGTGTAAGTCCTTCGTACAGTTTCAAAAATGCCCTACATCCGCCCTGTTGGAATGAGGGAGCACCCAAAACGGTCACGTGCGTCAAATACAGCGGTGCGGCATTCACTTTGATGTTGTGTGATAAAAGACCCGCGAAATAATCTACATATCTGGGAAAAAAGAAACTATTAGAAATTACAAAGAACCAGGTCGTGTTTTGTGGTTTTACCTTTTATTTGAAGGTAATTGTAAAGGTCCTATGTTGTCTTCTAGGAAACGGCGCATTGAAAAACGATCCAAGGCTTGGTCAGCGGTACCACAAATGCTAGAATAGTGCATGTATGCGGCTACTACAACACCCAGCTTGTCTTTGCTACCACTGAAATTAAAGAATTGGAGTATTATTAGTTTAAAAAAACTTGCAAAGAAATAAAAAAGGTCTAAACCAATTTCACCTCCAGATATTTAAAATGTCTGGAAAAGAACATAAAATATTAATTACCCTGTAAACCCAGAAAACCTTTTAATTGTTACAGTATTTGCCTAGCTTATGGTTTTGTACCAACAACAACCGGTTTTTGTACTAAATTGCACTTTGAGCACAGTAAAAATAACGTATTTTCAAAAAAACCAAGTCAAGTATACTAAAATAGAAAAATATACAAGCTGTTTCATATAAAACAAAACGTTACATGCTGTCGCGTCGAAACAGAACACCCTGTAGAGTAATGATCAGTAATTTTACGCTACGCAGCCAAAAAATTTTCGTATTTACACTTTTTCTATATTTCGATTAATAAATGAGATATTAAAAAATCCTTCTATTGACTCACCCTGTATAACTGAGTACACTTGGGATTGCGTTGAAATGTAACCTTATTTTTTTAGGTTTTCCCAGATCAATTTGCATTATGTAATTTTCTGGGTTAATGTTAAGTTCCTTAATATGACGCCAGTTAATTGTTTGCTAACCACACACTTTAAAAAATGCACCATTTAGGGAAATTAGAAATATCCTGTTTTTTTTTTGCTTTTTCTTTGAAACGATGTAGGGGAGTAGCAAAACACGTGACGTTATGAATGAATGCTAATTTTGGAATTTGTGCAGCTGTTTTAATTTGCGAAATTTACACCTGCTTAGGGGTTTGCTCATTTTATGACCTTCCAGCTGGTTTTGTTCTAATTACGTTATATGAAAGTTAAGTTAGGGAACGTTTGCATAAAAAAAATCTACTTTAATATACAAATTTAATGTCTTACAGCGATAATTTGCACTAGTGCAAGTCATGTATCATAATAATTATAGTTTGCTAAATATAGTGACTACTAATATGTAATTATTATCACATATCACCGTAAGTTTTTGAGCAAAATGTATTGAATTCAGAAACGTAGGTACATCAAAATAAAATAGCGTTGTTTTTACTTCAGATATTTACACAAGAAATTATTTGTTTTCTAAATCAGCTAAAAGCAAAAAGAAAACAATTACGCTGGTACACTGAAGTACACGTTAAATTGCAATATAAGGTATACATCGAGGTTATTAATTTATATTGTGGAGACATAATATAAGAACGCCGAGAAAATATCCTGGATAGCCTGTATGAAAATCCAGAAAATTTTAATGGAATGGGTAGGGGGTGGCCATAATGATGCACGATGCACGACGTCTTCCATTTTCTTTTATGTTTCTATGTAAAATATTTATTAGCACCAATTACTGTTGCTGATTCTGACACATTTACCTAAGAGAAGTTCTTATCATTACAAATATGAATGTAAAAAATGCAGTTACTTGTGTTGCACCTTATAACACTATATTTGATTTTTGTAGATCTCTGGCATAAAACGATTTATTTTTAATGCTTACATTATGAGCTTTTAAATTAAAAGAAAATAATTAAACAGCACATACAGAATATACTAGGTAGGAAATCATCAAAATAAAGTACCACAATAAAAATGTATTTTTAATTAAAGTTTCTGTAGATAAAAGTAAGAATTATAAAAATACCGTCCCTTGACAAATTACTCTGTCAGTTAAAACTTTTTCTATTACTTAACTATTTTTTCTGTCAGTTGACTGATTATTCTGGAAATTAACAGTTTCTCTTTCAACTGGCTAATTTTCCTGTCACTTGACCATTTATCAGCTAAATAATTGTTTTTTCTATCAATTGAAAACGTTTTTTCGTCGATTTGCTTATTTCTGTTAATTGACTAATATTTGCTGTTAATTGCTGGTTTTTTAGTCAGCTGCTTGTATCCTCGTTTAATTGGCAGATTTATCTGTCAATTAACTTATTTCTGTCAATTAACTGATTTCTGTCAATTAACTGATTTCTCGGTAAATTGACTAATTTTTTCTCACAATTAACTAATTTTTCAGTTAGTTGACTGATTTCTATGGGTGTGAGGATTTTGATGTCAATTGGCTTATTTCTGTGCCAACCGACTGATTTCTGTGTCAATTGACAGTTTTTTCTGTTAACTGACTAATATTCCTGTCAATTAACTGATTTTTCTGTCAACTGATTGATTCTTCTGTCAATTAACTGATTTCCTTTTCAACTGATTAGTTTCTTTTAAGTGACTGATTTATGTCAACTCGCTGATTACTTTGTCGAATAACTGATTTCTTTTCCAATTGACTGATCTCTCTGGGATTGAGAGATTTTTCTGTCAATAGAATGGTTTCTGTATCAGGTGACCGTTTCCTCTGTTAACTGACTAATTATTCTGTCAATTGACTGATTTCTCTGCCAACTGACTGATTTTCCTCTTAAGTGATTAATTCTTTTGTCAATTTACTGATTTTTCCATATCAAGTAAACAATTTTCTGTCAATTGACTGATTTTCCTGTTAACTGATTGATTCTTTTGTCCATTTTACTCATTTCTAGGTCAATTGAACAATTTTTCTGATTATTCTGTCAACTAATTGATTTTTCTGTCAATTGACTGATTTCCCTCTCAATTAATTAATTTTTCTGTTAACTGATTGATGTAGCTGCCAATTAACTAATTTATCTGTCAATTGACGATTATTCTGTCAATTGACTGATTATTCTGTCAATTGACTGATTTTCTATTTAACTGATAGATTCTTTTGTCAATTGACTGATTTATTGTCACATAGCAAAACTTATTGACCAACGAAATGAAGAGAATGTGGTAGGAGCCCCCTAAACATTATTGTACCTACGAAATAAGTCAATAATTCGAATTTAACGAGTGGCAATTCAGTTTGGCCGTAGATTTTGTATAAAATGGCATTATTTTAATAATTTCAAAAATATATACAACGCAACACAAAGAAACGCGAGTTTTTAGTAACAAAAATTAAATCACAAATTTTCCCTATTTCTATAAGTTGACAAAATTTTTTGGGGGTTTTTAGTTTGCATAATAATGCCAACTCTACTATAGTGACTATACAGTTTGAACCGAAAATTGAAGTGGTAATTGTGCATAACAATTTCACTCACACCACATCTAAAATTTGCTCTTAACTAACTTTCTCATATTCATAGATAATCAACTATGGAACTTCCGCTATTAGTTATATTTAGGGGTGAAATCGTAACCTTCTAAAAAGTTCACCGGGAACCCATTAAGATAATTAGGTAATTTTCGAACTAATAATAGCATCAGGCTTCTGCTTAGCAATTTCCTTATTCTAAAGCGAGGAGTTTTCGATAAAAACAGCAATCAAATCAGGCTAAGCCTCTCTAAATACGGATTAAAGGATTTTCCATACAATAAAGTGAAAATCCTCTCAAACACTCGATTATTTAAAATTTCTTGTAAGTAAAATGTCAACTTGTAGATTCCTCAAACAAGTCTGTACGAGACAGACGTTTGGTTATATTTTTAAGTGCTGACGTCAACTGCCTCGGCGTTGGTGTTAAGCTTCAATAGCAGAAATAGGCCCGACGATAAATAAAACAAATACTGTAATTTAAAAAATCCTTACCATGCATGTAGAACTGCAATGCGATGTTGATCTCCGGATAACCAGGATTCTATTTCCTTACAAACACTGCAGAGCCTTTCCAGTGGTGGTGCAAGTTTCGAAGGCCATCCAACTTCCTTTACATGTTTATGTTCGTTCCGTAAAGCCCTCTTAGGTTCAGAAAGATTGAATACCTGCAAAAATATCCTCCTTCTTACATTATTCATTAGGGTAGAAGGGACTTTTATTTTACTCAACATCGAAGCCTACCAGAAAATCCACGACTACCGCTGTAACGTTACACCCTGTGCAATTCAAGTCGATGTTGTATTTAAAGCCAGTAAAAGCTAACAAGAATAAATCAGCAGCAGGCGCAGCAACAACCATGAGATATGCATCTTTACGAAGGTATTAAATTAACACTTCTGGCTTTCAGGTTTGTTTCCTTGTTAGGGTAAACATTGATGAAGGTTTAATTTTTACTTAACTTAATCTTTAGAAAAATAGTGTATTTTTATTTTTCCTTCTATTTCGTGCATAGTATGTTAATATTTCTGTTTGGCGCTTATCGTTATATGTTGGAAGACACAAAAAATATATTTGTGGGTAATAGGGCAACTGTCTACCCCTTAAAGTCATCCGTGGATTTATTATAAGTATTTGGGACTTACGACAAAAGAATGTTTAACTTTTTGCCATTTTCCTGAAGTTGTCTGTTTGTCTTTATCAACTTTGGAACAAAAACATTTTTATGCAGTTTGAAAGTAAAAATTAGCTCGCTTTGTCTAAAACAAGAGGAAATGAACTGTATGAGCAAATTAACACAAAAAGATTTCAGAATGTGTTAACTCCTTCAGCAAATTAAGTAGATCGTTCCAAAACGGAGTGGTGGAAGTGGTGAATACTTACATAAATACGAAAGTTGGCACGAAATAACTAATCAAAAGAAAGTCTTATTTTGTGTTGTTTGTCTGTATGTCTATCCTATCTACGTTAGGGCTGTGCAGTTTTTAAAATGCACAATGAATAATCGATTATATTGATTGATTACTCAATCAATAATTCATATAACAGGGTAACCAAATAATGTACTATTCTCCAATCAATTCATCTAATATTCGATCAGTCAAACTATAGATTCATTTTATCATCAAATAATCGATTAATCAAATATTCGGCCAAACGATCGATTAATCATAAAACAGAGTAATTAAATAATCGAATAATATCTAATTAATTAATCAAATAATCAGTGAATCATATTTGACGTCAAATGATTTGTTAATGATATAACATCATAGTAAAATAATCAGGTTTTCTCTAATCAATTAATGGGTTAATGTAAACTATTCGATTACTGAAACAATCGATTAATCATATAACGGGGTGATCAAATAATCAATATATCTCCAATTAATTAATCAAATCAGTCAAATAATCGACTAAGCATAAAACAGGAAGATCAAATAATTTATCTCTAACAAATCAATAAAATAACTGATAAATCAAATATTCTATTCAGTCAATCGATCGATTTATCATATAATCTATTACTCATATGTCAGGGTGATCAAATAATCCATTAACTCTACTCAATTAATCAAACATTAAATCAGTCAAAAAAATAAAGTAATCAAATAACAGGTGATCATTAATCAAATAATCAATTATTCGCTTATTAATCAATCAAATGATCGATTATCAACTTCGATTGGTAATTCATTGATCAATCAAATATTCAATCAGTCAAATGGTCGATTAATCATATACTTAACGACATTTAATTAAAAAAATTTAAATAATCCATTGATCTCTCTATTCAATTAATTAAAAACTCCAGCAGTTTAATGATTGATTATATAACAGGGTGACCACATAAAACAATTAATCTTTAATCAATTAACCGAATAATCGATTACTCAAAAATTCGATCGGTCATTGATTGATTAATACATTAAAAATCAAATAATCGGTTAATCTCTAATAAATTAATCGAATAAGCAATCAATCATTTATTTATTAATAAAATAATATTCAAACAGCAAATGATCGATTAATCAAATAATCTATGAATCACATAACAGGATGTAGTAATCCATGACTTTCTACTCAATTATTCAATTATTGATTAATCAAATGATCGATTAATCATGTAACAGGGTGATCAGATATTCAAATAATCTCTAATCAATTAACCGAATAACCGATTAATCAAATATACGGTCGGTGATTGATTGTTTAGTAAAATATTTGATCAGTTAAATGATCAATTAATCATATAACAGAATGATCAATAATTAATTAATCAAATAATCGTTTAATATGCAATCAATTACTCAAATAATCAATTAATCAAATTCGATTGGTCGTATGTATATTCGCCCATGTTCTTTGGTAGGAAGGATTTTTTATTTTTAATATTACAATATGTACTTGCCATATAATTATCGCCATGTTTATTCCTTAGCATATGGGCAGCGTGCCTTTGTCCTTGCCTATATGATTGTTGTGAAGTCGAGGAAGGGAACCATAAAGCTATGATTCTTTCTGTTACATAGCTGAGGTCCATTCCTCCTGCTGCCCCTATTGCACCGCCTCTGGTTGATCGAGGCTGGCTAGTTAAAGCCTCCCCATAACCACTGCCATGCGATGACGAGAGCATCTGAAAAAAAATGCCAAAATTTTAATAAACAATCATAAGATTGACAAGATTTTATAATACTTTTTTGCACAGAAGAAAAAATGGGAAAGCGGCATTTGCTTCATTCAACTTTATAGCAAATTTTAGGTTTTTGTTCTTTGGAAATATTCGTTTTATCCAAATATTGTAGTAATTCCATTGTCTCAACTTAACCATAAAGTAAGATTTTGTAGGCCTTTTGCTCCATTAAACTCCTTATCTTAATGGTTTTATTGGTGTCATTATGATAAAGCGCATTTCCCTGTTTTATTAAACGACTAGGTATAAGGGTAAATTCGAATAAATGGGTCAAATATTTGAGTAGGACTTTGGCGCCGCCTTAATATTTTCAAAACTGGAACAATGACCTAAAAGTTAGTGAACTTGTCATTTGAACAATTCCTAAATTTGTTTGACCTTATTCGAAATTATCAGAAGTTATTACACGTTTTTGTGTGTGGTCTTGTTTGTGTGAGAACTTTTAAACCGAGCAATGTTACAGATGCAGGTTTTATATTTCCACCACCATAACGAACGAATTATTTTCGCGCAATGGTATTTCCGCCCCGTGTTTACATTTGGAATTTTTAACGAACGAATCGGGAAAGTTAATTTTAGAATTTATGGGGAAAATCGCACATTCTACACTATTACACATTTGTGGATGTGAAATCCTGTAGTTTATTTGTACATCTGAAAATATTTATGCTTGCGGAATTTTACGATGTTTATGCAGTAATCGAAAATAACTTGCAGCAGAAGTTCGCCTTTTTATGAATGTTCAACATGACTGCTGATTTTGTAGTGATGACATCATAAATTATTGCAAAAATATGGGCGTAATTAAACAACTATTTGCTTGCCTCTGGTTGTTATTATGTATATGCATCTTTTTAAAAACCAAGCCGACAAAAAGCCCCTTGTATGTTATTCAAACCTTCAAGCACATCACTTGTCGTTTTATTAATTTAAATAGCAGTGCGTGACGCCGGAGAACTGTCATAATATTAAATTGCTCGTGACTAAACAGAACGTTTTATTAAAATTATTTGTGAACAGTGGAATTCCTGTTCTAAATTTGTAAAATAAGAGAGATATGACTTTCGTATCGAATTTTTGACTTGGATGCAGTTCGACTGCAATTAATTATGTACAATTATTCGAAACTAGTTCAGAACAGAGATATAATTTAGCTATTTGGATGGATGGAAAATTAAATGCAAACCAGTGATGCAGTTAATACAGAAATGTTTTGCAATAATTTCAAAATATGATGCCGCGGTTAACTTTACATCAAACCCATTGTTTGAAAATTCAAACTTCTTCATAAAATTTGACTTTTGCGCCGAATTTTTTACTTGTATACAATTCGACTGGTATTAATTACAATTATTTGAGATATGCTTAGAAGAGAAACATATTTTAGCTATTTTGGGTACATGAAAAATTAAATGCGAACCACAGATGCATGCTGTTAATACATAAATGCTTTGCACCAACTTCAAAATATTTTCCCGCTGCTTTTAAGTTCTGGACTTATTGAATTTGATTTAAATTCAGAACTTGTTGAGTTAACTTACAATTATTAAATAAAGAGCAATTTATTACAATAACTTTTATTGAAACAAAAGCATGAATTCAGTAGCAAGACAGTTGCAAGATTATTGTAAGACTGTTATTGTAAGACTGGTGTAAGACTGCTTACATTTTATGGGTACAACCTATTTATATTAAAATGTTGATGTGTTTAATAATCACGAGTTTTGTATGAATAAGCAAATGAACAAGACGATCCTGAGTGGTTTTGGGGCCCGATGAGGGACCTTACATGCATTACTAATATTTATATGTTTATAATAACAGAATCCGAGCAATCTAGTGCATCATCTTCTGATGTGTCATGATAAAGCTAACAATTGCATCATGATGGTGGAATTGCTAAATTGCAACATTAAAAGCAATATAACGTAAAGTAATTAAGGTATTAAATACATGAGTAAACGATTATAAAGTATATGAGTAAACAGGTATAAAATATATATAGTAAATAAGGTATAAAATACATAACACCTCCCTCATTAAGAATGGAGTAAGTGCATATACGAACGTAATGTTAAACACGACGTCGAGAAGTTATTGCTGATGATAAGGGTAGTTCTTCGTCTTGATAAACAAAAGTATCTCCTTTCACATTGTACACTGGGTTTAAACTCACTGTTGGGCTAGGGGTTAACGGTGTTCTGGCACGTATACTGCAGAAATTGTAAATCTTAGGACAACAAGGTCCATGTCGAGGATCATCTCCGGAACTGGAATTCTTCAGGTAGCCTATGAACTTACGGCAAAGGCCACACTTGCAGCAAAGTACGTAGAACAGAACAAATGATAATAGGACAATTGTTATAATAACAAAAGTGCTGAGGTGTCTTGAAGCAAATGTTTGTTTTCCTAAGGAATCTAGCTGTTCTTGGTATTGGTTTAATTTGTGTTCTGCTATCTTGAGGTCATCTAGATTGAGATTATTCAATTTAAGAGGAGTTAACGTTATCTTGGCAACATCTTCGTGGTTGAGATTAAGACAACAATCAAATGGGATACTAGGAAAATATATAGTATCAGAAATGTTTGATGTTTTCTCTTCATTAGCAATAATTTGTGTAGTACCAACATAGGCACTGCATTTTGGTAACAGCGTCAAAATGGAGTTTTCTTGTAGGCTGATTGTTCTTGGATTGATGCCAGGACAAGTATAAGTCAAGGGTAGTTGTTTTTGTAGTACAACAATCCATTTATTGTTGTTAAGTGGTTGGAGTCGGTATCCATCTATATTAATAAGTAAGGGATGGCATCTAGTGGTTGCAAGATTTAATATTAAATCCACTTCGCATGGTGCGTCAGCTACCGAGTATGGTAGGGTGGCTTGACATATACCCATTTTGGGTTGTAATAGTTTGCATGAGTTTATATCATTAATTCGTAAATACTGTCTGTTATTTTCAGATAATCCCACATATTTGGATTCAGGAATAATAGTGTGGAATAAGGTAGAATTAGGGTCTTTTGTGGGCAAGGAATATAAGTGATACAAGGTATACGTATCCCTTTCGACAAGAGGTATTTGTAAAATAAAAACTAGTCTTTGAGAAGTTTGATATGCAGACATTGATATGACATTAAACAAGTTTGGCAAGGTTTCAATGTTAGGAGTTAGAGGTAAATTGTTTTTTTCTAAATTTTGTGCAATAATCTTAAGGTGAGTAATTAAATCAATTGGTTTAACAATGGAACTATGAATAACTCCAAGTTTAGAAAACGTTATGCTTTCAATTGTTTCAATTAATTCTTGTTCAATATAAATCAAGGATTCCAATAATTGCTCACACATATCCATTACTTTTATTTGATCATTAAGGTACGTTTCTTGGCCTAATAGATTATTTAAATTAATTTGAATGAGGGCTATGTCTTTATTAAAGGTTTCTTCATCAACTTGAAGCTTATGAATAGTATTATTAAAATTATGAATGGTAGAGGTAATGACCTGAATTTGGTCTTTCATGAGATTTTGCAGTTCTTTGTCGTCCTTTTCCAGTTTATTAATACTTTCGTCATAAAATTTACCATCTGAAGCGTCTAAATTTCCGGTAATGAATTTCCATATGGAACCTAATCCATCAATGGCTCCGCGTCTGACACGTGTTGGCATGGAAAAGTTTATTTCATCAAATTTTGAATTTATTTTATTTTTAAAAGTATTTAAAAATCTAAGGTGTGCTTTTAGGGATACACCAAAGTGTTTAGTACGAAGGGGAAGGGAGCTTTTAAGTGTTTTAGTATTGTCAATAAAGGTTTCTAATGAATCAAGGATACGGGTTGTTTGTACGAAACTATTTTTTAATAATGTGAGGTCTTTGTAGATTATCAACTTCCAGTTGTCATTTGAAATTTTTACTTGCATTTCTCGTTCATAAAACAGTCCAATGGTGTTACGTAAAGGTGTAACTGTAAGTTCTTTATTCATTGCTGTTGTTCCGACTAGGAACCTGTAACAATGAAGAAAGGGGTTCATCATCAGATTCAGTGAACTCAGGTTCAGATTCAGGGTCAGTGAATGGCTTTAAGCGATCAAAATTTATTGTATATTTGCCCCGTTGGAGCTTTATAACAGCATTGTTAGTACCTTTTATTTCTAAAATTTTATGGGGACCAGTAAAGCGGGGTGCGTGCTTGACATGTTTCATGTTAGCGCCTCTTTCTACCCAAACCAATTGTCCTTGTTGATATTGAGGGGGATTTTTTGTGACATGTTTATCAAATCTATACTTTGATTTGTCTTTACTGATATTAATGTTTTGTTTAACAAAGTCACAAATGAACTGACTCCAATTTTGTAACTCCTGAATAAAAGAATGTGTTGGTTCTTGTTCATTGTTAAAATTTAATATGTGTCTTTTAAAGTCTACATGTCCAAATACAATTTCTTGGGGAGTAAATTTGGTAGTTTGTGATTTGCTATTATTAAAAGAAGTAATGAACATAGGTAGTGCGTCAATCATTGATTTTGTTGGGTATTCTAATTTAAAACATCGCATCGAGTCGGCTAGCGTACCATGGAAACGTTCAACAGTACCATTTGTGCGAGGATGATCAGCAGAGCTATAGGTTGGAGTAATATTATAAAGGGCACAAAATTCTTTGAATTCTTTACTAATAAATTCGCTTCCTATGTCTGAGTGTATTATTTTTGGAATTGGATAATGTTGAAAATAAATTAGTAAATTTCTGACAACATTTTCAGAGTTATTATGAGACAATGGGTAAGCTTGAGCGAATTTTGAAAAATTGTCAATAATAGTTAGGTATTTAATATCTTCAAATTGGAATAAATCAATGTTTATTTTTTCAAAAGGAAAACTAGGTGTTTCCGAAAGTGTCATAGGGTAGTCTGTATTTTTCCTACAAATTTTTGCTTGACTGCATATTTCGCAAGAACGGATTACTTCAGTGACATCATTTTGCATATTTGGCCAATGAAAGTTTTGTTTTAGTTTCCTAAGAGTTTCATTTATACCTTTATGATAATTGTCATAAGAGAGATGAGCTTCTCTAATAGTTTTGATGCGATTCTTTTTGTCTACGAATTTCAAGGTGTTGTGGCATATAACGAATTAGAGCTGTTTTTCTTGGAATACAAAACTAAGAATTTGGGCAAGGGGAATCTTATTGTTTTCAAAAATATAATAAGTGGTATTATTATCAAAGGATTCTTTGTGATTTTCAAATAAACGATAGTAATCTTCGATAGTAGCATGAGAAGGTCTTTTAAAAATATAAAACTTTTGATCTTTATTAGCTATACTACTTCTGACTTCAAGTTGGTTAGTAAAGGTAAAATCTTTACCATCGGCTATGTTATCTAGGATACAAAGGGTAGTTTCATTTTCTGCATTAGAGGGAACTCTTGTTTGATTGGGCAGAAAGAAGTGAACAATTTTCTTGTGTTTTTCATGGAACAGGTTTTGTTCGGTATGTCCAATGAGTTTATAATTAACAGGGTAATTTGTTAAGAATGTATTAGAGGGACTGCTGGTTAAAGCATTGATTTTTATTCGAGAAAGGGCATCGGCATTAGCATTGATTTTTCCCGATCTGTATATAACTTCATAATCATATTGTTCCAAGATAAGCCTCCACCTAACTAATCTAGAACCAGGGTCTTTTATAGAAAATGACCACATCAAAGGTTTATGGTCTGTAATTAATTTAAATTTTCTACCATAAATATAAGGCCTATAGTGTTTGACAGACCAAATAATGGCTAATAGTTCTCGTTCAATTACAGAATAACGAGTTTCAGCAGGGTTTAGGGTTCTGGAAGCATAAGCAATTGGTAAGTCGTTTCCTATTTCTCCTTGAGAGAGGACAGCACCTATTGCAAAAGCGCTGGCGTCAGTAGTGAGAAGAAATTCTTTAGAGAAATCGGGGTATTGTAAAATAGGGGGAGTAATTAGTAGATGTTTACAAGTTTCAAAAGATTTTTTACAATTTTGGTCAAAGTTAAACATGACGCCTTTTTTTAATAAATTGGTTAATGGTTTAATTACTTTTGCATAAGAAGGGACAAAACGTCGGTAATAACCACTAAGCCCTAGGAACATCTTTATTTCTTTAGGGTTTTTGGGTTCAGGAAAATTTTGAATAGCCTTAATTTTATCAGGGTTTGGTTTTACACCATTTTCCGTTATTATGTGACCTAAATAGGCAACTTCCTTCCGAAGAAACTCGCATTTATCAGGTTGGATTTTTAGGTTACAATTTTGAAGTCTGGAAAAAACATTTTTTAAACGAACTAAATGTTCCTGAAGAGTGGAAGAATATATTATAATATCATCCATATAAATGAGGCATTGCTCTCCTTGTATTCCCGTCATGATGTTGTCCATCACTCTTTGAAACGTAGAGGGAGCATTTTTAAGACCAAAGGGCATTCGTTTATATTCAAAATGTCCATTTTCAACAGAAAAGGCGGTTTTCGGAATGTCTACTTGGTTGACTTCTATTTGGTGAAAACCGGAAGCTAAATCCAACGTGCTGAAGTATTTGCACTTACCGAGCTGATCAAGAAGATCAGAAATATTGGGCAATGGGTATTTATCTCCTACAGTGATATCATTTAGTTTACGGTAGTCTATTACAATACGCCACTTCTGGGTACCGGAAGCATCTAACGTTTTCGGGACTACCCAGACCGGCGATGACCAGGGGGAAATTGAAGGTTGTATAATACCTTGGTCTAACATTTGTTGTACCTGACCTTTCACTTCTTGTTTGTGTACCTGAGGGTATCTATAAGATTTTACAAAAATGGGATTATGATTGTTTGTGTTAATTTCATGTTTAATTTGGTTTGTAAAAGAAAGGGTATCTCCGTTCAAATGAAAAATATCCGAGTAGTTTAGGCAAAGTTGAGAAATTAAAGTTTGTTCTTCTTTGTTTAGATGTTGAAGTCGTAAACTAGAAAGGATTTCGTCATCTCGTGATGTATGTTGAAATTGTAAACCGGAGGTGATTTCATCATCTTGTGATGTATGTTGAAATTGTAAACCGGAAATGATTTCATCATCTTGTGACGTCATAGGGTTATCAACATTAAGAGAATTTATTGAAAAACTATTTTCAATTGATTCTAACTCGATAGGGTTAAACTTTATTTTATAAGGGTTTGTTCCTATATTCACAATAGAAGTGATAAAAGATTTGTTCTTAATTTGAACAAGTGCATCTGGAATGCGAACATGTGAATTAAAATTCATGCGAGGACAAATTGCACTAGAATTATCCTTTGTAGAAGTAGGAATAGAAATGTACATAATAGTACGAGCAGGAATAGTAATTTCATTATTAAGTTCCGTGTCATACAAATCAGTATTTGTTTGTACAGGGGCTAATTGCGATAAACACATTGAACTATCACTGTGTATATTCACTTCGTTATTACTAATAAATAATGAGTCACTGACTAGTGAACTATCATTAGTCATATCGTCATCATTGCTGCAGTGCAAAGTAAGAGTTTTAAAATTAGTTTTAAGAATTTTATTTGGGATATCAATAACACACTTATATGTTTCAAAAAAATCGATTCCCAATAAGCCGTCGTAATCAATATCGATGTCTATTACAAACAGTTTATGAGCAATTCTAGCATTTTCGTGGGGAAAGTAAGTTATGCTTTTAGTAACAGGAATTTCCACTTTGGAAAATCCATGAATGGAAACTTTTTCCTCTTGTAATTTTGAATTAGGTATTAAAATGTGGGGTTTACAAATTGAAATGGAGGCACCGGTGTCTAACAAGAAACGGTATCCATTCTTATTGTACACGTAGTACAGATTATTAGAAGATATATTTAAAAGTGTAAATTTTCGATTTGTTCTGTCAAGTTTTCTGGACAGGTTTCGTTGAAAGGAGCGTGACTGTCCTGTTCGAGCTCCAGTTCGGAGTTTAAATGGTTTACAGGGCGTTGGGGATTATGTTGTATAACCGAAGGTCGGTTTTGATTTAAATTTTGAGTCACGTTAGGAGGTTTATTATTATAACCACTAGTAGAGGGTTGATTATTGTTTCGTTGGGAATTTTGGCGTGCATAACAATTTTCAATTAAATGTCCTGTCTTTTTACAGTACCGGCAAAAACGAGGATTAGAGTTAGGTACAGCACTAGTTACGTTAGTAGAACTATAATTTTCTTTAGGAAAAATTCTTTGAGTTTGTTTTGAAATAATAGTAGTTTTAGATCTATTATTTTTTAAATAGGCTATATTTTCTTCTTCTAACATAAATTGTTCAGCCTGATCCAAAGTTTGGGGTCTTTGTGATCTAATTATAGAACCGAAAGGATCTGTTAAACCAGAAAGAAATGTTTTTAGAGCAATTTTTTCATGGGACCTGTTTAAAGTAACACGATCTGCGTCATTAAGGGTAATGTCAATAGCAACACTATTTCGTAATTTTGTTTTTAAGTCTTCTATGCGTTGAACAAAAGCACGAGGTGTTTCATTAGGTTTTTGGAAAGAAGCTGTTAAATCTCTGAGTAAACCTTCAGTATCTCTACAATCACCAAAATGACCAGTCAAAAGTTCTTTAATACTGTTCCAATCTGGCAAGTTACGTGAAGAAATAAACCTTTTAGCCTTTTGAGTTAATTTATTTTTTAAAATAAAAATTAGAGCGTTAGCGTATTCATCTGGGCAATTATCAGAAGCAAATTGACAAGCTGCAATGAAGTCAGCAAGGGTTGCTTGATCTCCATCATATTCAGGAATCATGTCCTTTAATTCTTTTAGAGTATATTCAGCCATGATAATAGGATAGGAATGGATTATAAGAAAGGATTTCAAATAGCAAAATTAGAATATGTGGTTATCGTACTTACAACAGCAGTAGTTGTAGCCACATTCGCTTGCGTTGGAATCCCAAATGTCGCAAAGACGTCTTGACAAGAAGCAATCACAGGAGTCCTGGATGACTTTCTTGTAGTTGGTTGAGGTGTGGGATGAGAAGTTCAGTCCGCAATGAAGTGTTGGAACACACAATGTTTAAATTTCACAGGAAAGGGGCCGCTGTTAAATTTTAAAACACCGTTGCAGAATCCTCCAAGACTGCGCCACTTTTAAGTTCTGGACTTATTGAATTTGATTTAAATTCAGAACTTGTTGAGTTAACTTACAATTATTAAATAAAGAGCAATTTATTACAATAACTTTTATTGAAACAAAAGCATGAATTCAGTAGCAAGACAGTTGCAAGATTATTGTAAGACTGTTATTGTAAGACTGGTGTAAGACTGCTTACATTTTATGGGTACAACCTATTTATATTAAAATGTTGATGTGTTTAATAATCACGAGTTTTGTATGAATAAGCAAATGAACAAGACGATCCTGAGTGGTTTTGGGGCCCGATGAGGGACCTTACATGCATTACTAATATTTATATGTTTATAATAACAGAATCCGAGCAATCTAGTGCATCATCTTCTGATGTGTCATGATAAAGCTAACAATTGCATCATGATGGTGGAATTGCTAAATTGCAACATTAAAAGCAATATAACGTAAAGTAATTAAGGTATTAAATACATGAGTAAACGATTATAAAGTATATGAGTAAACAGGTATAAAATATATATAGTAAATAAGGTATAAAATACATAACACTGCTAGCTTCATATCAATCCCAGTCATTTGAAAATTCAAAAGTATTTCATGAAATTACATAGAAAACTGCATCACCTTACCCTCCTTATACAAACAATATTATTTATTGTTATACAGGATGAGTAATACCTTGGTGTCCCTTCCCCATTATTTTATAAACGAATTAGTTTTTTTATAAATAAAAATTGTTAGTAACTTTTCACTTTCCCATACCTTCTAGATTTTAACGGAAAACACTTTTAGAGGCTCAAGAAACTCAAAAAAGGGTTTTTAACACGTTAAGTGCCGTGTGATGCCAACATGGTATCACACATTTTTGGGACGATTAGGCCGCATTAGACCTACGTGGTCTCACGCCTTAGAACTTACTTATGTGCGGAGTGAGACCGTGCTGGTCTTACATATCGCATTAAAACCTATGGCACAGTCAAGTAGTCGGCCAGGTGGTCCTTTGTGCATTTTCGGCCTGTTGATATGAGACCAACGTGGCATTATACGGCCACATCATTGCATACGGTATGTTTGAAAATAAAACTATTACATTCATTAAACTTTTATTAAAAATAAATGAAAATTTATGTACTATATCTAGATAAACAAGTTAAAATAAAACAATACATGAAGTACAGAACATATAATAAACAAAATGAAACAATATTTTAAAATTGTAGTTATTTATATTTTTGTCGCATTATGTGTTGCGAAGAAACAATCAAGGCAATAATGCTTGTTACATGCATTACATTTCATCGTACTTTGAGGACATTTTTTCATGGCCTGTTGTCTTCCCGATTCTTCGGTTATCCTGGCATAACAAGCAACACAGCGACGCCTTCCAGGTCGTCCAAGATTTTCAAGTTTATGAAGGGGCTCTTGGTTATTCAGATTCCTAACTTGTTCCAACTCTTCGGTATCTTTTATTAACCCCGAAATTACTTTTTCCCTAAATTTGGTAATTGACATTTTTTCATTTGCAATTTCTTGAAAGGCAACATAGGCATTTACTAATGCTGTCCCAGTTAGTAGCTCTATAGCTAATTTTCGGTACCATTACACGCTTTTGCTGAGAGACGTATTGTAGGATTTTATTTGATCAGTTGGAAGGAACGTATTCCATATTTTTTATGACATCTTCGATTGTTTCGTGTATTAGGTTCGTTTGCTTGGAATTATCCTTATCCATTCGCTTAGCCAATAACGGTGGTTTTGTAATTCCAGTTGATGTAGAAGGTCCACAGACGTCAAGTTGTACCACTTCATCAGGACGTTTACGTGTGAATTTTTTTTCTTAGTAGGTGGAGTTGCTTCTAATGAATCTGACGTGTCCATAGATAATTCTGGTTCATATTCATCGGAGGTACCATCTGGTTCCCAAAGATGTATTACCTGCTCGTCATCTGACAAAATTTCTTGCAGCATGGATTCCAATATTTTTTGCTCTTTCTCGTACGACTGCATATTGGTAACTGATAACGTACACTACACATGCACAAAAGCTATAGCGTGTAATTGCAAGTTCAGACTTGCAAATGCATGGTGAGACGTTGAAGATACGCGGAAGTGCATTGCTCATGCGTGGTGACACATTGGACTCACGCGGCCTCATAAGACAAAAGTCCAGTTCAGGGCCGCATGAGTCGAATGTGTCACCACAAAAGAAAAAATCCAAAACTAAAAAATAATTTAAAAAAAATCATTTGACCTAAAACTTTATGTGTATATGAATAGATTTCCTACCAATTACTGCAATAAAAAGTAGGTGGCCTATAGGTCTAATTTTTTTCTTTATATGGCGGCACTTTCCAATTCAATTGTTTATCAATAATAGTAGAATACAATTTTAAACATATGTACCAGATGTTAGTACTACCCATCTCCCCCCATAATTTAGGTGATTATTTCACGTCTCAATTTCCGTTTCAGCGGCCAATAGAAAATATAAAGTATTTTTGATGATTAAAATGTTTTCACGAATAAATGTAAGCAACTAATCGTTTGTGTTTTACTAGTTTAACAATTAATATGAATATTTCACTCACATTGTAACAACCAACAGCAGCCGTTTATTTTCAGGCTGCTCCTAACCAATCGCACCCTGAGCGACCGCGATAATAATTTTTTTAGGAAGCTCCGGTGTTAAGGCTGCTGTAACCAGAGCAATCGCCTTAACACATTTTTTTGTTTTTAATAAATTAAACAACGTGTTTGCACGTGATTAAGTAACAAATGATTATAACACCTAAGTATTTTAATACATAGTTCGTGGAGTATACTGCAAAGTACCACTCGTGAATTTTTTTGACCAACTCAATTGTATTGATTCACGGCAACATCATTCGTCCTTCGGACTCGCGATATTTTTAAACAACACAATTTCGTTGTCAATGAAGCCACAGAATTATCGATAATTTTTAACTCACTTTTGGGATTGCTGTTGACAATTCCATAGAGTATGCGAGAAATAATCCACTCATTTACAACTAGTGAATTTGAAAAAGTAATCGGAGTAAGTTGCTCAAACTTCCTGCTTAGCATAGCAAATCCTGATTATTTTGCTTTTAATTTTTTCTACGTACAAAATTTTATCGCGAAAAAATTAAAGCAATCTACTCATTTGTTTCATTTGTTGGTTTAAAAAATAAAATTAATTTGAGAGTTCGATATATTAGTTTTAAAATAATCCAATCATATACCACCCGTGAAATGAAAAGTAACTAGAGAAAATTAATCAAGTTTCCTGCGTACAAACACGTGTTTCTTTTGCTTAAGAAAAACTAACACTCCGAGTGAATTTCATTAATCTCTAACAAATTTTCCGCAAAAATATAAGATAATAATCGGTATTCTTCTGTTTACTTCGAGGAGGACTTAATAACTTGTGTATTAGAGACGTGGGGACTGGCGAGTCTACAGAACGTTAGAAATATTTTAATTTTAAAGTAAGCATTGGGGCTAGAATGCTATGATTCTTTAGGCATGGCCGAACCTAGTTGCTTTGCTCATCGTTTTCTGGTGTGATAAAACTACTGGCCCTACCCCCTGGGGTTGGTGAAAGCCTTAGCCAAATAATCAGCCCGAAAATAAATTAATATAAAAATCTTTTACGTATACTTCTCCCTATTAAATAATGCTCAATTGTAAAACAAATACTTGTTTTCTTTACTTTAATTGGGTTAATTAATTACCCCCTTTAATGTTTTTTTCTATACTAAATTTAATTTGTATTGCCAATTATTTTTTTAAATTATTATAATTAAAAATAGCAGACATATCATTCGACTTTAAATGCTCAATCGTTAAAAAATAACCTCTCTCCAGTAATTAAATGCACTTAAAAACAATGAAATAAGTTCTAATTATACACGATTATGTCAGACTATTTACGTAGTTCTTCCTGTAACGTTTTCAAGATTTCTGCAAACCGGCAATTAAAATTAAAAAAAATACCTAACCTCATAAAATCGTGCGCTTGTTTTTAATTTATAGGCTCTGATTAATAAGTTAGAAATCGCAATTTACAAACTGCAATTTCTAATCTTCATTTGCAGACAACTTTTTTTGTTCAAATTAAATAGATCATAGCAATATATTGGGTCGTTTCGAAAGCAAACGGATGCCTTAACTGCAGTGTTGTAATGGCATTTCTTAAGCTACTAAATCTAATTAATCCCTGGTATTTCTTACAGTGCTATAAATTAATTAAGAAATTTCTCTAACAACAGCAGGTTCTTGGTTTAAAACTGGAAAATAAATAATTTTAAACTTAAGCCGCTTATTAGATACTTTTCAACACGCATAAAGCAACCTGCTCGTATTTTCAATCTCAAACATTAATCCCAACAATTTAACTTTATCTTTTATTGGAATTTCTTGTTATAAAATTCCAATTAAACAGATTTAGACGCAATGAAGATTATGCTCATGTTGTAATTAGATGCAATTAATTTCGTATGTCAATTAACATATTTCTGTTCCAAATTAATGAATACGTGATGGAAAAGATACTTTCTGGGTGAGTTTTCTCAAGGTTTAAATTTTGCACAGAAATTGAGAGTTAAATGGCCGTTTAAGGTAGATATAACCTTGAATAGTTAAGAAATACGAGTAAACAGCTATAACTTAATTCTTGGTTGGCTCATATATTAAAAATAATGACCAAGTTTGTCGGCTTTGGCGATTTCTTAGAAAAAATTCTTATGTAATGTAATTTAGAAAGAAACACGCTGTAAAATGGTTAACGCACTTAAACTCAGAAGATTGAATTCTAGACCATAAATAGTTTTTTTTAGTTCTCCATTTAAACAGGGTTACGAAATAGTTTTTATTTTTTTACGTAGAAGTTGTTAAGTTAATCGACTTTTTTTTCTCAGAATGGCACAAAACTTAAAAAGCGTTTTATCCAGGCCAGTATAATTTCTAGTTTCTCATTAACTAAACCCAACAGAAATTTTAACACCAAGCCGGGTTCGTTCAGACAAAAAACTAATCAACATAAGGCAAACAATTTTATTTTCCCAACACGTCCTAAAATACACCCAAAAATATAGTGCTGACCCCGCTGGGTTTAAAGTACATTTTACTAACAAGACGTATTGATGAAATGCTTATGTAAAAAGAAATGCTGACAAGATTTTAGTCAAAACCACATTAGCAAATACTTTTGTAAACTTAAAGTGTTAATAAGAGGTTGCTGACATTTAAACAAGGTATTTTGAAAGCACTACTTAAATTTAACATTTTTAAATACTTAGACAACTATCAGGTACCTTCGTTATCCCAGTTCCGGTTCTAATTGGTTCTTCATGAGTATGCTGTAACAAAAAAATCAATTAAACAAGGCACACCAAATCAATTTATAAAATATACTAAAATGGTTGTGAACAAGATGTCATTTGGTTTAGTTAACTGTGATGTCACTTTCTAAACAGTAACACACTATTTAACGAAAAAAATGTGGTTTTCTTTAATTTTTCTTGTACGGCCCTATGAAAGATAACTATGACGTGAGAAAAACCAAGCACTAAGCCCAAAAAATCCCAATTAAAACATCCAAATTATTTTAAATAACATGCCATTTGGTTTGGTTAACTATGACGTCACTATTCACAAAGTAATAGACTCTCGTGCCCAAAAATTGTAGATAAGTTTCCCTTTAATTTATCTTGTAACGTTTTGTGAAAGGTAGCTCTGGCGCGAAACAAACAAAGCAGCAAGCCCAAAAAAATCCCAATTAAA
The DNA here is from genome assembly GCA_958336395.1 of Ctenicera cuprea. Lineage (NCBI taxonomy): Eukaryota > Metazoa > Arthropoda > Insecta > Coleoptera > Elateridae > Ctenicera > Ctenicera cuprea. The sequence continues at coordinate 15,154,360 of OY284487.1, read as the reverse complement.
ATAGCCATATTATTTTGAATAACATGCCATTTGGTTTGGTTAACAATGACGTCACTATACACAAAGTAATAGACTCTCGTGCCCAAAAATTGTAGATAAGTTTCCCTTTAATTTATCCTTGTAACGTTTTGTGAAAGATAGCTCTGACGCGAAACAAACAAAGCACCAAGCCCAAAAAATCACAATTAAAATAGGCAAATTATTTTAAACATTCTACTTGGTTTGGTTAACTATGACGTCACTTATCACATAATGCACTCTTACTACAAAAAAAGTTGCAATCGATTTTCCCTTTTTAGTATCTAGTACGGTCCTGTGTAACATAACTCGGACTTCAGAAAAACCAGGCACTGAACCTAAAAATCCCAATTTATTTTGAACAACACGCCGTTTACTTGTGTTAAAACGACGTCACTATTCACAAAGTAATAAGACTTTCGTGCCAAGAAATGTAGTTAAGTTTCCCTTTAATTGATCTAGTACGTTCCCGTACAAGATAACTTTGACGTGAGAAAAACCAAGCACTAAAACAAAAAAATCGCAATTAAAATATCTTAATTATTTTAAATAACATGCCATTTGGTTCGGTCAACTATGACGCCACTTTTCGCTCTCGGGCTAAATAATGTAGTTACGTTTTCCTTTAATTTACCCCATACGGTTCTTTGTCTAAGATAACTCTGACGTGATAAAAAATCAAGCACCAAGCCCAAAAAATCCCAATTAACTAGAATATTCAAATTATTTACAATATTACTCATTTCCTCTCTCGAGATTTACCCAAAGGTTAAATCTGAAAGATCACTGAACGGAAAGTTTTATAAAAGACATCATTGAGCTGAAACAGGAAAGTTGGAGAACAGACAGTTATTATTAAGCGTTAACCCGTGAAGATAAATTAGATACAATGAACATGTAGGTGAATTGATTCATTTTTCTACCACATGCGCGTCTAGCGCAACCGCCCCCAGAGCTATTTTTACACAAAAATTGCAGAAATATGTATATAAAGCTGAACCGATCCCAACATAAGTTTAACGTTTCGAGGTTTTAAGAAACATTACTTATTATTAGACATCACGTTGAGATAATTAATGAAATCATAGAAGTTAATTTAAAATATTCAATTTCCTCTGATGTATTTGAATCTATGGAAGAAGTTGGCCAACAATTTATAACCTCAAAAAAAACGTATTTACTCGTGCAAAACTAATTTAATTTGTGTTAGACGCAGGAAACATATTTTAGCAAATGTAAGAATGATTAGTATCTCAGAATGGCACAATACTCGAATTAGTAAATTAAATTTAAGTTGAAATTCGAATTTGATTCAGCGCTGCAAATTAAAGTCTTCAACAGACTGTGATGGAATTTTATTTTTCAGGGGTCCCAACCAAAAGTACCGTATGGTAGGAGTAGGACATTCATTGCTTATCGATTTTCGTAATAGAATCTACGATCGGTTAAAGCCATCTTCGGGATCAAAAACGTCAAACCGCGCTAATCTATAAACAACAGCGCTAAAAGACTTACACACATAAGAGAGGGGAAAACTGCAGGCTACAATTTGTATATCACACTTAACGATCTACCAAAAAAAATAGAGAAGGCCTTGACCAGCGTGCAATACGTCCTAGACATATTCAGAAAACTACAATTAAGATTGTACATTCACGTTTTCAATCGTTTTCTGAACATAGCTACAACGTGACGCTTGCTCGTCAAGGTCTGTTCTAACGTATTCTTTGCGGATCGTTCGGTACTTCCCCTTAGTAACGGTAATGCTTATCTTCCAGACTTCTCCTCTCATACCGTTTGTACTTTCCCGTCTTTAATGACATGCGCACACAATAGAAAGTTCTATTTGCCTCCCTCTTCTATTAACTTTCGTGATTTCCCTCGAGTAACCCGGTACTTGCTTAACGTGTACACCAAATTTCCGCTTCGGTTTACTCATTACGTACCAAACTACCTAAATCGGTTACTACCTTCGGTCAAATGGTCATTGACTTCCCAACGAAATAAGAAAAAATAAATAATTACTTTTTGTTTCAGTGAATCACATATTATACACTATAATACTTAAATATACTTTATAGTTAACTTTTGTATGAGATTTCTATGCGAGAACGTTTATTAAAGAGCTGCCGCAAGATCCGAAAACGTTTGAATGTTTGAGTATTTCGCGCGCATTAAACGAATCTCTGCGAGGGTCATTTGGTTGTCAGTCCCCAATTCCGCTATACGCCACCGAATAAAGCCGCCGGCTTAAAAGGCCTTTAAATGAATAAGAGTGAAATAGAAAGCTCATTGCGGTAAAATTCATATTACACAAGCTAAAAGAGGATAGAAAAGTATCTGCGTATTAAAGACTTCAGGGTCATGGACCCACAATTTACGAGAATTATGCTGTCAGCTGCCCGTGATAAGCGCACGCCTAGCCGTCTAATTTGCGTAAATCGCATGTACACGACGCGACGTAGTAGTGTGAAAACAGTTGTTGGATGTGTTTTACGATTAAAAAATTTGTTTGAATATTAGTTTTTAAATGTATGCAGTCAATATCACACAATGAATTATCACAAAATAGCAGACAGTGGAAACAAGTGAAAACATTTTCTTACATGGCATTCACAATCCCAAATTATTTTGCACGGACATCGTACAACATCACTAAATTATGATTACACATTAAAAATTTTGTGCATTTTGACACACTGGCAATGTGGGTATCAATTTACACTAATTTTATTAGAGAGTGCTTATCGAAAGTCTATTAAAGACGTCAATGAAAATGTTGGTAAAAATAGATCATTTTTCCGATGTAAAGGATCGCATCGGTTTGAAATATAAGGCTACCTAAAACTTGGATAAGAACAATTTTTTCAAAAAAAATACTTTAAAATGCCTTCCAATACACTACACCACTAGCCGCCACTGCCTTAACCATTGGGCTAAATGAGTTCCGCGGCGCCAGGTCACTATTCACGCGTTTTTATTATTTTTATGTATTTTTTCTTGTCAATCAACAGTTAGAATTTTAGAAAAACATATTTATAAAAGTCAGTATGTTTATTGTTATCTGGTGCTATATATAGAGGTTAGTGATGGGCGTCTCCGAATGATTGCCATTCGAATGAATTTAATAATCAAATCATTCATTCGAATGTACCTATGCGGTAAAGAGTAATTACAAAGTCCTGCGCTTGCTTTTCGAATGCTCTGAGAATGGATTCTCGTTCTCATCATCTTTCCTCAGGCTACTCGGTAAAAACAGGAAACCTTCGGGTTCCAATAATTCCTAACTCTTTGCTCGGGCAATGAAGGTCGCCTACTACTAGGTTTGCGGGGCAGGTGGGGAGGGGAGAGATGAGTGGCCAAAATTCGACACAGTTTGAAAAAAAATGCGATTTTCGAAACGTTCTAATTTCGAAAGTATTACCACCAAACAAATTTTAAGGTTGCGGCATTCGAGTTTTCGGAACTGTAGAACGCCGTATAAACGTAGTGCAGGTCTTACACAAACTAGAACGCCTTAAATATGCAAAAAACCATTTTATAGAGGGACTACTTGAAAATTTCCCAAAACCTACCCTATAGAAACGATGGCACGTTTCCTTCACACATAGGTTGCTTGCATGTGCGAGTATAACAGATTAGGGCATCGAATCTTTTAACAAAACGCATCGCGAAAGCCACTGACGAAACAAATTCAAATTAAGGTGCATTACAAGCATAAAAAGCAAACCCTGAATTAATAATTTAGTTGGGGGCGGACGCCTTTGGTGCAATTTTAAAGTTCAGCTTACTTGTTTCCGCGGACGCCCCAAAGAGACAACATTTAAAATCTAATTTTAACAAGCCTAATTTTGTTGTGTAGTTGTCGTTATTTTTTAAATTAAAAATACAGAACTATCCACCTCCAAGGTCAAAGCAAAGTTTCAGCTTTTTTAGGAAGTTTTTGACAATTTTTTCAACTTATTCCGATAACAATTGACGCCAAGCCTTCAGATTGCGCTTCAGGGCATTAACTGCCGTGTAGTACTTCGAACAAATCTTAGACTCTACCATGCTTCAAGCTGAATAGTCCATTGGGTTTAAGGTCGGGTGAACATGGAGGCCACTGTTCTGACGTCATGAAATTAAGAAATGCTCAGCAATCTATTCTAGGGTAAAACGAGTTTGACAATTGCTGATCAATTGTATGCCCCCATTCCTATGGAGAGTAACCAAGACTTAATGATTTATATTATGACTAGCAAAACCCGTGGAATATGCCCCACGCTTTTTACTTCTTTTAAAAAATTGTTGAAAAATTTATGAATAAAAGATATAATAATATACAGTGGGGTAGTTAACACCCAATTCCCGAACTCTTACAAAGGACTCCTCCAAGTCACCGCTGACTCGGTGGCTGTTTCGCCGATACTCATAAAATACATACGGTTGCTAAATAAACAAGTACAGAATAGTCTTTTTGTAAGATTTGCAAATTTGTAAATTGAAATATGTATGAAACGCTGATGCGCATTGTAATAAATAACTGTAGCTGTTGTTTAAAGGTGTATGAAACCCTGTAAGTCCCTACAATTATGAACACCATAAGTCTGCAACAACAACTCTATGCAAGCTGTTAAAATCAAGTGCTGCGGCCATCAACTGGCCCCACTAAGACCAGCGTGTGTGACTTTTAGAAAAACACAACCGCCGGCTGCCCGGTTTGAATCCTTCCTCCTCGGAATTTGCTATTGTGCTGACAGCCAGCAGCAAATTATATGTTTTAATAATACAACCAAATAGTGTTGACCCTAATTTTCTTATTTCCATTAAAACTACACTGGGCCTCAGTACATACGAATGTGTGCCTTATGTAATAAAGCCTTGTAGGTTGTAAGCGGCTTGTAATAGATAACCCACTGCAAAAATATTTTTCTTTGTTCCAAACATTTGACAGCAACGGATTAAAAACGCTATTTTTGGGCCACGGTGTACATCAAGCCCAAATAAAAAAAAAACAACATGATATTAATGTGTTGTTTTTTATTATTTCCGCTTTTCGCTATTACTTATTCCTTACTCAACTACATACCTTTTTTATTTTGTGAATGAAAAAAATTGCAAGACAATCGATCATCACGGGATGTGATAGCTACCAAATTCCTTGTGATGTTTATGTGTTGTAACCGCAATATCCTAGAATGTCATGATTTATAAGACATGAAAATTGGTTTGAGGGTGCAAAAACTACCAATAAAACATCTACATAAGCTTCCCATTTCAGCTTTCATATAAACGTGTTTGCATGAAAGAATGTAATACGTCTCTTGCCAAGGGCGCAATTATTTTAAAGTCTTTAAAAATGACTTAATTTACTTTTATTACAACTTTTGGTTATGCAGCTTTATTATTTTGCTAGGCGTTCCACTTACAGGTATTAAAACTAAAAGAGATAGCCAGGAGGCTGTTAATTTTCGTCCGTTTTAATAACTAAATTTCAGACATAATTCTACCCGAGATACGTAACACCTTTTTTGTGCAAAGACATTTGTATACATAATTATACGAATTTCTTCTTCTGTATGCAATTATCTAGAGTAAATGCTGAAGTCGTGTTTTACTTAATTTAATAAGCGGAAATGGGAGCAACAACTTAGCGTAAGTACACTTACGCAATTAACGTAACTAAAACAAAGCAAACAGTAACTTTTAGTTAACTCCAGATCGTGCCTTAGAACTAGGGATTTTACCGGTTTGAAGCTTGTAATTAACGTGTTAGTGCTTCTCTACTAATTACGACACGAGCATGTGATTATCTGCGAAATATTACACGACTCTAGGGCTTGATTGAAATAAAAACTTGATGATGCTGCCTTTTGCATTTGCATATGAACGTGCTAATTTATTTTCTTTAATTAACGTTTTAAAATGTTATTATCCTACCTGAAAATATTACGCAATTGCAATTATCTTTTACTACTGGACTTTATTGGTTTTCCTTGAAGTTATTTTAATGCCTCCACACTTGAATATTTTTATTTGCATAAAAAACTCTAAGTACGCTACATTACCATACAATGTTCATTTTTATTGCAGGTACGTCAAGGATTCTCCAGAAAAAAACAAAATATGGACACAGCACAGAAGGGTAAGTCAAAATAATTTACCTGCGACTCATTTTCGATATAAAACGCAACATGCCAAACAGTAAAAGCGAGTTTATATAGAAGAGTGGCCGTAATTTTGTAAGGGGGTTGAGAATTTGCATTTCTTCGGCACTGGCAACAGCACGTCACTGGTTGTTTCAAATTTAAAAACCCCCTATTAGAAGGCATTTTAAAAAATGTCCCAGTATTTTTTAATTCGCACTGTAATTTTTTTAGGATTAAATTTTAAAAGTTTACTGTAGGGTTAATTTATTACCCTGGTTTTAATTACAATAATATTTTGCTGTCACGACACGTTTAAAGCAATGCAGTTAAATAATGATTCGATTTATTTTAGACGTCTCATTTTTCGTTTTTGATGTGTGCATTAATCTGATTGTCGCGGTTAAAACTTTCCTTTATGTAATTACCGTTTAAAATTAAATTTAAGTTTTTTTTAAATTAATATTGAAATTATCGAAAAACCTATGAAAATAAATAAAACCTTTCCCAAAACATCACCACTTGATACGTCCTAATTAACATTTGCAACAAATTTAAGTAAAACTCTTTAAAACAACCGTTTAATGTAAAACTCCCGGTATTGCGGCGTGCAGACACGCCCGCTGTCTGCAGCCCCGAAGTTTCCCTTGCATCCGGAATCCCCTCTCCATCAAAGAGATTTTCCAAAAGCTCATTTCCCGGATTTTCTCGTGTATTGTCGGAAGGTAGGTCCTTTACCCGGTATTCCCAGCTGGTTGAGCCTAGGCCGAGCTTTACCCCGACCTTTTGAGATTTTGCGGATTTGCACGAGTTAGTACGCTCTTTGGATTTTCAAAAAATTTCTTGCCTTCACTTTCTGTGCGCATCGGGATGCTGCTGTGGACCTCATGAATTTTTTATAAGACGTGTAATTGGTGTCGGGGCATATAGAACGAGTAAATTGCGGTTTTGATATTACTGTAATAATAACGAAAAGTACATTATAGTAACATATTGAGATGTTATTTCCGATTGTTGCGAAAATTTTTCGTAAATTTTTCAGGCAAACATTTAAAAACTTCGGTCGGACTAGCTCAAAACACAGGTTTTTGTTTAAATTAAATTTTCTATTGCTTATTTAAAGTAGATGTGTTAGTAATAAGCCTCAGTACCAAATTTTAATAAAGCCATCAGACATTCCATTCACCATTCCACAATGGTGAGTGTGCACTGAAAGCTTGAGTAAATAAAAATGTAAGTACGATGTACTAAGAAGAGGCTTTGTTAAGAGCTTCTGCCACTCAATGTTACACTCGCAATTCTTGACCCAGACATACTTGAGGGAGCAATCCCCGTGGGAAGGAACATATTTTACTCGAGTTCTTCGTAAAGAATCGTAAAATTATACGTACGAGGAGATCCTACGTAAGATACACATTATGTTTTCAAAATTTATAGATAGCTGCTGCGGCAAATAATACATAAAAACATAAAGTCGAATAAAAACGTGAAAAAATAAATTTATAATGGAAGAAGCTTTTAAAAGTGGATAATTTTAAAATTGCTTTTCCGTTTGCTTGTGGTGCAGTTTGCAGCTTGATTAATTCATTCCTATGTGGGGTATTATTAAATCCGTTTGACTTACACGCTGCATTGCAATGTTTACAATAAATTTCTTCATTAATAGTTTCTACTTCTTGAGATTTTTCAAGCGCATTTTAATATTAGGAGACAACAAATTATTTGCTCCGTTTTTATAGTTCGCGCTAGATTTCCTGGTAGGCTATTCAAACTTGTTTCACGGAAGTTGCTACGAATTTTAATAGAACGCTAGGTTTGTTAAATTATACGACTAGTTATAAAACACTGTGAAAGTAACCGTGCTCTTTTATTGTACACATGGTAGAATGCTACTGTTTATGCTCGCTGGGATGTTTTTATTGACAGCCCGGTAGTCGCAGCAAAGTGCACATGGGCATAGGTTGCAACCAATAACAGAAGTAGGTATAGGGCTTGCTGTGTCTCCTTCCACCACTCCACCGAAGCCATACCCCTCGACCAATCTGAACGAAGCGCGGGAGATTTGAAATTAGTCGGTTTTAGCCAATTTCACTTTGACCGCTCACCTGTTTTTTAGTCGGTTTTAATCGGTTTGTCAGATGGCAGCGCGTAGTCACCGTAAAGTGCACACGGGCATAGGTGGGAACCGATAACAGGAGCAGGTTATGAGGCCAAGGACCGTAAACTTATTAGGATAGCTTAACTACATTCGGTTGACGTCGGTATCTATCGGCCCCGCGTATGATAAGCCCTATGCAGACCGAACAGTGTAAATATTGCAATACAGAATTAAAAGTTTTAAAATAAAAAAGTAAAACTATAAACACATAAATCTGTTAAAAAGTTAACTTATTTTCATTTAATATGTAAATCCGGATCCCTTCCACCTGTCTCAAACTTTTAGCGGCTAGGGGCCCCCACTACTAAAACCTACATATTTGTCCATTATATGTATAGGGCTCATATTTCTTTGCACAGCAGACCGCTACACTTTTCAATAATAAATGAATAACATGTGCTTGACTGATAAAGCCGCGAGGCGTTGATCTTTCATGCCGAATCCGAACAGCACCGCCGGCGGACGCATGCCGGTTAGCGCGGCCGAACGTAACTTCACACTTGAGAAAAACGGGATATCGGACACGCGCTTATGAAAATGTGTTACAACATCTCGTACAATATTACTCTAAAAAAGAACAATCTTTAAGATATTTACAGGTAAAACCAGCAATTGGACAAACAGATATTTATCAATTACGTTACAAATGATCTTTGCTAATAAATCTATAAAATAAATACAGCCATCTCAGGTTTACGTGAAAATCAGCTATGAAACAGAACTTACCAATTTGATTTTGTTTATCGTGTGTGGACAATGTTACGGTCATGTTTACAAATAAATAGGCTAGGAATTTATAGTAAAAAACCACACTTTATTGAGACTAATATGGGGAGCTCGAGTTACAATAACAAACGCTCCCATTTAAGACTACGATTAGAAGAATTAAAGCAAAACTTCTTACAACTTAAATTATAAAACTAGGCGGCCAGCTACGCTACGCTCATTCGCTTATTTATTATTTTAAACAAATTATAACAAGATTTCTGATAGCCCACTATTTCTATTCCTAATTATTCTATTCTATTAACATGATGGGCATCCTGTTTTGTTTTTGAAAATTCCAATAAATGTGTATTATCAAACACTTCCTGCTAATTTTGCTTTATCATTTCTATTACAATCGTATTGAAAAAAACTACTTTACTGGTATCTATTCCTGCAAGACTTTTTATTTGTAATCCTTTGGATTAGCAATAAAATTAGCACGTTTTTAGGCATTATTTCTGATATTTAATATAATAAACCAGTTTATGGACTTATTTTTAACAGCATTTGGTTATCTTAATTATCCGAACATAAAAGTTAGCAGAAATTTTTAATCGGACGCAACCCGAGAAGAAAGAGTTGCAATGTAAACAGATGAGGTAAGCGCTAAGAATTGGTCGATAAAAAATACCCGCCCGGGTTGTCTGTGCTGTTGAGAAATACCTTAAATATCCTATGAAAAATGTTTTAGATAAAATAAAATATTTGCATTTGAAAACACTAAAAGGATACCTAACTAGAAATTAGGAATGGCATTCCCATAATTAACGCTTCTGCCAAATGGCTTAAGATTTATTCGAAAAAATAGCTTTCGCATTAAATTCTAATCAGATCAATGTTACAGCAATAATTCGATAGTTTATCATTCGGTAATCATGATGACCGCTCAGATATAATTTTTTATAGCACGTTTTAAAAAATTTAAATTTTAATTATTTTGTATACCGTTTTGAATATTCGTTGTATAAACGAACAAGGGCAACAAAAAATTGTCACATATATTTTTGGTACTGCAGGTAGACACAGTTTTTGCCAGTCGATATGAACGTATGTACTAGAATAGTTCGGTGCTGAAGGTTCGGGGTTCGTATGCCAGTGAATGCCTTTTCTATCTATATTTAGGATAACAATTACTTTTACGTCTTAATTTAAATACCTTCCCGTAATGTTGACGTATATTTCATCAATTTTTTATTAATTACTATACTAACATTTCTTTGTTAATTCTAAACCAGTACGTGCTTTTATATCAATCCGAATACCTGTCGTTCGTCCAATTTTACCTAATAAATTTTAATATAGGTACTGCACGAATGTGAAGCCTGTCCATTTTTCAACTAATCATGATCACCTTGCCAAAATTATCAACAAAATTTCTATTGAAGTTCCGTATAAAACTGTAAAACGGTGTTATTTCAACAACTATGTGATTTACAAGAACTTGTTAATTTTAAGGCAAATAAAGTTTGTGTTTTATGTGTTACTGTGGAATTTGAATGACAACTTAGAGCCTTGACATTTTCTTACCGTTTAGAGTAAATGGTTCTGATCCGATAAAAACCAGCATATACCTATAATTTTTATCAGAAACACCTTTTTTAAAATTCAGGTGAATGTATGCACTACTTTGCTCTGTTTTGCATATTTCGCTTATTAATGCTCACAATTATAATAAATTTGTAATTTTAATATTTAAACTTTGTAATGGTGTTGCTACCCCTGTATTTTTCAGCATTTAAAGAATACCTTTTTGTGTCTTTGTGTAGACAGTTATAATACAAATATTTAAAAAAAAACTTCGGCTGGACTTTCCTTAAAAAGTGATACTAACATACTTTCATTAGTATTACATTTTACGCGCCAACAGTGACTATAAGATCTCTGCGGGTAGCAGCATGGCTTAGTGAAGTTAGAAACCGAATTTGTTTAGGAGGATAAAATAGTATATTAAAAAACAAGTTTCATAAGACATGATTTTAGAGCACGCGTCCAAGTTAGAAAACGAGCCGCTTGCGGCGAGTTTTCTAATGGACAAGTGCGCTTAAATGTCTTATGAAACGTGTATTTTATACTATTTTTTCTATTTTGGTCCAAAAAAGTTAAAAATTACCTTATTTTATATTTTAATTTAAAAATTTAATCGATTAGGAAAATTTGGTTTTTGTTTTTGATATGTGGCTGTTGGTGACATTTAAAACAATTTCATACAATTCAAACTACTGTCAAATTAAAATTTAGACAAACAATTTGAAAGTGATTTAATTTTTAAAATACCTAAGATTTGAAGATAAGATGGAAGAAGAATTATCTTGCACCCCACCCGAGCTACGCAAAGTAGCGGAAAATACGCTAAATAATCTTTTTTAGAACTTACAATTTGAAGGTTATGTTTATAACGCGTGAAGGTTTTCTTGTCACGTTTGTCACCAACCTAACAAAATAAAATTTTGAATTCTTTTAGGAGTTGCTTTATGAAATCCAAATGAGTTTCATAAAGTAGTCAGTAAAGAACCAAAATAGAAAAATGTTTTTTCTTTATTTTTGTTCCTCTAGATTAAAAAACACCAAACAGCAAAAAGGAAACTAGTTAACCGAAAATTGAGGAAGAGAAATTAGACTTCCTAAATATTATTGTAAATTAAAATTAAGTTTAGAATCTCATTCTACCATCACTAAGAGCAGCTTAATGTAAAAAAAACAAACTAATGTCAGTACAAAATCATTCAATTTTCAAAAATGTATACAAGGCGCCACAGGGAAATTAGCATACTGCCAGGTATGTAAAATTATGGAGTTATCTTTTTTTGTAAATCACCCGGTAGTTGAGCAAACGAATTAGTAATTTGCGAAGACCCATAATTTAAAATCGATGGTAAATTATCTGGTATTTACCCCTAAACCCGTATTTTACAGTAATTTGTATTTATTACTAACAATAATTGGTAAATTACCAGATAATTTACCATGAACCCGTAATTGGCGGTAATTTATGTATAATAAATTAATAATTATTGTATTTTAAAGCAAAACCGAATATACTAAAAATTTTATATACATAAAACACGGTAATTAATTCGATAACTTACTTATGTTGACTAAAACTAAATTGTAGCACAGCTCTAGCTTTATAAGCCCCCTTGGAAAGTCGCCACATTTCGTGCAAAACGTTGTTGAAAAAATTTGTATTAGCGGTTTTTACAGTTTTAATAATCCCCATATAAATAGTAGGATTGAATTCCCCTCGGGTTGTTACGATATATAATTTTATCCCTATCTTCCAGTTAGTGTTAAGTCGAGGCGCTAAAGTTAAAATTTTCAAAAAAATCAAAAGGATCAAAACTTTCAAAAAATCAAAACGGCCCCAATATAAAGCTAAAAAATTTGGTAAAAAAGCATTAGATTTGCCTTAAAACCTTCCGTTTGATCCCGTTCACAAATTAAAAAAAATTGTATAACGTTGTACCGCGTTGTCTGTCCAATGTTAAGTAAACCCGTGGACTACGCCCCACGTTTTTCTTCTAATAAAATTCTTAAAAAATAAGCCGCGTCGAAAAGGCTTCGCGGCACTGTAACTCCGCTCTACATCTCCCTACGACAGCTGAGGCGAGACATAGAAGGGAATTAATGAAGAAAAGGTCGGCCGCGTACGTAGGCAGCCGAGCAGAAATCCAAGTCAAGCGGAAGATCAGCCTTTAATATACAGATAGAAACTAGGGAGCATTGCGTGGGGGATTAAATAGGCGCCTGCACCGATACCTAACTTAGGTATTTTATAAGAATGTTAAAAAAAACCGATACAATACAGCAAATTGAAATGTATTAGTCAAAACTAGCGTGGATGGGAGAAAATTAACCGCCCCAAAATACTGCTACGCCTAAAAATTAAATTATTCTACTATATTATCGCCCAGCTTGGCTTAAACAAAAATGTTTTCGTCTTGACTTTACAGGATAATAATTTTTAATCGATTCTATTTTGTTCAGTTTACGATATGAAATTGTATTTTTTAAACAACAATGTGGTTAAATTTTATATCATTAAAAAGCTTATTTTTTTTCTCCTTTCAACAATTGAAGGGTTTATTTACTTATTTTCAAAAAATTCAAGATATTGAATAAGAAAGCAATTAATGATAGATATTATGGTGTGTAATAGACAAACAATAAAAACTAGCTTTCTTAAGTCAGTAATAATTCTACAAATAACTTAATAATTAAGTGCTTTTATTTGTGGTTACAGTTTCCTTTATAGTTATTTAAGCTACAAGGAGTGTATTAACGTATAACATCTGAGGCTCTACCTTAGTTCATATTACCTTCCAATGTTATACCCTTAAATTGCGTGTTGCTTGTTATATGTATTTTTCCGGCAACAATGTTTCCCACAATCAGACGCAATTAGTGTAATAATAATAAAATATTTGTTAAATATGCTATTTAAAAAAAATAAAACTTTGTTATATTTCGAAAACTAAACAAAACAGAATCAATTAAAAATTATTAACCCTTACAATCTAAAAAGTTGAACATTCTTTTTCCTTAACTTTTTTTTCCATTTTTATTATTATTATTATTATAACAAAGATATGCAAAGTAAATAAATTGGCGGTCGTTTGTTATTTTCAAATATCTAGTAAGCCATGCATTATTTCAATAAATCAAAAAGGCTAGTAAGCTATGCTCTAAAATATCCACATCTTTCCGTATTTAACCGACTTTGAAGCTGTTATGGTTTCCAAGATTCCAGTGGTATGCAACTCCCATCGGACACTCTGTATATATGTAATATGTATTTCCGTCAAATACTCGAAATCGATCATTTTCATGAAATCAATACTTCCCTACACTAAAACTATAGGAATGTAAAACAGTATAAATATAAAAAGCATTAAAAACATTAAAAAAACTATTATTTGCAACCCCGTACGGAGAGACATTTATTCTAACAAATATAAGTAGAAATACAAAATTAAATGAGTAGTGCTCCTATAAAAAATTTCACACTTTAAATAATAGTTATTGGCAAAAAAGGATTTAAATATTTCTTCTTCCGGAAGTTAGCATTCCGTAATCGATGCTTATTAGAACTTTTTTCATTGACTTTGGGAATAGAATTCGCTTCTAGAGAAATCACTTTACTTTAGTATACAAACTTATTTGATTTAAATCAGTTGAGTTTGATCACGAATTTATACTGATAAGCTCTTATCAAATAGCAATGACCTGCATTCCATTATTTGTTGTTACAATTTAAAGATTATACCTAGGTAAACATTTGTGAAAATTCTTCTTCGAATTTTCCATATTTGTAGGGAAAATTCATATTTTTCCTTCCGTTTTCTTCCCGTGTAAATTTTTAAGAATTTGTTGTTTGACTTTTCCCTCACAAAATTCAGCAACAAATGGACATTCAAAGATATAACAATCACCTTGTATACAAGCAGCTATCAAGCAATTTGTCAACACCTTTTAGTATTAAGCACCCGGTTAGCAATAAATTCGACTTTAAATAAGCTTATTTGTAAATGTCGCATCTCAGCCGGTCTTTGACTTTGGCGCAAAATCACGACAAAATTTATTTTTATCCGTTGGCTCAGACGGGAAAATTAAAATTATAAGCGACGATGGATTCTTTATTGGTTATTTTTAATCCAATTTGACAGCTCATGGCCATAGAGCTCATAGAAAAAATTTCGTTAACGCTTTGTCAGTTCCTCGATTTTAATTTAATAATAATATTAACAATTTGATCGCAATAACACATTGAATTAACGACAATAGACATGACATTTTAAATAACCTGTTGTCATGGTCTTAATTCGTTTTACAAGCGTAAGTAACAGAAATAATAATGCATAGAGGCGTTTGAAAGGTTAAATGAATGTTCATTTGAATAAGCGGTTTGTAGATAAATTTGACCCCTTACCAAAATGTGAATGAGGGTCCTGTTGGGCAAACCAATTTATTAATCTAATATTTTAAGGCCCCAAATTATATCCATTAACGCTAAAGAACATTTTGTGGGTATGCAAACTACTGCAGTTAACCTTCGGAATAATTTATTTAGCAAAAATGTTTTACGATTGCATTTATGAGTTGTGGGGGTCGTTCGAGTCGCCGCTAAATTACATCTGCGATAATAAAATGAGAATATTACGAACAGTTTTGATTTTTTGTACCGTGTTGAAGAGTGCCGTTTCGTTTCACATTATCGCAAATAATCTACGAGATTGGATGTACGGATATAATTGCAATGAAGAACGCCAATTCAAAGCAGTAAAAATTTCAAAATTACCTGGTTTGTCCAGTGGTCGTAGAACCAACATTTACTAGATTCATGCACAGATAACATCGTAACTAATATTGCTTAACTAAACACCGTTTTATTAGTAAATAAAACAACGACAGTTGGAAAGGTAGCGAAATCGGCGCGCATCAACAGAAAATTTTGGTATGGCTTAACCCGACCATTTTTGCATCGAGAAAACTTTTTAGGAAAATTTGTTTTTCTGTCTTTTCCGTGTGAGCTTCTTTCTGACACTAAATCCTAGTGCTAAGCAGCAGCAAAATTTTATTAAGCTGCGCTAGAGCTGGTATCTTAGCAGGCGTTGAATGAAAGTGCATGCGGTTCTCAAACAATTTTCCATTTGTTTTCTCTAATTTCTTTCATAGGTTCCGAATAAAAACCATTTGGTTTTGGAATTTTACTATTGTTATTAACACATTTCCGAAAATTTTATGCAAGAAGATAACATGTGGAACTCTAAATGGTTTTAAAACTAGAGTTGGTAATCTGGATGTTGTAAATGGATATTTGTAGAATGATACTAGCAAACAATTCCGTATTCGGATTTAACCGGATTTTGTCAACAATCCGTTCGGATTTCGAATTTTCTGTGTCGATATACCGATTTGGATGGATATTCTTTAATTCTTTCCAATGAGGTATTCAGTTTTCCAATAATTAAAGTAAATACATTTTTAAATGTATTAATTTTCCTAGCTAATGTCATTATTAATAATTAGGTGGAATATTAACGGGTTTTTAACATATATTAGTAGAAACATTAGAAAAAATTAATAATTATGTTGCATAGTTATATACATAGATACATTTTTTGCTGCTTAAAAATATGTAATGATGAACTTTATTAAAAATATATCTAATTCAAAATATAAAGATAATTTTCGCATTAGAATGCGAATAGAAAATTAATTCTTTTCTTAGAAAATTAATTAGGTACCTTATTAGAAAGTTAATTTTCTTATACCAAGTCTTTAACTCGTTTGAAAATTGCTTTAGAAACCTACTAGAAAATTCTCATTAGAAAGTTGCATAAGAAACGTATAAGAAACGTTAATTTCCATATTAGCAAATCTATTGCATTATTATAAAATTACTTTAGAAATTCATTATAAAGTCTATTATCACCTTCTTAGAAAATTACTCTATAAATTCACTAGAAAGTTAAACTACCTTATTCGACACATACATTAGAATCTTATTAGAAAGTTAATTTCCATATCAACAACACTCTTATCTAATTAGAAAATTACTCTAAAAATTCAATAGAAAATTAAATTACCTCATTAGACACGTGCATTAGAATCTTATTAGAAAATCAATTAAATCATTGGAAAAGTAAACGCATTAAAAAAGTAAATTACCTCATTCAAAACTCAATCAGAAGCTTATCATAAAGTTAAATTACCTCATTTAAACCTCAATCAGAACCTTATCATAAAGTTAAATACTTTATTAAAAATTTCAAAGATACATTAGAACCTTATTAGAAAGTTTATGTTCTTATTAAAAAGTTTATTAACCCATTAGAAAATTCCTTATTAGATAGTTAAATAACCTCATTACAAAGTTAACTACCTTATTATGAAGTTGCCTCATTAGAAAATTACATTAGAATCTATTATAAAGTTCGTATTAGAAAGCATATTACCTCTTTAGAAACTTACATTGAAACTTTTGTTAAAACGTTTATCACAAATTTACATAGGTTAATTTTCTCATTGCAATGTACATTACCTTATTAGAAAATTACTTTAGAAACTCGTTAGCGAGTTAATTTACCTGACTCAAAACTTACATTAGAAACCTTAGCAAAACGTTGCCTCATTAGAAAGTTACATTAAAATCTTATTAGAAATTTAATTGCCTGATCATAAAGTCTAGTTACCTCATTAGAAAAATACTTTAAAAATAGCTAATTAAATTACCTCATTCAAAACCTATATAGAAAACTAGTTAGAAACTTAATTGCCTTACCAGAAAGTTGTCGAGTTAGAAAGTTACATTAGGATCTTGCAAAGAGAGTTAATTTCTAGATTAGAAAGTCTATTAACTCGATATTGCTCAAGGGACTCATTCAAAAATAAATTGCCTTACTAGCAAGTTACTTCATTATAAAGTTGGATTAGATGCTCATTAGAAAGTTAATTGCCTTATTAGAAAGTTACAGGTAAGTTCTTTGTTAGAACGTCTATTGTTTCATTAGAAAATTACTTTAGAACTCAAAAGCAAATTAAATTACCTTAGTCGAAACTTACATTAGAAACTCGTTAGAAACTTAATTGCTTGACTAGAAAGTTACCTAGTTAGAAAGCTACATTTAGATCTTGCAAAGAGAGTTAATTTCTAGATTAGAAAGTCTATTAACTCATTAGAAAATTGCTTAGGAGATTCATTAAAAAAATTAATTGCCTTACTAGCAAGTTTCCTCATTACAAAGTAAATTGCCTTATTAGAAAGTTACATTAGAAACCTCATTTGAATGTTATATTACAAATTTATTAGAAAGTTAATTTGCATATTAACAAATCCTTATTAGAAAATTACTCTATAAATTCACAAGTTAAACTACCTCATTAGACACTTACATTAGACAGGTGTATTAGAATCTTATTAGAAAATTAATATCCTCATTAGAAAGTCTATTAACTCATTGGAAGAGTAAACTCATTAGAAAGTTAAATTACCTCATTCAAAACTTAATCAGAACCTCATCATAAAGTTAGGACTTTATTAAAAATTTCCTCATTAGAAAGATACATTAGAACTTTATTAGAAAGGTTGTTCTTATTAAAGATTGTATTAACCCATTAGAAAATAACTTATTAGAAAGTTAAATAACCTCATTAGAAAGTTAATGACCTTATTACAAAATTGCCTCATTAGAAAATTACATTAGAATCTATTATTAAGTTGATTTCCGTATTACAAAGTGTATTACCTCTTTAGAAACTTACATTTGAAACTCTTGTTAAAAGTCTTATCACAAATTTACATAAGGTTACTTTTTCATTACAATGTACATTACCTCATTAGAAAATTACTTTAGAAACGTATTAGCGAGTTAATTTACCTGACTCAAAACAAGCATTAGAAACTTTATTAAATAGTTGCCTTATTAGAAAGTTACATTAAAATCTTATTAGAAATTTAATTGCCTCATCATACAGTCTAGTTACCTCATTGGAAAAATACTTTAAAAATAGCTACATACTTAAATTACCTCATTTAAAACTTATATAGAAAACTAGTTAGAAACTTAATTGCCTTACCAGAAAGTTGTCGAGTTAGAAAGTTGCATTAGGATCTTGCAAAGAGAGTTAATTTCTAGATTAGAAAGTCTATTAACTCGATATTGCTCAAGGGACTCATTCAAAAATAAATTGCCTTACTAGCAAGTTACTTCATTATAAAGTTGCATTAGATGCTCATTAGAAAGTTAATTGCCTTATTAGAAAGTTACAGGTAAGTTCTTTGTTAGAACGTCTATTGTTTCATTAGAAAATTACTTTAGAACTCAAAAGCAAATTAAATTACCTTAGTCGAAACTTACATTAGAAACTCGTTAGAAACTTAATTGCTTTACTAGAAAGTTACCTAGTTAGAAAGCTACATTTGGATCTTGCAAATAGAGTTAATTTCTAGATTAGAAAGTCTATTAACTCATTAGAAAATTGCTTAAGAGATTCATTAAAAAAATGAATTTCCTTACTAGCAAGTTACCTCATTAGAAAGTAAATTGCCTTATTACAAAGTTACATTAGAAACGTATTAGAAAGTTAATTTCTTTAATATAATGTATGTTGCTTTATTAGCACTGCAGAACTTTTTGGGGAAATTTGCAGATTTGACACCAAACCAATTTGTGCAATGAAAATAACTGTGAAATAACAAGATTCTATGCCAGTACTATTTCACAGCCGAATAAAACGTTTCTGTTATGAAGTGAAAATTTTTATTTCTGCGTATTATGAAATCACCATTAAAAGATAAGATAAAAACGGGCAGTTTTGCAATAAATCAGATTGACTGAATAAAAACATAACCTAGTGCCAATCAATCTTATCCACGAAGAAAATTCTCTGAAGTAATTATGCATAAAATAAGTATGACCTCATTATTTTCACTTTCTGTATCATCTTCAATAAACAACAATTACAATCCACTTATCCCGTTAAATATGTTTGGTATCACTGGTTGAAGGCTACTAAGAATTATAGCTTAGCTTGATGTTGTTCGAGCTGCTCAACCAGTCCTATCGTTGTTTAGAATGGCAAATATGGAATTACGTCACTTCTATTTTGGCATTTTGCAACTTGCTGCGTCCATGCATAAGTAATCTTTATTTTTATGGTGATTTTACCATTTTATTCCTAGTATGTGATCGGGAGTGCCTGAAGGTGACGGAATTACGATCAGATATTGGACGCGGAGGCGTCCGTATGTAAATATTGCACTTGACATTCACTTTTCTGCATTAAATGCAGTCGGAAGTTAAATTTATTAGAATTTTTGAAAGTCCCCTTTTCTTATAAAAATGAATCAGTTTGGACAATAAAGGACAATGTCATTGAAGAAGTTGGTAACATAAAAACAATGCAATACGTGCTGATGCAATGTCGATACTGGACATAATACTTCCTCATCACTTTGTAAAAATAGTTACGCGCGAATTTATGGATTGCAAACTTATTGACAAGAAAGTTCTTTAACCAGAAACAAACCGAACCAACCAGAAGAGTTTTCTATATGTCGCTAAATAATTTTTGACGAAATAAATAAATTGATTTTTTGGTGTCAAAATTCAATTTTTTAAGCGTCTATCATCTGCAAATTTTGGATTAAATTATTTATTTAATGAATACGTTGATTTATGACGTCAGAAGATCACTTAGATTTGTTAAAAACTATATTACGCTGTCAAAAACGCATTTTTGGCGTCTGATAACTTTTCCAGCAATTTAAAATGAAAGAACAAAAGAAAAAAAATATTTATTAACTATAAATAAATTATTTTCAAACGTTAATAAATAATTTTCCACGTCAACAAATCAATTTTTGACGTCAGAGTTTACTGACAACTAGCTGGATACTTGCAATTGTGTAGATTAGAACTATACTGCAATGTTGAGCGATAGAGAAGCTACCTGCCAAAAGAGGGAGCACGTACATCTACGACTAGGCTTCGCTACTACGCAAATGGCGTCGTTAGACGGCGGCATTTTCTGATGACGATCAAAACCAGTAGATATACTAAAATAACGGCACGATTTGTCGTTTCTCAACAAGGCAACAATAACGATGCATCTCCGCAAGAGGAGGCTCTGTAATCGTTGCCACATTTTACATTTTTTACAACTATTACTTCCTTCAATTGTAGAAACATTACGCACAGGATTAATAAACTTGAGAAGAAGAAACATAGTGGGGCGTAGCGTATTAGTGCGGTCGGTCGTTCATCATTGTTGCCTCTTCACGTTCGTGTCGGTACTTTGTTATATCTGCTGATTTTGACGACAATAATAGAATTTTTGACGTCAAAAATTCATTTTTTAACACCAATAAATACTTTACTGAATTCTAAAATTATTAATTGGTCTATGGCTAATTAGTTTATGGCTTAAGAATAGCATGTAGTCAATTTATTATTTAATTTTCAATGGTGTAAGCGATTTTCAGACGCCGCGCCAAAAAATCGCTTTTGGACGGCAACCTGTTTATGACGCGGATAAAGTATTTAGCAAGTCTGCAAAAAATCCGGTTTATTTATTTATTAATTAAATAGTTTGTTTCAATTTTCACATTAAAAAAAGTGATTGACAATGGATTGTGTGACCTCTAGGTCACACAATCTAATTTTAACGTCAAAAACTACATTTTAGACATCTGAACATTATTGTTTGGCGTACAGAAACAATCATTGACGTGGTAAATTTATTTTCTGACGTTAAAAAATGTTTTTAAAATGGCACCCCTAATAAACGCCCATATACATTCATAATTTGTCCAATTCGCGCACCATTGCTTTGCTTTATGTTTACCGATTAATAAAAATAGTTAAACTGCAAAAGCGTATTTTATTGGTAGATATGTATGCACCTAATATAATTTATCTTTTACGCTCTATACTGGAGAGAGCAGCAGCGAGAGAGTAAAAAGGTATAAATAGCTGGCAAACATGTTTGGTAAGACTTGGCGACTACGCTAACCACGCCGTTACATGGCGTTAAACATTAATGTGGTTCACGACAGCATTTATGTCAGTTAAATATTTATTCAAAATTATGCAAGCGATTTTTAGATCCCAACAAATTATTTTTAACGTAAAAAATCAATTTTTGACTTTAAAAAAATTATTGACGTCAAAACGTTGTATGCAAAGAACCGAAAACCGTAGATACTTTATTTTGATGTAACCGCCAGTAGCGGTTTTTTTCTGTAATTTGACAAAAACGAAATTTTTTAATGCCGCCAAATTTTCGTAATAACTTCTTCAACACCTTTTTCAATTGCATGGCAGAATTGTTTCTACTTAATCTTAACGATAATTTACTTTGTTGTCATCAAGAAATACCGGTACCGTAACTGAAACCGAAATTTTTAGTAGCAGTAAACCGTAACCGAAATTTTATAAGATTTAAACCGCAAACGAAAACGGAATCGTTATTTTACATCGGTTCACGTCCCTGCTCCGGACAAATGCCCACATACATTGGCAATTTGGCCACTTTAATAAGGTACCATAGCTTTACTTTCAGTTACCAACACCAACATGCACATGCACCTAATATAATTTATCTCTTATACTTTATATTGGACAGTGCATAACGAGGAAGTAAAAACGTATAAATAGCAAGCAAATATGTTTGGGTGTGGTGTACTTTGAGCACATTAAACCTCGCCTGTAAATAATCGATCATGTTTGTGAACAAAAAAACCAGCTCTTAATCAAAATTCAATACACGGGAGGGTTGTCATTCACGAAACATTAAGACGTGTATATTCCAGAATAGAAATCAGTATAAAAGTGACAGAAACGAATCACTTTTAGAAAGTGATCTAACTGTAACGAATGGGACAATACATTTTTAGAATGGAGAACAATAATGATGTATAGTCAATCCTACGCCGTCTGCATTGATTCCTGATAAGAAAAGTCATACCCGTTGTTTAGTCAGTTCTTTTGAATACGAAAGCATGAATCAAAGTGGACGTAAATTATACACGAGTATTATTAAATTATTACTGTTGGGAGGATTAAAGTAGGCATTAAAACATCCCACATGCATCTTGTTCTATACCTTAAGCCATGGTTTAAAACACTTTGAAACATCGCGGGGAGTTTTCTGAAACTGCGATAATAAATGTTAAGTACGAATGAAACCGAAGCTCGCGTTTTACAGATCTTTATGATTTCGTGATGCAATAAAATTGCAGTGTGATTTTCAGGTAAACGTTTTAAGAAAATTGCCGGCATGAATGTAATGCACCGCACCTTCTTAAAAAGGCTTTTTACTACGACAAAATGTAATTAAGTATCGACAGTTATGAGCCTTCGTGACTAAATTACTTCTTTCAGTTTAAAAAATACTTATTACCCCTTACTTTGCGGCAATCCGAAAAGGTAAGTTATTGGAGTTGGAAAAAGGTTAAGAATTTCTAATTTCCTCTCAGTTACGTATACATAAATTATTGTGTTATGTAGTTTTGCAAGAAATTTATCGGCATGGGAAAATTTCTAACAATTTTTGTGTTAAGAGTTCCAGAAAATGATCGAGTAGAATAAAAGCAAATTACGTAGCCGTCGCACCAACGCCACGTGACATTCCTGCCCATACTATTTTCCGTAACACTATTTTCCCTATCCATACATATATAAAAGCACAAAGGGTTTTTTTCTCCCGTTCCTCCAGCGGCTACCGCTTCACCAATTTGGACAATTTTTTTTTAAATGAAAGGTCTCTATCCACAGATGGAACATGAAACATTTTTATATTTTTATTCTACGTCGATTTTTTAATAATAATTATTTTAATTTATAATATATATGAAGGTCGGCTAGACGCGCGTCACTTGGGTCGCCATCTACAATAACGTCGCGTGTGATTATTGGAACTAATGCATCACGTGACGACATTTCGCCGGTTCTGTCAACGCTGTCTGTCAGTGCATTGTGTGCTGGGGTAACACTAGTCTATTATTTAATTTACTCTATTGCATTTTTATTTCTAGCCAATCAAGATCGTATTTGAATTCTTGATGTTGTTTGATCCGAAACTATGTTTATTCATCAAAAATTTCAAAGTCGATTTTTTGTTACATTGCTGATGACTGCAACTCCGCCTGCAGCATCCAATGGGTGGACTGAGTAGCCTGTTGGATGTTGTTGCCGGTCCCAAGCCCGGAGAAAGGAGGAGGGTTGACGAAACGGGTTAGCAGCCTACCCGTCGTAAAATCAATCGACGCTCATAGAACTGGAAATCAAGCCTCGGATGCCGGACGGAACTTACTGTTGACGACCAATGCACGCAAAAGGAAAAAACGACTATGGAAGCAAAACCAGCTTAGAATAGCATGCTGGAACATACGATCGCTGAACAATAAAGACCAAGAACTGATATCAGAAATGGAAGAGCATAAAATAGACATATGCGCCCTGTCCGAAACCAAAAAAAGAGGGAAAGGAACCTCGAAATATCCAAACTATATTCTCATACACAGCGGAAGAGATAAGGACAAAGGAGCAAGCTCGGGGGTAGCACTCTTAATCCATACAAAATATGAACAGAACATCGACAGAATAGAATACATAAACGACCGAATACTGAGAACCTCACTCATACTTGGAAATAAACCCCTTCACATAATATCAGTATATGCACCAGACTCCAGCAAACCAGAGCAATTAGCCACTGAATTCTACGACGAACTCCAAATAGAGATAGACAAAACACCACAACAAGAAAGACTGATCATACTGGGAGATCTGAACGCCAGAGTGGGCAATGATCCAATACAGGGTGTGAAACAAATTTTTAACGAGGATACGTTCAACGCACGAGGAGAGATGCTAGTCGAACTCTGTACACACAACGAACTCCGCATCAACAATACTTTCTTCCCCCATAAGCCGCAGTATAAATACACCTTCACTGATAATAGGAATAACAAATCCATCATTGATTATATCATTACAAATAGAAACATTCTACCAAATCAAATTATAGACGTACGAACCCTAACCTCAGCAAACGTTGGTTCCGATCACAACCTCGTTCTGTGCAAATTAAGAATGGTTGCAGCCCCAACTAAAAAGCAACCAGTGCAAAAAATCGAAAAATATAACATCGAATCGCTAGATCAAGAAAGTACACAAAGATTATACCAGAGCCGGCTCCAACATAAGATAACAGTCAACTCAGTCAGTATCGAAGATAACATCGAGCACAGTTGGAACAAAATCAAGACTAACATTCTTAACGCTGTGCGAGAAGCGGTTGGAACTAGAACAGTAAAAACAAACGC
Source organism: Ctenicera cuprea (assembly GCA_958336395.1). Taxonomy (NCBI): domain Eukaryota; kingdom Metazoa; phylum Arthropoda; class Insecta; order Coleoptera; family Elateridae; genus Ctenicera; species Ctenicera cuprea. Next base: position 15,129,459 of record OY284487.1, on the reverse strand, counting down.
CAAACCAAACAACAAACCGTGGTTCACCATGGAGATCAAGCAATTAACACTGGAAAAGAAAGAAGCACATATACAACACCTAAGGAAACAAACACGTGAAACACATGCTAAATATATAGAAGTAAGAAACCGAGTCAATAACAGAGTTCGTGAAATAAAAAATGAATACTGGCGAAGATTCAGCAGTGAAATTGAACACGATATGTTTGGAGCCCAAAAGAGAGTATGGAAGCTATTAAGAGCGTTGAAAAGGCCAATTAATGAAAACATAGAATTGAAAACAATAAACGAGGAAGAATGGACACGTCACTTCGAACAACTGTACGAACATAACGGGGAAACAACTATAGAAATGGAAGGGAACGCGGAGGAAGAAGTTATAGAAAGGTATGACCAAACCCTTACGATAACCGAAAATCAAGTAAAAAACGCGGTAGTGAAACTAAAAAACAGAAAAACACCGAGCGAGGACGGAGTACATAACGAATTTATTAAATACGGCGGAGACCATCTACTCAAAGAATTGACAAAACTCTTCAACATGATAATAAAGCAAGGAAGAGTCCCTAAAGAATGGAAGAACAGCGTCACCATCCCAATATTTAAAAAAGGGGACAAAAAAGATCCCTCCAATTACAGAGGAATAACGCTGCTAAGCACAATCATGAAGCTTATGACCAGCATCCTGGCAGACGAAATCAGTTCCACCTTCCCTATGAACGAAGAACAACAGGGTTTTAGAAAAAATAGGTCGACCGTAGACGCCATCTTCGCCCTACGACAAATAACCGAAAAATCGCTGGAATATAACGTACCGGCCTTCATATGTTTCGTCGACCTCACCAAGGCATTCGACCAAATACACTTAAATGACGTCCTACAAATATTGCAAGAAAAGGACGTCCCCCAAGACTATATAAAAATAATCCAAGATCTCAATACCAACAACTCCACCAAAATAAGAACTAACAACAAATTGACGAAAGAAATAAAAACCACCATAGGAATACGCCAAGGAGATAGCCTCAGCCCGCTTCTCTTTAATACCGTAATGGACAAGATCATAGACGCAATCAAAGGAAAAGATATCGGATATCGTCTAGGAAACCACCGAGTCAATATCATTTGCTACGCAGACGACGCCGCCCTCATCGCGGAGTCGGAAGACGACTTACAACGCCTACTATACGCATTCAAAATTAAAGCCGAAAAATACAACATGAACATCTCTAAAACCAAAACTAAATGTATGGTCATAGCCAAAGAACCATTACGTTGTAAAATAACAATCGACGACAGTCCTATAGAACAGGTCATGTCTTTCGACTACCTAGGCTGTAAAATCTCGAGCTACGGCGATCTTAAAGACGAAGTACGACAACAAGTCAATAAAGCGGCGGCAATATCTGGATGCTTAAAGAACGTAATATGGAGAAATAAGAACATTAACATCCATTGCAAAACGCGCATATATAAGACCTGCCTTAGACCTGTAATGACCTACGGAGCAGAATCAAGAGCTGACACGGCAACGTCCAAAAGACAACTGAGAACGGCTGAGATGAAAACTCTGAGAATGATCACAGGCCACACACTACATGACAGGAAAAGAAACGTAGAGATAAGAGAAAAATGCGAAGTTGACGACATAGTTCGGTGGACGAGAAACCGCAGAAGACAGTGGAACGAGCACATAAATAGGATGACGGAAGATAGACTGGTTAAGATAGTTAGAAACGAAATCCCCCCAGGTAGAAGACTTCCCGGACGACCACATAAAAGATGGAGGGATAGTTGGCAATCCACATCACAGGAATAGGCTTACACCCATATCCAGAATAAAACAGGCAATTTGCCTATCAAATAAGAAGAAGAAGAAGAAGAAGAAGCTGATGACTGCTCTCGCTCGTATTTTGATCAGGTAATCGACCAAAATTCCACCTTCTGCAATGGAAGGTTAGGTTATTCCTGTGAATACTTGACACTGTCATGTAAAATTGTAAGCCAAAATTGTGCGATTTTGGATAATCAAAACAATTTAAAAAATCTAAAGTGGCGGGGGTGCAAACTGAGCAACATTGTGTTTGCGTAAACTTACTGTTTGGTAACCTTAAAATACAACTTTTTGCGAGTGGGTTAATATTTATGTACCCTTTCGCCCACCCCTAATTTTTATCAGACCAACCTCATTTTCCCCCTTCCCTCAAACGGAAGTTGGTGGAAACTTCACGCTTGAGCAATTCAACTATTTGGTTGCCTTAAAATACGAGTGCGTATTTATGTACAGACCCCTCCCAAACCTTAATATTTGGCGAACCAACCTTTTTTACGCTTACAAATGGAAATTGGCAGATTACGCAAATCGACTATTTGGTAAACACAAATCTGTTTCTTTTTCGAAATCATTACCTTCCCCAGCCCCTAAATTTTAGCGAACCATCCTTTTTTACGCCTTCAAGCGGATATTGGTATAGATATCACGCTTACCTAATTCCACTGTTTGGTAAGCTTTGAATACAAAATCTAAGCTTTCTTTCGGAATGCGTAAATATCTATGTATAGAACCCCTTCCCATCCCCTACATTTTGGCGAACTAACTTCTTTTACGCCCACAAACTAAAGTTGGTAGAGGATCATCACGCTTATGCAAACCGACTGTTTGGCTTCTACTTTCTGGCAGAACATCATTTACCCCCCCCCCCCCGCGGAGGTTGGTAGAGATGTTACACCAAACAGGGTTGGGAAAAAACCATGATTTAAAAAAAACAACCCTACGGGTCTTTTAAGTTTTTTGGGGTTATGTGTTTTTTTGTCACAACCCTCATAATGCCGTTTATTCATTTATATTACAAGGAGGTTAAGTTAAAATAGCCAACCTTACAATCCCCTGGGGTAATGGTATTATTTTTCAATGTTTTCATATTGTTGCTCCATAAAATAAATAAAAAGAAGTCGTCGAGTCGAGTCAGCGAAATAGGAGTTCAGTTAACAGTTGCTAAAAATTATGCTTACTGCCGAAGCAGCTAAAAAAAATATAAAAAAACTGCAATTTTCTGGATTTTAAAACCCACAAAAAACCCACTGGGTTTTTTAAATTGTACCTACACAAAAAAAGACCAAAACTCAAAAAAAAACACTGGGCTTTTTTAAATGCACCCATTCAATTGTCCCAACTCTAGGCTAAAGCAACTCGACTATTTGGTATAGTCTAATTTTTGGCGCACCAACCTCATTCGACCCCCCCCCCCCCCCCCAACGGAGATTGATCGAGATATCACCCTTACGACAATATACTATTTTCTAACGTTAGTATAGAAATCGTTCTTTTTCGAGTGCGTTAATATTCATATATATACAGAATCCCCCTCCCCTAATTTTTTGACGGATCAACCAACCTCTTTAGCCCTCTCCCCTCTCCCCCTCCCACTAGTAAAAATATATCGTTCTTGTGTAAATCGACCATTTGGTAACCGTGAAATCTAATCTGAAATTATTGTTTCAGTGCGGTAATAATTAAATATAATGCCCTTCCCCACTCTCCTATTACTTGGCGGACCAACCTCGTTTCTCCGAAATAAAATACAGTATAAAAATAGTTGAAATAAATAGGATATTTAGAACAAATTTTAACTCCGTCAGCTTACAAAAAGTCAACCATGTAACCATAATTTTATTGTCGAGATAAATAAAAACAATTGTGCATCTTTTCAATCATCAACAAGGATACATTCCCAGCAAGGTTTGAATGTAACTGTGTAATTGTATTTTAAGCAGGGGCGGTTTATAATTGAATTAAAACCTTTTTAATGTATCGACTGATTCGTTTAATATATGCAGTTATTTATATCTCATTGTATGTTAATCGATTATTATATCTGATTACTACTTTCATATCCTCGGTATGATTAAATTCTCAAGACAATTAAAGTGAAAGCATTGACAACTTTTAAGCAGACGCTTAAATCAAAATAATAATTTATTACTAATCTAGATATAGTTATTTCTTAATAGTAGAAGGGCAAATTGAAGAAAGGAAACGGCAATTGGTGACGAATTTTGATCTTTCCAAGTTAAAATAAGTGAAAATATGCGTAAAAAAGGTACGTTTTTAAAAGTCCTGGATTAAGTGTGGGAATCGGTAAATATTTGTAAAAGTGGATGAATATTCTTTAGAAGTTCTAGAGAAGAATTAATTGTAGTCGCTTTGTTAACGTCTACAAGACAAGCCTTGCTGAAGAGGTAAACCGCGTACAATATTTCATGGGCTGTGATATGCACGAAGAACGAGCCGATAATAATAAGCAAAATATTCAAGCTTTTTCAATGAATGTTGTGAAGAAAAAGATTTTAAGAAAAAACATATGAGTGAATGAACTCTAATAAAGAAAAACTGATAAAATTATTTTTGGGCAGTCTGTGGCCTGAATTTCGTGTGTTCGATGTGCAACTGTCCCACTATGGGGCGCCAAGTGTAGAGTGAAAATTTGCTGTGTATTTCACGGTATTAGAGGCAATTTGTCCCAATATTTATTATATATACACACATTTAGCTAAATGCTTTTTATTTTAAAAAATCGTTGTAGATTTAAATAAATCCTTAAATATTTGGTTTAAATATTCCAATTTTTAATAAAGCATTAGAGAATTAAATAAATCTTAACACATTTACTTTAAATTTTCAACTATTTAGTAAATCTTCATGTATTTAGATAAATCTGCACATATTTGTTTTAAATATTTTATTATTTAATATATATCTGCAGATTTAAATAAATATTTACCGATATAAATAAATCTTTACAGATTTAAATAAATTTTCAACATTTAATTTGAAGCTGTCATATTTAATGTTAACTTGTCATATTTATTTGACCTTGGTAGACCCAGCCTTCATAGAAGACCAAAACCGTTTAAACTGGTGGTAACGTTCAACAATTATGAGTACGTTTTCCGTATTTCAAGAATTTGTACAATTAATGTTAGTTCAATCATTAATAATAATATAAACATTGCATAATTTATTATTCACACAATGAAATTCCCTCAACATTCCCTTGACAATGTAATTTTTAGTCTGGTTTGTTTAAGCGTTGAACGCTCCTACCATGACCCTGCCTTGCGCTTTACTACCGGTGTAAACGGTCTTGGTGTCCTAAGTCGGCGGGGCTCACCAAGGTCAAATAAATACGACGGGTTAACAGTAAATGTGACAGCTTAAAAATAAATGTTGAAACATTTATTTAAATCTGTAAGGATTTATTTAAATCTGCGAATATTTATTAAATATTGCGAATATTTATTAAATATTGAAAGATTTAAAACAAATATGTGCAGATTTGGCTAAAAACATAAAGGTTTACTAAATATTTGAAAATTTAAAATAAATATTTTAGGATTTATTTAAATCTCTAATGCTTTATTAAATATTGGAATATTTAAATCAAATGTTTGAGAATTTATTTAAATCTAGAATGATTTATTAAAATAAAAAACATTTAGCTAAATGTGTGTATATATAATAAAAATTGGGACAAATTGCCTTAAATACCGTGAAATGCACAGCAAATTTTCACTTTACACTTGGCGCCCCATATCCCACAGCCTACAAAAATTTAGAATTGCTTTTACCTACATTTATAAAACACCAATTTTTTCTGATGATGGTTATGGACGTACTGTTAACATTTAACTTGCTCTCGTTGTGAAATAAATGTGATTACCTAATTTTATCCTAAAATGTTTTACGAAATTTATCCGAGTAACATTTTTCAGCATTTTCTCACGCACAAAGCTAGTTCTCAACCAATTTAAATAAAACAAACAGAAAACGTTAGAACGTAAATATTTGCGATGGCATTCCTTTATTTTCGTATACCTATTATCAGCTACATGGATTACTTCCGTGCTTAAACACTGGAGATAACCGAGCTTCAAGGTAACGCAGATTAAGTAGATATTTGTGTTTTATTAACGACTTCTCAACTTTTGAATTCCAATTTAAATTTCTCGAGTTACATAACTGCACTTGCTTTATACTCATTTTACCATTACATTCGCCGTAGACGTTGTTTGAACTAAACGTGCGTATTTGTTTTGACATTCCATTGGCGTATTATCTGAACGGCCTTTTTGCACAATATCGCTTCCTGCTTAGATACAGTTTTAGTTTGTAGACTAAAGGAATCGTAGCGTAACCGCAACGTGAATACGTTTAAGAAATGTTTTATCTTAAAGTTTAAAATTTAACCCTTCGCGTTTCTCCCCCATCAATCTGACAATGTAGTAACATATGGACTACTACAAGAAGAACCCCATAAGCACAACTTCAAGCCCTAAGTGTTGCTTGTTTATTTACACTTACGCTCCCGTTTCTGTGCATTAGAATATCTTGTCTAACATCTATTAAGTGTAGACTTTACTGGAATGTTAACTTGTACCTTGCACGTCGTGCTGTCCTGGGAAAACTCTGTAACTACTCGAGTGTGTTTACATTCCAATTTCTGAACTAATCTCGGTAATTTACTGTGAAACCAACACTTGCAAGTGCAATCGATTGGAGATCTTATGGGATGAAGTGTGTTATTTGCTCCAGTGGGTGGTTCGAAGTTTATCTTTAAAAGGAAAATATAATTTTTGTGGTTTTGAACACAGATTGTAATTTTTAACTTTTCTTGAGAGGATAAAGCAATAGTTTTGTTCTTATGGAGGTCGGAGGTGCCACTAAAGTTGATTTTAATAAAGGGGTGGAAATTTCATTAGAACTGCTTTTGGTGGAGGCTTCTTTAGGGCCAAATAATTATTTTTTTGGAAGATGCTACTAGAGCTATTTAGTACGTAATAATTACGTGAAATTGTACCATTTGAGAAATTTTTTGTAAAGATTTTTTAGCTGCAATGTCACCAGAGCTATAAATATAGTCGTGAAACCATGTTAGGGTTAATTTTTATTTACAGACTCCTGGGATCACTTTTTAGCTATGTTGCCACCCTGCAACGATATTTATGTTATATGTGGTAAAACAGGGTTGTTTTGGAAAAATCAAGGTGGGTTTTTCGGCTTTTTCCACCCTAGAAAACCCCATTTACAAATGTCCGTCACAACAATTTAGCGAAACAAGGCGATTTTTTCTACTTTTTCTAGATAAACTCGTTTCGCTTCATCTAATACAATTTTTTTTTGTCCAAAAAGTATATAATTATACAAAGTTGCCTTATCTGTCTTACTACTTATACATTTTCACCTTTTTTTACAGACAAGTTTTATTGGCATAACTTAAATTTAAATAATACAAAAAGATAGAACTCCACAAAACGCAAAAAAACCAACAAAAAACGTTTGGCCGTTTTTTCTGAAAAATATGGATTTTTGGACGACTTGTGGTAACTCAAGGTTAATAAAAATAGTTTTGGTGGAGGTGCCACTGCAGCTTTTTATTGAACTAGAACTAGTATTTTTGGTGGAGACTTAAACATGTTTGTTGGAAGGTGCTACCAGAGGTAAAACTGGACCAGTTGAGAATTTTTTTTAAGGTGCTGTTTAAGTGTTTAAGTCACGTTTCAATAGAAATTTCAGCAGAGTTATATAGTACAAGCATGTTGGGGTTAGTTTTGCTAAAGGCTCTGTTGGCTTCACTTTTTCAGTGAAGGTGGCACACCACGACTGTATTGTGATAGAAAAATTATTTCGTTTTAATCTTTTTTGAATCCTTGCTTAGGGATGCAACGGATATTCGGCCGGAGATTTTTCTTCAAGTAAAAGAAATAATGCATGCAATTTGATTTGGAAGTATAGACTAAAATAATTGAAACTGAGAGTGCAAAAACCCCATAAGTCTAGTATTTTGCAGATCTGCATAAAATGACTTAATTTATATTATTGAGATCAGCATTAATGCGAGTTAAAAATTAAATTATTTTTTTATTTTATTTAATGCAAATTTACAAGCTGCTCCAAGGAGCTATAAGTAAATGGGTTGAAAGTTAAACTTTGAGAGGAGACGTTGTCCACTGACAGCACTCCAGTGAGTAATAATACAGATTATTATAATGTGCTAATTCAGTTAACGTCAGTTGGCCATCTTCGTTTTAGTCGTCTTCTGATTTCGGGAGGGTCTCTCAGCTGACTGACTTGTTCATTTGGGTGTCCTGCAATTCGGTCTAAGTAGTTGGTGGTGAGTCTGCGAATTTCTTCCTGTACTAGTGGGATGCCTGAGTCATCGTGTAATGTTTTGTTACTGACATACCATGGGGCGTCGAATATCATCCTTAGGACTTTAGATTGGACTCTTTGCAGTATTTTTGTATTTGAGGGCTTCGCGCATCCCCACAGCTGGACTCCATACGTTCAGATCGGTTTTAGTATAGATTTATACAATAATAATTTATTTTCTGTTGCAAGTTTCGATTTACGTCCGAGGAGCCATTGCATTTGTTTCAGTTTCAGGTTGATCTGAGTTTTCTTTGCTGTTATGTGTTGCTTCCAGGTGAGTCTTCTATCCATTGGCAGTCCTAGGTATTTTACTTGGTTTGTAACTGGCAATTGGGTATTGTTTATTGATACTGGCGGGCAGTCCGTTGGTTTATATGTAAAGGTGACTTGAGCTGATTTGGATTGATTGACTTGGACTCGCCAGGTGTGAATCCAATCTTGAAACTGGTTAAGGTGTATTTGTAACTTTTCGGCAGCAATTTGTGGATCTTTATCTACAGCGACGATTGCTGTATCATCAGCAAATGTGGCGATGGTGGTATTGTTTGTGATGGGGATATCGGCCGTGAAGATGAGATAAAGAAGAGGTGCCAAAACACTTCCTTGGGGAACACCTGATTTAATTTGATGGTATGAGGAAGTTTCGAGGTTATATTTAGTTTGGAAGTATCGATCGCTTAGGTAAGATTTAAGTAGGATGTAATAAGGGGTTGGAAGTTTGCGCTTGAGTTTGTATGGGATGCCGTCATGCCAAACCCGATCGAACGCCTGTTTGCTAAGATTGGCCTACTTCCCAATGACTTGGAAATTCGCCCAAATCATTTTAATTCCCAAACCCGGCAAACCGCCAAATAATGTAACACCTTATCGGCCTATAAGTCATTTACCAATCATGTCTAAAAAATTTAAAATGATTTCAAACAACATAAATAAGTATTATTTATTAAAAGCACGAAGTAATATATAACATAAGGAGGATCCATGAACCGCTTGCTGCTATGACATGCAGGTCTCAATTTTGCAGTACATGTAACAGAGAGATCCGAGACAAGGAACCTATAAAAAGCACTCGATCATCAATCGTCAATATTTTATTTAAATGTTGATAAAAACCATATATGTTAGGTTATGTCAGTTGATTTCTTCATAGTGTCGGATCTATCAGGACCGAACACGTTTTAGTTTTACCAATTGTTGAAAATTATTAATTCTTGTAATTACAATCAATTTCGTTGACAGATTTCCAATCTTAATTGTGAACAATAAACAATATTAGAGCGAATCAGCACATCCTTAAAATAGTTTATTTAGTAGTTTCCTTGTCTCGGTGCTCTTTCTCTAAAACACTACAAAATAAAACCTTAGCTCGTGCATTGCATACTCTTTAAGTATACATATATTATGCTCTGTGATTTATAACCTAAATTTTACTGCATTTAAGCTGAAACTACTTCCAAAGTAAAAACTATGCCGGATAATCCGGTAACCGGCTATCCGAGTGAGCAACCGGATACCGAATATCCGTTATCCGGCATTTAGAAAAAGTACTGCTCGCTGCATCCCTATCCTTGCTAAAGTAAATTTTATGGTGGAGGTGCCACTAGGGCATTTTTGAAAATGCATTAGAACCATTTATACGAAATACCGCCACGGTTTGGTGAAGCTTGAAGATGTGTCATTGCGTGTTTGTATTAAAAATACTATTAAAGCCATTTTGTGATAAGATAGATCATTGACGTCGGTTGTTTGGTGCAGATGTCGCGGAACGTGCTATTACTGTTTTTGTACAGATTAGCTTATTCCCATGACGGCGTTATTATTGAGGGTTCAAATATTGGTTAAACTTCGGGTTGAAGCATACTTTCGTTAATAGATTAGGTGTTCAAAAGAAATAATTTAAAAAAATACGCTGACATACTGAGAACGCGCAAAATTTAAATACTCCCCATACATCTAGCTTTTTAATATTTTTATTGTGTGTTTAAACTTACTGAGTAAATATTGCAGCCTGAATCAAAATGCAGAAAATGTTGATGTGTTGGAAAGCCTGTAGATCATAAATAACAGAATGTTGCACGGGAAATATAATTTTAAAACTTTTTCCCACCCTTTATGCATGATTTCGTGCTAATAGAACGAGCCTTCTACGCTCCAGGTACGGCCATTCCATTGAAAACATCCTCGAGAGCATAAACTATGGCATTCCACAATTTACAGATGAAGACAACTATAAAAATACATATGCGTCATGTCCCTAATGTTCGCTACGAAAAAATGCAGGTTCATTACATTTCAGTTGCGCACTAAGTAGCGCTACCGGATTGCCGTGAATGCCAATAAGAACGCTGAGCTCAAAACGTTGTGTAGATTTTACTTTTTTAAGAATCATTTCGGCAACAAAATAATTTCCTATTAAGTAACGATGGAACTTTTTTGTATGATTGCCAACGCAATTTATACATCACACGGCTAACTAATTTTCTAAGAAAAAAAAAGATACTTTTAATTTATTATTTATATTGTTTGCGTATGTAATTAATTTATGTACGATTTTTTATTTTTTTTCTTCCCATTTGGTATAACTCAAATCACTGTTGCCGATTCTAACACTCGCTCAAGACATGTTCACGGAGAAAAAAACATTTTGCATTTTGATCTACTTTCTAATTACTAAGCAGTTTGCATTTCCCCTGCTGGGCAACATACGTAGGCTAACCAAAAGGGCTAATCACGTGAAATACTGTTTATTGCTATTTTGCTAAATAAATGTGGGTTCGAAACTTGCCGGCACGTTTTCGGCTACGTTTACGAAATTAGTTAATTTCAATTTTCGGTGTTTCGTTTCCCTGCACTAGAATGTTTCTTTTTTTGGTGGAGGTATTGTTAAAAATTAAATTTTTGGCCGAGATAGTGATAGGGTTAAGTTTTTTGGTGGGGCACTGATAAGGTACCGATAATGTTTTCTGGTAGGCGCCACCAAGTCTAATACTACCAATGCGAAATTTGAAAATGACAAGAATTTATTTACCTTAAAACTTACATGATGAATAAATCCTTGTTGCTGACAGCTAACAACAAAGTACATAAACTCGTCTTTTTCTTGGAATTCCGCACATACTAGTACACATTTACGAACCGGTACGCGTACTGTTCAATTCCGCACGGGCCGTAGAGCCGATCGTAAAATTCGCTAAAAAGCTTAAAGATATCCCTCGTAAAGTATAGCGGTTAACACTTTATGGTATCCCGAGAGGGTGCGCACCTCGAGGATGCGAAACACAAGGGGTTGTTCCAATTATCGCGAGCAGGACTCGCAGATGCCGGCAAGTCACTGACTCCAGTTGCTGTTCTTAGCTGCAGCGGCGGGAGCGTGGCCTTTGCAACTCCTCCGGTTCGACTCTAAACGCTTAAATGCGAGATGTGGAGGTTGAAAGGGGTTCTTTATAATTGCGTCAACAATCGATGGCTCCACCTTGCAAAATTAGGGAGGCCGAGGCCTTTGTTCCAGCTATATCCGACCACCAATACACGAGCAATTCGGGTTTGATCCGATTAGTAAACGATGGAATTGGTTATATTGAAATGATTGCGAATGAGAAAGATCGCTTGCTTTGTTTTAATCTCAATTTCCGGCCCTATGTTTTGGGGAATGTCGAATTGTAATCTTGTTCGTTATTCGTTCTCAATCGGCGTAAAAATGTTTGGGTCGCCAATTTAAAGTGGCATTTTCGTAAATACTTTTCCAATGCCCCGATAGGTTTTGGAATAAATTTAAAAATGACGGAAAAACTGATTTTTGATACTTCGATTTTTCTAATTCTGCTTAGTTTCAGACGATGTCTGCAATTTTTGGAAGTTCGGGTGCTTGCAAAACAATTTAACAAAGCTGTCGGCTATTTTAAATGATTTGAACTTGATTTGGGTTATTTTAGCGCTCATTATGATTCGACAAATTATTTTAAAATTATTTGAAATGAGTTTTGATAATTATTACAAAACGAAAAACTTTTTTAGGCAATTCCAAGCGGTTTTTGCGTGACAAGTGTTTTAAAATTGGATTTCAGTTAATTTTAATGTTGCAAAATGGGCTATATATGCGATGGTCTCAGGCCGGGGCGGAAAATGTACCTATCTATTAAATTTTAAAAAATGAGCAACTGTGAGAAAATTATAACAATAATGAGGAAAATTTATGATTTAATCTAGCTTCAGCCTCTGATGCCAATTTTGACTAAATTATTTTCCTCTGCCTTAAAAAGCGATAGCTATTCAGATTTTACAGTACAAAAAAAATGAGAAAGAGAAACTCGTTCCCTCCTCATCTCAGTTTTAGATCTTTCGCCCTATCAGTTTTCTCCTCCACATGCCTCTTTCATTCATATTTCTTTCTTTTGTTATCACACCTCGTACCCTCACATCCCTCTATTGCTTCCATCTCTATCGCTCGCATCTCTCTTACCTTTTTCTCTCTCACACACATAATTCACTTCGTCGCATCTCCCTTCTTTCACATTTCTCTCCTTCCCTTCCGCCTCCCACCTTTACCATTCCTGTCCTTCCTCTCACCCTTCCCCCTCCACCTTCTTTGCCATCATTCCTCTCTTACACACATCAGATCGTTGCATCTTCCTTCCTTCACTACTCTCCCAGGCCCCCACCATCCTAGCCTTCATATCTTTCTCGTACACATCATTCTCTAGGTCGTATTTCCTTTTCTTCACAACTCTCTCTCCACCCCCCATTATATTCTTCCACTTATATATCCCAGCTCCTCCCATTTATCTTTTCCCCCTTTACACCTCTTTTAGCCTCACAATTGTTCTTTTCTACACATCACTCATCCCTCGTATCTCTCTCCTCCTCACGCATCGCTTGTCATTTTTTTCTTCCACTCTCTTATCGTATCCACGTCCAATTTCTATTTTTTCTTTAAGAAAGAGAAACAATAATTGCAGATCTTCGTTCGTAACAGCTATCTCCCTTTTCGTTGTAAATGTTGTGTCGGTGTCATTATTTAAATTTGTGAGGATAATACACTAAAAAATTCAATATAAAATATCGCACGTTGCCTTCCACTAATAATTAATTAAAGCGTCCTTTCACAAGGTAAAGGTAGCCCCTACCGTATATAATACCCGTATCATGCTGAAATGTGAGATGGAATGGGAACGAGAAGATCCCACAAAAGGGTTAGGAATGCCCTTAGGTGAGCATCCGCTGCCGGTAATTTGCATATTTGCATACACGTGCTAACAAGTAGCACTACATGTAGGCACATATTAGATGCAAATTTTGGAAATTAAATTTGAGACTGCGTACAGAATTTAAATTTTCTTTATTTTGTAATTTTCTCTCCAATTTTACTGTCATTTTAATTTAACACTGCCGTATCCGTAAATGGTAAAAGTAAAAAAAAATAAGGCGCGGTAGAAACTTTCGAACAAAAAAAATTAATCTATAGATTTAAATCACGTTGAAGCTCTTAAAATGTGATTTTTTTCTGCTTTTTACTGGCTTATAATTAAAAGACTCTTGATGTGCAAGCGTTTGGGAACGTTTGCAAGCACCAGTAACTGGAAGCTGTGGAAGTAAAAGATGTGCTGCGGCGCAAGAGGCGTAAAAAGCACGTGCTCGCGGACATGGGAAAGGGAAACACACATGCATGTAAAATACTACACATGTTCATCTATCAGGAAGAACACGGGAACCCACAAGCAGATGCGCTACATTCGGGCGCCGCGCCGGTAAAATACCCCAAGTGACAAACAAGGGATTCTAAACGCCCCGACGATTGATAAATTGATGTTGCGAAACGCAGATTTGGATTTGAGCGAAAACCATTATGAAAGTAGTAAAACGATGTTTAGCTTTGGATAAAATTGTTACAGCAAATCTTATTTTTGGCCATTTTCAGGAAATTTCAGAAGTTTAGCAAAAATGAAACAAGATCTTTAAGCTTAACTATCTTGCTTGTAAAGTTCCGTTAAATAATATTTAAAGAATTTTGAAGGAACTAGGTTGTAAAATTTATTTTTAAAATTTTGATGTTTTCGGATGAAGTTCGCTTTAAAAAAATATAAATGCTTTTTATTTTTAAGGAAGAAATACAAAATTAGGTGTTACAAGAAAAAATCAATGTTACTTGTCTTATTTCCCGATCATAATACTTTTTCTGATATTCTAACGTAAACGTATAGTTCCTGTTCTCGAAATTTGGCAAATTCAAAACCGGATTACACAAAATTGTTGGATATCGTTTTCCAAAAAAAAAAAAGATATCGCATATGAAAAACTATGATTTAATGCTTCTTGGAATGTTTTTTTCCCTTAATAAATAGTCGTTTTGGATTGGTTGGAGTTGGGCGTTTTCCCAACCTCGCAATGAAAGGGGTATAGTTTGGATTTTCTTTTCTTTTAATCCTCAGTAGGAATGGGCTACAATTCGTTTTCTCACTAATGCTCACTAAGGATGGGCTACAGTTTGGTGTTTTCCCAAAGTTTATTAGAAATGGGCTACAATTAGGTTACTTGGACATGTTCGTTAGGAATGTGGCGTAGCTTGACTTTTCCCTATACTGTTAAGGGATGTTATAGTTTGATGTTTACGCAATGCTCATTAGAGGTGGACTACATACAATATGGTGTTTCCTCAACGCTCGTAACAGTAGTTTGGTTATTCCTCGATACTCGTTCAAAGCGAGGCACAATTTGACTCTTCCTCGATGTTATTTAGGTATTAGTTATAATGTGGTCTTTCTCGGCGCCAATAAATTAGGGATGGAGTATAATTTGTTTTCTTAATAGTGCTCATCTGGGATGGGCTATAGTAAGGTGTATTAGAAACAGGCTATAACTTTGTTACAACCCCATGCTCGTTGGGGGCTGGGGCATAGCTTGAGTTTTCCTCAATGCTGTTTTAGGATCAGTTATAGTTTGATGTTTCCGCAATGTTCATTAGAGATGGGCTATTATTTGTTGTTTCCTCAATGCTCGTTAGGGTTGGGCTACAATTTAGTTATTGCTCCAGCTTCATTACGGTTGCGGTATATTTTAGGTTTTCATGGGTGCTAATTTGGTATAGACTATAATTTGATTGCTTCCCCATGCTCGTTAGGGGTGGAGCACAGTTTGACTTTTCCTCGGTGCTGTTATATAGTTAGTTCAGTGCTTGTAAATGATGTGTATGATTTCTCACTAATGCTCACTAGTGATGACCTGTACTTTGCTTTTTTTCAAGATTTGTTAGGAATAGGCAATAATTTAGTTACTACCCTATGCTCGTTGGGGATGGGGCCTAATTTGACTTTCCCTCGATGCTATTTAGAGATGAGATATACTTTGACTCATTTTCAATGTTCACTAGAGGTGGGCTACAGTTTGATTTTTCAATATGCTTCTTAGGGATGCTGAGATTGGGTTTTTCGTCGATGCTCATTAGGAAGGGGCTATAGCTTGGTTTTTTCTTAAGGTTTGTAAGGAGTTGGCTACTGCCATTTGCGCATCACGGATGGGGCATATTTCTTTTTCTCCATGCAATTAGGGACGAGTTCTACTTTGATATTTAGTCAAGGTTTATTAGAGGTGAGCTATAATTTTATTTTGTCCCAATGCTCGTTGAGGTTGGGCTAGAATTGGTTTCTCTCCGAGGTTAAGTTGGGATGGAAGTGAGCCGTAACTTGGTTAATCTCACATGCTTCGTACAGATACGTTACATTTTAGTTTTTCCTCAATGCTCAATCGGGTTGGGCTGGAATTTAGTTTCTCCTCAAGGTTGGGTAGATGTGGGGTTGAACTACACTTTTGGGATTTCTTGGTAATGTTCACAAGGGATATGGGCTACAGTTTGTTTTTCCCAAGTTCTGTTAGAAATTGGCTATAATTGCTCGTTAGAGATGGAAAATAGTTTGACATTTCTTCGATGAAATTTAGGAATGCGTATTAATACTTTCTTAAGACGTGAGTGATAGTTTTGTTTTTTGCAATACTCGTCTAGCATGGGCTAGACTTTGCTTTCTGTTCGAGGTTGCTTTTGACCGTGAATACTGAATAGGCTATGTTTTGGTTATTAACAGATGCTTCTTATGGGTACGGTGCGTTTTGGTTTTCCCTCAATGCTCGTTAGGATTGAGCTATCCATTGGGTTTTTCTACAAGAGTGGTTAGGTATGGGGAAGGGCTATATTTTGGTTATTTCCATATGCTTCTTAGGGATGCGTTATAATTTGTTTTCTTAGGAATGCTCAGTAGAGATGGGCGGGCTACAATTTGCTTTTTCCACAAGGTTTGTTAGGACTAGGTAATACTTTAGTTACTACCCCATATTCGTTAGGGTTGGGGCATGGTATGCATTTCAATGTTACTTCGGGATGAGTTATGGTTTGATGTTCCTTATTGCCCATTCGAGGCGGGCTATAATTGTATTTCCGCAAAGCTCGTTAGGGTTGGACTAGAATTTTGTGTATTCTTATAGCTATTCTGTGTCGCAAGCGGTAGCGATGAGACACTACTTTAACATAGCAACAGATTGATATAACTGAGTATCTTACAGAATACAACATATTTTTGGAAATATAAAGTAATTACAGGAAAGTTCACAGTTCCTTTCGCTAACACCGGCTTGTGGAGTTTTATCTGATTCTGTTAATATCTACCATGAACACAACTACTCCCCAAACTGCCCGTAAACTATAGTTTTTCAAAAACTTTCCTCTTGTAGGCCACTTGCTATTCTTTGAAATCTCAATCTTTTGTTTACTTCAAGTAAATGGTAACAATCTTCAATATGAGTGTAAAAATAATAATAAATTAGCGCAAATCAGCAGAATCAATAAAAGTATATTTTTGACGTAGTCACCAAAAAAAAATGCGAGCATATAAAGCATCTGCGGAAATTACAAGTAAAATTAAAGATTAAAGGCTTTTGCACCGAGAGAGGTAGGTTGCTCCGCGGTTAACGCGTCCGCTTTGTATTCGGAAGGCTCTGGGATTGATTCCCGGCCGACTGTCCTGGCTCAGGTTTTTCCGTGGTTTTCCTGAGCCAAAAGGTGAATACTGGGACAGTACTGTCCGCGTTTATCGATATTCCTTGTTCTTACCCATCCTTACGCGGCCGAAGAGGGGCTTAGAGCACTGCGATGCGGAGTGCAGTCTGAAAGACCCCTATAGCGGCCCGCCCCTTAACGGGAAATGCACCGACACTGATTTTCCTTTTTCCAGGTCATTGCAACCTGGACGTGTTCGCGAAATTCATGTTCTTATGATAGACTACCTACAAGTGAAGTGATTAAAGGATTATTTTACGAGCGATGTGTGCCCCGACTCGTATGTGTATGATACAACGTGCCAGTTTCTCCATGCGGTTCGTTATATCCGGCTTGTAGAATATTTTAATGCTTTAATCCCGTAAGAAAATAGTTTCAAAGCCATTAATTAGTGAAAATTGAAAACTAAAATCACGTAGAATAGAATAAAATCACGCAAATTGCATTACGAAATTCCATATTTAACTCGTACAAATCACAAAGTTGCTAACGACTGCGGCTCCCTTTGATCAATTATTATAAAATGAGCATTTATTATTCGTTAAGAATTCCGAACCATTATAATAACCGACATTACATGCATAACGATGTGAAAATGCAAGCAGCAGAACAACGCTATCCTTGTACATTTGCGGTCAGATCGATATTTGACTAATTTAATTAGACTAGTAATGTCTGTGTACGTTTTCGCGTAGACACGATTTTATGACGGAATAATTTTCACCTTGATAGGCAAAATGACTTTCATCTCGCGTTAATAGCTGCCTGCTTTAAGTTATTAGAAGAGCAGAGTTGCAAATCCAGCTTTAAAGTCTCTAAAATCCTTAGACTAGCACGTAAACCACCAATTTCCTCTTCGATTTTCCATCTAATTTTAAGGCGCGCCTAAATGTGCAAGGATAAGGGACTGCTGCGAACTGGGTCAGGACGTAATTTACTTCTCGCTAATAAAGGTCACTTAATAGGTTGTAAACTTGTTAATGTGCGAACCACGTATCTAGTTGTATCAGGACAAATATTGATTAAATCTGAACCCGCATTAAATTCGAGCTTTAATCGCATATCGCGTTTTACGTATGTTACATTGTAATACTGCATTTACAAAATAAACATTTGCTACTGTTTACCTACATAATTTTATCTTTGAAGCACCGGTTACATTGAATATTCGTTTAAGGTAATGTAAAGTTCATTGTGGAGGTGTAATTGTTTTGGCTAATACTTTTACAAGGATCAATATTATTGTAACGTGAACGCAGGAAATTACACAATGACCTAGTCATAAACTCGTACGTTTTGTATGAAACGTGAAACGTTGAGCTTCAAAATAACCAAGACCGAATGAGAAAGTTGCTATTTTTTTTTCAAAAATCGAATTTTTAAATATAGGAGCAGTTATACCCGAAAGCGGATATTAAAACAAACTTTCTATCTTAAATATGTCCGTGTTTTGAAACTTTTGATTATATTATCTTTCTACTCATCAAAGTCATGCCGCATAAAATTTAGCATCCATAACAGCCTTAGATAATAGTTATTTATATATTAAGGGCGTAAAGAGGCTTTTATGGCGTAAGACGTAATTTTGAGCCCGAGGCGGCAGCCGAGGGCTAAGAATACGTCGAAGGCCATAAAAGCAAGTTACGCCCGTGGTACCTACACAACTTTATGCACGGATGAAGATTTTTTAATTTGAAAATATTCCTACACTAAATTGAAAATATTTATAAAATAAATTACATTTTCCACCCACATCTAGCGTTGCTTTGATTAAATTTGAGATTTGAAGCGTAACTATGGTAGCGGGTAAACAACGGTAGCCATATTGCCTAAAATCTCAGTTTTCCATTTTGCAAGTGTTTAAACTGTTTCTATTAGGTATGATATCGTTGACGTTTCATTATAACCCATGGGCAATAAAGAGGTCTATGAGCTATAAAAAGACGTTTACGACAAAGAAATTCATGCATAATTGTCAACTTATGATACATCCGTGCATAAAATATATTACGAAACTTTTTCAAAAAAAAATCAAAACTGGGCAGATAAGTTTTTGTTTATATTTTCTGGTTTAATCAAGCAAGGAGTGCGCTATAATTTGATGCTTTTTCCTTGGATCCTAATTTTTTTTGAATGTGTTTATAAATTTTTCCAATTCTAAATTAAAAGTGAACGGCAGATTAAAAGTATAAGCTAGAAGTCTTAATGGCGCGGCGTTTAAAGCTCCTTTGTTTAGTTACAATAAGTCTACTCGTTCTTTTCCTGAAATTTTATTGAAATAACTTTATTTTTGGTCTTTGGAATTTTTTAATCCCAAGCCTATCTACTTTTGCGAAAATCAAAATATTGATGAAAATACTTAGCTAAAGGTGAGTGGGTTCGAATGCCACTCACTGCACTTAACAGGGTGATAGTAGGTCTGTTTTTGTAAATTAAATTTTTTGCTTTAATCAACGTTTTTTTATGGGAGACTTATTGGGTTTCTGCTTCCAACTACACTTCCTAAAAAACTGAGCGAGATATTTGCCTGGACTTTTCTATCCGTTAAAAATTGTTTAATCATATTTTAAAAGTTTGTTTGTATGAACGTTCTATGCGGAAACAGTGACATGAGAACGCACCAGTGCTGCCACTGTACCGGCTTGGCTAGCGAGACCGTACTCCAGTAACTAGCCGCCTGCGATCATGTATTATTGTATTTAATGAGATAATTATTAAATTATTGGAAAAAAAACTCCTTAGGACCAAACAAAATCAAAAACGGAAGAATAAATTCCTACGCCAAAACTTGGGTAGGAGTAGAGTCTACAAAATTATATTTAATATTTGTTTGAAGATTTGCAAAATTTTGAAAATTCCTCCGACTTCACAGTTGTTACATCTTCAAAACTTCTCGTGCAAGTAACATTCCCATTCTATAGCGCTACCACGACAGCAAATTTCATTCAGATTTGTCAACTCGTGTTTGAGTAATAAAGCGTTAAACTCTGCATTTTAAAAACATCGTAGCATCCGCAATTGTAGCTGGAAAGTTCGGGAAAACAAGTACATTTGCCTGAAGATCCCTTATCAAATCCCGTTTTCAAATTTAAAAGAATTGATTTCCGACAAAATGTTATCAAAAAAACATGTCTGCCGCTTTCGGTTTCGGATTTATTTAAAGCTTATTTTGTCAATGACTTTTTGATATTCTAAAGCATATTAAAATCGGCCCATCCATTCGGGATCAGGAGATTTATCCCCTTAGCCATCCACCCACAGGCTGACATTTATAAAAACTTTTTTTTTATATTTTAGGAGGTCCAAAAAATGTAATACCGTCAAAATCAGGAATTAGAAGATTTTGATGCAATCCGTCCCTATAATACTGAAATTATAAGAAAGCAAAATAGCTGTAAGTGTAAATGGGGATAGGGACGATGAGTCAGTACCCGTGAACTAAATGAAGCATGCCTAGGGTATTCTGATTCCATAGAAGTCAACTATTCAAAACAAATAAAATTTGTGATGTTTATCAAGTAACGGGCATGTCCAGGTGACGTACTCCGAGCATTTTTTAAGTGAAGAAAAATGCTGATCTGGTACAAAACTGTGGAAAGTGTAAAAGCACAATGCGCTGAGCCGCCGCCTAGTAGGGCGCGGGCGTCTGCTTCAATTGTTTTCAAGGGCATTATTATTGTAAATTTTTGCATAGTTTTAGATTATTTCTATCCCTGAACATAAAGTATTTCAAAATTCGGCTTTTTAAAACAGAAAGTTCAAATTGGCAGGACCGATTTTTTTTCATTATCAAAAACTTTCATGGAATGGCTTGAAAGCAAACATTTTTGTAAAGAGCAGCTTGATTTTCAAGTAATGCAACTGCAATTATTATAAAATTGGTAAAATTACTTCGGAATTAAAAATGTGCGAAGTAGCTCTTGTTAAATTGTCGAAATTTCTTTTTTCTTAAAATTTCAATAAAATTAAGTAGAAGTCAATTTTTGACAAATTTTTGTTTCCTATAAGAAAACAACTATTAGGTTGAAATTACAAATGGAAATTAATAAAATTGGAATTGTTTGGAATTGGTGAAAATTTCGTAAAGTGATTAAAAAGCAATTTTTTTCTGGAATTAGGGGAATTAATGTAAATTAGCTAAATTTATTTATAAATTATGTATATTTTTTAAACGAAGTAGCTCTTACCCAATCTCGAGATTTTCATTCAATTAATTAAAAGCAAATTTTCTATACAGAAATAACTACTTTAATTGGAAATTGGTAAAACTGGAATTGGTAAAAATTGAAAAAACAACAAACAGTGAAAACGACTGCAATTGCAAACTAGTTCCTAGAAAAGAATTATTTAAAACATTTGTAAAATTAAATGTAATTATTATATACGCATTAGCTTTTTTTACTTAACCTCGCCATTTATAATGAATTGACTACACTTACCTTAACATTTCACCTACACTAATTATTAATGATTGAAGTTTTGGCGATTTTTTGTTTGGAATTAAAACAGGCTAAGTAGAAATAGTTTTCTTCCTAAAGTCCGAGTACGAAATTCGATTTTAATAAATTTAAGCTTTTTCAACTTCTGTGTATCAAATTATTATTAACTTTCCTATTAGAGCTACAAATTTGGTCAAATTAGAAAAGAAGTGTAAACGTTTTCGTATACTGAGACATATAATTTGTTGTTAAACGACATAAATAATCATGAATAACTTTTTCTTGTCCATTTTAGGTTACTACTACATAAAAAAACTTGTACGTTCCGAATTGAATTTCCAAAAATTCAGAAATATACAGAGTGTTGCATATAAACAAATATTTTATAAAATGTTATACTTCTTTCCTAATTTAAACAAATCTGTAGCTGCATTAGAAAGTTAAGAAAAGTGACAAAATAATTTGATAAACTCTGTATATTTATTTATCGTCGGCCTATTTCTTTTGTAAACGTTTATCACCAATGCCGTAGGGTAGATCATTACATCTTAATTTACGTATTTATAATTATAATTTAGAAACAGCAATTAATTCTCTTTTTAACTATATTTATTTTGCATCTAACCTATAAGAGTGGTTTTAAAAAATATGTTCACACCTTAGCAAAATTGTAATTTTGTTTTGATATTTAATGCAAAATTAAAAATGTTCATTTAACAATTTACTTCATTTAAAACATGTATGACATTTCATGATGCAGCTGAAAATTAACACATAGCAATTATTTATACTGAAAAGTCAATGTGTGGTTATAATCAATACAATTACCAGTTTATCAATTAATGCGTTCATTAGCCAGTAACCACTGCAACATTATTACAGTGTGGTAAATTATTAAGTTGTCTGTTTTGATTAGCTGAGAGTTTGATGGATAAACAAATATGTATTCAATGAATAAATAAGTCGCAGGAAATGTATACGTACATCTATCCCCAGGGTATGTAACCTGTTACAATTATAATTTGGTACAAAATTGCAGTTTTTTTTTAATATTACCGAAAAAATGTAAAGGTACTGATTATTTCGTGCCATGCTCATGGTTTCCCTGTGTGGTTAATACATAAGTGCAAATTTTATTAAACATGCTCTCCAATTAATTGTGTTGTTATTTATGTCTAGATTTCTAGTAAAAAATGCTGTTAGTTTCATCCAAAAAAATCATAACACCAGCAGTTAAGACACAACTTTTGCACCCCAAAAAACAATCTTACCAAAACAACTTCTGTTTTAATTTGCCCTGGGCGATTGACTGTTTCGCAAGTAGTTTGAACCGTTTCAATTTGAACAACCTTTCTCATCTCCGGTTCAAGCCTTTCCGGTGTGTTTCCGCTAACTTTCCGGCTTGTCTCATCCTCTGACCCTTCCGAGTGTTTGATAATGCCATTCGGGATGCCATTGTTCGCCTTTGTATCACTCGTAACAGTACTGCTCGATGTAATACTTTTAGGCGTACCCTCTTTGGGCGAAATATCGTTGGGTGGCGGCGTATGGGCAGTCGGAAAGGCAGTGTTGGTATCCGAACGCCATTGCCGATGAATTTGCCAACTTGTATCCGTAAAACGATCGGCGGCTTCCTGTAAACACCCTGTATATGTTTTTGTTTCTCTTATTGGTTTGGTTAGTAGGAGAAATTGAGAAAATGAAAAAGAAAGTAAATGAAAGAACTTAAAATTAAATTAGGAAAACTTTCAGACCGTATCTGTCACCTGTGGCTAGCTTCAAATTTAATGAAAATTTCATAACCGCGAGGTCGTTGACCGAAAAGGTTCAAGACGTAAATTCTTCCACCATATGATCACAAACTTGTGAAAAACGTCTTGATTTCTGCAAGCTGCAACTGCAAAAATTTTACTTCAACTATGCAGTTGGGAAAGTTGATACTTGGTGCGTTTCGAATAGATTCAACTAAGATTATCTATTAATAAATGTTAACAATGTTGACGTTGCAGTAAGATTTGTCCGTTATAGAAGTGGCTTTAGGTACCATAAATGGAACTAATTATGCTTGGGCATTGCTTTCTATCGTCGAGCCGGCTTGCACGCAAATCACTTAACCAATGGAAGTTGTAAGGCTTTGCGTTTTTGGAAAGAGCAGGATGTGCGTGCGAGATGACATTTGTTTTTTTGAAATTCCATAAACGTTTCATGTAATATTTAAAAAGTTTTTATCGATGTTCATTTATACAGAATGTTCGTAAAATATCGATCATAAATTTGAGTTCATAATTCGTTCAATTTCAATATAATATTTACAAAGTGTTTTACCCATATTAATTTGAGCAGGATATTGGTAAAATATGTATCATAAATTTGAGTTCTAAATTTCTTCGAGACAATGAATGATTTATTTTATTAAGCACTGTCAAAGAGCGTAAATTAGAACTGTATATGAAAATTAATTTTAAAATCAATAACTGTGATGAAACAGCCTTCCTTTTCCCTGACTAAAATATTGATGTGTTCAGATCAACATGTGAAAAACACTTATGCAATTAATAAGGTAGTCCACCGGCACACGCGATGAGGAAGTATCTTAAAAATATTACGTGGACAAAGAGTAGTGGTCTAATTTACAGGCCAGTAAAGTCACCCGACTTAAACCATCAATACTTTTTAGCTCTAAAAACATTTAAAAACTCGACGGTATGTCCTGACGAGCTTAGGCAACAATTTCATTTGAAATGCTATAATCTGCAAAATGTCTGGAATTTTTGAGCGCCAGCGCCAATCACAAAGAAATACAGAAAAAATGTTGACATTATTTTAAACCTGATATTTTAAGTAAAAAATTTCAAAGTCCGGAAACGCTCCCTTCTGAAGATGGCACTCTTTAATCACGCTTAATTAAAAAATGTGCCAAATTGTCATTTGGTTTAAATTTTGTATGAATATTTCACAATTAATCATTTAAATGTTCTTTGTTTTGATCAAATCCATACACAAAGGGCGTAGATATAGGGGGTGCTCTAAATACGTTAAGAGATATGTGGTACGCGTAGCCCCACATCTCAATTTATGGTGGAAATCATAATTAAAGCGTGATTAGTCTGTTCGATCTTCGGGAGGGTGTAACTCCGTAAAGAAAGCGTTTCCAGACCCATGTCTACTAGCCATTTTCGACTTAAAATGACCTCAGGAATACGTTTATTAAGTTTTTACAGAAAGTCATGCCTGTATAAAGGTGATAATTAATTGGTGGTCGCTACTTTCATGATCGATTCCTTTCCCCACAATATAAAGTTTTTAATCAACATGGGTCCGGAAACGCGTTCCTTCGGCGACGCAAGATGTTAAATTTTGTTTTAATCGCATTTTGTTAATAAAGCCTGCGTCGCCACTAGTGTTGAAAAAAAATCTCTCTCAATTTTAAAAATCTTCAATAAATCTGGAACAAAAACTCATTCTTGCATTTCTTTCGTTAATATGGACCTTTTCCGAGATATTCTAATATTTGTGATTTGATGCAACTCAGGTTGGTTATTTTCAAAAAATTAGTTGTAGACATTGCACATATTTTGAAAAAAGCGCATTTTATGAGAAAAATGCAAGAATAAGTTTTTGTTCCAGATTTATTAAAGATTCTCAAAAATGTATGAAATTTTTTCTAACGGCGTTTTGCTTTTCCAAAAAGGAGCTTAGTACACCACTGCGACGCTCTGGTTATTAAATATTTAATTGATTCATACAAAATTTTTGCCACTTGTTTAATAAGAAGATTGAAATACCTCAAGCAGTTTCTAAAAAAACTAAAAAAGCCTTTAAAAATTTTTCTAACACTGTATCTCCAAAGGAATGCGTTTCCGGGCCCATATTGAGTAAAAACTTCTTCATATTTCGTTGAAAGAAAGTGATCCTAAAAGTAGCACCCACTAGTTAATTAACAATCTGTATTGCAGTGTTTCATTTAATTATAAAAAGTTTTCGTTTCATCTAAGTTTCTTTATCATATCTCAAAGATTTAAGTCTGGTGACCTTGCTGGCCAGGAAATTAGGTTCACTTGTATGTGTGTAAGTAGGTAGTGTTAAGATACTTCATCACTAGCAGAAAAATAAATTCAAATTCAATTCCATAATAACCATTTACAGCAACATTCGCCAAGTCTTCGTGTATAAGAATTATTTCAAAAAAAAAATATTTCGGGCAAATGTTAATAGACCCCCCCCCCCCCGTTACTGTTTATTTTTTATTTTTGACTGAACACTACCTTTAAACTTATGAAAGACATTTTTAAGGTCACTCTGTATATGTATTTCTCATACTAATGCCAGTATTAGGGATATTATATTTAATTAGTTGTTGCTAACATCGTTTTAACACCCGGGGTAAAAGTGATACTCATTAATAAAATAATTTCTCATTTTAAGCAAACCCCATCAATGATAATTACAACAAACAGCGTGTAATTTAATTTAATTTATTTTTTCCGTTTCGATTTATATCCGTCAATTTCAAGCTAATTCCTATTACTGTGCACCATTCATGTATATTCAAAAGCGTGAGAAAATGCGGATCTGGACATAATTTTTTACAACTCGTAGTGTCGCAATCTTCAACATGAAACATTTACGGTCCAACACAGCGTAAATAAATTAAGAGAGTTTCTCATTAGTTAATAGCCCAAGGAAGGCTGCAAAATACAGTAGGCCCCATCAACATTTTAAATGAGGATAGTCTTAATGCCTAAACGCTACTAACAATTCCTACCCACATTACCTTGGAACCGAAAATGTGCAGATGGAAGTCTGTTTCTATAAAGTAAAAAAAATCATTCGCGCAAAATCAAAGCAATAAAGTTATAATTATTTTTATGTACTGCACATGATGAGTAGCAGGAATTGCATGAAAATTTTTATGTTGATTTGAAGGTGCCAAAAAGGTACGCGAAGGCCACGGTTATTAAAATGCAACTTGCGAGTGTACTTTGTACGTATAATTGTAGGAATAGCGGCCAAGAGTTTTACTTATATTAAAATTCGCCACAAGTTTTTGTGCCAAGCTATGTAAAAATAAATACAATGTTGTTAATAATAACACGAGGCGGGTCAAACTTCGGTTCGGATAAATTTATAGTTGGTACTTTGTAATCCACAGTAGAGATTCGTAATCTTATACGTTTCTTTTAAAACGAAAAACGCAGATTTCTCTTGTATCAATTTACTTTTAATTTTTAAAAGTATTTATGTACAACGTTTGAACACCTTTTGAAGTTGCGGTTACTTGAAAAGCATGCAATTCTTATACACTTCCACCATCTGCCATCATTTTTTATCGTGTCCGTTTATCGGGCTGGGCCAGTTAAAATAGGAGCAAAAATGGACTGCGAGTTAACCCTCCCAAACATGGTGGAAAATGTTTATTGGTGTTGCCAATGGCTAAGATACCATATGCCATCAAAAGTTACCGGTCCATTTCAGAGTAATTGGCCATTATTTGGACAGAAAATGGACATTTTCGCCATTTTGTGGCTAAAACTTACCGATTACAAGTTAACATGATGCCACCGTGTCAAATACGTTAATTTGAGATCAAATAATAATATATATGAGTGCCATCATTTTTTTTCCAATTAAACCCCTCCCACAACCCCAAAACCCTCCCAAAAAAAACAGTAATTTTGATATTTAACCGCTGGCGCTGTCGGAGTCTCAATAACTGAGTAATTTATCATAATAGTGGTCTAATTATCCACCTTTTTGATCTCTCTGGAACGGTACGCCCCTCTCTCTGGTTGTTGATTGGTTGAAAAAAGTTAGTATCTATTAATCTTCTAATGTCGGTCGTGAAGCTTGTTGGGATATCAAATTGAACTATTTATCGATATGCGTTTTAAACAAAAAATGGTTGCTGCCTTGCTAGCTTACTTCTGCGATTTCTGCAAATAAAATAAAGTTTCGCACACAAAAATACAAAAATCGTTTATTTTTTGGGGAGGTTTTTGGGGTGGTGGGAGGGGTTGAATTGGAAAAAAAATGATGGCACTCATATATATTATTATTTGACCTCAAATTAACGTATTTGACACGGTGCTATCATGTTAACTTGTAATCGGTAAGTTTTAGCCACAAAATGGCGAAAATGTCCATTTTCTGTCCAAATAATGACCAATTACTCTGAAATGGACCGGTAACTGTTGATGGCATATGGTATCTTAACAATTGGCAACACCAATAAACATTTTCCACCAGGTTTGGGAGGGTTAACTCGCAGTCCATTTTTGCTCCCATTTTAACTGGCCCAGCCCGATAAACGGACACGATAAAAAATGATGGCAGATGGTGGAAGTGTATAAGAATGGCATGCTTTTCAAGTAACCGCAACTTCAAAAGGGTTAACCTGCAGTAAAAAAATCAAAAATTTGCGGAGGCTGTATCTCGAGAACTACATGAGAGCGAAAATTCGGTCTGTGAGATGAATTGATCATTGAAACGTCCTCTAACAATAAACCCTAGTGCCATCGGGTTAACTTTCAGTCACACCATATCGCTCCAGCTCCTAGACTATAAAAGCATTTGCAGTGGCCAAGTTTTTACTTTAGGGATTCGCGCCAACCAGAGATGATATAGCAAACGCATTACCCAAAAAATGAGTTGGAAAGGGAAAACTAATTCCCCAAATTTTTGCTGCGCCTAAAAACTAATCTGTGAATGTTATTTTACTATCACTTATGAACATTTTCGCTTAAACCAGGGTTAATCACTGGTGAAAAATTAAACGTGTACAACTTATTATTGTTTGTAATATTTACGCCATACTATCAAAAACAGATTTAATTTTTCCACAATCTTGTTCATATCAAACGGTTACTATTTAAGTCACATTGCGTTTTATATCACTACCAAAAGAGGGTACTTTTCGTTACTGTACGTGTCGTGTATACCAACTCTCATCCTTTACAATAATTGCTTGACTATCAACGTTCATAATTAATAAGTTGCATATGCCAGCTATTTAAGTAAAAGTAAAGTCATATGGGATTAGTTGTGGGCAGTTCGGCATCCAGAATTATAGCAAAGTAAGCTTCATTATGTATTTATATAATTTTTAGAATAGTTTTATGAAACAGGGAGAATACCATGTAAAAAACATTAGATAAAAGAGATGGCGAACAATTTCGTGCGTGATTAAAACGTAACGCACCATGCAGTTTATACCAAACAATTCTGACACTACACAGTAACAATCATCGCCTTCGTGTCGGATAAGCAAGTTCGGCAAACTACAAAAGCCAATAGTAAGCAACCACAAATTAGAACGATTGTTACACTGTTGTTCGCGTCTATTACGCGAAAAACTACATTACAAAATATTACGAGTATATAATGTAAAGTTATTAATGTTTTATTACACCATCTAAATAATAGTTCTAAAAATTATGGAAAATTGTTTGAAATATTTGAAATCTAAAAATTTTGAAAATTTGAAAGTTTAAAAGATGTAGCAGCAGAAAAGTAGAAGCTTCTTGTAAATACATAGTTATCCAGATAAATAAGATATATCTACAAAATATCAGAATTGTCCCATTAAGAATTTAATTTTAATATTTATTTCGGAAAAATCTAGAAAATAAAGAACATAAAAATCTGTCAATTTTAATTATTGTGAGAAAATCTGGCTGTGGTTAGAACAAATTTTCATGTAACAAAAAAATTCTAAAAGTTAAGGGGATATAGTCAATTTTCTGTACCTAGTAAGCCATGGGTCTCCAGTTCAATACTGGCTGTAGTCAGAAATCTTTCTGATAATGCGGGGTTAAGCCACCAAGTCATCTTATAAAACATAACAATTTATTTGTTTATGCATATGTTATATCTGATTTGTTTCCAAAAACAAATGGGCAAAACAGGTCGCTGGTACTTTCCCATACTTTTTACGTTTTAAATATTCTGGCGTCACAAAGTGATTAAAATGTATATTTAGTCATCTCCAGCCGCTACAAGTCTCCCGCTCCAGACACAAGGCGTTGGTTAAGTACGTAAATGCGCTAGATAGGTAAGCCGCTCACACGGTCTCGGATCAAAAATAGTTATAACAACTTTATTTATAGAGCTTTCAAACAATGAAAAATATTTTTTTTTGTTAGAGCTAATTGATAGGCGTAGTTGCATTCACGTAACTTCCAGAAAGCGCGTTGTTGATATTAAATATTTCCAAAAATATTTTTACACCACTTGATTATACTTATTAAGGGCTATCAAATAATATGACAATTTGTATTGATTGCATATTTTGTTTTTGATAATCGGACATTAAAATTGAAATAGGGGTTGGAAAAAATACATTTTGGCAAGCTTCACACCTCAAATATTCTAGATAAATTTTAAGTACTACAGCATACCTATTTCTATTATATTTCATTATCAGTACTTTCTGTCTCTGTCTTACAAATACCTGATTTATTATGATGGCTAATTAAGAATGAAAGACCATGCAGTGTTTTACATTTGCTAGTCAAAACCAGGTTGTAAGACAAACGCTTTTAACCGTATTTTTACTAGCGCCATCTATTACACAAGGTAATTTTCAACTCCATGTTTAATTTGGTTCTTATCCAAGTATTAGTCATTTATACTTTTGGCGATTTAGAACATTATAAACATCTATAAGCCCTGAATAAAAATACTTGCTGACTTCCTCAATTTTAACAGAAACTTTTATAATGTGGATAGTATCAGAAGGTACCATCATGACGTTCGGCCAGCATGGTCGCCAGATCTCAACCCAGCCGATTAGTAGCCAGGGAATTACCTTAGGGAAAAACTGCTGGAAAGTAATATTTTGAAAAGATTTAAGAATAAAAAGCATACTTAATTCTGTTTTTGTTTTTAACTACGATATGTGCTAAAAAAGTTATCGTAATTTCAAAATTATGCTTGCATTTGAACAACCCTGTATATCGAACTATTATTGATCCTTCGCACACCGAGGTCTTCGCCAAATATCACGATGTAGTATAAAAATTTCATGTTAATAAGAGAGAAACCGTTACTACACCCACAAGGAGCACGAATCCTTGGCAATTTTGCGGTTCGCATCGTTTCTAGGATTTTATTAGCCAGTTCGTGTATAAGACACGATTCCGTTTGATCCTGGCGCATGGATATGGCTGTAACAATCCGGAAAATGTTGCATTGTAGGTATACAATAAAACTGGGTATTTGGCTCGAAATGGGACCATTAGAGAACACTCCGCGGGCTTTCCGGTCAATTAAGCTAACAACCGCCTGTAGCAGTAAAGTCTGAGCTTTCTTGCGGAGCTTTCGCAACTTGCGAAAGGTCGTGCCAATGCAGATAGCTGCATGTAATCATTTCAACTCGGCTGGTTTTCACCAGCAATAAACACGTACTTTCCGTGTTCTGTTGTCGATTTGTATAATTTCTTTAACATGCTTTTAATTTTCAAGCCGCCAATTGGGTTTCTTGGGGCTAATTTTGGAATTTGGTGCTTTAACACTTCGAGGCTCCCCTAAAGGATTTCTCATACATTCTGAAATCCTGCCTAGATTTACATTAATAAAGTTTACATTAAATTAAGTTGGTCCGCATTATCATACACCATCCTAAAAGTTCCGTGTGATTTCAATTTTGAAGTTCTTTGGATGCCCCCCCGCCACTGCCCAACAAACCGTTAAAAACCAGCTATAGATTCGTAGAGCACTACGCCTGAAGAAAATTAATATTTATTATTACATTACAGCAGTCTTCAATTACTGTCAACAAGAAAGCAAGTTTCTTGCTGATCATCTCCTGCACTCTACTTGTCAATCAAAAAGATGCCGGAAGAATAAATAACACTGAACTGATTAAGTTCTTCTATTATAAAATTATCTGCAAGGAAAAAATTTTGCAGTGATGTATGAAGCTGACTGAACATGGAATAGGCTAGCTATAGGCTCCAAGGGAGATAACCGCCAACTTCCAGACAGCTTCCGTGTTTTGTCCACGTCATCCTATGCTTTGTTGTTTGTGGGTTTTGCCAATCTCCGGTTTATTTATTTTGCCTAAGAGCCAATCTATTAAAATAACCTGACAAGGTATTATCGCCATGGCAGATGTGCCTCTTGGTCTCGTTAAACTTGAATATAGCATATTGTGTATTAAGTTAATTGTATAATTCAGTCATACGTGTAGATAGTAAACTATCAATCAGTTAAGTACTAAAGTACCAGCATTGTTTTATTGGACGATAAGCGAGGTTCGATCAATTTTAACAATTACATGAATAATTAAATTAGAATGTTACCAACTACATTATTCTTATCCACAGCGCACGGTGCAAACTAAGCAGAACAAGTCAAAAGAATGGAAAATTTAAAAAAAATGATAGTAGATTCGATACAGTGAAACTGTCATGTTTACTAGAATACTAGTACGTTGTGTCCATCGTCAGCGCTCGTGTCAAACTAGACCAACCCCTTTTCGCTATAAAACTATGCAAAATTGAGTGACGTAATTACACCGGAAATTTTAAAATTAATAGAATAGATTAAATTATCTAAATCTGCACTTCCTGTGTTTGTTTCCTGTTTTTCACGACTTCTAAATATTTTCTAATCTACCTTGCGATAAACCCGCTGGAAGAACAGCAAGCAGATGCAGATCTGATAACCGTACTCGCTTGAAATTTGCTATAGGCAGCATGTCGCTAATTTATCTTAGAATTGTGTAATACCTGCACATTTACTTGAAACGTAATCAAGGCCAACTTGCTTTAATGATTTCCAGTACGTATGATAATATGATATCCATATTCAGAGAGTAAAAGTACAACGGCACATTTTTTTGTTTATTTTTACAGTAAGTTTTTTACAACTAAATCTATAAATTTTAAAATTTCTCCCCAAAAAGGTAATTTGGGCACTTCTTCTAGATCGGGGTGCTTTAAAGTGATGGTATTACTTCGAACGAAAATAGTCCAACCAATCGATTATCAAAATGTCTTGTTATATCTCGAGAGGTTGCGGAAAATCAGTAAAATAAATTTTATTATTTTAAAAATTAAGGTTTTGTCTGCTTCGGAGCCGAACAGTGAAGCGATAGCCATTATACATGTGAATGCTCAATGCATAGAAAGAATAGAAATATTTACCGGAAATTCCTTCTTTGCCGAGCAAAACGAGGGACAACGAGACAAGAATGTTTTGTTTTTCGCGCCTTCGCGGGCATTTCAGCGCAGGGTGCATAATTTTAATAGTGCTCTAAAAAGTCTAAATAATAAAAAATGTGAAAATATAAATAAATGTACTAATATTTAGAATGATACCGTTGATAAAAACAAGTGGGACACTTCACAACAACAAACAAAGAATTCTTTATACAATAATTAACCGTACTTGTAAACGAATCTGAAGTATCAATAAACTTTTCAAGGCTTTAGAATAAAAACGACTTGCGGTGCATCACTGAACTATTCGAAGCCGACGATTTATTGTTTTTACCGAGCGGCCCGAGAAAAGACGACGAGAGCAAGAATTCATTCATTATGAGTGAGTTTTTCGAATAAATCATTCAATTATTAAATTCGTTAGAACGTCAATCATTAGAGTTAGTGATGGGGAGATACGCATGCAAAATGTGGATGTTCTGAATTCAACGAAGTTCTCGAGAACATTCGAGTGATATTAACTGCATTCGAACACTGCAGTCGGTCTCGCTGCGTAAGAAAATCATAGAATTTTCACCCTATACATTTGAGTGATACATCCGAATAGAAGATTCGATTCTTTAAAGTATTTGCATGTAAAGTATTCCATTCTGTCCATCACAAATTAGGCTATGAAAGTCATTCGATTATGCTCATCGCTAGTGCTTTGGGTGCTTAGCTTTGCTGCTAGAGCTACCTACCATTTTGTAAAAATGGCACAAAAAAAAACAATTTTCCGTTATACCTCGTTTTCTGGTGTTTCCTAAATCCTCCTAAATTCCTAAAAAATATTCATTTCCACGCCACCATGTAGTATCCCCCATACTCTTCATCAACAATAGCAATTTCTATGTACTTTTCTTCGTTTTGATGTTCTGAATAGATCAGATTTGCTGTAGTTTGTATCAACAGTAATCGATTTTCTGCTCGGAATGATGTATCTCGTAATTTTCTTTGCCCATACGAGCAATTTTTCAAGGGCTGTATCGATTATCGTTTTGTGTATGTTAATTGCAAGAAGCGTAAATAACCGTAAACTTTAAACCCGGCCTCTACAGCCGCATGCTGAATTTGGAAACTCCTGAAGATAACCGTGATGGTTGAAAGTCGAGTCGAGTAAATAAAAACCAACAAAGTGTGAAACAATTACCAAGTGTTTTATTTTATTAATAAACTATTAATTTTTAATAGTTAAATATTTATGAGCCACATCCGTTTACTTCTTTATCTTTCACCTCTTATACCCGAAGGTGTCGAGGACTTTCACTCCGGGTAGGCTCTCGCTTTGTGTAATGGGAGGTAGTGGGGCCTTTGGCCTTTAGACCGCTACGCTCCTGAAGCTTATGCCACCCTTCATGCCCATTCATTCAATGTCATTCACACACGTGTTTAATTGTATGTTTTTTATGACTTTGTTACTTATCCTGGTCAGTCAGTAATCAAGGTAAGCGCCGTTAATTGTAACCCAACGTCGAATGGTTGCCGAGCTCGATACCGATCCACGGAATTACAGAAAAATTTTCTGCTTCTTCCGGGATTCGAACTGAGGGCTCACGCATTGTGAGCCTGATCCTCTTACCACTGGACCACTCGGGTGTTCACATCCATTTACAAATTTGCAATAAACTTCAGCAGCGTTTCGGAAGCAGGACGCTTAAGCGATGTAATTAAAACAAGCCCTTCCGGATTTTTCTCGATACCATACCATCAATGGATTTGGTGAGATGTCCGAAAGGAATGTTGCCTTAAAGCTAGCTGCCGTTGTAGGAAGCGCAACGAAGATCACTTTACGTGACTAGTGATGGGCATTAATCAAATGATTTTCAAAGTCGAATGATTGCCATTCAAAGGGATTTAATATTCGAACGATTCATTCGGATGTACCTATGCAGTAAAAAGTAGTATAAACGCTCTCCGCTCGCTTTTCCGATGCTTTTTAGAGTTAATTTTTGTCCTCATCGTCTTTTCTGAGTCATTCGGCAAAAACGAGGTGAACCTTCGGCTTCGAACAGTTCGAAATTCGAATACTTCGATGCACGGCACCGCTATAGTCATCGTTGTCGCTTAGTAGCTTAGCCACCTTATTTTGTTTATTAACTTACACAATATAAGCTTCCGGTATCTTCTTTAAAACAAAAGTTTCGCTTTTTACAGTATTTTTATTTTTATCACATTCCATAGCTAAATCTGAGCTGTATTTTGAGTAATATTTCTATAAACCGCAAGAGTGGATACTATTTTCTGTTTTCTAGACCAATTATTTTTTTTAAATGAGACCCGAGACAAAAACGTCTATTGTTTGGACAATAACTTGAAAATAAGCAATTTGTGCAAAAACTATATGAAGGTTTTTAAAAATACAACCAATTTAAAATTAAAAGAGCCAAGACTCAGTTTATTGTTATTTCCGAGTAGTTTATAACTACGATTATTAATTATTATATAAGAAAAATCTATTTTTACGTTTTTGTTGTGAAATGTCTCACTTATTTTGTTTTTATTAACAGTATTATTGTAAATATAATTAACTTATTTATATTTTGATATTTTTTATTACTTAGAATTTTAGAACCACAATAAAATTATCATATATCACTCTGAGCTGAAAAGCAGACCAGTGCGGTGCTGCTAACTGCTGTGTGCTGCTATTTAGCAATAAGTAATATTCAAAATAAAATTATTTTGTTATTCCCCGTGTTTGCCCCGCGAATAACGCCGTTTTATTCATTCAGATTCCACGAATTCCACAAAACTGATTGTAAACCATAAAATCATTCGAATGATTTTCTGTAACCTCCCGAGATCTCGAAATGTTTCGATAATCGAATGGTTCGACTATTTTCGTTTGAGATATTCCGTCACAAATTTCGTCAGTGATCTTCTGAAGCAATGATATTGATGTGTTTTATTTTTGGTCAACGCCGCGCCGTATAGAACGGTATTGAACGTAGTACTGTTGACAGAGCCGGCAAACTTGGTCCGTTCAGAATACCAAAACGAAGAAAAATACATTAAAATTGCCATTTTTGATTAGGCCTATAGGGGACGCACGTTGTAGAAATAAGTATTTAGGTTGCGGAAATAATTTTGCCCTTGAAACGCGCAGAATAATTAAATTTAGATAAGTATACATTTGGAAAATCACATTAATCAAGGTCCTTCGTGTCCAAAGACAAATCTTATCTTACGACAAGGTTGATTGAAATTGATAATTAAGGAATTACAAATATAAAACGAAAGTTTTAGCAAGGGGGAAAATATGCTTTCAACAAAAACTACTTGCACTGTACTGTTTTTTGGTACTGTTTTTCCAACATAGGGGCGCGAGTGGCAAATTATGTTAACAAGGACATCCGAATCTAAAAACCAGGTAAAAATCTTGAATTTCCTGGGCTATATTATTATTATTGCTTTCTGTCATTTCTTCGTAATTGACTCCCCCACCCCACACACACACAACCGTAAACTATAAACAACAACAAACAAAGCCATATGAATAGTAACTAAATCAAATTCATCATTTTAGCTTTTCAACACCTATTGTTTTAAACAGCCCGTGAAACCACAATTAATTATAAACACGCACATTATGCATGCCGTGAGCTGGTTGGTGCCATGACCTTGATGATCTATTACAATTAGTAGTAGTGGCGGTTACGACCGATATAAATAATTTAATATCATAATTACGCAATACAAAACATGCGCGCTGGCAAATTATCAGCTGTGTGTTATTTATAAAATTGTAAGTCTCCATTCCCAATGTCTGTTGTAGGTATATTGAAAAATCCTACGCTGAAAACATATTTGTAAAATGTTGGGTGTTCAACAATAAATTATGGAAGGTGTGGAACATTTAGTTATACTATTATAAATGTGGAAAGATATTGTTGTTGTGTGGTGTTATGAACTCCTGCAACTCTGAATTTTAATGTTGCAGAACTGTAGGTACAGTAGATGCGCAAGGATTTGTAATTAAAGCAAAAAACAATCTTGATAGAGAAAAACCTTCTAAATAAATTGTAAAAGGGAAAAGCCTTCTAAATTGCATCATAAAATTATTAAATCTAATCTACTAATCTAATCTCCATATACAGGTGGTAGAACAGCATGCAGCATTGCAGCTTTCATGAAATAAAATAAGATTTTATGAAACTTGAAGAAATTTTGGAAATTCAGAAATGTTTTTTGGCCAAGACTGTCAGGATCGCGTGGTAACTTTAGAAATTTAGTAGCAGACCTTTTTTGAAAATTGTCACCAAGTTACTTACTATAAAATTAGACATTGCACCAATATGATCAATGGTTAGTTATAGGGGCGCGGAGGGCGACTATTATTGATTTATTTGTTTCCGAACTAGATGGGGTTTAAAATATTTATAGGTCTCCGACTTGAATTTCCCGACTAAATAGAAATGGGGAGAGCGGTCAGTATTAATCCCAGATAAGATAATTTTACTATTTATTTTTTCCACAACAAAATAGACGGGGTGTTTAAAATATGGATTCCAAATAAGGTTTTAGTTTTAGGGACGGTTACAATTGAAATTCTCTCGTTTTTAAAACTTATAAAACTTATTCGCCGACTAGATATAGTTGAGAAGTTACACTTAAAATATTGATCCTAAATAAAGAATCTGGTATGGACATTCTTCCTTAGCTATGTAGGTATGCAAGGGGGGGGGGGATTAAATACTGATCCTCGATTAAGCTCTTATCTCGGAACTTTTGTGTCGAGATATGGGAGGGAAGGTTAACACATTATTCCTCGATAAAGCTCGTATTTTTAGATCTTTTTCCATAACTAGATACCTATATAGGATTAATATTGCAACTACCCCTAACTATAGCCATATTTAAGTGTAGCTGACAAATTACTCTTACATAGTTATCTAGTTATGGAAAAAGATCTAAAATTAGAGCTTTACCTAAGATTAATATGTTAACCACCTACATTATCATCTCTACGCACGGAAGCAGCTAAAATTCAAACTTGTCTAGGATGAATATTTCACCCCTAACTATACCTACAGTTAGGAGTACTTGAAATCTTAATCCTTCATAGTCATCATGGAAAAAGTTTTAAAATTAAAGGTTTATGCAGCATGATTATATTAAGTTTCACGTCCACATCTAGGGGAGGAAGAAGTTTTAAAGTTCTATCCAAGTTAGCTAGGATTAATATTTCAACTACTCCTAACTATACTTACAGTTGGAAGTTGTTTAAATATTAATCCTAGTCCTAGAAGATTCTGGAACTTCTTGTATAACTAGATATGTTGGGTATAAAATACTGATCCTAGATAAAACTTTGACGTTAGAACTTCGTTCTTAACTAGATATAATTGCGAAGGAGTTAAAAAAATTAATCCTTTAGAAGTTATTCCCGAACTACTACATATTACAATTAGGGTGTAAAACAAGACTTCAATTTTATAACATCATCTATAGCTAGATATTGGGGAGAAGCCGATAAAATCTTAAATATAGACAAGGTTGTCATTTTGAAGCTCATAAGCAGATGGAGGAGGAAAGTTAAACATTAAATCCTGCGTAACGCTCTGCTTAAAAACTTTTTTTAACCAAATATGAAGGGAGAGATTAAAATACCAACACTAGATATTTTCGAACTATCAAACTACTTCATAAATAAATGAATGTAGATGAGGGGGAAGGTAAAATATTAATCCTACATGAACTGACTTTAGAACTTATTTCTGAACTAAGTAAGATAGGTGTAAAATGCTGATCTTTGATAAGGCTTTCATTTTAGAACATCTTCTGTCCTTAAATATGGGAGGGAATGTTAACCTAATCCTAATAATCTTAGATAATACTCTAATTATTAATTTTCTAGATAAGACTCCGGCTTTAAAACCACTTCACCAACTAACTTAATTTTAGAACTTCATTTATAGCTAGATATGAGGGGGGGGAATCTTAATCTTAGACCAAGATCTGATTTTAAGACTTTTTCGTAACAAGATATATTGAGGGGAGTTCATACGGAAGGAAGGTTTTGATTCATTCACCGTGAAGGGGAGGGCCGCTATTTATAGGGGTCTTTTGGACTCCAGACCGAAGTCCTACGCCCCTCTTCAGCCGAGAAAGGATGGTAAGGCTGAAGAATTTGGATGAGGGCGGAGTTCCGCGGATAGTACTGTCCCAGTATTCACCTTTTCGAACTCAGGAAAACCGTGCAAAAAACTGAGCCAGGACAGTTGGTCGGTCCGGGGAAAGGAACAAAGGCCTCCGGAATAAAAGGTAGGCGCACTAACCGCAGAATCGCCTCTCTCGGTGAATTCATATGTTAATCCTACTTAACCGTCTAATTTTAGAACTTATTTGAGAACTGGACATGAAGGTAAAGTTAAGATTAAGACTCACGCTTTAGAACTTCTTATGTCCCTAGATAAGGGAAGGAAAGTTAACATGCTAATCCTAGATACAGCTCTAATTATAGATCTTTTTCCTGAACTAGATATAGTTGAGAAAGCGTTAAATATTATTCCTAGATAAAACTTTGACTTGAAAACTTCATCTACAGGTGAAATAGAGATAAAATCTATATCCTAGACAAGGTAGACTAGGTACATTTGAAAGGGATTAAAATGTTCTTTCTACATAACACCCTAATTTGAAAACTTCTTGCCCAACTAGACATGACGGTAGGGTTAAGATTCAGATCCTTGTTTTAGAACTTCTTCTGTCTCTAGATATGGGAGGGAAGGTTAACATATTAATACCAGCTCTAATTTTAGATATTTTTCCTAAACTATATATAGTTAAAAAGGCGTTAAATATTATTCCTAGATAAGACTTTGACTTTAAAACTTCATCTACAGGTGAAATAGGGAAAAAATCTAAATCCTAGACAGGGTAGAATAGATACAATTGAGAAGTTAATATGTTATTCCTACGTAACGCCTTTATTAAAACTTCTTTCCAAACTCGATATGATAGCGTAGAAACCCTACGTTCTAATTTTCGACTTTCTTTCATACATAACTGGATATAATTGAGAGAGAAGTTAAAATATTAATTCTAGATAAGGACCCGTTTAATTTTGAAACTTTTTACATAACTAGTGTGGGGGGAAGGTAAGTACTGAGTTTAGGTACAGCTCCGATTGTACAATTTCTTCCATAACTACGTATAGAAGGGGAGGGGTAAAATTAACGCTAGATGAGGCTGTTTGATTTCGGGACTTTTTAGTTTCCTGTTAGAACTAGAAAATGTCTGTAAATTTATTAAATATTTAAAACCGAAAAAATGACCGACTTTGCAGAGTTTTTACTTTCCTATACTTTCAGTATGTGGGTGGGTCCGTTACGCTCCATATCTCCGGAACGGCTGGACCGATTTTGATGTGCTTTGGAATGAGGAGGTATATCAAAAATTCACCGACAAAATAAGCTTTTAAAAAAACCGAAAGCGGAAGCGGAAGTTAGACATGTTTTTTTGGTAGCATTTTTTTCAGAAATTGAATTTTGAAAATTTTAATAGTGGAGATTAAAGAAGGCCTTAGGATAAATCAAACAATTTTTTACCGAACTCTCTAGCTTTAAAATGGCGGCTGCTACGAATTTTTGAACATTTCGACTTTAACGCCCATTTACTCAAAAACCATTTATCTGATTGGAATCAACTACATCTTGTTTGGTAGCCCTTCAAGGGTACTATATCATGAAATATAATTAATTTTGAAAATATAAAAACGATCGCAATGACATCGATCCAAAATTTTGAAATTTTTCAAAAAAATATTTCTCAAAAACTGCCCCCACACGTTTTTGTTTAAACTTTTTAAGCTGATAGAGCTGGAAATCTTCTACAATTTGTTTTTTGCGCATTGCTATAATTTCACTGTGACGCCCTTTATGAATTTTTGAAAATTGGTACCCTTTTATTTATTTAACGGGGGGGCAATAAAATATTTCTGTTAAAGCAATATAGCTCATCATTGATAGCAAAATCCGAATATCATAATATTTTTTTGATACTTTAATATTTAGGGGGGCTACTGTCCCCCCCCCCCCCCCCCCAATTTCCCCTACAAAATTAAAAAATTGATTTCTACTTTTGTTTGCTCTAGGAGAATCTTTTTACAAAAAATCGAATTTTTTGCCCCTTAATAATCTTTTTGTCCTTGGAAGAATTTCACATACTTTCTACAGCAGTTGTATTCTTGTACTAGTCGTTTAATGTTCAGTGTAGGCTAACTTTTTTATTTTAATAGATAGACTCGCAAACCCAAGAGCAAAGTTGTGGGGCAAATTCTTCTCGATTGTATTTAAGAAAAAAACTTGAGTTTCCAATTTTAATATGGCGGCCACGGTAAAAAATAACTTTTTTTTAAATGGAAACGTGGCATTTTGGCTTTAAAATCAGAAAGGTTTTGAAATTCTAAATACAAATTAATAAGAGTAATTTCTTGCTAAAAATAATACTTCTCGAGTTATTAATATATTTTCAAATATCAATTTCCGCGCTTCCGTTGATTCAGTCCGAATATTTTACCCAACCTTATGCTTACAGCGCAGCGGTCGGTCTTTCTTCAACCGCTTCAAGATGTTACAACTTATAAGAACT
Organism: Ctenicera cuprea; assembly: GCA_958336395.1. Classification (NCBI taxonomy): domain Eukaryota; kingdom Metazoa; phylum Arthropoda; class Insecta; order Coleoptera; family Elateridae; genus Ctenicera; species Ctenicera cuprea. The sequence goes on along the minus strand of OY284487.1, from coordinate 15,087,978 downwards.
ATTTACTTTAACTAGTCGTGTTTAGACAGGTGTATATCGAAAGTGTTGGAAAATATAAAACGATGTATTTAAATGTATAGGAAAGTCCAGGCGAAGTGTTTCGCTCATTTTTGAGTATTAGAATTGGTTAACAAAAATTATACAATTATTTGAATGTTTTCACTGTTTTAGTTAAGTACTCATCAGTTTGAACAAAAATTGTTAAAGCACTGGAAAATTTTTAATATTAACCCAACACTGTCTACGAAACATATTGTAATCAAAACAGGGAAAACCTCTTAAATTAGTAAATACTAAATTTGCTGATAAATTACGCCTTCTCCGATTACTAGTAAAAACAAAACATTTAAGAAATTTGCATAGTTTAAAAATACCTTCCATTCGTTGTCCTTTTCATCTTTGATTGCAAAATTTTTGCTGCCCACGGAGAGCGACCTGAACAATTTGAGTGGCCCCATCCTTTTTAATCAGACATTCAAATCAGTCACATTTTCACTCGTGAATGATTGGATGCCGGTTCATTTAAATAATAAAACACGCATTAACGCTTCATTGTTGGAATACCAAGTTCACCCTGAATAATCCATACCCGTTTAAGGTGCTATTTATTAAAACATTAATCATATTAGCGCATTAACTTCGTTGTTGCACGAAGTTCCTCGATTGGACTTTGTTCTTGTTAATTGTTGGACGTAAAGATTATCTGGGTTCAGTTAGAAGATAATTTTGGTAAATATTTCAGCACAGTTGTTTTTGATGTAATAATAATAAAATATTATCGTTATTGTTAGCAGAATTTTCACAACACTGAAATTTTAAAACTAGCCCAATGGGTTTCATTTTTTAAATGTGTTAGCAAGTCCCACACACGATCGGTTAAAAACTGGTGTAACACCGACTAATTTCTCTCAAAGAACATATTTAACGTGACTAACTTCATCTTGTTCAAATGAACACGAACTGTGTCGAAAGCAGCCTGATTCGATCAGCTTGTTTACTTGAATTGCAGACTGCACGTCTTGCACTATTAGCTACACTTGCATCAGCAATGCACTATTAACTACCTTTGGCTCGAACAAACTCTGCTTTAAAACTGCCGACCGGCACCACAGCTGAATATTTATGTTTAAATTGTTTATGTACACGTACAGTAACTGGAAAAAGTTAGGAGTAGATCCTTTTGATTAATTTACATACGCTGACATTTATTTAGGCACTTAGTTTGTTAAATTGTGGGTTTGGTCTGGTTAGTAAATTTTTTGTTCCCTAAGCGGTTTTTAGTTCTATGTTGCATGCTTTGGGCTTTTAAACTCTATTCTGATGGGGGCGTAAAAAGCGCCTATGTTTTTTGCCCAGCATGTTCACATACGACTGTGTAAACTGGGTCATTTTAGTTTGGGAACACACAGTCATTACTTTATGGTTAATGTTGGCAAAAAATTAGCTGAAGTGTTCACCCACCGACATGAAAACAATTTGCAATGCTTCAAGTTTGTAATAGTGTTGACATTTACAAAATATTAGTACTAATTTGAAATATGTGGTGAAACGAATAGGCGAAAATGGCATGCAAAACAAAAATTAATCCTAATTTGCTACGAGCATGTCAAAACGGACTACAAAATTGAAATTAATTGGAACATTCAGTAACCGAAGTGCAATAACCGAAAATTTTAATCTTGAAGTTTAAAGAAACATGTAAAATATTAACGGGTTTATTTAATTATTGTCAGTCAATTAATGCTGCTAAGGCTTATCACCGACGCCAAAAAAAACCTTTCTTATACAAAGAACACCTAAAAAAGCAATGCAAAATCAGGGTTGCACTTTTCATGTTATCCTCCGCTAGGACTAACCGATGTGCGAATGAATTTTGTATCCTCCCTTGTTTAGATGAGATGTATATTCAATGTAAATTGGTGGAGCCCGTGGGCTACGCCCCTGTCCTTATTTGTTTATTTTGTAGCTGGCGTAGCGGACTGCCGATCAAAGTCCCAATATTCTATAGTAATTTCGGATCCCTTCCACTGTCACAGCTTTTAGTGACTGCGCATTTAGTAACATGCTCCGCATCACAATATGCTACCACTATTTCTAAGACAAAAATATGGGGCGTAATCCACGGGTTTAGCTAGTTTTGTAAATTAATTTGCGATTGCTTTAATTCCTGTAATTGCAAATGTTAGCGTTTGTTATTTCACCTGTACCTCGCTAGCACCCGATATTTGAGTCAACGAATTTTAGAGTTTGAATGAAAATTAATTAAACATTATCGTCCACTCTTGCGGCTGCCAGCCATGTTTGCAACGTTTTAAGCACAATATGTTTAAGTTGTTTTGTATACTGTAAAGTTCCGCCTAGTAGTAGTGTTAAGAAACAAAACAGACAGACAGACATTATTTCATACGAAAAATAAATATTGTTTTTTCCACGACCGAGAGTAGAAGTCGGTTTCTATGGCATCAAAATTGTGACACAAGTAAAGCATTTACTCTATAGACGAAGTAAGACAAAAATTTCCCTAGGGGAGTTTTTATTTCATTTCATATTTATTTTTGTAAACAAAGACTTCTAAATATTGTAATTTCGCTCCAATTCATTATAATTCTTTATTTATGAAATTAAGTGTTTTTACTTCCGATCGTGGAAAAAATAGTATATACACCTCGGGAGAGACCGCCATTTTTTCCTCGATGCATTTGTCAAATTAAATAAGACGTTTCTCTCCCTTACTGTATAATGTACTATTCTTTATAAGTGTTAAAAAATGCTGGTTTAATCGTTATTTTGTTGATTATTTGTTTGCTTTTGATCTTGTCCGTTTGTCCAATTATTGCTTTTGGCTGTCATACTCATATTTGTATTCACACAATTCGCGATAAACAAATCCTGATTGCATTGTATTTTAAGGTCTTAGATTGAAAGAAATTGTATCAAATGTGATATGTGAGATTTCCGACCCGACAAAATAGAACTAAGCCATAAACAACCAAATTATAGCAACAGTAATGAGAGCAACATAAATATTTGCCGAAGACAATCAAAATTAAAAATTCTCACAAAGCGTCACAAAAGAGTAACAGAGTTGAAGAAAAATTAATAAATATAAAAGCCTTCAATACTAGTATAGCCGGTTTCTAAAAAACTATTGTGCGAACGCTTCGAAAAGTTTTATTTTGGACTGAAGAATGTGTTTTTGGAGAGAGAAACTATTTTATTACCTAGAACGCTTAAAACGCATACATTTTTGTAATTCTATTGAATAAATATTGCTTTTGCCCAAGTATGTGTCAAAAGCTTAATTGGCCGACCACAAAACAGCTACGGCCCATTACGGATGTGGATGTTAGAAAAGAAATACATAAGGTCCGTGTTAGTGGGGTTAGAGGCGAAATGCGGTCCCGTAAGTTTAAGAGCAGGTCACTCAAAAATTAAGAAAACATCGCAGGCAGCGGATGAATGTTTCGATCAGGGATATGCATCGACATAAAATACCGTTGCGGTTTTCGGTTACTGTTCAAATTGCAATATTTTTTTATTACGTTTTCGGTTACGGTTTGATGCTACTTCAAATTACGGTTCATTACGGTTACCGGTGTTTCTTTAAAGTTTTGTATATGGAACATTGAAATCAAAACATTAAAAGACCTGATAGATCGCGAACCTCTTTCAAAGTTCTAATTTTAACAACGACGGTTCACGAATAACTACAATGATGCAGGGTACAACAATTAATTATAATAAACATTATTGTGTAATGCTGCATGTTGCCCGGAACCATCAAAATCAACAAAAACAAGTCCCCAACAGAAATTATTATTTAAAATCAGCAAAAAATTGAATACTGTATAATTTAAATTTACGTATAGGATTTGAATATTCCACTCACATTGTAACAACCAATGGCACCAATTTATTTCCACGATCTTAGCCAATCAAACCTAGACTAACTGATATATTATATTTAAAAAAACGTAAGTTTGGTATGCCACTCTTATATGAAACCCCTGTATAATTGAAAATAATTTTAAAATGTGGTCCTTTTAGTCCCTTAAAACATTTAAGCAAAACATTTTCCTGTATTTTAAATAGTAAAGTAGATATCGACCACCGTGGCGCTGTTGAGTCACCCTGTATATTTATTTTCTTACTTTGCGTGGTATCGTTTGTTTTTACTGCTCAGAAATAACCCATTTTTAACGTATTTTTCTTTAATTTTTTTTCGCATTTACCGAAACCGCCCGCGAACAAAATTAGTGGTATACAATTTTTACATAAATTCACAATCATACTGTTTGGTAATCTGCTCTACTAAAAGTTGCAACCCTACTAGGGAGAAAAAATGACTTTTCGTCCCGCTGGCAGGGAATAGCTTACTTTCGTTGGATTCGCATATGCAGGCCGAACATTTTATCACGGGAGTAGAAAAAATGTTTTTTTCTTCATCGCTTAAATAGCGATTAAAAAAAATCCAAAACAAATTTCGGTACCCTACACCATTCTTGAAAAAAAATTAGAAAAATTCAAACATGCAATAAAATAAACAAATCCCCCACTCTTAAAAATTATACATCTTCATCCCACCAAACCACAGCTCGGCGATTATTATTCACGGATTATCGGCAATTTATTCGCACCGATAAATAATAATCGAATGGAATCTATTCTTTTAACTAGAAAGGTTTGCGGTGTTTAACGGAGTGTACACATAATTAATTTTTTGTCCACACGCGTAGGATTACACACGTATGTTATACGTAAGAATAACCAGTTTCACTTTATAATCGTTCCGATGCTTTTAATTGATAATTTGAGTAGGAATTTTGTAGGCGTAAGCGTACTACGAATAGCGGACGTTTACTTATGTTAATTTAAAAATTTTATAATTTCTTTTTGTGCTAGTTTGGTTAAGTTAGTAAAAGCAATTGGTTGGTTTATTCTTTGTTGCTTCTTATAATAGCTAATTCATATACTCTCCCAAAAGTAAACGCCCAAAAGAAATCCAAAATTTTGGATTTTTCGCCAACATTTAGTTAATTATTTTAAAAACGTTCTCCAAACTCAAACCGAAATGATTCCATCTTTAGGCAATTTAAAAGTCTAAAAAATTATGGTGTCAAAAAACAAGAAAACAGAAAAAGTAAATTAAACAAGACATACCGCACGTGCTCAACATAACACATGATTAAACCAAAATAAACTTATTCTCATCTGGTTTTAGTTACTCTCATTTTTCTCTACTTCGTTCACAGAGGAATAAATCTGCTGAAGCATGCTCATTTAAGTCGGTGAATAACAACAATGTAATGCATTTTCTGCTTCGAATTTTTCACTTTATAGCTTTTGTCTGAATCATGGGCTATAATAAGGCCGATTGGTCACATGCATTTATATGTGTTGATGAACATTGTTTGTGCACTTGCTCGGTGTTAAAACCAGATTTTTTTTGTATGAACGTCTTAAACTGTACTCATTAACAGCAGACCTGGGCGATACGGAAAATTTCATGGAATAGCGATACAATATCGATACTTTTGTTTTTCGCATATCGAGCGTATAGAGATCAGTTGGATTGGAAGAAATGCAAAAGCGATTGCTGGTTACGCAACTTAGGGCTCTGAAAATGGGACTTCCCCTGATGACTAGCAAATTTCCATATTTTTCATAAGTGCCGTATCGCCGCATCGGGACGTATCACCGTCTCAATATGGTGGAATATCGTTACTTGTGATGGGATATTTTGAATGAAAATAACCGAACCATTCGATTATAGAACTATCTCGAAAATCTATCGAATGATTTTACCATTTAAAAATTTTCGGTATTGTCCATTTTGGGAGCGGGCGTTGAAGCGATGCCCTGTACAGCAGGCAACTGCAAAAGGCCAAATGCAAACACATGATACGATGACACCACCAGTCGTGGTATTATGCTGCAAATACACTAATGGAGACGGATGTGTTTTGGCCGCGCAAGCACGAGACTAAAATGTTTTGACTTGAACATTCGAATATTACTGATATTAGGCATAGCAAACACAGCAGTTTCCACCGCAGTGCCCTTTGTTTCTCGTGGTTATTTCAGCGCAGGGTCGTATTTGAAAATTTTACTACCGCTTCAAAAAGTATAATAAAAAAATATGATAATATAAAAGATTCATTAATATTCAGAATCACACTGTATTGCTGTTGATAAAAACAAGTAGTACGAAGTACTGCTGGCTTATTCTCATTTAAAAAACATTAATTGATTTATAAAACAGAAAAATTCCTTCATCGGGGCATTCGAGAAGCAAGCGGAGAGCGTTTTTACTACTTTTTACCGCATTCGAATGATTTAATCCGAATGATTTATTGCGAATAAATTATTTGATTTTTAAATTCATTTGAGTGGCAATATTTCGATTATAAAACTCATTTGATTTGTCCAACATTAACCGTGAAGTATTAATACATTGTCATTTTATTGCGAATCGGCGCATCGATACATATCGATATATCACTACATCGACCTAGGTCTAAGTAAAATCCAAACAATGATAATGAGTTAAAAGCATGAACCGTAGAATTCAAAAGTTCTAAGAATTACATCTCCGCAAAGTGATAACTATATTATCTAATCGGGTCGGCAACTTCTGAAAAATAAGAAACATCTTCAAAGCGCCACATTTGTATTGGCTACCTACTTTTAAAAAAAGCTTGTTGAATAATATTTTTTTTCGTAATTTACAATGTTCTGAACTTCTTAGAAACTTGGCTGAACATTGTTTGTATAGTTAATAATATCATGAGTATTCAATTTTTGTCTAGAAAACTCGAAAAATGACAAAGAGAAGCGAGAAAGCGGCGCTATTCTTGTTAAATTTTGCAAAAAATATTGATTGCTATTTTTATCAAATAAACTAGGATTTTTTTCCTATAACGTTACGTAATAGTAGTCATATCCAACAGCAGAAGTATTATGGGAAATCGTTTCGAGTATTAACTCAACATTTCCTGATTGTTGCGGTTATGTATGTACAAGAAGAACCATTTGGCATTTTGTTTAAACGGGCGGTTGAGCCTGATCGAAGCGACTATAAATAACGAACAGGTTATAGTTGCTATAGCAATCGCCACTCGAACAATTATTAATTTTAAACTATTATTTCTGATCTGGACTGACTGTTTTTCATAACAATCGCTCCTTGAGTAACTATCTTTAAGTTATTAAGGAAAAATCTATTATTATAAGCTTTATATTTTTCCTACTCTGGAACTCCCATGAGCTGTTTCTCTTGTAAAAAAAATCGCGATCCTTTAATAAACTTTTTTAACAACTTATTAGCATAGTTCAGTACTTGTTGTTCTAAACATAATTGGTTTTGACTGACGTTAACATAATTGACTGCTTACTTCGGGCGTGTATTCACTATAACTGGTGTTTATAATGCGGGGTTATTAGCAAAACTTCGCGAAGCGATTGGAGAAAAAAGCAAGGGAAAAATACGCGCCGAGTTCCATTAGATTAACGCGCTCGTTAACTAGCTGCCATTCATAATGCCTTGCCGGGTTTTGATTGACGAGGAACTCCGCCTATTCTCCGGACTTGACGCACAGTGACTTGAAACGGACATTTCGAGAAACTCGTTTTTCTGATGACAACGCAGTTATGGTAGTTAAAAAATCAACCAAAATGTTGTAGGAAGGTATCAAACTATTGGAGTATAGATATACCAAGCGTATTTTGGTTCAAGGGAACCAAGTAGAAAAATAAAATTATTTTTGTTTCCCTGACCCGCTTGTTTTGATGTTGGAGACAATAAATATTGAACTAGCATCGTAAACGCCTTTACGATTATTTTATCTGGCAGCTAACAAGATTTTGCCAAACCTCTTCACATGTTTTCGTAAATTGTTTTCTCTTCGCTTATTCTCAATTTTTTCGTTTCTTCGAAACATTATTTCTGGTCTTGCTTCTTATTTTTCTGACCATCGCCCACGTAAAAAAAATAATATTAAAACAATTTTTCTCTCCTTTTTTTTAACTACACTGTAAAATATTTTGTCTTTATTATGTAAAACAAATCCTTTTTTTTTGTTTTTCGGAAAAAAAAAACCTTGGAATTAAAAGAAAACAATAACAGAAATAAAAATTCGTCCGCCAAAAATTGCCGGGGGGGGATTACACCCTAAATAATGCTGTAGCTAAAAATTAAGTTGTGGACTTTATTCTACTATCACTCATGAGCAATTTAGTTTAAACGGAGATATTTTATCGTCACCTATTTATTAAATAAAAGAAGAGGAATTTTCGATTTAAAAAAATTCATAGACGGTGTCACAGAGAAATTAGCGGACTGGGACACGAATTGTGAATATTCGCAAAAGAACATTTGGAAACCGAACTGGAACTGAAAACGAATATTCGCTTTTCAATGCACTTTAAGTGCGATCGTAGCACACGCGGGTGCGGGCGGTGTGAATGCACGCATCCCTAGCAGGGGAAGTACACAAGTACCCAACGCAAAAAGTCAAACAGGTTAATGCACGTGCGCAGTGTTGTTTTACTGTGGTGCAGTTCGCTTTTTTATTTTTACATGTTTAAACAACTTTAAAAAAACATGTTCCTGATTAGGTACCGCATTATTTATCGCAAATTATAGACGTGTGAGCTTAAAAACAATACAATCAAAATTTTTTAAAGTTCCCCAAAATTTTCAAAATTTCGCGAATATTCGCAACAATGAATAAATTTCATGAAATTTTAAGTCACTAGACACGAACCAAATTGAAGATTTTTCACAGCTCTATAAGCCTACCAAATTAAAAAAAATCGTGTGGCCAGTTTTGGAGAAATTATGAGCCCGATCTGTCAATTCGTTTTTGAGTAGTAAGGCGCTAAATTTAAAATTTTCAAAAAATCATAACAGACGCTATTTTAAAGCTAGAAGGTTCGAGAAAAAAGTAATAGATTTGCCCTGAGGTGCTCTATCAGATTCCGTTTTTATATTTAGACAATTAAATTTCTGAAAAAAATGCCACCACAAAACATGTGTAACTTCCGCTTCCGGTTTCGATTTTTTTAAAGCTTATTTTCCCGATGAATTCCAAATCTCATTGAAATCGGCCTATCCGTTTGGTGGTTTTGTATTGTATTTCAGGTCTTACAGACCACAAGTCCACACCCTCACCCACACACCCATACACAGACATATTTTAAAACAGATTGTTTGGGTTCCTGGAGGTCCAAAACATGTATTTCCGTTAAAACTTTACATGAAATCAATACTTCCCTATACATGAAGTATAGGAAAGTAAAAAGTTATGACACTCAAGAATACCAAAAGCTGTCCGCTTACGTCACAGGTGACTTTTTCAAACATATTTTCTGCAAAAAAATATCTTTTTAATGCGACGCCCTTAATATTGCTATCACATTTTCCGGGGTTTTAACATGGCTGCATTTTTCAATATTTATCAGCAACTTCTGAAATATAGGACAGTACCTATTTATCCGCTTTCTGTTTACAAGGAAACTGAGTTAACAGATTTGTTAACAGTATTTAACCCTTTTAATAACTAACAAAATTTTCTGATTCTACTGCAAAACACAAGTTAAAGAAAATGCAGTTTAAAAAATCTTAAACCGTTAGTTGTTATTTCAAACTGAACCGCCCACAGATGACAAATTATCCAAATCTACGCCTTCCTTGGACAGTTTACACAATAATAATAAAAAAATGATTCACTTTGCTTTCTATCTCCAATTATTATTGGTTATGTCTTATGTAATACATTCATTTGGAATAAATTTGAATTATGCAATTCAAATTGAAGTAGGTATGATAGCGATAGCAATAATTTAACACAGGAAAACACTTATTTAATAACATTTTAAATTATAAGATAGCCTTCGGCGTCATTTTACAATTAGAACTCTATTTTTGTGTATGACTATCGTATAAACTTTATTTTCAGATTCATTCATCGCGAAGACGATAAACAGAGTTGCAAAATCTTCTGCTTTCAACGTTCAAATACCGCCAGCGATAAAACATTAAAAAAATAATTGAAGTTCAATCCAAGGAAAAGTACAAAGCAGAGGATGTAACTATTTTTACCTATGACTTCAACCAGTTCGATCCGCTATGTGAAATTTACATACCAACTTGTAATTACTCACATTTCAAAAATAACTGAATACTTTAGTTCACGTTTCAGAAATAACTTTGGTTCGCGAAGACATTCTTACCTTTGCGAAAGTCGATAGCATGAATAAATAATTCTGTTATTGGAGGTTAAAAACATCAATTTTAATTTCACTTTACGATTGGTTTTGCGATAAATAAGAAAATAATTTTCAAAAGCCGACAAATTTTAAATTTCAAGGTTTAGTAAAAATGTTTGTGTATTGCGGCTCCGCTGCGGTGCTGGGTCACTTGTGCGGCGTAATAGTTATTATTAAACTGATGTTTATAAGCTAAATATTGTGTTCTAAATGCAAATGCGAATATAAATTCAAGGATCGTCTGGATTTTTGCCATTACCCGGCGCTTGTAATTGCGAAAGACAACAGGTTTTCCTCCTACGTAAAATCGCTTCAATTTCACTTCGACAAAATGATTAGTGGGAAAAGGTGGGGTTGTCCATAAAAAACGTCGCGATTTTTATCTTCCGTCTAGACAAGAAATCAAGGCCGCAATTTCATTTGGGACTAATGGGAATTAGAAACGAAATTAATATGGCTTTTGGCTTCTAAAGTTTTCCGCAGGGAAATTGCTCAGGTGTGAACGCTGTGCATGTTGTAAACTTTTACATCTTCGTTAACAGTTTCATGCGGTAACAATAACTCCTTTTATTGGCTATAAAAAATTGTGTTCAAAATCAGAAATAAAACATTAGTACAAATACTATAACCTGCGGTCTCGTGGTTTTTCAAGGTTAACTTGGCTATTAATTTGGCCAACCTGAATATCCTCTGTTGTTCACCAATTCATGTTTGTTTGTTTTTTATGGTATGTTTAACAATAACACCAACAACAAGGGGAGGGGGTGCCCCTCCCCTCTTTAGTCTTCAGTTCAAGGTTTCAAAGTTTAGAAAATGCAGGAGCAAACTTTAGAAAATATTTCCAATCAAAATCAGCAGTTTAATGACGGTAAAAATGTTGCATATACTTTAAAAAAAAATTATTTACTGGCGCTAAAGAAATATAAATATAATTCTTTTGAAGTTATGTCAACTGTTATATTAGAGCTAAGAACAAAACAGGGTTGAAAATACCAGCAAAGCCCTAATTTTCTGCTAACGCCCTCTATGAATTTTTAAAAATAATATTGTACTTACTACAATGATAACATAATAAACAAGAGGCGACACAAAATCCGCGATTTGGGGATAATAGTATATTATCGTTGATTGAAGTATTTACTAAATACTTCAATCAACGATATTATAGACCAAGGTAGAGAAGACATTTTTCTCAGCCGAGCAGAATTATTAAGTTGCGAGGCTGATAAGTCGTCTCTGCCGTGGTTTATATATTATTTTTCCCACTACTAGCTCCCTTATTTCTTTTATAATTAATTGATTTTACATTAATAAAAAATAAAATTACAAATGCAAATATGCACAAAAATAAAGTAGCCTTCCTTGAAAACAAGAGAATAGTTAATTTCAATTGACATTTATGTAAAATATACATTTTATAATAGTGGTTATAAAATGTCCAATTTTGATGATTTGAGTGAAAACTGCACTCCTCCTGAAATTAGAGAAGGCGCAGAAAGTGTTGGTGAACAGTTATTACCAGTAAAATCAAAAGATTTTTACATGAAAGTTTATGGTGAATTTAAAGATTGGTAGCAATTGTTTTCATTATTAACCAGTAGTTAAAAATGAAATATTATTAACCACTAGGAAAGAAATTCATCTTCTTGGCTCTAAAACAAAGTAAATAATGATATCGTTTAATGCTAGTAGTAAACAAAGTAACTTAGAAAGCCTTCAGAATGAATCAACTGTATTCTTATCCCTCGGATGACCAAGCGGGGTCATTTTTGACCCCAGCCCTTGTTTTTTTCGTGTAAATCGGTAAATAATTTTGGTTTCGGCTTAAATATTTTTTTAGCTGACTTTCTCGTTATATATTGTCACATGACTTGTTTAAATTTATTTTATTTCGTTAAAAAATTCACCAAAAAAATGTTTTGTATCTTTGGGGTCAAAGATGACCCCACTTGGTCATTCAAGTTATAATTCGTAATTTTACATTTCGTAGTGGTATATCTGTTTAGCTCGGCATGTAAAGTGCAAATGTCCATATTAGAAATGTAGAACATAATGAAAATCAGGCCCAGAAAAATCCACAAAAACGTGGACGCTGTAAAATGTGTACGCGTTCTTCAGACAAAAAATGTTCGACGAAAAGTGCAATTATTTTGTATGCAAAGAACATTCTTGTATAAAAAAAACATAATATGTAATACTTGCGGCGATAATCCGTAGCTTGTGTAGAGAAAAAATATTTTGTTATTTAATTTTATTTTTGAGTTTATTTTAATTTTACTTTTATTAATCATACTCTATACTTTTAATTTTGTTATTTAAATAGTGTATTTTATAGTTTAATAAAACAATAAAAGCTAAACCATTAGTGTCAATTTTTTAATTAACCAAAAAAAAATGGGGTCAGTTTTGACCCCACTTGGTCTTCCATGTATGAAAAAAAGGTTGGTCATCCGAGGGTTATACAAACTAAGACTCGCTCAAAAATTGAGAGAAGTACCTAACGGAAATACCGAGCAAAGATATAACATGCTAAAAAAGGGTATCCACCAGGCGGCTAAAGAAGCTATAGGCCAAAAGGAAAACAGAGAATATAAAAGAAAAAATGATGTTTGGTGGTCAGAAAATCTAGAAAATCTCGTAGAGGATAAGAAGAAAGCATATCAGAAATGGTTATCAACAGGAGATGCAGAAGATAGAAAAGTTTACATGAGGTACAATTATTCAGTGAAGAAAGCAGTAAAAAACGTAAAAAATGAATACTGGGAAAGAAGATGCACCGATATAGACAACTTGATGGGAAGCTCAAAATCAAGAGAAGCATGGAAGACAATAAGATCATTAAAAAATAACAGACAAGAAAGGACAAAAATAGACGCAATTGGCATAGATTCATGGAAGGAACACTATAAAGAACTGTTAACGGAAGAAAGAGGGAGGTACAAGGAGATATCGTATACAACGGATACCGTAGAAAATGAAATAAAAGAAGTAACAGTAGCTGAAGTTAAGACCGCAATGAAAAATATGAAGAATAATCGACACCTGGCCCTGGAGGAATACCTATAGAGTTAATAAAACATGCTCCATTAATAGTATTGGAAGCACTAGCAGACCTATTCATACTCTGTATCAGAGGAGAAGAAGTTCCAGAAGAATGGAAGAAAGCATACATTAGCCCTGTTTATAAGAAAGGAAATAGAAAAGTTGCAATAACTATAGGGGAATTAGTGTAACACCAACTCTCAGTAGACTGTATGGGCGGGTTTTAAAAACAAGAATAGAAGAGCAAATAACGGAAACAGAAATACAAAGCGGGTTTAGACCGGGTAGGTCATGTATTGACAATATCTTCTGTATAAAGCAGTTAATGGAAAAAACAGTAGCATACGGTAGACAGTTACATATAATGTTTGTAGACTTAAAGAAAGCGTATGATAGTGTACCTGTGAATAAGTTGTGGAGAGCACTGAAAGATAACGGAGTGGAGAAATGTTATGTAAATGCAGTTAAAAACCTATACAAAAATAGTAGAAGTATAGTAAAAATTGGACAAAATTACTCAAGCGATTTTATAGTGAATAAAGGGCTGAGACAGGGCTGCTGCATTTCTCCCACATTGTTTAAAGTGTATATTAATGAAGCGCTAAAGCAGTGGTCTAGAAAGTGCAGTAAAATGGGAGTCAAAATATTAGAACAAAATTTGTATAGCTTATTATTTGCCGATGATCAAGTAATATTAGCGGAAGACGAGGACGACATAGACTATATGTTTAGGAAGTTATTAGAGGAGTATGAAAAGTGGGGACTGGAAATAAATTATGCCAAAACAAAATACATGGTTATTGGAGCTCCAGGACAAGACTTACATACAGAAAACGGTATAATTATTGAAAAAACGGATGAATATCAGTACCTTGGAGTTACTTTAACATCGGATGGGAGGGACGAGACAGATATTAAAAATAAAATCTCAAAAGGAAAAGTGATTATAAAACAACTTCATTCAGTACTATGGAGTAAAAGTATTTCCAATAAAACAAAGAACCACATGTTCAAATCTATGGTAGAAAGCTGTACTACCTATGGAGCAGAAATATGGACCTTAAACCAAAATGCAAAAAATAAACTTAGTTCAACGGAGATGATGTACTGGAGAAGATGCTGTGGATTTACATTGCAAGACCACATAAGAAATTACAGAATAAGAGAAATTATGCAAGTGGAAACATCATTGATAGATCAAATAGAAACTAAACAGTTAAAATGGTACGGCCACATGAGGCGGATGGAAGAAGATAGGTTACCACGAAAAATTTGGGAATGGAAGCCTACACAAAGAAGGAAGAAAGGAAGACCAAGGAGAAGCTGGAATCTAGGAATAAAGGAAGCAATGCAGAAGCGAGAGTTAGAAGAAAATGATTATATGGATAGACAAACCTGGATATTAGGTTGCGGGAGACGGCCAATGAGGCTGTAAAAAAACCGCTTTGATATATATATAGTAAACAAAATAATATTTAACGGGTTAGTCGCTAGTCTTCCCCCATTTTTTAGATGACAAATTTGGTATTCTTCAATCTCACCCTTAGAAAAATAAAAACATGTAGTTTTTTGCCTTTTAAACGTGTCCCTGGAGCGGCTGAATTTGCGGCTTTTAACTAGTACACTTGTATTCTTATAAGTGCTTATAGTCTAAACCAGTGTTTCTCAAACTTAGGTAAACGTACGTAGCCTCGGGGCTACGTCAACGAAAATTTTTGCTTGGCGTACGTAAATACATACACAGAAATGTACTTTCCTTAAAAACGCCAAATCCAACCGTCTTCAAGTTGATTTAATTTTTTGTAATATTGGGTTACCATTAAGGTCCGAGTGCTTAAATGCGGAAATAGTTTTTACAAACTTTGATGGTAAGTTCTGAACATAAAAGCAATCAGAATAGTTTTTACGACCATGGACTCAAAAAATTTTCTTCCAGAACAGGCCCTTCAATAGAGAGATCAGACAGTTTCATAAGGACTGTTTCCTTTTCCGGGCGCTGCATATCCGTATTTTTATGGGCTACGAAAATACAGCCTCCGCAAAAGGCTATAAAGCCCAAAAAATTCAAAATAGCCAACTGTGGAAAAATTTAATAGAGTCCAGCAGTGGACTTAGGAAAAAAGGCCGGTAAGTAAGTATTTCCGTAAGGAAACTGTATTCGAGACCCGTGCTCCAATAGGGATTGTTTCTCCTTCCGATTATAAGAAAGCGTAAGAAATAGACGTAAGAAAGCGTTTACTTGTTCTGTGTATTTTTCAATGAAGATTTTCAGGTCAAAAGTTACGAAATCTTCAGTGTGTAAAAAAACATATTTAAGAGATACGTCGAACACCCCTTCCTATCTACGCCTCTGGTTAATGTATTTAGACAAAAACATGTGCAAACGTTAATTATTATCCATAGCAAAATAGTATCACAAAATTTAATTTTCAAATATCGCAATTTATGGCGGAGATAACAATTAAAGCGTTGTTTCATCTTCTGGAGACTGTAACTCCGTAGGGAAGCGCTCCGGTTCCATACTTAAATGAAGTTTTCCTAATGTTTTTTCAGTATTCATTAGGCTTGAACAATGGTAGAATAACATGCAAAATGCGAAACAACTTTAAGTCAACGAATATAAGAAGTTACATTAACTGAAACCTATAAATTGCACAGCTATTTTACAAAATAATTTATAAAAAGTGTAATTTGAGTCTTAACATCAAAATGTTTCAATTTTACCTAATTAGCTGTAAAAAGATTATGGTTAATTTTTTATGTTTTACCTGACTAATTGTATTATATAGCATTAAAATATAATAATTAAACATTTTTAATAATACAATACAAAACTGATTGCCTTTTTAGTTATTAAAAAAAAATCTAAAAAAAAACTCAGGTTTGAACTCATAACCTCTCGCGTATGAAATAATTGCTCTACCTACCTACACGCCACGGAGACATTTAAAAATCGACTTTGCATCCGGTTATATCAAGGCACTGGTGGCTTGTCCAGAGTTTTATTAGGGCACTTTGAAGAATATAAAAAAGGAGTGTACTCTATGACAAAAGTTTGAGAAACAGTGGCCTAAGCGGGTGCTGCAAAGACTCACAATCTGCATATATAATTAAGCATATTCCGCGGCATATTGGGACCATTCTATTCACATAGGTACGTCTCACAGTGGCGGCTTTCAGCAAACTAAGAAATATTCTAAAGAACGATAGGTCAATATGTCATTAGCGGAAATTATAGGCAGATGATACAAAGATCAGCAAATATACCAGGGATGACGCATTGTGCATGTTGGTAATAAGCCTCAAATGAACGAATCCAACAATTGACCAAAATGCGGGACGTCTTTGAAAGAATAACATGGTTCAAAATTCAAATGGAGCTGAATTACTGTGTAATGGTAAATGAATCAAATAATATTTTAAATTGTTTTCTATGTTAATTTAATAATTAACATTCAGCGAATACTTCGTTGGTTCGTTCGCCTTACAAAGTCCACCATAATGTGCAATACTGCTTATTCTGTTTAATAAGCACATAACTAATAAGTAACTTTGTATTAAATATATGGAATTTAGATTATTCATGTTTGTGCATTGTTGGAATAAAGATGTAGTTTGGAACATGTAATGTTTGATTTCTAAACGAACCCTATGGCCCTAATCGGGTCATTACATGGCGACCCTGCCAGTTAAGTTTTTAAGTGTGTATAAAATCTATCAAAATGGGATCATCGCAATCGAAGGAGGAAGTAATAATTGCACAAGCTGGAAACAGTGGTGGTTTGAAGAATAACACAGCAAGTTCTTCATGGACAATTAAGGAAATTGCCGAATTAGTGGTTTTAATCATGGCCATAATCATAATTTTCTGGTTCTGTGTGTCTCGATGCAAAGCGACGATACGAAAGAAGATCCGAGAGGAGATTTCAAGAAGCCGAGAACAAGTGTAGTGAACGTTAAGTGAAAAATAAAAGGTACAAAGTGCGTGGGTGTGAAAAGTAATATTAAAATTAGTGCATAGTGAAGTGAAAATGGTATTATCACCATATCGTCTACAAAGATGTCATGTCCGCTCCGCGCGAATTTCAGAATCTACTGGAAGAACTAAGAGTGTTTGATCGTAATTTAAGAAAAGATGGTATTAATAGGCGTAAGAACATTCTTTATACGAATCGTAAGTTTAGAAAAATTAATAAATTAAAAGTAGAATTTCAACATATAAGGGAATCATTTAATAAGACTCAGCATGAGGCAAGTATCATAAAAGAAGTTAAAACTTACGTAGATGCTATTATTAAGTATTTTGAAAACATAAATGTAATTTTAGATTCTAGGTTTAAGGAATCGTGTACTGAGCAATCCGAATTTACAGCAGAAATATTAAATTCAGATACAAGTTCATTATCAGATTCAGATTGCTCCGGTGACGAAAGCAAAATGTCAGAAAAATTCGATTTAAAAACTGCTGCAAGTCTGTTACCGGTTATGGACGGTACAGAAATTATAACAAAACAATTAATTGATGCCATTGAGTTATATGACGCATTATTAGATGATAATGGGAAAAAATTATTAACTACTTACGTATTAAAAACTAGAATTTCAGAAAGTACTAAAATTCGTTTGAAAAATAGTTATCCCTCAAATGCGGAATTAATTACAGATTTAAAATCTAATTGTTTAACCAAAAAATCTGCTTCATCGCTGTCAGTTAAATTAAGTACCGTTAGGCAAGGTGGAAAATCTATTGATAATTTTGGTAAAACAGTCGAAGAACTACTTGTAGATTTAACAATTGCTCAAGCTGATGGAAATAACGATGCTTTAAAAATTCTGACAGAGGTTAACGAAAAAATTGCTGTTAATACTTTTGCTAATGGTTTGCAAAATTCTGAATTGCGTACCATCATTAAAGCGCGCAATTATTCAAAATTAAGTGAAGCTATCCGTGGAGCCAAAGATGAAGAAATACTTAGTCACGATACATCTGAGGTATATCACATGCGAGGTCCACATCGCAGAAATTTTCAACGAAATAATTACAATAATAATCGTGGAAATTTTAATTTCAAATTTTCCAATCAAAACAATCGTAGACAATTTTCAAATAATTTTTCTAGAGGTCGAGGTAATAATAATAGAGGTAGTTACAAACCCTCTTTCAGAGGAAAAAATAAATATAACGGCCCTAACACCAATTTTAGAAATAATAGCAGTCAAAGAAATTTTTATGTAGGAAACGAGGAACCAAACGCAACAGTCAGTACTAGCTCTTCTCAATCAACTCCGGCTGTCGAATTTTTTCGAGGCCTCAAATCGACATAATGAAGACATTAATAATCCCGTAATTTTAAATTTAAATAATGGTTTAAATTTTATACGAATGAAATATGATGGGAAAGAGTTAATATTTTTGTTAGACACAGGTGCATCTGTAAGTATTATTTTTAAGAATTATTTAAATGAAAATGAAATATTTAATTTTTCAAAGAAAATTAAAATAAACGGAATCTCAGGATCTACCATTTCGCAAGGTTCAGCAAATATTTCTTTAAAGGTAAACAATACAAATGTGTGTCATACGTTTCTAATTACAAATAGTTTTGCACATGATATGCAAGGAGTCATTGGCTCAGATTTTTTTAGCAAGTATTCTGCTACTATAGATTATGAAAAGTTTGTATTTTCTTTTTGGATAAATAAAATAAAAATTACGGTACCTATGCAATCTAAATACGAAATTTTTACTACAATTCCAGCGCGATGCGAAGTAATTAAATACTGCTGGGTTGACATTAACGAAGATTGCATTGTTTTGCCAGAAGAATTAGGGGAAGGAATTTTTGTTGCAGGAGTTTTAGCTACACCAAATAGTAATATTATACCGGTTAGAATACTTAATGTTAGAGACAAAGAAATTAAACTTAGAAATTTTAAGCCTAAAATAGAAAAATTTAATGACTATCAAATACTTGAATTCAACAAAAATAATGTAGCATCAGTTAATCGCGTAGACAAACTGTTAGAATTAATAAAAACAAATCATTTAAACACAGACGAGATACATTCACTCCAAAGAGTATGTGCTAAATATGCTGACGTATTTCATTTGGAAAACGACAAGTTAACAACAACTAATATTTGTAAACAAAGTATACATTTAAAACAAGGATCTAAACCTGTTTATGTAAAACCTTATCGTATACCGCAAACACAAAAAATAGAAGTACATAAGCAAGTTGATCAAATGTTGCAAGACGGCGTCATTGAAGAAGCGCGATCGGAATGGTCAGCACCAATTTTAATTGTTCCGAAAAAAATAGATCAAGGAGGTGTTAAAAAGTTTCGAGTCGTCCTTGACTATAGATTGCTAAACCAACAAATTGAAAATGACAAATTTCCATTACCAAACATTACGGAAATTTTAGATTCCTTATCCGGCGCTATGTATTTTTCACATCTCGATTTATCACAAGGATATTATCAAATTGAATTAGATCCTGCTAGCCGACCATATACAGCTTTCACAACAGATCGTGGAATGTTCCAAATGACTAGGCTTCCAATGGGGTTAAAAATTAGTCCTAGTGCATTTTCTCGTGCAATGACAATTGCAATGGCTGGTTTAAATTACGAAAGTTGCTTTATTTATTTAGACGATTTAATTGTGTTTGGCAATAATTTAACAAATCATAATAAAAATCTTACAAAAGTTTTGCAAAGATTACGAGACGTAAATTTAAAATTAAACCCTAATAAATGTGAATTTTTAAAGAAAGAAATTTTATATTTAGGTCATATAATTTCGGTTAATGGAGTTTCTCCAGATCCTGAAAAAATTCAGTCCATTCAGCAATATCCAATACCAAAAGACTCAAATGAAACTAAGCGATTTGTTGCATTTGCAAATTATTATAGGAAATACATCAAAAATTTTGCAGACATTGCCCATCCCTTAAATAACTTGACAAGAAAAGGTGTTCCATTTACATGGACTAAAGAGTGTCAAAAAGCGTTCGAAACACTGAAAAATTCTTTCATAAAACCCCCTATATTGCAATATCCTAATTTTGCTCCAGATAACACTTTTATTTTGAAAACCGATGCTTCAGGCTATTCCGTAGGAGCAGTGCTCTCAAATGGAGACGATAAACCAATTGCTTTCGCAAGTCGTTCTCTTAACAAATCTGAGAAAAATTACAGCACCATAGAGAAAGAACTTTTAGCTATAGTGTGGGCAGTAAAACATTTTAGACCGTATTTATATGGGCGCAAATTTATTATTTTTACAGACCATAGACCATTAATTTATCTTTTTGGAATTACTAATCCCTCAAGTAGGTTAACTAAATTTAGGTTAGTGCTCGAGGAATATGATTTCACAATTCAGTACATAAAGGGTAAAGATAATGTTACAGCGGATGCTTTATCGCGAATTGAATATTCTTCGGACGAGCTTAAAAACATGAATACTGCTGTATGCGAAACAATGTATGCAATAACAAGAGCACAGAGTAGGAAAATCAAAGAAACCGTCAATGGGAGTTTTAAATCGGTTCTAGACGAAAGGCTTGATCACCCTGGAGTCGTGGAGCTTTTAAAACGTCCTAAAGACTCTTTCGAACTACGTATAATTTCAGACAAAGACTTTGATAAAATGATTAAAAGTAAACATTACGATTATAAAGTAGGGAGACTGATATGTATAAAGAATTCACAAATAATTTATATAAAACAGGATGCTCGATCGACATTAGCGCTAGACGCACTGTTGAGAGACCTGAAAAATATTTGTGTAAAGTATGATATTCCGGAATTAGTTATAATTAAAAATGAAAAATGCGCGCGTTTATTAAATGAAATTTTAAAGGGTACCCACGAAATAAGAAATGCTAGCATAAAAATATCAATTATTAAAGATATTCAAACCATATCAGATCTCGATACTAGACAACTTGTATTAAACGATTTCCACATGTTACCAACGGGAGGACATGCAGGAATCAATCGTATGTATAATAACATTAAAAAATATTATTTTTGGACAGGTTTACGGAAAGATGTCGAAAAATTTGTAAAAAATTGTAATGACTGTCAACGTTATAAGCATTACAAACCCAATATAGAACCAATGTCAATTACAACTACAGCTTCAACTGCATTTCAAAAAATTTTTTTAGATATCGTAGGTCCAATAGAAACCGATACGAACAACAAACGGTATATTTTAACATTACAATGTGAATTAAGTAAATTTGTAGAAGGTTATCCATTAGAAAATAAAGAAGCTACAACAGTTGCCAAAGCTTTCGTAGAAAATTTTATTTTAAGGTACGGTATTCCTGAAGAAATTGTTTGTGATCAGGGTACAGAATTTTTGAATTCCACATTAAGAGAAACGTGCAAACTATTACAAATTAAACAACTAAAATCTACAGCTTATCATCATGAAACTTTAGGTTCTCTTGAAAATTCTCATAAATGCTTAGGAGCTTACCTAAGGATACAAATTGCTAAAAATCCAGATACGTGGAGTTTTTGGATACCTTACTGGTGCTTTGCGTATAATAACACAGTCCATACAGAAACAAAGTACACGCCTCATGAATTGGTTTTCGGAAAAACAGTTAGATTGCCTTCAAATATTTCTAATCATATTGATCCACTTTACAATTTTGACAACTATCCCTTAGAGCTAAAATATCGCTTACAACATGCATGTAATGATGCTCATAATAACCTAATGGTTTCAAAAGTAAAAAGAAAACAAAGATATGATGTAAAAAGTAGTTCTGTAAGTTATACTGTAGGAGATAAGGTATTATTAAGAAATAATTCGGGAAATAAAACCGAACCTTTGTATAAAGGACCATATGTAGTTATAGAAGAGAGGCCTCCAAATATAGTTTTAAGTATAGATAATAAGATTATAGAATGTCATAAAAATAGAGTTAAGTTATATTATGAAGAAAATTAACGGAAAAAAAAAGAAAGAAAACTGAAAAAATTTTTCCATTCTAATTCAAATGAAAAAATATTTTTTTCTTTCGGTGGGTGATGTAATGGTAAATGAATCAAATAATATTTTAAATTGTTTTCTATGTTAATTTAATAATTAACATTCAGCGAATACTTCGTTGGTTCGTTCGCCTTACAAAGTCCACCATAATGTGCAATACTGCTTATTCTGTTTAATAAGCACATAACTAATAAGTAACTTTGTATTAAATATATGGAATTTAGATTATTCATGTTTGTGCATTGTTGGAATAAAGATGTAGTTTGGAACATGTAATGTTTGATTTCTAAACGAACCCTATGGCCCTAATCGGGTCATTACAACTGCACGTAGCAAAAACACATGACAAACGGTGGACGAAACGAATTTTGGTATGCGAGCTCACAGATACAAGGAGCACGGCATGACCACGAACTAGATGAAAATAAAAATTGGATACCAGTAGAACAAAACAATGAAATATAGAAGACATTGGGGGAGACCTATGTTCGGCAGTGGACGCAAAATGGCTAGCCTAGAACGTGAATAGTAAAAAAGTTGTTAATTATGGAAGGATGCGATCGAAATGCTTTCCCCCATTTGTTTAATAAATTAGAAAAAATAAGTTATATATAACAATATTTGTAACCATTCAAGTCAATTCAAAACAGTTGCTTGCTCTTTTAAAGTTTGCGGTGCAGTGGTGTGTGAAAGTAAATGGTACTACCCGCCCACATGATCGTGATCACTTGTCGAATTTATTTGTCAATTGACCGTATTGAACGATTCGAGAAATGTGAACCGGAGAAAATGATGTTGAGGAGTGTCTCAAGACATTTACAATATGTCAATTTCACATGTTTAACTTTTACTTTTTTTCTTCTTTTTTTTTCATAGACGTAATTATAAGTCGAAAAAGGTAACGATTTATCTTAAATTTTTCTACAATGCTGGATGTACCTATCATGTAACAATATAGAAGAGAATGGCCCATAAATTACGAGGAAGTTGTTTGATCACGAACAATACGACACCCGTAATATGCAAGTATAGCAGTAGAATATAAATCAATAGATAAGTTTCAGTTGTAGGCCAATTTTAGTACGATCCAACTACAGAAAATGTATTTCAGGGTTACTACGTAGATAATTTACAACTACAACACGAGTTTTGCATTCGAACTAGCTTTGGTAAGAAGTTGCACATGACTTCCTCATACATATTCATGTTTTGTGTAAATATGCTTAGAATTAATTTCAACGTTCTTAATTAATGATAAATTTTAGAAATCCCTATTGACGTATACCGTTTTTGTTATAATTTTTTGTTTACTAAATGAAGTTTGTTTAGATGACGTGAGTCGTATCAAAAGGGATGAACGAGACGAGCTGCTCTCTGTTGTTGATAGTAGTTGAGTATGGCAAGCCGTTTTATTTTTTATTTCGTTTAGTGATGTGTGCATTAAAAGAAATTGAAATATGTTATTGCATTTTCTGATATCAAAATTCATTTCAGACATCACGAATTAATTTTTGACATTTGAAATGAATTTCCGATATCACAAATTAATTTCTGATATCGGAAACGAATTTATGATATCAGATAATGCAACCACATATTAAAAATTAAAAAAAACTTAATACCACGTCTTACGTTTAGTGGTGAATAATAATTGCAATTTAATGTTTAAAAGCCTGTTTTAAAGGCAATAAATAGTTTCCTCATTTTAAAACCTTTACACTTTTAATGCTTTTATGTTTGTAGCAATTTACGACATCATTTTCATTATTTTTATTGCTAAAAATACTCTATGCCGAAATAGTACCTCTATTAGTATGACTTTGACAATTTATCAACAGATGACTTAAAATTCAAGAACACGTTAAATTCATACATATATAAAAGCACAAAGGGTTTTTTCTCCGGATCCTCCAGCGGCTACCGCTTCACCAATTTGGACCTTTTTTTTTTCAATGAAAGGTCTCTATCCTCAGATGGAACATGAAAAATTTTTATATTTTTATTCTATGTCGATTTTTCAATAATAATTATTTTAATTTATATATGAAAGTCTGCTAAACGCGTTTTACTTGAGGCGACATCTACACCAACGCCGCGTCTCCTTATGGAACTAATGCATCACGTGACTTAGCATTTAGCCGGCTCAGTCAACGCTCAATATGTCAGTGCATTGTGCGCTGGGGTAACACCAGTTTTAGTAATTTGTCATATACTATACTTAACTGATCATTGGACCGGAATTCGATAAATATTAAAATTATCACAAGAATGCCAAAAATGAAGATTTAATAATATCACCTGCACTACGGCCACTAGAAATTCTATATTCAGAAATACCGTTTACATATACAGTGAGTTTTTCTTTTTTGTATACATACCAGCTATGTATACTTTTATAAAAAACATGTCAATGCATTGTTTTACTGCAATCTGTAGGCAACCAACTATACACTACATTCAAAGCTTCAATTTTTGAAAATGAATACTCTGCTGTGGAATCAGTAATCTAATTGTTTAATGTCAAATTAATATTAATTAGTTTTTTTAAATTTAGCATAAAATTTGTGTATTGTATATATTTTATGTTTTTAAAATAATAGTTTTATAAAAAAAAATTTGATATTCAAATACTTTTGCGTTTTATTCAAAAAAATACTCATTGAACATAACCTCACACTACGAGAAATAGCCTTTCTCTCTCTTTTATATTCTGTACAGTTGGTTGCCTATAGATTGCAGTAAAACAATGCATTGACATGTTATTTTATAAAAGTATACATAGTTGATATCTATATATAAAAGAAAAACTCACTGTATATAAATGTGACAGTCATACCTACCGAAACTGTTCATTTACGACACATTCTCTTTGGTATCACATTCCGATATTTTTAAAAACATCAGATCCCCCTACTTTTAAATTGTGATATCTTCATATTACTTAAAATACGACTCCAGATTTTTCAATATATCTATACAATATTGTTTAAAATATTACATTCTTCTGTTATTAAAAATCTTTCCACATACTACGCCATATGACGCCATATTTTAAAAAATATCACACGATATATTTTTAGAATTTTCAAATTAAGTTGTACAAAATATCAGCTTGGATTAAAAATACAGCTTCTAAGATAACTGCCTGTGAAATAAACAACGCTATTTACCATGAATAAATAATTAATGCGATTCGGCTGTTTATTAATTTGATCAGAAACGATTAACAATAAAGTATCGGTATTTTATTAACAATCAATAAAAGATTAGAGAGCAATACTGCGGACATTAAAAAACTCGTTTCACTTTTACTATTGTGGTTTGTTTATGTTCATTATTATTGTCTTGTCACTGTTGGTGTTGAACTTGTTACTTCTGTTTACATTATTTTATTTCATTAATACATTACTTTATATCAGTTTTGCAATGACATCAGATTATAAGAACTGCTATCTTTAATTATTCAATGCTGATATGTTGCAGAGCTACATGTTGTGCCGCCCTCTATAATAGTAATAAATAACAGCATTAATTATTTATCTACATCAGGTGACATTATTTATTTCACAAACAAATTTTTGAAGGCTCTATTTTTAATTCAAGAGTTTGCACACGTTTTGGGAAAGTTGTAAATGTGATATTTTTAAAAATACGGAGTCATATTTATGTCAAATATGATGTCATATTTTTTTAAAAATATGCTGTAACGTTTTTAAAAATATAAAGACGTAATATTATATTTAAACAAATGTGGCAATGTGATATTTTAAAAAATATGTCAACGTGATATTGTTAAAAATATGGCCTTATATCCGGTAGCATTTTAAAAATATAACGATGTATAATTTTTAAAACTATGACAATGTGATATTTTTGAAAATATGGCGTCATTTTTAAAAATTAGGTGTAACATTTGTAAAAATATAAAGAAGTAATATTTTTAAAAATATGGCAGTGTGATATTTTTAAAAATATGAAGATGTCATATTTTGTTAAGGTAGGAATATTAAAATATTTCAAGTATGAGTGCCATTATTTTAAATATGTGATATTTTTAATGCATAATTTCCAGCATGACCCTTCCGTTTTAGTACATATATGGTGATATTTTTATATGTATAGTCACTTATTAACGTCCCCATGTTCATTTTTAATATTAATCGTTTTCGAGTTGACAAATTAACTATGCGCATATGTTTATTACTAAATGCTGCATTTTCAGTGCGGGAACATAATGTATTTCTCAGATATCAGGTAAACATATCAGAAACCAATGTGAATTGGCATAATTAGTTCAAAAAAGAAAAAAATTAAAACAACCATAACTAAACTTCTCTTTTTTTGCATTAATGTTCAGACTCTGATGTTGCTGAGTTTAGGAGTACCGTTTGCTTATTTATAAATAATTAGTGTTACCCCAGCACACAATGCACTGACAGAACCGGCGAAATGTCAAGTCACGTGATGCATTAGTTCCAATAATGACACGCGACGTTATTGTAGATGGCGCCCCAAGTGCCGCGCGTCTAGCCGACCTTCATATATATTATAAATTAAAGTAATTATTATTAAAAAATCGACGTAGAATAAAATATAAAAATGTTTCATGTTCCATCTGTGGATAGACCTTCCATTAAAAAAAAATGGTCCAAATTGGTGAAGCGGTAGCCGCTGGAGGAACCGGAGAAAAAAACCCGTTGTGCTTTTATATATGTATGGATAGAAGCAGAAAATGTAAGTATTTTCAATGCCTACATGATGAGTTTCTGTTTATTATTTGCTATTCCCTCATTTTGGGAAACTTTCACCACTACACACGAAAAACTCAGTAAACGATAATTAAATGTACTTTCTGGCAAGAAGAAAACGAGGAAAACAAATTTGTTTTTAACCTTTTGTAGAAGCACGTTTTAAAGCATTTTCCTTGCTGAAAATCACTTTACATCTGAAATTAAGTTTTTGCGACGGTTGGCAATATAAAACAATAACAATAAAATTTATCGGAAATTTCGAAATTATACAGTTTGCGACAAAAAAAAACGAATTTCTTGTCGTTTCAAAACTCGGATAAACCATAAAATTTGTTTTGCGGAGAATTTTAATTTCAAATATTCAAAGCAAAAAGCTCACACGTGAAAATCGGAAAAAAACTAATCTTTTCCTTATTCGAAACAGTTTTGCTTTCATTTACTTCCTTTCTCCGTGATTCCACTACGTATGGAGCCGCTAAGTATGGGTTTGTAATTACAATCATTCTTATCAATAACTCACACCTACACAGACTGTATTTTTCAGACAGGGTACTCTACTAATCTTATTAAATATTTGATAAACGTAACAGCGATAACACACTTTGCTCCACAACAAGCTATAAAAAAATACAAACCATTTATGAAAAATTGATAGATAATCGTCATAAAACGATCACGTTGTATCAAGACGTGGACGCACACAATCCATTAGTTAAATTTAGCTGCATTTACTAGCTGTCAATGTAATTAAAAAACGTTTCACATTTTCACTCGTAACAGATCATTTTCGCACCTGTCCGAATACAAGAAGCGCACCTTGCTCGTAAAGCGAGTTAGTGCTGACTGATTCACCCGCGAAAAGATCGAAAGATACCCGTGCCAATGTGGAATGCCACGAACTGCTTCGCCACCGTCCAAATCACAATATCAGAACGAGCGAGAATCATGAAGCTCGTATTAAAGTCACTTATCAACTGCGGGTGGTATCGCGAAGAGCTGAGATGGTACCTTGTGCTGTGTAGCATACCCGTAATATACCTTATCCCTTATCTTCATCTTTATGATTATTTGTTTAACAATGTTTGTGGGATTTTATTAAAGCTAGATTTGATGTTTTCAAATAATTCAAGGAAATTCCAACATTTGTAGCTTTTAATTATGTTTATGCAAGTACAGATGAACCTACTATCATTTAACTTTAGAAATGAGGGCAGGTTAAGAATAACCAGTCGGTTTTTTTTAGATGTTTGTATTAAGAAGTGAATTATTATTAACAGGACCGCCACGCACGATTCGTTTATTTAGGACACTATTTGGTATGCTTGAAGAGTCTTAAAAGTAAAACAGGTAGTAGCCAAGTAAAATTTACAAACCCACCAAAATAATTGTCAAAGGCTAGGATACATTTCTCCATTGTAATTGTGGCTTCGATAACAGGTAATAAACTAGCGATATCAGTTTCGATACACATTCTGGAACGTAATAGGTTCGATTTTGTAATTGCATATTTTATACTTAGTGTGAGGTTTAGTCATCAAAAATATAGGTCATTTTGAATGACTTTTAAACGGTTCAGCAAAGTAGCAATAATAGGAAAATTGTAGCACAACATATTTCTGATTAAATTTCAATCAGGGTTGGCAGATCTCCGGTACTGTGTCGCAGTCTCAGGTTTTACCAGTTCCTTCTCAGGCCTCCAGAAGGCTTTCAAAAATCTCCGGCAAAAGCAGAAAATTAAGTTCTGTTCTATAAAAAAATGCGATATTATCGCCCGAGCTCGCATCGAAATGTGCGTATGATACTTTGTTCCCCGTTATTCGTTCGTTACCATTTGGCACGGACATCGCACAGTTACAGAAATCGTTTCTGTAGTAGAGTGGGGAACGCCGTTTTACTTTTTATTAAATATTGATTCACGCCAAAAGTTTATTTTCCTACGTCAAAAAATATTATAGTCAAAATTGGGTTTTGTGACATCAAAAATATTATTTTTGGACGTCTTTAAATCAATTTTTAAATATAGGAAATTAAAAGAAAAACTATTTAATTATAAATAAATAAAATTGATTTTTTGAGGCCAATACATATTTGTTTGCCGTCAATAAGCCAATTTTTGACGTCTAAAAATCAACTTTTTTAAAAGAAAATTATTTAATTATTAAAAATAAAACGAATGTTTTGAGGTCAATAAAAATTTTTTTTGACGTCAAACAACAACTGTGATTTTCTGACAAATTAAGTTTTTTTAACCTAAAAATAAATTTTTAAATGCAGAACTCAAGAACCTATTTAATTATTAATACATAGAACTAAATTTGTGACGTCAGTAAATCAACTTTTGACGTCAAAACTTAATTTTTTGGCGTCAAAAGTTGAATTTTTTGACGTCAGAAAATCATTTATTCATTACGTCGGAAGATTGCTATTTTTTAACCAAAATTAATTATTTCTAGACGTTAATAAATGATTTTTGACGTTGACATTAAAAATGCATTGCTTGACGTCACCAATTCAGTTTTTGACGTCGAATTCCTGATATCTTCTAATTCGCTATTGTTGCCATTTAACGGGGCAGCTAGCGAACTAATAGTCGGTCGCCACACCAAATTGTTTTCCCGTATTTGTTCTACGGGCTACAAGAGTGCGCTTTATGCTGGGTTTATACAAGGAACCAACAATGTGAACACGTCCCATTTCGAGAAGTAATTTATGTTTTAATGTTGAAATTGATGCATCGCCCATTCGCCCTAGCGAATATTCTACATTATTATTAATTATTGGCCAGTGCGCTTTGACAAGCGGGTGCGGATGCACGGGTCTCTATCAGTCAGCACTTGTAGTGTAGTTCTGGTCCACACTACTTCTTTAAGTATCCCGTTAGGTAGCAGAATTTTCCGAGTTTATTAATTGACATTAAAAATTAATTGATTGGCATCAAACAACCATTTATTGATGTCAAAAATTCATTTCCCGACGTCTATAAACTATTTACTTATAGTAAGGAACTAATTTTTTCAATCTTTTGCTATTTTATTTTAGATTGCTTGAACGATTTTCGTACGTCTAGAAATAATTTTTTGGCGTCATAAAATTGATTTTTGACGTCAATAAATAAATTTCTGACGTCAATAATTTGATTTCAGAAGTCTGAAATCCAATTTATGACGTCTAAACTTCAGGTTTTACGTCAGAGTTTAAACAACTGGAGAAAACTGTAGTTTTGTTTTGCATAATTCAGGATAAGAAGTAAAACGGCGTTCCGCTCTAAGTGCTTATGATTCTACACACGACCACAACAAAAAATTCAAGGTTTAAAATTCCTTTGATGAAAATGAAGATCGCTGATTGAATTTTCTAAAATAACACAAACACCCTGTATATTGGAAATATTTTTTGACGATGTAATTATTACAATAAACCACATCTACATTCTCTAATACGTCACATTAAAAAAACGTTCCGTCCGTTACTCACTATTTTTTAATATTATGTTAAAATTGTAAAATAAAACTTCAAGCCTTTCTTCATAAATTTATTATATAGATCATGCTATATGTACATTTCGATTACGATGTAATCATCTACAGTAACAAATGCTAACTAACTCTAAAATCTAAGGCTGAAGCAAACATAACGGAAATTTTTTAAGAAACATTTAAGAAACAATGTTTCTTAAAAAATTTCCGTTATGTTTGCTTCAGCCTTAGATTTTCGAGTTAGTTAGCATTGCTACTGTAGATGATTACATAATCGAAATGTACATATAGCATGATCTATATAATAAATTTATGAAGAAAGGCTTGAAGTTTTATTTTATAATTTATAATATCTTCATATAACTCACAACATTGAATGTTAAAATTGGACTGCTAGTGTCACTAATTTTCTTTAGTAGCGTTTATCTAAAAGTTCTACGCATTGGGACGCGAAAATATAACAATATACAAGGTGTTCTATTTAAAATATGTAGTGACGGTTTATTTCGAATTAAAGTAATCGAAACTTTTCGATTATTGAAATATCTCGGGATATCTGGTTCGTATGATTTTGCGATTTAAAATTTTTGGTTTTGTCTGCCTTGAAAACGAGCTTTTAAGCGATGGACAGCTGTAAATGCGCAATTTGAGCACAACAAGGCAAGAATAATTTGATTTGGACAGGTTCAAGCGTTTGAATGATTTACAGTCGAGTTATTATAAAGTAGTACAATTTTGCAAATATTTCAAATAAATCCTGTATCTGTTATTGGCAAGTTATTTGAGAAAGGACGATGAAAATGATATATTGCTCAGATGCGGGCGAATTTTGGATACGAATATGTGTTTCGAAAGAATATATTAATTATTCAAACCGTTTAAAAACCATTTATCAATCGATTATTGAAATCATTCGAGTGCTATTCTCATCGTCTAAAATAACTATGTCGCTTGTTGTCGCTTGAAAATTAAACACCCTGTGTAAATGAAATTAATTTACGATGATGTGGAACTACCTACCAAATAGCTTTTCTATTTTCTCTTTTTTTATTTTGAATAATGAAGACGCTATGCCAAACGGTGCAACACTGTATAAGTACACCATGTATATTTATTTATTTTTTTCACTTCCGGGAGTAAAAATATCAATTTGATTCCTTTTTTCGAGGATTAAAATGTCACTTTTAACGCCGGAGGGATTAAATATTTTCAAAAGTCCCAAGGGATGAAATGTATATAAATTGCTAAGTTAACGAGTATGTTTTGTCGCCAACAAACTGGATTGTCACGCTATTTTAATTTTAAATTATTTGAAAGTGCAAAAAATAGCGTATATACCACAGGACTGAAGTGATTCATTCAATCACTCGTGTGATTATTGCCCTCGCTCCGCTACGCTACTTTCACACTCGGGATTAAATGAAGCACTTCAGTCCCTTGGTATGTAATATACTATCATAACTTTCCTTACCACTGACATAGATTAATATTAATCTATGCCACTGACAATAAAATAATCTGCGGCATTGACGTTTTGAAAATCTGACAACCCTGCTTTTATACCATTGAAATCGTGTTTGCAATTTGCCAACTATCTCTGACGTTCTTCACGTTTTGGTTTTTTTTCCATCTCCCAATATCTTTGTCCCTCGTCCCCTATCCTAATTCCTTCCGCATCATCGTCTCCTTTTTTCTCCACTTCATTTCTTCCCTTTCCATCTCCTTTTCTCAACCACCAAACTCGCTATAATTCCTTCCAATCCCTACCTCACCATCTCCTTCTCAATCGTCACCCCCTGTATTTCTCTTAATCCCTTCTCTCCTTCGTCCGCCATCTACCGCCTCGCAATTTTTCCCAAGTGCTTCATCATAGCCCCCACCCTCACTTCTCATCAGCCCCTTCCCTATTATCGCCCCCCGTCAAGACTCGCTCAATTTTATTTAAATTTAAAAAAAAACTGTTTTTGTTTTTCTTTTTGAGATAAAATGTTTAATGTGTTGGTGACTTTTAATGGAGTTTTATTTAATATTAAGACGCCCAGTTAATTCTTAAAGTCAGTAGCGTATTTGCGGTCCAACGTGCTTTACTTTAAGGTACCTCATGGAAAAAATTACCTGACGCCCCTTTCCCTAAAAAATGTATGGGGGGGCCTCTCATTTATTTTGCGACCAGGCCAAAAAACTTTTGCTACGCCATTGCGGTCGAGAAGGATTGAAAATTCGTCCTCCACCCAAATCCAGAAATTATATAATTGCATTAACCTTTTTTTTTATTCAGACTGATACAAAAATGCTGTTATAAAATAATAACTTTTCCTTCAAAACTCAAATCAAATAACCCATTACTAAACGTTCTGGAAATACCAAATTCGACGTTGCTACATCACGAGAAAGTAAAATTATGAACACAAGGAACTCTTCAATATCCTCAAATTACTACGCATTCAAGTGTGCTCCCGTGTTCGAGCCTTAAACCGGAGTACTTTCAAGGAGATTAGATTCAGCTCAATGATCGCCATAAATCTCTTCTCTAGGTGAAATATTACAATAGCCGAGATCTGAAACCTGGAGTCATAAGGTGGCGTTGACTCCGGTTCTTAAAAATCCCGTCTAGCCTGCCATTGTGCACGATGACAGAGTAAAATTACCTAGTTATTTATTCCCTTTATCCCTTTGGTGACCTGGAATTAGCGTTCTTCGAGAAAAACGTGATCCTGGTAAACTTGAACTCGCATCGCACTTTTAGGATGTACCTGTCACTTTCACTTCTTATAGTTTAATCCCAAAAGACGCGACGCTTTTAAGAGCAATGCAGTTGGGCAGGCTGTAGGGATACATTTCTAGAAAGCAGAGCTTATGTAGGTGAATGTATTAATCGATTTTAAATGATGGTTGGAATGCTGGAATAAAATAATATTGTTTGTTGTTCCATTTTTCAATAAGCAACCAATCAAATTAAAATAACAAATAAAGACAAGTTGATTGTTTAATAACGCCAAGGACAATTGATTAATAATCTGTTAAATTTTATTGCTCTAATTAATTTTGCCTATTTTATAGAACTGACACAAGAATATAGCACTGCATTGTTTTGTGCTTACATTGCAGTGGGCACGTGTTATTAAACCTATGCGAGTTAATAAATCTTATGTAAATTTCAAAATTTTGAGTTTTGAAACGATTTTTTAACGTTAATAAACCAAATTCTGACATCAAAACTTCAGTTACAGAATTTTATCCAAAATTCTATAATAATTAGACGCCATAAGTTAATTTTCGTAGTCTGAAATTTAATTTCTCATGTCTAATATTCAATTTTTGACGATAGAAATTATTTAGCGACTTGAGAAAAACTGATAACCACAAAAAATACAATTTTATGTAAAAGTTATTAACTGTGACTACGAAAAGAAAATATATACAGGGTTGGGCGAAAGTACCGGAACAATGCAAATTTAATACGGCAACCGATATTTTGACAAAATTTTCTACATGAAGGTTCCGATATACGGCGGATACAATGAAAGTATCGGCTGTTTAAAATACTTCCGGTTTAGCGGGAAATGACATCAACTTTTTTATTTTAAGAATTATTTTTTGGCGAGTTCAGTGATATAAGGTTCAATGCCTTTATTTTCAATACTTCTAGAGATATTGAACAATAATGTTTCGTAATTGTTATCTAGCAGCTCATGAAAACAAAACAATGTGAGAAGCCTAAACAGTTTTGTAAAGTTGTCAAATATGCTTGGTCGGTGTTGTGTTGTTTTGATATTCGATAGATTGAGCAGTGTGGTTGCAGTAATCAATTAATTAACCAAATTAATTAAAACTGCTGAATTACACATCAGAAATGGTTCAACCAACAGAAAGATTGCAGATTGTTAAATAAAATACAAACTTCTTGCAGAGTTCTACGACGCTCACCAAAACCAACCATAATTAAATTTGAAATTCGTTCTCTTTCTGTTAATTGAACCATTTCTGGTGTTAAATTTAGCAGTCTTAATTAATTTTGGTTAGTTAATTGATTACTGTAACCAGCCTGCTCAATCTACCAAAACAACACAACACGAACCAAGCATATTTGACACTTTACAAAACTGTTTAGGCTTCCTACATTGTTTTGTTTTCATGAGCTGCTAGATAACAATTACGAAACATTATTGTCCAATATCTCTAGAAGTATTGAAAATAAAGGCATTAAACCTTATATCACTGAACTCGCAAAAAATAGTTCTATCGATATATCAAAAAATATACAGGGTGTTCCATTTAAAATAAAAAAAGTTGTCATTTCCCGCTAAACCGGAAGTATTTTTAAACCGCCGATACTTTCATTGTATCGGCCGCATATCGGAACCTTCAAGTATATTTGTTTTTGAAAATCGCAGTTGCTGTATTAAAGATATTTGCATTGTTCCGTACTTTTGCCCAACCCCGTATAGAAGAAAACGCATTTAAATTAAAATAAAATATCTTTTATTTTATTTCTTTCACTTCGGGTACTGAGGTCGGCTGTCAAAAATTTTAACAAAATGAGATAGTGTATTTTTTCCATATGTATATTGACCCGTACTCATATTTCAATGGTACACACAGGATGGAGGTCCAAAAATTGATAAAAGAATATAGTTTTGTTTAAAAAATTTCTTAAGCAAAACAAACAGTAGTTGCAATGTAGAAAATTTAAGTTATTTTTCCTGATTATTTTTCAATTCGGAAGTGGTATACATTTGATTTTGAAAATTAAAAAACAAGCCAAATAATTATTCTCGAAAATTTTGTACTTCAAAAATAAACACAAATTTCCATGCAGAAAGTTTGCGTAACTTACCCCGATTACTTGTACATAGTTACAAGTGGTATTATGAACTGGTTGTTTGAAGGATTATTTCATACATGCATTAAAAATAACAATAATGAAAACTAACAACCAATCAACTACCCGCTGTTGTACTAATATAGCCAATGATTAACCATTGTTGTGAATATGATCTGAATTATTATCGTCAGTTTCAACTCGGTAATAATCCACCACCATTAATTAGCACAAAACGTAGGAAAATAAATTCGTTAAAAACTGACGTCAAAATCAGGGATGTGAACCGAAATGGTACCGGAAACGAAATAACGGAAACGGAACAATATTTCCGAGGAACGTTGACGAAACGATAACGTTATTAAAAATATCATTGATACCGAAGACGAAAATGGAAACAATATTTTTCTAAAAATAACGGTATTTTTTCGGTATTTCCGTTACTCTGCGAGAAGTGCAAGTTCTGCCGGCCGAGTTTTGGTTTTTTCCCATATTTAAACTGAAGTGTGAAAATTTATGTTTTCATATTTCAACGGAAATACAGGTTTTGGGGTCCAAGGAATCCAAAAAGGTGGCTATAAATAACGTCTGTTCGTGGGTGCAACCCTTTAATGATTTTTTTAGGATTTGGTATGTGAAATTTGTTCTTAGGATAACAAAAACACTTTAAACCTTTTTAAAAATTAAGAAATCGAAGTATACGATCAACAATGCGTTTTCCGAAAGTTACGTAATTTTAACTACGCCTTGCAGATAGTTCTAGTTAAAAAAAATTATTTTCATAATTCTTTAAATAAAGTATTTATAGCGACTTTATTAGCGGTAGGGTGGGCTCATACCTTGCTTCCATGCGGTTTATTAGTCGAAATTATCGTAGCTAATTACAGATACAGTACGACAGCCAATCGCAAGCCAAGTTCAAATCACCGCTGGGGCGTCACCTTTTTTTTAATTCCTTTTTTCTTTCTATGTTTTGTTAAAATAATGTTATCGATATTTTTGACCACCGATACGATCCCGTTATTAAGTTTTTGTATGTATGCAATATTTGTATATTGTCATTGTACTTTCACGGCTCATGCTCTCTCAGTCACGCTTGTAGCTAGGAGCATGCAGATCAGGCACAGCGCGACAGGAGGCGACATAAATAGGAGCTTAGAAGTGCGCAAGAGGTCCCTTTTCGGTTCTTTTAGTACCCCGCGTGTAGATGTTAACTTTAATCATTTATTGGCGCGGAAGTATTCAAATCGTAAAAACTATGAGAAACTACCAAACGAGGTTGTTCGTCCATTTTTGTTTGGTCTATACATTCAACTCTGCAACGTACAAAGTTTTATTTGTTAATAAAAGAAATTGCATTTTGTTTCTTCAAAAAATATATATGTAACAGTAACGATATGTAACAGATACATAACGTTAAATATTTAACGTAACGATTTTGATGGCACCACAACGAAAACCTAACGGAAACGATATTCTTTTCGGTTCACATCCCTAGCCAAAATACTTGGAAAAATTGTGCACTCTGAAATAATCGTTGAAACTGTAACGTGAACTCAATTCAAAGAAGTTGTTTTTTGTCTCAAGTTGTTAAAACATTTACTCGTCATGTTGATATTTTTTGGTTATTGACCTTGCTTGGTTCTTGTTACAATACTACTGATAATTATTTAAATGGGTTCTTTTTACGTTACTGCTGATAATATATCGACCGGTCAAATTATTTAATTTTTACAGCTAGCAAATACAAAAAACAACCAATTTTCTTTAATTTAAATTTCTAATGTAAACAAATATATGAGAATGGACTTTTTAGTTTCGGAAATTAGAAGAGTATGGCAATTCTGGATAATTTTATAGACTTCAACAATTATTGAGTTTGATTTAATTGCCAATTTCCTCTGGGGTGCTCAAGCACTCGTAATTCAGCTTTTTAGGGGTGCTTGAGCACCCAAGCACCCCCGCAGTCGGGGCCTATGTATCTTAATATGAGTAAATTACATAAACTATTCCTTACACAACAGCTACAGCTAGTAAACGACGTTTTAGTAGAGTAAAATTGAATAAAAACCACTAACGTTCTACCATGAGCAAATATTTATTGTCCGCATTGGCAGATAAATTTTGACGTGGTATTAGACTACTTTAAATAGATTAAACAAAGAAAAATCAGCATTTACAAGTGTGACAATTTAAATTACAATGTTATTATGTATTTGTATTGTAATTGTATTTCTATACAAATTATACAATAAAACGTTTTACATGTTGTGTGAACAGTTTTGTTTATAAGAATTACTTTTGAAGAAACTCTTAACTTACCTAAATAATTTTTGTGACACAAAGGGCAACAATTGTTTTACTGTTAATGTATTTATAGGACAAGTAGGATATTTTATCACATTTCTTTTTGTGAGAGCGCCAAGAAATGAAAAAAACTACTTTTATACAGCAGTTTTTACAATTTTCTTCAAAATTTGGGGAGATATATGTTTGGGGCTCCCTAGAATAGTTGCTTTCTTGCACTGAAAAACTTGCCTCTCGAAATGATATAAGACAGCTACTTTTTTTAAACAATAAACATATTTTTAAAACAGCCTTCGATTGTTATACTTCGTAACTCTCATGCGGCTTTCAACCTCGCCAACTTTTACCGTACACCAAGTGAAAAAGTCAATATCCTGACTTTACCTAAAGCACATATTAGGAAGTACCTTGCCTTCCAGTTTTTGCAACAGCATTGCAGAAGTTGCTAATGCCAAAGTAGTCTGCCTCGCCCAAGCGGAAGGTCGCGAGGATCGTTTCGTAACTATACAATACACTATTCAAGGTATAGTCCATCTTCCTTGCACAATTTACGTTACACGATCCGTACCGAAAGAAAAACTTTTGATAAGAACTAGAAAATTGCTTCCTTGCGGTATTCTGTTTACCACTTAACGCTACTAGGTACTTGTTTAGAACAAACCAACTTCAATTATTGTTACCTTGTTAGCTTTACGGAGTAAGATTTTTACTGAATCATTAAACGTTCGGCAAGAAATATTAATACACAGGAGGAGGTCTTTGAACTATTTTTGCTCGAAATCGTAAAAACACTTTAGTTAAAGTACAAACAAATATAAATGGAGGTCCCCTGATCATATGAAAAATTTTCGAAGGGCCAGTCCGACCCTGTGATCGAATTATGGTTTGCAAAGAAATGGAACTAAACCTACACTTTAGCTTTACCTTGAACCAACAACAACTTAATTTTGTTACAAGGGGAGGCACATAAAAACTGATAAAAGCAATATCAAAGTTAGAAAGTTACTCATTAATTTTGGACTTCATCCAAACAACTCGCGAAAAGTTTGTTTTGCAAACACATAAAACACGTGCAATCTTTATGAAGCCTTCAAAAAATCGTAGCCCTGTAATTTGTGTGGCCTAAAAATACAGTTTAAACAGCGTGCACGCAAACGGCCAATTAATATAAAAAAAACCTTCGTACACAAAAAAGTAAATGTCGGTAGCAACAATTAAAGGCTGAAATTCTGGTTAAACTTAATTAAACTCATTGTGTGATTGTTCATGCCCATCTACAAAAAATTATAGGTGGAGCTTTAAGCTATGCATTCACGTATGGTCTGGTGTACGACAGGTTGCCTATGCGGCTGATAAACTGCAGTATGTTGTGGTGATTTTTGATTTAAATCTTACAGGCAATTACATTTCTGGTTTGAAACTGTGCTGAAATAGCTCGATTCATGAATATCGACTTGTTCACCTTGCACTTGAACTTGGCCTATTTTCACATTCACTCAAACAGAACGAAAAAGCGAAGTAATCCGTATCCCTATCCCATAAACCCTTCCAATTAGAGGGTAAAGTGGTAGTAGAACCGTACGAGGGTGGAAACTAGAGGCATATAGATAGCAGTTATTAAACTTGGGAGAAGTGGCAATAAAGTTTTGGGTTAGGGCTTTTCTAAGCTTACTGGAGGTCATTTTTTTTTAATAATTCGAGTTGAAATACGGATTTTCATAAGTATTTTTGTCAACTACAATTTGTATAAAATTTAAACGTACCGTTCACATAGTGAAATTAAACAAATTGATACTGAAATCATGTAATTTACTTAAATTTGATTAGTTAAAAATATTCTTCTAATTGTCAAAACAAAGCAATTCAGTTTCTTTTCTTTTGGCACTAATATAAACATATTTTTTACACAACCGTTAAATTAAAATCAATAAATAAAAAATGAATAATTCAAAATATTTTGAATAACAAAATAATTAAGTTTGATGTCAAAGTACATAATAAACCCATGCCGTATTTTCTATTAGAGTTAGACAAAGACATCAATACGAGAGCCAAAATAAACCGTAACAAATTGAAAACTGATTCAAGTTTACCTTACACAAATACAAACATAATTAAAATCGTGCTGCGAGTCTAAAGATGAATTGTACTTTCATCCTTTTATCGCAGGCAGAGATCGTTTTATTGAAAGCCCCTTTTTTAATAATAGTACCGCCAATTACCTACTGCAATTTTGATTTTAAAATTGCAATGAAGGCAAGATGGTAAATAAGTAGCTTCCTTTAACGATTTCTCTTTATTAATTTTCGTTACATTGTTTAATCATTTTCTTGTGGGTAAAATTCGCATTAGTTGCACTAAAATTTTGAAATTTTATGTGACTACTGATTTATCTCAGTATTTCTATTAATTTTTGTTTGAAAAAGATAGTTTTGTCGAAACTGTATATCTAACAGTTTTCAAAACACTGCAATGTTCTTTTAAAATCGAGTTACCATGAAGGTCTAAGCGTTTTCTCAAGATGTCTAAGTAGTTTCCACAAACTTCAAGAGCGAGTTCTCCACATGAAACAATGTAAAAGTTCCTATAAACATTAGGCCAGAAACGCTTAGTTACTGTCTCCGGAAGTGTGAAATTTCAGCAATTAAAATTATTGCCTCCTCGGGAGGCTGTAACTCCGTAAGAAAGCGTTTCAGAACCATATTTATACGAACATACTTTATTGTTTCAATCATCAAAATTTGTAACAACTTTTTTTTGCATCTTAAGAAACACTCGGACCTTCATAGCAACTCGATTGTTCATAAAACTTGAATTATCTCGAAAACTACTAGATATAGCGACAAGTGTACCTTTTTTGCCTAGTTTTGTATGGACAATAAGATTTTCTAGAAAAAACTTCAATAATTGTCAAGAATTTCCCGGGCGGCTCCAGTAAAAAATCGTTGTGGTTAGTCACTGGGAGGGTTAACAAAATGATGCCCCCCTTCCTCCCTCTAGGCTGAAATTTTGTGTTAATAATCAGAAACCACTCGTGTTTGGTATCGTAAGAAAGCTCACAATAGCTGCTTGAGAAATATGTAAAATGCTTTATTTGAACTATAATTTTATATACCAGGACCGTATTTGTTTGATTTACAACACACGGGTTTTCAAAAACTCATATTTCAGAGAGCCTATATTAAAATTACAGCAAAGTCATAATATACACCTAATAAAACGTAATTTTTTAACTAAGACTTATGTACCTTATTAGCATTCAAGTACAGGGGTGGCTCGTTAGGCGAAAGTAAAAAAACTCAAAATCTTAAACTTATTTCAACTCATTCAAATTTGGCATAATTTTATAGCCTTTAATGTGTATATTCGTAATATGCTCGCCTTTTTTTAGTTTTGGTTGAATTTGAAAGCACAGGACCGTAATAACGCAATTTGCTTTTTTGGCTTTTTTTTAAAATTCAGCATTTTTAAGTATCTAACTGCATTCGTGCAAAATGCATTAAATGTAGGTTAGAGAGCGGATTTTTTTACGATACATTGTGATTGCTTTAGCTTTGAGCGTCTCGCAGAAACTTCCCGTTTACTGTCGTTGAGTGCAAAATGTCAAACAGATGTCAATCAGAAGTTCTCAAATCCACAAATGTTCATTTTTTAAATCTTTATTACATATAATTTCAATGTTTTTTAACGTTTTTGGAATGCAGATGGTTTTTCGAATGCAGGATCGTATTAAGGTAAAATTTCACGTTAGTCGCTTCTTAGTGCATATCCACTTGGAGTGGAATACCAGAACTGAATAAATATTTTTACTACTTTGTAAATAATTTTTAAATGATGAAATTTGACTTTTTTTATCATTTCGTATGCAAAAATTATGGTTAGAGCTTGTTCACAAACATTGACATGTTGCGATGTAAGGTAATGTTTTTTTATTTATAAGTTCGAGCTTTACTTCGTTGAAGTTCATTTTAATTGTAAATTCTTAACAACAAGTTTTTTTATTGTAGCTTTTTACGTACTTTAACGTGTTTACACACCATTGAAGTTCATTTTAATTTATTGTAAATAAAATAATTCTTAACTTCAACACGTATCTTATTATAGCCTTTTACGTATTTCAACGTGTTTACTTACACGCCATTATCAAAGGAAAGATTAAAAGTAAACAGTTGGTGTTGCTATAGGAACAATCAATCTTCATAACTTGATCTTGGTTTTCTATATCTGCGTCGAGATGACTTGATTTCTCATTCCAAAACGTCCAATAACGGTGAATTTTGAAATCAATTTGCTCATGCATAAATGTTTGTGAATATCAAATGCTTCTAGTATATCCAACTTACGTTTGTCATCAGAAAAGTTTAAAAAATTTATAGTGTTATTATGTCTTCGAATCATTGTGTTCCAAACCGGATTGTAATTTAGATTTGTGGTTCAGGAGATTAAACTACATAGAAAAAGGGGCATTGGAACGACTACCTCCTTAAAACCACAAAATTATGTGTTTACACAAGACCTCGTTCGCATTATTTTGATGTAAAAGTCCTTTTTTTAAATTGCCATATAATTAAAATATTATGAAAAACTTTTTATTGCAGAAATTTTGATCGATTTCTTAGTATAATTATAATAGTTTAATACATATAAGCTCTCCCCATATTCTACGCCTCTAATTCTCGTTACAGACACCACAAATATTGATTGAGGGCGTAATAACGAGCGTAACAATAACGGTATTAATTTTTCTTTTTAATAATAGCTTTCAGGTAGGTCTAGCAGTGACATGCAAAATAACTAATTTCATTTGTGCCTGTAAATAGCCAAGTTCAACCACTTCCTGGTTTATATTTGCATAATTCTAGATGCGCGTTGAATATATAACTAGGCAATTATGTACTTACAATTTGCATGTTAGAGTAGGCACATTCTTGAACATAATAGTGCAATATGCAATGAGAATGTGTGGTAGGTGCATAAAGATTCAAGTCGTTACTTTATGCTGTGATGTGCCAGAATAATGGACTTACCTTGCTCTCGCAGACTTTGTGGCAGACGTATTTGCAAACTGAAACAATATTTTTTTATTAGTTAAGGTCCAATTTCTAAAAAAGAAATGTTTCTTTAGAAAAACACAATAGGTTGTTCATCACATCGAACAGGTCTACTTCTAAAATAAACAGAACAACTTCAGAGCAAGGCAGGCACAAAAAGGAATATGTAATTACATGCTCTGTTACTAAAATAAAGCGATCTGTTTCATTTTAGAAGACAATTAATTGATAGTTTCTTACATTAAAATGTTATAAGTACATTGCAGTAGAAAAGTTTTAATTCCTTCTTCCTAGTGCATCCCTATTCCTGAAAAAGAATATAATAGAAGCGAGGGAAAGTGTTCATACTTTATGATAAAAAGGTTTGCTACGCCACTGGTTGCATTGGTATCATATGCTTTATATTTAAAAATTTAAACATTATCGAAATGTCAAATAGATTTTAATAATATTGTCTGGAATTACACTTTGAAAGTGGTGAGAACCCCATAAATGCGGGATGATTGTTTTAGAACCTAAAGGAGCGTTCTAGAGCAGTGTTTCTGAAACATTTCTCATAAACTACACTATATTTTTTAAATTTCTTTGAAGTACCTCAATAAAATTGTATGTTCATTCAAATAGGGTTACACTTTTTAGTTTAACAAGTTTTATATATTCAAATTGATAGTACATATTTTGAAAACAGATAGCTGATCAAAAAAACTGTAGGAAAAATCCATATAGGCATAGATCCGGAAATGCTTCGTTACGGAGTTACATCCTCCCGAAGATGCAGAGGTCTAATTACGCAAATTGTTATCTCCTTCATAAATAAGGTTATTTGATTCAAATTGTGTACGGCTAATTTGCTATTGATGATTAATATTTTCACTCGTTTAAATCCTTTAACCAGGAGTGAACCTGTGATTTTTTAACAATATATTGATAAAAACCGATATATCGAGTAACGATATTTAATTTAAAAAATATCGATTTATCGATAAATATCGAATAACAACATTATTTATTTATAAAATATTGGTATGTCGATAAAAATTGATGTATTGGTAAATTCGACATCAAACTTTTCATATCGCGCATCCTTATCTAAATCAGAGAATTTATAATTATGGTTTCTTCTGTAAATATAAATACATTTATAAATATCAAAAAATATAGATAATAGAGAAATATTGTTTAAATATTAATTTATGGATAAAATAATATCGATTGATAGATATCGATAATTTTCTAATAGGTATCGACATTTTGTTATTATTTTATTATATTAATTTCGATATCGCGCATCGAGTAAATGTCAAGGAAATTAATGCAATTTTGTTATAGAAACGTACCCCTCTGAATGCTTTCGCGTACTCCCGAGGGTACGCGTACCCTAGTTTGAAAAACACTGTTCTAATAGAGGATTCCAGTTATTCGCGAGAATGACCCATTTCTAGATAAGCCAGGAAGGCATAAATATAAGAAGTGCATGCGGGAAGAAGATTTAATGACATAGTTATTGGATGACTAAAACTGGTGAATTAAAAAGCGCGCGTCGGCGGGCGGTACGAAAATGTTTATACGACATATTTCAATTACAGTATTTTATTGAATTGTGTTTTAGTTGTGCGGGGGTGTTTACTAATTAAAATCATTAGTAAATTGACTTTTAGTAATTATATTTCGCGACACTTTATTAATTTATTTTCTATTGTAATTTGTTAAATAAAGCCGTTTTAAAATTAGTTTGTCTAATTTTCCGGTACAGCAATCTCGTAAAACCGCTATAACATGAAGTTTGTGACATTTGCGTTCGTCATAGTTATACAGGGTATTCATTTGTAAATTTTCCATCCGTAATATTGAGAGAAACAAAAGAGATACGGTTTGTGGCAGCTTTTTTGGTTCCAAAGGAGAAACATTTTTCGGGTATCGATGCTGGATACCAATTTACCTGCCCTTCCCCGTTCACTCAACCTTAATACTTGAATAGTACACCCTAAAGTAGTCTTTTGGCGCAAAGAAAATTAAAATCGGTCGATTCGTTCTCGAGTTATTAATTATAAAGTATTTAATAAAAATTGTGTATTTGTCTGTCGATTCTGTCGTTGCACAGTAGTTAGTCATTACTTTAAAAGTGTTTAACACGTTAGATGAAAGAGTACAATTAATTTTCAATTACGGAGCCGAGAATCAATGTGTTTGAAGAACAGCGGCTGCTTTCAACCAAAGGCACCCAGATAAA
This sequence comes from Ctenicera cuprea, assembly GCA_958336395.1. NCBI lineage: Eukaryota > Metazoa > Arthropoda > Insecta > Coleoptera > Elateridae > Ctenicera > Ctenicera cuprea. The sequence goes on along the minus strand of OY284487.1, from coordinate 15,043,011 downwards.
AATGTCTCGCACGCATACGTTTTGAAACGTGTGAGAAATTTTGTGGAAAGTGGGCCTGTTGGGAATAATAAACGTGCAGAACTTAAAGTGTTAAACGAGGAAGGAGCGCTAATTGAAGTTTCGGAACAGTGCAGCAAATCCTACTAGCTTATTACGCCAGGTTTCTGCTGTGACTGGAATTTGGCTCGGTCTACCAGGAATTACACTAAGATGATTCTTTGATGAGAATTTAGTTTTGTGGGAAAATTAGTGAATAGGTAAACAATGATCCAAATTCCTTAAAAAATATTTGCTTTTCCGATGACTGGGGGAAATTTACTTCAATATGCTGCAAGATGCTCTAAAAAAACAACATGACAGACATGCATGAAGACCTTTACTATCAGCAAGATGGAGCTCCTGCACGTATTACACGTCCGGCATTGGTTGAATGATAAATTTCTTATTAAGGCAAAAAAAAGAGCAATTGAGTGACCAGCTATATCTCCAGATCTTACCCCACTAGGTTTTTGTTGCGGGGACACTTAAAATCTATAGTTTACAAGACGCTCGCAGTGGATATTGTAGATTTAGGAAATAGAATAAAAAGGGAGTGCCTTGAAACATTTTAAAAGGTTACAGTTGAATTTGAAAACAGTCTTTACTATTTTTTAACAAATAACAGCAAACATTTTAAACATTTACTGTAGTGTTGAAGAAGATGCTTTGCACTTTGTTACTAAAATAATTATCCAACGTCTTGAAGCATGCCATTTCTTTCAAAATTTTCGCAATCATTTCATCTTTACTTCTTTGCTGTAGTACTATGTGTGAGTATATATTTTCATTTCCCTTTGTAATTTTGAACCAAAACCAAAAATTTCTGAGTAAAACCACTTCTAAGGCAAAATATTTCTTGTCGTGACGCCTACAATCTCACATACATCGTGATATTTTCTACAAAATGTTGCTGAAGGCTATCAAAACATGATTACATAGAAAGAACACTGTCTTCCTTAAACAAACCCCTTATCGTCTTTAATAGAGCTTCCTCAATTACATACACGCACTGAAAAAAAAAAGAAGCTTTTCCTGAAGCATGTTACTGCCTAAAGCTGCATGAATTAAGCAGTTTAAAATCATTAATATTTCAAGCAATTTTCCGCATCACGGAAGACTTGCGATTACTTAACAATTGATGATACCTTTCAAAGAGTCTACAATTTGCATATAAAGTAAAGGTTGCGTTGGTAAAGCCAAAAAGCCGGGAGTAATCATTCATATCATTGTTTAGGTTAATGAGAAATTGTATTGTTATACAGTGCTGACAGTCTACATTATTCATTATTCGAATCAGCATTAGTTACAATCAACACAGTAACATTGCAAATAAACTTATTCGAGACCACTAAATTATACGACAATTACTAAGGTGTGTATAATAATAACAATACGGTTATATCCACTACTCAGACTTAATTAATAATAAGCTTCAAGTCTAGGGGCTCTGTACTTTTTAAACTTTTTCTCTTATAAATTGCACCTCCTTTAAATAACATCCTGTACCGACTTATACCTTCACAATTAATCACGCACCTACCTACACTTTAATGTAAATAAGAAACTTTTTTGAAGCTTTAAGTGAGCAACTCCGCCTGGAGAAACCGAAGCAGTTCATTCTCCGCGCAAAAATTTCCATTAATATTTGCAAAGGGTGTTTACATGTAAAACGTAATGGACTCGAAGTGGGAAGGCGTCCTCATTTCAATGGAAAAGGGGAGCTAAAACCGAAAATTCGAAAGAGATACTTGAATTTTAGCGAATATTGGTTTTGTACTGACAAGGGATTCTAATCAAGGTTTTAAATTCAGAGAATAAAGAAAAGTTTAGGGAAAATTAGAAAATCGGTTTGAATGGACTGGAAAAAATCTAGTGACGTTAGCATTTTATGTCTGCTAAAGTGAATAGGTTCAGATTTTGTCAGATACGGAATAAATTGAAAAATTTTTTGTGCGAATCTATAAAAATTATATAGGCTGTTGAAGAAAAATGGTACCAAAATTTCAGAGGCATGTAGTGCCCATAAAAACAAACAAACACTCAACAAAGATAGGTCCTAAAATTATTTATTTACGAAATATGAACGTTCAAAGGTGATGCTTAAAACGCTGTATAAAATCAAATTTTCATGCGATTACACACATTAAAGTTCTATGTTTCACATTACTTTGGGTTTGAAAACCTTCGATCCTCTTTTCTGAACAACTTTTACTGGAAATTCTTTACACTTTTTTTACTAAAATATGTTAATATAACCATACAAAAATACACAAAAAACATAGTGCTGAAACTCGTTTAATCTAACGGTTTTCAAGATAATTTAATTTTTGTAAAAAAAATCGAGCTTCCATGACCGTTTGTGTTTCCTTTAAGATGCGCAAAAGAAAAGCTTTGAGGAAAAGTTTTCCGCATCAAAACAATAAAAAAAGGCTCCTACAAGCATGCGCCAGAAACGTTCCCTTATGGATTATAGCCTCTGAAAGAGAGAACACTTTAGGCTGTTGATACTGCAGGCTGTAACTCCGTAAGGCAGTGTTTCCAGATACGTCTTTAAGGTACTTTTTTTATTGCTTTGATGTGTAGAACGTTTGTTCAAAGTTTGTACGAACTATTTGCGCATTTGAAGGAAACACGTGGTAACTTGTTTCTTACAAAAAGGAAATTACTGTTTCAATAAACAATTTTTTTGTACAAAAGTACCAGTGTCCCTATTTATTTCGCTCCTTAAGAAAGTTTTCAAACGAAAACTAGTGTGAAACACAGAACTTTAATAAGTATAATCGCATACAATATTTATTTATTTTATACATGGTATTTTCATGATTAACATACAGGGTCATTCAAATTCGACCCTCACCATTGGGATCTCGCTTCTTATAAATTGCTGCAAAGTTGCGGAATTTACGCTGATTAATAATGTAACAAGAAATGGCGTAGCTGCTTTTGCTTCAGATATAAGAACAGAAATTAAAAAAATTAGTTTTGTTTTTTGCTTTCATCTACTTTATCAACAGAAATTTAAAAAATCTGAAAACACTTTTCTACAGCAGTTTCTTTTTCTGCATATTGTTATCTAATCAGATTCGAACTTAATTTTTTTTTAAATATTGTAAACCTTTCGTTTTTTCTCCATTTTGTAGCATTAATTATTCTGGTTTCAAAAATGTATAACACTTTAGCATTCACATTTCATTTTCGAACAAAAATATGCAAATTAGAAAAAAAAAATACAAATAAACGCTTCCATTGCGGTAAGAAACGCAAATATTTTTTGCAGTTTGGAAAGATCAAAGTGACCAGTACAACTCGATACTCGATAAATAGCTTGCTGGCTACTAACTTATTTCTATGAAAAATGTAAAATAGTTTCATCACGTTTCTCTTCGTTTGGTAAACCATTTGTTTTAGAATTACATCGTTTTTTGTTTTAAAGCTACCACGCTTGATCCATAATAATAATTTTCTAATTTTTATTTTTGTATGAGACCATGAAAGTTTTATATCACCGAAACTAGAAAAATTTTCTCTACCTAACTGCATAAGGAAAGTTAAGACTGTTCTCGTGGCGGTTGTTCGGCAGCTTTTTAATAATAAAAGCGTCAAACTATCGCGGCTATAGTAATAAATGCTGTTTTTAATAAAATAGACACATTTCCGACCCGTTTGAATTAAAGTACGCCACAAATAACCAAATTGTAACAACAGTAGGGCCCGCCGTCGTGTTATAGTTATAAATTGTGCCGAGATGAAAGCCCGTCGTTTTGGTATGATGAGACATTAGGGATTTAATACATAGATAGATGTAATATAATAAATAGAAGTCTAAAAGTGCCTTTCCGTGCCACCAGAAGGGACGGCGGAGCCGACGTAGGTTCACAATGGTTTGATGTTCAAATCTAGTACGCCAGTTTGTTAAAAATTTCCTTCCTAGCAAAACCCGCAGTATCGCCGCCAATGAATTGTGACGAGAAATGATATTGACAATTTAGTACTGTCATTTTCAAAGCCTTTTACTGTCGTTTTACTCTAAAAGAATATACCGTACACTATAATAATTGGAGGGTCCATTAAAGACTTGCTAAACCCGCCCCTAAGTATAGAATATCGCGTGCAAACTTTTTCGGCTGCCGCGCCGTTTAGACAAGCTAGCTTGTCACAAGTTTCTTGTTTCTTCTGAAGTTCGAGACTTTTATTGCTATTCTCTATTTAATATACCTTTGGTTACGCCAGAGTTTAAAACATTCACGAGTATCGATTATTATAAATGGAAGATAAATTTTACTACCACTATAATAATAGTACGGCATTACTGTTTCTTACACAAAATTGATAATTACATTTTTTATGAAAATGTTCTATAAACGCACATAATTTTGAAAGAAAGTATTCTTCCTAGCCACATATTTTAAGTGAATTGAGGCAGATATACAGTAGAAAAAACGTATTTGCTGACTTTTTCTTCAGATAACAAAAACGTTCTACTTTCCAGTATTGTAAAAAATCCTTAATGATAGACCATCATGTTCAATACCGCTGTAAATGTTAAAATTTGCAATTTCCGATGATGATGCGGTACTCCTTCGCCATTAAGCACTTAAACACAAAGCCGCTCAGACATGCACTTGAAACGCATTTTCCCATGCATTTCATTCACGCGCAAAAAGATAATTACAAGTTACAAAACAAGCACGAGGGGAGAAACTCGCGCTATTAATAAGAGTATTAATCATACCTCGGTGTGGGTGTTATTTTTCATCAACAGAAACCGCTAAAGAATTATTTTAGAAATTAAGTTGTGATTGTGAAAATTTGATTAATGAATTTACCGCGGAGTTCATGAAGTGTGACGGGTTGATAATTAAAAAGATATCAGAGTTGGGATTGGGAAACTGGACAAACTATTGGAAAGATATTATGAAATGATTGATTTGTTTTTTATGAGCAGATGTAGACCGTAATAAATTCTGAATAAATCTAAGTTTACATAATTGCTTATATTGAAGAAATTGTTATGTTTAATTTATTATGGACAGAAAAAGCTGGTTGACTATATTAGGATAAAAAATCAATTTAAATAACTTTTTGACTTACCTCTGCAGCAGGACCCTTGGTTGAGAATGGGCTGGTGGCACAAGTGACATGGTCTTGGTTTCTTGAACACTTTACATCGAAATGCATGGCTTGGTCCTGCTGATGTTTCAGGCTGCAAATAAGAGGAAAATAAAGTATACAAAAATAAAAAGATTTCTAAATTTTTAGAATTTCTGCGTTGGTATTATTTAGAATTTATTGAACGTTTTATTATGCACTTATATAAAAATGGAAAAATGTTTAGTCTTATCATACTTACAGTATTTTTAAGTTTATTATTTAAAAAAATCTTTTGTAGTTACTTTAAGATCAGAATACTAGCGACTTTTCGCAGTACTCGCTTAGACTAGGAACGCACACAAGTATACAAGTCTAGTTAGGCAATCAGGTGTAATAAGAAGCCGAAAGTAAAAGCATAAAATAATTTCCTATATTTACGCTTATATATATGCTTAATTTTGTACTGGCCTCCGTAGATTAAATAAAAGACGTAAATTTTCACATTTAAAATTGGTCACAGGAGAATTACGGAGGCCATTTAAAATATTCAAGTTATAGCACCCCCTTCAATCTTTTAAGTTAAGAAAATTTTAAATCGTTTAACAATTTTATCAAATTACATTTTTAAAGATTCTAGAAATTCACAAAGTTCTTGATCCAAGAGGAAGAAGCCCACGCCACTTCAGGGGCATCATAATCATAACCACAGCGCGGCCGCAGCGGTGTGCTGCATACTGTACTGTAAGCAGCTAACCGAAATTTTTTTATGAAAATAAATCGATTTTTGATTTTAGGGAAATAGATTTTTTCGTATTGCGAAAAAACGAAAGACCAACGAGAAAATGTGTCAGCCAAAAATTGGGTGGAAAGAGGACAATTAACCCCCCTAAATATTGCCGCAACTAAAAATTAAGTTGTGAATCTTATTTTACTATCACTCCTAAACAACTTAGCTTCAACAGAAATGCTTTATCGCTGCCCTTTTACCACGTATACGTAATTTTCAAAAATTCATAGAAGGTGTCACAGAGAAATTGACAAACAACGATATTCTTTACGTCTCCAAAATGTTGAATATATTTTTCACTCGATTTTTCGTTCTTTCAAGAATTCTCTTAGATAAAAACATTTTCTTTCTCTAGGGCTATTATAATCCATCCATACATATATAAAAGCTCAAAGGGTATTTTTCTCCGGTTCCTCAAGCGGCTACCGCTTCACCAATTTGGAACATTTTTTTCAATGAAAGGTTTCTATCCTCAGATGGAACATGAAACATTTTTATATTTTTATTCTACGTCGATTTTTCAATAATAATTATTTTAATTTATATATAAAAGTCTGCTAAACGCGCTTTACTTGAGGCGACATCTACACCAACGCCGCGTCTCCTCATGGAACTAATGCATCACGTGACTTAGCATTTAGCCGGCTCAGTCAACGCTCAGTCTGTCAGTGCATTGTGCGCTGGGGTAACACTAGTAGTTACTTTAAGTCGATATGACAACCTGAATTTGAGTGTTACGGCGCTAAAGTGAAAATCGAAGCGGCCGCTATTTTAAAGCTAGAAGATTCGACCAAAAAAAGCATTCGGTTTACCTTAGAGTCTTCTATCAGATTCCGCTTAGAAATTCACAAAATTCAACTTGCAATAAATTTTATCAAAAATACATGTGTAACCTCCGCTTTCGCTTTCGAATTTTTTTAAATTTTTATCAAAAAATTTATTTTTTGGATTTCTCCAATTTCCAACGCTTATTAAAATTAGGGCTTTCAACGATTATGAGCAGTTATGAGCGCTGCTGGCAACCGCAGTTTTAAATACGTCTACCAGTTATCCGGGTCATGGCCGATTTTATCGATGATTATTCATGAATTAGTAACCGCTAACAGGTCACGAAAACATGTCATAATCGTCCGGTTACAAAAACCGCAGGAGCTCGGCTTTTCCAGAAACCGGTTTACGATTTCAAGTAACCGGAAAAATAATTGCAAATTGACAGCTTTAATTGACATCTGACCACCTGTTCAGGAGGCGACACCCATTCACCCACATTTCCACACCCCTGCCAACGGGCAAGCATTAAAAAATATTTTTGCCGTTCCTGGAGGTCCATAACAAGTATTTCCGTCAAAATGCCGAAATCTAAAATTTTTATGAAATCAAAACTTTCCTATAATGAAAGTACAAGAGAAAGTAAAAACATATCTTCCGTTTTTAGAAACTTATTTTTCAAATCAATTTTAATTATATTTGGGCAGCTATTCGAAATTTCATTAAAATGGTTTGAGTAGTGATTTTAAGATTTCGATTCAATGGACATACAAACCGAGATTTTCAAAATCCGTTGTTTGGGTCCTTAAAAAGTCCAAAACGTGTTTTCCGGCAAAATCACAACATCAATTTTTGCTTACCTATACTTTCAGTATTAATTTCATGCAAATTTCAGAAATTGAGATTTTGACGGAAATACACGTTTTGGACCTGCAGGAGCCCAGAAAGTGGTTTTTTAAAAATGTGTGTGCGCGCTCGGTAATTCCCAAACGGATGGTCCGATTTCAATGAGTAAATAAGCTTTTCAAAAAAATCCGAAACCGGATGCGGAATTTAGGCATATATTTTTCGGTCGCATTTTTTTCGGAAAACGAATTTCCTAAATCTGAAACGGAAATCTTATAGAAGGCCTTAGGGCAGATCCAAAGCTTTATCCCGAACTTTCTAGCTTCAAAATGGCTGCCGTTATGATTTTTTGAACATTTTTACTTTAGCGCATTATTACTCAAAAATAGATTGACAGATTGGGTTCAAATTTTCTACCATAATAGCTCTATAGGGACACAATGTTACTGTACACAAAAGTTGTCGAAAAGCGTATTGCTCACCTTGCTTATTTCTATATGACGCCTTTTATACATTTTTCAAAATTTGAGTTTTAACGGCTATTGATTCAAAAACGCGTTATGTATGACATCGGGATGTAATTTGATACTAGGAATGACCCAGGGGCACACAATGTTACAAGCTAGAGGAACATTTGGAACTACTAAAACTGTCAAGTGAAAAAATATCAACATTTTAACATTTTTTCAAAAAAATATTGCTCAAAAACTAGACACACGTATTCTTATAGGGATGAGCTCCAAATTCATTCATGTCCCAGTTTGCTAAGCTACTTTGATTGTGATCGCTTGTATGAATTTTTGAAGATTGAAAATTCACGCAACTTTGTTTAATAAACGAGAGTTGACAAACAATTTCTGTTACAGGTACATACGTACGACGTGTCTGATGGTGCCCTCAGCTATGATGTCCCGGAAGTGAATATACAAAAGGTCGGTAGATGAATCATTGTTGTTTGATGTAATAGCCGCAACGAGAGAATTTTTTATTACCTCTCAGAGATGTATCTGGTAATTTCTCGTTAAAGGTTTAAAGCCCAGGAAGGTAAAATGCAAGTAAAATTAAAAACCAAGTTTCGCATATTTCGTTAGGAATAAGCATTTTAGGTTTCAAATAACTTACAACTCACGCAAGCTAATCTTTACGAGTTAAAATTGTTTCTTATCAGCAATTTCTATTGAATCCATGTGGCTACAGTCCGTACTTTTAAGCCTTACTGGTAGAGGCAAGAGGCAACATCTATAGTCACTATTGGTGCGTAAAACCTTTATACAAAAACACTTTTGAAAATACGATAAGTAACAATTTCTATAATATAGGAAAGTCCAGGCGAAGTGGTTTGCTCATTGTTCAGCTTCACAATATATTCCAATTAACATAAATATGGGAAAATAAAATTGTGAAAACAGTTGTGTTTTATTGCCAAGTGAAAATATTTTTCTTTAGAAAATAAAACTTAATAAAACTTAATAAAACTGGGCTTTTGCAAAATGACAGATATATCTGTCTAAAAAATATTAAACTAGGCATTTAAAGCCGTAAAGTTTCTAGATTTGAAACATTGATACATAAATCACGTTAAATTCTGGGAAATTCAAACTTTTAATTAAATATGATATTCAAATGATGAAACCTGTAAATTTCTTAAGAGTAAATTAACAGCCTTTAAGGTAAATTGTCGGGTTTTTAAACGTTTTGAAATTTAACAACGCTAATGAATGTAATTTAGCTTTTGTGGTATGTCGGAACAACTGGTGAAATTTGGTTTTATAATTAATTGTACACATTTTGAGCCGTACTGCTTAATACTCGTATATTAAGCATTTTTAAAGAAATTCCTAAACATTTCATAATTAAACTGTTCCCATGCTTGATTTTGAACTAAATCATAAACTATTCGAACAAATTCCTTATTTTAGTTCACAAACCTAGAAAATTAATTTCATAGTAGCTTATAAAGCAAAAACGATCCAGTTTTAATTAAATTGGTCTCGTAGGACAAACCAATTTTGAATATTCGTACACGAAGCAATTTTCCACCCCTATTAGTATTTCAGTTGAAAAAGCGGGCCTAGACCAATATTTTATTTAGGTTTACTGTGCGGGTGCCAATTTTATGTGGTGTCATAAAGGCGTTTCATGGCGGAAATAAAATCGTCGTAGGTAATTCAGTGTTGGCGAGCTACTTTATGGGTCAATCACGTATGCATTACCATTCGATTCGGTGTTTAAATTACAAATGGAACTAAATCAATATTAAGTCTTCTCACGCACCACTGCTCATCAATTAAAGTTGATGAAAGGATTGTTGGTAACTGGACCGCAAGCTCAAATAAACAGGCATGGGCGCAAAAACGTTGATTCAATTTGAGTAATGAGCGCCACACATTGCCCTATTGCTTAACCTCCGCGTTTGCTTATTAGCTCAATGCACTCCAATAGCTTAATTCGATTAATTGCCATCACATTTCTCGATATAACTCGTTTATCAATAATTTCTACTGCTTGTGTGGTGTTTTTGTTAATAAATGCATTGAATGTTCGTTCAATCATACACATAAGGTTAAGGGCAGGCCGCAGGCAGTTTTGAAATGATGAGACGGCTCTCTATAGTACATCTTACAATAATGTAAAGAAAATGATAATTAACACTGGTTTCAGTCCAGTTGTCATTCTATTCCTATTATTAAACAGTCAAAATTAATTTGACACCTTTGTAATTTTAAGTGCATATTATTTAAACAAAATTAATATTTCAATTATAACATCAAATTCGAACAAACATTTACTACATGAACATAGAACAAAGTTAACAACTTAAACAGATTAATTCAAAGAAAGAACGAGGGTTTTCGTGCTAGACATTTAGAATTTTGTGGTACGCGTAGAGACGGGGCCGGAGAGTTGCGTGTCCTGTGGTGGTTCTGGCGGACACTGAGTTTGCAGTGCTGTGAAGCTTCTCCGAGACCTGTCGCAGCCGCTGCTAATTAAGTTTGCATAACAGCTGCTATGCAGGATGGTCGAGGGCATACTTTAATCACGTCACAGTTCTTGGATGTATAAAACCAATATAATCAAACATAAAATAAAATCAATTCTTGTTTATTATAATATAAAATAGGAATCCATATCTTATTATTTTTATTGTTTTCTAAACATAAATTTATGACATTTGTATTGAATTTTATTTTAAATTGTGTAAGCCTATAGAGCTCAGGATGGGTTATAATATTCAAAAGTTCAAAGAATGCTGAGATCACCTATATAGGAATTTTGGAAATTGTATTTTATTACTCAATAAGTGGGGGAGGATACAAAAATTTAATTTTAGCTAAATTCAATTAATGATGACGACATTGTAGTAAAAGCAGTTCAACGGTAATTTAGTATTTTAATAGACTCTACCATGTCCTTCGACAACTTTGTCAAAATTCTTCAATTAGATTTTTTGAGATATCAATATAGTTGTCGATTCTTAATATTCTATATTATGTACTGCTATTTCATTGATGCTGCATGTTATAATAATTTAATTACGCATTTACTATTTCCATTTACATAACTGTTTAATCGAGACGTTTGTAAAAAAGTAGACCAAGTATTCGCTCCTCTTGAGTGAAATGCAATGTGTTCGCCAAACAGTGGAGAAATAGAGCAAAAATGAAAAATTACTATTAGATTATACCCCGTGAAAGGAAAAGTCGCTATAAGCTTCTTTGGGACTCTGCATCGCATGGGAGTCCTAAGTCCCCCAACAGCCACTAAAAGATATTAATGAAAAGTGATAGAAAAAAATGTTGATACTGTACTGTTTCAGTATTTGCCTTGTGGCCTAGGAAAAAACGGAAAAACATGAACCAGGACAAACGGCCGGAGGATCAAACCCTAGCACGTCAAGAGTTAAGCTAACCAACACCAAAAAATTGGAGAGCGGAGAGAGACATTTTCTTTAATAAATTGTGGCCATAAAAGCAGTTTTGTTTGCTCAACTCAAATTATGATAGATTTTAATACTTTTACATCAAAAATGTATGTAGCTCCTATGCTGCTGCACTAAGGTAGATTTTACAACAACAAATTTGCCTGCCATTTTGAAGCTAGAGAATTCGCAAATAAAGCATTCGATTTAACGTCCCTCCTGCTTTCATATTTACAAAACTTCGTTTTTTCTACATCATTCAAAAACTTGCGTATGTTCTGGTTTCTGTTTTTTTTAAACATTATGCGATTATTGTTTAATATATTCTTACCTTTTTAGTTTCTTTAAAATTTGAACACACTGCAGTTATATAAGGGAAAGAGAGAAGAAAAATAAAGAACCACACCCACGCGTCAATGTAAGGCAGGAGAGGTGAGGACCGTTACAAGAACTTGAAAAATACAGCACCCTTCCACACAAGTGACTTAATATCAGATACGTATTTCGATAGCAAAGCTATCGCCATCAGTGGTAAACTGACATTATCAATTTACCACTGCTGATGATAGCTTTGCTATCGAAATACGTATCTGATATTGTTACTTGTGTGGAAGGGTTCTCTTATTTTCGAATGCTGTTATTCTACAGTTCGAGTGTTTTTAGTTCAGGATATAAGTTGGGTAGGGAGTAAAAAAACACACACCAAAGAAGGGAGGGAGAAAAGATGAAGAAAAAGAAGAACGGGGGTGGTGAAGGGCGGAAGTAATGGTGGGGGGGGGGGGGAAGAAAGTAGAACGAGGAGAGAAAGAAAAAGAAAAGAGGAGAGATGAAACATACGCACGCATGCATTTAGTTGCCCACAGATCGTCCAAAACACTTTTTGTTTGGTTTCCTTGAGCTTCAACACGTATTTGTTTCTAAGGTCTCGAAATCGAAAATTTTCATAGAAACTGTCCTACATTGTAAGGGTATGTGCGACATTAAAAATTGTTTTCAACAATTTAAAAAACAATACTGAGGCTTGAGGAACCCAAAAAATATATTTTTTCTCTAATGTACGATGTTTAAAGCATTGGAAGATAAAAAGGGAAAGCATTAAAGAAAATTATATTGTAATAATTTACCTCCACATAATTGTATGAGAAGACCTAAACGTTATTATCCTCAGTTATATTTTGAATGCTTAATTAACTATATTCATGTTAGTTAGAAATGTATGAGTCAACCCTCTGCGCTTTCTATCTCCGATGAGCCATAAAAAGGCATTATATTTGAAAAACAGTGAACACCACAGGGGAGCTTTAGCGTTAGGGTATAAGTCAGCCTGCAGCCCAACCCTATTTTTATTATTATCAAAACTAAACGAAAAATATATGATCGAGTGACATCGATGGCTATGGATGACGGCTGTTTGCAAATTTAAAAAACCCTATTTTTAAACGTGTTTATATCGTAATTTAAAAAAATGATTGTTACTGCTAACTGACAAAAAAAAACTAAAATTTCAAACGGTTTGTGCTTTATTACATACCTACTCCTAATTAGTAATTCGTGGTGCATTGACTTTACTGTCGATTTTTACTTTCCTATACTTTCAGTATAGGGAAGTATTGTTTTCATGCAAAATTTCAAAATCGAGATTTTGACGGAAATACATGTTTTGGGCTTCCAGGATCCTAAAAAAGTGGTTTTTAAAAAATGTCTGTCTGTGGGTGGGTGTGTGTGTGTGTCTGTCTGTGGGTAACGCTCATATCTCCGGAACGGCTGGACCGATTTCGATGTGCTTTGGAATGAGGAGGTATATCAAAAATTCATCGACAAAATAAGCTTTTAAAAAGAATCCGAAACCGGAAGCGGAAGTTAGACATGTTTTTTTGGTAGCATTTTTTTCAGAAACTGAATTTTGGAAATTTTAATAGTGGAGATTAAAGAAGGCCTTAGGACAAATCAAACGATTTTTTACCGAACTCTCTAGCTTCAACATGGCGGCCGCTACGAATTTTTGAAAATTTCGACTTTAACGCCCATTTACTCAAAAACCAGTTGTTTGATTGGGATCAACTACATCTTGTTTGGTAGCCCCTTAATGGTACTATACCATGAAATATAATTAATTTTGAAAATCGAGAAACGATCTCAATGGCAGCACTCCAAAATTTTGGAATTTTTCAAAAAAAAATTTCTCAAAAACTGCCCACACGTTTTTGTTTAAACTTTTTAAGCTGATAGAGATAGGCATCTGCTACAATTTTATTTTTTGATCATTTCTATAATTTCACTGTGACGCCCTCTATGAATTTTTGAAAATTGAAAATTGGTCCCTTTTATTTATTTAACGGGGGGCAATAAAATATTTCTGTTAAAGCAATATAGCTCATCATTGACAGCAAAATCCGAATATCATAATATTTTTGCGATAATTTCATATTTAGGGGGGCTACTGTTCCCCCTCCCCCCAAATTTTTTCGATAAAAAATTAAAAATTTGGTTTTTTGTTTTGTTTTCTCTAGGAGAATCTTTTTACAAAAAATCAAAAAATCGAATTTTTTGCCCCTTAATAATCTTTTTGTCCTTAGAAGAATTTCACATACTTTCTAGAGTTCTGAACGTTCTATGCATTTCTATTGCGCACGCATTCAATAGCCACTTATTTAACAATAACGGGTAGCTCCGGAATAGCATGGTTGGATATGCAGGTGTGTTCGAGTGTACTGCCGTTTTACTACATAAGTAGTTGTGGGGTCGCGCCTCGGTTGGGGCCAAAATTTTTTTTTTATTTTATAGTTTTTTTAAAACACTGCTTTTGCGTTTCTAGACAGGTGTATATCAAAAGTGTTGGAAAATATTAAACAATGTTAATTTATAAGTATAGGAAAGTCCAGGCGAAGTGTTTCGCTCATTTTTCTTAGTTCTCTTCGAGCTTCGTAATCCTATGGCCTTGTGTTGCCGGAAAAATGAGAATTCTATTATATCATTACTCCATTAACTGTAGATTAAGGATTCCAATAAAAACCAGAAAAACTTCCGAAGATGTAATTAAACTTTACCTATTATAACAGAAATCGGTAAGTTTTTCACCAACACAAAAGTTTGTCGCAATTACTTAAGTTTGCGAAGAAAAATAAGAAGTTTTCTTAGAAGTAGAGCATCTCAGCATGGCACACAATTGATTTATACCTCTTGACGTCTCAGATGACGAAAACATGAAAGAGAAAAAATAAATCTCCAGAAAATTGATGCTGGGATCTTCTGAAATGTTTCATTGCTTTGTCCAATTTAATTCAGGTTCGTAACAGTACAACTTCTTAAATTTCAGACATATAGAAGCGAAAATAAAGATGTGAATGAAAGGACAAAAACACTTAAGAGTACAATGAAGAAAGGTTTGCGTTGCAGAATGGCATGGTGTCTATTAACTTGGAGATCGTGAAAAAAACTGGAGACGTAACATTTAACGCAATTTAAACGAATTCTTTTATCGTCAAATTTATATAAGATAATAATGGTGAAAATGGGGAGAGGTTAAAGAAAAGAAGTAAGTTGCTTCAGTTTTAAATAAGGTAAATTAAAGAATAAAAGCTGCAAAAATTCCCAGACTATTCTTATTTGCAGTTTTACGTCGATTATCATTTTTAAGAAGCAAGTTACTTTACTATATTGCAATCTCTATAGTAAACTACGTAATCTTGTTGAGTAATTGTTGCATTTGCCCAAAAATGCGCCAAAAGCTTTATTGGCCGACCGCAAAACAGTTGCGGTGCAATGACGAGGGTGTTGAAAATAAACACCAGCCTCGCAGGAGGCAACTTTTTAAGAATCAAAATCCTCAAACTTTTAGAAAGATTTTCATTGGCGCCCAACGTGGGGTCTGTCTCTCTTAGTAGTGGTACGTGCAGAGTACTGCTTTGTTTGAGACGGACCTGGTAGGGCTGAGGTGGCTTCGTCAGGACCTGGTTAGTTGCTCTAGAGCTGATGGTTAACAGGGGGCTTTGACGGTTTAACCACGGAGTTCTCAAAGGCCTGGGTGCTGGTTGGCTCGTGGAGGAGCTTGTGAAAATAATTTTCTTTGGACCGAATCTGGTGCTTGATCCAAACGTACAATGACGTGCAGATGTAATGTCGCAAGCATGGGCCGTATCGGTTCGAGATAACCAAAGTTAAGAGAAACACGTTGCCGAGAGCAGCGGACAAGGTTAGTAAAATCCCTTTAAAGAGCTCAAAGATTTATGTAAAAACCGACAACGGTGGCTTCGCGGTTAACGCGTTCGTCTTTCATTCGGGAGGCCTTGGCTTCTATTCTCGGCTGGACCGACTACGACTGTCCTGGCTCAGTCTTTTTCCACGGTTTTCCTGAGCCAAAAGGGACAGTATTTACAACGGAAATTCTCTTTTATCCAACTCCTTGTTCTAACCTATCCTTACCATCCTTTTTCTGGTGCAAAGTTCGAAAGACCCCTATAGCGGCCCGCCCCATCACGAGGAATAAACCGACCTATTATGGTTTTATGAATGAAGTAATTTTACAAAATTATTTTAAAAGAAACCGTCACGACAAGATGCCCTATGATACCGTCAGTGGAATGATATTTTAGTAATATATTTATAATGCACTTTTTACTATAATTGTGTATTATATTATTGTTATAAATACTCGTATATTCCTTCCATAAAACAAAATAGCAATTTAAATTTTCAACGGAAAAAAAGTTAACACGGCTTACACAATCGAATATTGCTACGATTGACAAGAGAAAATAAAGTCAAAACTGTAATGGTATTAATTTACCATAAATGATTTTTACTATGAAGTTTGAACTGATTGAATAAAAAAACGGGCGAAGTTAATGCATATTTATAAAATTAATATAATAGTGTTCTTTATATCTATATATAAATGTTAGACACAAAATTTAGGCTTAGTAACTATTGAAAAATTATTAGCAAACTTAATTTAATTTTCGATGTCGGCTTCTACAATTCTCACTTTTCAACAACATTGCCTGAATGCTGCATAATGAGTTGCCTATGGCACAGGTCATTATTTTTAAACGTCATTGTACGACTTTGGGAAGAGCCTATGAGTAATGATTGTAAGTTCCCCGGACCGGAAGCTACTGCTCGATCTGGGGGTTAGTTCCTACGATTCTAGAAGGAGCCTACGAGGACGGTAACCTTGGCCGGAAGCTGGTCCCTGCTCTGAGGGTTGGTTTCTGGCAGGAGGAAGTGCTCGATCTTTCTCAAGCGTTTTGTCTTATGACCGATTGATCGATCTTACAAGATAAAACCTATTTTTCCGTGCTAATAGATTTACTTTTATAACCTTTCGTTGCTAAAGGATACGTGTTAAATACAAACAATGTTCCCGCGTTTTCGTAAACTTAAGAGTAAAATTTATTATTTTCTTCTTATTACGCAATTTTGAGAGACGTCCCGCGCTTCTAGTGTAGACAAAGACCGGCATGAGGAGTCTAATTCGTATCGGGACAAGACCACATCCCGCTAAAGCGGGAGCGTAAGGGTTGGAGTTCTCATTCTTTCAAAAACTACGTGGCTTGTACACCGAAAGCTACTGGTTGGTGATTTATTGCGTTGCGGGCACCAAACGAAGCAAGTTGCTGGTGGCCTAAGCTTAGCGACAGGCCAGTGAGTAATTAGGAAAGAATCGTAGACAGCGAACAAATGGCTTAAGTTGAAAAGTGTTACCAGTATGCAACTGGCATGGTTGGTGTGTTTGTTGATATACTGATAAACTGTTGATACCTGTGTAATTGCGGTAGTAAATGTAAAATATTAATGTTGTGAGCTAAAAACTGTTGGTGATTGTTATTTATGCAATTACTAATGAGCGAATAAAGTCGCCGTTGCGAAGGTATTGATATTATTGTTGCATTTCGCCAAGAGTTGATAGCACCCGTCGAGACAGCTACCTATATGCTTGGATTTTTTGTAGTTCAGCTGCACCTTCTGATATTTCTCTATCTGGTTGATTAATAATGTGATTTATAGTGTTAACCAGCGATCCCGGAACCTTTATATTGAGGCGGTACGGGATAAAAATTTCCCTCAAATCCAGGTTCATACCATTCAATAGAGACGACCTACGTCTGGTAAAAATTGACATGATTTTCCATGAGGGGAAAAATTTCTGTAATTAATATATTTTGAGCATGATTTGCTAGCGCAATAATGCACCTCTGCTAGCTTTTAATGTTAATACTGCCGATATTCCGCTTGCTGAACATTTGATGTGTTTGAAAGCAACATATTCAGGAAAAGTACATAACTAGAATAAGTGCATACCGGCCAATCTGGTAAAAACCTTCCGTGAGTGAATATTAATTAAATGTATGCGTTTGCGTTTGTTACACTGTAAAGCTACACCACTCTGTTGTAAATCGATTTTTACCATCCTACAGTCGACTCTAAAATTCTAAATTCTAAAATTACTTTGAAATTAATTAAGATTCACTTTGTAAACTAAATTGAAATTTAATCGCTTTTTAATGATTCGACTATTATTAATACAGGAAACAGCTTTTTAATAATTTTTAGCTCTAAATAATTACATTTACGAAGGAGAATCATCAAGATTTCACCTGGAGGTGTTGGTATGCATGAATACGCAATTACCATAACGCAAGGTAATCCATATTGATTAAATCTCGGAGTATAAGGATCTGTATAAAGCCATTACCAACAGATAGGGTCCGCGCTACATAAATCTGCCAAAGGTTTCTAACGCGAACAGGGTTTGTAGGAAATGCATTAATTTAATTATAGCACCAGCCTGTAATGGACAGATTATGGTTATGTATGCAAATAGATACGAGATGTACGCACAACAGAAGCCCACTCGACATTCCGGAAAACGCGATTTAATCGTTTTCGAATTTCTTCCATCACTTGTGCCATTGTAATTATAATTAATATTTGAATTGGGGTCTCGCAGGAGTACTTAACGTTTATAACTGAGTGATGATATGGGCATGTGGGTGACATTCCTTTGATGAACCGTTTAAGCACCGCACCTAACATGTGCTAAAGTAATTAATGACGAACTTATTATCACACTTGTATTAATTTTTGTTTATGTAATTATGTAATGCAATTAAGAACTAGGTCACAGAATATTATTAAAATCTCATTAAAATATTTTTCGTTTCAGTTTATATTGTAGGTATGTACCCTTTCTACAACAGATTCTAGTTAAGACTTCCGCAAGGGCTACCTAACTTATACGTCATGGTGGTATCTAGATAGAGGGGACGCGACGTGCAGTTTCACTGTTACCATTTTAAATTTTAGCTTCTGAAGTTATCCTTTCTTAAATTTTATTAATACTGGAAACCTTTTCACAACTTTAAATTTGACTGCTTGAAGCTTTGTTGATTTTTCAAAGTTTTCCCACGTAATATTTCTTAACATATTGTCATGTAGCTCATGTGTTCGGTGAAACCTTAATGAAAAGTATTTATTCCAATAAGTGGAAGGTAATATTCCAGGTGCATTGTGGTTCGACATTTACGTCGTGCATGTATGCATCAAATGCACATTGCACCTGTGATATTGCATTTTAAATTCTGCATACCTCTCCATTCCGCATATTGTTTTTTAATTGCAATAATGACCGTTTTTATATGCGTAGGTGTTGATAATATCTTTATATATGTTTTGCAACTCTGTTGTATGCATAATTTTGCAAGAATTGAATTTTCTTACAAGTACAGTTGTTTTCGAACTCCGCTCTAATTCATGGCTTATTAATTGTTATAATAATTTAATTTTATTTAATTGTTCATAATTATGCATTTAAATGTTGCATACATTACAGCGATCTGTGTATAATTTATTAATTTACATATACAATTACTTATAGTATTTTTAAACTATATACATTTGCAACTTCTGACTGTAATCTTCATTTCGCTTAATTGTTCCCTCATATCTCTGCAATGGCTGGCCGGATTTTAATGAAATTTCAAAGCTGAAAGTTTACATTAAAAGCTTTAACGCAGAAATAAAAAAAAACCTTTTGGGGCGGAAAGAACTCAAAAACGGGTTTTCTTTGGAAAATGTTTATCTATGGGCGATTTGATTAGCAGGTTCGTTTTCTCGTATTAACGGAACGGCAGGTCCGATTTTGATAAAACTGAAATGCAGGGTTCACGTTCACAACAGATAGCTATTTTATTCAAAAGTATCTAAACTTCAAAACGGTATCTAAAAATAGCTATTTGTATGATTTGTTATCTATAATGTAGCTAAACTGGTAATAGCTTAATGGAATTTTTGCTTAAATGAAGTGACATAAATTTTTTCAAAGAAAAACTAAACTACTCGCTGAAATAAAAAAAATTTTATTTGGAACCAAAATCAAAAATATTAAATTTGCGTTCATTTTAATTTATTGTAAATAAAACAATTCTTAACTTAAACAGGTTTTTATTTTAGCCTTATACGTATTTTAACGTATTTACACTCATTATCAAAGGCATTGTCCATGTTAAATGGAGCTTTAACGGTTCCTTTATGTGAAATTAGTTATAATACAGAAATTTCAGTTCTTGAACAAATTGCATACAATAATGGTTAGAAAACTCACCCTATTAATACACTAATTGAATGAGAAAAATTAAAAATTAGCTATTCAACTACTTCATCAGATAAAATGAAATACGCGTCAATTCCATATTTTGGCAATAAATCAGAAACATTGCCAAAATTATAAACAAAACAACTAAATTTAAACTAACTTTTAAAACAACAAAAAACATTTTAAACAGTTTGTTTGATGCTAAAGAAACAACAGACAATTTACTAAAACCGGGCATCTACAAATTAAATTGCTCGCATTGTGATTCGGTTTATATAGGACAAACAATTAGAAATTTTGATATAAGATACAAGAAACGCGTACGTTGTTACAAGTATACACACCCTATAAATCCAATTACGCTAAACACTTATTAGAACACAATCATTCAATGACACCTAATAACACTATAAAATTTTTACACTTTCGTGATTATAAACGTAAGTTGGATATAGTAGACGCATTTGAAATTCACAAACATTTAAAATATGTACCTTTAATGAACGAACAAATCCTTAAATTCACCGTTATTGGAAGTTTTGGAATGAGAAATCAAATCATCTGGACGCAGATATAGAAAACCAAGATCAACTTATGAAGATTTATTGTTCCTATAGCAACGCCAACTGTTTACTATTAATCTTGCCTTTGATAATGGCGTGTAAACTGAAATACCTATAAGGCTAAAATAAAAAACCTGTTGAAGTTAAGAATTGTTTTATACAATAAATTAAAAATATAGTTCCGAATTTCCAGTTAGCATCCAATATTTTATCTCCTTTCCTTGTCGCACACTGCAGTTGCCTATCCCTTCCTTGTTCACAAATCACGTATATGCTTTCTAGTAAAATAACGACAATCAGTATGTTCATGTTAATACGTTTCCTATTTTCTTTGTCCGAATTGAAATAACTTTCAATAAATACATTCAATCATAAGTTAAATTAAATTTTTTAGTCTTCTTGAATCAAAGTAAAATACATGGATGGGTCAGTCTTCTTTTCTATTTTATATTCCGAGATACCTGTTATCCAAATTAACGTTAGTGGTACTTACTTCCAAGTTGCCATTTAGCTACCAAGTAGCTACTATAGTGTTATGAATTGTTGTGGGCCATAAAAATATACACAATTCTTTTAAAACTAAGCTTTGTAACAATCTGAACCCGAAAATTAGACATGGTATTTTAATATCAGTTTGTAACAGGAATTTTAAAAAACTAAAAGAAAAAACCGAACCGTTTATTTAATCTCGAACCCCTTATTTAATTTAAATGACATTTATTTGACTTAAATGGCCGTTCATGCATAAAATGTGTTGCAATATTTGCTATCGTAATAGCCTTAAAGTGTACAATTTTGATATAAACGTATTTTCGAAAAATTGAAAAATAATGTTTAAAAATTTAGAATTTTGCAATAATGAGGGGGCTGCTAGTCCGCCGCCCAATTTTAACTACCAAATTCTATTTTCAAGGGGAAAATAAAAAAAATCATTTTTTCTGCCTTTGTTAACTTAAAAACCTGAATTATACAGTGCGTTTTTTTAGAGACTGACATTAAATTTAAATCGTTTCAATACTGTATTAAATTCTACAACTTTTAGTGCAAAACTGAGTTGGATATTTTCATCAAAATGAAAGTTAACAGGGGGTCGCAATATTAGCATGTAAAATCCTATGGCCAGTCTCGAAAAAAACGCACTGTATAAGCGTTTCGAGTTTACGCCCACGGCATATTGTGATCTTAATAATAGTAACTATATTATATATACTGAAATATTTTCAAAAATATAAAAATAAAATTTTTTTCCATAGTTCTATTATAGAAAGGTAAGGATTATTAAAATGTCCGATTTCTAAATTTGAACCACAAAAATCCGCTCTTACGCTAAAATTTTCATTATTAGGTAATTGTAGCTAGATTGCAAAACCTCTTTTTTCGAGACTGTATTTTAAAACAGCAACGTTCCGTGTCTAAGCGATGATTTAGTCCCAATTGACCTTAGTATTAACAGCGATCTTTTAGTTACTGTTGAGGCTAAAACGATTTGATAATATAAAAAATAAAAATTGTTGAAGCATGAGAAAGCGTTACTCCTATATTTTTTGTTTCATTTTGTGAGCTAATCAAGTTGGGAAAACATTACAGAATTGTCACCATTTTACTAGAACCATGGGTAACTAATAAGTGCGACAAGGAAGGGAGATAATGACGGAATTTACATATCCATGGATACCTGTGAATTTAAAACAAATACGTACGTTTTTAAATTAAATTTAAAAATATCCATGGATACGTAAATCCCCACTTGGCCGCCTATTATCTCCCTTCCTTGTCGCAGTCATGTTTCCACTAAAATAGTTACAAAATTTGTTTTTCCAATGCCCCAACTTTCCCATAGCGTTTTTTAAATTTATTTTTAAATTGTGGTGCTTTCATTTAATTTAAACGGTGGAAATTCAGAATCAAGTGGTTTGCCAGTTTTGCTGTTTCCCCAACTGCGCTATTTAATCAAATGTCGTCAATATGAGTAATCTCAAGTAAATCTATATTCGAATTACTTCGTTTTGTCCAATTTCGTGTTGCGTTGAAAAGGGTACGTAGCGTCAAAGGTGGGACACGTGCCCTGTGTGTTATTAGCCGGATATTGAGAATTTCGGGCCCTTTGTTGTCAGACAGCTGCAATATCCTCGCATAAGAACACGCCTTATGCCTTAATGTAGTTTAATGTACATACCTGATAATCGATACCACTGAGGAGATACTCGATCCCTAGCAGCTGGCAAATCAAGTTTTACAATATTCCCAATGGACCTGAATTGATTGAGTATAGGTTTTAGTTTACCTGTCAAGTTTAGCAAAGAGATTTCGGGATTCCAATCGACTTGACTGTAAATAGGTTTCACCTTTGATAATGAATGTTATAAGGTCGGTTCGAAGCTCAACGGTTTTTGAATTTTTAAGGGTTGAAGAATTCAAGTGACGGTCGTTTCGATAGCTTTGCAAGCACAGCAAGCACGCAACGACACTCGCGTATGTAAATTTACTCCCGACTTCAGTTAATATACTAAGCACTCTTAAAACCAGTCGTATTCTAAAGTGGTAATAAATATTCAATTATTGGCGTCCCGCGATTTTAATGAGATTTCTCAATAAATAAACGCCTTGACAGATATATTCCTTTTCTTCGCTTTTGCATCATTTACATCGTAGGGTCTTTCATGTGTTTACACTTTGCACCTTGTATATATAATAATTACATTCTCAGGGTGAAAAGAAAGCAAAGGAAAAGCTCTAACAGTGACTCGTGATGTAATTTCAAATGAGCTTATTAGAGGGATTATCATAAACGGCGGTGACAGTACACGAGCGGTATTTTTACTTCAAAGAGGTTTTTGTGTGTCACCATTCACCACATAACCCACAAAGATATCTAAGAATTTTAGGAGACTCGAATTGGGCTTTGTGTGTGCACGCTGAATTTTAATTTGCTGGCAGATTCTCAGTATTAAACTTTAAATGTTAGTAACCGCAAAGAAAAGTTGTTGAATTCTTTGAACGACGACGTTAAAATTTCAAAAAAAACATTGTTATTGAACCACAAATTGTGAACGGAATAACAACATTTTTATTTGTTTTTCTTTTTCGTAAAGGAGATCCAAGAATAAACAACATCGGTATAAAAATTAGTGTTCTAAATCAAGGTAGAATTCCAATGCTATGTGGTATATATCCTTATTTTGGTAACGGAGCCGATTTCCTATTAGGATAAATGAGCCAATTAATTCTGTTATATCAACAACGCCATGTAATTCATAGGCGTATCGATTTCACTACTAACAAACAATAATAAATAACCACAACAGATCTGTTGATTTTGTTGAAAGTTAATTAAATCGAATCTGATACAATATTTGAATGCTATTAAAATTCAAATTACAAACATTCATTTCCCTTGTTGATTTACGTTAAAATGGTACCTAGCGCTTGATTTGATATTTCTATAGTTGTACATTTACACTACGCGCACAACAAAAGCATGAGGATACATTGTTTAGTGTAAATGTTCACTTTAGGTAGGAGTGGGATGGTTAAAAATCGATTTACTTTAACGTAGCGATGTAAACTCAAGATATAATGGACGCATGGAGTAAACAAAAAAAAAATTTGGTCACCGAGGTTTTTACGAGATTAACCGTGCACCCAGGTCGCATTTTCGAAAAACCCCGTGCAAGCCTACTCTATAGTTCTGTGTTGCTCTCAGGCACATCAAACATTCGGTATGCCGAATATCACCATTATTAACATTAAAACGGTTATACATTACTACATTAACAAAAAATTTCTAGATAATATGAAAATTTTTAGAAGAAGCAAAAACTACCTAAACAATATTAAAAGTCTCCGTTTTCCTATAACTAAGGAAAAATTTATACAGTGTGGCTAGGACAACCCCGGCCACTTTTCTTGCGGTGGTCAAGAGATGGCGCTTTAGTAAAGAAAAATTGAATTAAAGTACTGGCAACAACGCAGAATCCAAGACGTTTTAGTTATTAAATCAAAACAACTAAAACGTCTTGGATTCTGCGTTGTTGCCAGTATTTTAATCTAATTTTTCTTTACTAAAGCGCCATCTCTTGACCACCGCAAGAAAAGTGGCCGGAGTTGTCCTAGTCACTCTGTATAATAAATCCGGATCCCTTCCAGCGGTTTCAAAGTTTGGTAAAGAGCTTCCGCTACGAGAACCCACAGATTTACATGTCCATTATATAAGGTGCGTATTCCCTTGTACAGCAGACCGCTACAGTTTTCGATATAGATAAGCAAATTTGGAATTAAACTTTTTTTTTTGTGATAGCGATAGAGTCATTACGAAAACAAACTTCGCGAACATTGCATCGAGGCAGTTAATGGCGCAAACGCAGGTTTTAAATCTCGGGCCACAATCCAACTGCATTTTATAGTTGCGGTGCGAAGAATATTAACCTATACATTAAATTCGGAAATATGTAACTAAAAGCAGTAATTAGACAAACCTCAGATGGAATAAACCGATTTCATTTTATTCATCGTGCGTGGACTATGTTATTAAGCTCATGCTTCAAAATAAACAGCAACAAAACAACAATTAATAAACAGAAACTAACCTTGACCCAAATATTGGGAAGTAAAGTTACAATAACAGATGCGCTAGAAAAAACAGGTCTAAGGGATTCTAATTTAATACATACGATCACAACACTAGTATATGTTATTTAGAGGTATTTGTTCCTTTGGAAATCCTACATAGCCTCTAGTAGACATCCCCTTAATGTGCTACATTATCTTCAGTGCACTAAAACTCAACGCATCTAAATTTCAGTAAAACAATAATAGGACGTTTATCACGGCGGCGGATACAAGTTAACCGATTGTTAAATCAATCAATAAACATCACATTCATGTCAATGTGCTCACCGTTCGAGATCCGCCCCTCTCAAATCACAATAACTACGTGAATTTGTGGGGAACTGCAATACGTCAGTATGATCGAAGCTCTAAACTCATTTTCACAGTATTTTGTTTTTATGTTTATTGTTGGTACTGCAGCAATCACAAATGATAGGGCAACAACTTTCCAAGAGATACTTTTTCATTTAAAACTTAGCTGTACAGATAGTCGTCAATAAAAGTGAGACGTAATTTCGTCTCCGTCTCCCGTCTCCACGAACGAATTTTAGTCCTACGAAATATGTAGGCGGCGGCAAAGAAGTTTCACTTCAAAAAAAGTTCTCTCAGTTCAAACTAGCTATCAAACCAGCGCCACGACAGCCCTCCCACCCTGGTTTTGTACACAACAATAATTTTTTTCTCTAGACTCGTCTCTCCCACTCTCTCTCTCCTACTGGCTACGCCTATTTCTGTTCCACACCTCTCACCCCACTTCTCCTGTTTCATCGCTTGTATATTTTTTCCGACTTCCCTCTACCGTTCTTTCGTGATACTTCTCCCTTTTCTCACTACCCTAATTCCCAATCTCATGCCGGTGCTGCTCTTTTAATGCATCTTTCTTACCTCACTGTCCCTATTCTTTTTCCACTGCCCCGTCTGTCAACTTACTGGCCCCCTCTCATACAAGTGCCTTGTTTCTTACGTCTCCTCTCGTCTACATTCTTTCTCTTTCTCCGTGCTGTCCCGTCCTGAAAGTCTCCCCCCCCCCCTTCGCTTTAGTACACATTCACTTTCCCAATTTGAATTTCCATCTCTCTCCATTACTACGACTATGTCTCTTCCTTGTCCTTTTGTTTTCCCTTTTCTTCCACTGACTTCTGTCTGTCTCGCTGCATTTTGTCTGACTATCTTTTTCTGTCTGTCTGTTTGTATCCCTTTTTATGATGTCAGTATCGCTCTTTCCTCTCCCTCTCGCCCCACTTCTCCCCTCTCATTGCATTTATATCCTCTCTGACCCCCCTCTACCATTCTCTCGTCATACTCTCTCCTTTCTCACTACCCCAATTCCCAACCTCATACCGGTGCACCCACTCTTACTGCATCTTTCTTACCTCGCTGTCCTTTCTCTTACTTCACTGTCTCTTCTCTCGCTCTACTGGCCCCTTCTCATGTAAATTCTTCCCTTTTCTCTGCCCTGTCTCTTTCCCCCTCTTTCTTCGTTTTGTATCTTTCGTCTCCTCATATTTCCTCCTGTCTTCTCCGCACTCTTTCTCTTCTCGCTCGCTTTCTCTTTCGAACAAAAGGATACTAAGATTTAACAAAACAATTTTCATTTTGCTTTACTTTTCTTGTCGGGAAACAACATTCATTTCATATAATGATGTCGTAACAGGGAAATGTTAAAATCGCAACGTAAAAGTGGCCAGAAATTGCTGATTTAATAAAAATCTTTCTATTGTTTTTTATGAAATTCTTCTTAAAATTTTATTACATAAGAATATAAATTTTATGTTTTAGTCTTTTGAAATTTTTTATAGTTTCAAATATTTGCTCTTAATTGCTGTTTTTTACAATTCTATTTTATGGCATCGGAGACGAAGACATCATTTATTAAATAAAATTTTTTTTCGATTAAATTTTCATTTTACAAACACAAATTTTTATACCGTCTGCCTTCTTCTTAAAATTTCCACACAGTTCTGATATTAACATTCCACCTTTTACTACAAACATACAGATTTTATAATAAAAACGCCGAATTTTAATTTTAAATCAATAAAACTATTTTTATTTTTATGACTACAACTCGCGCCAAGAATTCCAAATATTTTCACGAGGATCTTCCCTATCCTTGATTGCCTAACAGCGACGATGTGTTAATTAAACAAAAACTACCAAAGAACACGAAATTTTCTCATCGGAATTTTATAGTTATTTTATGTGTTCATATGGGCGTTCAAAACATTTATTCATAAAGCCGCAGATGCAATCAAACCCACTTCTATTATGTCCTATCTCGCATTTGTGTTTAAAAAGCTTGTTGTGCCTACCAAATTTAGAATAGAATTTCTCGTAATGGTCCTGGGAGCCAAAGTTAATCTTGTGGGGTTTTCATAAATGCAGCTATGCATATGTTCGAGCAAGAAACGACACTTTCAATTAATATTAATGACCCTTCTCACATTAGTCTCTCGAGTATTATTAATGATATTTTTGCTTTAACTTGACTAAACAAATTACAAAATCCGACCACATGCTGCCGCCGTACAAAATTGCAAGACATTCTTCTTTTGGCTTCTTTGCATTTTAAGACACTTTTAGAAGGGATTTGCGGAAGCACTCCCTTTTTAGTGTTTAAGAAATGAATCCTTTCGCGTGTTTTCTTACCATTTAAGTAATAATTTCGAGCAATTAGTGAGGCAATATTTTATGCAGCAAACGCTTGAAAACACTTGAACTCTTGTTATTTGTCAGTTTAATTGTTTTTATTGTCTCAATTGATGCGGATCCACTAATGGATGATCCGGTTGGAATTTTTAATCTTCTGCTCGCTGGTGTCGTACAATCGGCCCTGTTTCTTTTATTGTGATCTCTTGGATGCGCTTCCTTTGTTCGGAATAAAGCTGAAGTAAAAATTCAATGAGCATTCGCTTTATGAAAATATTGAATGGACTGAAAAAGGCTATAACATTTATTTAATTAAATTGTTTTTGTTAGTTAATACAACAGGAGTTAGACCTAACCCACGAGAAGAAAAGATATTTCTTGAATTAAAAATTTATACTGTGCGAAAAATATGTTTAAATCAAACTTTACTGTATAATTTTAGGGATTAAGTTTTAGTGTTTATGGACTATATACACCGTTTCCCAGAAAAGTTGAACCATACGCAAAATGCAATTGAATTTATATTTCTCCAGATCTTATGTCCCCAGGCTATTTTGGCTAAAAATTTAAACTGTATTATTGTTATTAGTTGTTATTGGTGTCGTTTGGTGAGAAAAACATTGCATTTAACATTTTGCCAAAACCTAAATATGTATTAATGTAATCAACACGCGTCCTTTTATAATCCCAAACTAACAAAAATATATATTAACGTTTCTCCATCGAAGCTGTTGAGGGTGCTGCCTTCTAAGCAGAAGTCTCGAGTTCCAATTCTGATTGGGACAAAGTTTTTTTGTTTTATATTCAAATTTCACACCAATTGTATAATAAAATATTGAAAAGAATATGATTTGTGCAGAAAATTATAAATGTAATACTTCAGGTACTGAAATAATCAAATTGATACCAATTTCATTATTATAACAAAATTGTACGTTAAAACTTCAGTTATGAGAAGACGAAAACAGTTTTTTGTACAATTAAATACACAACGAAAATTTAAAAAAAAGTACTTCGCACCCAGAATGAGAACCTGGGACTTCTGCTTAGAAAACAACATTTGAGCTACAACTTGGTTGGTCACCCAATCCGGTAATGGCACTATGACGATTTCTATGAATTTTAAAAATTCGGTAATTCATGTCCCTTTATATCACAAATGAGAGGGCGATAAAACATTTGTGTTTAAGCTATATGATTCATGACTGATAGTGGAATAAGATTCACAACGTAATTTTTTGGTGCAGCAATATTTAAAAGGAATAATTTCCCTCATCCCACTCAATTTTTGGCCGACGAATGTCCTCTTTGCTTTTCGTTTCTTTAATCCCAGGAATTTTATTTCCAAATAATTGATTTTTTTCTCAGAGTAAAACATTTTTAATTGCCATAATATAATATATTATGTCATTTTAAAAAACCCTATATTATAGGGTTTGGCCATTTTCGTCAATAGATCTCTGACGTTGTTTCTCAGTCCCAACCTACTATTTCCATACAGACAGAAACAATCGATTTGAGTTGCCTTTATTTTGTACGTGACTTGATACAATTTTCGGTTTCCAATCAAGTATATTTACAGGCGTTTTGAGTCTAAACGATAGCTGCGTCTGCCTAAATACATAATTTTGATCATAGAACTGATCTTGCAGTAAATGTTGGAGCTAGAACGTTATAATATCGTGTAATAAAAATATATTACCAAATTGCAACACAGTCGCTATTTATAGCAACATTTATTTTTTGAAATACAAAATTTATATCTTAAGTCAAAATTATTAGTACTTCATCAAAAGCTTGGAATTGTTTTGAATAAATGTACCTCTGGACTGGGGTATAATCCTAAAAAAACAAAAAAATTAGGGATTTATTTAAAAGTTAAAAAAATAAGATTTCATTATTTAGCCACAAACCTCATTTTACTATCTTAGCTATTTTATATTTGTTTCCCGACCTATTTATATTGTGAAAATGGCACATTAATTAAGCCCATTTAAACAGTTGGGTCACTCCTGGCTCGTCGAGCATAAAGCTGCAAATGTGCATACCATTAGACCACCGGCGCTGGTAGCAAAAACTTTGGAATTTACAACTGAAATTACGTCGTTTACAAAATATCTGCAGTTATTTGGAAATTTAAACTATTATTGAACAGTTAAATAATCTTTTTCCTGTCATTAAAATTGAATCTTCTGAATTCCTTAGGTTTGAATATTACCTAACTATTCAAATTCAAAACTTTTAAGTATTATTGCTCCACTCTAATCTTTCTGCGTTATCTGAAAAAAGATATTTTGAGAGAACTAGTCAGAGCACAATGAGAACCCATTTAACGGGTTAGGAGTACTTATTTCTGACCCAATATGCGGTAGGTCGAGAGTTCCATTCAAACAGAAAAGCCTTTTAGACTCCTGTCAGTTGTATTTAAATACCATACGAGCCACACGTGACTTTAAATTTTTAAGACCTTATTGTTCCGTCACACACAGAGCAGACAGTTTAAATAAAAACAATTCACACACAACACAACATTTGTAACACCCACAATTACCAGCAATTATGATTCGTTACTCAGCATGAAATTACAAAAAATAGGCCTTTTGCTGTCGCTGCTGCTGTGTTCCTACAATAAAAATTACTAATTAAAAGAATAAACGTGTCAGAAGATTTCCAGATACGGCTAACAAAAGAGAAGGGAACAAATATTAGCTTAGGACTTCAAACAGAAAAGTATAAGGGCTTGGTGTTTAAGTTTTGTTTAAATATCCATTGGAATTCGTTCGATGGTCATTTTTACAGTTCGTGTTTCGGTCCCACCGATAAAATATCAAAGGTGTCGAAAATCTCGACTCAAATTACTTATGAAATAGATGGTACGTCCTACCCGGAGAGATTTATCAGGATAATTTTCATCATCAATCAAGTAATTCTTAGATTTATGTAAAACGCAGCCTAATTTGTCCACCTAAGGTGTAATTTATATCCAGGCGCAGCTAATTCGTTAAATTTTCTATTGTGTTGGGTAACATTATGTAAATTAAGACGTTCTCCTGAGTGCGGTTCGAAACTGACCGTACACTGGAACTAAACCTCTAAGAAGTGTTTAAAATACAATTTATTTCTCGTCTTAAACCCTTCACCACCACGAAAATAAAACAAAACGTTTCGGTACTAAAACCGAAGTTATTTTGGGAGACGGTTGGGTAATTATATTTATCTCAATGAAATATGTAAAAATATTGGGTAATAAAATTCCAGAAATAACTTTGCGAGTCTTTGGACGGAAAATTTTCACACAAAAGCTCGGCTGGGCCCATGAGTCAAATATATTATCCTAAATTAGAAGATAATAACAAAGGGTTGTCGGTCTACCTGAAATATTACCACACAAAGTTCCTCAGAAGAACCCTAAAATCTTGATGAGTAAACCTTTAGGTTTAGTAAATTGTTAAAGAGGTGTATAATTTATAAGGACCACAAAGCACGCAGCCTACTCCGTTAAAATCCAGCACTTTTGTAATAAATAAACCAGTGCTTTTTCAGCTTTTCAGCTAATAACTTGTCTAACGCAAAAACGAACAAAAATTCCATTCTGAAACTTCATGAATTCTAGAGTCGTTACAAAGCGAGGCGCAAAATGCGCTGCCAGAATAAAAGAATATCCGGGTACAGTCGTAATAAAGAAGAAATATTTCGGGAATAAAGACAGCGCAAGTAGCAACTAGGGGGTTGAATTACATATCTGTGTATATTTTTGCAAGTTTTCTTGTAAATCTTGATTTTGTTCTGCAATTTCGTCAGGCTCTGTAATAATTTCGCTGTTTCGTATAGCACTGCAGGTTTAATAAAATTCAAGGAAAATAAGTTTGTTTAATTTCCAGTTTTGAATAAATTTCCCTTAGTTGGACATTTTATTCAAATTGTACTTTCTTGAGTTACGTTCGGGGACGGATTGTCGAACCGTGATGTAAAAAAATAGATGTAGACTGTACAAAAATTGGAAACGAGGGAAGTTATAAAGCAATAATTGATTGCTCAACCAGTAAACCAAAAAAAAATGCAACAGAACCTATATAATAGTACAAATTAAATTGAAACGTTAAAACCAAAAATTAAAGACAAACTCATAAGACTGTAGGATAATAAATACGGATTTACTTTACTACTGCAGGGCGATACAATATCAAAATAATATAACAGACGCTTAATGTAGAAGTTCTTCAAAATTCAACAAGCAAACCACGTCAAAATACATAACTTATGGGGAAGGTATTTCCCCTCTTTGAAATCCCACGCAACATGTAGTAGTTCACCCTTTGACTCCATTAGCACATTATCTTCAGTGCACTAACTCGGCGTACCTAAAAACCTAAGAGAAGAATAGGACGCCTATCATGTCGGATACCGGTTTAACAGATTAACCCAATCAATAAACTACAAAGATTTGTGGGAAATTGGCATCCCGTACCACCCCAAGATACGTTCTGGGGTCACTCGTTAATGTTCTTTTAATTAACTAGGTGCAGCTACCTTTCTCTGCGGTCTTAATAAAATTATTTGTTTTCATCAACAAGACAGGCTTGCCCAGCGCCTTTTGTTACGTTGTGCGCCCAGCAAATTATTTTTATTATTTTTAAATGTTAAAATCAGTTATTCAATCACAAAAGACCTTATTTTCAATAAATTTTTTTTATTTAAAAAATATGCACTCTAAATTTCGATTAAGTGTACCACCATAAAGTATTTTTAGCGCCGATTCCAAATATCCAAAAATATATAGGGTGTTCCATTTAAAAAAACAAAAGTTATATGCCGTTGTGCAAAAACAATAGGCGTTTTTTAATATTGGCATATTTTGTGCTATACACTCACCCATTTAAAACAAAAAAAGTTTGTTTCGATATTTTTATTAAAAAGAAAGTTACAGGCTGTAAAGCGATTTACAAACAACCTGTATAGCTGGATATGAGCTTCAGTTTCGTTCATGTACCGCCCCCTATATTCTCTGTGACGCATTCTATGAATTTTTGAAAATTTTTGTTTTAACGCTTATTGACTCAAAAACGTTATCAGATTGGTATGAAAATTAAAATTGGAATAACTTTTTAAAAATTTGGTATGCTCATATATAGCTAAAGATGAGCTACAATGTGATTTGTGTCCCAGTCCGATAATTTCTTTGTGACAGCTTCTATGAATTTTTCAAAATTCATTCATCTTTACTTAACAAATGGGAGACGTTAAAAAATTATTTAAACTGAATATTTCACGATTGGAAGTAGAATAAGATTCACAAATAGTTTTTAGGCGCGGCACAATTTAGGGGGGTTAATTTTCCCCTTCCGCCAAATTTTTGGCGCACGAATTTGTTTTGCCATTTTTGGGTTTCTTTTTTTACAATGTTGTGGATATAAATTTTGGACATAGGAGAAGTTAAAGTTGCTAAAGTATAGGAAAGTATAGGCGAAGTGCTTCCCCCATTTTTTAAATATGGTGTCTTGTGCCTATTTAGTATACAATTATCTTAAACCGTTGCTGAAAACTAAAAACATCAACAATTTAGAAAATTTTTTAACAGACTATTACGTACAAAAGTATGCTTCTAATATGCTCAATTGCGTGATTACTCAAACGTCCTGCATAGCGTATTTGTTTTGATAAAGAAAATTTGAGTCGATGCATTCTCAAATTTTCAAGCAAAACAAACATTCGTTGCTATGTAACAAGTCTTCGTAAGTTAATAACCCGATTATTTTTCAAATCGCTCGTGGTATAACTGTTAATTTTCCAACTCATTTTTAGGTTTGCAAAAAGGTATTCGATTTGTTCTTAGTGCTTTCCGATTTTTATTTTTAAGAGTCAGGTTGTGAAATAATTGCAACTGCCCTTATCGGATTTTTTAAAGACTAAATTTTATGCTGATTTTTCTTTTAATAATTGCAACTGACTTGATAGTGTCGCTATTTTCATTACCTACTTTTATTAACCGGAAGTATAATTTAAAATAACAAAATACGAGTATCCCGTTTCTTATTCGCGCCAACTGTACCTCCACACTTCACATTTTATTATCACCAAACCAGTATTTCTAGAGATATCAGAAAATAAAACAAACATTTAAATTTTCATTACCGCTTTAAAATTAAAAATAAACTTCAAAGCCAAACAATGTTTGCACACGCAAGCTACTGTTAAATAACAAACACATTTCCGATTATTGCAGGCAGGAAAATTATCTTTCAAAAAATGCAAAAGGCGCAAAGCCGTTAAACACATAAACAAATTCCATTATCGTTGACTTAATTAGTTTATATAGCCTATACTTCCACTGTACATGCAAATTATCAGCATTTCAACGTGTTGTCGGTGAAGTTAAACATAGGTTATCTGGAAGCCACACGTGCCCTTTTACCCGCAACTGTTCATTGTGTTAACTTGACGCTCAATGGGTATTAAATTTACTAGAACCCCTTTGCAATGTGTATGATTTACGAAATACCAATCAACGGAAAGTGGATTATATCAGTGTGTATGACTTTTTAGAAAATTTCATAAGGAAATTTATTCACGAATCGAGTAGTAGTTTCACGCATACAGCAGCGGCCTCTAAATCCACCTTATTTTGATTTTTGAATAATTCATAAAGCTTGGTATAGGGCTCGTTTTGGTGGATTTAAGCTTATCCATTTATTATCATTATCAAACAGGTGCGTAAAAGAATGATATATTTTGTATTTATTAGCATTTTTATCTTGTATTTTGTGTTGGATATTAAAATGTAATTTGTTATCGCATTCCTCTGCTACAAAAATTCCCATTTATCAGTAGTGTTCCATTTTAATATCAATTTCACGCCACTTAAGCGTTACAAGCTTCCAAGCTTTATGAATATTACATTTGTATGTATTACCTTATAATCAGTGGCACTTCGTGAACGTTTACTGAAACTTAAAAGCAGAAAAATCTTATTTTTAATTAACAGTTCTATAAATTTAATGTTGTTAAAATTATCAGTGTTTTGAGTGATGTGTTTTTACCTTTCCACTTAAATATTTTAAATCTTTAACACAATTCGCTATGTATGGCAAAAAGCAAAATCGAAGCTCTCCTCACTTCGCACTCGCAAATACAGTCCTCAGATTTATACATATTTTGTGTTAAATTTTCGCACATCATATTCATTATTTTTTTCTATTGTCAGATTGATTAATTTGTAAGTTAGGACGACCGTGGGTCCATATTTTTTATTTGGAGCCTCATCTCATGAGTTAACTGCTACGAATTATTTTTTAAACACAAAATACTGTTTCAGAATTGATCACATCACAACAGCGCAAAGCGTTCAGTTTATTAAAGCTAGAATGCAACTTTGTCATCCCGGGGGAATTTTATTTTATGCGATAACATACGACATATGATAAGAGCAGCATTAATGAACTCCACCCACACTTGTATGGCACAAATTCCCCTGCTGAGGGAGTTTCAAAAACAACGGTGTCCGCCTGAGACGCCCATATCTAAAGCTTTGTCCCTCACAATCCTCTATAAAAAATATCGCTCTCATACAGTAAAATTTAAACGATATTATACGATTTACAAATGTTGACTCCCCTACGAGCCGCAACGGCATATAACGACAGTCATATTTTATTGTTTAAGCAGAGAATGGCTCCAACTGGTTAGAGAAGAAAATGTAGAACGTGTGTCTTTGTAGAACTACATAAATTTGCAATCAAAGCGTCGTGATCTATGAATTTCACACGTGAAGCTTTTTTTTCTAAATTTACATACGTAGGCAGCATAAGTAAAATTCTTCAGATCTTGGAGAGAATCATGACCGTGCAAGCAAAATGTGAGTGGAATACATTATAGGAATGTAATTTACTGCAAAGAATTCGAAATGACTGTTGTCAACTGATAAAGCGGATTTATAAATTTTGCTGCGAGTTCAATCGGAATCGCAATCGGTTTTAGGATTAAAAGTATTCATTTCACAAGAATCGTACTTTAGGAATTTTGATGAGGAAATATACAGGGTGTCCCAGAACTCGCGGAGGAGCTCTTAACTCTAGATTCTACTCTTTAAACTGACACTTCTTTACCAAGAAAAAAATTTCTACCCGCAACGGTTTTCAAACCGCAATGAAATGAAGCTGACCAATAAGAGACGGTTTATTGATTGAAGATAGATGCAGAAATATTAAATGTATGCGTTTCTTAGGAAACAAGAATTAGATTTTGCAAAAGTTAGTATAAAACATCTGGTCAACTTCAGTTTTTAACATGAATGGCATTTAATCGCTTACCTACATGCAATATTTCTGATTTGAACGCCGCAGGTTTGTGATGTCTTGAGACAATTAGTAACCAGTTAAAGAATCGGCATTTCACAATAATCTTAAGAAGAATACATTTTCGCCCCACAAATTGCACAAATTATTAAGCTAATTTAGAATGAACTGTCACGTTGAACGTCTGTCACTAAGACATTGAAAATTTATAGTCGGCCAAATAAAAATTCGACTTATTTTATATGACGCTTTTAGTTCAGTTACCATATAAACAACCTTTTTTATTTTTTCTACCTTCACGACTAGTTAATTAATTCTTCTGTGGTTGGTAGACTTTAATTAGCAATAACTCAAAAAGTATTCTAGTTGGAAACATTTTTCATGGACAAATCGAGTCTATTTAAGGAAAAGAATTCACAGTTAAGAGCTCCTCCGCCAGTTCTAAGACACCCTGTATAAACAAGTAACAATGCCTTCCAATAGCTATAATCCGTACACCGAGGTAAAATGAAAATACATTCACAGCTGAAAAAAGTTCAGAAAAAAAATATCGGCTAGAGTAGCTGCTGGCCAAAATAAGCAAATGACTTCGCCTTACTCCTTCATACTTTAACAATTTTTATTTCCTAATAGCAGGGTTGAGAAAATCACCCGTTTTTTTTAAACAGAACAACTCAACGTTTATTTGGGGGGTTTTATTGGCTTGAATTAGACTTTTTTGTCATAATCCTCATAATGCAGTTTGTTCCACTTGCTTAATAATATCACAGGCAGTTTTAAGGGAAAACAACCAACCTTATAACCCTTGTCATGGTATTAATTTTCACTATTTTCATATCATTGCGCCATAAAATAAATAAAGAAATGCGTCCAGCCATCGAAATACGATTTCAGTTAGCAGCTCCTAAAATTTATACTTACTACCTAAGCAGCTAAAAGAATCCAAACAAAATGTTGCAATTTTCTAGATTTACTAATTTTTGATAATTTTGAAATTTGAAATTTTGCAATATTTTGAAAATTTTAAGCATATTTAAAAATATTAAAAACCAAATTTTTGGAAAAATCTGAAATTGTTTGATTTTTAGTATTTTCTAATTGCAAATACTATTTATTCATTGAAATCTAAAATCAAATTTCTAATTTGGTCATTTTTTAGCGATAATTTAATTAAACTGTTCAAGTAAACGGGCAAAAGAAAACCTCCCTCAATGAAAAGTTGTTCCTATTGTCATTTAACATGTTCAAACAGATTTTGAAGTCCAAATTCATACGGGGTGACTGGGGGTGATAGGAAGATCGCTTTCGCACAGATCAGCGCATCGACATACGTAGAATACGAATCTAAGGTTATTTTACGAGCGCGTCTGTTATAGAGAACCTCCGCCCCTCCCTTTTTATTGAAAGAGTTGTCTAGTTTTATGAGATCTGGTAATTTGTAATGGCAAGCAATCCGCTGAAAGCGGAATATAGTTTTTTCAAAAAAAAAGGCGTTCATTTGGTAATTGTTCAATTAAACTATTCAGGTAAACGACCAAAAAAAACACACAATAAGTCTCAATGGGAGATTATTTGAACGGTAATTTAACATGTTCTTTGTCCATACCGATTTTTGAAGAAGAAATCCTAAATTTTTGAAAAAACAAAAAATCAATGGTATCGATAACCATTTGGTAAGTTAACCTACGCAGTTCTAGCCGTGATTCGATACGCCATTTAAAATAAGGACAAATAAGAAATGCAGCATCAACTACAAAAATAAATAAAGATCTTAGCGACCATTTTTTTTTAGAAACATATTTCTGTAGTGTTGCTGGAATTGTCAACAATGCCAATTTTGAAATTATACCACAAATATAAAAATCAGGAAACATAACCGAATTTTATGGGAAAGAGGGATAGAGGAGAGAGGTGAGAAATGAGAGAAAGAGAGAATAAGGAATTAGAAAAAGGTGGAAGAGGGGTGAAAAGGAATAGAGGGAGTTGCACAGAAAAAAACAGACAGAGGGAGGGAGAGATAGATGATGGAAAGGGTGGAAAGAAAATAGAGAGACAGAGGCTGAAAGTAAATCTAAAAAATTAAAAACATTTCCCGTAATACACACATACAAACCGACAATTATCAAAAAA
Source organism: Ctenicera cuprea (assembly GCA_958336395.1). NCBI lineage: Eukaryota > Metazoa > Arthropoda > Insecta > Coleoptera > Elateridae > Ctenicera > Ctenicera cuprea. Next base: position 15,004,727 of record OY284487.1, on the reverse strand, counting down.
CGTCTTCTTGGGTTCCTGAAGGTCCAAAACATGTATTTCCGTCAAAACTCAGAATCGAAATTTTTAGGATTACAATACATTTCCTATACTAGAAGTATGGGAAAGTCAAAATCAGTAGTAGAACAAGTGTTTCCCAGGACAAAAGCTAAACAAATTAAATTTTACGTAAATAGTTTGTAGGAAACAAAGTTTTAGATACCCTTTAATAAGAGAAGCCTCTAGAAATCGAATATTATTAGAAAGTATCAAATAACAAATTTGAAAATCGTGGAGAAGCAAGAACTTTTCAGAGGACGGGAAAACATTTTAATTACAATTTTTCAGAACCAAATAATGAACTTCTATAAACGAAACTTGAAAGTAACATATTTCCTGAAAATTTTCCTCGGAATGCTATAAGGAAAAGTGCTGAAAAAAGCTAATAATTTTGTAAAAATCTCGATAATACAAGTGTGTGGTTAATTTAATAGATTTGCAAAAAAAACTATCTTCGTCTATATTTGCTATTAGAAAAATCAAGGAAAGGGTGGGTGTTCAAGGAGCGATGATAGTTTATTATCTAATTTCCATAGTATTTTGAGCTATGGCCTTGAATTCTGGGGAAGTTCGAATAACACCTTAACAATACTAAAAATGCAGAAACACGCAGTTAGAGCTATTTTTGGACTAAACATGAGAGAATCTTGTCGACAATTTTTCATAAACAGTAAAATATTTACCATATACAACCTATATATTTAAGCTATGCCTGATTACTTATGACAAAAAAAACGGAATTAACAACCTCATCCGACATCCATACATATAATATTAGAACAAAAAACTTGTTGAGATTACCTAAAGTTCATCTTACCAAGATACAAAATGGCCCTAATTATACGGGAATAAAACTATTGAATCAGCTACCCGACAGCATTAAAAATTTTGACACAAAAAAACATTTTATAAAACAATTAAAGAAATGGCTCTCTAAATTTTGTTTTTATAATCTGCAGGAATATTATGACAGTACAGCAAATGTTCTACATGCCCGCTCGGTGGCTATGTGCTCAAACACACATACACCACACACTGACCCCTAATTGTATTTTTATAATATTAATTTTTTTTTTATGTATGTGTATGCCTTGGAACAATAAACCTTTATTATTATTATTATTATTATTATGTGACATTTTTCTAAAGCTTGCCCTGATAGTAGGGCTTTTTGGGTGCCTATATGCAGCTTGTGCGTGACAGTAGCATTCTAGGTAGAGGGGACCTGCAGTTTTAGGTGAATTCGAAACCCTCTGGAACCAGTTCGGGTTCCGTTCCCAGAAAATCCATCGGAGTTTAACGGGTTCCGTTCAGTCCCGCAGAATCGATCCGGGGTCGCCCCACTCGGAGCCACCAACTCAACTAACTGAACTACGGCCGAGCTATAACAATTCCCGGAAGTAAAAAAAATTGAAACAGAATCATGAGAAACATGTGAGGGTAAAAATCGAGCTAACTTTACAAAGCACTTCGCAAGAAACCCTTCCAATAAAGTTTCATTTTACGAACTTCAAAGAAAACTTCTTGACAGCGCTTTTGAAGAAATGTAGGCAACGTTTGGACTTTGCATCTTTTTGATCTTGAAACCGCGTTTTTATGAGTTTACCTTCAAGGGCCTTTTCAATTTTGTTTTAATACTAAACGAAGAAATTAGAAAGTAAAACAATAACCAAGTTCTTCACTGCGGTGCGGTGCTGCATTTTCAACTGACCTTGACCTTTAACATGTGCACCGGCAAAAGATGTTCCACAATTATAATTGTATTTAAACCACTCCAACATCCACCACGATTCAAATAAATTTTCTGTCACAATTTCATATCTCAGAGCAATCTCAGGAATCCTTAGCCTTTGGCCAATAAATCCCTGTATTTCATACTTGCCTGAATTTTACGCATACATAAAAAATGCTTTAGTATCAGTTTACTTCCCCCAGCTACTATTATCAAGCACGTATTCTGTATCGAAAAACGAAAACGAGAAAATGGGTTGGTTTTGGTTTCCCTCAAGCGCCCGGCAACGTTTCAGGCTATTTTTTATTTATTCCGCTTGAATTGCACATTCTTTTCCATCGTTTTCATATTGAAACTGTTACGACATATCAAGTACCTTCTTGGCGTTCGGAGATTTAACTCACAAATGAAGATAGGTACTTAAGATGGCATTTAAATGATTGCCTCTATATTATGAAAAATTGAAGAAACGACGCACAATGTCATAATGATTTTATGATTCGAGATGGAATGTCGTGATATTAGAAATATGTAAAACAGACGCGACAACTTTCCTACCTCATATGATAAAGCTTTTTGTCTGGAATAAGTGCACTGGCGACGGACTGCTGTCTACCCTGTATATTAAGTATGTCACGGCCGTATAAATTATATTTAAAATTCAAAATAGCATAAATCATAAAAAAATCTACGTTAATGAAATGCAGCTCGACCCTTTCCATGTCTGTTTTAATCTACGACTTTTTCTCGCCAAGCTTTTCTTAGTTGTCCTTAGCCTTTATTTATGAGACAATATCAAGGTTTTACTTCATCGGGGTTTTGATAAACGAAATAAATTAGCTACGGCGTTCTTTTTCTGCAAACAAAAAGGGAGCTTCTGGGTTTTTGTCATATGTTAAAACAATTTGCTGTTACGTCTAGATATCTCTTTTCTAGAAATTAATACAAAAAAGCTTCAGAAAAGCTTTTTTGTACCATTTTCCCCTCGACATAATTTTATTACATTTTCTCGTAATATTTGCGCTTGAAAACGTAGATTGTACTTTCCCTAACTCCAAGAGTGGAATAGCAGGTATAAGGGCTTCCAGATATCGCGGGCTGTAAACGTCGTACGCGCCTAGGCCAGGTTACAGACCGACCTAAAAATATTGTCATAAATTCACAGCGTTCATTTATATTTCTCCAGTTCTTTCTATTAAAAGTCACCGCTGCTCTGTGTCTGCCTTAAAACACTGTTTACCACTTAGTGTTGGCTCCGCCTTCGCGCAACTCATGGCCCATGAGGTACTGCACGCATTCTACTTGAAAAGCATCGGAACTTTCTTTGAAGTTCTAAATACGAAACGTTCTTGGACGGTTTCTTTGAAAATTCTGTGAAAAGCGTATTTTTGTAATTTTCTTAAAGATTTTTAATTTATTATTGGACATTTTTATTGCTTATTTTCCAAAATCATTCCCAAATTTGTCTTTTTCTATAAGCCATTCTCACGAAACTCTTCCGGAAGCATTTTTCTCTAACTTTTGCGTGTAGAAAAACCGATAACAATAACTCAAATTTAGTGATTTTTCTCGTTCTTTAATATAATGAAGAAAAAATGCAAATAACTTGTATTGGGGGGGGGGGTCGCATTCAATTCTTGCCTTGAAGACTCTAATTTACGTTACGCCATGGGATGCACTTTCAGGATGGATTCTCAATTACAAAACAATGAAAAACGTTCTAATGAGAATGGGTTTGGGAACGCTTCCTTGTAAGAAGTCAAAGAATATCACCTAAGGTGGTCCTAACGTCCATCGTGGACACAACGCCCACTCATGTATAATGGCAGGGGTGGGCAGGGTGGACTTTGGGGCCAATATGGCGAGCGGGCGTTGTGTTCCCGATAGGCGATATGGATCTACAAAATGCATGGTGGACGTTGTGGCCAGTATCCGGATCTCGTTATCGGGTAGCGGCAACGGTGTGAATTGTTAACAATTCCCACTTCCAGAGGCTGTAACTCTGTAAGGCAGCTTTTCCGGGCTCATAGTTATAGTAACTTGATGTGTAGAATTTGTTATCAAACTTTGTTGGGCATCTTTAAGCAATACTTTTAACTCGATTTTTCTCAAAAATTAAATTACCTCGGAAACTGTTAGATTTAGCGGCTTTCCTTGTAATTTTAATTTAGAGTTTTTAACAAATCTTCTAAATTTGGTCAAACAAACTTGTTATTGATAAAACTTAACTCTCCTGGGTTTTTCCTGCGATTACTCAAGCAAACACAGAGACATAATTAACACATCCTGTTTACGATTTTGCAGAATCAGTAATAATAAGTAATGATATACCACACAATTTGCATGTTTCCGCTTTTCACACCATTTGCTTTAATCAATGCGTTTTGGGGATAACAAGGCGTGACATGGATAATTAGAAATGGCCATTTGCTTGGTATTGTTTTAACCCCTCGGGCAAATCGGATTTGCTCTCAAACTCCAGATAAATCCTAAATCTACAGGTCGAGCTCTTTACAAATAAACTGTAGCTTCGCAGGTAAGGACCCTTTTATGCCTAGGGCTTGCTCATAAATCTACTCAATGTACAGGGGTTTCAGATTCAAGCACTTTCCTGAGAAGATATGTTACACCTCAATATGACACCGGCGTAAAAAATTCAAATAACACATATGAACCTGAATTTTTAAGTTCAAATTATAAGGCAACTTACCGACCCTTTAAGGACGTTTGTGTAGAGATGACTAAAATGTATATTACCTGAAACAAAAGAAATGTAAAAATTGAAAATTGTATAACTACATTTCACCTAAAAAGAAAACAAACGCTATCGCATTATTACATCGAAAGTCTAATAATAATTGCTCTTAATAACATTGTTACCAATAGGTTTAGGATTGAATCACCCAAAGAATGCAAAATAAGTAATTCTTAAGTCATATCATTGTGTAGACGTTCTGAAAAGTCAGTTTTCAGTTTGCAGTTTTGAAGACAACCTACTACTAATTGTCTTGAAAAATTAGTAAAATCATGATACTGTAAACGCAAAATATAGCGCAAAAAAAGAGGTTCATTTGAGCAAACGTGGAATAATACCTGAGCAAGCGTAGAATAATACCTACTCATGATATCTTAATGCTGCAGGGGTAAAGAAAATAACCCAATATTGGGCATTTTTATATTTATTAAATTATTATTTGTTGATACCTCTGAAAGAAGCAATGATAACAATCACTTCTAGTAACAATAGATTTCGATTAGGTCAAAGTGGCCAAATTTACGCGGTCTTCGCGAACTGAAGATAATTTAAAGCTACTTTAATTGATTGTGACTGCAAGTAGTTTAATTAAATAATAAATTTTACATTGACACAGATGCGGTCTTTTAAGTTAAAGCCTATATAGCACCCCCCTACCTTGTGATACATCATTTTAAAGGTGGAAAAAATTCTCATTTACCCACGTTACAAAAATGGATTCAGTCGATCCGTTTACCAGATAGAGTTAAAAATATTATATTTCCAAAAATACCCCATAGCACCCGCTACCTTGTAATACATCATTTTTAAGGTGGGAAAAATGTTCATCAACCCACCTTAAAAAATTTGGATTCAGTCGATCTGGTTATGAGTGAATTTTCTAAATTGTAATATTGCTGAAAATAAATTATTTGTGGTTTCATCTTAAAACATTTTTACCCTAACTTAAAACGGATCGAGTGAATCCAAATTCTTTAAGGTGGATAGATAAGAATTTTTCCCACCTAAAAAATGATGTATCACAAGATAAGCGGTGCTATGGAATATTTTTGCAAAGAAAATATTTTTAACTCTATCTGGTAAACGAATCGACTGAATCCAAATTTTTAAACGTGGGTAGATGAGGATCTTTTCCACCTTTAAAATGATGTGTCATAAGATAGGGGTGGCTGGGCGTGAGGGGGTGAAACCTAAAGTTAATCAATATTGGTTTTAAACTTCTTCCTCCATATCTAAATCGACGTTTTTTTGTTTAAATCAAATTTATTTAAACTAGATTTATTTTAACTAGAGCTAATTAATAAGCGTAGTTAAAATCACGTAAATGGCGGAAAACGCGTTGTTGATATAAAAAAGTATCGTTTTTCTTCTTAATTTTTAAAATAGTTGAAAATTCTTGCAGTTCTTAATAAAGCATTTCAAATAGTCTATCGAACTAATAAAAATTTATAACGATCGGCGTTTGCGTTTTTGAATATATAATTAATCAATTTAAAACTTTTCTAAAATGTCTGGAAGGCGCCAGAATAAAATTTGAGAGATTAGTAAAAAACAAATTTGTAGTTCACTGCAAGCTCTATCGGCTGAGAAAGTTAAAAAAAATCGATTCCGGTTTCGGATTTTTTTGAAAAGCTTAACTAGAACTACAATTTTCGATATACATCTTGATTTAAAATTTCATCAAAATCTGTCCAGTACTTTCGCCTTTAGAGCCGTCACACACCCACCCACAGACAGACATTTTTTTAAAACCACCGTTGTGGGTTTCTTGAGCACCAAAACGTGCATTTCTGTTAAAATCTAGATTTCGAAAATTTTCATGAAATCAATACCTCTCTATACCGAAGGTATGAGAAAGTAACAATGAGCAAAGCACTTCGCTTGGACTGACTTGTCTATACTTTAGATATTAGTACTTGTATTATAATCGAAAGTATTTTTATATTAATGTTTTACATGCCAACATTGACTATATTAAAATTTTACCACTCTAACCACTGTACTGAGTGTACAGATATCACAGCTGCATAGTAGTCATAACATACAGCATAATGCTGAAATAGTGTAAATACTATAGAAAGATTTCATGTAAAAAAAATTTTTTCACAGAAATAGTGCTGAGTAAAGACCGACTCGTTTTAACATTAAGTAGCTTGTTCTATGTAATTCAATTATGCGTCAAGCCTTAGACTGAAAATTAATCAACCAAAAGTTGGGTGGGAAGGTAAAAATCACCACCCCGACCCCCCGACCACACTTAGAAATTAAGTTGTAAATCTTATTCTACTATCGCTCATGAGCAATTTAGCTTAAGTAAAAATTTTTATTCGTCCCCGTGTATTATATAAAAAGATTTAAATTTTTAATTTTCTATAATTCATAGAAGGCGTCACAGAACAAATAGAGAAGTGGGGCACGAACCAAATTGAACCTATCTTGTCCCTAATACTGAACCTACAAAATTTAAAAAAAAATGTGTTGCCAATTTTTACATAACAACATAGTGTTGGTCTCGAGCTAGTATAACACCAAATTTGATCCCGATCCACCACTTGTTTTTGGATAATCAAGCGTTAAAATAAAAACTTTCTAAAAATCGTAGCGGATAGCTTGAAGTTAAAAAGTTCGGAAAAAAGCGTTGGTTTTACACTAAGTTCTTATATCGGATTTTGGTATCAGATTAAGAAAATTAAACTACTGAAAAAATGCTACCAAATAACATGTCTAACTTTTTGGTTTTGGATTATTAAATTCGAACCATCCATTCAGGAGTTATGAGGCGTCACTCACACACTCAATCATCTACAAACAGGACATTTTTTAAATCCTGGGTGGGCAAAATATGTATTTTCAATAAAATCTCGACATCGAAAACTTTTATGAAATCAATACAATACAAAAGGAATAATAATAGTAGTTACATGAACTCATTAAGTGTAAATTTTCAATTATGTAGTAAATCAGAAAACCGATAGCTCTGTTGCGTTCAAATATAAACTGTAATATCAGGCGGCTATTTATCTATATCAGGAATTTAATAAATGTAAATTACCGATGTACTCGTATGAAACATTATTTATAACTAGTTTTTCCCCGCCGAAATTCGACGGCAGACAGCGTTGACCGACCCGGCGAAATGCTAAGTCACGTGATGCATTAGTTCCAATAATGAGACGCGGCGTTGGTATAGATGTCGCATCAAGTCAAGCGCGTCTAGCAGACTTTCATATATATTATAAATTAAAATAATTATTATTAAAAAATCGACGTAGAATAAAAATATAAAAATGTTTCATGTTCCATCTGAGGATAGAGACCTTTCATTGAAAAAAAAATGGTCCAAATTGGTGAAGCGGTAGCCGCTGGAGGAACTGGAGAAGAAAACCCTTTGAGCTTTTATATATGTATGGATGGGTTAATTTCAGTACCTACATAGAAAATAATTGCTTTGTATTCGAAATTTGAACTTTAATTCTGTATTAGACCGTCTTTTATTCACACCTAAAAGTTTGCGCAAGCAAACAATCAAAAATATCTTAATATGATCTTTTAAATGCTAAACATGGTTAAAAACCTTTTAAACGTATAACGGTTAAAAAATAGCTCTATTCCGAGTCAAAATAGCTTCATCTTAACCACTGGAAATCGAACACACTTAATGTATTCAAAATCGCCTTAAAAAAGCTCATTCCTATGCGTTGTATTTAAATTAGGAGAGTGAAAAGGCATTATTTCACTATTAGGAATCTCTAAGAGCTTTTATAAATTCTTTTTCATGCTTAATCAAACGCTTGAATATAACATAATTTTCTTGGCAGACATGACATGATTCTCAATAGGACGCTAATACCTTGCCAAGAACCAAGAGCAATCAACGCGGTCTTGTCAGCGTGTGTTGATTTTTTTAATGCACTCGGTGTATAATTAATAAATTATTAGTCTCAGCTCGTAGTGTGTTATTTATTAACATCCTAATCGAGCGTGTACGAAAAATTTCGTATTGTATTTCGGTGCATGAGTAAGCCTAAACGTGAAGGGGCATTTGGAATTTGTAATGAGCGACTGACAGTGATGGTCTGTAGCGAATCAGTGTTCTTGCCAAAAATATAATATGATACGACAGGCTTGATTATAATAATAGTAATAATAATAATAATAATAACGCGTTATGTTTCAAAAGCGATTTTAAAATAAAATGCATTCAAGCAGATTAATATTTTTTAAACGTTGACATCAACACAAAGAATCTGTGAAATATACAGATTGAAATCATATAAAACTAAATATAAATGTATATTAAAGCAAAAAATTATAATGTTTCGAAATCGTTAAGCTAAAACTAGGGAAAAAGAAAAAATTAATATTGTTCTCAATTATCTTTATTTATTCCGGAATACTTAATGAATAACGGTGTTGTATAACACACCTTTGACGTGGATGGTTCGGGTTCGAATCCCAAAGCTGGAGAAATGTATTCGGTAGATGTAGTTCAAGCCTGCGCAACCTACGACCCAACGGCCACACGTGGCCCGCAGATAATAATTTTATGGCAGCTCAAAGTTTGAGGTTTAAATCTTATAATGAAAAAGTTAGAGCCAACATTTATTCGGAAATTCATAATGTAACCATGTAACGCCTTTTTCATAGCAGAAAAAATAGATTAGTTTATTGAACCAAAAATATGCAACCGTGGAAAATATTGCATCAAAAAACTAGACAGCGTCGTGGCTCAAATTTTGCAAATTCACCTGCTAGTAAAATGGTTGCACAATGCAAAGGCTTGAAGTACAAGTACGACCCTACTCCGTTGAAAAAGACGAGGTACAGTGAAATTTACAAGTGTAGTAGTCTACCCTCTGGCAGCGGTGATACGCTTTAGCACCAGAAACAAGCCGACGAAAAATACACAACAGGATTATACAAAAATATGTAAGAATAACAAGAAATATGCAAAGAACGATGGCCCACAAGAAATTTATTTACTTGCATTAATGTACTGTGTTATACAATGTACAGTGTGTTAAATTAAAAAAAAATTGCAAAGCACGTCACCTAGACTTATAATTTAAAAATCTGACTAATCACATTTTCAAAGATATTTTAGTATTAACATTTTACGCGCCAATGGTGACTAGATTGTACCACCCAGGGTTGTAACTTTACACGTAGAAAATTATTTTCTACATTACACGTAGAAAAGTGTGTAGAATACGTCGAATATGTAGAATATGTATGTTAAATAAAACTAGTATATTTACCTTTTTTTTCACATATTATACATGTAAAGTATGTAAATATGTAAAATATGTACCGATAGATTTTAGAACATCTGCATAAAATTATTGTGTTTACCACGTAGATGAACGCGTGTGTGCATAGTAGACGGGGGGGGGGCACATACGACTATACAACGGTAAGAACTTTTCTCTATTCAAACGTACCGCATGTTTTTAATTGGCGGCAGTTATTAAACGACAGTTGGCTCCATAAAAAATTATACAATGAAACAGGCGCTTTTTAAATAATTACGTCTGAGGCGGAAGTACCACTCGCCCCCACCATAACTCCGGCACTGGTTGCAATTATTTTACGTTTTTAGTTTTTACTATTTTGAGATATATTAACTTTTTATTTATCAACATAAATTACTTTTCTTTGGTGTAGGGGAGGCACTTATTAAGTTGTATACGTGTTTATTTCATTCAAGAGACCTTTGTTTGATTTCATGGCCCGGCCGGCTGTATTGCATCAGGTTTTTACGTGGTTTTCCTGAACCACAAAGTACAGTACAGGACAGTAGTATCCGCGGAAATCACCCGTTATCCGAATTCCTTGCTCTAACCCTTCCTCACCATCTTTTCTAGGCTGAAGAAGGGCTTAGGACTCGAGTGCGGAGTCTAAAAGACCTCCATAGCGGCCGCCCCTTCGCGAAGAATGCACCGACAATGAGATTTCTTTTTGTTTACGTTTAAACTGTCTGATTTTGCATCTGTATTATTCTACATGTAAAATATGTAGAAAAGGGGCTTATTATTCTATACATGTAAAATAACCATGTATAATAAATATATTTTACATGTAATATTCTACATGCCCAACCCTGGTACTACCCCTACCAGTAAGGCTTAAAAGTACGGACTGTATCCACGTAGATTAAATAGAAAGTGTTGATAATAAACAAATTTATCTCGACTAAAAGTTAGCATGCGTAAGTTTTTTTAAATCTAAAACGCTTATTCTAAATAAAATATGCGAAACTGTATTTTTAATTTTACCTAAATTTAACAGCTACCTTTCATCGGGGATGATTATCAAACACCCCTCCGAGAAATAATAAAAATTCTCTTGCCCCAGGCTGTTACAACAAACAACAATGATTCATTTACCGATCTTTCGTATAGCGCACAACTAAGACATCATAATAATAGCTGAGGGCACCATCAGCTGCACGTCATACTATGAGTAACCGAATTTATCAGTTTTTTAAGATAAACAAACATCGATTTATGATTTTTTGAAAAACATTCCTTGGGGCTCAAAAAACCAAAACCGGAAAGACAACTTCGTCATTTGGTCAGCATAAATTGCAAAAATTATAAACAAAACAAATAAATATAAAGCAAGCTTTAAAACAACTAGGAACATCTTAAACACTTTGTTTAATGCAAAATCAAAAACACACTATTTGCTAAAATCAGGCATTTACAAATTAAATTGTTCGCATTGTAATTCGGTTTATATAGGCCAGACAATTAGAAATTTTAATATTAGGTATAAAGAACACGTACGTTGTTGCAAATACAAACACCCACATAAATCCAATTACGCTAAACACTTAATAGAACAAAATCATTCAATGACATCTAATAACACTATAAAATGTTTACACTTTTGTGATGATAAACGTAAATTATATATACTAGACGCTTTTGAAATTCACAAACATTTAAAAACTGTACCGTTAATGAATGAGCAAATTGATCTCTTAAATTCTCCTCTATTGGACGTTTTGGAATGAGAAATCAAGTCATCTGCAGACGATTACCAAGATAAGTAACAAAGTTCTATTGCTATAACAACACTAACTGTTTACTTTTTCATATAACCTTTGACAATGGCATGTAAACATGCCGAAATACGTATAAGGTTAAAATAAATAGATATTGTTAAACTAATTAAGTATTTTATATACAGATACTCATTAAAATTTTGATACTTTTTTCACTTCACAGTTTTAGTAGTTCCAGAGATTCTCATACGTTCTAACATTGTGTGCTCCTAGAGCATTTCTCATATCAAATTTCATCCCAATTTCATAACTCTCTTTTGAGTAAATAGGCGTTAAAACCCGAATTTTTCAAAATCTATAGAAAGTATCACAGAGAATTTAGAAGACTGGCAAACTATGAGTTTACAAAATTAAAACAAAAAACGTATGGCCAGTTTTTGAGCAATATTATTTAAAAATTTCCAAAATATTTAAAATATTATAGACTTCGTACCTTTTAGCGTTTTGAAAATTACGTGCACAGTAACATTGCATGGCTATAAAGCTATTTTACGATAGAACATTTGAAACCAATCTATCAACTTGTTTTTGAGTAATAAGGTGCTAAAAGTCGAAATTTTCAAAAAATTATAGCGGCCGCCGTTTTGTAGCTAGAAAGTTTGAAAAAAAGCGTTGAATTTGCCCTTAAGTCTTCTATAAGGTTCCCGTTCTAGATTTAGAATTCCGAAAAAAATGCTACCAAAAAAAACATAAACATAAATGAGCAACTGTGAGAAAATTCAAATAAATAAAATTCAAAACCCTTTAGTTCTCACAAGAACTTTTGTTTCTTGCATTAATTCCCCTACATACTTAATATCTAAGTGGCTTGTTGCACAATTTTCATCGTTTTTACCAAACAATAGTCTGGCAGTAAAGAATAATTTAGAATTTGTCAACTCCATTAAACAAACAAATCGTTATATCCTAGCATTCCCGTTGATGTTGCATTAACTGTTCTAAAAGATTGGTTAACAACACAAGACATCATTTGCGAAAAAATCTCCGAATATATCTCACTAACAAACCTGTGCATGACACAAAACGCCTTCACATTTAATGGACAATTTTACCTTCTTTCGCACGGCACTGCAATGGGAAACCCTTTGTCCCCTTTTTTGGCCAATATTTTTATGGACCACTTGGAAAAAACAGCCAAAGAAAATTTCTATTATTTCCCCCGAATTTGGTACAGATATGTCGACGATATTTTTGCTATTTTTGATAAATCCATAAATTTAAACAACTTCCTCGCACAGTTAAACGATATGTACCCTTCAATAAAATTTACTATTGAAACCGAACAATCTAATGAACTTCCATTCTTGGCCTTGAAAGTTATTAGAACCACTGAGGGAAATATCGAGTTTGATATTTACAGAAAAAGCACACACACTGACAGATACATTATGCAAAATTCACATCATTCACCCGCACATAAACGGGCAGCTTTTAATTCACTAATTCATAGATTAATCAATATACCTCTGACACAAATACGATACAACAAAGAATTAAATTATATTTTTGAAATAGCAAAATACAATGGCTGCTCCCCTTCATTGGTTAACAACATCCTACAAAAAGCTAATGCCAAGAAACAATTTTCTCTTAAAACTACACACACAAAAGACAGATCAGATTCTCAAAAACATTGGAACTCTTTAACATACTTTCCACCTACATCTAATGAAATTACTAGGATTTTTGAAAATGCAGGTTTTCGGCCCATCGTTTCTACGAAAAATAGTCTCAAAAATCTACTAGGTAACACCAAGGACCCTTTGTCGACAGAAGACCAGTCAGGAATTTATTAAATAAACTGTTCTACTTGTCCCATGCATTATATTGGAGAAGCCAAAAGGAAATTAGGCACACGTTTAAAGAACACCTATCGCACTTTCGTTTTAACAGACCCGAAAAATCTTGTGTAGCAGCACATATTTTAGATTCTGAACATCCTATTTTAATATCGGATTTAAAACTCTTAAAATCCGTAAAAAACAGCAGAGAACTCGATGCATGGGAAAGTAGATTTATTTACAAATTCAAAGACAACATTTTAAATCAAGATTCCGGCTTAATTCCAAATTCATCATTACTTAAGTTCAACGCACGCAAATAGAACCGAGGATTCACGAAACCATAAAAACAGACGCACGCATCGACAATAAGGGACGTTTCTGCACCATAACTGTGATTTCAGTTTTCGCTGTAGTTCTCCTTTTTTGTTTTTTTCTACTGATGATGACTGCTTAGCAGTCGAAATGTACATTTAGAGTACAAAAGTATTTGTGAGAACTAAAGGGTTTTGAATTTTCTTTAAAAAAAAACATGTGTAACTTCCGCTTCCGGTTTCGGTTTTTTTTTAAAGCTAGTTTCCCGATGAATTTTTGATACAAGCTCCACATTCCAAAGCTCATTAAAAACAATTGATCCGTTTAGGTGTTATATGGGAAGCACGCATCCATCCACCTACGACATTTTTTAAAAACCATCGTTTTTGGTTCCTGGAGGGCCAAAACGTGTATTTTCGTCAACATCTCGATTTCAAAAATTTGCATGAATCAATACTTCCCTACACTGACAGTATAGGAAAGTAAAAACTAAATTAATGCAGGTGTAAACAATTCTTTAGCCGCATTTTACATACCTCAAAATGTGAAAAATCTTAGTTATAAGAAGAATTTATTCACAGAAAAATAAAAAAGGGGGGCTTTACTAAAAAATTCCATCTTCAAAAGAACATTTTAATTCAAACAATAATCGTACTAACTTTTTCATTTTTGTATCTATTTATTGCAGATTAAAAATAAAAGCATAATCATTCCTTAAAATTAGTATATAATTCGCCATTACATTGCAAAACTGTCAATTGCTTTTTAAACAAAACCGTGAAATCTACTATTTTAAAACGGTGAACAAATAATACCATTACGTAATATTTATAGGCGTTTACCAATAATTAAAGAACATTTTATGGAATCGTTTATTAGAAATATTGGAACTTGCTAACTATTAATATCCTGACTATGGTATTTTAAATCCCTACTTTATGAAACCTGATCATTTAATTTTCTTACCTGCAATAACAAATGTACGGGAGCGCTTATAATAGGTTTATTTTTTCTTTTATGCTTGTTAAACCAGTAAAGTTTAATCCGGGGCATATTTCGTTTTAACTATTCCGTACTTAAAACGCGCACATCAAACAAACTCTCGCGTATTCACTGTCTGTTTCGCATGTAGCAAAAAACCACTTCGTACTAACGACCGGGACAACGTTTTGCAATGTCATTCATTCATATTGTTATTCAAAATCTCATTGAGTATGTATTCTTGTTGTTTATTTTTGCTTACATTCGCGTTCGCTTCTTTGAAGGCACTTCCTTCTTAAATATTCACACGCTTTTTTTTAAAGGAATTGAAGGCATTAACCCGTGAAAATTTAAAATTTTATACGGTTCTTTGCATACACGCATCAAACATGTGTCGTTATAAAATGATGACAACACAGTAAATTTTATTCCGAGAATTACGCGCACTTAGTCGTAAAACACGAAGTTAACACAAACGGGAAACATGTGAATGTTTTACGTAATTTCGGCGCCAAAAGTTTGGACGTTTTGCGTTTATGTCTACGACCACCGGAGGTTTAAGCTGAGCGACAGACAACCACCGGAAAAATGAGTCGTAACAACTCCACCCTCTCTGCGCCCTACAGTTCGGATGCTATTACTCAGTGGTAAGGCACAAAGAGTCATCTGCTCACCATGTTATCGTCATTAGGTGAAAATCCACGATTATGTTTATTTGGGGGCTGAATGATTAAAGATAGTTTAATGAGATGTAATTATTACAGCTCGCTGTGCACAGGAGGGTTGTAAAAATTTCGGGGGTTATGCATTTTATTGTTAATGTTATGAAAATAAGAGATAATAGATTGTATCAACCTCCTGCTATGTATAAGCTTCACTTGGCAGAAGTAGAAGGGTCTATCTATCATTTAAAAGTTACTCCCCTATTTGTTGACTGGGGAAATTAGAAATTAAATGTGCAATAGCTTCAAATTTATCGTCACATAAAGTTGCGTTTAAGGACAACTTACGAGTACCATCTAAACCGACTTGAAATTGTAGGTGTTGGCAGAAATTTGTAAAATTCCTACGAAGTAGGGCATACGTGCGCCCTATCGTTAAAACAAATATTACGTTTGCGGAAACTGCGACTACAAATAATATTGATGCTTTTTAGGAATAAGTTCTAGCTTGACTTCGTTGACGTTCATATCGTTATACGTATTTCGACATGTTTACATGCTATTATCAAAGGTAATAATAAAAAGTAAACAGTTGGTGTTGTTATAGTAACAAGAGAATTTGGTAACTTGTTCTTGGTTATCTATGTCTGCAGACAACTTGATATCTCATTCCAAAGCGTCTAATAAAGGTGAATTTAAGCAATCAACTTAATAAATAAACAAACTGATCTCCTAAATTCATCATTAATAATTTCATAACTTTCTTCCTGTTTGACCTACATACCTACTATTGCAATCTAAGCATGAGATTTGATGCACCCCAATGGAATCTTAAATGTTTTGTTTATCTTTAACATTAACTATTTATTTGCGTAAGGAATTCGTCTTACGGTGAGTAATGCCAATATCTGGGAGCTGCTTGATTAATGTAGAATTGACTTGATAAGAGATGTTCCACAAGAATGGTAAACTGTGGTATTTTTTGTCTTTCTTCTTAACTTGTGCATGGGGTCTTAGTTGTTTTTTTTTAATTTTTCAGTAGCATAAGCAGAATAATATTAGAATCATATTGGTTGGCGGCAGCTTCCTTTTCTAATTCCATTGTAAAGTTTAATTAAGAGTGGATAGAGTTGATCAAATTTAAAGTATCGTTAGCAGATCTTTAATCTCCTCTTAAGATGCAGAAAAAGTCGTCGACGTGCCTCCTCCAAATAATTATGTTGTCTGTAATTCCATTTTTCTTCCCGGAAATTATCGCAAGCCGAAGAAAACATTCTCAACAAGGGACTGAAACACAGTTTCAATACTACAAGCAGAGGAAATATAGAGAAACTAGCAATAGACGTATAGACACCATACTGCATATCAATAGAGTAGAACCGTATATAGGTAAAATAGCCAACCAATTAAATAAATCCATGAAGACCAACAACAAAAAAGTTGATAATTACTGCCAAGACGAGAAAAACTTGAAAGCTCTAAAAAGAAAAACCGAAAAAAAAAACAGTCTCAGAATAACCAAAGCAGACAAGGAGACATTGTTCTATTAAAATGATGATAAATGTGTCGGGTTGTCCTAAAACATCACCTTTTCCTTCCGTTATTGCTAAATTGCTGCGTCTAGTTATATTAAATAGATAAATTCTCTCCTTCCGCCTAGGCCAAATTATCTGTGTCTTGTTGTCCTAGATAGTTGTTCTAGGTATATGTATCTGTTCTACTGTTTGCCGCAGTTTCTGCACGCTGTTGTCCTAGATACATAAATTTTTCCTTCCGTCTTTAACAAACTGTCTGCGTCGAGTTGTCCTAGATTGAAATTATGTCTTACTCCCTTTGCTAAGTTGTCTGCGGTGTGTTGTCCTACATAGATAAACGCTATACCATACTGTTTATATTACATTTTTTTCCCTAGATAATCACCTGTTTTCTTCTGTTTCTGCTGGATTGTATGTGTTTAGTAATTTTAAACACATACACTCTCTCCTTACGCCTTTGCCAAATTGTCTGTTTTCCTAGATAGTTGTTCTACATAGTTGCTTCTATTCCACTCTTTTGCTAAAGTTTCTGCACGTTTTGTCCTAGATAAATAAATTTTTCCCTTTGTTTTGGCCAAATAGTCCGCGTCTAGTTATCTTGGCGAATTTGTCTGCGTCTAGTTGTCCCAGATAAATTAATTCTGGTCGACTATCTTTGCTATCTCTGCATTATCCTAGTTAGATAAATGCTATACTATACTCTCTATATCAAATGTCTGCGTCCTGTTATCTTAAATAATTACATCTTTTTTACTAAGTTGTACGCGTTTAGTAATTCTAAGTAGATACATTTTCTACTGTCGCCTGTGTCAAATTATCTGCGTCTAGTTGATGAAATTTTCTGCGCTGTGGGGTTTTCTGTTAAATTGCCTGCGTCTACTTGTCCTATACATTTAAATTGTCTACTTATATATTAAAGACAAAATGTGTGCGTCTAGTTGTCTTAGATAGTAGTTCTAGCTAATGTATCTTTATTTTTTTTTGCCAAAGTTTCAGCAGGCTGTTGTTCTATGGATAAATGAATTTTTCGTTTTGTCTTTGAAAAATAATCTACGGTCTCCTAGATACATAAATTGTGTCCTCCTTTTTCGCTAAATTATCTATAAAATGTTCTGCGCCGTACTTCCTAAAAAAGGGACATTTCTGATAAATTGCTTGCTTATGTTATGAACAGATGTACAGATTCTATACAGATGTACCTGTCCTACTGCTTCTGTAGGCTGTTCTGCTAGATATATAAAATGAATGTTTTCTTTTGTCTTTGACAAATTATCTGTGTCTAGTTGTCCTAGATAGATAAATACTGTCCGACTGTCTTTGATACATTTCTGCGTTTTTTTTTCCTAAATAGATGTTATTTCTGCTTCGCTGTATATGCCAAATTGTCTGCGTATTATTGTAAATAGATAAAATTACTACTAAACTATACTACGTTTTGATGTCCTAGATAGACAAATTTAGTCCTTCTGTCTGCGAAACTGTTTGCATCTAGTTGTCCTATAATCAGTCCTATTTCATTTCTTATGCCAAACTGTCTGCGTCTAATTGTCTTAATATAGATTAAATCTCCCATTCTTTTTGACTTTTTATATCGAATAGTTTGCATCTAGTTGTCTAACATAGTTACATTCCCCTTTCCTTTCTGCCAAATTGTTTGCGTCTAGTTGTTCTATAATCAGCTCTATACTTTCTACGCCAAATTGTCTTAAATGAAACAAATTCTCTCCTTCTATCTCTGGAACGTTGTCTTACTTCTTATATCGAACTGCTTGCATTTAGTCATCCTGAATTATATAAATTCCCGCCTCTACCAAATTGTCTGCGCTCAATTGTCCTAGATAGATCCCATCCTCTTCAACTTCTTGTAGAAAAATATAAAAAAATATTTAAACATAATGAGATTTTCTATCAAGTTGCGTATGTCAGGTAATGCTTTAAAAATGCGAATCTAATTTTTATCAAACTTATCCCTTTTTCTCGTCGTCGAAGGCTGTATCTATAGCATGTTCGTTATCGAAAAACAAACAAATCATCTTATTGCCATGTCAATGTTTTATGTTTTTGTGCTTGGTTTTGCCTCATTTTCCGAAAATTTTGAACGATATTGAGCATCTAACTCATCCTGGATGCGGCCCTGCATAGAATTGTCAATAAACATAATCTTTCTTTTTGTGACGACAGTTTTAAGTCGCATCTTATTTAATTTAGGTGGGATTAGCAAGAAAGGCTTAAAATAAATTTACTAAAGTTTAATCCGGCGCGGGAGTAACTAATTCGCACAATAGTTGTAACAACATAACGTTAATGTGGTTTAACGGTTTAAAATAGGATTTTCACAACAAATTCTGCTAAGACTTTAAGTGCAAGTACAATACATAAAGTAAGGCCGTTACGGACAAAACAAGCATAAGGATGTTGCACGAAAACCCGCAAACTCTGCAATTCAACCCCAAACTCCATTACGCAAACAAGAGCAAAATAAAGAAACTTTAGAAAAACTTTATAACAACGATCGCTAAGAAATAAATTCCAAGTGGACAGGCACATTGGTGACAAGTGCTCGGGCTTAAGTCGCCTCGTTTATCTACGCACCGTTGACGATATTTTCCAGGGATTTCTTTCTTTTAGTTTTTGAGGGCATGGATGATACACTGAAGAAGAGGGAGGTGCTAGCTGTCGTCTTAAGACTAATGACAAATGGTTTGCGGCTCTTGAAACAAACGGCCCTGTGGAAAGAAATACACTTTTCGGTAGCAACGTAGCAAGTGTATTTATACAACCGTACACTGATGGTAGCTGACAAGTCGCAGGCGCAAAAAAATTCCCACATGGAAATAACCCGTATTCGCTATTTTTATTTGGATAATGAATTACTCATCAAGCACACAGCTTGAGAGAGCGCGCAAAATTTGCATCTAATTTTAAAATACATAGTCGATTTTGATAAACCTTGTCTGCGCAATTAAAACGTAGACTCTGTTTAGTAGCGATAACTACCCGAGTGGTTGGTCTGCTGGTGTCTTGTTTTATGTAGATTTTAACTGCCACAAATGTTAAAGAATGAAATGTTTGAAATTTTATTAGGGTTATAAAGAGAAAAACAACGCAATACGTGCACACTGTTATTTTATTATTATGTAACGCTATATTGTCTGTGTTCAACGAGCAAGGGTTGTTACCAACCGAGTTATTACTAATAAAATATTCTAGTTGTGAAGTGTAGTACCTGCATAATTTGATACGTGGAAGAGAAGTAAATAAATTTCCCGCTGTGTGAAATGATGAGATTAAGAAGATACGATTATATAAAACTGTGTGATAACATATGTTTAACATGGGGAAATTTTATAGCTCCAATACGCATGAAAGATTGAGTAAGCAGAAGAAAATACCAAGATGGTTTGGAATTTCTCGTCAGTGACGGCTTTAACTCTCAAAAACCACACTATTATTATTTATTACTTCTTGGTCACACTTCATTTATTTATTTGTTACTTATTGGTCAAACTTGATAGGTTTGCTGTTTGAACAAGCACTACTCGCGTCAGTGCAGTTTGATCAAGCGACTTGCAGTTGTCGAGAAACGGCAAGAAGCAAAAATACGTGCAACGATAAAGAACCTTCCATACAAATGGGCTTCCGCAGACATAGCTGCATGGGCTGTTTCACAAAGTGTGGTCATAGGGATTTTAACAATGTTGTAATTTAGTTAGGATCGCTAGTTTATCTAGAAAAATTTGTCATATTACATGAGTGTTTTAATATCCAAAAAACAAGAGCAGGCCACGTGTTTGGTGAGAGTGATCTTAAGGTAGAGCACGCTTATCAATGCGAGGATCCCGGGTTCAATTCCCACAAAATTTTTATTTTTTAATTACATTATTTTTCATCTTGTATTTAACCAATGGTGGGGGCAATGGGGGGTTCGAGCGCGTCTGTATTGACCTAGAGCACTCCTCCCTTCCGGCCCTCTTTTTGGCGGACCAACCTCTTTTTCCTGCTGTGCCATCCTATTGCAATTAGCAAACTTTGATTGAGCCAAGTTTGGTTTTTCTGCGTTAAGGCGCCTGGACAGTAAAGTGTGTACAGACACACACACAGAGACAGACAGACAGACACGCAGAAACCTCTGCAACGTCTGTTTTATCGGTATCCCAAGGCCCTAAAACCATTTTATTAGAGAAAATGTTGAGGTTAAAAATGTTTGGCATAAAAGTACCTTTCTTTCAGGCATAACTCGTATATCGGTCAGTAAAATCAAAGCGAAAAAAGGTTCGCTAAATGAACGCATTTGCTCCAAATCCAACCTGACGATCACAATACCTTCCTCTATAGCTATACTTTGTATAGCGAGGTAGGTAAAAACAAATTTTATGGGACTTGCACACGGGATTATCGCATACTGGTAAGCAACTGGTCTACCTCACGATTACGCTCACCGAACACGTGATTTGCTCTTATATTATGCACATTAAGACAATTATTTAGTCATTAAATTCTGTACGCAACCTTTTTTGATTCTAACCAAATTACAACATGTTTAAAATAAATGCTACGGCCCGTAGTACGTAAAACACCCGTAGATACAGCAAATATATATATAATTTTTTTTCGCTCTCCACCGTTACAAAATTACTGCAAACAATTTATTTTTTCAGTCTGAAAACAGCATCTATTTAAGCAACGGGGAGAGAGGCACAGGGAATTAATGCTTGTAAAAAATAAATTTTAAATCTACTGTTACTGGTAATTATTTTAGCTTAAAAATGAACGTACTGAATATATAGGCATTAATATTTTCAGTTATTTTTCAAAAATTCAGACGGGGCAGCACAGTGAAAGTAGGGAATTAAAAGAAATTTAACAATAGCCCATTAGCAGCTCTATTACCTTACAAATTTTATAACAATAAAGTCGTAAGTTAAAAAAAAATGTTTTGAATTTTTCTCGAACCTTTTTTTTATATCATTTACCCTCTTAGCACTAGTACGATAGCAAATTTTACATCGATTTGAGTAAACAGGCTGTAAGTCACAAGTTTCAAAAAACCGTAACCGCTGTCAATTTGACCTTACAGAATTAGCAAAAAAACATTCCATATGCCTTAATATCTTTCACTAGAATCCATTTTTACAATCCCTTTAAAAAAGTTATACCACAATCACATGCCTAACTTCCGCTTCTGGTTTAAAATTTTTTTTTTAACTTCCATTTTCTTGATGAATTTTTAATGCACCCTCCCTTTTTATATTTGATCAAAATTCGGATTATGAGTTAGGGAGGTATCAAGAAACAAGCGAACGAAGGAACAAATTCATTCACCCACCCACATGCAGACATTTTCCAAAACAAAGCGCTGGAGTTCTTTCTTATCAGATCAAAATTGATACCGCACTCCTCTTATTCTCCGGACTTAGCCCACAGTGAGAGTAACATATTTAAGTAACATCTTAGGTACTTATGTTTCGGATGACAGGTGCAACATAAATTTACACCGGGCGGGGGCATTGGGCACATAAGAACTACTTCTTCTTCTTCTTTATCTTTCACCTCTTATACCCGAAGGTGTCGAGGACTTTCACTCCGGGTAGGCTCTTCGCTTGTGTAATAGGAGGTAGTGGGGCCTTTGGCCTTTAGACCGCTACGCTCCTCAAGCTTATGCCACCCTTCATGCCCATTCATTCAATGTCATTCACACACATGTGTTTAATTGTATGTTTTTATGTTGTTTATGACTTTGTTACTTATCCTGGTCAGTCAGTAATCAAGGTAAGCGCCGTTCATGACTCGCTTGCTTCTATATTAAAAACAAGAAACATTGACCTATACTCGTATGTAAAAATGTCGAAATCACCGAAATACTTAGGGAAAAATTTTATGGGCTTTTCTCATGCTTAGAACAAAAAAAATCTATTCTTTAATGGTATTTTTTAACTTTCTCTGTTAAACTATACTTTTTCTTAAAAAAAAAAAATTTCTTACATTTTAAAAATTTGATAATTTTATATAGTTTGAGTTTGATTTTTTCACAAATTTACATCAACTTTGAAATTTTACAAAATTTAAAAGATGACATTTTACCATGAAACTTTAATTTTGGAAAATTTAAAACTCGAAAAGTACCTAAATTTCGACTTTAAAAAACACTGTAGTTTTCAGAAATTTTGAAAATTTTTAATATTTTGATAAGTATAGAAACATACGATATTGAGAGATTTTTTAAATTTCGTAAGTATCTAAAATTTTTAAAATACATTTTTTTAAATTTTATCAATTATGAAAACTTAAAAAAATGAAATTTGATAATTGTTAGAATATTTATTAAAACTCAAAAATATGAAAATTTAAAAAATATTGAAAATGCTAAAAATTTTCATATTTAACAAGCGTCACAGTACATGCGAACACACATTTAGGTTTTTCGTAATTTTCAAGAATCGCTTTTGTCCTATACAACAAAATTAATTTTTTAATGTAACCTATAGCCTCCCCCCCCCCCCCCATCCGATGATTTTCATAATTTCAATAATTTACGCATGAGTTTCATTCTGAACTTCCCATGATTCTGACACATTCACTGAAGACAAGTTCACAGTACAGAACATTTTGGCCGACTCTTTAATGACGATGCAATTCGCGTTTACTTCGCTGGGCAACATAAAACATTCTTTTGGCTACATACCCGTTGGCCAACCAAAACGGCAAACTACATGCAATACAAAAATTATGTGCTACAATAAATAAACGTCGTGTCAGTTCGAAATTTTGCAGAATAGGAAAAATGCTGGTAAATTGCGAAAATAATTAGAATTGCGGTTTTCAGTTACGGTTAAGAAAGTTGTTAATTCCGGTTTTGGTTTTGATTAGAATGTGTAAATTATGCGTTTTTTTTTTGTTTTCGGTTACGTTTCGGTGCATGTCTCTGGAAATGATTTCAAAATATTCAAAATAAAATGATATAAATATATTTATTAACGAAAATTTTGATATTTTAAATTAAAAACGTACTTGTATTAAAAATCATAACATGTCTGGTTAAATAAATGAAATTGACAACTATTTTGCCATGCTAGGTTGATATGAACTTAAAATTAAAAAAGTTATAACACGCACATTGCCAACAATGATATTAAAAAAAAGTCCAAGGTAATTTTTCATTGTTTATCGCTGCTGGAGTTTTAATTTAATTTTCACCAATTACTTTAGGCTAACTTAGTAGAAATTATTTAATATTTAAAACTCCAAATTTTGTTAGTAAAAAAATGTTTTGAACAACCTCAGAACATATACATATTAGCTTTATTAGCCATAAATATAATTTAAACCGTTTTTATGCAACACGTTTTAGCAATTTATTTTTAAAAATATATTTATATGCACCTTAAGTATGTATTGTTCATTGTACTTGAAGGTATCTATTTTTTGATAGCTTACCGATCTTCAATGCCGCGAGCACGCAACAAATTACCGGGAATTTATAGCAGGCGTCACTTAATTGTAAGGTGTTGTTTTAGACCATTTTCAATAAATTAGCTGAGGTCCATTACTGTAATAACCTCGGCCATAAATCTTGTTTTTGAATACATTGCACGCACTTAGGTAGCATTCATAACCAACGTTTTTACTTCTTGTAAGAATACCGTTTACCACTTATTGCATTCTTGCCTCTTGTTTTGTAATACATAATTAGTTATTGAAGCCAATACCGCAATCGCTTATTTTATGACAGATTTATTTAAATCTTATTGTTGGTATTTTTCCCGCTGGCTATTGCTTAACACAATAAGCGATGATTTGAAAAACAGTCGCAGTTCTGGGGCTTGAAAACACCTTACTTCAACGTTATCATAAAATTCTGCTCTTGTGGCAGTTTTCCGATATTTTAGAGCCTATCTAGAAGTGTTTGTAAATCCCTTCGAATGTCTTTGAACACGATTCTTAACTTTTCGGATTTTCCGCTCTCGAATTCAGTGTCGGTTTGTTGGACAAAGTTTTTATCTTTTGCAACTTTTTTACTTTCTCCTGCGGTTTGAAACGAATTACCATGGTCACGCAAGAGATTGGCAATACTTCATTTCGTTTTTGTGTTTCGCTATTAATTCAAACGCACTGGTAGTAGGAGCGTGTCGATAATTGCAATAACAACAGAGAAAATCGCGGTAGCAATCCCATTCTGTTTGAGCAAGACACGCTGCATTCCTGAATGCAATCTGTTAGGTTTCCTGGAATAAATGGGCAATCAACATGCAGCTTATGTGCTTGATCGATACGATAGGTAACGGGGATTTAGATGTTTTCAGTCGCAAGTGTAATTGGAATGTATTTTATGAGAACAAAGGTAGTAACTGCACCCATGGTGTTTAACGAGTTACAGAAAATTAAATAGCTGGAGTTTTTCATAGTCTTCCTGAGGACCTGAGAATTTGATGAAAATACGGGACAAGATTTGTATGGGGCGCCAAGTGTAAAGTGAAAGCAATTTGTCCCAAAATTTATTATATATACACACATTTAGCTAAATGCTTTTTATTTTAATAAATCATTCTAGATTTAAATAAATTCTTAAACATTTGGTTTAAATATTCCAATGTTTAATAAAGCATTAGAGATTTAAATAAATCCTAAAACATTTATTTTAAATTTTCAATTATTTGGTAAATCTTTATGTATTTAAATAAATCTGCACATATTTGTTTTAAATCTTTCAATATTTAATAAATATTCCCAGATTTAAATAAATTTTTACCGATATAAATAAATCATTACAGATTTCAATAAATGTTTCAACATTTAATTCTAAGCTGTCACATTTAATGTTAACGTGTCATATTTATTTGACCTTGGTGAGCCCGGCCGACTTAGGACACCAAGACCGTTTATATCGGTAGTAAGGCGCAAGGCAGGGTCATGGTGGGAGCGTTTGACGCTTAAACAAAACAAACTGAAAATTACATTCTTAAGGGAATGTTGAGGAAACTTTCATTGTATGAATAATAAGTTATGCAATGTTTATGTTGTTAAATATGTTGTTATTCATGATTGAACTAACATTAATTGTACAAATTCTTGAAATACTAAAAACGGGTTCATAATTGTTGAACGTTACCACCAGTGTAAACGGTCTTGGTCTTCTATGTAGGCTGAGTCTACCAAGGTCAAATAAACATGACAAGTTTACATTAAATATGACAGCTTAAAATTAAATGTTGGAACATTTATTTAAATCTGTAAGGATTTATTTATATCGGTAAAGATTTATTTAAATCTGCGAATATTTATTAAATATTGAAGATTTAGAACAAATATGTGCAGATTTATCTAAATACATAAAGCTTTACTAAATATTTGAAAATTTAAAGTAAATGTTTTAAGACTTATTTAAATCTCTAATGCTTTATTAAATGTTGAAATATTTAAACCAAATGTTTAAGGACTTATTTAAATCTACAAGGATTTATTAAAATAAAAAGCATTTAGCCAAATGTGTCTATATATAATAAATATTGCGACAAATTGCCTTAAATACCGTGGAATGCACAGCAAATTTTCACTTTCCACTTGGCTCCTGATAGATTTGTACTAAAGTTAATGGCAGGAGTTTTGAGAAAATAATTTGCTATTCAACCAGTTTCAACAATATTCTGTATAGAGCCTGCAACAGGATTCGGATTTTGGATATTCGTATATCTATCAACGGATATCCGATAATGACAACCAAACAATCCGTAATTTGAATTGACCTGAGTTTTCTAATAATTTAATTTACGCAACAATGATACAAGCAAATAATCCGGTATGTGTATTGATCCGGATTTTCTATTAATTCAGTTTGCGAATTTTCGGATACACAGATATCTGTACCTGTAGACGTAGCCAATGAATGAGACAAGCAAATAATTCGGTATTTAAATTGATGAGAATTTTCTAATAATTTAGTTTACTGTTTTTACGAATTTTCGGATATATTACAGATAATACATACAATGACAAAACCAAATAATAATCCGGTATTTGTATTCATCCGGATTTCCTATTAATTTAATTTACCCAACAATGACAAGCAAATACTGCAGTATTTTGTATAGATCCGGATTTTCTGCTACTTAATTTGTTACGAATTTTTGGTTGTACGAATATCTGTAAAGGGCTATACGAAAATGTTTAGCAAGGTTAGTTTTGGAACGTGACTATACATTCAATGGGACAAAATGTTCCTTATATTGTAACGAAGTTTTGTCTGTAACAAAAACCAAAATTGACCATCGTGAATAAAAAAAGATATCGGTATGTAAAATTAACAGAATTAGCTTAGAGCTCGTAAAAGTCTACAACAATGAGTTTTTTAACTTACAAATTATATACCAAAATAAAGAATTATTAATGGGCTACACGTTTCAAAAAATCCAAGTCGGTAGATCTTTTAATTATAAACCTTGAGCTTTGGGAGTGATACCGACAAAATATCTTTTATTCCTTTCTTCGGACTACCTAAACGCGTACAACCCACTTCGCGATCATTTATGTACTGACGGACGTATGCTAGAAGCTTGAAGAGTTGGTTGCCGAAAAAAAAACCGCAAGTGTGTATTCGTTACATTATACGTTACAGCCACTTCCGTTATAATACGTGATCCCCGATCGCATGTTGCACCCGGCGGCAAACAAGTTTCACTTCAAAAAGTTAAATTTTTACCTTTTGAGATTTGTGTTGCTAGTTATTATATGTCGTAAGTGGTATACGAGAGATGATTCACTACTTGGTATTGCGTTGCCAGCGCCCACTGTTCTGAGTAAATTGATTTTATAGTGATTGTTGGATTGTGGAAAACGTTATGACAAACAATTTATATAAAATAAAGCAGAATCTGTGAGCTACGCCCTCCGCTTTTTGTAACTCCAAATGTTTCCGCCGCTGTTTCGGTCTCGGAGTTGAGAGCTGCTCCCGGAAAGAGAATCGCGTCAAAAAATAATAGAAAGTCTTAAGAACAGCCCCGGGAAATCTTAAAAAAAGCCCAAAAAACAGATCCGTAAAACTTTTTTAAGAAAGAAAAACCCAACTGAAATCATCAGTATAAACATACCCAGAAACAGTTATTTCGTAGCCCTATAAAAATTTGTTTAAAAAACAACGGGAAAGATATTAGTTCAACTTATCACTTTTCCTCATTTAGAGGGGAGTGTCTTACAAAGATTTACAAAACATTGTTGGAACTAAAATATACGCCCAAGACTTTTTTTAGGATTTGCATATAATTTCAAAATGAAATTCGCCCGTATTCGTATAACTCGATCAGCAACGAAAAAAACAGCTATCTTTTTCAGGGAAAGTTCTTTCATAATATTAGACTTACTTAATTGATGTATTTATTGCTAATCTATTTCTACTTTGGTAGTTTCTGGAAGTAACTACTAAAATTTTTCAATTTTTAAAACCTAGTAATGTTTCAAAACACTGTGCAACTTCGATAAACCAAATCAACGCTGTTTGTTATTTCGAACTTCCAGTGATTGCAACACCCAGCGATACTCCGTAGTTCGAACAATATCCAATAATATAAGCCAGTGTTCCCCAAACTTTTGTCATTAAGTCCCCTTTATTTTTGTCAAACTTTTGAGTTTGCCAATTTTTAATTTACAGGGTATTTTCAAAATGATGCGTCGAAAACAAATAGCTGATCGAAAAATATTGGGAAAAATTCATAATAAGCATTTAGCCGGAAATGCTTTCTTACGGAGCCTTCCAAACTCAAAATCGCGTTTTAATTATTATCTCTTTCATAATTTGAGGCATTTGCTTCAAATTTTGTACGGGTATGTTGCTATTAATGGTTAATTTTTTCACTTATTCTGATTTAATTCTTTCTTTAACTAGGTAAGTAGATGGAAAGGAGTGCTGGACCGTAACTCTTAACGTATTTTTCGGTTTTCGAGATAAACTATTTTTTTTAAATCTAGGTCATGAAGGTCTGAGTGGTTTATTAAGATCTGCAAATAATTCTAAAAATCAGAATAAAAAAAATAAACATGGATCTGAAACCGCTTTCTGAGGAAGTTTCCTGATCCATGTCTCTATTGGGACTATTCTCTGTTCCGAAGGCTGTAAACTTGGTAAGAAAACTTTTCGAAGCCGAGGTTGCTGGAAACTTTTTATTACTTTGATGTTTAGCACATAGCCTCAAAGTTTGTACACACTATTTTCGCATTATAAGGAAACGCTCAGAACTTCATGACAATGCCATTTCCACAAAAATTGAATGATCCCGAAAATGATTGGATTTAGCGACTTTCAACAAGGGTACCTTTTTATGTATTTTTGTATGAACTGTACGCTTAATAGTCAACAGTTGGAAAATTTTAAAACCGTTAAAATTCGTTAAGCGATTCGTCGAGCACCCTCCACATCTAAGCCCCTGGTTAATATATATCAACCAAAACATGTGGGAACGTAAACACTCATTAGCAAAATACCCTTATCAAATTTGAAACAAATATCATAATTTATGCCGGAGTTATTAATTAAAGCGTGACTAAACTGTTTAATTTTCGAAAGACCGTAACTCCGTAAGGAAGCATTTTCGCGCTCATATTTAAAGGAACTTTTCGAAATGGTTTTTGATCTGATTTTGTATCCTCATAGTATTTGTCATGATTTTGGAAGCAGCCTGTATAACTCACTAACTACGTAAATTATGAACAGTATTTCAGGAAATTCCTAATTGCTGTATTCTCCTAATTTACATGGAGTAAATGCAACAGAAATTATCGTAAATTTATTATGTACCCTATTTTTTGTAACATACAGTTACAAATGTCAAAGAATATTTCCCAAAGGCGTGCTAATAAATGTTTCGCTTATCCCAGTTGCCATACCCCAGTTTGAAAAACACCAAACGATAGGCATCAGACAAGAAGTTTTAAGCTTACTTTGACGAAGATACTGTAGTTATAAATAATAACTACACCACCATTCGCAGGTTATGGCGTCGTATTTTCAAGTTTTAGGTTTAGTCAAATTGTTTATCTTTTGTGTTCACATTGGACTGCTACAGTTTGTGCTCTGCGGGACGTTTTTATTGGAGTGGCCGCGCCCATAAGGTCGCAAGCTATTAGCGCGCAATCATGTGGACACGGTCGTCCCATTGATGTCTAGTAAAAATAATGTAGTTATATACATGTAGCACATTAATTCAGAATTTACGTTGATGACGTGAAAATAGTGATGTATTATTCTCACATCAGTGTGCCAGCAGACGCAGCCTTTAGTTAACGTGTGTTTCTCCTTAAAACAGGAATTCTGGTGCAAATCATTAATCAAGCTACTTCTCTAATGTCTAGCATGATACGTTTTACTTAGATTTCTAAGATTATGAATTTACACTGCATGCATTTAACATTCATTGTACGTAGAAGTCTAGTTTCCCGAATCCCATATAATTTCAATTATGGAGAATCTATTGTAATAAATATTTAGTCAAGTTCTTCTATTTAAAACGAGCTTTAAAGATAACTCAAAACATTTTAAACTTATTTTTATTTTTTTTCAGGTATTTGTCATAATATGGAAATTAGATGAGGACAGGCTCAGGCTTCATAAACCTAAAAGCGACACTGGTATGTAAAAACTGTTTTTAGGTGCTTGTTCTATTATTCTGACTATTGTGTCCAATTAATTTATTTATTTTCACTGGGATCTAAAAATTTCTACATTGAATTCACACTAAGCAAAGATCACCGACCTTTCGAACAATGTTACAAGTAGTAATTTCGCGGCCACTCCTGTAGATGAACTTCATTCGAGCTACTTGATAGATTTATTATTGACTGCACTTGAGCGCACTTTAAAAAGCTCGCCCGCGCTCTCATAAAGTACGAGTGGGTTTTATGAGTTTTCACTCGAATATTTTTATTAAATCCTGGTAAAAATTATACCCCAACTGTAAGTCTTTTTGAAAACGTGCATTCTTGCAGTAAATAACCTCCTAGAATTACAATAAATTACGCCAAGCGAAGCGATTTAATTTAATTTTTAAACTTTACCAGAACTCAGTTCGTTTGGAAAAAAATTCCCGGATATTTTTATCGCACCCCCATATATCTCGAAAAAACGTCATAAATTTGTCTACCTTCAAAATATCGTGTAATATATTTTTATCTTGAACGAGTAAAAATGTAGGCATATCCGGAGCTATAAATTTTCGATGCGTTTGACAACGTAAATATGTACAAAAATTGTAAATAATCGTATTATTCTGAAAATTCAATACAACGCGCTTGAGCCTCGATACCGACAATCAGTTATGCTCTGATAAGCTTTTTGTTATTTGTTTGGCAACGTATACAGCTTTTTAGGGGTTGTATGCGTAAAAGCTTTATGCTTTACATTAAAAATGTTCACTATAGAATTTAGATTTTTTTTATTAAAAAATTACAAAATAACAACAGATATCGACATGTAAACAATATTCTAATGAAATAGTACAAAAATAAAACTCTAAAATCATTAATTATAGTCGACAATGAGACCTATCTTAAACCTATCTTTTGTTGACCACGGAAACTACAATTCTCAAATTTTATTACTTTTACTATTTACTTTTCTCAATCACTCGTTTGCAGTTTTAAACTTACCAAACTCTTTCTTCTTTCTTTATTCGTGGAGAAAAACAATTGGATTTTCTCCCTCATTTTAATTTATTAACCAATATTAAATTTAAAAAACAGCCGAAAAGAGAATTTTACGTCCTACATTTCTATTAGGTGCTCGTTTATTTCCAAAAATCTAAGAAAACGCTACAGCATTTTTTTGTGTAGTTTACAGTGGCGTGCTCGAAGTTTTTGTACTTGCAACTGTTTTTGAGTTGTAACACAAACGTCCACGTCTACTTTTCGAATGTAGCTCAAAAACAAAATAATAATAAATAAAAAAAAAGCTGAAGTGTGGACTGCGAGTGGACTTTCCCATACTAAAACTTATCGTGTTTGCAAAAGTGTAAATTTTATAATTATAACCTTCCATTCCATCCATCCAAATTCATAGAAAGCGCCACAGTGAAATTATAGCTTTCAAAAAAAACAAATTGTAGCCAATACTAGATACTAATACTTGCCGTTGTCGTATTTGCAAAAGAGTAACTTTTAATGATTATAACGTTGTACAGTTCAGCGAGTATTAGATTTCTAAGAAAACAACCAGCGGCAATTTGAATTTGCGATATCCTGTTCAATTGGTTTCCGTACCGTAACTCTACCCATAGAAACAGCGACCACCTGCACCAAAGCAAGGTAAGCGCCCGCCGCCGCGCTTATCGGCGGATTACAAATTCCGCTTCGGATGTCGGACAAAAATTATTAGCTTTATTCTAGAAGTTATTAAAAATATGCAAAGAATGAAAAATATATGTTTTAACTAGAACTAACTGATAAGCGCAGTTAAAATCACGTAACTGCCGGAAAACGCGTTGTTAATATTAAAAAGGATCTTTTTTTTCTTAATTTTTAAAATAGCTCTAGCGAATTCTCAAATAGTTTATCGAACTGATAAAGGTTTCTGAGGATCGGCGTTTGCGTTTTTAAATAAATAATTATTCAGTTTCAAATCCTTCAAAAGTTCCCGGAAGGCGTCAGAGTACAATTTGGGATATAAGTAAAAAATGAACTTGTAGTTCAATGCAAGCTCTATCGGCTCAAAGTTTGAAAAAAATCATGTGGGCAGTGTTTGAATAGTATATTATAATACAAGTGTATAAGCAAGCTTTTAAAGCACGCTCGACGGGTTTAAAAGCACGAGGCAAAGCCGAATGCCTTGTAACGGGGCAGTGCTTTAAAGCTCTTATACACGTGTATTATACGCTATTTTTTATTATACCTGCACTACAATCTGAAAATTATAACAAAAAAAGGAAATTGAAATCCCTTTTTCGAAGTAATCTGTGTCATAATCGTTGATATAGAAACGGTTAACAATTGTTGTTGTTTCGTTGCTATGGATATTTATTATAAATTTGTTGATTTGTGAAGTTTGTTTCGACTTTGTGTTCGTGAATTACAAAATGAACGAAAACATGGATATTTCATCCGAGATTAGAATGTTAGCCGAACAAGCTGAACAGCGATTAATCCCCGAGAATTTGTTGTTACCTAGGCAACTTTAAAGCACTAGTGCTTTAAAGGCCCGGTTTTGCACGCTTTTTAGTTTAAAAAACAGAGATTATGATTCAGGTATAATAAAAATTTTTTTTTAATTTCAACACGTTGAAGCAGTGCCATTGCGATCATTTTTGTATTTTTTAAATATATTTTATTTCATCGTATACTACCTAGGAAGGGCTCTCAAACAAGTGGTAGCCGATCCCGATCAGACAACTGCTTTTTGAGTAAATGGGCGTTAAAGTCGAGATTTTAAAGCTAGAGAGTTCGGTAAAAAGTTTTCGATTTGCCTTAAGTTCATCTCTCAGATTTTGTACTCAAATTTTCAAAATTTAGTTTTGGAAAACAACGCTACCAAAAAACATGTCTAACTTCCGTTTCCGGTTTTAGATTTTTTTGAAAAGCTTAACTTGAACCACAATTTTCGATATACCTATTGATTTAAAATTTCATTAAAATCGGTCCAGCATTTTTGCCTGTAGAGGCGTCACCCGCCCACCCTCCCACCCACCCACTTACCGACAGACATTTTTAAAAAAACACTTGTTTGGGTTCCCTGAGCCCCAAAACGTGTATTTCCGTTAAAATCTAGATTTCGAATATTTTCATGAAATCAATACCTATACCGAAGGTATGGGAAAGTAAAAATTGGCCCAATAAGAAGCGAATTGTTTGTCATAACTTTAATATTAACAAAGTTACCCATATACTGCATCGCCAATGTGCCATCCTGAACAAAAATTGCACAATAACGAATTCTGATGGTCAATTTTTATCATAATCGCTTTTCCGCTCATTTTCCTTATAAAGTCATAAATACTTGTGGTTGCACGCAACCACTCTGTTTGTTTAGTGCCATAATTTGATTATTTCTATTGTATCGCGTTGATAAGACCACACCTAAAGCTCGCTATTATCCCGCAAAATTAAAACATCATTTCCTGCAAACAAAACCGAACCTAAACAAAATAATATAGCTATATTTAACTTATTTAAATTTGAAAGTGATAAATTTACCCGCTTAAATTATCAAGGCAAATAAAACCTTTTAAGGACGACATAATAAATATGGCAGGAGTAAGCTTTTTTGGAGATTAGATTTATTTCTTTTAAAACCTCGCGCTTGGGGGTACTTACATCAACTCGTAGGGGTGCACTTTTACATCAATATTAAAACCATGGCATGCCGAGAGCCCATTTTGTGTATAATTCGCAAAGTGCTGACCCTCTCTTCCACTTTGTGTTTGGTTTCAGGAAATATAAACAAAAGAAAAATTAATGTTTTGATTAAAATCTCGTCGTTCGCAGAACTTCTCACATTTGGGTTATTCTGAACGATAATTAGTGATGGTTTGGTGAGTAATCTGAATTTCTGGAAATTCTATGTTGTAATTGCCTTGAACCGAGTTAATCTCTACTTTGTTGCACTAAATTAATCTCGACTTTACGAGAATGTAGTGATTTTGTAGTTTTGTCATTGTAAATTTAAACATTTCCTAATATTTAATATGGGTTTTGTAGGTACTTGCAAAAACTCCAAACTTTAGAGCAGAACAATAAAAATACGAGCTTATAAGAAACTAACCTCTTGCTTAAAATGTCAAATTTCGCTAAATGTCCTTTGAAAAATTTATATTCCTTGGGGTACCTACTACTAGAAATAATTTTCTCGTGTCCCCTGAGTCTGTTTCCACACCGTGCAGCAACATCTATTAAAAATAGATTTTCTTTACTCGTTTACTCGAAGTTTATCGACATGACTTAAATTTTAAAACATATAACAAAAATTACCAAAAATCTGTTTCTTTTTATTTGTTCTGTTCTATGTCTTATAAAACAATGAGCGAAACAATTTGCCTCTATTTTCCTATACTTTAAATATTGTTACTCGCCGTATTTACAAAAGAACATTTCTATAATGTTATATACCGCCCAACGAGTGCTCAGGTTGCTTTACTCGTATCTGTAACGTGCTTTGTATCCCTGCCACGCGAAGGCAGTGGTAAATAGCAAATATTACACGGAACCGCCTGGATATAAATGTGTTATTTGTATGGAAATAATTCCATAATTAGATTATTCTTTGGAAAAAGAGTCCTTGGAACGAAAGAAAAGCAAAACGGAATGACAAATGCGTTTGCCGAAAATTTGGCGAGGGAGAATTAACCCCCTTAAATATTGCTGCACCTAAAAGTTAAGTTGTGAACCTTATTTTGATATTACTCATCAGCAGAGCGCGGATTTATAAGCACTTATTTTTTTTAATAAGCGCTTATAATAAGCTTGATTGATCAGGAAGAAATAAAAATAAAAGAACGCCAACATTTTTGTTTGTTTCACGTAAGAATAAGCTATTGTTTATTAAAAATTTAACTGAAGCATATTGTGGGAAAAGATCAGATACTGGTTAAATCAGCTTTTGAAAAGACGATATTTCATGCAGCTTCTGGAAAATGATTGATTTTCAATAGCCAATTCAGGAAAAGTTGCCGGTACGGATTTATCCTTCACTTTAAGCATTTTATAATTTCACATTAAAATTATTCGAAGAACATCACAATTCACAACACAATATAATGCGATAGAATATTGTGTGTGGCTTTCGATAGAACACAGAACTTGGCGATTCCTCGAGCCGAGCGCACTATTAGTTTCTCTGAGGAATGTTTTTTTATTCGCCGAGTTCTTCAAACCGAGAAATAGTAAATTAATTAATGTTTTAACACTAGGTTTTTAGAACTTAAAATTGCAAATGTTAAATTCTTTATGAAAAAAAGCACCATCTAGCTGCGTAAAAGCTAAAATAAGCGCATACGAGCAGTGTAAGAAGCAGAATGAGAAAATAAGGTTTCATTTGTACAAAAATTCTATTAAATAGTGACATTGTGTAATCCAGGGCTATTATTTAAATACCATTCTTCATCCCAATCTGTAAACCCGTTTTTGAGTAATAAGGCGTTAAAACCAAAATTTAAAAAAAAATCGTAGATGCCGCCAATTTGAAGCTGGAGAGTTCGGTAAAAAAGAGTTGGATTTGGACTAATAGGTATTCTCTCAAATTTAATTTTCGGTAAAAATTAAACCAAAAACGAGATTAACTGCCGCTTCAGGTTTCGGATTTTTTAAAAGGTCTTCATGGCGAATTTTTGATTTTAAATGTTTTGACATCTCATCGAATTCGGACCGACCATCCGTTGTGAATAATGAGGTGAAACCCTCACGCAAGAGCCCTATTTAATTTAATTAAATCCTTTTCATTAATTTTTATTAAATAATTTTTAATTAATTATTTTGTTTAAATTTCAAAATGTGAAATAAATAATGTTCTAATTAATGCTGGAATTTAAGTGCATCCTCGTTAATTGCCTGCTGTCGCCCTTTACAGATTTTCCATTTTCCTATGACAGGTTGGCCACTATTATTCATTTCAACATAAATAACCCTCGCTTCTTATTTTAATTATCTTATTTGGCTCCCGCGGCATTCATAATTAAATTAAATTAAAGTCATACTCAGCGAGTAACGTATAAAGCCATAATTTATTTTTCACGCTACCGGCAGTGTAAGTAGGCCTTACATCCATAGCTACAGGGATCGTAAGTGGCTGATAACATTCGTGTACTAGTTACCCTTGACGACGGAACTTAATAGTGTCACTTACGTTCCTAGGAAAATAATGTTGATTTTAACTGTTCGTTGATATGGTAACAAACACAGACAACCTAGAATAATGGGGCTTTTAAAAAATAATTCCGATGACAGCTGTCGAAACGAACTTTTAAAAATATGATTAAATTTCTACCTGTAGGCCTACTTACATTGCCGGTAGCGTCAAAAATTTAATAAGTAACACGGAATGTATCGACTAATAACATCCTCGGCAGGCGACAAGCTTCGGCTCCGCCTCAGCTCGTATTCGCCTACCTCGGATGTTATTACGTCCTTACATTCCTTGATACTTAAATAACTATTAAATTTGCCTGAGGTGGCCAAGTCTATAATATCGCGAATGCCTCCGACGTCAAAAATGTTTTAAGGTGTCTTAAAAATGAAAAAATTTTA
Source organism: Ctenicera cuprea (assembly GCA_958336395.1). Taxonomy (NCBI): domain Eukaryota; kingdom Metazoa; phylum Arthropoda; class Insecta; order Coleoptera; family Elateridae; genus Ctenicera; species Ctenicera cuprea. The sequence continues at coordinate 14,967,653 of OY284487.1, read as the reverse complement.
TCCCTGCTTGTGACACCAAGTGCATAATTGATTCATATATCCGTCGAACTACTACAGCAAATTCATATAAAAATGAGCTAGAAACTGAAACATCTAAACACGAACCAAAACAAGCCAATCTTTCGATTTATGTGCTCCCATTTTAATGGTTAAACATTTTCAGTAGCACCAGGCTTAGCTTGTAATTGTACTACATAATTTAAGTGCGTCAAAAGCGCGCAAACAAATTTGTCATACGCATTAAATACGAATGATAAATTTAGGGAAAGCTTTGTTAGCAGCTGCTTTCATTTGGAAATAAACAGGAAAGAGTAATTTTTTGAAGTACTGAACCGAGTGATGGTAATATAAAATAATTACACATTTTGATTTAGTCCCATCTCACCTGCATTAGAGTGACATGGAATATATTAATTTTCTGCTCTGTGTGCTGTAAAAAATGTGGCTTTTATGAAACCATTTACGAAAACAGGAAAATATCTGTTTTAAACTGTTACCTTGCAACAATCTAACCCTAAGCATATGATTTTCTCACCGAAAAATAAATATCTAATAAAATAATTACCATCCTGGTTTTGATGATCAATGCGCGCCCATAAGCATAATAACACAGACTGTTAATGCAGTGGTAAGTTTTATAGCAGTTATAAAGCAATTTACATCGGTTTAATGATCTAAGAAGTAGTTTAATTTCATTCTAGTTGTATTGCGTATCCTATGAATATAAAGTACACATTATAACAACGCAAGAACAAGGAGAATGCATGTTTTTGAAAAACCTCCGCTCTGTTTTGTTGCAACGTATTAAAATAAATCACTTTCCTCGAGTGCACTTTATGCGGCGACACAGCACTGCATATAGTTTTAATTTTAAAACATGCAAAAACATTAATTTAAATAAATCTTGCATTATACAAGAGAATTTAGTTTTAAAAATGAAAAATTGAATTAAATTAGGCAGACGATGTTGTTTAAGGTCGACATTTTAAGATTTCTTGACATTTTAATAGAACAATATTTACTCTTAAAAATTTTTGCAAAACCAGATTTTAGGTAAATTACATGTAGCGTGCGCCGAGAGCTGAAGATGGACAAATACGGTACTCCATTTTTGATCTTAACAATTTCCTCAAGAATACTAAAACTATTAAAAAAATCTCCCACATATTCTAGGAACCGAGACTGGAATTTTTATCAACAGTTACAATTTGAAACATTTTGAGAAACACAAAATCGATCAGTCCTCCTTCGATTAGACATGTCATTTACGACACTGTTGGAATTTTGTCGCCGCCCGCTATCTTTCCTTCTCGTCAGCTGCGAAATTAGAACGCCATATTGACAGCTGTAAGCATACAATGGATCAAAACCGAGCCGATCCCTGCATTCTTACTCAATACCCAGCTAATGAGGTGCACGTGACACAATAAGGTTTCTCTTTTGTGATTTCTTTCACGTTTTCCAAATAAACATTATAGCTCGCGCCACGCTATTAAACTGCCTCAGTTGTGTTCACATAGCAGCTTCCTTGTTGGTATATCTGGTGTGCAGTATATGAAGAGGGAATTTCAAAAACTTCGAAATTTTGATGTTTTAGGCTACCATGCTACAAAAATCTCGATTTTGATATGGTGTCTGCGTATGTGTCGGAATGTACTTTAGAGACCAGAAGCTTTAACACAGAACAGTAAAACTAAGATGAAAAGTATTAAAGCGAAACCAGAAAAATGAGGCCGGTCCGACAACAATTAGGAGAGCGAGGACTAGCCCTTTTAAAAATGTAATAAAACAAACAAGAAAGAGAAGGAAAATAGGAAGGTGTCATGGTGATGTCTGACAGTGAGCATTTTCTATGCCAATTAGAAAACACAATTTCCTTCGTGAATGCAGTTTCCAGTTATTGTTAATTAAGTAATATTTAATACATACAGATTGCCACTAGTCTCCTAGAAGCATAAACAACTTATGAGTGCCAGAAGAAAGCTGTGTTAGCGAAAATCAGAATTTAAGAAAATTGAAAAATTAAATGTTGTAAATTAAAAAAAAAATTAATGGTAATAAAAATATTTTTTTTTATTGGTGCCCCATTTTACCCATTTAAAGCATGCCTCAGCGTGTTTAAATCGAACTTTCAAAAACGCGCGTTTTTTAAAGTTACCATGGCAACATCAACAACTCTAGAAACGTGAAGTCTAAATGACAATTTTTTTATTATTGATCTGACAGGACTACCTTGTAACGTCAAATAAAATATTACTAACAAATTTCTGAAGGTAAGCAAGCACAACTCGTTCATTTATATCTGTTACCTTTTGCTCTTCCATCCATTTGATGAACTTGTCATATTCGTTTTTATACGCATCATTAGATTTTTGCGGTATTAACCGCGATTCTGCTTTACTATTTAAAAAAATCGATATTAGAATTCATTTTTAAGCAGTGCGGTGACAACAATTAATCTTTGATGACAAGATGCAAATTATATTCTGTTTTTCTCATTTCCATGACAACGAAAGGTATACTGATGTCACATCACGAATTCAACCATTTTACATTATTAGTTCTTATTTCCATTTTTTGTAGTAATAATACCAGTATTTATGATTTCAAAGTGCACCAATAAAAAAAAATAGCGTAAAGTATTCGTGGATAACTGGTCTTTAAAACACTTGCTCTATTTCGAGCACTCCGGCTGCGCCGTCGTGCTCGAAAAATCGCGCGTGTTTTAAAGACCTTTTTATCCACTTATACTTTAATATACTATTTTGTAATATACTAAAATTATTGTTTTGAATCCTAGAAATATTATTTTAACGAAGTCTGCAAAATAATAATTCGGAACGTGGCCTTCTAAATTGGAAGCTGTGAGGAGCTGCTAAAGCTCCCAATTTAGAAAGCATTGTTTGTCAAAATAAAGCTTCTTTACGTTTCCACGAGATAGCGCGGTCGCGTTCGCATTTTCAAAGCCAGTAGGTATACTAAAGTAAAACAGCCTTCAATAGAGAAAAGCTTGTCACGTAACTATGAAATTCGCCATAAGAAACTTATTCCATATTCGTTCAGCCGTAAATCGGTTGTCTGCACAGGCACTTGATAATCACGCGACAGGCTCTTCTCTATTGGAGTCTGTTCTACCGACACAATTTGACGTTTCTCCAATGGCAACAATAACGATATACAAGAGGTTCTAATCACTGTCACATTTGATATTTTGTTGAGCTGTTTTTAATATTTTAACTTCCTTTTTGAACAGAAAAAAAAATAGTTTTTACTAAAAAAAGTATTACTTTCGAACATGTTTTATGTACAATGATTTAAATTATATATTGAAAAAAAAACACTTAATTTAAACCAAATGTTTTAAATGGTGCCAACCTTGCAAGGAAGGGAGATAATCGGCAAGCCAAGTTGGGATTCGCGTATCCACGATTACTTTTAAATTTAGTTAAAAAGTCACGTACCGTAGATACTTTTAAATTCATTAGAAGTATCCATGAATAGGTGAATTTCCACTTGGTTCTTCATTACTCTTCCTTCCTTGTGGCACTCGTTAGTTGCCATCATTTTCTTATAAAACTCATTTAGTTTCTTGTATTTCAGGGAAAAATAGTGACAATCTGTATAGTATATGAAAGCTAATACAGTTTAAATTTTTTGTCTATGGAGACATGATATAAATACGTATGTTTGCGTATGTGCACGTGCGTGCGCGTCATTGTGCGTGTTTAAAACCAACTCTTCCTAACGCAAGTTGCAAGAAATTCACACAAAGTTCAAAAGACCCGTAATAACTTCGCATTAAACTTCAAAGAAACAAGAATAGTCCAACAACAAGTTAAGGAGAACAAAGCTACTCCGCTAAAAAATTCACCACTTGTCAAGCTCATAAACGTATATAATGGTTACAAAATAGTCTATTTGTGCAAGGGTAATAACCCTTTACAAACGAATAGCCAAATCGGCATGAACTTTAGTTATCATAATAGACCCCTAATATGAGATCGCAATGTTACTAAGTAGGGGCATTTTTGAAAGAAAGAGAACTGCAAAGGGAAAATTAATTAAATTGTCGTAAAAATATTGCTCAAAAACTAGCCTTTTTTTTTAAATTTCGTAGTGTCATAGAGATATGACTGAACTACAATTTTTCTATGACGACGCCTTCCATATTGAATTAAAATTCGAAAATTCATGCATCTCTTAATACACGAGGGAAGAAAAATTTTTTGATTAAGCTAAATTGCTCAGGGGTAAGATACGATTCAGAACAAATTTTTAGAAGCAAGAATATTTAGGACGGGCAATTTTCCCCCTACAAACCTATTTTTGATTCACGAATATTTATTTTGGTCTCTGGCCTTCTTTAACTCCAAGGAATCTTGGGGGAAAAACAAAAAAAAATCTTTTTTGCACAAAACCTTTTCGGTTGCGCTTCCACTGCAGTTGTAGAAGTTTTTTGCTCCGCCATCCCACTTGACTTGACATGGGCGAAATACGCAATATCATAGTCACTACTTGGCTCTAAAACGTTGATACAATAATACGTTTGAAAATAGGATAGGGAGCAATTTCTTAAGTGTAGGAATAATTTCGGAAGTAGAGCACAAAAACGAAGGGAGGCGCTGTTTTCATTAAACATTAGCGCATTTTATAAATAAGCTCAGATCGGTATTGCATAATGATGAACTCTAGTTTACGTTTACCCCGCTGTTTAGTTTTCATCGATAAATTCGGCATCAAACTTGGTAGGGAGATGTAAAATGTTTCAGAAATAAGACTTCATCATGGGAGCATGTCTGCAAGATTTTTTTTGGGTAATTACCCGAACGGCTTAACCGAATCTTGCATAAAGCGAGTAAATTGTTAAAATGCACAAGAGGATAATTTATTTATAAAATCTAGCTTTACTTCGTTAAAGTCCATATTTAATGATTATTTGTATATAAAATATTTAATTACTTCAACAATATTTATTTATTTTAACCATATACGTATTTCGGCATGCCATTGTCAAAGGTTATATGAAAAAGTAAACAGTTAGTGTTAGCGAGCAATAGAACTTGGTGACTTGATCTCGGTAATCGTCTGCAGATGACTTGATTTCTTATTCCAAAATGTCCAATAGAGGAGAATTTAAGAGATCAATTTGCTCATTCATTAACGGTACAGTTTTTAAATGTTTGTGAATTTCAAAAGCTTCTAGTATATCTAATTTAGATTTATCATCACAAAAGTGTAACCGTTTTATAATGTCATTGAATGATTGTATTCTAGAAAGTGTTCAGCATAATTGGATTTATGTGGGTGTTTGTATTTGTAACGGCGTACGTGTTCTTTATACTTAATATCAAAATTTCTAATTGTCTGGCCTATATAAACCGAATTACAATGCGAACAATTTAATTTGTAGATGCCTGATTTTAGCAAATCGTCTGTATTTGATTTTGCATTAAACAAAGTGTTTGGGATGTTTCTAGTTGTTTTAAAGCTTACTTTATATTTATTTGTTTTGTTTATAATTTTAGCAATTTTCTCTGATTTTTCACCAAAATATGGGATGAGAGCATATTTAATTGATCGAATGAAGTTAGGGTATTCGGATAAATTTTTTGAGTGGCTAATTTAAAACCTTTTTCTTTAATTAATGTATTAATAAGTTTCGTATTATAACCATTACTATATGCAATTTGTTTAATAATTGCAATTTCTCTATTATAATTAATTTCATCTAAAGGGACCATCAAAGCGCTATGTATCAGGGATCTGTATGTATCGTGTGGTATTGTAATGTCTGTTTGTGTAGGTTTTCTATAAACTGAGTATTCAAATTTATTAGTTGAATTAATTTTTATGTTTAAATCTAAAAAGTTAATGGACTTATTTTGTTCAGTTTCTAGTGTAAATTTTATGTTTAGGTGCAAGCAGTTAATAAAAATTAAAAACTCATGAATTAAATCAAATGAACTATTAAAACATGCTAAAATGTCATCAACATAACGAAACCAAAATATAACTTTCTCAGAATGATTTGATTCGAATATTTGATCTACTAGATTTTCCATAAATATGTTAGCTAAAAGAGGTGAAGTTGGACTTCCGATGGGTAAACCATCTTTTTGGAAATAAATTTTATTATTAAAAGTAAAATAATTTTGATTGGTGCAAAGTTCAAATAATTGAATCAACTCAGCCCGGTTTATTAACTCAGCATTTTTGTTAATAAGAATATCAGTTAAAAAAGGAATACATCCTTGATGAGGTATTTGGGAAAACATATTGGTAACTAGCTTGCTTTGTGGTGGTAAATGTAAGTTAGATAACGTTTTGATTAAAATAAATAAATATTGTTAAAGTAATTAAGTATACAAATAATCATTAAGAGGTTAATTCACAGAAAGCCAAGGGGCGAATAGGGGAAAAAAGGAAGACGAATTGGAAAAAAGGATGTTGGGAACAAAAGAACAAGACTGGTAGTTTATGCATTCTCTCATACTAGGACAACTTTTTATGCTAAATATATTATTTCAAGCACTCTCATCTTTTTTTTTTCAACTTACATTATTCTTTAAAATTTGCGCAGACATATAATATGAATATAAAATATGACCCTCGAGCAAATGTTCTTGTAAATAAACCTTTTCTTCTGCAGTTTTACATGGTAAAAAGTTTCTGGCAGATTTATGTTATGTAAACTAATTTCGAAGGATAAAGTCGTGAAAATTTAATACTGAGACGTAACCGAAAGAGGACAGGGAAGTTTAGTATGTTATAGAGGGAATCGAAAAAAATTTACCGATACAGAAAAATTCAGCTTGACATTAATTAGTTTCGGGTTTTTATTTAAAAAAAAGCCTTCGAGTAACTGGATTGTATTTTTGAAGTATAACCACAAAACCACATTTTAAAAATATAGAAACGAACACAAAAATTCAACGCGTTTTGGGGAACGAAACATCTCTATTGTCCAAAAACACCCTTTCTTTGTTCAAATTCGTGCCCCTGAAAGCTACTAAACCAACTAAATACAACTTAGTATGCAAATGTATGCGTTTCTCATCAACGTTAACATAATAATCCACTAATGATTGACGTTCTGTTGTCATAAAACAGGTCTAAATTTGATCTATGATGTTCAGAAGGCGCCTGCAAGGCAGACACCTTGTTACATCGTTACAATTTTGTCCCAAGTGCTTCAGCTGTTGCTAAATTTGAATAGATGATCCTGAAGCTGCAGGAATTAATGGATGCCGCCGCGTTTGTGTTGTGTCGTCTCGGCCCTATTATTATGATGTCAGAATGACTTAATTTGTACGCAACTAGCTAAGCTCGGTAGCATTTCCTTGACGTTTATAACGCTACATTCCCAGTTGTAAATTTTAAACGTTACCTTGTTTCTCCGCCCCTAATTGCAAATTCGCTGCATCGATTGTCTTACCTGAAAATAAAAAACAGGATTGTTATACATGACAAAGCAAATTAAAACTAGACAAAGACAAAAGTATGATGTAGTGGTGGTGCAGTGCGGTAGGGCACGTCATTCTCGTATTACATTTTGATAATGGAGCTTGTTTGACTTACAACCCATGTCACGATCTAATTTCAAAAGAACGCTATATGCGCTTCGTACAGATTTATAACCATGTAATAATATATCAAACATACCGTTGCGGCGATATAAGATAAGCCGAACATTTAAAGTACGACCCTTTTGTTTTACTTTGCCGATCCAATCTCCAATTTCTTATTGGAAAAAATTGGGGGTTAGGTCTTGAAATGGCGTAGAAAAACGTAGGGCGATTTTATTTTAATTTAGCTGCCGCGTTCTAAGCGATTTTCGTAAAGTATGTTTCTTTATGGAACGCGATTGTATTCGTCGATTTTCAAAGTCGTAAGTTCTGTGCCTATTCAACATAAATTTTGTCCAAACTTCTAGTTCAAACTATAACTTTTCTTTTTTGTACACTTGAGTGAATTTACGAACAGATTGAATAAGATCAGCATTTTTTATGCTTCAACTGTTTCCTCTGAAAATTTTTAAGTTACAATGTTGGTTATAAAGAGTTTTTGAAAAATACAACTTTAATAAATTGAATCATTTTTAAGATATAAAAAGAAAATTAAAATTAACACTAGATTGTACAATGCAGCGGTGTAGGGGAATCCCCCTTTATCAATTTTCAATAAATTTCTTTTTGTTATTCTTACACATGGAATTTTTTTAGTATAAACTTTTATTAACTACCACCAAGTCAGAAATAAAATATTCAAAATCCAACTAATTGCTATTTCATTGTCGACTTCGCGCATTCCTGCAATGTCTCAAACGCAAAAATACGGAATGGAACAAAGACGTAGCGTCTGATCTAAAACTGTTTCGCTGCTAACAAAGTGATCCGTATTAATTTGATGATTCAGCCTCAGACAGGATGAATTATAACGAATAGGTATGTGCTAATTTTAAATAGCAAACGGCCAAAGTACGGTTAGTAGTGTAGAAATACCTAACCAGTTTCAAAGATAAACGTTTTATTTAGTTCTGGTAAAAAGGTTAAGTTGTTCTGAACTGCTAACTAAATTTAAATTATTGCATTGAATTGTCCTTCTTCAATTCATTGATTAAACTCTTCAGGTTGTTACTATTTTATGGAAATAACTATGGGCAACAAATGAGTACGACAAGGAAAACATATTACGGACGAGCCAAGTGGGCATGCACGTATTCATGCATACTCTTAGTTTAAAAATGAAGGCAGAAACGTTTTTTATTAGATATAAAAGTATGCAGGGGTACGTAAATCCCTACTTGGTCTGTCCATTATGCCTTCCTTGTTGTACTTCTTTGTTGTCTATTCCTTCCTTGTCGCACTTATGGTTGCCTATGTATGTAACAAAATAGTGACAATCTGTTCTATTTGTCAACAAACAGTCTCTTTTTATTTTAAATGGTGCAGAAATTTCACTCCCTAGCGCTATGGGATATATTCTTCGAGAAAAATAAAATTAATATGAAGGACACCAAAATTCCGAAAACGGTTTTGTATCAGCTCATATAAAAATAACGGCCTACGACGCTGTAATTTTATGTTAATAAATATAGCAAATCGTTTGCAAGTCTTGTAACTGCCTAAAGAAAAAAACATCTCAAAATTCAAATAAACATAAATTACAAATTGTGAATAAATCACTGAATGTTTTCGATGGTAGCTTTGTACTCGGCTTTGTAATAATAGAAAAATTATATAAATTGATAATTTATAGATGAAATGCAACAAATTAAATTTAGGAAACTACGTCAAATTACGCTATCATGTAAACGCTGCAAATTTTAAACAATGCTCAATGTACAACAAGATGGTTACATATAACAACATAAAATTTGTTTTTAAACTTAAAATACTTGATATGAACTAACACAGTGTGAATAATAATTATAACAACAAAACAAATCGTAAGTAATCAAAATAATTAAATAAATTAGAGTTCAATGCTTAACAACCTCAAAATTATACATTAACGAATGTACAGCTAAAAACAGCAAATAAATATCACAAATTAACTAAATTCACGAAAATTGTACTAGAAGTTTACATGTCGAATTTTGAAGCAAAACAGCAACGAGTTATGGTAATTTTTAACCCGATTAGTTTTCAGTTCACTCGTGGTATAACTGTATATTATTTGGGCATTTCTTTTAGACACGTTATTTTCAACACTTTATTAGAAAATACATTTGTTGGTAGTTAGAGAAAATATTTTTTGGATAATTCGTCATTCCTTTTAAATAGACTTCTTCCTCTTCCCCAAAATACCTTTTGGGCAATTTCGCTTCCTTAGAAATTTATACACTTTTTTCTAGTAATTGTTGTGTCGTTTACTGTTTTATAATTTAAAAAGTATCTATGTTGTTGTGAGTACAACATTCTCTCATTTGCAATTAATACTTAAAAAGATAGTCATTGACCATACAAATTGCAATTGCAAGAAAGTTTTGCAATTTTGACCAATTATATCTGTAAAATTGTATTAAATATTGAAATAACATCATTATTTCCTTAATACAAATCTGATTACTTCCGGTAATGCTGAAAATATGCATTAATAAATAATATTAAACCTATAATACCCTACCCAGTAAATCCCTTTAAGTAATTTGTTTCTAATTATCTCTCCCCTTATTTCTCACGACCTTCGTAAGCCAGAGTACGGAATATTTATCCTACAACTATAACAACATTAGCGTAGGCTCGGGTAAGTTTAGTAAAAAGAACACTTGCGTGGTTGTACGGCACGCGTACACCAGAGAAACGAATTGATAACCATGACATCTTCCTCTATTATTTTTCGAACGGCAACAAAAGATCCTTTGTAATGTAGGCAGAGCCTCTTACCCATAGATAAAAAATATAATACGTTTACCCATTGTGTGTGGAAGCTTTGACAATCGGGCATTGTTTTGGGATCTGAGGTATTAATTGTAGGAAAAAGATTAATTCATTTATGTCCAGTTATGAGTAATTGTTTTTGTTTATTAGAAAACTTTGTAAAGTTTCTTATACTATTGATTTTATATTAAGCAGATTTGCAAAGCTAATACGTTAAATGGTTTTTACCTACGAGAGGGCAGCACTTTTACCAAGGTTGTAATGCCAGCTGGGGTTTGATATTTTTGTCCCTTTTTTGCCAATCTAATTTATGTAAAATTAGTGGTACGAGCAAATCATAAAGTTTTATTTTAAAATATAGAAAAATATAAACAGGTGCCGATTAGTATTTTTTCATTTAATTAAAATTAATGAAAGCGTCAACTAAACCAATTTTTATTAAATAATGTAACTCAATTTATATAATTGCCCTTTTGCTACGATACAACGAAGAATGAACAAATGGTTATTGTCGTACCCTATAATTCCTTAAGTGCTGTTTATCACGCAGCTTGTCACTCTTTATTAACTCAATTTCTGCAGAATTTCCCTTTGCTGTACCAATAAATTCAATTAGTTGCAGCGCGTACTTGTTCAACCCCCTTTAGTAAACTAATATTCCAAAGATCAGCGGAAAATGTTGTTATCATTACGAAGGGAGAGTTGTATTTACATACGAAATGGCAACTTCGCTCCACCGCACAAACCAATCGTAATTAATCTAACTAATTAATGGGCTTGTTCAAATATATTTGTGTAAGGGCGACACTAAATTCCACGTTCCCACTTCTGAAATGTGTAAACACAAATCCTTGAACTTTTCCAGCTCGTATTTTCATCCGTAAAATATGTCGGGTAATATGAAAACACCCAAAAACAAAACACATTCTTGTATTTGTAGATAAAACCATTTGTTTGAGACCTTGAGCTGCAAAAATGTTTTTAGCAGTTTCCACATAGGCGTAAACCGTATATTTGTATTTGTAAACGTGACTTGTTCGGGCACATTTAGTTTTGACACTTGGAAAATTGAATACATTTGCAGAGAAAAACGTGAGATAGCGAAAAGAACGAACTGTATAAGGAAAAAGAAATCTACAATGCGAAACGTTATGCGCCATTACCGTCGAACAAAAACCTTCTAGAATTTGCACTAGCAACGTTTTTACTGGGATTAATCGACACTACCTTAAATTGTTGTTTATTTCATGGGTTCTCTTAACATGTAAATACATTAAAAGAGAGGTTTCGTTATTTTATCGTTTTCTTTACTGGAAGTTAAGCCAATAAAGCTTTTATTATTTTCAGGGTTGGTAAATGTTATTTCAGCGGCGAAAAACAAGGATTTAATTTCTCCGGGACAAACATTTCCACGACATTTGATTTTTCTTAAACTCTTGAATTCAATATTTATAACTTTGTTCGTCTCTCTATTTACTAAGAAAACAAAGAAATCATTCGGGTTTACTCTTTAAGCGCGTTTCGAATTTTCTCAATTTAACTGGAAATATTTCTGGACATTTCTCTGCAAAGAATAACAAAAATCCTTTTATATCTGAAAATATTAGTGTCAAAAAAAACTGAAACTTTTTTCCCCAACTCCGTTTTCTGTATAGGATACATTTTCCACGTCTTTTTATCGACTTCTGTATTTTCCAATGCAAATATTTCACGATTTCTCTTGTGTTGACTTTTTATCTTAACAATAATGATGAGAGGTTCGTGGCTTTCCACGAGCTTAACGTAGGGTTATAAATAAATAACCACGATGTGCAGAGAAAATAAATTTCCATTTGACTTTGAAATGTTGAAATGGAGATTTTTGCAAGTGAAGCAATGCAAATTTTCCAAATCTAGATCTGAAGATGTCAAAAGATCAAATTTATATTTAAATGAAAAGATAAGCAAGAAATCGTAGTAATTAACTTAATTAAGTTTACGTAATACTCTTAGTAAATAAGTCTTTCGTATCGCAAACTAGTGTGTTAAAATTAAAGTGGATTGATTCTTGGCGCCACAACGGAGCCAATTTGTGCGTATACGTGATTGATTAGCGGATTAAGGGGAGGAAACTAATACGGATTTTTTGGTCGTGCGTAAGCGAATTTTTTGTTTGGTCAAAACGGAATCGACGTATAATCGGAAATTAGGTCAAATGAGCGTAAAATAAACAACGGCTCGCAGAACGCAGAGGTGTAATTGTTTGGATTGTTTAGAAGAAATGTTTACACGACAGGAAAAAAAGTAAAACAATAAACAATAATGTTTAAATTGTTTCGAATTTTTTTAATATAGAATTTGGAAAACATGTAATGTATTAAGCGCGTGAAAAATACAGCACCCTTCCACACAAGTAACGAAATACAAAATACGTATTTCGACAGCAAAGCTATCATCATCACTGATGATGATAGCTTTGCTGTCGAAATACGTTTCTATTTTTCAAGTGTTGTTAATCTACAGTGTGAGTGTTTCTTCAAGTATTAAGCGTCATTTATATTCGCATATTACAGGAGAAAAACATTTCCCCCTGTATAAAACATGGTGAAAGTAACTACCATTTTTGATAACACGTTTATGTTAAATTAGAGCCGTAGTTTCTCCTGAAAGCCTGGCCTGAAATTTCGGTAACAACTAAGCTTTCCATTAAATGGGCGAAGCACTATGTCTGGACAAGCCCATGCTTCAACGAATTTTCTATTTATACTATTTGGAAAAGTATATCATTGTAGCCCTAACGGTTCCTACAACATTAGAATACTAATTTAGGCCGTACGCAATACTGTCTCAAACAGTGAGTCATCACTGGTACACTATTTAGAAGCTAAAAACGTACTTGTTTTTCACGAAACAAAGACCACAAATTCGCTTTTATGATTCTTTGTCAGAAAAAAAAGTGAAAAGGGGTGTGAAAGTCGGAAAAAGGAGACAGGGAAAAGAGGGTAGCATGAAAAGAGAAACGGGGAAAGAAGGAGGGGTACGGGGCTGGGGAAAACAAAAGCAGGTCGAAAAGTAGGGCGAGAGTGGCTAGGATAAGCAAAAGAAGTACGAAAGAAGAGTTGGGGGGAAAGAATGAAAAAATAGGGCTGAGAAATTTTTTGTTTCCAAAGAGAGGCTTGGAAGAGAAATAAGGTAATAAAAGGAGAGTGGGGAGAGGTAGAAACAGATAGGGAAGAACGAGAAAGGAATAGCGAAAAAATCCACATTTATAGACCTCCTTCTCCTGAAAAGATTGTTAAACGTGTGCACTAAAGTTTCGGTGCGAATTTAAATAAGCGAAGCACTTTGCTTGGACAATCCCATGCTTCAAAAAATGTTCTATTTCTGTTTGGAAAAGAATATACCATTTTTAAGTGGCGGTAGCTTAGAGGTTAAGCGCGCGCCTCTAATGCTAAAGGTCTGCAGTGATTCATTACTAGTATACAAGGTTTACTGCGTAAAATCAAAAAATTCCTATAAGAATACAAGTGTGGGAAGAAGCCCAAAAGTAGACCAAAAATTCGCTTTACTATTTTGGTTCGTAGAAAAGGAAGGACGAGAGTGAGAAAGATAGAGATGGAACAAATTTACGAGGAAAGACAAAGCAGATAGAGGTAGGGGAAAAGTAAATGAGGTTAAAAGAAAAGGAGCGAGTAGCAAAGATGGAAAATAGAAAGAAAGCGGGAAGACGAAGAATGAGGAAAACTTTTGTTCGCGTTGAGGCGAAACGGGGGAGGGGGTACTAAAGGAAGGGTGGCAGCGCTGCAGTGAATTTTATTGTTATCTACAGAAAGTCCTGATGAGTTCAAATTTTTATGAAATACAATTTTGCATCGTTGCCTAGCCAACAGTATGATTGGCAAAAGTAGGATTTATTTAACATTTTATCAACAGCTTTTCGGTTGAGAAATATAGGGGCATAAAAATATTTTTATTAGTTTTGACCAGGGTTGGGCATGTATAGAATACTACATGTAAAATATACTTATTATCCATGGTTATTTTACACATTCTACATGCAGAATAATACGGATGCAAAATCAGACAGATTAAACGTAAGAAAAAAATCTCATTGTCGGTGTATTCTACGCGAAGGGGCGGCCGCTATGCAGGTCTTTTAGACTCCGCACTCGAGTCCTAAGCCCTTCTGCAGCCGAGAAAAGATGGTGAGGATGGGTTAGAGCAAGGAATTTGGATAAGGGGTGATTTCCGCGGATAGTACTGTCCCAGTATTTATTTTGTGGTTCAGAAAAACCACGTAAAAACCTGATGCAATACAGCCGGCCGGGCCAGGGAATCGAACACAGGTCTCTTGAATGAAAGGTGAACGCGCTTACAGCGGAGCCACCTTTCTCGATTTTAAACGTAAATAAACACGTATACAACTTAATAAGTGTAAAAAATTGTAAAAAACTAAAAACGTAAACTAATTGCGACCAGTGCCGGAGTTATGGTGGGGGCGAGTGGCACTTCCGCCTCAGACGTAATTATTTAAAAAAGCGCAATTTCATTGTATAATTTTTTATGGAGCCAACTGTCGTTTAATAACTGCCGACAATTAAACACATTTTGCAGTGCGGTACGTTTGAATAGAGAAAAGTTCATACCGTTGTATAGTCATATGTCTCACCCCCTCCCCCCGTCTACTATGCACACACGCGTTCATCTACATAGTAAAGTTAACACAAAAATTTTATGCCGATGTTTTTCTGGAATCTATCTGTACATATTTTACATATTCTACATAGTTCACATGTATAATACGTAAAAAAAGGTAAATATACTAGTTTTATTTAACATACATATTCTACATATTCGACGTATTCCACACACTTTTCTACGTGTAATGTAGAAAATAATTTTCTACGTGTAAAGTTACAACCCTGGTTTTGACCATTTTTAAAAACATGAAAACATGCTTCTTTCCCCCTACTTTAATATTATCGAACACCCCCGTTTCAAACAAAATTTTTATTGGTTGCACATTACTTTTATCGAGTAGCCATCCCATATGTCTAACAAAATAAGTTTTAGTTCAACAAATTGCTTTATGCTAATCGCATAATGTATAGCTTTTATCTCGGCGTGTTGCTGGTTTGAAAGAAGGGGTTATTTATGGCGCTAATAAAATAAGGTTATTCTTAGCATGCTTCTGGTTTTTATTCAGAGGAATCTCAGGTTTTAGGGTGCTTCTAATTTAAATAGGATATTTGCATAGAATATCCATAAGCAATTTGGGATGAAGTAGAAATTATGACAGGATAATCTGAAATCCTGCCTTGGAAAATTCATTTCTATTAACTTGGAGATTTTCAGTTTTGGCCTCTATTTTGATTTCTATGAAGTAAAGCTCTTGAAGATAGAAATTTTCACTTTCTATTAATGGCCTGCCTTAGAAAATTCATTTATCCGGTTTTGAAAAATTGTTTCTAAGCAAACTTTGTTTCGCTTGAAAATGTTTAGTTTTAATAGCATTCAATTTTGATTAACCTGAACTAAAATTTACGAAGTAGAAAATTTTGACACAATTAATTTTCGATATCTTCAAAGTTTTTAAATTTAAAATACAATATTAAAAAATTTGCAAAATTTTAAACATTTTAAAAGTTCTTAAATAATTGAAATAGCAGTATTTCAAAAATTTTAAAATATTAAAATTCTCGGAAAATTTAAATATTCTTAAAATTAAAAAATTTAAAGCTTTCGTCAATTTCTTAAATTTAAAAGATGCATGTTTTTGAAATTTTTAAATTTTCAAATAGAAACTTTTTAAGATTCTTAAATTTTTCAAAATTTTTAACAATTCCACAATTTTCAAAATTTCTTAAATATTTCAAATTTTCCTTTTTAAAATTTAGAATACACAAAAAATGTTCAACATGCATACTATATTTTAATTTCTAACATTTTTAAATTCTTTAAAATTTTCAGATTAAATATTGACTTTTTGAAAATTTTCAACGTTGTCATAATTTACAAATATTTTAAACTTAAAAATTTTCAGTTTTGACCATTTTCAATATTTTTAGAATTTTCAAAACTTAGGAATTTCAAAACTTTTAGAATTTTCAGTAGTTTTTAAGATTTGAATTATATTTCAATTTGAATGTAATTGGTTGAATCAGAGTGTAGGGAAGAACGCATCGGGGACTTACGAAGAGAAGCCATTGTGGCGGTTGCTCGGCAGCTTTTTGAACTAATAAGACTTTTTTGCCAGCGGGTGCACTTACTTTCCGGCGGGTGTAACGTGCGATCGTAACGTAACGTGGGGTGTCAATCCCATACATACAGTGTGTAAATTAAGTAACGCATAAATTCATTTACTCAGCTATTAGCAATTTTTTAGAAAAATGCTGGGACAGGTCAATTTTTATTTTCATTTTGGCACATTTTTGAGTAAAACTATTTTTTTGTAAACTTCAAAATGGCGGCCGTGTGCCATCTTGGAAAACAATTTTAAATAGAAAGGGGGGTCTTGCGACGGCTCATTTTAAAGCTATTACTGAGGAGAGTACAGGTGCAAATTTTCAAATATTTTTATCCACCCAAAACAAAATGGCGGCCTGTCAAAACTCTACTTGTTTACTTGTTGGAACAAAATTAGAAGTTTAATGTAATAATGAATAACAATTTAACCTATTTATTATTGTTGTTTTGGTCCCCGTCTGCCTATCCACCTCCCTGGAATGTTTCATTTAAATAAAACTGGTAAGACTGGTACTAAATCTAGATACCTAGAAGCGAAAGTTTTTGTAAAAAACAAAAAATAAACAATAATAAATAGGTTAAATTGTTATTCATTATTACATTAAACTTCTAATTTTGTTCCAACAAGTAAACAAGTAAAGTTTTGACAGGCCGCCATTTTGTTTTGGGTGGATAAAAATATTTGAAAATTTGCACCTGTACTCTCCTCAGTAATAGCTTTAAAATGAGCCGTCGCAAGACCCCCCTTTCTATTTAAAATTGTTTTCCAAGATGGCGCACGGCCGCCATTTTGAAGTTTACAAAAAAATAGTTTTACTCAAAAATGTGCCAAAATGAAAATAAAAATTGACCTGTCCCAGCATTTTTCTAAAAAATTGCTAATAGCTGAGTAAATGAATTTATGCGTTACTTAATTTACACCCTGTATATTCGATTTGCATGAAAAGATTTAAATTATAAAATTCAAGACGGCGGATTCAATATGACGGAAGTATTTCACAACGTTATTTGATTTTTTGAAAACTGGTATTCGATAGGAGGGCTGTTACGAGTTCAGGATCTAAATTATAAAATGCAAGAAGGTGGTTTCAATATGTCGGAATTATTTCATAACGTTATCCGATTTGCATAAAAATTGCTGTTAGAAAGTTTTGAGGCTGCTAATTACGACGAATCTAGAATTTCAATGATAAAAATCAAGAGGGCGGAATTAATTAAAAAGTGATGCGATTTGCACTAAGATATACAAGATAATAGTAACTACATATATCGTTGTAATGTAACTAACCCACGACCAATAATAACGTTTTTATAGCACTTCCTACAACTAACTAGAACATGGTATAACAGTTTTCTATAAATCATACAATTTAAAAATCACTTTCAGTGAGAACACGCTGAGAAGTTTCATTTAAAACCTGCGTACTCGGCACAAATTTCTTTTCTTTATTTCTAGAAAAGCCTTGCCAAATTTCCTAATCAAATTTTCATATTTTATGATTGTCCTGTTTTGGAAAAATTATTTTATTTGCCGTTTTGTTTGAAGATATTTAGTTTTGGTTACATTCAATCGTAATGTAATCTAAATTATAATTCAGGAGAAAATTTCGGCTCAGTTATTATTTTTTTGTTGTGACCGAGAGATGTGGCTTCGCGGTTAACGCGTCCGCCTTTTATTCAGGAGGCCCTGGGTTCAATTCCCGTCCCTGGCCGACTGTCCTGGCTCAGGTTTTTTCGCGGATTTCGTGAATCAAAAGATGAAAGCTGGGACAGTACTTTTCTCGGAAAACCTTCTTAATCTAAATTCCTTGCTCTAACCCATCCTTTTTCGGCTGAAGAGGGGCTTAGGCCGCCGGTGCAGAGTCCGAAAGACCCCTATAGTGGCCCGCCCCGCCACGGGGAATGAGCCGACACCAATTTCCCCTTTTTTTGTCATTTTTGGAAAGCCTCTCGTAATTTGGTAGCCAAATTTTCATATTCCTGCTCATATTTAACTTAAAGTGAAGTAAATTTCGACTCTGAAGTTTGAAAGCCATTTAAAAGTTTCATGCCAATTTTTCATATTTTATTTAAATTCTAAACCTAGTACGTGATATAAAAGTACAGAATAAACTTCATACTGTCATACTAAATCCACCATTGTTTGTAGTACAGGTGCATCGTGCAACGCTTTAGAAAAATCCGGGTATTGAATTATTCATAGCGTACATTTTTGCTTGGCGGTGAAGTCTCTCTTTTGAACAGGTGTTCAAAGGCATTTAGGTTTTTGATTTCTTATTGACGATTTTATCGCAACTCCTTAATAACGTGGCTACGCTCCAAATATTAAACACAGCAACGATTTGAGTTTGAGTAAGGAATTCCACTGCACTTGCTCGGAAAACTGAAGAAATCTGTTATTTATTATAGTCATTTGCATAAGCGCTTGCTTTATTAATTACTCGTATAAGGGAATTCATTAATTTAATTCACGTTGCATAAACTTTAACATTAAATTAATGAAATTAGTTTGTGAGTAAAAGGGGCCCGTTTTTCACTTAAGAACTGATACCGGTTTTGTTGCCGGTGCTTATTTAATTTGTAATTATATAAATAAGAGAATGGCGGAATTTTAAAATTAATCCTATTGATTTCCATTTTAATTCCACTAAATGCTTTAATTATACAACCAATACAAATCACGTAACAACTGCACTTGAATTCGTAATGATGCTTTAAATAGCAATTATAAAGGGAATTGCAGAGTTAGAAACCGTGGAAACAAGGAATATTAAATTTAAGCTCGTTTCTGTATTTGCCAGATTCATATAATGGGAAATTTCAGAGATCATAGAGAAAATGCAAGCTTTCAAGCGTATTTGATGATTTAATATCCTTCAAAGTATGAAGCTCACGTATGACCTAAATTAAAACCGCCAGTTGAATGCAATAGCGCATATATACAGGGCGATTTTTCTTAAAAACATGTTAAAAAATAACTTTGAACTTATTGCGAATCTTATATAACGCATAACAAGCGTCAAAAATTTAAAAAGTCGTCCTTTTTTAATCTAAAATGTAACCTTTGGATTTTTTTATGAGCAAACTGTCAAATTTTATGATAACCAATAAAGAATATTATTACAGCGCAACACTGCAGCAAAATTTATATGTGGGAAAAATTCTAATCTGCGAATGGAATTTCCAACGTTTTTTATTGGTGACATCACTTCTACAAACGAGAAAATCGAGCAAAACCATACCAAAATTCTAATCAACTTTAAATTAAAACCACCCCCAAACAAGTTTTAATTTTCTAAAGCCCCTTATTATTTATTAAAGCCGAAAAAAAACCTTATTATTAAAATGATATAACGAGGAAGAAAGCGTCTGGTCGTGATCAGAACGTGATGCAGCAGCTTTGTAAAATTAAGACCTTAATCACAAAATAACCGTGAAATACGGTGGGAATCCGAACGTCTTACGCCTGGATTAAAAGCGGCAATAAAATTTTGCTCTGGTGGAAGCGCTTAAATTTGATGGGGGTCTGTTTATTTCTAGTGTGGCCGCGTTTAAATGACATCTCTTCAGTTCATTTAATGCTAAATCGAGTTTGCCAGTAATTTGAACTCGTGAGATGTGAACAACACGATCAAATAAATTTACTTGCTTCTACCTGATTTGAATTCGCAGCTGAACGATAATTAGATTAGGCTTTTATTGCTTCCAGTTTTTCCTTTACGTTAAAAGATTTTTTTCTATTAAAAAGTTTCAATACATCTGATTAAGATTTAATTATAATGAGTAAGCTTCTGAAAATTAACGTAAATCACTACCTAGCAGCCAAAAATGTGTACAAATTAAAATAATTGAACAACTTGAGCTAACATAAATATACATAGGGTGTTCCGAAAGTAACGCCCGTCCTTCTACCAAATAGTATTTCCGATCAACCTTCGTTACAGAGTTATTGACAAAAAAAATAATAAGTATTACCGTTAAATCAAATGTTTTGACAAAAAGAAAATAATATTACTATAGTAACATAATAAAAACAAAAGAAAAGCTTACAATGTCAAAAAAGTTCATAGCTACATACAAATTGAAACCAGACGCCATTTTCTAGAAGGTCAATGCCAGTTATGTTACAAATTCAAACAGTGTTTCGCAATTCACCGTTGATAACGATTAATTAATGTATACCATTTTTTTAAATTCTAAATAGAATTGGAAGGTATTTTGCAAGCGTTGTGTGCAGTTGATTGAGTAAAGGAGCCAGTTTGCAGTATTTTAAGGTAAGCTTTAAAGCAGATTTGTTAAGTATGCGATTGTTACCAAATTATGGTAATTTTTGGGTTAGATAAGTAATGCATAGCATTGTAGTTTAAAATTTTGATCTCCTAGAAAATGGCCGACAAGCGTTACTCATCGGTACACTGTACATTAAAAATAATAGATATTTATTGTCCTAGTTTTATGATTTATTTATCGACTGCTGTAATTAGCCGTTTTCTTAAATTCGAGCTCGTTGGTGTAAACGCAGCAACTACACCTTGCATGTTTCTAGCACCATGTTTGCTATTATATTTATAGATCGAGTTCGGTTTCTGACAATTTCTGTAGGAAGTAGAGTTATGTCCTTTTAATTAATAATTAGTTTTTAGTGTAATTGTTCAATACCCAATTATTGTTTTTACTTGTACATGTCTTACGAATGTCTTTTGCAGCAATATGACATATGACATTTAATAACACATTTTTATAAGTGCGTATTTAAACAAATGACGAAGGGAACAAGGGACTCCTCGCACTCCTTAGAAGTCAAGTTTCTGAAGTAAAAGTTTATGACAGACACAGTCAAATGCTTTTCTTAAAACTATAAGAATTGCACTTGTCATGTTACCATCGTCGAACGCTTTGTTTTCCACAACTTCTATTATGGCTTTTGTGGTTGATTTTTCTTTTCGGTAGCTAAACAGTTCTTTCGCTAAAAACTATTTTTTTCGAAGTAATCTGTTAATCTCTTTTTTTAGTAAAGCTTCCCAAATAAAATAGGAAGTATTGATATAGGTCGATAATTTTTTGGCTCGTTTGGGTCTCATTTTTTGTGTATGGGAACCGGAATGGGACGTTTCGCCGTCGCCGTTTCGCCGTCGGTCGTTTCGCCGTCAAAAATTTCTTGTTTCGACCTCTTCCAGTTAATAATTTTAAAGATTTCTTCAAATATCAAAAACCACTTATAACATTTAGTGTTCTGTGCAAAGCCATTACACAATTGTTTTTAGTTTAAATTGTTCTGTAGTCATTATATTGATTCTAGGATAAAAATTGCATGAAAAACATTCACGGAAACATGAAAGTGATACAACGCAAAATAATTAATTTAATTTGCATATTTGGGCTTTTTTGTGATGATGTAATTAATTTTTAGTTAATAATTGTCCTAGACCGCAAGGTTTGGGATCCTGTAAATTAAGGATAAACTATAAATCTTTAATCCGATACTGAAGTAGACCCTCTTAAGAAGCTTAATATTAATTAATATCTAAGAGTTATTAAATTCTACAAATTTTGTACCTACTTTATTTAAATCTGCTATATTAGAAGGTTTCTGCTCAACAAAATATTAGAACAGTGTTATATTCCAATACGTAAGCATCACTTAGTGAATTATGGAGCCAAGCATTCTTAGCAAACGAGTAAAAGGCAAATTTTTTTTCGACGGGTATACATATATGTATACGTTTTTGACGGAGTTTCGGAGTTAGAAATTTTCTACAGTACGATGATGTAGCCGCGGTATTGCTCATAATTACCAAATCGCTTAATAAATATGTATTTTAATGTGTAACTTATACGTAAATTTTGTGTGTAATAAAAGTTTACAAATGTTTATTCTTGTTACAATTTTAAATTATTTAATTTTCCCACTAAACCATAAGTCAATTGACACATATTATAATCGTAAAAATGGTTTTAGATAATGCATAAACTTTTATAAAGAGTAAAACTTTTTGAGAAACTAGTAATAAAAAACTTCATCATTTGTTGCACACTTTTTGGGAAGTGTATATCGGGTTGACGGCGAAACAATAACAGCGAAACGGTAGACGGCGAAATGACCGACGGCGAAACGTCCTAGACCGTATGGGAACTACTTTTGACACCTTTAATAGATCCGGGAGTATTCCTACGCTTAAGCACCGATTTATTACATATGTTAGGGGTTTCAGAATATAAGGTTGGCTGTCTTTATCATTTTTACATTTAAGTCATATATGTCGGAGCTGTTTGTATTTTTCAGTGTCGTGTCTTATGCCCAGTACAATGCAAAAGAAAAAGCAAAATCAGCCATTATTACACTGCATTTTACTCACTTCTGAACTGCTATTGAATAACTTCTGAGATCCATGAATAAAGTTCATTCCTTCACAGTTGTCAGAGTCGCACTTATCGAGCAAATAGTAAATGTAAAAGGGCGCAATACAATACACAATAGCGACACAATTGGGCCTCAATTTCAACTTTATAATTGATGTCGCAATCTCATTTATTATTCTAACAACTCGCTATCGACTTGTTTACCAGCTCAAACAGTTTCGTACAAGCCCTGCCTACCCAATAAACAATCAAGCGTTTCTGAACTCCTCGTGTGATTCATAATAAAGTACGAACAATCATGCTGCCTTGTTATTCGAATCGCCGGGCGTTAAAATTAATTCAAACACGGATTCGTTGGAAGAAGGAGAAGCAAATACCCTACTTTGCTTTTAAGCGATGCTTCTTAAGCCAACCAAACGGCGTTGATTGAAGTCTAATTTAGAGAAAAGCTTCGGAGAAAATTGCTTTGAAATTTAACTCCACTGGTTCCAATTATATTGAAATTGGGAAGGAAACTGATATTCTGAAAACGATTTATGATTAGTACTCTTGCTGTGTCGCGAGCAAGCGACACCCACCTGCGCTATCAAAGAACGTGAGTAACTTTCAGAGAAAGTATTGTTCTTGAACCGTCCACGTTACTGCACGTCTAAAGAACAAGTTCAGATAAGTTTTTATTTTTTTTATTCGCGTGAGCTTGTACTGTTACAACCACTTTATGAGCATTGTGCGTTGACTGTTCATTGACTACTCAACCATGACCGTTTAATCCTCCATCTGCAAGAAATCCTCCGCGTCCCATTTCCTTGTCCATTATTGGCGCTCGGCTGCTTCTGTAGACTCATTCACTTGGATTTCTGCGGTCAGCTGGTCCGGCTGCATTCTCAAGGTTACATTCTTATTTCTTGTCCATTTTTGGGGTTCGGCTGGCCTGGCTGCCTCTGTGGACTCCTTAACCTGTTTTTTACCGGTCGGCTGCGTATTTACGGTTACATTCACATTTTCTTATATTCTTGGCGCTCGGCTGGTCCGGTTGCAATCTTAAGGTTACATTCACATTTCCTTGTTCATTCTTGGCGCTCGGCTAGCCTGGCTACATCTTTGAACTCCTCAACGTAGTCTTCTGCCCTTGGTTGGTTCTCCGGGTTATATTTCTGTTTGTATCTGGCGCTTGGCTTGACTTGCTATCTATGCGAACTACCCTCTAGCTTTAAAGTCAGCCCCCACCACCATCCCCAAATGCCTTATATAATCAGGAAACAATTTAAATTCACGTTGTAATACAATTTATGAGATACACTTTCCCGAGTCTCTACAGGCGGATACTGTAAATCGGCTGCAGCCCCTATCATTTTGAAGAATCAATTTTTGTATTCAATAAATGTAGTAAACCTCTATTGTGTTTCATTTGGTCAAATTACGTTACTTTAGATTACGAACTGGTTAATATAAAAAGTACACAACGTTTTACACAAGGCCACAACGCTACGAATTAAAACAAGATGTATCATACAAAGGATCTGCGAGGTTACAGTAGCGACCATCAAAACACATGTCGCCTGTGATGATAGTCATCATATTCATAGCCGAAACTGGTAGCTTCTATTTTTTTAAAGCAGATTAACTGCCAAAGTTGTAGATTTCTCGATTGGTAAATAATTGCTAGTTCTAGCATCGCAGTGACCATCATCAAACCTACAGTCTCTGAAGATGGCCACCTTCTTCGTAGTCGAAACTGGTAACTACTGGTTTTGGCAACGTAGGAACCATCATCCAGCCCTTACGAATGCCACCTTATTCATAGCCTAAACTGGTAGCTTCTAATTCTAATATTTACGCGGACTGTTGCTCAAAGTGATCGATCTTCCAATTGTTAAATAATTACTGATTTTGGCAACGCAGGGACTATAATCAAGGTTATAGGCCCTTATGATAACCATCTTAGTCATAGCCGAAACTTGTAGCTTTTAATGCTGACAATAAAACACATTCCCCGGAAACGTGATGAATCTTTCGATTGTTAAACAATAATTACTGATCTAAGCAACGAAGTGAAACATAATCAAACCTATAGTCCCTGACGATGGTCATAATCATTCGTGGATCGAAGCTGGTAGCTTCTAATCCTATAACAGTGTAACAGATTGGCAACCACAGTAGTAGATTATTAAATATTTGTGGTTTCGGGAAGCAGTAATCATAATAAATCTTCTAGCCCTTGATGATGATGATCACCTTATTAATGGCCGAAACAGGTAGCTGTAAAACCTGACAATAAAAAATTCTTCACAAATCAACTTTTCTAATTTGCATTTTAAAATAATAATTGAATAATAAAGGACTGTGTGTGCTGCAATGTCATGTGAAGAGATTAAAATCTGTCCTTCCTGCTTTCGGGCTTATACAAACAGGGAGGTCAGAAATTGCCACCGCAAGTCGCTATCTCAACGGGATCCGCTTTTATCATTTAAATCAAGGAAGGTTTATTCTAACGATCATCCCATTATGTTGTAGCAAAGCAGTAGTCTAAGCTAAGAGCATTAAATTGAAGCGGTTTTCTGGATTTATAAACTTTAACAAGCACTCCCACATTTATAAAGAAGTCGGTTAACCGCAAGAGTGTTATCTCAGCTGAAAAGTGCTGTAAATGAGGTGAAACCTAAAAGATACAAAAACAAAAACTCATATCTCAGTAAAGACTTGGATCATTTAACAGTAACTACATTTTTCCATTTAAATGGCGCCATCGTCGATATAATTAAGGAAATCCAGAATGTCTTTTTGTTTTCTTTACTTTCTTAATCATAAACTGAATAAATCTCACATCGGAAAAGTACTAAACGAGATGACAATTGAACAAGATTGCCTCTATACTTCCTCGTCTTTCAGCGATGCATTAGCACGCGACTTTCGCATATATAATATTTTATGAGCAGCTATGCACTTATAAAGGAAGGGTTTGATCAGCCAGCGGCAAAACTGTCGACTTAGTAAGCCGTAAGTCTCCGGTTCGATAATGAAATAGTCGCGGACTCTTTTGACAATGCAAGTTTAGTAGGGTTTAGGAAATAAATTGACCGAATCGTTGACCTTAGCTGTTGATTTGTCTATTGTAAACCCTAACGATTTATTTCTGTTTTTACCATAAAAATACACAATTTAAGCTGCAGATAGACCGACCAACTAACATCCAACAGCGTTATTATATTTCCTCTGTACACTACACTAAGGTATACGCGAGGAAGTACACATAGAGGCAGCGTATAAGCAAAAAGATTGATTAGCTTTTATATTAGTTCTATCAGTACACACGTTAAAAATGATAGATCTGCTAATTAAGAGGCCTTCACGTATCAATTCTAATTAATTAGTACTATCAGTCTAATTAAAAATCCAAAGTTGCTTACTACTTACAGTATTGATTGACGTTATTAACTGATAGATACATATTCAATACCAAATCAACATAAACATCGGATGATGCGTTCTAAAGTGAATTGAGAATTTAATGCAGCGTTATTTTCTTCACCAGCTACTGCGTATTAAATATGTAAATTTCTGCCAGTGCGTGGATAATTTATTCTAAGCGAAGTTGTTGAATAGTCTGAAGTTACATGCGCTAACATTTACGATCACAGTGGGCAAGAAACGAGAATTTGCAGAAAAGAGAGTAGATGTTAGTAGTGATTTAGGGGTAAAAATCTCCCCTTCGGAATTAATGAAAACCATGCGTGTGGTTTTCGTATGCAGGGGAAATATTCTTCTACTTCATGAAATGTGCAACAGAAGCACGCACCGCTAATTCACTTTTAGGCTATTGGCGTTACTAATTGAAAACTGATGTAATATTTTTAGTAAGTTCTGCACAGATGGTTCAATTAAAAATTAAAGTATTAGTTCTCTTTGTCCAACAGATATCTGATCGTATTTAGGAATTTTTTTAAATAAATGTAATATTTTAGTTAGGAAGCGTGATTGTTCGCTTAATAACCAATCGGTCCCAAGTTCGCGTCTCGGTCTTTTCATCTGTTCATAATTAAAATAAGTTAGAAAGTAAAAATTACTTGTTGCTCAAACAAGTAACAAGGTTACTATATATTTCTTTAGCTAATTCGGAAGAATTAATTTATTTATAGTAAAAGACAGAGAGACGACATAGGGTAAAAAGGAGGGCAAAGAAACGAGGGGGGATAAAGGAGAAAGTTGAGGACGAAAGTATAAAAAAAATAAAGGGAGAAAGTAGTAAAGCAAGAGAGGTAGACCTCAAAGAGAGGAAGATGAAAGTTATAAATATATTTAGAATGTACTAGCGAAGCCCGTAGGCTATACCCCACGTGTTTTCTTTCTTTTTCTATAATAAGAACTAATTAAGTAAGCAGTGTAGCGGACGGCGGATAGAAGTCTTAGTTTTGTGTTAATTAGCGATTGCTGAAATTCTTCATAAATGCGAGTTGGTAATGTAAACTCAGTCGTTTCTTAGCAATACATTTGTTATCGTAACTCAAACTCCCATTATTTGGGTCAAATTTTGTTTCTGATTATTAATTCTTAGCTCATTTATTTCTAAACCTAAGCGTATCATCGTCAACACACGACAAACTAAATCAACTCGGTTCATAACATCTCATGCAAGTAAATCTGAAATGGCCGTATTTATTTTAGACATTTATAAGCAAAGATCGCTTGCGATGTATTTGTTCCATACCTATTTGTCCAGTTAGGTACTGCTTTTGCTTGTACATATTTTAAGGAATGTCTTATATTTACGCAATAGTATGTGGCAGCTTGCAACACTTTTTTAAAAGAGCGTATTGCAAGTGCCCATGTTCTCGAGTGTCTTAGTCACTTTCCGTTGACCGTATTGCGTCCACCGCGGTTTTGGATTACCAATGAAAGGTCAGCGCTTCGCGATTCAATCATTAAAGCAACTACTGTAAGCCCATTTTCCTTATTTTCCGCGAAAACTGTACTGGTCCGCAACCCAGCAGTGCATACGAATATGCGTCTTAAATAATTCACGCGTATAAATGCGCCTTCTGAGACAGGCGGATTTGTTGATAAACCAAAATTCCTGCAGTAAATCAGAAAAAAAATATCATACATCGTTAACACTAGCAAAAGAGAAGAAGAATCGGAATAAAAAAAATGGAAAAATTTCAAGAAACCGTAAAATCAGATAAAAAACAAATAAAAGGCTGTTATGTGAAAATAGAGAGAGGGGAGAGGTGGGGGAAAAGAAGAGGAAGGGGAAAAGAGACAGAAGGGAAAAATGAGAGTAAGGGAAAGGTGGCGAGAAGTACGAACGATTAGAGAAAAGAAAGACGAGAAAAAAGATAGACCTAGAAGGGAAAGAACAAGGGAAGAAAAGAAACGAAAAATTGTAAAAAAATTTAATATCTAAAATAAGACAAAAAATAAATAAAAGGCTGTTACGTTAAAAAATTGGAATGTTAAAACAATGTGTACAATCTTATAAATTCCACAAAAAAAATTAAAAATAAGTTTGAAACTGCATTTTACGACTTACGTTAGGTATATGCAGGAAAACTGAGTATACAACTTCCCTACTGATGACTACAACCTATAATTGTAGTAATGTAGTTTTTCCTCACTGAAATACTAAAACTAAGATGCGGAAAGCACAAGAAACCCTTTTGCCAAAATCATATCTATGAGACTTACGTTGCTTACAAACCGTTAAAATCATCAGAAGTAAACGCACATTAATTACTTTATTCTAAATATAGGGAACGTAGCGTAAGCCATGTATTATTTTGTTTTTAACTATTGTCTAATATATACCAAACCAATTGTTTTTTTTAAATATGAACTTTCATAATGCGTTAGGTTGTAGATGTTACTCCGTAAAACATACAGCATCTGAAATCTATCAACTCCTAGCCAGTTTTCTTTAAATATTTATATAACGCCAAGTTTTATTGGTCCACTCTACATCTCCAGAGCAATTAATGTAGTAAATCCAAGGTTTTTACTAATCTTAAATTTATCTTGCGTCTATCAGAAAATGTGACCTTTCCCATGGATTTTCTTTATTCATATCCGAATATTAAACTCACCCCAGGCATTTTTAATATAAATGAAAAATTCCGTACACATGCAAAACATAAAAAACTCAAGAACAACGAAAACATAAAATATAAAATTACTCGAAGTACTCGAACACACACCATTAAAGTGTGGGCGCACATAGATATCCAATACAGCTTTCTATAAACGGTAAAATTACTTCAACTGCATGCGATTCGTCCTAGTTTCTTCCTGTCAACAACAAGGTTCCTTATTTGGACATTTTCTACATTTTATAATCGCCCTAGCTATAAATCCACAAAGCAATGCCTTCAGGCTTGAGCAATTTCCTCAGCGTTAGCGGCGTTTATTCAACTCCCACAAAGTCATCCCAACACCTCATTTTCGTATTACTTTACACTTTGAAAAATCGACTTCAGAAGTGCGAGAAATTACGAACATCGCATGTGCTTAAAACAGTTAGTTAATTTATTCATACACCGGTACTATAAAGATGTTGTACATACAATTTTCTGACAAACCCGACACGTGTTTTTGCGATGATGGCATTAATAACGATTAAGTTGATGGTGGAAGCGCGAGCTGATTAAATAACAACTTCATTAATTTTCAACTCAACCAAAGTAACAAAATCCGCAATAACGTTAAATATGCAGTTTAAAATTGAAGCTCACGTTAACAAGGTAAATATAAGAAACATCAAGTTAATTAATTGAGTGAACCGCCGCTTATTTAGACTTCGGAATTCCTGCAGAGTTTTTGGAATATTTTCTCATGAACGTTTTCTGAGTTTCCGTTTACTGCTGGGGGCCAGAATGGGAAACATGCGAGAGCAATTTAATTATTTCGACGTACTTGGAGTTGTTAGCAAGTGTCGTCTGTAATATTGCGATATCATCCTCGTACCATGCAGTGTAATTAAGTAGATGCTTCTATTTTGGATACAAAGTCAAGTTTCCATCGAAAATTAATATAGAAGCTCAAAATTAAACGTCTGCAGCTTAACTTCGTGCATTTATTATCTAGATCGCGCAGTTGACATTAAACGAACGAGAGATATGAGATCTACAAGGCGATTTTGCAATGTGAAACTGAAAAGGTTTTCATGATCGTGATTATTGAAGCTTGTAAACAATTATATACCGGGAGCTTTTTAAAGTATGTCAGAAATTTAATTTGACCTACGGGAGCTTTTTTAAAGTGTATATATACATATATAAAAATTCAATTAAATCCAAGCGTCTGGAAATTGATTTCTGTTATACCTGGAATTGTATCGTTACGGAGTTACAGTCGTTCAAAACTGCCAAACATAAATTGCTTTCTACAGAGTGCCCATTTTAAAACTCCGAGCCTAAATTTTTTTAAATAGGCAACACACAATGCAACCCCCAGATTACTATGCATTTCTACCACTTTTTTTTTAAATTGAGATCAGAGTTGTTTTACAGTACATGTATCTACTAATGATTAAGTACAAATTGAAGGTTACTTTAATAACTCAAATTTAATATTTGACAACAATAACTACAATAATTTAATAGGAACATAGTACAAAAACTAACGAAGCAGGTGTTCAAATTGCCTTCCCCCTTCGTTTTCGCAGAGTATAATTCTTCTACGCATCGAACCTCTAACACGAGCTAACATTTCCGGTGTGATAGAGCGACAACATTGAATTATCCTTTCGCGTAGATGTTCTTCATTTCGAATGGGCAGTTCATAGACACCATTTTTTACTTTGCCCCACAAAAAGAAGTCTAGCGGAGTCAAATCGGGACTACGGGCAGGTCAAGAGTGCAATGCACCTCGTCCAATTACGCGTCCCTCAAAACGTTGGTTAAGATAATTTCTCACATCCCTATGAAAATGCGGAGGTGCACCATCATTTAAAAACCACATGCTATTCCGCACGTTTTGAGAAACTGTTTGGAGGAGAGCCGGTAGTTCATTAATTAAGAAATTTAAATACATTTCACCATCTAAATTTCCATTAAAGAAATGTGGACCTATTACAAAATCGCCAACAATACCGCACCACACATTAAGAGAAAAAATTCTCTGAAAATGAGTTATCCTGATCCAGCGGGGATTGTCTTGGGCGTAATAGTGGCAGTTATGTCGATTAACCATGCCGTTGTTTGAAAAAGTCGCTTCATCACAGAATAATACCATACTTAAAAATTCCGCATTGCCGTTTAATTGCCGTCTAAGAAATTGATAATACTGAACACGATGCTCATAATCCCTATCTTCAAGATGGTGTATGGTATAAACATGGTAGGGGTGAAATTTGTTCGCCTTAAGAATATTGAAAACAGAACCTTTGCTAATGTTTAAGGCATTTGCAATCGCTCTTTGACTTGTATGGGGATTATCCGTAACCATTTCAGCTACTTCGTTATGTTCAACCGTAACTTGCAGTGCCCTTACTTTTGGTTTTGACAATTGCCCATACTCTTGTAAATTTAGAAGAAGCATTCTAAATGTTTTGTCTGTTGGAATTCGTCTACTTGGAAAGCATTGCGCATACAAAGTACTGGCAGCACTCGCATTTTTTCGAAATTCACCCAGAATTAGAAGCATGTCCACTTTGTCAGCGTTGGAATACATTTTGCACCAACGATTAGTGATCGATAATCTTTGTTTCGCACCGTTCAAGTAATGTGGCTTGACGAATTTGATTAGTAAACTGTCAAGTTAATGCAAGCATGATTGCCCTTATCTTAATTATAGAAATATTTTGTTTTAAAATAATAGTCGGGCAGTGACTTGTATTGTGCGTTGCCTATTTAAAAAAAATTAGGCTCGGAGTTTTAAAATGGGCACTCTGTATATTTCTCCCGAACGCTGCAAGGTAAAATATTAAAAATTGATACACTATTTTTTGCTGGACAAGTCAAAAAAAAATTAAAACCCCAACTTGGCAATAGACAACATAAATTGCTTGCCAACGTTTATGTATTTACACGTCCTGGATCCTAGAAATGTTTGCGCTCCTAATATTTTTGCGCAATCTAGTATGTCTTGATATTTAAAAACCAAGGGCGTTATTCATGTTAAAAATGAACGAGCACTTCTCTTTAACTCTTAACTTTCAAAAATATAATATGCAAACGATTTAACCCCAACAGTTGATAATATTATGTATAATATTAGAATGCCATTGCCAACATTGTAGCAAATCTTGACTTCTAACCGCCTAAAATCCCAACGCTTATAAGAATCTAAGTGCCAGTTCCATGAACTAAAAACAATTTTTTG
Organism: Ctenicera cuprea; assembly: GCA_958336395.1. NCBI lineage: Eukaryota > Metazoa > Arthropoda > Insecta > Coleoptera > Elateridae > Ctenicera > Ctenicera cuprea. The sequence continues at coordinate 14,935,374 of OY284487.1, read as the reverse complement.
TTTGGGAAGAGATTACACTAAATAATACCAGAAATGAGGTTTAATTATATTACATGAAATTGTGGGCTCTGTGTAATGTGCGTTGTCATTGCACGTTAAAGATGTGTGAGCCATATCAGCAGAAATAGGTCAACGTTAAAGTAAAACAAATAAATAAAAAAATATTAAACGTTGCCAGGAAATTGCGATTGTTGTGTCGTGAAATGAATACTTAATAATTCGTCTGTAAATGTTTGTTTGTATTGTGCAAGCGTAACTAAGCAACGATTGTTTCTGTTTTATGTTATATTCGCCCCCATCTGTAGATGTTTGTTTATATTGTTACGCACCGACACTTGGGTATATATTTGGCGCGCCAATTAGTGGGTTGTGTACGGTTTGCCGCACACAAATATTATGCTAGCGTACAACGCACGCCAAAAAACCGACAACGGTATAGACACTGTTGTCGTTTTTGGTCATGGTACAAAGAGATTTGCGTGTCCGCCGTTCGCCAACGTGGACGTACTAAGCTGAGTATTATTTCATTATTCGTTGCAAATACGGCGTGCAGCAAACACGTGCGCCACGCTTCCTTTATTTCCTTTTTTGTTTATTGAGTTTATATTAATTTTCAGTATAGAAAAAGTTTGAACCGCCATCTTTTTATTTTGTAACAAATTTGCCATCCAATAATTTTCTTTTGGTCGTAATTTCTAATTTTTGTTATTTAAATGATGCATTATAATAAACGCCGCGCATATCTTTTTGAATAATAAGCCTGACATGTCCGCAGAACAATTTGATAATCATCATAATTTAACAAACCACGGCATAGCATAAATGTTTACACGAAAAATTATTTATTTCGCACTTCTATCTACGCGGATACACTAAAATTCAAAGCTCAACACAAAAATGTTGCAATGTGTACATTCCTTAAGGATGCATACTAAATTTAGCATTTTTTCCGCACAAACAGTTTGTGCGCATGTGAGCATTACAAATGAGTACGGTGTGAAAACGTGTGCGCGTAAGGTCTGAGCACGCACGAACACGTTTCGCCGCTTGTCGGTCTCGGTGGGTACATCAAAGGATTTTACAAGTAAAAGCTACCCAATTTAGATGGTACTTTGACGCAGAAAGTTGTGTGTGTTGTGTGCCCAAATATAATAACAAAATTATAAATAACCATGGATAATGAATCAGCCCTGCAATGGTTGCATTTTATGAAATGCCACTAGTCCGTAACATTTTTAGAGAAACAAAAGAGTAAATGGATCTGCTGGGATATCTTCGCATAGAAAAATATAGTGCAATAACAATAAATCACTTGCAATTGCACTTTGAGACAGTTTTCCTCGACAAACCACACACAAACGGTTTGATGTGCACACACAACTGGAGCAGAGATTCGTCCGCAAAAACAAAAACTGGTTTGTACATTTAAAATTATCGCGAACGAACGTGAGTGCGCGCAAACCGTTCGTGCGGACAAAAATTGTCAAATCAGTACGCACCGTTAGGTCTTGTCCACATTTGAAAATTCTGCCGTAACGTATCAGCGTATAATGTAACACGAACGTGTGAACGGTGCTAGTGCCTGAGAATATTGTAGTCAGCGTCAAATAATTTGTAATTGCTTCTCAAAGGGGTATCTGGTGATCCCTGGGTAATGCCAAAGAAGGTGTTCAACGCAGGTAAAATAACAGACCCGATTAGCAGGTGCTGGCATCATTCAAGAAGGGCTCCCATTTCTGATTTCGTTCAGGTAGCGGTTGTTACGACATACCGACTACCGACCTATCTGGGCGGCGCATATATTTGGTCCTGCACGAAGGAAATGGGCCCCTCCTGCTTTTCTATACAGTTGACTGTGGCAGCGTCAGCGTGGTTATAGTTCGCCCTGACCTCGCATTCTGATAATCTGTGAAAGTGCGCGATACGATGGTGGTTTTATTGACCATAAGCCTCGTTGATGCGAGACCGCACCCCTTTGGGGTGCATTAATTTTTCTCTTACTGATGGGCAATTTAGCTTAAAAGCAGATTTTTCATGTAGCCCTCGTTTATGGAAAACGAAGATAATAATTTCCTAATTTCAAAAAACCATGAGGCGTCATGGAAAATTAGAATAATGGGGAAAAATTAAACGGCAACCCATCCCTAGCTCTATTATCTTCCAACGTCAAGGTTTTTAAGAAATAGTTTCAATTCGTCCCCAAAAGTCAAAGATGCAGTCGTCATTGTGATATGAAAATGTAAATTTGTACACTGTGGCAGAACAGTAAAACTTCGAATTTGCCAATTTAGCAATAATATTTCAGAGTTAAATCTTTCATTTTTTTTTAACTTTTGCTACGTAGCATTTTTTATGTAAATAATTAGACACCAAACCAATGCGGGCGAGATTCTTGCAAACATCAAAATTGCTCATCTCATCTAAAAGTGAATAGAGTAAGCTTCACCCAAGGTTTGTTTTTATCTGGATATGTGCTGAATTTTTTAAAAGAACGAAGAATCGAGATGAGCTCAGCGCAGATCCAACAGACAGCGACTGCTGAAAATGGCAATTTGTATATATTTGAATATAAAACACCCCAACCTTGTAAAATTTCTCGCTAGGATGGATGCTAAAACGTAGCAAAATACAAACATACTTACTTCACGAAAAACAAAAGTTCGTATTTTCTAAATTACTACATTATGAGATAACAAACACCCAGTATCTGCTTTGGCTTTAAATCGAATTATATAAGGTTAAGATTTTCGCTGGGTTAAAAATATTCAATAGTAATAACAACGATGTTGGAAAATTACGAACCAAGGTTGGTTAGGAAGTGGCGTTAAGGATTGAAATAATAAATAAATTGTGTAAAATGACAGCATTTCATTGTTTTATGGAGTATAATTGAATTTAGAATATAAATTAATTAAAATAATACATCTTTTTTAGTATAGTGGTGTTTGCGCTAGAATTAATTTAATACTTAGTCGTGATTATCTCAGCAGCGGCTCGTAAGTAGGCGACGCGATGCCTCCCTAGCAAACACGCAAAGCAACCAATATTATATATCCATTTTTCTAAAACGTAAAATACAGAAGTGTGACAACGGGAGAGAGATGATTTTACAATGGATTGTTACCAAGCAAAACTTGAGATATGCGCATGTGCTAACTTTGTCTTTAAAACGAAAAGGAGGCTACTTGGGTTTTTGCCTAAGCAGTGTGGTAAGAAACAACGGAAGTTATTATATATAGGGTGTTTGTAAATTCGTACCCCCTAGCAGAGGGGCATATTGTACGTTAAAAATAAGACATAAGCACAGTCGCATAAACATGTTTCCAACAAATTCATCCATGAAAAGTGACAGTTAGTGTTAATCGCTTTGAGCTAGGTAATTCAAATTTGATATGTAACCAGTTGCTACATGCCGTGTAGTTTTTGTTATAATCGGTTTCGTGGGAACTGTTGTTTCAAGGCCTCGTGACTATTTTACTTTTTACGACGATAAAAAATACGGATCTTTAATGTTCCTCAATCTCAAATTATCCATTTTCAGAAAAGGACAAAATCAAAACTAATCGTTTGTTTGCCACTATTTAGTTAGAGTTTTTGGTTTAACTACGCACTTGAATTCTTATTTGTGTTCCCAGCCTAAACAGCAGATAAATGATTTCTTACTTACTGAATTCTATAGACTCAGGGTGGCCACTTAAAACTGCTTTTCAAATTCCCTGACTGATAAACTTCAGTTTTCCTTATTCATTTTTATGGTACAAAGGCCAATTTCAACTGTTTTTTTTAAATAAATATTGTAACCCAACATAAAAATTAGCAAAGTAAACTTAAATTACTTTATAGCAAATGGAAATTTTTCAACAAGCATAACAAAATACAACTTCTAAATTTTAAGGAAAAACCAAATGAAATAAATATAAATTTTATAAACATATACCTAGGTAACAAAATTTTCGTTTTGCAGGCAAAAAAAAAATTAAAATAATTGCATTTTACAGAATTTTCCCTGAATGTTTTGTGAAATTCCCAAACTTTACGCTAATTGGTACAATTCCATGATTTTACTGAACAAAATAGAAAAAATTCTAAATTCCCCGACTTTTCCCAGTTTTCCAGAAAAGTGGCCACCCTGATTAGTACTGTTGGAATTAAAACGTTGCCACATAAAATAATATCAAAAACATAAATTTAAAAAGGGTTTTGTCCACTACTTTTTTACATGTTGATAACCTTTTCTCCTCTTTAATAAGCAAAAATAGATAAATAAAAAACCACAATTCAACACAGATATATCACGTGCTGAAATAAGTCGTTTTAAAAAACAAATTACATAAGTGTCTTGTGTTTTATATGCTTTCATTATTTCTTACAAAATGCCATTTCTATTCATTTTTTACGCTTTCATTATTTTCCATTATATGTTACACTGTGAGTATATTCAAACAAGAACTTTTTCTGTTAATTCCTACAATCCTGCATCATTATTTTGTGAAGCTATTCATTACAAAAAAAAAGGAAAAAACGTACCTCTTGAAGTGAAACTAATTACTTATTCCGTCCTCGCAAACCTCATCATATTACAAATTCGTTAGTCAAGTATCGTGCAATTCATAACTTCTTACGTAACAGTAATTTCGTGATACGATGAGTTTTAGGAGAAGCTTCATTCCACGCTGTAAACATTCCCGGGAGCTAAGCAAAGTTAGAATTCTCGAAACATGCCGCCCAGAATCATGACTTTCACAGACGTGAATCCTGGGACATTACCATAACTATGTTTACTAACAATCGGGTAAGAAAGATAAATGAATTTCAAAAATTCAAGTTGTGTTGTCGTCGTCGTCCTATTTTTCCTTCACAGTCGGTTTTTAGGCGAAGAACGTGCTGAAATACGAGAAAAATAAGTTTTGTATTATACGCGCTAGCTTTGTTATTTTCGTACATTATGCGTACTTTCCGAACTTCTGCTTCCCTTCCTACTCGTAGAAAGCCATTTAATATCAACTGAATTGAGTAAATATACTTTCTATAATGAAAAAAATGTTGTACGTGTATCGTATAGCAATGAAGTCAATGGAGGCTATGGCAAACACACGGCTTCTCCGAAGAATAGTTGCTTAAACCACAAATCGTGAGGTATCATCGTAAACATCAAACATGTAGTTTTAAAATTTATATTTTATGTACGTAGCTTCAGTTGATTTGCTTCTTATTTTATCACCCTGTAAATATAATTTATCACACATAAATATCTTTTTTTACGTGATATGTGAATTGTAGATGAGAATAAAACAGTAAAAAAAAATTTTGGGAGTGTTCTTACACTTATTTCTCGGTTATTTTAGAAACAGTAATTAATAATATAGAACTGTTACAGACGTAACCGCTTCAGAAAGTGTTGAAAAATTTCCTGAATTAATATTCTACTGCGGGGAAGAAAAACTGAACAGGAAAGAAAGTGTAAGCAAAAACAGCTCAAACGAGGACGGTACAATGGAGAAAATTGCTAAAAACTGGGAAAGGGGGCATAAAAGCCTTAAAGGGGAAGGGCATGAAATATGGATTAGGACTAAAATACTAAAATATGAAGATGTAAAAGAAAAGGGAGAAGATAAATAAAAACACAAACAAGTAAAGGTGAATGACTAAAAACGAGAAAGTAGCAAATCAGCTTCAAGTGAATGTTTAGTGAATGAAACTATGGGTTACAAAAGAGACGGATTGAGAGTAAAATACTAAAATATGAATAAAGTTAACAAACAAATAGGCAATTGTGTAAAGACGATAAATAAAGTAAGAATGACCTTTTAATTCCCACCAGAACTTTTTTGTACTCTAAAAGTACATTTCAACTACTAAGCAATCATCACCAGTAGAAAACAAAACAGATGAACTACAACGACTTTGAAACTTACAGCAACGAAGTAGAAATGTCTTCTAAGCCGGGTGATGAGTGGATCTGAATTAATAGTTTGGGGATTCCTCCCGTCGTGCTTTACAATTATGTAACAAAGAATTTAAAATTAAACCCGAGTCACCGCGTTCTCTGCTATTTTTTTACACATTTTAGGCGTTTAAAAATCACATCGGATGTTCAGAATCAAAAATGTGTGGTGCCATGAAATGATTTTTCGGCTCTGTCTAAGCCAAAATGAGATAAGTGTTCTTTCAAACGTATTTCGAACATGTGAAACAGTTTCTTTGGTAAATCCCTGATTGATCTCCAATTGATACACCGTCTTTAGTGTTACCTACGACATTTTAAGTCTATTTTTTTTGTAGAAACAAGGGGCCGAAAACCTGCATTTTGGAATAAATTTGTAATTCGATAGCATTTCAAGGGGTCCCAGTATTATTGCGAATCGGATCAATCTTTTTTGTCTGTAGTTTTGAGAGAAACCTGTTTTTAGCGATTGCTTAGTGTAGGATATGGTTAACTAATGAGGGGGAGTTGCCATTAAATCGTGCCATTTCGTTGATATTTTAAGCTATGAATTAGTGAAGTAATGCGGTAGCTTCATGTGCAGGTGTGTAATGACGATGAGAGTTCTGAGTAATGTATCTGTCGGTGTTTGTGCTTGCCCATTGTTTCTACAAAAAATAATCTTAACAATCTCTTAGGTAACTATAAATACCCCGTAACAATTAAAGATCAATGAGGGATTTATCAAAGAAACTGTTTCACATGCTCCAAACACTACATAGGCCAAACCAAGAGGAAACTAGACATACGTTTTGAAGAACACTCACCACATTTTCGCTATAACAGACCCGAAAAATCACGCGTAGCAGCACACTTTTTAGATTCAGAACATCCTATTCTACTGTCTGATTTAAACCGCCTAAAATCTGTAAAAAAGTACAGCAGAGAACTCGACGCATAGAAAAGTAGATTTAGCTACAAATTTCTCCCTAACATTTAAAAATCAAGACTCGAGTTTGACTCCAAATTTAACGCACGACGCGAAGGAAAGACTCCCGAAACTATAAGTTCAGTTCCACTAATCGGCAATTCGTGATTTCCGTTTCGCCAGTTTTAAGGGACGTTTCTATTTCATTGCTATAATTTTCAGATTTGTTGTAGTTCATGTCTTTTGTTTTCTACTGATGATGAGTGCTTAGCAGTCGAAATTTACTGTTAAGAGTACAAAAAAGTTCTTGCAAAAATTAAAAAGTCATTTTAGCGTTATTTAAAATATGAAGATTTAGAAGAGGAAATATAGAAAAAGGAAGGCAACAAATGAAAGCGCAAAGAAGTATGGAAGAATGGTGAAACTGTATAAAAACGGAGAAGGTAAATAAGCTCATAAGGAGAGTGGATGAGACTGATGTGAGAATTGGTTACAAAAGAGAGGGAGTGAGAGTAAAATACTAAAATATGGAGAAATAGAAGAAAGAAACAAGAAATACTGAAAGAGGGAAGCAACAAATAAAAGCACAAAGAAATGAGAAGGAATAATGGGTAAAAATGCGAGAAGAAGGCAAGTAAGGTTCAAAGGTGAAATGAATGGGAAAATGGATTACAAAAGAGAGGGAGTGAGTAAAATGCTAAACCGTGGAGAATTAAAAGAAAGACAAAAAATAATGAAGATCCGCAAAAGGTGAAAAGAAGGAAGAGAAATAAAAGTGAAAAGAATTAGGGGAGAATTGAGAAAATGGTTCAAAAAGGAAACGGAGACAAAAAAGCTTCGAAAAGGGAGTGGATGAAAAAATGGGTCACAAAGACGAGAGGAAATTACTAAAATATAAACATTTAAAAGGAAGATACAAGGAATACTGAAGAAACAACGAGGTAGAGAGAGTGGGAAGACAAATAAAATCGAAAAGGAGTAGGGAGATAATGGTTGAGAGACGGTGAAATTGACAAATAAATAGTTAAGCGGAGAGAGGAGAATAAGCAAACGAAGGCAAAATTTTTCACTTGGACTTTCCTACGTTTCACATACTGCTGCCGTATTCTTTCGAAAACTATATTTCTATAACGTTTCACTGTACGGCTATTAAGGTCGCACTGCAGAAATGCACAGCAAGCGTACTGGTAAACAGCGAATACTACAGGGAATTCGACTAAGTTACCACCGAAAATTTCTGATGAGCAAAATGATTTTTTTTAATTATTTCTCGGTATTAAAGAAAACTAGAGACAATACAAAAAACCAATTCATCAGGCAAAAATTTGATGAAATGGGGAAAAAATTAACCCCCCTAAATATTAATCCTATGAAACATTTAAACATTGAGTAATAGCTCTTATTCTACTATCACTCATGAGCAATTTAGCTTAAGCAAAAATGTTTTATCATGCCCCGTTTATTTAACAAATAAAAAAAACTTCTACAGTAACATTGTGTTCCTGTAGGGCTAGCGCAATAACAAATTTAATACCCATCTGTCAACTCGTTTATCAGTTATTAGGCGTTAAAACAAAAAAAAATTGTAAAACCGTTGCAGCCACCATTTTGCAGCAAGAGTGCTCAGAAAGGTTTGGATTTGTTTTATCGCCTCTATGTGGTCTCTTCTTAAATGTTAGAAATTACTCCTTAAAAAAAATTATACTAAAAATCATGTTGAACTCTGATTTCGTTTCGGATCGTCCAAAAATTTTTTTTGCTAGACGTATTTTTGTTTTACCTACGTATACCATTAAAATCGATACAGAAGTTGCAAAACATGTATTTTCGCTAGAATCTCAAAACAGAAAACTTTCGCGATTACATACCAGGATAGGCCAGTAAAACAAATGCGTAAATAGAAAGATTTAGAAGAAAGGTTAAGGCGTAGAAGTAAGAGAAACAAAGGGCAAAATTAATAAAAGTGAAATAATGAGAGGAGCGATATAATGGCCGAAAGAGTGCGAAAAGAACAAAAAAGAGAAAAGAATTAGAAGCAGAATTGACCAAAAAACCAGGGAGATGAAGAGTAAATTGTTAAGATAAATATATTGTTTGGGTTTATACAACACTCAATATCGAAGGTTATGCCGCATCTATTGGACGGCCCGAACAATTTATTTCCTGGGCTCTACAACCTCTGAACTCGCTCTATTGTCAAAGTATTTGAATTCCACTGCGACATTGGTTAACTTCAGAATATGATTTTACTGAAACATGTAATACAACAGCAAGGAACTTTGTAATTAATGTTTCCATAGCATACATACAACCGCAATTTGTTGCCACACCACACAACACAATATTGATTGATAATTATTTACTACACCAAACCGGCGTCATTGTCAATTTTACAAATAGCAACATTGGTATTCCTAATGTCGATCAATACAAGACTTTTTGTTGTATTTGTTAACTTTGTGTGCTTCATTTATAAAGAATGGCATCTAAAAAGAAAACAAATCGATTACTTATATCGAAAATAAATGTTCCATTTTACAGGTATTCCGTGAATAAACATCATATGTCGAAATCAATAGAAATCGAGAGTGTCAGGTCGGGTGACCGCGCTGGCCATTTCACAGGTTCCTGTCTTCCGGATCAGCTGTTTTAAAATATGGCATTTCAATATTGCCTCACCTTTAATCTAAATAGGGTGCCCCATTCTGTTGAAACCACAAAGTTTCAGACAGTCCGTTGGGAATTATTCCATCGGTGTATAGATAATGCTATTAATACCTATATTATTTTTAGTTTAAATTAAACAATTTAGAAGGAAACGTCAGATTCCTTACTCCTACTCGAAACTACATATGAATTAATGCCCCGTTTATTTTTTTAACCTTCCCAAACTGTCCAAAAAATTCAGTAACCAATTCAATTTAAGCGAATTTCGTATAAAATGTGCAGCAATTGCCGTCAACACGAGGGTCGTTGTGATGTCTGTAGTTTTTCAAGAATTTAAACTATTTCTTCCTTGCAATTTATCTTGAGATCCGACAGTTCCACGATCTTCTGCATAGAGCTTGACGAGTACGCCGTCGTAGCAGCTTTCATTATACCTGAATCTTTTAAAGTGTACAAACTGGTCATTCATTACTGTCCTTTGTATACAACATCGCATCTTTCAACCTTATAAGGAAAGTGGGTACCCATTCATGAAGGCACATTGTTAGTTCTACCGGAGGTAAATACTAGGTTTCCTTATCTCGATTATAGCTTTGCTACAACACCTTCCATGTTCGCGTCGTCTTGTTCTGATATTCCGATATCATTAGGTCGGAGAAAATATTCCTGATTATCTCGAATTAGAGTGACATTCCGAGCTCGTTCTCAAATACTCTTTACCTGAGAAGTATTCCAACTAATGGTGTTATACGAGACACAGCTTGGTGTAATAGGGCTGCTTTTAACCGCAGCGGGATTCTTTTCAAATGGATGAGAAGCGCTTTAACGGGACAGTTCTTGGGCTGAACTTTTCTTTTATGGATTACGTCCTAATAGGACCACCACACACATTTTTTTGTGTTAACAGAAACTGCGGCCGTTTTGCTTTCTGTATGTTTAACGGGGTAACAAAAAAAAATCAAAAACTTCTAAGCAAACATGTCAAGACCTACTGTCACAACGTTGAATACGTCGATAAACATTGAGTTTACGTAATGGGCGCATGACTAGTGTTACCATATAATAGTGTGAAGCGATTCTCGGCCAAGGTCTTCTTGTGAAATCATCACAGGAAATAAAGCATTATTTGCATCGGATTGACCACATTTTGTCATCGAATGCGCAATCGAGTCCGGAAGTGCGATAATGTACCTATCAGTAGATCAACACAATTCCTAGTCCACCCTCCAGGAAGTAATTCAAATTTAAACGTTGTTATAATTTAATTAGTCAATGACCTGCAGCTGTAATTCACGTAAAATTGGTAGAATTCCAGAACTGCACAAGTTTTCCTATTATCGTATCCCCGTTAATCCGTCATAGGATTTAATACCAAGTTAGACGGGTGGTGGGTGGTGAAGATTAATATAATCGGTTATACACTCGCATAAAGTGGAATATAATGAACAATTAAATGATAATTTAAAAGGTTTGGAAGAATTAAATTTTCATATTTCAATTTAATTACATCAGCTGTTCGCTATTTTAACTTTTTAATTGGTTTTCTGAGCTACTTATGAATTTTTTAGTAAAGCTGGTACATCTAAGAATGATGAAGGTAAAATGTTCATTTTGGTTAATATTCATTTGAAAAGCTCTTCATTAATAACAGCAGAACTGCGTCGTTATTATACTTTTTGCGAAAAGGTTCTGAAATTTTAATTCTACGTGGTTCATTATTGTGTGGATTTGGTGCCCTTAAAAGCTGCTTTAAATTCTGTACTATTAGCAATAGAATTCCTGCCGGTTTTACTCTTTATCCTGTTGTTTTGCTGTTTAAATTACTTTATAATAAACTTGACCTTAACGAAACCAGAAATTGATGTTTATTTGCGTTTAGTTCTTCGATAGACACAAAACAGAGAAATCTTACTTTATTTAAAACCAGTGGCGTGGCAAGGGAGGCTACCGGGCTAAAGCCGCTCTATACATATGTATGTGTAAACTGTATTCTGATGGCCAGAAATACAATAATTTGTTTCGCAGGGTTCGAAATATAATATAACTGAATATTACAATTTATACATAAATTATTTTAGAACAAAGACAGATCAGTTTGTAGCCCACCCCAGATGCAACTCCTGGTTATGTCACTGTTTAAAACTGCTTGGTGGCGTTACAAACATTTAGTAGTCACAATATTTTCGAGATAATCATTAAAAGGTCATATTGTTTCACAATAGAACCAAACACTAATAACTGAGAATAAACTTGAAAAAGTGCGCAAGCTAACGATTTTACGGTACAGATATAAAAAATATTACCTGGCAATGCAAATCCTGCAACCAGAAAGTTTTCAAGGTCACAGTTATAAGAAATATGAAATAAAATAATATTACACCTGTTTGTCTTTTTATTGTACGTAACTAAAAAAATTTAAAAATAAAAGTAGACCTCATCACGGTTTGAACTCATAACCTTTTGATTACGAAGCACATCCTCAAGCTGCGCGCCAGGGAGACATCCGAAAATTGGCTTTTCAACTGGTTATATCAATGCAGTAGCTTGACTATTAATAAATAATTTATTTAAAATAATATTTCTAATAAATGTTTAAATAAATAGCCATCGGGTTTTCAATTTATGGTTATTGCAAGTAATAAACTTTTTCAACGGACATAAAATAAAGCTATTTCACTCTTGCAATGTTAATCTTCCATGTTCCACTTAAAATAGGATTCACTGTATATGTTTTATGAATTGCAATGCATGAAACAACATTTCCCTTTTTATTCTGAATTATGGAACACAAAATTATAATCTCCCCCCTTTTTGCTTTTGCACTTTTCTGGCGTCGAAAAACAATTTATAACGTCAAAAAATCTGCGTCGCCGCGTTGACTCAATATTCATTTAATACGAAGAAGAAAAATCGTTGTGTATGAATTGCATTATTGCCAATTTTATAGCTTTATATTAATTCAAACAAAAGAGTGCCGCTGATGCACTGATGCAAGAGTCTTACACATCCACACTAGTAAATATTGTCTTTGAACAAACGTCAAATTTTATATGTTACCAATCTATAATTATTACACTGTTGCTTTAGCGGCCCTTATTGTTTTTTCCTTTTTTTGTATTATTTTTTATTTATGCTCTTACATAATAAATCCGGATTCCTTCCATTTGTCTCACCGTTTCGCGACTACGCAGGCCCTCACTACTAGAAGCCAGATCTTTACAAGTCCATTAAATAAGACGCGTATTCGTATATACTGATATGTATCGTATCGTTCAATACAGTTTTCGATGTAAATAAGAAAATTGAGTTTACACCGTTTGTTTGTAGTGGGTCACTGGTTAATACCAATTTAATTAACCATATCAAGGAATCTCAATAACTCGACGCCCAGTTACTAGGATTCTAAAAACCAATTAGCTGTGCCAACAACAATAATATCAACCAATCATGCATTAATAAACTTATCAGTTCTCGAAACTTTCTTTCATACCATTTAATCACATTTCGATCACCTTTAATTACTGACCCAACCTTTTATACCCTCACCAATAGACCATAAGAGTTTTGTAGTCGGCTAATTAAACCGTTAATACATTCTTAGGTGTATCCTACGTTTATAGCTAGGAAGGTTATGTGTGGGTTTTTAAGAACGTGAAGTAAATTGTATCTTTTAAAAAAATCAAAATGTTGATAATTTTGAACATTATATGAATTCGGAAAAATTTCCAAAATTTTCAGATTCAAAAAAATTGCAAAAATTACACACTTTTCAAAATGTTCATAGATTTCATAGAAAAAACCTTCTGGGAGATTTTCTCTTGGTCATTTACTTCAACATTTAAATTGAATAATCGTCAAAAAAAACAAATTGATAACAATTTTGAGGTTTCAACGAATAATATGTCGTTTGCAATAAGAAAATAATAAATATCATAAAATTTCGAAAATTATCAAGTTGTAAACATTTTTCAACAAATTTTTCAAAAACTTCAAAATTCATTCCAAAGTTTTCAAATTTTTTAGATTCCGTTTTCAAGAACTTTTAAAATTGTTATTAACAAAAACTACTAAATTGTCAATATTTTCCAAATTTTAATGGTTTTTAATTTTTATGGAGCAAAATCTTCTGGGCGTTTTTCTTTTCGTCGTTCATTTAAACTGAATAATCATAGAATAAACAAATTGGAAAATTAATTTTGAGATTTTCAACAAATAAAATACCGTTTGCAATACGAAAATACACAAAAATCATAAAATTTCAACAATTATGTGTTTTTCAAGTTTTTAAAGTTTTTGAATTTACTAAAAATGATATTTGAAAAATTATTAAAATTTCACAAAGGCTTGATAACTATAGACTTTTATCAATTTTTATAAAACAAACTATCAAATTTGAATAAGGTACGTTTCTTTCCTCTTTGCACGTCAACAAAGGTGACCTAAAGGGAAAAAACGAAAAGTGACAGAGTCGCAAGAAAGCAGGTGAGACGAGAAAAAATGTAAATTGGTTTAAATTAACTAGAATTTAACCTTAAATTTAATTAAATTTAAATTCAATCCTAAAAGGTACCAAACACAAAATGTGTGATATTTCTCCAATCTGAACGACCCCTCGCTGTAAAATGCAAGCTAAAAGGACGGGATTCCAGGTGGCTAAGAAACTGCTCTGCTGCCACCCGTCAGTGCAAGCTGTAATTGTTTTGTAACACGCTGTCAACTTCGGCGACTTCAAACATTTTTAAAATTTAAAATATGCTATCGTTGTGCCTAACTGTTTTTATGCCAACAGCTATATCAGGCTTGCATACGCGTATTACATCACTGTGTGTTGCAACGTGCGTACGACTATCTATCTGCTCGTTTAATTACTACTAAGGCCAAGGACTTGGACGTAGGCGTTCGAATACGCAGCTTCCTGTTGATTTGCATCAAATTTTGGTTATCGTGATGGTATCAATGTGTTTATTCGATTTTATTGGGTGATTGTAGTTGCCGTTTGTAACTTAAATGAAATTTCGATTTGGATCAAAATTATAATTGAATTTAAATTAAAAGCATTACATTTCATGTACGTGTCTTGAACTGTCCTAGATAGCACAAAATAGATTTGGAATTCTTTTAATGCAAATAGAAATGCTATAAGCCGATCAATTTGCAGGTCATAGGGTCAAATATTTTCAATTGTGTCCTCTTTAATTATAACTATGTGAAAGTTTATAAGGAATTCTTTGTACTGTATATAATAAAATCGATTTGTTCTTTTTTTTATATCGGATATAACGGAAATAGAGCTAGTCCTCTATTTTTTAAATTAACAATTTTGTTCGTTATGATAGTAAATTTATTATCAATATGAGCTTCAAATGTATTTCAAGGTTATTAATGAATATCTAAATAAGAATGATAATATAATTGGCATCATGTGATCATATTCCACCCTAAACTAATTTTCAAAGATATAAATGCGAAACATCAAGTGATGTGCACACCATCTGTTGGGTAAACGCTTTTCTTTGCACCAAGGATGTAAGCTTAAGCAACATTTCAAGGGCAATCTTAAGTATTATTTATCATTTATTGCTAATGCAGAGTACGTATCCAAAATTTTAAATATTTTAAGTTTTAACCATTTTGATTATTTTGAAAATGTGAGTTCAAATATTTCGTGAATTTGAATTTTGAATATTTTCAAAAATTTTGTAAATTATAAAAATATCTTTGCCAAAATATTTGGCTAAAATGAATTTACAAAATTTGAAAATTTTAGTTAATTTTGTCAATTTTGAAACTTTTGCAAAAATAATATTTGAAATGTTAGGATATTTAGTATTTTCTAATTGCAAACCTCAAAATCATTATATCAATTTGTTTTTTTGACGCTTATTCAATTTAAATGTTGAGGTAAACGACCAAAAGAGAAGGTTTTTCTTTTCTAAGAAAATTTGCAAATTTTCTAAATTACAAAAATGTTTAAAATTGTGTAATTTTTACAATTTTGAACATTTTCAAAATTTAGGTACTTTTCAAAATCTTAAATTTTTGAAAGATAGATTAGAATTTACTTCACGTTCTTGAAGACTATCACATCACCATCCTAGCTATACTCAGTATAGCGAGGAAGGTAAAATGCATGAACTTCAGGTCCAGTTTAAAGGTTTAATATTATCAACATAATTTGTAGAATACTTTTATTTACTTCATTGTATTATTCTATCGGCACTTAATTATAATAAGTTTTCAAATTTTATAGAAAAACGAGGGATACGCCTAAGTTGTGTTAATCTTTAATTGGCAAACGTGTCAGGGTGTAAAAGGTTGGGCGCGGTCAGTAATTAGGAAAGAGACGGTAGTCGAAATGTGATTGCATGATACGAAAGAACGTTTCGAGATAAAAACGGACCGGGTTGTGTTTGTAGTATTTAATTTTTACTGATAAACAGTAAATACCTGTGTAAAGTGGGGGTAAATATAAAATAATGACGTTGTGATTACGGAACGTATAACTCGGGGTGGTTAGGGATGCCCACATTCCCATTACATTTCTTGTGGTTCACGGCGAGGGTCCCCGACTGGTCAGCACAAAAACGTGGAAAATCCAACAATCGGTTAACGCGGTAAGCGTCCAATTCTTTTCTTACAAGTTTTTAGGTACCTCGCGCACTGAAGATAATGTAACACACTCAAAAGATTAACTACTAGAGGCTACATGGGATTTCTACGGAAGACAATAAATTCCTTGTAAGTAATCAGAGATAAGATCATGCTTTGCTAATGTTTTCTTATATTAATACTGGTGATATAAATATACTACATGTTTGATGTGTCTGGGAGCAACATATTTGGGAAAAGTATAAAAAAGTACGTCGCGTCGGTGTTAGCGTAGGACTGAACAGAGTTTTTTGATTATGTGACCTGCTTGTATAGAGCTATTTGTCAACAATTTTTACCAATTTGCAAGAACAAAATTTTATAAGAAAATCAATTTTTCATTTTCCTTCAGAATGCAATCAACTTGATAGGTTCAATACTAACAGTTGTCCTCGTGATCATCTTAATCCGGTCCTGACCATGTTATTTCCCATGGGATAATTTAGCGATAGCAGCCGAAATAAGCATTAATCATCTTATAATTAAAATTTCTTTGGAGTAAATTAAAAGAAAGTCGGAAAAGTCTTTTAAGTCGGAAGATTTACAACTTTTGCCCTAATGAACAAAATTCCCCGGCGAGCTATTTAAAAACCATTAAAAAGAATTTAGCAGCCTTTCCTGAAAACTCCTGCTTGTGGTAATCGATCTGTACGAAACGCGAAAGAATGTAATATTTAAGAGATCGGAATTTATGTGTCCCTTGGTCGAAAACTCTTTTGTTAACGAATTTAAAATTTAGGACGTCGAAAACGGAAACAATATTTTAGGGAAACCTTCTCTTCTAAACTTTTTAATGTGCAGGGTACGTGATCACCATTTGGCCTTTTTTTTTGTTACGGCTCGTTCAAGTTTGTTTTCTGTACCTTCTGGAACGTCGCTGTTTAAATTTTACAAGTTCTGATGGTCCTCAAATAGAACGCGAATTTACATACATGAACGCTAAATAAAAGAAAATTTCGCTGGACGTCATTGACAACTGCACGATTTGAAAACATTGGTACATATATGCTGGGCCGTTTTATTTGTGGATGCTTTTACAAGTCAGTATCAGCAGAGGGTTCGTTGAAAAGAATCACTTGCTCTATAAACAAACGCCTTTGATGTTGTTACATAAATGTTGGGTCTAAATGTCAGCACCAAGCACCTACCTGGCAAAATGAATTTCATTGTACGGACAAAAATATGAGTTTTCATTTTGTTGTCCTTGTAATTTTTTATTTGTTACGTTGCCATCGTGACTTTATCACTGATGTTCTAATTCTGCAAATAAAATCGCAAATACCTAACAGTTGGCTGAAATAATCATACCGAATACTACACTGGACTACGAGTTATTTAGGTAATTTTGCGCTAAAGATCACATCACTCGTTCCTATTGCTTAGGAAACTAGACAAGAGCGCACAGCACGAATGCTGATTTTCATTACAATTGGTAATTCTAATCTATAGCGCCAAAAAATTGCGGTCATTAATGGTATTATACAGGGTAACTCATACTATGTGGAACGCATTTCGGGATGAATTCAGAATCTGAAAACAATGAAAAAATTCGTATAAAAACGGGCCCAGAAACAGTTTCAGACTGTTACCTCTTCCGGAGGTTGTAACTCCGTAAGGAAGCATTTCCGGACCCATGTTTAAAGGATGTCTTTCTATTGCTTTGATGTACAGAACTTATTGTCAAAATTTGTACGACCTGTTTTCTGGTGTTCGGGTAGCACTCAGACCTTCATGGCAAAGTGATTTTTCACAAAATTTAAGTTATCTCGAAAACTGTTAGATTTAACGACTTGCATCAATAAAATCTTTTTTGTCTATTTTTGTACTGAGAAAAAATTTTAAAAACGAAACTGCAAAAATTGTAAAAATTAAAATTATTTAGAAAAAATATGAGTGCACTTATTCATACAAAAATTAGTAGAAATACTCCGCTAAATGTAACGTTTAGATACAAAACTTCAAAATTTTAGCGCAACTACTGCAAAAGTTATCGACAAAAAATGCAGCGCTTTAACTCCGCAAGGAAGCGTTCACACACACGTTACGAATCAACCTGTACATAAAAAATATTGAGGTTTTTAGCGTAAGTGGTATTTAAGTATTATAAATAGCAAACGAACCATTTCAACAGCCATTTTCGTAAAATTTGAATAAATTGCAATGGTAAGGTCAAGTTCAAAAATTATCAATGTTTAGAAAAATATGCTACCAGCTTAAAAAGATAAAATTCTAGAGCACGTAGCCAAAAACAGTTAGGATACTACTTAGAAGACAATAAAATATTAATTGATGTGCAATCAGGTTTGAGGATACATCACTCATGCGAAACAATAAAACATCACTAAACGTAGTTCTTGCAAAGTAGAACGAGAGCATAAAATAAGACACAAAATAATCACAGTGTTCTTTGATCCAAAAAGAACATTTGTAACAACTGAGAGCGAATCTCTAATAGCAAAGATGTAGAAACACATACGTACTATTTATCCGGAGAAAGAATAAGAACCAAGTAAGGAGTAGAACCAAGAGAACCTTAACGATAGATTTTGCACCTGCCTTTACTTAGTTTGTAAATTAATGACAAGAACATCTATACATACTGAATAATTCTGTTCTTAAAATTAAATATAATCTAAACAATTTTCCGCATAGGTAAAAAAAACAGCAAGCTTAAAATAAAGGAAGCGGTTAGTTCTCCGAAAATCGAGGATTTAACACCTTTGTTAAATATACGGAACACGAATGTTCGATGCTTATCTATATCGGTCATGTTATAGCATTTTCTGTAAGCAGGCGGAATAACTCAGTTAGGAAATGCGTGTACGGTGTGGGAGCCGCGGGATCAAACCCCACGGAGTAATACTTTCATTTTTACCAATTTTTTGCATTAAAAATGTGCACATACATTTTCAATAGCTATATTTATTGTGTACCTAGTGGAATACTGCTTTCTCTGGGATATTTTTAATAGAATGGCCGTGCCTCATAGGACGCGAGCTATTAGTGCGTAACCATGTGCACAGAGTCGGCCCAGTAACGACCAGTACAAAAAATAAACTTTACGTTTTCGACTGTGGTAGATTTAACAAAGTTGTGAAATCCCCGACTTTCGAGGAGGTAACCACTGGCTAAATCAAATGCATTTAAAACCAAGGCAATGATAATTTAAATTAGTAGTAGTTGGTCCACATTAGATCACCATGTAGTGTACAGAAAGTGGCATAATTGATGACGTATGACTGAATATTTGCCTAAAATTAAATATCTTGGGTGATATTCACATTATTGATAATATACAGCGTGTCCCAGGAAAGTTGAACTATATGCAAAATGCATAGGAAATTTAAGCATGTCGCTACGAAGACATTAGAAAATATTATTGTTACTCTCAGATTAAAAGGACACGTCTTGAATGTATTAATCTTTATTTAGATGTAAAAATTATTATTTTTTGACTAAACGACACTAATAACAGCTAATAACAATAATACAGTTGCAATTCTCAACTACAGTACTCTGGGATATAAAATCTGGAAAAATATAATTTCCTATGCATTTTGCATATAGTTGAACTTTCCTCGAAAACCCTGTATAATAAATAAATATTTTAAAGCATGTAAATACTTTAGTAAAAACTTGCTTAAACCGCCTTGACAGTGTGCCCAAATAATAAAAAAACAGGTGAAGCACTTCGCCCAGATTTTATCAGGCACCGTTACTTATCGTATTTGCAAAAGCATACCTGTATAACGTGATACGCACGATCTGTAGGCGTGGCAGTGGGCTTAGCGCTTACGTACAACTGTTAACGTTACACCATGGTCACACTGCAGAGGTAAGTGAAGCAATTGCCTGCTCAGCTCAGTATACCTGGGTTAAAAGTTTCAATCGAAATCTTTTGTAAAAAAAAACGATTTTTGATTTTTTGGAAAAACATTCCTCGGTATTAAAAAAAGCTAGTAAAGCTACAGGAAATACATCAGGCAACAATTGGGCGGGATAAAGAAAATTAAATAACCCAAATACTGTTGCGTCTAAAAATGAAGTTGTAAATCTTATTCTACTATAACTCATGAGCTGAAAATTTCTGAGATTGGCATTGGAATGAAATTAGCGATATCTGTTTACTTTACCTTTCTAAATGTTTTAATAAGTGTCTATTTCTTTAAAAAGCTTTAATTTCCTTTTTATTTTACAATCAAATTCATAATTATAGCAACGCAGCGGTGTAGTTGAGGAGCAACCCCCTCTCCCGAATATCTGTAATTCGCATATTTTAC
Organism: Ctenicera cuprea; assembly: GCA_958336395.1. Classification (NCBI taxonomy): domain Eukaryota; kingdom Metazoa; phylum Arthropoda; class Insecta; order Coleoptera; family Elateridae; genus Ctenicera; species Ctenicera cuprea. The sequence continues at coordinate 14,914,928 of OY284487.1, read as the reverse complement.
TTAACCTTTTTTAAAATTCCCGGGGTAGGTCTCTTTATACAGGGAGGGTAACACAATTCATGATCATCGAAACAGTGTTTTTAGCCCCCCCCCCTCCAGCCGCTTATTGGGTTGTAATTTGAGTACTTTACAGTTTTAATAATTCTCCCGCGGAAGACCTTTGCTTCCCTTACAGACGGTGACGGGGGTCAACTCGCTCTCCACTTTATCAAAGAAGTCACTGCTGATTTGAATTTTGGCGCGCCCCTGACCATTACATAAGAAGACTTACTAAGGCGATAAACTGATAAGGTGTTCAAAATACCAATAACTCAAAGGCAATGACGTAATTTTAGCGCGCATAAAAACAAAACACATGTACATACAAGAATACTACAATCTGCAGTTATCGAATCAAACACCTGCATAATAAATATAAATATGACAACGATGAACAAGGAGCGGATCTCCTAATAACGGGTCGAGGAAGATATGGTTATTATTTATTCACGAAAAATTGGGGGGTTTTAAATTTTTTTGTTGATTGTATACCAAGACCTATTAGATTCCAAAATTTTAAGTTTCTAACTCATCCGGAAGTGGGCTAGAATTTCCGGACATACAAACTCACACACACAACGTTCCGCTTTATATGTACCAGATATCATACAACGGCAATTTCTTGTAAAATATCTCAGTGTAGCTAACGGTACGGTTGTGATTAGATGCGTCTTTTAAATCGTTGAATTTTGAATAATTCAATTTTGTTTGTAAAATATAATGTTTATTATTAGAACTATTACTTAAAGCAAAGTGGGTGTTGGCTGTTGGTGTATAATTTGCAGTCACTTTTATGCATAGCATGGAACTGAAAATCTAACGATTCAAACCAATACAATGGATTACTCATGGCTCCAGGAATTTGGTTTTAAGTTTTTGCGTCAACATCGATTGCTTCGTATTAAAGGTAAGAAATTTACTTTTTAAGTTTGTTCAAAATGTACAGCATGAGTCGAAAGTTCTAAACAAAAACGAGAAACAAAGAGGAGGATAGAAGAAGAGGGTAAAGAAAGGGGGGAGGGAAGCCAATGATATGGGGAAGAGCGTGGAAAGGGAACGATTAAGAAAGATTAAATGGGGGAAGAAGGCAGAGAACTGGTAGAGAAAGAGAAGAGAGAGGAGTAAAAAGCCATTGACGTTCCTGTCCATGAATTGATGCTCCGCATAGCTTCGCACGCACCGTGTACACAGCGCTGCGGCGTGTTCAAACGTGCTGACGAAAAATTGGTAAACTGTTAAAATTTACATTATTTATTAGAGAAAAATATTTTAATAGGTAGATTATATATGCCTAATCAAGCGCCGTTTGGGCGTTATAACTTAAAAATAAAATATTTATTGCAAAAGAATTTTTGTCTACATTAATATTTTTCTTTGTAGAATTCTTTTTTAATTTTCTTAGAAATTGGTTAATTAAAAAAAATAAATTAATCAAATAAAAAATTTTTATGGCGCACAAAAAATTTATTTTTAATGTTCAAAATCTGAAAAATTATTACGTGATTTGAAAAAAATTGTTGTTTTTTTAGTTTGCAAAAATAATTTTTTAAAGTTTTCAGAGAAGTCTGAAAAACACATTTTGTGAACATAAAAGCTTCTATTTGTTCAAACGAGGTGGTACGATCGCGTTATCATTTACCCGCATGACAAATAGACCCAAGGAGAAACCTAAATGTTAACTAATACACGACTCGATGTATAAATGCCGCATTTTAATTACTAAACAATTAATTACTCAAATTAAGGTATAGAAATGAGATGTTTATTTGCTTTGAGGATAATTATCAATCGTTTTAGGGAAAATGTCTATGATCTACGCTACTTGTTTCACATCCCTTGGTGCATGGCAAATTGGTACGTGTAAAATGCTGACGCGATCGCGCCACCTCGTGTGGACGAATAGAAGATTTTATGTTCACATCATGGCTTTCTAAATCGAGAGCTTCGACTGTCAACGTTCCCAATTTAGAAGGCCATGGTTTATCAATTATATATTTCAGACTAACTAAAATAATATTTCCAGACTTCATAAAAAAATTTTTATAAACAAAAATTTTTTTCAACAATGTTTTTTAGTTCAAAACGCATAATTATTGTTTCAAATTTCAACCATTGAAAAGACAAATTTTGTGCGAAGAAAAAAATATTGTTTGATTAATGAAAGGTCAAAAAAATTTAACAAAATCTACAAAATAATATTATTTAAACAAACAAAAATAAAATTATATTAAAAAAAAATTGACGTAAAAAATAATCTAATTTTTATCACTTAACTGACCCAAACACGTAAGAAATTATATTTTTCTAGATTGTTTGATATTGTTATTAGCTGTTATTAGTGCCGTTAGTATAAAAAAATATTTGTACTCTTCAAATTGAGCACAAAATCTAAATAAATATCAATAAATTCAACACGTGTCGTTTTAATCGCATTACGTATTCTAATGCTTTGTAGCGAAACGGTTGAGTGCTGCCTTCTAAGTAGAAGTCCTGGCTTTGATTTTTGAATCGTTTTCATCTTTTCATAATTGTTTTAATGTTCAATTATGTTATAATGATGACATAGTTATCAATTTAATTATTTCATTATCTGAAGTAATAAATTTATAATTTACTGTAGCAATCGTATTGTTTTTACTATTTGATTGTAGAACTGGTGGGAAAATTAATCACAAAACATTTTTTTTTTAATTTGACCAACCCAAGCTTGAAACCCAGGATTGCTGCTTGCAAGACATCAACCTCAACCGCTTCGCTACAAAGACATTAAAATACGTTGTCGTTACGCTGAGATTAATCAAACACGTCTTGAGTTTATTAATACCTATTTATTTATATTTTTGCTTAATTTTAAATGTAATATTTAACTTTTTTTGCTAAACGGTACAATAATACAGTTTCAATTTTTGCCCAAAATATCCTGGGGACATAAAATCTGGAAAAATATAATTTCCCATGCATTTTGCATATAATTAAACTATTCTTGAAAATAATCACAACGTTGTATGTACGTACAGCACTACATGATACCATTTGTTTCTCGGGGGGTGGGGGTTAATTTGACTTTTCCGGGGGCTTAACACCCCAGACCCCCTAAAGTCCGCCTATGAAGCTTTATAATTTTCAGTAAGCAATGACAACCTTATATTTAGCTGAAGCTCATCTGTGTGGTTGCTTCCGTTTGTTAGCGAGTTCTCAAATAACAATCCCAAATTATAAATACACGTTTCGCGAGGAATCGGAATAGCGGTTGGATTTAATTGCTCTATTGTGGCCCTTCCTGAAAGGGAAGTTTCAAGCCTTGTTTTTCAAGGATACGTAATTTGGTTTGACACTTTGTATATGCATATTCTGGCTGAAAAGCCGCATTGTCTATTCTCTACAACTGCACGACCAGAATTCCTAAATATGCGGGGATTACTCAGCCGCTTTAAAATGCCCGGAATACTTAACACTGTTAGTGCTACACACGTTTTGGATCAGACTGAAATATTAATTAGGACCTACCCACCTTATCTGGTAGTTAAGCATTCCACCGCCGCATTTAACTCGAAAGTTACAAGAAAATTTAAATTCTTCCATCTCTCGGTACATTAATGATCTGAGAGAACTTGCGAGATCGGAAGTTTGCGTTCACGACTTGATCAAGTTTGGAAGATACGCAATAAATTACGGTAAACAGCAACAGCATCCTTTTAATGTTCACGGCCATCGCTTATTCCCTTCGGAGATGATAAATCAAAACTCGTGTTAAAAACACGCGTGCGGAAACTTTTTTTTTGTACGTTTGGTTTGTTCCCTATTATGTTGTTGTATATCCACAATTTTCCAGAAGTGTTAATCTTTTGTACTATCAATTTTTATGAAGTGATGAAGGTCCACATGTTCGTGCGTACTTCAAGCCCTTTCCATTTCCCGAAATTCGGCAGGGCACACATTAATACTCAGGGGTGCGTAACCGCCCATCACGCACCCACTTTGATTCCTGGCATCCCCACTAATTACTTTCGACCACAGCCAATCTGTGTTTTAATACTTTGAAAGCGTCTAACACCAAGAGGAATTTAACGCGATGAATCATGTAAAGTCAATCGTCCTTTTGTGATGGCCCGAAATACATCACGTCGAAGTACTTTTACTGTTGTTTGGAAACTGGAACGAGTGCGCATTTTTCACAGTTCCGAAATACATTTGGGCCTTTTTCTTTCTGTTTTTAAAGCGGCAGGGAGACATGAATTTTCAATTCATTTCAGGGAGGCACAAACCACATACCCTCGGAACAATTCATTTTGAGTTCGAGTTGCACGAAAACATCCAATGAATGCTCGGCACAATTTTTCTCTGTCACATCTGATTTGTTTTAAAGCTAACCCGACACCGAATGTCGAAATTCCTATTCATTTGCACGTAGATGGGGGATATTTCTTTGTATTTGCAACGGCCGGGAAGCTTCCTCAAAATGCTGATAGCTTCCGTTGCGTTCAATAATGAATAATGATTATACAGATGGGATTAGTTCGAAAGAGGAACAAAATTCGCAGCTTTTATTTAGTCACATATTTATTCTGATTTTTTTTCAAATTCTGTCGTCAATACAAACTTAATATCCAATAAATAATAAAATTCTAAGTTTACATAATTATATTGAGGTATTTGTAATTTCCATGAGTAGGTTATGACTCATCGTTCTCGTTTAAAATTTGGACGCCTACAAGAATACAAGTGTAGTTGAAAGATTCCCCTTAGAAAATAAAGCCAAAATAGGTCGTGATTCTTCCTACTACTCGCTTAGACTCGGAACGTCTATAACAATTCCCTCATGACATATCTACTCCACAGAATTAAATTTTGATTTTCTCGTATGACAGCTTGGAAATAAATAAAGAACACCAGAAAGCAGCTAACATAAGTTTTTTCAGCCAACCAGCGGGGGACGGCTACCCTCCCCCTAAATGTTACTGAAATTAGAACTTTATTTAATTTTCTGGATGAGCAATCCATCCATACATATATAGAAGCTCAAAGGGTATTTTTCTCCGGTTCCTCCAGCGGCTACCGCTTCACCAATTTGGACCATTTTTTTTTTCAATGAAAGGTCTCTATTCTCAGATGGAACATGAAACATTTTTATATTTTTATTCTATGTCGATTTTTTAATAATAATTATTTTAATTTATAATATATATGAAAGTCTGCTAGACGCGCTTCACTTGAGGCGACATTTACACTAACGCCGCGTCTCATTATTGGAACTAATGCATCACGTGACTTATCATTTCGCCGGTTCTGTCAACGCTCAGTTTGTCAGTGCATTGTGCGCTGGGGTAACACTAGTTAAGTTTTATTGTGTATTTTGGGTCGACCTCCGTTTATTTATAATAAAAGTAAAACTTTTCAAATTACACCAATTCACAGGGGACGTCACAAAGAAAATTGAGTGGCGAACGAATCAAATCATAGGCCGTCCCTACTTCTACCAGTTGACAAATTGTAAAAACAAATGTAGACAATAATCAAAAATCGATTTTAATTACTAGTTTTAATTTTACAAAATTATGCAGAGGATTCCTTGTGAAAGAATGTGATCAGCAGGTTATGACTCATTGTTCTCGTTTGCAGTTTTGGACTCCTATAAGAATGCAAGTATAGTTGGAAATTCTCATTCGCCAAATAAAGAAAAAGCAGGTCCTGATTCTTGCTGGTGCTCGCTTAGACTCGGAACGTCTATAAGAATTCAACAAAATAAAATTTTGATATCCATTAAATAAAAGCCGATGCCAAAATTTGGCAGTGAACCAGAGCGGGAAAGCAGGGAACTAACCCCCTAAATGTTACTGAATCTAAAAAATAAGTTACAAACTTATTTAATTTCCCTGACAAACAATTCAGTTTAATTACCAATTCAGTGTCGATGTTTATAAAACGGTATAAATTTTCAAATTTCAAAAATTCATAGAGGACGTCACAGGCGAAACAGCATGGAGAATGAATCCAATTATAGACAGTCCGTAGCTATATCAGCTGACAAAATGTACAAAAAAGTTTTTTTTTAATAATTTTCAAATTATTGATAATTTACAGTTTCAAAAATGAATTTTTTTACGTACAGTTTGTACCTTGCAAGACTTTTACGATATACTAAAATTTTATTATGAATATTTCACTATTGATGATTTGAATTTGCACTAGTTTTCGTCAAAATCTATCAACCAGGGGCGTAGCGTAAAGGTGGTGCTCGACATACTTGTACACACGACATTAAAACGTTATTCTCTATATAAAAATAAACAAAAAAAGTGGCCTTGTGGTCAGAAGAATTCTAGTTGCCATGAGGGTCCGAATGTATTCTTAAAATGTAAAAATAGTTTGTACAAACCTTTAAGGTTTAATTCTACGAACCGAGGTAATAGAAAAGTTTCATTAAAAATGGGTGCGGAAGCGGGAACAATCCAAATTGTTTCTTGTAACACTCTGAGCTTCATGGCAACTACGTTATTTACGAAAATCTGTATACTACTAAAATAATTCTGAAAACCAATCTAACTGTGAAAAGCTTGCTTTTCCGATGAATTTTTGTTAGGGCGCATTAAATTCAATCAGATCATTTCTGCAATTTCGATGCTGACAGACAGTTTTTAAACGTCATTTTGCACTTCTAGTGCTTCAAAACTTGTATTTCCGTCAAATTCTATTTCTATTTCTCGCGATCACGGTATATTCCCATGCGGAAGAGAAGTATATGGGTCAGTTTGACAGATAACCTTAAGACATTAGAATACAATAAATTCTTCAAGCTGATTTCTTTACGTACTAGATTTTTACTCCAAGATCGACTGTGTAATAATTTCATCTAAAGCACGTCTGTTGTAAACAATAGCAAAAATTACATCGAGGAAGACCAGATTCGACTTAACTATCTTAATCAATATAAAAAAAACATTTCTATATTAGTTCGAATCTACAAAAAAATCTATTATAAATTTTACGCTTTTCGATTTTAGCGACTCTACTTATTCAGAATGTACTATTTGTTATCTCAAAAGGAAAATCAATTACAGGTTATATTATATTTTTAAATTGAAATTCATAGCTTTTAAAAAATTCGAGTATCTTATTAATGTTTTTTTTTTAATTTTATATTAAATTTCAAATACTTTTTGTTGTTGTTAATGTCCTACAACACCGGAGATTTATTTATTTATAATTAAAATATGACTGGTTCGTCCTTAATAACGATTTTTAAACCGCTTTAAATGATTTTCTTTTTAATTATTATTTTGTTTTCATTTGCTGAGAATTTTTCTCTGATATTAATGATAAGGTACCGCGTGTTGATTTGCTTGAAAATTATTCGAGACATGTTAAAGTCGATTACAATTTTGTTGGGCAAAGGTTGAATAATTTACCACGATTATTTATCAGTTCACGATATGATTGGATTATTTCACGAATAATGTAAGTATCGAATTAGCACATTAAATTTATTTTTAAAAGTATCAAATAAAACAAATGAGCGAGCGGTTTGTTTAAATTCTTCAAAATAAAATTTTGTACGTCAAAAACAATCGGGTTAAATTTCACTATTGGCTCCTGAAACGGCAAATACGAGATAGTGATAGCTCGATATATTATGAGTGGAATAACCGTAACAAATTTGCTTTGGCATTATTTTTATTAAACTTGTTTAAAAATATAACTTTCTTCTTAAATTTTAATAAATATATTTTTCCTGGAATTCTGTAGAAAATTCGAGCAACACTGGCGTGTAAAAAATGTTTTTCTAAAAAATTGTTAAAATACAACAGCAATAGCAAAATTAATTACTAACAATGTAAATCTATGTTAAAAAATAGTTGTGCTTTAAATTAAATTTAACGCCACCAAACAAATATTAAAATGATTCTTGAAACAAGGTGAATTTCAGTTATCCTTAAATTACTGAGCTTGATCACAAGGACGTTCAAATTTCAGTAGGAAACCTGCAACTCTACAAACAAATCTGATTTGTAATTATATATTCAGATGTAGGGCGAATTAATTTCACAACACCACATCCCTTAACTCTTAAATGAACGCCCTCTAGACCCTTATCTAAATTTATAATTAAATCCGTCAGCATCAGAGTTGTGTGTAAACACGGAATGACAAATCTGCCGGAAGTTGCATTTCAAAATTTTGACGATGACATTTATACCCCGCAAACTTTATTCCGCAGTAAAAAATAGAGGTTTAAAAGGAAATTAAAAGTCCCTCGACTTTTCCAAAAGGACATCCGTAACCCACTAACGTTAATGATGGTGTTGTACCCAAAAATTCCAACATCCACACCTTAAAAAAGAAGTTTTGTTTTTGTCCATTCAATGTGCCCACACAAATTTCAAAGTTGTTTACGTTCTGATATAGCTAGTAGATCTTCAACTTGCATAATAGCTATTTTTCACTCTCACGTATTTGGATTAATCTTACCTTTAGCATCAGATGCACAGGTGGACTTATTGTGGGTGGCTTCTTTTTTTCTTGATGACATAGGCATGATCTTATCCAAGGCATGATTGCATTCCTCAACGGTACCTTTGTTGTTTATATCAAAACAGCACCATTAATTTTAAAACTTCAAAGCGATTTTGACATCTTTTGTCTACTGACACTTTTTATTTTCTTATACGAATCAGCATCTTTTTCTTCTTATCATTTCGTTGTGTTTATCTTTATGGTGTATTACAATGGGTGCTTTTAAAACTTTAAGCTTGTATCAACAGTGTTCACGTAACCTTATTTACGCATCATTAAAAAAAAATACAGGTGAAAAAAATGTTTTCATTTTTTTTAAATACAAAAAAAATTTATAATAAAAAGTTTTTTAATTTTAATTTAAAAATCTTAATTCAGAAATACAAAAACGCGAGCTCGCGAGCGTCGTTCATTCTGAAACGCGACGTATAAACAGAGCTTTCTAACCAAAGCGCACGGAGTCCCGGACGCAACTGACGGACAGCCGACCGGAACTTTGAGCTGCAGCCTCCGTACCCTACAGTTCAGCCACCGTTAGTTGAATAAACAGCGTAAACAGAGGACATTGTTTTAACTTTGCCAAGTTTACGGCCGTGTACTGAACTGGATAACGAAAGAGCAACTTAGAAACAGCAAGATCGCAAAATGGTTATCAAAGGCAACAGTTGTACTTCCTCATCTATTTACATTCCATGTGCGTTAATTTAGCCATTAGCTTTCTATCTTGGGTTAACAAATATTCAAATAAGCTTCAGATCACCCTTTGAAATATTTTTTTTTCTGATTGTTGCCTGATACTGCTTTGTTTGATAGGTATATCATATACAGGGTGATACATCAAAGGGAATTTTCCAGATAATTTTGTAATTTTAAGAGATAAGAAAACATTAAAGAGGTATGCAATTCATCTTAGAATGCTCGATTACATTAAAGCATTGGTTTTCACACAAGGTGTTCGCTTTACCTGGAAATTTATGTCACTCATTTTTTTCTGTTTAATGGGACACTGTATACTATTATTACATGTTTAGATTTTGATTTACAAAACATCAGTTTTTCAAAATTACATAGCACTTCCATCTCAAATCACCCCACCCCCCCACAATCACCCCCTCTAATCACCCCCTTTCGTACATTCTAATAGTTTCAATTTTTCAGGCATTTTTTGGCACACAGCATTCTTGCCTGCGCTGTCGAAGAATCAAATAACTTTGAGATCATATTTTTCAATGTTATTCCAATTTGTTACCCTTTAAACAATTCTTTCTATAATATACAGGGAGTTCCGAAAATAATGGGAGCACGTTTAGAAGTTTACTTAAAAATAGACCGATTAAACCAAATATACTTTGTCCAAAATTGCTTCCTTACGGAGTCACAGCCCGCCGAAAACGCGACGGAACAGTCTAATTTCGTTTACGCCTCCCCCCTCCCTTTGCCACAATAAAACCAGATTTTTGATTCAATTTTGTATGGATATTTCACTATTGATGATTTACATTTTCACTCGTTTTTGTTCGAAGCCATCAATCAGAGACGTAAATAAGGGGGTTACGAGAATTTATAATTTTTGACCTAGAAATCTGATTTTCTGTACAAAGATACACGAAAATGTAATGTTGTTAAAAGTCGCTAAATTCAACAGTTTACGACAAAATTTAATTTGTGTGAAAACCTCAGTTGCCATGAAGGTCCGAGTGTTTTCCTAAAACGCGGAAATAATTCGTACAAACCATAATGGGTAACTCTAACACCAAGGCCAATAAAATTTTTTTATAAAAATGGATCCGGAAACGCTTCCTTGGGTAGTTATAACCTCCGGAAGAAAAAACATCACGGGCAGCCCGTTTTCAGAGAACGCGCTTTTTGACCAAGGTATATTAAGTTTAATAGGTCCATTTTCAAGTAAGGGAGCGTCTCGTAAGCGTTACCCCATTCTTTTTGGAACACCTTGTATACAGAGTGAAAGGCGGCTTATCCAAACATACTTTACACATACTTTTAAACGAAAAACAGTCAATAAAAAGGCAAGTTATCTAGCTCAGATTATTTTAAGAAATGAAGGAATTGTCTTTTTATACAGGGCGTTTGTTTTAAGCTGGGCGTTAAGTAACTTTCTCTTTTTGAATGGAACAGCCATATTTTCAAAAACATATGTTATAGTTTATTATTAAAGAAACAAATAACTGTAATTTAAAGATAAGCATAATCAGGCAAGAGTAGCAAAAATACCGTATCAGTATAGATATTGGTACTTTTTCAAACGAGGTTTAAGTGAAAATTATTTTGACACCAGGTTAATACCAAAAGGGGGCCAATGCAACGATAAACAGGTTTTAATTGTTGTTATTTTATTATTGGTAATAGGCTACTAGGCTGTTTTATTGTATAACCAAAAATTTGTAATAATAGACAGTGCCTTCCGACATTTATTGAAAGAAGGTTTTGATAAATTTTTAAAAACTTGAAAGTTATGGAAATTTTTGAAAATTTTGAAATTTTTAGAAATTTTAGAATTTCGTTGAAAAATATAAATTTTTAAAATTTCCGAAGTTTTCAAAATACTTCATTCCGGTTGAATTTTGAACATTTTAAAATTTGACAGTTTTCCCAAAGATGTTCCAAATATCTAAAAACATTCAGAATTTTGATAATTATTAAAAATTTTGTAAATTTGTAGAAGTTTAGAAAAGTTTTGAGTGTTTTCAAAATTTTTGGAAATTTTCAAGGTTTACAAATATATTGAGTTTTCAAAAATGTGTAACATGTAAGATTTTTTTTGTTTTTTGTATTTTATAATTGCAAGCAATATTTATTCGTTGAAATCGAAAATAAATTTAACAAATCGGTCGCTATTGTGGTGATTATCCTAATAAACTGTTCAGGTAGTCAGTCCAAAAGGGTGTTTTGTCAGTGGAAAGTTGTCCTATTGTCATTTAACATGTTCGTACCGATTTTGAAGCCGTAATTTGTTAATTATTAAAATATCGAAAAACGGAAAAGAAATTAAATAACATTTTGCTTTTAAATCAAACATCATGCATAAAAATCAATTCTTGCTTACAGAGTAAGAGAAATAACTTACGCTAATAATCTTTACTATCTTTTAAAGAGCTTTGTATATGATTTTACGGTACAAATCGGTGCGAGAGCTGTTGCGCACCCGCCCCAGCGCTTTGACCGCCCCCACAGTCCCAAATGTTGGTATTTTTTTTAATCTTTACTTAATAATATTAAAACTAAATTTTCGATTTTTTTTTAGATTTCTATTTCTTCTTAGGGAAGAGATCTGGGTGCGCACTTGTCCGAACGGCGCGGCGGTGTTAAAAAGGTATTGTAATCGATTCAAAAATCGACGTCGTAAATTTGACGGATAAGCTCGTTTTAGTGTCTGACTGAATATCAAATTTTTTGTCACGGTATGTATACGTATGTGTATAGACGAACTAGCGCGCGAAGTCGGATACGCGAGCATGTACGAGAGCGTTTTTGTAACAAAAACATAAATTGTTAGAAATTATAGACGAGCAAACAACTGAGCTTGAAATATGCTCAACCCTTTAGTATGTGCAGACCTTTACCAAGCTATCATTTTTTTTTCACCCACGCGTATTCGAAATGTAATATATTTATCAATATGTGATGATAAGCTCCTACCTACATACTTCCTTTACACGTTTCGTCTATGCAAATTCACATAAATACGTAGCGACTAGATGCTGTAAAAACAGAATTTGTTAATTTAGAAACTTTAAATTATTAAATTTATTGCAAGACAAGCAGCACTTCTTTTTAGATAAGAATGGCTGTGCAAATTAGCAAGAAAACTTCACCTTGAACTTCAGTTAAATTTATTTTATCAAACTTAAAGAACAAATTAGAAAACTTAAATTAAAAACAGATTAAGTGGCTTACGATGTTTCCCTTATTCTTCCAGAACTCGTTTTCATTAAAACATCGTTTGCTTATTCTTCCTTTGGCGTATTTCGGGAAAGACACAAGAAAACATAAGTGCTTAAAACTTATTTTTGAAACGTTTTCCGCCTCTATTTCTTTTAAACATTACCATTACCAAAGTAGGACAGCGAATTAACATTTAATAAATCCATTCAATAGATATCATCGATAGAGCTAACGTTAATGCAAAAATAATCTGCTAATAAGCTGGAAAGGATAATCTCATACATAAAATATAATGTAATGTTGGTATGAAAGTGTAGGCAGGAATTAACGACATTATTTAAAAGCTCCTGCATTAAAGACATTAAAGATTGACATTAATTCAATCCATAGACTCGTAGTATGAAGTATGTGTTTACGTTTTTTATATTTCAACATTTTTTAGGCGTACTTGAAACTTTCTATTTATTAAATGAGTATCTGTATATAAAATACTTAATCACTTTAACAATATCTATTTATTTAAACCTTATACGTATTTCGGCATGTTTACATGCCATTGTCAAAGGTTATTTTGAAAGTAAACAGTTAGTGTTGTTATAGCAATAGAACTTTTTTACTTATCTTGGTAATCGTCTGCAGATGACTTGATTTCTTATTCCAAAATGTCCAGTAGAGGAGAATTTAAGAGATCAATTTGCTCATTCATTAACGGTACAGTTTTTAAATGTTTGTGAATTTCAAAAGCTTCTAGTATATCTAATTTACGTTTATCATCACAAAAGTGTAAACATTGTATGGTGTTATTAGATGTCATTGAATGATTTTGTTCTAGTAAGTGTTTAGCGTAATTGGATTTATGTGGGTGTTTGTATTTGTAACAACGTACGTGTTCTTTATACCTAATATCAAAATTTCTAATTGTCTGGCCTATATAAACCGAATTACAATGCGAACAATTTAATTTGTAAATGCCTGATTTTAGCAAATCGTCTGTTTTTGATTTTGCATTAAACAAAGTGTTTAAGATGTTCCTAGTTGTTTTAAAGCTTACTTTATATTTATTTGTTTTGTTTATAATTTTAGCAATTTTTTCTGATTTGTCACCAAAATATGGGATCGAAGCATATTTAATTGTATCGAACAAAGTTGGAGTATTCGGATAAATTTTTTGAATGGCTAATTTATAATCTTTTTCTTTAATTAATGTATCAATAAGTTTAGTATTATAACCATTACTGTATGCAATTTGTTTGATAATTGAAATTTCTCTATTATAATTAATTTCATCTAAAGGGACCGTCAAAGCCCTATGTATCAGGGACCTGTATGCTTCTATTTATTAATACGAAATAATCTAATCAAGACATCATCATCACTTGACATGGAGCTAATAATCCTGTCACTTCTGGATTTATTTAATACTGAGTAAATATAAGCAACACACTACAAAATCATTGGAATTTACTATGTTTATATCAAAATTGTTCTGAATTTTTCCAAGCTTTACCTATTGCCGTTGAACAGGTGCGATGTAAGCTTAAAAGTTGAGTCGTGTATAGGGTGTTGCAAAATTACACAGACAAAACGGGAGGTGATTTCTTTGGTAATTTTAAAAGAAGAAGTTACTATGAACGTATGTTTTAAACTGCTTCCTTACGGAGTTACAGCTTTCTGAAGTTGGAGCAGTTTAATAACATCTTAATTAATATCATATATTTAATTAAAATTTTGTGTTTTGCGTTTTCACATTCAAATGTATTTACCACGGGCGCGGGCGTAGATATAGAAAGTGCTCGAATAAGTATGTAAAATTATTTCTTTTAAATCACCTGCAATGTCTGTGGATCAAACCCAGGAACTTTTTAATGGAATGAGTAGAGATAAATAAAAGAATTTTCGTGCAGAAATTAAACTTCAAAAATTATCATATTAGACTTCCGCTCCTCTCAAGGTACGGCCATTCTATTAAAAACATCAAAGAGGCAGTACCTTTACATTTCACATCAGGAAAATTCAGCTTTATAACATTTCCGCCGCCCGGTGACGTCACAGCGCAACGCTTCGTAAGCTAACACGATTGCTGACGTTAACATTAATGTATGTTTTAGATTTTCAAGTGCACATTAAACTTTTTAAAATTATTTCCGCAACAAACCTTTTTAAGCTGACCTATACTAGCGTCTAGCCCCTTGGCCTCACAGCCTATCCTGAATTGCGCAATATCATCTAATATTAGCTCGCATATGTGCGAGTGTGATATTTACATCGAGATTTGCATTGTTAAGGCCGATTTTTTCATTGCTAATAAATTGCATTAAATAGAAAACAACAAATCCGTTTTTTTAAATTTATTACCATACTTGCGTGTTAGTATGCCGTCAATCAGTGAGTGAATGCAAATTTGTCTTGGTATATTTCCTTAAAAATATAACTGCTCTTAACAAATAACCTCGCGTAAACAGCAAAACGCAACAACAGTGTTTTCAAAAAAAACTATAAAATAAAAAAAAAATTGGTACCAACCGAGATTCGACCCCACAACTACTTATGCAGTATGAAAGTAGTACACCCGAACACACCCGCATATCCATCTGTGCCACTACGAACTTGTGGTTTAAACACATTCCAGCTGCATGCAGAGGAGGTGCGCAAGTCATGTGAGGTAGGATCGGCTGTGGTCCAAGGGGCTAGACGCTAGTGTGACCTATAGCCCACTCCCCTCCCCACTGCGTTAAGTTTTCCGGGGTTTCTCCTAAGTTGCTCATCTGCATATTTACTAAATACGGAGTACTCTATCAAGCAACAATGGAACTTCGTTGTTAAATTGAAATTGAATTAGCTTGACTTAGCAACTTTTCACTCTATGAGATCAACTAGCTTTTTAAAAACAAGCGAACATCTTTAATGCACTGCCACTGTGTAAATAACTTCTGTATGACGTTTAACTTTTTTCTCCACTTTTGGCACAGCTCATATTTGTCCACATTACTGTTGCTGATTCTGACACATTCACATCAGACATTTTCGTATCGCAAAATCACATTTGAATCAATTTTTCATTGTATTTGTACTTTTTGTGTCATAATGCCGCTGAATTGGCATCTCGATTATGCTTTTGATGTATTTTGACTCGTGGTACGTGTCGTTTTTTAGTCATTACTACGGGTGTGTGAATGCAAATTTCCGTATCATACGATCGCATTTTTTACCGATACGATTCGATATATAGATATTTCAATACATATCAACGTGTCGATACACCGACACGAATATAGATAACATATCAGCTTGTCGACACGAAGTTACGTATATCAACGCCAAGCCAGGCCTAATTACTGCGGCATCTTTGGACATTATTCTAGATTAATTCCCCACATCTCTATACATTAAATTTCTAATTGTCTCACCATAACACGACAACGGGCTCGAGCATCTCGACAAATTTATAACAATAACACGGCGACGGGCCCTTATATCTCCACTCACTCAGAATTCCACACTTCATTTACCCACATATTGGGGGCTCCAGTTACAATAACTGGCGCACACGATAATTAAAGCAATCGCAAATTAATTTATAAAACTAAGTAAAACCCCTGGAACACGCCCTAAGTTTTTCTCTTAAAAAATGGTTCCAAATTAATAAAAGACATATAATGATATAATTAATACTTTCGCAGGTAAACATAATAAATAACTTGTGTTGAGATGTAAGGCATGTTGCTGAATGAACGGTCACTAACAGTTGAGAAAGGAGGAAGGGATCCGGATTAAGAATGTTAGAACTTTGATCTGCGGCCTGCTGCGCTACCCACTGTCTTGTTAATTATTAAAACAAAATAAACAAAAAGCGGTGGTCATAGCCCACAGGTTCCACTAGTTAGACATTTTTGTACAATAGTTCTTTATTCTTTCCTCAAGCATCTCGAGTTTTCCGTATTTCAAGTTTCTACTGACACAATGGCACGCATCTTCCAATAATGGATGGAAACAAGCTTTCTCATAAATGGCGGTGAAACCATTCGGTTTAAAAACATGATGAAAAAGTGCCTTTCCGTGTGATAGGTATTAAATCCCATTCCGTATGGTTGGTGCAATGATTAACTAAATTCTCCCGTGCGAAATCCGGCCGACGTTGGTGTTTTGCCATGGAGTGGGTCGTAGACGAGCGTGCAATTTTAATCTACAAAATCCTTCCTGTAATCCCTGGGTATTAAACTACGTAGTTATGAAAGATTTATACATGAGGCACTTCCCTATTCTGTCCTACACGTTGGTGATTTATCGCTCTGCAGTTCACTCTTCTTAAGAATTGTTTCCACTGATCCAGAAACATTGGCTGAAAGGCATAAGCGGTTAACCGACCATATTTCAAACTTAAAAGATACATTGCTGTGTACGTACACCTATGTATGTTTTTTGTTGTATTCCTCAATAAATTTTCCATAATCTGCTTATTTTTGGATTTAAAAATCTCCGGAAATAGCGAAACGCACGATTTTAACCCATACGATAAAATCTTTTAACTTTGCACGTTCATAAAAATTTCAGCGTCTACTTCGCTGTGTTTCGTACGGGAACGAGCCTCCCTAATATAGAATATGCCTGATTTTCCCGTTAGGGCGCTCCATGCTGTCATATTGTGAATCCCTCGGCGCCAATTATCTTTCGCTACTCACAGTTTTGCCTTATCTTTAAATTCAGAGAGATAACAAATTTTATGATGTGATTTTATGGTTTGCACGCCTCAAACAGTTCGTGTTGCTCAACATGTTATAAAAATAATTGCGGTGTTTGTTGTTTGCATAAAAAAATAGGTGAAGCGCTTTACCTAACCTTGCCCATATTTTCGAATTAATTACGTTTTAAAATTAAAAATATTTTCTATTATGAATTTTCAGTCTAAATAGTTACTAACTACATACGATGTGACTGCTCCTGTTTTACTCAGCCATATTAATTACCCGCCGTTCGAGCGGTGCTTCGTGTGAATTTGGAAGGGTCGTAAGTTTTTTATGTCAATAAAGGGCAAAAAATTGTTTATTTTGATTTTTGCGGAGAAAGATGTCTCGGGATTACAGAAAACCAGAGAGTAGAAAATAAAAAACGTCACTCAAACAATAGATAGGTGAGAGAGCGACGATTCACACCCCCCCCCTCCCCCCCACACACACACACACTTCAAATGCGGATTTGTTATTATCCCCCGTTGTTTCAATGTAAGGACATTGCTTTGCAAATTTCAAAAATCAAACAGAACGTCATCGTAACAGGGAAATAGGGAACTGCTAAATTATAGCTCCCTGTCTCTGTTAACTGACAAATATTTAAAAAACATGTGTGCCCAGATTTGCAGGTGAATTTTTCAAATAATTTTAAAATTCTGAAAATTTTGTATTTTCCCGGTTTTTACGATTTACCAAAATACCTTTATAGGGGTTGTTGCATGACTTTCTAGCCAAACAAAGGAGCACATTCCTGAGGTCATTTTATGCAGAAAATGTTTAATAACAGTGGACCCGGAAAATTTTCCTTCCGGAGTTACAGCCTTCCGGAACGGTCTAATCACGTTTTAATTAATATCTCCGCCATAAATTAAAATATTTGATTCAAATTTTGTGGAGATATTTTAGTATTAATGATTCAAATATTTACATCTTTTCGTTCAAAATCATCAAACAGAAACGAAGATGTGGAAGCTACTGTTAAGAGATACGTCGCATAGCCTCTCATATTTATGACACTCGATAATTAATTTTTTAACTCCGCCTGCACTGTCTCGGGGTGGATTGAGTAGCCCTGAGCGGTGTTGCCGGTCCCAAGCCCGGACAAAGGAGGAGGGTTGGGGGGCAAGGTTAGCGGCCTACCTCCCGTAAAACCTTAACTTGCTCCTAGAACTATTACACCAGCCTCGGATGAAGGACGGACTCAACAATATGACAACACGGCGCGGAAACGGAAAAAGAAAGTATGGAAAAAGAACATAATCCGGCTAGGATGCTGGAACATCACATCCTGGAACAACAAAGACCAGGAAATTATTCTAGAAATGAAAAACATAAAATGGATATCTGTTTAATATCAGAAACAAAGAAGAAAGGTAAAGGCAATACAAGGTACCAAAACTACATCCTGTTCTACAGCGGAGTTGACAAGGGATCTAGAGCACACGGAGGAGTAGGGATACTAATTCATAAAAAGCTCGAAAACAATATTGACGATGTGAAGTATATAAACCACAACATAATGTATCTAACTATCAAGTTAGCGCATGAAAAAATACACCTAATAAGCGTCTACGCACCAGATATAAATAAACCCGTAGAAGAAAGAGAAACGTTTTATGATGATTTGCAAGAGACATTAAACCATCTTCCAAACAAAGACAAAATATTTATCTTAGGCGACTTTAACGCTAGGGTTGGCAACAATATCATCCCCGGAATTATGCATAAATTTAATGAAGAAACAAGGAATGGAAATGGAGATATGTTAATATCGATATGTGCCCATAATGAGTTGCGAATAAATAATACGTATTTTGATCATAAAGACCAACACAAGTATACTTTTACAAACACCAGAGGCCAAAAGTCAATGATCGATTATGTAGTTACAAATAGGAAAGTACATCCTAGTCAGATACTCGACGTGCGCACGTTGACATCTGCAAATGCCGGAACACCACACGGACTAGTGATATGCAAGCACCGAACATCTCGAATAATAACAAAAAAGAAACAGCCTAACCCTGTATCTAAATTTAACATAGAGTCATTGAAGAATGATAGTACAAAAGACCTATATGAAAAAAGACTAAAAGAAAAAATCGCCCATAATGCCATTCTAGAGGAAGATAATGCTGAAACAGCCTGGCAGAAAATTAAAACTAATATAATAGACAGTGCCACAGAGGCCATAGGCTTAAGAATAACTGACACAAATAGACCCAAAAATAACAAACCCTGGTTCACCCAGGAGATTAAAGAACTAGCGAAAGAAAAGAGAAACGCATACATAAAATATATTAATAATAGAACACCAGAAGAATACGAGGCATATAAGGGTATCAGAAATAGAACAACTAACGAGATTAAACAGCTTAAAAAACAATACTGGGAAAGGTTTTCGATGGAGATGGAGCATGACCTATACGGAGGGCAGAAAAAAGTGTGGAACATGTTACGAAATAGAAAGAAGTTAGTTAATGAGGAAGTACAAGTAAACACCATAAAAATAGAAGAGTGGGTAGCGCACTTTGAACATCTCTATGTCCATACAGAAACAAATAACGAAGAACGGGAAAACCGACCACCCTCTCCAACACAAGACGAAGATAATGACAAGATAACACTAGAAGATGTAAAGGTCGCGGTAGGTAAGTTGAAAACACGAAAATCACCTGGAATTGACAACATCCCCAATGAACTGATCAAGTATGGGGGGAATGACATGCAGAACGAGATGACGAATTTGTTTCAAAGGATCGAAAATACCGGATTAATACCTGCAGAATGGAGAACCAGCATAACTGTACCTATATACAAAAAAGGGCCAAAAAACAACCCTGCCAATTATAGAGGCATAACACTATTAACCTCAATACAAAAAATACTAACCAAAATTTTAGCAGAAAAACTTAATGATAAAGTAGTCATATCTGAAGAACAGCAAGGATTCAGATCCAATAGATCGACAATTGACGCAATCTTCATTTTGCGGCAACTAATAGAAAAGTCTATAGAGTTTAACAAGCCTATGTTCATTTGCTTTGTAGATCTAAAACAGGCATTTCACAGAGTGCAACTAAACGATGTAATAACCCTGCTAGAACAAAAGAACATAAATAAGAAGTACATAAATATAATCAGAGAACTGAATAGTGCTAACAAAACCAGAATAAAAACTGACAACGGCCTAACACAAGAAATTAATGTACAAGCAGGTATCAGACAAGGTGATAGTCTAAGCCCATGCCTCTTTAACATTATGATGGACCAAATCATCAAAAGCGTAAATGAAGTAAACGCAGGATACACAATGGGTGATCGATCCATAAAAATTTTATGCTATGCCGACGATGCCACTCTTATGGCAGAGAATGAGGATGACCTACAGCGACTACTCCACAGATTTAAAATAACAGCTGGAAAATACAATATGCTCATATCCTGTGAAAAAACGCATTCTATGGTAATATCTAAAAACCCAATAAGATGTAAGCTCGTAATTGACGACCACATTATCCAACAGGTAATGAGTTTTAACTACCTGGGAGTGGACATATCAAGTGATAGATACTTAATGGATGAGGTAAGAAACCAGGCGAATAAAGCAGCAAGAATTGCGGGTTACCTCAGAGATATTATATGGCGAAACAAGTACATGAGCTCAGAGAGTAAGATCCGAATATATAAAACCTGCATCAGGCCTGTGCTTACCTATGCTGCAGATACAAGAGCTGAAACAACACGAACAAAAAGAACATTGAGGGCAAATGAAATGAAGACATTGAGGAGTATCAAAGGTGTGACGCTGAGAGACAGGATACGTAATAACACAATACTAAATGAATTAGAAGTACAGGATGTCGTAAGATGGACAAGAGCACGCCGTCGATATTGGAAAGAACACGTGGATAGGATGGGCCCAGAACGATTAGCTAAATGGGCTAAATCACAAAAGCCTAACACCAAACGCCCAGTAGGAAGACCACCAAAGCGATGGTGTGAAAGCTGGACATCGGAATCTCAAGAAGGAAGGTGATAATAGAACAAACAGGACAAAGTCCTATTATAAGTGGAAGAAGAAGAAGATAATTAATTTAAACTAAAACAAGCTAAACTGTAAATCATTATTAGTAAAATATCTACAAAATTTGAAGTATTAATTAAAGTGTGATTAGACTGTTCTATTTTCGGGAGACTGTTAGCAAGATTTCTCCGAACATTTTTTATTTGGCATTTTTTACTCAAAATGATCCCAGGAATGTGATCCATAAGTTTGTACAGAAAGTCCAGCAACACCCTGTATAATATTGTAGCCCTTAGGCTAATTACTGTACCAAATTTTACGTCGAACTCAACGGGGAAAGCGTAAAGTGGAAATTTAAAAAAAACCTCGCTACACAGTTCGAAAATTCAGCTTTTCATTCTGAAGAGCGTGTACTTAGATTCTGGGTTTACATTTGGAAAATATCACATTTTAAAAATATTGGGAAAACACCCAAAAACTTAGATTTTCCCGTATGTATTAGCTAGTACAGTTAAAAAAAAGCTGCCGGACAACCGCCACATGACCTACGTATTTATGGAATTTAAAAAAGTATTAAAAAATTTTGAAAACAAACAATTTTGTAAATTTTTACGTTTTTGACAATTTTATGAAAATTTATTATTGTAATGTATTAGTTACCAAATATTAAGAAATAATGTAATGCGAAGTACTTTCTAGAAAGTTTTAAAAATTTTTGTTGTTTCCGAAATACTTTTATATAATAACAGTTGCAGCTCATGACCTTTAGGTCTATTGCAATACAAATTTTTTTGTCAATCTGGCAACTTATTATTGAATAAACCAACGTAAAGTGAAAATATTCCAAAAAACAAAGTGGCAGCTGCTGTTACGCTTAGAATCTGTGTTCAGATGCGTAAAAAACAAATGCAATAGAAAAATATCTAAATTCTGTTTCCGGTCCCGGATTGTTTTAAAAAACTTCTTTTCCAGTAACTTTTCACATTTCCTAAGATATCGAGCGTCACACATATTCATAGTTTTACATATTACATCGGTATCGATAGAAAAACATTATCTTCAGGGTTTGTTGCAGCACACATGCGCAGTAGAACTTTCCGCCCTACGTGTCTAAAATCAGTTGACGGAAAAGGACGTTTTGATTACCCTGAAAGATTCGTATAAACACCATCTCGAGTCAACGTTTAGAATCGATTTATAGGTCGGAAAATTTGACTGGTTACAGTCTATTATATGGTTGTTTGTCCGTGTCTTAATACCTTTTAGAAACGCTTACTAATTTTAAACTCTCTGTTTCTCAAACTTTAAACATTTTTAGAACCTTCAAATTGTTGCCTAACTCTTTTTTCAAGCTTCAATTTTAGTCGTTTTATTAATCTTTTTAATTTCTGTAGTAAATTACATATTATCTGTTTTCACCTTACTTTCGTATTTAAATTCTCGTCGTATTGTTCCATAAAGCAATCAGAAACAAAATGTTATGCTGTAACATTAAATCAGCAGAAATAAAAAGTATAATAACTTTCACAACCCTGCTCGACGTATTACCAATCACGTCTTAGTTATTGATTTTATATAAACCCATTGTTCTAAATTAAAATCATAAATTTTTATTTCGCTGGTACTTATAGTTATGTTTCTGCAAGCAAGCAAGCAATTTATCCGCGTCGACGCATTTAACTACATCTATTTATATTTATACCTTAGCTACCACAGCCATGAATAATTATACATTTAAATATTTTCATGCGGTTTTAGACATAACAATGAGCTGTCGGTCCTTCTTCGATAGGGTTATTCTGCCATCAATCATCATAGAATAATGCACATGGAGAATGCGGGTAATTGTGACCATTGTATTTGAAACCGCATATGGGGGTTAAAAACTCAAGTGAAGACAGATTTATGATGTAAGGGAAACTCTGGAAATATATATAATAAATCTAGCTAGCCTGGGCCAGCTAGAAATGATTTATTAAATCGAGTTTATAAGCGGAATATGAACCATAAAATTCAGGTCTTTGCTGCGAAATATAAACGGTCATAAAAATACAATCCTTTAGGAAATTTAATTTACTTTGAAGAAAGCTTCAAAATTATTTAGCATGGGTGATGGGACTAAGACGAAGAGTGCGGATGAAAAATGTTGGTGAATAAGAAAATTCGTATAGTGACGGAACCTTAAAGAAAAAACAATATTAATGTAAAGTGAAAGAAGGAAAAAGTTCGGGGGAAATTAAACGTTTTGGGCCTGTGAGTTTATTTTTTCTTTTATACCTAATACTTTATTGTTAACGTTGCCGACGTCTTCTTTTTGTGGAACACCGTATCCATGCATTTTGATAAGTTTTCAGTAACAATTCAACAATCCGATAAATGGTTTACTCTCACACTGTAGAGTTATCGAACAAGACCAGCATTATTTCATAATTTTAAAAGAGAAACTTCACGGTCACGAGGTATAGATAAATCATGCCGCCGTGACGTCACAGGTTCCGCGGTTGTTTCTGCGCCCTTGATTCAGTTTGTAGTAATAGTACGTAAGCTTTTGATCGTCTTTGGTTTTCGAACTTTGACGTCATCGACAATTTCTTTAAATGCCACCTCATTTTTGCCGTAGTATTTGGACAGAGGTTAAAATTCCAAATTCAGCCATATTTCAAAGTATGACATTGACATTGAAAGTTTTAAAGATAATCAAATTTTAAGTAAAAACATAATTGAACTGATTGGAGCTTATATTTTCCTAGGTAGGTCATTTTATCATGATTATCACTGTTTATTATATACAAACTGCTATGCTGTATAAGTTAAAACGCCTTAACTAACCAACGGACCATTGCCGATAACTGCTATTTGGTCACGTGATGCATGGTATGATATTGGTGATATAGGGCCCTTGATGCTCCAGCCCGACAAATATTTCGTAGCTCGTAGCATGCGCAATGATACAAAGCTTTCGGACAGAAAGAGAGAGAACGCTCGGATGTTACACTACACCGTACTAGTTTTACTTAAAATTATAGTTTCAGTGCCACTACATATTTAAAATTTACTTTTTTTTACATATTAGTTTCATAAAAGTGACCCGGAAGTATAATATCAAAATCCTGAGCCCGGAGATGAAGTGTACGAGTCCAGAGAGCTGCTCGCTCCAGTTACGAGTCCTAGTCCCCACTGGTTGAAGGAACGCTACCTAGATTTCTACTAATTTTGCAGTTGAAACGTAGGTTAACTGCCGGGACTGCCACAACGATGGTTCTTACCGTGACCAGGTTGAAAACCGCGCATCTCTCGTCGAGCCATTCTGTTCCCCGTGGCACTAGCACATTTCATCATTGGTTGCACTTTTCCGAGCAGCAAAAGTGACCTTTCCAGTTTAGATTACTCGCAATTCTTAATACTCGTCGACTACACACCGACCAGATTCCCGACGCCGACAGACACGTCACTCCTACCTGACTGAACGCCACCTTCCCTTGCGAAACATGTCCACCAAACCCACAAATATATTGCTTGGTATGTTGATAACCCTTTGGGTCTTCTCGACATAAGGACTGGGACAAGGGCCTGGAACGCAAGCACATTTATAACTGCGTCACCATTCAAGAGGAAACGGGAAATCACTCATTCATTCTTCCGTAGTCCCAATTAAGAAGACCTTGAAGAAATGGTACAAACAAAGTAATCGTGCCGATGGGTCTAGTGATCTAGCTGTTGGGCTTTGATCCAGTCGCTTAAGGTTCAATTCCCATGCGCAGTAACATCAAAATTTAAAAATCGCACTCCATTCTAAGGTGTTGAACACCCACAAGCGTTCTTTCATGTGGTTTGTGTTGGCTATAGCTCCTAGAATTCTCTTGGAGGTTAGCGGGCGTTAGTTTCACTTTTCCAATCGGAGATTCTTTGGAAAAGAAGATTTCGTGGTTCGGAGCCAACGTAAAGCTGTATCTCCGCACTGTTCTTTGTGACTTTGGACACCACAAAGTACAATGGGTAAAAAGATAATATTTTAGAAGGAGACGTACAAAACGGTAAGAAGATCGCCACCGTACGGCCAATTTTACGGATTTAGCAATTAGAAAATACTTTTATTCCTTATGACGATGTCTAATTCTATACCGTCGAACCATATATCTTTCAAGTGTTAAATTTTTTTTTAACCACGTTAGAGGATACCAATTCAAAGGTAAAGAATTTTTTTCCGTATCCTGGTTGGCCGCATTGTGTTGTTTAAAAAAATGCACTTCATTTAGAGCAGTACTAAATTTATCAGAAAACATTTATATTCGATACAAGGATCATGTACATGGCAACCATGGCAAGAATATTAATGTGTGTAGTGAAATTTATGGGAAACGAATTATTTTGTAATTGTTTCTATTATTCCCACCAACAATGGTGGTTGGAGGCGTAATAAATATCAGAATTTGCCTCGTCATGGGTTGTGTTAGTCAATATCTCAATGATGTTTTCAGAGGTCAAATTCAATGGCCTTCCAGATCTCCAGACCATAGCCCTACTGATTTGTTTTGATGGGGTCATATAAAAAGTAGAGTCTACCCACAACATTCTGTTAAGGGATGAAATGGTATTAATATTAGCCACATAAGGAGGATGCTCGAGCCGCTTGTTACTATAATATGCAGGTCTCACTTTTGTCCGATTGCAGATTTAATATAAATGTAGTATATTATAATTCAAAACGAAACCACTTCATGTTCATTAACTCTTCTCCGTAAACTTGGAACACCATAAACTTGAAAACGCCCAATATCAAATTTTATATACAACCCCACCCGGCTAGAGGCTTCAATTTCCGGTTATACATATTATTACCAGAACAGGAACAGCGCAGTGAAGCAACTTATGAAACTTTGATTATTGTTTTTGCAAACCATAACTTTGTAATTTACAACTTGCTTTGGATTTCCTGAACGTCTAACGACCAAACTTTGATGTAACGAAGGTTTAATTCCGCCAGTTGTTTCGGCCAAATTTACATTTTCCATCAGCAGAGAACCCGAAGGAATATGATGATGTGTTCCCAACACACCCTGATCGTCAGGGACAAACCACAGCAAGGAAAACGCTATTCATATTGTTGTTCATTCCATTTTCTTATGTAAATTAAATCTCAAGGGGTTGATACAATTTTAAACCAGCTATGCGTAAATCAATTCCTCGGTATTGATGTATAATGAAATGGAAACGTTTTTGCTAGAAAAATTATTCGAATGAAGGAAGAGGGCAAGCTTCTGCACACACAACCATGAAAACGCTAAAGAGCGGTGCTGTGTAAACACGCCTCAAATATTTATGAGCTTTCTATATTGGTTGGAATGCTTAATCAAGCTTCAGGATATCTTGGTAAAACGTATGGCTGTTTGCATTTCTTATTTTAAATTTCCTTTTACACGTTTCATTTAATAATTTCTGTTTTGAAAATTTGTTTTTCGACGGCTTGCTTGTATCGTTGCATGTTGCATTTTGCAGCTTTGATCTTAGATATTACAATTTTATGTAATTAGCGTCAAACGGCGGCCAATAAAATGATTTAAAGTGGTTCGAATAATTTGTTAATTACCGACTTCAGTAGGTCAGTACCGCTTTATGATGATTACATAATAATTATAACGTAAATGGAAAAGCAGCTATATTGCTAATGCGATAAATCGCATTTGCAAAGCCTCATTGTGTAACTATCTCATTATAGCTCCTGACCGCAACGCTGTTTGAACTTGGTTTTAGTACTTACTCGTATATATCTTGTAACTTAGTTGTACAAGCGCGAGCAATTAGAGGATTATTTTATATTTAGGATAACTGCATGCATAAACATTAATATACTTATATTATGTAAATTTACCTTGATATCTTTATTAATAACAAAGTTACAAGCTGTAAAGCAATTTACAAACACGCTGTATATTAAATCTGGATTTTTTTCTACCCCTGTCGCACTTTTTCGCGAGGAAACTGGGACCGCCCCAACCCCCCACACCTACGCGAATTCGGAGCTCTACAGGTGTATTATAAGACGCATATTCTTATCTACTGGTCTGTAGCGGCCCAGTACAGTTTTATATGCAAATTAGAAAATTGGGTTAACACTATTTGTGTACATTAAAACATAATCTGCTGCTGACCGTCATTACGAACACAAACTTTGAAGAGTCACATTGGTTAAACACAGCGCGCAGCGGGAAAGCGGCCGGTTGCGCGGAACTTCATTTCAACAGCTTGCGTAAAGTTATTGTTGCAGATTTTTTTTGTTTTTTATTGTTGGGGCTTAAAGGCTTTCTATTTATTATAATGCGCATCAGCTCTTAATACATAATTTGGTCTACAACGTTGCAAATTTTAAACAAGGCTGTTCTGTCAATATTATAATTTACTTTCGGCTTACACCGCGTCGTCATTTGGGAACTACACCCAGCATAATCAGGTAAGGGCCGACCTGTAGTTTGTCTGCCTTTACAAGCATTTGCTTTAGAAGTCTGAGCAATATTTGTTCGTAGGCCCTGCCTGCCTAAACAGGGCCGTGTGCTTAGTTTATTTAAACAGTGTTCTATTCACTCTGAAGATGCAAGCTACAATGTCTTGCGAAACGTTAGTTTGTATGGGTTCACAAACAGCTAACAGGCATAAGCCGATTAAGTATTATTGTCCTGGCAAACAAAATACATTAAGATCAAATCCTTGTCCACCCCAAGGTATAAATAAACTAATCACACGGCCCTGTTTAGACAGGCAGGGCCTACGAACCAATATTGCTCAGACTTCTAGAGCAAATGCTTGTAAAGGCAGACAAGCTACAGGTCGGTCCTTACCTGATTATGCTGGGTGTAGTTCCCAAATGACGACGCGGTCTGAACCGAAAGTAAATTGTAATATTGATAGTTCGCCTCAAAGAAGGCTGTTCTGTAAGTTACTATTTAGCAGTCATATGTATTTTATTATGTATTTTAGCGAACCGATGTTCAAACAGAAATGCGCCTTATATAATAGACGCGTAAATATGTGGCTTCTAGTAGCGCGGCCTCTTACTACTAAAAATACTAAAAATTGAGACAGCCAAAGGGGGTCCTAATTTAGTATATAAATAGCTAGATAGATAGTGGAACCCGTGGGCTATGGCCCCCGCTTTGTTTGTTAACAATAAATAAGCGAATAAAATAGGTAGCGTAGTGGGGCGCGAATCCTTATCGAGTCTAGTCTACATCATAAATCCTGACTCCTTCCCCCTTTCTCAATATTTAGCCACGACGCGACGCATTGAGTAACATTCAAAACACCTTATTCATTATGTTTCGAAGTTTTAGTAACAATCACGCAGGATAATCGGGGCCATGAAGCTGCGATACCGGCGGATTGTATTAATTTCCTTTTAATAAATTTGCTTGCAATTATTTGTAAAGAAACGCGTGGAGCGCAGTCTACGGGTTCTGCTAGTTTTATACAGTGAGTTTTTCTTTTTTGTATACATACCAGCTATGTATACTTTTATAAAAAAAACATGTCAATGCATTGTTTTACTGCAATCTGTAGGCAACCAACTTACACTACATTTTAAAGCTTTAATTTTTAAAATAATAGTTTAAAAAAAAATTTTATATTCAAATACTTTTGCGTTTTATTCACAAACATACTCATTGAACATAACCTCACCCTATGAGGAATAACCTTTCTCTCTCTCTATTATTTTCTGTACAGTTGGTTGCCTATAGATTGCAGTAGATTTCATTGACATGTTTTTTATAAAAGTATACATAGCTGATACGTATACATAAAAGAAAAACTCACTGTATATTAATTTGCGATTGCTCTAATTCTTGTAGAAATGCAAGCGTTTATTATTTCTTGCAATATTCGTGTTAGTGAAGCGTTGCTTTTGCTTAGAATTCGTTGTCTGTGTATTTGTAAATCACCGAAACACTATAATCATAAACAAAATGGTAAAGTAAACCCGAGTTGGCTAAATTTAAAAGATCGCGTAATTGTTTACATCTATTTGTTCAATTTCAGCTTTGACCTGTACAAATTTTCGGATGTAAGGTTAGGAATGAATTAGTACTAAAACTATGCAAAACTGTTTATTTCTAGCTACATTAGTGGATTAAGAATCGTTTTGTAAATATGTTTAATTGTAAAATATTTCCTCGGGGCTCGATGTGATGAATTTGCTTCTGTAATGACGCATTGAGTAGATTCTGTTAGAATAAGACAAAGAAGTAATCAACATGTTGCGCGCTTGTTTCTTTGTAATATTGTAGCAGTCAACTCTACAAAGGAAAATCGTCTTTATGTACGGCCCACTTAAATATGTGAGTTTTCGTGGTGGGAGCCCCTTACGCTTCTAGTATCATAGTTTTTAGAATTATTAAGTAAAATAAGAAACGAATGTAAATTTAAATACGTGCTTTACTCAATACGATTTTGCAACAGTTGTTCTGATGCAGTATATCCAGCAGCACTCTAATACGATTCCCGTATACATCAATTTAAACTGCGGTAAGAAACATGTTTCGCGAATTAATACCATGAAAATTCCGCTAATTTCAAGATCAGCTTAATTTTTGCTATTGTGATTTACGGTGTCTGATGCGCATAGTAGATTAAATCTAAAGGACTATTTACTTCATGATTTCGGATAGATTCCCAGTGATTCCTGAAATCGCCCCAAACCTGCTAATTTCAAGCGATTCCATGTGATTTCGTTTGATTCCACCAGAGATTCTTGTTTACCCATCGGTAGTCCAATTTCACCTCTTTTAGCTAATATAGTTATAGAACATCTAGAAGATCAAATATTCGAATCAAATCAATCTGAGAAAGTACTATTTTGGTTTCGTTATGCTGATGACATTTTAGCCTGTTTTGATAGTTTATTTGAATTAATTAGTGAAGTTTGAATTTTTATTAACAGCTGATCGAGAATCTGGAGTTTAGTTCATTTTCCAGCATTTTACATTTATTTTGTTTTTAAGTTTATTATTAACGATAAAAATATAAAAATGGTAGTGCAGCAATCACAAATAATGGAGTAACATAATTATTCAAAAGAATTTTTCTTTCATTTAAGGCTTAGATCCAGATAATCCTTGAAGACTTATATTCACGAAATTCTACAAAATATGTAGGTGTCGGCAAAGAAGTTTCCTTTCAACCATCGTTCATACAGTACATCCTCCTACGTTTCGTCTCACTGCGCAAAAAAGCTTTCTCAAGAGCACGCATACAAGCAGGCAGACAGAGGAACAGACGGACAGATCGACGGAGAAACAGACAGAGAACCCGAAAACGGCAAACATACGAGCTTTTGATCAATTGGTTCCTAAAACATAATTTTCGGACAACTTTATGGTGTACTATTATTGTGGATAGTTACTTTATTCATATCATATCAAACTTTTTTTCTTTCTTTCATCAGGTATAGTAGAAATATTAACGAAATATGGCGAATACTTTCAAAGTATTTATTAAGATCTTCTTCTGCGTTGGGCATTACATCACGGATTAAATTGTAATGTTGATTTCACAACACTGTCTATTTATTTCCATTTTGTTTTATTCTTAGACAGATAGTTTAAAATCATTTGAGTTGTCAAGAATGCGTGAAAAATGGCAACGTCAAGAAAAAAAAGCATTTTTATATTTGGATAACGAACGTCCATTTGCACTGTTAGAAATCACCTGTGCCCTTTGTGTGATTGTTATCAAAATCTAACTGTCAAACTAGAGACGTATAAACAATTTCATTTTTGATCGAACTCGTGGTAGGTCGAGTTCATCACTGTTATTCAGGCGAAGGTGAGGCGATACTGGATTCGAGCTTGCTGGGAGATTTAATTTCAAAGTACGTATATACATTTGTGTCGTGAACATGATTTATGGTACATATAACAATACAAAGTGTTCTTGTCCAGTGAGCTACATGATTCAAGATCAAACGGGGTTGATAGCGTACTGTTATGATAGGACATTATCCTGTGTTTTGAGTACTACCCACTTCTGTTTTTACTACATTACTTCCTCGCATATACATAAGGTATGAGATATGTTGATGCTCTTTGAAGGTATTTGCCACATTTCGTTAATATGTTTGCTGTACATGTTGGAGGAAAAAAAAATATTTTTCGTAGCAATAGATAATTATCTATATATTAAATTTGGATCCCTTCCACCTGTCTCACCATTTACTGCTGCCTGACCGCCACTACCACAACCCGCATGCATACGCGTCAGTTGTATAAGGGGCATATTCGCATGCAACGCGGTGCAGTTGGCCAGTTTTCGGCGCAGATAATAAAATTATTTATGCTATTTGCACGTATAATTGTAATGGCATCCGATGCTACCTCTTTCGCATTTACAAATCGGACACCTCGGGCCTTCCACCGGGTCTTCCACCGGGCTAGACTTTTACTTACGGTAGGACCGCTAACTGCCCATCTCAATATAAAGATTACAAAATGCATTGCAGCTGAAAATTCTAGAGGGCAGAGTGTTTTATTGCCTACAATTATTTTATTGCTCTCGGGCGCTGGATTTCCGTTTGCAATGTCAAAAAACTAAATTTTAGATAGGACTAACCTAACCGAACTTAGCAAACACAATCACCATTAAAATAGATCAAAGACAGACAATAATTTCTACAGTTAGAAGAGGTTCGAATGTGAAAATTACAATGTAAAACACTAACGAATGGGTCTAATTTAAAGGTCAAGTGGGTACATTTATTTTTAAGATTATTTGATATCGATCACGCTGAACGGGGAAAAATAGTAAATATCACGTGATTAATTTGCAGTTACGCATGTTAAGTTATACAACACTGCGTCACGCATTCGCTACATGTCTAGCACCTCGACAGCTTATTTATTATTTTTTTAATTATTCAAAAAAGCTTAGGGCGTAGCCCACGGATTCCTCTAGTGTGTAGGATTACATCCCGCGAGTATGCATCAGCCAATAACAATGCAACGGTTAACCAACCACAATCCCTAACACGTCATGTTTCGCTACATGATTCGCTTTAATCGTAAAATGTTTCGCTAGAGGATTGAATGCTAGAGGACTAGGACTATTGTCTAGTAGGGGGGAGGCGTCAGCGCTCGCGTAAAGGTGAAACAGTTGCAGATTTAATATAGATATGTGTTTTTCTTAAGATATATTCTAACAAATAGCATATGTGCATAAGAAACTTCTTCGTCTGTCAAAATCGGGCAAGATTATTATTAAAAATTACTTACACATTGTTATTGTTATGTTATGTGTTATTGCTACAGAGAATATAATTCATATGTCACGTGATGCTATTTAAACTAATTAGATGCACAGAAATGTCTAATTAAATTTTATCACCGCAGTAATAAAAATCAAAAAAATACTATTGCCTTATTTACGTATGTTGCGTTGGTATCCACCTTACGATCATAGCAACTACAATAAAATGACACTTACTAAAATAATTTTGTTAAGCCATAATGTTTTATTCATTATATTGTCTTACTAAATATAACTAGTGTTATGATTAATTATTATTAATGATTTATTTTTATTAAAACAGAGCAGCACATTCAACTCGTGCATTCGCACTCGTTGAATCTGCAGCTCGGTTTCAACTCGAAAATACCATCAATAATAATCATATTACTTGTTATATTATGAGTGATAATATTACACCATAATGCTGTCTCAAGGCTATTATATTCCAATTTGTGCAGTTTTGCTGTTTCTCTGTCTGTTTATCTGCCCGTCTTTCTGTTCTGTCTCTGTCTTTCTACCTGCATGTGTGGTCTAGACTTTTAAAGAAAGTTTTTCTAAGCAGTAAAACGAAACTTGCGAAGATGTGTCGTGTGAACCATTTTTGTGTTGCTCCTACAGATTATTTTTGAACTTTCCATAGAGAAATAGAATTGGGGGCGACCTTGAGATACCAGGAAATGATCCTAAAATCTTTTTAAAATCACGAAAAGATTGCTATGAACAACTACAACGTTATAAATGACAAAATTTTGTGGACGAAATCGCCTTGTGGCCACATATTGTTTACGAACAGAAATACATTATTATGCGTTAATGCAAAGCGATTTAAAAGGGTGACTTAGATGCCCTTGAAATGCACAAAGTCAAGCGATTATACGCTCTTTCTTTAAATCAAGCAGATCATATTGCCTCAATGCAAGGTGCATAATCACACGATAAATGACCTTGAGATATATTTATAATGTCCTACGTAAAGATTTGGCTGAAAAAAGGAGATTTAAAGGTTAGATGTCCTTGAAATTTATAAAGTTAAGGTTATACGTTCTTTTTTAAATCAAGAACAGGAAGACATTATGTTTTGTCAATGCAAGATCATTGAACAAACGATAATAATTGACCATGAGATGTCCTTGAAATTTGTTACATCAAGGTCATATACTTTATTTTTAAATCACAAAAACGATATTTAGTGCCGATACAAGAGAGATTCGTGAGAGTTATTTAAAGTGACCTTAAGATGTTTTTACAATTTACAATTTCAAGAACGTACGCTTTTGTTAAGGTCATATCACTTGAAGTAATTAATTAATTATTAGATGATTTTGAAACTTGGATTTTCAAGATCATGCGCTTATTTTAAAAGCATGCTACTGTATAAGGTATTTAAAAACGGCGCTTGCAGGCGAGGAAGTATAATGACCATCATTGTCGATTGCCATATTGTTAATGAAATCTTAATTAC
This sequence comes from Ctenicera cuprea, assembly GCA_958336395.1. Classification (NCBI taxonomy): domain Eukaryota; kingdom Metazoa; phylum Arthropoda; class Insecta; order Coleoptera; family Elateridae; genus Ctenicera; species Ctenicera cuprea. The sequence goes on along the minus strand of OY284487.1, from coordinate 14,880,988 downwards.
GTATTTTCTTTGACTTTGGCCAAGAACCTTTCGCCGTGGAAATACGCGAATTCTAAAATACTGATCGAAAAGCAAATGATGCTGTGGCTTGCAATAACAGAAGGAAAACCACTTAAGATCGGTTTTGCAGTTGTGTAATTGAGTCGTTGAAATGCAGAAGGGACCACTAGAGTTATTTCAAAATAGGTCAACTACTGAATCAATCCTCGAATTCCCTCTGGGACAGCATCGAATCGAACGGAGTTTACGGCTTCGTTATCCATTACTTTTCGCGATGGTGAGATTGGCTTAAGTAGGAACATTTTTTTGTATGTGAAGATGAAAATTCAGAAACGTCACTGTCACTTTTGAATTCGGATGGGAGAGAGATTTGCTCGTCGACTTAACTGACACTTAAAAATTGAATCTTACTGGAAAAATCCTGGAAAATAAAGTATTGATTCAAAATGGTTTTAGGAATTTTTTTTTCTGTTTTGCTAAATGTATAAAATTGAATCAAGCACGGCCTTTTGGATTGACGCTACGCGACGACGCGTCAGTTCAGAAGCTTGTCAAATAAAGAACGTATAAATTGCGTTTTGTAAATTTACATAGTCCCAATTGTAGTTGCTAACCTTAAATAAATTAAAGCTCCCAAATTAAAATTCAAGATAGAAATCGCTTACTGTAACTCCTTGGTGTATCTTATCTTGCAGCTTGTAATTAAATCTGCGACAACACAATGCTTAAATTTGCTTAAGCCAACTTTTTATTAAAAATCACTTTAGAGTTCGAAGCATAATTTTAAATTAAACCTTAGTCAAGTGAATGGTGCAAAAATCCGTTCTAGAAGCTGATTTGCAAACAGAAAAACATCCCGAAATTAAAATACCATCCCAGATGGAATGCTTGGCTTAAATTAAACTTTTTCTTCTGAAATTCTAAATAATTCGTTTTCTTCGCAAAGTGCGAGTGCTTTGTCATCAGAGGTTTATTAAATATTTAAGCTGCAAGAAAATGAAAATTTTAGCACGCTTAGAATAAATTATGAAATTTTACAGGCAAAGTTGATTGCTTTGGAAAGTTTTGCTTTTGATTTTTTTCCGGGAGTGAAATAATGTGTTGCCATTTTCTGCAGCTAGTCATGTTTAAAAATGGCACAACCTTCCACGGTTATAAAACGTTAATAGCTGCAATTTACGTATCTGTTCATTTCATAATTCATGCGGCACTCAGGCTTACACCTACATAAAATTGTATTAACTTAAAATGGCAACGAGGACATGACAACTACAGAAATTTCTAATTTATAAAATTTTACATTTTTCTTGTCATTGAAATAAATTGCAGCTGTTAACGCGTACCAAAATGGAAGATAACTTTGTTTTCTTGTTCATTCGATTGTAAGAAGAGTGTCATGGTTCATTTATTTCATCTTTAACAACCCTTTGATATGTGTGTACTGTGTAGGCAAGTCTCACGAGAGCCTTTAATTTAATTACCGGATCACCTACACACCTATGCAGGTTGCTTCCGGAGTCATCGTGTCTTGTCGATACGTTAACCTTTAAGTTTGTTTATTTCTGTTGTAAAACTTAGAAATTAGATAAGTGGAAATTAATTGAAAACCAATTAATCATTTATGACAACATAACGATTATAATTTATAATTATTTCAGTTTTCAAACAAGTCAGTACCAGCAATTTTAATCAGAAGTCATTTGACATTTGTAAGAAATACGTTATTACAAAAATGTATAAATTTTTAAATAAGTTTGCATTTTTCCCTTGAAATTGTTCAATCATTTTTCGAAATATTTCTATTTTATTCCTTAAAATTCAATTACATAAAGTGTGGTTTTTATTTGATAAAAACTATAAAACTTGCTTAAATATAAAATGCTGAAGAGATGATATCGTGAGAACGAGCAATAAATCTTAGAATTTGAATTAGTACATCCATTTAAAGCAAAACTCATTTGTTTATGTAGATCAGTTTAGAAAACGCAATTTCCTAGAACGACGTTGTATTTGCAGAACTATTAGAGCTACATAAACAAACAGCCAGCTAACGAGGTTTTACGTATCTTCATGTTATTAGCAACCAAGAAATGGGTTAAGGTTGCGCACTTTATCTGAATTTAACAAATAGTTTATATCATAACTTAAACCCGGATTTGAATGCACTAAAAAATCTAAAATATGCTGCAAAACATACAGTTAAACAGCAGAAGAAAAGGAAAACTACATTTATTTATTAATTTTCGAAAAAAAAATAGAATTAGATAAGTTGGAAATTAAATTAGATTCTACTTAGTTACCGTCAACTAACTGATATAAATTAGATTATGTAGGCAATATTAGAATGTTGTATTCGATTGCTAATAAAGTTGCAAACGTAGTATTTTTCTGAATTATTTGATAAAAGTTGGAGAACCATTTTCAAACGTTACGGGATAGCGCATACTTATACTTTGCTAACTCTTCTACGCTTATTTCAGTCAGCCACGTACTTTGAATAGTATTTAATTTTAGGAAAACCAGTCTGTTTCTTTTGTTAAAGCGCTGTTTAACTTTTGACGAAAATTTATAAAAATTAACATAAAAAACATATTTAAATATATTTTATACCATGTTTAACAATATTTTTTATAAATTGTTGAAAAATTTTATATATTTTCGAAATAACTAAAAAGTTTGGAAAATGTTAAAGACTGAAAATTTTGAAAAGTATTGTAACGTGAAGAATTCCTAAGAATTTTGAAAAATTCAAGAAATTTTTTGTAATTTTGAAAACATTTTCAAAATTTCATAAAATTTTCAACATTTTAAAACAATTTTCTTAGCGATTCGACATGCGCAGAATACGAATTTAAAAGTTTTTTGAAATAATGCACCCCTCCCTTTTTTGAGGGCCAACCCCATTTGCTTACGGTGTCATCCTACTGCAATTTATCAATCTTTGAGTCAAATTTGTTTCTTTTTGCGTTAAGGCGTCTGGACTGTAAGGTGTATACACACAGACACCGCTGCAGCGTCCGCTCGTTCTCCCAAGTCCCTGGAACCTGCTTATTAGTTATACATAGATTTTTGCTCTTGAGAATTTCCTTTTTATACTTGAATCTCATTATTTCATGAAATCTGACATTTATACATAAAATATCGAAACATTTTTATCCCATTTAGTATGTTGAATTATTTCTCGCCATTCATAGCGCTTGTTGTTTGTAACATAATGTTTAATTCAACAAACTTTGTGAAATTTGTATATTCGAAATGCCAAAACAAATAATGAAGGTCCAAAGTGACTTTTTGATTAAAGAATGAAGAAGATAGTAGGCTGTTCTACATTAGTTAAGTATGTAAGTAATTTATTTTGCCGCCGTTATTGTGATTTTCGAGTCAACAAACATGTGATTATTTATTATGAAACGCCAATGTATATTTAGCCGGTACACTATAACATAAAACGCAGTTGGAGAGTTTTACATGTATTCACATTTACACACAGTTTTTGATATTTGCGGGTTCCAACACCTTCCTATCTGCAAAATAAACAATCAATAAACTGAGCCGACATATGCTAGAAACCGCCGGTGTGTTGGAGTGATTAATCTTTCCTAGATGTAAGATTTAGTCGTTTTGTTATGGTGAGACAGTTACGGATTTATTATATAAATATATTTACGATTTTCTAAAATTCATAGAAGACGTCACAGAAACATTAACGGACTGTGGCGGACTTGGACGGACGTAGGTAACGCCAAGCATCATTGTTAAAATCGTGAGGCCAGTTTTGGAGCAATAATTTATTTAAGTTTTTATTGTTTAAAAAAAATTAAAATAATATTCTATAAGGATCGAGCACTCAATTTAGAATGTAAAGTTTCAAGTCAATTTTTTTTAACAATCTTCGCGCCCGTATTTTGCAGCTAAAATCAGACTCTGTTTTCAGGCTTAAAAACTGCGATTTCCAAGGAAAAAATGCTACCGAAAAGCATATCTAATTTCCACTTATTTTGTACATGCATTTTTTTTAGACCCTCTCACATTTCGAAGCTCATCAAAATCGGCGAATCGGTTTGGAAGATGAAGTGTACACAAAACACCCGCACACAGTTTCTGGAGGTCCAAAAGATGTATTTCTGTCAAAACCTTGAAACTGATTACCAGACAGTGAAAATGGAAAATGCACTGATGACTAAGAAAGAAAAATGGAAACATTTTCCGGTGAAAAAGTATCGACAAGAACTGCTTAAATTCATAAAATCAGGCATCTACAAATTAAATTGCTCGCACTGTAATTCGGTTTATATAGGACAAACAATTAGAAATTTTGATATTAGGTACAACGAACACGTACGTTGTTACAAGTATAGACACCCCCATAAATCCAATTACGCTAAACACTTATTAGAACACAATCATTCAATGACATCTAATAACACTATAAAATTTTTACACTTTAGTGATGACAAACGTAAGTTGGATATACTAGAAGCGTTTGAAATTTATAAACAATTAAAATCTGTACCTTCAATGAATGAACAAATTGATCTCTTAAATTCACCGTTATTAGACTTTTGGAATGAGAAATCAAGTCATCTGGATGCAGATGTAGAAAACCAAGATCAGGTTATGAAGATTTATTGTTCCTATAGCAACACCAACTGTTTACTTTTAATCTTGCTTTTGATGATGACGTGTAAACACGTTGAAATACGTATAAAGCTAAAATACAAAACCTGTTGAAGTTAAGAATTGTTTTATTTACAATAAATCATAAAATGAAGACCTGAAGTTTTCAATTTCAGCCATGATTTTCATACTTCCAGTATTGAATAATAATAATAATTAACTGAATATAAAATAAAATAAACATCATATCTTTTGGTTATAAGCAGTGTCTAACACCTTATAGGAATACAATCACAGCAATCACGAAGGTCAATTCAAGAGGGTTGTTCACATTTTTTTGCTCCATGCTCCTTCCAATTCAACAAATTCCGAATTCCAATTTCGAACACCGCTCCCGCATTCTTTTATGATTATCATGTTCGAGGTTGGGGAGTTATTTTACCAGAAATTGTGAGAGCTTCCTAGGAACTCTCCTGCGGCAAGAGAATTATTTACTGTTTCGCCAGTTTCCCTATTTCCAAGAATTTAGGTTGGCACTTCCTCGACCCGCATTCCTGCGTGTACCTTAACACCCCTAAACAAAAGGGACTGATGCCCTTCGATTTTACGTTAAATACCTGCTCTTTGTACTCGTCCTAACCGACGGTTGTGTAAATTGCATTGTCGTCATAATAACACAGTGGCGTAGGGGCAAATTCGTATTAGGGTTTGTAATCGATTACTAGTTTTGAAAAGATAAATCAAAAATGAATTATAATAGGGGCGAGCGGGCTTAAGGTTTCATTAAGTCTAAGAATAATAATTTTCATGTGAATATTTAGCTTTATGTTGTTCTATTTGTGTTAAAAAATAAGAACAAATGGTTTCCATTTCTAAAACGTACAGCCATGAATATTTTTCGTGTTTTTAGAGCAGATGGCTTAAGTTTCATAACAATAACTTCATACTCACCTCGCCCTCGCCTAATGCTTCACAAAAAAAAAGAAATAAAGACTCTCGTCTGCATGCAATTTTTATCATTACGGCAATTTATGAAATAACTGTGTGTGGGGCATAACAGCAATTTGTGTGACCCGAAAACTCTTGGCCTCGTGCCAAAATAACCATCACATGCTCCATGTAAAGCGGGAAATACAGCTATTGTATTCTCAAGAGGTATCAGCTACAGAGGGAACAAGGGAAATAAATATAGATGTGGGGTTAAATTTTTGTTATTTTATTCCCTATTCTGGCGTCCATCAAAACGCATTTCTGGCATGAGCAGATGTAATCGAGCCAATTGTACAAACAACCTCTATAATTGACAATTAGCCATGGATCTTCTATTGAAAGTTTTATAGAAAGCGAACAAAACGCTTTTAGATTTTATTTTCAGCCACCTGAAATAACTGAAAGGTATAATTCACGATGTACGGCTGAAAATAAAATGAGCACTTTGTTACAGAATGGAAAAAATTAATTCGCACTTAAATTTCTTAATGCAGAATCAAAAACAGACGATTTGCTAAAATCGGGAATTTACAAATTAAATTGTTCGCATTGTAATTCGGTTTATATAGGCCAGATAATTAGAAATTTTGATATTACGTATAAAGAACACGTACGTTGTTACAAATACAAACACCCACATAAATCCAATTACGCTAAACACTTACTAGAACACAGTCATTCAATGACATCTAATAAGACCATAAAATGATTACACTTTTGTGATGATAAACGTAAATTAGATATACTAGAAGCTTTTGAAATTCACAAACATTTAAAAACTGTAGCGTTAATGAATGAGTAAATTGATCTCTTAAATTCTCCTCTATTGGATGTTTTGGAATACGAAATCAAGTCATCTGCAGACGATTACCGAGATCAAGTCACCAAGTTCTATTGCTATAACAACACTAACTGTTTACTTTCTAACATTACCTTTGACAATGGCATGTAAACATGCCGAAATACGTATAAGGTTAAAATAAATAAATATTGTTAAAGTAATTAAGTATCTTATATACAGATAATCATTCTTAATGAGACACTATTTGGGAAAAAAACCTTAATGTCTCCCTCCAGAAAAACAGAATTTTCTCAACATATTTCCAGTGTTAACTTTACACCAATTACTAAATAAATAATATTGCAACTAGAGTTCACAACTTAGAAGAGTGTACCATAACAGACATTTTTACAAGGACTGTACCTTATATTCTACTGTTACGGTGGTAAAGTGAGACTTTTCTTTCAATTAGTCTCGCCTGATTTAAATGATAAAGCTCATACTAACAAAAGGTTTGCGTTAGCAGTCCCTGATCTAGCACCACTTAAAATACGGTCTGAGAGCGCAGATTATATTGACTTTATGTTGGTGTATGTGTTAAGGTTCACTACTTGAGGTGATTCGGTATTGTAATTGAATCGGTGAGTTCAAGAAGAGTACAAGTCCAAATGTGTCAATTTTGGTAAATTAAAAAAAACTGTTTATTTCATTTGCTATGCTTGTTATAGGTTTTAAATGTATAGACAACTTGTAGTTTATTTATTTATACGTTCTATAAATCAAAAATAAACGGTCTAAGTTTAGCCACACATAATATATTTAAAGAAAAATGATGTGGACTTGTACTGTTCTTGGCCGCAGTGTCCACTATTATTATAATTTTGACAAAAAATCGCAAAAAAAAGACAGTGAACCAATGTAATGTTTATATTGAACAAAAAAACAATACAATCAGTTTTCGTCATTATCATTATTATCATAGTCTTTGTTGGTGGTGGCCCAAGATGTTATGTGATAGTAAAACTCCAGCTGCTCTCCGTCCGTGTATGTCATTACCTTTTTTATATCATCAATTTTCTTTATGTTTATAGGCACTGGTTCAGAATAAGCTTTATTCTTAGGAAGCTGCACATTTTGATTTTGTTTTAGCAACTTGAAGGTATAAGCATTAGCTCCGCTTATAAAGTCGTAACATTTAATATAGCCTGGTGCTGACCCATCGTATACAAACTGCATGTACTGTGATATAGCAAACTTTTCCTTAACCTTGTTATTGATTGCTCTACAAGTTTTTTTATAATATGCAGGCCACCAATTTTTTAAATCGATTATGTCTTTGAATGAAACGGTATTTATTGTAAACGGTAATTTTTTCCTGGCATCCTTAATCATATCTTCATATTCTTCGGGTCCATACACACGATCACATCTTCTGATCAATCTTTTTGCACTCCCAAAATCCCTGTCGCAGGGGAGGAAGGAATGACCACGAATTGGAAAATAGTGATTGATTTTGTTGAAGCGTTTACTGCTTTGTAGAGCCAATAAAAATCTTACCATAGTGTTGTTCTTATTTTGTCCCGAACATCCGTCAGAGAAAATGTGCAATTCTTGTACTTCTTTGGGTACATGGTTCATTATATAATCGTTCACGAAGGTGCACACCTCATTTGCTCCTTTGCGAGCTTGACCTTCATGGTACATGTAGAAGTGACCAGCATTGGATTTCATATTATGGATTTCAAAGGCATATACACAAAGCTGCCTGAAATAGAAGATTTCTTGTACAGGTATTACTGGAAGGGGCAAATTTTGCATGTAATCAAAAGTAATTCCTAATACTTCAGGGTCCTCTTGAGACAATTTCTGTACTTCTTCCAGTTTTTTATAAAATTTTTGAGCTCTTCTCTTATGCACAAGAAGTTCTGCTGCAGCAACTCTTTTTGCATTATCGTTCAAACTCTTATCTCTTAATCTCGTCCCCAATCGTTCACACTCACTACATACGTCCACCTGTGGTCGCCCAAACCTCAAGGAATAATTTTCATTAAAGTATTTTAGATAGAATTCGTATTTTACTTTTTTGTTTAATTCTGGATATTTTTTAATAAAAAGTTCAAACATAGTTTTCACGTTTAGCTTAGAATCCAGATAATGTATGTTTTTTGTAGCATAATGTGAACTTTTATAAGGGAATGATTCAATGTGCATTTTGATTTTAACTATAGATTCTTCTGTAATTGAACGAGGTCTATTATTATGCTTGCCTCTCATGTCTTTGGGTGATTGCCCTTTCAAAAGTAACACAGTTAAGCGTTGAACACGAAAATGAGATATTGCATACAAATTCATGAAGGCTTGTTTGCAGACTGAGGTGCGTTCATGATTTTTCATAACATAGTACTGAAAAGTAGCAGCTTTTGGTTTAGTGGCATTGTCATTATCAACACGTTTGCGATGTCTTGCAATGGGTTTCGATTCAATTAAACCTTGTAGAAAAGTGTCTTGCTCATTTTTTGGCTTTTCATCATATAATTTTGAGATAATTTGATTTTTTTCTTCTTCGGTAAATTTACTCGTACATTTCATTTTGCACCTACCAAAAGTTTAACACCTTTAAGTTTAAAGTAAGTTGTAAAATAAAAAAATAGAATCTTACGTGCATGGAGGTCCAGTTTTTTTTTCTTTCACTGTTTTCCCCGCTGTGGAGATGTATGACTCACCCCGTTGACGTGCAAACATTCTTTTATTTTGTTTCCAATTTTCGATATTTCTAATGCGTTTTCTCCTACCGCTTGCCTCGTTTTCATTACTACTGTCATCTGACGACATTATTTCCTCTTTATTTCATTACTTTCCTAATTACCAAATCACAAAATGACAGCTGACACAACCACACGTCACCAGCAAATCGTACAAACTAAACAAAAATCAGTAACACAGCCCACTTATACATTGTGAGAGCAAGAACAGTACAAGTCCAGGACTTGTACTGTTCTTGCACCCAATGCTAAACTGTAACCCTAGCTACAGGCTGTAACAAGGTGGTTTTAGTACTGTTCTTCTACTCATTACATGCAGCTCCGTATTTAGAAACTTTTGGCTATAATAATTAAAAATGTCGGATTTTGGACTTGTACTGTTCTTGAACTCACCGATTCAATTATGAAATCTGATATTTGATTGTGTTTTGAACTACGCGCAATCAGGCATAGCAAATCGGTTATTTAATATAAAATTCCATGTTCATTAGCGCAGATTTAATTATTTACACAACATAATTTTCTATTTGAATTACAATTTCAGTTTTCTGCACTTCATTTAATACAACGAAAAGGAAATGATGTTTTTACCTTTGTTACTATACGAAGTATGCTATACGAAGGTATTGCTATCGGCAAAATTTCCTACCTTGAGATTCGGACGGATACGCACGTTTTAGAGTCCGAGAATCCCGAAAAACCAGGGTTTGTCATGTTGTATGCGTGTGTGACACTTTATAGTCTTAACCTAGAAAGCCCAATTTTGGTTTAAAAGATTGCTAACTGAACTGGAATGAAACCGCTAAGCAGCGAGATTGGTTCGCTCAAAACAGGGGTGAGTATAGACAGTGCCGGTTTTAGGTGTAATTCGCCCCTAGGTAACGAAGGTTAGGGGCCCGACCGGGGGGTCCGAGGGTTCTCCCACGGAATTTTTTTTAGCAAAGTACACAGTTTTGCGCATCAAATTGGCTATTATTGTGATACACAACGTATCCAGGTTTTTTATTAAAACGAAAAGTTTCGTTTATCGAAAATATTTTGGCATTTATTAATATTTACAGAAAATTTATTTTTTTGCTGAACCTCAGGCGCCATTAGGCACTGGCCTATGAGGCCTAGTCGGAAAACCGGCCCTGAGTATAGACGCGCTCGAAAAAGAAGCTTAGATCCATATTCTGCGCATGTCGTATAACCGATCTACACAAGAGCGTTCTTTCTCCCCATCATCGATTTTTTGTTTTATCAAAAATGTTATTAAAAAAATTATTTTCAGCTTTCGGCGGATAAACAATGGCTGCAATTACAAAATTCCATATACCATAAAACCAGATTAATAAATTAAAAAAATAAAAAAGATGAGGAGGGGTGCTCTACTTCAATATCGAGGCGCTCGATAAAGAAGCTCAGATTCGTATTCTACGCATGTCGAACAGCCGATCTACGCAAGATTGATCTTACTACCTCCCCCCCCCCCCCCGGGTTTCAACCGCCATCTTTTTTTTTGTTTGTTTAATACGAATTAACGGTCTAAAATCGGGATGAACATGTTAAATAACAATAGAAACAATAACGGTCGGCTAGAAAAACAGTTACCTTTTTATTTACAAGTTCAAGCTTTACTTTGTTGAAGTTCATTTTAATTTATTGTAAATAAAACAATCCTTAACTTCAACAGGTTTTGTATTTTAGCTTTATATGTATTGCAACATGTTTATACGTCATTTTCAAAAGCAATATTAAAAGTAAACAGTTGGTGTTGCTGTGGGAACAATAAATCTTCATAACTTGATCTTGGTTTTCTATATCTGCGTCCAGATGACTTGATTTCTCATTCCAAAACGTCTAATAACGGTGAATTTAAGAGATCAATTTGTTCATTCATTAAAGGTACAGATTTTAAATGTTTATGAATTTCAAATGCTTCTAGATTTAAACATAAAAATTTATTCAAATAATAAACTTGAATATTCTGTTATAATAGAGAAATTTCGATTATTAAACAAATTGCATACAATAATGGTTATAATACTCAACTTATTGATACACTAATTAAAGAAAAAAATTATAAATTAGCTATTCAGAAAATTTATCCAACTACTTCATTAGATAAATTGAAATACGCCTCAATTTCATATTTTGGCAATCAATCAGAAAATATTGCCAAAATTATAAACAAAAGAAATAAATTCAAAATAACTTTTAATACAACAAAAAACATTTTAAACACTTTGTTTAAAACTAAAGAAAAAACAAATTAAATTGCTCGCACTGTAATTCAGTTTATATAGGACAAACAATTAGAAATTTTGATATTAGGTACAAGGAACACGTACGTTATTACAAGTATAAACACCCCCATTAATCCAATTGCGCTAAACACTTACTAGAACACAATCATTCAATGACATCTAATAACACGATAAAATGTTTACACTTTTGTGATGACAAACGTAAGTTGGATATACTAGAAGCATTTGAAACATTTAAAAATTGTAGCTTTAATGAATGAACAAATTGATCTCTTAAATTCACCGTTATTAGACGTTTTGGAATGAGAAATCAAGTTACCTGGACGCAGATATAGAAAACCAAGATCAAGTTATATGAAGATTTATTGTTCTTATAGCAACACCAACTGTTAACTTTTAATTTTGCTCTTGAAAATGACGTGTAAACACGTTGAAATACGTATAAACCTAAAATACAAAACCTGTTGAAGTTAAGAATTGTTTTATTCACAGTAAGTTACCTTTTGATCGTTTACCTGAACATTTGAATTGGGTAATCGCAAAAAATGACTATCACCCCAGTTAGATTGTAACAAATAAATATTGTTTGCAATAAAGTTAGGAATTAGCTCTGGTTTTCAAACATGCCGGTAGTTTTTGCACTTAACAGCATATTACCAAGATTTGCAGTAGACTGAGCACATGTACAAGATTATGTTAGACTAATCGAAGTTAATATCAAAAATCAAAGTTATTGCGTTATAAATTGATCATTGAACCGGTTTCCTTCTTTCGTCGTTTTTATCGGTGTTTCAGTTGCAAATCTTCCATCCAATTTCGCTATCCCCATGCACTAAGTATCAGTTATGCTACCCCATTTGTTCAGTGATGCCCTCCAATCAAACTGATGAATGTTTTTCCTTTGTCCACGCTTATGTTACACACTTCGTTTTGTCATCGTATGATGTTTATCGAAATCGGATATTGGCCATGCAATCCGAGACAAGTATGGATGATCGCTCTCTGTCCAAATCGACAATGGAGCCCCCCGCGCTCGTGCGATAATAAATAGAAACATTTCGAGAATGACGTGAAGGGTCTTTTAAATAAATCGCCGATGATGTCATAATATGAATAACGATGTGAATCGAATTATAAGAAATAAATTGAGTGGAGCTGACACATTACGGAAATCGAATGGAAATGATGATATTGATGCATATCTTTTGTTTGATGAGCGGAACGACTATCTGATGCCCCCAAGAGAGACGGGTTCATGTCAGTTTTCCGTCACGTTACTCCATTCAGACGGTTTGGGAATAATATCATATTCATGACGAGGATACGAAATCTAAAAACACTGCAAGGAAGTGGACGTAAGAATGGAGGAAATTGGCCCATTATCAAAAGCTCTAATAGGGGTTATGTTCTACCCTATTTTGGATTAGGGTAAAACAACGTTTTGTGCGGAGTCGTAAAAAGAACGTTTGGGTCGAGTTAAATTGAGTTAGTAGAACTAACAGCCCCGCATTACAATAACCAAACTTTTTATTATTATTTAGAAAATATTACATCACACCCTTCTAATGTGGATATAAAAACGAATAGGTTATTTCTATGTGGACTATCAAAACTTCTCACATGTTTGTTTGATTACAGGCGATTAAGTTTTTATTCGATGTTTTTCAATCTGAAACTATTAATTTTCATTTTTGATCTGCTCGCATAATTAATAAACAATAGCGCCTTGCCTGTTAATAAAAGAACTGATAAATTACATGGAAATCGTGGGAACAGTTAATAGGTCAACAATCTTGGCAGCAATTCTCGTAATCATCAAAATTATCAATAATTTATGACTTCCTAATATTTTATCCAACCTACATGCACTGTAATTTGTATCTACTTCAAGATGCGATCATTACTACAAATGGTTGTGTAAACTGTACTGAAACAAGAGAATTAAGTTACCACTTCGTATGCAATTTGTCTGCTTCAATGCATCAAAATATGAAGTCATTGCTTCTACTAGAATTGATTTAATTTTATTGCATTTTTCTCGTTTAGAAGATTTGTTGGCGATGTTTTTGCCTCTGTCGTACTTCATCGTTGTGTACAAATTAAAAAACAGCGAAAAACTTAGATTTTAACAGAATATTTATTAATTTTGGTAAAGTATACGTATTTACTTAGCTATACGTTCAGCATAGTATAGGGAGGTATTGAATTCATGATAATTTGACGGAAATATGTGTTTTGACCTCTAGGAACTGAAACAAGTGGTTTGATGTCTGTCTGTGGGTTATGTATGTAGGTATGTGAATGAGTGCGCCTAATAACTCCCGAACAGATGCCCCGATTTTGCTGAGCTTTGGAATACGAGAGTATAACAAAAATTAATCGAATAATTCAAAGTGAAAATTACACCTGTTTTTTTATAGCACTTTTATCAGAAATATAATTTAACGAAACGGAAAACGGAATCTGATACTTTTGGGCAAATCCAGCGCTTTTTTTCCAAACTTTGTACCTTCAAAATGGGGTCGCTACGATTTTTTGAAAAATTTTACTTTAAACGCCTTCTTATTCAAAAACGAGTTCGCAGATCGGCGTAAACTCTAAAGATTCTAATATCGCTAGGGAAGCACAAAGTTGCTATGTACGAAAATTTTTGAGAAAATTATAACTTCGAAGTATGCATATTTTTAAAAATTTAGAATTCTTTAAACAAATATTGCCCAAAAACGGGCATATTATTTTGTGTAAATTTTGAGGGCTATTACGATAGAGCTAAGGATGAGCTACAATTTGGTTGGTGTTGCAGTCAGATAATATCGCTGTGGCGCCTTCTATAAATTGAAAATTGTTTTAAAGATTATAGATAGAAAATGAGATACTTAACCGATCGGGATGAAAATGGGAATTGTAAATGCCCCAAGGGTACATTGTGTACAAACTGCGAAATTTTTCTGAACCACTATAACTGTGAAGTGAGGACAATTTCAAAATTATGACGTTTTCAAAAAAATACTGCTAAATAGGGTTAAAGATGAGCTACAATTCTCAATCCGCTAATTTCTCTATGACACCTTCTATGAATTTTTGAAAATCGTAGATTTATTCCGTTTTATTTAACAAAAAGAAAACTGATAAAAATTTTCCCTTTAAATTGCTCATGAGTGATAGTAGAATAAGATACACCACCTAATTTTTAGGTGCAACAACATTTAGAGGAGTTAATCTTCCTCCTCCCGTACAATTCTTGGCGGACGAAATAGTCCTTCCGTTTTCAAAAAATCGAATTTTTTGCCCCTTAATAATCTTTTTGTCCTTGGAAGAATTTCACATACTTTCTACAGCAGTTGTATTCTTGTACTAGTCGTTTAATGTTCAGTGTAGGCTAACTTTTTTATTTTAATAGATAGACTCGCAAACCCAAGAGCAAAGTTGTAAGGCAAATTCTTCTCGATTGTATTTAAGAAAAAAACTTGAGTTTCCAATTTTAATATGGCGGCCACGGTAAAAAATAACTTTTTTTTAAACGGAAACGTGGCATTTTGGCTTTCAAATCAGAAAGGTTTTGAAATTCTAAATACAAATTAATAAGAGTAATTTCTTGCTAAAAATAATACTTCTCGAGTTATTAATATATTTTCAAATATCAATTTCCGCGCTTCCGTTGATTCAGTCCGAATATTTTACCTAACCTTATGCTTGCAGCGCAGCGGTCGGTCTTTCTTCAACCGCTTCAAGATGTTACAACTTATAAGAACTATTTACTTTAACTAGTCGTGTCTAGACAGGTGTATATCGAAAGTTTTGGAAAATATAAAACAATGTATTTAAATGTATAGGAAAGTCCAGGCGAAGTGTTTCACTCATTTTTAAGTTTAACTTCTACGCGAGTTTGTATTGGCTATCCCGAAGGTATTCTGCATATTTTAGTACATACTCACAAACTTACATGATTAGATTTTTACAGGTAATGTTGGTTGTTGAAAAGTTACCTCACTATAGTTTACTAAAGCTGTCTACCTTTTGAATATCGAACGCAAAAGCAAGCACCATCTGAAGCGTGAGCTGAGCATTATAAATGATATAAAGTATGCAGTGTAAAACAGTGGCGTCGTAGAAAAAATACTAAAGTAGGTAACATTGAAGTGAACGACTAGATTTCACAATTAAACAAAAAAATTAGAAAGTCTATACATGTATTGATTTAAACAATATATATTTGCTGTTTTTTCTAGTATACCACTGGTTTACTTGAAAACTTTTATAAAATTCAGTTTTTTGAATCTTGCTTTATTTCGTCTATGAACAGTACCTTATTATAATAACGAATATTCTGAAGTGAATCTTCACGATCAATTATAGCGGAAAATCCTGTAGGTTAGTGGGAATAGGCAAATTGCAGCGATAATTTGCTCTAAATTATTTAATTTTTTTAGTAGTGTATATTCACAGCAAGGCAACTTTTTACTAATTCAATTTAACGAGATGCGTACTTAATAATATCTAATTAAAAATTCATCGACTTTGCCCTTTTCAAGAGTAGGTAGGCTACGCTACTGTTCACTTTTGGTTAGGCATATTTTACTAGTTTATGTCCACTTCAAGAGGCCTAACAAAACTTGCATGAAGCAGTGGCGTTGGTATGTAAAAATTGCCATAGATTTAAAAATGTCTAGGTAGTACGGCTGAAGATTATTTAAAAATTTATGAACAACAATTTTTTGGGCGTTGCAACTATATTGGGTTACGTATCCTTTTTGTGGTTACGCTACTGCTCTATAATTTACTATGGGAAGTTTCGTTTTTATTAATGTAATATCCCGAGTGCATGCAGTTGTTGTCATAATTATTAGGAAAAATTGCATGAACGGGGGATATTCTGAATGATTACAGCACGAACTAGTTTTAAGATTAACGATTAATGAAAATTTATACAATAAAATTTGTCAAATTACTGCAGATCCGATCGGTTCGCACGACAACGTCCGTATCGTTGTGCTTTTTATAAAGTCTTTTATGTAGCTGTTCACTATCACACCTCAATTACGCATATTGTGTGTACTCAGCTTCTGATAAACCTAAACATTGAGAACGCATGTACGTCCTAATATGTAGTAGATAAAAAAAATCTGAAAATACACAATACATTTCAAAAAATGGAAGCTAGAGCGTCTTGCAGGGTACGAACCCTTGATCTCAGCACGCGCGACGATCAAGTTGCTTAGTTGCGTAACCCTAAGAGTAGGAAACGTCGTTTTAAAGTAATGTCTTTTCTTTAAAATTAATGGTTTCTTCAAAATTAAATTTTTTTTTATAAATTCTTATTTCATAGATTTTTTTGGCACAATTAGTAATTTTAAACTAATGCTTTTTCTAATTATTAAATTACTAATTGTGCCAAAAATATCTATGAAATATGAATTAAAAAAATTTTTTTATTTTGAAGAAAATTATTAATTTTAAAGAAAAAACATTAGTTTAAAACGACATTTCGAACCCTAAGGGCTCGAAACGTCGTTTTAAACTAATGTCTTTTTCTTTAAATTACTAATTGTGCCAAAAAATCCAAGAAATATGAATTGAATAAAAAATTTAATTTTGAAGAAAATTATTAATTTCAAAGAAAAAAACATTAGTTTAAAACGACATTTCGAACCCTAAGGGCTCGAAAGGTCGTTTTAAACTAATGTCTTTTTCTTTAAATTACTAATTGTGCCAAAAAAATCCATGAAATAAGAATTTAAAAAAAAAATGTTTGGAAATTATTAATTTTAAAGAAAAAACATTAGTTTAAAACGATATTTCGACCCCTAAGGGTTTATAAAAAATAACATAACCTGTTGCCTACGCTCAAAACAAAGTTTACTGAAATTTTCGTGTACCTAATGTATCTAAAGACCAAAGTTAGTAAAAGTAGTGTTTTGTTTTACTTCCATCAGTTCATGGCCTACTAGAATTTTATCAAAATAAATTAAATGACGTGGTCTTTCCATGGCACTCTTATGAAATTTATATTTTCTGCAATAAAATGCTCAAAACGTAAACAAAATGCAAAGTGTGACACATCGTTGAAATCAGAATTAAAAACTCTATTCAAATATAAAAAATTTAAAATGCCGACCATAAGAAAAAAAAAGTTGACAGTCGAAAATGAGCAATGTTATATCAAATTTGATCAAAAATTATATTCAGCAGGAAAAAGTGTCCCAATAATGCGTAAACTAGAAATATATAATATAAATGACAAATGAGTTATCGCTGAAAACAAAAAATCCAAAATTTCAGAAACTAAGCAACATAGCACCAGTTTCTTTTCAGATTAGTAATGGGCATAAAATTCCACAACTTTTCTCTAATTTAACCATCGTCGTATCTCTTCAAATAAGCGAGATCCCCATAGTTAACACGCAATTTGATACATCCTTTATACCAGTAGCAGTGGCGCAGCCAACAAAAGAAAACTAACCAAAACCAACGTCAATTTAGTAGTAAGTAGTGTGTTTTCAGCAAGAAATACTCCCATATAGCGCTTTGTCGTTGGGCAATCTTAAGCTTTTTTCTGGTTACGTCACTGGTTTATTTGTGAAAACGCAGAGTGTAACTGTTAATCTTGAAACATTCTCAGCCCAATTTTTTCTGCATCTCTCTTTTATACCAATTAATTTAAAAATGTTTTCCTGTATAGGAAGGAATCCCTAAGTGGGTGTAAACGTAATCGACGTTGGTAAAATATTATAGTGCATTAAGTCAAGGTCTATGAACGCTTCTAAAGGTTCAAGGTAGACGCACCTATAGTAATATGAATGGCTTATTCAATAGGTACCAAAAACAAAGGCCAATGCTCTGAAGCAAATCATTGTTATTTAGGTAATGCTGTATGAATTCTACGAAGCATTGCGAGAAGTTTGTTTTAAAATTTCAAGCACGACAAGAGACTTCTATTTTTAAACTAGGTTTTTCAACTTTTGAGGGCGTTGGATTGCAATCGTTGTTATTTTATTGAATCATAAATTTAAATTATGTTTATTTACTTCAACTCACGCACTATTTTAGAGCAATTTAATGTAGTTTAATGGATTGAATCCATTAAAAACGATAAATTTCTACAACACTGCCAATCACTCGTCGTAGTAAACAGATTTATTTTTAAAATCCGCTCGTCTTGTTCAACAGACCTTAAAGTAGTTCCGCGAATCTAAAGATTCAAGTGCGTCATTCCAGATGGTATCTATCTAAACAACTATTTTCTTCTAATAATTGCTATTCCAGTCAGCTTCGCAATACTTCTAACGATAAATTTCCGCGGGCCCATTATTTTCCGCGGGAGAAAACTCCGTACCCTTCTATCCTAGTAATTCTAATTACAATTCTCAGCTTGATATATGATTGAATTTCCCTAGCTAAAATGCTCCCCGGTGCATACCATTCCCAACATACTATGCTGATCGGTATTAATTATTTTAAGTGTAAGCATGTTGTGCTCTTAGTCTGTAATTATAATTCTGGATTATAAATAACATTTGCGGTTATTCCTAAAATGAAGGGCTTGTTGTGATCAGATTGCTGTCGAATACTAAACATACCAACTTCAAGATTATCTACAGAAAAAAAAATTAATATTTAAAAACAAATTCGGTTGTGAAAGAAGAATGTCTACCAAACGAATAAAATATTTATGAATGATTTATTGTGAGAGAATTCACACGATGAAAAATTGCCAAAATTAGCGGCCGTTTTTGGAAAAAAAATCTAATTAGGTTTGCATGATCTTGAAATACAAATTTATAATTATGGTGCAAAATTTACATGAAGCATTGTATGCATCAAAGTACGCAATACCCTTGTAATGCTGTCCCAATGCTATTCTGGAAGTGTTGTGTATGAAATATTATTCTCACAATCCACACAAAAATAGTGCTTTCGTTGAAAACCGCTTAATTTAACACTTTTCGAGATAATTCAATGTTTATGTGAAATCGAGTTGCCATAAAGGCCTTAATGGCAGTGGTGTAGTCAGTATTTTTTTTTTGCGCAGAGCTTAAGCACTAGTAAGTATAAACACTTGCTATGGTTTCGATAAATAAGATATATCGCAGATTAATATTTAGTGTACTTAATGAATTAATTCTGCATGGCAATGCGCTAGACATGTATAGCACGCTGTTTTAGATTTATCCTGAATTGAGGAAAACAAAATTATACGTTTTCAAATCTTTTAATAATTTTGGATGTTACAAATTGAATTTCTGACGTTCAGACGGAAATTGCTTTTTGACTTCAAACATTTATATTTTTGACGTCAAAAATTTACTTGGTTGCGTCTAAAAATCATCAAATTTAAGATCAAATCTTTTAATCAAATATTTAACATCACAATTCATTTATTTCGTCGCCAATAATTCATTTTATTTCATCAAAAACCCATTTTATGACGTCAAAAAATAGTTTGTTGGTCTTTGCAAACCGTTCAGGCAATTTTAAATAAAATAGCAACAACAAAAACATTATTCTTAAATTGTAAATAAATTATAGACGATAATAAATTTCTTTTTACGTCAATGAATGATTTTTGAGTTTTTTACGTCGATAAATGATTTTTTGACGTCAATAAATGATATTTTGACGTGAATAAGTGATATTTTGACGTCAATAAACACGAACTTGACTTCAAAACAATATTTATTGGCGTCTGAATACAGTTGATTATGATTAAAGAATATCATCTATGTCAATAGGAAAACAGTAAAATTAGTTACGGAGTTACAGCCTCCAGAAAAGGCGAGTTTAAAGGAACACAAAACGAGCCTTAACTCTCTATCGACGCGTTTTCGAGCGCATGTTTATGGAGACTTGTTATGTTGTTCCTCAAAGTTTGTGAAACATATTTGGGAATATGAAGAAAACGCTTAGAGCCTCGGTTTTACAAAAAAAATTATCACGTAAAATGTTGGATTTAGCTACTTTCAACAAGAGTATCTTTTCTGTGTATTTTTATGTTAAGATTAAAATTTTATAGACAAAACTTAATCAAACAAGAATTAGTAGAAATAATAAGTTAAACGAGTAATGCTCAGATACAGAATTTCAAAAGCTTAGTGCAACTACTGAGAAAGTTATTGACAAAATGTAATTAGAGCTTTCTATCTTCAAGAGGCTATAGCTCCGTAACGAAGTGTTTTTTAACCCTTGTTTATCGGAACGTGTTTACTTATATTGGTGCTTAGTATGCACTATATAAATTTTGTACCATAATTCTTAATCACCCTGTATAATGTTTTTTACAAAAGATCGGAAAGCATGATCGGTTACAAAATAAAATTTATTTAGTTTAAATAATCACCAAAAATAGGAATCTTTTTATTGTACAAATGCGAGGGCGTTTAATTAATGTTTTATGACAATGAGCCTACCTTGAATGTTTACTTGATTGTTTACAAAGACTAATCAACATGCGGGACATCACCTTGACCTGCTTAATAGTTGGTATATCTATATTTGCCTTAGGTTAGCACACTTGTGACGGCTTTGTCATTTTTACAGATCTATGTAATGTGTTTAAATTTAACCAACAGTTAGACAATGAAACGTAACACTAAGACGTAAGATGTGTACAAAACGCTACTTAGAAGTTTTTCACCAATCACATCAAAATTATAGCGATAATTTGTTCTTGTGCATATTTTTAATAATTTACATCAGTGCAAATCGTCGAAATCGTTTGAAATTTTGTTGCCTTCTGATAAATATTATTATTGTGACTGCTCGTTTAAAAAAGATTATAAATAATATAATTTATTTATTAAATTATATTATTATTAATTAAGCGATAACAATTTAAATAAAAGGTAAAACTATTTTACTGAATCTGTACAACTGCATCAGGAACACATGCATTTGCATGATGCAGTAGTGCTGATAAGCAACTCGTCCGCCTCGCGTGCTACGGTTGAGGGTTCGTTCATATCCGAACCGACGCTACCTGTTTCTTATTATTAATAATTGTTCTCAATTTTTAGTTTTCTTTTCTAATCGTAGTAACGTACATGTCTCTTCTCAGTGTTGAGAATTATTTAAATGCCAAAAATCTCTAGAAATTTGAAAATAAAACACGCAACCTTGTAAAATCAATTGTTCTGGTATTATCGTAAGAGTTCACGCACTTACTTTGATTATGTGTTAATTTTCCTTTACATCTCAAACCAATTCGTTTTATTATCACTCTGAATATCTCTCGTTCACGCAATGTTGCCCCACTATTCTAAAAAGTGAGCTTTCGTGATCACCTTGTCATAATTACCGCTAACATTGCATGCACTGGTTATATGACTGGTTAAAAATTAACAATAACATAAAGAAGAAGTGTCTAAATTCGTGAAATTTGGTAATTTCAAATGACAGTTCAGCATCTTTTTGTTTTCTAGAAAGAACTTCCGCATCCCTTAAAGTTAATACTCAATACGAAAAAAATTTGCGGTCCACTACCTTAACATTCCTTATGTTGATATACCAATACAAATATTAACTACGTGGCATCATGTTTCGGGGAAAAAATATGAAAACGTTTTGTTGGTTGATCGTTATAATTTGTCAGCATAATTATTTAGGGTAGGTCGGGGAAAACAACTATAATTTTCTATGAAAGGTATCATTATGTTATTATTTAATTTATGAGCATAAAAAATAATTTGTTTACTCCACTTTAAATACTATGTTCTTGTTTATAATACTGTGTAATTTTTATTTAAAAAATGTTTAATGCATAATTTGAATTAATTACAGCGATAATATTATACCTACGAAACAAGTTATGGAAATCGATTACAACAATGCTGTTATAAGTTAACGTTGCTTGTAAAATAAGTTTTACACATTTCCGCTTAAAGTTAAACAAATCAATAAAAATAAGTACTTACCTGCAATAGTAATTGTATAGGCAGACTAATACTGGGTGGTTTCTTTTTTTGGCGAAAACACAAACATGATTTTAACCACGGCATGTTTAATTTAATTGTCTACCAATTTTTACAATATTTTGTGTTAGTAAAAGCAAAATATATAATGATTATGAGGATATAATGTTATTGTGTTATTTAAACATTTACATATAATTCTTTTTTTTTTGATTTTTTGTTTTAATTTTTATTTTGTATTTTAACGGTTTACATCTTGATTTTGTTTAATTTTTGTTTAAAAAAATTCATGGTAGAAAATGTAAGTTTAATTTCAAAATGATTTGCCCCATATTCGGGCGGCAGTGTCAACGGGTTAGCAGCTTTGCTCTCGGAATCCCGAATGCTACTGGCAAAGCTATTCGAAGCTCATTTTCTCTATCTCGAGCTGCTTAATGCAGTCCTGCAGTAAAGGTTAGAAGTTGGGTCTGCTTCCTATTTGTTGAGAAGACAATTTATTTTTAAACCACGATATAAAGTACTCAATAACCTTTTAGTTTTTTTTAATTCCAAATACATCAGATAAAAAAAAATTAAGTGCTATCATCATTGTTATTTTACGTTTAGATAAAAAAGAGTAGAAGTTAGAGCTTTACTGAAAATAAAATGTACATCATAAAAAACGTGTTACGAAGAGGCTCGAAATTGTCGTCCTTTTCTTTTATTAAATACGTGGCTTAGCCTTATACCCTCTGGTGCTCTGGAGTCCGGAATAATTGCGTTGCTTTTTATTTAATGAAAGGCCTTCTTCAAATTGTTCCGGTTAATAGTATTAATGTAATAAGATTAGTTTCGCTAGTATATTAAAACGGCACAAAAACTCTTGAAATAATGAATTTTTTTAAATACTTCGTGTTAGTTTGGCCATTAAAAATTGCCAAAACTTTTAATTAGTTTAATTCGCGTTTTGAGCTTTTGGAAATGAGAAATCGGCGAAGCGCTTCTCCTGGACTTTCACTTTCACATACTTCAAATGTGACCTTTCATAATTGTGAAACTGTTTTAGACTAACGTTTTATCTAATAACTATGACAAATTACGAGTCAGCAACGCTGAGACTTGGTATGCCTATAAGAATACAAGTTCAAAACATTCTCCCTCATAAAAAACAGCGTTGGTGCTTCTAAGAGGTAATCGTTCACGCTCCTTTTCCGATATAGTTTTTTCTACTAAATAAAACTTTCATGGGGTCCAGTAAAAAAACTGGTGCGTTTACCCAATATGGTGTCGGTTACCAAAATCATGGCCGCCGTCGGTTAGAATATTTTTAAATAATCGGAAACCAGTCGTGTTTGGTATCATATGAACGGCCATACTGTCTATTTTTGAAATATGCGAAAATATTTTATCTATCTTTAATTTTAGATACCAGGGCTGTATTGGTTTGGATTTTAAGAAATTCAAATTTCAGAGGGCCTATATTAAAATTACAGCCATGTCATGATATTCACGAAATTGTGCGTAATTTTTTCAATTAGTATTAGTATAGTTTATTAGCATTCAAGTCCAGGGGCGGAGATGGAAAGTAAAAGACCCAAAATATTAAATTTACATTAATTAATTAATTAAAGATTGACATCATTTTAAAGCTTTTATATCTAGATTTATAATATGTCTAATTTGATGAGTTTCGGCGAAATTTGAAAGTACAGAACCGTATTGTAGCTGGGGACGGCCTAGATATTTAGCTTAATCACCAGTTTTCTTTTACACTGAACGTTAACTAGTCTAGATTAAGTGAAGTTTCTTTCTTGTCAAATAATATTTGATTTTTGTTGGTATTCTAAAGTATAATGTACTACGTTTATGTTCATTTCCAAAACGTACATATCCGTCGAAATCAGGGAAACGATTATATCTCCGTAATAGTTTTTTTCGTGTGTGGTCTTTTATGCAGTTTTGAAATTTCAAAATTGAATTTATTTAATCTGTTGGAAAATCTTTAAAAATTTCGAAATTTGTATCACAACGAATGGCGGTGTAATTTTATTATAAATTTCCTAAAGCAATGGACGTAGTATTGTGCAAAAATTACGTTTTCCCAGTTGGCATAATTTTCCTGTGCCATCTTCTACGAATTTTCAAAATTAAAAATTGATCTGAATTTTTTTGATGAACTGGAACAATTTTAAAATTAAAAAAATACTTATTTCGAAAACTAGCGGCGTGGTTTTTATAAATTTTTGTCGAAGGAATTAGAATTGTACTACAATTACGTTTTACCCAGATGGCATAATGTTCCTGTGCCATCTTTCATGAATTTTCGAAATCTTAAACTTTAATTTTTTGAAAGAACTGGAAGAATTCCAAAATTTTCAAAAAATTACAGCTCGAAAACTGCCAGCATTTTTTTTAAATTATGTATGTCAATGAACCTAGAATTGTACTACAATGGCGTTTTTCCCAAATGGCCTAATTTGCCTGCGCCATTTTCTACGAATTTTTGAAATTTGGAAATTGTATTTTTTAAACATACGGAAAGATTTCCAAAATATTTAAAAAGTTGAAAGTAGTCAGAAAGTAGCGGCGGCATGATTTTTTTAATTTGTTGGGCCAATTGACCTAGGATTGTGCTACAATTGTTTTTCCCAGATGATTTAATTTTCCCGTGCCATCTATGAACTTTTGAAATTTAAATATTTAATGTTTGGAATGAACTATAAGCGTTTTAATTAATTTTCAAGAAATGTATCTCAGAAACAAGCAACGCCACGACGCGTCGTGGCGTAATTTATAAATTTTTAAGATTGTTAATTGATTTTTTTGAATTAAGTTGCAGAATTTAATATTTTAAAAAAATTTTCACTCAGAAACTAGCGGCATTATTTTTGTAAATTGTTGAAAGCCAGGGGACCTAGGATTGTCCTATAATTACGTGTTTATGCCGTGGAAAAATTTTACTGTGTCATCGTCCATGAATGTTTTAAGTTTAAAAATTGAATATTTTGAATACACTGAAAAAAAATTATCTCAGAAACTGGTGGACCTGAAATTGTACTACAATTACGTGTTTACCAAATGGCCTAAATTTCTTGTGACATTGTCTATGAAGTTTTGTAAATTTAAAATTTGGAAAACACTCAAAGATGAACTGAAGATGAAATTATATCTCAGAAATTGGCTGCATGATTTTTGTAAATTTCTGTAAGTTAGCGGACTTAACATTGTGCTACAATTACGTTTTTCCCAGATGGTCTAATGTTCCAGTGCCGTCTTCTAAGCATTTTTGAAATTTGAAAATTAAATTTTATGAATCATTTAAAAAAAATTATATGTCGGAAATTACCGCCATTATTTTTGTAAGTAAATTTCTGTAAGTCAACGGACCTAGGCTTGTAAAATTGGTAAATTAGAAGTATTTCAAAATTTTTAAAAATTTAAATAGGCTTGGCAAACCCCGGCCACTTTTCTTGCGGCGGTCAAGAGATGGCGCTTTAGTAAAGAAAAATTAAATTACAATACTGGCAACAACGCAGAATCCAAGACGTTGTAGGTATTAAATATTAATATTAAATCGAAACAACCAAAACGTCTTGGATTCTGCGTTGTTGCCAGTATTTTAATTTATTTTTTCTTTACTAAAGCGCCATCTCTTGACCGCCGCAAGAAAAGTGGCCGGGGTTTTCCTAGCCATTCTGTATTAGAAACTAGCGGCATAATTTTTTTTAAAGTTTGTTGAAGAATCTAGGAATGTACTACAATAACGTTTTTCCCTGGTCTAATTTTCCTGTACCATCTTCTCTGAATTTTTGAAACTTTTTTGAAAATTGATTCGTTTTAATAAAATGGAAGATGTAAAATAAAATTACTGTCTTTGCATCTTTAGAATTTAAATGTCATCACTCTGTCAGTGTCATTACAAATGACAAATTTAACCTAAAAATTTTAAGTTAATTATGTTTTGTTTGTTTCAATTCTAAAGCATGTAAAGACAGTAATTTTATTTTTCATAGCCAACTTTTAAATGGAGGTTGGTACGACGCGGTTACCGTGTACACGGGCTCGTCTACCGGTGGCGAAATTAAGCGAATTACGAGGTGTTAAATTGGCGATACGAGTGCAATACCGGTGTTAAGGTTGAGCTGAAGGTGTTAACTAAAGGATATCAACATAACTAAAGATAAAACAGCATTAATAAAGAAATAAAAGTGGATTGAAAATTCGCGTGATAGAATAAACAGCTGTGACGCGAGTGCGCAGGCGACAAGTGGCGATCGCGGAGTAAGGTTCGCGGGAATTTCAAAAGTTGTGTTATACGAGGGACGTGCGTAATAAAACAAGTAAAATCGGCAAATATCCATATCAGATCCAAAAATGCAGGAGGCACTCGATGAGATTATGAGAAAATTAGAAGATATAAACAATAGAGGGGAAAGAATGGAAACAAAAATGGACACATACCAAAAAGAACTAGAAAATTTAAAGAAAGAAAATGAGGAATTGAAAGCAGAAAACTCAAAGATGAAATCAAATATGGCAGACCTGGAAACAAGGACAGAATTATTGGAAAAAGAATTAAGAAAAGACAAAATAATTATTCAGGGTCTAAACGAAATGGATAATGAAGTGGAGCTATGTCTGAAGGAAAAGATTAGAGCGTTGTTAAGGGATATGGGCATTCAAATGAATATAGAAATGGAAATAAAAGATGTAAGAAGGCTGGGCGTTCAAGAACAACACAAAATAAGACCAGTACTAGTGGAACTGAATGCGTGGAGCAAGAAAATGGAAATACTGAGAGCGACAAAAAAATTAAAGGGAACAAAAATATACATAACTGAGGATTACACAAAAAAAGTGCAGCAAGAAAGAAAAATCCTAGTAGAACATCTGAAGGAGGCGAGAGGCAAGGGTCACCGAGCTTACTTAAGACACAATAAATTAATAGTAAACGAAGAGGCCTACTCAGTGAATCAACTGGAACAACTAAACCAACACTACCACGAAAAAGTACAGGAAAAACCAGCAGCCCCGGCAACAAAGAAAGGAAGAACGGCAAGTGAACGCTCCCCACACGAAAAAAATAAGGTGGGTGAGGAGCACGCTAGCAAGATTATAAAAGCGACTCCAAAAAACTAAAACGGAAGAAAAGGGGTGGGATTCTCGAAGACGACAATGGCGATAAAAAGGACACCCACAAGGTAATGAACAAAATTTTTATAGCAACTTGGAATGTCAGGGGCACATATGAGGAGGGATTAATGAAACAATTAGTAAGGGTACTAAAAAACTACAAGGTCGACATATTAGCAGTACAAGAATCGAAACAAAAAGGCAATGAAACTTACGACATAGACGGATACACATTTTTCAAGAGTAGTGGCACCAATAGAAGACTAGGGACAGGTTTTATAATTAGCGATAGATTGAGACCAGCGGTAATAGACTTTACACCTATATCGGAAAGAATGTGTTGGCTAAGATTAAGAGGAACATATCAAAAAATAAGTCTTCTAAATGTGCACATGCCAACCGAAGAAAAAGAATTGACAGAAAAAGAGCAGTTTTATGCCCTTGTAGACAAAGAATACTCGAAAATCCCGAAGTATGACTTAAAAATGATACTAGGCGATTGTAATGCTAAATTAGGGAAAGAATTGTCGTATTTTCCAACAATTGGGAAATTCAGTTTACACGGGGAAACGAACGAGAACGGCAGAATGTTAATCGACTTAGCCATAGATAAAAATATGAAAATTAAAAGCACCCATTTCCAACACAAAAACATCCATAAAGGAACCTGGAGGAGCCCCGATGGGAATACTATTAACCAAATCGACCACGTACTAATAGAAACCAGAAACGAGAGAAGTATTACGGACATAAAATCGTACAGAGGACCTGATGTTGATTCGGATCATTTCATGGTTGGAATAAAAATGCGACAAGTAATACCAACCGGTCCACCTCTGAAAAATAAACAAAAAATCGCGTTACCGAGGTTGCAACTACAGGACAAGACTAGACAAGAAAATTACAATAAAAGAATAAATGAAGTACTAGAGAAAGCAAAAGACCAGAGGGATGTGGAAAGAAACGTAAAAATTGAAGAATGCATAAAAAAGGTAGTAAATGAACAGGCCGATAAGAAGTACAGGAAAACAAAAGACTGGTTTGATGAAGAGTGTGAACATGCAATTAAGGAAAGAGAATCTGCAAGGAAAAGAATGCTGATACAGAAAACAGAAGCAAGTAAAAGAGATCACGAAGAAAAGAGGAAGAAGTGTAAAAAGCTGTGCAGGGAAAAAAAACGCAAACTAAAAATAGAACTTCTCCAGGAAATTGAAGAAAGGTACAACAACAGAGAAATTAGGAACTTTTACCAAGGACTAAAGAAAACGAAACGGGGATATCATTCAAAGACAATTTTCTGCAGGGATAGGAACGGAAAATTACTAGGGGCACAAGATGAAGTAAATGAAAGATGGGCTGAGTATTTTGAAGAATTATTAAATAAAGACAAAGACAATGAAAATGCTGAAAGCCATCAGGAAATAAGTCAAAATATTAACAAAGATGAAGAAAATACCCCAGAATTTGACGAAATAGCCCCAGATTTTGAAGAAATAACAAATATAATTAAAAAATTAAAGAACAATAGATGTGCAGGCCCAGATGGAATTCAAGCTGAGGCAGTAAAATATGGCGGTGATAACTTACATAGGGAAATATTTAAGATGATCCTAGAAATATGGAATAAAGAAGACATGCCAAAAGTATGGAATCTAGCATATATATGTCCTATACACAAAAAAGGAAGCAAAGAAGATTGCGGAAATTACCGGGGAATAGCGCTGCTGAATGTGTTATACAAGATACTATCCACATGCATAAAGAATAGGCTAGAAAACCGCGCAGAAAAGATCATAGGCGAATATCAAAGTGGATTCCGGAGGGGAAGGTCAGTTGTAGATCAAATTTATACGCTAAGAGAAATCCAGGCTTCGGGTCACGAATTTAAATTAGATACACATCTATTATTTATAGATTTTAAGCAAGCCTATGACAGTATACGAAGAGCCAAATTATACGTAGCGCTAGATAAATTGGGAATTCCTCCAAAACTAATCAATCTAATACGAATGACACTGCAAAAACGGAAAACAAGGTTAAAGTAAATGGAACATTGACAAGAACTTTCACGGTCGAAAGAGGTCTGAGACAAGGAGACCCACTATCAGCTATCCTGTTTAACTTAGCGCTGGAATATACATTACGCAAAGCAGATATAAATAGAGATGGGACAATTTACCAACGCCGACATCAATGCCTAGCGTTTGCGGATGACCTCACAATTGTGACAAGATCAAGACAGGAAATGCAGACTGTGGTAAAAAGGTTAATGTTAAGTGCTAAGGACATGGGACTTGAGGTTAATGTTAAAAAAACAAAATACATGACATGGAATGACCAACCATATCATCAGGATAAACCACTGAAGGTTAAGATAAACGAAAGCATAAAATATAATTTCGCGGAGGTGGAGTCCTTTATATATCTAGGTACGGTGGTATCCAGGAAAGCAGATCCCAGCATAGAAATCAAGGCAAGAATAGCATCGGGTTCTAAAAGTGCAGCTGCGTTAAAAAATGTGTTAGTAAGTAACATGTTCCCACGGTCACTGAAAATCAGAGTTTATAAAACAATAGTGCGGCCTGCTGTGCTCTACGCTTGTGAAGTGTGGAGTTTAAGAAAGTACGACCAACTTATTTTAAATGTGTGGGAGCGGAAAATGCTTCGAAAAATATACGGGGGAAAATGTGTCGAGGGCCAGTGGGTAAGACGGACAAATCAAGAGCTGTACGAGTTATTTGGTGAGGCGAACATAGTGGGTGTAGTGAAAGCACAAAGGCTCAGATGGTTAGGTCATCTGATAAGGATGAATATACAAAGAACTCCCAGTAAAATATACAAAGCAGAAATTAGTGGCAAGAGACGAAGGGGCCGACCCAGAAGCCAGTGGAAGAAGGAACTGCAGGAGGACCTACGCTGCTTGAATATCAGAGGATGGGAGGATAGAGCCAAAAATAGAAACAAATGGAAGGAAGTCACAAACCAAGCCATGGGCCTTCTAGGCCTATAGGGCTACTATATAATAATATAATAACTTTTAAATATTTTTTATTTGAACATCGGTTGTAAAACTGTCTGCTTTTTGTTAGTGGATCACAGCAATCTATATATTCACAAAAATCAAAAAGTTGTTTTGTCCGAAGGAGAAAACTTTCGGCTTCGTTCCTATTGTTTGCAACGTTAAGATACCCTCCCAGACATTATTGCACAATGAAAAATTCTTCGGTAAATATTATCGAAAAACCCCTCAGATATCTAAAGATTCACACATACATTGGGTATGATATAAATATCGAAAAACCTATAAAACTGAGTTATGTTCCACTACGGGCCCATTCCAATCTATTATTGCCGTAACTCTGTGGGTCCAACAGATAATTCGATATTTTCCGCCCGAAATGCATTTAAAAGGTTTCCTATTTTCGGGTTAGCCGCAAATAACACAATAAACAGGAAATTTTCTAACCTTAAAATAGACGTGTTTATAATTAACTGTCTTTTAGTGTTCGCATCACGTCACGTGCAATTTTTTCTGTTAGGGAACAAAGACTACACGGTCAGCAGAGATATCGCCTCGTAAAATAACGACCAGTATAAAACATAAACCGAAAAATTAGAAAGCTGGAAAATTTCGCTGATAATGAAAAATGTGATGGAGTTCGTAATTGCCTTTCCTCCGTGTTAAATTGATCGAAAGTAAATAACGTTAGGTTTAATGTAGTATCGAAGTACAAGGTTAGGAGATGCGAACACAATTACTTTGTAATTAGATTTAAGGGGTAGATTCAAATAAACTGGAAAAAAATTGGTTTTTCAATTCAGTGATTACAGAAAGAAAATCATATTTGCTTGAAAGAACAAAAGCACAATGATTTTTAAGTTCGTGCGGTGTTGCAAAATATAAAACTTTACAGTAAAAATCAAACAAATAAGCATGAAGCAATTACAAGACGTAATTCGCTTAGATTGCGCTTGTTTTGCTATTCATTAACTACCAACCAATTACAAGTGCCCTTTAAACATTGAACTTGAAAATTTTAATGAGCAACAAAGAAAAATATGACTTCACTTGGACAGTTACAGCAGCTCCAAGGCCATTTTATTGCAAATACTGGATAATAACAGATGGTTATCAATGCATTAGCGTAATTTACATTAAAGTAGACTAAATGAAGTAATAAGACCTTCCTTCCTACTCTTGACGCATTTTTAACGGAATTTTTTCTACGGTTGAAATTATTCGTATTGTAAGTAGTTCAGCAGAACTAAATACAGTAATTGCCACTTTAGTAAATAAAATTTATAAAAAGAAACACATCTATTAAACGTAATGTCGCCCATAAGCAATTAAGTTTAAGCGTTTGGCTGTAATTTCAGTTACAGGCCTGTAATTGGGTTGTTAATTAGACAAAATAGGTCGAAAAACTTGGCATGGACGTTCTGATACTTCAAGGCTTTTACTATTTATATAATAAAAAATATTTTATTTCATAACGTTGTAGCCCCAACAGTTATTACATAGGAGCGAAATAATCCTAACATGCTTGATGGTTTTGATTCTGACCTGTTGTACCACTTGTTTAAACTTAGAACGCCTTTAACAATACAAGAGTGGTCAGTTTAAAGTTCTCCTTCTTCTTGGTTTTCTTATTCTTCTCCTGCTTCTTCTGGTTCTTCTTCTTCTTCTTCTTCTTCTTATTGAAGCATAGGTCTTAGTTGCCTGTTGCGTCTTCCACTGTTACTTGGTCTTTCTAAATTTCATGCCCTTTTTTGTAGATAATTCATTAATTGCTTAAGAAGTCTCTCTTCTTTTATTCTGCGTAGGTGTTGTGTTCATTGTAGAATACACAAATCAATTCAAACAGTTTTTTGCGTTATTAAAGGTAAATCGTCAATTTTTACGGAAAAGAGTTGAAATTTGTTAGCCAAAAAATGGTAGGGGGGGAAACGGTGTAGCATTGTATTTGTTTCCTCTTGCGCGCTTGCGTCTTGAGCTTCTCGTCTGCGGGCTGCTAGCTAGGAGTGCGAGTGAGAGAGCACGAACTTTTTTTGTGGTTTTGGACGCCCAATCGTGTATTTCCGTTAAAATCCGAGATTCGCAAATTTGCACGAATCATAATTTTCCATACTTCTGGTAGAACTACAAAAAAATAGAAGTGTGTTTCATTCCGCCTCTCACGAAATGAAAAAAAAAGTTATTTTTCTGGTATTTGCTAAAACAGGTATTTTGAGAAAAAAAGCATCGGAGATAAGAAAACGAAAAGTTCTCCTCACAACACCAAGTTTAAATTTTAAAGGATACGTTTAGAACCTTATTCTTTTCTTCAACTCACAAAATCAGTCGCAAAAATCGAGTTTTCTTGAAAAACATAATTTATGCGGTGTGGTAATTGAGAACTGATTTTAGTAATACGTAGATTTTATCTTCTTGGTAAAAAAATGGCGTACAAGAGCTACCAGATACCACTGTTAATATATGAATCGCCGCTCAATGCCGAAGAAGTAGTTTAAGATAAGATCTGACAACCAAAAAAATCGAGGATAAAATTTAATGACAATATAGCAACCGATTACTGCAGAAATGGACTGTTAAAGGTACTTAAAGTAGAACTGTGTTGAAAAACTACAGCAGCCCAAATTTAAAACGTAAAACTGCATGATTTTTATTTTATTATTAACACAAATTAGATCTTATTGAATATTAAAGTAAATATCTATAAAACAACTTTTTTTTATTAAAAAACTTTCTTAATTCTTGGTTATTTTTGAAGCATTAAAGTTTTTGTATAAAGTTAAATTAAAATTGCTCGCGTTTTCTGGCCTTCTTACTGGCCGGACCTCATTCCACGAAAAAATTGGACATTGTTTGTATAAAAAATTTTATATCCAAATTTTTACATCTCGTCAACCTAAAAGTTAGTATTGCTTCTTAAATTGAAATGACTTCTGTTTCATCGCCACCTTACTCTTCAGACCTTATTTATGGAAAAATTTAAAATTGTGGATATAAAAAACTGTATATCAAAACTGGTTGCATCACGTCAAATTAAAACTTAGAAATTGCTTCTTGTGAGCTACATGACCGAAATTGACTTACTTGGTCGTGAATAACATTGACATTAATAATACCTTTTATTCCTTTTATACCAGATAAGTTTATTTTTAAAGTTAACAAGCATGCAGTTTCTCCAACTCAACGTTGAAAATTATTTTCAGTGTAAAGTAGGCGTCCTCATTGTGCTGGAGAAAAAACCAAGCCGTAGATTTACAACTGATAGCAATATTTTTACAAATCTTACATTGCCGTCAGCACATATGGTAATAAATGCAGCAACGTGCAATTATATTGAATAATAATCACGTTGC
Organism: Ctenicera cuprea; assembly: GCA_958336395.1. Taxonomy (NCBI): domain Eukaryota; kingdom Metazoa; phylum Arthropoda; class Insecta; order Coleoptera; family Elateridae; genus Ctenicera; species Ctenicera cuprea. Next base: position 14,847,207 of record OY284487.1, on the reverse strand, counting down.
AATGCCTGCGGTTGCATATTTATCAATGTATCTATTAGATGCATCTGGATTTTAGCTGCACGTAATTATACATTACTAGATGGAGCATCCGTTAATTGCTGTGGGCAGATTCAGTAGCTCTTTGCATTTTCGTTTTCAACACGCGACCTGGCAACTAAGTTAACATAAAGATGATGCACTTCCTTATTAAGAAATAATAATTGAATTTTTGCGGAGCATATTTTCATGCTTCAAGAGGTACAACACGTAAAAATTTATGTTAAGTACCACTAAGGCTGGAACCTCAAATTGAGATTAAATTTTAGTTAAATTTGGCTTCCGTATGGTGCTTTTAAGCGCAGCACTGTCATTTTATTAGACATTATCCTTAAAAGAGCTTCCTTGTATCTGTAACCTTCTTAAGGATAAGCGGGTCTTGTATTCATTAACGAGGAGGATATTTGCATTAAGCGCTTCTCCGGCAGATCCACCCTATGCACTTAAGATAAAATTAAATTACACTAATGAACCAATCAAGCGTATTAAGTGAGATTTACTGATAACTGCTGAAAAAACCAGTCTAGCCTGAAATATATCCAATTACCCGCATGATATTTGAGACTCTGGCCAAGGATTAAGTTGCCATTAAATGCCACGGTTTTGGCGCAAACGTGCGCGTATCCTTTAATTGCAGTAATACGTATCATCTTATTTGGCATTTAACACCGACATCAGCTTTTCTGATACTTATCATTTTGTTGCTTTGTATCTGCCGACTGCTGTATTTTATAAAAGAAAAAAAATTGCAAAAAAAAAATTTCCTTCACTGTGAGTTTCGAACCACCTACCTTAGTACAGATTTAAGAGACCTTATATTGCAGCATTCGAACTACATGCTGGTAAATCAAAATTTAGGCAAACAATAGTTTTACTGCGCGATTCGAACCACATACCCATAAGTTCAGATTTATGAAAACAATAATTATTTATAAATACGTATACGTAACAGGATTTGAACCACTTGCGCCTTACACACATTTTAGCAACCAATACTAAATTCCCTTCTTAACACACAAGATTTAAGTAAGTAGCGGGATTCGAACCTCCCACCCCTTAAATCAATATCTTTTATTCACTTATTATCTTCAGATTGTTTCTTGAAGTTATTATTATTCCAAAAAATTCAAGATATTTTAATGAGCATGGAAGGTTCTGTATCTACAGAGCGTCAAGACACATACACCGTGCGCAATGTCGACCGTTATTAATTGTAGATTTTATCAAGATTTTATCGGAGCCGAAGAAATTTTTATTTGGTTGCTTCTAAGTATATTGCATGCTATACTACAACACCGTTGTTAATTTAGATGCAATATATGATAGCGAAACCTGTTTTTACTACACGTGTCTTGGTTGATAATTTTGATCTAAAGTATTACATCGAGATTTTTGTTGTCATTATCTGTTTGCACTGTCGTAAGCAACTACCGTTGCATTAAATCAATCACTCTGAACGAGATTTTAATTTTGTAATGAGATTTAAAAAGAATGTAGATTATTTTTAATGGGAAACTTTTGTGTCACAGTACCATTCTAACCATGGGGCTAATTGGGCTGTAGCCCTAAGGCGCCGGTCCTAAAAGGGCGCCGGGCCCTAAAAGGCGTCGGGCGATGCGTTATAGAATATATCGTTTTAAATAGTTATTCTTTACGGTACTACATTAAATAAAAATGTCAGTTTGTCACAATAATCCTCTTAGTGGATCACAAACATGTTGGTGTGCCCACTAGGGGAAGCTATAAGAATATACCGCTAGTATCGCTATCATTTATCAATCTAGCAGGTCGGCAGACAAAACACATCTGGTCTGGTTATAAGGCAGTGTGAGTGCGCCTGCGCTGAGTGCGCATTTGTATAAAAATTGAGTAGAAAGTGTTCCAGAAGGGTGGGTACGACCCGCCGTCTATTGCCCGACTTCAGACTCGTGTATGAACCTGTATTATATCAGTTGTGTAAACTAGTGGTGGCTTGTCCGAGTGTTACGGCGTCAGGAAAACAAATCCTTGGAAACAACAGCCCGGGAAAAAATATCTGAAAGAAATCACCGGTGGAAACATTTTCGGGTAAAAACATCCCCGGTTAAAACAGCCTCTTACAGTTTTTATTTGTACAAAAATTCTCTTAGATAGTGACATTGTGTTCCTCTATGGCTGTTTTAATATTTTGAATCAACAAAGTTAGGAAAAGAAGAATTGGCTACGCCCAAGGTCGGCTATCAAATTTCGTTCTCAGTTTCAGATAATTTGTTTTCCGGAATAAATGCTACCTTTTCTTTCAGGAATTTTTTCTGAGGCTGTTTTTTCCATGTATGTTTTATTTTAGATTTTTTGGGACTTTTCTCCTGGCGATTTTTTACCAGAGCTTTGTTTTCTTGGGGATTGTTTCAGGGGTTTTGTCGGTGATTTTTTTTTCGGAGCTGTTTTTCTATGGATATTTTATTCTAGATTCGAATGTTAGGGCGATACAAAGGGCTAAGTAAAGTAACGATTCCTCTGGGAACCAACTGAACTGAAAAAGGTGAATCGACTCAAAGGAATTCCAACCGAAAAGTCGTTCCAAAGAAACGATTCGTCCAAAAACGACCAACCTGGTGTTGCTTATACCGTGTGGCTTTAATTAAATTCATGTGGCTGCTGAAGTACACAAATTCTACGCAAACGAAACAGCATGCGCTTTCTCTTAGAAAACAGGACTGAAAATCGGAACTGGGCCATATGTGCCTGAGCAACGTTACGCTTATAATCCACGTGCACTTTTATACGGCGCTGGAAGACGATTGTTTATACATTGCAATGCTGCAGAACATCAGTCTATATGTTCATTGTAATTTTTAGTAGCTCCACTGCGTTCTGATTTAGGGGCCTCTTAATACGTTTGCGCATGTGGCTTCTAAGTACTTTAAGCCGCCACTGCTCGACGGGTTTTGTCAACTCCCATTTGGACCCAACAACAATAACAACGTCAACAAATAAACATATCAACAGTATGATACACTTAATAATAAATCATCAACGCCTTACCAACTAAACCATCACCTTTGCATAGATATCAACAGTTTATCGTTAATGAATTCGATACAACAATTACAACATTGTCACATACACAACAAAAATGCTACACTTTTTATGTCAACCCAGTTTTCTTACTAAACAAACATACTTCGGCCGCAGTTTTCGTTTTTCTTTATTTCTATCCGCACAAGTTCTCGCTATTTATTAATATTTAAAACATTATTTAAATATATTTACGTAATGTTGTAACATAATATTCCAAAGATTTATATTTTTTTTAAAAACAGTTGGACAATTTTACAATTTAGATAGTAACTAAATATCAAAAACGCTTCATTTTATCGAAATTTGCGTAACAGCTCTTAAATTAAAAGTATATTCGTACTTAAACAGGATGCATAATTTAATTAAAAGCTTTCTCGAATGAGCTACTGCAGTTTACAAAGTTTCAGTAAAGCTCAAGAGGATGAGCAATTAAATATTTGATTTCTTACAGCATTATTAGCTTAATTTCCATTTACCTAATGTAAAATAAATTTATAACTGCTAAAAGTTGCAACGTTTCCAATTAATTTTGAAAGTGAGCGTGGTAATTAAATTAATAAATTAAAAACTATCATAAGATGCGTATGATGATTTCTAGAACTTAATGGTACATTTGGTTTTGAATAATCAGGAAAAAGGAAACAAAATTGGATATAATATACTCAACTTCTCTTAAAACATATAATACCGTTTAAGCTTTACTATAGTACAACGGCGTCTTCATAAAACATTTCAAGGTAGCAAAACGTTAGATATGAGCGTCCCAGACGGGCACTGGTTTTTAAAATGAGCCCGCTGCTAACTACACAAACGAAATAAGATAATAAAAAAACTCAGCAGGGTGATTTGTGTTCTTGCAGAGGGTGTCAGACACAAACTTGGTTATTATATTTTAATATTTGTTGCAGTTTTATATACGTTCTCATTACAATGCTTATGTTATCGTATAAACAAACGTTCTCGCGGAAAAAAAATGTGGCATACCGATCGTGGCCGCGACCCCAAAGACGTATGGGAATATGTTTATCGTCAGAATTTTATTGATGCTTTAAATTTGTGTCACTTTCGCAGTAAATGTTCAGGAGCAGCGACTAGGAACAGTAGTCTTTATTATTTGTGATCGATGAAAACAACAGAAATATATGTTACATCGAATTAAAGTATATTTAGGGGGGCAATATATGCGCGCTTCTGTTCATAAACCACCTTGCATATTTAAGAATATAAAATACTGCTTTATACCTTATGTACATGTCTAACATCTCGCCACATCGTAAAATATGCGGAGCGGAATTTCGTTCATGTTCTCTTTTAACTTTACTTCAATAAGAGCAAAATAAATGCGACACACATTTAACTTCAAGGCTGATTTCTACATCAATAAGTAAGTTAGACTTATAAATTACGTTTTGCAGGATCTTCTTGGAGAAACTCTATGCAATTTATCAAAAGCTACTTTCAGATCTCGCATGAATGGATGAAAATTGAAAACTCAATTTTATTTCAACTCCAGAACAGAATAAACTGGCAAATATTATTTTACACTCGCTCATTTTAGCACTTAACGAATCTCTATTTAGAAACTCATTTTCAATTCCAGGTTTGCGTTATTTTCGTGACATTTATTCGTATAGCAATTGAAAATTTAAAATATATATAGTAGCTATTTTGAACCCTTTATAAATGAAAAATTAAAATTTTAGGAGATTGTTTTAATGGAAAAAAATTTAATTACGTTGGAGTTATTTTCCGCCTTACTTTTAAGTGCGTTGTTTCCAACAAACGCTTTTAAAGGGTACTTAACCATGAAAATTTGATGTTTTAATTTATATCCCAGAAATAGGATCAAATAGATATGTGACAGTTATTTTACACCGTTGGTACAATGCCATTATTTTTTTTTCAATATTTTACGGTTGTTTTCCATTTTATTAGGTTTTATTCTGTAGAGCAGCGCAGCACGCTGCAAATGCAGCAGCTACAATTCAACAGAACCCCATTTAAAAAGGTTTTTTCCAAAAACAAACTTCGACGTTATTTCAAGGTCATTTCAAGTTTACCACCAAATCACTTTACAGTTTTGTACTCAAGGTAATTGCAAGATCTTATAAATACAAATTTAACAGAACATGAAAAATCATTTAAGATTTGCTTTTCAATAACTTCTCATTTTTCTCAAAATTACTGAATAGCCTTGAAAATACGAAACTCCAGGTCATTTAACATATATTCTCCAACACAATTTACATTTTTTGGAACAAAGTAACTGCATGACAATAACACCAAATTCAACTTACATTCAAGGTCATTTTAAGTGTTGTATCAAATCGCTTTACATTTGTGAACTTGAACTAGAGGTAGTTTTTTCGATAACTTCCGATTTTTAATCGCAAAATGGCTGGATAGTCCTGAAAATACGAAACTCCAGGTCATGCAACATATATTTACCAATAAATTTTAAATTATTGTACGCAAAATAGCCGCATGACCTTAAAAATACTATATTTGACGTTATTAAAAGGATATTTAAAATTATGTATTGAATGAACTACTTTTTTGAACTAAAGCTTGTGAGAGGATCTTACAAATACAAATTTTAAGGTAACTGAAAAATTATTAAAAATCTGTTTTTCTGGAATAACTTGTCATGTTTCATCTTAAAATAGCTGGATAGCCTTGAAAGTACGACACTCAAGGTCATTTAACATATACTTTGCAAAGAGTTTTACACTTTTTCACGCAAAATAACTGCATGATCTTAAAAATACTAAATTCGACCTTATTCGATAGTCATTTTAAATTTTGTATCAAATGAATTTACATTTTTGAACTCAATGTAGTTGCAGGATCCTAAAAATAGAAACATTACGGACATTGAAAAATCATTTAAAGTTTGCTTGCCATTCAATAAATTACCGTTTTAGATCTCAAAATGGCTGGATAATCTTGAAAATACAAAACTCCAGGTCATATAACATATATTTTGAAATAAGTTTTTTCAATTTTGGATGCAAAATAGTTGAGTGACCTTGAAAATACTAAATTAGACAATATTTCAAGGTCATCTTTAATTTTCTTTTGAATGACTACATTTTTGAACTCAATGTAGTTGTAGGATCCTAAAAATACAAATGTAACGGTCATTGAAAAATCATTTGAAATCTCCTTGCTAATAAATTCTCATTTTTGGTCACAAACTATTTGGACAGCTTTGAAAATACGAGACTCAAGGTCATTTAACATATTTTATTCAAAACGTTTCAGATTTTTAGACGCAAAACAGTTACATGAACTTAAAAATACCAAATTTGACGTTGTTTCAAGGTCATTTTAAATTTTCTTTCGAATCACTTCACATTTTTGAACTCTAATTTTGTTTCTAATGATTTTTACAAAGCAAAAAACAAGTCATAATTTTTGCTCTAAAAAAATTTACAGGTACACAATTTTGTGGGGTTCGCGTTAAATTTGTATATATTTTGATTTGTAGGTAACAAAAATATTCTTTGGGTTATTTATTTTGTTTAAACACCCCCAGTCATATGCATACATTCATACAGAATTATGTTTAGGGTTTTCTACGCCACTGGTTCTATTAATTTATTAACTTAATTCCACCAGCACCGGTGGTCCAGTGGTACCGACGAGGTACGTAAACATTGTTGATGTGCGGCGCCATCTTCCGAAAAAATGTACAATTATGAGTCATGTGTTTGCAGCATGTTGAAATACGTAAATTCGGCAAAAATTCCAGAGTACAGGTTTACTCCCAAGCGTTAATGTTTTAGTCTTACCAGCAGGAATAGACAGACAAAAAGTAAATATAAAACAGAAATCGATTTCTAGCTTGAATCAAGCAAAAACTACATCTTCATTAAATCGAACGTCATACATAAGTTATTTGGATCAAACTTCTGCGTGTAAACAGTCGATCTGTTTGAGTGATTGGTGTCGACACGTGTTCATAGTATGTTGTTATATCTCCAGTTAATTATTTTAGCTGTTCTTTCAGTCGGCCGAACTGGGTTAATTGTGTGATGGATTGTAACGTGCGGCGCCTCCACCATTTCTACACAACCAGACAGTAATTCTGCTAATGTCGAAAGGAGAATTTCAGGCTCGTTAAAAAAATATTACTCGGCCTTTTTTATCGATAATAATGGTTTTGGCCCGCGGAAGGCAACATCAAAGCGGCTCGTTTAAGGGGTGTACTGACAAAATGTAGTAATTACGTGTAAATTTGTGGGGCGATTTCTTTACGCTTTGCGGAAATATTTCCTGGCAGAATTTAATGTAGGTACCTTATAAGCGATGGTGCTCTTATTAACTTTTCTATATATAGGATGAGGTAATAAAAATTTATTTATGATAGTGAGAACATAAGAGTGGTTCTGCTTATTTCATATACTTGTCCTAGTTCGCGTATATGATCGTTATGTGCCCATTACAGGCTGCTTCTATAATTAAATTAATGTGTTTATATAGCGTGCTCTAAATATCAATCTTTGACAGCTTCTTTATGTTTATATTAAGCAGACCGCATCTGCAATAACGATTTTATAGCACCTACACCGTATACATAGAAAATCAGCGAAAAGGAATAAAAATTTAAAAAAATTTATTCAACTACTTCAGCAGATAAAATAAAATACGCCTCAATTCCATATTTTGGCAATAAATCACAAAAAATTGCCAAAATTATAAACAAAACCAATAAATGTAAAGTAACTTTTAAAACAACAAAAAACACTGTAAACACTTTGTTTAAATCTAAAGGAAAAACAGACAATTTACTAAAATTAGGCATCTACAAATTAAATTGCTCGCACTGTAATTCGGTTTATATAGGACAAACAATTAGAAATTTTTATATTAGGTACAAGGAACACGTACGTTGTTACAAGTATAAACACCCCCATTAATCCAATTACGCTAAACACTTACTAGAACACAATCATTCAATGCCATCTAATAACACTATAAAATTTTTACACTTTTGTGATGACAAACGTAAGTTGGATATACTAGAAGCATTTAAAATTTATAAACATTTAAAATCTGTACCTTTAATGAATGAACAAACTGATCTATTAAATTCACCATTATTAGACGTTTTGGAATGAGGAATCAAGTCATCTGGACGCAGATATAGAAAACCAAGATCAAGTTATGAAGATTTATTGTTCCTATAGCAACACCAACTGTTTACTTGTAATCTTGCTTTTGATAATGACGTGTAAACACGTCGAAATACGTATAAAGCTAAAATGAAAACCCTGTTGTAGTTAAGAATTGTATTATTTGCAATAAAGTAAATAAAAAAATTCCTAAGCGGATTTTTATAATTTATATCCTAATTCTTAGTTATGATAACAAATTACACTTAACACAAGACCTTTGGCTCTGTGTGAAACTTTGAATTACAACGAAATAAATCTTGTTAAGTATATAAATAATCCATTAAGTAGCTGTTGCTTGCAAATATTCACAAGTATTTCAGTCGCATTACCACTTAGTAAACGACACTAAACAAGAGAAAAAGCACGTAGTTATATGTCCAAGAATTATTTATAGAGAAATCTTATTACACTCGATAAATGTCTGCTGATTATTTATCGATGTATAGAAAAGGGACAGGTTCTGCAAATTATTACACTTCGGTATGCCTTTCGGAGAAATATTAAGGTTGTTAATGTGCCTCACGGAACTACCACAAGATTTAACTTTAATTTATTGCAACGCAGGTATTTCTATTTTTATGCATCATACTCCTCACTTAATTTTAGACAAATTTATAAGAGCTTGTACTCTCTTTGAAATATGAGTTAGAGAAGAATTAGCAAATAATACGTACATATTATCAGTAATGGGATAGGGGGACCGGAAATATTCTTCTAGAATTTCCTCCAAGAGTGGGAAAGTTCCTACAAATTGGGAAAGTTGTTTGTTTTTCTCATTATATGCTTTAATTAATCTACATGTACGATCTAAGAATGCATTACTGCGATTTTCACCTATTTAGTAATAAACAATCATGACTTTTTTTAAGGTCGTCACGTAACTATAATTACTTCACCAGTAATTATCACCCACATCTCAAACTAGTGATGCGAGAAATTGGATGATTGTAAAAATCGGAATGTTACTATTCGAATAAATCCCATAATCGGAATATTTATTCGATACTAAAATCGGCAGAAATCCCTGGAGGACTCAATGCAGCGCATTCGGTTGACAGTCGGAAGTCCGAATATTCGGAATGTGTTTGAAATAGCATTGCGCGCCCATTCTGATTTATACATACATTATTTATAATATAGCTGCACACTTACGCTTTAGTAGTGTTCATTGTATTTCAGATTTCAGACTTCAGTTATAGGTTACTGCACACGCTCGTGCTGTCGAAAAATTAAACTCATTCGGATAATATTGTTCGATATACTTTCGGAACACTAGTCGGAATATTCCGATTAAATGGTGCCCCCCCCCCCACCGGTCAAAAAGTCCTGGCGACGCGACGCCGACGTTCCTGTTTACTAAAAACGTTTATTGCTAATTGTGTATATACAATCGGGATATTTTCCATAGTATCCTTCCGGAATGGTACATCACTGGAGTTCTCGTTTGCAACCCGCAATTTACAAATTTCTGCAACCACGGCTAAGCCACGGACCTGGCATTCGCTCACTGCTATCAGTTCAAAATCTAAATTGCTTATAAATGAAACTAAATTAGACGGTGATTAAATATGACTACTGAAAAGTTCTATGTCTTCGGAGCTTAGCCCTCAGGGTTCTCTCGAATGTGCTGGGGCCAATTAGTTGTTGAAATACTCTTTTATTTAATACCAGGTAATAAATTTGTTCTTACTTCTAGTTGACCAATTAATTAGATTGAGGTCGTTTGTAACAGCGTCCATATTTTTCTATAAAAAGAAATATGTTACTGTCCTGATCATAATAAATTTTACACAATCACTGAATTGAGTTTCTGGTATTAGAAATTAATTGTATTGTTACGCTTCAGTTTTAGCCTCCTCTGGGTTAAAATAAATATTTTAAGTTAGTAATAAAGTGCAGTTGTCAAAAAAACAAAATGCTATGGAATAAAGCTCTTTACTTACGGGGTTTTAATAAGAACGAATAGGTATTTCTCCCATCGCTGACATGAAGTAATAGAAAATAGTCGGCTTACGAGGTTCTAATAAGAACAACTAACGATTTTTTCCATGTCTGAATTAAAATAAAACAAGTAAAATAATTGGTAAACACGGTTCGAATAAGAACAACTAGGGATTTCTCTCATTGGTAAAATAAAATACGCAAAATACTCGACTTAAGTCAGGATCTCCCAAGATGAATTCTAACGCGAATTTCTATTCAGGATCTCTCAAGAGGAATTCGGATTTCTGGTCAGAATCTCTCGAGAAAAATTGTTCTTTTTTGGGTTTAAATTCCGTTTTTATTTTGGTGAAATCTGGTGGGAAGATCAGTTAAAAGCCAGTATTGAAAGAGCTTTAAGCCACGGATAGGCAGTCGTTTCGACTACATTCGGATGTTACTTATACAGTATACTATCGTGTGTGTTAATTCTAAAAGAATTTGTGCAACGCATTTCGGTAGACTAGAGGTTTAAACCTCCGCCTGGCATAAGAAGGGTCCTCGGTTCGATCCTGGGCACCGGCATTATTTTTTAAATTAGTTTTGTCGAATACTTTATTTATGTATTGCGTACATGGTGGCCTGCTACTGTTTATATCTCGTCAGGCGCAGCAAGTGTAGATGGTCTGAGTTAGTGTTTGCCTAAATCCGCGAGTTACAGCCGAATGTAGGGGAACCACATGCCTCAGAGCTCTTTACAATACTCGCCAGCTGAAGTGATATTCTGTATATTGGGGAGCTTCAGTGCGGCTACCCAACGAATCTATCTGCACTTGCAGCGCACTGCACCTTTTTGGTGAATTAAAACAACAAAATAATTCTTGACGTTTATCTTGCACCTGGCTTAAGAATTTCACCGTACAAATTATTTAAAAGGAATACTTTGATTGCAGATTTAATTTTTTCATGAAGTTTAAGTTTATTAATCAACTAAATTTCAGTGATGAACCTAGCAGCCAAACTTTCGTCACCAAAATACGTCGCAAGTACAAAAATCTGTAAGAGAAGAATAGTACGAGTAGAACAGGGGTACCACTTAGTCATCACCCTGAGCCTAATTACATGTCTAATTGCATTTTAATGTCTAATTGCATTCCAATGGCTAATTGCATTCCCAAGGTTAATTGCATTCCAATCAACGTCACGTAAGTGACTTCAAACTTACGTCAGCGAATTTTCGTCACAAGAACACCGCCCCTAGGTACAAAAAATATAAACAAGGATCATATCAAAAATCTAATAAAGTGTTATCCAATTAATTTCGGGTAGATTAACATCTAATCTTATAATTTTCCTTGATTTTCAACTAAAATTCCATGCTGGCTGTACTTCAGTGTATGACAACACCGCCCCTAGGTACAAAAAATATAAACAAGCATCATATCAAAAATCTAATAAAGTGTTATCCAATTAATTTCGGGTAGATTAACATGTGCTATACTTACGAAAAATGCAGATCAATACCTGATCAAACCTAATAATCAATTAATGAAATAATACATTAACAACGGATATGTTTTTTAAATATTTACTTTATAAGCTTAACATTTGCTAGCATGTTTAAAATAAAATAGTTTGGCTATTTAGAAATTTTACTACAAAAATAGCGTAGGTACACTAATTTTTAGAAACCGAGGGAAATTTTGATAATGAGTTGTAGCGAGATGTACTTCTGACGTCACACTAACTGTGAATAATAAGTTTTAAATATTTCCGTTTATGACGCCGCTTAACATTAGGTAAACCGTTAAACAAAGCCGTTTAACCATTTAGCGTCACTCTTTAGGAATTCTACTACAAAAATATCATAAGCTACTTATTGAAAGTCGCGAGAAATTTAGGTAATTAGTAAATTTTTTAAGTAAAATCTAACCTTCATTAGTAGGGTACAGTTAATTACATATAAGTATAACTACACCAATTGACCACTTTTTGTTTGCGAGCGGTGCGTGTTCAGTCGTAATTGTTAAAAACAAATAATTATTGTAAAATGGTGCATGAAGATATTTTGAATACCCTTACTGTTGACCAGATTCTTAGTCTGATCAAGGAAGGTTTGATAAATAGAGACGCGGCTGTAGAAAAAGCGTATAATGTTCTTGTTAACAAATTAATTTTTGACGGAGAAACGAATTTTGACTTAGGATTTTTCAACAAACTAGAAGCCTTTGTTAAAAACATTAAACTAAAGCTAAAAAACGTAAGTACCTTTTTTTTTAATTTACTTTTTTAAAAAAGAATGAAGTGTAAAGTATTTATTAAAAATATTGTACTATTTGAAATTCGCGTAAACGTAGAAATGCTTACATGCTGAATTATTATTCAAATTCAAGTTTAACAAAGATGCTATTTTAGGATTCCATCAGTGCGACAGCTAAAATATTACCCCAGCCGAATAATTCGGGAATGATACACGAAACCGTAAGTATCTAATTAAATTATTGTTATAATAATATATCTCAATATAAATTATAAGCTGTGTGTATTCATTAGGAGGCAAATGTAAAAACGACTGAAAACGAAAAGAGCGACCAGGCCACAAATGCTGTGAGAGCTGAAGTTACAGGAGTTACACGTAAATGTGTAAAAAGGTTGTACGCAAATGCTTCTGAACCAGGGCCTAGTGGTTGCGTAAGTATTGTAAGTATATTAAAATATTTGTTATTGCGCTCGCTTATGTGAAATTTGGAGCTAAATAGAATATATTTTATATTTATATATAAGTAAATATTTAAAAATCGAATTCCTAATTAAGTGAGTGTTTCAGGTTGGTTCAGAATGTGAGAAAAGAGGGCCACTGCTAAAACAGCGAGCTGACATACCGATGGATGTTGCCTCAACATCATGCTCAGTGTCGAGGCAGGAGAAGCGACCGTCCGTTATAAAACATACGCGAGATATTTCAACACTTCAGCACGGTGGCTTGGTAATTACAAAACAATGATATATATTTCTTTAAAGTTTCACTTAGCCATATTGTACCATAGTTAATACTCTATTTAATTGTAGGTCTCTGCGCCACGGTCGAGGAACGAACGCGTGGACAACATAACCATGAGACCCTCTTTAACTAAACGTTATTTTCAAATAATGTCTGAGGGCTTGAAAGATATAAAAAAGTTTAATGCTCAGGCTAGAACATTAACTTTTAAGTTCAATGACGTTAGTGATTCAGTCAATCCAATTTTGTGGCTGCAGGTAAATTCAGCTGAACATATTAAAACGAAAAAAAACAATTTTTTGTTATTATTTACAGAGAGCCTTTGACGAGATAATCGAGCATGTTACTGTGGGTTCAACACCATCCGATAGAATTGGGATGATACTACGCAATGACAATTTTCCCGAGAAGCCGGTAGGATTTTCGTTCAGGCGTGTGGACCAGCTTTCATCATCGGTCATACTCGCTACGTTAGAAAAAATTCTGCAGAGCAATGCGAGCTTCTTCGCTAATGATACGATGCGTCTTCATGTTGATCGAGTAACTCTACCTATAGGACGCGGCCGTGTAAAGTTGACAGGGATTAACTTTGAAGAATTTTCCAGGAGGAAACAAGGTATTATGGTTATAATTAATCAAGACACTCACTGTCTTGCAAGAGCTTTAGTTCTTGCCATAGCCTGGAGGTCCAACGACAAAGATTTAGAGTATTTACAATTAGGTGGCTTTTTGATACAGCGTAGGGCCTACAGTCTATGTGCAAAAGCTGGGGTAGATTTGTCTAACGGGGGAACAAGAGAGCATATTGAACAGTTTCAAAAGTATTTAACAGGGTACACCATAGTAGTTTATAACAGCCGTATGGGTAAAACAGTCTATTATGAAGGTCCGCGATCCTCAGATAGAGTTGTTCTAAATTTAATTTTGGAAAATGATCATTATAACGTCATTACAAATTTAGTTTCGGCTTTTTCTTGCACGTACTTCTGTGAAATGTGTCGTGTCCGTTTCAACGATAAAAAGAAACACAAAGCATGTGTGTATATCTGCCCATGTTGCCATACCACGCCCCCTTGCAATGTTTTGTTAGATTTAGTAACATGTAATAGCTGTAACAGAGATTTCCGGGGGGACGGGTGTTACGCCGAACACAAAAAGAGTTTGTGTAGCATTTTAAGAAGATGCCTGCAATGCTTTTGTAGTGTATGGGTGGACCCCAAAAGACCTCACAGATGTGGTTACAAACGTTGCGGTACCTGTCAGGAAGAAAAGCCCATCAGGCACTTTTGTCATATGTCAAAAAAGAACATTGACAAAAGGAAAATGGAAAAACATTTTATATTTGTTTTTTATGATTTTGAATGCATGCAGGAGACTCCTGTAGACGGTGTTGAAAATGCTTTTTTACATGAACCGAATTTATGTGTAGCTCAAAACGTTTGCAAGAGCTGTATAGATAACCAAGACATGAATCAAGATTGTCTTAAGTGTGGAAAACGACAACACATTTTTAAGGAGTCTCCTGTAAAAAGTTTTTTAAATTATATTGCAACATTACCTAGTAATGGGTGTCAGGTGATAGCTCTGGCACACAATATGAAGGGTTATGACGGACTTTTCATATTGCGTGAATTGATTAAAGAGCAATCTAAATGGGAGCCTAAAATAATTTCTACAGGCACTAAACTAATGTCTATTACTTGTAACAATATTAAATTCATCGATTCGTTAAATTTTATGACCATGCCTTTGTCAAAATTACCAGCGACTTTTAAATTTCCAGGATCCAAAGGTTATTTTCCTTATTTATTTAACATTTCGGCTAATCAAAATTATGTTGGAGAACTTCCAGCTGCTCACTATTATAACCCTGACGAGATGAGCTCCAAAGCTCGAGATGATTTTCTAAAATGGTACGCTTCAGAATTGGAAAAGAACACTGTTTTTGATATGCAGCGTGAAATAGTACAATATTGCACGACAGATGTCGACATTTTAAGAAAAGCCTGTCTCGAGTTTTGGAAGATTTTTACAGTTCAAAACGGTGTGGACCCATTTAGAGAAACTTGCACAATAGCCGGTTCGTGTATGACTGTATTTAGACGCAACTTTTTACAGGAGAACACTATAGGGATTATACCGCAAGGGGGTTATAGAATGGCTGATAAGCAATCGGCTATTGCAATAAAATGGCTTTTGTGGATTGAGCATGACGAAGGTATTCAAATTCAGCATGCTGGTAACGGTCGCGAAAAGCGGCTGGAAGAGAATATTCTAGTTGATGGTTACTGTGAAGATACTAAAACAGTTTATAATTTTCACGGCTGCTATTTTCACGGTTGCGACCGCTGCTATCCTGACCAAACTGCTGAACTATCGGGTTTGAAAAACGAGTCAATGTTTTTACGCCGTGAAAAAACTGTGGCCTGTGCAGCTAGAATCCGTTCTCTTGGTTATAATTTAATCGAGAGGTGGGAGTGCGATTTTAAAGACTTTTTAAAACGTAAGCCTCAAGCAGCTGAATTTGTTGCTAATCATGCAATCCAGAAAAGTATGCCTCTTAACCCACGCGATGCTTTTTTCGGAGGACGCACCAACGCCGTTAAACTTTATTATGAGGCTGGAGAGGATGAGGAAATTAAATATTTTGATGTTTGCTCTTTGTATCCTTATGTCAATAAGTATGGGAAATACCCCATCGGTCACCCTAAAATTTATGTTGGTGATCAAGCTTGCAGGCAATTAAAATTTAATTCAATCGAAGGCCTTATTAAAGCTACAGTTTTACCACCTTCACAACTGTATCATCCTGTCCTACCTCATAGGATACACGGTAAATTAATGTTCATTTTATGTAGAACTTGCGCAGCGGATATGAATCAAGGGGAATGCGCGCATAATAATGATGAACGAAAATTTACAGGAACCTACGTTGCCGACGAACTCCAAAAAGCTGTCGAGCTGGGTTACCAGATTTTAGAAATTCATGAGATCTGGGAATATCAGGTTGTCCAATACGACAAAAACAGTAAGAGTGGGGGTTTATTTTCAAAATACGTGGATACCTTTTTAAAACTAAAACAAGAATGTTGCGGTTGGCCGTCTTGGTGTGTTGACGATGAGTCAAAAGATCGTTATATTGACGAATATTTAGAAAAAGAAGGTATTCCTTTAGACAAAAACAATGTTTCTTTTAATGCTGGTTTACGCTATATAGCCAAATTAATTCTGAACTCTTTCTGGGGTAAATTAGCCCAGAGAGAAAATTTGAATCAGACGTCAATTATTTCGGATCCCTATGACTTATTTAAAATAATGACTGATCCTTCGGTCGAGGTCCAATCTCTCATTACTCCTGACGATAACGTAGTTATCGTAAATTGGTTAAGACCTGAGGAGGCTATAGTACCACTCAAAACTGTAAATGTCGTGTTGGCAGCCTATACGACTGCTGGAGCTCGGTTAGAACTTTATAAATATTTGGAGAAACTGGACAGACGGGTATTATATTTTGATACTGACTCGATATTTTTTACGCAAAAGTTAGGTGAATGGGAACCTTGTGTTGGCGACTACCTCGGTAACATGACGGACGAGATCGAGAAAGATTTTGGCCAGGGTAGTAAAATGAAAGAATTTGTAAGTGGAGGTCCGAAAAATTATGCTTATAAGGTTTTTTCGGTAAATAAAAATGAAGACACGTTTGTTTGTAAAGTCAAAGGGATAACAATAAATTATAAAAATTCTAAAAAGGTTAATTTTGACACGCAAAAAAATATGATTTTAAATAATCTCCAAGACACGTATGTCGAGACAGATCGGAAAATTGTTCGAACTTCCACATACGAAGTGCATTCTAAACCCGAAAGAAAAATTTATAGAGTACAGTATACCAAACGTCGTCGGATTGATGGCGGATACGATACACTTCCATATGGTTATAAACTATAGTAGAGTTGAAATTGTTCAGAGTTCTTAGATATCCTGCTTTTAGACTGTTTATTAAATGTTAGTATAAATAAATAAATAAGAATGAAAATTGTTGAAAAATAAATTTATATTGTGAATATATTACATTATATTTTATTGTTTGTATCATATCAAATAATTCAATAGCTCTAATCTTAACAAATCTGTTTTTGTAAATAGAATAGATAAAATTTAAAAACTATGTTCATTAAATCTTATGATTATTAGGCACATTTATTTTATATTAAATGTCTGTACCACGTCAAATAAATTAATTGATAATTTTAACAAATCTATTTTTTCAAAATAGCAATCATACAGTAATCTTATACAATTGAAACCGTTTACGTCAAAGGCAAAGAAAAGAAAAAAGTGTTGTCCTTCCTTGAAAAAAAACATTATAAATTTAGACGAGATTGAGTGTCCCTCGTTGACTTTTTTAAAGAAAAAAACAGCAGCTGTTCAGTGTTTACACCACAGTATTGAAAAACCAGTGTGTGCTCTAGAAAATGTTCTTATATTATCTAACTGGTTAAGAGAAAATGAACACTCTAGAAATACACAAAGCATTGCAGGCAATCCCGAGCCCGTGGAATGTGAATCGAGGTGTTGTTGCATCTGACCAATTACTTAAGCTCAGTAAAACATCAATTTTAAACCAAACTTTATGGATGAACTTTAAAATTTTCTTCATACCTTCACGCTTATTTATATATTTTTTAAAAGCATAAAAATATATAATTTACATTTTTGCAGACATATATTTTTCAAATTTCTAAATAACTATTTTATTAAAATTCGCAAACAATTATTTTCTGTAAATTCTATAATTTCAGAAAATATTTAGTAATATTAGATTTCAAACGTTAATTTGTTATCAATCCCAACATGTACAATTATTGGATTGCCAGAGGCAGTTTTTAAATTGCCCGAGGGTTTGTTAAATATTCTTTTAGCCTAATAAAGATACAAAGAGATTTTCACATTTTTCGATTTATGAACAAGTTGAAACTAGAAGTTTGTAATTTGGTAAAATATTAATTTTAAAACCAAACTTTATGGATAAATTTTAAAATTTCCTTCATACCTTCACGCTTAATTATATATTTTTTTTTAAATCATAAGAAATTATAATTTACATTTTTGCAGACATATATTTTTCAAATTTCTAAATAACTATTTTATTAAACTTTTATAACAAGAACTACACCTGTTACATTTAATTTTGTAAACTCTATTAAGTACATTTTTGTTGTTAGCTTAAAATCCTTAAACAGTATACAAGAAAAAATTATAAAACTGTAACAAGCAACTCTTTCTTTATTTTGACAAAATAAAAGTATTTATTTCAGAGCAGCCTTTTTTTCTCAATCTCGGCAATTTTAAGTCGGCAATGAAGATTTTCCAAGATTTTCAATCTTTGATAATAGTGATTTAAGCAAACGTTTTTTAAGAATGGATTTGGATATGTTTTTGGATGAAAAATTTTTGACAAAGTATAGACTGTTTTTAATTTATTTTATTTTTTGTTATAATAAATGATTTATGAATAAAACTTAACAGTTAAGTAGCATGCAAAAATTCAATTGTTATTTACTGAAAGGCCACATCTCTAACCAATATGCGAATAATTCAAATTCTTCTCCTTTCATATTTTGAAAACGAAACAATTTACAAAAAAGTGTTTTTGAATGTCAATAATGAAACATTTTGGAAAAAGAATAGATTGTTTTAACTTTAATAGAGATCACCATTTTGTAAATAAACTTACTAAAGGTAATATGGAAATTTCAGATTTCGCCGATAAAACTTCGTTTTTAAAAAAATTGTGTTATCTTTTGCAGCTTTCAAATGTTAACACGCATTTTGAATTTCATTTCATTTCATATTTACTTATGTTGAATTTCACAAAACACAACGAGTCATTAACGTAAACTTGTTAAATGTACAATTTGCTTTTTTCGAAATTATAGAATTTGCAGAAAACGTATTGTTTGCGGAGATTATATCTGATTAAAGCACAATATCAATAAAAATAAATGTTTTGAAATCTGAAGTATATTTTAGTCTGCAAAAATGTAAATATTTTTTTTATTATGATTAAAAAATAGACATTTAAGCGTGAAGTTATGAAGGAAATTTTAGATTTCATCGATAAAGTTTTGTTTTACAGTTTCTTTAAAAGTAAATTACAACAAACACCAGGAGATGAAACCTGCATGGCTGTATCACCAGTTACAGAATAGGCTATTATATGGCCTGAACTTGCTGAAGGAACGATGGAAATTTTTTTTATTTATAGAAGATGAATATGCGTAGGGCTACTATTTATATTACATTGCATTTATGTATAACAATAAAATATTGAAATTACAAATAAGGTTTTTACCTTTTTTTTTTTTTGTTTAATGAATGTGGGTCGTCATTGTGACGAAAAAAAAAGCAGACATCAGTGATTGTGAAAGAGTATGTCTTTTATTTTTTCATTATACTTAGTTTATGTGTAAGTGAAATTTTAATTATCGGTACTGCTTTAAGCAAACACTTTTTGGATTTTGGATATGTTTTTGGATGTTAATAATGAAAAAATTTTGGAAGAAGAATAGATCCTTTTCAATTTTTTTCCTAAAAAAGTGATTAGTTGTAGCTTTATAATTTTGAAACAGATTACCAGTTTCTAAATATTTTGCATGAACTTACCAAAGGTAATATGGAAAGTTTAGACTTCATTGATGAAACGTCGTTGTAAAATTTGTTTAATCTGGTGCAGCTTTCAAATGTCAACACGCCTTTTAAATTTTATTTCGTATTTACTTATGTGGAATTTCACAAAACACAACAAGTAATTAACGTAAGCATAATAAAATGGATGAAGAATTTTACTTTCAATGTTTATTTTGTGAACATTATCTGCAAGTACATCTCGCTACAACTCATTATCAAAATTTCCCTCGGTTTCTAAAAATTAGTGTACCTACGCTATTTTTGTAGTAAAATTTCTAAATAGCCAAACGATTTTAATTTAACCATGTTAGCAAATGTTAAGCTTATAAAGTAAATATTTAAAAACATAAACTAATAATTGTAATAGAATGTAAAAATACATGTCAAGAAGTCATACTAAATAGTGACATCGTTAAAAATTTTCCACAACAAGTAATTAACGTAAGATTGTTAAATGCACAATTTGTCTTTTTCGAAATTATAGAATTTACAGAAAATAATTGTTTGCGAATTTTAATAAAATAGTTATTTAGAAATTTGAAAAATATATGTCTGCAAAAATGTAAATTATATATTTTTATGATTTTAAAAAATATATAAATAAGCGTGAAGGTATGAAGAAAATTTTAAAGTTCATCCATAAAGTTTGGTTTAAAATTGATGTTTTACGTGGTCCGAAAAATTATGCTTATAAGGTTTTTTCGGTAAATAGAAATGAAGACACGTTTATTTGTAAAGTCAAAGGGATAACATTAAATTATAAAAATTCTAAAAAGGTAAAATGAAACGTCGTTTTAAAAATTTGTTTAATCTGGTGCAGCTTTCAAATGTCAACACGCCTTTTAAATTTTATTTCGTATTTACTTATGTGAAATTTCAGAAAACACAACAAGTAATTAACGTAAGATTGTTAAATGCATAATTTGTCTTTTTCGAAATTATAGAATTTACAGAAAATAATTGTTTGCGAGTTTTAATAAAATAGTTATTTAGAAATTTGAAAAATATATGTCTGCAAAAATGTAAATTATATATTTTTATGATTTTAAAAAATATATAAATAAGCGTGAAGGTATGAAGAAAATTTTAAATTTCATCCATAAAGTTTGGTTTAAAATTGATGTTTTACGTGGTCCGAAAAATTATGCTTATAAGGTTTTTTCGGTAATAAAAATGAAGACACGTTTATTTGTAAAGTCAAAGGGATAACATTAAATTATAAAAATTCTAAAAAGGTAAAATGAAACGTCGTTTTAAAAATTTGTTTAATCTGGTGCAGCTTTCAAATGTCAACACGCCTTTTAAATTTTATTTCGTATTTACTTATGTGAAATTTCAGAAAACACAACAAGTAATTAACGTAAGATTGTTAAATGCATAATTTGTCTTTTTCGAAATTATAGAATTTACAGAAAATAATTGTTTGCGAGTTTTAATAAAATAGTTATTTAGAAATTTGAAAAATATATGTCTGCAAAAATGTAAATTATATATTTTTATGATTTTAAAAAATATATAAATAAGCGTGAAGGTATGAAGAAAATTTTAAATTTCATCCATAAAGTTTGGTTTAAAATTGATGTTTTACGTGGTCCGAAAAATTATGCTTATAAGGTTTTTTCGGTAATAAAAATGAAGACACGTTTATTTGTAAAGTCAAAGGGATAACATTAAATTATAAAAATTCTAAAAAGGTAAAATGAAACGTCGTTTTAAAAATTTGTTTAATCTGGTGCAGCTTTCAAATGTCAATACGCTTTTTAAATTTTATTTCGTATTTACTTATGTGAAATTTCAGAAAACACAACAAGTAATTAACGTAAGATTGTTAAATGCACAATTTGTCTTTTTCGAAATTATAGAATTTACAGAAAATAATTGTTTGCGAGTTTTAATAAAATAGTTATTTAGAAATTTGAAAAATATATGTCTGCAAAAATGTAAATTATATATTTTTATGATTTTAAAAAATATATAAATAAGCGTGAAGGTATGAAGAAAATTTTAAATTTCATCCATAAAGTTTGGTTTAAAATTGATGTTTTACGTGGTCCGAAAAATTATGCTTATAAGGTTTTTTCGGTAATAAAAATGAAGACACGTTTATTTGTAAAGTCAAAGGGATAACATTAAATTATAAAAATTCTAAAAAGGTAAAATGAAACGTCGTTTTAAAAATTTGTTTAATCTGGTGCAGCTTTCAAATGTCAATACGCCTTTTAAATTTTATTTCGTATTTACTTATGTGAAATTTCAGAAAACACAACAAGTAATTAACGTAAGATTGTTAAATGCATAATTTGTAGTTTTCGAAATTATAGGTTAAAATAAATTATTTCACACTCTATAAAATCCACTTTATGAGACTTAATCAAGTATCGAGGTAAACCATGTTGTGCTAAAAATAGAAAGGACTAAACGTTTTAATGTTGGTATAAATAACAAAGAAGAAAGGTTGCTGAAAATTTATATTGTGATTGCATTACATTACATTTTATTGTTTGTAACATATCAAATAATTCAATGTCACCAATTTTAATAAATCTGTTTTTGTAAATTGTGTTTATGTTTGAAATTATATGAAAGTAATATTTACATTGTTACAACTCGAGTCTCAAAATTGTTGTATCTGCAACAGTCTTTCATATTTACATGTTTACAACTCGAGTCGTTTTCTGAAATTATAGAATTTACAGAAAATAATTGTTTGCGAATTTTATACGCAATTAAAGTACAATTTTAATAAAATAGTTATTTAGAAATTTGAAAAATATACGTCTGCAAAAATGTAAATTATATATTTTTATGATTTTAAAAAATATATATAATTAAGCGTGAAGGTATGAAGAAAATTTTAAAGTTCATCTATAAAGTTTGGTTTAAAATTGATGTTTTACCAAAATACAAACTTCTAGTTTCAGATTGTTAATAAATCGAAATATGTGAAAATCTCTTTGTATGGTTATTAAGCGAAAAGAATATTTAACAAACCCCGAGCAATTTAGAAACTGCCTCTGGCAATACAATACAATGTACATGTTGGGTTTGATAACAAATAAACGTTTGAAATCTAATATTCTGCCAGGAAATTCTTTAAGAGTTACGTTAAATTAAAAATCAATTATTTCACATTCTATAAAATCAACTTTATGAATTGAATGCTATTATTATACTAAATAGTGACTAAACGATTTTTGGCGTCATGAGTCGCTATAGGAATACTAACATTAAAAATAATGTTACCTCTTACTACATTGTCAAATTTCGATGGCTGAATGTTGTATCTGTAGCTGAATTTGGTATCAATCATTGCAATTAGTTTGAACAAAGAAGCGAGATAAAATCACGTTAATTTTAAGATATGTTAGTTTTCTTAAACGATTATCCCTTCTATCAATTTAAAACTTTCAATTTTAATTCAAAATATTGCAAAGATTTATTTCAAACGTTTGTTGTTATTTCTGTTTATTGTATTTAAATTTAAAAAATTTCAAAAATTTTAATTTCTATAGCTACTTACGTCTACTTACTAATTCGTATGTTGTCTGTTGAAAATTTTGAAATGTTAGTAAAAATACATGTCAAGAAGTCATACTAAATAGTGAAATCGTTAAAAATTTTCCATGTTGAAATAGCCCGAGGCTTTTTAAATTTTTCTGACAATATTAAAATATGCAGGTAAAAGGATTTATTATGTAAATTTTTCAATAACTTTAAATAATTAAGACCAAGAAGTCATACTAAATAGTGAAATCGTTAAAAATTTTCCAAGTTTAAATTTTTAGCTTTTGGACGATATGAAAGTATGCAGGTGAAATGTAAAAAAAAATTCACTTGAACCAATTAATACAAATAAGTAGCTTATGCTATTTTTGTAGTAGAATTCCTATAGAGTGACACTAAATTGTTAAATTGGCTTTGGTTTAACAGTTTACCTAACGTTAAGCGTCATACACGGAAGTACAGCCAGCATGGAATTTTAGTTGAAAATCAAGGAAAATTATAAGATTAGATGTTAATCTACCCGAAATTAATTGGATAACACTTTATTAGATTTTTGATATGATGCTTGTTTATATTTTTTGTACCTAGGGGCGGTGTTGTCATACACTGAAGTACAGCCAGCATGGAATTTTAGTTGAAAATCAAGGAAAATTATAAGATTAGATGTTAATCTACCCGAAATTAATTGGATAACACTTTATTAGATTTTTGATATGATCCTTGTTTATATTTTTTGTACCTAGGGGCGGTGTTCTTGTGACGAAAATTCGCTGACGTAAGTTTGAAGTCACTTACGTGACGTTGATTGGAATGCAATTAACCTTGGGAATGCAATTAGCCATTGGAATGCAATTAGACATTAAAATGCAATTAGACATGTAATTAGGCTCAGGGTGATGACTAAGTGGTACCCCTGTTCTACTAGTACGCTTATCACGCTATATCACGCTTATACCGGTTAATCAATTGTTTACCCGATCAACAGAGATCCATCCATGTTAATGTGCTCACCAGATGACAAATAACAAATAGTCACGCCGAATTATTTAGATTTCAAGTACAGCAGCTAACTGTTCTCGGCAGTCTTAATAAACTCTCCTGAGCTCAACAACAATGCCAACAATCAACAACTGCGTAAATAATAAATCATCAACAGTAGCCTGCGGCTACAAACCTACAACACCATTGCTATAAATTTACCGCCGCTTTTACACAGATATGTGTAGATTATTATCAATAAACAATTAAATACATCACACACAATATATTTGCATAGCAAAACAACACAAATTGAAACGTTTCTTCCGACTAACTGACTGCCCCTCGTATTTAATCACTGGCATCTCGCTGCTCACCCGTTCACGAGTGTTCTACATTTCCCATAAACAATGGAACGTAACTGTTTTGTACATCAATTAAACCCATGTCTAGGAATGTAGATAAAAGCAGGATTTATTCATTAAATTTACAAAAACTTAATGCAAATAAAAAGTGCAAACTAATAAAGCAATTAGTTGTCCGAAAAAAACATATTCAACACAATGAAAATAACCGACTGGAAAAATCCATTTTGTAAGAATATACAAAAGCAAACTATTTTAATACACATCGTCCATCAAAATTGTGTCATTTCATATTTAACCGAGTACAAGAAATGGAATATAAATGTGCATTTTATATTCTCAGGCTTGTCGGCAATTCAAATGCATGAAATATACTCCCTGAAAGCGCTAAACACATGTAATTTATGAAAGGAAAGTAGGTGCAGCGCTTGCGGTACACCTTAAATTTTAAACTGAAACGCTGACTGAGCTGGACTGAGTTGAGCATTACTCTCAGGAATGAACGTGGATAATAACTTCAGATTAACACGACCTGATGAGATATATTCAGGAATTATTGTGCGTCTGAGAGTCAAAAAACCCTCATTATTTCTAATTTTCTTTATTTATTAGGTTCCTTTGGAACCCGAACGCTAAAATTCGTTTTCCTCTTGTTTCATTAAAAGGATTTGACGGGAGGCCTTTTTTCTACAGAATCCTAACACCCCAAATGTTAAGCTGCCGTTGGAAACAAATAAAATCTTATTTGTTTGTCAACCGGGCTGTGTTTCGATAAACTCGATTCAATGTTCTGCCCTTTCGCACAGTTCCGGACAATTGCCCTATATTTTCTTCTAAATAAGATAAAATCCTGCAATCTGGTTTGCGCTGAGCCGATTTTTTTCTTCCGATACTTGATTTCGTTGAGAATCATTCCACTTCCGAAATGGGAATACATTTATCTGGGATTTTTTTACAAAAAAAACAGGGCTTGAATTAAGCTTAAAATAAAAATTGTGTAATCTCCACTCTTTCGTACTTTAGCTATTATGTCAGAGAAAATCGATAGCAAAAAATACCTAATGAGAGATAGCTTCTGCTCCCAACGGGGTTTTTCGAGTGCGAAAAAAAGGAAATCTCCTTCGAAAGTGTGTAGAAAGCAAAGAAAACCTAATCAATCATGTGGCATCATACATGAAAAGCTTTAGGAGCTTTTACTCCTTTAAGTTTGTGCCTTGAATGCTTTGAACTAGAAATACACAATAAATAATCCCCTGTCGTCAAGTTCTTTTTATGATTATTCCTGAAACTTGGATGATTGAAGGGGTTTGTTTGCCTGAGCAGAACTAAAGAGTTACAAGAAAGTTCCAAGTTGCTATAAAAGTGAACCTTCAAAGGCGAACGTGTATTCTCAAAGATCGAACCCGACCGACGGACGACGTCTCTGTTAACGTATCGACCTTTCCACGTTACGTAAAACTGGGTATATATTTGACGTTAAAACAAACTTTAGCAAATGCGAACACGCCGAAGTCTTTTCTAGAAGCCAAAGCTTTCATCTAACGGAAATTTAAAAATAGAAGCCACTGATAGGTAATAAAATATAGACATCCCGGTTGAAGCAAAGACCTGACAGATAGAAAATTGAGTTTGTTAAGAGTTGAGATAGGCAGAACAGGAAGATAAAAGGGAAACGAAATAAGTATAGAAGAAGTAAATCCACAAAGTGTGATGTTATAAGCCATTAATGTCAGGCAAAAACCTTCTTGAATTTATACGGTAACGCCTCGGTTGTTCCAGAGACGTACTAAAGGTATTTAATTAAAGGTGAATAATAGAAGTGTATGTTAGAAGATATTGTAGTTAATTGTTCAATAACCTGTTTTTGTTTACAAATTGATAACATATGATTCTTATATTAAGTAACTTTGTATAGTGTCCGGGAAAAAACTAAGTTTACAATTTCGAGTGCGTAAAGTCTTCAGTGCAGCGAATCGTAATTTCATTTCACAAATATTGTTGCGTAACAACTGTCTTGTTACTGTTACAAAGGAAAAACAAGCGTCCTAATTTTGGCAAAACGCGTTGAAGCGTATATGCTGAACGGTAGTAAGGATCTGGCGGTCCTATTTTATGGCCGCGTAGATCCCCTTTTTCCTCCTAGGGTTGGTGTCAATTGCTTCTCCCAAGTACCGCGGCCTAAGAGGCACATTTTGCCTCCAGTCATAACCCTTTCGGCCTCACAGTGATAGTCCTGTACCTTCAACAAGCCCAGGACATTGTCCATGGAGATTTTCCTGATCATTTGGGGTTCCAGTTCTGGTACTCCAAAGTGTCTTAATCTGCGGGTCTTTAGTACCCCACAGTAGCATACACAGTGAAGGGATGTGTCATCGTCCTTTTACCAAAACCTGCAGCGCGGGTTTTGTGCAAGTCCTATTGTTTGTAGGTGTTTGTTTATACATCATGGTATATTATTTGTGTATAATGGGGTGTCTAGTGTATCTATCAGGGATAGTACCTCAGCACTCAAGGCGGACGGACCTATATAGGTCGCTAAGGGGCTTTGGGCCCGATGGATATGCTACTCTCACTTATGGCTCCAAGAAGCTGCACCAAACGCAGCGGCCACACTCCGGCAAACTGCGTCGTCCCGCAGGCTAAACTAGGGAAGGGGCTAAACAGGGCAGCTAGCAGAGGAAAGTCAAGTATTGGCCTGTTTAGTTGGACTTGATTAAGGAGAGGATTAGGTCCTATATACGGCGGCGGAAGATTCAATAATAATAGAACAACGGCGGCGTATAAAATCCTCAAAAGTAGGACTACTCACCATTCACCAACACGCACTGGCCAGCGCGGTGAATTAACGGCTAAAATCCCCCAACAATATGAAGAATATGAAACGAAAATGGCCCTCAGTTCCCCGCAACCCGCTGATTCCCGATTCCGGTGGCGATTGGAGACATGGACGGCGAGTAGACCCAAGTAGCACAAAATATTGCTATTATATGAATCAAATATCATTATAATATTTGTGAACTTTAAATATTATTATAATATAACATATATTAAACTAATATTTAAACTTGCTGTATAGCAAATATTTGTAAGTAATATTAAGTCATCGTTAATAGAATATTTTTCCACAATATTATCAACCAAAGTTGTAGAAAATATTATCTAAATATTACGCGCTGCTGTATGACAAATATTAGTTTCAAATATCAGAAAAATATTACTTACATCTTTTTTCAAAATATTACTATGATAAGGTAAACCAAATATTATTTAAATATTAATAACCAATATGAAATTAATATTAAAAGGTAATATTTAAGCAACATCACTCAGACATTTTTGTATAATATTACGGTGTTGAGATTTACATAATGTTATTTAAATATTATTACATAATATTTAACCAATATTTGCAGGTAATATTGAAAAAACATAACTTTGACATTTTCAGATAATATTACGCTGTCAAGATTTACAGAATGTTATTTAAATATTATTAGATAATATTTAACCAATATTTGTAGGTAATATGGAAAAAACATATCGTTGACATTTTCAGATAATATTAGGCTGTTGAGATTTACACAATGTTATTTAAATATTATAACACAATATTTAACCAATATTTGCAGGTAATATTGAAAAAACATAACTTTGACATTTTCAGATAATATTACGCTGTCAAGATTTACAGAATGTTATTTAAATATTATTAGATAATATTTAATCAATATTTGTAGGTAATATGGAAAAAACATATCGTTGACATTTTCAGATAATATTAGGCTGTTGATATTTACAAAATATTATTTATATATTATTACATAATATTTAACCAATATTTGCAGGTAATATTGAAAAAACATAACTTTGACATTTTCAGATAATATTACGCTGTCAAGATTTACAAAATGTTATTTAAGTATTATTAGATAATATTTAACCAATATTTGTAGGTAATATGGAAAAAACATATCGTTGACATTTTCAGATAATATCACGCTGTTGAGATTTACAAAATGTTATTTAAATATTATTACATAATAATTGACCAATATTTGCAGGTAATATTGAAAAAACATAACTTTTACATGTTCAGATAATATTACTCAGTTCAGATTTGCAAAATGTTATTTAAATATTGTTGCATAATATTTAACCGATATTTGCAGGTAATATTAAAAAAACATAACTTTGACATTTTCAGATAATATTACGCTGTTGAGAATATACAAATTGTTTTTTTTTAAATATTAATACATAAAATTTAACCCATATTTGCAGGTAACATTTTAAATATTGGAATGAGGATGTTTACTGATGAATTAAAAGACACAAGGGTCAGTTCCTCATGTTAATGTATCATTTCTTGCTTGCAGTACTTGGTGTACTGGTTTTAGAATCTTGATTTAAAAATAAAAATAAAACAAATACATTTCATATTATGGATTTTTCCCATGGCTAATTTTTCCTCTTTATTTTTTGCCTTGAACTGTTTTGCTTAAATTTTTCGTAGATGTTTTTCTTTGATTATTTAAACTAGATTCTAAAAATTTAAAGCCGTCCCGTTTATTCTACCGTATTAATTTCATAGTTTTGTCATTTTGAGGAAATTTATTTCAGGAATACTACTGGGTGGTAGTAATTTTATAAAAAATCTGTTTATGTACTGGTAATACGAAAGGTAGTTAAAAGAGATATTGGTCGGCTACGTTTCGAAGCATCGATGTCGGTTTTATGTAATTCTAGTACCTGGTGTATTTACTTTTCTGCCAATGGCCATCTTTGTCTACTGGATGGCTTGGTTTTAGAAAAGATAAGGTTAATATTTGTTGAAATATTTAGCTTATTTTTGTTAAATATTACAAAGAAATATTAGTTGTATATTAGGCTGTTATATGCGTACAGAGAAACAGTAGTAGAGCGAAAAGTTCTAATACAATAAGGAACGGAAAACCCACATAAATAAAAAAAGTTTTTTTTATCTTGCTAAACAAAAATTGATTTTCTTTAAAATTATTTTCTTTAAATTTTTAAAACCAAAATTTATAATTGGCTAAATAAAGAGATGAAACTAAATAGCTTTATATTCTTATTTATAATTAAATCAATATTTACAAATGCAATTTGTGAAAGTTAGTTTTAAGGAAAATAATTTTTATAAAATACAATGGAGTGCGTGAAGAAGTTTGCAACTGGAAACGTAGGCATGATTATTTATTATAATATTCTTTTTAGTGTAGTGGAGTTAGTCTATTAAGAAACGAGATATAATATTATTGCTGGGCGTATTTTATTACACGATTTTGATATCATGTAGATGCTAGGATGCTTTTTAATGATAGAACAAAAAATAACCTTCTGAAAATATTTAAGATAATGTATGATTCAAATACAATCGCCTAGCAATATCCCTGGCCTACCTGAGCAGAAAAAAGGCTTTTACTTTTGGAAATGTTTCTAGGAAATTTCAGTTTTGGTCACAAAGTACCTGTTTACTCCCTACCTTTGCGGGTGGTGATTTAATCTACGGGGCTATGTTTTTGCGAATAACTTACAAGTGAACTAGTGCTGCGAATAGGTAACTAGCGAGCAGAGTTCCTTCCCATAAGTGATAATTTGTTTTCTCGTTAGCGTTACATCTTTAAATAAGGTAAGTTAAGTTTACATTTTTTAGTAGTTTTGGTGTACCTATTTATTTATTTTTATATTTATAGGTCGAGATTCTCCATTTGGCAGGCGGTGAAAGCGCACATATTCCTACAAATGACCAAGTTATTGGCCAACGAAATGACTTTGCGATATTCCAGAATTTGCAATACGGGAAATTGCCATTTTGCCATTTGCACATTTTTAAAGCTATTGTTTGTAAGTATTTTGCTAGATTTTCTTAATCTGTTAACTAAAACAGCTTGTAGTTTTAGCTGTTACACGCAGACGTTTCGTAAGCACATCCGACACGAAAATGAAAAAGTCAGTGTAGGCATTCCTGGTCACTTCCAAAAAGGTTGGTCTCATTTATTCATAAGTTATTCAGAATTTCTTCACTTACATGTACAATTCCCTACCCAAGTTCATTTTTTTACTATGAATGTCGGAATGTAAGAAGAATGTGTCACGTAACTTTGTGAAACCATGCCCGAAAATAAACTAATTAATAGTTAATACTCGCGTACACAGTTAACTATATTATATTTTAATTTTCAGTGACACCACGGTTACGGACAGAGGCACGGGGAGATATATGTCAATTAATTGTAAATGTATATATAATGTAAAAAATGTATGTATAATAAACTACCAGGAAGGACGTTTTTGTTTTTTTAACATTGTGTGTACTTTATTTTCAAACACCATTAAACAAATATTTTTGACCAATATCATATAAATATTTAAAAAAAATATTAAGAAAATATTTTGAACAAATATTGTATACATCTTTAAATAAATATTATAGAAATGTTTTCTTCTAATATTAACGTAATATAAAAAAATGTTACATACAATATTTCCACAATGTAGTTTTAAAATATTAAAATAATATTTTCAAACATCATTAAACAAATATTTTTGACAAATATCATATAAATATATTTTTCAAATATTTAGCCAACATTTAGGTCAAATATTGTAAACATCTTTAAATTAATGTTTTAGAAATGTTTCTTTTGAATATTAACGTAATATAAAAAAGTGTTACATTTAATATTTCTACAATGTAGTATTGAAATATTTAAATAATATTTTCAAACACCATTAAACAAATATTTTTGACAAATATCATATAAATATATTTTTCAAATATTTAGCCAACATTTAGGTCAAATATTGTAAGCATCTTTAAATTAATGTTGTAGAAATGTTTCTTTTGAATATTAACGTAATATAAAAAAGTGTTACATTTAATATTTCTACAATGTAGTTTTGAAATATTAAAATAATATTTTCAAACACCATTAAACAAATATTTTTGACAAATATCATATAAATATATTTTTCAAATATTTAGCCAACATTTAGGTCAAATATTGTAAGCATCTTTAAATTAATGTTTTAGAAATGTTTCTTTTGAATATTAACGTAATATAAAGAAGTGTTACATTTAATATTTCTACAATGTAGTTTTGAAATATTTAAATAATATTTTGTGCTACTGGGGGAGGGTGCGAAAAATCCCCGGGTTAAGGCAGGCTACCAAAAAAGACGACTACAAATCGCAACCTATAATTGTAGAACGTTAGCATCAGAACATAAATTGCTCGAAATGGAGCAGGAAATGTCTAAAATAAACTGGGACGTCATCGGATTAAGTGAAGTCAGAAAAAGAGGTGAAAAGCAAATTAGACTTAAATCAGGGCATATATTGTACTATAAAGGTGACGAAGACTCCTCTAACAGAGGAACCGGATTCTTTATAAACAAAACGCAAGTAAAAAATATAATTGATCTAAAAAGTATCTCTACTAGAGTTATTTACGTGACACTAAAGTTGACAACACGGTATAGTGTAAAAATTATCCAAGTATACGCACCGACCGCAGAGAGTGAAGAGGAAGAAGTAGAAGAGTTCTATGATGACATAGTTAAAGCCATCGAGGAAATAACAACACAGTACTTACTAATCATCGGCGATTTAAACGCAAAACTTTGCAAAAAAACCGACGTGACCGAAAATGCGATAGGTGAACATGGAATTGGACATAGAAATGAAAGAGGAGAGACATTATTAAACTTCCTCATGCAACAAAATCTATATGCAATGAATTCTTTCTTCCAAAAGAAACCTAATAGAAAATAAACCTGGATAAGCCCGGATGGTAAAACAAGAAACGAAATAGATTATATTATTACGAATAAGAAGAACATTATACAAGACGGGTTAGTCTTGAATAATTTCTCAACCGGGAGCGACCAAAGAATGGTAAGAGCAAGAGTGGTGATAAATACAAAAAAGGAACGTCAATAGATGATAAATAAAAATGTTATACCAAAAGTAGACTTTATAGAACAAAACGCAAAGTACAAGGAAATTATAGAAGACACACTGAAAAACTTGAATCCCGACAATATGACCTGAAATGACTTAAATGATAGAATAGTAAATACTGTGAAAAAGGCTCTGGAAAAATGTAGCATAAAACAAAACGTTTCGAAAAATGAGAAAATAGGAGAAAGCACAAAGAAGCTTATGGAACAAAGAAGAAAAATGAAGATAGAACGAAATACTAACTCAGATGCATACCGAAGCCTAAACAGAAGAATATCAAAAGAGATAAGGAAAGATATAAGAAAATACAACACCAAGGAAATTATGGAAATTATAGAAAACAATAAAAATTTGAAGATCTTAAAATCAAAATTAGAAAATGGAAGAAGCGAGATAGTCAAGCTAAGAGATAAAAATGGGATAGTAAAAACAAATAAAAAAGAAATTCTGGAAATAACAGCGGAATACTACCAGAACTTATACACTAGCAAAAAAGAGCCGCAGAATGAACAAGGATTGGAACAACAAATAATTTTAATTAATCAAGGATCAGAAGAAGTTTCAAATATTACAAGAGAAGAAATCGGTAAAGCCTTAAATGAGATGAAAAACAACCGTTCACCAGGGGAAGATGGAATAACAAGTGAAGCAATAAAAGCAGGCGGACAAGAACTGCTGAGAGAAATACAGAGGCTATTCAACAAATGTCTGGAGGATGGAGAAATACCTAGACAATGGGATAATGCTATAATGATACTATTGCATAAGAAAGGCGATATATCAAAACTAGACAACTATAGACCTATAAGTCTATTGGCCCACATATATAAATTGTTCACTAAAATTATAACGAGACGCCTAACTTCCAAATTGGATTTCTATCAACCCAGAGAACAAGCAGGCTTCAGATCTGGTTTCGGCACAAACGACCACCTACAGACGTTAAAAACGCCCATAGAGAAGTGCATTGAATATAATAAACCTCTAGTGCTAACATTTGTAGATTATGAGAAGGCGTTTGATTCTGTGGAGGTATGGGCAATATTAAATGCATTAAAAGAATGTCGTATAGACTATTATAGATATACTAGAATCATAGAACAGGTATACTAAAACGCCACCTCAAAAGTTAAATTACATGAAAACACAAATCCGATCAAATTAGAAAGAGGTGTGAGACAAGACGATACGATCTCACCTGAATTGTTTACAGCAGCCCTGAAATACATCTTCAAAAAACTGACATGGGATACAAAAGGCTTAAACATAAATGGCAAAAGGTTAAACCATCTAAGGTTCGCGGACGACATAGTATTGATCTCAGAAGACCTAGGAGAAACAAAAGAAATGCTAGATCAACTAAATAATGAGTCAGAACAGATCGGACTTAAAATCAATGTACAAAAAACAAACATAATGACAAATTTGGTTTTAAGTGGAAATATAAAAATAGGAGACGACGCTATAAAATTAGTGGAAAAATATAAATATCTGGGACACGAAATAAAAATATCCCGAGACAACCAAACAGGCGAAATAAACCGACGCATTATTAGCTTGGCATGGGCGGCATTTGAAAGGCTGTCATATACTTAAAAGCACGATACCCGTATGCATGAAGAGGAAGGTATGGGAACAAAGTGTAATGCCTGTCATGACATACGGGGCGGAAACCCTTACTCTAACACAGAAAACAGCAAGAAAGTTAAAAGTGGCCCAAAGAAGTATGGAGAGGGCAATGTTAGGGATAAGTTTAGTAGATCGAAAGACAAACAAATGGATAAGGCAACAAACTAAAGTATCCGATGTAATAGAAAGAATAGCCAAACAAAAGTGGAATTGGGCAGGACACGTGGCAAGGATGACCGATGAGAGATGGACATCAAGAACAATGCAGTGGAGATCACGTGATTCAAAAAGAAGTAGAGGGAGACCGCCTACAAGGTGGTCAGATGATATTAAGAGAGTGGCAGGGAATTGGCAACAAGTGGCACAAAATAGAAGAAGATGGAAAGACCAAGGGGAGGCCTATATCCAGCAGTGGATGAGAACGGCTGTTTGATGATGTTATTATTTGTGAAATAATCTATTTATATACCACTCGTAATTGGAAAATTACTCAAACTTTCTACGTAGCAACGCGGGTTACCCAGGGATAATTTTCTAGCAAAACTAACACGCGGTGTTGTTAATAAAACAACATTTTTTTAAATGTTTCCTAATTTGACAGATACTGTGATTTTTTATCACTTCATGTTGCCACCTACTGTGACATCAAATATTTACCACTCTGTTAACTCGTTTTGGAGTAAATGGGCTTTAAAGCCAAAATTAAAAAAAAAAGCTTATACCGGCTATAACTTTAAAGTGAGAGAGTTCGTAGAAACTATGAACTATGAACTATATGAATTTATCTGTTTTTAAAATTTCTTTCGTCATTTTTAAACAACCACTCGTTGAGTTCCTAGACGCCCAAAAGTTGTATTTCCATCAAAATCATGAAATATGTTTTTTCATAATCACACAATAAATTAAAACCAATGGAATTTTATTATTAATACTCGATGTATTTCAAATACTTCAAATATGCGAAGACGATCTCCTATCAAAGTCATAAAAATCAGGAACTCTCATGAAAATTCATATTTCAAATTGACACTACACGAATAAAAGAAGCTCTTGTTTAAAGCAATTTTTACAGCAAGATATCTAAGATAAGAACTTCAACTTTAACCTCAATTACATAAATGAGTTTCCGAGAAGCAAGAACGCTAATGTTTTTCTAAAAGAGCGGCTTTATGTCCGACCTTTTTCCGCAGTGAATCGCACAGTACTGAATTCGTATTGCTGCAATTTTTAATATTTTAGTTAGATCTCCTTGAAATGCTGAAAGAAAAAAAATTTATGTGAGATCAGATACAAAATTATGGTTGTATTGTATTACAGAGTGTATCAAATTAATCATCCTAGCCATATTATTAACTTGTTTTATTATTCGATCTACAGATCTGGTTAAATTTTAAATGAAATGTAACTTTTTATGCTGATTAAGATACCGTATATAAAAATACAATTGAACGTCGCCTTTTCCAGTTATTCCACAATATAGATTTTTTTCTATTAATGTAACACTTTGTATATTTGTGAATATTTTGAAAGAAATTTAAATTCTGAATATAAAAGTTTCCATACGGTAGTAAGCTAATGAGGATAATAAAAAATGAGCAAAACACTTCGTCTGGAGTTTCCAATACTTTAGAAATTAATCGTCATGTCCCATATGTCAAAAGCATGTTTGTATGAAGGGTTTGTACGAAAAAAGTGACTTGTAAGATCGCACCAATGCCGCAACTACACCGAATTTGCTAGTTTTCTTAGGAGAAAAAAAAATCTTTCCTTACATTTATGAAAACCAAAAACGGAAAAACAAATTCGGCTTCGAACATTTGGTGGGAGGGGAAAATCAACCACCCAAAATTATGCCGAATTAAAAATTTAGTTGCGAATCTTATTCTACTATCACTTTCACTCATGAGCAATTTACCTTAAATAGAAAATTATCACCCTTCTCGGTTATTAAATAAATGGGCATGAATTTACGACTTTCAAAAATTCACAGAAGGCGGCACAGAGAAATAAGTGGTCTGGGACACTAACCAAATTGTAGTTTATCCCTAATTAGTAAAACCTACAGAATAAAAAAAAATCGTGTGACCAGCTTTTGGGCAATATTATTTTGAAAATGACAGAATTCACAGTTTAAAGAGTTCCAAAACTTGTTCTAGCTTTGTAACATTATTTACTTTTAGAGCATTTAAAATATCAAATTTCATCCCGATCTGATGACTCGTTTTTGAGTAAATAGGCGTCCAAACCAAAAATCCCAAAAATTCATAGAAGGCGTCACAGACGAATTAGTGGGGTGGGATACGAACTCAATTGTAGCTCATCTTTACCTCTATGAGCCGTAACAAATTTAAAAAAACGTGTATCTAGTATTTGAACAATGTATTTTAATTAATTTTTAAAATTTAGAAATTAGTTTTACTTTACTATTTTTATGCGTTTAAAAGTTCTCGTACATAATTAAATAATATGGTACCCTCCTAGAGCTACTACAATATCAAATTTGATTCCGATCTATTAATTGTTTTTGAGTAATAGGACGGTAAAATAAGAATTTTCAAAAAATCGTCGCAGCTACCATTTTCAAGCTAAAAGGTTCGCAAGAAAGCATTCGTTTTGCTATTAGTTCTTCTATATGCCGGTTCTTACATTACAAAAAAATCGTATTCAGAAATAGTGCTACTAAAAAACATACCTAACTTCCCCTACCGTTTTCAAGTTTTTCTTTTAACTTATTTCCCTTATGAACTTTTGTTATACCTCTACATTCCAAAGCTCATTGAAATCGGAACATCGTTTGCAACGAGTTTAAAAGTTATAGTACACACACACACACTCATACCCAACCACTCACCCACAGACCTTTTTAAAAATCCATTTTTTTGGGTTCGTGAAGGCCCAAAACATGCATTTACGTCAAAATTTCAAATTTAAAAATTTTCCCTACACATAGGAAAAGTATAGAAAAGTCATTCGTGAGTAACAATTATTTATGCCATTAACCAGTGCAGTGCTGCCAACTTTTTATTCAGAAATATCCCTAAAGTATTGAAAATTATACCGTAGTTTATTAGATTTTTGACATTTACATTGTTTATCATAAGGAAGCGATTTTTTTGGTAGGGGGCTACTGGAAGGATATACATTTTTTTTGAAAAGGGCCACTTTTAGGTCTGTTGAGTTACTTTATTTTATTAATATTAATAAATTGAAAAATTAAAAAATGGCCCAAATATCTCAAGGTAACCAAGAAAATTAAAGAAATGAGAAAACATTTATTAATGTACATATACAGTGAATTTCAATTTAGGTGGAACATTACAGTTTAGCACGGAAAATATGAAATAATTGTATATTATGTCCTTAATTTATTACTTGCAATGACCCTAAATTGAAAAGTAACATTTTTTACATTACCTGATGGCAATTTATACAAATTTAATACTAATAAGGCTTTAAATAAATTACTTAATAATAGTCAAGATAGTATTGCAGTGATATTACCGGTTGCAAAACCGATGCACAGGTGTCGCCATGGCGCAGTGGTTTGTATGCTAGGGGTTATGAGTTCAAACCCGCTTGTTTTGTTTTGTAATTACGGTAAAAAGACAATCAGGCTTATATTATTTTATTTAAAACGGATAATTCTTATTCTTCAATGTTACATAACAACATTAGTCGGGTGAAAGGGAGCAAGTTAACTATGTACTTTGTAAAAATCCCTTAGTACCTAAATGGGTTAAAAATTACCTAAAAGGAGGAATTTGCTAGAGTTGGCAACACTGCATTTAACAACAAATATATTGCAATGATATGCGTGTGCTTGTACTGTAGCAACCTGGTTGTATTATTTTATTAGTAACTTAGCGACTTGGTTGCTATGTACATTAATATAAAAACAATTTCATCTAAATTATTTGTAACGTGAAAACTTCATTAAAACTTTCTCCTCCAAAATATCGTTTTATTTTACAACTACGACCCAAACATTACATTATTGTTGTAAAGTGAAAACTCCATTAAACTTTCTCCTTAAAATCAGTGTTTTATTTCCAACTCCGAACCAAACATTACAGTACCTACTAGAAAACAATTCCCTAAATGCCCGCAATTCCCGCAATTCTAAATTATATTTCCTATGAGACTCTTTATTAACTTTCTCAGGGTCGTTATTTAGCTTGTAAGACAAGTTATTAATAAATAAATTTGAGATAGGATAAACACAAAACAATATCAACGTTACAAAAAAAAAGGTTTTATTTAATAAATCAATTTTCTAATGAAATTTGCGAAAAATCCAATAAATTTTACTAAATACTATCGTCCTTTAAAAAGAGAACACTTATCTTAACGTCTCCTTATTGGGATATCCTTCACTCGAGCAAACGATGAATGTCCAACTTCTACTTCACTAGTTTGCAGGTTCCTCAAGTAACCACAAACACTCGCCTTTAGTTTGAATCTTCCTCTGGTCTGTTTTATATTATTTTAAACTTGGTTTTACCACCATCACAACTGGAAAAACTTTCTGGATCGGTTTATACTTGTTATTCTTCTGGACTTTTCACAAATCGTTGATAATTAGTTGTATTTTCTTCTTTTATATTCACAATCACTTTTATATTACTTTTTAAACTCGTATTTCCTCTTTATTCATCCAGAGGATATAAAATTCTCTGTCTTTGTTTACAAAGACGAGTCGTAACTAACTAAACAAATTTTCCATTCTTTTGTCTTTCTTCTTGATTCCCATTTTTTGGAACAAACAAATAAATCTTTTGACAATGAGTATTCTTTTATACGTTTGTGACATTGACACTGACATCCATAATGACATTAATCGATACACAAAACAAGTAAGTCTAAAACTTCTTATAAATTAAACCTTTTGAACAATTCTGAACTAAATTATAATTAAAACTAACATAAATAAAAATCGTATCAATCTAATTGTGTTTTTCTTTTCTTTCAGTAAAAACAAACCTCACAAATATGAAAAATATAAATTTATGAATTTATAACAAGAAATTACAGCAATAATATGCAACCCTGAGTTTAAAAGTTAGAATATCAAAACCTTACAGCCTTCACAAACCTTCAATCTCAAATTGAATTGTAGCAAGCATCCCAAAAATTGCCCTCCAGGAACTACAATACCCCAGTAAAAACATACACCTCCAAATATCATAGCAATATATGTCTAGCTATGAAGTAACTTGATGCCATTCATTCAAGTATTTTATTAATAACTTATTTATTTTCCACTTTAGGTTACTATTCTATTAGAGGTTTTGTATTCAGAATTAAAATTTTTACAGAATATGCAAAAATATATTCAATTTCAAGCACAACTATCTGATTGAATAACTCAAAAAAGAGACGTTTAATTCTTTTTTTGTAAACTGCATCGCTTACTCCGTCTTTTTGCTCTCGAGAGAGCTTGGTGGCTATCTTTTCTATGCCTGGGATGAGCCTGTCTTTAGTGAGTCTCGCGGACATAGGGGACCTACTGTTTAATTCGGGCTCCGCACCGCAGGAAGTGCAAACACCGTTTCTCCAGAGAATTCTTGGCAGACTACCTCGCTGGTTTGCCATTAACCAAATATGTAACTTTAATGATACAAAAATTAACAATAATGCCGAGATAATTTGATACATATACCCTGAATATAGACATTTGTTTTTGTTTTGTTGGAGTTTTAAACGAGATGAAACGAATTTGTTATAAAATATTTTTATTGTATAACTTCACAAAAACAGAAAGAAAGGTAAATGAAATAAACTCCGCATATAACTTTAATGCAATTACCTTTCTCTTTGTTATTTTCAGTGCGCTTGGGATTTTTAACATAAATTCCTTAAATTGGGTTCATCTAACGAAATTATACAATATTTTGTGTTCGGTCTTTCCGCTAAACAAACGTCATCTTTGTTTTACACGAAAACAACTTCCACTTTTTCCACTGCCCCTCTCACTAACTCTTTGCGTTACATTTCCTCCGAATTGCGGTCAACATGCTTTGCAATTCGGGTTCACATTTCGTACCTCAATTCAATCTTGAAATTTCAAAGCAGAAGGCAATCAACTTGTCCTAGGCCAATTTGCTTCTCCTCTCTGTAACAAGCTGGGGCTGCCCTTATCTTCGATTTCGCGTTTATTCTTAGTCTGCCTGCTATCGGGCAATATTTTAAGGTCATTTTCGCCGTTATTGTGGAAACGGTTTCGCGAACAACGCACTCCATATCCGGAAGAGGCGCAAATGCTGATGATGATGGGCTCGCCAACTTAAGCGTTATTGTGGGTGTAGAGAGAGGACTTCCGCAATCTGCACGCGATTGTGTTGGCATAGAACAAGAACAATCAGAACGATTTCTAGATACAGCTGGAACAAATGGGCCTTGATATTTCTATTGGACATGTAAACTGTAAAGTTTCGAGTTTTTGTATTTGAATGCCGAATTCTCGTTTTACGAACGGGAATTTCCTAAAACCGCCTCGAGCTTCTTTTTGTTTTTCTTATAGAATAATCTTTTTATTCAAATTTTATTTCATAGTAACTTGGAATTTGTTTAGGAAATTTAAGCTAAATTTGAAAAGTTTTCGAATTTTGCAATGATGTTTGGTTTCAATACATGTTTGTTTAGGAATGTTATTTGTTTTCTTATCGCAATATTAAATCTATTACATTATTTTTATTATACATGGTGATTCATAACAAGTGGGAACAATTACTGTTCCATGTTCAGCAGGCTATAACTGTGTAAGGAAACGTTTTCAAACCGATGTGTATAGGATTTGTTTTCATTGCATTCAGATTCTGAATCCATCCTGAAATTGCGTCCCACATGTTATGCATCATCTTGTATAGATTCTGCTATGAGTTTTAATCTATGTTTAATATGTTTGTTTCAGGTTAGACCTGGAACTGGTGCATGATGTTCGTAACGTGACCCCAACTGTTTATGGTGAGTTCTGCTTCAGGTAATAACTGCAGTTTTCAGTCCTATAATTTTTCTGAGCTTTGCTAAATATAAATTCTTGATTGATTGGTCTAACCCACGTTGCTTTTCTCTCAACCAATCATAAGCATTTTCCGCAATAATATCCCAGCATCTGGAATTTTATCCATAATTTTGGCAAGGCGGTTGCTGGTGCTTTTTAAAAAATGGATATCAACAAGTGAAAGTGTTCATGCTGTTCACATTATCAGGAAAAATTGCATGAACGAAGACAAATTCTAAATCATTATAGCACGAACTGGTTTGAGATTAATAAACAACCATAAATCCAACCACCAGCTCCTAATATTTAGTAGATTAACCACCTATTTCTAGTGTTCTTTGATCTGAAACTGTGTTTGTCCGTTGCAATATCAAAATCATTTACTTGCCTCTTTCCACCTCCGGGATGCAGTTGTGAGGTCTCAATATTATTTATTAAATGTAAACTGTTTTAAAAGATACTTTTTTTCAACGAAAAAAAGACAAAATATTTCAATAAGATATCTAATTTTTAAAGTTTTCTTTATTTCTTGAAGAAAATTCTCTTATAAATTTTTCTCTTGAAAAAAGTTATCTCAGAGAAAAATATTTCTCTCTGGAAACATGTTCTGCCAAAAGAATTTCTCTTTTGCAAAATGTTTCATAAAAACATTTCTCTCTTGAAAAAGTACTCTCATAAAAATATTTCTCTTTTGAAAACAGTTCTCTGTAAAAACATTTCGCTTATTACAAAAATTTCTCTCAGAATTAAGGTTTGTGTATAACACACAAAGATGGCGCCACTAAATTTCGGCCGGTGCTTGGAACTGAATTCAATGTAAATCTTGAACGCTTACCTACGTGGAACAAGGCGTACGCAGTAAAGGTAAACATGGTTTATTGATAAAACAATAAAGTTTATTAGTTAAAAGTGTTCTGTTTCACTCTACCCTATTACTCTAAATGAAAAACTTATCGAGGGTTGTCTGAACTTGTACCGGCTCTAAAGCATTGGATGAGTGTTCCAGCTTCGTATACGGGGTGCGGCAATAGTGTTATAAGATGATATCTCCAAAACTATAAAAGATTGGGCAAATTTTGTTTTTAAGTTTAAGAAACGGAAGCTTTATTATTTATTTCACTTTGAGTGAAAGGGTAGAGTGACAGAGATTGAGCACTTTCAATTAATAAACTTTGTTGTTTTATGTACAAACCATGTTTACCTTTAATGTGTCCGCCTTGCTGTCTAGGTGGTTGAGTTTTGCAGCTTTACATTGAATAGCTTATTTCGCTGTTCCAAACACCAGCCAGCAACGACCAAAACGTAGTAACGCTATTTCTTTGTGCCATACATAAACCGCGATATTGAGAATATTGAGAAACTTTTTTTATGAAAGAACATTTTTCAATAAAGAAATTTTTGTTGAAACATTTTTTAAGAGAGAAATATTTTTATGAGAAAAATTTTGTCAAGCGAAAAATATTTTTGCAAGAGTAATATTTTTATACGAGAATGTTTTTCAAAACGTAAATAAAAATGTTCTTAAAAAAAGCTTTTTGGCGAAAAAAATTTTACGTTAAAATGTTTTCCTCTTATAATTTCCATTAGCGTCGGGTTTTGAAAGTTATTGGGGCGATTCCGGATATTTGAATTGGGGATAC
The DNA here is from genome assembly GCA_958336395.1 of Ctenicera cuprea. NCBI lineage: Eukaryota > Metazoa > Arthropoda > Insecta > Coleoptera > Elateridae > Ctenicera > Ctenicera cuprea. The sequence goes on along the minus strand of OY284487.1, from coordinate 14,804,217 downwards.
TACCGCGGGCTGTCTACAAAATATGCAATTTCTAGTAACTTCAAATTTTAATAGTATACGATTTTCCAATCGAGACAATACAAAGTATTAAGTAATAACCGTTTGTTTTGTAATTAGTAATATCTATTTACTTTAGATGTCGGTGGTCAACGTTAAAATTTAAATAAAACTCCCCTTTGTATTGCGAGTAATGTCTGCACGCAAAATAGGTAATGATTATATTGATATGTTGCTAACTACGGATACACAGATATCAATAGCAAAATTTATTTGATTCAATATAGTACTTACGTTAACAATGTTGTACTGCATTTCAAGAATCATCCAAAACAGAGTGGAAAATTGTATTCACTTATTGTTCTCCCACATTTGCCTCGAACATTACACCATTACACTCATGCACAAAAATACCATGGTTAAAACAAGTGTTTTGGGGTTGTTAGACTCTAAAATCAGTCAAAATTTCTAAATCGATTTTTTTGACAAACGCAATACCTTCCTTTAGGTATCTCTCTTTTTCTTCGTTCTCATTCCACATATTTGTTTGTTGGAACGTTTCATTTCTTTCTTCTTATTGTTAAAATTCTTTTAACGTCATGTAGTTATTACAGGCCATATAAAGTTTGCACTAGTACATATTATCGTCGTAAATTTGATTTGATTGGTCAAAAGATTTGAAGACAAGCACTGTGATTGGACTGATGGGTAAGAAAGTGCTGTAATTACAACAATTATTGTTAGTATGAATAATGTATACCTAATATTAATGATGACTTACTATAAGGTAGTAAAATGGTTACAACAAGCATTAACCGGTAATCAAATTACATTAAAAGAAATCGATATTTTCTATGGTATGTAAAATACATAAAATCAAATTTTATTTAAATTCACACGAGAATATTCAATATTAAACACATCTGTTGTAAAAACATCAGCCCCAATCGTCAATTATACATGGCGCCCGAACGGCAGCTGATTGCTGTTAGATTCCGTGCGTATATGGCATTTTTTAGGGGCATTACTAAAAGCTTTTGGCTTTTTATATAATTCCCTTGATAAAGTAATTGATTAGTCACGCCAAGATGTGAATGTGACGCCTTCGTTCTGCTCCCAGAACTTATGGGGACTTGCCCTACTATTACATAATGTACCTATACATTATGTCCTACTATAACATAACTGTGTCTAATTATAATTAACCAAAGTAATTAACTCACGCAAATTAGTTACTTTTTTACTGTACTTTTCCCTAAGCTGCTGATTTTCTTCTTGTGTGGTTTTGTAAAACTGTTATGGTTTTAATGTATGAATGACAAAAATGAATGTGTTGTGAGTGAAAAAACAGCCACAACGCCAAATGGATTTTTATTAATTTTTGTTATTGTTTACATGATGGAATGGTTAAGCTCTCTGCGATGTTTCTAATAAAATGGCCGCGCCCGCAAGGTCGCTAGCAATTACCATGTACACACCATGTAATAGCTAATAATTTCGTCGTGACCTTCCTATATTTGAGAAATTTGTACTTTTCCTACGTTCAAAAGTATTTAAGCACAACGTTGTAGACCACAGCAGCGGTGGCCTGTGAAACAAAACAATATTACTTCCCACAGGGCAAATGCAACACGTTGTACAGATACCAGTCTTGATTAGCGAATTAGTCATATTGTATTTATCAACCGAAAATTATAAGAAAAAAATCTGTTTGATTTTTTTGGAAAAAAAAACTTTAAATGAAAGGACTAATTTGTTCGCCAAATTTGGGTGAGAAGGAAAATTATCCATTCTAATTTTTGTTGCGTCTAACAATTAAGCTGTAAATTGTAATGATTTTGAAATTTTTTAACTTCACAGTGTTAGTAGTTCTACAAATTTTCCTGGTTTATAACATTGTGTACCATTAGGGTATTTACAATACCAAATTTCATCCCGATTTGATTATTTTTTCAAAAAAATATTTCAGACGGCACAGGCGGACTGGTATACGAACAAAATTGAGTCTAGCTCTACGGGCCTACAAAATTTAAAAAAAATGGAGTGATCAATTTTTGAGTAATAATTTTTTGAAAATTTCCAAAATTTTGAAATAATTTTCAATTCTCAGTTTTTTGTATTTAAAAATGCTCATATAGCAACATTATGTCCCCCTAAAGCAATTACAATACCAAACTTGATCTCGATCTGCCAAGTCATTTTTTTCTAAGAAAATGTTGGTTCATTTCCTATGAAGGGGAGGGCCGCTATAGGGGTCTTTCGGACTCTGTACCGGAGTGCTAAGCCCCTCTTCAGGCGAGAATGGATGGGTTACAGCAAGGAGTTTAGATAATCGGAGATTTCCGTTATAGTACTGTCCCAGTATTCACCTTGCGGCTCAGGAAAACCACGTAAAAAACCTGAGCCAGGACAGTCGGCCGGGCTAGGAAATCGAACCAAGGGGCTTACGCGCTTACCGCGGGACCACCTCTCTCGGTAGATTTTATAGAAAAAAAGTTGGATTACGTTGTCGGATTAAAAAAGGAATCGTTTTCGGACTTATTTTCCTGGTAAAATTTTGATAATACCCCCCCCCCCCCCCGCCCCATTTCAAATTTTATCAAAATCCGACCATCTGCCCCCTTCCTCCCTAATGCACATACACATATTTAAATAAAACTTTGTTTTGTTCCCTAAGTCCCAAACTTGATACTTTCTGAAAACCATGAAATGCAGCACTGTCGTATACTTTAAATATTGTTACTTATCATATATTGAAAAGTGCTTTATTCTTAATGGTTTACGACTCAACATTAACTACAATAACATCTGTACCGAGAGCATAGCTGAGTAATAGTAATACTATAAGAACATACTACATCACTATAGCTTTCGTATAAAATAAATAGTTAAATTTTTGGAAATTATTTATTTTCTGGCTACAGAGAGAGGGAAGAGAGAGACAGTAGTGAGGCAAAGATCGACTCGTTTTAATAAGTAGCTGTGTATGTAGTTCGGTTACGCACTGAGAGACTTGTATACTTTGCCAACAAATAGGGCTCTCACAAAGTTTAAAGAGACAGAGAGAAAGATGTAAAATAAACTGGTAATACGCTAAAAAATATTCAACGTGTCTGTAAGAAAAAAAATCGATGTTTTGATTATTTGGAAAACAATTTATTGAGATTAAAGAAAATCAAAAACGGAAGAAATTTGTCCACTAAAAAATAAGCGAGGGAAAAAATCCCCCCCCCCTAAATATTGGTATACCTAAAATTAAGTTTACAACTTAATTCTGCTATCACGCATGAGTAATTTAGCTTAAACATAATTTTTTTGTCGGTCCTCGTTGATTAAATAAAAACGTAGGAATTTTCGATTTTCAAAAATTCATAGAAGGTGTCACACAGAAATTTGCAAACTGGGACATAAACAAAATTGTAGCTCATCTTGAGCTCTATAATCCTACAAAATTTAAATTAAATCGTGTTTTAGAACAATATTTTTTTGAAAACTTCCTTAATTTTAAAACTATTTTCCACTTCATAGTTTTTATCTTTTAGAAAATTGTTGTGCGCAGTAACATTGTGTCTCTATAGAGCTGTGAACTTCTTTTTGAGTATAATGCGCTAAATTAAAAATTTTCAAAAAATCTATCTAAAGCTAGAAAGTTCAGGAAAAAAACGTTCGATTTACTCGAACTTCTTCTACTAGATTCCGTTTTATGATTTTGAAAATACGCTACCAAAGAAACATGTCTAACTTCCGCTTCCGGTTTCGGATTTTTTTTTAAATTTATTACTCCGATAATTTTTTTATATCCATCACATTCCAAAATTGATTGAAATCGAAGCATCCGTTTGGGAGTTATGAAGTGCACATATCCACCCATCTACCCACAGACAGACATTTAACAACAACTTTTTTGGATTCCTGGAAATCCCAACATGTATTTCCGTCAAAAATTCGAATTTGAAAATTTTCATTGCATTAATACTTACCTATAGCTAGGTAGTGAAAGTATAGTAAAGTAAAAATATCTAATAATGGTGTTTGGTCGTTCAAATACACCCACAACGCGTTGTGGCACTGTTATCGCACAGAGCGATTTCGCTGTTTGGACGCAACATAATATACAAAGATAATGTCCAGTTCAAACAGTCAGCCTTTGTTAAGAGTTGTTTATAATTTCAGGCACGTACATGTTTCAGAAGATAGCAACTTTCACAAAATTTGTAAAGCAATTGCGGAGAAAAATTGGTACGACCTTATTTAATCTCGCTTTTATTTTACTTTATTAATTCTGCAGGTCAAAAACATAATATTTGGAATTTAATCGTAAATCTAGCTTTTATTGTAATTCGAAATTTTAAGTCTAACACAATTTTGTTTACCAACAGCAGATTTAAATACCTGTAAATAACTAGAGTAATTAAGATACAATTTAAATATCATAAATTCTAGAACCCTATGATAAGATATTTTTAATTGTTGTCTGCACTACGGAGTTCCAATTTAAAACCAAGCTTCAAAGGAATAATGTAGGTGTACGGGCAACAGTAATTCACTATAATCAATTAGATAACTATTTCTTCCATATGAGATTCGTTCTACTTTCTTCCTGTATGCGACAACGTTCCTTATTTAGAGCTAATACATCTTGTAGCACATTTAATTGCACTTATAAATTAGTGCACATTTACCGAGTTCAAATTGAATTAATCGATTAAAATAATACATAATGCAACAACCGTACGAAATCGGAACTTAATTTTTACTTTCTCATTTCTCCCGTTAATATATTGTGGTCGTGGCAAAAAACGAAATTTGTTAAAATGCACACGTATAACAAAATTCAATCGTACAAATTTCTAAACGATACGGAACTGTATATTAAATACGGGTATTCACCAGTATTATCATGAAAAAGAAGCAGATATACATTAGTGCAATAGCAAAGCATGATCAAAATATGATACATACGGAGGAGGCATACTCCTCCCGTGTAAACCCCACGTAGCCTCTAGTAGTTAACCCTTAAGTGTGTTACAACATTATCATCAGTGCACTAACTCGAAAAACCTGGAAAATAAGAAGAAGACGTTTATAACACCCGATGCTGGTTCAGCGATTGTTAACCCGGTCAATGAAATTTCCATGTCAATGTGCTCACCAGTCGACTGCCCGCTCCCATCGAAAGTAAGCGCAAGTCAAAAGGAATCTAATGGACACGCAGGCATTCCAAACCAGGCTGTACGTTCAGAGGGTTCACTGGTTAATACTATCTGTTTATCCATCTATATCTACAGCCTGAGTCAAAAGATACAGGTTTTAATATATTTATGCTATACTTCCAAATCAGTTCGCAGATCTGAATGGAATGTAGTATTACAACAGTCCTAGGAAAACACAATGTCACTATCTAAGAGAATTTTTGTACAAACGAAAACTGCGAAGTGAAAATATTTTCAAAATTTCAGACAATATTCTTCAAAAACTTCCTACACGATTTTTTAAATTATATAGGCTAATTGGCCTTGGAATGAGCTACAATTTCGTTCGCATTTGAATCCGCTTCTGATATTATTCGGTTATGAGTTAATGTTTTAAGTTTTGTAATTATTTCTTTTCTCAGATTTTCTATGTGCCACTATTAGTTGTAATTGAGTTTTTTTCTTCAATTACGATTTCCATGTAATTAGGCTTTACGCCTGTATGAAAATAAATAAATAAGTAATGTCTCTGTAACGCCTTCTATGAATTTTGAAAATCAAAAATGCATGCCAAAGTTTCAGTTTAAACTACATTGCTCATGAGTGATAGTAGAATAAGATTTATAAATTAATTCACTTTAATGTGGAGCAATATTCAGGGGTCTAATTTTTCTTCAATTTTCTTCAATACCGTAGTATTCGTTATGTACCAGTGCGCTCTGTTCAGGCGAAGTACTTCATCGGTTTTTTTTCTTTGAGCAGATTTTTATGTAATTCGGATATTCGGCCAATTTTTTGGATTTTGCCCAATATTTCAATTAGCCGTATATTTTTTCTAGTCAGCCAAATATTCGGGATTTTGTGCATTAAAAGAAAACAATACTAAAAGTTGATGTTGTAATTAAGATTTAAATGCGTCGAACAAAATTATAATTTCGATAGCCAAACGGCAACGCAATCAACTTGTATGTGACGCAACTAGCCGTTTGACCGAATAATTGGCTCAAGTTGACTAATATTTGATCTTAGCCGAATAGTTGGCCTAATATCTGGATTTTGACCGAATATTCGACCGAATAATTAGTCTATTATTCGGTATTTGGCCGAATATTGGGGGACAACATTTGACCGCATATTCGCCGTATAGTTGGCAGAATATACTCGTTCGTAGGCCATGAGAGACTTGCCGATAATTTGGTAATTTGACCAGTGATCAAAATCACTATTTGATAGATACATCCTTACTATGTACAATATTGCACATTTCAAACAAACATAAACAATATTCTTTAAAAAAAATCAACAAACAGTATTACTTAAACCTAAAAATAAAAAACAGTCTTCATAGAAAATAATAGTTTTTAAAATTACAACATTCCTAAGTCAGTAGATGCATATTATGTCGTTTCATTGATTCAATACCGCAGATTGTGAATAAGTCATCCATAAATGTCAAAATGCAGAATCGCAATCTGAGGCTAACTCAGACAGGTATTAACAAAAATTCGGCTAAAAAATATGTATTTGTAACATTACAGGCTACAGCGTATTGTAAACTCTTATTTATAAATTCTAGCTTTACTGCGTTGAATATACATAAAATACTTTATTACTTCAACAATATTTATTTATTTTAACCTTATACGTTGTTCGACATGTGTACATGCCATTGTTAAAGGTTATAGAAAGTAAACAGTTAGTGTTGTTATAGCAATAGAACTTGGTGACTTGATCTCGGTAATCGTCTGCAGATGACTTGATTTTTTATTCCAAAATGTCCAATAGAGGTGAATTTAAGACATCAATTTGCTCATTCATTAACGGTACAGTTTTTAAATGTTTGTGAATTTCAAAAGCTTCTAGTATATCTAATTTACGTTTGTCATCACAAAAGTGTAAACATTTTATGGTGTTATTGGATGTCATTGAATGATTGTGTTCTAGTAAATGTTTAGCGTAATTGGATTTATGTGGGTGTTTGTATCTGTAAACTGTTGCCGACTTTTATGATATGAAATATATTTACATATAAAACATATTCATTTTAATATACCTGTGAGAGCGTCCAGAAGAAATGCTTCGCTCATATTTTAAGAATATTGTGTCTGAACTAAAATAAGAATTTTATAAGAATGTCAGGATGAAAATGCTCCTTATAAAGAAAGTGGATATTCCACTTTAAACGAGCTCGAAAACACAGATTCGCTAAAACAAGATAAGATTGGTTGCGGGCTCACAATAAAGGGTTATGTATCATCAGCTTCTGTGCAAAAACGGTATCTTATTAAGGTCAAATGTGTCTAAACAACAAAACTATTAGCGAAACTGCTTCTTTCCGGTTTATTCAATTTTTTACGAGCCCAAGCGTTTTACAAGTGCTGGTCGATACTTGCGCCTTACCATCTATCATCTATCAAAGATTATTGGAAAGGTATTGCATTATTTTCGTGGTTAATAAGTCAATCAGGTAAACTAATGGAAATCAGAGCTGCAGGGGTGCGACATGAAACTTGAAGCTAATTTAATTATATCGGCAACTTGGTCTGTAACTTGTTAACGCAAGTCAGCTGTGATATTCTGATACGTCTTGTGGAAGATGTATAACGCAATTATTTAGGAAGGGGCTTCAGCTTCAGCGATATATCTTGTTCTTGCGGATTAGGTGATTCCTTGTTTTGACATTATAAGGTTCAACTAAGAACTTGTTTAATTTTTTTTGGTGTGGTTATTTGTTGTTGCTTGGTAAATTAGATTTTAAACAGAAATTTTCAAAATGCAAATGAGCTATTGGGAAAGATAAATATCTTATCAGGTCTAGTTTTTTTACGGCGACCCGAACGGGCGAGAATAAGCTAGGAACGAATGGGGGAAAAGCACATGTCCAGGGAAATAGACAAATTAGTGTAAGGACAAAGGCGGTAATATATCGTAGGGTGTTTGTACAAAATAAAGACAAATGTATTTTTATATTGTCTATTTTGAAATAACAAAAGAATAGAAATTTACCGCATCTTAAAGTTGGTATTTCGGTTGTGACCGGCAAAAGTATGTGATGTTTAAGCCACAACTGATATAGCAGGCCTTAAATTTTATCTTTTCTTATAAAAATAGTTCGATTATACTGTAATATCGTAATTCTTCAAATACATAATAATTATGACCAGTTGTTTTACGTTTCAAATTTTGAATAACACTCATTTGCTATCTGACCAATGATAGCAATCAACTTTGAAGTGTTCCACAAATCAAATCAAAATTATAGTGATAATTTGCAGTAGTGCAAATCAATAACTAATCGTGACGGCGAACTACATCTAATTTACAATGATCATATTTCTAAAAAAAAACTAGTGGAACCCGTTTCTTTTATTTATTTTATTGTAACGTAGCAGGTTACGGTTTGAAGTTCTTCTATATCTATACTCTATAGTCTATGTTAAATCTGGATTCCTTTCCTTTGTCACAACTGTTAGTGACGGCGTATTCAGTAACATGTGTTACATCTTAGCACAGGTTATTTATCTTTTATTAATTAATTCCGGATCCCTTCCCGCTTCTCAACCTATAGTGACCACGAATTCGGTAACATGCCTTACATCTCTACACATAGGTTATTTATTATGTTTGCGGGTTCCTATACTTGCGAAATATTTTAATTATATCATTATATTCTCTTTCAATAAATTTCCTACAATTAATTAGAAGAAAAATATGGGGCATAGTCCACGGGCTAAGCAAGTTTTATAAATTAATCTGCGATCTAGCCATCTTCCTGTAGTTACAGAAACTCCAATTCGCGGATTGTTTCTATTTTCTTTAACGGTCCCTAATTGCCACACATGAACCTTGTCTCCGTCTTTCAACATGTAAGCAAACACCCTCTTAGTACTACGTTTTCAAACAGACAGACAGAATTGTTGCACAAAGAGCTTTTAGTTTATAAACAATAAATTCCTACTTTAACAACATTCATTGAACTATAATAGCCATTCGCTCCTCGTGAGCCAGATGATTTTTACTACAACATTTTAACTGATTCTGTCGTCATGTTTATTATGATGTTGGAATTTCATAATGATATGGTCACATTTTTTCGGAACAATTTTAATGACCTATTCTATCATAACCCCAGAAAATTCCTTTAAAATAAGCGGGACATGTGCCTTAACGGAGATTTCCAAAATGTTTGGAAATAATAAATACGCACTAAAAAATGTTCTTAGACATTTACATATAATTCCAAAATTAAATTCGCTCTTATTCATATAAATCACAGATGTAATGATACAATTAATATACATTAAATTACAGAACCCGCAAACTTGATAAATATCTAAGAAATATTACTCAAAAATACTATTCAAAGCTAAAGGTTTAAGTTTTTTACGGGGCGCCCCGAGAAAATACGATGAAAACAAGAATTCCTTCATAGGAGCATTCGAGAAGCAAGCGGAGAGCGTTTTTGCTACTTTTTGCGGCATAGAACCATCCGAATGATTTTATCCGAATGAATTATGCCCATTACTAGTCGCATGCATTTCCCAACACGCCGACACAAACAGTCAGCACTCAAAATTGAAAATTTTAAAAAACGGATGCTGTTATTAGCTTCTATTTACCATAATCCCTCAAGGGTTTAAATTTGTGCGATACCTTCAGAGACATCCTGTATAATTAATCTCACGATTACCTCGCCAACGTTCTCTCCAAAATTGTATGCACTCACGAGATTACTGTTAAAAATAACCGTGACCTTTCAGAACATCGTTCTTCAAGTTTTGTGGTTCATTTAAGCTAATTAAATCTACACGATAGGTAAGAAAAACATATTTTATTAATTTTAGAATTGCCGGTGCTACGCTGATTTAATAATCTTTTGTGCTAAATTCTCACATTAAAAGCGGTTTGAATGCGAAAATAATAATATGTAGATTGCAACTTACCTCCTCGTTTATGTCTATTTAAGGTCTCAATCTCCACTACCCATCTATTTATATATTAAAAATGTAACTGTATCACCATAACATCTTTATTAAATCGGTAACTGTTGCACTATAACATCTATATGAAATCCCGAACTGTCTCACCATAACATGACGATTAAATCTTGCACCTCAGAAAGATTTATTACTACAACATAAAGGCGGGCCTTTTGCATGTCGCCGCAGTTTATTGAGTGCTGTCGCTTCTGTTTATATAATTTTCGTATTTACAGCTTACTTTAATTCTTGCGAATTGGAAATGTGTATGCTTAATCGCGCCAACAACAAACAACTAAAAACATACCAGACAAACTCTGCAATTCATTGATACAATTTGGGAGCTCGAAGTTCCGCTTATAATTAAACTGTGTTTACTACAAAACTGTTTACTACAAATTTTTAGACGTAATCAGTAACATATGCCTTACAACTCGAGACAACTTAGATGATTATTATGCTTGCGGACCAATATTTACTTTAAAAACACGTAGGGTGATTGGGGACATGAATGTAATGCAATAATTATGTCGTTGCATCTCTGATTTGTATGAATAAGAGAGAATTTAACATTGGAATTATGTGGAAATGTCTATGACCGTTTTTAGTGCGTATTTTATCAATTTTAAAAACATTTTGAAAATCTCCGTTAAGCTACTTACACGAAATGAGAACAAGTCATTAGTTTTACTAACTCTTTTCCCGCTTTTTTTTTCTAACGAAGTATCGGAGGTCCTGATACGGTGTTTTTCGTGAAAATTTTACGCGGGCTTTCGTTTCTCTGAATTTTTTTTTACAGGGCTGCTTTTCCGGGTTTTTTTTCGGGTTTTCTTTCGGGGATCTATTTCTGGGCTTCTCTTCGTTTTTTTCAGGAGTTTTATTTCCGGAAGCAATTTTTATTCAGAACGACTCAGGGGAGGAAACATTCGGAGCGGCAAGCGCCGGGTATGAAGTTACCAAGAAAAACATCAGGGGGCGTAGCTGCACTAATAACACCTAATAACAATAATATAATTTAAACTCTTAGCGAAAGTATTTTGGGAATATAAAATCTGGAAAAATATCATTTCCCATGCATTTCCGATAGTGCAACTTTGCTGGGAAAATTGAACTATATAAAAAATGCATGGATAATAATATTTTTCATATTATATGTCCCCAAAATACTTTGGCTAAGAAATTAAATTATATTATTGTTATTAGCTGTTATTAGTACCGTTTAGAACAAAAAATGATACTGTTTAAAATTAGCCAAAAATTAAAATAAAATATTAATACATCTAAGACGTGTCCCTTTAATCCGAGAGTAACAGTAATACATTGTAATGTCTAAGTAACGACGTGCTAAAATCAGCTGTCTTTCATGCAGAAAACCCGGGTTCGAATCCTGGGTAGGGCAAACTTGTTCGACTCCAATACAATGAGATTTCAAAAAGCATTATTGTTTTTACATATTTTTGGCTTACATCGCTGGTTTAAGCCTAACTGAGATAAAATCAACATGTAAAAATAAAACTGCTGAAAAAATATTTTCCTGGGTAGAAGCATTAAAAGAATTACTTTTACCATATAAGCCCATTCTAAACTAATTGGATTCTTGTTATAATTCATACGTATATGAAAAGCTTATCTATTCTTTTCTACTGAAATGCGCCTAGTCAAAATTTTGGAAAATTTTGTTTTTCCCTTAGGGGGTGTAACGCACCCCCTTCCAGCTTGACGAATGCAGGGAGTTTATAACGGAGGGTAACCTTTCATGTCCAGCGAAACTTGAGAAAATCCTGTTCGTTTTCTCTACTATTAATATTAGGGTAACTTTTCCAATGACCAGTCTAAAAAGTATATTCGTTTCGGAAGTATAGGAAACTTGAATTCGTCGTTCATTTTGTTTTTTATTTATTCTATGTTAGATGTAATAAAGTCGTAAGAAGTCTTGTACAACCTTTAGAGACTGACGCATTTTCTATGTTAGCGTTAAGGTATCTTGTGAGTTAAGACTTCCTAAAGAAACTCCTCTTGCAGGTGATCTACAAGGTCCACCCTTCAGATAATTCTAAAATAAATTCAACCGATCACTTCCGGCTCTTTTAAATTAAGTACGATGCAATGAAAATTAATTAAAATTATATTGGGTTTAAATTAAAATTGCTAGGAAATTTTGCCTGTGATTTTCTTGTTTTTGTGTTTAGTTGCTATTTATATCCAATTCGGCAAAAACAACGAAAATTTAATTAAAATTCCAGTTACTACAAAGCAAAGCAAATTTAGAACCTAAATCGAACCGTACAAAGCTCCAATTTGCTGGTTAATCTTTTACATAAACGACATTGCACAAATAAAAAAATATATCAATTACACTTTGTACTCCGCACCAACTTTTACTGCATATTGTGTCGTGTTTAGTAGACCTTAACGTTCTAAGAAATCGAATATGCATTTTTTCTTGCATCAGTCGAGATGTAACGACTTTTCAAGCGGAACGGCTACCAATTACTTTTATTTCACTTGTAGTTGTTGTTTTGTTGCAATATTAAACAATAAATTTCAGCAAAGCTACTTAGTTCCTGACGAGAAGATTGCTCGAGTAATTACGGTTTGCTCTAACGTAGAGATATATGAAGCAAATTTCGCTTTCCATTTGTAGCATTATAATGAGCAAAACAGTAAACCTGGAACGTTCTGGCAGTTAATTTCTTGATTTAGTGCACTCCAATTTTGGTCGCTTATTCTGAGCTTTTAACAAATTAAAAAGATTCTTGTCGCCAAGACGAAAAGCTTCCCTCTAGGGAAGTAACGGTAAAACCACTTCTGACTTCAGTTTCTATTAATTAGTAATATGAATTTTTTCAGTTGAGTCAATTCTGATTAATCATAAGCGGAACATTAAAAATAGGGAGATATATAATCTGCTCATTCACTTTTGACTCATCTCAAATATTTATCCAAAACTGATTTGTTATATTTATCAACATCCGGCACAGTGGCGTAACTACCATGAGGCAGAGGGGAAAACTGCCCCCGGGCCCGAAGCCTTAGGGGGCCCTGCTACGAGCCGCGAGTTTTATTTTTTTTATTTCTCTATGACGAGGTTTTTCCAGAAAAAAATTTTGATTTTGGACAATTTTAATTTTTATATTCAACAAAAAACATTTTAAATTCCATGTAAGTAAGTATGTACTTATACAATTAAAAATACTGAAGTGAGATTATATTTAGTAATAACACAACACCCACACTTGGTACCGACCCAGACACAGTAACTTCAGAAAATTTAAGATTTGCTTATCTTAATGAGACACGGCTTTAAAATATTTATTTTCATTTACTAGACTGCAAATAATGTTTTTCCTATCAAAGCAATTGTTCTTATTATCAATTACTTTATTATTGCATTTTTTTTTGAGGATGGGCCCTTCAGGTATCTTGCCCCTGGGCCCAAAATCTGAAGTTACGCCACTGCTCCGGCAATACCTTCAGTATTGATATCTCCACAATGGTAATGTGAATTTTTTATCATTACAGTTTGATTAACATTTAAATGACGTATTTTTTCCTTTAATTTGAAATGAAGCTTACTTTTTTTTCAATTTATGTAATCCAGTTTTTAATTGATAAATTTGTGCAAAAGCTAAAATTTCTTCTATTTTTTGTATCAAATCCAATCATTTTCGAAATCAAAATTGATAGCAAATTTTAGGTATTCCGCGTACGTCCACTCAGATTATGTGTAAGGCGTACGACGTAGTAATGAAACCTCTTTATATCGGCGCCCTGGAGCTCCAACTAAACTCTGATCACGTCCTCAAAGGAGACTGTCCCCGGTTAATAGTTGCGACTTGCGACTACCCGCCATTATCTTTTGGGACAGTTTGCGACCCAAAATTCTAGCAATATAAAAAGTTATGCTTATTGCTTCAGAGGAACCTGTATCTCCATAACTTCAGAAGCAATTTTCGAACCTTATTGTATTGTTCGAGTGGAAAATGTAGACGAAGAAAAAGGTACAGCAATAATAACAATAAGCTAAAGCTAGTTAAAATAAATTGTTCTCTTTAATTGACCATTATTGTAAGTTTTGGAATGAAATGAAGTCATCTGCAGAGATAGACTGTATTTTCTTTTAGCAACACAAAATGTTTACTTTTAATCTTGCCTCTGATACCGACATGTAAACTTGCCGAAATGTTATTTATAAACTAAACACAAGTTTTATAGTAATAGCGCATTCTATTAAAACTTTAAAAATTTATTTTTTATATATTCAACATTATTTTACATCATAAATTCGGAACGTTTTAAAATTAACTGTTACGGAACATCAATACTATATCAAAACCGTTATAAATAGTTGATGGCTGTGGTCGTTACTTTGTGAAATTTCATATTATTTAATGATGAAAATAAAAAAAACGTATAATAATGACAATTCACTAAATTTATTTTTTTTTCTACTATAAATATATAGTTTCGACGTTTACAACCAGTGACGTAAATAGAAAGAAAACGGCATGGGACATAAAGATATTGTTGGCCAAAAAAGTGGAAAAATATTTAATAACTACGTTCAACAATTAAAAAATAAGTTTCGTATAAACATGCGTCCGTACACGCTTCTTTGCGGAGTTACAGCTTCCCGAAGATACTCGTAGAACAGTAAAATCAAGTTTTAACTAATATCGGAGCTTAAAATTGCGATATTTGATTTCTAATTTCGCATACAGGGTAAAATTGAACTAAATAATCAAAATGCATGGAAAATTATATTTTTCGAGATTTTGTCCCCAGAGTACTTTGGCTAAGAATTTGAACGGTATTATTGTTATTAGCTGTTATTGTTCACCGACAAAGAAAATAATTTTTACCTTTAAAATTAAGCAAAAACAAAAAATTTTTAAAAATTCAAGGCGTAACCTTTTATTTAATACAAGAGTAACAACAACTTATTGTAATGTTTCTGCTGTCTTGTAAGCAATCTTGTAAGGGTCTCAATCCTGAGTGGGACAAATATATTTTTAAGAATTTTTTTTCCTATTTATTTTTAATTTTCACGCAAGTTTTGTTTTTCAATAGCAAAACAGCCAACTTATAAATTTTTGAATAATTACTGTGTTCTCTTAAAGTGATATTGAATGAACATAGTAAATAATATCCTTAAAAAATAATTGATTTTTCATTTTGTGCTATTTGATTGTAGAAGTGGTGCGAAATTTAAAACAAAAAAAAATGAAAACAATTTGTGCCACCGACGCGACCATTGGAACACGGTTAAACCGGAAGTGAATACTGAATCCGGATTTAGCTGATTAATTTCTTAATAATTATTCATTTGAATTAGAATTATGTGTATTGTATTATGATTTACTTCTTCTGATTAAGTAACGTACAAATAATAGGTACGTTGGTAAACGACTATTGTATAATGCTAAGGACTAATGCCTTAAGAAGATTCAAAAGGCAAGAATTCATAGAAATCTACAGATTCGGTTACGGCTGTTGTAAATTGTAATACGTCCGGCGGGTTATTATTTGGGATAATTATCGAATTTTGACAGTATCGAATTTCCCAGTCGTTGCAGACCCCTCGGGCGCAAATGTATTGCGCGAACGGGCGTACAAAAAATTTAGATACACTGATGGTCTACATCATTGCATTGTCTCACCAATGCATTATAAGCGTAGCGAGCCCTGGCTGAATCCCCAACACTGTGTTAGGCAAAGCGCATGCTCTTTTGTTTGCGTAAACCATAGACATATGCCGCTACTCGGTACGAACAGTAAATTATGGTTTGCTTCACTTTGTAACTAACAATAAAAAAATTTTAAATGAAAAATTTTTTCTTTGTTGTCTTAAGCCCCCTGCACGGTTCAGGTAAACGCCCTGTGCGCCTATGCGGCAATCTACCACTAATGGTTTTCTAGGCCCTCGGCCAGCTTTTATTGCGTCTATTTGCAAATGCACTACTGCTGCGGTAGTCAAAACGGTTGGCAGATTAACAAATGGCGCTAATTTTGAAATAATTTAATTATTAAAATTTTTATTAATGAATTATAGAATGAAGAGTTTTTGCAATGATTGTTAATCACTAGATTTTTGCGCTTTTGCAAAAGTTTTTACCAATCATCAGACCATTTTTCAAATTCATCAGATCTGAGGATTTTTCGTCAGACCTGGCAACACTGAATTACATAAACAGGCGCGCATATTCGATAGTTACTGCATCCTGACATTGCTACTATTTCTTTTGCATTTGATGATTGTATTCGTTTACCATCCTGCATGCAGACGTATTGAGAATAACAGGTTGGTTGATTGTTTCGCGGCTGGAAATCACTGGGAGCGCTTTCGCGTATGCAAAACAGTGTTTAAAAGCAACGTTTTTTTTATTTAGCACCCAATTTTTAATGTTACGCAGCGGTGTTCAAAAATAAAAACTGTACAGAAAAGTTTTTTTTTTAACTTTGAATTTGAATTATTTTAATTGAAAAATTATGGGTATAGACACTGCCTACCCTGCCTAATAGGACAGACCGCCACTGTCTGTTAGTGGGTTAGATGCGACAAACCATTATCCGCGTTTAAGTAGAAAATTCATATTTGGAATAACGGTTCACTTCCTTTATTGGGGCTAATAAAATATTTGGATGCAATTACTAGATTCATTCGAACGCTACGACGAATATAGTGACTCATCGCTCATACACACATACAGAAAGCCAAAAAAACAAAAGCGGTGAAAAACCCGTATGTCTGTGATTGTCACATAATTTGCTTTATCTGTCTTTACTATCCACAGATTAATAAAATTTAAGTATCAATCAAAGACATGCGTATTTTTCCATTACACTCAACGTTAAGTTTTATTGCTAGACGTGTATTCTTGGACTCAGAACGCCTACAAAACAAAAAATCCTCTATCGAAAGAGACAAATATCGATTTTCCTAATTTTCTTAAATGTCTCAACTAAAGTAAGCAAAAACGGGGAGTAGCCGTCTAAATCAGAAATTAGAGTATCTGCGTAAAAAGAAAATTGTATCTCACCCCTAACCTACAAAATTAAAAAAAATCGTATGATCAGTTTTTGAAAAACATTTTCGTTTAAATTTTAAGATTTTTTTAATTTGACGATTTAAGTACGAGAAAGTAAATAAAAGAAAATAAGGATAGATTGAAACCAAAATGTATAGCGAACTACTAGTTCCGTCTTCGTCAACAGTAAAAGTAGAGGTTATGAAAAACCATAAAAATCTTAATGAAAATATTAATGCAAAACGTGTAAATTATTGCAATAAAAAATTCAAATTACACTGAAATCTAAAGTGTTAAGCATTACCACATTCTCCTTACAAAGTAAACAAAAAGGCAAACTGTTTGGTTCAGAAACAGGGAAAATAAGCATGCTTTTTGAAGTTTGCTCCCCAACCTACTACCTCTTTAATTAATACATTACGTGGGTTCTTCAACCTAAAATTTGGTTTGAAGCCATTATAGGGAATTGGGAATTTAAATTTTATTTTCAAAAATTTTGTAATAACAGTTCGGCTTATTTGATGCATCAGGACCACCATGAAATAATGTTATCTTTTTTCCCCACTGAAGCAGGATCATGACTTAATTATAGGGCACTTCTGGCAGTGTTGCATCACGTTATACACTTTCCGTGCATAAAGATGTTAATACAACAAAATTGTTGCTTTCCAAATTCCCTTTAAATTGCAAGTGAAGGGTTTGATTGATAGTACGAAAAGTCAACACACTTGCCGCTTATATAGGGGGAAATCCATAATATTACAGCGTTATAGATCATTGTTATATTGTTACTTGTGACCGCGTAATTCCGACCCTACTGACATATACGGGAGCCATTTACAGTTGCTCATTGCATATTCAATGTGCAGGGTAATAAATAGGTACTACATTCTACTATGTAGAGAGCGTGTTCTGTGCTTATAAACGTAATTCTTTATTTGACGAAGTTAATCAGCTTTAATTTATATATAATCGAACTTGATAAACATCTACACCGCTACATTATCTAAGAAGTTTGTTTGCTTCTAAAATTGTAAGAATTATTTCCATTTTCTGAGAATTTCAAGAATTATACCAGAAATCGAAAAATTATTTAAAAACATAATTATTTTAAAATTTAATAACCTGGTAATTAATCTAGAATTTTAGGAATTATTCTAGAATTATATGAATCATTATTTTATTAGGAATTATTCTAGAATAAAAGGAATTACTCCCACAATTTTAGAATTTATTTAAAATTTAGGAATTAATCTAGAATTCTAGAACTTCCGTAATCTGGGAATTATTTTAGAATTTTGGAAATTGTTCCACAATCTTAGGACCTTATAAATTATTGTGGAAATTTTAAAATTATTATAAAATTTATTTTATTTAACATTTTAATATTTATTATTTATTTATTTTTATTATTATTTTGGAAATTTAAAAGTTTTAAAATTTTAGGTAATTTTTAAAAATCCTGGGAAATTATTGTATAAAATTTTTAAATTTCTTTAAAAGTTGTAGGAAGTATACTAAAGTTTTAAAAAATATTCTCACATCTTAGGAACTATTCTAGTTTACATGAATTATTCTTGAATTTCAAGAACTATTCTAAAATTTAAGGCAATACTCTCAAATTCTGGGAATTATACTACACCTCATTTAAAAATTCTAGGAAATATTCAGAAGTTTTAAGAATTATTTTCGAGTTTTAGAAATTATTGTAAAAACTCTAGGAGTTATTCTAAAATTGTCAGAAATATTCAGAAAAATTTAAATTATTATTCTAAAACTTCAGGAATTATGCTGGAATTTTAAAGAATACTTTAAAATCATAGGGATTGTTTTAAAGTTTTAAGAACTATACTTAAATTATAGGAATTACTCTAGAATTGTAGGAATTATACTTCAATACTAAAATTTTAGATTTTATTCTAAAAGTTTAGGTATTATTTTGAAAATATCCGAGTTATTCGCAATTTTTAGGAATTATTCTATAAATTCATGAATTATTCTAGAATTGTACGAATTCTTCTAGAATTGTAGGAATTCTAGAAATTTAAAAAATATCGAACAATTACTATTAAATCCTGGGAATTATTTTAGAATCGTAGAGTTAGGATATACTCTAATTTTTCGAGTTACCTAGAATTGTAAGAATTGTTCTTGAATCTTACGAATTACTCTAGCATACCAGCAGTTATTCTATAATTGAAGGAACTATTCTGAAAAGTTAGAAATTTTAAAATTATTTGAAAATTTTAAGAGTTATTTTATTTACAGTTTTAGGAATTGTGTTAGAATTTTACGGAATACTGTTAAGTCCTAGGAATTGTTTTACCGTATTAGGAACTATTCTGCAATTGCAGGAATTCCTCTAGAATTGTAGCAACTCCTCTAGAATTATAGGAATTTCAGATTTTACTTTACAATATTAGATTTTATTTTCAAATTTTCCATAATGTCCTAGAATTGTAGAAATTCTGTTAAAAATTTAAGAAATACTGAAGCATTCGTGGAATTCTTTTAGAGTTTTATGAACTATTATGGAATTATAGGAATTATTCTAGAATTGCAGGAATTATAGATTTTATTGTAAAATTAGTCATTTTGTACTAATCTTTTACGTATTACTTTAGAATTGTAGAGGATATTCTAGTTTTCTAGGAATTATTCCCTAAATTAAGGCATTATTCTAGAATTGTAGGAATTCTTCAAGAATTGTTCGATTCTTTTAGAATTACAGAAATTCTTGTAGAAAATTACGAAATACCCTACAATTCTAAGAATTATTTTAAACTTTTAGAAACCATTCACGAATTATAGGAATTTCTCTAGAATTGTATGAATTATATATTTTGAATTTTATTGTAAAATATTAGGTATACTTCTAAAGTTTGGGAGTTATTTTAGATTTTTCTGAATTATTCTAAAAAATTGGGAATTTTTCGAAAATGTTAAGAATTATAGAAAGTTAAGGAATACCCAAGAATCCTCCTAGGAACTGTTTTAAAGTTTTAACACTATTCTAGGATTTTAGTAATTACTGTAGATCCGTAGGAATTATTTAAGAATTGTAGGAATTAATCCAGAATTGCAGGAATTATTCTCGAATTGTAGAAATTCTTCTAAAATTTTATGAAATACTCAAGAATTCTTGGAATTGCTTTAGTGTTCTAAGATCTATGCTGAAATTATAAGAATTAATGAGTTGTGCGAATTACTTTAAAATCGCAGAAATCATAGATTTTATTATAAAATTTTAGATTTTAATCAAAATTATTGCGTATTGTTTTACAATTGTAGAAATTATTCTAAATTTTTAGGAATTATTCTCTAAATTAAGGCATTATTCTAGAATTGTGAGAATTCTTTAATAATTGTATAAATTCTTCTAGAATTGTAGGAATTTTTCTAGAATTTACGTAGTACCTAACAATTCTAGGAATTATTGTAAACTTTTATGAACCAGTCACGAATTATAGAAATTACTCTAGAATTGTAGGAATTTAAAAATTTAAATTCTAAAATTTTAATTTTTATTGTAAAATGTTGCTTATTGTTCTAAAGTTTAGGAGTTATTTTAGGTTTTTAGTAATTATTCTAAACATTGGGAAATTCTTTGATCATTCTTCCTAAATAGTGTTTAAGTAAAATAAAGTATTTTATTTATAAATCAAAATTCTTCTAGAAAGTTAAGGAATACCCAAGAATCCTCCTAGGAACTGTTTTAAAGTTTTAACACTATTCTAGGATTTTAGTAATTACTGTAGATCCGTAGGAATTATTTAAGAATTGTAGGAATTAATCCAGAACTGCAGGAATTATTCTCGAATTGTAGAAATTCTTCTAAAATTTTATGAAATACTCAAGAATTCTTGGAATTGTTTTAGTGTTCTAAGACCTATGCTGAAATTATAAGAATTAATCTAGAGTTGTGCGAATTACTTTAAAATCGCAGGAATCATAGATTTTATTATAAAATTTTAGATTTTATTCAAAGTTATTGCGTATTGCTTTACAATTGTAGAAATTATTCTAAATTTTTAGGAATTATTCTCTAAATTAAGGCATTATTCTAGAATTGTGAGAATTCTTTAATAACTGTATACATTCTTCTAGAATTGTAGGAATTTTTCTAGAATTTACGTAGTACCTAACAATTCTAGGAATTATTGTAAACTTTTATGAACCAGTCACGAACTATAGAAATTACTCTAGAATTGTAGGAATTTAAATTCTAAAATTTTAATTTTTATTGTAAAATGTTGCTTATTGTTCTAAAGTTTAGGAGTTATTTTAGGTTTTTAGTAATTATTCTAAACATTGGGAAATTCTTTGATCATTCTTCCTAAATAGTGTTGAAGTAAAATAAAGTATTTTATTTATAAATCAAAATTCTTCTAGAACGTTAAGGAAAACCCAAGAGTTTTTCTAGAAATTGTTCTAAAGTTTTAGGAATATTCTAGAATTTTAGTAATTACTGTAGATTCGTAGGAATTATTTTAGAACCGTAAAACATATTTTAGAATTTTAGGTATTAATCTAGAATTTTAGGAATTATTTTAGAGTTGTATAAATCGTTTTGGAAATTTGCGAATTCTTTACTTCCGTGAATTTTATTCAGAATTGCTTTCAAGTTTGATTATTAAATTTATAAAAGCTTTCGAATCCAAGTTTGTTACCGAAGAAACTAATTTTAAATTACATTTTCTCTACAACTACTTAACCTGGATAATATTTAAATTTGTCTAAAGAACGTCTAATGCACTTGGTTTTTATTTTATGCTGCCCTCTTTTCCGCAATATTTTATTCAAAGACAACTTACAGTGTTCAAATTGCAAGCAGGAAGCTTTCAGCAAGAAAATAAATGACAAATGTCAACCTGTCGACTTGTTTTCAACTACCTCACTCGGGAGAGGAATTTCTGCCATTTATTAGAATAATATACCGAGGAAATGGAGCTGTCATTGTGCAGGGAAGGATTACATCGCATGACGACAGGAACTTTCCTTTTCTACAGTCCACAAAAGAGCGACTTTTTGCTTCTTAGGAAATTGAGTCGTCTAGAACCACTTTTGACGCTGGTTAACTGCTAACTCGTCACATTTTCAGACACCGCAAATGTAAATGTAAATTAAGTATAGTTAGGGAAATATTGCATTTGCAGAAAGGATGCCTCTTTGAGTTTAGTTGGCAAATTTTGCTACGCATACATAACGAGGGTTGAATTTGTAAACGACATTCGGTTTAGCTAACCACCCTTGGGCATCTGAAAACTTTCAACTTGTTTCTATGATTACGATGTCTCGGAGATTACGAAAATTCACGTTAAAACAATACAGAACAATATTAGATTTGAGAGGCAACATAGCCCTAAATGTAAACCCTCCATGGACGTGCATCGAAAGGTAAGAAAAAGGGGGCGATTCAGATTATTTTTATACTTATTTAATTGTGCCAAAATGACGACGTATTAAAGTTATAACCTATATAAGCCCCCCCCCCCCGAATTGAACAAAAGTTAGCAAGGCACACTTTGCGTTTGTTGCTAAATAATGATCTTTGTAGGTCCCCCCAATCTAGACACTACTGATAGAGACCAGAGAAATTCTAAGCAGTGTCAACTGCAGCTGTAAGTCCCTTCATCTAGATTCTACTGCTGCGCACAAACTAAATGACAAAAATTTAACGCTATGAGATTTTAAATAGCGCCAATTCAAATAAACTGAAACTTATGTAGGAAATAATATTGCTTACCTAATTAACTGTTCTAAATATTTTGTTTTTTTAGGGCGCGCGGTAGAGCAGCGGTTGAGGTAGCTGGTTCCGGTGCTGCTCTGCCAAACCAAAAATATAATAATCTGGAATTTCTATTTTATCTTGTTCCATAGTCTCTTTTAATTTTTTCATATTCCCTTTAGCATAACATTGATTTTATAGTTGTACAAATAAAACTAACAATAATTTCAAAAACGTTACACTTACCTTTTCTTCATGCTTAACGAGTCGTAGTGGAACATTGGTAAATTAATCTGATGTCGGAGCTATGCCCGTATCCAGGGCATTATAGCTGATGCGGTTTTGATTGTGTACCCAGTAATTATAATAATTACACATTCAAATTTAATTACATACTAATGAAAATCATGAACATACGTTCACTACAGTTCAAAACAAAATTTTACTTATTTTTTTTAACTTTTATGAGATTTCACTGTTTAAATGCTATGGTTGGTTTTCATGTAACGAATATACAGGGTATTAGAAAAGTAATTTGTTAAATCGAATGAGTCACTTACGATTAGGATCAAACACATGTAGTGAAAACTCAGATCGACTTGGGAAACTTGAATGCCAAGGTTTAAACATTTCCGGTGCTACTAAACAGCAAAGTCAAAACTAATCTACAGTCTTTGTACTTCGTAGTTCGACTACCGTATGATATTGATCTAAACAGAAAAAAAAAAATTTGCTTTGTTGGCGAAGAAATCAACAGTTTATTTAAAAAGTCACTTTGGCCAGCCCTTGAGTTTGACGCTTTATGAAACTGTAGTGCTAAATTAAGCCTATAACCTTGAAATTATGCATTTCAAGGTCGTTTTTCAATTTTTATACATAAATAATATTAATATTTGTGAGTTGTGGATGTCCCAAAATGTTTTAAGTTTTAAATTGGTTTCTGATTTTGTAACTACTATTTTCAAAGTAATGCCGACATATTAGTAATAGTCCCACACGCGATGCTTTTACATTTACATGACTACAGGAAGTTTTGACGCCACAAATTCTTTATAAAAAAATGATTACCCCTGTCTTGCATCTCGGAAAGATTTATCGTTATAATTATTTTTTGAATAAAAGTTTACACTGCTGTCACTTCTGTTGCTATAATTTGGTTATGTATGCCTACTGTAATTTTAACTGGTCTGAAATGTGTGTTTATCGCACTGACAACAAACAAATGTATAGCATAAGAATTCCGCCAATCATCGGCTATTAATTGGAATCTAGATTAAGTACCGCTTACGATTACAAAGTGTTTACTGCAAAACTATTTACTACAAATTGTGGATGCATTTGTGGGAACTACACTTTTACTGACGACGCATTCATTATCATTTCCAGCAGATATTTATTATGTTTGCGGGTTCTTATATTCACGTTAAAATTAGGTGGTAGCGTGATTGGGCCATGAAGCTCGTCGATATCGGGAGAATGCATATTAATTACATCATTACATCTCTGATTTATATGAACAAGAGCGATTTTAATTGAAATTACAAGCAAATATCTAATAACAACAAAAAAAAACATTTTGGAACTGTCCGTTAAGATACTTACCTGGAAATAAAGACAAGTGCTAAGTTTAACTAATTGTTTTCTTTTTAAGGAGTTTTCTGGGGCTGTGGATTTTGTTTCTGCTGATTTTACGGGGTGTTTGCTTTCTTTAATTTTTTTACGGGTCTATTTTTCGGAGATTTGCTTTAGATTTCGTTGCGGCCTTCGTTTTGATTTTTTTCGCGGATTGTATTTCCGGAAGCTACTCTTATTTAGACCGACTCAGTGGAGGTAACATTCGGAGCGGCAAGCTGGGAATTTAATGACAACATGTTTATGTAATTTTTAATAAATGGTATGTAGATACAACATTGTAGAAAAACTTTTTTAGCTAATGAAAAACTATTTAACGGCTATTTCAATGGCTGCATATCTAGCTAAGACTAAGAAGTAATAGTAATACCCATAAATGCAAGCTAGGCACAAAGTCTGATTATAAAAAAAATTAAATTAAAACCACTAAGCAAAATTTTCTTTTAAAAACAAGGCACCGTGCTGGTTTGCGCATGCGCATAAATACTAATGCGTTGTTTACATGTTGCGGTTTTATTCTGTAACTGTTATTCTAACAGTTCATAATGTCAAGCAATCAAGAATACATTTTTACAGATAATTGGAAAAAAATAGAGAACCGATGAAACCTATGATTAGTATCTGACAGTATTGAATTTGATTTTATCTTAATGCTGTTGCTATGGCTTGAATAGATTTATCTTTAAACATTTTTATGCAGTAATCTTAAAAAACATTTTTTTCGCACTAGTGCCTAAAAACTTTTTTTTTTCGCACTTGTGTTTAAAAAGGCCAAACTGTCGCTTTTGACACGCGCGTAGAAAAACATATCGTTGAAACAATATTGCTAAAAACTAGCTACACGATTTTTTTTAGTAATTTTGTAGGCTCATAGAGATAGGGATGGGCTACAACTTGGTTCGTGTTCCGGCCCGTTAGTTTCTCTTTGACACCTTTCCATGAATTTTTGAAAATCAGAAATTTATGCCTTTTTATTTGAAAAACGCAGGACGGTAAAGCATTTCTGCTAAATTGCTAATAGGTGATAGTGGAAGATTAGGGAGGTTAATTTTTTCCCTCCCACCCAATTTTTGGAGGACAAATTTTTCTTTCCGTTTTTGGTTTTGTAAATCCCAAAAATCAAAAATCGATTTTTGTTCTCATAATAAATTTCAGTGTCTAAATACAAGAAGACATGCCCGCAGGCAGAAAATATGTACACTTTCATCCCGCCAGCCAAGCTAGCCATTGTCACCGGCGACTAATGCTCCAGGCATAGTATTATTACTAATACTGTTTAGCAGCGTATTCGCGCAGCAGGGATCGAGACACAGTCACAGGTGGAACGACCTGAACATTCGTTGGACGGTAATAACGTTATACAAATGTACTTTTGCAAATACGGTGCGTAACAATATCTAAAGTATAAGAAAGTCTGGACAAAGTACAGGCTCATTTTTTTTCCGGTTTTCATTTGTTAAGTGACGATTACCGTAACAGTTCTTGTTGTTACTTCTGAAAACTTCCATATAATCACAAAACAAACAATGAAATAGTACGACAATGAACACTTTTATCACCCAAGTTGTTTAGCATTTGATGAAGTGCAAACTGGGAAGTTTTCGGCAAATCTCTACAAGTCTACATTATTAGTATTGCAAAGCACGCAAAGATGCGGCAAATTTCAGCTTGGCGTTTTATGAATTGCTTCTTTTCGTGACACTTTTGGTCTGCGTGTCAAGCAAATTTCCTTTGGAAGTATCAGACATTATTTATTATTACGTCAAACCTACAGCTTGCTTGTAAAACGAACTAAAAACGGAAAAGAATATTTTGTTGATGTTGGCTTATGAATTTGCATAGTTATTGGTATACGTGTGTCCGAAAAGTATGGAATATGCTATACATGTCAGTAAACATCCATTTAATAGAAAAATATATTTGAAATTAAAGTTATTTAGTATTTAGTTTTACATCACAGGACAATACTTAATTATTTTTGCAACGAATAACGCTTCAGTGTTTTCAATGACATAATTCTACTCATTTGATAGAGATTTTTTATATCTTTTCGATGATGTAAAACTTTGATACACTTGAATAAGTAAAATTTTGATTAAAACGCAGAAATGGTTCACAAGTTTATTTCTATCTGCAAATGTTTTTCAAGTTCAAGTTAGTGAACAGTTTTAATATTGTAAATACGATTGTAAAGCTATTTTTTAATTAAATAATACAATCATGTTTTATTAGTTGTATATTATTGAATATAGGGAAGAGATATTATTTGAAGCATGATTAGACCATTCCATCTTCGGAAGGTTGTAACTCCGTAAGGAATCTTTTCTGGTCCTCAAAAATGTGCTCCATAAGTTTCTTTAGAAAGTCATGAACCTATGCAATACTATATTAAAAATAGTAATCCTTTTGCATCTACCAGTTTTTACTTTCTCATACTTTCAGTATAGAGAAGTATCAGGTTCATGAAAATTTTCGAAACCTTGATTTTAACGGAAATACACGTTTTGGGGCTCGAGGAACCTACAAAAATTGTTTATAAAAAAGACTGTCTGTGGGTGGCTGACGTCACTAAAGGCGAAAGTACTGGACCGATTTTGATGAATTTAAAAAAAACCACAGCCTAAGGCCCCCAATGTGCTTAATCTAGCAGTAAATATAAAATAAAAAATACACATCCAACTTTTCATTCATTACCTACCTTTCACAACATTTCATTTCTTTGTACGAATCTGTACCTAAAATGCAAATTATTTACTTGAGAATTTTTTGCTCAAGTAGAAATCCAATGAAATTAGTTAATTTGAGGTCATCTGATTGAACACAACCAATCAGAACAACATTGTACTGAAAACAGATTCCATGGGCTGTTTTCACTCTATTACGTTGCTATGGATACATTTTGATTTATTTCGATTTTGACGTTTCAAATATTAATTAATTCAAAAATGTCACGATTTGGTTGTAATACTAACGAGAAGATTGATGAAATTATCGAATCAAATATACCAAAAAATTTTCTATCCGAATAACCCTCGAACATTGATAAATGCTCAAAAATTTTATAACAACTTTCTCAAGCTTGTTGCTTATAGGCAAACAGACCTCCGCCTACGGCGTCGGTCTGTTTCCAAGCAACATGCTTCGATATCTGTTATAAAATTTTTTCGAACAATTATCAATGTCCTTGGGTTATTATTACTGAAAATTTTTTGCTCAAGTAGAAATCCAATGAAATTAGTTAATTTGAGGTCATCTGATTGAACACAACCAATCAGAACAACATTGTACTGAAAACAGATTCCATGGGCTGTTTTCACTCTATTACGTTGCTATGGATACATTTTGATTTATTTCGATTTTGACGTTTCAAATATTAATTAATTCAAAAATGTCACGATTTGGTTGTAATACTAACGAGAAGATTGATGAAATTATCGAATCAAATATACCAAAAAATTTTCTATCCGAATAACCCTCGAACATTGATAAATGCTCAAAAATTTTATAACAACTTTCTCAAGCTTGTTGCTTATAGGCAAACAGACCTCCGCCTACGGCGTCGGTCTGTTTCCAAGCAACATGCTTTCGATATCTGTTATAAAATTTTTTCGAACAATTATCAATGTCCTTGGGTTATTATTACTGAAAATTTTTTGCTCAAGTAGAAATCCAATGAAATTAGTTAATTTGAGGTCATCTGATTGAACACAACCAATCAGAACAACATTGTACTGAAAACAGATTCCATGGGCTGTTTTCACTCTATTACGTTGCTATGGATACATTTTGATTTATTTCATCAGTTATAGAAACTAACACCTCTGGATCTTCATTTAACTTTTCTAATTGTTCTTTCGTTAATTGCACCTTTAAATAAATTATTTTTGCTTTGTATTTTTTTCTATAATTAGCAAAAAATTTTCTATCCGAATAACCCTCGAACATTGATAAATGCTCAAAAATTTAAAACAACTTTCTCAAGCTTGTTGCTTATAGGCAACAGACCTCCGCCTACGGCGTCGGTCTGTTTCCAAGCAACATGCTTTCGAAATGTTATACAATTTTTTCGAACAATTATCAAGGTTATTACTACTGAAAATAGGTGCTGGCATTAATTAACGAATAAGTCTTTTGTTATGTATAAAACAAAAAGACTCTTCAAAATGTTTGTTCATTCTTCTAATATCGAAGATTTGTAGATAGAATTTGGTATTTGGGTATTACAGTACTAGTCATAAATGAAATATTTTCTGAAGTATTAAGAAAAATTCTTATACAAAATATATCAGCTTTTCGAAAACATTAAAGGAAAGCTGAACCTTTTTAAAAATTTATTTTTGGAGTCCAGTTAAACACTTCCATATATTACTCCTGTAATGATTCTTTTAAATAACAAACACATTATGAATTAGTTGCAGGCTGTTACAACATACCAAAGAAACTGTTAACAAATTTCTTCAAGAGTAGGTATGCCATGGAGCCCCCCTCCTTATTTAAATAGTGAAGCCAACAAGTTACTTGAAGCGGGCTATTTGGTGTAGAAGTGTTTAAACAGACACCAAAATCAAAGATAGGTAACCTATCTAAACTAACAAAAAAGTATATTTTTTTTAAGAACTCTGGGCATTGCTCACCTTAACGTCCTCTAGATAACCAACTGTATGTTTTATTGGGTTTCCAAGATCATTGTCTCGATATTAAAATAAAAACCATCAAAACGAAATATTTTAATATGGTGAAAAGTTTTGATATAAAAGCTTTTGAACAAAATAGGCCACCACGTTTGTTAGTCGAAGACGTCAGAGATGGAATAGGTACTTCACTTTAATAATCACCTTCTGTGGATAATCGTTTTATTATACTTTTGTTAATCTTGATAGGAAAATTATAGATCAAGAGTCATCAGAATCCATTTGTACTAATGCACAATACCAATAGTGTCGGGTTTTTAAAGGACCATGAAAATGATATGGGCGATGGAATTTATTATTTCAATTACTTCAATGTTAATTTATTATGTATAAATGATACCCAAGCAATACACAATGTATTAATAATATAATAATATGGCAAATAGATATTTATTTATTTTATATCCTTACTTGTCATGTTGCTCTCTTATTGCACCTACCGCTAACTAAACAACGACAATTTCAACTTAACGTATTTCTAACTTATTATATCATCAGGAACATTTTAAATACAAAATAAAAGTACACAGTTTAACGACTAAAACTTAAACAGAAACATCCTGTTTTTGATTTTTTTTAAGTACAATATAACTCATGACCAACAACGAAATGCAACCGTGCAAAACGTTAATATCGATACAGAACAAAAAATACTTTATGTATACCTATCAGTTATATCTTACACATACATCTATTTCATATAATATAAAGTGTATACGAATCTGCCCTTTAGCAAAACTATATTTTATCGGTGTCAACGGTTCACTACGCTATATAAAAGTTACGAGTTATTTGTTTAAATGTATTACCTCTCGTAAAGGGAGTTAGGTTAGGAACTCTGCTCCAGCTTTGTGTCGCCAGGACGAACACCAGCGACTAGGCTGTTTACTTATTACAGAAGGCACCCAGTCCCTCAACAATAGAAATTTTATTATTAACTTATGTCCTAATTCTACCAAAAAAGTTAATAGTAGTTTTCATAAGCTTTGACAAAATAGGAATACATGTTAATGTGAGTCAAGTTTTGTTTTTAGAAACATCTAGTTATATCTACAGAAGTACGCCTTAAGCAAAGGAGCTGACGTTTATGTGAGTTTGAGTTGCAACGCTTTGCGAAAGAATATTGTTGAGGAACCGTATAATATATAGGAACCATTACTCCTGTTATTTGCATTTTACTAATGCGATTGCTGTAGAGTCCTATATAAAATTTAAAAACATTTTACAATTTTTAAGTCTTAAAAATCACAAAACGTTTTTGTTTTTACATATGGCACTGCACATATAGATAAGCTCGCCATAGTCCCCTAAGGGTTTTTTACAAATACATATCCTATTTTCAGAGATTCAACTTACAAAAAACAACTGTACATTATTAACTAAATAAAATATATAAAATATACTTCATATCTTAAGTACAAAATTTTACCGGTATTACTGTCACATAGGAGATCTGGCTTATGTCATTTTAGTTAAAAAGTGTAAAAATACAATAAAAAATATAGTAAAACGTCCTATAAAACTGAAATCTGCATATTATTTATAGTTACGTGTGAAAAATGAGGTAGTTCAACCGAAAATACCAAATATTGGGAAATCACAACGGCACTTAAAACTACAACTACGTAATTTCAAAAATGACACCGCAACCTTACCTGAAATAAAAATCTAACGTACATGTAAACACTGAAATAAATAACAGCCTTCAAAAGAAATCGATTGCGGTAACAATTAAGTAACACGACCTATAACTACTAATTGAAAAAAAAAACATAACTTACAAGACAGCTCAAACAATTCCTGTTTTATAAGAAAAAATCACTGCAAATAAACAGAAAAATAATAAGGGTTAATATATAACATAACATCAAATCGAGAAACATTTTTCCATTACAAACTCTACAAATAAAAAACACATTGAATTCTGTGGAAAAATATAGTAATATGCTTGTATTTATGATTAATATTCTTATTTTATCAAATGCAAATTGGTTGAACAATGTTCTTGAATTGATTTTTTTTACTCATGAATTAAATTTTAATTAAATTTGTTTTTAAAGCAAATTTTCACTGGTTTCAAGTAGTTATTGATTTTTTACACGTTTGAAATATTCTGAACGCCACTTAATTATATTTTCAGTCATTTATGAAAAAGTCCGTTATAAATTTCTCCTCAACTTGTAAGTATGCTTGGCAAGTATACTAAAACACCCTGCATAAACAAGAGAGGATGGCTCAAAAGTTATAAATTTTTTGCTGACAATCATAAAAATTTAAAGACAAAACCAACAAAAGCCTTAAAATGTTTCATTAACACTATTTTTTTATCCAGAATAATTAAAACACAATAAACAACAAACGATATAAAAATAAATTAAATAAAAAAATTATTGTACAAGTACAAACAAAAATGTTAAATTTCTCCAAATCCATTTTTTGCTTATAATTTCTTTAATTGATATTCAATTGTTATTTTGTCAATATATTCGAAATTGTTGATTTAAAAACCAAGAAGGCCTTTATTGCTTTTCCTATCCACATTAACTAAACCAAACATTTAAACAAACCAATATTAATTGGAATACCCTGTACATGTAAAAAACTTGAAATTCTTGAAATCCTAAAATTACAAAAATCGTTATACACTTGTTTTATGTAAAAATTTAGACACAAATTCTTCATAAGTCTTTTTCCTCTGGACATTTTTAATTGTTAGGTTTAGTTAGGTTGGCTTATACAGGGTATTAATTGTTTGTACAGGTCCAAGCACATAGCACAGCTATTATAAGTGAGAGAGATAATTTAAAAAAAAAAACTTGCTGTATCTGTAATTCATAATAAGGTGGCATATTCAAAAAAACAAGTGAAATTAAAACAAAAGAACGACAAACATCTTTAGTTGTTTCAAATATCGAGTGTGACATAATATATAAAAGGATGTGAAATTTTCTTAAAAATGATACTGTAATTAGCTAAACAATTGTGCTTGTGTTATATTGACCATTTGCTCTATCTGCTCTTTTGATTTTCAGTGGACTATTCCAAACAAATTATTCTAACAATACTGAGTGTAACTTTTTTTAATATGCACTGTAAATTTGATTTCTAAACAAAATTCAAATAATTTTGTGATTATAAACAGAATATCAGGTACTTTTTAAATAATATCTGATAATATTCCACATGTATTTAAAATAATTGAAGGGTTGGTTCCTGTTACTTTGCATTAATTTCTATTGTTTTTGTTAAATACACCACCTAATTGTAATATGTGTATGGTAAGTTAATTTTTTGAATTTTTTCTATTACTTAATATAGCCGAGATATTCAGTTGGCTCTATAAAATCAATCACCTTGTATATATTAAATTGTTTGTTTTAACTATTTTTCTGAAAATTCGTGTTACCAAAAATTGTCTTTAAAACGTAATAATTATTTTTTATGGTCGCAATTTTTGTTCTTTAGTTTTATAAATTTCATTTGCTATTTTAATGTTATTTTCTAAATATTAATCTATGGTTAAAAATGGGTAATTTAGGGTATACAAATTTGTATGTAACTGTAAATAAAAATATAAGTGAACATTCAGAATAAATTCGATTATATAAAATAGTCAAAATAAATGTTTGATGATATTCAAGAACATTATTAGTTATTTATAATCTTAATTTCAAAAAACGGTATACATTCATGTTGCGTTTTCAGTGTGCATTAACAATCTAGCTATCCTAACTTACGCAATAATTAACAATGACCTTTTTTCGAGTTCTATCGCTACGTTTTTTACGTTACCTCTAGTCTTGACTAAAACGTAAGCGATTACAACTTTCTAGTCAACATTTAACAATTACCATTACTCTGAGTACAACTAACTACAGATAGCTTGCATTCTGCTCTTTGTACACCTACTTTAGCATTTTAGCATGAAGCCGAAATAACAACGAAAAGTTTTACTAACTCAGGAATTTAAGAAAAATGATAAAACGCTTCCTAGTGAACTATTGCAACAACACTAATACAAACAAATGGAAGAACTACTGACGTGTATTGACTGACATGTTGCCTTAAGTCTGCAAAAGGATTGTTGTACCGAGAAAGACTGAACCTAACTCATTTCAGAATATGTTTCATAAGTACATTTTTTTTGAGACAAATTTAGGGCAAGCAAGTCAAGGAAGAAACCAATGGAAGTGTTTAATTTTACTATCTACATTTGAAAGTAAAAACTAATAACTGCGAGTGATAGTTATTAAAATGACTTATCTACCTGATCTACGATACCTGAATATTTGCTATATATATACCTGATTTGTTTATCACGGATGAGTAAATGATTAATCAGAGGAAATCCTAACCAAATTCTGATTATTTCAAAAAGAGTTGCTATAAATGTGAATTTGTACTGCAATTTTGAGATGAATATGAATCTACCTGAGTATATTATATTATGCGCGATTATCTTATACAATGTATGCAGCATCAAAAGATTGCTTATATTGGGAAGCATATCTGTATTATGGAAGCATATAAATCGAATGAAATTTAATTAGAATCATTTAATGATGAAAATTAATAATTAAACATCTTGTAATTCTATACTTAACAAAAATATTTCTAAGACCTCAACTCTCATAAATTAAAAACAAGGAAAACATCAAAGGGCGTGTATAAAATTGTTTAACATGTTCAAATGTGGATTTTGGAAGCTACCGTGGATTTTGGAAGCCACCGTGAATTGTTTAATTTTTGTCCACAGTTTGAACAATATTTATATATGACCATTGTTGGTAATTTTAATAAGTTAAAATTAATTTTTAATTTAACATCTACATGCGAGTATATAACTCATGTGAATTTTTCACAACATTTAAATTTAATTCTATCACTTAAACAGTGAATATATATGTTGCTAATTTTAGCAAAAGTTTCGTGCCAGTACAGTTATCTTAACAAATATTTTTTTTAGATTTAAGAATTAATTTTGTAATGATTATTAACAGTCATCATTGAATGAGTCTGCGGATGAAAGAATATTGCGAGTTTTAGCGATAACATTAGATTTAATAATCTAAGATTTCATACAAAAATAGTATTCGGCAAAAGCCTTTTGTACCATTGTAACCTGGATAGAATGTCTTGTATACTGCTATAATAGGATCAAATATATTTAATAATTCAAACATGATTTTCACCCTATTATAAAATTCCCTGGTCTGTGTATGTGTGCTTCCCTATGCAATTATTAAATATATTTAGAATAGTTTACGAACTGAAACTTGCTAATAAAATTATGTGATGTAAACCTGCAGGAACCTGAAACACTATGTGTGTAAATCACTGGTACATATATACTAATCAACATTCAATCTGGCACGATTTATAGACATTTCTAAACATTGTACAAATCTACACATCTTATTTTAACATCAATTTTAAAAGTCAATTTATAACTGCAACATAGTCCAATAAAAATTTTTAATCTATCTTAAATTACCGTATACACACGAGAACCCTTATTATCCTGTATCTTATAAGTATTTCTATTTCTGAGTATTTGAGGTAGACGGATGGAATTTTTAAGTTACTTGGAGGAAAAAGTAGTACTTGCTTTGAATTTTGTGTGGTAATATTGAGGTAGATGGATGGAATAAAATGAGTATAATATAGTAATTAACGGCAAGAATTGCGGCAGCTGGAATACACTTGAACTGGCATAATGGCTTACTTTAAAAAAATTGTCCTTCCATCTATACATTATTCACCTGCTTTTACACCTTCTGGTTCCGCTTCGTCTTCACTGTAGTCATCTTCTTCGCCGCCAGAAGACCCAACATCATCCTTATCTTTGTCCATATCACGTTCGATTTTTACTATACCTTCGTCAATTCTTCTAATTTCTTCCGATCTTTTCATTACTAGATCGTTTGCGACTCCCATCTGATGCTGCATTTTTTCCAAAAAATGCTGCTGCGATGCTTTGTCCAATCCCATGGCATTCAACTGCGCCATTTTTGCCGCATGCACCGCTGCAGCAGCTTGCTCTGACATCATACCCATTCCCAGGCTATTTTCGGTGATAAACTGTAAGTACGTATCCAAAATTGCCGACCCTGTCGAGTTGCTGGAACTAACAGGAGGCGCTAGTGGGGCAGGATATGGTTCTTTGGATAAGTTGTGGGCTATAGAATCTATACTCTTCGCTGCCACTGCATGCCCAGAAAGACCAAGCTTAGTGATCTTCAGATGTGCTGGATTGTGATTCATGGGCGGCGACATTGCTAAGTCCAGACCTCCATACGACCGCTGATGCGATATCGTAAGGTCTTCTGGATCATTATCTCCACACAGTGAACTTCCTGCTTCGGAAGGCGCCCCTGAATATATACTTTTAGCCTCCAGTTTTACATCGGATCTTCTTGGACCCGTTGGAGAAGCTCTTGCTCGAAGCTCTGCCGGACTTACTTTTACTCCTGCCTTTGCTAGCAACCTGTAAAGCAACCTTGAATTAAAAGTTAGAGCAAAAACTAGTTAAGTTAATGCAGAAACATTAAATTCAAATTTCTAAAAAGCTACAACAAAATCTGTGAACTAAATTGTGAACTTATGCACAATCGAAAATGTAAATGAGTACTTACTAGAAATTTTTAAAATTCATGTAGGAGTTTCTAGATAATTAATAAATAATTTTAAATGTAAAAGGGAATAATTTGAAATTACAATTCTTAAACTGCGTCCACAGCAAGGCAGGATTGACAACAACACTGTTGACAATAAACCTAATCGCAATACTGTCAACAGTTCTAAATGTTGTTGGTAACATAGGCATGATTCCAAAAGCGTGCTGGCAATAAAACCGCAGGTTTCCATATGTGGGCGATAAAAATCGGAGAATTATTTGTATTGTCTATAGTCATTCTTTCAATTTTTTGGAATTATCATCTTATATACCATTTCAGTCAGCGTTCGACAATTTGGCAATTTTTGTAATTTCCATGTGTACGAATTTCTCCAGATAACGAGTCTTATCATGCAACTGTAAGTCATTTAACTTAAAACTTTTCCTAATCTTTGTCCCACTATTTTTTAAACATTGTTGAATTGTTGGCAACTTCATTGCCAACAATGCTGTTTACAGTGTTGCTTTGATATGGACGCAGATTTAGGTAGCCTACCATCAAAAAGTTTAAATATATACCATGCATTTATTAGAAGGTACATACGTCCAAATTTCTAAATTTAAAAAATATATATAAATGGTGAGTAAAAAGTAAGACGTAATCTATATAACTTCGTAAAAATTAATTCTGCGAAAAATGCTGTTAAGAAAATTTTGTTAAGATTTCAGCGTTTACTTTTTCAACATCGAATTTTTTAACGTTTTGTTATTTAGTTGCTATGGCAACCAACTTTTGTTCTTTAAATGCACCCTATTTTTTGCTCGTTGTGATCTTTTCCAGGAAGTTTACCTAACAAAATTTTTAAAATAAAATAGTTTTGTGTTTCTAACAATTTCCTAGTTGTCATAGCAACCAAATAAGGAAACTTATAAAAATTAAATATCGACAAAGTATGGGGCTGAAATTTAATAAACCACTTTTATAAAGGGTACTTTTTTATAAAATCAATATTTACCAAGTTATAAACATGTCTTACTTGTTACTCACTCTGTATATGACTCGTAAGTAAACAAAATTTAAATTTATAGACACACGTCAGCATTTCTAAGTAATTAATACTACATTCCTAGACACTTCAATCAGGACATTATCAATAAATTAAAAATTATTAAAATATCGTAACAAACCTGCTAGCAAGTTCTGGATCAAAAGGTGCTGGCATGGGCAAAACGGGTAGATCTTTTGTACTAATGCCTCTATGTTGCCTGGACATGTGAGAATGCAGCGAATTCCTCGACTTCGCCACCGTTCCACATAACACACATCTGTATCCCGGGCAAATCGTATGTTTATCTTCTAAATGGGTCCGTAACGTATGGGCCGACCTGTAGATTTTCCCACATTTCGGACAGGGCCGCGGATCCGTGGCGCGGACGCGCATCATGTCCAGTGAACGCCTGGATACTGCAAAGTTCATAATGGTATGTTAAAAGGGTTGCCGGAATTGTCGAGATTGATAAAGATGCTCTATAGAGTAAATTTTATGGGTACTTAGTTTAAGCATTTGAAGGAATTCTTATTTATTGTTTCTGGTAAAAATGTATTCTTGGGTTTGTGGTATTTGATATTTTGTGTCTTTAGTACAGGGTCGGACTAAAAAAAATTAAAAGATATTGTAAAAGCCTTGGGGGATTTCCCCTATTTGTCGTCATTGTATTAAAATAACATACTAGCTTAATAAGTTTGAAAATTTAGACCTGTGTCAAAGTACCATTAGAATACTCCTTAATTATGCCCTGCAAAACTGGATCCTTTCCAGTATGGTGAAATGTAATAAATCAATATAGTGGATAATTTCAATAAAAAATTAAAAACAGTATTAATAGAGGAGAACGTTTTTGATTTACGTTTCTTTAAAAAAAATAAAAAAGAATATTTGCAGCAAAGTTATTTAATACTGAATGTTTGCATACAAACTAACACTTACACTTCTCATTTAAGAACAGTAGCGTTTCATATCATGGCAATAATAATACTTATAAAATTAAAATCTATACTCTAACTTTAAGCTACATAATGCCGTATAGCGTTAGTTTAATAATACTTTAATGTAGTGTGTAACAAATAACGTTTCGCACGAAGGAACAATTTGATTAACCTGACAAACAAAATTTAAATTTCCAATACTTAAAATTTTATTCCACTTAAGACATACAATTAAATAAAATTATAAACTTTACTGGTAAAATATGAGTATACTCAGCAATAAGATCATAATTTATTGATTTTTTTGCGTGGCATCATTGAACTTGGACCCCGAAGGTAAGTAAATTTATGATATTCAGATTAATTTGCCTGATAGAGGTGATGTAAAGAGGACCGGTTCCAGGTATTTAATTAACCTTAAACGAATTACTCATTCAATTTTCACCAAACAAAAGTTCAAGATGATGCTAGAGACTCTTAGTATTTTTTGTGCGACCATCTTTTCCTATATCATGACAATGCACCAGCACCAAAGACAAGATATTAACCTTAAAACTGATACATTTTAAACCTGATCGTTAGCATGAAGAAATTACAAAAAATTCAGATGAAAATATAATAAAAGGAATTGTTAAAGAGTTATTTTCAATAACGTAAGCTGCACTGCAAAAAAACAAGAAAATGTGTACAAGAGTAACAACTTTTTTTTTGACGAGACATTTTAAAAATTTGGATTGTATGAATAAGGTTTATTAAATCAAAACAAAATTGTCAGATTAATATAGGTAAAAAATAGTGCCCCATTATTTCTTACACACTGTACATAGATAAGATATACACAATGCGTAAGCCATTGTAAACTTCATCAATTATTATAAACGCAATTAAGTAAAAAAAAAGCGTGACTGCCCAATGATAAATTCTACTACAAAACGCGATGTAATATCAAAGGGCATCATCATAACATGCAATTTTTTGACTTAATTGGGTCAACAATTAACAAAGTGTTGGCCTAAATGGCCGTGCTATAAAAAATGCGGCCATTTAGATTAACTGCGTATAACACTCCTCTATCTTTGGCAATGGATATACAAAGCAGTCTTATTCAAAGTTCACTATTTCAAAATTTGCGATAAAATCCGTCTTTCTGAGTTTTTGTTCGTAGAAAACAACCATCTTCAGTAGAGTCTATATGCTCCACTTCATTTGTTTCATGATTTCCCATTGTTGCGAGTGCTTAGTCCTCATATGATTTCGGACGGAATTGGGATGCGAAAATCGCTTTCCACATTCTCTAACCGGGCAAAAGGGGCTATCTCGAGGGTAATGTTCTTCTATATGAGCTCGTGCCACGGTGATAGATGCCAGGATTCGATCGCAAAGAGGGCATTCGTATTTGACCGTCCTCGCAGGAAGCGACATCTGAGGGTTGGACGGCGACGCGTTCCTTCCACCCCCGCTGTTGGCATCTGTAATGCCAAATTCTCGCTGCACTTTAGCTGTTTTTTGTCTCACGTTTTGCTTTATTATTTAGACATTAAGAAATCATAATTGTTACTGATAGCCTACAAAACGAGACACAAATAAATTATAAATGCGAAGGGTTGCTAATTTGGTAAATGTGTACAATACAAAGGATAATTAAAAATTGAAATTTTACCTATCACTGAAGTTCTAGTAATTTTTACAATCAAGAAGTTGCTGTAATCAGTTCGAAATTCAAAAACATTTTAAGGGTTCGTGACCATTTCAAGTATTTTTTAAAATTTCTTGTCAAGTTTACTACAAAAGCTGGAATACTGAAAATTTTAAATTTTATTTGGCAAATCAAGCAGCTGTCTCGTAATTTTTGCAATTGTGCGAAAATTAATAAAATGTATAATTAACGCCATGATTTTATTTCTTCTACTCTTATAATGAAATTTTATAACAACCTAACGGACTTTAGAAACTGCATAAAATTCTCTTCAAAGATATTTATTTTTTATTTAAAGTTATGTTTGGAATTGTTGATTCAATAAAAAAATGTGTAATTATCCACGACCTATGCAAATTAAATAAAATATATATGCAACTCCAAGAACTACGAAAAATTATAAGATGTTCAAATAAATAATTATTCAGACTCTTTGGAAATTATGGCATTTTCTTAATAATTCCAAGCATTGCGGTTAATACAAAACATGCACAGATATTTAAAAAAAATCAAAAAATTCACTATGAATTAGTGAAATTATGTATAAGAAACGCAATTACAAAAGTTCAAATAATACTTATCAATGTTCTTTCGAAACTACGGTAATCTTTAGAATCGCAAGTAATTCCAGTAATTACGGTAATTCTAAAATGTGCCTAGAAATAAATAAATTAATGTGTAACTGCGTTTTAACTGAAAATTGTGGAATTTAAGAAAAATAGCAATATTAAAAAAAAAAATATAACGAATTAAAGAATTTTCAATGGTCGTTGAAACTAATGGGAATTTGTATAATCATAATAAACTCAAACATTACGGTAATTTTAAAATTTGCATAGAAATTACGAAGTAAATATGTAAAATTCCGCATTGCCTGAAAGTTGCGGAATTGCAGAAAAATTGCAATTCTAAAATCCGCAACTTTCACGCAATACAGAATTTTCGACGTTTATTTCTTAATTTCTATACACATTTTTAAATTATCGTAATTCTTCGAATTATTATGATTATACAAATTTCCATTAGTTCCAACAAGCATGAATAAACCATTTATTTCAATTGTATAATCAATTGCAATTTTTCTGAAATTCCGCAATTTTCAGGCAATGCAGAATTTACACATTTATTTCTTAATTTCTATACACATTTTAAAATTACCGTAATTCTTGAAATTATTATGATTATAAAAATTCCCATTAGTTCCAAAGAGCATGGATATTTATTAAATTCCTTACAATTTTTTTATTGCAATTCTTCTAAAATCTTCAATTTTCACGCAATACAGAATTTTAGACGTTTATTGCTTAGCTTCTATACACATTTTAAATTACCGTAATTCTTCTAATTATTATGATTATACGAATTTCCATTAGTTCCAACAAGCATGGATAAACTATTTAATTTATTACAATTTAATAATCAATTGCAATTTTTCTAAAGTTCTGCAATTTTCAGACAATGTGGAATTTTGCATAACTATTTCTTAATTTCTATACACATTTTAAAACTACCGCAATTCTTGGAATTATTATGATTATAAAAATTCTCGTTAGTTCCAAAGAGCATGGATAAATTATTTAATATATTACAACTTTTTATTTAATTGCAATGAAAAAAAATGCAATGAATTTAATAATTATCCGTGCTCTTTGGAACTAATGGTGACTTTTATAATCATAATAATTAAAAGAATTACGGTAATTTTAAAATGTGTATAGAAATTAAGAAATAAACGTCGAAAATTCTGTGTTGCATGAAAGTTGCGGATTTTAGAAGAATTGCAATAAAAAAAATTATAATGAATTTAATAATTATCCATGCTCTTTGGAACACTAATGGTAATTTTTATAATCATAATAATTTCAAAGAATTGAGGTAATTTAAAAATTTGTATAGAAATTAAGAAATTAAGGTGTAAAATTCTGCATAGCCTGATAATTGTGGAATTGCAAATAATTAAAAAATTGTAATACATTAAAGAACTTATCCATACTCGTTGGAACTAAAGAGAGTCTTTATAATCATAATCATTCTAAGCCTTACGGTCATTCCTAAATGTGCACAGAAATTGAGAAACAAATTCGCAAAATATACACCTAAATTATATGAAAATCATATTATGCTTGCTCTGCCATGAAAATTTAAGAAATAAAAAATTGGAATTAATTATGAAAATGATATTAAATTAAATAATTTTTAAATTATAGAAATTTTAAGAACCATAAGTAACTCCAAGAATTATGGTATCTGACATTATAAACACTCCCTTAGTCTAGCAAAGACGTGACTTTCAATTCCACAGCCCGCTGAGGATCAGTTTTTACCGAACAAACGTGATTTGAAAATTTTGGAAATATTTAGTTAACTAAATAACAATTATCTAAAATTTTAGAAGTTACCTGCCCTTAGAATAAATAATTTTAAATTTCTAAAAAAAACTTTTTTAAGAATTTTGAAATGTCGAGGAATTACACTAAATTTTAGAAATTAACAGAATATTTTTGAAACGATACAAAATTTAAGTAGGTACAAGAAGTACACTCACTTCCTTAAATAGCAACCCTTCGAATAAATGTCCCTTTCTAAACTATACGACAACACAGTAATAAAAACAAAAACTAGCACCTACATTTAAGTCTAAATTT
The DNA here is from genome assembly GCA_958336395.1 of Ctenicera cuprea. Classification (NCBI taxonomy): domain Eukaryota; kingdom Metazoa; phylum Arthropoda; class Insecta; order Coleoptera; family Elateridae; genus Ctenicera; species Ctenicera cuprea. The sequence continues at coordinate 14,762,026 of OY284487.1, read as the reverse complement.
ATTTAAACCCCCATTAATTGAAGAAAATCGTTTCCGCTTTGTTGTCTCTGACGTACACCGTGAGCTTGTAATTGATGATTAATTAAATAATGTTTCGTTTTGCATTTCTTTCCGCATAAATCGCAGGTTCTCCAAAATTCCTTGGAGGTTTGGACATGAACATTTATAATGTGCTGCTTCAAATTACTGGGCGAAGAGTAAATCCTTCCGCAATATTCGCATTTCGGCCTGTCTTGCCAGAAGTACAGACTCGGACCCCCCGCCGCTTGCGAAGCCGCCCCTGTAACACAGAGGCGGCATTAAATAATTTTAAGGGCAGTACTACAAGATACACATGCATGGTTTATATTCTTCGAATCGCTCTTCGCTTTTTTTTAAACGGAAATCGTTTCCAATTACCTAATTGCCTATTATTTCTTGCGCAACACGTATTTCGCCTTTGTCTTCCTTTGTTGTTATTATTACCCATAAATTACTAACAATGCGTTTTATAGTATGTGTCATTTCATTATTCCACCTACACATGCACGCCCTTCAATTTTCCGGGCAGAGGTATTCCTTATTGACAATTTTCGTAATTCTAACTCCGTCTTTGATCCTTCGTTCGCGGAGGTCTTTGTTGAATCCCGTGTATCTGTGATAAATGGATGATTAGGTATTGCTTGGTTTTGTAATATTTCAAACACACGGAGCATATAAAAACCTCCGTGCTCTTCCGATGTACATTAGCAAAATGTTGTTTGAGGCTGCTCAGCGTGCTGTAAGATTTTCCGCACTCTGGACAAGTGGGTCTTTCTTTGTGCATGTAGGGTCCATGAGGCAAGGGCATAACCGACGTTTCGGTTTCGGCTTGATTTGCACCGGCCACTTTTTCTATTTCAGGTGTGCGTTCGTGTAAAACTGACGAGCTTTTCCTTCGCAATTTTGCTAGGGAGTGGGTAGTACTTTCTGTCGATAAACTCGATTTCCTGGTATAAGTCTCTGCATTTATAGTTGTGTTTTCTATTCTTATGTTAGTATAATGTACGCCTAATTTACGACCATTAAAATAATAGTCTGAACAATTGAGTCGAATTGAAGTTATTAAAATAATTATTTTTAAACTGGTTGGTACAATGTAAAATTGCATGTCGAGAATTTATTGTTCGTAATTTAACTTAACGGTAACTGTAGTTCGCCTACAAAGCCTAAATGATATTAAAATGATATCGTAGGCATTAAAGAGAGGTTTAAAACTAATAAATTCTGAAATACAATATTTTCAATAGCCGGAATTAAATCTGATATCACGCGATAACTTTCGCTTTCATTATTTCATACGCATATCTCCACCATCGCTGTAATGATGCGTTCCGTCCTTTTCCAACGAACAACCCAATTAGGGAGACCAAGAAAGAGGAAAGACACAGAAGGAAAATACAAGAATCTCCGAAGTAATTTTCCTAAAATATCCTAACCAACGGGTACGTTATCAGACAAAGTAATAAACGTTGGTAATGGTGTCCAAACACGAACAGTCGATAACGGTGGTGTATTACCGACCGATACGACCGAAAATAACGCGTCTACAGCACAAAGCTGTTCCCTTTACTTCTTTACTTCCCATTCTACTTACTTGCCCTTTCTTCCGCCCACATACGGTACGAGTACATTCAGATAAAGAAATTTCATAGTTTTTTAACGCCAGATTCCCTTTTCTCATGCAACACATTGGCGTAGCCAATAGAAATTTAAAAGAGTTTAACCCAATAATTGAATAATGGATGTTAACCCACCGCTACTTTTTCTAAAGCTTCCTGATGAAATGAAATTATCAAGAGGATCTTGATGATCCTTCTCAAAGGTGTAAAGTCATTACAAAAAAATATAACCCATTACCATGAAAATACTGTATTGAAACCCTTTCCTTAAACGAATCAAACTACAAAAGAATAAACGTTTTCCTAAATCTCTTGATTGTCCTGGGAGGTGAAAGAAACATGATCAAGAGGGTCTTCGTCACGTTATTATATAAAAATTGTTCCCATCCGTTCTTGTACATTGACTTGCAAAATGTTTCCTTTTGAAATGTTAGTACGCCAATGAAGTTGACCCGTATAAATGTGAATTATAATAACCCTATATACACGAATTTATGTAAGTCCTTTGCAGAAACTCCTAAACAATTCGCTGACACGGACTTGCTCCTAAAATAACTATACCGAGGTCTATAGGGCGTACATACGCAAGATTAACGCACCGCAGAACCCTTCTCAAATCCATTATCTAGTAGGGTGTGCGCATCCTTGCAAACTCTCGGTGTTTGGAGTGTACCACCTCAGCGTCCATCCGGCTGTTCGGACAAGAGACACGGGTGCGCGGTATAAATCAATAGACCTATGCCGGGAGGTTTGGGGATGAGGACATCGAGAGCAATCTCGATGTTTGACTGTGCCTCCGGACCCCTCCGATCAATTGCAAAGCTCGTTAATATTGTTTACGCGACGTTAGTTATTACGTTATTAACTGAACGCTTGAATTTTGACCTTTATGTTATTAAACAAATACTGCCTACCGTATTTATCAACATTTTCTGACGTTAAATAAAAGATAATAAGGCCCTTACGAAACTTAAGTTCCCTCTGACCTAAAAATTTACAACCCTAGAAACCCAGTACGTGCATCACCCAGTTAACGCACTTATAATTAAAGAAAATGAGTCCTTCACTTAATCGCAAACATCTCTAATATGTAAATTACAAAATGTACATAAACATGAACAGTAATTTAGAAGAAGTTATCTATCATCAGCAAGTTTCCTTCAGCTCTAGTATAAATGACATATTTTAACTTCACTTACGACCAACTAACCCTCTAAAATTAGGTAGGTGAAATTTGCATGAAATTAGCCAATTCAGCGGTGCGCTTTAACAACTCAAAACTCCTCCCAAAAGTGACCCTAAGCACAAGTAAATACAAAATTGTAGGTGTGTATTATACTGATATTAAATTAGTAGAATTAATAGCACGAAATTGGTGAATTAGTAAAATTATCAGATCTATAGCTTGGAACTGCTGTATTTTTAGGTAACATTTATAGCCGCGTTAGTGCAATTAAATCGAAACTAAATTATTATTTATAAAAACTTTGATGATACTATAAATGATTATGATTTTGTGTTTTTCTATGACTTGATTGGTTCCATTAAGGAAAACAAAGTTTCGTAAAAATTACTTAGCTGACTTAGCAAATTATTTCATAATTTTTCCATTTCCACCTGAAGTAGAATCATTGTGAGTAAAAAAAACCTAATGAATATTCTAAGATTTGTTAAAAATGAGCAAATCAAAAGTCAGCATCATTCACCCAAATTGCTAATAATATCGAGCTGTTTGTTCATTATAAAAATTCTCTTCTTTGAATTTAGTAAAAGTAATTCATAATTAGCAAAAACAGTAATTAAAGTTATCTAATGTTTGACCGCTTCATCTATAGATACCAGAATCGAAGCATTGTAAAAAAGTAAAACGCAAAAGTATAAAACCAGACAGCAAAAACAATATCTAGAAATGTTTCTAAATTCTTGGATTCTTGACGACTTTGTTGTTTGACCGCCTATTTTACTTTGGGCCTCTATGTAGCTAATTTGATAAGCCATGCTGCCCCACACAATTCTATATGAAACCCGAGGAATCTCACACTAATCAGCGAAATATTCTGATATGACAAAGGTCTGAAATCAAAAACAACGTAATAAAATGTTGACAGTAAATACGTAGAAGAATCAATCAAAATAATACGCCACAAGTAAGCTAATAAGGAAATACCACAGCATACAAGAAAGTAAGTGAAAAGTACACTAGAAAATCGAGGAAACTCGAAGTTAAAAGTGATTATTTAATTTTGAACACGAGATAAGATTTCGATAAAAATCAAAAAACGAGAGAAATTTTTAAATAAAACATCCCTTTTAAAATTGATCTTTTAGTTTCCATTTTGTCTCCATATTTGGAATTACCATTACTTACAACTTCCACCCCTTACAGCTAAATCTTCCACCCTTCCTACTTCAATATACGTATTATATCAAACCCTAGATCCCTAAACCGTAATGCCTTGCATAATTCTGTATACGACGCTGACAAAAGGTGTGATGCAGCTCTTCAGAATGATCATTCGCAAGTCCTAAACCCTCAAATAAATCCTGAAATTAGCAATCGACGTTTAACGGCGAAACTAAAAATTTAACGTAATAAAAAATTGCAGTGACCGTTACGACCTTCGAATTTAACGCAACAACGCGATCATTAATTTTTGGACAAATTCTACAAGCAGAACTCGAATGTTTAAATGTGGTTAAAGTACCACTAATAATAGATCGTAATTTTATATTCCCGATACAACATCATCGAACCACTCAAACTAAAAGTTAAACCCAATTAAACTTTACTCAATTCGAAGTAAAATCAATTTACAACTTCTTTTCCAGATCGTGATCGTTAATTTTATTTTCTTGCACTGTTATAGTGAAACATCAGTTTAATTCTGGAACCAGTTTTTTTCTTTCACAATGGCAAACCTCTTTATCCAACAATAATAACTCAATTTTATGAGAACTGAAGTTAACAATTCTTGTTATAAAATGTACAAATTATAAAAATTGAAATAGAAAACCAAGGAGAAGATTTAAAAAAAAAGGCAGCTTGAGTTATTACAAAGTTGCATTTTTAGTCTTTGTTCGATTTTTCGTCGAGCCCCCGGCAGGCCACTGTCAGATAATTTGACATGATAGGCGCACCCCACAACCCCATCATACATAGTGACATTTTTCAAATGAAACACCAAAGTTCGATGCTTCCTTCAACTTTGGGCGAGGGACATTTCAAAACAAAATTAAATTGCTGCCGAGTTACATTTAGAAATTTTCGAAGGGTTTAGAGTATGTGTGTATTAAATGGTTTTTCTCCTCTCTTTTTCGTGCTCTGTCTCTCTTTTTCTCTCTCTTGGATGATCTTCAGAATTCTTCACGAAGTTTTATAATTAGATTTCGATCAGTGTTGTCTTCTCTTCTTGATTACGTCATTGTGGTTAGAAATTTAACGTGATTATTACTAAATGTAGATGTTTGCAGAGGGAAATGTAGCGTTAAGTAGGGCAGTAATATTTTCCGGTTTTACAATTCATCGTGAAATATAAATGAATCAATTTGGAATTAAAGCGGATTAGAACAACAGTCGCATTCTGTTTCCAAATTAATTCCGTTTTCAAACGTGCATAAAAAGGAACTTACCGAAATTATCTGCCGAATTATTGTGCATTCCGGAAGGTCCTGGCATTAATCCTTGGAGTCCTGGAAAAAGATATAAAAGTAATGAAAATTATGGGTCATAATCAAGGCAACTAGAAAGTTATTTTATGAGTCATAAAATCTTTTACAACCCCAGAGTATGTGGTTGGTAGATAAAATCAATGTTAGTTGAGGGAAAAATGAGAAAGTAATTTTCGAATTACACTTACCTTGCAATCCGAGCAAGGCGCCGGGAAACGTTGGTGTTCTCGGTGTATCCAGGAGTCCTCCGTTGGTGTTAAAAGGGTGTTGATCATCTAACATGGGGTAGTCAGAAGGTTCAGTCTTAGGGGTTACGGGGTCGCCGTGGTCACTCAGTGCTGTATCACTACTATTACTGTCTTCTCCCGTCGATTGCGCCTGAAGCGACGAATCTGATTGTCCTTTCTGAAAATCAGCAAAATGCACCGCCATCCTTCGATCAAACGGGATTTTGCTTACGTTAGCGCTCGTATGTATTGTGGGTCCACCTTCCAGGGCTTGCCCTAATAATGACTCCCGCATATCTCCATTTCCCCTCGAGGGACTTCTACCCCTATCGGGGGTATAAGACCCTCTAATGTGTTCTGAGCTCCTAGATCTTTTCGCCGGAGGCGGCGACAAACCTCCGTCTCTTACAGCGTCCGCCTGATCTGTCGCCCACGGCAATGATGAGGAATTCTAAAAGAAGAATTTGGTGATAATAAGCCTTTTTTTGCCTTGCCACGTGCACTCACAGCAAATAAATTTGGTTAATTGGAACTAAAACTACCTCCCAGCTTGGTAGGAAGAAAATTATACTGTTTACCATAACATTAACACTTAAATCTCCACACAAAAAACAAAATAATATTATTATTCCCAGTTTATAAAGTTTCAGTAATCAACAGTCAAGATAATAGAGCTGTATGTGTTTCCGGTTACAATGGAAGTAATAACTATCATAACTTATTGTTACAAATGAAGCTTTTGTTTTCGAAATTTAAAAAAACCATCCGGTAATTCCCTTTACCGGCGATGATTAAAATAAAGGATTATCTTACGTCGTTTAAGTGTTGCAAGAACATACAACTTGAGCAATTAATTACCAAGCATTATTTCTTCAGAAGCCTGGACATTTTGAGACTTTGCCAAATAAAACAGCTCGTTATGAATAAATTCTTATGCAAACAGATAGATTTTTCACTTCATCTGAGGTAAGTCATGCCGCCGAGTTCAAAAACATTTTTTTTTGTTAAAAGTTAAACTGAATTAATTATTTTGATTTTCATAATTTTTAAGTGGTATTATTTGTGAAAGTGGAACAGAAATGTAGGTAGATCAAATAACAAAAGATTTCCAAATCACACAAGCTTAGTTTGTCAAGGCTTTTAATATCCAAATACTGCATTAAGACAGGGTGAATGTTCTGCCCGAACTTTTAATATAATTAGTTTATAAAAAAGCTTGCGGAAATTATAATATCTCCTGAAAATTACGCCTTTAAATAAATACCCAAAACAGTAACTAAAACTTTTGCCTGATTTATATAGTAAATCCGGATCCCATCTTTGTGTCTCAACTTGAGAAGAATACGGCAGCTGCGATTATGCAACCCATCCGGCGCGCGACTAGTATTGTGTTTTTAAAAGAAGTTACCAAAAAAGCGTAGGGCGTAGCTCACGGGTTATCTAGTTTTAATTATTTAGTGGACAATATTGCTCATCATTTTTCATGTCCATTATTCTGTAGTTTAACACAAATTTCAGCCATTATATTACCTATCATTCAATGAAAAATTCTTATGAAAATGTAAAGTTCTATTCAATATTTAAAAATTAATAATTTAGATAAAAATCATGACCACAATTAACAAAATACTATATAATATCGTGTCTATAATTCTGACAAAAAAAATTATTAAAATTCTATCCAAAACCCTAAAAATAAAGAAAATTTACAAAATTCCAAATCTTGCCTGAGATTGCAACACTTGGTGGTTGCTTTCCCATACTTTACTATGTTCCACGGGGTGGGGGTGAGAGCACGCTCGTTTTGATAAAACTTGAAATGTAGGAGTAACGCGCTCCTGTAATAAGATCGACTCTCGACTTCAGTCAATATTAATACAAAAGTCCCTGTTAGGAGCATAACAAAAAATAATTGGGAAAATTAGTTCAACAAAAAAAACATCAAAAATCAGAAGCGGAAATTAGATAAGCATACGTTTTCCTATCATTTTTCTTTACAAATCAGCACAGCACAGCAAACAGAACTTTCTTTCCGGAAATTTCGACTTCAAAATTGTGGCTGCTGCAGTTTTTTGAAATTTATGACTCAAATGACTTTTTATTCACATGCAAGTTGGAAACTCGGCATAAACTTTGGTACCGTAATAGCCCTAAGAGGCTATAATGTTATTATATAAGGGTATTTTCAAAATTATAAAAACTGCGAAATATAAAAAAATATCAATTGGTTTGAAATTCCTAAAAATTAGGACTGTTCCCTGTGCATTTGAGAAACGGGAAACGATATAAAATATGTTTAGATACAGGACTCGTGACAAAAACAATCGGCGAACCGCCTTGCTAAAGCTCTCTTACACTTTAGAAAACCCCAGAGGTATTATATTACGAGTAACACGTTATTATATTTGACTTACATTGGCATATTCGTTTTGAAAATTATTAAAGTTCGCTTTATCTTTAGTGGCGGCGCCTAGAAGACGATTTTGTAGTTGCATCGCGTGCGGCAAGAATGATGGAAACGCTGTTAGTTAGAAACCGAATTTCTATGTTATGTTGAGAAAACAAATCGATTTTTTAAAATTTTGAATACAAGATTTCTTGGAAGAAAAGAAAACCAGAGCCTGAATCTTATTGTACTGCCACTCATGAGCAAATTAACTTAAAACAGGATTGTTTTATCATTCCCCGTTTAGTAAATAAAAAGTCACGAATTTTCGATTTTTAAAAATTCATTAAAAAGCGTCAGAGAAATTAGCAAGTTGGAACACCAACTTCTAGTTCATTTTTATCTCTATATGAGCTTACAAAATAAAAAAATATAGTGTAGCCAGACTTTAGGAAATATTTTTTTTTGGATATTTCCAAATTTCGAGAATGTTTTTCACTCCGCAGTTGTCTTTTTTTTAACTTTCGATCATAGTTTTCTGAAGTTTGCCGATCTGGCAACTGGTTTTTAAGTAATAAGGCATTAGAAGCAAAATATAAAAAAATCGTTGCGGCTCTATTTTCAAGGTGGAAGCTTCGAGAAGAAAGCTTTGGATTGCCTTAAGGTTTTCTAACAAATTTTCCTTATAAATTCACAATACTAAATTAAAAAAAAAATCCGCCACAAAAACATATCTTAATTGTTACATCTTCACATTCCGAAGCTCATTGAAATTAGATGTAAGGCGCGCGCGCACACACATCCACCCACAGACAGGCATTGTTTTAACCACATTTTTAGTTCCTGGAGATCAAAAAACACGTATTTCCGTCAAAAAGTCGAAATCGAACATTTACGATATCAACTTCCCATACTAAAAATATGGGAAAGTAGAAACATGTAATAAAAGAACTTCCGTGATTCAATTATCGTTTTCTTTTTTATTTTTTGGAAAGACTTTCTATGACTTCGGCGCCGCCTTTTCCGTAATTTATTTTCATCCTTCATAAATTTATCTTTACTTCCTGTCATTTTCGATGAGATCTTTGCTGCATTATCCAACACAGCTTCACCAATTGCATTAAATGTTTTTCTTGGTGCATTTGCCACTGTTTCAACGGGTAAAAATATCGAAGAAAATTAAGATTTGACGAGAAATTGGCCGGCATTTTTAAACTGCGTGAAAATTTTAATTACGCGTAATGTTTCATATGAACGCACCTCTTAGTTTATTAAAAAAGTTACGAAAGTATCCATTACATAGAAACAAGTAACAGAAGTAGTAGCAATTACTTAAAGAAACCAACAAAAAATAACACCGCTTCAGAAAAATAAAAGTAGCTCGCTATTATATCTGTAGATACGGTAATATCGGGGAAGCCCCCCTCTCCTCTCCCTCTCTAGGCTGATAAATTATATCTTTTTGTCTATGCTGGTGAACGTGCCTTAATTTTTCCGGACCAACTTATTAAACTAGCTCTTCCCTGCGAATTCATACATACTCGTGATCAAAATTTTCACTAAAATCGTCCGAATAATTTTACTATTTGAGAAATTGTCCTAAATTTTGTTCATAATATTGTCCAATGTCCAAACTCCTACTTACATAATACACAATACTGTCTAGTTTCTAGTTTTTGTGAAAACTTCCCACATGTTTTCAATTTTTCCATAAATTCTAGTTTATAATGACTACGATGAAAGAAAAAGCAAAATGTTCAATCACGATAAATTAGTCTTTACCTAATTAGGTTTATCTTCCTACACACCTAGACCGGTAAAAAGCGACCAAGTAGATACCAAATGTTGCATCAAAGTCAAATAGTACGGCAAGAAGCGGCAACAAAATTCTTTTGAACCTAAGACATTCTTTTTGTACACTCATCATCATCTATCTAAGTACCCATTTAAAGCGGTCAAATCAAGTCAAATCAAATCAAAGAGTTCGCTTCCAATAGAACCCATTCATTAACGAGTGCAAAATCCTTAGCGTCAAATTTTGCGATCAAATGTCAAGGTTGTGCACTAATCTAATCGTTACTAAGTACGTTTACCTCCACACTTTCAAGGCATTTTAGTTCTGCATAAACGCCTTAGAGAATTCATACAAAAATTCCTTCGCGAGAATCTAACAGCGGAATAAATTAATTCTGTAAAAATGTAGTACCTAAAATGTAAAACCAGATTGCAGATTTTTATAAAAATAACAACCGAATTTTTAACTTTGATGTCTTAAACGGGCGCCCGAATTTAAAAATTCGGATAGGTTGCTTAAATAACGGGTTCAAAATTACTGGTTAGGAAAAAGTTTGAAGTATTGCGGCAAACGACTGGTAAGTTTGTGTTAAACGGTTCGATATCCGCATGAAAAGCAATCAATCATTTCCAATAATAAATTCAGTAGCTGAAATTAGTGATGGAAGCTCTAACTTTATGTAACAAAAATTTTTAGATGGACATAACATGATTAGAAACTGGTAAACACGGCCTTGCTGAGTTGGTTTCTTGATCGGTGATTTCTTTAAATTTTACATCCAGTAATAGGCTTTTTATTTTACTACAACAACGCACATAAAATTGTAAGAAATTAGAATAGATGAAAAATAAGTAGTAGGTACAAAACGTTTCAAAATATTTAACAAGTTGACTGACACGGCATTTTTTACAAGTTTTCTTAAAACAGTTTTGTGCACCAAATATAATATAAACATTCCTTATCATTTTTTATAAAAAATAAAAAAGTTACCATTTGTCCATTTGTTAAAAAATGAAAATTTTAAATGCTTTAGCAACAAAATATGATCAGCAATTGTAAGAGTCTGTAACTTATGCTACATAATCTCTATGGACAATGCGATGGGAAATTTTTGAGTTTTTTCGATAACTTCTTATGCAACTCTATAGAACGTTTTTACGCATACAGACACAGAAGAAAGAAAACTTGCAGAAAACCGAATCAAATATACAGGGTGTTACTTTAAAAGTCAAGTTGTTTTATACTGCTCCGATTTTAGTATGCCGTTTTTCATGAAATGTGCTGCATTATGTAGACCACTTAAAATAGAAACACTATTATTTAAAACATTTTGTTGTGAAGCTAATAATAACGGAGATATGGAGGTGTTTCCAAACTTTTCGGCAACCCTGCGTATGTGAGTGTTGCGGTATCAGTATTCCATGTGGACTATGACTATTATATGATTGTAAACCAGGGAGTTACAATTAAATAAAAATAAAAATCTGCAAGCTTTTTTCATGCACTTAGTACGTACTATACAGGATGTATCAAATTGCGTGTTAACTATGGGGATCTTGCTTATTTGAGGAGATACGACGATGGTTAAATTTGAGAAAAGTTGTGGAACCTTATGCCCACTAATAATCTGAAAGGAAATTGGAGCTATCTTGCTTAGTTTCTGAGTAATCTAAAAAAAAACTGAAATTTTGTTTTTTTTGTTTTCGCCTATAACCTATTTTGTCATTTATGTTACATATTTCTAGTTAACGCATTATTAGGACACTTTTTTATGCTGAATCTAAGTTTTTGATCAGATTTGGTATAACTGTTACCATTGCTCATTTTCGACTGTCAACTTTTTTTTCTTATGGTCGGCATTTTAAATTTTTTCACATTTTAATAGAGTTTTAAATTTTGGTTTCAACGATGTGTCACACGTTGCATTATGTTTAAGTTTTGAACATTTTATTACAGAAAATAAAAATTTCATAAGAGTGCCATGGAAAGACCACGTCATTTAATTTATTTAAAAAAATTTTAGTAGGCCATGAACTGATGGAAATAAAACAAAAAACCACTTTTATTTACTTTGATCTTTAGATACATTAGGTAAGCGAAAATTTCAGAAAACTTTGTTTTGAGCGTAGGCAGCAAATTAAGTAATTTTTTACAAAAACAAATGAATGACACAGTTACTAAGGCACAGATTAGAAAGTTTATTTTATACGAGCTTCTGAACATGTTTTACAAAAGTGTGAAATGGTTGGAACATTTATTTAATAGTTGTTTGAATTAGTGCAGTTCTAGTGTTATCTGTTGTATTTATTTAACCTGTTATTCAAATTTGCTATGTTAGTTGCACACATAAAAACTGCAAGTAAAATTTTAAATTGTGTATGTTAGAAAATTTGCCATTCATTTGTTTTTATAAAAAATAAGATAAGCTGCTGCCTACGCTAAAAACAAAGATTGCTGAAATTTTCGTGTACCCAATGTATCTAAAGGTAAATGTAAATAAAAGTAGTGTTTTATTTTACTTCCGTCAGTTCATGGCCTACTAGAATTTTATCAAAATAAATTAAATGACGTGGTCTTTCCATGGCACTCTTATGGAATTTTTATTTTCTGTAATAAAATGTTCAAAACTTAAACAAAATACAAAGTGCGACACATCGTTGAAATCAGAATTAAATTCTCTATTCAAATATAAAAAAAATTTTAAATGCCGACTATAAGAAAAAAAAAGTTGACAGTCGAAACTGAGCAATGGTAGCAGTGATACCAAATCTGATGAAAAATTTAGATTTAGCATAAAAAAGTGTCTTAATAATGCGTTAACTAGAAATATGTAACATACATGATAAATGAGTTATAGCCGAAAACAAACAATCCAAAATTTCAGTTTCTTCCAGTTCTTTCAGAAACTAAGCAAGATAGATCTAATATCTTTTTAGATTATTAATGGACATAGAATTCGACAACTTTTCTTTAATTTAACCATCGTCGTATCTCTTCAAAAAAGCGAGATCCCCATAGTTAACACGCAATTTGATACATCCTGTATATTATGAGATCAAAAGCGGGACATTTCTCAAAAGCGAGACATTTTGGCGTGTCGCCAGTTTTTCTGAGGAAAGCGGGACACGGGTCTGAAAAGTCGGAATTCGGTCGCCAAAATCGGGATTGTCTTGCCAAAATTGAGACTGTCCCGCCAAAATCGGGACTTATGGTCACCTTAACCAAAAATGAACCACCTAACTTTGTCATTTGGTTCGACGAAACTCTTGTTTGATGCACATCCACCAGTGTAAACTTTATACTGGTGGATCTTCACAGTCACGCTAATAGGAAATCGTATTTACATAAATGCTGTGGGTCCCAGAGATCAGTTTGCTGTTCTTGTTAACTTTTTTGCCCGATTATCGGAAAGATAAACTACGGTTTCAAACTTGTCCGTTTGGTGTTCAAAATATTGAGATGCCGCATCGATCGAATTAATAAAATATTGATGCACCCCAAGGCAATATAGGCATGCACCACATATGATGCTCATTACAAATTAGATGGAGCATGTTCAGAGCTGGTGAAACACCCCAGAAGATGTACCACGAAACCGTGGACAAAACGTCGGAAATTTTAAAACGGCTCGGGTTACAATCTGCACACCAATAACTTGAAGTAATTTTTTTTTATAATTTTGAAACTAATAATGGGTGTTATTAATGCAATGACAACGAAAATGGGGAAGAAAAAAATGAGGGAAAGAAAAAAAATCGGTAGCGAAACTGTAGCGGGTGTATACGATAGTAAGCTCTTAACAAATCTGCATGTCTGCCTACACTTAGAAACGGCTTTCATGAAACAAAATAGTTTTTTTAATAAGTTTTTGAAAAAAATATTCCTTGGGATTAAATAACATCGGAGACCAAAGAGCCAATTCATCGCCCAAAAACTGAGAGGGACGGGAAAAATGAACTCCCCTTCCGCTAAATACTGTTGCACCTAAAAATGTATAAACCTGTATAATTAAAAAAATAGACAGTTTTTAAGCATGTTTTTGAAAATTTCCAAATTTCAAAATTCCATCCAATTCAGTTACGCTTTCAAAACTTCTCGTAATTATATCCCTCTAGGAAAATTGTATAGTAAGACGTTAGTCATAATTTTCTAAAAATCTTAGCGGCCATCATTTTAAAGATCTTTTTTCAGATTTCCAAAATTCAATTTTGAAAAATAATTATACCAAAAACAAAGGTGCAAATTCTGCTTCCAGTTTCCAACTTTTTAAGAGCTTATTTTTGATATACCATTTTGATACAACCCATTGATCGAGCTATCAGTTCGCAAGTTATGAGGCGCGCACAACCTCCCACCTACCCACAAACAGACATTTTGAAAAAAAAACACTTTTTTGAGTTCCTGGGAGACCTAAACATGCATTTCCGTCAAAATCTTGAAATCGAAAATGTTTACGAAATCAAAACTAGTTCTCGAATTAAACTTTATAAACCTGTCCTATGTTTCGTTCACAATAAAATTATATGAAACTTCTTCACAGCTATGGAAGCAGATCACGAAACCGTAGGGAAAAAAGTCGACAATTTAGAAACCCTTACAGTTCAACCTCTAAACCAAGACTGTATGGTAATTTTTTTTAATTACCTTAAATAATATAGGCTTAAAACGGTCCGGAAGTCAAGGGGAGAAAAAAAAAGAGGTTAAAAACAAAATACTAAACAAAGGGGAAGATTTCGTATTGAAACGATTTTAAACTTTTAAATCTATCGATTTGTGCAGAAGAGTCCAGAAGATGATCATGAGACGTGGACCAAACGTCGGCAATATTGAAACGGTTACGGTTACAAGCTGCAAACCAGGATAGTTAAGCGAAACTTTCCTACGTTTCGTTCACCATTACGTGGAACATCTTCAGACCTATGCAATTTTGAAACTCGTAGAATTAAAACCTGCAAACCTTGACGCGAAAACTAAAAAGTTGAAGAAAATTCAAATTTTCAAATTAGGGTGAAATTAAAAAACAACCGACTACTTAGTTTCATTTCAACTAAATGTAGCTTTTTTTAAGTACACAAACTGATTTCAATAAAGTTAAATATACTACACACGATTTATTTTTGGCAATAACTGCAACATTTATAATTTATTTTCTACATTCCAAAAACCCAAAACCCCGTGTATATTTATCTCGATAAAATCATTTTCTTGTAATGCATCAACAATTCATTCAAACAAGTTCCACATTTTCAGAGAAGAGGACCAAGTTCTGATCTAGATCGCAATCAGTTATTCTTTTCAATTGACAGGTGTCTTCAGTCAAAAATAATTTCAAAAACAGTCGACTTTGGCATCCAGCCACGCACCCAAAGTAATGTAAAAAATCTTTTCATCTAATTCACTTCAATTTTAAATGTAAGTGGGTTGAAATGATCCTAAGCCAGTCGAAATAGTCAGAGAGAGTAGTCAGGGCCAGAAATTTATCCGCTTCGGGACTTTTAGGGGAAATCAAATTTTTATTTACATATCAAGTAATTAATTCGTACTGATCAAACATATAAAAAAAATTAATTTGGTTATTTAATCTTAGGAATAAAGAGAACAAAATAAATTAGGAAAATTGGCTTTTATCCCCAATTTATGACGAAACGATCATAAACACTAACGTTTCGATTAGTTATCAATTTATGTCATCAAGACTTATTTATTTTTATTTTGTATACCCTTAAAACTCGGCAAAATGGTTTCCTTATTTTAATTTTTTACGTTATGGGTTGCAAAACAACATTAAAACGATTTTCTTTACTGAAACTGTTAGATCTCACGCGCTTGGCAATATGAATACGAAACGCAGCTCGAAAGTGTTTTACCTTACCGTTTCGCGTACTATAACGCAATTTCATAAATACCAGTGTTGCTTATTATTAAAAATAGCCAGTTATTTACGACATTGCGCATAAATCTATATATTACTAAGCATTATTGCATGTCGCGTGTAGGAAAGATTTATTTTTAAAGATGGAATTCGGGACACAAAAGTTAATAGCAAAGTCCGCTCCTGCCACAAATACATAAACCAACAAGAATTGACAGGGTAGTCGATACAAAAATTACTGCTGCACCTACAAGCAGTAGAAAATTACTCTTATCTTTTATCACAGAGTTAATACAAACTTAAACTAATTATTGTGTATTTTGAGGACCCATCATGGTGAACTTTGGAATGTCTAAGGAGGATGCAAGTTCATCGGGAAAGCATAAATTCGTATCACTTTTTATAATACCTCAGAAGCACACTCCTGAGCTCACTTTAAGTAGAGAATGTGGGTCCGCAAAATTCGATTCAAACTTTATAGGAATATTTTAGTAATGATAATTTTCATTTTTGTATGTTTTCGTTCAAATACATCCAGGAGCGTAGATATGGGCCGGTACGCGACATATTTCTTAATGTATTTTGAGCACTATAGTGATATAAATGGAAATGGGAATATTGGAATTTTTCGGTGGCTATACGTGGAAATTTTGGACACAGTGAAAATAGTTTTATTTCATTGACTTAAATGCTGTTAGTGCCGCTTTAATACATATCCTCATATCAGTGAGTAGTATTGGACACTATTACTTGCATGTAGTTAAGAAAGTAGTGAAAATGTATTTTTAAGCTTTGTAGATAATCTCACAATTATAGAGTAATCCAGGTTGCGAAGATTTAAATCAAAATGATTTAAATCGTGATTTAAATCAACTTCTGGCAGAGAAATTAATTAAAGCGAGATTAGATCGTTCGGGAGGCTATAACTCCGTAAGAAAGCTTTTCCAGGTCCACGTTCTTCGATATTTAAGGCTTAAAATGATCTTAGGAATGTAATTCTTAAGTTTGTCCCCAAATTAACGCAACACCCTGTGTATAGAATTTTATAAACACAAAAGCAAATACTAATAAGGGCTTGGAAACAAATCGAGCGCTTGTTTTTCAAAACCTCTGGTTGTAAGCGTTCATTTTCAAATTTTGTCAAGTGTTAGCAGTAGACATTATAAGTTACTGCATTGCCCAATGCTTTAGTTCCACTGAACGTCCTCTGTAATTTTTTGAAGTTTATAGCCTTATTCCACTAACGGGGGTCGATGCATAATTCACGCCGAATTACTCACCAACTACTACAAACAAGGATTCTAAACTTATATTTTAGATGTAGTGATGTTAGGTATTTAGTGGTGCTAGCCCCCCCCCCCCTTTTTAATTTTTTTCTCTCAAATTTTGCTACATAGTCTCAGCTGTTGCTTAACCCCTAGTTTTTCCAAAAAATAAAAACATTAGCATGTTTGCCTGTATTTTCAGCTTCTACCTACATTTGTATTCTTCTAAGCGTTCCGAGTTCAAGCACTGGTGAATCACGTTTATTTTTAAACAAATACAAATTTTAACAATCGTCTTACGAAATTTTACTCGTAGACAAATGAAATCGTGTGGTAGAAGGATGTTTTACTGTTTACAGTGTGTCTCACGATTCGCTCTATTTTCTAATGCAATGTTCATGGTCAAGCAGTATCCAAAATATCAGATTTTGGGCTAAATTGTTTGTGTAATTAAAACAACTCACGCTAAGCTTAACTATTGAAAGGTATTTATTAATAAAACTTACAGGTGAGATCTTTTCTTCGGTAGTGGTGTGCCTTTGTCCAGCAGAACCTGCAGGAACATCCGCCAAGCCTCTGACTTGTAACATTTGAGCAGTCTTTAAAAAATCCGTTAACTGTTCTTGACCTATGTGCACTTCTCCATTATACATAAACCTGGGAAAGAAAATGAATGCGATTAATAAATGTATATTGAAAGCGTATCAACACAGCATAGGAAACTTATTATGGAATACCACAACGGTACGTTAACCTTTTTTGCTCGAATTAATAAACGTAAACAAGTTGCTCTCTGTTCTGAATATGACACCTGTCTTGATTTGATTTCCGAATACTAATTTCGGTCCGGTAATATCAGAACTGTTAATTTTGATACGCATCTTACAGACCTACATCGTTGATATCTAAAAATTTTTATTATTCGAGCGTATTCCAAATTAGAATGAAAAGCGTAAAGTGGATAATACCAGGAATAAATTTAATTAAGGTATCCAATACTTCCTGTTCATTTTTTTAGCAAAGCCTGAACCTTCAACAAGAAACGCATGAAAGCAAATTTCCAATTACCCAAATAATAAAATTTTCATTTTGATAACTGAAAATTCAAGGCCCGCACACTTAATAAATTATTTCAATTTTCGAAACGTAATTTTACACAATAAGCCTCCGCTTAAGCAATTTTCCCTTTGAATGTTATTCAGGGTTTTTTCTTATAAAATGATGTATTGGTACAAAATTTGTTAATTCATTAAATTTTGTTGAGAATTCGTGTTTTCAGTATATACTACAAACTTTTCCTTCATTAAAATTCCACAATTTCCTTAAAGCATTTTACTCGGATTTTCCAGGTGCTTCAGTTTTTCGAGGTTAATGGATCAACTTCCTGTTATGGTGCCATTTTAAAACTTTATTTTTGCGAAGCAAAAGAAACTGCAATTGGATATTGATTTTGAAAATTTTAATTTTATTTAAAAAAACGTATTTCATGGAGTACAGCAGCATTTTAACCACGTTGTAATTTGCTTAAAATCAAATTGTAGGTTGTCTACGGAATTTTATCACATTACTTGCTAGTTTTAATATTCATAAAATAGCAAATTACGTGTCATGGTCTTAAGGTACAGCACTCACTCACCAATTCGCGGATCTCGGGTTCAATTCCCAGAAAATTTCTTTTGTTCTAAATTTTTTTTGATTTATATCCGTCGATATTTTCATTAAATACGACTGGATTGTTCCATTTTTTGTACATTTGAAATTGTTCAATTACGTATTCGTGATATTTACAATACGCAATAGAGAACGTTCTACAAATATTTTATAAGTATGTAAAAAAATACTTGTACCACTTGGTATTTCATAAAAATGTTTGACAAACATAAACATTTTGTTATAAAACAACTCTATGGGTATTTACGATGGAATCCTCATATTGGTGAGCGAATGCTCCACCTCAAGGCCATTCCCAACAAACATGTGATCTGCTCTTATTTCATGGATATTACACCACGCATATAATATGAGCAGAAAAACAACAAATTTCAACATGCTTAAAATGGTATGGCTAGTAGTCCGCAGAACACACTGTATATTAAAAAAAACTTAATGTCACTGTAAATACAATTTTCTTCAATTTATGTCGTTTATAAACTTTACAGGCCCTAAATGTTTCTGACATGATTTATGCAAAATCTTCGTAAAACCTCTTGATAAACAAGATTAAATTCTCGGGAGATTCCAGTCGAAATTACAATATTTGGAACTACGTTTTCCCGTTTTTCTAAAGAGCAAATCTACAGGTATGTACCTAATATGTCTAGAATTTTATTACAATTCCATACCTCCAGTACGGGAATGTATTGTGATTAGGGAATACAATCCCGAGACGAAATTTCAATCCCGGGATTTCGGGATCAAAAATGAATGATCCCGGATTCCAGGGATTGATCCCTGGACTAACCTACTGTAATAAAAAAAACTCAATTTTTGTATCAAGTTTAATCTTCATTAAACAAAAATTTTGGTAACTAAAAAAAATGTTCTAACAAAATTAATTTTTTTTAATTGCACCAGCAGCAGAAAACGTTTTTCCGACTGCACTGTTGTCCGCTGAATCGTCATTAAAAGCTTATACGTAAGCTGAATTCTGTGCCGTGAAAAAACGGCTAATTTTTGGTCACGAAAATCTCGGGATTGGGAGAGCGCTCTAATCGGATTTTCGGGCCCAACAACTAACCAAGATCCCACGATTATATCCCTAATTGTGATGGTGAAAATTTTCGATTGTGAGAATTTGACGGAAATACATGTTTTGAACCTCCAGGAACACAAGGGTACTTTTTAAAAAAGATGTTCTGATTTTAATGAAATATGGTATGCTTTGGTACAACGAAAATTCATTGGGCCAAAAATTTTTTTACGATCCGAAACCGTAAACTAAAGTTAAATATGTTATTTTGGTATCAATTTTTTCAAAATGGGAAATTTTTCGTAGGAAAAAGGGCGTACACAAATCCAATGCCTTTTTTTTTCAAACACTGTAGCTTCAAAATGGCGACCGTTATACAAAAAACTATTGCTCAAAAACTAGTACGGCGATTTTTTTAAATTTTGGTTGCTGTTCCAATTCGCTTACTTAAATAATATTACGCCTTCTGTAAATTTTTGAAAATTTATGCATTAAACATTTCCGTTTCACACTGAATTGTTCATGGCTCAGGGTACTCATTTTATTTTTTACATAATTTAATATTTAGAAAAATTAGCGCTTTTCCTCCCACAACTTTAACCTGAAGAATTTAGTTCTTAATATCTAATGTTCTTTAATCTTGAATAATTAGGGTATGCTTGATTTAAATCAAATCGGGTGATTTTTTTTAAATAAATCATGATTAGTCGCGTTACTTTAGAAAAAAAATCCAAAAATGTATACTTTACAAACACCTCACGACCGTGAGTGAAAGGGATGATGGATTGAATAAACCTTGAGTTGGCAAAAATTATGATTTAATAAAACCAAAAATCAGGGATTGTTTTTAACAAATAAAAATTCGTTTTCTTTTTGTTTATTTGTTGTAAAATGAGAATTTTTACATTACTTAAAATAAAACTCAAGTTTTTTCGCTCTTATATTTAAATTTTGTATAATTTCTAAATAATTACAGTTTAAATTACTCTGTAAAAAGCATTGAGCAGTACTGCGTATATACTCTGCAAAATGCAAATCTTTTAAAAACGAATTGAAAAAGTGTTTATTATTACAAAATGATTTAAATCGCTGACTAAAATAAGAAAAATCACATGATTTAAATCGTAATTTAAATAATGCAAATCCTAGATTAAAACGAGTAAATGACCCTAGTTATCTTATTTACATTTTTAATTTTTATTTTGCTATCGCAATCCTTCAATATACCGTCGGTTCAAAAAAAAACAAAACCGCAGGATCTTATAGTTATTCTCTTGTTTAGTTTAGAAACATATTTTCGGGAGATTGGTTGGCCATATTTTCTACCAACTCCACGTGTGAAATGCCATCTCTTACTTCCGAATGTTGAACAATATACACGGTGTTTTACTTAAAAAAAGCAAAATAAATTGCCACTTCCGGTTATTTTCGAAAGTACGAGATAGCATCTGATACGTGAATTTTTCGTGCGATTTTTTTTTGAAACGAACGGTACATTGGACCTTTAAAGTTTAAAATGCGGCGTTGACATGACGATTTGAATACTAAAAATGTAATATTCACTACCACACAAAAACCACTTATATTGTAAATAATCGATTTTAATTAAAAAACGTAAAGAATCATATTAAAATTTAAAACATCGATTTAAATAAAAATAATCGAATTTTAACCAAAAAAATCGATTGATTGATTTTTTTATTGTTTATGTACCTTGCTAATGTTTTTTCAAAAAATGCAAAAAACTATTTTTTTCTCACAACAATCCTACCCCTTAGGCAGTATAATAAGCGCTTTGTTGGAATCTGCTCTTATGCAGTAGCTAATTGTTAGACTAAACAAAAGCAAAAAAAAAAGGTAATTATTTTTAAACTATGGAAAAATCCAAGCGAAGTGCTTCGCCATTTTTTCCGTTTGTTATAAAGAAATGGTTATACTTCGATTTTTCAGTACATACTTGTAGGACACAAAATTCCAAATAAAAACGTAATTTTTTTGTAGTAATTACGTGTTCGGTTAAAATAATTTCTATTAGATCAGTTCAACATTAAAACGTATTAAACTTCTTACAGTACCTTCGCATTCATGCAAATTCACTCGTCCATATCCATCACCTTGGTTAGATGGTTAGATAAGCCACTCTAATTTTTTTAGGCGTTCTAGTTTGTCTTTTTTAAATGACGTCCGCTGACGTATGTTAATATGCTAATAGAAGGTGATGCATATGGGTCGAATTATATTTTTATTTAGCTTTATAATTGTTTCCTCTTCATGAATTTTAAATATAACGTAAGTAACTGATTAAGACTGAGCATGACGAGGTACAAGCGGAAGCAAAAGTATTACACGTATTTCTCATGTCACTCTTGAATACGTTTTTTGTTAGGGTTAAGTAAAATTATTTTAAAAAGATCAATATTGCCTATTTTAAAGCCCATTTTTTTCAAACTTCAGATTTTATAAAATCTTTTGTCTATTTTAGCATAAAACTAGAACCCTAATTTTATTCTACCAGGTGTTGGAAACTATTATTCTAATGTACTTCAAGGTTGCACTTGTATGTGTCACCCAATGTCATTAAATTAAATCAGCATCATTTACAGTAAATCATCGCCAAAAATAATTTTGACCTTTTTCACTACCACATGGTTACAATGCATAGGCTCGAGTACGGCCCTGTTCACTTTGAAAAAATAAATCCCCGTTTCCGCCTCCTACTTCGTAGGCAAATAACAAAACATTTAAGACTTTTTGGCAAGTTTTGGCCTAAACGTTTAAGGCACAAACTTGTTGACAAAAGCCAGCTTAAAATTCTAACCATTGCTCAAAATTACATGCAAGGTATTGAATGTTTATGACTTTTTAAGCTTTAAGAATAGTAAAATAGAGACTCACCTTAATAAACTTTCCATATCTTTTTGTTGAACATCTCTAAGTATAACGATGGGGTGTTGGCAAGGATTAGCTTTAAGGAGTCTTCTAAAATAAGGACTGCACGCCGACAAGACGACTTTGTGGGCGGTAAAAGAACAACCATCACAAGCCAGGGTGACATCCACGAAATCTTCCTCGTCTCGAAGGTGTCGAAAGGAAGACAAAATCGAGGCGTGGAAGTCATTCCACCGCAGCGAGTATTGCTGCTCCGGGGAGGTTTCGCCCCCCATTGGGCAAAGCGAGGGGGCAATCTCTACGCCAATGTTTACACCGCTAATTCTACGTCTATGAATTTTCTCTGGTTTTTAATCAAATGCGTCTCGTTTTCGCTGCAATTCTTCTCACGTGTTTCTTACGCATTTGTTTTGGAGTTCAGTTGATTTTGTTGCGAGTTTATTGAAGAGTATTTCGATGGACGTACCTTTTACCGAGTTTCGTTTCGATTAAATTTTTTTACACACTTTGCTGTTACGTAGATTTCGAAAAATTTTTACAATTCCTTCGATTAATGTCAAACTTTCCTCGTCTTCATGCTTCTTCTTTCTTACTTCTAATTTTCTGGAAGAAAAGGACTTTGTTGTTGATTTCGTACTATTTTAACTTGTTTCGGTTTCGTTTTAAAAAGTGCAGTGTTTTGTTTATATTTTTTTTCGATTTCGAACGGTCAATTGCTTAATTGGAAAAATGTACAGAAATAACATTTTTTTTTATTTCAGGGTTTAATAGTCTACCTTCTGGCAGAGGTGATGTCTTAACAGCGACGATAAATAAATACGGAATAAATATATTAAAGACAGGGGCGGACTGAACCTATTGGGTCCAATTGGTCCAGTGCGCCCCTGACCGAACATGGTGAATATTAATAAAAATATGCAACAATCTAAACTGACTCATGCACTTAACGACAACAAATAAAAAAAATACATAATCTATCTCTTGGAATTCCCTCATAATTACAAGATCCCATCGCGCTGTAAAATGCAAATTAAAATGTAATTTTATAAAAACAATGTTCAAGTAGCAAATTCTAAAAAAAAAACTGGTAAATTTGTTTTTGCGGTATATTGTACCATGCGCAGGTACCCAAACTGTTAAGTAGCATCAAATTTAATTAAATATTTATAAGGGAAAACAGAAATCGACTTGTGTTAGTTAATTTAAGTAATAATAAAAAAATGTGTGCCGAGCACGCAAGTTCTCAGTGAAACTTCTTAGCGTGTTCTCACTGAAAGTGCATTTTAAATTGTTTAGCAGTCCCAAAACTCTACGAATACCAATTTGTGTGTAATTCGAATAAATTTATGAAATATTTCCATATTGAATACGCCATCTTGAATTGTATAATTTTGAGCCTGGATTCGTAATTAGCAGCCCCAAAACCCCACGAATACCAATTTGTATGCAATTCGGATAACTTTATGAAATATTTCCGCCATATTGAATCCGGCACTTTGAATTTTATAATTTAGCAATTAACAGCCCCGAAACCCCACAAATACCAATTTCTATGCAATTTATTTAACTTTATGAAATATTTCCGCCATATTGATCCGCCATCTTGAATATTATAATCTAGATCCTAGATTCGTAATTAGCGGCCCTAAAACCCTGGAATACTAGAACAATAAAAAACAAACAATACGCGCGCCATGACGTTGGAGTGGAAATGCTAATTGATTTCAACCCTGAGAGGCCAACAATACAAAGAATTTACGGTTATGCAATATTATTGAAACGTGTATTTGGTCCGCTACATTAGACAATGAAAGGGTTTGCGTTTTTTAATTGATAGATTTAAAATTAAATTGCATTACGAACAAATATTTCTACATACTTCCATCGGAATTGAGTACATACGCAAGCGCGGGAACAACTTCCGTCTCAGTGCCTGCGCATGCGTTCCCACGAACTAAAGTTAGCCCTGCCGGCTGCCGCTAAAGTAGTTTACGTACAATTAGGCAATGTAGGAAGGGGCTGCGTTTTAATTGATAGATATATAGATGAACAATAGTATTTACGCATATTTTAATGTTAAATTGCACTACCGAGCAAATATTTCTTACAAAGTGAACGCGCGCCGCCCTAAACCTACATACTTCCATCGGAATCGGGCACAGACTAGCATGATACTAGGGCCGCGGGCTATGGAAGCAAAGCAACGCAAGCGCGGGTACTACTTCCGTCTCCGCATTTCTGTCTCGGTTGGTGCGCATGCGTTCCCACGCACTAAAGTTAGCGCTGCCGGCTACCGCTAAAGAAGTTTCACTTCTAGAGACTGTACATTATAAGGTTCGTTGTTAAATTTAGTTTATTCAAAAATTAGAAATCACATTTTTACATTCGTACAAGCCACAGGTGTACAAACTCAGTTTGATTTTTTTTAAGAGTATCGGTTTTTTATATTTCAATTTAATGTCAATGAATGTTAAATTTCCATTTGTCTCTGTTCACAATTTGACCATAATTAGGAACCGGATTTAAAAGAGGACACACACGTGTGCATCTCAAGCATCTGAAAAACATCCAAAAAATTTGTTGGTTGTAGAAGAAACTTTGTTATTAATTTTGTGCGGTGCGATGGTATTGAACCAATTTTTGAGCAAATTGTAACAAATAATTTCCAGAAAAAAACAATTTAATCGAATAAGGAAACGTTCACACTATGAAGTCCAAGTTAGGAATCAGTTCTACTACCAAAATAAAACTAGTTTAAATTTTGAGTCTTATATTCTCAATGTCAGTTTCAAAATACGGAAATGGTAAAAACAAACTTCCCTTGAGAGTGTAAAGTTGAGGAACGAGTTGTTTAACAGTATTAATTTTATCTTTCTAATAAGAGAGAATCTGAAATTATAAACATTCGAGTTCACGCTTGTTTCGGTGCGAGTGTTTCAACCTTCTTTTACGTCTTTGGTACGTAATTACACATCACAATTATAATAAAACTATACTAATGAAAAATTTACCACAGAAACTACACGTAATAATTTTTATTATGCCACTAATTATTCATAATTACGCGCCTTAAGATAATTAAATATTATTTTTCCGTTTATTTTTTGTAGATAATGAATTCCTTAGCTCAGTAATGAGAAAAATTTGGATACCTAACAATTCAAATAGCCAACATTATGCTTATGACCGAAAAATAATTACTACGCTTATTGTTTAATGCATGCAGCAGTTAACTAAAGTTTAGTTACGTTTGCGTGCGCCTTTGTGTAAGCCTTAATTAATTATTATATAAATGAAACAATTAAGACGTTTCACTGAAATTTCTGTTTTTATTAATTTGATTTCATTTTTCATATCCGCCCACGATTTCAATTTATTTTCACTCGCTAAAGAATATTACATCGAATTTAGATCAACATAAAACAAATATTTTAATACAGATAAATGCATCTAAAAAATTACGTAATTTTGGAGACTGCAAAGTGGTATCAACGTAACGTCATTGATATTAAAGTCGCTAGACTAGTAGGCCGTGGGTCGCGAGTTCAATACCGACAATAAAATTTTTTTTGAATTTGTGGAGATCGGGCTAGAAATTACGTGGACTTTTGACCAGGCCCAATATAGCCTTAGCTGTCGAGTCGTCTATAAAGCTAGAACTATTTGTTTTTCAAGATTTTTAGCAATGTTATACATTCAAAAATTGACCTAATATTACAAAAAAAAGAAGAAAAAATTGTAGATGTTATACATTTAGTAAACCACATCACTATAGCTATTATTGTCCATTTTTTTAAAACACATCAAAAGGAATACAATTCACAATAAAACGCGAATTAGGAGACAATATTCCTAGATGTCATAATCCAGGGGGTGGGGATGTTCATGCGCTAGATAACGTTCCAGAGAAGGGGATGTTCATGCGTCACTAAACGTTCCAGAAAGAGTGAAAAAACTTATTTCTACTGGTACAGTAGCATAAAAACATTGGATATAACGAACACGGACATAATAATTATAACAAAACGACTTTGAATAGTCTCCGGGAAAAAACGGCGCAAAATGTTTAGATTATATCAATTTTTTTAAACTAAATTTCTGATATTATCAAGATTTTGGGCCCATTTTTAAAGTTAAATTTGTAATATAAACATCACAATAATATGAAAATTAAAGCAAAATGTTGCTAGATGTCTTAAAGCAACTGAGAGAAAAAAATTTGGTTTAGGGAAAAAATGCCGTGAGGGAAAACATTCTATAAAAAAAAAACAAGACAAATATTATCACTAGCACAGTAGCACAAGCTACAAAAACACACGCCGGATATAACGAACTCAAGGTCTTCGGGAATAAATTTCTTGAGAAAAACTGCCTGAGTAGCACAAAATTCGGCAACATGATTATTATTATTGAATAATTTTTTTAAACAAATTTTATTAGGCTTAGCAAGATTTTGGAAACATTTTGTAAATTAAATTAGTCACATAAAGAACACAATATGAGAACTAAAGCAGAATGGTCCTAGATTGGATAATTTGAATCGGGGGGGGGGGGGCATTTTCAGGTCTCAGAAGAAAATTGTAAAGAAAAACATTTCGGAAACAAGCCAATTAAAATATTTACACTAGCACAAATTTACACTGAAAAAAACAACGGATATAACGAACTCGTAATTATATAGTGAACACTGTAACAAAACGACTTCGAATAAACATAAATGCAAAATGTTGAGATTATTATTCATTCATATTTCAAAAATTTCAAAAATTGTCAACATTTTGAAAATAAAATTTGTACTATAAAGATCACACCACAGATACAAAATTTGAAATAAAATTTTTATAGATGTCCTAAAATAATTTGCGACAAAACAATGTTCAGGTCTCGCGAAAATATTCTGGTAAAAGCTCAAAGGCCAAAACAATTATACTCGCACAGAACCACACGATATCTGACAAAACATCGGATATAACGAATTCGGATATAGTGTACCAAAACGTGGATTTGAAAGGCTTATAGACAAAATAACTGGAAAAACAATTCCTGATGAAAACAGCACAAAAAGCGGTAAAATATTATATTATTGTGCAATTTTTTTAAAACATTTTTTTAGGTATAGTAATGAACATTATAGGAACGTTTTGTAACTTAAATTTATAATATAAAAATCACAATGAAATGAATATCAAAGAATCATGTTTGTAGATGCCATAATTTGGCGGAAAAATTTCAGGTTTGAGCTAAAAAAACCCTCGTAGAAGTGGAAAAAAAAAATTTTACTGGCAAAGTAGTACAATCCAATCTTTAAAAAAAAACATTGGATATAACGAACTCGGTTATAATGTAAAATGCGACTTCGGATAACCTTGGCAAAAAAACGGGCAACATTTTTAGATGGTTATTAAGTTTTAAAATCATATTTTTTTAGTTTTAGATAATATCAAATTAAAAAATAATAATAAAAAATATCACAATATTGTAATATTTATAAAGCGAAATGTTTTAAAACAATAGGAGAAAAAAACGGCGTAGGGAAAAAATCTAAAACAATTATTAACAGTTGTAGCACACGGATCTCCGACAAAAACATCGGATATAACGAACTTGGATTTAGTTTAACAAAACGGCTCGGAAAAACTACGTGAAGTGTAAATTTATTGCTTTCCTGGATATTTTACTATAACTAAAGTAGGTATAGAAATCAAGATTTGGCAGAAAAAAATAAACCTAGAGTAATCTGTATTTGAAAATGAATACTTTACCATTTACGTTTCCTATGCAATTTTGTTCCGTTCTTTTCTTTTTAGGTATTAATAATTTGAGCAAAACTTAAGACGAACTTCACGAATATTTAGTCCCCAATAAATTTTTGGTAAAATTGTATTAAAAACTGATATGCTTAGCTTACCCCAACACTGTTTTAAATGACAAAAAGTACAAAATAAAAAAACTAACTTTATATTTTATTTAAAACCAGACCCCTTTTCGATTTCATTTTTCCAAAACCAAGACTATTTGCGCCTAAAAGTCGGCAAAACGCATACACAGCTGTACTGTTTGAATCTTCACATACGCAACTTTTGAAGCATATTTTACACAGCCAAATATAATCAATGACCAAACTTTTTTCGCGTCCAAATTAAAAACAGCCACTTATTCAAAATTACAAAAATTTCAATAAAAGTCGAAGCGAAATTTAAAAATATACGCGAAAAATGTAAAAATAAACAAATACAAAACGCGAGTTTTGGAGCCGTTTTGTCCGACTTTGTAGTAAAACATCAGGAATTGCAGTTACACGTTTCGTCCGTTTTGACCTCCTTCAACCTCTTTCCCAATCTTCATATTACAACGTCAAATAAAAATATTCTTGATTTCAGGATTTATATAATTAGGTTTATAAATTGTAATTGTGATATCCTTTCAGGACAATGATTTCTCAAGCCGAAAACGAATTGGGATTAGCTTTAAAGGACGTAATTTAATTAAAATAGTTGGATTTCGCCTGGGAAATTAAAAAAAAAGTTCAAGTTATCTAAACATTTCCCGCTCAGCGAGCTTTAGCTGCGTGAACGCGACTTGAGGGCTACCTGAATTATTTTTATACCCTATTTTTGCACGCCTTTATGAAAAAAATATCTACGTACGTGCGTGTAATATTTCCGTACGAAATATTTACGTCGTCACACGTTCTCGTATAATTCGGTGACGTCGAGAGTACTTTATTTGCAAATGAATTCGTATGAGCGCAAAGCGTTTCGTAAATTCAGACTTCACTAAACAATAATTATTAATAATGATATCATTGAAATTATAATAAATAATTTCTGAAACAACCTTTAAAAATAGAAAGCGTACTCATCGAATGCCTACTTATTGCTATCAATTACAACGCCTACGCCGGGTAATTTGCACAAATTAAGCATTAAATTCGTAAATTGGAAATTTCTAGTCTTTACATTACTGATTAATGAGTTCCCGTAATGAAAAGTCGCTGATAATAAACGGCAAACGCGTTCCAATTAAATCGGTTACTTAAGCCGTGTAAATCGAGCACGTTACTCAAAAATTTTCAAATCGGGAGGAAGTTTTCTTACGATTTTACTTTTCGGCCGGAAGCGAGGCATTGATCGTTCTGCATTCGCAAGTGCAAGTAACTTTACGTAGCATGAAATAAAATCAATAATCCGCTAAAAAATTGGAGGTAACTGGACAATGGCGCAATGGCAAAAATTGGGGATATGCGCAAAAATAGAAAAACCGCGTTAAAAACTACGAGAGACGTGCGCAACTTATACAAGAACAAGAAAAAAGTCTATTTCTGATTGGTTCTCAATAATTGCAAAATCAATACGCAGTTTAATACAGTTTAATTGATCAAACAGTCCCGATTTATACGATTATATTTAGGACGTCGCAGTGCGTTCATAAATTCCCTAAAGGCTCATAACCTACCTACAAATTATGACTTACTCGTTGAAGAAAAAACCCTGCTTTTCTGCCAACTAATTCAAAATTTACCACTTCGTCATGCACACACTTTATACACACAAAATTTCGTCAAGTCCAAACTTGGAGAAATTTTCTCCAAAAAAAAGAGCGAAATTTAATTCCTACTATTTCACTAATTAAATTGATTTAATTAAAGTAGGAACTAAAATTGGCCAATGGTAAAATCACAGGCTATAATTTCGTTACAAAACCGACAAGTTTTAACACTTATTTTTGCAATAAACACACCTGCATTTATTTCACTTTTTAAAATTTATTTACTTTTTTTATTTTATTCAAAACTTTTTCCGTTAATTTAACGCGATAACTTGAAATAAAAATTTAAAAAACAATCCAATTAATTCTGACCACGTTTTTTCCCCGTCAGAAAAAAAATAAACAAAACACTGCACTTTTCTTTCAACAATCGCATCAACAATCAACAACCGTAGCATCATCATCCATCGAGTGCAGCCAAGGCGGTTGCAATTGTTGAAACAATCGCTGCGAACCGCGGCTAGCTCTTACTTGCTGCGTGCAGAACACTTGCGCGTCGACCTGCCGCGTTTACCGCCTACTACCATTTGAGCAGTACTTGCTCTCGGTGCCACTTAGCTTGCCATCATGGCTGCTGCTTTGCTGAGATCAGAAAAACCGGTCATGTCCGTACCTCCGCCCGATTTACACTGCAACACTGCACCACTGGTTCTCGATTTGCACAGTTTTTCAGCATCCAAATAAATAATATTATGTACGGGGTGCTTCCAAAAAAATAACCTCATTGACCTAAAAATTAAGATTATTTATCGTTCTGAAAAAGATCATTCTTAAAAGTTTTATTATTAAATTGGCACAAATATAAAATGCACAAATAGCCACGAAAATTCGTTAATTCTATCAGTAAAAAACAATAAATTGATAATAACAAGCGAAAGTGAGAGAGGGGAGAGGCACAAAAGTCGCGCCGCTTTACTATTTTTACAATGTGCTTCATTTTACATGAAGACACTCAAATTAATTTCCTTATTTTTATTTTTTTTATATCGTTATAACAAAGGTAGATTATATCAGAAAAAAATAGAAAAACACCAAAATTCTCACTTTTTAGTTAAAATGGATTGAACAAAAAAAAACTAAAAAGCTCTATTTCTGGTGACCCTAATTGTTGTAATTTGTTGCCTTTTCAGTATGGCGCAAATAGGTTGAAATGACAAAGATTTTAGAGGGTCGTAATAATAATGTCCAATACGCAATACAGGGATTGGACGTGGTCAACCCGTACCGTGGCCACCGCGGTCACCCGATTTTAGTCTAATAGCTTTCTGACTTGGGCAAAAAAACGGAGTAGCTTTATTATATTAAAACAACTGAGGCGGGGGCTAACAACGTGCTCAAACTGTAATAAAAATCATTTTTTCTACAACTACACAAATGCATAAAACAAAATAGTAATGGGTTTGAGAATTTATTAAATTGGCAATTAAATTTTGATTGATTTTTTTTTATTTTTATTATTTGAAAGGTAAGATTAAACCGAGAACTTTTTCAGAAATTTTGTATTTTTTTTTCTTTTATTTTATATTTTCTAGAATTTTTCTCGTGAATTACGACTCACCCCTAAGAGGTATCCTTACATAGTGCAAAACTTTTACCATTATGAAGACAAGCCTGCTGGGATCAAAAGTTAACGCTAAAAATTGAAAAGCCCTATTGTCGACCAAAATAGAGAAAACAATTATTTTAAAAAAGTTGTTCAGAATCACAAGATATGGCTAAAAAATTGTTGTATCTACAGAATTGATGTAAATAAATAATAATCTTGTACAAACATTGATTTGCTTTTGCTTAAGTAATTAATTTGGTTTTTCGCAACAATTTTGTAATAGTTAAAAGAAAATAAATTTTCAGTTTTTGGACCCTAATTTAACACATTAAAATTGCGAATTGTTCAATGAAACTTGGCATTTAGGCATATCTTGTGATTGCGCCATTTTTCTTAAAACATTTTTTGGTTTTATTTTTAATCGCAGTTACCTCACATTTTACATTGAAAAAAGTTTTGCGTTCTGAAATGCCTCTTGTGAAGTTGCAGAATTGAAAACAGAAAAATTGCATCTTTTTTTCGTATTCAGCGGCGGAATATTATAAAGGGCTAACCGCTTATTGCCCCCCAAGATTATACTTTTCACATACTTTCAAAAAGTATCAGAAGGTGCATCTAAAACATTTATATCGTCTGTAATTCATCAGTTTAATTACAGAACTAAAATACTTGGGATAAATTATTTTCTACGCTATTGACGATATAAATAGATTTCCACAACATTAGATAATAATAGAACGTCGAATTGGCTATATAATAGTTGTTTAGTTTTTTTTTTATTTTAATAGGGTACGGAAAAATTTAATAGAAATCACAAGATTAGTAAAATTTTCTCACTCAAAAACACGAAAAGCTCCATGCGAAAAATGTCGAGAAAATGTCTACTGAAAAATATAGATTTTACAAAATATAAACGTATCTAGGCAAAATTAAATATATCAATTCAAGAAAATGTCTGCGCAATAAAACTACACTAAAAGTTCAAAAAAAAATATTTTTTGGTTTAGAACAGCATCCCTAATAAGGAATCACGAAGGTAATTCTTTCAGAATAATCCTGGAAAAACGGGAAAAGTGTGCTAGTGCTAGACAATAATGGGGAGGTTTGGGGTTCCAATCTCCGTCGGGTCTCCGTGTCTAAATTGTCTTATGCATGTTTGATGACAGCGTAAACAAAAACTCGGTTTTTATTTAAAACAACCTAACCCACCAGGGGATTTTGGTTTTTTTTCATGAAAACCCCGAAATTTACCAGGCCAAAACCCGTTTTTTTTTACAATAAATCGCTTTTAATAACAATTTTCAGCTTCAAAATGACGCAAAATGATGCAGAAAAATAATGAAAAAAGACTGAAATTACCCAATAATTTTTGTATATTCTTTGCCACTCTTTTCACGTGCCCAGTTAGTTCTGCAGCGAGATTTTGCGACTTTTGGCCACATATGGTCAAAGCTGCGGAACCGGCTGGCACTGAGAAAGCCGAAAAACTTTTAAAATTTATCGGTACTTAAAATTAAAAACAACAAATAATAATAACGAACGGTAACTAACTGAATAAAATAATTTTTGATGAAAGATTTTTGCACTTTTTTTATATTCCTGGGGGTACAATAATACAATCTTTTTAAAACCCAACTGGGTTTTTGTCCGTTTTTTAAAATAAATTCGGTGGGTTTAACTGGACTGGGTCCACTTTTGCCTACCCTGTTTGATGGGAAGAATATGGCGTTACCAGTTGGTGTCCCCGTGAATGTATATATCATAAAAAATCCCCTCAAGAAAAAACTCAAAAAAATAGTAGCAAAATGCCACAATACACCCCCACAAAGAAAAAGTATGCGTAAAAGACGTTTGTAGTCTTCAGCTTCAGCTTTTTTTATTTTTAACAGTATTTCTTCTCGAAAGTACCTAAATTTGTTTGCGTCGGCGCTATTCAGGAGAAAACTATTAAAAAATTTGTCAAGTTATCGTACATACGTTTCATAAATTACAAGTCGTGTTTTTGCAGCCAGACCACCTTATCGAGTACTTAAAATTGAATAAAGACCATCATTACATTGAAACGTAATAGTACTTGTTCAATATTCAATCAAATACTACCGGTCCATACTTGTTTCCAAATTAATTTAATGAAAAGTAGTCAAGTAATGGTAAATAACTAATGGTTTTCGTCTTTTTACAGGAATTTTGTCCATATGAATAATTAATTCTACTACTTTAAATATATATCTTGAAATATTCTCAGCAGTTTGCAGTTATGTTACATGCATTTAGTTTTATCAACTTAGAGAACATCTGCCAAATACAACTTTCCTTATTTGGATTTCAATTATGCAAACATTTCCGTTTAAAAAGGAAACGATATGAATACGATAAAACATTATCCATTCTAGTTTAATGCTAAATGAACAGGTGGAAATGCAATGTAATTTCATTTTTGTTACCAAAAAAACTATCTAAAATTGTTAAATTTAAATAAGTAGGAAGTAGTTACTTATGTATTTGTCCATATATATTTGCGTATTATGAGTTAAGATTATAATAAGCAATTGTTTTAAGCAAGTTGCAGTATAATTTTATCAAATTATGATTACTCTCTACTTTTAGCTAAAAAAGAGTTAATTTTGCGATTATTTCATGACATAAAACAGGCGATATTCGCTGGGCTTTAGGTAACTAACTTATTGCGAATTATTTCATTTGTAAAAGAAAAAAAATGTTTGTACTTTTACTTCATATGTGTTTTATTTGCACTCG
Source organism: Ctenicera cuprea (assembly GCA_958336395.1). Lineage (NCBI taxonomy): Eukaryota > Metazoa > Arthropoda > Insecta > Coleoptera > Elateridae > Ctenicera > Ctenicera cuprea. The sequence continues at coordinate 14,727,743 of OY284487.1, read as the reverse complement.
TAATATAACAGATGATATGATTATTATCAATGATCTTTTTCAGTTAAAACCGAGCTGCAGATTCAACGAGTGCGAACGCACGAGTTGAATGTGCTGCGCGGTTTTCACGAGTATACATCGTCGATACTTAATCACAAGAGAATGTTATATTTAGTAAGAGAATATAATGATAAACATTATGGCTATTTAAAATTATTTTACTAATAGTCATTTTATTGTTGTTGCTATGATCGTAAAGTGGTTACCAACGCAACGTACGTAAATAAGACAATATGATTTTTTGATTTTTATTACCGTTGGGATAAAATGTAACTAGGCATTTTTATGCACCTGATTGGTTTAAAGAGCGTCACGTGGTGTATGAATTATATTCTCATTGAAATATTTTTTTGGTACATTTATTTTTCTTAGGAACCGTCAACATTATTACACTCTGTTAAACAAATGCAATTTCAGTCACAGTTTATTTTGAAAACAGTGTTTAATGTATATTGGACCACAAAATTGGGGCACTGTTAAATGTAACACACTTCAGTGGGTTACTGGCACATTCACAAAGTTTACGGCCAGTCCGTCCCTGTAATACGTAAATTTGAACGTATAAGTGAAATTTCTAATAGTTTGATTTTAAGCTACTCATTTGCCAAATTGTTAAAAAAAATTTAAATTGTTTTTATTTTAAATAAAGTTAAAAAAAATTTAAATTTAAATATTTTAAATGTTTTTTGCGTAGGCAAACTGTGTTCTTATTGTATTTCTAAATTTAGCCATACAACAACAAATAATTTCCTTCATAATTACTTAAAAGAACCTGTTATTTTTTATGATGTTTACATTTCAACAAATTTAATTTATTTTCAGAAATGTTTTTATACAAAACAAACAAATTTTGGCAAGTTTCAAGCTTTGGAATGATTAAACTTTTTTGTGATCATTAGCAGCGGATAATGAATTTTCAGGGTATCAAGCTAATGCTGTTTAGGGGCTTCCACTTTCGATTATGTGTTGAAACTGAATTTTCACTTCGTTTTTTATTACTACACTATAGGAAAATATTATTATTTGTCTGTTTAATGAATGTGAGCGCTTTTTACCTCCAAAATGTCAAAAAAAATTGGTTCGAAACAACTTTGCAACTTTAGTTTGTCATTTCAGCTGAATTGGTAGTACTACTTGAAAAATAGATGTTCATAACGTAAATAGTGTTTTGATATCTCTCGTTTTCAAAATTTAATAATGATAATATTCAGTTTTTCGATGTTGATATGTTGGAAATGGATATAGCAAAGTTTCTTATAAACTTTTGAAATTCAAATCGTTTTCAGTAGTGATTCCACCCGACGAGATATTTTTCTCAACAATTCGAGATTAGAGTAGCAATTTTAATTGTCTGAAATTCTCAAGACGAGACGAGACGTACTACCGAGACGAAACATGTCTCAGTCTTATTCATTTTCGTCTTGAAAATGCAAGACGAGAAAAGTAATGTTGCCCGAGACAAGAGTACCAATTTAAGACGTTCCAATTTTAGAGACGAAACTAAAAAGCTATTTTGAGAAAAAAATCATGACAATAGTACTATCGAAGCGAGAGAATTTTATTAGATCTTTTTATGTTTCGCCTCGGAAATTTGAGATTTTACTCGTCGTAAAAAGTCAAGGCGAGATTGTGTAGCGGTAAGAAATTTTTCAATCTCCTTTCGTCTCGTCTAGAAAATACAAGATGAGAGTAGGTAGTAGTTCTAGAACAAATCGTAGCAATACTGTCGAAACGAGAAACTTTCGTTATGTCTGAAAAATTTGAGATTTTTCTCGTCTGAAACATTTAAGGACGAGATTTATTAAAATATACTGTCATGATGGGAGATTTTCGGTCTCTTTTCGTCTCATAAATGCGAGACGAAAGTACCGTTTTTCCTTGTTCCGAATTTTAGAATCCAGACGAGAATTAGTAATTTCAGACAAAATTATGAAAATATGACCGAGACGAGAAATTTTCAGCCCTCGTTTTGTGTATTCTCAAAAATTTGCGATTTTTTTATTCTTAAAAGTTCAAGACGGAATTCATGGAAATTTACTATAACGGCACGAAATTGTTCAATTCCCTTACGTCTCGAATAGAGAATAGACGATTTCTCGTTTTGAATTTTAGAGGCGAGATGCGAGTAAGTTATTCCAAACAAAATTTCTGACAATATTGTCGAGCCGAAAATTTCTAGATGCCTTTTGGTTTTCTCCTGAAAATTTTAGATTTTTTTAGTCTTAAAAATTTAAGACAAGATTATACAATATACTGTTACGGTGGGAAATTTTTTGATCTCCAAATACGAGACGAAAGTATCAATTTTGCTGGTCTCGAATTTCATGAAACGAAACGGGAATTATAGTAATGTCGGACAAAATTCTTGAATATGTTCGAGACGAGAAATTTCTAGGCCTCGTTTCGTTTAATACCGAAAAGTTTAATTTTCTAGCCTTAGAAATTCAAGACGGAATTCATGAATATTTACTGCAATGGCAAGAAAATTTTCAATTTCCCTTTGTTTCGAATTAAGCATAGACGGAAGTATCAATTTTTAGAGACGAGATGAGCAATTTCTAGACCTTGTTTAGCTTCGTCTGGAAATTTATCGTCTTCAAAATTCAAGACGAGAATCATAAAAATATACTGCCAAGGTGGAAAATTTTTCGATCTCCTTTTGAAACGTCATCGTCTGTAAAATAGGAGACGAGAGTACCGTTTTTTTCGTTCCGTATTTTAAAGACGAGACTAGAATAAGTAATTTCAGACAATATTCGTGACAATACTGCCAAGGCGGGAAATTCTCTGTTCATTTAGTTACGTCTGGAAAATTTAACATTTTCTTTCGTCTTAAATTTTAAGACGAAATTTATAGAAATATGCTTTCCCGGACAAAATTTTTCGATTTTCTGTCGTCTGATAGAAATTACGAGACCAGAATACCAACTCAGCTCGTCTCTAATTTTAGTACTACTTCCGAAGCAAGAAACTTCTAAATCTCGTTTCGTTTCTTCTCGAAATTTGAAATTTTTCTTGTTTTGACAATTCAAGACGAGATTAATGAAAATACATTGTCACGGCGAGAATTTTCCAATTTTCTTTCGTCTTGTATATAGGATGTTGCATAATTTTGGTTGCAAATATTCCCCAGGTTATTTTAAGTAGAAAATGTCCAATAATCATGGGTCCTAAACTATTTCCTTACGGAGTTACAGCTTCTTGAAAACGGAATACTTTAATGACGCTTTAATTAATATCTTCGCCATAAATTGATATATTTGATTCAAAAAGTGACTTGTCTGTTTTTGTTTAAATCCATTAACCATGGAAATATATGAAGGGGTACCTGAATGATCTCTTAACGTATTTGACTGTGTTTTGTGAATGCTTTATTTCAACGAATAGAAGTGAAAATATAAATCACCAATAGTGAAACATTTCTACAAAATATCAATGAAACAACGTGATCAGACAGGTCCATCTTCGGCAGGCTGTAACTCAGTAAAAACGCGTTTCCGGACTTCGGGAATGTGCTCCCTAAGCTTCTACAGAAAGTCCTGCAATAGCCTGTAGAAAACACAAGGGCAAAATTTTGCAATTTTTAGAAACTGATTAAATTTATTCATTTGAGGACGAGACGAGTAATTTCTCGATTTAGTTTGGTCTCGTCTCATAAATTCGAGACTATATGAGCAATTTTTCTAGAATTGAAAATTCGAAAAAGATTTACGCCAGTACTATTGTGGAAACGAGACACTTTTCTAACTTGGTTCGTCTCGAAAATTCGAGACGAAAATTTCTAGATGTGAAGAAAAATTTTGCAACCTGGTCTCGAATCTGAAGATGAGAGGAAAATAGACCAGCAGGTACAATCAGTTGTTTACTCTTTTTCGCATTTAATGACCTAAGTTGCATGTTATTTGAACTGCAACAGCTCAAAATTTAGACTAAAAACTTTGTCCAAAACTTATATTTCAAGCCGTAGTAATGTTTCCATATACTTTGAAGTGCATTTTTTAAAAACAGCTATAGCAGGATCAAACTTAAAGGTCATATTAACCCTACAATAAATCTTTGTTTAATGAGTATTCAGGTTTTGAAAACAAACCTAATTTGTATGCACTTTAGATGCGTTTTTTCAGACCTTAACCTGCCTTAACCTCGACCAGAATTCCTTTTTTATATTTTAAAATTGGTTTTAAAACCGAAACCTAAAACGCAATATTTCTTATTTTTTCACATTCTGAAAATACCAAAGAAAAGTAATTAGAAGAATTTCAAAGAACGTCAACAAGAAAAACAAGATTGCATGTGGGCAGAGTCATCCAATCTGACATTTTTCAGAATTCAGCGTGTTTATATGAAAATAAAATGAAAGTATAAAGGTATGAGATTTAAAGAGAATCGTAGCGCTAAATGTGAGGAGCACAAAGTAATAAAATTAATCCGAAAACATAAATATTCCATAAAGGGAAGCCACTTCCGCTACGTGCAAATGTGCGAATGGCCTTCGCACATTTCCGTATGCATCGGTCGTCCTTTCCGTCGTAACATCCCCCAACCCCCACCAAAGCAAGGAATATGCAAATATTTCCGGGAATTTACAAAGTGCGGTCGCGAAAACGTAATAATTAGTTTAATATTTGGGTTCGTGCCGCAAAAGGAGTTTTGTAGACCATTTTTTGTCCGGTCTAGGATTTTTTTGTCGTTTGGTTTTATGAATTATGTTACTTATATACGCTTTTTGCCGGATAGATCTGTTTGGTGTGTTTGTTAGAAAGTTTCTTTTATTTTATTAATAATTATTATGAAATTTTATAGTTTTCCGTCTGGCTAGATGTTTTATAAATAAATATGCATAAATATATCTATGTCTTTGTATAGTTTTGTATAAATTATAAAATTTAATGATGTAATTACATGTTTGGGGAACATTAAAATTTCGCTTTATAACACGAAAATAAAATTTTAATTAGACTGAAAGTAAATAAATTTGAGATAACGAGTAATCAAAAATAAATTAAAAAATAATTATATTTACCGGATTTTAAATTACACAAGTCATACTCACGAATGGAACGTTGGGAAACACAAATTTAAAATCACATTTCGTCAATGTGTTTGTGATTGCGACCCGAGCCCGTATTGACTAAACACTACAATGTTCATGTGTAAAATGTTTTTTGTGTGCTTAAAATCGTAACATGGCGTACCATACGCATTCACCCCTCACCCCGACAGTGCGCGTATTTCTCTTCCGCCCTTACTTATCTCCCCCTTGCCTCCGCGCAAAACAAACCATATCGATTTTGGGAGCACCGTACCTAATATATACCCTGCTTGCAGTAGTTGCTAGGGTATATGCGTTATTCTGCCCTTATACTCCGCGTACGCCACTGCAGGCGACCCTTAAGAGGGGGGCAGGAGTTCCTCGAGGATAGGTCGTAACTTGCCCGAACGAAGGCCCTTGATGTATGTTCCTATATATTGCTTACTGCAGCTAAAGGTACAGAACGAAGAAAACGCGTAATAAAAATAAGATGGACGCCATTTTGAAAAGACTTTTTATGGGTCGTAAAACATTAACTCTCATTTGGGGCTAATCAATGTTAGGGTACTTTTTTTATTGTTATGTTAAGTTAAAAGTGTAAGATATTTACCCGCGACCCCAACGCTGCCGTTTATGCCTTTACCGAAATTCACCTTAGGGGCCACTTTTCTAAATCAAGGTACGGGGGTGCAAAACATAAATGATCCCTTTTTTATTTTTTTCTTATCATCGAATCGCCATGAACGAAAATCGCCGTATGTAGTAAATGGTTTTGCCAGGTGGCGGTTGCATTTACGAAATCAATTTATACCACTTTCCTCAAGGATGAAATAGAAAACGGCTCTCTCCTCGCACACACACACATGCCTAACTATCTGTGTGTGTGAGTGTGTTTGTGTGCTTCATGCACTATATTTCCATTTGCCTCTTTTGTTATGTATTTCGCGTTTTAGTTGCGCACTACAACAACAACATAAAACCAAACTCCATTAGCACGAACACGTCTTTAAAACGATGCCCTAATTACCACTAAAGTTCATTATCCAACAGTCGCATATCTGTCATAATGTGTTTAAAAGCATTGCCGTTAGCATTGATGAGAATACTAATTGTAAGAGTAACATAACAGGAAAAAGTGCAGATCAAGGAATTTTTAGATAATTCTCACACAAAAATAAAAGCAAAAACTCTTTCCTCTCTGTCTCTGTCTATCTCTTCGCTTTCTCCCTTCTTTCTGCATCTCATAACTTATGAGTTTTCCAGATAATACGTATCTATTTTTTTTTGATTTATAACTAAATGGAAATTTTCTTTTCGAATTAAACGGAAATATCATAAAATTACTACTACTACACAAAGCTACAAATTAAAAGTAATATCATAAAAATAGACGTCCAATAATAAACAATTACAACTACCAAACTACACTTTGTTTATTTTACATACTCGTATAATTGTCAATATAAAAATTTCCAAAATTTGAGTCAACTATGCACATAAGCTATTCAATAAGACTACCTCACAGTTCTTTACAAAAAGGTAATAAAGTCAACAATTGGCAAAATAAATTAGGTTTAATTTATAAATAAGCAGTCATTATTCCAAAATTGTTTGTTTAATTTATTTATTCAACGTCATCTTATTCTGCCGATAAGGCTAAACACCGACGCCCACCACACCTGTAAATTCAGCCAAACTCTTGCCGCATTTATAAATAACACAAATTACAACAAAAGATTGCGTCTACAATTTGAACAATGGTGCCAACTTAAAGCTCTTTGACACTTCGTATCTATCTATCTAAATATAAAACGGAAAGTTTATTTATTAATAAATTGAAGCTTTACTTCGTTGAACTTCATATTAATATAAATAAAATAATAATTAATAACTTAAACAGACATTTGTTTCAGCTTAAAGTAAATATCTGTTGAAGTTATTAATTATTTCTTATTCTATATTAATCAAATACTACATTATTGTAACAAAGACAGAATAAATAAGAAAATTTAATCTTCCTTTATAAGACTAATTAATATCAATTTAATAAAGAAAGCTGTAGAAAATAACGTTGATAACTGCCAGGGATGGATTGGCCTACCGGGACACCGGAAGTTGCCCGACGGCCTCGTCGCAAACCGGACTAAGTTTTTATTTAGTAAGTAAATACGATAAAGCAGCCTCCAAGTACTACAGTACAGGGTGATTCAAAAATGGGACACATTTTCAGGTTGAATCCAGAAAAAAAAAGTTCCTATAAAGATGGGTCTGAAAACGTTTGCTTACGGAGTTAAAGCTTCCTGAAAACGGAAATCTTTTTTTTTTGATAACTTTCACAGTAGTTGCATTAAAATTGGGAAATTTTATATCTGAGCATGGCTCGTTCAGCTAAATATTTTCGCATATTTTTGTTTGAAAAAGTGCAGCAGAAGTGTCTTACGTAGCAGTTTCTTCTAAATATTTTAAATTTTTACAAATTTTTAAATTATGTTTATAAAATCCTATTCTCCATACAAAAACACACAGAATATACCGTCTGTCTATAAAGTAACCCCCCCCCCCCCTTTCTAACTAACTTTTGAACGACTTGATATTTTACCACAGTATTTGGTGTGCTTTAATGGGAAATGAAATACTATTTTTTAACCAAAAATAAAATTTTTATTTAGTAGGTAAATACGGTAAAGCAGCTTGAGCCTCCTAGCACTAAAGTACAGGGTGATTCATAAATGGGACACATTTTCAAGATGAATCCAGAAAAAAAAATTCCTCTAAAAATGGGTCTGAAAACGTTTCCTTACGGAGTTAAAGCTTCCTGAAGACGGAAATCTTTTTCTTTTGATAACTTTCTCAGTAGTTGCACTAAAATTGGGAAATTCTATATCTGAGCATGGCTCGTTCAGCTAAATACTTTCGCATATTTTTGTTTGAAAAAGTGCAGCAGAAGTGTCTTACGTAGCAGTTTCTTCTAAATATTTTAAATCTTTGCAAATTTATTAATTATGTTTATAAAATCCTATTCTCCATACAAAAACACACAGAATATACCGTCTGTCTATAAAGCAACCCCCCTCCCCCGGGGAAGTTACTTTATAGACACAGTGTATATTCTTATTGAATGTTTCTAAATCTAGCAGTTTTCAGGGTAATTCAATTTTGTTAAAATTGAATTGCCATGAATGTTTTAAGATGCCCAAGCAGTTTCCACAAACTTTGAAGTTCATCACACCAGAACAATAAATAAAGTATCTCTAAACATAGGACCGAAAATGTTTCGTTACGGAGCTACAGCATCCGGAAGTGGAAACAGTTACTGATGCCTCTTTTGAAGGCTGTTGCTCCGTAAGGAAGCGTTTCCCGATCCCTGCTAATACCAAATCGTTTTAGTGTTTTTATGTGTACCTCTTATCCTCAAAGCTTGTACGAACTATTTTCGCATTTTCAGGATACACAGTTGCCAGACATTCAAGACAGCTTCAGCGACTTTTAACCAAAATGCCTTTTTTTGTGTACTTTTGCATGGGGAATAAGATTTAATCGACACAACTGCAAAAATTGTAAAGATCTAAAGTCATTAGAAGATAATATTACGCGACCCCCCGTATGAGCCGCCTCTGGTGCAGTTTTTTGAATAAAAATTTGTAGAAATACTAAGACAATTGAGTAGCACTTGGATATAGAATTTAAAATTTGTAGTGCAAGTACTGTGAAACTCATCGACAGAAACGTGATTGGACCGTTACATCTTCAAGATGCCGTAACTCCGTAAGAAAGCGTTTTCAGGCCCAAGTTTATTGGAACTTTTTTCATTGTTTTTAGAATCTGAATTCATTCTGAAAGTGAATCATCCCATATATTATAATTATAAAAAACCCTACAAAAAGCTTTAACTTTATGAAAAGTTCATTTTGAATTTTTTACGAAAAAAAACGCCGAATAAAAATATACCTCGCTGGATGAGTTTATTTATTTATTCGTTCATAATTTCGGAACAGCTGGTGTTATTTGACCGAGATGTAACAAAATTTGTCAAGAAAATAAGCTTTTCAACAATTTGAAATTAAAAACTAAATCTTGCAAATGTAAGAGGCAGGACTTACAATACAATACAAATCCAACGATTTTTCTTCCACTTTTTAGCTTGAAAATTGGGGGCCGCTACAATTATTTAAAAATTTTTATTTTTCATTTGTTTCCACTCTAAACGAATTAGTTGGTCATGATAAACTAAGAAAGTTGTGCTATAAAAGTATTTTCAAAATCTTGAAAACTGACAAATTCGAATTTTTTTAAATTTTTAAACTTTAAAAAACAATTATTTTTTAAAAAAAAGGCCCATCAGAATCATTAAATTTTTGTGGTTAACAATAGAACTAAAGATGTGCTATACAATTTGTTTATTTGGTTACTTCACCAATGCCCTAATTTCTCTCTAACGCCTTCAATAAAATATTAAAATTAGGAAATTAATCCCTTACGAATTCAATTGATGACAACAGAAATGTCATTAAGCTTAATTGTAGCAGTGCAGTAGAAGATGATTCCTAACTTAGTTTTTACTTGCGGACATATTTAAAAGACTACTTACTTCCTTCTCATTTTCGCCGTTCCTAAGCTCAGATAAAAAAATACATTTTTTGGTATTATTAACGTTTTCGGGGGTGCAATTGTCAGGCGTCTAAGTACACTTGTATTCTTACAGGCGTACAAAGAAAGGGTGATAAGCCACTACCTGCGAGAACATGCAGCTAATTATGGATAATTACAATTTTCGTAGTAACTGTTGTGGTTAGAACGTTATAATATCAAATATTTATGAAAATATAAACACCTTGTCAACAATCCGGCCCTGATAATCGTCATAGTATTTCATCAGTATTCGCGTAAATAACCATTACATTACGACAGCAGCATTATTTCGGACCTACAATCATTCTGATTCGGGACTTTTCCTGCATGTTGAAGTTTATGATTATTAACTGTCACAACAATATCGTAATAATGAACAAAAAAACCTAAAAATTCTTGATAATGACTAAATGTTTTGATAAATAATAAAACAATGTCTTGTTCATATTGTTTTCGTACGGAACTACTGTTAGGTTACAACAGTAGAAGTAGTCAAAAAAATGCCCAAATAGTTTTCACAATAATTGAGGTTAAGTTTTATTCATCAAAACAATGAAAAAGTTCCTATAAACATGGGAAATGCTTCATACGGAGTTACAGCATCCAAGAGATGGAACAGTCTTTGCACTTTTGTAAAAAGTTTGATGGAATACAAAACCAGCTGTAACTTCGTAGCGAAACGTTTCTGGACCATGTCTATATAATCTTTTCATTGTTATAATGAGCAAAACTTAATCTCTGAGTTTGTGGAAACTATTTGGGAATCTTATTAAGAAGACGAGTAGACCTTCATGGCAACTCGATTTTACAAATACTGTTCAATAAGATTACCTTTTTCGTGTATTTTTGTATGGAAAACAATATTTTGTGGACGATATTCCGAAACTTGTCTAAAGAATTTAATAGAAAATACTGGGTGATGTCTCCTCCACCTCTCCCTCTCCCCACCGCAATCCTGGTGCACATATTTAACAAAAAATTATTAGAAGTACTAAGTTAAATGCTCATATATAAAATTTTAAAATTTTAGTGCAACCACTGCGAAAGTTACCGACAAAAACGTTATTATACTGTTCCAACTTCAGAAGGCTGTAGCTCCGTAACCAAGCGTTTTTGGACCTATGTTTATGGGAACTTTTTTAAGTATTTTGGTGCCCAAAATGCGTCATCTAAATATTGCACTAAAATTCTAAATGAACCTGTATATCAAACTAAATTATTATTACTTTTGCATACCTTCGGTGTAGGGAAGTATTGTTTACATCAAAATTTTTGAATTTTTGATTTTAACGGAAATACACGTTTTATGGCTCAAGGAACCCAAAAAAGTGGTTTTTAAAAAATGTCTGTCTGTGGGTGAATGGGTGAGTGGGTGTATGACGCTTCTACAGACGAAAGTACTGTACCGATTTTCATGAAATTTTAAATAAGAGGTAAATCAAAAATTGTAGTTCTACTTAAGCTTCTCAAAAAAATCCGAAATCGGAAATGGAAGTTAGACATGTTTCTTGGTAGAGTTTTTTTCCAAAACTAAATTTTGGAAATTTGAGCACCGAATCCCAGAGAAGAACTTAAGGCACATAACAACTTTTTACTGAATTTTCTAGCTTCAAAATGGCGGCCGCTACAATTTTTTGAAAATCTCAACTTTAACGCCCATTTACTCAAAATGTAGTTTCTTGATCGGGATCAGCTACAACTTGTTTGAGAGCCCTTCGTAGGTAGTATACGATAAAGTAAAATTCATTTAGAATATCCGAAAACAATCGCAATAGCGCTGTTTCAAAATGTTGAAAATTGCTTACACTATTTTTTTTTAACTTTCTGATCCGATAGAGCTTGTAGTGAACTACAAATTCGTTTTTTTACTAATCTCCCAAATTTTACTTTGACGCCTTCCAAGAACTTTGAAAAATTTGAAGTTAATTAATTATTTATTAAAAAACGGACGCCGATCGCTATAAACTTTTATCAGTTCAATACTTTTTAATATCAACAACGCGTTTTCCGGCAGTTACGTGATTTTAACTATGCCTATCAATTAGCTCTAGTTAAAAAATATATTTTTCATTACTTGCATATTTTTGATAACTCCTCAAATAAAGCTATAATAGCAATTTTTGTCCGACATTCGTAGGGCGCGGCGCTTACTTTGCTTTCGTGCAGTTTAGTCGCTGCTACTCTGCGTACAGTTGCGGTACGGAAACCAATTGCACAGGCTATCGCAAGTTCAAATTCCCGCTGCTTGTTTTCTTAGAAATTTGACAGACGATGAACTGTACAAAAATTACACTTTTGCAAATACTGCAAGTATTAATATCTAGTATCGGAAAGTCCACTCAAAGTTAACACTTCGGTTTATTTAAAATGCTACTAATTGTATAGGTAACAGAAACTTGTGGATCTATGCAATAACGAAAACTGATCCCCTTCTTCGGCGGTATACGAAGTATACGTAGAGGAAGATATTGTATTGATATAGTCGGTTATATATCGAAATTTCAGCTTACTCATGCATATTTTTTTTTAATTTAACTTCTCCTATCATTTGAACTTTCTTTCGACGAACCTATACAACAATGGTATAAATTGTATGACTTAATTAAGGTTACTCTCGACGCTTGATAAAATTCAATAGTGCTATTTTTATTTATGACTAGAAATACAGGTATCTTGAGCCGTCATAAATTTTCAAAGCTGTTTCAAATTTCAAACTAAAAATAAATTTCGGTTAATATTAAAACTCTTGGAGGGTTGTTTTTTTCATTAGATACTTTATTAATTTTCAAATGTATTTTCCTTTTCTTTTGAAGTAGTATTAGATGTTTATTTTTTGTGATATTGTAACATGTTGCAATCCAATTTACTTTTTTCGATAGTAAGGGAGCATCTATTATTCTCATTTCCTACGCACATGAACTGAATATGTACAGCAAACTGCAAAATCGTGAACTAATTAAGACCACAGCTGTTCAATCAGTACTATACAACTTCCGGAATTGATTAACAAAAGATTAAAAAATAAATTTTCATTCATCAACAACCGACTAATTAATTGCGGTGAAATTCGTCTAGTCGAAGTTTGTTTTAAGTAAAATTAAAAAATGCGTTTTTATACATATTTAATTTCAAAAAATAGTGTACACATACAGATGGTCTTTATTTTACTGAAAACATCGGGAACCACTGAGTGTGACAAGGAAGGGATGCTATAATGAGTGCGACAAGGCAGAGAGATAAAGAACGAGCCAAGTGGGGATTCACGTATCTATGAATAGTACTTTAAAATTTAATTGAAAAATTCGTATATCTATTGGAAATTCAAATATATCTATGGATACATAAATCCCCACTTGGCCCGCACATTATCTCCCTTCCTCATCACATCCATTTGTTGCCTTTGTTTCCAGTGAAATCGTAACAACCTGTATATCTAATAAAAGGGCGTAAACTGTTTTAACTGCACACACAATCATACATTTTGGAAAAATCTGCATTTTTTTGTTGTTCGATTTCGTACAGGAATACAGTTTGTTAGCGGTTATAATTTATGCAGTAATTAAGTCAAAGACCTGTACCGTGTACTTTAAAGAAGGTTAAGAAAAGAGCTCAATTAATCTTAAAATAACATTCAAAATAATGTGGAAAAGCCTTATTTTAGCATCTAAACATGTTTTGAGAAGGACTCGGTACAATACACCAAAATAAGAATCAAATTTGAACGGAAAATTCTGTTGCAGCATCAAAGTGACGCTAAAATCGAGTCGTTACAACCGAATTCGTTATAAACAGTGACGATTATTAGTTGTCGAGATTAAATCATTTAATTTGTTGTAACCGAAACTTCGTTTTAACAGAAATTTCGTTATAAGCGGAGGTGCGTTATAACCAGTTCGTAATAAACAATTTCAATTTTTAACCGACTTCAAAAAAAGGAGGAGGTTCTCAATTCGTCTGTATATATGTTTATTTTTTTTTTGTACGTATGTTCGGGCATAGCGTTTTTGTTTATGAACCGATTTTAATGATTTTTTTGTGTTGGGTTCAGTATAGTTCCAAGGTGGTCCCATTGAACTTCGAAGATACTCCTCAAGATCTATTTTTTAACCGACTTTTTAGTGTTTCCGTATTTCATCTTCCGTTTCAACTAGCCGTCATTTCCTCATTCGAGAAGCATCTTTACTAGGTCTACCCATCACTTAAAATTGTAAAATAATTAACTTTTTAAAAAAAAGGGAACCGACTTCAAATAAAAACACAAAAGTGACATAAGTTAACTAAAAAGCAAAAAATAAATGTTTTTTGTGTACAACAATTTTGTTGTTCCGTTTAATGTAATTAAGAAATTGTTGTTTATTATATAATTATTAATTGTTTTATAATTTTTAAGTCGGTGCCAAGTAAAACATAAAAATTCGAATCTAATTTGTTATTGTAGCAAGGCATATAATTTTTATGTTTTACTTGGCACCGACTTAAAAATTATAAAACAATTAATAATTATATAATAAACAACAATTTCTTAATTACATTAAACGGAACAACAAATAAGTATTAAACTGTTGTATAAAAAACATTTATTTTTTGCTTTTTAGTTAACTTATGTCACTTTTGTGTTTTATTTGAAGTCGGTTTTCTTTTTTTTTAAAGTTAATTATATTAATACATTATTGGAACAAAGCCGTAACAAATTATTTATTGTATTATTTATTTGCATTAATTCTTATTTGTGTGCTGTAAAATTAAAATTTTGTTGAAAATCCGTAGTTTTTCATTTTCTTTTTTGTATAGAAATACATTTCAATTTTAAAATTATCCCCGTTTTTTTAAGCGTAGCTAGCAAGTAACCGTATTTTTTTAATACGATTACAAACGAGCTCAATTATTTTTAAAATATCATAAGAATAATATTGAGAAATCTTATTTTTTTCCGGAACTTTCTTTAAAATGGCGGTCACAACAATTTTTTGTTAATTGCGCCTTTAACCCTTTATTACTCAAAAACGAGTTGACAAATCGGTATCAAATTCAGTATTGAAATAGCTTTGAGATAACACAATGTTACTATGTATAAAAACAGAAAAAAATTGAAAAGTTATGAAGTGAAAAATATTTCCAAAATTTCGGATAATCTTGGCGACTACTATACGATACCTGCTGGCTAGAGTGGTATGGGTAGTGATCTATAGTCACTACTGGCGCGTAATACCTCGAAATAAAAATACTTTTAAAAATATGGTAAGTATAAATTTCTACAGTACAGGAAAGTCCAGGCGAAGTGCTTCGCTCATTGTTTACTCTTTATTTTTCGGACAGGAATTAATTCGGTTTTATAATTTTCCATGTTTCCAATTCTAGCAAGCTAATAATAAATCCAACTATGTATTTTAAGCACTGGCATATTACCACACAAATGCATGCGATGCTTGTCTGAGGCCTAACGGCTCAACGGTACAAGGGCGTCAAAACAAATAAAATTTTATGTTTTAATTTTCTTGTTAGTTATTTAAATTTATGTGTTCAGTCGAGGTGACAAAAACTGCGAAGACTAGATATAGCATGCGCCTTTTCTAAGTATCAAAAGTATCGAATGAATCAAAGTATCGAAAGCATCGAAAGTGTCGAATTATTGAAAATATCGAAAGTATCAAAGTATTGAAAATATCCACGGTTCGAAAATATTGAATTATCGAAACTATCAAAAGCATCGAAAGTAACGAAGTATCGAAATATCAAAAGTATCGAAATAACAAAACTATCGAAGTATCGAAAGTACCAACTACTTATGTCCCATCTTTGCAATTGGGAAACGTAGCCAAAATATTGAATATAAAATTTCAGTTTCTATCTTTAATAGTAATTGAGATTTTATATTGAACCGTCAAATTAGATCACCCAATGTTTTTTTTTAAGTAATTTTCTTCTTCTTTCTGCATTTTGAACGAAAACCAAAACACCAGGGTTGTAACTTTCGATACTTCGACAAATTAGATACTCCGATATTTCGATATTTTCGATACTAATGGTACTACGATAATTTTGATACTTCGATACGTTCGATAGCTTTGATATTTTTGATACTGCGATACTTAATACTTCAATTGAATTTTTATACTTTTGATGCTTTCAATACTTCGGTACATATGATTTTTCAATACTTTTGACGCTTTTTATACTTCTATACTTTTGATACTTTCAATACCGCGATACTTTTGATACTGTAATACTTTTTATACTTCGATAATTTCTATACTTTTGATGCTTTCGATACTTCGCTACATGTGATACTTTGATGCTTTTGATATTTCGATACATGTGTATAGTGTATCGATTTTCGATACATATTTTGCAGTATAGCCCAGCGCTAATCATTAAGCCTGGGGCCCCCAAGTACTCTAGTTCGCCACTGATTTTAAGATCAATTATACTTGAAATAACACAAGAAATAGTTTGGAAAAACTCATTTCGACGTCTAAACAGTTACTGAAAAGAATCAAAATGGTAAATAGATTAAAGCGGGAAATTCTGAACAGAACGACGCTAAAGTCAACATTTATAACCGTATTTGTTATAAGCTGTGACAATTATTAGTTGAGGTCTAATCATTTAATTCGTTATACCCGAAAGATTGAAAGTTTGTTATTGTTATAACAGAAAGTTCGTTCTAAACGGAAGTACATTATAACCGATTTCAATTGTATTCATACACCATTGAGACAAACACGCAACCACAATTATTTATGTTGCACAGACAACTGCTTTGCAATAAATCAGATTTTTGCGCGGTAAATTTTCAATTTTCTAAGAAACTTGAACGACAAATGAAAGTTTATAGATTACAGTCTTGGATATATCCGTCGCGTCGTAGAAAACTTTTATCCTTATTACCGTTTTATCATTGCATTAATAATAACCTTATTAATCCTTCAACATCACTCGCAGGCATAATCGGCTAATTTCAGTAGAAATCCCAATGCTTAGTAAAATTATATGTCTCCGTAAATGCTTAGTGCAACTCATAGAAACAGTCCCAACTTGTTTTAAAATTTAAATTCCCCACAGTGCATTAAATGGAAAATTATGTAGACGTAATGGATGTGTTCATAATTTATAACTTAACCTTGATCACTTTTCGTTCTAATTATCTATTAATTACCATGATATTAACTACATTTGTTTTTTAATTGCAATTGTTAAGTAGTTTGTATTAATTTTTTTCCATTGTTCACATATTTTATGTCTTTTTCTAACAATACATATGTAATCTATAAAATATAATATTTAAGATTGCAATTTTCAAGATAAAGTTGAGCTGAAATATTGAAAGCGGCTCGAAGAACACGAAAACCTATCCAGAAGGTGAAAATCTGCAATATCGTAAACTTCCAATAATCCTCACCCTCTTGCTTCTTGTTTTTGCGGGGTTTCAGGATATAAGGATAATAGATTTAATTTATTTGAGCCTTGCCCTCGCGTAATAGGATAAAGGATTAGTTTTGTTAATTTATATGTCGGTGCGCTGTTTGTTAGATACAATTAATTAATAGAACCACTAGAATGCGTCCCCTTTCCTGTGTTGTTATTTTACTGAAACGTTCGGGGCATAAAATGCGCGTGTTTTTATTATTATTTGCGAATCCGTTATTTTTATGACAATTTTTTCGCAAGATAAATCTCATAAATTTCTATAAAGTATTATGAAGCATTTTTCTCTAGCATTCGCATAAATCATGAAAGTTTTACTTTTTTTCGATGTTATTACCAATTCAAATAAAGTAACTAGATCATAACTCAAAGTGGTTTGTTGGAAATTCGGAGGGAGGCTAACTTGACATTCTTTATTACCCCAATCAGTATCGCTTAACGATTTTAAAATTATTTTGATTTATTCTTGCAATTTTTGAGGAAATTGGAAGGTTGATAAATGCCTTCTCAGACGAAAATTTTTAAGTTTAAGCGAAAAATTTAACGCTTTCAAGTCGCGTTTAGGTCGCAAAAGTCACTTTTCCTGGAGTTGATATACGAAAAAAACATTCTGTTTTTAGATCCAGGAAGATTTCCTTTCAGCACGTTTTGCCACGCTAGGGAACTTTAATTTTATCGGGTTTTGATGGTGGTTGTTATGTAGGCTTTCTTCATTAGGTATCCTTTGCTTTATGGGATTTTGACGGTCCCCTAATGCGATGTGAATCCTCTCTGTAACTACCTGACATGTGTGGAATCAACGACAAGAAAAACTAAGCAAAACTGGAAAACATAAGGTAATTCCAGCTAATTAAGAGTACGAACGGGATAAAACACGAAATGTTTTTCTTGATGTATAAAGCGTTCGAGTCCCCCAACTTTCTTGTTTATCAACTCGTTAAGGAGATTGTATCCCACAGTTCATGAATTTTGTGTGTTTCAACAAAGATAATGGTGAGGAAATTGCGTATTTCCTACTGCAAATTTAATTTTCCAAACATGATAATATCAATATCGTTTGTTGTTCCGAAATAACAGCTTCGTTGTATTTATTAAACGATTTATCCGACATAATCTTTTAATGCGAATTTAGCATAAAAATTAAAGAGGGGAAAAACCGTCGGTTTTCTTGAAAATCCTTTTCGTTCCTCTTGTCAGTTCATGTGGCGCCTGAATACGCTATATCTCATTCTTCACAAAAATAAACTGACTTATCTCGGAGAGATATAGGGCGAAAAAACATCCCCTAAACAAGGTCACCGTTTTACGTCTCTTTCGCGGCCGTGCAGTTCAAATATTTTCATTTCCTTCTCACTAGTTCTCAAATCGGCTTTCCCTGGAAGAATCCGGGAAATCGATAGACGGACGCCGCTGACGTAAGCGTCGTTCTGTCGACGCGGCGTCGCGCGGAAGTAAACGAAGTCATCCGAAATTGCAGGTGGTGGTCTGATTGACATTTCTTCATGTGGGTGCTTGTGATGGCTTATATGTGAATATTTATAAATTACTAAACGTTTTGTGTGTGCTCTAAACTGATTTGAGATTCTGCGCCCCAGTTGCTGATTTTTGCCACGGTTTTTGTAATTATTTTTGGTTTGAGTTTAACAGCTAATATCTGCTTCTGAACGACTCCTATCTCTGTTTTGTTTTAAATGATAATGCATAAATTATCAGATAAATCGAGCTGGTGAAGGTTTGTTGTATCCCTTCATGTTATCCAAACGTATACGTAAAATTTTAAATAGTGATCCCACGCCTTATCTGCAATATGGCAGCAGGACTCTACTGACATCTCAATGAGCAAATGTAGGTCATTTCTTTTAGTGATAACAATAGTTTTGAAAACTTTTTGCAACCACGATATTTTTAATGAATAAAATGCGTTGAAGAAATTAAATAAATTTCGAAGCAAACTAATCAAAAATCACATTGATTTTTTTAATTCTCCTCGTGACAGACGTTATTAGTTAAATTAAGTGCTTGTGATTGTTATTAACATTATCAGCAATGGTGTAAAAAAGGAGTGTTAACAACTTTTGCCACCATGGTGTAGAGGGGCCATGACATCTCGCCAGCCCTCTGCAATTGCTGAAAGTCAGGGGGCTCATTCCCCCCATCTTGGAACACAGGTGAGATAATAGGGAATGTATGTTGACAGATTTGTACAGGCTGCTTCAAAACAAATTTCCCCCTTTAACAAGTCAAAATGATTTGAATAACAGATTTTAATCGCTTTTAAAAACGATTTAATTTGATTGAGTGGCTGATTTCTTTTAGATTAGTTGCTAGGGAGAAAGTTTAAACCTTGAAATACTTCACAGTTAAAATAAATTTGGAAAAAGAGCTGAGGGAATTACAAGGTCAAATTGGGGTCGTTTAGGGTTGTAAAATTTAAGCCTCTGATATTTTCTCGTTTCTGGAACTTACTCTCCTGGATTACTGCTATTTATTACAGATCACTTACGTGGGTAAGGCTTTTGCTTAAAGAAATTAAGGTTAGAATCCAAGTTATTTCGTGTCAAACTTGGTTTTAACAAATTTAAGACCATAGTTGTCATGAAATAAACTATAATTGATGGTTATTTTTTTCACAAAAGACAATTTAAACATAAGGGTGTGATTAAAATTACGCTATAATAAGAATACAACAAACTAACATTAAACGCATTTTGGTGACGTATCGCATTTTATACACGTTTTTTGAATTTTCCTATTATTTAAAATAGTGTTTCCAAAACTTTTTTTCGTAAAGTACCCTTCATTTTTTAAAACTGACATATAATAAGTATACAGAACTAATTTTAGTCATATAAGGTTAAATTTTTTAGTCGTAACAATTTTATACACAGGGTGTTTCAAAAATAATAGCAAATATTTTGTATGGCTGGTAGCAGATCAAACGACATTGAGAGAAGTTCATATGAAAAATGGCCTTGAAATACTTCCTTACAGAGTTACTATATAACAATCTACGCACGCTTCAATTATTATTCGATTACGCCTAATAGGCGTAATCGAATGATTGTCATTCGAATGAATTTAATAATTTTGACCACAATCAACACGAATACTTGGTGCAATGGAAAGTCCTTGAGTGCGAAACACAACGTAGTAATGGGCATAATCGAATTATTTTCATACTCGAATGATTGCCATTCGAATGAATTTAGTAATCGAATGATTTATACGAATAAAATCGTTCGGATGTACGTACACCGTAAAAAACAGTTAAAACGCTCTCCGTTTGTTTCTTGAATGCCCTTATGAATGAATTCTCGCGGAGCGCTCGGAGAGAGGGGGTTAGCTTCGGCTTCAAATAGTTCGAAAATCGAATGCTTGGATAAACGTTCCTCCAGGTTATATGCTTCAGTAGCTTAACTACCTTATTTTGTTTATTTACGTACGCCATTGAAACTTCCGGTGTCTCCTTTAAAACAAATCAAATTTTTTTAATTTATCATATTTCATCGATAATTCTGGTCTGTTTTTTTTTCGAGTAGTATCTATATATACCTACCGCGAAAGTGAATACATTTTTCTGTTGTATAAATTATTATTTTTTACATTACATTTCACAAAATCTTTAGCCAATAACTTTGCAGCAAGAAATGTGTGCTTATTTTTAATTTTTTTTTTCTTTTTGATTCTTTTATAACTTTATAAGTACGATTATTAACTATATATCTAAAAAATCAATTTTCATTTTTTGTTGTTGTGAAGTGTCCTACTTTTAAACGTTATACTTCAAATATTAATAAATTTAGATATATTTTTATATTTTTTAATTTTCTTCTATTCTTATGTCGTTGACTCTCGTGTTTTCTCGGCGAACAATGCCGTCTGTATTCATTTCAATGGCTATTACTTCATACGGTCTGTTGCAGGTTTTAAAAGCCTATAATAATTCGAATGATTTAAGTAACATCTCGAGATATTTTGATAATCGAACGGTTCGACTATTTTCATTCGAAATATCCCATCAATAAGTATTATCTCCGATATAAATTAAGATATTTGCTCGAATTTTAGACAGCTAACGTTTTCACTTACTTTCAATCCATCAACCAGAGGCATAGATGGAAAAAAGATACTGGACGTATCTCTTTACCCTTTACCCTGTTTTTTTTGGCGTGGGAAAAATATTGTACACAACTCGCTGGAAAGTGACAAACACCCGTGTTCCTTCCGCACTCGGCCTGCGGACTCCTGCGTCAACATTCCCACTCGTGTGTTAAGTAACACTTTCCATGCTCGTTATGTACTATACTATTGTATTTCGTCTTTCGTCTGTCAAACCAAATTTTCCGACGACTTATCCTTGAATTGTTTTCGCAAACTCCTCGTGCCACAGTTTGAGAAATACTGAGTTACAGGTTTTATAAAATCTTATTATTATTTGACTCACGACTATGTCTCGAACATTAATTTCTTGTTCTTTAAAAATTACAAAAAGTCAACAGAATGGCAACTTTTTAAAAAAGTGCAATCATTCTTCTTGAGGATAATTTGGATATTTAGTCACGTACAAAACATAAAATTTATAAAATTATATCATTTACTACAAAGCATCAAGTATAAGAAACAATCATGTCAATTAGAAGTTCACAAGGACAAAAAGTTCGTGGGAGGTATTGTCACCAGACCTAAAATTTTGCAAGTAAGCTTTGCACGATCAACTGTTTACAGACGAAATGTCCGTCCCTAAAAAAACGTATTTTTTAAACTATGAATTATTTTGGTAAAACAGTAGAAACGGTTGTCAACTAAAACAGATACGTTAGGTCTCATAATTTGTGCAACATGAGGTGTAAACTCTTTAAAAAAGTTTTAAAGACGCTGAATAATACACTTATCAACATGGTTATGTCACAATTGCGGTTTCCCTGTTTTAACCTTCATACACTGCATTTTATCTACCTACTTTTCCTTGAAAAATAAATTTTACTAAGTGTGCTAAATTGCAGTAAGCAATAAAACTCATTAATCACAACCGAAAGCAAACATTTTATGGTGGGTACTCGAGTTGCTCTGTTGGTGTTGTTTAAAATTTATTGCCCAAGGTCATGCTTACAGTAGTACAAGCACCTAACAAAATTGCACTGGTTAAAGTATATTACACTGAGCTTGTAAACAAACAGAACTTTTACAGCTACCTTTTCCAGATGTTTTATTGTGGGATTGAACCTTCAATCTGAAGCAGTTATGAAATGTACAAGCATAAAAAACATTGTCAACGCGTGTTCAAATCGAAGAGCAAATAGTATTAATAATTTTTAATTTATATGCTGCTGTTTGAAAACGAATCATCATTTTTTTAGTTTCCGACAGAACAAAATCACGAGGTTAATAAACAGCATAAAAATCAAACTTTTTTGATCATTGTCAACTTACACCTAATCGTTTGGTTTCGTTTTCAACTCTAATTAATTTAATGACAAATACATGGAGTATGTGATGCTATTTAACCAAATCCAGCATACAGGGTGTTTTGAAAAGAGTAGTCATAAGTAATACCATAGATTTGGGTGCGAAAATATCGATTTAACCAAACTTATTCGTACATAAAATTTCTTCGTTTCAGAGTTACGGCGTCTTAAAGTAGAAGCTGTTGAAATGTGCCATGGGAAACATGATTTTACACAATACATAGTACCACCAACATGCGCCGACTACGGGCTGGATGCTCGCGTGCTCAAGCACCCCTGAGAGCTGAATCAGGGGCGCTGAACACCCCTAACGAAAACGGCGATTTAATCAAACTTAATAATTGTTGAAATCTATAGAATTATCAAAAATTACTGTATTTTTTAAATTACAGAGGTAAAAAGCCGACTCTGATATATACTTTACTGTTCATTGGTTTTATTTGCTAGTTTTAATAATTAAAATAAATTTGACAATTGACTTCACATTAAAATCTAATTATACTGACAATTAGAGATGGGGATCCCGGTCCGAAGTCCTGGCCAGACCCGATCGAATGATTAAATTTATAAGAATTTCATCATTATAACATAATTGAACATTAAAACATCAGTTTTTAAAATTATTAGAAAAAAGTATCCTGGGAACATAAAATCGGGAAAAATATATTTTCCCATGCATTTTGCATGTAGTTCAACTTTTTTGGGAAACAGTGTATACACTAAATTCCAGTGACATTTATGTAATAAAACTGAATAACACACCTGTCAACTTTATTTGTTTTCCATCGCGCGCTACGATTCTCTTATTTGTCTGCGGACCTGGAGGACCATTCTCGACTCGTGCGTCAAATTTTTCGTATGTAAATGACGTCAACCAAATAAAAGTACATGCAATGGCGTCATATACGCATACAAAAAATTTGACGCTCGAGTCGAAAATGGGGTCCCTGGGCGCACGAGCTATGTGACAATATCTATGAAATTATTTTTTTTCTCAATAACTATAGTATTTACATTAAAAGTTATTAAGATTTTTTTTAAATATGAGGCATGTCATTTAAAAAAGTATTATTTTATGAATATTTTTTTATGGGACACCCTGTATAAGATTTGTATATGTCACTTTATAGTACGTATGAGTTCGCACAACTTTTATTTATACCTTTCTTATTACCTATTTCCTCAAATAGCAGAAATATATTAAAACCCGAATCTTTTGACTCAGGCTGTACATTGCTAACCAATGTTACACAAAAAACTTTGACATTTTTGAAGGAACGGCAACTGCAAAGGTTCTCACCCCACAATGATAAGAGCTGTCGGTAGAACATTTGCACTGTTGCAGTTACCTAGCTTTAAGTAGCACGCGTGGGCGTGACGCTTTCTAAGTTACCGGCTATTAAAACACTAGCGTCTGGTGACTTCGCAAACAGCCGATCCTACCTTATTCTAAGTTTCATGACCTGCGCACCTCCTCGGCATGCAGCTGGAATGTCTGTAAAGCTATCGCTATCAGCAGAAATCTTAACCTTCCTTAATCACACGCACGTGTTTTAAAATTTAAAACGTCAGTGTTATATGTTGCTTTAAAAGTTAAATAATAAAAAAGACGTACAATATAAAATAAAAATTATTATTTCATAATTATTTTTTTAACGAGCTCTACAAAATAAAATAAATATAAATATATAAATATATTTAACATTCCTTTTTGTAAAAAATTAAAAAAAGGAGTTACTTTCGCTTTGTATTTTCTACGCTGTACCGTGCACGTTATAAATTAAAAAAAAGGATTTGTTGTTTTGTATTGAATGCAATTTATTAGCAATGAAAAAATCGGCTTTAACAATGCAATTTCACTTTACACTTACACACTGCACAATACGCGCCAATATTAGACGAGGTTGCGCAAGTCAGGATCGGCTGTGGCCAAGTCACCAGACGCTAGTATTAACATTACGTTACTAGGTTTCTATAATAATTTATGTATACAAGATATTGGTACGTGCATTTCAAAGTTAAGAAAATACCCAAAACATGTTTTGGGACCTCCCAATTTTACACAATGTCCAAAAATTATGAGACGCAAAATTTATAAAGCCCAAAACTGATGAAGAAAAAATCCTGAAGCCCTAGGCTGCAGCCTAGTCAGCATATTAGTTAATCCGGCACTGGGTATATCTATATATGACTGGTTATTTCACACATAACAGTAATATTAATTATATTTTTTAAACTATCAAATAAAACAAATGATTTGGTTAATTTTGATGGATTAAATTCTGTACCTTAAAAATAATCGAGTTAAACTTTTTTATTGGCTGCTAAAGCGGCAAATGCGACGTAGTGATTGGTCGATATATTATGAGGGAAAGAATGTGCTGTACATTTTTAACGTGACCGCGAAAAGATGAGAATTTGCAAAATACTATTTTCCGGGTGATTTTTTTCACGTGCCTTTATCCGGTGGCTTACTTCCGTGATTCGCTGTTCACTAAACTGGTTTCATAAAATGACGAGAATGTATCATGCTGACTGATTAATTGTTAGTCTCAACCTTTTAACCTGCATTGTGATTTGATTAATTTAAAAAATAACCGCTGCGTACTTGAAATATAACCTCTTCTAAATGCAGCTTGTTGAAAAATACAAGTTGCTGTTCTTTCTATTTATTATCGTATCATTTATTCAACGAACAATTGCGCCTAATATTTCTTTATCTCCCTGCGGGCCAGTTTATATTTAACGTCATCCAAATAAATGGCACTTATCGCACTATCCGTGGTCATACCACTGTATGTGTATTTAGTTTGGATAGTCATTTTTGTAGTTTTAGATCTACGTCCAATTTGGTCCTTTGCTCGCTTAGTGAATTCTAACGCCAAAGAAGGAAAGCATGAAATTTATAAGTTTCGTTTGTGGCAAGCCAAGGTCTTAGATATTTGTCCCGGAAATATAAGACTTCCCTTATCGTTAATTTATCGCTTTTTGGCATTACTGCATTAAATTTGAGGTGTTGTTGCTGTTTTTTCGATAATTATAATTTTGTTATCGTTGGTTTTTGGATATCTAAGTTTTAATTAGTGCAAATATAACGACCCACTTTGATATTGTTCCTGTTTTTTGTTTTCTTAATAATTGGCGAATATTATAAGATTAAATCATTTTGCTGAAATTGTATATCAATTATGTGTTGAGGGATTATGCAGTAATTCGTAATCAGCAGTCTTGATGCCCAATTTAATAAAAATGTTACCCGCATTTGCTGTCACTTAAAAAATCCCCAAATGTTCATTTGAGGTAACAAAAACCTCCACCATTTCGACTTGAGATTGTATCGCGCTTTTAGTTAGGGTAAATTCTTTTAGTAACTGTAAACGCTTTTTTTCCGATAGATTAATAACCAACAGACGTTTCATTAGTGGGCTGTGATACAGGCAACTTGCAGGTAAAATCCATGGCGGTAGATGTGGGGGTTACAGTGAAAAATAATAAGGGTCCCATAGACTTTCTAATTTCTTCCCCACAAAAGGTGGTGTGCATTAAAGTGCTTCTTTGGACAAGCCTTTATTTTTTATGGTTCCAATTAAAAGCAATCTGATATTGTGTACCTAATGAGTACTTAAAAATTCTTTACGCAACCCCTATGCGTTTAGGGTAAGTCTTCGGGGTGGTGGTGCATTTAAGGTTGAAGAGGGGAATGAAGTGCAAGGGTGGTAAGGTATGCAGGTAAATGCAATGACAAGCTGTTATGTAAGAAAGGCAGGTGTAGAATTCTGTTATAGAATCTTGTGTTGCTCTCTATTTGGGTTTACTTTATTATTGAGTCATTGGCGTAGATTTTTTTTATATTAAAGAGATGTTGATCAGTAAAGGCTCGATGCATTTGCGTATTTTTTTGCTAGTTAAGTGTTTCTTTACGGTTCGCAAAATTTAATTACAATGCTCCCACTTTAATTTTGCATATTATAAATACATTCGTTAACAACAATTGCACATTTTAAAGTGCATGTTTTACTACATACGTAGTTATTTATTTTCCTCGTTGTGATTTGGTTTTTAAATTTTACGAGCTGTTCGCGAATTTTTCTAGAATTGTAGGCTCGTGAGATTATCAGAAATGCTCGAAATACGCTTCTTAAATTTGTCTGAGATCTCATTCTGATTAGCAGGTAAACATCCACAAATTTTAAGTTTTTTGCAATAATTGTGCAATCAAAGCTGTTAACAAGAAAGATGGTATTCGGAAAGTGTTGGGAAACTATAGAAAACTTCAAGAAATTCTATCAGGTGCCGTTGCTGAAAAAGCCCATGAAAAATAAAACAGCGTTTTAACAATAAAAAATATGACTTTTCCGCAATAAGCAAAATAGCTACAATTTTACGATTCAACTAATAGTGAAAGTAGCGGAGAAGAGTTTGCAAATCACGTTGACCCATGCTTCTTCAAATACAAACACATTCTGACCGACAGAAGGCAAAATTTTACGCCATATATTTCAGAAAAATCTCAAATGCAAAACATTCTTATACTTCCTACATAATCTAATTTACAACAGCATATTTAAGAATACTGAATATAATCCAGTTTAATTTGTAACATCTTAATTCTATTTTTTTGCAAATTGTGCTGTCGAAGTTAGTGACGTATATAATTTCGGAAATTTATGAATGTTGCGAATATTTCGGAAACTTTCGAAAATGTGTGGAAATTTATGGAAACTTTAATAAATTTGCGGTTTTTTTCACTTTAAACCAGGTTGTATGTTATTTTTACGTATAAAAATAGCCTACAATATACGCAATTTGTACTTTAAAATTATAATAAGCACTATAAACATAGCTGCAAATTAGAAACAAATATATGATTAATTACAAAAAAATAACAAACTAAACAGTCTTAGTAAAAAGTACAAAAAATTAAAAATAATAGTCTTAAAATATATTATATAAAATAACGGTGGTTTGTGGTATTATTCAAGTAGGAGACCTTGGACATTAATATAATATTAATTATCTTAGCAAGGTAACAAATATACAGCCATTGGAAGATAAAAAAGAAAAAGCACACAATATGACTGCTAGCAGTCCAAACAAGCTATGCCATAGCCACCACCTCACTGCTTGCGGCTACTTCAGCATAATGTTGTTTGTTCCGGTTCGCCTTTGAGAAAAAAAATCTATTTTTTCAAACGATTGCTTGAAATTAAAGAATACTAAAAATGGAAGACAAATTCGTCCGCCAAAATTTGGTTGGGAGCGGAAAAATAATTTATTTATTTTTGCTGCACCTAAAAATTAAACTACCACTCATAGCTTGAACAAAAATTTGTTTATCGTCCCCTGTTTATTAGATAAAGGGGCATAAATTTTCAATTTTCATAGCGGACTAGGACACGAATCAAATTAAAGTTCATCCCTAGCTGTATGGGCCTACAAAATTCTAAAGAACATTGTGTGAGTAATATTTTTTTGAACATTATAAAATTTTAAAATTTATTTTACTTCACAGTTTTAGTTGTTTAAAATATTCTCCCAGTTTATAACATTGTGTGTCCCTAGGGAATTCCCAATATCAAATTTCATCCTAATCTGATTACTCGTTTTTGAGTAAATAGGTAGTAAACCCAAAGTTTAAACAAATTCACCAAGGGCATCACAGAGAAGTTAGCGCCAGCGGGCTGAACTACGAACCAAATTGTAGCGCTAATTTCCAGTTCTATCAGATTACAAAATTTTAAAAAAAATCGCGTGACCCGTTTTTGATCAAACTAGTTTTGAAAATATTTCTCATTTCACATTTTTTGTGCACGGTAAGTAATATAGTGCCTCTGGAGAACTATTACCCCAGAAAAATTTATCCCGATCTGTAAAATCGTTTTTGAGCAATAAGGCGCTAAAGTTAAAATTTTCAAAAATTCGTAGCGGGCGCCATTTTGATGCTAGAAAATTCGGAAAAAGCGTTTGATTTGTCCTGAGGTCTTTTATAAGATTCCATGTTTCGATTAAAAAAAATAGTTTTTGATAAAAATGCAACCAAAAAAACATGAAAACGCAATACAAAAGAAAGAAAATTAAACCGGTAGCTAATTTCTTAAAAATAAACTATCGAAAAGTTTTATTAGTATAATATAGTTTTGTTTTTAGAAACAACATAATTTTAATTCCCTGACATTTAGATAAGGTACCTCAAAGGTTCGTGTTGAATGAATGAATGAGAATTCTCTCATTCGCTTCTCAAACTAGAATAATCTAAATAAAGCAAAGAGGGCCATAAAATTATAATTCTGCAATGAAAACATTTATGAGGTGATTTTACTGCTTGTAACTAAGTATACTATCAAAGTTGTGGTATTAATGATTATTATTAATAATTAGGAGATTATTTCAAATGTCTATTTCCGGCTTTTTCAGTAAAGCGATCTTTAATTGTTGATATTATTATAATCATATACAATAAATAGTAAACGCAGAAAATCAAATTAACATTTGGATTTCTTTTCTGGTTATTTTAATGAAAAAACTTTCACTTTTTTCAACAGTTTAGTGGGCACCGCGCAGTTTTAATAATGAAAAATCAATCCAGATTAACTAATGTAATGTAACGGTTACATTATTTGTTTCATATAAGTACCAACATTAAAGTATTCCAAGTCTGCAAACCAGTTTAAGAATAATACTAATTTCGTTAGGGCGTGCTTAGTTTCGTTCGAACGTTTCAGATATATTTCAAAATTTTCAGGTGAACTAAGTGGAGTGCCTCTTTACGTAATAGAACCTGAATTATGTTTGATTCGTAAAAAATAAATTATATAAGACGCTTAAAAGCACATTTTAGTATTAAGCTGAATACAGACAGAGCGTGAGATCGTAATAAATAGAGCGCGCGTATTTCGATTGTGATAACAAGTACAGTATTTCGATCCAAACAGATTAGTTCAGTTGGCGTGACGCAACCTTCTGCTGTCACAAAGCCGTTGTCGTGGCAACTATGACATCACGCTACCACATTCGGCTATACTAGACTGACTGATGTGAAGCGTTGTACGATTCGTCTGCAACCACTTCACTAAGGGTAGGTGCGTGGGAGAATATTGTTTGTTTTCTATACAACAAAAAAACTGTCACATGACCTTGTTCAAAAATAGCCTTTCTATGGAGACATCACTGTTAATGTTGCAACTCCAGGATTATCTTAATAAAATAAAAAGAAAGAAATTGAGTAAAAATTAAAATATTTAAGAAGAATTTGTGATTATTAATAAATTCTATGTTGCAATGCTAAGTCATAATTGTTGAATTTTTGCTAATGCTTTATAATTATAAGATATTTAATTTCAAGTTCTATTATATACTAATAATGTTTTTTTTTGTCGAAAGTCGTGCGTAGGGCTGAGCGGTATTGAAAAACATATCGATATCAAAATATATCGATATATAGAATATGTCGATTATATCGATAAATTCGATATATCGATAAATTCGATATATTGATTATATCGATAATATCGATATATCGAATATATCAATTACTTTGAATATGCCGATATATCAGAACATCGATAATTTCAAAATCACATATCGTTGTATTGGATATAAGAATCTATATGTACAGAGTGGCTAGGAAAACCCCAGCCACTTTTCTTGCGACGGTCAAGAGATGGCGCTTTAGTAAAGAAAAATTAAATTAAATAAAATACTGGCAACAACGCAGAATCCAAGACGTTTTATTTATTAAATACGCCTCATATTAAATCAAAACAACTAAAACGTCTTGGATTCTGCGTTGTTGCCAGTATTTTAATTTAATTTTTCTTTACTAAAGCGCCATCTCTTGACCGCCGCAAGAAAAGTGACCGGGGTTTTCCTAGCCACTCTGTATATTCAAAAAAAAAAATTACCGGACTTGTTCATGATTAAGAGTGAATTTTAATCATGGATTTTAATTCTTGGAAGTTGGTGGGAACCCTGTAACTCTTTTTGCCAAAATGAGGAAGGTAGGTAGAAAGTTAACCCCCTTTAATATTACTGCACCTAAAAATAATGTTCTTATTCTACCATTACTCATGAACAATTTAGCTTAAACAGAAATTTGTTATCGTCCCTCGTTTATTAAATATAGGGGCATGAATTTTTGTTTTTCAAAAATTCATAGAAAGCGTCACAGAGAAATTATCGGGCTGAGACACGAACCAAATTCTAGCTCCATGAGCTTACAAAAATTTAAAAAAATCGCGTAGCCAGTTTTTGGGCAAGATTTTTTGAAACTTACCATAAATTTGAAAATATTTTTTACCTTATAGCTCTTAACTTTTCGAAAAAAATTGTGTACAGTAATATTGTCTTTATAGGGCTACTGCAATAAAAAAATTTGAACCCGATCTGTAAACCTGTTTTTGAGTAATAAAGCGCTAAATTAAAAACATTTTCAAAAACTCGTAACGGCCATTTTGAAGCAAGAAAATTCGAAAAAAAAGCGTCAGTCTTTTATAAGATTCCAGTTTCAGATTTAGAAAATTCGTTTTCTGAATAAAATGCTACTAACTTCCGTTCCCGGTTTCGTATTTTTTAAAAGCCTATTTTGTCAGCGAATTTTTGATATACCCCTAGGTTCTAGATCTTACCTAAATCTGATCATGCGTTTGGTAGTTATGATGCACCACACATATACCCACATACGCACCCACCTACAGACAGAAATTTTTTTAAATCCATTTTTTTGGGTTCTTGGAGGTCAAAAACATGCATTTACGTCAAAATCTCGATTTCATAAATTTTTATGAAATCAATACTTCCCTATTACTGAAAGTATAAGAAAGTAAAGGTTTTTACAATCTAAGTATTTTTTGTTACTTTGAAACGGGCAACAAGTTTTCCTTTCTTCCCCTCTTCTCTGCTCTGACTCTCTTGCCTTTCCTCCTATTTTTCTGCACCACTTCTTTTTCTTCTCACTTTTGATACCCTCTTGCTTATCCCATCTTTTCCTTGTTTACGTTATTGTGTTCCTTTTCTTGATTACGTCATTAGTGTCATCATTGCTACCTGTATAATATGTACTAATTGAGCATCGTTATATATTTTTTAACCTACTTATAATGTCATCTGTGTTGTGTTTATCTCTATACTTCCTTCCCTGTCTATGTTTTCCTTCCCATTCCTTTCCTCCGTCTCTTTCGCCCCTCATATCACGCCCTTTCTTCATTCTCCCTCTCCTCATTCTTATCTTTCCCCCCTCTTTTTTTAGTTGTTCCCCCTTCTTTCTATCCCTCCTTCCCTATATCTTCCCTTCTATATTTTTTCTGTATCTCCCATTAATCTTATTCTCACACCTTTTGTATCCTCTTACTTGATGACGTCATTATTGTGACCAGTAAATTACTACATTATGTTTTTTTAAAGTTAGATTTTATATCATTATTTATTTTATAATACAAAAAAAGTCGCCTATGTCATGCCTTTTATAAACACGCTCTAACCTAGTAATCATCAACCTTCAATTTGAAAGAAACGCTGTTAGTGTTTTGTGTTTCGTGTAGGTAATACATAATGTTTTGAGAATATCTAAGAAAGTATCTTAGACAGGTTGTAACTGCTGATAATATCAACTAGCAAATAAATCGTAACCACGTACCGTACGTTATATTACGTCAGTGAAATTAGAAGAATAAAATGCAACAAAGTTGAACAGATAACAATAGAATTGTACAGAGTGTCCTAGGGGCAACAACCACCCCAATTTTTTAAGTCAAGTTCAGAAGCAAATGAATTCGTTGATACTTTCTGTATTTGTTTAAACCAATCAATGATCAATACAGTTGACTGGGCGTATTTCAGCAGAAAAAGAAAATTTTAACGTAGTCACGACACTTGGTGGTTTGGAATGGGCGCTAGGCTTATTTAAAGAGAAGGAGAAAAAGAGGTTCTTATACTTAAATTTCCGACAAAATTTTTCAATATTAGTTGTAGACAACCTAAGCATTAAAAAACGCATTTAAAACATTTTTTTTTAACATTACAATTTTTTGTAATAAATAAATATTTGCTACAACAAGCGACACATCCTGTATAACTAGGTGCAACTTTAGCATCAATCATTGTTTAAATCTTTCCAAAGACTTGAAGTTTTGCAAAACTTTAATGTCAAATGAAAAATGTGCTCAATAGAGTTTTCTTTCTTATTTCCCAATTTTTTTTTTATTTTTCAAATAATCTGACCAAGTTGCCATTTTTAATCCCCCACTTCTCATTAAAATATTGTTGATCAAACAAATTTTGAATTTCCATCAAAGTAAAACTAATAAATTTTCGTTGGATCAATCAAGTTTGTTACCCTCCGCCACTGATTGAATGTTAGCGGATCGAATTTTTACCTGCATTACAGGGTGGGTATGAGATATTATGATAATACGACCTACTTCAAACTAATCATGACACCAACAGAGAGATATACGTGCTGCAATGCGCCACTTCTCCGACAGGTACCTGCAACTAACACCTGAACCGCAACGACGCCGACTTAAAAACTGCGGCACTGTGTGCTTAGAACAATGCAGCCGATAAAATTTACTGCTCTTTGCTTGCAGTTTTACTTTCGTGTGTGCGTCGTGATTTTCCTCGCAAATTTATCGCGATCGTAAAGTTTGCCAGTAAAAAATTTCCTACTGCAGAGTTTGCAAGTGCCAAATTACTTTTTGCCACATTTTATTGCGCTGCAACATTAATTTAATGTTGAGGGCATAGTGCATGGGTTTTATACCAACTTTACGGATGTCTTTTGTTGAAGCAGGGGCGGACTTCAAAAATTTCGTTTTGCTTTACTTGCTACTTATCAAGGGCTCACAATTTTTCACACAAAAGGAAAAATTTACGTACTATACGAGCATACTGTAGTATTTGTTGTCACCAAAGGATTCCACTGACAAAATCTGCCAAATTATTAATTATTACTTATTTTTCAAAGTTGATAAAGGTTCAGCATCTTTTAGTAGAGAATTGTTAGGGTTTGAATGCCAGGGAATTTGCGTCTTTATTCGAGAAACGTAAAAAAAGCGAATTACGTGCAACGATAAAGTACGTTCAAAAAAGGGAGTGTCATCGAGAGAACTTGCCAAGACATGGTAAATTTATGTATGCAGCGGTTACAGAAATTCAAACATGGCAGAGTGTTCATTCTATGAGTCAACTGTCATTATTTTTTAATATTTACGTATTTTGGCTTCAAAATCGGTATGAATATGTTCAATGACAATAGGAACAACTTTTCACTGGGGAAACACCACTGCGCGGTTTCCTTTTAGTCGTTTACCTGAGCAAATTATTTGAGTGACCGCCAAAAAAACGGCTATCGCCAAATTATGAAATCGATTTTGAGATAAGATATGGAATACACATTAGTTGCAGCTAGAAAACACAAAATATCAAAAAAACAATCGTCCGCTCCAAAAAATGGGGGGGGGGGAGATGCGTTCAGAAAATAACCTTACATTCTTATTCTACACATGTCGAATAGCCGATATGCGCAAGCCCGATCTGCCTAACACCCCCAACGAATTTTCGATATTTTAAAATGTAAGATTTTCTGCTGGTATGAAGATGTTAAATGACAATAGGAACAATCTTCCATTGAGAAAGCACCTCTGGAAGGTTTCTTTTTGGTCGTTTACCTGAACAGTTTTAATTGGATAATAGCCAAAATAAAAACTATAACCAAATAATTAAATCGATTTTAGATTTCAACGAATCAATATTGTTTACAATTAACAAATCCTAAAACCAAAAAAAAATTCAACATTTTCAAAATTTTTGCAAAACAAAATTACTCAACATCTTCTTCTTCCTCGTATTATATGCCAATGGCCTGTTTAATACTGTGTAATGTTCTGTGAACGAAATAAAAAAAAATAATTTCAAATATTTAAAAATTATCAAAATCTTCAAAAACCAATAAAATAAAAATACATTCAAATAGAAATATTATTAAAACTAGTGTTACCCCAGCACACAATGCACTGACAGACAGCGTTGATAGAACCGGCGAAATGTCAAGTCACGTGATGCATTAGTTCCAAAAATGACACGCGACGTTACTGTAGAGGGCGCCCCAAGTGACGCGCGTCTAGCCGACCGTCATATATATTATAAATTAAAATAATTATTATTAAAAAATCGACGTAGAATAAAAATATAAAAATGTTTCATGTTCCATCTGTGGATAAAGACCTTTCATTTAAAAAAAATGGTCCAAATTGGTGAAGCGGTAGCCGCTGGAGGAAGGGGAGAAAAAAACCCTTTGTGCATTTATATATGTATGGATTATGAAATTTTTAAAATTTTCTAAAATTTTCAAGTTTACATAATTTTTCAGTTAAAAAAGAAAACTTTCAATAATTCAAAAATTTTTACACTTTATAATTTTTAGTTGAAACATTTTGTAAAAATTTTCAAAGTTTCAAAAATTTCTGCTATTTTTCCGAATTTTTACATATTTTAACATATTTCAAAATTTTTACCATTTAATAAAAGGTTTACAGTTTTACCCGTTTTAAAATTTCCCGCAATTTCGATATTTTGAAATTTCAAACTATTTCAACAATTTTCAAAACTCAAATTATTGTATTTCTTCAAAAATTTTCATAGGCAATTTTCAAAAATCTTTAAAATTGAAACTTTAACTTAATTATAGAATTTTGAAAAAATTGTAACGTAAGCCATAAATATTTTTCGAAAATTTGGAAAAAAGAAAAATTTCTAATTTTTAAAAAACATCCGGTATAAAATAAATTCGAAATTTTTTCGAGAATTCTTAAAGTGTTCTAAATTTCCTTAAAATTGTCATAATTTTCAAAATAAATTACAATTTTCAAAAACTTCCATAAATGCGAGGAAGATCCCGTGGCGGTTGCCTAACAGCTCTTTTAAATTAGCGAATACCGAACAGGTGGCAACCCTAAGTTAGAATCAACCTTAAGGCTTGAAAGTACATAATATGCCACTTCGTGTATTATAAAAAATACTGCTTCGTTTAAAAATCGTCCATATAGCTGGTTTATTATTTTTCTAAGTAAATTTAAGAGATTTTTACACTTAACATAAATATACCCACACATTTCTAGGCTTTGAAATCATAAAAATAAGCCCTCTTTAAAAATACATAATAAAACCCTTGTGAATCGAGCAGGTAACCCTTAGAAAATTCATAAACCCACCCGCTGCTACGCAATGTTAAAAATATCAAGTCAAATTTCAGATTTAGGGGAGTGGCCATTTCGTTTCAAGCACCTTGCATCTTAAGATGTTAAATCACCCCTATTCATCCATCGCCTACCCCAACAGCACATTGTTCCCAAATATGAAATCTGCTAAATAATTGTAGCCCTTGTCTGGGCAAATGATAAATGTGTGTATTTTTGGGTTGGGAATGCGGCATTTCCTTGGCATCTTGTATTTCCTCGATAATTAACAAGATTTTTGCTCTAACAAAAGAATTTTGCTTTTGTGTTTCGCTCAAACTTGATTGTTTATCAAGATTTGGGGACATCTTTATTCTTTGTATTTAATTATTTTTTTTTTATATTTTACCTGGTTGCATGGGTTATTCTACAACGTTTTTTGGCCAACGGCAAAATTCTGCACAGAATTTCTAATTCGATATGATAACTGCAGCGCATCATTAAGCAATTTGGGGGCAGATCAAATTCCACATTATAAACAATTCGTCAAAAAACAATACCTTTGGTTTTGCGAACAAAGAGAGCCTTGAGACGGGTAGCTAAGAATTTTCCTAATACCTGTGCGAAAGACCAGAAAAAAATATGTTAATTTCCCATTTTAAGGTCTGGAATTATTCAGCAAGCGCAGCGGATTGTTGTTTATTACACAGACAGATCGAAGAAACGAAATTTATTGTGTTTAACGAATTCTCCGAATCTAAGCGAGGATGCTTAACAAAAATATAAAGATGTACCGAGCCGCTTTTTGCTCGCATCCTTGCACCTTAAGTTTTTTCCTAATTTTAATCATACCTAATACGGGCCTGATTTATATACCAACCAATCTTTATAAATAACCAGAACATAATTTTATTTTTTGCCTTTTGTTTTTCTTGAATTTTTTCAAAAAATTCCAAAAATTTTGAGTTAGTCGGAATCCTTCAAGCAAATAATTCTTACTTTCCAGGAACGCATTTCACTGTCACTTTTAAATTGTAGAGATTTATGGGTGTTAAAAGCTTCAAGGTAAACGAAATTTTCTCACCTCAAGTCCCAGTTTAAAAAAATAACCTACAAATTATGCGAGTTTACATCACTTCTAACGGTTCGTAGTAGCACGTGAAAATCGTTTGCGTCTGACTGAAATGGTTTATGCAAAATTCTTCCGATTTACATTCAATTATGCGACACGCTGCTTTCAATAAGAAGGTGACATTGAAAATAATGCAAGGATTTTGGTTTAGCAATCATTATGCATGGTAAAAAATCATATGTGCATTTGCAGACGTAAATGGTTTAAAATCATGAGAAAATTTATGAATTTACATCACAGCTTTCAAGCTCAACGTTCAATATTTCGCTCGGTAAAATCTGATTGCAATATTATCAATGTAAAACAGGA
Source organism: Ctenicera cuprea (assembly GCA_958336395.1). NCBI lineage: Eukaryota > Metazoa > Arthropoda > Insecta > Coleoptera > Elateridae > Ctenicera > Ctenicera cuprea. Next base: position 14,690,543 of record OY284487.1, on the reverse strand, counting down.
CATTTTGAAATGTCAAGGGTACCCTCAGTTTTAAGTGTGACCTATTTGTGTTAAATTGTTTACTCACGCACTGTTAACAGAGAAGGATTACAAAAAAAAAGATTATTTACTCTTAATTTAAGTAATCCAGACCAGAAGCGTTATTTTTAGTTTTTATCAAAAAAAAAATAAAAAATTGAATAAACGGTTTCAAAAACTTGTTTTTGTTTGTTCGTTAAAATTTATTTAAATATTTTTTTTAAGTTCGTCTCTGTACAATCTCGTGCGTAATTTAATTCGGGACGCACTCTGTTTACCATCTTTAAGTCTTATAGTCATTATTAATCAAATTCAATTGAAAGCAATTTTATTTCGCACTTAATTCTCTCTTTCAACGCTTCGCTTTTATATTCTATTCGTTTTGTGCTCTAATTATGAAAAGAGTCGCTTATCAATAATCAGTATCTACTATTACCGAGGAAGGCGCAGAGCCGACCCGCTTAGTTACGGTTATTCGTTGGATAATTGAACAGAATTTCAAATTAGGGGTTGACATTTTTCTGTGAGAAAAAGGTGGACGTCATTTAGTTAATGAAAACTTTATGCTTTGTACAAATAAATGGTAGATGGCAAATAATGTTTACACCTAAATAAAATAGTACATTATACAATAAGGGAGAGAAACGTCTTAATTTTATTGAGGTGTAATTTGAAGTCAGAGGGCGAAGCCCGAGGGCTACAAATACATCGAGGGAAAAATGGCGGTCTCTCCCGAGGTGTATATACTATTTTTTCCACGATCGGGAGTAGAAACACTTAATATCATAAATAAAGAATTATAATAAATCGGAGCGAAATTACAATATTTAGAAGCCCTTGGGATGTTTCCATGCAACGTACCATGACAACAGACATTTGTTTACAAAAATAAATATGAAATGAAATAAAAACTCCCATAGGGAAATTGTTGTCTTATTTCGTCCCTAGAGAGTAAATGCTTTACTTCTGTCACTCCCGGTCGTGGAAAAAGTTAGTTTTTGCAGTTAATGGTGCTGCATCACGATTTATTTATTCTAATATTTTTTCAAACAGTTTATTTATCGCTATATGAAATACAATTCTTTGAATTGTCAGTATTTCGTAGGACAATTTTTCGAAAAGTAATTTTTTGAAATAGATTTAGTTGGAATATTTGCATACATACTCTTACAGAATTATTTGTGATTAAAACACTTTGTTTTTATTTCTACTATCATTAGCAATTTGTTTTTTTTTTCATTTTTTTGATTAATTGTTATTTTCGAAATTTTAGAAAAATTGCATTTTGAATAATTGCCTTTCGAAAACTTACTTCTTGAAAAATGTTATTCAAAATATGGCTTGTATAAAATTGTCTTACGAATAATTATTGATTTTCCGTTTCGAAAAAGTGTATTTTTAACAATTGTTTTCATAAATGTTTTTTAGATCTGCATTTATCAAGATCTACGGAGTAGTAAGTAGTAGTAGTATTTTATTAACAATAATAACAATTAAAGTACTTTTTTACTTATTTTAGTACCTATAACCAGTAATGTGAACCGAAAAAAATAACGTTTCGATTTTCGCTTCAAATTTATTAAAATCGGTTACGTTTTCAGTTACGGTTTACTGCTACTATAAATTTCGGTTTTAGTTACGGTTATCGGTGTTTTTTTTTTTTTTTATTATGAAAATCAAACAAAATTCTTCACAAGATTATGTGGCAAAAATTATGGCATGCAATTAAAAAAAATTGAAGTTATCACGAAAAATGGCATCGCTGCAAAAACTTTCGTTTTCCGGGGAAATATAAGAAAATCGTAGGGAAATTTTTATTTATTATTATTTATTTAGCGAAATATGGTGTATACACTTTGTTGTCGTGATTTACCTCTCGTCCTATAATCAAGAATACAAGAAAAGAAGAGATATATGTTTGAGTTACGTGAATATGCCCTGCACAGTAATGATTCACAAAAAGCAACCAAATAAACACCCCCATAAATCCAATTACGCTTAACACTTATTAGAACACAATCATTCAATGATACTAGAAGCATTTGAAATTCACAAACATTTAAAATTTGTATCTTTAATGAATGAACAAATTGATCTCTTAAATTCACCGTTATTAGACGTTTTGGAATGAGAAATCAAGTCATCTGGACGCAGATATAGACAACCAAGATCAAGTTCTGAAGATTTATTGTTCCTATAGCAGCACCAACTGTTTACTTTTAATCTTGCGTTTGATAATGACGTGTAAACACGTTGAAATACGTATAAAGCTAAAATACAAAACCAGTTGAAGTTAAGAATTGTTTTATTTACAATAAATTAAAATGAACTTCGACGAAGTAAAGCTCGAACTTATAAATAAATATATTATTCTTATTCATATATAAATATAACTAAAAAACAATCTTAAATCATAAGCAGGTAGTAAGAATAAAACCATCGAATTCGTAATAAATTTAGGCAGCATACAAGCACGGCCCGTTGTATGAACAAGCACATACGCGTGGAGAGTGCACAAAGGGGGCGAGATCGCGTCCGCGCTGTTTGATATTGGTGGAATATTTTACAAAAGTATGAATGATATTATAATTTTAATTATAGACGCATTCTTAAGGTTTTAAGCAGGAAAATGGGGAGAATTATAAGTTAACACCACAAACCGCATACTATGTGGTCCGCGGATCATAAGTTGAGAACCACTGCTCTAATTTCCGGGATTAATAATGTTATTAAGTAAAAAAAAAGTACGCGTTTATTGGTAAATTTTATTAATGCGACTCGAACAATTTTAGTTTAAATTAGCTTAGTTTTTTATGTATCTAAAGTTTTGTGTTTGTTACATTTCAACTTTTAAGCTGACTGTGGTCAAAGATGTAAGAACAGAATTTTAAAATAACTAGTTTTAGAAGTCTTGTATAATTTACAGTATTTTCATTTATGTATTACATATGTAATAAACTTATCTCCAGGCAAGCAGGCAGACTTGTTTACTGTTTATTTTAATTTAGCAGTTTTTTTTAAAATGAAAATGCTTAAATTTTTCAACACTTGTCACAGTGCCAGTTCACCACTGATGATACTAGCTTAGCTATATTAAATGAACTAGATTAAATCTTGATTAAACCTTTAAGTTCTACGTAACCTTACAGTTGTATATTAAAAACAATTCATTATATTTATTTTGGAAGCCCAAATATCAAGTTCATTAAATTGTTGAGAATAACACAAAGTAATTAAATATTAAAAAATAAACAACAGCGTAACGGAACTGACTTACATTAGGATATTCTATATTCTGCAATTTTTTACTTAATTCATTGTATTTCCTTCTACTGCTGTTCCGCTGTATATATCGATTAGTTAGCTGCGTGACTCTGAGCAGGACAACCCCGGTTCAATTCCCGGCTAAGGTCATATTTGACTTATGTGCGGCGGTGACTCAGAGTTTTAAATAAAAGTGAAGCAATGGTGGCAACCAACAGTAGAGCTTCCGCTGTATTGGAATCTACTTAAAGCTGTAGGCTCTCCCGACATAGATGACTACAACAGCTACGTAAACTAGAAGGAAACCAGAGAAGCCCTCGAAGCAGCGTCAAGAAAACATACTTACAAACGTTCTTCTCCTACTGTTATATAGTCCTTGGTAAACGTTGCGAAACCAACAAAATGCTAACGAGGAGGTAGTGTTGATCAAAGCATTTTAAATAGCCTGTTCAAAGTACAACGTTGTTAATGCACAAAACTCGCGAAAGAACTGTGCACTGCGTACTTGATTTTTTCCTTTTTAGCAAAAATCTCGGATTTGTCTTTTTGAAATTTTGACCTAGATCATGTGGAGTTCACACAAGGGATTTCATGAAAACGTGGCCCAAAAAGCATCCATAGCACAGTTAGTTCTTCGCACGTGCAGCTCACATTTCTTATGCAGCGCGAGTATCAGCGGGTGCGGCCTACGAAACGACTGATCCGGATGATAAGCCACTTTAAGCGAGAAAATGTGACATTATATGACATACTGTGTGTAAATCTTGTCGCTGCTGGAAGCTGCGGCACGACAGTTCTTCACCAAGTTTCTAGGGTTTTTTTTTGTTTGCGGAAACGTGTTGAATTTTGCAAAGTACACCCAGTATTGGGGAATTGTAAAAAAATGTTTTTTATAAACGAAAAATATTCTTTTTTTTGCAATCGATGAAAATTATTTTTGATTGGATATTTTTTCTTGATAAATGACATAATAATATGTTATAACACGACCTTTGGACAATAAGAGTTTTTATGAGGAAATATCAGATGCCTTACAAGATTAGAAAGCTGAATAGGGATTTGATTATGATGAATGTCATTATGAAATTAAAGACAAGTGTACGTCGTACGTGCAGAATGTGTAACTTTGGTGATTTTAAAATACGTCAAGAAAAGTCAAGTCTAATTTTAATTACAAATCGATTTCAAAAAATATGAGCATTGAGAATAAACTAAATTATAGTACATGTCAAGCTTATTAAAATGTGCTTTCGGTTTTAATAGTTTTCTTGTTTTTGAAAATACTTTTCAGCACAACATTTTACTTAAAGCAGGCCGTATTAAAAAACTAGGGGAACACGTGGGCTATGCCTCACGCTTTCTTTGTTTATTTTTCTGATTAATACACAAGCTAATTAAGTAGTTAGTGTAGTGGTCAGCGGACCAATGTCATAGTTTTATGAATTCTATAAGGATTATTGTAATTCTACATATTAAATCTGGATCCCTTCAACTTGTCTCAATTTGAGAGAAATGCTGCTGCTGCTAAGATTATACAACGCAAGTGCGGCACGACGGTTCTTATGTTTTTCAAAGTTTCCAAACAAAACCGTAGGACGTAGCCCATGGGTACAGTTAGTTCTTTTCTAAATGCGAGTTGGTGGTGTCAACGCAGCAGTTTGTGTCTAGCACGTTTGTTACAGTAATACAAGCTCTTATCATTTAGGTGAAGTTTAGTTTCTGTTTGTTTACTCTTAGCCTATGTATTTTAAACATGAGCGTAAGTTCATTCGCACACAATAAACAAATCAAGTCGGTTTGTGTAATGTCACAGCTAAACCTGAGGTGGTCATATTTTTTACAAATGTAATAGCAAAGATCGCTTGTTTTTTAATTGTTCAATATCTATTTGTCCAATTACTGCTTTTACTTTCACATATTTCTGGATTTAATATATAGCTTAGCGTCCTTCGCAACACAACTTAATGAAATTCGGCGTAAATTTGTAATGCAGTTGCATTGGAGCCCGAGATTAAGGAGCTTGAGTTCCCGCCGTTAACGACCCCGATGTAATGTTCTTAGAATATGTTTTCGTAATGACGTTATCAATATCAGCCGATTATGGTACAATAATACAAACAAATAGCAGAATCCCGAGCTTGCTCATCTGTAGCGGTCTTATGTACAAAAGAATATGCGCTTTATATAGTGGACTCGTAAATATGTGGGAATTCATAGCAGGGCTCCTTACCTGAGTAAGACAGGTGGAAGGGATCCAGATTTAAAATGCAGATAAATAGATAGATAGATTGCATGTGAATAAATCCAAACATGGTAAATGTGCTTTTTTTTGCACCCATTTTGAGCTTTAATTTGCATTTCAAGTTGGTAACTCCAAACAAAATATTTTTGTTGCTGCAGCGATTTAGATTTTCCAACTCGCATCCAAATGTAATTGATTTTAGTCAGATTTAAACCCGTAAAGTTTAAGTTATACTTTAACCACAAAAAGGTTTTTGTTCTATCGCATTTCTCAAATAATTCTTCATCCGAGTTCATCCTTCGTCCGAGTTACGAAAAAGATCATTCAGCAGTAGCTATGGTTACAGGTTTAGTTTAAAAAAAAACATCCAAGTTTTGTGAACCTCTTTGACGTGAATCTCGAGGTAGCAACGCCACCGGTTTTGTAATATAACTCAATTACATCAAAATCGGACCACATGTTTGTTTCAGACAAGGAATAAGACGAACTGGACAAACGCAACAATTTTGACGTCTTCCGTTATCCGTTCATACTTTGTATGGGGTATACTGGGCGATCCACAAAATATAGATTAGAACTTTAATTTGAATATATCTAAGACGTGACGCACGCTGGTCAAGGCCTGCTCTTACGTATTGTGTTGTGGATATTCAATAACGTAACTACAATAGTGGGGCTATAAGACGGAAATCAATATTGATGTTTTTTAATAAGAAAATTTTAAGATGCATGAGGTCTAATATACAAAGCGCACATTGAAAAATGTCTATCAAAATACTAATAAAATAATAGCCAGGCAATATAAACAAAAATGGCAAGCCATTCCGAGTCTACAGAATTTAAAAAATGTGTGTTGCTAGTTTTTGAGCAATATGTATTTTGAAATGTCAAAGTATTGTTTTTTTTTCAATTTACATTGTTACAAGCTCCAAAAGTTCTCGTAGCTTGTAACATTTCAGAACAAACTCAAATAGATAAGAGCCTGTCACGTGACTATGAAATGCGTCGTAAAGACCTTATTTTACATTCGTTCAGCCGTAAATCGGTGAGCGTTTTCTGTACATTTAGAATATTAAAATTTCATCCCGAATTGATAATTTGTTTTTGAATAATTAGGCGTTTAAGCCAAAATATTCAAACATTTACAAAAGGCATTACAGGCAAATTAAGGGACAAGGAGACACACCAAATTGTTGCTCATTCCCAGCTTTATGAGCCTACTAAATTAAAAATAAATCGTTTGGCTAGTTTTTAAGAAATATTTTTTGTGGCAGCCGACATTTTGAAGTTAGCAAGTCTGGCAAAATACGCGATGGATTTGAATGCTACCAAAAATTACTTGTATAACCTCCGCTTCCGGTTTCGGATTTTTTTTGAAGCTATTTCCCTAATAAATTTTTGATGCACCACATTCAAAAGCTCATCAAAATCGGACCATCCGTTTGGGAGTTATGGAGCGCACCCACCCACTCACCACAAATTTTTTGGGTTCCTATTTGTCCACTACATTTGTTTCCGTCAAAATATCGATATCGAAATTTTGGTTGAGGGTCCAAATAGCGTCTCATTAAGAGCGCTGCCAAAAATAGCGCCCTAATAATAGCGGTATCAAAAATGTCGCCGGAACAACTAGCGCCTCCAAAAATGTCACGGCAAAACTATCGCAGTCAGAAATATCGCCCTCAAAAATAGCTCCATCAAAATTGTCGGCGCTATTTTTGCCGGCGACGTTTTTAACCGGCGCTATTTTTGCGGGCAACGTTTTTGTCTGGCGCTATTTTTACTGATCGCTATTTTTGATGGCGCCATTTTGTATTTTGGGGGCGTTATTATTGGACGATATTATTAGCGTATACCGGCGACAATACATGAAGCGTCGCCAGAGTTTTCTCATTTTTTTAATCTGTAATATATTGCGAAAACTGACTATATTTCCAAATAGCCTCGACAAAAATACACAAAAACTTTTTATGACTATTTTGACACTCAATGTACATAATAGGTTTTTTTACGTGCTAACAACAATTGCATCTTGCCGAAAGATGACACATTGACGAATGCATTTATCTAGTGCAATTCACCAATCGCGTTGGTTTAAAACTTAAAACCAAACTAGTGTTACCCCAGCGCACAATGCACTGACAGACTGAGCGTTGACGGAACCGGCTAAATGATAAGTCACGTGATGCATTAGTTCCATAAGGGAGACGCGACGTTGGTGTAGATGTCGCCTCAAGTAAAGCGCGTTTAGCAGACTTTCATATACATTATAAATTAAAATAATTATTATTGAAAAATCGACGTAGAATAAAAATATAAAAATGTTTCATGTTCCATCTGAGGATAGAGACCTTTCATTGAAAAAAGAAATGGTCCAAATTGGTGAAGCGGTAGCCGCTGGAGGAACCGGAGAAAAAACCCTTTGAGCATTTATATATGTATGGATATGGATGTGCATACTAAGGCTGTGCAATAATGAGTATGGAGTATCGATACCAATCTCGAAAGTATCGAAGTATCAAAAGTATCGAATGTATCGAAGTATCGGAAATATCGAAAGTATCGGAAGTTTTACAATATCTTATCGAAAGTGTTGAAGTATCTAAAGTATCGAGAGTATCGAAGTATCAAAATATCATAGTATCGAAAATATCAAAAGTATGGACATATCTAATGTATCGAAATTACAACCCCACGATTACGTTTTTCATTCAGAAGGAAGCAAAGAGTAAAAAGTAAATTTAAAAAATACATCGGGTGAATTTGAGGATCTAAACTAAAATCTAAAACTAAAATTTGGGCAGAAAATTTTGCCGAAAGTAACGTGAACTTAAATTTTTAAATTGGCTAATGTTCCCGATTGCAAAAATGGGCACAAGGGCAGGTACTTTCGATACTTGAATACTTCAATACTTTCGATACTTCACAGCTTTTGATACTTTCGATTACGTTGGTACTTTTGGATACTGGTATCGATGGTCGATACCAACCAAAGTATCGATATTTGCATTAAGTATAGATACTTTGCCCAGCCCTAGTGCATACTACTTGAACGACACCACTGGCAGCTAATATAATTTTTTTTGCTAGAGCTGCATTGATGTAATGCTATTGAGCATCTTATTTGTTTTTATTGTTGTTTGAGCTAATCCAAGATTAATTCTTATCAAAATTTCTAGAAAATGGCAAGCAAAATAATTATCAGGAGCGGACTAAAGACATCTCGATTTTCGTCAGTTCTGAAACAAAATTTAAGTTTGTTAGCAGTTGGACTAAATCCCATTTTTTTCGCATCTAAAATAGTAATCGAGAAAAACAAAAAAAACTACCTTCCTTCAAAACTGCACGGGCACTTAACCCCTTATTCTTAGGTATCTTTTTCTTTTACAAATAATATTCAAATGGATAAGATCTGAATAGCAAATGATGATAAACGCCTTGTACGGACAGCTTGCTGTGTTGATAAATTTCAAATTGTAACCGACATCACGAATTTCATTTAAAAAAATAATTAAATCAAAACCTTTTCCTAACTGCTTTGCAATTGCCTTGAACATAAAATCAATTAGCGTTCATAAAAAGAACTATATCCATTCGTTATTATTAAATATCAAATTGCATGAATGATACATGGCCTGCCACATACACAAATGAGTAGGTCAGGTCAGGTTCAAGGCAACTTATTGTTTCAGAGTGCAGCAGGGGCGGGCGGTGTAGAAGGTCCCGCGGGGGGCCAGGGTGCCCGCCTAAAGCACAGGCCTCGTAAATTCACCGCCTCCGGCAGCCTCAGTGATAGCTCCTCCAGTGTTAAACGACAGGTGAGTTGCTGCTTCCATCATTATATCTCGACTACTTTGCGGTTAAGGAAAGTGACAGTGCATATTTTAGTCGTAATATTTTGGCGTGTTTTTATAACCTTTAAATGCAACCATAAATGCAGAAGCTAGCTTGTTCTTGTTACGTGGACACCTTTTTTTTTGTAGAAGCTTGTAAAAGAGTTGAATAGTGCTTTAGGGAATTTGCTAAAACTCGAGAAAACTTCTATAAAGTGGATGGATGAATTATAAATTTAAATGCTACGCTGTCCGATGAAGTTTAGCTCGAAAGATTGGTTTAGGAAACAGGATTTTATTTGACTTTACGCCAGTGGCGTACTGATCTTCTTCTAACAATAGTTGGAGAGTGATTACATTGTCAGTTATTTTATTTCTGCCGGAGAATTATCACATTGTCAGATTTGTTATTTCTGCCAAATATTACATTGCCCTTTATGTACTTATTGCATAGGTAATACATTTATCATTTGTGAATCTACAAATTATCAGCGATGCACCGGTTTGTCGCTTAGAATAGAAACGCATTTTAACAGTAAATTCTTGTTGAATATGATTGGTGTAACAAAACAAACATAAAACGACATTAGTTGCTTTTCTAGGCCCCAACCTTGGTACGCCACTGACTATACTTGAAAATTAAGAAAATTAACTTGGATTTTGACATCTGAGGCAGCTATGACAACTCAGAAAGCCATTCTGTTGCATGGGTAGAATTATTCTTACTAAATGTGAGGCGCTGCGGGTTTATTAAGGTTGGTCCAAATTGTTTTCTTATTGTGGAAAATTATTTTTTCAGCTTCCTCAATAGTTACTTGACCTTGTAAAATCCAAGGACATCTCAAAGTCATTTTAACTTAGTTTGACATCCAGATTTACCTTTATCAGAGAAATTTTGCAGACCCAGACTCACACGCCCTGTATTAATACAAGATGCTTTACATTTTAAAACCATAGCATTAAAAGAAGAAAAGTAACATAAACATTTCTGTTATACCAGAGATTTTTGTCTTAATATACAGGGTGCGGCAACTATAATGTTACAAGCTGATATCTCCAAAACTATAAAAGATTGAGCAACAAAATTTTTGTGTTATTATCGGACGTGAGAGGCCGTATAATAATTAGGCTTACAGCGAGTTTTTAAAAGCCCCCTGTTTAAAAAATGAGGAGTGGGGGGGGAACTTAAAAATTTTAAATGGGATACTTTAGCACCTTTAAATAAATGGGGAAGCGGGATGAAATTCTGTAAATATTCAAAACCGGGACGAGATTTTTTTTTAGTTTTAATGTGTCTACTAAACGTAAGCAACCAGAATTAGATTAAGCAAAATTGAATAAGGGTGGGAATTGTACGACTACAACTCCTAGAAACTGCGTGGGGAGGCTGATATTTTGTACATTTTAATTCTAATTAAATTTGCTTGATCTAATTTTGATTGCTTATTTTTAGTAGGCACATTTGAATTAAAAAAAAATAATCTTGTTTTACTTGTCATTTTTTATACAATTCCTTCATTTATAGGGGAAACTAAACGTTTTTCAAACAATTTGAAAAAACAGGCTGTACCTATTTTGGTGCGGCTATTAAAAACATGTTAAAAATTTTATCATTCTAGTTAAAATTTTTTAGTTGCCCCCCATTTCTTAAATAAGGAAGTTGTTCAAAACTCACTATTGGCATATTATATGCCCCCTCCCTCCCCCCATAAAACCAGAAAAATGTTTGTTGCTTAATCTTTTATAATGGGTTTGGACATATTCGCTTGTAACACTTTAGTTTCCACAGCCTGTGAATTATTGTATCTTTAAAAATATTAAGGGGGGGGGGCTGTATAGTAAGGAGGACGCTGCTTTGAGCTACGGGCTCTTTGCACAATTGATAACGCGAGTGCCCTCTAAAGCCCTGGCGCTTCTGCGCTGTAGCCTATTTACCCCAATGGTTAAGCCGGCGCTCAGCGCACTCCTATCCCCTAATAAAGTTGGAAGTAATCCCCTTCTCACTTATTTTACACCCTACCTAATAAATATAATTGTAGACAAAATTGTGATAAACTTAGTAAAATAGGGTTAGGTATACTTCAATGGTTTACCCTACCGAAAAATCTGTCGGGCAACTGCCATGATACCTTCCTAGCGTAAGCCCGCTGCGTGCTTCTCTATTCACAGCTTTAATTTTTTTTCTAATATTCGAAAATTTTAAAAATCTTGAAAATCTTTTAAATCTTGACAATTTTGAAACTTTCGTAAATTTTTAAAAATATCCAATATTTTGACAATATTAAAAAATAAAAAAGCTGAAAATTATTAAAATCGAAAGTTGAACATTTTTAAAATTAAGAATATTTTGAATTTGATACTGATGAAAATTTTGCAATATTTTAAAAATGTTTTAATCTGAAATTTTTATACAATATAGAAAATTTTCGTAATTTATGAAAATGATGAAAGTTTTTAAAACTTTAAATCCGACCATTTATAAATTTTAGAATTTAATATGTTAAAATTTTTGAAATTTAAAATTTCTGAAACTCTTATGTAAATTTTTATTTTGAAATTTTAGAAATTTAAAAATGTTTTCAATGTATTGAAATAGACCACCCCCCTATCCTCCTTTTTTTTCTGGCTGACCAACCTGGTTTTGTTGCGGTTTTATCTTAGTGCAATTACCAATATATCAAACCTAAATTATTTTTTTGCCTTATTATTAAGTTATTAGCACGGCCGCCTGGTTTAATATCGGCTGACATCTCTATACAACCTGTCGTGTTGCGAAATATTTTGGAAAATGGTGGCGATTCTTGAAATTGTTGTTTCTAAATGTACCTCACCGACCGTAATGAAAAGATAATAAAGTTCAGCACGCATTGTTTCAGACTGCTGTTTGAATCTGTAGCTTTAATAGTTTATCGAGATTTTTTGAAAATTTTGTCATGTAACGGTATACTAACGATATTAACTAACTTAACTTCAGATATGACGTTTCTGATGCACTGGTTAGTAGCGCCTCTGCAAAGTTTGTTGGAAAATGCTTGATGCGGCAGACCGGAAATGTTGTTATGTGAAGGTATACAAATTTTATATCTATGAATTGAGAATTAAACTCTTTATTAAATGTGTCCAAAAATGGCTAAGGTGCTATTAAAAAAATAGAAGGATTGCGCGGGTCTATCCCAGAGAAAACATTTTGAAAGAAACCCCAAAAAAATTGATACCACCAAAAAGCTCTTAAGCTTTAATTTTTGTTAAAGACTCGAGGGTACAAGTATTTTTCACTAACAAAAACACTTTTTGTTTTAAATGTCTTCCTTATTTCAGTAACTCCCTAAAGTAAAATGTAATGAGAAAAAAATTATCCAAAGAAAATGATAAAGAAGCGGAATTGGAAACATTCCTTGCGATCGTGGTTGGGTTTCATAGAAATTGCTATACGCTTCTTTCTTATTTTCTGTAACTTTGACCCCGAAGGGATCTCGTTGAGTAGACTATGACAAATTACTACAAATCACAAATTTGACTATATTAATGTTTTCCTGGTTCATCGTTCTTGTACATTATCTTTTGAACTTAAAATACCAAACTTGGGAGAGCGAACGAAGCCTAATTAGTATTTTTCCTGAGCTCATTCTTTTACTAATTATCACCTTGTTATGACTAAGATATATTTGGATCAAGCATTAGGTTATTAATTTGCAGCTGTTAAAAATTATATTTATATTTGTTGTTCCTTACGTGTGGTGAGCAGACACACGCTAAGCGTGTTGATACTTTAGTTTTTGTCTAAAACCAAATTGAAACCAGTTTCAGGGCTTCCTTAGGGCATATATTTATGAAATTACGATTAATCACGTCATGCATGTAATGTTTAACATGCACCCATTAAAACTGTTGTATTTCAGAGCATGTGTTCGATATTTATACGCAGCGCATTTTTGTAGTAATATTGCATATACATCACGTACCTATATTGATTAATTAACTTTGTAGTTACAAAGTTTTAAAGCTGACAAAGTTTAGATGTTGATAAAAACGGCAACGCGGAACTTTCTAAATTTATTGAAATAAAACTGTATTGCCATTTGTATTGGAAATAACAATTCAATGCCCTTTTAGAAGAGTTTGATGCCTTGTGTCGGGGACGAACTTTTTCGATTTTTAATTATTTTTACTTTTATTACTAACTAATCAAGGCAAATATTTCTAGCACCGGTGGAATATACTTCCTACTGCTGGCGCTGTGCTCGGTAACAGTCAAAAAGGAGGAAAGGAAAAAACCCGGTCAGCGAAACAGAATAAAAGACCCGATCGACCCACGAGTGAAAAATTTGAAATTTTAAAGCAAAATTAGAGCAAATTAATCCTAATTTTATGGTGTAAACTTGCCGCATGTAATACTTGGTTTATTTTTCAGCCGTTTTACAAAAACAAAGCTAAATAGACACCTCTACTCATAGTCATACCACAGAAGAACTTTAAAATATTACGTGACGCTTCCAAATATTACCAGGGCCGGACTGGCCCATTGGGCTACCGGGAATTTTCTGTTGGGCCGTTAGGCTCCATTTGTATTATTTAACATGTAAACACAAAAAGATTATCTTTAAGCCGTTGTATAACCATCATCTCGTGCCGTATTAAACAGGCCCTGAATATTACCTCACCGAAATTTTGAACTCGACCTCTTACCGAAACGTTCCAAAAGTTACAATGGTTTGTTGTTCTGATTGAACGAAGCACCGAAATCATTTATTTATATATTTAAAAAAAAAACCTATAATTCTTCTTGCCTTTTACAGTTGTAATATAGCGTTAAGAACAATATCTTCCTCGATCGGGATTTGAACCCGAGAGCCCCTGCTATGGGAGCCCTACCAACTGCGTTACCGAGCGGTAGGAACATCAGAAACCCCCGTTTTCAAAAAAAATTAAATTAAATTTAAAATTAAGCTATTACAAAAACATTAATGAATTTATCTTTACTAAAATATCATAAACACTTTCTTGCAAACTAACTGGTGGATGTTAAGTACTTCAGCAAATGCAATGTGTACTTTTCAATACTAAATACTCGTAACAATTTATTTCTGTTCCACACATTTTAAGAAAAATAACAAACAAAAAGACAATCCAGCCTGCTTAAGTACTCACTATACATGGTGTAAAATCTAAAACCCGTGACAAAGGAATTTATTTGCGTGTTATAAAAAAGAAATTGCACATATTTTTATTGATGAGACCAGGCAAAATTTTTGTAAATGATGTTTTCAGACTTAATGGCTGCTGTAAAGACAGAATAATCACTTTCACCGATGCCGGGTTGCAAGCGAGAGCCTGCACCCATAATATAACTGTAATTTTGGTCGTGTTTATAGCAAAAATAAAATCTTTTACATATTTGAAAGATAGTGATGAAAATGAAAACTGAGAGCCATGGCCCATGGGCCAGCGTGACTTGGCGCTCGTTTGCGAGATTTCTAAATTCCGTAGACTTATGAATACGACGCATGCTATTGGTCAGATATTTGGGCGCGTTTAAACTTCATCATCTAACATACCTATTACATACCGATTTCAGACGTGTTTTTGCAACGAGTTTCGGTGGTCTAGAGAGAGGTGGTCCTGCGCTTAACGTGGTAGCGGTTCGCGGTTCGATGCTTAGTACTAGCGTTATTTTTTTATACATAGAGTATTTGTTTGTGCACATGGTCGAATGCTGCTGTTTATACTCCCTGGGATGATTTTAGCTAAATGGCAGCGTTGTAAGCGCAACAAAATGCACACGATTGGTAAAATGTATCGTGCGTGCATTTATTAATCATACTCATAAGTCCCTTATTGTTGTTCCATGGTGTTTTAAGAATCTCACAAGCCGATTGAGGTCACATGATTGATTTCAGCCAATTGTGCAATGTCCCGTTCGCAAATCTACTGGGTTTAGAAATCTGGCGGATTGGTCGGCAAATACCAACTTGCTCGTGTGTTAAATGGATCAATGCCGTTTAGAAAATTTTTATGCTTTGCGCCAGGGACGGACTAGTTTCATATAACGGTGCATTTTTTTTCGGATGTAAGTCCACTAAAGCTTGTTTTTTTCCCATCCCACCCCCTTACCCGGGCTCAGCGCACTTATTCGCCGGTCTAACATGCCCCACCCCGAAAGACATGCAACCCAACATACACACCACACACACCGTCTATGGACACGCCGGGTTTAATTTATTCAGAAAAATTTCCGACGGGCAGAGGATTCGAACCTACTGCCGTTAGGAGTCTAGTTCTAGAGGTTGGGACTCTAACCACTAGACCACCAGCTGGCCCACAAGAGCTTAGTATTTCTAATAGTGATGGTTTAAAAAAGATAATACACGTACATTTTTTTGTGATATAAATTAATAATGGCATGCTGTTAGTAATAGATATGGCTCGAGACAAAATTTTTCTATGCGGTAGACTTGTTAAAGAAGAGTAGGGAGGTAAAGGGTGAGACGGTTGTGAGGAAGGTCTTATGGCATTCCATCTCAAGCTGATTAAAAGCAAGATCTCTTTAGGCTAACTGGTTTTTCTTAAATAAAATATATATAGGTGGTACGCCCAACCAGTTACTTACTGGTTATGATCTCTGGGATGTCTTTAAGGGAATGGCCGCTACCGCAAATACGCGTGCTATTAGCGCGCAACCCTGTACATACAACTGAATAATTTGATGATTAAAAATAGCTAATATATCAATGTTAGGTGGTTTAAATGGTTGTTTACAGGAAGCATTTTACTTATTTACACATGAACGGTGCTTGCGGGCGGGAGTGGAGGTATGTTTGCCATGGCAACCGCCATCTGTTCCATTCTAGAGAGATGCGTTTTATAAGTTGGTTAATCGGTAGCAGCTAATGTGTCGCGCTACCAAAATTGAACTTTTATTAATTATTGAATTATTATATTTATTTTTGTGCTTTTGTTGGTAGCCATATTAATATACTATTATCTCATACGAGCCGCTACTAAACTGTAAGGAAGGTATTGTTACCACCCACAGCTAGTTTTTCATAGATATAAGTGTGTAGGAAACAGTATTTATCTTATAATTGGTAAATTTTTGAAATTAAATTTTTATACGAGACAACTTGCAAAAAATAGAAATGGTTATTAGAAAGCTTTGGCGACGTTTCACCTATAACTGGTTTTTCGTTAAAAGAACTGACTGACTTTGCTGAATATGAATAAAACATTACATATCGTATAGTCTGGCACTTCGCAGAACCCACAGCTTTAAAGGTTGTAAGGAAGGTCTTCTTTCGTGCCAACAACAGCTTGTTTTTCATAAATAGAAACCACCTTTAGTGTAACTTATTTTTTAACAAAATATGCATGAAAAATTACCTATTATGTACTTGCTGGTAGTCGCACGCCATTGGTAGTAAAAACAGATTTGATGAAACGAAAAATTCTGTTTGTGATAGACAATTAAAGAAAAGTAGGTAGACAACAGTAGCTGCTTGTAAGAGAGGCAGCGTGGGCAATACGCTTCGTAGCAAGCACGCAAAGCAAACAATACCGCATAATAAGTTAATAACACAATTATTGTATTAATATAAAGCGTATAATCTCGTTTAAGTTTTACTACTGCGAAGTGATGTTTCTATGAAAGACTGCGCTGTGGCAATAGTGCGCCTCACAAAGGCACCGTTGTTTTTACAACGGAACAGCAGCTATGTAAACAAACTGTTTCGTTTTGACAATTTAAATATATATGTATATATACAGTGGTAACAGTGTTGTTTTTATTTCTACTTTTAAAAACGAGATCAAACATGCAAAATTGCCATAGCAGGTGAATTTGTGCCATGGTAATGCGTCAGAAACAACAGCAGTTTTTAATACTGTAGTTTTGTCTGGTGTTCTTATTGCGACGTTTGTTATCGTGTAACCAAACACAAAGTTTCCCGCGGGGACAAAGTCACATTTCAATGGCACCCAAATGCTGGTCAGTTTTAATAAAGAACTACTACCATTTCTAGGGATCAGTTATGTTGAATTCTGTAAATTTTAAGTTTAGATAACAATTCGCAGCAGTCTACTTACGAGGTACATCTTCAAATAAAAAATATGAACCCATTCTAGTCCTTACCCACAACTTAATCACTCTGACGATAGAAAAAAATAAAGAACATGTGTAAAAGATAAACAGAAACTATGTATAAATTTGTGGACTGGATTTGCCGGTGCGAACTGAGAAGTGCTTTATTTTGTCGAACAATGAATTGTGGTGTGTCTGATGTATCCTGTACAGCGACCGGTGTTAAAGATTTGCTACATTTATATATGAAGGTAAAAAACATCATTTATAACATCGACACCAATTTGTAAATCGGAAAGAAAGGCTTATGGATTTCATTTGTAGAACTATTAAGAAAACGTAATAATTACGAGTCGCCACTGGGCGAGAGGAGGGGGTGGGACGTTTATGAGGAAGGCCTCGTGGCGTTCCAACAACAGCTGTTTTTATCTTCAAAATTTAAAATAAGAGTTTAATAATACAAACCATGAGCAACTTTCAAAATTTTAATCGCCTTTAAACTATTTATTGTGTTACCATATTTGGATCCGATTAATGTAACTGTGAAATTTTTATTCGAGTCATAATTCTGAAAACAAAGGATCTCTAAGCATTTTCCGGTGTCCCCTTAAATCAAGGCAACACAAGAATCTTGTTGAAATTCAAGATTTTTTTACTCCTAGTGAAATCTCTTCAGTGTTCAAATAGTCGAATTATTTCAGTTAGTTTTTTATCAGATTAAGCAGCAAACAAGAAATTGTAATGTATCTATACAAGTATTTAAACCTGTTTTTAACTTGAATTATGATCGGACAGCGCCGAAAAAACCAACAGTTTATAACCATTTGGGTGTGAAGTCTTTTTTTACATCGTGTAACAAATTAAAGTCATGAGAATAATACCGAGGCGACGCTCACGTGTAAATGTATTTTGCCAAAACAGAATTAGAATTTTAAATATCAAGTAAACAATATAATTTACGAAAGGTTTCGGTACTTTCCAAATTTTTATTGGAATTTAATTAACACTGTGACATTGACGGCCGTAACTATTGATACTTGAACGTCCTGGTAATAATAGATGAATTTTAATTTTGCTTTTCTCTCCGTTTTACGCTGTCTGTATGTTAATTAAGCCATTCACGTAATGATTGTAAAAGTGGGAGTGCCATCATTAAATTGACACCAGTTTTCATTTGAATTTCATCACGAAACTTACGTGCATATTAAGAAATCATATTTTAAAATTACTACCTAACAACGTCTCATATGTCTTTTATTTATTACCCAAACAGTGGCGTATCAAAATGTAAAAAACTGCTGAATATTGAAATTTAAATATGAATTGAATTGGATGCTTCATATTCTATCAAACGAAAAATAATCAAAGGTCACCAAATTTGACCTCCAAGGTGTTAATTATAAGGTTGATTCATTACCCTTAAAAGATTATTTACAGATTGGCTGCCAATTTTACCAAAATTGCTTATTAGTGACTGTTTTTCAAAAAAGTAATTATTTGCAGCCGTTTTAAATAAACAATAACTTGGGAAATTTATTATTAATATATTTCATGGCGTAATTCCTATCATATTTATCATAAGTGTAATCTGGGGAAGAATAAAGAAATTTGAAATTTACGTTAACCTTTTTTTGCTCTCATTAATAATTTGACGTTAAGCTTGAAACTTTCTAAAACAGGCGGTTCCTTTTGTTATTATAGGTATAATACTGGTAATTATTATCAGCTGTAATATGTCCAGTTAGCTGCATACAACTTTGCCGATAGTTCTGGTTGTGCTTGTGATCATAAATTCATATGTGTTCATGCGACGGCATTTATTTCATTTTTATTTATTAGTAATAAATTAAAATTTGAAACTAGTAATAATAATAATGCAAATTTTTATAAACTAGAATTAAATTACAAAATTATATTCACAATATTTAAATTGTTTTTGTTTAAGGATCTAGGATACAATTATACGTAACAAGCCATTATTATTACCAAGCGATAACTTATCTGTAGTAATATCTCACGAGCTTTGCAATTTTACCGATAATTTTGATTACGATCAGCACGGACGAAAAGCCTCCGAGTGAGAAGCACAAATAGTGATATGTAATGTAATGTAATTATTGCCATAATCGAAAGATTGTTATTCGAATGAGTTTAATAATCGAATAATTCATTGGAAGAAAGTCAATGGGATGTAAGGATAAGTTAAAAGAAAGTGATTGAATGTTCGTTCTCATCGTCTTTCCTCGGGCCTTTCGACAAAATTCGCGTAAACCTTCGGCTTCGAATGTTATGAATGATTGAAATATTTGAATGCAACTGTTTCGATACAGTGATGTACGGTTAGTCGTAGTAGAATCTAACTGCTATTCCTACTGTCTTAATGTTCAAATCATTTGTGTTTGCTTGTCGAAGAACATTATTCATTTGGATTCCACAAATTCTTTCTGCATTGGTCATATAGAACAGGCTAATGTAATGGTTATCGCTTCAACCGCTCGCCTTCGAAGCAGACAAAACTTAAAATTTAAAAACCGGAAAATCATTCAAATGATTTTTCGAGTTATTTCTATAATCGGATGGTTTAAACATTTTCATTCGAAATATCCCATCACTAAACACAAGGACACTTTACTAAGAACAACAAGCATGAGTGTTGAACGAAGTTTTCAATTTATAATTGTGACAATATAAAATTACAGCAAATGTTTTCTCACATTGTAACAACAAATGACTGACTCTTAGCCAATCACACCTAGGATTATTGCGATAATTCTTTTAATGAAGGTCCGGTGTTAGAATTGTAGTCATAACGGCAATGTCAATAAATTATTTTGAATAATTTTGTTGTAATTTTGTCTTTCATTGTCAAACTCAATTGTATTTTTATGAGTCAACGTCACTCGTCCTTATCCACGTGTGGCGTTTCCTAGCAACAAGATTTTGGTTGTCAATGAAGCGGCAGAATTATTGATTTTTATTCACATGTGGGATTGTTGTTGATTATTGCACTCACATGTCATCAGACACAACGTTCCGCTTTGGAGCTTATCACCAATCAACTATGATGTTTTTATTTGTTACGTTGCCATGGTAAATGGTTATGGCATTTGTTAAAATTCTACAACCAAAACGTAAAATATCTGAAAGTTCGATGCAGAAATACACAAAATCTTCCTCTTGCTTACTCTGTTTCCAGATTCTTGCGATCACATGTCATCAGACCAATTACAACGCTCGACGACTTTGGAGCTTTACACCAGTCAAATTAGAATTACAGCGATCAATTGCACTAGTGCCAATTATCGCTGCACTCTGCTGTGCTGTGCTCGAGTGAGAAGCGCAAAGGTACCTGCAGCAAGCAGTCTAGCTAAATGTAGTCGCAATTATTGGTAAAACCGCCAAGTATTTGGGGTGTTACTAAACGTAATTTACACTAGTGCAAATTATCGCTGTAATTCTGATTTGATTGGTGGAAAGCTTCAAAGACAAAGGTTGTGATTGGGCTGATGACGTATGAGTGCAATATCATTGCGCTAGTGCAAAAATGCAGTAGTGCCATACTGCAATAAAACTGCTCACGAGTTTTCTCGTTACAGAGTTGTTTTTAATATTTTTCGGTACATTTTCTGGATTTTTGTTAATTTTAATTGACGTTGTTTGTTTTTTAAGTTCTACTTTAGTACACTTCCTCCACTGTCGATCCTAATGATTTCTAGTTTAATTATAGTATGTGAAAACCCATTTAACACTTATGACACTGAATAATGTAAGGTAAAAATTTTAATAACTATGAGTCAATGTATTAAGGGTATAGATCATTATTGATATTTAAATGCCACGGTATGATATTCGATGTAACAAGCCCATAACTCGTAATTATTCCGGATTTTTTTAGATACTCACCTTGGTTATCTAAACACTGACACATAGATACTACTAGAATAAATAATAGTGTAAAATTGCTGCATTAAAACAGCAAATGGGTATTGATAAAAGTATTCCTTCATTAAAAATAAAAGGCTTGGCCATGTTTATTGCTTTATAGAATCGCTTTCAATCACAACTATTTTCACTTTAAATGACATCCTTCCTTAAAGCGATTACAAAACCTGTACATAGACCATATTAAAATAAATTTATATATTTCTAAATCCAAAGCGTAATTTGACAACCACAAGAATAGAGAACAACTTTCACAACCGTTCGTCATTTCACGTTATTATGTCTAATTATTCATAAGCTGCCATGTTTATTACAATGGTTAATAGCCACACATGAGATACACCTTACAATTGTGAAGAGATGTTGGAAGGCATGGTATTATGTAAAGTTAGAGTAGCCAACGGCTACTTGATTTACAGACCTGTATTTAGATAGATTTCTGATAATCAAATTATTTCGCCATGTCAGATTGGATTTTTTTGCTTCACTTATTAAATTTAGCAGCTGGTTGTTATTGAATCAGTGACTTTTAAATTTTAGGGCTACAGTACCAGCTTTTTCATATTTTTACACTGTTGTTGCTACAATAGTCATATTAAATTATATCTACAGGGTGTAGTTGATTAAACACTTAAGTTTGAATTTGATTTTTTTTTCATTTTCATATTTTTCAAACCATTAACCGAAAAATCGTAACGGGACTTTTTGTTTAGTTTTTTGCGTAGAATACCGTCCTACATTTCGTGCCCGCGAGTTTCGGTACACTATGTATATAAAAATATATTGAAAATAATGAAGTTGTGCTTAAATAAACTCAAAGTTAAGTTTGGAGTGTTTACAACAAAATAAAAAATGTCTCTTTTTTTCATTACGACCCTGCATTAAAACACATATTCCTTAAAAACCTGAATGCGTTAAACCTGAGATTAATTGATTTCTATGCTCGATGTGTTGAAATAAAAGCAACCATGACGAAACTGATAGTAGTAAGTTTTTTTGGCCATTACAATAATCAAGTTTTCTCCTTCCTTGATATTTATTTTCGAATAGGTAAGAGTTGGACGAACCTTTTTTTATCCTCTTCTTCATTGTTAACGAATGTATGAATCCCATTAGTTATTTATTAACTGTCTGTATGAGTGTTATTAACATCTCCTAGAAATTTGAACTGTCATGAGTAATAAACCTCTAAGCGAAATTACTCATTGGTTTTAACATACTTTCAAGAATATTTCGTGTAATTGTAGTTACTGTTACTTATTAAGTTGTTGAAATCGTAATTACAGGCCGACGTATCGAAGTAATTAACAAGTTGAAGAAATAAGCTTTTATCAAACGTAACTTGAGCTTTTAGACGCATGTTTGATTGAGGTTGCATGGAAGCAACTCATGTAGCTGCAAAAACAACCTAATAAGTTTAACTGGGCGTGAAATTGGAGCACTAAAAATGATAAAAGCCTGCATTAGCCAGTGAAGAAGCTCTGTATCGTCCAAATCATTAAGCTGGCAGAAAATAAAATATTAAAAATATATATCTTATTTGTTCAAGAGTAAATGATAGGTCTTCTAGAATTCCCAGTAATTTTAGCCAATGTGGAACTCTTTTTGCCTTTTATTAAATATTAACGTTATTGCTCGACGATTTATGGAACCAATTTCATAGCTAGTTGCTTTATTTCATTTGCTCTATTAAATTAATGATGTAAAAATTGCGACTATATTAGTTTGTTTTATATTAGATCCACGCTAATGTTTTGAACCATAACTTTAATCTAGCTATTTCCGGAAGCAGGAGCGGATTAGCGCCCATTTTTTAGGTGGAAAATACGAAACGGACTCTAATCGTTTATCGTATGGCCCAAAATAATGCAAAAATAATCATTTATATAGTCTGATTAGCCTAGATTAGTCCAGATTGGATTAGATGAGTTATAAGTTGTTTTTTAGGCCCTAATTTCAGTGTGACGCCCTCTATGAATGTTTGAATTTTATACTGTATTTAATAAAACATCGCTTTTAATCTAAATGTCTGTTTAGAGATTGTAGAATAATAATCTAAGCTTTTTTATTTAAATTTAGAAATATATAGGAGTGCTACTACCTCTTCCCACTGTTTGGTTGCTCCATTTTATTTTTTGTTTTCTGTTGTTTTTTGAATCCCCAGAGAGTGCAGGAGGCGTAAACATTTTTAGCTTCTAAACGGTGTGAGCGGCAAGACTATATGTTGTAATAACTGTTTGCACTGTAACGGTACTCTTAGCTTCGTATACGTCATTTCTGCGCTTATTTGCTAAAATATGAAGCAGTGGCGTAGTATA
Organism: Ctenicera cuprea; assembly: GCA_958336395.1. Taxonomy (NCBI): domain Eukaryota; kingdom Metazoa; phylum Arthropoda; class Insecta; order Coleoptera; family Elateridae; genus Ctenicera; species Ctenicera cuprea. The sequence goes on along the minus strand of OY284487.1, from coordinate 14,666,852 downwards.
TACAATGTGTCCCAAGACTAGTCGAACATAGCCGATAACATGGGGAATCTGAAAATCCCGTATAATACCTCCCTTAAATGCTTACATCAATATTAGACATCATAACGGTAAAGAACGCATATATTTGTATGATTTGGTAGAAATTTAGGTAAGTTTCCGGTTTAACTACGGTTTTAATTATTTAATTTACGTCTACCCGCATGCGTTTGTTTATAGCGCAGTTAGCAACCGGGTGTTACACGCTCGCGACATAACAACGGTACCGTAAGTACAGCGATTTAAATCCTGCTCACCGCCAATTTTTTTAACTATTTCTAATTTTCAACAAAACATTCAACAACATCAGTAAAATATTCTATTTCTACGATTTTGGACGTTTTAATTTAATTTATATCAGCTGACTTGAAAAATCTCGAGTTGTTTTGCAGTTTTTCAAAAAATTTTGATTTTACAGGTACCAGTAATTTAATGCGTAATTTTTGCTAAATCATTTTATAGTTTTCATAAAAAATTTAAATTTTAAACTACAATTCAACAGTTGTAAAATAGCCGAATTATTATTTTCAGTTTTTTATTTGTCAAGTACTTTATTATGCAAAAATAACTAAATCAAGATTTAGTTAAGGCGAATAAGCTGTATAATCTAATTTCTTTTTGATAAATAACGGTACAAAAACAATAATTAGCTTTAATAAAATATAATTGACGTTTGTAATATAAAACATTAATAATAAAAATTGGCAATGAGCAGAATTTGAACTGCTGCACTTACTTTATCGTTGCTGTGTCGCGAGCTTGCAACACCCGTTTACCAACCGCGCTATAAAAATACGCATGAGGGGAAGCGTAATTTGGTACATTATAATCCGAAATTGTGTATTACAAACGTAAATTATTTAATTAAAGCCGTAATGTAACTGGCAGCTTACCAAAACTTCTACCAAATAATACAAAAGTATGTGTTCTTCATTGTTATCGCGTCTAAAATGGACGGGAGCATTTCAGGGAGATATTATACGAGGTTTTCGGTTTCTCCGTTATTCGCCTTTGTTTGGCTAGTCTTGGGACACATTGTACATATTTTATAATTGCATATTTGTTCCTGAACCTAGAAAATATACTTACGCATTGACTCACAAGTTAGGAAGGAGTATGGAGGACCTAAGTGTTGAACCACCTAACCCTGATAAAAGTGATAGTCAAGGGGGCTGAACTTCTTCTAAAATCACTTCGATCAGTTCGTACGGTACCAATTTAAGCTAAGTGAAAGCTAATAAAAAAATATAAATTGAGCAGATGTGCAGTTTGTACATAGTTAGTGCAAAGTGGGCAAATTTGAAATACAATTCTCAAAAGCATTTAATAAGCAAAAATAAATACAAAACTTCCTGATTCCATACTTTACAAACACCTATTTACTAAATTCTAAGTTAACAAAAAAACCCGTACGACAGTACTGCATTTAAGCTCCTCTCGAAATTTGCTAACTGTGCGCTACTGAATATGTGTACGGTAGTAGGGCAGGTTAGAATAATGTTTCGCCGATTTCAAAATATATTATATTTGAATATTGTAATTTTAACATGAATTATTTTAAAAATTGACAGATGAGTTTGTAATCCTCCCAGATACGCCACTGAGCATGCGTTTTTGAAGTAAGGAGGTCCAGTTGAAGTGCTTTGCTAATTTTGCTAGTTTATTCTTAACCAAATTAATATTAATTATTATGGTAATATATTTTTGCGACTTTCTACCTTAATCTGCATCGATGTCGGTATAAGTTTTAACCCAGCAGCACAGTGAGAATTCTCCTCCTATTTCTTATGGCCAGTACGGTCCTGTTTGGATGAAATTTAACATAAAACGCGTTATTCTAAATTCTGGAGAAACGGTACAGCTAATCAATTTGGTTATTATATTTTTACATTTTTAATTTTAGCTGATTGCTAAATTGATTGCAAACCTTAATTGGTAAATAAAAACTTTGAATTATGGCATATATTTAACAGTATCAAAATTATGAATTAATTTTAACATAAATAAAAAAATGAATGTAGGATAAATATCAAGGATTTTTTTTGTTTTTGTGACTATTCCGCCATGTTTGAAGCTGTATTGTATTTTTTTAATAAGTCACTGATAAGATTATTATGTAGTATCTCAACAAAAAGATAAATAATAAGAAACGTTTTTTCTCTTTTGGCTTTTTGCCCATTTTCTGGAAAAAAGGAAGTTAGGCGGCGGACAGTATAATGTAAAAGCCTTTTTCAACAGTTTGCGGATTTGGCCGAATTCGGTGCGTATGCGCTAATAAAGAAGTTAGATAGCAGTTAAATGTCAAAGTGGTCAAAATTCTCCAAAACTTCGTCGATTCAGTCTCACAATAAACCTGCGATTTTAATAATATACCCTTTTCTGTTCTTTCTAGGCATTAAAACAAAAACAAAAAATTGTGTGCACCATCGACTGCCACATGATGTAATAAAACAGTAAAAGAAGATCTTTAAGGCAATACCTTTATATTGTGTCGTCTATTGAAGAAAATACAAGAAAATTAAGAAAAATAAAATTGATTACATTGATATTGTTTACATATGACAGCAGATACTCACGTCATTTAGTTGTATTATATATTAAAGTTGCGAAAAATAGATTACCTTACAAGAGGGTTGTCAAAAACCCGAGTTTTAAAAAAAAACCGACCCAGATGGCCAGCCAGATCTCCAGACCTCACCCTTCTGGATTTATTTTTAAGGAATCATCTGAAAACTAGAGTCTATCGAGACAGCTAATGCAGAATATCTCAGAAGCTAACGTAGAATATATCAGAATTCGGTTAAGACACCAAATGGAGTAAATGTCAACACGGTTTTTGCAAAAAATCAAATCAAATCAAATTTATTTAAAATTTCAACCAAAAAATACAAAAAGCCTTTATAACGTTCTGCGTCGGCTTGCTCATGTGAAAACAAAATACAGGGTTGTATTTAAAAAATGCAGGTTAAGTACGTTACCAGTCAAATGTAGCAAAAAAATTGACTTATGGGGCCAAGATATAGCCTGAAACTTTCATTTAGGATACTTTTTGATAACATGAATATTAACGGCGCGGTACTAGAACCATTACTCTATACTTTATAATCACCGTGTATAATAAACGCGGGCGGCATAAACCCGGTTCATCGGCCTTGTTTCAGCGGTAACCCGGTTGAGCGGGACCAAAATGTGCAGAATAAATTAGGTTACTGGGCTTTGTTGTGATACCGAATTGACGAATTTTTGCAGAAATTTGATAAACCATTTGCCAAAAATTAGGTTTCTTGTGGTTTCACCCAATTTTAATGTCCCTGTTTCAGCAGTTCCCTATCCAGCGCAGCGGTTCCGTTACAGCAATCCCCAATTTGGCAGTTTTAGTGGTTCATGCAAGATCTAATTGAACCCCGATAAGGGTTAATTTTATTTCAAATTTTGTTGCAGGTGTTTAAAAGGTGTACATGGGTTTTTATTAACAATTTTTTTATCGTATATATGATGCCATGCTACTGTCTATGCTCTTTGGGGTGTTTTCAGAAAAATGGGCGTAAGTATGCGAGCTATTAGCGCCCAACCATGTGCACACGGTCGGGCTGCTGGCGGCCAGAAAAGCAATATAGGTATATAAACCGCCAAAACGGAGACCGCTGAAACGGGAACCACTGAAACGAGGACTTGAAACGAGGTGGTACCATTTCGTGTATAAAAAATCTTATTTTTGGAAAATGGTTTACCAAATTCGTGCAACAATTCGTCAATAGGGTTTCACAATAAAGCTCAACCTCCGATTTCAAGAAGCTAATTTATTCTGCATATTTTGCCCTATTATTATTCATTTGCTTATTAATACAAACTGTCAGGTCAAACCTCACAGATAGGAGGGTAGGGGTTGCTATAGCGAGTTGTTGACAGACAGCTCAAAGAATCCATCTTACAGAAATACGAGATTCCGTTGTACTTTTTGCTCTATTCTATTTAATATTATATTTGTAGAGATTGGCTGTTTTGGTCGTTGTTGCAAAATCTTACATATAGGGTGTCCCGCAATAGGATATCCATATCGAGGACGTGTTTCTGAGTTCAATTCGAGTGGAAATGGTCTACAAAAACATATTAAATATTTCATACAAAATATTTTATTAGTAGTAATTTACAATTTCAGTATTGTTTTCTTTTAAATCCATTAATTAGGGGCGTGGATGTGGGGGTGCTCGACGAATCTTTTGACGTAATTGTTTGCAATCGCGGTATTTTCTAACTTTTGACTTGAAAATCATATTATCCGTACAATAATACACAAAATGCGGTACAATCTGCACAGGCATGGCATAATTAATGTTTTTACAGGGTGGCCACTTTTCTGGACAACAGGGAAAAACTGGAAAAGTCAGGGAATTTAGAATTTTTTTATTTTGGTCAGGGAAATCAGGAAATTGTACCAATTTCAAGTAGCCCGGGAAAATTCTGTAAAATGCAACTATTTTAATATTTTATTTTTGCCTGCAAAACTAAAATTTTGTTACCTAGGTATATGTTCATAAAATTTATATTTATTTCATTTGGTTTTTCCTTAAAGTTTAGATGTTGTATTTTGTTATGCTTGGTGAAAAATTTCCATTTGCTATAATATAAAGTAATTTAAGTTTATTTTGCTAATTTTTATGTTGGGTTACAATTTTTGTTTAAAAAAACAGTTGAAACTGGTTTTTGTACCATAAAAATAAGTCAGGGAAAATTGAAGTTCATCAGTCAGGGAAGTCAGGGAAAAGTCAGGGAATTTAAAAAGTGGCCACCCTGTTTTACGATTTTTTGTTACTTATTGATTTATTTTTCCAGAAGATTCGTTTTAGCGTGATTTCATTGTTTTAGTGTGGGGTACTTTATCGATCTATTCCTATTGGTGGTTATTGTCAAAAGATTTATATTCTGTTTGTTCCATTTTTGGCTCTCCCTCTCTATGCAGAACCGGCTACACTTTTCATAAATAACCGAGAAAACCGAGATATGTACGGAATTCGTTGTCAAAAATTTCAGAACATACAAAGCTCCAAATTTATGTTCACGTAAAAACCAAATAAAGATGTGAAATAGTTCGCGAAGAGCAATTTTCTGGCTAGTAACGGAATAGCACGGGTTGTTAGGTCAACAATTTAGAATAATTTTAACATTAACATGTTTAGTGTGCATTTTATTTCAAACAACTTTAAGACCAAGCAACTACTCCAGAAATTCTATGCATGACAGTTTAGCGTGACTAACTAAAATTATTTATCGAATTTTTGTATCTTTATATAAGTATAAACTTCACAGTGAGTTAGCCGCGTGCATGATCGAGGGAGTGAGGCAAGTAAGGCATAATCATGCCTTTGCCTGACTGTGGGCCTAATCATTTTAATGCAAACTTATATCTTGAAGTAAGTCACGAATATAGTAATTATTTGAAATTTTATAACTATCGATCATAGACTTTTCCTTTTTTTTTTTTCGTTTTCTTTGTTATGTTTAATAACTCTCGCACGTCACACTTAATAATTCCTGTAACTGATTATTGGTTCACATGTAAATGTTGTTTTTATTACAGATTGTGGGATTATTATAAATTGCAAGGCGTGTATACCTGTCCTTTATTTAAGAACATGGGTAATTCTTGTTAGGTTGCTCTGGTAACCATCGTGTACACTCCTCTTCTCATCTTTTGGTTATAAGTTTTACTTTTTCATACTTCCAGTACTTCTAGAAATATATATTTTTTTAGGAAATGTTACGTTTTAACATTTTAATTTAAAAATACATTGTGGAGCTCATGGAATCCCAGAGAAAGGTTTTTGGAAAAGTCTATCTGTGGGTGTATGCGTGTGGGTGGGCGAGTGGATGGGTATATCCGTTTCTTATATCTCCGGAATGGCTACTTTGATTTTGATGAAACTAGAAATGTGGTGAAATAAGGGCAACCATAAACACCATCAAAATTAAAAGTTAAAAATGTTGGAAAATTTAAAAAACTATTTCAAACAAATTGGCCAGATAATTTTTTTTAGATTTGTGAAAACTATGGGTGAGAGACAATTTGGTTTTTCCTGAATGGTCTAATTTCTCTACTATTAATTAGTTATTTGCTTCGGAAGCGTGAAAAACTTCTAACTACATCATTGTTGGCTTATGAGCATAACAAGTTTACAGAAGTGGAGCATGGTAGGAGTATTGTGATCTTATGTCGTAAGTGGGAATAGAATTTTATGGTTTGAAATTATTGTGACCAATGGGGTCGACTATGGGGGCTCCAATAGTCTTTTCTGTAGGTTCTAGGTTTTATATTAAAAGTTTTATTTCTGCGAAGCTTTTTCATTGAGATTCGTCCCTAAAATCTTGTTCCGAATACATTTTGTGGTGCCTGTTTCAATTTTCTAGATGTACTTTTATATTGAATGAGGTTTTCCTAGAACTTCATCATGGAAACATTCTCTCCATATTTCTCTTTATAAGCTGCAAATTGCTAAACATTTTTCTTGTCGCCATAAAATACATTTTAAAAACGAAAATGTACTAAAGTTTTAAAAATATCGAAGATTATCTTAAAATTTCACTAACAAGTTATAAAGAAGTAGTTCTAAATAAATGTGGTAAAATAGGGGAAAAAATGTGCTGAATCAAAAGTGGGCACAGAAAAGCAATAATTAGAAGAAGCACGATTACCAAAGTGGGACTGTGCTTCTCAAACGAGGACGTCTGCTCACCCTATAGATAAATAGATTAATAAATTTGTTTATTAATATAAATAACCATTAATAAATTATTTTGTTTTTTGTTGGATCGATTTTTCGATTAATTGTCCAAGTAATTGATTACTCAATTATTTGACTAATCGATTATATAATTGATAGATTGTTTGATTAATCGATTTATTGGTTAATCAAAAATTTGATAATAGATTATTTGATTAAACTCTTATGTGATCTATGAATTATTTGATTAAACGATTATTTAAATAACTGAACAAGTATTTAATTAATCGATTAATTGAATAATGGATTATTTAATTATTGGCTAAATTGCTTAATCAATTATGGATTATTTCGTTTATTTATTATTTGACTCTTCGATTAAATGATAAATTAATTATTTCGTTTACCGAGTATTTAAATAAGCGATTATTGGTTAATCGATTATTTGATAATGAGTTATTTGATTTATTCACTACCTGATCCGTGAATTATTAGATAATAGATTACTTGATTAGGCAATAATTGATTAAGAAAACTATTAAGTATTTAAATAATTGATTATTGGATTATTTATTAATAAATTACTCAAATAATCAAATATGGATTATTTTGTTTATTCTTTATTTGACTCTTCGATTGTATGATAAATTAATTAATTTGCTTACCAGATGATGATGATGATGATGATGATGAGTATGAATAATCGATTATTGGTTAATCGATTATTTGATTAATTTACTATGTGGTCCATGAATTATTTAATACTCGCTTATTTGATGAAACTATTATTTAAATAATTGATTACATATTTGTATTTGATTAATTGATTAATTAATTATTGGATTATTTGATTAATAGATTATTTAAATAGTCAATTTTGGATTATTTCGTTTGCTTATTAATTGACTCTTTGATTATATGATTATTTATTTATTTCTTTTACTGATTATTTGAATAATCGATTATTGGCTAATCGATTATTTGATTAATGTATTATTTGATTTTTCACTATGTGATCCATGCATTATTTCATAATCAATTATATGATTGAACGATTATTTAAATAATTGATTACTTAAATTTATTAAGTATTTTATTATTCGATTAATTGATTAATAGATTATTTAATTAATCTAATATGCGATTCATGAATTATTTGATAATCGATTATTTGATTAAACTATAATATAACTAATTAATTACATAAATTATTAAGTATTTAATGAATCGATTAAATGATTATTGAATCATTTGATTAATAGATTATATAAATATTCAATTATGGAGTATTTTGTTTTTTCATTAATTGACTCTTCGATTATTTGATAAATTAATTATTTCTTTTACCGGGTATTTGAATAATCGATTATTTGATAATCGATTATTTGATTAATGGATTATTTGATTAATTCACTATGTGACCCATAAATTGTTTGATAATCGATTATTTGATTAAACAATTATTTAAACAATTAATTATATAAATTATTAAATATTTGATTAATCGATTAATTGATTAATGAATTGTTTGTTTAATCAAATATGTAATCCATGAATTATTTGATAATAGATTATTCGATTAATGGATTGTTTGATTAATCAAATACGTAATCCATGCATTATTTGATAATCGATTGTTGGATTAAACGATTACTTAAATAATTGATTATATAAATTATTAAGCTATAGTTAATCAATAATTGATTAATGGATTATATGATTACTAGATTACTTGAATAATCCGTTATGTAATATTTTGATTACTGATTATTTGAATTGATCAATAGGTTAATCTATTATTGGATTAATGGATTATTTGAATAATCCATTATGTATTCTTTAAATTATTTGATAATCGATTATTTAAATAAACGATAATTGGTTATATAATTTGTTAAGTGTTTGATTAATCAATTACTTGATTAACGGATTATTTAAAAATAGATTACTTGATCAATCCTTAATGGATTATTTGACTAATCCATTATATGTTTAATTAATTACTTTGTTATTCATTGATTACTCGATTAATTGATTAACCGATTATTTGATTAAGAGATTATTTGATAATGTGATTTATGAGTTATGTGATTATCGGTTACTTGATTAAACGTTTGTTCAAATAACTGATTAAATAATTCATTATAATTATTTGAGTAGTAGATTAATGAATTGTTTGATTAAAAGATTACATTTGAATAACGCGCTATGAATTATTATATTGTGTATTTGACTAATCGATTATATAAATGATCAATTATTTTATTAATCGATTAATTGATTAATCGATTAATTTATTAATCGAAGGGTTTGTAATAAATTATTTGATTAATCCATTATGTGATCAATGAATTATGTGATAAATCAGTTATATAATTAATCGATTAATTGATTAATCGACTGTTCGATTAACTGATACACTTAATTGTTGTGTTTACAATCCGTTGTTCTTCAGAAATCTCCAGAGCGGCTTCTTCTCTAACTTTTACACACAGTTTTATGAGATTCTCTATCAGAGTCTTTTTATTAATTTTTTTCTAGTGTCTAGTAGAATACTAGTATCTGTAAATACGAAAACTTGTGGAATTTTGCTGGTAGGTACTTATAAACTTATTTTTTTCAAGCCGTTTGTCGGAAATATTTTATTCTTCGTAAGATTTTTTTCTTTAAAATCTTTTTCTAGGCTAAAGCTTTTCTTCCATGAAGTTCCTAACTGAATTTTTGTTGACTATTGATTTTTTACGATTGTTTTTGTGTGTATTTGTTTCAGGGCTGTTTTTGGTGATGTTTTTATTCTAAAGATTTGTTTCTAAGTGCTATTTTTCAGAGTAATTAAAAGAAAAAAAAGTATTTTTAAAAATTTGTTTAGCTTTTACATAACTGGTTTGTAAACTTTATAGGATGCTAGAAATTAGAGTTGATCATTAAAATTCAGCGGTGTACGTTGTGGACTTTAACAAATTGTACTACTTCGATATCTTCGGTGTTTGTTCAAACACATGTCTTCTGTTACACAATACATTCCTAGAAGAAAAATTTATATCTATCTACTACAAGTACCCCAGCATACTAATTAAGGAATTCACTAATGAGCGCGGTTATTTTTAATTAGCTTTATTGAGATTATTGAAATTATTCGTATGTCATTACATAAATAAAACTTGATTTGGTTGGAGGTAAATGGCACATACGCGCAAAAAATTATAAATGAACAACATATAGCTCTACAAGTTAACCAATAATTCATACTTTTTTTGCTCAATAAAAACCGTAATTTAAAATATTTACGTATAAAAATTACACCTGCTCATAAATAAAGAAATAAAATTTGAATAAGCGCTAGCGTGTAATTTGGAAATACAACAACGCTGCACGGAATTAAATTGTGCTTTAAAACGTTTGACATTTTGTTTGTTTGTCATTGTATTTGTGTGGGTCTTACAACACCTTATTTGCATTCAATTTGGTAATGATACATACGTACTTGATACAAGTTTTGAACATTACCACGGTAGCTCAAGGGACCTTGCTCACTTTCTATTAAACCACTTTATGAACCACGTTAATACCGAGACAGTTCGATCGATTTCTGATCGCAGATAAGGTCGGATTAAAATCATTGAACTCCTACTGTAATCGATTATTCGGCAACATCGTGATTTATAATTAAAGCTAATTATTTATCTTTTAAAAAAATTCTTAGAATCGTATTCGTTATTTAATGGAATTTATCAATGCATACAAATGAGATTTAAGTTCTGGTTGTTTCCCAATTTTAGAAATAGTTTTTTCCTATAATTTTTTAGAATTAAAGGACATCTCATTTATAGGTATGCAAACAAGTTTAGTAATTACTCGAAGCACATGACGTTCTCATCTCATTAACGCTTTAATTAAGCAGCGCCACAAGGCCTGAATATTTCAGAGTCAATTTTTAACTACTTGAATTCGCTTAGGTACAATTTGATACTTGTGTCACACATTACCACCTGTACACCGCAAAGAAATTTCCTACACGTCCTCTTGACCGTCTATACGCCGGCGAACAAAAAAAAGGTGTGGTAATGAAAGAAAAACACCAAACGTACATCCGTTTTGTGATTTTAATAAGTAGGTACCATTTTTATAGCCCAGACGTTTTATTTTAATTACCAAGTTTGACCTTTATCTAAATTGGTAAATTCTCTAGCAACGGTATTAATATTTCTACTTAAATGTAATAGATCTACTAGTTTATTTTATTGCTATTGCGGTGCTCGTTTTATGAGTTTTTTAATGAACTTTTTCTTCTGCTTCATTATGAAATGGACACAAGGCGTATTAAAGTTATATTTCATGCATGGGACTTTTTTTAATTTAATACTTACCAATTACTTACAACCGGTTGTGGCCATTGAGTTTTTCCTTATAATGTGACAAAATATTGATAAATTGTTCTTCGTTTGCAATTCAGAAAAAAACGTGAATAATATTTCTCGGGGGCAATTAATAATCTAGAGAGAAAAAAAAACGGGAATTATTGACCATTTGTAATTTTTCAAGAAGAAGCATAAAATGTTAAATTACCATGTAATTCAAGATCTTATTCGACAGAAAAAGTAGTAGGTATGGTATTATTACGATATAGCTCCAGGAGGAAAAACATACATCACTACTTGTCGAATCTCAGTAAAATATTGACTTACTAATCGGTTTTGAAATACAAGTACACATTAATTATTTTCTTTTTAAGTAGAAGCTACAAAACAGATTAGTCGTTTCCCATTTTTCAATGACCACAAAATAAAACCACATTTAGTTAGACTGGAGGGAACGGTATTACAAGTACATTTCCTGGACTTGTATGATTTCGGTTGATAATAAATTTTGATAATAATTATTATGGCAAACCTCAATGAATAATACAGTTTACTTGTTTTCGTCATTGTGACACTTAATTAACAAACAACAACATCAACGATTTAAAAAGAATCAACAACATCACTTTATCTAAATTTTACCATATTTCAAATTTTTTTGTTTATTTTAATTTCATCCCTACTGTTATTGTTGCATTTCATTAAATTTACGAAGCCATTTAATTAAACTGCTGACTGGACTCGGTCAATTTCACTGCTGTTATAAAGAGTATTGTCCGTTTCAAATTTAGTGGAAACTTAGTTGTAATAAAGTCTATTTTATACATAATCTAATATGACATTAAATCCATAAATTATGTTATTAGGTGGTCACTTATTTAGCAGTTCGGGCGTTAATATCCTACTGGTATATTATAACCAATTAAAAAAAAACACTAACAATGAAAATACTTAACTGATAACTCAAAACTATCTTAATCTTACAAATACTTCATTGCACTAATTTAAATTTTAGTTACATTTACAAAAAGGAACTATTATACAGTGAAATCCATTTTAGGTGGAACATTGCATGTTAGCACGCAGAATATAAATAGTTGTACATTATGTCCATAGAAGAATTTTATTACTTTAGTCATCCCAAATAGAAAGATAACATTTACATCACGTGATGACACTTTATTTAAAAAATTTAATACAAACAAGAGTGTATATAAATTATTTAATAATGATCAAGTCACTATTGCATTGATACAGCTGGTTACGAAAATGACGTCTGTTTTTTTTAAATTTTTGTAATTGCTGCGTAAAGACATTCAGGTTTATATTATTTTACATAAAATGGATAATGGAGAAACGGATTTAAAAAGGCCGACAACCATCATGGTTTGAACTCTAACCTCTAGCATACGTTGAACATAATAATACAATAACAAAGAATGTTGACTACATTTAAATACACTAAACAATGATAATTACGGGAATCAAAGCCAATAGATATAACAAAGTACCGATACGAATGAGAAAAGGCAACAATCAGGATCCACCGTCCAGATGGAGGCGCTAATCCACCACACCTCACTATATTTCTTCTTCTCAAGTTTATTATTCCCGAGCGAAATGTTACCAATTAGAGAAAGTAAGAGTTTTTTTCAGTAAAAACTATTTGTCGGTTCAAAAATCCAAAACAACACAATAAGGTGTCAAATTTTTGACAATCGAAATATTATAAAAAAATTTCGGTTTCTAAATACAATAAGACATGCCCGCAGCCATAAACAGATACTCGGACGGACACCTGTTGGAGCCTGTCATGTATTGTATATACTAGGTGAGACGGTAGACGGGCGGTATAAAATTATATTTTTGTATTATATTGACACCTTGCACAGCAGCGCGTGGCGGGTTACTGGTATGCGATTGCGGTATGATTAACACATTACCAGCGCACTCTCCCACTTGCCGTATCTGTATAATGACAGCACTGGTGCAACCTTACAAGTCACTGTTCGTGCGCTGAAACAAAATTACAAACATACTTTCGAAATATGCTATAACAATTTCCAAAGTATACGAAACTACAGGCAAGATGCTTTGCTCACGAAATTACTTAAATCTTGACTGACTCTGCAGATCAGTTGCCAAACTAAAACGCAGCTCACCCGTCGAGCCGCACGAAGACGACTCTAGTTTGTATAGGCTTACCACTGCCACCACCAGTCCTACGCTGTGACCAAGACGGGGGCTGCTATTCTCCCGCGGGCGCGCACTTGGTTCCCGTGGTACCAGCCAAACAAAGTCGCTGGCTGGACTTTTCGGAACAGCCAAAGCTGCCCTCACCAGTTGAGCTACGCTCAGTACCCAGCACTGGCCAATTTCGCACCGCCCAGATAGGTCGGTGCCACAGAGCTGGACGTACTAAGTTAAAAACACCGCGGTCTTCTTGTAGTAGTGATATTATGTACAAGAAAGGTCAAGGATATGACGGGGCCTCAAACATAGCAAGAATGTTTTTATTACCCCCCCCCCCCCCGTTTCCCGACAGTAATTTCTGGAAAAGTGTTCCTAGAAGCCCCGGTCTATGAAGGAATTATTAACACTATTCTTCGTATGCTGCATCTCAATATAAAACGTAAATTCTAAATACTTTCTTTGTTTTTCCTGTTTCACCTACCACATGATCTAGTAAACCAGTGAAAAGAAGTGACTTAAGAAGACAAATTTTTTAAGAAAAACTGGGAACAAGAATGCTGCGCCTATATAATCATCTGTGTTTTGTCAATTTGTATTATATACCCACGTCATCTACTTAACTACATCTATTTAAGGATATACAAGGAAGTTATTTCTTACTGGAAGGGTGGAAGAAACTGAACTGTCTAAAACGGGTTAAATTGACATTACTGTTTTCTGGCACCTCCAATCACTAGGCAGCATATACTCACGGCATCTAAATGTATGTATGTATACCCTAAAGTAACAAAGAAACGAATAGTTTAAAATAACACTTTGTTAGGGGAAACAAGTTATAAAACGGAAGCATCGACTAGCATGACTCATCAAAGTCTAAAGAATATCTACGTCATTAGAACGGCTATGCCAATCCTTGTTATACCGGAAAACATTGCAATAATACTTAGTTCTCATTTTACCCCTTTTCAGAAATTTTATCCCATTTTAAAAAGGAATTTGATATTTGTGATTTGCAAATATTAAAGTAATAATAAATAGGGCCTCATTGTAAGAATTAGTATTGGTAGTTCACACGCCAATACTAGAACTTGCGCAGTGGCGTAGATAATTTAGTGATGCATGCAGTATAGTGTTATACACATTACTCAGATAATTTCGTGATGCATGCGATTAGTTGTTATGTACATTGCAGAACGTATTCTACGCTAAGCGGGAAACAATACATAACCGTTGTCATGAAACTCGTCCCGTTGCTCAACATGACAAAATGTTAACTGCGCCGTAAAATAGCGTATTATAATTAAAATGTATTTCTAGATAATGAAGGCGTCAATCTTTTACGCGGGCTGAGCTCACAATTTCAAGAAGTTACTCGAGTATTTAAATGGGCTAAGCGTTTTAAAAATGGCATGGGACTGTTCGTGACAATCCAGGAAGATAAGGTTCAACTGCAACAAGTCATTCCTATTGTCATTAAACGTGTTGTTGGTTTTCTCCACTATTTCAGGGATAATGCGATTTCAATTGATCAAAGCTTCAACACGTTGAATGACAGCAGGAATGACTGTTGTTGCAGTTGAACTTCCTCTTCCTGGATTGTCACGAACAGTCTCACGACCATTTTAAAAAAGTTCATATACTTGCGGCTTAGTGGATATACTTTCTTGATACTGTGAGCTAAGTCTGCGTAAAATTTGAGCAGGTTTAACGCTTTTATTGATGAGAAATTTAATTATAAATACTATGTTTCGCGGTATAGTTGACGTTCACATCGACCATATTGAATAACAAGTGAACGGTTGTTGTGACAACGGTTGTGTATTGCTTCCTGTTTAAATTCAATAATGTGCAAACCACATAATTTTGGTTTTGAAGCGAACTACCTTTTTTTGTTGATTTTTTGAGATATTATCAAAAAATCCGAGAGAAGCTATGCTAATTTTGGAAGCAAGGTTTTTAATTTTCAGACAGGGTTACCAATTTGTCTCACTATATTATAAAGCACATAAAAGTCGGTTAACATCAATTTTACGGGGTTATTAAGAATACTTACGAAAATCGATTTATTAATAAATTTACTATCTTAAACTGTGAAATAATTCAGACAAATTGGACACGTTAAAAATGTACCTAAATCAGCTTGATACCTTACTCAAAGTTTTCCTTGTAGTTGAGACAAAATTCTCTACAACCCACAACACAGCTGTCATGCAACCATAATATTAGTCAAAAGAGAAATTGCAGCCATATAAAATTCATCTCACACAAGGGTTGCTATAGAAGACGACCCGGAGAGAAGATTGCAATTTTGTGAAGTACCGATGAAAATATGCAACGTATTCCCCACGGAAGCTACATTTTGTATAAACGACAGGGTAAATACTGTCTGTATTAGTCGCACAACAATCAGAAGGGGATGCAAGCATTGAATACATTACACCCGCAGGTGATTTATTAATGTGTGGATGATCTTAGATCTTAGAGATCATATAATTGGGCTAATTTTTCTAGAGCACAGCATAGCAGGTAATTGGGTTTGCTAATATGAAACAAAAATATAACAGCATGTTATTGTTGGTTTATTTTGAAACCAAAATGAACAGCAAACTTCATCTTAGAATATCTGGATTATAGTTTCAACAGAATGGAGTTCCACTACATATCGCTATTGAGCAAACGATTTATTTTTAATAGAACGGTCAGACTAACTGAAAATGAGGAACAAGTCGAGCATTTACTGTAGTTATTCTAAAAAAATGTCGTCCAACCGTATTCCTACTTTATCAAGCTCGTGTGCATTTGCTACGGGGGGCGACACAAATTTAATGAAAAAAACTTTAATTAACAGTTTCATAAATGAAATCCATACGTTTTTCTTACTGATTCACAAAATGCGCAATCACCATGTCAATAAAATTGTCAAGGTTTTCAATGTTTTTTTTACCTTTCGACTTAAAGGTTTTTTAATATTCAACAACGGAGGCTCTCAGAGACATAATCCATTATAAGATAAATAAAATAAAGTAGTCGTCGCTTCTTACATGTAATTCCAGTCCACCGTATTGCACATAATTTGTGTTCAACTTTTGCACATACTCTTAGTTTTTCTTTTGTTGGATTGGCTAATTTGTAATTTAGAATAAGTATAGGCTCAAATTTTTTTAAGCTTCGCCTCGTAACTAAACTAGTGCCCGATCGTTTCTAATCACTACATATAGTTTAAAGGATTAATTTTGGTAGCAGATACTGTTTAAGCATGCCGGAATACTACAAACAGTAGGTACTAAAGAAATCTGGCCAATATTCCACATACTTTTAGGCCCGCTGATATGCGACCTTGGCTTCTCGCGAGAACGTTTGCTTATACGATAACTTTAACTTTGTAAATATTAAAATATATTAGCTTGCTTTGATTCTGATTCCTCTGCTGTGACCAGAAACCCCTGCTATGGGAGTTTCCATGTTTTATCTTTATATACGCATAAGAGGCGTATATTTGCAGTTTGCCAAACTCACTATGTTTTATAAATACATCGCTCCCCTATAGTAAATTTTAAACGGTATTACACGTTTTAGACAAGTGGAGTATGTTAAATGTAATACTGTCGTATATTGTTTTCTTTGCGTGTTTGCTAGGGAGGACGTCGTCCAGGTTGCCTCCTTTAGAAGCCGCCACTGCTTACAAGAATGACGACTAATAGCTGTCGAACAAAGCGTTAAGAAGCGAAAATCCATTATTTATGTACAAACGTTTGTAGTCAGACTTTTATTATTAGACGTAATTGACCAAACAATTTTAATCAAGAACATTTTCTTCCGTTGTTGGTAATAACGGCAGCACAATAGATTTGCCACACCCAGTATGCTGTGTAAATTTAATGGGAGAAATTTTCCATTTTAGTCTGAAAAATAGTATAGTATAGTACAGGGTGAATCATAACATGGGGGTAGATTGAGAATCTGAAAGCAATGAAGAAAGTTCCGATAAATATGGTTTCGGAAACGCTTCTTTACGGAACTACAGCCTCATGAACATGGAACAATCTAATCACTTTTTGTCGATAACTTTCGCAGTAGTTGCAATAAAATTTTGAAAATTTATTTTTGTTCATTACTGGTTTTGCTTAGTATTTCCACTAATTTTTTACTGAATACGTGCATCATATGGGGGTCATGTACTATTTTCTTGTAAATATTATATATCTTTACAATTTTAGAGTTTTTGGATTTAAGATCTTATTCTCCATACAAAACACACAAAAAAGGCCCCCTCGTTGCAAGTCGCCAAGTGTAACAGTTTTCCAGATAATCCAATTTTTATGAAAAAGCAAGCTCTAACTGGTATTTGAGTATGCCCAAATAATTACCAAGAACTGTTACGGTAAATTCTACACATCAAAGCAATGACAAATGTTTTTTTAAATATGCAAACGTATCGTTACGGAGTTACAGCTTCCGAAAGTGAAACAGGTTTCACAAATTCAGACTATTTCCTCTATCGGAAGCTGTAACTCCATAGGGAAGCGTTTCCAAAACCTATGGAAATATTTTTATTGCTTTGATTTGTAGAATTCAAAATCTTCAAATGTTTATAGGAACTATGATCGCATGTTCAGGAAACGCTCAGACGTTCATGGCAACTTGATTTTCTCAAACCTATGGAAATATTTTTATAGCTTTGATGTGTAGAATGCATCTTCAAATGTTTATACAAACTATTTTTGCATGTTCAGGAAACGCTCAGATGTTCATGGCAACTTGATTTTACTAAACCTATGGAAATATTTTTATTGCTTTGATGTGTAGAATTCATCTTCAAATGTTTATAAGAACTATTTTCGCATGTTCAGGAAACGCTCAGATGTTCATGGCAACTTGATTTTCCCAAATCTATGGAAATATTTTTATAGCTTTGATGTGTAGAATTCATCTTCAAATGTTTATACAAACTATTTTTGCATGTTCAGGAAACGCTCAGATGTTCATGGCAACTTGATTTTCCCAAACCTATGGAAATATTTTTATTGCTTTCATGTGTAGAATTCATCTTCAAATGTTTATAAGAACTATTTTCGCATGTTCAGGAAACGCTCAGATGTTCATGGCAACTTGATTTTCCCAAATCTATGGAAATATTTTTATTGCTTTGATTTGTAGAATTCAAAATCTTCAAATGTTTATAGGAACTATGTTCGCATGATCAGGAAACGCTCAGACGTTCATGGCAACTTGATTTTACTAAACCTATGGAAATATTTTTATTGCTTTGTTGTGTAGAATTCATCTTCAAATGTTTATAGGAACTATTTTCGCATGTTCAGGAAACGCTCAGATGTTCATGGCAACTTGATTTTCCCAAACCTATGGAAATATTTTTATTGCTTTCATGTGTAGAATTCATCTTCAAATGTTTATAAGAACTATTTTCGCATGTTCAGGAAACGCGCAGATGTTCATGGCAACTTGATTTTCCTAAGCCTATGAAAATATTTTTATTGCTTTGATGTGTAGAATTCATCTTCAAATGTTTATACCAACTATTTTCGCATGTTCAGGAAACGCTCAGAAGTCCATGACAACTTGATTTTCCCAAACCTATGGAAATATTTTTATTGCTTTGATTTGTAGAATTCAAAATCTTCAAATGTTTATAGGAACTATTTTCGCATGTTCAGGAAACGCTCAGATGTTCATGGCAACTTGATTTTCCTAAACCTATGGAAATATTTTTATTGCTTTGATGTGTAGAACTCATCTTCAAATGTTTATACGAACTATTTTCGCATGTTCAGGAAACGCGCAGACGTTCATGGCAACTTGATTTTTTACAAAGATTTAATTATTTCGACAACTGTTAGATTTGAACAAAAGTACCTTTTGTATGTATTGTATGGAGAACAACATTTTATAACAAAAACTAAAATTATGCAAAGACCTCGAATATTTAGAAACAAAAATTTGAAGATACATTTTCAAAACTTTAACTACTGCGAAAGTTATCGACAAAAAAGTGATTAGATTGTTCTCTCTTCAGAAAGCTGTAATTCCGTAAGGATGCATTCCCCACGCCCAGAACTTTTTTCATTGTTTTCAGATTCTGAATCAGTCCTGAAAGTGCGTGCCGCATGTTATGAATGACCCTGTATCATAATATATCTGTAACAAATTTCTGCATAATTCAACAGTTCACAGACCTACAGCTTATAAAAGATTAACTGTACATTTATAATTTAATGAAGATTATTACAAGGTGACATCAGCTATTTATGGTTTTTCGTACAATAAAGGACACTTTTTGATCATTGATGAATTTATAGATTGGAAGCTTTTAGGAATACCTACTTGTCGTCATAAATTAAAAAAATTTTTATGCAACAAGTAATTTTAAAAACTAGTTTTGTAATCTTTGGGAATCATGCATAATTTGCACTAATAGCCGTTAAATTCCTTTTGTATATTTTAGAGATGTCAAGGAAAAGTTCAGAAGAGTTGAAAATGGCCTTTAGTTTTAATAATGTAATAAAGCAATACGAAAAGTGGCGGAAGCTGAGTTTTTAGTTTTGTTATTTCTTAAAGCTTTTAATTTAGAATAATTTAAAATAAAAGAACTTGCGCGTTTGCCTTTTTAAGAGCAGGAAACAATTTTAATAAATTTCAAATTATTCCAAATAAACTTCAAGTAAATTGGGTGTACATATTCCGATAATAGATAACAGGAACATGTTTCAATAGCCTTAAGGATAAATTTCTCGAGTGCTACATATTTTTAGTAATACATACGACCTACTAGTGCAAAAACTGTTTTTAATTTATGCCAGTTTTACTTTTTTTAATGAAATGTATAACGCGTAACGCGAGTTTAATGTCAAAGGTACAAAATATTTAGCACAATAATTATTTACTTCCTCATCTTATACAAAACGTTTAAAATTTGCCGTTGAGTGACCATAAAGTTTTGCGTCCGCTTTTGTTTAATAAAATAATCGCGTGGAAGATTTTTATGTTTATGCCGATAAATGTTTCTGTTTTTGTTTCTAATTATACTGTTTTCTTGTTCAAGCTGATTATAAATTTAATGGCGCAAGTATAAGTAATATAATGAGACTGACAATATATGCAGTAAATTAGGTACCAAACTTGTTTGTTAAATTCCAAATGCCCATTTAGATACATGTGTGCTTGTTTATTGCGCCACACCATCGAGCATATGCTTGTGATAATTTAACATAAAGAATATTTTAGCTAATACTTTGGCCCGGTGTTCAAATACGATTATGATTTCATGATACCGGATTATTCAATTAAACTCTTAACGTAGGGCAACATAAAAGTCATATTCGTTAGAATTTCCACTCGAATAATGATATGCATAAGTCCATTACGGTGGACATTGACAGAAAAACAGATGAACATAAATTTTGTTTTGGCGGAAACCATAGCCATCTTGACTTTAAGACCTCGTTATACGGACCTTTTCTGGTATTGAGTGACCGCATTCGTAAATTGCTTTTGGCCTTTTTCGGCTTAGGATGTTATTGCTTTTCTAACTGCTGTGTTATTCGAAACCTTAGACACATGTGTACTTAGACATTTCACAGTCATCTTCTTGCTGTTTCACAGATTTATTCCCCGAAACATCATATTTATAGGTTTTCGCTCCGGGCTTAAACAATTGTGAACAGACATTTTATTACCTTTTTTTTTGTAATTCAGCAATTCACACAGGAACTAACCTCAGTTTGCACTTAACTAAATTTACGTCAAAGTTACGCTTGGATTATTACCTTATTAGTTAAGTTTGTAATATTATCTGAGCGCTCTGTTTCCAGTGGCGTATCGTGCTAAGCCAAAGTCTGAGGAACACGAAAAGCATAACATTGAAAACTAAATTGGGCAGAAATAGAAAATCCCTATAAAATACCACCTAAAAATTATTCATTATACAAAATTATTCAAAAGTTGTGTTAATTGTATGTATTTTCTGCGTTACTATTTGCTTTTTTACGTGTTTGTTATATTAAATGAAACGAGAGAAAAGAACGACTCAAATTTGTTTCTTTCTCAGGTTTGTTCTTAAATCCTGTTGTTGTTCATCAGTTATAATTCTTTTTTTTTATAAATAATCAAATAATTATAACACGTAATTATTCAGATTTTTAAATTTTTTCTCAAACAATTAAAATTCCAAATGTAGGTTGCATAGTAAAACCGATTTACTTTACCAGAAATATTTAATTTCAAAGTATTACACACCAAACATTCAGAATTGAGTCCGAGTGGTCTAGTGGTAAGAAGACCAAACACACAATGCGTGAGCGCTCGGTTCGAATCCCGGAAGAAGCTGAAAATTTTTCTGTAATTCTGTGGATCGGTATCGAGCTCGGTAACCATTCGACGTTAAGTTACAATTTACGGCGCTTGCCTTGATTACTGGCTGAATAAGACAAGTAACAAAGCTCCACATAACATAACCACAAATAAACACATGTGTGAATGGGTGTAAATGGCATTGAATGAATGTGCATGAAGGGTGGCATAAGCTTCAGGAGCGTAGTGGTTTAAAGGCCGTAAAGCCCCACTACCTCCTACAAGCCTACCCGGAGTGAAAGACCTCGACACCCAACGCCCAAAGGGCAAAAAGGATGTATAAAAGAAAGAAAGAACATTCAGAATTCATAGTATCGTATTTAGAGGGTTGGCAGACTTGGTAAAACTTCACCAGTTCTGGTTTTGTAAGGTTTTGGTGATCTGGTGAAAACTTCTTATTTTTAACACAAAATTGGCGATTTTAGAAAATTTGGTACGATTCCTGGTGAATAAAGAAAGAAATAAGATAAATATATTTATTTTAACTATAAAAATAACCTTGTGTTGCGGTCTCTAATGACTGGCAGCGAAATCAAGATGAGATCTAACATTTAACAGCAGTGGCGTAACTATAATTTCTGCTTCCCCCTCTGCACCGATATTGTCGGGCCCCTCTTAGGACAGTTATAAGTAAAAAACGGAAATGATGTGGAAATTTAGGGGCCTTAAAACGCCCTAGAATGCCCAGACCCACCTTCTCGTTGCGGGCCTCTCAGGCCCATAGTTACGCCACTGTTTAACAGTAGACTGTAGAGTATACCAAGAAGCAAGACGGCAAGAGCCTACTTATAATTTAAAAATTTAAACATTGAAATAGGGACCGGACTTCTCCTAAATATTTACGGGAAAGTCCCTGTTTACTGTAAATTCATCATGACCCGAGGCTATAAATACAACAGTTGTCAATTTCTCCTTCTTAATAAAACAATAAATGTTTCATGTTGTTCATGTAATTGTTTGGTTATTTTAGTACACAAAATTTTTGCTACAGAATTTAGTTGTTTAATCAAATTTAAAGAGACAATTCTGAAAATATTTATATAAAAATTGACGAAATGTTTAATAACGTTTCCGCCTCGCTTCTTTACAGCACCCTCTTCAATAAAGCGTAACAGTTTTGCAGTCGACCAATTAAACTTATAACGTTCTCAGATTAGATGTTTTGTTTAAAGATTGTATCACATATTAATATCCTTGAAATAGGAGCAAATCACGTGTTTGGTGGAAGTTGAGCACTCGCTTACCAATGCGAGGATTCCGGGTTCAATTCCCATAAAATTCCTTATACTTTTTTAAAATTTTGTTTACGACGTTTTTATGAAATACATTGTTATCAAAGTATTTATTAACTATTTAAAATTTTTAGTAAAATATTTATCGTCTTTATTACATACTGCCAATGTTGTTTTTACGAATTTTTGTAAAAAAATTAACATTATCGAGTGATTTATAAAATACGTCGATTACTTTGTATTTAATACGGATGTTATAAGAACTTCAATAAAAGATAAAAAATAGGAAAGAATTTACTGGGAATTGAACTCTGGATCCTCGCCATGGTGAGCGAGAGATCTGGCACAAAACCCTTCCCACCAAATATGTGATCCATTTTTATTTGGGTCGATATTAAGACAGCATTTTAACGCAGTAAAATTTTATTTTAAATAAACTACAATATTGTTAAAATGTTATGGTCGCACTTCTTGAAACACCCTGTATGAATTTTAAGCTACATTTATTGGGGCGTTGCTAAAAATCCGCAGCTACAGAATAAAATGGTTTTTAAATTGACAGTGTACAAACATAAACTACGTATAATAATATCAAAAATAGAAAAGCTTTTTGGGTTTTTTATTTTCAGTAATGGCCCCTAAATTTAAGATGTAAAGACCCGCCACTGCCATATCGCCGAATAAAACATCTAAATCATGCTAGTTAGTACTCTATAAAAATTTAAAAAAAGTCATACTTTGTAATACGCCCGAAATATGCCTCATGCTTATTCTTGCGTTACAAACCGTGAACTAGACAGTGTCATGTAAGATTATATTTAGATGTAGCCGACAAAAATGAAAAGAAGTGACCGCCGGAAGTTCTTTTCAAAAAGCTATGCTCAAATTAATTTTTCTAAGAAGTAGTTACTTCGGCCACATGTGCTAGCAAATAAATAATAAAACTCCTACAAAAAATTGGTTCAAGTGACAGCAACTATCGGTAAAGAGGAGGATGTAAAAGATGACCTTGACTTTAAGGGTAGAAACTCCCGGCCCTTTTAGAGGGTGAAGAGAAGCAAAAAAATTAGGGCGTTCCCTACCTATTGCGAAAGTTACTCTCGTTTATTTCCAATCTACAGGAAATATTTGTTTTTGAAGTTGTAGCTTTAGAAACAGTGGCGTAGTATATAGGGGTGGTTTCAGAAATTTAGAAAAGAAGCAAAAAATTAGGGCGTTCCCTACCTATTGCGAAAGCTACTCTCGTTTATTTGTAATCTATAGGAAATATTTGTTTATGAAGTTGTAGCCTTAGAAACAGTGGCGTAGTACATAAGGGTGGTTTCAGAAATTTAGAAGAGAAGTAAAAAATTAGGGCGTTCCCTATCTATCGCGACAGTTACTCTCGTTTATTTCCAATATACAGGAAATATTTGTTTTTGAAGTTGTAGCTTTAGAAACAGTGGCGTAGTATATAGGGGTGGTTTCAGAAATTTAGAAAAGAAGCAAAAAATTAGGGCGTTCCCTACCTATTGCGAAAGCTACTCTCGTTTATTTCTAATCTATAGGAAATATTTGTTTATGAAGTTGTAGCCTTAGAAACAGTGGCGTAGTACATAAGGGTGGTTTCAGAAATTTAGAAGAGAAGCAAAAAATTACGGCGCTCCCTACCTATCGCGAAAGTTAATCTCGTTTATTTCCAATATACAGGAATTATTTGTTTTTGAAGGTGTACTTTCAGAAACAGTGGCGTGGTATATAGGGGTGTTTTCAGAAATTTACAGTATTCTGTAATTTTGTAGAATTTTCTAATAAAAAAATTACTGTGTTTGTGGATTAATTGCCGAGTCAAAGAATTAATTTGGTGACTGATTTGAATGTTAAATGAGATGACAGGTCATTACACATTAACAAATATTGCATATATTAAAATATTTAAAAAATTACAAGATGTAAATTATTTGCATTGCTGATTGATATTATTCAGTACTGTTAGGTGCTTGTGCTATCTACAGATATCGGATTTAATCAAGCGTGCTTCCTGATTCAACGTTTAATGTCACCAATTTAATTAATACATTTACTTCTTCGCCTTCGCTTTTTTTTGTTATTTAAATAATAAATTGGATATGTCTCATTTGAAGCATTAACAAAATAATCTTGGTTTTATTTAACTAGCATTTAGCCGTGACATATCACTGTTATGCGTATGAAAAAGTGAAAAGGTGGATTGTTATTAATATTAACTTGGTAAAAGGTAAATTTTATAACAAATGTCAGTAATTTAAATATAAAATGTTAAAACCTTATTATTACCATATACAGTTCAACATCGAAATTTATTTATAAATTGTTGCATAAAAATTTAGTTTCTAAATATATTTGCAAAAGCTTTTTAATTTCATTCAAATTTATTTTTTAATTGTAAATATATTTCCTTTATGTTTTCCTTATTCCTCCACCTCCTGCGGTACAAAATTGCAAGTGTATCTGTTACCTGTTGTAAAATTAGATTGTTTCCTGTCTTGTAGAAGTAGAAAGTAATTACCTATTGGAAACCAAAAGATGTTGTTTAGGCTCATTATGTTTAGTTCAAACGCGACTGCAGCTGCAGCAATATTTTTCGTTTTATTATTTCGGTAGATTTTATGAACGACTCGTCAAAGTTTATGATCCTTAGTTTTAAGTCTAGTTTCAAGTCATTAAATAGTTCGAGGAAGTGCTTACCCACATGTACACCAAAATTCACAAAAAGGAAAAAGAGCGAGACAATCGCTTCGCATAGCACAACATACTAGATGCGTGCTTTCTTCTCGGGAAATCAAATAGTAAATAAAAATACTCTTATTAGAAAGTAGTACCACTTTGTTATTACATATTAATAAATTTACTTTCAATTTTGTCAAAGCATGCTTTTAATGGGCACCTAATCTCTGGCTTCAAGTAAAAGTTTCGACATGATAGATTATATGACATTTTGAATGTTTTGTTTGTAGAAAAGTATATGTATAAGCAATTATTATTTCTATTCTAAAACTTTAATTACATATCTCGTTTGGAATTTCAACGTTACTGCCTTTAGGGCGGTTTGTACTAAGGCACGTTTCACAGTTTAGTGGGTTCTGTAAGAGTGATTTTTGTTAGAACAAAAGTTCCTAAACATCCAAACACCAAATGTGCAGCAATTTTTCAACGTGTCAGGTTATCTCTCTCGCAACATTTTTCTTGAGAAGATATGTTGCGTGTAAATAACAATGCAAAACCCAAATTACACCCAAAAATAAAACTTATTTGTGGTTTAACTTAAAAAAAACAACCTTGAGTTTAAAAAAATCGTTACAAAATGTATGTTATAACTGAGACTACATAATTAGGATCTACAATATTAAAGCACAGCAATAAAAAAAATTCCTGGAAAATTTTAGGAGAAAAACACTAAAAAGTTAAAAAATGGGCGAAACACTTTACACGTACTCTCCCATACTTGAGATATTGTTACTTAGCGTATTTCCAAAAGTATATTAAGTACAACGCTCTGACGTACAACAACTGTTAAGGTCACACTGCAAAGAAAACGTAGGCCGCAGAGCAGGCATAGACCCGATTGAGCGGTCCCCAATTAAGCGGGCCCGATTGAACGGTCCCCGACTCGGCGGTGACCCAACTGAGTTGTGACCCAGTTGAGCGGTGACTCGATTGAGCATTCTCCGATTGGGCGTGACTTTATTGACCGATGACCCGATTAAGCGGTCATTGAATAATAAAATATATAGAAATGAAGCTGTTTATATCTAGATGATTGAAATATGCAATATTTAATTTCCGTTTGTGGTTTCTTTTTAAAACTATCACACCTAATAAAGTTTCGTTGACACGAGCACTCCGAATTTGATTTTTTTTAAATTTTTTTTAAAGAATCATTAGGCCGTGCGTGAGCACGACTCCATGATTCCCATCCCACTCCCTTACCCGGGCTCAGCACACTAAGTGCTGTACACCGGTCTAACATGCCCCACCCCTGAAAGACATGCAACCCAACATACACACCACACACAACATCCATGGTCACGCCGGATATAACTTATTCAGAAAAATTTCCGACGAGCAGAGAACTCGAACCTACTGCCGTTGAGAGTCTAGTTTCAAAGCTTGGGACTTTAACCACTAGACCACTCGCTGGCCCCCGAATTTGATTAAAATACACTTCTTCGTTTCTATTTTTTGTGTATTATTTAGTCCGTTTAATCGGGTCACCGCTCAATTAGGTTACCCTCCAATCGGGTCACAGCTCAATTGATTTACCGTCCAGTCGGGGACCGCTCAATCGCAGACCGCTTAATCGGGTCACCGCTCAATTGGGTCACCGCCGAGTTGGGGACCGCTCAATTGGCGCGAAACAGCAGAGTATACTAGTGAACAAAGAAATGCCTGGGGCAGTAGCCGCGTGTCTGACTTTCAACCGAATTTTTTTGAGAAGGGAACTGTTGTTTTTTTAATTTTCAGGAAAAGGCAAATCATCAGCAAAAAATTGGACGGGAGGGGGAAATTAACCCCCTACATATTGCTGAATCTAGAATAAAGTTGTAAAGCTTATTCTACTATAACTCATGAACAATTTCGCTGAAACAAACATATTTCATCGTCCTCCGTTTATTAAATAAAAGGGCATGCATTTTCGATTTTCATAAATTCCTAGAAGGCGTCACGGATAAATTAGCGGACTGGGATACGAACCAAATTGTAGCTCATCCCTAGCTCTATAAAAAATCGTGTGGCCAGTTTTTGACTAATTTTTTTGAAAATTTTGAAAACATTTTCACTTCACTTTTTATATTTGTACAAAAATTCCTTTACATTGTAACATTCTGTTGTAACATCACATTTCATATAAATCTGTCAACTCGTTTGGGAATAATAAGGCGTTAAAGTTACAATATTCAAAAATATCTAGCGATCGTTATTTTCAAGCTAGATTGTTCGGAAAACAAATTTTTGATTTGTTTTAACGCTCTCTATCATATTCTGTTCTTACATTTGTCAAATTCCGTTTTCAATCAAACTTATACGAAAAAAACATATCTAAATTCCTCTTACGTACAGTTCCGAATTGTAAATCTGAAAAAGCAATCGGGGTAAGTTACGCAAACTGCCTGCGTTGGAATCGTGTTTATTTTGCATAAAAAATCTTATCAGCTAAATTGCAAACTATTAATTTGTTATATTTGCTAGTTCGATTCGTAAAATAATTCAATCAAATTTCCTGCCTGGCAACAAATTTTTGCCATGTTTAGCCCGGTCAATAAGAAACTTCTAGGATAGGAGGCGGTCTTTTGCAAGTTATTTATCTCTACCGTTTTTTCAAATAAATTTTGTTTTATGTTCAGAAATTCGTGGTTCCACCAAATTACCAAATACTTTATAATCATTTCCGCCTGAAACTGTTTTGAATTTCCTCATTGGGTTTTTTTCAAGAGGTTATTTTCCGGGGTCTTTTGCCTTTTGTTTAATGATCGTTTTCATATTAGCACCAAAATTTACGACGAAGAAACAAACTGGAAAAAACGCACAGCAAAAATATAGATGAGGAATTGTTTTTGAGAAGAAATTATTTTTTTTTGCTGTCCACATTCCCATACTTTCAATGTGGTAATGCATAGTGATAGCGAAAAAAAAATTGTTTATACTGATGACTTTTGTGTATTTGTATGAACGCTCGTGAATGCGGTTGTGCGTCCGTACACCATTTGTGCGTGTGGGTGTATGTGCAAAGTGTTTCCAATAAAAAAAAATTTTTTGAAAGCGCGTGGTCTACCAATGCAGCGGATCCGGGTTCGATCCCCGGCCCGGTCGTTCTCCCTCGCAAAGCAACGGGAAACCAGCGAGGTGGATTTTTCCCCAGGAAAAACCTCTCTGGAGAAGAAGTGCATGCACTTCCTGTGGTTCGAAACCCACGTTAAACTGTAGGTCCCCTATGTCTGTCTGTGCAAAATATCTATCGCCGCGCACCAAACACAGACATAGGAGAGAGGTAGCCAACGCCCTGAATAGGGTATGGCACTGTAAGAAGATGGATAGTGCTAGGGACCTTATGGGCGTTCCGAGTCTAAACAAGCGTTGAAGCGTCACAAACTGTCTACGTAGTTTTAAAATAGCAGTTGTAGCGAAAACGTTATGAAATAAAATAAATAAAGTTTGTAGTTGGGAAAGTTCAAAAGAAGTACGTATTTTATGAATGTGTTTTCTAGTGTTTTTTCGGTTGATTTGTTTTTTGAAATTTTATTTGAACTGCCCCTTTACATAAAAGAAGAAATGACTATTTAATTTTACCTGTTTTTCTTAGTTTAAAGTTCACTCAGTGTTTGGATTTAAAATCTTTAAATTGAAACATACATACATAATACCAAAAGCAGAGAATCAAATACCAACAGTATAAAAATCCGACTGAAAATAAATACAACCTCCACATGCTGAAACATTTTGTACTGGGGTGAGAGATAGAGATAATGTTATTCAAATATTAGCGTGGGAGTGCGATAAACGATTCTAAGTTATTCCAGCTGAAATGCTTACAATAGGATTATTCACACACAAATACCTGCCTCAGTCAACAATAGAAAAATTTGGATTTATTTTTTTACCGCCTGTTCTCTTTCCAGTGCACATTTTACCTGATGCACTACTCCTATATGAATTATTGTGAAAAGTCATGCTTACTTTACAGAACGTTGGATTTAAGTGCAGATGAGTGTCAGATTTAGTAAATTTTTGATGTATCTTTTTTTTTGCTGAATTTAAAGTTTTTAAAAATTCATATCTTTAGAACCGCCAATAGAATACATTGTTACGTCATTTCGAGAAGTGTTATTTTTCATACCAAAAATAAATAAAAAATAAGAAGTGTTATTAATTACTGTTGCATAGAACCTTAAGGCTTGAAGTAATTCTCACGCTCTCATTTTCTCAAGACATAGACAGAGGTAAATCAAAATTTCACTTCAGGTTTTCGCACTAAACTTTCATGAATTTAAGGGCAAGGAGGTTTGAATCTCATAAATAAATTTGGATTTTATTTTAATTTTCAATGAAATTTCTTACAATGGCAATAAGTTCAAGGAAAAGGAAAGTGATCCATAATTAAAACGAAAAGTCAGCCCAAAGTCGGACCAAAGTAGATGTTGGAAAGCCTCGAGCAGATCAATTACATTATAGCTGTCGCTTTAGGCCCACATATCACTATCAATCACATTCTCCTGATACAGTGCTGCTACTGTAAGTTTATAATAGTTTTTTTTAATACTGAGACATTATTTTTGCATTCTTAAAAATGGCAACAAAAAAAAATAACTGGCGCTTGAATATTAATGTTTTTTTACATTTTTTACATTTCCCCTGTTTGTGGAATTTTGGTTTTTTATGGAAAATACATGGTGTAATCCACGAAGCTTCAACACCCTGTATATATTAACTTTTATATTTAAAAATATCGTGAGAGTGGTATCTAAACAATTACGTAACTAATAAAGTTCAATATTAATCAACTATTACTAATCGAACTTTATCACATCATTGAAGAAATCTCACCGTTCAAACTTCGCAACGTTGCAATAATATCGAATGTTATTGTTGTAAAGTCATTATCAGACAGGAAATTTGACAGATCGCTAAATAATTGAGCTGTCGTTCTACGCAGGGCTTTGACTTGGTGCCTCGAGCTTTGACAAGCAATGCATCTTACTAAGTGATGAGTAAATTTAATCGATGCAAGTTAATTTATTTTGGCGTTCTGTTAATGATTTTTTAAGTCCCGAGGGTATATAGGGCACATGTCATTGCACGCTTACTAAAAAAATAAGCACTGCACCGTGACGTTTCAAGGATCATCTGTAGCTGATTGCACCTGATTTTTTTGTGATATATATTCGTCCACTGCTAAAATTTTAAGCATGTAGAAATTCAAGTTTATTTTCCTAGTAGAAAAATTAGGAAATTAATTCCAGAGCAATATTAGCGATAAGATGGGAGAGTAGAACTGATTTCTTTGCACTTTCAAAGGCAAAACTGTTCGAAAAAAAAAAAAATGTGAATTGATGGTGGCAAGAAATTGATAAACTCGTTTTTACCACCAACCTGACATATTTGCGATTACACAACTAAACTAAAGCATGCTTTTGAAATTGCTGACGGGCATGCAGGAACCTAGAAGTTTTTTTTAAATGCTCTGCTATCTCCCAATAGCTCCCACTATCTCTGATTAGTCCCTGCTATCTCCCGCTTTCTCCTATTAGCTTCTACTAGCCCCTACTACCTCCTACCAAACCCCACTACTTCCTCCTATTTCCCACAAGCTCCCAATTAATACCTTCCACTACTTCTTCTGGTTACCTCCTATAAACTTTGCCTCCCACTTGCTTCCGCGAAATCCCACGATTTCCCACTAGCTCTCATTCACTCCCACGTCTCCCACTAGCCGCTTACTATCTCCAACTAGCGATTACTAGCTCCCATTATCTTCTAATTCCTACTGCTTTCCCCTATTTCATACTTGCACCTAATTAATGACTTCCACTAACTCCCATAAACTTTCGATACCTCTCACTAGCTTCTACTACCCTCCTACTATCCTCCTATTTTTTACTAGCTTTCACCTTCCACTATCTCCTACTAGCTCCCTACTACCTACAATTACTTCTACTATCTCCCACTAGCCTTCACTAGCTGTAACTATTTCCACCATTAACCAACTCATACTACTTCCCCTTATTTCCCATACCACTAGCTCCTAATTAACGCCTTTCACTACTTCCCGCTACCTCCCATTAACTCTCACTAACTCCTACTATTTCCCACTAGCTCTCTAGCTCTCCTACCTTTCATTAACTTTCACCATCTTCCACTATCTCTTTACGATCCTATATTATATTCCACTAGCTCTTACTCGGTCCCAGTATCTCCCACTAACTCCTAATACTCCTTTTGTTTCTTATACCTCCCATTAGGTCGTACTGCATCCTATCAGCCCCCACCGACTCCTACTATTTCCCACTATTCCACATTAGCTGCCAATCAATGTATTTTACTAGCTCTAACGGCCTCTCACTAACTCCTACTACTTTCCAATATTTCCAACTTGCTCCTAATCTTCCACTAGCTGTCACTATCTCCCACCAACACCCACTAGCTCTACCTTCTGATACTATGTTCTAATCACTCTCACTAGCTATATCTGAAACAATGTCTGTCTGTATATATGTCGATGTGTGCCACACGAAATCTCAGGAAATACGGATTATCCCGGTGTAACAAAAATGGAAAAATAGAATAGAAACGAAAAATATATCCTTTTTTGGGCATCAATTTTGTCTCATATGGAATTTTATAACTATACATGCAAGCCAGATTGTTTATGAAACAAATAGAAGAGTTTTTTTTCTGGATGTTTTGGCTTTACCTGCTTATTTCAAAATATATTTGAAACAGTAGAATTGGACAAAATAAAAAATTTCCAAAATTTTGGAAGATAAAAAAATATTTTCAAAAATCTTTTTTATTTGTCAGCTGACGAAATTAAGTATGTACACACTATGATTAAATTTTTTCTCTTCCCCTTTGAATTTTTGAAATGAGTACCTTTTGATTGAATATGTGCAAAATCGTTGAGCATAATGAAATGTTTATGTAGGACAGTAAAATAATTTTTTTATGTGGAGAAAAGGGAAGCTCTCTGCTCATCTGCCCGATATTTGCCCAACCAATTTTGTTATCTTGTCTGTGGTCTTTTATTCCATACTTTCTTTACGCGAATAGTAGATTTCAGTGCTAGTAACTTGTTTGCCTTAATTAAGCCATCCAAGGCTACGCATTTTTACATGCGTTTCGCGACTACGCAAGTTCTGGGAAATGTGACAATGTGCTTACATAATTGAGCAGGTTACGAATATTCTGATCTTACGGTAACTGTTAAGACTACGACATAAAAGTTTGAGTAAGTCCAAGTGAAGTATTTCGGTCAAATTTGAGTGGCATCTTCGTGTTTATTTGAATCAAAGCCTAAACACAGTATTGAGCTCGCTAAACGTAATGTTCTAGAAAAGGAAAGTCTGGCGAATCAGCTGGCCTTGTTTGTATTCCAGCAGGATAATCAGTTAAAAATATATCTTAACTGAAACTTATGTTATAGCTGCCAAATACGAGTCAATATATCATGATTTATAAGTTCTAGCTGTACTTCGTTAAAGTTCATATTGAGTATGAACAAAATATTTATTACTTCAACATTATTCATTTATTTTAACCTTATTACTTTTGATAATGGCGTGTAAACACGTCGATATATATATGTATAAGGTGAAAATAAGTATTGTTGCACACTTAAAGCATTTTATTCATACTCAATATATCTTGGCCTAGTTTTCTACAATACGCTTGATCACTTAATAATCGGTCAGAAAATCATTTACAGACTAGATCACAGAAAAATTTATTTATGCAGTATTAAAAACATATAAAGTCATTCAAAATTGCTAAAAATATTTAAACGTGCTTTTTCTGTCTTTTTCATACATTTTAAAAGATTTTGTGTCGAGTGTACCTCTGAATTTCGCTGTGCGTGTATTTAATTGTAAAATGAAACATCTCATGTTGTACGTTGCTTCCCTAATGTGCGCTTTGACATAATCATAACACTCTCTGCTCACCTTCTCGATAGACTTGGTTAAACTCATTTAATATATCAGTATACATACTGAATAATCAAATACAATGCAATATCTGACGCTATTATGCTCAAAGTTCTAATACAAATTGGATTTATGCAATGTGTAGTAACTGCTTTCGCATTATTATTCATATTATACCTTTACATAATGGTGAACTGAATAATCAATATACACGAAACTGATTATTAAGAGCAGAAATTTCATGTTTAAACCGAGGGCGTTCAATATCGTACGCGCTCTAATGCCTTTGTTTCGTTGCTTACAATGCTAAAGAAAGTCATTTATATTTTGGTGAAAAATTAGCACAAAAGTAGTGGGGGTTTGTTTGTATATATCATGTAAGTTTGTAATTTATGTTTGATATAAAAATTCTCCATCCAGAACTACACGTTTACAAAAGTTATACTCTATTTCAAATTTATTTATTACCTCCTGCTGCTATTTCTTGTGACGAAAACCGATTTTCAAGTAGGGCCATGTATAATCTTTTGCTAGAGGGGTAGAGATAAAATTAGAATAGATAGATTGAATAACGTATATTCAGGAAGTTTTATTAATATTGAATAACGCATGGTGTCTATTTTCCGTTGACACGCAACGTACGGTACAGAAACGGTTAGCCTAAGAAGATTTTCAAATAAATTCATAGCAAATTCTAATTATTTAAGCACACTCTCAGTTTTCTCAATATTGTCGTATATTGCTATAAAGTTAGATTCTATATTATCTTTTAAAACATACAAAATGATCAGCAGCGTTTAAGTGAGGCGATCTTGCTGGCCATTGGCTTCTAGCAAAAGAATCAATTCCAGAATTACTTAAAATTTGTTTTGCAGCATTTTCACGATATCATGAGGCGTTATCATTAAGATAACAAACTTCCGACCCATCAATAATATTGTATGGGTCTGCCTAAAACGGGGTAACATTTTGTTGCAAAACTTTTTTTCCAATTCCATCAGACTGTATGTAAAGCCAATGGAAAACATTTAAATACTAATACGTTTCTTGTTCCGTATTCTTGGATATACTTTTGAAACTATTAATTTATTTCTAATGCAAACCGTTGTTGATTTTTGTATTCATATATGTTACGCCTAAACATCGAAATCGCTCAGTAAGCGCTATACTGCGCTGTCGATGCATTTTAACGGCCATAAATTTTTAAATATCCTATCAGTCTTCGCACTGTGTGTACATGGTTCCGCACTAATAACTTGCGCCCTTACGAGCGCAGCCATTCCAATAACAACATCCCAGAGAGCATAACTAATAGTATGCCATGCATACAATAAAAAATTAATAAACAGGTCCGTCGTGGCCTTTTTTTCGCTCACTGAACGATTTCTATGTTTGGGCGTAAAATATGTAGCCAGTGGCGTAGCTGAAATCTATGAGGCCCCCTCGCAAGATTACTTTTTTGGGGCCCTTTATTAACTAAAGGTAATTAATTACGCTTACTTTTACTATTGAAAACGATGACTTCGACGAACATTTTCCTTAGCGAAGTCGTCAATTATTTTATCCAGATCCAGTTTCCTTGCTGCCTGTTGCTCAATGCTTAATATGGCTAAGGCAGACAAGCGCTCCTGTGCCATTGAATTTGTTACATAAGTTTTAATAATTTTTAATTTAGAAAATGTTCGTTCCGCGGTTGCAACAGTCACAGGTATAGTTATAAATAATTTTAAAGCAATCAATACATCCGGAATGCTTGATAATAATGATTTGTGTTTTTTTATTAAAAATTGTGCGAATTCGATGACCGAAAACTTTTCTATTTCTGCGATTTCTTTTCTTAAGATATGTTTTAGTGATATTAGCTGTCGAGGAAAATCTGATGAGATGTCTTCAGGATATTGAGTAAAAAGATTGTTTGCGACTACATAGAGCTCATCCTCGTCCATTTCAAATAGTATCATTGGAAACAAACAATTAAACCGCTGCACAACTTCCTTTATACCACAGAATCTGTCAATCATTTGCCTTATGAGTATATCCAGGTTTGAATAAAACACGTTGACTTTAAAAAATAGTTCGGGATCTGTCAACCGTTCATCTTTAGAATGTTCATCAAAACATTTTTTCGCTAGTTTTGGTATTTCCTTTTTAAATTCGGCTTTCATGCCCCACTTTTCTACCAATGTTGATGCCTCCTTTTTAATTTCAGCAAAGTTCTGCCTCATTTGTGTAAATATTTCTTCCGCATCTTTCAGCATTTTTGCAGCATACGATAGATCGACTTTAGGGGATTGTAGTGTTTTTGAAATCAAATCGGTAGTTTCCAAAATTTTAGATTGTACGACCGTTAAAAGTGCGAATTCATAAGTTTCCATATATTTCCGCAATGAACCCGCTTCTCCCCGCTCTTCAGCTTTTGACGATGTTAAAATTATTTTTGCCAAAGTTTTTAGTACTGAAGAGAAGTTATATCGAACGGCAAAAAGTGCATCGTGTCTAGAAGACCACCTAGTCGGACACAGTCTCTTCAATGTTGGTGCCAATCTACAGTCGCTTTGTAAAACTTGCATTAGTAGATCCCATCGCTTAATACTTCCGCTGAAAAATACATACAGTTTCTCTATGTAGTCGTAAAACTTTCTAACGGCTGGCACATTTTTTTCGGAATCGTTAAGCACTAAATTGAGATTATGTGTGGCGCAATGTACGTAAATAGCATTATTTTCAATATCCCGAATACTTTTCTGCACTCCCGAATAAACACCACTCATTACACTTGCCCCGTCATATCCTTGTCCTCTGCAATGTTTAAATGAAAGTGAATGTCCTTCAATTGTTTTAACTATTTCCTCTTCTAAACCACTAGCACTCTGATCCGATACCCGAATAAAACCTAAAAAACTCTCGGTAACTGTTAATTCCACTGGCAACTCATTCGAATCATACAGTATAGAAACATATCGTATGATGAAACTTAACTGGTCGTGTTTACTAATATCTTGAGTAGTGTCTAATATTATTGAGTAGAAGGTAGCTTGTTTAATATTCGAAATAATTTAATTCAATAGATTTTTAGACAGAAGAGTAAGAAGTTCATTTTGAATTTGCGGGCTCAAATAGTTGACTTTAAGTTTATTATTTTTATCAATAAGTTTCGATAAAACACTGTCATATTTTGCTAAAAGTTCAATAATAGCGAAAAAATTGCCGCTTTGTAGTTCTCCTAGTTTTTCACGATGTCCACGAAAAGCTAAATTACACGAAGTTAATGTAATCGTCACATCAATTATTCTTTTCAAAACTTCCTTCCAAAAATTAACTTTTTGTTTCCATAGATTAGTCAGAAGCACATCAACTGTGGAATCGTTTTCCCAAGAGTCGTAGACAATACAAGCCTGCAGATGGCTCTGCGAAAGTTCATGAACTTTTATTTTTTTTGCAAGCCCTTGCCAATCGTTCAATCCGTCGATCCAAGCTTGGGAACAATGTTTTCGGTCAGCAAATAGCCAACACGGTTGACAGTATGCACAGTTTAATTTCATTGAGTAACAAAGCCAAATCCGCGGAATTATCTGTCCAGCTGCACTTTTTTGTATGTAATAAGTGGCAGAAAAACTTCTGTTTTTCTCATCTTTTCGAAAAGGACCTTTAGGTTTGCATGGTCCAATTTTTACAATACTTCGCTTTAAGTCGAAATTCAAAATATTCTTAGGATAATAACCACGATTTGTTGGATACGGATCGTTCAGATCAGGTAGTTTATCTGCAATAGTCTCCTCCAAAACATCTTCACATTGAGTATCTTTCGTTACGTTTAAGGTATCAATATTTGAATCTTTAGTTTCATCTACATTAGTTAAACTAACGTCAGATTGAGTTTTCTCGAAAGATGTCGATGCATCGCTGTCCTTTGACGTTCCTGGTTTTTCAGAATCGTGTACTGACGCAAAACATCGATGTTATTTTGAGGTTCTTTTTAGCAATTCCTTTTTTTTTTGCTTTTTGAAGCTTTCGTTTTTGAGCACCACTTGCATAAAACCTCTTTCCTGCACTGGACATATTGCAGATTCACGAAAAACAATTAAAAATTAAAAACTACCCGCAATATTTACTAAATTCTTTTTCTTTTCATACAACTATTAACAATCACACATCTACACGATTTCTTACAGACTGAGGGCCCTACATTTAGTTAACATGCAGTTAGACTAAACAAGTTAAATGTTAAATAAAGACCCTTCAAATTTCTGATTTCTGAAGTTATGTTTAATAACATAGATGCGATTTATTGCTGTGACCTATAACTGAAACAAAACAAAAATATGGGTGTTGAGAACACTAAAGCTTTGTTTGGACTGACTGTTTTATGTTGTTTTCGATAACACAACCTGGTGATTTCTTAGAATGTGTAACACTCAAATTTCAAGTTGTCTATATCGGTATTCTATGCATTTCTACTTTAAAGGCACTGATAATTTTAAAGAGGTCCTAATTTTACAATTACTTTATCTCGGCCGCTGCGTAAATTAGGGGCCCCCTTGGCTCGGGGCCCCCCGCAATGCGGGGTCTGCGGGGCCTTCCGCTACGCCACTGTATGTAGCTATTATGGGCTTCAGGAGACGCAAAAAAGGGTTTTTGATTATTTGTACGGGGAGGTATCCAAATTTTTTCCATATCTCTTGAATATCTAATCCTATTTGAAAACATCGTCAGAGGTGTAGTAAAAATATATTAAAAAACAACATTTTTAAGGAATGGCCAACGTGGAGGCGAATAAATTATTTAAATGCGTTTTTAAACAAATGGCATGCTTTCTTGGAGATGTTTTCTTAAAACGGTTAGGAAAACCGACGTGAAAAACGAAATTATTAGCTGATGGTGATGACTATTGGGGTAAATTAGACCATTCCAAAACAGTTTAGAAGACAGAAAATAAAAACTTAAAAATGAACGAAGCACTTTGCGTGGACTTTCCTATACTTTAGAATGTGTTACTTCTAATATTTAAAAAGTATATTCGTATCAACGTTTAATGGGTCGTAAACTGATTTTAGATCGCATTACTTCTAGCTCTCTATGGGAACGAGCCAAAGATCAAACGACAGAAACATCTGGCACATCAACTAGTAGCATGGTCAGCTGCAAACCGTACTGTAGCAAAACGGTTTTTAAACTTTTTTTGTGCAAAATATTGGATTTTTCGGTAAACGATGTTTTTAAGCTAAAGTAAACAGGCGACTAAAAAGAAAATTCCCCATCCAAAAATTGGATGAAAGTGGGGAAATTAATCCCCCTTGATATGGTTGCACTTACAAAGTTTGAAATCTTATTCTACTATCACTCATGAGCAATTCACTTAAACAGAGACGATAAATCGTCTTGTATTAAATACAGGGCGTGAATTTTAAATTTTAAAAAACCACAGAGAAATTAGCGGTTGCGGCACTTTAATCAGATTGAGGACAGTTTTTGTTTAGTATTGGTTTGAAAATTTCCTAAACGTTCAAAATTCTGTGCATAGTAATGTTGTGTCTCGGTCGAAAATGTGTCTCTGTACTTTTTAGGGCTATTACGATACCAAATCTATCAACTCGTTTTTGAGTAATAAGGTGTTAAAGTCAAACTTTTCAAAAAATCGTAGCGGCCGCTATTTTGAAGCTAGGAGTTCAAAAGTAATCGTTGAATTTTCCCTAAGGTCTTCTATCAGATTCCATTTATAATTCCGCAAAAATAATTTCTGATGTAAAAGTTTAAAAAAACATGCCTGTAGGTCCAAAATCTGCATTTCTGTCAAGATCTCCAAATCGAAAATATTTTTGAAATTAATGAATATACTGAAAGTTAAAATAACAAAGAATAAAATGGAACAATCGTAGGAGAAAAAGTTCAGCTTAAACAGTTGCTGGAAGAAAGAAATCCAGGAAAAACCACTCCAGAATGAAACATTTCCAATATAACATTCCAGAAACGCAAAGAACTGCGCCCCTGAAAATTTTTCTGAAATACATTTTCAAGAATTGGCTCTGGAATGCTAAGGCAAAAGCAACAATAAAGAAAACGCCTTTTATCAAAGGCCCCGTAAAACATAAAATGAAAAGGTCGAAAAATTGTCTTCAAAGAGGAAATGCACCGGAATAATCTTTAAAGAAAACAGATTCGAATGGTTCGGTTAAAAGTTTCTGGTAGCAAAAAGAAATAAGTTTGTAGAAAACTAGTAATATACCGAGTGTTACTAAAATAGCTTTCATAAGTTTAACGTTGAGTTCCCTAGTCGCAAATAAGAAAAAAAATCCACATAAACGTATCTCCGGAAACAGTGGCGGTTCCAAGATTTAATAAAGAGAGGAGGGGGTTACAGTCCGCAGACGAATTTTAAATATCAAAATTCACGTTGTAAATAATGAACCACAGTAACACATAAAAAATCGAAAACAAAGCAGAATCAATAGCCCACAGAAAGCTGACATGACAGGCAGGCCGGGAGATTGGCGCAGTAGTTAACAACGCTGCTGCCACGCTTTCGGACACGGGTTCGAAACGTGGGCCATGTGAGTTAAGAATCCGTTAGGATTTGAGGTTGGGGTAAGGGGTAGAGCCTCTCTAACTGTCTCACCATAATACGACCGACGCCGGCTCCTTGCAACTCTACTCAGTTTATGTATTGTTTTCGGTATTTATTTATTTTTGCTGTCACCGCTGTTGCTGTAATTTGGTTATTTATGGTTTACTAACGATAAATTCTAAGTTCCAATAAAATTTGCCTTCTGTAGCTCAGACAAGACAGAAATGCTTTGTAGTTGTTAAGACTGGACGTTTCAAATAACAATGAAGGTCGACGTTGGAACAAATAAACAGTATTATTTCCTCAGTATACTATAATAAAATTTAAAAAAGTCAGCATGTTTCAATTGTTAAATTTTCGTTTGTTTTTTAGAAGTAAGAAATAATATTGCCCTAATGCCACTGCATTGCAAATTTACATTACAAGCGATTTTAAAAATTTTAAAATAAATACAGCATCTCGGGCCTACGGTGCTGCTATAAGATGAAATTAATTGAGTTGATTCTGTTTATCGTATATTGACGATTTACGCCATGTTTTAAAATAGGCTAAGAAATTAAAACCATAAAAAACTAACAAACTGCTGCGTCTGCTGTGGATAATGAAAACCAAATTTCTTTTTTTTTTATTGTTGCTTACCTCTTGACGGGTGTAGCATATCTCGTCACCTGCTATCCTATGTAGTGCTGAAAGTGGCACCAGACAGTGGAGAGCTACAGCTTTTCGTGGACTCCGAACCACGGAAGTGGTCCGGGCGAAGTGGTTCGTTGGTTTTTATGGTATGCTTTTATTTTGTGTGCAGGAAGTTCTAATTTCGGTTGTTTTCTATAGGCCTCGAAGGTGTACGTGACGTCGATGAGTCATAACTTGCGTAATTACTTTTACAATTAACAAATAAGGGTATAAAATTAATTGTACATAAACTGTTTTACATTTCAAATTCTGTAATACAGTTATTTAGATAATATTAGTATATTTGTGTGAACACATAGGGATCTGGGTATAGCATATTTAATCTCGTGTGCAGTTGTACTGTTTCAATATTATATGCCTTTAATAGTAGAAACCTGAAGGTTCTGTAATGTAATTACAAAACAAGTATGTTTGTGGTATCAAAAACAAAAAAAAAACTTACATGTTCAGAAGTATAGAAAGTTTTGCGTTTTTTATGTCAATTATTTTTAATGCACTATTTGGAAATAGAAAAATCGATCGTGTAAAGCTAGTTTTATCGCTTTACTGCCTTTAATTGCTTAAAAATTTACTGCACCTTGATTACCATTTGTGTGACGAAACTGTTTGCATGTGGATATGTAATTGGATTTTAATTACGCTTTGGTCTAATAGCTCTTAGTGTGGTCGAAGGCATCTATAATATTCTTTTAGAAAGAATATAACTTTTTTCGCCTCTAGATTTGTAGATTCCCCGCTGCGCTTTGTCGATTTATTAGAGTGAAGATTTTGCAATTATAATTGTCCATTATCATGCGACTGTTGAGGAATACTTCGTAATTTGTGTATATTGTTGGCATATAATGAAAGCACGTACACCAACAAAAAGAAGAAAAAAATAGTACAACGGAATGCTGTAGTATGTGAACCAATTAAAAAAGAAAGTAAATTAGGATCTGTGTGGGTATAATAAAATTTCCCAATTGCTCAACCTAGTTACACTAGTAGGTAGTCATACTTGAATTTGTAAATGAAGCGGTTTTGATTTAATTACATTATTTCCCCTTATATTTTAATTAATTGTCTGCTGTAATGTTGTGCAATTACATTTAATAATGAAGTTTAGTCAGCGGCGTCCAGTAGAAAAAAAACAACCATTTTCATATTATTTCGTAGCATTTTGGTATAATTCAAGGAAATATTTCGTTATGAATTCATGAATAATAAATCAAGCTGGTATTTAATTAAAAGTCCTTGTGTAAATTAATTTAAATCCTTACACTCATTAAACCACCTTTACTTACTCATTATTAGATGTTGTACATGCATATTTTTACCTGAGATCGTTCATTATCGCGTTCATATTCCCAGAAATTACGACAAAGCCGCCCACATATATTATATTCTTTTCTATGCTTTGTTATTAATATTATTTTTCATCGACCAGACAAAAAGTTGTACACTAAAATTACAAAGATTTAAAGATAATAAATGTCCTGTCGGCAAATAAAATTTCAAACCCGAGCGCAAATTCCGAAAATCTTTACAACACCTGCTGTTCCAAAATTAAGTGTATGTAGGATACAAAAAAATATACCTAAAATTTGCCCTTGAGACTTTTTGTTTCGTCTGTACCAGATTTACTTTATGGTGTACGATTCTGACTTACTCGGCCATATTCTTCACCTTCTAACGTCTGAATTGTCCTTGAATCCCGGGAATGTAACTTGAAAGCAAGTTGGGATGAACGTAGCAGGTATTAAACCCTGCAAACCCGGTGGTCTTAGATGATAATTGATCAACAAAGTTACATAAACGAGCGACAATAAACCTTATTAACTTTACGAATATGGCCATAAAGTTGTAAATTTTTTACTGGCCCATAAGTTATATGGGTAGAATTTTAGTTTATGTTATCCTGCGGTATTTATTTCGGTTTCCGAAATTGTATATCTCCAATGAAATTCGTCTCCAGTATTACCGAAGAAGTAGAAGCAGCACTGGCGGTGTGGAATTCATATTTATGATTTTCAGATTGTTGTTCTGCAGTTTTGTGATTTACGACGTTTCAGATGCTGCTTCGTTATTCATGTGTAAATAAGATATACACGGATTATTTATTAGAAACCACTGACATAAAATCAGTAAGCTTATAGCACATATTTCTACCATCAGAAGCCAAATAATGCCTGATTTACACTGTAACACCAATTCTTGCTTGGCTCTTCTTCCATCAACAGCTATACATTTATAATGTATCAATTGAGGGTGTGTCGTAAAGAACATAAAACAGGAGCATATAGATAATATTGGAAACAATAGGAAGATACATTTTTCTACATGAATCAGGAAACAAAACTTCCGAAGAACTACAATTTTTCGGCTCGCGAATATAATCAAAAACATTTACAACTTTACACAAGGTGAGCTGGGTAGTTTGATTACTCTACTAGCTCTGTCACTTATTTAAAAATAATAAATAAAATAAAAATAATACGCGTAGAAGAGTTTAGAAGTTGCCCACCAGCACTCTCAGTTGGAAGGTAAGGCGGTAATGAGCAATGCGAGTACTGTTATATAGTTAAAAAGTTAGAATCAACATATAAATATTTCGTTTATGATGTGTTTTTGTATGTGGCGACCAGTAAACAGTAAAAGACGCAGAAAACAAACAAATAATATTTTCTTCTAATTTTTCGTTTTGGTCCGGGCGCCTGTTACAATAAAATGCATATCGTGTGATTTTATTTGAAGCATCATAGGTTTTTTTATTTTTCTTTGTATTTAATAAAATCGGAAGATGCGTTTTCTTCTTGAGTTAAGAATCAAATTTTCAGATGGTGAACTGAAATTTTCGACTTTCTGGGCCATAATCGAAAGCCTCCAAACTAAACAAGGCGGTTTTTGCAGTTATTAGTTATCATAGTAACAATTTGTTTGAAAATTAGCAGAAAACACAAAAAATATTATTTTTTTCCTATGAAGCTGATGTATTTTACCGTTTGGTCTGCGGTCGATTGTTGTACAGTAACATATTTCGTGGGGTTTTAATATAAGCAGCAAGGCAACATTTTGTGTTGTCTGAACATTCTTTATTTAATTGAAATTAAAAAGCATCGGAAGATACAATTTTTCCAAGAATGGAGATTGAAAATTTCTTTTAACTGTAATTTTTGCACTGTCAGTCATCATAAAAAAGACATCTAAACAAAAATAGGCGACTGTTGTAGTTATTACTTACTCTACTAGCTCCACTTCTTTTATGAAAAAATAGTTTAAGACACAAAAAGATGTCTTTCAATAAAGATGGCGTTTTTACGTGGTGGACCGGGTGCTAGCTATAAAAAATGAATTTCTTAGGTTTTTATTTGAAGCATCGTGGGAATATTTAACAGCGGCCGTAGTTCAGTGGTAAGAGCCCGGGCTACCAATGCAGCGGATCCGGGTTCGATCCCCGACCGGGTCGTTCTCCCTCGCAAGGCAACGGGAAACCAGCGAGGTGGATTTTTCCCCAGGAAAACCTCTCTGGAGAAGAAGTGCATGCACTTCCTGTGGTTCGGAGCCCACGTTAAACTGTAGGTCCCCTATGTCTGTATGTGCAAAATATCTATCGCCGTCCACCAAACACAGACATAGGAGAGAGGTAGCCGAGGTAGCCAACGCCGTGCA
Organism: Ctenicera cuprea; assembly: GCA_958336395.1. NCBI lineage: Eukaryota > Metazoa > Arthropoda > Insecta > Coleoptera > Elateridae > Ctenicera > Ctenicera cuprea. The sequence goes on along the minus strand of OY284487.1, from coordinate 14,622,389 downwards.
TAGGGTATGGCATTAGAAGAAGAGGGAATATTTAATTTGTTTAAAGAATGCTTTGATTTTATCAACATTTGAAAAAATAGGAATTTACATATTTTGTATAGATGTAGGATGAAAATTTCAGATAATGTCACGAGTATTTTGGGCTTGGCATAATCGAAAAAGTTCAAACTAAACATAGTCACTTTTGTATGTAAGTAATTAATTCCCTTTCTCTTATTCAGCAAATAATTTTTGCCGTACTTAAAAACAAAAAAAGGTTCTTTTAAAGAAAATTATTTTTATTTTCTGGTTCGGGCGCTTGTTACACGAAAATACAACTCGTATGATTTTATTTGAAACATCATGGGAACATTGAGTTTTTTCTAAACATTTTTCGATTTAAAAAAATTAAAAGGCTGGGAGGGATATATTACTTCCATGAGTTGAAAATTTAAATTTCAGATGATGAACAAAAATTTAATTGTTCGTTACAATACTAATATTTTTTTACAATTAGCAGAAAACACTAGAAATTATTATTTTCCTCCAGATGAGGAAATCTACTATTTGATAACGTATTTAAGCATTATGGCAACATTTGATTTTGTCTAAATATCTTTAGATTTTATAAAATTGGAATCGGAAGATACAGAAATACTTCATTATGTCGGAATATTCTTCAATTTTTATAAAATTGGGAAGAATCAGAATATACATATTTCTTCAAATAGGAACAGAAAATGAACTGAAATGTTTCGACTTGGCGCGGGCGGTCAGAAACAAAAACTTTCAAACTAAACATGGTGATTTTTGAATTATTAGTTATCCTATTAATTTCTATTCCCTTATTCGATTATAGCTTTTACCTTACTCACATAACCAGCAACACAAATAAATTTAATATTTTATTTTAATGACCATGACGAATTTTACAATGTGGTTTGTGCGCTTGTTGTACAAAATTGCATTTCATGGGCTTTTATTTGAAGCATCGTGGGAACGACTTGTTTTGTCCAATCATTTTGCAGTTTTTATAAATTGGAAGTTATATCAAATAGTAAGAAACCATTTTCTCCAAGAACGACTAATTGTAATGTCACAATGTGGACTGAAATATCTATTATTGAGATGTAACTCAAACAAGAAGTTACTTAACAATATTTTGGTAGGTATTAGTAGGGAAATCATAATAATGCCTTAAAAACTGTTTTAAGTGCTTTAAATGTGCTCTATAAAAAAGAAACTGTGCTCTATAAAATGAAAACATGCTTTGAAAATGAAAGTATGCTCTTTAAAAATGAAAATATTCCCTTTAAAAAGTTTTTCCTCAAAAATTTGCAAATATTCCGTAAGAATGAGGAAGTATTATAAACTGAATGAAACATTGTTTGCGTCGCAGTTATATTTATTGATTAGTTTAATGACATTTGATAAAATTGTTTTTTATAAACGGAAAATAATAAACTAAAATAAAACATCTACAACTAAACAGTTCAGGTAAAAGTGGCACGTTATGAGGACGCGTTAAGATCGTTACAGCTTCCCCACGTTACGTGAAAAGTTGGCCCGCTTTGCATTAATACATGCGTTTTATGACCAATTACGAGCCAAACAAAAGGTTTGAACCGAAGTAAAGAAACAAATGCAAGTGTGGTCAAAAATATGCAAAATATACCATAAAAATATGCTTTTGTTCCTATTCCTATAATCCTGAATGTGCAAATATATGCACTTGTGGGTGAAATATGCAAAAATATACCTTAAGAAATAAGGCTCAAAATGCATAGCTTCTCCTGAAATGAATTTATATCTAGTTCATTCATTTAAAAGTCGCGTGAAAAAATATGCCTTAGCATGTTTTTAGTTGCCCTAGTGATTAGTTCCATGTGAATTTTCATATACTTCACAAGAATTGTTGAAATAGCACTTTTCGTTTGCCAAGTTAATGTACTCGCGCTACAGTGCATTTTAATTTGACATGTTGACCTCCTACAAAATGGCCGGCCGGCTTCACTTAACTCATTGTTCAGAAGCTGAAGTCATGTATCTAGTAAAACTGTGCGTTATGTAATATTATATTATTAATACATTAAGATAAATAATTGTTTGGCTATATACTTGTTGGGCGAACAGAAAGGCCTAGCCATGTGGAATACAAATAGGTTGTGTGCTACAATAAATAAATGTCAGTTCTACGTTTAACGGAACAAAAAGCTAACGGTAAATTTCAGTTACAGTTTTCGGTTAGTTACGGTTAAGAAAATTGTTAAAGTCGGTTTTCGTTTCGATTACAATGCAGAAAATTTTTTTTCCGTTTTCGGTTAATTTTCGGTGCACGTCTCTGTTTTTTTCCTATAAGTCTTTGCACAGTTCTTTGACTCTTCGAGACAAAGCAATAGCATTTTCCGAACTCTTTAGATTCACAACAGTACTTTTAAATGCAGTGTTATTGGTGGGGGTAGTCTTCTTCCCAATTTTTTGCTGAAAATTTATCGGATCTCTGTCTTTCACTAATATCAAGAAATTGTTTTCCCGCAATATCAAAATATCGACTCTTTTCTTCATTTTCGGTTTCTAACTACACATGTTTGGCGTTCGGAGTCTAAGCGAGTGTTATGAAAAGTTACGCTGTACCAACACAGTTGACCATAACACGAATATTCTGATCTCGAGGTAACTGTTTGCAAGTTTGATATTATAAAATGTAAAATTATTCGAACTGTATATGACAATCCAGCAAATTAATTGCCAAGTTCTCAATTAATTTTGCAAAATCATTAAAATCAGTTAATTTTTTGTGTATTTATTTATAGCCTCATTGGTATATTCCCTGCATTATTTGAACCACAGCATTTCTAATTTAATGACACATCTGACAGAATGATGTGATTTTGGTAGGACCCACGTTGATGGTCAGGTTAATATTTATAACTTGGCCGCTATATTTAGCAAAAACAAATTATTGAAATTTAGGAGAGGAGTTAGTCAGATCCATTACGATTGGTTGTAATTTTGCAACTAAAGACAAACAATTATTATTTCCCGGGTTAATTTATTTCAGCTGTTCCTTAAATGTTCTATTTTTTAATATTTCTTCTTTATTTTTAGTACGTTTGCTTCTGTTCTATTTTCATATAATAACAATGCAGACTTTACACGGTCAGTTGTCTTTTAGTAACTTCATATCATGACATCAACCAACTGTTTTGGTTGTCTGTATGAGTTTATCAAGATCGGCCAAGCTGTCTAATCTGATTTGACATTTCTGTTGAAGGTAAATCTGTAAACTGAAATAGTCAGGTTTAGTTTTCGTATGTATGTGTTAGTTAAATCGGCAACTCTTCGTCACTCGTTATTGATTGGGTATTACTTGGCATTGATAGTTTAAAAAGTGAAAATCATTGCATGTATATGTGTTTTCTGATACCTGTCTAACTTGTCAATCAGTTAATCATTTGTTGTTGATATTTCAATTAACCAAGGTTTTTAAATTTCTTACTTAGTGGACTTTGATTTGGTACAGGGACTTACATAACCTTTTAAGGGCGGGGAGGGGGAGATCTAACATTAGACTTTATTTTTTCTGTGGCGTTTAAGTCAGGGGAAGTTGCTGGCCATTGAGCTCCATTAAACAATTTATTCCAGGATCTCTTAAAAGTTGCATTCGCACATATCAAGCTTCTGATACGTTAACAACAGTTTGAGGGCCTTGCCGAATAAATCTGGGAACCAAACATAAGGGTGAAATTATAAAATTAACAATTGCCTGTGGTAATTAATTTTGACTTGCAACACAATTTTTTAGATCACTCTGTAGATTGTGGCACAAAAATTAATTCATCTTCCATCTGTTCCATATAATGTTTCTCACAAAAACAATTATGGTTAAAAGTTAGTCATCCTTAAACATTTTTCGATTTGGGTACCACGAGCTTGAATTTTTTGTGCGGATTATCAAGAAGACATGCGTGTATTTTAAGTGTGCCGAACAAGTTTGCCTCTATTTGGTATAAAATAATGATTTATACATCCAAGATTCCTTGCGGTTCGGGATTAATATTATTTAAGCAATGTTCTGAGAATGGCGGCCGTGTAATTATATCCGTCGGTACAGAATACCTGGCTGGATGACTTTTAACGCAATTTCCAAGTGGCATATCTCTGATATGGGTCGAGGGAAATGCCTTTTGTTCGGGGCCTGCCATCATAATGTGGATGTACTCTATAGGGCAACTACATAAAGTTGACTCTTTTCAGATTTATTTGGCCGCAACCATTTAATTTACCAAACGCATGATTTATAATTACTAATGTGGCGCCATAGTGAAAAAAAAATAATTAAAACCTTTTTAGACATATTGGGGAAAAACCTTTCAAATGCACTCCGCTTAGTAATAAATATTCAAAGGAATTTTAAAACTACACATTAGACATTTAAACGGTTTATATTTTGTCCTCGAACGTTTCGGCTACGAGCAGAGGTGTTATGGAAATTATATGCATGTATAAATGTTTCAGGAGCGAAATGGTTATAAAACAAGTTGGGAACGAAACGTTCCAGAACCCCATAATAATATCTCCAGTGTGGTTTTGTAGTCTCTTTTAAACATTTTAGTTGTCACTGGAATTTTCCTACTTTGGTGTTTCAACTGGATGTGATCGCGCTGTATTAGTTCGATGTGAGTTATGCAGAGAGGGATGCAATACCTGTGTTGTTTACCTGTACCGAGCACAGCAAGGGCGATAAAAAGTCGTCTGGTTTAGTGGTCAGGTTCGTTAGACAAGGGTGTACAGTCATATAAATATAAATAATGACAATAATGGGCTTGCAATAAAATCTCGAACACTTTTATTGTTATGAGAAAAAAGGCCGCAATAGAAGTCAGTGTATCTATTTAAGAATTTTTTAAAACTCCTATAAATACAAGCTGCATAATGAGTATTATAACCCGACGTTACAAGAGAATGTAGCTGCTAGCTAAAAATAATGTTGTTAGTAATTTTCCAAAACGAGTGGTTTGTTCTTCACAATTTGCAAGGATGTTGTACTAGTGCACAGAAGTAAAAACATGCAAAAAATCTAAAATAAACATGATTTAATTGTAACTATTGAATATTTTATTACACGGTAACAATATTTAAAGCACTCTAAATGTTTAGAAATAGATCCAAAAGTAGTTGTGTAAAAGTAAACGAATTTTGCTTTTTCTCAATGAGGTACGTTTTGAAATTTTTGGTTAGGATCAAATTAGTTTTTCTACAGAATTTTATCACATTACACGCTTGTCTTCGTATCCATTATACACGAATGAGTCACGCGCTTGGTGGGAGTGGGTGATTTTGAGGTAGATCACTCACCAATGCGAGGTTCCTGGGTTCCATTCCCATAAAATTATTTAAAAAAAATTATGTTTCATCTTTTATTTATGTTTGTATATTCTAAAAACATTTGAATTATGCAATATTCGTACCTATTTTGAAATATATAAATTATGAGCCTAAATATGCAGTCTTGTTTAAATAAATTGTAATGCAGAAAGTAAAAGTGAAACGGCAATTTTTACTTATAATACTACAAATCTGCGTTTTTACATTCTTTTGCATTTTTATAAATTGTCACGTATATTACTGGATTTTTACTTTTCCATGTTTCCAGTAGTATAGCAAAGTATTAATTTCAGTCAATTTTTTTATTTCAATTTTTAAACGAATACATCTCAGGTCTCAAGGAATCAAAAAAACCTTATTTTGGAAAACATCTGTGTATGTGCGTGGGTGCTTTTGTTTCCTTATATCTTTGAAACGATTAGTCCTTAATGGTTTAAACTTGATGGAGAATGAACACTTTGTTGATGGAAAGCAAGCCTTAAAAGATTCGTAATTGGAAGCACGTTACAAAAGGATTAGATGGAAGACGTTTTATCTGAGTGCGATAACGTTTTGTTTTGTGTGTTTTTATGCAACGTATACAGCCACCTACACATGCATACACACGCCCGCGTTTGCACAAACACGCGCGCTCGCAGTCACACACATAATTACATACACACGAGTGTATCATGAAATCACGGCTAAAACAGAATTTTTGTAATCGTTGGACCATAGGATATGCTTACTCCGCAATATGTTGAGATCGACGAAACAGTGCATACTCTGCGTAATGACACACAAAACGACCACTTGACACAACAGCAACCTGGTATTTCGTGTGGCCATATCCGCCACCTTGGATGCAACCGCCACTTGGTCTAGTTGACACAGCAGCCACCTTAGACACAACGATCAACCTGCAGGTGGAGAAAACAGATGTTAGTCACGACAACCACCAATGTTGCTGACGCAACCACCACCAATATTGATGGACATAAAGGCTGCCAATATTGCTTGGTCACAATGGCCACCTTGGACACAATAGCCATATTGGACACAACGATCAGACCTTCAGGTGGAGAAAACAGTCATCTTAGTGACGATAAACACCAATGTTGCTGACGCAACGACTACCAATGTTGCTGGACACAGGGGCTGGCAATATTGCGTGGTCACAATGGCCACCTTGGACACAATAGCCACATTGGACACAACGAATAAACCTTCGCGTGGTCACACCGGCTACCAATTTTGTGGACACAACGGCACCAACGGCCAAGTTGGACACAGCGACCAGTTCTTCAGGTGAACACAACGGTCAACTGGGACACAGCGGTCACCAATGCTGTGGAAACAAAGGTCACCTATGGCACCGTGGACATAACAGCCACAACATTAACTAAACACTGCGGTCACTAATGTTGCCAGTACACAACGGTCACCTTAGACACAATGTTGCTGGACACAACGGCTATCAACGTTGTTTGGACACAGCGGTCACTTTGGACACAACGACCAGACCTTCGGCTGGACACAGCGACTACTAATGTTGTCGATACAACGGTCATCAACGTAGTTTGGACAAAACGGCCATCTTGATCACCACCACTAGACCTTCCTCATGTGGACAACGGCCAACTTGGACACAACGAGCGGACCTTCTGGTGGACATAACGGTCACCAATGCTGTATAAACAACAGCCACCTATGTTGCTGGAATACAGCGGTCACTTTGGATATAACGGGCACACCTTTAATTAAACACAACGGCCGCCAATGTTGCTGGACACAAAGGCCACTAATATTCTTTGACGCAAAGGCCACTTTAAATATAACAGCCACACCTTTAGCTGGACGCAATGGTCAACTATGTCTGATGGACATATCGGGTACCAACACTGGTCTCAGCCGGTATCCTAGAAACAACGGCTTTTTGGGGCGTAACGGCCACATCATTAGCTAGACAACATCCACCTTGGACACAACCATGACGCAACCACGACATGACAAACGACGCTCTTCTCAAAGGCCAACGACGCATCGTGGACACATCTACTGCCGACGTTGTTCTCAACTGCTGTTCTGGACATAATGGCCACATAGTATTTCATGTGCCCGTTGTGTCCACTGCAGACTCAGCCACTATGCGACAATCGTCGTTAGCCGTTGTGTCCAGAGTGGCGGTTGAGAACAGCGTCAGTGGCCGATATGTCTATTATACGTCGTTTGTTGGCTGTTGACCGATACAGGCACAAGAAATATCAGGTGGCCGTTGTGTGGTAGACACAAAAATTCGAAACGAAAGGATTAACCCATGTCTTCTAAAACGCACTCACGTACTTTTTCGTAAAATAAATTGTAAAAAATTTGCGAAAGCTAGCTAGCAGAAAGGACTATTAATGAATTTTTTGTTTTTTGTTAACATGCATTTTTTTCGTTTTTTTACAGTCATAATTTAACGCCAAAGTCATCAATGATGTATCATCGAAGAACTTAATCATAATTTATAAAACATGTTCAATTCTTTATATTCTTAAAATTCTTGAAATTTTATTACGTATTTTATTAATCTCTTTAGGAATTACTAATGATTCCAATAAGTTTATTAAACATGCACGTGGTTGACCCCGGATTTATTTGTAGGAAAAGAATAACAAAATGAGTAGGTACACCATGAATATTTATTGCCATTTTTACAATACCTTACAACAGGTGTGAAAATCATCCCAAAATTAAGTCAACGAAGGTTAGGTTTTGAATTCGAACAATTACCGAAAACTTTTATAATTAGAAAGTCCACAATAGTTGAAAATTACACAACCGGTAGAATTATTATGTTTTTTAAACGTCAAGGATAAGAGGTATAATAAGTGAACGCTAGAAAAATCGCACTAAATTATGTTAAGCGTGGGCAGCGTGGTAATTGTAAATAAATAAATTTGAATCTAGATTCAATAAGTTTTTTGCTTCTTCCACGGTGTAATAATATATCCCATTGGGTTTGGCGTTACTAAGATAAATTTAACGTTGTTTAGTGAATCCACGATTTAAATGATTTATAAGGCATTAAAGATCGTTAACCAGAGAGCTCTAACTACTTCGACTGGTCAATGCTAAAACAACAATCTCGAATTTATACCCAGACAATAACTAAATATAATTTATATTTTTCATGGCATCTTGCACTCTTAGACGTAGGTGTAAAAACTTAAAAAAACTTTCTTGTTTTTGCTATATAAATATTTAAGTTTAAGGTTGCCACTATAAACGTGGGTGTATTTTAGAGGTATGTATGGAGTTTGGGTAAGTCCGAAAATTGCAATTGTAGACAGGCCCCTGCGGTAGCAATCAGCATTCACAACAGGACAGGACAAAGGATCCGTTCGGAAACGTCTAAAGAATGCGGTCTTGCAGCGAAGAACTAATGCTTTTTGAATGAATAGACTTTCAAAGAACTTATTACACTGTATGTAGTGTACTGAGTTTTAAGGTTTTACTTTTTGTTGGTACTGCTAAGTACAATAGAATTCACTCGATTGTTCCTTGGAATGGAAAGTTTTTTTGTTGTATCCGTGAGCGTCGTTTACAGGGATGCTTTACCACCCTGCTTGCGCCAACAGTTTAATTCATATTTTGGGAATAAATGCCATAGTTTTAAAATGACTTGAAATTTCAATATACTCATTGAGAAACAAAATGAAGTAGAAATTTGCAGCACAGGTCGAATTTTTAGATATTTGAGATAATTAGGTTGAGCGTAGAATAATAAAACTTCTTTAAAAAAAAATAATAAATAAGCTGTGTCTACCTCTACATGCAAGACTTGTAGTCTATGCGTCTCACAGTTTTGTATAACTCAATATGGGTAACCAGAAATTCATTGGTGTTCGGGAAAAACATCCCTGGAAAAAACAACCTGGAAAACAATCCCTGAAAAACATCCCAGGAAAAAATCCCCTGGAAACAGCCCCGTAAAACATTCTCGCGTATAAAGACATTTCCTGGGGAAAAACATCCCCGGAACAAACAGCCTCTTCCCGGTTTTCATTTAAACAAAAATTCTCTTAGATAGTGGCATTGTGTTTCTCTAGGGCTATTTTAATACCAAACTTCATCCCGATCTGTAAAGTCGCTAAATGCACTATAGTGAAAAGGACATTTCTTAAAAATCGTAGAGGTGGCCATTTTGAAGCTAATAAATTAGGATCTATCAAATTCCGGTGATTTTTTGATTTTGAATGTTTTGATATTCCGAAGCTCATCGAAATCGGACCATCTGTTCGGGAATTATGAAGCGTAACCCACGATAACACATGCCACCCACTCACACACAGACTGACATTTTTCAAAAACAACTTCTTTGAATTCGTGGAAGTCCGAAACATGTATCTTTTTTCCGGAGCTTTACTGGAGCTTTTGTTTTCTTGGGGCTTTTATTTCCAGGGCCTTTTTTCCCGGGATATTTTTCGAAGGTTTTTTACCTGGGCTGTTTTTTTAGAGATTTTTTCGTATATTCAATTAATCACATGATGTTTCTTGTATTTTCCGACCCAGCGTGATCGACGTCAAATAATGTTTAAAATCAATTTACCCACTTTGCCTTTAAATTGATCCTTAGTGTTTTAAACTGTAATTTTCACATTTGAAACTCTTCTAACTGTAGAAACCAATGTCTATCCCCGATCCCTATTAATCTGTTTTTATCTGAAATATTGTTTCTTGAAATTATAGATAGTAATTCAGAACCCTAAGGGTGATACACTAATTGTAGGTGCCCTCTAGAATTATCAGCTGCACTGCAATCTGTATGTAAATTAATTGTGATTATCAATATGCGCGGCTTCGTTTGCTGATGTGATCTACATATCACTACGGTGCTGTTTTCGTTACTGATCTGTATTAACATGAGCGTTTAGTCTACCCGATGGAAGGGGTCCCGTGTGCGAATGCGAAGCGAATAGCGCTAATCCAATTTTCTTACCTGCGCTGATAACTGGACTGGCCGACTGCAACGCGTTGCATGCAAATATGCGCCTTATATAAAAACGCGTTTAGAAGCGGCTTCTAATAGCGGAGGCATTAAATGGTGAGATAGGTGGAAAGGATCCTGATTTAATATATAGATAGATAGATAGAAATTTGAAAAATATTCAAATCTCTCTTTTTAATTTTTGATCAATATCTTAAAAATGAAATTTTTGCAAGGTTTCTAATTAATGATACCGATTTGGAATAAATTTGGGTGAATTATTAACAAATGATTGTTAAGGCGATAATTTCACGAGCGCGAAGCGCAAGTGAAATTGTCTTATATTAACTTGCTCGACCACGCGTTAGCAATCAAACTAAATTTATCACAGAAAAATCGCGGTCACGTGTTATATTTATAATAATTATATTATCACACGCAATGGTTTATCACGTGTTATAGCGCAGCTACGATCTTAACTTGTCGTTCTTATCAGTAGACGTTTTCCATGTTTTTTCCCTTGTCAAACACTACGAGTGGTTTTAAAAAGTTATACCACGAGTGAATTGAAAAAAAAAATAACTGGGCTAAAAATTACGAAAATTTGTTGCGTAGTACTAGCTATGAGTTTCCATGCAGGAAGTTTTAGTAAATAACGCCGATTGCGTTTTCAGATTACCGAGTTGTGAGTCGATTATTTGTTGCATAATATACGAAATTGTTATATTAATTGTATTAAAGCTAGTAAAGCTGGCATATTAAGAAAATGAATAGTTGGTACAAAACGTATTAAACATACAATTTTGTAGCCAAAAATATCCGGGTTAAACTGCTTGGTCGATCTATTGTGAGTGGAATAACCACTTATAAATTGATTTGATTGGTTATTGACACGGAAATCGAGCATCTGAATAGAAATGTGCGTGATATAGTCAACGAAAAATTGAAAAATAGTGGTTTTGTTTAAATTTTGATATTTATAAAAGACTGATTTTCGTGTTTATTAATTAGAAAATAGTTATAATGGACATGTAGAAAAATTGACACACTAAGGTTTTCTGAAAATGTGAATACATAAATGTAATTTTTGTACTAAAAACCGAACTGTAAAAATATTATTTTTTTCTTTCAAGATTAATATTATTTCATTGGAAACTCGTAACAACACAAAAACAAATATTGAAAGGGCTTAGAACAATTCTTACCTGTTTTTAAACTCTTCAACTTTCAAACTTGCGATTTAATGAAAATTTTTACTTAAACGTGTTTTCTGAAAAATTAGTTGTCCTAAGGGGATACAATGATATGTTAAAAAAATATTTGTGAAATTGTAGAAAAAATGAGAAACATGATCAAAAAATTATTTTCAAAAAACTTGGCCCACGATTGTTTTATATGTACAGAGATAGGAGTAGAATAGGGACACTTTGGCAGCCATTTTTAACTCCTAACATTCCAAAAAGCAACATTATTGTCCTACCCTGAGGTTAATTAAATTCCAAAAAACAGCATTAATTACATTCCATCAATCCCACGAAATTATGAATAAAAATTATGAATTATTCTAATTAAAAATTAATTTAAAAAAAGAATTAATTTAAGATGATCAATTTAGGGTAAGCATTACATCAGAGATAAGTTTATAAACATCTTAATTACTGAATTTCACGTCGAATAGTGTTTATAAGTGTAAATTTGCTTAAAAATCTTAAACAATATTATTACTTTTAATGCGCACATTTAAATTAAAAAAAAAAACTTTTTTCGTTTCGTTTTCTAATATTCAATTTATTAGGGGTACCAAAAGTTTTTTAGAAAATTTGAAAAAATAGACTGTAGCTATTTTAATGAGGATATTATAAAAATATAAACAATTATAGATGATCCCATTTACAATTGTTAAGTTACCGTCCCCTCCCCGCATTCCTTAAAATTGAAGTTTTTTGAAAATTTATATTAGCTTAATATACGGGCTTTGGTCTCATAAAATAAATTAAAATTGTTGCTCAACCTCTTATAGTTTTGGAGGTATCAGCTTGTAACGCTTTAGTTGCCGCACCCTGTATAAATGCATATAAATCCGTCTTTTAATAATACACTAGCTGAACAGGTAGTATGCTTTTTGCGCAATTTTTGGTTTTGGTAACTTTTTTTCATAAAATAATACCCGTCGCGCGCCGCTTGGGTTGCATAATCTCAACCGCAGCCGTATTCCTCTCAACTTGAGACAGATCAAAAGGATTCGTATTTTATTTATGGGTTCTACATTTTTTTATAAAAACAAATTAAGAAGAGGCAGCTTTTTAAAATGCAAATGTATATCTCCAGCCGTAATTATAAGAGAAAGAAAATGTCTCTAAATTCTAAAGTGTATACCACCGAACAAGTAATTGATTTTTTTTTAAATTATACAGAGTGGGTCAAAAGTCGGTTTACCGATTTGGTTTAAATAACAAACAAGCAAGTATGTGGAAAATAATTTATTGTCACAGAAGGGAAAAAAATGGAAACAAAATAAAAAAATCGGTAAACTGACTTTTGGTCCACCCTGTATAGATTGTGGCATAAATATGAAGTATTGATTTCACCAGCATAAATAATAATTGTATAAAAAAATGTTTTTTCAATTGCTTCTGTTGTTTCTGTCTCTATACGCACGTTTCGTGTTTTTTTCCAAAAATGTTGTTATGTAAGATGATTAAAAAGAGAAGAAAAATGCCTATCAAATGTCAGATATTTTTTTTATGTTGCCGGTAAAAAAATTAACAATAAAGCCGTTGCACTTTAGTTATTTTCTAACAGAAGAATCGGAATACATGGAAAGATGGCAACTTTTATTAAAAACAATTTAATGCAATCGATATTTAAGCTTCTACAAACAATATTCTGTACTTTTGTCCTATCCTGTATAATTCAAAGTATATTTTATCAGTAATTCCAAAACGAAATATCTCTGCATACGAAATTGAAACCCGCTTTCCATATTTAAGTTGATTTTTTAAATGGTAAAATCTTGTGTCCAAATTAGATAAAAAGGCGAAAGCCGATTTTACAATAGAAATCGATATTTAAAAATAAAGCTTTGCAAAACAAATTGAATTTTGTAATAAAATCAGATCTTTTAGAGTAAAGTTGACTTTTTTCTTAAGATAATTTTTTTATATAAACTAAAATTGGAAATTTGTATTAAAAAAAATTAGTTTTTCTATGGGAAATTAAAAAAAATAAGTTTAGTTGTTTTTAAGTAAATTTTTATTTGCAAGAAATTTGTCGTTCAAAGATTAATTTTGTAACTAATTAAATTTAGTGTTTGCTCACACGTTGCTTTATTATTCAGAAATGTTCGATGCAAAATTTTGAACTTTTCTAGATATAACAGCAATTGTGTGATGTAATAAGTAATTTTCTTCTAGTTGTTAAGAGCTACAGCACTGCTTTAAAGTTGCCCCCGGAAAATTAAAAAAAAGGTCGATGTGGCGTATCAGGGAACCTCTAACTATGAGGTCTCAAGTACCGAAAATTGTTAAGGGTCGTGGTTTCGTAATATCATAATGTTGATAATGTTGTCCCTAAAGGGAACGAATCAACCCTTTATTAAGCTATTAACGCTCACTACCATTTAAGCTTTTAAGAGCCAGTTAAATTTGGGGAAAGGACAACAATTTTGAGGAAAATTCATTAAATTCTCGAATTTAATTTAATATTATATGAACTCGAACATCAACAATTATAATTTCAATCTTATCATCGGTAGTGTAAATTTGAAGCTTATCTCGAACGCGAAATCTCTTTTAAATTGATGCAGCTTTTCGAGAGAGAGGGCGAGAAGAAGGAGATATTTTGATCCAACAAAACGACCATCCGGATCGCGATTGGGCACCTGAGTTATTATTATTTTATTTAACAGGTAATATGTAAATTCGAATTCTGAGTAGTGATGGAAGAACAAGGGGTTGCAGCCAAGTATAATTAAGTATTTTCTGTAGGGCAGTCACGAAGGTGTTTTAAACTTGCTCACCTATATTCCAAAGCACGTGCTAGCGTGTAGCAGCTGCCATTTTGCAGCCAGACATGTGGCCAACCAAGAAAAGCTAAAAAACTTAAAAAGCTGGCTTATATAACCAGTCGACCTATATATGGTCCAGACGCCTAACAATGCGGCTATTCTTTTTGGTCGTACTCCTTTTTTCTCGTGGCAATTTTTATGCGCCCGGTTTCGTATGTCCGAAAATGTTGCCAAGGTCAGTGAAGACGAAGGGCTTTGTTTTTATGCTTTTAGAGCTTGCTTGCATTTACTCTCGTCTCTGAATTAATTGCTTGTCCTCTGTTAGGTTTCTTGTAGAACAAGTTTTGGGTGTTTCTCATTGTGTGCTTAAAATTTGCTATTAAATAAAATTGAATTGTAAATAGTGCCAGTATTATATTAGTGGAGGGGATAAGTTTTGAAGCTAAACACGAAATCTGATACCTAAAGAAAATTAAAGTTTAAGTACGAACAACCAACTTTAACATTAAGTTACATTTGAAATTTTGGAAAGCAATAATAATTACCTCAACTCGAATTTTTAAGACAAAGAGAAGTTATATTTGTATTTTAATAAAGCAGTAAGCATTTTAAGGCCAAAGAAGATATTTTAAACAATACCAACACCTTCAGCTTCCAAGAATGTTGAAATAAATTTGAAAACATTTAAGACAATCCGCATCAAATGCTTTTCCCCTTTACGCGAAAAGGAGGCGAACCGACACCTTTATAGTATATGAAAGAGTTGTGCTTGTTGTGAGTACTTTGCAGTATTTTAATACTAAAATTAGAGTTTTAAGTTCGAATTAGAAGTTTAAAAACATTTTTAAATTTTACCTTTAAGTTTGAAAGAAATCGCGTTAGCTGAAATAAAATTTGAAAAAGGTAGGACTCCCTGCATCGAGCGCAGTGTTTTTATCCGACTGCGAAAAGGGACCGGCCCGGCCACCTTTATAGTTTATGTACACTTTCAGATTGATGGAATGACAGTGCAATTTAAGTTTTGGGGAATTTTTATTTTAATAATAAAATTATAGTACTTCAAGCTCAAAGAGGAAATGTTTAAAAAATTCAATATCCTGCCAGCTCCAAAGAAATTTCTTTTGGTTGAATAAAATTTAAAATATTTGAAGCCCTATTTGCGTGTAACTCCTTTTTTATTACACTGCGAAAAGGCTGTGAACCGACTCCTCTATAGATAAGCTACTTTACACTTAATCTTCAGTGAACGGCAGCCCATATATGGGAAAATTTGAAACATTTTCATACCGAACAAGGAAAGCACCAGTGCTGCAACTATTGTTTATCTCAATTGCTCCGTAAACCTTTTTGCTTAAATTTAACCCGAAAAAGTTTTAAAAATTCGTTTATTCTAAGAGAACATCTTTCTTCAAACATGTTTCATTTGGACTTCGCTGCTGCAGTTAAGTATTCCAAGGCCAAATCTTTCAAGTTCCAACATCCCAACGCAACGTGCTGATTTTTGTGACGTTCCTACGAGTTTTTGTAAATCGAAAATGGTCGGTTGCACAGCGGAGAACTGCGGATGCCGGTCACACGGTATTCAAAGTTAAACACTGTCCGCTTTGGTCCCCACTCGGATGGGTGACCAATATAGAGGTATATCTGAAACCAACCGTGCTTCGGAGGGCACGTTAAGCCGTCGGTCCCGGTTGTCATACTAACATCTTTGGCAATCGTAAACCATTTAGTGGCACTTATTCCATTTTCGGGGGGTAAGGCCAGCCTCCTGTCCGGCATACCTGCAAAGAAGGCTCACAGAACCCGCACTAGTTGCGGGCATTAAACAGGCCATTGGCCTATAACAAAAGGAAGAAGAAGAAGAAAATGCATGCCTTTTATTTAATAAACAGGGGTCAATAAAATATTTTTGTTTCGGCTAAGTTGCTCATGAATGATAATAGAATGAGAGTCAGAACTATTTTTTAAGGTGCAGCAATATTAGGGGAGGGGGGTTGTTAATTTTCCCTATCCCTACCATTGTTTGGCTGTTGAATTTGCTGTGTCGTCTCGGGTTTTCTTTAATACCTAGGAATCTGTTTCCAAAACGTCAAAAAATTACATTTTTTTCATAAAAAATTATGTTTTCTAAATCACGGCGGATGATGCCGGACAGGTCCATCTGAAGATGTAGACCGGACGACTATGATAGCTTGTCTGAATCATCCGTCCGGTACAGAGGCAACATTGTAACCGCATAAAAGCTGTTGAGTAGCTGGCGTATGTTTTTAGATGCTATGGCATTTTGAAGCTGTTACTGACAAATAAAAAAATGATTTGGTTTGATTCCGAACTATTGCTTTGCTATTGGCGTTGTATTTGCTGCAACTAATATGGTTTAGTATACTATTTCATATCTGGTTTTATTTTTTTTACCGTAGAGATGTATTCATAAAACTTTGAAATAGTGCCTAATATACGTACTTCGGTCTCATAAAACAAAATAAAATTGTTGCTCAACCTTTAATAGTTTTGGAGATATCAGCTTGTAACGCTTTAGTTGCCGCACCCTGTATAAAGGCATATAAATCCGTATTTTAATATTACACTAGCTGAACAGATAGGCTACGTTTTGCGCTATTTTTTGTTTTGCTAACTTTTTTTCATAAAATAATTCAAATTCAAATTTATATCTCCAGTCGAAATTGTAAGAAAAACAAAATATCAATTCTAAACTGTACACCACCGAACAAGTAATTGAATTTTTATAAAATTATATAGGATGTGGCATAAGTATGGAGTATTGATTTTAGCAGCATAAATAATTCTATAAAAAAATGTTTTTTCAATGGCTTCTGTTTTTTTTGTCTATAGACGCACTGGCCTGTTGTTACAAATAGTTTTTCGCGTTTTTTCAAAAAGTTTTGTTATATAAGATGGTTAAAAAGAGAAAAAAATGCCTATCAAATGTCAGATGTTTTTCAATGTTGCCATTTAAAAAAAACTAAGAATAAAGCCGTTGCGCTTTAGTTATTTTCTAACAGAAAAATCGGAATACTGCCGGACAGGTTCATCTGAAGATGTAGACCGGATGACTATGATAGCTTGTCTGAATCATCCGTCCGGTACAGAGGCAACATTGTTGCCGAATAAAAGCTGTTGAGCAGTTGGCGTATGTTTTTAGATGCTATGGCATTTTGAAGCTGTTACTGACAAATAAAAAAAATGATTTGGTTTGATTCCGAACTATTGTGATGTTATTGGCGTTGTTTTAGCTGCAACTAATATGGTTTAGTATATTATTTTATTTCTGGTTTTGTTTTTTTTACCGGAAAGGTGTATTCATAAAACGTTGAAATAGTTCTTTTTTTTTTACTTTTTGGAGACGGTGATTCTATAAGCGCACGTTAGTGACTTACGGTTAAACGCGCAACTGTTAGTATTTCAACGTTGTACATAAATACTTTGGGAAATATATGCTGTAAAACTTTTAAAGTAGCGGAAAGTTTAAGCAAAGTTCTTTGCTCATTTCTTGTTCTTGTATTGTTCTTTGTTCTTACATTAATTTGTTTGTTGATGTTTAACACCGTTGTTAAAATATAGTTTTGTTAAATAAAAAAGCAGCAGTCTTTCAGAAATTTCTATGTGTGTCACAGTCTCACAGACACACCTGTTTCAAATTGTTTTTGCTAAAATGAAGACGAAATGATGATGATATTAGACCTTCAAAATGTGTATTTCCGCCTCAAAATATTTAAAAGTAAAATTGAGATACTACACCTATTATTAATTATTCTTACGATACCTGTTACATATATTTTTCTGATCATTTCATCAGAATCTAAAAGACAATTTTAAAATTGAAATTAACAATACAAGACCACTAATTTCACCCAACAAACAGCGTTGGGTAGGAAACCAAATCCTACCTGAAGATGGAAATTTGATATTCTTCAAACATTTAACACTTTA
Organism: Ctenicera cuprea; assembly: GCA_958336395.1. Classification (NCBI taxonomy): domain Eukaryota; kingdom Metazoa; phylum Arthropoda; class Insecta; order Coleoptera; family Elateridae; genus Ctenicera; species Ctenicera cuprea. The sequence continues at coordinate 14,604,114 of OY284487.1, read as the reverse complement.
TAACACCTTTTAACATACATTATTAATAAAGAAAGCTTCCTATCATTAGTTATTCTTTGTTAATCACTTGATTAATTGATCTCTTAATTAGTTTTCAAAGTAAAAATTAACGTGGTGATTAATAGACTGATTGATTATTAGCTTTACTCCAAATTCTTAATCTTGTTTGTGTTTCATAACTAATTCTATTGGACTTGACAATTGCCCAAAAAATTTTAGATTGATAATTAACATGTTTTTTTTTTGTTACAGGAATCATCACCAACTTTGACGCTGATATCGTCAAAGGTAAGCACATTATTGTAAATGTCTTAATGTCGTACTTTCAAGATGTTTTAAATGTGCTTTTTTAACTCTTCTCTTTGCAACTTTGCTCACTGTGCGTAAAAGAAGCGCAAAATTAGATCGTGGCCGAGTTAATTACGCACTTATTAAATGTACGGGATTTTAATTTTTTGTGGGCTTAAGGGATAACGCCTAATGCATAAATTTGCTTAGCTTGAGGAAAAATTAAAAATAAACCGGTAATTTTTTCATACAGATAACCAAAATATTTTTTTTGTTCCAATACCCTTTGGACCTGCAGCTGCCCAGCGGAAGCAACCCAACTTCACAAGCGCTTAAGAAAATTAAATACATTACTGTCAAGACTTATTAAAATTACTCTTGTCATGTTTAACAACATTTGACTAGTAATATGCGTTCGATAGAGCCGTCAATCCGGCATGTGTATCCAAAACCTTCCATGGTGCCACAATGGTACCATGCTGAGAACCACGTACAAATAATTTCAAACTTCATGTTGTAATAATTCTGGACGTTGTCCGGTCTCAGTACTACGCCTTTCACTTTTCATCTTATCGGTTCGTTTGGTAACTTAGAAGAGACAGAAAAAAGCACGTGGTTGTTTTATTGAAAATCACTATAACTAATTGCAGGTTCAAGGGCATGATCTGTATTATCGGCCAAATTTAAGCATGACTCGATCAATCACAGAGTGAGCATCGGTCTCTAAAGTTTTTTGTGGCCGTGACACGCTAAATAAGCCATCATTGTCAGACTGGCTGTTTTAAGATGTTTACGGATAAATTAACTCTTCAGTTCCACCTCAATTAATCGCGTCTGTCTGTCTTTGCGCGTTTTTATTCCACCAGACAGTGTAGAGTTGGATGCTGAAACCGCTTAGCCAAATTACAGCGTATCTCTATTAATTTTCGAAATTACGCAAATAAATCATAATTGCTATTAGAATATTATTCAAATTATCGTCTGTAGAAATTCAACCAAGTCGGAAATTTGATCTAGGACCGGTTAATGGGACTCTAATGGCTGTCTATGTAGTTTTAATTTACTTTCAAAGCTGCCATACTTGCAAATTCATTTAATCCGTAAAGAAATTTCGTGTGGGTTTGCCGGTTTACGTGCGAGTTTTTTTATGGGTATATTTGATTTTATAAAGTTATGACCTCCATTAATGGAGTCAAAGACTTCTGATGTGGTGTGGATCCTCTTTTGGCCTTTAGGTTTTTGGAGTAGAACAATAATTAACCATCGTGTTATTCTCGATTCGCAACAAATAAAAATGCTTTTTATTTTATTTTTTAATTTGCTACCTGTCGGCACTGGAGTTCTAAAAATAATTTTTGATGGTAAAACCTTACTCAAGTTCTGATACAGTTTCTATCTCCCACGCTTTGTCTACTACAATTTTGAAAATTTAAATTTCCTGATTTGTCTATAATTGCGTTGCCATCATCAATAGTAAGAAATGATTTTAAAATACGCAAAGCCCGAAGTTGAAGATCAATAAACTACCGTGGTTAGGGGAGTTCCTCTTCTTTTCAGTGGTAATGATTTTTTCATTTCCACCATCCTGTCGAGCTTTCTAACTTCCTGGCCGCTGGATTTGACAGCGACGTCCTAAAAATAATAAAAAGCGCCATCGAAATCGTTTACTTACCTTTTTCGTTCATCATGTTTTTAAAACGAAGTCCTAAAATATCTTGTCCCTGAGGGTATGTGAATTTTTATGTTTGTAAATATTGATGCAGCTTTTCAATTACTTGAGATTTTAAAAACTGTTTTAGAAACAATATTTTGTAAGCAACGTTTGTGAATGTGGGGGCAAAATATCTACGAAATGATGTTAACAAACACTTATAGAGAGCAAATACCAGGATCATGAACCACTGTTTAATTATTACGAATAGTGTAAAATTATACTAGCTGAACCCGTGGCCTTCGTCTCACGCTTTTTTGATAACTTGTAACTGCCGCGTCGTTCTAGGTGATAGTTACATAAACGTTTGTTCAAAATATTAAAGGAACTGTGTCGAGATGTAAGAGCCCGTCGTCGCGTAAAGTTGAAACAGTTCCAGATTTCAGTATTTTAATACCGGGTAATAGTTTCGGCGACCTATTGGTTTTTTCGATAACTTTTCTGTTTTTTATCCGATCAGTTGGCGGCTCTTTAAATAAGATTACTATAAGTACGTCGGGGTTTTGTTTGATATCATACTAGTCAAAACATTTATTGAAACAATATACACAAGAAACGCAAATAATCGAATTTAACAACATTGCAACAACAAATTACAAAAAAATGTGAAACAACCTTCCTTGCCATGTGTAAGAAATTTTTTTAAATTCTTTATACACTAATTTCGAAAATTTAGAAAATTATTTGAAATTTATAATTTTTGATATCACAAGTTTTGAAAAATTAGAACATTATTTAAAAATTTTGTTAATTTTTGATAATTTTAAAATTTTGTTGGTTTGTTTGTTTAATCTTTTACCTCTTCTACCCGAAAGTGTCGAGTTCTTTCACTCCGGGTAGGCTCTTCGCTTGTGTAATAGGAGGTAGTGGGGCCTTTTGGCCTTTAGACCGCTACGCTCCTGAAGCTTATGCCACCCTTCATGCACATTCATTCAATGTCATTCACACACATGTGTTTAATTGTATGTTTTATGTTGTTTATGACTTTGTTACTTGTCCTGGTCAGTCAGTAATCAAGGCAAGCGCCGTTAATTGTAACTCAACGTCGAATGGTTACCGAGCTCGATACCGAATTTTGTTTGTATATTTAAAAAAATTTTGAAAGTTTCAATATTGTCTGTAAGTTTTAAAATATTGAACATTTTTTAATAAATTTCGGAATTCTCAAAAATATTTTGGGATATATTTGCTGAAGTCGAATAAAGATATTTGAAGTTGTGAATTTTTCGCTATTTTCTAATGGAAAGGTGAAGGGAAAAAATTAGTTCGGGAAACACTTGCCCAACACCTTTTAAAGTTTTGTATCCGATTTCAAAAAATAGTTGCCCAACTTTTCTTCATAGGCGTGCTAATAGAAACCCTCTGCTACAACCGCCGACGATAACGTCTATTTTTCTGTAATTTGCTTTAGTCCGGCTGCATCTGGGCTAGTTGAATGCGTGGCTCTAAGCACGGCCATTCCGGAGATGAGCCTATCTATAGGTATTGCTTCATTATTGCTACCCCTCACCATTCCTCCTACCACGTGACGTGAGCCCCGCTTCTGGACCAATGAAAACGAACCGCGGGATATTTTCATCTAGTCGGTTTAACTCGGTGATAGTCGGTTTCTTTTTAAACGCTCACTTATTAATTTGTATCCTATCAACTATTTTTACTCGGTTTTAGTCCGTTTTACTTTGCTTATCTTTAATATGTTAAAATGCTTTATTACACGTATCAATTAAACTAGGTATATTTGTAAGGCAAGCAATAAACTTTTATTAATTAAAACACTAGTTAAAAACAGAACAACCATTTATTCAAAAAGCTACCACCAGCATGTCCTAACAAATTCGGCCTTGCAGGTCATCATTGCGCCCCCCTATCTTCATTCAGCATAACACGGTGATCCCATAATACACACGTGCCAGGCCAACAGTAGTTTAGGGTAAGAAACAGTTCACGCTATTTTTAGTTCAAATCTACCGCGCTTTCGCTCGATGGACAGGCCTTACGTCACGTGGTAGGAGTGATACAGGTGAGGCCACACCTACTCCCCCACCTCGATCAATGAAAGGAAAGCGCGGGAGATTTGAGCAAACAGGGGAACTGATGAAGATAAACAGAGTAAAACGAACTAAAATCTAGTAAAACCGACGGAAAGAGAGTAAAAGAACAGGCGGGCGGTTACGGATAAACAGGAGAAAGAGAAACCGACAAAAACAGATGAGTTTCAAATCTCCCGCGCTTTGCTCTCATTGATCGAGGGGCGGGGTTTATATGACGTAGTAGGCGGAAATGGTAGGGGGTGCTACAGGTGAAGCCATACCCACTGTCATCTTCTGGCTAAACCACTCACTAAACTCTAGACTAGTTTGCGATGTATATTTCTCTGAAAATAGAAGGACTACAGGCAGCTTTCGGTTTATTTGGAATTCACTTAAATCTGTAGGTTCTCCTCATCTGGATATCGCCATTACGCTTGAAGTAGGTACAATGTAGGCAACGCTAAGCAGTTGTAGTTATAGAAAATGGGGGGTACATACATAACATAATATAGGTAGGTATCCCTATGTTTAAAAATCACGTGATATAGAACTGCATATTTGCGTTATTTCAAAAGTTGACAAATTATAAATTCACAAATTTGTATTGTCGCAATCAAGGTACAATTGGTTATTGGTTATTGGTAGTAGCAATTGCAGAGCACGGTTTTGTGAGTCCCTGAACACCCCGGCCAATAAGGCCTATTGTGTTTCTCTGCCCTTGCGTTTTGAATTAGGTGAACAGGTTAAGACCCTTTACTAGGTTTAGTAGCCTGTGGACCAGATCTTTTTCCGGTATGCCTACCTGTGGGTCTATTTCGCCCAACAGGTTGTGACGTCGGCGGTTTAATGCTTCACATTCAAAGATTACATGAGAGGCAGTTTCTTCCTCTTCATTACAGAGTCTGCATATGGGTTCTTCTGTATATACGCCCATTCTGTGCATGTGTTTCCTTAGATTGCAATGACCGGTTAGTAGCCCCGTCGCAATTCTAAGATTATTTCTGTTGAGTTTCAGTATTTCAGTTGTTAAAGTCTGAGATGGTCTTCCCATCATCAGTTTACTGTGTCTTTGTCCTTGCACGTGGTTCCAATATTGCTGGTGTTGTTGTTTAATCCACTCAGTTATTACCCCACGTGCTGTCGCCTTCGTGATACCTAGTACTGGTTCAGGACCAATAAAGGTTGCCTCAGATCCTTTCCTCGCTAGTTGGTCTGCTTTTTCATTGCCTGCTATACCCTTGTGACCTGGCACCCACACCAGTGTTACTTGGTTGTGTTTTGCCAGGGTTTTCAGGTTTTGCAGGCATTCCCAAACTAGCTTGGATCTTATCTGCTTTGATGCTAATGCCTTTAGGGCTGCCTGACTGTCAGTGAGTATTTGGATAGGTTTGCCTTTGGTTTGCCTTCTCAAATTCTCACAGACACAGGTTCCCAGAGCGAATATCTCCGCTTGGAATACCGTGGTGTTTTGCCCCAGTGAGACATGCATGTTGTGCCTTGGGGTTTCGCCGTGTATTCCAGCACCTGACCCGTTATCCATCTTAGACCCATCTGTGTACCAGATCAGCCCTCTTGACGGATTCTGTTCTTCCCTACGACGCCATTGATCCCAGTCCATTTGGATTTCAAATGGTTTGTCGTATGAAATTTTTGGAATCATAGTGTCGCTACCCATGTTTAAAAGAGGGTTTGCGATATCATTTGTGATTCTGGTGTGCCCAAGGTTGTTCTGGGTTTTCCAGTTCATGTTACATGTCAGCCTGTATGCCGCCATCCTGGCCTCTCCCCTGATGAAAATGTCGAGGGGGGGTAGGTTTAGCATTATTTCCATGGCTGCCGTGGGTGAGCTTTTCATTGCTCCTGTTATGCATAGGCATGCTAGCCTCTGAATTTTTGTGAGTTTTGCGATTGCCTGCTTTTGTTTGACCTTTGGCCACCAAACCAGGCAGCCGTAGGTTATCATGGGTCTTACCACTGCAATGTATAACCAGTGTACCATGTGTGGCTTTAATCCCCAGGTTTTTCCAACTGTTCTCCGGCACATCATTAATGCCGTTTTACATTTGTTGGTTATGTTGTCTAGATGCTGATTCCAGGTCAACTTGGTGTCTAGGAACGCGCCCAAATATTTGACCTCTCCTCTCATCTGTACAACTTGGTTAAAGAGAGTTGGCAGCCGTAGCCCATCCAGCTTTCTTTTGTTAGTGAAGGGGACTAGTGTTGTTTTTGTAGGATTTACCCTTAGGTTTTCCTTTATGCACCACCCTTCAACAGCTTTTAGAGCTCTTTGCATGAGCTCTGATACTGTATTGGCATATTTCCCCACTATGAGTATGACGATATCATCCGCATACCCCTGTGTGTAGTAGCCAGATTTGTTCAGTGAGACTAGCAGTTCGTCTACGACCAAGTCCCAGAGCAGGGGAGATAGGACTCCGCCTTGAGGACATCCTCTGGCCACAGACACCTGTGCTGTCTCACCTGCCAATGTCGTCTGAATCTGTCTGCCTTGTAACATGGCTTTCATCCACCTGCATAGGGTGTCTTCAACTCCACGGTTACTAGCAGCCAGTATCATTGATTCAAATGAGGTGTTATCAAATGCGCCCTCTATGTCAAGAAATGCAGTTAATGCTATTTCTTGGTTGGTCAGTGCTGTCTCTATTTTTGAGATTAGCTGATGTAATGCGCTTTCGCACGATTTTCCTGCTTGGTATGCATGCTGATTAGGGTGTAGTGGCCTCTCTATTAGACAGGTTTCCCTAAGATGCTTTTCAATCAGTTTCTCCATTGTTTTCAACACAAACGATGATAGGGATATAGGTCTATATGCCTTTGCCTGGGCGTATGAATTCCGCCCCGGTTTTGGTATAAAGACGACCCTTACTTGGTTCCATGCTTTTGGCACATACCCTAGTGCCAAGCTGGCTCTATATATTTTACATAAGATTGGTGCTAGGTCTTGCTTGCCCTGCTGTAGCAGAGCAGGGAATATCCCGTCAGGACCAGGAGATTTATAGGCCTCAAATGAGTTAATTGCCCAGATGACCCTATCGTACGTTATTACCCTATTGGCTATCCGCCAGCTGTCCCTAGATGCTCTACGATAGAGTTGTTCTAGGTTTTGCTGGTCATTGATAGGCTCAAGGTTTACGTTCATCGAACCTGGAAAGTGCACTTGGAGTAGGACCTCCAGTGTTTCCTTACCATTGTTCGTATATTCCCCTGTGGGTTTTATAAGTGTCCCCAGTGGATTTATCGGGTCCTTTGCCATGAGTTTGTAGAGTCTTGCTCCTTCAGATGTAGATTCTACATCTTCACAGAACTTCCTCCATGAATCTCTTTTGGCTTTTCTTAGTTCCCGATTGTATTCGGTGAGTGTTTTGGAATATTCCAACCACTCATTCGTTTTTTTCGCCTTATTGTATGATTTCCTGGTTTTCTGCCTTAACTGAGCAAGGTTTTCATTCCACCAGTTTACTGTTCTGCTGGTGATTCGCCTTACTTGAGGGCAGCTTTCATGATAAGAGGTTATTATTGCCTCTTGTACCTGTTCTGAGGCTACCTCAATTTCATAAGGATTTCTCAGACTTTGCATAACCTGCTTAATGTTATTGCCCAGTTCGCTCCTGTAACTCAGCCAGTTGGTTTTACGTGGGTTTCTGTACATCTCCAATGTTTTATCGTCATTGACGATTTCCAGGAGTATATACCTGTGATCTGAGTGGGATGGCTCCTCAGACACATACCACTTAGCCACCTGTGTGCTGATATACGGAGAGCTAATGGTTATGTCAATTACTTCTTTCCTTACCCTTGTAACAAAAGTTGGTTTATTGCCTTTATTCAAGATTACCAGATCTCTGGAGATTATGAATTCTAACAGTGACTCACCTCTGTTGTTCGTGTCAGTGCTGCCCCACACGGTATGGTGAGCGTTTGCATCTGCTCCGATGATCATCTGGAGGTTAGAGTCCTCACAGAATTTCTCCAGCCTCTCCACGTGCTCTGAAGGTGGTGGGTTGAGTGAGTCATATGGGAGGTAAGCAGAAGCGAATATTAGCTTCTTGCTGGCTCCGTTTTTATGATAGCTCAGTCTTATGGCTGCTAGGTCTCTAGAACAGAAATTAAGCAGTGTTAAAGACTGTAGATTCTTCCTGACATAGATACAGGATCTTACATTGCCAGAGTGTAAGTCATAAATAATATTACCTTTGGCTTCTCCGAGGCCTGCTACACGGCCCTTGACTAACCAGGGTTCTTGTATGAGGGCCACATCGATGTTGTCTGCTGCTAGCAGTCTGCATAGTGAGGCAGAAGCCGCCTTACTGTGCTGAAGGTTGATCTGCATTACCCTCAGCATTTTTAGGCATTTCCTTCCTTCCTAAGACTTTGAAGTTGAGCTGAGTTAGTCCCCGATAGGGTTTGAAGCCCATTCCGCTCAGCGTCTTCAAAGAGCCATCGTCGATGCTCATTACGAGAGTTGTCCCTTTGGGTTCCTCTTTTCGTGTGACGACGTGCCACTCCTTTGTTGATAGGCCCATATTCTGGGTTTCCAGCAATTGGAGTATCTTTGGTGTTTGAGTCACGCCAAGGAGTTCTGTTGGCACCCATACTACGACCTTGGTGGTCTTGACTATGTCCCTCGCCAACCCCACTTTGAGGACTGCGCCTTCCCACAGCTCGAGTTTGGGTGTCCACTCCGTTAGCCATGTCTTTGACTTTTCGTTCGCACATGTGAAGTACACTACTCCTTTATCTGCGTAGCTGTTTTTAAACTGGGGTGCGGTTTCTGGTTTGCATTTCCAGATCTCTCCCATAACAGCCATCTGTATTTTCTTTGACTGCTCTTCTGACAGTTTTTCTTCTGGATAGTTATCCAGAGTGATAGCCATCTTTGAGGCGGTTAGAGCTTGGCTGTAGGTCGCCCCAGACACGTCTTTCTGGGACGTGCTGGGTTTTACCTGCAGCGGCTCGCCGCCTTCTGACTTTTTTGACTTTTTCTGGGGCTGGCTCTTCGTCGAAGACGGAGTGCTTCCCTCAGATCTCAGTCGCTTGCTACTAGCTACCCTAGAATCTTTGCTGGTTGAAGTGCCTGCTGTAGGTTCTTGGTTTTGCCGGTTTGCCCTTGGTTTCCTGGGTCTGATCGGTTCCCCAGCCGCCTTCGCAGCCTCTATTGCTTGCTTCCGTTTCTGTGCACCGGATAGTCTTGGTTTCCCAAGTTTCATGCGGTTGATCCCTGAGGCAGCATGTTGTACATCAGCCGCGCCAGTAAGGTTTGTGGGATTGCCACTGCCTTCTGGTTCCGACTCCTGCATCGTTGTAGGATCAGAGGTTTGGTTGTTTTGGCCTTCCTCTGCCTCCATTGGCGATGGGGTTTCCTCAACTGGAGGTTCCCCTTCGTCTGAAAAATAATTTAAAAATAATAAATTTTGGTCTTCCATATTGTTCCCACGAGTCGCAAGGGAAATAAATCGTCCATCACGACAGAGCCCCGCGTTATCGTGATAAGGGTACTTAAAACTGGAGGTCCCCCGGTATCCAGAGTTCGCTATTTTTGTTTGCAACCTCCGGCGTAGCTGTTCCACCATTGGAGGCTGGTTTTTATTGAGGTTGTCTCCTCTTGGTCCGGGCGGTTAAGCCAAGACCCCCACACACTCTTTTCCGCTCGCGAGACTTGTCCACGACAGCAGAAGGAGTGCACGGTTTGACGGATGTGCTAAGCACAATCCGACGCCGTTAAACCCAGTGCAGGCCCTTAACCACGACATGACATCAAGGTACAATAATTAAATCCATGATTTCCTTCGGGAAAAACAAGACCTGACATCTTGTTATTTCATTCATTAGTTCATTCATCTCAAGTGTAAATGCCTACTCTGACATTTTTGGCATTCTTTTTACGTTAGAAGTACCAAATCACAATCTTAATAATATCACATTTATAACAATTATGCAAAATAGTCGGTTAATTCAAGAACTTCGAAGCAGAGGGATATTCAACCTTGGGCAAAAAATTGTTTGTTGTAATACTCATTTTTAAATTGTTTACGGTCTGATTGAAAATTTTAATTTAACCATTACTATAATTAACGCGAGAAGTAAACATTTTATTTCACACTTAAAAATTTAACGACCTAAGGTTAGTCAAAACAATGAAATTAAGTTTTGTAGAACGGTGTTCGTGTATTTTTTTTGACTTTAGTGTAAAAAGTTAAATTAATGAATAACGATTGGTATTTATTAAACTTCTATTATTCATACGCGATGGAATAATCCAAAAAGTAGCCCAAATTATGTTAAACAAGAAAGCAACGCTTATCTATCACCTGTTAATGTATTTTTACGTACAAAGTCTACCACTTTATAGGCATGAATGCAAATGAACTCATTAAAATGTAACCCAATATCGCTCTTAAAAGTACTTAACGATAAAAACGGACAAAATAAATGACGTTAATTTTCGTGCATTTTAAATCATCGATGCCACTATTTATTCTCGGAATAATATCTGATCTTTCTTAACGAAACCAGTCGAAATATTCTATCTGGGAGTGGTAGGACCAGTACATGCTACATTATTTTCAATGCCTAATTATTGTTTACATCTCAAGGTGACCGTATATGTATGTGTAGTCATAAATACTCCTATATTTCTTAGTCAGGTAAATTTGGGATACCTGTTCTATAATGCAAGTTGGTTTAGATCCTACTTTCCATCAGCGGCACTCAAAAGTTTTCTTGTATTTATTTATATTGTAAGCCAACTCGATAAAGGTGTTGAATCGTTGTTAATTTAATTTACCTTACTTCAGTATTAATAACCTTTACTATCAAGTAAGTTCAATGTCCCGTTATGTCTCAGTAAATCCAGGGCGTGACTCTGAGTGAGATGATTCTGATTCAAATCCGGGGCCGGAACATTTTAGGTTTTTGTACGGCTGGACATAAATCGCTAAGTTCTGATCAAGTATGCGGGGTATATACATCACCGCTCAAGAATTCTCTGGAAATAAAACGGCACAGTGTCTGGTATTTCGAAATTTGTTTATAGGTGTACGTCCTTCTGTCTGTCTACTAACATAATACCTAAAATAAATATTGGTTTCTTCGCACCCTAAGAGTTCTTTCGAAATGGAGACGTTTGCGACAATAGTACAGCTTTTGGTGGTTCGGACCTAATGCTGTAGATCCCTCTTTCTAGATACTACGGTTACGTAAAAACTAGAGAGGCCGATAAAGCCTTAACCAGCGTCAGCTGTAGAAACGGAGCACATACATGCATGCACGAAACCGTCAAATTGCGCATTATTTTCTTTATCCGGTTCTCGCAAACATAAAAGCCTTAAATGTAGCATCTGTGCCTCTTTTAAGTACTTTTTGTCCCTGCAGTTTCGTGAAGTTGTGAGCTTTAAGCTCACCACTACTTTGCGCGAACTTTTAGCCGTTTCTAGGTAATTATGAGAAAACAAATTACGCGAGGTTGGAGCTTCGTAAGTTTGAATGTGAACGAAGGACGTAAGTGACGTAAATATGTTTATACCTCATGCTAATTATTAATTTATCTTTATAATTGTTAATGTTTATTATTAATATTGATTTATTAGCAAGACTTCTAGCAATTATTACCATATTGGTACAAAAAGTTTTATTTGTGCAATTGTTAGCTTATTGACGTAGTCAAAACTATAATTCGGCGGGTTTAGCTCAGTATTTTATGAAGTTTCTGGGCAGTGGAAGGAAGCAGGAATTTATAATAGTTATTTAAAACATCCGGGGAGTCCCCTATTCTAAAACTCGGGGATTTTGAATTAAAACACTTTACTGCTTCTTTGCCAACCTTCTTACTAAAAGTAGTGTCTCAAATTTTACGAGCATCCTGTGCACATCAAACATTTCTAAGAACGCCATTGGTCAATAGCTTATTATGGTGTGCAAAATGGTATGCTCAAAGTTTTATTTCAGTTTTTTTTTCAGTAATTCTGGTAGTTCTGGAGTACGTCATTGATCAATATCTGATTATGATGTTAAAATTAACAAAATTAAAAGTTTAGATCTGTGAGCTTATGTTGTTTTATGAGGGTTTGGGAGGGTGTAGAGCAACTTAACAAATATATAGAACATCCGGGGAATCCCCGTTTCTAAAAGTTGAAAAAAATAATTAAAGGCCTCCAGTTCTTTTATGTAATATTTTTTCTAAAAGTATGGTCCATCTCCAATACACATTTAATAGTCCTGAGTATCCTGACCACATAGAACCTCTTCCTGAGTAATTTATATTATGATAAAAAAGTTGACACAGTCAAATTTTTAATTCAGTTGCTTTTGTTTGTTTTATGAAGTTTTGGATGGGGGGCTGCACAGGAACTTATAATTGTTTACAAAATTTGGGGAATCCCTTGTTCAAAAATTTAGGAATATTGTTAAATAACAGTGCTTTTTTGTACATTTTCTACTAAAATGCGTAGCGTCTCTTCATATGCATATCTTATATTTTTCCTATTCTGACTACACCAGTGATTATGATGTAAAACGTCCTTTGGAACATGCAAAACTTATTGTATTCAATCTCGATTTTTTTTATCAAGCCGGCCCTGTTGTTGTTTTCACTTAATTAATCTTAAACCTGTTGAGTGCCTCTGCTTTATATAATATAACCGACGATATGTAATGAATACTTTATAGCCCATGTAATTCTATGCTCTCTACTTTTTAAAAGACTTGTTCATTAAATTCAATGGAATGTGGTATTTCGGCGTATATTGACCACATAATCATTGGCTTTTGACGCTTTGTCTACTGCGGATTGTCTGTTAAACTCTGGTTATGTCTTTTAACATAGGTTCGCTGCTTGTGTATATCCCTTTCATTCTTAATTTATTGGTGTGCGAATCTGATCAAAACAGGTTTCGCATTTTTTAACTGGCTATCTTCAGGTTGTTTAACCTATTATTATTTTATGCAGTTTTACCAACGTTTCGACCCGAACATATCTCTCAACTTTAAAAGTTGAATAAAACAAATATATTTTTTTTTCTTGCGGTGGAAAACAATGTCATCGTAAACAAACCAGAAACGCGATTAGGTTATTGTCACGTCCAGTTTTACAATAATTGTTCGTTCATTAATGATTAATTGCTATAAATAGATACATACTTTAAGATATGGCAGGTTAATGGTTAGGTACTTTTTGTTGTTTTAAGCATCATTCTGTAGTTGAAAACAAATTTTTTATCGTTTGTAAACAGTGTTGTTTACTCGTTTTTGCGTTACAGTGACACAGGTAATAAAATAGGTAGCAAAATGATGTTATTGTTTTATCCCTTTAAACATAAATTTCTGGGGAAAATATTAAGATAAAAATTTCCACTTGGCAGGATTTCAAAGATTAAAGTTTTATTACTTAAATGTTTTGGCTAAGTGGTCAACATTCTTGTAATAGTATTTCAAAATTCATAATTAATAGGTTCTGCATGCTTTGATTTCAATTTTCAATATTAAAAATTGCTAGAATTGTGTTATTTTTAAAAATATCAAAAATGCGCGAAGCACTTTGCTTTGAAACTGTTTATATTTTTAAACATATTTTGCAAGGTAATGTTCCGATCCTGCCAGTTACTATAGTCAGAATACCCTAACGTGTTGAGGCAAGTAATTAAGCAGGTTCTGACTCATCGTTTTTACATATCCCGTATAACTTGCATTCTGTGTATAGAAGACTGGAAAGTCAGAACTGGAAACTGCATCTAGCCAAATGGCCACACTATTGACCTCGCAGACATAAACATAGCAATAGAACTACCGAAACCAAACTTTGTAAGATCTTTTTTGTTTATAATTCAGATCATATAACTGAGCCCAAAATTTTTGTATTTATTATGTACCCAGGACTCAAAAATTTCTTTGTTTTTCGTGCTACCAAAATATTAACTTTTTATATTTTCAAAAATACTGTGCATGGCCAAGATCGGATTAACCATTTAGCTAAGGCGCCCATTCCTAGGTTCCCTGAGCCCATTTGCAGGGGAAGCTTTTTTTGCAATAAATGTTGTATTTTTATTGGTAAAACTTCAATTAATCACACCGACACACATTAAAAACAAGCAAGAACCAAGCAGAATTAACAACCCATAGAAAGTTGACGAAACAATTACTAATTACTGCTACTACACCTACACTTATCGGCATTATCTGTTATGACCATGACGTATTCGACAAGTAGGAGGAGAGGCTCGATAATTTTCTGTGCGGAGTTAGAAGCGTGAAAAATGTGACATAAATAAAACAATGTCACTGTATTCTGGCAGGATTCAAACATGTGTTAGCAGTCAGTTATTTAGGGCAACCCTTAAACCTAGGAATAAGTTTAGAAAGACGATTTCTAAAAATGTACCCCATCACGCTTTTACCTCTATCGTTGTATAACCTAGGAATATTGTTCTGGTCGGTTAAATATTGGATTTATGTAGTTGCAGTATAGTTTTAGTGGATCAGCGCCCGGTTGTAATATAAAATGCATTGTTTGTAATTGCTAGGTTGTTGTTTGTAACAAAAATTGGGGGAGGGGGGGGCTTATGCAAGCCGCACACTGACAACTTTTAGGTGCACACATAAAAGGTATTGTTTTAAGCAGGAGAGAAAGCATAGACAACAGTCCCGCATTAGAGAAAAAGAGATGGCTAATACCGGGCGTATGAACGTTATGACGAGCATTGTCGATCGCAGTCGCGACTGCATGTAGCAAAACGGAACAGAACGCTATGAAGCTCCACCATTTATATCGCTCATCTTTTTTGGGCGGCTGCGCATATGCTTTCTCTTTTTTCACATTATCATAGAGTGCAAAGCGAACTCTATCTTGACTGTTGTGGGACATGAGAGGTAAAAAGCGACCTTGCAAATATGTTCCTTGTGCCTTAAGAGCACGCCGCCGCCGTGGCACCTTTTTGTTTTAAACATAAATAGGTAGCGTCACATGCGTTCTGTTGATGTGCATATATTTTTCTTTACAGGACTGTACTAGCAGAATTATTGATTTCTCGCATAAAATCAATTCTCAGCATTACTTGCTCGTGGGTTTGTGTGCTACTAACCTCTTATTTATGTGCGAAATTTGTTTTAAATTAACGTGCCAAATGCCTATCGCCGTAGCGCCATCCGTGCTGAGTCCTATGAACTTTTGTTCAAAAACATGGCTGACGTTACTCGCATCGAATTTTTAATTTTACTCAGCTGGCACATAGTTTAAATAATTGACAAAAATTTTAAATTGGTGTACCTATTATAACAGTATCTAGATGATCAGCGTAAATACAAATGAAGAATAGTATTAAATTTATAGTTTTATGTTTGCTAAGAAAAGTAAGTTTTTTACCTTATTTGCATGCTTCACAAGAAAATAATTATCTGAGCATCTAAGTTACTTTATTAAGTAACATCTATTAACTTGTTTCATTTCGTTTTCTTTTTAATAAAGTCGCTGAGTACATATAAAAATGCCGATATGATGTCTGTACTAGCGCCATCTGTGTCGTGTGCCTCGGCGCGGCGCGGTCTTAAGGATTCAAAATCTGCAAGTTGTCAAAAAATCGTCCCGTGCAAAAGGGCGTTAGACAAAATTTTCTAGTTAAAGGTGCAGCGAGAAATTTTAATGTTCCAACTACCTGTGGTAAAAAATTCAAATGGTTTTCTGTGGTCTTCCTATTTAAAAAAAATATTACATTTGTGAAAATACACGGCCGCTTACGGAGCTAAAATTTTTTAAATGCGACCCTCTCGCTACAAAGACACAAAATTCTAATTATTTTCAAGCCTTTTCTCGTTAACACTGTCATATCTGCTGAAGTATGGCGGCTAAACAAAAGTATTGGTGATAAATTGTAGCTTGATTCGTGCTGATTCTGATGATGTAAATTTTCAAAGGGTAGTAATCACAAATAATATAAATAAAGGGAGTTGCAAATAAATCGAATCTACAGGATGGCTACTACCGCATATGTGAGTCACGAGTTCTCGCTTCTTTTCCCTTGCTGGGCTCATCCCCGCGCGTTTACTTTAGTAAAGTACTAGTCGGCACCAGGTAGCAGACAAGCGACAAGTTTATTTTAAAATTTTTGATTTTGTTGGTGTTAGAAATTCTACTTCTTTGCATCCAGAGATTGTAAGTAACTTAAATTGGGTCTTTCTCGTCCTCGTATTGGTACAAAATTCTGTATGTGAAAAGCGACACCAAACAAACTTTCGTTGTCAGTTCTGAAATGTTTGCATTGCAATTGGATATTGCAAATGCATTAAATTTGATTTTAATTCTCTTGATATTTTGATCACACGGTACATACCTACAGACAAATATTTTTCTAATTCTACTTTTTTTTAATTGTTAAAATCCCAAAATCGATTTTTCAAGAACTTAATATATTCAGATGCTGGAAGTATGAGAAAGTCAAAATTCGCTAATATCTGAAACATGTAAATAATCGTGTTAACTTCTGAATGTGACCTTTTAGAAGGAACTGGACTTTTAGAATATTTTTCTGATTATTAATAATTATTATCGATAATTCTAATTTGAATATTTTTGATTACCATATAGTTGTTATTACCTTTTTATAAATTATAACATCGTCAGTCTTATCGAACAACCGCCGAATTTCCTTTTAAGGCAGAATTCTGGTTCCATTTCAGTTTGACCTGGTATAAATCTTGAACTATGTCCAAATTCTCAGAAATATTTACGATTTAGACCTTTTAGAGGAATTACCTACACTCCATTTCCCAGCATATCGTCTACATAGATCTTGAGGAATTTTCATCCTATCTATTCGGCATGTGCGATTGTTAAATTTTATGGCAAACGATCCATATTGCATTATCGAAGTTATAATGGCGACTGGTTCCCGTGGATTGTACGTACCATTAGACGATCATAAATTGGGCAGTAACCACACTGGATCACCTTGGCTGTGACTTCAAGCCGCTCTTCTTTACGGTGTAAACACCGCCATACACCCGCAATACATCACATACCCGGTTTCCATGCACGGATACTGGATTCCAAATATCGATAACGATCATTATTTATTGTTCTAAATTCGATTTATTGCGACATTTTAAATTAGATTTTCGAGTCGTGTAGGCAAAATCTATATGCTTGTTTATAAAAGCTAAAGTTTGATCGAGCTTCCACTTTTTTTTATTATAATGTGCTTTTGAATTAGGAATTATTGTTAATTGGATTTTACTGAACAAGTTTTTAATTATTATGTTCTTAATATGGTTAGTTATGTGGTATATCTCGCATCTTAAGAGAAGAATATAAAATTAAGGTCCGACATATTTGAAATGCTTCTAGCGCCACCCTGAAGATTTGGACGGAGTTAAAAATCTCAATAGCTTCAAATTGGAAAATAATTTGCATTGGTTCAAGAATTGATGCTATAAATAGTTTCGTTTCTAATTTTGAACTGAACGTGTCAATATCCTGTGCAGACAGGTAGGTTAGTAATTAAAATGATGTATGCAAAGGTAGGTAAAATGCAACTTTTTGCTTAGGTCTATAAAAGTGACGATTAAGATCTGATGAATCAAGCTTAACGGTGGAAATTATACAGTAACTGGAATTTAAAGACAGTTTTTGTAAATAAGGTACCGAAAAAATCTTTAGAAAATAAATTTTAAAAGAAATATGTTTTGGTGCCTGCGTTAGAATAGTGGCTCAAACCTCAAGGCTGTTACGCAGTAGACTAAGCGCGCTGAACATATAACTTTGTTCGAAAGTCAGTCTTTAGGTTTCACTTAAAAGGCTGTTTAACAGACTTCCCCACTTATTGTTGGCTCCGCCTTGACGCATCTCACACCCCATATACGCGCTCTGCTCTGCCTTAGGTAATCTCATTCCGGAAATTCTGTTTCCATTACTGTATTTGCATCATAATTCCAAGACTGGTGGTTTCACATCGTATTATGTATTTGCATTGGACATTTGCAGTTGGCTGTACGAGGTATCGCTTAAACGCCCTCTTCCGAAATGAACAAAACCAATAATTTAAAAATGTTACATCAATCGAATGATTTTTTGTAACCCTTCGAGATATTTCCATAATCGAATGGTTCGATTATTTTCATTCAAAATATCTCATCACTAGTATGTATATATGTAGTGCGGTTCATATCTTGCAAACTAATGTGTAGATTTTGATAAGTATGTAAGTAAAGTCGGTGGCACTACACTCGAATGAGGAGTTTGGTCTGCAATACGGTGGGTCAGGGACACCGTACCATCGCTTCCGATGCCCGGCCGTCTCGCACTCTTATATGAAGTACGGGGTGGTAAAATTTTGTTTCCCAAACTTTCTAGATTCAAAATGGCGGTCATTACGGTCACAAGTTTTTGAAAATTTTGACCTTTAACGCTTTATTACTCAACACCGAACTGACAAATCAGAATCAATTCTGTATTGCAGTAGCTATAGAGGGACCTAATATTACTTTGTAAAAGAATTTTTATACAAATGAAACCTGTGAAGTGAAAATTTTTATATATTTAAAATTCTTAAAAACATATTTCTCTAAAACTGGTCTCGCGATTTTTTTTAATGCGTTGTCTCATAGAGCTGTGGATGATGTACAATTTGGTTCGTGTTCCAGCTTGTTAATTTCGCTGAGGCACCTTCTATGAATTTTTGAAAATCGAACACATCTCTTTACTTAATACACGGGACACAAAAATATCCTTTTATGCTAAATTGCTCATGAGTGATAGTGAAATAAGGTTCACATCTGAATTTTTAGGAGCAGCAATATTTCCACCAAATCTTTAGACGAAATCCTCGTTTTGGTTTTCTTTATTTCCAAGAAATCTTATTCCAAAAAACCAAAATTATGTCTCATAAAAAACGATTTGGTTTCTCAATACAATAAGACATGCGCGCAGGCTAACAGATTAGCCGCTAGGCGAGCTGCTGCGATCTTACCAGTCACTGTTCCTGCGTAAAACGGTGCGTTGATACAAAATTACAAACATACTTTTGGAAAATGATTAGACAATTTTTAAAGTACAGAAAAGTCCAGGCGAAGTGCTTCGCTTATTTTTCTATACAATTATCTAGACCATTTATCGGAAAACAACAGTTTACCATAAAATATTCAAATCCATATGGGTATCAAACCTGCTTGTAGCACTTTAAAAACTAATTGTTAGACCTTTAATTAAGCAACATTAAAATAACCGTTATTGATTAACATTTTTAATTACCGTCAGCCTATTTCTGCTGTCAAGACTAAACACCGCCACCTAGAAATTTTGCAAAACCTTTGTCTTATACAGAGTGGGGATCTTTAACGCGTTGAAGCTTTTTTTTAGCATAATAACTGAAACTTTAATTATTATATAGGAACCGTTATAAAATTGATCTTCTTTAGAATTTTCAGTTTTTTTTCGTCTGTAATTTCTGTCTGTCTGTATGTCTATTTGAGAAGCGAAACCTGAGGAAAAACGAAGCCGGGGAACTGTGGGCGGAAAGCTTGAAGAAAAAGGTAGAACAAATAAGCAAAGGTCGTAAAGAATTGGACAAATTGGCACCCGATCGTAAGGGGTCTGGAACTGACGTTCAAAAAATAAAAAGGAAATTAAAAGAAGTCGGGTCTGTCTGTCTGTTTTGCGTTGATACCTTTATCTGCGGAAAGTTTGCTCTAGTTTTGATAAACCTTCGAACTTTGAAGGTAAATCAAAAATTCATGTGGTAAGTAGAAAGGTAAATTTGTAAAACTGAAAACAGAATCTGATGGATTTTTTTGTCGAACGTTCAATTTTCAATGGCCACTACAATTTTTTTTAAATAAATTAACGCGTATTTATTCTAAAATGGGTAGGCAAATTAAATTTAAAATTTTGTACCATAATAGCTTTGGGAGGGAAAAATATTATTATATAATATTGTACTAGAAACCATTCTAACTGTTAACAGTAAAGCTCACAAATATTTTGAAAATGTTGAAAACCTGTTTTTTTAAAAACTGGCCTACGATTATATTAAATAGCTAATAGAGCTAAGTACTACTGTCTCTAATATGATTTTTACTCAATACGCTAATTTTTCTGTAAAGCTTAACAGAAAAACAGAATTATTTACAAACAGCAGATATAAAGAGCAAAAAAAAATTAAGGAGAAACCGGGTTCCGCTACTGCTGCTTATCCTGTTAGATCTATCGGGCTAATGCAGCGGTCTTGAAGGAGCTGAGAGCCCCCACACGGCGCTCGGGGAGCTTGGCTGAGACCTGGTGTAGCCGCTGCTTTGCTCTTAAAAGGGGTTAACTGTGCTGTGGGGGGGGGGGGGGGGCTTCGACGAGATCTGATGTAGCTTCCGATTCACTCTAGAAAATATTTGTGGGGTTGTTTGGCTTCGGACCGTTCGTTAGTTCGGAGCCTTTGTAGGAGCTGAGGGCTGGTTAGCTCTTGAAGGAGCCCGTGGGGATTGTTTTTACCTTCTATCGTTCTGAAAGATCTTGGAGAATAAACTCATTTTTCGTTGTAAATGCGGCTGATTATATACCCTTTTCCAAGTGCTGTCGCGTAGCGATATAAACAAACATAAACACTGGGGGTGCCGCTGCCTAGCGATTTTAAATTTTACAAAAAAACAAAAGTCTCCGTTGCCTATCGATGTTAAATATCGGGGCATATTTTTCTTAAAAATCTGTGTATCGGGGCAATTTATTATTTTTAAAACAGTAGTCGATGTTACCTAGTGATTTCTTCGTTGCCTAACGATTTCGCCGTTTCCTAGCAACGTAGAATGCATAAATATTCCTGTCATTTTTACATTAATAATTATTTACGTTATAAGGCCGGGAGATGACTTATTACAGTGACGAGTCGAGATGTTTTCGGATGAGGCGACGAAGGAGCCGAATCTGGAATTACGAGACGAGTATTGTAAGATCATCTCACGGCCGTGTGACGTACAACATTTTATTTCATACTGTATCGCCTTTAAATTTTTAAATAAAGGATAATATTTTAATCAAGCAATTATTAAGGATAATCTGGTTGCCTTATTTAGAGTAACGATAGCAACCAAATGTTTGAAGATTTTTCTTGTTTTGTGATTTGCGAAAGGTTGCGAGGCAACACTTCCCGGCCTAGTACTGTAATTTGTCATTTCGCGGACTCAAATTAATGACGTAAAGTAGTGTACGGTGGACAATATGAAATAAAATAATTTTAGTTGCATATCATCGAATGTGGATCAAGTTGTATATGAATTTTTAATAATTCTAAATATTTGTTTTTTTATTTTGAAAACGTGGGGCGAAGGTGCGCTATAAAATCTGAGTTTAACCCAAATTATAAATAACATGCATGCAATTCTAAACTGGGTTTTTAAATAGAGTAATTTTGAGGAGGATACTACCCCCACCCCCAACCTCTCAACGTTTTTAGCTTTTTCTTGCTTTTTGGCATTTCTTATTTAGTCCCAATCTACCTTTTTTTATAATAGTCAATTTTTTGCCCATATTTCCTATATTTTTTTGGATTCCTACACGACCTATAAATAATGCTGATTTCAAATCGGGAGCAACTAAGCTTTATACCTCTGTTTGTATGCACTGATGTGTTTACGAGAATTTGACTGACAAACCTGCTAGAGGGCTAATATCAAACTACGAAGCGCCAACATTAGATATGGGTCCGTACTCCGCAATTAGACTGTCCATCATGCTGTTGGGGCGGACCCCTCTTACTTCTTGGAGGTGCTTGTTTAGGGTTCCATAGACGTACACTTATCATGATTGTGCAAGTCTTAATTGCAAATTTATTTCTTATTTGTGTATCATATTTGGCCTGCAGCGGCAGGTGTTGATGGTTGGGTTAAAAATTTCGTTTTCGAGTTAAAAATTAATGAAAGTGAATAATCTGCTTTGTTTTCTGTAGAATACAGGATTAAGTGTGTGGCCCCCTTTAGGTGAATAAATGATAATATGAGAAATGTGAGGGTGAATACGTTAGGTGCTTGAATGATGGTACATGCGTTTAAGAACGTCTCGGTGCCATTAACAGGAGAATGTTATTACGCCGTCTTGGAAATTATACACCTAGAAGGAGTGGTGTAACCATTTATGGCGTTTTATATATAACTTTTATTATATTTCATGTGGCTTTCTATTAAAAAGTATAAATTCTAAACTTTCCAGTAAACAGGAACATAAAAAAAACTTGCAAAAGCAGCGAAGCCCTGAAACGCATTTCAGGCAGAGAGAGACTTCTGTAAAAAAACTTTTCTTCGTACGTCTTTTTGCTTTAAGCGTAACCTCAATTTCAGCATATAACCCCTCTCTGCACTTTGAAGTTTTCTCTTATCATGTCTGTTTTTGTGTGTCATTCGCATTGCTGCTCGCAATTTTTCAACGGCAAATTTGCATTTTCAGGAAATTTATGGGTTTATTTTCTTTACTGTGTTTTATGTTCACTTCTGAAACATTTAATGTTATGTATTAGTTTGTCTAACATCTCTGTTGGCTTGATTGAAGATTAAATACTCCTTTAATGCTTTACAACTTTGAACGTTTGCAATTTTTACTTAGTAGAACCCGCAATTTAAACGTGAACCTTTAATTATACAGACAGTAAAAGTTTGGAACCGGGTCGTTTACTTTTGAACTGTTGAATATTTGAAAAACGCAACTTATGGAAGTTAGTATTACATTTTTACCTTCCTCACTATAAGGAGTATTAGCTAGAGCATAGATTAATAACTTATTAATCTATGGCTAGCGGAAGGTATTGTTATCGTCAAAATTTCATAAGTAAAGATTTTGACGGATATGCTCGTTTTAGGGTCCGAGAATAGTAAAAAACAGGTTTAGCCATGTTGTCTGTGTGTGTGTCTGTACAAACTTTACAGCCCCAACGCTCTAACCCAGAAAATCCAATATAAGTTTAAAAGATTGATAATTACACTGAAATGAAATCGCAGAGTAGCGAGATTGGTCCGCCCAAAAAAAGGGTGGGGAGGGGTGTTAAACTTCAATACAAACGCGCTCGAGCAAAATGTCAGCTTCGTATTCTACGCATGTCGAACAGCTGATCTGCGCAAGCGGAATCTTCCTACACCCCCCTCTTCTCAGCGCCACCATCGACTTTTACGAATTTCGACTTCAAAATCGGTATTAAATTGTTAATACGATACCAATCACCGTCTATTGAGAAAACACCAATATGGAGTTTCCTTTTGGTCGTTGATTACCTGAACGTTTTATTCAAAAATTCCCAAACACAGACTATAATTCTTGGGAAAATTGATTTGCAGTTTTGAACGGATAAACATTATTTGCAATTACAAAATTCCAGATATAAGATCAGATAACTGCTTTAAAAAGTAAGGAGGGGGATGCTCTACTTCAATATAGACGCGTTTGAAAAAGAAGCATAGATTCGTACTCTATGTAGGTTAGAATAGGCAATGTGCGCAACCGCGGTCTTCTTACCACCCCCGGTCACTCCCACCATCGACATTTTTGTTTTTTCAAACATTTACCTTTTTGGACTTCAAAGTCGGCATGAACATTGAACATATTAAGTGACAACTTGCTATTGTGAAAACACATCTGGGAGGATTTCCTTTTGGTCGTTTACCTGAACACTGAACAATTTAATTGGATAAGCACCCAAAAAATCACCAAATTATAAATTAGATTTTAGTTGTCATCGAATAATGTCAAAACATTCAAAATTTTTAAAATAGTTAAAAATGTTCCAGTTTATTAAAATTCATTATTTTCAAAAAATTTCAAAACGTTTTATAAAAGACACGTGAAAATTTTAAATTCTATACAATTTTTAACTACATATTTTCAAAATTTCCAAATTGTAAAAAATATTTTAATTCACTAACTAAAATTTTATTTTATAATTTTCGTAAATTGCGAAAGAAAAAATTCAAAATTTTGAGATTTCAAAATTTTTTACAAATTTAGAAATCATTTCAAAACTTTTTAAAAATTGCAATAATGCGAGGAAGGTCTCGTGGCGGTTGCCCGACAGCTTTTTTAAACAGCAGCATCGTTTTTCTTACCGTCAACATACAATATGGCGAAAATAATTCGCAGTAAATTCTTAAACGGTTGACCCCTTGTATGTGTAAGCTGGAGAAGAAATTTGCTAACTGATGGTATTTTTCGACGAATTTTCGTTTCAAAATTAAATTATCATCTGACTTATTTGCGCGTATCAGACTGTTTAAGTACCTCCACAAAATAAATCAAGGAGTATTAAGTCGGGTGACCGTGCTGGCCACTCCTTAGGTTTTTGTTTTTCAATTTATCTGTTTGAAATTAATGCGTCACCTGTGATTCAAAATTAGGAAGTGCTCCATCCTGTTGAAACTAAATAATTTTCCACAGTCAATGCGGAGCGTTGGCATCTGGATGGGATGTTATTTTGGAGTAAACTGGAATAGAAGTTAAGGTGTGTTTATATAAAGAATGGCTTGATTATTGGTTGACCGATGAGAGTGATCCAAACAGTAGTTTTTTTCATGGGGATAGCTGAATTTTTTTAACAATATGTAAGTTTAAAACAACAAGATTTTTGGATCTCTGACTGTATTTTTTGACATATTTTTCGTCTAGAAATTGAATGATTACGTGGCCTATTTACGCGTATCAAATTTTTTAAGTAGATCTGCATAGAAATCAAGACGTATCAACTATCAAGTCGGGTGACCGTGCTAGCTACTCCCTAAGTTTTTGTCTTCCAATTCATCTATTATAATTGCAACTAGGTACTGCCTTATGTCTCCTCTAACATGTTAAAACCACAGTCCACGTTCATTGTTGGCATTTGGAAGTAATTACGGCAGGACTTTTATTTTAAAGAAAATTCAAATACCCTTGAGAAGTGAAGGTGTTTTGTATAAAGAATCGCTCAATTATTGATTGACCAATGATAATGGTCTAAACCTTAGTTTTTTTACTGGTTTTTGAGTGTAAGTTTCTTCAGCCCAATGCGGATGCACGTCACTCTAATATTGACGCCTCCAGACCCAATAAAGTTTATTTATATTCATAAGCGTAGCTGTATTTTTTTAATTTTTAGTTTAGGAAATTGGAACACTGATTGTATTTTTTTACATATTTTTCGTTTCTTATTTGACTGATCATGTGACACATAACAGACTATTTAAGTACCTACACAAAAAAAATCGGGGGATATCAAGTCGGGTGATCGTGACGGCCACTTCAAAATAGTGATGTGTTTCATTCTGTTGAAACCAAAACAAAAGCGTATCAGTGATTGTATTATTTGACATATATTTCGTTTCTAAATTGAATGATTATGTGGCCTATTTACACGTATCAGACTATTTAAATACCTTCACAAAAAAGAATGAGGTCAGGTGACCGTGCTGGCCACTCCATAGCTCTCTGTCTTTAGGTATTACTTCATCTGCAATTTAAAATAGGGAAGTGTTTTATCCTGTTACATAATAATTTTGGCTAGTTCATAGCGATCGTTAGCATTTGGAAATGATTAGGATAGGAATAGTTATTTTGATGCAAGTTGAAATACCTTGAGGAGCTTAAGTGTCTTATATAAAGAGTGGTTCAATAAATGGTTTACCGACCATAATGGCCTAAACATTGATTTTTTATGATCTTTAAATGTAGATTTTTCCATCCAATGCGGATTATTGTCAACCCAATATCAGTGTTTTCGAACCCGATACGCCGTTTCTATATTCATGGGCGTTGTTGATTTTCATAGCAAGGGTTTAGTTAGGACAATAAGAAACTCGGGGATTCCCAGGGAAATTTTAAACGGTATAATGTCTTTGATGCTGAGTGGATTTTCCTGATCACTCACTCTTAATAATAATAAAATGTATTATTATAAATATTAGCCTAACTACGTCGTTGGGGATTTTGAGGTTGTCCAAACGCTAAAAAAAAATTTTCAATTATGTAATAGGTACTTTTCTTTGCTGACAAAAGGAATTGGTGATATTCTTATACTCGTATAGCCTACTCTCTCTCTACTCTCATGTAAATATTTTGAATGGCTTTGTATTCAATTAAATTCCGCACGTACGTGTACGTGGCCGTTTGCATGTTCTATTTAACCGCAAACAAACCGTGAGCTACATCCGGTACGTTTTCTTTAATTCAATAAAAAATTCATGATATAGTTCTTTTGCTTAAAAGTTCCCGCACATCCACTTTAACCCTTAGAAACGCTATTACGTACGTTTATGTCAAGAAATGAGATACAACGTAATGTCTAAGAGGCAATCCTTCTGAAGTGCTACTCGTGAAGCTTTCTCGCCGTTTGTCCGCGGACATATCATCTCGTCGTAGTTTGGCGCCGTGGCGCTAGGACGTCTTTTGGTAGAGACGTCCTAGAAAAGGAGGGATGATCGATCTCCTCCACGAGATAACAGCACCCACGCGTGCACGTGCCGAGGAGCAACCACCTCTCTATATCCCGCATCTGCAACGCGCAATGACGGAAATACTGCAACTAAATGTCGTAATACTGAAATAAATTTGTAAGTAAATGCGGAACGAGTGTGAATGAGCTGAGTAAATACTCCTACGAAATCGTCATTGATCGATTTCCAAAATTCTCAGCGTTAAGCCAGCGGAAACGTTCCTTCCCATCGTGCACTTCGTTTGATTACTTAGCTGAGAGTTGTTTTGCGAAAGTTTCCCTGGTTTTCGGTTTGGATTCAATAGAATTGCCCAGTTTTAGTGAAATTTGTAGTAGTTGCAGTTGACGTCCATTCAGAAAGAGAGGATTTATTTCTTCCTTTTTTGGTAAAAAAATAATTAAACTGAACAGCAATAAAAGATTTTTGCAAACTCAAAAAGAAAAAAGTTTCTAATAAAATCAGTATTAATGACTAATTGAGTAACATAACAATGTTAATTTTATAGGTTACCGTACGTCAAAAAACGATTTTGTGATGCTGTTGGAAATATACCTCCAAAACGCGTTGAATCCTAAAAAGTGCCTTTTGAAAAATGTCTGCCTACAGGGTGATTTATAATTCCACCGAAAAACTCTAGGAGGCGATTGCTTGCGTCATTTTAAGGGGATTAACCGAAATTTGTCAAACTAAAAATTTTCAAAATCTTGTTAAATTGTTTTTCAAAAACACTGTGTTTGTTACATTGTCAACTAATAGAACCAAAAAATGGACTATTTTTTTAATTTTTACCCTAACGGCCTAATTTTTCTATGATGATTCGACGAATTTTTAAAGTTTACGAACCAATGTCATTTTAAATTGCAAATCAGTCATATTAAGCGAGCTAACCCTCTCTTACGCCTTTCCGTTTTTGAAACGTCGAATGCTTATTCAGCTAAAATGCGCTATATTGTTTCTTAATATTGTTTCGTTGTGATCTGCATTCGTAATTTCCAAGGAACAAAATAACATCACTTCCTTGACCTTTCGTCATTTGTATTAATTGAAAAATCTGCTCTCCTCCCTTCCGTTTTTATAAGGGCGAATGCTTTTACAGGTAAAATGTGCTATATTGTTTTTTAAATTGTTTCGATGTGATCTTCATTCGTTACTTTCAAGGAACGAAATAACATCACTTCCTTGACCTTTCGTCATTTGTATTAATTGAAAAATCTGCTCTCCTCCCTTCCGTTTTTATAAGGGCGAATGCTTTTACAGGTAAAATGTGCTATATTGTTTTTTAAATTGTTTCGATGTGATCTTCATTCGTTACTTTCAAGGAACGAAATAACATCACTTCCTTGACCTTTCGCCATTTGTATTAATATAAAAATCTGCTCTCCTCTCTTCCGTTTTTGAAAGGGCGATTGCTTTTTCAGGTAAAATGTGCTATATTGTTTTTTAAATTGTTTCGATGTGATCTTCATTCGTTACTTTCAAGGAACGAAATAACATCACTTCCTTGACCTTTCTACATTTGTATTAATTTAAAAATCTGCTCTCCTCTCTTCCGTTTTTGAAAGGGCGATTGCTTTTTCAGGTAAAATGTGCTATATTGTTTTTTAAATTGTTTCGATGTGATCTTCATTCGTTACTTTCAAGGAACGAAATAACATCACTTCCTTGACCTTTCGCCATTTGTATTAATATAAAAATCTGCTCTCCTCTCTTCCGTTTTTGAAAGGGCGATTGCTTTTTCAGGTAAAATGTGCTATATTGTTTTTTAAATTGTTTCGATGTGATCTTCATTCGTTACTTTCAAGGAACGAAATAACATCACTTCCTTGACCTTTCGCCATTTGTATTAATATAAAAATCTGCTCTCCTCTCTTCCGTTTTTGAAAGGGCGATTGCTTTTTCAGGTAAAATGTGCTATATTGTTTTTTAAATTGTTTCGATGTGATCTTCATTCGTTACTTTCAAGGAACGAAATAACATCACTTCCTTGACCTTTCTACATTTGTATTAATTTAAAAATCTGCTCTCCTCTCTTCCGTTTTTGAAAGGGCGATTGCTTTTTCAGGTAAAATGTGCTATATTGTTTTTAAAACTGTTTCGATGTGATCCTTATTCGTTATTTTCTAGGAACGAAATAACATCACTTCCTTGACCTTTCGCCATTTGTATTAACTTAAAAATCTGCTCTCCTCTCTTGCGTTTTTGAAAGGGCGATTGCTTTTTCAGGTAAAATGTGCTATATTGTTTTTTAAATTGTTTCGATGTGATCTTCATTCGTTACTTTCAAGGAACGAAATAACATCACTTCCTTGACCTTTCGCCATTTGTATTAATATAAAAATCTGCTCTCCTCTCTTCCGTTTTTGAAAGGGCGATTGCTTTTTCAGGTAAAATGTGCTATATTGTTTTTTAAATTGTTTCGATGTGATCTTCATTCGTTACTTTCAAGGAACGAAATAACATCACTTCCTTGACCTTTCTACATTTGTATTAATTTAAAAATCTGCTCTCCTCTCTTCCGTTTTTGAAAGGGCGATTGCTTTTTCAGGTAAAATGTGCTATATTGTTTTTTAAATTGTTTCGATGTGATCTTCATTCGTTACTTTCAAGGAACGAAATAACATCACTTCCTTGACCTTTCGCCATTTGTATTAATATAAAAATCTGCTCTCCTCTCTTCCGTTTTTGAAAGGGCGATTGCTTTTTCAGGTAAAATGTGCTATATTGTTTTTTAAATTGTTTCGATGTGATCTTCATTCGTTACTTTCAAGGAACGAAATAACATCACTTCCTTGACCTTTCGCCATTTGTATTAATATAAAAATCTGCTCTCCTCTCTTCCGTTTTTGAAAGGGCGATTGCTTTTTCAGGTAAAATGTGCTATATTGTTTTTTAAATTGTTTCGATGTGATCTTCATTCGTTACTTTCAAGGAACGAAATAACATCACTTCCTTGACCTTTCTACATTTGTATTAATTTAAAAATCTGCTCTCCTCTCTTCCGTTTTTGAAAGGGCGATTGCTTTTTCAGGTAAAATGTGCTATATTGTTTTTAAAACTGTTTCGATGTGATCCTTATTCGTTATTTTCTAGGAACGAAATAACATCACTTCCTTGACCTTTCGCCATTTGTATTAACTTAAAAATCTGCTCTCCTCTCTTGCGTTTTTGAAAGGGCGATTGCTTTTTCAGGTAAAATGTGCTATATTGTTTTTTAAATTGTTTCGATGTGATCTTCATTCGTTACTTTCAAGGAACGAAATAACATCACTTCCTTGACCTTTCGCCATTTGTATTAATATAAAAATCTGCTCTCCTCTCTTCCGTTTTTGAAAGGGCGATTGCTTTTTCAGGTAAAATGTGCTATATTGTTTTTTAAATTGTTTCGATGTGATCTTCATTCGTTACTTTCAAGGAACGAAATAACATCACTTCCTTGACCTTTCTACATTTGTATTAATTTAAAAATCTGCTCTCTTCTCTTCCGTTTTTGAAAGGGCGATTGCTTTTTCAGGTAAAATGTGCTATATTGTTTTTAAAACTGTTTCGATGTGATCCTTATTCGTTATTTTCTAGGAACGAAATAACATCACTTCCTTGACCTTTCGCCATTTGTATTAACTTAAAAATCTGCTCTCCTCTCTTGCGTTTTTGAAAGGGCGATTGCTTTTTCAGGTAAAATGTGCTATATTGTTTTTTAAATTGTTTCGATGTGATCTTCATTCGTTACTTTCAAGGAACGAAATAACATCACTTCCTTGACCTTTCGCCATTTGTATTAATATAAAAATCTGCTCTCCTCTCTTCCGTTTTTGAAAGGGCGATTGCTTTTTCAGGTAAAATGTGCTATATTGTTTTTTAAATTGTTTCGATGTGATCTTCATTCGTTACTTTCAAGGAACGAAATAACATCACTTCCTTGACCTTTCTACATTTGTATTAATTTAAAAATCTGCTCTCCTCTCTTCCGTTTTTGAAAGGGCGATTGCTTTTTCAGGTAAAATGTGCTATATTGTTTTTTAAATTGTTTCGATGTGATCTTCATTCGTTACTTTCAAGGAACGAAATAACATCACTTCCTTGACCTTTCGCCATTTGTATTAATATAAAAATCTGCTCTCCTCTCTTCCGTTTTTGAAAGGGCGATTGCTTTTTCAGGTAAAATGTGCTATATTGTTTTTTAAATTGTTTCGATGTGATCTTCATTCGTTACTTTCAAGGAACGAAATAACATCACTTCCTTGACCTTTCTACATTTGTATTAATTTAAAAATCTGCTCTCCTCTCTTCCGTTTTTGAAAGGGCGATTGCTTTTTCAGGTAAAATGTGCTATATTGTTTTTAAAACTGTTTCGATGTGATCCTTATTCGTTATTTTCTAGGAACGAAATAACATCACTTCCTTGACCTTTCGTCATTTGTATTAATTGAAAAATCTGCTCTCCTCCCTTCCGTTTTTATAAGGGCGAATGCTTTTACAGGTAAAATGTGCTGTATTGTTTTTAAAACTGTTTCGATGTGATCCTTATTCGTTATTTTCTAGGAACGAAATAACATCACTTCCTTGACCTTTCGCCATTTGTATTAACTTAAAAATCTGCTCTCCTCTCTTGCGTTTTTGAAAGGGCGATTGCTTTTTCAGGTAAAATGTGCTATATTGTTTTTAAAACTGTTTCGATGTGATCCTTATTCGTTATTTTCTAGGAACGAAATAACATCACTTCCTTGACCTTTCGCCATTTGTATTAACTTAAAAATCTGCTCTCCTCTCTTGCGTTTTTGAAAGGGCGATTGCTTTTTCAGGTAAAATGTGCTATATTGTTTTTTAAATTGTTTCGATGTGATCTTCATTCGTTACTTTCAAGGAACGAAATAACATCACTTCCTTGACCTTTCGCCATTTGTATTAATATAAAAATCTGCTCTCCTCTCTTCCGTTTTTGAAAGGGCGATTGCTTTTTCAGGTAAAATGTGCTATATTGTTTTTTAAATTGTTTCGATGTGATCTTCATTCGTTACTTTCAAGGAACGAAATAACATCACTTCCTTGACCTTTCTACATTTGTATTAATTTAAAAATCTGCTCTCCTCTCTTCCGTTTTTGAAAGGGCGATTGCTTTTTCAGGTAAAATGTGCTATATTGTTTTTAAAACTGTTTCGATGTGATCCTTATTCGTTATTTTCTAGGAACGAAATAACATCACTTCCTTGACCTTTCGTCATTTGTATTAATTGAAAAATCTGCTCTCCTCCCTTCCGTTTTTATAAGGGCGAATGCTTTTACAGGTAAAATGTGCTGTATTGTTTTTAAAACTGTTTCGATGTGATCCTTATTCGTTATTTTCAAGGAACGAAATAACATCACTTCCTTGACCTTTCTACATTTGTATTAATTTAAAAATCTGCTCTCCTCTCTTCCGTTTTTGAAAGGGCGATTGCTTTTTCAGGTAAAATGTGCTATATTGTTTTTAAAACTGTTTCGATGTGATCCTTATTCGTTATTTTCTAGGAACGAAATAACATCACTTCCTTGACCTTTCGCCATTTGTATTAACTTAAAAATCTGCTCTCCTCTCTTGCGTTTTTGAAAGGGCGATTGCTTTTTCAGGTAAAATGTGCTATATTGTTTTTAAAACTGTTTCGATGTGATCCTTATTCGTTATTTTCTAGGAACGAAATAACATCACTTCCTTGACCTTTCGCCATTTGTATTAACTTAAAAATCTGCTCTCCTCTCTTGCGTTTTTGAAAGGGCGATTGCTTTTTCAGGTAAAATGTGCTATATTGTTTTTAAAACTGTTTCGATGTGATCCTTATTCGTTATTTTCAAGGAACGAAATAACATTACTTCCTTGACCTTTCGCCATTTGTATTAATTTAAAAATCTTCTCCTCTTCTCTTCCGTTTTTGAAAGGTTGAATGCTTTTTTAGATAAAATAAGCTATATGGTTTTTTGTTATTGTTTTGTAGTAATCTCCATTCTTTATTTTCGAGGAAAGAAATAATATTACTTCCTTGACCTTACGCCCTTTGTATTAGTTTATAAAATCTTCTGCCTGAAAGGTCCTAAACAGGCCCAGAAAAAAGAATAGTTTTTCGTAACAGGGCTTAAAAATGTTAATATTTCGAAAGATTAGTGATAGAGACAATGGGTCCTGAGAATTTCCTAGAAAAGCTACAAACAAGAAATATGTTGCTTGGTAGACAAAGTTTCTAAAAGAAAAAAGATTTTTTTAATCTTATAATAGAAAAATTATTAAAATTAAATTTTTATTGGCTTAGACTATGAAAACATTTTTATTAAAATAGTAAAATACCGTTACTTAACTATTCGTTATACATAAACCGTTTCTCAAACTTATCTTTCACAGTCGAAGTACATCGAAATCAAATCATTTACTATCTTAAAACATGAACACATGCACTCTGATGTTTGGTGGCTTTATTAAATTGATACGTTTGTATTGATATAAAAGCGTTGAAGCCTGAATATAAATAATAATTTATGATACAGTTTGTTCAGCAAGGGACGTTGCAAGCTGATATTTAGACTGCCACCTAAGGTAGTGTAAATTTGGGTACAGAATTTGAAATAGCAGCAAGGAACACACGTTTTCTGAGGGCAGCGGCGGAAGAGGTCTCAACTTTTGATTTTATAAATTTACTGACTTTTATTAAGTTGTGCTGTATAGAACGCCAATAATTAATAATAGTTAAGGAAAATTTAAAGGCGCAATTAGTGATCGACTTATCAAAAACTGTTTGACAATGAAAAAGTTGTTCTTCCAGATCAGCAAACCACTGCTCCACAGCGCTATCGCGTCCTCATTTGATGAAATTTTCCGAACTTTTTTCCAGTTGTGGAAAGAGAACATAGTTCAAGGAGGCCAGATCTGGCGAATATGCAGGGTTGTCAAGTTTTGCATAGCGATTGGTGATTTGTGTGCAAGTGCGTTGTCCTGCAAAAAAGACACATTTAGGACACTTTTTCCACGTCTTCCTTCCGGAATTTTCTGTATCAACTTGGTTAATAATGCAGAATAATACTTCCTCGTTACAGTGTTTCCCTTTTCTAGATAGTGAGTCATCATTTACCAATTTTATCGCAAACAATTGACGCAAGAACTTTTCCTGGTGATTTCTGAACATGAAACTTCTTGGTAAGCATAGTGTTTATACAGACATTTTTATCATATCCACATCGGCGTGAACATCGTGGAAATTGTGTCCGTAAGCAATAGTCTACGAGTGCGGAGTGAGAAGTCTGGTAAAAATCAAAAGGCCAAAAAACAATTTATTTTTCAACGTAGTCACCTTTTAGGTCGATACACTTAGTCCAACGTCCAACAGCAATCTATATATTAAATCCAGATCCTTTCCACCTGTCTCAACCTTTAGCGGTGAGTGGCCCCCACTACGAGAACCCACATATTTACGCTTCCATTATATAAGGTGCATACTTTTTTGCACTGTTGACCGCTACGGTTTTTGCTTTAGATTAACAAATTTGAGAGTCTAACATTTGTTTGTATTCTTAGAACATTAATTATCTGCTGATAGCAATAGCGTAATAATGAAAACTTCCTCTCAATCTCGCGTCCAATGCAACTAACTGCATTACAAATTTACATTGCATTTTATTATGTTGTGCTGCAAAGAACGCTAACCTATATATTAAACCCGCAAAAACTGTAATTGCACAAACAGATACTGAACAATTACATTACAAGCCATATCTTTGCTCATACATTTGTTGACTAGATACGGCCAGCTCAGGTTTAGCTACGAGATGGAATTAACCAATTTGATTTTGTTTAAAAATAAATACGATAAGAATTAATAAACAGAAACTAAATGACCCAAATATTGAGAGCTCGAGTTACAATAACAAACGCGCTAACAACAAACTGCTGCGTTTACACTACCAGGACGCGTTTAACTAACTGTACCCGTGGGGTACGTTCTGCGGTTTTATTATACTATTGAAAAAACTAGATAATTTTCTGGATTTTCAAATTTTCACTTGGCATGACTTTAATAAATAAAAACTACCGAGGGCTTAATATCTGGCAAACTAGTTGGCCAAGCAATAGGCACATTCAACAATAATTATTTATTTTAATTTTATACGTATTTCGGCATATTATCAAAGGTAATATTTCTTTGATCTCTCCCGTTTTAACTGCAAAATGAGTCGGTACACCGTCTTGCATTAACCAAGGTTTTACAGGTTGCAATAGGGACAACTTCTGAGATATTGGACAATTATGTTTAAGGGAAACTGTTAATAATCGTGGCCCTCGAGTCTAATTGGTAGTTATACAGGCCTCAATTGTTGTCAATAGTTCTTGGTTGTCAATAGTTCTTGTTCAAACAATTATATCGAACTATAAATCATTGTACTTCTTTAAGGAAGTTGTTGAGGAAAAAATAATGAAAGTTTTTACAACGTGGTGTGACCCTGGCTTTTCTGAAGCAACTTGTATAATATGTTTAGTAAGACAGATACCTATTAGCAATGCGGTTTGAGTTATTCTCTGATTTTCCATAAATCTTTAAAAACATTCTTTGTTTTCTTGTTGGCTTATGTATTTATGTAAAAACGATTTAATTATATGTATGTTTGACAAGTAGCTACATTAAACAATAATTTCATGCAAAACCCACATACATGCTTACTTCAAAGCAAAATCGAGAGCAAAACGGTAACATTTAAATTTAAAATTACGCTTTAAATTTTCACTAGGGAGCGCGTATAATTCCCCTTTTCCTGTTGGTTTATCGCGAACGTGTATCTTGACAGGCCGTTGTGAATTAAATATTGAAACAACCCCTAACCTAAGCTAATTAATTAATTACATCAATAATTGGGTCAAAGCTGGCACGGAGCAAGCAGGGTTTCTAGCGGAAGGGTTGAAATAGTTGGTATGCTGGTGGAGGTGTCCATAAATCTCACATTCGGTAGTTTACAAAGACTGGTTGGCCTCGCATCCTCCAGCTACCTGCTTACCAATTGAACATGCAGACACCGACAATCCTTCCAGCAGCAATTCGCAAAACTGCAGGACGGTTGTGCGGTTTTGCTGCGAAGACGAATAATAATGTCGGCAAATTCACCAATTAACATGCTTGCTCTTAGTGATCATTTTAAAGCGATGTACTTCTACGTTGGTGGTAATTTTTGCTTGATGAGCCTTGCATGAGAAACTGAAAGAGGAAATTAGTAAACGTCTTTCTTTCATTATTTCAATATTCTTTGTGTTAGAAGATTACAAGTTTCGTAGACATGAAGTAAGTATCGACACTTGTATTCGATTTTTATAACACGTTATTATTACGAAATTATGCAAAAATCTCTAATAAAGTCACGCGTATCTTTCAAGAAGTGCAGTTTAAGCAGTAAGTTTCAGGGCGGAAATTAAGTATTTTTTCTTCCTTTTTTAACCATCAAAGTTCGTATTAAGTGTTGCAATTGAAACTGCATTTTCTAGTACTAATAAACCTATTGGAAATTACTGACCATGAGCAGTTCAGAGTAGGTTCGCAACCTTAGATAAATCAAAAGCGTCGATATAAATGAGGACATAACAAACTTTTAAGCTCCAAAAGTTTAGTTTCCTGATTTCCTCTCCATAATTTACTACTGCAATTTTCGTATTGGAGAAGGTAGCCATATTTTTAGTATTTATAGTATTGCAGAAATTTTGTTAAGTTAATTTAGAGGTAGTCTCAGCTGATGTATATATATTTTTTGAAGATACGAGTGTGTTATGTAGTAGTTTCGTATGACCTCCAAAAAAGTAGAAAAGTACTTTGATGTTGCAGTGGGATTGCACAGTATTAAATTTATTGTGCCCCTGCGTCTTGTAAGTCAGGTGAATTTCCTGGTCATTGAGGTCCATACAAAATTAGTTCTAGAATCAATTAAAAGGTGTTAGGTACTATTTTCATAGTGTGTTGGGCAGTATCCTGAAGATAAAAAGCTTTAGGTTTATAACATTTTTTTCGTAAAATTATTTACCGTTAATAGTCATCCTTCTACAAGGTAAGCGCGAGGCTAGTTGGACTCGAATTAACGAATAAAAATATTCGTGGAAATGGTCTGTCAACGCGCTTGGCAAGTATGCACGTTTGGAGCCCTTAAAGAAAAACACAAAATACCGAAACGTTTTTATGTTGAGTTTTAATATAACTTTTTGTAAATTTATGTTTGTTTTTGTTACTTTTCAATCTATCTATACTAATTTTGTCTCTATCCCATGTAAGACCCTCTTTATGAGTATAAGATTCTTCTCCTTCCTTGCCATTTCTGCGATGTTTTCTTCTCACTAGAGTCTTGGTCTGTCTCTTGTTCTTCTTGCTGTAGGTCTCATTTCCAGATTCCCTAGGAATTGCTTCAGTCCCCATGCGAATTAGATGCCGTACCAATTTAGTTGTTTTTTCTCTATTTCTTCTATTAATGGCCCCATTGGCTTCTTTTGGGCAAAGTCTAGTTTTGCATATATCTCAGCTTCGAAAACTGCGGCTTGGCTGCGTCTGTGAACCAGACTGGATCATATGGACTGAGAATCGTTCCTAGTATGACCATGGTATAGCCTTTATGGAAGAAGACGACGGGTAATATGCGATCGTTCCTAATTACTACGAGCGATAGTGTCCTCATTAAATCCGACAGCATTTTTATATGTCCACTGCCTGCCTGTATGTTGGAAATACACAGCCCCCTGCGATAAATCCTGATCGCAGCATTCCTAGCTTTCTCCTTATAATATGAAGAGGCGGTAATCCAAGAATTTCTTGCAGAGCAATTGTGGGTGCTGTGGGCATGGAGCCTATTAGGCCCCAACAGGCCTTTGTTGAATTTGGTCAAACCTATTCCCGATGGTGACATTCCTAGTAGCCGGCTGCTGTACCAGAGAAGCGTATGTGATTAATCACTCTAGCGTACATAGTGATTTTAGGATTAAGCATCTACGTTTTACTGAAGTTTTTTTGCACATCCACAGGGAAGCAATAGGTGTACTAATCTATAAACATAGGCCTCATAGCTTAGCTTAGAGTCCAGGATGATTCCCAGATACTTGACGGACTGAGAGGATCTTAGTCTTATGCCGACTCTTCGTACAAGTTCTATGCTTCGTTTCTTAGTGAAATGGGCAGTTTCTGTTTTGATGGAGTTGGCCTTGAGTCCATGTCCGATGTATACACCAATGTTGAACTATTGCAAGGGTTCTTTGCACACGCTCACTTACAGCGTTTGGAAATTTTTCTATTGTTAATATTACCAGCTCATTGGCATACCCTTTCGAAAATATGCCAGCCTGCTCTTGCTCTTTCAGGAGCCCGTCTATGTTAAGGCACCATAATAGAGGTGATAAAAGGGTGCAGGACACAATTCCCACCATATATTTTGTATGTCAATATCGCTCACCGGGGACACAACATCCACCACCAAGTCCATAACGTGTGGGATATCCCAAAGTTCTAGAAAATATACTGGGTGTTTGGGAGGCCCTTGTAGGGTAGCAGGTCGCGATGCTAGGACGGTTTGGTGTTTTGCTGACCTAATCAGAGGCCGTGACCCTAGAAGTGAGGTTGTGTTTTTTCTTCTCACGTCCATAATCAGAGTGTCTATCCAGGGGATTCTTGCACTGAAAAATTCAACCAGGGACTTTGACTGGTATTACGGGCAACGAGATGGCCCACCGGGAGGAAGTGCTACCACCACCGGCTCTTGCGACGGTCACGGGATGGACTCGTGGTGGCAGGGGTTAAGCCTGAGCCGTCACGACGGTGAGCTGCGTTTAAGCTCGGGTATTGATCTGCACAATCAGTAGAGGTTTAGATAGCTTTGCCCTCCCCACTAGAGACTATAGCTCGCAGCCCGATGTGGATACTGGTAGCTTGTTCGTAAGAACAAGAGCGCTGATTGAGCATAGCTCAATCTCGGGCCTAAAGCTGTTAGTGGCGGATGGAAGCAGGTGCCGCCACGTTAATCTACAAAAAGGGAGAGTCTTGTGCTTTATCTTGTGACCAGTGCGGACCTACAAAATGCATAGCGGGCGTTGTGCCCGGATCCCTGATAGAATAACTCCTTTAGGACAGCTTCGCATTCCCACTTCGCTATATTTATTTTGCAAGTCTTGAAGTGCTTGATCTACATAGATTTTAAACAGCGTCTAGGTATTGTACAACCCTGGCCAAATTCTTCTGTTACTGAAGCCAGGGGTTAGTTCAACTACTTTGGCTTTTAGATAGACTTACGACGCTTTAATAAAGTCCGCGCTAATTTCTATGTCGTTTATTTCTTGCCAGTTTTTGTTGTGCGACACTAAGGTATCATACGACGAATACCAAGCGTATTTATTTTCCTGTAGCTCTGTAGCTGTTATCTTCTGAATTATTTATGATAAACGGAACAGATTGTGGATATAAGATTGCTCCGCACAATACTTAATCTGTTGTTGCTTTTTATACTCTTCCATTTTTTTTGTCAATAATGAGGAATTTTAAGGATATTGTTCTTCTTCTTCTTACGGTACGTCTTCTAACAAAGGTTTGCGACCATCAAGGCTATTTCTACTTTAGAAACTGCTGCCCGGAACAAGGTGCTTTTGCCAAACCATACACGTAGATTTTTAAGCCAGGATATTCGTCTTCTTCCGGCACTCCTATTGCCCTGTACCTTACCCTGGATGATTAGTTGCAACATTTGGTATTTTTCGTTACGCATCACGTGTCCTAAGTATTCAATTTTTCTTTTCTTAATGGTGTTAATTACTTCCATTTCCGTACCCATTCTTTGTAGGACGGTTTCATTTCTTATTCATTCAACCCAAGATATTTTGAGTACCCTTCTATAAATCCACATTTCAAATGCTTCTATCTTTCTAGTTGTTGCTTGGTTGAGCGTCCAGGCTTCTACTCCATACAATAGAACGGGCAGTACATAACATCGGACAATACGCATGCGAAGTTGTAGGTTTAAGTCTCGACAGCAGACAAGTTTTTTCATTTTTTTAAACGATGTTCTTGCTTGCTCAATTCGGCTTCTAATTTCGATACTGTGATCCCATTTTTCATTTGGATTCCATCGAGCACAATATGGGTTTGAAAAGTATTACTTTTGCTGATTACCATTATTTTGGTCTTCTTTTTATTTATGCTAATGCCATAACTGTTACTGCTGTAATTAACGCGATCAATCAATACCTGTAGGTCTTGCTCATTATCCGCCATATTGTTCTATATTAATTAAATTCACGTTTCCATAGCATTACCTCAAAAATCATGAAAACTGTTACTTTTTCCCTTTTAACGCTACAGGCAACTGAAAGAATTAAGCTACATCCCTGAAGTGAAAAGCGTGGTTAATACCAAATCAGCTAAGGGAGCTTTTTCTTGGAAGCGAGAATTTTACTATTGCGCGCTATTTGAACCATATCGAGTTCTTTTCAAACGTTCATATTTCTTTTATAGACAGACAATACTACATAGTTGTTCTCAAGCCTATGGAATTCTAACCACAAAAACTTCATTCATAAACTAGTTTCACTTTTTTTAATACAGTTCTGTATTTTAATTGTTTATTATGTTTCTGCATCGTATTTCAAACGAGTTAGTTGATTTTATGTGCACAAAAAATATCCGTCCTTTGTTCTTGATGGTAAAATATGTTGCAGGAACTTTTACATAAGATGCGGTTAAACGTTTTTCATTGCCAAATATTTCCGAGGTATTTATTTTTAACTATTAATTTGGGCATAAACATAAAGGTAATTGCAATGATTTCCTGAATTACTTAAAGTAAACTCGGGTTCGACTGCTGCATTTCCCTTTCATTTTAAACGTGGATTTCGCAACATGAAAGTTGAAGTTTTTATTCGTATAAAATAATTATTTATCATTAATGTATTTGTCAAAACATGTTCTGTCGAATGTTTAAAATTTTTTAAGGAAGAAGGACTGAAACTAATATTTATTTATTTATCTTAAAAGTTGCCTGGTACATGCAGTATTAAATTAATTTTTATTAACAAACTGTCGCGCTCTTAATGTTGATTTATATTAGCGAACATTGCATGCATTATTAATTAAATGAAAGTGAAAATAAAGAAAGCATTCTGTGAAACAAATTTTATTTAACAAATCATAAATTTGCTACTTCGCCTATTTTAATAATATCTTTTCGTGTGTAATAGTTTTCTCTTCCTACTACCAACCAGCACTAACTTAATAAAACCAAAGTAAGTACATACATATTCCATTTGTGGAGCCTAGCCCGAAGCTAGGTCGGTTTTATTTTATTCTTCTTGCCGCTTACGTGAACAAAATTACCAAAGAATATGGGGTATTACAAACACTCACTATGGAAAATAAGATGTTCGTGTTCGAAATCATCAACCCGAGTAAGATCTAACATAAAAATATGCAAATACCAGATGAAATAACACGTTTAGTTAAATTTTGATTGACTGTTTAATGGTTTTTAAATTTCCTCTTGCACTATTGGTTATAGTTTAATATGGGTCTTAAAAGTTTTAATCTGTTTCTCCTTGATGGCTAGACATAACAAACGTGTTATTTAATTACAATTGCATACTAGATTGCATGTTTACTGTAACTATATTGCCTAATTCGGATTCAAATTTGCATATCAAAGTGTACCTTAGAATCTTTTTGATGACCACTAAGATATGCATGAACGTCCTCTTTTTTTTTCTGAACGGTTGCAAAAGGCGCGACCTATATGAAAAATGTTTTGTAAAAGTTACCTTCATTTACATTATTATGTATGTATGTAAAAATATTTAATTAACTATAATGAAAAATTGAGTTTTCTGCGTGCATCGGCCGAACCATGATTGAGTTATACTTAAAGTCACATTTAATATGAAGGTATTCCATTAAACAACAGGAAGTGTACTCGAACATATTCGATTAATAATCTCTTGCATGTGGGAATGGGACCAATAAGTCATTTCATCATAACAGGAGTGTAGCATAGCAGTTGGGATCGCACATTAATATCTTCTAAAACTAAAGTACTTCCTTTAATACGCTCCGAAATTACAAGTCGAAGAGAACTCGCTCTATCATTTTAAATGGCGTACTAATTTTAATCCGTACCTCGAGCAATTCAACTAATATAACCTGTACCCGTATGTGGTATGAAGACCGCCAGTACTGTACTGTTAGACCAATTATTTTTTTCTTATCTGATTTATGAGCCGAATAAGCAAGCAAATAGCCACATGCCGGTACTAAATTGGACCTGATCGTATGTTTAAAAAACAAAAATAATAAAAATATTCGCGTTTGCACCTGTACACGACGCAATAGAATACAATTTCAAGGTCTAAAGTAGATCATAAATTAACAACAAACATTTATTTTATTGCTTTTTTTTGCTTTTGTTATTCCATTACAATAATCAGGTAGAAATACGAAGATTAAAATAAAAAATTAACATGAACCGAACTCGAGAAATTTT
This sequence comes from Ctenicera cuprea, assembly GCA_958336395.1. Lineage (NCBI taxonomy): Eukaryota > Metazoa > Arthropoda > Insecta > Coleoptera > Elateridae > Ctenicera > Ctenicera cuprea. The sequence continues at coordinate 14,562,168 of OY284487.1, read as the reverse complement.
ATTCAACTTTGGAAGAATATGGTAAAATGAATGGTGCTAATTAGTTTCTTCATTCACATCTAAGTATAATGTTTATGAGAACATGATAGAAATAAATTAAACACTTCGCATCATTAGCGGCCAGGAAATATACTTTTTCTTTGTGGTAATCGGGGAGCGAATGTACAATTTTATCATCTGAAAATGGTAAACCATCTTCAATAATGGGCGGGAACATGCTTTGCGCGCCCCTCTTACTAATTGGTGAAAATATGAGATTCCTGGACATAATTGGACATGATGTCGCTTTTGGATGACATCTTTACCTATTGCACGTGTCCTATGTGTAGCTTGTATCCTGTTTTATATTAAACGATATTCCTTGTAAGCATGCGATTAACAAGTACTTGTAGAAGACCATAGATGGCGCACTGCTGCACAGTAATCATAATATAACAGTGGGTTATCGATGACATTCTGCAGATATCCATCCATCCATACATACATATATAAAAGCACAAAGGGTTTTTTCTCCGGTTCCTCCAGCGGCTACCGCTTCACCAATTTGGACCATTTTTTTTTAAATGAAAGGTCTCTATCTTCAGATGGAACATGAAACATTTTTATATTTTTATTCTACGTCGATTTTTTAATAATAATTATTTTAATTTATAATATATATGAAGGTCGGCTAGACGCGCGTCACTTGGGGCGCCATCTACAATAACGTCGCGTGTCATTATTGGAACTAATGCATCACGTGACTTGACATTTCGCCGGTTCTGTCAACGCTGTCTGTCAGTGCATTGTGTGCTGGGGTAACACTAGTGTTTTTTTAAATTGCATGTTATTAGATTTACTTTTGTCATAATTTTTGGTAACTAGTAAGCCCTGGACTCTTTATAAACTAAAAACATGACCTGCTAGATGCGAAATAAAAAGTCTCTATGTCCGGCTGCGCATTTGCGAAGTTCAAGTGTTCCCCGCATGGCGCCGCTTAATAAGTGCGCGAATTTCAAATAAACCAATAAGTGGTATTGTTTAAATGATTTAGTGAAGTCGCTGGTTTTTGTTAAAATTTGACAGTTTAATGTAATCGTTGCTTCGTGCACGAGCGAGTTTAATAATCTAATTTCTTTTGTTTTAATTCGGAGGAAAGTTGGCGGTTTCTCAGAAGCAATACATGTAATATATCAAATAATCAATTAATAAAATTAAATGCGCAGCGGGATATGTGGCCATAAGCATAAAAAACGCAAAAATTCTAATATACGGCAAATAGCACATATGTATGTATTAGAACAACAATTGTCTGCAGAGAAACCCAAGACGATTGAACGTGCGTCGCTTTACATAATGGAGGAGGAGTGTTGATAACGCCACCTTCGATCAACGTTGATCTTTCTGTATAAAGCTCACAAATTCAATACGATTTGTTACATACGTACGTTTTGTATTACTCGGTAGAAATTTTTGTAAGTTTCCGGCTTAATTACGGCTTTAATTAATTAATTTACAATTGCAATAAACAAGTTCGGTTTATAACGCCTAAATTAGGCTTACTCAGTCATGGCGTTTGATAGCACAGTTGGCAAATGAGTGTCGCATGCTTGCGACACAGCAACGGTACTGAAATTTCAGTGGTTAAAATCCCGTTATGCGCAAATTTTTTTAAATTTGTAATTATCAGTTTTATTTTATTAGAGCTAACTATTATTTTTAATACTGATTTCTGTTAAAAATTGTTAAATTACACAAAATATATTTAAATAATTTTTTTAGAGTTTTCTTATTTTAAATATTTTGTTATTATTGTGTAATTGAACAATTTTCTTAACAGCATGTTGCAGTAGAAAAATAATATTTAACTCTTATAAAATAAAACCGATAATTGAAAATTAAAAAATAATTTTAAAAAATGCCGCAGAGCGTGATTTGAACAGCTGCACTTTCAGTATTGTTGCTGTGTCGCAAGCATGCGACACTTATTTGCCAACTGCGCTATAAAAAGCCGTGACTCAGTCAGCGTAATTAAGGTGTGATAAGCCGAACTTGTTTATTGCAATTGTAAATTAATTAATTAAACCGGAAGCTTATCAAAATTTTTACCAACTAATAGAAAAATTGCATTCTTCATCGTTATGACGTCTAAAATTGACGTGCTTGTTGCACATGACATCTAACGGATGGTGAGAGAAATAGCTTGTTAACCTCCCATAATTATACGGATATTTAGAACAAATATTAAATGCTTTTCGAATGCACGGTTTTTGCAGTGATAAAAACCTAATTCTGTCCTCATTAAGTATTCCTTATTAATGAAATAAAATTACAATGTCAGTAGTCAACTCTTTTAATTTTATCGACTTTTTTATCCATTTTGTTTACGCCTCTCTCTATTCCTAGTAATTTCCTTCTTTTTTCCTTCCTCTTCTCCTTACTTAACTTGTCCCATTCACTCCAAAGCTACATCTTCTCTTTCCTACTGCCTATCTTTTCTTCCTTCATCTCCATCCGTCTTCTATTTTTTATTTAATTCTCCCCCATTTTTTATTTCTTACTTCCATCCTCTACTCCAGGCCTGTAGCACATGCAACCCTCAGTTTTTTTGCGGCCGCGGTCCCAAGCTTGAGGACGGACCTGCTCTACTCCCAAGTAGTCTCTGTAATTTCCCTCATTAACCCCCTTATTTTTTTATTGAATCGTTATAACAATCCAACCAAGTTAATTTGAACATTAGAATCACTAGTTATATTACTTGTGAATATATCAAACACTTACTTAACCAATTAATCTGCTCGAATTACTTGTCAATAGTCAATCAAATTAATTAGTAGGTAAAAAACCACTAGTGGATTTCAGTAACTGAAAAAACCACGATGAAACTACGAAACCACTCGTTACTCGACAAGTTAAGATCGTACGAAACTGCAGTACACACGCAAAGACGACGATCATTTCCGATACGATATGTTAATTTAAAATGTCTTGTAATTAATTGATTCATAGTCATTGCAAATACAACGCGTAGCCGCGGTTTTTTCTGATGAATTCGTGCTAGTTAGTTTTGGCTAATTCACTCGCGCGTCGCGCTCTTGAAATTACCTTCTTAACTAACACCTGTTAAACATCAATACAAATTTCTCACAAGAACAGGATCACTAGTATTGCTTGTAAATAAACCGCTGTTTATAGTGAATATGTCAAGTGTAGCATATAAGGTGCACTGAGAAGCATATTACTGTTTACACTGAATAAACTTTGGTGCATCTTAGAGACTATTAAAATGTTGATTAGAAACTACAATCTTAGTTTCCATTTTCTTTGCTAACTTCAAATAACAAAATTAATTAAAAAAATGTTAATAGTAGTCGGTGCTATATTCATAAACTACAAGCAAAAAATCCGAATTATTAGTTCATTAGCAGTATTGAAATGTGTAAAAACTTCGAGATAACGAAGTGGAACTATACATCAAGAGCAGAGTCGTCCATTTGGATTATTCCACATTGTGTTCCATTATTTTTTTCTAGCAAATTGCGACAACTTCTTTTAAGTTTTAACATAAGAATTGAACTGTGATCAGTAATAATAGTAGGTGTGTTTAAGCAATGTTTGAAGAGTACAAAGTAGCGAAAAATATTACTTCTTATGATTGCGTAATGTTTCAATCAACCGCAACTTAAGGGTGATTTTTTTAAATAAACAAATAGCATATTATTATTAATATTATTATTAGAAAGGCTGTTGAAAATTAAAACTTTCCGTTGATTACGGTGCTGTTTATATCGTGTTGTGCTGTGGTAGTTAGATCTTATTTTTATGCCGCTTTCTGTTGGGTTTTGTAATTAAATCTGAAGAAAAAAAAAGCGATATTAACGATAGGTGTGTCTGTCATATGTATTATACGCCGGGCACAACTAATGATTATCGTCATCTTAAAATCAGCAGCAAATGTACGAATAATTTGAATTCGTTTCCAAATTTCCATACAAATTACCTCTTACCAAATATGTTTACTTGTACATACGTAGCCCATAAAAATATCTGACTTTTAGAACCGCAATAAAATTCTAATAAAGGTAGTTAGAAAAAGTTAGATTTAATGCATATAAAATTTAAATATTCATATTAAATTTTCGATGGATAATTTAGATTGAATAATAGATAAAATTTTTAACAAGAGGTACTTTAATATATTCAGACAAGTTTAATGCTACATTGCTGTCACGATTTCACGCGTAATGATAGGTACACAATTTTGCAATCAAAACGCTCTTTTTTGTGTGCTAGAGCGAATACCTGCACTATTTATAATGTTCTCTCATGAACCCACATGATCGTCTTTGTTACATTTAACAAAGGAACATAAAAATGAACCGTGATTAATTTATGTAATTATTCCTGTCAGTACCGAAAGTCGAAAACATGAAACCTGTTTCTAATCAGAATTTAGATAATAATGTTCAATCTAATACAGTACGTACCAGTGGGCCGATATGTAAAATTTCGTCACACGGTTCATTTTGTCGCCTAAATAACTAAATCCATCGAAGTAAATAATTTCATCTTTCTTTTTCTTCGTGTACGCCTTCTTCACTTGTCCGAAGGAGACAGCCGAACTGAAACGTTTGGGAAGAAGCTTAGTAGAATAAAAAAAGTCTCTTTGTCGCAGCAAGAATTTTTGAAGCGGACATTCCAAATCTAAAAACATGTTTTTAATTTGAGATTTAGTGCACTTGTTGTTTAACCGTTAATTTGAAGGTAACCAATGTCATTTTAATAAATAAAATTTTTATGTTTCCTTCTTTCAACCTTGTCATTTGAATTTTCAACTACTTTTCGGTTATTAAATGCCAAATGTCTATTATATTATTATTCGGTGTTCAAATACTCTATTGGCAAAACCATAAACATATCATTTTTGCACACTTTTTTTTATTACATCTCAATTTATGTGATGAAATATACTTGGAGTGATATTTTAAAAATGTTTTCATAATTTTTACTAGTTTGATAAGTTCATCATGCAAAGTTTTACGTCAGTTTCTTCTTTTTCTAATACGCACCTCCTTTTTCTCGATAAATGTCACTGGTTACTATCATTCCTCAACATTAAAATACTCACTTCACTTTTAAAATAGAAACGTTAAAATTTTTGAAGTTTCTAGAGTAAAAGTATTTAAGACATTTTTGCGAAATTGTTTCACAACGAGAAATCGTTGAGTTTTAATTCAGTGTTTTTTCGCAACTATCCAGTTAATTGTTTTACATTTATCAAAATTTAAATTCTACAAAGATGTAGTTTTTATTACTAATATATTACCATCAAAGTGTGTTCTGAATAATATAAAAATTCTTTACAAACGAAATGCAAATGTTTAAAGTAAATTTCTAACAGCTGAGTAAAAGAATTTATAATTGTAGATGCTTCGCATGTAAATTTGGAATTTCCTACAGCTGAAATCGTCTGCAACCTCTAGAATACTAGAATTAACGTTATTTTTATGCACATGTGTCTGACCTCTCTCTGAAAATTATGTGGATCGTCGTAATTTCTTCTATAACCATTCAACTCTCTCATTATTACATACCCAACTGGGCACTTTTTACTTAAGCACTTAGAAAAATAATGTCAATACAAAGTCTTGTACTATTTATTAAGAAATTTTAAGCATTTCTGTAAAAAAAATGTTTAAATCTTTTGGGAAATATCCGTTAAGAAATTAAAATAAAACAAACCCCAACAATAAAAACGTTTTTGGCGAAAACCGTGAAAAAGCTTCCAAATCTTTCTTGACGATGATAAAAACAAATATACAAGCGGCGCACATTCAGCATTCAGAATATTACCAGTAATAAAAAACAAGTAGATATACATTCCTACGTTAGCAACGCATGATCAAAACATATTACTTATAAGAATTTTCCCCGTGGAAATCCCATGTAGCCTCTACTAGTTAACCTTTTGAGTGTATTGCAACATTATCTTCAGTGCACTAACTCTACGTACCCAAAAACCTGCAAAAGAATAATAGGACATATACTACGCTGAATATCGTTTAACCGACTGCAGGGCTCATAGTGAGTTACTTTTTAAGGTAAAAGTTACTTTTTCTTATTTTTTCAAGAAATTCCTGCTATTTTACTATTTAAAAAAAAATGGTTACTTTTGGTACTTTCTAAATAAATTCACTAGGCATCTCCGCATAAACAATTATGTGTAACTTTAATTTTCACGCGTTTTAAAAAGTGCGCTATGATGTCAAGGCAATGGCTAAGGCACCAAGAAAAAGGATTTTCGATTAGTTGCTGTTAGTGCAACTATGGTAGATAATGCAGCAAAGATTATAAAGAAACCGAAGGAAAGTACGCATAAAATTATTAATTGTTATATATTTAGTTGTGCCTGCCTTAATTTTTAACCAACAAAACCCGTGAGCTGTGCCTCACAGTTTTTTTTAATAACAATTAAGTTGATGAATTAGGTAGTGTAGTAGCGGATAGCGCAACACAGTTCTGATTTCATGAATTATATAGCGATTGCTGTAATTCGACTTATTAAATCCGGATCCCTTCGACCTGCCTCGAGAGGATTGCTGCTGCAGCTGAGACTATACAACCCAAGTGGCGCGCGACGCACCGGACAGAATACCTTTTCTTCTATTGACCTGCCTTTTTGCCATCCAAAACTAGCAGACAAATTCGAGTGGTCAACCCTACCTAGTCTTTATGGAAGTGATCACTTTCCAATAATCATCAAAACAAACATACAACAAAATATCACACCACACACCCCAAAGTGGCGCATAAGTCGAGCAAACTGGGAACCATACACATCATATCTCACAAATAACCCTATAAAGTTTTCAACGGACAATAATATACACAAAAGTTATCAAAACATATCAAATAGCATCCTAGACGCCGCAAAGACGAAACCATCCCCAAAAACATACAAAGTTCCCTGGTGGAATAACGACTGTAAGAAGGCCATTAAAAATAAAAATACGGCACTAAACAGATATCGTCGAAAACAAACCGATGAAAATTTAATAGGATTTAAAAAACTGAGAGCTCAAACAAGCAGATTAATCAAAACTAGTAAGGAAAAATCATGGCACGCTTACGTAGAATCAATAAATTCCTCAACCACGAATAAAGAAATGTGCGAAAAAATAAGAAAAATAAATGGGAAAAATACGACCTTCCAAATAACAGGAATAATGACACCAAACGGACTAGAAGTTTGTCAAAATAGAATAGCCAACATACTAGCCAACAATTTTGCAGAAGTTTCAAGCTCCAACCATTACACGAAGAGCTTTCTAAAACAGAAACAGCTGGAAGAAAAAAATGAATCAACAATTCCTACTGTAAATCATGAATATTATAATTTTCCACTAACCATGACAGAAGTAGAAGCAGCATTAGCACAAGTAAAAAACACTACACCAGGTCCTGACACTATACACTAGCAAATGTTACAATATTTACCACAATCGGCCCAAAAACGCTTTTAACATTTTATAATCATATCTTCGAAAACAACGAATTCCCTGCACAGTGGCAACATGCCTCCATTGTACCTATACTAAAACCTAATAAAGAAAAAGAAAACATAGACAGCTACCGTCCCATATCAATGACAAATACATCGTGTAAAATAATGGAAAGGGTAGTAAATCAATGATTAATATGGACAGTGGAACAAAAACATTTTTTCAACAACATGCAAAGTGGATTTCGAAAGGGAAGGACAACATTAGACCCTATTATCCATCCTAGAAACAGATATAAAGAACGCCTTCGTAAACAAAGAACACTTGATTGCGGTCGCATTAGATTTGGAAAAAGCATATGATACAACATGGAGGCACAGGATCATACAATCATTACTTAAATGGGGAATAAAAGGCAATATTATTTTCTTTATTAAAAATTTCTTAACAAACAGAACCTTTAACGTAAAAATCGGAAATATAGTATCACAAACATGTACGCAAGAAAACGGAATTCCCCAAGGTTCGGTACTAAGTGCAACTTTATTCCTCATCGCAATAAATGACATTGTTTCCAATACAACATATCCTGTGAAATCACTAATATACGCAGACGATGTAATATTATATCGTGCAAAACAAAGGTGAAACCTTTATACAGAAAAACATCCAAAACACTCTGAATAAAATTCAAAACTGGAGCATTAACAACGAATTCAAATTCTATTTGGCGAATAGTTGGGTTTTTGAATACTGCGAACTATTCGGTAACCGAATAGCAAACAGTTGGTTTTTTGAATACTGCTAACTATTCAGTAACCAAATAGGGAATATCTCAACTTTTGAATATTGCGAACTATTCGGCGATAGTTAGCTTTTTGAAAACTGCGAACTATTCTGTAACCGAATAGCAAAGAGTTGGTTTTTTGAATATTGCGAACTATTCAGTAACCAAATAGGGAACATCTCGACATTTGAATATTGCGAACTATTCGGCGATTAGTTGGGTTTTTGACTACTGCGAACTATTCTTTAACCGAATAGCAAACACTTGGGTTTTTGAATACCGCGAACTATTCTGTAACCGAATAGCAAGCAGTTGGTTTTTTGAATATTGCGAACTATTCAGTAACCAAATAGGGAACATCTCGACATTTGAATATTGCGAACTATTCGGCGATTAGTTGGGTTTTTGACTACTGCGAACTATTCTTTAACCGAATAGCAAACAGTTGGGTTTTTGAATACTGCGAACTATTCTGTAACCGAATAGCAAACAGTTGGTTTTTTGAATATTGCGAACTATTCAGTAACCAAATAGGGAACATCTCGACATTTGAATATTGCGAACTATTCGGCGATTAGTTGGGTTTTTGACTACTGCGAACTATTCTTTAACCGAATAGCAAACAGTTGGGTTTTTGAATACTGCGAACTATTCTGTAACCGAATAGCAAACAGTTGGTTTTTTGAATATTGCGAACTATTCAGTAACCAAATAGGGAACATCTCGACATTTGAATATTGCGAACTATTCGGCGATTAGTTGGGTTTTTGACTACTGCGAACTATTCTTTAACCGAATAGCAAACAGTTGGGTTTTTGAATACTGCGAACTATTCTGTAACCGAATAGCAAACAGTTGGTTTTTTGAATATTGCGAACTATTCAGTAACCAAATAGGGAACATCTCGACATTTGAATATTGCGAACTATTCGGCGATTAGTTGGGTTTTTGACTACTGCGAACTATTCTTTAACCGAATAGCAAACAGTTGGGTTTTTGAATACTGCGAACTATTCTGTAACCGAATAGCAAACAGTTGGTTTTTTGAATATTGCGAACTATTCAGTAACCAAATAGGGAACATCTCGACATTTGAATATTGCGAACTATTCGGCGATTAGTTGGGTTTTTGACTACTGCGAACTATTCTTTAACCGAATAGCAAACAGTTGGGTTTTTGAATACTGCGAACTATTCTGTAACCGAATAGCAAACAGTTGGTTTTTTGAATATTGCGAACTATTCAGTAACCAAATAGGGAACATCTCGACATTTGAATATTCCGAACTATTCGGCGATTAGTTGGGTTTTTGACTACTGCGAACTATTATTTAACCGAATAGCAAACACTTGGGTTTTTGAATACCGCGAACTATTCTGTAACCGAATAGCAAACAGTTGGGTTTTTGAATACTTCGAACTATTCAGTAACCGAATGGGGAATATCTTGACATTTGAATATTGCTAACTATTTGGCGAATAGTTGGGTTTTTGAATACTGCAAACTATTCTGTAATCGAATAGCAAACAGTTGGGTTTTTAAATACTGCGAACTATTCTGTAACCGAATAGCAAACAGTTGGGTTTTTGAATACTGTGAACTATTTTTTAACCGAATAGCAAACAGTTGAGTTTTTGAATACTTCGAACTATTCAGTAACCGAATGGGGAATATCTTGACATTTGAATATTGCTAACTATTTGGCGAATAGTTGGGTTTTTGAATACTGCAAACTATTCTGTAATCGAATAGCAAACAGTTGGGTTTTTAAATACTGCGAACTATTCTTTAACCGAATAGCAAACAATTGGGTTTTTGAATACTTCGAACTATTCAGTAACCGAATGGGGAATATCTCGACATTTGAATACTGCGAACTATTCGGCGAATCGTTGGGTTTTTGAATACTGCGAACTATTCTTTAACCGAATAGCAAATAGTTGGGTTTTCAAGTACTGCACAGTATTCGTTATTCGAATAGCAAACGGTTCGGCTTTGGAATAGTACGAACTGTGAAATTGACATTTAAGGGAATTTTTAATTGAAATTATTAAAATTGTATTATTATTATTTTTTTGTTGGTAGATTTAACTTTAGTAATGTACCTATCACTGCAGCTTTGAGCGGTAAATATGTAATATATAGAACTGATTTTACAGTTTAACAGGAAAGTGGCTTATTAGATTAGCACATCTTTGACTGTTTATCATTGTTTACAATAATTGAGGTAAAGCACGTGTATTATACCAGAATGAAAAATTTTTAACAATAATGCACTATTCGTAATATGCATATAATTATAACTGTATTATTTATTAAAGTAGTATAACTACTTCATTGTTAGAAGTGGTTCAGATAATCGATTTTTTTACTTAAAAATAATTAGCAAATTTAGAAACCCAATCCTGCAGTATCTGACTACAGTATCTGAATAACCGTACACTTCTGCGCGGTTAGTCAAACAGTTGAGTGAGTATTTGAACTTTCGAATAAATAGACTAGCCGAATTCTTCAGGCCCGGGCAGTTTGATTAACCGAATTATTCGGTATTAGAATAATTCTATTAACCGAAATCAGTTAACCGCGTTTCCGGAGAGTAGAAAACCTGTTATCCGGTTAACCGAATACTGTCAACAAATTAATTTTTAAAGCGAAAATATCTATCATACGAGACACGGTTTTACATGTTGCGGTACCGTGTTAAAATAAACCTTTAGCTTTTGCTTTGTACAATTTGTGGCTCTAAACAAAATGTTGACTTGCTACTGCCCTTATTTTCGCTGTTATATTTGTATTTTCTGTTGAAATTCTACAAACATAAATGATATAGGCTATAAATATGATCGTAAAATTTATCAACCCTGACCACCTCACTGATTTTACAATAGTGTTATATCAACCATTTAAAGTTTATTGTTTCTTATAGACGTAGTTGGATTTAATGAGTTATATTGAACATTGTTACGATATGAAGCCGTAAATGGGCGATAGTACAATCTGTATAGTATTAAAATGCTTTTTTTTTTTGATTAAGATATTATATGCATAACTAAAGCTTTTACGCCAAAACTCTTAAATTTAAAAGAATTTTTTTGTGCCAAATTTTAAAATAGATGACATGTTTTTTATGCTTTTGCCTAAAGGACTTTTAACCCTTTTTAAATTATTCATAATTTATTCTAGTATTTTGTATCCCCTAATATTAATTAATTGTTTTGTGGGCTATGGGGATTAAAAAACAACTATTTCGGAATTGACACGACTTTAACTTCAATCATAAAAATATAAATAAACATTTTATGAATTTTAACTGTGTCTAGTTTCACTCCAAAATTTTACTTAATGGAAATTAAAGTGTAAACTCCTTAGCAGTTGTTTTTAATCCCCATAGCCCACGAAACATTAATAGAATAAATAGTATTGGCAACATAATTTAAGCTAGAATATCACCTTTTCTAATGTTGAATTCCGAACACTTTTATGTTTATATTCCAAATTTGCTGTATGAATACTATGAAGTGCCAGAACATTTACTTGTTTGGCTTCTGCCGATATTGGATGTTATACAATAAAAAATATCTTTAACGTTTTCAATAAATTCAATTAAGGGCTGAGAAATCACGAAAACGGTTTCAATGTGATTTTGTATGTATTATATTTTTGAATGTATTTGTATTAAATTGTTATTTTTAACCAAACACTTAATGGTTTTGCACGTGACTACAACGTCATCATCAAGTGTCACTGACTTGTTCTAGATTTTGATGTAAAACTCAAAATTTGTGGGAGAATTTTGAGTTTTTGACAGAGTAACCAAAAAATACAGTATGTATTCAAAAGCAGGTACTATAACGGATGGCGCAAAACCAAGTCGCCTATTAGAAGTCGCTGTCATCTTGATTTTAATGACATATGTCAAGAATTTTATGAAGATTAGGAAATATGCACATGAGAAATTGGTCATGAATCGGTATACACCTCGAGATCGTGCGAAAATTGTGAAAATTTTACATTAGAAAAGTTATTTTGGCTCAGCCAGGTTCTATCAGCGAAGACATTTCGGCGACTGGCTGCTCAATTTGAGCACTTAATTTGAACGATTGGGGCTGGGACTACGGCTGATCCACCACATGCTGGCAGATCTCGAACAAGCCGTTCAAGGAAAATATGAACCGTGTACGTGCGGATGTAGGGGAAAATCCAACAAAGTCGACAAGAAAACGAACCACGCAATTGGATATTTCTCGTCGTTCATTGCAGCAAATTTTTGTGAAACACTTGCCCCTGTTTTCGCATAAGTTACAGGCAACACAAATAATTCTGCTTACAGACAACTAAAAGCGGCTGCATTACAATAATGCCATCATGAACCTTCAAAACCAAATTGTCGATTTTTCTGGAAAAAATCATAATGAGCGACAAAACCCATCTGTTTCTGTTGTTTTCTGCAGTTTACTTTGGTTCATTATTTATATTTAAAATTTAATTTTTACGCAGACTCAGCATACAATTTCAAGAAAGTAAGATATATCTGTCATTCGCTGTTGTTTGGTTCGCTCACGCTGGGAATAGTGGTAGTGCGAGTCACTGTCGTCGGCGCGTAAAAGGTTGATACAAAAATACTTTTGAAAATATAGTAAGTAACAATTTCTAAGCTACTTAAAGGAAAGTCCAGTTATTTAGGTAACTACAATCAAAAACCAGTTGGGTTGAGATCTGACGATTGTGCAGGCCAGGCGTGAGAAATTTTTCCGCTAATACATTCTTAGGATGTTTAAAAAATATGAAAACTAGCAACGATGACGTCACATCAAAAGTATTTAACAAGCACTGCATGGAAGATCCAAAAGTGTTCTTTTTTCATCGACATCATGCCATAAAGGCATTCCTGATTAAAAAAAAAAACTAAACGTGTTAGGAATTTTCAACTAAACAGAAATTTCCCTTTTGATTAATTTAATGCAAAGCTTCTTTTGTCATTGCCATTCCTGTCAATTGTTGTTCCATTCTATGGGAAAATGTGTTAAACCTCACCATACCGTAACTTTTAAATCGTAAGTCTGTGCTCTGCTACGGTATGTATAATGTGGGTGATACGACGATCCAAACCTGCAGGTACGCGTATTTATACCGAAATTTAGCTAAAAATGTGCTCCGTCGGTCCAAATCTATATATTAAATCCGGAGCCCTTTCCTCTGACTTAGCGTTTATTGATGGGTAACCCCTGCCATCAAAACCCACATATTTAGGTGCTGATTACAGAAAGCACATATTCGCTTGCGCATTATCCCAATAGTTATATCATAGAAATAAAAGTCTATAGTGTGCAGTATTTAATACATAACTTGTTGGCACCTCATGGCTGAGAGAGACGCGGAGAACGAAACAGCGCTTCTCGACCATGACTCTGCTGCTGTCACTTCGAACACACAAACACAAACACAGAGGATGAAGCATGCAGCTTCTGTCTGTTCATTGAAAATGCTGAAGCACAAGCAGCACTTGATTACAATATGTTGCGAAAAGTTGGTGTTAAAGTAAAGGTACGAAGTCGCGCGCTGTTGCTTTCATATAATAATTATTCGTCACTAATAGCAAGAAAATCAACTTTATTATTGCATTACAAAATATGAACGCTAAATCCTTCCAAGGTTCCCCAGGCTGTCTTAGTCCGAGATGCCACGTAGGCGGCGGCACGAAATATACTAAACATTACGTTCTCCGAAATGCGGTCACACTAATAGCAAAAAAAAGGTTTTGCTTATGGGAGCTATTTACGGTTAACGGTAAAAACACCCGCCGACAAACATCGTCTGGAAAAAGGCTCCGGTAAAGACATACTCCAGAAAAACCATTCCCCGGAACAAAGAAACCCGGGAAAATAATTTCCCGGAGACAACAACCACCAAAAAACATGCCTTAAAGCATGTGTATTTTGTTGCTGGTGGATTATTGCATAATTCTTGAAAAAAATACAAGTTTTGTTTCTAGTTGGATTTCTATGCATCAGGGCGGATTTCAGTTGGGTATTATATACAAACGTCTAACAAGATTTCTTTAGTGCGTATTTATTACTTCCAAACAGTTTGAAAATCGCCGTTATAGCACTCCCCTGGATGGAAGTGAAGAAAGTGTTAACACTTTAACTAAGTTTTTTCTGCTTTCTTTAAAGGAATGGTTTCTAGGGCTGTGAGATTTTACGAGGGTTTTTCTTTTGAAACTTTTTCTGGGTTTGTTTTTTCCGGCCTTTTATTCGTTTTTTTTCTGGGCTTTTTTTCGTTTTTTTCACGAGTCCGGCTCAACGGAGGAAACATTCAGAGCGGCGATTGCCGGGTATGAAGTTGCCACAAAAATTCGAGGGGCATAGCCCACAGGTTCTCCTAGTTTTATTTAACAATTGTTGATTATTAGAAATTTTAGCCACTATTCGTGCAGCACAGTCATGTCTTATGTCGTATCGTTCTGGCTCTTTGCCTAAGTTCAAATAATACCTGTATTTTATAAAGATAAATTTCACGATATCTCTTGAGAGTTCGCCAAACTGTTGCATAACTCATCCAAAAACGTTTCGCAATTTGATTGGCAGTACATGTTCTATATTCGCTGCCTTTAGATATTTCTTGAACTTCATGAAGACATTTTCAGTACTCATATTGCCCGTATTTCGGGTATTTCTGTCCATTCTTTATTTTTAACCAGTCTTTTCAAAATGAGCAATAAATTTGCTATACGCATGTAGAGTGCAAGGACTAATTATACTTAAATACTTTATAATTATTCTGTACTTTGACACTTCCAGATAAAATAATACATTTGTTACTTCAACTGAGGCTTTTCTAAAAAAACAAAATTAAATTATAGTACAAGTTTTGCTTGAATACTGAATATGTAAAAAATTTTGGCAGAGTTCTCTGAGCATATTTTTTCCTTTACCACGTACTCAACACATTCCAACATGGTTCAGTCTGTTGAACCGCCCATTTTTCTTCTCGTATAAGTCTTTTCGTCTTAATGAGTTTATTCTAACAAAAAAAAACTGGTAACTCTAACCATACATCAATTGCGCAATGGAATGAAAAACGGCGATCAGGACCGGTAGGTGAGCAATTTCACTCACTGTATGTATATTAAATTAGAGGCGCGTGAATGAATTTGATATATTTCTCATTATGCAACACGTTTCAACTTCATAATTCAGGTTTTGCCTTCAACGCCGATTAGTAATGGTCGAAACGCATTCCTGACTTTATTCCAGCTACCATATTCATACATTGGCATAGGTCAATTAAAATATATAAAATGGTGGAAGCGCCGATTGTAAATTTACTTTTAGTGTTGCGTTGTGCTCCGGGCTTCGGTTACTCTTCCCACAAAATTCTCTTACGATGTTCATATCATCATCGTACAATCCGCCTACAATCGTGCAATATAATGAACGATCCTGTCATACTTCTATGACTTCGTTGTCGGTTTGATATTTGCTTAGAAATAATTATAATTACAACAAAGAGAACGCCAGCTGAATGTTTTAGTGAGCTTCGAGGAACTGTGGATTATCTCCAGACAAACAATTTATTTTCAGTTTTAAGATTCTTAACTGGACCATGCGATGTGTAGGCGAGACATCGGTGCGTATTGCGTAAAAGTACGCACACTCACGCATAAATATAAAAATACACACACACCACAACAGCCTCCTTAGATAAATTACGTACTGGCTTCTTACAGATGCGTTGCAAAACATACATTTTCGTTCCCTTTCTGTTAAGAACCCATAACATCACCGAAGAAACTTCAACTACGTCACGACTCGTACCGTTTGTCACAATGATAAGCCTATTGTAGGAAAAGGACACAAAATGTTCACACAACACGTTCAGAAATGTTGAAATGTTGGACAGAAGCCATTGCTGAGGCATATTTTCAATTTTATTTATAATTTGGGTTTCATGAGGATATGGATTACACAGTAGGCGGGGAAATTTTATATTTCTGTGTGCTGTTACTGCCATAAAACTGTTTTAATGTGACCGATGGACGCAACTGTCCCGTATGGGTATAAAAATTTGACCTCTCGAACTTTTCAAGCTTCCTATTACTCAAAATTTTACTATAACCGAGATTTTATAGCTGTAATAAAATTGATCCTGAAGACAAAATCCGTGGATGTTTTCTTGATAAAGTCTTAAAGTCCAAAGAGTATCTTTAGAAAACGATCCCGATCAGGTTATTGTACTACCGTAATAAATAATAGTATCTTTATGAATTATGTTTATACAAAGGTAGGCCCTCTTGCTATATTGAAATAATTCCTTTGGATAATACTTGTTTTTAACTAGCAAAAGTTTACTATTTTATAACGGAAACTATTTCTACTTTCTCATATTATCACGTTAGCAGTACGGCAATGTAGGTGTGTTGGAGATCTAAGAAATAAAAAAAGGTGTTGGTGGAAAACTGTTTCACTATAGGTATATGTACGTGTGAACAATAAAAATGTCAGAAAATAGTTGAATCGATTTTAATGGAATTTGAAATACCCAAACATAACGAAGACCAGAAACGGAATTTAAATGTTTAATGGTATTATATTTTTCACATACATAATTTTCGAAATACAACACAAGTGTTGCTTTTTTTCCAAACTCTCTAGTTAGAGGTGGGCATACCGGCCCGAAGTTTTACCCGGCTTGGCCCGGCCCGACTCGGGCCGGGCTGGGCATATAGTTACATTTTTTGTATTATCGGGTCTAGCCGGACTTATTTAAAGCTTTAACCTGGCTAAGCAGGGCTCGTGCCGGGCCAGCTGGGCCTACAGGTTCTCGCCGGGTCATCAGGGCTTAACCGGCCTGGCAGGACTAAACATAACCGGCGTAAATGTTACAGAAAAACTTGTGCTTTCTTTTAGATGCAATTAATTTTAGGGGGGATAATTCTCTCATCCCCCAATTTCTTGTTTGAAATTAGTTTCTAATATTTTTTAATTCTAAACTTCGATAATTACAAAAATTGCTTTGTTATCATTATTATCATAGGGATAATATTCGTTCTAGAATACCACAACTACCTTCGATTGTATTCAGAAACAAACAGCACACGATTTATTTGAACATCGGCAATAGGCGGTAACCAGCAACATCTGAGTTATTCAACGATTGACTATTTTCGCACAGATAAGGTTAATACTACAGATATAGGTAAATATGTGAGCTATCGGCAGCTTGTTTTATATGATTAATAATCTGCAAAAAGATGGCGCTACAATGACAATTTATAATTAAGTCGCAGATGACTGCAATTGAGCAGATTACTTAGCACATATTCAAACCAAAAATTAGACAGCCATCTGCCATGTTTAATTATTTCAATAGGGACTATATTTATACCTACGGCGAAGTTTAATAAAATTAACTTGTTGCAATTATGTTACCAGAGACTTATTCTTGTAAGCGTTTCTAGTATGAATGAGTGTTGCAAACAGTCACGATCTCTCTTGTGCCAAAAAAACGGTTATACATAGCCATAGAAATTTACAAAGCAATCCTTAATGCTGAAAACTCCAGGGATAAGGAGGAATTGTCATCTTTACCACCAATGAAATCCTAGGAAACTGTTTCAAATCCACAAATATCGAGTTTCCCGGGATCTACAACATCCTTTGCTCTTGTGGTTTAAACTACATCGGACAAACTGATCGTTCTATTGAGTTAAGATTACAATAGCACAGAGGCGATCGCAAACACAGACGGATTACAAACTTTGTGTTGGCTGACTGGTTTAACTGTACATAAAATGGACTTTGGGGACGCTCGAGTACTCGCTAGCATATTTCATTATTTCCCTCGCATCATACGTGAAGCAATTTAAATTGAGAAAAAACATAAACAGAGAGAATGGTTTTAGAGCTTGGGCTCCAGTAGTTCATCCTCTAAGGACTCATAAGCACAAACAGCTAACAGGCATAAGTCAATTAACTATTCTTGTCCTAACAAACAAAATACATTATGAATCCTTGTCCGCCTCAAGGTTCAATTAATTTAACTTCACTGCCTTGTTTACGCAGGTTGACCCACAAACAAGTATGGCTCAAACTTTTAGGGCAAATGCTTGTAAAAGCAGATAAACTACAGTTCAGTCCTTACCTGATTGTACTGGTACTGATTGTAATCTCTCAATGACGACGCGGTCTAAGTCGAAAGGGAATTATAATATTGACAATTCTATTGATTTTGACCAATTATCGATTTCTTAAATAAATATTAATACACTACCCAATTTTGCTTACCTGATAGAACTAGAAATGGGCTATGCAAATTTCGCAATGTAGAAATTAATACCTTTTTTCAACAAACACGAATTACTCATCAGGAACAATGGAATAAACTTTTGTGCTTACGTTTTAGATGCAAAGAAATTAGGAGGGCTAGTTCTTTCCTCCCCCAATGTTTTGGTTTCGCAGTTTTTGTATTTAATTTTCGTTAATGCGAAATTTGTGGTGTGGTGGCAGCTCAGAGGTTGGGCGCTTAGCCTCTAACGCTAAAGGTCTGGGGTTCAATTCCCTGCCGAAGCCATGCAGCAATGCCGCAACCCTCCACTCACATTCCCCCGTCTGGTGTAGGCAGCTGAGGGGTGTTAATGCCTGAAACCTTCTATGGTATCTAGTAGTTCGGATTCGACGTTAAACTGTAGATCCCCCGCACTCCACCGTAGCGCTAAGAAGAGTACGTAGCAGAGAAGAGCGCTGGAGCCAAGCAGTGGGACGTAAAGGCTGATTACGAATGCGAAATTTGAAAAAAAAACGACTGCTTGCTGTTATTTCACAAAGAACTGCTCCTTTAGGCGTTCCGAGTCTAAATGAGTGTTGCGTAAATTCACGCTCTGTGCATGATAGTATTCATTACTATACAAAATATTAAAAAAAAAATAAAAAAAAAATGTTTGACATACGGAAAAGTTCAGCTAAGAATGCTTTGCTCTATCAGACACAGCTCCGGATTTTTAAGTGAATAAAGGGGTTTCTATTAATACCGAACAATTATCGATATTTCAATTTGATATGGTTATTTCAAACCGATACAAGTAAATTGCGCAGACATATTGAATAATTTTAGATAGTTTATTGACCTTTAAGCGATTTAAAATCATTTGATTGAATTTTAAACAATTAAAAAATTATTTGAAATGTATGCAAAATTATGTTAATTATGTAAAAAAAGTAAGTATCAGTCAGCTAAGCTGCTGATTTAAGGCGATATTGCATTATTACAATCATTAATTTTAGACTATTTAAACTAATTCAAGTTTCTTTTACAGAATTTTAGACGAATTAGAAATGACCTGGAAGCGATTCCATTTGATATTATCTAAATGTATACGATTCAAGGAATACCATTTTATTTTTTATTATTTTCGGTAACTTTCAATTAGGCTCAACTCGTTTTGAAGCTACTTTAAAATTATTTCAAGTGCTTTTGATGAGATTTTAGATTATTTGATCAGTTTAGATTATTTTATCGAATTCAGCTTCTAGATTTTGTTTGACTTAGATACTTTACGCTAATTATTCTTACTCATAATGCATCGATCAATCACTATGTCACATTTATCGGTTCAGCAGCCAATATAAAATATTATTTAACCCCATTTTTTTCTAGGTATAAAATTTTATCGTAGATAAATTTAACAAAACTAATCATTTGTTTTGTTTGATAGTTATAGAAATACAGTTAATTAGACAGTTCGATATATTCTGCGTGAAATAATGCACTCCGATACCACTCGTGAATCTGCTAAATAATCAGACTAAATTACTCAAACTTCTTGCATGATAAATTGTGTTTGTTTTACTTACCTAAAAAACCTTTTTTGACTTTTAAAATTTTGTCGCGTGAAAGTTGAAGCAAATTACTCAGTTGTTTGGTCTGATTCTTTTAAAAATACCATTAATTTGACAGTTCGATGTATTATTTGAGAAATAATCTAATTATATACATACCAATTGTGAATTAAAAATAATTAGGTTAAATTATTCAAACTTCTTGCATAATAGCTCATGTTTGTTTTTCTTAAGAATATTTTGAAGTAAAACCAATAATCGTTGCTATGCAACGAGCTTTTGTAATTTAACCCGATTATTATTTAATTCACGTGTGGTTGATTAAACATTATATGCAATGATTTCAAGGAAAATACAAGTGAAGCTACCCAAGATTATGTAAAATCATTTTCATTGCTTTCAGGTGATATCCAGCGATTTCTTAAACGAAATTTAAATAAATTCCTTAGATTTTAAAGTATTACCGTTGATTTAGCTTTATTGTAGTAATCTTGATTTTTTTTGCCGATTTGAAAAAATTTCAGATGTCAATTTAGGCATCTAATGGCATCTAATGAGTGCGACAAGGAACGGCGATACTCAATAGGCCAAGTGGGGATTCACGTATCCATTGACATTTTTAAAGTTAAAATTTATATGTAAATCTTTTTTTTTTAATTTTTAAATTATCCATGGATGCGTTAATCCCCACTTGGTCTGCCTCTTCTTCATCGCACTAATTAATTGCTTATATTTCCTGTAAAATAGTGCTATCAGATCAGTTGAATCGCCCAATTCAGTAAATACCATAAGCAATTTAATCCAGATCAGCTGAAACAATTCCAAATGAACATCTGCAATTTTTCGAAATCTTTGTGCCTGGGAAATTTTCCGACGGCAGAAAAAATCTGATATTACTAGAATAAAGCTAAATCAATGGAAATAATCTAAAATCAAAGGAATTACTATCAATTTCTTCTATTAAATCGCTGGAATATCACGTAAAAGTAATGAAAGTTAGTTGAAGTAATCTTGAGCAGCTTTATTTGAACAAATACTTCAAAATTGAATTAAAAAAATTAACATATCAATTTTAATTTTAAAAGTAAAAAAAACAAATTCCGGCGGGACCGGGTTTGAAGTGCGAACAATGCGACGTGCGGTAGATATGCCATCTTACGGAAGGTATTTAAAGCTGTGAATCTCGTATAATGTCCAATGTCATTGCACATTAAATATCCCCACCCTCTAGAAGATACGGGTTTGGCTGAATTTCCATAATGTGGGGACTGACGAGTTTATTCTTTAGCGTCGGTGTTTAGTTTTAGCAGCAGAAATAAGCCAATTTTAAATTAAATAAATAAACAATAAATATAATAAATTTAAAAAGTGTCTATGGATACGTGATTCCTCACTTGGCCCAGCCTTTGTACTACCTTCCTCGTTATACCTATCCGTTCCTTGTCGCACTAATTAGTGTGTTAAGTGTTCAGCAAAATAGTGACAATCTGTAGGCGATTTTAAAACAGCTGTAGCTTATTTTCCATGATTTCAAAGGATTTCGCAAATTTTCATCTCTTTTTAGACAATTTAAGGTGATTCCAACTGATTTCGCTGTTTCTAAGTTGATTTCTGATGATTAGAAAACGACATCAGGTGATTTTTGGTAACTGTAAATAAATTGTTTACTTCACCTGAACTTCAGCAACTTCTACTGCTTTCAGATGGTTTGAAATGTATAAAACCTATTTCAGATTAGTTCTTGTGAGAATTAAAATTATTTTTTCTTAAGTAACCGTTTTCTCACAGTTGCTCATTTATTTATTTTACCAACTTCTTCTAGATTTAGGTAATCGTAACGAAATAATAAAGCTTTCAATTTGTGCACCATACTTTTAATTTTTTTATAAAAGTATTTTGGGAATATAACATTTTTACAAATTATTCTTAGATTCTTTAATGAATTCTACCGGCTCTGCAGGGGTCAATTAAGTTCCCGCCTCATACGGATTCGTACTGGATTAGCTAGTTAGAAGCTCCTCTAAAATAAACCTCCACGTGCCGAAGAAGAACCACGTGGTTATTTCTGTAACGTGTGTAATCAGAAAGTACGCTGTCCTGCGACTGTAATAACAGGAATGCACTCATTTCAGTTCAATAACAGCGCTGGTTTATATTTATATTCACTCGTAAACAGATTCATTACACATAGACTAGAGCTAGAAATATTCAAAACTTACTAGAAAAATGCGAATTACTACCGCACGCAGGGTCTAACAGGCCAACCTGCAGCTATCGAAGCGTTCAAACACTGAGAAAATTTCGTTCCCATTGATATTTTAATATGAGAGCTAACCAACCATGAAATATCTCTACTAACTGATTGGAAAAAAAACGAGGTAGAAGAGGTGTGTGTGGTTAAGGTTACCTTGTTGAAAAGTCACGATGACAAAACGATTCGCCTCTGGTATTGGCGTTATTTTACGCTTTGCAGTTAAAAATTAGCTTTTAGATTATATTAACCAATAATTTCATGAAATTTGAGATTAAGGAAGAAGAAATGGGTAGTATTTAACTACTTGTTTTACAATAAATAAAGTACTGCTTGCACTAGAAGAAAAAAACAATTTCATTTTATGAAAATTCTTTTGATCTTTTAAATTAAAATAATACTAAATAAAACCGAATATTTTATTTGCAAGCGTGTTAAAAGTGCTGCGCTTTTCTAATATATTCGTTTACACACTTTTGCCATTACTTTTTTGCATTAAATACTATCAAAATTCTTCATCATCTTGAATTTTAACAATTTCATGTTAGTTTGCAGAAATTTCATTTGTATGTCGACTTCGTGTGAACGTGAAGGGAGAAGGGGATTGAAGAGGCAGAGTGGGGTACCAAATGAGACTCCGCTAATTGTCAAACATAATCGGGACCCCCCTCCTCGGGAGGGTAAAGGGTAGGGTTTTCGTATGTCCAAATTTAGAGAAACTCCGGAGTCCAAATCAAACCCCGGTGGTTGACAAACAAAACCAAGGCGGGATGAAAAAAACACCCTTCTTTGGATATTTATATATTTTGGAAGTAACTGTCTCATACTTTCATGTCTTTCGTTTCTTGGGGGAGACGCAGAAAGCAAAATTTCTTGTCTTGCTTGGCAACTTCTTGTCTTGTCTTGCTAAGCAAGACAAGAAGTAAAACAACTTCTTGTCTTGCAAATTTCTTACTAGCTTATTGCTTGTTCTTGCTAGTTGGGGGATTCCCCGAGCTATCGAGTCTCGAGAAAGCAGCACCGGCTTCCCGTCGCGTGCGCCTACTCGTTAAACGCCTTTGTACCGCGTAGTACTGACTAAGAAACTTTTGTATTTTGTTAGCGCGTTTGGTAGTTAGACTAACATACGTACTATATGTGCATATAATTTATTTCGTTTCTTTGCATTAACAATTTAATTTTTGTATTTTATCGGTGCGTTCCAAATGAAGCACATATTAAACAAATAGCAAAAAAAACGTTATTTATTAATTTTTTGAACTGTCAGTTTTGAACTTTTACATCTGCTTCGGTTTCCCCGTGGTTTTGTTGTACAGAAATTGCAGCTAAAATAGCAGTTTTGCGAAAAAACTTGCTTTTGATATTACTGATTTTTGCATTTTGTTTGAAACGCAGTGCTTATTAAGAGTTATCTATATTAAATGTAGAACAATTTACTGGCTTTGAATTTATTGATCAGATTGGAATCTACCAACAAAATGTGCTTGTTCATTTTTTAATTGGCAGGGGCTATCCTATTGCCTAATCATCGGTGTATTATGAAAATAGCTCATTTATCGCTTATATTATATTACAACAAAACTTATAAATTATTATTTTGCACTACAGTATCGTTTTGTTTTCACACACCCCAGTTCCAGATGCGTTAAAATCGGCGTTATGAAACTTTTGTTTTATGTAAATACATAAAACAAGAAATCTTGTTTCTTGCAAACGTCTTGACAAGAAATCTTGTTCTTGCTCCAGCTAGTCTTGTTTTGTCTTGTTTCTTGCACACCTACTTCTTGTTCTTGTTTTTGCAGCAAGAACAAGAAAAGGCAAGACAAGAACAAGAAGTTCGTGAAACACTAGGGAAATTAAAAATTCGAGGGTAAAAACTTGCGATTACAGTTGAATAAATGTTTTGCACCTGATGAATTATTACAATTTTTAACTGTAACTTGCGGTAATCCCAAACCGGTAGGAAATTTTTGATTTGAATTCAAGTACTTTTATACGAAAGTTGTGGTTCTAGTGGTGATAACAGAATTAAAATATTCGTAAATATAAACTAACCCCTGGGAATATATTTAACACTCTACAGAGACCGCGGCGAATACCTATGATTGTCCGGAAGTATCCGCTCCAGTGTTGATATGCGCTTCTTCTTTCTCTAACGTGCTGGAAGCTATTAACTTTCTTCTCGCCCAGACAACTTAGTTGAATGCAGTGTTGTTTTCCCAAACCGCCAGGCCTCCCCTCGTCGCGGTACCTATTCTCGACACGTGTTTCAAATTTTTCGTATGCGTATATGACGTCATTGCATAGAGAATTAAATGACGTCATATACGTATACGAAAAATGTAACACACGTGTCCAGAATATTTTGCACGTTTTGTCGCAAATTCTGGGAGCGGCGCAATAAATTTTGGAAGTTTACAAATATTTAGTCGATTTTTTTGTGCAGGGTGGTAAAATTAAATCGCGTATTTTCCCTAAAACCAATTTGGAAAACCTTCTCCGTGAAGCTTTACTCAAAGGCCCCGTTTGGTCGCCACACGTACGTTTCTTTATGTTCTGGAGCGGTAGCATAAATTACCGAAATTTACAAAGATTTTGGTCGGGTGATCAAAATAAATCACGCATTTCCGTAAAAGGAAACTCTTTGGAAAACCGCCGTCATGGGGGTTACTAGACCTTCGCTTGGTTTCCATGCTTGCACTTTTTTGCAACAAATTCTCGCAGTGCATTTTCGAAGTTTAGGAATGTTTCGTTTCTTTTCTCGTGCAGGGTTATCAAAATTTGACGAATGTGTGACCTATACCTTTCAGAGGAAAACAGAATGTTTAGTATTAGATTGGAAATTAATTAGGTAATGTTGTACAATATTTAAATAACGTCAATTTGTTGTTTCGCTGATAAAATCAGTTTTCAGTTGTTTAAACCATTTGGAATTAGTGGACAATCGTAAGTTTGTCGATTTCTTTGCTATTGACGGCGTAAAAATCTATATATTAAATACCTAATCGGCCCACCATAACAAAACGGCAACTCTTACATCTCTAGGCAACTTATTTATTGTTTTGAGCAAATGTTTATGTAGCAGTCGCGTAGGGCGGCGCAACTGTCTCACGTCTCGAAGTTATCAAAACAGCGTGATGCGAAGGTCGCGGGTTCAGCTGGTTTCAATTAAATTAGAAAGCTGAACTGTATAATGACGTTGCAATCAGCCTTTACGTATCACTGCTTGGCTCCGGTACTCTTCTCTGCCACGTACTCTTTAACGCTAAGGTGGAGTACCAGGGACCTACAATTTAACGTCGAATCCGAACAACTAAATACCAGAGAAGGTTTCAGGCATTAAGACCCCGCGGCTGCCTACACCGGATTGGAGAATGTGAGTGGCGGGTCTCGGCATAGATTTTTATCGCTGCATGGCTGCGGCGAGAATCGAACCTCAGACCTTTAGCGTTAGAGGCTAAGCGTTCAAACTCCAAGCTACTGCCACTCATATAATGATGTAGCTGTTTTTATTTGAGATAATATTTAGCAGAAAAATAACATTGCTGTCACTCATAGCAGAGACAATATTCAAGAAAAACTTATTTGTAAAAGCTAACAATGAAGGAGATTACGGTTTTAATGTGATAATGTGGGCACGGAACTGGAATATCTTATAGTTGTTAGATAATAATTTATTATTTTGTAAATTTTAAAACAATACGACTTTCGGAGAGCCACTCTTGACACTACTTAACCTAAGTTGTTACTGTCAATAAACAACAACTACTACTACTACTACTACTACTAATACCCTAGAAAAAAAAGAAGCGCATATCGGCATTTAGGGGGGATAGCGGCGGCTAATTGGTGGTGCTCGCTGCCGTCTCTACAGAGGTAAAAATAATTGGATTATTTTACAATTATATCAAATGTTGTTTTCACCAATAGCATCACAATTAATTTCCGCATAAAAGCTACTTCGGGTAAAATCGACGTTTTCCTGCGGGTGGGGAATTATCGCAAGTTAGAGTTAAAAGTCGCAATTATGGAAATCACGATTTTGAGATAATTTCCCTGAAAGTATTAATAATGCATAACTGCAAAGCATTTGTTCAACTTTAATCTTGTTTTTACCTTTGACAATTTTTAATCTACTACATGTAAGTAGCAATTACTATCCTGTGGGGTGAGGGGGGCGCCATGCCTGTGTCCGTTTGACAACCACCGGGATTTCCGGAGTTTCTCTATATTTTGACATACGGAAAATCCCACCCGACGTGCATACGAACTTTTTTATTTCAGGCATTTTTTTCTACTGTGTAAACATAATAAATAATCATTAGTGCAAAACTGTGTGAAATATGCAGCTACCGAAACAATCGAGGAGCTTCTACATATGATTTATGTTAACACGCTCGAACTAGACGAATTTTAGTTTTATAGATTTGACTAAGCAAACTCTGACTAATTTGTGCTTGCTTGGTTATTCGTAATTCGTTTGTGATAGTAATTTAAGTTTGTTTTGTTACAATTTTGTATAGCAAATCAAATGTAATAGTTAACAGTGTAAATATCAAATTTATGAAGGAAAAAAAATTAATATCGTTCAATTCTAATTTATATGTATATTCTTTATTTTTCACCAAAAGTGTTTTTTTTTCTGGTACAATATTAAAAAATTATTTTTTTCACAAAGGATGAATATTAAAATTACTCCAAAAGCCCCAAAGTAATAAAACACCATTTTGTCAAGCTTCATAAATCTTTCTTATTACAGTGGCTTGATGCGTTAACAGATTCGTATGTAAATCTGTTATTATACACTGTGTCCATAAAGTAACTCCCCTCCCCCCCGACTAACTTTTGAACGACTTGATATTTTTCTACAAAATTTTGTGTGCTGTAATGGGAAATTAAATACTATTTTTCAGACCATATTAAAATTTTGTATCATCCAAAATGGCGACTGGGCGCCATTACAAATTTTTTTTTAAATAGAAAGGGTGGTCGAGTGACACCTCATTGGAAAGGTCTTTTAATTCTGCGTCTGATCCTAAAGTTTCAAAGAAAAATATTCAGCCATAACAAAATGACAATGTTTGAAGATAAAGAAGTCTATTAAAAAAAACTAAGAATTAAAGCTTAAATTAATTAAATTAGGTGTTCGAAATGTTTACCATTCACTTCTTGGCACATAAAAAGTCGGTTATGAAATTCCTACCTTACATTTTCATAGTTTCTGGAGTGATAATTCTGCAAACTTCTGTAATGCGTTGCTCCAGTTCTTCAATTGTTGCTGGACGGGTTCTGTACACTTTCGATTTCAGATATTCCCATAGAAAAACATTTAAGGAAGTTAAATCTGGGGAGCGAGTCGGCTATTCTACGGGCTCCCGCCTTTCAATCCATCTTTCAAGATAATTTCCGTTGAGAAAGTCAGAAACAGGCCTATAATAATGATGCGGCGCACCGTCTTGTTGGAACATAACGTTTTCAATATTATTTTAAGCCAGCTGAGATATTTCTGGGAAAATTTAGTCCTGCAAATGAAAAAGTGGACTACTGGATAAGAAAATCAAAACAATTTTGAACTGAGTGAGTCCATTGGTTTACAATCCGCCATTTTGTTATGGTTCAATATTTTTCTTTGAAATTGTAGGATCAAACGCAGAACTAAAAGACCTTTCAAATGAGGTGTCAGGCGACCCTGGATAAAAAAAATCAAAACAATTTTGAATTGAGTGAGTCCATTTGTTTAAAATCCGCCATTTTGTTATGGCTTAATATTTTTCTTTCAAACTCTAGGATCAGACGCAGAATTAAAAGACCTTTCAAATGACGTGTCACTCGACCCCCCTTTCTATTTAAAAAAAAATTTCAAAATGGTGCCCAGTTGCCATTTTGAATGATACAAAATTTTAATATGGTCTGAAAAATAGTATTTAATTTCCCATTATAGCACACCAAATTTTGTAGAAAAATATCAAGTCGTTCAAAAGTTAGTTGGGGGGGGGGGGGTCACTTTATGGACACAGTGTATATCATAACCTCTGTAAACAATTGACAATATTAATAAAACAGAACATTGTTATGTTTTAAAAGATATTTTGCATTTATTTGTTTTGTTCATAATTTTGGCAATTTTTTCTGATTGATTGCCAAAATATGGAATTGAGGCGTATTTCAATTTATCTAATGAAGTAGTTGGATAAATTTTCTGAATAGCTAATTTATAATTTTTCTCTTTAAAATTATAAACAAAACAAATAAATGCAAAATAACTTTTAAAAAACAAAAACCATTTTAACACTGTTTAATGCTAAAAAAACAGACAATTTACTAAAATCAGGCATCTACAAATTAAATTGCTCGCACTGTAATTCAGTTTATATAGGACAAACAATTAGAAATTTTGATATTAGGTACAAGGAACACGTACGTTGTTACAAGTATAAACATCCCCATAAATCTAATTACTTATTAGAACACAATTATTCAATGACATCTAAAACACTATAAAATTTTTACACTTTTGTAATGACAAACGTAAGTTGGATATACTAAAAGCATTTGAAATTCAAAACATTTAAAATATGTACCTTTAATGAATGAACAAATTGATCTCTTAAATTCACCGTTATTAGACGTTTTGGAATGAGAAATCAAGTCATCTGGACGCAAATATAGAAAACCAAGATCAAGTTATGAAGATTTATTGTTCCTATAGCAACACCAACTGTTTACTTTTAATCTTGCTTTTGAAAATGACGTGTAAACATGTCGAAATACGTATAAGGGTAAAACTAAAATAAATAACCTGTTGAAGAAGTTAAGAATTGTTTTATTTACAATAAATTAACATCTATATTTATTGTTTTCGGGTAATTTTTGTGATTCTTTGGTACTATGTTGCTATATCTATTATTTGTACTTAGTATACAATTTTTAGCGGTAAAAAAGCTTAATTCAGTCCTGAAATTCTAAAATTTCTCTCTTTTTAAATAATCAATTAATTTTACATTTTTTATAATTGTATCAGAATTACAAAAATATTTAGACGGATAATATAATGCAACCAAAATATTGTTTTTTGTGGGTTGTTAAGGTCATAAAAAGTTGAATACAAAACCTCTAAACCATGAAACAATACCCTGTTAAGTATTGCGTTAGTTTTCTAATTATCTCACATTACAGTTAACGTTTCCACACCTCCCACCTTAATGATTTTATTTGTTCTGAGGATAACTGGGTACAGATTTTAATTAAATTTGAAGGTTTCAAGTAATATCGGCTTTCACTTCAAAAAGGAAATTGAAGGTTTGTGAATATATTTCGCTTTATGTTTTCAGGTGAAATTAAACCTTGGATATTATTTAAACTACACAATAGTTGGCATGAAGATAAAATAATTTAAACTATTTTAGTAATTTACAATTTATTTCTTGTGTCTTCTTTTGTTGCTTTCAATAATGACAATTATTTAAGATAAAATAAATGTTGGTCTATAATTTTAAAACATTTCGAATTTTTCATTGTTTCGTTGTGGGGTCCCATAATTTCCAGATTTCATAAATCTTATCTAGAATAATTTTTCATGTGAGCATGAATTTAAAACTGGCCATAGTTACTCAGATTTCTGGTGGGTGTAAATTTATAAGCAGTAATAAATACTTTTTATTATTGTCCGAGTTCGTGTGACTACAATTTTTATCTAAGTATTAGAAATACATAACGGTGAGCACGGTCATATCCTTTACAATTTGCATACGCCCTACATTGCAGAGCGGTCAAAGACTGACTAAAAACTAGAAAACGCAAGTCTTGCTCCATTAGTTTAATTCTGGCAAGCCTCATCATCATACTTGCATATTAAAATTTAAAATAAATAACTTGGAGTAGCCGGCACATTTGCTTGTAACTTAAAAGGAGATATTTTATGGACCTGAAATATAATTCTAGCTCCACTATATAGTTTTATAGGATGTTCGTTTAAGTAAAATGTGAACGTAACGCGTAATATTTTAGACACACTTGGAGGATACGCGAAGGATCAAAAGGACGATATATCAAGAAGTCATTTTATAAAGTGGCAGATTATTCATGATATCATCAGCACTTTGCGTAATAACTCCATTTTTCACATTTTCAGGGTGCATAATGCCCCTAATAAGAAATTTGTCGAAAATTTCTTCTGTAAGAGGATATCTTTTATAAAGTGCAATACACGGGGTAGCATCCATCAAATATGTTTTTTAAGGCCAAACAAATTAAAAGTTCTATTACGTTATTAAGTTGAAACTAAAACCAAAACAGCGATCAGAAGGGGGATTTCCCAGATCCATAAAAATTATAAACTCATTAAATCAAAAATAATTTTTATTTGCAATTCTAAATAAAGTTATGATATATCTTGTTAAGATTGAAAAATTATTATCAATCCCATAATTTAATTTTTACATATTTGTTGGAAGCTGACAAAATAAATGATATAAACAGAAAACAAAGGTTGAAAGGTTAACTCACTTGCCATTTAACTTCAGGCAACGTGCTGACGTAATGGACTGAGGAAACGGCTGTAGATGCACAGGAAATGCTATGATCTCACGTTAAAATCCTTGGCTAGTTTGCACTATAATTATTACTAATTTAATAATTTTAAATACTATAATATTATTACAGGATATGTCAAGGGAGATGTACACTATTCATAGCTTAAAGTTGTAATTGAGAATTCTCCAGTTAAACATAAAAGAAAGGATATATTTCAACGCAATAGTAAAATTTCGAACAAGTATTTATACAAAAGTTATACAACATATTCATTGCAATCACGCTTCAATTCTTTGGCCATCTAGGTCGCCCGACATCTCCGCTTTCAAATTAAAAAAAATAAGGTTTCAAAAATCGGTTTCAAAATCAGTTGCGCCCTTAAGCGAGGGGTTCAAAGAAGCGAAGAATAAAAATTGAACACTTTGAACATTTTTTGTAATGATATTAATTGTAGGTGTTGTTTGGTTAAAATAAAATTATAAAAATACAGCGAATAATCTATTGAAATTTTAAGGCTTCATTTGATTTTGTCATTTGATTAAAAATAATTTAAATTTTCGTTCATAAGGCGCTTATTTCAGTTAAGTGCAAATTTTATTTCTTCTTCGTATTAGAATTAAGGAGAAAGTAGATTGTTAACAAAGTGAAAAGGTTCTTGAAAAGCAGTGTACAAAAAGAAATCAAGACGAAGAAAACGCAAAAGGTTTCCAAGGAAAACCTCCCAAAAATAGTTGGGAAAACATATATCGTCGAAGAAGATTATTTCGGGAAAAAGCGCTCTAAAACAAATATTTGGATGGCGAACGTTTCACAACAAAATTTTGAAAAAATGTTTAAAAAACAAAGATTGTATTTACTATTGCTATGTACTTGAAGTCGCAGAAACACACATAATAATTCAACAAAAACATTTTGGTGATATGGCTAAATGAAATTTTTTTTCCAGGACAATTATTTCCGGTGAAATTTCTCCGATACATTATTTTTCAGCGGAATTTTGCTAAATATCTCCATCGGCATTTTTTCAGAAAATTGGTGCCATGATTTTGGCAGCGGACGAGACCACACAAAATATGCGGCAATTAGGCGCTCCTCGAGTTGCCACTCCATAATTTTGATTCTGGACCAAAATAATGGGTTCAGGTTTTATCAACGGTTACAAATCTGGCAAGCAAACTGCTAAGGTCTGTCTTAAAGCGTGCCAAATTGGCTTCCGATGTTAACACTTTCTGATCAGGCTATAACATTGTAAATACCCATCGTGCAGACAACTTTCTCGAAGTTTTATATATTCGTGTAATTTTTTCGATTACTGACAGAAAATACCAAAATCTCTGCTATAAATGTTAATGTAACTTTAGGTTTTTTCATAACTAATTCATGTTGTCAACAACGACTACTAGTGTCAAATCTATTATAATTTTAGAATTTTCAATTATGCACTACATTGTTACGGATTTTATTTTACGGTATTCGTTGGGTTTTTACTATTCAGTCAAAATCTTCAGTAATAATCCCTTTATTGGATGAATCTAATATCTGGATTTATCTAATAATTCCGCTATCCCAATATATCGGAACGATCCATTTTCCAATTTGATCCGAAAAGTGTGCTATCTGAATTTACTCAGTTATCTATGGGGCGCCAAGTGTAAACTGAAAATGTGCTGTGCATTTCACGGTATTTAAGGCAATTTGTCCCAATATTTATTATATGTATATACACACATTTAGTTAAATGCTTTTTATTTTAATAAATCATTTTAGATTTAAGTAAATTCTTAAACATTTGGTTTAAATATTCCAATATTTAATAAAGCATTAGAGATTTAAATAAATCCTAAAACATTTATTTTAAATTTTCGAATATTTAGTAAACCTTTATGTATTTAGCCAAATCTGCACAGGTTTGTTTTAAATCTTTCAATATTTAATAAATATTGGCAGATTTAAATAAATTTTACGGATATAAATAAATCCTTGCAGATTTAAATAAATGTTTCAACATTTAATTCTAAGCTGTCACATTTACCGACCCAATAATCTCAAGCATAAGAAAATTGCCCATTAAGAAAATAAATAGTTTGTCTACTGATGTGTTAGGTTTATTAAAAAAACCCGAAATAGATTTTTCCTTAGACTCCAATGACGTGGAACAAGTTTCTTTTCTTTTTGCTCTAAGCTTATTATTATAGTTTTATACTTCAATATTATAAATTAAGTTGGTACTCCTAATTATTTAATACTGTTTGTAATTTGTTTATACAAGGTGTCCTAAAACTAACGACCAATTCGTTAACTATAGATTTATGGGGTAAAACAAGAAGAAACGAAAAAGTAGAAATTTTTCGGTTTCTCTTTTGTTATCGAGTTATTGTCAAAATTTCTCGGTAGTTCAATTATTTTCATTATTACTGTATTGTGAATCGAAATTCGAAAATTCTTTACTCTTTCATTTCGACTTGTTTTACCCTATAAACGTATAGTTAACAAATTGGTCGTTAGTTTTGGAACACCCTGTATATATTTTAGTTTAGTATACCAAAAATCTATGTATTAAACAATCACATTTTTGTTCTTAAAAAATTTAACACTTACATATTTTTTAAAGTAGAATTGTATTTTTGTAACACACTGTATAATACAAAAAAATACGAGTGAAATTGGGTACTGCCCATTATTAAGCAAAATTGCCGACTTTTATCCAATAATTTGAAAATTTTATTTTCGTTCCGCTAAAATCAAGATATTGACCACTGTGCGGTAGTATGGCGCAAGGCAGGGTCACGGTGGGAGCGTTCGACGCTTAAACAAAACAGACTGAAAATTACGTTTTCAAGGGAATGTTGAGGAAACTTTCATTGTTTGAATAATAAATTATCCAATGTTTATGTTGTTATTGATGGTTGAACTAACATTGATTGTACAAATTCTTGAAATACGGAAAACGTGTTCATAATTGTTGAACGTTACCACCAATGTAAACGGTCTTGGTCTTCTATGTAGTCTGGATCTACCAAGGTCAAATAAATATGACAAGTTAACATTAAATATGACAGCTTAAAAATAAATATTGAAATATTTATTTAAGTCTTTAAGGATTTAATTATATCGATAGAGATTTATTTAAATCTGCGAATATTTATTAAATATTGAAAGATTTAAAACAAATATTGTGCAGATTTATCTAAATACATAAAGATTTACTAAATATTTGAAAATTTAAAGTAAATGTGTTAAGATTTATTTAAATCTCTAATGCTTTATTAAATGTTGGAATATTTAAACCAAATGTTTTAAAATTTATTTAAATCTAGAATGATTTATTAAAATAAAAAGCATTTAGCTATATGTGTGATAAATATTGGGACAAATTGCCTTAAATACCGTGAAATGCACAGCAAATTTTCACTTTACACTTGGCGCCACATAGTCATCCGGATATATTTTTTAAATACGTTGTCCGAATATATCCGTAAGATACGTTTTTAATTTCTTTCCAAACAGTTTGTTATCTGCATTTACTACAAACATCACTGATCCAGATTTATGCGGATTCTGTTAGCACAAATCACTCGTGAAGTTAGTTGTCCGGATTTATTGGGAGAGCCGGTTATCCGGATTTTAAAAACATCCGTTATCCAATTAAAGGTTGGCAACCGGATTCAGATTTGTAGAAACCCGGATTTCTTTGTAAGCGATTTCGGATATGGTGTACGTCAAAACTGTAAAATTCGAATTTATTAAGGTTTTTCACTTCGGATTTTGGATTTTATATCGATCCGGATTTCGGATTTTCTATCCGAATTCAGTTTTCAGAATTTTTGTTCTGATCCCGATGTCGGATTTTTGTATTCTGATACAGATTTTGGATTTTGTATTCTAATTCGGATGTCGGATGTTCAATATCAATCCGGATTTTCGATTTACCCAGGAATTATTGTATTTCATATATCGAAACGGTTACATCTAATCATTGAAGTACTAAATAGTTAAATTGGAAGATATACGTGTTTGCTGCAAAAATGAAAGTGTTAACTAATATTTTCTTCAATAGAGACAAATTTGGAGGCAGGTACCTACATGTTTCAGATTTAAATGTTGAAAAGAATTAGATAGCAGATCTAACTGGTTTATTTGTGTTCTTATTCAAATGAATATAAAAAATTTGATGTTGAACGGCGATTTTACTGTAATACACGTAGGTACACAATTTCAGATGAAACCAAACTGGATTGTAGATTTGCGGATTTATTTGAACGTCAAATTTTATCAAGTGAAAGAAAATAAATCCGGATATCGAATTTTTCAGTCTTCATACAGGATTTTTCGAAGAAAACCGGTTATCGGATTTTCCCGATAAATCTGAATAGTGTGTTAATCGGATAACGGATTCGCATGGCGGATAATTCGGATAATGGATAAATTTCAAACTGTAATGAATTTGAGATTACTAATTTGAATATATCTGCAAGATCCGTTTTTCGATGTTTTGTAAAAGTTTGTTATCTGGAGTTACTACAAATATCAGTTATCCGAATTTATCCAAACGGTGTTATCAAAATTTAGCAGAAAAGTTCGTTGTCCGGGTTTATTTGATATCTGGAATTTTCAAAAATAATCCGTTATTCGAATATTTCGTAAAATCGATTTTTGACTTTTTACGAAAAGTTTGCTATCTGGATTTGCTATACATATTAGCTATCCGAATTTAAACGGATTCTTATATCAGAATTTACACGAAAAGTTCGTTATCGCGATTTATTCAGAAAGCCAATCTGATATTCGAATATATCCGTAAGATCCGTTTTTCATTTTTTTAAGATGTCTGTTATCTACGTTTACTTCAAGTATATGCAAATATCTATGATCCGGACTTACTGGATTCTGTTAACAAAATTAGTACAAAACGTTCGTTTTATTTATTCGAAAACCAGTTCTCTGGAATATAAAAAAAATCGTTATCCGAATATATCCGTAAGATACGTCGTTTTGCAAAAAGTCTGCTATACCTGGATTTACTGAAACTATTATTAATACGGATTTATCCGAATTTTGTTATAAGAATTCAGCAGTAGTTTGATTCCCGACTTTATTATGAGAGTCAGTTTTGAGAATTTTTCAAAAAAACCGTTTTCCGAATATATCTGAAAACTCTGTTTTTCGGATTTACCTTAAAAATTATTTATCCGGATTCTGCTATCAGAATTCTCTCGAAAGGTTAGTTGTCCGAATTTATACGAAAACTTAATTATCTGGATTTTAAAAAATTCAAATATATCCGTTAAGTCCGTTTTCCGATTTTTTCGAAGAGTTTGTTATCTGGATTTACTTAAAATATCCGAATTTATGTGCATTTTTCTATTAGAATTTACTTGAAACGTTGTCACAACTTAATCCGTTATCTATGGAACGCTGTTTCACTTTTTATTGACAGGAAATTTTGCAAAACAAAAACAAAAATGTACATAATTTAATAATATGTCACAAATATTTGTATATAATTAAAAATATATTAGATGTTTCTAATTATTCCAAACTATCTTCGATATTCATAAATATTTAAAAATATTTTTAAATCTCTTTTGAAAATATCTTGGAAATAATTTAAAACATCCTCGTGTTATAATATGATAGTCGTGTGTTTATTATGGTACTTAAATGTAAAATATCTCTAAGATTTTTATTGGTTTACAACTTTCATTCGGAATTTTGTAAATATACATATTAGCAAATATCAGTATATTTTAAAATTTCTTAGATATTTTAAAAAATAAGGAATTATTGTTGAATATCTAAGATATTCGGAAGATTGCAACAGTGAACAGCTGCAAGCGTGAACGCGCCTGCTGCGCGCTTATGGAAAAAAATATACTGTTTGTTTAAGTTTACACATGGCTAGTGCCAGGACCTACTGGATTATATGGTAAGTGCTGCTAGTGCTTATAACCTCCAAAATAAGATCGTTGTAAATTGTTGCAGTCACTAAACATATCGTTCTCTATTACTTAGCAGTCCAGTTTGCGCGGGGTTAGACATAAATAAATGCATTATTAAATGAGGTTATAATATAATTATAAGCAAGTCGCAACGTTGCCAGACGTAGTTTGACTTAGCGGTAGTACAAACCTTATAGATGGCGGTAATTTCCGAATATCTTAATTTACGACAATTCTTTTATTATAAAACATCTTATGTATGTTATATTAAATTTATTGTATAATTTAAAGTTAAAATATCTAAGATATTTCGAAATAGACTAATTTTTATATTTCTAATATCTAAGATATTTTAAATTCAAATTTCGTTTAAATATTTTAAAATATCTATAGGATGTTTTTGAATAGTTAATTAAAATATCTCAGAGATATTTTTGAATAATTGAAATTACCTCGATTTTTTTAATTCAAAAAAATTTATAGTACAAACCTATAATTCTGTAAGATATTTGTAATGAATTAATAATATCTCTAAAATATTTTTAAACATGTCAATATATAATTTTATTTTGTTGAAATTCGGTTCTGCACTAAAATGTAAAACGGCGTTCTTTTGTTATTAAAATGTTATCCGAATGTATCTTAAGTTTCCATTTTCCGGTTTTCTTCGAAAAGAACTGGTTTTGCTTTAAAAATCTGGTTTTGCTTTAAAAATCAATAACCCGGATTTATCTGGATTCTGTTACCAATATTCACTCGAATACTTCGTTCTACACATTTATTCGGAAAGCCATCATGCTGTTTTTTTTTTTCAAAAAATCCGGTCTGGTAGCTGTATTTACTAAAAATATCATTCACCCGGATTTATGCGGATTCTGTTGTCAAAATTCACTCGAAAAGCGCGTTGCGTTGTCCGGATTTAACCGTAATACCAACTATATGAATTTTTTCAATAATCTATTATGCCAAGTGAACTAAAAATTTGGCTTTCGAATTTATGCGTAAGTTTATTTGTCCGGAATTAGCTTTCTGTATTAAGGAGTCCGAGCTATAAGAATCAATGTGTAAGGATATAACCGATCTTAATATTTTTAATTCTTAAAAATTCGCATTTTTGACATTAAAATAGCAGAGTTTTATAAAATTAAAAACGGCATATAAAAATTTCGGTCCACGAAATTAAAATTTGATATTATTTTATTAATAAGTTCAAGCTTTACTTTGGTATTATTACTATTTAAATTAAGTATCTGAAATATAACTATATCTGAGTTAACAGAAAATCATCCAGATAAATGCACACACCGGATTAATTATTGATACGTTTTCGAAAGCGAAACCCATTTGTAAAAAATTCGGATATCCGATAATTTGGATCAGGTTGCTTACTCGAGTAGCGACAGTTTGAGTAGGGCCGACATCGAGAATGTTCACAGAACACTCTATCAAATTTGAATTCCAGTGACCAATTTGTAATATTTTGAAACAAAAACTATTTCGACTCCTAATTATACATTTACAACACCACAACACCTTGGTGAATTCCAATCGAAAACTACCTTTTCTGTTGAAGGTACTTCACTGTTTTCCATTTTCGAAAATGCATACTTTAACAAATAAATAATAAATGAGGCCGCAGTGGCTGAGTATCTGCTTAGCAACCAACAACAGGTCCTCGGTTCAAATCCCGTTTGGGTTTAATGGGGGCTAACCTGGTAGTTCATACTCCATTAAAAAAAGTAATAAACAATAATAGATCGGTATTTTTCGGACAAGAAATGGTTATTTATGATTTTTACATTTTTTTACGATTTCCGTGATATTTCTAATGATTATTTACAACTTTTTCCTTTCAATTCTGAATATTTTTTTTATAAGCCGTACATTTTATAACTAATCTCCGTTCTAGTCCTTTAGTTCCCATGCATCCACATGGAATTTAGACATTCGAGTAAAAACCTGAATATTATCTACATAAAATTAATAATACTGATGTTCCAATAAAATGTACGAGAATTTAAAAGAAGTTTGCCTGTCTCAGTTTCACATTCTTGATGCTTGTAGTTACACGTTACAAACTACTAATAAATTATGGACAACCAGATAGATATACCTTGTCGAAAAATTGAGATTTCCTGAAAGTATACTGTGTTAATGTAAAAGGTTGCTTAATTGCTGCAAATTAAATTTAAATGCATATGGCTTATGTAAAATTGCAAAAATGAGGTGAAGTTTTGAATAATTGAAGAATTTTTTTTACTTTTTGAGCAATTTAACGTTTTAACGTTGTCGCATGTCGCATCTCTATGTTCCGAGTTAGAGGATCTAAAAACAGCCGTTGTGTTATTCGAACCGATGTAGTTTTTAAAAATAAGCGGGTAATTGAAAAGTATGTTAACGAGCGGCGTTTCACTTGTATTTTTTTCTGTTAATGTTTTGCAGTCACAGCAAATGCAATCGCATAAAATTAAAACTAACCACGAGATGTGTCCAGCGCGCATGTAAATTAAACACGCAACACGACATAAAAATTATCTTCACTATTCGATATAAAGCGTATTTTAAATTTATTCGCGTTTTTGTCTAGAAACTTTAAAACATACAATTCCCATAAAAATACTGTAAAGTTCAAGCTGGGTCAGTCGCCTTCTAATGGACAAGTCCCCATTAGATCGACAATCCAACGATCCGGTAATCGTCGATTCATGAAAATCAGTTTTTTTATCTGCAATACGTTAGATCCTCTAGTACTTCTTTTCGTATTCAATTATAGTTTTATAGGCATAGCTCCACGGTAAAAGTTTTAATTTGCGACCGTGCACACGCAAAATATTAGAATATTTACGGTACGACTGGGTCATCATCGTTAAATGCAGAAGTTTATTAATATTAAAAATGTCTTTCTTTCATAATTTGAAGCTGTTTATTGTGCTTTTAATGGTGCCAACACGTTAACCTGTTCGCTTCCACTCTAAAACCGATCCCAAAATCATGATACAATTTTTTTTTCGGCTCAGGTCATCTCGCTCACTTTAATATTTAATTCAGAAATGCCGGAACAGATAGCATTAAAGACAATGTAGCGAATGGTTTCCAAATATGTTGATTGGACAATCGTGTAAATTGATTTGATAAGTGGTTGTGTAACTGTTATTTTGTTGGCCGCACTCGTGCTCATTAATGCGACCAATACGACGACTTCAGCCGCAGTCTCTTTGTTTTCGTCTAATTATTCCGATTTCGAGTTTAGCACGTAAAAGGCAAAGCCAGATGCAGTTCTAAAGCCATTATATGAGAAACACATTGGACTTCCGGCGTCCTCGGTACAACACATGCTCTCCTCTTAATGCAATGCGATATTTGGTTTTGCCCATTGCAGGCTGACTTTTTGACTTTCCTTCTCTTGCTCCACCTTCATTATGTACACTGTTTGCTGGAAACGATGGCGGATTTCTCTAGAAATAAGGTTCACCTTTAGCAAAATTAATGATCTTACGTGCAATTAGGTATATATGAAGAGAACAGGAGGAACTGGCCGGTCTCGAGATTATTAAATTGAAATATCAAATTCCTCACTGTCTGCAAATCAAGAATAATCATATTTCATATAAAGTTCACGTATTGAATTCCCCGCTCTTCTGGAAGCATTTAATAATAATTATTTATTGATTTAAAAAATAATGAAAGTAGTATTTTTTCCAAAATAAGTAACATTTTTTGCTTAATTTGTGATGCAGCGAAAATATATTTTTTATTAGAAATAACCTCACAATTTTGTTACAATATTGCAATTTAGTTTTTAATCTAAATTTCTCGAATTACGCTCAAACAAACTAGTTGATTTTTTATTTTTATATTGTTTCATAAAAGCGGGATTTTTGCCTAAATTCAAGTGGGTGTCGTATATAAAAGATGTACTTATTTCTCGCTTGTCTTTTTTCTAAATATACAGTTTTAATAAAACTACCCAAGGTTTTTGAAGATTTTGTCACATTTTTATGGTGAAATTTGACCTTTGCGTCATAATTTTTTTTAAACAATGACTAAATTGTAATTTAGCTTAAACATATTTTTTCGGCTGCGTTTATCTAATCTATTCTTACTAAAAGTCAACTTGAACGAAGAACTTAAGTAAACTAATGGTGCTGAAAAATTAAAATGAAATCTAAAAATTAACTAAATTAATAGCTTTTAGGAAAATTAACTGTTTGCACAAAAAAATGTTACAAGATATACTAAAATGAGTTTCTGTTGTATAAGACCAAAACGTTTCACACAGCCGTTATCAAGAACTAGCACATTTATCTTAATTAGTAATTAAGAACAGTGCGAATACAAAGTACTACATTTTTAAATTTTTACTTTCCCTTACCTTCGGTATAGCGAAGTATTGATTTTATGAAAATGTTCGAAATCAAGATTTTAATGAAAAAAAATGTCTGTCTGTGGGTGGGTGTGTGGGTGGATGGGCGACGCCTCTAAACGCGAAAGTACTTTACCGATTTTGATAAAATTTTAAATGAAGAAGTACATCAAAAATTGTAGTTCTAGTTAAGCTTGTCAAAATAATCCTATACCGGACGCGAAAGTTAGACGTGTTTTTTCTAAAACAAAATTTTTGAAATTTGAACACAGGATCGGAGAGACGAACTTGAACCAAATCGAAAACCTTTTTCGCTAGTTTTTTGAAAATCTCGACTTTAACGCCCGTTTAGTCAAAAAGTAGTTATGTGATCGGGATTAACTACAACTTGTTTGAGAGCCTTTTGTGAGCAGTATATCATTAAACGAAATTAGTTTTGAAAATCTAAAACGATCGCTTCTCCAACATTTTGAAAATTAAAGAAAAATGTTTTTCAGAAACTGCCCACACGATTTTTTGTTAATTGTGTACACTACTAGAACCGATGATTGGCTACAATTTGGTTTTCTGCTAAAAGCTATAAGCTCACTGTGGCACTTTCTCCGGTTTTTTTGAAATTCGAAAATGGGAAGCCCTTTATTTAGGGGTTTGATAGTTTTTTTCTTAGCAAAGTGCTTATACTCATCATGACTAATAAAATTTTTAGATACTTTTACATTTTGGTGGGGATACTGTAGAAAATGTAAATTCCAAATATATGATTTTTTTTAGCTTTGTAGTCCTATAAAGGCAAATATGGGCTACAATTTGGTGTTTTGCTGAATATCATAATTCCACTGCGGCATTATCTATGAATTTTTTAAAAAACAATAATTGGTACCCATTTATTTATTAAACGGGAAACAATAAATAATTTCTGCGTAAAGAAATTACTCATCTTGACTAGTAGAACTAAACTCTACTGTTAGTTTTTACAAAATTTTATATTTGGTTTACCTTTAATTTTTAGCTGACGAATTTAAGATTTCTTTATATGTAATTTAAAAAAAAAATTCTCCGTCAAAATTTTTTAGACCTGGACAAGTTATGATTCGAGCATGATTACTAAACGGGCATAATTAATGGTGACATCACGAACTAACAGTTCTAATAATAGTAAAAGTATGGATGGATTGCAGGGTTGCCTATATAGCTTGTTTTCTTAGAAATCTAACAGTCGGTGAAATGTACAACATTATAATTATACAATTTACACTATTGCAAATACGGTAGTAGTATTAATATCTAGTATGGAAAAGTCTATTTGAAGTTAACAGTTTTCCGCTTTTTAGATCATTGATTTTATATCACCGAGATTGGCGACGCTTATATATTGAACGACTGCTTGTAAGCTTATATCAACAGCACTTATTCGGAATTAAGACAATCAATCATCTTAATTACTAATTACAATAAATGTGTTTTAAACAGTATTAGATGATTTTTAATTACTATTCTCATTGACTTTATATTATTTAGATTAGTAAAGCTTGTATTTGAAATAGTGCAGTACGTTTGCCAATGGAAGGTTTTGTTTTAAATATTACTTACTGCGTTACTAGTGGTACAACAGGGCCCAACGCGGCGACAAACAAAACGTAAGCTCTGTTATTGGCTGACATTACGTGCTGCCATCTACTGAATCATTGTATATTTACATATCAATTTTTGTTTTCGTTATTTCAAATGCTAGAGAAGATCTGTTTCTACATTTTACATTAATCGTGTATCTTAACGGCAAAGTTAAAAACAGGACACAACGCAGTGAAAGACAATATTTTAATAGCAAAGTTTTAAAACAGATGTTTCCGTAAATATTATCTGTTGCCACGTAATAATTAACACCGCTTTTAGCCTTGCTGAAATCTAGCGGTTAATTTAAGAAATAGTTTTAAAAATCTTCCATTGCAGTGTAGTTGGTGAAAGCGATGCCATCTGGTGGCAAAAATTTTCTTTAGATTTGTTCTGTAATATCTACTTAATTTGAACACATTACTATTATAGTTCTTACTTTCTTATAGTTTCAGTATGGAAACTGAAAATTCATGCCTCCTTATTTATTATTAATATTTCAGTTGACTAAATTCCTTCTAAGTGATAGTAGAATAGTATTAAAAACTTAATTTGTGGAAACAAAACCCTCCGCTAGGCGCCGCCACTAAAGATAAAGCCGCA
Organism: Ctenicera cuprea; assembly: GCA_958336395.1. Lineage (NCBI taxonomy): Eukaryota > Metazoa > Arthropoda > Insecta > Coleoptera > Elateridae > Ctenicera > Ctenicera cuprea. The sequence goes on along the minus strand of OY284487.1, from coordinate 14,518,763 downwards.
ATGTTATTTAAGTACCTAGCTACGAAAAAAAAAGATGTTTATGTAAGTTAATCTGATTTAATCGTGTGATCTAATAGCTTCTTTCGGGGTTAACGTTCGCACAAAATTTTTTTCAGATTTTCTCTGGGCTTACCGCCGGTATTTTTATGCAGTTTTTTTATAAGAAAACTTTTGATCTTTCTTCCAAGTATATCTTGAGAACGGTTTCCTGTTCTATGTTTTTCTCGTATGCTTCGCTTTGAGACACTTTTTTCTCCTGATTTTTTTATTGTTTTTACTATTTTTACACTTTTTCCAATCATTTCCTAATTACGTCGTTTTTCTGTTTTGCATGGGTTACTTCCTGGCGTTCTTTTTAAATCTTTAAAATAATTTCATGAACGTCTTTCCTGTGGATTTTTTTTTCATGCGAGAATTTTTGAAATATACTTCATACGACGTGTTCTCTTTATATGAAGACAATTTTCCTCAAAGCTGTTTATAGTTTTTATGCTTACCGCACTTTTTTTTTCGGAAGTTTTCCTTCCGACTTATTGATTTTTTTCTAGAAACTTTTATTTTGGAATTTGTTTACCAGAATTTTTAACGTTTTTATCTTTTGGAGCTATGAACTCGTTTTCAGGGTTTTTTTTTCTATTTCCTATTTTATTACTACAATTGCATTAAAGCTACCGTTGCATGCATAATTGAATTAAAAATATTGACAAATATGGCACTGTATATTTGAACAAAATTAGATGCAGCTTTTGCTACAGAAAATGTTCTATTAGTTCTACAGCATTAAGCAATGGTCGTAAAGATAAGGTTAACATAATGAAATTATTTGTTGTGCTAACATCAACTGGGCTTGTAAAATTTCAAGCACTTCCCGTTTTACAGTTCAGATGTTTAACATGCGATGAACTAAAATTGGCAACTGAATATAAAACAATTCATTAATTTCTGATGAGGTGTTAATTTTACGAGTAAAATTGGTTCCTAATACAACGGAATATATTCTTATAATGAGCTATAACTAATCTAAATTATTTTATTATAATCTCCTAATCCCGTTTAGGCGTTCGCAACGCTGTTAGCACTCGCTAGTCATCACTCGTATACCGCTTAGACTCAGAACGCATATAGGAATACAAGCGTAGTTACAAGCTGAATAATATAATAAAGGCAAAGAAATTGATTCTTTTGTTGCACCGAAAGAAGATAGAGTGATATTATCGCACACCAGAGTCAGATAACAAAATTCACTCGCCTAAAAAAAGGGGGAGTTTCGCCCCCAAAAAACTTACTGAAATTAAAATAAATTTTAATTGTATTTTAGTATTACTGATGAGCAATATAGCTTAAATGTGGACTTTTTATCATCCCTCGTTTATAAACAAAATAAAGTCATCAGTCGTATACCGCTTAAACTCAGAACGCATGTGGGAATACAAGCGTAGTTACAAGCTGAATAATATAATAAAGGCAGAGTAATAGATTTTTTTGTTGCACCGAAAGAAGATAGTATTATCGCACACCAAAGCCAGATAATAAAATTATCTCGCCTAAAAAAAGGGAAGGTTCGCCCCCAAAAAACTTACTGAAATAAAAATAAAGCAATATAGCTTAAATGTGGACTTTTTATCATCCCTCATGTATAAACAAAATAAAGATATAAACTTCCTCCTTTCAGAAATTCATACAGGACGTCACAGCGAATTTAGAGGATTGGGAAAACACTAAATGAAAGCCCATTCTTGACCCCATTACCTTACAAAATTAAAAACAAATGTGTTAATAGAAAATTTTTTTGGAAAATTAAATGAATTGCGCAAAATTTCAATTATTCATTCCGTCAAAATTTTCAAAAAATCTCAGCAACGCCCATTGTTAAGCTAGCTTAATCCTAGCTGCATTACTTTATCAAATTAACAACAAATGGTTTTTGAAACTTTTGTTAGAACATTTGAAAAAATTCCGAAGAGCTTTAATCGTTCATTCTGTTGAAATAGACAGACAGACAGGCAGTTTTTCCAAAACACTGTTTGTTTGTTATGTTACAGTGACATTAGAGGATTGGGACAAACATTAAATGAGACTTCATTCTTTCATTCAGCCAAAATTTAAAAAAAATCGTAGCCACGCCCGTATTAAACTGTCCTATCAACTCCTGGTTTTCACATTTGCAATTATCCTTTATGAAAAAGATTAACTATCGTAGGTAGCCGCACCCAACCACCCACAAACAGACACAGATTTTCCAAAACAGTGTTTATTGTTTGATTTCAAAAATGCATACAGGACGTCACAGTGAAATTAGTTAATGAGAGCCCACTTCTGGATCTACTACTTTTCTTAATTAATTAAAAATGGCTTTTGAGTTGTTTTTTTAAATTAAAAACACTTTGAATAACCATAATCGTTCATTCTGTTGAAATAGACAGACAGACAGGCAGTTTTTCCAAAGCACTGTTTGTTTGTTATGTTACAGTGACATTAGAGGATTGGAACAAACATTAAATGAGACTTCATTCTTTCATTCAGTCAAAATTTAAAAAAAAATCGTAGCCACGCCCGTATTAAACTGTCCTATCAACTCCTGGTTTTCACATTTGCAATTATCCTTTATGAAAAAGATTAACTATCGTAGGTACCCGCACCCAACCACCCACAAACAGACACAGATTTCCCAAAACAGTGTTTATTGTTTGATTTCAAAAATGCATACAGGACGTCACAGTGAAATTAGTTAATGAGAGCCCACTTCTGGATCTACTACTTTTCTTAATTAATTAAAAATGGCTTTTGAGTTGTTTTTGTAAATTAAAAACACTTTGAATAACCATAATCGTTCATTCTGTTGAAATAGACAGACAGACAGGCATTTTTTCCAAAGCACTGTTTGTTTGTTATGTTACAGTGACATTAGAGGATTGGGACAAACATTAAATGAGACTTCATTCTTTCATTCAGCCAAAATTTAAAAAAAATCGTAGCCACGCCCGTATTAAACTGTCCTATCAACTCCTGGTTTTCACATTTGCAATTATCCTTTATGAAAAAGATTAACTATCGTAGGTAGCCGCACCCAACCACCCACAAACAGACACAGATTTTCCAAAACAGTGTTTATTGTTTGATTTCAAAAATGCATACAGGACGTCACAGTGAAATTAGTTAATGAGAGCCCACTTCTGGATCTACTACTTTTCTTAATTAAATAAAAATGGCTTTTGAGTTGTTTTTTTTTAAATTAAAAACACTTTGAATAACCATAAGAGTTCATTTTGCCAAAATTAAAAAAAATTTGTAGCAACGCCCATTTGGAAGTTAGAAAGTTCGGAAAAAAGCAATCGATTTGGCTTAACCTGTTCTCTTAAATCGTGGTTTTCACATTTGCAATTGTCCTTGAAAAAAACTATGGAGGTACCGTATACCCATCAATGATCCAACCAGTCACAGATAGACCGACATTTTTCAAAAAACGGTTTATTGTTTGGCTTCAAAAAATCATACACGAGACGTCACATTTAAATTCGAAGATTAAAAAAAGGCGCTAAATGAGGGCTCGTTCCTGGGTCTATTACCTTGCAAAATTAAAATCCAAAAGTGTTAACAATTTTTTGGATCTTTTTAAATGTGAAATTTCGAAAAGCTTAGATCGATCATACTTTCAAATTAAAAAAAAGATTGTAGTAACGCCCATTTTGAGGTTTAGAAAGTTTGAAAAGAAAAACGTTTCATATATCGTTACGTCTTGTTTCAAATCCTGATTTTCACATTTGCAATTATGCATTTTATAGAAAGTTAGCTATCCAACCACTCACAGACATGCATTTTCCAAAAAACTCTTTACTGTTTGGTTTAAAGTGTTCATACAGGGCGTCACAGATCAATTAGAGAATTGAAACAACACTAAATAAGAGCCCATTCTTGTGTCTGTTACCTTTCCAATTTATAAACATATAGTGTTAACAGTTTTTGTTATTTTTGTTGGAAATTTTATTCGTTCATTTCTTCAAAATTTAAAAAAAATCTTAGCAACTTCCATGTTGAAGTTAGAGCGTTCGGAAAAAATTGATCAATTTGTCTTAACGTGTTCTATGAAATCCTGGTATTTAGATTTGCATGATTCTTTATGAAAAAAAAAAAATTTCCGACGGCACTCACTCAAAGACAGACCGACAGTTTCCAATAAACTGTTTATTGTTGGGATTCTTTATCCTTAAAAGTGTCTAAATCTTGAAATTGGATTTAATACTTCGCTATATGTAGGGGAAAAGTAAAAACAAGGTCGCCAACTTAGTTGTAATAAAATTGGAGTAGCAGAGGGATATTAGCTTTGAAAATGCAGTTTTTTTGTTACTATTATTATTTTTATCTGGTACATTCATTTACAATGATATTGGTTTTCCGCAGAAATTGTTTGCTTGTTGGGTCACGTTTTTTGTAATGTTTTGAATGTTAAATTAAATAACTCTATCTTCATGTTAACACCAAATTAAAAGTGTGTTTGTTAATTTTTTACGAGGATTTTTGCTGCATAGTGTACATGCGTACTAGAATTTCTTATAAATTTTTATTTATGGAAATTTTAAACCATTAATCATGTTTTCAACATATAGAACTGATTATAATAAGTTTAGCTTGCCAAAATAGACTTTACGGTGAAATACGGCAGAAATATAATTACATAAATAGCAAAAATTTCGATTTCTATTTTTTCCAATTAATTTAGATGCTTTCATTAGCGTTTGTGCTACTTTAGTGAAGGTACAAGGCATTCCCTCTCCCAGAAACAGAAATGTTATTTTAACAGTGTAGTTTATAAATGGATTAGTGCTAGCAAGGAAACCAAAAGTCATCCCAAGCAGAAGTTAAGAACAAAATGCGATTGCAACATATGGCCAGCGTTCGTAAATGTATTGCAGCAACTCAGGATATCGAATTACAACCACCCTGCAGGCTTTGCAAATCACCCTCGTCAAAAAACTTCTAACTTCAGCTCAATTATGTATGATTTCACCTAAACGTTCTTAATTAGGTTTTAAATATTTTATGCATCGAAATTTTTCTTCTTACAGCATTCCTAATTCTTACTATTTAATGGATTTTTTGAATCAGTTATTTTAATTCCTAAAAACAAGAAAAATCAAAGTTTTAATGGATAATTTTTTACATTAAATCTACAACTAAGTGTAGCGTTAATTAACCGTTTCGATCGATGCATGTTTAAAAGTCTACCTTCAACTGTGGATTTAATTGAATATTTCGATCGGCCAAACAATTTATTCGATCAGAATCTCGTTAATTAAAATTCTCCCCTTACAGGTTATAAATTATCTTTTAAAGAAAATTTGCAAAACTACATTAGGCCGACATTCTTGAATTTTATAGCGTGATTTTAAAACAAGGTGATATTGAAACCTGATCAAAACACTGGTAGAATTATAATTATTCACGTCCATAAAAGCTTTCAGTGTCGATATAATTACTGTTAGCAAATTGCCAAACACTGGCCACCTTTGTCGTAACATTAAGCCCAGATAATTAAACTGACATTTTTAACCGCTAAATATTTCCTTCGCAATGAAGAAAATGCCAGAGCGGCATTGTTACGCAGGTGTGAATAGGACGAAGATTAGGATTACAGTGCAATAAAATTTTTAAAGCCGTTTCCTCGTTAAAATTCATCAATAGGATGGTAAAAAAGTCAGAATGTGACGACTTAGCTTTTATTCAAATAACCGTTAGGATCAACACGACTTGATCTCAATCTCTACTTCAAAGCGTAATTGTTTGCTCCCCCTACACGTAATAAATTACCCTTTCAGGAAAATTTAACACCATCTGAATTTATTCGGGAACTTTCAGCGAAATGTTACAATTCTACTTTTGAACCGTACTTGTTTGAAAAAATTATAGAATTTATCCACATTTAAAGAAAAACGTGCCAGGAAGTACGCCGCTGAGTTTTAAAACAATTCTCTGCGCTTTTTCAATCCTAGACATTCTAGTAATGCGTCTATAATTTCACTTAACTACAACTCTAAAATTATAACTCTCGGCATAATGGAACTGTTCTCAAATGTGAGAAATACGAATTATAAACAAGTCTATTATTCATTAAGTGCCGCCTTATAGGGCCATGAATGGTCATACAGAAGCCGTTTTCGTATGATTCGCAATGTGACAGTACCTATCAACACATCACGTGGAGAGCGGTGTCATAGGTGGAGGATGGTAATGTAGCAGGTAGCGTGTTATTAGCTGCAGGAGGCGGTAGGTTGGCATCGTGGAGTGGGATAGCACCTCCTTCGCCAGATCCGGAATTAGTATTTAATTTAACTTTCACATTTTGTTAATTTTGAATAATTATTGACATAGATACCAGCAGTTGTAGGATTGGCTTGCGGTATCTCAAATTTGAAAAAATTAAACTACTCTCACCATTCGCTTTACATTAAGCTCTACAAAAGTGTTGCCCTCTGGTGGGGGAATCCCTATAACATTTATATAAAATTAATGGTAAAACCTTACAATAACTTAAAAAATAACTTTTGTTTAAAACCTTTTAACAACTAGTTAAAGTTACTAAAAACATTACACACTTTAAATTCTGTTTTTACAATATTTGCTTAATACTATTTTTAGACTTATTTATTAAACATTATTTTCCACTGTAATCCAACTACCTTAAGTTCGTTCTTCTTGATACAACCTTAGAAATATTCATAAAACGTGGAGGAATTATACAGGGTGTTCCAATTTTATTGTTGGTAACTTTGGGGGTACGTTCCGCACAGAAAATTAGGAGACTTGTATTTTTTTGTTTTCCCCAATTTAGATTTTCAATGGGCGTACTGGTTCTCAAAACGTGGCTTCTAAAAGTAGTTTTTTGCAAACACTTAGGGACACCCTTGACCGATTTAGACAATCAAATTCTACGCCTGATTCTGCCATAAAAAGTAAAAAAAAAAGTTATACAAAAAAGTTACTATAGAAAAACTAAAGACATCTGCCTGTAAGTGGCGCCCTCTACCGAATTTTGTAAAATTATGGTTTGGCAATGATTTAAATTCACTTGGTTAGTGTACATAGAAAATTTCATCCAAATCAGTCTAGGGTGTCCGTAAGTATTTACGAAAAACTGTTTATAGGGGGCACTTTTTGGGAGCCAGTACGTCTATTTAAAATGGGAGTTTTTTAATTTTCGAATGTTACCAACATAAAAATTGGAACACCCTGTATATGTATAAGATATTTGAAATAACAATAACACGTTCAAGTAATTTGAATTAATTTGCTGTTCCTAGTTAACAAATAGGATCTCAAAAACACGTTAAGAATATGTTTTTACTTTAAAATTTATTTTGACGTCAATATTTGATTTGGCACTTCTAAAATTGATTTTACACGTCTAAACATTATTTATTAGTGTAGAAATTTAAATAAAAAAACTAGTAATCATCAATAAATAATACGGATTTTTGAGGTCAACAATAATTTTTTGACTTCAAAAATTATTTGTTTTTATCGGAAAATCGCTCAGTCTTCTCTGCCGCCAATAAATGATTTTTTGACGTCACCACATATCTCTAAGACGCCCTCTTTTATCAGACAGCTCTCCTATCGGACAATATTGCAGTATGTAGTAGTCCGCGCTAATACTAAAAGCATTCCGTTAGGTGACAGCATTTTCCGATGTCAAAATATCTAAGCTTTTGAAGTCAAGAATTGATTTTCTGCCGTCGAAAATTCCTTTATTGATGCCAAAAATTTAATTTTTGATGTCAAAAAGCTATTTAATGTCATCCGTATATGACTTTACGAACGACGTTGTTCCTCTTTTATTATTTTATTTTAAATTCCTTGAGGGCTTTTCCGACGTCAAAGAAACGATGTTTTGACGTCATTCCATGAATTTTTGACGTCAATAAATAAATTTCTAATGTCGAAAATTCGATTACATGGTTTAATAGATAAATATTTGTACCCAAAATCCGGTGGCTTTTTTACGTTAAAATATTTCCGACGTCTGGAATTTAATTTGTGACGTCTAGAATTCTATGTTGACGCCAGAACTTATTTAGCGACTTGAGGGAAACAGATGTAATTTTGTTTTTGGTAATTCAGAATAAAAACCGAATTATATGTAATGGTGAAACTTGCCCTTTCTGATAAACAAGTAAAAATTGAAAAAGCGCGGCTCGTGAGGTGGTGCATAAATACATGACCGAAGGCGTATTTACATTCTTTATCTTAGTTCAGAAATAAGTATCTCACTAGATTATGCTGTTGCACTTAAACATTCTGCTTGTCTCAGAAATTATCTTCAAGTACGGGTAGCCAAACTTCGACGTATAATAAAAACGTAAAACATTCTTGTAAAAATTAAATTACAAATTATTGATAAAAAAAATAAACTTCTATTGTATAAGAAAAGGGCGTAGTTATGAAAAAACTGTTTCGAAATGGGAATATGTGCTCTAGGGAGCATCAATGTCTGGAACTAAACAGGGGAATAGTATTAATTATTATGGTACATGGAGTTGACAGGAGGTATTATTATTACATTATCTACTAGAGGGCAGCAGGGCCAAACTCGATGACTGTCAAAATTTAAGCTTCATGTTTAGCTGACTTTACGTCATGCCATAATTATCAGTAAATATATAAAATTTGATTTGTCATCATTTCAAATGTTAGAAAACATAGTGATTGTCACAGTTTACCTTCATTATTGAATATTTTAATAAGATATTTTTAAATATTCTGCTAAATAATATCTGCTGCCGCGTAATAAATAAAACTGCATTTGGCCCTGCTGACATCTAGCGGATAACTAAACAAATAACTTGAAAATCTCCCCGTAGTAAGTGAGGTAAAGTATTACGTGCAACCTTCTAGCTTGCCGCGGGTATTTAAAAAACAAAATTAACTTTAAAACGACTTGCCAATCTTCTATTTACCATTGTCAAATGTGGCTGTTTAGTAATGGTGCAGATTACTCCCCTACTGATCCAGGGTGGGTGAGAAACACTATTTAAATAATAATATGCGGAATTTTGAATCATAACACAAATCTACATTAACTATGCTTAAGTAAATTATATCCTATGGCAATCACCCAATGTCAAACTGTCAAACGTGCTTTCGTAGGGTGACATGACCGCGTTTCTCGGTAAATATTTGTTTTTTTTTAACAAATAATTAAGTAGGAGATTATGCAACTAACTTCAGTTCATTAAACGATCCCATTGAACTTATATAAAAAATGGAAGAACAAAACTATCAAAGAGCACCAAAAAAACAATTGTTATTAATCGATAAAGAAAAACTAAAAAAACCCAATTGTTAAATTAAATTTTATATTTCTACTAAATGTTACGAAAACTAAATTGAACAAACAGAACAGAAAAACATTTTGATAACGTTTCTAAAGTAAGCAAAAATTGAAATAATTATGCTAATTCCTTTCCACAAAGAAAAATTCCAAGAAATAAGATTTTGATAAGTGCAGTGTTAATCAGATGTTCGTGTTATTCAAGCTCGGTTTAACGAGCTTTTATACCTAAAAAGTTGTGAAGTTCGTGTTCATTGCGTGCTAAATAGCAATTACATGAAATTGTTGGTTGCCGCCTACATATATAAACACAGAAACATTAAACAGTCTGTATTTAAACAATTAATGATATTAAAACTACAAATGTTTTTTTATGTAATTTAAACCGCAGGTAATTTTTCGTTATTGTTTCTAATCAAAATACAAGAAATGTTGAATAATTGTGCTGCTAGCATAAATAAATACAAAAATAGACAAACATTATATTGCAAAAATGGCATTTTCTAGCCGAATTTTGTTCATCACAAAATAATTATCTTTGAGTACGGTCCTGTATTAAAACTAGACAAACGGAGTTGATACAATCGAGTGTTCATAGACATGTCCCGAACATTTAGAGAAAATATCGCAAAAATGTGTGTCCATGTCATCTTTTATCATTTTTATATTATGGGAAAAGCCTTTATTACACAAACCATTTTTTTTAAAACTAGAATGACCTTTTAAAATTTATAAATTGTAATTAAAAAAATCGACTTTTTTTTGTTAAACCCTTGATGTTATATTTGGATATTGAAACGTTGTTTTTAATTTTCCCTATTTTTTTAAATCAAATCATAAATTGCTATTACTCAGCGTTAAATATTAAACCCCCAAAAAAAGGAAATATATAACAATCTGTCTTCTGAAAATGAAAACTGTAAAAAGTGAAATTAATTTGCGGATAGCACCGAGTGGCGTCGCTATTCATCAAACGTATTTTCTTGTCAAGGCAGGAAACTGCGAGTTTGAAATTATATTTATTTATTTTTAAATTGTAATAGTGAAAATTTAATCACATTTTTGATACCAAAATGGATCAATATGTCTCAAAAAATAGTAAGTAGGTAGATCTTTGAAAAAAATTACAAAAAGTTATGTTGGTTGCCTATCCTGTTAGCTTTTCATGCCGTAGAAAAATAGGACAGAGGCGGGGGCACAGATTTCACAACAAGGGCAGAAATTTGTAGGAATGTTTTATTTTCTGAAAAACTTAAATGCAACATGTAGTTTCTATTTAAACTATTCAATCAAAAGGAGAGTTTGTAAGTTTTCAGTACCAATTACATACGAAAGAACAGGTTAAATACTCTTGTAGCACTAAACAGTAGGAATTAAATCTCTAGTAGTTTTGATTTACGCTTTTTCTAGTTCTAGTTCTATTTTTTAACAGATAATTTAAATTTACAATTTTATTTTACGGTAGGAGTTAGTAATAATAATTATTTATAGGACAAGTGAGCAAAGTGGAACTTTTTTTGATCGAGCAGAAGTTTAAATCACGAGCGTCAGCGAGTGATATAAATCTGCGAAATCAAAAAAAGACACTTTAGTCATGTGTTCTATATAAAATTTTATCTACAACAGAATAATATGTACAATTTTCAAAAATATTTAAATTTTTGACGTTTTAAAAAAGTTTGACGTTTTAAAAATGAAAGCATTGCATCATAATGCCTTTGAAACAAAACATAAAATTGCTGACTTTACTAATCGCAATTTGCATCGCATTACTTTGAAAACGAGAAAAAAATATAAAATGAGGTAATGTCACCTAAATTTCCACTTTACTCACTCTTATGAGTGAGTAAAGTGGTCACTTTACTCACTGTTGTAGATAAAATAAGTATTATAGTGGTGTTTGATAAACGAAAAACAAAACAGCAGGGATACCGACTGCTGACAAAGGCGGCAAGTTAAGATCGTCGCTGCGCTACAACACGCCAAAATTGACGATCTTTTTCCGATAAAATTTGCTGTGATTAAAATAATCAAATAATCAAAATAAGTCACATTAATTGTGTGTGATTTATTTTTACAAATATAACACATGCCCGTCGTTTTGCTGTGATATAACTTGGGTTGATAATTAACTCGTGCTAGTTAATTTAAGACACTTTCACGAGCGCTTTGCTTCGTTGTTGTTTGTTTCTTAAACTTCCAGTATTGAAAAATACCCATATCTTTCATAAAAATGTTCGTTTTAGAATTTTACCCTAAAAAATGCAATTTTGGGCTTAGCAAACAAAAAAAAAATTGTAAAATGTCGTTCGTTTGCTCGTATCTCCGGAACGGCTGTCAGATTTTGTCAAAATTAAATATGTGAAAGCATATATTTATGGGAAATATAAAAAATCTCAAAAGCAGAAATCATATTTTTTAAATATAATTTTTTTTACAAAACGACATTTTTCTGTCGCTGAGATTTTATCAAAATGTTGACATTAACGCACATTTATTCAAACATTACTACACAGATTGTAAAATAATTTGATTTCGCAATAGCCTCAAGAGAGCATAGTGTTATGATATAAAATTATTTACGAAACTTCTAAACTATCCACCATAAACTTTTCCATAATGTTAAGAGATTTCAAAACAATCGTCAAAAACTACCCATACAGTATTTCTTTAATTCTAGCAATTTTCTAGAGTTGGGGAAAAATTTTCATCTAGTTTTTCTTACCAAAATTCTAATTTTTCGGTGATGCCTCCTAAGCATTTTCGAGTTCCTTTGAAATTAACGACTTTGTATTTAAAAAAAACACGTATAACCGTAATTCCCACCAATTCTGTTTAAAAAAGATTGCAAACTTGTTTTCAGAAGGGGAGCTACTACTTTCCCTCGCCCCCATTTTTAGCGTTCATATTTCGTTTACTGGTCTCTCTTTAATCTCAAGCTATTTTTTCCAAACAAACATATTTTTTACCGTTATTCTTTTAACAACGTTTTCTGTTCAACACCTTTATTTAACAGAAAAAAATATATTTTAATAAAATTTAACATGAGCAACCAGAACAACATTAAACAAACAAATTAATTTAAGAATACTTATAAAGAATGAAGAACAAAACCAACAATTCATAATTGAAACGAACGACAAATTTTATGTAGACAAATTAATTCAAAGAATAAATCCCATATAGCACAAGATATCCATAGGATGTCAATTACTGTTACATTTTATGTCCGTACGTTCACGCACGTGCTATGGATGTGTAGTGGATTTCTAATGGATATTCATCTATGGGCATTAAATAGATATCCAAACTTGAATATTAAACATGTTCTTCTAAGTTCTACAGTAACATTTGCAACCGTAACTTGCTGACTTATTACGGTCGGGACCCCGCGGACTCTTGGCAAGCATTGTATGGTTTTGCTTTGGTGAGCTAACCGATAAATTTGTTAGTTTGGTCTTTATTTTGTGTTTTTGGGGTAGATTTAATAGTTAGTAGTTATAGGTTGTGAGTTTTGCCATAGTTACGCAAGGTAAATTAATACGTCTTTATGCACAACTATTTGCAACACATGTAATAGTCACACAAACCTTAATAATGATTTTCCTAAAAAATTTAATATAGAAATCCGTATTTGCCAATATAGGTATTTTGTGCTTTAACTGTAACGATCCAATTAAACGTGTTTAACACATTACAATTGTTTTTTAATTAATTATAAGAAAAATAGTAAAACTGGCTGAAGTAAAACACAATTTTGAGCTTCGAGCTATCGAAGATATATGTTGATTGACTCGTATAGGGGACTATGGGGGTGGTTGTTTTGCCTCGAACCGGAAGCTAATGCTCGATTCTTAGGTAGGCTGTCCCATTCTTTTCATTACGCCGTTCTGATTGAGCATGAAGAATAACATCTAACTTCGTGTTCAAAATCGAGGTTTATATGCCCTTTTTAAAATGCTGTTATGTAACAATGCAAATAAAAAAAATTAAAAGAAATGCAAAATTGTTTATCAACAGAGCGGGCGAATTTAATATAAAAAAACATCAGTTGTCGCTGCTTAGCAACATAAACATACAATTGTTTTGCTAAGCAACGGCAACTGTTGTTTTTTATAATTATATTAAATAATTTTATTTTGACACTGTAAAATGCGATTTAAAGCTGGTGGAGGGCATAAAATTGGTGAATCCTGTCAGGCTTCCGTCATTTGTTTCTTATGGGCGTTCCGGTTCTAAGCGATGTAAGTGATGACTCATCGCTTTGTGGCGGCTAAATGTTTAAGAGTCTTCTGATCTTGCCGACAGTAGCAATATGGTAAAGTCCAGGCAAAATACTTTGCACATTTTTAATATTTCATCTTGGCTTTCACTCTCTACTCTAAAAGCACTAAACAATTCTAGCATTCAGAAAAACCTGTATTTAATTATTTATTTGAATTCTAAAACCTTATCTAAAATTCCAGTAGGTGGAACATGTTGGAATAAAATATAAAGCTGTACGTGCAACTGTTGACCCTTTTCCTTCTCGAGATTCAAACTAAATTAAATTTGGTTACGGTGCTAGACAAACTTGCAATTTACTCTTCATTTACACTATTTTGACCCATTTATGTAGAATTTTCCACGTGCGCTGTAATAGCAAAATTGAACATAACAGCTGACGTGACGTGCAGCATTATTTTTAGCAGCACTTCTGGGTGGAAATAGTTTGGACTGATCTAAGTTGCATCTTTGAAGAACTTGGTTAAAAATCGTCGTGGTGTGATCTTGGTGGTGTAAAAGTTCGCGTTTAATGTAAAAAATGAAGGCTAAAATAAAACTGAAAAACTTTTGAACACTTTCGAACTAATAAACGTTGTTTAAAACGAGCAAAGTTTATTAATTTGAAAACCCGAATCTTTCTACAAGAATTTTGCTGGTTTCAAGTTGTTTTTGGTTTTAAATTAAGTTTTTGCAAAGTGTTTTACAATGTCGCAACGCAATCGCGTGCCCATACGAAGACATCACCCTACACAGCAAAGCCGCCATCATCACCATCATCATCATCATGGGCCAATAGCAAAAGACTTTTATTCCATTATGCCCTTTAGGAAAAACAATCACCATAATCGAAGGGTAATCTAATATGTTGTGCTTTTGTTCAATAGTGGTTGTTGCTGTTTTACTGGTTCGGTTTGGAGTGGTCATGTATGTATTGTACCAGCGGCGTAGTTAACAATTAAGTCCAAAGGGGTGGTATGGGGTTTCTCTCTGAACGTTTACTAAATTTTAAATCTTTCGGCCTACTTGTATGCTTCTGAAATATATTTTGTATTAGTATAGAAAAAACTTCCTTCAAACAGATTATATATATTATATATAAAGTCCAGTAATATCATTCGTTTTTCAAAAATCATTTGAGTTTTGTTTTAAATTTAAAAAAAAAATAAGTTTTGTTTGAGAACTGCTGAGATTGATAGAAAATGCATTTAAACTGTACAAGATTATTACATAAATTGTAATTAAAATCCAATGTGGCAAAAACGTAAAGACTTACGTTGCAGATGGTAAGAAACTTTTTGTATATTTAATTTTGGTTTTCATACCGATAACATGTTTTTGAACTCACAGTTTTGTTGTTATCCTGCAGTGCTCAAACAATTATGCGGCAAAATTTTAATAATTATCTCCTTGGGTCCTTTTAACAAACAAATATTTTTTCTGGTTTGTGTGTACTGTAATCTACTGTGAGTTTTGATATTTGTACCTTTTTTATAACACATTGCGTGTTATGACAAATAGTGAATACGTTAGGAGTTTTCTAAAAAAAATCTTCGTTATTCAATACAATTCAGTAATAGAATTGTTTATTGATATCAGTGATCACACTAACATGTTGGAAGGGCATCGGAATGAAAAGAGTTTCTTTGCTTGCTTGTCGCATGTTTTAAGCTTTAGTTTTAACGTTGCTTGGTGCCAGATAAACAAATCTACTTGGCGTTTTACCATCAGCTGTTGTCATACTTTACAAATGCATCAGTTCTCATCATAAATAAATTTAGTAACTTACTGAGCGGACACTGCACCAGCACTTTCATATACTTCAAAAATATTTACATTCTAAATTTTTAAAATTATTATACAGGGTGTCTCAGACATGACTCCCCAGGCCTATAACTTTGTTATTTTTTAAAATAACTATAATAAACTATATATATATTCGTAAATGGGAGCAAATTCTCTATAAGATGAGAAAAACAAATTTTAGAAAATCTGTACTCATATTATGGCAGCGATATTCAACTTTTTTTTTTCAAATTGCACACTATGCTTTTTTTCGGTCATTCTGATAGTACTCTTTATTCTCCTTACAACCATGTAAACCAATATGGGTCTTACATAAGGAAATTCTCGAAAAAAATACGATTGAAAGTTGAAGTCTAGGTTTGCCATAGAAACAACTGATTTTTGTAATTTGTACTCATCGGCGATGAAAACAATAGCGTAGTTTAAAAAAAATACCTTACTACAGTCTGCAGTAATATTCCTCCAGAATTATTAATAAAAGTTACAAGTAGAGAATTTCTGCATAGACTTGAATGTTGCGCAACTGAAAACGGAGAGAATTTTGAACAATTTTTGTAATTATAATTAATTTGTTATTAGCATTCAGTTAATTAAGGTAATATTGTATAAAAATAATGAATGGGTATTTTTTTTACACTACGCTATTGTTTTCATCGCCGACGAGTACAAAATAGTTGTTTCCATGGCAAACCTAGACTTCAACTTTCAATCGTATTTTTAACGAGAATTTCCTTATGTAAGACCCATATTGGTTTACATGGTTGTAAGGAGAATAAAAAGTACTATCAGAATGACCGATAAAAAGCATAGTGTGCAATTTGAAAAAAAAAGTTGAATATCGCTGCCATACTATGAGTACAGATTTTCTAAAATTTTTTTCCCCATCTTATAGAGAATTTGCTCCCATTTACGAATATATATAGTTTATTATAGTTATTTTTAAAAATAACAAAGTTATAGGCCTGGGGAGTGATGTCTGAGACACCCTGTATATGTAGTTCAAAGCGTTCTTACACCCGTTACTATAAGACCATCATACTCTTTTCAGCACTCGCTTAGACTCGGAACACATAATTTATTCGTAGTTAAAAGCCGAACAAGTGGCTAACACTCTCATACAACAAAGGCAAAAAGAACGTTCTTGATTTTTAGAGACGCAAATGTATTGCATTTAAATAATGCCAGCATACTAAAGGGATAAATATTTTATTATTATAAATTTATAAATTATTATGCCGATCTGTCAACTAATCATATTCGAGTAAGCTAGCAGAAGTCGAAAGTTTGAAAAAAATCTTTAAAAAATCATGCGATATTTCGATTTGTTTAGTAAAGGTCGTTTTAAAAATACGAGCCTGACATTCCGGTTTTGGGTTTTATCAAAATTTATTTACACGATGAATTTTCTTGCATCTTTATACTTCAATTTTTTTTTATATTCCTGGGATATGAGACCAGTCACCCGCAGATATGCAGACTTTTTTAAAACCATTTTTTTGGGTTTCTGGAGGACCAGTACTTGTAATTCCGTAAAAATTGCGAATTTGAAAAGTTTCATGAAATCCTATACTGAAAGTAGAAGAAAGTAAAAATTCAAATAGATGCAAAACCAACGGCGCCGCCAGAATATATTTTGGGGGGAAGGGCAAACTTAATTCTTGCTTCTTTGACGGAGAAGTTGAGTTTGCTTCCCCCCCCCCCCCCCACGTATAAGGGGGTCATATATTCTCCTCCGGAATTTTTTAAAAACTATTAAGTATGTCAATTACAAATATGGGGGGGGGGAGATCTCTTGATACACCGTTGCAATAATCATTAATATGGTTCTAAAATAAAGTTAATTTAAAGCTATTCAAGAAATAAACATATTAGAACACTTAGAATATTATAACCTTTAAATAGAGATAATACTAATAATCAGGGTTGGAACTTTACACGTAAAAAATTATTTTCTACATTACACGTTGAAAAGTGTGTAGAATGCGTCGAATATGTAGAATATGTATATTAAATGAAACTAGCATATTTACCTTTTTTTACATATTATACATGTAAAGTGTGTAGAATATGTAAAATATGTACAGATAGATTCCAGCAAAACATTGCATAAAATTATTGTGTTAACTTTACTATCTAGATGAACGCGTGTGTGCATAGTAGACGGGGAGAGGGGGGTGAGACATATGGCTATACAACGGTATGAACTTTTCTCTATTCAAACGTACCGCACTGCAAAATGTTTTTAATTATCGGCAGTTATTAAACGACAGTTGGCTCCATAAAAAATTATACAATGAAATTGCGCTTTTTAAATAATTACGTCTGAGGGGGAAGTACCACTCGCCCCCACCATAACTCCGGCACTGGTCGCAATTATTTTACGTTTTTAGTTTTTTACTATTTTTTACATTTATTAAGTTGTATACGTGTTTATTTACATTTAAAATCGAGAACGCTCTGCGGTAAGCGCGTTCACCTTTCAATCAAGAGACCTGTGTTCGATTCTCTGGCCCGGCCGGCTGTATTGCATCAGGTTCTTACGTGGTTTTCCTGAACCACAAAGTAAATACTGGGACAGTACTATGCGCGGAAATCACCCCTTATCCAAATTCCTTGCTCTAACCCATCCTCACCATCTTTTCTCGGCTGAAGAAGGGCTTAGGACTCGAGTGCGGAGTTTAAAAGACCTCCATAGCGGCCGCCCCTTCGCGTAGAATACACCGACAATGAGATTTCTTTTTTTTTTTTACTGTCTGATTTTGCATCAGTATTATTCTACACATAGAATATGTAGAAAAAGGGCCTTATTATTCTACTTGCAGAATAACCATGTATAATAAGTATATTTTTCATGTAATATTCTACATGCCCAACCCTGCTAATAATAATTTCATTACAATTCAAAGACCAGCGGTTTCAGCTCACAAATAATTTGAAAGTACGTTAAATATTAGATTTTTAAAATTCACAAATTCGGTAGATGTAGACTAATTTGGGGGGTGAACAATTGCCTCCCCCCTGCCTCCTCTTCCGTCGTTGAAAAAAAAATATCGTAGCAAAAGTATAGGCCATAACATGCAAACAATTAGAACCCAGTTGCTGTACTTAAGATAACTTACAGAAAGTTTTTCTTCAAACCTTCATTAATTTTCGCTTGTAGTTCTGATAACAAGCAAAGTTTGAATATCTTTTTTTTATTGATGAATGCAGTTTTTGCAAAGTTTATATACATATGTCCGTTATAAATTAAATGGCAGTTAGGCATCTACAGGGCGATCTAAAACTGATAACGTAACTTTTTGCCTAACTCATTTCATGTAACCTATTTACACAAAACTTTATTGCTCAGAGGTGAATGATCAGCCTGTTTTCTTGCGCTGTTTTCTTTGTAGGAAAAGCTGCACAATGCATTGCAGTAAAATAAAGAAGGGATATTGTTGACGTGGTGTAAAAACGACACACCCCCGAGTATAGTCAGTTGTTTAAATCGATAGTTGCACTTGCGCACCCGAATTCAACCCCTCTCTGCCACTCTGTACAGTCAGAGAGCTTAAAGCTCGTATCCTGTGAAGTGTCAGGACATGAAACCTAAAAGCTCGATTCATCCTTGATTGTACCTCACCTAGCGGCGCTTACCCGTATTACTCTTAGTGTATGCCTAAGCAAAACATTACATTTTCATACCAAAATACGTCAGATGTAATTTCTAAATTGTAATTTTAGTGTATAATAAGTTGTGCCTTTTGTTCATTTTTATAAAGTTTGTAGTTTGAGTGCGCGAATTGCTTACGTTTTGCGGTTGATTTCGCTGAACTTTTAATGGATTTTCGTGTGTTCTAGCAGTTTCCGTTCCGTTAATTGCATTCTCGTAAGAAATTATGGATTTTACTTTCATATCTTAAATGGATAGTGATTATTAACTTTGATCTTGATGACATTTTTCCTTACATCAATGGTTTTCATAACAATTTTCGTTAAATTACCTTGAAAACCCTCCCGTTCTAAGATCAATTATTAAAACTGCAAACGTTTTATCCGAGATAAATTTTCCAGTTACTTAATATTTAAATTTGTTCAAAATTTGCCCCATTAACCCAAGAATCGTGTTTTTGTTTACACTTTTAAAATTTGCGTGTTAATGGGAACTGTTTTTAAATTCAAATTAAAATTCATTATTCCCCTAATTTGCGGGTTGCCTTTCAATTGTATCAGATTATGAAAAATTTTTCACCCTCCTTTCTGTAATAATTGCGAAAATTAATAAATTGCGCCACGGATGACTGGATGGTGCACAAGGCCGTGCCTGGGACATGTCGCAATATGATGGGCTACAGTAATTATAATAATCAAGGATATAACAAACTTTTCACCCAGGTAAGAAATTAGTTTCCACCCTTATTTGTAAAGTAATTTGCCTATCGTTAGCAATTTTGGGGGCGCATTATGCGGTTTACATGCGGCACAAACAAAAATTGTAAAATATCTGCATAATTAGTACATATGCGCCCCTTTTTTAACAGTAATTCTTAGAATTCCGAAAGCAGTCACGTTAATCAGTGAATGCAACACGCACGGTTCGCGGTCTGCGTCACGTTGACGTCATGCATACTCTAGTTGATCATTTCATTCTCGTGACTTAACACAGGACTTTCTCAGGAACCGATTTTTCAGCACTTAAATTTCAGTTGTGCCAAAAATGCGGCGTAGTTTTTCATTCATACTTTTGGTATATTTTTAAACATCCTACGTACTTTTAGGTTTAGTCATTCATTCATCAATCATATTCATGGGTTGTCGAATTAGGATATGCTAACATGAAAGTGAGCTTTTGCAATAAACATTCTTATAGTTATAATGCCAAAAAGCTTTTACATGGAAAAAAGAAAGGATGTATGTTTGGGAATTATGAGTTTTTGGAAAAACAATGACTGGTGGTTTTTGTTTAAATAGAAAAATGAAAATGAGCTTTTGTGACTTTTTGTTAACGAGGAGAAAGTTAAACGTGTTTATTTATAGAGCTCTAATGAGAAATGAATGAAAAATTAATAAATTAGTTCTTTGATCTATTTTCGTCATCTATTTTTTTTGAGAAAGCTTTGTAAGCTTTATAATGTCGTAACAAAAAGAGAACTGACAGGGAAGTCGATGTTAAGCTTTGCACCTAAGCAGTAGCAATGCTTTGCGTTCACTTTTTTTACTATTTTTCTTTCAATTAGAAAGTGTCTAACGAAATGGTATTCATTTTTAAAATTTGGAAAAACAAGTCTTTTAGGGCGTTTGACAACGTTTTGTGTTGGGCCCTTGTACTCTCACCTTATCTCAGGTCCGCACCTGAGCTGTGGGCGCCCGTGTGCAAGTCTTTTGTTTTGGCGCCCCTATCGTAAGTAGTGACGTACAGGGGGGTCCAGGATTTCACCTCCGATAAACTTTGAAAAATTTGAGGAAAAATAAACAATTTTACGCACCAAATTGGCTATTTTTCTGATTTATTTATTCTGACTTCACCTTCAACCAGGGGACAAAATGAATAAAAAAAATTAAAAACTATTATAATATTCACTTAGGTTTCCGGTTTCGCCGAAATGATCGAAACTCGTTTGTATTAATAAAAAAAAACTGGGCTCCGGAAGGGGTCCGGCCCCTGAACCCTTCTCTTTTAATGGGTTTCTTTAAAATCAAAACTCCTTAAAATACAAAATGTTATTAAATGCGTGCGTGGGTCATAACAGGACAGTGCGATACCTGCGCACAGCTTCAGAATAATACAGCAAAATACTATGGGGGTCGGGGAAGTCCCTTTTCACGGGGATTAAGTTCGGTAGTTTGGTGATGTATGCATTGTTACGGTTCGGATTTTTTAATTAGTTGCTTCCCCTTTTTTATGATTTAGCGCCCTCTTTGGGACGGCGTTCGCGTGCACCGCACCGCACGCCTTGCTAGACGCGCCCCTGCCTTATCTGCACTAAACTGCTGCAGATGTAGAAGTATAGCATTCTCACCGAGCTACTGTTGTGAATACATATAGTGCCATAGACACACCTTAAATTTTATTCTTACAACAATTGCTCTTTAAAAAGGAAAATTTATTCGTGCCCTACCCGTAGGAGGGAGGCTATAGCTCTCCTCCCCCAACTAAAGTCCGCCTATATTTAGTGTATAAAGGAAGTTTGGTGATGCTGTTTGGGGCGAGTGGTTATAATATATCATTTAAATACCTCTTTTTGTAGGAAAACAAAAGAAAATGTTTTTGCACAATAAGATTGTTTACGATAACATTAAACCCTATGGTCATCAGTGGATTACATATTTTGAGATCTTACCGATCAAAAAAGTAAAATTTTAAAATAGTTTGAGAAACTGTTTTACATCAGAGCGCACGCGCAGTACGTGTACTTCTATCAGTTTCAAATGTCATGTGCAATAATGTAGAGGTTAGGTGCTTGTAATTTGTCAACATATTAGTTTTTAAAGTGAATTTCATTTACTTTATATATTTTATTATGAACTTTTATGTAAAGAATTGCCTCAACTATAATATTAAGACAATGAGAAACTATTAAATTACACATTCACCTAAATTATTTTTTGTTTAGTGAACATTATATTATTGTTAATATATAAGCATATTTAAATTTTATCATCGTAACTAAATTATTATGTTTATATGTTATAAAAACGATTAAAATGCACCGCTGCAGACTGGGCCGCGAATTAATTTATAACTTTGCCGTTATTTTTACACTTGATAAAGTCACACAGTGGCTCTTAAACTGTGCGCTGTAGCATACCATTCTTTATACTACATCAGGATACGAATAGTTAGATTCGCTATAAGTTAAATGAGCTCGGTCCGTCCATAACAGAGAGGTTGCAGAGGAATGCTTGCTAAATATTAAATTGTAAGAGAAAAATTAATGTTTTTGTTCTAAACAAAACAAAAATTAATATTATTTTTCCCATTCGTCAACATCAATCAAGAAATAAAACAAAGACAGACACTTGGAGAGGGACAATTTGACAACACATCAGAATGTTTACTGCTTAGGGGGTACGGGTGTGTTAGGGGGTGGTTTCAAAGTGAAAACTGTCAAAAGACAAAAACTTTCGACATTTTTAGATATTTCACTGTTTAGGGGGTAGATATTTACGAGGGGGTAAACTTGCAAAAAAGAGACAATTCTCGACAGTAGTAGAAGTAGAGATGTGCTATGGGAGTGGTTTGAGAGTGAAATTTGTTAAGAGGTTAAAAAGTTTGAAATGTTTGGTTATTTTAGGGGTTTGGGTGTAGGAGAGCACGAAAAGCTGAAACAAAAATGATTATGCTTGATGAATATTTGTTAAAAAGAGAAGCTGTCAAAATATTTGCATATTTTAAGAGTAGAGATGTGATATGGAAATGGTTTGGAGTAAAATTCGTTACGAGGTAGAAAACTTGTTGGGTATTTGTTAAAAAGGGAAGTGTTTAAAATATTTGACTATAGGGCTCGGCACAGTGACGCCAATTATTACGTGTTTGGGGGGTACACAAAGGTTTGACTTGGTTGGCTCTCTAAACAGGTTAACATCACTCCTACTGTAGTATTTAATGTAATAGATTGAATCAGAGACTAGGTAAAAAAGCGGCAGGAGTGTGCGAGGAAGATCTCGTGGCTATCTGTACCGTTAATGAATGAGCAAATTGATCTCCTAAATTCTCCTCCATTGGACATTTTGGAATAAGAAATCAAGTCATCTGCAGACGATTACCGAGATCAAGTCACCAAGTTCTATTGCTATAACCACACTAACTGTTTACTTTTATAATATAACCTCTGACAATGGCATGTAAACATGCCGAAATACGTATAAGGTAAAATAAATAAATATTGTTAAAGTAATTAAGTATTTTATATACGGATAATCATTAATTAAAGTTAGATTGTTTAATAATCTTTCCAAATACCACTAGTGAGAAGAATTTTTTTAGAGAATGATTTGTCATTTCCATACAAATTATTGCAAATTTTACCCAAAAAATCACCCTGAATCAAATTCTCCTAGCTGATTTTGTTTCGGAAATTTGGATGCAATTTCCACGAAAACGACCAATCATTCTCAAAAAATTCTCGACACTTGTGGTATTACCACTGAACTATACTTATACTGGAACGCGCGCTCGGCCCGCCAGCCCGATCCGAGAGAGAGGGCCGCAAGGATCATCTCTGTCCTACTCTCGAGAGTATGCGCATGCGTAGAGCAGTCGATTGTCTTGATTTGACAGCTTTACCGCTGTCTTCTCCCTCGCGCAGCATGCGCGGAGCGGTACGAAAAGGACAGGAATGATCCTTGCGCGCTATCTCTCTCGGCTCGCTTCTTTTCTATGGCAGAGACCGCCAGTGCGCGTTCCAGTATAGGTATAGTTCAGTGAGTATTACCTGGCAGAACAATATAAAAGTTATGTTTTTTAAAGCATTCAAAAATTCCAATTAGTAAAATTAATTAAAATGGTTCAAAAGGTCATGTGACATTTCAAAATATTGCGTAAATTTCATTTGCAGATTTCTAACGTTTTATTTTATTAATAAAATGACCTAAAATGTACGAAATACCTTTGATGCTTCTGGTTATTTAATTTTAACATCTTTTTATCTCTGGCTATAAATTTGAATTTTTAAAGACCAGATGTTGTTTATTGAATATTAAACACTTATTTTATAAGTTCTGAAATATTTCACAGACTGATAACACAGACATGTAAACTATGTACAACATTTTATGCGAATTCCTTGCTAGAAAAATAAATTTAGCTATAAAAACTTAAAATATTCATTTCACTGTTTGCTATCTCTCACTAAAAGAAGTTTCATATTTCTATCTCAAAAGTCAATTTTTATTGCTCTAGCCTAGGCGCGCTTACCTAAAATGTCGAGTTGGGTTAGATGCGTCAAACGATAAAAGACATGAAGTATGACGGATTTGCACATATCTTAAGAAAGAAAATCTAGAAATTGGGCGCAGGCTCGACACTTCTTAGTGAATTTATCGTCGAGCAAGAAAACCCAAATTGATTATGACGTTTCCGGTTAATCCGGATGCAACAGGAATCTAGAAATGTGAGGTCGTTACTTAATTTCCTTGGGGAAATGCCGTTTTGGTACGCATAGTACCATATAGCTGTAATTGAAATGAAAAAATAATGAACGTTAATGAAGTAATTGAATACAGTATTGGTTTTTATATTCCGTTTGAATTAGGGCCGATATTAGAAAATTCGTCACAGTGAGCATCGCTAGCTTGTCTTTGTTGTGTCTTCTTGTACCATAACTTTTTTCATTTAATGCATGCGTGTCCGTTGCTCTGGTATGAAATCTTTTGCAATTAACATGTTTGTGTCTGTGTGTGTGCTTGATTTCTTATCATACTACATAACTTTTTAATTACATTTAGTGACTTTCGTTATACAGAATCATGCAATCAGTAGTAATCTAAAGCTATAATTCATAAATGATGTAGCCTAGCGTGTATAGAGGAAGCAAGAGTTCATTATCGACTATTTGCAAGGGTTTACTCGATTAATGCTCTTGCTGGTATTGATTCTGTGTAATTAAGTAAACATATTTCATAAATGCTCGAAGTCGAATCTTAATAGGTCATTTGAAATATGTTTTGTTTACGATACTTAAATTTTTTTGTCGTTAATATATGACCATTAATGTTGCCAATTCAACAATTTCATGTCTTAATTCATTAAAAATCGCATTAACTTCACATAATATACAAACTCAAAAATAATTGTTTAATTTGTGTCAGAAATATTCACTCGGTTGAACATTTAACTGTAGGCAACACACAAAGCAGGTTGAAACACATAACATACAGGGTGGGTCATTATTGTTTGATGTAAGTTATTATTCAAAATAGAATAAAAAAATAAAAATAAGAAAATTTATTAATAAGTCCCAGCTTTACTTCATCGAAGTTCACATTTCAACTGTATTAATATAATAATATTGTTAATGTTATTAAATCACTACATTTATTGTTACTATACTGTATTTTACGATTGTGTAATTTACCTGAAATGTGTGTTGCTATAATTTTGACTGTCCACAAGAACTGTATAAAGTGTAAGTTGAATATGATGGTAGCACTAAGGCAGCACCGATTTTAGAAACTACTACTGCATTTGAAACCTGGCCATGTTAGTCATTTATGAGTGATCAAATTTAAATTAAAAACTTTTTGAAGTCAAGTAAATATTATGGGGATTCACGAAACACATCCGAAAAATGCGGTTGTAAGCAGTTAAACACACGCAGACATGTTGCCATCTTGGCTTCTGGATATGGAGTCGCCTTATCGGTACTGCTATTGCTACGTTTCGCCCACCGTTGTACGGGACATCTTCAGAGCGGAGGACTCTGCTCAGTTGTGCTTCAGCAGCAGCAGCAGAGTCGCCAGCCCTGAAAATGTTTCGTCAAAACGCGGACGAAACGTCGGCGGTAGCAGTACCGATAACGCCGCTCCAACCCCACCAATGACAACGGCAGCGGAAGCTTACAACTTAGAGTAAAATATGATGCTTCTTTGAATCTGCCACCCCAACTGCTCCATTTACATTTGCATGACCCATATGTGTGCAAAATAAAATCTTGATTGCAATTTTTTCAAGTTCTATAAAAGATATCAAAACGATTTTTTTAATGTCAATGTTTTTCTACTAAAGTTCAATATAGTATAAATCCACTTTACAATTTCACATCGAAATCAATATATAAGAAAGCAGTACATTTATGACCTCTATGTGGTTCATGGACTTTCAGTTAACAGTGATGATGGCATGTGTTGCTTGAACAGTTGTAATTATATTATGTTTCATTATTGGTAAGCCACCCTAACAAATTGTCGAATTAGTTAATAAAATTGCCTTTTAATAACCATGGCCTTAACACAGATAATAACCTTGAAAACAAGAGATTCTGCATCTCAGTTCTGATTTTCAGTTGTTTTTGTTTTTAGTTTCAACATTATAACGTAGAAAATAATAATTTTGCTTTTACCAGTGGTAAAAGTGCTGATTCCTATTTGAGTGCGTGGCTCTGACCTGCATCGTTCCAGTTCGATTCCAGATTCAGCTACTAACGCCAGTAGTACAGAATGGCTAGGAAAACCCCGGCAACTTTTCTTGCGGCGGTCAAGAGATGGCGCTTTAGTAAAGAAAACTTAAATTAAAATACTGGCAACAACGCAGAATCTAAGACGTTTCAGTTGTTTTGATTTAATATGGGGCGTATTTAATAACTAAAACGTCTTGGATTCTGCGTTGTTGCCAGTATTTTAATTTAATTTTTCTTTACTAAAGCGCCATCTCTTGACCGCCGCAAGAAAAGTGGCCGGGGTTTGTCTAGCCACTCTGTGGAGGGGCACCTGTACCGCACTTCTCCTAACACCTGACATAAGCCTCGCCCTTCAACTAATGAGAGAAAATTGCGGGACGTTTGAACAGACAGGGTGAACTGTTAAAGATCAACAGAGTTAAACGGACTAAGTTCAAGTACAACATTAAAATTACTAAAAATAGATGGGCGGTTAAAGAGAAACCGACTAGATTCAAATTTCCCGCGGTTCGCTCTTATTGGTCGAGCGGGGAGGCTTTGTCAAGAGGTAGGAGAAGTTGTGGAGGGCGGTACGGGTGGCCCCTTCCCTACAGCCAGTAGCCGCTTTCGGTGGTTCGTAATGCACCTTCTTTATTTAGATACTAGATACTATTACGCACAAATCATAGAAAAGCTCATAGATGTTTACTTATCTTTAAACCAGTCTTGTGGACTCCTTCATTCATTCATTGCAGTTGGCGTAGGATGTATAGCCGCCGGCAAAGATATTGTTGATGTATTTTTCAGTATGTCAGATAAAGCCATTAATTTAAGGCATAAATAGTGACGTTAATACAATTATTAATTGACACAAAGTTTGTATTAACTAACTTAAGGCTTTACTTTTGTCGACTACTGGACTAGGTACATAAAACAGAGGCCACCTAAACTAACAGTAAAAGAGATTTCGGCTTTACTAATTTCCCTGGCAAAACTGTTCTATTCTCCTATAATATTTACAAATCATTATTCGGACATAAACAAAGAAAGAATTTTTAAATTTTCAAAATTTTACCTCCACGCAATATTTTGAGGGTCATTGCTTAGCTGATACAATGTACTATTGTCGCATGCTCGCCAGTGGCCTCTCTACTAACTAATGTCCAAGTACACTTCTCTGGTAAGCAAAAGTTAACCCTTTATATGGAAAAGTAGTGGTGTTTTGGATAGAACTGAAGGTGTTTTTGTTGTGTCGAATGTTCGGTTCTGCTGTTAACGTAGAATGTTTTTATTTTGTGTGAAGAGCTTTGTTGCATGTGTGCTTGTTTGTGGCTTTGCTATAATAATAATATAACATGCCGCAAAATTGTTTCACTTTATTACATTTTTTTAAATAAAATTAATCCAAGATTTTTATGATACTGCTATGAACAACTGAGTTTCTGGACCAAATAAAACAAATTATTAGTCAGTTGATTATTACAGTAACTTTAAATTAAGAATCTGGATTCGGATAGATACTGGAGCAAACGTTTCTAAACTTGTCAAATAATATTGTAATATTTTTAAATAGGCATGATACCTGTGCATGTAAGCTTGAATTTGAAGATTTTAGATCTTAAATTTTGACTACGACTTTTGAGTAGGTACAATTTATTACATTTCCAAATAATCATTGTAAAATGGGCTTTAGCGACGATGTGTTTATAGAAATGAACCCAAAAGAATAACTTGCTTATATTTAAATTGTACGTTTTCTAATACTGAGCAAAAGTTGTAAATTTATTTTATGATAAGAGTCATATTAGTGTGATTTGGACATTTTACTTCTCCTCAGAAGCATTACATTGTTACCTTTCGGGGTATTTATTGTTACCAACCCCTTTCATTTCTTGAAATACCTTCGTTCCTGGGATGTAGTTGTATCCACAGTACTTGAAATGTAAGTTGGATGAAGGATTGTTCTTAAACTGCCGAGTTAGTGCCAGAGTTACGCAATCCTGTAGTAGGTATTTGCCTGTTGTTAAGTAGCGCCTAAAAATTAGTTGTAAAACACACTTTATAAAAAAACCTCTCACTTAAAGGCTTGATTTTGCAGGGCTCAGCTGATTCAAACTACTCACAGCCCTCTTCGGATCTGTCGCTGGACGAGGAAAAAGAAAATCTTCGACGGGAGAAGGAACGTCAGGCTCTCAGCCAGCTGGAAAAGGCAAGAGTAAGTTGTTATCATGTTAAATTTGAAGTGATCGGGTAGAAGTTTTATCTTGCTACATGTTCAGTACACTATAAATAGATTTGTTTCGGGTCAGTAACCAATAAACTCATTGATTATGTAGGTAATTGAGTTATAGGGGGATATTGTTATATATAAAAATTATGGGGTAAAGAGAGAAGGTCGTCTATCAGCCCTGATATGGAAGTTAACAATTTAAAAAATCTATATGAAAATTTCAAGGTCAAGAGTAGATACTATACAGAATGTATGTAAATTATCATTAGGCGAAATATAGTTCCGTTATATGTTAAGCTATTAGCTGAAACACTTTCGGATTTACCTTATGAGCCCTTCCTCTTTTTTATAGTAAAGTACGGTAACTTTTAAGTAAAAACACCAAAATTTTATGTTTTATAGAACTTTATGGCCTCTTAACTCCGTCCCCTCTTACAGTGCTCTGTAAATTCGCCACCGGTTTGGATTATTATCAAAACAAAGAAGCTAATAAAATAATAATAAATGAAATATCTTCCTTGTATTGTTAGTAGTTTCTTTCACGATAAAACCTTCTTACAGTAGGCTTCAAACCAGGGAAGTACATGCACTTCATCATAGAGAAAGACAATTTCAATGTGAAACATAAAGCTAAAGCCCGCTAACACTCACAGAGAGCGTTTTACGAACTATAGGCAACACAACCTACACCAGAGAATGTTACTGGTTGTTTAAGGCCTTGCAACAGAGCCGCCGTATTTTAAAATTTCGATGTTACTTCTCCCGGGAATCGAACTCTGGGCGACTGGATGAGAGCCCAGCACCTAGACCACTATCAATTAGCAACGTCCCACGATGCAATCATAAAAGTCTAATAACGCTTATGTGTTTTTTGATAGAGATTCTTTTCTTTTGTTTACGTGTCGCCCAACCATTGGCATAATTAACCCACCTAACTAACTTCTAACTTCTTTCCTCTATTTTAATGTATAAAGTTGAACAAAAACTCTTGTTTCATGACGTTCTCCATAAATCTTTAACCTAAAAAAAAAACATTGAGGTTACCTGCAAAATATAAGGAAACATTTCAAGGATTCATGTTTCATTCACACCTACTTTAGTCTGCCTCCTATTCGGCCGACTCGGGTTCGTACCTGGCTGTAACCCGATTTATAAAACTGGAGCGGCGAGGACAGGGCCGATAGTTAAGTTGGGTTTTTGGTGGAACATGTTAGACCCGTGAAACAGTGGGGAGGATAGCTGACCACATTGTTGTTATGCTATTTTTAACCCGCACATTTACATCTACATAACGATATTTTTTTCCTTGTAGACGAAACCGGTAGCATTTGCAGTAAGAACCAACGTTGCCTACGATGGCTCCTTGGATGATGATTCACCAGTTCATGGATATGCAATTTCTTTTGATGTACGGGATTTTTTACACATTAAGGTACGTAAAAGACATTATATTATTTCTTGTGAAATATGTAAATTAAAATATATAACAGGAAAAGTACGACAACAACTGGTGGATTGGGAGGCTGGTAAAGGAAGGCTGCGACGTTGGTTTCATCCCTTCCCCCGTGAAGCTTGAGAATTTGAGGATACAAGCAACTCAAGCACGAAGTACTAAACTCTACTCCAGTAAGACTAGTTCCAGCTCTAATATAGGGGCCACTGGTAACGATGTTTCCAGAGGTAGCACCCCTCCTACGCCTGGTATGTCCTCTCCAACTCACACTATCGTGTTTTGGTGTTTTCTTTTTTCTGTATCGTGAATGATTTTTGTAACGTGTTTTTATTTTTAATGTGATTGGGCACTGTCTAAACTCAACTGCAAGAGAAGTTCGCTTTGCTACACACGACTCATTAATATATGACTCCCTTTATTTCAGCACTCAGTACACGTAGGTACAGTAACATACTTAGATACAGGTACATTAGATACGCAATTAGGTATACAAATTTGTTCAGCATCACACGGTATCTGGTGAAAGTTTCTTTACAATAATGCTTTCCGATTGAATTATTGCAAACGACAAGCTGAAGGTTATTATATTAACTTCATTAAGTTAAACTTCGTCAAAAGTAAATCCGCAAAAAGGAAGCAGTTTTAAAGCACACTCACTTTAAGTTGAATTGGCACTGTGCAACTAAAAATGTTAGAAGGTTCAGGTATTACCATTATACAAGCACAACAGGCACGTTGACATACAATATTTTCACTTCTTCAAAAATTTTGTTTTAACTTATCTTCTTTTTATTTTACCAAATCATGGACACTCCTTTTCTTAAAACATTACGTTTGCAAACAATATCCATGTTTTGCACCTTTTGTTATTTTATTGATAAATCGTTATTTTATCAGCTAAATTACAAGTGTTTAATTTTCGTTAAGCTGTGCTGTGTTGTCTTGTAATCTTTATTCATTGACACCTGTGTAAGAATTTTATATTAAAAAGTATTCTTTAAATTATTTTAACTAAATTTCATAAATGTGCTACATTGTTGTTAATACTAATTTCAAACAAATCAAGAAGACTCGCACATCGATTGCTCTTCTGAATTTGGATAATTATATCACACGCTAAAGTAATAAAACTCTAAGAAAACAGTTCTAATTCTAAGAGAGTCTAACACAACAACTCTGCGTTGTGCCTTTCTGTATTGTCCTGTTGTAGTAATGTAAGTCAAAATGTCAGCTAAATATAATTAATTTAATTTAATTAACTCCATAAAAATGTTCTTTGTGTTTTAATACCAGACATAATCAAGGTTTATGTTAAATTTTCACTAAACTGAAACGTGACATTTGGTGGAGGCGCGCTGCCTTATTTTATTTATCAAAATCTTTGTACATACTCTGACTCGTGACAATATCGTACGTTCAAACAGCCACGTATGAGAAAATGCCGTATGCAAATGTAATTAAGACATTTTAGAGCATTTAGTGTGCTGCAAATACTATTGCCACAAAAAAAATTGACTTACACGAAGTTCCAGTTAGAAGGAGTTGATTCTATCTAAAACATGTAGGTTAAGGGCACTTAAAGAAATTTTGGTTCTATGAATTTGGCAAGATCAACATTTTCTAGAATTTTTACTGCCGAAATTTGATGCAATAGAATTGAGAAATTTCGTGGGTTAGACTTTTCTACTGTACTAAATTTTTGCTTAGTCAATCTATATGGGAAACAGGAAGCTTTCTTGGCTGAATTATTGTGATGGGATTTTCACCTACTAGCAACTACCTTGCACATTAAACAATGACAACTAAACACATTTTTCTAATATTGTCAGGAAACAGCCCAATTAAGTGTTGATGGATTCAGTATACTGTTAATATTTGTTTTATTTGTTGTTTATGATTAATCTTTGTTTCTTGGAATTATTGCACCAATTTTTCTGAACAAACATTTTTATTTTGCCTTTCTACTTTAGTTTGTGGGTACGTATTTGTTGTATATTTACACTTTTACTTTAGTTCTTCCACGAATCGCAAAATTTGAAAATTCCAGTTATCCCATCCTACCAAAACTCAAGTAGGTAGAATAAAAGTAGGCTCAGGAACAGCAAAAGAACCTAACAGTAGAGAAATATCTTGCCGTTCCTTTGTCTTTACTGGCACCCAGTAGTGAATAGATCAGCTAAAAGGTAAATTAGAATAGATGTGCTTTTTCTTAATCCAAGCATGCAATTTAACAAAAGTGTTTAATATATTTCATAAATATTATGGACTAACGTTTACAGGAGACGAATCAGATTCAATTGGTAATGCAAGAACAGGTAAATCTCTTACCACACCACCAGCAAAGGATAAGAAGAAGCCATTTTTCAAGAAGCAGGAAGCCACTGCTCCTTACGATGTAGTTCCCTCCATGAGGCCTGTTGTTTTAGTAGGTCCTTCTTTGAAAGGATACGAAGTAACGGATATGATGCAAAAAGCCTTATTTGATTTTTTAAAGCATAGATTTGAAGGAAAGTAAGTAGAACATTTCAGTGCAGATCTGATGAGATATCTGACATACTTGCTATCATTTTAGAATAATAATTACAAGAGTTATGGCTGACATTTCTTTGGCAAAACGTTCCCTACTAAACAATCCCTCAAAGCGGGCAATAATGGAACGATCCAATACTCGCTCTACTTGCTTGGCAGAAGTCCAAGCAGAAATTGAAAGAATATTTGAACTTGCCAGGACTTTACAGCTCGTAGTCCTAGACTGTGACACAATCAACCATCCTTCGCAGCTTGCCAAAACTTCTTTAGCACCAATTATAGTTTACCTTAAAATTACTAGCCCTAAAGTATGTTGTATCATTCGAAACATTAACAAATTGGGTTATTTGTGATACATTTACAGGTTTTACAAAGATTAATTAAGTCAAGAGGGAAAAGTCAAGTTCGCCATATAAATGTTCAAATGGTTGCTGCTGATAAGTTAGCCCAATGTCCACCAGAAATGTTTGATGTAATTTTAGATGAAAATCAATTGGAAGATGCATGCGAACATATTGCGGAGTATTTAGAGGTAAGTTTGTTGTTTTTTTTACAGATAGAGGCCAACTGGTCCAATGCAGTGGTAAAAACTTTATAGCGCACCGGAGTAATTGCTAGGTTGTACAGGAAATAACAGAAAGGAACATATTTTCAAAATTTAAGTTTCTTTGAGCAATGGCGTAACTACACGTTAAGGGCCATTTTAGTTATATTTATACCTTACTTAAACTTTGGTCATACAGTAACTTAGATGGTCACTCTAGCAAAAGCCAAAGTCAAATGGTTTTGAGTCAGCAAGCAGTAATGACTTCTTCTGAAAGATGATTTTCATGTAAATCTCATGGGGCCTTGGCGGGGCCGCGCCACTGGCGCCGTTTTATAGTGACGTTACTGTTTTGGAGAAGACTTAAAGGGGTAAAAATTTTTTTTGACGTTATTACTCTCATGAAAATTGCATCCTGTAGATGAATTATTTACACAGTGCATCCATAAAGTAACCCCCACCCTGCTAAGTTTAAGAAGATTGAATTTACAAGATGAGACCAAGTACACTTAAGTTGCATCAAATGAAATAAAGAGAGTATTAAAGTGGGACGTCACTCAAAGCACTTGCCTTTCCACCTTCAGATTAATTTCTAAAACTTCGGACACTTGGCTCAAATGCTCTTCAACATGGTGATCATTTAAGTTGCAAATTTGGAAGAACTTTCTCCTTCAGTCTCATCAGAAACATACTCTACATCTAAATCTTTATATACTTCGGGTATTTTATTCCTATTCCAACATCTTGCATTTATAGCATCTCCAACGTTTTGTAGGAGATGCTGGTTTTAAATAGTTTTTGGCACACCTTCTACACACCATTTTTGTTATATCTCGCGCTTGCTTGTTGGTTCTTTGCTTGTTTTCCTCTTACTTTTCACTTCGAGAACTCTTACTTCTTTCGCTCCGACAGTCTTGCAATCTACTAACAACTAATGGTTGTAAAGTTTTGGTCTGAACATCAGCTACCTCCATACTGGTTGCTAGTGACATTGCATTCTTAAGGGTTAACTTTTTGTATGATTAAAGGTGCTTCTGTATAGCCTGTGATCTAATTCCACATACAAATTGATTGTGCAAATCATCCTCTAAAAATGTACCGAATTCACCAGATTGTGCCAAATGCTCTAGCTCTACTACATATGCTGCTATGCTTTCATTTTTGTCTTGGTATCTTGAACTGCTTTTCCACCACATTGAGAATTAGAAATTGCTCAAACCACTTCATACAAACAATAAAATCTTCAAGCTCTGTGTCAAATTCATTTATTCTTCCAATTTCCGCGATTGTTATAGTTTTTATCTTGGACTGTTGAACACAACTACGTCGTTACTGCCGTTAAACACCACTACAAACTCACTGCGTATTAATCCTCCGGTATTGTTCTGCGGTATTAATTCGCCAACGTACCCACTACGAATTTACGCCGACATGACACCACGTATTTTTATACGATTTTGCTACAACAACCGGCCGAAATACAAGTTTTTTTTACTATTGCACCCACTCGACAAATTCTACAAGACTTCCTCGTCGCCAAATAATGCAGTATACTGGAATAGAAATAACACAAAGGACGGTTATCGACACTCGTTAATGTATAGTTTTATTTTATAGCTATCCATGCATCTTAGTATACACTAATCTAATATGTAGGTGGCGCTATATCAAATCATAGACACTACAACCCACTACGTCATTTACATGATGGTATGGCTGTTTTTGGGGCCAAATTTCGTCAACTTCTGCGCAAGTGTTAAAACTAGCTGAGAAACTCTGTTTTACTTCAGTGCGCAAGCGCAATATGTGTACTTCTGTCAATATCAAATGTTATGTGCAATGATGTAGAGGTTAAGTGGTGTGATTTGTCAACAAATTAGCGTTCACAGTGAGTTTCGTTTTCTTTATATACTTTATTATGAAGTGCTATGCAAAAAATTACCCCAACTATAATAGTGAGACAAAAAAGTAGTATTAAATTATAGATCCACATAAATTATTTATTGTTCATTGAACATTATATTATGTGCATAGGTAGACCCAATGTGAAATATTTTAGTTTTCCGGAAGATATTTATTTAAATTTTATCATCGTAACGAAATTATTGTAGTTATATGAGTTGTGAAAACGATTGAAATGCACCGGCTGCAGACGCGAATTAATTTTTAAATTTGCCGTTGTTTTTACACTTGATGACGTCACACAGTGGTTCTTAAACTGTGCGCTGTAGCATACCATCTGATCCTTTATACTATATCATGTGCCATTTACAACGTTTTGCTTCGATGGCTGTCGCGGTGCTTTTTTTGTTAGCTGAACAAATAGTATTTTTGAAGTAACTTAAAGAGTCCTTGCTCTCATTTTTTAATATTGAGTCTAGAAAACGTTGAAGAGGGAGAGGGTACATACATTTATTAAGATTTTAATATACTAAATTATTAATTACTTTCGTCCATAGGCTTATTGGAGAGCAACACATCCAGAAGTAGTTCCAAATGTAGCTAGGCAAATTGGTAGTTCGCCTCAAGCCTCCCCAAGTGGGGAACCTATGCGAGCCACACTTCCTGGTAAGTCGTTATCATAATAAAACGGATACAGGGTTCGGCAAGAATATAAAAGAATAATGGTTGTAGAGACAAATATTGATGTAACATTTTGTCGGGCTCTGTATACGTACTATAATAAGGTGTTTGACATTATATTTTTAATTTCAAATTACATTGGCAAAAAGATCCGGCTATCGTGCTTTTCTTTACTTTGTGGACATGACGCATCATTACCTATCAGGCTTAGCTGCCGTTCTCTACACCCTTCTTCTGCTTCTCGATGTACAGTGCATATGCTATAGTGGTAGGATCAACAAAACGGTTGCCTCCATAGACCACTTGGCTCTTTTTTAAAATGCACGTTACATAATTGTATTATTAAGGCTTATAAAACACGCTAGTTTGTTTCTTTCATATCCTGCAAGTCTTAATTAATTTCATTAAAGGCATGTTTGATTTTAACGCCCATTATGGTTAGGAGTGCAGAAAACGTTGCAAAAGTTGTAGCATTATTTGAAGACGGCAGAAGTCAACGTTATGTGTTTAACCATGCTAGGAATTCCACAATCAATGATACAAGCTTTCTACAAATGATTTAGGAAGATTGGTAAATACATACGCAGCCCCGGATACTGCTTCCAGAAACAGTTATAAGGCTGTCCAGTGTCCAAATCAGAAACCAACTATATCATGTGCGGGATGTTAATGTATCAAATTCAGCACTTAAGAGAAGGTTACAGGAAAGTGGCTTAATGCGGAATCGACCAGCACGGGGCACAGAATTGCTGCGACAAAAGCGAATTGCACAACTGGCTTTCGCCCAAGGTCATAAAAACTGCACAAAGACCTATTAGAAGAAGGTTCTATTCACGGTCGAGTTTAGATTTAATCTAAAAGCTTTCGATGGACGAGAATGAGTATAAAGTCTATAGAGAAGGGCAGGTTTGCACTCTGTAAATTTTAGTAGAGGATTGCTGACGGTGGGTTTGTCATGGTGTTGTCGCATCAATGCTGGGTCCTATACTGGTCGCCTTTCCAGCAAGCCATTTTTATTTAACTGTTTTCTAACTGTTGTATTTGCTACATCGATACCCTGCACATGATGGAGTTCGTTTTTGCTTTGGACAGCCGTGGATTAACGGTTTCTGAGAGCAGACACCAAGATAAAGCGATCATCACGTGCCAACGTGCTGCGATTACGATCCCGTCCGAACCAGCGTACGTATTCTCCAGTCTCCGTAAATATTCTGTAAACATTTTGTGTCCGTGGATTTTCTAGATAGTTAAATAAGTAACATTAACTTCTGCCGTCTTCGAATAATGAACGATAAGAAATTTAAAATAAAACAAATCCCTTTAATGAAATTAACTCAAACTTGCAAGTTTTCAAAGAAAACGTTACAACAAATTAGCGCGCCTCGTAAGCTTCAACAACACAATTTTCTACAAAATACAGTTGAAAAGCAAAATACCACATGTTCATTAGGAACAAATGACTTTCGTGAAGCGGGAGAAGGATTTAGAGTACGGCAGCTAAGCCTGCTAGGTAATTCTGTATAATATATACAACATTTAAAAAAACAGAGCGTCCGGACTTTGTTGCCGGTGTGTGTATTTAGAATGGGTGTCGCATCTCAAAATTGATTTTGGAATGGTAATGGTAACTTTCTGCCCTACTGCCTACTTTATTCTTCTACTTTTTTTTTCTTCCATGGCATTGCAACCCTTGGTGGGTTTTAGTCTGCTTTACATAACTATCTCCTTCATAACTCCTTAGTTTCCTCTAATTTGCAACTGCCAATTTTTCTAAAGATTTCTGTTACCCCATACTTTTTATTCCTAGCCAGTTTTCCTGATATTCGTCCGGTTTCTTTCTTGCCAGTTTTCATAGCCTGGGGGAGGAAGGGAGAGGCGGGAGGGAGGAAGAGGCAGAGGTAACGGGAGTGGGACAGAGAGGGGGATAGAGGAGAGAGGGAGAACAAGACAGAGAGATTCACCAGCGGTGACCCGCGAGTCTTTTGTTGACCGACGACAAAGATTTCGATGAGCCAAGGATGGTTTTATAAAATGGAAAAAAATTATTACTTTCGAATTATCAATTAGCTCAAAAGGGCTCGGGCTATCACAATGTCATATTTTATTTAAGATTGTGTGAAGTATAGCTACCCATTTTAGTAATTTTACTAATAATACTAACATTTTGTAATTAATTGATAGGACAAATGAAAATGCATTTGTCTAGACAGTGTTTCTCAAACTGGGGTAAGTACCTATGTCTATGTCGTCGGAAAATTTTGTTTGGCTCACGTACAATTGGTACAATGTTTTCAAAATCATGTTAAATATTTTGAAGATAGATAGCAAATAAAAAAAAACCTCGGGAAAAGCTCATACAGGGCGAGTCAACAAGTCCCTGATGGTCAACATCTCTTTTGCTGTTTAAAATACAGAAAAACTTTAAAATAAAAGTGGTGGTGCTTCTTATGGTATCATTCCTAAAAATACCTGATTTTTTACAATCTAATATCTCAATTTATAGCAGCGGTAATAATTAAAGTGTGATTAAACTGCTCTATATTAGGGAAGCTGTAAGTCTGTAAGAAAGGTTTATTATCATTTATTATCATTTTGGAACACCCTGTATATAAAACTTGCTTAACTAAAAAATTAAACTGTTTTTGTATGCCGATGAAATTTTACTGGTGTCCTTCAAATTTTTTTAAAAGATAAAGCGTACATTATGACAAAAGTTTGAGAAACACTAGTATAGATAGATGGTTATTCCTTGATGATATTACTAACACATACTAACTTGTTACAGCCCACCATGATATGTACGGATATTCACATGAGTCTAGAGGTACTTATGCAGGTGTTAGATATATAGGCCTGCAAAGCTGGGATTCAGTAGATTCTTTAGAATCGCTATCTTTCTTATAAGCACTGCATGACTGTTGTGAAATTATGCAATATTTATTGTCATTTTAATTGATTTATATTTACAAGCATCATGAAGTTTAATTTTGTTGCATTTTGAAGCCAAAGTACTTTAAGCTAAATTTTGTCGAAGGTAGTTTTTGAATATTTATTCCTGAAAACTTTTTGCTCTTGCTCTTGTAGTAGTAATTTGTTATTATTATTATTTTTTATTAATTATGAAAACGTCTGTGGAATATGTACGTTCTGGGTCCAATTTAATGTTATTAAATAAAATTATTTACAATAGTTTTTGCTTATTCATTGGTTTGTTTTGAACCATTTTCAGATTTTACTGGCTCTATGACACCAATTCCGCCTGCGTATTAGTGTACGAATATTATGAGCAGGTTTAGTTTTAAATTTTGCACGATTTTAATATAGTTTTTCTTTTTCATTTTAAATGGCTTGGCTACGCACGAACATATTGATACGCTTTACGCTAATGCACATATTTTACATAAATCTCTCAGACGAAGTAACACCAACTCCTGGTAGAATTTGGCGAGCTGGCTCAACTGATTTATTTGCTTGATGCTGATTTGTTTACATTTTATTAGTAAGTAACATGTTCATATGGTGCGTTTGCTATTTTTGTTTACCAATTTTTTTCTTTCAAAATGTACCAATTGTCGGTGAGTTGCGCCTAATATACCTACATTTTTTTTGCTTGGTGACTAACACATCTATAGTTAGGGCTGTGTATCGATTAAAATTGTAAAGAACATTTTTTTAAATGTAAGTTTGAATATAGTTAAACCAGCTCAGAAAATCCAATTCCAGTATACCTAGGCCAGGTAGAATTCTACTACAGGTCTTCGTTTCACCGTTACCTGTTTGCAGTACACTTCTACCTTGCATCCTTACGCTGCCACCATATTTCCTATTGCATCCATTGTTACATAACTGTACAGTCTGAATCTAAGTAACAATGAAAGAATGATTAAAAATGTAAAGGTTTTGTATTTGCTGCCATAGTTTGTGTACAGCAAACCTTTCCGTTATTTGTGCACTTTTATATAGCACATACACATTTTTACTATAGTCCAAGTCCAGTAAAACTAAAAAAGATAGCTATGTAGGAAGGTTTGCTGAATTTGAAAGATAGCTGAACCTGTTGCACTTTGACGGTTTCGTTTAAAATGTTGTTAATCATAATACAGTATTTTCAAACAGTATTAAATGTTAATTTGTATGGATTTATAAACGACAAATCAAAGTAAGCACAAAACTTGACTCCTTGGTTTGAGTTCACAAGGACAGCACGGACCATACCGAGAAAGTCTGGATGTATCTCTCAAATAACGATGCAGTCCAAGCCAAAAGTCAAAAATAGCATACGCAAAATTAATCGCGCCCCTCTTCTTATTTCAATATAGGCTATCACTCCACCTCTCCGGCAAGATTGTCACCGGAGGGTTTTGTTGGTATGTAGTTCCGGTTGAGGAAATTTTTTTTAAACGATGATTGCCAAAAAGTATGTAGTTTTTTACTGATGCAAAATAACAACAAAAATAAGCAGAGATACGCAAAGTGGGAGACAGTCCTACCGCTAGCGTCTGCAATAGGGTGGGGGGAATAGGTTTAGAGTCTGTAGGCAAGCATACCTAACGCATATTGTATATGATTGTTACATTTTTCTATTAAAATTTGATACTGCCGAGTCACATTCATACAAAAATTTGCGCAATTTGCGTTCTACATAATACAGTAGTTTGAAATAAGATTTGGCAATTATGAGTAACTAAAAATGCTAAATAATTTCCATGCGTTTTTTGCGTTTTTTGCGTTTTTCCTGAAAATTTTCTTATGTGATGGTTTTTAGGTATACAGATACAGAAGAAAATGGGATTCCAGAAAAACGATTCAAATATACAGGGTGACCTTTAAAAACATCAAGTTGTCTTATACTGCTGCCATCTCAGTAGGCCGTTTTTCATTAAATGTGCTGCATTATGTAGAACACTTGCGATACAGAGTGTTTCTTAATAACATGGAAACACCTGGGTATCTAAGTTATTATCAGCATAAACAAATATGCTCCAAATTAATGTTATTCTACAGGGTGTTTTTTAATAACATGCTAATATTTAAGGAGGTTATTCTTGGGTCCATTTTGAGAAAAATACTTCATATGAACAAATGTCCTAAAGGTCTTAACTTTTGAACTACAGGGTGCTAAAGTTTTAAGAAAAAATTCTTTTTTTTTTATGATAACTTTGGTATGACCCTAAATATTTTTGTGAAACGTAGTACGCATTTTCTACGCATCAAAAGTCATTTTCTGCTGTACAACATAATTTTTTACATTTGCCAGTGGCCTTCGTGCGGGATTTGCACTGAATCATTTTAAAGAGAAAAGTGATACGCCACTGTTTTTTCTTAAAGTAAAAATTATTTTTGAAATCCTCATTCCTTTCTGAGCAAATCTGGTCTCTTGATTTTTTTTCGTTTGACGTACGGTTCTCTTTAAAATCATTCAGTGCAAATCCCGCACGAACGCCACTGGTAAAAAATTATGTTGTACAGCAGAAAATGCCTTTTGATGCGTAGAATTTCACAAAAATATCTAGGGTCATACCAAAATTATCATAAAAAAAGAATTTTTTCTTAAAACTTTAGCACCCTGTAGTTCAAAAGTTAAGACCTTTAGGACATTTGTTCATATGAAGTTTTTTTCTCAAAATGGACCCAAGAATAACCTCCTTAAATATTAGCATGTTATTAAGAAACACCCTGTAGAATAACATTAATTTGGAGCATATTTGTTTATGCTGATAATAACTTAGATACCCAGGTGTTTCCAATTTTTCTATCAACCGTGTATACGCAGAAGCAGAAAAACTTATGGTTTTTTAGGAAATCCACTTAATTTTGACGATTTGGAATAATTTAGATCTGCAACTGAACGCTAATACACTTGTAAAGTATAAATAATGCCCTGGTTAGGCTTTTTCAGCAGGATAAACCATCAAAAAACGAAAATAGTTTACTACAACATATTATACGGCTATGACATAAACAACGTGGGCTAATTTACTGTTAATATGATAACGGGAGAGTGGCGGTAGCTCAGAGGTTGGGCGCTCAGCCTCTAACGCTAAATGTCAAGGGTTCGATGCCCCGACGAAGCCATGCAGCAATAACAATCTACGCCGCAACTCGCCACTCACATTCCCCAATCCGGTGTAGGCAGCCGTGGGGTCTTAATGCCTGAAACCTTCTCTAGTACTTAGTCGTTCGGATTTGACGTTAAACTGTAGGTCCTTCGTACTCCACCTTAGCGCTAAGGAGAGTACGTGGCAGAGAAGAGTGCCGGAGCCCGGCAGTGGAACGTAAAGGCTGATTACGACGATGATAACGGGATTAGCTTAACAGGATTTCATTGACGTTAAATTTATGTTTTTTTGGAACTACGTAACAACGTTCACATATTATAACCTTACGTGCAACTGAATAAAATATGTTTTTTACAACAAAATCGCACTGCAACCTCTGTTTTGCAAATGCTCTGTAATATTTTCGAATAAACAATAGAGAAATGTCAATATGAACCACTTGGGTGAGTTTTTCCCTTTTCCTGCTAAAACCGTAAGTTTCTCCACTTTTCCACATGCGAAAGCATAATGCTCTTTTTTAATCACATAGGTTTAATAACAACTCCGCACAAAAAACTTTAGTTTGACGATCAATATGAATGTTAACATTTCTGGATTCGAGAAATAATTAGAAACACTGAAAATATATAGTGTTGCATAACAATAAGAAATCTTGAATCATTTCCGGTAAAACCAGAAGTCAAAATAAATATACATCAGATACATAATAAGGATTTACACATGTATTAACCACTCTAAATTTAATTCGTTTATCTTTTTAAATGGAGGAGGGAAGTGGGCCACGAAATCATTTTCGCAGTCTGATACCGAGCAAAAAATGCATTTAGCAGGCTTTGACCAGCGTGCGTCGCATCTTAGATTATTTAGAAAACTATAATAAGGTTGAAACTTTTGACAATATGTATGCTGGACTACTAATAGTTTTTTTTAATGTGTCGCCAAAATCTATGGC
Source organism: Ctenicera cuprea (assembly GCA_958336395.1). Lineage (NCBI taxonomy): Eukaryota > Metazoa > Arthropoda > Insecta > Coleoptera > Elateridae > Ctenicera > Ctenicera cuprea. Next base: position 14,475,944 of record OY284487.1, on the reverse strand, counting down.
GACGCATGTAGGTGAATGGATAACAACAGAATCTTCGGCGATTAATGAATTTGGGAAGGAAGGAATAGGTAACTAATGAGTGCGACAAGGAATGCGTATAATAAACAGATCAAGTGGGAATTTGCGTATCCATGGATGCGTGATTCATCACTTGGTATGCCCGCACCCGTTCCGCCATCTCTTATTGCTCTCACTAGTTGCCTATTCCTTTCTTGTCGCACTCATTAATCGCCGATCATTACACTGCTTGTTGTTTAGCTATAGAATTTATATAAGGTGTTCCATAAAGGTCTGTCTGTTTACTTCTGCCGGCGATTTTACATGCCAAAATAAGGCAAAAAGTTCCAGTGAACATTTGTCCGCAAATGCTTTGTTGCTGAGTTACTTGGATGTTTTTAAAAATTGCTAAAAAAAACGTTCGTAGATATAGAGCAAAAAAAATCAGATTGTAATTAAACATCAAATACTAAAATATTGTACCTTAAAATCATAATTGCATTTACCACCAGTGGCGTACTTTTGATGTACCTAATGGGACCCTATTTTAAAAATAAATAATAATTTTTCAATGCAAATACTAAAATTCATTAAAATGTAACATAATTACTTAGAAAGCGGTGCAATTTGTTGTTTTTAATGTAACTATCAAGTCAAATTTTCTAAAGCAAGTTTTCTTTATAAGATATCAAACATTTTTGCCTTATTTTGGCTTGTTAGAATCTCCAGTAGAAGTTTGTACAGACTTTTATGGGCCATCCTATAGCAAATGACAGTTGAATATTATCAAATATTCATATAGGTGACGCACGCTGTTCAAGATCTACTTTCATGTATTTTTGTGTATTGCTATACATAATGCATCATAATTTCAAACTGAACTACATATTTTTGGAAAAAACATAACTTTATACCAGTAACATGTTCGCCTTTTATTCAGATTCAGCAGATCATTTTTCAGAGCAGTCGATAGCGAAGTAAATAATTAGCTGTGCACCTTTTTAAAGATATCACTTGCAGTTACCATAAAGCAAATTAAATCACTTGAAATTTCATTTAGTTTCGTTAGGCGCTTGAAAGTAGAAAATATGACTTAAGAAGAATTTTTTTACAATTTGCTAAAAAATTAAACAAAGCACGTGCCGAAGTATTTTAAACACTAGACAGATCGTTGAAGGCATTTCTCATTTGAAATCACTTGGAAGTAAAGTTGTTTGAAGAAATTGGTTAAAATTATCTGAAATCAACAATTTGTAGAATGATGACACTCCTTGGAATATTTACTGGACTCTATTTGTTTTGCCTAAAGCTTGATAGCTTCTAGACTTTCGGGTTGGCGCCGTGTCTTCTTCAAAAATTGGATTTCTGATCTTTCGTCTCCGGTTCCACCTCTTCGGGACTTTTTTCCTAACACAATTTTGTTCCAAATCCAAAACGCAAAGCAGCCCTGAAGATGTCACATGGAACCGGAGACGCTAACGCGGAAGCCTAAAATAATTATTGGCTGTTTATTTAATTTGAACGAGTAATTATTATTAATTAACGCAGAATTCTAATTGACACAGCCCTAATTAATGCCCAACTAGTTATTTTGTTTACCAATACTACTTATTGTGAAAAACAGGTGGATCAGTGTTTCATACTGGGCATACTCGTGGGCGATCACGCTTAGAACGTGACCGAGAGTTCGACGATTTCATTGACAGAGAAGGTCCCCCTCAGAGTCATGGTCCCGGAGTGCCTCCCCATTTAGCAGGAGGTCAGGATTACCGTGAACACACCTTAGATAGAACTTTAGAAAGAATACCTCCCCGTGATCATCGAGGTGTTAGAGAAGACGATTTTCCTCCACATAGGACTTCATCAAGGAGGGCCGTTAACGTCATCTAGTGGAGGCTTTCTACGGAACAGCCCATTGAAGAAGAAATTCATGATGACCTCAGTCCTAGAGCAGAAGTTAGTTACAAACCTCAAATACCTAAGGAATACAAGGATGATAAATTTGTGGAAGAACGTGGTAAAAGATATGATGATCGTAGATACGATGAAAGAAGGCCACTCAATAAAAGACAAGAAGATCGATTGGATGATAGACAAACAGCAGAAGATCGAATAGAAGAACGAAGATACTTAGATGATAGAAGATTTGATGATAGAAGGCGAGAGGAAAGGAGGTTTGCTAACGAACGTAGACAAGAAAATCCCGCTTACCGTAACGAAGGCAGAAATTATAGACAGGAACTTTTAGATAGATTTGCTGATATGGATTTTGAGGACCATCATGAATATCGCGACCATCAAAGGTATTTTGAATAGTTTTGAATTTAATCCTAGACGAGGGGTTGTTGTTTATGTTGTCGTTTGGGAGAAGGGGGATAGTTTTACTTTTATTTTCATTTTAATGGTTTAAGACTGTTTTCTTTGATGGTTTCCTACAATGAGGTGTTCCGTACGTGTGATCATATAAACTATAACTTATGAACTATTGAAATTCTGACCAGTTTGGTGCCACATTTGAGTATTTAAGCTCAATTTTTAATCACTATGTAACTAAGAATTGTATAGTATTCAAGCTTTAAAGTAGTACTTTTAGGGTTTTTAAACTCATTTGTAAGGAATGATATTGTTGAAAGCTGTAAAAATTTACGTATTTTGTATATTGTATAATAGCCTACTAAAAGAACTGAGATCACACTTTGCAAAGATAGTCTTATTTCTTTTTCATAGGTGATAGACTGCAGACTGAGATTTAACCCTATTATTTATATTTGAATGAAATACTCCTTTTTTTATCGTGAATTAGGCGGACTTTGCTGATATTAAAAAATGAAAAAATACGGAAAATTACTATGCGCAACTGATCAGACAAACAATTCTGTGAATGTCGAACTCAAATTGAATGCAAATCAACAGGGATAGCTTCACAAGTTTGTATAAAATAATATTGACTTATCTTCCATTAGAATTTGTGATTTTCTAAACATCATTTATCTACTTACTGTTTGAAGCCGGCCCTGAAAATCAGCAAAAATCGGCTCCAATTTTTAAACTTTAAGTTTTATTGATGGATATTATTAAGATATTAAAATTATATCCATCCTGATATTTTTCTAGGTTTATTTCTCAGTCTACACATAGTTTATGGCTAATTTTTTTCAGTAGTTCTAAACTACCTACGTGATATTATTGCATATTGAAATTTATTGTCATGCAATGACTGAACTTAGAAAAATATGTAGAATATTAAAAGTTTGCACTGCTATTATAGGTATGTTTTCTGTAAAAAAAATTGTATAATTAACCTGCATGAAAGACATTAAACGCTTACTCGGCATCTATATTTTTAAAAAGCCAACTGCTAGATATTTCACAATTTTTATTAGCTACTAATAATAATTAATTTTGGTATTAATCTTTACATAGGTGACAATCAATGGAATGGTTAGCAAATTTAGGCAATAAACTGTTTAGTAGCCACTTTTTTCTTTGTTTATTTTTCATTGCGAGTGGCATTTGCAGTAATTCCTAAAAAGTTCAAATTTCTAAAAGTACATTACAAACTGTTATAAAGAATTTAATTACCACATACATAGTAACACCACTTTCTCATGTGTTCATTATAAATATTCAATAATGAAATGATTAATTTAATGAAGTTAGAAAAGTAGATAATAAAAATTGTGTACAATAGTTGTTGATTACAAATTTTAAAATCATATTTGCATGTGCCATTTTTTGGCAACATCACTGACCAATTTCACTCACCGAAACTTTCTGTAGTAAGGAGATGTCTACAGACTTTTGGGAGCTTATTTGTTAGTAAAGTATTACGTTGTATCAAAAAAGGGATGTAAAAGCAGTTACCAATAGATTCTCAGTTTAGCAATATCTACAAAACTCAGTGCCATTAAATTGACCAAGTACCTAACATGAGTAAATTCATCAATGCTTATACAACTTTGTTGATTTTTTTTTAATATCTATTTAAATTAGATTGTTGAATTCAGGTTTCGTATAATTTTAAGTTTAGTTGTAATTACCATCTTAAAAGAAGTGTTGAATATTAAGTTCTTTAAAACTGTTAGTAAAAATTCTCCAGGTATTTCAGAATATTCTACCAGCACTGCTTTTAAGTTGTGCAATGAAATTTTGTACTGTTTCTACAGATTTGTCACAATTTCATATAGGAAGCAATTATAGAAACGCAAATATTTGATAAATTGTAAATACCTATTCAAGTTAAAATTCTATATCTACATGCTATCCATAATTTAAATTTAATTTTCTGAAATAAGTTAACTTTTTCTAATGAGTTTTTCGAGTGAGAAAGGAAGCTTTTATTTGATTATATAAGAAAAAATGCTAAATAAATGATTGAAATCTTGAAGTGTTAGTTTATATATCTAATAATTTTACGCTTTTGTGTTCTTTGTTTTTATTTGAGATTTAATTTTGACAACTTGTCTGCAGGCGCAGTTTTTCTGTTGCAACATGAGTTTAGCAGCTTTACCGATTATTTTGACTACATTCAGCAGAAAGTATTGTTACCATGGGCGTCCAATGTGAGGGACAAGAGGGGACAATTGCCCCCTCCTGATACTTGAACTAAAAAAACGCGCATTGGCACTTCTCCTGCACACAAACAGTTCTCTGTAATGTCCTGCCTGTATGTGTTTTAGTAACTTATAACTACCTACCAGTCCAGAAAATTAGGCCATTGTAGGGATCCTAGATGCCATTGATAATGTCAGATTTGTTATACCAGTGGGTTAGGCACGTCGTCACTTCCTTTTACTCTAACTTCAAAAATGTGCTTTATGAGATGGGCGTATTGTTCCCTCTTTTACTAATTTAATGTATCTTACTAGATATTTCTCAATGTCAAGTTTGTAGGTATGACATGCCACTGATCTTACAATTTTAAATTTGGTTGAAATTATCACTGCTTACAGTATAGGAAACCAACCAAGCACACATAGATAAAAAATATAATACCATGTACAGATAAGAAATATAAAAAGTCGCTGCTACAAATTACAACGGCAATATTAGGAAACAGCGTCAATAATATTATCCAGCTTGTTGCTTCCATTTATACCTACATAAATGGCGCGCAACTTCCAAGCAGAAGTTGCGCGCCATCTATGTAGGTATAAATAGAAGCAACAAGCTGGATATTATTATTGACGCTGTTTCCTAATATTGGCGTTGTAATTTGTAGCAGCGACTTTTTATATATTCCATGAAAAATTACAAAATATTCTCATGAAGATGACTGGAAGGGTATGGTGTTGTCACTCGAGTTTGATATGGGCGTCACGAAATGTTTGGCGGAGAGATGGAGCAGCAGATCATAGTTACTAAAAAAATGACGTTTGCGCGTCAAATTTGAAATTTGTGATATTATACTGTTATTACTCAAGAATTATAAGAACATCATAGTGACAACTATTCTCGATCATATTTTCCTATAATTCATTATTTATTGCAATATTAAAGAGGTTAATATTTAATGTAGCCCGAAAATTTATATCTTCACAATGATTATCACTGTAGCGAGCACTGTAGTTATGGAATTCAACTTCGGGAAAACGATCGTTAATGCGAGGAAGCGGTAAAATCTATGTTAACTAAATTAGTACTTTTTTAGCATGTTAATTTAAGCATTAAACTAGCATTCCAATGAAATATACTTGATATAAACATAAATACTTTAAAAAATATTTAACATTATAAAACAATTAATGCGTTTTGCAAGTTTGCAAAAAATCATAATTAAACTCTCATTAAACAAAATTTTTACAAATTTCATATTCACAAAACTACATTACTGCATGTCTGTACACTTTGAATAAATGCAAATGCAGCCTTAACTAAACAAGTAGTCACTATTATATTTGTCGTTGTCCTACTATGATGGTACATCAACAAGGAAATGATAACACAGGGTCCTCGACTTGGTAATTCTGCCACTGGGATGGTGACATACAAGTTGCAGTTGAGGAATCACCGCATATTTTGTGGTTATATGTGGCGATGCACACAGCATGATTGATAACATGTTGGGAAGTACTTTCAGTACAGATTAAGAATCTGAAAATAATAAAAGTATCTATAAATATTTGTCCAAAAACGCTTGGTTACCGGACAAGTTGCAGTCAACGGAAGTGGAAACAGTATTACCTCTTCCATAGGTTTAATTTCATAAGCAGCTTTTATGGACGCATGTTTGTTTATAGAATTTACTCTCACAGTTTTGTGGAAACTATTCTATTCTATTGTATTAAGAAAACACTTATTAGACCTTCATGGCAATTTATTTTTAGAAAAGCATGGTATTATCTCGAAAACTATTAGATTTAGAGATTTTATATCCAAAAGTTCAAAAAAATGCTAAAATCTAAAATATGTAGAAGAAAATATTACGTGACCTCCCCCCCCCCCCCATATGAGACACCTCTAGTGTTCTTATTCAAACCAAAATTATTACAAATACATGAATAACTAATTACGTGAATAATGCTCCAAAAGTGATTAACCTGATTCATCTCCAAGAAGCTGTAACCCTATAATGAAGGGTTTTCAGGCCCATGTTTATGAGAACTTTTTCGAATATATTTGATTCTGAATCTATCCTGAAATTTTGTTTCACATGTTATGAATCACACTGTATACCATTGGTTTGGGAAATGACTATTGTGCAGACTTCATTCAAATGAAGTAAAGAGGCTCTTTTAACTTTTTAACTTTTCCTTCATTCGTGTTGTTATGTTGTTTAAGGGCAATGCTACTAACATAACAGTTAACTTTTATATGAAAGCGTTATAGTTTTACCGTAAGTACATAAGAAATGAAAATGTTGACAAATCTGTTGGAAGAACCTAGAGTCACAACTTGAAACTTGGGGGGGGGGGGGGCTTATATAACATATATAATATAATATAATATACAAAATATAAAGAGACGAAATAGCTAGTAGCAATCCTATCAGCAAAATTTGGGTTCGGAGAAGGGTTGTGCCATGATCTAAATAATTTAGAGTCGTAACACGTTTGGAATGGCTATTCCGCACTCGTGGACCGTCCTCCTTCCCTTTCGGCTCGGGTGACAAACGTTCTGCTCATGCGGAATATGCCATATTCCAAACTTGTTACAGAATATGCTACTATTCTCATTACCATATTAAGCAACCTGTTATTCTTTCATTATTCGTTTAATTCACAATTTGTCAAGTGATTTATAATATTTTTCTATAAAAATTTTCAATTTTTCATTCATTTCGGTCTAGTACGCAAAAAAATGTTCTGTGCAACTTGTAGGAAAAGTTTCTTTTTCCGTAGTCGGCGTGTATTTGATCTCGGATTAGCCTCAATCAAAAATCTCGCGCCTTGTACAGAAGAATAACTCTTTTCTATATTTGCTGCACAAATACATATAACGCGCCAAAACATTGCTCCAATTGAACTAAAAAGTAACTACTGTGGTAGCTACTACAACAAAATAGTAGTTTAAATCAACAATAAGAAAGGTTAGTGACATTTTGAAAAGGATAACTTAAAAATGATATTTTTATTTTAGGCATAGTTGCAGCGACAGTGTCTTAGCAATACTTTTTATGTTTAGGTATGTTTTTTTTATTGAAAAAATATTTGGACATGTCAGTAATGCTGGACCTTGATTTACTAATGTTTTAGTTTTTTGAGGTTAAGAACTGTAATCTGTCTCAGTTTCATCATAGTATGGTTTCATCTCTAGACATAAACTGATTTATGTATGTACTTATAATGCAAAAATGAAATGGAACTTTTAAAACGGAGAATTCCTTCTTCTCTGAATGAAAAACTCGTACGAGGTAAGCTCAACACGAATGATTAAAATATCTACAGTTTTACAATTTGCAGCTAACATAGATTCCCTAAAAGCAATTCTAACACAAAATGAGCTTGCACTTTGCCAGCTTACTAAATTAAGTTTAAAGGAAGTAAAACATATCGTTCAAGAAGCTGCTGATATTATATTAAAAGATAAATTCAAACCTGGTAAGTATCTACTATACTAGTACTTGCAACTTAACACCCAATGCTTCTAGTATAACTTTATCAAGTTATACTTTGTATATCATCCTCCTCTTATTAGCGTTGGAGATACCAGAGCGGCGTCGGTTAAGTACGGGTTGTGATACTATTGATTCCATTATTCGTGGTGGCATACCTGTGAATGGAATAACAGAAATTGTTGGACCAAGTGGTGTAGGGAAAACGCAATTCTGTTTGCATCTTGCATTAACAGTAGAGTTTCCAGTTAATATGGGCGGACTTAATAAAGGTACTTTATTTTGTAAACCGATCTTGATGCATATGTAATGAGATATGCTCAATTGTTTGTACTGTATTCAGGAGCAGTATATATTTGCACGGAAGATGTTTTCCCTTCAAAGCGTTTAAATCAACTTTCCAAAAGGTTTCCACTACACTTTGCTGATTTAGATAAATTAAAATTTGAAGACAACATTTTTATAGAACATATTTCTGATTGTGTAAGTAGCTACATTTAACCGTAATTAAATTTTTCTTAAACGTTTCTAATCAGGAACAGCTCCGAAGGTGTTTGTATATTCGGTTACCACAATTACCGTTGCATCGCAGTCTAGGAATAATTATAGTTGATTCAATAGCAGGAATATTTCGTAGCGAGAACATTTCAATAAATTATTCAAGTCGTAGTCAAGAGATTCTTACAATAGCCTCACAACTTAGCAAATTGGGAAATACCTACGGCATAGCAATAGTTTGTGTAAATCAGGTTGGTATTCAATAAAAATGATTTTCAAATGTTAATAATAAATTTGCAGATTACTGATAATACGGAAACTGGAAAATCAGAGGCTTGTTTAGGTCTTGCTTGGAGCAATTTAGTCACATGCCGATTTAGTATAAATCGTTACATAGATACAGTGCGATTATTTGATGTGGTTTTCGCGCCAGATTTACCTAATATTAGTTGTAAATTTATTGTAAAGGATTTTGGATTGACTGGAGTTAAATAATAAGTTTCAGCATGAAGTATAAACTTAATGTACTGTTTTTTATTATATTGAATTTAGCATTGTTATAAATTGATAACTATGAGGCTCCCTCATTGCCAAAATCAAAATTTCTTTTACAAAAAACGTAAAACTTGTTTAAAAAACAGTTTTTTAACGTAAAATGTAATTATGTCATATGATAAGGTTAAAAGAGAAAATTTAAAAAACGTATAACTATCACCATGCATTCAAGAAAAATTTAGAATGGTACCACCACTGCACGTGTTTCCAAAATACATATGTTGGCCGAACGAAGAAGAATGCTCCGATATAGCACAAAGATTTACTATAAAAGTGAATATCCAGGTAAAGTATAGCTTATTGTTATTATACAATATATTTTGGTTGCTTTGGATTATGGTTTTGTTTTTTCTTAGACGTGATTGGTGCCATTGATAGTTGTCACATACCATTGAAAGTGCCTGCAGATCAACAGGACAACTATCTAAATCGTAAATTTTTTCACTCGATTATTCTGCAAGGAATATGTACTGCAATACGAATATTCAAAAACATTTGTAGGATTTCCTGAGTCTGCTCATAATGCAAGGTAAGAGCAATAAATTACTAAATTACACGAAGGATAATATCAATACTTCATTTTAGGTGCTGAGATACTCCTTCTTGCATAACAGTGTGGAACAATTTGGGACACAGAAATATTTCTATGGAAAATACTATTTGGTTGGGGACTCCGCATACCCCTGCCAAAAATGGTTAATGACACTATACAAGTAGGTATTATCTATCATAAATTTTAATGCAGTGTTTTATACTTACTGTGTTACTGTCTGGTCTTTAATTCGTATTTTGTAAATAATCATTATTTTAAATAATTATATATTGTTATTAATAGGGATAATGGAAAGTTGTTGAAAAGGCAGAAAGAGCACAATAAAGACTTGAGTAGAGTATTAGTGGAACTCCAACAGCACACAGCTATACAGGAGCGCCTGCTAACAGACAAGGATGTGCTTACAAGTTTGCAAAGGTGCAACTACAACATACAAATGGCTCTTTTTAGGGCCCAAAACTCGTCCAAAAAAGAATTTCTAAAAGTAGAGTTTGTAATCGCTAATTAAAAACAATAAGGAAATTAACAGAGTACAAGAGTGTGTTTTTAGTAATAAGCTTTGTACATATGTTAGCTTCAAAAATTTGATTTTTCTAGTGGTTTAGGAAATAAAAGTGGGGCGACACTTAAATGACACCCTGTGTATTTAAATGTGCCCTTGTTAATATGCTTGTATGTTGCATTATACAGAAATATACAATAAATGTGCATTTAACTGTGGTGTCTTTATTCTGTATCATTGTACATTAAAAAAGTCGTTAACAACTTAAAATTTTAATTGGAAATTTAAATGATTCAAATTCAAAAATATTGGCAACAATCTCCTTTTTCTGCTGCGATCCTGGTAGGTATTGCTCAAAAATTTGAAATTTTCAACTTCACAAATACCTAACAGCACCTTATTTATTCTGTGCTCCTGGTAGTACTTTGTTAGCATATTGTTTCAGGAAACTTACATTTTTCCTTAAATAATTTTGATGCAACACCTTTTTCCTCGTATGTAGTCCTGATACCAACTGGGTAAATTTTGATCCCAAAAGTTGAGATAATTATTCAGAAAATTAATAATTGCAACACCTTATTGTCCTTCTGTAATCCTGATAGCAATTGTCTGGAATTTGATTATAAAATTGGAGTTTTCAAGCTTGAAATTTTTACTAGTTGCTACCTCTTTGCACTTCTGTGATCCTGATACAAATATTGTCAGAATTAATTTTAAAATTGAGGTTCTCAGGCTTGAAGTTTTTCCGTTTACTATCAGGATCACAGAAATGGAAAAAGGTATAATGTCACGAGTATTTATTGGACCTGAAGTTTTGAAATTCTGCCATTCGCTATTAGGGTCACATAAGTGCGAAGAGATCATCAATAAGCAAAAATTTTAATTTTGAAGTCAAATTCTAACTACTTGCTACCAGGAGTCCAGAAACAATGTAGAGGTTTGTAAAAAATATTTTGAAGTATAGAGTTTCAAATTTTGACTATTTGGTAACAGGATTACAGCAATACAGGGATATTAATTTTGACTGTATAGATTTGATTTTAAAATTGGTTCTTGAAGTTTTTCCGTTTACTATCAGGATCACAGAAATGGGAAAAGGTATAATGTCACAAGTATTTATTTATTAGACCTGAAAATTTGAAATTATGACCATTTGCTATTAGGATCACAGAAGTGCAAAGAGATCATCAATAAGCAAAAATTTTAATTTTGAAATCAAATTCTAACCTAAATTCTGACCATTCGCTATTAGGGTCACATAAGTGCGAAGAGATCATCAATAAGTAAAAATTTTAATTTTGAAGTCAAATTCTAACTACTTGCTACCAGGAGTACAGAAACGATGTAGAGGTTTGTCAAAAATATTTTGAAGTATAAAGTTTCAAATTTTGACTATTTGGTAACAGGATTTCAGCAATACACGGATATAAATTTTGAATAATTTTGACTGTATAGATTAGAAACTTTAAAACAAATTTGTGACCACTTGCCATCAGATATATTTAAGTAATTTTATGATAAATGACAAAGTTGATAATTAAAACAAGCTGATTGTTGCAAATATTATTTTATTTCTTATATTTTTATTACAATTTGTAATTAACATTTTAATAATACGTACATAAACACAAAAATCAAAATTAATACAAAAAGTTTCACTTTTTCACATCTTCAAAAGATGGGAAGTTCTCCGCTACAACGCTGATTGATGATTCTGCATCTTCACAATTGAGCCTTGCCATTTCTTGTTCCAATAACAACCTGAAATTTAAAAAATACAATCAGTGAATGAGCTATTAGAATTATACTAACAAAAAGAAATCAGGTAAGTATAAATGAAAGAAGGTGGGAAGTCTCTCGCACATGTAAAAAGCTATGTAAACTCAAAATTATGGAAAAACAAAAGTAATTTAAAAAGTGTAACAGTGAATTATTAATCAAAAGTTAATCGGGCAAGAAAAATAGAGCTACCTACCATAAGGAATGTTGTTTTAAATCGCTCTTTTTCACATCTTCAAGGACACACCATCCTCAATAGTTGATGATTCGGGATCTACATAATTGAGGTGCTTTTTCCATTTTGTGCTCTAATGGTCACTTAAAATAAACAAATTTACAATCAATAAAGTAATTATCTATAAGTAAGCTTTTAGAATTAAATTCAAACAAAAGGAAATTTGATGAACATAAATTATAAATGAAAGCTGGAAAATCCTACCATCGGCTATGTAGCTCCTTTTTTGCTTTTTCAAAATCGACTAAAGTTGATGATTAGGATCTTCACAGTTGAAGTGCCTTTTGGATTTCGTGCTTTAATGACGCAAATATTTAATATACAATCAATTAAGTAATTATCTATGAAAAGGTAAATTTACAAACTTCATTCTTTCGACCTTTAAAAACTTACAAGACAAGTTATGATAACTGCTTTCCTACACAAGACATCGAATATCCCTCCAACAACTGGCAATGCAGTAAAACTAGAAAAATTTTCTAATTGTGTTTCTAAACCTAGTTTCACTTTTTCTAAATACTTTCTTGGCACACTCTCGGGTAAATTGTCACAACTTAATTTAAGCACTAATTTTTAATTATACTAAAAGTTTAAACACTGATTAAAAATTAAATATAAAGACTTTTAGGTTAAAGCTTTTCCCATTTTTAAAGGTTGGCATCAGAAGAAAAGTTACCGCACTGCCAACCTGTTACGGGCGAAAAGGGAAAATTGAAACGTTCCAAATTTATACACTGCTGCCCTCTCGCGGACGTGCTTCACAAACGCAGCAAGGGAGCTGTTGTCTTACTACACTCTTGGTAGCGACATAACCTATCTGAACGCAAACCTAACCTAACTTTATAGTAATTTAACCTAACCTTACTACAGTTCTCATATAAAATTAGACAATTCTTTATTTTTTAATACAATTACGACAGAAATGATATGCACAAGACATGTTAAAAAATAGGTCATACATAAGTCCCTTAACATGAGCTAATTTCGAGATGAGCAACGAGATTCAAAAGGGTGTGGATTGTATTTACAACAATGAATCTGGCTTCGTAATATGCAGCTGTTCATACTACGGCCGATGCAGTTGTTAATATAATTCACGTCATTTTGAAACTACATATTATTATTGATTGATTACATAAAATTAAAACAAAAAAATCAAGGAACTTTACCGTTAGGAGACCTTTACAATACAAAAATGAGTATACAATATTTTTTCTGTTTGTAATCTTAAAAAGCAGCTGCATCTTCTTCTGTATAGAGATGGTAATTTGTTTGCCTCCTCCAGTGGTAGTCTGAGAACATCCTTTTCTTCCTACCCTTTACCTAAATATATTTCCCACTAAAAACTTTGTAATTGCTTTAAAAAATTTGTATAATTTAGTTTACTCTGAATTTCCTTATACCTTTTACATTGTTACATATTATATGCGTCCCAATCATTCGATTCAATGTAAACACTCCCAAAAAGAGAGAAAGAACAGTACACAGACATATTAAGCGCCCAAAAAGAAAAAAACATACATTACTCTCTACAACATGTTGTTGATTTTCACTAGTTTCCCAATTATTTTTGGCAAATCCTCCCCGCTAAAGTTAAGTTTAGGGGCAATGCTACTAGCATAACAGTTAACTTTCATATGAAGGTGTTAGTTTTACCGTAAGTACCGTAAAACGGGGTGAATAGGGACATTATTTTCATGTTTATTTAAATTATACAGTTTACTATAAACCTAATGCAAAATAAAAAATACACAACCAAAGTACAACCTGTGGGGTGTTATATGATTTTTTTATATATTTGTAAACATGTTTATTTATTTTAAAAAAAAATATTTTGTTAGTGTCCCCATTCACCCCACGTTTGGGGTGAATAGGGACACCATATAAAATAGCTGTTGTACCTATTCAATACCTTCCTGGGGTGAATAGGGACACTAAAAATAATTTTTAAAAATATATTATGTTTATATAAAAACCAGTAGTACTTTAAAACTAAGAGAAAAACGTGAATTTGTAATAAAACAAAACATTTATTGAAAGCAAAATTATTTAGGTAGGTAGGTTCAATAATAATATTAAATAAGGCTCAACAAAGGTTAAATAATGAGAAACTAAATATCTACCAATAAAAAATATGTTTTAAGTGTTTTTAACAAAATCATAGACGATTTAAATTAATTCCGAACTGCATTCTTCCTCTCCTTAATAGTTTAGGTGGATTTATTATGGTAATAATTTGCTTCTGATCAAACTCACTCAGGTCTTCTACATTTGGAAAAAAGTAAATTGCGGTGTCTTTATTAGACTGTCTTACAAATTTTCGTAAGTAGGTGTTACCAGCATCTATCACACGATTAATTTGACCGATAAACAACTTTTTGTTTTTTAGTCCAAAATTGACTACGACTGCTGCTTTTCTTATGCTAATTCCTCTTTTCACGGTTCTTATAACATTTTCTAAATCTTCTTGGGTATATTTCTTGTGCCGCTTTGTTAAGACACCTGGTTTATAATATCTTGGCATTTTTCAGGTTATGTCCCTATTCACCCCTAAAAATCTAAAGAAATGTAACGTTATCGTAAATAATTATTTACAAATTACTAGATTGTACTAACCTCTATTTTTTTTGCAGACGCCTACACAAATGTATACTTATTTATGTAAAATTGTCGAAAACAATAATCAAACAACCTACTGCTTTGCAGCCACAAACCTTTTTGACATTTGTAAATAACGTGGAAAACATGTGACAGCTAAAACGAGAAATACCAACCGTTAGTGTTATTTTCTTTACCAATAGTAAAACATAAAGTCTCTAAAAGGGCCAGCAAAAACATTTGCCAACAATTTAAAAACATAAACTTTATAATGCATTATATATTTCCATATTAATAAAAATCCAAGTTTTCGTCCCCATTCACCCCAGCGTCCCTATTCACCCCGTTTTACGGTACATAAGAAATGAAAATGTTGACAAATCTGTTGGAAGAACATAGTCACAACTTGAAAATTGAGGGGGGCCCTTTTATAACATATATAATATAATATACAAAATATAAAGAGACGAAATAGCTAGTAGCAATCCTATCAGCAAAATTTGGGTTCGGAGAAAGGTCGTGCCAGCAATGGGCGCTTGGTTGAAAAAAAGGAGTTTTAACCTTGCGGTGATTGAGATTATAAAGACAGAAAATAATATAGGGAGAGAAAAAACAAGTGCAACGACAAAACTTATTGGTATCGAGGTCGATGGACCAAGAAAGTTTCCCAACACGCCAGTTGCCGTCCGCCGCCCAACTAGTCGACATGCCCCATCAGAGAACAGAGAAGGTGTCTCTGACGTCGATAATGAATAGACAGTGGTCGTAATGGGCCCCATACCACGTATTGGGCTCTCCGGGGTCACTGCGCTCACAAGGATTGCAAAATGTGATGGCTCACTGCTGTCAGCTGGAGTCCCTCGCTTGTCGACCAGCGACAACGACCACCAACAAGTGATGCCGTTCAAACTCAGGGCGAAAATTGAAATGGGAGAGCTTATGCCGGTCGTGGCATAATCTCATAAGCAAACTTATAAGATTTGTGCCTTGTAATAATGATTACAGGAAGTAGGCACATAAAGAAGACCTAATTCGATACTGTCCCACCCACTATACCAAATCGTAGAGAGAAAAAACGAGTGCAATAGCAAAACTTAGAAGTATCGAGGTCGTTGAACAAGTAAGCTTCCCCAACATGCCGGGTCGCCGTTGGCCACCCCTTTCGGGCTCCATACCAAGTATGTTAGGCTCTTCGAAGTCACTTCGTGTATAGCCAACTACCGCCTGCTGAAGTCACAAACTTGATCAGCGACAACAACCACTTCCAAGTGATACTATTCAAAACTCTCGAAAAAAAAAAATGGGGAAATTGGTGGGGCTCATGCCGATAATGGCGTAATCTCATTAGAAAATAACGAGATGCTGTGCGTGTACTCTTTGAACTTGACAGGACAAATACGACAACTAATGTGCTATCTATAAATAAAGAAACAAATAGCAGTGCTATGAATAAAACTTGGGTTCGAAGAAATGGTGCCAGTGACGGCATTTGGTCATAAAAAAAAAAGCTGGAAACTTTGCAGTTTGAAATTATGACCAAAGAAAAGAATGTAGGGCGAGAAAAAACGAGTGCAATAGCAAAACTTAGAAGTATCAAGGTCGGTGAACAAGTAAGCTTCCCCAACATGCCGGGTCGCCGATGGCCACCGCTTTCGGGCTCCATACCAAGTATGTTAGGCTCTTCGAAGTCACTTCGTGTATAGCCAACTACCGCCTGCAGGAGTCGCAAACTTGATCAGCGACAACAACCACTTTTAAGTGATACTATTCAAATCTCTCGAAAAAAAAAAATTGGGGAAAATGGTGGCTTATGCCGACAATGGCATAATCTCCTAAGCAAACTTGTAAGTTCTGTGCTTTGTAATAATGATTACATGAAGTAGGCACATAAAGAAGACCTAACTCGATTCTGTCCCACCCACTATACCAAATCGTAGAAAGAAAAAACGAGTGCAATAGCAAAACTTACAAGTATCAACGTCGGTGAACAAGTAAGCTTCCCCAACATGCCGAGTCGCCGCTGGCCACCCCTTTCGGGCTCCATACCAAGTATGTTAGGCTCTTCGAAGTCACTTTGTGTATAGCCAACTACCGCCCGCTGAAGTTACAAACTTGATCAGCGACAACAACCACTTCCAAGTGATGCTATTCAAAACACTCGATAAAAAAATTGGGGACTATGGCATCATCTCATAAGAAAATTAATGAGATGCAGTGCATGGATGCACCCTTGAACAGAAAGGACAAGCACGTAATATGGTACTAGAAATAAATATGAACCCTTATTAAGAATCAGCCATTTTGAATTAAAAGTCACCAATATAAAAATAAATAGTTACAGTTATAACCCCATTAGAAACAATGGACAAGTAATTATAAGGGTAAGAGTTAAGAGGAGGTAATGGCTGCCTAATACACCAAGCTACAGGGAAATGCTACCCAACCCATAACGCGATTTCTGGTTTAAATAGTTATAAAACTATTACGTTGTTAAGATTAACAAAATTGGGTAAATTAACAGTGATGTGGCAGAGACATAACCTATATTTGCATTTGTTCTAGTTACTCACACTTTCCGACATGCGTACATACACGTTTCCTGACACCCACATTATTTCAACAAATACCATTAAAAAGAAGCGCACTTATATCAGCATTAAAGAACACCAAAATTTAAAAAAGATAAAGGAAATTTTAATGTTTAAATTTTAATTTGTTTTGATGGCAATATATTTTTGAGATTTCACCCAACCCTCCTGCTTCCGATGATCTGCAAAAACAGTCTTTTGAGTGACACACAATCAGAAAATTAACTTTATGTTTAACACGTTCACCGCCCGGTGACCGACATGTGGGTCATACCACTGTCAATTAGGAAATATTCATTAACCACATTATGGGTCATATAATATGTACTGCCTTCCTTCTATGACGATTTGTGAACTTGTGAATTTACACTAACGGACAATTAAAAAAAATAGGTTTATGTAGATCTTTTAAAGAACTTGAAAATATTACAAAGTATCCACAGGAACATCACAATTTTAAATAAGGTCGTGTGGGTAATAGAGTGTAGTTTACATTAGGTTAGTGAACGTGTTAAATAAAATTTATACGTAAACACAGAAATCAAAATTAAATTTTTTCAAAAAGTTCAAAAAAGTAAAAAAAAAATTATTTCAACGGTAAAATATGTATAAAAATTTTTAAAAGTGTCAAACAATTCTTACATATAAATGCCAAAACAAACCTTTTGTTACGCACTAAAAAAAATTTCATCCCTCCAACGCTGATGATCTTCCCCAACAGTTTCAAAGCCTTGTTGTATATCTATATTGTTAACAGCAACCCTGAAAGCAAAAATAGTAAATAAACTGGAGGAATAATCAGAAGAAAACATTCTACAGGGCGTTTCATTTTTGATGTAGTTACATGGGTAACTTTGTTAACCCTAGAGCACTAAACGGTCGTAAAATTTACGAGGACTCAGTTTCGCATATACAGTTTCGAAGGTTTCCGCTTATGCATCGCTTATCTGTCATATTCACAGTAGCTGTTCATATCTGCGTTGTTTGGATACCCACGCACGTACATGTCGTTATAATTACTCCTTCCCATATTCTCTGGGCAAGTGTATTTACGTTACATGTCGAGGTAGTATAGTATATTTTACGAGTGTCTAGTGTTAATAGGTATGAATTGTGGACAAAAAACAGGAAGATGTCCCATGTGTGTTTTTGATGACATAAATATAGCCACAGGAAATTCCTTTGTGATCTATAATTCCAATAGAAACAGAAATAATGTAAAATGGAAGCCTAGATTAACATTTATGCTGAATCTAAGTGAAGAACTGATGAAACCGTGGTTAGAGATGCGAGTTAACACCTCATATTTGCAATGGTGGCCATGTATGCCAAGATATATGCAATATTTTGAAAATTAATATACCAGATAAAAGACCCACCCAGAGTGCAAAGAAGCGTACTATCCACAATATGTGCCCATTTTGTCTTCGAAGAATGACAACAAATCATTGGGAACGTTCCAACTGCCGTATTTGTGGAGCACACCGAGCCAGTTGCTGCCAAAACTGGGCACAGTAATTTTTCATTTTCAATTATTTTTTGAGAATTTTTATTCATTAATATACACAAAAACCAACTGTACACTTAGCATGTGATAATTTATTTTTTCAAAATGTTTCTAACTTAAAAAAAAGTAGTAAAATTTACGAGTGTTTAGTATTCATGCAACTCCTAAGTATGTTTAGTGTTCTAGAGTTAATATTAACGTTACCTAACACCATTTACATCTTACTGGGCCAATTGTTTAAGACAAATTGAATCGTAGAAACAAAATTATAAAATCTTTGGTTTTTGGGCTATACAATCTCAAAGCAAAATGTTTAATATTTCTATTGGATGTTACACATGTATGTGGATTCCTAAACGGTAAGTGATAGAAATTCGATTTAATGAAAAGTATTATTCAGCATCTCAAGTACTGCTATGATCCACATTCAAATCCTACAATTTTTGCTTAATTTTCAGTACAAACTAAAAAAACTAAAATGTTCAGTTTTTGCTTTCTGTGTGTAATAATAATAATATAATAATAATAATAATATTTTATTTAATACGTAAGTCACTATTACATGTAAGTGAATGTATTCGTCAAAAAATAACGTGAAACATAAAAATGTACATAACTTATAAAAATACATAGCTACAACCTAAGACATAATAATTATTTTTAAAAGTTTGCCACAATTATACAAATTCTTGTAAAGAATAGCAACATTTTTCTATTAGAAATAGTTTAACAGTTTTTTTGAATAAGATAACATTTTTGATGTTTTTTATGTATGTCGGCAAACTATTGTACACTTTCAGACCTAGATAGTTTGGTGAATTCTTAATTAATGTGAGCTTGGTTAAGGGTATATGAAAATCAAGTTTTTGTCTTGTATTTATCTGATGTACTGCTTCGTTTGCGGAAAATTTAGATTTGTTGTTGTGTACGTACACGCAAAGTTCCATTATGAATATACTAGTTAAAGTTAGAATCTTATACGATTTAAATATCTCTCTACAAGAGTAAGTGTTTGCAACACCGGCAATGCATCTGATAATTTTCTTTTGACATATAAAAACTTTTGAAGACAAACTTGAATCTCCCCAAAAACAAACACCATATCTCAGTCTACTATCAACCTGAGCATGATATAAGTTTAGGAGTTGCTGCTTTGTTAATACCGTCCTAAGATTTCTAAATTGATAAACCACTGAACTTAATTTAGAGCAAAGATAAGTGCAGTGGTTCCTCCAAGTCAAAAAATTGTCAAATTCAAGACCTAAAAATTTTACGTGATCCTCGTTAACCAATAGTGAGTTATTTAAAAATAATTTTAAATTTTCTTTACATTTTTGGCGATTCTGAAAGACCACCATATGAGTTTTAGTTGAATTCAGATAAAGATTATTTTTAGAAAACCATTCATGCACTGTTTGCAGTGACTCATTGCACTTTTCAGTCAATTGTTGACGCGATTTGTCAGAAATGATAAGTGAAGTATCATCCGCATATATTGTGAAATGAACATCTGAACTAATTTTATCAAGATCATTAACGTACACGATAAACAAAACGGGGCCCAAGACTGATCCCTGAGGCACGCCGATGTTAATATCAATGGATTCTGAGTTTACATTTTGGGTGTTGGACCCGTTTTTATGACACACATTCACATATTGTTTGCGATTTCTCAAAAATGATTTTATCCAGTTGAGAGGTACTCCCCTTATTCCGTTGTCAAACAGCTTGCGGTAAAGGATATCATGACTAATACAATCGAATGCCCTACTGAGATCACAAAAGATCCCAACAGGGCACTCACCGTTGTCAACATAATCCATAATTTTTTCATAAAAAGAGTTCATTGCAGTAATTGTAGATTTGTTGCTCACGAAACCATGCTGATTGGCAGTTATAATACTGTTTTTGTTTAAAAATTCCGATAATTTTTTGAGAAACGCATATTCAAAAATTTTTGAAAAAACAGATGATATAGCAACTGGACGATAATTTTCTAGTAGCTGAGGGTTTCCTTTCTTGTAAATCGGAATAACTTTGCTAGTTTTTATACTTGAGGGGAAATGGCCCGAGACAAATGATAAGTTAATTAAAAAAACTAAAGGTTGTAGAATTAAATGTCCACTTTTTTTCAGTAATATAAGAGGTATCTCGTCCGGGCCAGCAGACCATTTACTTTTAATTTTATGCATAAGTATATTTAAAATTTCGTCTTCACTAGTGGGTGTTAGGAACATACATTTGTTTTGCTTTGTAATTTTTTGAGTATTGTCTTGCTTACATGCAGATTGAATACTAGTAGTATTAGGGATTTGTTTGATCACTTCCAATGGTGCGTTTATAAAAAAATCGTTAAAAAGTGAGACGACTTTATGTGGATTACTTATTATGTGTTCTCCGCTATCTTTTATAGATATATTATTCTGTTTCTTGGTATTATTGGACAGTTCTGAAATAACACCCCATGCAGACTTGCTTGGATTGTCGGAAGAAAAGATTTTATTCTGATAGTAAGTTTTCTTGGCCCTACTAACTAAAAGATTATGCTTTTTTTTTGCACGCTTGTAGACTTCAGCAAGTACAGGATACTCCCGTTTTAGTCTAAATAAATCATTCAATTTTGAACATGAAGTCCTAACTTGGTTATTAATCCAATCCTTCTTCTGGGACTCTTTTTTACTACTATATCTTTTCTTAAGTGGAAAATATTTGTTAAAATGAGTCATAAAAATTTCATGAAAATAGGTAAACGCAGTATCCATTTTGCTGAGCTTGTATAATGTATCCCAATTTTGTTTTTCTAATTCTTTACTAAAATTTTTAATTGCCAATTCCGTAAAAGATCGCTTGAAATTAGAGGTATGTTCAGATTTACATTTCGTATTAATAACATTTGACTGAAATAAAACAGTGCGGTGATCTGATATAGTATTATCAACAACGCAGCAACTTCCAAAGTCATGAATATTTGTAAAAATATTATCAATTAAACTTATTTTACTATCGCTCACTCTAGTAGGCCAACGAACGATAGACTTAAGATTGAAACTAGATAAAGCATCACATAAATTAACAAAGTCTTTCGATATAGCATAACCTTCGATATTAAAATCTCCGCACAAAATAAATCTAGTCTTAGGCTTAAAAAGAAAGTTTAAAACATTTACAATTCCATCAAAAAATATTTTGATATCACCACATGGTGATCTATAACAATTTAAAATGATGGTAGGTGAACTTACATTCCTGTTTATTAAACTGGCGCATATCTCAAAATGCTTTTCTTGACAAAAACGATTTAAATCTATAGCAGTCACATCCAGATTATCCCTGGTCCAGATGCCAACACCACCTGCTTTAGAAATAGATCGGCAATAATAACTACTTATTTGAAAATTATTAATTTGCATGTACTGTACTGAATCTGTTTTTGCGCCAATTTCAGTGAGACATAAAAATTTTAAATTATTATTATTTGCAATGTATTCAGCCTCAATGGTATTGATTTTGTCTACATTTAAAAATTGTTGCACATTTAACAGCAGAAGATCTGGAGCAAATGTTAGTCCTTCGTCTGCTTTTTCGGGCGGGGAGAAAAAAACTTACCCACACAGGCACCGTGTGGCCACGTTGATGGATCCATGGCTTTGTTGAAATTGAGTTCGTGAACACTAATTTTAAATGATGAATACTGGCCCATATGTTTGGCTGTCAACTGTTCACACTGCACCTCTGGAAAACTAGGTTTTAAAAAGTTTTTCATTTCCATTGGGGTGGTGTCTGGATGAAGCCTGTACACATGTATAGCTACGAATGTAATTTAGTTATTATCTCCGATATCGCAATGCGGTTTTGATATCATTAAGACACTTTTCTACACAGATTTCGAGTCTCAAATTAAAATTTTTATAGGTCGTAAAATTTTCAAGATATTGACATTAACTTCGCTTTTTTAAATATGCGTCAAATGCAACAATGTCATCATTGGATAGGGCTCTTTTTCCTCTTTTCTCTGATATAAGGTTTGATGAGTTTATTTCTACAAATAACGGAGTTGTAAGTAAAAAACTGTTTTCTCATAGTATAGAGTTGTGAAAAACAAGTCTAACTTCCACTTCCGGTTTAGGTTTTTTTCTGAAAAGCTCAACTAGAACTATAATTTTCGACATAACTCTTCACTTAAAATTTCATCAAAATCGTTCCAGTACTTTCGCCCTTAGAGGCGTCACACATCCATCCACATACCATACATTACAATATAATGTGCTGTACACGCATAATTAAACACCCAGTATAATTTGTAATAATTTCACGTTATGCAGCAGTTAATGGTAAACAACTTTTATTAATAAAAAAAATTGATATTCCCAATGGTTTAGGAAATAATGACACTTAAATGACTCACCCTGTATACTAGGATCAAGAAATTGTATGCTGCTCATAAGAAATGTTCATGTTTGGTAAAACTTAATTGGCTAATTACCTTTATTGCAATCTCATTTAATCAGTAAATTAAAATTCTACATAACCTAAAAATAAAAAAAAACTAGGTAGACCTAAATGAAACAGTGTCCCAACATATACCTAGCTCCCATACCCCCAAACACCACCCCCTGTAACATAAAAACTTCCAAAGTAATTTAAATATCTTACCTTACCTATAAGAAGTCATGTTTGCAGGAAAAAGCATCCATTTCTACTTTTATCAGATATATGAGTTCCTGATGCATTGGAAAAGGAAAAAATTCTGTCTCCCCCCAACACAAGCTGTAAAAGAGATACAAATTAGCAAAATCCAATCAAATATATCAATCATCTTCGTGATCATACAAAATTGATACTAAAGTCACTAACTCTTAAATTAATCAGCCAACGTGTTTTTTATGTTCATTAGTTTATGGTATCATCATTTCGAAAAATAATATAATTCGTCCATAATTCTATTATTGTTTAAATGAATTTTCACAATTTCAAATTCAAAGCTAAACACCCACTCACTGTGAAGCACTTAAAAAACATTTTTAGTAAGTAAAATTATGTAAGTACCTATGTCTGTCCCTATATTGTGTAGAAATTTGTGTTTACTTACGCGTACACACCACACACGTTTAAAACTGCCTACAATTACTTACAATTTTGAAGTTTTCACAAAGTAATACAATTAACATATAATTAAAAGAATTAAAACATAACATAACCAACATTGAACATTGGGCAGACATCGCCACAAGAAAGAAACTAATAAAAGTACGCAGTGGGAAGGGAAAATGAACCAATCACAGAGCTTTGTTATAACCGAATCTGCGCACCTGCAAAACTAAAATTATCCACAAGGTAAAACATGTTTAAACTGGATTTGTTACGTGATGTCATGATGTGGTGCCAGATGTTACATAAAAACAAAACACGAAACTGATAAGCTGATAATGATAAAGATAGCATTGAAGTTTTTAGGCATGTTGTTTATTATTACTAGAATAAATTTTATTCAAATATTGAAATTAATTTAAATTAAGATGAAATTGCCAGCGAGGGTTTTATAAGAATTCTGACGTTTAGCAGAACTGCAATTTGAAACACCACTAAAGGAGTCCTACAGAAAACTCAAACATTTAAGTTTAAACTTAAATTCTGAAGATTTTAATGTACAAGTTTTGAAATTTGTTTTGATGCGTTAAAGAGAGTTACAGGCTTCTGAAGAAAGAACAGTCTAATCACTTTTTGTCGTAACTTTTGCAATAGTTGCACTAACATTTTGAAATTTTATATGTGAGCACTACTGATTTAGTTTATTATTTTTACTTATTTTTGTTTGAATAAGTGCACCAGAGGTGTCTCGTATGGGGTGTCACGTAATATTTGCTTCCCAATATTTTAGATCTTTTCAATTTTTGAAGTTTTGTCTAGAAAATCTTATTCTCCATACAAAACTACACAAGCACGGTGCTCTTGTTGAAAGTCGCTATATCTAACAGTTATCAAAATAATTCAATGTTTTTGTAAAATCGAGTTACCATGAAGTTCTAAGCGAGGGTCTAAGTGTTTTCTCAAGGTTTCAAAATAGTTTATACAAACTTTGAGAGCAAGTTCTACACATGAAAACGATACAAAAATTCCTATAAAAATTCGTCCGGAAATGCTTCCTTACAGAGATACTGTTATCGGACCGGAAATGGAAATTTTTAACAATTCAAACTAACCTCTTCAGGAGGCTGTAACTCCGTAAAGGAGCAGTTCCGGACCCATGTTTATTGGTATACTTATTTGAATGTTTCGATCCTAATTCAAATATGCAAAAACATGCGTATTCGAATTAGGATAAAATTCTGTCTATTTATGCCATTTAAGTGAAGTTTTGAAATTCAAAAAATATGTTTTGTTGGTAAAAACTTTGAGGATGAGTTCTACGTTCTACAAATCTGTTTTTACCCTAACTAAAATAAATTTCTGAAAATGCGTGGTCATCATTTTTATTTGACACAAAAGGGGAAAACTTTCTACACTGAACCCCCC
The DNA here is from genome assembly GCA_958336395.1 of Ctenicera cuprea. Classification (NCBI taxonomy): domain Eukaryota; kingdom Metazoa; phylum Arthropoda; class Insecta; order Coleoptera; family Elateridae; genus Ctenicera; species Ctenicera cuprea. The sequence continues at coordinate 14,450,566 of OY284487.1, read as the reverse complement.
TCCCCTCCAGGGTTCACAACTGATTTTAACAAGAAAATAGTGACTTTGATCGCTTAATAGATACTTACGATTTTATTCTCTTATCTATTCCATCGTAAATACAAACACAGAACAGAAAAGTTAGATTAAAACAGAAATAAAGAATAACAGCTAGTGCAACGCGATGTAAATACCGGTACCTTAAAGATGTATACTGCGATTTTTTAAACGCGTTCTAAAATACAGAATTCAAGAATTAGTTTTGCGGTTAATTAAACGTCTATTTGAAAAATAAAAAATACGGAGGTAATATTTTTCATCGTACACTGTAAATTCAAATTTAAAGAAAATTGCAGGTATAATAATTACATACCCTGGATGGAAATCATCTTGATTTGCGTTTTTCTCATAAATTTTCTTATGTAACCCTAGAATGTTTTTACCTATACAGAAACGACGAAAAAAGACCTGCAGTAAAAAAATCAAGGTTGTTTATTGTTTTATACGGATTTAGTGGGGCTTTTTTCATTAAATGTATGGCGTTTTGTAGAACCATGTACAACACTTAGAACAGAGGAACGTTTATTTGAAAATAATTCATATAAGTATTTCTCAGCTTCTTAACCGTGTTTTTACTAGTTAATTGTTACTACATACATATTTGATTAAAATTAAAACAGTACTTACTCGTCTTTAATTTTCTGCTGGTAGTCTGTCTTTTTACTAAGTTGAAGCTTCTAATAAATTGAGTTTTGTGAATTACATTGGTGTGTTAATTAATAAATCACCGAAGTATGCTTGTATTCGTTATTATTTTACTTTTTGAACGAATCGAATTGTCTCGTCAACTGTCAGAACATTTCAGGAGGTTAGGTTAAAGTTCACGGACACTGTCCAAGAGTTAAATCTTCACTGCTGCCCTCTCGCGGCAATATATTTGTGGGTCCCTCTCAAAACAATGTAAAATAAAAACAAAATCTTGTGGCCAGTTTTTGAGCAATATTTTTAACTTCATAGCTTTCCAAAAGTTTTTGTGCGCAGTAACATGTCCCTTAAGTGCAATCACAATAAAAAATTTCGGAAAAAAACGTTGGATTTGTCTAATATTCCAGTTTTAGTTAGAAAAATGTCTAGCTTTCACTTCCAAGGAATTATTAGGATTAATTTTAATTAACATTGGTAAAAACTAGATGTCATCAATCACAAAAAAAAACATAAGGAACAGTATAAATTTAGGTTTTTGAGGACTTCAAAACAAATTTAAAGAGAATTCGTGTTTTTTCATAAATTTTAGGATCCCTGAATTTTGACTGGTGAGATGCTTGCAATACAGAATGGTACATAAACATTGCAGGATAAATACAAGAGAATTGTGACGTTATCAAATGTCAGTGAAGTGCATCGTCTGGCTCACACCCCGGCATAACCAAACGTAAATTGAAGGGGTGGATGGATGAAGGTGTTAACTAACAAATTTAAATATCTTCAGAAAATCGATTTTACCTAAGTTTGATGTACATTTTTTACTGTTGCATTTACATGCAATAATTTTATATTATAATATACGTTATCAAATTTATATTTTTTTTACCAAAAAAGGCACTTTCCCCCACTGCCCAAATTTTGGGCAGATGAGAAAAAATGTAGTTAGCACCTTCATCCATGGCAATAATTTGTTTAGGGAAGCAAAATTAATTACGAATAAACAAGATAACTGACCAACATTTTATTGTTTCAATACAAAATAATAATACAAAATCATTGATTTATTTCACCTGTTCTTTTTTCTGAACTGCAGTTTTGGTAGCCTTGGGTTTAGCTTTCGTCTGCCTTTTCTTTTTCTGTGTTGGAGGTTCGCTATTGATGTCTTTATTTTCTAAGAACTGTTGGTAAAACCATTTGTACTCTTCATCTACAAAAGCTAGTTGTACCCTTAAGTTATCCAGTTTCTCTTCTGAAATATTCCCGTTTTTTTTGTCAATTCGCTGCAGAGTTAGGTTTGGGTTAGTGGAAGACTTGTTCTTGAGTAGGTTAACTCTTTGAAATGGTTCGTTCTCGTCATATGATTCTTTGTATAAATAACTTCCGAAATCTTGCACACGAATCCATTTTATATTATCTCGAAACTGAACCTTTTCATTATCAATATTTTTTTTTCGATTTATTAAATTTAACTGGGTAGCCAGATCTAATATTTTGGAAATGGTGTTCCATATCACATACAATACCGTTGTTCTTACTAGCATCCTTAATAATGTTTCTGTATTGTTCCGGGGTAAATAGTTTTTGGTGCTTCCTTAGTCGTTTTTCGATTCTTCCAAAATCGCGATCCGAATCAAGATAGGAATGACCAATTTCTGGATACTTGTGGTCAATCAATTCAAACTTTCCTGTTCGTATCAAAAACTGATATAAACATATGATGTTAAAATTTTTATTTTGACCTGAGCACGAATCAGACCAAATGGTCAAATGGTTCACATTTTTCAATGTATCTTTACCAAGTTGAGTAAAATATAATAGGGAACTTGCTATTTCGTTGCTTCCTCTGCCAGCTATATCTTCGGTCCATGTAAACATAAAGGGTTGGTGCCCATTGGTGGTAACAGTATGGACTCCGAAATTATACAGCCATAGTTGCCGTAAGTAAAATGCTTTAGAAGTAGATATTTTCGGTAGGGGCATTGTCTGCTGTAAGTCCATAGTCATATAACAAAACTGAGCATTTGTAAGGGCCGTATTTCTAGCCTTTCGTTGAAGTTCGAATGCTGCTTTGTAAGACTTTACGTGGGTATCGTTGCTTTCCCCACTGTCACATCTACTATAGGTATTGCTTTTTGGTTCTCCAAACGCCAAATTAAATTCAGTGACAAATATTTTTCTATAAGAAGGTTCCTTGACTTGAAACTGTTCTGGTTTTCCATCTTCTTTGCATTTTTCAATATACAATTTGTACATTCTGTTTACGTTTAACAGTGGTGACAAATACTTCCTGTTAGGGTTATTATTTCGAGAATAATGGGAGCTCTCTGCTGGAAATAGTTTAATGTGGTTTATTATATACTGAAACACTTCCTCCTTAATTTTGTGTGGTCGATTAGTGTGTTTTCCACGTATGTCTGCTTTTGGTGCTGGAAGTCCGGCTAATAACGTCTTTTGAATTAATTGAATTTTTTTTCTGCCAATTTGGAAAATTTGGCAAAATGCTAATTTACAAACATTTGTTTGGTTACCATCCTTTACTACGAAATATTTGAAAGAAGCAGATCTCTGTTTTGTTGCATTTGTTTTTACACGTTGCACAGGACTCTTAATAATGCTTCTAAAAAGGTAGGCGTTTTTAGTGTTAATATCCATTTTATAAAATTCTTTAAGCAGATTTTCTCTTGCCAGCAAATCAATTTTATCATTACACTTTAAACGACATTTTTCTGTGCATAAGAGGTTTAGTTGTACTGCCTTTGCAGGCATTAATATTCCTCTTTGTGAAGTATATTCCTCTCCCTTTTCTCTACTTGTACTTGCTAGCTTTTTTTTCCACAGTTCGGGGTTTCTTTTCCTCCTTCTGCTTGTTTTATTTGACAGTTTTTTGATGTTTTCCTGATCCTCCAAAGATTCCTCTGGTTCCTCATCGACAGTAGCGATGTCCCTGTTTTCTGTAAAATCCAAGTTCCATTTTAAGGTCGGGTAAAGCTATTAGTTATATTGTAGGTACTTAAATGTTTATTTTATAAGCTATGGAATTATGGTGTTTTCTAACTTGTTTCAAAAATATCGTAAATAATATGATAAAAGCCAACCTGTTGAATTGTTAGGATTGTTATCCAAAGCCTCCTCATTTTTGTCAATACTTGTATCAGAAAAACTGCCATCATATTCACCATTTTCGGGTAAGTATTCGTCACTGGAACCTGCTGAGAAATCTTGATCGTCTATAAAATTAGAACAAATAAGCTAAATACAAGTACCTACAATAATATTTCTACAAAGTCCTACCTGAATCACTCAAATTATAGTTTACCAGTTGTTGGGTTACGCGCCTACTCGTACCAGGTATTGGGTTTTCAGGTGTATTTTCATAAACAGCATCAAGTGCTTTCTTTGCCATCAGCTTTCCACGTGACAACATTGCTACTAGCAACTTTTATAAAGCACAAAATATTATAAAACTCGCAATATGAACCACTTTAAACGAACATAACCTCAAATACACACGTGCGTTAATTCCGGATACCAATAACTACCACTAAAACGTAATTTGCAACCCAAATTTACAATTCAAATGGTGAGTTAAAACAACCACAAGCTAATAATACTTATTACAAAATACTTTCCAACAAAACAAATCAACCACCACATGTTACAATACAAGAAATGTAACTAACTTATTGCTAGCTGTAGAGCATGCGTAACATTTAGAAGTGGATAAAGGTGTTAAATAACATTGGCGCCTTCATACATTCAAACAGTGTTCTTGTTCAGTTATTTAACACCTTTATCCACCGAGTATCTACAAAACTAAGCGTAGAAACGTCACGAGAGTTTGCCACAAGATGTAATATCACTTAACACCTTCATTCACCACAAAAACTCATTTTTTAAGAAAATGTTAGTTAACACCTTTATCCATCCACCCCTTCAATTGTCACCGATAGAAATAACTCAACAATTTTCATTTTCCATTTATTGAGTACCAAAAGAATATGCAATACATGTTACAGCAGTCAATGTAAAAGTATACCTATTAATAAATATTAAAATAATACTGTAGATTGGAAACCTAAACAAAGTACAAAAATTGATTAAAATGTAAGGACCTGCTCTATGTAGTTACAGTATGATGATGATATAATGTTACAAATACACCTTAAGTCCTGATCTAAGGATTAAATTTTTCGAAAGTTTCCAACTTGGTCACTTGCTCAGGAGTGTCGTTTTGTGCTATTAAAAGAGTATGTGAATAGCCCATGGAAACATTTAACACCTTAACTCCACTAAAACGAGTCACCTGAAAAAAAAAAACAATTTATAACACAAATTATTTTACCATGTATGAATGAATACCTCTTTAGGCACACTGGTCGATCTAGTGAAGTCTCCCAAACCCAGTTCACCATATGTTGGAGAAGCACCCCATGCTATTACACTGTCATCAGCAGCTATAATAATGGACGTCAGTCCTGCAGCAATGTGGTGAATATTCCAACCTGTTAGGTCCAGGACTGGCTTCGGATACATGTTCGCTTCTCCAGTGCGTTTTGTCTGCCCAAACAAAAATAAGCCACCCAAGTCTGTTATGGCCAAACTAAATGTCGAACCGCAAGTAACTGCACAGACACCACGTGACTGACTGTCAAAGTACTTAATAAGACGTGGTACCTGAAACACTATGTTAAAACAAAACCTCCCATTAACAAATTTGACAATCTTACCATCTCATCTTTAGGCTCAGCATGTCCTAGTCGACCAAATCCTCCAAATCCCCAGGAGAATGCTCTCTTCTTGCTGTCGATAGCGACAGTGTGATTCTGACCACAACTGAAATCCACAATTTCAGTGACGTCAACAGGTGAGACGTGCCCGTCCTTACTTTTCTCTATGTAGAGAACAATGCGCTTTGGACTTGTTTCAAAATTGTAGCATAATTTGGTGCTGGTTTTGAAGTACTTGCCGTCGGTATTATGACCCAGTTGGCCAAATTCGGGAAGACCGAAAGTATGCAGGCCACCTTTGATGTCCAAAATTACGGAATAATCTGCACCACAGCCTACCTATTTAATATAATAAATTAAAAACATTTTAAAGTGTGAAACGTAGTCCAGTAAATATGGGACAAAAAAAGCCATACCCATAAAAACTTGGTAAGAAATTAAATTTCTGCTGAATGTACCTTACTACAGTAGAGTTATATTACAAACGCCCCCCCCCCCCCGACGTTTGCTTTCCCCCGTGCTTTCTTAGGCATCCCCAACAAACATATAAGTCATGAACCTGTTATCATAAATTCTACAGGGTGTCCAAGATAAGGAGTGCATGCATAGAAATCTAGTAAACGGTAAGAGATAGAGATTCGGTTAAATGAGGAGAATTATTCAGCATCTCAAGTACTAATATGATGTACATTCAAATCCTACAATTTTTGCTTAAATTTCAGTACAGACCGAGAAAACTAAAATTTTCAGTTTTCATTTTTTGTGTATAATTCGGTTATTATCGAAGATATTGCAAAGCGGTTTTGACATTATTAAGACAGTTTTTTTACACAGATTTCAACTTAAATTTTTTATACGTCTTTAAATTTTCAAGATATTGACATTAACTTTGCTTTTCTAAATATGCGTCAAAAGCGACCATGTCGTCATTGGATAGAGGTCTTTTTCCTCTTTTCTCTGATATAAGATTGAATGTGTTTATTTTCACAAATAACGGGAGTTGTAAGCAGGAAACCTTTTCTTTTATAGTAGGCTGTGAAAAACTGTTTCCATTGTGGTTTGATCAGTTTATCTTCCCAAATAATAAAGTTATAAGCAACGAATAAAGAATACCAAGGAACTGCCATACCTATCTAAATATGTGGTCCAAGTGGCAGACCATAATGGCCGCCAATTGTAGCGTTATGCGCAGGTCTGATCAGCTGTCACACAGTTTAAGGACGCACCATTGGCGTACACACATGAACATTGAAGAAGGATTAAATAAACATCAGGAAAAATTACTTTGTTGGCAAAAAAAGGCTGTAACATAGCGTTTATCAGTAGCTGTTTATTACATAACTAATATGTTTAAACAATCAAAAATAAATCACTAACATCTTTCATTTAAACATAAAAAAATTAAAATTCAATGATCTGATACATGCTTATAATTTCTATTTTATTCGTCTTTAAATAAAATAAGTTTTGTATACATCGTTCTTATGGGCTGACATGGACATGAAATTATCTTAGCATTATAAGTACTTCTAATATGAAAATATTTAAGGTAGTTCTGTATGTACATGTACGAGGTAAAAGTTTCGAGCGCAGCGTACAGTAAAACCCAATGCTTTTACGGTGCTGTCGGTTAAAAACTTTTGACAGAGATTGTACACTCACACCTCATGCATGGATAGGTCCCCTACACGCTGTACTCGTGGCAACACCGCAATTCACGAATATTAGTAATCTGCATGCAGCTGAAATGTGTGCAAACCTCAACTCCGTAATGGCATAGATGGATATGCGAGTGTGTTCGGTCATGCTACCTTTTTACTGCATAAGTAGTTGCGGGGTCAAATCTCGTTTGGAACCAAAATTTTTTTTTATTTTATATTTTTTTTTTAAAACACTGTTGTTGCATTTTGCTGCTAACGCGGGGTTATTTGTTAAGAGCAGTTATATTTTTAAAGAAAAAATACGAAGACAAATTAGCATTCACTCACTGATTGACGGCATACTAACCACGCAAATCTGGTAATAAATTTAAAAAAAGGATTTGTTGTTATCTATTGAATGCAATTTATTAGCAATGAAAAAATCGGCTTTAGCAATGCAAATGTCGATGTGAATATCACACTCGCACATATGCGAGCCAATATTACATGATATTGCGCAATTCAGGATCGGCAGGAAGCTTTAATTTCGTTTTGGATCAAACTTGCAACTTGTTGATCGAAAAAAAGTTTATTGTTATTATTTTTAATATTAGTTCAAAAATTATTTATGCATTCAATGCATATATAATTTATTCGTGATTTATATTTTATAAGTATGAGCGTTATGAATATTGTCCAGGATAATATTTATATTATATAAAAGTTAATTTATTCATTTATTCAACAAATTAAATAAACTACATGTGTTGAGCGAATAAATTTATTTCAAATCCTTCCCATAATTATTAAAATCCAGGAAAAAAAACACGTTTCACATTCCCGGACTAAACCACGCGCCCATCAGTTCGGGGCACCGTGCACTGTTGCCATTTCGTCACAGCCGACTGTGTGTCCATTCCGTGTCGAATAAAATTAATATATTTCATCAGTCGATATCTCCGAAACTAAACGGTCAAAAATTGCCATTCTTTTTCACATTAATCCCACAATAGTACTGCATACATGAGTGGTTTTATTTAAAAATCTTAAGATCCGTTTAGCATCTATAATAAAAAATGTGAACAAAGTGCTATCCGTTCACGTGTTAGGTATAGGCATCACGTACAAAATGACCCATTTTCAATTGCAATTATCTCACAAACTAAACTGTGGATCGATTTAAAAATTTGCCAGTCGGTTTATGAAGGTTATGTTTACACCATACTTTAATTTCAGGCAATTCTTAAGATTTGACCAAAACTACAGAACTACCTTAACAGAAATACTTTTTATTAATAAACCTATATGATTTTCAAGTAATCCCATTTCCAATACATGGTCTGATAATACAGAGAATACATTTTTATTTGTCAAAAAATAATTAAAAATTTTATTTGCAAAATAAATGTGTTTGGTTTGTAGTTTTATTAACAGTATACTGTTTAAAAACAAACTCAGATCTTTTGCAAATACGAATTACATCATCAGATGGATATGTTAACCCTCCCTTTGATTTAACTTTGATCAAAGAGTTGAAAACTGATCTTTATTACCCATCAAGCTACCTACGCAAGTGTGGCACTTTAAAGTTTTCGTTAAAGATCTAACAATAAACCCTGCAATATACTTAACCACCTCTTCTGCATATAGAGACAATGCATAACTACTATTCAACATGTCATAAATTTCCGTATTTACAGTTTCCTCAACATCATCTATCAATTTATGTCTCAATATAGAAGAATTAATTACATTTTCTGGTTTACTTAAACTCGAACAATTTAATATGGATATTTGTTCCAGGGGAATGCAGTTTCCAACACCACTATTTCTAATTTCTGCATTTATAAGCAGTCTTTTGTATGCAGCTTGAAATTGTTTAGCTGAGTCTCAACAATTTCATGAAACAGTCTTTCAGCTACGTGTAAAGCAGTTACAAACCCAATAAATAACGTTTTCCTCTTTGATTCAATAACCAACATGCCATCGGAAAACCTTAAATTGTTAATGTAAAAGGTCACTTCTTTAATGTAACTTCTAATGTCATCTATATTTTTCTTAGTTAAAGGTTTTTTAAAATATGGAGCTAATAGTGATCTGCTGTTTAAAATATCAAATATTTTATTCACATGCTTAATAAAATGTACGGTAGTCTGACAGAGTTGAAACTAGGGCAATTATAATGTATTTTTACAGAAAAGTAAAGCATCGGCCACAGAATCGCTCATGACTTGTGCTGCGAGCTTAACTTTCATTTTTCGTTTAAAAAAATTAATTTTTAATTGTGTGCTGCCCGTACTTTGTTACCTAAATGTAACCCTTCATTTTCTTGCAATGCTTGCAATTTTTCTACATATTCCCACTTAATAAACCCTCCTTGATGATCTAGAATTGTTCTTTTCTCACCCAAAGTATTACGTATTAGTTTTAGCATATGACTCGGATCATAGAAAAAATATATATTGTTTGCTATTGTTTCCCCAGTCAATAAGTCTATTAAAAAATATCTTAATGGTAATTTCCAGGCTTCATTTATACATACGAGCATAAATACAAATGCTTCTTTAGCAATTGTCCTACAATCACTAGTAAGCTGAATCTCATTACCAACATCTACATAACCATGATATTTAACACCATCCCACTCTACATGTTTAGGTAGTGCAATTTCATCTATAATTAAACTACAAACTAATGGATACTTTGATGTTGCAACTTTTGACTCTAAAGTTGCAAAAGATTCGCTGGTAAAGCCTGGTGAATCATCAATGGTGGCATACCACTTACTTAATGTCCTTGGATGCGGAAGGCATGTCGATATCGATAGGCCTTTGGTGAATAAAAATTAACTGTCAGTGCAAACTTGCGTAATAATGGAGAGTATTTTTTCTCTACCTTGCCGTTCTTCTTTTTAATGTTTCGTTGTAATACAGCTTGTATACCTTCCTCAAAATTACTTAACAATTCAAAACCATCATTGTCAATTACATTTTTTTTTTAAGATCCATCAACAAACTTTTTAAGGTTGCAATTTTCTTTTTGTGACGTGATTTGGCTTGCTGCAAGGTTTTTATTTTTCTTCTTTGAACAGTACATCTCCTTTCTAAATACCGTATTCGCCGTTTTACAGGAGTAGGAAAGCCAGTAGATGATTTTGATGGTGAACTTATTGCTGCGGTTTCTGGAGTCGTGGGTATTACATCCATGTCAGCAGTGACATGCGGAGGTGAAACATCTTTTATGAAGAGCTTTCTAACAGTTGGCGGTTTTCGTTGCTGAGCAACCTATAACAAAATGAATAATGACTTCAATGGCTAACAAAATTATTCATGTGTAACCTTTTGTAAATATTTTGGGAAACTTGGAAATAATGTAGGTCTGGCATTATCTCGTAACCTAACACAGTTCAGTGATGTTCTGTCTATATATTGCTCCTCAAAATGCAAGGAACATAAACATGTACTTTTTGAAGGTGCCCAGTTCTCTCGCCGAACTGCTTTCACCCAGTTTTCTCGCATTACTGGGTTAGCAAAGAATCTGAAATAATGTAAAAATTGTGAATTAAACCAGACAGTATTAACACTACACCAGTTTGATATAGCTAGCTGAACACCAAGTAAATTATGTTCTATTAAGTTCACTTTTTTCCTGGGCCCCCTCCAGAAATACATCACACGCGCCTATGATACCTATTCACTTAACCTTGAGCGACAAATGTTATTTAAATACGAATTATTTTCCCATCGAGCTTTTAAGGCAATTTTAACGGTTAAAATTACATTAAATGCAATTGATTGTATATTATAAATTGAGTTACATGCGTTAAACTGTTTAGTGTAAGGTAGGAAACGACTAGAAATGTCATGTTTAGAATGTAAACAAATGCTAACTTACCCGTGAAACGATACTCCTGCTAACTTTTTCGTGCTTCTGTTTGAGCAGCCAACAGCTGCACAACCCACCATTAAATAGCCGCACAAAACACTTTACTAATTGTAGTTGATATAATTAAAACATGCAAAAACTTCCAACTGGAACTTTTGTTTATGTGCTGACCAATATGGCCGATGCTTTAGGAAGTGGTCAAATCTGACACCTGCGCGGTATGCTTATGGCAGTTCCTTAGTATTCTTTATTCGTCGGTTATAAGCCAGAAATTGTTAGCTTATAATAGGCTGTGAAAAAACAAAAAAACACCTGAATGTTTCAGGAAATAAAACTATTAGAAATGTATGCTCGTATAACAATCAAAAGACGTTTAACTTTTAATTATTCCTGCTAATTAATAAAACTCGAAAAGGGAGATAAATTAAGAATGACAATAAACTCGTGTAAAGATGTAGATATTGCCAAAACAAATTAAATAGTACTCATCTTTGATTTTCATACATTTTAATAGTTTTATTCCCTAAAACCTTGAACTGTTTTTTTGGTTTCTCACAGCCAACCATGAGCAAACAATTTCTCGCAGCCAACCATGAGCAAACAATTTCTCGCTTATAACTTTATTATTTGAGAATATAAACTGATTAAACTTCAATGGAAACAAATGCAGCCTTTTGTTTTTTTGTTAATTTTCAGCCTACCAAGAAAACAGTTTTTTAATAAATCGTAGCGGCCGCCATTTTGAAGCTATGGAGTTTGGTAAAAAGTCGTCGATTTACTTTAAGTTCTTTTCTCAGATCCTGCGCTCAAATTACAAAAAACTAGTTTTGAAACTAGGTTTGTGACAGTATGTATGCGTTATACGAATCTGGAAATTAAAGGCCCTAAAATTGGTCAAATCAGTAGAAGATGCAAGAATGCAAGCAGAGCTATCTAACAATAGTCAGGTGTCAAAGGAGGATGTTTTTGATTCGAAAGAGAAATTTATATTAAGTGTGTACGGACTGCTTGCATACAATTTGGACTAGATACTTTAGATACATACTCCTATTTCAAGAGGCTAATAAGCAAAACTCGCACTAAATTCAAACCTTATCTTGTCAGACTTCCTCCTACAAAGCAACAACATCCATTGAGAGTCTACTTGCAGATTCAAGCGCGAATGGGGAATGTAAAGGAACCAGTTAGCCGGGGTTGGAGACTGAAAGAAAACACCCTGCACACACCACTTCCTGCAACTGTAAAATAGGCTGCATTCGGTCATGTTCTTGTTGCAACGTCGAATATAAAAGTTATGCAATGTGCAGAAATTGTAATTTATGAAGGTACGGAGGGCAAAACAAGCATCGGAGGAGTATTACTTACCGTGAGGTAGGTACATTCATCACCAAAAATTCAGGTTCTCATTGACTTCTTATTTTGACTTTAAATTAAATAATCGTATTTTTAACTTGGAATTTCAAGATTGTAATTTTAACAATATTGACAGCCTTTTTATGCTTTCGTAAAAAGCAACAATTCAGACAGTAAAATAACTTAAAATATGTTGTAAAGCTACGTGCACTGCTTCGAAGGGTCATGAACAGTGTGAAAATTAGAATCTTAAAATTCCAACTTCATCAAACTCAAGAGTTTAACTTGAAATTCTGACTTCAATTTCAGGTTTCCAATTATTACTTTGGAGTTTCAGGTCTGAATTCCAAGTTCAAAGTCAAAATTTCAAGATGAAAGCCTGTAATCCAGTATTTTAATTTTTATTATTGAAAGCTTTTCTAAAAAGCTAGTTTACCAACAGAACTAGTTACCTTAACAATAGGTGGTCCTCTGTAGTTGATACGCATGGGTGTTAAAATGTTGGGTTGTAAATTTCCAACACCACACTGTCCCGATCGATTATCCCCGCAAGCATACACAGTACCGGTGTCTGTTAAAAATAATGTGTGATTGCGACCACAAGCGGCTCCAATAACATTTTTATCTTGGAGTGCAGGACAAGCAGTTGGTTGCTCTGTAGTCGTTGTATTATTTAAACCAAGTTGCCCAAACTGATTACGACCAAATGTCATAGCAACACCATCTTCTGTAACGATTACGCTGTGGGCAGCCACACATCCACTTATGGCTAGTCGTACCTATTTTAATTACATGAAACCGCCGATTAATTACAAATAAAATTATTAAAATGGGACATTTTTTTACCTTTAAGTTAGTGAAGCGATTGGGGCTGTTTAAATTTGGATGAAGTCGTTGGCCCCCTTTGTTTTCACGACGTCCAGTAATGTCCCAGTTGACCAAACCAAAGATAAATAGTTGTCCGGCTGGCTTGATGAGTGTCTTGAGCAATTCTTGCGGCAGTGGTGTGGCATCGTCTAAAAAGTCGCCGTGTCCAGCAATAAGAACTTCGTCCGGTTGCGTAGCATTTTCAGTTTCGCTGTTATCGCTTAAATCCGAATCCATATCCAATGCTTCCTTCCTTTTATTCTTTTTGCCGCCAGTTCTTTTCGTGGGTGCACGTTTACGTTTACTCGACATTGTTTACGAGGGACCTTGTTGTCAAATAAACAAATATTAACACTTAATTAGTGCCGACAGATTTGGCGAGTTTAAATTGTTAAAATGAATAAACGAGCAGGTAAAATTACAAATACAAAACGCATTTAATAGATAAAATCGCGCCAGTCTTCTAAATTTATGTATATATGAAGTTAATTAACAAAGAGCTCGACCAATTTTAAGAGTTATTAGACCGGCGAGCAAAATGGCACCTTAACACTCAACCACCACAAACATCAATTCCAAGCAAACATTATTTTATTTTAAAGAATTTAATGACAGTAATATTACATAGAGGGAGCACAATCGCTCAAAAATAAAAATAACTAAAAAATGTCACCAAAACAATATCATCTATACCTATTACCACTGAACTATACTATATAAGTATAGTTCAGTGCCTATTACCAACATTATTTTTAGTTAGTAACTATATGCAACACATTAAAAGGTGCAAAACAAATTCTATGGTTATGGGCGATCTAATTTCTAGATTCACATCACAGCGCCACCTTAGCGGTGATGTTTTGGCGGGAAGTAGTTTGCATTGGTTTTCTCCGTTTTTGTTGTTCAATTTTTCCATAATTTTTATTTTTACATATGCAATATTTAAAAAAAAAAACCTTCACATAAATATTATTAGATCGGTATTATCTCTACAGAAAAGAATATTAAGCAACGCACTGTACCAAAAAATTAAATTGAGGACATTATTTAACTATCGCTCATGAAAAATTTAGCCTAAATAGAATTTTCTATAGGCCCCTGTTTATTAAATAAAGGGGTGGGAAATTTCAATTTTCAAAAATTCATAAAAAGCGTCACAAAGAAATCAGCAGACTGGGACATGAACCAAATTGTAACTAATCCATAGCTCTACGAGCTCTTTTATTTACAAAATTTTGAAAATACATTGTACCTCTATAAGGCTATTATGATAAAAAATTTGACCCCGATCAGGCAATTTATTTTTCAGTGATAGGCGTTAGTCAACACTTTCAAAAATACGTAGTAGCCGCCATTTTGAAGCTAGAAGGTTAAGATAAAAATCATTTGCTTTGCCCTAAGGTCTTCTCCGATTCCTTTTTCAGATTTAGAAAACTCGTTTTCTATAAAAAATGATACAAAAAAACATGTCTAACTTCCGCTTCTGGTTATTTTTAGATTATTTCAAAAATTTTGACGAAATCAATATTTCCCTATACTGAAAGTATAAGAAAGTAAAAAAGTGGTTTTCGAAAATTGTCTGTCTGTCAGTTTGTATTAGGGATGCAGCGGGGAACACTTTTTGAAAAGGCCGGGTACCGGGTACCCGGGCCGCGTATCAGTTTTTTTTTCTGAACTTCACTTCTTTTACAGATATCTACGGTTTTATACTATAGAGCATATAGGTGTATTTATGAAGCAAAACGTTTATTTAATTTGCGGTATTTAATTCTTAAATAGTATTATTTATTAGCGGTGGTGGCAACAAAACACGAGACAATATCCAATTTTGGCTGGTCTAGCAAAAAAGTACCTTTCAGCACCTGCAAGCAGCGTCTATCGCGAAAAGCTTTTTTCAGAAGGGGTCAGTTTTTGAATAGAAAAGAAATAGAGAATCGTTAAAAATCTTGCACCACAATTTGCCCCTATTAAATTTTAATTATTAGTTTTATTACATTATGCTTGATATTTAAGGATTTAATTATTTAGGTTTATATACATATATGCTTATGTATAATAATTACTAATTACTATTGACAGTAAACCAAAATAATAGACAAAGTGTTTATTTCTATTCAAAAAATTTCGTACCCAGTACCCGGCCGGGTTCAAGATCGCTACCCGGCCAAACTGGGTATCTTGCCAAAATTAGGCGGGTACCCGAGGCATCCCTAGTTTGTATACAGGTCTTTTTTAACCGGGACACTATAGGGATTTCAGAAACTATAATAGATATAAAATCGGGTAAAGTAGATAAAAGTTGCACAATGGGGGGAACAATGTAATGGTTATTTTGTTTTTCTCAAAATACCCATGACTTACTAGATATGAGCAAGAAACAAAAAAAAATAATTTCTTCAAGGTAAATTATCTGTTCATAAGTAAACTGAATTTTTAGGTACAGCAATATTTAGGGGGTTAAGTTTCGCCTTCTCATCCAATTTTTGACGGACAAAAAAACTGATTTTCTGTTATAAAAAACCTTGAAAAACTTTCGTTAGTAACTTACTCAGGTATATTGAGTAGATTATTAATATACCAAGCAATTCCAGTTTCGGATATAATGTATGCCGGATCAGGGGAGGTGCTTCAGGTGGAGTATTCGCTAATATTTACTAGTGCTGGCAAAAGAAACTGGTCTAACGGTTAACCGGTTTTTGGTTAATCGTGGTGTTTGTACAAACCAGTTTGCAAACCGGTTTTCAAAACTATTTTTACACTGCTTTTAGAAGTTTCTAAAATCAATTGACAACATCGTTCTTAGTAGAAAACAATTGACAAATCGATTTGCACAAAATTTTTACATATAGGTTTATGCTTTAAGACATTGAACATCTTAAGACTTGAACTTAATGTGGCTTTATAAGTTTATAGTTGTACTAGAGGTAACATAGCGATATATTTTGATCATATAGTACATTAAATTTACTTCTATTGATCATAATAGGCAAAGCAATTGTAATTTGCGCTGATGAACTACGTAGGTATAGCCTTGGTAATTAAAAAGTTAATAAAAATTTGTAAATGGCTTCATACTGTTTTAAATCTCAATTTTATAAATTAACCTAAAATTCCATTGAAAAACCAGTTTATAACCGATTTAAAAACTGGTTTATTTAGAAACCGATTTTTATGTAAACCGGTTGGTATTTTTGTCATTTTTGCCAGCACTAGTATTTACCAGCTTGCTTCCATATGGTGAGTAATAATGTATAAAGCATATGAAAGTCTAGGTGAAGTGCTTTGATCATTTTTTATTTCTTGTCCAAATTCTAGCCTAATGGCTGTGTAGGAATCTAAATCAGAAAATTTAGGAATTTTGCCCCCAAGTGTCGCCAAACTATTTTCCTTAAAACACTGTAACTCCGGAACCAGATGGGCTAGTGAGATTGGGGCGTGGATAGAGGTCGCCGAGATCTGCAACCCTGCATGGAAGAAGTCCCAAGTCGTCAACGTTTTAAAACACCTTGTATAGAAGAAACCGATTTTATACAGGGTCGGATTTAAAAGCGTACGTAGCACTTGTTCCTTCTTGCCCTCTACGATGCACATCACATTTCCCATTCCGAAGAAGAAGTTTAACCCTTTCGCTGCACCTGACCCGGATCTAGGTCAGGCGCGTTCTTTGCTCAGTGCGCCCGACACGGATCCGTGTCAGATGCCGTTTCGCATTTACTACTTTGCCTGTACAAAACGATCGTGTGGCATACGATCCTATGCGCAGGTCAGCACGTAACCAAGGCATTCCAAAATCTAAAAATAGCCGTCGTTCCGGACTAAGGAAATATTGTTTGTTTTTAGATTACTTTTCTCTTATACAGTGCATTTTTTTTAAGTGTGGCCATAGGATTTTACATGCTAATATTTTGACCCCCTGTTAACTTTCGTTCTCATGAAAATATCCTAGTTATTTTTGCACTACAAGTTGTAGAAATTTTTACTTTATTGAAATGATTTTAATTTAACATTAGAAGCAACAAAGAAGCTACCAAAAACATTTTTTAAATTTTATTTTATACGACTTTTTAATTTCTAGTAGCCTGGATTTTTCGCTGACATTTGTAATTTTTGGTTGACAGGAATAAAAATTCAACACAATTAATTATCAAATATTACGGCATACATAAGAGGTGCTTCTAGTTGTGAAATTTCGGCAACATTTGCAGCTTTGCATCTCGATGTCGACAAAAAATTCCGCCTACTAAAAATTAAAGTCGCATAAAATAAATTAGATCTAATCTAAAAAATGTTTTTGGTAGCTTCTTCGTTGCTTTTACACATTAAATTTAAATTGTTTCAATGCTGTATTAAATTCTACAACTTTTAGTGCAAAACCGAGTTGGTTATTTTCATCAAAATGAAAGTTAACAGGGGGTCGAAATATTAGCATGTAAAATCCCATGGCCACTTAAAAAAAATGCACTGTATATACGTATATATATAAATTTATTGATTTAGTTTACCTATCTACGTTGTCTTTTATGTAATAGTTTATTTTCTAAATAAATTTTAATTACTTTTAGAAGTTTCGATACTACAGTCTTTTACCTTTAGCAAAAACAAATGCGTCACGGATGCGTGTCGGCCAGCTTTGCACCGGAAATTCGTCACACAATGCGCATGGCACGGATCAGTGGCATATGTCCAAAAAGGCATGAAAACATAAAATTCACATATGATAATATTAATATTAACTTTTCTGCTACATAAAGATAATAAAAAAGCCAAAAAACCAGTCCGCTCTTGGGCATGGAAGCGTTTTAACCGGGCGCAGCAAAAGGGTTAAATACCAGTACAGTCTTACCTCTTATTTTTAAAATCATCACGACAACGTGCAGCTCCTTTTGGCACTGTTTGAATATTAATAGAATGAATTTTATTGCAATTAACAACATACTTTTATTGAATCATTGTACATTGAAAATTCCTCCAGATAAATATATAGGGAATGAGGTTGATACTACTAAAAAAACAAAAGCTGTAAAATTATAGAAATAATTATATTGTTTAATGTCTGCTAATTCCAATCTTTCTGGCTGTAGTTCATGAGTGTGCAGATGTACTGCTACAATATAATAAAACCAGACACATTAAAATCTACCACATTTCATTATTTTCGTCTCATTGTTGATTACACTGCACAGCTTCTACCAAATTGTATTTTTTTAATTTTGAAGCTTAATGGAACAAAATATAAATTACATTTATTTAAGAAAACTGTTTCGCCTATATTAAATAATATCAACGCTATCGATTGTTTATTATATTTATGAGCTTACGCAATTCTCTGCTCACATCTTGCCCAAACGAGATAAGAGCATCGGACAAAAATGTAACTAGTTTATCGGGATCTGCAGGTCCCCTCTGCTGATTAAGTAGCGTACTAAAAAATGTATTCCACAAATCCACCCTCATATTCCGAGTAAACCGTTGTGTTATAGACCACTGATCCCCTTTCTTCTGTAGCTGCATGTATTTATCGAACAACAAGACATGAGCCGTGGCAGCTACACAAAAGAGATCTGTGTGGTAACTCCACGGACGGTTGTCCTGCATCTCACAACATATAAAATCCTTAGTGGTGACTCGACGCTTGAACATAGCGCCCGGCGGAAATAATGTCATATCTATGCTGCATCCAAAATCAATTAACTGAAGTTGTAAAGTACCATCCGGGTGAACATAGACTAGAAAATTATCAGGCTTGATGTCAGCATGAATAATCTTAACTTTGTGCATAGCAGAGACAATGTTAAGCATTTCAATACATAAATAAACGCACAGCCCTTGTTTTAAAGGATGAAAAGCTTTTTGCTTAAAGTTATTTGCCACGTCTAAAAGGGACCCACATGGACTAAACTCCGATACGAAAACCGATATTTGATCACCTATTAACAAATTTAATTAGAATAATAACATTTAAACAAAAAGTAATAGACTTACTAAAATATCCCGTCTGAACATCCATAAAACAAACCTTCAAAGGATGTTTGGCAAGGCGTGCTTGCAATTCTCGACAAATATAAAACTCCCAACAATTTGGCGGCTTCTGCATCTTGAGTGCTACCGTTCGGTTGGTTCGAGCATCCACGGCTTTAAAAACTTGCCCATATGTTCCTTTACCAAGCATCTTCTCAATAAAATATGGACCATCTCCGATATATGTTATCTCTTTGCGAACCACTATACGTGGAGTAGACTGAATTTTAACGTATGCCTCGCTGTGTCGACCAGGAAATTCCACACGATCTAGCAAGGACTTCAGCAAGGCAGGTCGGAAGGGATCAGAAGGTGCCTGCTCTAGAGGATTCAAGGGAGTTTCTGATACAGGACTGCTTTGACCCGACTCACATTCCATCAGTTCTAAAATGCTTGTTCGTAAAGCGGCATTTGCTTTCATGTTTTGCGACAAATTAGAATGATAGCTGCTATTTTCTTCATTGATAACTGCCATGTTTTCTTTTTTTGAGTGGCTGAAAGATTTTGTTGTTGTGGATAAACCGCTTGAACTTGACCTAAATGTGTGAAAACACAGTTTTAATATCAAAAATTGCAGTTTTAAAGAAAAATATACACTTACACTCAATTACTTGAGATTTAAAAAAAAAGTACAGAAATAGTTTTTGGTATAAATCCATATGATTGTAATTCTGAAATGGTCTTGAAGCAGAAGACAAAATATCTAGTTGAGTGGATATGTACAGGGTGATTCAGTTAAGCATTTCTTCAGTAACTTAGTTATTTTACAAAATAGAGAAAAAACCTTATAAATAGATAATGTTCTTCTCAGACTACTCTATAAGATGGATGTTATGATTTCTATACAGGGTGTTGGACCTACCAGAATCAACAGTCAACTTTGGGTTTTTTGATAAAACACCCTGTATATTGCTAATGTTTGACCAGAGGATCAAATTATCTTTCTAAAAATATATAATAGGTACTTATACCTTAACTCATTAATACTTCAGATGTTCTTCGAGTCTAATTACATCAGGTAGTAAACAAAAGATATTTATTATTATTATTATTATTATTATTATATATTTATTAAATACCTTAATATGAAAATAGAAAAGACTGGTTTGGCCCCATCAAAAAGAATAGTTGATATTAATGCAGGACAAAAAATAAATCTACAGGAAAGTTGGTTCCTTAATTTCCCATTCTTATTTTTGTTTTCACTTGCATATCAGCAAAAGCAGTGCTGTAATCTATCTTTTAAATTTTAATATACATTTTTGTATTGTGATGTATTTTAAACGTCATTCTCTTTACGAATATGTAACGAATTTATATGTATACCTTTAGGTATAATAAGAGAGAGAAGAAAATATTACACCAACTTTCCTCCAAACTATTATTGAGAAATAAATTAGTCTATTATAAGTTTTGGACCACCTTGTAGAATTACTGAATTCAACTATTGTTAAACTGATGCAGAAGTTATTTTGTTTAATGTTTGCATTGATAAAAAGATAAATTATACATACATCATTGCATTTAAATATTTTAAGTTACCCCCACTCCTTAAAACAGAATGTTTTTCAAAACTCACTACTAGTCTACTCTAGGGGGGCCCCTTCGATTCCATAATAAAAAAAATTGTTGCTGAATCTTTTATAGAAAGAAAAAAGTATTATAAATTTTAATAAACTACACCACATCAGAGTTTGGTGTGAAATTACAAAATTAATCATAGACATGCATGCATATTCTCTTGCAAAGCCTGATGCCTAGTTAATAAATATTAGAAATTGGTCATTTATACACTAAAAATACACATACACCATAAATTATTAAGTTGAAAAGTTGTTATTATTTGTTAATTCAACTTCTTTTTTCCAGGAAATGTGGGCATGGGTGAACAGAATACCAACAGCAATTTTTAAAACCAATAAAGATAATATCAGAGTATGTAAAAACAAATAACAAACCACAAAATGATCAAATAATATTCTACCGCTGCCAGCAGCTTTTAAATTGTAACACCGATTTTGTATAATGTAATTTTCTTTCTATACAACCATACAGTAAGATAACTCTTTCCTCCCACACAAATAACTTGTGAAGACCTCGTCTTAGGAAGATGGGGCCAAGATGAGACAACTAAAATACCATTTCCCGAGGAAATAAAAAAAAAATTGATGCCCGATGTAACGCCATTTCAGTTTCTAATACTAAAGAAAAGTGACTCAAATGAGAAAAGTGACAAACTCAAGGAAAACTTACCCATAACTCTTCGTCTCTTCCAAAATAGTTGACATTCGGTTTTTCTCCTGTTCAGCAGCAAACAACTGTTTGCGTGCAGATTCAGCAGCGTTATCAACAGGTGAAGCATTTTCCTGCAGTTGCTTAGCTTGAGGAGTACTGACTTGCATTGCATTCAAATTAAAATTAAAAACCTGTGTGTTACAGGTAGAATTTAAATCCGGATATCGAGCAGCAGTTGGTGCCACTACTTCAGCAAGTGAGGAACTGCTATCGTCTTCAAAAATCTCGACACGCTTGGCACCATCGCCTGGTTGTGCAGCTGCGGCAATATCATGACCGCCTCGTGAACCTGTTTCAGCCAAATCTTCATCGCTAAGTATTTTAAACGGCATTGTTTTCATTGCACTGCCTTTTGGTTGCATGTTCTCTTGGAGGTTAGTGGATTCTTCGTAGATGGCAAACTTGGAAATGTTAGGTCTTGGTTGATGAACTGAATCATCCAAGGAATCGTTAGATCGCCAAAGAACATTCATGTCATGCAGTGAAGTTTCGTTCGGTACTGCTTTGTTCTGTTGGGTTAATGAAGTACTGTGAAATGAAGCTGCTGTTGCACTTTCTGGTAGATTCTGTCCAAATATTCGTGCTGGCATCTTATTCTCTTGATGAATGGAATTCTGTAAATAAAACATTCAGTTTTAGATAAAACTAATTCATAAAATGTATTTACATAAAAAACAGGCAATGACATGAACATTATTGGTATTGCCAGAGCATCAATTGCATTGCCACAGTGAGTACACTCAGTTATATTTTTGAGACTGACCTATACTCTAACCCAAATTTACCTTTAGCACTGAGCACCTTCACCTTGTTCACTAGGACCAAGTTTGTTGCCCCAGCATCATAAGCGCCATTTGTTAACTATTTATGTATGCTAGAAAATCTTATCACGGTTTGGTTATGTGATAGTTCTGTTGGGCCTGCTTTTTGTTGCAAAATTCCAAAAGCGATGTGTTGCCCCGTCAAATTCTTTCACAGGAAAAGTTCAAATTTGAACATAATGCGGTTTAACATAATGCAATCGGTAAAGTAGACAACGTGTTACTTAGGTCAAGCATCTATGGGTTGAGTAATCAGCATGCACACCCACAATTTGTGTTTAGGTCGGTCTGAATTTAGGTCAGGTCAAGTAAAAAAAGTGACCCTACCTTAGTGGAGAACCCATCATATTCCGCCTGTTTATATCAAGTGACCAAAATTATTAAGGCAACATTTGGTGCATAGGTCGCAACCCAGAACCACGAAATAGGAAAGTGCTAGAAAACAAAGGCCTGAAGTGGAGAGATGCCAAGAGAATTTTGACGGTCAGGACAGCTTGGAAGAAAGTGTGTATAGGTGACAAAGTGCAAGTGTAGTGCAGTGACAGACAATCTTGGCATCGAACCCAGTAAATGAGGGTTTTAGACCAAGAAGAAGAATAATCCTAACGCTGCAGCCTGTAGCGCACGGCACGACGGCGACGACACCTTCTATTTACTGAAAACATGTGGCCTAACAGAAAAAGTAAACTTACTACAACTAACTTTAAGAAATAGCAAAAAATATTGAAATTAAAAGAAGTTTGTGAAAGTATGATTATTTGACATAGAAGCAAGAAAACCGTGAACACACTAAAAATTAACTATGAGATCTCCAAACGAAAGACTTGTTTATAAATATGACTAAAAAATGCTACCAAAAAAACATGTTTAACGTCCGCTTCTGGTTTCGGATTATATTTTAATGCTTATTTTGTTGGTGAATTTTTGATATACTCCCAGATTCTAAATCTTATCTAAATTAACCATCAGTTCGATAGCTATGATGCACCACACACCACACACATACCCACCAACCCATAGACAGATATATTTGTTTTAAACCACTTTCCTGGAGGAGGCCCAAAACATGTATTTTCGTTAACTGAGTTGCGGAAAATAAAGAAATGTCTGCCAATGTGATCGTCAACCTCCGATATCAAGAAAAACGATATTTTTTAAATAAAAATCTTTTGTTGCAATTTCACTTTTGTTCATTTTAGCTACATGTTTTAGGAGTGGGTACTGCACGCATACTTAGTCTATTCTTTTTGTAGGTATGTGGAAAATAGTCATTACTTTGTTATAGACTAGCTTATAATCAGGGGTAAAATTATGAAAAAATACTTACCCCATGTTGAATTACAGAATGATGGCTGATATCAGGTTGTAACTGTGACTGATGGAACGAGTTCTGTTGATATATTTGGGAAACATTACCAAAATGCTCATGATGTTGCTGTTGAGGACCAGGAGCATGGGATTGAGAACTATTAATATAGTGCACTGGTTGCTGTACCATATTCTGTTGAAGCTGAGGCGAAAAAGGGCCGCCACAAGCTTGCTGATATCCATCATCTTGAAAGACCAGTTGTTCATGTTGATAGAGATTAACATTTACATTGCCCTGAACACAGACAGCCTCCTGCTGTTGATAAGCATTTGCTACATCATTACAAAAATGCCCTTCAACTTGTGGAAAATCATGCATCCTCTGTTTATTTGTAGTGTTAGCACTATCATCCAATATTGACTGTATAGCTTGTACTGTCTCAATATGAGAGACATTTAGTCGATTACCGGATCTTGGAACATACCGACAAGCTCGTATTTCTTCTATGCTAAATTCTGCTTCATTGCTGCTATACACTTTAGCTTTAGGATACATGGGTACCCTACTAGGATCTTCCGGTTCGGCATAGCAAAGCATGGGTTTCCAGCAGGAAAAGTCTTCATGAGTTATAGGGTAATGTTCTGCCGGTAACCTGAGGCCTTTAGGTTCTAATTCTCCCCCATCTTCATGTACTATTTAAATGAGAAATTATTAGCTAAAAAATAATAAAGAAAAAGGCAGTTATAATGATGAATACCTGTAAACTTTGGGGCACGATTAACACCTGAGTTTTTCCACTGTGGTCCGGCACTAGTCCAAGTTCCGGGTTTAATGGTATTCTCTTTGGGTACAACCTGTCGTCTTGCTACACTTAAAATACTAACCGGTGCTGCCTCTGCACCTCTAATTAAATCTCCATTATCTTCATAAACAGGAACAATGGAATTAGGTCGGGAAGCAGCAGTTCCACTAGGCAAAACTCCCGCTCCACTACTGCTAGCAGAACGCACGCTTCCAACTCTTCCTGGTCTATATGTGCGCAGTGTCGTTAAAGCTTGACGTTGTTCCATAAGACGTTGTTCGTTAACTCCCGAGATTAACTAACACAAGTATGTTAAAAATTTGTTTAAGCAAAAATGTAAATATTTACCTGCTGTCCAGCAGCATACACCATATTTTGATGAGCCGTTATAAGTTCTTCGTAAGGTTGTGCTAACTCCCGTTTTCCAAGTTGAAACACAACATCGGCATTACGGTAGTCTCCTGCAGCTTCATGATAGTATGCCCATGCGCGATATAGATCTGCACAGCCTCTACACAAACCTCTAGCATGCATCATATGGTAGAGTTCCAATGGGTTCTGCTGTAGATCATTCTAACAAAGTACAGAAACGTGAGTTTAAAATGACAACCAAAATATTTAAAAAATATCGTACATATTTAATCCACAGTTTGCAGAAACGAAAATCGTTTGCGTAGCGCTTATCGTTTTCAAATTTTGCTAAGCAGTCTTCTAATAAGGGTAGCAAGTTGCCTTCGTGTCCATGTTTGGGATAACTTTGTTCTACCCAGGAAATGTAATAATACCAATTCTCGAGAGGATCATCCCCATCATAATTTTGAATGGCACTTTCAAATTCCCTAAAACATCGGACTTTGGGGGTAGTTCTTTGAGAAATAATTTCAACTTACTCTTTCTGATGAAGAAGTTCCCTTTGAATTTCTTCATTGCTTTGTGCTTGCAAAGCCACTTCCAACTGACTTACGTTGCGACCCCCACGAAGGGGTTGAATGTTTTCTTTGCTAAGATCGAATTCCATGATTGACGTTTGCAGCTGTCAAAATTTAAAGAGATTCTTTTCTTTGGTAAAATTCACATGCACACTAGGCGTTACACTAAACTGTTAAACCTAGTCACATCTCGCGGTATTTCATCAACCATTAACTTATTTTTGTGTTATTTTCGAAGGTTTAATAAAATAATACTTTAACGGATTAGTTTTTAAAATAAAACAACAGACACCGGATAAATGATGTAATGGCTCAGCAGTACCAACCCAACCAGTATAATGGTTTGTGGTACCAACTTGGTGAATTTTGTTGCTGTCACGTTGGTTGCCTAACAACCACTGAAAAACCCACAAACGTAGATAAACAATAGAGGCGCGTTCGTTTATTTAGACTGAGTAGTAAAGAACATATTTTGTAGTTCATTGCAAGCTCTATCGGCTCAGAAAGTCTAAAATAAAATGGTGTGGGCAGTTTTTGAGGATTTTTTTTTGAAAATGTCCAAAATTTTGAACCGCTAGTATATCTACAATTTTCATTTTTCCAAAAATATTTTTACATCACTTGATTATACTTATTAAGGGCTATCAAATAATACAATAATTTGTATTGATTGGATATTTTGTTTTTGGCCATTTAAGTTAAAATTTTCATAAATTCGTAGCGGCCTTCATTTTGGAGATATGGCAATTGAAAAAAAAATTTAGATTTGACTTTAAATGCACTACGAAAAAACATAGAAATATTAATTTTTGGTATAACAAACGATATATGAAATCGAAAGAGAATTTAATTCTACATTGGACTGTGTTAAAAAATACTGGGTGTTGTATTTGAAAAACAAAAGTTATTGAAATTGAAATTTAAAGTTTTGCAGAATTGGCAATAAATTATGAACACCCTGTGTAATAATCTGATGTTTTTAACGTACCACCGAATACTTTGTGTTAATAATCTGTGCAATAGGAAAACGTCAACGTTTTTGGTATCTAACTTATTAATTTATTAATATTGGTTGACAAATGTCAAAATTTGTAGAAAAACTCAAATAATTCAAAAACTGTTAATTTTAATACCATTAAACGTTAATACTTTTATACTTGTAATTAAATGTAGAACCTAAAAATGTAATAATTTAATGAGTGTCCCGGCCACTTTTCTTGCGGCGGTCAAGAGATGACGCTTTAGTAAAAAAAAAATTAAATTAAAATACTGGCAACAACGCAGAATCCAAGACGTTTTAGTTATTAAATACACCCCATATTAAATCAAAACAACTAAAACGTCTTGAATTCTGCGTTGTTGCCAGTATTTTAATTTAATTTTTCTTTACTAAAGCGCCATCTCTTGACCGCCGCAAGAAAAGTGGCCGGGGTTTTCCTAGTCACTCTGTATACAGGATGTATACCTATATTAGCTTGTTAACGATTTGGATCTCCTTTCTTTAAAGATATGCAAAGGCGGTTGAATTAGAGAAAAACAATTTTACTGCCACTAATAATCTACAAAGAATTTTGAGCTATCTTGCTTTGTTTCTGAAAGAACTGTAAAAAACTCAAATTTTACATAATATTATTTGGCTATGGCATATCTGACATTTATATTATATAATTCTAGCTACCGGATTATTATGACACTTGTATGTTAAATCCAATTTTTTTTCTGCGATTTGATATAACTGCTACCATATGTTGACTTCCGACTGTGAACTTTTTTCCGTTTTTTTGTTTTAATAATAAGTGTAAGACACGTCGGCGCGCTGCTAAATCTCTCCGCGAAAGCGGTTTCGTGACGAAGTCAGGCCGCCGTGCAGCCAGCAATGAACGGAAAATCGGCGGCGCGTGACGCAATCAGAAACGAGTTTTCTAGTTCTTTATTCACCATAAAACGTGTCACAAATTATTTTTAAGCCATTTCCTCAGAGATGAAAAATTATCTGCTAGTCGGGGCCGACTTGTCATCTCTTTTAGACACGCCGCTAAAATTGAATGTTATAAGCGTTTTTTTTTTGTGGCAGGCTGATAACAAAAGTCTATTAATCAAAATCCACGTTGTCGCCATTTTCTCTTTCGCGTTTTGGCCGCCATCTTAGAAATATGTCGGGCGAAAACTGTTTTTCAGCTGTAAGTCCTTAACGGTCCGTGATATCATAAAAATAATTTTTTATTATACCTATCTGAAAACACCTTGTTTTCATCCGTTTTTACAATGACGTAAAGGTGGCATTTTCAGAACAGCGCACGGAAAACTTTTTCGGATCTCCGATTTTTTTTCATGCGTTAACTAAAAAAATACAATTAGAGTTAATTTTAAGAAAAAACAATATTTATTTATTTAACTTTTGTGAGATCTCGCCATTCCATAAAAAGTTGATACTCGTGTTCATATCTCGACCTGGATTTTGCTGGTAGCAAATCAGCGTGTGAATATTCTTTGATATTACCATTTAAAGGTATATAGTCAAAGATATTACTGAGCTCTTTTGGCGTGTAGGATAAACATTGCATTCAGCTGCACGTGTTTGTATATCTTTCTATCGTTTTTGTCGTGTATTTTCTAAATTTTGAAGTGTTTTTTGAATATATTTGGTAAAACCAATTGTGTGAATTAGTTTAAAACCTCTACGGTGCAAATTCAGTATAAAGAAGTTTATCTAAGACAAAATTAAAAGTGAACTTGTTTTGCAATAAAAACGAATAAACACTATATAGAAACTGCTATGCTGCTTAGGCCAAAACTCCTTGGTTATCCTACAGACCACTGCAGGCGGCTAAAAACTGGACATTTCGGTACCAATATATTATCTGCTGTCAGTCATAATAAAGAAAAAGCTTCATTCCACAGAAGTCAGAACAAACCATTCACAGTCGTTTCGCTTTCCTTTAATAAGCCACTGTAGCATTTCACCCAACGAATAAAGAATATTCTTTATTCGTTGATTTCACCCCATTATTTGCCTCGGACGTCCAGCAGCTGATTTGAAAAATAAGCTAGAAAGACTAGAAGCCTCCCATTACCGTAGAAAGGCATGTTCACAAATAGTCAATGAAAATTAGTCATTACAGCATGATCAACAACCAAAATGTTACAAAATAATGAGCGGTTGTGAAGGCGTAGCGCGTAATTTGATTTTTTCTTTCTTATCTTGCACATTCCCCTATTTAGATAACGCGATAGAAACTTACTTATCCGTATAAAAAGCAACCTTGAGCTAATTGACCTCAAATTACGCAAGTGCAGGAAAGTACATCGTTAATAGTTACTATCGTCCGTCTATCTTTCTTTTTACTGTGAAAGTATTGATTGACAATAAAATGGCCGAAAGTCCGCGAGTTTTATCAATTCAAAGCCACGTTGTTTCTGGTTATGTAGGAAATAAAAGCGCAACACTTCCGTTGCAAGTAAGGACGTTTTTAATTTACGAATTTTTCATATAATTCTGCGAACATATTTTCCGCATTCTTTCACGTGCTTCCCACGTTTTTGATGGTTCACACTTTCACCTTTACACGTAAACGTACAGTAATAACAAGTTGGCGCTAAATTCAAATTGTTTGTAGCTACTTGGTTTTGAAGTAGACGCAATTAATTCCGTGCAGTTTTCAAACCACACGGGATATGGCAAATTTACGGGACAAGTTCTAACAGAAGCAGATCTAGGAAACTTGCTCGAAGGGTTGTCTGCGAATGGCCTAGACTTCTACACTCACTTACTAACGGGTTACATAGGAGCTCCTTCATTTTTGAATAGAATTGCTGCTCTAGTTAAGTATCTAAAAAGTGTAAACCCAAATTTAATTTATGGTAAGAAGCATTTTGTTTGTGCGAGTTTAATTTTGAATGTAATTAAAGTTATTTATAGTGTGCGACCCAGTGATGGGCGACAATGGAGAAATGTACGTACCAGAAGAGTTGTTGCCTATATATAAAGAAACAATTATACCCTTGGCCGACATCATCACACCAAATCAGTTTGAAGTCGAATTACTAACAGGACAAAAAATAACATCGGCAAAGGATGCTTGGAAGGCGATAGAAATATTGCACAAAAAGGGTTGCAAGACAGTAGTGCTGTCTTCAACAGAACTCGGAGATGAAAAACATCTGTTGGCTTTAGCTAGCAGTAAGGGGGGTAAGAGAAAAAGTTTTTTGTTTTATTTACTTTTAATAACTAGTACAAATAAAAATTATATATTCCACACCTAAATGCAGTAATAATTTACCCTGGTCGTATTGGATCGTTGTTTCATAGATGGAAAAATGCAACCTGAAAATAAAATGAAAATTAATTAAATTGCAGGCAATACAGAAACGGCAATAACAATCAACATTCCTAAACTGCCCGCTTGTTTTACCGGTACTGGAGATTTATTTGCATCTTTATTCCTAGCATGGATGTACAAAACCAACAACCGTCTAAAGGAAGCACTAGAACGAACTATTGGCACCCTACAGGCTGTACTAAAACGAACTTTATCGTATGCCGACAGTAAGATATTAATCAACGTAACTTTTATGGTACATTAAATAATGCTTTTTGTATTTTAGCTGTTGGTATATCATCAAAGAGTTTGGAATTAAAACTGATACAAAGTAAAGCCGATATAGAAAACCCAGAACTCACAGTGTCTGCGAATGTTCTATAATGCTTTTTTTTTCCTAATTTTATTGTTGTACATTGTTGACCAATTTTAACTTTCGTCTTCCATAACATTTGTCTTCCAAATAATATTTTTTAAATGCAGTTAAGTTTAAATATTTAAGCGGTGCCAGTTTTAACTTATCAATTATATTTATGCTGCGTTTGGAGCACTCAGTACATTCAAATGCTGGAGTACACTAAATGCAGCTTGAATGGGTAATTAGAGAGGAACTGTTTGTTTAAATGCAAAGATAGAATTATAGCTTAAAATTTATTTATGTATTTACCACAGAAATTAATAAACTAAATATGTACTTACAAAAATATTTATTTGCTTATGTGATAAAAATAAATATTTGTTTAACAGTAAGACTGCACACTATTCTTTAATACCTAAAGAGATTAAGTAAATTACAAAAGTAAACATTCTTTCACAGCTTGTAAAACTTAATACAGAATACATAACATTTAGTTATTACATCAAAATTAATACACATTCTTTAAACATTACAAGTGTATGTACATGATACATAAACAGTTTAATAATTTATATAGATTAATTAAGATTGTAAAATTTTAAAATTTACCTTCTCTGATCGACTTTAAAACAAAATAATGATTTTGAGTACATGATTATTTCATCAATACGAGGCAGGTTCACTTCAAAATCAGAAATTATAAAATAGAAGTGTTAGGCCAGTCATCATATCGCGAAAATAGGGAAATAACTTAATAATGGAATTTATTTCCCTTAAACCCTTTTTTCGAGCGTCCAACAAAAAGACCCTGAGTTTGTTAATTCTAACTTTGTTGGGAACCCAGAAAATTGTTTTGAAAAAGATGTAAAAAATCACAAAACCGTGAATTGTTCGTTTCCACTGCATTCTACATTAAAAGTAGTCCTAAAGAAAAAAAGCTGATAAAATTCTGCGTAAAACGAAAACAAAAATAAAGTTCTAGCCCTAATAATTTCCAAATTACCTCCTTCCAAAAAAATCCCAATTTTTTTTTATTTATAGCCAAAAATCGTACTTCTACGATTTCTTGAAATACTGATGTTTGTACATAAAAGTGGTCCACAGATGAGTTATAATACAATCGGTTTTCTGTAAATCCAAAAATGACCTCCAAAAGTAAAGCATTTTTGACAGTTTTTTGAGTCTGCTCCGTAGGGTTGCAGTACTTCGAAAATAGCTGCTTTGGGTCCATCCAATGTAAAAATGAGCTAAACTAAAATTAAAGAGGATAAAATTCCGCGTAAAACTAAAAAGGAAAGAATGTTCTAGGCCTAATAGTTTCTGAAATATGACCTTCCAAAAACCATATTTTGTTGTATAGAAATGTAAAATTACGTTTTATTTTGTTACATTTACGCAAAACAGAGCCCCCTATAATTTTTCCCCATGAAACTTTCCAGAAAAACGATCAGAAAAGAAAACTATATCGAAAAAAACGTATTTTCACATTTTTATACAACAAAATCTGTTTTTGTTTAAAGATCACATTTCAGAAACTATCAGAGCTAGAACATTCTTTCTTTTTTAGTTTTACGCGGAATTTTATCCTCTTTTTACATTAGTTGCAGTCAAAAGCAGTTGTTTTCGAAAAACTGCAACCATATGAAACAGACTCAAAAATGCCCAACTTTAAGAGATCATGCATCGCAACCTATTAGCATTAGAGGGTTGTTGGGAATCACTATTATCTATGATCATCAGGGACAACGGTATTTCAAGAAATCTGAAGTGCGATTTTTGGGTCAAGTATTAAAAAAATTAGGGTTCTTTGGAAGGGCGCATTTTAGAAACTATTAGAGCTACAGCATTATTTCTTTTAAGTTTTACGAAGAATTTATTAACTTTTTGTTTGTGATTTACTGCACCTTTTTCAAAAAAAATTTCTGGGTTCCTGACAGAGTTCACAAACCCGTTTTTTTTGGACGCACAAATAAAGGGTTTAAGCAAAAAAATTCCATTCCTGAGTCATTTCCCTACAGAAGAACCCCATGACTGGACTAAATGGTAGGAAGAGAAATGCAAGAGACGCAAGAGCAGAGGAAAGGGAAAGATAAGAAAGGGAATTATTACGTCATGGTCATGATTCTCTCATTCAGAAATTCGTTAATGTGAGATTGAGACTAAGATATCCTAGAAGAAGTGAAAAGCCAAATGTGAAGAGATGTCAGAAAAATCAAGAATAGAAGCACAAAGGTGAAGAGACTGAGAAAAGGGGAAGCAGTGAATGGTGGTGCCTTCGATCAACCGCACGTTCATGTCCATTTTTGAACGGTTACACCATTTGTAAACCTGAAATTTTTTAATTAAATTTCAAGTCTGTGTAAAATTCCTAATGGTTTGACCATTTCACTAACAAGAAGTTGTATATTTTGCTGTGAGACACCAACACCAGCAACTGCCATCTCAAACAGCACCTACATGCTGCTGACTACGACAACAAAAACAAAAGCTACCACAGGTCACAGAAAGTATGTTCTAAAACATAAAACTAGGAATTAATTGACACAGCAAACGTCTTATGCACTTAAAAGAAAATCCGATTTTGATGTGAACCACCCGCGCACTAAGCAATTTTAAATTCCATATTAGCTGCATTTTATTTACAATAGTACTACTACTACAGCAGTAAATAAATTATTGGCAACCTGATTTTATAAAAAAAAAACTCATCTGAAAAGCAGAATCTTCAGTTGAATGTTTTAAACACAACCTTTCTAATTCTAAAGGGCAGTTTCATAAGCATTTAAAGCAGTTTATGATTTAATGTGCATTTTAAAGACATTTTAGTTAGTAGGGTGAATTGTATAACAAAGTCAACTAGTTAAATCTAGTTTAAATCGTGATTTTTGGCAAAGGGAGTGGCGCTGCAATTTAAAGTTGATCAACTCTTTATTCGTACCTTGGCACAATAGACCCGTGAATAACATTTAGTATGCTGAGCTGGGATATCGGGGTGGACTGAATCCTGAAGGATTCTCGTTAAAAAAATTGTTAATTTTAATCACCTGCAATTCATAAACGTAAGAAATAATTTTTTGGTAATTTTTACAAGCTGTTCTAGAAATTTGAACTACGAACCTAAAACATAAATTATAATGTTAAAAACCAATTGAATTGATAAAAAATTGGTATGAGTTTATACAGTCAATGCTAACAGCGTTATTAATTTTTTTCTACAATGATAATCTTGAATTAAAAAATATATAAAAATTAATAACGGCATTATATGCAACTTTTCTTAATTCATTTGCTGAAAGAGTAAAACATATTTAAATTATGATTATACAATATAATAAAATAACTAGCTTTTAATTAATCACCACCATATTTCCTTGCAATAACAAAACGAAACAAAAACTTCGGTTAAAATTAATGACAGCATCAAATTTTAAAAACATAAATTTTTTTTAATTTTCATTTATATAAGTTTATACCTTATTAAAACCTTCGTGGGTTTTATCTGGAAAAATTAGTGTTAGTACACAAAAGTACAAGAACGAAATAAACAGTGGGTTCACCAGAATCATTGAAATAAATCAAGTTAACACAACCCATAACATATTATTATATACTTATACTAAAAACATTAAATAAAAAAGATATTAATATTACATTGTGACAATTACTGCTACGAAATACTAATTTATTGAATACTGGGACTATCTGTACCACTACCACTGTTAGCATTTTCCCTAGCTGCAGCTAATCGCTCTCTTTTATTGACCTTGGAAAGACTTGCGATCTCCTTCAACAAATTTTGGATTTTAATATTTAGTTGGTCACATTTACCCTCGTGTTCTTTCTGAGCTTTTGACATTTTGTTTCGCAGCTCATTTTCGATGGTGAAATGTTTAGCTTTCAATTCCGTTATCTATAAAAAAATACTGCTTATTACAATTTCTTAAAATTACATAATAGAAATATTGTAAAGAAAGTTCTGATGAGCCACTTGCACAAAAACTGTTCACTTTTACATGTTATTGTCTTAAGTTACAATATTTTTCTTTCTCATCCAAACACTCTTGCCTCCCTCACACTTTATTTTATCTCTGTACTCCTTCCTTTTTCATCCCTCCCATTTGTATCTTTATTGAACATAAAAGAGCTCTATTCATAGGATGCATTTGAATATACAGGGTGTTCATTTAGTGTGAGATTCTTCTATAGCGATTTTGATATTGGTTTTCAACAAAACCATTTTAGACAAAACTTGTATGGTATTAAGAGCTGCATATCCGAAAGTCATTTAAAACTCGTTTTTCTGCTCCCATGTTTTACTGTACTTATTAAGTAAGTGTGCGCTGCCTATACTATAATGATACCCATTTCGATACAGATTTTAATTAAGAAATGATCCAAACTGACCAATAGCAGCAAAGCATTGTTTTTGGTAACCATGGTTACAAGAGTTGTTAACATTTCTCAGTTAACATCGCAAAACAGTTTGCGATTTTTTATATATATATAATGTTCAAATACACTTACGTGCATAGACATCGGTCCACTTTAAACTTTTGACTTTAACTATATTGTTTTTAGAAACTATTCATCAGAACAAAATAAAAAATATGCTGTTTGAAAGACAATTTAATATGCTTTAATAGGAGTTTAAATGGATCAAGAGTGCTTATCCTTTATATGCATAGCAAGCGGTAAACAAATGAAACGTATTCATGTGGTCGTTATAACGAGAATAACAAACTGGTGAAAGATTGAACTTATTGCCTTTGCTGCAATTGAAATTTGCACATTATTCGTTTTTCATAATTTGATTAG
Source organism: Ctenicera cuprea (assembly GCA_958336395.1). NCBI lineage: Eukaryota > Metazoa > Arthropoda > Insecta > Coleoptera > Elateridae > Ctenicera > Ctenicera cuprea. The sequence continues at coordinate 14,415,744 of OY284487.1, read as the reverse complement.
TTTTCAAGTGTGTTAGTTTAATGCATACTACACCGCAAAAAGCCGCCCAAGTAATTGTTTTAATCGAAAATGGACTTAGCCAGCGAGCTGTTGCTCGACAACTGGATATAACACGCGCAGCTGTTCGGAGAGTGTGCCAGCGTTATGAGGAGACTGGATCCTTTCATAGGCGACCTGGAACCGGCAGAAAGCGATTTACAACGGCTTGTGATGACCGCTTTATTGTGTCAACAACATTAAAACATCGTCGCCTTAATGCGGTTCAAGTGCAACAACAACTCCGTGAAATACGAGGAGTGGCTATTAGTCAGTGGACAGTAAGACGAAGACTGCAGGAAAGTAACCTGACCCCTAAAACACCTGCGATTGGTGCAAAACTTACCCCAGCTCATCGTCAAGCGGCCTGCATTTTGCACAGGATCATCTGAATTGGACATTGGAACAGTGGGGGTCTGTTCTGTTCTAAGATAAGACCAGGATATGCCTTTATGGTAGCGACCGAAGAAGAAAAGTGTACCGGAGACCAGGAGAGCGATTTGCAGAATGCTGCATTGAAGAGCGGATTGCTTATGGAGGTGGTTCCTGCATGATCTGGGGTGCAATTTCGATGGGAGCACGAACCGACCTTGCATTCATCCGTAGGGGCGACCGTCGTCACGGGAGAGGAGGTTTAACAGGTGCTAGGTACATCGAGGAGATTTTACCAGTTCATGTGGTATCTTATGTCGGCAACATTGAAGACGAATTTATTTTTATGCATGACAATGCGAAGCCTCACACCGCAAGAATCGTGCAAGATTACATTACGGAAGTCGGTTTTCGGGTTATGGAGTGGCCAGCATACAGTCCCGACCTAAACCCGATCGAACATTTATGGGATGAGCTAAAACGAAGAGTTCGAGCTAGACTTCGTGCCCCAAACTCGATCCCAGAGCTTACTGTTGCAGTAGAAGAAGAGTGGCTTAACATCCCACAAGAAACAATAGCGATCTTGATTAGATCTATGTCTAATCGTATGAGAGATGTTATTAGGGCAAGAGGGGGTCATACCCATTATTAAAAATTAAGTGTTAATTTAGATAATTGTCAATAACCATACTTCTTTTAGTAATAAAAAAAAGGTACTTTGTTTCATGTATTAATTTCACTATGTTAAGCTTAAGAAGCCAAAATAAATTTTAATAAATTTAAACTCATATTAAAGCATATTAAATTGTCTTTCAAACAGCATATTTTTTATTTTGATCTGATGAATAGTTTCTAAAAAAAATGTAGTTAAAGTCAAAAGTTTAAAGTGGGCCGATTTCTATGCACACAAGTTTAATTATTTTAAATTAACTAAGTAGAAAAAATAGTGTATGCTACTTTATTATAATGACAATTAATACTCGTATATTAATAGCTATCATGATAGATTCATTGCATAATATACTATTTTGAGTGCCCTCTACAACACGGACACGTTGAAATTTTGATTTCACATCAAATGTCAATGATACAATGTTCAACTTTTTTTTTCAAACAGCACCATAACTTTTTCAGTTAATCTGAAAGTTCCCTATGTCCTACATTCTTATCTGCAAAAAAATTTTCGTTTTTTTATTTTAGAATGAAAAAAATTACTCTTTAAAAAACAATTTTGCCACAAAATCAAGTTGCTACTGGGCATAATACTAACAAAATTTAATTAAACTACTTTAATATATTGACAGTAAGTAAAACCAATGTTGTAATGACATTTGCTTAAATTGTTTTAATTTATCGTAAGTTGTGAGAATATGCACAGTCCCAAACTATCTATTTTTTAAACGTTTTCCTACCTTCAAAATACATATTAAAAAACGTGAAAATATTTGTAGATAAGTATGTGGAAGTTTTTTTTTCCTTTCAGATTTTCTGATCTTTTGAAAAAAGATTCCTTGAAATTAAATAAAATCAAAAACGAAAGAAAAAATTAATCGAACAAAAAATAGACAGAAGGGGCAAAATTAACACCGTCTAAATATTGCTACATCTAAAAATTAAGTTGTGAATCTTATTCTATCATTCATGAGAAATTTAGCTTAAACAAAAATTTTGTATCGTCTCCTGTTTACTAAATAACGATAAATAATTTTCGATTTTCAAAAATTCATAGAAGGCGTCACTGACAAATTACAGTACTGGGACACGAACCAAATTGTAGCTCATTCCTAGCTCTATTAACCTATAGCAATTAAAAGAAAATCGTGTGGCCAGTTTTCGAGTAATATATTTTTTTAATATCAAAATATTGAACTTTTGTTCACTTCAAAGTTTTAATATTTCCAAAAGTTCTCACAGCTTCTAACATTATGTACCCCTAGGGCATTTAGAATATCAAATTTCATCCCGATCTGATACCTAGTCTTCTAGTAAGTAGGCGTTAAAGCCAAAATATTCAAACATTCATAGAAGGCACGGAGTAATTAGTGAGCATTACCAAATTCTATCCTATCCCCAGCTCCACGAGTCTAGAAATTTAAAAAACATATCGTGCAGCCAATTTTTGAGCAATATTTTTTTGGAAAGTTCCAAAACTTTGAAAATATTTTTACTTCACAATTTGCATTCATTAAAAATTCTTGCACATAGTAATATTTTGTCCCCCTAGAGCTACTACAACAATAAATTTGATCTCAATCTGTTAACTCGCTTTTGATTAATAAGGCGCTGAAGTCAAAGTTTTCAAAAACACGGAGCGGCTGCCAGTTTCAAGCTAGAAAGTTTAAAAAAATCGCTTTTCTTTAACGCCTCTTATTAGATTCCGTTTTCATATTTAAAAAATTTGTTTTTGGTAAAAAATGGTACCAAGAAAATCTAATTTCTGTTTCCGGTTCTGGAATGTGTAAAAAAACTTCTTGGCTCGACCTGGAGTACAAAACATGTACTTCACACTTAACAATCCCATACTTTCAGTAAAGGAAAGAAAAACATATCAGAAAATGGGAAAATAAGAGTTTTTTGACAAACGTAAGCAGTTCTATGCCAACAACGAGAAGTTGAGTCTAATGCTCTCTAAATTTAGACGATTAATCTGCCAAAAATTACAGAGTAGGGGAGGAGGTTACCACTTCTACACATGATCTACAAACAAGGCATCTATTATAGTAAAAATAAAATTAACTGAATCAGCAGCTGTATGCAAGGAGCCTTTTGCACATTTCTGCTACAACCTTCTTTTTTTGTAAACAAAAATGTAGTTTTCTACAGTTCTTTCATCTTTAACTACCAAAATAAAATGTTTTCCTTTTACTTACTGAAATTCACAAGCTTTACTACTAGAGGGGGTTAGCATACTATAATGCAACCTCAATTAGCTATCAGCAAGCTCCACCACAAAATATATATGGTAGCAATTAATTATTGTAATTATATAACCACCTCTACTACTTAAAAAAAAACACAAACCATTTTATCTTTGGTCAGCATTTGACCGTCTTTAATGCTCAACTGCTTTTGTAAGCTAGCAATCTGCTCTTTGAGTTGAGTCATCGCCACAACGTGGTCGGAACTGTTAGGATCTAATTCAGCTCGTATTAAACCAGGCCCAGCATTATTGCGCACCACTTTATTAGCAGGCCCATTGTCATTATCTGAGGAAGGCATTTTTGTTACATCCATTCTATGCGGCCTCTTGTTGTGGCCGCGCAGCCTAAAAATGTTTCAAATTATTACGAATCAATAGTCCCAAAGAATTGTTGATCACACTCACTTTCCCTCCTTATGCTTATCCTTAGACTGTCTAAGTTGAGTCATTTTCAAGTGTGCCCTACGTTCGGCATCCCCTTGTTTAGTTTTAGCAAGTGCACGCTTAAATGAAAGGGTACAAAGCCAACATAAGAGTTTCCCGTCTACCTAAAACGAAAACCCAGGTCGATATAGGGCCAAGTGTAAAAATACAAACCCAACATAATGTCACAATATTTACCTTTTTATCATCGTCGTGCCGGTCAAACGCGCATTTCTGTTTGCACTGTTCACAGTTGACGGGAGGCCCATACTTAATCTCAGAGTTTGTGCATCGCTGACACTTGTTGCCTATGAATGCAGCGATAATATTACAGTATTCGCAAGCAGTTGGCTTGCCGTACGCTTTAACATTTTGCTCACATTTTTTACAAATCGTACTAGTGCTTCCTTTGGTGGTTTGTTGAAATTCAGATCGACAATAGGTGCATTTAACCACCGGAAATGCTCCCCGACATTCCTGGGTGGAAAAAGGTTGCGGTAAAAAAATATAACTCCAGCATGTTCGACTTTTCACAACTTAACTGTCGGTTGCTTCAACAAATTACATTTGCAACGCTTACATACGTAACAGTAAAGCAAAACAACAGGCCAAAGTTAAGCGAAAAAGAAAATAAAGCAATTTTAAATCGAGAATATGTTCGCACTACGTAACCTAAGAAATGTATGGCAAAAACTCACTTTGCAGAGCTGCTGGCCGGGCGATAAATCTTCAAACGGATGTCTGGAAAAACATTTAGAGCAAGCAAAAAGCGCCGGAGCCGAAGCACTCATTTTCCACGAAGAAAATACCGAAAATAATCACAATACCGACAAACTAAAAGTACAAATTATGACAAGCCGACTGAAGTGTAACTTGTATTTTTTACAACCAGTGCTACCAACATACGGACAACAGAAAAAAAAGTAACCACTTTCAGGTGAGCGCGGTAAATTTAAGACTTTTTAAAATCTAATAACTGTTTGTAGTAGTTCATACACTATGCAGTTTAGTGATTAACACCCCCGAAGTGGTAAGCTTCTCACCGGTAGATATTGGGGCCATTAATAGAGTCTCTGCTTTTATCACGACACAGTATTTACTTTAGCATTCATTGTATTGATATGAATTAAAATTAATTTTGACCGACAAAGCAGTTCACATCAAATCATCCGCCGCCAAAGAGAACGAAAGGTCTGCTGGTAAATTTACACGCAATTATTTAGTTGTTCTAGTATCTATTCCGCTAAAATATGTTTTAATTTTAAATGGATTTTACCGCAGCATTTAAGTTAACAATGTATTATTTACTCTAAGAGTTAATTTATTAAATTATATGAAATTTTAGCTCTGAAATTAGTTTTACCAGCGCGCTGCAGCGCCGACACTTCAGCTTTACGAGTGACCTCGAGTTGTACGTAGAAAATCGAAGTCCCCCGTTCTACACTGAGTTTAAAACGTATTCATTTAGAGTAGATTTCAGTCCTCGCTATACAAGTTCCCTATAAAACTAGATTTCATACCGTGGCAAGCACAGTTTTGTCCAACAATTAAACAGTTCAACAGTTCTTCTCCAAGTCTCTACTCCAGATCTACATTAGGCTAACCACCCAAGGGAATCGATTCTAGGAGGTATACTGTCTTTCTTTTCTCTTTTTTTCATACTAGTCTGTTGTGGCCGTTTGACACGAGGTAGATTTCTTCTATTTTGGTTTCTGACTGTCGCAGACGTGAGCCGCGAGGCAGTACTTTTATCTTTTTTTATATCCGTCACAATCCTGTTTGTCCACTATCTGTCGTACCCCTTTGCTTCTAAGATTATTAACGTTTAAACCAGAACGTCTCATTGTTACTCCTACCGTTTGCTACCGTGGGCTACTGTATCTTAAATGGTACCGTAGGCTATCGTTTGCTGTCGTAGACTACTGTATCTTAGTTGCTACTGTAGGTTATCGTTTGCTGCCGTAGACTACTGTATGTAAGCTACTACCATAGGCTACCGTTTGCTATCGTAACTTGCTTGCTAACATATTTTATCTGCTACCATTGCCTCCGAATTGCTACCATATCGTTTCCGTGTTTTGCTTGCTACCGTTTTGCTTCGCATTTTGCTTCGCATTTTGCTTTTCTATATATTTTGCTTCGCTTGGCTTGTAATACCTTACGCATTTAGTGTAATTAATTGGTTTTGTAAATAGTTGCCTGTAAATAAGCTGTTGCTTAATGATTTGAAACAATATATGGTTTAATGCTATAAGTATACTTGTTTTGTTTATTAATATTTTATGAGCGCGAATAGTTTTGGTAAGTAGGTAAAGCTATTTAGACCTCTGGAGACCGTCAATTTTACTGCAGTTACCCAGGACTTCAATTAGGTAGGAGGGAACCGTGACGACCGATTGGGAAAAACCGTCCCCAAAAGTATGAGACGCAAAAGTAGAGTGGTACAAATGCGACCGCTTTTGCGCCACTTTACTTCAGTCTGAGAGTTTTTGCCCTCTGCCTCTACCGCCCCAATTTGTACATACAGTGGTAAAAATATCCATTGCAAGAAATTGTTAATAATACTAGATTTTTCAAATACTGTGTAAATATCAATATCTTTTTCATTTGCTTTTTTTAGGTTAACGCAGACCGTAGAAGCATGTTAAATTTATGCATTTAGATAAAGTGGTTCTACGTTTCTATACGGTTACACGTTGCGGTACGTTCTACGTACGTTGCCTAATATAGCAGGATAATTACATACATATTTTGTATTCTAGAAGGCTGAGATTTTCACAAAGCATCTGAAATTTCTGTCATAACTGAAAACTAAATAATAAAGTCAGAAAATGGGAATAGATTATTATGGAATTTTATCTATACAAAAGAACAGCAATGAACTAGAAATACGTAAAGCGTAAATACTAATACTCAACACAAAATTAAGCAAAACTTTACTTTATTAAACTTTATTTATTAAAGGTATCGAAACTTGGCTCTCGAATTTAACCCGGAGCGGTTACAAGATGAGAATGTTGAACAAATATTTACATTGATATGTGAAGCCTACGACGTACTAAGCCATCCTCTTCGAAGAGCTGTTTTTGATCAATATGGAGAAGAAGGTTTAAAAAAAGGTGTTCCTGGACCTAAAGATTACATACAACCATATCACTTTCATGGAGATCCTATGCGTACCTACAAGTAAGTAAATTGACATCAAAATGAATTACTTTTGAATTTCTGTTCCTACATTTGCAGGAATTTTTTCGGTACAGCATCTCCATATGCTGACCTCCTAGATCACCTGCAAGATCCACCACCTTTATTTGAACTACCAGAGGGAAGAGGCATAAAGAAAAAGCAACCTCCGATTTATCACCCTTTATGCTTAACATTACACGAGGTTTTTTTCGGAGGTGTTAAAAAAATGAAAATACATCGCCTTCAATTTATAGGAGAGGAACAGATGCAAACTGAAGTACGAGAGAAAATTTTAAGCATCCCAATTAAACCTGGTATTAAACCCAATACTGAAATTATATGCCCTGAAGAAGGTGATCAGAATCCGACACAAATAGCAGGTTGAAGAAAAGCGTAGTCAATAATCAATTCATTTAACCAAAGGCATACTTTGTCTGTTTTAGCTGACATAATTTTTGTAACCGAAGACAGACCGCATGAATGTTTTACAAGAGAAGATAGCAATTTAGTGCTGCGTGCAGATATAACTTTACAAGATGCCTTGTTAGGTACCACAGTAACAGTTTATACAATAGATCATCGAACTCTAAGAGTACCTATTACAAACATAGTCTAGTATGTGTCCAACCCTAAAAAATTAATTTTATTAATTCATTGATTTATAGTCCTGGTTATGAAAAAATAGTAGAAAACGAAGGCATGCCAATATTAGAGAAACCTGAAGAGAAAGGAAACTTAATTATAAGATTTAAAATCCAGTTTCCAAAATATCTACCAAAATCTAGTAAAGAAGTTTTCCACAAAGCATTTTATTTAGCTAAAATTGGTGGAGGAATGCATCATGAATATGTAAATAAAATGGTCTTAGCCGACAAAATCTTGCGAGTCGATCCTGACGAACAGTTACCACCAATATAAATTTTCTAAACTTTTATATTTATATAAGTCATACATTTGTGTTTTTGTACTGTATTTACTTAATATAATTTACAATAAATTTTACATACTAAAAATTTGTCTTAGATATACAGATTTTCAGTGGAAAAAAACAGAGATTTTATATCATTGTGGCTGGTTTTAAAGTATAGGTACTGTATTATAGGTATTCTGTAACTCTATCGTTTTAATATTATTATTATATTTAATTTCACTTATGCTAAAAAAATTTAATTCAAAGGAAAGTTTAATATTAATTTAAATTAAATCTGGTGTGCTTGTCTGGCAGCAGAAATAGGCTGACGTTAAACATCTATTTAAAAAAATTTTTAGCTACTTATTTACAGTGCAAATTACTTGCATTTTTTTGTGTTCCTAACTGTAAGACTGTTTTAATTTGTTGTTTATTTTTGTGATTAGCAAAACTAATTTACATATAACTAAAGATTTAACAAATACAGGGTGATTATAGTCAGCTTTAAACTGATATAACTTTTTAACTATATTAAAGATAGAAACCTCAACTAAAAGATGTACTCTAGCAGAACAACTTTAGTTGATCAACTAAAATCGAACACATTTTTGATTCAAATGTTTGAAAGTAAATTTATTCAACTTTTAGTATTAAAATGCAGTCAAATGCTAAAAAAATTTAAAAAAATTATTGTAAACACTTCAAAACACTTGAGTCTGCGAAACAGTATAATTCAAGCAGAACGACAAAAGTTTGAATGGGCCAAACTTTTGTCGAATGAACCAAAGCTGATCAACTAAACTTGAAACATGGGTTCTCACGTTCGATTTTAGTTTATCAACTACAGTTGATGTACTAAAATCGAATCGTCAGAACCCGGCTTTACGATTTGGTTCAGAAGTATTGTTATTAGACACCGTTGTTTTTTTTAAGTTTTTTTTATGTTTATTAGATGATTACAACGTGCTGCCTGCTGTAGTCAATTTGGTAAAAGTTTATTTTTGTTATTATATGTAATGATTCGCTCAGTGGCGTAACTACAATTGGTATCGCACCCCCCGCACCGATATTGTCGGGCCCCTTTACGAAAATTCTAGTTTGGGGCCCCCAAAACATCCTAGAATGCTCAGCCCGTTTCGCGGTTGCGGGCCTCGCGGGCCCATAGTTACGCCACTGTTGTAACTAATGTAAATCTTTATTTTTATTAAATAAATGCATGCATGCATCAAACTAAACTTCTTTTTAACTCTTCATTCGCTCCTATAAAAGTGATATCAGTAAACTAAACGACTGTCTAAGCATAGGCGGTTCAACGAAAATTTAGCTAAATCTACCTGAAACTTTTTTTAATAAAGTTCTTGAAATCATGGAAAATCCTAGAATTTAGAAATTGTATTTTAGTAGACAACCTGTCCAGCCAACAGAATGGGATTTTATTACCGCGCTAACGCAAATGTTCAAAATGTTCATCATTTAGAATTACTATTAAAGTCAAAGTAGAGGTGGAAAACTGTAAACTGTTAGTCAGGGGATTTTGGCGCCCAACTATCATTTTATGTTCTACCAATAACAATTCACCATGCAATAGTATTGCTCTGTGATAATAACACTTGATCCAAATCATTCTATTTTATAAAGATATCATTCTAATTTAATTTGTAAATGACTGATTTTAGCATATCATCTCTTTTTGATTTTGCATTAAACAAAGTGTTTAAGATGTTTCTAGTTGTTTTAAAACTTACTTTATATTTATTTGTTTTGTTTAGAATTTTAACTATTTATTCTGATATGTCACCAAAGTATGGGATCGAAGCATATTTAATTGTATCGAATGAAGTTGGGGTATTCAAATAAGTTTAGTATTATAAGCATTAATATATGCAATTTGTTTAATAATTGTAATTTCTCTATTATAATTAATTTCACCTAAAGGGACCGTCAAAGCCCTATGTACCGAAATACGTATAAGATTAAAATAAATAAATAGTGTTGAAGTAAGAAAGTATTTTATTTATGACTTCAACGCTGTAAAAATATTAACTAGTGCTTCCTACATTTTGAAAATTATGTTTACGTTAATTCCAAATTATTTTCTAAACCATTTATCTTTGCTATTATTTGGGTGATTCCGCGAAATTGTCTATGTAATGCTGTACATAAAACAAGACAGCTTTCGCAGTTTGTGTTATTTAAATTATTTTCCGCGCGAAAAATATTCATAAAGAATTGTTATTTAGTTGGTTTCACTGCATCCCGAAGCACCAACTTTAAAATTTGACATCTGTCAACGAGAAGTTGAGAACACAGCGAGTTGTTGGTTTTTAGGTTATCTTTTATACTTTTCTGCAATAGTAAATTTTGAATGATTTAAAACCTGAAAACCAACAATAATATTAAAAAATATGGACGAAGACGACGCCGGAATTTTCGATGATGTAGAAGTCGTTTATTTAGACGAATTAGAAGGTGAGGACATGGGTGAACTAAATGATGAAGATGAGGAAAATCGCGAAGAACTACCGCAAGAAGACGTTGTAGACCTGGCCAAACTAACATTTTCTAAACACACCCGGTCGGTGTTTAACGGAACACTAAGTAAAAATGGGCTACTGGCTGCAACAGGTAGTGAAGATGACATGGCTTATGTGTGGTCCACCGAAACTTCGGAAGTACTGCTAGAATGCACAGGTCACAAGGATTCAGTAACAGAAGTGGCTTTTAACTTTGATGATCAGTACATAGCTACTGGAGACATGGGCGGTTTAATTCAAGTTTGGAGTTTAAAAGATAAAAAGTTGTTATGGTGTTATGAAGGAGACGATATGGAATGGTTACTTTGGCATCACATGGCAAATGTCCTTTTTGCCGGTAGTCACTCGGGTGACATATATGTGTGGCAGATACCTCAGGGAAATTGTAAAGTTCTGCCATCGCAAGGTGCTTCTTCCACATGTGCGAATATTCTACCAGATGGAAAACGAATGCTTGTAGGGTACAGTGATGGCCAAGTGCGGTTGTGGGATATAAAAGCTGCAACGATTATATGGCAGTTATCGGAAAACATATCGGAAAATGGAATAACATCGCTTGATGTTACAGAGGATTCCAGTTTATTTATTGTGGCCCCTTCAGCCCAAGTGTTCAAAGTTGTTGATGGACGACAAACAGGAACTTTATTGGCAGCTAATGAACAGGATATTGAAGTGATTGCTATCAATAACGAATCAGGGCTGGTAGCCACAGGTGCTCTTTCTGGAAAATTTTGTGTATGGGATCTGAAAAAGAATGCTTTGAGGCATGAAGCAAAATTGGAAGCTTCAATTACCGTTTTAAAATGGGGACCACAAGAAAGGTTATTTGTGGGGGCCACCGATGGATGTGTATATGTCTGTAATGCAAGATCGGCTACACTAATTGAAATTCTCACTGGGCACCAAGCTGATATTTTAAGTTTGTCGTTAACAAAGAATGGCTCTACTGTTCTTAGCACTTCTGATGATGGAACTGCCAAGTTATTCTCTGTTAAGACTGAGTAAATTTTACACTGTTTGTATTGATAGTTTTTCATAATGAAATCTTTTAATATTGCATTTTTCTAAAATATACACATTTCTACAAATTTTAACTGTTAAAAGTTTCTGTTTCTAAGAATTTTGATGTTTTTGAGGTATATAATATGCTTACAAATGTGCAAATTATTTTTAATGAAATATGATTAGGTAATATGTATCTATCTATTTGTGAAATAGTAGAAGTAGTGAAATGTATATTGTAAATTTAATATATTAATCTAACTCTGAATTTATTTATTGTGGACTTTATATTTACAACCAATAATAGAGTTTTAATAAGTTCTAGCTTCACTTTGTTAAATTTCATATTCATATAAGTAAAATAAACAGCAGGTATTTATTTATTTATCTTAAATAAATAGATATGTGTTTATATTATTATTTTACTTATAATTGTAAAAAAAACAGTTATTTTCGAATTTTATTAATAATATTTATTTACTATGCAGAAATAGACTAGTAATTGAATTTTAGGTGATGATAAACTAATACAAATATACTTTCTTGATAAACAGAGCTTGCCACAAATGAGTTTGACAGGAAGAGTGCAAAATGCAAACCAAAATATTTTTTCGATAAACGACTTTTTTTATATGTATTTCATTAACAAGGTGTATTTAAATTGTCTGCCACAAAGTTCTTATGAACATGAGTTCTAAAATATAGGCCATTCTATCACTGTTTTGCTGATAACTAAATTATGCCGCAGTTTTTGTGTGCCACGTCAAATTGTTAAATTCGTTATTGACTTTGCAGATGTGAAACCATTTTTCCAATTTAATGTTTCTGAGAAAATAACTTACAACAAATTGTTTTTAAGAATTCTGTTTTTTTTTAAATGTAGGTTTTAAAATTTGATAAATTTTTTAAAATACCAATTATTTAAAAAATAACTAGAAATTTTATATATTTTGAAAATTATAATAAAATTTGAAAATTTTTTAAAGTTAAGTTTCTTAGAAATTTTATAATTTGAAAATTTTAAAACATTTCTGAAAAAGTTCTGAAAATAAGAAATACTGATCATTTTCAAAATTTTTGAAAAATTTTCAAAAATTTTGGAAATTAAAAATTCTTTGTTGTAATAATTCTTAACTGTAAAAAGTATTTATTCATTAAAATCTAAAATAGAGTTCACAATTGGGTGATAGTTGTTTCTTTTGACTATTAACCAAAAGGAAACCTCTCAGAGGTGTTTTCTCAATGGAATATTGTTCCAATTGTCATTCAACATGTTCATACTAATTTTGAAACCGAAATTAGTAATATTTAGAAAAAATAAAAATCAACGGTGGGAGTGGGTGAGGGGATGGAGATCGCGCTTCCGCAGATTAGGTATTCGACATACGTAGAATGCTAATCTAAGCTTCCTGTATTGAATTATCCCCCTTTTTTGGGGAACCCATCTCGCTACTTTGCAATTTCTTTCCGTCTTGGCTGTAAAGTGAACACAGGCACCATGACGAAAACTAGGTTTTCGGATTACTCGAACCCTAAAACGTGCATGTTCGTAAAAATCTCAACTTACGAAATTTTGACGATAAAATAACATGGTTAATTTTTTTTATTTTACGAAAAAAATGTATACTAGAAATACAAAACTGAACTTTTCTATAATTTAGAAATTGTTACACATACTTTCTATAAGAATTTTTGTATCAGCGTAAGCAACTATGGCAATACATTTCTTGTCTAAGCTAAAGGTCACCTGCATGTCGTATTGTATTTACAAACCGACTTGTGGAGAAATATTATTTTTAATTTTTTTAAAGAAAGATTGCATTTACCCCTCTAAATATTGTTGCACTTAAAACACAATTGTGAATCTTATTCTACTATCACTCCTGAGCGATGTAACTAAAACAGAAATGTTTTATCGTCTCAGTTGTAATCGGTAAAAGAGTATGAATTTTTGATTTCCAAGAATCGATAAATGTCACAAAGAAATTAGACAATTGGGACACCATCCAATTTGTACCTCATCACTATCGCTACGAAAATACAATTAGAAAATAAGACTATGTCATTTTTTGGCAATAGTTTTCTGAAAATTTTTTAAATTTTCAAATATTTTTCATTTTGTAGGACTTAATCGTAAAAAAATTTCTTACATACTAACATTGTGTTCTCTCATGGCTATTGTAATTTCAAATTTTTATCCCGATCTGTTAACTCGGTCTTCAGTAATAAAGCGTTAAAGACAAAACTTAAAAAAAAAACACGTTATAGCCGCCATTTTGAAGCTAACAGATTCGGGAAAGAAGCATTGAATCCGCACGTCAGATTCCGTTTACAAATTCAGAAAATTCAATTACTGAAAAAAGTCTACTTCCGGTTTCGAATTTTTTAAAAGTTTATTTTTCAGATGAATTACATACATTTAAAATACTGTTTTTCTTTGATTCGGTTAAACTTCATTTTTTTATTTTCAGCGCAAGTTTTATATAACAAATTGCTTGTAATTAAAAGAAACGGTTGATGTGAAATATCGCACAGAAAAACACATAAAAGAAACGATTGTGTTAATAAGTTTTACCATTTTATTAAAATTTTTGATAAAATTCCTAAAGAATTTGAATATTGTTTAATGAATTGTCATATATAGTCGTTAATTTTTGTTATGAGCAAGTTGTTATAATACAATTGCACTGAAAAAATAGTATTTTATAAACTAAAAGTAAAGAGACTCATTTTTTAATCCCCTGTATAAGGTACTTAAAAATTGCGTATGTCGATTACCTTTTGCAACAAAGCATAATAAAAACATTACTCATTTGTTATCGTATTTCTTATAACGCTGTATAAGCGATGGTTGTACCAGCTCTACTTACATCGCCTGATTTTAGACACGATTTAGTAATATAATTCGTTCCATCATACACCTATAGATATCCGCGTAACTACGAACAAGTAATTCTTTATTACTTTGTTATAATATTTTGGAAGTAATTTGGCGTCCAAATATTTCGCGGATGACTAATCAATAAATGATAACAAATTTTAATTTTTCCAAACATTTTGATTATACGAACAATAATTTAATTTTTAAGTTTCTAACCGGGTGGGCCCAGTGGGTTGGTCAATATTTTGCAAAAAAATCGATTTTTTGAGTTTCTGGAAAAATAAGTTTTTTTTTAAAATAAAATTGAAGAAAAAGCCAACAACTTAAAGGGAGACTAGCTGTTGCAAATATTAAATAATCTAAAAATTTAAATTACATTTTGATTATATAGTATCAATGATGCGCAATATAAATTAAATAAAAATGTTTTATCGTCCCCGCTTTATTAAATCAAACAAACGCTAATATAATATCCACTTCTCAAAAATTCGCAGAAAGCACCAAAGGGAAATTACATGATTCGAACCAAAACAAAATTGTGCCCCATCTCCAGCTCTATGAGCCTACAAAGTTTAAACAAAACCGTAAACTCTGTTTTTGACAAAAATTTCTAAAATCTTGAAAATCTCTTTACTTTACAGTTTTGATGTTTTCAAAAGTTATGCATTATAACATTATGTACCTCTATTATAACAACCAAAGTTCATGCCGTTAGCCGTTTGGGTAACTCAGTTTTGAGTAATAAGGAGTTAAAGTCTAAATTTTCAAAAAATCTTAACTGTTGCAATTTTGAAGCTAGAAAGTTCATAAAAAATTGTGGATTAGTTTGGTATTTATTCGCATTTCTAAAATTCAGTTTCTACAGAAAATGTAAATAGTACTGAAAAACATGTCTAACTTCCATTGCAGGTTTCAAATCTTTTCCAAAAGCTTATTTTGTCGGTGTATTTTTGTATATTACGAGGTACCATTCGCCCACCTACAGAAATGCACATTTTTTAAAGACCACTTTTTTGTTCCTGGAAATCCAATCAATGTATTTCCGTCAAGTTCTCGAAACTTTTCATTAAATCATAATTTCCTATACTAGATGTATAAGAAAATGAAAATTGGTAATACAACTCAATAATATATGCGTTTAATCTATAACAGAACTTTGATCTATTGACACTTACATGGTATTTGGATATTTTGTCTGTGTTTATTTATAAATTATCATTTGATAAGCAGGTCATAATATTGTTCTGCAAATTTTTAACTGATAGTGAGAAGATTTCCATGTTGTAGCTCTTTCTCAGTTATCATATTACAAACTATGGAATGTTACACTAAAGTTGTTTTCTAATTGTCATATATACAAACTCAAATATTTAAAGGAAAATTGTTAATATAATAATTTTATTATAATTTAAAAAATTTTAGTCGTTTTAAGATATATCATAATAATATGATACTTTTTTTACTAGACTAGCGAGTAACCGATTATTTTTGATACGTGTTATTATTATGTATTCGTAAATCTGAAATCATCAGGAGAGCATTAAGAGGGGAGTAGGACGTAGATATGAAGCTACAGGTAAAATTGATAACGTGGGTGGCCCTTTAAAGCTGGTATCTCTGAAATATATGATATGTAATTAAAAATTCTTATTAAAAAACACAAAAATTAAGAAACCTCAATATTAGCGATTAAAATAGAAAAAAAAATATTAAGACAACAAAATGTAATAATAATAACAAAATTTTGTTTTTATGCACCAATAAAAAGCTTATTACACTGAAAAGACACCATAATGGCATCTTTTCTTAAGTAATACAATAAGAGCTTTGGAATTGCCGGTTATAACGAGATATAAAAAAAAACTAATTAAGGGAGGAGATTAAAACAAAACCATATGGCTCAGATTTATACTCAATTTGTATTATCTGTCATCAATTTCAGAATAATAGCATTTAAGCGCAATCAAAAACACGCAATTATTATTTCAAAATTCCTCTTGGTTAATTATTTTTTAAACGCTCTGTATTACAAAAGCTTGTTGTATGTGAACAAAGAGTGTTTTCTGTCAAACTGACAATATACCATGTAGATTCATCAGTATACTGTGTATTAGTGTATTTTAATTGGTTATAATAATAATTAATAAAACAATTACATATAATACCACCACTGGTATTGATTTTTACAGAAATCTTAGCTGTCGAGATCATCATTGCATGTTGCGGCAAAAATCTGTTCGAGTGCGTAGCACGAGTGTCGATTGTTTTACAGCAACACGGATATGTGCAAAAGTTTCAAAACAATTATACCAACTAGTTGTATTTTATATAAAAAAAATTGTTTAAAATTATCAGAATGCTATAACGGGTAAAAAAATAAATTGGAGTAAATTAATCAGTGTGTTTAATGTAAACTGGGACACACTGTATAAAATACATTAAGTGTAGGAAAAAACAAATTCAGTAGCTAGCTCATAATTTTATTGTAAAATTAATAAATCAATATAACAAACTGTATTATCAGAAAGCAAACATTTTGACAAATACAGCAATTACACCAAATGCAGTTTCTATTTGTAAGTAAAGTGCCAAGCTAAAAAACATAGAACTTTTATTTAAAAAAATGTTTTCCGCGAACCAATGCGTTGTCTATCTTCCAGTTGAAACTTTAGAAATGAGCGACATTAAGTACCATCCTGTTATTCTCGTCACCTTATTATTGAATTATTAGAGTAATTCTGGGCAGGATGTGGAGGGACGGATGGCGAATTTAAAACTTCTAGCCGCTGCAACTGATAACGTAAAGCCGCTCACCCATTCAACAAAAACCGCCTTAACACTAGAAGTGGGGAGAAACCGGTGCTTCGTGGTGCTGCTCAGTTCGAAGCCGGAAGTTTGTGGCGCGAACGCTAAAAATCTACGTTTCAATAAACTCCACACGTGCTGCGCCGGTATGACAATTGTGTGATTTATTCTGAAACTGGTGAATTTCTAATAATTTTAAAAATGACGAAAAAGAATGATAGCGACACATCGTCTTCGAACTCCTCGCCTGGGGTAAAAATGAAGAAAGAATTGTCCATGATCGATGGGGTTGCTATCATTGTTGGTATTATAATTGGAGCCGGAATTTTTGTGTCCCCAAAGGGTGTTTTGCGATATTCAGGATCTATTGGACAAGCCCTGATCGTATGGATTTTATCGGGATTGTTGTCAATGATCGGGGCATTATGTTATGCAGAACTGGGTACGTATAGAAAGACCGCGTGAACTTGCGTCATGCTTTGCTTCAACCCAAGGAGAACCATCTGTTGCTCCATGGTCCTTGAATTCGTGTGAATGTTTTTGCACAAACGAGGGCTGTTTCAAAATTTACAAAGGAACCGGTTTTATCGATTTTGGCGTTATGTACTTTGACTACTTTTTGACTGCTTCAGTAAGAAATGACCTAAATAGTGGAAAGAAATGTAACTGGTCTTTGATCTGTTGCATCTATCGCTTATTAAAATGCGATGCACTAAATGGTTCAGTTACACAATCGATATTTCGTTCTGGATATGACGATATGTATGGTTGTTGCAAATGTAGGTGTATTTATTAAACCTGATAAGGGAACAATGTGGCTGTGACAATATGAATCAAATGCCCCATTCATTAGGCTTCTTAAATTTTGTCAGTTTGTCGCCTTAATAACATTCAGTGCCAAAAATATATTTTATATCCTATCCCGAAGAACGCAGACAAGATATTGTTTATTGATTCAAAATATAAAACTAATTTTAAACATGAGAAGACTTTAAATACAAAAAAAATAAATTATAAAACGTTAACAGAAGTCGTGTTTTTTAAATCACTTTTTGTACTCTACAAAGTAAGTAATTTAAAACAAAAGATATGGATATCGCTCAAAATGCTTACGCGAGACTTTGCGTATCAGTGTTTATTTCACAACCTACAAATATTAGGTTGACCTCTATCCACAACACCCGAAATATGGTCAATAAATGATGAGGTCGGTCCGTTAAGAAATAGTCGAGGATGCTGTCTACACATTTAAAAATTTATTCTCAGATTCTTATTCTACGGATACTAATAAGCCGATTGGCTTTTAACAGCCTTGTTTACTTTCACTATACCGGCCAAAATTCACCAGCCTTATAACTTCTTTATTTGAAGAGATGCGGCTTTTAAGGTTTATTACTAAATATTTTAAGCTTTCGACATTTAATTCATATTAGCAATAAAATGTTTAAAATGCATTGCAGTTTTCAAATTACGTCAGTCTAAAATTTTTTTTGTTTGAAAGAAAAACGAAATAATTTAAAAACAAAATTGCAAAATGGCATAATTTAAACATTTTATTGGTGATTTGGATTAAGCGTTGGACGCTTAAAATATTGTGTTACAACCTTTAATCGTATAACTTGGAATAAAAAAGTCATAAAGTTGAGGAGTTTTGGCGGAGACATCCTGTATAGAATACGAGAATTGAAACTTATCATAGACAGCCACGCCACCTGCAGTGTTGTTGCCAGGGTTGCTTGCGGCGCAGGCGCAGCCATTGTTGCTAAAAGCATCCAGGGTTCATAAACAGTAGCATTTCAGTCTGTACACAATAAAAAACCATGAACAACATTAAATGCAAAAGTATTAAAATAAAAAAAAGTAAAAGTATGATCCTTCTGGGGATTGAACACAAGACCACCTACACTGGCTACACTAAACCCGCATTCTCATCCATTGCGTCACCGTATCTGTTACCCGGGGGCGCTTAAATGCGAGATATAATTTGCTCAATGTTGCAGTCTTATGAATTAATGTCTGCAATGGTACGTTTCAATCCTTGCATGTAGGACCGGGCACACTTTGGGCAGGGCTTTTTAAATATTAATATAGGGCTTTTGAGAAATAGGCTCAGATTCGTGTTCTACGAAACAGCCTGTCACTTGTTTTTCAAAAGGTTCAGCTTTGAAGTAGATGTGGTTTGAAATTTTAAGGAAACAATATCACGTTATCTTTTTCAAAATTATTAAACATTACAGCAAAGACATTTTCTCTGATACTGTTGAATACTGCTTCTAAAAATTACCGTAATTACTGTAAAACCAGAAAACTCGTGACAGCTCTGCTAATTTAAGTGTAATAACTCATCGTGCTCGCTTAGACTGAAAACGTCTATAAAAATACAAGTGGAGTTTGCTGCAGCAAATTAATTTTTACTACAAAAATTTTATTTCGGCTACAAATAGTTGATTTTTGCTACAAAAAAATTATTTTTGCTACAACAAATTGATTTTTGCTATAACGAATTGATTTTTGCTAAAGAAGATTATTTTCTCTACAAAAAATTTATTTTTGGTACAAAAACTTGATTTTTGTTACATAAAATAGCTTGTTATTAAAGACCAGCAATACAATTCTTCGACAAAAAACAAACAATTGATTTTACGTCACTGATATGATGCGATGATGAGCAGTGCAGTATAGGTACTAGTTTAAGCGTCAGTTTTCACTCTACTGATTAAAGCCAAAAATTCGTGGGGATTTTCGGGCCAAAAATAAATAAAACGTAAAATCTTACATGGAAATGTGGTTTACGGCCGTAAGTTGGACGTGTTTTTTCGGTAGTACTTTTTCAGAAATTGAATTTCGTGTAAATCGGAAACGGAATCTGATAGAAAATCTTGGCTCAAATCTAACGTTTCTTTTACCAAAAACTACAGCCGCTACGATTATGAAAATATTGACTTTAATGTTTTATTACTCAAAAATAAGATGACAGACCGAAATCAAATTTAGTATCGCAGTACAGCCCTATACAGCCCTAGACACAATATCGAGAATGGACGAGAAATTTCGAAAAAATCAAAACAGCGAAGTGATTAAAAAAATATTGCCCAAAAACTGGCCCAATTTTTTTAATTCTTTAGGCTTATAGAGCTTAGGATTACCTACAATTTGTTTTTTTTCATTACAGGTACCATGATACCCAAATCAGGAGGTGATTATGCATACATCATGGAGGCCTTTGGACCACTGCCAGCATTCTTATATCTTTGGGTGGCCCTCTTCATCTTAGTTCCAACAGGGAATGCTATAACAGCAATCACTTTTGCTCAATATATTTTGCAACCCATGTGGCCTACTTGTGATCCCCCATATGAGGCTATCCGACTTCTTGCAGCTGTCACCACGTGCCTTTTGACAGTCATCAATTGTTACAACGTAAAATGGGTAACCAGGGTTCAGGATATTTTTACAGCTACCAAAATGTTTGCCTTGGGCATTATTGTTGTTGCTGGAATTTGGCATCTAAGTGCTGGTAATGTGAAAAATTTGGAACAACCCATGGCCGGTACTCAAACTGAGCCTGGATATATTGCACTGGCATTTTATTCGGGCTTGTTTTCATATTCTGGTTGGAACTATCTAAATTTTGTTACTGAAGAGCTTAAGGAGCCTTACAGGTAAGTCAGGTTTAAGTAAAAATTATTAAGATTTCTAAAGCTGAAATTACAACTTAAAACTTGTTGTTTTACAGGAATCTTCCGAGGGCCATTTGCATTTCGATGCCTTTGGTGACAAGCGTTTATGTTGTAACAAACATTGCCTACTTCGTCGTGCTAAACCGCGACGAAATTCTGGCATCGCATGCAGTTGCAGTTACATTTGCTGACAAAATGTTGGGGTCATTCTCTTTTGTAATGCCTTTCTTTGTGGCATGTTCAACCTTTGGGTCGCTTAATGGAGCTATTTTTGCTTCATCTCGTCTCTTTTTTGTTGGGGCACGTCAAGGACACTTACCCAGGGCAATTGCTTTGATTGATGTAAAAAGACTGACACCTGTGCCTTCCCTGATATTTATGGTAAGTAATATTATTATTACAACTAAGTAACTTAAACCACATGTATTAAGTCACACTAGAATTATTATAGTTGCCAAAACAAATAAGGTGAATGTACTTATTAAACAGTTGAGGGTCAAAATAAATTTTAAATTGTTCCCTCAGTTAAATGGTAAGAGATTTAAAATGTCACATGTTTAAATATCCTTAAATCCCTTTGTGCTTGTATTAATAACCAATTACAACATTGCAGTGCATTATCACGCTGTCTCTGGTCGTCATAGAAGATGTCTACGTTCTCATCAACTACGTTTCTTTTGTTGAAGCACTCTTCACAACAATAAGTGTCACTGGGCTTTTGTGGATGCGTCATAAAATGCCAGACGCTGAAAGGCCAATTAAGGTGCATCTAGCACTACCTGTGATATTCCTGTGCATTTGTGCCTTTTTAGTCACATTTCCTTGCTATGTGAGCCCATGGGAAGTTAGTGTGGGATTAGGTTTTGTACTGTGTGGCATTCCTGTATATTTACTTACCATAGCTTGGCGTACAAAGCCAGAATGGCTAAATAGAGCATTTAATTCGTTCAATTCGTCTTGTGCTAAGTTGTTTGTATGTGTTCCTGAATATCAGGAAATGCATTATTCATAGTTAACACGAAATAAAATGGTTGTGTATGAATTGTGACCTAATTGCTATTAAGGACTGTTTAGATTTGCATAACGCAGGGAATATGTTTTGAGCTTTTGAGACTTGTGTTCGAAATTGTAAATATGTAGGTAATTGTTTATGTAGAGGCGAATAGATAAAAACAGGGTAAATTTGTAAAGTATGTTTAAAAGAAGGGAGGAAAAATTGACAAAAGAAAAATAAATACCTATCTAAAATGTATCGCATATAACTTTAAAGGAATCTCATTCTACTTTCTAGTCAATAACTAATTACTCTGTAATTTTTGAACAAAATTTTTAAAGTAAATACATCGTGATTGCCATTAGACCTATAGATAATAAAACACCAAAAGTTTTACCAAATGCTCAATTAATATCGTCGCAAATTATACAGAGTGATTGATTTTATAAGTGATTGATAAAAATACATTCAATTCACAATAAGGTGGCACATTAAAAAAAATTGAAATAAACGCACAGCAGGTAACGATTCATTTATTGTATTCACTTATTTAGTATCCTATACAGCAACAGTTCTTTAACTTTGGTAGCCTGAGGACTCCCTTAATGTTAAATTAAAAATTGCCTCTTTATTTCAAAATAATCCTATAACCATAATGTACGTATGGTGGGACAAAATATTCCCTGTTTTGGGCGTAAATTCTTTTGTAAACTTATTTCTGAATACAGAGTCGTTCAAAAGAAGAGAATAATGTTTCTGGTTGCATAAATATTAGCTTTACAGACAAGTAATCTATATGATAGTTTTTTATTACATTTTTGTGTAGGTTTTCGCATACTTAAGATTTTTTTTGATTAGTGCTGACGCGATCATCATTTTTTTATAAATAGCATCATAGCTATTTTATGCTTCATTCTATAGAGATTTTTTTCCCTTTTTAAAGGTGTAAAACTTGTATGCCCTTACATAACATAATTTTTAAGAAAAACTTATATTAATAGGCCCTGAAGGCAAACATCAGCCTGCCACAACGGCGGTACTGTGCTTTGAAATTTATTGGTGACAATCAAAAACAACCGAAAGAACAAAATGCCTGTCGCCATATCCAACCATAATTAATATTTCAATTCGTTTTTACTTAAATGCACCATGGAAATGAGATTATTTACATTTTTTAATTTTATAATAAAGTTGTACTAATAGACTTTGTTGGCAGCACTAGATCTTGATTTTGATCTTTTGTTTGTTTTTGATTGTTAAGAGATAACAAATTAATTTCAAAGCACACTACCGCAATTGTAATAGGCTTTTGTTTGAATTCAGGGTCTGCTAATACGAAAGAAGTTGTTCGCGTTTTCTTGAAAATTTTAATAGGTAAGGATAAAAAATTATACTATATATATATAATAAAATTCTCTATCAAATGAACGCATAAAATAGCTACAGCATTAGTCAAAAATTTTTAAAAGTATGCAGAAAGATGGATATTAATATAATAAAAAACTTTTACACAAAGCAGTTCTGTTAAACCAATATTTACGCCACCAGAATCATTATTTAATACTTTTGAACGACCCTGTATATAGTTATACTATAACAGCAACATACTTTTGGAAGTAATGAATACATTATTTTGTTAAAGAAATTTGAATATTTTTGTATTTCAGTGGTGTATTTAGGTAATTTTTATTTTTTTCCGGGACTCTTGGCAGTAGCTCTGCAGATGTTGGTTGCTGTTTCTTTGTTTTAATGTCAATAGTTTTATATATTAATTATTGTATTATACAGTAACTTTAAATGAACTTAACAGCAGGTTTTTTAAAATTTTTTTTTGTTGTTTAAAATAGGTTGGCTATATAAAATCAATTACCCTGTATACATACATTGAACGTATTTAGCTGCATAATTTCAGCTGAAAATAATTATAAGTATGCCTGTTTATTGCAGTATTAAGACTTTTTCCTTGAACGACTCGCTAGTAATTTATTTATCATTTTTATTTATACCTACTCTTAGCTGGTAACAATTTCTGTGTTCTGCATTAAAAGTTTCATTTTTCAATCACCTTTTGTATATATGATTTTCAATTTATTCACATTCATGTTTGTTTTGATTACATCGTAACACTAACGTAGATAGAATGAAGTAAAGGAAAACTGAAACTGCAAATAGTTTTACATAATTTGAAAGCTTGTTTTATTTTTATTTACAGTTTTTTCTATACCTTGCTAATGTAATGTATAGTTGGTGTAGAATTAATGTTTTAACTCGATACTGGAAAACAATGGGTTTTAAATTTATCTTCAGCATATTTACTACTAGAGTAGTTAGGGTAAACTACAATAATCCGCCAGAAACATTAATTTTGACCCAATAATTTATTAGGGGTAATTAATAATAAGTTTTTGCATTTTATAATTTGAAAAATTGGTTTGAATTATTTATGTATTTTATGAATATAAGTTTAAAAAATTTCATTTGAATTATAACATTGTATAATCGATTATAAATGTATTTTTTACTTATTTTCCTTCCCCTTCCATTTTACCATAACACGTGTCGTTTCATAAACTACTTTTAATGCAAATTCAGTAGAAAAAAATAAGTCTTGAAAACAAAAACGTCAGAAATATAAAATTCTATTTCTAAGAAGATATCTTACAACACAAATATTTATCCAAACACTTACTTATAACAAAACTTTTTACACTATAATGTATGCGAAAGAACCTGTTTTCGAATCTGCTTTTCATTGTTGTTCCATAAACTATAAAAACACACTTTCCATCTTTCAAAAAAGCTGCTATAAGTAATAACTAATAGCTTATAAAAAACATCACATGTAATAACGACTGCAGAACTCTGACATTCGACTACAGGCCTCTTCAATTAAGTCTGAAGGTATTGTTATCACTAGCCGCATGAAGCCTGGGATTCCAAAACACTGAAAAAGATATTTTACATTTAATAAAATGAAAATAATGGAGAGTTTGTGGAAGTAGCCCAAGTAAAAATCTAAAATAATTTTAAATTTAAGAAACAATTAATGTTTTCATAAAATCGATGTTTGAAAGCGCAGAAACATACGGGGTAACTAAAACATAGGTATGAGATGCATTTTCAGGATGGATTCAAAATCTAAAAAAAATTATTTGTAAAAAGTTCGTATAAATATAGATCTGCAAACACTTTTTTACGGAGTTACAGCCTTCTTAAGGTGAAACGATTTAATAACTTTTTTCGATACCTTCACAGTATTTGCACTAAAGTTTTAAAATTGTATATCTAAGCATTACTTATTTAGCTTAATATTTTTACTAATTTTTGTTTGAATAAGTGCAATAGCGATGTCATGAAAGAAATAAGTGGTGATAATATTGACATTTATAATATCAATACTATGGATAATATATCAAAATTATTGATAAAAGTGTCGGTATTATTGTTAATATAGAGATATAATCGTTGTTATCATACTACTGATACTATCGATATAATCAGCATTATTGATATTCGATATTAAATTAACAATATCGCCCAGCGCTACTCCTGTTCTATTTAATTTTTATAAAAAAATTTTAAAATAAAATAAGGACTTGCACTCCATATTGAATGTGCTTTTTATAACACAAATTAATGCATTGAGATAATAAATAATAGAGGTTCCATTCACAACAATTAATAAAACAAAATTGAGCATTCATATCTAATCAATATTCAAGAACTTCTGTATGCAGAAATTGATAAAGGTGAAAGCTGTTAATGTTGTGTCATAGTTAGTTATTTAAACATGTGATATTATGCATAATCATTTAACTAATGTTTCTATACACAGAGTCTTCCAAATTTTATGCATAAAGAACTAAATTTTGTAGATGTCATTAGATTACCACCAAGTTGTGTGAATCGTTTTTTGCATAATTTTTTTAGGTATTAAATCACAAAAAGGGCACTTTACCTACAAAAATTTTTAGTTTTTGCTGTGATAGCAGCGCCCTCTAAGTTCCAATAGAGGTTAAACGTACTCATAATTAGTTGTAGATCAAGCAGGGCTAGATTGCAAAATACGGTGTTGATATTTAACATTTTTTGCCCATGCAAACTTTTGTGTGAATTTGAGAAGACCCTTTGTATAATATTCCTGTAATGGCTCTCATATTGCATGAAAGAATCACCAAGGTGGTTCCTCTTGTTGTAATTGACAATTCTAATTGTTATAAAATAATTCGTAGTGCTAACTACATATACTTATGACGATTTGATAGTAAAAATAGAAATAGAAAAACTTATTAGTTCTTGTAACAATTTTTATATGCCTAAATGTAAATTTAAAAAGAAAATAAATTAAATAAATAACTTTTGTTCATTAAGATATCTTACCTCTCCAGGCAAACAAAACACAGATTCCTCCTCCATCAACCTTTGCATGAAATCCAGTCCGCTGTGGAATTGTGGAAAATGTTCCAATTCGATTTTAACCATCATATACATGGTACCATCGGGCATATAGGCTGTTAAGCCTTGAACACTCTTCAGCGCATCAAATGTAAGCTTCGCGTTATCGTACAAGGTAGTGATCAACTCATCATAGAAGCTTTGAGGAGTCAACTTAAGAATAGCTGGCAAAGCCCCTTGAGCAATACTATTGCTTCCAATAGTTTTCTGACTTAAACTGGCCAAACCCTTCCTAATGTCGGGTTCAAAAGCGTCAACGGGATCATGGACTACGATCCATCCCATCCTCCAACCTGGCACCAAGAACCTCTTTGCCAAGCCACCACAAATCAAAATTGGCACTCCCGAGTCGATGGCTGCAGCAGATACGAAACGGGTGCCGGGAAAAATCAGACGCTCGTAAATTTCATCAGCGATAACGGGGACTTTATACCTGAAGGCAACATCTAGGATATCCTTCAGGTGGTCTTCATCGAAAACTGACCCGCAAGGGTTAGAGGGATTGTTGATGACTATTGCAGCAGTATTGTCATCAATTTGACTTTCCAAGTGGGGCAAGTCGACGGTCCACCCATGGTCCGGAATGAGATTGTAGGTTCTTACTTCAACCCCGAGGCTTTCGGCCAAAGTTCTGTAAATGGGAAATCCCGGTTTTGGAATGACGATGTTATGCCCCTTGGTGGGATCAGCTAAGACCGTAATGCATAGGTCTAAAGAGGAAGAGCATCCACTGCATAGGATGACGTCTTTGGCGTCGAAATTTACGCCGTCGAAGGAAAGGTAATTGGCGACTGCCGTACGGGCATTGTCGGTGCCCACACAAGGGCCGTAGCCATTACAAGCACCTCCCTGGACTGCATCGAGGACTGCTTGAACTGTTTCTGAAGATGGCTTTAAGTTGCCGTAAACTGTAGGGTCACCTATATTACGGAACAAACGAAAATGTTAATTCCAAGAACGTTCGGAATTTTTTAAGAATATTTAATTAATTAATGCAAATAGCTAACACGCGGCGGCTGTAGTAAGAATCATGCAAAGTTTCTTCCTTAGCGACCGACTTGTTTTGTATAATAAAGTTTTTCTGGTAGCGGTATATTTGCATTGCTAAAATCACCTGATGTGTTACGGCGCTTGCGAAATCTTAGATCAGCTATCGATAACAGGTATAGATGAATGAATATATTTCTACATTATTTGACTTATTACCTTGTAATGAGCTAAGAAGTACAATCAAAAGCAGCAACATTTATACTGAAACTTGATATTATACATTTTTTAATTTTGAATTTTAGTTTTGAACCGTTACAAAAGTATCAGAAATTTAACGCAGAAGTTGCTTAAATTTTTATACAAACAGTATTCCAAGTACACAGGCTGATTCAGAAGTACGTTCTATAAAATTAACCGCTGACTGCTGGAATCAAAATAGGTCGATTTAACTCATGCTTTTGCATCAAAAAGTGCATCCCCGCAGAGCTACAGCTCTTCAGAGTAGCAAAAAAATAATTTTATTTGTTTTAATATTATTCCTAGGCAATTAACAATATCATACTTGTTATTTCTGCCATTCATTTAGTGGCATAATTTATTGTTTTAGTAAGTTTTAAAATTTTTAGATAAGCCTATTTTGGTTGCACCAATACACGGTTAAATTTATGACATGTATTTCTGAATTACCATGTATGAATGAATATTTTCAAATTTAATCGATTACCTTTTAATTGGCAATACTTTTAAGTAGCGTTGCGAAGATTCTTATACAGATTGTCAGAAAAGATAGGCAGCTTATAGGTGCCGCAACGAATGAACATAATGGACGTATTCTTGTATACATGGCTACTCATTTTAAATTCAAAAGTATCCATGTATACATGAATCCCCACTTGGTCCTCCAATTATACTCCTTCCTTGTCGCACACGTTAGTTGCCTATATTTCCAGTAAAACAGTAACAAAATTGTGACAAAATAGTAGCAACCTGTGATTTTATTATTAGGTAAAGTGGTTGTTCATAAAATAAAATAGTGATTATTCAAAACGCATGTCTTTGTTTTGAAATGAATGCTCTTATTTTGAAAATATAACAGTGTTATACGACACTGTTTTTATAATTTAATTTTACATTTACAATTTTTTAAACCGTTTTGAAGTTTTGCTAAGACATTGATAATCCATGGAGAATTTGTTCATTCTGAACAAAATATTTGAAACTTTACAATGCTGAAAACTTTTCTTCACAAACCAGTGGTAATGTTACCCACGTACTATTAAATCTTTCTAGACTAATTTACGTGGAAAAATAAAGATTAAGTCTGCTTCTACAAGGCGGTTCTTTAAAAACGAATCCTAATTAATACAGTCATAGCTAGAAATCTAGGAGTCCAACCCTACCATGCATGTAGCAAAGTTGCGCACTGAAGTTAAAGCTCTTCATAATAGCCTATGATTTTTTCTGTACCCCTTTGAGAAGTTTGCTCATTTTTTTACGTTATGAACAGATAACTAAATGAAAAAAATTTTGTCCAAGACCGCCCAGGTAATATAAATATCTGTTGCACTATTAAACAGAAAATATAAAAATTAACATATTTTTACTTTTTCAGTTTTTTTATTAACAGTAGGTAGGTCCCGTTTTTGTAATAACTGGGAAAATTTAAAATAAATCAAACGTATCAAGTCGTCTGGTATTTGTTTCAGTTTCGCCGTTTGTAAAATGCGTTCGAGAAAAGGTACTAGGTCTTGGTACTAGGTAGGATCAGCAAAACAGTGCCATCCAAAACCAACTTAACCCCTTTTTTTAACTCTCGTTACCACACAATAAATTAGTAGACAAAGTTCTGTAATTACCTACTGAGGATGAAGATACTTCTAGTTTTAAGCAAATGGAATAAAAAATTTGTTTTTTTCATTTCAATTTAGCAGTAGGTACACATTTGGAAAATATTGAAACATTAGTACTTGATATAATTATTACTAAAAAGTTAATAAACAATTGTCTTGCTATATTAGTGAAAAATATTCAGTAGATAATATTTCCATGTAGAGTGGCCAGATGTCCGTAAATATTCCACTCACATTGTACAACCAATGACAAGTTGTTATGTATTTTCAGTCTATCGGCCAATCATATCTAGAATTACAGCGATAATCTTTTTTTAGAAGGTGCCGTGTTATCAGTATTGCAACCATAGCAACAAGTAACAAGTCAACAAATTGTTTTGAATTTTTGCTTTTGATAATTAAAACAACGCGTTAGTACGTCAGTACGTAACATTAAATAAACGTGTCAATTTTCTTTTAAGGATTATTCTTAAAAATCCCAAACTTGAATTAAAAACTTTCCATTATTTTGTCCTTCATGAACAAACTGAATTGTGTTTCAATGAGACAACACCACTCGTCCTTGTAGATTCGTGTTTCCTAGCATAGCAACGCAATTTCGGTTGTCAATATCAAGCGACAGAATTATCAAATATTTTTAATTCACATATAGGATTGCTGCTATTCCACTCAGATTGTAACAACCAATGATAGTGAATTATTTTTAAACTATTTGCCAATCACACCTAAGATTATCTCAATGGTCTTTTTCAGGAAGATGCGGTGTTATCAGCGTCATCATTTGGTTTGATTTTTGCTTTTAGTAATAATTGTACTGTTTATAATTATAATAAATAAGTGTGTTAATTTTTTTTGTTTGAAGAATATTTAAAAAAAAATTTCATTGAAAAACTCAATCGTGTTGCTATAAAGTAACACGATCTCGTTAGTCAGCAAAGCGACAGAATATTACAAAACTTTTAATTCACATGTGGGATTGCTGAAAAGCCTCAAAAGCAGGTTGCCATAGAGATTGATAAATATTATGCACTTCGTAAAACTCACAATCGTCTGTATTAACGCGACATAGGCTGCCGTGATAAAAGGATTCTGTTTTTCCACTTATGTCTTGCCACAGTGGCTTTAATTACAAATTTCAAAAAGTAAAAAAATGTTTGTGGTTTTAAATTTATTCTGTGGTAGCGTAAAAAAAGTTTCTATTATCTAATACATAAAATCAAATACCTATACAGTGCTTCACCTCACATGAAATATTTTCCTTATATTTAATTCAATTCGTTTATATTTTTCATTAGTTATATATCTCCATGGGAGGTATATTTTTATAGTGCAAAACCTTATCAGTATAAAAGACGAGCACACGGCAATCAAAAATACATGCAATGTATTTAGAGATCATATTAACGATCAAAATAGAAAATAAATGTAGAAAGTTGCTTAAAATCATAAAATAGGAGTAAATACCAAGTTAAATAAAAAAATAAGCAGTTTGACAATTTTAACTGTGTTCGAACTTCAAAGCCGACAATTTAACTAAAACGAAAGGAAATCAGTGTTTACCAGATTATTTCATGGTAAAATTAATACGAGATAAATTGTCAGGTCTTGGACAAGAAAATATGCCGCTCATGGAGATGCTGATTAATCGGTAAATATATTTAATTAAAAATAAGGAAAACGCATATAACACACTGTATAATTTCATTGTAATCTTATGGTAACAAGTCCGTATAATGAGCCCATAGCTAACAGATCACAAACAGTCATAAAAATAAATCAAACTAATTAAAATAAACAGAAGCCATTAGCCCATTATACTAATTGCAACTGTTTTAATATACAGTGTGGTCAAATAAAATAAAGTGTAAAACATCCGCACTTTCGACTTGGAAAACGCAGAATAAACCTTTTTTTTTTTTCTTCTATGGGTACCCTTCGAGTATTAGATTCCGAAACAAAAATAAAGTTTTTACGTTGTAAAATCTAAAATATAAAAAAATGCGAATCAAAGCTCACCTAAGGAGAGGGCAATAACAGCTTTCTCTGGATTTGGCTCTAAGGGAAGATTGTCTACAATATCCCTGATGTAATTCTTACAGTTCTTGGCTGCTTGAGAAGCTACCACCTTCCAAGACTTGGCGTCGCACCCGTTGGCAGTTAAAGATTTATCTTTAGGTAAGGCATCTAGCATGATCACACAAGAAGAAATGTTTGCTGTTCTCGGCGGTAAACTTCCTGGTTGGTCTTCTGGTAAGAATAGTAGTCGAAGGAGTAGCAGCAGCAGCAGGAGCAGCAACTAGTTCGTCTAGTTCGTTTGAAATATTCCGTAAAACTGACCGACCTTCGTTAGTATCAAAGAATTTAAATAAATACGCCATCATTAATAAACAATCTCAAGTTTTAGAGCGCTCACTTTTCCGTTTTTTTTTTCTTATTGCCGTCAGCAGTGAAAGAATTGCAAACTTGGTGATTTTTTTGTTGTTTTCTTTTCGTTCTTCCTAGGCTATAGGACACAAACTGTAAATTAGAACCGAGCTGCTAGTTACACCCATATATTGAAAAACAAACGGTATTTGGTATATCTAAGAGGAAGAAATATCATACCCGTCAACAAAATTCGATTTCAAGGTTTCAGCGGATATGCACGTTTTAGGACCGGGGGCTACCGATGAACCAGATTCTCCTGACAACGTAGGAAAACCACAGCATTTATTAAAGATGGTTTGCTTACAAATGATAGAAACGAGAAAAATTGTCTCTTAAACTTGGAAAATAAGCTCAACTTCATATTCTATGATCGCCTAGAAACCAATTTGCGCCAGCGTAGCTATCCACATTTTCAGAATTGAACCTTGCGATCACGTGGTATTTAACCGATAGTCTTATGTTTCAAGAAAGAATTATTTTTAATCAAATTTGCCTCGAAAGTCAGATTGATGTGTAATAACTATAAATGCTATGTTATCTTCTCTTTCTGTTATTGATTTTTTCTTTCTTTTTTTTAGTTGCAGCAGCTACAGTGTGGTGCAGTCTTTAAAATGCATTGTTAAAATCTTTGATTTAATTCTAAATATCATTATATGTTTCTTCTTATTCTTTTACTTGTTCTTCAGCTATTTTTTCTCGTTTTCTCACATCGTCTTCTTCTGCCCTCTTTTATCGCGCGTTAAAAAAAGCATCAAGTGTGCCTTGGATGTCACCGTTTTGCCGATGAAAAAATGCATCGAGTGTGCCTTAACTGCTGCATTTCTGCTGATCCAACCCAGTACAGCATATACTATACTGGGTTGGATCAGCAGAAATGCAGCAGTTAAGGCACACTCGATGCATTTTTTAATGCACAATACACACACTAAAGTACTGCGAATAGGAGTAATTGTTTTTCATAAGTAATATAACTAGTGATCCCGATATTTCTATACAATTTCAATCGGGTTGATTGTAAACAATGTAACTAGCAAGAGGTAACTATCAACCCCAGTTTATCACATAAAATTGCAGTCACGCGTTATATTTGTATTAACTATGTCGTAGGACTTAGGCATATTGTAAAATCTCTCGTTACATAAAATGCCTAGTCATTTTACAAAATATTTTTTCCGTTTACGTTTTTTTCGTTTTGCCTGAAATATTGCAAGCGTTTTATAAAACGCCTAATAGGAGGCAGTCAAAAGAAACTACGGATCAGTTCTAGTCGGAATTATTGGATTGTATTTGAATGCCCCATAAAAAAGTCATAAATAAAATTTTTAATAGATGCTTGATATTTATGGTCTGTTATTGTGTACATGGTGGAATGCTACTGTTTATGCTCCCTGGAATGTTTTAAACAATAATGGCAAAGCTGTAGGCGCAGCAAAGTGCACACGTTTGTCAAAACGGCAACACTTATGTTGCAATTATTATATTTTATGCTGCAAAATTTTTTTAAATATCGGCTGCAAGTTTGTTTACATATTTTTTAGACCTAACTGCTCTTAACCATAACCTTGCGTATACCGCCTAGACTAACAACATTGTCGTAAAAAATAACTTTGTTTTTGCATTGTTTTCTGTAAAACCATAACTATTCTAAACCATAATCTTGCGTAGACCGCTTAGACCAACAAGATTGTTTTAAATAAAGCGGTTTAAGTAGAATTATCCACGTGTGTGTTTTCGATTGCCTAATACGTATTAGGTGTTTAACAAAACAGCTGAAAGATTTCAGGCAAATTAAAAATTAGGTAACCGACATGTAATTTGCCTGAAATTTAATAAAATTACTGATATTATTGCGGCATAGCGTGAACCGAAACCTCATTTAATAAAATTCCGGCATTTTACAAAACGACTGATGACATTATATGCTTATGGCAACTATACCAAACATAATTAATTACGATGTGTTTCGATTATTTTCAATTACAGTGAATCTTATCGTATGCTTACGGTGGTCATTATTTGCATGTTGCTGTAAGTGCTTGATTTATTTCTATAAAATCTAAATAATCACTAGTAATGGTTTCGCTAATTAAACACCACTACTGTTTTTTTTTATCATAAAATTGATTTGATTAATTGTTGACACGAAAATCGAGCATCTTGATTGGCTAAGTAGAATGGGTGTGCTATAGACATATAAGTACTAAACAAATGAAAAAAGTTGTTTTGGTCAACACCATGACGTGCATTTGTAGTCAGTTGCTGATAAATACTAAATATGCATTTCTACCTACCTAGAACGTGTAACAAAATAGGAATATAGTAAAAGAACTATCTCTTACTCATAATTTCTTATTTGTCCTTATTAGATGGTGTAGAGATAGACTATGTTGTTGTTGTTTGTTAATCTGCCTATAACTATTAAACTGATTTACATTTTAAATTGCGTTATTATTTGTAACCTTATAAACAAAACAAGAAGCCGCATGTGTGTATAACAGCAAATTAGCATCGAATTAAAACCGAAAACAAAATACTTAAAACGGATTTTATTTGAAGGTCTTTGGCACAACTCTGCTTACGTTTTTCAATTCTTAAAGCAATATTTTGTCAATATTTAACAATTTTTGCAAAATTTTAAAAATAAAAAAATACGTGTATACAATGTAAACATTTATCAAGATAAATTAATGAAATATACGGGGTGCTTGATTTTTCATTGTCTTGTATATCTACTGTAGTATTGGAGATACTTTTTAGTTTTTTTGCACTTTAAATTTCACAGGAAATGGTCCCAGATTTCTTATTTTAATTGGATTGCTTTCTGTGGCATCTTGGTTTCCGGCTTGGAACCGCAGCATTGGTACTGTTACTGCTGACGTTTCGTCCATGGTTGCACAGACATCTCCAGAGCTGTCGATTCTGCTGCTGCTGGAAAACAACTTTCTAGTCCTTCAGGCAGCAGCAACTGCCGAGTCCATAGCCTTA
This sequence comes from Ctenicera cuprea, assembly GCA_958336395.1. Lineage (NCBI taxonomy): Eukaryota > Metazoa > Arthropoda > Insecta > Coleoptera > Elateridae > Ctenicera > Ctenicera cuprea. The sequence goes on along the minus strand of OY284487.1, from coordinate 14,381,294 downwards.
AAGATGTTCCGTGCAGCCGTGGACGAAATATCGGTACCAACAATACCGATGACGCCGTTCCAACCCCCCAAGCCAAGATGCCATCGACAACGGCGGCGGCAGAAGCCTATAACTTATAATACATGCATTTCCGTATTTTTATATCTTTGGAATCAGAATAACTTTCTGTTAAATATAAATAATCTGTTGCCTCAACATCAATTGTTTCGTCAATGGTGTAACAAAATGATTATCATAAAATATTTTTGTTACCGAAAGGAAAATTGGTGTTGGTTCATTTCCCATGAAAGGGCGGGCCGCTATGGTGGTCTTTCGGACTCCGCACCGGAGTCCTAAGTCCCTTTATGGTAGTGTCAATTGTTTTGGCTGTTATTTCCCGGCTAAAACTTAAAGTAGGACGCAAACACCCGTGACGATGCTAAGATTCGAATCCGGAGCTGCTAGCTCGCTTAGGTTCGTTACTGACCTAAAACTGAAAGTTGCAAATAAAACGCATTATACTTATTTTATTTGTTGGGCCGTTAAGGTTAAAACAAGCGCATTTTAAATAGACGCTTTCTTAACAGAAACGATATTGTGGCTCAATAATTCCTTTAAATGGAGCATTTTAGATGTAGGTATTTTCCTTGGATTTTTTGTAGACTTACTAAGTATGTAATAAACAATGCAATGAGTAGTCCTAACACTGGTACCTACGCATAATTAGAATACATTAATTTCTGCCTCGTGCCGACCAATCACGAAGAATGGGTGGAGTTTACAGATTGCGCCAAATTCAAAAATTTCAAATTTCAAAAATACGCCTACTGGTTAGGCAACCCAATTTGCACCTACGTGTAGCAAAACGCCAGCATTTTTACTTTTGCTTTAGCTTTGCGCCCATTATCAGTGAGTGAATGCAACTTTGTTCTCGTATCTTTCTTTAAAAATATAACTGCTCTTAACCATAACTTCGGGTAAACAGTTAAAATCAAAAACATAGTTTAAAAACCAGCAGTATATAAAATTAAATATTAAAGGAAAACAACGGCGGTGCACGGAATCGAAGGCCTTGCTAAACGGCGCTTCACGCCTCTACACTACCGAGACTCGTTGCTAAAGCAGCATTAAAATCACAGAAAGTAATGTTTACTAGCCTAATTAATTTCTTGAACTACAACTGTTAGATAATAACTTTTAGTGCATAATATAAAGTGTGACTTTTGAAGTATAAGAAAGCGCCTAGTTGAAATGTTGCGCTCACTTTTACTTTTTCATACTTCCACAATTGGGAAAAATGAGTGAAGTACTTCCCCTAGGCTTACTTATACTTGTTACTTATCATATTTTCAAAAGTATTTTTACATCAACTTTATGGGCCCAAGAACTATTATAAGACCACATGGTTAACGTAAATTGGCATGCATTAACAAAATACTCTTTCCCTAGCTGTTCAAATAAAGTTTGCTTAATTTTCAGAAGCGGCACCTAGTGTTCTGGAATTGGTTTACAAGCGACATGAACATAGTCACCTGTTACGACAGTGCTATGTTGACTTATAACTGATTAAAGCAAACCAGAAATCAAAAACGCAATTCGTCAGCCAAAAACTGGAAAGAAGAAGTAAAACTAAATATTATTGCACTCAAAAATTAAATTTTAGTCTACTATCATCCACGAACAATTTAGCTCAGATTGAAATATTTTATCATCTTCCATTTTCTACTTAAATTTTCGATTTTCACAAAATTTTGAAAATATTTTAATTTCACAGATTTCATGCTTTTGAAAATTGTTGAAATAAGTGTCTTCCTAGAGCTTCTACAATATCAAAATTTTAATCGATCTGTCGAAGTCGTTTTTGAGTAATAAGGCGTTAAATTTAGAGGTTTCAAAAAATTGTAGCGGCCGCAATTTTGATGCTAAAAAGTTAAAAAAAAATGGGTGGATTTTCTAGAAATGCTAATAGACATCAGCATCAGAAAATGTAAATTTATACGCACAAATTTCATTCGTTTATTAAAAAAAGGGCTACTCGTGTTTATCTACGTCCGGTACAATATTGTTGAATACATTTGTACAAATACAGTTTTTTGCGGTTTGTAGAACTTTTGCATTTTTACACTGCTAAAAAATAAAAACAAGAGACATTTACAAGTAGCAATATTTTGTTTTTTTTTGTCAGACCTTCCTATTTAATTTAGATTTTTACAGTTGAAGTAGCAATGTTGGAAATAAACATAACTAAGTGGAAACGTTCCAACTACCAGTAAATTTCCAATGATTAATAACCTCACGTTAATATTTCATTCATTAATATCTCCACTCTTTATAAGTATCACAGAAAGTGATATTACGATGCAACTGTAAATATTATTCGGTTATTCCTGTTGCAGCAGTGCTTGTAAAATGTAAATGTAACTCTATGACTAAAGGTCTGATGACTTCATCGGCAATTAGGTCGTAGGTATATTCATAATTTGCGAAGCAAAAGTTTTTTTTAACTTCCCTTTAACGTGCCGTATTAAATGGGTGGATTAAATATTTAATAATTAAATTATGATTGTTGCAACCATGCGAACAGTGGGTAATAATAAAATAGCCACAGGTAATAATTGATGTCACGTTGTGTCATTTAAATTTTAAATCATCGTCTTATTATAGCTGTACACACTGCGTAAATAGGAAATAAATAAACAAATTCATATAATGGCACATATTTGAGTAATTTTTCATACCACACATAATACAACTATTAATAAGCACTGCGTATGTGCATTCGGAAGACACAAAAATATAATGTTCTATTTATACGGCAAGCCCCGCGCCAACACAACTCAGTAAATGTGTCGAAATCGAGGTGTGCTTTAACCTTTTCCTACATAACCCGCTTCTTAATAAATAAATTAACGAAATATGCAAGTGGCATTGTATGTTCGTTTGTATTATTCGAATAAACACAGGTGCCCCCCAAAGCCTTGCGATTCCAAATCCGGCAATCGCGTGGTCGGTATTAGTCAAAGTTAAAAGTATTCGCGACATTTCAGTGTGTTCAACGCATTCTCAAGAACAACAATGCACGGAAATCAATTGAAGCGCAGCCACAAGACCGATTTTACCTCTTCGACGACTACCATAACCAGGGAGAGGAGTTTTATCAAGCCCAACAAGGATCCGCAGAAAAGAAGAAGCCAAACCATGGCCACCATGAAGGGAAAACCAACGATGGAAATCTACAGGCCACCGAACGTAAGAACTGATCTTATTCAACCCCACAACCCTTCAGCTAAACTTAACGTCCACGCGAAGGAATTTACAATGAATCACGAGCTACAAAACTCTAAATCCAGCAACAATTTGATGCACGCCTTCGAATCCATTCCTTTGCAACACTCGAAATCGAGCGGGAACGTTTTAAGGTCCATACCGAGCACACCACCGGGTTTAATTTCGATACTTCCAGCCCCAATGCCGTTACCTCTTTTGCACTCGGCTTCCACCCACGCTCTTCTTAACCATCTTCCCAGAGTGAACTTTCAAATATCCAACGAAACCGTGGCTTCGCATATATTCCACGGCCACAGTCCTGCCCCTAACTTCGGGGGATGGAACCATCAACATATCATGAACTCAAACAATGTGAAGAGATCCAAGAGCCTTGGGGCTGCAGATTCGCGAGATTTGGCGGCGAAGCTCAAAGGAATGTCCAACGAGGATGCGGATTTAGGACAGTTTCCTCCCGAAGAGCAAGCTAATTTAAAATTAGCGGTAGAAGACCCCAATCAGTTACCATCCCGTACATTGATGGATCTAGTCAAAACCATCATGGAGAGGGTGGTAGAGGGAATTCGCTATTCGGAAGCTGGTGCGAAGGTGTGCATCTCAATTATAGAAAAGGAAAAGAATCAAACGTTTATAGAATCTCTGATAAATACTTGCCAACAGTGGTTTCAGGAAAGGGATAAAATCCTCAGAGGTGTTAAGGCTGGAGATGGTACGCGCTTTAGCGCGTTTATGTGGTTTCTAACGGAAATGTGCGGGCAGCTCAAGAGGCATAAACACCAATGCCAATACGAAAACATTCAGCCGGATTTAGTGCTTCTCTCAATTTTGGCAAAGTGTTGTCAAGCCTGCGTCAGTTTGCCGATTAAGTGTTTACCGGAAACCGAGTGCCTTTTTTTTGTTTTGACATCGATCGGACGCGATTTAGAAAACGAACTACCTTCACAACTCGAGCAACTTCTTGGGAGTGTTCGCGATGGATTTCTTGCAACTGCTGGGTCGCCCGCAATTCGACGCACCCTTTTGCAGTTGATAGAACTGCACGCGTCCAACTGGCAACTTCCTGGGTCCTCTGTTTTATACTATTATCCTAGGATAAAGTGAGAGTTTGGACTGGTGCACTATGTCTTGTGCGGAAGCAAACCAAAGCGCAAACTTTTTTGTTCAATGAAGAGGTCTCTTGTTACAGATTGTAGAATTTTATTTGAATTTTGTACGTTTACGAATTCCATCGAAATAATTCAATACAAATAACGGTTTCAACATTGACTTTATATTAACAATATTTGCAAAGCCTATATATTAATAATCGATTAAACGGTACTTTTGCCAACTAAATTTAAATTAGCTAAATTATTAGACCATGGAACTTGAAGGTCTCTGGAGTGTGGTCATTTAATATATGGACTTTGACAAGCTGTCCATTATAAAGTCAATAACTCAAGTTATGTCACTTTTTTTATTTAGAAAAATGGCTTTATAGAAAAATTATTACAGCATACAGTTTTATCACTAAACTAAATTTTTTACATATTTTACGGTTTAGGAAAAAGGAAATGAAAAGTACGAACATAAACAATAAGCACATAATTAATATTTGGAATTTTTTTAACTAAAAGTACAAGAAATGTACAGTTCGGGGTACCTATTCAAGATAAAACAACAAAAAATAATGCAAGAGACTTACATTCAATTTACTAGTCGAATTAGGAAAAAGAAGGTAATTGAAAAGAAGCGTATGGTCATATTTTCTCGAATCAATATAAATTTTTACAAAAATTTACATTATTTATAAACGTGTAAATTATTTGTATACAAAATTAAGATATTAAAGGCTATAAAATATTTTTTATAAAATATTTTTTTAGCTTTTCTGTTTCTGAAAAGGAAGGTATTATGTATACGCTCCTATAATTATTACCAGTCTGTTTTCTATAATTTTATAATGTTAAATATAAAAAAAAACTTTTATCTTATTATTATGTAATATTAACTAAGTCGTGTGTTCATTTATAAATTGTAAAAAAGATATTTATTAAATAAAGTATTGTTTTACGGTTACGGCGTTAAATTGTTAATTGTTAATAACAAAACGTTGCCTTGTAGACAATTTAAGATAAACCTAATAACTTAATTGTATTTTTTTAATATTGACCACGAGTTGTATTAATAAATTATTATTGTTGGGTTTCGGTTCAATAATAAACTCTAAAGTTTGTTTATATTTGTTTATTCATACCCTCACAACGTTTCTCGACTTGCTTTCTAAGTCTTCTTCAGTTGGTCTAAAGTTAAAAAATATTAAAAAGGAAGATTAAATGTAATAGCACTAATCTTCCCCCAAGTGCGTTCAGAACACACGAAGAAGACTAGAAGAGCATGTAGAAACGTTGTGAAGGTATGAATAAACAAATATAAACAAATTTTAAAGTTGTTCGTTGACCCAAAACCCAACAAAAATAGTTTATCAATACAATTCAGAGTCAAAAAATAAAAATTACTGACATTACACTTCATTTTCAACTTTATGTAGTTTTTAAACTTCAGAACGCCCGAAGAAGAAAAGCAAATCGAAACGTTGTGAAGGTATGAATAAACAAATATAAACAAACTTTAGACCTGCTTATTGACCCGAAAACCAACTAAAAAATTATTAATAACCATAAGAAGCAATAACACATCAAAAAATAATTTTCAACTATGAGTAACCGTTAAACTTTAGCGGTATGTAGAGGCATCCAAAATAAGAAAACAAATCATATGAGAATTGATTCTAGCATGATTTGTTTTCGAGAAACGGACCTTCAAATATAACGTTAAGTAATCCTCGTCAACATTAAACTAATCACCCTGTATGAAATAAGCAAGGTTTGGCAAGTTATTCTCCAAACAAAAACACACAAAGAGGTGCTCTCGTTGAAGGTTGATTAATCCGGCGGTTTTCTAGATAATTCAGCTTTTGTGAAAAATTGAGTTGCCATGAAGGTCTGAGAGTTTCCTTAAAATGCTCAAATAGTTAATGGCTTATACAAACTTCGAGAGTAAGTTCTCCCAATTTGTGTCGTCATTAGCGACCCTTTACATAGGAAAACTAGTGTTTAATTTGAGACAATGGCGCCTAACGTTGATTTTGCTTACGGGGGCTAGATCCTGTGTACAGAGAAAACGTCCCTGAAAAAAGTCTCCCAAAAAAACATGAACATGAGAGAATTTCATTTTAGAATTATATGTAAAACTATCAATCCATGCTTAAATGAACTTTTTTTCTTCTAATTGTGGATGCTTCAACACACTCTGTAAGTTTGGCCACAAGTTTGGCGATCGTCAAACGATTCACGCTATATACAAATTTAAATTTTTAGTAAAGCGGTTGATAGTGTCTGCATCTAGCGGCGAATTATAAAAGTACTAACAAAAACACTAGTTTTGACATTAAAAGAAAATAGTTATAGGTTATGGCGTGATATTCCTTAAATTACGTAAAAAAAACATTCTTTTATGGTTAAACAGGGTTTTTAGAAAATAACGTGGCGTTTAATTTTTGCCTCTATGCATTTCAAATTCTTTATATTAGAGGAGTATTTAAGAAACTTTTAAATAATTTGTGAGCGTTTCTAGATTTTAAGGCATCAGGATGGCTGTTCGGTGGAGTTCAGAATTTTATACGGCAATGGAGCATAAAGACTTACAGGCCAATGCAATGGCTGTTGATAATACAGGAACATACGTTTTACTTGCCGGGTAAGTACATTTATAAGTATCATTGAATAACTGTCTTACGTTTTGATATTTGCAGTCGCAGATACATAGCAATCAAAAATTTAGACGATACAGATTTAGAAAACGTTAGGAAATTTCCTAGACAAAGCAAATATGATGTAAGCACAGCAGAATGGAATCCCACATCTTATCACAATGAACTTTGTGTTATTTCGGTAAGCCATAAAAATTTCCACCACAACAAACTAAAAGCAAAATGTTTTGTATCTTTTAATAGAGTAATCAACGTTTAGAAGTATTAACATGGCGAGTAGGTGAACTAACACAAATGCACTCTTTACGAGCACACACACGTGTAATAACAGATTTAAATTGGCATCGGTCAGATCCAAATTTATTAGCATCTTGTTCGGTGGATACATTTCTTCACATATGGGACATGCGAGACCCACGAAGACCTGCCTATTCATTGTCCACCGTTGCAGAAGCTTCACAAGTGCGTTGGAATCGTGTATCACCTCATCTATTAGCCACAGCACACGATGGTGATGTCAAACTTTGGGATCAACGTAAAGGCAGTGCTCCGGTTCAGTATATATCAGCCCATTTATCAAAAATACACGGACTAGATTGGAATCCGCACTCCGAAACTCAATTAGCAACGTCTAGTCAAGACAATACTATTAAATTTTTTGATACAAATAATCCACGCAGGGCAGAATTTGTCTTAACAACAAATGCACCTGTATGGCGTGCACGATATACCCCTTTTGGTAGTGGATTAGTTACTGTTGTAGTTCCTCAATTGCGAAGAGGTGAAAATAGTTTGTTGTTGTGGAATACAACCAGCAGAGCTACACCCGTGCACACATTTGTTGGACACAGGGATGTTGTATTAGAATTTGAGTGGCGTAAACAACGGCCTGGAGAAACAGACTTTCAGTTGGTTACTTGGTCCAAAGACCAAACATTACTTGTATGGCGAATCGAACCATTTTTACAGAAACTTTGCGGACACGATCCTGATAATCACAGAAAACCAGAACCCACAGAAGGGGAAATTAGTGATACGGCTTCAGAAAGAAGCCTTAAAGCTTTACCCAAAGTTCAACCCTTGCAACAAGAATTTTCACTATTAAATGTTCAAATACCTAATTTAGAGGTGATGAAAATGGATGTTACCAAACGCTCTTGCACAGCCATGGCAAACACAAATAGTTACTCAGTAATTTTGCACGTTAATTTTCCTAATTCCTATCCGAATGGTGTTCCACCTGCATTTCAAATTGGGGAAGGTTCTTCAGTTGATGAATCAGTTGCCGAAAAGCTTTTACAGACCTTAATCCATACAGCTCAGCAAAGAGTTTCCAAAAATCGCACATGCCTTGAACCGTGTCTAAGACAATTTGTGATTACGTTAGAACAACTAATTGACCCATCAGAAAATAACCGACATCAACGCACGTACTTAGATACCGACGTTCTGGGATCTTTCAATGATGCTTGTATTCCATTCCCAAGAACTTCAGGTGCAAAATTTAGCTCCGTCAGTATATTGGTTTGTTTTGGACGGCAAGCACCCACACGTAGAGCTTCTGTTAAAATTGACTCTTCAACTCCCAGAGCCTTATCGGCTCTAGGAAATGCATTTAGTAACAGACGGGCTAGTGAGTACATGACGGTATTTTCATACTATGTGCAGAAACAAAGATCTAGAATTAAACAAAGTAATCGAGCTCAGCAAAAGGCTGTTATTACCGTTTACGATGCAGCTGCATTATTTTCTATAAACAAGCAGCTTGCAGAGAAATACATTCTTGATGGAGATTTGAACAAGATCTGTAAGCATAATGCTGAAATGGCTGAAAGTGTTGGCAGGTGGGATTTGGTTCAAGCGTGGACACTTGCAAAATTGACTGTTAACCCGCAACAAGTTGAGCTAGAGGATGTGACGGAACATCCATTTGGAATTCAACTTATGCAGTCTCTGTAAGACATACTCAGGGCGGCCCAAACATCATTGCCGGGCCAAATATTTTCTTTAATTAATTTTGAAAATAACCCATCGGCGCTTCATGTATTGTTTTCCAGCGGAATAAACTGTTTTTTTTTCTAGAATACTGCTGTAAAAATTCACTATTCTTAATTTTTTCTTATTTTTGGTTATAATCGGACGTGTTCCACAAAAACATTAATTTTGATTCCAAATAACCCTCTTTTTAACAGGTCTTTGGGTCAGGTCCTTGGTTTTTCATGAAATAATTATACAAAATTATATAAAAAGTTATAAATTAGGATGATGCACCGAATAGTGAATTTGGTTTTTTTTAATCAAGAAAATTTACCCTAAATCGAGGATTATGCACTACTCAAATAGACCTTACAAATGAGGGGTCACTCAACCTCCTTGCCAATTAATATTTTTTTCAAAATGGATCACTGTTGCGATTTTGTACATTTAAAGTCAGCGTTAATTTTTCTAAAAATAGCTTTTGTTCTTCAATAGTAATAACACAAATTTTGAAGTAACACATTAGGCATTAGTTAGTAGGAGGGGGACATTTTACAACCTCACTGTATTAAAGAAAACTCAAATGTTCCGTTTTTCAGTATATTTCAGGAATGGGTTGACTTCTGTTCAGATATTCTTAATAGCTTGAAAATATGAAACTTGTTTATAATTTAACCAAATTCGTATATTTTATAATTTCCGAGATTCTAATGGTAAGCAAATTAAAACCGAAATATTATATAAAGGAGATATTCGATCTGGCAGTGATATCTGTGGACTGTAACGCCCTTCAAGTTGTATTTTGTTTGAGTTTGTTTTTAATTTTCGAATTTTTTTAGGATAGAACATTATGCAACTCACTCAGACTTGCAAATGGCAGCTATGCTTTGCTGTGTATTTGGAAAAGGTCAAGACGAGACGATTCGGCGAAAATCTTTTTTAAAATATTTCTCTTCTGGGGTAAGATTTACTATTTTTAGGGTGCCTGATTAAACGTATCATGTTGAATTATTTTTTGTTTTGTAGCAACTTGCATCGGGAAAAAAATGGCTTAAGGTAATTAACGTAGTCTATGACATGCTTTGATTAACCGCACGCATATTTGCATGAGGAGACATTGCTCTGTGTTTTTTCATTACTACTGAAGGGGTGTGATTTTATTGTTCCTTTTTTTGTTAAATATCTCCCTAATAAGGCTGCAGTTTATGCACTTTTGCTTAAAAATGCTCATTTTAATTCTGCTAAAGGCTAGAATGGCATTGGCTTTGGAAAAAACAAAATTGTATAACCTAGTATTTCTTATGATTTTTTTGTATGAATGCAATGGGGAAAACCCACTTTCAAGATGGCACAAACAAATAATTAAGTATTAATAAATTTTTTGTAAAAATTTGACCACTAACCGTTACGGTTAAGGATTAAACAACGCGAAAAACGGAATGAAAAATTTGTTTTCCAAAATTAGGAAAGGAGAGGAAAAGTTAACTTTCCTAAACATTGCTGCACCTAAAAATTAAGTTCTAAATCTTATTCTACTATTACTCATGAGCACCTTAGCTCAAAAAAAATTTCTTATCGTTCCCCGTTTACTAAAGAGAGAAGCATTTTTAGTTTTCAAAAATTTGTAGAGAAATTAGTGGACGGGCACATTGTACAAAATTGTAGCTCATTTTCAGCTCTTTTAGCCTATAAAATTTAAGAAAACATTGTATGGTCAGTTTTTGAAACAGTCAAAATTTTGATATTTTTTTAAATCACAGTTTTAGTAGTTCTAAAAGGTCTAATAGCTTGTAACATTGTGTACCCTTAGGGCATATTAAAAGATTTTTGGAACGATTAAAGAAGTCATCTGTCATCAAAAAATTGAATGGGAGGGGATAACGAATCCCCTAAAGTATTGCTGCACCTAAAGATTAAGTTGTGAATATTAATCTTCTGACTAATGAGCACTTCAGCTTAAACAAAAATATTGTACCTCCCCCTCCCCGTTTTTTATTTAGCAACTTTTTTATCGTTTTAAATTTTAAAAATATTTTTCACTTCATATTTATTATTATTTTTAATTTTCTCAGAGAATAACATTGTGCTCCTCTAGGGCTATTATATGAATTACAGTTTATGCCGATTGGTTAACTGGTTTTTGAATAATAAGGCGTTAAAACCAAAGTTTTCAAAAATGACAATGGGCACCGTTTTAAAGCTAGCAGATTTGAAGGAAAACTTTTGGATTTGCCCCACTGTAGTCTATCAGATTCTCCTTACAAATTCACAAAATTTAATTCCCGAAAAAAAGTCTACCCTTTGATTCTAGTTTCCGATTGTTTTTGAGCTTATTTTGGAAATGCATTTTTGATACGTCTCCCATCCATACATTTTAATCCTGAAAGTTTCATCCAGGTCCTATTTAATCGGAAACGGCATATCATTTCATAAAAATAAATTTGCTGCAATTTATTTTGGGTTTTCACAATTTTTCCAAAAGTTTTTGTGAATGCAATTAAAAATAATTGTTCTCCTTTTGTTGCTTTAGTCCAAGAACACCTTGTTTAAACCTTCTTTCGTAAACGCAATGGTTCAAAATTATAACCATATATGCAACTTTTTTTTTACAGTCTGGAGGTTCGCCATATCACACAATACCCCCAGCAGATGTCGTAGCAGATGGTTGGGTATTTCCTTTATTGAGGACTACGAGATCAAATTCTCTAGACAACTTACGTATGGAAGAACTCCCGCAACTGATCCCACAGAGACAACCAATAAGCACATTTTATGAATACTATAAGCTAGCATATGCCGAAATATTACACAGGTGGGGCCTGTTGTATAATCGGGCCGAAGTTCTAAAATATTTATGTACACCAGCCGAAATTCACAAAGGTGTGGAGTTTCTCACGGATTGTCAGAAGTGTAAGCTGCCAGCTAGAGGCAGCAGTTGTTCCAATTGCAAACGAATATCCCTCGAATGTGTTATTTGTCACATTTCTGTCAAAGGTTCGGCTAATTGTTGTCTTGTTTGTGGTCATGGAGGGCACACTAAGCATATTCAACAATGGTTTGATGGAAATGTTCTGTGTCCTACTGGCTGTGGGTGTAAATGTTTAATGGAAACTGCTGGAATGTTTAATTTTTAATAGTTGAAATGGTAATTGATATTCTACAAAGATTAGCAATGCTATTATTGTGAAGTTGCAACATTATAGTTAAGTATGGGGGTTATTAATTATTTTGTGTTTAAACAAACACCTTAAGTTATTTATATTTATTTTGTATATTATTACAATCTGCTTAGAAGTATTGGTTGCGTTGGAAGCACACAGCGGAATTGCATTCCAATATAATGGGACTTTGCAGCAATACGTATGTACAGCAAGTGTTGTCGTATATAGGCAACACGCTTTTCAGGCAGACGTGAGTAAGGACGAACATTGTTACACACCATTTGTTTCCTTTTTACTCTTCCTCTTAATTTGCAATAACGTTTGTCGTTGCTCATGTCTGTCTGAAAAGTGTGTTGCCTATATACGAATACTATTTGCGACATTACTTTTGCACCTTGCTGTACACTGCATAACTTTGAGAGTTTCTGCCAATGCATACAAAGTAAAATATGTTTCCGGTTTGCTACCAGCAGCTGCATGCATTGAATGCAACTAATGAACAAAAGGCTGTATATACATAATATTACCAATTTAAAACATTTTTTATTACAATAATAGAATTAACTTCCCAAGCATTGCTAATCTATGAAGAACTTACAATATATAAAGTGAGAAATATGTGTAATTATGAATACAATAGTTGTATTAAACAAAGACTGCCCAACAGTTGACTATTTATGTAAATTATACACATAAGCAATTTTTTATAAAACATTTTCTAGTTATATGAAAAAGTGATACCTATTTATTAATAAATTTTTGACAATATATATTATTGAATTATTTCATTTATTTTTACGGTAGATACGAGAGTTGTATATTAATTATTGTCCATGACATAGAGGAAATGTTGATGATCATTTTATAAAATTTCGCAACTTTTTTCTAATTTGTCTGTTTTTGGGTTTCTTAAAATAAACGAGATACCACTACTTAACACACAATGTGAGACATCCTGTATATAACGAGGCCCATCACACAGTTTTTGCAAATTTTCCATTACTAACTTCTCCACTTTCAATAAAAATTCTTTATTTCGAGCAGCTGCTGACCGTCCACAGTTTGGGTAATCTTCTAAGCTCTCTCCAGCATGATTAAATTCATTTTACTAACATCATATCGTAGATTCTGATGCAGCATCTTTTTTATAAGTATTTTTCAACTTTTGAACTCTTCTGTAATGCGACCCTTCTTTAGTCAAAAACTTTATAACAGCACGATACTCTAGTTTATCCATTAAGCACTTTTAATTATAAAATAGCTCGAAAATGCAATAAACTGAAATGTCACAATTTTTACTATTAAGTACCAAAACTGAGACAAATGACAATAGAAAAAATTATTTTCTTTTATCTAAGAGTTACCGAGATCGGAAAAAGTTTCTCGGCCCCCTCGTATCTTGGTACATAACTGAAAAAAGAAAAGGGGACACTGGTTGTTTGTTACACCCAGTATATTTATTACACAAATAACGTAATAGTGCCATATTTAATACTTGCAACAAATACGTATGGCAGGCACATAAATTAACAGTCACAAAATAATAGCTTGTAAAAATAACTGCACCGTAACAAAGTTTGATCATTGGAAACAGTCAAACAAAGAAATATAATCACTCAACGGCACTTTCAAAAGGAAATGTACGGAGCTCATATTTTTAACAGGATCGAATTGTCCTCATAAAAAAAATATGCAATAAAATTGTACCTGGGGACAAAACCTTACTTGCCCCACCTTAGTTCTGGCCTAAGAACTTGTAAGACTGAAGAGAAAACAATTGCTCAAGCTTAGCGATGCGAGCCACGAATATTATATTCGCAAACGAACATTTGAATACTTGCGGAAATATTCGCTACCTTGAGAACAAATATTCGCTTTTCAATACACGTAAACGTGATCGTAGTACAAGGGGGACAAGGGCAGTGTGAATGCACGCATTTCTAGTAGGTGTAGTGCACAAATACCCTACGCAAAAAGTCAATATCAGGTTTATATACGAGCACAGTGTTGTATCTCTGTGACGCAGTTCGCTTTTTTATTTTTACATGCTTAATAAATTTAAAAAAAAAACAATTCAGTTTGATTAAGTACTACATTATTTATCGCAAACTATAGAAGTAGCGAACTCGAAAACAATACAATCAAAATTTTCTAAGGTTCCCTACAGTTTCCAAAATTTCACAAATATTCATAACAAACAATAATTTTCATGAAATTTTACATTGCTACCGAGACTTGTTATATGTTACAACCTTAGCTGTAAGATTTTTTCAATCTTGTAAAACAGGCCCGAGTTAAAAAGTTTACTCCTTTCTTTATATATTAACACTCAGTAAGCATATGGTATATTTTATTTGTACACAGCATTTTAAAAATATCTAACTAAAATTTATTTTGAAAATATGTTATCCATAATTTGGGTAACCATGTCCATGATCTTTGCTTTAAACTAGGATGTAACAAGTCATAATTCAACTTTTGCAATTTTTCTAAATAATTTCCAACAGCAACAGCAGGAAGTAAAACACCCCTTCCTTCTGTGGGTACTTCTTTCAACAGACTGCGAGCTTTCATTAAATGTTGATGAGCACGACTAGCTATTTCGAAAGCACAATCACTCAATCGATTGCTTGAAATGCCCCGTAAAACCTCTTCATGACTCACTTTATTTTTCACTAATATGTCTTGCGGTATGGAAATAATATTTATTTTTTTTGCAGAGGATGTACTCCTAAAATATAGGAATTTTAATAAATTATCTAAGAAATTCAAATGTTTACCTAAGTTGTTGTACTAAACCTTGTGCTTTGCCCAAGTGAGAAGCTGCATGATCGGCATTTACGTTTTTAACACCGCTACCTTCCAAAATCAAATAATAAACACTAGAAACGGACTTTTCGGAATATTTTTCTATATCTTCAAGGTTTTGAAAGCCATTTACATTTAGGTATTCTCGTCTACTTGAAATTAAAGAATTAAAGTATCGCTTAGTAAGTTTCGACTTTGTGATTGCCTAAAACGACTAAAATTAATGTTACTTCATTGTTTTTAAAAAAATTTAGTCATACCTTATAAAGTTCTGCTGCTATGGGATGTTGTGGAATCTTAGCAACATTATTTGAAAAACAACTATTTATGGTATCTTCCCAAAACTGTAGACGCATCAAACCTATGTTAACTTCCGACACCTGTTCACTTACTCTTGCTACTTCGACATTAAATCCTCTTACAGCAAACGCACATGATCTGGCTGTATTTTTCAGAAGCAGCGTGCACATGAAGTTTTCGTAATCATAACGCCTGCAATTAGAGTTAATTATTAGTTAACAACAAAAGGATGCAGTATGAAGTTTCTAACTTTACAGATTCAAGACAATACTCTGCTGCTGATGTAGTTTTAGTTCTGGTTACATTATTTAATACTTTATTAGATAAAAACACGTAAGATCCGCTATTTCTCGTCAGATTCATTGCCTACTTTGTTTGTTTACTATTTATAGGTTAAAATGAGGTTATGAGGTGTCCATTTCCATAAACGTCAACTTGATTATCATATGTATAAGAGGTAAACATTAGACCATGTGCAAGGCCATTAATAATAACACGTTGTTGTTTAAATGTTGGCAATGATAATTCCAAATAGTCAAACAAATTTGAATTTTTTAATACGGTTTGTAATTTTGTGGCAGATCAGAATAATTTTTACACATTCAATAAACCAAATTCTTCTTTAAACGTAATTTTTTTAAATAAAATATTCCAAATTTAAATTGAAAACTTACACTTGCAGGATGTGTCAAATAGAATGGATATATTATTTGTTAGTGAATTCAGCACATAAATTACATTTGCTATATAAGATCACAGTATATACCTAGTATTCTATTATGTAGGTATATACTGTGATAAGATATAGTAAGTAAGTCATAAAATAGTGCGCCAGTCTAAATTTGTTTGTTGGTTTCCTGCCTAAATATGTTCAAAGCAAAGTTAAATCCAAAAAGGGTGCAAACCGCAAGCTAAAATTTATTTGCACTACACTTCACCTGCATAAATGACTCCGTATTTCCTCCGGACTTCTCCTACTTTTCCCAGACTTTCTTTGTACTTTGCACTTCTGGGCATGTGCAGAATTTAGAAATTTTTTTAAAATGCCTCTGGACAACTTTCATACTTCCCCTACATTTTCTTGGCTTTCGTTGCGCTTTCCCGATTTCCCCAGGACTTCCCCTGCTTCCTTCAAACTTGCCCTACTACTGCGCTTGTGCATATTTTAGAAATTCTATAAAATACCGTCTTTCGCGCGCGTCCTTATTTTCTCAAATTTTCGACTTCTTCAGTGTTTCTCTTCCAGGATGTGACACCTAAATAATTGTTAGGGATGCACAAGAACTGAAAAATTAGGCATAATAACGGTTTCTGCCATCCACAGTCCAAGGAAATGAGCTGTGCCGGTTTCCTATTTAACGTTTAACTTACACACGCTCAAACTTACTTTTAGTGTTATGGAATGCACAGACAAGCCTGGAGATAAGTTTGGACATGTTGATCAATATATGAGTAATGTTTAAAAACTTTACTGCGCAGACCTACAGGCTTTAGCATATATTGGATCACATTTAAGTCGCCCTTCAGTTATTGTGCTTCAGCTTCGTTTTTCTTTTTCCTTTTGCTTTTAGTGCCTATGCTGGTTTCAGATTTGATAATGAGAAGGGAACTGTAATTCACTACTACTATCCCTACCCTTACCGGCCTTGTCTGTTATGAGCATGAGATATTCGACAGAAAGGCCTAAGCGGTCAATAATTTACCACTTTTTTTTTGTTGAGTTGGAAACGCGAAAAGTAACATAAGTAAACATTCCTCTGCATTCCTCATTCAGGGCGGATTCAAATTCAAACCTATCACATTTTTGCCTCTGTCGTTTTATAATCTTAAAAAAGAGCTACGTATTTTTCAGCTTAGTTAAATAATAATTAGATATAACTGCAGAATATTTTTAGTAGGATTTCGTATGGGAGGGGGGCGGGCTACAGCCCTCTCAACCTCTTCTTAAATCCGCGCCTGTTTAAAACCTATGTGTTAATAAATTTCTTTGAATTGAACCTCGAGTCGTCTATCCGTTTGCAAAATCGATCTTATTAAACTTTATCCCATTGTTTTACCCTTTTCTTCAAGTTTTGTTGTGCTCAGACTTTTAGACCTTCTATTTAGAAAATTTAAAACATTGTACATGAAAATGATTTAATCTGTCCCAATTCATCATGAAAATCGTTTAAGTGCATTTGTTATCAGAAGAGGCTCTCCAGAAGCTAAATTCATGTGTTATTAAGATAAAACAACTTATTTAAATAACAAGTCCATTTGGAAGATGAATAAGCTGCATAAATCTCTTCAAAACATTGGGAATGCCTACTTTTATATCAGCATTGTATTTCTCTTTCTGGCATTCTTGCTGTAGGAACAGTAAAAATCTTTTTATGTATTTCAATTAGGTGTACACATTGTTTACTACCTAAAAAGTAGTAGTAGTAGTAGTAGTGTTTATTGACGATAAACCAACAGGTGTAGTCAAATAATTACATAAAAACACATTAAGTCATCATAACAACAAAAATTAAGGATACAAAAATTTACATATAAAAAATATAGTAGTACCTACAGATTGTATATCTTACAGTAGTGTGTGTGTTAAAATTAAATATTGTAAAGTAATCAATATTCAAAATAAAGTAATTTACAATTGACATGGAACATTTGGAATTTTATTTTTGTCAGTAAAAAAGTCATGTAAGCTATAATATGCTTTAGATAAGAGGTGTGAGTGTAAGGCTTTACGAAATTTTGAGTTATTTGAAATATTTTTTATATGAAGCGGAAGGGCGTTGAAGATTTTTTTACTGATATAAAGTAGAGAGTTTTTTATTAGCTGTGTGTTAGGTTGAGGCAGATAGATATTAGTTACACTAGTTCTTGTATTAAAAATGGGGGAGGGGCTTGATAACATAGTAGATTTATACTTGTGGATTAAGCAAGCCGTTTCCAATATGTACAGAGATGTTACAGTTAAAATTTTATTACTGATAAAGAGAGGTTTGCAAGAATCTCTTACTCCTGCTTTGCACATATATCTTATTGACCTCTTTTGTGCAACAAAAATAGAATGAAGGTTTTCTTGTGACGCAGCACCCCAAAAAGCGATGCCGTAGCGTAAATGTGATTCAATCAGTGCAAAATAAGCTTGTCGTGCTGTTTGGTAGCCCAATTCATAAGAAATGGTACGAATTGCAAAACAATTTTTGGATAACTTACTTAAGAGTGTAGTAATGTGGTTAGTCCATTTTAATGTATTGTTGATATATAAGCCTAAGAATTTGACTGTATTGTTTTCCAGTATCACTGAGTTGTTAAGAGTAATAGGATTTATAGATCCGTTGAAAGTTATAATATTTGTTTTTTGCGTATTTAAACACAGATAGTTGGAATTGAACCATTCATTTATTTTTATAATATCGCGTTGTATTTTATTGTTTAATAAGTTTGGATCCGAATCCGACCATAATATACATGTATCGTCAGCGAATACCGTAAAAGTGCCACTGATGTTTAGTTGGAAGATGTCGTTGATGTATATAAGAAATAATATGGGTCCAAGGACAGACCCTTGGGGTACGCCACATGTGATAGAGGAGGAAGGGGATATTTTATCTGAAACTTTAACTAATTGTTTTCTATATTAAGATACGTTTTGAACCAGTTTAACGTTATGCCTCGGAAACCATAAAGTTCTAGTTTTTGTAGTAAAATGGCGTGGTTTACACAATCAAAAGCCTTCGAAATATCACATAATATCACAGAAGCTATTTTTTTATTATTAATGTTATAATAAATTTCATGCAAAAGGTTAAATATGGCATCGGTAGTATTTTGTTTACTTTGAAAACCAAATTGAAATTTAGAGAGAATTTCGAATCTATTCAAGTACCCAACCAGTCTAACTTTTACAATTTTTTCGATGATTTTTGATAAGGTAGATAAAAGGGCTATCGGTCTATAATTAGAGGGGTCCTGTCTATCGCCACCTTTGTAGATGGGAACAATTACTGAAGTTTTTAGCACGGAAGGAAAATAGCCCAGTGTGAATGAGTAATTAATTAACTCTAAAAAGATGTCTAGTATTTTACATGGTAGATGTTGTAAAATTTTAGTAGATATACTATCATAACCTGCAGAATTTTTGTTTTTGATACTACGGATAGTATCTTTAAGTTCAAATATCGTTACCGGATAAAGGAAGAAGTTTGTATTTGAAAATTTAGACCTTAATTCGTCCGTAGTGATTGAAAAGTCCTGTTTTATGTTTAATTTTGAAGTAAGTTTATGGGCTATTGAACAGAAGTGGGCATTTAATTGATCAGGAAGTAATTCCACTTTTACGTCACGTTTAGTTTTACAGTTTCTTAACTCGTTTATAATAGACCACGTTTCTTTGGTTTTATTCGATGTATTGTTTAATCGATTTGAGTAATAATTTGTTTTAGCTAGTTTTAAAATATTACGGTAAATTGATTTATACCTGTTGAAATAGTGGATAAAAGCGTCATTTCTAATAAAATTTCGAGCGTATCGCAAAAAACGATAATTGTTCGATGAGGCCCTAATCCCTCTCGTAGTCCATGACTTAGAGTTTCTTTCTCTGATTAAACGCAGTGGAACTGAAATCTCAACAAGTTTCGTCAGTTTAAAAACAAACGATGAAAATTTGTCATCATATGAAGTACCAGTTGAGCAATCAGTCCAGTCGACCTTGAGACAGTTTTCTTTGAATTTTTTTAAATTATTTTTGGAGAATATTCTGCCTTTTTTCGCCTCAGTTATACTACTATTAACTTTTACTGACAAAAACAAATTAGTGAGAACAGCTTGATGGTCTGCTAATCCATTTATAACTGATGTCTTTACAATATTATTATTAAAATTGGTGCACACATAATCTAAGCGCGCATTTAATCTAGTATTTGAATCAACATGCATATACAGACCGAAGGAATTTAACATATTCAATAGGCGGTGTTTAGCATTAGAATCGCTATTGAAATTTATATTGAAATCACCAGCTAAAAACAGTTTACATTTCTTAGGAAAGCATTCTATTAGCGATTCCAAAACATTCTTAATAAAGCAATTTCCTTAAAATCAAACTAGGTCCATAGTGTAAAGAGCTTTTGAGATCACTATCTTCTAGTGATTACCAAAAAACAATATTGCTACTACGTACTGTAGGTACCTACTGTGCAATCTAATCTGAATAAACAAAATAATTCTGTAACAGTAGCACTGTTACACTATGATATCGTTTTAGCAAACAAGGAAAGGTAGGAAAACAGCTAAAATAGATTTGAGTTTACTATATATTCTATTTTTATAAAACTGGTAGTTTCTTGTACATAAACTGTAGATAAAATAATGTTCTTTAGATTTCTTTGTTATATACAACAACAATTATAAACTGGTAAAACATTAAAAAGTTAATCTACATTATTAAAGCGTAATTTACAACAATCAACCCATTAAACAACGAAACTGTTTAAGTACTTAAATTCACATTCTTTAATTAAAGTCAATTAAGTAGGTATGCTATTTATACGCAAGGAGAACAAAAATCAAATGTAGTTTTAAATAGATTTATTAAAGAAATGTGGTGCTGCTGTTTATGCTATTTGCTGTTTAATTAAGAATTAATTTGTTTGATAAATTTTATATCTCAACTGAAAACTGAACAGTTAAGCAATTTTTAACGCAGCAAAAATATTAAATTAAACATAACAAACAGTCATACAGTAAGCGGCTGAATAATTTTTGATGTTACAATTAGAATAGATATTACAATAGCTGTTCTAGGACTTAATTTGTTAACCAATTTACTTTGCTCCATTAAACTGTACCTACAGCAGGTATAGGCTGTTCAAAATTATCGGGGCCCCATTACTAACTTTTTCTTAAAATCGGTGTAAATTTTTGTTAATCCTAATAAACTGATTCCAATAGGCTATCAAACTGTTTAAAGTTTATAACAATAGGCGTTTACGTTTTTGAAAAGAAAAAATTAAGCAAACTCAATTTTTTCAAAAATTATTGTAGGGCGTCACAGTAAAATTTGGGACATTAGTAAAAGAACAAGTTTGTAGTTCATTGCAAGCTATATCAATCCGGAAAATTAAAAAAATGGTGTGGGCAGTTTTATACGAATAATTTTTTGAAAATCCTCAAAATTTTCAGAAGCTAGCGTATTAACAGCTTCCATATTTCCAAAAATAAATTTACATCACTTTAATTATACTTATTAAAAGCTAGTAAAAATAATATAGAATTGATTGAATATTTTGTTTTTGAGTAATCGACCATTAAAATCTAAATTTTCAAAAATTCGTAGCGCCCTTCATTTTGAAGATACAGCATTCGGGAAAAAAATTAAATATACGGAGAAAACCACCAAAGAGTTTTTAACAGTTTTTTCGCGTGTTTTCTGATTAATAACAAATTAGCACAAATAAGTTTTGATCAAAACCCGATTGCACATCAATTTTTTTTCGTTTGTTTTAGTGGGCTTTTTCCAAAAGGTTTGCGCCTTGAGCCTTTTTCCCTAAAAAGATGTAATTTTGCTTAAAACACGAAAATATAAGATTTAAATAAAAGTTTCTCAAAAAGTATCTGGCAACTTTATAAAAATAAAGTAGGGTAGGTTTACAACCTTGACATTGTTCAATTCAGCTGCACATATAAAGGTAAAATGGGGTTAATGGAGGAAATAGGAAGTACAAAAAACAAACATATTGATCCAGCCTTTAAGTTAATTGGAAAACAGGTAGTTTTGAAAAATTACTTAATACCTAGCTTTTAGTTTATCATACTCAAATATGCGTTTAATATCTCTACTTGATTAAATTCTAGATCACAGAGCAAAATGTCCATAAATAATCTCTATGAAGTGATGTGGATTAATAAAGTGGCAATAAAAATAATACTGGTTAAACAAACATGACCATAAGTTCTATACAGTTGGCGTTGGTTGTTATATAATGTGACAATATTATGATAAATCCAAATAATATCCTTTGACCGCTATCTAATCTTCCCTCACTTTATGCTTGAGATTATCAAAATTCACTGTGTCTTTCAAATGTAATCTTGCATCATGGAAGGCTTCACCACCAATAAGCCTAAAAGACAGCCCAGGCCAAATGTATTGCCTACACCAGCTTACTGCAGAAATGTTGAAAGCGTGGAACACGAACATGCGAAAACTAAAAGGCTGGAAGTTAGTGATCCAGGAAAAATATTACTGCTCACTGAATCACTTTTTAATAATAATACGCTCGAACTGGAAAAGAAGATTAATTATTATGTAAGTAAAAGCAAAGTTTTAATTTAAGAAATTAATAATGATTGTAAATATAAATATTGTCTTCCTTTAAATAGATTGAAACAGAAACCGAAGCACAGGCAGCATTCACAGTATCTTTAATTTCGTTATCCGAAGAAGCTGTAGTGCAAGTGGTAAGTCAGAAAGTGCTGGAAAAAGAATTTCGAACATCAATCACTAGTGACGTGTTTATACAAGCAATAAATATGAAAAGTTCCGTCTTGAGCAACATCTCTGAATTTGAAACACAACTGCAGGATATTATACATCAGATTGTAGTTCGAGAAGAAAACGAAGTTTGTGAAGTTATTACAGTTCCAGTTTTTTCTAAATTAAAAAGAGGAAGATCACCAGCGTTACCTGTATTGGCCTGTATAGTTAACAGTTCAAGATCGCAGGAATTCGTTACTAAAGTGGTTAATGAGGTATACCGATTTTGCTTACCTGTTCTTATAAACACTTCCAAGTTGGAAGAAGAGGCAAGGATAAAAAAACAGTGTCAGTCGCTCCTACACGTTGCTCGAAGATTATTCTCTCATTTGGGTGACCTGAGCGATCTTCTGAAGGAAATTATGGCCGAAGCTAGAAGACTGACTAATTCAGAAAGGTGTTCATTGTTTTTATTGGATCCTGATCATATACATTTAGTAGCTAAAGTGTTTGATGGTGTTGTCCATGATGACGTAGCCACAGAAGTTAGAATAGCAAAAGATCAAGGAATAGCGGGTAGCTACAAAAGATTTTCATCAAATTTATTTTTCTGTACAATTATTTATATTATGCAGGTCATGTGGCTGCAACAGGAGAATTATTAAACATAAGAGATGCCTATACACATCCACTATTTTATAAGGGTATGGATGAGGCAACTGGATTTCGTACTAGAAATATACTGTGCTTCCCAATTCGAGACGAGCATGGTATAATAGGTGTAGCTCAATTGTGTAACAAAGTTCAAGGCGATTTTGACTTTTTTGATGAGGAAGTTGCCCTTGCTTTTAGTATATACTGTGGACTATCTATCATGCACACATTGGTGTATAAAAAGATGCAGGAGGCTCAGAATCGAAGCAAATTGTCTAACGAACTTATGCTTTATCACATGAAAGTAAGTGTTGTGAAGTTAGATCAGGTTCTTACGTAAACTGCTCTAGTAACTAAATCATGGGAAAACTGATAAAAGCTTGAAATTTGGTAATTGTTGACCTAATAAAAGTGCCCCAAAAAAGATGCTAAGAGTAGACTACCCTTTAAAATGAGTTGAGGGCTAAGGTCGGTATAAATATCAAATATAAGTGCTCTAGCTCTACTCTGAATAACCAGTCGGCAGTTTTCTGAAGTTTGCTAAAAGTAAACTACCCAAGGGGTCTCCCACTGTAGGCAATATTTGTATATAATCTCAGCAATACTGGACAGTATTTTAAACTTGGCAATACTGTCAAGTAAAGTATGTTTTGATTAATGCTTTACATCATGAACATTTATGAGACCATCATAAACGTATCACGAGTAATTTAAATAATAATGTTTGGTTTCATGTTCACTTTTAGTCGCTTTTACTTCACTTTATCCATAATAAATATTCACTTTTTCATTTTATTTACAATCTGTTGACTCTCTTTTTGCATTTTTTGCTCAAACACGTTCGGTAAATCAGACACAACCATATATCTGTCATCTTGAAAAATGGCAGCTATTTTAGTGTATTACAATATGTATTTTCTTGCGCAGTTACCCTGTTAACGTTCCAGGCTTTTTAAATTTTGTTAATTTAATTTTAGGTAAACGAACAAGATGTCAAAAAAACTATGTTATGTACAAACAGACATTCGTATCTATACTTTGATACTTTCCGTTTCCCACCAAAAAGAGTACGAGTCTCAGAAACGTCCTGCCAGATACTTAGAATGTTTGAAGATCTTAAATTTTGCGAAGTATTTCGAATTAAGCGTCAATTGCTTATAAGGTTCATTTTATATGTAAAAAAGGGCTATAGAGATACAGCCTATCACAACTGGATGCACGCTTTTTCCGTTACTCATTTCGCCTATGTTGCTGTGAAAGAGTTGCAATTAATCGAAAAGGGATATTTAACGTAAGCTTTTACATAAAACATATTTATTATAATATTTGAAATTATCCCAATTTTTTTTTAGCCATTTAGAAGCAATGGCGTATCTTATATCATGTATGTGTCATGATATCGATCATAGGGGCACAACCAATTCATTTCAGTTGCAATCGGGTAGTGTGTTAGCTAATTTATATTCAAGTGAGGGATCTGTAATGGAGCATCATCATCTTTCACAGTCATTGTGTATTTTAAATACCGAGGTAACTTTAAAACTTTTAAAATGTAACCAGTGGGAAATATTTATGTATGCAAATTCTAGGATTGTAATTTTCTGGAATGCTTGGGAAACAGTGACTATATACGTTGTTTGGCTCTAATCAAAGATATGATTCTTGCTACTGATCTTGCCAATCATTTTATTTTAATGGGAAAACAACAAAGCATGATCAAGGTATGTTTACAATTTTTATTTTTACATGAATTACTGTTTAATACTGCTCTCTTTTCAGGATGGATACGATAATTCTAATCTTGATCACAAATATGTATTCATATGTCTTCTCATGACCTGTGCGGACCTTTCGGATCAAATAAAAGTTAGTATTTAGTTTAAATTCAAGGTAATTTTTCGTGACCTATCTGGTCATTATTGAAAAATATCTCCCTCAATTTGGATTCGATTTAATAGAAAATATCTAAACATTTGGGTATCGAAAGCCTGGGACATTCTGCTGCTGTTCCTACCATCCTTCCTAGCTTCGTTGGTAGAATATCAGCCTAGATAGCTAGATGTGCCGGGCTCGAATCTCGATTGAGGAAAATATTTTTCACAACTCTAATTATATAAACTGAGAATAACTCAAGTAAGTGCCGCTTATGGAATGTTTTCCGGGAAATCTCTGTCTAAAATATTTTTTAACGTTAATATATGATTAATAAAAAGTAAAACGGGAATTTAAATATTTCAGGACTGGGAAGTAGTAAAAGTAGTTGCCCAGCAAATTTACAATGAATTTTTCCAACAAGGAGATTTAGAAAAATCTATGGGAAAAAAACCTCTAGCTATGATGGACAGAGAACAGGCTTCCATACCAGATTTGCAAATTTCCTTCCTTTATGAAATATGCTTACCTGTTTTTACGTAAGTTGTGTGTGGTTCATGGCAATATACTTTGTATTAATTATTTCATGTTTAGCACGTTGTCCGGATTATTCCCAGATAGAGTTGATTTAGTGGGTAAAATTAAGAGAAACATCTTGTGCTGGGAAGCATGCAAGCCCGTATTTGAAAATATGTATCGGGAAGGTGGTTATACCTCATTGGAAATATTAAGTAGTCCCGAAATAGATGAGCAGGTTCAAAAAATATTAGCCATGTCGAAGAAGGATGATTTAGAAGTAGATGATGATGAAAGTGAGGGTTCAGCAACACAATCACGATCATCAAGCAGAGATGAAGATGCCATCTCGGATATTACAAAAGGAGAAAACGCTACTGAAAATACTGCTGATCATTGAAAGAAGCCGCCTAGATTCTTGATTATATTTATGACGCTTATAGTAAATTGTTAGTTATTACAATAATGTTTATAAAGACAGCAATGCAATACTGCTTTTATGTACAAATTTATTGTTGTAATTTTGTTAATGGATCATTTAAGGTACATATCAAAACTGTGATGAGCAGTCTAAATTATTTTTCTAAATTATCCAAGAGGTAGAATATAACAAAATAGTTAGTAAGTAGAATAAAATATCATGTCTGTATGTAATTATGTGTATCAAAAATTATAAAATTAAAACATTAAATAGATGAAATGATAATTGCTGTATGATTTTTTAATTTCATAAAGTAACTTTAACACATTGACTGTCATATTGGTCTATAGGACCGAGAATAGAAGTCGCCAGGTTGAATGTATATATTTCCCAGTTAAACGGTTCCAGTGCCGTGATGTACATTTTGCTTTATTTAATTTCATAAATAGACCAGGCCAGTCTTGTGTCAATACTGAAACAGTCTGTATAGATTAAATACCTAATGAGAATTATCCATTAAATAGATATTCAAATATGCAATGATACTGACCGCTTTGAAAAAGTTTTAGCAGATTTAAATACGAAATTCATGAACGTGAAATATTACTTTAATGCCCTCTAGTGAGTAACCGTTTAACTTTTTGAGTAACTTTTATACATGACTATAAATGAAGAATTGAATGCTTATCGGAATTTATAAAAAAATATATTGGGTGGTATTTAAGTATAAAAGCTGGCTGAACTTCCAGTGTAACAGGAAGTAGTGACACGTTGTTTATAAATAGAGTTTAAAGGATGCTAAGCAGCCTGCCTGATTATAAAAGCTAATTTTGGTATCTTGAAAAATAATTGCAGTATTACCAGGTAAATAGAGCACTATATGTATCAGCAAAACGGTCCCTAGTGACATTTTAGCCTTTGGCCTCGGTAGCAAAATTTGAAAAAGCGCTGTGGAAATCAATGTGTTAAAAAATGTGCATATGGATAGAGATGCTTTTTAAGAAACGATGTTAAAACTTTATTCAATGAATTTACAACAGGTAATTTGTAATATAGGTAGCAATAAAACAGTTTTCAACAAGTTGTCACATTTTGATATTTTTTTTTTAATTCGTTCAGCTCTGCGTAGTTTAAAAGAATTTTACAAGATAATAAAAAAATTGATACTTACAAAATATTTTTAATCGCGTTCTGACTAATACCAAATTCTTTATTATTAATGTTATATACCGTCACCAGGTTGTACAAAAATACCACCCAAACTCGCCTAGCTTTTGATTCTTCTCCATTGAATGCTCTTTCATTCATCATACAATTTACATGTCATTATTCTTTGTCCTACTGAAGAAGGCTGCTTAAAGTGTACATTTAGGAAGAGTCGGCACAAAACAAATTGTAGCAAGTCTTAAAATGCTCATTTTACTATTTTTCTGCTTGATTTTGGTTGTAAGGTGACTGTCGTAATTTTTGTTACCTATTACGTATTTAATTTGACAAATACTTATTTTACGGACAACAGAAACTGCTTGGTAGACTTG
Organism: Ctenicera cuprea; assembly: GCA_958336395.1. Classification (NCBI taxonomy): domain Eukaryota; kingdom Metazoa; phylum Arthropoda; class Insecta; order Coleoptera; family Elateridae; genus Ctenicera; species Ctenicera cuprea. The sequence goes on along the minus strand of OY284487.1, from coordinate 14,353,567 downwards.
GTAGGTACATATATCAATAAGGCGCAATTTAGGAAACGTAGAAAACCAAAGCGAGGATCAGTGAGTGCAGTTTTAAACACGAGTCTAAGCGTGTTTTCCTGTTGTCAGGGTAAAGAGAAAAACATCAATTTTTTAAAACAGTCTTTGTGATTTAAAAAAAATTCCGGTTTACTTGTTTGTGTGACGGCCTTCTAGATTAATATCGAGTATTCTCCCAGGTGGCTATCGCTGTGCTGTAGCGCTAATAAGTCGCGATAGTTCGTTTGAACCATGATTTATATTTAAATTACGAAAACATACGAACTATTACGAACTTTTTTCACGTTGAGCCGGTAAGAGTGCATGTGGCAAATTGCGTCAACTTCAAAAAACCGTCTTTTTTAAATTTAACGTCATGGCAGATGAAGGCGGTGAAAAATTATCCAAAAAGTAAGTGAAATATTTTATTTACAACATTGCTAACTACTGACGAAGTGCCTTCAATATATGGTGCAATCTAACCTCAATATGTTGCAACGATTACATGTGTTTAACATATTGAGAAGGAATGCTCCAATTTTGCAGTCTCAATACTCGCAAATAACGAAAAGGTACGTTTTGGTTCTTACCAACGTAACTAATTACACATTTATTGCTTTTACAGTGAACTAAAGCGGAGGCAGAAGGCCGAGCTAAAGGCCAAAGAAAAAGCAGAAAAAGTGACGCAACAACCACAAAAACCAACTGCCAAGAAGCAACCTGAAGAAGATATTAGTCCTAATGAGTATTTTAAACTACGATCTCAAGCTGTTGCTAAGTTGAAAGAGTTAGGGGGTGACCAACAACCATATCCTCATAAATTTCATGTATCGACCTCTCTAGAAGATTTTATAGCCAAATATACGTATTTACAAGATGGTGACATTGTGGAATCGGATATTGTTAGTGTAGCAGGCCGAATTCATGCAATCCGTGAATCTGGTGCCAAGCTAATATTTTATGATCTTCGTGGTGAGGGGACAAAACTCCAAATCATGGCCACAGCCAAATATTATGAAGATGAAAATAAATTTGTCGAAGACACAGATAAAATAAAAAGAGGTGATATTGTGGGTGTCGAAGGTTTACCTACTAAAACCAAAAAGGGGGAATTGTCAATTATGCCAAAACGATTAAAGTTGTTGTCACCCTGTTTGCATATGTTACCTCATCTACATTTTGGTTTAAAGGACAAAGAGACACGATTTAGGCAAAGGTATCTTGATATAATTTTAAACAATCGTGTACGAAATATATTTGAAACTAGGTCTAAAATAATTGCGTACATCCGGCGATTTTTAGACGAACTTGGCTTTTTAGAAGTTGAAACACCAATGATGAATATGATCGCTGGAGGTGCCACTGCTAAACCATTTGTTACTTACCATAATGAATTAAACATGCAGTTGTACATGCGAATTGCACCAGAATTATACCATAAAATGCTTGTGGTAGGAGGTTTGGATAGGGTTTATGAAATAGGCCGACAGTTTAGAAATGAAGGCATTGATTTAACACATAATCCTGAATTTACAACTTGTGAATTTTATATGGCATATGCAGATTATAATGATTTGATGACGATAACCGAAAACATGGTTTCGGGAATGGTTCGTAGTATTCATGGTACTTATATAGTTAAGTTTCATCCTGATGGACCAGATGGAGAAGAAGTAGAGATGGATTTTACACCTCCTTTTAAACGAATAGCGATGTTGCCTGCTCTTGAAAAAGCTTTAAATGTTAAGTTTCCACCACCTGCTGAACTTGCAACAGAAACTGGTAACAAATTTTTGAGCGAGTTATGCACCAAGCACGAAATTGAATGTCCACCCCCACACACATCTGCACGCTTACTGGACAAATTAGTAGGCGAATACATTGAAGAATCTTGTATCAATCCTACATACATAATTGAACACCCTCAAATCATGAGCCCACTTGCCAAGTGGCATCGGTCAGCGCAGGGTCTCACTGAACGTTTTGAATTATTTGTTATGAAAAAGGAAATTTGTAATGCTTACACGGAATTGAACGATCCTGTTGTGCAACGGCAGAGATTTGAGCAACAAGCTAAAGACAAGGATGCTGGAGACGAGGAAGCTCAGTTGGTTGACGAAAACTTTTGTACTGCACTCGAATATGGGCTACCGCCTACAGCAGGTTGGGGATTGGGAGTTGACAGACTCACAATGTTTTTAACTGACTGTAATAATATTAAGGTGAGTTATTTTTTGTTTTTCTCTGGCTGTATGACTGTGGGGTGCTTCGACTGCCCTCAGGCTCATGTCTGATGTTCTGTATGTGTGTATTTCAAGTCGGACAGAGGGACCTACAACTTATGATAGGTTTCAAACCAAAATTGCAATTTCTATAGCTTATGTTAGTCACAAGCTTAAGGTGCTTAAGGTGGAAGTGCAACATTGTTCTATTATTGCAAGTATTAAATTAGTAATTTGTTCTATTAATGCTTTTCAGGAGGTGTTGCTGTTTCCTGCTATGAAACCAGACGATCCCAACAAAAATAAGGAGGAAGAACCCAGTGCTTCACAACCATAGAATTGCAAAAATAGAATTCATTCATTTTTCTCAATATTTTTTATTAAGTAAAATATAATTTTTTTTAAAACGATTCCAAAGTTGTTGGTACTACAAAAACTATAATGAACAATGTATCTAGTATTATCAGTTTTTATTTGTTCATGGGTAGGGTAATGGTAACGTTTTTAGAATATTTTTCTTAATTTAATGGAAAAGAAATTGTCATAGCAAACTAAAATAATTCTTCATTAACCCTTTCGCTGCGCAAAGCGGATTAACTTGCAAAAACGTAGGTGATCCATTTGTGCTCAAGTCGAGCGTGAATATTTTGTGTTTCTCTCACTCCCAAAATTCCACTCGCTCGTCTGAAGCAGTGGGGCCCTAAATATGTGCCAATAAGATATTTACAGTTAGATCACGTATTTATAAGTTTGTAACATTACTTCTTAGTAACATTACGAAAGGATCAACAGCTGCGGAATATTATTAATGCTAAGCGATAATGATGATGATGAACTGCCAAAATATATATATTTTTTGTTTGTATGCGAATATACTAGTTTTGAGCAGTTACGTAAAATCTAGTGCTCAAAGTGGCTTATCTCGCATGCGGTGAAGAGTGGTGCACAGGGGTATCAGGTGTTTCTTTTCGAACTGCGTAGCCAAAGGGTTAAGTGACGAAGGTGTACTATGGAGAAGTGGATGCATCATTGGATGCACAGACTATTTACACTGAGGAACAGAGTGGATCTCATAGCACCATAATATTAAGAGTCGAGAAAAATTTAATTTAATCTTAAACGATAGAAATTGTACCATTATCCTACAGTCATGGTGATTTGTATTTCCTGAGTAGAGAAATGGGGTTTTATGTTTTCGAAATATAGAAATAGGTTTTAGCCTGTCATCTTTTATTTATTTTTAACTTAACTTTCTTAGTTTAGAATGTTTTTGCTGCATACTTCCATTCAATGAATTGACCATAATTAATTCTTCTGTATTGCATTTTGTCAACATTAAAGAAGAAATAAAAACACATTTATTTTATTTTATTTAAGATTTTCGCTGCGGAGGACGCCATTAGGAATCTACACTTGGCTCAAATCAGTTGCGTAGGCAGCCTTTGGGCGTCCAGCACCCATTCGCTTTGCATTGTTTGTTCGTGTTTTCTGAATTATTGTGACTGGTGACATGTGTAATGGTAATGTAGCTGGCCCTTCTGGATTACAGCGGCCTAAAATGGTAGTTAAAAATAATATAAAATTAAGTGATAAAGAACTAGAAATGTATTTGTATGACTCGGACAGTGATAATTACTTAGCGAAATTTTCAAGATTCTTACGAAAACAATGATTATGGATATATTGTGATTGAAGTTTATTGGCAAGTTTTAAGATATTTTGGCTAATGGAAGCGATTCTGATGAGAATACTAGCGCCACCACCAATACCGTAGCTACCTTGAATGTTGCAAAGTATTCCGTATTGAATGAAAAATTTTCCATTTTCAAAGAAAAATTAATTATTAGTAAAACCACCACTTGTTGAATGTGAATTGACTACTTTTTATTACTCATGGATGAGCATTTTTAAAATTATATTGTTAATAAATCTAATAACTACTAGTGTTACCCCAGCGCACAATGCACTGACAGACTGAGCGTTGACTGAGCCGGCTAAATGCTAAGTCACGTGATGCATTAGTTCCATGAGGAGACGCGGCGTTGGTGTAGATGTCGCCTCACGTTTAGCAGACTTTCGTATATAAATTAAAATAATTATTATTGAAAAATCGACGTAGAATAAAAATATAAAAATTTTTCATGTTCCATCTGAGGATAGAGACCTTTAATTGAAAAAAAAAATGGTGCAAATTGGTGAAGCGGTAGCCGCTTGAGGAACCGGAGCTTCTATATATGTATGGATGGTTTAGAAAATGTCATACTTCACGAACAATTCATGAAATGTTTCTATATTATTTTTCATGATTAGGAAATACTGTGAAACATTTCGAACATGTCACACATATCGTTGATTGATGAATCAATCAACAGCGGAACTACGGAATCATGGGAGAAATTAAATGCACGGTGGTAATTAACGTCAGATTGGCAGATAAACTAAAAATATTCAAATCTGATAGGTTGAAAAATATAAAATGCTATTTTTATATATAATCTATCAAGCGCTGGTTTTGATTTCCGGAAATTTACCGCCTGAACTGTCGAGATATTAGCTACGAAATTCAACGGGAGTCGAAGACAAGTGGTGATTTTCTTGTAGCAAGAGAAATTCCAGAAGGTAAATACTTTGTGTGTAACTAAGGAAACAAAACGGCAAAATGGGAGAAATTAAATTTAACGGTGATTTTCGGAAAGCAGCATGGCGAGATGAATTTCTGTGAAATCGTTAGATAAGCTAAAAATATTCAAATCTGATTGAAAAATAAAAATGCGATTTTTAAAATATTTTTTAAAAATTGGCCATACGAGTTTTTTTTTAACTGTAGTCTTATAGAACGGAACATGGGCTACAATTTGCTTTTTGCAGAATACGATAATTCCACTGTCGAACCCCCGATGATTTTTTAAAAATCCAAAATTGGTACACCTTTGTAAATTAAATGGGAAACAATAAATAACTTTTGCTTAAGAATTACTCATTTTGACTAGTAGAGCCAAAATCTGTTAGTTTTTAGTAAATTTTATATTTGGTGTGGCTAATTTTTTGGCTGAGAAATTTAGATTTGTTTTGCTACTATAAAAAATGTAAACAAACATTTTTGGACTTGGACAAATCAGATTCCGAGCAGGTATGATTACTACGCCGGCATCGTTTTACATTCCTCGCTATACGCAGTATAAGTAGTCACATATTGTATTTGCCGATGTCATGAACTGAACTGAGTAGTAAAGGTTGAAGTGTGGATGAAATGCAGGATATAGCTGGTATCCTTAGAAATCCAACAGACGGTGAAATCTACGTTTTAATTATAAAATTTACTTGTGCAAATACGATAATAATAGCAGTAATATCTAGTATGAGAAAGTCCGCTCAAAGTGAACCTTTTTGAAATATAGAAATGTTTGGTTTATTTTTAACTTAACTTTCAAAGGTTCAATTTTTTGCAGCACGCTTCCATTCAATGAACTGACCTTAATTAATACATAAAGTTTTGCATATTGTTAACATTAAAGAATAAATAAAAACAAACGTATTTATTTTATTTAATGGTGATATTTGAATTCGTACAGGTTTAAATATTAAATAAAAAAAATAGCGAACTTAACTTAAAATTGTCAATAAATTAGAAAATACGCATGCTTTAAATGATATATCAACGTTAATTACAATTCTAAGCTCTAACATTATTTTACGTTAGGAAGCATTATTATCCTCTTCTGCCTCTTGAACTTGAAGTTGAACGGTTGAATTATAATGCTCTCCTAATCGATACATGTGTTTGTGATAAGTTAATGTCAGTGGTGGTCCAGTGTAATTTTCACCTTGAACCGTAGATGGTCCCGAAGCTTGAATAACTTTAATGGGGCATTTCAATATGTTCGATAGTGCCATAAGTTCCAGTTGGCCACCCCATAACTTTGTACTGGCTACATCCTTACAGTATTTGTCAAATTGATCCTCGTCTACCACGTCATCATCATCATTGTACATGAACGGTAAAAATTCTTCTTTATTATCACGCATAAATGCGGCAGTGAGTTTCCTTAGCTTTGATACATTTAAACTACTTCGTCCTGTGACTTCTAATTGATGATTAATTGCACAATATAAGCAGTTACCATCAGCTGGAATGTTGAAAATTTGGAGGCCGTCACTTTGAAGAATCGTTTTAATAGTATTTAATTCCAGGACTCTTGGACCTTGCTTATTAGTTTCCTCTTGTTCTGCGATTCGTTTTTCGCGTTCCTTATCTGCCGTTTGCTTCTTATTCCGCCTTTTCTGGGCTCGAGAAACTCTAGTGGTCGTCTCTTCTTCCTGTTCAACATCCGACTCCTGGTCGTAGTTTTCAGCTACTTCATCTACCATATTATCCGAACCTGACAAATTGTGCAACTCCGCAGTCTGTTTCTCATCTAATTCTTTCTCTAATTGAGTAATCGTTTCCGCTACTTCTCTCTTTTTCTTCTTGTCTCCTTTGGTTGCGGTTTTTTTGAGCGCTTGAATTTTTGATTGTAAATCTTTCCGTTCCTGACGATGCTTCTTGAGTAATTCTTCCTCGGAGAAAGTAATTTCACCTTCAAATTGTTCACTTTCCATGATTAATTAATTTAATACTTAACGATGGCAAAATCAACGCAAACTGTAAGGTTATGTTCATTATAGAACGGAACCAAAAAAGGAAAGCGTTCAGAAAATGTTCAGTCTTGTCTCAACAGCCGTCACCATCTTCTGGTCTATGCTAAAGGTACCCATACACCTAATAAAGAAACATCAAGCAGAGAATACCAAACCAGTATTTGTATTCTGTGTCTGAAGCTAAGTCTGTGGAGATCAAACGATTGAAGTAATGTGTAAAATAGCTCTACTTACAAGTTTCAATGTACAATTTTTTTTTCAAAATCAAGTTAACTTAAAACTTAGATAACGGGTGTTCGAAAAAATTCTTGGCCAACTAAGCTGGTGTGCGATTTTGTTAACTTTAAGGGCCGTATCTACCATGCAATGAACACGGGCGACCGATTCAAGGAGCGAAAACTTCCTTTAAGGGATTTTTTTTTATAATTAGTTTTCAAGAAAACTTATAATTCAAATATTTAAACTCGTTAAACAAAATTAAATTTTAATGTTAAAAATAACATTATGTAATAAAAGTGCCAGTAGCCGAGCATAACGATGTCAACCAACATGCGAATGTTCAAATCGTAGTTTAAATCATGACGGATTGCACTGGAAGTCTGTGGAGATTTCGACAAAAATCAAATACCGACACCAAATTTTAACTGTGATCGGGAGTTTACGTTCAGGTAAGCCTTCCAGTGTATGGGCACCCTTACTGTTAAAAATAGTATGGTCGCATTCAGGAATTTGTTTCTAATTTATTGTTAACTAGTTTAAAATATTAGTTTTTTAATAATTGTGGTTGTTATGAATTAATAGTTGTAAAGTTATAATAATCGTTATTTGCTTATAGCTATAATATACAAAACACAAATTGTGAATAAAACGTATACACAAAACAATCCGAACACATAAACCAAACGCAGAATACGAACTTACAAATAGTTGATCGTGTCCATAAAACTTCAAACTGCTAATGTCAATGTCAAAATTTCTCTACGTGAGGTTAATTCCGGTGTACGTCAGCGTACGAATCCGAAACTTAAATAAACTGGACTTTCGTAGCAGTCCAAAGTTCACTAAGTTGGCAATTTTTAAGGAGCCGAACAAATAGGTTTGTGGTGTGGCTTCTTCAGTGTGTAAGAGACTCTGACTAGACTAGAAAGTAAAAAAATAGAAAACAGAATGTCGTCTCTAAGAATTTTTGGGGCCCTTAAAAGAATATCGAGCAACAATATTAGATTCAGTTATGCAGGTAAAAATATATTGCTTTCAAATATGAAATAACTGATAATTCGGTTTGTTATGAAAGTTGTACTTTGCTCCTGCAGATTCAAATTAATCAACAAGTTTGTTTCATTACAGCTCAAATTCGATCAATGGCTACACAGGAACGAAAACATACTAAAGTGAAACTGGTGGATAATGTTGCTGTTATTACACTTGATTCGCCAAATGTAAAGGTAGATCGATTTTCATACACTTATGAATTTACATTATCATCATCTTCCACACCTTATTAGGCTGGTCGTATAGTCGTAGATCCCCAGTTCAGTACTTGATTAATTAGATTTTCTGAAATTTACTTACTTAAATCCTTCCTCTTGTTCTAAATAGATGCAGTGTTGAAGTTTCTGAAATTGCAAGTTTTAAACTTATGGGCCATAGAAATAAATTGTTGGGGCTGTTTAACATGCAGGGTGAATACGTTTTTGAGGCACTCTATGGGGATCTTGTTTGCTGGAAGAAGGTAGGTTTAAATGTGGCAAAGCTGCTAAATTTGATGCAGTTTAATAATCTAAAAACAAAATATCACTTATAAATAATTTTCTAGGAATTTTCAATGACATAAAACAACTTTTTCGCATTTTTGACAGTAATGTGACATATTACTTTTATCAAAATCGTACAGTAATGAGAGCCACTTTACAGCATAGCAACCATTACTGCATAGTAAAGTGACTGTCATTAAAAAACAATGTTTATTTACATGGTGTTACTGTTATAAATTTTAAAAACACAATTATTTAAATGGGAAAATGTTACATTGCTTGATCTTACTATGCCAATTTGTTGTTGAAAACTGGTTTGGTCCAATACGATTTCTGAACTTCCTTCTCCGATTGCTTCTGGTTGTGCTTGACCAAATATCTTTTTTGACGTTTTCACCTTATTGGCAATGCTATCAGATGTTGCTATACTACTTAATCTGCCTACTATTTTCTTTTGGTTTTTGAAATGACAAATGTCAAAATTAAAAAGGCTAAATAATTTTTTATTAAAAATTTTTAAAATTTAATAAAAATGCAAAAAAATAGTATACACAAAACGTCAGAAAAGTGGTTTTACTTGATTCGTATGTTATTTAAGTACTCGCTATCGCTGGTACTCAAACTTGCCAAACTCGTCAAGTAAAATTTCACTTTTTTGTACTTGGTACGTATCATACTATTATGCTTTGTTTTTAATTTAAGAAAATACTTTAATTGTAATTGTACCAGGTATGCCATGCATGGAACATTGTGTTCTCCTAAGGCTATTATAGCACTAAATTTCATTCTGATGTGTCAACTGGAGTAGTAGGACGGTAAAGTGAAAATTTTCAAAAATTCGTAGCAACCGCCATTTTGAATATAGAAAGTTAAAACAAAAGCATTTAATTTGCTCTAATATCTTTTATTAGATTCTGTTATTAAAGTTAAATAATTCGGTTTCTGACAAAAATGCTGCCAAAAAAGCATGTTTAACTTCCACTTCTGGTTTCAACATTTTTTTAAAAGCTTACTTTGTCGGATTTTTGGATATAGCAACACATTCTGAAGCTCATGAAACCGGACCATCTCTTTGGGAGTTATGAGGCCTCACACACTCACATACACATCCATAAACAGGCAGTTTTTAAAAACCACTTTTTGGGGTTTCTGTGTTTCCGTCAAAATCTCGAATTCGAACATTTTCAGAAAATCTGTACTCCCCTCTATACTGAAAGCATAAGAAAGTAAAAACAAATAAATTACAAAAATAAAGATGGTTCTGTGGTGGTTTATTTGAGCATATTGCGACCCTAGAGCCATAGGGTTCTAAGTAACATTTTGTATAAAAATGAGATTTTCATTAAATTAGAAACGGTACATTATTCTGCATCAATGAGTCTTTGAAAATCTGTCGAATTAAGCTAGATGGTGCGTCGAAGACCAATTCCATATTGTTCCAAGTAACAATTCATAAAAGTTACGTTTAGAATCATAAGGTTCTATGTACAATTATTAATTGTGCGCGAAATGTTCAAAAAAGCCGGAAAATGCCAAGTGGTGACTTGTTATTTCAAAAAGTAAACCTTTAAATTACCCTGTACAGAACCACAGAATTCTAAGTACAAAGACGTTTATAATCTAAACTCAATCATCAATGGTTTCTATTTTAAAATTAAATTTGCTCTTCTGTAAAAATTGCTAAAGTGGACTTGAAACCTTATGGTTCTAGGGTCGGGATTTGTTACATTAAAAATTTTATTTCCGTTTATTGAAGCCATTCTACTAATTCTGTATTGTAAAGTCATTATAAATTTCAGTTCTACTGATTATATTGCCTAAATTAGAATCAGCTTATCTTTATTTTTTGTTTGTTATTGTTTTGAAAGATGACTTGATCATACAAAATGCAAGTCATGGTCAGGCTAGCATGACTTTTGGTTTTTTTACGATTAAGTTATATTTAAAAACAATCATAAGAAATAGAACAGCACATGACAGGGCATAACTGATACAATTACAATTAAAGTAATTTATTAAATTTTATGTTTAAATTTAAATTAAAAATTAGCATAAGCATCTATTAAGTAGAGATGTAAAATACTGGGAATTTATTTTTTTTAAATTTACCCAAGGAAAAGTTTCCAAAATGTTTCCACGACTATTTTTTGCTCGAGTTAAACTTCAGAAATGAATGTATTTTGGCGAGAACATACGATCGGTATCACCGTAATGATTACATTGTAATTAAAATTACAGGAATGGTAAAAATACCTATAACAAATGATTTTATAAAATTATTCGAATTAATTTAGTGATTGACAAATAACGTCGACTATTAGTATTAAGTATTAATAAAACAAAAACCGAGCGCAGATAAACACTAAAGTAATTTACAGCTTTTGTCAATAGAAAAATAGTAAGAAATTAAAACGTGTGGTTAGAGCAAAAATGATAAATGGCGCGAATTTTTAATTATATCATTTATTTTTTGTTTTTCATTGGAATGTTTAACTTATCATTTTTGTATTATTAATTATATTCATTATCATTTTTACAATGCTATTTATTTAAAATTGAATAAAAGAAGAAGAAACTATTACAAAGTATCTAGGAAAGTTACCAGGAAACTTTCCCGAAATTTTCATAGAAAATTGGTTGTAAGAAACTGTTCAGTTTAATAGTATTAAAACAATTTTGACTTGGCACAATTCTATTTTGAGTTATGAATAATAAACGCAAAAATGAATTTTCTTATTTTGTTTGTAACTTTTGAATTATTGATATTAGATTTTTATGTCACTTATACCGGGTGATCGTAAAAAACATCTTTCAGAGCAGGCCATGATCGAAGTGTTAAAGTTGGCAATACTTAATATAAGCCAATTGTCAAATGTTGACAGCTGTAAAATATTTTGGTTAGATACATTTAACCTACTATCTAACCAAAAATTTTTACAGCTGTCAACATTTGACAATTGGCTTATATTAAGTATTGCCAACTTTAACACTTCGGTCATGGCCTGCTCTGAAAGATGTTTTTTACGATCACCCGGTAGATAATTTATGCTAATTTTAATGACATAAAACAACTTGATGCTAAATATGCAAAAAAGCCGTAAAAATGCCAAGTAATCCATACATATATAGAACCTCAAAGGGTTTTTTTCCCCGGTTCTTCCAGCGGCTACCGCTTCACCAATTTGGACCATTTTTTTTAAATGAAAGGTCTCTATCCACAGATGGAACATGAAACATTTTTATATTTTTATTCTACGTCGATTTTTCAATAATAATTATTCTAATTTATAATATATATGAAGGTCGGCTAGACGCGCGTCACTTGGGGCGCATCTACAAAACGTCGCGTCTCTTTATTGGAACTAATGCATCACGTGACGCATCGGCCAACGCGAGTCTGTCAGTGCATTGTGCGCTGGGGTCTCACTAGTGACTTTTTTTTCAAAAAGTAAACCTTAAAATCACTCCATACAGAACCACTAGAGTTCTAAGCACAAAGACATTTTTGTTTAATTTTGTAATTTTTTGAAGAATATACTATTTTATAAATATCTTTTCAAATGTATAAAAGTTTGTCAAAATGGTTGAAGTACTGAGTTCATATTTAATCTAAACTAAAACATCAATGGTTTTGATATTATAACAGTTTGTAACTAAAATTTGCTCTCTTGTAAAAATATCTAAAATGGACTTGAAGCCTTATGGTTCTAGGGTCGCGATTTACGTTGAAAATTTTAATTCAGTTTATTAAAGTCATTCTACCATATCTATATTTTAAAGTCATTATAAAAGTCAGTTCTACTGATTATATTGTCTGAATTAAAATCATCTTATTTATATTTTTTTTCTGTTTGTTAATATTATTTTGATAGATGACTTGGTCATAAAAAATGAAAGTCATAGCCAGGCTGGCATGACTTTTATTTATTTTTTTTGATGAAGTTATCTTTCAAAACAAAAATAAGAAATAGACAAGTGCAAAGTCCAGGCAAACCTGCTACAATTACAATTAAAAGAGTTTACTTTTAAATTTTTTATTTAAATTTTAAGTAAAAATTAGCATAAAACTAGTGACATAAAAATCTAATATAACGCCCATAAGAAAAAATGAACTTGATGATTATGCGTAAAAACTTGTAATAAAGTTTACAATTTTGCTATTTTCAATAATAATAAAAAAAGTTTGACAATAAAAGAAAAATAACTTTTTCGGTTCATAACTTAAATAAGAATTGCGTTAAATGTGTTTTTCGATTATTAAATAGCAGCAAGTTTAGCAACTTTGCTAAATTTAAACCTACTTTCTATCTCTTATAGCAAGCGAAACCCCGTAGTATGCCTCAAAACCGAATCACCCTTTATATGCTACAATCGTAGCATTGTACAGTTGAGTATAACCCACATCAATATATTTATTTATCTATGCAGTACAATTAAAACATCTTAAATGTTAAATTATTTTTGTTCAGGTTAACTCTTTAACTGCTGAAGTAATGGGAGAGTTCGAGTCAATTCTACATGACATTGAAGCCAGTCCACAAATTCAAGCAGCAGTATTAATATCTGGCAAGCCAGGTGCCTTTATAGCAGGTGCGGATATAGGCATGTTATCAAAATGCAAAACTGCTGAAGAAGCCACGGATTTGGCAAAGGCTGGCCAAGTAATTTTCGAATCTCTTGAAAACAGTAAGAAGCCATTTGTGGCAGCTATTCATGGCGCTTGTCTTGGTGCTGGTTTAGAAATATCATTAGCATGTCACTATAGAATAGCCATTAAAGACAAAAAAACTGGTCTGGGCTTGCCAGAAGTTATGCTAGGAATATTACCTGGAGCAGGTGGCACTCAAAGGCTACCACGCCTCGTTTCCGTTCCTAATGCTCTAGACATGGCTTTAACAGGAAGAACTATAAAAGCTGATAGAGCTAAAAAACTGGGAATTGTTGATTTATTAGTGGATCCTCTCGGGCCTGGATTGAATTTCCCAGAAATACAAACACAGAAGTACTTGGAAGAGACAGCTGTCAACATTGCTAAGATGTTGGCAAGTGGAAAATTAAAGGTTGATAGGACCAAAAAGAGCCTCCCTGACAAGATCTTAGCGTTTGCTTTGCAATATGGTTGGGTTAAGGATAAAGTTTTTGGAAAAGCACGTGAACAAGTTATGAAACAATCTGGAGGATTGTATCCAGCTCCTTTGAAGGTAAATATTGAGTAAAACTACTGAGTGAATTATTTAAATGCTACTTCTCTATTATTTTTATCATTCAATGTGTTAGATTCCATCATACACTTTTTTTAGGGAGTTTTCCCCACTTCCTCCAGACTTTTTTTGGACTTCCTATACTTAAAGAATTTTTTGTTCATTCAATGTTTGGTTCTTCCTTAGACGCTCCCAACTTTACCCGTACTTTCTTTCACTTTGCCTATATAATCAATTTGAATTAGAGGCTTGACTGGGGACTCACAAATGAAATATCCTTTATACATTTGTAAGTCCCCAGTCAAAATTTTGTCTTTCTGCTACAGTATCTACCTTTGCTTTTGGTTTCAACTATGGATGGGATTGAGGCCACCTGAAGAACTCTAATGAGAACTAATCGTGTTGTGGTCTATCCTAGCCATTGCTGCAACCAATTCAGTATTTTTAATAAATTAGAGGTTTAAATTTTATTTATACAGCAAATTTAATAAATAACTTGTTACTTTCAGATTATTGAGGTAATTCGAACAGGCATAGAAAAAGGACCCAAAATAGGATATGCAGCAGAAGCAAAAGCATTTGGTGAATTGGTAGCGACACCCCAATCTAGAGGTTTGTTTAGTCTATTCAAAGGACAAACCGAGTGCAAGAAAAATAGATTTGGAAAACCGGAAAGACCTGTAAAAAATCTAGCAGTTGTGGGAGCAGGTCTTATGGGAGCTGGCATCGCCCATGTATCCATTGATAAGGGATTTAATGTCATTTTAAAAGATACTAATCGACAAGGACTTAGCAGAGGTATTGGCCAAATACAGACTGGGTATGAAGCTGCATTTAAACGGAAGCGATTTAGTCGGTTAGTTTGGTTATTGGATTGGAAGGAAACACAATTTACAAATTTTTTTTGTTCTAGCTTGGAAAAGGACAAGATCTTATCACATTTAAATCCTACCCTAGATTATGCTACTTTCCGGAATACAGATATGGTTATAGAAGCAGTGTTTGAAGATATTAACCTCAAACATAAAGTCATCAAAGAGTTAGAAGCCGTTGTCCCTGCACACTGTATCCTAGCATCAAACACAAGTGCCATCCCGATTACTAAAATTGCACAGGGATCATCTAGACCAGAAAAAGTTATTGGTTTGTACAATTTATCATGCACTAAACTGAAAACTGACAACAATTCACTGTTATTATTTTTGTAGGAATGCATTATTTCTCACCTGTTGATAAAATGCAGCTTTTGGAAATCATAACAACAAAAAAGACTAGCAAAGATACAACTCAATCTGCTGTTGACGTTGGTCTCAAACAAGGCAAAATCGTAATAACAGTAGGTGATGGACCAGGTTTCTACACAACTCGCGTTCTCGCTTTTATGATGTCTGAATCCATGAGGCTTCTTCAAGAGGGGGTTGGTCCCAAAGATTTGGACAAACTAACAAAAAAATTCGGCTTCCCTGTAGGTGCTGCTACGCTTTCTGATGAAGTTGGGCTTGATGTTAGTTCCCACATAAGTGTAGACTTATTCAAGGTATTTTCTTTTAAACTACGATCAACTGTTAATTTACTGATAATACATTTTTAAAATATAGGCCTTTGGAGAAAGGTTTGCTGGTGGAAACGAAAATCTTATGAGAGATATAGTACAAGCAGGTTTCTTGGGTAGAAAATCTGGCAAAGGCATTTTCATATATGAGAAAAAATCGAAAAACCGCGAAGTAAATCCTGATGCTCTTGAAATCATTAAAAAATATTCACTAGAGCCCAAGAGTGCCTTTGATGATGAAGATAAGACATTGAGAATGGTTTCAAGATTCGTTAATGAAGCTGTTTTGTGTCTTGAAGAAAAGATTTTGGCAAGTCCATTGGAAGGGGATATTGGAGCCGTTTTCGGTTTGGGTTTCCCACCTTTCACTGGCGGACCTTTCCGTTGGGTCGATTTTTATGGAGCAGGCAAACTTGTGGCAAAGATGGAAAGTTACCAGAATTTTTATGGTATTGCTTTCAAACCTGCCCAGACGCTTATTGATATGGCGAAGGATCCTAGCAAGAAATTTTACCCAAAAGATACGTAATCATTTAGAAATGGTTTTGTAAGTGCCTTGCAATGTCTTCACATATAGGGTCGTACTTGTATATATTCACACATTGTAATTGAATACGGTTCTTCATGTTTTATTTTTCATACTATCCTTTTATATTATACAATAGAATTAAGATACACTTTGTGTAAATAAAGTTTGATCATTGCGAATTTTAATTTGATGTTGTCTCTCTTTCTCTCGAAAGATCCTCATCTATTGTTGCATTGCTTTCGAATGCCTTTTAAGTATTCTGTTTTGTACAGAATAATTTATAGTGTAAGATAAATGTCGAACTCCTAGGAAAATGCACTGGAAAAAGTGATGCCATCTCCTAAGAAAATGCAATCAAAAAAGTGATGCCCATCTCCTAGGGGATTGCATTGAAAAGAGCCATGCTCATTCTGTAGGAGAATACAATCAAAAAAGTGGAGGAGAATGCAGTCATGAATTGACGCTTGTTTCTAAGAGAATACAGTGGTAAAAGTTATGGCCGTCTTTCACCTCCAAGAATGCAGTTAAAAAATTGATGCTGATTTTGTAGGAGAATGCAGTAAAAAAAAGTGATTACCATCTCTTAGCAGAGTGCAGTAAAAAAGGCGATGCTCATTTCTTAGGAGAGAGCAGTGGAAAAAGGGATGCTCATTTTTCAGGAGAATGCAATACAAAAAGTAATGCCTATATCCTAGGAGAATGGAATCAAAAAAGTGATGCCCTTCTCCTAGGGTAATGCATTGAAAAAAGCGATGCTCATTTTGTAGGAGAAGGAGAACACAGTCAAAAAAGTGGAGGAGAATGCAGTCGTCAATTGATGCTTGTTTTCTAAGAGAATGTGGTGGTAAAAGTTATGGCCGTCTGCCACCATGCCGTAAAAAATTTAAGCTCATTTTGTAGGAGAATGCAGTAAAAAAGAGTGATTACCATCTCTTAGCAGTAAAAGAAGCAATGCTCATTTCTTAGGAGAGAGCCGTAGAAGAAGAAATGCCCATTTTTTAGGAAAATGCAATAAGAAAAATAATGCCTATATCCTAGGAGAATAGAATCAAAAAAGTGATGCCTATCTCCTAGGGTAATGCATTGAAAAAAGAGATGCTTATTTTGTAGGAGAAGGAAAACACAGTCAAAAAAGTGGAGGAGAATGCAGTCGTCAATTGATCCTTGTTTTCTAAGAGAATGTGGTGGTAAAAGTTATGGCCGTCTGCCACCATGCCGTAAAAAATTGAAGCTCATTTTGTAGGTGAATGCAGTAAAAAAGAGTGATTACCATCTCTTAGCAGTAAAAGAAGCAATGCTCATTTCTTAGGAGAGAGCCGTAGAAAAAGAAATGCCCATTTTTTAGGAAAATGCAATAAGAAAAATAATGCCTATATCCTAGGAGAATAGAATCAAAAAAGTGATGCCTATCTCCTAGGGAAATGCATTGAAGAAAGCGACGTTCATTTTGTAGGAGAATACAGTCAAAACTGGAGTAAAATGCAGTCTTCAATTGATACTTGTTTTCTAGGAGAATGCAGTAGTAAAAGTTATGGCCGTCTACCACTTCCAAGAATGTAGTCAAAAAATTGATGCTCATTTTGTAGGAGATTGCAGTAAAAAAAGTGATTATCATCTCTTAGCAGAGTGCAGTAAAAAAAAGAGATGCCCATTTAGGAGAATGCAGTCAAAACGTGATGCCTATCTGCTGGCATAATGCAGTGAAAAAAAAAGAAATGTGTGTCGAGCATGCAAGTTCTAAGCGAAACTTTTTAACGTGTTCTCACTGAAAGTGTTTTTTGAATTCTACGATTTAACAGAAAACAAAAACGGTTTCAGTTAAAAATACCATTACCTACTTTTTATTAAACTTGCCTTATTATGTCACACTTATTTTTATTATTTTATTAAACAAGCAAATGAGTTTGAGCTAATAAAGCATAAAATTTAATAAAAATAAATGTATGGGATGGGATTATTTCACATTTAAAAAGTATAGAACCATTCTAGTCATACAGGGCGTCAAATAAAAACTTTATCGCAGTTGAAGCAAGCGCGTCATATCGATGATTAGTTTTCAAATCGTGGAACTATTATCAAAGTTGCACGGTTTATTATTTTACCGCAATTGCTTATATTTAACATTTTTTTAACAGTTAGCTAGTGAGCATCCTAAATTATTTATAATTATTATTTTTATTTTACAAATGTGCCTGGTAAATGTCAGTTATAAACGGTCACCCATTTAACACACACAATGGAAAAAAATATTAGGCAGTTGTTTGGTTTAGCAGACCCACCCACGCACACAGACACACACACACACACATCTTTACCGAAGGTATAGAAAAGTCGAAAGCGATGATTATTTTCTAGGATGATTCAATAACAAAAGTAATGCCCATATCCTAGGATAATGCAGTGAAAAAAGTGACGTCCATTTCGTAGGACAACGCACCAAAAAAATGCATTGAAAAACTGATGCCCTTCTCCTAGTAGAATGCAGTTAAAAAAATGATGCCCATCTCCCAGGAGAATACAGTGAAGCAGGAGATACCGACCTCCTAGAAGAATACAGCCAAAAACGTGATGCCTGACTCTTACTTTAGTACGTTGTTGTGGTATATATGCTTAAAGCATCAAACATGAGTTATTTGTGTCTGTTATCTCTGTATTATCTTTATTTTAAAGAAGAAACTGACAAAATTTAAAAACATACTAGTACTTATGGCAATGCTTTTAAGAAAAGAAAGTGAAATAGTACTACTTATACTCCTCCAGGGCCGTATTTCGGCGGAATCAAGGAAGCTGCCTTGAAAAAATAAGAACTGTTTGGGACCAAAATCTTGCAGCAACTTTATTGTTACAATTGTACGTTTCCGAGTGAACAATGCTACAATTTTGAAGTTTGTTGTGAATGTGATACACTGATACCAATTAAAGTGTCCACATTTGATTTCCGAGAAAAATGCTACCAAAAAAACATACGTCTTCTGCTTCCATTTTTGGATTTTTCTTAAAAACTCATTGTTTTCGTCAACTATTGATATACTTTTCACATTCCAAAGCTCACCAAAATCGGACAATCCGTTCGGCAGTTATGATGCACCACAAATATACACACTCACCCACCCACCCAACCACATGCTAAAATTTAAAGAAGAAACTTTTTCGGGTCCCTGGAGGTCCAAATCATGCATTTCCGTCTAAAAACTATTTTTTTAAAGACATCTTATGCAGTTTAAGTTTCCTCTCGTTTGCCTAGATTTTCCACTTACTTAAAGTACGTTCTTCATTTATTAATAGGAATTGTTTTAAGATTTCTTACTAGTTAATATCAATTTTTGATTCCACTTACCGTAGCAACTGCTGAAAGAAGCTTTTCGAGCTAAAATTATTAAAAAATGTTTGTGTTCTAAGTTCTAGCATGAGTCGAGAACATTTAGTTGATTTAGATACAAAACAACTGATCAAAATCGATAGAATACCAAGAAATATTTACTTCCTTTGCTACAGTTACAACTCGTAAAGTTAAATTGTAAATTCGTAGATTCTCTTCTGCCGATTAATGTTTTATATCGATGTTTAATGTTTATGAACAACAAATAACAAGGAAGGCAGGAGGGAAACGGAAACTTCACAGCTGCATCCAAGTGCATGTTAAGCTTCACACGGCCCTGTACTTCCGAATGTTAAGTTACTGCAGTTATGCACTGCATTAAGCTTTTCTAAATACCGGTGAGTATAAAATTTCATTTCTAGTAACATTCGCACAATTGCATACAGTTGGCATGTCAAAAACACACTTATTAAAATGTTTGTTTTTAAATTCTTGTCTGTGGGAGCGGCGAAGGACTGAGGCAGTAGATATGGTTTAAAATAAAAGCTATTTGGTATGAAATATAGTAATCTAAGCACTAAAAGAAACTGAAAACAAACGCCAAATAAAGGAACATTTTGCACGTCGGAGTAGGTAATTATGAGAAATATTTATAAATGCCAAATAACGCATCAAGTTGGCAGATTTTTACGTGAAACGTTGGTAGGAGGATGAGGCGAGATCGGTTCCTGCGGAAACAGCTGAGAAAAACGAGAGGAAAACGGCGTCGTTCGTTTCTAGCACGGAGTACATGTGCGCGCGCGCGCGCTGACGCTGGCGTCGCGACGGTGCGCCCGGGCCGGAGTCAGTGCCGCGCCGACTACCGCACGACCGATCGAAATGGCGAGCTGATATTTATTTATACCTGGAGCTATCAAAGTGTAGTACTTAGTGCAGTGGAAGTGCCAGTGAGATGGCACAAGAACTCGTCGATTCGAGTGCAAGGGAGAAACGTGCCTCGGAATTTCCGCGACCTAGAATGCTAATAATTTTGTATGTGAATTCGTTTAGTGTACAAAAATAAATTGAGAGAAGTATGCAACAAGCGAACCAAGTGAACAGTAGCACGGGCGGGGAGGGAGTGGTGACCTCCCCAGCCGCAACGGGAGCCACGGGCACGGCGACCACCAAGAGCCACGTGAATGGGGGCAGATTCGACTTCGACGACGGTGGCACTTATTGCGGCGGGTGGGAGGATGGTAAAGCGCATGGGCATGGAGTCTGCACCGGCCCCAAGGGCCAGGGTGCATACTCGGGCTCCTGGCATTACGGATTCGAGGTCTCCGGGGTCTACACTTGGCCAAGGTAAACATCATAGTAATAACACCCCAAGGGAACACCATTTACAAAGTTAATACTAACATCTACATGTATGCCAATTCTCGAACCACTTAATAGTACCTAGTCGGTTAGTTCAAATAAATAAATCAGGATTTCCGCAATTATCGAAAAACATTAGTTGAGAAACCGACCAGGCCTAATAAAACCTACCATTTCGGATGCCACCAAATATGCGTAAAGTTAGTATTATCAGGTTCCAAACAGAACAACCGATTTTACCAAATATTCTTAGCCAAAAGTAGTTTTAGTGTTTAAATTAAAATTGTCTTTGGAAGTGCAAAAGGTTCAAGGTCTTGAGTTTATTGCTGATCATAATAACTAACAACCTTGGTGGTGCAAGAGATTTCCATAAGGGCTAAAGTATGGAAAATAAGAAATCCATAAGAAGTAGAATTGTTTTAACACAAACTTAAACCAAGATCAACATTTTTTCGCAAAATTTAATGCCTTAGAAGACGCTTGATGCAACTACTTTCAAAAAGTCAAAATTGCAATTTTTATTGCAGAGTAAAAATTATAATTTTTTTACTTTCAAATAGTATCAGTTTCTCTAAATTGGTACTTGGTATAACACTTCGGTTTACTAAATTTTAACTGTAACTTTGACGAAACCGATGAAAAATTAATATTAAAATAAATAGCTCAGAATTCGTCCTATCATTATAAAAATTCACTAATTGCAAAAAATTGTATGCATTTGTACATTTTGCAAATATATGTTTGATCTTTCTATGTACAACTTGTAACTATGGGGCTTAAGTGTCCTTATCATAATGTAAGAGCGTATTTTAGTTTTAAATTTACCGAGTTGTTTTTAAACTTCTACTGTCTGTGCAGCGTGCATTTATCACTTTTCATTTTCTATATTCAAAAGCAGTATTTCCCCACAATTTCATATTCTGTACTTAATTTGCAATTATTACTGGATAATAATAATACTTAGAAAACTAAAATATTCCACGTAGTAATAACAGGAAGGTCAAAGAATAACAAATGTAAAGGAATGGCGAAAATGTACTGAAGCGGAAACATATATTAAAGAAAACGAAAGACAAGTGCTTTCGAAAACATCATCGTCAAGCGTTTGTGCAGAAGGTTCTAGTTTTAAATTATTCATACGACCCGGCGCCAGGAAGTCTAAAATCCGCTTTCAGGATAAAATCAGAACTCCTACGCTCCAAAATTACACGGAACGCCAAAGTTAGGATCTGTTTTATTCGGTGGTTGGACTCAACCTTACGCATTACACAATGACTCACTCAATTCCAATTTTCCGAAAATCGACTCACGGAATTCTTTACTGTTCTATTTTTTTTACTATTTTTAACACTTACACTACTAAGAAAACGTTTCTTACTTCGTGTTTTTATATCTGATCTACTTTAAAGGAAGCAATAATTACGTTTCCTTCATTATTTTCTAATTATTTTTCAATTGTTCTTAGAAGTTTGCAATACAATATTTTAATCAATTATTTGAAATGAAATATTCGTGTTTATACTCTACTTGCAGGGAAATACGCTCCATAACATTTAAATTAACAATTTTCCGTTTTTGGATTAAAATTTATTTATTAATAGCAACGATTTTATATTAATTAGATTAGCAAAGTGCGCGTATTAAATGATAGCACTTCAGAGATTAACACTTAACGTTAATTAAAGTTTAGTTAGCGAAGGTGGTTTAGGCCTCTAAAGCAGGATCATTTAATAAATGGGCTTTGCTAATTTGTTAAGGTTGCATTGATTTTATATTATAAACATATACTCATAAAATCAATGCTAACAGCCATTAAATCTGAAACAAAATAAGCTTTTCTAAAAATTAATAAACTAACATTATTTTGCTAACGGTTTTATTACATTGTAATTTTTTCTGTTGAAAACTAAGGAATACTTAAATAACCACGAATCTGACACAGTTTTGCATACCAAAAGCCCAAAATTACTCACTCGATCAGTAAAAGACCTACAGACTTCACGAACTTCAACGTTCTAAATATAAATCTGTACCTGCCTTAGTCTTACTGATCCAACAATTAGTTGGATGAGTTGTTCATGCGAACATCTTGAACATTTGCGCCGCCTACGAAATAGAGACTAATTATAAATGTTTATATTAAACGATTATTACAGTATACACAATTAGGTAATTAATATAAACATTTTGATGTCTGCTTTGCTCCCTACCATTCCTATAAATGTAAAAAATATAAAAAAACATAAAGATACGTTTTTCTATTCAACCACCTTGTTATTTGTCTTTGTTTATTTATTTTAATATTGCTAATACTCAGCAGAGTTAAGCATAGCTCTGCCTGGTCAGTACTTGGATGGGTGTCCGAAAGCCGAGTCAACACGGCGCTTGGTGCTATCGGAATGGCACCCTAATAGGTGGTCCCGGATGTCGCATTAACAACGCGGCAGTCGTTAGTGAGGTTGGAATCCCCCACAAAGTATAAATGGATGAGTAAATGGACGAGGAAACGTAATGACAAGGGTTTGGCGTAAGCTGAGGGGGCGTAGTGGTTAAAAGACCCAATGGACCCCACTACCCTCCGGTACATAGCAATAAGCCAAACCTGGAGTGAATTGAGCCAACCCATGGGCCTCGTTGGCCCACAGTTCTGATGTATATATTGCTAATACTATAGAGTGCCACTGCACCTATTTGTAAATATCTATTGTAAAGTTTTCACCATTTTACTTGGAACCTCATTGTTGTAACTACCGGGGTTCCGCGGGTTTCACGGAACCAAGGCCCGTGAGTCGTAGGGCCCGCCAAGGGCACGTCCTTTTACAGCTTTTTCCCACTAAAAATTAGCAAATATCATTTTTTGTTCCATGCCAAACTATGTTTTTCACCAACTTTCTCGGGTCTCAAATCCGGTTTACCAAATGTTAAATGTAGCCACTGAGCCACAGGCGTTGGCCCTTTGCCCTTTGTATTTCTTTAAGCTTAGTAGATAACGTTTGGTATTAATTTAGGTTTTATTCCTCTTTTTGTATATTACCAATGTCTTAATTTAACGTAGGTAGATTTATATAATCAATTATCAATAATTACAGGGTAGTTTACGCCAAAATTGTAATTTTCTACATAACCATTGTCATGTAAACCGTCAACAGGCACGTGAAATGAAAGTGTATTATAATACAATTCCTCGTTAGTGAATGCGTCAAGCCGGCTGAAGTTTTACGCAGGCTCAGCTCACAGTATCAAGAAAGTACACACAGGAGGCCGCCATTATTTAAATAGGTTAACCGTTTTAAGAATGGCCTTGAGACTATTCGTGACAATCCAGGAAGACGAGGTTCAGCTGCAACAAGAGTAATTCCTGCTGTCATTAAACGTATTTTAAACTTTGATCAATGCAAATCGCCGTTACGTTTTACGATACGTTTTTCTATTCATTCACTTTGTTATTTGTCTTTCTTTTTTTATTTTAATATTGCTAATACTATAGAGTGCTAATGCACATATTTGTAAATATCTATCGCAGAGTTTTCACCTTTTCCTGAATTAACACGGCTAGCTTGAAAACGGTTTTCATGACAACGGTTATGTGTTGTTTTTTGTTTAGAGTAGAGTACGTTTAGTAATGTGCGTATCAAATAATTGCATGAATCACTAAACTTTCTATATCGCTGCGTAAATAGCAGTTTTGGCGTGACGCGTGAACTACCCTTGTAGGACTTACAGCTACTACTGCTGTGCACGTTAATTCCCGTTTCTCGATTACAATTTTTGCCATGCATTACGACCTTCTACTATGTAGATATGATTTTTAAAAACAGAGTGGTTTGTCTACGCAACTAACCGCGAAGAGATTTTTCTCGCATATATCAGCGGACCATCCTCATTTTCTTGCGGTTGATACTATTCTTTTAACTCTGGATCATAGACGTAGTTTGAGAGGACTTGCAAGTGCTTAGAAGTCTTCTACACAAACATTATCACCCTCAGAAGAAAAAATGATATTAATAATAATAAAATAAATTGAATGTTTCTGTGTCATGTCCACAGGATAAAAGATATTAAATTTTCCTGAAAGTATCCTTCTACTCATTTAATATTGAAATACAGGGTGTCCCAAGATTTGGTGTTCCGTGTTATCGAACTCAGTTTAAGTATGTCCGAAAATGCTTCCTAGCCGAGATATGACCCCTAAAACTATAAAGGTACTCAAATTGCCTCTTTAAGGATATCTCAGATATCAATGAAGATATAATCGTTTGAAATTTTGAACACAGTCATTAATTGGGAAAACGTGCACTTCTACAAAATTGCATTTACGTAGGTGAAACCAGAAGCAGAGGGTTTATCATATTTTTTTTGTAATTTTAAAATATGACGGGTACTCGCACTAGGGCCGCCCCTGGTGTAAAAATGCGTCTTTATCTTAATAATAGCTGTGTACAAAATTTCAAAAGATTATCTGCTTTTATATCTAAGACATCCTTTGACCCTTTGTGTGAATATACGAAATGCGTTATTTTCCGATTAAAATGGCTTTATTAACACGACTTTAAGTCACAGTCATCTAGTGGTGGGACACCCTGTATAATCAAAAATAAGGTTTTTTGAACAGACAGAAAGAAAGAAATAGGAATTCAAGCACTCCTTGTTTTTGGAACAAAATTCCGCTTACGTGCTTCTATCGTAGCTCAGGTCTCGAGTATTTGGCTCTGAGCAGGACAACCCTAGTTCGACCCTACTTCGACCCAAAAGGTTAAGTCATATTAGGTTTATGTACAGCTAAACGTAACCAGGCAAGTTCTGGCCAAAGTATGCGTTATATAACGAATGTCCAAAAAGTCTTTCAGTTCTGGGCGGCCACAGATTTTAAAATGCATATCTTTACTATCTTGGTACATTCTAACCCCAAACAAAACATAAATTAATGTTTTATGATGGTTAAATAAAAATCATGTTTTAACTTTTAGGTTTATAAATGAAAAGTACCAGTAAGAAACAATATTTTATTAAAATTATTATAGGAGATGCCAAAAGTGAATATTTCTAAATAAAAACGTTTTAATTAAATTGACTTTGACCATGTAATGTGATAATCTGCTCCTGGCCGCCTGTAGTTTTAAATGTTTCTAGTTCATAATAATTAATTAATTCTCCTGCGACTTGTGTTTCTACGCTTGGCTAGTCCGGCTGTGTTATCCAGACTGCATTCGCATTTCCTTGTCCGTTATTGGCTCCGGCTAGCTCGGCTGCTTCTATGGCTTTCTTCACCTGTTTTCTGCGCTTGGCTGGTCCGGCTGTGTTGTCCAGCTTACATTCACATTTCCTTGTCTATTACTAGCTCTCGGCTCTCCCGGCTGCCTCTGCGGCTGCCTTCGCCTGGTTTTCTGCGCTTGGCTGGTCCGGCTGTTTTGTCTATATTACACCCACATTATTAAGGCTACATTCTCATTTCCTTGTCTATTAGTGGCTCTCGGCTCGCCAGGCTACCATTCCTTTACATGGTTTTCTGCGCTTGGCTGCTCCGGCTGTGTTGTCCAGGTTGCATTCACATTTTCTTCTCTATTATGGCTCCTGGCTCTCCCGGCTGCCACTGTGGCTTCCTTCGCCTGGTTTTCAGCGCTTAGCTGTGTTGTCCAGGTTACACTCACTTTTTCTTGTCGATTATTGGCTCTCGGCTGTTTCTGTGGATTTCTTTGTTTGGTTTTCTACGGTCGGCTGGTCTGGCTCTGTTGTCCAGGTTACATTCACATTTCCTCGTCCACTATTGGCTCTCGGCTAGCCTGGATGTTTCCGTGGACTCTTTCATCTGGTTTCCTGCGCTCGGCTGGTCTGGCTGCGTTCTCTAGGTAATTTTTTCGTTTGTACCTGGCTCTTGACTTGACCGGCTGTAGTGTTTGTGGGGGGTAGTGAACTTTTGCTTTAAACTACGAACATGTTACGAATCACAACAAGACATATCATTACCTAGGGTCTGCTACGTTATAGTAAATAGACAATTTTGAAGGTTTTGTTAAAGCTACAATCAACTTCAAAATTCATGTTTGTACAGAATATATATCTTCAAACTGGCGGATAGAACTCTGCTCAAGACCTTGAAACTAAAACCTATTGCATATATTATCTATTGATTCTAATCTTAACGGTTTCCTTTGCGTTTGCGGTTTTATTTAATTTTACGCTCGTTTTCTTACTGTTTATTCATTAGGTTATAGCCATAATTTAATAAAACGTTCTAAAGTAGAGAACGCGGTCATTGTTTTAGTAGAAATAATTTTCTCTATTTCTTTCTCGCAACAAAAGGATTTGTTGAACCTATATTGACATTTGATTCAATTCACGTCTTTCACCATTGAGGGAAAATCTAATAAATTTTGTGGAGAGTCATGCAATAGTCTAGAAAAATGCGATGATATCGCTAAATAAATAAAACGAACAGATTTTATCGCTTTATTTCTGTCAGTTTGAGTTTGAGATTGAAAAATTTATGCAAACATTATTGGGAGGAAGTTAAATCGACAAAAAGAAAATTCGAAAATTTTAATGTAGTATATTTAGGGAAATTAGTAGAAGTATTCTCGTTTTAAATCCGCATTTTTTAAATAATACAGAATAATTACCCATTAATATTTTCAGTGGGAGTGCGTTTGAAGGCCAGTGGCAGAACGGAAAAAGACATGGTTTGGGGGTTGAAACCCGCGGCCGATGGATATACAGGGGAGAATGGACACAAGGCTTCAAAGGACGTTA
Organism: Ctenicera cuprea; assembly: GCA_958336395.1. Lineage (NCBI taxonomy): Eukaryota > Metazoa > Arthropoda > Insecta > Coleoptera > Elateridae > Ctenicera > Ctenicera cuprea. Next base: position 14,326,228 of record OY284487.1, on the reverse strand, counting down.
TGGTGTTCGCCAATCCAATACATCAACGGCCAAATATGAGGGCACGTGGGCCAATGGATTACAAGATGGCTATGGTTCCGAAACATACGCTGATGATGGTAAGAGATTCACTGAAACGTGCTAACCATTACTCTTTAGAATTATAGCTTTATCTTGTGCGTAGAATAGAATTTAATTAATATAGCATGTCCGAACATTTATACAAATTAAAAATTCCTGGAGCTTCAGCGAAAGAGCTGATTTTATAGATGGCTAGCTTAAAACGCGATCAAAGCGAATCTACACTTTTACAAGTTTTAATGTTGGTTTGGAAAAATATGGCGGCAGTGAATGCCATTTAATTAAGGGATTTGTATGAATAAATGGAAACTCTGGAGATTCGCGTTTCTGATCAAAAAATCATACAACTCCATCTGGGAAAACGAGCGTTCATTTGCGAAGTAAATCTCTGACGTCGCCATATATCAAAGAGTTTCCTTCGAGCGCTTTTCTAGGTCAAGCTTGAAAGCTCTCCTGCAGCGAGAGAGTTGTAACGCTGAATTTAGTAGTTGATTTTGAACAAGAATGCAGGTCAGGGTCTTGTACACTAAAAGGGTGAGAGCATACCTTGCGGGCATTCATGGTGAAATTTTAAATATTAACGTTGTAATTAGCAAAAATGGAAAAAGTCTTGTTAATTTTTCTTCAAACCTAATTGGTTTTGTTGACAGTTAAACAAATAATTAAATATTGTTTTGGAGTTTGTTTAAATCGAGCGCCCTAAACGAAAAATAGCGCCCAAAAACCGTAGTTTTCGCAAAAAATTGTTGGACAAAAACCGTGTTTCTTTAATTTTTTGACTTTTGAGAAATCGCAAATTTTTCTTCCCAAGCCCTAGTTTTCTGAAATTTATCTAACAGCTGTTGAATTGCGTCTAATGTTGTATAGAGGTAGCATTCCCCAGCGAATTTGCTTTGCCCCCATTTTCCCTGCAAACTCATTAAGTATATTAGTTCATTGAAGTTTTCGTACATACTGGAAATATTAAAAGAGAACATTAAACTTGATTATCTATTGTTACTGACATTGACACGCAGTTTTTCGCAGCAACACTGAGGCAGAGTCCTACGATCAATGTGGGACACATCCACATGTGGGGGAGTAAACCGAAGTCGGTTTTAATTGGAAATGATAAGCATCGCACACGAAATCGAGTAATAAGTATTTAATAAGAAAAAGGAAATTCTCTAGATCGGTTTGAGGACGTCCGGCTTTTTCTGACTCGCTTTTTTATAGGCGTTATATGGTTCATTCGCGCTCGTTTTCACCCCAGATTCTCGGATGAAAATGGTCCAACTTGCTGCTTGCGCGTCTGCAACTCCGGGAAGCTATATTTGCGATAGTGTCCTAACCGATTATTGCTAGTCGGTTTTCACAAGTCGGCACTAATTCTATTAAACGTGATCGTGTTATTTAATTAAACTGATATTTGCATTAAATCTGGCAAGATTGTAAGTGCACAACACAAAGGAAATTTGACTTAATATTATGTTTCCTGGCCTTCAAACCAAATTAGTTTGAGGAAAATTATTGTACAACAATTGCGTCATAAACGTTAAACACGAGCTGTTGATAAAATACAAGGAAAATTAATGTCAACTCTAGTTTTGGTGCTTATGTGCCAACATATGTTTATAGTGTACACAGAATTTTGTTTATGACAACTTCCGTTCTTAGGTCGGAAATTAACGCAATCCTATTAATGGTTTTCTTACTTGTTCTTCTTACTATATTCCTTAACAGGACCGGATTTTCCAATAGGCGGACTATGCAGTTGCCTAGGGCGGCAAAAGTTTAGGGGCGCAAAATTTTCAAAGAATATAAAAACACAGTATGATAAAAAAAATGTCAATAAAAGTTGGCTACGGAAAATAAAACTTTCAATTTTTTTATATGCTTTATGCTAATGAAATTGCAGTATTTCTGTATGTCTTTAATGTTACATAAATATTAATTTTATGTTATTTTAAACAAAAAATTATATCACTTATTATATGAGCGATTGCATTTTTTTGTTAGATTATATAAAATGGTACAATGTATTTTATTCAAGGGGCGGCATCGAAAACCTCGCCTAGGGGCGGCAAAACTGTAAAACCGGCTCTGTCCCTTACACCCTAAGCTGTTAGCTGTCCATTTCTGGCAATCTGTCCTATTCAGCGCCAATATTTTAGCTTCAAATACGCTTTTCCCCGTTTCCACCATATTCGTGAATGTGTCCATCTATGTCAGCCTTGGTTTTCTTCTCCCTTCTTGCTCCAATTACCTTCCTTGGTATAATCTCCTCTGCTTTCACTAATAAAGTAATAATGATACCGGATTCATAGTTTAAAAATAAGCGAAGCACTTCGCCTGGACTTTCCTATACTTCAGAAATTATTTTATATATGTCAACGTTTTACGCGCCAATAATGACTACGATTGCACCTAACCCTACCCGTCCCACTCTAGCGGGGGCACAGCTGTTTTACTATAGTTGTCGTGAAGTTGCTTTAAAAAGGTAGTTGCAGAAAATATTTTTACAACTTGCGTAAGTCAGCTTAAAAGTACGGACTGTATTCACGTAGATTCGATAGAAATTGTTGATAAGAAACAAATTTATCTCTTAAAAGTTAGCTTGCTTGAGTTATAAATTGTTTTAAACATAAAATGCGTATTCTAAAAAAATATGCAAAACTTGGTTTTTCATTTTACCTGCGTTTAGCACCTTTTTGGGCTTAAGATAATAAAGAACTCCCTTGTCCAAAATTATCACAACAAACAATGATTCATCTGCGATCTACCGACCTTCCGTATATCTCACATCCGGGACATCATAGCCGAGGGCACCATAAGCTAGCTGCACGTCGTACTATGAAAACGGAATGTATCAAAGCTTTTTAAAAGAAAATTCCTTTGTTAATTATTTCTTGGGGAAAACCAAAATTGGAAGGACCAAATCGTCCACCGAAAACTTGATGGGGGGGAGGGAATTACCCCCCCCCCCCCCAAATATTGCTGCACTTATAAATTAAATCCTGACACTTATTCTATCACTCATGAGCAATGGAGTTTAAATAGAAATTTTTATCATCTTCCGTTTATTAAACAAAGTTCCATGAATTACCGATTTCAAAAATTCATAGTAGGCATCACAGACGAACCAATAGATTAAGACACAAACTAAATTAATTATAGCTTATATCTAGCTTTATTAGCCTATAAAATTTAAAAAAACTCGTATTGCCAGCTTTGAGCAATTTGTTCTTGAAAAGGTCAAAATTTCGATATTTTTTTAGTTCACAGTTTTAGTAGTTTTAAAAGTTGAAGTAGCTTGTACCATTGTGCACCTTTCTGGCATTTCCAGTATCGAATTTCATCCCGATCTGATAGCTTCTTTTTGAATAATTAAGTGTAAAATTCAAATTTTCAAAAATTCATAGAGGGCGTCAGAGAGAAATATGCGAGCTGGGACCCAACCAAATTGTAGCTCAACTTTAGCTCTATGAGCTTACAAAATTTGAAAATAATCGTGACGCCAGTTTTTAAGCAATATTTTTTTGAAAATTTCCTAAACTTTAAAAAGTTTTTCACTTCATAGCTTTTAAATTTTCATAAATTTTTGTGTACACCAACATTGTGTCCTCGTAGAACTATTACGATAAAATATTTAAACCTGAATTTCTTTTTGAGTAATAAGACGATAAAAACATTTTTAAAAAACCGTAGCGGCCATCAGTTTAAAGCTAGAAAGTTAAAAAAGACGTTGGATTTGCCTTGAAGTTTTCTATCGGAGTCAGTTTCCAAATTTATAAAATAGGTTTGGAAAAATTTTCTACCGAAACAACATGGGTAACTTCCGCTTACAGTTTCGAATTTTTTTAAATCTTATTTTGTCCGTAAATTTTTGATGTACTCCCATATTACAAAGCTTATCGAAATCCGACCACCCGTTCGATGGTTATGATGCACCACACACCTTACACACATACTCACTCACCCACGCACCTACAGACAGACATTTTCTGAAAACCACTGTTGTGGGTTCCTGGAAGTCCAAACATTTATTGCCGTCAAAATCTTGATTTCGAGTATTTTTAATTAATACTTTCCTACACTGAAAGTATAGGAGAGAAAAAATGTACATGAGAAGAAGCTAATTTCTCACCGAATTTAGCGCAACACGGTTATTAACGTAACTAGGTTCGATCTCACACTTCTTTACTTCAATCCATGCCCATACCTCCACTGGAAGATACCTCTTCCCACAGAACATTAAACCTCTTCCATTCCACCCCCCATCTAATCGCCTCGTCGATCAATTTGCCCTTTCTTTCTATTCGTCCCTTTCTTCTATTTGTCTCTTCCTTCTATTCGTGCTTTCTTTGGATTCGCACTTTCCTTCAGTTTGTCCCTCCTTCAATTCGCCTCCTCTTTCCATCGCTATGTTTTTGGTTCATCGAAGAAAAAGGAGAGGGAAACGACGATTCCGAACCTACAAATGAAGTCCGACCGAAGTCTTTTCCACCTTAAATTTGCTACGGTCTAGATTAAAATTGTCTAAATCCTGCAAGACAGAGTACAAAAGAGAGATTTTACAAACTTTAATATTATTCGTGGTTTCCAACCCAAATTTAATTAATCAAAATTATTTATTCAACGACGTCATAAACGTTAAATACGAGATGCTGGTGGAATACAGCGAAAATTAACAGCAGTTTTAGGTCGTGCAGTTAAGTGCAAAAATGCCATTCTGTGTTTATAGCCCACAAAGAATTCTGTTTCTAGCTTTAAAAGTATACCAGTCCCATCCCGCTGATAATTATTTTCAGATTTACGTGTTAAAAAAGGGAGAGGGGTTGTGCCAACCTTGCTTCCCCTGACCTTAGTACAAACACTGTTACTACGTACATATCCAGAGTCGACCCTAACCTCCCACTGAAAATTCTTCTTTGATCCTTCCATTTGCCCCCTCTTTCTATTCGCCCAATCCTTCCATTTGCCCTTCTTTTTATTCACATCATCTTTTTATTTGTCCCTCCTTTCCATCGTTTACGTTTTTGGTCCAAAGAAGGAAAGGGAGGGGTAAAACCAGTTCCGAATGAAACCCGACGAATCCATCCTTCCAATCCTTCCATTTGCCCCTACTTTTATTCACTCCATTTTTTATTTGTCCCTCCTTCTATAAGGCACCTCCTTCCATCGTTTGAGTTTTTGGTTCAAAGAAGGAAAAGGAGGGGTAAAACCAGTTCTGAATTAAACCTGACGAATCCTTTCCTCATATGCCATTTTTTATACTGTTTCCGACAACTGCACACAGATTTTGCAACTACGAAAATGTTTTAATCTGACAGGACTATAATGGTACGAAAACAAAATGTGACAACCTGAAATATTGTTCATGACCTTTAATCTAAATTAAATTGGAAAACATAATAAAAAAAACGGGCCAGAAACGTTGAATACGAACTGTTGATAGAATACAACGAAAATTAATGCCAGGTCTAGTCCGGGTACAAAAATATCGTTCTATGTTTATAGCAAACGTATAACAGAATAGTTGAGACAACTTCCGTTCGTGGGTTCGAAACGATTTTAAGTCTGCGTTCCTCTTACTTACAACGATTCATGTGCTAAAAAGGCTGATTTCGTATCCACTTTCAACTGAGCTTAGTGTACACACTTATACAAAAGTTCGTAGATCTATCCCTCCACTTGAGGAGTCCTTTTGCTCCCTTCCATTTACCCCTTCTTGTCACCCCTATATTTTTGTTCCAAAGAAGGAAAAGAAGGAGGAAAGTCCAGTTGCAAACTTACAAATAAAGATCAATTTCTCCCTCCCATCTCCCATTTCTTATGGGTTCTGTAATCATTTTTTAACTGGGACAATTTTGAAATTGTACCAATGGTACTAAAGACAGTTTATTTAAAGCATTTTTAATTTCTGTTTGAACAAATTAAAATTATAACTCCCTCGATTTCAATGCTGAACTTTTTTAAACGTTTAAATCCCCCCCCCCCCCCCCCCACCATCAAACATTTTTTGTAGCTGTTGTCATGGCAACCGCGAGATTACAAAATCAAGAGCAAATTATTACGGAAAAGTCTTAAATACGCAAATAAGATCTCAAACTGTGTCAAAAATGTGGTTTTGGCTTATAAATTGATGATACACGTATATACTATACGTTCAGTGACTAATCGCGCAGTATTGCCCAAGGATTACAAAAAGGAATTTACATTATCTGTCTTCTGGCAGTGAGTCAGTTTTGGCTACGTCCGAGAAGTATCAAAACAATTGCCAAAAGTGTAATTTCTTTAACAGAATAAAATGTACCTCTCCTTGTAGAGAAATGGGAAGTGCAGGTTTTTTGAAATATGCAGTTGATGTAGTTTTGCATTATTTCTAAGCAGTAAACTAACTACAATTCATCGAATTGGAAAGTTAGGAATATTTAGTTAGTTAGATGTTAAGGTGTTAGCACATGCACCGAATATGGTATACTGGGTAGAATCGGAAAAACAGTGGCAGCCAAAGCTCACTTGACCCTTTTTTAACACCTTTTATGAAATATGGCTTTTTGCTTATACAGAGTTTTCGTTAATTACTGATACCCACGTGACCTTTGGTCCGCAGTGACTTAGGGAGTTTTAAATTTAGATGTTGAAGTCAGTTCAGGATTGGTACTCGTGGTAACTAAAAATTACCTTTAAGTGTAACTGTCAACACTCAAAATGAGGTTGTGTATGTAAACAAGCAAGCCTTGATAATTTACCAAACGGCTTAGGAATTTTTGGATAAAAGGCCACCAACAGTGTAAGTTGGGTTGCCTATATTTTGTGATCACGTGGGTATCAGTAATTAATGAAGGCTCTGTGGTTTTGATTATGATGTACGATCTGCGTAGTACTTGAAGTAACATCAGTGGAATATCAACCCAAAATTTTACGTTACGTCCTTTCAGAGGTAATATATGTTCGGTCTATATGTCAAGGAACTACTAAAGTGTCAAATATAGTTTTCACCATGCGATACTAAATTTTTCATTGACTTTGTAATAATGAGATTAACAAAACTCATACGTTAAATAGCCAACCCTTCGATCCCTTGATACATCTTTACACAAAACTTTGTCTTTGTTGAGAAAGGTTATTAAATATGTCTTTCCCTTCAAACCATTACAATGTAGATGTTCGCAGTTATGAAACAACAGACGAAAGAAACCCAACATCAATTACATTATTCGCGGGCATAACACCAAAAAGTTTCCATACGGAAAAATTATAAATCGTAATGAAAGTAAGCCAATTTAGTAGCAAAAGTATCAAATATTTGCAACATTTATTTTCTGGTTAGTTCCTCTAATAAGTACAAGGAACTGCTAACTTCCGTATCCGCATCCAAGTTTAGCTACAGTTTCGCGTCCAGATTTCGAAGAAGGATGCTATTTGAAATAACAAAACAGCTGTTGCGGCGACCAAATCGCGAATGCGAGGCCGCGGACCAAAATAATCACAGATTACATAGTCTTTTCAATTTCTATTTCTGTTCGATCCCCCAACTCTCTTTTCGACTCGCTGCACTCCTATTGTAACCAAATCCAATTTGCACCGTAGGAATTTTAATTGTGCTTAATATTGTCTAGCTGAAGCTTCCAGAATGTTAATTTTGAGTAAACCGGGGGTTCCCCTATTATAAAGCGCGACCTAGCAAAATTACGTTTCCATGCACGCAAAAATTTTTGGAAGCAAGTTTTGGATAGTCCTAAAATTTGGTTTATTTGAATTTACGTTAGTCGGGTGAAATCCTTGAAATTATATTAACTATATCGAAAAAAGCTCGTGCCTTTAAACGCCAGCTACAATTTCGGTCATTTAATATATGGGCGTTTCCAGTAAATGTAAAATCAATGATAAGTCATAAAACCTCAAACCATCAGAATCCAAAAAATCTACGTTATGTAGGAATTTAACAGCATAATAATCTGTCAGATGTTATTGATAAACCGTCGAGAACGTATAACCATTTAGATTTAATGTCTAGTATTAAAGGCACCAATAAATTACAAATAAAAATGTTTAGGTCGTGTTGTAAAAGCTAGCAAGTAGACAGCAAAATTAAGGTTAATTAATTTTGTTGTAATTATGTCTTAGGGAATGCCGACAATGCCGTTCAATTTAATTTACAGTTTCGTTCCCCTATACTGAATTTTTACAGCTCAATCCTATTTACATTTAGAATACGTCGCTAAAGACAAAAAGGATTTTTTTTTGCACAACGAGCAAGTATAGAGGATAATTTTTTTAACATTTGGAATTCTGAACGCCTACTGGAATTTGGTTTTGTTAACTTTCTTTTTTAATTACACACAGTATACTAATTTTAAATGTTTTGTTGTTGTATCCTTACAATTTTTTAAATATATGCTTATCTATAATAGCAAGTAATAAAAATCAAACACCTAGTTTCTACCATCCCAATCGATACTGAGGAAGGTATTGTATTCGATCCAAAAATCGACTTTGTGATTTTGACGAATAAGCACATTTTAAGGTCAAAAGTGTATCTATCCCCTTCGCCCACTGATTTCTATACTATACAGGGTGTTTCTTAAATACGTAAGTGAAACAAAAGTGATTCCTTGTGTTATTGCATGAAGAAAAGTTCATATGAACATATATCCGGAAATGCTTTCTTACGAAGTTACAGCCCTCCAAGGAAAAAACACTCTAACCACTACGGTAATGGTTGCACTCATTCAGCTTAGTATCTATACTAATTTTTGTTTTAATAAGTACACATATTGTAAAACTTTACAATTTTTTTACGTAAAAAATAAAAAAGGTACTCTTGTCAAATCTAACAATTTCCGAAGTAATTCAGTTTTTAGAAAAATAAAGTTGCCATGAAGGTCCGAGTGTTTCCTTAGAATAGGAAAACAGTTGATACAAACTTTGGTGAGAAGTACTACAGATCGAAGCAATAAAATACGTGCCCATAAACATGGCTCTGAAAACGCTTCCTTACGGAGTTACAAACTTCTAAAGAGAGGCAGTAGTTTGAATTGTTGAAATTTCACACTTCCGGGGGCAGTACCTCTGTAAGGAGGTGAACTTTTTTGCCATTTTCATGTGTAGAACTTGCTCTCAAAGTTTTAGAATTTAGCGACTTTCAACAAGAATGCCACTATTGTCTATTTTTGTAGAGAGAATAAGATTTTATAAACAAAATTTAAAAAAGATAAAGATGGCAGATATTTAGAAGAAAATATTACGCGCTCTCCCCAATATGAGCCACCTTTGGTGCACTTATTTCAACAAATATTAATAAAAATACTGAGCTACATCAGTATTGATCAAATAAAATTTTAAAATGTTCATGCAACTATTGAGAAAGTTAAAGACAAAAAAGTGAAGAGACCTTTTTTTCTTCAGAAGGCGAGAGCACCGTACGAAGCATTTTCGGACATATGTCCATATGAACTTTTTTTTATCAACTAACTTAAGGAATCATCTCCTTAAGTGTTTGTACGTACTTAGGAAACACCCTGTATAGAACTCTGTGCCTCCATTCTTCTTTTTTTTAGTCTCATTCATAACCGCCGAGTGCAGAAGGGCTGAGGGACTAAACTAGTATCTCAATTAGTGTAAAATCAGGGACGTCGGGATTCTTTGAATAGGAAATCACTATTTTCTAAAAATGCTTCAAGTAGGGCACAATAAAACTCTTTATCTTTGTTTCAAGCATTAACTTTACAGTATTTCTTTTATTTTCCACTACAAATTCTGTTAGTAACAAGAAAACTTAAAATCAGTGTAATTTTACGATTATTTTGTGGAAATTTAGCAGTTTGGGCAATTACAGACTCGTAGTCAAGCGTTGGTCAGGTGGGTCTCAGCTCCACCTACAAACCTACAACATTATCAAGCCCCACCTAGAAAAATGCGCATGACATTTCTTACTAGAAGATTGAAAAAAATCGTTTCTAATTAATCAAAAAAATATACTAATTTAATAATAAAATATTACTAAAATTAATTGATTTAGAACAAGGAAAAGAAAATATTTCCAAGCGTTACTTTTTAATAAGTACAGGTAATAAATAACTCTGTCATCAAATTATTGCGACAAGAGGAGGCTCATGCTTTTGCGCGACAAAGGGTAGCCGACGCATGACGCTTTGTCCCGACAAGCAGTAGGCAACGCTGTGGCGGTGCACATGCTTGTACTATGGTAATAATTCACAGCGTTTTCAAAAATTTTCTAGAATTTTCTACAAAAGTATATAAAAATGCGATTTTATATATTAAATATTATATTATATGTATGCATAATAATATTGATTACTTTTGAGCCCTATCTAATAAAACTATACCCTCCGCTATTTCTGATTTCTGGCTACGGGTTTCGGTAATTACGTCGTAATGGTTGTGTAAAGGCAGGTATTTGAGAGCCTTAAACATCAGCATAAACAGGGAGTGTTAAAGTTAATGTTACATCTAAATCAAGAATAACAACAAAGAACTACTTTCACAAATTACGATAAGCACATGATTTACTAAACTTGTTGCACAAAATACTTTTGAACTTTTCTTTGATAATTGACACAGACTTAAGTTATATTACCAGCTAAAATTAATTATACTCAGTCGGATTTAAGAAAAGTTAGTTGTATATCCTGTGGTTTCTACTCCACATTTCGTACTTCTTCTCCTTTCTCTCTATTTTGCCTTTCTCTTTGTTACCGTTTCCCGCCCTTGCCGTCTTTATCTGTTTTGCTATTTATCTCTCTTTACCTTCTATTCTCTCAAAAATAGTCTTACTTATAATAAATAATAACGCGACAAAAAAGAATTTCAGATTCGCATTCTACAATAACCACACAGTCGGATTGCGCAAGCGCCTTACATACACTAGACCATTACCCTCTCTCCTATTGACCCCTAATCATTGAGATGCATTTTAAATAGGATTCAGCTAGAAATTTTACCCATTGCATGCACATTAGTTATGCTATTTACAAATGTGTAAAAAAAAGATACAGGTGAAACCTGTTAGATTCAAGATGGAAAAATGTTTGTGTTGAAATTTAGTTGTAAAAAGAAGGAAGTCGTTTTATTTGGAGAAAAATCTGCTGGAATTCGCAACTAAAATTCTTATAAATCTACTGGTTACATATTAGCACGACCATAGTGACGTGACTCACATGCGTAGTTTAACATGTAATCTTACATAAAAATAAATGTACTTATTTCGGAGTTACAAAGCGTTTTTGCCAACATCAACAATACACCTTGTTGGTAATCCAGAACGATACAGAAACCTAGTGCAGACCCTAAATTATTGAATGTGTTTATTTTTTCATGGTTTTTTACTCCACACTTTTAATAATTACCAAAAACTGGAGGTTACGATTTGAAACTGTTGTTAATTTAAAAAGGAACTGTTCGCTCTTCTATATGTATATTCCGATAATGATGGTGTCGGTTTTTACTCCCATATTTTACGCACATCATAAAAATTGGAAACAAATCGTCTGGTCCTTGAATCACACAACAATGTTCATTCTGAGGATTTTATCTTTGTCGGTTGCCAAAATATAATCGCTATGGATACAGGTGGATAACATGTTTTTAAATTTTTAAACACAAAAATTTATCCTACGCCAAAATTTTTATCGAGGATGACTAAGTAGCGTTTTGTTTGTCGATCGCTTTGTTCGGCAAATCAGTAGCGGATATAGCTACAAATAGACACCGAGCATGATGTATACGACTGCACATACGTTGAGCTATGCGAATAATATTACCTACGTCAATTCATTCATTTATAGGTGAGCCGTTTTCTCTACGCATGATATAAATATACGACACGTGTCTCAAATACATGCAAGAAATTTTTAACTGCCAATATATAAGAAAGTTGGACATTTTTAAGACATTAAGAAATATGATTTGATTTCATATGAGATTGCCCAAACCCATATAACTACTGTAATTGCTAGTGCTGCCCTCTATGACCGAACCCTGCAAATAAAAAATACTTTAACTCTTCTTGTGTGTAGGCTATGCACTTCATTTGTTTGGATTTGCCAATCTGTGAAAATACCTACATAGGCTTCGTGTAGTAAATTTTGTACCCCTCATACACTTTTCTTTTCGCAGCTGTGAGCATTTACTTTCAAATCGTTGATAGTCAAAGGTGAATACATTGGCGGCACTAGAAAAGTTTGTTTGGAGGGCCCAGAGGGAGCCAAGTTAAAGTTAGGGGGCACTTTAAAAGCAGACGTGTTTTCGCTAAAATTGTAAATTTGGCGTTTTTCATTTGATGTAGGTTGCGGGGGCGTAAGCATGTAACGGGTGTCCAGAAAGTCTTTCAGTCCTGAGCGGCTATGGATTGTATAACGTATGTCTTTGGATATCTTTGTCGAAATTCTTGTTTACACGCATTGATGAAATAATTCCAATTTCCATTTTCTAATTGTTGACCATTGCGAAAATAAGACTTCACAATAAAGGTTTTTTGTTCTTGCGTAAACATTTTATAACAAGAAATATGCAGAAATTAAATAATTCAAAATAAAAACCTTTTAATTTAAATTGACTTTGACTTACGTCAAATAAATTACTTAGATATGACTGAATAAAAAACATGCGTTATACAATCCATAGCCGCCCTGACTGGAAGACTTTCTGGACACCCGTTACATAAAAACTATTTTAACAAATTTTAGCATATGTTTGCTAGCCTAAATAAAAGCTTAAATTGCTAGCTTACATAAGTTCATAAAAACAAAATACTAACAATATAGTGCAATTATATATGGGAAGCACGCAGGGGGCACAGTGAAATTCTGGAGGGGCAGCAGGAGCCTCCAGGCCCCCTTGTAGAGCCGCCACTGGGTAAATACTTAAGCTAAAGACAAGTTCGTGTTAAATTTAGATCTTCTGACTTACAGTTAGTACAATTTTCTGTAGTCCACATTGCGTGCATTAACACTCTGAACTTAGACAACAATACAAACTGTTTTATATAATTTTGAATAAGGTTTCACATGTTTTTGCGTCCTACGAACACGTAAAGAATAAAATAAAACGTTTGTCACCCACACAAACAAACTCTTTGGAACCTGGCCGTTTTTGATGTAAATTTATAGTCGCTTTTATCTTTGGGCTTAGAAAATATGAATATTTATTTACAAATGAAAACACTAGTTGGCTAAATGCTTCCATTGGGAGAGCTTTCAATTAATTCCGCAAGCAACAGACTGAATAAAATGAATAAGCAAATGAGTAATTAAAGCTTACAATTTTAATTAAAACTTTTTTGGGAGTTGTGCAAACATTTGCATTTTGTACGTTGAAACTATTTTCGTTTCGGCAATATACAGTTTAACTTCCTTATCGATCATAACGATTGGAATTTTTGTTAGTAGGTATTGTTTGTTTATTTAATAAGTTTTCCATCTTTGTAGTATTAGTTTTAAAACAATTGTGCAATTGGGAGAAATAATCTTACATAAAGAATTACCAGTATTTGGATCAAAAAGTATACCATGACGTATTAATAAAATTCATATTAGTAAGGGTTGCAGGGGAAGGGGGGTCCCGCTATAGTGCTGGAAATAGTCATATTTTTTGGGAAATTATTAATTTTTTATTTTTTCTTATTTTGTTCTGGAATTTCCGCTGTTTTCATAGATATTTCCAATATTAATTAAATATCGATTTTCCGATTTGGATGTCCGACATTAATTTCGAATTTTCCAACTTTATTCTTGGATTTCCCGTCTTTATGTTGAAATTTCCTACTTTATTCTCAGATTTTCTCACTTTATGTTGGAATCTCCAACTTCAATTTATGAATTACCGACTTTTTCTCGGCGTTTTCGACCTTATGACGGATTTATCTAGTTGATGTCAATTTTTCCGCCTTTAAACTTGTAATTCCAAAAAGTCAATTTTCCGATTTTAATCTGGTAATTTTCGACTTTATATCGGAATCTCCAACTTCAATTTCTGCATTATAGCCTTTATCTCGAAATTACCGACTATATTCCCGAGTTTTCTTCTTGATATCAAAATTTCTAGCTTAACCCGGAAATTTCCCCCTTTCAATCTAGAAATATTCTACTTTAAAAATCTATAAGTAAAAATTTTCGACTTTGTTCCTCGGAATTCTTTTTAATTTACTTTTGGGATTTGTGACTTCATCATCATCATCATCGACATTTCCTACATTAATTTCGAATTATCCGAATTGGATCGCAATCAGCCTTTACGTCCCACTGCTGGGCACCGGCACTCTTCTCTGCCATGTACTCTCCTCAGCGCTAAGGTGGAGTACGGGGGACCTACAGTTTAACGTCGAATCCGAACGACTAAATATTAGAAAAGGTTTCAGCCATTAAGACTCCACGACTGCCTACACCGGATTGGGGAATGTGAGTGGCGGGTTGCGGCATAGATTTTTATTGTTGCATGGCTTCGGCGGGGAATCGAACTCTAGACCTTTAGCGTTAGAGGCTAAGCGCCTAACCTCTGAGCTACCACCACTCTGGGATATCCGACATTAATTTCAGATTTTCCGACTTGGATATCCGATTTTATTCTTTGGTTTCCCGACTTGATGTTCGAATTTTCGACTTGATTCTCAGATTTTCTGACTTAATGTTGGAATCTCCAACTTTAATTTCTGAATTTCTGAATTACAGACTTTTTCTCGGAATTTCTGAGTACATTCTTGATTTTTCTTGTTGATGTCAAAATTTTCAACTTTAATTTATCAATTGCTGAGTTTTTCTCGGCGTTTTCGACTTTATGGCGGATTTATCTAGTTGATGTCGATGTTTCCACCAGAAAGTCAATTTTCCGATTTTAATCAGGAAAATTTCGACTTTTATCTCGGAATTTCTCAATTGATGTTGATTTTAATTTTTGAATTATTGACTTTTACTCGAAATTTTCCGACTGCATTCTCGAGTTTTCTTCTTGGTGTCAAAATTACCGGCTTTAAAGTTGCAATACCAGAAAGTTAAAATTTCCAACTTTAACCTGGATACGTCCCCCTTTCAATATAGGAATTTCTTACTTTAAAGTCCTGTAAGTAAAAATTTTCGACTTTGTTCTTCGAAATTCTTTTTAACTTGGAGATTTCTGACTTCATTATTATCGACGGTACAACTCTGAGCGAGACTTAGCCTCCTCTAAGATCCTCCGTCATTGGTCTTGATCTTGAGCTATGTTTTTCCATTTACTGACTCTTATACCTCTCACGTCGTTATCTACCCCATCCATCCACCTTAGCTTGGCTCTGCCTAAGTCTGCCTCTTTTTCTTTTGCCTTCTGGTAATGATAATGCTAGAAGCTTCGCTGGGCCCATGTCCTCCATGCACATTACGTGACCATCCCATCTCATTCTTCCTATTTTGATTACTTTTCTGACTCTAATCTAGGAATTTCCCAATTTAATATCAGAATTTTCAATCTGAAAAAGATCTAAAACCAAAAAATTTCCACTAACTTGGGAATTTGGAATTTCCAACTTTACTCCCGGAGTTTCCGATTTAAATATCGAATTCCTGTTCTTAATCTTAGAAATTCTTCCATACTCTCAGGATTTCAGGATCTATTTTTGGATTTTCTGCTGCTAATGTTGGAATTTTCGGCATTAAGAGCTCGCCACATTCGAAATCTATCGCTACGTATTGTTTTAATCATGAACTTTTTGGCATAGCTAAAAAGAAGTCGTTGTCGCTATCCAGAAGGGGTATTTAGTGATATCTGATCGTCAGCGTCTGTGTAACATGTTTCTATTCATGAAAATATATTAAACAATTCATAGGGATAGACCACGTATGTGTGGTGAGCTCTTTAAAGTTGTGACTCCTAAAAGTAAAAATTTCCGACTTTATCTCGGAAAAACCTACTCTCTTTATAAGAATTACCGACTTTGAAGTTTTAATTACAAAAACTGAAAATCTCCAATTTTGGGGTAATAATTTCTAAAAGTTAAAAATTCTGTCTTTGATCTTGGAATATCCTACTTTTTATCGGAATTCCCAATTTTAAAGTCTTTATTCCAAAAAATTTAAATGGCCGATTTTAAAGTCCTAATTTTAAAAGTAACAATTTTGGCCTTTATTTCGATATTACTACTATTTTATCGGAATGTTCAACTTTAAAGTTTCCCAAAAAGTAAAAATGTCCCACTTTATAGCCGTAATACCCAAAAGTAAAAATTACCGTCTTTAATCTGGGGATGTCCTACTTTATAATAAAATTTTCGACTTTATAGTTTTGTTTTCCAAAAAATAAAGATGTTCCATTTTAAAGTGGTTATTCCTAGAAGTAAAAATTAAATTTTTTACCTCATAATTCCTACTTTATTATCCGAATTTTCTGACTTTGAGACTTAGTTCTAAAACGTCAACTGTTCCACGTTAAAGCCGTAATATACAAAAGTAAAAATTTTTAATTTTTATCCAGGAATGTCCTACTTTTTAACAAAATTTTCGACTTTAAAGTCTTAATTCCAAAACGTAAAGATTTCCAGATTAAAGTCATAAATCTTAAAAGTAAAAATTTCTGATTTTATCTTGCCTTACTTTTTTATCGAAATTATCAACTTTAATGTCTTAATTCCCGAAGTAAAGATGTCCTATTTCAAAGTTGTAAAATTTCCAAAAGTGAAATTTCTGACTTTTCTCGGAAATTCCTATTTTTTCATCGGAGTATCCTAGTTTAAAGCCTTAATTCCAAAAACTAAAACTGTTCCGGTTTAAATACCTACTTCTTAAATGTAAAAATTTCATCTCTGATCTCAAAAATCGTACTTTTGCATGAAATTTCCGACTATATCGGAAATTCCTACTTTTTCAGCGGAACATCTAAATATTAAGTCCGAAACCTAAACACCCGAAGACACTTTAAAGTTGTAATTCTTAAAAGTAAGAATTTATCTATCTTTTTTATCGAAACTTTTGACTGAAGTTTTAATCTCAAAAACCAAAAATGTCCCCTTTAAAGTCGTAATTCCTAAAAATAGAAATTAACGCTTGGTTCTCGGAATATCCACTTTTTATCAGAATTTCGGACTTTAATTTCGAAATTTTCCAATTTTCATCGGAAATTTTTGATTAAATTTTTTGAATTTCGGACTTAATTGTCCGATTTTCAGATTTTAAAGCAGTTTTTCGTAAAAGTAAGATTTCCTACTATAATTTTAGGACTGAATACTTTCTTATTGAAATTTTTGATTTTAATACCGAATTTTCTGACTAGAAAGTGATGACTTTCTCAACTAGTAATTATTGATTTAGAGCAAGTCAACGAAAATGGTTACTTTTTACTTAGAAATTCCGACGTGGAAATGGGAATAATTAAAAAAAAAACAATTGCCCTTGTACGCTTTCGTAAGATACAGCCATTGATGCCGAGTCGTCTACAAACCTTAATAGTTTATTATTATTATTATTATTATGTTAATATTATGTTTTAAATTAAGGTACGTACCAAGGACAATGGTTAAGGGGGATGCGGCATGGATACGGCGTCAGAAACAGTGCGCCTTTCGGAAAGGCGTCGAAATACAGAAACAAAGCACTCCGGGCGTCGCTGACGTCGCTACGAAGCAACGAGGGTGGAAACCCGGAGCCTAGCGAAAAACGAGACCGCAGAGTGGACGATTCACGAGGCGGATTTGTACTCAAAATGAAATCCGACGAACCTGCAAGACGAAGATCACTGGGGGAAAAATCCATTCGAAAGAGTTTTTTCCCGGTAAGTATGAATGACGGGGTCCATTTTTATCTGTTTTACCCATGCAGTTCTATAAAAATTATTCCATTCCATTGTGCTGCTAAAAAAATCCATAACGTCAGGAACACCCTCCGCTTCAACATTAACATACTTTACTTAATTACTGTCTTTAAAGTTATCAAAGCATAAGCTGCCATACATTAAATAATAAACAAACGTTTTCATAAGCAAAATTAACAAGGCGGAACAAAAACGACGATAATAATTCCACGATGAAATGATTAAAATTAAAACCCTTCGTAAAATTAGTACGACATTACACAACTGCGACAAAATATGTGCTTTAATTAAAATTCGTCGCAACCTAATCAGATCGAGGGGTTTTATTTTCGTTAACACCGCGTCACCACTACCAACAACATCTTTGACATTATTGTTCTAAAAGTAAGTTTTTATCAGGGTTTGAAACTGAAAAAGCAACGAAGTACGGGTGATTTAGAGAAAGGGACCGGTAGCATTAGATCAACAGGATCTTCCGCTTCCTGGGTGAGTGCAGACTCGGCCCAGTCAGCCATAACGAACGCTTCCCTACATACTGATTCCAACGCTAGCTTTGTGGTGGAGGTAATAAAAACAATCTAAAAACAATCTAAAAAGTTACTGTTCAAATGATTAAATTACAGGACGAGCACATGGACGCCAACGTGACAGAAACTTATATGGGCGAATGGAAAAACGATAAACGTAGCGGGTTCGGCATTAGCGAACGCTCGGATGGTCTCAAGTACGAGGGTGAATGGTATGCGAACAAGAAATACGGTTATGGTGTTACCACGTTCAGTAACGGAGAAAAAGAAGAAGGCAAATACAAAAATAACGTCCTTATAACCAGTAACAAAAAGAAACATTTATTTTTAATGCGTTCGGCCAAATTTCGAGAACGAATAGATGCGGCCGTTAACGCAGCCCAAAGAGCGTCGAAAATCGCTCTACAAAAAGCAGACATAGCGATATCTCGAACCGCAACTGCAAGAGGTAAAGCGGAACAAGCAGATATCGCAGCAGCACACGCGAGAGAAGATTCTGACATAGCACAGGGGGTGGCTAGACAGTACGCCCCTGATTTTAAACAACCAGGATTAGAAAGACTAAGAGCAAGGTATCGCGATAAATTCGTCGATTCTGTTATTAACAGTCAAAAAGATTCTTCCTTAAGTAGTAGTATTCCTAATCAAATACCTAACCAAATGCCCCATCATATTAATAGTCAAATGTCCAATAAAATGTCTAACCAAATACCAGAAACCAAAAATCAAATTCTTAATCAGTTACCCAATCAAGCTCCAACAATACAGCTGAATAAAGAAACGGCAACGTCGCACAATCCGGGGCTTTACCATAATCAAAATGAGAATTATCAACAGTCAAACAAACCTTCCAGTAGCCCTTATTATCAACAAGCACAAAAATCCAATCCTTCTACGGATATGTATGGAGCGCCAATGAATGTCAATTCTATGGACGCCACGACAGCTAAACAAGTTAACGAAAAGGATTCTAGAGTAATAAGAAACTCTATACCACGCGATGAAGCTCCTCCTACTTCCGCCATAAGACGAATGTCTAGGAGAGTTTCAGGAGACCGGCCTCCGAACATAGGTGCGGTACCTCAACAAACCTCCATAGATTATTTCGACCACTACAAAAGACCTCCCAGTAGAGATTCTAGCGTAGACAGATACAATAGAGCAACCGGGAGGTTAAGTGCAGGAGGCTCCAGACAACCATCTGTGGATATAAGCGCCGGAACGTCGGACACACCCGACAGGATGTCGAGAGCACCTTCTGCGGTCAGAGGAACCACCCCGACTCCCATGCCCGCCAAGAATGGAGTCGTACAAACAGGAAACTCATTAAAATCCAGTAATTCGATGATGAAGAGCAACAATCCCACGCCGCAGCCGCCCTTCGAGGACATCATCATAAGGAAGAGGGGTCTCGGTCAGGACATCATCCCTTCGATGAACCAACCCAAACGCACAGAGAGCTTGTACATAAACCCGGGAACTGCTCCCGTCGTCAAGGTTAGTGGCCGTGCTCCAAGAATGCTCTAACGGTCTCTGTGACGTTTTGAGCTATAATGGCTACGATCCACGAGCGGAGTGGCGCGAGGTTGGGACGACGCCAAGGGGAGCCGCGGTCGGCGTCTAAAAGCGTCTCCGCTCGCAGAGCCGGCGGGCCGGATAAATATATACTTTGTTGAATTTGTATTGTGTTCTCATAGTGCACTCCCGCCGGCCCTGTGGCTCGTACCATTCAATCATGTTGTGGTACCAAAACGAGGAAGATGAAGAAGATCTCATCTATTCCCCCGCTCTCATGGCTCGACGAGCCTCCGAGAGTTGGATCGACACTCCGCCCGTGGAGGTAGCCGCACGTGCAAATATTCAAATACGCTTCGGTAGGTCAAAGACGATGCATAAACGTTCTCTTCGTGTGTTATCAGAACCTGGTCGAGCAGACGTCGCTTCAAAGGAAAAAGTCCCTTCCGGACGTGCAAGTTTTACCGAAAGCAACAGAACCAATGTCGAGAGAGGAAGTGTCAGCTTTAGGATCAGCCCGCCGAGAAGAAGTTCGACGAATGGCCGACGAAAAAGAACGACTTCGTGCCAATCCCTTATTGTACTTAGTTAGTCCGCAAGTAAAGGTATGCTCCAGTTTTTTTCGTAGCTTTTGATTTTTGAAAAGAAACGGCGTCTCCACAACCGACAGTTAATACTCTGTTGGTTCTGCGAAGGAAAGGTGCGCGCGAGTCAACGTTGAAAACATCATTGAAAAACATAGATTATTTAGATAAAAACAAGTTGGGAAATAATTCGATTAAAAATAGACGCGGAATCATCATCGACGTTGACTCGATGCGCCGCTTTTGATTTTAGAGAGTGAGGTTGACGCTACTCACGACAATACGATTCTGTTAAATGCCTTGCACTTTTCTTATGTTTGACTTTACCTAGGTTCCGTTTTTTATTTTTAATTTATAGCCAGAATAATTGTGTACTAACGATTCATGTAGTAGTGTTTTTCACACGGAACTCTAAACGACTTTTTCGTGTTTGTTTTTCCTTGCTACCGCCTTACAGAGAATCGATAGGTATGTTAGTCTTATAGATATAATAACTTAGATGTTTGTTTTCGTAATTGGCTGTTTATGTTTGAAAGTGCTCACGTATAATTATAATACTTAGTTTTGTTTCTGATTACCTAGGTTCAGTCTAACGTTCTCAAAAAAATCATATGCCAGATGCCAAAGCTTTTTGCAATTGCACGTCGCGTTTTGCACGCTGTGCTGCGCATGGATCTTTTTCAATGAATGCTCTATCAGCAGCTACATATTTACACATTCATAGAATTTGAAAGCTTGTACTCTTGCACATACAATTTTACAAACGAGATTGTGCCTTGCAATATTTAAACATCGCTACAAATTGCACAGTTCAACACAGCAATTTTATACCACGTCCACCCAAAAACAAATATATTTCGTAATTAAAGGTTTTTAAGATATTTCACAAATCAGCCGCTAGATGTCTGCAGGACCAAATGCGATGTTAACTATTACCAGCTGACAAAATACTCACAAAAATGCCTCTGTTTTAAACGCCTGTTAAAATATGTCATAATTAATGTAACATGAAACAACAGTTATGTTTTCTAATGTTTGGATTAATGGAAACCAAAATTGACATGTAAATACATATATAATGGTTCAATAGATGGCAGCACGTAATTTCAGCCATTCATTAAGATTAAACTTTGTTTATACCGCGTTTAGCCCTGCTGCTCTCTTGTAAGTAATATTTTAAAATAAACCAAATTAAAGACATTTAAAAGTTTAACAAAAAATGCGTTTCGCCGTTTTCTTGTCATCGTATGCAACCTAATTAATATGATATTCATAACATTATTCATAATTTTTTTGAACATTCCCAACGTTTAATAATTATTCGAAAGTATTTTCCAAAAATGTAACGATTCTGACTTATTTTTTTTTGTTCTAATAAAAAGAATATTTCATTATACTGAGTGTTTCCGAAGTAACTGGAATATGGAGTGGAATATAATAATAAATAATAAATGTAATTATAAGTTATAGCTTTATTTTGAGAAAATCTATATTTGTTGAGTAGGAATAAAATACTTTTTACTTCAACAATATTACTTCATTTTATTGAAAAAAAATATTTCATATACCCTGCACTAATTGTTAGAGACAGGGGGTTGGTAGCCCTGCACTAACAGCTGTGCAGTTGTTAGTGCAAGGTTGCCAACCCTCTGTCTCAAACAATTTTTATTTATTATAACATTCCGCTGCTCATTCTTACTGCGTAGTTACTTTTGAAACACCTTGTATTACATATATGACGTTTGTTAAATGTGCAAAAAAACACTTACTTTTTGTGTGGACATGGCCTAACTTGCTGTCAGTTGCGCATTTTATGATTAACGAAGCGTGTTCAAATAGAATACGGGCTTTTTGAATAGAATAGGAGGCGGATATAATTAAAAATTAGTAATAATAATATAGCACAAAACTGAAAGCGCCCTGCAGTGCGGAGCCATCAACGCTGTAATAACGCATTGTTAACGTTTTATTCATAAAAAGATGATTACTAACTGGAGTTTTCAGTTTTCGCCAGGAATTTCATGTTTAAAGCTGAAGGAAGTTTATCTAACGTAAAGAAAAAGAAATCTATTTTCATTCTTTCTTGTTTACTTTCGTTCATTCTTTTGGTTGATAGGATGATAAATATAGATTATTATTAAGGATGATGATATATGCCGTGACCTTAATTTGAAATCTGAGTGATAACCTGAGTGCTTCTTTCTTTGTCTGTCTATTCTTCTTTCTTTTTTTCAATCTGTATGTAAATATTTTACTATGCCCCATCAACTTTTCGTTTCTAGAAATATTACTTTTATATTCTCGTATTAGAAATATTACGTGAAATTTTCACTGAAATATAAAAAAAAAAGATATAAGAAGGTTGTGGAGTAAAGTATAAAGTTGGTTTTATTAGAAGCGTATTTAAAATAAAATGAATAAGACCAAAATTTAAAGAAAATGTTATGACCAGTGTTCGTTATACAGGGTGTTTCAACTTGCTTCCCTAGACTATTTCCTTTAGTGTGTGTTTGGTAGTGTAATCAGATTTTTTTCATAGGTAGTGTTGGTTACGCAACCCATTATACATTCAAGTAAATAACCTATCTGGGGCATGTTATATGGAACACTTTGTATGAGAAAACATTAAGTAACCAGATTCAGACCGTGCGCTTATTTTTTTTTTGAGTTTCACACGTTGACATGTCTTACTAAAAAAGCCGTTAGAGATTAAGGTTCGGCGAACGGCGAAACTAACGTTCTCAAAAAAATCATTTCATGTGGTGTAAGAATACAACGATTGTTTAGTGAGCTAAAATTAGGTGCATAATCTCATACTTAATTATTTATTAAACAAATCAAATATTTACCGTTTGACACTGAATATTTTGACAGCTACAATGCAAAACTTCTCGGCGTACGAGGAAATATAAGTTTTACTGGAAAAAGTCAACAGAAGTGGGGGAGATTTTAAACTTCTTCAAAATAGAATATAATTTTCTTAATTAAAGTAGAGTATGAAAATTTCAACTTCTCAGTATTGTTCCTTAAATATGTTTCGTTAATTTACTATTCAAATTTAAAGTGCATTTCCCAAGGTATTTCTGATTCGCGCTGGGTCAGTAGGGGACGAACCCCCACCATGACTAAACGACCTCATTTATTTGTATTATGTCGAAAGTTATTTAACATAGATGAAGATTATCATTGAGTTTGAGTTTTCCTACTTCTTTTTGTTGTAGTATTCCGGTTATAGAAACTTATCGAAAAGAATGGACGGATTGGTCTACTGAAATGCAAAACATTGACAGACGACCTGCTGTTCGCAAGCTGAAGAACTAGGTGCGTCGGTTCAACAATTTTGTTTCCGTGCGTTGTTTTTTTATTAAAAAAAAACGTTAATTTTGTCGAAAAAAGCGAAGCATTTCGCTCTATACTTGATACTTTGTACAGTATGGTGTCCGAGTTTTAAGCATCTTATTTAAAGCTAAGTTTGCAGAAAGCTACACAGTGTGTCTCAAGACTAGCCGAACATAGGCAGATAACATGAGAGAACTAAAAATCTTGTATATGATCTTAAACGTCATAATGATGAAGCACAGATATTTTTGTATTATTCGATAGAAACTTTGGTAAGCTTCCAGTTTAATTACAATTTTAAATAGTTTACGATTGCAAACCACAATTTCGATTTATAACTTAGAAATTACACTATACGCCAATGCGTATGCTAGTAGCTCAGTTGGCAAGCAGGTGCTGCACGCTCGCGACGCAACAACGGTACCGAAAGTGCAGCGGTTTAAATCCCGCCCACCTCATTTTATTATTTTTTATTTATTTCTAATTGTTATTTTGTAAGACCTAAATATTGTTTTGTACTGTTAAATTACTCAAAATACTATTTTTAACTAAGAACTGCCGGTGAGCGGGATTTAAACCGCTGAACATTCGGTACCATTTTTGTGTCCAAGCGTACAACACCACTTGCCAACTGCACTACCAACATACACATGCAGTGAGAGCGTAATTTCGGAGTTATAAGCCGGTATTGTGTATTAAAACCTTAAATTATTAATTTAAAGCCAAAGTTGAACCACAAACTTACAACATTTTTACTAAATAATACAAAAATATCCGTTCTTCATCATTACGACGTCTAAACTTGAGATGCGCAACTCAGGGAAACATTATACGAGATTTCAGTTTGCCTATGTACGGATATTCTTGGGACAGATTGTATGTATCCACTTTTCCACGCACAATAGTGAAGGGTAGAAGTGGCAACTCTATTTTTTTCAAGCAAATACTTATATGCACTTCGACAACATATTTGGCCAAAAAAAGGAAAAAATACGTGGCAAATACCAAAAAATCTACAATGATTACTTACTGCCCTAAAACAGTTTTTCTGTCTCAGACACCTGTAATTTTGAATCAAAGATTCAAAACTCCAAATAGCTTATCATCATTGACAGGTTGTAAGTTCATAAAAATTTAAAATATGTGATTTTAAGCTACAAGTAAATTGTTTGAGTATTTCTGCCTTTTAAGCTCCGCCCCTATTATCGTTCTACAGCGTGCTGCGCGGTCGCAAGACCCCTACCGCCACGTTTAGCAGCTCCAGCGGAACGTTGCCAAAGGGTACGGAGTTGAATGAACTGTGGTAAAGAAACAGAAAATTTAAATAAGGCAAAAAAGTTTTATTAAAGAATCAGAATTTAAAAAAATAAGAAAAAAAAGGAAGTTAGATTTTCCTTTATTCAAATATTTTTCTTTAAAAACTTTGATTTTGGCACAAACGGCGCCTCCTAATATTGGAAAATGTATTCAAAACTGCAGTGCGCATTAAAAAACGTAGGTAACATTTAAATTTTTAAACTACTTTGCCTTTTATCAATGTTTTTGCCTTCTAACCCTTGTAGGCACTCTAATAACTTTTTTAGGCCGTGGGAAAGTCTAAAAGCCAAATGTTTCGTATATTTTTTATCTTTTTTGCGCAAAAAAACGTTTTAATTAAGCGAGTTCAAGCGAAGTGCTTTGTCGATTTTGGAATGGGTAAAATTGCTGATTTGGTCGAAAATTGTGTAAAGGTAAATCCTGCGTGTATTACTTTTCAGGTTCTAGGCGTTGTTGCTCCGCACTGCATTTCCAGCGTTTCAGACTGTTAAGTTGGAAACGTGAAGGTAGCACGGGCACAATTAACTGTAGCCGCTAATAAATAAAAATTGTCCTGCCGAAAAAAACGGGCATATAACGTAACGCAAAAATATGTGTTTCAGGACTGGTTCTCGCGCCAACAGCTGGTGATTATCGTCCTGTTCGTTAACATCACCCTGGCCATCATGTTCTTCAAGCTCCTGACATAGTACAGGCTGCGCGTCAATTGACGCAAATCTCATCTAGATAGAGACGAACTGACCTGGGCATCTAATAACTACAACTAGAATTATTTTTACACCAACCATGTTCATTATTGCTGTCTCTAGAAGAATTTTCATACCACTTAATAATTTTACCGTGTTATATCTCGCGAGGTTAGCTACTGTTAAATCGCCGCGTTTGGGAACATTCGCTCTTGAATTTTTTCGAAGTTTATTATTTTACAGTGTTTGTTTGTTTAAGCTTTCCTTGTCGTACAATTGTTATAATTATGCTTCTGATTAAGTGGTATTTACTCGACGTAAGTACTTTTGCTTCAAGATTTGCTGTGCGGTACCTTTTCACAGTTCTTCGGCGAATCTGAGATGACGAGTGTAGGTTTGGTACCACAAAGCAAACTCTTTTTTAATTTATTGTAAACATTTAAAGTCTAAAGTCAGCCCCAAAATGTTCAATCCATGAACGCAGTAGTTGTAATGAAAAGACAGGATTTTTCACAGTTTTTAATTATTTGAAAAGTTTAAACAAACAAACACGCAATTACCTAATTAAAATACGTTAATTGTACTAAGTTTAAGAATTGATCTAGGTAAAAAATACAGCTTCTCGTACTAGGAAGTTGAATCGCATATGGACACATATGAAGGATATCATACAATTTACGGGAACACGAAAGCCATTGGCGTCACGAGGTCCCCTGTGTACCGTCACTTTGTTTTATAGCTCCCCATTCGAAGCAAATCATAGAAACCGTGTAAAATTAATACAGTTCTTATTTATGACGCTATTAGCGACGACTCCAAGTTCACCAAGGATAAACGATACAATGTATGGCGGATATTAATATAAAAATTTACAAAACTGTTCTATCTTAGGCGTGCTTTAGTATTTATTTACGCCAGAACAAAAAATGGAAGCGAATTAAACGAATTATAAACGAATAGGAAATATGTTGGAAACATTACACAAAACAGCCGCAACTTACAGAAAAACCGAAAAATTTTAATGAATATAAATACTTGTGTATAACGTTGACGCCGATCAACATCATTGTTATGATAAATAATTGTTAGAAAAAATTAAAAGTTTAACGAAGTAGAAGTTTGGAGCCGTAAAGAAAAGTAGCAAAGGTACTTTGTAATATTTGGGTAAATCCCCTATATGTTGCTCTTGCAGGCAGGAGAACGCTCGCTGATATATTGTTAATATGTTGATAAGTATATGGCAGAAAATACGTTTTATGTTAATTGTTTGATAAAATTCAAATTTTTAAACGTTTAGCTCTGGAAAATATTTGTATAAAAGTTTTTCTAAACTATTTTGCGTGCCTTGTTAAACCTGTAGGTAATTCGCTGTTACTCTTTATACTTATGCAAAATTAAGCATAAAAACACATGTTTCTAGATTTATATGGAATGGATTCTGATGTGTAATATAAATCTGTCTATCACTTTATATTTTTAATTAATAAATAAGGGCTGACTATACTCTTCCCTTAGTCATATTGACTTTCAACTAGTGAGTTTTATTTCATCCATAATATTCCCACTATCTCCATCTTTCTTAAATCCACCATTTGTCCCCTTTCAATCTTGAATGAAAAAATTTAATAAAATAATGGAAAAGTATTATATCCCTATAACTAGCAGTAGTTGGTCATTTCTGTTTTGCGTTTCTTCTGCTTAAACAGTATTGCAGGTAAGTACCAAACGGAACAAATAGCAGAGCTGCCAAATGGTCCTCCTTAGAAGGACCAGGCACGCTTATTGCAAGTTGGGCCCCCAAATTCCCCCAAAGTTCATATTTTGCGCTTTTTATGATTAAACTTCCGCTTCCATGTGTTTAATATTAAATTATTAAATACCGGTAATGAAAATTTAAGAAGAAATTTAAATTGAAAAACAAAAAGACTCACTAACCAGTTATTGTGATGACATTGCAAAATGTTTGGACTGGGAATTTTTTTTACTCCTTTTAGGGCCACCCGTATATATTTATTTCTTATTTGTTCTTGGCCGCAATGCAATATTTAATTTTGGTTTTTTTTGTAGTTATTGGCTGTAGGTAATTAAAAAATATATATATAAATTTTAAAATTTACAGTCCCCCTAGGTCCACTTTTTCAAAGATTTGATCCCCCTAATTACCCCTAGGTCCCCGTTTTGCAGTAGTCTCAGCACTGGTAGCCCTAAAATAGAAATGCCAAAAGCAAATATAATTTTTAATTATAAATGTCATTAGAAGTCCAAGGTCAGTTTAGATAGTAATATCTTATTAATACAGTCCACATCAATTGCCATTTCAAGTTAATAAGAAAACTTCCGCAACACAATAATTGGTTTATTATTAACAGCGGTCGGAAGTTTTGCGATACATGGTAATGCGGATTGTATTTTGTACGTAAACTGGAGTGGTGCTTTGTTTTCATTTATAAGATGCTTTTTGAGGTGGAAAGGCATAGTTTTCCACAGTACAAGTAGAAGTTTCTTTTTTTAATTTTGTGAGTTAATTTATATAATATTAACAAAGTCGATAAAATTTCAGTTAAGTAGGCCAAGTTCAATTAATGTGTAACAATTTAATTTTTCTAAATGTAATTAATTTGCATAGCAAAAGAATGAAAAAAATTCTAAGATTCTAAATATGAAGTTATGTGAAGGATTTATGCACATTATTTAAATATTTAATGATTTGTGTAAAAATTAGCGTTAAAAATTGATGTTCAATTATAAATTAATTATTCAGAAAATTTATCTAACTACTTCATCAGATAAAATGGAATACGCGTCAATTCCGTATTTTGGCAATAAATCGGAAAAAAATTGCCAAAATTATAAACAAATCGAAT
Source organism: Ctenicera cuprea (assembly GCA_958336395.1). Taxonomy (NCBI): domain Eukaryota; kingdom Metazoa; phylum Arthropoda; class Insecta; order Coleoptera; family Elateridae; genus Ctenicera; species Ctenicera cuprea. The sequence goes on along the minus strand of OY284487.1, from coordinate 14,297,558 downwards.
AAATGTAAAATAAATTTTAAAACAATAAACATTTTCAACGCTTTGTTTACTGCTATAGAAAAAAAAAACAAGCATCTACAACTTAAATTGCTCGCACTGTTATTCGGTTAATGTAGGACAAACAATTAGAAATTTTGATATTAGGTACAAGGACCACGTACGTTGTTACAAGTATAAACACCGACATAAATCCAATTGCGCTAAACACTTATTAAAACACAGTCATTCAATGAAATCTAATAACACTATAAAAATTTTACACTTTTGTGATGATAAACGTAAGTTAGATATACTAGAAGCATTTTAAATTCACAAACACTTAAAATCACCATTAATGAATGAACAAATTGATCTCTTAAATTCACCGTTATTGGACTTTTGAAATGAGAAATCAAGTCATCTGGATGCAGATACAGAAAACCAAGATCAAGTTATGAAGATTTATTGTTCCTATAACAATACCTACTGTTTAATTGTAATCTTGCCTTTGATAACAACGTGTAAACACGTGGAAATACGTATAAGGTCAAAATAAAAAAAAACGTTGAAGTTAAGAATTGTTTTATTTACAATAAATTATAGTTTAGATCTTAATAATAATGAATGAGCAAATTGATCTCTTAAATTCTCCTCTACTGGACATTTTGGAATAAGAAATCAAGTCATCTGCAGACGATTACCAAGATAAGTAAAAAAGTTCTATTGCTATAACAACACTAACTGTTTACTTTCATATAACCTTTGACAATGGCATGTAAACATGCCGAAATACGTATAAGGTTTAAATAAATAGATGTTGTTAAAGTGATTAAGTATTTTATATACAGATACTCATTAATAATAAAGTTTAAATTAGAATTCTGAATTCATAGTTGGAATTCCAAGTTGATTGGAAATTCACATTTAAAGTGGGAGTTCCTAGCTACAAATGTAAATTTTGAGATTCCCACTTATATTCAACTAGAAATTTCATTATGTTGGTATAGTTGATGTTGGCACTATACTGCCACAATAATGACATTGGCAGCAGTTTAATTTTAACCTGTCAGCACAAAACACCTGTCAGCTGTCAACCTAATAAACAAGTTTAACGTCACCACTCCAAATTAGCATCTCAAATTATCAACAAAAAAAATGCGAAAATTCTTCTCACATTTACGGCGGTTTGATGCTTACCCAAAAACTACAGCAGAAGATTTTAGTGTAAGAACGTTCCAAGGAGCAGCAAGTTAGTAGACATGTCCTAACCTAAAAACCGGAAGTTTTGTAATTTTTATTATTCTTTACAGTTACAATAATCTGCTTTACCATTATGAGTTTATTAATTTGGGTTGAACTTATGGATTATCTAACACTGAACGTAACGGAAGAATTATTTGTAGACACTTCTCGAAACCCCAACATACAGATCAACTTGGATTTAATCATTCCCAGCATATCCTGCGATTGTTAGTATAAAGTTAAAAAGAAGTGTAAAATTTATTTCAAGTACGTTTTTATAGTTCTTTCATTAGACGCGATGGATTCTTCAGGCGAGCAACATCTACAGATTGATCATAACATTTACAAACGACGTCTAGATTTAGAGGGACGGCCAATTGAGGAACCTATAAAGGAAGATATCACAATACCAACTAAAAAACAAGAGGTACAATTTTAAAATATTATAGTTTGTCGCAAATTATAAAAAAATATGTTTTATCAATTACCTTAAGCAAACAAAAGAAAATTATGTAAATTTAATTTGAAAAATTTATTAGGTTGCAAATAAGACGGAATGTGGAAGTTGCTATGGAGCTGCACTGGACGCTAATAGGCAAGTCTATCTTGTTTATTTAAAGTTACCTATACCCATATTCACATTTTTCTTAGGTGCTGTAATACATGTGAAGATGTAAGAGAAGCGTATAGAGAAAGACGTTGGGCTTTTCCAGACAATCCAGAAAATATATCCCAATGTAAAGATGAAAAATTTAACGAAAAGTTAAATACAGCTTTTTCTCAGGGTTGCCAGATTTATGGCTCCCTTGTAGTTAATAGGGTCAGTGGAAGTTTTCACGTAGCCCCTGGCAGAAGTTTTAGTGTTAATCATGTACATGTGCATGATGTACAACCTTTTTCATCTACCTCTTTTAATACAACGCACAAAATAAGGCATGTGACCTTTGGGACCAGTATCGATAGTGAAGCACATAATCCCCTGAAAAATACAGTAGCTGTTGCATCTGAAGGTAAGTAGCCTTATGGCTGACCACGTTTCGCTACTATGTGCATACGACTGCACTTGCATAAGATTTCTACGATTCGGTGTGATACATGCAAACAAGATGACTGTCTGTCTGTATTTTGGTGCGCACATATTGAAGGTTTAAGGTTGAAAAAATTACCAGTCGACGCATTTATTTCCCCCCTTAAAAATGGGAAAGGAAAATAAGAGAACCACATTATATAAAAGCAATATTCGCACAGTGGAGGAGGTTTTTATACAGCATACGCAAAGAACATATTAATGCGCATTCGGGTGGAATGAATGTGGCGAAAAAAAATGTTTGTTAATCCAATTTTGCGTGATAGCTGTGTATTGACCTTATTATAACTCCTCTAAAAGCTGGGATTAAAAAAAGTTATATTGAGGTGCCACCGTGGAGTTAAATAACAAAAAAAATTAAAAATATATTTTTTTACTGTAACAGGTTAAGCGCCATGGCGGACACCGGTGTCCGCTTTTAAAACCTCCGCGTGGGCCATGGCGGACACCGATTCCGTCAGAAGTATCCCACTTTATGTCATAAGACGGTGACCGCTTGGCCCTGACGCACTGAGCGCATCAACCAGGTTCGCATAATTAGTTATTTTTTCCAAGTGAGACGCATTTTTGCTTCATAGCGTTTATTTGTTTGTATATGTAGAAAAGTACATTAATAATAAATGATGTAGGTTTATTATAAAGATAACCATAATCAAAATAAGAATTACAGTAATAATAACTAAAATACCTACATATTATTTTATATGCGCATTGGAATGTAAACTAAAATACAACTTCTGATTATTTTGTAAGATAATGATATACCATGAGTCTACTAAAAAAATATAAAAATGCAATAAAAAAAATACAGTGTTAATTTAATTTTTTATGAACAGCATGAAAACAATCTACTCAAAATCTAGGATTTTCTTCGCAATCGGCACAATAGGTAGTAACTTTTTACTTTCCTATACTTTCAGTATAGGGAAGTATTGATTTCATGCAAATTTTCAAAATCGAGATTTTGACGGAAATACATGTTTTGGGCTTCCAGGATCCTAAAAAAGTGGTTTTTAAAAAATGTCCGTCTGTGGGTGGGTGTGTGTGTGGGTAACGCTCATATCTCCGGAACGGCTGGACCGATTTTGATGTGCTTTGGAATGAGGAGGTGTATCAAAAATTCATCGACAAAATAAGCTTTTAAAAAGAATCCGAAACCGGAAGCGGAAGTTAGACATGTTTTTTTGGTAGCATTTTTTTCAGAAAAGGAATTTTGGAAATTGGAATAGTGAAAATTATAGAAGGCTTTAGAACAAATCAAACGTTTTTTTACCGAACTCTCTAGCTTCAACATGACGGCCGCTACGAATTTTTGAAAATTTCGACTTTAACGCCTATTTACTCAAAAACCAGTTATCTGATTGGAATCAACTACATCTTATTTGGTAGCCCTTCAAGGGTACTATACCATGAAATATAATTAATTTTGAAAATCGAAAAACGATCTCAATGGCACCACTCCAAAATTTTTGAAATTTTCAAAAAAAAAAGATCTCAAAAACTGCCCACACGTTTTTGTTTAAACTTTTTAAGCTGATAGAGCTGAGAATCTCCTACAATTTATTTTTTTGCGCATTGCTATAATTTCACTGTGACGCCCTCTGTGAATTTTTGAAAATTGAAAATTGTTACCCTTTTATTTATTTAACGGGGGGCATAAAAATATTTCTGTTAAAGCAATATAGCTCATCATTGATAGCAAAATCCGAATATCATAATATTTTTTTGATAATTTAATATTTAGGGGGGCTACTGTTCCCCCTCCCCCCCAAAATTTTCGCTACAAAATTAAAAAATTGATTTCTTCTTTTGTTTGTTTGAAAAAAATCGAATTTTTTGCCCCTTAATAATCTTTTGTCCTTAGAAGAATTTCACATACTTTCTACAGCAGTTGTATTCTTGTATGGAAGTGACTAGAGTTCTAAACGTTCTATGCATTTCTATTACGTACGCATTCAATAGGCACTTATTTAACGATAACGGGCAGGTTCGGAATAGCATGGATGGATATGCGGGTGTGTTCGAGTGTACTGCCGTTTTACTGCATAAGTAGTTGTGGGTCGAGCCTCGGTTGGGGCCAAAAAATTTTTTTATTTTATAGTTTTTTTTTAAACACTGCTTTTGCGTTTCTAGACAGGTGTATATCAAAAGTGTTGGAAAATGTTAAACAATTTTAATTTATAAGTATAGGAAAGTCCAGGCGAAGTGTTTCGCTCATTTTTTCACTTTATTTTTGTCTATTTGTCCATTCTGTTTCTTCTTATAACATCCTTTACAGTATTTCCTGTTATCTCTCTCGCCTTTCCTTCAACTTTTGCAAAAGTGTGTGAACTGAGAGATTTTCTATTAGATAGACCTTGTTGAATATCTTCATCATGTCGAAATTCTGTAATGGACATATTTCTTCCCGTTATTTGTTTGAAGATATAATGAGAATTCACTATAGCCGTTCCTAAAATCATTTCAATTGCTATCTTCCTATACCACTTGATCGTTCTTCTTAGGGCTGTACTATACCTTGCCATTTGATCAGATATATCAATCGAACCTTTACCGGCATTGTAATCAATTACTGCCTTTGGTTTTTGCACAGTTTCTGCGTGCCGTTTTACCTCAACAGTTTCATCTGTGTGACTCGTTGATAACATCAAGACATCCCTTTTATCATGCCATTTCAAAATACATATTTCTCTTTTGTTTTCTTGCGCAATTACCTCGCCTTTTTGCAATTTCTTTTGAGTGACAGTTTCAGGATTCCCTTTGGAATTCTTTCTCAAAGTACCAGTTAGATGAGTTTTATTGTCAAGTAGCAGGTGGGCTATTTCTAAAATGGTATACCAGTTATCTGTAATACACCTTCTTCCACTTCCTAGCAAATTTTTCGCCAATTTTATAACAACATTTGTAGGAATTGAAGCACCTCCGTCTTGCTCTTTTCCTGCATATATTTTTAGATTCCATGTGTAGCCATAGGAACAGCACAATTTAAAAATTTTTATTCCGTACTTATGCGTCTTTTGAGGATTATACTGTTTCATCAAGAGTCTTCCTTGAAACGGTATCATTGTTTCGTCTATACAAAAAGTATTACCAGGCGTGTAAATATCTTGGCAATTTTTTATAAATCTATCTACTATTGGTTGGATTTTTATGTAGCCGGTCTTCTATCTGTTCGTCATTATTTGCAAAATGACACATTTTCAAGAGCTATTCGAACCTATTGCGTCTCATTATTTTGTGGGCTACCTCGTTCTTATAAATCCATTTTTTCGACCAATAATCGCGAATGGAATTCATTCGTACAAGTCCCATATAAACCAAACCAAAAAATCGAAGCATTTCTTTTCTACAGGTTGGAGTCCACTGGTGTGCTCGAGAATTATTTGAAAGATTTACAGTAGATAAAAGGTATTGCGTGGCATACAAGTTAGTTTGATCGACAATTTCATCTATCATTGGAAAATCAATAAAAGCCAAATAAAATTGCAATGGCTCTTCTCCATCTGAATTTCCAGATTTAAAATCTTCATGGAACTGTAAATGATTTCCTTTGGGGTAAGTCCAAACAGAAGCTTTGACGTCATGCTTATTCCAAATAATGTTTTGTGGCACGCGTGTATTATCCGTTTTCTTGGCAGTTTTTTGTGGTACTTGTGGATTATTCGTTTTCTTGGCAATTTTTTGTAGTAATTGGTTGTTATTCATTTTTCTATCAGTTTCTTCGTCACTATCAGAAAAATAGTTTTCTTCAGAACCGGAAGGGATATAAACAGCATCAATATCTGAATATTCTGAGGAATCATCATGCCCGGTTTCTATTTCACGTTCGAGTTTCCGCTTTTTTCTGACTGTTTGATCATCACTATTACTAAAGCCAGTTTCATCGCTACCGGAAGGGATATAAACAGGATCAGCATTGGAATCAAATGAACTAAATAATTCGTCAGACGAACCATCCTGCTCTGTTTCTAAAAAGAGTAATCAAAAATTCCAATCCAGACTACCATGACAAGAAACGTATAAATACCTTCAACTTCGTGTTCGCTTTTAGCCAAAGCTAATGCTAATATGCGTTTACTACGGTTGGAGTCCATTTTGTACGCGTCACTAAACTGATGTGCATAGATTAGAGAAGTGATGTGGACATGCAAATAGTGCAAATCACACTTGTATAGGTCATGACCGCCAGGTGGCAGCCGATGACCGACAGTGACCGCTGCTCCTTCCAGGCCATAGCGGACACCGGTGTCCGACGCAAAAATTTTGATTTTGGAATTGTCAAAAAACTAAAAAACGCATATTTATAGATACTGTACGTCCTTTTGGACACTAAATTACAAGAAAACACTATTGGCCCAGAGAAACAAATAATCAAATTTTTCCACGGCGCTTAACCTGTTAAAGTAGAACATTGAATTGTATAACGAGAAATAGTAATAAATCAACTTAAATTTACGATTTCCAAAAGCCTTTCTACAACAATGTCATCTAAGCTCTATAGGAGTCCATAGTTGCATAAAACTTGTACCTAATCTATTAATGAGTCTTTTTGTGGAAAAACTGCATTATGTTTTGGGATTCAAGTTTGACCCAAGTAAAACCATCTTGCGAATTAGCACCGCAAACAGCAGCAGAAACCTCAGTCACCAATTTCACACACCTCTAAATTGCTTGGGTGTGGCACAGGAAAAAAAGGGAAATCGGCTTGTTTTAAATATGTTCAGAAAACAATTAAGATTGACAAGGCATCTGTAATTGTTTTCTGAATATTGCCTGCTCTAATTGATTTTTTGTATCGACGTATAACAATAAATACAAAGGAAAATTTCACAAGAAATAATATACAAATAGGAGTTACAAATTATGTTATAGAAATATTTAGTGATGGCAAAGCACATGATTCAAACTATTTTTTAGTAGCCAATGCAAAATTGACTGACACCGTGGTTAGGTTAGGTTAAGAGTGGTGGGATAATAATTCTGTTCTAAAACAAGACAAGTATTCAAAAACTTCTATAACCGAAAGCACTCATATTGCAAAGAAAAGATACAAACTAGGAGCTTTTAAATAAAAAAAATTAATAAGGGGTTCAGGTTATGGTAGAAATTTTTGCTAATACATAAAATTATTATAATCAAGCTGATCAGTGGGCGATCTAGAGGTGGTGGCATTTGTTAGGTACATATAGGGCAACTGTACTTGGAAGTGTATTTCGTTGCACAATTTTTTGAATAGAAAAAACGTTCCTGAAAACGTAGTTAATAATGGATGGTTAGTTACGTTCATGAATATTTTAGTCCTTTCACATAGATGATATGGTACATTGCATTTTGACATTGACCTTGAAAAATACTTCGCTATATAGCTAATTTGAACGAGATTTTGTGGGAGACTAGCAATATTTATAATAATATAAACAGTTTGATGCGGAATAACGTGGTTTATTATTAGCTAAATAGTTTTATACATATTGCTATTTTTCAACATCGCATTTGCAATTTTTCTTACATAACTTAATTACTAATCAGACCAAATTAAGCAATGAACAGTATGGCCAGATAATATATTACAATACAGCTTTTATTACACAAAAAATATTTGCAGTTTTTACAAAACATCAGCATCGAATTCCAGAACCAATGGCTAGAAACGTACCGAACGATCCGCCACCTTGAAGCATCACTTTTCCTACTGTATTAACCAATTCTCGTCCTCTTAAACCACCCCTAAAAAGAACTTTTAGTGTACTTCTAAGTTATAGTTTGGCATTTACTTACCGCAATGCAGAAAAACCACCAAAAATAGCTCCACTGGCTACACCCACACAGCAACCTAACATAAAACCCATTTTCATTTTATCGAAGCACGAAGGCCCCTGTTGATAATAACCACCGGGAACAGCAGGCATTTTATTTACTTGAAAATTAAAATCACGAATTTCCTAAACATAACCTCACAATTTCAGTAAATATAATATATAATTTACTACATACATTTATGTCACACTACTTACAGTTATAGATGCAAAATTGAGTTTTTTTGTAAACACTACTTAATTTCAAAAAGGAGTTTAAATGGTCTTTAAAATATTTTTTGAATGACGTTTTTAGGATTAATGAACCTTCACCCCCTTGAATGTACCGCCATTATGCTTTTGAGCAGCTGCACGTTTCTTTACATACAGGGCGAGGCAAAAGTGTCGAATACTATTTGTAGGAACGTAGTGATAAAAAATGCCATCAAATAAAAATTCTTTGGTTAATGATGGACTATATTTTTACAGTATCAATATCTTCTTTCCAGTAATCGCTGTGGCGTCATCATATACTTTTATTCAATAAGAAATAGCAATCTGGGCATTTTTGGTCTTCTTTGCTTGAAAAAGTTGTTGTCTTTTTAGCCATATAATTATGTTTCCTACCTTTAACAACATTTTTGAAAAAACGCAGGATAATGTCAAATAAATGGAAAGGTGTTACATGTACAAAAATATAGTATTGGGTGGGGGCTAGTAGCCCAACTAGTTGCCGCTATCGTAACGCACGTTAAAAAAGTAGATAATTTACTAAACATTTTTTTCATAAAATCAATATTCACACCCCTACAACGTTTATAACATACTGCCATAATTTTAATGAAAGCATAGGAATGGGTGCAGTAAGGACACAATCTGAGAATAGACGGAGGAGGGCCAGATGAGGATTCACGTATCCATTTTAAAAGTAAAATTGCCTGCAAGTTTGCGTTAGAATGGCCACTTGTCCCTTTCTTGTTGCACTCATTAGTTGCCTATGTTTCCAGCAAAATAGAACAATCGGTATATGCTAGTAACCATTTAAGATTATTCCGATTTTAATTAATAATATAGATAATACTGGATTTATTTTATCGGTTTTTAAAATTTTCAATTTTTTGTTTTTAATACCAAATGACTTACCGTGTTTTTCAGTATGTTATTTTAAGACCGCAAACCTCGATCAGGTTTAACGTGTCATGTTGAGGACATAGAAAACTCTAAGTACCTAATATGGCATTTAAAAACTTTAGGAAGTCTCTTTGTTTTCTTGCAAAAGTTTAGTTAATAGACACACAACACCTTTAAAATTAGCGTGACAGTTTTTGTGCATTGTAGTACTAAATTTAGCTTCATTCTCAACTTTTTATGAATGAAACCTTACAACATAAAAAGTACACGTTTCTATATCTTTCAGGTGCAACAATGTTCCAATACCATATAAAAATAGTTCCGACCATGTATGTGAATCAAGATGGATCAATTATAGTATCCAGTCAATATTCTGTAACCAAACATCAGAAAGTAGTGTCGATAATGAGTGGCGAGTCGGGAATGCCTGGAGCCTTTTTCCAATACGAATTATCACCTTTAATGGTGAAACGCACAGAACGCGCCAGATCATTAGGACATTTTGCTACAAATGTTTGCGCTATAATTGGTGGTGTTTATACAGTAGCAGGACTAATAGACTCTTTATTGTATAATTCTGTAAGATTAATGCAAAAAATAGAATTAGGAAAATCACACTGATTTACATTAAGTGTTGACGTTTTATTTATTAATTCCACAAATATCGCCCTCTATTCTCCTACACCCGGTAATCTCAATCAATAAAACAATGTTTTTTGCTTATATTTAGTTTAATTACAAAACATTCAATATATACATAACTAAACATAGTCACTTTATAAATTAATGTTGTAAGTACACCATTAATTATTATAATGATTTTAAAAACATATTATAAGCTTGAATTGATGATTTAGCAACCTTATCACAAAATTCGGCATCTGATCCAACTACTAAAGAAAGAAGAGACACATAGTTGGGTTTTCTTGAATTAAATTGAACCTTTCCAAGTTTTTCCAAAAATAGGTAGCGTTGTTCCACCTTGAACTTTCGACATGATAAGACTTCAGGAAATTCAGCTATTCTTTCTAGTGGCATATTCATTTTCTTATGAATAAATTCAAATGTTTGCAATAGTTGCTCTTGTGCTGAAATATTAATTTAATTTTAAAACTGGTCATAACGCCAAGCACGAGGGTAGTTCACACCAAACCGGAATTTACAGTAACATGGTGAATTAGGAGTTTTATACAATTATTTGCTATGCACATAACTAAACGTATTTTACTCTATGTAGCAACAAGTTCCTGCTGTAATTTAACATGTTAAAGCTTTGATTAATGCACATCGCCAAATGACCGTCTGTGAAATAGTGGAGAAAAACAACATGTCGTTTAATGACAGCAGAAATTACTCTTACTGCAATTGAACATCCTCTTCCTGGATTGTCACGAACAGTCTCACGGCCATTTGAAAAACAGTTACCAAAAATTAAATTTGAATGAGTAGTATTCGAATTAAATATTAGTTTGAATTGGAGCAGTTCGGATCAAGTCAAACTGGATCAAACCGGTTCCAAATTTCACACCAATTCTTAGATGGGGATCTATCTTTAAATATTTTGGATTGAATTAGGATAACTATAATGTTTTTTGAAAAAGTCCCACCTCTAATACAATTTACAGGTTTTACCAATACCTTTCATAAATAAATTTGGTTTCCTCAGCAAAATCGATTTAGTTTCTTCGGATGAAAATCCCATTTCTTCTTTGAAGACAAATTCATTTAACTTAACATGTTTTATGCTGTATGTGATTAATCTTGGCTGTTGTGCAGTTAACTTTCGTATTTCGTTGCCTGTTAATGTAAATTCACTTTGAAAAAATCCCAATTTTCTATCGATCCTTTGAGTACTAAAAAAAATATATAATTATTTAGTATTTTTCAAGCAGGGTTACAAATCTTTCTCTGCAATATTTATAAAGTATACCAAATTTATACAGGTACAGGTCGATCTATTTACCAGTTCATTCCAAATACAGTACAGGCGGCTTAGTCATGGAAAACAAAATTCTTGTCGGAAGTTAATTCATATAGCACCAAATTGCTGAGTATGCCACGTGAGAAATTATTTTTAAATGACAGTGTATGACTATCAATCGTTGTCTGAGCTGATCTGTGTGTCAGTTATGGTGTGATATAGATCAATGCCGACGACACGACGGTATCAATCAAGATTTGACATGAGTTTTGTTTTCCATGACCAAGACTTATGACTTTTTTGCTCATCTGATATAAGTCAAAGAAATCTATTTAAAACCAAAAACAAGTTAGCAGAGGTGTGCTCAAGTCCTGGGTCACCTGCATAGTAGGAAAAATTTTGTAATTCTACCTGTAATACGGCACACAAAATTTTTGAGCAAAAATTCAATGAAAATCAAATTTACCTAAACATTAACCAATATGGATTTCTACTAACGATTCTTGTAATCATTTCATTAGAAAACTTCTTGGATTTTAAATAATTTACTCTAACCACCAAATTGTCTAAATCTTCTTGAAAAATAAATGGGTTCTTCGTGACAAAGCCTCCAAGTTCTTCAGTACTCACTCCCAAGTCGCTTAAGAATATTATGTGATTTTTTATATCACTCTCAAAGTTTAATCCAAGAATATATGATGGGACTTCAGTCTTCTTCTCAAGTTTATGCAGATCCACTCCTAATTTTACCAGCTGCTGCAGGGTCTCTGATTTATTAACGTAAGCAGCAAAATTAAATGACGGTTTTAGATATGGTGCAACGAACGATATATCTTCGTCGCATTTTTCCAAAACTGATTTCTTCTCAAATTTTATGTCGATAAAGTCATCACTGGGTATATCACGAGTATCTATCACTTCCAATGGGACTTCAGGTACTTTTTCTATCAGTGCGCTTTGCTTATGTGAAAGTCTACGACTAATTATTGAAAGGTTTAGAAAATAATTCCGGCACAACATTTTAGGCACTGAATACATGGATCCAGTTTAGTATTTAGCACTTAGATAAATAGATTAAATAAAACAGTTTAATGTTGTAATTTTTCCTAGCTTTTTGCCATAACCTCAATTGTAATTAAAATTAAACCAAGATCCAATTAAACTACATTAAACGTGTTAATGTATAACGATACACGTATTTCAACATACACCGGTCTTTTTTAAAGCACTCTAGCAAAACTTGTTTGAAAATAATCATACATTCCGGAACGTAAACACTCATAACCTAACTTTTTCCAATTTGGTTTTGACCGTGGACGGTGTTACCAACAACACGATAAATTTTATAATAATGAAAGGATGGTGTCATTCAGAAATGAGTATTTCGAAAAATTGGAAAATAATTGTCAATTATGCACGACTTTGTAGTAATTCGTATGATCGTTCCAAAAAAGTATTATTAAATGACCTTAATTTATGATATTTCGCAACGCATACAATTTATATGTCGCATGAAGAGAACATTGTAATTTTATAATAAATTTATAAATATCGATTGGACGAATTTAATTTTTTTGCTTAAAAAATAAAAGTCTGATTTAAAATACTATTATACAAAGGTGCAATTATGTTTGAAGTTGTCAGATCAGCGAAAAGTAAATATTTCTCTATTTACAACCTACCTATTCAGTGGTAGGAGACATTTACGCTGCTTTTCTATGTTAAACCAATCATTCTTCAGTAATGTGCGTTGAAAAAATAGCAGTCGAATACTTACGAGTTGAATTCAAAGGGCTTTGCAGCGTCTTATTTACAAAACACACACAATAATACATTTTCATCAGTCTATGAATCGACCTACAATGCATATTCTGCCGAATACGAGCCCAACAAAATTTCGAAATTATATTCAGCAATAATCTTGTAATTATGATGATGTAAACATATAAACGTTCCTGAAATAATCTTCATTGTTTTTTGTAACTAACTTGCACAAACAGAACATAATAACAGTGATTTAATCGGAATTCCGATTTCGCAATTTTTTTTATTGCTGATTAGAATTTATTAACATTAAACTAAAGTTATAGCAAATATATTTCCGGTTAATGGGCAAAATAGAACCTCAATTTTCGAAGAAAATTGCTCTGTAATGGTTTGTAATGCAACATTATTGTGTCCTTGTGTCGCACGGTTAAATGAGACACGGTAGCGCAAAATAATAATGGTTTGTTTAAAATTTTTGATAAGTACTTGTGTCGGTCATGCATATAATGACAGTCTAAAAGTATGACGTTATATTACAATGGCAGTGTAGTACCTGTTCCTGCGAACTAATAAGAAATTAAAATAACAAACCTGTGGGTTGCTAAGTTTAAAAATAACTAACAAATTGTTCTTAAGAGTTTCTTTTATTTTTTAAAAGTAAAGTAGGTATAGTTATGGTAGGTACACATTTTTTTAAAGATTCAATAATTTTTCCAGCACACATTTACTAACTAGGACAATACAAAACTAGTTATAAAATTACATTACATTAGTAAGCTAGAATTTATTAATAACTTCCATATACGTAAATAATAACGAGATTTTAACATAAGTGTAACTGGTACCAGTTGCGATGATGTGTTTTGATGTTTGTGAGATTTATAAAATATTTTAATTGTAAAATACGTATAGAAAAGTAGCAAAAAATATGTTTTGTACCGAATAGAATTTTTTTAATGACTACGGTTTTCGTTCACATGATCAGGGAAAATCGTCAACAACAGGAAATGTTATGAATGATTGTATCTATGCATAGTTAGCTATTTCAATGCCATACAATGTTGTATTTTTTCTCTAAAGATAAGCGAGGAAAACAAATTATTCATCGCAAAATGTGATACTCTCAACTTAAATTTAAAAATGTGATTCATTTTTAGTAATTATGAGTACCTACCATTTAAAAATTAGTCTTAATTTTTGTGTTTCATTCTGCAATAGAAAAATCAGAATATCAAAAGATATTATTGACGCTAAGCTTTTAAATTAGCCACTGATCTTGTATTAAATTACATTAGATATCTATTTTGAAAAACTAAAATCACATGAACAAGAAAATATTCGCTAAATATCCTTTTTTTTATTTATCGGCGGTTTATTTCTACTGTTAAGGCAAAACACTGATGCCAAAGGGTAGATCACTGCTGCAGGGCCGGCTCGAGCAGCAGATGCTGGTGGGGCAAAACTACATATAGTCGCCCCTTTTTACACAAATATAGATTTTATGCAAATTGAAAACATTTTAGGCGTATTTTAAGTAAATTTTAACTTATCTTACTTAATTTTAAACTAAAATATTTCTAGTCGTTGTTTACTGTAGACAAATAAGTATAGACTGTAGCATTCGCGCAGGAATAAAATAAATAGAAATACACGTCTCCAGTTTTTGCATAATTTTTTACTATGCCTATGACATAACGATAAATAAAAATACTATAACATATTAAAAACGGAATATTTTGCCACCTAATCCACTTACGATGGCTAATTTACTACGACTCTTTCTTATCGCAACTTTTGTTTTGTAACCAAATCTTGCAGGCTCGCTCGGCTAAACTGTGTTAAACGTTTTAAGTTTCTTTTCAATAAAATAAGTTCTGTAATTTGATTGCATTTTGCTACAATCGCATTTGTATAGCTATAAAATTGAAAACATTTGCTTAATTATTTTGTTTAGCTGTGTGATAGCCAAAAACTGTTTTTTATGTTGAATTAATTGCCGCCCCTTGAAAGTGCTGCCTGAGGCAACTGCCCCGCCCTAGAGCTACGAAATAACTTTTTCTATTTACAATTTTTGAACATTCTACAGTGCCAGCGATAAGTCTTTGTAGCAGTTAAGGCCTTTGTAGTTTAACAAAGACATACAATTTTCTGCCTAAACCTTTTCCTACGGCAAAGTTTTTCTTTGAGGCACATAGCCTGACCAAAAAAATGGATTATTTAAAAACACTGGATTTTTATTTATACCAATTTTTTTAGTTCAATCATTTTTTTTATTTAAACTTTTTTTTCATTTTAATATAGCTTTTGATATTTAAGAAAGAAATGAATTTTCTGTCTAAAAGTTTTGCTACGATAAAGGTTTTCGTTTAGGCACGTAGCCACCGTTTCAGTTTCGGACAGAGTATCAAAAAAATCAATTTATTTAAAAAAACGAGTTTTTTAAGTGATTTTTTTTATTTCGCTAGTGCTGCATTTTAAACATTCAATAGGAATGTTTACTTACAGATAAAAAACAAAGCAAGTTCGAAATTTTTAAATGCCCTAAGCATAAAACCAGTTCCTCAGTTGCTCATTTCACTCCATAATCCCTTGCATCAAGGCGTCATGGGGTGTCTGTAGAGTGCACATTTCTGAGTTTTGTACTTGGTTTGTTGGTTTTAAATTCTCGATTTCAAGCATCAAAAAACTTTATTTAAATCGTGATTTAAATCAAAGTCAGCATACCCTGTTTTAAGTGTGCACAATATTTTTATTTTTTAGGTAGGTTAATTTTTGTACGGAACATCCATGGGTTGACCAATTTGATCTTTTAGTAGAGCATCCTTCCAGAAAACCAAGGTTCCCACGAAATTTTTTTCACCTGTTTTAAATTCAGTTTTCATTATAGTATTAAGATACAGCGATATAGTTCGCATTTACCACCTTTTTGGGGGTACCCTCTATGTTGATCGTCGTATTCGTATTTGTGTTAAAAAATCGCAATAGTTTTTGTGTGATGCGAGTAAAATCTAAACTAATTTAGGTATTCTATTTTATAAGATTTGTTTGGAGGGGGGAGGAAACAGGCTATTTCGGGGGCAATGTGACTGCCCACGGACCCCTTGGCTACGTGATTGTTTACGCTGGGACAAGGTATTTAAATTTTAAATAACTTTTTCATAGAATTAATTGTATTGACTTCTTAAGGAAGCATCAATACTAATTTTTATTTCCATTCCTCCCCTTCAGTTTTTCAAAAAAAATTATCTACCATTTCACCTAAAGATCCTAGTTTTTTAACTAAAATAGCCCAAATAGAATAGTTTTTGGAAGAAACTGCCATATTATTTTTTAATTTCGAAAGCTGCAATTTTTTGTAAGAAAGCTTTACATTTCGAGATTATTTTCGTTGGGGCAGAAAACTGACTAACTGTTTTTATTCCAAATTTCCTTGCGTATTTCTAATTGCCAAGATGACCCCATTATTGTGGTAACCTAAAGCGCTTACTCGAAAACCTAAAGTCTCAAACGCAATAAATTTTACATACATTTTAATAACTTTTAACAAAAGTTGTTTAAAATTTTCCAAAATTATTAAAATCATAATAAATGTTTAACTTTAGCAATAGAAGTTGGATAAATGTGCAAGTTGAAAGTCTCGTACGAGATCACGCAACCGTCAAATATCCATCAAGAAGAAAAGAAAGCAACCTGGAGCAAAAAAATGTAACCATAAATGATGGGAACAGAGAGCTCGATATTCTCGTGGGCTCCGCGATGACCCCGCGTTGTTTGAGCGTGTTTTCCGGCCTAGTCAGTGGCGTACCTTCCCGTGCCTGGTGGATGATAATGGGCCGCCATGCGGGCAAGCACCGGAGCGGAACGGTGAGGGGGGTCGCGTTATGGACTGACAACTCCGGGCAGCGTTTCCCGGACGTTCGCCGACCCAAGCGGAACGGCTGCATCTTACACGGCCATTGCCAAGTTCTACCTGTAATACAATTTTACTGTTCATCTATTATGCCGACATATGCTATGCGTACCGATGGGCACAATCTGGCCGAGCCACTGATCTCTCAATAAAAGCCAAAGACCGGCAACAAGAAGAAGAAGCGGTCGAAGAATGACCTAGCATCACTTTGTGTTTTTGTTATTCTTATTTGAATGCCTATTGAAATTAGTAGAACCAAAAACCAATTATATTAGAGCTAACCACTACCAATTATTTAAAATATATACCATAGCAGAAAAGTAGCCAGATTTATTTGAAATAATTACACAAATATTAAAAGATACCTTATTTTATATTATTTTGTTTCCAAAACCATAAATTTGCAAACCTTACATCTTCAAGAAGTAAACGTGACTTGGCGTCCCGTTGAAGTTCCCAAACGTTCCAGGGGGGAATTTGAACGTCCACGAGCGTTGCCTTCAACAACAAACAGGTTAGCGCAGATTTGGTGCCAGCAAGAAGGTTAAAGGTTGTCAGGTCCGCTCTAATATCGCCTACAACGAACGTGGCTTGATAAAATATTATTCGTTCCACAAACAACAATGAATAATTGGTTCGTTGAGAATAATAGCTCTGTCTTTTCGCGAATGTGTGGCGGAAATTACGTAACTCCTCGAAATGAAGCCACCATCAGGAAGAGATTTTTGTAATAAACTAAGAACCCAGAGGGGCACCAAAGTAATTTTAATTTGAATAATTGGATTTCTTCACTGTAGGTTGAAGTAATAATGAGGAATGGCAAAAGTGATACGGCGTGGGTGCTGACTATGTCTAATTCTACTGTAATGTTGCTTTGGTTGTTTTTTTAATAGTTAGATTAGAAAGCGGCTAAGATGTTGTTCTGAAAAGTTAGGTCCACGTTGTACACGGCTGAATGAAGAAATTTTAGAACGGTTAAAGTTCTTTACATGGGCACACCTGGGTGTATAAGTTGTACAAAAAAAATCGACAGTTAAAGGACGACGAGCCCTATTATTCTGTTTGATACAGTTATACAAACCCAAAGAATGTGAACAAAGACGATAAGATTGGTCGTAGGCGAGTCATTAGAAAAGTGTAAACACGCACTTGGACGAAGAAATCCTCGGGGTCTTCGGATACAAATTAAAACTTACAACACCACGTATTACACTCACAACTTCCTAGAACCGTGTAATTTGTTGACGTCAGATGATGATTTGCATTTAGCGTGTTGGCAAATGGTCCGAAGGCTTCGAGCAACAGCGGCACCATAGGCTTGGGGTATCCGACTCTGGGGATGGCACTCAAAGTCCACGGGAAGTTAAAGTACCCCGTGAATTCTTCCAGTGCCATTCACAGGCCAGGTAAGCAGCGGCGGTTAGCGACGAGCACAAAGAACTGCGGATCGCGGACTGACTCACACTGGCACTGGGCAGCAGCGACAGGTAGATTGCCCCTGCCCCTCACCTGTACGAGGACATTGCACCTGTAGCTGCGCTCGCCACCGTGACACCGCCGCTGATGGGTTATTAGTCATCCGCTCGCCGTTTGCGACAAGCCACTCGGAACACTACATCATACACTCTTGGCACTGATCACCACCGAAACCATAAGCTCATCAGCCATCATCCACAACCAGAACGAAGTAATTTCCACTTTGCTTGTGGAACTCCGAAGTCATTGCTATTGTAAGCATTGGCCTGCTGGACGTGGAGAGGGTCGGCGAGAAGGAGCCGGTACCACGGTTTCATCGACCAATAACAAACCAATCCGAAAATGAGGAAGTGAATTACCGGTTGTCACATACCACCGATATTTAGAACGGTGTGCTTAACTAGGTACGAGTAAGTACGTGCATTTCTTATTATTACCATGTCTAGGAATTTAATTATTTTTAACATTTTCATGTTTTACAGTATGCGCAATAGAATCTCCATTGAAGACGTTTTTAGGTTCAATTCGAGTAGAAAACGTCCAATTAACATATGTCCGGAAACGCGCCCTTTGAGGCAGACAACCGTCGAAAGATGGTGGAGGCAAATCACGTATTAATTAGTATATCCGTCAAAAATTGAGATATTTGATTCAAATTTTGTTCGAATATTTTTTACACTTGTTTTCGTTTAAATTCATCGACCAGAGGCGTAGATGTGGGGTTGCTTGACGTTTCTCTTCACGTATTTCTTATTTTCTAAATTTTACTTACGTACTTAAAAATTTAATATACATACCATGATACACAGAAAAGCTGTCTTGTTTCAAGTTGCTCAATCGAGCGGTTCTCGAGATAATTCAATTTTCGTGAAAAATGGGTATGTCCTCAACATGTTTTCGAAAGTGAGTTCTGTGAGGCTATACCTAAAGCTCCCTTGAATGTCCGCAAATGCGTCGTTACTGAGATACAGTTGTTTTTTTAATTTGTAAGGATTAACGCATAACATTTATTGACAAAATTATTACTAAACAACATTTCATTTAAAACTCCGTAGTGAGAACTCGCATTACATAGAAAAGATTTTGTCTTAAACTAAAAACTCTTGAATACTTTCTAGAGTTTAGTCCATACATTTATTTATTTATTTTATTTAAAGTCGACCTATTTTTGCTACTAAAGCTAAACACCGACGCCGTGGTATAAGCCCACTACACTTAAAAATGCTTGATAACGAACAAAAATTTTTAAAAGCTCTTAAAACCAGCTAATATTCAAATATTTTTTTAACAAATAATAATTAAGAAGGAGGTAAGCACTCAGTAAACGAACCGGATGCATACAAATACCAATTTTTATAAAAAAATCACTTGAAAATTAACATACGCATTAAAGAGAAATCTAATTATAACAGAATATTTTAATAATAATTCTAATATTAATTTTAGAAACAAATGTATCGAATAAATGTTCATGAAATTTTTATCTACATAAAAAATTTTATTTTGTTTATTTGTTTTTGAGTTACGACGTCACTCGATATTTTTTTTAAATGGGAACCTATTGTTTTTTTCTACTGTTTGATAGGGAGTTTTTCTCTCTTTATGATGGTATAATATTTTTGAGAAAACGACGGTTAATACACGAGTGAGATTACGAGACGAGCGGCAGCGAGTGTCGTAATTCAAACGAGTGTATTAATAGCCATTATATAAGAGTTGCATACAGTATTTTTTGTACGACTAGTAATAAAAAAAAATATTCAATAAAAGAATTTATTTGAACATTATACTTAAAAAGAACTCGAACTGTTTTGCGATGTTAACAGAAATGTCAACAACTCTTGTAACTATGGTTACTAAAAACAATGCTTTGCTGCTATTGGTCAGTATGGGTTATTTCATAATGAAAATCTGTATCTTAATACGTATCATTACAGTATAGGCTTAATAAGTAAATTAAAACATGGGAGTAGAGAGTTCAACCCTTTTGCCTTCCACATCATTACAAACCATCCTCGTCTATTCAATACACCAATTTGGTCATTATATGGTCTTTGTATTTAACATTCTAATCCCTATTTAGTAACTTGTATTCAGAGCTGAATCTGGGAGCAGGTATACCAATTAACAAGGGGCGCCAAAAATGGGACGCTTAAAATCCCTAAATCGTAGGAATTCGATCCATTGAAGCATGACTACGGGTAAATATATTTTAAAAATAACACTATCCAATTTTGTTAAAATTTTTGACATCCACGCTTAGTACACCAACTGGAAGAAATAAAATAATAAATACATTATTGATATTAATTTAAATACATTTATTATATTATTTTTCTACACATTTTCTTTCCTAGTCGCAGTTAATAACTTTTACATAATTCTGTATATTTTATCTTATCCTGGGTTGTGGAAAATCAAATTACATTTTCTCCAGTCGCTAAATAATTGCGTCCAAAACTTCCAAAATTGGAGCTTTGAAGATTAAACGTCACAAATTAAATATCAGACGCCAGAAGGTGAAAAATCATGGAATTTCTGATAAAATTACGTATTTATTTATTAAATCTTTTAGCGTCAAAATCCACGTTATGATGTTAGAAAATCAGTTTTTAAGGTTTGCAACCCGTTCAAATAATTTAAAATAAAATAATAAAAGAATGAAAAAATTATTCGAAAACTACAAATCAATTATTTACAAATGTCAACAAATGAATTTGACGACAATAAATGATTTTTTCGTCAATAATCGATTTTTTGACGTCAAAAAAAATCGCTGGCCACGGAAATTACCACCACCTAGCGGGATAGTAATCAAATATTGACTGATAGAAAAAATGTTTGTGTTAATAATTATTTATTGACGTCAAAAATCTGTTTTATGTATTAATAACTAAATAGTTTTTGAAATTTTTAAATTAAATAAAACTCACAGTAGCAGTTTTTGACGAAAACAATAAAATATAAGACGGGTGCTTATAATTATTTTTAGTGCAAAAAAACAATTACTGGCGCAAAAATATAAATTGTTGACGTCAAAAATACCTTTTGACGTTAATACATGTTTTTTGACGTCGTAACATTATTTTACAAGGTCAGAAAAACGTCAAAAATGTATTAAATATTTAATAAAACGCTAAACGGCGTTTCACAAGGGGGCGCAAAAGAAATAAATTGCCTAGGGGCGCCAATAATACGAACCCGGCTCTGCTTATATTGTAAAAGCTGCGCCACTTTGCAACTACTTTAGAAAAAAGAAAATCTATTTAAACTCGAATAACAACCAAGATCTTTGTGACCTTGAAGCCGTTATTTTCAAGGGTTCAGTAATGTTTTGAAAAATTTTCTATTCCTAGTTGCTGCTTTTTGGGCAATGGTCAGGTTGCCTGCTTCAAGCTACCCTTTGAGCTTCAAATTACTGTTTTCAAAGACATTCTAAGAGAAAATAGTAATATTTTCATCCTAACTTAGTTTGATTGTGAAAATCCTTGTTGTTGTTATAAGATTGAGATAAATAGGCACGTTACTATCCAGAGTGTCGCCAAACATTTTATTTTATTTTTACTAGTATAAAGCACATCCGCAGCTCCTCCTAGAGCTCCAACCTGTCTTTAGATTAAACAAACGAACAACTGAAGCAGCGGCCACACCAAGTCTCGGCGAAGCCCCCTCTTTCAGCACCACGAGATTCTTCTCAAACTAAGGTGCACTCCGCAGGCACCACCATCTCGACATGCAAGCCTCCGGCTCGGTCTCTACGCGACCACAACCATTTATTGCTTTTGGACATTCATTATTCTTAATCACATCAATCTACAGTAAAACACTAATCAAATAAGGTAAACATAATAAAACATGCTGTATTCGAACACTCTGTATATGTGAAAAAGTAGTAAAAATCGATCTCCATTCGTGAAAATGATCTGAACGTAAAAAATAATTATATCATTTTTATTAACGAATAATGAATTTTAATTTATTTGACTAGTGTGCTAACGCTCGTCCTAACTGCAATATAAAATTATTATAACAGTGGTCAGAACATAATCTCCCGTTTGCATAAGAGAACGGATTCGGTTATTATTATTAAACGGTACAATCTGTACAAAAACCTCACAATAACTTTTTAGCCTTTCCTGTTTACGAAAGAGTCAGAAGGTTTCCGTTAACGCTTGCCAGGAGGTAAAACAAATTGGTTTAATTGAAGAAATCTGTTGAAAACTAAAGTCCCCCCAAATCAATTAATTAAAAATAAATAAAATAATTCGCCATATTAAGATATAATTTACGGCATAAACTACGCGAAGAAGCAATTAATTTATAACGTACTCGTGGAGTTAATTCGTGCTCGATGAGCGTACGGTATAAGTGTGCAAGAACCAGTTTTTTTTGAGTTATTATTATATTATGAGCGGATTAAAAAGACCATTTTTCTCTTGAGAATAAAAGTACTTCCTTTCTAGAGTGGCGTGCTAGAGATGATGTTCTGCTATCGCGTTTTTAAGAGTTGATGGGAACTTCTGCTACGCAATCCTGCAAAAAATATACTGTTCTTTAGGAAAAATTATAATAATTCTAATATGAGCTATTTCTAAGTAAACTTAAATTATAAAAAGTGTTACAATTAAAATTATATTAGTCATTCTTTCAGTTTTTATTACTTAAGTTAATTACTGTCTAAAATGTTTCATGAATAGTTTACTTGCGCAAGTTTTAGATTAGCTTAGATTAGAAATGGTAGTAATGAACCGAGTGCGGATTTCTAGCATTTTGCTCATGCATTATTATTGTAAGCAAATCGAAATGCTTTTGTATCTCCACGATTCATGAAAATGTAATCATTTGACACCGCTTTTATTTTGCTTATTTTCTCGTTTTGCTCCTTAAACTGCTTATATGCGCTTATTTTGGCTTTACTACAGCTAGTTGGTGCTTTTTTTATGAACAATTTAACATTTGCATTTTTCGTTTAAAACATTAATTAATTTACTATTTTTCGGTTTCAACGACTCGGCGAATAATTACCAGATATTTACACCACATTCTAGAAATCCTCAGGAAAACAAATAGTGCGCTCGAGGAATTACCAAGTTCTGTGTTCTATCGAAAGCCACACACAATAGTCTATCGCGTTTAATTGTAAAAAGGCTAAAAACATTGTTTTGTCTTTTGTTAACGTCAGTAATCCGGAGCATTCTATTGTGTTGTTATGTTTTGTAAATAATTGTAATTTGAAATTATTAAAAGCCGACAGTGAAGGATAAATCCGTACCGGGAACTTCGCTTAAAGATTTTCCTGAATTTGTTATTGAAAAGCCGTCTCTGGGCTACTCAATCCACCCAGCGGCCACCGCAGGCGGAGTTAGAAACCGTAAATTACGCTTTTATAATATTTCTTTCTTCTTAGAGTGCTGGTAGCTCAGAGGTTAGACGCTTAGCCTCTAACGCTAAATATCTAGGGTTCGATTCCCCGCCGAAGTCATGCAGCAATAAAAATCTATGCCGCAAACCGCCACTCACAATCCCCAATCCGGTCTAGGCAGCCGAAGGGTTCTGATGCCTGAAACCTTCTCTGATATTTAGTCGTTCGGATTCGACATTAAACTGTAGGTCCCCCGTACTCCAGATTGGCGCTAAGGAGAGTACGTGGCAGGGAAGAGTGCCGGTGCCCAGCAGTGGGGCGTAAAGGTTAATTGCCAAAATATTTCTTATTTTTTTAGCTGATTTAAAAAATTTCTGTCGTTTTCCCATAATATGCTTCAGTTAAAGGTTTAATGAAAACATGGTTTGAACGGCAAAGAAATTTATATCAAATTATGTTTTTAATTGTGTTAATTACATTTTCTATTTTTAATTTTGTATTGAAATATTTGTAATAATACCTTATTCTTATGCAAAACAAATAAAAATTTTGTTTTTTTTTTAATTTTGTTTATTTTGTGATTAATCATGCGTTTTTCTGATTTTATCAAGCGCTCATTTTCAAAAAATAAATGCTTATAAATCCGCGCTCTGCTTATCATTTACTTGCTATCAATTTGTTACTGCATATGTGATGATCTATATTATTTGCGGTGTTTGTTTGCTATGTATTTTTATATCGGATTTCATTATAACGAGAACATTTTCTAATCGTCAAAAATATCGAATAGACGATTTTGGTTAATGGCTAAATTGTACCATCGACTTTAACAAACGTTTTAACTCCCAAACATAGTGAATTTTGGGTTTATTTTATTAATTAGTCCTAGTTTTTAAATGATAGTAGTAAAATTAAACACCAGGAAAGAAATTAATTAGGATTAAATGTTAAACTAAGAACCGTAAATTTTTTTATTGCCTAATATAATTACTTATACCATTACTAAAACAACTAAATTTATACAATTAACTAAATATAAAACGGAATATTTTCTGAAATATTTCATTTTGCTTTTAAATTATTCATTATATTTGTGATATTATTCCTGTTGAAACATTAAATAGTTAGAGAATGTGCTGGCTGTAACATGTAGAAACACGCCATAGAGAAACTGTACTACATGTAAAATTGTCGTTTTCTTGAAACTGCACTCCGTATTGCAAATAATTTATAATACGGTGCGAAAAAAGAGACTTATGATCAACCTAATGTTTTTTGTACATGGTTTTAAACCAATCTGATTTTTTTTTATTTATCTATCGTCGCCTATTTCTGCCGATAAGGCTTAACACCGACGTCAAAGATACACTGCATCTGTAAATTTTGCGGAACCTTTGTCTTCTACAGAGTACGGATTAATGTGCAAACATCTTTTACACGAAACCGACAGTTTTACATCTCTTCGGAAAGATGACACATTTACAAATGCATCTACTCATGCTTCTCACCAACCTTGCCTAGGGTTTGACTTTTGAGCCCTAAACCCTTCGGTCAAGTCTGACATGCACACTGACACTGTTATTTTAAACAGAAGGAAACGTGGTTGCAAATACAGAATGAGAACTAGAATCAGTTTTGGATTTTCTTGCCATAGTGCCATATCCTATACCTGTTACCAGGCGTTGGCACCGTTTCCCAGCAAAGTTGAACTATCTGCAAAATGTATAGGAAATTATGTTTTTCTAGATTTTATGTCCCTAGAATACGTCGGCTAAGAATTTAAACTGTATTATTGTTATTAGCTGTTATTAGTGCCGTAAAGTAAAAAATAATAATTTTAACATTATAATTTATCAAAAATCTAAATAATAAATATTAATAATATCAAAACGTGTCTTTTTAACCCTATTGTAACAACAACATATTCTAATGAATTTGTAGCGACCATGTTATGACTGCTGTCTTGTAAGCAGAAGTCCCGGGTTCCAATACTGGGTGTGACAAAACACTTTTTATTTTTTTTTGTTATGTATTTAATTTTTGAACTTTTATTTTTCATAACTGAATTTTAATGTTCAATTATGTTATAATAATGAAATAGGGATCAATTTAATTACTTCATTACGTAAAGTATTAAAATTACCATTTACTGTACAAATAGTATTCTTTTTACTATTTGATTGCAGAACTGTTGTAAAAACTTTAAAAACAAATTATAAAAGTATGTCCCACTTAGGATTGGATCCCGGGACTTCTGCTTAAAAGACATCAGCCTGAACCGCGTCGCTTCAAAATCATCAGAATATGTTATTGTTACTTTAGGATTAAAAGAACATGTCTTGAATTTGTTAATATTTATTTAGATTTTTGCTAAATTTTAAATGTAAAAAATATTTGTGTTTTGACTAAACGGCACTAATAAGAACTAATAACAGTAATACATATTCTTTGAGTCTTTCGCGGTTTCTCGAACTGTCAATATTACAATTTACTTTCGGCTTAGACGGCGTCGTCATTTGGGAATTATATTAATATTAGTTATATACATATACTAATTTTGAGCGATAGCTGTTCGTAGGCCCTGCCTGCCTAAACAGGGCCGTGCGGGTGACCTTGGGGCGGACAAGAATTTGTTCTTAATGGATCTTGTTTGTCGGGACAAGAATACATAAACGGCTTATGTCGGTTAGCTGTTTGTGAACCCATACAAACCACACTGAATTCAAATCCGGGATGCGGAGGCATTTAAACCTCTTTAAGCCAGTCGGGTAGACGGATCCGGTGGAGCGTGATCGTGAAATAGATGATGCTTACGAGTCTTTAAAGGATGAACTACTTATGCCCAGTTAAACCAGTATCTTCAGCAACCGCAACCGAGTGGCTCAAAGGAGTTTAAATACCTCCGCATCCCGGATTTGAATTCAGTGCTCCAATCACTCTGAAGATGCAAGCTGCAATGTTTTGCGAAACGTTAGTTTGTATGGGTTCACAAACAGCTAACAGGCATAAGCCGATTAAGTATTATAGTCCTGGCAAACCAAATACAATAAGATCAAATCCTTGTCCGCCCCAAGGTTTAAATAATCTAAGCACACGGCCCTGTTTAGGCAGGCAGGGCCTACGAACAAATATTGCTCAAACTTCTAGAACAAATGCTTGTAAAGGCAGACAAGCTACAGGTCGGTCCTTACATGATTATGCTGGGTGTAGTTCCCAAATGACGACGCGGTCTAAGCCGAAAGTAAATTGTAATATTGATAACAATAATACACTTTACATTGTTAGGCAAAGTATCTCGGGACACATAATTTGGAAAAATATGTTTTCCCATATAGTATAACTTCTCTGGGAAACGTTGTATGCATATATTCGTCTTCTGTGCATATTTTGCCCCTTGTTAAGTGACACACAGGACCTGCAGTTTAAGGTAGGCTCTGAACTACGAGATGTGTAAATATACTTCTGTTCCAGAGAAAGCCTTACAAGAGCGTGGTACCTCACTGGTTATCTGTTGCTTTGGGAGGGAGGAGCAAGCGGATGAGCTAAGTTGGCCGTCACCTGCAGTCGAACCGGGGATTATAGTTGCAAAAAGAATGTAAAAAATGAGCGAAACACTTCGCCTGGACTTTCCTATACTTATAAATTAGCATTGTTTTATATTTTCCAACACTTTTGATGTACACCTGTCTAGACCCGGCTAGTAAAAGTAAATAGTTCTTATAAGTTGTAACATCTTGAAGCGGTTGAAGAAAGACCGACCGCTGCGCTCTGCAAGCATAAGGTTGGGTAAAATATTCGGACTGAATCAACGGAAGGGCGGAAATTGATATTTGAAAATGTATTAATAACTCGAGAAGTATTATTTTTAGCAAGAAATTACTCTTATTAATTTGTATTTAGAATTTCAAAACCTTTCTGACTTTAAAGCCAAAATGCCACGTTTCCATTTAAAAAAAAAGTTATTTTTTACCGTGGCCGCCATATTAAAATTGGAAACTCAAGTTTTTTTCTTAAATACAATCGAGAAGAATTTGCCCTACAACTTTGCTCTTGGGTTTGCGAGTCTATCTATTAAAATAAAAGAGTTAGCCTACACTGAACATTAAACGACTAGTACAAGAATACAACTGCTGTAGAAAGTATGTGAAATTCTTCTAAGGACAAAAAGATTATTAAGGGGCAAAAAATTCGATTTTTTGATTTTTTGTAAAAAGATTCTCCTAGAGCAAAACAAAACAAGAAACCAAATTTTTAATTTTTTATCGAAAAAATTTGGGGGGAGGGGGAATAGTAGCCCCCCTAAATATTAAATTATCAACAAAATATTATGATATTCGGATTTTGCTATTAATGGTGAGGTCTTTCACATTAACAGAAATATTTTATTGCCCTCCGTTAAATAAATAAAAGGGTACCAATTTTCAATTTTCAAAAATTCATAGAGGGCGTCACAGTGAAATTATAACAATGGACAAAAAATAAAATTGTAGCAGATGTCTACCTCTATCAACTTAAAAAGTTTTAAACAAAAACGTGTGGGCAGTTTTGAGATTTTTTTTTTTTTGAAAATTTCAAAAATTTTGGAGTGGTGCCATTGAGATCGTTTTTCGATTTTCAAAATTAATGATATTTCATGGTATAGTACCCTTAAGGGGCTACCAATCAAACAACTCTTTTTTGAGTAAATGGGCGTTAAAGTCGAAATTTTCAAAAATTTGTAGCGGCCGCCATGTTGAAGCTAGAGAGTTCGGTAAAAAAACGTTTGATTTGTTCTAAGGCCTTCTATAATTTCCACTGTTCCAATTTCCAAAATTCAGTTTCTGTAAAAAATGCTACCAAAAAAACATGTCTAACTTCCGCTTCCGGTTTCGGATTCTTTTTAAAAGCTTATTTTGTCGGTGAATTTTTGATATACCCCCTCATTCCAAAGCACATCAAAATCGGTCCAGCCGTTCCGGAGATATGGAGCGTAACCCACCCACCCACAGACAGACATTTTTCAAAAACCACTTTTTTAGGATCCTGGAAGCCCAAAACATGTATTTTCGTCAAAATCTCGATTTTGAAAATTTGCATGAAATCAATACCCTATCAATTCCCTATACTGAAAGTATAGGAAAGTAAAAAGAAAATTAAGGTTTAAATTCCGTAAATCATTATTTTTTTTCATTTAAATTATTCTAAACAAGAATTGCACTATACAGGAAGTTGCTCTAAATTTTGCAAAATTTATAAACCAGTACCTTTAAGTAAATTACGTAAGAACAGTGGCAATTTCCCAACCCTTTTTTGAAGAAATAGAGGAAATAACTCAAGTCTTAATCTTTCAATTATTTTCTGCTTTAGAAGATAAACAGGAACAATGCAAATAGTTGTAAGAATTTACCTGAGAAAATCATTCTAAAACTATTCAATCACAAGAAAATAGAAGCCTTGGATTATATTTTTATGATTAGACGACTTCCTGCTTTTAGGCAAGCTGCAAGTTGAAAATGGCTGTAAAAGTGTGTAGAATAGACACAATGCTCTAAAAACCACAATTTAGCAAATTTTTAAAATAACGAAACAATGCTTTTACATGCATTTAAAAAGAATTATCTGAAATGCAAGCAAATACACAGGTTGTTTCAAATTGCGTGTTAACTATGTGGATCTCGCTTATTTGAAGAGATACGACGATGGTTAAATTAGAGAAAAGTTGTGGAATTTTATGCTTACTAAGAATCTGAAAACAAATTGGAGCTATCTTGCTTAGTTTCTGAATAAACTAAAAAAAACTGAAATTTTGAATTTCTTATTTTCGGCTATAACTCATTTGTCATTTATATTACATATTTTTAGTTAACCCATTATTAGGACACTTTTTGATGCTTAAAATAAATTTTTGATCAGATTTGGTACAACTGTTACCATTGCTCATTTTCGACTGTCAACTTTTTTTTTCTTATGGTCGGCATGTTAAATTTTTCCATATTTGAATAGAGTTTTTAATTCTGATTTCAACAATGTGTCACACTTTGCATTTTGTTTAAGCTTTCAGCATTTTATTACAGAAAATAAAAATTTCATGAGAGTGCCATTGAAAGACCACGTCATTTAATTTATTTTGAAAGAATTCTAGTAGGCCATGAACTGATGGAAGTAAAACAAAACACTAATTTTATTTACTTTGACCTTCATATACATTAGGTATGCGAAAATTTCAGGAAACTTTGTTTTGGGCGTAAGCAGCAGGTTAAGTTATTTTTTACAAAAAAAAAGGAATGACACAGTTACTAACACACAGATTAGAGAGTTTAATGTAGACAAACTTCTAAGTATGTTTTACAAAGGTGTCATTGAAAATTTATTTAATATTTGTATTAGTGCAGCTCTGTGTTATACGTTGTATTTATTTTACCTATTATTCACATTGTTATGTCAGTTGTAAACATAAAAACTGCAAGTAGAATTTTCAGTAAATTGTGTATGTTAGAAACATTGTCATTCATTTGTTTTTGTAAAAAATAATTTAACCTGCTGTCTTCGCTCAAAACAAAGTTTCCTGAAGGTTTCGCATACCTAATGCGTCTAAAGGTCAAAGTAAATAAAATTAGTGTTTTGTTTTACTTACATCAGTTCATGGCCTACTAGAATTCTATCAAAATAAATTAAATGACGTGGTCTTTCCATGGCTCACTCATGCAATTTTTATTTTCTGTAATAAAATGCTCAAAGCTTAAACAAAATGCAAAGTGTGACACATCGTTGAAATCAGAATTAAAAACTCTATTCCAAATTAAAAAAATTTAAAATGCCGACCATGAGAAAGAAAAAGTTGACAGTCGAAAATGAGCAATGGTAACAGTTATACCAAATCTGATCAAAAATTTATTTTAAGCATCAAAAAGTGTCCTAATAATGCGTTAACTAGAAATATGTAATATAAATGACAAATGAGTTATAGCCAAAAATAAAAAAATCAAAATTTCAGTTTTTTTAAGTTTATTCAGAAACTAAGCAAGATAGCTCCAATTTGTTTTCAGATTATTAGTGGGCATAAAATTCCACAACTTCCCTCTAATTTAACCATCGTCGTATCTCTTCAAATAAGCGAGATCCACATAGTTAACACGCAATTTGAAACAATCTGTATATTAGAGATTATAACCGGAAATTAGTTTTAAAATATGCAAATTTGCAAATGCATATAAATCCTAGCCCTAAATAACGCATGTATATCTGTGGGTTCGAACATTGAAAAGTTGGCTTAATTTATTTTTTATTATTTTTCATATTTTGCCCAGATGGTTTAAAAAAAATTTATAAATTCTGCTCTTCAATTTTTGAAAATATTAAATAAGCATTTCGAAATGTTTGGAAATTTTGAAAATTTTCGAATTTTTAAAAATTTAGAAATTTGTTATTATTTACGAAAATTTTGGAAATTTGGATTGTTTAAAATATGTTTCAGTGTTTAGATTTTGGAACCTTTAACATGCATACATAGCTAATAAGTACTAAAGCTTTCATTTATGTCCCTTCCCATAAACTTATAACTAGCTTCATCATGATGACCCCATGAATTGAATGAACGAGCATCCAAAAATATGCATCGAGTTCTTCACATTACAAAGAATGACTTCGATTCTCTGCTATAGCGGATATAAAAAGCAAAACGGTTCATTGTATCTCTGCCTACGTAGCACACGTATTATTTTCAACGGGCAAAAAGGTTTTCGGATTCCATCCATCACGAAAGCGTACATCGTGTTGCACAACAATATTCAACAAGAAAAGTTTGTGTACCGGACTTGAAACTGGCCCTAATTAAACAACTTCCTTGGAGTAGTCGTGCTTCATGGTCAACTCGCGCAGTGACATAACAAACGATATAATAATAACATCTACACGCAATCCAACTCGTTCTTTGTGGATGAGCCTATTGTTTCTGCGAAAAAAGTGTATAAATATACCGTGCACCTCTTTCGAGCGAATTAAAATTAAAAGAAATGCGATTACAAGCAACAAACCGTGAAATTTTTCTAGAAACTCAGCTGACCGGTTTGATTTAAACAATTAAAATATTTAATGTTACAGATATCGAAACTGTGAAGACTTTTACGTACGTTCCGCAGAAACCAGCCTCGCATCGCTAACAAATCAACGTTATTTGAAGAAAAAGAAAATATTGTTATAGTTTCAATCCAGATACATGTTTTCTGTTATTTTTATTGCACCAACTATGGATCGTGTCAAATTTTCAAATACCAGTGGCGGCTCGTTAACATTTACCACGGGAAAGCGATACTTAAAACAAAAAAATCTTGCTTTCTAATTAAAAGTTGTATAAATTAAATCCATGCACCTTTCTTTGTGATTCACAAAATGGTCAATCACCAAGTGATTAAAATTGTTGATGTTTTTACCTTTCCGCATAAATATTTTCAATCTTTAAGACAGGTCGCTGCAGTGCCGGAATTTAGGTAGCTATTTATGAGCTCGGGGCAAGACACTAGTTTGCGTCTCCCAATGCAACCAATCGTGATGAATTAGTAACCAATTTAAATGTTTATGACACAAATAACATAATAAAAAAAATATGTTTGGCATGTATGCAAATTCACAAAAAAAATCACAAAAGATATTATTGCAAAATGTTTAGTGCCCAGTAAATTGTTCCACAGCATTGTTCGAAAAGCAATTGTTCGACAGAAATTGTTCGAAAAACGATTTTTCGACGCAGCAGTTGTTCGAAACGACAATTTTTGAAAAACATTTGTTTGACAGCAATTTTTCGAAAAGCAATTGTTCGACAGCAATTGTTCGAAAAACAATTTTTCAACGCAGCAATTGTTTGAAACGACAATATTTCGAAAAACATTTGTGTGACTTGTTCGAAAAACAACTTTTCGACGCAGCAGTTGTTCGAAACTACAATTTTTGAAAAACATTTGTTCGACAGCAATTTTTTGAAAAGCAATTGTTCGAAAAATCGAAAAACAATTTTTCGACGCAGCAATTGTTTAAAACGACAATATTTTAAAAAACATTTGTGTGACAGAATTGTTCGAAAAAGGATTTTTTGACGCAGCAGTTGTTCAAAACGACAGTTTTTGAAAAACATTAGTTCGACAGTAATTTTTTGAAAAGCAATTGTTCGACATCAATTGTTCGAAAAACAAATTTTCGACGCAGCAATTGTTTTAAACGACAATTTTTCGGAAAACATTTGTTCGACAGCAATTTTTAGACAGCTATTATTAGAAAAATAGAGTTCCACTCAGCAATTGTTTAAAACAACAATTTGGGGAATGGTAAATTCAGAAGAAGAAAAAACGTTGCTTAGGCCGATTTTCTACAAGAAGCTCGTACAGATTGCGAACAAATATTACGTTTCTCAAACATATATCGGATTAAATAACAACATTTCATATTTTTCTTATAATTCAAAAGTTTATTAATAACGGTAGCCGTTTATTTTCAGGCTCTTAACCAATCACACCGTGACTGGCCGCGATAATACTTTTTTTAAGAAGCTCCGGTGTTACCGCTGTTGTAACCATAGCAAATCACCTAAACAATTTCTTTTATTTTTACCTTTAATAGTTAAATAACGCGTTTGTACGTCAGCAAGTGTTTTCATTTTTACTTTGAGGAATATTCTAACAAATTCCACTCGTGAATTAAAAATTCTCCATTATTCTGTCAATTGTGTTGAAGCACGGCAATATCCTTCGGAGTCGTGGTATTTCGTAGCAACAACACAATTTCGTTGTCAATGAAGCGACAGAATGATCAATAATTTTTAATTCACATGTGGTATTGCTGTTTACAATTTAATATTAGTACGGTTTCATTTAAAACAAACTGAAGAAAATAAAACATTTTTGTTTAAACTATTTTGCTCATAGCAGTCGCATTCGCCTTACCGCGGGCAAACCCGCATTATCATAGTCACTTGGCGCTAAAACGTGTATACAAAAATACTTTTTAAAATATGATAAGTAACAATCTAAGATATAGAAAAGTCGAAGTGAAGTTCTTCGGTAATTTTTTTTAATACGTCATTAACTAATCGAGCTGTAGACGGGCAGCGAATTAAGTTTTTACACAGTGTCCTACTTTACTTGTGACGCCCTCTATAAATTTTTCAAAATTAATACCAATTTATTTAAATCAAACAAAATTCACCATTACACTAAATTACTTATCTGGAACTGCAAGATTCTAAACTTATTTTTTAGGTGCAGTTATAATTAGGAGAGACTATTCTCCCCCTCTCAAACTTTTAACTCTAGTAACGCCTCTATCTATGTTGTTGCTTCATCGTAAATCATCTTTTCGGCGAAATGATTTGTTTGTTTTATTTCGGTTTCTAATTACACTTGCTTTCTTATAAGCGTTTCGAGTCTAAGAGAGTTCCGATGGAACCACGGCTACTGATGTCTTTATTTCGTACGCGGCAACTTCTAACTGCGCTTATACAGTTACAGGGATCCGAAGTGCATGTAAGAACGATTAATCATAATCTGCTTAACTACCGAATGACTTTAGAGGTAGTTTAAGTTTGAGCTTACAAAAACTGTTGGGATTTGAACGTTATTTTAAGTACCTACGAAATATTTTTGAAAATATGAAAAAATCAATATTCTGAAAACACCGGTAAAAAGGTGCAAATGAAGAGCTTTTGTAAATTTTTATTTAATAAATAATAAACATTAACTTGAAGAAACATAATTGATTCTAAACAATTAAATTACAATTTATTGGTAAATAGTGCAATAATAGTTAGTCATCACTTTATAATTGCTGGGATAGCACTTATACGTTTAAGCAACAATACAATAATTAATTGCGTTATGTGATGCATGTATAATGGGACAGAATAAAGCTAAGTGATTTCAGTTTTCCCTGTGATTGGGTAATATCTTTGATTAGTCAATGGTAATATGCATGATTAATTGCAATGGTAACAAGCTGTCGTCTATAGCAAGAAGTTATTTTTTTAATGCCTTGGGGGGGGGGGGGTGACATATGCCTAACATGCACAGCCGTCGGCGGAACACAAACATCCAGAGAAACCACTGAGAATCGAATTCGGCTCCTTTGTCAAAGTAGAGCAACCTTAACCTCTACTCCACCGGCCGTCCCAAAAGTTTATTAAAAAAATACTTGTTGAGCTTACACTTAACATTACTACTGCGATTTTTCTAATAATTCAAATCTGCCAAGGATGTGCGCTAGCCATTATCAAAATTTACATTTATATTATAAATACTTTCAGGCTTAAACAAAATTTTATCCTAGAAAATAAGATAAACCAAAATTTCCAAGTGCTCATTGTATAAAATGCCACCTCAAAAGCATTTGGAATTAAGTTGCGTTGATTTTGGAGTTGATAATAACTGAATTCCAAGAGGCATTAAAAATGTTTATTAACAGATTTAAAAAGAAAATAAAAAACTTGTCTGACCTATCATTAAAATCTCCAAGACTTAAATTTAAAATAGTCATTTCGAAGACAATTACTGGGAATTCTTACAGGTTTTGCCATTTCACATTGATTGTACACCTGTTTATATTTGATGTAGATCACTTCCTCTCAGATCCATCAGTCTGTGGTGATGTAAAAGAGTTCTTCTTTCTTCTTGTAGCAGTTGCGTGCGTCTGATAGCATCTAAAGCGAGAAGCCATTGCTCCTCACGGGCCAGCAGAGCGTGTCTCCCATAGCTACCTCATTACACGCGACAATTGCATTCATTTCCTAGAGCAAACCTCTTGGTTATTGCAAATCTATGCATCCATCTTCTGCATCCATTTTTCATATGCAACTAGTTCTTGCTACTTATTTTCCATTTTCTTCACGGCGCGGCGCGTGCTTCTATTGTGTCAAACAACTGAAACGGACTTGCATGAAGTGGTAATTTTATTACTGTCATTTAATCACAAACTTGCAGATTTAGTTCATTAAAATTAGTAATAAGATACCTATGCATTTGCATTTGCGAACAGCAAAACCTAGGCAATTGCCTAGAGACGCCAAATAAAACGGGGCGCTTAAAATTTCCTAAATCGTAGAAATAATTTTTGTTAGTGTGATTTAGTTTTAGTTAATTGTAAGCAGGTTTCTCACGGTAGCTGTGCACATTTTTGTACCGACATGTAAATAAACCACGACTGAAAAATATAGGATGAGATGTACCAATGGGTTTGTCCCTTATTTGTGCGTATTGCTGTTGTCAATCTGAAATTTAGTGTTTTAGGTTCTTAAATTTTAGGGATTAAATAATAAATATTAGATTTTCGTTATTAACATAAAGTGAGGAGTATTTGTAAAAGGGCTTTATTTAATCACAGGTTTTTCATCAGTAGGAAATTATATTACTACAACGTGTTTGCATGCGGCTTTCACACTGAAACGCTTCAGCTTGCTTTACCCATTTCCATTGCGGTAGCTACTAGTTTATCTGTTGTCAAACTTCTGTGGGAGGTGCCGGAGAGATGGTTATAACAGCTTTATTTATAGACTTATTAAAATATGCAAAGAATGAAAACTTTTTTTTATTACAGTTAATTTATAGGCATAGTTAAAATCACGTAACTACCGGAAAACACGTTGTTGATATTAAACCTTATCGCTTTTGTTTTAGTTTTTAAAATAGTTGAACATTCTTTCTGGTTTTAATAAAGTACACCATATATACGCTGTGTCCATAAAGTAACCCCCCCTCCCCCCAACTAACTTTTGAACAACTTGATATTTTTCTACAAAATTTGGTGTGCTGTAATGGGAAATTAAATACTATTTTTCAAACCATATTAAAATTTTATATCGTCCAAAATGGCGACTGGGCGCCATTTAAAATTTTTTTTTAAATGGAAAGGGGGGTCGTGTGACACCTCATTGGAAAGGTCTTTTAGTTCTGCGTCTGATCCTAGAGTTACAAAAAAAATATTTATCCATAACAAAATGGCGGATTTTAAACAAATGGACTCACTCAATTCAAAATTGTTTTGATTTTTTTATCCAGTAGTCCACTTTTTCATTTGCAGGACTAAATTTTCCCAGAAATATCTCAGGTGGTTTGAAATAATATTGAAAACGTTATGTTCCAACAAGACGGTGCGCCGCCTCATTATTATAGGCCTGTTTCTGACTTTCTCAACGGACATTTTCCTGGAAGATGGAACGGTATGCGGGGGCCTGTAGAACAGCCGGCTCGCTCCCAACATTCAACTACGTTAGATTTTTTTCTATTTGAATATCTGAAATCGAAAGTGTACAGAACCCGTCCAGAAACAATTGAAGAACTGGAGCAACGCATTATAGAAGTTTGCAGAAATATCACTCCAGCAACTGATGAAAATGTAAGGCAGGAATTTCATAACCGACTTTTTATGTGCCAAGAAGTGAATGGTAAACATTTCGAACACTTAATTTAATTAATTTAAGCTTTAATTCATAGTTTTTTTTAATAAACTTCTTTATCTTCAAACATTGTCATTTTGTTATGGCTGAATATTTTTTTTTTGAAACTTTAGGATCGTGTCACTTGACCCCCTTTCCATTTAAAAAAAAATTCAAAATGGCGCCCAGTCGCCATTTTGGATGATACAAAATTTTAATATGATCTGAAAAATAGTATTTAATTTCCCATTACAGCACACCAAATTTTGTAGAAAATATCAAGTCGTTCAAAAGTTAGTTGGGGGGGAGTTACTTTGTGGACACAGTGTATATATAGTCTATCGAACCGATAAAAATTTATAACGATCGGCGTTTGCGTTTTTGAATACAAAATTAATACATTTAAATTTTTTTTAAATTCACGAGGGCGTCAGATTAAAATTTGGGAGGTTAGTAAAAAGCAAACGTGTAGTTCATTGAAGCTCTATCGGCTCAGAAAGTTTTAAAAATAAGATGGAGGCAGTTTTTGAGGAGTAATTTTATGAAAATGTCCTAAATTACGAGTTAGTAAATTTACAATTTTCATATTTCCAAAAATATTTCTACATCACATGATTATACTTATTAAGAAATATCAAAAAATATGACAATTTATAATAATTGGATGTTTTGTTTTTGAGTAATCGGGTATTAAAGTTAAAGTTTCCAGAAATTCGTAGCGGCCTTCATTTCGAAGATACAGCATTTGGTAAAAACCGTTTAATTTGCTCGTAAACGCACTACAACGCTATGTATTAAAAATTTCAAAATAGAACAGAAAATAATCTATACCAAAAAACAGGTCTGATTTCCGTTTCCGGTTCCGATTAACGACCTTACACAGAACTACCTGCAACTCAAAAACTTAAAAATCACTTTTTTGGGTTCCTTGGACCCCAAAGTAAAAATAAATAAAAAATAATAATAACAATGTGTGCCATTTAAGGAATTTCAAGAGCTCCATTTTGTTTGACGCCACTAGGCGCTAGGTATGCCTGTTCGCAGCAGCTCTGGTCGGTTTATCACTTTCTTGGCAGTAAACGTTTATTGATACAATTATTGCAATTTCTGAAAAATAAGTATGCTATGGTGTTCTGTAATCGCCCAAAAAATAATACCAAAAAAACAACGTTTTCTTTTTCGGCATTTTCTTGTCTTACTAATAATAGCATACTGAATGATAACGAATTTACACACACCTTAAGCATTTATTTAATGTACTAAAAGTTTAATAATTTTTAGAGTACAGTTTCAGGTGTAAAATAACAGTTTGTTTTTTATTTACCCAAGTCCAAATCTGTTTGTTTGGAACTTTCTAACAATTTTAATTATTCAGAACACCTGCAACTAGAGCGGTTTTTTCTCCTAATTATCTTTAACAACCCTCTTGTATCTTGCGTAGGGGAGTTTCGCATGACAAACCAAGGATAACGTTTAAAGGTACCCGCGTTTCTGTTCTTTACGCTGGCGGGTTCAACTAATTTCCTGAAAGAAGTGCTTAATCGAGAGCTGGTAATTGTTTTCTAAGTTCATTCGCCTTTGCGAGTTATTTTAATTCAGTTCTTTCGCGTTAGACTTGAGTTACTTACAATGGGAAAAAAACTCATTCATAGTGTTTTCCGTGTTTTATTTTGCTTGGTGAATGTAACGCTAAAAATGAGAAGACAACAGGATTTATGGATTTAAGTGAGACGGTTGTGTTTAAAATAAGAAAGGGAGATAGCGAACACCGCACAATTTAACGGAAAACAATTGTGTTATATAAAACATTCCCATAACATTAAAATTATTTTCCAATAATGAAAAAATGTTCCACACAAAGAACATAAACTTAAATTTACAATGATTTAACTAAAGTAACAAATTCAATTTGAAAGTACCTACTTAACAAAAAGAAGTTACGAATAATTAAGTAAAATTTAGAAAGGTGTATATTAAGTAATTTTAAATTCAAACTACGTCTAAAGAAAGAAAGACAATAATCAAGGCATTCACCTGGACTTTCCATACTTCAAACTTTAGGTACTGAAATACTTTTAAAAAAGTGTCAATAGTTAATACCATAACATTTTACATCCCAGCTACCGCAGGAGTTAAAATAATCACAGTATTAGAGGTAAAAAGTAAAATTGCAATAAGTCAGTAATTGCTGCAAATAAACAACCGCAAGTAAACAACCAGACCGTCGTCATGTCTGAGGAAACATCGAATTTTTAAATTATGAAAACTAAAGTTTGGAAATTTGACCACGGAATCTAAGAGAAAAACTTAAGGCAAATAAAAAACTTTTTTACAGAACTCTCTAGCTTCAAAATGGCGTCCGCTACAACTTTTTGAAAATCTCGACTTTAACGCCCATTTACTCAAAAAGTAGTTTTTGGTCGGGATCAGCTACCACTTATTTAAGAGTGCTTTGTAGGTAGTATACGATGCAGTAAAATTAATTTCGAAAATCCAAAAACGATGGCAAAGGCGCTTCTTCAAAGTTTTAGAAATTAAAAAAAAAATATTTTTCAAAAACTGTTCACACCATTGTTTTTAAACTTTTTGGGCCGATGGAGCTTGCTGTGAACTACAAATTTGTTTTTTTACTAATCTCTCAAATATTTCTCCGACGCCTTCCAGGAATTTTTGAATAATTTGAAATTGATTAATTATTTATTCAAACACGCAAACGCCGATTCTTATAAACTATCATCAGTTCGATAGACTATTTGAAGTACTTTATTAGGATCAGCAAGATTTTCAACTATTTTAAAAATTATGAAAAAAAACGATACTTTTTAATATCAACAACGCATTTTCCGGCAGTTTCTTGATTTTAACTACGCATATAAATTAGCTCTAGTTAAAAAATATATTTTTCTGCATATTTTTGATCTTTTTAAATCAACCATTTATATCGATTTTTAGTTCGATATCCGCTGTAGGGCGGGCGGTTCCGTTCTTACTATTCTTATACGGTATGCGAGACTCGAAACCGCTCAGCCTACATAGCAGTCAACCACAATTGGCACTACATGCCCGCTCGTGTAGAACGATTAACCTCCCTAAATGTAACTGTTTTTTCTTTAAATTAAATATTTTTGTTCTTCCCCTGGTTAAATAATGATCCTGTAACTTATAAATTGTAAGAATTCACATAACATACGTCGAGTTTCTCGTGAACCGCGGACCGATACGGTTGTGAAGGTAACGAGCACTGTTTAACCAAGTGATTATATTAAATTGTGTAGTGTATTACTGTGATCGCCTAATACATTTCACCATCTGTATTGAAGTTCAACCGCATACCGCGCGCCTGCGGGCGTGCGATAGTGCTTATCTAAAAACTAAAAAATTTCGTACTTACGCGAATTATCGGCAGATTTAATAGAAAATAGACGTAAACTTAATAATAACAACAGTGAAACTACATTGAACAGAAAAATGAGTTTTACAAGTGATCAAATCATGACAGCAGATAGCCACATCGAACCTGAAGTAACAATTATTTACAGAGGCGACTTATCGCAAAACACGCAAATTTCTCAAAACCAAAACCACCTTAAGCGCCCCATCCAATCACCACCACCTCAAGATTCCAATAAACGCTATGTTTTGGACACTAACCAATTATTAAAAGAAAACAAATATTATCTTCCCCCGCAAAAAGAAAAAAGTCTCACCGTCAACGAAGACAAAGCTCAAGAACCTAAACCCATAAAAATCCCTCCAATATTTATTCACAACGCTAATAATTATCAACAACTTATATCAGACATACAATCAAATATTAAAGAAGAATTCACAGTAACCAACAAAGGTTCGCAAATCAAAATTAATCTAAATACAATAGAAGATTTTCGTACTCTCACGTCATATTTTGATAAAGAAAAGAATGTAAATTATCACACGTACCAGAATCCAGACACGTCTAACAAAGTTTCTGTAATTATACGAAATGTACCAGTTTCAATTACAAACGACGAAATAAAGCAAGAATTACTTGCTAAAAAGTACCCTGTAATAAGTGTCACGCGCTTGCAGAGCAAAGATAAACTGCCAATACCGGTTTGTGCTGTATTGTTAAACAAGCAGGAGAATGGAAATTCTATATTCGATTTGAAATACGTATACTACTGTAAAGTAACAGTCGAGCCAAGACGAAACGGGAAGGACATACCACAGTGTACCCGTTGCCAACGATACTCGCACACAAAAAATTACTGTAAGCTGACTCCCAGGTGTGTAAAATGCTTGGGGGATCACCACTATTCGCAGTGCACTAAAACCAAGGAAGAGAAACCCAGATGTGTTAACTGCCATGGAGAGCACACTGCAAACTACAAAGGCTGTGAGTATTACAAAAAATTGACAGCGAAACGACCAAATCCTGATAGATACACATCCCCTTATTATAAATATGCAGATGCAATTAGAGGCGAATCAACTAGTCAAACCAAGAATGATAAAAATAGTAATGATAAAAAAACTAATGAATCAAGTTCACTTATAGAGCAAATAATACATTCACTCATACAAATCATCATGCCTCATATAGGCAAACTCAAAGAATTCCTTCTCCCGTTAATCCCAACCCTATTACAAAATGTCAGCAAATAAAATAAAGAAAACCTACACTAACCTAATCATCACAAATTGGAATGCAAACGGAATTACAAGACAACGATCATTACTTATCGCGTTTTTGGAAAGACATAATGTAGATATATTATGTGTCACCGAAACACATTTATTAACAAACCAAAAGTTGAACATACCGGGTTATAATGTTTTTCGAAAAGATAGGCCAGGAAACACAGCCGCAGGGGGGGTTGCAATAATTTCTAAAAAGTCTCTTAGTATTTACCAGATCGAAACTGAAACAGCCGGAAATATAGAAA
Organism: Ctenicera cuprea; assembly: GCA_958336395.1. NCBI lineage: Eukaryota > Metazoa > Arthropoda > Insecta > Coleoptera > Elateridae > Ctenicera > Ctenicera cuprea. Next base: position 14,255,573 of record OY284487.1, on the reverse strand, counting down.
CAACTGCAGTAATGATAGAAATTCAAAATAGTAGAAAATTAAAGATTATCTGCGCATACAAGCAACCGAATAAACGTATTTCTGCGAACGACCTGGAGAACGCGTTTAACGACAACACGCCAACTCTACTCGTAGGGGACCTTAATTGCAAAAACACAGTCTGGGGTTGTAGAGTGTCCAACCCAGATGGTACTAAGCTTCATGAACTATTAACAAAACATGGTATTCAGATTACCCCACCTACCGAACCGACTTACATACCATACCGAATTGACCATCAACCTGATATTCTTGATGTCATCCTACATAAGAACTTCTCAAACCCAATTAGTCAGATAGTGTTGCCTGAACTAGATTCGGATCACTTACCGATTATTTTAAATTTTGATAATCAACCTAAGGTTGCTGATAAAACCCCGAAACTAATCAACGGAAAAATTGATTGGAAAATGTTTAGTCAGACTCTGCAGCAAAATCTAAAATGCCCAGCAGCTATAAACAGTAACAGCGACATCAATAATTCCATAGATAAATTATTAAGTGCAGTCAAAGACTCAGTTGCAGCTTCTACTATCATTCAGAAACCAAGACGCGCAATGAACTTCGCGAGACCACCTGCTAGCATACAACAATTAATCAAAGAAAAACACAAAACTCGAAGATTGTGGATTAGATCAAGAGACCCATCAGTTAAATCACACTTAAATTATTTAATACGCAAAATACAAAGACAACTCGAACAGAATAGAATTGATAGTTATCAGACATACATCCAAGAGCTTCAACCACAAGACCCGACAATGTGGAGGGCAACCAAGCGCATCTTACAGAAGCATCATAATATATCCACCATAAAAGTGAATAACGCATCCTACTCATCTGATGAGGAAAAATGCTCATTGTTCGCCAGCCACTTGGCCAATACATTTACAACTACTGATGAGTCTCCCAACAAAAAACACACCAACAAGGTCGAAAGGGAGCTGCAGAATGGGTCCCCTCATCACCCAAATGAAATATCACCGATAACGCCATATGAAATCAAAACAATAATAAATAAATTACCATCAAAAAAAGCACCGGGTCATGATTTAATCACAAACCTCCTATTAAAAAACTTACCTAAAAAGGCGGTAGTATACGTGACATCAGTGTTCAATGCCTGTTTAAGAGTTGGATACTTCCCTGATACATGGAAGTATGCCCATATTTTATTATTTCATAAGCCAGGGAAGAATTCTCATGACATTAATGGATATAGACCAATAAGCTTATTACCAACCTTATCGAAGGTGTTTGAAAAGGCAATATATGTGCGCCTGCTAGAATACATCCACAAAAATAAAGTTTTGCCGAATTTTCAATTTGGATTTAGGAGCCACCACTCCACGATTCATCAACTAAATCGCGTCACAGAGATCATTGAACGTGGATTCGAACAAAAGTATTATTCAGCTGCCATATTCCTCGATATCAAACAAGCATTTGATACTGTGTGGCATAAAGGGCTCTTGTATAAGCTTATGAAGATTAAATTGCCTCGCTACCTCCAATGTATCATCAAATCATTTTTAGAAAACCGCACGTTCTCTGTTGCAATAAACTCCAAAATATCCGAAGTAAAAATGGCTAACGCGGGAGTGCCCCAAGGATCTATACTGGGGCCCATCTTGTTCAATGTATACGTGCACGATATTCCTCAACTGGAAAACTCCGCTTTGGTCATGTTCGCAGATGACACTGCCATCATCAGCCAAAACAACGATATCAACACGGCCATCACACAGTTACAGGAGAATGTAAACATAATTAGCGATTGGCTTAACAAATGGCGCTTACAACTTAATGTCACTAAAACTGAAGCTAAGATATTTTCACTGCGGCGTAAAGGCAATCCACCTAACATAGTGCTACAAAACAAAGCGATCCCGTGGAAGAGAGATGATGAAGCCGTAAAATACCTGGGTATCTACTTGGATAACAGACTTACGTGGGGTTATCATATTAACAAAAAACTCAATGAAGCCCACTCAAGACTAGTGCAATTATACCCATTAATAAATAAAAAATCTCATCTTAAAATCAAGTGCGGAACACTTATTTACTTGTCTATTATTCGCCCCGTGATCATGTATGGATGCCCTGTATGGAGTAGTGCCAGCGAGACCCAATTAAAGAAGCTACAAACTTTTCAAAATAAAGTTCTGCGAATAGTCTTAAATGCCCAATGGTTTGTTCGAAACAACCAGATTCACAGAGAAGCGGGAGTGGATACTATCAAAGAAGCAATCAAAACAATTTGCAAACGCCACTTTAATAACATTCGCGAATGCCCAGCAACTGACGTTTATTCTATCGGGGAAAAGAAAATTCACGCGAGATTAAAAAGAAAGCTACCGCAAGATTTATATTTATCGAACTCAGATGATGATGAATAAAACCTAAATTGTAGTGAGGAGGTGATTTTAGTACCTTCATAGTGCTGTTACAGTGATAAGACCTACATCATCACAGCCATGAATAGCAACACCAAGTGCTGAACTGGCTTAAATCAATTGTGAAAAAAAAAAAAAAAAATAACATACGTCACGGAGAAATTGCGGTATTGAGGTGAAAGCCAAAATATAGTTCATCCTTAGCTCTGTTAGCTAAACAATTTGGAAAAAAAAGTGTGGATAATTTTTAAGAAATGATTTTTTGCAGTTACAAAATTTATGTTTGACCGTTTTTGCGGTTTGTGAAATGCCTTGATTTAACAAATTGTGTCCGCTTTACGATCTGGGAAAGCACTTTCTAGTAAACAGGCATTTCCAGTCAAGTTTTACAAAAATCCTAGCAAATTTTGAAGCTAAAGATAGGGAGTTAAAATATGCAGTTTGTTTTGATATTGTCTAATAATTTTCTGCATTCCAATTTTTAAAATTCTGCTTTTAAAAGAAAGTGAGATTCCAAAAGAGTAGTTAAACTTTTACTTGAAATAGGAGGTGTGCGTATTGGAGGCGCTGCAATCGATGTTAGGCATTTTTGGTTAATACCTAGCTAACAACGGCAACAGATGACTCTGTAATCGGGGTCAAATATTAAATTTGGTCTGTTGTTAATCATTTAGGTTAAGCGTTTTTAAAATTAAACTTAGATTTAAATGTTACCAAATTTAACATTTAACCTCGCCTGCAAGGCCATCTGCTGCTGAATCTCGGTAGCAATATGAAATATCCAACATCGACTGCAGGGGCCCCAACATGCAATCCTCCTATTTAGGATTTTTTAAAGTTAGAATTTCCCATATTTGGCTTAGAGATTTGAGAGAGAAACGCACCTACAGATAGATATTGTCCAAATAAACTTTGGTTAGGTTGCTTAAATATAATCTCAAAATATATTTTGACTTTTTCATACCTGCGCTATGGAAGTCTATTATAATAGTGAAAATTTTTGATTTATAAAATTTTCGATTTAAAAAGGCATTTAAGGCATGTAAAAGTCCAGGGACGCTATTCTTGACTCGTGCGCCAATTTTTAGGTACCTATATGTGTATGAAGTCATTGCATTTGATTTTGTATGCGATGGATGACGTCATGTATGCATACTTACAAAAAATTTGACGTACTAGTCGTGAATAGCCACCCAAGACAAGTGCTTTACTAATTTTTTCATTAAAATCTTGTTACAGTAACTTTTCATAAAACGAAAATATTCGAGGCCGATTTAAGCTAATAAAGAAAAACTAAAGCCATCGAAAAATACTTCAATTAGTACACAGTCAATAAATGTATTAAAATTATCTAAAACATTCAATAGACAAGCTGATGCGATTTTTATTGAGCTTATTTTTTTATTTTAAATATAAAACCTTTTAAGTAAATTTTGCCATTTATTTTGGAATTATACAAACAGTACTTACTACACCCTAAATTCAGAAAAGCTTTCATAGAACAGTACAAGATTCGAGGGCCCCAAGGAAATTTGGCACCTTTGGTCAAGGCTTTCTAGAAAATATAGAATTTCAAAGATTGAGGTAAACTAAAGTGTACGGTGCAACGTCGACCACATGGTCCTGTATAATACAGGCAAGTCAGGTATATAACACATCCATGCAGTGTAGTCACTGCTCTACTATATGTCTTAAATTTTTAATAAAAATTAAACACAATATACACATATAACCTTTTCTAGTGTCTTTTACAATGCTGCAATTTTAGGTGTGCATAGGAAATAAATTAAACTACAAAATAGTGTGGCAAAATTAATATTGAACCTTCTGCTCGAACTTACATTGCATATACTTACAATAATTGCATGGAAAAAGTACTATATTCAAACACTTTTAATAAATTTCTCCATCAAAACATTACAAAAATATCCGAACTTAAACAAAAAGGATCTAATTGGATTGTAAGTCGACAAAGTTGTTAAATACTCTCGCGATTAAAGATGCACCTTCCTGCTCGCCACTCACCAATGATCGTAATAACAAGGAACACATATTTACAGCCTGCAAAAAGTTCTCATAGCTTTGCAGATATAAATTTATTTCACTTTACGTTTTTCCAATTAAAAAAAAATATTTTTGTTCCTGTACCCATTTTTCTTAACTTTTTTTATATTGCTGGAAACTAGAAAATCAATTAATGACGAACAATCAAAACTACTTTTTTCCAATATTAATGTTTATTAACAATTTCTTTATTGGCATTTAGTAGTTACAAAATCCTGTGAAAATTATATGTAATTTTATTCTTACAGTTACGGCTTAGAAAATTATCAGTGACAAACCATTATGTACATACTTGCACAACCAAAACAAAAACAACAGAGTAAATATTTATTATAAAATTCACAAAAATTACAGAAGGAATGAAAATCTACAAAATTGCAGACCAGTTGGCAGATAAAATTCTTAATTTGAATAAGTAGGCCAATAAACATTATTTCTCTTTATGTTCACTAAGAAGTGAATTGTGCAGTTTGTGAACTTCATTTTCAACAATTTCACTTACAACAGTTCCATTAACATCTACAAAATTGGCAACACTCTTCTTAATACTTGCCTCCCTCTGTGACCCCGATTTGCCATCGCGGTATTGCAAAATTAAATTGTATTTGTCATCGTACCTACAAAAACAATTAAAGTTACAATAAAAAGTTATTGCATAACTTAAATAAAAGCACCAATGGACTATTAAAGTACTTGCGCTTACAAAAATTCATGCATTTTAATAAGATGCCCAATATGCAGACAAATGAGTGTTTCAAAGTAATAAGAAATGTTTGTAGCACATCATTAAACTGTATGAGAATTTCAATTCCACATACTTTTTTAAATACGAACTAGCTTCCCATATGTTATCCTTTTTAGAGCCGTCTTTTTGTACTGCAATGATGAATATTCCTTTTTCTTTATAGGTCGTGTATAATGTTAAAATTCCCATCATAACAAAGTACGTACTAACGCAAAATATAAGAATTGGCCTAAAATAAACAGCGAAATTATGTTGCAAACGTAAGATTACTAAATGACACACCTCGACTGAGGAAATGGATACAGATAATCCCACAGCAAAGCAAACATAGCGACACCAACTGCTATTCCACAAATCGTTAATCTGCCATCCATAAGTGCATAATTTTCTACGTAGTTGTACTTTTTCGTGAGCACCTGAAATTTTTTTTATTTACAAGGAAAATCGCATTAAAAAAGTCTTAAAAATATCTCACCTCTTTTACGGCATCATCAATGGCATTTTTAACAGCAGATCCGTCCCATTTATTAATTTTTACCGGCTGAAATTTTAAACAGAAGTGTAAAGTTAGGTTATGTTTATACATTCTACATGTGTAGTTGCATTTGTAGATGTATCTACGCTGTATAGAAAATCATTTCGATAAGAACAAACTTTAAGAATACTTATTGATTTACCTTATTTTCGTCTTTATTATCCTTTGGTGCCATAATGTAAGCCAACAATTACAAATTCAAGCCAACATTTAACGTCAACACGACTACACTTGACAGACACGTCAGTATTCAAACTGTCCATTGCGCGTGTGCCACATCCAAATACTTTTAGCGGTAAATTTGAATTAACACTTTAATAAATAACCAATTTGTCAATGACACTCAAAAAAGAGATAAACCTACATAATAATTCGTTTTCCACGGATTTAACTAAATTATCCGTCTTTTCAACTTACGGTGTACCTACATGGTATCACAACTTACCTATCGAAGTACTCGTGAGTATATTTAAGCATTTCAACGAAAAAGAACTGCGTACCTGCATCAGTTTAGTAAGAAATGTTAATTTTAATAGTTTCCTCTTTTACCGTTTTTCTTTATTATAGGTATGTAAGAGATGGAGATTTGCTAGTTCATTACCAGAGTTGTGGAACAAATTTGAAGTATTTGGTCAAGATGTACCAACTTATTTTATCTCTCGCAAGATTAGAGACCTCACACAACTTCACACTATACACGTAACGAATATTGCAGAACCCATTACTATAATCAGACAAATATGTCGCTGTGCTCCGAACATAAAAGACATTGCAATTAGAAATTGTGGTACGATTACAGAAGCAGCACTGCGTAATCTCATACTCTGTTGCAAGAATCTTGAAACCTTCGACATTAGTGGAACAAAATTTAGAGCAAATCGTTTTTATGAAGAAATTGCAGGGTTAATGAATCTGAAGTACAGTAACATTTGTAATCAACGTAGTTTTCCGAGCTACATAATAAGCTAAAAATTATTTTTGATTCTTCTTCTTCTTGGGCTTTGTTTGCCTTACTATTATAGGTAATGTGTAAGGTAATTTGTCTGTTGATTGACTGCCAATCTTTTGAGGTTTCTTCTATCTTTTCAAATGATGACGTCAATTTTTACCATAGTCTTCTCATTAGAATATTGAATCTGTGATCTTAATAATTGTGATCGTGCTTCTAATATTTGGATGTCGACTGGGCGATTATAGTATAGCTTCTCTGGATCATCCGTCTGGGTATAAAGGTGTCTCCGCATAAAAGCTGTTGAGTGGTTGGGCATGTGTCTTTAAGTGCTATGAAATTTTGCGGCTCTTACTGCTGGAAAATTATGTAGGTTATTCCACAGTACTGCTTCAGTATTGGCATATTTTTACTGCAACTAATATGATATATAAAGATGTATTTACAAAACTTTGAAATAGTGCAACTTTTTGTTTACATTTAGAACTGCTAAACATTGGCGATCCTAGAAGCGCGCCTAGTGGCTTACGCTTAAACACGCCACTGTTGTTAGTACCTACTACAACGTTTTGCATAAATTCTTTTGGAAATATAAAATTAAAAGGTTTAAACTATAGGAAAGTCCAGGCGAAGAGCTTCACTGGTTTTTCTGCTTATTCTTCAGCCCATTCAGTCATTACTCTTTACAGATTTTCTTGATTTTCTGTTATTTAGAATCACGGCGTCTGCATAAACTAAGATTTGACTTCTCACAGGTTCTATATTTCTAATCCGATGATTGTGTTCTTCCTTTCATGCCACTGATTGTTATGGTGTCTAAAAAAATTATAAAGAGGCACAAGCTGCACCCTTGCTTGATACCGTCTTCTATTTAGAAGGGTCCTAAAGTTTGTTCTCCTATTTGCAATACTTCTACCTACCACTTGTTTCTCTATAAAATTTCTTACTACTTCTTTTAATATTTTATGCTATCAAAGGCAACCCTCATATTTAAGAAGCCCCAGGTACAGATCTCGGTCTTTATTTATTCCTTGTTCTACCACTAATACTTGCTTTCTTATTCTCTTTTTTAAGATCGTAGCAGGTCTCGTCTCAGTCTTCTCCGAGGACCATATGTTCACATCTCTATTGTTATTTCTTCACAAAGCTCTTTCATTTGTCATAGTTTTCATTGCTTCTTGCACTTCTAATTTTATATTCTTTGTTACTTTCTCGTCTTGATCAATTTCTTCTTTTTGATCATCATATTCTTCTCCTCTAGCACTATTTCTTGAACCGCCGAACCCCCTTATATAGTACGTACCTATTTGTTCAACTTTTCTAAGATTTCTAGGACTTTTACTAGTACCAGTTTATTTTTATCATGCCACTTTTAATTTTTTTTAATTTATGACCCAGAAATATCTTTCGTTATTTTGGAACTATCCTTGCTTCGTTTTTCCTTTACTTTACACTTCTTTAATGTTTGTTCGTATATAAGGTGAGTAAAAGTAACATATAATGGCTGTAACTTTGTAAATATTGCTTCTATGAAAAAAAAAACCCGTATAAAATTTCTGTGCATACTTTGTCGATGTTCACTTTTTTATATGTTTAGTTACTATGGCAAGCAGCTTTCGTTTTTTAAAATAACACTTTTATTTTTATGACTCAACACTCAACAGTGAACTGATGTTAATATGTTATGGCAAGGAAAGTTGCCTTTAAAGTTACCTTTAAAGTTCAAAAGTTTTCTAGTTGCCATAGTAACCAAATAACTAAGCTTATAAAAAAAAATTAACATCAACACAGTATGGTATCTATTGTATGTATCTTATTCTATTGCCACCTACTCTTATCGTACCTTTTCCACATGCTTCTGTAGCTGAATCTAATATTGCTTTCTAGAGTGGAATTCATCTCTTTTCTATGTTCCAATTCTGTTCTTCTCTTAGCATTTCCTTAACTTCTATTTCAGCTTCTGCTTTTGTTATTAAGAAATAAAATTTTATTTTTACAGAAGTGTGAACTTAAGCAAAAATTCCAGCTTAAGTGTACAAAACTTACTATCAGTTGTATTAAACTGTCGTAAACTAGAAGAGTTAAATTTATCAACATTCTGCCCGGTTCAGCCATCTAAACAGTTGAGCGATGAAGATGCTTCATTTATTATTTGGAATCTTGCACCAACTCTTAAGATTTTGACACTTGATGCTAGTACATTAACCAATTTTAGTTTTAAAGTAAACACTTTTTTTGTACGTAAATTTAAATATATTTTAACGTGGAATTTATTGTTAGGCTATAATGAATTGTACCAGATTAGAAATACTGGGTCTATACAATGCGGGAAATCTCTCAGCGGATATATTTACAAACATATGGAAACATTTACCTAATTTGAAAATGATAAATATTAGGCACGCCCATCAAATAACAGGACAGCATATTGTTGAACTGTTTGTATCAGGAAAAGATGTTATGAAGCAAGTTACTTCAATTGACTTTACCGGCTGCTGGAAGGTAACATGTTACAAAATAATTATACGACATACTGCAAGTACATCGGATTCATTTTTAGATAACAGATGTTGGCATAGAAGCTATAGCAAACTGTTGCCAAAACCTGGAATCCCTAACACTCAAGAGTTGCAAAAATATTTACAGCCTACAAGAAATACACGATAGATGCACAGAACTGAAAGAACTTAACATAGCATTCTGTACAAATTTAGATGTGAACACAATTCTACCACTTCCAAAAAGCATTGAAATATTTATAATGGACAACAGTGAGAAGTTTGCTATTATTAAAGAATCAGAGAGTTTTGAAAACATGAATTTAAACATAAAACAATGCTTATCTGAATACAACGCAGATATGGAAAATTACGTATTAAAACAAGACATTAGGCTGTAATATGTAATACCTAAATAATTAAAAATTTGATATTAAAGCAGAGAATTTTATCAATGAGCAATTTTATTATAGTCCAGACAACAGAGGTGATGCATGTGGCCTACCCAAAAAACGGTAAATGGGGAGGGTGCAGGGTGGGACTAAAAAAGATGGCGTGATACAAACACGTTTTTTTTTAAATAGTGTGGAATTTATGCAGCGAGTGTTCTGTCATTGTGTACAAGATTATGGCGGACGTGTGACTGAAATTGCAAGTAATTTTTGTTGAAAGTAAGAAAAATATTGTAAAAAGTAGAAAATCCCCCTAAAAAAGTTACGGATTTATGATTTTTTTACACACAATGAGTCGAAGTCAGTATGGGGCACAGCGAGAGATCCCATTGTGCTATCTGCTTTGTGTTCAACTGCTTTTTTGGGTCAACCGAATTGGATAGAGGAATAGCAGAGGTAAGAAAGATTAAAATTTTTACTTACATTTGAAAAATTTGGGGCAATTAAAATGCTGCTACGAATGCTAAACTTTTTAATAAAATTTAACTCGCTGAATGTACACTCAGAAACCATGTAATTACGTTTTTTTTTTAAATAAAATGCGCGCTTTATGCTTATTGCTTTTGGTATGTTTTTTTTATACAATTATCAACAAATTAATTTTTGAATTCTTTCTTACATGTCTCGTAATGGCCCACCAATTGGTCCATTTATTTTACTTTAAAAAATGTATTCAATATAATTTTTAGAGAATTTAACCCTCTTTCATTTTGATAATAACTATATTTGCTATAGAAGGCACTGAAAACGAGATTTGCATATTTCAAAATATTTATTTTCATTGTGTATCAAAGCACTTTGAATGCAAGAGTTTATTTAGAATATTTGGCACCTATTTTAGAAGACATTTTGGAGGACTTGCCTTGACGCAAATTAATACATACTACAATCAAGACGGTGCACTCCCACATAAAACATAATGCTGGAATAGTAGGTACCTACTACTTGAATAATAAATTTGGAAACCAATGGATTGCAACATATGGGAATCTATGTTGACCCCCAAGGTCACCTGACAAATCTGCTAGATTGTTTTCTTTGGGAATATCTAGAGGATGTTTATCAAAATAGATACAACAGTGTAGAGGATTTAGTCAGCTTAATTAAAGAAAATCAAATTAAAATACTGGCAGCCAAGACGTTTTAGTTGTTTTGGTTTAATATGGGACGTATTTAATAACTAAAATGTTTTGAATTCTGCGTTGTTGCCAGTATTTTAATTTAATTTTTCTTTACTAAAGCGCCATCTCCTGACCGCCGCAAGAAAAGTGGCCCGGGTTTTCCTAGCCACTCTGTATATTTAATAATTTACTTCAACGTTTTATCAAAATGAATTAAAATAAGGAGAGCAAATGAATTTTTATTTGATTAATTAATAATAGGTCAAATGATTACATAGGAAATATCTTAAAAATACATGAAGAATCACTACACAAAATGTATAAAAAAAAGCTGCTGTTTAAATTGGCATGAAACTTTTTTCCACTAATTTAAATAATGATTACTTCTATTAATATGTAGATATAATTATGTAACACATTTTACAAAAATAATTATGATGAAACTTCCTCTGAAGGAGATGCAGACGAACTAGCATCACCTGCATCATCCTTACTTTTATTCGCTTCAGGAATCCAGAGCCCAGAGTCAACACAACGTTTCATGTGATATCGAGCTTGTTCCTCTTCCATCTTACCAATGGTCTCTTGAAGAAGAGATATATTTTGTGATTCAAAGCACTGCTTAAGTTCCTCAGGGAGAGTTTCAAATACTTCCACTGGATCGAGACCTCCAGGACCTAGACGTTTTTTACGCTCTTCTTCTTCAGCTTCCTAAATATTTTTTCACTTAAATTGGGCGATATGAAAAGTGTTAACATTACAAACCTTTACAGCTTCTTCAATCTTCTCTGCTGCACGCTTTTTTATTCGTTCTTTAAACTGTTTTAATTCATCATCAAACGATGCTTTGTATTCTGGTTCAGCCACTTGAATTTTTGAAAAGAAAGCGTCCAAACAAGCTCTAGGATCATAATCTAACTGCTTTGCTAATTCCAAAATATATTGCATACAAATTGTTTGGTGTGCAACATGTGCCATTAACTCATGTTTCTGAAAAGAAAAACAAATTCAAAATTTTATAACTAAGATTGCATGGCAATATTTTACATCTTCCATTTCCAAATTTATGCACCATATAACAAGGTAGTTAGCTGTGTCTTCACAAACAAGTTGACCATGCCCTTTCAAAAATGCCCTGGAATCTTCATAACGTCTAAGCATACCAAAATGTTTAAGATCTTTTTCATTTTCTTTAATAAACTTTTTCATGCGAGTTTCACGTTCTTCCTCTGTTAGACTTTCATCCTTTGGTCGTGTAGGTTTCTTATTTATAACAGTTTTTGCAAAACCATCTTTACTAATTGTGTCCACATTCCAGGGCGTTTTCTATTACAAGTAAAAAAAACATACGGTAAAAACTATAATAGCTTTTAGAAAACAATTATTTAAAATTAATCATTAAAAATGGATGTTTTAACCTTTTCTTTCTTCTGCAATTCGTCTTCTTTCTGTTTAAGCTTTTCATCTTCAACTTCGAGTTCCTTTAAGGCTTTTTTTAAAGCTTCCACATCTGAGCCTCCAGTATTTTCTGCTTCTGCTAATTTAGACTTGGCTTCAGCTAGTTTCTGCGTGTGGCCGACTCTCTTTTTAGTATGTTCTTCAAGCTCTTTCTTTCGCTCTTCCATACGTTCGACTCTGGCTTGATGTCTCCATCGAAACAATGAAGGTGTATCAATGTTTGGATGAGTTTCATCTTCGTCATCAGAAATCTTAAAGCACATAACGTAATTGCAATTTTTAGTAATATGTTTAATTTTAAATTGTTAGCTTTAATGAACCATTTTTTTCCTAACCCTAAAATTATTTTTTTTAAATAAATAAATATAAAATGATTACATACTTCGATGTCCTTCCACTTGCTGTAATCGACCATTATGGCACATAAAAAGGTATTTTCGAATTCACAACAAACACATAAAAAAATTATCACTTGTAATTTCTCTGCGAAAAATGGCTTACTGGAGCCCAGGGGGCATTAAGTGATATTGCGCTTGCGGCGATGACAATTAGTTAGAGTATTACTCGTAGATGGCGCTGCTGTCGCATTCACGTCACTAAAATTACAATTGCGCAGGAACGAACTATGCGCGCGCTTGATCCTCTGAAAAGCAAAAGTATTCCAATTCAAAATTCATCCATCTTGATTGTGGCAGTTGACAGTTGAACACGTTTTTTCCCAAAGTTTTAGAAGCGGCTTAGATTTTCTCGCTTGTGTGAATTCTGTAAGTATTTAAATTTTGGTACGATAGTTTTAATACTGTTATGCATGATTTGATTATATTTATTTTTTTTTGTTTCCCCCAGAGTGTCTTGTTGTTTACCGGTACACGTGTTCTAAGTTTTAGAAGCGTCCGAGATCTTCTCTCGTCTTGTGTGAATTCTGTAAGTAATTTGGCACATTGCATTACTTTTAGGTATGATTTGCTTCTATTTGATTTTTTACAGTGAAATGAGTGGACGGAGAATGTGTAGTGTGCTTAATTGCGGTGCACATCCAGCAGAGGTTATAATGCACCGCTTTCCCAAACCAGGTACTGGTCGCTTTTTCGAATGGTTGAGGGCATCAGGAAACAAAAGGCTCCTAGATGTTGATCATGAACAGCTGAATAAATCTTATTCAATATGCAGAAAGCATTTTGCCTCTGAGTTTTTGATGCATAACAATAGACTTTCATTCGCTGCTGTGCCAACGCTGTTTCTCCCAGGCAAGTTTATTTTTCTGTAGTTTGTAAAGTGTTGCAATATATATATGCTTTATGTTACTGCCAATCTGTAAGCAGCGTTGGCAGAATGCCTAAAGCAAATACAATCGGCAAACTGTTGCATAAATGATAATTTTTTTTATAACTTTCTAGAACCGATAGAGGTACCAACCGTCGCTGATTCGAGCAGTAATCTCCCAGCATTAGAAAGTCAGCAAGCAGGTGACATATTGGATCCAGCTGGCGCTTCTACATCGGGACTGCAAGCAGAAGTTACAGGTGACAATGCTGAAACAACCCGGTCGACTTCTACTCTTGTACAACCAGATGCAGTTGGAGTACGAAGGCGATTATTTAACGTGCAGCACAAACATAGTACTAGCAAACGTAAGCTATCTTTTAATAACTCTAAAATTATAAATTTAAGTACAATTATTGTACTTAATAAATTAATATCTTTTTTTTAGTTTTACATTTGAATCATTTTTTACAGGTAGCATATTAGGACTTGTAGGAGAAAATGTTTCTAAGAATCTGACTCCCAGAAAAAAGAAACTATACGACCATATTATCCAGCTAAGGAAGAAACATTCTAAGTGTGTTAGAAAAAATGCATCCCTGAAAATGAGGGTGAAGGAGTGCCAAGGATTACTAAGTAGTCGTAAATTAGATTTTTTGGATGATACTCAGATGGACTCCCTTATAAAAAATTTTTTGAAATCCCAGTATTTAAATTTCTCTAAAAAGAACCGTGGCAAACGTTTTACTTTAGAAGATAAAGTTTTGTCAGTCTCCATATATAAACAAAGCCCCAAAGCATATAACTTTTTGAGCAAAATTTTTTGTCTACCCAGTCCTCAAACGTTGCGGGACTTACTTCAGCATGTGCCCATCAAACCTGGCATCTGCGAACCCATTTTTCGAAACCTTGCTGTTAGGGCAGCCAAGTTATCCTTGAATGCAAAACTGTGCGTCCTCATGTTTGATGAGATGTCTCTACACGCAAATTTCCAGTATTCGAAAAGCAAGGATTTTGTTGAAGGTTTCGTAGATGACGGGTTTGAACGTCATCATGACATTGCGGACCATGTTACGGTGTGGATGTTGAAGGGTATTTACAGTAAGTGGAAGCAACCTGTTGCCTACACTTTCTGTAAATCATCAGCATCGGCAACAGACATTGTTCACATGTTTAAGACTGTCGTTCGGGAGACCCATAATGCCGGCTTCACAATAATTGCTTCAATATGCGACCAAGGTGCCACCAATGCTAGCGCCATCAAGCAGCTCTTGAAAGATACTCGAGGCAATGTTTTAAGGTTGAGTGAAGATGCTCCAACCAAGAATATTATTTTGATAGATAATATTCAAGTAATTCCTTTATTTGATCCACCACATTTATTAAAGTGTATCAGAAATAATTTAATTACAAAAAATTTAAAGTTTATACTTGATGGCGTAGCAAGGGAGGCAAAGTGGTCTCATATTATTGATGCATATCATATTGATGTTTCTACTGGAGATTTGCGTATAATGCCGAAACTTTCGGAGTTTCATGTAGTGCCGGGAAAAATCCGAAAAATGAAAGTTTCCATTTGTACGCAAGTCTTCAGTGCATCAGTTGCAGCCGGCATTAATAATTACAGTGAAAGTGGGAAATCAGTAGGCATCAGAAAAGTAGGCGTTGAGGGAAAAGATACCGCTCTTCTTTGCAGTTTCCTTGATAAACTGTTTGACAGCCTCAATGGTGGTTTTAAATCAAAAGTAGTGGGGAAAAGTTTGCGTTTGCCTGTGCAAACAACCACAGCATCGCCACAAGCAACCTTTTGGAGTAGGGCCATAAATGTGCTGCAAGGGATGAGTTATGTAAAAGGACTACCGAATGATCGAGCTAGGCCACCTGTTTTAGATAATTTCATTTTAACACTTCGGGGGTTTCAGCTTGTTCGAGAAGTTCTTCGTGATCTTGGTTGTAAGTTCTTTGCACCTCGGTCTTTCAATCAAGATCCTGTGGAGAACTTTTTTGGGCAGGTGAGGCAACGGGGGTGTAGAAACATCAATCCTACTGTAGCAGATTTTGGGCCTTACTACAAAAGTTTGCTTGTGAATACAATAAGTACCGTTCATTCACGAGGATCTAATTGTGAAGCTGATGATTCAGGTACCATGCTTGTGGCTCTCCAACATTTTATAACGCAAGGAATTGAAGAGGAAATTGGTTCTGAACCTGACGATGCTTTTCTGCTGCCTCCTGATGACTTAACATCCGTAAGGGTTAATCTTGATGCATTAACTTACGTGAGCGGGTACATAGCAAAGGCAATATTGCCAATGTGTCACAAATGTGATACCTGTTCACGTAATGTAATGCATCAAGGTGAACCCTTACCTGTACATACCTTTACTATCAGTAAAGAATATGAAAACTGTGCATTGGTGAAATGCAATGCAAATTTCATTTCAGCATTGCACAGTATTCATAGTAGTATTTCGTGGTACCTACCACAAATATTATACAGAAAGCATGTGGGGCAACATTTGCAGGACTGGGTGAAAATGCTCAATTATTTCGAATATATGGAAATATGTGAACACGTAGAAACCATAAAGCGAAATGTAGTATGCAAGTTTGTTATATTATCCCTCTTTAATTACTGTAGAATATTAAATAGAATATTAGCAGGAAAAGAAACTCCTACAGATAATATGGATAGTTTTAAGGATTTAGTTTACAAGTTTTACAAATCCCATTTAAAAAAGAAAAAATAATAAGTAATAAGTCTAGGGCTGGGCAATATAGAAAAATTAATATCGGATATCGATATTGAATCTATAACATCTAGGCTTCCGGGTTGGAGCCATGTCATCGGTGCATGAACTGCCGACGTTTCGTCCTCGGTTGCACGGAACATCTTCAGGGCTGCGGTCACTTTGGGATCTGGATTGGATCTGGAACACAACAGTTGTGTTCCAGATCCCAAAGTGACCACAGCCCTGAAGATGTCCCTTGCAACCGAGGACAAAACGTCGGCAGTTTATGCACCAATGTTCTTGTTTTTGAATTTTTTTCTATTTTTAAGTTTTGGTGAAAATCCAAATTGTGGTTGTTCGACCAATAGTGTTGGGATAATGCCTTGTCTTGAAAATTCGATACTGAAACGTTATTCTTATGTTGAAGGTTCACTATTGCTTTGACGAATCTATACCCCGTTCCAGTCTTTACATATAATTTCATAAATTGTGTGATGTGTTTTCGAACTTTCAAACAAGATGATAATTATCAAATATATTTTTATAAATTCATAGTTATATTAGTCTTTTAACTCGACTATGACTATTAATATTGACATGCTTGTGTTATTTTCTAATTTGCATTAATTGTAAATATATTATTTTGTATTTATACTTTATACTATGTATAAACGTACATTTAATTATTTTTGATTTATAATTCAGTACTAGTTAAGCAATAAAGATTATTATTATTCAGAACTTTTAATTTTGTCAATCGCCAATGTTAAATTTAATATTACCAAAATTAGGAATAATACTGTAATTTTACCTGAAATGTAACATTATTTAGTGCAATAATTGCGATAATTAATTATGGCGATTAGTTGCATTAAATTTGTATTATTTCAGGCAAGATTTGAATAAATAGAACTATTTAAATCTTGAACCTATTTGAAAGTCCCGCCGATACTGTTTAGTTAGTGTATTATACACAGGTGGCGCTGTAAGCGCTACTATTCCCATAATGAACCATTGAGCTTGGCAATCTTCCTAGTATACTGGTTTGTGCTGGAGCCTTCCGTATTAGGTTATTTTTGTTAGGCGCGTAGACAAACATCCTTATACCACGGTATGAACCTTATACCAATAATAATATCAAAAACGAGAAAAGCTTTCCTATGTTTAGAAAACGTCAGTTATCATTATTTTCATAACGTAATACCACTAGTTATCAAAATTCTGCCAACAATAATTTTTGTTAAAGTGAACCAATGTTCTTTGCCTAGTTTTACACGGTAAATTTCAAAGCAGGGGACACGGGTTAATGCATTGGCAAACATTTGCTGCATAAATTTAACAAGTGCATATTTTGCTAAACTATTCAACTAACACAACATTATAATTTCTCATAATAATTGTGAAGATTTTGTTTAAATCAAGTTGCAACTTAGTTTGTTTCTGTACAATCACGTCCATGCTATATTTATTAATTCCAGCTTTACTTCGTTAAAGTCCATATTTAATGAGTATCTGTATATAAAATACTTAATAACTTTAACAATATCTATTTATTTTAACCTTATACGTATTTCGACATGTTTACATGCCATTGTCAAAGGTTATATGAAAGTAAACAGTTAGTGTTGTTATAGCAATAGAACTTTTTTACTTATCTTGGTAATCGTCTGCAGATGACTTGATTTCTTATTCCAAAATGTCCAGTAGAGGAGAATTTAAGAGATCAATTTGCTCATTCAATAACGGTACAGTTAATGAATGAGCAAATTGATCTCAAAATGTCCAGTAGAGGAGAATTTAAGAGATCAATTTGCTCATTCATTAACGGTACAGTTAATGAATGAGCAAATTGATCTCTTAAATTCTCCTCTACTGGACATTTTGGAATAAGAAATCAAGTCATCTGCAGACGATTACCAAGATAAGTAAAAAAGTTCTATTGCTATAACAACACTAACTGTTTACTTTCATATAACCTTTGACAATGGCATGTAAACATGTCGAAATACGTATAAGGTTAAAATAAATAGATATTGTTAAAGTTATTAAGTATTTTATATACAGATACTCATGTCCATGCTACCTTATTTCTACATCTAGTTTCGGACTTTTTTAAAGTGAATTTTCCCTATAAAGTCTAAAGCTCATTAAAACTGGCTCATATATTCAGCGATTATGAGGCACACATATAAGAGTATGTTACACCCAGTTATGTTTTGTAGACCCTGATCCAAATTTATTCTAAGCACCAAGCATTTACACCTTCTCCTTGCTAAATAGGACCAAATTTGTTATAGTCTCGTTTTGGTCCCAGCATAAGCGCCATCTATTAACAATTTATGTATACTGAAAAATCTTCTACAGGTTAGGTTACGTGATACTTTTGTTGGGTCTGCATTTTATCAAAGCGCCAAAACATGTTTCCTCATCGGACGAATTCATTGTGTTTTCCTTTCACACCATCACACGAACTTTTTGCAAAAAAGTCCAATTTTTACCTTAGACAACATATTACATATGTTGAGTATCTTTGGGTCGAGCAATCACCGTTCACACCTGCTAAATTAGTGCTTAGGTCGGTCCAAATTTAGGTCAGGTCACGTAAAAAAGGACCCCACCTAAGTGGAGGATTTATCATATTCCGGCTCTTTACACCTAAATAATTTAGGTAACGTTTGGTGTATAGATCGCAACCTAAACGTACTCACATAAACACCTACTCACAGTCAATTTTTGATTCTTGGAAGTCTAGAACATGTATTTCTGTCAAATTCTCAAAATCAAAAAATTTCAAGATCTCAATACTTTCCTACACTAAAAGTAAAGGAAATTAAAGACAAAATCGCAAAAATACGAATAGATTATGTATATTAATAAACAATAAACAATACTAATTAAATAGACAATTAAATCCCACAAGCTCATTACCCTTAACTTATTTAAATAACTTTTGAAATTGCAATAGCAGATTTACATCCAAATTTGATGAATTCCGAAAATGCTTTATAAAGTGGAGCTTGTTCAGCTCCATGATCAATTCCAATATCATGATGCTCTTGCTCTTCATCTCTGAACTGCTTAATAGTATCTAATAATTCTTTATTAACGTTGGGATCTTCCATGAGCTCACGCAGTTGATCATTGTAGTGCTCGACAATAACTGTTTCAACCGCTACCGTGCAAGCCATAGCTGCTTTGTCTCCCAAAAGAGCAGATCCAGCCCCCAAAACAAATCCTGCCACATTCCAAATAGGTGTCATAACTGTAGGACGCACTCGATACTTTCGAATTAATTCCTCGAATCTAGCTCTATGTACTTTCTCTTGGTCCCACATATGTTGAATCAGCGGGCCCTTCTGAGTGTGTCCTAATACTGCCATTTGGCCTGCATAAATTCTGTCTGCACCCAATTCACCTGCATGATCTACTCGGACGATGGTATCAATATCGGCCTTAGAAGAAAATGTTCGAGCAAGAATAAATGGTTGCTGGAGTGCAGGAATGGCTTTTAACCGTAAGGACGACATTCTGCAAGAAGAAAAATTTGTTCATGTACCTTTAAAAATGACTTTTGCTGGGATGTACTGATACAAAATGTGTTACTTTGAGAAGAAACTATACAACGGTTTGAATGTGCTTAAAGAGGAATCAAAAGGTAAACACTTACTTGACATTAGTATTATGTTTCTACATATAAAATCACGACTTTTTAGTAATATTTTTAAAAGGTTTTGTATGCAAACACAACTAATAGAGAAACATAACCTCACTTACACCTTTCATAAATTTTTAATTTTTAGATTTGCTACACTTCTATACTGAGGTACCTGAAATAGAAATTAACACTTCAACTTCAACATGGGTATGGAATTTCTACAGAAACTATGTTTCAAAAAATATGCCAGTTATTATAAAGAATGCTTGCAAGGATTGGGCTGCTACATTCAAATGGAACGCACAGTATTTCTTGTAAGTTCATTAAAAAGCAAATAGAAGTATAAGAATATATTCAATACAATTATAAATGTAATAGTAATAATATTAATTACGATGTATGGTAAATAATTAATTCATACGATCAGTATGCTCTAGCACGCTCAGCTATAGGTACTTGGTTTTGCAGGTCGTAACCCACTGTACCTGTTTATAGGAATGCAAGTATAGTTAAAAGCACGGACTAGTTAAAAGCTAATAACTTGAGCAGGGTAAAATGGACATTTTTGGAACCCCCTCTGCTCGACCTTGGTTTTAAGTTCACTCCTTTAAGGTCACCCCTAGTGCCCAATCCCAATGAAACTTCTTCAAGACCAAAGCCAGTTCCTCAGGGTCTCCATGCACTGACTGTCTTACACTGCTTCCACTGACTCAAGTTTATACTTTTTCCAAAATAAAATCAACTATTTTACTATCACACAATAACATCATGTACAGTACGCGCCCCCAAACCTGAGCAAAGCCACGCAGCTCCATTTGGTTGCTTACGCTTTATGTTGCCCTATAATTCGTAGTTCTGCAATCGGGTCTACTCTATTAGTTAAAAATGTTCTACTTTCGGAGTGTACCGTTTGCTCCATCCCTTCCTAAACTACTGCGCGAGATTCGCCTTTTTCTCAGATTTGCCGGCGCGTACTGTACTACAATCAGTGTATTATATTTTTATATCTGATCACGAGATAGAAGGTGAAGGTCATGATGCAATTGTGTGAAATTTACTCCAAGATTCGTATCTCCACATTTTAAGTTTTAGTAAAATCTAAAACATCGCAGAACAAACAAACACACTCAACTACACAAAACCTCTCGTTGGGTTTTTTAAGCTCTAAAACGCATTATTTATTACAATCTCTAAATATACATATTATGAAATCATTATTTTCCTGTGCTGACCGCATGGAAAAGTAACAATCAAATTAATTTTAGAAAAAATATACCTGACAAGGATGTAACAGTAGCAATAACTCCTAATGGATATGCTGATGGTATTATTAAAACAACAAATGAGAATGGTCTTACACAAGAATTTTTTGCTATGCCAGAAGAACGTACAATGAAAATGAAAGAATTTTTAGAAAACTTACAAAAGCCAAGGTACATCAATTGATTTTCCAGCTCTTAATTTTTTTTAAATAACAGGGTGTTTTGAATAGATGTAGCCAACTTAGTACAGCAGAAACTAGAAACAAAAATAATACGATTTACCCTAATTTACCTAAATCAAAAAGTGCAATGTTACGGAGTTACAGTCCCTCAAAGGTTAGGGGAATGTAATGAATTTTTTTTTAGATCTTAGCACTACACTCCAATGAGGAGCTTGGCCTGCAATGCGGTGGGTCATGGTCACCGATCATTGCTTCGTCTTCACCCTCTTTGAAAACTAGGGGGTGGTCTGGTAAGCACCACGCCTTCGATTGCTGCCTTATTTTCTTTACCCCTCAGTGGGTTTGGGGCCTAATCTTTAAAAATTGACTTGGTAAGCCGCGCGCCAGGCATGCTATCTCGGATTTAAACTCAAGATTGTCCGTGCAGTAGCCAATGTCGAATAAATAACTTATTAAAGGTGCAAGTAATTGTTTTCTAACAACAATCGTCAACTAAAGCTTAAAATAATTAATACCACTGACTACGATGCACTTTTTGATGTAGATAAATTAGGCTAAATTGTCTTGTTTTTCTTTCTAGTTTTTGCTGTATTAAATTGGCTACATCTTCAAAGAACACCATGTATATTTATTTATCTAACTAATGTTATTCAAACATTTTAGGGAAAATTATGTTTGTTATATTCAGAAACAGAATTCAAATCTTACAGAAGATTTTAAAGAATTATTGCCAGAGATTAATACTGAAATAGAATGGGCAACGCAAGTCTTTAATAAGAAACCTGATGCTGTTAATTTTTGGATGGGAGATTCCAGAGCTGTTACGAGTAGTAAGTATTTTATGTTATACATATTAAAATTTCTCTATTTAAATAAAACGATGGTCTGGAAATCACCTGAAGCTGTAGGTCTCCTCTATCTAAAATACTATTTTTACACACAAATTAGATAGAGATCAGACACACCCTAAACAGCGACAGTTGTAAAAAGGAACACATACAGACGTAATTGTCTTTTTTATTATTTTAGTGCACAAAGATCCATATGAAAATATTTACTGTGTAATAGATGGATATAAAGAGTTCATCCTAATACCACCAACAGACATGCCATATGTTCCATACAAAAAATACCCTATTGGAATTTTTAAAAATGTAACGCCTATAGGATATGAAATGGAACCTCAATTACCTCAAGTTGAAATTAGAGATATTAACACACCTGCAAAAGAAAACTTACCAAAGGTAACAACTGAATGCTGTAAAGAACATTTAAAAGAGCATATCAAGCAAGAAGACTATCAATATGATATGATAGATTGGGTGGCGATAGATCCACAGAATCCAGATGTAAATAGTTATCCAGAATTTAAAAACGCAAATGTATATAAAGTAAGGATAGAAAAAGGTGATTGTTTGTATTTGCCTAGTTTGTGGTTTCATCATGTAAGACAAAGTCATGGATGCATTGCTGTTAATTATTGGTACGATATGGATTTTGATGTAAAATATTGCTATTATAAAATGTTAGAATGTTTGTGTAAATAGAAATTACTAAGCTTTTGACTGACTGCCAAAAATAAATAATGCAATTGTTTTATTATATTAAATGTTTCTTTTTCATAAGTAACGAATTATCATGAACTCGTTTAGTAATGGTGGAAATTACTCTCCTATTCCCTCAGCGTGGTTTAGCTTTTAATTTATAAAAAAACAAATTCCTTACGTGAATTAAAACAATGTTCGCCGTTGTTTCTTTCTCTAATAAAATTTATAGAGTGCAAAAAACTATCCAACTATGTAAAAATATATAAGGTGTTCTATTGAAAAAAATCGGGTTATGATGCATTAAAGTTGTAAGTTTTCGCATCGTTGCAACAAGCGCCCTGTATAACCAAATTCAACTTTAAAATATCCGTGCAATAGTACATGACATTGACTAAAACTTAACCGACAAATTTTTTTTAATCTGTTGAAATACGGCTTGTGCAGGTTTTATCAGTGGCGTCTGCAAATGTCCGATTTGTTTAAAAAAGTGGAATAACTTGGCAACGCCGCAGCGCAATTTTAAAAACAAACAATATTGTTAGAGGCAATTAAACAGCTAATAGGAATATGCAAAAATATACAGGGTGTTCAGTTTAAAAAACAAGTTTGGTAAGCCCCTCTAATGTGGAGCACCCTGTGTAAACGAAAATAATTTTAGAATGTGCAGAAATTGTCAAGTAGCCCACGTGTACAATATCTTTTTGATAACTTAAGTAACAAAGGAGTTATCAAAGAATTTGCTACGTTGGGACATCCGGTGTGAATTAGGTTTCAACATGAGTGTTGTTTTCCGTGGCCAATCCTTCCAAATTTTTGTTTTGATCACACCATGCAATTGCATGCTAAATTTGTTTATTTTATACAGGGTGTTTTTTCAATATTAACAAAAGCAGTTTTAAGCGCCACCTTTAAAAATTCATTTCTCAAAAACAAAGTATTGCAGAGTCCATGTTTATTAAGATTTTTGGTCTTAAGTTTTAAGTTCGGAATCCACCGTATGAATTATTGCAGACTTTAAAATAATATCACCAATTTTATAATAATAATTTACAGGGTGTACCTATTTTCAAGATGCACACCATTGGTGTCATGGAGACCATAAAAGCTACAAATTTGGTTAAAAGAAAATGAAATGTAACTTTTTATGCTGATTAAGATAAAATAGGTTTTTAAAATGAAATACCCTCTATGTTTTTGAATATTCTCAAAGAGTATTAAATTCTGAATATAAAAGTTCCTATGTAGTAGTCAATTAAAGTGTACAATAAAAAGTTATTCTGATTATTTATGTCGTTTAACAACAAATTATTAATATGAAGCAATTTAATGTTATTGCATTCGAACTGTTTTATTTAGAATTAAATTTTCTTTAAGAATATTAAGAAATATACAGGGTGCTCAATTTTAAGCAAAACTGTTTTCAGATAGGCAACTCAAAAAGTAGACTTTTTTCTCTCCTTTTGTGGTTTTGGTATTTACATATCACATTTACACAGTAACTTAAAAAAAAAACGTTTCATTGCGTTTTGTAAACGCCATCTTAATCAGTATAAAACCAAATTTGTAGCTGTTATGGAATTATGGTTTCCAAGATATCTATGGGGAGCATCGTGAAAGACAGTCCTTTTATATGTTATTATACATATACTGTTCAATATATTCGGATAAACTACCGAAAACGCTAAAATTAAGTAGATTATAAATCAAAGACATTTTCCACATTTCCCAAAAAAAAACATCATTTCGCTTCTATATATAAAAGAGTAACTCCAAGGCTAAATCACGTATGTGCGGTAAAAATTCGGAGCGAAAAAAAAAACTAATTTTGACGAAATATATGAATTTTTAACGTTTCTGGTTTTAGTAAATAATTAACATGTATTCATACATAAAAATATTGTAAAATAAATTCTTATAGTAATAACAACGAAATACAAAACCGTTTCTGTCGCTATTTTGTGAAACACACCGTATGAGAAGTTTGGTTATGTTTCTCCGTAAAAAGAAAATTAGCAAGTTTACCATTTATAAAATAAGGATAAACATCTTGTTTACATATAAATTATTATTAATTAGCACATACTTGTCAGCAAAAAGTTTCTAATTGTATTTTTGCATTACATATCATTTATAGGTTATAATTGGCATGGTGGCCATTTTGTCCTTGTTGGGCGCGGCCTTAATGCCACGACCCCACTCCTCTGCGAAAAGAAAAAATGGCCTAGAAGGGGAAACGTCAAACCAAAACCTCACAGATGCCAAAACCAAAACCTTATCAGTCAGCTGCATAGCAAGTGCATTCAAAACATACATATATTATGCGCCCGTACAATTTACAAATATATTAAGTGTCATAAAAAGTATGTGAGTCTTTAAAAGTTCTAGTCACGAAAGTAATAATGTGTGTAACCTGTTATGGAACCTTTAATGATAGAAGAAAACAATAAAGATGAGGATACTCAAGGTTATTGTTACCCAGTAACAATTATTTGCTCACTAGGACAATATGCAACCTCATATAATTCATTTTTCTCAAACGGGAATTGTAGTGTGTATATTTGTAATTGTTAGTTATGCAGCGGTGGATTTGGTTCCGTGTGACAAGTCCCGAAGAGTGTTCACCAGCACATGGGGAATCATTAGCGATGGTCCCGTGGGATCAAACTACACACAGGACAGTCATTGCGAATGGCTGATAAAAGCCAACGGCAGCAATAAATTCATCACACTTAGTTTTCGTAGCATGGGAACTGAATGTTCCTACGACTATGTGTTTGTGTACGACGGTGATTCATTCCGGTCACCTCTTTTAGGCAGCTTTAGTGGTAAAACAGAACCTCAACAAGTGGTAGCGTCTTCGGGCTATATGCTAATTTTGCTGTATAGTGATACAAACTATGTGCTGGACGGATTCAGAGCGGAATTTTTTATAACAGACTGTCCTAATAACTGCTCCTCGCATGGCATGTGTTATAATAGTCGGTGTGTGTGCGAAGGTGATTGGGGAGGATTTGACTGCTCCCATCGATTATGCCCCGAAGACTGTGGCCAAAGAGAAGGGCGAGGCAGATGTGAAAAGGGGCTATGTGTGTGTTACAATGGCTATTCGGGCCAAGCGTGTAGTTTACATGATAGTGATGTGTCGGGTAATAAGTGGCATTGGTTATCACACTCTGAGGGTGGATTAACTCCCAGAGCAGCTCACACTGCAGTGTACGTGGAATCAACAGATTCTTTATATATATTTGGAGGGTATGATCTTAACAATATTCTAAGCAGTTTGGAAATATACAATTTTAGAAACAGTACATGGAGAGACGACTCGGGTCAAGTACTCCCATATAGAAGTTTAGTTAGTGCAATCGAACCGGGCTCTATAGCTAAGTTAATTGAACAAGCAGGCCCTGACTGGCAGCAAAAATGGGGCCTAAATCCGAGAACAAGCTTTTTACGTAACCTATTATACTCTGTTAGTGATAATTCAACCCTTATGAGACGTAAGCAGAGGCATTCGCGTATACCTGATGGACATCGACCGGCTGCCCGGTATGGTCATGCTGCATGCGCCGTCACTAGGGGTTTTGTAATATTTGGAGGGAAATTAGACAACGGCAGCTTAGCAAATGATCTCTGGCTGTATGATGTTTATGTGGGTCGGTGGGAATTACGCGCTCAATTATCAGAAATTCGACCACCCCCATTAACTAGACATACTTTGACGTCTGTAGAAAACACAATTTATCTTTTTGGAGGTAGTACCGAAGACGGGGAATTTTCTTCACGTTTATTCAGTATTCAATTATTACCAGACAGTAACGAAAGTTGGCAGGAAATTCGAGCTAGAGGTGGGAAAGTATTAGATGTTCGTGTGGTGGCTCATACAACCGTTTATTACCCTGCTACGAATTCATTATTGGTTTATGGTGGGATTATGGCAGGGGTGGCGAGATTTTCAAAGCTTTCAGATCGTATGCTTGCATTCCAATTAGATAATAGGCATTGGACCGAAATTCATTACACTAGGGAGCATTTACGGGAAAGATTTGTCCCACGTGAAAGAGCATTTCATTCGGCAAATATTATGGGGAATTATCTTGTAATATTTGGGGGATATTCGCACCGTCACAATAAGGAAGAAATTTGCTATGATAATCAGATGTACCTGTACCACTTGGGGTGTCATACGTGGGTTAATCCCGAGATCCTAGGTAAAACAAATGATTCACGATATCCAAAACAACAAGGTGTGTTTGCTCATGCCGCAAGTGTCCGTCACGAAAATACTCTACTATTAGTAGGAGGTTATCATGGGAACGTAAATGGTGACCTTTTGGCTTACACGGTACCGCCAATGATTGCAGCTCGACGAGGAGACAATTATGATCCAGAAGTGGCCTGTCCCAGGCACCGCAACTACGCTGAATGCTCAGCTGACCCCGAATGTGGTTGGTGTTCAGCGGATGAAATGTGCTATGGTCGTACTATTGGAGCTAATTGTACCACGAATTTACAAACAACTCGATGTCCTGGAGTCTGCCCCGCATTGGGGGACTGCCATTCGTGTCTAATCCACGGACCATCTCAACCAAACTTAAAACCATTAGTATCCGCTGCTCATAAATTAGGTTTGGGAGAATGCACATGGTGCGTGCAAAATGCCCGGTGCCATCACAAGGATGATAATTATGGAATATGTGGTTTATGGGAGGATAGTCCTAGTCAAGTGCCAGGTTGGTGGGGTTCAAAAGGTACAGAAGTGGTTAAACCTGAGGAGTGCCGCGAGTTGGATCGCAGACCCGGATTAACTTTCTTGAAATATCATCATCCGGTTAATTTTTCACAGCCAGATCAAGTTGCTATTATTAACGCTACCACGGTAAGTTTTGACTTCATGATTTGGTGGAGGTAAATTTAAACAAAATTGTGTTTAGGTCGATTTTAATAGTCCATCAAGTCCGTGGTTACGGGCTGATCCATCAGCTGGTGGAGAGATGGTAGCTCGTTTACTTGGATTTTTGAGACCACCTGCTCAGTTCAAGGAAATGTTGAAAGTGTGTGTTAGCTACAGTACTGCTACTTTACGTGTTGCTGAAAATTTGCTTGCAAATGTCACTGCAGAACAGAAACTTTGCCAGCCTCATATTCAGTGGCCCGAATTGGAATCTCCTAATCGGGTTGCGGTGGACTTGGAGTCACGAAAGGTTGTAAGCTTGGGTCCTTACAATACTCATCAACAAAGCAAAATGGAATTGCTGCATTATCATGATAAGGAAGCACCTAAGGTGAATAATAAAAAAAATATTTAGAACTTGGGCTTAATTGAGACTTAATATTTTTTTGATTTAGTTTTGAAGAGGTATTTACGTTCAATAACCAATAAGTTAGAGAACTCGTCTACGTTAATTATTAAAAAATATGTGAATACCCTTACATAAACCAGGTGTAAACGAAACATGGCTCGACCTATTTTTTATATATTAAGATGTCGTGTGTAGGTATTTGCCTTACAAACTGCATTTTATTTGAAATTTTACTAATATCTTCATACCAGTATGTAGTGAAAAACAAATTTAACTGCATTTGCTATCCTAATTTTATCAGAAATTCATTTGTTTTTCGTTCAAACAAATGAATCTGTATTTGTTATCTAAATTTTATTAGAAATTAATTTGTTTTTTGTTCAAATAAAGGAATCTGCATTTGTTGTTTCAATTTTAGCAGAAATTCATTTATTTTCTGCTTAAAGGAGTCTGCATTTGTTATCTAAATTCTATCAGAAATTCTTTTGCTTTTTGTTCAAACACATGAACCTGGATTTGTGTTCTAAATCTTAGCACAGGTTGATTTGTTTTTCTTTCAAACAAATGAAGGAAAACTCGAAGAAAACAAATGAATCGGCGTTTGTTGTCTAAATTTTAACATAAATTCATTTGTTCTTTATTCAAACAACTGAGTAAAACAGATAAAACAGTATTATTTGTTGGCTGAATTTTTGGTACAGTAATTTCTAAATTGCGTTATTCATATTTTTGTAAATTGTACTTCACAGGAATCATATGACTCATAGCACTCTTGACTCTTGAAAAAATGTTTTTTGTTGCAATAAATATTGTAGACAATAAAAATGTTATTAAAAAGTCCTAACATGCTTAGAATTTTATTCTGATTCCAAAAATGTTTAATATACTGTGTTTTTTGGTATTTCCATTTAAAATAAAAAAATAAAGGTTATTTATCTATCTAAATTTAATTCCTTTATTTTAATAAATAAAGAAAGCCCCCTGCTTTCTTTATTTATCCTGCCATGTTTTGTTTTTGCACAGCAAACAAACGTACAAGAACTAGTTTTTCATTTTTAAATCAATTTATTATGGTTAAAGAAAAGTAAAAGTTAACAGAGGGGTTTGTTACATTAAGTGTATTTAGTTCATAAATAATACCAAGGTTGTTTAAAGTTGAGATTGACGTTACGGAAAAAGCCAGTAGATTTTACTGGATTTAAGAAAATTCTTGCAGCTCTGGAATAATTCGAATAATACTTGTGATTCTTATAACTTTCAAAACATTATCTACTAGTAATTTTTACCCATTTTAAACGGCATTTTTTTTAAACAGTAAATGTGTTTAAAATAATCAGTGAGATTAAATCAAAAACTAAAAGGATTTTCTAATTTTACATTTATTAGAGTGTGTTGTGCTAAGTAACAAATTTATATATTTCATTAACAATACACATTCCTATCTATTATTTGATTCATCACTTAGCATTATATCCTCAGGCACATATAATTAGACTTTAAGTAAAGTGAAAATGAAAACTTCCAATTTCCACTTACTCCATCATATTTAATGTACCTGTTTTCAATGTTTCAACTCATTGTAGTTGACATTGAATTTATAATTAGTTTTCTCATTATTATTTTACGCTTTTGGAGGTCGAACTTAATTGGTGTTGTATAATCTATAATGGATAATTCATTCCATCCTTTTTTGATTTTATCTGGTCAAATATCAGGAGGAAAAGAGACAAATTTTTTAAGTGTAATAAATAAAGATGCAAATATCAAAACCAGAAATTTTACTACCTAATCAGGTTAAAATGAATTTCCATAAATAAAAAATTGAGTCCGTAAAAGTGGTCGTTGGTATTTCCAAAGCACTTTTGACTAGTCATGGCTCTTTTAACATAGTAATAGTAATAGCCATGTTTCTTGTATGTTGTAAACAATATTATTCGAGATATGCTACAGGACTTTCTGATTTCTATGAATTTTCATACATACTAGTATATATTACCAAGGAAGCCTTTAATTATTATATTTATTTAATTTTTGTACTAAATCATGGAAAAAATAATTGATTATGTAATAAAGATTAACTTTTTTTTATAAGAGAATGAATTTTTCGATAGCAAATTATTTAAAGATCTTACATAAACTTCCTTAGTACATCCACGGAATTTTAAAATTTATTTTTTTGTTGATTAAAGATTTTGCGAAACATCTAAGTGGCATTCAATAACAGGGAACATGGTCACGTATTGCACTAAGCAATAAAATATGTGGTCCTTGTTCATTTAATAATTGTATGCAAATTCAGACATCGTCTTCTCCAGGGTCAGAATATATAAATATAAAAATCCACATTGGTTTCATGAATATTTTTAATTTTGTAATTTTAACCGAATAATGTGATTTTCGACTCAAAGGACGATAAGAAAAGTGTTTTAGTAAATCAAATGCATTTCTATGGGAGGCGTCAAAAAGGCTTTTCCTGATTTTGACGGAACTGAATATATGAGGTTATGTTAAAAATTCATTGGGAAAATAATGTGACGCAAATTATCACGTGACTGGAGGGTACACAAACGTTTGACGTATGTTTGATAGTTGATGAATATCTTGTCACGTGATTGGAAGGTAACTAAATGTACAGCATGTGCCACCTAACCTTGCAAATTTTAGTGTGCTTTGATTCGACTACTTACGCTTTGTTTCGTCGGTAGTCGTAACTTAAACTAGCTCTAATTGGCTGTTGGACAGTGTGGTACACTCTACTAAAAAGTGAAAGTCAATTTATTTATGGTTTACGAGAAAAGGTGGATTTTTAGACAAATTAAAAGGCCGTGCGCCATAAGATTAGAAACGGTTTGCTTTGAGGAGGGATTAACGATAATTTAGGTTACGTATAAAAAATACAGCAAAGAAACTAGAAATGTAATAAAAAACCGTTGCTTTTGCTTGAGAGTGTAATGGCTTCTCGCCTTTTAAATTTATCGTCATTTTTTTTGCAAGGTTAAATGGCACTTGCTGTACTAATTATGTATGCCTTGCGCATTTCACCAGAGTTTGCTTGCAGGACATGCGGTAATACCGTATACCGTAATACAAAATAGCCACAAAGTATTTTTAATTGTCAAACGTCAAACATCACGTGATAATTTGAGTCACATGTCCAAGAGACCTATTACACCAAGCGACAAAGAACACTTAAAAATGAGATGAACATATTGAGTATGCATCCAGTCCCCACTCCCAAAAAGTGTACCTAAAAAGCAACCATCTTATGAGTCTTGTTTAGTTGTTTTTTTTGATGCAATAAGTTTCTAAAGATTGTCTTCTTGAGTAGGTTGGTAACAACAGTTAGCTGAGACCCAAACTATAGTCAATATGTCAAAATGTCAAACATGTTTATGTAATCAATCAGTAAGTAAATGCCCTTTTTGCAGCCACATATTGTCTGGTTAACTATTATTATGCAATGTACTTCTTACACTTCTTGTAAGTGCATACGAAAAGTGGGGTTAACGAATTATCATTTGACATGTAATAAAGATACAAACCATTTTACTTGGTTTAAGGGCAATTTTAATGTGCTGGGAGGGGAGTACAAGACTCGTAAGATGGCCGACTTGGGCAAACATATTTAAAGCATACTCAGTTTATTGTTTTTCTACGTTTGTGAGTAGGACATAATAAGCATTTAAAAAACAAAAACGCATAGAAAATAGTTTATAAACTCCCCTTATTAAGCTGCTAAAATGTTATGATAAAACATATTTTAATGCTGAATTCATTTTATGCAATGAAATTTAACTATAAAAACTATTTAAATTAATATCTGTTTTTTTAAATAAAAATTAGAATTTGTCATAATATTGCGAGTTTGGCTTTAAAGTTTGGCCAGATATTCGGTATCTGTCTTTTTTAAAAAATATTATTTGTTGCACCCTTAATTCGTTCCCTTTTTTGCTCCTCATATTTTAACTGACTGTTTTTTATACTTATATGTCTATGAGCAATAGTCGCACATTTCTAAAATTATTTTTAGATGCTGCTCTCCCCCCCCCCCTCATTCCTCAAGTTTATTGAACTGACAATTTTTTTTGAATCTGAATGTTCTTTAATTTATATTATTTTCGAAAGAATTAAAAAAATTCGAGTTTTATTAAAGAACATAATTCTTAAAACCCGCCTACTCGAATATTAGGGGACTACTCCACCCCCCTCATTTTTTGAATTATAATTTATTTACTTATGTTGATGAGTTACAGTCAAACATTGTTTCAGTTTTCGAATCTGAAGTTCTTTAATTCTACATTTTTTGTCAAAACAAAAAAATTGAATTATTGTCGTTATTCATGAAGGGAGTTTTTTAATAGGCGTTCTGAGTCTAAGCACCAGATGCACTATTTGTCACAGCGATTTCAGCGATACCTGTTGAGGTTGAACCGTTACTATAAAAAAAATCATGCTTTCTAAAAGAAATATTGATATGTAGTGCCGGATTTCGAAAAAATAACTATTTTCATTTTGAAAACTAAATGTGCTTCGTCCTCTAGGTTTTCACTTTTGAATATCTGGAACCATATGGAAACGGTACCTGTTCACAATACAGAAATTGTCTTCATTGCTTAACCGATTCCCAGTGTGGCTGGTGTGAAGTAAGCAACACATGCGTATCCCGTGAAGAAGACGAAAGTCTCAGCTGCATTGCATCTGATGGAGACTGGCACTATCTAACACTACAACCTAGTGCTTGCTCTAACTGTTCAAACTTCATATCATGCGACAGCTGTGTTAATTCGGGCCTGTGTGAATGGTGGGTAGAGGAAGCACGGTGCTCCCGCATAGGAAGAGCCCCTAATGCTGCAATCCAGGCTGATCAGTGCCCAACACCTTGCTATAAAAGACCCGACTGTGCATCGTGTTTAGAAGAAAAGGGACGTTGTGTTTGGTGTGAGACTACTCAACAATGCTTTAGTTTCTCTGTATATACTAGCGAATATCAGTTTGGTCTGTGTCGGGAGTGGTTGGACCAAGCGTTCCCCTTAGTGACCACGCAAGAAAATGGTTTACTTCCCGCGCCTAAGCCTCAAGAACAATGCAAATCGTGCTCTCTACATACAAATTGTTCTACTTGTTTAAGCTCTCTTAGCTGTGGCTGGTGTTATAACTCATCTAACCCTATTACAGGTATGTGCAAAATAATCGATAGGTTACGATGTTTTTTTTTTTATAATCGTCAGCCTAATCACCGATGCTAGAGAGTAGACCAAGATTGTAATTGTAATTTTTTCAGGAATGTGTGTTCAGGGAGACTTTAACAATCCACGGATTAACTGTTCCAAAGCTTTAGACATTCCAAATGCTCGTTGGGCATACGCTCATTGTCCTGATGTAGACGAATGTGGTCTTGGTCTCCACGACTGTCATCCTCAGGCTATTTGTACAAACACAGACGGCTCCTTTAGCTGCCAGTGTAAACGTGGTTACATTGGGGACGGTCGCACTTCATGTGTTCGTACTTGTTATAATGTTTGTGTACATGGTGCTTGCCAAGGCGAACCCGATTATGCTTGTAAATGTGATCTCGGATGGACAGGCACAGACTGTTCTATTAACTGTGGCTGTAACAACCATTCTAATTGCCCGGACGGTGTTGGCACGTGCGATGAATGTATGGATTGGAGTATGGGAGAGTACTGCGAATATTGCAAACCTGGAAGCTATGGCAATGCTACTACTGAACAAGGTAAGAATAGAATTTAAAATTATGGATATAGTGTTTGTTGGTAAAGAAAAAATTATTGATCAAACCTCTATTATAGTAGTAATAACATATCAGTCTGTTCTGCAATCCCAAATCTGCCTTACTCACTTTTTGGGACCGTGTCTGCTTGGAAAATTTCAGCAAAATAAATAATTTAAAAAGTGTTGTTTTTTGCACAATACGAGATTGAAATTTGGCCGCAACAAGGGCCAGGAGAGAGGGCGATTTTATTTTTGACGATTTTAAAAACCCAAATATGGCAGTTGATACTACTTGGGCTATACAAAGGTTTACAACCTCTGTTTATTAGTTGCCAGAAAGCTAAAATCTTTTTTTCTATTTCATTCTGCAGCTGTGTCTCATAATCGGTTACAGGAGTGGAGCTGCATATAATACTATACAGGGCGATTCAGAATTATGGTGCAAAATTTATTATTTATTAATTATCTACTAGATTTAGCAACTTTCAACAAGAGTAATTTTTTGTGTATTTTTGTATGAAGAAAAATATTTTATAGACAAAAATTGTAAAGATCAAAAGTATTCAGAAGAAAATACAAATCAAATATTAATTTCGAATGGATTTAAAGAATCACTCAACATAAATCACTTCCCAACTGCTTTTCCTAACATGATCTCGTACGGCTGCAGCACAACTATAATAGTGGTTTGGTGTAATAGTAAGTTTGCAAAAACTTCAGACGTTACATACCCTCAATGCATCCTACTTTAGTATGTAACAATAAAAAGAAACAAGTTGATTATTTATTGATGTGTAAATAAAATAGTGTATATACATTAATACATTATTTATTGTCTTAAGCATTATATTATTTCTCCAGGTTGCCGTAAATGCGACTGCAATGGTCATGGTATCGAAGATATGGGAGAGTGCGATATTGCAACGGGCGTTTGCTACTGCATGGAAAACACAGAAGGTGACCATTGCGAACGTTGTAAACAGAACTATTACGGAGATCCTCGCAATAATGGGCAGTGTTATTATCAATGTGAAGCAAGAGGAATGCTTATGGGTTCTCAGGGACAAGGAATCAGTTCCAGGCAAGCTTATAGTGCTCCATGGGGTGGCCCGCCCACCCGAGAGTGCTTGTGGATTATTGATCCTGTAGTGGATTCAGGATCCGTTATTATTCAACTGCAAGTAAATTCTAGTCAGTTAAATGTTACTTGCGGTGAAAATGCTGTGTATATATATGATGGGCTACCTGAATTAGTTGATATGGGAACTCAAAGTGCATTGTCTGCGGTGATTTGCAGTCAGGAGACTTTACCTACTGCCGTGGTTGAGTCACGTACAGGTAAGCAAACTTTTTAATTACCTATAAATAAATTCATAAAATCAGACTGGTTCAACTAATTAATGAAAGTCGAATTGCTTGTAATAAAATAATTTTTTCCAAGGTCATTTAACGGTGCATTATAAGCAAGGACGAGCAGGTGAAGGTTTCAGTGCAGTATACAAAATTTTACATTGCGACAACTGTACATCACCACGGCAATGTCGACATGGTCAGTGTTTGTGTGAAGATGATTTTGTGGGTCCTAATTGTGACATTCCAATCTGCCCCGACAATTGTAATGCCGATCTGAATCAAGGAACCTGTGATCATGCTTATGGAAGATGTTTGTGTACAACTGGCTGGGGTGGTTCTTCGTGCAATAATCAGTTAGTATACTGAAAACATTATTTTTTCTATTTATTGACGTATTACACATAGCACAGTAATTATAAAAAATTCTATTTGTTACAATAAATATCTTTAATATTATTCGGTAAACTTCGACCATGCTGTTCAAGAAATTCAACTAACTGGCAAATGCGTTTCCAATCACATTCTTCTAAAAACATTGACATCATTTTAAATCTTGGTATTCGGATCATATTTTCTAAAGCTGAATACAGCCTATCAAGTTCTCCTGGTACCATGAAGTGTCTATAGAGGCAATTAATAATGATGCTCAGCATTGTATCGTCCAGTTTGTATCCAATTACTGAAAATTAATTGTTGATAAGTTAATTTTAATGAATTACTGATGGTAGCACAATAACATTTCGACTTTTGATTTATCTAAAGAATATTCTTAAGTGGAAGGTGATCTAAAATAAACACAAACTAAAAGTAGACAAATAAATAAAGTAGTATTTGAAAAATGTCAGGATTGGCAAAACCTGGAGCATCCAAGCATATGCATGGTGTCCTACACATCATTACCAGGCCAAATAACTTTTATTTTTGAAAATAGCCCAATTAAATTTTATACAGGGTATAAATAAAGTAATTAATTATGCAGGATGTCTATTTAGTGCAGGATTCTTCTATAGCGGCTTTAATGTCGGTTTTAGAGAACAACGTTTTAAACAAAAATTGTTTGATTTCATTAGCTGCATAACTTGAAAGTTATTGTCAACTCTACGGGACATTCTGTTTTTGCCGGGCAGCATAACATAATTTTTTTGATGAAACACGCTGTATATTTTTACGTGTTCTTATCCTCATTCTATTAACCTATTTATATATTTATATCCACAGATTTCTATATATAGTTTTACTAGGTACACAACTCCAGCTTTTGACCAATCAAATAATGAAGTTGCACGGCCATTTTGTAGGAGGTCAAAATTTAAATTAAAATGTGGCTATCCATGTGTTTAAATGTTCTTCGTTTGACAAGGGAAGTCTCTGTTAACTAGTAACAGAAAGAGACTGCAATTATTAACAGTGGTAGTAGTAGCATAAATATTGTATCATTGTGTAATAATCGCATACTTAACCTATCTTTGACACTTACTTAAAAAACTGCAAACCGTCTTCTTTTTGCAGGCATTTTTTACAAGCCACTGCGAAGATTAGGTTTTACAACTAAAAAATTAAATTTAATTGATTATATTTATGTTAAAATGTAAAACTGACTTTGACGTTTTACAAAATGGCGTCTGGCTTCAGTTTTTGTAAAGTGGTCATGTATATGGTATATTTTGGTACAGACAAAACCTTCCTCTATTTTTGGAATATATAAAATTCAGTCAGGTTATTGTAAAAAATCAAGGAGATAATTGTTTTGGTTTGGTAATAACATCTGGGACACCCTATATTGTCAAACATAGCTACAAATAGGGAAAAAAAATTTATTTATGGGAGCAAGTTTGAGTTCCATAAGGTGGGTTTAAACACCTTACTTATTTTTTTCTTTTTTATCTAAATTGAGGGTAAATATAAAAAAAAATAATACCGTAGTGTATTCTTTGGAAATCCATTTTTTTAAGAACTTCTGCATGTTGCTTATAACTAATGTCTTTTCTGATAGAATTCCAAGTTTCTATGAACGTATAAGGTGATTGCAGCTCCTCTGCTGTCAAAACTACAAGTTGTTGCTCATCATTGTAAGGTTCCCCTCCTGCTGCTTTGGCATTAGTTTCTTCAATCTAAAAAAAAAGTGGCTGTAGTGATTTAATAAAGAAATCTATATCCTTATTCCTAAATTGTCACCTCTGTATATGCTTGTGAAATGTTTTGCCCACGAATATTATTCCATGTATGCTTATGACTTTGTTCTATTGTTTCTTCATCATCATTAAATTTAAAATTTTCCAGCTGAAAACTTTCCAGATCGTCTTTAATTTTTATCGATGTTGAACGTTTAGTCTTTTTCTTTTCTTTGTAATTTTGGACACAAATATTTTCTATCGTTTCATTGTAATTGTATTCTTTCTGGTACTCATCATCAGATGCTACATCAATTGTTGTCATATGCAAAAGCATAGGTCTAGATAGAATTTTTTGTTTCACTCTTCTAATAATTTCAGGGTCGCTGCTGTACACAACATGAAAATAAGGTGGTGGCATCGTGCTAGTGCCTGGAATGGCAATAACTTCGTAATTTTTATTTTTTACTACATTTTCTTTATTTTTTGGTTTTTCTGTGTCGCTCTTTAAAATTAATTTAATTGGTTTTGCAATTTTAGACTGCACAGTTGATTTTGTTTTAATTAAATTGGTAGAGCTGTGTTGACTTTCTGTTCCTTCATACACTTTGTTCTTTTTTTCCACTATTTCAGTGATTTTGTTAGTCTTTAAAATTGATTTTAATGGTTTTCTGTGCGAGCAATTTACAGAATCAATATTTTTAGTTGTTGATGAGTTAAGCAATTCGATGTCGTCCTTGATAATTGTTTCTTGTTTATTTTGATTTGCAGTTTCATTTTGATTTGTAATATTTTTTAAAACTGGTTTCGTGTTTGACTCTTTTTTAGGTTCTACATCTTCAATCATAAGTCGTTTGTTAATATTAGTTTTTCCGCTTACTTTTCGTATATTATTCGCCAACTGTTGCGCTATTGTATTGTTAGGATCTATTTCTATTGCATTTTCAACATTTTTTAATGCTTCGTCATACTGTTCCAATGCTTCATAATTTTGTGCCATACGTAAATAAGCTTTAAAGTTGCTTGGTTCAAGTTTTAATGCTGCTTTACAATCGTCAACTGCCTTTTTGTATTTTTTAAGTTTATTGTATATTAGGGCTCGGTTTGTATAAACAGCAGCTAGCGGTTTACATTCTAAGCTGTTAGTGTAATGCTGCAAGGCAGTTTGAAACTCACCTGCTTTAAAACACTCATTTCCTCGTTCTTTCTCACGATTTGCTTCAAAAAGAGCCTCTGCGTCTGTAGCAAAGTTGTTAAACCTCACCATTTTAGTTTTTTTCGAATTGGCTTTGTGTTCTTCTAAAGCTCCTTTTTTTAATTTTTCATCTTCGAGGTCCATTTTAAAAATTTCTGTATCGGGGTCGTATTTATCCCAAGACTCATAATCGGTCGAGGCAATTCGTTTGGGATTCGCTTTAGCTTGTGGGTTTGCGCATCCATCTTTGGTTTTACGAATATCAGAATCTGCAAGGTGTTCATCCGATTTTATTTTCCTTTCTTCTAATTCGTGGTCTTTTT
The DNA here is from genome assembly GCA_958336395.1 of Ctenicera cuprea. Classification (NCBI taxonomy): domain Eukaryota; kingdom Metazoa; phylum Arthropoda; class Insecta; order Coleoptera; family Elateridae; genus Ctenicera; species Ctenicera cuprea. Next base: position 14,216,660 of record OY284487.1, on the reverse strand, counting down.
TGTTTACATCTTTTACCCAACCTGCCAAATCTTTCGACAAATAATCCCATTCGTCCTTGTTAATTTCAGTTTTTTTCAAAACTGGACAAACATTTCGCAAAAGTTTGCTGTTTGGTTTTATTTCCGCTAGTCTTTTTTCTGTTGTGTTAATCAAATCTGGGAAATAACCCTCCTCGCCCGATTTCAGGATATACAAGATTTTTTCTAGTTCTCTACCATTTTCGCATTTTTCTATGTACTCAAATTCGAGGTGTTGTACAGGTATATCATATTTTGACAAAAGGGTCGGCTTCTCTGGTTTATATGGTTCTTCAGCTTCCCCAATTTTTACTAATTCTTCAACTTGAACCATATTTGCAATACTTTTGACACATGAGGTTTAAAAGTATGATATTAATATTTATTGTTACCAACAAAAGGTTAGTGGCAGTTGATAAACAAAATGATGTAACTATGGTAACGAATTATTGATTTCACAACTGAAATTATTGAAATTTTCTAGAAGTTTCTTATTAAAGTGAAGCGGGATAAAATGTACAGGGTGTTCACATTAAAAGTTCTTTTTTTTTGTTGCTCATATTTTCTTTCATTTAAAAAAATAAAAAAGCAAAATTCTTAGAAATCAGTTTCTAACTACAGTTCTTTCCGTTCACCTTTTTAGAGAATAATTGAACCATAGCATGACACAGCATCCCCCTTGTAGGTGAGTATATACATGTGCTTGCAAAGCAGTTACACAAAACCCTTCGCTAGGCGCCGCTACTAAAGATATAGCAAACTTCATTTGAATAGCTAGCCGGCTGACTCTAGGGCTGTGCAAAAGAATCATTTATTAATCGATTTATTGGTTGATTATTATCTAAAAAATATTGATTATTTGATAAACCAATTGTTTGATTGATCGAGTCGATAGTTTAATTGATACCATCAATTATTTTTTACAATTGATTAAAAATATTTAAGGTGTTTGAAACATTATTCTGTTGTAAAATATTATTTATTAAAGTGCAAACATTACAAAATTTGAATATTGCAATATGTTTATTTTTAAAATAAAACATTCTGTAGAGAAATAAATAAAAAAATCTTAATTTCTACTTCTTAGGTTAACTGGCAAACAATTGATCTTCACAGAACTTTTCAACACAGTCCATCTAGCAGATAATTTAGAGCATTTACGCAAAACGCTCCCACGTTTTGGACATACATTAGCAGCCGACCGCAGAGGATCGTTGTGGATGTTTGGTGGCTACTCATTGTCACATGGTCCATTGAATGATATTCGACTGTTTGATACCCGTAACAGTACATGGACACAGGTAACAGTCGACTCTACTCCTGATGCCAAAATGCCTCAAGGTCGTTATTTCCATTCTGCTGATGTGATACATTCCCGTCAAGCTATATTTGTATATGGTGGCCTTACAAAAGGGGCTAAGTCATCACCAAACAGAACTTTAGATGATTTCTGGCAGTTTGACATTCAAAATCAGCGATGGAGCGAGATAGAAAAAGATATTAAATGGCCACCTCCGGTATCTGGGCATACAATAACGTCGTACCGTAATGCATCGGTTGAAAGCTTGGTTTTAATTGGTGGGGTGTCGGCACAGCAAGGATTTTTGAGTGACGTATGGGAATACAGACTGGATAAAGAGCAGTGGTACTCGTGGCCTACTAAAGGTGTTGGACCTGCTGGAATATTTGCTCATAGTACAGTTTTTCATGGTCCAACGAACAGTTTTTATATTTTTGGTGGTTACGAGTATAGTAAACAGCAATCTCATTTATCAAATAAATTGTATAGGTTAAGTTATGATACTCGCACATGGGTGAATATGAATGCATTTGCTCCACCATTCAGTTTGGTAAGTTGGAAGAAAAACCAACATGCCTTATTTTATTAAATTATTTTTTTAGCCTCAAAAAAGATATTTTCATTCAGCAGTGACGACCGACAGTCATATGTTTCTTGTAGGTGGTCAGATTTGGCCTTGGAATGTTACCAATACTTTTTATGCCTATTCGTACAATTGCAACCAGTGGATAAATCTCATTGCTGAAGGTAGTCGGCCGTTTTGTATAAAAAAAATTACCGTATTGGATTAATTTTTTTCTTTTAAGGTGTGGAGACGGTAGGACCATTACCAGATCACACTTATGCACCAGCCATGACCATAGAGCCTGATGGTGACACAGCGTACATTGTTGGAGGTTGGGGTAGTGACACACATTGTTCTGTTATGCGTATTGAGTTACCTGTTGAGTTTTGTTCGCTTTGGAGTACACGACATTACTGTCTTCAAACTCCTGGCTGTGGACATTGTTCGTTAAGTAACGGAAGTGAAAAGTACCTGGATAGTTGTTACAATAATGCCAAAGTACAGTGTCCTCTACCTGTTTCGGATGTTGGTTAGTATTGCTGATTAACTTAAGTGATGTGTATATATGACACAGGGTGAGTAATTAAATTTAAGTGTCACCTCACTATTATTTCCCATACTATTGAGAATATCAAATTTTTTTCTAAATAAAAGTTGTTGATAATTAACTGCTGCATAACCTAAAATTATTACCAATTATACTGGGTGTTTGGCTATGCCTGTCAGCACATTACTTTGTTATTTTAAATGGAACACCCTGTATATAATTGCATTATTAGATCTGCATGTAATTCTTGATATAGAAGTGTTAAAAGTACTATGATCTTGAAATTAGCGGTGTTTGAGTTATTTGACTTTTTTAGAAATGCAGACTGCAGTGTGTCTCAAAGTGGAGTACGCAAAAGAATTCTGGTGTATGTCTTTCGAAAATTGTTTGAAGCTTGCGAGATGAAGTAAAGTTGATACAATGGATATTTTTATGTCAGTATAGTAAAATTTACTCCATACAAATTGGGAAAATACAGCAAATAGGAATTTTCTGGATTACTGACCATAATACATAGGGGGTACACCAGGGCGGGGATAATAATTAAAGCGTGATTGGACTTTTCCATCTTCTTGAGGCTGTAACTACATAACAAAGCGTTGCCTTACCTGTATTAATACAAGCTTTTCTTCATGTTTTTTGAGCTGTCCTCAAATATTATGCAGCAGTTAATTATCAACAATTTTTATCAAGAAAGAAGTTTGATATTCTCAATAGTTTAGGAAAAAATAGTGGGGCTACACTTAAATGACTTGCCCTATATTAGAGTTGGTTATTTATTTACATAATATGGTGCTGTATGTTGTAGGTGTAGAGGTGCAAGATAGCAGAGGAAAGGTCTGTGACACTCCCATAATAACAGGCGATTGCAAATCTCTAGAGGATTGTACCAACTGCGTGCAAGTATCAGGATGTCAATGGTGCAACAATATGTGCATTGCAAATAAAAGCTGCAGTGGTGATTCAGCTGGCTCACTTTCTCAGTGTCCTTATAACACTTGTCTCGCCACTGATTGCATACAATGTCATCAATTGTTTGGTTGTGATTGGAGCTATTCAAAACGACAGTGCATCCCATGTAAGTAAATTTGTTTAAAAGCAATCAGTATATTTTCAATAATTATTATTTCAGTGGAAAGAGAACAAGAAGCAAATGCTATTAATACCTGCCCGGCGTCTTGTACACATTATACCACCTGCAGCACCTGTTTGGAAGTAGCAGATTGTCGCTGGTCAACCCAACTAGATGAATGCATTTCAGCCTCTTACCAATCAATGTATTGTGCTGGAGGGGTTTGTGGTCTTGTTCTTCAAGCAGATAACAGACAATATTGCCCTGAACCATGCAGCTCCTTTACACAGTGTGCAAGTTGCTTAAGGCATGCTTATTGTGGTTGGTGTGCTGCTCCGGGTATTACAGGTGCTGGAATTTGTACGGAAGGTTCTAATGAAAGACCAATGTTGGGTACTTGTGCAGATGTTTATACAGAACACACTCCATTACTGGTAATGATTTTTTTTTGTAAAATCTTTTAGGAATTTATAAGTAAGTTAATGATTGAAGTTTAGGCTAATGTTCTGAATATGGTAAATTCAGACTCCTGTACAAGGTGTTTCATATATGGCCAAAGATTTCCTTTATTTTTGAAACCATGCATTTTTTTTAAATGGTAGGAAAATGAGCATAAAATTACTATAATAAAAATTCAACATTCTGCACTATGATCAGGGCGTTATTCAAATTGCATCACATTGCAAATACCGGGTGTTAATTAGTGATGTTATAATCGAATGATTGCCATTTGAATGCATTTAATAATCGAATAAATCACTCGGATGTTTCTATGCAGTAAACAGTAGTAAAAACGCTCTGTATTTGATTCTTCAATGCTCCTATGAAGGAATTCTTGTTCTCCTCAGGCCGCTTGGCAAAAAAGCAAAATTGTGAATTGTTTGTTTCCTTTGCGTCCTTATCCTTACATTAATAATAGTTCTAAGGTAAAAAAACAAAATAAAAAAAAACGTCATTTTACATTTTTACACAACAAAATTGGGTTTTTTGAAAGGTAATATTTCAGAAACTATTAGGGCTAGAACATTCTTTCTTTTTCAGTGTTATGAACATGGTGTTATTCGACTTTTTTTTTTCCCCAAAAAATTTGAAATTTTCGAATTATCTTTAAACTTTAAATTCAACTATGTAAAAATTTTATAAAGTATGGGGTAGTTAAAAATCACATTAGTTCCGGCAAACGCGTTCTTGATATTAAAAAGTACCTATTGCTTTTTTTCTTTATTTTTAAATGAAAAAACTAGTATTTAATTTTATTTCCAGTGGCCTTGTCACTTCAATTTAACTCTCAAAACAAAACCTAGCGAAACCGTTTTTCACTTTTTTATCATATTGTTTAATGTTAACTCTTGTTGCTGGTAAGCAACAGAAAATTAGTAATTCATTGAAACATTTGTTACTATTGTTACTTCTTGTTTATATTTTTATTAAATAAAATGGATTTAATTATTTTCATAAAGGTCGATATGTTTAAAGTGACCAAACGTCCCGTTTTTAACGGGACAGTCCCATTTTAAAGGTTTGCGTTCTGGTGTCTCCGAAAAGGTTTTTGGGACGGCTATTTGTCCCGTTTTCAAATTTGGGATAACGTTTTTAATAAAATTTGAGTAATAATTAGCAAAATAAAAGTTTGAAGAATTTTTTTTATTAAATTTCTAATATTTTATTTTGAAGAAATATGCCGCTCTCGATGGACTCCAAACTGCTTATTTTCTATTTATTCCTGCTTCGTCATTTGTGCCCATTCTATTGTATGCGTATACGTCGGGGAATCCCAACGACCGTAAATGCGAGGGTTTCGGGTCAATCCCCCAATTATTTCGGCTAGCATCGTGTCCTTAATTTTGCTGTATGTCTACCTTGAGTATTATTTTTGTTCCATTTTCTTGATTATTAAAATTTAAAAAATTTTACGTTGAATATATCATTTTTTTATTTATACCACCTCCGCACAATCAATATTTTTCTGTGCGTCCCGTTTTGTTTCTCTACATAAATGGTTACTTTAGATATGTTGCTTAGGAACCCTATATCAGAAATATTGATCTGGTAATGATGTCTGGAACACCCTGTACATTCTTTGTCAGACAATTAGAAATAATATTTAATTCATAATAACTAATATAATCCAAAATACTTATGTTTAAATTCAAGGAAACCGAAGAAGAATTGGATGCAAACATAACTTATACTTGGCACTACGTAAAGTGTCCCCCAGAAGACGAATGTGCAAATGGTCATCACAGTTGTGAAGCCGAGTCGGAACGTTGTGTTGACCTCGAGGAAGGTTTTGAATGTGTGTGCGGTCCTGGATACAAGGCTGGCACAACTGGTTGCGAACCTGTTTGTCTGCAAGGTATGTCATACATTTTTAAGTAATATTTGTGTGTTTGTTGTAGCATCTTTTGTGGCATTTCATTGTTTTAACATGTTGCTTTCGTTATTTGTCTAGGGTGTGTGCGTGGACAGTGCGTGCAGCCTAACAAATGTCAGTGTGAGTTTGGTTACGTTGGTGCTAACTGCAGCATCCAGTGTCAATGTAATAGTCATTCTGATTGTGAAGGACCTGATAAATTGGATAAATGTATACATTGTTATAATAATACGATGGTAAGTTACGTACCATTGTACGTTGGTTGCTCTTTTTATACCTGATTATGAAAATGCAATTTTAGTTTTTGTAATGGATTTCTGACAGTGATTAACAATTTGCTGTTGTTTACAGGGCGCTCAATGTGAAAAATGTCAGCCTCTTTTTGTTGGTGATCCCACTAATGGTGGGCAGTGCGTACCATGCATAGAATATTGTCATGGGCACACTGCCGTGTGTATAGATAACAGTACTGATCCGATTCCCCCTGACGATATGGATTTAGAGGATATTGCAAGATATCTCAAGGAAGGACCTAAAGGTTCTGCGCATTGCTTACGCTGCGCCAATCGTACCACCGGTGAAAAGTGTGAAGAATGCATTGTTGGTAAGTTATTAATTTTAAAACGGCAAAAAATAAAATCTAACTTGAAATGGACGCATTTATAGGTAATTTCCGTGGTTCGGAAGATCATCATGATCCATGTCGACCATGTGATTGTCACGGGCATGGTGATACATGCGACCCAGTTACTGGTGAAAAATGTAATTGTAAAAATAACACCGAAAGTGATGCTTGTCCTTCTGGGGCTTCTGGTAAAAATTCGGCCCAACCATGCTGGATGTTACAATGTTCCAAGTGTAAAGAAGGATACTTTGGAACTCCAAAAGCAGGTCATCAATGCTATAAGCAAATATCTGTTGACTCTAAAATGTGTTTTGATGCTAAACCAATTGGTGAGTTGAATTTAGTATTAGAAGTGCAGTTTTTTCAATAAACCGTTATTTTTAGACGAATGCAAAATGAAACCTAAACCGTTGCACCCAGGTGAAATGGTTTTCTTCGTTATACAACCACGTTTCATGAATGTGGACATACGAATAATGATAGACGTAACTCAGGGAAAACTGAACGTGTTCATGAGCACTCATGATGACACATATGTTGTGTATCCGAATGTTAGTACTGGCTTGCACGAAATTGACTTGGATCCACAATATGGAATATGGGAAAATGGTTCTCAAAAAACAAGCGATGTATCACTTGACAGAGATGCAATTGGTTTAAGGACATACATCACGGTACAGCAACCAAAAACTATTCTTGCTCTCAAGGGACTTAAAGATAGGCTTGTTATCACATTACCAGAGGTACTATATTATAATTTTAATGTTTTGTGTTGATAAAATTAAAGTTACTATGAAAACTAATTTTAGGAGTACCATTCGCTAGAAAATACGAAATTTTATGTGGTTCTACAAGCAGTAGATAGTCCAGATTTAGATAAAAAAGTGGCGTATGGTATAGTTTTCTTCAGACAGGACCAATTGCATATCGACCTTTTCGTGTTTTTCTCCGTTTTCTTCTCATGTTTCTTTTTATTCCTTGCTGCTTGTGTTGTGGCTTGGAAAGCTAAACAGGCAGCTGATGTGCGTCGGGCACGACGAAGACACGTTGTGGAAATGCTACACATGGCTAAACGACCATTTGCTAGTGTCACTTTAAATTTAACTGCAAAGCCAAAACCTCGTAAAGCCACACATTACGATCTTAGACCTGTTGCAGTTGAACCCACCGGTAATAAAATTGTGAAATCAAAAGAAAATTGAATTCTGTTCTAATTAAAATGTTTTACAGATGATGGGTTAGCAGCAGTAGCAACCGTTTTTGTGAGTATGCCAGGTGGTCATACTCCTCCGGTTAAATTAGCGCTAGCATCTTCTCTCATTTTGCTAGCAAGACAATTTCCTACAGGGGGTCGAGCGTTCTTAAGAAGACGATCTACCCATGCAGCCCCTCCGACTTAAATACTCGTCTCTCATACTCAATAAGTGTACCTATATGTTTTATATGTTATATTCTTAGGTATATGTTTTATTTATAAATAAACTATTTTTTAAAAATAAGACTTTTTGTTATGCTTAAATTTAGCACTACGTCTTTTGTGTCAGGAAAAAAAAAGAAAAGTTGAAAAAAGTACTTTATCAATCTACTGAAAGAAATCTTGAAAATCAAGGCCGCCAAATGGTCCTCCTTTAGTTTTTGGGAGTTCCCCAAGAGTCCCCTAAAATTAATGAAAGCCCTCGGAAGGTTCCTCAAAATATAGTCTTTAAAAATAAAAATTGCCGAAAATCAACTTCTTCTTACATACCCTACTCAGGGTGTTGGCTACCTCTCTCCTATGTCTGTGTTTGGTGCGCGGCAATAGATAATTTGCACAGACAGACATAGGGGACCTACAGTTTAACGTGGGCTCCGAACCACAGGAAGTGCATGCACTTCTTCTCCAGAGAGGTTTTCCTGGGGAAAAATCCACCTCGCTGGTTTCCCGTTGCCTTGCGAGGGAGAACGACCGGGCCGGGGCTCGAATCCGGATCCGCTGCATTGGTGGCCCGCGCGCTTACCACTGAGCTACGGCAGCTCCGAAAATCAACAATAGCAACTTAATATATCTTACTTGTTTCATTTGAATCAGTATCGTCAACTGATTCATTCACTGTTTCAGTAATTTTTAATAAACTTGGAATACTTGGATGCACTGCTGGTTGCAGCAAATTCACATCTCTACGGGTCACACAACAGAGCCTGATGACACAGTTCCAGCCTGAGCGGTGGCACAGTATATCTATATAGCTTAAGGGAACAGTAGTCTCACTCCTCCTAATGTTAGTGATGGCAAGTTGTAACTGCGCAAGGCCTCACAACATAAACATAATGCTATCCTTGTTTGTAAAGTCCGTATAGTTTCGAAAGCAGAAGTTGTGGGCACAGGTCGATCACGAACGGCCCGTGCGCATCTCTAATACAAGGTCAGGTCAATGACCGGCCAATAATACACACCCCCGTAACTACCTGCAGGTATGTGGAATAATGCACCCATGTAATCGCTACTGCCAACGGTTACTACTTGCCTTAATTTGCAGTACGTGTACTGAACCCGTTGCTCAATTGTTTCGCGGTTTATCTTTCGCATAGATATCTTTTATCTTTAGGTATTGTGTTGTATATAAATACCGAGATAAATACTTAAAATGCTTAAAATGGAGAATAACGCCGAAGAGTGTGGGTGTGTTTTAGAAGACCTGTTGAATAAACAACCATTTAGAAGCCGAAGTTTTGCACAAAAGCAAGAAATTATTTCATTAGAAAAGCCGACGCCCGATTTATCTACGTGTATCGGTTTAAGCGTTATAAAAGATCGGCAAAGAGCGTACGCCCGTCATTTTCAAAATACTTGGTATTCGACTATTTCATGGTTGTGCGGTTGTAAAAGAACAGCAAAATTATACTGCTGGCCGTGTATTTTATTCTCCAAAGAAACTAATGTTTGGACTAAGAATGGTGTAGGTGATATGAACAATTTTAGAAATTTACAAAAACGTCATGAATCGTCTTCGGCACATGTAGCAGCTTCTGTAGAAATATTAAAATTTGGCCACACTAGAATAGAATTTAGTTTAAGCAAGACTTTCAAAGAAAGAGAAACTGTAGACAAGTTCAATGAAACTGTAAAAAGAAACAGACATGTTGTGAGCCGTCTAATAGATGCTGTTTGCTACCTTGCTCTCCAAGAACTTTCCTTCAGGGGTCTTAAGGAAAATGCCGATTCTGATAATAGGGGAAACTATATCGAACTGTTACAGTTGTTGGCTTCCACAGATGATAGATTGGATTATCATCTACAAACGCCAACTGTTTTTTCGGCAACATCGAATGATATACAGAATGATTTAATTGAATCTGTTGCTTTATTAATGACAAACGAAATTAAAAAAGAGGTACAAAAAGCTCCCTTTGTTGCGATTATTATGGATGAAAGTGGAACTACTGATATAACTCATAAATATCAGTTCTCAACAGTACTTCGTTACATTTCTTCGGATGGGGATGTGCATGAGAGATTTTTGAGTTTCTCAAATCTTAGTAGTGATCGTACAGCTGCACAGTTAGCCAAGCATGTATTTGATTACATGGATGAATTTCAATGTAGTAAAAAATTAGTTGCCCAGACATATGACGGTGCTGCAGTGATGGCAGGAGAACATAATGAACTACAAAAACTTGTTAAAGACAAGTATAACCAAGCAATTTTTGTGCATTGTTATGCGCACAAATTAAATTTGGTTATAAAACAATCAGTAAATTCTATTCGAGAATGCAAAATATTTTTTGAAATAATATCTAGTTGTGCTAGCTTTTTTTCAAAATCGTCTAAAAGAACAAATGCTCTTGATGAAGTAATCAAAAAGCGTTTTCCGACTGTAGCACCCACTACATGGAAATACAATAGCAGTTTTGTTGAAGTAGTTTTTGCTGTTAAAAATGATCTTCTAGAACTGTTTAAGTCAATGATGGACAATGCTGACGAGTGGGATGGTGAAACACGTGCTTGTGCAAGAGCATTTTATCATACTCTTCAAGACTTTGATTTTAATTTTTTACTTAAAATATTTTCATCCATACTCCCAAAATCCGATGAACTTTTTGATATACTTCAAAAAAGAATGTCTGATATAAATTATTGTGTGTCAAAAATAGAAGAATTTAAAACACATTTAAATGAATTGCAAAATAATTTTGAAATGATTTGGGTTAAAGTGGATTCGGGATTATCTAAAGATATAAAACAAGAAAGCAGTGGTGAATTGCAAAATAATTTAGAAATGATGTGGGTTGAAATAAACTCTGAATTATCTGAAGACATAAAACAAGAAAGCAGTGGCGTATTGTCAAAAAGGCAACGTATTGACAATATTGCTGACGATAAAAAGGCTTCGTGTCGTAGACTTTATTACGAAATTATTTACACAATTACGCGCCTCATAAGTGATAGATTTTCTCATATAGATAAATTAGAATTTGTATCTCTATTAGACTGTGCCAAATATAAAGTTTATGCAAGCCATTTTCCAGAAAAAGCGTTTGAGTCGTTAATGACGACGTATGGGCACTGTTTTGAATTTCCTAAACTGAAAGCTGAGTTGTCAGTATTATATACATCACCAGAATTTTGCAGTTTACCAGTATTTGAACTACATAATCATTTACATATTAGTAAAATATCTGAAGCCATGCCAGAAGTATCAAAATTGGCAGCTTTAATACTAACCATTCCTGCAACCAGTGCATCAGTAGAAGCAACCTTTTCAGGTCTTAAAAAGATAAAAACGTATCTTAGAAGCACCCAGTCTCAAGACAGATTATCCGGGTTATCCTTAATTTCAATAGAAAAACAACTTTTGAAACAAATGAAGAGAACGCCAACGTTCCACGATGCGGTGATAGACATATTTTCTAAAAAAAATCGACATATAGAGCTCATGTTTAAAATAGATTGACTTGTAAATCATGGTTAATTTAAGTTTTAGCTTTTAATAAACTGTACACACATTTAATTTTTTCTTTTTGCGATTACACTTTTCCGAAAAAGTCACGCCATACCACTGGAGGCTTCAACTATCTTAAACCACCACTGTAATTAAAAGGATATTTACATTCGAAGAGTTTGCCAATTTTCAAATTTTCTTTTGAGTTTACTCTAAAGTTAAACTCTTAAAAAGAGCATTAATTTTGTCAGAAATGTAACACGGTAGATTAATGTCGCTCTGTATATAAATTTAGAAAAAATGTTAACTTCGTGCAATAAATACTATTTTATTATTTTTATTATTATTAACCAAGTTCAATGTCCCAGTTTGTACCAAATGCACTGCATAACAGGACTGCCAAAATCGTAGCCTGACTTGCTAAAATTGCTTATTTGCAGTCGTGTACAAAATGAATTGAAATCTTACTAATACAATTTTAGTGGTTCCAAACATTCTTGTAGTTTGTAACACTGTGTAATATTGTGTCCCCCTTGCGCTAGTCCAGGCGCGGTTCGACGTGGAGCGCTATAGGGGCTGTAGACCCCCCCCCCCCTTAATGCTTCATAAAAAATAATTTTATTAAGAAACAATTAAAAATTGACCAATTTTGAATATTTTTCTTTTAAGTAACTACCTGTTTCTGTACCGTTACCACAAATTTAAAAACATTATTTGTCGATATTACAGTATTTCTAAATTTTATTAGCATTTTAGCAGTTTCTCAACTGTGTTGTGTCTTGTGTGGTCAAGTGTTATTACCTTCCTACACTTTCAGTATGTCTTTCCGTCTGTGGATGGATTAGTGTATGCAGTTCTCAACTACTGAACGGTCTAGCCGATTTCAATACACTCTGCAATACAATGGTACGTTGCAAATTCATCGACAGTATAAACTTTTTAAAAAATCAAAAATCGGAAACCAGATTAGACACCCTTTTTTTAATCGCATTTTTTACAGAAACTGAGAACTGAAATTCTTAACGGGATCTGAAAAAAGACTACGGAAATGAATTCACAAATCGGGATCAAATTTCATATGTTAGTAGCTGTAGGGAGACAAAATGTTACTATGTAAAAGAATTTTGGAACAAATGAAAACTGCGAAGTAAAAATTATGTTCAAAATTTTAGTTACTTTCAAAAAAATATTGCTTAAATTGCACTTTTTGTGACGCTATCTATGAATATTTGAAAACCAAAAATTTGTCCCCACCAAATTTTCTCCGAATAATTTGTCCTTCTGTTTTTGGTTTTCCCTAATCCCAAGGAAAGTGTCTCCAAAAAATCAAGTACTGGATTTTCTTTCTTATACGAAACTAAAACAAATTTTTTGATTTCTAAATACACCAAGCCATGCCCAGACTCATAGATGGCTACATACTCGTTGGCGCCTGTCATGGAGCAGGTGACTACAGAGTACACTAGCAGTATAGTATATGGTAATTATACCTTTGTGTTTGGATTGGAGATGATGCTTTGCACACTAGAGCTTGGCAGGTCAGTTGTATGCAAGCTAGTTACGACTAATAGGTTACTAGCCTACATGCCGCTCGCCGAGCTGATATAGCGGCAGCACTGGCGCGACCTTAAAGTCACTTTTCTGCGCAAAACGTTGGTACAAAATCACAAACACACTTTCGCAATATGATAAAACAATTTTCAAAGTATGGAACGTCCAGACAAAGTGATATTGCTCATTTTGTGTTCTCGTAATGGGAATATACTATGCAAAAAAGGCTAAGGATATGACGGTAGCTCAAACATTGCAAGAAAGTTTTTAGCATCCACTCCCCAGACAATTATTTCCAGAAAATTGTCCCTGGACAGCCTAGTATGGTATGGAGAAATGCGATTACGCCCCCCACATTAGAAATCAATGCGACCCCATTTTGAAGCTAGAAAAAATTAGATTTGCCTCAAAGTTTTCTATGATATTCCAGTTTCAAATTGAAAAATTCGAATTTCAAAAGAAACACTACGAAGAAACATGTTTGACTTCGGATTCCAGTTTTGGTGTTTTAAAAGCTCATTTTCCTCATGAATTTTTGTTACACCGACACATTCCAAAGCTCGGCGAAGTCCAGTCACGCATTCCAGAGTTATGTACCACACCCACCCACAGACTTTTTTAAAAACTACATTATTGGGTTCGTGGAGGTCCAAAACATTCGTCAAAATCCCGAATTCGAAAAATTACATGAAAGCTATTCAATTGTTTACAGAGTACAAACTATAGAATCGTAAATTTTGAAAAAATAAGAGTATGTAGTTTCAGACTATGTTTGTGTTGCTTTCGTACCAGCTACCAAATCAGCCAAAAAGTGTAAATATAAATTTGAATTAAAAAAAATGGTAGTAAACAACCCCATTGCATTTTCAATAGCGAGCGTAAAAAAAAAGGGTAAAGTGAGCTTTGCATGTCAGTTTTATTGATTCTCAGCATCCAAAGCCCACTTGACCTCTTTTTTTTAAACACATGCTACAACCTTAAATTGAGTTCTTATCATTTCATTTATTGTATACTAACATGTGAGTAAACGAAAGTGACATCAAGTTTGGCTTTGAAAATTGAAACATATGTCTGCGATTAATGCAATGTGAACAAACGAAAGCGAAATCACATTGTCATGTGCATTATTACTTCTAGAAGCGTCAAAGTCATGTCAAAGTTGAAGTTCTAACAGACATACGTTTCAATTTTCAAAGCCAAACTCGATGTCACTTTCGTTTGCTCAAGGTTACTTAACTGATGCTCAATATAAAAACTTTTATCTGCGCTTTAAATATTTATTTAAGTTAAGATTATATCCTCATTTAACTATTTTACAATAAATACAAATACTAAAAATAATTTTGTGAATTATCCTTACAAACATAACTTGCTATACTACAGGGAACTCTTCTTCTCTTCTTTTGTTAGATGGTAGTGAACCAAATGTAGTGTAGTCATGATCCTGCATTTCTTTTCTTTTGTACTGTTTTGGGCTAGTCTGAGAAGCAGTTCTTTTTGTTTCACTTAATAAAGCGAATTTTCCTTCATCAACAGCATGAGCAGTAGGCTGAACGGCCATCTTTGTACCATGTCTCTTTGCCAACAATCCAGAATGTTTACCAAATGTATGCATTGCTGAAATTAATCCGTCCTCTGACTGCGCAAATTTCCTATAATTACTAACCATTGTTCTGACAGCAGGAACAAAAAGTGACGGATTATTTATTATTCCATCTTGCATTTTGACTAATATTTCAGTAAATTCCAACGTTTCTTCCTGGCTTAGTTCTTCGTTAAGATCCACTGTAGCAGTAGTGCCATTGTCCGACACATTTTCCATTTCTAATCCTTCTAATTCATTAGTGGTTTCAGTGTCTGCTTTAATAGTGTTTTTTTCATTTAAGCATATTTGAAGGCAGTCCCACCAACTCGAAGCAAGAGAAGAACCCGTAGCTACAAAATAAATCAGTTCCTTTGTACAATTGCTTACTAAATTATAAGCACTGATTACTTCTTTTTCTAGCCACAAAAGAATGGCAGATGCATGTTGGCATACTTTTCCACACTGTCCCACATAACAAGAACAAAACCCAGCTATGATATCTACATCATATAGAACAATTTCATCGCCTTGACTATAAACTTGAAAACATCCAGGACTGTCATAACGAGTTGTTATATGATAAGATAAATTGTTTTTATCTTCGGGCAACATTTTCCTTAATATACATTTTGCATACCTTCCATTAACAAAGTCTGTCAATCTTTTTTCCATGTAATTTTCATATCTACTTAGGATAAAATCTACTATTTGCGGTAAATTAAATGCTATAATTTTATCAAATATGCACTGCTCTAGAATACGGAATACAATTTCCACATAACTAGTAGTATTGCTTTCATGTAACGGCAGCTGACAAATGTAGGACGCCCAATCATCCCTATCACTCCACATTTTTACAATGTATTGGATATAATTGTTATACTTTTGAGCAGTTGTTGATGAACAAAGCAACGTAAATTTTTCATCAGCTTCATTTTCAGTGACCGCATATAAAATGCTTTTAAATAAAAAGTACAGCTCCTGGCGATCATTTCTATCTATTTTATTAGCACTATCCAGAAGCCAGGACCATACAGCTTTAGACACCTGGAATTGTGAAAGTAGTAACCTACTTTCAGGAAACAAATTTTCCAGTGGTTTTCTTTCTTTCAGATCATTGTCTGTCATAAAAATTGCAGGAAATCCTTGACCATAGAAAGCAGAAGATGGAAAAATTTCTTGGAGGTATTTAGTAGCCTCTGTGAAAACTTCTACGTTTTCGGTATCTGTCACTATAATCCCCAAGGGCACTCCTCCTGCTTCTGTTGGAGTAGTAAAAAAGTAAATGCGATGATTTTTCCGCTTCGATCCCCCAGCAGCTACATCAACCAAAACTAATTCTTTAGATTGGGATAACTTTTCATGAGCTCTACTCATTATCGGCGTACAAATTACAATAAAATAGTGCTTGCCATCACTGGTTCGTTGAAATTTTGCATGCCCATTCTCTGTATTTTTATTGTATTGATCTAAAATTGAATCTAAACTTCCAAACACATCAATTTCAGCTGCTCCTCCATATTCTGCAGAAAATTTCTTATGAAATAGTTTGTGAGCAACAGAATTAGAAGGCACATAATAACTATCATCAGCCATTTTAAAATAGTGATCACCATGTTCAAGCAGCAGATCAATTTTTAAAAGGTGAAGAGCTGAAGAGGCAGAATGTCCACGTCGAAACAGAGCTAATAACTTGTCCTTACTCTCGTTAGATAAATCACGATGTTTCAAAGCAGCAGCAGCATAGATTGTGTGATTATGGGTCCCCTTGAAGTGCACTACACAGGGCCATTTTTCAGTTAGTTGGTCAACATTTTTACTTCGAGATTTTTTTACAAACCTAAAAAAATAATAAAATAAGGATTATTCGGTAATAAAATTGGTTTTTAAGATCATGCAATAAAAAGTAATCTCGGGGGGTGTCTCATTGGGTAAAATTGTGTACACCTATTGCCATGATTGCAAATTTATTGCTATGATTTCTGACTGTTTGCCTAGTTACATTTTTGGAAATGATTTAAACCATCGATTTAAATCATACCTACCCCAACCCTAGTGTTGGTTGATGACAGTCAAACATAAATTAATTCTGTTCAATGCATTTCTTTTCGGAACAATCTGCTCGCTGATCACACACGGTCGTTTTCGGAACTCACATGACATCACATTCTATTTAAATATTATTCTGTTAAATAATCGTTTTGCAGGGTACATACCCATTGTTCACGTGAGGTAAGTTTTCTGTATCGGCGAATATACCTGAATATTTTCGATGATCGCCGATTAACTTACGTTGATTGCCGTTGATTTTCGTTGGATTGCCGAATGACAGCCGCAATTCCGATAGTCATTTCCCACTTATTGACGCTATTGCCAAAAATTTGTACACGTATTACGGCCTGTAAGACACCCCTACATATACAATATTTAAATTTAATATAAAAAATCACGTATCACCGGATAAATTTAAATTGAAAGATATTCATGAATACATAAATCCCCACTTGGTCAGTTCATTATCTTCCTTCCTTGTTGCACTCAATAACTGTCTACGTTTCCAGTAAAATAGCGACAATCTGTAGAATGATTAATTAAGACGCAAATGGGTACAAATTAAAACTAATCCATAAATCAAAATCACAATTTTAAAAGGTTTAAACATTTTCAAATCTTCAGTGAACCACAAAATGATATAGTAAACGCAGTATTTCACCTATTTTATCATGAAAATTCAGTATTAATAAAAACAACGTATTTATAAGCACCTCTTTACTGTAATATACAGTTTTGCAGGGCAGTTCGTATTTTTAGATCGTTCAATGTCTTTAGCTATTTTATACGACAAATGTTGGCATCGTAAGTCTATTTTATAAATATTGACTCGGGATGATGCAGGATAGGTCCTTGCAATTCGCCAGGTAATGAAGGTTTTAGAACTTAAAGCCTTCAACCATTCCTAAAAATAATAAAGAGTCAAAAAAATTATCTTAGGAGTAATCATTTTATCACCTTTGCACTCTCTTCATCGACAATTTCCTTAACCCGAAAACATATCTCATCTGTCATCGGTTCAGCAGGTGGTTGATGATAATTATAATTTTCTGGTAGTACAACTAAAGTCTCCATTGGACACACACAATTACAAAAGCAATCATAGGACAATTTACAAGTACTGAGGTATAGTTAACTGCGAGTAGAAAATCGAATAAATTATAATATGCAGTAAAAATAAAAAGGTACATACCATACGTAGATAATGTACTCCATATATGGTCTTGCTTTCCACAAAATACTTACAATTGTGCTCAAAAATAAACTTTTCGACTAGTTGAATGTTAGGTTAGAAAATATGACTTTTGTAGCTGCTGTGAAGTTGTGCCGATCCACGCATTATAGCATACCAAATGTCTATTGACCGATTGGTTGTGAGACCGCGCTATTATTTGAATCGCGGTGTGTCATGCAAACTAATAATTATAATAAACTAGAGGTTGAGACGTAGAAGCTGAGTATTCACATTATTATAGTATTATTAGCAAAATTAAATTATCAGAAAATCATTCGATGCAATATTGATAGATAATTCTTTTATCCTCTCATAAAAACACAATTTATTTTTGTGTTCTATACATATATACTAAACGCGGCGCCCTTCCACTTTAATCAACTCTCTGACTTCGTGCGTGCCGCCTACCTTCCGGTCGTTGGTGGCTGTACGGCTGCCTCTCCGTCACGAAACCGCTTTCGCGGAGTGATGTAGCTCAGATCAAGCGGCGTGAGACGCGCCGACGTGTCTTACGTGTATTATTAAGACAAAAAAACAACGGGGACATAGCTCACGAGTTCCACTAAGTTTAATTAATTAAGAATTAATATTTTCTTACGGGTGAAAATCTTTCGTAATGACTAGACCGCCGGAGCTAGCTGCCGGTATAACTTCATTAACAGATCACGTGTTGTTAATGTGTGTGTTCCATGTTTTAACATCTGCTATCAACAGACGCGTGGCCGATGCATGTACAGCGTTGTGAGGCATAGGTTTCACAAGAGTTCGAATCCCGCGCGGTTTACATTTCTTTATATTCCACTACTTTTGAGAAAAAAATGTGCTCTCACGCTAACAGCACTTGCTATAGTTTCCATTTATAATAAAAGACTTTATACATGCTGCTTCAAAAATAGTTCGTCCACAGCATTCACTCATCTGCTTAATTAGAATAGAGCAGCACAAGACCGCTGAGGCACATCACAAGCTACAGTACACATTGTTCCATTTTAACGCGGCTCCCATACATTGTTAAAAAAAAATTATATTTCGCGTTTTGGAGCCGCAGGGCCCCTTACAAGCACTGAGCATTTTGCCACTCACGCCATCCTTTCGTTACGCCACTGAGCACCAGCCAAGATCTAATATATAATAATTTTAATGACTCAGTGATTAACCATTTTGTGCATCAGTAAAAAGAGGTATTAATATTATTTATAGAACTGTTAATGATTTTTTAGCTTTAAATGTGTTTCAGTCTCCCGCAGTAAATATTTATGAGCCGCCACTGATGCAGTCAATGTCTGTGAACTTTTGGACTGTCCCTCGTACTCCTGACCTCTGACGTAATAAACCGGTTGACCGACAGTTGACATCTTCGCCGAATCACGTGTAGGAGGTTAACCTTAAAAAATTGTGTGCACGCTAAAGCGATTTTCGGTAATTTGTTCAAAAGAAAATGTCGTGGATTTTTGGGTATGGTAGGAACAACCAACAGCCACCCGATTTATCACAAATGGGGTTGGGTCGTCCACCGGCAAGCGGAGGTGGTGGCGGCGCCCCAGATGACCCCAACCCCCCAAATTTAACCAAAAGTGAAAAAAGGGCTATGGAGGCTTACCGGTTCGATTCCTCAGCTTTAGAGAGAGCTGCACAAGCTGCGAAGGAGTTGGAAAAATCCAGTAAGTACATGTATTTACAGTTTTTAAGGTTATGTCCTATTTGTTGATAAATGTCAACTCATTAAAAGTTAAATGAAATTTTTAAGATTTGTACCTAACATATAATTACTTATTGATATTTTGTTACATCAATAAAATTAAGACAACATTAAATGTATACGGAAAGTAGTTTTTACTGTTTAATCATACTTTTGAATTGAAAAACAGAACATGCAAGTGCAGCACTGGAACTTTCAAAACTACAAGAAGTCACAAGACAGACTGAGTATCAGTCAAAGATTAAGGAATACGAGGCACACATTGCACAGATGCAGGTGGAAGGAAAACGTACCGAAGGAGAAGAGAAGCGGAAAAGTCTGCAAGAAGAAACACGGCAACATCAAGCACGAGCTCAGTATCAAGATCAGCTTTCCAGAAAACGATATGAAGATCAACTTGCTCAACAACAAAGAATAAATGAGGAAAGTTTAAGAAGGTAAGATTTTACATATTAGAAAAATCACAGTGGGATACTAAACTTTTAAACCCATAGGCAAGAAGAGTCAGTAGCCAAACAAGAAGCAATGCGTAAAGCAACAATTGAACATGAAATGGAACTGCGCAGTCAAAATGAAATGAAACGAATAGAAGCAGAACTAAAGGCTAAAGCAAAGGTGGATCGGGAAAATAGGGATTTAATTCTTGAACAAATTAGGCTGAAAGCTGCAGAAAATCGTGTGACCGTTTTAGAAAGTATAAAGTATAAAACTTTAATATAAGAGGTTTTTATATAATATTACGTAATATATAATTTTTAGAACTGCTGGTTCAGTCTTAGGATCTGGAGTTCATACGCTTTTAACAGATTGGGATAAAGTTTTGGCGGCAGCTGGAGGCATGTCATTACTTGCTCTTGGAGTTTATTCTGCCAAAGGTGCTACGAGTGTTACAGCTCGATACATTGAAGCAAGATTAGGTAGGGCCATAAGTACTGAGTGACAATGAAAATTCTTCTATATTTTTCATGTCGTGTATATATGTGTATAATTTTAAAATGTGGTTCTCTTGCTCCCATACAACTTTCATTTGAACATTTTTTTCTACATTTTAATTAGTAAAGTAACATCATTTTGCTTTTATAGGTAAACCATCACTTGTGAGAGAAACATCGAGGTTTTCATTTTTGGAAACTCTTAAACATCCAATAGAATCCATACAAAAGCTCAGAACAAAAGCAAGCGATGCTCTGTCAGGTGTTGTGTTGGCACCAAAACTTGAAGAACGACTGCGAGATATTGCTATTGCTACTAAAAACACTAAGCATAACAGAGGAATGTACCGTAATATTCTAATGCATGGTCCACCTGGTACTGGCAAGACTATGTTTGCCAAAGTAAGGAATTTTTTGTGTAAATAAGAAATTGTTTTATATAAATTAATTTTACTGTTTGTTTTTTTTTCATGAAACTGTAACAGTTTTAAAGCTTGTAATAATTACAGAAACTGGCAAAACATTCAGGTATGGATTATGCCATTTTGACCGGAGGTGATGTGTCTCCAATGGGTAGAGACGGAGTAACTGCAATTCATAAAGTATTCGATTGGGCCACGAGTTCTAGAAAAGGTACGAATGATTAATTTCTTTTATATTACTAAACCAAAACTATAATTTTTTACTCATGCATTTCCGATATCGACAAAATTGATTTACTTGTATTATTTTGTATAGGTTTACTTCTATTTGTTGACGAGGCTGATGCATTTTTAAGAAAAAGATCATCAGAAACTATTTCTGAAGATCTCAGAGCAACACTTAATGCATTTTTATACCGTACCGGTGAACAGAGTGGTAAATTTATGTTAGTGTTGGCTTCCAATACACCTGAACAGTTTGATTGGGCTGTCAATGATCGGTTAGATGAAATGGTAGAATTTATATTACCAGGGCTAGAAGAACGTGAACGGTTAATGAGGCTGTATTTTGACAAATTTGTATTAGAACCAGCCACCGAAGGAAAAAGGTAATTATAAAAAAATTATTTTATGTTCCAAAACTCAAATTTATTATTTTAGACGTTTGAAAGTGGACAAATTTGATTATGGCGCACTGTGCAGTAGAATGGCAGGTATGACTGAAGGAATGTCTGGTAGAGAGATTGCAAAATTGGGTGTAGCATGGCAAGCAGCTGCATATGCTTCGGATGATGGAGTTCTTACAGAAAAAATGGTACTGGATCGAGTTGAAGATGCCATTACACAACACCAGCAAAAGGTATTTATTCTAAATTATATAAAAATTATACAGGGTGTCCCAATAGTGTGGAATTCTTCCATAACTCTGTTAATATTAAAGATAGAGGAAAACTTCAAATATAAAAGTTGTTGGTAATTAACTGTTGCATAACCTAAAATTATTATCAATTATGCTGGAGGTTCAGTTACGACTGTACAGCACCTTAGTTTATTATCTTAAACTGAACACCCTGTATATTATTGTGTTTTTAGATTCTAAATTTAATTCCAGGTATAAATATATTAAGGTACAATGATCTTAAAATTAACAGTTTTCGAGTTATTTGCATCTTTGCAAAAATTTTCGATGTATGTAATACACCGAATGTAACTATTTTATTTTTACTTAAGGTCGAATGGCAATCAGAACAAGAAGGAGCCAAAAGCAGATATCATTCGAAAAAAGATTCCCCAATACTACCTTTAACCTGGAAACCTTCAGGAGCTGCAGATGGCACACCTACAATAAATGATTCTATTAGTAAAGAAAAATAATTTATTATTATCATAGTTATAGTTGAATCTTATTATGCCTGTTCTTCGTTAACAACGAATGTTATTTTCGTGGAAAAATGTAACTCAATTCCTGTTGATAATAGCTTTCTTTTAATGATAAGTAAATTAAATTATGTAAGTATAAATTGTTGAATGTAAGCAAAAAGTTGACCAAGAACAGTGTATAACAATTTTAGTACATAAGTAGCAACTAAAAGTAGAACGGAAATTTTTTGCATTTTTGGTTGATGCAACATTTGTTTGTTATTGTTGAAATGTGCATCAATATCAACCAAGATGTGTTTCTTTTGTGGAGATATTTTGTAAACATTTTTGTATATTATTTGTTGGAACTATAAATATTGTGATATAAAATTGAATGTAGCTCAGGGAAGTTTATATTAAAATTCCCCACCTTCAGAAGCTTTTTTTTTAATTTTAAATTTCTAGTAGTTATAGGGTGGATCTCTGTCGCTAAGGATTATTAGGAAAAGGATACCGTTCTACCGCCCACATATAGTTCTGTTAGTGCCATTTTGGTAATCGTGGACAACTGGCTCGTATACACCCGTTGAAACAAATTTTAAAACTAACTGTGATAAAAAGATGTCAATTTAATGTGGCACTTTCGCCGCATAACACATTTTTAAATTAGGGATATGCTAAATTAATTAATTATGTCCGATGAAGCACATTTTTATCTGTGGGGGTTATGTGAACAAACAAAACTTCAGGTATGGCTTTTGATAATCCAAGAGAAATGCAATTAAATCCTTTTAGGTGATGCAATAAAATACTGTCTGTTGTGGAGTGTCTCCTTCTTGTGGAATAATTGGCCTATTTTTGTTAGCAGAAAACATGGCCGGTACGGTAAGTAGAGAAGGATGTAACCTGATGATGGATGTAATATGCTGGAAAATTTTTTGACCAACGAATTAGATGTGTTAAATCAACAAAGATTACAAATTTTATAAAAATGTAGAAAATTTAAAAAAAATTATAATTTGGTAAAAATATGAAAATTTCAAAAAATATTAAATTTAGAAAGTTGATTTTTGCAATTTTGAGTATAATAGAACATTGCAAATTAGTACCCTTTTATTTAATAAACGCTATAACATTTCTGTTTATATTCTATTGCTCATCATTAGTACACTAGAATTAAAATCCAATTTTAAATTTACTATTTAGGCTCCCTGAGTTTTTAGCCGCCAAATTTTTTCTTTGTTCTCATGATTTGATAAGTACCAAGGATTTTTTCCCAAATAGTAAAAAATTCTCTTCTTTAAAAAATAAAACGTTTTTACCATCAGTAAGGTAATGTGGACTTAGTGACTATAGCTTGGATGAATGATTCGACCTGGTGCAGTGCTAAGTATTCTGATCTTGTAGCTGCTGCTTGGGGTGTTGCATGTTTATATCAGTTGATGAGGCTAGGTGCTATGGAATATTTTGCCCCCTATTGCTAGAAAATTTTGTGTAGGTGTAATTCACAGTATTATTTTAGTAGTGCCACTGTATTTGCTGCAACTAATATGTTGTATTATTTTATGTCTTGCTTTCTGTTTACTGTGTTTACTCATTTTTTATTAATGAATATTTAGGAGGCAAACAAAAACTGTTAGATGCATAAGAAGGGTGGTTAGAGTTGCATAAATTATAAAGAAGGAAGAAATTCTTATAAAAATATTTGTAATTAAAAAATCACTTTTTGGACATAATTTTACTTGAAGTATCAAACTGAAATTGAAAAAAAGTACTTCCCTTTTTCAGTTGTATTGCAAATAATCCCGAAAAACAGTGCTGTCTAACATTTCTAAGCACCTTGTATTGTGAAAATTTAAATTTACGGTTGGCAACATAATTTCAAAAATAAATATCTCTAAAATTGTCATCACAAGGGTTTTCAAGCAAAATTTATTTTTGGCATTTGACAATTAAAAGATCGTTTTAAGATCAAACTTTTCACCTTTAATAATTGTTAATTTGTTGTATATGCCTGAAACGCATCCCATTTAAAGATGGATTTATTAGGCTCTATCATGAGTTCAATGGAAAAACCACCATCATTAACTGAGAAGGAAAAAATGATCATTAAAAGTAAGTAACCTAGACCAACCATTTTAATAATCCTCAAAACCAAATTTGATTTTAGAAAGAAAAGAGGAAATAGAAAAACGACAGACAGCGGAAAAAGAAAGGCTCAAGCAGTTTAAAGAACGCATTGAAACAAAAATTGGAAGTCATTTCAGCGATTCCGCAAATATGAGTTTAAAATTTGCTCCGCTTGATCACATATACCGCAGTATAATGTAAGTTTCATTTGAAGTATTATTTCTCGGCTTAATCACATTATTATCACAGCCATGAGGTAGCAGAAGCTCATGGTTTTTTAACGTATGCCTTTGGAACTGACGGCATTGACCGATATGTGCGAGTATACAGAAAGGAAAATGCACCATGTGAAGATGAACTGGCAGCTAGACGAAGAGGAGAACCATGGAACGAACAAGTTAAACAGCTTTTATTGGAAAAGGTTTGTAAAGCTGTTGTTTTTTACTTTTGTGCAATTACAATTCCTTACAGAGAGAACGTGAAAAATTGGCAAAACAAGAAGAAGTAAACAGAAAGCCTGAGAAATTTGTTCCTAATTCTAACTACAAAGATAAATATGCCCATCTGATAGGCCATGATTCTGCTCTTAAAGCTGCTAAGAAAACTGAAACTAATAAAAGCTATGGGTTTGGTAAGTTATTGGTATATTTCATATTAATCAATGTTGTGAGTTATATGAAGATATTATAAATTATAAAATAAAACTTCAAGCCTTTCTTCATAAATTTAATATATAGATCATGCTATATGTACTTTTCGATTGCGATGTAATCATCTACAGTAGCAAATGCTAACTAACTCTAAAATCTAAGGCTGAAGCAAACATAACGGAAATTTTTTAAGAAACATTTACGGACTTGTGATTTATGAGATAACGGTAACCAATTACACTTCTAAGGGCAAAAAAAGGACAACTTGTGAAATTTGCAGGTCAGTTATTCTGAAGTTTAAATTAAATCTAGTAAACGGTTATTTAATGGTGACAAATCAAAATTTAAAAGGTCGTTTTCGTGTTTTTTCATTTCAATTGCTTCTAACATATTTAAATTATATCCCTTACTTGCCTTTAGAAGTGAAAGGTTATGGGTATTGAATTTATGACCTGTATCTGCAAAATGGGCAGCCAAAGCGGATTTGTCAATATTAATATTTTTGATATGATAGGTGTGCTCTTTAAATCGCGTAATTATTTTTCTCTTAGTTTGGCCAATATATTGTTTGGAGCAATTATTACATTTAATCTGGTAAATGCCTGATTTGTCATTATCATTTTTTTTATCCAAGGTGTTGCCGAGTAAAAATTTCAAATTGTTTTTGTTATTTGAAAAAGCTAAGTCAATATTAAATTTTTTAAATAAATTTTTGAATTTTCTTTCTATTTTTGGGTGGTAAGTGAATTTGTGTTTTTTGAACGCCTTTTTTGGTTCAGGTGAAAATGTAGTAGAATTTTGCCGAAACAGTTTTCTTTTGTGTTTTGTTAAAATTTTTTTAATAATATTATTGTAGAAGTGTAATTGGTTACCGTTATCTCATAAATCACAAGTCCGTAAATGTTTCTTAAAAAATTTCCGTTATGTTTGCTTCAGCCTTAGATTTTAGTGTTAGTTAGCATTTGCTACTGTAGATGATTACATCGTAATCGAAATGTACATATAGCATGATCTATATATTAAATTTATGAAGAAAGGCTTGAAGTTTTATTTTATATTTCATATTAATACATTATTTTACATATTAATTTAATCAATTATTAGTGCCAAGTGAGAACAAAAAGGATGTCCGTTCAATTGAGCAAACTATGGCAGATATCAGAGCAAAGAAAAGACTGAAAACGAATCATGAAGTTGTGAATCCTGAGCGGTCATCACCAGATACTACAAAATGACGCATTGTTTGTGTATCTGAATACATAACGGGTATTTTACACTGTTCTTTAATGATGGTTTGTACAATTATTCGCATGTAATTTTAAGTATTCAACTGATTAATACATAGTTACTGATTAATTATTAGAATATATTTTGTCGAATTTGTTTTAATCGGAAAACTTGTAATAGTTTATGATGAATTCGTTAAGCAAATTAAATGGAATGAAAGTTCAAATAATTTTGTTTTAACATTAAAGTTGTAGTTTTAGCATAATTACGTTACATTTTAGAGATTTGCGTTTAGATGTAAGCTTTTAGAACTGTTTTGTTTTTACATATTATTTTTTAAATAAAATGATTTTGTGTTCAGGTTGATTTTCTGTTTAAAGTTTAAAATAATTGAATATAAAGAGTATAACTTTTCTGCAGAAAAAGAGTACGCTACGTTAGCTTTTCATTAATCAGCAAGTCGCTACAAACTTGTTTTTCTCTTCTTTAATTTTTTCAGGAAACGCCACCAATTGTTGTTATATGGGTGAGTCAGTAAGGCCATGTTGGTTGATATCGCCTTTATTATTGAAGATGCAGAAAGTTTTCAATTAAACCTCCCAAGCAAAGCTGTAACTGGTGGGTATGAATGTTTTGGTTACAAATAGATCATTCAACTTAGGGCTATTACTTGATTTGGTGTTTTATAAGATTGGTTTTTATGCCTTCCGCAAATTAAGTTTGTTTCCTGAAATACTTGCAATCCCTTAATGATTATTGTCACAACAGGTGTCGCTCGGCCCTAAAGTTTTCAACAATGAACTCAAAAGTTGTAGGCTGTACGGGACCACATTTTAAAATTATTCTCAGTTGTGCAAGGGATTCTATACAACAGCAACATATCAAACTTCCTTTTTTTAAATAGAATGCTTTGTATATTTTTGCTTATTCTTATTTGCCATTATATTACCTTTCTGATTATATATTTTGCTTTTGAAATTTGGTATTTGCAGACCTCAGCAATAAAATCTGCAGGAGCCGTATTTCCACTAGAACTAAAATCGAAAGTTGGTTTTTAGTTATTTTTATACTTGGTGGGGCTACCGTAATTTTCAAAATAATATTTTGCAAAATATTTTTTAAATTTTGTAGTCTTATAAAGACGAATATGGGCTACAATTTGGTTTGTTGCTGAATACCATAAATTCATTGTAGCGCCCTATTTGTGAAAATCAAAAATTGATACCCATTATTATTAATGTAATTAATTAATAGGAAACAATAAATAACTGCTGGTTAAAAAGAATTACTCATCTTGACTAGTTTTTAGAAAATTTTATGTTTGGTGGTGCTAAACATCCCCCTCTCTAA
This sequence comes from Ctenicera cuprea, assembly GCA_958336395.1. Taxonomy (NCBI): domain Eukaryota; kingdom Metazoa; phylum Arthropoda; class Insecta; order Coleoptera; family Elateridae; genus Ctenicera; species Ctenicera cuprea. The sequence continues at coordinate 14,189,049 of OY284487.1, read as the reverse complement.
TTTTTTGGCTGACGAATTTAGGATTTGATTGGCTACTGTAGAAAATGTAAATTCTAAAAATTTGTAATTTAAAAAAACTTTCTCACAAAAATTATTGGACATGGACAAATTAAATCTGAGCAGGTATGATTACTAAGCCGGCATCATTTTTGTTGACAAATACTGACTGCCCTGTAATAAAGGTTGAAATGTGGACGCAATGGTGGATTGCCTATACAGGATGTATCAAATTGCATGTTAACTATGAGGATCTCGCTTATTTGAAGAGATACGACGATGGTTAAATTAGAAAAAAGTTGTGGAATTTTATGGCCATTAATGGTCTGAAAAGAAATTGGAGCTATCTTGCTTAGTTTCTGAAAGAACTAGAAAAAACAAATTTCTGATTCTTTGTTTTGGGTTATAACTCATTTGTCATTTATATTACATATTTCTAGTTAACGCATATTAGGACACCTTTTCATACTGAATCTAAATTTTTGACTAGATTTGGTAATTGTTACCATTGCTCATTTTCGACTGTCAACTTTTTTTTTTCTTATGGTCGGTATTTAAAATTATTTTATATTCGAATCGAGTTTTTAATTTTGATTTCAACGATGTGTCACACTTTGCATTTAGTTTAAGGTTTGAGCATTTTATTACAGAAAATAAAAATTTCATAAGAGTGCCATGGAAAGATCACGTCATTTAATTGATTTTGAAAAAATTCTAGTAAACCATGAACTGATGGAAGTAAAACAAAACACTACTTTTATTTACTTTGGCCTTTAGATACATTTGGTACGCAAAAATTTCAGGAAACTTTGTTTGGAGCATAGGCAGCAGGTTACTTTATTTTTTACACAAACAAATGAATGAAACAGTTACTAACACACAGATTAGAGAGTTCATTTTAGACTAGCTTTTGAGCATGTTTTAGAAAGGTGTCAAATGTTTTGAACATTTATTTAATAATTGTTTGAATTAATGCAGTTCTAGTGTTATCTGTTGTATTTATTTAACCTGTTATTCAAATTTGTTGTCAGTTGCAAACATAAAAACTGCAAGTAAAATTTTCAGTAAATTGTGTATGTTAGAAAATTTGTCATTTATTTGTTTTCATAAAAAACAAGATAACCTTCTGCCTACGCTCAAAACAAACTTTGCTGAAATTTTCGCGTACCTAATGTATCTATAGGTAAATGTAAATAAAAGTAGTGTTTTGTTTTACTTCCATTAGTTCATGGCCTACTAGAATTTTTTCAGAATGAATTAAATGACGTGGTCTTTCCATGGCACTCTTATCAAATCTTTATTTTGTGTAATAAAATGTTCAAACCTTAAACAAAATGCAAAGCGTGACACATCGTTGAAATCAGAATTATAAACTCTATTCGAATATAAAAAAAAATTAAATGCCGTCCATAAGAAAAAAAAGTTGATGGTCGAAAATGAGCAATGGTAGCAGTTATACCAAATCTGATAAAAAAATTAGATTTAGCATAAGAAAGTGTCCTAATAATGCGTTAACTAGAAATATGTAACATAAATGATAACCGAGTTATAGCCGAAAACCAAAATTTCAGTTCTTTCAGAAACTAAGCAAGATAGGTCTAATATCTTTTCAGATTATTATTGGGCATAAAATTCCACAACTTTTCTCTAATTTAACGATTGTCGTATCTCTTGAAATAAGCGAGATCCCCATGGTTAACATGCAATTTGATACATCCTATATAGCTTGTTTTCTTACAACAAATCTAATTGCCAGTAAACTATAAAATGTTGAAATAATAAAATTTAAACTTTTGCAAATACGGTAAGCATTAATATCTAATATGAGAAAGTCCACTCGAAGTTAAACTTCAACTTTTTTATGATTGTTACATACACCGACATGTACAGCAAGTGCCATTTAACCTTGCAAAAAAAATGACGATAAATTTAAAAGGCGAGAAGCCGTTACACTCTCAAGCAAAAGCAACGGTTTTTTATTACATTTCTAGTTTCTTTGCTGTATTTTTTATACGTAACCTAAATTATCGTTAATCCCTCCTCAAAGCAAACTGTTTCTAATCTTATGGCGCACGGCCTTTTAATTTGTCTAAAAATCCACCTTTTCTCGTAAACCATAAATAAATTGACTTTCACTTTTTAGTAGAGTGTACCACACTGTCCAACAGCCAATTAGAGCTAGTTTAAGTTACGACTACCGACGAATCAAAGCCCACTAAAATTTGCAAGGTTAGGTGGCACATGCTGTAATTTACTTAAATATCGCATTGTGACTGAAATTTTTTTTAACATTTTAGGTACGTCCAGACTTCAATGCTTTGTTGTTAAGCAAGAGCCTTCAGCAGGAATTTGCACTTAAATAATACAAATTGTATCAAGTAATTGTTGGTGAATGTGGTAATATATTTCTGTTGTCTGCAAAAGTAGGGAAAAAATTAATTATACTAAATAAAACTCATTTTTAATTATCGCATATTTATAAGTAAATAAATGAATAATAATAATATTTGCCATAATTCCCACAAGAACCGTTGGCGACTTTTGGGCTCATTAGATTGATTTTGGGTAAAATCTGTATTTTGTTTACTTCTTTATAGGTTCTTATGTGGTTTGGTTTTTGTAACAATTTCTCTTCGCCCTTTCTTATCTTTGATTTTCTATCTCCAGTTCTTCACTCCCATTGTTTCCAGACCTTCTAGCACCTCCTCCTTCCATCTGTTTTTCGGTTTTCTTCTTGGTCTTGTTAGTCCTGATTTCCGTTCCGTTATGTTCCGCCCTCATTACATGTCCCCACCATCTTATTCTTTGCGATTTTATTTCTCTTACGATATCCTCGCCTCCTATGTCTTCTTCTATCTCATAGTTTATCTTTCTTCTGTATTCAATTTCATTAATTTTTTTTGGCCTTAGTATTGTTCTCAAAATTTTCCTCTCAAAGACCTTCAATTGTTCTTCGTCTTTTTTTGTTAGCTGGATTATCTCTGATGCATATATCATCGTTGGTCTTATCATTCTCCTGTACACTCTCATTTTTGTTTGCTTACTAATTTTTGTCTTTCAGTATTGTTTTATATATGTATATCCATTTTGTATTCTTGTTCTAATGTCTTGCTTTTTCTCGCTTTTAATATTTATTTGTACTCCTAGGTATCTGAACTCTTGTACTTTTTCGAAACTGTGGTTACTCGCCTACAGCTGAGCTTGCTGTTCTTCTTCCCATCGTCTGCACTCCATACCCTTTGTTTTTGATTCGTTTATTGCGAGGCCTCTCTTCATAGCTTCTTTTTCAATTATGTTTATAGTTTCTATTAGTTTTTCCTTGCTTCTTGCTGCTATGACTACTAAGTCGTCCTCATATGCTAGTAGTTGCATCTCCTTATTCTTGATTGTGCCTTCATAATTTGTTCTCCTCACTATGCATTTTAGAGCTATGTTGAATAATACTGGTGAAGTGGATCTCCCTGGCGTACACCTATATTTGTTTCTAAAGGTTAGGTTTTTACAATAACACAGATTGTATCAAGTAGTTCTTGCTGAATGTAGAAATATATTTTTGTGCTGTCTGCACAAGTAAGGGAAAATTAATTATACTAAATAAAACTCTTTTTTAATTATCGCATATTTGCAGTGATGTGATTTTACCGGTAAAATAAAAAACGGTAAGTAAAATCATTATTTTACCGGTAAAATTAATTTCACGTCAAAAAGTGATGTCAGTGAATTCCTTATGAAAAACCATTTAGTTTGATACTAGATACTCGACAGGTCTACTTAATACTCGATACCAAAACACAAAAATACAATTATTTATAGTTTATAAAAATATAGCGGTTATGTAACTTACAGTTACAGTTATAATTATTAAAGTATACCTAAATTAAATACAAAGCAAAATGTGATAACGAAAATAAAAAATATGAAGATATAAATCGCAATAAACATTTAGATAAAATAAACTTATACATATAAACATAAAGTTAAACAAACTTAGTAAATGTAATTGATGTAACTTTTAATAACAAAAATAAAAAATATTTAATATATATTATTATTATATTATATGATTGGTTTAAAGAAATTAATCTTTATTTAGGTTTCCTACCACAAAACATTTCTGACCCTTTCCAAGAAAAATAATGTTTTGTTTTGGAGTACGACGAATATCTGCGCCTGCGCGCGGCAATTTGAAATGATTTTACCATTTTACCGGTAAAATGTGATTTTACTTTACCGGTAAAATACCATTTTACCATTTTACCGATTGGTAAAATACCGAGACTCACATCACTGCATATTTGTAAGTAAATAAATGAATACTAAAATTAAAAACAAATTATATTAACTGCTACATCACTGATTACATGTACAAACATCTAAAGATATTCATTCGATGAATATTTTGGTATCTGTCTGTTAGTAGGTGTAACCCCATGAAGCAACGCAGTATGTTCCTTTACCAATCTAGCTAAAGACGAGCATTCAAATCCAACAGCATCAACATACTTTTTTTGTGCTAGTTCAACCAACGTGGATAATAAAAAATCTGCATTTTTTATTATGAAATTCCGTTGGTCAACTTGCTTTTCATTCCTCAAAGATTGCTCTAAATGTTTAATTTGAGCATCCAACACTTCAAATAATATTTCATTAAATGTATATAACAATTCAGAGGTCTGTAATTTAAGGCAGTCATCCAAGAATGACAAAAACAGTTTGGTAAAGGAAAGGGTGTTGTTTGTAAGTTGCAACCAACAATCTCCTATAACACGATAAGTTTTGTTAAACGAATCAATATTAAGAAATGCACAAAATTTACCTGTAACGTGATTCTCAAGATTAAGGCCCATTTCTGCATGTTCCTGAAGGCATCGTGCAAGTCCGGATTTCGATCTGAGATTAGTGGGAATCCATTTATCGTCAATTGAACGTAATTTAACAGCATCAATTAGTTTATCTCTCGAGTCTCGCAAAGCTCTTGTTAACGGAGTTCTAAAAGCTCCATCTAACTGGTAGCATAGATCAATTCCATACGTGCAAAGCTACAGAATGAAATTGTTAAACTGAGTTTAATAATTGTGGTGGATTTTACCCTTTCGCACTGTGTTCTGGCTAGCACTACGCATTCTGTTAACGTCGTCAGTGAAGTTTGGGATATAAATACTTGCTTTATAAAGTGTGTCGTGAATATATTTAATTCACTACTTGCCCACACAACAAAAGCTGCAAAGTTTAAATGTTAAAAAATACTGTTACAAGGCAAAGCGGCTCCTAAACCAACTAACCTACACACATAGATTATACCCACGATACTACGACGAGTAAAGATATGTGCATGTCGTAACGTCATACTCAGCCAGTGACAACTCTGAAATCGTTAGTTAGGCTTTCCTGTGCGAGATTAGCAGCAAAAGAATTGTTGTGGTAATAAATTAATAAACTTTTAGGATATGAAACAGTATGTATGTGATTACTACTAAAAATATCTCACAATAATAGTAATTAGTTGCTCTTGACGTTTTTATTTTTGGTGAGGGGCTGATTACTATATGATCGATAATCTTTGTTTTGCACCGTTCAAGTAAGGTGGCTTAACGAGTTTGATTAGTAAACTGTCAAGTTAATGCAAACATGACTGCCCTGATCTTAATTATAGAAATATTTTGTTTTAAAATAATAGTCGGCAGTGACTTGTATTGTGTGTTGCCTACTTAAAAAAATTTAGTCGCGGAGTTTTAAAATGGGCACTCTGTATGTATGTAAAATGGTGCAATGTGAAGTTTATGGTTGCAATAGCAAAAACAACAAAAAGCTAAAGCACAATAGTAGTTTAACAATAATGACTGATGTAGAATACACTTTGGGTCCAGCCATATTAAGTCTAGTATTTATTTTTAATACAGTTGTAAAAGTACCGAGTGGCTAGGAAAACCCAGGCCACTTTTCTTGCGGCGGTCAAGAGATGGCGCTTTAGTAAAGAAAAATAAATTAAAATACTGGCAACAACGCAGAATCCAAGACGTTTTAGTTATTAAATACACCCCATATTAAATCAAAACAAATAAAACGTCTTGGATTCTGCGTTGTTGCCAGTATTTTAATTTAATTTTTCTTTACTAAAGGGCCATCTCTTGACCGCCACAAGAAAAGTGGCCGGGGTTTTCCTAGCCACTCTGTATATGTATGATTATCATTAAATTAAAAATTAATTAAATACTAATTCAAGTACATTACCCAACTTTTTTCACTAACCGAAGAAAAAGAGCGTCTGCAGAAAATGGGTAGCACTTTGTTGTCGTAAAGCAAGATTCAATAAACAAAACACACGAATATGTTCATTACATTTCACACCCACTGATTATTTAAAAAGATATTTTAAATTTGGGTTGTATGACCAAAAAAAGTTGAAGCCTGATTCTTTCACTAAATTTACCAAAGTTGTCACTACGTGATGTCATGCACAAACGGTACCAATTCAACGCGTTCAGAGTATCATATATTTTCGACTGCATCGTAGTATCATGGATTATACCTGAACTACAACTTGGAGAATCCGGAAACGCCCTCAAAAATTCCTCCGTCATGTGACACATGTTCGTAAAAACCATACTTGATAAATGTTGAATGTAAACTGTAGCAGAGCCTTCACGTTTCACACGTTTACATTGCGTTCTCATCATGCTACTACAAAGTTTCAAAAACAAGTTGCAAGACTGAAATTTGGAACAAAAATTACCTTTTTTAATAACAATCTAAATTCTTTTTTTTACCTGAATAGACCGTCCTAGCTGATTGAGTAACCTGACAGCCCTACGAGCTGCTCGTAATCCTCCTTGTAGAGATTTATCTGGACTTACTTCAAGCTCCTTCATAAGAACTTCGGTTAAAGTTACATGCCTCTGTTCCACTTTGCGTTTGATTTCTGTGAACTGATGATCCAGTTGGCCATTTGGAGGTACGTAATGGGCAAAATATTCTCTTGCTTTTTGAAGCAAATTTAGAGCATCTTCGAAATGTCTTTGTGCCACATATACATCCAGTTCTTCTGGAGTTTCTAGCAGCCATTCTGGGTGCAAAGCAATATCCTCCTCTGTTTCATCAAATGCTATAAAATAATATTTGTAAATGGTTCTGTAAGTACCTAATCATGATAACTTACGATTTAAACTTGGTGATTCAATTGATACAGTTCTGGAAGGAGATTTTTCGCAAATCGATTCACGTTTCATCTGATCTTGTGCTAATCTTGTTTTTTTTGCTTGATCAAACTTCTCTAGCCACTCTTTCTGTAAATAAACTCTATAACAAATATCTACAAATAAACAAATTCATACCTTGTTTGAATTCGATGTGCTTTGGAAAACTTTTGTATCTGGAAAAGCAAGAAGTTTGAATGCATATTTGATGCTTCCCAAGTCTCTAACATTAACTACTGCTAAACTACCCAGTTCATAAAATGCTTCAAATTTATACCTCATTGGACCACGTCTGTAAAAATAAAACCCTCAAGTTTGATCATTTATTCTCAAATTTCTATTACCTGTTTGCATTCCATGCAGCTAACATTAAACCATCCGTAAATAAATACCCATGAATTCTTTTTAATGGATTGTTTTCAATTGGATCAAGCTCTAGTAAGTCACCTTCATGTATTAATAATCGTCCTGGTATATCAAGCAAAGTCTAAATGTAAAAAAATTATTTATTTAAATTTGTCTTTCACGTTCAAACTTACGCCACATCCTTCAACATTTTCCACAATAGTAGCCAATTTATGTCTCCTATTTTCTTCCTCCTGTTCTTCGCCATTTTGCTTGCTCGAATCGGCTTCCAACACTATGGGAGTTTCATCTCCTAATATGGAAGTGTTTGATAATGAAGTTAGTAAAGATCTTTGCTCGGAAAGTAAATGGGATAGTTGATACATTTCACTCTCCAAATCTAAAGAAAGGTTGAGGAATATAAAAACTATCATAGAAAAATACCACTAATGTTATAAATATAAAGGATACGTGAAATTTCCTTTGCTGTATCAATAAACTGCATGTAATTTTGATATACATTCTTTTTAAGATTTCCACTAGTTTCTTCTGATAGAGTTTGTACTTTGTTTCGCAAACGAACCAATTCTGGTCCACCAACACAATTTTGTGAAAGCTCTCGAACATCTGCAAGGCAAATAATTGTTGTGGATTGTTATAAAAAGAATGTGTAATTACAATAATTACATTTATCAGGATTAAAATCGAAAGAACCCAGTAATTTTAAAGTTGGATCTCCCATTCTGGAAATGTTATGGAAGTCCAGTTAACAAATTAAATAATAATCTACACTTTTCTAAGCAAACCTGCAATGAATAAATATAATAGTAGAACTACCACTACTATTATTATTATTATTACAACCTTTAAACGCCTCTATATAAACACTAAACGTCACCATCTGTACCTGTGCTGTATGTTAGATGTAACTCAGCTGAGTATGATAAACGGTATGTATAAAATACGATACAATGAATTTTTTATAACTAGCAAAATTCTGCTTTTGATAAGATAGTGTCTACGAGTCCATTAGCGGACAAATATGTCTTCATATCAAATTTAAGCTTTCGTATTAGGCATAAGTGGCCACAGATTCGATCCCCCATAGAGTTTACTTTTTTTACTTCTACTTTTTTTTCAAAACAAGTTTTTTTTTAATTTTTTCTTACTGTGTATGTACATAGTTGAATGCTGTTAGTAATGCTCCCTGGAATGATTTTAATGGCTGGTGTGCCTGCAGTGAAGAGGTACTTATAGGGAAGTTCAAGAAAAATGCTTCGTTTTAAATTTTCTGCACGTAAAAAAACAATTTACATAAATCAGGAACAAAAAAAAGTTCAAGTATGATAAATGAACAAACAATATAAAAATTGCTAACTATGTATGTGCGAAACCCACCTACCCTAACCCTACAGTCTTTTTTATAACCTTAAAATTGAATCATATGAAATCCCTAACAAATTTTGTTTTCTTTCTTTGATTTCTTACAAGAAAATGGATAAAGGATCCAACATTTGTCGGACTTGTCTTTCTGAAAAATCTGAAATGTATTCTATTTTTACATGCATTGAATTAAATTCCAACGAAGATACTTTAAATTTCGCTAACATGTTAGCAAGCTTGTCAATACAGGTAAAATAATCTTTTGCTGTATCGAAAGAAATTCTATGGTTTGAAATTAATTAATGCTATTTTTGAATTATTAGATCGCTGCAGACGATGGTTTACCCAACCATATATGCAAGACTTGTTCTAAAATACTTAATTTAACATACACATTTAAACAACAGTGTGAAAAAGCAAATATATGGCTACATGAACAATTCATAAAAAATCCTGCTCCAACTATTGCACAGGAAAGTTTAGCAGATGCAATAAATAAAACGGAACATGCAAGCGTACCAGTAAATGGTAGTTTACAAATAATTAAAAATGAGCAAGACGTAGATCAAGGAACCATAGATAAGTTATTGTGCAAGTCTAAACTTGAAGATAAAAAACCTTTGGAACAGAATTTTTCTTCTAAATTCACACAACCAATTAATGAAAAGATAAAGAATAATCGTAAGTTTCTTAAGTTTGAGCTACCCGATGGTTTTGAAGTATCTGAAAGTTCACAGGATACACTAGTTACATTATATAAATGTACGAAGTGCAATCAAATTTCTAAAAATAAGATTGAATATTACAGACACCAACAGTCTCACAGGTCATATATTTGTAAATTATGCACTCGTAGCTTTCGCTCAGCTCATGGTTTAAGTTATCATTTGAAGCAGCACCAGGGCTTAAGAAAGTTCGTATGTACCTATGAAAACTGTAATAGGAGCTTCATAATAAAACAAGGATTAGATAAGCACAAAACTCTACATAATGTAGAAAAAAATTATTTATGTAGTCGCTGCGGAAAAACCTACTCCACTAGCGATTCTCTAAGTTATCACTTAAAGCATCATGCTGGTGAAAGACCTTATTTATGTACACATTGTGGGAAGACCTTCAAGCAAGCATGTCATTTGAATACGCACATGTGGAATCACACAGGAGTTAAACCTTATTTGTGTAGCACTTGTGGCAAACGATACACAACTTCACATCATTTGAAAAAGCACATTTCAAAAAGTTGTGGTAGAGAAAAACATACTCCTTGTATATCTTCAAAATCTAAGAAATCACAAAAAATAGAAAATGCCGAACAAAACGAAAGTAATCAAAGTAGCGGGGTGTTGGTGAAAGCTAAAAAATTACCAAAACAAGCAAATCTAGAAATAGAAGAAAATAATCATCCAAGTGCTGAAGTGGATTACTTTGAAAATAAAGATGAAATTATGTTGGTGATTGAAGAAATTGATATCCAGATTCCATAAAAAGTTGTATATTAATTTTATAACCATTTATTTTTCCATTTCCAATAAATATATGCTGCATGTACAATAAATATATTTATCCTTAATAGGTATTTAAAATCATTTGTTGAAACTAGACTAATTTATTTTGTGTTTTACTGGTAAGATTTTGACACCATTTTATTTTATAAAATTAGATATAGCAGTCATTTAATTAGATGTTATCAAAACTACAATAGACACAATATCAGATGTTCAGTAAGATTTTTTAAAACATGATATGCAGAGGGTCGGTCATAGAAGTGTTGCTCCTCTACCATTTCCTAAACCATTGAGAATATTACACTTTTTGGGGCCTAATGAGCTTCTTTATGCAGGGCTTCCAGGCATTTTAGATACATAAAAAATTACTTAATGACTCGGATCTTAGAGAATTATGACGCAAGTTTAAAAATATATATAATTTTTTTTAAATATATAAAATTGATTCAATAAAGTAGCTCAATTGAACCCAAACAACTCGTTAAGAAAAAAATTTTATTTACTCAATATTTTAGAAAATAGTAGGCGGACACTTAAATGACTTGCTCTGTATGTTTATTTTTTATATTTTCCTTCATGCTGATTATAGTAAATAAAAAATCTATAATAAATAAAAAATATGCAAAATGTCGTTCATTTGAATTGAACAAGTATTTCAGAAATTAACTTATTAAAGTTGAAAGCTTGCCCATCAATTTAAAAACCCATTACCTATTAAATTTTGAAAACATTTAAAATTGTTCTTGAAAAACACGGCCTTTCAAATGTGCAAATACAAATTAAGTGCTTCCAAGACTACCTTAAAACGACGTTTAGAATTGGAAGGCCATTAAATAACTAGGGACTCATGGACACAAGTTTTTGATCTGAAAACAACAATCTCATCCAAGCAAGCACTTATTTCAGTATAAAAATTGATTTGAAGCTCAAAGGTTCTATGACAAAATTTGGGATCTAAAATTTATTAACTGTTCATAAAATTAATGTTTATTTCTAATAAAAGTTTTTTGACACCACCTAAGTAAAGGACATCACAGAATAATTCAAGTGGTGTTGAGCAACTTTTATAAATGACAATAATCAATTTACTAAATAATAAAGCATGTGTTTACTTATTCGTTTTATAAAGCTTGCTGGTGGAAGTCATGGAACAAATTTTTTTAAGCAGTAGCATAATAAAAATGCAAAATTAGAATTAAAAATTTTGATTACCTAATCACTAATATACCACAAAAATTAGTACTATACTAAACTACAATATCCAGAACAACTTTGTTGTGTTGGATGATCTTTGTTTCCAACTTGGAAGTTGCTTCCTAAAGAATATGATTCCCACAAATCCGGAGTTTGAATTATCTGGAAAAAATAATACACATCAAAAATCTGATTATCAGTGCTGGAAATGAGGGAGGATGGCCTTCCCCCAATTCTCGAGATCGACAAAAAATGTAGATGAAATAAGAAAATTGGCGGTTTCAAATCATACAGGGTGTAACAGGCCACCCACGCACTATCTTTTACGGGTAAATTATTGAACCTAGATGGATGGGATAAAAAAATTGTTATATAAATCGAACACAAGGTATTCAGTAAAAATATTTATTAAGTTTTTGAGGCTCCAGAAAAGGTAGTTTGGGGGGTTTCTTGAGATTTACAAATACAAAGGTGGGTAATTGAAATGGTCTTTTTAAAACCCAATACCCTAAAAATTAGTGCTGATCATTAAAGTCCATTAAATTAGCTTTCCAATGATGTCCACATGAGAATAAAAGATAAAAATGCGGGAACATTCAAAAGACATTATCTCAAAAATTACTACGAATTTTTCCTAAATTAGGGGCTTTAGAGACCAATTTACAAAAATAGTGACTCTTTAGAAATTAGGTACTTTTCTTAGTGAAAATAGAGACCTGTTGCAAGGCCTGAAATTGTAAATTTATGCCCTTTTATTTAATATTTCAAAATTAAACAAACATTAATACAGCTTTAAAACATCTTTCTGTATTCACGTCTCAGCACCCCCCTTTAAAACATTCTGGATACGCGCCTGGAAAGGGGTGGTCAGGTAACCTGGATGGCCAACAAACTGGACCACCTTGTCTAATCCCATGTGATAATTGAGATTTAACAGAATTAACACTGGGTTAAGCAAAAAATGGATAAATTTATCAAATCTGCTTTTGGGAGACGAAATGTTTGTACATACTTGTTACCATGGTAACAAAATTATAAACATAACTGTAATATTTATCAATTCCAGCTTTACTTCGTTAAAGTCCATATTTAATGAGTATCTGTATATAAAATACTTAATCACTTTAACAATTTCTATTTATTTAAACCTTATACGTATTTCAGCATGTTAACATGCCATTGTCAAAGGTTATATGAAGGTAAACAGTTAGCGTTGTTATAGCAATAGAACTTTTTTACTTATCTTGGTAATCGTCTGCAGATGACTTGATTTCTTATTCCAAAATGTCCAGTAGAGGAGAATTTAAGAGATCAATTTGCTCATTCATTAACGGTACAGTTTTTAAATGTTTGTGAATTTCAAAAGCTTCTAGTATATCTAATTTACGTTTATCATCACAAAAGTGTAAACATTTTATGGTGTTATTAGATCTAATAACACCATAAAATGTTTACACTTTTGTGATGATAAACGTAAATTAGATATACTAGAAGCTTTTGAAATTCACAAACATTTAAAAACTGTACCGTTAATGAATGAGCAAATTGATCTCTTAAATTCTCCTCTACTGGACATTTTGGAATAAGAAATCAAGTCATCTGCAGACGATTACCAAGATAAGTAAAAAAGTTCTATTGCTATAACAACGCTAACTGTTTACCTTCATATAACCTTTGACAATGGCATGTTAACATGCTGAAATACGTATAAGGTTTAAATAAATAGAAATTGTTAAAGTGATTAAGTATTTTATATACAGATACTCATTATAACTGTAATACATTTGTCTGGCAGTAAGGTAGATTTCTTTGTCCTTTAATAATATCATGCTTCGGAGGGCATATATAGAGGTTGGTCTTGGTTGTCTATGCTAACAGCTGGGGAATCGTTAACTACAGCAAGGGACACTGCGAACTGTTAAAGCAATGAGGAACTACACAGTTTATGCTGAATTTCGTTAATGATAGGCTTAAAAATATGGCTTTGCCCCTCTCGCTGACGTCCTGTAAAACACGATGACATATGAAGAAGTATTATACACTTGCAACACTCTTGATTTAGTAAGAATTGAGTTTCGAACCCAGTTTATTCAGCATTCTTAACTCCAATTGACCTAACACAACCTTAACTTATGACCCTTTGAGTTATGGCACAGCCTGTATGATAACTGTATATGTTAATAACATTTAAATATTCAACCCTATCTCTAGTTCAAAACCCCCATTTCCTGCCGATTGTCCAAATCCCAAAATAATTAGTTTCTAGATTGACGCAAATACCTACCTTTTGCACCAATTCCTCAAAAGCACCTTCAACACCATCTTTTGTTTTTGCACTGACCTCAATGAACAAAGTTTGATGTCTTCTTGCAAAGTGCATGCCTTCTTCTCGACTAACCTCTCTATTTTCCTGTAATTTATAAAACAAGATAATAAAACCTTAACTGCATAAGCCTCGGTATTTAATCTTCATCATACCACATCTATTTTATTTCCAACAACCATTTTTACAATATTATGTTTGGTTGAATACGTTTCTAATTCATTTAACCAGTTTTCAAGTTTTGTAAAGGTGGAGTAATTGCTAACGTCATAAACTAGAATAGCTCCTTGTGCGTCTCTATAATAAGAGGGGGTTAGCGTTCGAAATCGCTCCTGACCAGCAGTATCCCATATTGCTAATTTGACTGTATTTCCATCCATTGTTAATCGTTTTGTTTTAAAATCCACTCCTATTGTGAGCGTTTGTTCAGGATCAAAATTATCTTCAGTAAATCGTAGCAACAAACTATAATTAAGGTACTTTAGTATATTAATGAAAATTAAACAAAACGAAAAAACTTACCTGGATTTTCCTACACCGCTTTCGCCAATTATTAAAATTTTTAAAGTTGTTAATATATCTTCATCCATTTTTGAAGGTTAAAATGTTTAGGTAATAAAATGTAAAGAGTTTAACCACTTGTCTCGGAATAGAAAACTTGTAACACACAAACTACAAATAAAAGTTTACAAACCCAATCGCACAATGTTATTGTAAAATAAAATACGCAATTGCGGTCTAAAATTCATCATCAGCTGACAGAGTATCAAGGTTATGACGTCAGCTGTCAAAAAATGTTTATTTTTTTTACTCATTAACTTAATTAGAAAAGTGGGTAAAACCCTTGTTTAAAGTTATTACTATATAATACTTCCAACCTAGTTTTAATTGAAGATTATTTATGTACAGTGTTCTGCCCCTTATTTTTTTTAACTATACAGAGTGTCCAGCCAAAATGACCCAGCCTTACAAACATTATCTCTGCCTTATAACTGCTTTATTTTAAGAGATGCGTGCAATTTTAAAGATTATTACAACATATTTTTAAATTAAATCATCAACATTTTTTAAATGTATTGCCGTTTATGATTCTTAAGTATCGCAATTTTAAAGGTTTTCTAAAAATATTTTAGTTGGGTTCAAATACTTACTGGACATACCAGCCGTCGACTTTCTTTTATAGAATAATAGATTGTGGCTTCCTTGTCACAATAAACAAAGCAGATTCGCGATCATTGCCATCCGACTGTGCTTGCGTTAGGTTAGGCTCGGCTAGAAGCATACACATAGGAAGCCATAATCTATCATTCTGTGAAAGAAAATAGACGTATGGTATGGCCAGTAATTAGTTATCGCACGATTTCATATTTTCACTAAGTTTTCATCTAACTTATATTATTTCCACATTTCGATTTGAACCAAATGTTTTGACGACTTTCTCACAATCATTGCGACAAGCTCACAGCATACGGAATCAATGTATGTATGCTGGAAAATTATTTACAAATTTTCTAATTGTAAGGTGCGCGCTACAAGCATCTCAGATATGTAGACTATTGTTCCAGACTTGACAGACTTTAAAAATCAGCAAGCATTCTGATCTGTTTCAAACTTTCACAGTTCATTCTTAACACTTCGTCTATAGACTGTAGCACGCGGAACTTGCGTATTTTTCCTGGAAGAAACTTTATGAAGTAAACCCGTTACACCCTTCTGTGTCTGTTTGGAAAATTTTGTGATTATCTACAGTTATATATACATTTGATGCTTTTAACAGGTTGTGTTACATGTTCATATGTTTTATTTCCTAGGTCTTGCATATTTAATTTAATTTAGGTCAGTTAGGCCAGGCAATGGGTAGGTTCTGACTTACAAAAGGTCAAGGAGAGTTCTAATTTGGTATATTTCTACAGTTTGGTGTCCTAATTAATATTCCGAGTTTGCGACCTTGAGCGACCGCCGCTCGCGCCGCCATTTTGGAAAAATTGTACCGAAAACCAGTTTTTCGAGAATATCTTCTTTCCAGCACCACCTAGGTTAAAAATAGCTATTACAAAAATTATAGAGCATAAAATTTCCTGCAACTTTTGTAAGAAACATTTTTCAATCAGATGAATAGTTCACGAGTTACAGCGGAGTCAAGCTCAGCAAATTTCTACAATTCGCAAAATCGCTACATTTTTTCTCAAAATTTCAGTAAATATCGATTACTTAATATGTACCACCGTTTTTTACTCATTTAAGTACCACCATGAGGTAGAGTGAGAGGCGCGTTTTTTTTCATGTGGTATCCCCAGTAGGGCTAATCCACGATTCGTTATTTACTTTTCTTCCGTTTCGATGCCCTAGATGGTCAAGGCTCACTGACATCAATATCTTCTTGCAAATTTCTTTCCTCCTCTTTCAAGTTTTCATCTTCGTTGTCTTCTTCGACCTCGTGTGCCAATAATTTCGCAACGGTCAGGTCTTCATTCTCGTCGCCTTCTTCTTCTCCAGAGCCCGCAAAAATCTCTGCGCTGTTTTCACACGCGTCTCCATGGCAGCATGTGCAGATAACAGAACACTTCAAGCCTGTTTTCTTACACCCACAGGCTCGACCGCACCCCTTCTTGCACTTGCACGAAATGAATTTCAGGAGTGCTTCGGGTGCCGGATCTTTTGTTGTTTTCACTGGAGTAAACCAATCTTGCTTCTTTCCCAACCCCATTGCTCTGGACTCTCGTGTATATCATACCAAGCCTGAACTTGGTGGTAGGTCCGAAGGGAATGTTGCCGTGCAGCTTCTCTTGTAGGGGGTAATGTAGCACGATTGAATTTACTCTTCGTCACGGATCTTGCGAAATTTTGATAACGTAGGGAGCCCAAAGTAATGGTGCTTTTTTTGGAAACGCCGTAAAGAGCGATAAAAAAGCTTTCCCCCGCAGCAGCAATGACTTCGGGATCTGCGTTTCGCTCTTTGAAAGCTTGTATAGTTCGGCTTATATATTCGTTCTTTTCAAGTGTTTTTATAAACTTAATTTTTCCTACGTTGAAAACAGCAGAAGTAGTGTCACAACCGCTGAACGTATGCAGGAACAATATGTTGTCCGCCACTATTTCTCCATACTGTAGACTTCGAGGAGAGTGAATTTTTTCAACAATTTTTCCTCTGCCTAGTTTGCAAAAGTAAACGTTTGGATGAGATCTCGCCAGTGCTGTTAGCAGGACGAGAAGATCTATATCTTCTCCTACTATGAATACGGAATCAAACGATGCGGACATACTGTTCGCCGTGTTAACGATCAATGTGTCAGCATCTTTTGTAGCCTGTTTTACTGTGAAAAACATGTAGCGATCTTGCGAATTGTAGAAATTTGCTGAGCTTGACTCCGCTGTAACTCGTGAACTATTCATCTGATTGAAAAATGTTTCCTACAAAAGTTGCAGGAAATTTCATGCTCTATAATTTTTGTAATAGCTATTTTTAACGTAGGTGGCGCTGGAAAGAAGATATTCTCGAAAAACTGGTTTTCGGTAACATTTTTCCAAGATGGCGGCGCGAGCGGCGGCGCTCAAGGTCGCAAACTCGGAATATTAATGAGGACACCAAACTGTACAAATCCACCAAATTAGAACTTTCCTTGACCTTTTGTAGCGAAAGCCCCCTTTTATGTCTTCATTGCCTGGACTAAGTGGCGATAAAAAAAACCCCAACCAAGCTACCATCTGGTTTATGTGTAACATGTACGTCTAAGAATGGAATACTGCCATTTTCCTCTACTGACATTGTGTTACACGTGAACCAGATGGTAGCTTGGGACTTGCAGTTTACAGAAAGAAAACACATACACAGGTATTTAAATGCAAACTTGATTCACCACCCGATGCAGAAAGCCACTGTGCTAAAAACTCTAACAACCAGAGCAGTCCGAATCTCAGATGCAGAACACCTACAATAAGAGAAAACTCATCTCTTGATATCGTAAAACGGTTATACAGCCACAGAAATTCACACAGCAATCCGGAACAGCCCAAGGCTAAGGAGGAACTGGCACCTCCAGAAGGCTTAGCTTTTCTACCTTACAGTAAAAGCATTACTGATAAGATAGGGCATGTTCTTGGAAGGTACAGCATAAAGACGGTATTTAGGACTAATGAAACTCTGGGAAACGGTTTCAGATCCGCATAGAATCAAATATCACATTTAAAAAAAAAAGCCGGGATCTACAACATTCCTTGCACTTGTAGTTCAAACTACATCGGACAAACTGGTGGTTCCATTGAGTTAAAATTGCAAAAGCACAAAGGTGATTGCAACCACAGAGGATAAACTACTGGAGTCCAAGCTTTACTGAGCCTAAAACCATCCTCTCTGTTTATGTTGTTAGGTTGTTTCTCAATTTCAATTGCTTTATGTATGATACGAGGGAAGTAATGAGGTACTCGCGCGTTCTCAAAGTCCATCTGATGCACAGTTAAACCAGTATGTTCAGCAACTGCAAGATTTTGTGATGCATCTAAGGATTCGTAGGTATCATCGATCTCACGATCACGCTCCACTGGATTCGTCTTTGCCCAACAGTGACAGCCAACCAGAACTCCGCCGTTCTGGCCGACTGACTCAAAGGGGTTTAAATACCTCCGCTTCCCGAATTTGAATTCAGTGCTCTATTCACTCTGGTTTGTATGGGTTCACAAACAGCTAACAGATATAAGCCGATTAAGTATTATTGTCCTGGCAAACAAAATACATTAAAATCAAATCGTTGTCCGCTCCAAGATTCATATAATCTACGAACACGGCCCTGTTTAGGCAGGCAGGGTCCACAAACAAATATCGCTCAAACTTTTAGAGCAGAAAGGCAGACAAGCTACAGGTCCGTCCTCACCTGATTATACTGGGTGTAATTCCCCAATGACGACGCAGTGTAAGCCGAAAGTAAATTGTAATATTAACAGCAAAAATTATTAAATTAATTACGCCCATTAATACCGATATACACAATATTTTTTCTTTTTGAACCACATAATTTATGATGCGAAGCCATTCTTAGACGTATAATAGATCAATGCAAATGCATTACAAAATGTAAACACAAATTTAACCCCGTTTTGTTTAGTTACAACATGGCGAGCGCTGTCTCAGCCTCAGTTTATTCTTATTAGTTAATGAAATAAGAGTCTTATTTGATATTAACAGTTTAATAGAAACATTCGATATAGTGTTTTACAGTTTACAGTAATTTTTCACATTTAGCAAATCTAAATGCAATAAATTGATACACTTCAGATCGAAAACAAGGTTGACTTTTCATGAATAATCGCAATCACCGGTTTTATGAAAATATCTACAATGAAGTTACGAATGATAAGGCCTTAGATTTTCAACTTAAAAAGTCAACCTTGTTAGAACTACTTCTCTCCACGCTTGGGACTGATAGAAAATGCTGCTGACTTAAAAAGAAAGATATTTTTCAGTTATTTCATGTCAATGCTAACAAATGCCACTGCTGAAATAATTGTTTGTACTATAACTAAGTGCACTACACTAAAACAACTGAAATAAGTCTCGCTCACTCAAACTACACATACACATAACTTAAAAGTAGACTAGCGGCCAAAAATAATGGAAGTATTGGCACGATAGTCTTGTAATTCGCAAACTGCCATAAAAGTGAAAATTGGCCCAAGTTAATAAAATTATAAACTGCATGCTAACTCTTTGGCATTCAATACTAACACAAAAACAATCTATACAAAACATAGAAAAATGTTTAAAAAAAAATGTCCAAATAAACGGCACGCAGTTTACAATTTTTATTCAAAACATAGTTAATTAGATGAAATAAGTTCTAAAGAATGAATGTATGAGATATCGCAGTTACAGGAGAACAGAAAATGTTCCCGTTTACATCATGCCACCCATACCACCCATTCCTCCCATGCCGCCACCAGCTGGAAGTGCAGGCTCTTCTTTTGGAATTTCTGTGATTACGGCTTCTGCTGTAGTTAGCAATGAAGCTACTCCTGAGGCATCAGTAAGTGCAGTACGGACAACCTGTTTTAAAATAAAGAGAAAAGTTTGTAAAACAAAACAGCTGTTTTTAGATACGCAAATTAGGGATGTAGGATATTGAGCATGAGCAATTGTTTTTTTTTCTAGTTAAGTAATGTCAAAGATGATGGTGTGGTGTTAAAATATTATACGTATTTATTTATTATTTTATTATAGATTATTGGACATACGAACCACTAAAAATTCACTACTTCAATACGTTACTTTCGGTTTTGGCGTGAACTATCCTCGTATTTAATAATTTTACTTAGAAATCGCCTCTTAATTTTTTAAAAACTAAAATTGCAAATAAAAAATAATTAAAGTCAATAGTACTGCAAATCTTGGGTTTTGGCATAGTACTTTTGCCAGATTGATTTGCAATACCAAAAGTAGACCAGACCTGGGTTGCTGTATCGATGTAGATACTTATCATATGATATGCATATCAATATGCTTAATAGACAGAAAAAAAAGTATTTACAGAGTGGCTAGGAAAACCCCGGCCACTTTTCTTGCGGCGGTCAAGAGATGGCGCTTTAGCAAAGAAAAATTAAATTAAAATACTGGCAACAACGCAGAATCCAAGACGTTTTAGTTGTTTTGATTTAATATGTGGCGTATTTAATAACTAAAACGTCTTGGATTCTGCGTTGTTGCCAGTATTTTAATTTAATTTTTCTTTACTAGCGCCATCTCTTGACGGCCGCAAGAAAAGTGGCCAGGGTTTTCCTAGCCACTCTGTATATGCAAGCAATACCAAGCAATTAAAGATATGGAGGTTAGGAAAATTGTCAGAGGAAGTCCCGTTTTCAGCAACCTTAGTTTCATAAGAAGTGTGTCAAATTTCTCTATATTGATATAATACCCAAAAAAAAGTGTCGATACATCAGTATACAGATACCATCTGCATATGAAATATTGACACGAAAGTGTGAGTTTTATTTATAATACACAACTGTATAATTACAGGAGCATACTTTATCTAAAACTAACTTTATTTTAGCACAATTTTGACACCTGAAAAGCTTGCAAACGCTAATCAAGCTCTAATAATGTGCAAATTTTTTTTCAAGCATTCAAGTCACAAAAATCATTACATACCTTAGTAGGATCGATGATTCCCCTTTCAAACATATTTACATATTCATCGTTAAGAGCATCGTAACCATAGTCTCCAGTTTGATCCTCTACCTTTGCTACGACCACTGATCCATCTTTGCCGGCATTCTTAGCGATGGTCATGCAAGGCACACG
This sequence comes from Ctenicera cuprea, assembly GCA_958336395.1. Classification (NCBI taxonomy): domain Eukaryota; kingdom Metazoa; phylum Arthropoda; class Insecta; order Coleoptera; family Elateridae; genus Ctenicera; species Ctenicera cuprea. The sequence goes on along the minus strand of OY284487.1, from coordinate 14,167,818 downwards.
TAGTGATTTCCTTACAATTTCAATACCTAAAAAAATTATTTACATTTTCAAAAATGTAATCATAAGAAAGTGGCAAAATTCATTACCTATGGCTTGATCAGCATTAGCAACCTTTACTTGAGACAGGCTTGAAATGCAACGGAGTAGAGCGGTACCACCACCAGCAACAATACCTTCTTCTACAGCTGCACGTGTTGCATTGAGTGCATCATTAACTCTGTCCTTTTTCTCATTTACTTCTACTTCGCTACTACCACCCACTTTAAGTACTGCAACTCCCGATGCTAAACGTGCCAGTCTTTCTTGCAATTTTTCTTTTTCATATTCTGAGGTAGTTGTTTCAATTTGGTCACGGATTTGGTCGGCACGTTTGGTTACTTCATCACTTTTACCCTGTTCACAAAATTAAGGATATTTATTAACGAAATAGTCATTACAGATAATCTTTCATATAAAAACTAACCTTTCCTTTAAGAACAAGTGTATCATCCTTAGTGATGACAATTTCTCCAACTTGGCCCAAGTCGCCTATCTGGACATCTTCTATTTTAACAACATTAGCTTCGTCACCAAACACAATTCCTCCAGTGGCAACAGCCATGTCTATAAGGGTTGCTTTACGGTTGTCACCGAATCCTGGTGCCTTCACAGCTGCCACTTGTAAACCAATGCGCAGTCTTAAACAATATTGTTATTTAAGGAAAGAGCCCAAAGTGAGAAAGTATAAAATCCATTTTACCTGTTGACAACCAATGTTGTAAGTGCCTCACCATCAACATCTTCAGCAATAATGATTAGGGGTTTACGTTGGGAATTTGCAAGTTCTAGTGCTGGTACAATTGACTGAACTGACGAGATCTTCTTTTCGCTGAAGAGAATAAGGGCATCTTGATATTCAACTTTTGCACCTGAACAATTAATACGTTAATAGTTTAATATTATTTTTTACAATTTACACCAAAAAAATGCATTTGAGATATACAGAGTGTGAACTTTAACTCTGCCCACCATGGGGATCTCAGAAACGGTAAGAGAAAGAAGGTCTGTTAAATGAGCAAACATTTGATTATAGAAAGGGGGGACCAGTTTATTGCCATTTTTAAAAGTATTCAAAAATTCATAGCCCGCTAGATATATTCTTTTGCTCGCAGCTTTTTTATTTAGAATTTTTTTTTTAATATTTTCCTTGTGATAGTGTAACACATAAGAAGGAATTTACTAGTGTAAGTGTAATTCTTTAGAAAAAATTTTTATTCTCTATTCAACAATATATAACAATCCGGAATTCTGATTGTCTCCCACGGGTATAACAGCGGTCTAATGTGGTGTCGAATTAATAACTCCAACTCACATGTGGGTTACAGCACCTGTGCTGCTCTCATTTTTATTATTGTTATGCTAATAACACTAATACTAATAGGGTTTTAGTTAAGAAATAAATCAGATAATAAACTGGAGAAAAGTGTTGAGTTTGATTTATAAATACAAATTGCAAAACGACAAAAAGTACTATTTTACTCAAACTCATTTGATATTGCACACATTCGACACGTGAAAAACCACATTAGTTTAGCCACGCTCTAAAAGGTGCAAAATTAAACATGATAATGAAATTTTCAGGACATACCTTTTGTGGTGTTAACAAAATATGGAGAAATGTAACCACGGTCAAATTTCATGCCTTCAATGATTTCAAGCTCATCATTTAAAGTCTTTCCATCTTTAACAGTAATAACACCGTCTTTGCCGACACGTTTCATTGCATCAGAAATCAATCTGCCAACTTCTTGGTCGCCATTAGCCGAGATGGTTGCAACTTGGGCTACTTCCTCGGGGGTAGTGACAGGACGTGAGAGCGTTTTTAGAGTTTCCGTAATTTTTTCTACAGCCAACATAATTCCTAGTAGTATAAAAAAAGATAAATTAGTAACAATTTAATCTTCATTAAAACTGAATTTCTGATGCAAACCTTTTCGGATTTCAACAGGGTTAGCGCCTTTGCCTAGGTTTTCGAAACCTTCTTTTGCAATAGAACGAGCTAAAACAGTGGCTGTGGTTGTGCCATCACCAGCTTCTTCGTTAGTGTTATTGGCTACGTCCTGCACTAATCGAGCGCCAATATTTTGGAATTTGTCCTTTAATTCTACACCTTTAGCTACCGTTACACCATCTTTGGTGATTTTTGGTGAACCCCACGACTGTTCAATAATGACATTACGACCCTATAAAAGAGTCACGCTTTAAGTAGCAACATTATTAATTATAGAATTCAAGGTAAAAACCTACTTTAGGGCCCATGGTTACAGCAACTGCATCGGCCAAAATGTCAACTCCTTGAAGCATGAGGGCACGAACTTCGGGGCCAAATCTGACATCTTTTGCGTACCATCTCTGTACTTGAGCGACCTGGTTGGCTTGTCGGATGGCCACATAGCGAAGGCTCACTGGTAGGCGATACATCTGAAAAGAACTTTACGAGTCAGATTGGGACAAATGCACTTTTACAAACAAGAATTATTACTTTATAAAAGTTGATATTTTAATATTTTGAAAGATAGCAGATCAAAAAAGAACACAAACAAAATCTTCAAGCATTGTTAATTAATTCAAGGCTCACTTGTAAAATTTATCGCAAAATGGCCGTTATTGTAACCTCACAATAATTTCGGATAATTTATTATCTAAATTATGCATTTTTAAACGTTTTTCTAAATAAAAACATTATCAATGAATTGCAATTAAAACTACTAACTGAAATAAATAGAAATTTACATGCCATGAAGCGTAATTTACTATAAAAATGTTCAGTGATGAAAGGACCACATGTAGCCTATTACAATTTCACAATTTTTGCTCAAGTAATTCAGAAATTTATGTAGCTGAAGTTACTATAATTTATTAAACGTGATTCCTAAATTACTTACCTTAAAAATCTATATTATGTGAAGTAAAATACTGAAGTGTCTGTAACTGTAAATGCAACTTTCTCGTGCCGGTTCTAGATTGTTCTAAAACCAACCACGTTTTTCAAATGGAACTTTGTACTTGGCTTCAGGCTGGTGCAACACCGCATTTAGTTAAGGTACGAATACGGAGGTTAAAAGTCCCGCTTTATCAACTGTAGCCTTTAGTTGCAAGACTAACTCAGAGATGGAGATACATTTAAAACTTAAAACAAGATTGATTTCAATTCTCAAACAATATTATTGATTTCAAGAATTTAACTGAGGAGCAGGTCCAAGAAAACCAAAAAAAGTTTTTGAATAATGTTAATGAAACTTTGAAATATACCTTTCAAAAATGCATAGACAATATAAGTATGAAAAATAAGCGTTGCACATCGCTTCGACTTCCTATACCACTTTTTAAACAAAAATAAAATAATTACTTTTATATATCTAATCACAACAATTACAGTACAACATAGATTCGGTAATTATAGTAAGTCGCGCGAGATTGCAGCTGGGGCAGAGTGCAAACTGATTTCAATCGTATAAAAACAATACTTATTTTCCAAGAATTCTGATTATTGAACTAGACTGCCAGTGTTAATTAAATGTAACCAAAACCAAAATTGTACCAAGCGTATTACGTTCCCGGTTCCCATCGGCCGAGGCTCGTCAGGATTCTGACCGAATGCAGCTTGGCTTCTGTTAATTGTTGTATGGTATGCAATAAATGAGTCAATAGAATGGTATACAGGGTGTCTCAGACATGACTCCCCAGGCCTATAACTTTGTTGTTTTTAAAAATAACTATAATAAACTATATATATTCGTAAATGGGAGCAAATTCTCTATAAGATGGAGAAAAAAATTTTAGAAAATCTGTACTCATATTATGGCAGCGATATTCAACTTTTTTTTTTCAAATTGCACACTATGCTTTTTTTCGGTCATTCTGATAGTACTCTTTATTCTCTTTACAACCATGTAAACCAATATGGGTCTTACATAAGGAAATTCTCGAAAAAAATACGATTGAAAGTTGAAGTCTAGGTTTGCCATGGAAACAACTGATTTTTGTAATTTGTACTCGTCGGGCGATGAAAACAATAGCGCAGTGTAAAAAAAAATGCCCATTCATTATTTTTATACAATATTACCTTAATTAACTGAATGCTAATGACAAATTAATTATAATTACAAAAATTGTTCAAAATTCTCTCCGTTTTCAGTTGCGCAACATTCAAGTCTATGTAGAAATTCTCTACTTGTAACTTTTATTAATAATTCTGGAGGAATATTACTGCAGACTGTAGTAATATTATCTTTCAGTTCATCCAAATTTTCAAATGGACTTGAATAGACGTGAGATTTTACATATCCCCACAAGAAATAATCTAATGGTGTAATATCGGGTGAGCGAGCTGGCCAGCGCACTGGTCCGTTTGTTCCGAACCAACGATCTCTATAAACGTAATTTAAGTGATCTCGAACTGCAAGACTATTGTGAGGTGGAGCACCATCTTGTTGTAAAAGCAACCTTCTTCTGATATTAAGCGGCACATTTTCCAGCAGTGTTGGAAGCGTATTTTGAAGAAATAACAAGTAACGATCACCGGTCAAAGTGCCTTCATAGAAATAGGGCCCTATTAAGTGTTCTCCTATTATGCCACACCAAACGTTAATCCCCCACATGTGCTGAAAATTTCTTTGTCTGATCCAGTACGGCTGCTCTGTTGACCAGTATCTTGAATTCTGTGTAGTCACCAGTCCATTATTGTGGAATCTACTTTCATCCGTCCACAGTATCCTTTTAAGAATGTCAGGTTCTTCTGAATAATTCGCCATAACCCAACTGATAAACTCCATTCGGCGGTTACTATCCCCTTGGTGCAGTGCATGTACTCGCATAAATTTGTAAGGTCGGTATGCATTCTTTTTCAAAATCCTACCCACAGAAGCCCTTGATATGTCACACTGAGATGCAACGGTGCTAAGCGAAGAATTAGGATGTAATTGAACATACCCCAAAACTGCCACTGCATGAGCATCATCTGTAGCGGTTCGTTTATTTATATTTGGAATTTTCTTGTTCTTTTTAAATGACCCATGCTCAAGAAGGTTCGATGCCAAGTTAATAAACGTTTTATGATCAGGATGTATTCTTTCCGGATACCTTTCTGCATACAACCTTGCTGCTCTTCTTGCATTCTTCTCGCATAAACCATAAATAAGGATCATATCAAGCTTCTCAGAATTAGTGTAATTCATTTCTAATATGATTTTAAACAAGAACATACAAATACAGAAAGAATAACTGTCGTTCTTTGCAACGTAAATTGCAATTGTTTTACAGCTATACGCTATTGTTTTCATCGCCGACGAGTACAAACTACAAAAATCAGTTGTTTCCATGGCAAACCTAGACTTCAACTTTCAATCGTGTTTTTTTCGAGAATTTCCTTATGTAAGACCCATATTGGTTTACATGGTTGTAAAGAGAATAAAGAGTACTATCAGAATGACCGAAAAAAAGCATAGTGTGCAATTTGAAAAAAAAAAAATTGAATATCGCTGCCATAATATGAGTACAGATTTTCTAAAATTTTTTTCCCCATCTTATAGAGAATTTGCTCCCATTTACGAATATATATAGTTTATTATAGTTATTTTTAAAAATAACAAAGTTATAGGCCTGGGGAGTCATGTCTGAGACACCCTGTATAATACCTACACAACTTGATTAGAAGCCAAAAACTCGAATTTAAAATTCCTTGTACAAATTTTTCGTGTCGACGGCATCTTTTCCAACTTTTGTGCGGTTATGCGGGTTTGCCAACTTTTGTGTGATTTTGTCAACTGCCTAGAATATTTAGGGGCGTGGGAGTCTTCCCCCCTCATGTGCTCCATCAAATTTGATATTGGAAAGGTCCTAAGTGTACACAATGTTACATGCTACTAGAACTTTTGGAACTAACTGTGAAATGAAAAAAATTTCAAAGTTTTGATTTTTCTAAAAACATGCAGCTCAAAAACTGGCTTCACGGTTATTTTTTTAATATTTATAGGTTAATAGAGACATGAGCTACAATTTGGTTCATGTGCCAGTCCACTAATTTCTCATTTCTATGAATTTTTGAGAACCGAAAATTCAAGACTCTTTCTTTAATAAACGGGAAACTATAAAAAATTTTGGTTTTGCTAAGCTGGTTACAAGTAATAATAGAATCAGATTCAGAACTTACTTCTTAGGTGCAGCAATATTTAGGGGGATTAATTTCTCCCCTCCTGCCCTATTTTTGGAAAACTAATTTTTCCTTTTGTTATTGTTTAATTCCAAGGCATCTTTCTGATGACAAACTTAAAACTTTAAAAATCTCAGAACACAATTATTTTCAAAAACTGACGAAGCGATAATTTTTAATTTCTGAGCTAATAGCGCACACATAGAGCCAGTCTAGTCTAAAAAATTAGTTTTTGTTTATTTTGGAGATAATCGTCTAATGTGCGTTTTCCTATATGTGTAGAGTTTATGTAAAAAGCGTCATATTAAGTTGAAGACGCTCAACATTTTTGGCTTTAGGAAAAAACAAAAGATGTTCCCAATTTATTCTTTAGTTGTATGTGCAACATTAATTTTATTATAATTTACTGCAAAGTATTTAAAAAAGATTCTGACTTTTAACATTGATTATTTGATTAAAATAATTGCAAGACATATACCGAGCGATCCATACAAATATGTTATAGCATGCCTTAACTAACGAGCGTCGCGTCGTAGCTATTCAGAAAACAATTACAAATATCAATATACAAGATGCATCAAGTTATTTCATTACTATACCGTATACAGGGTGTTTAACTGAGCAGGCCTCATCTAACAATTCTACTAAGGCTCAGTGTTACTTTGTCAGGCTGTGTTTTACTGTGCTGTTTTACTTACACAACAGGTAGGTAACACAATAAGACAATTACACTCGGTTTTAATCAAAATGTAATATGTGATTACTAGATTAATTTTTATTTTTATAATTTGTATGTAATTGTGCTAATGAAAGTCCACGCATGCGACATCACTAGAGCGCGGATTTTAGGCATTTTGTTTATGCCCTATTATTGCAAGCAAATGAAAATCTTTTTCTGTATCCACGATTCCTGAAAAATGTAAACATTTGACGCCACTTTTATTTTGCTTATTTTCTCTATTTTGCTCCGCAAACCGCTTATACGCACTTATTTTATTTTTTATGCAGCTAGTTGGTGCTTTTTATCATACAGAATTTAACATTTGCAATTTTTAGTTTGAAAAATCTAAAGTTAAAACATTAATTAATTTACTATTTTTGGGTTTAAATGACTTGGCGAACATCCCTCAGAGAAACAAATAGTGCGCTCGGAGAATCAGCAAGTTCTGTGTTCTATTGAAAGCCATACACAATACTTTATCGCGTTTACTTGTAAAAAGGCGAACAACATTGTTATGTCTTTTGTTAACTTCAGTAATCTGGACCATTCCATTGTGTTGTGATGTTCTGTGAATAATTTTAATTTTAAATCATAAAATGATTGAAGTGCAGGAAAAATCCGTACTGGCAACTTGGCATAAGGATTTCCCTGAATTGGCTGTTGAAAATAACAAAATATTTTGCAAAAGCTGCATGAAAACAGTAAGTTACGCTTGTAATATTTTATATTTTTAAAAGTTGATTTAAAATTTTCTGTCGTTTTTCCATATAATATGATTCAGTTAAATTTTTAATAAAAACATGGTTGGAACGGCAAGGCAATTTATATCAAAGTAGATTAATCTTTGCTGTTAATTACGTTTTCTAGTTTTTATTTTGTATTGAAATATTTGTAGCAACACCTTGTACTTATGCAAAAATTTGTTTTTTTTTCGTCCCTGCTCAGTTAAACGCCCTGTATATCTAAGACGTCACGTACGCTGTTCAATACCTGCTCTAACGTTTTTCTTTGGAGATCGCACATTGAATGACTGTATCCAAAAAAACAATTTTAAAAATATTGCAATTTAAATGCTTTATTTAACATTTTTAGTAAATACATTCTGAACTGATTTATTTCAAGTAATATCATATATTATTACAATCATAAGAAGATTGAAATAACTAATTGTATTCTTTTTTATTTTAATATCAATTTGGACAGGTTTTAGTTAAGACAATGTGATGAAACCAAAAATGTATCTCACTTATATTTAACAACAAACATAAATCTAAAATTACTGATTCAAAATAGCACGTTTAAAGTACAGGTTTCATTTTAAAAATAATAATAATAATAAGATCTAGAAAATTAAAAACACTACTACTAATAAGTATAATAAGTACGTGATGATTAACATTTCAGGTATATCAATTTCTCCTAAAATAATAAAATAATCTCAAGCATTAAGTAAATATGTACCGCAACTTTTTACCTATAATAATAAAAAGATAAAAATGATTTAATTACAAAAAATATCGCTAAAAAGTGCAATGGCACTTAACACTTACAACTATTTAATGGATCAAATAATCTGCACATTTTAAGAGATTCAGTGCTCTCTTAGAATAAAAACGAAAACTAAAAACACAACGAAACTAATACATCTTAAATGCTACAACTATGATTATTTTAGAACAGATTGCTTTGCACATTTAAAAAAATATTAATCGTTTAAAAATAAAACGCGAACATAAAGCAAAACACAACTCAAAAAACTTAGTACCTACCTACATAATAATTAATAAGTACCTAAAATTTTATTTAATTACGCCTACAACTAATTATGCACGCATCTAGTCATCATTTTTAAGAAACACGAAGATTTCTTAAATACAAAACGCAAACAAAAGACATAAGGAAACTCAAAAAACTTATACATAATTTAAGGCTAAACAAGACAAACCTTGTTGCTATAACTACACATGGACGGATTTCTTCAATGCACATTTTAAGAGATTTAAAAAATCTCTTAAAAAACAAAACGCAAACAAAAAGCAGAACGAAACTCAAAAACTTAAATAACTATTCCTATTAGCTGATATAAAACTTATCCAAGATTTTAAGTATCTACAACTATGTACCTAGTGTTACAAATTGACTTCATATTTTAAGAGATTGTAAAATCTCTTAAATAAAAAACGCAAACAAAAAAATAAAAAAAAACTAAAAAACTTAGATATTAAAGTAATAATAATAACAATTAATTAATTACAATAAACATTGTATTCAGGTGAAATTTTGATATTTTATGCGATTTTGTCAACACCTGTTGCCAGACAAGAAAGGATATTGAATATAAAATAATACTCATGTATAGCCAAACAAGTAAACAGGGACCACTGAATACAATGCTATTTTATAAAACTATAAAAGGCACACGCATGCTCATAAAATATCTACAAACTAAAAATTTGGAAGACAAATTGACTAATAAGTTAAAGAAATGCTGGCTTTCAGAAAGTTCACTGAAAACAATTCACCGACCGAAAATTCACTGACATCAATTCACCGAAACGCAGTTCATCGAAAAATCCAGTACACCAGCTGTTCTGTTTGTATTTTGCAAAAAGTTATGCCAAAGAAAACATTTGAAATGGCGCTCGAGTTTATAATTAATAAAAAGGTAAAGCAAAAATTGTAGGTCAGCGGTCACTTACGTTAGTTGTATGACAAAGATAGAAAATTGCACACGAAAATGTATTGCAGCTGTGAAAATTATGAAGTAAATTATGTTTCAATGAATTATTGTTGATGAATTTTCGGTCGGTGAATTTGTTTTCGGTGAAGTTTCCTAGATCCGAAATGTTATTATATAAATACTCTATCGGTATATTAAACTATAATCATAATTAAAAATTACCTACATCACAAATTACCAATACTTAATTATGATGGTTATTGCTGCACAAGAAGGGCCCATCATTGAAATAACAATCTATAAGTACGTCATATCATATCATAAATTAATTATCAAATAAACAAAAACGTGTAAACTAAACATCTACAATTAAAACAAATAAACTGACCTTAAATTAGTGGAATGTAATGTATGGACGGAATGTGTTCTACCACAACTCCTAATAATCTTTATAGGTACTATTTTACCACTAAGTTAATTATTGTTTTCGGCCAAATTAAAACATTTTAATTATTAAATCGGTTAAATTATATATTTAAAATAAATATAAATTTAAATTAAATTTATACAATAAACTTGTGCGCTGTGCGGCAGTTAAATAAGCATATTGCCCAATATTTAACTATTAACTTAATTTAGAAAAAAAGTATATTACAATCACAACGTAGTAAGTCAAACACGGTTAAAATAAATTCCATTAATTTTTAAATTTTAAGAATGTAATAATTTAAAACAAATTGGAGGGTTGTTTATTGGGAGCGCTGCAATCGATGTTGGGTATTTTATGTTGTTACCTATGTTTGGCAGCAGATGGCTGTGCAATCAAGGTTACGTATTAAATTTGTTCACATTTTATATTTGATTTTGAAAATATTCTACCTAAAATCGTTTTAAATGGCTGATTTAAAGCGGATACTAAAAGAAACAAATTTAATACGATTGCATCTGATGCCGAACCTAGGTAACAACATAAATTACCTAACACTGATTGCAGCGCCCTTTTATATTTACATAAAAATATCTTTAAGATGTTTGTAAAATGTAAGTACACATTTCTAAGTACGATTGATTAAAGCTACAGTATTAAAAGAGGCAATTAAATGGAATAAAACATTATTTAGTTTGTTAAATATTCTAGTCATTTACCTACTTTGAAGAATGGAGATGAATTTGTCCATTATACATTTGTAACTATTGTCAAAATATTTGTAGTACTTATATGAATGTGTTTATATTTACGATTCATAAAAAATACTGGTAAAATTTAGTAATTTAAATAAATTCGTAATTATTGAGGCTCTTGAGGTAAAATCAAAAATTTGTTACAAAATTGCTCTTGTGGAAGTCACCGACATGTAAATAGTATGTTTACAACAAATGAAAAAAACCGGAGCAACTTCTTCTAATGTATTTCCTTCCGGAAATCATCTCCACCCCCTAAATGAGTTAATCAGAATACTTAAAAACTAACAGACTCGCACTTAATTGCTTACCAAAAAACTAAAAATTACTTTCCTGCGGTTTTGAGTTTGGACTAGGCGAACTAGACATGGCGTGATTATCATAAGCGTAATCGTCAGCGCTGTCCTCTGCAGGCCTACGACTTATGATCGTTGTAATGGTGGCAGGACTGTTTTCAGATTGGCTTCCTGCTGTAGTGGGCATGTCAAGCCGCAAGTCAGGCTTTCCACTAACTTGACCGGCCACTGTAACGCCGTTGCCTGTTGCTTTATTATCGTTGGATTTCTGAAACAATAATAATTAAAAAATCATGTAAATAATTCATGTATGTTACGCCTAAATAGCAAAATCGCCCAATGAGCCAAAAAACAGCTCCAACGCGTTGTGGATGCATTTGAACAACCAACCCCCCAAATAAATATTTTTGAATTGTCATACTATAAGTTTACACATCGTGTGTACATGAGTGCGCGCTAATAGCTCGCGCCTTTGCAGGCACAGCCTGCCTATTAAAAACATCCCAAAGAGCACAACCAGTAGCATTCCACCATGTGCACAATACAAATAAATTAATAAAAAACGTTGTGGCTTTTATTTCTCACTGAGCTTTTTATTTATGTTCGTAACATATGACGTACGCAGAAAAATTTGAATGGCAAAAAATGTTTGCAGTTTTACTGAAAAGTGATTAAAGAAATATATAAACTCACCTTGGACGAGAATTTGCTTCGCAGACTAGAAAGAGTGATGTGATTGTTCCTTTTCCATTTGCAAATTTGAAATGTGATGATAATGATAACAACCAAGAGCGTTAAGCACGTTAGTGTCAAAGTCACAGTCACGATGTACTGCAGTCTTTGAACCACTGCTGTAAGATTAAATAAAATACATTATAGTTTCTCAAGTTATTTTATATTCAATGAAATGACACAAAAATGTGCTAGAAAAACAAACCTCGTAAGTCTTCGTCTTTTCCTGAAGCTCCTCCCCCACCATCTTTGCGAACGTAACGGATGTCGTGGAGGTAATCTGAAATTTGAAAAGCTTTAGTATTTTTTTATCCGTAATTATGTCAAAATAACATCAAGCGTATTGTGTTTTAATTGCCAACTTACAAAAATTTTGAATTTAGCTACTTTATTGCACTTGGAATTAAAAAAATTATAGGTATTCACCTTCGATTTTCTATATGAGTACAATTTTTAACTGTAATATAACACGTTTTCAAGAAAATTCATTTTAGCTAAAATTAGAACACACCAACAGCTCGTAAATCTTGTTAAAATACACACTGACACAGAATTTTAATTAAACTTGATTACGCAATTTATAATTATTAAAAAAAATGCTGCATTTGCATCGTTGATATGCATGTGCATAAGTTATTATTTAATAAGTGTGACCCAATTGGCTTACAGGAACACTCGAAGTTGCAACCTCGAGTGTTGTCACCTTCCTGAAGATTTCAAAATTTGTGTCCTCCTTTTTATTTATTTGTACGAATATGTGCACACCTACAAAATATGCCTACACATACGATAACAGATTTTTGTGGTGTGGTGGTTAAAATGTAAAGTGGAAGCTAACTAATAGCTAATTACGCTCTTGAGCTCATAGAAAATCCGATGTGGTGCATTGAATCATCAACTACTATTTTATTCAACGTAGTTTCTTAGAAAGTTTCTGTTGGCCAGTAATTGATAATAATTACAAGTAAGGATTACCTGTTAATATTTTTATCTACGACTGCTTGAATAAGGACTTATGTCATTCATTTGCGTTAGGTAATGAAGTTCATTATCTTACTAGTGTGATAATGGATTCACTACCCAACTCATTTTATTTACACAAACAAAACTGAAGCTTTGTTTGTAAGCAAACTGGCTGGTTGCCATAGTATTGAACAAATCGAAGCTATCAAGTTCCTTTAATTTTAAAACAAAAGTATTTTAAAAGTTTTTTAAATTTTTTAAATTATTGATAAATATCAATATCATTTCGGGAAAAGTAATTCGATTTTTAACAAATTTTGAGCAGTCGTAGATAAAATTCTGTTTCACACGTGGGATAATGCATTATTATGGCTTCTCGTTTGATTACACGACCCGATCTACGACCTCGTCGTGCAACTTACAACTACGACCTCGTCGTGCAACTTACAAACTCGTGTTATAATAACGCCTTTATATAAACATGAGTTCGGAGAGTATACTCTTAAAGTTTATACAAGTTATTTTCGCATTTGAAGGAAACTCTCAGACGTTCATGGCAACTAAATTTTATGTCGCAAATCATTACTTGTACACATGTTTAGCACGAGTACTTTTTTTGTGTATTTTTTACGAAGAATAATTTAAAAAATCAGTAAAGCACTTCTCCGAAACTTTCCTATATTACAGAAATAGTTACTTATCATGCTTTCAACAGTATTTCAGTATTAACCAACTATTAACATCAACTTACCTAAACTTATGCTATGCCTGGGGGCGGGTCTTTGCATGATTCTCGTCCCACCCCCTTTCCAGGGCTCAGCGCACTTAGCGCTATTCACCGGTCTAACATGCCCCACTCCGAAAAACATGCAACCCAACATACACCATACTACTGCCGTTTGGGAATCTAGCTCTAGAGCCTGAGACTATAACCACTAGACCACTCGCTGGCCCTTTAAAACTTATATATAATTATTTCATTAATTTCCAATTGTATAATTTTTGAACGTATACATTTTTAACATCTAGGCTTCTGGGTTGGAGCCGAGTCATCGGTGCTTGAACTGCCGACGTTTCGTCCTCGGTTGCACGAGACATCTTCAGGGCTGTGGTCGCTTTGGGATCTGGAACACAACTGTTGTGTTCCAGATCCCAAAGATGTCCCGTGCAACCGAGGACGAAACGTCGGCAGTTCAAGCACCGATGCCGCGGCTCCAACCCGGAAGCCTAGATGTTATTAACAACGGCCGCGGAAGCCTGCAACTTAGCGTATACATTTTTGTTAATCTAACATTTTTTGTATATCTCTTTTTTCATTATTAACTATTGCATTCATTTTGATGTATGAGGCTCTTAATCATGCTACCGGATAATATTTTGTTTATATGGAGTGCTAGTATGCAGTTTAACAATTCGTCCGCAGTTCAGTACCCCTTCAAGTATTTAGCTACCTGATTAAATATAGTTTGCAATTTGAATGCGGCCCGTTTAAGGCTTTCGCGGTTTCTCGAACTGTCAATATTACAATGTACTTTCGGCTTAGACCGCCTCGTCGTTTGGGGATTACACCCAGCATAATCAGGCAAGGCCAACCTGTAGCTTGTCTGCCTTTACACGCATTTGCTGTAAAATGTTTGGCCATAGTAATTCGTTGGCGCTGCCTGCCTAAACAGGGCCGTGTGATTAGATTGTTTAAGCGAAGCTTACTTAGCCACTAAACTCCACCCACATAGTGGCAATACAGAATCTTTCATAAGGGAAATATTTTTTTGTATTAGAGCTCATTCATAGGCGTAGCCACGTAACTGCCGGAAACCACGTTGTTTTGATATTGTATCTTTTTTTCTTGATTTTTAAATTAGTTGAAAATTTTGCTAATCCTAATAAAAAAACTCCAAAAAAGCCTATCGAACTGATAAAAGTTGATAACGATCGGCGTTTGTGTTAAATTTTCATAATTAACAGAACTTACAAATTCCGTTTTTTAAATGATCTAGCTTAACTGCGATGCCTCCAAGAATTATAAAAATTTAATGCCTTCTAACTTTATACAAGGGGTTGATAGAGCATTACTTTTTATTAAACTTTAATTTTTAAAATTTAATACAATTAATTTTTCTGTAATTATTATAAAACTTTAGTACAACAGGCGTAGCCATAAATAGTATCTGGCTACAAACTGATCGGTCGAGTTTTAAAATAATTTATGCTGAAACTGCAATATAAGGTATATTAAATTCTGAAAACAGCAAAACAATATTAATCTGCTTCATTGCCGACCCGATTCGATTTTGTGTTAGCTATGACACCTAAACAGTGGCGTATCCATGGGAAGGGGGAGGGTTAGTCCGGTGCCCCCTCCCCATGGATACGTCACTGTTCAGGTGTCATAGATTACACAAAACGTGTAGGTTAATGTGCAATTCTTATAATAAAAAACCACGCACCGCAAACAAAATAAAGGTTATGTATTAATACGCAAAGCATTGGGAATTATAAAACCCTGTTAAGTAAACCGATATTTGTATTATTAAATAGTAATACGAGTACAATATTGCATAATGCTGTAACTTGAAGTCTATTGAAAACTGTAATCTTGCTATTATATTTTACGTGTTAAATTTTTTGATAGCAATGTTGGTGCCAGTACAATATTACCATCTAACCCATTATTACCTTGAACATTTCATTATTATGCCGTTGCTATTTAAACTGGCAAACAATTACTCATAAAACAAATATCAAACTAATTAAGTTGCTAAACACGTTTCTTCAATGCTGATTGTGAAAAACATATTTGAAACCAAATAGAATTCGCTTTAAGAATGTTGACAACATAGAAACTTTTGGGTTAAATGTTGTCTTGAATAAAAATTTCATGAAGATGAAACAGGTGATTACTGCTTTTGCGTCGTTGATAACAATCAACTCATTAAATTTTTTATTAGACTGTAACTTTCTCCTTAGTGAATATTTCACTGCGTTTTCAAAATCACTTAAAGAATTTGTATGTAAGTATAGTGTCAGGTAGGTACCTTAAGGTTATGAAGCAATAACAGAAAACCAAACCAAGGTAAAATAAGCTAATGAGTAATAAACAAGAATTTTAAGTTAAAACCACAGAAAGGATATATTAGGTAGCTTCCAACTACATATAAATGAGTTTCGAAATACGTTTATCTTTAACATTAACTAGATTTTGTTTACATTCGTTTAATATCTCTGTGTTTGTACATATATTTTACAAGCAAGATATTTATACACCTATTTATTTACACAGCAAAGAATAAGATTAGTTTAATTGCATATACGAAATAGTCTCATTAACTGATTAAATTAAAAGATATAATAGCTTGCAACTTGAAGTAATATTAAAATTTATAAATTGACACCCTTTTCTTCATTTTTTTAGTCGTTGCAGGCAAAAGTACCGAGTATCAAATTCTCGGTGATAGGGGGAAAGGGCGGGGGGATGCCGTACTGTTCTACGAGAGCTTTTCTGAATTTAGGTATTACAGTCTAACCAAAACTTTTACGTAGCAGTGGCAGTGAGTATATGTTCTTGTCTTGTTAACAACTAATTATATTATATTATTTATAATATTTAATGATCATTAGCCGAACAACTATCATATGTAATCAGCCTTTACGTGTTACTGCTGGGCCCCGGCACTCTTCTCTGCCACGTACTCGCCTTAGCGCCGAGGTGGAGTACGGAGAACCTACAGTTTAACGTCGAATCCGAACTAAATAAAAGAGAAGGTTTCAAGCATTAAGCCCCCACGGCTGCCTACACTGGATTGGGAATGTGAGTGACGGCTTGCAGCATAGATTTTTATTGCTTGATAATATTTGGATAATATGTCGGCAGTACTGTTACTAACAATTTATTTATGCTAAACTCAACTTTCATGTTATTATGAACAAGAAAAAATGCAGACACCGAAAAAATTCATAAAATAACGACTATCAAACAACCGAATTTATTTGCAGAAGCAGCCCACGCCACTGAATTCGGTGGTTAGACGTTCACGGCACAGCAAGTCGATTCTAGTACACAGCAAACATGCGCTAATTCGGTAGCCACATAAAAGTTTTGCACAGACTATAGTAAATATGTGTTTGTAGCGAGTAGGTACGAAATCATAAAGTTTTCAGACGTCTATTTATTTTTATTTTCGGAATTCCAATAAAATACAAAGCAAAACTTACTTGAAACAATTTTTAATAAAAAAATATGCTCCAATGTTATTGCAAATTTATCAATTTCGGACTAATTGTGGTATTTTTCGATAACATTACGATCTGGTAGAAGCAAAGAAGTAATAGAGGTTAGGAAGGAGGGTTTCGAGTTAGTTGCACTTAAAGCACTGTGACGGATGTGACGTCATCGCCGCCATATTCAGACACTTTTGGTGATTCATTTGTGCCGGTGATGTTTACAAATTTTGTTATTAAATATGGTTAGTTGTATTTGCTGTGGTTGCTCGAGTACTAAAATTAACAAGCAGAAAGGAATAACTTTCCATAGGTAAGTATTTTACCAAATGTAAATAATAAATGTCAATTTGACGTATAAGGTTAAGACAGTGGCGGAGAGGTCAATATTTCTTGTTTCCTTCTATAATAAATTGGCAACTAAAACAGCATACTCATGTTTTATAATTTGTTCGTTATGCCCTAAATATAATTTTCTGACGCCGCCACTGGTGACACTTCCGCTACGTCACAGTTTGGCAGCCATGTTCAGACACCTTTAAGGTTTACTGGCCAATGTGCATAAGCTCCTTCCTAACCTCTATTACTTCTTTGGGTAGAAGTGATGCCTTTTAGGGAGACTTTCGCCCTCTTTGATTATTCTCAAATGGTCTCCAGCCTTTAAGCCCTCCCATACTCGGCGCCTATGTAGTGGTTCCACATAAAATAAAGTACATTTAAGTAAATCTTATATGGGTGTTGGACAAACGCAAGGAGCACATTACAGAGGCCATTTTAAGTAGAAAATGTCTAATCAATATGGCCCTGGAAACGTTTCCTTACAGAGTAACAGCCTTCCAAACAATGGAACAGTTTAATCGTCCTTTAATTGATATCTCCGTCATAAATTGAGATACTCGATCTAAATTTTGTAGGGATATTTTACTAATGATGATTTTCGTTTTCGTTTGTTTTCGCTCAAACCCATTAACCAGGGTCGTAGATATAGGAGGGTACGCGACATATCTCTTAACGTATTTTGAACACTCCATCTACATCTACGCCCCTGATTAATGATTTTAAACAAAAAGAAGGGAAAATGTAAATTATCATTAGTAAAATGTCCCTACAAAATTTGAATTAAATATCTCAATTTACAGCAGAGATAATGATGTGATTACATTGTTCCATCTACGGGAGGCTGTAACTACGTCAGGAAGCGTTTCCGACCCATGTTTATTAGACGTTTTCAACTTACTTAATATGATCTCAGTAATGTGCTGCTTGAGTTTGTGCAAAAAGTCATGCAACACCCTATGTTATTAGTATTGCCTGCATCATTATTTGATGACATGAGTTCAAAACATAAAGATCAATTAGTATAGTGGGCTTTGAATGACACTGTTTTGTCGATCCTAGCCAGTATAGCATATGTAAAACAGTGGAACCCAAATCCAAAGCCCGCATGACCTATTCTTTATTAAACGCATGTTACTTTGTGATGTCAAAATTTTGAAGTTGGAAAATGTACTAAGTACGCTAAAAGCAACGGAAGAAACTGTAATAAATTTACAGTACTTGAAAATAGGGAACAGAGTAGTACAAACTAATACAAGTTAAACGAGTATTTTCTACAATATTAATTCCTGTTAAGTTTCCTGTGTCCTCGGTTACATTATTATATCTTTCCAAATAAGTTGGTACAAAATATAAAAAAGTCGATTAAAAATCATATAAATAGGTTTGAAACGTTTTGCAGGCAAATAACCAAAGGATATTTATCTTCAATAGGCGTAAATAAAATAAAGGCGTGATCTTCAAGCAAAAAAACAAGTTTCACACATATTAGATCAGCAGTAATTTGCATTTTCCATCAATTGTATAGTCTTTTTTATCAGAAGCGCAATATTTATTCTTAGATATTACATACTTAATATTTGTTTATATAAGGTATAATTTCATTGGTAAGATTCCAATCCTACGCATATTAAATTTACTTGAATTCCAATGTTTTGATTACCAAATAGATTACGTTAACTATGAACATTCATTTCAGTAAGTTGATACCTACTGGTATTGGATATTATTCATTTACCTTTATAATCGCTTCTACAGTGGCGTAACTACCATGGGGCAGAGGAGGCAACGGCCCCCGGGCCCGAGGCCTTAGGGGGTCCCTGCCACGAGCCACGAGTTTTTATTTTTTTAATTTCTCTATTACGAAGTTTATTGAATAAAAATTTTTGATTTTCGAGTCTCTATTATTATATTCAACAAAAAACATTTTAAATATCATGTAAGTATGTAGTACTTATAAAATGAAAAATACTGAAGTAATATTATATTTAGTAATAACACAACACCCACACTTTTTGGTACCGACCCAGACACATTAACTTCAGAAAATTTAAGATTTGCTTATCGTAATTAGACACGGCTTTAATATATTTATTTTCATTTACTGGACTGCAAATATTTTTGCTCCTATAAATAAAAAAATCTTATTATCAATTACTTTATTATTGAAGTTTTCTTGAAGATGGGGCCAGGGCCCTTTAGATATCTTGCCCCCGAGCCTAAAATCTGAAGTTACGCCATTGCGCTTCTACACAGGATAACATTACGAATAAATCACACATTCTACATCTACATTACATAAAAATGTCGTTTTCACAACTTTCAATTTAACCAAAATAACGTTGCATTAGAAATATTTACCTTGACAATTTTTCTCGCATATAGACTCCTGATAATTGTGATGGGCTTTATTACAAACATCTGAGCAAGGTTGACACTGACGATCAAAATCTGAGCAATATTCCTGCATCCTGCACATTTTTGATCCACACCTTACACCGGAAATGGTCAACTCTCCCCATGTTTCACACGCAAAATAAACGATCACTAAAACTATCGCGGTTTTTAATTTAACGCACTCCATATTTCGACTTTTTACAAAAGTACCTGTTACATATTTATTGCAGACAAATTTTGTACTAAACGTTTTTCTGATTGTATGCAAAAATTGTTTATACCGAATTAATTAAAACCCGGTTTCACATTGCGGCGGAACACATTTTTACACCTATTTCTAAAAGCTTTTTAAGCCATTTTGTGAGGTAAAGCAACAGGTGCAACGCTTTTGAATTCGGCTAAGTGACTTGACTACGTGTGTGCACCTGAGTGACTCATTGTACGAAAGAATTCAGGTAGAACGACTGTATACTGACGTCAATAGGGTTTACTGTTGCAAACTGAAAAGCCACCGGAGAACAGGTATGCGGGCCCCTCTCACCGGATTTTTATTGTTAAACAATATGGCGGACATCTGCGGCTATCGTATAATAATTATTCTGGGAAATTAAAATTTTTCCACGTATGAAATGTGTATTCTTTTTACTGAAAAACGTGAATATAGTAAATTAAAGATGGAATTCATCTTCTTCGAGGAAACTTCTAGTTAATACAATCACTTAAATAGTAATAAGTAAAAAATTAATTTGCATTTTCATTTAGTCATACAGTACCTATTAATTAACAGTAGGCATTAACAGTCATTTTTTTCTGCTTTGTCAACTCATTTATTGGATTGTAAGTACATGCCATAAATTATTGTAACAATTATGATCATTCATAAACATCTACTTTACAAATGACTTTTTCCGTATAGATTTATATTCCATGGTTGGAAATTCCAAATAATTTTTTGGTTAAATTAATGGTTCGAATATGGTATATTATACTGTATTAAGCTGTAACATTTAAATAACGTAATTTTGGTCATATATTCCTATTTCTACTATTTTAAGCTGTTGTTCCCAGAAGCATTTTCCTTGAGCTTCTGTTAATGTCGGCAAGTATTAAAAAAAAACTGTAACGTTATTCGGATGGATATAACCTGTTGAACTAGAACTAACGCTAGGTTTATGATTTTGAAATTTTACTATAAAGATAAACCAGGCAGTGTATGCAACCCATTTTACATATACTATTAGCCTATTTTGCACCTATAGAGCTAGAAAAAGTGTGATATTGTTCTTAAAATTTGGTTAAACAACTAATCTTACAGTTAATGATTGTTTTAATCAAAAAAAAAATATTTCACATTCTGCTATGTTTTAGATTTGTGCTGACTTTCATCCATTATGTTATTGGAGAATATTTCTGAGACTTTTGTATTTTACATTGTATAGAGAGGTGTCAAAAATACTTAGCTTAATACATTCTTTCCTTGTAAATAAAATAAATAAAATTTTTACAAACCATAATTTTAAACCATTATATCAGTACTAAAATAATGGTGCTGCAGGCCCAGGTTAATAACTAAACATAAATCCTCTCGAGATAAGAGATTTTGAGTACCTAAAGGACCTATGCAAGCTGTCTATTTCAGACAAAGCTATTTCAAAATACAGTTCTGTAGAACAAGGGAAACTAACATAACATTATCTGTAGCTTTTTTTTTTGTAAGAACTATCTATTGGTGGAGATAGAAGGCAAACCCTTCACCTTTTTAATTAAAGGCAAAAAATCAAAATTTTTAAGAGTTCCTAACTTGCTTATTTAAAAAGTTAGCATATCTTTTCGCAAGAAAAGTTATATGCAGTTTTCTACGCATGAATTTTTTGAACTTTTCAATATTAACAATATTATATATAAATTCGATATTAAATTTTCAATATCGCCTAGCCCTATTTGTAACACGTATTCACAAAAAAATCTATCATACAGAAAAAGAACTGTAAAAGATACATATTAAATTATTTATAAGTTTTAGCTTTAGTTCGTTAAAGGTCATATTTAGTATGAATAAAATACTTTATTACTTCAACAATATTTATTTATTTTAACCTTATACCTATTTTGACATGTTTTCATACCATTATCAGTAGTTATATTAAAAAGTAAACAGTTAGTGTTGCTATAGGAACAACAGAACTTGGGGACTTCATCTTGGTTATCTGTGTCTGCAGATGACTTGAATTCTTATTCCATAGAGATGAATTTAAGAGATCAATTTTCAATTTCAAAACACCCAGCTTCTCAAAATAAAGGCGAAAAGGATTACTAATTTGTATCAACCCCTTCATTGTGCATCAGATATAATTGTCGAGTTTAGATAAGTTTTTATAATTTTTCATCTGAACTATTTTTCTGTATTATTTCCACATGTTTTGGTATTTCCTGATTTCTGAATTTACACAAAATTCTGCAGTGTGATGGTGTTAATGCGCTGGTGCCTTAGGGCTGTTGTTTTTATTAATACTAAAATTGTAATTTCAAATTATATTTTAAAACATCAACTTACGACTTTCTTCAACAAATTTATAACAATAATCCATAAAGTACTCAAATGTACTTAAAACTGAAGAAAAGTCTTATAAATTAATAAACTAGGGTACTAGTACTAGGGTTGCTAGATCTCCAAAACGTTAACATAAAGTAAGTTTCGTCATTTTAAACGTTACCACCCTGTATATTATTACACTAAATGCGCTATTTAATTTTTTATAGGATTTAGACAGTGGTATAAGATATTCTTAAGACTAAATGTAGTTTTTTAAAAAAATTTTGATGATAGTACTCAATGTGATAAATGTACAAAACAAATTTTTTTGGATTATAGGGGGTTTTTGTTCAAGTTTTATTTTGCAGAAAAATTAATTTTATTTTTTTAAATGGAACAGCCTGATTTTATGATGCCACGTTATGTGAAATCAAATTTTTTTCAATTTCATGAAACATCTCACCAGTCACCACTAAAAAATTTAGAAATTGAATTTAAATTTTTGCTGGAGATTTTGCAAAGCCTGCTGGAGACCTGCGTAGGCTTTGCAAGACCTAAGACTCCATCATATGGCCCATTATCTGGCAATCCTGTGCTACTTACCGAAGTTGTTGAGAAAATTACATATTCATGTTCTCATTACTTAAGGCAGTGATTGCTTAAAGTTGATTACAAAATATACACAAAGGACATTGCCATGCGCTTTGTCTAGTACAGTTAAAATTTAAAAATCCAACTGAAACCACATGTGC
This sequence comes from Ctenicera cuprea, assembly GCA_958336395.1. NCBI lineage: Eukaryota > Metazoa > Arthropoda > Insecta > Coleoptera > Elateridae > Ctenicera > Ctenicera cuprea. Next base: position 14,144,818 of record OY284487.1, on the reverse strand, counting down.
TTGAGCTTCACTAGGCGTAACTGCACGCCTGTGTAGAGAGAAGATTATAAGGTATGTTTCTTTGGAAGATTTTTTTTATAATTTTTGCTTGGAATATAATTATTATTTATGTTTTAATGTCACATAGCGCAAGATTTACTTATATATCAATATGTGCAAGTTTATTTAGTTAAAGGTAAATGTTCATTTCTGCATTTTATGTATTTTTATCTGACACTGTTTTAAGTCTATTATGTTTAAACAATGAAGTGTGCCAATTGTTTTTTTGTAATTAAAATGGAAAAGTATCAGGTTGGGGTTATATAACAAACATAATGTAAAGAATTTTTACCAATTAATGTGCTTTTCTGTGTGCTTTAGTAAATACATTGCTTAGTTGTACGAAGGAAATGGAGATACAACAAATAAAAGAATGTGTAGTAAAAATCAGTTTATTTTCATCTAACAGCTATTGTGTATGCAAAATTGTGATATCCAAATAAATTACTGGAACAAATGGACATATAAATAATCTAGGAGGTATACAGAATTATACTGAACAATAAAAAATGTATTCACTGGCTACATAAGTACAACTACTAAGCAAGATTACAAAGGAAACATGAATTCTTACCATTATAATATATAGGTACTGGAAATGAAATATGGATTGTGATAAAAAAGAAAAAAACTTGAAGTAAGTCTCGAGAGCATATATTTAAAATGATTACACCTTGGAAAGTGTGCTTGCAAGTAATATAAATAATGATCAATGGGTGTATGCAAATCTGTAAAAAATACTGCTATAAAAATTAACCTAATGCTATGGTAATGCTTAAGCACAAATAAAATATAATTTTGACTAAACAAATATCACATCTACATGGACTACAAATTATTTCATATTGCTTATATGTGATTAGACACGAATTTTTGGTTCGAATTTAGTTATTTGACTGTACCTGTATTTCTTAAAAAACAAAACTAAAAAATATTCTTTACAAAACTAAAAAATTTAAATGAAAAAACTGCCAGCTATCATGTTTAAAATATTAGTTGTACATTAGCCAACCAAAACGTGATAGCAAGAGTTACAAATTAAAGACAATTCTACTGATTAGAACCAAATCAAAATTAATGCTAATGCTTTCACAAACTTCAGCTTTTTAGAAGAATAATTTGGATTTAGGATGTCGTCAAATGTTATATTAACGTTTTCTTCATACCAAACTATCCACAGCCTTTTCTATATTATATAAACGAGGTGTTTCAAAAGCAATTTTACTCTGTTTCAATTTATTTCGTTACCAACATGTAATTGAAGATAACAAAAATGTGGTTAATTGTACAATGACCTTGGAAACACCCCTTATTAACAAAACTAAATTCCTTATATAGATAAAGAGATTACAATAATTAACACTAATATACACCCTGTTTAATAAAGAGATTAATACTGAGAAATTCTATCTACTTTATAATTAAATTCAAAAAATAAACTTCAACTCTTCAATTCTTATTCGATAATTGTCAACAGTATACATCATTAGTCTTAAAATTTACCTTGTTACTTATTTATAAAAAAAAGAAATCTTTCATTCTAAATAAAATTAAAATAAATACAAAACTCTGATCAATAATGAAACCAAAGCAAATTCTCACAAAACACATTCAAACTAAAACGTGCATTAAAAAAATTCTGACAATTTTTTAAAAAGTCCATACGTGAAACAGATGCTTCAGAAGCTACCTGCTGCCAGGGCCGGACTCGTCACATTATTGGGAACTTTAATTGGACTGGAACTTTGCACTACATAATGTGTTAGACGAGTGGGTAAGCAACCGGCATTTAGCTGATAAAATTCAACGAGCTGAAGCAAGTCGTAGAACTTGGTTACACCACTATCTAAGGAAAATACATGTGCCTCTCGGACTGGATCCAAGATTGGATTAATTTGTGCATGCAAGACTTTGCTCCCACACTTGTAGGTGAGCACGAAGGATCCCGGATTCGATCTGCTGTCACGAACGATGAACACACTAAAGCGAAAAAAAAAGATTAGTTCCATTGAGTAACACTAAATTCGAATATTTAATTATGAATTTATTGGATGTAGAATATAATCAAAGTTGTAAAAGTTGACTAACAATTTATTGTGCTGTATAAATAATTACTTAATGATAAGAGAAGAAGTATAATTTGCTTGGTAACAAACGTCTAGAAACCAAGTCTAGGTGTCTAGGTCAGGTAATTATTGTATTTGAAGGACAAATCAGTCATAAGTCGTTAAAAATCGTGCTAGTTGTCGCACTTTATATACGAATGCCTGCATTAGCATGACTATTTCAACTATCGAACATCGAAGGTTACTTACTTAACACAAATTTAAAAGTTAAATAAACGGAAATACAAAAATAGCGACAATTAGAATAAATAAAACGCAATTTTTACTTTTTTATGCTTCTAGATTGAGTATAGCAAAAGTATTAATAATAAATAATCTACGTAGCTCATAAATAATAGTAGGGATGCGCCGAATATTCGTATAAGCTGAACATTGGCGGAATATTCGGCATTTTGAGCACTAAATGAAAACAATTTTTCGTAAAATTCGATAGTGTAAAAAGAATTAAAATAAATTGAAACAAAGTTACAATTTCGGTACCCAAACGAGAATACTGGCCGGTCATGTGACGCAGCTATCGCACGCAGTGATTACCAGATTAGCCACTTGGCCAAATAATCGAGTTGGCTAATAGCCAAATAGTTGGTCTAATATTTGGTATTTAGCGGAATATTTAGCCGATTAATTGGATCGGGTTGGTTAATATTCGGTGGTAAGTCAAATATTCCTAAAATTTGATACTGGGAAGATCGAGTTAGCCAATATTCCGCACTTAGCCCAATAGATGTGCTACTATTTGGTACTTGGCCGAATAATTGACTCAAGTTTCCTAATATTCGATACTTCACCAAATAATTGTCCTAATATATGGTACTACTATGGCGTAAAATTTGGTACTCGTCCCAATATTTGACCACATATTAGGTCCTTATCCAAAGAGTTGGTCAAATATTTGGTACTTGGCCGCAGATATGGCAGCGAAATTGACTGATTAGCTAATATTCGGTACTTGGCCAAATAGTTGTCTTAATATTTGGCACTAGGCCCGAATATATGGTACTTCGCCGAATAACTGATTCGAGTTGGCTAACTTTAACTTAGGCACTAGTTCAGTCTATTTGGTACTAGGCGGAATATTTGCCCTATTAATTGGCTCGGAATTGCTAATATTCCGTATTTATCAAATAGTTGTATAATGTGATACTGGACCTAACAATTCGCTTGAGTTAGCTAATATTTCGCACTTATTCGGATAGATGGCCTAATACTTGGTACTTGGCTGAAGTTAGCTAATACTTAGTACTAACTGGAATTTCGTCAAATAGTCGATACTCAGATGAATAATTGGCCTAATATTTGGAAATCGGTCGAATATTTGACATATTTGGTATTTAGTTAAAGAGTTGGTCTAATATTTGGTACTTGGCCCAAATGGTTCGAGTTGGCTAATATTCGGTACTTCACCGAATAGTTCCCCTTATATTTGGTACTTGGCCGAATAGTTGGTCTTTTAGCCTAATATTCGGTACTTATCCGAATAGTTGGCCCAATATTTGGTACTTGGCGAATATTAAACCTAATATTCGGTAGTGAGTCGAATAATTGGCGTAATATTCGGTACATAGCCGAATATTCGGTAATCGGCCAGTGACCAAAATCACTATTCGACAAATTATTAAATAATAATAGTACAATAAAATTATGTCTTGTAGGTGTAGTAACATTTAAGTATGTAGTACCCTTCCTGGTCCATGCAGTTTATTTTCTTGTCTCTGTCATTCATTAACCTCACTTAACTAAGCTATTACACAAAAATTGAAAAAATTACATTTTTTGTCTTAATTTCGCGACTTTGAACATTTTTGGTTTCAAATTACACCTATATTTATATAGACATGCTGAGACTGACTAAGTGACCGTGATTCACAATTTGTCATATCGCTGCGAGCGATAAAGCTGTGAGTATACGCTGAATCTAGCCGCTAACCGTTGATATGTAATTTTTTTAAATATAAATATATAAAAATTTGGTTATATGGAAAAGCCCAGGCAAAGTGTTTCGCCTTTTTAATAAATTCTAGTAATCTGCTTTTACCCTTTGGAATTTAAAAAAGTTATCGAGATAAAAAACATACTGTTTTTAAAGATAAATTCACGAAACCTGTTTTAATATTTAAGTACTCAACAGCATTCTTTTGAGTTGATTTTATTTTAACGACCATTCACATTAAATTAATGTACGTATTTGCAAAAAAGTATAGCAAAAAGTTTTCTGTGATGTGTCGCTTACACCTATCATTTCGGAGCGAGTAATAATAAAATTTTAATCTTTGTTTTTACGTTATTTCACAATGTAGTGTATTTTAAAATACTGTTACTAAGAATTTTGTAAGGAAGCTTATAAGTCTGCCCTGCAATTTATCTTTTGGCTTAAGGGCATCCCATGGCCACAAATAAAACATAACTTATTTTACTATAATTACGGACTACATTGTTTTTTTACTCCCCCACGTATCTGCTAAATTTAAAGATCATGACGATATCAAAACCGCAAATTGCTAGTCAACTTTTACACTTTTTTCAACAAAACAGAGTCAAATTTTTGAAAACTAACCCATCAACTGTGCCGTGCTTGCTAACTAGGGCTGTTGCTTGATCCCTGGTCATTCCACTATGAAACCAGGGTTGTGTTATATGCACTCCCGATTCGATACCTTGCACATGAGCTACATTGGCGGGTGTTCTGGTGGTAGGTCGCCATCTCCGCTTCCACGAATAACCTTCTGCAACAGCTATGGCTTTGGCTTCCTTTGGATCTTCCACTATCCTTCCCACGGACCCTGTGAAATCCATGGCAACTCGTGATCGAACGGATTCCTGGAAAAACGAAAAAACACGTTTGTAGATTTTATGAATGCTTATTCGAACAGAATTAAAGTTTAAATTAAATAAGCGATCTAATGTAAGAAGGCCAAGCCCAGTTTGGGACGAACGGGCCAAGAAAAAAATCAAATTTAAATTTTTACTCAAGTTATCGCCCCCACAATCTCGAGTTAGCGATTGTCAATTATTTTTAATTAATTAGAACACCATTGAACATTTATCTATGATGTATTTTTCCAAAACGCAATAAGTTAATTTTCATCAAATGTCAAAAAATGATAACAAACAATAAAGATAATATTTTTGATATAATCAATAAATGCTTACAAATTGTTTATAAGTAGGTTATCGACATACAAAAACTAAAAATAATATAAGCGGCCAAATAAACAATCAAAAATTTTTGCGCACGTTTTCGAGGAAAGGTATCGGCCTGAACTAGACAAGTACATTGTTATCGAAGAGGATCTCTTGGTAAGAGCCTACCAAACTCCAATAATCCCAAGATAAGGCAAAACACCTCATAAAGCAGTGTAGTTAGTAGGGCACACAGTTGGGCAGATTAGATTTATTACAAACAAATCGATTGGGCCCCGAATTCAGCTTTCCTTTTCCGCATTTGCGCGTTACATCATTTAGGGACGAGTCTTCGGAATAAACTTTCGCTTTAAATTCGAAACGGGGAAAATGTATAACAAAGTTTTAAATATGTCAGTTGTAAAGGGACGCGAAGCGAGTTTTCAGGAAGTATACGTGGAAAACGCAATCGGTCGAAAGATTTCCTGGCAGAATTGTAAACTGGAATAAAACAGCTCTGTCTTTGACATAATATGGTTCGGACTGACTACGGTTTAATACGAAAAAAATGTCAAGAACATTCAACAATATAATTATCAGTATTTGGTCATTCTAAACCACAGACTATACGTTTAATTTACTTAAATTCTTTTTGCTAATGAATAATGATATCCTTTGCATATCAGTAGGCACTTCAAGGTAAAGAAAAAATGCACGTGGGAAAATGCAATTAAACCTCCGTATTACATCAGCATACAAAAAAAATACCAACGAATTTTCCGACTACGTCTTTTTTTTTAAGAAAAACTAACAAGCTTAAAAAATAAACAGAGATAGAAAACCGAGATAGGCGATAATACCGACAAAATAAACAATGGTATGTGCTGTCCATAAATCACAATACACAATTTCACTTTCCATCTATAATCGTGAATAAATTGGTGATTTGCGAATTACACTGCGTATATTTACTAGTTGGCCTTGAACGTGGCGGGCAGAAAAGTGGGTTGGATCGTCTGTTATATAACCATCATTATCTTATATACCTGCTATTCGTCACGCCAGGTCTACAGAAAATTAAAGAATGGACAGCAGCAGCAAGCGCACGGAGTAGGAGACAGAACCTACAAATTACTTGATTGCGTAACCTACTCATTATTCAAAAAACTCGGACTTGTTCTTAAACGTTTTCCTGGTAGGAATTTAGTGGATGCAGCGGCAATAAGTGGTGAAGGTTTCTTTAAATGCATTAAATTTATTTACGCAAAAAATTAAAAGGAAATGATGCTCGCAAGGGCATAACGCGTCACTGCTTGGCCAGAAGAATATCAAGTTTATAAAGGAAACGCAATAATGGCAGGTGTACGCATTGTTTATGTGGGATGCGAACTACATCAAAACTTGTAAAACTATTATGGAGTAGATTACTGCATTGTATCAAACTTCCTTATCAGCTAAACGCCAAGTTCCGCCTTGTACACTGTTTGCGACAAAGTTAATGATGCTGGAATTGTTTAGAAAATCACATGAATTCAAACGTTGGATTCACGAATTAATTTTGTGATAAGAAAAAATTCCTATAATGAATAAACGATTACATTTATTTTTTTTAACTGTTAGAAATAGCAAAAACATCCGACATGCTTATTTTCTTTGCTCTGTTTCTTATACTTCGCGGTTTCTCGAAAGTCTGTCAATATTACAATTTACTTTCGGCTTAGACCGCGTCGTCATTTGGGTACTACGCCCAGCATAGCTTGTCTGTCTTTACAAGCATTTGCCCTTAAAGTTTGAGCCATGGTTGTTCGTGGGTTCTGCCTGCCTAAACAGGGCCGTGCTACTATAGTATAACTATAGTTTGTATGGGTTCACAAACAGCTAACAGGTATTAGCCGATTAAGTATTCTTGTCCTAGCAAAACAAAACATATTAAGATCAGATCTTTGTTTGCCCCAAGATTAATATAAGCTACGCACACGGCCCTGTTTAGGCAGGCAGGGCCTATTTGCTTTAAAAGCAAATGCTTGTAAAGGCAGACAAACTACAGGTCGGTCCTTATCGGATTATGCTGGGCGTAATCCCCCGAATGACAATATTAAAACTTCCCCGTATTTTCAGTTGAGAAAAGTTTTGATCCTAGGGCAAATTTTGAAAAAAAAATACGTTTCAGGGTCCAAAATTTAAAAAATTGTTGTTGAAAATATGTGCAATCTCCGTCCGGTTGCTCACATTTCAAGAACTAGTTGCTCAATTTTGATGAAGTACGGACAATTTCCTATACTTTAGAAATTGTTACTTATCATATTTTCAAAAGTTTCTTTGTATAAACGTTTTACTCGCGAAATGTGACTGTAGATCACACTCCAGTGCTCTAGCAGGAGCAAACCAAACAACCAACGGCATATTATAGCTGCGGGCATGGTCAGCTTCATACTACACTGAAGTTAAAGAAAGCTTTTTCCTCAAAAACACCAAATTGCAAATTATTTGAGAAATGCTTGGCATTAAGTAAAACCAGAGAGCAAAAACTAAATTCGTAGGGGCATGAAATTTCGATTTTTTTAAATTTCATAGAAGGCGTGACGAAAGAATTAGCAGATTGGGACACCAACCAAATTTTAGCTTATCCCTAGTTCTATTAGCATAGAAAATCGTTTATGCCACATTAAAAATTTGCCTTGATCTTGTTGTTTACCTAATAAAATAACAGCGCGAATTTTTTGATCGACAGATTTTTTTATTTCCTCTCTAATTTTCATACATACATTTGCCTGTGATTTTTCAGTACCGTTTACAAAATTCACCAAACTGTTTTCGCAGATCAAGCATTGCTTCACTTTCTGAGCTTGCAGTTTCCACAGTATCCATGCTTTTGGATTCTTTTAGAAAATTGCAAATAATAGTAAATGTAAGTGTCAACTATTATTTGTTATTTAAGAGAACGATAAAATGCCAAGCTACGTTAAAGTCGGAGTTTTAGTCTAACGGTTTGAGATTAAGTTGGAATACTAAGAAAAACATCTTCTGACCCTACTGCACCTTTGCAATTACATATAACCTTATTCAATGTCCTTTGCAGTACAATTACATTCTATAAATGAACAAGTGGAATTTCCAACACCAACATATTAATAATTTGAATATAACGCTGGCTTGTTTGCTGCCTAATGCCAACTAGTACCCTACCAAAGTGTGGGCGCGGAATGAACGCAGCAAGAGAAACGAAGCGAGAACTCGTGACTCATACATGCGGTAGCAGCAATCCTGTAGAATCGAGTTATTTGCAACTTCTTTATTTATATTATTTCTGTGATTACTACACTTTGTTAAATTATGTAATTTACATCATCAGAATCAAGCTACAATTTATCACCAATAGCCAAAATATTTTAGCAGATATGGCAGTGTAAACGGCAAAAAGCTTGGAAATAAATACAATTTTGTGAATGCTTGAAGCGAGAAATAAACATTTCAAAAATTTTAGCTCCGTATTTTCACAAACGCAATATTTTTTTGCACAGGACGATTTTTTTTAACAAATTGCAGATTTTGAATCCTTAAGGCATACGGAATATATTATTTTGCAAGGTCGTAGCTTTTTACCTCTCATGTTCGTTTTGCACTCTACCATTACGAGAAAAGCAGTTCACAGATTGGCATGAAATTTTAAAAGATATTAATTTTTGCAGGTTATAATGTTACGAAACTTTCATTAAACTGCTTCAAAATGTTTTCAAGAAAGTCTTTTTCAATGACGAATATTGTGATCTGATAGAGCTAAGGATGACCTATGATTGGCCTATTTCCTAACTTTTACCAAAGAAATCAGAATAATGTTGGTAGCACACATGTAATGTTTGATGAAATAAAATCAGAAAAGACTTAATTTTTTTAATGAAAAAAAAACCATTTTAAGATTTTTCAAACTGATTTAAATTCATAGGCTTGCTTAGCAAGTATAAAAAAGTACAAAATTACCGTTTTAGGTTAATTTTTGTAGTTTTTATCGCCAGTTTATTTCTGCTATCAAGGCTTATCACCTACGCCGGGGGTTGGATAGAATAGAAAATTAATCTAAACATTATAAGAAGATATACAGGTAACAATATTAGTGATGTTTACTACCCATGATTGTCAATACCCAATTTTCTTTGCAATAAAAACAAATTACAAACAAAACACCACACGTTTCTTTATTTCAGAAATACTGTCCATTCAAGTGCAGTAATAAAATCAGTTCAACTTACATTCGTTTCCTCTTACAGTGCAGTTATTATTGCAGCTATAATTAAACGTCTATCAGTCGGCAGCAAAGCGCCTACAAGTTAGGCAATGTGCATCCAAAATTTGACATCAATATGTTTCAGTGAAAAAAAATCTTTTAATGTTATAAAAGCTATACTTGTTGTATACCAATTGTCTGATGTATCTACCTAAACAAATTAATTTCAATTATTTGTTCAATTAAAGCAAGAAGAAAATTATAAAGTTACATAATACATATTTTCCACTATGCAATTATAAAATTTTAGTGCGATATTAGGCAGAACGTACTAATAATGTATTAATATACAAGGTGCGCGAAAAGTTCGGGTGCAATTATTTCTGGTGTCTTTCAAGTTACAAATTTGAAGTTTTAGTGCGTCATTAAGTCACCACTATAGTTATCATGCCAGTGCTTCGCCCCCCAGCCATCCTCACTTCAAAATTTCAAATGGCACACCATACTTTTTGTGACGGATTATGAAAGAGGACATCTGTTTTACTTAGTATGTCAGCGTGAAAAAAGTGCTAGGTTAGAAAGGAAAGATTTTGAGATATTTCACTTTGAAGTTTGAAAAACTGAATATTATCATCGGTTTTGCAAAATCAAGTTGGCGTGGTTACAGTAAAATATTGTTTTGTTTCTAAATATAAACAATTAAATAAAGTTTATTAATAAGTTCTAGCTTTACTTCGTTGAAGTTCATTTGCAATAAATTAAAGAAAGTACTCAAAGTTAATTGTGCCAGAAAAATGTAAAATGTTTGTGTAATCTTTGTCTGAAATGCCCAAAAGTTTATTATAAACTAGCACTTATTTCGCGCAGACATACCAAAAAAAGATGTTCTCTTTCATAATCAGTCATAAAAAATAGTGTCAATTGAAACTTTGAAGTGGGGGTGCCTGAGGGGGAGTAACAACATGATAACCATAGTGACTTACGTCCTCCTAAAATTTCAAATTTGTAACTTTAAAGAGACCAAAGATTATTGCACCCGAACTTTTCGCGCAGACGCCCTGTATAATAAAATATACAAAACGAAATAATTGCACGAGTAAAGATAGCAAGGCTTTTCGTATCGAAAAAATAATAGCAAGCACGTGGAACATGCAAAGGTTGTCCAGAAGTATTAGCCATGATGTGCTAATAAAATTTTCACGTGGCATTCTAGAATCTAAATCATTAAATATGTGGCAATGGTAGTGGCACAATAACTAGTTCATAAAATCTAATTTGTTTCCAATTTGTATTGCATGGAGATCTATATTCGATGTACTATTCTTATCATTTTTTCTTCAATTAGTACAAACAACGTGTTTAAATCATAAAAATGTATCTATTTTTAAAACCGTTAAGTGTCTTGAAGCAAGAGTACCTTTTGGATGCATTTTTATGTGACGAACAAGTTTGTAAAATTGTTTAAAAAAGGAAACAAAATGTTTTGTCCCCCTCCCCCATAAACGACGCCTCTGGTCGTCCTACACAAGTGACAATGTCAAACACTTACTGCAATCACTAAGAAAGTTATATACAAAAATTACCTACCGTCCCCTTTTGAGGGGAGGTTGTAGCTCCGCAACGAAGCGATTTGGAACCCATGCTCTTTTACTTATTTTGGTGACATAAATGCGTGATATAAATTTGGGCATCGAATTTCCGGACAACAAATTTAGTTTCACTAGAGAACGTTATTTTTTACCTAGGTTGTATAGACTATAAGACACAATTCGCTGTTTAGGAAAAACAATTAACATTAAATAATTGATGATTGGCATTTCTTCAGTTGCAGATTGGCTAAACGCCCTCGAACGGTGGTCGGCCTTGAAACTACGACCAATTGCCAATCTGCCATACAAAATCGATGGTAAAGTTTGGATTTTTCACGGTTAGAAGAAGAAATTACAAATTACTTCAGAAATAGATATCAAATCCTACCATTTTTTACCTAAAATTCCTTACTTGACCTTTTCTCTCATCTAACTTATCCTTCCTTATTTCTTGAATTCCAATCTACTTTTACTCACCCGCTGCAATACTCCGCCCATAACTCTTATAAAAGTATAAATGAAATATTTTACGGATACCCTCGCATTTATTACATACTTTAGAAAAAAGAACTTGTATCTTTGTTAGTAGACGGAATTTCTTTCGTCAGAAATATGTTCATTACGAATTCCGCTAATTTACTTTTCAATGTGTCCAAGAAAACCCGACCTTTTGATAAACTTCTGAATAGGGAACGATTACAAAAACTGAAGTGAAATTTCAGACATCTAAATTGGATAGATCCCAAGAGAGAAAATACGAAAGAAATTTGATCCCAACGGAAAATTTGGGATTAGGCGAATGCCCGTTAACACTCAACTTTGATCTTGTTTAATTAAATAATAATATGCAAGTTGACGAAATCTCTGTTGAAATCCCAGCAAAACCCGTGTTATCCCAGCCCTGCTAGACAGCTGTCGGATCATTACATCACTTGTTTAATCCGATGTAATTAACAGATTCGCGCAATGGGGAAGTGGCAAAATCCCTATTGGCTTTGCCTTTCAGCCATTTTCAGACATACACACGTGATATCGTTACTTTACGAAAATCAATCAATCCCTTTTGCATTACAATAGTTCCGGTGGGAAAATGTATTGTTACACAACATACATTTCAATTTTTGAATTTAAATTTCACGGAAATACACGTTTTGGGCTTACAGAAATACAGAAAGTGATTTTACAAAAATTTGTGCCTTAGAATCTCAGAAACTTGACATTTTGAAGGCCCCGGTATGAACATTTTATCATAGGTAACGGCCGTGTTTATATACACTTACAGTGCTGCTAGATATGTTTTCCCTTGTCACCTTTACAACGGGAAAAACATGCGGTAACACTGTATATATAAAACCGGCCTGCGTCCGAGTATTGCCAGCTATGTTGACTCTGTTACAAGGAAAAACATATTTGGCAACAGTGTAATAAAACCGGCCTGCACTAACAGTGTCGCCAGATATGCTGTCTCTTCTGCAACAGGAAAAACCGACCTGCATCGTGTGTTGTCAGATATTTTGGCTCTACAACAACAGGAAAAGTACATATGGCAACACTGTGGCAGTGTACATAAAACCAGCCTGTACTGACATTGTTGCCAGATATGTTGTTTTCTAGGTTCCAAACGCCGTTCAGTGAAACACTTTCAAATTGACTTTAATGGTCAATTTTTTCAAAAATAAGTAGCCATATTGGTATAAAAGTTGGTATTCAAGTCCGACAATAAATTACATGAAAAAAAACGCAAAAATGAAAAAAAAAATAAAATTTATCAAAATGTTGAAAATTGATTAAAATGGTAAAAATTTTCAAAAAACATTTATTCAAAAACCAACTAATTAATTCTTTTTAAATTTTGTTAGCTGCTAGATCTCGTAACTACCTATGTTTGATTTATTTTCCAATTCTCTATTTTCATTGTGACAGCCTCTGCGATTTTTAAAGTTGGGAAGTTAATACTTATTTATTTAATAAATCGAGCTGAATTTTGCAGCAATATAATAGGATCTAACACGTAGGGTGAGTCAGAAGCATAATTGGTGTCAAATTTATTTTAATTTTTTCATGAAACTCCGAAAAATCAATGGTCAATATATTGGTGAAAGAACTTTTCGACTTCTGACTATAGTCAGAAGTCTAAAAGAATGCAATACAATTATATATAATTGTATTGCATTCTTTTAGGCGTTCCGAGTCTAAACGACTGCTGTGAAAAAATACATTGTGATAGTACATTAATTAAAAGCGATACAATTTTGAAAATATCAAATATTGTGAAGTACGAGAAAGTTCAGGTAGTCCAGAACTGATCTGTTTGAAAATTGCTTGTCTTTGGTTTTAATGGCTATGAAGAAGGCAACGGCATAGTACTTATAATGTGTTTTTTACTGGAATCCTTACACGTAATTATAATAATTACAAATAATATCAATTTCTATCACTATAAATTCTTCGACAATCAATTGCTAAAGGACGTTCGGGAATCAATTGATTTTAAAAACGTAACACTTACAGTCTGTCAGAATGTACGTAATTAGCTGATACCCTCATAGTACATGTCCAATAAACGTCCCTGCCGGAGAGCCCTAAACGTGGCTGATTTAATTTGAAATGTCACCGCTTTGCGTTAAAAGGAAATGCGCTAAATCAAGTTAACACAAACGCGTACTTCAAATGTGATTTACGAGTATTCATCTTCTACTGTCAATGACTATTTGAAAATGGGGTTGAAATAGTGCCGCGTGATAAATTCTTTCTAAATAAAGCAAGTTCGTGAAAAAGTTGCTCCAACACGGATTCGGAATAATAATTATAGTCTACCCGGAAACGAGTGTTGATTCTGTGCTTGATGAACCCTCCTCCTGGTGCTGCAGCGAGCACTTGTATTATTCTAGACCGAATAATTTACAAGTGGTCGTTGAGCCCGATTTTTCACCCTCGCGAAAGCATCTCGCAATTAAAGGATGTACTAAAAGAAACCCGAGATTACTTGAAAAAACTTTTTTCGTCATTTACCTCTAGCTTTTTTGCCTTGTTCGTAATAGACTCGTATGCTTTAGGAACAGGAAGATCATTAAAGCGAACAAAGTTCAGAAGTTCTCCGTCCAAAACTTAAGCTGTAAGATGAAAATTTCTTGTTTAGTTTTTGAGTCGTGTATGAGTCCTTGAAAGCAGAACATTTCTTTCAGGCTCGAATAAATGAACGTAGTCGTGTAGCTCAGATATACTTGTAATATTAAAGGAACGAATGCATTAATTTATATTAATGACGCTGTTTTGTACTCGTTATCTGCCTGGCAACTATACATTTCGAAAAAATGTATTAACATGACTAATATCCTACCACAAAAACGCTTCGGGCGATTAATTTCATGAAGAAACGTGTAACGTTTAAATATCTTCAAGAGATAACCCATTTTTGGAGAATCTGGTGCCTTAGTCACAGAAATTTTTAATTTTTCTTCCTTTAATGGTACAGCTACAAATTGAGTTGAATTCAACCTAAACCAGTAAATACGCTGAAGCTGCAAAAATGTGGTGGCCGTTCTACCTTAGAAATTTGGTTGCTATTTCACTTGGGAAAAAAGGGACTATTTAGTGACCTTGTTTGGGCTTATGAATTAAATATAAATCAGCATAATCGAAGTGAAGAAGAAGTTTTCGCAAGGCAATTAAATTTTCCGTAAGATGATATAGTATACAAGGTGTTTTATTAAAAAAAAATTGCGATATTGTTGCTTGAAGTTTGTGGAAAATTACACTTATAACCAAACCACTCTGTATAATCCAAAAACCTTTTCAACGGGGCATTTATTACATTGGCACATGTTCACACAAGCTGTAAAAAAACGCACTATTTTAAATTTGACTAGTAACTGTAATATAATAAAAATTGCGGAACTCAACAACCGTACATTTTAGGTAGAGGAATACCCTATAGTCTATACCACAGTATAGTAAATTAATATTCGCATTCAAAAATCCAATAATATCCGGTGTTCCACTTAAAATAACAAAGTTGCTAAATGTACCTTGAACAGTAAACACCCTGTATGAGTGAAATTAATTTACAATGATGTGGAACTGTCTACCAAACAACTTTTGCATTTAACTTATTTTCGTAGTTTTTATTTATAACTGTGGCATCGATATTCTATACTTTTAATTCACCCTGTATATTATTCACTTCTGATCGTTTTTTTGGAGCCGAAATTATTTACTATTATAACACAAACATCCCAGCAATTTTCCTTTAGAAAATACTTGGGTAATTTGACAAGCACGACCATGTCAGCTCAATGTTGCTTAATATAGCAACTTAAGGGAAACCAAAGAAGGAACAGACGGATTAAATGGCGGGAAATTTAAAAATGTAATATCAAAGCTCGCAAATTAGTGACTTTCGTGAGCAAATGCTAAAGTTAGCGACTTTTAGCGACCTACATAGAAAAAAGTGACTTTTATTTAAACAAGTGACCATATGTGACCCCTGCGCAAGCAATGTTTTTCAAAATGGGTGTACTAGCCAATTTAAACGCGTCCTAAAGCATATGTTGTTAATAATTAAATGCACTGCCACGTAAAAACAGTCGAGAATAAAGCAGAATTGACATTTCACGGGAAGTTGACGAAACAATTCTAATTACTGCTATCCCTACGTTTATCAGCCGATCTGTTTATAAAAATTATGACGTTTTTTTCGTTTAGTGATAGCTCTGAAAAATGACGAAACACGAGTTATCAGTCAGCTATTTAGAGCTACCCTTAAATCTAAGGCTGAGTTTAGAAAGAATTTAAATCTAACATTACAAAACTATATACATTTTTGCCCCTATTGTTGCGTAACCTGGATATATGACGAGGATTATAGGTATTTTTCTGATCGGTTAAATGTATAATAAATATAATTGGTGTATTTCTAGCGGGATTTGTAATAGGAGGGGGGGAGGTATAGCCCTCCTTTAACTTACGCCTGCTCTATTATATTTGAGGCAAATCTGACTAGCTTTCCAATGACGTCAGAACGCCAGCAAAGCTATTGCCGCATAAATAGCGAGAAGCTTAGATTTGTATCAATTTTCGGAATTTTCAAGAGTTAATATTTTGACCTATACACCCGTGTCTGCGATAGCTACGGAAACCGACAAAATCAGGTTGTACGGTTACAAACAGAATAAAACGGACTAAAACCAACTACAAAACATATGAAACACAATGAGCGGATAAGAAGAAACCGACTAAAACCGAGTAGGAAGAACCTAACTATAGTCCCGGTGTTAAAAGTCCCGTCGGTAAGGTATACACCGCACTGGCCCCTCTCCCTCTTATGCAAATAAAGTTGTAGGGGGGATTTTTCCAAGTATCTAATTTGCATATTACGTACTTACCCCTAATTTGTTTTAGTAACTCAAACCTTTCAGTAGTTTAAAAAATCAATTTTACCTGCAACAAACGTTTCAATTTTATGAACGTCAAATGAATCCCATCAAAGTTGTTAAACCCATTAAAACTAACCACGGGCAATTAAGTTTCAATCTGGTTTTTTCCTTGTAATTATCGTACGGGCTGCTAATCATTTTACGAGTAACGCGGGAAAAAAACGAATCTAATTTTAAATTGGAATTCTGATTTCGTGAACATCACGCGTATACATTTACTTTTCCCTCTGCAATTTTGATCGGTTCCGTAACCGCAAGACTTATAATTTGAAAGGAAACATTTTTGCCGCTAAAATTAATGAAGCCTGCAAATAAAATTAGCATTAAATGGTTGTTTTGATTAAAAACCGCAGAAATGGTATTTTTCCACATGTGAAACTTTTTCTCAAGGTTACAGTGGTATGATAGTGATAACAATGTTTTTTTATGAAAATTTTATAAAACGCAATATCTTAACTCAATGTAAACACATCCAATGTTTTCTTAAGGCACTTACAAAAATGTTAGCTAACATGAGAAGGCTAGAAATTGTATGTCCTTATCGGGCAGATAAGATAATGGTGCAGTGTTTGGTTTGATATCAAAAGGATATCCGCAAATAATGGTAAGTAGTTGCAGAAAACAATCTTTTTAAAAAACGCATGTGAATGCCCGTTGATAAAATGTGGTTACTTACGTCCACGCAATTAAATTTTTAAAACGCTAAAAACAATCAATACTGTATTAGTTCGTGTTAAAAGCGGAAATCTAATCTTTATATCAGCTAAGAGCACAAAAATACGTATGTTGCTTCCCAGATCACACAAACACAGAGACAAAAATGTGATGGGTTTGTGGGGTATACTCTTGGAAACAATTTTTTTGAACACATCCGTAAGTTTAAGGGCTGCTTTAAATAGCTAACTGCTACCAAACGTTTGAATCCTGATTAAATTTAGAATGCAGTGACAATTTTTGATGTCATGCTTATATCAGAACAAGCCGATAAGGTTAGGGATAGCAGTAACTGTTTTGTTAGCTTCCTGTGGAATGCATTGTTATTAATGCTTTTACGTGCCAATATGGTTCATTATTTATAACATAAACTTTGATACTCTCAAATTTTCCGTTGGGCCCGAGAATCGCCAGAAGCTCTTAAAACGCGTCTTTTGTATTCTGAAAATTACAGCCCCCTCAATTATCAAATCTGCAAACTACTACCGCTTTCTATCGCCATTAGAACTGGTAAAACTTGTAAAAAATATTAAGGAAGCGTCGCTTTTTTCTCGCTTTATTTAAGTTGGCCAACTATACAATTTTAAACAATGGTATCATAGTACAAACACAAATTCCTCCCAGAGGGCATTTCCTTCAATTTTTGTCTGCTTCAATAACATTTTGGTCTCTTATAATTAAAAACTATTTTATGGTAGTAAATTTACATACCATGACCAAAACATTTGCATTTAAATAGCGTTCCAGAAAACACTCAACAACAATACAAATTCGTCGCGGAGTTTTAAACATTTTCGCCAGCAAAATGTGAAGCCCTACAGGAGATGATACAAGGATATAATAATAAAACCAGATGCGATGGTGCGCGAAGCAAAAGATAGCGAGAATCCCCGTTAACCTAATATTCAAATATTCGATGGGTTTCCGAGGCAGTTGGCCATGAAATCGAAAGGGGCTTCAAAATCCTAATTATATTTCAACTCAATTAGGGAAAGAGATAAGCAGGCACTGAAAATACTGAAATCAATTTCCTGCTTCAATTCGAAAACGAAAAGTAATTTTGATAGGCGTTCTAGGGATTATGGAGTCTTCGCGAACAAATCCAATGTTGCATGTTCCCGAATATGTCGTGAAAGTATTGATAATGCATGTAAATGCGTCCTTCGTGGGAAAGGGAGAGCTCACAACCAAAAAGGGCAAATGTGATAGAAGGGGTGGAATTCACCCTATTTATACCCCGCCCAATGTCAAGGTTTCTGCTGTTGCTAAGTGTACGTATTTTACACCATAAACCCATAGATCAATGATAGTTACATCAGCTTGGCGAGGTCATTGATTTGATATTCAACAGATTGGCACTTTAAGGAAGTTCAACCACTAACAGGCTTTTCCAATTAAATTGTAAATTAGTGACGATGTGAGCTCTGTCAATCTACTTCATTTACAATCAATTATTTCGTTCCCGACCTCTTCTATGAAGAAATGGTACTAATCTGTTACAAAACTTAATCAACATTACCATTTCTAGAACACTGAACATACACAATAGAAATGTAATTAAAATTACATTAACTTTTTGTTGGCACAGCTAAAATAATAATAATATTTCAAATACGTTCCCTCCCGGTTCTTTATTGTTTACTTTGAAGGCTTAACCATCTCAAATTTAAAAAAATCCTTCATTGGAAAGAAACGCGACCTCTGAAGTACAATTGACCCAATTTTTCTAAGAGGAGCCAATGAACAATTGGATTTGAAAGCCGTAAAAGGTGTAGGGGCTTTAGTAAGTGTTAATTGGAGTGACGATTAAGTCGCAACCGGCTTGCAAAATCACGCGTAAGGTTTTTCTTACATAATATCTTGTAAATTATTTCCGAGTTCATTGCACTGCGAGATTGGTAAACTTAATACTGTTAGAAACATTTTCTGAATATATAATTATTCTTGGCAAAAGGCGTCCACGTTACTGAATATCAATTGCTTATTGTTAAATAAATTAAGCTCTTGAAATATTTTGAAATTTGCAACCCATACTACTTTTGGGAACTGCTGAATCTTTGTCATTACATTACGTTGAGGTGGTGAAAACTGAAATTATTCTGTAAAACTGCTGATTTTAGAATTCCAGTGGCGTAGTTAAAAAATTGAACCTAATTTAAAATTCTAAAGTTTTTCCTTGAATTGCGGTTATGATTCTTCAATTTTTAAATTATTTTAATGTAGTTGCAAGCCCGCACAACTTTCTAGTATGTGAAAATTCTGCAACGCTGATTTCTAGGTAAAAGCGGTAGCACAAAGAAATTGCTAATTGTACAACAACCAACCAGCATGTTGTGGTAGTAGTTATAAATAACGAAACAACAACAAAGTTGCAGCTTGTAATGCAGCACACGCTTATTAATGATCGAACATCTGCTCATACATACACATTACAACATGTAAAGCGGCAATTGAAGCCATGTGGTGCCGCTCAGCTGTGACGAGGGAAAGAAAAGTCTTAACAAAGGATCCATTGAGAAAGACATTTTAAGTCCCCTTCCATGATTGCGTACTCAAATCGCGTGTGCACGAACCCCCCCCAAAAGGACGCCGCTGCAAAACGCACATAGCAACAAGCTATTAGCATGGACGAAAACATCGGACAGCTGCCAAATCCATATTAATGATACACGACAGAGAAGTGGTTTCTGCAGAAAATTATTTCAACACAACTGACATGCAATTTGGTTTTTGCCAAATGCAACTCAAAAGTGGAGCTTTTACGAGCTTTCATGCATAGAAAAGGTCGCCTAGAGCAACAAAACTCGAACTCGACGACTGGTTTTAATAATTAAACGTTAAAGTCGGTTCTGTTCTAATTTAAACCTAAATGCACGACACGCCAACAACGTGGAAAGTAAATTTTATTATTCAAAAGTCGCGCTTTTGCATAAAAATTCGTCACATTTGTCAGGCAACCCCGATGTAATATAACGCATTTCTTTAAAATAGACAAGATTTATTATCGAGCTGAATAATGTTAATAAATAACCAGCAATTTTCACAAAAAATGGAAAGCTTTCATTATCATCATTCTAAGCAACTCAAGTTAAATTTAACGTAACTATGGCGAGAAGCAAATGAAATATTGAAGCGAAATTTTACTTTAAGGCGCCCCTAAACGATCAATAATATTGCACAATATCTGTTATTGCACAATATTATTGATCGTTTAAGTTACATATTGACGAATTGCGCAATATATTGAAGAAATCAAAATAAGTTTGATTTTTATTGAAGGTTCGTCAATATATTGAACAGTGTGAGGGTAGTTTCGTAGTATTGCGCAATATTCTGCCAGTCTGTCGCTGATTGTTTAGGTAACTAGTTCGTTAAAGTGTAGATCAACATGCCTAGTGATAAACGTACTACGTCGAAAGTTGATGAGAGTCAGTTTATAATCGAAGTTATAAGATGTTATAGAGATTTACCTGTCCTATGGAAAGTCGAAGATGATGAGTACATGGACCGGCAGAAAAAAAATGACGCGTATGACCTTCTTCTTGTAAAATACCGGGAAAAATACCCAGAAGCTGATAGAGAAGATGTGACGAAGAAGATCAATTCCTTACGAACAAATTTTAGAAAAGAATTTAAAAAAAATTCGGCTTCAAAACCAACTGGCACTGGAACTGAAGACGTGTACGAATCTACGTTATGGTATTTCAGTGAAATGCTTTTTCTGCAGGATCAAGAAACTCCAGCTCAATCAATTAGTACCGTAGACGCAGAGAGAGATGGAGAAAATATTAATGTCGATGCATCAATAAATGTAAATAATTTATTAAGCACTTTTTACATTTAATAAAATACATATGAAAAAATGGATAGGCTTGAATATTATAGATATTTCAAATGAAATTATGTTGCCACAGAACCTTCCCTCCGTTGTTAAAGTATTCGCAGTAGCTGTCCCTGATCTGTTTTTGCACGATCTGATGGATTCCTGCTGTAGCTATTTTGCTAATTTAATAATTCATCATTTGACCTCCAAGACCCGTTAATTATATTCCCAGTTTCAAGGTTTTCTATATCCGCTGAACAACTATTTGAGTTTTTTTTCTGGTGATAGTAAAATAGGCCTTTGAAACACACCAAATCGAGCAGCTAGAATGCCGATTGCATTTTCAACAATGCGGCGCGCTCTACTGAGTCAGAGGAGTAAACCTCGTAAATAAATCCCAAAGTTAAGGTGGAAGCCATCGTGCTGAGAACTGAATGGCACTAGGGTTATAGTGTCTCGAACGATGCCCTTGGGGAACCAGGCGAAACCCCATTGTATTTAGCCTTACACCTGTGTAGGGGCTCCGCAGGTGCTGACCACCCTTTCCCCATTACTCGTGGGACTAACATGGACCAAAGTAAAAACAATTTTGAAATTTTAGGGGAACTTCCAACCGAAGAAAACCCTACAACCATAGGACCAGCTACGGAGGAGGTGCCACCAGTTGGACCAAACCCTTCTGTTCCCATGGAACTTGGAGAGGAAGCCTCGGCCAGCCTCCCAAAAACAGCCTCTCCAAAACCCCAGAAAGACAAGAGACTATCTGGGGCTCAAAGGAGGAAAATGAGAATCCAGGAAGCGATAGCTGCTGGGGAACCTGTAAGACCCAGGATTCGAAAAACTAAAACAAAAGATCATAAGGGTAAAGTGCAAACTGAAGCTGGGAGTAGCCAATCTCCCGCGACAGGGAGCACTCCAACCCCTTATGTAAAGAGAAATCGCTCCGATGGCAGTACACCCTCTAGCAGTGGGGCCCAAACCATCAAAAAACCTAGAACTGATGCTGACAGAGGGAAGGGTGTGCCAGCAATGGCAGAAACTTTCAGTGAAACTCTGAAGGCAATGAAGATGGCAGTAGTTCTAGAAAACTTTCCTGATGAAAAACTCACGGAAGAACAGGCTCAAAAAATCCAAACGGAGCTATTGGGTCAAGTGCTCAAATGTGCGGAGGGAACTGGACCACAGTTCAAGAACTCCCATCTGGAAAAGGGCGCACTAACAATCACCTGCGCCAATGAGATGTCGTCAGCTTGGCTAACAAACCAACTGGCTAACCTCAGACCATTACAAGGATTAAATCTCAGGGTGGGGACCGCAAAGGAAATCCTACGCACTACGAAAGTTCTGCTGTGGGTGCCCAAGCTGCTCTCCAAAACAAACCCTGCAGAATTACTCAACTTCCTAAAGACCCAAAATCAGGGGCTAAAAACACAGGAATGGCGAGTCGTGAGCAACCGAGTGGAGTCATCTGGACAGACACTGGTGCTGGAAATCGACGAAGAGTCTTTAGCGTCTCTAAAGGGCAGCAAATACCAGGCTTTTCTGGGACTATCCCAAGTGACGTTCAAGCCACTAAACCTGCCTAAGGATGCTCCAACTCCTTCAGGCCAACCTACAGCACAGTAGGGGAGCTTCGGCGACCCTCTCACGTCTGCTAGCTTCTGGCAAAGTCAACATAGCCCTAATCCAAGAACCCTGGGTCTCCAAGGGCAGGATAATGGGGCTTGGCCAAACCGGAGGTAAGTTAATCTATGATAGATCAGTAGAAACACCTAGAACCTGCATCTATGTGGGGAATGGAGTTAACACCTTACCCATGACGGATTTCTGTTCCAGAGATCTAACTACGATAAGTACGAAATTTCAGTCAGAAGGGAGCACAGTGAAGCTTATCCTAACTTCCGCCTATCTCCCTTATGACTCGCCAACACCTCCACCATCACCTGAGTTGGAACGACTAGTGAATTACTGCAATGAAACCAAGACCGAACTTTTGATAGGAGCGGACTCAAACTCTCATCATATAGTCTGGGGCAGCAGCAACACGAATAACAGAGGTGAGTCTTTATTAACCTTTATTTGTAGTAATAACTTACATGTAATAAATGTGGGCAACGAACCTACCTTTGTAACAACTGTTAGGAGGGAGGTCATAGACCTAACCCTAGGTTCCTCCAAAATATGTAGGAAAATAACAAAATGGAATGTTTCTAGTGAGCCATCTCTCTCAGATCACAGGCACATTCATTTTGAAATATCCGACGTGGAAAAAACAGTGCTTACGTACAGGGACCCCAGGAAGACCGATTGGGAAGCCTATAGGGAAGACCTAAGGGCAAATATTGAAGCCAACATCAGCACTGTTCATAATAATAGCTTTGAAATTGAGGCTGTAGCAGATCAACTACAAAAATCTATTCTAACCTCATACCAAATTAACTGTCCACCAAAAACTAAATCCACTAATAAGGTGGGGTGGTGGAACAATGACCTCGCCAAAAGGAGGAACAATGCTAGGAAACTCTTTAATAGAGCTAAAGCAACAGGCGATTGGGACAGATATTCAGAAGCCCTCACCGTATACAATAAAATGGTAAGAAAAGCTAAGAGAGATTCGTGGAGGAGGCTCTGTCAAGATGTTGAAAACACATCTGAAGGAGCAAGACTCCACCGCATCTTGGCTAAAGAACCTTTAAATCCTGTAGGCACTTTAAAAAACCCTACAGGAAACTTTACTACCACTGGTAAGGAGACCGTGGAGCTTTTGCTCCAAAGTCACTTTCCGGGATCGGTAATAATAACTCAGCCAAACCCAATTCAAAACCCTAATAACTCTTTTTCTAGAGCTGTACGGGAAAATTGGAAGATAGCTAACTGCGTGATAAATCACGAAAGAATAAACTGGGCTATTAACTCTTTTAAACCCTATAAATCTCCGGGACCCGATGACATCCTCCCTGTAATGCTACAAGAGGGGAAGCAAGTTCTGACACCAGTGTTATGCAGGCTGTATCGAGCCAGTTTGGCCTTAGGTCATGTACCTCAAGCCTGGAAACCTGTTAAAGTGGTCTTCATACCAAAACCGGGTCGTAACTCCTACGCCCAAGCCAAGGCATTTAGACCAATAAGTCTATCGTCGTTCATTCTGAAAACGATGGAAAAACTGGTAGAAAGGCATATAAGGGAAGGGGCACTCATAGAGAAACCCCTACACCAAAACCAACACGCCTACCAACCAGGCAAATCTTGTGAAAGTGCTCTTCATAACCTTGTTAATAGAATAGAGCGCTGCTTACAAAACAAGGAAATCGCCCTAGGTGTTTTTCTTGACATACAGGGGGCTTTTGACAACACCTCCTTTGAATCAATGATTCAAGCGGCTAAAAGACATGGTATTGACGACACCTCGTGTAGGTGGATAAAAAACATGTTAAAAAGTCGACAAGTACAGGCCACAATATGCGGTGAAAAGATGGAGGTGTCAGTAACTAGGGGATGTCCACAAGGAGGGGTACTATCCCCCTTACTTTGGGATCTGGTTATAAACGAACTCCTCACAAATCTGAATACCGAGGGCTACTTCACCCTTGGTTATGCAGATGACATAGTCGTTCTTATAGAAGGTAAGTACGGCACCATAATCTCAGAAATAATGCAAAATGTTCTGCTTAAGGTGGAGACATGGTGTAACAAGGAAAACCTTACGGTAAATCCTGCAAAAACCAGTCTCCTACCATTTACTAGAAAAAGAAACCACGGAGGCATAAACCCACCGAAACTCTTTGGAGAAACTCTACAAATTAAGGGGGAAGTCAAATACTTGGGTGTAATTTTAGATACCAAGCTGACTTGGAACCAGCATTTACAGAGAACTACCAATAAGGCAAAAACATCCCTGATGATGGCAAGAAGAACCTTTGGAAATAAATGGGGACTAAAACCCAAAATGGTCCACTGGCTATACACAACAGTGATAAGACCAACAATAACCTACGGTTCACTGGTATGGTGGCCAAAAGTAAATCAAAGACAGACAATTAACCAGCTTCTTGGTGTTCAAAGACTGGCCTGTCTCTGTATAACTGGAGCATTCAGGAGTACTCCGACACCAGCACTGGAAGCTCTTCTGCAACTTCCTCCCCTAGAGCTAATAATCAAGGGCGAGGCACGCATGGGAGCATACCGCTTAAACTGCACGGGCAATTGGAGAAGCAGCCAACAGATATGGGGACACTCCAAAATAACAACTGTAGTATCCGACCCAATGCTAGACATGGGTACGGACTACATGTTAACAAAATACTCCTTTCATAAACCATTTGAAGTACGGATAAACCGTGAAGAGTGGCAACAAGGAGAACCACCAGACTTACAAAAAAGCCTAGTATGGTATACAGACGGTTCACGCACAGACAACGGAACCGGAGCTGGAATATACGGTAGCAACCCAAGATATAGTACCTCTATTCCATTGGGCCAATCTACCACAATATTCCAAGCAGAAACATATGCAATTTTAGCAGCAATAGAAGAGAACATAAGAAGGGGGTATATGAACAAAACCATCCTTATCATCTCTGACAGTCAGGCAACTCTAAAAGCACTGAACTCAAACCGGATCAAGTCAAAGCTTGTCTGGAACTGCCTTTGTAGCCTCTTGAAACTGGCAAACTCTAACAAGGTAAAACTTGTGTGGGTGCCGGGACACAGAGGCATAGAAGGAAATGAAAATGCAGATAAACTAGCAAAGCAGGGATCTGAAACACCATTCACAGGGCCTGAACCTGTGGTTGGCACAACCAAAAAGACAGCGAGAGGAGCAGTTAAAGAATGGATGTCAACAAAACACTCGGAACACTGGAGACTCTCACCTCGACAGAGACAAAGCAAAGCTATGATGGGCAACCATCCCCATAAGCTGACTAAACCAGTCCTGCAACTTAGCAGGACTCACATCAGAATAGTGACAGGACTCCTAACGGGACACTGGCACTTCAGAAAACATCTGCATAACATAGGGCTATATAATGAAGATCCAATATGCAGAGTATGTGGTGAGGAAGAAGAAACAGCCTCCCATATAATATTCGAATGCGAAGCCCTAGCTCGCAGAAGATTCCAAATCTTTGAGGGCATCAAACCCAATGAGATACAACCGCCAGCCAGTCTGATCAACAAACTCCTAGACCTGCTAAAGGGGACGGATCTACTTGACAGTGACTAGCGACCGAAGGGGATACACAATAGGCCCAAGAGGCCGCAGTGTTATAGGGCATATCAAACCCTCCCCGTTTTAAATCAATCAATCAATCTACTGAGTCGATAATTAAA
Source organism: Ctenicera cuprea (assembly GCA_958336395.1). NCBI lineage: Eukaryota > Metazoa > Arthropoda > Insecta > Coleoptera > Elateridae > Ctenicera > Ctenicera cuprea. The sequence continues at coordinate 14,118,419 of OY284487.1, read as the reverse complement.
AATTCGCCTAGGGTTGAGTTAATTCTGTTTGGGCATACGGCTTCAATAAGTTTTCACTCATGGCAAATGCATCGTCTCCAACGAATACAAATGGAAGTGTCCTTGGACTGTCCGGTAACCTTCCAGGTTCAGGAAGTCCAAGACTGTTGTTATTTAATTTTTGTCCGAATGTCGTATAGCTTATCACTCCTCCATCCGAAATCCGTCCGTTAATACCGACATCAACCATTAGAAACTCATACTGTGGGCCAACAACTGCCATCATCACTATACTGAAAAAGTTCTTGTAATTATAGTAGAACGATCCTGTATTTGGAGGTTTCTTTATTGCGATATGTTTTCCGTCTATCGCACCTAGGCAATGAGGGAAGTTCCATCGCTTCTCAAACCCATCTGCTATTTTTGTCCACTCGTTAGACGTGTTAGGCAGCTAAAAACAACATTATGTTAATTTCCGTTTAACGAAACAGTTGATAATAATTAACTGTTGTAACTGTTTTTTCCAGAATGATACCTCGAGTGTTTGGGAGCCACCAAAAAAGACGGGAAAAAAGATAAAGTTAATCCTCAGGAAGAACTTGTAGCTCTGGCTTGTAAACGATTGAGCGAACCCGAAAATGAGTACCAACAGTTAACTAGCACCTGGGCAATGGAACTGCAGAAGATGGAGCCGTTGCAACAAATCTTTGCTAAGAAAGCTATAAATGACATTTTATTTGAAGGTCAAATGGGAACATTAAATCGTAATTCTGTTGCAATAAATGCACCAAGCTCAATTATTATGAGTAGATCATCTACTCCATACAACGATCGACATTCACACCAGAGTCCTCCGTTGTCGATGACTATCAATGGACACAACTGACTAGTGTTACTCCCATGCAACTTGCACAAAACAATTACCAGATGGAACCAACCTCAGCCGCAACTTTGCTTTCATCCTTTAAATAACCATGTACTTTTGTGTACGGTATGCATCTTTATATTTTATCTTGTAAACTATTTTTGCATAAACTTTTTTAATAATCATCAATAAATACTACTAGTTGATTATTCTTAATAAACTTCAATGCACAATTAGATTAATTACTTACCTTTATATAGTTCTTTAGGAAGTGAATTAATACTTCACATGTCTCCAATGCAATACAGCTAATACTTTGTGGTGATATAGCACTAATAAATTTTAGATCCTCGAATGTGTTCCCAGTGGCCAAGTACCGCAAGGTTACTGACAAACGTTCCTTTGGTGAGATTGGTTCTCGCATGGCAGCAGAAGTTTTTGTAATCATAGGACTAACTATTCTTAGTAAATCATCAAATGTATCAGCATCCATTCTCAGAAAGTTCTTAAAATCATTCGGTTCGCTTAATCGTCAGTACTTTAGTAGATTTTCGTGACTATATTGGCATCTTTTCTTGTACCATTCCTTCATCCAGCGCCTGTTTCGTTTTTTTCCACAAAAAACTAATGCAGTGGCTACACAACTTAATTCTGTATGACTTATTGGCATGTTGACCCAGTCGATCCCAAACACATACTGAGCAATATTGCACAGTAATATTGAGCCGTCTGAGGGGTACCACATTTTCTCAATAATATTGAGACAATATATTGCATCAATAATATTGATCGTTTAGGGGCGCCTTTAGAAAATTATTAGGTCAGAATTAATATACGCACATGCCGCCTATCCGTTATACAAAAAACGCCCCAGGTTGTAGCAACTTATTATATTTTACAACCAATAAACTAGATATGATGTTAAATGAAGCACAAAACTACATTGTGACAATACAGTCGTTTATAACGAACTCGCATATAACAATTTACAAACTATAACGAACTAAAGCTTTGGATTCGTCAAATTTCTCATAACACATAACTACCGCCCCTATAAGGAATTCGTATATAACGAATTACCGGTTATAACAAACTTAGATTCTTTAGACTTGCCAAATTCCTAATAAGAACGAACCCGTATATATCGAAATAACTGCTTTGCCCTTGTCAAATTTCGCAAAAAATCAAGTCATAATTGTCACCGCTTATAACGAACCCGTCTGATTGCCTGATTTTAGATTCACTTTGGTAATTCAACAAACTTTGTTCCTCGAAATTAATTTTTATGTTGCCGCACGTTAGGCTCGCTTCTCAGAAATTATTTAGATAAAACATAAAATTTACCCAATTCGGATATAGCGAACGAACTTCGGATATAATAAACAACCTTCGGATGAAACGAACTAACTTTTATACAGTTTGCTTCGGATGCGACAAACATCGGATTTGATAAAACGAACAAAAGTTCTGATTTAACTACAAACAAAGTTCTATAAAGCTTGCTATAGACGCGGCTGATGTGTTTAATAAAATTGCGCCTTCATTTGTTTTTGAATGTGAATTTTTGTAAATTTTCCTAGTTTTTGATTGGGCAAATCTTTCATTATCAATTATTTAACATTTATGCCTTTACATAAACAAATCTTTGAGAATAACCTAAAACAAGAGTATACCAGCAATTGCAAAAAAATACTATTCACGATTTTATTGGAAACTAATACGTGCGACAAGGACGAAATAGGCAACTAATAAGTGCGATAACGCAGTAAAGCTAACGGTCCGGCCAAGTGGGGATTCGCGTATCCATGGATACTCAATTTAACATGGGTCAACTTTTTACTTAAATTTGAAAGTATTCGCGGATACGTGAATCCCTACTTGGCCCCACCATGTCCGATTGTTGTCGCAGGCATTAGTTGCCCGTTTCCGTAAAATACGGAAAATCTGCATATTCTGCCATTTAAGAAAATTGACAAATAAATTATAGTTTTGGGCGCCATGTTGATATTTTTATTTGTGAAGCATTATATAAAATGAACAATCAAGTTGCTATAACTTTATGTTTATAGGCCGAAGGAAAATAATTTTCATAATTTTTAATTTTGGTTCGAGGTAAAAGACATGCACAATGAGAACGAAAATGTTTGATTTTGCCAATCTAATGATTAATATAAAGTCTATGATCGGGTTAGAGAAAACTACTACGAATGATAATATTCGGTTTAAAACATTCGTTTGCTTCACTCCCATGTAATAAAAATTTGAAAAATATAGCTTCTTCATTTAGTTTTAAATATCGTACAAGGAAATTTATTTAACAATAAAAATAAAAGCAAAGAAAAAAATAGAGCGTTCTTAAAAAAGACTAAAATGTATAAATGTTAAGAGTACTTTAAATAACGTAAAGGTAATTCTTCCCGAAATTCTGCAACTTTTCCATGGCTTCGCCGCTTCTCTATCAAGAAAACTTCTCGAGTACATCATCAAGTGCGCGACGACAGATTACTTTTCTTTGAAAAGCAGCATTATGTCCCCAGAAAGCTACAATTTATTTTTAAAAAATAAAAATTCTTTGAAAAAGAGATAAAATATAAAAACGCCCGCAATATTCCTTTTTCTCCCGTCGATGGTATCTACAACTCGTGTAATGACTCGTAATAGACAGTTCGAAGTGACCATTAGAAAGCGTAACAGAAAAAAAAAACTGTGCAAGGAAATAAATCTCGGTTTATGATTTGCTTTCCATACATGGAAGTTGCCGAGGAGCGAGCGCATAATAAGAGTTTCACCGCGTCAATATGACGAGCAATTATCTCGCAGACAATGTTGGAAATTTATCTCCATCTTTCTCAGTGATGCACAATAATCTCGGAACAGCCATAAATAATTATGATTTTGACGAAACAAAGGCGCAAAAAAAGTAGCAGCACACTTACATTAGGTACAGTGTAGCTGTTGTACTCCTTGGTGTTGATGGTTTCCGCCTGCTTGTTTTTGAAAGCTCGGTAGTTTTCTCTTATCTGCTTGCCGTACTGGAAAAGAAAGAATAAAAGACGTTAGTAACATAAATAACTGTGTAAGGTCAAAAGTTTTGGTGCTTTTTGAACTTCGTTAACACTGGAATTTCTGAACCTGGACAAATATGCAATAACAAGCGCTCTACTGAAAATCATTTTTTTGTCAATGGCAAGAAATTAATTCCGCGATTATAACGTTTAAACCTGAATTTGTCTCTTACATTTAGAGCCAAAGCGTTTTAAAATGTAGGAAAAAGTAATTAGATTTATTATACTTTTTTTTGTTTAAAGAAATTAATAGATGAAGCACTGAAGTTGGGCTTCCCTACACTTCAGTGATCTTTACTTTTCACGATTTCGAGCGTATTGTGTCCGGTAACGATGATTCGAAATATTAGCAACAAGTTCAGAGGTACATAACAATAGAAACTGTTTATATAAATATGCGTACAAAGATGCTGTGTTACAGACGACGTTGTTTTCAATCCGTAGACGCAATTTAAAACTCATTTATAAAATGCTAATAATCAAGCGTTTTTTACGCATAGAATGGAGCCAACATCTGATGTGTTGTAATGGTGATAAACTGATGCGGCCCTATGAACTATTTTTAAGAGGTTTCTTTTAGAAAATGTGCCTCTCTTGTTGCGCGTTTACATTTTATGGTTCGTGCATTACAGAGTTGCCGTTTCTGAGGGTGAAACGAAGCTCTATTAATATTATATGCTCAGTGGTTGATCAGGAAAGGTAGGTATGTTATTTGGCCACCAATATCGCCAGACCTTCTTCTTATAGCGATACGGAAAATCAGGGCCCTCGGGTCTAGTTGGCTCATTGTGCATCCATTCGCCTCTTGTTCAAGAATTATCTTCATACAGAACAATGGCTAGCAACTTACTGATATCCCTCTGGCTCCGATAGGATGGAACACTGATGAGAATATGAAAGGAAGATTCCCCCTCTTCTCCACAAAACGTACAGTTGAGGTCATTGACTACTCCCGTGGTATTGAGGTTGTATGAGAAGGCTAGGCGGGTTATTTGGCCGCCACTATCTCCGGACCGCACATCTCTCGATGTGTTTTATTTCGGAAATGAATTGCCGTTAGTTTGGAGCAGAGGGTGAGAATATTGCAGGGAAATTCTCCTCCTTTTCTACAAAATCTGTACTTGGGGTCATTGACTACTCCCATAGTGTTAAGGTTAATTGAGAGAATTAAGTTTGTTATTTGGCCACCAATATCTCCGGACCTCAATCCTCTCGATTTTTTTACGTATGCGGTCACCGTGAAAGTTTACTGTATGCACGGTATTCGCGGCTTTGTTGGTATTTTCAGCGTATAGGCAGTCTTTAGTATGACGAGCAGTAGAAGTGTATATACAGATGGGCAGCAGTCATCTGTGACACTTATACATCATGGCTCATATAGTATTTATGTAAACTTTCTTTCTTATGCATTTCTAAAACCCGTTCCTAAATTATCGGGCGCGCTGTATACAGCCCCTACAGTTACTTTATGGTCAGAATATACTTCCAACACTTTGCTGCTAACAACGCTATTGTGACATATCACACATCTATGGCATCAAGTTCCGTTTTTGAAACTAATAATACCTAAAGAGATATTTCACATTCATTTACGATTTTCTAACAAAGGAAATTATCCCAACCCTCGGCATTTTTTAACTTCCGTTTCCGGTACGTTTTTAAAATCTTGTTTACTTGAAAAACTGAAATTTCATTAAAATCGGTCTAATAGTTTCTGCGTCCTCGATGCGTCATAATATGTAATTTTGGGTTCTGGATGTCCAAAACGTGTATTGGCATTAAAATCTTTTTTCACGATCAGAACACTGGAAATGTGGCGATCAAAAAAATGTAGGAACAATACAATTTTGGATCTTATCTTTTTCTTTAAATAACATTGCGAAATAAAAATATTAAAAACTTGAGACTTTGGTAAATAAACAAAGATATGTACCTTTTTTTTGTACTGAATGATCTTTTTTCCTTAGATAAAATGCTATTGAACTTCACGATAAAACAAAAGGTTAACGTAACAGGAAAACATTAATTTGAGTATCGTACGAAACTGCAATATTTCGCAATTAAAAAAATCCTAGCGTTATCATTTTCAGCGTTCTTGTAGCGCTTTTGTATAAAAAAACTGTTTTCTTCAACTAAGTAAGTTAAATTTTTATTCAAGAATCAAGACTATACAGTTTTTTTTTTCTGCCGTGTGTCCTCCAATTTGTATTTTCTTACTAAAATTTTTATTTGTATCAGTTTGAAGCCATTGAACAGTTTTAAATATTAATTGAAGTTTGGTCCAAAATTGAAGTTTGGTCGAAAATTTAATTTTGCTAACTATAATTTGACAGACGGGCAGTCGGGGTACTAACCGCCATGTTAATAAAGCTACGGCGATAGTGTGCACTTTGCGGCGCCTACGCTTAAATATGCCAGGGAAAATAATAGACAGTAACAATCCGCCGTGTACACAATAAAAACAAATTACTACTTAATTACAAAAATAAATAAAAACTGAGTTGGCCCCTGCTAGCGTAGCTTTTACTAAGACGTGGTTACTACCCTGAGCCGAGGTAGTATCCACAGTCAATATTTATTAAGTTTTCTCTTGCACCACAAAATACTTATTTGTAACTCACCTTTAGTCTCGAAAAAAGTTTTTTCAACCCCATCCTTAATTTTTATTTTCCCTGGTCAAAAATCCGTTTCTCACAATTCAAATTTCAATAGAACAGAAAAAGGAAATAAATTTTTTGGCCACTTTTCCAATACCAAAAAGGGAATCGACTAAAAATTCTTCAGCAGTAACATTGTCCTATTGTCGGAACTGAACTGGTGTTTCACATCTTCCTGAATGTATAACAATATTAACCTGTCAGACCTGACCCTGGCATCTACATGATTCATAGAAATTGCACCACCAGTTGTGTCGGCCGATGCAAGTTGCAACTCGCAAATAGTCTACGTCCGAATTTCCGTTGTTGTTGCTAGGCTGATGCAACTGCTCTCAATTACACGCAACCACCCCTGAATATCCATTAACCAAGCCTATAACGATGACAAATACACGCGCGACGTTGGAAATTATTAATCTTGAGATTCAAAATTTATGAACCGTGTATAACTTACAATAACTGCCTGCAGTATATCAAGGAATGATTGTGATAAAATGCCTTTATGAATATTTATACACATCCTTGGTATCTGTTCGAAACATCTCATTTAATGTTACGCAAAATTTCGATGAATTATTTAAATCACTAAGTCAAGACGCCTACTCGCGGCACCTCCTTATCTGGCACATTAATCGCGCAAGTATTTGATTAACTAAAAATTTAATTTGATCGACTATTGATTACGGCGAATTGCGAAACCTGCCATGTGTGATATGAAGACCTCTCAGTGCAGGAAATTTAGCTTTTTCGTCATATTTAGTTCCCCGATGAATCACTACTAAGTATAATTTTGTTGAATTAACTAAATTTAATTAAAACCAAACTGAAGGACTAGCAATTTTCGACGTAACAATCTAAAACTAACACAATGATAAGGCATAAATTGGATTGTAGAATCACAGACGAAAACGAAGTGTTCTTACAGTTCACAAGTTTAATCTCCTTTTTTAATTTTTTATTAATATTCAAATAAAACAGGGTGTTGAACCGTTTTACGTAACATGCAATGCGAAAGAAATCATAAACGATAGTCTCGCATTCGAGCAAAAAAGATAGCGAATATACGGAGGCGTAGACATTTTGACGAAAGAAACCGATCGCGGCCGAGACTGCTGGTGGAAAACGGAACAACATGCTCCCCATATCTTTTGTTCTATTTCACTAGGCATTCGCTCTGTACATCGTCAGTCTATATCTGCTGCTAAGGCTAATTACCCACACTAGAAAGTAATCTGTAGAATTGGACAAACCTGTCTTCCACATAGTAGGGATTTTGTATTGTAACATATTTACAGTAAACTGTAATTTTCGTAATTACTTAAAGCTAAAAGTAACTTATTCTTTAGTGATTGAGCAACAAATTTTTGAATTAGTGTCTTGTCCTCACACTGACGACTGTACAGAATTATTCCTAGTAGATAAAGCTAGTATAATGAAGACTTTTTGCGTATTAAAATGTGTAAATTTTACAACTTCGACAGAATTTAGTTTTTCTTAAAAAGTAACTAAACTTATTGCATGTTGATAAAATGAATAATTTTACACAAAAAAAAACGGATATGATGAAATTTTCAAAATTCTGTGTCAATACGAGGAATTTAACTTGATGGGTAAATGCGAAAGTGATTCGTCGCAGGGCATGCTTGATATAAATAACTAATTTAAATCTCGATTTAAATCAAGTGATTTATTTAAAAAAATCATGATTTAAATCAAAATTTTAAAACCAATAAACAAAGTACAAAACTCAGAAATGTACACTTCTACAGACTCTATACGACGCCAGGATGCAAGGGATTATAGATTAAATGAATAACTGACTCTGATTACCTTAATTAAAATTTCCAGTTTCACTTAAATCTTTTAATTCGTCAGTAAAATCCTCATTGAACGTTTACAATGCAGCACTAGCATACAATTGTGGTATTAACCTTTACTTTTTACTAAAAAAGAACCGCTTACTTTCAATAAAAAGTTACAAACACCTATTAGTACCTACAGCATAATACTTCAAAAACAACTGTTAAATAACAAGCAAATAAATTATATTAAAGGTTAAAATTTTTAAAAGTTTATGCAATAACTTAAATAAAATAAAAATATGTTATATTAATCTTTAAATTAAATAATTAAAACATTTATATAGACAGAAAGTCCTCTTATAAGTTGTAATACACAAAAAATATCACTTAAATTATAAATAATGAATTTTATTTAGCAAAATCATGGAAATGATTTAAACAAAAAATTATATAAATCTATTTTCATCAAATTAAATGAACGTGAATGGAATCACACACATTTTCTTAGTAAGAGCTCCTTTTCCACATTTACCGAGTGTATAATATACACTAGACAGTTTAGTCGAAATGCATTATGGTTTTTTTATGGCAAATTTTTTCGTACGCCCTGTATAACGTTCTACTTCTAACGAATAACTACAAGTCGTTAAAGTATCAACAGCCATAGTAGTTTGGTTTATATGATTCTTAAGTTTCTTTTCGAATAACTCCTACATTCTATTTGTTAATAAATTTAACTACTTTGGATACAACATACAAACATAACACTAAGCTAAATATTTGTCTATCGTAAAAATATAGCAGTAGCTATAAAACAGTTTAGTAACCATAAACGTGATTTATGCTTGTCTAGTGTTTGGCTCCAAACAAAGGAAAAGCACAAAAAAATAGGCAACGCATTTCGCCTGAACTTTTCCATGCTTTAAAATTAACTTCTGATACAGGGTGGGGCAAAAGTATAAGGCACTGATTATAGAAGCGTAAATATTGGTTGCGACAATCATAAAACAATTGCTTCTATTTTTTTTGCTTCAAGGCGCTTTTCGAGTTTCCGCAAAAATTTAATTAGTTAAGGATGTAAACATTTCAGATGATTAAAATGAGCGAAAACTTCTCTATCGAATTTATAAAAAATTATATAACCATTTAAAAAAATTGCAGTTAAGTCGCGCTATTTGTTTGTGTCTAACAGAAAATAATTTAAAACATGGAAATAGAAATAAATTTTGTTAGCAACTTTACCTAAAATATATTTTTATGTTTTATACAATTAATATTTGCGCCACAACAATTTTCAAACTTTTACCCCGCCCTGTACATTCATAGATAGTTTACATCGCAAAGTTGTAAAATACTAACTTAACCCCTTAGAATAATGTGACAAGTCATTACTACATCGTGCATCGCTTAAACTCAGAACGCCTAACAGAATATAAGTAATGTCCCTTCTAAAATGAATGTGTACTAGGGCATGCAATCCCGGACCAAATTTTCAATCCCGGGATTTCAGGATCAAGATTGGTTAGTCTCGGGATTGATCCCGGGATTCTAAAACCACACATTGCATAAGAAAAAAATATATGGGCGTTGGCATGCGATTGCGGACCGCCTGTTGCGACAATTGAGGACTTCATGAAAGAAAAATTTATCGGGTTCATTATAAAATTTTAATAAGTTTTATTTGCAAAATGTATACATAATTATTCATATTTAAAAGTAAAAAGGTAGGTATTAAATGTTTTCAATAATTTTTATACCAATTCCTTAATAAAATTAGTTTGTCACGGGTTTTGTCCCCAAGCCTTGATATAACTATTGTGGAAAGAATACCCGCTGCTGAAAAAACTCTTTCAGCTTCGAAGCTTGTCGGAGGTATCGACAATAAATAAACGTACGCAAGTTGCCAGTTTAGCACGCGGGTTCCACCATTTTCAAATAAAAGCATTTCTTGTTTCTGATAAAAGCGCCATTTTTAGATCAATCAGTGCTTTTTTGATGCTATTTTCCAAAAGCACAAAACGTTGCAACATTAGGCGCGTATGGCGCAGAACTCGAACAGAAATCAAGGTTAGGCTAATACCCGTAGGGTAATCCCGGATTTTTTGAGACCAGAAAATCGGCCGGGATCGCGGGATTGCATGCCCTAATGTGTACATCAATTGTGATAAAATCAAACAAAATTCACCGGTTCATAAAAAACGGGAAGGGAAAAAATAAACTCCTCGCCCTAAAAATTGCTACAACTAAAACTAAAACGTTAAAATCTTATTCTGCTGTTACAGGCCAGCGATGTTGCTGAAAATACATTTGAATAATCCCCCCCCCCCCCCCGCCGTACATTGAATATAAAGGCTTTTATTTATTATAATTAGGAATAATGTAATTAGTTAAGAGATGTGGTCCACTCCTAGGTTTAACTAGTAAAAACATTTCATTTGTAAATTTTAAACAAATAGAAAGCGCAAACTTGTACACTTTTACAAGCTTTGTATGTAATGGTACGATACAATTATGGGCTCTTACGGCTATTACGGTATAACATTTTATCTAGATCTGCCAATTTATTTTTTAAAGAAAGAATTTTGTAAAAAAAAGCAATCGATGTATTTTAATGTGTCTTTTTAACTGCTTAAACATATACAAGATTTCGTTTAAAAGAATTAAAATAGGGTGGGGAAGCACAAGAATAAGAGCTTAAGCAGGGGAAGAATAAGAGCGGAAATAACACGCGTAAGAGCAGTTTAAGTAGAGGGGGAGAACAAGACTGGAGATACGACGAAGGAGCAGATCGGCGAAGGAGAAGGGGAGATCATGCATGGTAACGTGCTCTTTTTACTTCCTATTTCAGAATTTAAATTAAAATTTTAGATATATTCAAACACAGAGGGAGAACAATAGTGGCGATAGGGATGACATCTTAAGTAGGAGAAACAAGAGTGAAACTAAGACGAATAAGAGTGCTTTGAGTGTGGGGGTGGGGAGAACAAGAGTGGGATACGAAGAGTAAGAGATTACTTACGGAAAGAACAAGCTGGGGGTAAAAAGGAGGAGCTTAGGTAGACAGCAGATTAGCAAAGGGGAAGGGAGAGAGAGATGCGTCCTGATGTGTTCTCTTACTTCATGCTTCGACATTTACAAAATTCTATTTAAAAGAATGTTTTTCAAATAAATTTTTGATGTAGTCCCATACATACAATTTTAATTTTATAAAAATTGAACCAGCCCTTCCGGAGACAGCGCGAACAAACGGTAACACTCATTCACAGACAGACAGACACGGTCAAAAATTATTGTAATCTCAACCTTTCATTACTGCAAATAGTGGTAGTACATCGCAAAGTAATAGAAAACATAAAAAAGGCATGTCTAGAAAAACTAAACTAAGTAAATACAACATTATTGCTACTTTACAAAAACCTGAGCAGTAATAAATATTAAAATGTCTTTTATAGCATATCTGTATAAATTTAAGATGACTCACTCAATATACTAGAACAATTTGTAGCAACATACATCGATTACATATCTAAAGCACGTGAAATTTATGGATCAAATAGGTCGTATATATCGTCAGAAAGCCAGTAGGTGTAACAAGCAATTAGCGACAACAAATAGGTGTCTGTCGGACAAATAAAGGAGAGATCAAAGATATACCAACCTTGGCGAGCCTCATGGCGGTGAGCCAACAGGTCCGGGCACGTTCGGAGTCGCAAGCGAGGCACCGGAGCCCCGGGCTTTCGTCCTCCGTGTCCACTCCGGATGGTCTTAAGCACAGGCCCCACTCCGTGGGCGCGCGGAACTGGTTCTTGGCGTTCAGCGTCGTGTAAACGTGGTAGTCCGATAATTTCGCAAACACCGTCAGACCGCTGATATCTGATGCTGAGATCTGTAACAACATGAGATATTCTATTATTCATCTAGTCGAGATAAACTTTGGGACTAAATTAACATGATCCCATTAAGAGTTTTTGCCTCTTGCTTGATTATGGTCTATCTACTAACAGAAGTTATTTAGTACCATGATGTCCCCGATGATGATGATAAATTGTTTGAATCTTTGAAATTAAACAAAATGAAGCTTCAGCTTTAATGGTATAATTAAATTATGATATATTTCCAGTTTAAAAATAATTAATTTATTAATTTTAATTTTCTCCAAACAAATTGTAACGATATATATGTGTATGAGGAAGAAAGACAAACTACGGAATACAAACCCAACTGTTTGGGAGTCGCTGATTTAAATGCGCATTTAATATTTTAATAAATTATAATAAAAGATTCTCTAATTAATGGTAGGCGCTTAATAGAAAACCTATTTTTACGTTTGCTCTTATTGTCGTCGTAAATATGTCAGCATAATTGGTAAGCATTTGTATACCTTTTTGTCTATTTTGATTAGAAATTTATGCTAAATACGCTATAAATAGAAACTGCGTCAGTATCATCTAGGATATCTAATTAAACATTTCGTTTAACAAACAATTAAAGTTTTAATTGTCTAAAATTTCCAATTTTTTACTTCGTATATACAAGAAAATGAATTTTGAACGCTCCGGTAAGAAAATAAATTAGTAACGTATACGTTACGTCGATGGGGTTACAACTACGTCCAGTGCACAACCCTTTAAAATATACGAGTTATTTTTTAAACTTAAAATATTTTGCCAAATTCATCACAACCCAACAGCACAAAGGGCACTATTAAAGTGTAACCTTGTCATCTCGCAGGAAGGTTTGTTTATACGATAATAAGATAAACATATGATTGGAACGCCCGCTTAAGTCTAGCACTATAATGCGCCCCTTTGTTTCCGAGCCACACTAGTATGGCGCAAATCCCCCTGTTGACGTTTTAAAAACAACGGTACTCGCTTGCGACGCGCATATCTGCAGTTCTTTATAAAACTTAAATGGTATTATAAGTTTTGTAAAAGTGGCGTATGTTATATACAGGCTGAGTCAAAAGATACAGGTTTCAGTAGATTTCTGCTGTTTGAGAAGATCGGTAAAAAAAATAACTAATAACGGTTGTGCGAGCCGACACGTACTATAAACAGACATTAAATCTTATATTGGTCTCATAAAAAATTGTTTTCGTATCTTAATGGTAAGACCATTTAATTCCCAACTAAAAATCTAAAATTTTTTTTCGCAAATACCGAGAAAAAAATTAATTTCATAGATATTGTCATACTGCTCGTGAGCTCAGGTTCTCACGCAAATGCGGAAATCGTGGTGCGCGATGGAAAACAAATTAAGTTGAGAGGTGTGCTATTCAGTTTTATTACATAACTGTCGTATGTTTGCGTGTATTGTGAAATATTAATATTAATTGCATGCGGACCTGAGTACCCGAGCGGTATAACAATAAGTATGATTTTTTCTCTCGAAAACTATAGCATTTAGAAGAAATAGGTGTTTAGATTTTTTTTGGGAATTACATGGTCTTGCCATTAAGATAAGAAAATATAGGGTATTTCATTTAAGAAAAGTATTATCTTACGAATACTTTTTTATAGGACACCCTGTATACGATTTTTATATGTTAGTTGATAGTATGTGTCGGTTTGTACATCTTTTATTGGTAACTTTTTACCTGTCTTCTCAAATAGAAAAAATATGTTAAAACCTGCATCTTTTGCCTCAGGCTGTATACAATATTGGTCGCTACGGAGGGCGTCGCCCATGCTGCCTCCCTTACGAGCCGTCGGTCGCTGGTTATATAACAGTAATGCCAAACAATATCGTATAATTTACGTTCTCCGACGTATAAAATAGGGTTGGGAGTAGAATTTCTACCATTTAGTTGAAAATTGCTAATAAAATTCACATTCATAGAATTTACAAGAAATAATAGAATTCCCTTTTGTGATCTTGTCCATTCACAAGTAAATTATCTCTGAATTATCTGGACCGATAAGATAATATAACATTGTAAGGGAATTCCTCTTTATAATAGATTTATAAAATCCCTTAAGATCATTCTTGTAGGGTCTTATAAGCTAGGGAAGAGATTAATTTGGAAAACGCGAACGCAAGCGTCCGCTTTCCAACAGTAACGACATATTATTCTCTAAGGCTAAGCTCAAGTGTCACACAAAATAAACTACAAAGTAGAGAAAGTTGAAGATTTCTACACAAGATATCGCGTGAAAAATTCATAATAGCTCATTTTGGGCCCAAAAATTTCTCTCGGTTGGCAATTATGTGTGGTTAAAGGTCAGGCTGAAATAATAATCTGGGAATTCTGATTAAAACCTGAAAAGGAGTATAGGTTAGTACAAGTTTTTGCTTCCTTGGTTTTTGCTACATTTCTGTGTCTTATTGCTGACAGCTATAATTTAATATTCTGCAAAGGTTGCATTTGAACGAACCAAGAATTTCCATGAATAATTTATGAAGATCTTTTTTTGTGTTGCGTCATAAATTACCATTATTTTTTTCAAATTAAGAAATCAATTCTGTATTCTGTCTCAAACATTCTCTTCACTTTTTCCTTACAATATTCTATTTCGGTATACAATATTGAACGTCGTACAAAATAAAACGCCAAGAACTTAATAAACTTGCAAAGTCAATTATGTAAGTCTTTTCTAAGCCGATTAAAGATTCCCCGAAAAGTTTTCCGCTAATAGCTGGTAATTATCAGAAGCGCGGTTAAGTTTTCCCAAAATAATTTTTACGGCGAGCTACTTGCCAGCTCCGCCAATTAATATTCTCCAAGTACACCAAGAAATCTAGTTATTTATAAAAAGAAACGACCCAGTGACTGACCACGATATTTAAAATCTGCTTAAGCATTCCGGAAATGTGCAAAAATTAATCTAGGTTCTGTTAGCGTAGGTTAGTGAGCAACTTAGCGGTTTTCTAATCACATAAAGCGTTTTTTTAGATTTAAACGTGTTATGCGCACAGCAGAACGGTTCTTTCGGTGATTTTCTGCAGAACGATCATGTCTGTCTGTAATAATTTATACG
The DNA here is from genome assembly GCA_958336395.1 of Ctenicera cuprea. Lineage (NCBI taxonomy): Eukaryota > Metazoa > Arthropoda > Insecta > Coleoptera > Elateridae > Ctenicera > Ctenicera cuprea. The sequence continues at coordinate 14,103,071 of OY284487.1, read as the reverse complement.
AAATATAAGGTTAGGTAAACTATTTATATTTAGAATATTCTAAATTTATTTTATACATAAACAAGTCAGAAACTTTATGTAATGTAACCGGGCTTGTTCGTGTCAGTATGTTGAACTTTCCAGTGAAATAGGAATAATTACGAAACAACCATCTCATGATGAATGTTGCCATTGTACAAGTAATTATTTTAGATTTTGATAAATTTACCGTGACATCCGCTAATGGAAGAAGAGCGTGATTTTCTAGCGTCACTAACCTAGGTGTCATTTTTATCATGTACGGCTTCATTTAGGTTGGTTTCCATACTTAATTTTATATTTTATCAGTAGTACGAAATGCACTTGAACACGTAAAAATCTGTAAACGGGCAACTAACACAATACACAAACCCGGGCACCTATTCTTGACTCGTGCATAAAATTTTTCGAATACGTACACCTACATGACGTCATTGCATGTAAAATCAAATGCAATGACGTCACATACGTGTACAAAAATTTTGACGCACGAGTAGAGAAATGGTACCCAGTAGGTCACACCAAAAAGTTATTTTCAAACAAGAACAAAGTTTGTCGAATTGCTGTAAATTTGACTACTAATTAGGGAGGGAGAAGTGCAGGAGGAGCACAGTTTGAAGTAAAACAAAGATGAGACATAGTTGAAATAGGACAAGGTGGGGAGGGAGAGGAGAACGAGAGTGGAACAAATAAGGGTAGAAGTACCTACACTCTTAAAAATGACATGGTACTTCTAACACATTTTCATTTGTTAACACGATTTTGTTGTAAAAAACATACAGTTTTAATTGTAATAACCTAAAATTAGTTTCTAGAGTCAGCTGAAATTGTTATAACAATATGCAACACTTGGTTAGCAATTATTAGTTATAATAACGCAAAACTAGGTTTCCTTTAGAACATGAAAAAGTTGGAATAACATAGTAAGTTTAGTTACACTCAATTGAATGGCAACAATTACAATCTTACTGGAACTACAAATGCTTTAGTTGCGACTACAGCAAAATTCGCAACAAACACTAAAAAATTAGTTGCGTGAAATAACAGCGATAGTTTTTGTATTTGTATCTAATTATTTGGGAGTGCCTGCGCCTACTGCCAACACTACAATATACAACAGTGCAGTGATCATTTATGTGCGTACAGTGCTAGTGTTTTCTCTGGTAGGTAAGTGTTATTATATTTTAAACCTATCACCCTATCTAGAATGATCCAGCACAATCAGTACTTAAATAAATATCTGCAGTGGCACCTTACCTTGCTTTTGCTTTATGAGGATCAGTTTCAAGAGTTTGTAAAAAGATGAATATTCATATAAAGTTTATTTAAATTTTAATGGCAAATGTTTATTGCGTAACGTAAGTGCAAGGGCCCCCCATGCATAGATTGTCATGAGTACCAGACCCCCATGTATTAGCCTATGAATCTGTAAAATGTTTATTGTTGAACAGTATGTGTTTCGGGGAATCCCACTGTACGATAACAGAACACGAAATGATTACGTGGCACATGTCTGGCCACTGGCGTCGGTCGCCGGTTATTCAGTTATTGTGGTGCGTAGCTTAGGCTTGGCTTGTGTGTTTGGTGTAATTGCAGCGTTTTTTTTTGTTATTTCACAATCTTAAATATTATTTACAAAACGTAAAGAATGGATGCTTCGGAAAGTCAACTGCCATTAGTTGCAAACATTTTAACGGAATGGAACCTACAGGAACTTATACCAAATTTTAATGGTGAGCTTAAATTTATTTAAATATCAGCAGAATCATTCTGTACCGAGGAATTCACTAAAGTTTGTAGTGTGTGAAAGTATACAGTGTGGTCGTTTAATATGAAAACTTGGCTTTTTAGAATTGCACCCTAATCCAAATCCAAATAATGTAAGTCAAAAAAATTGGGGGTTGCTATTTAAAAGAAATTGCGATGACGTCATAGCTTATTTAAGTATGGCGGAAAAAATTTATACAATATGTCAAAATGTGTGCAATATAATATAAAAATAGACCTGCCAGAAGGTTTTTTCTGCAAGTGACCAGGAAAATTTATATTTCCAGAAAATGAATCTTATGCATAAATATTTGGGGCAGACATTTACTTCGTTAAAAATACGTACGATATTCTTTTTTTATGTGAATGTGTTTACTAATAGATGGTAGCTGACGTTATAGTTTTTTGAGTAGAGTAAAATATGCTCTTCCCAAAACTGGTTTGGAGCGTGTGTTATTAGATATTTAATTTTTTTTTTCTGAAAATTATGGTATTCTAGTTGAAGTCGCTGAGATGCGGTGTTTTAAGTACAATAGCCAATTACTAAGTTTGGGGTGGAGGTAAAATTAAAAACGAATTTCTAAAAGGGTGCTTTATAAGTTTGTATAAGTACCTACTTATAATATGTATGTAAAGTTGTTCCAATCTCCTACTTTAATTTAATGTTTCAATATACAACTTATTTTCAGAAAATTCCGTAGCTTTCGGCGCTTTTACAAAATTGACAGAAGACCATATAAAGGAACTTGTACCAAAAATTGGTATAAGAATTAGATTCTTGGAAAACTACAAGAACTTGGAGTACTCCAATTGTAATTGCGGGTCCGTCATCCGAAGAAGCAAGTCCTTCATTTGATATTTCTGCAATATCAAAATCATCATCATCATCTGTCACCGTTCTTACGTTCGAGTGGATACAGTTTTATATCAAGTAGAATCTCCTCTAAAGGCAATAGAAGTGACATTTAAGGCGATTCATTCATTACATGCATTGTACCCGGTAGAAGCAGATCAGGTATGGTTACTAATTCAAAAGTGTGTTTTCAAATTTACCACTAAGTTTGACAAACAATACACATCAGTGACAACTCTCGTTCCCCAGTTGAAGCCATAGACTTACATTTGTTCCACACTATTTCTTCAATATTTTTGTTCTAACGTGTTCCAGTTCAACATTTGTTTGTTTTTGTTATAATTATCTAATCTATACATTAAGGTCTATTTGTTTGTTTTTGTTATAATTATCTAATCTACATTAAGGTCTAAAATGAATTGTGCAGAATGCGGAAACCAATTTAACTCTTTAAAAACTTTAATTCTCCATTTAAGAATTACACATAAATTTGAAGACGCTAGCAGCACATATCGTTGTAGACAAAATGAATGTGATAGAAATTTTAGTAGACTTCATTCCTTTCGAGCTCATGTTAATAATTATCACAAAAATGATTTTGGTGCTAACCTAAAGTTAAGATTTAAAAATAATGCTGATGGAGTTTGAAAGGAAATATAGTGTTTTTTTTTGTTAAATTTCATTGTAGTGTGTATTTCTTCATGTAGGTATAAGGATGTTTGTATGTTAAACCTTATTTTTAAATAAACATTTTTTTAAAGAATCATTTGTAATCATCTCAATTATCATTAGTTAGGTTTACTAATATATGAAGTGGCTACAACTGACTTTATAAGTGAGCACCTTTAAGTAATGCCAAATAGTATTTTTGTTGCTATTTATTCGGTGCTAGAAACTAACAGGTTTTAGTTACAACAACAAATTTACGTCAGTAGTGATAACTAGAACAGAACATTGCAAGAGCTTAAAGTAAGTAAACAATTTGTATTACTTGAGGGAAGTAAAAAATCAGTTGTCCCTATTTTAACTATGAGTTTTAGTTGCTGCAGCTAAAATTTAGTTACAACGACACAGTCATTTTTAAGAGTGTAAAGTTGAGTAAAAACAAGAGTGGCGGTAAAGCAAGTAAGTGCTTAAGTTAGGAAATGAACAAGAGTGGGGATATAAGACAGCCTAAGTGGGAGGGATAACAACAGCGGTGTACGAAGAGGAAGAGCTTAAGTAGAGGACCAACAAGAGTGGGGGTATGATGATTAAAGACAGCTTAAGTAAGAAGGAGGTATAAGGAGAAAGAGCTTAAGTAGACGAAAAACAAGAGTAGGAGGGGAAAACTAGGAGTTTGAGTGGGACACAAAGCAAATTTGTGAAGAAGATTGAGAGAAAAAAATAGGAACACCAACTAAACTATGGTTCTGTATTTTACACATTTCTCTCACTCTATTATGAAACATCTACTATATTCATGTTGTTGAAGTTAATAATCCAATTCCTACCAACTCTAAACAAAATCCATAATTTGCTCTTCAGTATTTTTATAAACGTTACGCAAAGCCCACAATCATGAATGAAAAATTGCAAGTATACACTAAAAGTTAAAAATATCTCAAGATTGAGTGTAAACAAACGTAAGAACGTTTTAATCAATTGAAACTTCGAGTTTTGTTTTCGTCACAGCCTGCTCGTGAATTTCCATCTAAACAATGAGCTTCCCTGACGCACATTTTTGAATACATTTAACGCATTGGGCACAGAAACATCTCTTAAAGAATATTATTCGAGGCGTAGAAGAGAACAATGACACGTCTACCGTAATAATAATTCAAGTAGAATATCTTTTGAATTATTCTGTGTTTCAGGTCGTTTTTCCTTTTTAATGAGAAGCAGAATTCCTTTTTAGATTTATCTTCCTCTTGTCAATTACTGTGATCGATGATCATATATGGTCAAAAGGTCACAGAATTTTTGAACATCTTTAGTCTACTGTGCTTATCGGTTAGGAGAGCGCACACACGTGACATTATTGATGTAATAGGTATTCACGGAATAAAATAATTTTCCTGCTTCCTTATTGCGTTACAGTAGAAATGGTTTATGACGGACCCGCACAAAACGAACTACCGCTTATAGCGAACCAAAATTATCCGGTTTGGGAAAATTTTCATCGATTATTACGAACCCATATGTGACGATGTGTGATGTTGTAACGATCTGATTTTAACATCATTTACCCCTCGAATTATTTCCGACTTTGCTGTACACTCGGCTGTAGCACATCATTTCAGAAATCGTGCGAATGTCGTAATGAGGTATGCTAGTTTATAATGCTTGGGCTACTCCATAAAACTTGCACGTCAGTAGAGTGCCGAGTAGGTAACAGACAAGTAATTATACTCAACATGAAAACTTGATCTACAAAATGCATGTACTAGTGTCTCCGTTGGATGTAACGAACCCCGTATATAACCCGGGATGTAAGTAACTCGAGATGTAAGTAACCTGGCATATAACTTGTAAGTAACCAGGAAGGTAACCAACTTGGGGCGTAACTAATTTGGGTTGGGAGGTCAAAATAGCGCCCCAATAAAGGCGCAGTCAAAACAGCGCCACCAAAAAAAGCGCCGACGGTGACAATTTTGTTGGCGCTATTGTTGGCGTATACCCTAATCTGGGATGTGACTAACCTGGGTACAAATAACCTAGAGGCAATTAACCTGAAGATAACCAACCTGTAGACAACTAATCCGGATACAACTAACCTGGGTACAACTAACCTGGGTGGGTACAAGTAACCTGGCTACAACATACTTGGCTACATATACCGGGGTACAACTAACCTGGGTGGGTACAAGTAACCTGGCTACATATACCTGGGTACAACTAACCTGGGTACAACTAACCTGGGTACAACTAACCTGGCTACAACTAACCTGGGTACAACTAACCTGCGTACAAGTAACCTGGGTACAACTAACCTGGCTACAACTAACCTGGCTACAACTAACCTGGGTATAACTAACCTGGGTACAACTAACCTGGGTACAACTAACCTGGGTACAACTAACCTGCGTACAAGTAACCTGGGTACAACTAACCTGGCTACAACTAACCTGGGTACAACTAACCTGGCTACAACTAACCTGGGTACAACTAACCTGCGTACAAGTAACCTGGGTACAACTAACCTGGCTACAACTAACCTGGCTACAACTAACCTGGGTATAACTAACCTGGGTACAACTAACCTGGGTACAACTAACCTGGGATACAATAATCTGGATTCCGACTAACCTGGGACATTTAGTCTATGCTTCGGATAAAACTACCCTAGTGTATGACTAATCTCAGATATAAGAGATTTAACAAACTTCGTATATAAAGAAATTTAGAATAATAACTAACTTCTGATATAAACGAACTTCGTACATAACGAACATCGCATCTTCCGCATTTCGTATATAACGAACTACGGTTATAACTCGATTTCCGGGAGGTTTACTGTATAAGAAAATAGAAAAAAAATTCTATACTACATATTTTTTCTATATTGTTTTTACAAATTTTGATCATGTTTGTATAACTATTTCTGCCTTTCATGTTCATTTTGAATTCCTCTCCGGAAAATGCTGAGTCTAGAATTCAACAATTTTGATTCCAATATAGTATTACGGAAATATGGAACGTACCTAAAAACTGCTTTCCAAGCCTCAATTTTAATTAACAGATTAAATGCAATCAATTTCGTATTATAAACAACAAAGCCAAATATTTTCACCACCCGCAGGATCCTTCCCGTCAAGTTCATTATCCTGAACCGTGTCTGCCAGCCTGTTAAATTTTCTGGGGTTCAGTCAGATATTCTAGCTTTTTTATACCGTCCTTTGTGCTTGTTGGGGTATGGTTTCTATACTTTAATATTATTGCTTCGTGTTGTGAATTACACGATTTTTCCCACTTAAGGGTATTTAAATTTACCAGTTTTTTGCAAGGTAAAAAATACAATTTGCGTCAAAATCAATGCCTTTAAACGTCACAACCTCGCAAATTTTTTCCGCGTTAACGTCCCGAGGAACACACCGGAGTGTTTTATGCCTTCGCAGGAAATTAAGTTTGGATTTTAATGTTACACCGCACACGATAGAATCATGAGATTAATCAAGTTCTGCATTTTAATTTAATTTAACATAGTAAACATCGAGCTGTAGGAGTGCATTTTCAAGACTGTTTTAATTTTCAAAGTCTAGAAGCTAATTACAAACTTTAATTTCTTGCCGTCTCTTATGCTTCCGCTTTTTCTCGCGCAAATTTCCTGAACAGTCTTTCAAATAGAATATTTTGTGGATCGATAAATTAAACGCTTATCTTATCCATTTTGAAATGTAATTCCTTTAGTGATAGTGTTTCTGATTGATTAGTTTTTGAACAGGTTAAAGTTAATTATTAATTCTAAAACCACCACGATATTTATTTATCAACTGAACTGTGAATTTAGTATGAATTTGTCTGTGCAAAACAGTAAATATCATGTGGAGATTTCAAATGCATCATCTTATGTAATTCCAACTCCGAAAAGAATACTAAGAAATAATGGCTTTTAGAAAAAAACAACAACATACAAAAGGCTTTTTATTTTAATGCTAGGATCACAATAAGTATATGTTGAAAGAAAAATCCATTAAATATTCAAGGACCTTAAAAAAATACCCTAAAGCGGTGATATTGTTAACTTTACATGTCAAAATTTTAATTTTCTTTTGCTACACTCGCCTCAAACATTTTACATTTCAAAATAAATTGAACTACAAGGTAACCTGGTTATAACGCACCTTTACGGACTGGAATTAGGTTCTTTCAACCGCGGTATACACTATAAACAATAACTAATGTATGAAATTTGGGCAGGAAATTGTTGGTAGGTTGTGTATGTGTACGTTATACCCGAACGTGCATTATAGGCATATCAGTGTACGTTATAAGCGGGAAACACTGTAATATAATATAAATGACGATGTTTGATAATTATTGTTAGTATTAGAATTCTTTCATAAAAGTCCAACTTTTTCTAATAGTATACAACACAGTTTTGTATACCTGGATATATTTGTACATCACATCAATTTAATTCTGACATGAGGTGTACATTAACCTGTAATTTTAAGATTTAAATTGCGATAAATATTCATCAGGTTTTTACATTCAAGATTTAAAATTTGAATTTCAAAGCGATCTCGATTTCAATTCGGTAATTCCTGTGCGACAAAAAAAATAACTCCATCGTTTATCAAAAGCTTTTTATAGCACGTTTAATGCGAACTCCTCGGCTATAACGAACATTGATATAAGCACCAAAAATGTTATGGGCGTTAAATATTTCTACAAAAAGGAGGTATATGAAAAATTTGGATAAATCTAGATAACAATAACGTCAAATTCTCCTGAAAAACAAATAAAAGCAAAAGCTTTAAAAAAAAAATCTGTATAAAATAATATAAGAAATAAAATAAAGAAATGTTGCTAAGAACGTAGCAAATAAAATGTTTTGTCGATGACCTTCCACAATATCGTTAGCAAAGTGCTGATCCATAACCTACCGTAATGAGTGGAAAAATTGAAAGTGCTTTTAAATTTTTATCCACTGAACCACAAAAACAGGCAAGGTTGGGGGGTCGATTAAAATAGATTTTAGGGGGGACATGAACATTTAACGAAGCTTGTTCGTTTTATGCAAATACGGCAAAAAATTCACGTTTAAAATTATTATCGTTTTTTTGTTATTAGCTCTTGGGCAAATAAAAAAATTAAAAACAAAACCATTTCTTTGGAAAAAATACTTGTTGAGAATGATTTTATCTAATGATTTTTTTTTCTATTAAAAATCAAATTCTGTACTTTATTTTTTTCGGCAAAAACTTATGGCAATTTTTGGCACGTAATTGAAAAAAAACCAACAGGAATTGGCAAATTAATACTATAAAAAAATTAAAGGACTTACCAAAAAAAAAGAATTATCACCAGTATTTTTAATAATAAGTGTCCTCGAATATATTTAGCTAAATATTAGCAAAAACGTTTAGTACACGGCCTTTAATTACAAAAGTACAGTTTGTACCGAAGTGTAAATTTTTATCACAAAAACTAGCAAATTACAAAAATAATCTACAACCTACTCCTACCATTGCCGGCTTTGAACTGTCGCCGGCCCGTCTGTGGTACCAGCAGCTGAGAACAAAGAGCGAGTGCTACCGAACTATCCCGACCAGCTGATAAATCAGCTGATTTCAGCTACCTGTACTGAAAAATCGAAAACCGGCCTTCTTTATGCATTTTTCTCTCATTTCCTATTCCTAACCATGTCGTTGTCGTTTACCTTAGAATATGCAACGAATCGGCTTTACGTATGCTTCGACACGTCCTCCTATCACTTCCTAGGGCTATTATTAGCAACTACTCAAAGGACCATCATTCATTTGCGTACGTATATATCGCCAATAACCTTCGATTTATCGGCGAAATTATCCACGGGTCAGTATTGCAAGAAACAACAGACCTCTTACGTTAATTATTGCACATACTGCTAGTCGCTTAAATTATAATTAACAGTTCAGATGATTATTTAATTTTAATGCAGTAAATTTATTGATGTGTGTACTTGCATGACTTTATGAATGAATGTTGTTTCAATGGCAGTTTCGTAATCGGTAAAATTTTTTCTATTACGGGAAAGTATTAAACCGATAATAATTAGGAGACAGTGGCAACAGCTGAGGGGCAGCACGAAGCGATGCTTCCACCGATAGCTACTACTGCCTATTTTGAATGTTTTTTTAATTCATTAGAGTTTCTTACACATACAGGGTGTAGAATCTTTTAATGAACATGTGACTATGTGACATTGTTGTATATATCTGCCGTGAACGCTGTAAAATTATTCTACACCCTGTAGTTCTAGTTTGAAGTATTTAAGAGCGATTTCTCTCCTAGTGCAATTAATTACAAGCTAAGTTTTGAGAGTTTTCTTTAAACAGGCGATCGAGCCACATCTATGCACGTAGAACAATCCTCAAAGTAAATTACCGTTATTGGTTGGTGCACATAAACGCTTCCACACAGTGCACGTTTTGATTTAAATCACTTGATTTAAATCAATTCATCAACTTATATAATACTATACCATTAATAACTACGATTTCGGCAATACTTGTACAGTTTTTGTGGTAGTGTCCGTCGCCCCTTACTAATAATGCCTAAAATATTTTCAATTTTTTCCTAATTCATTGTGCTTTCTTACACATGCTTTGTTAATCCATTATTATAACAGAACATTAGGTTATCTTTCAAGTCTTTTTGAGTAATTTTTCTCCTATTGCAATTACAAAAGCAAATGATAAGCTAAGTTTTAAGAGTTTCCTTCAAGTAGGTGATCGAGCCTCGTCGAAACGACTATGCACGTGGACAAGGTGACTACCTACTCTCGAACTCGTGCATCACTTTTTATTCTGTACGTATATGACGCAATTGCATATACAATTAGATGCAGTGACGTCATGGTATATGTATACGAAAAATTTAACGCACACTTCGAGAATGCCCCCCTTTCCGGTTACAGTTAACATAACAGCCGCCAGAGTAAGTGGTCGTTATTGCGGCTAATAATGGTTACTACACCGTCCTGCACCTTACGATGTGGAGACAAAAATTGTAGCATAAACCTATGAATGTTCCGTAAAGTAACACGTTTTTTTTAAAATCAAAAACCATTGATCATTGGAACTTGCAAGTCTTGTGTATTTTACAAACTTCAAGAGATTTTCCTATAAACATATCCTGAGCTGCCACTGTTAAGGGAATAAAAATATGATCAATACTAGGCAAAGAGAAAGAGCCAAAATATTTAAGAAAAATTTAAATGTTGTTCACTGGTCTGGTCAGTGGAGGATTACCGCACAGGCGCATGAGGCGCGTGCCTCGGGCCTCAACAAAGCGGGGGCCTCAGAATCGTTGGGTGCCTTATCCTCAAAAACCAAAATTAATTTTTTTTACCTGAGAATGTGATTTTTTCTTTTAAATGAGAATGTGACTATTTTTTTATTTCCGTATCTTATTTTTGTGTTTATTTTTTTATTCATTCCAAAAATAAAAAATGTTATGATTTTCTGCATTGTTCATTTTAGTGAACCATCCCATTCTTAGTAGGGTCAATAGGGGGCCTCCAGATCAGGTTGCGCCCGAGGCCCCACAAAATCAAGATCCGCCATTGGGTCTGGTAGAAGATGGGCTTGTTTTTAATATGGACTTTCAGTACCTTTAATAAAAAATCAATTTTCTACATTTAAAATTGAACAATAACAAATCTATCTACCTGTTTCATGTCTAACGTTTTGAAAATTATTCGGAAAATGTGAAAATCGAAACATTTATAAAAACAACCGCGTGTCTACGAATGGGAGATGATAACATGGCAATAAAAAATTTGGTATATGAAAATGAATAAATATTGTTCAAGTCATAGAGTATTTTATTCATACACAAATATGAACTTCAACCAACTAAACCTAGAACTTATTATTAAACAGTGGCGGCATTAGAAAAATTTGTTTGGGGGGCCTGAGAAGGCCAAGTTAAGCTTAGGAGGAGGGGGGGACTTCAAAAGCAGATGTATTATCAATTTTATAACTATTTTATTAAAAAATACAACTTTTAGTAAATTTAGACATAATTATTGCTATTTTATTTACATATGTATGTTTGTATCAAATCAGATTACATCGCAGAGACATTTTTTTTTCACTTGACAATTTTTTATACACAATGTTGTTGAATGCGGGGGTGTAAGCATAACAGGAAAACTATTTTATTAAGTTTTAGCAGATGTTTGCTGGCCTAAACAAAAGCATTTCAGCGGGGTTCTAGCATACCAAAGCAAATAAACTGTCCTTATTAAAGGTAATAATTATCTGGTGTAATTTGTAGTTCATCAACTCCAGCAAAAATTTAGAAAGTTTTAATAAACTGAAATTACTGTCATTTTCTTAGGCCTGTTAATGATTTGATGGCGCCATCAAACTTAAAAGGTGTCATTGGGGTACACGCAGGGGCACAGTATAATTCTAGAAGAGAGGGGCGGGACCCCCCCACCCAGACCCGCCGTAGTGCCACCACTGTTAATGAAATAAAAAATTTACTTAATTAATTGCTATGGCTTTAGTCCCAAATATTCGAATTATCCAAATATGTTTCGAGCAGCCGAATATTCGGTATTTTGAGTACTAAAAGAAAACAATAATAAATTGCAAACTCCTCGTACAATTTGGTGGTATAATAATTAAGACTAAAATATTTTGAAACAAAGTTATAATTTCGGTAGCCAAACGCTATCCGTTTACCAGCAAGTGCTTGGTGCTTGGCCGAATAAATGACTGAAGTTGGCTATAATATTCGGTACTTAGCCGAATATTTGACGCAACATTTGGTACTTGACCGAATGTTTGGATTAATGTTCGGTATTCGGCGGAATATTCGGCACTTTGGCCGAATATTTTGCTAATATTCGGTATTAAGCCAGTGAAAAAAACACTATTTTGTTATTCATCGCCCATTCCCAAAACATAAACAAAACTACTTAAATTGTAAAGTATTAAATTTAATTTAAAAAATCATGAAATGTGATTTACATTGAAAAAAAAAAGAATAACTAAAAACCAAAAATACCCATTTAAATTAGAAAAATACTTTTTTGATTGTTTAAATAAATTGAATTTTAAATTAATCGCTAACGCCAACGCGGTACTTCATGACAACATTATTTGCTATCCATTTAAAAAACAAACAATTCGTGTCCTTAAAAAATTCGAATTCGGTGCTGAGGGCCAATACACTGGCCAGTAGGGTCATCTGACTTGGCACTTTTAAACTTTTTTTCGGAAATATTTGAAACCTAATTTAGCATACAGATTTTTACACAACTGTTTGCAGAATGAATTACGAGTACTTTGCGAATACAACTTCTGATTAATGTGTTAATAAAAAACACACGGTATACCGCGACGAAAATGTAACACAGTTTTGGGGGTTTCCTAGCAAGTAAAAGTTTTCATAAGAAGCGACTGTTTCTTATTAAATTCAAAGTAAAAGTTTCAAGCTACAGTTCTTTGAACACACTGTATACTTAATTTTTAAATAAAACAACATTTTAAATATCTACCAACAATACATAATTTATTCATATTTTGCTTGGGTAGTCTGCTATAAAGAGAAAGTGGTATTTTCATATGTATATGTGTAAATTTAATTACGTTATGTTGTTGCATTGTTATTTTACCCATCCACGTTAAAACACGTTGTCGACGAGTACAATTTAAAATTAATTTGAATATCATTACACATGCAATATATTTATAAAAAACTATGCAACAGTATTGTGCAGGTAGCTTGTTAATTCATATGTTAACATAGTCAGAATAAAAGAATTGTAATTAACATAAAAATTGAAATAAAAATTATTAAAAATAAAGTAGAAAAATACTCAGTTATTGTCAAACTTTTGGATTTCCAAATTTTTTGTTACATAAAAAAAATTAAACAAAATTTATTTAGTTATACAAATATAATTTTGTAATACTGAGTGTATCTAATAAGTAACCACTTATTTCTTGAAATGCCCCCTAAACATTTTTGTAGCCGATTACATTTCTGACTATTGTCACAATAAATACCCTTTATTTATTTAAATTATTTCAATAACCCCGCACCAAATAAAATTTTATGGACATACACATACGGTCAAATATTTTAGTTGTCTGGAAACGTTTTCTTACGGAGTTAAAGCATCCGCAAGAGAAAACAGTCCCTATGGGAGATCCTTTTTTTTAATGTTGTGATATTTAGAATTACCCTCAGAGTTTTGGCATTCTGGTGAAACACCCAGACCTTCATGGCAACTCGAATTATCAGAAAAATTGAATTATCTTGTAAATGGCTGGACTATGGACGTTCTAGGGGTAACGTTTTAATGTATTTGTGCATGAAGAATAAGATTTATAATTTATATAAATCAAAAGGTAGAAAATATTAAGTGTCTGAACCTACACTATCTACGTCCTTGGTAAAAGGATGTAAACAAAAACAAGTGGAAATGTAAATAATCGACAGAAAAATACCCACACAAAATTTAAATATAATATCTTAATCTTAATCCTCAGAAGGCTGTAACTCTGTCGAGAAGCGTTTCTGGACTCATCTTCATATGGACTTTCCTTAATACTTGTTAATGTGCCATCTGTCCTCAAAATACTTATTATGATTTTGGAAAAGTTGGGCAAGTAATTCAGTAAATTCTGAATGGCTGTATTTTCTCAATTTGAATCGAGTAAATGCAGAGAATTATCATAATTTTAATATTATTGTACCGATATTAAAAGAATTTAAAAAAAAATTTAATTGTACCAACTGTATTTTGTGTAAACGTGCGTCAAACAAAATGGGGTACCCCTGAATTTTTTCAACGTATCCCAGTTGGTGCAACATTCTGATAATAGACGAAAATTTCCAGCATTTCTGGTGGTAAGTAGGAAACTCCACCTGCAATTTTCTTATATCTCTTATAAGCTGTTATAAAATATTAAACAAATCCCACAAAAGGGCGGAAATACCAAATGAAACCTTATCTGTATAAAGAAATAAGTTGGATTTTCTAAGAAATCTGAAAATAAACTTTTTCATAAAATTGCTTTATTTAAAATGTTCTAATGAAAAATGTTGGGCATCTTTACACAAAACGGCCTGACAAAGCAAATTATTTTAACAAAACCAATATTTCCACAACAGAACGGATTTTTTTGGTGAATCATCCCTTCAGGTAGTCATTGGGGTGGCGTGCTAGGTAACTTGTAGGAAACTTCCATTCGATGCACCGTTTGGCAACAAGCTTGCTTTAAATAAATTAAAACGAGAAAAGTGTGGGTAAGTGTTGGGAAACAAATCATATTTGTTTTTATTTCTGAATTAATATTAAAGAATTTTATAACGCTAATTTATATGAAAATAAATTATTTAATCTATTAAAATTTATCTAATCCCTATAAAATCTAACAATTAAAAATCTACGCAGTTGTGATTTACATCACCCGACTTGTGACATCATTTTTACAATATTTTCTGTTTCTATGAAAATCACGCCCACACAATCTTCAGATAACGCAATTAGTGAACTAATCTGTGATTAAAATTTCTTAGAATATGAGAATTTATTCAAATTTAAAAGCTCTACTAAAACTACGACTTGAAATAATTTCGAAACCGTTTCAAAGATAAACGAAATTCTAAACACTGATTGCATCACTTTTTTACATTCACCAATAGTTTGCAACTTGCAAAGAAAAATAGTACGTTTTAATTGTAATCTTTCAAGTATAATCATAAAACATAACCTTGAATTTGCAGAAGAAAAAAAAACAGAGCAAGTTTTGAGATATTTCACAATCTTATTCGAAATTTAAAAAGAAGGTTTTGGATATTTTAGGATGTATATAAAGAATTTTTTATATATCAAAAAACTTAATATCTTACCTATACAGAAACTCTCCAGTCACGTAACACTTAATGATAATGGGAAATATATTCCTGAAATTTTGGCAAAATTCTCAATCGTTTTGAAACCTAACAAACTAGTTCAAGTCACTTTTAATCAACACTATCTTTCAAACTTCCCATTACATTATATACTAATTATCGGTAATCTCCGAAATCTAAAAGTTGTCATTTTTATTTTAAATTATCAAGTAATCTGTCTGATTTAAAATACTCTAAAAATGTTATGAAAATACGGTACGGCTGTACTAAAACAATGAATTCGTGAAATGTTCCATTTCGAAATTTTAACAAAAATATGCGTTATCCAAAAAAATATATATTTGCGGAAAATGTTTGATATTTAACACCTTTGATTAAAATTTTTGTCTCAAAAACTGACAAGAAGATTGTTTTTTAAAAATTTACTAAGTTGATAGACTTGAATATAGATATGAAGCAGTTTTTCCCAATTCTCCAATTCTTTTGTGAACTTTTGAAATTTTAAATTAATGTCTTCAAATTTGTATGTACAGGGGATGCTAAAAAAATTCGAGTTTGAGCTGAATTGTTTATGAACAACAGAACAAGATTCCAAACTTCTTTTTCAACTTCAATCATTTTTAGTGAAAGCACCCCCCCCCCCAATCATTTTTTGAGAAATTTTATTCTCTGATGATAATTATTCATCTCACTTTGATTTCGCGAAAGCAAAACCACTGCATTCTAACTGTGCTCTAAGTGACAACGGATATCACTCACAACTTGTCGTAGCGTTTGGAGTGGTAAAATGTAAGTTGTATTATGATCTGTCGAGATTACAACGTTACTCCAGGAACCCAAAAAAGTGTTTTTGAAACAATTTTTGTCTGTGAGTGGGTATGTGACACGGTATGCTTGATTTATACAGGCGATTTTAAAATCAGGGAAATCAAGTAAAAAACCTAGAAATGTACATTCTACAGACACCCCATGACGCCAGGATGTAAGGGATTATGAACTGCATTGAGTAACTGACCCTGGCTACCTGCTTTAAAATTTCCAATGCTTCTTTGGCGTTTCGATGTACAAACCATTACTTACATAGTTGTAAATAATAAATTTTAATAAAAAAAATAATGAAAATAGAATTGCTTAAAATAATCAATTAAGACAAAAAATAGATTAAAATAAAAAATCAGTTTTCAAAATTGAATGCAGGATAAAATATCTCTGAAAAAAAAATCCCCGGAAAAATCCCCGAAAATCCAAGAGATAAATGAACCCGGGAGCTCAAAATGGTGGTTTTTAAAAAATGTGTGTGGGTTACGCCTCATAACTCCCGCACGGATGGTCCGATTTGGTAAATTGGTAACATTTTTACTGGAACACGAATGTTCAAAATTAAAAAACGGAGTTTGTTAGAACGCCCTAGGACAAATTCACCTCTTTTTTTCTAACTTTCTAGCTTAAAAATGGCGGCCGCTACGATAGTTTGAAAATTTTTATTTTAATGTCTTATTACTCAAGACCGAGTTGGCAGATCAGGATGAAGTTTGGTTTTAAATAGCCCCAGGGAACACCATGTCGCTATCTACAGCATTTGTACAAATTAAAACTGTGAAGAGGCTGTTTTTCCAGGGAGGTTTTTTTTTCCGGACCCCTTGAAATGTGGGAATACATCATAAACTCATCGAGAAAATAAGCTTTTTAAAATATCCAAAACAAAAAGTGTTTTCATAGCATTTGAAAACGGAATGGGATGTAAAATCTGAGGGAAAATCTAATACTTTGACCATAACATTCTAGCATTTTCGAAAACGTGAAAAGGTAAAGTGAATAGTTATTTACAAACCAAATGCGGGAAAGCAATGTTCCCGCATGAGCGCTGTGTTGAAGCATGAGCGAGCGCTAGCGAGAGAATGCCTTCATATGCGCGGATTAAACTTTCTCGCATAAGGTTTGTACAATATTTTGTGTATCGAACAGAAATACATTAATAAAGTAAAATAATTAGTAATTTAGAATTTCAAGCGAATGCTTATATTTTCAAGCCAATAGAGGTAGCTAAAAAACAAAGTAGGTTGATAGCAATTGTTTTATGCAGTTGTCGACTGACATTTCATATTTTTAATTTTGAAGAATTTTATTATTAATGATTAGTCGTCAATTTGTAACTTTTAATAAATGAAAGTCGCGGAAATGGTACTTTATAAATTTAATTTTATTATTGTAAAGACGATTATTTTGTAAAATGCCTGAGAGGTCCTGTGTTTTTTTCTATTTTTCCTGGGTAAGTAGATCGGGAAATTGACGTTTCGCTTTGCCATTAGAGTGCGCGGAATGTCATTTCCTACGCAGTGAGTACAAACAACATTTTCAATATTTTCGAAATAAAAAAAAATTGTGCTAAAAAAAAATGCCAGTACGGTTTTGAGATTTTGGAGATAGAGCTGAAAATAGGTTACAATTTGGTTGATGTCTTCATCCGCTAATTTACTTGTGACGCCTTTTATGAATTGTTGATAATCGAAAATGCATAAATTTTATTTAATAAAGGGGGAAGAACAAAGCATTTCTGTTCAACATAAATTACTCACCAGTAATAGTAGAATACAGCTCTAAATTTAATTTTTAAGTGTTATAATATTTAGGGGTGTTACCCCCCCAACAATTTTTATCTAATGAATTTGTGGTTTGGTCCTTGGTGTGCTTTAATCTAAAGAATCTTTTCCTCAAAGCCCAAAAATTATTTCGTTTCCTCAAAAAATACACAAAAATTCGGTTTCTAACGACAGTAAAACATGCAGATGAGCCCACTCACTAGCTTATTGGCGTACGCTCCCGCTGCAGTGATAGGAATCATTATTGGCGCGTAAATCGATGATACATAAATACGTTTGGAAATACGATAAGTACAATTTCTAAGGTATGGGAAAGTCCAGATGAAACGCATCGCTTATTTTTCCGTTTTGTTGTTTAAGATTAATTATTGTAAAATTTTTCGAAATGACTACAAAATTAACTAACTGAATTTCAAGTAGAAACAGGTTCTTAACACATAATTTGCATAAAAAACATCTTTGTATAAAAAACATATTTTTATCCCCAGCATCTCTACGACGACACATATTCTTCCAACATACAATTTTTTGCTTTGCCTTACGATTAAAAAGCATATAGAGGTATTCACAAACGGTTTCTATCACAAACTGCTATTAGAGTCACGTTATTGATTACGGATGTCAACCATCCAAGCCCATTGAAGGGGGCTTAGTTTAGCCCTAAAGTGCCGTTTACAGAAGAACCATATTCGAGCAAATCCTTTGTTCTGATACAATAGTTTTAGGGCTGTTTTTGCGCTCGTCAGCTCAAATACGGTCGTAAAGAGTTAAGAAATGGCGTTTTTGTCGGATAACACGTTATTGTCGCGATTCCATTATGAAAATTTCCATTAGTAAAATTCCTCTTAAAAGATAGACACCCGAATCTAGATCTTCTGATATATGGGCGTTAGTTTTTGTTCTTACATTTCAAAACACAAAATTAGATTGCCTACAGCAATCTTGGGCATTATTGTGGCAACCGGATGTTTGCCAATTTGCTTCTCAATTGGCGTGTTATTAAAAATTTATAAAGCAAATATGTATTAAGGAATCTAAATCTATGAATAAAATAGGAAACTATTCTTGTCCTGTGTACTGTAAGGTGACGCACGTACGTGGTATAATTTTACCTACTGGCATGTAAACATAATTAAATGGGCAATAATTCGACTTACATTATTAATTTAAAATGACCGTTTCCAAAGGTATTTTCTTATGCAATTTCACTGGTCACATATTATCGATTGATGAGTTACCGTCTGCGTTTATCAAATTACGTCAATATGTGCATGCCATGAGCAAGACGTGCAAATATACAATGCACATTGATTTCACTAATTTATCAAGCCTTAAACAGATGTGATTAAATTGTAACCGCCTAGATCGCCAGACACAACCCCGACGAATTTTTTTTATTATGCGCAAATTTGGAAATTTCTGCCACGACAAACACAAAATGGTCTATATGGGTTAAATCCGGCGAACTACATGGCCACTATTTACTTAAACAAGAATATAGTTTTTCTCCAGTGACAAAATTATAGCCACCTAGCTCGACAAACCTAAACTGAATAAAAATTTAAATGTGTCCAAATTGGGAAATGAAACGGTACGACAAACACAAAATAGTCCCGCAAACTAGTGGCTACTGTTTAGCTAAACAAGAACATCAGATTTTTTCAATAACAAAACTGTAGCCACCTAGCTCGTCAGACAATCCTAACAAACTTTTTATTGTGTTCAAATTTGTAAATTTACGCCACGACAAACACAAAATAGTTCATATGGGTTAAGTCCGGCGAACTAGGTGGTCACTATTGACTAATGACAAAAGTATAAATAACCACCTAGCTCGCCGAACATAAACCGGATCCATTGTTTTATTGTGCCCAAATTGAGAAATTTACTCCATGGCAAACGCAAAATAGTCCATATACGTTAGTCCGTTGAGCTAGGTGGCCACTATTGACTTCAACGAGAACATCAATTTTTATAATGACAAAACTTGTCAGAAATTTAAGTCGGCCAAATTTTAATGTTAACAAAACGTACATTGAGTTTTAGTTCCTTACTTTTGATGGAATTTCTAGTAATGAAAAATGACAACAAAAAGAAATATTTCCAGAGGTATTTTCATTGTCAAGCAGCTAGAGCTTAAATTTCGTAGCGCCTTTCTTTAACCTTCGGTATGGATTTCTCTGAATTTATTAAGTTCGCCGAAAGAGGGTCCCTTTCTTTGTGTATTCGAAATCCTGGAATATTTTACGCATGTGTATCAAAATCCGAACTAAATTACAGCCCACCGCATTCTTGGTAAACACACGTTCGAGTTAATACCAAACTCAAATTGGAAGCAGGTAGAATAGAATGACTATATTGAGGAAGTATCGACTGAAGGTCTCTTAAGGGAAATGGAAACAGACTGAGGTCGAAGATCAGTGCTGTGCAGACCCAATTATTCTCTGAATGGCCGGCAAGGCGCCATTGTGACCGCAATTATTAGCAATAATCTTTTAAAATCTGTTGTTACGCTTAATCAGTATTGTAGACAATGTCCTTATTAATGATACCATCTTGATCTGTGCTCTTGAATTATTGTTAAGAATGTTGTGCTCGAGGCGTGATCAAGAAAAAATAGAAGAAAACAAAAAAATTGCTTGCACAATTTTATTGTTCTTGTTTACTCGTTTTTCTATTGTGGAAGTATATACCACTGATGGTTTTATTAAAATTGGCCCAGACATTGAATATGCCGCTTCAGAGAACTTATTCAATTTTATTTAAAAATACAGAGCTTGCCAATCTACTAAAATCATTGACAACAAATTTTAAGATTGGCAAGACACAGGTATTCAATGGCTCACTTTAGATAACTAACCTAGTTTATTGCGTATAAGTGCTACCCTGTGTTGCGGAAGTACTGCATTTAATATCGGACCTTTGCCAATCTGTCGTAACATAAGATTGGCAAGGCCCAGATCTATTTCATAGAACTTGTTTTAAGTTAGTTGGGAAAGAGCCACCTTCCTGTTGCAGTACTACTAATTAAGAACCAATTTTATTAATCTGTACATACCATTAATGGTGTATAGAGATTCGCAAGCCGCGAGTGTTAGATGAAACTAATGAAACCCGTGGGCTATGCCCCACACCTTTTACTCTTCTTTCTTTTATCGATAAACATGCTAATGAAGTCCAAGTTTTATAACATATACAGCGGATGCTGTAATTCTACATAATTAATCCGAATTATTGTAATTTCCAGCTCCCAATATTTAAGTCAAAACTAGTTTGCATTTATTAATTCTTAGTTTATTTATTGTTACAGGATAAACAAAGCAACATCACTTTATTCCCTGTCATAGCTACACCCGATGTTCAAGTAAATTAAATATCTGTTTGTCCAATTACTGCCTTCACTTGTATATATGTTCCGATTTAATATACAGATTTGCGTCCTTCCCAACACAACTTAATAAAATGCAACGTAAATTGGTACGTAATGCAGTTGCATTGCGGTCCGGGATTGAAAAAAGCGTTGGCGGCCCCTATGCGATGTTGTTGGAGTTTGTTTTCATAATGAGGCTATCGCTGTCCGCAGATTATGTTACAGTAGTACAAACAAATAGTAAAACCCCAAATTTGCTATCTTTATTGGAAACTGTAGCGGGCTGCTGTACAAATAAATATGGGTCTTATATAATGAACTCGTAAATGTGTGGGTTGCGTAAAGGTTGAGACAAATGGAGAGGATCCGGATTCACTATACAGATGCATGTCACTGATGTTACATTAAGAATGGCAAGGCCCAGATATTGTACTTATCAAGGTTTAGTGTGCCAAGTGTTATCTCATGTGGAAGTTTGCCATTTAATATGCCAATCTGTTCATATAAAATCAATAGAGATATTCAAAAGAGACACGAAAATAAATAAGAAATGCCACAAAGAACAGTTACTGTTTCCTTTTGTGGGTTTGCCATTGTAAAAACGTGCAGGTACATTATTCATAACAAAAGCTTGAAGGATTGGTTTCATAAGGTGATGAATTAATAAAACGGTAGCTGCACCTTTTTCGCCATTATTATTAAATTTTAATTGTATGGAGCAGTGAAATATCAGAAATAAATTACTTTGAATTAAGGCAGGAACTGTTTTTAGCGAACTTAAATTTGATTCATTTTACGTCGTCACGAAATTCCAATTTTCTTTCTACGCAAGTGAATATGATTTACACTCTACATACATCACTCGTTTAAACTTTAAAGTATATGCGGCTGTAAACTTGTAAATAAGTACTAAATAGTTCTCCAGACATGTCAGCTTTAAAAGCAGCAATATAATTCCACTTATATTCTTTACTTCACATAAAAGCTTCGCATATTAGGCAGTGTGTGCATTTTACTGCAGACATAATTTGCAAACTGCAGCATGCAGAAAGGCGCCGTTTGTGAGAATTCTCTAAGGCTCAGTTTTGTTATTTGCCCGCATTTTTATGCACACAGAACAGCTGTTATGGGCCGGCGATTTTGGCAAACAAAGAAACAAGTCTTTGAGTGGTAAGACGTCCGGACGTTTGAAGGGCGCGTGGGTTGCCCCACCTTGCCACCAACTTCTTTTTTACCAAATAAAAGGGTTGTTAGGTCATTGGGACAGATGACGTTTCAAGCTCATTTCAAGGATACCGTTCAGGTTTTATTTATCTATCACAATTGCGACGTAGTAGTGAAGCTTCCTGTTCAAATACATATAATTAATCAGTTAATTAATTATAGATTTCTTAAAGTTAAGCATAGTATCACGTTTCATGCCACATAAATGCTTAAAGTATATGCGTGTTTCTAGATCTGATAGGAAGCTAAATTTATCAGATCTTTTAAATCTCAATATTACTATATTTATATTTCAAGTGCCTCACAGGAATAGTATAACAAGAATAACCCACAGACCCTTAAAAATGCAACAGACAGTAAAGGAACTTGGCGTCACTGTCTCGAAAAGTTAGACGTTTACAAAGTTTGTCAGAACAATTCTTTGTTTTATACCTTTTTTATTAGCAAGAGTTCGATTTAATACTTGTCGTATGACCGAAAATTTTCTGTGAAAAACTACCAAATGCTTATTTACGACCGTGATTTCCATTTCTGAAGCTGCCAATTAATTTTTACGAATTTTTAAGTCTTCTCTGACGTAATTTAATTGCTAGAGATAGGCTTGTAGGAATATGAGAAGCACCGACGGCAGAAGTTAAGATATATGCGTGGGATTCAATCTAAAATAAAGATGGGGCTTATCTAATAATTCGTTTAAGGAGGGAGACAGCTGTTTCTGTTGAATTTTTTTATTGATACATTTCTTTCGAATCAATCAGCTTCTGCAAGTGGAAAAATTATTTTAAATAATAGATTGCATTAGTGTGTACTTCTAAATTTCAAAAATGTTTGCTTTAGTTGGAGAGCTTTCTAATATATCCAGTATGGCGACTATGCGATAATGGGAATGTACTATAATATAATAGCGCATAAATTTTTTTCAAGATAATGCGTAACTGGAAGGAGAAATAGATATATGTTTCGTCGTTAACATTTTTGTACATACTTTAGCTATTTTTACTGTCATCATATTTCCAAAAGTATTTTTGTAACAACGTTTGTAGCCCCAAGAGGCCTATAAGGTCACATCGTTCACATCGTTAATTTGGATTGACTTACATTAACATGATATTCTTTTCGTAGCTATTTAAATTTAATTAAGTTCGGTTCATTTTTAGTGACGGTGCCTAGCGTAGGGTTTTGTAGCTGCATTGCGTAACTGATGCTACGAGAGTGCTGTATTTTTGTGCTATGGTTTATGTTTTAAATGTGCTACAGCAGGAATTAGCATTAAAAAAAATATTTAACAACTAATCGATTTCGTATTTACGGAAAAAAGATTCCTTGGGATTAAAGATTAAGAGACCAAATAGAAATATCGTCAGCCAAAAATTAAAGAAGAAACGAAAGATTAGCCATCCAAATAATGGTGCGTCTAAGAATGGAGTTTTCAATGTTCTTTCACTATAGTTTATGAACAACTTAGCTTAAACAAAAATGTTTTATTGCCGCTAGTCTATTATTATTAAAACAACAATAATTCTCGATTTTCAAAAATGTATAGAAGGCGTCACAGAGAAATTAGAGAATTGAGTTCCCTACGAGCCTACAAATGTAAAAAAAAATCGTCTGGACAGTGTTTGTGTAATATCATTCGCCCAAAAATTCTTGTTCATTGTACAACTGTGTCCCATTACGTCTATTATAAATTAAAATAACAGGAATTATCTTTTTTTGGTTTCCTGGAGGTCCTAAACATCAAATCATGTATTTCCGTCAAAACGCAGAAATCGCACATTTTCATGAAATTAATACTTGCCTATACCGCCAGTATAAGAAACGCAGATATTAAGACTTCGATAAAAATCTTTAGTTTCAATATGGCGGTTCTTACGATTTCTTGTTCGCCTTTTTTCAAAAAACATTAAAACAGATAGTGATAATTACTCAAATACCTTTAACATAAAAAACAAACAAAAGTTAACTAATAATACGTATAATCGTTTTGCAATTAATACCGAGTGTCGTCTTTGGGCGCTTATTTTTTAAATTTTAGTACATCTAAAACGTGTTTGTATTTCAGCAACTCATCTGAGTATCATCATTATATTAACAACTTCGAGCTTCACTTCGTTGAAGTGTATTATTAATATAAAAAAACCAATAAAAAATAATCACTTCAACAGATATTTACTTCAACCTTATGCGTATTTCTTGCCGTTGATAATGACATGTAAACATGTCGAAATACGTATAAGGTTAAAATAAATAAATATTGGTGAGGTGATTCATTATTATTTTATTTATAATAAAACAATAATTAATAATCACTTCAACAGAGATTTACTTCAACCTTATGCGCATTTCTTGCCTTTGATAATGACATGTAAACATGTCGAAAGACGTATAAGGTTAAAATAAATAAATATTGGTGAAGTGATTCATTATTATTTTATTTATAATAATTATCTTATACTTTACCCATCTTATAATTTTCCATAAAATCCTCAAATAAACCCACAAACGAGCAGAAAACCCAAAGCCACCTTTAATCTCTGTAATATAATAAGCCACTTTTAATTTTTTTACTTACAATTATCAAATAAAAACGTTTTTATTTTTACGAAAAGTAAATAATACAAATTATTGTAATAAAACAAAAATATTGTTACCAGAAGGGAATTTTTGGTGAATCGTCATCCCTAGATATACATATAGTCACTGGGGTTGTGGGTTAACCTACAGGTAACTCCTATTGGTTGCCAGTGGCGCGCAACTGTACTGTAGCTTATGAGGCCAGATTCCTTAGACAATTATAGTTACAGGGAACCAATTAATAATTGGCTAAAAAACAAGAAAAATCAAAACTCCTTTATTAATTAAAAAAAAAATCTGTTGTGATTATTACTCTTTTTTCTATATACTAAATCCGGAACTGTCTCAACTTTACGTGACGACAGGCCCCCACTACTAGAAGCCGCTACTACGTTGCTATCTCTTATTCAAACATAACTTTGCGGACTGTAAATGCATGGGGCAACGTCCACGGGCTCCATTTATCTAAAATTTTCTAAAGATGATTATTCTGCTAATAATAGCCAGCGATACTACAAACGTGGACATTTTGTATTGATATTATCGGTTTAATCTTGATGTCTAAAGTGCGCGTGGCTAGGACGATCACATAAGCAATATGACTTTGAGACATGGCGGAGCGTAGATATGTTGTACACGTAATATATAATTAAATATCAGATGTAAATATAAATATTAAAAAAAGTCTGGCAAATTGGTAGACAATTTGGTATCTTAAGTAGTCCTAGAAGGATAAAATGTTATAGCAAAATGTATTTTCCAAATCGTTGAAACCGCCAAAAGTAAAAAAAAATTGCATCCGACTTTTAAAAATTAAGTCAGCTAATATAGTTACGATTTTATTGTTTCTACAGGGCTCTAATTTTCTTGTGATACCACAGACATAAATCACTATGATTTTTTGAAATTATAATTAACACTCTTTTATACAGGTTAGCAAAATTATAACAAAATTCCAAATTAAATTTCCACATACACTATAAATTAGGGGGCTTGGGGGGTTAAACTTCCCCAATTATTTAGGGATAGTATTATAAGGTTTATAAAGTTACGTTTCAAATGTACAAAAGTGAACATAGAGGTTGTTAGGCACTTTCCCCAGCTATTGGCAAATGTTAGTGTCTGTCTCTGTGTGTTCATTAATTCCAAGTGCAAGAGAAGTTCTTTGCCTATTTTCATGTTTAATTCACTCTTGAATGTGATCATAAAATACATCTGATAAACAATGTATTTATATGTACTAACAGTGTTGCCAGATAGGAATTTCTTATTGTACTAGGAAACACATATTTGACAACACTGTTGGTCGGTAGGATGTCGAATTTATATGCATTAACGTGTAGTCATATCGTGAAATATATCTGGCAACACTGTTAGTGCATATAAAACCGCCCCTTAAAACATCAGACTGCAAGTAGCTAACTATGCGTTAAGAATATTATTACAGAAATCGGAAATCAAAAAAATGTAAATTTTTTTTACTAATTTCTTCAAGCTTCTGAAAGCTAAAAGGTTTGTTCATAATAATTAAGAAATAATAAATTAACAGAAATTCGCTAAAGGCAAAAAAGAGTATTAATTAGTTGAAACTTATTTAGCTGTCGAAGAACATCTTCGTTACCAAGAGTATTTATTACTGTCTGTTTTAGTTCATGCTAATTAATAATTTTCTCAGACAAATCTTGCTTTAACTGATGTGCAGAAAAAGTGCACATGTATTTGTTGATTGTTGTGCAACTTTTTGCTCTAGCTTTTGTGCTAAAAAAGTCATGGTTGCATCTGCTGCCCGTCCATCAAAAGAAAAATATTGTCTGAGAGTTAATTATAAACATGATATTTTTGAAAATCTACAAAACAAAGCGCAACGAACTCGTTTACGAATGCATTGCACGATTTCTTGTAATATTTAAATGTGTTACTACAAAAGTACAATAAGTAGGTGTGTTATAAATTATAATATAATAATTGAAGGACTTCTTGATAACTCAATACAATACCTAGAAATCCGCCTGCTTGTTTAAATATTTTTTAAATATTGTTACTCATCGTCACGTGCGAATTCCTTTTTATTATAAGTTTACACTTTAATCACAAGGTTTTCAAAGTTATCGTTGTTTTAAGTTATGCAATTCAAGAAGTGTGCTATATAAATATAAAATAGAACTTGTGTTAAACTAAGATATCAGCATTTTTCGGAATTAAATTTCACGGCTCGTGACATGCATGACCTACCTCACCTTGGTAAACAAACGTATTAATTAACCTTTTTTTTATTACATGTCTTTGAAGCTATAATACATAATATGAAGGAAAAACTCGTTACAAACGTAAGGGAACCGTGTGTGAGATTCAAGTCACGTAATACATTTAATTCGACGATATAGTTATGTAAAATTTAAAACAACTGATACTGTAGGAAAAAAAATCCTGGATATGGACGAATTTCAAAGTTCAATTTCAACACGAATTTAAATTGTAGTGGAAATGCGAATATGAATCAAAGTTTGAGGTTGTGCAGCAAAATTTACCGAACTTTTCTCGTTTCGTGTTGACCAGTAACCATATCACCCAACCAATTTCGCGACGTCATGTATAATTTATTGGTCGCATCGTGCCATTGTAATTCCTGAAGCGTGATGTCATTCATACGAGTTTTTTTTGCGGTACTGTCTCTAAAAATGTGTTATGGGTTCTAATTAATTGTAACTTAATATCCATTAATGATGAAGCCGGGTAGCATGCCATTTGGATTTGCTGTAAGATGAGGATGTATGCAGATAAAATGCGTACGTGATTCGCAACCACTCGACGACTCGAGCTTCTATCTGACGTACACATCATTGCATTGACTTTGTATAGTTGTAATACTTACTGCAGTAGTTCTTCGGTACGTCTGTTCAATATTAAATTCTAATAAGGCAGTCTATAGTTGAACCAAATAAAATAGTAAAATAAGACCGAACTGTGAGTTAGTTTCTAATAGAAATATACAACGTGTCCCAGGACTAGCCGACCATAGGCAGATAACATGGGGATACTGAAAATCTCGAATATCTTCCTGAAATGCTCACGTCGATTTTAGACGTCATGATCATAACGATAAAGAACGCATATTTTTGTATTACTCGGTAGAAATTGTGGCAAGCTTCCGGTTTAATTACGACTTAAATTAATTACTTTACGATTGCAACGAACAAGTTCGATGTACAACTCCGAAATTACACTTCGCGCCATGCGTCTGTTCATCGCGAAATTACCATATGGGCGTTGTTGGCTTGCGACACAATAATATTACCGAAATTGCAGCGTTTCAAATCTCGCCGACCGCCATTTTCTTTTTATTTTTTATCAATATATTATGTGTTAATAAGATTTAGCTCCTATATAAAATAAAACTTGAAAAACTGGCTGTGAGCGGGATTTGAACCGCTGCAGTTGCGGTACCGTTATTGTGTCGGGAGTTATTGCCGTGCAATCGTAAATTAATTAATTAAAGCCGTAACTAAACTGGAACTAAAGCAAAATTTCTACTCAGTACTACAGAGATATGCGTTCTTTGTCGTTATGAAGTGTAACATTGATGTGCATTTCAATACGAGATTTTTAATTTCCCGTGTTATTTGCCCAAGGAGAACTAGTCTTGAGACACATTGTGTAATAACTAGTTGAACACGTGGGCTAATCATCTGCACCCCGCGGAGTTTTGTTTTAAAATGAGAGGTAATGAGAGCAGCGGGTAAATACCTGGCTTCTAGCAGTGGAGGCTAGCCGCGTGAATTTGTGACAGTTTCGGATTTAGTATATAGATATCATCCAGATAACTCAAAGCCCCCAAAAATTTCAAATGTTCTTTCAAATCTTTGAAAAAATAATAAATTTGCATGTCTTCTACGATGTCGTCGGTAAAATGCACGTGGTATACGTGAAAAGCTGATATGAATTTAAAAGCCCTCGACTAGCCACTTACATCCTCACTCTACGAGACCTACAAAATAATAAAAAGGTCCAAACCTATCACCTTACTCACAACCAATCAGCGTAGAGGGAGGCGTAGTCGTTTACAACAGCGAATTTTGACTTCCCTAATTCGCCGCATACGGCTCTCTCGATCAACGGTCTCACTCTCTCTGTCTCTGTCAATGCTGTGATAGCAATCCACCAATACTAACAAATATTTAATAGGATTTATTAGAAACTTCGCAACCCTATTTTATTAGGAGTGTGATGTTGGTATGCGATTTGTTGATCGTGCTAGGCAACAAAATCATACATAAACGTTTTTACACAAAAAAATCAGTTAATTCTTCATGATCAATCTGAACGGTCTAAATAAAGAACCTGCTTAGGGATCGAGCAAGGCAAACCATCTTCGCAGGCTCCTTCAAGAGCCCTGCTTCCGAATCTAGCGGAATATTACGGTCCAATGCACCCCACCAACGCTAGTCGAGCAAAGCATCGACCCCCTTCAGGTCTCGGCGAAGCTACCCCTAGCACGGCGAGCCCCGTCATGAGCAAAGCAGAGGCTACATCAGGTCTCGCCGAGCCTCCAGTACCGCGAGTTTCTTCTCAAACAAAGCAGCGACCCGCAAGAACCATCCAAGAACACGCAACACTAGTACATGCAAGCTCCCTGGCCGGTCTCTATGCGGAGCACAACACCCTAATGCTCCAGCCCAAGCCCTTTGTTCTACGAAGCAATTTGTTTCTGTCAATCTTGTTCTGTGTTTATTGTTTACGGCTTTCTTGTTCTCTGTTCATGTATACATTGTATTTTCTTGAACCATTTAGTTTAGACAACATAAATTTGATCGTTATAAGTGTTATAACCGATATATGTTCGTTATAACAACGTTTTTCTTTCCTACCATATTTTCTTCGAACACGGTCCATATTCCTTTGAGAGAGGTTCTGCTTTTTTAAATGAGCGGGTCTTCTTTTACGACTTTTCGTGGTTTCGTACTTTTTTTTATTACACTCTTAAAATGACGCATAAGCCACACCTGCAAAGTGTTGTACTTAGCAGACTGAATACTGAAAGCTGTTTCCGTAATTATTGTTTCCTGCTAGGTGGAGATAAGAGCGTACTTTATTTCCATTGTTTTGCCTAATGATTTTAATTTGAAAATTATTCCGTACCTACATTAAAATGTAAATATTCGGACCGATGATTACACGGTGGTCGTATGACGACTGTAGTTGTTTCGGTTCCTGTATTTTCTGTGAATTGTCCTTTTCCTTTTGTGCAGTCAGTTGAATCGGCCGTCAGACAGAGGATACCTTTATTTGTATGTTCGTG
This sequence comes from Ctenicera cuprea, assembly GCA_958336395.1. Taxonomy (NCBI): domain Eukaryota; kingdom Metazoa; phylum Arthropoda; class Insecta; order Coleoptera; family Elateridae; genus Ctenicera; species Ctenicera cuprea. Next base: position 14,072,805 of record OY284487.1, on the reverse strand, counting down.
TAACATGTTATATAGAAAGTTCTTAACTCTTAATAAACAGTGTGGTTCAAAAATCGTTGATGCTGTATTTTACCACAAGTTTCTCATCAAACAACGGATGACAGATTTACGGATACGCGTCGCTACACTCGGTACATTTTTTAATAAGACATTTAGCATTTTATTAAATAAGGTCGAGACACATGCAAAAATTACTCAAATGAAACCTGTTTCCGCTAATTAATATAGGTCATTCGTCGCGCTCAGTTGGATTTTGTTAGGGCTAAAATCGCTACGCTGGAAAAACCATTGGCAGAAGTGCACAACAAAAACATGTACGTATTGAAAATATTTAGAAAAACTACCAAAAGCTCTTCTTCGTGTGTAATAACATATTATTACCTTAGAAAAACCTCAGCACCCGAAAATCAAATTCGCTGGCCGTAAAATGTTAGGGAGAGGAGATTAGCTCCTTCTAAACAGAAGGCGTCAGCGAGGAATTAGAGCTTTGCGGGGCAAGCTCATCTCTAGGTTTATTAGCGTAAACAATTTGTGACCAGATTTTCAAAAACATCCCGACCTCTGATTTCAATAAAATCGAATTATAATTTGGAAGATATGGAGAGGGAAGGTAGGCGCGAAGGAGAAAGAACCGAAAGAGAGGTAGGAAGGAAAGATGATTGGTAGGAGAGGAGTAGTCGGAAGGAGAGAGGAGTGATTGGAAGGAGAGAGGAGTGATTAGAAGGAGAGAGGAGTGGTAGGAAGGAGAAAGGAGTGGTAGAAAGGAAAGAGATGTGGAAGGAAAGAGAGGGAAATGGTAATAAAAAGGGGAGGAATGGTGGTAAGGAAGGAGTAAGGGGGTAGGTAAAAACGGGAAAGTGGGAGAAAAGTAAGAAGGGAAGCTACAAGGGTGATGGCGAGAGGAACGTAGGAAGAAGACACCCACCAAACTTTTTAGTTCTTCAAATATTTTGCCGGTAAAACCTTCCAATACTCATGAAATTAGTATTATCCTATACTGAAGGTATAGGAAAGTAAAGAACACTGTTATCTAAATACATAGTTCAGTTTTCCGAAATAACCTAAACCTAGTTGAAATTATCTGAAACGGAACATAATTACCACCATTATTTTATTATTAAATATTGGCGACTAAAACCTCTTTTTTTATGCCAACACAAATAAGCTTCCTATTCTGTTTTCAAATGGCTGTAAAGCCGCAGTTAAATTTGGCCATTAGGTTTACCCTGTATAATTTATTATCCAGTGACCTACATCAGAGAAAATGTCGAAAATGCCACGTTCAGTTGCTGGGCAAAACTAATAAGAGGTAAACCTAATCAAATGACTGGCCCAATAAACCTTTTATCAAGGTCATATTAATTTCAATTTTATCAGAATTCAACACTACCTAATAATAACACTTATGTTCTGAACATGACTGGCTGTCAATAATATTATCAAACTAGAACGCACGCCACAGGTCGTTGCCCTCTTCATAATGGTGCGCTACCTTATGCATATTACCTGGCACAAAATGCTTCTAAAACTTTATTACGTTGACACCTATGAGATTTAATTGCGAATGGCATTTCAGCTTCAATACAGAATAACAGAGTAACACACCTTCGCTGAATTCGGAATAAATTAAAACAAACTGAGAAATATACAGAGAGAAAACGCTCCAGTTTTTACAAAAACTTTTGTGTGCCTGAACTAAATTACGGTTGCTAAGCAGCCATCTTCAGTACAGCAACGCAGTTTACACAACACAGCTTTATTTTCCATTTGAATATCCTACTAATTAATGTTAGTTGCTTAGCAGCTAAAATTGTGGTACATAAAAGTTCTTGTAGATTACAGCAACACAGTCATTTATGAAACGGTTTTCGGGCTTAACGAATATTAATTTCCAAAAACCGCTAAAAATTTAATTTTGTTGTTCTCTTTCTCTTCGTTATTTAGGTTCATGGACGACATCAAAGAGAAACGAGATGTTAAAAAAGTTTTAATGACATTCAAGTTGCACATCAAAATTGGCAGCTACTTGGTATGCAAAGCTCGCCTAAATAATAAACTGTGCAATACAGGACATGCAGAATAAATGATGTATACAACATTAACGAATGGTTTAACTGTATTCTGACATTTTTGTATGCGCACCATTATTTCCAGCACAAAGAGTTGTGGAGTGATAATAGATCGGTTCTACACTAATTACTATAATTAATACCATCATAAGAGACTGTGACAAAGTAACGGCGTAACCATGAACTATCATCGATCGACCTTTCTATTTATACCATATATATCTGTCTACAATGACAAAGAGCTTCATTTTCTTATTGGAAAATCGTTAATTAATCCAACAATGCAATAACAGCAAAATCCAGAACAAGGCGACTCGGCGAATTATATTTTTCCAGACGCTTTAACTCAATTTATTAAATAAACCGCAGCGCATGGACTGAAATAAATACAACGAGCACAATGGAAAATTCTCTTGCGACTAATTAAAATGATAGTGGTTGTATGTAAGCTTGCACCAACTGGCATTTCCTATTAAAAAATTCTAAGAATCGAAATCTTCATTAAGTTGATAACGTCACGGGCTCACGAAGATTCGCGATTTACTAGAAATGTTTCGAATAAATTTCAATATTTTTGTACGAAATATCAAGGTGAAGCTCGACTTCCGAATGATAAATTTACTTTGCGATACGAAAACCGGCCCCAACCAGTTTCGTCGATATTTACATTGAAGATTTTGCTATTTTTAAACGCATTATAAATTGTAATTTTGCAGAATGCGTACGCAAATTCACGTGGTTCTGCAACATCAATTTAAATAAAAAATCAATTTCCTTCGTACGTGTATTCTGATTTCTTTTTGTGACCTTGAACGAGTTTACCTCGGACAATACTGAATTTAATTTTGGTCAACATTATCATCATCTTGGCCTAGACTCCTAAAGCCTGTCCGTCTCAATCAATCTGTTTGCCTCTCGGTTGGTATTCCAAAGCTAATACTGGAAGTGGTATGAATCTATCCTTTTTATATCGATGTGTTGTTTCTTGTTTTCATTAGGTCTTATTTTTGATTTACTTCGTATGTTACAGCGAACATTACTTATTCCTCTCGTACTGATTTGACATGATTTTAATGTTCCCAACCAGCCGTAGATCCTTACTGTAAACTATCTAAATATGACTGAAGTCGCAACCAATCAGCGTCGTGAGGGTCGTGGTCTTTTACAACAGTGAATTCTTTTTCGCTGATTCGAGGACGAGTGCCAGATACCGTTATCTACCATCTCTCTTTTTTTTCCTCCCCTCTCTTTGCACAACAGCCGCAGTCGGTCTCATTCTCTCACAAAGAGGTGAAAATTAGCAACGAGAAAGGCGTGGTCCTTTACAACAGTGAATTCTGCTTCGCTGATTCGAGGACATGCCAGATACCGTTATCTACCATCTCTCTTCTTTTCCCTCCCCGTCTCTCTGCACAACAGCCGGAGTCGGTTTCACTCTCTCACAAAGCGGTGAAAATTAGCAATGAGAGGGGCGTGGTCCTTTACAACAGTGAATTCTGCTTCGCTAATTTGAGGACATGCCAGATACCTTTATCTACCATCTCTCTCTTTTCCCCTCCCCCACTCTCTGCATAACAGCCGCAGTCGGTCTCATTCTCTCACAAAGCGGTGAAAATTAGCAATTAGCAATAACGAGAAGGGCGTGGTCCTTTACAACAGTGAATTCTGCTTCACTGATTCGAGGACATGCCAGATACCGTTATCTACCAGCTCTCTCTTTGCACAAAAGCCGCAGTCGGTCTCATTCTCTCACAAAGCGGTGAAAAGAAAATTGCCAGTCCTCGAAATTGTTAACAGAACAATAGAAGAAGTAAACTTTCGCCCCGATTTTATAAACAAGACAGGGACATTTAGTTTATATTGTCTAGATGTTGTTATACAGTTTGTTAGTCTCACACGAGCATTGCTAAGCGACGAAAAATTAACTATGAAAAACGTGTTTGCTCAGACGAAACGTGTTTGCACAGACGAAGCAAGTCGATTTTCCGAGAGCGAGCACCGCTTCTGATCCAAAGTAAGCTATCCATCCGATGCAAACTGGCCATGCGCAGGTAAGCACCTTGAAGACCTCTGCGTTAGGATAGAGGATTATCTTCCGGTGAAGGCCATCCCTACAGGCCATCTTCCGGTCCGTAGTAAACCAGGACAGCAAGATCCTCCGAATGCCCTGTAGCAGCACGATAGAACCAGCAAGACCTACCAGACTCCTGGCGGGCCCCAGGGCACTCGGTGAAAAGAAAATCACCAACTATCGGAGTTGTTTAATAAAAAACGTAATCTTTCGCCTTGCTGTTAACAAAAGTACGAGAACGTTTTCTTTGTACTGTATTGACGTTGCTATAAAATATGTTTGTACCAACGCTTGAGAATCTACCTCAAGATTAAGCATTAGCTTCAGTCCAAGAAAAGTCAACCTAGCACGCTCCGCCTAGAGCCCGGCTTCCAGATCGACAGCAAGCTTACGGTGCGAAGCAAACCAGTCCACCTGCTAAGCTCTTGCAAGAGCCCTGCGTTTGGATCGCAAGCTTCCGGTCCGGAGCAAACTAGAAAAACAAGCTCCTCCGAGAGCCCTACAGCAGTTCGATAGAACCATCAGGACCCACCAACCCCCTGCCCGAACTCTACGCGAACCCCAGGAGCAGCTACTGCGTCTACTTAAAGAAGTAGGGGCAGTTCCTATGATTATCCCTAAGAAGGGTGTGTGTTTTGTGAATTTAAATAACCAACCTCCTTTGTTATTTGTTTAAATTAATTAACTGTTTCTTTTTGTTCCTTGTTCATGACGATTGTTCTTGAATTAATCTGTTTAGTGTTGTTGGTTGATGTTACATTATATTAAAAATACAATTTCGGCTGTTAAATAAAGTTTTGTGTTCCTAGTCATGCCTAGCAGTTAAACTATTCGAAACTTTCAAATATGTTAAATTTTTGCCCATAAAAAAGATTTTTGCGTTTTTTCATATTCCGAACTCTTTTGAATCTTTCAAGAAACAACGTCCGGATCCTGCCAGAATCCCTTACGTTTGTTTGTCACATACTTGCACGGATCATGCAAATTTGGATTATTCTCGCCTCCTTATGGTTATAGCATTCAAGATTTACATTTTCCTCGAATTACACAACAGCTAGAATAAACGAACCGAATGAGGCCAAAAAAATACTAATCAAGTTAAGTACTGGCACTTGTGCTTTTTTTGATATCCTTATCACGGCGTTTAATATCCGCAATAAATTAATATCTAATAAAAAGCAAATCCTCATATAACTAAAATGTCACACCCCACTTTACTGGAATTGATAACTCGGGTTATGTGCATGACCCAAATAGACCTGATAAGCCAAAGTGCTAAAAAAGAGTAAAATGGCTTTCTAGAATTTTATTTTTTTGTCATGTTTGTCATGGGTTAGCTACAAAATTAAAATCATAAATGATATTTAAATAAAAAAATCTGAAAATTTCCTCTTCCTGAGTGCACGAACAGAATTTTAGGACAGACGTGGTTTGGGATGCGGAAATACGGTATCAGAATGTTATCGGAAGATCTATTATACACTAAATTCCAAGCGGTTTTAAATTATCAGTTTTGGAAAGTCGCCAGACGTTAAAAATCCACGTTTGAACATGTATCATGAAACTCGAGGAAAGTGTCGTCTATTTGTTAAATATTTCCAGATATTTTTAATAACGTTTCAGGGAAGTACCTAGTTGGAAAATATTCCTAACGCAATCATATTTACAATAAATATATAATTAATGTATATACCTTTTGTTAACTACATGAACAATCTACCATAACAGTTGCGAAATTTTTAAGGAATGCAAATGCGAGAAGGAATTTATTTTTCCTAGTTTTCCCGAGTTATTTGTATTCCTGAATACGGTTCTCATTGAAAATCTAATTAAAATTTTCAAACGTGCGTCTTTCTGTAATCAATTTTTTTTATTTTTGGTGCTACTAAAAATAACAGTTATGTGTGTGTGTGTAGGATGTTCTATTTTACTACGCACTGTTGGTAGAACATAGAAAGTTCTAGTTGTAACAGGATATTTTGTGTTTCATAGCGTTATAAATTCGTCTTGAGGTAGGTTAGAGCGGAAGCTAAATGAAAAAAAAACATCTGGTGAAATATGTATTTCACAAGCCAAACTTCTCTAGGCACTGCGAATGCCTTTAGATTATACCTAATTTATACATTTTGGAAAAGAGCAACAAAATCAAGAGCGGTAGATTCGATACCCATAATCGTAACCTTCCCGCATGCTTTTTAGATTGACAAAGTCAGAATACTACTAAAATTTTGCCGCTCTCGAAAAGCTATGGCAAGGTGGTAAGTATATATCGCTTAGATCGTGAAGGTCTGTAAGAATAACTTCTTTTGTAGAAAAACTTAAGAATTAAAGAATACTCGAGGATCAGCAAGTAAAATTCATGAATCAAAAATGAAAAGAAAATGAGAAAAAAAAAAATACAATACAATACGCCTATCACTTAGCTCTAGTTAAAAAATACATTTTTTATTCCTTTTAAATTATTTGCAACTTTTCAAATAAACTATTTACAGCGATTTTTGGTCCGATGTCCCAAGGCACAATGTCTGATTAGCCGTAGGGTGGCTACAAACAGACATTTTCCAAGAAAACGTTTTTTTTTTTGTTTCCACGCCCAGTGTCTCATTTTCTGAGTTCCATACTTATTTAGCCGCACCACAACTAGTCATTTTCCAGAAAAGCTGTTTTACAAAATTCCTTATCAACCACAGATGGACATTTTCCAATAAATTTTTTTTGTTTCCACAACAATCTACCCACCCATACACAGATATTATGTAGGAAAACTGGTTTGCGATCTCTATTCACCATCCACAGACAGATATTTGCCAATATATATTTTTTTAATTTGTAAACCCATTTCCAATCATACCCCCAAACCCATCAAAAGGATATAAACAAAGTGGAAGCTTTTGAAATGTGGTAATGTAGACGGATTCTTAAAATTCCATGAACAGAAAGAATCACAAATCAGGAAGTTCTACGTCGCATGAGAATAGATCGTGAACTCCTTTGCACTATTAACAGAAGAAAAACAGCATATTTCGGCCATCTACTGAGAAATGGAAAATACCAACTACCTCAGTTAATAATGCAAGGAAAATAGAAGGCAGGAGGGGAAGAGGAAGAGGAAGAAAAAGACTAAAAGGCTAAAAAAATATAAGAAATTGGACAGGAATGAATATGCAACAAATATTCAGAACCTCGGAAGATAGAGAAACGTTTGCCAACGTAATCGCCAACTTCTGATCCAGAGAAGGCACCGAAAGAAGAAAAAGAAGAAACCCATTTGCCCACTCATAAACAATTTCCAGAAGAACTGTGGACAGTAACATTAAATTCTTGAAAATATTTTAGAATATATTAGTAAGTTCGAGCTCGACTTCGCCGAAGTTCATATTAATTAATATGTTATAAATAAAATAATTAATAACTTCAACAGGTATTTATTGTAGCCTCCTTTTCGAGGTTTTTACACGTCATTATAAAAAGCTATATTAAAAGTAAACAGTTGATAAATACCTGTTTTATTTATAATATATTTTTTTATGAACAAAATCGTTAAAAACTTTATGTCGAAATCTAATTATCATTTTCAATTCAGTATAATAATTACAAGATATATAGTGTAAAAAAAGAATCTTATGTGTTAACATAATATCGAATATCGTAAATTTATAGTGTTCGGAGTTCTAGTCTAGTATTTAGTCAGTATTTAAATTAGAAGGAAATGAAATAATAGTAATTTCTGGCATAATTATTTTAAATATGTAGTTGGCGCATATATAAAATTGCAAACGAATTATCAACAAGCTTAGAATGGTAACATCCATATGTTTGACCTTATGCTAGCTTGTGTAGATAGTTATTATTTATTTGGTTTGCTAGAATTGATGGTTGTGTAATAGTAAAATAAAATAAAACAAGGTAAATAGCAACCACGAATTAATGAAAATAGAACGTGTAAATTTATTAATACAACGTGAAAGTTCTACTAAAGAAAAGTTTAGACTATATTCATAATTGGATTGTTAACACCCCCCCTCCCGTTCATACAGACATTTCTCAAGTAATTTGTTTTAACACCCATATACTTCCCACAGATTTCCCACGCCGATCTACAAACCCACAAACCAGCATTCTCCAGAAAAACTATTTTTCTCTTTATTCCATTTATCACTCACAAGTCACTGACATTATTTAAGAGTATCTTAGGGTTTACACTTCCATCCAATGGTTGTTTTTGTTTCAACATCCCTCTAAACAAGACAAATATTCCCCAAGAAACATTCTTTTTATTTCCTCGTCCACCCATCCACCGATAGACAATTGCTAAGAATTGTTTTGAGTTTCCACATCCATCTCCTCAGACAGAGGGGGTTACAATTTTGAAATTGAAAATTTTCATGAAATCATTTCTTTGCTCTGGAAAGTAAATTTTCTGCAAAGGTATTTTAAGCTTGTTTTTCAACATATAGACAAGAGACTTAACTTAAACTTCTTAGAATTCGAAATTACTAAAATAGTCAGTTTCGTCCTTGGTTGAGCTCATCAAAAACTGCGCGCAGTTCCTCAACTCAAGCAACTAATTATACTATCCACAGTTTAATATTTATTTAAATATAAACACATGAACTTCGATTAAACAACTTACATAATATACCGACGACTTAAGTCGATACAGCATGCAATTATAACCATAAGACATCATCACATCAAGCAAGTTAGCATAAAATCGTTTGATGTGTGCAGCAGGCTCTGAAATCAAAGCGGAAAGCTAAACTGTCACGGAATAGTTCGTAGTAGGCCACGATAGTTTCAGAAGCGGTTCTGAAAGCAGCCTGGCGTTCTATCTTGTTTGAAATTCCGCCAAGATTAAAAATCCCGACGTAAACTAAAATGTAGCCCAGCTGTCTGTCATTAAAATGCTTGCTCGTTAGTGATGGATTTGGCCTTATTTATAGAACCGCACCACCTCGGTGCTGAAATTCTTAATGGGAAAATTGGGAAAAGTTGATATACCTAGTTAAAGTGAGAGAATAATCGCCTTTATTTGTCTGAATTAATTGCTAAGAAATTAAAATAAAGGGAGCGTTATTAATTGCAATGTTGTAATTAAATTATAACTAGCGGAACCCATGGACTAACGCTTTTAGGTTAACTTATTTAAAAAAAATAATAAATAATTTATGACGAGATGTGAGATGTGTATATACCCAAATACGCAAGGAGTCTGATACTGAACTTAATATGCGTAACTACTCTTTTGGAGAAGCATCCCGACCCAGCGAGAGTAATATCAAATAAACATTAAAATAAATGTACCCATGTTTCCACTGAACTGAACTCGCTCATTACTTCATCAGTGTTTCTATTTTTTAATTTTCCCATTTGCAATTCTTCTAACTGTAAAAAATGCTAGTAACAGAGTAACTCCCATTGTCCATGTGAGAATACCAGCGGCTTTGGTAACTAAAATTAGTTAGTTTATTAAACGTCTCTTCTTGATCCCTATTAATGATTACGTTTGCTATGTTCGTTCAGGTTAGGTTAGTCTTCAATTGTTTTCTTTTAACTGTAAATGGTAATTCAGTACCTGGGGGTTATAAAATAATTGTGGGTAATAAAACAGCATTTCCAGATATCTATCTGCCTTGTTAATATCTCAAATGCAACAAAATTTGTAACCTTTCTAGCACGTGATAAAAAAAACAGCATCCAGTGGGTTTTGGCTACCATGGTTTTGCCGATTCTACCCACTATAGCATATGCTCTATTGGGTAGGAGCGACAAAACAATAATATCCAAAGCCCACTTGACTGTTTTGATCGCATGTTCTTTAGTGTAATCGCATTCTGGAGAAGGTAATTTGCGTTATCCGGTGCCGCTGAGGTGTCATCTGCAAGAGCCCGAAACCTTCGATACCGCGGGTAGATACTCGACCGACACAGCTGACGGAGAGAGCTTTCTGTGTTACGCAATATTGTGTAATACAGTAAATCTTTGTTGAAAAAGTTGATATTCTGTATTACATCTCACTTATTGCTTTATAAGTTAAATATGATTATTCAGTATAAACCCGCCGCGCTCGGCTTCCTATCTTTAATAACAACTCTACGCAAGCTGTTGAAATCAAGTGCTGCGCTAGCCTTTTACATAATTAGTCGGGAGCTTAGCCTGCAGGCTTTTTCCTCAGAGTTTGTTTTAGAAATGGCATCTAGTAGAGGATTATATTCAAATAATACAAACAAACTGAAAACTGTAGCGGTCCGCTGTACAAAGGAATATGCGCCTTATACAGGCTGCCCATTTTTATCGTATTGACTGTTTCGAACAGGCAACACACGTCGCATGTCATAGCTCGCGTTATTATTAAAATATAACTTTATAAATGCGAACAACAGTTTGCTGTGAGTATAGACAACTTTTTAATAGTAGAATGTCAAACTAGGGTGCTTTTCATCCACACCAAACTGTTGTTCTCATTTATAAAAAGTATCTCTTAATAATAAAGCCAGTTATGACATGCAACGTGTGTTGCCTACTCCGAAGAGTCAAGGGGTTAAGTAAACAAAAAAAACTTGAGATAAGCGAAACAGATCTGGATTTACTATATAACTATTGTAAGAAAATTATACGAGTTATTGTTTCAGATGCTTGCCAGCAACGGGGATCAGTTGGGCCAGTGGGCCCTCCTGTGCACTTCTCTAAGTTTTTTGTTTTTTTTAGTCTGTCCAGAAGCCCCTTGATAAAAAATAATAATAATAATAATACGTATATTATTTACGGTCTCGCTTAATCATTGATTATGTATCAAATAGATTGGCACATTAAAGCCATACTTTCTGCCCTTTTTAAAATTCCTTAACAAAAGTCTAGTAATTCACCCTATTGTGATCCCTCGAACCTTGAAAACAATTAAATTGTTCATTCTTCATGCAAACAGATCCCATTTGAAAATTATATGAGTATAAGCCGCCTGTAACTAAGCGACTTCAAAGGGGTTATAATTACTCGGTTGGATACCAAGCGAAATCATCGTCTCGTAAGCAAAACCGAGTAGCTAGAGCAAGAGGAAAGCTTCTTGTTTAATCATAATCCCTTTGTCTTAACGTCCAAAACACAAAGCGTTCCTAAAGCAACGTAGGTGGTAATCCTCGCATGTAACTGTTCACTGTTATTGCTTACAACGTACACTGAGGAAGCTACATGAATGTTCATGCATACGAAGCAAGGTTACGCCTACGGGGTAAGACTCTGAATATTGTTTTTATATAAAAGCAAAAAAAAATTAAGACGTGACAATTTCATTTTATATATAGAAAATCCATTCCACTTGTGGAATGTAACAAGAAAAAAACAATTAGCAAATGAAGCAAACTCGATTTAGTTATGTTCACACTTCCAAAACAACAAGATTAATAAACAGAACTCTACATTTGTCACTGTCAATTAAGAAGGCGTTATAACTTAATTAACGTTTATAAATACACGAATTCACGCTTGCTTTTCTCTAATTTTGCTTTGGAGAAAATAATTAATAAACTCAATTTAATATCACTGTAATTAATTATTTGCTGAAGATTACTGAAATTACTGTTAAGATTTATCACGGGGATCTTCTTCTAGTAGGTACTTAAATCTTTTGTATTTTAAACTAAAATCTTATTAGCGACAGAATGGAAAAACCCTTATATGATGCGAATTAAATCCAGTGACGGCTCGTGATTGATGTACAAGGAAAACATTATGGAATCTGTAGAATACAGAAGTTGATACATTTATTTTGGTGAATGCAGTGCAAACGTAGGAAAGGTTAATATCGCTAAGAGCTAATAGTGCCCATTATCGAGTGGCAACCGCAGCGTACTCACGCTGCATTGTCGGTTCAATAAGGCTCGATCGCCTGTAGAATGTGATTTCGTAAAATATTCGCTTAATTTTTGCGTAGAATTTGTAGTTCTATTATTTCAAAATTATAAAACATAAATTAAGTGTCTAGTCAATCAGTAAAATACAAAACCAGAACATTAAACTAATTCCAGATGCTCAATCAATAAATGTTTAAACTGACGCAGAACGTTCGGATGGCAGTGCTATTAATTACTTTTTCCGTTTTAACTCAATTTTTAGATTTTCTGAAAATATCTATAGTACTTTTCAGATAATCCTACAAAAAAATCCAAGGGGTAAAGTCTGAAGATGTAGCTGGCCACTACATGCTTTTTCCTTAAAATCAGTCTCTTTAGGGCGAGCTGTGGTCATTTGGTACGCCTTTAATTTGGAAACCACACAAAAGGAAATTCAGAGGAATTGGGTCTGGAGATCTAGCTACTCGACATGTCCTTTGCTTCCCATTAATCTCGTAGCAATTTAACGCGATGTCAAACAGTTTTAAAAGTGGTCAAGAATTATTATGTTGTTTAAATTCTCCGAAGAGGCGCAGGTAGCACTACAAGTGAAGGCACTTGCTGGATGTCTGTACCCAAGACCGATTCTTCAAAGAATCCCACTTCAGCCGATCCTGCACCTGATTTAACCCTATAAAACAAAGATTTTCAGTCATAAAAAATCAATTATTTTTCTTGATAGATCCTGACCAGAAACCCAAATTCCTCTTGATCTTCGACTAAAACCGAGTATTTTCTCTATTTTAATCTGGTTCAACGACGCGAAAAATCTTCAGCTTTACTTGAACCTATAAATTTTTTTGTTTTATTTTGATTCAATAACGGGAGAAATCCATAGTTGTATTTTATTGAAACCGTGTACAATGCTTGCTTTATTTGTTATTTTGCTTTAACGATAGAAGTAAGTTGTACTTACGCCGTATATTTTTCTTTTTTTATTTTGCCTCAAACTTAAATCGATTGTTTGATTTTTCACCAGTTCAAAAGAAAGTTGACCCGTTACTATCAATTAAGAACCAGTATTTGCCATTTGGTACGTCTTTAATATTCGAAAAGACCACAAAAAGAAATTTAGATATTCAGTCTGGAGATGTAGCTGGCCACTCAATATACCCTTGGCTTCCGATCCATCTATTTGAAACCAGCTTCTGCGAGTGAGAGCTTTGGTGCGAGTATAATTCGAAAACAACAGAAAAAGAAACTCAGAGGGATCAGGTCTGGAGATCTAGCTGCCCACTCAATACGTTGTACTAACTTTACTTCTACCATTTACAACTTGCAAAAGCTGCAAATAGTAATTGATTGGCAGGTAACGTCCCATCAATAAAAAATGGGTCAATAATTCGTTGTCCATAAATCCAAGCCCGCAAGTTTATGTAGCCTGCATTTTACAGAACAAATTACAGATGCAGATCTTTTCATTTTTAATCTACATAGAAACAATCTTAAAACTCGAACTTTCTGTAAAGGTCAATCAATTATACTCGTAACTCTCCCAAGTGCCGATTCAAATTAATCATGAAAAACCTGGGATTCGATTCGATTTCAAGTGGAAATAATAAATTAATTTTCGTTTAAGGCCTTGGGCTGTTGAACAAGCACTATTGGGTTTCATAAGATTCCGCTGTTTGTTTAACCGAAATAATCAAGTGAGAATAATCGGCGAAGAAACGAAATTAAAAGAAAATCGTTCTTTCTTAATTCCATTTTGCCTTCGGACATCATACTTTCATCATTATAGAGAGAATCCATGTTAGTTATCGGAGCTGTAGCTTTACTTTCTCGTTTTTGTTTTAAATTTTAATTATGCGAACACTTTATACGTGTATGTTAGTTGATTAGCACCGCCTGTCTCTCATAGTTTTCATTTTTATGAATTATTTAATAGGTATTAGCGATTCCACCCAGGAATGTTCCCAACATTAATCTGAAACACCTGTCCTTCTAAATTAGGAAAAATACATTACCGACACCAAAAGGCATTAACTGCTTTAGTAATTAAACTCGAACAAACTCTCGAAATTCGGAAATACATTCACGAAAAGCAGCACCATAAATTTTATACGCAACCGACAGAGAAAAACATGTTTTCTATGCCAGGGCAAAAGATCCCTGCGCTATTTTCCAAATCGAAACTCGAGAACTTTATCAAATGGGAGGTGAACTTTGTTGCTGGCTTCTCTCCTGACCCAATATCTTATTCCGTCCGGACAATGAAAGTAAATTTTTTTGGCCTCTTCAATATAGCGACCCTGTCAGAAATATTGATAATAATTCTATTTTGAAGAAGGTTTGGAAATTTACTTTCGCACTTTCAATTTAAAGTGTTATTCGAGGAAAAACAACAATAAAGTTGCGCTGGTTTTTTTCAAATGAAAACGTGCAGATGTTAAAAAGACATACATTATATGTGTAGGTGTTGCTCGTCGGATATTGCAGGAAAAAAAATGTGAAAGTGGTAAATATCCACCAATCCGGATGTGTAAATTAAAAACGGGTACTTTAAAATAAGAGATGGTGTCTTTTTCAGCAATAAAGTAAATTTTCCAATGTTAACTTATGTTTCTCATTTTAACACGTTGTCTATAGAATGCATGTAGGAACACGTGAATCCATTTTTTTTAAGAACAAAATTTATGACAAAAAGCAATAGTAGAGCGCGAGTACAGACACTGAAAGTGTTGATTGATCCCATTTTTTAAATAACACCTTGAGTGCTCCTATACCTGTAAAAAAAATATTCTAAAAACAAACAGAAACAGCCAGGGACATAAAACGAAATAAAATAACGTTCGGTTTGCGGTTACGGTTCAAATTGTATCAAGTTTCGGTTACGCTAAATTTCGGTTTCAATTAATTTGCCATTACTCAAATTAGTACAAATTACTGTCGCTGATTCTGACACACTCACTCTAGACAAGTTCAGATTTAAAAACCACGTGAAATACAAAGGTTGTGAAGTATTTATTGCTATTTGTTATAATGAATAATGTAGATTCGGAACCAAAATCTGTAAATACCAAAAATAATAATTAGGGTTACGGTTACGAAAATTTCGCGGTTTTTATCCGGTTTTCGACTATGTTTTGGTGCCCTTCCCTGAGTATCACATGATTTTTAACAATATCTTTTACCAACGCACCATCTTGTGCACCCCCTCTCTAAAACTAAAAATTTCGAAAAATCTGAAGAAATACCCACTTCAATAATATCCTCTAAAATATGGTAAATAACAGAAACTTCGAAAAACAGTATTAAAAGTATTACCACCATATCACTCCCTAGTACACCCTTATTGCCTATTAAAATTGAGCAAAGCTTTTGCCCAGTCTTTCATTTACTTTAGAAACTTTTGCTTTTCTTATACTCAAAAGTATTTATGTACAACGTTCTAAAATTTAAAAAATACAATTTCGGGATCCCGGATTAATTTTAAGCCCAAAATCCCGCGATTGCAAAAGCACCAATCCCAGGATTTTTCACTGCAGAGAATACAGCTGACGCATTATTTTCTTAATGACAATTCAGCTAACAAGTGTGGAGTCGGAAATAGCATTTTCTGCTGCTGGGGCATTTTGCATTAGCATGAAATCAGGCCACTTCGACGAACTACTATTTCTGCGTCGTGTATTCAAAATTTAAAAAAAATAATTTTTATAATTTTGTTTATTTTGTTACTAAAATTACTTTCTTTTTGTAAAACTTACATCTAACGCATAAAACTAAGTTGTTTTCTTATAGCACCTTATAGGATCAGCCTCGGGGTCAATTTCGGATTTCAGGATTATTTATTTTTCATCCCGAAATCCCGGAATTGGAACTTCGTCTTCGGATTATATGCTCTAGTTGTGTGTTGTCCCAATAGAACTGAAACGTGGTCAACTGCAGTACCAGTATCAGCACCTCGCACGGGCTGACGCAACACGTCATACACATATGTATATCCCGTTTATTACTGCACTACAACATTAGACTCTAGTGTCTTAACCTAACCGCCGATCCCACCAAGGCCAGACTTTTTATTGATGCATTTCTATTGCGCACGCATTCCATTAGCACTTTTTTAGCGATAACCGCCAAGTTCGTAGTGGCACAGATAGATATGCGGGTGTGTTCGGGTGTACTGCCGTTTTACTGCATAAGTAGTTGTGGGTCGAATCTCGGTTGGGACCAAAATTTTTTTTTATTTTATAGTTTTTTTTTAACGCTGTTGCTGCGTTTTGCTGTTTACGCGAGGTTATTTGTTAAGAGCAGTTATATTTTTAAAGAAAAAATACGAAGACAAATTTGCATTCACTCACTGATTGACGTCACGATCGACGGTAAGTTTAAACACTAGCGTCTAGTCACTACAACATAGTCAAAGCCAGTCAAGCTACAACCGGGGCTCTTTAGCACGACGTTGTTAGTGCAGGTTTACGAGAAACACAGAAAGACAATTTTTCCGCCAAAAGTGAACATAGGAAAATTAAATAATACCTATTGTTGAATCTAAAAATGAAGTTGTGATTCTTATTCTACTATCACTCCTAGGCAATTTTGGTGTTCCCGTTAAATAAACAGAAGGTAATGAATTTTGATATGAAATTGTAGCTTATACGTGGCTTAAGACTTCACACCCACTCGTTTTAAAAGTCTTAAAAAGTCTGTAAAGGTGCGGTGCCCGAGAATAAATAATTTGTATCTGATTTTGATTTAATTGTATTGTTTTATACTTTAAAGTGGGAGCTCCCCGAAAACGTAATGCCTTGTCTAATAACTTTGATTTATTTACAGCCATATTATATTTCTTTCAGCAAATACAGACTTTAATTAACAGTGATCACTTGACTTAGCTAAATTGCTGTGATTTAGCTTAGTTAATTTTAAGCAGGTGGTTGTTTCAGAACAGCTGCACACATTTTTGTACATAAATGTAAATATTGTAAAACACATGTTAACACGTGTCAATGAGTTTGCCGCCTGTTGTGTGGATTATTGGGGTCAATCTAATATTTAAAATTTCACGCTCTCGCATTTTAGGGATTAGGGTAAATATTGGGTTGTAGTAATTAACATAAATTGGGGAAACTTGACAGCTTCAATTAGCACAAGTGTTCAGGAAAGCTTGAGAGTGTGAGACAAAATTTTATTGATACTTCTATCCAATCAAAAATTGAAAAAGAGTGGGGCTGTAATTTTATTGGAAAAAGAAACAAGTCCAACCTCTTGGAGGATGGACATGAATTTTAATAAAAGAGTATGTTCCCTAAGGGAAGGGATCAATCTTCGAATTCTCAAAGATCACTCAGTTCGCTGAAATCTTAACGTCAGTTTGGAGGCATTATTGCTAACATTCTGTTACAACATTACAAGTCTGGGACTTGTAACTTTAAAATAAAATATTATCTTCTTGGGTTTGGGGCTACGAGGGGCACATTGCCAAAATCAAATAGGCTTAGGCGTAGTAGCTCATTCTTGTCGGTGTACCTGATTAGGCGTATCAAAAGCGGCGCTATTGTTCCTCTTAGGAGGGAATTAGGCGTAGCAACTGAGGCGCTATTGCAGGGAAGCCGATTTGAGTGAGTGGCGGCGCTATTTCCACATTGGTTGCGGCAAGACGCTCTTTTCGCGTGTTGTTGTTACACATTTGTACGTAATCAATCGCTGTTATTGGGTTAAGTTCTCTGGCGTGCTGGCAAGCGGCGCTATTGTCCTTCGGGAATTAGGCGTAACGGCCAGGGCGTTATTAGGACGAGATCTAATCAGGCTGAGAGTATTGCGTTCAAATGAGTGATAGCACACGGTGTTCCTATGAAGAGCATCCAGTTACTTACGTAAACTGCACAATACTCGACATTTATAAACAGTCCCAAATAGAAGTATCAGTATGGGTAAAACTGGGGCAAATATTTAGATTGGCAACTTTACTCGATACAACTGACGGGCAAACTCTATATAAATGGTTCTAACACTCATAACACCAATATTTTCAACACATGAATAAATAAATTCTTCAAAAGGTTTACTGTTGTTTGAATCAGTTTAAAATCTTATCCTTTTTAACCTCGATAAAGACAGGGTAAATCAGCCACGAGCAAATAAGTAAAACACAACGTAGGTCCGACACCGATCATCGCAAATAAATAAGTAATCAAGCATAAATACTTGATAAATTTTAAATAATACAATTAAAATTTGTAAATAAAAATATCAGCGAAACTGCACGATCACAGAAAGTGTTGCCGTGAGACCAGGATCGAGGTCAAATAAAATAAAAAGGATAATAAAAAATTAAATAAATAAATAAACAAATAAATTATATATACATTTAAATAATAATAACAAAAAAAAAAAAAAAAAAAAAAAAATATTTTTCTATCATGGACTCAGAAGAAAATAATCTCACTAATACAAAACGGCACGAAATTGAAGAACAAAATCAGGGAAATTCGAGCGGGAACGAAACCGGCGGAAGTCCGCAGGAAAACGCGAGCGAAAATGAAAATTTAGAAACTCTGTATGTACCAGATTGGTTCTGGAAGTGGGAACAAACACAAGAAATTCGAGAATTACAACGAACTAAAAGTCTTAAAGAATTTATGACAGGCGTCATGAATACCATGCAACAGCTAGTACCTTTAACATCAGTTTTAAGTACAAATGTTAAAGTTACGGAACCGAGTGCTGAAACAAGTACAACTTCTGAAAATCTTACCCTTAACACCTCAGACGGAAGCGGCGCCGCGACTCCCTCGACGTCTGCTGCAAAATCTTCAGAAGTCACCGCAAACACAACAACCACGTCGAGTCAGGTGATGTACGGCTGGGAAAAGTCGCTATTGTTGGCCACACTTCCAGAAAAACCTCGATTCGATGGTAGTGATTTAAAGAATCCACTCGATTTCCTGGATGATGTTCAAACTTATTGTAAAAGACTGCGTTTAAATTCCGTGCAGCAATTGGAATTGGTCACGTCAGAACTTCTCAAAGGAAATGCAAAACATTGGGCTTGTATTTACAAAGATCAATGGTTCACATATGAGCACTTTAAGCAACAATTTTTGGAAACATATTGGTCGCAAATGGAGCAACAAAAAGTACGATTTAAACTTGGTACTGCTCGATGGAATTCCAATGGAAAAGAATCAATGTTAGGTCACTTCGCGTATTATATATCGATGGCACAAAGGCTCTCGCCACCAATTCCAGAAAGCCTATTAATTAGCGAAGTCATCAGGCATTTCCCTCAAAATGTAATGGATTTGCATCAACTCAACTCGGAAAAAAGTATTCCAGAAACAGCTGACCTTTTACGTAGGCTCGATGGAGTGCGTGAAAATCGCAAAGTTCAATCAACACGTCCGGAAACATCATTGACAAATGCGATTCAATTTGAGACGAAAACACAGGAATCATTTTCAAAAACACCCACTTCAAATCACAATTTCCGGTATCAGAACAAACCACACCAGAATAAATCATGGCACAATTATCGTTACCGAAAACAATATAACTTTAAACCCTATAATACGGAGAATAAGAATTATTATAAAACCCAAGACAAGCCGACCGCAAACTCGTAAGGGATAAATCCACAAGCTCAAGATTCCAATAATGTTTCACATTAAATAGGCCAACCAAATTCACTCAACGTACTTCAGAAACAATTCACAAATAAAAAAACCGTAATTTTACGTCATAAAATGTACAAATCCGCACAATTCAACACCAAATTTAAAAGAGCGCGAAGTACACAATGCCGGTTACCTAAAACCTAACGGTTTTTCTTTAAGTCAAACCGGCGCGGCGCACTTAAACATGAATTCTGAGATAAACGAGAAGGGGCGTTCGACATTGCAAACTTTCACCGTTTAGGGTCGCCAGATGTTGGGCTTGACATCCCTTTAAACGATTGCAACGCTACAAACATAAAACCTACGAGGGACACGGCAGGATCGCATTTGCCCAATACGAAAACAGGACCGTATTCGCTGAAAAACTCGAAAATCTTAAAAATACCATCATGTACACTGGCATCTAAACTACACTGAGAAACGACTAAAGATATGATCTATCTCCTATCACGGTTTCCAGGGAATGGGGGAGACGCACCTGAAATTGATTAGCAGCCAAATAATCGCGGTATTCAAAAGGGCGACATCAAGTCAACCCAAGCAGGCCGGAAGAACAACGACGGAGGAAGGAACAGGGCAGAGGCTCGAGGAACCACTTCCTTCGTAAAAAAGTGAGTGAGTGAACGCGAGTGACACAGGTGTACATAATGACTTAAAGTATAAAAATTTAAAAGAACTATGAGAACTTATTTTTCTTTGCATTTTAGACTAATGAATTCCTGATATACATATACATGTTTAATTTTAGAGGTGGTACATATGCTTCTTGGGCAAATAAATGCACTTTTAAATAAAAAGAAGTTCTCAGGGGGAGAATGTAAAGGTGCGGTGCCCGAGAATAAATAATTTGTATCTGATTTTGATTTAATTGTATTGTTTTATACTTTAAAGTGGGAGCTCCCCGAAAACGTAATGCCTTGTCTAATAACTTTGATTTATTTACAGCCATATTATATTTCTTTCAGCAAATACAGACTTTAATTAACAGTGATCACTTGACTTAGCTAAATTGCTGTGATTTAGCTTAGTTAATTTTAAGCAGGTGGTTGTTTCAGAACAGCTGCACACATTTTTGTACATAAATGTAAATATTGTAAAACACATGTTAACACGTGTCAATGAGTTTGCCGCCTGTTGTGTGGATTATTGGGGTCAATCTAATATTTAAAATTTCACGCTCTCGCATTTTAGGGATTAGGGTAAATATTGGGTTGTAGTAATTAACATAAATTGGGGAAACTTGACAGCTTCAATTAGCACAAGTGTTCAGGAAAGCTTGAGAGTGTGAGACAAAATTTTATTGATACTTCTATCCAATCAAAAATTGAAAAAGAGTGGGGCTGTAATTTTATTGGAAAAAGAAACAAGTCCAACCTCTTGGAGGATGGACATGAATTTTAATAAAAGAGTATGTTCCCTAAGGGAAGGGATCAATCTTCGAATTCTCAAAGATCACTCAGTTCGCTGAAATCTTAACGTCAGTTTGGAGGCATTATTGCTAACATTCTGTTACAACATTACAAGTCTGGGACTTGTAACTTTAAAATAAAATATTATCTTCTTGGGTTTGGGGCTACGAGGGGCACATTGCCAAAATCAAATAGGCTTAGGCGTAGTAGCTCATTCTTGTCGGTGTACCTGATTAGGCGTATCAAAAGCGGCGCTATTGTTCCTCTTAGGAGGGAATTAGGCGTAGCAACTGAGGCGCTATTGCAGGGAAGCCGATTTGAGTGAGTGGCGGCGCTATTTCCACATTGGTTGCGGCAAGACGCTCTTTTCGCGTGTTGTTGTTACACATTTGTACGTAATCAATCGCTGTTATTGGGTTAAGTTCTCTGGCGTGCTGGCAAGCGGCGCTATTGTCCTTCGGGAATTAGGCGTAACGGCCAGGGCGTTATTAGGACGAGATCTAATCAGGCTGAGAGTATTGCGTTCAAATGAGTGATAGCACACGGTGTTCCTATGAAGAGCATCCAGTTACTTACGTAAACTGCACAATACTCGACATTTATAAACAGTCCCAAATAGAAGTATCAGTATGGGTAAAACTGGGGCAAATATTTAGATTGGCAACTTTACTCGATACAACTGACGGGCAAACTCTATATAAATGGTTCTAACACTCATAACACCAATATTTTCAACACATGAATAAATAAATTCTTCAAAAGGTTTACTGTTGTTTGAATCAGTTTAAAATCTTATCCTTTTTAACCTCGATAAAGACAGGGTAAATCAGCCACGAGCAAATAAGTAAAACACAACGTAGGTCCGACACCGATCATCGCAAATAAATAAGTAATCAAGCATAAATACTTGATAAATTTTAAATAATACAATTAAAATTTGTAAATAAAAATATCAGCGAAACTGCACGATCACAAGTCCAATATTTAAAAAAAATCGTGTGTCCAGTTATTAAGCAATATTTGTTTTAAAAATGTCAAAAGTTTCAAAATTTTTTTACTCAGAATTTTAATTTTGAGTAAATAGTTAAGTAGTTAAAACAAAAAAAACTTTCAAAAATTCATAGAAGGCTTCACAAACAAAATTAGCGAACTGGAAAACGAACCCAATTGTTGAGCTCGTCCTTAGCTCTATTAGCATTCAAAAATAAAATCCTTTCAGCAGTTTCTGAGAAATATTTTTTTGAAAATTTTCAAAATTTTTAAAATATTTTCAGCTAGCAGTTAGCATTTTCTTAAAAATATTTGCTCATAATAACGTTGTGCTTCCCTAGGGCAATTATACTTTACAAAGTTTATGCAGATCTGCCAACTCATTTTACAGTAATAACGCGTTCAAGTACGAAATATTCAAAAAATCAGAGAAACCGCCAGTTTGAAGCTAAAAAGTTCGGAAAATTGGGTTTGCTCCAAAGTCTTACCTCAGATTCCATTTTTGGTTTAGAAAATTCTTTTTCTGGAAAAAAATGCGATCAAAAAAACGTATTTGACTTCCACTTCCGGTTTCGGATTTTGTTAAAAGCTAATCTTATCGATGAATTTTAGATAAGCTCCCACATTCGAAATCGGCCCATCCGTTCTTCCCAAATCGTGAGTAAAAAAACGGTTGGTACGTGGCATTGACTTACCTGTAGATTTTTGTTTTTTAACCAGAAACACTTATTTAGGGATATCGAATAAATAAAAAAGTAAATTTAAAAAAGAACGACAAAAGTTATTGCTGTTTTCACCATATTTTAGATATGTTTTCCATCAACGATATTTCTTGAAGGGAAGGCAAAATATTACGAATTTAGGAATTCAAATGTAGGAGATCATTTTCATCCCCCAACGTTTTTAAGGAATATGCATCCCTTTCCGGTAAACAGATCGATAAAACTTTCACGCCCGATTCAAGACAGGCCCTCGAAGTTTGGTGAATTACGGTATAGAGCGAAGTAGAATAAGTCCATCAAACACTTGGCAAAACACCAAAAACAAACGCTTTTCGCTTCTAAAAATGCTAAATTTGCCCACGAATTATTTGGCGCAAGTTCAAGGAGAGCACATTTCATTCAAATCCTACAAAATTTCGTACCTCCTAATTATTCAAAGAATGCACAGAAACAAGGGTGTTTTGGCGCGATTACTACGTAATGGAAACTGGGAAAACACTCCGGGTGGTGGTGAATCTCAAACATTGGCGAGATTAAGAAGTAATAAATATGAAAGCGTCAAGTTCACGCCACTGCGAAGTTGTATTATAATTAAGGATGAAAAACGGATGCTGCTTTCGGAAACTTGTTCTCATAATATTTTAGTAAGTTCTGGCGCGGAACGACTATTTTTTTTTAGAATCCCATTCTTGTTTTGTAAACAAAACATAAAACTGGAAGGGGACACGTTAATTATACAAAAATTATTAGCTTTTTGGCACTAATAAATACAAAAGAGTAATTAAAGCAACAGAAAAGGTGATCATTATTTACATAAGAACGTAAATAACGTTAAATGTAAATTATCTATGTAAAAAAAGTCTCACCGAAATGAGTTTTTTTTGTACATTCACTGGAATGGAGCGCAAACGAATAATAATTCAAATCTTTTCCTTTTTTACATAAAAAATAAAGCTACAAATTAGTTCTAATTGTCAATATAGAAATTATCAATTTTTCGTAATCTCCAAGGAAATACCAAATTCACATCCTCGATTCGAAAAAAACGTGTGGCGGGGGAAAATTCTACACGCCTTAAAAGAAGTTCCTCCGCAATACAGATCCCTTAATTCAATAGGCAATCGATTTTCATGGCAGATAAATAATCGCAGCCACGTCCGAGTGGCGGAACGCGACTATCCAGAAACGTGATTTTCTTTCTTGCCTATCTTCACGTTCAGTCATATCAACAAGTTTTATATAAACCGTCAGATTCTTAACAAGATGTAAATGCACCACGTCGTTGTATAGAATGGCGCTGCACAATTTTATGGTCGACGCTCGGTGCATACAAGTAGATAATTTGCTATTAATAATTCGTGATTATTGTTGAAATTAGTCGCTCTAAAGGCAGCACGTTCGCTGGCATTGACATGTTTATTATTATTACAATAATGTTAGGATAGTTCTTGCTCCAAATCGAAATTTTCACTGCATACAGAACTGTGCGTAACTGGCTTTTGTTTAGAAACTTTCTCACTGCATACAGAACTGTGCGTAACTGGCTTTTGTTTAGAAACTTTCTTTTTGGTGCGGAATTTTTGGTATGTTGCCGTCTAGACAAGACAAGACCTGATAATGCGGGTCTTATCTTGAACGTTGCAGGACAAGACCTGACGAATGTGCTTAAGAAATGATAAAACACCTAAATATGTGCGGCTGCATTTGTGTTTTAAATAATATCAATCTAAACTGCCAAAATAATGCTACGATTTAATATGCCTGTTAGCTTCTGTTCATAAAATTACCAAAATCATTATGAGCAAAGTTAGTACCTCTTATGTGAAATTATAAAAAAAATGGTTGCTCAGAATAGGTTAATACCTTACGAGTATCTGTATGTAAAATACTTAATTACTTTAACAATATTTATTTATTTTAACCTTATACGTATTTCGGCATGTTTACATGCCATTGTCAAAAGTTATATGAAAAAGTAAACAGTTAGTGTTGTTATAGCAATAGAACTTGGTGACTTGATCTCGGTAATCGTCTGCAGATGACTAGAAAACCTACACAAACAGACATTACAATACCACACGATTCTTGTCATCATAAAACACATAAATTAGCAGCATACAGGTCCCTAATACATAGGGCTTTGACGGTCCCTTTAGATGAAATTAACTATAATAGAGAAATTTCTATTATTAAACAAATTGCATACAGTAATGGTTATAATACTAAACTTATTGATACATTAATTAAAGAAAAAGATTATAATTAGCCATTCAAAAAATTTATCCGAATACCCTAACTTCATTCGATACAATTAAATATGCTTCGATCCCATATTTTGGTGACAAATCAGAAAAAATTGCTAAAATTATAAACAAAACAAATAAATATAAAGTAAGCTTTAAAACAACTAGGAACATCTTAAACACTTTGTATAGTGCAAAATCAAAAACAGACGATTTGCTAAAATCAGGCATTTACAAATTAAATTTTCGCATTGTAATTCGGTGTATATAGGCCAGACAATTAGAAAGTTTGATATTAGGTATAAAGAACACGTACGTTGTTACAAATCCAATTACGCTAAACACTTACTAGAACACAATCATTCAATGACATCTAATAACACTATAAAATGTTTACACTTTTGCGATGATAAACGTAAATTAGATATACTAGAAGCTTTTGAAAATCACAAACATTTAAAAACTATACCGTTAATGAATGAGCAAATTGATCTCTTAAATTCTCCTCTATTGGACATTTTGGAATAAGAAATAAAGTCATCTGCAGACGATTATCGAGATCAAGTCACCAAGTTCTATTGCTATAACAACACTAACCGTTTACTTTCTAATATAACCTTTGACAATGACATGTAAACATGCCGAAATACGTATAAGGTTAAAATAAATAAATATTGTTAAAGTAATTAAGTATTTTATATACAGATACTCATTAAATATGGACTTTAACGAAGTAAAGCTGGAATTTATAAATAATACCTTACGTCTCAATTTTAAATGCGTTATTGTATTCACCAAAATATCGACCTCGCAATTTTTATCAATAAATACGCTCTTGAATACAAAACAAATCTATTTTTGGTATGGTATCTTTGTGTACGTTAATTTGTGCCGACACGATTCACCAATTGTATACCCTCGACCAGCCTTGAACTGCGGTCAAAGATGTCCAAATAAAATGATTTAATTTAAAATAACTACTTCGTCTCATCTGCTAAATAAGCCTTTTGATTATTGCAATATCTCAAAAGATTATGGAAAATTAATCGAATGGTTTCACGATTTTATATTTTTGGTTTTGTCTGCTTCGGAGGCGAGCGTTTAAGCGATAGCCAGCTGCACAACGCAAACATAATTCTTGGAATCCTAAAGTCCTATGGCCATTGAATAATGGAAATTCGCATTCGACAGCACTAAAATCGTCGAACTTTGATATTTTTGCTTAAATGTGCGCGCATATTGGATACGGACGGTTATTTCGCATAAATATATCGATTATTAAAATCATTTGAGAACCAATCATTCGATTATCGAGTGAAACGTGGTGGAGAGCACAATCATACAGACTCACAGCTGATCAGCGTCAAGGAAGGTGGATTTTAAAGACAAAGAGTGAAAACTGGCAACTGCCCTCTCTTTTCTCTGCATATGCCATCTCATTCTATATCACTCTCTCTCTCTCTCTCTCTCTCTCTCTCTCTCTCTCTCTCTCTCTCGCATAAGCAGTGAACAAAAATTGACCAATTCTGAATAATTTAAAATAGAAAAATAAATCCACCCCTCTTAATAAACAAATGCGTATTTCTTTTTACTTACATTGCTACGCAACGTCACTTGAAAAAGAGTACATAAACCGTGCATTTGGACAGGAAGTTCCGTTTATTCTCAAAGATCGAGTCAAGCTATCTGAAGAATAAAACAAAACAACCCCGCATGCTCTTCCAAGAACTCCAACCTGTAAGGCATGGACACTTCGCCCAACGCTATAAAAAGCCCATAATACTCCAAGAATGTTCACAACGCCCAATGGCTGCATCGTCCACGACGGCCACAAAGCCCAAAAATAGCTGTAAATTTTAAGGGTATGCCTAAAAAAAGAAAAGTTCATTGTGCCTAAAATTCGGACCCGGCTCATATCTCAATTTTGATTGACCAACTAGCTTCAGCAAATGTTGGTATAAGATTTTCCATTAAAAAACGATTTTTACTTCAAATGCCATAAATTGCTATGATTCTCAAAACATTGAATTTATTCTGAACCAGAAAAACCTATTTTTTTATTTTAATTAAAGGATGCTTGAAAACCATACATGCAGGAATGTTGGGCGTTGTGTCCCTCATTAGTTCCGAGTGACAAGATCGATTTTACACGACCAGAGATGGGCACTACAGAACATTTTTGAGCATTATGATTCTATAACATATTTGGGCGTTGTGAATCCATTGGGGTTTGTGGACCTGTAGCAGTTTGGGTGTTATGGGTCATCCTGAGCATTATGGCCTTCCTGAATAATTGAGCGTTATGGGCACATTGGGCATTCTGTCTCTAGGTATTTTTGGGATTTGTGACTGTCGTAAGCGATCTGTTCCTTGGGCGTTGTGGACATTCTTTAGGCATTGTAGGCTTTTTATACCGTTGGGCGTTGTGGTCTTTGGGCGAAGTGACCTAGACCTCAACCTGTTTCCGGATTGAACCAGCAAAAAATGTAAGAATGTATACTGAGATTAAGAAATGTCAGAAATCAAGAAGGAGGAAGAATAGAGGGCAAGATGACAAACAGGGGAAATAGGGTGGTTCGGAAAGATAAATTTATGAGCGGTCGTATGCGTCTCGTGACGTTGGTCAGCCCCCCACTTTTTATTAATGTTTTCTTACAGCAAGCAAAATTAAGTTCATTTGTTCTACTTAGTCCATATCTACCTATGTATATACTAAATCTGTATCCCGTCTGCTTGTCTCAACTTCGCAAGTTTTACATCTCAACACAGCTTAGTTATTATTTTGTTAGCAGTATTTGAAGCGAATGTCTCATTGTTTGTCGGTTCCGATGTTTATATAAAAGTCACGTAGGGTGACTTCATCAGGACCACGAAGCAGCGAATTCCGGCGTGTGAAAATGGAACGCGGTACTTGATTTAAAAACTTTGCGTAGAACTTGTCAAATATTGCCTTGTACTATCAATACATAAAAATGTATTTTGCCAAGATTTGTTTAAAGATGTTTTCAAGAAAAGCGTGAGGCGTAGCCCACGGGTTCAGCTACTTATTATTAATCACATAAGCAAATAATACTCGAAGGAACTACTAAAATCTCCGAATATTAATTAATCGCTAAACATATTTCTCAAATTTGCAGCATGAATTATGACCATAGCATCTATAAATCATTGCCCAAGTTTTATGCGTTGATGTTCTGTTTTGGATATGCCCAAAAAAATTCTAAAGGCTCAATCAAGTCTGGTGATCTGACAGGCTGGTGCACTAATTCAAAGTGGTCTAGGCCGTTTAGGCACGGGGAAGTTCGTGTGCAGGGACGTTTGGACGCGGGGACGGTTGCACGCGGAGACGTTTAAACGCACAGACGTTTTGGCGCGAGTCGTTTTGGTACAGGATTCGGATTGACGCAATTAGTAACACGTAAGTTATAAAGAAATTTATTATATTTTGTATTTTTCTTTAATTAATTAACATTTTAGTAACTCATTTATTAACATTTAACATGGGATTCAGATTTTTGACAGAAACAATTAGCAAAATTAACAACTTACCTAATACGAAAATGATTCAAATTAAGAAAAAACGCAATAAACGCCGAATTTGAGCGGTTTCGGGTTCAAGGTGTTAAATCCATTTTTATGAAAAACACGTTCAACAACAAAAATTAATTATCAACACAGTGGATATTCAGCACATTCAACCTTTTTGGTAAAAACCAGATAAAAGGTGCACTTATCTTTTACCGTAGTTTACACCAAAACAGTTGAATGTGCTGGACATCCGTCGTGTTGATAATGAATTTTCCTTCGTGTATCTAAAGTCCGTCTAATGCTGCTCAGATTTGAATTTTTTTTAATATTAAAAATAGAATCATAATAATTTTGTAATGTTGTATATGTTCATGTATGCCACACTAAACAATTACAATTACACTATAATGTAGATTTTTTTTTAATTTTTAAAACAAAATGTACTATTTTATAGTTTAGAGAGATTTTTTCTAATAGTAAAATCTTCTATGAAACCAAAAAAAATTTTTATAGCGAACACCACACCATCGTTAGATGCACTTTATTTTTGACAATTATAAAAAACAATCTTGAATAAATCTGAAAGGTTTATTTCAATTCTAGTTGAGTTTTTTCCTTAAAAAAATAAGGAAGCAATCCAATCCTTCGCATTTCCTCAAGTCTTTCTGATAACTCCATAAATAATAAAGCACCTTTCGCCAACTTACTTTTCTTCCAAATTGCGGTCGGTATCCTTGTGAAATATGGAAACTTTCGTTAAGTCCTATGATGTACGGGTCCCCGGAGTTTGGTCCCGAAGTTATTTGGTGTAACAATCAGACGCGGAAGTCGGTGCTGGCATCATAAATTTACATGCCTTATAGATTTATCTGCAGTTCTTGCTCTGTTTTAAACTTAAACATGGCGAAGCGGAAAAATTAGAAATACTCTTGTTTGAATTTATTTAAAAGTGCTACGGATATTTGGATAACAAAAAGACAAACTAGATGCTTTTGTCTGTTCCTGAATGTACAAACTCCTAAATTACACGTGCCAGGCAAATTTACGGATGTCACTGGCAGGTTTTGGGTGGATACAGGAGAGAGAAGATACAGTGACTCATCCGTTTGCAAATGACATCCACAAAAATTGAATCGATTTATGACATTAATAAATATTGTCTTGTCATTTCTGTATACCTGCGGCATCAGCTTTTATTGTGGCTGGAGAAACGCTTGATTGGAAGTAATCAAATCATTTTTTTAAATTTCTGATAAATTATTTGTA
Source organism: Ctenicera cuprea (assembly GCA_958336395.1). Taxonomy (NCBI): domain Eukaryota; kingdom Metazoa; phylum Arthropoda; class Insecta; order Coleoptera; family Elateridae; genus Ctenicera; species Ctenicera cuprea. The sequence goes on along the minus strand of OY284487.1, from coordinate 14,043,002 downwards.
GATCAATAATAATCAAATTGATTAAAACACCTACATATTATTACCATTCACAGATATTGTTTAACTAATTCAGTGTTATTATGATGTAAATTGGGAGAATAGAGCATGCTTTATGTTCAACTCCTCTAAAACAAAGGTTCAAAATAACGTACCTACAATTTTGGCTGTTGTGTATTAAAAAATGTAGCCAGGTGTGGTTATTCGTCCTCTAGCGTTGGTGATAAACAATTGTGTGGAACGCAGTTTTACTTTTAAACCTTTTTTGACGCCAAAAAGTATTTTTTAACGTTATAAAATGACGTTTTGATGTCAAAAAACCGATCATAGACATCAAATAATATTTTTTGACAATAAAAATAGATTTTCTCACGGCAAAGAATATGTTTGACGTTAATGATTAATCTTTAGACGTCTGAAAATCATTTTTTAAATAATCTTTGAAAGAAATTTATTTTGACATACAATCAAAACAAATTACAGAGTGGCTAGGAAAACCCCGGCCACTTTTGTTGCGGCGGTCAAAAGATGGCGCTTTAGTAAAGATAAATTAAATTAAAGTACTGACAACAACGCAGAATTCAAGACGTTTTAGTTATTAAATACGCCCAATATTAAATCAAAAAAACTAAAACGTCTTGGATTCTGCGTTGTTGTCAGTATTTTAATTTAATTTTTCTTTACTAAAGCGCCATCTCTTGACCGCCGCAACAAAAGTGGCCGGGGTTTTCCTAGCCACTCTGTACTTATTATTTTCAGTCACCAATTTATTGACGTCAAAAATAGTTTTCGGTGGTAAGAATTGAATTCTTGACGTCAAAAATCAATTTGTTACTGTCGGAAAGTGTTGCCATCTAGCGATGTGTCCTCCAATGGTAAGTCCACACTAGTATCGTAAGCATACCGTTAGGTGGCAGTAGTTCCCGATGTCAAAATTCATTGATAGACTTCAATAATCATTTATTGATGTCAATAATTTTTTGTGACGCAAAAGTGCATTCAATGTCGTTAATAATTTTTTTTTGTGGCGTCAAAAATTCAGTTGTATGCGTCAAAGTTACTTATTGAGGTCTGAAAATAATTTATTTATAAATGAATTATTATTTTGCTCTTTTAAAAAAATTATGGGACTGAGAGACGAACCACATTATATCTGCCATAGCCGTATGAGCCTACAAAATTTAAAAAAATTGTTGTGGCTACACTGTAAGCAACATTTTTTTGAAAATTTCCAATTTTTTAAATAATCACACTTTGCAGTTTTTATTTGTACAAAAATTCTTTTACATAGTAGCATTGTGTCTTTCTAGAGCTACTAAAATACGAAATTTTGATTCCGATTTGTAAACTCATTTCTGAGTAATAAAGCTTGAAAGTCAAAATTTTAAAAACAGTGTGTAGGCCGCCATTTTGAAGCTAAAAAGTTGAATTGCCATATGGTCTTTTTTCAGATCCCCCTTAGAACTTCAGTTCTAAACAATAACTGACCACTGTTATTAATTCCGGTAGTGTTTTTTCGTTACTTATCATTTTTTTTAAGTATTTTTGTGTCAACGTTTTATGCGCTGAAGTTTCTGTGAAAAATATCAGTAAAAAAACATGTCTAACTTCCGCTTCCGGTTTTGGATTTTGTTAAGCTTATTTTGTCGCAAATTTTTTTATGTACCGTTGTGTTCCAAAGGGCATCGAAATCGGCTAAACCGGGAGAAAAGAACCGTATGCACTCACACCAATCCACAGGCGGAAAGACATACTGAAACAGTAGCAAAGTAGTTATCACACAACGCTGTTGCGAAACTGCTAATACTAATAAAATTTAGAAATACTTAAATGTTTTGTATCGGCACGTGAAAAAATAGTTAGTGAAAAAAGATATTCAAAATGGCCAATTTATAAATGTTTCTGAATAAAATTATTTTTATGAAGCATTAGCGGAGAGGTCTACACCGCCCCCGGCCGCGTAGATTCGCGCCTGCTCCGAACCACTAACACTAGAGAAGGTTTATGCTGCCTACACCGAATGGGGGAATTGAGTTGCGGGTTGCAGCGTTGATTTTATTGCTGCATTTTTGGTACCTGCGGAAATCGAACCCCAGATCTAACGCGTTGTGAGCGAGCGCTCATACTTGAACTTCAAGCCACCGCCACTGTCCTCAACGTGGATCTGTGTATTATCATTTCATCGCAAATTGATTTATGTATAAAACGATAGAGGGGGTTGCTTGCACCCAAAATAACAAGGCTCTAATTTCCTTAATTAATTATTAGAAGACGATTTTCCGTATTACTTGTTTAAATTTAATCTGTCTAACAAAGCTGTGATACCGCAATTACCTCTCTGCATCACTTACACTGATCGACGAGAGGCAATTTAAATTTTACGTAAATTCAGCCGCATCGTTAATCATAATCGCGCGAAAAGAATCCTAGAAAGCGTTTCGCACTAGATCATTTGGGGTGCGCCGCCGGCTTGATAGATTTCCTGATGAAAACATTTTACTTACTGTCATTTTACAAGGATCTTTATTATGCACGACAACACTTTAAGGGTTGGGTTAGGTTATTTTCAAACAATGACGCATAATGATAGTGACCTCCGGTGTTTTTGTCGACATTTGTGCGCTAGAGGATAAGATACGCCCACGCTAATGCAACCATTTGTTCGTTAATAGATCTTTGTTTACAAGTATTTTCAATTTGGTTTATGGCGTCTTTTTTCAATTACTCAAGCCTTTTATGTTTACGGAAATACACACGACACTGCATTGCACTAACATTTGCTCAACCTTGAAGCAAATTTACGTTTTCTATTGTCACAACAAATCAAACAGATTTGGAAGTATTAGCACACAAAACGTAAGAATTTCCTAGTACAAAAAAAATGCAAACTTTCCTTTTGTTGAAATACAACACTTTCCTCCTAGATATATTTGTATAAGGACGAGGAAGTTAAAAAAATAATAAATGGTCCACTTCTTAAATTTGTTTTTTTTGACAGATATTGAGCAAGTACACCATACATAAATCACCCGAAGATCAGAAACTGGTTTGAAATCATTTCTTTAAATCACCCTTTATTCTCAATAAATGGAAATGAATAAATTCTCATTTTTAACCCATTCATCGTCTGGGAGTATTCGTGCAATAAATTTGCAGAGTTAAACAAAAACGCCAGAAACAGAATTAGGAGTATTACATTGTCACGCAATACAATTATATAACAATAAGAAATGTGCGTGCACCGTACGGACCACAATTAAAGTAGCAGAAAATCTAATTAATGAAAAGGCCCGTTTTACCGTTAATTTACAAAAGATTAGATCTAAGTGTTTATGGGGATACTTAAATAGGCTGTATTTTCGTTAACAACAACGTTAATTTCCATCTTAATTGCTTTAACATGTAAGTGCGAATTCCGTTCAAAATAATAGATTACACCAACACAGGTTTTTTTGGAATAACTCAAGGGCTAGAATTGTTTGTAGTTTCCGTTTAACTCAATTAAATTGCGCCGAGGAAAACATTACTTTGGCTCACAAGAATATTTAACCTTTCTACTGAAAATACCGATTAAATATTTACACCTCTCGTTACAATTCTCGTTAAAAGTTATCGTTGAAAAACAAACTTATTTTCCAGTTTGAATAATTTTCTCCACCTTCACCTAAAACTCCGATATAACCCACATACTGTAGACATACCAGTAATACCACCCCCTTTGCAAGAGAAGAGACGATTTAGGATTATTTCGTTGATCAGAATGTTTGATGATGGCGGAAATTTTTGAATATTTACTATAATACTGGGTTATTCATAATATGTGAGACACTTTCAGAATGGATTCACAATCTGAAAACAACAAAGAAAGTTCCTATAAATATAGGTCCGGAAATGCTTATTTACGGAGTAACAACCTCCTGAAGATGGAACACAGTCTAATAACATTTTTAAATTTTATATCTGAGCAGTAATCGTTTAGCAGAGTATTAATAGTAATTTATATTAGGACCAGAGGTGTCTCAAACTTGAGGGAGAGGGTGGGGGCGTAATATTTTCTACGTAATATTTTCAGTTTTTGCAGTTTTTAAATTTTTAAACTCCATACAAACATTCACAAAAAGGGAATTTTGTTGAAAATCGCTGAGTCCAACGAGATAATTTAATTTATGTAAAAATCAAGTTGCCATGAAGGTCTGATAGTTTTCTGGACATACAAACGTCGAGGGTAAGTTCTACACATGAACATACAGCAATGAAAAGAGTTTCTATGAACATGGCTTGGTAAACGTTTCCTTAAAGAGTTGCAGCCTCCGGAAAAGGTCTACATTGTTGAAGCTGGAGGGGATCGAATGACACCTCATTTTAAAGGTCTTTTAGTTCTGCGTTTGATCCTAGAGTTTCAAAGAAAAAATATTCAGCCATAACAAAATCACAATGTTAGAAGATAAACAAGTCTATTAAAAAAAAACTAAGAATTAAAGCATAAAGAAATTAAATTAAGTGTTCGAAATGTCCACCATTCACTTCTTGGCACATAAAAAGTCGGTTATGAAATTCCTGCCTTACATTTTCATAAGTTTCTCGAGTGATATTTCTACAAACTTCTGTAATGCGTTGCTCCAGTTCTTCAATTGTTTCTGCACGGGTTCTGTACACTTTCGATTTCAGATATCTCCAAAGAAAAAAAATCTAAGGGGGTTAAATCTGGAGAGCGAGCCGGCTATTCTACAGGCCTCCGCCTACCAATCCATCTTCCAGGAAAATTTCCGTTGAGAAAGTCAGAAACAGGTCTATAATAATGAGGCGGCGCACCGTCTTGTTGGAACATAACGTTTTCAATATTATTTCCAGCCACCTGAGATAGTTCTGAGATGATTTTGTCCTGCAAATGAAAAAGTAGACTACTGGATAAAAAAACCAAAACAATTTTGAATTGAGAGAGTCCATTTGTTTAAAATCCGCCATTTTGTTATGGCTGAATATTTTTCGTTGAAACTCTAGGATCAGACGCAGAACTAAAACACCTTTCAAATGAGGTGTCACCCTTTCCATTAAAAAAAATTGATGAAACATGATACAAATTTTAATTATTGGCTAAACAATAGTATTTAATTTCCCATTAAAGCACAACAAATGTTGTGGTAAAATATCAAGTCGTTCAAAAGTTAGTTGGGGGGGGGGGGGGTACTTTATACACAGGCGGTATAGATGTTACCCCTAACCCTGTTTGTGGAAACTATTTAAACATCTAGAGGAAATATTTTGACTTTTCTGGCAAGGCGATTTTAAAAAAAACTAAATTATCACAAAAGTTGTTAAGAGTTTGCGATTTAAAAAACCGTACATTTTCTGTGTATTTTTATATGGAGCATACGATTTTAGACCCAAAACTTCCAAAATTGTATTTAGAACTAACATATTTGGAAGAAAATATTACGTATTTTCCCCACACCTCTGGTGCACTTATTTAAACAAACTTAGTAGAAATACTAAGCTAAATGAGTAATGCACACAAAAAGTTATGACTGTCCAATTTTCAGGAGGCTGTAACTCCTCTAGAAATGAATTATGGTCGTTTCTAATTGCTTTCGAATTCTGGATTCACTCTGAATGTGTGTCCCACATATTATGAATCACCCTGTATAGTGGCCTACCTAGAAAAATACAGAAAAATTATTTTAAATTACATACATTACAATGTATATACAGGGTGTAACAAGCATTGGAACAATTATTCAAACCAATAGTAAATTATACCCAGTAGAAAACGATAAGACAAAAATAATTTTTTTTAATAAAAAAATTTTTTTTTAAATATTTTCTTAAGAATGGTGTTTTTGATGATAAGAAAATGCATTTGAACTCTACTTAAATGTTAATTTAAATCTAGAGTGGCAAAATCGTAAAATCTTACCTTGTAAGTAATATTAAACTAATGAGAAAATTTTTGTACATCAACATTTCTTACACTCCCTTTAATTTTTAGTTGTTATACATAACACTTTATCTAAATCTAAATTTTTGTGAACACTAATTTTCATATAATCGTCTTTATTTTTGGAAAACAAAATCTATTTTAAAAGTTGGAAGGATTGAGCTTCTGCCAAGACTGCAACCACCGCAATCGCATTTGGTTGGAATCCGCGTTGGTTAAGCCTGCACATTTAAATTTCAGCAAAGGAATACGTTCTGTAATCTGTATAATATCTTTGATTTGTGATTTTAGTAAGCAGTGACAGATCTTGATTACGCATTTTGCCAAAAACGAAGGAGATCGATTTTCAATTCGCAGCAGTCATATACAATTTGAGGATGTTACGTAATCGCATCCAGACACAAAATAGATATCTGTGACGTGCGGGATCACGCAAATGCAGCTCGCAAAAAAGCCCCCATGTTACAGTTTTGTGCCGCTGTTGCCGAGTAAATAAAAGTTGACAACCGCAACTTCTTAAAGGTATTTTCTTTGAGCAGATTTTGCAATACTTTTGGTGCAGTGGTATAGATACGTAGTTTTAAAATTAATTAGGTGTACCAAACGGCTATAATCCGTTGCCTCTCCCCGTTATAGATATTTGTTTGTCAATATCTGAAAGTGTTTCTACATATAGGTGGATCGTATGTTGAATGGCCCTTCAGATCTTCAGACTTTGTCCCTTTGGATTTTTTGTGGGTCATCTGATAAGCAGAACGTACCAAGGCCGAGTAATGTACGATTAATACACGATATAGAAACTAATATCAATAGATAGCTTGGAAAGTTTTCCTTTAACGTTTTCTCGGGTAGCCCATTGTCAAGCTGTTAATGAATCAGTTCGAGAATTTAACTTAAATTTATTATTACACATCTGCTGCGTATTAAATTATTTAATTTTTTTTATGTAACTAAAGTAGCCTCTAGTAAATTTTGTTAATGGTACTGAAAACAGAAACAAAAATCCTATCAAAATATGAAAAAAGGCACTAGAATTCCATGTTAAAAATACCAGTGACATCATCAGTCAAATACAGTAACAAAAAAGGAAACGACAGCAATAATACGTAGGTAGCCTATTTTTTACAGAACAACTTTTATTAAGATATTTTATGATAAAAACAATATTAACGTCAACCCAACATGACATGACCATTAATCGATACCTTCTGGTCACCCTGTATTTGGACTATGAACGATACGTTGTCATATTCCTGACTTCCAGCTAAATATCTCAAAACAAATTCAGCATTCCTAAAAACCATAATTCTAAAGAAACGGGGCAATAAAAACGCAAACGGCAACTATTCAGGCTTATGCATTCGGTGAGCCCAGAGGTGCAACGTGAGTCACCTGGATCACCTTGGCCTTGCAAGACGAGCTCTTTTAAGATGTCGGACAGGTGTTACGCACCAGTAAACATAAAAAGTCTACAAAAATACCAGAAACACAATTGGGTATTGCGTCAACACCATCATCGAAATTATTTTAATGACGTTCTTGCCTAATCGATTTGGCCACTTTTTTTATGCTAATAAATCACTCTTCATAGACACACCGCTAAAGTGAATCATGCGAAATCACTCACCGAATTGTCCTTGGACTTCATGGCCCGCAGAAATTTCGCTAATACTTGAACTTTGAAGGAGAGGTAGAGTTTTTTGTCTCGCAGAAGTAGAAACGCTTTACTCCACACTTGCTTCAGCTCGTCCCTTACCCAAATGTGAGAAAAAATCACTGGACATTGGCCTTCTTGTGTTACCAAATTCTGAAAAGAACAAAGGAATTTAAATAATTATTAGACTAGTTTGGTATTGCTGATTGGCATATGTTAAGTGGTTGCACCAGTGCCAAAAGGCAACACATTTATCCAAATTAAAATTAAGAAAAAGCTTTGCCCTTTGGCAGCTGACGTCTCGAAAGTGCATATATTTAACACGCAAGCAGTGCCAATCTAATTAATATAAGCTCTGTGATCAGACTTAAGAAGTAATTAAATGTATACAAAAATGTTGGATCAATACATAAAAATGAGGATAATTGGTTGCTGGCAACGTTTAATATTTTTAAAACATTCAATGTTAAACTAATATATTATTTTTCTTTGTATCTCATTTTTATACCTAACACTTAGAGACTTCAATGCTACAACAGCACCTAACCGCCCACGTACTGGCATTCAAAAATGACCTTTTTAGGTCACAATTTTGTGTTAAAAATAACTTTTGTGTCAATTAGACTAATAAAAGAAGGTAACTATTAATAGAGTTTCGAATCTACCGTAAACTTCTACAGTTATTCGAAAATATCGAGTATTAAAAGTCATAAGGAAAAAAAACTTAATTAAAGATGCAGTTTTATACAAAATACATGCAATTTGCATTTTCTGACATCAGTAGACAATTTATGTGCATATGTAAATCAAAATGCAGTCGTGACCGTGACTAGTTGCACACTTGCATACTTGCATAACAGTTATTATGACTGGTCTCCTAAATTTAGGTGAAATGTCAGGCAATGATATTTTAAAAATATTTTAAATGAACAAAAAGAGTTATGGGACTATGGTGGCATTATACTTCTTTTATAATTGGTCAATTATCATTTATGCAAAGTTTAGTCGTCACCTATTTTATAAAATATATACAAAACTCTGTGAAAATAATTGAAGCTAAACCAAAATTAAAGAAAATTAAGATGTAAAACGTACGCCAAAAAACATAATCTAGAGGTTTTTCTGAGCGGAAAAAATACTCGAATAATGAATGTCTGTACTACAGTTGACGGGGTTTCAAACTTCTCTAACCTCTATCTGATTTATGCGTAACGGTGGCATTCAGATAAAGATAACCTACAATTTTCCATGGTTCCGAACCACCGCAAGTTCTGTTACTGTAAGTAGCGCGCGCTTTTGTTGCTAGAAAACTTCTAGGGCGCAAACTTGGCCACGACTAAATGAGTAAATCTAAGATGACCTGACTTCGCAATCGAATTGAGGTCACTCAGCCCAGAGGTAGACGCCTGGGGTGCAACTGCACTTCATGCGTATTTTTGGCAGTATATTTTCAATGAATTTTGTTTCGGCCGTGTGTTGCATTTGCACCCCCAGCTTAACAACCTCCTTCAAGATCTCAAGGCATGTAATTACAAAAAAAAGCTACACTATATTGAATAAAGTGCAAAACATTTGTTCGTGTAAACACTGTAAACCACAGTTTGCAGAGGCGTAGGAACTTATTTTATGGTGTGGTGGAAGGAGGAGGCGGATGTGTGTAAAATTAGCAAAGATATTTAATATTAAACTAGCAGAAGCTAAGATTATACCACCCAAGCGAACGACAGGTTTTTTTTCATAGTTAGAAAAAATAGTAGGGCGTAGAATTAATTCTTAAATGCGAGCTAGTATTGTAAACGCGGCAGTTCGTTCCTAGTGCGTTTGTTGTTGTAATTCAATCTTCCAATATTTGGCTCATGTTCAATTTCTGTTTATTAAATCTTAACCTATTTATTTTTAAAGATAAGCGTAACATCGTCCACACACGAGAAACACAATCAAATCGGTTCATTCCATCCCACAGCTAAATCTGAGATGGTCGTATTTATTTTACAAATTTATGAACATAAATCGCTGGTAACGTAATTGTTCAATACTTTTTTGTCCAATTACTGCTTTTACTTGTACAGATTTTCGGATTTAATATATAAAAAAAGATTAGCGTCAGTCGCAACAGAACTGAAACAAGCCTGAGTTCCCCGCAATTAGCGGCCCCGCTGCGAATGTTCAGAGTTTGTTTTCGAACTGCCGCTATCGCTATCAGCAGGGTACGGTCGAATTATACAAAAAAAAGTTTTGTTCCCAAATTTGCTTGTCTGTATCGAAAACTGTAGCGATCTGCTATACGAAATAATGTGCGATAAGGAACACGTAAATATGTGGGTTCTCGTAGCGGGGCCCATCACCACCAGTGGTTGAGACAGGTGGAAGGGGTCCGGATTTACCATATTCAGTACACATGTACTTTTCAGTCCTTTTTTCCTGCTAATGTATGATTTAACACAAAAGCAAAAACACTGACCGCTTATGCAATTACCAACAGTATTACTACTATAGTTGGGGTGCATTTGAACCCCACTCGACTGGGCACGTATGCAAGATTATGTTGCCATAAAATTTACAATTATAGACACATCTTCAAATTAATCAATTTAACGAATCTTGTTTGATTACAACCTTGACATAAAACGTAAATTAACAGATTTAAGCTGCATTTTCTAACAACATTCACCACGCCGGCCGAAAACAATGTATAAAAGAAAATAGATACCACAGACATTTAATTTTATATTACAAATCTTACCTAAATAAGCTAATACAAAAAATAAATTGTGCCATTTCGAAAAAACAACATACGAGTATCTTTCATATCGATATCATCATGAACTATGGAACTTTTTTCATAGAAGGCCATGCCGAGCTGTTACCAACAGTGAAAATTTCATGGTATGACATAGATAAAAACTCATTCTGCCCAACAGAGCGTAAAACAAAGCCGCTGTCAATTACTAATCGTTCTAGCAGTACAATACTGTATGATAGATGTATTTGAAATTAAGACATTAGTACAGCAGAGAAGCGGTTCCGCTCGATTTACATTCTAATATCCTTTAGTTTTAATTTGCTTCAATTGACTTTCTGGGAATTCAATTTATTCTTCATGTAGTACCATTTCGTGTGCGAAAATTGGGATTGCTTAATGCTATAATACGAGAATAAAAGTTTTTCTCTTTTTCGTTATTCTGACCTTTTACCAGGAAATACAAATAAAAATGTAAAAAAAATAGCTTTCATAATTTTAAAGTTTTGTAGACGTTGGAGGTGGTTGCATAAAATAAATCTAACTTTTTTCCCTGTGCTTCTGTTGAACAAAAAACTCTATTCCATCTTGTTAAAAAGAATTAGGTTTGTATTCATGCGAATTGCTAATTTGGAAATTATATGTTGGCAAATAGTAATTAGTACACATAAATAACCAAATTCTAATTAGATAATGAGTGAAAATGAAAATTAGTTGGCATTCATCTGCAACACAAATCGCACAAAATGAGATCTTATTAAGAAATTGTTAAGACTTCAAAAGGAATTACAATACAATACAATCGTAAAGTAAATTACACTATTGCATGTTCGAAGCAATTGCTCTAACCGTTGCCAAGCCAGAAATAAAAACGTTAGGTCAGTGACAGGACGTGTATGACGTGAAAGTTCTACTGCTGTTTCCCGGAATCGCTTGTTACAGCCCCGTTAATTATGACTTTTTCATATATGTTCGCTTTGCAGGCCCGAGTAAAATAACTACCGATTTGTCCTATTAAATATTCAGAACCAAACGTAGCTCGCCCACGAATATCGCTACTAAATTATTAATCGATTTAATGGACGAGCGACATGTCCAATTTTGTTTCACCAAAAAATTCGGCTCGATAGAATAGAAGCGTCATTAAAATACTAAACAGAACAGAGAAAAAACATTCATAGTCAAAACTTACAAAAAAATTACACAAAAACGAGTTATCAGATCGCTATGAAATTCGACATTGTAACTTCTATGTGACGCCTCCCTTGAATTTTTGAAAATTTTTGTGAAGTTAATGTAAAGTATTACCCTAGGGCTACACAATCTTACAAGCTACGATAATTTGTAGAACTACTAAAACTGTGACGTGAAAACATTTTCAAAAGAATATTGTTCAAAATCTGGCAACACGATTTTTTAAGTTCGTGACGTCGTCTGTAAATTTTTGAAATTTTTTGTATTGAAGCCAAAACTACTCACCAGATCGGGGTGAAATTTAATATTGTAAATAACCTAGGGCGAAGTGAAAAATTCGTCAAACAGCTGCTCATTTATCTAATTTAATAATAAATTTCAACATTAAGTAAAATATTGAACAAAATCAAGCAATATAATTTTTTATAATTCTCTGTGTGTGTACAGGACACAGCGCCTACTGGCCACATCATCCACCATGCATTTTGTAGGCCCAAACAGTCCACCGGGAGCCCAGCGCCCACTCTGCACATTAGCTGCAACGTCCACCGTGCCTACAACACCCACCACTTAAAGTAGCTTTAACGTTCATCGTGGACACAACCACCACCGCGACCATGACGCCCCCTACTGTACCGAGTCATAACGCCTATCGTTTGTGGTGACGAGAACCAGAACTGATGGGCGTTGTGGGCAATACACAAGGGCGGGCGTTGTGGCCAATACACATGGGTGGGCGTTGTGTCCACGGTAAACGTTATGGCCATTTTCAGTGTTTCAGACGTTGCGACAATATGCAGAGCATCAGAGCCTACTCTATCTTACGAGTAGGCTCTGAGAGTAGCCGTTCCAGTTTGCCAATTTTCCTGTGACGCCTTCTATGAATTTTTGGAACGCTAAAATTTATATCCGTTTATTTAATAGACTGGAGACGATAATATATTTATGGTTAAGGTAAATTGCTCATGAAAGATAGTAAAATAAGATTCACAGCTTACTTTTTAGGTAGAGCAATATTTAGGGTGGTTACTTTTCCCCCTCCCACCCAAATTTTGACGGACGAATTTGTCCCTCTGTTTTTCATGTTTTCTAGCTCCAAAGATTCTATTTTCCAAAATATCAAAACTTTTTCTCACCAAAAAAAACGGTGCACTACCCAGTTTCATATACATCTCTCTCCGAAGTCTGTGAGCGTTTACGGCTTAGACCGAAGCATAGAGTCTAACAGCGCATGACTGACTTATCCAACAACCTTTTTAAAAACTTACTATTGGCCTAATATATGGCTCCTTGCGGCAAAGAAATTCAAAACCAATTTTTATGGTTCAATCAAATTTTATGGTTTTTGAGATTTCATTTAGTTGTCGCATCCTGTATAGTGTATACGCTATTTTAGTATGATGTATGTATGTTCTTACTTATACTGTAGCTATGTGCTCGATACAGTGATAAGAATGGCGGGATCTCATTGCAGTCAATGTTGACACGTAAAACGCTAATACAAAAATACTTTTGAATATTACATCTATATAATAAGTACCAATTTCTAGCGTATAGCAAAGTCTAGGCGAAGTGCTTCGCTCATTTATTTCTCTACATAGACTCGCCTAATCCATATACATATATAAAAGCTCAAAGGGTATTTTTCTCCGGTACCTCCAGCAGCTACCGCTTCACCAATTTGGACCATTTTTTTTTCAATGAAAGGTCTCTATCCTCAGATGGAACATGAAACATTTTTATATTTTTATTCTACGTCGATTTTTTAATAATAATTATTTTAATTTACAATATATATGAAAGACTGCTAGACGCGCTTCACTTGAGGCGACATCTACACTAACACCGCGTCTCATTATTGGAACTAATGCATCACGTGACTTAGCATTTCGCCGGGTCGGTCAACGCTCAGTCTGTCAGTGCATTGTGCGGTGGGGTAACACTAGTTATTAATTATTACTCACAAAAAAGCACCAACCTGCTTGGTTTCTGTTGTAATAAAGTACTGCAGATTTTATTGATCTCAAAAGAAAATATTCAAAACTCAATATTGATCAATTGTCCAAATTGGGTCGAAAATAGCACACTATCCTACACACAAAAATAATTAATTTCCTCTAAATTAAAATAGACAGACATGTAACATACTTTACTGAAGGACAATTGAAAATTAATTTTGTCGTTAATGTTAATTCGATTAGATAATTATTTTTTAATTTACAATATGAGTTTCGGGTTTATGATGTTCAGTCACGAAACTGAAATAAGCATTACGAATACCTATTTTTGCATGCAAGGTATAAAGGTAATGATGTATTTATAGAACATGGGATTTTAATTAAATTTGTGGTCCTCGTATATTAGATAATATGGCACAAAGGAACCCAACAGTAATTTCGGAAATTGGCGAAGGCGAAGCATCCGCACAGACTTTCTCAAAATACTACAAAAATAAATACATTTTATATTTTTAAATATTTTACATCAAAATACCTACTCCCGAGTTGGGCTGTGACAAAAAACAATAGCAAAATTGACAATCCATTATATTTAATCGATTTTTGAAAATTTTTAGTTAGTGCTTACCAAAACTTGATTTTATTTTTTGCTGTACATAATAAAATGTCATAAATGGCTACATGGGTGCAATTAAAATTGACTGTAACTATTGCTAAATTTGCGATTAAAATAGATGCCCACGCGTTAAATTGTAAAAATAGTACCTATACGCACCGAATTCATAATCTTTTTTAGTACAAAAAAAAAGAAAAAGCATACAACGTACAAATGTCAATAAGTAATAATGTTACGTGGCAATATTAAAATACTCGGACCAATACAGTGGATTTTCAATTAAAATATATAAATTGTTTTTTTTAATTATTTAATTTAATTTAATAATTAAAATATATTCTTGTTTTAAAAGAATTTTGCATGAAATTCGAATGTGAACCGGTCATAAGAATACGAGTGCAGTAAATGCTTAAATCTATTATTTTCGTGTAGAATGATCGTTAGCCAGGGAGTCTGGGGAGGAGGAGCATTTAACTCACATTACCACTACTTTACTAGGAACTAGGAATCCGCGAGCTACGCCCCACTCATCTGCAGCCCGCGGAGGTTGGTTATAAAATGAAAGGCAGTGCTGCCAGAAGAAAAATAAGAATAAGAAAAATAAGATTTAGAAAGCTGTCAAATTTCATATTCCGCGCCTCGATTTTTGTCGGATTTCACCAGATTTTCTTTAGTTGTTACTACATTTCACTAAATTTGATTAAACAACTAAACATAATTTGTTTAAAGTTGTTAATGTTTCCCAAACGCGAATGCAAAGTTTTTGGCGGTATGACGTCATCGTATAGCATGATATGAATTACTTTATCAGCAGAATACATTATTGTGTTGTTGGCAGTCAGTGTGCCGACAGTGTGCACATTGCTGCGCCTGTGCCACTGCCAATATCGCTAAAAAATCCAGCAAAATAAACAGTAGCATGTTACCATCATTCGAACTCATTCGTGAACATTGCTGCGCCTGCGCCACTGCCAATATCGCTAAAAAATCCACGATCGTTCGAACGCTCGACCAACCTATGCCTCACAACGCTGTAAACGCATTCTAGCACGGAGCCACGGCGTGTGTTGATAGTCGCTGTTAGAATATAGAACACAGACAGGTACACAAGTCATCCGCCGGCCAAATTTAAATTGTCTATAAGCTACTCTGCATGTTATTCGATAACGGTATACTGTATACCGGCAAGATGTTCCCAGCCGGCAGTGGCTTGCTAATCACTGTGTTATTTCGTAGGAAGTGCAATTGAGCTTTTCATAAAAAGCTCAGGCATGGTCTCAGTCAGGTAGAGTAATTTACTTTTCATAACTTTTTTAAACAATGTTGTCATGTTTCCAGAGTTTCTAGATTTTTGTCGAAAAAGTTTTTTAAATAATTCGATAAATTCGTTCATTTCATGATCTGTCTGGGCATTTCGTGAGAAGACTACGACGTACAATCTGTTCTATGAAAAGAGCCGGACACCGTAACTACTTTAGTTTCATTTAACCCCCCCTCGCTCAGCAGATTTTTCTACAGTTTGACAAATTTTGCGTGATAACTTCAATATTTTTCTCAACTGCATGGAATAATTTTTTCCACATAATCTTGTCGACAATTTTCTTTGCTTTGCAGCCAACACAAGTTGATTTTTATAGTTAAAATAAATGTATTTATATTTATGAAAACTACTATACCTATCTATATAATAAACATGAAAAATTTCACTAGGTATTTAACCAAATTTTCTAAAAACACTAATTTTGTGTTAAAAACAAAACGTTATCACCAGATCATCAAAATCTTCCAAAACACACCAGAAATGGTGAACTTTCACCAAATCTGGCAACACTGAAGAGAGGTTATGAGAGGTAGCAGCGGGCAACGATCAAGCTTCTATAGTAGTGTGAGCCCCTCCTCGTGTAAAGATGAGACAGTTCCGGATTTAATATATAGATTTTTCATTATCGTCTCCCGTTTACGAAATAATAATGCCCATTAATACTGGTGGCAAAGCCAAATTGTAGCTCATACTCAAACCCACGTCTATTAAGACGCAAAATTTAAAAATGCATGCAGCCAGCCTTCAAGCAGTAATTTTTTTTTTATTATTTATTATCTCAGCCGTAAATTAGGATATTTCTATCAAATTTGGAATGGCTATTTTACTTCTTTTCGTTTACACACATTAACCAAGGGCGTAGATGTAGGGAGTGCGCAACGTACTTTTACACACTTTTTTTGCTTCTAAATGTTATATACCATCGTTTTGAATACACTCTGTATGGCGTATAATAACGTTAACTACTCTCGAGACTAGTGCAATACAAAAATTTTCAATTAAACACAATCATTTTTGAGTACACAGGCGGCAAATAATAAATTTTCAAAAAATTAGAGCGACTCCATTTTGCAACTAGCAAGTTTGCAAAAAAAAGTATTCAATTCGCCTTAGCGTTAGTCTAATAGAATCTGTCATAAAATTTGTGAATTTCGTTTAAAAAACTTCCTGTTACAGAAAATTTGTTTTTCTGAAGAATTTTCGTTATCCTTTTTTCAAATTACATTAAAGTCGGCCCAGCATTTCTTGAGATTTTGCAGCGTCGGAAACACATAGAGACATTTTTTAAAACCACTTTTATAATTTCCTAGTCTCTAACTGTCAAATTTTCAAAACAGATTTTTCCACATTACCCTGCTGGAAAAGCACTGCTATGGGAAAATAACAATTAAAAATAGTATAAAATAGTTTCTCCCTAGAGAACCATTTTTCTTATCAGAGGATTTTATCACTATTGTCATTTCTGTACGAGATAGTAATTAATTGATTTTACCAAGCCCGAACCTGTATAATTACGTAGATAAGCAGGAAAAACGGTAAACGACAACTCTTACAATATACATGTTAAGCACCAAAGTGATTTAGATAAAATCGTTCATGTATGTGTCACTTAAAAAATACAGTAAAAACAATTTTTGTTAAAAATTTGTTAAAACTCCCGGTATTAAAATTGGATGGTTTTAGGAGAAAACAAAAAATTAATGGTCATTTAATTTAAGCAATCGATGAAACTTAACACAACGCAAAGACCGGACTTTTAGTCGCAGAATAGCAAAAAATTTAGTTAAAATTCAATAACCTAGAGCGTACTCAAATCCATACGTGAAACATATCGCACAACTGTGATATTTACTAAAAGTTAATGTTGAAATGTACCTGCTTTCGCGATAAATGAGCGTTTCAAAAAACATTAATAAGCAGGGCTTCAACTTCAACATGCATGTGCTTGTTATGATAGAAAATAGGACTTATTAAAAATCGTTCTGGTAATATTCCTAAAGTTATAAAATCATTGTAAGGCAAAAATTTGTCGCTGTTCAAATAATCTGGACACTTTCATTCCATTATCGGCAATTTGGTATTCTGCCAAAAATTTGGCATCAGGTTGTCGCAATATATTGAACAAGTATTGCATCGCAATCCTGGTTACTAACAATTATTAGAAATTGGAAATATAATAAAGTTGACAACAGAGGCGCCGACTTTTAAATATTCTCGGGTGGCTAGATTTTTAACCAATTATTTTTATTAGAAGAATTAAAGGACTAAAATTAGGTAATTATAAATGATGAAAGGGTTAAATTGTGTAAACAAAACAGTGTATTGATAAAACTATATAGCATGAATACATAAGTTTTATTCGTATGATTAACAGATATTAAACTGACAATCTCGGGGGGGCTAAGCCCCCCAACATTTAGCTCGGGGGACTCCAGCCCCCCCCCCCCCCCCCCGTAGTCGGCGCCTATGGTTGACAAATAATTCAGTCAGTTGTTCACCGGCTAATTTTTACAGTTTTGCTCCATTAACGAGTTGCGATGTTCAAAAGTTATTTTCAATGTTTGAAGGTATTTTGTCGGACAAGATAACTAATTTTTCGGATAAAAATTTAGAAAAAGTTGTTGTTATGTACTGCAAATTTTAAGTTTTTTATTCAACGGTGGTTTTCCGTCCCTTATGAATGTTGATAATCCAAACCTTTTTTCGTAGAACTTTCACGTTGTATTAATTAATGTACACGTTCTACTTTCATTAATTCGTAGTTGCTATTTTACAGTTCAATTAAAAAAAAACATTTTCGCAGTTTCAAAAAATTGTTTCGTGACGTACTTTTAACACTCATGACCATTCATATTCTACGTTTATGGACCCTGTTTTATTTTATTTTACTATTACACAAGC
This sequence comes from Ctenicera cuprea, assembly GCA_958336395.1. Lineage (NCBI taxonomy): Eukaryota > Metazoa > Arthropoda > Insecta > Coleoptera > Elateridae > Ctenicera > Ctenicera cuprea. The sequence continues at coordinate 14,024,686 of OY284487.1, read as the reverse complement.
ATCAATTTCAGCTGACCAAATGAATAATAACTATCTACACAAGCTAGCATACGGTCAAACATATGAATGTGTTAACATTCTAAGCCCGTAGTTAAGTCGTTTAACAATTTCATATATGCGCCATGAAAGAATTATGCCAGAAATTACTATTATTTGATTTCCTCCGAATTTAAATACTGACTTAATACTAGACTATAGAAATCCGGACACTAACCATAAGCTTACAAAATTATCTAAGGAATGTGCGATAAACTGATAAGGGGTTAAGTTTTAAGTTTTTAGTATCAAAAGCATTAAAACATTTCAACTTGACCTACTAAAAATAAATTAATTCGCCGTTCATATTCTATTATATAATCGCTAAGCAAGGTGATTTGTTTTTTAAGCAAAAATCGATCAAAGTTCACGAAACAGTAAAGAATAAAAATAAAGATGGGAAAAACGAACACAAAATATTTAATGTAAATGTTTTGATTATATTCCAGAGTCATTTGGTAGTAAATAAACACTTCCCACGGCATTTTTTCATGAACTGGAGTATAAAAAATTAAGCGCTTCTGTTAAAAATTAATCGAAATCTCTCAATCGATTGAGTTACTTTTACTTATTTATGAACATTAAAATCTTTAGTACAAATATTATATCGGCGGTAATTTTTGATATATTAGATTTTGAATGAAGCTAGTACATACTACATATTTCGGGACACGATTGTAAAATTCCATGACGTTATTCAACTGGTGTGCTTGGTAGTATTTTTTAGTAATTACTGAAACCCCTAATTATGTTAGGTGAATGAATAGTCAAGGTTAGCACTGAAACACGTACATGTATCAAGGTTCTATTTAGAAATTTACATAAATTTCAGACTACCACAATGGATGTTGAAAGCAAAAAAGAAACTGGCATTTAATGGCCTTCACTCTATTAAAAAGAAAATAAAGAAAAATAATAAATTCGTAATTACTTAATGAAGCGTGAAATAAGGCCAAGAATCCTAGATTGTACGATTTGTTTTCTACTGTTAGTTTGGCATAAATTCAGACCGTTTGAAAAGTCTTTAGTTATACAATGAATTATTTGTTGACGATAAAAGAAAAGTTTTTTCTCAGTTTTCTGAAACTTGCTCACATTTGTCTTTGAAGTCCGAAAAGGCCAGTCAAAGTTCGCCTAAGTGCAAAGATAGAGTTTAAATATGACCTTTTTCTATCAGTAATAAATTGCAAGAAGTAGTGCCGAAGGTTTAGGTTCAACCACCCTGAAATAATTTAAACATGAGCGAAGCAGTTCGCCTGGACTTTCCTATACTTAAGAAGTTATTACTTATCATATTTTCAAAAGTATTTTTGCATCAGCGTTGTAGCCCAAACGGAACTTAAATATGAGAAGGTTCAGTTAGTTTGACTTCTTTGGCTATTTAAACAAAATTTGCTTTATTTTTAGTAGCGCCGTCTAGCGGAGTGTTTGAGAACTGCTTTGCAAACGATACTAATAAAAGCACCTTCTACGAAGGTGCTCTCTGTTGAGCTATGGTTCAACTATCCACTACAAAGATAAACGGCAAGGGCCGCGTGAAAACTGTAAGTAAAAACAGAATTTTAAAGTTTTTTCTGAAAGAATAACTCGGCTTTTATTTTCAGAATTTTAAAGAAAGCCAGAGATCAAAGACAACATTTTAGCAAAAAATTGGATGAAAGGGAAAAAATTAATTCCCTTAAATATTCCTCCAGCTAAAAATTAAGTTGTGAATCTCATTACACTATCACTCATAGGCAATGCAGCTTAAACAGTTTCTCGTTTCCAGTTTATTATCAGTGCGTTCGTTCCCCTGTATCTCCGGAACCCCTTCATCGATTTTTTACAAACTTTGTGTGTGTTAAGATTTTTAGTGACAGGTTGTACGGTTTCTAACCGGAACCTGAAATTAGGCATGTTTTACTGGTACAGACATTTTACAAAATTTTCTTAAATTTTGAAATAGAGTTGCAGTGCATCCAAAAGCAAATCTAATGCTTTTTTCCGAACGCTGTATCTTCAAAACGAAGGCCGCTACGAATTTCTTATAGGTTGACTTAAATGCCCGATTACCTACTCAAAAACAAAATATCCAATCAATACAAATTGTCAAATTAATAACTGTAATCATGTGATGTAAAATTATTTTTGAAAATATGACAATTGTAAAACTGCTATGGAGCGTCTCAAACTTTCGCAAATTAAAAAAAAATTATTCCTCAAAAACTGTCTACGCCATTTTTTTTTAACTTTCTGGGCCGATAGAGCTTGCTACCAATATGTTTCTACTAGCCTCCCAAATTTTACTGCAACGCCCTCCAGGAATTTTTGAAACATTTTGAATTGATTAATTATTTATTCAGAAACGCAAACGCCAATCGTTATAAACTTTGAACAGTTAAATAAACTATTTGAAATAATTTTGAGCCATTTAGGAAAAAAAACTATACTCTTTATAATAATCAACAACGCGTTTTGAGGAAGTGACGTGCGGATTTTAACTACGCTTATTAATTAGCTCTAGTTAAAACATATATTTTTTATTCTTAGCATATTTTTGATAACTTTCAAATGAACTATTTACAGCGATTTTTGGTTCGAAGTCCGAAGCGTAATATACGTAGAGCAGATTATCTCGCTTCAGTGTGGTATCGTCGCTGCTACTATGTTTACAGCTACGGTATGGCATTCTATTGCACAGGCTATCGCAATTCAAATTCCCGCTGGAGCGTTTTTAAACATTACACATCTATATTAAGTAAAATCAAATTTGTTATCTAAAACAATTTCACGAGTACAACTGACCTGTGGCACTAGTGATTTCTATGCCACTAATCCTTTAGCAACGCCACAAAAAATACTTTTTTAAAAATTGTCAATCGTTTGTAAAACTTAAATTTAACAAATAAATTCATCTTCGTCAAAATGGGACCACATTTTTTAACGATATTGAGGAAGTAGTATCTACAGGCAGACGTTTTTGACCGTCATAGCATTAAAATGGCGAAATCGAAATTTTATTATAAATTAACTTGATTTTTTACACTTCTAATATAAAAAACTAAAAGTAAAAAATTGCCTTACCTGAAGAGATGAATTATTTGCATTTAATCCAGTTAATTCTTCATAGCTGTCTAGATCTACCATATCCGCTGGGAAAAATTGCTGCAAAAAATATTAGCAATTAGTACAATGTTTAAAACAAAAATAGAATACATTTATTTTTTTAATCTCCCATAGAACATGCCGCCCCCCATTGATTGAAGGAAACGTTCCGTATCTAAAATAATTAACAAACCAAGCAGAACAAAGTAAATGTTGTATAATACAACAATAAGTCAGGTTTAACCTGCAGTACCTCGTTTTCTGTTGGAATTTTTTAATTGAAATTATTTTTCAGAACATTAAACTTAACGCTAAGTGCGACGTTTAATTGTAGGTGTTTGTTCGAGTACAGAAGTTTAAAATTTACATAATCATACCATGGGGTAATAGTGTTAATAGATGAGTTTCCTAAAATTGCTGCCAAGCCAAGTTTTTGTCACGCAAACTTATTTTTGGCACTGTGTGCTTACCTAGTTAAATTTGTTTATAAAACTATTCATCTGCTGAATGCACTAAATAAAAATCAAGGTCGTTTTGTTTGAAATTTTGCACCACAAATTCCCTGTTACAGTATTTGTATAATTAAAACAACGATAAATACAATATCACGTTGATAGATGATACACATATTATATTTGCATTTTATCACCACTGAAATTAATAGGCAACATCCTCTCGTCATGCATTAAAATTAGTTTAAAAACGAACAGGTTGTACATACGTAGCAACAAAGTGAAGATCGACAAGAGATAAAATATTATGGTAAATCGAAACGCCACTATAATTATTGTGGACGTAAGTGATTTTATTTAAAACAGCTGAATACATATATGAATTTATAATTAAATCAAGTTGCTGTGGTGTAATAAGATACCCAGCAGGGAACAGTGTAACAGTAATAAAAAACTTTATTTTTAAAAATAAGACTGGATGTGTAATATATTGCAAGATTTTTACTTTTATACGGGATTAGTTAAATGTAACCCCGTTATTAATTCCTAAACTGTGGACAATATCCAATTTAAAAAAAAATAACAGTTCTTGATAATTATCTGCTGAATAAACTAAAATTATTATTAATAATACCTAAAATTATTATTAATTATCCCGGGTGGTTAGTTGTACCTATACAGCCCATTACTCTGTTATTTTAAATAAAACACCCTGTATATTATTGCATTTTATATTCTACATTTCAATCTAAATATAATAGTGATAAGTTACCTAGCATGATCTTAAAATTAGTTTTCGAGTTATTTGACATTTTTAAAGAATTTTGACATTTATGGACTAATATTACAAAGTTAATATTTTGGATACCAAAAACGTTCACCCATTGCTATTTTTTTATACTATTAGCACATTACATAGCAAGATGCGAAGATTTAAATCAATTTGATTTAAATGGTGATTTAAATCAAGCTATTTATATAAAAAAATCATTGATTTAAATCAATTGGTTTTTGAGTAGGGTGTCGTTTTCATGTAAAATTTTCCAATTATTACAACAATGTGCATAAATTAATACTTAGCAGTAAGCTTGAATCGAATAGATCTACATACAATTAAAACGGAGGCACACTAACTCCCGTCAGCGGTCAATCGAAAAATAATCCCTTTCCTTAACTCCCGTCAAGAAATGTTTACCTGGGCCAATAACTTAATCCTCATCCTGAACTCCCGTCAGAATAATGACGCACGCGGTTTAAAGTCAAGTTGATACAGTATTTACTGGTTTTTAAATGAAATGATCGCATCAGACGTATATAAAATTTGTCCTAAAATTTATTTCAAAACGATACATAGCCAACCGGACGTCGGTCGTTAAAACTACAACTAAATACATATAAAATATACAGACATATTTTAGAAGTTAAACTAAAGTTAACAAACTATTGTGCTAAATTTATAGGAAACACATTTTATGAAATCGTATCTAGAAATTTGTTGATTATTATATTGTAGAATTTTGTTTTTAATAAAGTCCTGCCTGCGTTGAACCAATTTGCGGATGATTCTGCTGTGGGATGCCTTTGCACTATTTTTATATAAGTGTCCTATTGGATATCCGTTATCACTAGCTTCTCAATTGGTTAGCACTTGTCTGTACCCAGAATTATAGAGAATTGTTATTAAAGATATTGGAAATATTTTAAGTTACCTAGATGATCATTATCATAATAGCTTCTTTGCTTAATCACCAATGCTTAGCCCCGACGGGAGTTCAGGACATGGATTATAGGACGTCTACGACTTCGTAATCAACAGAATTAATCTGACGGGAGATAGGGTTGCCCGATTAAAACATGTGCAAAGGTACCTGCTCATTGGCGACGAAACGTCCATACAGCTTAAAAGTCATTAGTATCAGTGTAGGATTAAGTTTCATTCGTCATTTACGTGGAAAGATTGTGTACTGCCCTGCTATCTAATAGTCACTGTCAATACAAAAATACTTTTGAAAATATAAATTAAATAACAATACTTTCACGTATCGGAAAGTCCAAGCGACTTGACTTGACTTCGTAATTTGAATTAATGTTTTTTGTGCCATACAAATTTTTGCCACCAAAAATTTAGTTAAACAAAACCATATTCAGAATTTCACCCTGAATTAAAAATGTAACAATATACGACGTGTTCTATTTAAAATAAGTTGGTGGCACTAGCGGTGATACTGTAAGCTCCAGAATGTCGTAATTTACGTCATATACTAGGCGCCCCTGCGTCTATTAACCATTCAAACCGGTTCTCTGGTGCAAAAAATCAAAAAAATTAATTTAATTCGAAAAAATCAGATTTAAATCAATCATTTAAATTTTTTTTATAAATAAAATCACGATATTTTGCACCCTGCTACACAGTATTCAGTGGTATGTTCAAACCAGCAGATTATTGCATAGGGTGTTGATAATTTACTTTCCATTTTGCAAAACTTCAACTATCAATAACTTTTAATTTTCAAATAGAAGACCGAGTATTTTTTAGCAACTGTCAAATGTACAATTTAATTATCTTACAAACTGATATAGGGTTTCATATACCAAATATTAAAAATTCTATGTCTTCGAGTATTTCTGATTCTTTTTTATAAATTTCAAATTAAAATAAGGGTTTTCGAGTCGTCCATGCATTTACTATTACACATACTCAAATTCTTTTGGTGCAGTATTGTATCTATCCTATTGGATCACATTTAAAAAATATTTTTATTACCCTTACACCCTTAGGTGTGCTAGTATGAAAACAAAACAGAAAATCTGTTTTATAACGTTTAAATAGTGCCACCCCTTCTCCTCTATTCCATAAACTATGGAACATATTAATTGTTTTTTTCAAAATTTCAGTGCAACTACTGCGAAAGTTATAAGACTAAGTGGTCCATCCTCGAAACACTGTAACTCCGTAACGAAGCATTTTCGGAGCCGTGCTTTAGCTTATGAGAACGTTTTTCATTATTTTCAGACTCAAAATGTATCTCACATACATGTTATGAATCACCTTGTATATTTTTTTATGAACTTTTGTAAATTTGTTACGTACACTGTTATTTTTTAAGGTTGAAAAAAGGTATAATTCAAACATTGAGGTATTTGTATCTACCTTTAAAGGTATAATCCGGAATTAAAGGATGAAAGAAATACCCCAAGAGATTTATTAAAACCTTACAGCTTAAGGTGTTTTATTCTACCTCAAATATCCGAATAAACGTAGAAAAATAAACGTCTTCAACGAAAATAAAATACCTTAACCGATACTTAGCACTTTCTACCTTTGTGGAATAAAAAAAAACCTTTTAAGGAGAAATTTTCTATCGTCACTAGCCGGACTGTATATGGTACATATATACACTGTAAACTGTAAACTGAAAGGTATAAAATTCCACCTCAAGAGGTGTATCATTCTACCTAGAAAAAAAACACGTTAAGATATTTTGTAACACTTCTACTGATTTTTATATACGTTATTTTAAAGAATAATGTTCTTCCTCTAAGGTACAACTTTAAACCTGGAAGCATTTTTTATTAATTTTACAAGTTTTTACATTAATTGTTTACGAAATAAAATTCAACCTTGATGCTAAAAAGTGTGGCCAATATAGTGCTTAAATAATGTTTAATTTTTACTTGAATTTTAATCCTCTAAATCTTTTAAAATCCTGACAGTTTCTACCGTACTTTAATTTTTATTAGCAGTGTGAATATCTTCCAACACATTAATTTATTTTAGCTTAAGAAAGACAATGAATTAAATTAGTTGTAAAAGTTTATACATAATTATACTTATTTATTTAATTTATTCAAAATATAATACTTAAACAAAAATAAGATTAAACAAAGACAAAAAGAGATACAAAAAGAATTATAAATAAACATTAAGTAAAATAATTACAACATTTCACTAAGGAGCAACGCAATCTTTGCCTTATATTGACGTGGCGGCTATTATATGAACTTTTTTTTCGCTATGCGGAAAACAATCGTGTATTAAAAAAGACCATACCAAACATACCTAATCAAAATTTTATTTTTTAATTTTATATGTTAACAAAAATATTTATTTATTAATTATTGTATCTTAACAGTAAAAGTTGCCATCGTTTTCTAAAAGCTTTTTGTTTGGCAACTGGACATGACGCATAGATAAGTATGTCTTTGGAATGTTGGGTTTACCTGCCATTGTTTCGGGGTAGTGGGTAAAATAGCAAGAGGGTAGGTAACAATTGCACTTCGGATTGTAGTTATATCTATCCGCTGGCACCAAAGCTGACGAGTCGAGTCAAAGTGTTTAGAACGTTAAAAGTGTTAAATTTAAATCGACGTTGTTTCCTGCAGTGGTAAGTTAAATTTCTTATTTGTAGTTATTTTACAAACTAAATATGTACAATTGTTATATCTGTGGTAAAACTTTTTTTCATTTGCAATTGATGTTGCAACATATGCAGATTGTCGATTATTATTTAACGCAATGCAATATAGTATGTTACATTGATGGCTGTTTAAAAGCATACCAGCGTGTATCTTCTTATATTGTTCATTGTAAGAAAAACCACAAGTATTTTATTAAATGCTACCGAAAACGTGACCGTGTTATAAATAAAATAATTAAATCAGAAGTCCTTATTAATATCAATGAGTATCCTTCACATGCAAATATTGATAGTTTCGATTATGCTGATCAGATTGTTGGAGATGAAATGAACTACAATTTTGCAAAGGAGTTTATAAAACAAATTTCAATGTTCAAATTACAATTGCCAGCTGTTTTTCAAAGAGAGTATTTCCAATAGAATGGAATTGTTTTTCAACGAGGAAAAAGGACAAAAATCTTAAGTTTATTAAAACACTCGAACTATGATGAAAATTAAGACCATCGACAAAGGCTGTAATTTAAATTTATCTGGTAAGCATACGAAATACCGACAGTACAAGTGTATAACTAATTATTATTGTGTGTACTTTCAGATACCGAAGGGGAATCATTTGTAATACTATTGCCGCTCTTATTCAGGGAAAATCCCCTCCAACTAATTAAAAAAGGTAGTTTATAAAAATATTACGCGAAAACGGAGTTTATTCTAAATGCACATTTTCTTTCAATTGCAGGAGCCTGAAATACTACCTACTACCCTGTAGCGGCATAGGAAGTATCGTGGTCCGGCCCAAATAATTCCACATAGCATATATTATATGCTATGTGTGTGCGGATCATACAAAAGTATGCGAGGTGAAGTCCTTCGGAGAGGCACTAGAAGCTACTCTAGCCATTATTTTTTATTTAACATACGGTACCCAAAAGTACAGCAAAAACATTAAGTTTTTTGTCGGCCAATGTTTGTGAGCTGGAAGAGCCGCTACGTCAATACAAGGTACAGATTGCGTTGGTCCTTAATAAAATGTTATAATTATTTTATGTAATGTTTATTTATAATTATTTTTGTATATCGTTTTGTTTTTGCTTAATTTTATTTTTTATATGTTAAGTATTATATTTTGACTAAACTAAATAAATAAATATAATTACATATTCACTTTTACATCTGATTTATTTCATTGTCTTTCTGAAGCGAAAATAAATTAATGTGTTGGAAGATCTTCACACTGCTAATAAAAATTAAAATACGGTAGAAACTGCCAGGATTTTAAAAGATTTAGAGGATTAAAGTTTAATTAAAAATTAAATTTACTTTTGCACTATATTGGCCACTCTTTTTAGCATCAAGGTTGAATTTTATTTCGTAAACAATTAATGTAAGAATTTGTAGAATTAAAAAGAAATGCTTCCAGGTTTGAATTATACCTTACAGGAGAAACATTATTCTTTAAAATAACGTATATTAAAATCAGTAAGGGTGTTACAAAATATCCTAACGTGTTTTTTTTCTACCTTCGTATTAGTCAGGGTTTCGGCTTTAACGTATAATGTTATACTAAGGAAGTAGAATTTTATTCCTTAAAATGAGGTATGATAAAATCGCTAGAGGTGTAAAAAAATGCCCCAAGGTTTTTCTTCTACCTCTGGATTAGTAACGGTTTAGGCGTTGAGGTGTAAATTTATACCTCAAGGTGGAATTATCTACCTCAACATGAGGTATATTAAAGTCGGTTGAGGTTTAAAAATGTACCCCATGGTTTTTTCTTATACCTCCGCATTAACCACCAATTTGACCTCCAGGTAGAAGGGTATACCTTTTGAGGTATAATTTTATACCTTTAACTAAGGTACAATAATATCGGTTAAGGTAAAATGGCTGCATTATACCTTACTACAAGGTATTTATATTATACCTTAAGGTTGGATATAGGTAATGCCTTTAAAGGTAGAATAATCAACCTTTTCAGTTTACAGTGTAGTCTGAAATACCTGTATAATGTATACATTTTATTAGATGATGTCTATAAACAAACAGATTTTCGATCAAATTGCTCTAGAGCACAATCGATTTGGCAAACCGTATTGAAATAATCGGGAATTCTCCGAAAATTATCCACGTACGCAAAAGTTGACGAAACTACGTAAAAAATTAAAAGACGTTTAAATATTCACTTTGTGTGGTGTATAAATTTTTAACTTCTACCAAATTAGGATGAATGTTTCGTCGAGCTATTATACTTCATTGCGTGACAAGGTATGAATAATGAGATGAAAATCTAAATCGATTTGGATTTAACGACCTATAAAAAATAGCCTTAGAAATTCATTTCATTCATGTTTTTATGCCTTAATCGTCTATTCAACGTTCACTGTTCACAAATAACCCTGACATTATGACTTTTTCTTTTAGAAAATTGCAGGTAACATGCACAAGCTTAATTTAAATTCAAATTATTACCGTTTTTTAATCATAATTAAATTACAAACTTTTTCTATAAATAAAACACATTTAATTTTGTCATACCGTATATTACTGTTCGATTAATACGGTTGATTTATATTTAATCACCCAAGATGGTGAAGAAATAAAACCAAAAAAATTTCGCAGGTAATTACTACAGTTAATATGTTTAGAAACATAACTGGAGTAATATCAAAAATATTATAAGTATTTATTTTTCCATATTTTACATCTTAAACCTCAAATTTTAATCAAGTTTGAGTAAACAATAATAAACAAAACTATTGTCTAAAATATTGTAACAGACTGTGGAACATGATGAAGGAAATTAATATACCCGCTGTCATAATCAGGTCGAGCAGTTTCATTAATTCATTTCGTGCATTCGACATGGCGTATTAGACCGTGATTATCATTGCAACGCTAATTACAATAGAAATGATATGTAGAATTACGACAGCGCTTAAATTTTAAACACCACCATTTGATATTGCAAGTTTTATTGTTGAAATACAAAACGGGGAGTTCGATTCGCTGAGAGGTCGTAAATTACGGTATTTTATTACTCATAACGTCATTAATAGGTAGAGGGACTTGATTGTTGCTGTTCAAGCTTCGAGGTTAATTATGGAAAATACAAATTATTGCTGGATTATGAATACAACCGTTGAAGAAATTCAATAATATAACTGTATTAGTAAATCTTCATCACATATTATATTTTACAATAAAATACGAGTTACTATTTTAATACAAACAATACTCCCAGAAACATTGCAACTTAACTCGTAGCGCCATCTATGCAAGACTCAATGTACTGCCTAAACTAGAAAACCTAAAGCGTGTAACGTATAAAGTCTCCGCTAGAGGACAGCGCATGTCACGTTCGTGCAATTTTTACGCGTTTTTTCGTTTTAATAAATATTTTCATTTTTTATCAGTTTAAATTTATACCGTTTACAAAAGTTTTAATTTACTTAACAATTCTCGATTGCTTCCTTGAAATAACTTTCTAAGAACTAAGAACAAAAAATAATAAGTTTAAAAAAGCCTTGCTTACTTGTGGATGGTGGAAGAATTCGTATTTCCTATAGTCTTTCCTAAATATAAATCGTACTTCTGCGTGCCTTGAATAATTCTGCATATCTCTATGTGCTGACAAGACGTATTCATGATCTTCCAACAGTCTCTCTAAAAAGAAAAATGAAGAGTTATAGTCTGAAATGTTTCAAGGAAATGTGACTTTCTTACTAATTCAAACTCAAGGAAAATAATTATGTTGGTACAAATCAGTGGTGTAACCTTGGGGAGCATCCCCTCTTGAGCGAATTATTAAATATTTTAATATATTAATTTATAATATTTATTAAATCTTGGCAGAAATCATGTCCATACAATATTAAATTGGCAACATTTGACTATAGATATTTATATGAGTTAAGTATTTTAACTGCAAACATAATTTATGGCATAATGCAAACATTTTCCAAAACATGACATTCTAAAATGTACTGTTGGTAGTATTGAATGTCTCCAGAAATATAATTTTGTAATAACACAGATTAAATGGTGCAGCAATGATTTCTACACACAAAACTATTTACCTTGCAGACCATGAGGTACTTAATATTTAACAAAAACAAAAACGTAAATTACCTTTGATTTTCTAATACTTCAGTATATAAAAATATATTTATTATAATTAATATATTTAGTCTGCGTACATAATTTTGATAAATAAAAATTTATAAAACAAAACCATATAATTTTAGTTTATTGTACATATAATTTTGTCAGAATCGGGAATGTAAAATGGTAATTTACAAAATTAATAACCGTATTTTATATGGTAAATTACCAGTTTTTATTGCTGTAAATTAGGAGACAAACTACCCACAATAATTTAAAAATTTCTCCCAGTTATTCAGCTACAGTTACCCATTTACAAAGAACCTGGGGTGTAAAATGACAATTTACCAAATTAATTGCTCTATGTTAAATAGGAAATTAGTGAATTATCAATTAACCATTAAATATAATAATAATTATTAATAATAAAATAATTACCGTAATTTACGGGTTTGTGGTAAACTACCTGGTAATATATTTTAAATTACCATCCTTCATAAATTACGAATTTTATTGTTAAATTACTGTGTAATTCCCAAAAAAACAAATAAGATAGGGTAGTTTTACATCCCTGGTCAAAATATAATATTTTCCGGTGTAACCCCCATCCCAAATTCCTGGTTGCTCTCAGAGGCGCGCGTAGTAGGGCGTGCGTTCACCGCACGCAGGCGCCATCGCAAAGGGGGCGCTGAATGTAAAAAAAGCAAATTAATTGAAAACCCGAACCAATCCCAGAGCTCAGTTTTTCTGACCATTTCGCTGCAACCGCAATGTAAATATTACCTATAATAAATTTTAATTTGTTTTTATTTGTGTTTTCCTTTGGCCGAAGTCACAAAAAATAGCCAATTTGGTGTAACATTTTTTCTCAAATTTTTCGAAATTTTCCGGACCCCTTTTCCGTTGCTACTTACGATGGGGGCGCCAAAACATGAAATTTGCACAGGAGCGCCCAAACCTCTGGGGGCGGACCTGGTTGCGCTACTGGTATAAACGCTTTGATTTTTTGGAACTTTTCACAAAAATTGGTACGGATTTCCCTATTCTTTACAAGCAAAAAAGTGACTTCAAAGATCGCACAAGTGCTGCCACTACAAGAGCACCAGTAATCTGAGCCAATAACCTAAGCAATATTGTATCTAAAGTATTTTTAAATTACAAAAAACATAATTATGCATGTGTAACTGCGATTGCAGCATATTCTTCCGAATTTTTTGAAAGCAATTAAGGCAATAAAAATAAGAATTGTTGTGAACCTTATTCTACTATCCCTTGTGAACAATTTAGCTTAAACAGACATGTTTTATCGTACCCCGTTTATTAGATAGCGGGGCATACATTTTCTACTTTCAGCATGTGTAGAGCCTTACAAAGAAATTAGCAGAATTAGCATAACTGGGACACCAACCTACGTAATTGTATCTAATCCACAGCCCTACGATCCCACAAAATTTGTAAGAAAATGCATAGCCAGTTTTTCAGCAATATTTTTTTAAAATTGATTTACATTGCAGTTTAAGCAGTTTGTAACATTGTGTACCGCACCTCTAACGCATTTACAAAATTTCAAAAATTCATAAAATGCGTCACATAAACTAGCGGGCTGAGACGAGTTCTTTTTGAGCATTATTTTTTTAAAGTTTTCATGCAACTAAAAATTTTCGTGCACAGTACGATTGTCCCACACTCTAGAGCCAGTGGCGTAACTACGCCAACGCAACCACTGTAGTTGTATTGGCGCCTTAGTTCAAAGTACTTTTTGAAAAATAGATCTTTAGGTAAATTAGTAAGTGCATTGTGCATCAAATGTATTTAGCTTAAAGTAACAATAAACAAAATAGGGACCTACTAAAGTGCATGTTGACTCATTGTAGGTAAGTCCATGTTCTAGTTCTATACGAATACGATTTAATACGAAGGCGCGTGCGCACTTAAAATGTTTTTGGGTAACGGTCCATAAACGGGTAACGGGTAATTATAGGGGAACATGTAATTATCGGGTAACGGGTTACTATCGGCAACGGGTAATAATTATCGGGTAACGAGTAATTGAATATTTTACTCCATTTTTTTTAAATCAAAATACTTTTTTAAAGTTTTATTTGGTGCTATTTTTTATGAAAACTATGTAACAACGTAAGTAGTAAATATATTTTTCAAATCAAACAAAAAAATCATGCAGCAAGGAGTTAAATAACGTAGTCATTAATAAGATTTTGCAAATTTTAATTTAAAAAGAGAACCAAGTACTCTAGAAATACGATTTTCGTTGCTTGTTTTAGGATGCCATGTAAATAATAATGAAACATTTCCTTGTGGGATGAAACATAACTTGAGCTTAGAAAAATAATTTTAATTAGTAATTGCAAACGATTTATTGATATACTAATTGTACCATTGTTTAGAAATTGCATAACTTTTGCTTCCACCTTCAGATAATTTTCAAGGACCTTTCTGTTATTTCAACTGTAGCAAACAATTTAGCACAGTATTAAAAAAAAGATTTTTTTTCTTATCAAAAATTTAATTAAAAAAAATAGAAAATTCTACCAGGGAAATAACATTGTCAACAACGAACAAACCGAATGAAATTGGAAAGAAGAGATAAAAATCCCTTATGTAACAACCTTGTTTATGATAATTGGATATGATATGGAAAAAAAACATGCTACACGTGAATTCACTAGAACTGCGTAAACAACAAAATTAGGTTGTCAATATAGGGCAACTCTGCTTAAAAATTGTTTATTCATACAGAAACGTTTTGTTAACTGTTATTTGCGGCTTGTTGCGAATAATTTATAATATATTAATTTATAGGATGAATAAAATCTTACAATCTATAATTTTATTTACAAAAGAAAGGTATCGTCTGCTATCGAAAAATGCCAATAATGGAAATGTCGGAACTTCAAAGAAGATCAGAAACAAATTAATCGCTCTTAAGCAGGTCATTACTTTTAAAACCTTCAAAAGTAAAAAATCCATGCTTTAATTTGAACTCGCCAAACCACAAGGAGGAATGTTACAGCTTAATTAATAATGCCAAAAGAGTACGCGCTTTATTGTTTTAGGTTAATCAGGGTGTCTGTAACTTCAAATAAACATTCTTATGAACAAATAAAACTTTTATTTAATGGCCAAAGCTATAAAAGCGACAACGTGATTGTCGCATTTTAAAAAAGTTGGTGAAAACTGATTTTTTTTTATATTGTGAATTGATTATTTAAATTCAGTACGATTATCATTCATTAATTCATTATCAACAGATTTAGTTTAACGGGTTTTATTAAAGTTGAATTTTAAATATCAAATTTTATAAAAGCTTTTTAATATTTCCTAGGTTTATTTTTGTGGTCCTAATTTTAAAATATTAAATTTGATAATTGCATAATAAAAAACAAATTTGTAACAAAGTCAGACTTTAACGCACGTGTTTCGTACGCGTGTTTATTCATAGAACTCTTCAGCTATTCTGGCATTTCCTTTTCTCATCCCACATGCATTAAAATTTCTGTTTTTGCACCCACAATTCTGCGAAAGAGCTACTACAAATTTAAACCTCATCACGTTCGATAACCAAGGATGGAGTGGTCTCGAAGAAACACCACACCTCCTTGCTTATAAATAAATTTTCACAATACAAATTATCTTACATTAGTAATTATTGTAATAAGCATTAGGCGCCGTGCATGATCTCATTTATAATGTGCGTTCTATAAATACATTTCGTATTATTGTAATGTCTTATATTATTTTTAACATTTCGTTAAGAGCCACACAAAAAATTCTCTATAATATTATGTACAATTAATTACACACGAAAATACAAGAATTTCCAGACTTAAAAAAACGCAAATATTATTATGCAAATGTTTCCATTTTTAGTCACCCAACCCTGCTAGCTCACACTGATTAGGTACAGAACTGATCCACATACAGATAACTGTTGAAATCCGAACAAATAAAATGTAATTAATTATCCATTCGTTCTTGACACGATACCAAAAAAAAACCAGAGGAATTTCTTTGCTGACGTCGTCCACAAACAACAAGTCATTGTGATAATTATTATAATAAGTAACTGATAACAAAGTTAAACAATTTAACCCAAATGTTAAGAAATTCTGCCAGTTACCAATTAAGGTTACGTGTACGTTTGTTTGATTAGTCACAACACATTCCTCGAATTTAATAACGAAATTATTGTGAAATATTGTACTTCCGCTTGGCAGAGACATTGAATTACGAAATCTAGTACTTACTATATTATTAGTTTATTACATTCATCATTCTGACAATAAAATTCCCATTATTTATTTTCAAAAACGATAATAATAGGATTTTACGACGGGAACCTGTCGTAAACTCCAATTGGCTCCAATATTAGCTGCACATACACTAGTTACATATTTTTATTATATGGTCAATAATATAAGTGTGACTTTAAAATTCCATCGTACATTACTACTAAACATATATGATATTTGTGTCTCAGTGTCTACCTACCTAAGAAAGATTAAGAAGTAAACTACGCAATTTTTGTGAAGCTATAATTCTTAGTTTTTACCTAGATAATAATATATTCTTGCTTAAATAATATACAAGATGAACTCTAAGAATTTAATGAATTTTTGAAACTCTGTCCAGCGGTTTTTTAACATTGGTAACTTGAGAAGTTGTGGCAGCATTTCAAAATAACCCTTCTACTCGGTCTGGGACACAACTCCCACTGTCCATCACCCACCTGTAGCTAGCTGTAACTGTTTTTGGGCCGCAAGTCCAACCATAGGGTTATGCAAGCTATGCAACCCAGCATACACGTAAGAGGTATGGACTGTGGGAGATATATCCACCAGGGTTCCCACTAACCATTAAGAATTAGAATCCATGACTTTTCCAGGATATCCATGACCAAAAATCATACTTACCCATGACTTTCGCCAAAAAAATCAATAAAATTAGAGACGCAAAAATGTTTATGCGTTTTTTATCAATTCACAAGACAGTATGTGGCGGTCTCACTTGCACCTAATCATAAGCCATATTACGTTCCTTGGAATTTAACAAGGGTACGAAAAGATTAGCGTCTAGCCCCTTGGCCTTACAGCCGATCCTACCTCACATGTCTTGCGCAGCTCCTCTGCATGCAGCTGGAATGTGTGTAAACCACAAGTTCGTAGTGGACAGATGGATATGCGGGTGTACTACATTTTTACAGCATAAGTAGTTGTGGGGTCGAATCTCGGTTGGGACCAAAATTTTTTTTTCTTTTAAAGTTTTTTTTTAAAACACTGTTGTTGCGTTTTGCTGTTAACGCGAGGTTATTTGTTAAGAGCAGTTATATTTTTAAAGAAAAAATACGAAGACAAATTAGCATTCACTCACTGATTGACGGCATACTAACACGCAAGTCTGGTAATAAATTAAGAAAAAAGGATTTGTTGTTTTCTATTGAATGCAATTTATTAGCAATGAAAAAATCGGCTCTAACAATGCAAATCTCGATGTAAATATCACACTCGCACATATGCGAGCCAATATTACATGATATTGCGCAATTCATGATCGGCAGGAATATAAGGGGCTAGACGGTAGTTAAGAAAAGCACCTCAATGATATTTTTAAAACCTTTAGCAGGAATTGGTTTATAAGCGGCAGTTTTAAAAATTCAATCGGAAAATTTTTAATTTTTTTAAATTATGTTAACACTACTGCAAGAAAATCAGGTTTTTTACTGTAAATCAAGAGAAAAATTAAGACTTTTGCCAAATTTTGCATAAAATCCATGACTTCCAGGTTAAAATTTTAATTCCCTGACTTTTCCATGACTTCCAGGTTATCCAGGGTCAGTGGAAACCCTGTCCACGCACGGTCGCAATTACAGAAACGTTTTATATACTAAAAAGAGTAAGCATGAGTGGGTGTTTTGGACACGGTGAGAATTACGCCCAAATCCGACCAAACCCGATGGTGGCAGTTATGTGCACAATGGGAGATATGGTCAAAAGCGAGGGTGGGAGGTATGGGCACGGTAGCAATTGCAGTAAAAATCGACATTAGACGATAGTGTCTAAACTTAACCGCCGATCCCACCAAGGTCAGACTTCTTATTGATGCATTTCTATTGCACACGCATTCAATTAGCACTTTTTTAGCGATAACCGCCAAGTTCGTAGTGGCACAGATGGATATGCGGGTGTGTTCGGGTGTACTGCATAAGTAGTTGTGGGGTCGAATCTCGGTTGGGACCAAAATTTTTTTTTATTTTATAGTTTTTTTAACACTGTTGTTACGTTTTGCTGTTTACGCCAGGTTATTTGTTAAGAGCAGTTATATTTTTAAAGAAAAAATACGAAGACAAATTTGCATTCACTCACTGATTGACGTCAGGATTGGCGACGGTTAAGTTTAGACACTAGCGTCTAGTAAATTCGACTAAATTCGATAGTGGGACTTCTTATCCAAAAACAGCTACGGCCACCAGTGGGAGATATGGACAACGGGAGATGTGTCCAAGTCACCTTCTACTATAACAACTATAATATTCCAATGGTGTGTGAAAATATTCTCTAATTTGGGTGGGAAATCTGATCGTACACCCGTTTCACTAAGTATGATTTTAAATATAAATATAAAATAGTAACCGACTTGTGGAGGTAATGGAAACATTATTTTGTTAATAATGATATGCATATTTTTGTATTTCATGGGCAAATAAGAATTACTTAAACTAAATTCTCATTTTCTGCAAATCCCCGCCGATCCCTGGCATTGGCTCCGCAGATCCAGCGACGACTCAACGAATCCCGGCGATGACACCGCGGATCCCGACAATGACTCCGCGGTTACCGGCAATGACTCCGCGGATCTCGCCAATGGCTCCGCGGATTGGGCAATGACACCGCGGATTCCGGTTGCGACGACACCGCAGGTACCGGCGATGACTCCGCGGATCTCAACAATGGCTCCGCGGATTCGGCGATGACACCGCGGATTGTGGCGACGACACCGCAGGTCCCGACGATGACTCCGCGGATCCAGAAAATGGCTTCGCGGATCCAGAAAATGACTCCGCGGATCCCGGCGATGACCCCGCATATTCTAACAATAGCTCCGCGGCATCCCAGCGGTCCGCACATTCCGCTGTCAGGTAAGTCAATTAAAAGTGCAGTTAGTAGCAATATGCAAATTTTTGTATTTCAGGGTCAAATAAGAATTACTTGAACTAAATTCTCATTTTCTCCAAATCCTAAGCAATGGAGCAGCCGATCCCCGGCAATGGCTCCGCGGATCCAGCAACGACTCCGCGGATCCCAGCAATGACACCACGGGTCCTGACAATAACTCCGCTGATCCCGGCGATGAATCCGCGGAACCCGCCAATGGCACCGCGGATTCGGCGATGACACCGCGGATTCCGACGACGACACCGCAGGTCCTGGCGATGACTCCGCGGATCCAGGTGATAACTCCGCGGATCCCGGCACTGGCTACGCGGATACGGGCAATGCTCCGCGGCATCCCAGCGGTTCGCGGATTCCAGTTATAGAACCACCGTGGAGTCAGTCAATTATAAGTGCTTCTGCTGCCATTATATGCATAGGCTTTGCCAATCGGCTAATATAAAGTAGTTTGAAGTTTCTTTCAGTTTTAATCAATTCTTTATAACAATCAGAATTTTATAACTCTCATTTTCTACTCTAATTTGAAGTAACTCCAGAAGTTTGATATGTCTCTCATTATTTCCCCGATTTTGTAATAATCAAGCCCTTATTGAAAGCTTGACGCGTATGTCGTGTCTACTGGGTTTTTCTAATTGGTTTTTTATTTATAACAATCGGCACTCATAGTTCACCTGTTCTACCCTGAGTTGAATAAAGAAACTGCCTTGTGCAGAACACAGGTTTTGTCAATCTGACTAATATAAAATCATTGGTAGACTATTGCTGTGTCTCTCATTCCTTCCTCTATTTTATTAAAATCCAGCCTTTATTGACTATCTTTTCTTTCCGATTTTTAAGTGACTGCCTTATGTAATACATAGCTTTGCCAATCTGGTGTAAATAAAATCACTGGTAACGTCAAGTGTCGTATGAATTGTTGCCAATTGTTTTATAGTCATCAGGTACTACTTTCTTGATTGCCTTCAGTCTTCTGATTTTAAGTGGCTAGCCGGAACTAATGGGCCTTGCAAATCGATTATTTATAGCAACAATAATGCACTCACTTTAAATTTTTGTTTGTTTTAGGTGACTATCCTAAATATATGGGCTTTGCCAATCTGTAATACGAAATCGTTGGTCAAAGTTTAACGTGTTTATTAATTTTTCCCGATTTTTAAAAGCAACCAATTACTTAATTATTCACCTTTCCTCCTTTGATTTTAAGTGACTACGTTGAGCTTATGAATTCTGCCAATTAATATAAAATCGTTCGTAAAACTTAAATTCTTTGTGATTTTTTATATCGATCAGACGGTTAATTAATCGACTTTGATTCATTAATCAACTTTGATTCTTCGATTTTAAGTAACTTTCACTTTGCCAATCTGTAATATAGATTCATTGGTAAAAGTTTGCCGAGTATTAATTTTTTCCTGATTTTTTAGCGCTCAGGCACTTATTTGCTCTCCTATTCGCCATCAGTTTTAAAGTCTTGTGAAATGTTATAAACATTCAAGGACCTGCGAGTTCAAAAAAACATATTAACTTACGCAAGCTACGCACCCATTCTTTATTTAGTAAGTGCATGTGATGAAAGCACAAACAAGCTACAAAGTGGTGTAGGACCCAATTGGCGTGTCTGTTTTGCCAATTTAAAAGTTCAAGATCAATCGGGAGGTAATTTACGCGTCTCGCCAATCTTCAGCCGAAAAACTTTCGTCGTATTTCATCTACAAGAAGACCTCTCGAAACTTCAGTCAGCTTTAGCCCCAAGTTCGGCGTTGAATAATTTATGGTGACACCGTTTTCATTCCCACCCCCGCGATTCTTGGAAATGCTGCGTCATAAACTAGGGCGGTCGATTAACCCCGCGTTATTTTCGTACACGCTTCATTTAAAGCATCCCGTTTACTACGTTCGTATATTTAAATCACAATCACTAATATGATCACAATGAATTTTGTTGCTCTCACACTCTGGCCTTGGTGACTAAAGGTTTTTGGGCGTTTTCTCGGAAAGCTCCAATCTAAATGTCTAGACGGGTGTGAGTCAGACATTTTCCAGAGGGGAGCGTTTTGCTCCTTTTTTTCAGAGGACGAAGGGTTCGGAGTTGGTTATTTAATTTCGCTTAGGAAGTTAAATAGGCGACAAAATTTGTAATTCTCTTCCCTAAATTACTTTCCTTCTCCCAATTATAGAAACGTGAGCAACATGCTTCATTTTTCGAGTTTTAACTTCCCAAGGGACACAAAATAAACTCCACATGAATATAAAATTATCCAATATACCTCTCTAGAATTATACATATGATTAAATTTTTTAGTATGTATTTGGTTATCTTTATTGTATTGTTTTTCCAGCTGTATGTTTTTGTGGAAAAATGTTTTATTCAGTAGAGCGAATCCCTGGTGCAGGATTAAAATCAAACAGTGGTGAATTTGCCATTCTGTTAGTATTTATAAGAGCACCCGTTGACGTTGTTATGTTTATATAACTGGAGCGCTTATTTACTTAACCTGTAGGCAAGGATGAGAAGCTTAACGAATTGTATAAGGATTATATACGCGTCATAGCTTCCCAGTTCCGGTTTGTTTTCACTTGTGCTTCGGAAATTGTACATACAGTGAGTTTTTCTTTTATGTATACATATCAGCTATATAAACTTTTATAAAAAAAACATGTCAATGCATTGTTTTACTGCTATCTATAGGCAACCAACTGTACAGAAAATAATAGAGAGAGAAAGCTTATTACTCCTAGTGTGAGGTTATGTTCAATGAGTATGTTTATGAATAAACGCAAAATTATTTGAATATCAGAATTTTTTTAATAAAATTATTATTTTAAAAACATAAAGTATCAACAATACACAAATTTTACGCTAAATTCAGAAAAAAAAAACTAATTGCTATTAATTTGAAATTAAACAATTTGATTACTGTTTCCACGGCAGACTATTCTTTTCAAAAATTGAAGTTTTGAAATGTAGTGTATAGTTGGTTGCCTACAGATTGCAGTAAAACAATGGATTGACATGTTTTTTTATAAAAGTATACGTAGCTGGTATGTATACAAAAAAGAAAAACTCACTGTATATGCAGTACTTAACGAATTAATATCTTTATAATTGTTTATTCATTTGTAGTTAGTCAACTTTTACGAATGAGCAAAGCGAAGTTCGTCTGGATTTTTCTATACTTTAGAAATTGTTACTATTTTTAAAAATAGTTTTGTGGGGATACAGCTGTTACTATAGTTGGCGTCAAGATTATGCGCTTTAAAAAGGTAGTTGTAGAAAATATTCTTACAACCTGCGTAAGTCGGCTTAAAAGTAAGGACTGTATCCACGTAGATTCGATTGAAAGTGTTGATAAGAAACAAATTTATCTATTGTTAGTTATCTTGCCTGAGTTATAAGTCATTTTAAACAAAATGCGCATTCTAAACGAAATTTGCGGGACATCACAGCTAAGAGCACCGTCAGCTAGCTGGACGTCATATGAAAAGCAAATATATAAAATCTTTTTAAGAGAAACAAAAATTATTTTTGAATTCTTTCTTCTTCTTATAGCGCCATCCCTATTCAGGGCGTTGGCTACCTCTCTCCTATGTCTGTGTTTGGTGCGCGGCGATAGATATTTTGCACAGACAGACAGACATAGGGGACCTACAGTTTAACGTGAGCTCCGAACCACAGGAAGTGCATGCACTTCTTCTCCAAAGAGGTTTTCCTGGGGAAAAATACACCTCGCTGGGTTTCCCGTTGTCTTGCGAGGGACAACGACCGAGCCGGGGATCGAACCAGAATCCGAAGCATTGGTAGCCCGGGCTCTTACCACTGAGCTACGGCCGCTCTTTTTTGAATTCTTTGGAAACATATAGAGAAAACCAAAAAATTTGAAGGAAGGTAAAAATTAACCCCCCTAAATATTGCTGCACCTAAAATTTAAATTGTGAATCTTATTCTACTATTACTCATAAGCAATTTATTTTAAACAGAAATTTTTATCATCTGCCGTTTATTAAACAAAGTTCCATTAATTTCAGATTTCAAAAATTCATAGAAGACATCACAAACTAACAACTGAAACCCGAACTAAATTATACTTGACCCTAGCTCTATTAGCCTATACAATTTAGAAAAAATCGTATGGCCAGCTTTTGAGCAGTATGTTTTTAAAATAGTTAAAATATTTTCAGTTCGCAGTTTTAGTAGTTTCAAAAGTTTAAGTAGCTTGTAACATTGTGTACCCTTAGAGCATTTCCAATATTAAATTTCATCCCGATCTGATAACCCGTTTTTGAGTAAATAGGCGCTAACACTCAAATTTTCAGGAAATCACGAAAGGCGCTAGAGAAAAATTTGCAAGCTGGGACACGTACCAAATTGTACCACATCCTTAGCTCTATTACCTTACAACATTAAAAAAAACGCGGGGTCAATTTTTGGGCAATATTTTTTTGAAAATTTCCGAAATTTATAGCTTTTAACTTTCCGAAAATTTTTGTGCGCGGGAACATCGTGTCCCAATGGGGCTATTACGATAAAATATTTAAACTTGATCTGTCAACTTATTTTTGATCAATAAGGCGCTAAAGTCAAAACTTCTATCGGAGACAATTTTAAATTTATAAAATAACGTTTCGGAAAAAAATGGAACCAAAAAAACATGTCTAGCTTCCGCTTCCGGTTTCGATTTTTTTTTACTTTATTTTGTCGGTGAGTTTTTGATATATTCCTAGATTCCAAACCTCATCGAAATCCGACCATCCGTTCGATAGTTATGATCCAACATACTGCCAACCCAGTTAAGAGCGAGGCAGCGGCTGCATCAGGTCTCGGCGAAGACTCCTCAGCACTACGACCCTCTGCAAGAGTGAAGTAGTGGCTGTGCGTTAAACGACCTATTCCAAAAATTGTAGCCAAAAAATTGAAAAAATGGAGGTGATTCCAGATGTCGTGGGCTGTTGCGTGTTAGACGTAGATGCTACCATTAAATCCACCTTTCAGCTACTTCAGTTTAAGTGTGCAATCTTTGTGGTACACCCTGTATATCAAACACGTTAGAAATATGACGAGGAAGGATCGCAATTAGCATACAATCAGAATAAATTAAACACTGCAAATAGTGGAAATTTTAAAATAACATTCAGTAAATATAAGAAAGTAGAATTTTTAGTAAGTAGTAATGGGCACAATCGAACAATTTTCACAATCGAACAACTTTCACAATCGAATGATTACCATTCGATATAATTTACTAACAGAATGATTAACTCGCATAAAATCATTCAGATGCACCTATTTGCTAAAAAGTAGTAAAAATGCACTCCGATTTGTTTTTCGAATGATACGATGAATGAATTCTCGTTCTCGTCGTATTGCCCCGGGTCGCTCGACAAAAAAAACGTAAAGAATAATATGCCATTCGTCATCAATATAAGTAAATCAGGTATAAATAACGTAAAATAATTTCAAGGTGGCAGACCGCCAGGTGCCAAATCTTTAAACGACCAGCAAAGATTGTTTAGGCACGTATATTTTCAGAAATATTAATTCTAACTTGTTCTCCAAGAATTATATTTGCCACGTTCTCAGATGATTATTTGCAACCCACACCGTTCATTGGAAATATCAAGATTGATTTCGTTATTTTTTTGATGTTCTTTGTAGTTTTTTATAAGAATTTATTTTATTTTTATTAGTAGTTTGCTATGGGTATAGCCCGCCCACTGTGCATCTTTTTAATACCAGTATATCAAACAAGTTTTTTCGTTACTAGCAGTAACCTATCGTTTTATTTTGAAAATTAAGCTGCCTGTGCCTATATGCAACGTGTGTTGCCTACTCTGAAGAGTCAAGGGGTAACATGATAAAATGCATTTGTTTTATATAATAAGGAATATTTTTATATAAAAATAGACTCAATAGAAAGGTGCTCTAGGGCCCCCGAGGGAATTAACCGCAACTTCCCATTGAGCATTTGCAGTTGGCGCAATGATTTTGCGCAACCTCTTGAGATATCAAATGCCTCGATTACTTTCGTTCGAAATATTCCATCGCTAACACAGGAACCACCACCAGCATCCGCCCCGGTCTTTACATAGACCACAATCTTTTGAAACTCCAGCCCAAGACTGTTCTTTTAAATACTTAGTAAAATGTAGACCTTGTTCTATATTCATGTGTTAATTGTTGGTTTGAGATTGATTTATAATTAAATTATAAACTAGCGGAACCCTTATGCCCAACGTGTTTGTGTTCATTTTTTTTTATAACAAAGACGCTAATAAACTAAGTTTATGAATATGCAGCGATTGCTGTAATTCATCTGAAATGCGAGCTGGTAGTGTAAACGGGAGTTTGTTTCTTAGCCTATTTATTTTTAAGCATGAACGTAACAGCAACAACAAACAAAATCAAATCGGTTCATTCCATCTCATCGCTGCAAGTAAAACTGATATGACCGTATTTATTTATGAAATTTATGAACAAAAATCGCTTGTAATGTAATTATTTAATATCTATTTGTCCAATTACTGCTTCAACTCATACATATCTTCATTATATTTCAGTGATATTTTTACGCGCGTATTGCAAGTCGCTTTCTGCTGAGCAGCTTGCGTCCGCCGCGGCATTACGATTGCAAATGAAAAGCAGAGCGCTTTGCAATCCAATCATGCAAGAAATTATTACACACCAAATTTTCTTATTCGCCGCGAGCACTGTACTGGCTTGCAACACAGCAGTGTATACCAATATTCTAGTAGCGGGGGCCCGGCGGCATAAGATCCGGATTTAATATATTGATTTTGTCAAATAAATACTCAAAACTTTTAAAGATGCCGTAACTGAACCTAGAAAACGCAAGAAAATATTAATTCAAAAAAAATAATTTTAAATATTTTGTTGAAAATGCTAGTTGGTACAGATTATAATATTTATGGGGAGAAAGCAAGGAGTAGGAGTACAGAATTAATATTTTTCAGTTACATACGAGAAGTATGAGAAAGTAGGGATAAACTGAATTTTTAAATTGAGTACTTACTACTCAAACAGTTGCGCAAGAAGCCTAAAACCGTAGAAAGGTAAAGTAAATATAATTTAGGGCGAGATTGAACGTGAGTGTTTTCGGTGTCTGTAGTCTACCCCTTTGGAGGGTGGTTTCGGTTTGATATAATTATACAGTTGGCTGTGAGACGAGCAACGAACCAATCACGGTTGATTTCGCAACTAATTGAATTGCTGTGTCTGTACAAAGTGAATATAACCTTTGTGTCTGCCAGGCAATTATTTCAGATTAAGATGAAAAACTTTTACACCCACAGGCTATTGATTTGTATGCTGTTATTGCTCTATCGAGCTGATTAATTGATTTCGATTACAAAAAATTGTTTGGAGGCATTATTTCTTACTTTTCGAATTTGCATCTATCCAACTAGTCCAACTACAAACATGCTCTAGCCGAAATGGTAACAATAGTAACGACCTTTCTAGAAAAATATATTAACTAGGAATTGTATTTTTTTTTTAGAAAACGATATAAGATTCGTAAGAACCTTTGTTCCTATTAAACAAAAGCTTTGTCTTTATTAGGCGAAATTAATTTTTCGCGGAAATGGGGGAATGCAGTTAAGTTCCTTTGGCAGCCAACCCTTTTACGGCGGACATGCACGTAGAACTGCACAACTTAATGACACTACGGAGGTTTGTGGTATTCACTAAATCATGGGTGGATTTTATTACCAGACCTTAACAGTCGAATCGCTTCGCAGTTTTATTACCTCGCGTCATAACCAAGGCGCATAAAATGTTTCCGAGAAGAGCTTTGGTGGGATTTACTAACGAGCATTCAGAGTTCTCCTTGCAAAACATTTTCTGTTTTCTTTTTGGCTAATTTCGCAGTGCTGTTTACACAACGTACATTTACAACATCGAGCAAAAAACTAAGAAAGTTCGAATTTTTCGATTTTCTGTTACGATTACGATCAATCCATGAAATCGAATCCTAATAAAAAGGCGACGATTTGATATACAACCAACATAAAATGCGACCTTTATATAATAAAAATAAATTTATGTAAAAAGGTTATTGGAAACTGTAAAACAGCGAGAGATCTTTAGAAAATCGATAAAAAGCTTGTAATACACGAGCGTTTATTGCTTGTCGACCATCTGAATAAATGGAAAAGGCGTTACATATGCCATTTCGATTGGCAAGCAAACAAACTTTTTTGGCGGACTTAATAGTGTATATTTTGTCCTTATATCATCATTTAAATTTACAGGCAAGGGCGTCGTTAGGGGGTGGGAGATTTGTAACCCCCCCCCCCCCCCCCACAATTTTATTTTATATTATACAGAGCCTTCGCCAATTACTGATACCCACGTGACTTAGGGAGTTTCAGATTTAGATGTTGAAGTCAGTTCAAGATTGGTACTCGTGGTAACTAAAAATTCCCTGTAAGTGTCACTGTCAACACTCAAAGGGAGGTTATGTATGTAAACAAGTAAGCCTTGATAAGTTAACAAACGGCTTGGGAATTTTTGGATAAAAAGCTTACCAACAGTGTAAGTTGGGTTGCCTATATTTTGTGGTCACGTGGGTATCAGTAATTAATGAAGGCTCTGTATATAAATATAACAGAATAATACATGATTTTATATGAAATCTACACATGCTATATTGAAATATACTACGTATTCTGTATGGGCTAAAGTGGTGCAATTAAAATTACTTATATGCATCTACGTTAAATGTAAGAGCGAGTTTCACGGTGTTTAAGTGGCGAGGCTTATAAATTAAAGATTCCCCTGTAGGGGTTTGTGGTACCGTCTGTATCCGTAACGAAAGATCACTTTTAAATCAGTTGATAAATACGTATATACTCGTAACTAACATCGTAGTTTGAATACTATAAATAAGTATTTATAAGCAGGTAAATTAAATTTTAAATAAAAACGCACTCCTATTGACAAGTAAAAATGCTGTTGGAGCCGATTGTGCAATGTTTCCGTTCATAACGTTCGGAAATTAATAAACATAACGTAATTTAGCATTAAATTTTAAAACAAGCATCCGTTATAACGTATATTATACAGCGTGTAGAATTGTTTTACAGAACATGCAAAATGCCATGTGAAAAAGAAAGTATAAGCGACAGTCTCGATTAAAAGAAATAGTTGTCGAAAGAGGCGGGGCTTCACAGTGTGTTCCGTTTTGTTACGCGTAGTATCGGGTGCGATCGGCTCCGTTCATTCAAATGTTCACGTCCCCGGTATAAGCCATCTCCTATGCTCTAATGCGAGAATGTCGATTTATCCTATGTTCTGTAAAAC
Organism: Ctenicera cuprea; assembly: GCA_958336395.1. Lineage (NCBI taxonomy): Eukaryota > Metazoa > Arthropoda > Insecta > Coleoptera > Elateridae > Ctenicera > Ctenicera cuprea. Next base: position 13,996,095 of record OY284487.1, on the reverse strand, counting down.
GATTCTACAAGCTGTATAACAAACATAATAGAGCTTATTATCTATAATTCAGTAACTGGTATATGCTACGTTACATACGTAGATATTTAATAAATTGTAGCGAAGGATGAGAGTGGGAATACTCGTGCAATAATGGTCCTATCCAAATTTTCAGAAATAATAGTGATAGGAATCATTTAATTTTCCCTAAATTTCGCCATTTCTCTACAATCACTTTTATGCATTTCTCAACATAGAATCATATTCGGAACCAAATTGGTAAAGAAATTTAAAGTTAAAAAATATTAAAGAAATTTGATCCCTCCACCCACTTTGAAGACCTGGCCTCTAGTTTAAATAATTATATTTAAAGGCGGCTGGATTGAAGCACTTACGGTACGGAATGGTAATTAAAAAAAACACTTAAAAATTAAATTTATTTCATACAATACTCAGTTGTTTTTTTTATAAAATAAAAAGTTCATTTGTACAAAAAAATTAATCTCTACAATAGAGTTGAAATGCGCAAAAAATATTATTTCTGACAAAAAAAAAAGAATGCGAAAACAACGTCGATTTTTAAAACAATGTTGTTGACTGGTTAATTTGCCGATAAATTTGTTTTTGTATAAAATGTCCTTTTGTGTAAGAAGTAGATAATTTCCCCTTTTGTAAGAAAAATCCTTTTTTTGTATATTTCCACCATATTGTAAAAATATTGTTTAGAAATTATCCGTTTTTTTAAAACTTCTCATTTTATAAATTTTAATAGCAACTTATTAGGTCATTGAAATACCGGGCCTAAGAAGGCCTAACAGTATTGACTTGTACATTACTATTTATTAGGAACAGCAAACAGCAGTTTTCACCGCACTGTTTTGTTTTTCGTGGCCATTTCAATAGGGGTTCGTATTTGAAAAATTTATTTTTCTCTAAAAAGTATAAATAATAAAAAACAAAAAATTAAAAAAATGTATTAATTAAAAATAATACTGTATTTGTATTACCATTAAATTGATTGTTCAAGTAATAAATAATAATTGGATATTGTTTCTGTCCCAGCTCTCAATAAAAAAATATTACTCAAAAAACAGGCCGGAATTTATGTATTATTTAAAGCTCAAGGTTTACGCTGTTTTGCCAAGCAACTCTAAAAAAGACGACGAGAACGAAAATTCCTTCATAAGAGCATACGACAAGCAATAGGACAGAGTTTTTACTACTTTTTACCGCATAGTAACATACGAATGATATTAACCGAATGAATCATTCGATTATTAAATGGTTTCGAATGACAATCATTCGATTATGCCCATCAATACAGCTAATCCTTAAAAAGAGTTCTACGAGCTATAGGCAACACGGCTCATATCAAAGTACGTTGGTGATTGATTGTCCAGTGCCTACAAGGCATGCCGATTTTAAAAATTCGTTGCTACTTCGCCCGGGAATCGAACCCTAGGCGGCTGCGTAATAGTGTAGCACGTAACCGCTACACCCAGAGCCGGTTTTACAGTTTTGCAGCCCCTAGGCGAGGTTTTCGATACCGCCCGCCTCTTGAATAAAATACATTGGTGCATTTGTACTATTTTAAATAATCTAACAATACATTCTCATAATGAAAGTATGGGAAAGAAAAATATTGGCGATCTTTTTCAGGAGTATGCAATTCAGTTCCCTTAGGAAACATTTTAGGGGGACGTTTTCTCTTAAAATAGTCTTAAGACCCCCCCCCCCGCAGTTTGTTGGTGTAATACGTTTTACCAATTAAATTTTTTTTGTAAAATTTTTGGAAAGAGGAACCCAATATGTTTTTCTTAAAGTCGCTGTTGCGTTTTACTGAATCACAAAAACTTATTACGCAACCATGTCGTCTGACACCTGACACGTAGGAACCTCTATTTTTGTATATTGTTTACTTCACGTCGCACGCGTACCTACACCTTTCCATGAAAATCAGGAAAGAGAAATGTTTTTGTATAACAAGTTAATTACGCTCTTGGCAATAAAATAGTAATTATTATAATTAAAATCATTTTAAAAGTTGATAACCATATCCTTTCTAGAGTCTTTTCAGTTTACTTATCAGGGCACGAGTGATTGAATTTGCATATAAATGATTAATGACGGATATATCAAGAAATGGAATAAATTATGTTCTTTATTTAAACAATATCCTTCATTGTTTGTTTTTACAATCAATTTAAATATATTTCTTCAGTTTGACGCAATGCTATAAATTGCTCGTAATAGTATAGGTCAATATCCAACGAACCGAGTATGTGATAAGTACTGAAGTTATCTGACTAATGTAAAATAATTTTAACCAGATGTTGAGGTGATTATAACTTTTATAAGCAAAATACGGAAAAGAATTTTTTAAAACGACGAAATCTCGTTTTATCTAATTAAGCAAAGCTAATGAGAGATGTCGTAATAGTTATTTACGTTACGAATGGGACAAAGCCGTTATTATAACACGACGAGGTTGTAGACCAAGTCGTGTATTCAAACGAGTGCCATAATAATGCATTATCCCACGTGTGACGTACAGAATTATATCTACGTCTGCCCAAAATTTGTCAAAAATCGAATTTTTGCTTAAAATAATATTAACATTTCGCATTAATTAATTTGCAAATATCAAGTTACTTTTAAAATACATTTGTTTTAAAATCAAAGAAACGAGATAGATTCGATTTGTTCAATACTATGGCAGCCAGCCAGTTTTCTTATACACAAAGCTTCAGTTTCTTTGTGTAAATGAAATGAGTTAGGTGATGAATCCATTATCACACTAGTGAGTTAATTACCTTCATTACCTAACCTAACCCAAATGAATGACATAATAAGCTTAACCAAGCAGTCGTAGATAAAAATATTTTGATTAAGTGTAAAAGGCTCCATTTAATTTTCAAAAATAATTTTGTGACCCTCCCACACGTGTCTGCATGAAGAACGACCACTTTGCAGAACTGTACTCAGGTTGTTCACTGACTATAAAACGAGGCTTATTTACAATTTACAATGAACATGTAGGTAAACAGGTAAGCAAACAAACATGTGCAGGATATTGGGCTATTAATCCCACGCTTCCATTTGCGTGTTACAATTTATGAGGAGGTGTGCTGTAAATAAGGTTTGACATAATATTAGCAACGTGATGTACTAAAAACAAACACCTACACATTCTGTGACAGTTTCCAAAAATACTGTACGCATTCCTTTGAAGCTAAATATCTCGGAGAAAAACATATTTTCGTCTCGTCAAAAGTTGGCAGAATTTATCACTACCAACGTTTAGGTTCCTGAAATCATTTGTATTGTTCAGGCCTCCTAAAAATTTAGACAAATGTTTTGAAAATATTTGTCATTCTATTATATATATAAACTAAGTTTTTTAATACCAATTACCAGAATTTTTAGTAACGCTTAAAAATAGAATGAACCATAAGCTATCATCATCAGTAATAATTAGACACTGTTTAAAACGCCAAATTGCGCAGCAAATTAAGACCAACGATGAGTATTGCCAACTAGCCGGTTTTTTATCAAGTCTACGAATATTAAGGTCATGCAAAACCAGTGTCAATTTTTAAAATAATGTATGTGAAAAAATAATTATTAAAATATAAATTAAAATGTAGATTTTTGTTTGTATTATGAGATATTACTAGTGTTACACCAGCGCACAATGCACCGTCAGACGGAGCGTTGACAGAACCGGCGAAATGCTAAGTCACGTGATGCATTAGTTCCAATAATGAGACGCGGGGTTAATGTAGATGTCGCCTCAAGTGAAGCGCGTCTAGCAGACTTTCATATACATTATAAATTAAAATAATTATTATTAAAAAATCGACGTACAATAAAAATATAAAAATGTTTCATGTTCCATCTGAAAATAGAGACCTTTCATTGAAAAAAAAATGGCCCAAATTGGTGACGCGGTAGCCGCTGGAGCAACCGGAGAAGAAAACCCTTTGAGCTTTTATATACATATGTATGGATTAGAAAATCTAAGATGTGTTACTTGATCGATCTATCTACGCCCATGCAATGGAATGCACTTTGCATTTTACGACAACATCAGTATCGAGTTTAAGTTTTTGAAAAGCAACGTGATCGAGGATAATTGTTTGGCAATGACTAATTTTCTGGCAAGCGAATGAATTTCTAACGGATATTATTATACCAGTTGAAAATTTTTTAAAATTATTGTTGATTTATCTATTACAACTTCAGATGATTACTTATCAGATACAGACAAAAAAGTGGGCGAAGTACTTCGCCTAGATTTTCCCATACTTCTGTAATATTTAATTTTCATACAGCGGTCTTCAAAAATATACAATACGACTTTAATAGTGCATTATATTATTTTTGGTAAAGCTGCATAGCCAGAAAATGGAAAATTTGTTTACAACCAATTTTACGTAACATTTCAATGATATACAGGGTGTTCATTTGAAAAGTTTCCACCCCGTATTAAAAAAAGAAGAGGTGTCAAAGGGGACACATTTTTCAGGTATTGATGATGCATAGCAATTCACCCCCTCACCCACAGCCTACTCAACTTTAAAATATTAAATAGCACCCTATGCCTTAGGTAATATCAAATTACTAGAAAAATGTTGCCTTTTGTTGGAATAAATTAATATCGTGATTTGTTCGCGTTATTAATTAAAAAGTATTTTATTGTATAAATATTTGCCCCCCGTTCCTTTACACAATAAAAATACTTTTTAATTAATAACTCAATAACGAATTAAACGAATTTAATTTTCTTTTGCGCCAATAAACTACATTTTTTGAGCTTTAATTTTATGCCACCTAAATGGTAGGATGTTATTTAAGATTTTATAGTGAGTAGAGCGTGGGTGATTTGCTATCAATCGTCGGTACCTGAAAAATGTGTACCCTCCTCGACACCTAAAAAGCTCCCACAAAGGGCATCTCAATATTTCTTCTAATTCACTTAATATTACAGGTGAAAACTTTTCAAATGAACAGCCTGCATGTATGCACCAGCGCAGGGCCGACTCTAGGATGGGTCAGTTACCCCGGGCGGCACATTCAAGGAGCGGCATTAATTTAACATTGATGCTATTTTTTAATGAAAAAATTTAGGTTCTCAAACATTCAGCTAAACAAATACGTAAATATTTCTTTTTAATTTTATAGCTAATCAAATGCAATCGTAGCAAAACATTATCAAATTACAAAACTTATCTTATTGAAAAGAAACTTAAAACGCTTCACACAGTTCAGCGAAGCGAGCCTAGCAAGATACGGTTACAAAACAAAAATTGCGCTAAGAAAGGGTTGTCCTAAATTAGGTATGGTAATTGTCACAATATTCAATTTACTTTAAGTTGTTAAGTCAGCATAACGAGAACTTTTCATTTTTGTTTAAAATTCAAAACTTAAAAACTGAATCTAAAGAGCACATTTTAAACTTGTGTAAACGCTTAAAAGTTGTTTCGACAGATTGTGAGTGAGGCTTCTGATTTGAACGAGGTGTTTTGTTCAGTGCAAATTATTTTCCCCAAGGAAATTACACATCTTCAAATATTGAAGTATTTGTATAAATATAATTTAAGTAAAAATTTTCTAAATTTAGTTATAGCTTTAGGAATTTTGTTAACTATGTCAGTCCAATGCGAGAAGTTTTTCGAAACTAAAACTAATTAAAAATTATATCCGGGCAACGATGACCCCCCAAGATTGATTGGTAGCTTTTATAGCAATAGAACACGAAATTTGTAATGGCTTAGATTACTCTCAAATCATAGATATGCTTGGCACAGAGCAATGTAGATAAGTTCTATTTTTTAAGACGTTATAGTTTTTTTATTAGAAATATAATAGGAATAGTAAAACACTGAGTAAAAACTGGACAACTAACTATTTCCATTTATTTCAGGCCTGCGAGCATATTATAGTATATCTTATTAAGTTATTTGTATACAATCAACAAAAAAAAATAAGAATATTTTAGTTTAAAATTCATTTAAACTACGCCTAATACTTTTTAATTAGCAGAGAATCTACAGTGAATTCCAGTTTAGGTGGAACATGTAAGTTTAACATGTAAATTGTGAAAAAGTTGTTTATTATGTCCATGGGAAAATTGTATTAATTTTTCACTCTACATGGAAAGTTAACATTGTTTTATATCACCCGCTGCAATTTATTTAAAAATTTATTAAAAATAAAGCTTCAAATAAATTATTTAATAATAGTGAAACTACCTTCGCATTGATATATCCGGTTGCAAAACCGGTACTAAGCTGTCATCGTATAAAGCACACGTACGTTGTTACAAATACCAACACCCACATAAATCCAATTACGCTAAACACTTACTAGGACACAATCATTTAATCACATCTAATAACACATAAAATGTTTAATTTTTGTGATGATAAACGTAAATTATATATGCTGCAAGCTTTTGAAATTCACAAAAATTTAAAAACTATACCGTGAATAAAAGAGCAAATTGATCTCTTAAATTCACCTATATTGGACATTTTGGAATAAGAAATCAAGTCATATGCAGACGATTGCCGAAATCAAGTCGCTAAGTTCTATTGTTGCTATAACAACACTAACTGTTTTTTTTAATATAACCTTTGATAATGGCATGTAAACATGTTGAAATACTCAATAATTTATTTAGAGCTTTATTCATAATAAATTTTCAAATAAATTGCCATCAGATGACGTAAAAGAATGTTCTATTTCCATGTAAGGTGTGTAAAAAGAAGTGCCCTGGCGGGCAGCGATATGTGGCTTTGCCCCACCAGCATTTGCTACTCGAGCCGGCCCTGTACCAGTGTCCATCACAGGCCAGCGTAATTTGATAAATTAATACTTAAAATCTCTCTACGCAAAGCTGTTATTAATAGATAATAGCCTTGTTAAGTAGTTCGAGAAAAAAGGGGAGTGGTAGGAAAAAATCTGTTCGAACATCAGACAATATTGCTTAACTGCCCGAAAAAAATTCGTGATAAGCCTTTCGCAAGCATTGGACTTGAAACAGACGAAATTCACAGCATTATTCGTAAAGACCCATACAAAATCCAATTAATGTAGTCTCTTAACGGAAGTGCCAAGAATTTAAGGAAAGAAGACTCGATTGCCGCAAACGATTCTACGAGTTTCTGCGGGTGCATCCAGCAATAGTCTAAAACAATTTTTTATTAACTGTTACAGAAGATATAAACAGCTATGCGATTTTGGGTAATTAAAATCCAAAAATTCCACGTATAGCAAGAAGAGGTAACCAGTGCAACTTATCTGGAGGTTCATAATATTACTGTAATTCCCGTCGTTACGGCTACAGGCAGTGGTAACATTTGTTTAAAGGTGGTATAAGTACCCCCACTGCATCAACATGTTGGTCCACGCGTAATTTCCAACAAATTTCCACTACAATTTAAATATGATTGGGTACAGTCTTCATGTTCCTCCGACCTTAATCCTTGCCACTATTATTTTTCCGAATTTTTACAAGGGCTACGTATATCATAATAATTCACATACTGTAAAAGAGTTCTGAGTGCAAATCGAAGCAATGCGACTAACAGTAACTGAAATTAGAGGTTTCCACATAAGAAAATGGCGCCAGAGTAGTCGAGTGGTTAGGGCACTTGGCTGCTACGCGGAAGGTCTTGGGTTCAAATCTGAGACTGGATGCACGGCAAGCGGCCTACCCAGTCGCTTTTGAAAAATTGAGAACCAAACCCCTCGAGGGGTGAGGGAAGTAAGGCAGCCGTCTAAGGCATGGTACTTACCACACCACCCCGTACTTCATATAAGAGTGCGAGACGGCTGGGTATGGAAAGCGATGGTCCGGTCGCCCTGACCCACCGCATTGCATACCAAACTCCTCATTGGAGTGTAGTGCCGCCGACTTTACTTTTTACATAAAAAATATTTAAAACTAACCAAATAATTGTTAGACAAATATAAGCTATACAATTGTACAGTGAAGACCCTGTATATTTAAAAATGTTTCAGTAACTATAAGATCGAAATACGCGCAAACGTGTTCAGTCAGGTAGTTAAGAAGGTTATGCCTCATCGTCATCGGTAACTCTTTGACGTCTGTATCGGTAGTTAGCAGTCTCTGAAATAAAAGCAAAAATGGTCGTGACTTTTCGTGATACTTGCTTAGATTAATAATGCCAGAAAAATACGATGAATAATATGGGCGTTACAATTTTCGCAGAAAAAGACATAACAATAGAGAGCAAGTAGCAGAACTAGTCGACCAAAACTCAAAAATTAGCTAATCCTCTCTAAACATTGCTGGCTGCGTCTAATAATTTAGTATTCTATCTATCTATTCTATCTATCTATCTACAGAGTGGCTAGGAAAACCCCGGCCACTTTTCTTGCGGTGGTCAAGAGATGGCGCTTTAGTAAAGAAAAATTAAATTAAAATACTGACAACAACGCAGAATCCAAGACGTTTTAGTTATTAAATACGCCCCATATTAAATCAAAACAACTAAAACGTCTTGGATTCTGCGTTGTTGCCAGTGTTTTAATTTAATTTTTCTTTACTAAAGCGCCATCTCTTGACCGTCGCAAGAAAGGTGGCTGGGGTTTTCCTAGCCACTCTGTATATAGGTATAAAAAAGTGAATGTTTGTGTGTATGTTCCCTATAGACTCCGAAACTACTCTGCCGATTGAGCTCAAACTTTGACAAAAAGTGTGTTTTTGAGGAAAGGAAGGTTTCAGAAAGTTATTTTTTTTTATAAAAAATGAACCCGCTAGGTGGCGCTGGCGATATTTACGAAAATGTGTGTTTATTGTCTGATCTCGCTCAAATTCGGGATATATGTTAGTTACGTGGAAAGAAATATTTTTATAAAAAATGGACCCGCCGATAGGTGGCGCTGGAGTCGAGATATTTAGGCGTAGCAACGCACGCCGGGTATTAGCTAGTTCTAAATGTTTAAAACGTGTAACCATTTCTTTCGACTTAAATAAAAGCTATAACTATGTAGATGCGTGGAACAAAATCCTAATTTAAAAAAAACCACAGCAAACACATATGAACTTACGCTTGCCACTTGCAGCGCATCTGTTTCTTCCCAGTGTCGGTTTTCGAAACTACATTCGCCAGTAAATAATATACAACTAAACGCGAGAGATGGATTGCTTATTATTTTGCAACGGGTGCCACATCTTCTAGTAGAATCTTATTCTGCTATTACCGAAAAGCAGTTCAGTTTGACAGCTTACGTGGTATCCAGCCTTCCGTTATACACTGAAACAGTATTAATGTTGAAACTAGATCATCGAGGGAACTACGAATTCCACTACATAATAACGAGTTTTTTGAGAAAAGGACTGCCGTGCTATAAAAGCATATAATGCTCTTCCAGACAATATAAACGAAATAACAAATCTGTTCGGTTTTAGGAAGAAGCTAAAGGCGTCTTTATTAGAGAAATGTTTTTAAATGTTTTAAAGATTATGTAATTTTCTGAAATGTGTTGTTTTTTATGTAATGCATGTAAATCATGAAGTGGCCATGTTAATATTCTGCAGATCTATGACAATAAAATAATAATAATAATAACTAATATTATTATAAATTATCAAATCATTCATAGAGGGCGTCAAAGTGAAATTAAAGTCCTGGGAAAAAAATAACACCATAGATGGTTCCCATAGCTCCATCATTTTACAAGATTTAATGATTTTGCGGTTTTAATCTACTTACAATTATTAGAAATTAACGAGTTGCGACGTTGAAAGGTCATTTTCAATCTTTAAAGTATTTTGTCAGACAAGAGAACTAATTTTTGACCTGAGAATTTAGAAAAAGTTGTTGCTGTGTACTGCAATTCTTCAGTTTTTTATTCAACGGTGATTTTCCGTCCCTTATGAATGTTCATAGTAGAAACTTTTCTTTCGCAGAACTTTGTCGTTGTATTAATGAATGTGCACGTTCTATTTTCATTAATTCGTAGTTGCTATTTGACATTACAATTAAAAAAACTATTTTTGCAGTTTCATTAAATTGTTTCGTGAAGCACTTTCAAAACTCATGTCATTTTCATATTCTACGCTTATGAACCCTGTTTTATTTTATTTTACTATTACAAAAGCATCAACTCCAGCTGACCAAATAAATAATAACTATCTACACTAGCTAGCATAAGGTCAAACATATGGATGTGTAATCATTCTAAGCTCGTAGATAATTCATTTAAAATGTTATATATGCGCCAACTATATATCCAAAGGGATTATGCCAGAAATTACTATTATTTGATGGGCATTAAGTACGCTTGGCGCGTCCCCTGCTTGCGTTGATGCATGAATTACTTTGGGCAAATTATAAGTATTAATTTCTAAAGTATAAGAAAATCCAGTAAAAATGCTTCGCTGATTTTACTAACTATCGCAAAACTGAAAGCATGGGTAAATAAAATATGGTTAATCTTCCCGCTTTCATACAAAAAAAATTATTATACTTTTAATAAAATAAAATTGATGATAAGCCTTCTTGGAACAATTTAAGAAATTGCCTAACGATAGAAGAGCAAATTCGCATGTTCATGTTATCTCTCAAATGCAAGCATCTAACACTTATATAAAAAGGAAAAATTCTCAAAACTTTACAGCGTAACACCTTTTAACTTAGATAAAAGGTGATAGGAAGAGCAAAATTAAATATTAGCACATTAATTTTAACACAGGCTATCTGCGTTATAAACTTATGATAACACAAAGTAATATCAAGGTTAATCGCTAATCCTGCAAATATCAGTCAAAGTCAAGACCGAGGTGGCGCTAGGAAATTGTTATACTAATTATGTATAACCACCGTGCCCACATAAACTTTTGCATGCATTCTTATTTTGATAAACTTCGAAGACGCTCTAAAAACCTATTTACTTCAACTGCTCAGTAAAGAACCTCTTATTAGTCTAGAAAAAACAACACAGAGGGCTTGGAATAAATAGGTGGTGTCGTGACAATTCTCACGTAGACTAGTTAAACCAACATACGTTGGCTGCCTGTACTTGTAGTAAACTAACTGTAAGAGGTGTCGAAATTCAGTTCGCTTTAACTGTCATTTAGATTTGAGCCGATAAAAAAATGTAAATGTATGAAGAAATCTGAAAGTCACTTTCATTTAAGTTAATAAAGGTTTATGACTTGTTTGCGATTAAAAACAACCAAAATCCATTGGTATTCTGGTCTTTGACGCGCTTTTGTGGTTCGATATTCTCGCAACTAATGAATAGCTGACGTAAAACTCGACGTACATCCTGTACACAGAAAAGGGGCCTTAAATTTAAATAGATAGTTCCTTTTGTTTTAATTTTAAAACGAAACGATTCTAAGAATTACAACCAACACGATTTTTGCATAAAAATCCGAATTATTAATAAATAATGCCTAGGTACTCGGGGGCGTCGTTAGGATAAGACAACTTGGGGAGGGGGGCATAAACCCTGTACAGAATAAGCGCATATTTTAATAAACCAAAACAAAAACAAAAAACGGTTTTGCTTTTAGTTTATAATTATTTAAGTTGCTATAATATGTATTAAACGGTTTTGTTATTAATATAAAATAATACTGGGGGGGGGGGGAGCAAATTATAAATGGGGGTGCTCGCGGCTCAAGAATTCCCTAACGACGCCCCTGTAAGAACTATTAAGGAAAAAGATGAACAGGTGCATTATATTATTATTGTTAATATACTTTTTTTTATATTATATTGTTTTATTATATATTTTGATTATATAATAATAATATAGGGTGACCACTGACGAAATAATCGATTATTCGACTAATGGATTCATAATATAACAATAGATTAATCAAATAAACAAATAATTAAATATACGGTTTATCAAATAATCGAATATTCCAATAATTGATTAATTACATCAATTATACATACGTATGATAGTAGTATTATCGTTATTTATAATAATAAACGAACCTATTATTCGGTTTTTTATAAATCCCAGCTTTACTTCGTTGAAGTTCATATTTATTCACATACTTCCACTTACTTCCACATAGTTCCACATACTTTCACTTACTCCCACGTACTTTCACGTACTTCCACGTACTTTCACTTACTTCCACAAACTTCCACGTACTTCCACTTCCACTTACTTTCACATATTTCCACTTAATCCAACGTACTTCCACGTACTTCCACTTCCTTTCACATATTTCCACTTACTTCCACTTAATCCAACGTACTTTCATGTACTTCCACACACTCCCACTTACTTCCACGTACTTCCACCTAACTTCCACTTACTTCCACGTACTTTCACTTACTTCCACAAACATCCACTTCCACTTACTTTCACATATTTCCACTTACTTCCACTTAATCCAACGTACTTTCACATACTTCCACACACTCCCACTTACTTCCACGTACTTCCACCTAACTTCCACGTACTACCACTCAACTTCCACGTACTTTCACTTACTTCCACAAACATCCACTTAATTCCACTTACTTTCACATATTTCCACCTACTCCAACGTACTTCCACCTAACTTCCACTTACTTCCACGTACTTTTACATACTTCCACACACTTCCACTTACTTCCACGTACTGCCACCTAACTTCCACGTACTACCACCCAACTTCCACTTACTTCCACGTACTTTCACTTACTTCCACAAACTTCCACGTACTTCCACTTCCACTTACTTTCACACATTTCCACTTACTTCCACTTAATCCAACGTACTTTCACATACTTCCACACACTTCCACTTACTTCCACCTAACTTCCACGTACTACCACTCAACTTCCACATACTTCCACGTACTTCACCACCGTACTTCCAGTATCTTGTACACCTACTTCCACTCGCGGTTTGCCCTTCGTCAGAATATGAATAATCTAACAATAAATTAATCGAACAATAATAATTTTTAGACAATAATCCGTTCACCGATGAACCGAATAATAATCGATTATTATAGTATTTTGCACAGCCCTCGTAAATACTGCTCTTATAATCGTTATAGTACAGAGCAGTAATATTGATTATATTATTTTAATTTCAGAAATTATTACACTGTGCGAATCCCGGTAGCATGGCCGTTTTGCTACCCACACTTTGTAAATCTGACTAATAACAAATCAATAGTAGTAACAACAAACTGCATTTTTAGAAAAATTTGTTATATATCGTTAAAAATTTTTCTGAAGATAAGTTTCTCTTTTACTAATAAATTACCTGCCATGAGCTTCGAATGAGTTAAAAACTTGTAATTAGATTATTTAAACATATTGGATCAGTATAAGGACGCACAAATAACCTTCCCAATTATCTATGTTATTGTTGCTGTTTTCGCTTTGTATGTAAACATAATCTTTTTATCACTCTAATTAGTAACACCTGTAAAAATATCACTTCAATACATCACTATCAAGCTTATAAATAGAAGCCGATATTTAGGTCCTTGCGGTGTTTATTGTTGCCAATCATGTTTTTGTTATTATTTTGCTTCTCCTCTATCTTTAATCACATGTTACGGTTATTAATGGCAAAGTGAAAAAATAACCTTTAGCTTCCATTCCTCGCGTGTTTGATAAACCAAATTGTAGCAGATAAAGGTTTTCTAAGAAAACGGTAGATAGCTGTATGTGCCCCTTTTTTTATAAGTGGCGCAGCTTAGGACTTATCTAATTGCTGCGTAACAATCCTATTCTAGATAGAGAGGATCTACAGTTTTACGCGGTTTAGAATTACCTGCTGTTATTGGTAGCGCTTTCCAATCTAGGAATCGAACCGGGTTCGCACCGCTCAAAGCTAATAAAAAGAAAGATGGAAGGTGAAAAATAAGATAAATTTACAAAAAGTGTTAAATGTTGTACCATTATTTCTATGGTAGTCACATTGATTTACAAAATCAGTTCAAACAATGCGGAAGTGTTTATAATTTCAAATTTTTCATTCGAGATGCAATCATTCAAGTGTTGACGTAAGCAACTAGACTTGACAGTAAAAAAAAATTGTTAGATATTTTTTATGTCAAAGTCAAATTTACAACCATCTGTAAAAACGACTAAAAAAACATTTAATAACAATAATAAAGATAAATTTAAAAAAATGTACGATTACGCAAAAGAAACTTACGATTACAGTTATTATTAGCACATTATTTGTCCATTGACGTTTATCAACGTAGATTAATGCTTGTATTTATATAAATTACAAATGTACATAAATTGCGTAGCGATTGCTTACGGTTCGTAGTTGCATTTATGTTGTTATTCTTGTCTTATGCAGGGTGATTCACAATTATGGTGCAAAATTTATATTACGCATTCTAGTAAGTAAACAAATTCCCATATAAACACGAGTTCAAAAATGCTACCTTCGCGAGCTACAGCAATATTTATCTGAACAATTTTTATTGTTTTAATGTGTGGAACTTAACCTGAAAATTTATGAAAAATATATTACGAAAACGCTTACATCGATCTCCATGGCAACTCGATTTTACAAAAACATTTAATTATCTCGCAAACTGTTCGATTTAGCAACATTCGGCAAGAGTAATTTTTGTGGCTTTCTGTATGGAGAATAATATTTTATATACAAAGCTTTGAAAATTGTAAAAATCAAAAATTTTAGAAGAAAGTGACCCCATATATGACGCGCCTCTGGTGCACTTATTGGAACAAAAATTAGTAAAAATACTACGCCAAATAAATAATGCTCACATGTAAAATTTCGAAATTTTAGTAAAACTACTGCAAAAGTTATTGTAAAAAAATTATTAGACTATTCAGCAGTCTGTAGCTCCCAACGAAGCGTTTTTGGGCCCATTTTTATAGCAACTTTTTAACTTAAATATTTTGGTGCCTAGAATGCGTTATACAGGGCGTTAATGAATTGTAGGGACAAACTTCTAGGGCTTGCAAAACACAACAAAGCAAACAACTTTTGTTAATGAATGTGTGGTCAAAAATGTTTCCTTTAGAAAATAGAGCCTCTTAAAGATTCTTTAAGAAGTACCTGAAAATAGGCAACCCAAATTGCATTTTCAATTATTTTGCACAGGTCACACGGAATTTTGAAAAAAAAAACTATCTTGACATACATGCATTCAAATAACGTCAATTTTGACACAATTTTATATTTTTGTAATATTTTTTAACTTTTCTTGCATTCGTTGCATAGTTACTTTCTGCGCCTTTTATAATTCGTTTTTTTCGTTCTGCGATTTTTTTGATAATTATTTTCTTCGTTATTTTCGTTCTGTGTTTCGTATTTTTGTGTTATGGCGAATTATACTTTTTACAAATAGTTGCTTAGTTTTGAAACATTTTGTTAATTAATTTATTTTAAATTTAATTTGAATTGGAAAAGTGGGAAAGAGGGCTTTATTTATCCTGTATTAATTTTCGTCATTATGGAAACAAATAGTAGGTAGTAAATTGAGTTGCCTACATTTAGCCGCTTCTTAAAGAATCTTTGAGAAGCTCTATCCCTGAAAGGAAACACTTTCGACCACATATTTATTAACAAAAGTTGTTGTTTTGCAAGCCCTAGAAGTTTGTCCCTACAATTCATTAACACCCTGTATAAATTTTGCAATATAATTCTAAATCACTCTGTATAATTTATTACTACATCAAAAATAATTGTTTCCCTATGTTCTGTGAGCTCTTCTTGACTACTTCAAATATTTCTGAGCACCAAACTTGAAATTCCCCGCCCACTGCATAATTTGATTCCGTGTTTTGATAACATCATCCAATTTAGGATGCAACCCAAGAGTTCGTAATTTAAAAAAGCTGTTTAGATTTGCATACCGATGAGCTCGCAAACGAAATCTTTGTTGAAAAATCACCTTGATTCTCGTTTAAATCACGAGCATCCAACACAAATAAACACGTTTGTCAGAAAGCATCCAGCACAGCCAAGTTGTTTACAAAATGAAATACACTCGGAAAATAAGGGTAAACAGAAATTTAATCTTCTTCAGTCTGCTAGCAACGTCCTCAATGGAGTTGCTGTGAAACCAAAATGGGTATTTACCGTTTACGCAAGCACATTTAACGTTCACAACTAAATTAGAAAACGAATTACGTGGCTTTAAAAGCGAACAATAAATAGGAAGAGTTCTAAATATTTAAATTAGTTACAAAAGCGTGATTGTTTTGCACTGAATTACTTTCAGACTGATTCAATTAAACTTCAGAAAATCGCAAGTTATTGAAGTCAATTCGCTGCACAAGGTCGATAATGAGGCGGGTAATCTGACTTAAAACCAGAAGTTTTTTTTGCTGCTTCCAAAACTTATTCAAGGAAGAATCATTTACATTTATTTTCTGATTTGAAGCTCCAAATACGCTAAATTCGTACTTGCTAGAGGTAGGTTTTACGATAAAATACTTTCAGCTCTAAGCACGTCTGAAAGAAATTAGGCAATTTTATTTTATTTTAGTTAAACATTTTTAGACAATTTGTTACAATTTACAAATATTTTGCAATTTACGTATATCATCGTTGTTAGTATTTGTCACAAGTCTTGCTTAATTGAGAAATGGTCGCGAATTATTAGGACCACATGAGCTGTGAACGAAAAAATTTTCGTCTAAGGTAATGATTTACGCATTTCATTTCGAAATGACCCACTCTCGGTCGTCTCGAACACTTGATACTAAAAAATGGTGTATTTTTGAGACAAAACAATAAGCGGTCGGAAAATTTCTCGTCGCAACAGTATGTTGTTGTGCTACGAATCTCGCATCGGAATGACTCACTTTCGGTCGTCACAATTCGAGTCTAGAAAATTAAAAATAACATACCTACTCGTTTTAATTTTCTGGGCGAAACGATACGAGATCAGTAAATTTCTCGTCTCGGCGGTAGTAATATAACTGATCTAACCTATGGCGGCAGTGTTGCTATTAGTCTCGTCTCAAAATGACTTACTCTCGGTCGTATTAAACACTTTGAGACCAAAAAAATGGTGTATTTTCGAGACGAAACAATACGCGATCGGAAAATTTCTCGTCTCAACAGTAGTGTTGCTACGAGTCACGTCTCGAAATGACTCACCCTCGGTCGTCTCACAACTCGAGACTAGAAAATTAATAATAACATACTCGTTTTAGATTTTCTGGGCGAAACGATACGAGATCGGTAAATTTCTAGTCTCGGCGGTAGTGTTGCTATGAGTCTCGTCTTAAAATGACTTACTCTCGGTCGTCTTAAGCACTTTGAGACCAAAAAAATGGTGTATTTTCGAGACGAAACAATACGCGATCGGAAAATTTCTCGTCGCAACAGTAGTGTTGCTACGAGTCACGTCTCGAAATGACTCACCCTCGGTCGTCTCACAACTCGAGACTAGAAAATTAATAATAACATAATCGTTTTAGATTTTCTGGGCGAAAGGATACGAGATCGGTAAATTTCTAGTCTCGGCGGTAGTGTTGCTATGAGTCTCGTCTTAAAATGACTTACTCTCGGTCGTCTTAAGCACTTTGAGACCAAAAAAATGGTGTATTTTCGAGACGAAACAATACGCGATCGGAAAATTTCTCGTCTCAACAGTGGTGTTGCTACGAGTCACGTCTCGAAATGACTCACCCTCGGTCGTCTTACAACTGGAGACTAGAAAATTAATAATAACATACTCGTTTTAAATTTTCTGGGCGAAACGATACGAGATCAGTAAATTTCTAGTCTCGGCGGTAGTGTTGCTATGAGTCTCGTCTTAAAATGACTTACTCTCGGTCGTCTTAAGCACTTTGAGACCAAAAAAATGGTGTATTTTCGAGACGAAACAATACGCGATCGGAAAATTTCTCGTCGCAACAGTAGTGTCGCTACGAGTCACGTCTCGAAATGACTCACCCTCGGTCGTCTCACAACTCGAGACTAGAAAATTAATAATAACATAATCGTTTTAGATTTTCTGGGCGAAAGGATACGAGATCGGTAAATTTCTAGGCTCGGCGGTAGTGTTGCTATGAGTCTCGTCTTAAAATGACTTACTCTCGGTCGTCTTAAGCACTTTGAGACCAAAAAAATGGTGTATTTTCGAGACGAAACAATACGCGATCGGAAAATTTCTCGTCTCAACAGTGGTGTTGCTACGAGTCACGTCTCGAAATGACTCACCCTCGGTCGTCTTACAACTCGAGACTAGAAAATTAATAATAACATACTCGTTTTAAATTTTCTGGGCGAAACGATACGAGATCGGTAAATTTCTAGTCTCGGCGGTAGTGTTGCTATGAGTCTCGTCTTAAAATGACTTACTCTCGGTCGTCTTAAGCACTTTGAGACCAAAAAAATGGTGTATTTTCGAGACGAAACAATACGCGATCGGAAAATTTCTCGTCGCAACAGTAGTGTCGCTACGAGTCACGTCTCGAAATGACTCACCCTCGGTCGCCTCACAACTCGAGACTAGAAAATTAATAATAACATAATCGTTTTAGATTTTCTGGGCGAAAGGATACGAGATCGGTAAATTTCTAGTCTCGGCGGTAGTGTTGCTATGAGTCTCGTCTTAAAATGACTTACTCTCGGTCGTCTTAAGCACTTTGAGACCAAAAAAATGGTGTATTTTCGAGACGAAACAATACGCGATCGGAAAATTTCTCGTCGCAACAGTAGTGTTGCTACGAGTCACGTCTCGAAATGACTCACCCTCGGTCGTCTCACAACTCGAGACTAGAAAATTAATAATAACATAATCGTTTTAGATTTTCTGGGCGAAAGGATACGAGATCGGTAAATTTCTAGTCTCGGCGGTAGTGTTGCTATGAGTCTCGTCTTAAAATGACTTACTCTCGGTCGTCTTAAGCACTTTGAGACCAAAAAAATGGTGTATTTTCGAGACGAAACAATACGCGATCGGAAAATTTCTCGTCGCAACAGTAGTGTTGCTACGAGTCACGTCTCGAAATGACTCACCCTCGGTCGTCTCACAACTCGAGACTAGAAAATTAATAATAACATAATCGTTTTAGATTTTCTGGGCGAAAGGATACGAGATCGGTAAATTTCTAGTCTCGGCGGTAGTGTTGCTATGAGTCTCGTCTTAAAATGACTTACTCTCGGTCGTCTTAAGCACTTTGAGACCAAAAAAATGGTGTATTTTCGAGACGAAACAATACGCGATCGGAAAATTTCTCGTCGCAACAGTAGTGTTGCTACGAGTCACGTCTCGAAATGACTCACCCTCGGTCGTCTCACAACTCGAGACTAGAAAATTAATAATAACATAATCGTTTTAGATTTTCTGGGCGAAAGGATACGAGATCGGTAAATTTCTAGTCTCGGCGGTAGTGTTGCTATGAGTCTCGTCTTAAAATGACTTACTCTCGGTCGTCTTAAGCACTTTGAGACCAAAAAAATGGTGTATTTTCGAGACGAAACAATACGCGATCGGAAAATTTCTCGTCTCAACAGTGGTGTTGCTACGAGTCACGTCTCGAAATGACTCACCCTCGGTCGTCTTACAACTCGAGACTAGAAAATTAATAATAACATACTCGTTTTAAATTTTCTGGGCGAAACGATACGAGATCGGTAAATTTCTAGTCTCGGCGGTAGTGTTGCTATGAGTCTCGTCTTAAAATGACTTACTCTCGGTCGTCTTAAGCACTTTGAGACCAAAAAAATGGTGTATTTTCGAGACGAAACAATACGCGATCGGAAAATTTCTCGTCGCAACAGTAGTGTCGCTACGAGTCACGTCTCGAAATGACTCACCCTCGGTCGTCTCACAACTCGAGACTAGAAAATTAATAATAACATAATCGTTTTAGATTTTCTGGGCGAAAGGATACGAGATCGGTAAATTTCTAGGCTCGGCGGTAGTGTTGCTATGAGTCTCGTCTTAAAATGACTTACTCTCGGTCGTCTTAAGCACTTTGAGACCAAAAAAATGGTGTATTTTCGAGACGAAACAATACGCGATCGGAAAATTTCTCGTCTCAACAGTAGTGTTGCTACGAGTCACGTCTCGAAATGACTCACCCTCGGTCGTCTCACAACTCGAGACTAGAAAATTAATAATAACATAATCGTTTTAGATTTTCTGGGCGAAACGATACGAGATCGGTAAATTTCTAGTCTCGGCGGTAGTGTTGCTATGAGTCTCGTCTTAAAATGACTTACTCTCGGTCGTCTTAAGCACTTTGAGACCAAAAAAATGGTGTATTTTCGAGACGAAACAATACGCGATCGGAAAATTTCTCGTCTCAACAGTGGTGTTGCTACGAGTCACGTCTCGAAATGACTCACCCTCGGTCGTCTTACAACTCGAGACTAGAAAATTAATAATAACATACTCGTTTTAAATTTTCTGGGCGAAACGATACGAGATCGGTAAATTTCTAGTCTCGGCGGTAGTGTTGCTATGAGTCTCGCCTCAACATGACTCACTATCGGTCGTCACACAACTCGAGACTAGAAAATTAAAAATAACGCACTTGTTTTGAATTTTCTGGGCGAAACGATATGAGATCGGGACATTTCTCGTCTCGGCGGGAGTGTTTCTATGAATCTCGTCTCAAAATGACTTACTCTCGGTCGTCTCAAACACATTGAAACCAAAAAATGGTGTATTTTCGAGACGAAACAATTCGCGGTTGGAAAATTTTTGCTATGGGTTTCGTCTCGAAATGGCTCACCCTCGGTCGTCTCACAATTCGAGACTAGAAAATTAAAAATACCATATTCGTTTTGAATTTTCTGGGCGAAACGATTTGAGATCGAAAAATTTCTCGTCTCGGCGGTAGTGTTGCTACGAGTCTCGTCTTGAAATGACTCCCTCTAGGTCGTCTCAAAAATTCTACAGTAGAAAATTAAAAATAACACACTCTGGATTTCCGAAATGAATCGATACGAGATCGTAAAATTTTTCGTCTCAACGGTAGTGTTGCAGTGAATCTCGTCTGGAAATAACCCGTTCTCGGTCGTCGAAAACTCGGAATTAAAACATAATCGCCTTGTTTTGAATTTTCGAGCTAAGTGATACAAGATTTGAAAATTGCTCGTCTCAGGGCTAGTGTTGTCTCGTCTCAAAAAGACGTACCCTCGGTCGTCTCGAAACTTAGAAATTAAAAATAATACAAATGGTTTGAATTCTAAGGGCGAAACGATACAAGTTCCAAACATTTCTCGCTTCAAAGGCAGTGTTGCTACGAATTTTGTCTTAAAAGGACTCACTCTCGGTCGTCTCGAAAATTAGGGGTTAAAAATAATACACTCGTTTTGAATTTTCAGGACAACACGATATAAGTTCGAAAAATTTCTCGTCTCAAGGGTAGTGTTGCTAGGAATCGCGTCTTGAGAAAACTCAATCTCGGTCGTCTCCAAAACGCGAGATTAAAAAATAATACACTCGATTTGAATCGTCGGCAAAACAATACGAGATCGGAAAATTTCTTGTTGTCTCGTGGATAGCGTTGCTACGAATCTCGTCTCAAAAAGACTCGGTCGTCCCGAACACTTGAGGCTGGGAAAAATATACTTCTCATTTTGAATTTTCGAGACGAAACGGTGGGAAATCAGAACATTTGTCATTTCACCAAAAAGGTTGCTAAGAATCACATCGTGAAACAAATAACTCTACTTATCTCGAAAATTGGAGACTAGAACAATTGGTAAGCTATCGTCTCAAATTTTCGAGACTAAAGAAAACGTGATGAACTCGATATTTTCACAAATACAAATTTTACGATACCATTACCACGCGAAACACCTGCCCAACTCAGCTACCGAACTAGTCTAAACCTTTAGAGTTTTTTGTTCCTTTCCTAAATATACAGGTTGTTTCAACATTGTATACCAAAAACGCAAGAGCATATTATGTAAGCAACAAAATAAGAAAAAAAAATTCTGAAAACAAGGATCCGGAAATAGCCATACCCTGCAACTATACTTAATTAAAGTTTAAATATTCTTACGCAGAAATGGTAGACATGCACTAATGTATGGTCGTGCATTTGTGAACAGCTTCCCGATAATTAAAGTTCCAGTCGCTACACCGCCACGCATGTGGCCATATATGCCAAGGTGCCCAAGCACATTTCAGCCAGTTGGTTCGAGAAAATTCATGTTTACGGAAACTGTTGGATAAGTTGAGAAAGACCAAACAGATGGCCTCTAAGTTCTCCAGACCTAAGCACAAGCAGCTCACTTATTTACTTTTGACGGGCACGCGATAGTTTTGTTTTATGGAGAACCCATCAGTGATATTCAATGTCTTCATCAGAGGGTGTTGAATGGTTATAAAATAATTAAAAATAGACCTAGACATTTTGAGGGTATTTGGTAGCATATGGTTCAATATGTTCAGTGGTACTGTTTAGGAGCAAACGACGGTCACTTCAAACACCCTGTATTTTATGCGTTATCTGATTTGCAAAGAAGTCGCTTAAATTAACTGTCAGAAATTCAAATTTTAAACGAATGAAAAAAAAACAGGTTTTGTTTGTAATTATCTAGTCGAGCTAATCTTATTGTTCACTTCCCTTAGTTATTTCTAAAAAATAAAGAAGTTGGAATGCCATTTTCTTTGTAAACAAAACAAAGAAGGTTTCAGGAAGTCTAAAGCTCACAAATACAATTTGCAACCTTACACCAAAGACCTAAAAAGCTCCCGGAATTGTCTTAAGACATAAAATAAATCTAATGTTTCACATTATAATAACTTACCGAGACCCAAATCGACCCAGTGCTCGACGAGACTCCAATTAACACTTTTCGCTACTCTGTTCTTAAGAGCTAAAAGCTGACACAAGTCACTGGTACATAAATTCCTTTCTACAACGACGCTTTGAAAGCTCCCGTCGTCGTTGTAAAAGTGCAATTCCTCCTGCAAAAAAAGATTATACGGGTTAGATGAGCTTTTTTTATATTTAGCCTTGGGGAAACATCTAATTTCCCCTGAAATTTTACAAGCAAATTTGTTTTCCTTATTATGTGGAAATCTTATCTTTTACCGCTTCGCTTCTAAGAAAAAAGATAAGGGCAAGGTGTTTGCACCAACATCTCCATATTTATGGCACTTCTACAAATATTAAATTTCAACATGATATTCATAATAAGTGTAATATAAATTTGTTGTTGCAGCAAAACATTTCGAAAACAAGCCGAGCCAATAAAACTGTAATAATATTGTTTTTTCCAAACCTAACAAAATTGGATACCGGGAAAATTTTCTCTGCAAAATGTTTTGATAAACACCTACCTCCTTTTCGTTAGTACTATCCTTATCTTCGGGTAGAATAACATGAAACTCGACGATGCGGTCGTCGAGACGCTGATAGTTGGTTGTGCTTTCCGGGCACGCACACTTCGTCCTCGGGAAGCGGCACCAATCTGCAAGAATACGGAAGAATTATCGACCCTGGATCGGAAATATGATAAATATTATATAGAGAATATTTTTAAATTTAGGGGTAATACCTAAGCCCTTTAGGCCGACAATGTATGGAATTTCCAACATTTTAGAAAAAATGTTTTGCACTTCGCCCTTAAGGGCGCGTGTCGGTGAAACACTATAACGCCGATTATTATCCAAATTAAACATGGAAATGTCTATTTAATAACCAAACCGCAAAAAAAAATATTAAAAAAAAATGTTTACATAAACAATCGGGTTTAAATGCAATTCGATAAACACTTCTTCATCATAAAACGCGCCACAATTAGCAAACTTCACTCAAACGACTGAAACAATTACCGTCATGTGTTAAGAACAAATTACTTAGAAGATGTGCATTAAAAAAATGCTTAGATAAGTGATCGTACGATTTCGCTACGGATCGTATTGTCAATACACGTCAGAGACTCATTTAAAATAGATAAGAGATAAGAAGGTCAAATCAAATCAAATCAGTGTAAATTCATTTTGATAACGAAGCATTCAGAGTACACTTTAAAAATAGTCAAGGTTTTTTCGATGCTATGCTTAGACAAATTTGGAGGAGTAACCTTATCATGTTATCATATCAATTAAATGTTTGTTCAAATTATATCAATATATCATGATCTAATTCGCCCAAAAACAGTCAAACATGCAATTAAATTATATCTATAATGGATTGATATTGTTTTTTATACATACACTTAATTATTTTTAAACAAATTTATTTCTTTTAAGTTTTAAAAAAGATTTTGGTAAAAATCGACAATCTGATGCAACATTCGCGTAGACTTTCCCATCTTCATTTTTTTTTCATTATACTTGCACAAGTAATTTACACAACGGTCTAAAACCTAGCTTTTCGCATCGTTATGATATACGATTGATGAGTCCCTCATCAATCATATATCGTTTAGACTCGGAACGCCTGTGCGAATATCAGTGTAGTAGTGAGAAACTGAAAATTTTCACCTCTCATAAAATATTGTCAAATTTTTTTCGCTGAAGAGATAGTTTGAAATTAAGGAACGTCAGAGATCTATAAAATCAATCAACTAAAAAATAAAAGGTAGTTACGCCCCCCTCCAATGTTTGTACCGGAAAATGAAGTTTGGAATACTATTCTATTGCTACCGATAAGCAATTTTGCTTAAGGGCGTTCAGTGAATACTAGAAAATCTAACCAGGCAGCGTTGCGCGGTTCCCCACCAGCGCTCACTTTGTCAAAGACAACTGCAATTCTCGCCATATCTACCCCGCCATTGTCATTCAATTTCCACCATTTTTCCGCATTTTTCGTTCAATTCTCGCCATTGTTTAGAAAAAAACTAACAATCATTTTCTTTTTAAGCCGTAATTTTGTTAAACATTTGTTTTTTCAATAGTTAAATACAAATATTTGATTTTTTCTGTTGTTTATACACGAAGACCTATTACCGTCCAAAATTTTAAGTTTCTAGCTCATCTGGAAGTGTGGGTTAGCATATCTGGACATAAAAACACGCACACATACATGATTATCAAATTTCAAAAATATTATTGCGGGCGTCACAGAGAAATTACAGGATTAGGAATAAACTGAATGGTAACCTATCTCTGTGTCAAAGAACAAGTCAAAAAATATTTAAAATCGTGTGGTAAATGTTTGTGAAATATTTGTGGCGCTAATGTTACAATTTGAAAATACCGTTGCGCCCCCCATTAAAGTCAATCAAGTCAAGTTATGAAGTTATGGTATAGCTACACGCTTTATAGTTCTCGGAGCAACAAAACTTTAAATAAGCGATTTCATGGGAACTTCGGAGTTAAAAGCAACGAAGTAGCCAGATTTGCAGAGCATGTTTTCCTTACTCTAAAACTAAAATGTGCCCAAAAATGTCCTGGCCGAAAGGGGAAAATTTAAGAAATTAGAGTTACATACATGGCCGAAAAGTACGTGTCCAAAACTATCAATACACTTCTTTTTGTTAACTTGTCTGTGGCGGTTATATTTTTTTTTTAATTTTTGAAAAATGCAAAATGCATTCATTGCAGATTATGAGCAACGAAAATTAAAAAAGGGTTTTTCCCGATTTAGATGTCTGAAAGAATCAATTATTTTTAGCTGGATATTTGCTTTCCAAACTATTTGTTTGATAAATCGTTTATTTTATTGCAAAATTTGCTTCTTCCTTTGCTAACAGTTTATGTCTTAGATTTTTAACGCTAACAAGAAACAAAGTAGTGCATAAATTACGGTGGTTGCTTAACATTAGTACGGTTGCTGTACTTCTAGGACTAGCGTAGCGTCCTCACTACATTTTATATGTTTTTCTTTTTGAGAAAAAAATCCTCATTTATGACATAAAATATTTGCTTTACCAAAAAGTGCACATTTCAATTCACTGAATTCATCACAAGTGGTACCCGTGGTTCTACTATCCATCAATAAACAATTAGTTAAATGAACTTGTTTCTGCAAAAATTTACAAAAATTAATATCTACCTTAAAACGGTTAAGGTAGTATCCGTCTCAATATCCTAATTAAATTCTATTTTAATTTATAACAATGTTCAAAATGATCGGAATTTCTCAGTGTTCACTACCAGTTGATTTTATGAGCAGAATAAAACAAAATAAAGTTTTAAACCTTATCATTTAATCTTAAATAATTCACTGAAACACAGGCCGTGATAATGGACGTATTCGGCACACAAGAATGTAATAGGGACGCCACACAAGAATGTAATAGGGACGCTGCATTAGTCATAGAAATACAGCGAGCGTGCCAATGTTTAATAATTTAATTTATACACCACTTTAGATTTTTTGCTTTTTTCGTTTACTGTTAGCCTTACAAATCTGAAACAAAACCTGTTTGCATCCTCGATGTTGAAGCTGTAAATAAAGTTACATTTTTCGATAAAATGAACGGGTATGAAGATAATAGTTTGGCAAGAAAACTGGAAAACGTTAGAGCAGGCTTATGTCCTGCAGTGGACGTAGAAGAGCTGAGGGATGATGATAATAAAAAGTAATAATCGTTTTAATTTCTGAGTGATTGCGATTGGCCTTCGTACAAATAGTTGAATTTGCCTATCCGACACCAAGGTGATGTTTGCCAATGTAAAAATTTGCCGGTATAAGCTGCATGGTAGGTTATTTTTCGACTACGCCTGAAATTGTGTAATAGGACAATATCTGTAAATGTTTTTTAGTGACATAATTTCTTCTATGTATCTACGTAAATACAACATGTATGCTGTAGGAGCAAGCCCATTTCACAATGTTATAATAGTAAGTGACGAGGTTTACAAGATTCCCCTGTAGGGGTTTGTGCAGGCATACATTGTTTTTCGACATTGATTAACCCAACTAATAGCGTGAAAAAACAAAAATAGACAAACGCTCTTAAACGCCTGTCTACTCAAAATCAGCGGCATAACAATTTCAACTTGTTTTTTTCTATAAGACCATTTGCGGCTTATTTCTTCACACAATTTTATTTTAACGCTAACAACGCGCTTCTGGGTACTTTTAAAGTATACACTAATTTTGTTAATTTGTTGTGTTCAATTTACTGTTATTAGCTTTGCCCTTTGGCATGATTTAGGGGTGAAGTTACACGTGCCGGGGGCTTTTGGGTTAATTTTAGTATCTCGTCCCGCTCATCGACGTATCTTGCTCAGCTTTTCCTTAGTAACAAATTTCATATGAAGCTCGATAGTTCCACACATGGGTGGTAAATTTAATTAATAAGAACGTACGTTCTGCCATCGATGTTGTTTAGATAGAAACCTAACTAACAATTAATGTCGAAACAAATTGTAAATCAACTTTTGAGTATACTTCATTTTCACAAATTTGCAAATTATTTCGTTCTTATTTTTTAAAGTATATTATGTATAAAATTTAGGTTTATTTTTACCTACAACTACCTTTAAAAATCAAAATACACTTTGAAAAATTAATGTAAATTTTTAAATGTTATAAAACGCTTTGCTTATCATTACCAAAACAGCGTTAAAACCTATAAATTAATTTTTTTAAAGCTGTCCGTATTAAAAAAAATTAACGAGTTGACTTATCTCGAAACTTGTAATGAGTTGCCATAAAAACCATGGAACGAATTGGAACGTCGCAATTATTGGCACTGATTACAAATACAAATGTTAATTGTTAAAAACGATAACGAGTTGCGATAATTCTGTAAAAAAATTTATTACGATTTAAACGAGATGAACTCTGCCTCAGGTCAGGGCAAAAACAGTATAAAACTTAAGTTATTAAAAGTCTATATATTTAAATATTTCGTCATAGCGAATTTATTATTGAAGAAGTAGAATTTTCCTCAAAAATTGAAAGATAATTAATTAACAAATACACTGTACTGTCCTAATAACTTTTTTTTAATTTGCATAAAAATACTAAAAAAGTGCTTATGATCAGGCCCGGATCAATTTTTAGGGCAAGGCGGGCTGGGCTCGGAAGCAGCACTTTCCTGGGGAACGGGGGCGGATATAGTACTGTTCTAAGAGAGCTTTTCTGGATTTATTCAACCCTTGAGTTCCCCGTAGTCGGCGCCTATGGCCATGTGAAGGACACCATACGCAGCCGGCCGCATTAGAACAAAAGAGGTGCATCGAGAGCATGGACGTTTTGACGAGCAACGCCGATTACACCCGAGACTGCTGGTAGAAAACGGAACAACACCCTTTGAAGCCCTGACTTTTATTCTATGGGTGACTGTTGCATATGCTTTCTCTTTCTTTCAACTGACATTCCCTATGTTCCATAAAACGAC
The DNA here is from genome assembly GCA_958336395.1 of Ctenicera cuprea. NCBI lineage: Eukaryota > Metazoa > Arthropoda > Insecta > Coleoptera > Elateridae > Ctenicera > Ctenicera cuprea. Next base: position 13,967,898 of record OY284487.1, on the reverse strand, counting down.
CGTACACGTCGTATGCAAGCGCAATATATGTCACCGCGACCTGTCTTTCGTGACCGTCGGCGTCGCTTGCTTATGGCTATTTTTTGTAAAAAGTTAAAATGGGCCCAAAATTTTATTTTTTCTGGGGGCTCAATAAATCTTAATCCGACACTGCTTACGGTAAATTTTCTGTTAAAATATGGAAGAAAAATGCAAACGATTATTGATAATTATTATTTTTTATTTCGCCTTGAACTAAACGAACAGAGATAGCCTTAACCTTTTGACAGCTTGATCTATCACTGCTTTGACTTTTAATTGTGCATGCAGACAGTTATTTATTGTTGTAATTGTTTGCCTTTTATTTTCATCAAACCGCTTGTCCAAAACGTTACAGTAATAGATGTATTTTATCAAGAATAAATTTTAATTAATTCTTGGTAGTACCTTTAATCTTGCACCTGGTACCTCTTTGACAAAATGGAACCTTAAGAGATTTTAAATGTGATCAATAAAATGAAACTAATCGTCGAAACAAGTACAATTATTGTAAAAACAACAACACAATTACAAAACGAGGACAGAAGTAGAATTGATACAGAATTAGAGTTCATTCATTCATTCATAAACGTTCCACGAGTCATCGATAGACGTACAACTTCAGTTTATGACGTCAAACACATCTTTTATAACTGGTTCTAACCGTTTATGCAAACAGAGTAGATAGAATCTTTTCCTAGATGAATTCCTCACATAGAAAATTATTAACAACAAAGAAACGGCTTAGTTTTTAACCTTTTTTCGCTGAAGTACTAAGTAGACATGTCTGCAAAATGAAGGTCATTTGCAAAAGTGAGGTGTCGATGTCGGTTGTAATGTTTGACCTTTCACACTGGTCATTCGAACGGTGAGGTTAGGTCAATCGTTTAGGGTATCTAAAGTTCATGCAGATAAGTAAAAAAATCGTAAGATTAAACCTGTTGGACGCCGCCTATTTCACAGCAAAATTTCCAAATTAAAAACTGAGAAACGGCTTTTTTAGTAGTATCTTTAAACGTTCCCTATATTTAGGACATTATTACAGTGATGATGACGCCGTAATTAAATAATTTATTAATAGAATATTTCTGATAATTCCAAAGACATTATGACGTAATATATCACGTTTTCACAGACAAACTACCTTGACTGCCGATCCCATCCAGTATAGCGTTAAATTTACTGCTATATTGGGTGGAATCGGCAATAAATTCCATCGTTAGACTTCATGAACAACCGTTCTTCGCATTGTCACATCAAGACTCTAAATCATTTAGAGTTGTCAATCCCGAAATTCAAGTTGAATGATTCGCCAATTTTATGCCCTTGACCAGCCTTGAATCGCATTCTACGATGTCTAAATAAATTTATTTAATATAACAAAAACTACTTTGTCCCTCGGTCAGAGTTGACAATTCCGGAATTCAGGTTGAATGATTCATCAATTTTATGCCATCAGCCAGCCTTGATCCGCGTTCTACGATGTGCAAAATAAAAGTATTTATTATAAAAATAACTACTTTGTCCCATCCGTAACTAACGAATGAATGGTTGTATTGTATATGACACTCTACTTCGTCTCGTCTGCACATTTTCAGGATCGAACGTAACCTAATGATCCAAAAACTAACGCTTAAGAATCTGCATCAGGTTCGACCATTAGTTTCCGATCCGAAGCGAACCAACACAACAAGTTTCTCCTAGAGCCCGGTTTCTGAATCAAACGCAAGCTTTCGGTTCTAAGACCACCAACATATCGCAGCGAGCTCCTGCTAAAGCCCAACAGCGCACTTCATTGCGGACTTTGGCCTGCAGTGCTGTGGGTCGGGGCCACCGGTCATCGTTTCCGATACCCAAATTAGATTAGCGGTGAGAACCTGCTCCAAAATAGAACTTTCAGGTCTAAGGCCAAATAGTCCAGCAAGCTACTCCTAGAGTTCGGCTTCCGAGTCCAGCGCTCGCCAACCATGCGAGGTTCTTCTAGAGGCTCGGGTTCCAGACCAAATGCAATCGTTCGGTCCGAAGAAAATCAAGCCCGCACAGCAAGTTGCTCTTTGAGCGTTGCTTCCGGTTCGAGCGCAAGCTTACGGTCCGCGTCAGACCGGCCCCTCACGATCCTTCTGGAATCCTGCAGCACCCCGATAGAACCAAGCCCGTCACCACCGGGTTTCGATCTTCTGAGCCCCAAGGTGACGTCTGCTACCCGAATCCAAGGAAGCCGCTGCTTCACAGCTTCTTCTTTAACAATACCCGAGTTTTTTTTTGTGTGTAAGTTAATTAACAGTCTCATAATTGTTCTTGTAATAATAAATCTGATTGTTTAATGTTATGTTAAAATATAATTGTGTTAACAATTAATAATCAAAAGTAAAAATTAAAAACCTCCAACGTGAAGGTGTTAAGGTTGTTAAAGTTCTTTAATTTCACGGGTATCAATCACAACAATTTCGCCATTTATTGAGAAAGAACAGCTACACAACATTATCAAGATTAAGCAAGTACTATGTTTCGGAGGAAAAGTGGGCGTATCGTCAGTGTCAGTTAAACAATTTTATTACCTGTAATTTTTTTAATTTGTGAGTTTAGGTAGAAGATAATTAAAAAGAATTTAGTACACTTTGAATTGGGTTTTGCCTTTTGTTGATGCTTCTACAACGATTGGAATGAACGAAGCACTTCGGCTAGACAAGGTAAGTAATAACACAGCAGATAAAGAAAAAATTAACAATTGAATCTAAAAGTACCGTTGTTGATAACGTCACGTATCAAAGTTTTGAAACGATAAAAAGTTGACAATGCGCGCCCTGCTTACCGAATTTTATTTTTCAACACGAGTCTACATCAAGAAATTTCTTCACCACTTCATATAAAGTACGCTCCACAAAAGGGACATTTGTATTTTTCAATATTATAAACATTTGCCAGGTTAATAAATAATAATAGTACGTAATCATAGTTACAACAGTTACCAAACAACCCAAATCGAGTCAGTTTCAATTTATTGAAAATTAGTAAAATTGGCATCAGAACTTGTCCCATTTTTTGATGACAACTGTACATGTTAACCCCAGAATCAGAATACTCCTAACATGGGACCGTGAGGCTTTGCAGCACTCGCTTAGACTCGAAAAATTATTTAATTCTAATAGAAAAATCAAATTATGGATTTGCGTGAAAATGATTAAAGAACACCGAAGGTCAAATTTAAAAACATTGTCAGCTAAAAATCAGGAAAGAAAGTGGAATGAATCATATTTATTCAACTAATTTAATCTGATGGGATAATTTGATCAACCTTCATTTTTTTAATAAAAAAGAATTAATTTCTAAATTTTACAAAACTTCCGGGGTTAAAAAACAATTAAACCATAGCCTGTTTTAACCAAATTTGAAAAAATCACTTGGCAGTTTGGAAAATAAAAATTCAAAAATCAGTGAAGCTGTTATTTTTACGTTCACAATAGCTCCCTATTCTGGAAGTATACAAGGTGACCATTTTGAAGTGCATAACGCAGTACCATCTGATCTCGTTCTGGCGTACATGGCTATCTTTGTTATTATGAGACTTACCGAGTCGGTTAAATTAGCAAAGTTGTGCCTTCTGTCAAGCTGAATAATAGTTATTTTGGTAACATTTTAAATGGGGGTTATGGGGGTTAGTTTAAAAGTTATTTAATAAAAAGCAAAACTTTATACAGAAACTAGTATCAACTTTCTGCTTTTAAATGGGCGCCGTATTAGATTTAAGCTCTTTTTAATAGAATTTATTTTTCCGATTAATATGATATAAAGCTTGCCATACTTTAGTACAAATAACTAATAAAATTAATAAAAACCTGTATTTTTTATAACAATCAGTAGGCATTAATAAAACAATTAATTTGAAGATGTTATGCCAAATAACGTTTTGAAGCAAAATGACTATTGCTTAGTTGACAGCTAGTTGACTAGTTAATGCATTTCTACAATTTCTTTCAATGTAAGCTGCTAATTTAATGTAATTTTTATTAAATCATTTTAATACCTACAATTTGTTTGTATCCTGTAATGATGCATTATTTATTTTACCATTTATTTCACTGAAATGTATTAAATTTTACCGAAATGTATTTTATTTTGAAATAAAATGAATTTTACCCTAGCGGGAAATTCGATTTTACGCGTCACCTCGAGATGTACGCCGGCAAGCGACCGACGCGAGTTCCCCGCTCAAAAATGAATTTACAGCGCGCATTGATTTAGAGTAGATTTCTAAATATTTCAGTCCCCCACTATGCGCGTTCCCTATAAAAGCACATTTCATACCGTAACAAGTACTAGGAGGTATGCTAAGTTAGCAATACTTGAGCCATTCTGGTGTTTTTTGTATTCATGTTATTATTGTATTGATAACCTGTCATTCCGTCCCCCCTCTTTCTCTCTCCTAGTCTGTAGCGGCCGTTTGACACGAGATAGATCTTCCGTCTCTCTTTTTCACGATAGTCTATCGCGGCCGTTTGACACGAGGCAGATTTCTTCTCTCTTGGTTTCTGACTGTCGCGGACGTTAGACACGAGGCAGTACTTGTTTCTCATATATCCGTCACAATCCCGTTTGTCCACTATACCTGTCCTAGTAGTTGAATTTTAAATTCAGTAAAGTTTGCACCAGAACGTCTTATTATTGCTTAGTTAGTTATCTGCTACCGTTTGCTACCGTAGACTACTATATCTTAATTGCTACCGTAGGCTATCGTATCTTATCGGCTACCTTTTGCTACCGTTTGCCACAGTATCTTTGTTTGCTACAATATTTTATCGGCTACCTTACTGCTTCCTTATTTTGCTTGCCCCGTATTGCTCTTGTTTATATTTGGCTTTGCTTGGCTTATGTAATACCTTGCGCATTTAGTGTAATCATTATCTTTGTAAATAGTTCGGGTATTTAACCTTTTGCTTTATTTAATAATTTATGGTTTAATGCTATAGTTCTTTGTTTATTAACATTACACAAGCGCAAATAGTTTCGGTAAGTAAAACTATTTAGACCCCTGGAGACCATTATCTTCACTGCAGTTATCCAGGTTCAACTAGGTACGAGGGAACAGTGACGGCCAACTGGGGAAAAGCCTTCCTTAAAAATGTAGTTGAACTGGGGAGAAGCCTTTTTCACAAAGTGCAATTCTACTAGAGAAAAGTCCTCGCCCAGTGAAGCCCGTTGGGAGAGTAAATTCTATTATAAAACTATTCAACTAGCGCCAGTATTCAAAATATTTTACTAGAATATTAATCAGCTTGACAAACTGCACAGCGTGACAAACTGCACAGCGTTGGTCATGCAAACGTTTGTGTACGTCTCATAATAAGGATAGTCAGTTATCCACTTCAAAAATGGGCACCCAGTACAGGGATTATTAAAAGGCATAAAAAAAATTCACTTTCTTGTTTGAATTTCCGGTTTTATACATGCGAGTATCGGTTTTAACAAAGCCTAATTTATTCTCTTAATTGCCCTTATACAAGTCAGAATATTTAATCTAAATAGTTCAGTGTTTGCGTTGGCGCAGCGTGTAATTAACCAATTATACTTTTCCAACTACAAACGCGTGTGTTTCTTAATTTATTAAACTGGGTAGGCATTTTGTGTACCATACTGGGTAATAAACTTCGCCGTGTTTGACTACCAACATTGTTCTGTTATTACATCAACCTCAAGAGTGGAAATAAAATATTTAATCAATGACATGACACATGATAGTAGAAAGAAAAGTTCACAATTTTCGTTGATTCAGTTTCTACCAGAACTTATAAAAATCTAGAGCACGTGTGACCGAGCAATCTTAGATAAAAGCATGCTTTTATTGCATCAGAAAATGCTTAAGAAATTTTGTAGTTGTAGAAATACAACGCAGTATTATAACCTACAATCGATACTCAATTACACAATACGATACCTATAAAGTATCTTATCAGATATTGCTTTTGTGGTTTATTAACGCGCTTATAAACAAAGGTGTGTTTCAAAAGCCGCCTACTATTATCGAACATGGTCATTAAATAAGAAACGAGTTGCAATATTACTATACTACGCAGTAGCACCGAAATGAATCAACGGGGGTGGTCCTGGAAAAATATACAAACGTTATTCTCACAAAAGGTTTATTATCGTGAAAGCAGGATTAGGCAGCAATCGTTTAAGAAATATAATAGAACCGGAGTATAATGCAACGCGGAAGAAGAGAAATAATGTTTTGGGGCGCCTATATAACGTTTTGATGTTCATAGAGAACGCGAAAATTTGTTATAAATGAGAAATGACGGTGTTTGCAAGTCAGATTCTGATTTGTATTTACAGCTTTTTATGAGAAAGATAGAAATATAGTTCATGTGAGTGTGGTGGGCGGAGTTGATCTAGATTCTAGAATAGAATTTTTCATGTCCACATAATATGTATTATTGTTATGATAACGATATATTTTGTTACATAAAATCAATCAATATGACTTACCAACTTATAGAAAAGGAATGCACTTATGTAAAATTTGGCCTAATTAAAAGCAAATGCTAAAGAAACAATAAACAAAAACATAGCTTAATAATTATGGGGCGCCAAGTGTAAAGTGAAAATTTTTATTATAAATACACACATTTAGCTAAATGCTTTTTATTTTAATAAATCATTCTAGATTTATATAAATTCTTAAGCATTTGGTTTAAATATTCTAACATTTAATAAAGCATTAGAGATTTAAATAAATCGTAAAACATTTACTTTAAATTTTCAAATATTTAGTAAATCTTTATGTATTTAGATAAATCTGCACATATTTGTTTTAAATCTTTCAATCTATATAAATAAAAATCAATTGCCGCATGTTTGGTACATCATCACTTGAGAATGGCTCGACCGATTTGGCTCATTTTTTTTTGTTGTGTTCGTAATTGTCAGGACAAGGTTTGTATGAAAGAAAATTTTGGGAAAATGCACCGGAAAATTCGGAAAACCCAAAAGATGATTTTGTATGATATTTTTGTATGAGATTTCGTATGTTTTCGTTTTTGAATGGCTTTTCGAAGAGAAAAATGGAAAAATCGAAGTGGAAAACTCGGAAAACTCAAAATTAGGAAAAATCGAAATTTTTTTCTTCTTTTTTTTTGGATGGAAAACCCGGAATGGAACAATGCAAAAGTCAAGTTCCCACTTGAACTCAGACAATTCTCATGATTTTTAATTCATTTTGATCAAATTGAACGAAAATCGTCCCTCACAAACATTTGAGTCTCGATATCAACATATGACTTTCACTGTGTGACGTTCAGTTTGACAGTTCTGCTGTGTATTACGTTCCGTATTGAAAATTGATATTTTGCGAAAAATAATTGAATTCAAAGCGATAGTTTCTTTGGAAAAAATGCCACCAGTGAGACGTCGAAATATCGGTCGACGTACGCGCATAGCAATCCAACGACATGATCGTCGAGTCAATGAGACTGACGAAGAGCATAGTCAGCGGTTGGAGGCAAGTCGAAAAAGAATTTCTGAAGCGCGATCCATTATGACTCCGGAACAACGGATACAGTCGAGTTCTACTCGCTCAGTTGGAACTCGCGTAGCAAATAATTTGGAACGTCGAGAAAACAGACGGCCAAACGTGACAATTCGATATGAGCGTTTAGCGTTCAGATACGATCCAACAGTCGATTACGCTGCAGATGAATCGGTCGACTTCGGAACAAACAGAAGACTTACTTAGGACCAGCAACGCGGACCGGGCCCAGCTAGTATTTAATAAATATTTGCAGATTTAAATAAATCTTTACCGATATAAATAAATCCTTAAAGATTTAAATAAATATTTCAACATTTAATTTTAAGCTGTCATATTTAATGTTAACTTGTCATATTTATTTGACCTTGGTAAACCCAGCCTACATAGCAGACCAAGACCGTTTACACTGGTGGTAACGTTCAACAATTATGAACACGTTTTCCAAATTTCAAGAATTCGTACAATTAATGTTAGTTCAATCATCAATAACAACATATTTAACAACATAAACATTGCATAATTTATTATTCATACAATGAAAGTTTCCTCAACATTCCCTTGAAAATGTAATTTTCAGTCTGTTTTGTTTAAGCGTCGAACGCTCCCACCTTGACCCTGCCTTGCGCCATACTACCGGTGTAAACGGTCTTGGTGTCCTAACTCGGCTGGGCTCACCAAGGTCAAACAAATATGACAGGTTAACGTTAAATGTCACAGCTTAGAATTAAATGTTGAAACATTTATTTAAATCTGTACGGATTTATTTATATCGGTAAAAATTTATTTAAATCTGCGAATATTTATTATACATTGAAAGATTTAAAACAAATATATGCAGATTTGGCTAAATCCATAAAGGTTTACTAAATATTTGAAAATTTAAAATAAATGTTTTAGGATTTATTAAAATAAAAAGCATTTAGCTAAATGTGTGTATTTATAATAAATATTGGGACAAATTGCCTTAAATATCGTGAAATGCACAGCAAATTTTCACTTTACACTTGGCGCCCCATAAATAATGCTGTAAAATTATTGTAGATGATTGTAAAATATCCAGTAGGACGAAAAGGGAGGAAAAAGAGTCAGAACATTAAAACAAAACGGAACAACAATGTATATGAAGTAAAAAAGAAAATTTTACAGTTAAAGAAAAAAATGAAGGTGAAATGGAAAAGATGAACAGTAGGTTCTACTGGAGGGGGAACAAAACAAAATAAATAAGTGGGGAGGAAAAAAACTGATCTTTGTTTGGCCTGGCTCCGCCCAATTTGATAGTGGAGCACTAATAACTAACTTTGCCAATGCATTCATTATAGGGGCTCAGAAAAACAACAACAAAAAATATTGAAAGGGTTCGTTTGTTTCTACAGAGCGAGTGACCACGTAACATAGGCAACCCATTCTACAGAAATGGCCACCCTGTTTCAGGAAACTAAATCTGACAGTTGTGGCAATTACCATTGGCGTTGCACGTACAAATTAAAGCACAGAAAATATATTCATAAAAAATGAATTTGGAACGTCACACAATTTAAAAACTCTGTAAAAACATTTAATAAAGCAAAAGTAAAGGATTCACTTAATACTATTATTGTAGAAAAACATATTTTATTTATAAATTACAATAGCTGCTCAAAATAAGTGCATGAACGCCAATGAAACACAATGTCATTGCAAACGGAAATCAGGCAACATTGGAAAATAAAACTCACAACATTTAAATTAGTCAATGGTCACGTGGTTCTTCACTTTTTTTGCTCGCTCTGTACATAATGTCAATAAAATCAAAATTTTGATGAAACTTGAAATGTGAGAGCACAATAAAAAATACGCCGACAAAATTAGCTTCTAAAAAATTTTTATATCCTTATAGACACATCTTAACAACTAAAATTAAAATTTTATTATGTGATGCTCTGGTGCTTTCTCATCTCAATTTTGGTGATGTAATTTATGGACCTTGTCTTACTGTTGTTGATAAAAAGAGACTGCAGCAGGTGCAAAGGGCTTGTCTACAATATATTTACGGCGTTCGAAAATATGATTCGATATCACATAAGCTAGTGGGTACAGGTTGGCTGAATACTTACAACAGACGGTTAATGCACACTACTTCTATGTTTCATAAAATAATTCTTAATAAATGCCCAAAGTACCTGTACAATAAAATTAAATTTAGAATTAATACTCACAGTATTAATGTTCGTCCAATCAATTTCATAACCATTCCTAAACACAACACCGAAAAATTTAAATCTTCATTCAGTTATCAAATTGCCAATGTTTTAAATAAATTAAAGCCTCAATGCAGATCTATGAGTTACATATCTTTTAAAATATATTATAGGAATTTTTTGTTATCCTTGCAGAGTTGAAGCGCTAACCATTCTCCTTCTTATAGCAATTTTATATCTGGTGCTTCCATTAAATCTATTAAATTTAAGCTTATCTGTTTTCCTACTAAACTTATTTAGATATATTTTATTTTTACTGTAATTATTTTTTGTTTGATTTTGCCATTGTATAAACACATTATTTTTCAAGGTTAGGTGTAAGATCAGCTATGCTGAACCTCGCCTTGTGTGTTCTGTATCCTTTTTTTTGTATTTGGATAGAGAATAAAAGACTATTATTATTATTATTATTATTAAATCACCAGCGGAAATTAGATCTGTTTTTTTGTATCATTAACAGTGTAAAATAGCACCCAATGGAAGTAGTCGCTTTACTTCCAACGTCTCTAGAGTCAAAATGGTAGTGGCTGCCATTCTTTGTGGATTTTCATTTTTTAGATACACATGTTTACTCAAGCAAGTTAGAAAATTGGCTTAAATTTAATACCCTAACAGCCCTCTACGGCGGGGCGCCCCGGTCACAAACCCTTCTAAGAGGCGTAAACCAAGGCGCACATTGGCGTCTTGACGGATCACTTGGTGATTTCAACATAATACGCCGACCTCTTCGGAGAGGTGCAAGGTGTTCCTAATTTGGAACGGGGGGACTAGGTTAGTGATTTTACAAGCGCTTACCAGGTACCGGATAAGTTTCTAAAAACTAGGTAGTCATTAGGCCAATATGTTCTTTAATGTGAACTTGTCTGGAGCGAGTGTCACAATCAGCGACAATTAGTTAACCTTGTAATGAAGCTGAATTTCCTATGTTGTTATGATTTGTTTTTTGTGTAGACAATGGAGAGCTCCTGTTTATGTTCTCTAGGACGGAATGGCCGTACCTGGAGCGTAGTTATTAACGCGAAATAATGTGTGCAAGGTGCTACAACGTTTTTAAATTTAATTTCCCTATCATAATTCTTTTATTTATATGATTTATGTCCCCCCCCACACATTCCAACAAAATTTTCTGACGTTGGATCAGGCTGCTTGGGGGAAGTGGAGGGGGGGGGGATAGAAGAGGAACTACAATACAAAATTATTTTGTAGGTAGTAGGTATATCACCCGACCATATCGGACGCGGGTACCTCTAAAAGTGGGGTACCGAGTACTAGCCAGGTACTTATACAATTTGCAGTGGGCCGTTCACGGCAGGAAAAAAGGTTAGATAGAAAAACAAAAACAAAAATGAAATACAGTATTAAAAAAATTTAATCTCGTCCTTCAGAATTTGAACAAATGAAACTGAATATTACTACTACCTGTCTACCTCAATATACTAGAAGGTTTGAATGAGATTTTCAATTTCCCCCATACATCTGTATATTCAGCTTGTTCATTGCCACATGACTCCAGCCGCAATAACTAATAAATTCTTAAGCAGCAATAAAATACAACCTGCATGTAGAGAAGTGAATATAGATGCGGAAAGCTGAAAGCACTTGCGTGTTGTGCCAAACAGAAATAGTCTTTAATGGTTATTTTGACATCTCTTAACAAGAATTTTTAAAACCAGTGGCGTAGCCAATACCGTGCAAAAATTTTCAAGAATAGCATTTGTTTATACTTGATGCAACAACCGCTAAATTTGTACTCAAATATTTATTATAAAGAAGGGAAATCAAATATTTATTATAAAGAAACGAAATCGTGGTCTATGGGACTGCATTTTGACACTTTTCAAGATAATTTAAACAAGCGTTCAGCTCATGCACTGCACATTAACATGCGCTTTAACTAAACGTAAGTTTATCACCCATTTACCAATTTCTGTTTATTATTGGCATTCCTTAAAATAAATTTTTAATTTCATTTTGTTCATTTTATATAATTTTTATTATATTTGTACATTGATCCTACGATAAATCAAAAACATTACTACAATTCCATAGTTTTTGGTTTTAGTCAATGTGCATTTTATTGCTTTTACGTTGAGCGGCTGCTGTATGAAAACTTTGGTTACGCCACTGCTTTAAACATATAATAATTCTTATGTATACAGGTTGATTATAAATTCAGGGGCAGTTGATTTGCTCATTTATTATTAGCGATACAAGAAAAATATAAGGAAAAGTTATACAGCTTAGTGACGAGTATTTTGGGTATACAAAACAAAATGGCCGACTTCGGATTTAAGCGGAAGCGACTATATCTTTGCTTTTCTAAATGGAACACACTGTATTTTTTGGGCTAATTCGATTGTAGGATAAATTCTGATTTAAAAAACTATAACACTACTGTAGGCCTAAAGCTAATAAATAAGAGAGATATTTTAATTTAAAGCAACGTATGTAACCAATGATAATGATTCTGAATCAAGTGATCTTAGGAGGCTTGTTAGTAAGAAATGATTACAGCAGTAAACAAACGAGCAATCCATGTTAATACGGCATCAGTTGTTTAATAAATTTTAGGAATCTACTAACAAACAATCTATAGGAGTTAGGTCAGGTGACCTAGGTGGCCAGTCAAAAGCGCCTTCATTAACAAATTAAAAGAAAAGTGCTTTAGTTTATCCACAAACTTTATTGTGACAGACGTTACACGTTGTTTATCGCTTTTATTATTTTCTTAACAGCTTCCAACAATCAATTGCAATGCATTTATACTTATTACCATGGGTTACACATACATGCGCTGCTTTAAATCACAATATCTCGTTTGTTATTAACTTAAGGCCTACAGTTGTATTATAGCTTCTAAAACAGAGTTTATCAGACGATCAAATTAGCCTAAAAAATACAGGGTGTTACATTTAAATAAATAAAGATAAAGTCGATTCCGCTTAAGCCAGAAACCGGCCATTTTGTTTTGTTTATCCAAAATATTCGTTACTATAAACTGTATAACTTTGACATTTTTTTCTACCGTCAATAATTAATACGCAAATCGACTGTCCCTGAATTTATAATCAACCTGTATGCAAATCCTCGACGCGCTTTTTTGCTTTACGAAAATTCAATTACAAAATTTGTATCAAGATTATATTCGTCTATCGTATAAAAACCTACGCCCACCAAATCAAAGTCAAAATATTGCGTGTTTATAGTGAAATAAATGTGCCGACGTTTGTCGGTTCTATTAATCTAATTGATTGTTGACAGCTACAGCCTATAACATGTTTTTTATTGCCGCCGAAAAGAGAAACTTGATTTTATCCGCGGTTTTCATGAAGGATATCAATGTAATATGAGCAATACTTAAAAGATTTTTCTACTTCTTTTTAAATTTCCTTGCTTTTACCACCTCCAGTGAATTCCATCGTCCGTGATATTATAATAAATCATTTCCCTTGGTTTTGCAAATACCAAATTTTAATTTATGGGTTTGACAAATTGCGAGGAGTATCTCGCTGATACCTAATTTCCTTATTATTTCAATGAGCCGGATGTGCGTGAAAATTGCAAATTATCTCGGGCAATCTTTTAACTGTGTATCTCTGCTTCGTGATCGTTAAAAAACGCAAAAAGCGGTTAGCATTACTTTCGTGGTTCACAAAGAACTCCTGTAGCTATTTTAAATAGAAATATTATTAAGCAATAGGTTGATTCAGTGTTGTCAGATCTCAAAAAAAAATTTGTTGTTGAAACATGCCCACAATTTACACTTGTTCATAAAAGATCATCCTAACAACCCCGCAAAATAAAAATAAACAGATTTGCTCGATTCATTTTACTGTTATGAAATATTAGCGTTCTAGACAGCACAACTCATGAAAGTTAACGTAAATTCTAATTATAGCACTTACGCAATTTCTCATTCTGCTGAATATAGTATGCACAATATTATTGTTATTAGAAAATATTAATCGAATGTACACACAATTTAATAAAATACCGGCGTGCTTTGTCCGCGATTGAGCCAGCTTATGTAAATTGCACCAGCGGCATCGGCTACGTATTTTATTTGTTTATTAAAAATGCACCACAAACAATTTTTATTGGAATAATAAGAAATCAAATGATGTTCCAATAAAAGTGTTTTCGTAAGGAATGTAATATATACATATTCCTAAGCTATATATATTAGTTATTATTTGTTTGTCCAACTATTTCGTTTACTTTTCTTAAGGAATTATTTAATTATTTATAGTTAAAAATTTCACTTGCTACTTAAAGCCCATAAGTTAAAAAATTAATTCACATTTAAAAAAATTGCCATTTTAATAATTACAAATTTATTGAATAAATTGTGGATTTGCCTAAGAATGTCTTAAAAGTTTAATTAAACGACTAAAAAAGAGAATTGATCAGGGTGTTAAAAATAAACATGGCCGTGCAAGCGCAAAGAGGCCACATAGGGGGTACGACAGGTTTAGGCCAATAATTAGGAAAGAGCCTGAGATGGTGGTCTGAACGTTATACGAACATTAAGACAATACGGTTTAAGCTGCGATGATATGCAAGTGGTATTGTTGTGATTGTTATATTTGAGCCTTCAATGATAAACTGTTGATACCAGTGTAAAAATGTTAACGATTAATTATTTGTGCGTTTGTTGACGTGTTGATATTGTTATTGTTGTGCGACCCAAATGATAGTTGACAACGCCCGTAGAGGCAGCTAGTTGTATGCTTGATTGTTAAGCAGTTCGGCGATGATGTCAGATTTTTCGACCTGGTTACTTGATAACATGACTTATTACACAGTATTAACCAGTGATCTTCGGAACGTACATCATGGGGAACTACGGGATATAGATTCCCTTTAAGTCTATGTAGCTCATGTGTTTCGGGAAGGGCCGAAGCTGAGTAATGAGCACCTTGATGTGGTTGAGATTTCCATTGACCGAGTTAACAATTGATTACTTGATACTCGCGTATTAAACGTCATATTTTCCTTTTCCCTGTCAGATTTGTAGATACGGCGAGTTAGTGCAATAAAGATAATGTAGTACTACCACGTGGAATTTTCATTGGAGAAAATACCTAACGTGTACGTAATATATTTTCAATCATTTGTAGGTAGGGTAAGCCTGTACGGAGTTCTTCAAGAATGTGACTTGACTGCATCGGCCGAACTCTGGACGACTTTCGGTGAGTGAATATTAATTCGTGTATTGACATTATGCGTCTGTTTATTTTATTTTTATTATTTTAAAATTCATCATATTTTTTAAAGTAAATCTGTTTTTGTCATCCTACACAAACAAATAAAAGTATAACGGATAAAGGGGAATCCTAAAAAACGCTTTTCGCTGTCTTTTCGTCTTTATAATCTCTAAAAGATTCACGGACGAACTGACATGGTGTTACTGTAGATGGTTAAAGTGAAAAAAACGTACCATTTAAAGTATTTTAATTTAAAACGCAAATAACAGCTAGCAAGCTAAAATTTATTTTATTATTGTTATTAAAACAGTTGAGTAAACAATTAGATCTTTACAGAACTTGTTATTGTTATGATAGAGGAAAAGAAATACATATGTAATATGTATGTATGTATGTACACAATTGTGAAATTTTAATAACAAGAGTGGAAAATACGCAAAGCCAAAACAAATATGATAAACACATACCGTTATTTTCTTCTTTACATCGTTCCCTAAATGATATTTAGTATATTTAGTTATTATGAGTGTAGTACTGTTGAGCCGAATCATCTGCGTAAGATATGAAACGGATGCAAATAAAAAAAATCAGTTTTTAAAAGTATGCGCAGATGATAATTCAAATTTTATTAAAGCCTAGTATGTGAATTTGTAGCATTTTTCATATTTTTTCAATGTTTTAACAAAATGTATAAAGACATCGTTGAAATCCAAAGAAAAATGCAGTTACAAAATAGCAAAAAAGTAAGAAATTACATTCTAAAATAAAATATGAGCGAAGCACGTCGCGTAGGCTTTCCTATACTTTAGAAATTGTTACTCATAATACTTTTAAAAGCGAGTATAAAATTGCATTCTTCCTACCACTCTAGTGGGAGCGTACGCCACATCGGGCACATCATAACCAAACGCATGGTCAGGTTCATGCCGTACTGTAGCTAACCGAAGACAAAAAAATAAGTATTTTTTTTATTTTTGGGAAAGATTCCTTGGGATAAAAGAAAACCAGATACCACTATTACTCATGAGCAATTTAGCTTAAATAGAAATGTTTCATGGTTTCCCTTGCTTAAGAAAAGGTATATGAACTGCGATTTTCAAAAATTCATATAAAGCGTCACAGAGAAATTAGCGAACTGAGACACCAACCAAATTGCAAATCTTCCCCCGGCTCTATATATGAGCCAATAACATAAAAAAAGTGAGCGAAACACTTCGCCTGGACTTTCCTATACTTATAAAATAACATTGTTTTATATTTTCCAACACTTTCGATATACACCTGTCTAGACACGACTAGTTAAAGTAAATAGTTCTTATAAGTTGTAACATCTTGAAGCGGTTGAAGAAAGACCGACCGCTGCGCTCTGCAAGCATAAGGTTGGGTAAAATATTCGGACTGAATCAACGGAAGGGCGGAAATTGATATTTGAAAATATATTAATAACTCGAGAAGTATTATTTTTAGCAAGAAATTACTCTTATTAATTTGTATTTAGAATTTCAGAACCTTTCTGATTTTAAAGCCAAAATGCCACGTTTCCATTTAAAAAAAAAGTTATTTTTTACCGTGGCCGCCATATTAAAATTGGAAACTCAAGTTTTTTTCTTAAATACAATCGAGAAGAATTTGCCCTACAACTTTGCTCTTGGGTTTGCGAGTCTATCTATTAAAATAAAAAAGTTAGCCTACACTGAACATTAAACGACTTGTACAAGAATACAACTGCTGTAGAAAGTATGTGAAATTCTTCTAAGGACAAAAAGATTATTAAGGGGCAAAAAATTCGATTTTTTGATTTTTTGTAAAAAGATTCTCCTAAAGCAAACAAAAGAAGAAATCAATTTTTTAATTTTGTAGCAAAAATTTTGGGGGGGAGGGGGAACAGTAGCCCCCCTAAATATTAAAGTATCAAAAAAATATTATATTAGGATTTTGCTATTAATGGTGAGCTATTTGACATTAACAGAAATATTTTATTGCCCCCCGTTAAATAAATAAAAGGGTACCAATCTTCAATTTTCAAAAATTCATAGAGGGAGTCACAGTGAAATTATATCAATGCGCAAAAAAACAAATTGTAGAAGATTCCCAGCTCTATCAGCTTAAAAAGTTTAAACAAAACGTGTGGGCAGTTTTTGAGATCTTTTTTTTTTTGAAAATTTCAAAAATTTTGGAGTGGTGCCATTGAGATCGTTTTTATATTTTCTAAATTAATTATATTTCATGGTATAGTACCCTTGAAGGGCTACCAAACAAGATGTAGTTGATTCCAATCAGATAACTGGTTTTTGAGTAAATGGGCGTTAAATTCGAAATTTTCAAAAATTCGTAGCGGCCGCCATGTTGAAGCTAGAGAGTTCGGTAAAAAATCGTTTGATTTGTCCTAAGGCCTTCTTTAATCTCCACTATTAAAATTTCCAAAATTCCGTTTCTGAAAAAAATGCTACCAAAAAAACATGTCTAACTTCCGCTTCCGGTTTCGGATTCTTTTTAAAAGCTTATTTTGTCGATGAATTTTTGATATACCTCCTCATTCCAAAGCACATCGAAATCGGTCCAGCCGTTCCGGAGATATGAGCGTTACCCACACACACCCACACACAGACAGACATTTTTTAAAAACCACTTTTTTAGGATCCTGAAAGCCCAAAACATGTATTTCCGTCAAAATCTCGATTTTGAAAATTTGCATGAAATCAATACTTCCCTATACTGAAAGTATAGGAAAGTAAAAAGTAAAAAAACCGTGTGGCCAATTTCGAAGCAATATTTTCTTTAAAATTTTCTAATATCTTTGGAAACTTGTTCAATTAACAGTATTAGTTTTTTCAACAATTCTACTACAGTTATAGCAACATTGTGTTTCCCTACAGCCAATATAATAAATAAAGTTTATGCGGATCTGGGACTATATAAAACCTAATTTTTGAGTTTCTGACACAGTGATGTGGGTTTTCTGGAAAATCTGAAATCGGGAAATTTCCCGATTTTCCACTCTAAATCATTGGTGCATGATGGCCCAAATTTGCGCCAAAATCTCAAAATCGAACATTTTCATGTAACTAGTACATCCCTACACTGACATTTTGGTAAATAAAAATTAACCTGATGATGGTTTCGAAAAACTCGAAAAACATCATTGTGCATGTAGTTATACTGGGTCATAATCAGCGGAAAAACAAACGCAGCTTCCTAAATGTTTTCATGGATTTCCTAAGTGGAAAAATAAACGATAAACCGATGTTTTCGGTTCTTTTTTCGGAAATCTAAAAAAATAAATAATGGTAAGGTGAATTTCTTCATAAATTATTGTTCAGCACTGTTCGTTATAACAATGCGCCTTAATGCACGCAACTGTGTATCTTTTCAAATAATCGACATCCCCAAGGTAAGGATACAAATTTTTGATAATTTTGTAATTTTTAAAAATAGCAAAAATACAAGTTTACAAGTTAAATTTATTTTTTGTATTTTGCAATTTTCGAAACTTTTTCAAAATTGGAACATTTTTGAAAATTGAACATTTTTGTAAATCATATTCTTTCAAGCTTTCTCGGTTTCTGGAACTGTCAATATTACAATTTACTTTCGGCTTAAATAAACCTCGTCATTTGGGGATTAAACGCAGCATAATCAGGCAAGAACCGACTTGTCTGCTTTTACAAGCATTTGCTCAAAAAGTTTGAACTATAGTTGTTCGTAGGTCCTGCCTGCCTAAACAGGGCCGTGCGCTTCAAATATTTAAACCTTGGGGCGAAGAAGGATTTGATATTAATGTATCTTGTTTTCCAAGACAAGAATGCTTAATCGGTTTATGCCTGTTAGAGGTTTGTGAACCCGTACAAACTACGTTTTGCAAGACCTTGCAACTTGCATCTTCAGAGTGATTAGAGCACCGGAGTAAAGGCAGACAAGCTACAGGTCGGTCTTTGCCTGATTATGCTGGGCGTAATCCCCAAATGATGACGCGGTCTAAGCCGAAATTAAATTGTAATACTGAATTTTTTGAAAATTCTATAAATTTTGGAAATGTTGAATGTTATTGAAAATTATTGTTATAAAAAAAACTATAATAAATAAATATGTATAACATTTCAACACCCTCATCTGTGACATAACAAAAAAAAACATAAATAACCAATTGCTCATGTTTTTCTTTAAATAAAATACAGGTTTCTTTTACCGCTACATCTCTAAACATGTTCATACCAATTTTGAAGTGAAACTTCGTTAATTTTTGAAACAACAAAAAATCGATAAAGAATGTGACCGGGGGGTGATAGGAAGATCTCGCTTGAGTGGATCGGCTATTCGACATGCCCATAATAATAATATGAGCTTGTTTTTCGAATGCGTCTATATATTGAAGTATAACACCACTCCCCACCATCCCTTTTCTTGGGCGAACCAATCTTGCTGCTTGGCGGTTTCCAGTGTGATTATCAGTCTCTTAAACTAACTTGGGTTTTCTAGGCTAAGGTCTCTGGGCTGTAAGGTGTATGGCGAAACCTGGTTTTTCGGTATTTGTTCTCGAACAGTAAAACGTGCACATCCGTCAAAATCTAACTTCCGAAATTTTAATGGTTTTTGATAATTGAACAATATCGTCCTATAGCTACAAAAAAAGGTAATATAGTTTCGAAGTTTAAAGGATAAAAAATAATAACGAGCTATCTTAAAGCTTTTATATTACCCTAAAAATTGTGGGAGGAATTGGAACGTCGCGTCGCAATTATTGGCACCGATTACAAATACAAATGTTAATTGTTACAAGCGATAACGCGTTGCGATAATTCTGTGAAAAAATTTATTGCGATTTAAATTAAATAAAGTTTGTTTCGGGTCAGGACAAAATTAGTATAATATCGGAATTCATATAAAGCTTTATAGAATTTGAATTATATAGATAATACTAGAAATTATAATAATTAGACCATTGCTTATATTTTTATAACATTGCACTTTATTGATTGACTGTTTTCCAGTTTGCAACTTGGTTTGCAATAACGATGAGAAAACAAAACCAGTAAGCCCCCCAAAAATGTGTTTTTCTTAATGATTAACAGATAAATAAATAAAGGTGAGTGTTGTCTATTTCTTCTGGTTTTTTTTCTAGTATTTTTTCATAACATTTATAACATCCTATACACCGATTCTTGTGGTCATAAACAAAATAATTAGGTATAAGCCCCCCATACACCCAAGCACTGTATGAATCAACTCGATTTCGAGTATACACGCCTCGATTTGATCCCACATCAATTAAAATCCATTACCAATATGTGGGGGCTAGACCGGAAAAAACATGTTTGTCGAACACAATATTAACGTGTACGTCCCAGCAAACCACAGGACAGAGCCAGCACAATAACAATAAAATTCTCGAACGATTCTCACACCAATCGGCGGTGTACCAAGAATGAATGGCGGTGCTGCGTGACAGAATGCGGGGCCGCTGGATTGCAGGTTCCGTGAATTGCGACCCTGGCCCAGTGTGCCGACTCCGGCCCACATTCCTAGACAAAAGAACGGACCCGGACTGCAGGATACAACGGCACCGCCGCCGTTGCAGCTCTCAGGATCGATCTTGCACCAGGAGGCTATATCGATTCGCCTCGGCCTGCACCTACGCTTCCTCCTTAAGTGGGTGCGGGTCGGGCAAATGCAATTTTTCTCAATGTGGGCGTTATTTACAACCACTCTTTTATGAGGTTTAATGCAAACCAACTGGGGGAAGAAATTAGGCAGAGGAGGCGAAATTAAATTGCCTTTAATTATTTTTGACTGTTGAAACTTAAAAGGACAAGTCTCGGGATATCGTCACGGAGGATATTGAAGGTATCCATCAAGTGGAGCTAACGGATTCACTCTTAATTAACATGCTCGTTTTACGAATCTATTACCTGAATTAGCTACATAGTTGTCTGGAGTTCGTTCACGTTTCACGCTTTGAAAGTTTAAATTTTTACTTTCAAAGACGTCTAGAACCTGTTATGTGCTGTTAGCTAACAGCTTTTTCATAAATGCGATGTATCGTCGCAAAAAAAGAAGAATAACGGAAACTGCAAAATTGTAAATGCTTAAAGGAATTCAGAAAATCACCTGACAAATTCATATTTTTGCATTAAATTAGGTAATATTAAAAAAATACAATTACCAAATAATTTAGGTTTTTAGTAAAATATGCTTTTTGGGATATTTAAACATTCAGCAAGCAATCTAAACTAACTACAAAAATAATTTTCTATTTATCGTTGGGCTGTTTCGGTTATTGAGGCTAAACACCAACACCAGAACATAAATAAGAAAAATTGTACAAAACCCTGACGAAAACATAAAACAAAAATCCATCAAATTAACCCATCGGCAAAATATAGTTAATTTATTGTTATTTTTGTTATTAAGGCTACACTCCGACGCCAAAAAGTAAATAATAAAAATTGTGCAAACGTCTTCCGAAAAAAAATGAATGGTATTATAAAAATCTATTAACTAGGCCATTTACAAAAACTAGTGCATTTATAGTTATTTCTGTTATTTTTATAAGGTTATTATATAGTTCACGCCGGAATTTACGCAAGTGACACAATACATAACGGTTGTCATAGAAACCGTTCGTTTGTTATGAAACATGACAAATGTAAATGTCAAATTCACCGCGAAACAGCCTATAACAATTCAATTTTTTGCTAATATATCTCATTAATGAAGGCGTCAAACTGGCAAAAATTTTAAGCAGACTCAGCTCACAGTTTCAAGAAAGTACACCCAAGAAGCCGTAAGTATGCAATTTTGCTGCCATTAAACGTGATGGCGGTTTTTTCTAGTAGTCAGAGGCAGTTTAATTATTCTGCAATTTGCATTTGTTTAAAGCTTCAACACGTTGACTGACTCATCGCTGAGCTATTTGTGTTATTCGGGCTAAACATCAACACCGGCAGATACATAATGTAAATTATGCAGAATTCCTGCAACTAAATGGTTTGGAGGGTGCTCATTGTCTACGTTGGAACACGTTTAAAATTATTTATAGGTCGACTCAGCTCATAGTTTAAAGAAAGTACACTCACAAAGTCGCACGTAGTTGAATGGCTGTGAAACTGTTCTTGACAATCCACCAATAGGATACAAAAGTCAATCTGCTGCCATTGAACGTAATGTTGTTTTTTTTCTACTACACAGAGACAGTTTAATTACAGGGCTGTAGCTACCGGTGAGTTCCATGAAACACGGGCCCAGGGCCCCGGGCCATTATAAAAAATCCATGCCTGATTTATTATATTGGTGAAAACTATGACTAAAAATTGGTTTATCACAGCTGTATTACATACAAAACTAAAACTTATACCTATTTAATTAAATAATTAGTGCATTTACATAATAGACAAAATGCTGAAAAAAATATTCTCCGAATTCCGATGCCACGGCAGACTCAGTGACTCATAGCTATTTGTTTTATCTGTTCATACGCAACTATACAACTTTATACAGGCTTCATTTTCCTAACATTAGCTTTGGTTAAAAAATAATGGGAACAGGATCCGGTCATTCAGCTCTGCACGAGCCCGCAAATGTGTTGCTATGGCCCTGTTTGGTTATTCTGCGATTTGCATTTGTGTAAGCTCCAACGCGTTTAATGACTGCAGGAATGAATATTGTGCAGTTTAGTCACGAACAATCTCATGGCCATTTTTTAAACGGTTAGCCCACTGAAATACTTGTGGCTTCTTGTGAGCTGAGTCTTGGTAAAACTTTAGCCGGTTTGTCGCCTCAACGAGAAAAGCTGTTTTACGATTCATTTGACATTTACATAGGCCATGCTGGTTCCCATGACAACGGTTATGTATTATTTCCTGTTTAGAGTAGAGTATGTACACTGTACAGTAGCAGTAGCGTGCCCAACAAATAATGTCATGAATCGCGAAATTCACCGCGTCTCACTGCGTAAATTCAGGTTTTGGTCTGAATGAGTAAACGCCACGCCAGAAGGTAAATAATGAAAATTGTACAGCACACTCCTAAAAAAAGAAAAATCGAAGAAAATTAAAACTACATAAACTCATCTGCAAAAAACATGGTTTAATCATCGGCGTATTTCTATTATTATCACTAAACACCGACGTCAGAGGACAATAATAAATCTTTTTCGAAAAAAAAACAAATTACGAAATCTCCCTTTGTTTTCTCGTATTCCACATGCCATCCATCATTGCAAATATTGCATGAACGATTACATGACATAATGGTAAATCTATTTTTAGACACTTAAAATGCTTGCATGTGCAGTGAACAAGAAAATTACCTATCGCTCATATAATACAGTTCAAAGTGCGCAACACACGTGTGCCACATATAGTTACGTAATTTCAATATCATAAAATGACCTTTTATGCCATAATAGTGGCTTGTACTGCCGGCATTTCTTTTACGAACTGAATTGGTTATTATTCATCCCACTGGGAACTTGGCCGACATAAACCGGACTCAATTTCTTATTAGCGCAAGTTGATTGCATGAGAAATAGCTTAAGGTCCTTAGCGCGTACAGTAAGTTTTTTTTATTTCTTGAAGTTAATCTTTGATTAAAAGCCCTAGCAGGAGGCACTTGCTCAGGGCGCATTTTTTGTAAGCTAAAAGTCTACATGTATTATAAAATTGACTAAATTATCTAGATAAATTAAATATATCAAAATAATAAACGTGCGAATTAATATTAAAAACAGGAAAAAAAAACACAAACAGAAAACCTGTTTCAGATCTCTGTTAATACATTATTTTTTAATCTTCGAGGTTTACAAACCTTATTTTATTTTCGCACAGAACAGATATTAACTACGTCTACAATCTTGAATGTACTAACATAAGGTTAAGCGCAATGTAAATATAATTATCAAAAGCACAAAGCTGAAATAATTATCTTCACACATGTATTTGTTGCTAACCAACAGGTAAATCTCTTATTTTAAAGGCGACCCTTATCTTTTTAAACTAACGCGAAAATGCGCAATGTGCACCAGCACACCGTTTTGTTAAAATTAACAAATTTCGTAATAAAGCGAAGGAAATCAAGCAGACATGAAAAATATCTAGTGAAAGGAGCCGAGAGCTGCTATAACAATTGTAAAGCTCCTTTGTTGATAAATGTTAAACAGGTTTACGTACAAAACGTCACGTGCCTGATAACCGTCATTAGAGTCAGTTATGAACCGGTACGGTAACCGTATATGGGGCGGGAATTTTTATTAAGGCCATTCACTCACTTTGACATGAAGCCTTACATGAATGAATATCCGCTCAGCATTCCGGTTGCTGTTTACTTGGAAAGTTACTCGAATAGGATGTTTTGTATGCTAAGTGCGAATATGTTCTGAAGTTATTATGTTGGCATTACATGTATCTTCAACCTACATCAAAATCTCATTAATGATGCATCGCTAGTTTATATCAACTACACTAGAAATGCCCATATATTACATAACAGTATTGCAGATACGCGACACTCAAGTAAAATTTTCTGTGCATAAAGATAACCCCATAACGGTTGAAGGCATCTACAGTGCATTCATTTATTTTATAGGTTTTGGCAATCTAATCAATACCAAATCAATGGTATAATTAATTCGTAGTTAAAAAATTGAATGATTTATTATTTGTTTTTCAAATAAGTTCGAGGTTTTTTTGATTACTAGCAGTTAATTCCCAACCTCGGGTATTCCTACATTAATTTTACCCTCCTCCGTTACGCCCACCTGTTCTAATTCACTTTTCTGTTTTAGCTGTTAAATCTTACTTACAAATAACTATAACGAAGTAGCGCTATCACTAACGGTTAATGCATCTTGCCTTGCATTTATTTACCGACTGATTTCCTCATGTTATTTTACTTCCTTCTGGTGAAAACATTGCAAACCTTAACAGTAAAAATATACGAGGATGGTTTTTATATATTCCTACAACTTCAATGAGCATATTACGTATGAAAATGGCATAGAAGATTCTTTTCTGCAAGAGCTCGAGAATTCTTTACAAAAACGTGAAATACATTCATTAATGCTGAAACATATTTATTTATACGTGTAATTTGTTTCTTCATAGTTATGAATCAACCCTCGTACGTCTGGAAGCGTCAGGGTTAAGTAATGGATTTCTCCTATTACAATTATTCGTTCAACAAGATCAGTTTCTGAGCCGAAAAGACAGACAAGCTAGCGAATTTATTTGAAAAAAAAACCGAAAAGAAAAGTTTCTCGTACAAGTCGGAAAAGAATCTCAAAGGTATCATGAAACCGTAAAAGATTCCTTTGCCAAATAGGGTTTCCCGGCTTCTCGTTCCTGGATTTAAAAGATTTAATAACAGAATGACAGAATGATGAGAATCTGGTTCTTTTTTTTCAGTTGCATTTGAAAATTTTTTTAGTTGAACTTCAAGTGAAAATTTCTGGTATTTAAAAACAATTAACGCCTTTATGTAGTTTCAGGTATTTATTTGACAGACAAAATTATATTTTTAATTGTAACATCAAAGTGAAATAAACCTCAATACATTTAAAAAGTTATTTCAAAGAACTAAGAACAAGCTTGCATGTCCTGATGTTGGCCCTTGCAAGGCGCTGCTTTGCTTGAGAACGAGCTCGCGGTTCTGGCGGAGGGGAGCTTTACCGAGACTTGCTTCGTTCTTGAGAGGTTGTTTGGCTTGGAACGTTCATTACTTCAAGCCAGAGAAGGGTGGAGCTTCGGTAGGAGCTGTAAGGTTGCTTCGTTTTATTCTTAGATCGTTACACTCGATGTTTGAGAATAAACTGATTTTCCCGTGCAAATGCGTTTGCTTATATACCCTCATATCATTATACGCATCTATAGATACGAGGGGGGGGGGGGGGGTGTTATATAAAACAGAAGTCACGGTTCTTGGTTATGCCTGCACAATACAAATATTTACAGGTAAATTTAATATTTACGAACCTGCATAATTGCTGCTATTTTTATATTAAATAATTCTATTTTGGACATCGTAAAATGCGGATCAAAGATGGACGAATTCGTAGTCGAATGTATATTTTTAAATAGTTCTTAAGAATCTGTGCCAGCATGAATAGCTATTTTATCGGCTGAGAAAAATTGTATTCAACATATTTGATTAAACACATTTTTCAAAACCCTCTTTATTCGTCATAACCTACAATTAAATTTGTGAATCGTGTAAATTGTTTCTGCTTGTTTATGAATTAATTCGTGAACCCCTGCCCCTTTGGTCGCGCTTCCAGCCTATCAACTACCGGAGGGCGTGGTATGGCACAACTACGAATTAAACCTCGCGATGGGAACGGACGCCGATTCCTGTCTCTCTCACGTCAATCACGATCTGTCTCGCAATCTCTCAACATTCATTAAAAAATTACTCAAAGGAAAACCTAAAAGTGCGGGAGAATCTTGACAGGGACCTCGTCATCCACAGAAACAAAAGGTTCTAAAATCAAACGCAAAAAGGCAGAACAATCAATGAATTAATCATAAGGTGAACGCTTGAGAATGATGAGCTCTAAGTTCCGGTCGTCAGATTAAGCTTCAGTTTCTGGACGGTCGACCTTCAGCCACAAATCACCCCCAGATCGAGCTGTAGCCTACGGTCACCATATCGAGCTATATTACAACTAGTTCCGGTCGGGATCAATTCCTCTCCAGTTTAATTAGAAGCCATCTCCGAGACAGAACAGTACCTACACCTTCTAGGATATACAAAGTCACATGCAGCACCACGAACTTCTACATCTACCGTCAGGTCCTGACGACATCGCTTCAGCCCCACAAAATTTTGGTGCTGTGATATACAGGTTGATATAAATTCAGAGCCAGTTGATTAGCTTCTTTATTATTGGCGATAAAAAAAAACGTTTGAGTTAAAGGTATACAGTTTACGATGACTCGTATTTTTGGCATGCTGAAATGCATGAGTTAGGTCAGGTGACCTAGGTTGACAGCTAAAAGCGCATTTATTGGCAAACTAAAGGAAAGTGCCGTAGTTTATCAATAACTTTATTGTGACAGGTGTTACACGTTTGTTTATCGCTTATGTTTTTTTTAACAATAGCTTATCAATTGCAATGTATTTATTATTAGAGTGTTCTATTTAAAAAAAATAAAGTTATAGTCGCTTCTGCTTAAACCAGAAGTCGGCCGTTTTGTTTTGTATGCCCAAAATACTCGTCACTATAAACTGTATAACTTTCACCTATACTTTTTTTTTCTACCGCCAATAATAAATAAGCAAATTAACTGGTTCTGAATTTATAATCAACCTGTATAAATTTGACTTTACATAAACATAGTTTTAAGCAGCATTAGTTTGAGTGGTGTTGAATTTTAAACGATTAAAAGATTAAGTTCAAGAAAACCGAAGAGATTCGGACCGTTTGCTATGGAAGGGGGGAAGTGTCGCTAATCAGAATTATGAACGTAAGATTCAAAAATGAACTTAAAGTATTTTACTAAATTACATTATTTGCATAAGAAATATACAGATTCTGTTTTATAGCAGAATATAATTACAGAGAAACGTATGTAACAATAATATCAAGTAGTAGTAATTTCCCGAGTTACAACTTTTTCATCTTTTGCAGCAATTTTATCAGTGCTAATTTCTAAACATTTTAAAAATTGCTGTTGCAACTGTAATGATTTAAAAAAAATGTGTTATTTAGAATTTCTTCTTTCTCATATGACCAATTTTCATAAAACAACCTTTCTTTACAATAAATTAAACTAACAGACGCTGCCATCCTTAACCTTAAAACATTATTTCCGTTACGTGCAGATTTCGCGGATGCCAATATTAGAAATTTATAACTGGTTAAGCAAATCTCTCATACCAGACGTTCTATGAGCCGTTTTTAACTACAGATTATTACGTGAGGAGAAATACGTTATAATCAAAAATGTAAAAATTATGAAGAAACTCAACACGAATCTTCTCCATTTGTGAGATCACGAAATAATTAATACCGATGCGATGGTGCGAACAATTTTATTAAAACGACTTGAAGACATGCACATGCTATAAAAATGATAGAAGTAAAACGGATTTTGTTGCATTAAATATTAGATTTAAAGAGCAGTTAATTTAGAAAAGAAGTGGTTTTATTAAATTTCTTAATAGTGTTACAGTTGTTACTTACCTATTTAGCCTTATGAGTCATTGTGGGATAATAAGAAGGCCAAGGGAAATACAATCTTATTTATACAACCAAGTTCTGCTTCTGAACATGGATGGCGTCTCAATTATGTTATATTTATTCATCATTAAGACGATGTTAAATTAACTGCCTTATATTCTTCTTAATGTATTACGAAATAAAAAATTTGAAAAAAAAGTTTGTGCGCGTGCAATATACATAGAGCCACAACAATTTGAAATTTAAAACCTGTAATAATTCTTAGTACAACCAAATATGAATTGCAAAACGTAAACGAAACACACAAACATGTTTTTGTGCAACTCCATCCGAGTAGAGGCTGCGACCTGTACTTAAAAATAATGACTTAGAATCACAAACAGATTTCAGATTTCCTCAGGGATTTACCTTCAAAACGACGCGTCACTGCTGCTAATAACTGCCTTGTTACTCGCTCAGTTGCAAGCTTTTTTTGGCAACACCCACGTGGAGAACAATCATGACATGTCATTATTTTGACTTATTTGTATACGTTCTAACCGTAAAAGGTCGCGCGAATTGTTTTTGCAATAACGTAACTTCCTGGATTTTATAATTAAACAATTTCATCCAAAAAAAAACGGAGGTACTAATATTGTTGGCGAAACAATTTGTACTAGCTTAGTCCCACATTCATAAAGCTATTGATTTTAGAGTAAATTGGCTCCTTGCTTCTTTTTCAAGCATTGATTTTATATTAACTAGATTCGCAAAACAAAATACATGACGAATTCTCCACATACAACTATTAGGGGGCAAGTGAAGAAGAAGATTGGTAAACATGCAACAGAAATGGACACAACTCAAAAACCTTCACCTACCACTACTAGAAGGCAGTACTTTTAAGTCAATTTAGTACTTGCTTATTTTTGAAGCATTGATTTCAAATTAAGTAGATTGGCAAAACATAATAAATGTCCATACTTACCGAGGTCTGCGCGTGCAACGATACGCGGGTAATTCTTTTACCCTTCCTTTCCATGCAGTATTGATTTTGTATGCAATAGATTGGCAGAAGACCGAGATATTTTTAAAATTACGGCCAACCTCCAATAGTGGAGAGGCATCAGAAGAAGAACAAAAATACAAACAAAACAAACATGCAGCACAGATTTTATTAATAATAAAAAAAGTAAATTCTACCCTTCCCTTTCCCCATAGTAGGGGGAAACACTCTAGTGTGAGTTATACCCTTCGTACCTGTGCAGCATTGATTTTTTATCAACTAGATTGTGAAAAGACCAATAGACATTTTCAGAGATACAGTCTAACCTTTAACAGTGGAGAGGCACCATAAGAAAAAGATGAGGAAGAATGGCAAACGCGTAACAAAATTGGATACTAGAGGGCAATAATTTGGAGTAAATTTACCCCTTCTTTATTTCGATACCATTGATTTTAAATTAGATCGGCAAATCATAAATAGCCACATTTGAGGAAGGCCTCCACCTACAACTATTGAAGGGCAACACTTTCGTGTAATTTTGCCTTTCATTACCGTGTAGTAGAGATGAGCATCCCGGCCCGAAGCCTTGGCCCGAGTCGGGCCGGGCCGGGCCTAGCAGGATTTCTGCCGGGCCAGCAGTGCCTAACAAGACTTCGCTAGGCCAAATTCATATGATAAATAAAAGGGCCGGGCCAGCCCGTTTTTGAATTTGTCGGGCCGGGCCGAGCATGCACCTAAAGAACAGTACGGGCTGAACTAGCCCATCTTCTAAATTTGCCGAGTCGGGCCTGATAATTTCGTAATTTTTCCACCTCTACCCCGTGGTATTGATTTTGTATTCATCGAGAGAGATTTTCAAGGATGGCAGTGAGGAGACACCAGACGAAGATTGGCCAACAGCTACAATAAATGGGCACCCCTGGTAAGCCTTTACCTACACTTTTGAGTAAATTTACCCCTTCCTTATTTCTGCCGCATTGATTTTGTATGAACTACATTGGAAATGCAGATATAATAAATATGCAGGGCTCAGCAACCTTCACCTAGAACTACTAAAAGAGCAACTCTTGCCAACTAAAGTTTGGCTAGAAAAGGCGGCTTGGCCATACTTTAAAGTAGAATGAGTTAATATATTAGCTTTGCTAATCTGATTATCATAAATTCAATGCTATACCATTAGCCTCCGATCATAATGATTTATTTAAAACAAAATTGAATGAAAAGAAATTAATTAATACACGCGAATTGTAATATTATTCATTTCTATGCCACGGCATATGGTTGATAACAGTACATGTTCAATTCATAACTACTTAATGGTTATTATCGCAAATCTCGAGCAAATATAAAGGGGAGTGTGCTTGCCAAAACGCGCCCGGCTGTCGGAAAATAGACCTTGGCCTACCAACATTAATATACAGACACGAAAATATGTCAGTACTGCCACGATGAATGAGTTAGTAATTTTTTACAGCTGTTTACCTACTTTTATTAACTTAGGAGTAGAGTTTGCTGTTTACGTTCGGATTGTATTCACGCATACGCGTATTAATCTGTTATCCCTTTACATTTATCATTTGCTCGTGTGGATACATTAATAATACTTATCTTGTTATTTATCATAGCTTAATCGCACGCAACATAAATTTTTATTTAATCTAACGGATAAGTTATGTATAGTCCGGATTTCTAGTCTAGTATTTAGTCATCATTTAAATTATGCGGCAATCTATTAATAATAACTTCTGCCAAAATTCCTCTAAATGTATAGTTGACGCATATCTAAACTTTTAATGAAATTATCTACGAGCTTAGAACGGTAACACATCCATATTTTTGACCTTATGCTAGCTTGTGTAGATAGTTATCTTTATTTGGTCAACTGGAATTGATGCTTGTGTAATAGTAATATAAAATAAAACAGGGTTCATAAACGTAGAATATGAATGGTCATGAGTTTTCAAAGTACTTCACGAAACAATTTTATGCAAGTGCAAAAATATTGTTTTAATTTGAAATGTAAAATAGCAACCACGAATTAATGAAAATAGAACGTGTAAATTCATTAATACAACGACAAAGAAAACTTTGAACTACAAGGGACAGAAAACAACCGTTGAATAAAAAATTTAAGAATTGCAGTACATAACAACAACTTTTTCTAATTTTCATCCAAAAAATTAGTCCTCTCGTCCAACATGTTTCACGTATAACTTAATGGATTTGAGTACGCCCATGATTTTTGTTTACTTATTGAATTTTAACGAAAGTTTTTGCTTTTCTGCGACTAAAGGCCGGCCTTTGGTTATTACCAATTAAAAGTACAGACAGTAGAATTTACATTTATTTTTTTCCTGCACACTTCGACGCACAGTCAAACTTACCGCATTTACCATACGTTATCGGTGTCTAGCCTTTGCAGCAGAAATAGGTCGTCGATAACTGAATATAAGGAAACGAAACAAAACCAGTAAGTTATTTGATCCCATTAGAGTGGCTTTTACTTTGTGCGTATTTAATAAAATTGCGACTTATTATATTTGTCGACCCCGTGATTGACCTTATCGTTTTTTCTTCCTTCTCGAAATTATCTTCTTCTACATTCGTAACATAAATAAGAGATACGAGAGAGAAAAAACGTTTAATTACACTAATGATTAATGAAAAATAGTGATCTAAAATAAATTTGCTGCAGGTAATTATCGATATTTATATAATTAAAACAATTAACTCGAAAATCTGAATAAGCTCAAAATCAAAGAGAATTTCTAGTTTAGTGCAAACATGGTAGAACGACGGTAGAGTGTATTAGTTACTAGGTTGCATGTCATACAAAGAAAAATTTAGTCCGATAAGAAACTACTACTGCGATAACCAAATATGAATAGACTTTACTGTACAAACTCTGACTTATCACTTGAGTACTGTTGTGATAACGAACATGTTTCTATGTGCTGTCTAACGTAGATGAATGTACTATTGGTAACTATACAGGGTGACTAAAAGGTACAGAATAATGTCCCACTAACATAAAAATTAATTTTACTTGTTTTTAATACCATTAATATTATATAACTTTGTGTGGGAAATTTATAAAAGACAATTAAAAACAATTAAATTGTTTAGCCAACATTCAATCACTTAAATGGAAATTAAAACAATAAATGTCAGATGTTTAATCAATTTAAATTAAATGTTCAAACTACGATACACTATGAAGCTTAACAATGGGAAAGGCAACACACTTTTGATTGAGTTTACGGGGGCATTCTGCAGTTATAAATTCCATTATGTTCATTATCTTAATTTTTATATCTCCTAATCGTCTTGTTAAACTCTAGTTTTCAGAATAACTTTAAAAATTCAGAACAGTTAGGTCTGAAACCTAGCTGGCCAATCAATTCGCCCGACTTGTATTGGTGGATTGTACTTTTGAGATTAACTTCCAAAAATTTCACAGCGGTAAGGTCTAAAAACGTAGCTGACCACTCAATATGGCCAGGTTGTCTTGGTAGACTGTACTTTTGAAAATAACATTGGAAGCATCAGAGGAGCGCGGTTCAAAAATCTAGCTGACCACTCAATATATAGTTTTAAAAACCTAGCTAGTCTTGGTGGATTGTACTTTTAAGTTTAACTTGCAAAAATTCAAAAGGTGGAGTGCAAAAACCTAGCTGGTCACTCAACATGCCCGACTTGTCGTGGTACATTGCACTTTTGAGATTAACTTGCAAAAATTCGGAGAGGCGGGGTCTGAAAACCTAGCTGGCCACTCGATACGCCAGGCACTTGGTAGACTGTACTTTCGAAATAAACTTGTAAACATCAGAGGGTTGAGATCTAAAAAGCTGACCGTTCAATATACCCGGCTTATTTTGGTACATGTATTATTGAGATTAACTTGCAAAAATTCGCAAGGCTGAGGCGGGAAGCCTAGCTGACCACTCAATATGCCTGACTTCTCGTGTTGAATTGTACATTTGAAATTAACTGCAAATATTTGAAGGGGTAAGGTTTGAAATCCTAGCTCGCCACTTAATATGGCCGCCCGGCTTGTTTCAGTAGATTGTACTATTGAGATCAACTTGCAAAAATTCACAGGGTAAGGTTTGAAAACCTAGCTGTCCACTCAATATGCTCGGGTTGTCTTGGTAAACTGTACTTTCGAGATTACCTTGTAAAAATCAGGGCGGCGAGATCTAAAAATCTAGCTGACCGTTCAATATACCCGGCTTAATTTGTTACATTGTATTATTGAGATTAACTTGCAAAAATTGACAAGGTTGAGGCGGGAAACCTAGCTGACCACTCAATATGCCTGCCTTCTCGTGTTAAATGGTACATTTGAAATTAACTGCAAAGATTTGTAGGGGTGAGGTTTGAAATCCTAGCTGGTCACTTAATATGCGCGGCTTGTTTCAGTGGATTGTACTATTAAAATTAACTTGCAAAAATTCACAGGGGTAAGGTTTGAAAACCTAGCTGTCCACTCAATGCGGCCGGGTTGTCTTGGTAAACTGTACTTTCGAGATTAACCTGTGAAAATCAGTGGAGCGAGATCTAAAAATTTAGCTGACCGTTCAATACACCCAGCTTAATTTGGTACATTGTATTATTGAGATTAACTTGCAAAAATTGACAAGGTTGAGGCGGGAAACCTAGCTGACCACTCAATATGCCTGACTTCTCGTGTTGAATTGTACATTTGAAATTAACTGCAAATATTTGAAGGGGTTAGGTTTGAAATCCTAGCTCGCCACTCAATATACTCGGCTTAGTTTAGTAGATTGTACTATTGAGATTAACTTGCAAACATTCTGTACTTTTGAGATTAACTTGTAAAAGTCATGGGGGTGAGGTCTGAAAACCCAAGCTCACCTTTCAATATGCCCGACTGCTCGTGGTGAATTGTACATTTGCAACTAACTGCAAAAATTTGAAGGCGTTAAGTCTGAAAACCTAACTGGCCACTCAATATGCCCGGCTTGTTTTGGTAAATTGTACTATTGAGAGTAACTTGCACAAAAATTCACACCTAGCTGGTCACTCAATATGCCAGCGTTGTTTTATAGACCATACTTTTAATATCATCTTGTGAAAATCAGATGGGTGGGGCCTAAAAATCTAGCTTACCGCTCAATATGCCCGGCTTGTTTTGGTAGATTGTACTAGTGAGATTAACTTGCAAATTCACAGGGGTAAGGTCTGAAAACCTAGCTGACCACTGGATATGCCCGACTTCTCGCGGACCGTACTTTTGAAATTAACTGCAAAAATTTGAACGGGTGACGTCTGAAACCATAGCAGGCCACTCAGTATGCCCGGCTTGTTTTGGTTAATTGCACTATTAAAATTATCTTGCAAAAATTCACACCTAGCTGGTCACTCAATATGCCCGCGTTGTTTTATAGACCATACTTTTAATATCATCTTGTGAAAATCAGATGGGTGGGGCCTAAAAATCTAGCTTACCGCTCAATATGCTCGGCTTGTTTTGGTATATTGTACTAGTGAGATTAACTTGCAAATTCACAGGGGTAAGGTCTGAAAACCTAGCTGACCACTGGATATGCCCGACTTCTTGCGGTGAATTGTACTTTTGAAATTAACTGCAAAAATTTGAACGGGTGACGTCTGAAACTCTAGCTGGCCACTCAGTATGCCCGGCTTGTTTTGGTTAATTGTACTATTAAGATTATCTTGCCCACTTAATATGCCCGCGGTGTGTTATAGACTATACTTTTAATATTATCTTGTAAAAATCAGAGGAGTGAAGCCTAAAAATCTAGCTTACCGCTCAATATGCCCGGCTTGTTCATTATAACAAAAAGCAACTACTGTGGAAAGAGATTTTAAGAAAACAGGTAATAAATAAAAATTGAAAATTCTGTTCCAAACTCAAATTTAAAATTTCACCATTTTGAAGATCGCATTATAAACTAAATAAAGTTGAATATTGAACCTTTTAAATGCGGTACGTACTAGTTTAGAGATTAAAAGCAGGAGTGCTAAGACAATGGCAGAATAATTTAAAATAATGAGTACTAATAAAAGGTTAACAATTTTTAAACGCTGCTTAAAGCACTTCCATTAACACATACTTCTACACAAAACCACATTTTTTACACCGATCTATTAATGAGAAATAATTTAAATGTAATAAAATCCCCTTCGTTTATTTCCATAGTTATTGTTAGATTCTTATCTGACAAAATAAAAAAATGTTTCAACCGGTACCAGTTCTTTCAACGTACACATACGTACAGAAAATTTCTAAAAATTTTTCTATAGGATATTTGATGAATGTGTTTTGCTGAATGACATTCCAATCAGGATATTTAAATAAAAAAAAATATTTTGGAGCCCAAAATGAACGACACGAATTTGTATTAACACGAGACTCGTTGGTGGTTGATAAAAAAAACTACAAAAATTGCATAGAAATAAAATTTGAAAATAAGCTTTTAGAGAAAAAACCTAGGAATAATAAACAAGTTGTCTTATTTAAAAACAAAAATATATTCCAAAGTAAAATAGGAGACATTGTTGGTAAAAAAAAGTAATTTTTTCAATATTCTTAAGCCGATTTTCAAAATTCTTTCCCTAATTTTTTTAATTCTGCTTTTGCCTTCTTTTTCTACATTTCGGAAATAAATTCCTCCGCCACCAAGAAATATTTAATACATAAGGAAAGCACTTTGTCCCGGAAAATGTTTGATTATCACAAAAAAATATAAAGCAACTTTCATAAATCTTAACACCATATATCGTTGCACGTTTTTCAAAATACGTTTCGTGTGAATTACAGTATCTGAAAGTATTTACCTACATCAGTTTCACTCACGAGTCCATTACGCACGAATCCAAAACGTAGGTGGCTTGTTTTTATTTTTAAATTCCCTCACGTTTTCCAACACTCGCAGGAAATGTGAAAGGGAAGAAAATGCAAGGGGGAATGAAAGCTAATTTATGATATTCTGTAAATAAGCGAGTTTCCTTCCTAATCGAAAAGCTCCCCGGAAACTTGTAGTAATTAAATTTTGAGCACTTAACGTAAAACACCAAACATTATTGTTATGAATATAATATAAGAAAAATAGCTGCTTTTACAAATAACATTTTGAATATTTAAAGCGAACTTGGTTATTCGCGTATAACTTCAATTATATTGAAATAAGGCTGCTTTGAAAGAATTTGAGTGCTTCATATATTTTGGTGCATAGGCACCGATATGGGTTTTCTGGAAAACTTTAAATTAGAACATTTTCCGTCAATTTCGGTAAAATCCCTGAATAAATTATTCCTGAAAACTTCCAAATTTAGAATTTTTTAACCTAAATCACTGTAAAAAATATTTCAGGGGAATCTATTCTCTAATTTGGGAACAATAACAGCTGAATAAAAATAATAAAAAAATAAAGTCAAAAGATCGATGCAAATCCCAAATCAAACGTAATTATAATTATAATTTTCTATTGGATAATTTTCTTCATCAATCAAATAAAAAAGGATTCTGATGATAGCATAATCGATACGAGTTTTTAACATTAAAATTCGCGAATTGTAAAAGCATTTTAGTGTCATTCACGAGAGCTTGATGCATAAATTATCGAGCTGGTTTTATCGTTTCAAGTTTTCGCATATAAAATCAACCTTTTAGTGAAACGGTTCTATCTCCACGTGATATATTGCTTTAAGCCTTTTAACAAGCAAGGTGTTATACGTTACCTAACATTATGAAAATGATAACAGTTGGTGGTTTCTGGGTGATGCATATAGTAGTGGTAATTGGAGGTATAGTAAAGTTCTGCTTTTGGAGCAGAAAATTACTACCGCAAATTACCGACTTCTTCTAAGGAAATGTAATGGGCTAATGGCATACACCTAAATAGAGCTATACATTGTATTTTAATGTAGATTTAAACAGTTGCAAAAGTGCCGTTGAGTGAAATAGCAGTGACAATACTTAAAAACGAAAATGCCATAACACCGTTCGGAATACTCCATGAGAAGTACTAATTAAATTGAATATATCACAAACCACACACATGTGTGACCATTCACAACGTTTGCGAAATTATTTTGCACTAGTGCTAATTTTCGATAATTTTCACCAGTGCAAGTATTAATGTTTAAGAAACACAATTACGTGTAATGAATAAAAGTCGAAATTTTAGTCGTGCTTTCGGTTCAAATCCGACATTATTAAAAAAGTCGGAACTTGGATGACGGTATGCAGTCGAATGAGCGACAGCAACAGGTGATAAGACACGACATCTTTCGGAAGAAATGCAAAAATTGGGGGTCATTTGTAATAAACGATTTAATTGCACGTTAAAGATCGCTACCCTGTAGAACACAGCGAGGTGGCTTAGGCTCTTAGCGGTTAGCTCGTCCGCTTCTCGTTTCGGAAGTCTGGAATTCGATCACTCGGGCCCCCTGTCCTGGCTCAGGATTTTTCGTGTTATTTGACCCACAAGGTTAATACTAGGACAGTACTATTCACAGAAAATACATCCTTTAGCCATATTCCTTTCTCTAATCCATCGTTAGTATCTTTCAGCACATATTCAACTTTAAGTAAACCGCCCTATAACTACAAGTATTTTTGCAATTAATTAAAACAAATGAACAATATTATTCGTCAACTACTAAATCTAAAGCACATAGTAGGTACCAAACATTTAAAAATATTAGACCAAATACGTAATATAGTTATAACAGAAGAGATAACTATCAAGTAAACATACATCAAGAGATAAAAGATGTCAAGTCAAATAAAATTGTTAACTTAGGACAGTGAGGAGTCCGAAAGATCCCTATAGCCGCCCGCTCTTTCACGGGTAACAAACTCCAAATTTTCTTTCTTTTTTTTTTCAGTAGGAAACTGGTTCAGCAAAATTACCAGGTGTGGTGGGTTTATTCCCTGGATTCGGTGTTAAGCCTTAGCGGCAGCAATAGGTTCACGTTCAATATTAACAATAACGACAATAAATATCCGAGCCCGCGAGTTACGCCGCACGCATCTGCACCAGGACAGTTTGGTTTCGTAATGAAAGGTAGCAACTGGTAAAAATCTGGCATATACAGGTGGGCGGTCCGTCGCCGCATAAAGTACAGTTCCGGATTTAATATAGACTAGCTGAACCCGCGAGCTATACTCAATTATAGAAGACTACAGGTAGTATCGCGTAAAAATGTGGCTTCTAGTAGTGAGGGACCGTCGCCGCGTAAAGTCGAGACAGTTCTGGATTAAATATATAGATAGCTAAACCCGTAGACTACGTCCGACGCATCTGCATTAGTACAAGTTTATTATACACAATCCTTCAAAACTATGGATTAATGGTTCTGGTACGGTGGCGTAAATATTGATTTTACAATATAATTCTTTATTTATATTGCATTTGTATCTACCTTAATTTAAAAAAAAATTTAAGCAATGCTGTAAGAGCTGTGACGCGATCGTCATAATTTTTTAATAGCATTATACCTATTTTTTGCATTTATTTAATAGAGTTTTTTTTTCTATATTCAGTGATATACAGCTTGTATACCCTTACCACAGTATATATTTACATTTCAGTAGCGACACTTGCTGATTATCTTGGTCCAAATTTTGTATGCGCATGCGCCATATTTAGAGTTTCGTCACGCCTAGGTGGTGCGCATAACCTGTCATCCTTGAATCAGCTGTTATATTAATTTGTTTGTAAAAGCTTAATAAATGTTTTTGTCCTTATCTTTAGTTGTCCTCTCTTGTGTGTCTAAAAATAATTATAGAAACGTATTGTGAACTTTCTCAATCCCAAAATTATTCTTGTATTTGCATGCATTTTAAGTTTAAGTTAAGTATTTGCATGCATTTTAAGTTTAAGTAAACGCAGTTAGAGGCGGGTCTTCAGACGCTGATGGTTACAAAAAGTTGAAGGTTAAAATATCAAAGTGCCGACAGACAAGTGTCGCTACTGGAATGTAAATATATACTGTGCCCTTCTTATGAAACAAAATTTTTCAGAAAAACGCTTTTTTTCTAAAATGTTATGCAATGGTGCACAAGTTTTATATAGTTGAAAAGAGAAAAAATTCTCTATTGAATGAGCGCCAAAAATCGCTAGGTTGCCATTTAAAAAAAATTACGATCGCGTCACAGCGCTCACAGAACTGGTTAAAATTTTTTTTAAAGTAAAGGTGCGTAAAATGTTACCAAACATCTGTGATTAACATTTTTTTCTATCTTCATTCGTTTCAGAATTAAATAGAGACGTATTAAGTGTTCGACCACCCTGTATATGACACGGTGGCTCACTTCAGCCTCTCTGCTTTCCGTCCGTGCTAAAAATGCAGGGTTCATATTCAGATCGCAACTCTTTTTTTATGTGTGTATAAACTTAGAACCATAAAGCTTGATACCGCAATGGTAGCACGTAATCCAAGGACGCCATAATACTGCAGTTTTTAATATTTGTTGGCAAAAGGTGAAGAACAACAAAATCTGGTGAATTAATTATTTTACTAAACTTATACGTAACAAGAGATAAGGTTTTGGAGCTACTCTGCCTAAGGTGTGTGAGTTCGAATCCCACTCACTGTACTGTCCCTGGGTGTCTGGACCGTTTTTCATAACACAAGGTATGTTAGATAGGGGCCGTATGACCTCAGCAGATTCGAGCCCCCGTAGGCAACCACAAAATAACGTATGCGTAACGTGTTTCCAGAACATGTGCTGGTGTATGATGCGCTTAACTCACGTTGACTACCACCTTGGGGTGATTATTCAAACTTTCATTTGGTGCCAACCGGTGCCAATTATGAAAAAATGTGTTATGTTTCGCAACCTCTACAATAGCACCACAAAAAATTACATATGTATAACTAACTATGCAA
Organism: Ctenicera cuprea; assembly: GCA_958336395.1. Classification (NCBI taxonomy): domain Eukaryota; kingdom Metazoa; phylum Arthropoda; class Insecta; order Coleoptera; family Elateridae; genus Ctenicera; species Ctenicera cuprea. Next base: position 13,927,865 of record OY284487.1, on the reverse strand, counting down.
CCATTTCTCATTTATCCCAACAAGTGATATCACATCTAAATGTGGTGCTAGAGCAATAGCTAGATCATTGCGTTAAACTCACGTTGAGAAAGAAAATATAACATACGAAGCAATCGTGACACTGATGTAATGATACGCCGAGGATCACCAGCGATGCTCATGCTATCAAGTGAGTTCAGCATAAGAACTCTATGCCTTCTGTGCCGAAGGTTCAGGGTTCATATCCGTTTGGAGTTGTTTCAATGTTGATTTTTATTTAAGTAGTTTTGATTTTAAATTTACTTAACTTACGGCTCGATGCAGTTACTTTGGTTAATTATACTTATTAATTCTCATTTGTTCATTAATCTCGCCAGTTCGTGGTAAAATCATTCCGAGCACCCATGCTTGTTAAAAGATGGGTACCGCGCACGTGATTCGCATGTAGTCAACAATCAAGATGTTATTACTACTGATAATTTTGGAGCATTCAGATTAGAATAAAAATCGATATATTAGTATTGACCTATTAACTCATTTACTGCACCTTTGAACAGGTTCCACGGTTGCAACGTTTATAAATCACAATATCTCTCCGGTCATATTTTTGTAATGAAAGGAGAGCGTAAAAGTTTCAAATAGCATCCTGGTGTCTCTACTGCTGCAGTTGTGTGCCAGTTTTAACTTTTAAATGCCGATAAATAATGTATCATCGTTGGATTACTCATGTGCTCAATAATAGGCGCATCTCTCAGCCCCCCCGGTGGTCGGTGCATTCTAATTTAAACCTTGTTGTTTTGAATCAACATGCTAAAAAAATATTAAACACAAATAAAATTGTAAAGGTGGATCCCAGATGACCATCGAACAAGATATTTTCCATTCTTGACTGACTTTTAAAGGCGGTATTAAATTCGGAAGTTGTAGGCTCAACCGAGACAACAACAAGGTCTTAAATCTTTGACTGCCTACAAGACAACCTACCTCACTAAAAACGCAGTTGTCGCGGTATTGATCGTAAATTCTAACGCGCATTACATGAAACTTGATACGCAAGTACGGAAGTCTGCAAGGATATAAACAATAACTTCTTCTTTTGCAGCTGGCAATCATGAATTTTAATTAACATTATTAATCAACCGAGAGACTGAATTTGGGAGGATGAAAAACTTTAGTGTCGTTGAAATCTGTGATAGTAAAAACTGAAAAGTGTAAAATGACACGGATTTTTTGATTTTTTTATTGCAAGATGTTAACAACAAATAGACTATTAAGGTTCAAACAACAGTTTCTTGTAAAATACCTGTTTTGTAGCTATTACTTAGTTGGGTGGGTGTGTTCGTTCCTCATGTCTCCTGCTCGGATAGTCCGATTTTGATTAAGTTTGCAAACTTAAAGGAGGGGGGGGGGATATAAAACGATTACAGTGAAAGTAAACCAAAAAAACAATTCGAAAGCAGAGGGGTAAGTAAGTTAGGCATCCTTTTTTAGAAAACGTAATTATAAAGTATATCTCAGCAAATTACAGGTTTCATCCCCACGATTTTTGAAAATTTTGAGTTTAATGTCTGTTTACTGAAAAATGGGTTACTAAAAATTTATATTCGTAATATTCCTGAAGAGACACAATAGAGTCTAGGATGCAACCGCCACTGGACATGAAGACCACCTAGACACCAAGTATTTCGCGTGCGGCAGGCGCACGGCATGGCCATATCGGCCACCTTGGCCAAAACGGCCACATTCATCTAGTGGACACAACGGCCACACCTTTAGCTGGACATAACAGCCACCTTGAGAACAACGACCAACGACGCATAGTGGCCGTTGTGTCCAAGGTGCCCGTTGGGTAGAAAACTGTAGTTGTGTTTAGATAAAGGTGAGGCCGTTCTGTCCAAGATGGCCGTTGTATACAAAGTGGCTGTTGTGCCAAGTCAAGGTGTGGCCGTTGTGTTCAGGTCCCATACACTATACTTATAGGCATCCGTTTCCAAAACCATAAAATCTACCAAACTGTGATATTTTGGAAATTCCTCAATAATCATTTCTCAAAAAATGTATACGCCGATTTTTCTTTGAATTGTATGAGCTCTATTAGTCAGATCTAAGCCACAATTTCATTCTTTTGCCAATACACTAATCTCTCTGTGACGCCCTCTATGAATCTTTGAAATATTAATGGGCAGGGACGGCGGAAACCCTATTGGGGGTATAGCAAACTCCACACCTGGAAAATGTCCGTGTGTGGAATTCCACACCTGAAAATGCAGAGCGTTTTCTTGAAAAGGTCTGCTTTGATAATCAAATGATTACATAATAAATCTCAATTTTGCGTATAAAAAGTAACTTTGTTCTGATTTTCCATCAACTCCCCCCTCCCCACCTCTTCGCCACCACCCTTTTACTCCACACGTGGGTTCAACCTCTTCCGACGTCCCTGTTAATGGGTTTTAATTTAAAAAAAACGGAAGAGAAAGAAAAATCTGCACTAAACTGAATTATTATTCATCACAGACACGAACTCTGTACTTAATGTTTTATATACAGTAATACTTGGGAGGGTAATTCCCTCCCACGCACCGTCAATTAAAAAAATTCGTAATTATTATGTAGTATGGAAAATTCAAAGCAGTTTATAAAATTGATTTCAATTACTTTTTTTTCTAACAAAGTTTATGGCGTTACCATTATGTTCAGAGAACCGAATACATTAAAAATGATGTTAATTGGTTTAGCCAATAAAGCTAGCTGTGAGCTAGTATTTGATTTTTTTTGCCAATGCCCTAATTTCTGTGTGACACTCCCTATAAATTTTTGAAACATTGATGTTTTAGAAACGATAAAAAATAGTCTGCATTTAAGCTAAATTTTTCATCAAAGACACTGACAGTAGAATAAGATTTTGTGTCTAATTTTTGGTTACAGAAATACTGGGGGAGGGGAGATAATCCTCCCTCCTACGCTCCATCAAATTCAAAAAATTGTAATTATTTTTCATTATGGAAAAATCCAGGCTAAGGAAGTTCTTCCCCTAATTTACAAAATTAAGTTAAAATATATATTCCTCTAGCAAAGTCAACAGTGCTAGCATAACGTCTAGAACACAAACTGATTCGGCTTAAAATTTAAAATCTTTGTTGCAAGCTGTGGTTTTTTTAGACACAATAAACATTGATTATTTACTTAGAAATTAAACCCATCATAGTTTGTCCGTTTTTGATTTTCAGTAATCTTTTATAACCAAATTTGAAATACAGTTTCTACTTAACATTTCGTGTACAGTTTAATAAAAATATTGACGGTGTGTCTAATAAAACACAATCTACATAATATGGAATCTAACCTGAAATAGTGTAAGAATTTTTTGAATAAACCCGGTATTTTATAAATAATTATTAATTAATAAAAAAATCAAGTCAATGAAATGATAATATACTAACATAGCTGCATACTAAAATATTATCTAGATACCCGTTTTCATTATTTGTACCCACATTACCCCAAAAACAGGTGTTAGGGGAACAAATGTTTTGGGCCGTGATGTACTAACTGCAAAAGCAATTAATCATCCCTTAAACCGTTCCATGGAATATCCAAAACGCAGAGAACGCGAATCCACCACGCATTCCACAACAAAACTACGTCGTATCAAAACTTGCATCATTAATTTCAATAATGATAAACGGCGGCGTAAAAGCTACATCGATAGAGTACTTACCCGCCAAAACTCCAGATTAATCCGGGTCGGCGCTTGCGCACCCCTTTCAGGCCGAGAGGCTACGTCTAGCGCGCTATAGTATCGGAAATCGATTTACTACGTCGCGACGCGCCACGCGCATTGTTTTCATTGCGGCGTCTCGACGACCCAATTTAAAAAAGGATCGGGTCAGCGACTTTCGGCTACGTAGGCCACAAATTTCATCGTCTGGGTTCGACTGACCGTCTACTATTTAAAGAATGCCCATTTGTGCAACGTTTTGTCATTCGACACTGAGACTAATCGACGAGTTCGAGTACAGCATCTCGAAGAGTATTTTTGGACCGGATTTTTCCGTAAAGTGCAATCTGGCGCTGGTCTACGAGATATTTCCCAAGAGTTCACGCTGTCTGGACACGTCCTGTTCATGAATGTCTGCTGAAAATTATTACCTGTTCAGTGCACATTATCAGGACAGGAAGTTCTATTTCCACTATTTCAGAAACCTGATCAAGCTTCTATTTCTAATTATTCTGATACTAATAAATTTTCCAGTTGCATATTTAACTATATCTAGTCAAATCTTAAATGTTTTGATTAAATAATCGATGAAGACCAACATTTCCAAACAGGACACGAAATTTTGGATTTCGATCGAATTTCCATAATTTGGTGGTGACGACTCTGTTCAAAACACCGAATTGATACGGCAATGCCAATACAGCCAAGTTTATTTTTTTTTCTCTTTTTATAATACTGTACGAGTAGGTTGCTGGAAATTCTCGCGCTTCATCGCTTAGCTGTTCAGGTAAATCACTTAAAGAAAATCTGTTGTAAATGCAATTAAATATAATGTAAAACTAGCGGAAGTGAAGGCGCAAAATAATTTGCAATCCATCTGTGCGTTTAGTTATATTTTATTTATTGGCGAATGTAGTACCGAAACCGACACCGGGAAGAAACAGATAGAACTGCAAATGGCAAGCGTAACTTCGTATGTGATTTTTTAAGATTTGGGATTTTTGTGCACATCTACACAGTAAAAACTTTCATTTAGTAACAGCGATCAAACTCGGCTTAGTAGAACTCTGAGAATAAATCATCAAATATAATTTTTTTAAGTAGCAACCTATGTGTAGTTAACTAGTAACCGGTTGACAATGTGCAAGTCGAAGACAAGTTTGCTAACAAATTTTGAATATTTTTTGTTTTAAAACTTGGACATCAAGTAGCCTATTTACATGTGCCAGAGTCCACAGATAGAAATTGAAATACGTCAAGTCGGGCGACCGTGCTGGCTACTGCATAGGGTTGCGTCTTCCAATGCTTAGTAAAATTAAATAAGGTTGTTAAAGGTCTAAATATCATATCAATAAAACTTTATCATCATCAGCCTAATAGCCTGAAAAGCATAAAATACCTGAACAATTCAAAACAAATATATTCTCAAGAAAAAAAATATTACTCACTCCACGAATATTTTAGTAGCAAGGTTATAGTAGATTAGATAAATTTAGTGTATTTTAAACATGTATTAAAAATGTTTTTGTTATTATTTTTTTTTTCACAAGCCGTTTATATTATATTATATTGTATGTATTTTTTTGTTCAATTCTAACAGTTTTGATACTGTAAAAGTCTATGGACACAAATATTATTATTATTAATATTGCATTTACATATTTGCTCGCCATTAATTCCAAATGAGAGGTCAAATTAGCCCCATCCTGCAAAAACGGTACTTTTTTCTATAATAAAATTGACGATGACGTCATAACCAACAAAACAAAGTTTCGCCAAGAGTAACGCAAATTTTATCTTTTCAAATAGCTCCACTTTCGATAATTAGATACCTACTTCGATACTTTTGATACTTTCCATATTTTGATATTTTCGATACTATTTATACCTTTAATACTTCGATAGTTTCGATATTTTCTATACTAAAATACTTTCGATAGTTTTGATTCTTCGATACTGCTATCGATGATCGATAGCAGCAAAAGTGTCGGTACCTTGAGTTAATACCAATACTTCGCCCAGACCTACTCGTCACAATATGTGTCTATACAGGGTTCGGCAAAAGTTTATGGAACCGCTTAATTTTTAGTCTTTTATCAATTTTTTTAATAAAAAAAATATTTATGGCGGGTTAATACGGGTTTATCTTAAACATGCCATTAAACTAAATCAAAATTTACATCTCTTGGGTCAAAATAAAACACCATGGTTTGTTTTTTCTGTATTCCTGAACCCCAACTCTAATATATGTACTGTACATATGTCCAAAATATGGAAACATTTCGCATTTATACAATGATGCTGTAAAAACAGGCACGAAATTTGTAAATAAAATTGTATCCGTCCAGCGAGCGATCCACAAAAAATAAATAAAGCAGGCCTTGACCTGGCCCTGGACGCGTCACGTCTTAGATATATTCAGAAAACTACATTTCAGATTGAAACTAAGATTTGTGATTGTTTCCTGAATATAGCTAAGTGTGACGCACGCTGGTCAAGGCTGTCATGTATTTTACTGCGGATCGCTCGGTATATATAAAATATAAATATACCGAGCACTGAGCAAGTTCACAGTGAACGTCCAATATTTTTGATGACAAATTCAAAATCTCAATACTTCATAGTTTAAAAGACGTATATACAGGGTGTTTCATAATGACCGTTCACAAAGCATAATTTTTGTATTTGTAAAAACATCCAAAAAATAGTTAATTGTAATGTTTATGATAAAATGGTTAAACCAGAAAGTTTTATACAAGTATTAGTGATGACGTATATACAGGGTGTTTCATAATGACCGTTCACGAAGCATAATTTTTGTATTTGTAAAAATATCCAAAAAATTGTTAATTGTAATGGTTATGATAAAATGGTTAAACCAGAAAGTTTTATACAAGTATTAGTGATGACGTATATACAGGGTGTTTCATAATGACCGTTCACAAAGCATAATTTTTGTATTTGTAAAAATATCCAAAAAATTGTTAATTGTAATGGTTATGATAAAATGGTTAAACCAGAAAGTTTTATACAAGTATTAGTGATGACGTATATACAGGGTGTTTCATAATGACCGTTCACGAAGCATAATTTTTGTATTTGTAAAAATATCCAAAAAATTGTTAATTGTAATGGTTATGATAAAATGGTTAAACCAGAAAGTTTTATACAAGTATTAGTGATGTCCACAGAAAGCACCCATTCAATCATCATACAAATTAGATTGACAATTCTCTACAAATACATAAGGTATTCTTCGTAAAACACCATGTACAGGGCGTTTATATAATAATCCCCGCTTGCTAACTCGGTTTAAAAAGATAGGACCAAGAACACTTAAGTTACACCAAGAAGGCTATTTCTCGAGCGACGCCCTTCAACGCAAAAAAATTAAAAAGCAACTGACACCTCATTTTAAAGCCCTCTTCATTCTGCTTCTGGTAGTAGACTAATTGTTTTTTAGCGATTGTAAAAAACTGACTGCAGAAACGTCCAGGAATGTTCCGGGAGAATTGCTGCAGAATAGGTTTGTCTACTGCCGGGAAATTTGAGGCGCACAGTGTAAAATCACAGCGTCCAAGAAGTTCAAAAACAGATTTCAAATGAGGCGTCACTCAATTCACCTTGCCGTTAAAAATTTATGCATCAATTGGCGTCGCGGCGGCACTGTAATAGACGTGAACAGCTTTATTTGCTTAAAAAATAGTATTTTTGTGTAATTTCAGCGTGCTTTGTTCTATTTTTCTAAATCACGCATTTCAAAAGTTAGCAGAGGGGGAACGGGGCGAGTTAATACCTTATAAGACGACCGTCTATTTCTACTGAAAAAAGAATAAATTTAAATTTGATTTTTTGTTTATTTTAGCAAACGCGCGTTTTGAAGAAGATAAATACGTTAAATAAGGGTAAATTAGAAAAGCAGAAATCGTGCAAACTTTTACATAGAATTCATCAGTTTAAGAAGCCTCTTACAAAGCACGAATTTTAATTTCTTTCGTCAACAACTTTCTCGACTGATGTTTCTTTCGTTTGCAATACATTGACATTGACCTGACATTGTTGGGAGCATTTTAATTTCAACAAATACAAGGCGATAACCTTCCTGTGCAGAAGGGACAATACGTATCATGGTTGACAGACACAGAACAAGTATTGTGTATCAATTTGTATGTGTGTTACTATTTCAAATGAATCATCCCACCCTCAACTCGTTATACAGAGAGCGCAAATTTTTTTTTAAAAGAAGACCCAAATAATAGTTATATTAGCGAACCTTATTAAATCGATAAGTGGAACACATGCACACACACATACACGCCCCTACAGGTTGCATATAGTAGGAAAACGTGACAGTATTTATAGTGGCACCCTCGAAATCGATATTGGTTCAGGCTCCGTTTACACAACCTCCGCGAAAACAATTTTATGCAAGTATCTACCCGACGAGCATTTAATACCAGTTTTAATTACAAATAGGGACAACTTTATTTAAAGTGTGCCTACTATAATTAAAAACTTATAATTAAGGTTACGTTCGGAATTATTAAGCACGCCAGTTTATTAAAATTAAATTAAAAAAGCAATTTGTTAAATGCGCAATTGCGACCTCATATGGTATACTCTTGGGGTTCAAGTCCGCCGCCGTTTTCATAACAGAAAAACAGTTTTCGAAAGTTTGTGTTTTACTTTAAAATATTTTTAAACTGCCATAAAGAGGATATCTGCATTTGTTTGTGTTGACATTCTGCAGAAAAAACGATCACACCACCGATTTACTTAGAGAAATATATATTATACAAAAAATCGTTTTCTAAGGGAAATCAAATAGCTGTAAAAAATTACTTAATACGAAGAGAGTCACTAGTTTATTTTAAAATCACCTTTACATTGGTTGGAAATACAAACTTGGGTTAAGTTATAGCAAACAGGTGCTAAAACCAAGCAATTTAATTTTTTTAAATGATCGTCAGGTTTGAGCCACCTGTTTCTTGTTCATTTATTCGTAATAAAATCCTACGTAAGGCCATCATAATATTCACCATGAAAAGGAAGCACGACGCAACTACTTTACTAAATTACCAGATTGAACCAGTTTATTAACATCTTCTAAATAAACGATTAAAGACTAATTAAGGTTAGCTATTTCCAAATAAACTTGTTTCATGCAAAAAATGTATTAATTCCTAAAACATGTTTTTTGCTCATTCTTATGTTGGCGATTTTCTAATAAAATTGCTGCTCGATAGCAATAAATCAAAGTGGATTGATACTTTTAATAATGATGTTTAATTGAATTAATTAACTACAGATAAATAATAACTTTATTAACCATGCAAATTATGACGAGACATTGTATAAATTATAGCTTGAATTAAGGAGGCTGGCACAAAACGTGACTCATTCGATATACTGTGTTAAAAATAAACTTCGGAGAATTAAAATTTTCGAATACTTTGTTTGAAGCACGAGTTCAAAAAAATTGGCAAAGCACCTGGCTTGGAATTTACATACTTCACAATAATTATCTTTTTGGTTCAAAAAATATTTTGCAATCAGTGTGGGTATCAAATGCAGTCTAATAAAAGTTAACGTCTGTTAACTACTACGCAAGATCAGATAATTAAAAAACAATTTAAACTTATAAAAATGATAACTGCGCGGTGTAAATCAAACCAATTCGACCGCTGCAGCCAGGCTGCATTCTCGAAAAACACCGTACTTTCTGCAGGTCTACTTTCGTTAGGCACTTCTCGTAATTATGGTGCTTTTCGACCCATCAAACACAACATTCAGACTAACACCAGTATTAACATGAAAAGCAGGCAAATATGTATTACTGCATTAGCAAAGTATTATCAAATTATGCTACTAACGGAGAAGGTATTAATCCCACGTAGCCTTTAGTAGTTAACCCTTTAAGCGTATTACAACATTATATTCAGTGCACCAACTCAACATACCTAAAAGCCCCCTCTTGCCGATTAAGCGATTGTTAAATCGATCAATGGAGTTTTAATCATGTCCTTGTGCTACCACCAGCTACCGAAAAGCACGTGTCACACAAAAAATACAATGGAAACCTTAGCCAAGCCACGGTAATTATATGTCACTGGTTAATACTTTTTTAATTCACCAGGTCGAGGGACATCAATAACTAAGCCTAGTTACTAGATCCCAAGACCACAAGTACTAGTTTCTGCGAGCTTAATCAGTTAAGAACAACAACAATAAACAGGAAGTACAACCAACAATAATATAATCAAATAATAAATGTCAACACACACACAACAAATGCATAAATCATGGGTGCACAGTGTCTGCCCCTCGTCAATAAACCGTAGCAGTTTTGAAGCCGGTCAATTAATTCAACACATTGTTGTAAGTATAATCAATGTTTGTTCCATAAAATTGCAAAACTTCATACAATGAAGTGTAAAAGAGTGCAATATGATAATAATATATGAGATTTTACTCTCAACACGGCAGGGTTATACACAGAAAGTGTTGAAGCAGTGGCCGTCTCGTTTTAACAGCTCAGTCAAACGTCCGTAAACTGTATTCTTTGCAGAAAAAATGTAAAATATAACCTAGTTTTATTGAAACTTTTCGGATTCTGCCTACTGCCACATGATTATTCTGTTTGTCTCTTACACTGAAGCTAGTTTCTTCGCTTTGAGTCATCTTACTTTGTGCAGGTGACTGGATATTCACAGCAATCCCAGCTCCGGAACTGGAGGCAAGCGCCACCTAGTAGTAAGGTCTCGGAACTATATCGAAGAGGGAGGGAGAAAAATAATAACTGGTACGTGGAAACACGTTCAAACAGTGACAGGAAAGGAAGAGGAAGTGGCGGAGAAATGACCAAATACAAAGCAGGGAAGACCAAAGAATGAAAAGGGAGGAAGGAGTAGGAAGAATGGCAGGGAATAGAGGAAACACTACAAGAGAGCTTAGAAGAATAGCGTAGATACAGAAAGATACCAAGATCCACGATCGTACGCCTTAGGGCAAAGAGTTAACCCGAGAAAGCAGAAGTCTCTTACGCACTAAGTGTTTCGCGATATACCTCTCGCACTCTTATGCTGTCATGTACGCGTTTCTATGTTGCTGCTACGCTAAGCTTCGTCTATACAAATTATTACCAAGTCCCTTAGCTAAATATTAATCAATTTTCCGTCCGATAATTAAAAACGAACACAACAAAAATTTTACTTTCTGTCCGAAAAATTATACAAGCCGTCTACTACCTTCCGCGAAACCTGACGCTGACACAACAAATCGGATTACTAACGGTCGCTCGACTTTCAAACGAACCGACCGATAAACAACATGCCGTAAAATCAAGGAAAACCACAAATCAAACTTTCATGCATCACCTATAACACGTCGTAATAAAACCCCACCGCCGAATTCAACAAAGAAATGCAAATCCACACAGATACCCCACAACATGGAATAACAGCACCAATAACACAAAATAAAATGCCGCATAACGAAATATCCCGAAGAAACAAAAGAAACCACTTTTAAAATCAACAGCCAGGAAACTTGCCGTCACCCCACACCACCCTAATCCCCGCTAATTACGACCACTAGATAAATAATAGACTACTACGTAACGTAACTTTCGCCCTACTCATCACAACCTAGCCATGTTTGGCATCAAATGACAGGGAATAATCAGAGTAGTGATAACATAGGAAGGAGAAATCTCCCACAATCCACAGGACGAAACTACAGCCAGGCCTCTGGAATGCATAAAATGTAACCCTCCTCACCCTTTTATTAGACAGCCAACCAGAAGCATGGGTTGCCGCTTAGCAGGGCGAACTCGGAGCGACAACCATAGGGATCCCCGGCCGCCACGTACCCCCAGCTCCCGTTTCACCAGCCCCCACATTTCATGGGATCTCCACCAGAGGCTAGTAAGGATTTTTGGAAGCAAACCCCCAGCAGACTACCACCGATCTAGGTCATTGCCACCTCCGCCGACAACCGTCTCCCGGTGTGGAGCCCTACACCATCACCTGTGACGCAGCTGCCCCCGAGCTCCACCAGTGACCACCACAGGGCCCTGATAACCAATACTGCCAGACCGCTCCCCGAGTGGAGTCACCCGCCGCGGCACCTGACGCCGCTGCTTGCCAGCCCAACAGCAACCTCAGGAGACATGTTGTAAATCCACATCCACCTTAAGTAATACGCCGTCCTTTTTGAAGAACACTTCCAATATCTAACCTATTAAAAAAGGAAAACAGCATACTCATAACAAAAGGTAAAACTGAATGCAAAAGGGGAAGAGGTAGAAGGAAAACTTCCTGGCAATAGACAAGGATAAATGTACAACAACCACATTTTCAAAAATTCATAGAAGGCGTCACTAAGAAATTAGCGGGTTGGAATACGAACCAAATTGTAGCTCTTCCCTAGCTGTATACTATTAGCCTGCGAGGTTTAAAAAAAATCGCGTGGTCCCTTTGATAGCAATACTTTTCTTTAAGATTTTCTAAATTTTAAACAGGTAAGGGACTAGAAAAGCATTGGATTTGTACTGACATTTTCCATCATGTTCAAATTTTAGTTGAAAAATTCTACCTTTGAAAATAATCATACCAAAAAAGCATGTCTAACTAACGAGGGAACAAAAAGGACCATAGAGAGGATAAAATCTGGAGATCTGGCTGGCCACACAATATATTCCCGTCTTCAATCCATTTGTATGATAACAAGTATTGACGAACATGTAATCTATAATTGGGGAGGGGCACCTGATACCGTTTGATACGCCTTCAACTTCAACAATATCGATTAATCAATTAAATAATGTCTTACAATAAATCTAAAGGAAAAAATTGTTATTTTCTATATTCTCGAAATATTCCAGTTTTCTTTCAAACCTGATATTCAGGTCAAATTGAACCAACATAACTTAATAAAAAAATAAACCTTTTAACAATACTTATTGTTATTATCATCATTCTAGTCAACAAGTAAAGTTCGCTTGTTTTTACCACACAAGTCTCTTTCCTGTTTTCGCAGTCAATAAAGCAGACTTGTTTACAATAATCCACTTTGCTGCAGACAACGTACGCATTAAGGTAATTCAATTAACCGAAGGAAGAGTTGATGAGATGTTGATGATGAGTGTGCCGGCGCTCCTCGTATAGTTGGCTCAGTTGTCCCCACGGGCAGGTTAATAGTCCGGCTCATCGTAGCAATTGCAAACTGCGTCTTTGTTTGACCGTGGGTCAATGTTTCAATAATGAAATAAAAATAATTCCATCTAATGCATCGGAGTTTGATATTTAAATTTCAACATTTTATTTTAAATTTAATGTTACTGCAAATCTATGTTAAGTACAGCTTTTTGGTACTTTTAAACCAGATTTAATATAAGAGAATGTGCTTAATCTTTGGGATTTCCTCGAGTTGATGCTCCCATTCTTGTTTAATTAGTTGTAATTTCCTTGCACTTTCTCTTCTGTTTCCTCGTTCAAGTCGTGGTGATTTAATTTAATAAAACTATCTTCAAATTTAAAAAATTTAAATATTCTTAATGGACAGGAAGGATTCCATACCGGATGCAACTGTATATTCGCTATACATAGACGGAAATTAACCGTGTGAACAATATACCCAGCAAGTACATACACAATATTAATTAAAAAGGTTTTTATGTTTCATAATCCATATGAATAATCTATGACTTGTTCACGGCTAGTTTCTCCTGTTAAGCACTAGAATTCACGAAGCGGGTCAATGTAATGAGTACTACTTATAAGGCACCTTACGGTGGGCCCCTTCGTGCTGGGACATTTTCAGGTACAATAACCTAAACGTATAAATAATGTATTATTATGGTATATGTCGCTTTTTCCGTGATAACAAAAATTATGTAAATAAAGGCATACCACGTCCACCTTTTTACAAGTAAATATTTAACTCGTATTCTACTTGAAACTATACGAGGATCGATAAATGTATAAACAGAGATAATGCCGATGTGTCCCCCTAATATACAAGTTAATTCAGTTACCTTTTCCTGAATAACAACGTTAGCAATAACATGGGGCATAATAATTATGAAAAACAAAATTATCTCGCGACATTTCATAATTACATGGTACACGTGCACAATACATACATGCAACTGAAATAGATAACTGCCGATTAAAAAGCAATTTGTCATACTATAACAATTCGCAATTTGCAATTAACAATTACTCTGTTCCTAATTTGTTTAATTATTTTGAAATTCAATGTTAAAAAAATATTTTTTTCTATTTTTATTCATTCAAATTATATTTATGTAGGACTATATTTATTTATCCTGCGTCCGAATGACCCTGTAACGACATTTTTAACACACAAGGTTCAGTTGTTAAAAAAATATTAAATATTAAAACAATTACACAAACAACTATTAATTCAAACAAAAGCGGTCTTGTATCAGGTACTAAAATATCGAATAACGTTTGTTACTGAAAAACAAATCCACCTTCTTAATATAAATCTCATATCTTGGAAATGAGCCATCATTTGAAAGTATTCTTTATATTCCAAGAGATCGTTCCTTGTCAACAAAGAACGTTGTCTTACTATTTCATTTTTCTTTAAATTATTTCATATTGAAAAAATACCTTTTTACTGAAAGTTATAAAAGTTCACAAGTAATTTGTCATAGAAAAATAATGTCGCGTTTTACAACGAACACCATGTATATTAATACATTCTGTACATATTTTTTCGAACATCGAAATTTTATATATCGAGCGTTAGTTTTGCGGTGTAAGAAGTTTGGGCGCAGCCGTTTAGGCGCAGGGACGTTTTAGCGCAAGTACGTTTGGACGCGGGACCCTTTTGCTGGACGGACGTTTGGTCGCAGAGACATATTGGCGCGGGCCGTTTTGGCGCAGGGACGTTTCGGCGCAATAAAGGAAATTATTTGATTTTGTCTTTAACTTTAATTAATTACCTATTTACAACCACTCAATTACTTATTAACATTTAACAGGAGACTCGGAATTGTTACATAAATATAATTAGCAAAATTAACAACTTATATGACACAAAATGATATCTTTATTTAAAAAAAATTGAAAATGTGTCACTGTCCCCTACTTAACATTTAACAATTTGTTTTTCAAATTAGATAGTTCCACGATTTTAATACAAAATTGAATTTTCTATAAAATAATCTACAATAGATCAGGCTTGCGCCCAAACGTCCCTGTGCCGAATCATCCCCGGACCAGATCGCCGCGCCCAAACGTCCCAAAGAAGGTACAAGCACGTAACTACGGGTGTGCCCGGGTCTACACAAAAAACTATTGGCCCACCCGCCTAAGAAGTCAAAATTAAATTTTTTTTCTCATAAAAATTTGCTAAAAAAAATAAAATTTGTGTTTATTTATTAATTATTTAATGATTACTCGCCCGCGAAATGTTTGTAGCCCTATCATATTTATTTTCAGATGACAATTTTAATCAATTTGAAACACTGAACTGTATTTCGATAATCTTACAGAATTGACATAAACAATAGCGTCTAGTCTCTTATATAACAATCGATCCAACCAAGGTTAGACTTTTTATTGGTGCATTTCTATTACGCACGCATTCAATGGGTACTTTTTTAGCAATGACAGCCGGGTTCGTAGTAGCACAGATGGATATGCGGGTGTGTTCGGGTGTTCTGCTTTTTTACTGCATTAGTAGTTGTGAGGTCGAATCTCGGTTGGGACCAAAATATTTTTTTTTATTTTAGTTTTCTTTTAAACACTGTTGTTGCGTTTTGCTGTTTACGCGAGGTTATTTGTTAAGAGCAGTTATATTTTTAAAGAAAAAAAAACACGGAAGTCTGGCCTTGATGAGGTAGGATCGATTGTGACGAAGCGACTAGACGCTAGTAAATAAGCCATCTTAAATAAATCTAAGTTATATCGATCTTATAATTATAAAAATAATTAATCTAGAAAATTTTAAGCCTTAAATTCCTTCCTTTAAATTACACTAGCCAAACGCCCCACGTAAGCTTTTAAAATCAAGTGCAGCGTTGCCCTACGTGACTCACTGACTGTTACATAGACATACGTTCCAAATACTGCTACCAAAATAATAAATAAAAAATAAGCTGTGTAGAGAAGAACGTGAAGTTGGGATAGTTCCGGATTTAGTATATAGATTAGCTTAAACTGTGGGCTGGGGCCGGCGGGTTGTCTAGTGGTTAAAGTCCTAGGCTTTGAAACTAGACTCCCAATGGCAGTAGCTTCGAGTCCATTGCCTGTCGGAAATTTTTCTGAATACGTTAAATCCGGCGGGTCCATGGATGGTGTATGTAGGTGTGTATGTTGGGTTGCATGTCTTTCAGGGGTGGGGCATGTTAGACCGGTGAATAGCACTTAGTGTGCTGAGCCCGGGTAAGGGGGTGGAATGGGAATCATGGAGTCGTGCTCACGCACGGCTTCATGATTATTAAAAAAAACTGTGGGCTATGTCACACACTTTTTTTGGTAGCTTCTTTTATTAAAAAATTGTACCCGCCGCGCGGCCCTTGGGTTGCATAATCTCAGCAACAGCTGTATTCCTTTCAGATTGAGGCAGATCAAGGGGATCTAGATTGAGTTGCATAGATAGAACATAGAAGATACCTACTACGTAAGCGGTGTATAGCTTTACGAAGGAAATAAACAAATAATTAATAATTCACAGCGGTGAGAGTCTTATTTTATTGTTCCTTCGCTTCCATTGTTTTCTATCACTGAAAAATTATCTTTCCGTTTTTCCTGCTCTAGTAACCACAAATAGCACGGGCATACTACGTAAATTTACTAGTTTTCCGTAACCGACATTTCTTGACAGTGAAAAATCGTCTACTAATTACGCAATTGCGTGAACACTATTGTGATAGCTCTAATACGAATATAATAATTTAATTATGTCAAATTTGTACTATTAAAAGCGTTAGCAGTCAATTTATCTCCGTCGTCAAAATTGAACGAGGAACCGTAAGTTCGTTAAATTGATAGCTGTGAAATTTTTTGCTTGCCCATCTAAAATTCTTCCTCTGATGATGACTTCCGCGTGCTATGTCCCATACGGCCATGCGCGCAACCTTGGTGATCATGGATTACAATGTTAAAAGGTAATCGAGATGAATGAGTTGGAAAAAGTGTCGACCTCTAACTTATCAGAGAAATTGGTAATGAATGAACGTAAAATTAGTACGTAGTAAAATTCAAGTACGCGTGTACGTGTCGCTTTCTAATTATATATTTAACGAAAAACCGCATGAAATTGAGGTCAATTTTTTTGGGATACATTGCTTGCTAGATACAAAACCGTTTTCACGTCCAATAAACGTGATAGAGGAATCGCCATGAATAATTTTACAACTTACAAGACAACACAGTGACGCACTTCAAAATTATAAAATATTTACAAAATAACGCCTCATATACGCCGTAAATTCAACCGTACGTTAGCTAATTACAAACCATTAGACTTGTCCGTTTGTCGGTTATATTTTTACAAATAACCCAATTAGTCTAATTTACCGAACGTGCAAGAACATTAATGGTCAATTTTCCCCCTTTTTTCCCCTCCGTGTGTACTTAACAACGCAGGTCAAACCTATTTTAAATTTCAACCGCGGCGTAATAACACGATATGCAATAAAAATGGTTTAAGAACATTGTCTAAGCAAAAGGGGGAGTGGTAACAAATTGGTGCAATTTTTCTTGCAGGATAATCGGTTCAAAATGAGTTTTGCAGCTTTCTAAGATTAAGAAAATGCGCTACCATTAAACCAACGGGTAATATTCCAACATACCCCCTAGATTTTTTAACTCATGAAGATGAACGCGACGATTAAGTGTAGAAAAATAAATTTGGCCTTTTGTGCAAACAATTAAGGGTATCATACAAATCTTTTATGAAAAACTTT
Source organism: Ctenicera cuprea (assembly GCA_958336395.1). Classification (NCBI taxonomy): domain Eukaryota; kingdom Metazoa; phylum Arthropoda; class Insecta; order Coleoptera; family Elateridae; genus Ctenicera; species Ctenicera cuprea. The sequence continues at coordinate 13,910,223 of OY284487.1, read as the reverse complement.
AGAATAAATTAAATGGTATTGAAAATGAAGTGTAGTTAGTAATCAGAGTTGTAACTTTACATTTACAATATTATTTTCTACATTACACGTAGAAAAGTGTGTAGAATGTGTATGGTAAATTAAACTTGTATATCTTCCATTTTCTACATATTACACATACAAAGTATGCAGAACATTATGTAAAATAAGTACGATAGATTCTACAAAAACACCTGAGCGGGGGGATGGGGGCGAGACGATTCGTCTATTCAACGGTACGAACGCGCGCCTTTTCTCTATTGAAACACACCAAAATATTTTAATTGTCGGCAACTATCAAACGACACAATAGTTGGCTCCATGAAAAATTATACAATAAAATTGCGCCCTTTGAATCGCTACGCCTGGGGCAGAAGCCCCACTCGTTCCACCTTAATTCCGGCACTAATCGCAATTATTTTTTCTTTTTACTATTTTGAGATATTTTTTATTTTAATTTAACAATATATAAAGACTACTACGTTTTATTTTACTTAGGTATGTATAGGGGGAGGCCCTTGTTTAGTTGTATACGTGTTTATTTATCTTTAAACGGTCCGAGTTTGCATCGGTATAATAAGTATGTTTTACATGTCGTGTTCTACATGCGCAATCCTGATTGAAAGCTAGGGATGCACCGAAACGGGATTCGGCCGGACAACCAAATACTGAATATTCGGCCAAAAATTTGGCCAAAGCGCCGAATACTCGACCGAAGAAAACTATTTTTAGAAAAAATGCATAAACATTTGTTAAAAAAGCGTAACGTCCTACCGTACATGCTGTAAGCATAGTATGCTACGAAAATTTTGACTAAACCAAATGGAGATCGGGAATTCTTTATTAGCGTCTAGCCCCTTGGCCATACAGCCGATCCTACCTCACATGACTTGCGCACCTCCTCTACATGCAGCTGAAATGTGTGTAAACCACAAGTTCGTAGTGGCACAGATGGATATGCGGTGTGTTCGGTGTACTACTTTTTTAATGCATAAGTAGTTGCGGGGTCGAATCTCGGTTGGGACCAAATTTTTTTTTATTTTAGGGTTTTTTTTAAACACTGTTTTTGCGTTTTGCTGTTTACGCGAGGTTATTTGTTAAGAGCAGTTATATTTTTTAAGAAAAAATACCAAGACAAATTTGCATTCACTCACTGATTGACGGCATACTAACACTCAAGTCTGGTAATAAATTTAAAAAAAGGATTTGTTGTTTTCTATTGAATGCAATTTATTAGCAATGAAAAAATCGGCCTTAACAATGGAAATCTCGATGTAAATATCACACTCGCACATATGCGAGCCAATATTACATGATATTGCGCAATTCAGGATCGGCTGTAGTCCAAGGGGCTAGACGCTAGTGAATTCTTTCTGAAGATGAAAGGTTATCCTTCCGAAACATGTTAAAATACATTTTATCAGCATTTATTAAATTTATTACAACATATGTATAAACCTGTAGACTGCATTTGAGGGTATGAAGAGCTTTATTTTGTTTCATATGTCTTATTTCGAATTGTGGTGTTTTTTCCTGCACACGGTAACTTGCATAAAAAATTTATAATTCTCAAGTGAACAGGTAAAAACGCATTCAAAACACCGACAATTTAAATAGCTTAGTGATTGACAATTTCGTGAATCAAAAAGAAAAGTGTGTGAATTTAATTTACACGTGTAATTATAAGGTAAGATTTTTTGGTTTGTTCACGAGCCGCCACTGACTGTAACATACAACCAGTAAGTACGAAGCAAAAGAACCAAAATTAGTAAAACACGAAGCAGGTGCAGGTTTTTCCGTCTTACGTAAAAATAAAAATAATATATGATTTGCTTGTTCAAAATGAAAATCTAGATTGTAAATACTTTACATAATTATACACCGTTTCCCAGAAAAGTTGAACGATAGGCAAAATGCATGGGAAATGATTTTTATATATTTAATCTTTGTCTATGAGTTTTAATTATATTATTGTTATAAATAAAATGTCATTAGTGCAGTTTAGTTAAATCATATTTTTTTCATTTAAAATTAAGTAAAAATTAAAAAATTCAACACGTGTCATTTTAATACAGAGTAACAACAATGTGTTGTATTGTTTCGATGGCGTAGCGGCAAGGCTTATTATTTTATACGCAAAAGTCCGGAGTTTTAATTTTCTACTTTACTTTTATTTTAATTTTTTTTATTTATTTATTTAATTTTTACAGCTGTTGTACAATCAAATAGATACAAGAACACGATTTGTAAAGTAACTTGTAAATTTAATACATCGAGTAATGGCAGAATTAAATTAATAACTATTTCATGATTATAACCATAGGTAACAGTAATAATGATAATGAAGAATGAATAAACAAAATAGGTATTAATTTAATTGTGTCATTACTTTATGTATTAAATTTACAATTTTACTTTACAAATCGTGTTCTTTGTTTTCCCCATTCAGTATTAGAACTCGGGACTTCTGCTTACGAGTAAGCCTTGCCGCTACGACATCAAAACATCTAATATCAAAATGACACGTTTTGAATTTTTACTAAGTGTAAATGAAAAAAATATTTATTTTTTGACTAAACTGCAGTAATAACACATTGATAACAATAATGTAATTGAAACTTTGGCCAAAGTATCCATGGGAACATAAAATCTGGAAAAATAACATTTCCCATGCATTGTGTCTATGGTTCAACTTTTCTAGGAAACGGTGTATGTATTATAAATTACACGAATAATATTGCATTTAGTGGAGTTTTATTTTACCTAAAACTACTTACTATTAAATCTATGGTATAGTTTTATACCCAATATTGTTCGAAAAAACATTATAATTGACTATTCTGCGTCATCGTAGTTTTTGCCATGGTTTTGCTTTTATCTTATGTGATATTGACAGTAACTTTTTTTTTAATTAGCGCCCAGATTCTTTAATCGCCAAGCGACTTTATGTGCTTTGAGCGTACCTGTGGTCGAAAATGGCTTTCCTTTGAGGTCTGAAACCTCAAACTACATTAACAGAAAACGCTAATGGGAAAAACCAATCAACAAGCAACGTATCATCCTTCAAAGAAAAAATAAAACATAATACGTATCTATAAAAACAAACTTCTTGTACGTAATCTCGAGAAGGAATAGCTCAAAACATATATTTGTACTTTATTGTTTTAATAGACACGAGATATTTTATCAAAAGTTCGCGATTTTTTTTATAAATAGGGCCCCCTAACAGAAAATAGTTAGTAGATAAAACTTAGATATTTCACATAGATAGTAAAGATAAAATAGTTAAGAAGATATTTGAAATAAGTACGCGTGTCTATTTCACCCGTCAAAATTCACAATAACAGGGTTGTATTATAACTGCAAGAAAATTAACAAATCTTCACTTTTAGCTTATAAATAAAATGCGTCGTTTTACTCGCAAAGAGAATAAATTACAGTTTTTGTTAAGCAAGGACTTTTATTTATACCGTCATCGTTTGTGTTAAGCCAACTCACAGCCCTCTCATTCGTCACTGTTTTCCTTCTTCTTTTTCGTCTTTTAACTCCACAAGATCGAGTGAAGTTAAAGCGAAGAACCATAATAAAAAGCACCCCATTTGTTTACAGGATAAAAAAAATCAAATGCATGCGACGAGCGGAGAAATTGGCATAAATAAATAATTAGCACCTAACTGTACGAACCGAACCGTACCGTACCGTTGAAAATTACATGGGAAAGTCAAGTACTTCTAGGAAAAGATTACACACTACATGCAATAACGGAGACCATTTTAATTGGGTGAAAACAATTCCCAACCGAAAATTAAAAATGAAATTATTATCCGCAATTTAAGACGAAATGTGACACTATCACTTCTGATGTGACAATTTGTTTTAATTAGATTCAATACTTTTATAATAATTAGACACGTACAATATTAGATATAACAATGATTTGCAATTTTTCTTTTCATTTTTCGAAGAAACAAGTTTTGATCTTTTAATTGGTTTTATTTCTCGGCATCAAGTAGTTCTAAGAATTACCAGCCAGTAATATTTGCGTCATTACAAGTAGGTACTATCACAACAACAACATTTTTTAGTTTATTCATTTGTTTTTACTTACTAAAAATTTAAATTTGGAATTTTTACTGTTATCAATAATCTACGCGTAGTTGTACAAACAGATTAACATACTATCATAATGGAACTAAGTGAAATAGATTTATTAGTATTTTCCATAATTTATTTATTGATTGATTCTTATTTAACGTCGCCTATTTCTGGTACTATAGCTAAACACCGAGGCCAGGGAATAAATCCACCACAGCTGGAAAGATGCTACGGCGCGAGAACACTAGGGCGCCGGACGCTAGGGTTTAAACACTGTTCTATTTTCAACGTGAATCTTCTTGACGAAATAATTTGTTTTGGTTGCACATCTATTCCACTTAGAACCGGATCTATGTAGCTGTAATTGTAAATTGTGCTTGTAGATTGTAATTGTAAATTATAAATTGTAATTGTGTATTTTCGCGCACTAGTGTCTCGCGACCCACTGTCCGCGCGTCCTAGCGTCCCGAGCCCTTACGGCCGCGTCTCAATGTCTTAGACCGGTCTTATAACGGTGTAAGCATCTTAACGTGCATTGACATCGCACATTACACGGAACCCACACTTTAACATCTCCTCCAAAAGATGGCATCGCAATCAGCCTTTACGTCCCACTGCTGAGCACCGGCACTCTTCTCTGGCACGTACTCTCCTTAGCGCTAAGGTGGAGTACGAAGGACCTACAGTTTAACGTCGAATCCGAATGACTAAATACCAGAGAAGGTTCGAGACATTCAAACCCCATGACTGCCTACACCGGATTGGGGAATATGAGTGGCGGGTTGCGGCATCGATTTTTATTGAGTAGTGGTAGCTCAGAGGTTAGGCGCTTATCTTCTACCGCTAAAGGTCTAGGGTTCGATTCCCCGCCGAAGCCATGCAGCAATAAAAAAGATGGCATATATGTCGCAAATTACAACTGATAAATAACCATCGTCTGTTATTATATACACTAAAATTAACAATGCCCAAATATTTTGAAACTGTTCCCCGCACTTCCTGTTTCTCTTTCTCGACAATTCCTTAAAATTGCTTAAGAATTTCTAAAAAATTACAATTGTTAAAAAATTCTCATAATTCTAAAAATTAAACAATTATCGCAAATCCCAAAAAGATTCCGCACTTTAGCGGATGTCAAAGGGAGCTGAAATATATAAAATACATATATTCTCAGATTATACAACTGCGCGAGCTTAATGAATCACCCCCACCCCAGGCTTCTGCAAAGTTAATTCTTGGAAAAAGTTTTTCTAGACACATCCTGAAGTTTAAGCGTTGCCCTAAACACATGTTTGAATCCGGTTGAATTCAGAATGTGGAGTATATGTAACATATTTCCCGCTTCTAACTCGAAACTATCGGCCGCTCGAGTCCCTGCGTCGAATACGCGAATTACGTCATGATTATAACAGATAAAGCCGATAAGGTTAGGGATAGTAGTCATTAGTAATCGTCTGCTTCCTGCGGGCTGTCGATTCTTGGTTCGTGATTGTTTTCATGTCATTGTGACTCATTAATTACAACATAAAGTTTGATATTTTGAGTTTTTGTTTTATTTAAACCTAAAATTGTCAAATGTTCTTAAAACACGTTTAAACTGGCCACGCCCGCTGAAAAATTTTACCCTCGGCGCTATTATTGCTCTTGTGCAAATTAAGCCGACATCCCACTGTTAAAATGTTCGTATTTATTTTTATGAAGATTTTTATTAAAACAATTTTGATAGAGTGACGTCGTTATTTTTATGGAATCACAAAAACATTTTGATGGACTGTATTTATGTGACTTCGCGTTATCACGTAAACGTATTGTTACGAAACGTTGATGCAAGTGCCGTTTTGATTGGTTATTGGAAGAAGGGTGAGCGTTAACGTTGTTGTGAGCGCAGCGTTTGTGGATGGCTTGTGGTTAAGTAGTATTTGGTTGGTAAGTTCATTCGTACAAACGAGTTATGCAACACATCTAACACAAAAAAAATTTTAAAAATATATGGCATATTCTAAGCGTATCAAATCCGTTATCAAACAGTTCGAAATAATAAACCAGTTGGCCAGATGAATAATACATATCTAAACAACGTTCTAAGGTCATGTGGGGTGTTAATATTTTAAGCCCGTAAATAATTCGTTTAAAGTTGCATATATGCGCCAACTATATTTTTATAGGTATTATGCCAGAATTTATTATTAAATGATTGCCCCATAATTTAAATACTGACTAAATACTAGACTAGAAATCCGGACATTGAACTCATTTTATTCTCAATCACATTCAAGGTAATAATAATTGCAAGTACTACACATCATTCATTACACTTACTTTTACCCATGTATTTAATCCAATGGCTTTGGTAAGTTTTCATTGGTGTTTATACACAACAAAATGAACCAAAAATCATACATTTTTCGATAGCGTATCTTCTTCCCTACTCCCTAATTTTTAACGCATTGTTTTTTAAATTGGTTTTGTGTATCCAAACATATTTCTGCAACTCTAGCAACAGCTTTTTCAACGACTTTTTCCGCACCGATGCGGTCTGTTTGTCATCTTTGCATAATTGTAAGAAGGCACTTAAAACGACTTATTTTCTAAGAAGTAATAAGTAAAATTGGCACTTTCCTGTTTAGCTTTAAGCAATGATTTGTAACCAAATGCTATGTACATTGTACAGGGTGATTCACCTAGGAGTACTTTATGCTCACTCCAAAACTCTCAAGGGAGGGGGGGGGGGCGTCTTGTGGTGATTTGCACAGAGGGGCGAAGTTACATAATACATTATTTTATCCTAATATGTTAAAACTTTACCCGTCTTCTTATGTTAAATATAAAACTATATCAACGTCAGCAAAAATTGTTACATAAAACGCTCAAACGGAAACTTGGTACCTACACGCAGCTCAAGATATTTTAACTGTAAAGTGAAGTGGTTATTACAAGTAATTGTAGTTTTGCTATTTGTATCTCACCCCCATCGAAGGGAAGCGATTTATGAAGCTTCCTCTATCGCTGCACCAAAGTAGGTGGTTGCCGTGACAACGTATCCCCGACCGGCCCGACGCGTACTAATAGCATCATGTACTCGATATTTACAGCGCTTGGCTTGGATCCCTTTTTGAGTATTTCTCAGATAACCAAGTGTCGGTGTTTCAGTGTAAGCTAGTCTTAAAATACAAAACGTTTCCTATAAATAGCATCGTTTGTGTTTTTACTTGAAACGCAGTTATCAAGGTTTAATAATGAGAATAAAAAAAAATTAAAATTTTGAAAGGTCGACGACGACATTAGCAGTAATAAAACTATTAATGTTAAAAGTAACGGCAAATCACACAACTCCATGTTTAAAAATTTGTACCAGATAAAACCTGTAGAGCGATGGTTATGGTAGAGATATTATTCAGAAAAACAATTTTGCTGGCCCTGTATTCTCATCGGTATCAAAAACTCCGTATGTCATAAAATTATCTTTTTTTTCGTTATTTACTACTATTATTGGGGTGAATCTGTAGATGCAGTTATTAAAAATTAAAGTAGGAAATACTAAAAAAAGTATTTCGGAGGACATGGACGCTGGTGCTGTCCACTCCCCCCAGTATTTGGGGAAGGTCAATTTGTTTTACAAAATGCGTCACCTGTTTCTAAAGCCACGAGTCGCCTGGTTACGGATTAAAACAGGTAAAATCTTAAATAGGCGCTGGACATACCGGGCTTCAGAGTAATCATATTTTCGGAGAAAAGTAAAGTAGGCATTCGAAGCTTAAAATACTTAAAAGCATTGTTATTCGGCATTAGCAGTAAATAGTTTGTTAAGGAACTTTGAAGTTTGATTTATCGCATATTATCTCCGTACACACTCCTGTACCCTCTCCCTGGCCCTGACTATGCCACTCACACAGGGATGTTCCGTTATTAAGATATAATTATGAATATTCCATTTTTATTGTTACACCCTGTACATTATTAGTTGATGTTATTAGTCTTACTCGAAGGAGATTTTTGCTCTATATGTATAAATGATTTTTTTTAGCTTTTGCAGATGCCAGGTGAAAAATTGATATTTTTAAAACATAGTGACTGTTGCTTCTAAAAATGATGCATTTTCAACTGAAAAGTCGCTACATAGTTCTACTTTGAAGTTTTAAAAGATATAAACAGTAACAAACATTGAAATAATAGAAATGTTTTATCTATTATATAAGAAGATTGGTCAGTATGAATAATTTGATTTGAAATTATCAATTTCATCGGAATTTCTGAAGACACTTAAATCTGCAAAAGTATTTTCACTCATAATAAAATCAAATAATAATATACAGGGTGCAATAATAAAAATTAAAAAAGCGATTTGAATAATATCTTAATGACGGAACACCCTATATATTATATATTAATTTTACAAGAATGCACCAACTCCTCCCATTTTTTCTAACCAAAGAAAGTTCAAAGTATTAATACACACAAAACAGACATCGGACTTACATAAATCGTGCTGTCCGTTTTTTAGTGAATAATTTAAATTTGCTATTGTGCACAATGAAAGGGAGGTGGTGGATTCTTATAAAATTAATGTAATAGTAAACTTTGACACGATTTTACAATATTTTAGCATATTTTCTAGTTTCAGAGTAAACAAAAAAATACATTATTAATAACTTCCACCATTACTTCTTTAAAGTTCATATTGATGTTTAAATAATAATACTAAAATACCATATAACTTCAATAATATTTTAATATTAAAAAATACACTTAGTTGAATCGCCCTGTCCATATTCAAACGCAAAGCCTGCTCTAAATAATAAACGAAAAAAACAAGACTGTGCTAATTCCTGAACAAATTACGCGGTGGGAGCAAAAAAATGTATACTCCCTTCAAATGTTACTCCACATTCCTCCCCTCTAAACATACAAACAAACTATTTTCTTTTTTTTTCTCCTATAGGACTCAGTACCATCCTAACCATTGGGTTAATTGGGCTATACCCTAAGGCGCCGTCAGGCCCAAAAAGGCGGTGCCTTATTAAATATATTGTTTTAAATAGTTGTTCCTTACGGTACTACATTAAATATAAATGTATTTTATAGCTAAACATTTATTTTTTTTCAATTTTTTACAATAGTCCCCTTAGTTCATCACAAATCTGTTGGTGCGCCCACTAGTGGGAAGTTAGGCATTATACCATTAACACTGTTACCAATCTATCAGGTCGGTAGACAAAACACATGTGGTCTGGTTATTGGTTAGTGTGAGTGCGCCTACGCTGAGTGCGCGTTTGTGTAAAAATTGAGTAGAAAGCGTCCGCTAGTGTTCAAGAAGGATACAAGCCGGCGCCTATTGTCCGACTCCAAACATGTATGAATTTGTACTGTAGCAGTTGTTTCGTTGTATGCAGTAGTGGTGGTTTGTCTGAAGGTTAAGGTGTCCGAAAAAAATATCCCTGGAAAAACCGGGCCCGGAAAAATATAACGGAAAAACAAACTGGGGCAGAAAAACCCGCTGGAAAAAACATCCCCGATAGAAACATCTTCAGCTAAAAACATCCCCTGGACAAAAACCCAGTAAAAACGGCATCTTCGCAGTTTTCATTTGTACAAAAATTCTCTTAGATAGTGACATTGTGTGCCTCTAGGGTTGTTTTCATAATTTTAACTTCATCCTGATCTGTGAACTCGTTTTTCAGTAATAATGCGTTAATTGAAAATTTTCACAAAATCGTATCGGCCACCATTTCAAGCTAGAAAGTTAGGAAAAAAGCGTTGGATATGCGCTAACGTCTTCTATCAAATTCCGTTTGCGGATTTTTTAGAAACTTATTTTGACGGTGAAGTTTTGATTTTGAACGTTTAGACATTCCGAAGCTCATCGAAATCGGACCATAAGTTTGGGAGTTATAACGCGTAATCAACTCATACATACACACCCATCCATACATCAGACAGACATTTTTAAAAACAGAAACGACGTCTTTGAGTTGCTGGAAGTCCAAACCATGTATCTTTTTTATCGAGGATTTTTTCGGGACTAGTTTTCCGGGCTTTTTTTTCCGGGTTTGTTTTTTCCAGGGATATTTTTACCCTAGATTCAAATGTTACCATTGCTGTTAGGGCGGTACAAATTCTTAGCCCAGGGCTCCAAATTTCTTAGAACCGCCCTGAATAGGTGGTACGTGGTTACGTCATCTTTTTCTTAACTTTTTTTTGCTTTCTCTCCCCACTCCGACCATAAGAAATTAAGAGCATTACGTCCTACCCTGTAGGTACGCTACTGGCTTGTACAAACATTTTAAATATAGATTTAATCGTTTTAAAAATAAATATACAAAAAAAATCAGTAGTAGTAAGTACTTACGATTATTTCTATCATGACGGCCTAGTACTCCAAAATCCATATTATCGATAGTAGATATTATTGTAGAAGTAAAATGTGGGGCACAAAAATGCAGACACTACTAACGAACAAGTTTGTTTATTTTTATTTTCCACACACGTAAACATCCAATTATTTATGACGAAACGGTATTGGGAGTTGAGTTTTATCACGAAACAGCTACTTCAACGTCAAAATGTATCTGCGAAAACTACGCAGTAAAAAGAGAAAATCCGAAAAGCGCACTATAAATTTCTATCCAAATGCGACCAGCGCATACGAAAATTCCAGAAAAGCATAACGTATGGTACTACTAGGAATATTACGCAATGTTGGTACTGTTTTCTTCATGGGAAAACGGGTACATCTTTGAATCGTCTATTCACGAACCGGTGATGTATCTTCGAAATAGCTCGAATAAATCATCAGAATTAAAGCGATTATCTACGACAGTTGTTGACAAAACAACCGTTTTAAAAAAGAAAACAGGGATTACAATAACTGTCACTCAAATAATTTCCTAATATTGAGGAATATTTAAACTAATTAAACTAAACACCCACAATAACAAGCAAGCACTATTATTTAAAATTAACTATATTTGCACTTTTAACGTTTTTATTTAATTTAATTATATTTTACACTTTAAATTACAACGTTTTGTACAAATTATATTTGCGCTACCATTTATTTACATTAAAGAACTGTAACAATAAATGATCGTGACGTTCCGTCAAAAATGGCGCGAAAAGAGCTACAAGCAGAGCAGTGTCTACCGCACTATCGCCGAACGTATACTGGAATCTAAAGCTTAACTAACGCCGTTACAAGAGGCAAAACACGCGACCGCGCACACGTTCGAAACCCCTACAAAGATTCACGGGTTCAGAAGCATAGAACGTTTAGAAAGCCAAGTTCATTGGCTACGTTATTACAAACGTCGGTGTGTGTGCGTACACCTATTGCACGTGGGTGAGACGTAGTAGGTACCTGGCACAGTGTAAATAAATCGTCCAAAACGCACCGGCGCTGTTTATTGTTTACTTCGAAATTGGGCCATTTATTTTCATTACACTGCAGGTTGCTTGCAATCAATGCAAAGGACAAAGATCGCGCGTTTTAGTTATAGATGTATGAAGACGCATGTCTTTCAACGCGTTAGTTAATATGTATAAAATATTTTTTTAAATAGAAAATTGCTGAAGGTTATGTTTTTAAAATTGTTTGGAAATGCACTTGTAAACGCTCCCTCTTTTCTCAAAAAATCGATAAAAATCATCTTCAGCTGTTTCTGCTACGTCAGGAAAAACTTCAAAAAAATCTAGGGCATCATTAAGCTGCAGAAGTACTCTACATCTCCCATGCTCACCTGACCTAATCAAGTGTTTACTTTTAGAGGTATTATGTGACGGCCCTCGGTCGTGACATCAAAAGATCAATATAATGCAAGAAGAAGTAATTTTCATTCTCATTAAATTTGCTTGAAGTTTTAATTGAATAATTATCGTGTTGTAAACGAATTTCGACACAAACTTCATTTTACAAATATTTCGTTTTTATTATGGAAAAGATGTAGCCATCTTAATACAGCAAAAACTAGAATTTAATGTAAGCCGATTTAACTTAATTTACCTACATCAAAAGGCTCATCCTTGTGGAGTTCCAGCAGAGACGTCCACTATAACCTAAACGAAAACCGAATAAACCTCAAAATTTATCGAAACGTAAACGAAAACCAAAATTAAAAATTTCTGGAACCGTAACCGAAAACCATAATTATTTTAAGAATATAACAGCATCTCTTCGTTCTGACAAACGTAGAACCAACATTCGTTTATTGTAGCAAATAACGATAAGTATTTACTATTTGATCTTCACATTTCGCATATCTGAATATCTTTTGGTTCACCCTTGACGTTTTAGCCAAAACAGTGATTAGAGATATTACTGCTTCCCAAACGCGAATGCAAACTTTTTACCGGTATGACGTCATCGTATAGTATGATATGACAATGGCGTAACGCAAACCGCGAGTCCCCCACCCGCAAACTTTTATACTGGGCCCCCACCTCCAATTTCTTTATAGGCAATTTAAAAAAAATTTTAATAAATTGTTAAAACATTGCTAATACTATAACACTCTAGCAGCTAAGCTTGTCTTATTTTTGTCATTGATAATTTTGCGATAAAAACACAATTTTGTCTATTAACAACCTTAGTTTACAGAAAACGACTTGTACGTTGCGTATTTTTCCCATTTTTTTACCGTCAATTACTATTTACTGCATTACGATAACCATATATGTTTTCTGTAGCAGGTTGATCTAGTACTTGCAGAAGCTGCTAATTTGTGGAAGTTTTTTTTATGTTTTCGTCCCTTGCTCAATTTTCTTTTTTGGGCGCTACTTAGTTGTTTAGCTAGGTTTATATGTAACGTATGCAATAAAATTAAACAACTATTATGTTTCAAATATTTAATTAGTTGAGCCGGTGAACTACGCCCCACGCATTTCTCCTAATAAAATTGTTTGCAAATGTATTAAAAGTAAGCCGTGTCGAACCCTGCATTTACTCACGACAGCTGAGGCGAGACTGAACGCAGGTGGTGGGAATTAATAAGGGCAAAGTCGGCCGCGTACGCAGGCAGGCGAGCAGAAAGTTAAGTCAAACTGAAGATCGGCCTTTAATATATAGAAACTAGTGAAGCCAGTGGGCTAAGTTGTTAATAAATGTGGAACACGGCTTCGTGCTGCGTACATGCCCCTAGACAGCGGGTCCGCAACTGAAGCTAGTGGTATTATTAGCTCGAGGTCCGCGTGTCCCCCACCACGGAAAGCTGAGACAACAACTTTTCTGCCTTTAATATGTAGATATTTACATGTTTACGATTGAAACCTAACTGAACTAATTATTTCTAAACCTAACTATCTATATTTTGCTGACATGGGGATTTATGTCTTTATGTAGGCTACCGATTATCAAACAACACGTGATATCATACATTTCGGTAACGCATCGACACAAAATATCACACTCGGAATAAAATTTAAAATATTTTTTATGGTTTAAGTTTTTGGAGTACAATGACCGTGTATGTATTTTTTCATTTTTTTTCTTTTTAGTTGCTGACCCTGTCCTTGATCGCCCAGGCCTCTAAAAGGCTTTGGCTCCTCCGCGGAGCGGGGGTTGCGGGTGTTTGTTACGCCACTGTGAGATATGAATACTGTACCAGCAGGAAAAATTTTACCTTTTTACTCGCAAGTACTTAATTTTTGTGTTATTGGCAGTCAGTGAGCCAACAGTGTGCACATTGCTGCGCCTGCGGGACTGCCACTATCGCTAAAAATTACAGGGAACATAAACAGTTGCATGTCGCCATGTACACAACAACAAACAATAATAATAACCGTTGTACCTCACTTTCAAAAAGTAGTAAAATTACAATTTTAAAAATGTTATCGCACGGGATTTGCACTCTTGACCACTGTATGCTTCACAACGCTGTGCACGCATTCTAGTACTGAGGCACGGCGTCTGTTGATAGTCGACGCTAGAATATAAAACCACCGACACATTTGTTTTTTAGAAAGTTTTACACTTTAAAAATTCGTCTACAGTATAGTAACCATTATGTACAAGATGTTTCTTTACCGTGGCGTTGTAGTTTATTGCTGACAATTGTCTAATTGGTATTGGAAGTTTATTATACAGTTTCATAGCTAAATAGGATAAGAGTTGCTTGCCACTGGGTTCTGTCCAACCTGTGAATTGGTAGGACTAGATCATTATGGTGGTAGCAAAAGGTATATTATTACATTTTAGGTACAATAAGCACTCCAATATTAAGATACATGCACATTTAAAATTTGCAGTTTTAGAAACGTGTATCTAGTTTCATGGCAATATATTTTTTTAAATATGCAAAATTGTGAATATTTTCCACTTTACATTTTTGAGTAGATCGGCCTTAAGGTCAAAATTTTCAAACATTTTTAGAAGGTGTCGCACAGAAATCAGCTAAAGTTAGGAGAAGTAAAATCATAAATAAAATCAACCGCACTTATCTGCTTCTATAAATACTTTGTAAATTAATTTATACTGAAAGTTGTTGCAATTTAATTTTCTATACTTAATATAGACGAAAATAGGGGAGAGGGAGAACATTAACTCCCTTACCTCCACTTAAAAATTATGTAGTAAATCTTATTCTACTATCACTCACAAGCAATTTATCTTAAAAAGATTGTTATAGTGCTGCGTTTATTAAACAAAAAGGCATTGATTTCCGAAGATCAAATAATTATTAAAAAAATTCCAGCGCATTGGAATACCAATCAAATTCTAGCTAACCCCTAGCTCTGTTGGCCTACAAAATTAAAAATAAAACCTGTTGGGAGTTTTGAGCAATATTATTTTTGAAGTATGCAAATTTATTATAATGTTTCGAGATACAAGCATTAAAAGAATGACTGTTTTGTTTCTATAGTATAAGCCCGTGTAATTGAAATCAGTAAAAGTGTTGTAACTTCTAAACTAGTTCGATTACTTTTATAACTCATACACATATATTCTTGGCTACTAATATGCGCATAGTCAAAAATTTGGTAAAGTTTAGTTTATCCTCCCTAGGAGGTAAACGCACGCTTTTCCAGCTTGGCGAATGCATGAGGTTCATAATGGACGTATATGTTACTACAGGGACAGACAGGCAGACACGCATACACCCAACATTTTTTAAAACAACTTTTTCGGTTCCTGGAGGTCGCTGGATGTCTAAAACATGTATTACCAGTTAATACGATCGCAATATATTGCCACGCTGAAAGTATGGGAAAATCGACGGTAAGACCATTAGCTCCCACGAGTTTTTTTAGAAACCAGGCCCAGGGGCCGCATAGTTTCTAGAGATTTAATATTTCAAAACTCAAATCTCTTTTATTTTCTGCAAATGAAGTTTTTAGATTTAACATGACCATTCGGTTGTAAAAAATAACTAAATAATAATAACATGATTAAATAACATTTATTCAATAGATGTCTCGACTTTTGTAGATTTTATAAATTAAAAAAATAAGTTACCTTATAGGTATTTTACAAATATATGTGTATGCATTTTGCAATAGGTTAAGATGCACATGACATTTCACGTAATGATAGGTAACCTATTAAATACCTAGTGGTATTTTGTAGTTTTCTTTTGGTCATGATCATTTCCGACCAAAAACTTGTTTACTTTTCATATTTTAAGTTAAATGAGATATAAAATGTTTAGGATAAAATTTAATTTCAATCAATGTGAATTTGCGGAGTAAAGCTTTTTTGTGGTTTTAAATTCTATACTTCTCCATAAATTAATAATTTTGTTGAATTCACAATAAAATGTTTAGCGTTGTTTATAATAATCATAAGACTATTAAAATATCTTTTATCTACGACTGCTTGGATAAGGACTTATTATGTCAATCGCATGCGTTAGGTTATGAAGTTCATTATCGCACTAATGTAAAATGTGTTATATCATGAATGCATTGCCCAACTCATTTTATTTACACAAACAAAACTGAAGCTATGTGTATAAGAAAACTGGCTGGTTGCCATAGTATTGAACAAATTGAATCTATCTCGTTCTTTGTTTTTAAAACAAAAGTATTTTAAAAGTGACTTGACATTTGCAAATAAATTAATGCGAAATGTCAAATATCGTTTCAAGCAAAATATTCGATTTTTAACACATTTTGAAAAGACGTAGATAATAGTATATAATAGACCAAGGTAGAGAAGACATTTTTCTCAGCCGAGCAGAATTATTTCCCGAGATGCGAAGCATCGAGGGAAATAAGTTGCGAGGCTGATAAGTCTTCTCTACCGTGGTTTATATATTATTTTTTCCACTACTAGCACCTTTATTCCTTTTATAATTAATTGATTTTACATTAATAAAAAATAAAATTACTAATGCAAATATGCACAAAAATAAAGTTGCTTGAAAACAGAGAATAGTTAATTATTTGACATTTATGTAAAATATATATTTTTCACGCTACCGGCAACGTAAGTAGGCCTTACATCCATAGCTACAGGGATCGTAAATGGCTGATAACATTCGTGTACTAGTTACCCTTGACGACGGAACTTAATAGTGTCACTTACATCCCTAGGAAAATAATGTTGATTTTAACTGTAGGTTGATATGGTAACAAGCACAGACAACTTAGAATAATGGGGCTTTTAAAAAATAATTCCGATGACAGCTGTCAAAACGAACTTTTAAAAATATGATTAAATTTTTACCTATAGGCCTACTTACATTGCCGGTAGCGTGAAAAATTTAATAAGTAACACGGAATGTATCGACTAATAACATCCTCGGCAGGCGACAAGCTTCGGCTCCGCCTCAGCTCGTATTCGCCTACCTCGGATGTTATTACGTCCTTACATTCCTATAATAGTGGTTATAAAATGTCCAATTTTGATGATTTGAGTGAAAACTGCACTCCTCCTGAAATTAGGGAAGGTGCAGAAAGTGTTGATGAACCGTTATTACCAGTAAAATCAAAAGATTTTTACATGAAAGTTTATAATTAGTAGTTAAAAATGAAATATTATTAACCACTAGGAAAGAAATTCATCTTCTTGGCTCTAAAACAAAGTAAATAATGATATCGTTTAATGCTAGTAGTGGAAAAAATTTTATTTGTCACAAGTGGGATAATGCATTATTAAGGCAGTCGTTTGATTACACGACTCGGTCTACGACCTCGCGTGCAACTTTCAAACTCGTGTTATAATAACGTCTTTATCCCATTAGTAACATAAATAACTATTGTTTTTGTTTATAACTATTTTAGTATTTTCTCGTCAAAATTACACGAAAGTAAATAAACAGGAACCAATCCGAACAGCGTTATCGTACCACACAAAATTAAAATAGAAATTCAGTATAAACAATACAAAAAAAAATCGTTAAAAATATTAATTTCACTTTGCAGGACTTCTTCGGCACACAAATTATAATTTTTATCCCATTTCTTATTGCATTTTACCAACTATAAACTAATACTTTTCGTTCTATAGAGCGAGATATTTAAGCATAACCTTCGTTTTATTTTGTTAATTAATAGTTTAGCAAATTAATTCCTTTTCTGAATAAATGTTGCTTGGCATCAGCTGAATTGGGGGGGGGGGGGGGGGGGGGGGGTCAATTTTTATTTTATTTTTTATTATGAGGATTATTTAGTGTGATTTGAAATATAACGTATTTTTCACAGATTGTTCAGATTTTCCTCCTTTTAATATACGTAGGTAAAAGGTATAAAATTTTAATTGTTCCATATAGGGTATGCCAACAACGTCGTAAATAATGGATTAATTAATTCTAAGATGCAATTGCATTCTTAGAAATATTATGGTACTTATTTCCAATATTGTTTAGTCTAAAACAGCAGCAATACCGCCACATTCCAAGAAGCAATAGCAAAAAAACATTAAAAACCTATTACAAACTACTTAAGTACTACAAAACGTCTGTAACAACATTTAACAAAACAAAGCCCATCAACTATAATAACGTAAAGGATGTGGAGAACGCGTATTTTTTATATTTTTGTATTTTAAAAACTTTGCCACAGGCGTAAAATACACTTCATTACAGTACCTATTGAATACCTATCGTCTAAAAAACGATGCATGCGTGTTTTATATTTAAGTTTGTATTATTCAGAACTATAAATACATATACAGCAAAAGACGGATGTAATGAATAACTAGGGCTGGGGAATGTCGCAAAGTGGGTGTTGAACATCGATACCAAGTTGGTATCAATACTATACTAAAGTATCGAGAAATGCCAAGTATCAAAGCGTTGAAAGTATCCAAAGTATCGAAATTGTCGAAAGTATCGACAGCATTAAAAGTATCGAAACTATTAAAAGTATAGAAAGTATTGGATGTATCAAAGTATTTAAATTTCCAACCCTGCGATTTATTAAAGCTGATTGCTATTGTAATGTGACCTAATCATCCCGTGGGAAGGTGCCTTTATGCGGCAACATAAAGATATTATAATAACGCTAGCCAAAAGGCTACATAACTGCGGTCTCGTTTTAAAAACAACGGTGCCCGCCTGAGACGCGCATATCTATGTGTTGACACCTCTCAATGTTTAATAGCAACATCGCAGGTTGTCTTGTAGTATAACTCAACGGTAGTATACGTTTTAGAAAAGTCGAGTGTGTCATATGTAATCCTGTTTGCTTTACGTCTTTATACAAACAAATTTACTTTCGTGAGGTAAAATTTTTTTAGAAAAATATTCACGGCGAGAGTATAAGCTGAATTTTTATAAATGTATTGTCTACTTCGCTTTTAGTCATAATAACCAGATTTATTCGCTGTCCGAACGGCAGAATAATCACTTGCAAACGGTTGGGTACACCCAAAACCAAGACTGCTACCTATAATATTATTGTGTTTTTGTCGTATTTATTCTACGAATAAATACTTTTGCATATTTAAACGATAGCAACAGAAAGTACAACCGATGGCCAAAATCTCGCGTGACTCGGGGTCCCTGTAGCAAAAACTGCCTACTACGTTACCAAGGTTGGTATATAACAATAACATATTACTATTATTTATTTATCAACTTTGCTACATTACTACCTAGTTGTTTTCCTTCCATATTTTTTTTATTCCGGACTTTGCTGCGCGTTTCTGGTTCGAGCCAAATTTGCTAGCATTTTATATAAAAATTACTGACCTATTCCTCAAGCATCGCTGATCACATGCACTTTTTTTAATTAGTTTTAGCTTCAAAACATTTCCCCAGATTCTAAAGTGACAGGGATTTTAAGAACTAAATATTGTAACAAGTTTTATTATTTTAATTACAATGAAGACTATGATAGAAAAATGGGTAATAAATTAAAAAAAAAGTAATAAAAACAAATAAGGGGGTGTAAGTCTTCAAAATCGCGGGGCCCGGTTACCGTCTTGTACTAAGGGGGAGGTTATAAATGTGAATTTTAAATAAAATCCGAGAAATCGTTTGTAATTAAGATTAGATTGAAGGTTTTCCTTGGAGTTACTAACAATATAAAACTAACAAGAAAACTTTAATTACATCCTACAATCACAAAAGTATCTAACATCAGTTTAACAAGCACTTATAATTAATTAGTCTGTGATTTACCTAAAAATAAAAATCACAAAGTAAAATTAATTCAGAGCAGATTTCCAATTTGGTGGGCAGAAATTACTTCCTTTTCCTGTTATTTCTAGTCTATAATAAATTATGTAATCTATATAACACACTTGGTCTGATTAATTTGTAATGGTAAAAAAAGATACGCAATTTTTAAGTAAATTTAAGAGCAATGTTTGACAAAATATATGAAAATTATAAAAATATTAACTTTGATTAAATTATACATGATTTTGCTGCAAGTAAAGCCCAGAGGGTACAAATTTAATAAATAATTATGATTTTTGTTATTATTTTTTATTTAATTTATTATCTTAAAAGTTAATTTTTTTCATATATTCAGCATTTAAATCTGTGATTTATTACATTTTACGTATTATAGATTAGTAGTTAGAAATTAGCAGGAGTACCGCAATTAAAACGGTTTTTATTTATTCACTATTCTCTCGTTTATGTTATGAACACTTATGTATATTATTAAAGTATATTTTACACTGTAATTAAATTAAATTAAGTAGTTGAAGTTAGCCTTAGATATTTTCTCTACATTTCCTGTGGAATGGCGGGGAGGAGGGAGCCGCAATTTTGTTATTTTGCCTTAGGTAGCCGAATCTCCTGTATTAACACCCTGGCTTCCATGATCTCTTCTAATGGGGAAATACTCCAGGTAATGCGTTGGCTTTCACTCTAATTGCTGGGTTTTCATGTAAATTATTGAATACATTAATTAAAGTTTCTTCAAATCTTTTAAATCCATTTTTTATTGCTTTAACAGTGTCAGCTCTTGCGATCAACCAATAACAACAGTAAAAACGTAATATACCTTTGAGGTGGCCAAAATGGAATCAGAGCAATCATACCTACCTATATTAGTTTACTCAGGACTGCAACTACTGGTGTTCGGTGTGTTCCATGGAACACGGGCCCGGCACCACTGGTCATTATAAAAAATCCTTGTCCGATTTAATAATGGTGAAAAATATGACTAAAAATTTGTTTATCATAGCTTTATTACAAGAAAAACTAAAACATGTACCTACTTAAATAAATAATTATTTAGTGCATTTAAACAATTGACAAATGTTGAAAAAAATTTTCTCAGAATTCAGATGACATGACAGACTCATAGCTATTTGTTTTATGTCTTTATATGCAACTGTACAAGTTTATACAGGCTTTTTTTTTCTAACTTTAGCTTTGGTTAGAAAATAATGGAAATAGGAGACCAGGTCGTCATTCAGTTCTGCACACGAGCCCGCGAAAGTGCTGCTACGGCCCCGAGTTTACTAGTACCATATTGATATACAAATATGTCACAATAAGTTTTGCTAAATACCTAAAAACTCCAAAATTATTCTATGTATAAAACTGACAAGTCTTAAAGAAACAAATTTGTTATGTAAATTTTGTCATACACTTTTCATCATCATCTGACATGAAGCCGACTCGAAGGTCGATCCTGGATCAGTCAAAAAACATTTTTTTACCAAATTCCAAGCACCCTCCTTCCCAATCGCTCCAGAATTACTCATACATACTCTTTCATAATTTGACAGTCATAATTATTGTATTTTAGCTTATAAAAAAATTGCTGTGCGGCTGTTTATCAAAATTTTAAATTATTTTAGGTTTTATCTAGATATTCTCATTGTTGACCAAAACAGAAAAATTTCAAAAACTCAAGAATTGTGAAATCTTTTTATACGCAAAATTTAATTTCAAAAGAGTTAATTATATCTTATCAGTTAATTTAAATCCAAAACATTATCATAAATCTTACAGGTGAAACTACAAGGCTATGCTTGTTCAATACTTAAGCAAACAGCTGTAATTTATACCTTCTTGTTTATGTATGTTCTACTGATAAACATACTTAACAATAAATAAATAAATACTTCAGCATATTAAAAACGTGTATATAATAAAAAGTACAAATAAATTACAAAATTTCCATACAAAAATCCTTAACACCTAATATGAGAATACATAGTAAATCTACCAGTTGTCAAGTAGATCTAAACCAGTTTTTGGTAGAGTTGATATTGATGTCGTGTTGGTGATAGATGATAATTCGTTAATATCACAGGAATCTGAACTTTCTTCCCTCTGCAAATATTTAGACTTTAAATTAATTGAATAAATATTTTCGGCTTATACACACCTTTACATTATTATAAGCTGTAGTAACCTTAGGTTTCACCTTAATGGCCCCGAACAATCTCAAATCTCGCTGACTAGGAGTACGAAAGCTGAACGGTGCTGAATGTTCATCTCGATACGAATAATTGTCGTCCATTATCACCTTCAAACCATATTCACTAGGAGTTTGTACTTCCTCTTTCACCGAGCTATACTGTAGACAGGCCTCGGGTTTAATTATGCTTTCGTTTACAATTTGGTCTTTTTCATCTTCGGATAAAGTTGTCCACAGTTTATCATAGGCAGCTTTGGTATCATTTATGTCTGCGTACAGTCTTTTTGCAATTGGATTCAGTTTACTAAAGTACTGCTCTGCTAAACTTTGCAGAGACATCGTACTTTTATCACATGTAATTATTACTAATAACTAATTGTATTTTATTTACAGTTTGACCTCGCCCTTCCTGTCTTTAGGTCAGGTTAGGTTTGACAGTTCAGTTACCTCAAACGTCAAATAGGTATTTATGCCGATCGTACGCAGTATAGAATCGTACTTTAAATCAGTAGCGGATCGGAAAGGAAGCCACGTGGGCGACACCCTCTTTAGCAAACACGTAAAGCAAAAAGCATTAGATGCAACTAATGTAACATACTCTACAATATCTTTTATGTTTTAGAGGTAAACGATGTTTTAAAAGATTATGGCAATAGCACGCTGGTAAATATTGGCACCGTAGTTTGTAGAACGAAACAATATATACGAAAGGTGTAGATTTTTATAAAAGCAGCGTGTCAGAAGCAAGTTATTATTTTGCAGTTCTGTTTGGCGTTCTTATTGCAAAGTGCTTTAGCGTATAAACAAATGTTCGCAGCCGCGATGTGGTTAAGTGCGGTGTACATTGTTGAACGCTACTGCTTGTGCTCTTTGGAATTTTTTAGCAATAGCGGCAGTGCAGTAGGCACCCTAAAGTGACTATGTCTCTCAAGTTCTTTAGATTTCTGAATCTCGCATCCTTGGACAGCGACCGCCGACCGATGTTAAACATTTATTAAACATATGTTATAAATTAAAAGGTAAAAAAGCAAAAAAAAAACTAGCACTTTTAATGACCATTTTTTGAATCAGGAAGAAAGGCGTATAGGTTACATTTATAGAGCTGATAATAAGTCAACATCTTTTGTATTAAATTAGCTTACCGGCCGCCACTGCATCTTACTAACTTCAAGTTACTAGTCCCGTTGAAGTTGCTGTAAAACGAACATAACCTGTAATTTATAAACGTCAATCTCGTAATTTCTTAATAATTAAATATTTACTGCAGTCAGTATCGGTTTTTCGTAAGCGATTTTTATTATTTTATTTAGAAAACATGCCAAAGGTTGTATCACGAAGTATAGCATGTTCCGACACAAAAGACCAGGAAGAGTACGGAGACGAAAAGCCATTACATATTTATTATTGTCTTTGTGGTCAAATGACTTTAATTTTAGGTATGTTAATAAATCTAATTAGTTACCAAATTATAAAAAATTAATTCTTGCAGATTGCGCTATTGAAAAATTACCCTTACGAAAACGTGATGGTGCTCGTGTTCTGGATGGTGTAAATCATGCACATAAAATAACATACGACACAGATGAAACCGTATATCTTAAACGCCCTGAAGGAATTGAAAGACAACATCGACTTAAGTGTAAAAAGTGTGGATTGTTATTGTATTATAAACATGATCCGCAAAGCACTGTCAGCTTCATAGTAAGAGGTTCTCTTATAAAGTCTTCAAATGAAGGACCTATTACAGATATATACAATCAAGTTGCTGTGGAAAAACCGAAAAAGATTATGGTGACCAAACATACAAAGAATATGGGTAAATTCAGTTCGGTAACTGTTTCAACAATTGATGAAGAGGAAGATGAAATTGAAGCTGTACGTAGAAAATGTTTATTAATTGATTTTTTTTATTGTATTAATTGCATGAAGATTTTCCATTTTGATGGTTATCCAGGAACTCAAAAACAAAGTTTACCTATGGGTGGGTGGGTTGATTTTGATGAAACTTGAAATGAGGAGGTATGTCAAAACTTTATCAGGAAAATAATCTTTTAAAATGAGAGCGGCACTAGGTGCTGCAACCTACATGTGAGTTCAAGTTTTAGAACTCGCCATCATACGAAATCGTCATTATACATACTGGGCAGGAGACGGTTAACTTGTGTAGACGGTGTCCCTTATACTAGTGCGCTACGCCACTATTGTTGGGGCTGCAACATTGTGCTTGTTTGTGCATAAATACTTGCATAGGAAAGATCAATGCTTCGCTTATTTTTTTTGTTTGTTACAGAGAGAGGTTGCCGATAGCTATGCTAACAATGCCCGAATAATCGAAAAACAACTTGAAAGAAAGGGAATGAACAAACGTAAACAAGGATCTCAACAATCACACTTAGAATTAAAGAAAGTTCGGGGTACACTTATTGATAAATGAAACTATAGTTGTTTAATACGAATTTATTTTAAATGTACATAATTTAAATTTTTCTCTAAACGCCAAATTAAATGTCCTGCATGTTTTACATTTTATGATTTTATCATTGTCATACGTCATCACATTTAAATTCAAACATTTAAAAACTAGTTTAATTTTTTTGAATTTTTATTATAAAATGGGTCGTTCTTAAAATAAAAACCAATCTAGACAAAGAAAATAATTTTAAAACCTAAAAGCACCAAAACTTATAAACTAAAAGAAAAACAAAAATTTTGTTTATGTAAAACATGCGCAAAGTAAAAATTACACACTGTAATATTAATTTGTATCTAATAACTGTAGACTTATAATTAAAATAATCGTAGTTATGAATTAAATAAACAAAATTAACGACACAACGTATTTACAATAATTTATTAGAATTGCGTTAAGTTGTTCTTTCACAAACTTGGCGACTAGATCAGTGACTCGATAGCAGAGGCGTTGTTTCTTCAAGGGGTCGTTGGTATCGGTTACCAACCTGTCGAAAGTGCCGATCATGCAGGTACAAAGTACTAAGACTCATTGTGTTCGGATTAGAATTGGCTGGGCCCTCCATTCTAGAAGGACAGCCATACGTGGAACTGTCATTCAAATCGGCTTGGAGCATGAAGTCCCCACTGCTCTGAGGTACCATCATACTGCTTTCCCGCTGTACAGCTTGCACGAATTGTTGTGCTTCAGGAGGTGGCCTCCAGCAAGGATTCGTGAGGGTGAAGTGCACTAAAGATAACTCGACCTTGCCATCTTCAGCTTGTGTGTATTGATCAGGTGCAGTTTGGAGTTGAGTTCCTTGCCATTCAGGGTTGCCGTGTTTTCTCACATCCATCTGAGCAAAACTGCAGACGTCGCCCACACCCACCTGGAATTTAATAAGTTAAATTAGACAATTTTGTTTGAGGTTTAAAAATAAAGAAAAAATTAAAAGTTGTTGTTTTAAACAGTGCACTGGGGGAATCACGATAAATCAGGCCTACCAAATAATTTTTAGAAAGTCGACTTATCAACCACCTCGGCAAGTAGTATTTGTCGAGCCTGTCTAAATAAAATGTTCAGAACTGTGCTTTAAAAAAAGTAAACTTGAAATATGCTGTCCTAATTTTTAAAACAGATGTTCAGATTGTGACTTCTAAACAGAGAGCAAGACGATATAAAAATCATCCCATAAAAGGTCTAGAAGGTTAAATCAGGAGACCGAGATGGCCATTCAATTGCACTTCTCCTAATCCCTATTTTTCCTGTTTCACAACAAATTTAATGGTGAGAAATAGTGAAGTTTATCAACATGATTGTTTCTTTAAGAACTTGCTTTTTAAAGGCTGTTTCTTGGAATTCGCGGCCTAATTATAAGGTTTTTTGGTTTTTTTTTAAAAGTTCTGTCATGTAAGGGTATAGAAAACTTTCATATAGTTAAAAAGGAAAAAAATTCCATCGAATGAGACCAAACTAGTCCAAGTTGCTTAAAAAAAACCCAGTATTTAGAGCATTAATGAAAAACATATAAATAAATAATAATGATGCCAAAATGTGGCCTATAATTTACCGAAACGATTTTAAATATTATCAATATTTACTTTTGCAATTCTCCAGTATCCAAAAATGGTACTTTGTTCCCTAAAGGGGACCATTCGGCAGCCCTGAATATTTAGCAATTAAATTTTATTTTATTTATTGAAAAATAGTAAAATACTCGTACACCTACGCGTTTTATTGGGGGCTATTGCCAAAGTCTCAAATTTATAAATTTTAATTAGTAAATATAAAAATTAAAAACAAAGTACTTACAACAGACACAGTGAAATTCCTGAAGAAATCTACAATATCCAATACACGTGGATAGACATGTCTCCACAAAATGTATGGTGTAGCTATAGGAGAAAGTAATTCTTCAAGTAAACCGACAACTCGGTATTGGAAGAGCTGTTGAAACTCCTTTCGAACTCGGGTGGTATGGGCCTGCCCACGCCAACCAGGTGGAAGATAATGCGTATGTGCCAAGATGTTGGATAGAAGAGTTTCAGGACACCAAGCCATCGTTTCATCAGGAATAAGTGCCCGGCAAACAGGTAAAGCGGCTGCAAGTATTGCCATGACTGTCATGACATGCTCAACAGATAACACATCTTCATCATAAATAGTTAAAGCAAGTAACACTGCTAATATTGCACCACACATGAAGGCCACACTACGGGCTATTACACTGGCCATTGGAGAGCTGAATGCGGCAAGATAACGTGTCGCAGGACGATGGGCACGATTCAATCGAGCATGCAACTCGTGGTCTAATTCATTAAAATGACGAAGGTACATTCGGCCATACATAGACCAATTTCTTACACCGAGGCTGCCTGGTTCTCTCTTAATTACTTCAGCGTAACTAAAGAAAGCATACAGTATTTGCCACATTAAGACAAGTGGCGCCAATAAAAGATTGGCTAATGCAAGCCATAAAACATGTCGGCCAAGTTTGTGCGCTAACTCGTGTCTTAAATTAGGCTTCCGGTATTCTTCTCGTAAGTGCCACGGATTTTGGAAAGGGGCCCATGGACTCCAGAACAGTAGCAGTTGCATGTTATACCGTAGGCCTCGTGTCCAATACACAACATCCCCTATCAAGGGAACTTGCAACCGAGGTGGTAATACTCTTTTATTTGCCATTGCAACGAGATAGTTTTGCTGACGCAAAATACGGTGGTAAATATCTAATTCACTGAGTTCCCTTTTGTGAATACACATTTGTTGTTCTAGTTGTACGGCACGTACTTTTGTTTGAACCTCATGCCATGTTAAGTTGTCCAATTCTGAGTCTTCGATGTTTAAGGCTGAGTTGTAAAATTGTTTAACATCCCAGTAGTAAAACATGTAGTAGATTCCACGGAATAAACGGAGAGCCCATATAATAGCTGCGGTGAGAAGGGCACACCAAGTGAATACTCCAAAATGTCTGCGGCACACACCAGGTGGATAAATCACATCTCCTATCGTCACCTTAACAAAAAAGATAAATAAATATTTGTTATTTGTACCTGAGCATATTTGAATCGGTCACTGCAAACAATGGACATGTCCAAATTTTGATTGAAATTAAGTTATAGTGTTTCACTTTTCATAGTTTTGCTGCCTTTTAACGTAACAATTTCTAATTTTAGTCACTTGCACTACTCCTCAAGATGCATATTTTCATACATACATACATACCCAAATTTAAATAATATTTGGAAAAGTTGTTCAGAATCAATAAATAGCTAGACGTTCATAGAAAAATTGAAAGTTTGTTTTATAAAAAAAAAACTCAAAATTATTTATTAATTTTGGAATTTGGGGATATTTTTTGATTCTGAACAACTTTTTCAAATAACTTTTTCCTGTGTATCTAATTTTGAATTTTAAATCGTGCAAAACTTCAAAAAGGGAAGAGAGGGAAGTAAAGGTAACTTAAAATCCCTGTCTTGGGTCTGATTATGCAAAATAAGTGAACAAAAGTTAATTTTAAGGAATAAATACATTGCATGAAAGGCCTGCTCACGAGAGGGGGGAATTCAGCTAAGATTGTTTGTAGTCATACATTTTTGTGGGAAGGGTTACTTTAGCAAACAAAGGTACTATTGGCCTGGTCAACAGTTTTCCAAAAACTTTTAGGAAAAAATTGTTACAATGATGCATTCAATCAACTACCTATTTGTTTAAAATAATCTCTGCACACAAAAAAAAATTATTTACCTTTGAACCTGGTGGTACTTTTTCTTTGTCCCCAAACAGAAGAGGATAGTCTACACAGTGTAACAGGAATATAGAAAAGCTAATTACAAAAAGAAATTGGACTAACTCCAAAGCTTCTTGCAACATCATACAGTAAAAGCCATGGCGTTGGTGGTAACGATACATTCTTGAAAAGAATGAGTCTAAGTCTTCGATGTGGTTCCATCGTGCCCGTGATGATTCGACCACGTGTATTAAAACGCCACTCTCTTCTTGTTCTCCACCTTCCTGCAACGCAGCGTAACTTTGCATTTTTCACCTGGTCTCTTGATTTTGTACTAAACAAATGATAAAAATGTTTAATGTTAACATTCTTTTGTCTTATAAGCTAAGTTCGTCTTTTGTTTACATAAGCTGCAGCTGATGGTTATTTTGTGATCAGCTGATTCATTACAATGGAAACTTGAAGCAATTTGAATTAGTGCAATAAATGTTTATATTTAAATTATATTTACCTTTGTTTAAATGTAAGTGTTGCATATTACTGCTGCGCAGTATAACATTAAATTTAAAAATTAATAGGTAAAAATAGACCTAACACAGGAATTTTTGAACGAGTTTTAACAAAGAAATGTCATTTACTAGTTCGTAAATAACCCATTTGTTTATGATGTCATTAACAGTGGTAATGATGCGCTATAACATTAATTCTTGTTTCACGATAAAACTAACTACACATACATACACACACGCACACATTAAATAGGAAAATAAAAATATCAACTCGTAAATAGCGTCGATGAATCATTGGAAAACAAATCGTTTCTAACTTAACTCCATTAGCTTTGTGTTTCTCTTACTGGTAGTGGTTGCATTCAACAACGCACATGTAATTTTGTTATACAGGGTGTTCTATGACGAAACGCGCTAAGGTTTCTGTGGTTAGGGTGGGGTCATCTGGCATTTTAAAATTTCGATTACGGTCATTTAGTTACAGAAATAACAGTTACGGTTACTTGTAAGCTAAAAATTTTTGCTCGATTTCGGCCACTCATTAATACTCAGTAACACACTTTTTTAGTCAATAAATCATTTACATGTAGACGAGTACACTATTGCAGTTTATTTTTTATCTTCGATCAAACTATCTTTTTATTTAAACTATTTTTCTAAACAATGCTGACGGTCTAGGCGTTTTGCGCAACGTTATGGTCGTGAAACGGTTGTTTTTTAAAAGAAAAATACGAAAACAAAGCTAAATTTGCTCGCTGAAGAATTACTTCTGGTAAGTGCGCATGCGTGAGCGTGGGCTGGTTTATGGTAGAAATTAATTTTCTCATTCATAAGCAGCAAACAGCTGACGGCATAGTAAGTATGCAAGTACACCTGGAAAACATTACAAACAAAGCGAAAATGGCCCTGATGATGGGCAGACGCATGTTTGGAAAAACATGGAGACTAAAACCAGAGATGGTTCATTGGTACTACATCGCGGATAGCCTATGGCACCTTATTGTGGTGGCCAAAGGTCGAACAAAAAACAGCCATCACCAAACTAACCAGGATACAGAGACTGGCCTGTTTGTGCATATGTGGAGTCACGAAAAGCACTACAACTGCATCTATGGAAGCTCTTCTAGGACTAATCCCTCTAGATATATATCTAAAGGGGGAGGCCTGGATTGGTGCACACCGAATGAAATCCACCGGTAACTGGGACACCAACCATGAACGGTGTGGACACAAA
Source organism: Ctenicera cuprea (assembly GCA_958336395.1). Classification (NCBI taxonomy): domain Eukaryota; kingdom Metazoa; phylum Arthropoda; class Insecta; order Coleoptera; family Elateridae; genus Ctenicera; species Ctenicera cuprea. Next base: position 13,880,428 of record OY284487.1, on the reverse strand, counting down.
CGAATACAGGAGGCAGTCAAAGGCCAACCCATTCTAAAAATGGGCTCCGACTACACCCTCCCCCAATACTCGTTTGATAAACCATTCAGCGTGAGATACTCTGGCAATAACTGGGCCCAAGGAACCCCACCCTTCCTGTCAAAAGGGCTAGTCTGGTACACAGACGGATCGCGCACATCAGAAGGCACAGGGGCAGGAATACATGGCGTAAGACCAAAAGAGAACATTAGTGTACCTCTAGGTACTAAAGCCACTGTATTCCAAGCTGAAATCTTTGCCGTAATGCAATGTGTTCAGGAAAATGCAAAACGTGGGTACACTAAACAACACATAAGCATCCTGTCAGATAGCCAAGCAGCCTTAAAAGCACTTGAAACACCTCGTACTAGTTCCAAACTAACGAGGGAATGTTTAAACCACCTGACACTTCTATCAGAGAGGAACACAGTTCAACCAGGGGCGTGCGGTGGGATTTAAAGAAAGGGAAGCAAATTTAAAAAACTTATTTATAGTGTAATTCGATCCTCCCGTCCTTTTTAGCAAATTCAGTAATAACGTTGTCGTAAAATCGTGGATGTTCAGACATTTCCTTAACGAGATCTTTTTCTATAGATAAAACTGATAGTTTTGAAAGTCTATCTTGGCCTGTTGAATTTCTTACAAAGTTTTTAATGTGCTACTGACTGCGACAGGACTAAATTTAACCGATGAGCAAAACAATGTACAAATAATGCACTTGGAAAAGACTCCCTTACTTTGGTTTGAAGACCCCCTAATTCTCCAGCCAAACTGCCGCTCCATCATAACTCTGGGCAACGAGTTTAGCACCGCATTCAATATCTTCGACAATATCACACACGATTTTGTATAAAGATATTGCTGTCCTATCCGCTGTTACGTCGAGGAATCCTAAAAACCGTTCTTGAATTTTCCCATCGGTTTTTACATAGCGTACTACCGCAGAAAGCTGACTAATATTTGTAGTGTCGGTTGTTTCATCTAGGACAATTGCAACAAAGCGTGCTTCTGTTATTTCTTGTTTAATTTTTTCCAAAACAACTGCAGCAACAGCAGAAATTAAATCATTTTGAATGCGATTTGATGTTCCGCGAAATACGCTAGACTGTTCTAAATGGCATTTTAAAGGTTCGTCATATTTGGATAAGAACGTAAGTAGATCCACGAAATTTCCCCTATTTGCGGAACTACTAGATTCATTATGACCTCTAAAAGCAAGTTCACGTTCTCCAAGAAAACAAACAGCATCAATTAACCTTTTTAATATCACACGATTTTTTTCCACCAGTTCATTATGCTGACGACGACTTATTTTCAACTGATTATCTATAACATGCTCGATGCGTGACTTTCCAAATAATTTTTCCTTAATTACCGCCTGCAAGTGAGACCGAGATATTGCATGCCTCTTTATAACTTTATGTACATTATTTAAGTCGGAAAACCCACTTTTATTCCAAACGCCTTTTTCATTTATGAAAAGTAGACACGGCCAACAAAAAAGTTTATTTGAAATATCACAACCCGTTAACCATTCGTTATGTTCGTACATCTCCACATTAAAATATCTAGTGCACGTTTTCACTTTAGTTGTTAAATGTTTTAGCGCGGGTTTTGGTCTACCTCTTTCAATTATTTCTAATTTTTCCCTAAAACTGTATGTGGAAAATCCTTTTTTTAATACACCACACACAACACAATTACACACACTTGGCTGTATCGCCTGAATATTTATCCCGGAAGACGAAGTTGAAGAAGCCATAGCGATGAGGACAATTTTGTTAAGAAGCAATTCAAAAAGTGCTTACTTACGTCACTATGGGACATCGAGTAAATCGGCAAGGTCACCAACCTGCACCATGCTTTGCACTTGCGCCCTTCATACAAAAAGCCTAAACAGTAGGCAGACTTTCGAATTGCTTCCCAAAATTCACCACATGTGCGACAATCGATAGAGATGAGTGTGGGGCTGTGGGTGGGCGGTTTGCATTAATAGAGATTAGTGAATTGTGTGGCAGCGTTACATTGTTTTATAATAAATTTTCATTTCTAACAAAATTTAAAGGGAAGCAATGCTTCCCTTGCTTCCATGGAGCGCACGCCCCTGAGTTCAACTCATCTGGGTGCCAGGGCACACAGGTGTAGCGGGAAACGAAAAGTCGGACGCCCTCGTGAAAACTGGTGCATCTACCCCGTTTATAGGACCGGAGCCTGTATTCGGTATACCCAAAAAAAGCATCCGAACGGCAATAGAAAAGTGAACCGTCACACAACACATTTCTCGCTGGGAGGATACACAGGGACAAACACTGGGAAAGGCAATAATTAGGACACCTTCCTCCAAACTAACAACTGATGTACTACACTTAGGACGAACTCAGATCAGAAGGTTGGTGGGACTTGTTACAGGACACTGCCACCTGAAAAAACACCTCCAAAAAATAGGTGTACACAGAGGAGACACACTCTGCAGACTATGTGAAGAAGAGGAGGAAACAGCCTCACACATAATCTTTGACTGTCCAGCGCTCTACCGCAAGAGACAGCAGCTTTTCGGGGGAGCTCCGGATGAACCAACCGTCACACACGAGCACCTTGTAAGAAACATCCTGCAACTCGTTGAGGGCACAGGACTACTTTAAACAAATGATTTAGGGGGGCACAAAAGACCACAGAGACGAAGTGCAAATCGGGCTCATTAACCTAACTACAACCCTGCTTAAAATCAATCAATCAATCAATCAAGTATGCAAGTTCGATCGTGTCCGAAGAAAACATTACTGTGCGGTCGGACTGTGCAGTTGCGGTAGTCACTCTTAATTAATTAATAAATGAGCTTTCACAGCTCCTGTGTTCCATCTATTAATCTTACCTTTGATAATGACGAGATAATCAACTGTCAGAAGAAGATGTTTTTAAAACCAAAGCTATTGAAAATCGTCGAATTATTTAATAGAAACAACAAAATATATATACGATTTTAATAGACAGAATACACCTCGTGTACCTAGTATAGGCACTGCAAATGAAAATCTTTGTATTTCCTTTATGTCTATCGTTTTCAGAAAAGTGCATTGAGGCAGGCGGTAGAGCAGCGATTATGGCGGCTTTGATACTGCTCTACCAAACGTGCTTTAGTTCGAGTCTGGAGCAGGGGCGTAACGCAACCCCCTACCTTCAGTTTTGTTATAAGCAAATTAAAAAAATTAAACGAAAGGGTCCTGCTTTTTATACTAACTAATTCTTTACGTATGACACGTAAAATAGCAATTGCGTCACCTTATTCAATCAGAAATTAACAGATTATTTACAATAAAGTTATTATAAAAGACGCAATTTCAGTAATTACGCATTACCAGAAATTAAAAAAAAACTCTTGTTTTTACTCTCTCAATTTGACTGCTTCTTTCTGAGACACCCTGTATAGGCAGAACGAAAATGGATGCGTTCAACCAATTTATTGGAATAGAAATTTTAAGTTGAAAGTTGGTTCTGTTTAATTTACTAAATACTAATGTCGGTATGACAGTAGTGTAGGCAGTGGGGGTCTCCATTCTTAACATATTTTAAGCATTTTATGGCATTTATTCAGCGAGCTAGTCAGAACTGCAACAAAATGATAATATTTCTTTGCAATACGTAATTTTGGGAAATTTAGTTTGTGTGTTTTCATTTAAAAAATGATTTGTTAATAACACGTTTTCCTACATAACCTAAACATGAATTTGCCAATTCCCATCGCAGGTAACTCTTAATTTCAGTAATTATAATACAATATTAATGTTTATCAATAGTCCGTAGCTCATCAGGCATTGATGTTAATTGTGGGCCTCCAAGCTTTGGTGCAAACGATGACTTTACTGCCATTAGAAGCAAGGCTTGTCGCACCTTCCTCTTCAGTCCATCCGGAGAATATTTTGCATATGTTAGCGGACAGAAGTAAGTAAAAAATAGATAGTTTTCTAATGTAATAAAATGTATATTTTATTAATAAGATGCAGCTTTATTTCCTTATTAATGTATAAATAAATTACTTTATAACTTCAACATTATTTATTTGGTTTAACCTTATATTACATAAAAGTTTAAAATAAATAAATATTAAACTATTTTATTAATACATTATAATATTTTAGTTTGCACATAGTTAAAACAGAAAACTGGAAAAATGTTGCAGTCATTGAAGGAACTAAAGCTTATCATTTGGCTTTTTCACCAAAAGGCACCTATTTGTGTAGTTGGGAACCTTTTGTTGTTAACAGTGCAAATCCACAAGGTTCTCCTAATCTTAATATCTATAAAAGTGAAAATGGCGAGCCTGTTAAGAATTTTGTGTGTAAGAAGCAGTCAAATTGGTAAGTAAATAATTTAGTATTTTATTGCAGTTATTAATGATAGTGCTAAATTTTAGGGAACCTCTGTGGAGTTCTGATGAATTTTTGTTCTCTCGAATTATAAACACGGACGTGGTGTTTTCTGAAAGCGACAATTTTAATAACATTGCCAATCGTATAAATGCGCATAAAGTGGCTTCGTATAGTCTCTCACCGACAAATGATACATACTTTGTGGCATGTCATACACATGGAGGACAAGGACAACCATCATTCGTAAGGTTGTGTTTTAAACTAATTAACGGAGATAAATAATATTATGTGGATTATTTTTTAGATTGTTCAAATATCCCAACTTTGATAATCAGCAGACTATTGCAAATAAAAGCTTCTTCCAAGCCGACAAAGTTGAGTTCTATTGGAATTCTAAAGGTAGTCATGTTTTGTTGCTAGCTATGGCAGAGGTTGATAAAACTGGGGGTTCGTATTATGGGAAGCAGGTTTTGCATTTTATTGGTACTAATGGACAAGCATCAATGGTTGGCCTAAGTAATTATTGTTTATTATTTACAATAAAGGAAGAATACAAAAATGATTTTGTTTAGGCAAAGAAGGTCCTATATACAGCGTGGCATGGTCTCCAAAAAATCAAGAATTTTGTGTGATTTATGGTTTCATGCCAGCCAAAACTACCGTTTTTAATTTGAAGTGTGAGCCTGTTTTTGAATTTGGGACTGGTCCTAGGAATAGCATTTACTACAATCCTCAGGGAAATATACTACTTCTTGCTGGTTTCGGCAATCTTCAGGGACAAGTGGAGATGTGGGATACAAATTCAAGAAAAATTATTGGTATTTTTACTTTTTTTTATAGATTGCATACAACTAAGTATCACTCCTCTATGTTATATTTATTTTTAAGAATCTAAAAATTAACATGTCTTAAAATTATTAGCTATTGTAGCAACTGTGGCAAAACAGTTGAAACAAAGTTTTAAAAAGGTGTTACTTATAGTGTATTAGGTTAGGCTACAAGGGTAGTAAGTGAAGCTTGCCATTTCGAGGGTAATGTTTGTAGAAGAAGATGAACTCGAGAAATGCTAACGGTTTCCAAATATTTGAGGTTTTATACATTTTAAAGCAGTGGGGTGATACATGCAAGTGCGTGCACTTTAGGGAATACAATCCATTTTCAAAAATTTTGAACATTGTGAACATTCTGAATATTTTCAAAGAATTGAAATTTTCAAAATATTTAGGTTATTGAAAATGTTGAACTTTAAATGAATTTTGAAAGTTTTTACACTTTTGTAATTTTTGAAAATTTCTAAAAATAGTCAAAATGTTGGTAGTTACAAAATATTGAAAATTTTCAAAAATTTTGGACATGCAAATTTTCTAAATCTAGAAGTTTGAACAATTTGTAGTTTTTAAAATATCAAAAATTTTGAAAATTTGCGCAGTTTGAACAGGAACAAAGTGTAGCAATACCACCCGGATGATACGTAATATTAAGTAGTTTATTAGTTATTAGGAAATTAAGATATTTTCAATTTGTAATCTTAGAACAATAGATATGTGTGAAATAAGAACAATGTGAAACTTTGATACCAAAGTTTATTAAGTTAAAATGCATAATCGCATAACGGTCTTGGTTGCCTACTCAAAAACCCCATTGATGCGTAGCCTACTAACTACCCGGTGTTGCAGCAGCGGTGTCTTGCGGTATGCATTGCAGACATGCTAACGTGGTTCAACACCCCACCCGATCCCACCTATCACATAAATTCCTACCCACCTACTGGCATGGGGTGGGCCTGGCGTAATCCAGGATCGATCCTCGAGTCAGCTCCATGTCAAATGATGATGATGATGATGATGATCAAAAATTTTGAAAATTTGCAATAGTCAACATTTTCAGTATTTATATATTCTTAACATTTTGAAAATTTTGTGAGTTTCGAATACGGATGCAAATTTACCGATTTTTGAAACGGTAATTCGGTAATTGTTTTGAAAAATACCAGTTTACCGATAAATTTCGATTTTTCAAATTACGTAATAAATTCAAATAAAAAAACAAACTTGTATTTCAAAATATAATAACTTATATCATAGTTAAGAAAAACACAAAAACAAACTTTGAAGGCTTGAAAATAGATTGAAATTGAAACACAAAACCAGTGGCATAACTATGCCAGTGCAGGTACATTGGTGCACGAAATTAAAAGGGGCCCCAGTTTAAAGCATATATTTTCATAATGAAAATTTGTAATGGAAATAGACCTGAGTATTTAATAGAAGAGAAATATTAAATATTTTTTTAAATGAGTGCAGTAAACAAATTTGACATTAGTATTATAATATGACTGACACAGGAGTTCAAAAAAAGGGTTTAGTAGGTTAATTATTTAATAGTCGACGTTTTTAATATTTTCAAATTTTTGGTATTTTTCGAAACTTACGAAATGTTTCAAGTTTGAGTTAGGTTAGGTTAGGTTAGGTTAGGTTTTAATGTTTTGAAAATATCGAAAGTTTTTAAACCATTAAAAATGTTAATATTTTAAAAATTTTCAATAATTTTGAAAATTGTGAACATTTTGAAGTTTAGAAGTTTGAACAGTTGCGATAAGTTTTGCATATTTTGGCAAAATTTGCGAATTTCAATAACATCGAAAATTTTTAAATTGTTTTAAGTTTTTGAAAATTTGTAATAGTTTAAAATTTTAGATATTTTCGATATTTTCAAAGTTTTAATCTCAAAATTCTGAAAATTTTTAAACTAATTAAAAAGTATGAATTTAAGATTAGGAAAGAAAGCAGTGGACGTATGCCGGGAAGGTCTTGTGGCAGTGAGCCGGCAGCCTATTTTTTAAGACGCATAACTAGAGTATTGTAGCCTGCAGGAGAGACGAATAATGGGAAATAACCCCACAAACATATGTTATTTTAAGTTTTATTATTAATTTACATTTATTTTCTTAGGCAAGTGTGAAGCAACTGATTCAACATTATTACAATGGTCTCCCGATGGCATACACTTTTTAACCGCTACAACAGCCCCTAGATTAAGAATAGGAAATGGTTACAAAATTTGGCATTACTCTGGCGCATTAATTTATGAAAAACCATGGAATCAAGGAGAAGAACTTTACGATGTTTGTTGGCAGGTACATTTATTTTGTAAGAATACTATAATTTCATTTAAATGTTTGTTTATTTTACAGAAATTCCCCAAAAACACTTTCAAGGAGCCCGCACTATCGTGTGAAAAGGTAGAAGGTATTACTTCTAGTCAACCACAAGCTTCAAAGCAGGCTTACAGGCCCCCTTCTGCTCGTAACAGACCTGCAGTACAGTTTAAACTACATGATGATGACGAAGGTGCTCATCGGCCAGGTAAGTCGAATGTGATTTTTTGTTTAGTTACCAGCCAATTATTTAAAATCTTGTAGGTGGTGATTCTACTCCTTCAAAAGCAGCGTTGAAGCAAAAAAAGAAACGAGAAAATCGAAAAGCACGTAAACAAGAAGAGGGCGATGACTCTACAACTCCCTCCAATCCAACCGTTCCAGCAGCTACGAGTAATGTACAGGTTGCTCTTACAGGTGATCCAGAAAAAGATAAAAAGATTAAGAATATTAAGAAGGTTTGATTAATAATGTTTTGTGGTTAGTTTGTATATGTACATGAAATTATTTTTAGAAACTGGATGCAATTGCAAAACTTAAAGAACAACAAGCTCAAGGAAAACCACTGGAAATCAACCAATTGGCTAAAATTAAAGGGGAAGAAGAGCTTTTAACTGAGCTGCAACAGTTACAGTTATGATGATAATATTTGTTACCTCTGCACGAACAATCTTGTAGATGAATTATTGTTTTAAATATTATAAAGTATTTTTAATTGATTTGATTTACATCTGACTGTTTTTTGGTGGTTTAAATATATTAAAAAATTATATAGTTGTTAAATAAAGGCAACTTTGATGAAACATTATTTTATTAGAATTTATCAGAGGCAATATTAAACAGCCAACTTTGCATGCTTTATAGGTATATACAATAGTTATTTGTATAACAAGTGTTGATAGTCCAGCTTTGTCGAACGAAAATGAAGTTTGCAGCCTTCGACTTCGTCTCTGGCTGCAAACTTCATTTTCATTCGACAAAGCTGGACTATCAACACTTGTTATACAAATAATTTGAGTTCGACAAAAGTCTTTCAACAAGTGTTATTACACACTATTTTTTCTGCTCCTACAGAGCAAGGAAGTTTAATATGCGAAAATAACTATTTGATTTTTTTAAACAGTTTGACGTTTTATCACAGTATACTTATATATACAGTAGCGAAAGCGCCCATATAACGCCTGGTAAGCTATAACTAGTGGCGCTCCAAGCGGTCGACAAGTTAAACTATCGTTTAAATTATGGCGGGTTTTAAATTCTAATCCAGTTCGTGTTGTTGTTACCATATTTTTAATGAGCAAAACAGAAAAATTACGGGCTACATTATATAATGGTTTTTAAATAATACAAAGATAATGCCAGTAGTATGATTTATTAACATTTATAAACTGCGAATCTTCAAAATGCAGCGTACACAAAGTGCAGTTTTTATTCAAATATCCCACCTCCTTTTCACGTAAATCTTCACGTCTACAGTTTACAACCCCCTGTTTTGATCTAGAACGACGAGAAAGTCAAACTTTAATGTATTAATATTTAATAGAATTTATTACCTTTTTGGATCTTTGGGAAATGTAAAAAAACTAAGGTTAGGATTCTTTCCTTTGTTGTTTTCGCAGTTTACGGCGGAACATGCGCTCCCTTTCGAGACTCTCATAATAGATTGGTATATCACTAATCACATTTTTATAAAAACACTGGCAAACAACTTGAAAATTGTTCTTATAACGTTCAAAAAGCAGAGAAACACTACTACCGTCAGCTGTCAGATTTTAGTGTAACTTGTTCGCCGCTTGGTGCTATAATTACCATAAATGACCTTTACTTTCGCTACTGTATATATAAGTATACTGTGGTTTTATATCAATTTTTCATAATTTTTCGTGGAATATCAAGTATGTACATAGAAGCTATGGCAATAGATCTGTTGCTATGAAAATAAACAATATATGACAAATGTTAACAAACTGCACAGTTAACCTGCGCCATTTTTGCGAGTATTTTAGTTTTACAAAATTTGCATTTGATTAGAAGAAAAACATCAAAATGGACGAAAGCGATGAAGAAGTAGGATATCCATGTACCCCTCCGGAAATAGAAGAAGAGGCAAGTAGAACAATCCTCAATTTAGTGCCGGAAAAGTCGAGAAATCGCTATCTGGTAGCTTACGAAAAATTTATGTCTGGCGCAAGCAGAAAGGGGCTTCCATTATTAACGAGACAGGGTTGCTTGCATATTTTTTTGAAAAATCTGCATTATTAAAATCATCAACTCTTTGGAGTGAATTTTCGATGCTGAAGGCAACATTAATTGTTAAGAAAAATCTGGATATTTTTTAAATGGCTCAACTTTTTGCATTTTCAAAACGACAGGCGGAAGGATACAAAAAATCTAATATTTTCGTCCGAGAAGATATAAGGTTTTTAAAGGAAGCTCCGGGTGAAACTTGGCTGCTTATAAAGGTACAATATTGTCTATTCAATTTTTAATTACGTACTCATTGTCTTTTACACTGTAGGTTGTACCTACTGATCATAGGAATAGCCGGGGGATGTCGTCGAGAAGAGTTAATAAATATGACTGTAGATGATATTCAAGACATTAACTCAAATTAGATAATAAATATACCGGACTCCAAGACTAAAGTTGAACGAACATTCATGGTCACATCTGGACCTCAAGATGAGGGGCTTGATTTTTTAAAGATTTTCAGAAAATATGTTGCTCTTAGACCGCTGGATTCAACAGTAAATCAACTTTTTTGGAATTGTCAAATCCATCGCTGTACACTGTCCACTGCTTTCGTCGGTCTTCAGCAACGTTGCTAGTCGATGCCGGTGCCGATATAACTACTCTGAAGAGGCATGGCGCGTGGAAATCTACAGCCGTTGCGGAGGGTTATATAGAAAACTCTGTTAAAAATAATATCTGCATTGCTGAAAAAATCCTTGGGGAACCTAGTACTTCATTTCAGAAAAATAGCCTTATGATTTCGGAAGAGCAAAATAATGAGCACAATGTTAATATATGCAAAAATAAGAATACTATTTGCTCTAAAAATAATTTACCGTTTTATTTTAATATTTCTAATTGCAATACGTGTTATTTTAATATAAATAGCAATTAATATGTATTAATTATTTAAACTCAGTAGTGTTAAAAATTTTCTTTAAAATAAATGTTTTATTTGTTTAGTTTTTGGTTGATTTTTTTTTAAAGTGTTGCAAAGTACTTTGTAACACACTTTGGTCACTTTGCTGCACACTTGCGAAAAACAACTGCTTTCAGCATTAAAAACCATCTAGAAAGATCAACTTTCAGTAGTAGGAGTAGAAAAACATTCATGCAGTGGGTGCCAGTATGTCATTATATTTGATTGAGCCCACACAACTTTTTTTTATTAACTTGCAGTATGAAATGTACCACAAACTACATAGATTCGTTTTCTTTTGCAGGACAGGGTCTTGCTTAACTTTTTGATACAGGTGGGTTGGGAGCTATGTAAAAGTAAAAGCCTAAGTTGAATAGTAATATACAGGGTGTTTCATATAACTTGTCCCACCCAGCCCTGAAACATAACGTAATTATGAACAACTTACTTTACTCGGGGATCTCAGTTGTAAAATTTATGAAAAGACACTAATTGTCCTAAAATTTTTGAATTTATTTAAGTTTGTAAAAATCCTAAATACTGTTTGATAAAGTTTTTCTGTGGTTCATTACTTATTCTAGTTTCTAAATATGTTAAAAATTTTGGCCAAAGTTCATCCAGTGACTGCCACAAAATTTTGTAAAGGGTAAAAAAAGTGCCTGCTATTTTTATTAAATTTCTCGTCAAGAAAAATACAGTCGACCAAAATTTGTTCGTAATAATTCTGTTTTATAAATTTTGAAAGCAATAATAGGTAAAGTGACTTGCTTAGATTTTCTCGTACGTTTTTTTCCTAGATGAAACGTTTATTCATTTAGTCATTGTGGTAATTGATTTATAAAAGATTTCAAAATTATCTCGTGCAATTTCACTTTCTAAAAAATCATGTTTTTTGTGGATTTTCTTATGTTTTATCACAGAACTAAGATTGTTCCTCGATAATAATAATTTTTCAAATATGTTAGCTAAGAATTAGTAACCATTTTTTGTTTATGAAATGTTGAGCAGTGAGCAGCCTATAGATACCTATTATCTAAAAGAAGTCTCCTACCTTCGTCTTTAAAATAAAACAAACAATTATAAATTAAGATAATTGTTCTACTTTGTCGATAAGAAAGTATTGCAATTGGATAGAGATTCTTTCTAGTATTTTTGACAACCCCCCTTATTTTTCCAAGGACCCCCAGTTTGAGCATCGTAGCTGTAAACTATTCAATCTTGTGATCATTTTAAATATATCGATGTTTTTTTTTTAGCATGTATAATAAGTTTGTTGATATCCTATCCGAAAAAATACCCTAAATAATATCCCAGATAAAAATGTCCTAAGTAATATCCCCGAAAAATCGCTTGGAAATAAAAACCCAGAAAGAAATCCCCGGAAAAAAGCTCCAGTAATGAAAAAAGCCCTGGGAAAGAAACGAAAAGAAAAACTCTGTAAAAAGGTACATACAGTACTTCCAGAAACTTAAAAAAATTTGACATCTGTGGATGGGTGGGTTTGTAAGTGTAAGTGTGGGTTGCGTCTCATAACTTCCAAACAGATTGACCGATTTTGATGAGTTTCAAAATCGCAAAACATTCGAAATTAAAAGGTCACCGCCAAAATAAGTTTTTACAAAATCCGAAACCAGTAACCGAAAATATTTTGGTAACATTATTTCACCATAAAACAAATTTTCTAAATCTGAAAATTGAATTTAATAGAATATCTTAGGGCAAATCCAATTCTTTTTTTCCTTACTTTTTAGTTTCAAAATGGCGGCCGCTACGTTTTTTTAGGAAATATCCAGTTTAACGCTTTATTACTCAAAAACGAGTGCACAGATGGAGATGAAGTTTGGTATTGAAATAGCCTTAGGGGAACATAATGTCCCTATCTAAGAGAATTTTTGCACAAATGAAAACTGTTTTTCCGGTGATTTTTTTACCGGGATTGTTTTTTCCAGGGCTCTATTTTTCGGGTATTTTTTCCGAGTTTCTTTAAATCCTGTATATTTTTCGATTGCTGTTTTTTCCAGAGATTTCTTTTTCGGACACCGCTACGATATTTTAGAAATTTTGTCTTTAACGCATGTTTACATAATAATGACAGTAAAAATTTGGTGTCGAAACAAATCCTATGAGGGTAAACTGTTATCATCATAAGTATTTTCCGAACCGTAAAATCTACAAATTTAAAAATTTTCAAAATTACAACGTATAGGTAATCGTTAAATAAACAAAGCTCATATCGAAATTTCTATGGCCATCAAACCCTTAATTAAAATTTTGTCGTTCGGACTGTACAATAATAGTATAATGTAATCATGCATGAACCTCGAACTACTTTTTCGCTTCAGAAAAAATAAAAATCATCCGTCGTTATTTCAATCTTGTCCAGTCCAATAAGAGACCTAATTATCTCCACAAATTGTAAATTTTAATTAGCCCAAGCGGAAATGGTTCCTTTTAATTTGCTTAGAAAAGCGGCAACTTAACGAATGCCTATAGTTATTAATGAATTTGGTGTCCTAACGCCTTATTACAATAATTTTTTCCCGTGAAACTTAATATGTTGTATTAGGCAAATTCGTTTAACGTTATTTATGTTTCAGTTAATTGACAAGTCTGGGATTGTGTTAATGGAATCATAAGCGAAGAATTTCGGTTTACTCTGCCAATAAATATTTAGGTTATCCCTGAAAAAGTTAAAGAATAGCGACTTTAACTAGAATTTTAGTATTTTCTACGTATTAATTAAAAAAACAGCGCAAATAAGCATGAAGGTTTGCAAGAACTGACGTAAAAGTTGTTCGAACGCGTATGTAAGGAATCCATTCATAAAATTACCCATAAATTGAATTTATCTTAATCAAAGACTCGCATTTTTCAGTAAATTCAAGTAAGAAAGAGGAACACAGTCGACGTAATTTAAAATGAGAAAAATCTCATTCAGAGCTAGAAGCTTAATAGTTTGTGTACATGTACAAGAGTAAACATTTATAATTAAAAGTCTTAAAACACAAAACAACCCACCACGTTGTCTTCTAATGCTTTTAAAGCGGCTTGAAAGTTCACAATCGTAACTGGAACCTTTTGTCTGGGAGGAGGGGGCTCCGACATTTTTGATGTCATCAGTAACAAAATAGGACTGGTAAAGGACGACAGTAGATCATTAAAACTCCTGTGAGCGATGATAATTAGGAGCCCTTCTGTCACTCGCTTTTGAAATATTACGATACGGTTACTTTTTCCATTTGGCATGGTCCACCCACGAGGTTCTGTTTGTTCTTCTTCATTTTTGACTTCTCAGTTAGCTAGCTATAAAAAATTTAATAGTTTTACAATATTAACAAGTGGAAAAATGTTTGTATTAATGAAGATTAATTAAGAAATAATTTAAAAATTGCCCAGTAAACCAGTGATATTTTCTTAGAAAATGGTTCTTTTAAATGTAGCTCCTCCTTCACCTGTCCTGGTTACCTGACTTTGTATCCAATCAAATTCGACCTTGTTTTGTAAATTTTCAAGTGGCTAAACTTGAATATTTACTTTGGCCCTGGGCAATGGCGTGTGAAGTTTCAGTAGTGGGACTGGAAATTTTTTAGACCTTGTTTAAATTGTGGTCTAAATTACGTTTTTGGCTGAATTTTCTATGAATGTTTCAGTTATTTTAGACTTTTTGTCCTACTTAACGAGAAATCACGTTTTATACTGTATTACCCAATTTATAAATTGCCCGAAAATGAAGTATGCCACGACACATTTGTTACAAACGAAAAATCCATATTGTGAATTAATTCATTAAACTATGAAGCGAAACAGTTCTCCTGGACTTTTCCATCAGTTTCGAAATTTTGATGGTAATACATGTTTTGGATCTTTACGAACTACAAAAAGTGAATCTAGTATTTAAATAAAATCCTAGAATAAAAACGCGTCAATGAAAGCTTTGTAAAAGAGGTAGGTGCAAAAAAGCCGTGTAAAAATCGGAAGACAAAATATGGTTTTTTGCATGTTTTCCTACATTAGCGGGGAGCAAAAATTGCTAGAGTTATCTAGCATTTAACATGCACAAACATACACACACACACACACACACACACACACACACACACACACACACACACACACCCAAAGTCACCTTGGCCGGGAATTGAACCGGGAACAGCCTGTCCTAATATGAATTTTATTTTCGATATATTGGTAAATAATGTTTGTGACCTGACACATACAGGGTCGCTATTATGTATGGGACCAAAGCTCCCCTGGTGAAACGGTTTGAGATATGCGTTTCATATTTGGTATATGCTAATTTGAGGTTATTTTGCATATTCTGAAGTAAAGAAGATTTTTTTGCATGTAGTTTTTAAGCGCGGCCGCCATCTTGAATGTGTTTAAATAGCAACCTAGACTGTGTGATACATCAATAGAAAGGTTATTTTTTTCTTTTTTCAGAAATATTAAACATGTATAGGGTTACATAAGAAAATAACGCAGAAAAATTGAAAAGATCCTTTTTTTTCATCGCACAGCAGTTTCGCAGAAGGAGATGGAGCGACCTACTTCGAGCTGGTGTACTTGGTTAATTCGTCACTGCACATTTACTCAAATCTAGTAAGCCTTGCATTAACAAAACGTCATAAATAAACAAAACACAAACAGTAATTAAAATTAATAGGATAACAAACAACATTTCTTAAATAAAAATGAAAACAACAACATTATTAATTAACAGTAGTTAAGAAAAGAGATGTTCAAATTGCTGCCCATTTACTTCTTGGCAATAATGAATGCGCTTTTTAAAATTGTCTAAAGAGTCGCAAAGAATGCGAGAAATAAATAAATAAATTGTCAGGTCTATTTAAATAAACGCGACTTTTTAAATGGCCCCCAAAAAAAATCTAAAGGAGAAAAATCTGGTGACCGAGCCGGCCACTCCACGGTTCCTCTTCTCCCGATCCAACGCCGATGAAAAATGTCGCTTAAATAATTGCGCACTGTAAGTCTATAGTGGGGAGGCGCACCATCTTGCTGAAACCAGATGTTTTCGTTAACTCCATTTGGGTTATCATGATTTGGAAAGAGTTCTATAATTTGAGGAATAATATTTTCCCGCAGCATTAGAAGATATCTCTCCGACGTAAGGTTGCCTTCAATGAAAAATGGTCCAATAATATTGTGACCAACGATACCAGCCCATACGTTAACTTTCTGGGGTCGCTGGGTGTGAACTTCTTCCATCCAATGGGGGTTGGTGTCAGACCAGTATCTACAGTTGTGCCTGTTTACAGATCCATTCAAACGAAAAGTAGCTTCATTCATTTTCAGAAATAACTTCCATTGCCCACTCACAAAACTCAAGCCTTATGTCGAAATCGTCTTCTGCCAATTCCTATACTAAATGTACTTTGTAAGGGTAAAACTTATTTCTTTTTAAAATTGTTTGTATGGAACGTCTACTCATATTGTGCTTTAAGGCAAGTTGCTGCACAGACTTATGAGGTTGCTCAAGGGAATTCTCTTCATTTGTGGCAGATCTTGGTCTACCAGATTTAGGACGATCTTTTACGCTTCCACTTTCAGTAAATCTTCCTAAAGTCCTACTTACTGTAGATCTACTAATTTGATTTCGATAGGGATGTGCCGTATTAAATAAATGACGTACCTCGTCGTGGTGTTCGTCTTCTGTCACCATAACCAATCATCAAGAGAATCTCTATCCGTTCTCCTTCTGATAAACGATCCATATTGCAGAATTCTAAAGATTATTTGCCAGACAACACAACTACAGGAAGAATTAACAATGTGTGATGTTTATTTTGTCACCTATTAAACTCTTACTACTTGTTTTTGCTTGTGTTTTGTTTATTTATGACGTTTTGTTAATGCAATGGTTACTAGATTTCACTAAATGTGCAGCGACGAATTAAGCATGCCTCAAATGTTTTTTTAATTTTTCTGCGTTATTTTCTTATGTAACCCTATACGTGTTTAATATTTCTGAAAAGAGAAAAAAATAAGCTTTCTATTGATGTATAGCCTAGATTGCTATTTAAAAAAATTCAAGATAAAAAAATATTTTTTTTACTTCAGAATATGCCAAATAAGCTCAAATTAACATATACCAAATATGAAATGCATATCTCAAACCGTTTGACCAGGGGAGCTTTGGTCCCATACATAATAGCGACCCTGTATAATGAGGTTTGTATAGTAAAATGTAACAGTACGCCACTGGCTTAATAACGATATGCCTTGTGTAATTGCCTGGGGCTAATAAATAATATAATGCATTTTTTCTATTTCCATCTTTAAAATGCCATTTAGCGCATATGTTTACATAACGCTAAGTGATCTTTTAAATACACCTCGACAAGCTGTGACTTTGTGCGCTTTTTAATCGCAAAAATTAATTGAAACTAAAAATCAAGTTAGTTGTCACTTGTCATCAATCTGTCATGTTTATTAATATGGCGTAAGATAATAAAATAATTTCCAAATTTTAGTATTTTTGTGATGGTCGTAGAAAAAGTATAGTATGTAATTCGGTTTTTAACTTCTCTAGACACTCGTTTTATTAAACACTCGCTCCGCTTGTGCCTAATAAAACTCGTGACTAAAACGCCGTTTATAAAACTTGCTGCATAACATACTATTAGAAAAATATACCAATTCCTTGCAGATAACTGATAAGCTTATTATTATTTATGCTGTTTTTAAACACCTGTTACGTTTGATCTAGCATGTGTTTGGTGAGCGAGATGCGAATTTGGTCCTTTTGTTGATTTTAAGTACTGTCGTTATTTAAGTGATAAGGGTATGAATAACAAAGAATTGAATTATTAGAAAATTAAAAATAAACGCTGCTTCAGTCGTGTTTTCACGTTCGTAGTGGTTGTAGCGTGTAATTGTTTAAGAAAAATCCTGCAATATCTGTGATTATGTAGTGCATTTAAAAATATTACAGTGCTGTTTAAAAACCGGTTACCTTTTGACAAAAATAATGGTAAAAATCTCAAAGAATTTATTGTAATTTCAGGGTTTTTGTTTAAAACAAAAGCAATCATGATTCATGAAAAAATCGATATTACTTTATTTAACAGTTGATGCAAAATTAATTTTTTAATGTCAACTAAATATTACTAGTTGCACAAACATTTCTATTCTCTTCATTTGTGATAAAAGAGAGTGCTTAAAACAAAAAAACGAAACACGTCGCCTGGACTTTCCTATACATTTAAATACATTGTTTTATATTTTCCAACACTTTCGATATACACCTGTCTAGACACGACTAGTTAAAGTAAATAGTTCTTATAAGTTGTAACATCTTGAAGCGGTTGAAGAAAGACCGACCGCTGCGCTGCAAGCATAAGGTTGGGTAAAATATTCGGACTGAATCAACGGAAACGCGGAAATTAATATTTGAAAATATATTAATAACTCGAGAAGTATTATTTTTAGCAAGAAATTACTCTTATTAATTTGTATTTAGAATTTCAAAACCTTTCTGATTTTAAAGCCAAAATGCCATTAAAAAAAAAGTTATTTTTTACCGTGGCTGCCATATTAAAATTGGAAACTCAAGTTTTTTTCTTAAATACAATCGAGAAGAATTGGCCCTACAACT
This sequence comes from Ctenicera cuprea, assembly GCA_958336395.1. Taxonomy (NCBI): domain Eukaryota; kingdom Metazoa; phylum Arthropoda; class Insecta; order Coleoptera; family Elateridae; genus Ctenicera; species Ctenicera cuprea. The sequence continues at coordinate 13,862,120 of OY284487.1, read as the reverse complement.
TTGCTCTTGGGTTTGCGAGTCTATCTATTAAAATAAAAAAGTTAGCCTACACTGAACATTAAACGACTAGTACAATAATACAACTGCTGTAGAAAGTATGTGAAATTCTTCAACAAAAAGGTTATTAAGGGGCAAAAAATTCGATTTTTTGATTTTTTGTAAAAAGATTCTCCTAGAACAAACAAAACAGGAAACCAAATTTTTAATTTTTTATTGAAAAAATTTGTAGGGAGGGGGAACAGTGGCCCCCCTAAATATGAAATTATCGAAAAAATATTATTATAGTCGGATTTTGCTATCAATGATCAGCTATTTCATATTAACAGAAATATTTTATTGTCTCCCGTTAAATAAATAAAAGGGTACCAATTTTCAATTTTCAAAAATTCATAGAGGGCGTCACAGTGAAATTATAGCAATGCGCAAAAAAACAAATTGTAGAAGATTCCCAGCTCTATCAGCTTAAAAAGTTTAAACAAAAACGTGTGGGCAGTTTTTGCGAAATATTTTTTTGTAAAATTTCAAAATTTTGGAGTGATGTCATTGCGATCGTTTTTATATTTTCAAAATTAATTATATTTCATGGTATAGTACCTTTGAAGGGCTACCAAACAAGATGTAGTTGATTCCAATCAGATAACTGGTTTTTGAGTAAATGGGCGTTAAAGTCGAAATGTTCAAAAATCCGTAGCGGCCGCTATTTTAAAGCTAGAGAGTTCGGTAAAAAATCGTTTGATTTGGCCTAAGGCCTTCTTTAATCTCCACTATTAAAATTTCCAAAATTCAGTTTCTGAAAAAAATGCTACCAAAAAAACATGTCTAACTTCCGCTTCCGGTTTCGGTTTTTTTTAAAAGCTTATTTTGTCGGTGAATTTTTGATATACCACCTCATTCCAAAGCACATCAAAATCGGTCCAGCCGTTCCGGAGATATGGAGTGTAACACACCCACCCATCCACCCACCCACTCACATTTTTTAAAAATTACTTTTTTGTGGTCCATAGACCCCCTTCCCCCGACTATTTCCGTTAAAATCTCAACTTTGAAATTTTGCATGAAATCAATACTTCCCTATACTGAAAGTATAGGAAAGTAAAAATAGATATTGAAGTGATACTTTTTATTTACTTAAATATGAACGAGAAAAACAATGTGAATTGGTTAATCGTGCTTGATGAGGACTAATAACAAGAAGAGGCAACATTTCAACATGGAAAAAAAAGAAGATACTCTTTAATAAGGTAGGTCCCACAGCAAGGGAGCTGCGACGATGGATTAGAAGGGTGAGGGTATGTTTTTTTAAATTTTCAATTGAAAATAGTTTTGTTTATAAAATTAAAAGAAAATACGGCAATAAACTTCAACACACCAATGATAATTTATTTGTAAATTAAAAGTTTACAATGCAGTGCTAGCATGCAATTGTCCTTTGTCCTACTTTGTAATTTTGCAGTTTTCTTATCTTTCCAGTTTTAACATATTTACATTTTGAGAGAAGAATACTTTATCGATTTTACTACTTTATGTGTTAGTTTCAACATAGTAAAAAATTAATTTATTAGTTTCTCTCATTTTGAACGTTTGGCAGTTAAAATTACAAATGCAGACCCTTTTGGGTTGAGCTAGGACATTTATTGGATGGCCCATGACGCTACTGTAAAAGCGAACGAATATTATTGTTTGTTAGACGAAATAATAATGACATTTACAGGCCTGAAGGGGCTTGTCGTAAGTGAAAAGACAGACCTTAGGGCTGCAACCCTTAGGTCTCCAGCAGCTTTAATGACCATTTCTGTTAAAATTGTAATATTCCAGTCCAACGAGCAAAAAATCTGCTTCAGTGTTTGTCTTAAATTTATTCTGATGGTGTATCTACATTCTACACTCTAAATCCAATTTTAAATTTTTAAATCGAGTTAAAATAATTATTTTTGAGAACAATTCTTGTTGAAAACTCAAGGTTACGTTGAGGTAAAATATGCAAAATATTTGTGCAATTTTAAGTGAAGTGTTGGGAATCCCTAAGATAATCTTCAGGTAAAATTGTCAAAATTTTTAGCAGGTGGAAAGTCCACGGCAAATCTCTTACTTACATTTGTGACAACAGGTAGTTATTTCTTGTCTACAGATTAGGGAAATTTCAGTCAAAGGCCTTGTAAGTTATTGTTATCTAACAGACGAAAATAAAAAATGCTATGCAATTACCCTCAGTTAAAGTAAAATAAGACAAAGAGGAACCACATTTTTAAATTGAAATGAAACTTTAAATACTGCTTGGAAGACTAGAGAAAAGCTACTAAAAGAATTACTAAACATTTACACCTAAGTCGCTATGTAAGATATGAAAATCACTGCATTCACACGCAAATTTTGACCATTTTTAAAAATTATAGAGCAAAATAAGTGTTAACGTTACAAGTAACATTTGAACAGGCGGAGTACTCGGTAGGCGGAAAAAAAGTCTCTGGAAAAAGGTCACGGACAAAAGTCTCCAGGCAAAAAAGTCTTCGGAAAAAAGTCTCCGGGAAAAAAGTCCCCGGAAAAGAGTCTCCAGGGAAAAAAGGCCCCAGAAAAAAAGTCCCATTGAAAAATTCCCGGAAAAAAAGTCCCTTGAAAAAAAGTCTCCGGAAAAAAAATCTCCAGGAAAAAGTTACCAAAAAAGGTGTTTTTCAAAAGCCAAAGATAGAACTGCTTTTCAGTTAAACCGGAAGTCGGTAATTTTACTTTTTTCCAGAAGACTTTTTTTCCAGGGGACTGTTTTCCGGGGACTTTATTGCGGGGATTTTTTTCGGGAGACTTTCTTTCCAGAGGACTTTTTTTCCATGGACTTTTTTTTTCTTGATTTTTTTCCGGGGACTGTTTTCCTAGATTCGTAGTACTCCGCTTTTACGCGCTTTTACATATTCTATGCAGCATAAAAAATGATTTTGATAATTTTTTTACATGTACACACAAAGGCAAAAATTTTCCAAGAACTACTTCCATGAGTTCCTGTAAATCTAGAAAACATAACACGGGAGGCGTAAGAAAAGTCTCTGAAAAAAGTCACGAAAAAAAGTCCACAGAAAAAAAATGTACCGGGAAGAAAACTTCAGGAAAAAAGTTCCCAGAAAAAAGCAAGTTTATTATATATTTAGATAAATTTATTTTATATTAAAACGTTTCTGTGTTTCTATGAGTTTTTCTTTTCTGTTTGAAGTTTTTCATGTTTCTTCCCTAGATTCCGGGCACTTTCTTCTGTGATTTTTTGCGGTGACTTTTTTCCAAGACGTTTTGCCAGGATACTTTTTTCCAGGAAACTTTTTTTCCAGGTATTTTTTCTGGAGACTTTCTTTGCAGGGCACTTTTTTCCATGGACTTTTTTCGCTGACTTTTTTCCAGAGACATTTTTCCTAATGAATTATCTGATTCTGTCTGATGTAGAAAAATTAGGTGAATTATTGACAATGCTAGAACAATAAATGGGAATAAGAAATGTGAAGAATCGTATTAGGGTAGCATTGTCAACTGCAAATCCTCCTCATAATCATTGAACAATTGTTGTGCCAAGATAGGGAATTGCTGATAATAGGTTGGTAATAACAGTAGCTCCTCAAAATGATTTCATAACACAATAAAAGATATCTATGATAAATCGAAGGAAAACTCCAGAGTCTAGACACGACTAGTTAAAGTAAATAGTTCTTATAAGTTGTAACATCTTGAAGCGGTTGAAGAAAGACCGACCGCTGCGCTGCAAGCATAAGCTTGGGTAAAATATTCGGACTGAATCAACAGAAGCGCGGAAATTGATATTTGAAAATATATTAATAACTCGAGAAGTATTATTTTTAGCAAGAAATTACTTTTATTAATTTGTATTTAGAATTTCAAAACCTTTCTGATTTTAAAGCCAAAATGCCACGTTTCCATTAAAAAAAAAGGTATTTTTTACCGTGGCCGCCATATTAAAATTGGAAACTCAAGTTTTTTTCTTAAATACAATCGAGAAGAATTTGCCCTACAACTTTGCTCTTGGGTTTGCGAGTCTATCTATTAAAATAAAAAAGTTAGTCTACACTGAACATTAAACGACTAGTACAAGAATACAACTGCTGTAGAAAGTATGTGAAATTCTTCAACAACAAGATTATTAAGGGGCAAAAAATTCGATTTTTTGATTTTTGGTAAAAAGATTCTCCTAGAGCAAACAAAACAAAAAACCAAATTTTTAATTTTTTATCAAAAAAATTTGGGGGGAGGGGGAACAGTAGCCCCCCTAAATATGAAATTATTAAAAATATTTTTATATTCGGATTTTGCTATCACTGGTGAGCTATTTCACATTAACACAAATATTTTATTGCCCCTCGTTAAATAAATAAAAGGGTACCAATTTTCAATTTTCAAAAATTCATAGAGGGCGTCACAGTGAAATTATAGCGATGCGCAAAAAACAAATTGTAGAAGATTCCGAGCTCTATCAGCTTAAAAAGTTTAAATAAAAACGTGTGGGCAGTTTTTGCGAAATATTTTTTTGAAGAATTCCAGAATTTTGGAGTGATGTCATTGCGATCGTTTTTATATTTTCAAAATTAATTATATTTCATGGTATAGTACCCTTGAAAGGCTACCAAACAAGATGTAGTTGATTCCAATCAGATAACTGGTAAAATTTCCAAAATTCAGTTTCTGAAAAAAATGCTACCAAAAAAACATGTCTAACTTCCGCTTCCGGTTTCGTTTTTTTTTAGAGGCTTATTTTGTCGGTGAATTTTTGATATACACCCTCATTCCAAAGCACATCAAAATCGGTCCAGCTGTTGCGGAGATATGGAGCGTAACAGACGTTTTTTAAAAATTACTTTTTTGGGGTCCATGGATCCCCCCCCCCCCCGACTATTTCCGTTAAAATCTCAACTTTGAAATTTTGCATGAAATCAATACTTCCCTATACTGAAAGTATAGGAAAGTAAAAACCTTTGAGAAAATTATACTTATTTGCTTGAGTCTAATCCTATTTTCAGTTGCCTTCAGTCCTTTCTGTTAGTTTTTCTCCTTTTTTTAATTTCCTGAAATATTCTGCAGATTTTCTTTACCTACCTTCCAGGATTCTCGGTTTTGATTTTCTGTTTTCATTTTACACAATGTCCCTTTATTTCAATGACTTTTATCGCACGTTAAAGTCAATTGTTTGGATTTCTATTAAATGTTTTTTCTTTCGGTATATTTTGCATTGTAATTTAAACTTCATCGTTGATGTTCATATTGGTATTAAATAAAATACTTTATTTTAATTTCAACAATAATTATTTAACCAAACCACATAAAGTATTTTATTTAATAGTTATATTGCCATTTTAAACATTATCGATAACGTCACTTTCCAGTCACGTGCCATTACGGAAAGTGTTTGGAGTTTGGCATAAAATCGCTCATTAGGCTCCAAATAACTTTTATTAAGAAACAATTTAATATTCTCAATAGTATAGGAAATGAACTAAAAACACTCGAACTGAGGAATAACAACACTTGAACAATACAGTGTCGGAGTGTCAGTTTACCACTGATGATGATAGCTTTGCTGTCGAAATACGTATCTGGTATATAGTTACTTGTGTGGAAGGGTGCTGTGTTGATGATTCGAGTGGGGAGAGTGACACATATATGACTCACCCTATGTTTAAAAACATTGCGTAATCATATTTCTTTATTGAAGTGTTCTTTGTGGCAATTTTGAATATTTTTTTAAAATTTTTATTTGTGGTAGTTTCTAGAATTGCAACCTTTTAACAATGTACCTGCTGCTGTTTTTACCTCTCCAGCTTAATAAGAAAATCCTTCCTGCAACTCGACAGGAAGACATCTGTTTTTCGGTACCTTTATTACCGCAAATCTTCAAATACTTGCAAAAGCACGTTTAACAATACAAATATTAACACCAAACAAATTTCACCTGAAACGCAATTGCAATAAACCCTGCTGTCTGTACGCACCTTTCGGCTAAAGTTAATCCACCCCATCTGCAAACCAGACGGGCCGAAAATTCGGTATACCGCCTCAAATAATTTTGTCATTTTATAACCAAATAAGTGCTGTCGGTACCTGTAAAAGAAAAATGCACAGGTGTGGTTGTAACTGTTGGTGCATCTGTTTGCCAGGTTTTTCTCGGAATTGAGAGGTACGAAAATTTAAAGCGTCCAAGTACGAATTTTGAATTCGTTTCCGATAGTGGATGCTCATCAAGTCACCCTAATTTAGTAAAACTAGAAGGCGACCCCCGTGCATACAGGATTTACGGCATTTATTATATGTGTATCTCTTTGAGAGGGTGTCGAGATTCAGCTGCTAAGAGCACATAGAACTTGTCACTAAAGGACCCTTAAAGTCTGAACTGAAGTTGCTTTCGCTGTGGGGGATTTCCAAACTCCAACAAGCACTTGTTTCAGACACAATTAAGACTGTAGTGGTGTAACAATTTTTGTTTTGTAAAACTGCATGTTATCACTACAAATTATTTAATTTTAGTAATGAATTAAACAAGGGTTTTCCATTAATTTAGTAATTGGCAAAATTAACTTAACTTCCCGTTTCCGTATTCTATAAATCTGAATATTTTTTTAACCTAAATTTAACGTGGCATCTCTTAAATGATGAGATTTAATGTAATATTCTGATTTTGTAACTAAAAGTTAATTAAGAAATATTGCTATAAAACGTATCAAAAATTCTATTTTTGAGTATACACGGTGATTCCGAATTATGCGGCAAAATTTATATGGCGCATGTTATGCACCAAACAATCCCAGGAAAAAGAAGCCGAGGAAAAAAAAGTCGCAAAGCAGCGGAATAAAATCCGGCGAAAAATGAAGGCCGAAAAAAGGTAATAATGAATGCGAAGGTAGGCGGAAAAAATCCTAAGAGAAGGAATGCTCGAAAAAAATGAACTTTTCAAAATTTTACAAATTTTCAGACTCCACATATTTACGCGTGCATTATAATAGGGCTCATATTTCTTTGCACAGCAAACCGGTACATTATGCAATGCAAATTAACAGCTTATTTATTATTTTGTTGCAGCATTTGGAGTGAATGTTTATGTTAACAGTCACGTAGGGCGACTTGGCATTTGATTTCAAAAGCTTACGTATTTTAAAAGAGGTTATCATTTAAAGCGTGGGCGTGGGCCACGAGTTTAGCTAGTTACTATTATGCATTGCATAACTAATCTTCAATAAAAAATTACAGCAAACCCATTAATTAAAAATCGTTCTGGTTTACTACCAAAAATATTAGTTTAACACAACTTACATTTCTCTGCAGTAAATTATTTCTGGTAACGGATCAAGGTATTATAAAAACAAATATAAGACAGATTTGCTTAATATTTCGGGAGGCACGTACGCCAGAATCGTAGATTCATGAACTGAAACTGGATTCGCGCAAACTGCAGAAACGTCCGGATATCCCTTATACTTCTCTTGGACATCCCCGGATTTGCCTCGGACTTCCCCGGCTCTCATTTGACTTTTCCGACTTCCCTTAGACTTCCCCGACTTCCCTCGGATTTCCCCGACTTCCCTTGGACTTCCACGGACTTGCCTCGGACTTCTCCGACTTCCCTGGAACTTCCCCGACATCACTTGGACTTCCCCGACTTCCCTTGGACTTCCCCCAGACTTCTTTTAAAGTGTACACCAGACTTCCCCTGCCAACCGAGAGAGGTGGCTCTACGGTTACCGCGTTCGCCCGGCCTGGCCGACTGTCCTAGCTCATGTTTTTCCGTGGTTTTCCTGGGCCATAAAGGTAAATACTGGGACCCTACATTTTGTGGAAAATTTCCTTTATCCAAATTCCTTGTTCTAATCCATCTTTACTACCCTTTCTCGGCTAAAGAGAGGCCTAGGACTCCGTTGCGGAGTTCAAAAAATAAACCGACACCGATTTTCCTTCCTTTCCCTGCGGTTTACCGCTCGGTTTTGATGAATTTAGAAACTAAAGTATGGACTTAAACGGAAAACGTAAACATTTTGTTTAGTAAATAACCGACTTCGCAAAATCTGAGCTGAACTTATTATTGCAGCTTTAAAATTGTATATGATGTACTTAAATAAAAGAAAAATAAAAAGTCAAATCCAAAACATAAAAAACCGTTCCATCGAAATTTAGTTGTATGTTCAATTGCTCTTAAAAAATGTTGCATACTAGTAGTTTTATTAGCTTTTTCTTCAAGAATTTAAAAGATTTTTCCGAGGATTTTGTGTCTTCATAAGACTTTTCCTAGTATCGAATCCGAAAACACTTCGTTACGGAGCTACATCTTCTTAAAGAGAAAACAATGGAATCGCATTTTATCGCGGTAGTTGCACTAAAATTTTGCAATTCTGTATTTGAGCACTATTCACTTAGCTTAGTATTTTTACTAATTTTTGTTTGAATAAGTCTGTCATATATTTATGTCATATTATCACGTAATATATTTATTTAATATTATAGCTCTTTAGAAGTCTTCTTCTGTTTTTTTGTGTGGAGAATAAGATTTTATAGACAAAGCTTGTGGAGATCAATAACATATTCAAGAAAGTATTATGTGACTCCCCCTATGAGACACCTTTGGTGCACTTATTCAAACAAAAATTAGTATAAAAATATCAAAATTATTGTGCAATTACTGCGACAGTTATCGACAAAAAAGTGATTCCACTGTTGCATCTTTAGGAGGCTGTAACTCTGTAACGAAGCGTTTTCGGACTCATGTTTATGGAAACTTTTATACTTATGTTGGTGCCTAAAATGCTTCGTATAAATTTTGCGCTATAGTTCTGAATGAGCTGAAATGAAACGTGAAGATTATGCATTTTTTGCAAGTGAGTAATTCTTCTAAGAACTGTAGGAAAGCATCGTGAGAATTTAAGAAAATCTACATTAATGCATAGGCTCGAAGCTGGAACAGCTGCTTTTCAGAATATGACAGAAATGAACGGCTTTGAGAGGTTTGTGTAAACTTTCAGCGGAATTATCAAAATATCAAATGTACAACATTTTAATAAGATTTACAATATCACAACATACGAAAATCTTGAAATAGTCCTAAATTTGGAGTTCCTGGAGAAACTGGAAAATAGTTTTTATTTTAATATGTTCCAAGATGTTTTGTGAAATTTGAAATTTACTAAAACTTGGATTATGAAAACATGATTAAAATTCAAAAATTAACAATATTTAAAAAAATTCTTTAAGGGCAAACGTATTTATTGCGCAGAATCAGATTTCAATACTATTTACGCAAATTTATAAAATAAAATTGGAATTGTGAACTACAAAAATATCAAATCCAAATTTCAATAATCAACGTCAATTTTCAGTGACAAAATTTCGTATAATTAATTAAATTAATTAAAATAAAATGATGCAATTTTTTTTAAGGGCAAAGAATAAAGGTTTGACATAATATTATCTGGTTTTAGGATTATTGAAGCAAATTTAGAAAAATAAATTTAGAATTTTTAGCTATAAAACTTTAAAATCTAATGACCTGAAATCACCATTTTAGTTTTCAAGAACAAATTTTTCAATCTGATTGAACAAAAAATTAAAAAAAAAACAGTTGCTTTTCAAACTCTTAGAAAATTGTGAACAAGTTCTCAGTAAAAACACTATTTTTTTGTTACTTGAACGTGTTAAGTGCAGTTTTCAATAGAAAAGCATATCAAACCTTATGTCAATGATATTGTTATTTTCCTTGGATACGTCTTAGTTACGGTAGATAACAAAAGCATCTTACTTGCAAAAGTCAATTTTTACACAACTGTCAAATTAAACTAATTTTATTTAGATTAATTTTAAAATGAATGTTTTTTGATCAATTTCTCAAGATCGACGAAAAAATCATATGTAAAACTCGAGAAGAAAATGTCTTTTTTTCTCTTGTGTGCTTTATTTCTCTCGCCTACGTCTCGTGGAATTTCCAAAAACATGTTGCTCAATAACGGTGTGCCTTCCATAACTTCCAAATAGATGGTCCGAATTTAATGAGCTTTGGAATGTGGGGGTATATCAAAAATGCATCGGAGAAACACGCTTTTAAAGAAACTCGAAATTGGAAAGAGAAGTTAGACATGTTTAATAGCATTTTTTGCGTAAAATTTTTTTTCTAAATCGGAAACGGGAATTTTATAGAAGTTTTTAGGGCAAATTTACCGCATTTTTCATAACTGTTTAGCTTTAAAATGATGGCCGCTACGATTTTTTGAAGATTTTGACTTGAGCGCCTTATTACTCAAAAACATTTCAAATTTTCTATCGTAATATAGCGTAGAGACAGGCAGACAGAGACACAAGTGCACGTGCACACAAATTTTCAAAAAGCTAAGACCTATGAATTGAAAAATATTTTCAACATTTTAGAAATTGGCCAAAAACTGGCCAATCAGTTTTTCTTTAATTTTGTCACTTTTTAGAGCTAGATATGAGCTACAATTTAGTTCAGGTAACGTCTTGCTACTTTCTATGTGACTCCTATAAATTTTTGAAAATTTTGTTTTTAACGCCTATTTACTCAAAAACGAATAATCGGATCGGTGTGAAGATTACTATTAGAAATGTTCTAGGGGTACACAATGTTGCAAGAGAACGAGAACGTTTGGAACTACTAAAACTGTATAGTATAAAAAATATAATTTTTTTTCTTTTTCCAAACAATATTGCTCAAAAACTAACCACAAACTGTTTTTAAATTTTATAGATTAATACAGCTAGGGATGAGCTATAATTTAGTTCGTATCCCACTTCGCTAGTTTGTCTGTGATGCCTTTTATAAATTTTTGAATATCGAAAAAATATAAGGCTCTTTGCTTAATAAATCTGAGATGATAAGAAGCTCTTTAAGCTAAACTGCTCATGAGTGATAGTAGAATAAGAGTCACAACTTAATTTTTAGGTGTAGCAATATTTAGCGGGTTTATTTTAACCCTCCTACCAAATTTTCTTTAATCCCGGGCAATCTTTTTTTCAAAAAATTAAAACAATTTTTTATTCTTACAAAAATTTGATAAATTCGGTTACTCATAGTACGACGTGCAGCTAATAGTACCCTCAGCTATGATGTCTCAGATATGATGTATACGAAAGGTCGGTAGATGAATTTCTCGTTTGTTGTGATAGTCTGCAATAAGAAAATTCTTATTATCTCTCAGAGAAGTGTCTGGCAATCCTGGTTAAAGGTTTAAAGCCCAGGATGGTGTTAAACACAGATAAAATTAAAAAGCAAGTTTTGCATATTTCATTTAGAATAGGCATTTTATAACTTACGCAAGCTAACCTTTAAGAGATAAATTTGTTTCTTAGCAACCATTTCTATTGATTCTACGTGTATTTAGTCTGTACTTTTAAGCCTTACTGGTAGGGGTAGTGGTATCGATAATAACTTTTGGCACGTAAAATTTCGACACAGCAATACTTTTGAAAATTAAATTTAAAAAATAATTCTAAAGTATAGGAAAGTCTAGGTGAAGCGCTTCACTCATATTTATTAATGTTATTATTACTATTTTACGTGAAAAGATATACAACGGCCGTTTAAATTTTTGTTCTAGCGTAAATAGTTATGGAATTATTTAACAGTAAAGAATTCGCTCGTTTTTAGTTTTCAGAATATTTGAAAAAGTTGACGACAAATTTAATGGTATAATATTCTCCTTGAAATTCAGCTTAACGTTGCTACTTTAACTGACTGTGTAATTCTCAGAATAACAAAGATAGCCATGTTATCCACTCCAAAAATAGACACTAGGTATATAACACAAATTTCCAAAATTTCAAAAATTTATACAGGTTGTTTCAAATTGCGTGTTAACTATGGGGATCTCGCTTATTTGAAGAGATACGGCGATGGTTAAGTTAGAGAAAAGTTGTGGAATTTTATGCCCACTAATAATCTGAAAACAATTTGGAGCTATCTTGCTTAGTTTCTGAATAAACTAAAAAAACTAAAATATTTGAATCTTTTATTTTCGGCTATAACTCATTTGTCATTTATATTACATATTTGTAGTTAACGCATTATTAAGACACTTTTTCATGCTGAATCTAAATTTTTAATTAGATTTGGCATAACTGTTACCATTGCTCATTTTCCATTGTCAACTTTCTGTTTGCTTATAGTCGGCATTTTAAATTTTTCCATATTTGAATAGAGTTTTTAATTCTGATTTCAACGATGTGTCACACTTTGCATTTTGTTTAAGCTTTGGGCATTTTATTACAGAAAATAAAAATTTCATGAGTGCCTTGGAAAGACCACGTCATTTAATTTATTTTGACAAATTCTAGTAGGCCATGAAATGGTGGAAGTAAAACAAAACACCAATTTTATTTACTTTGACCTTTAGATACATTAGGTATGCGAAAATTTCAGGAAACTTTGTTTTGAGCGAAGACAGCAGGTTAAATATTTTTTTAGAAAAACAAATGAATGACCAAGTTTCTAATATACACAATTTACTGAAAATTCTACTTGCAGTTTTTATGTTTACAAGTGACATAACAAATTTGAATAATAGGTAAAATAAATACAACGTATAACACTAGAACTGCACTAATACAAATATTAAATAAATTTTCAATGACCCTTTTGTAAAACATGCTCAGAAGCTTGTCTAAATTAAACCCTCTAATCTATGTGTTAGTAAATGTGTCATTCACTTTTTGTTGTAAAAAATAACTTAACCTGCTGCCTACGTTCATAACAAAGTTTCCTGAAATTTTCGCATACCTAATGTATCTAAAGGCCAAAGTAAATAAAATTAGTGTTTTGTTTTACTTCCATCAGTTCATGGCCTACTAGAATTCTTTCAAAATAAATTAAATGACGTGGTCTTTCCATGGCACTCTTATGAAATTTTTATTTTCTGTAATAAAATGCTCAAAGCTTAAACAAAATGCAAAGTGTGACACACCGTTGAAATCAGAATTGAAAACTCTATTCAAATATGTAAAAATTTAAATGTCGACCATAAGAAAAAAAAAGTTGACAGTCAAAAATGAGCAATGGTAACAGTTATACCAAATCTGATCGAAAATTTAGATTTAGCATAAAAAAGTGTCCTAATAATGCGTAACTAGAAATATGTAGCATAAATGATAAATGAGTTATAGCCGAAAATAAAAAATTTCAGTTTTTTCCTCTAACTTAACCATCGCCGTATCTCTTCAAATAAGCGAGATCCCCATAGTTAACACGCAATTTGAAACAACCTGTATAGGACGTCACAGAGAAAATAGTGGATTGAAAACACGTTTCTAGCTATGTTACCTTATAAAATTTGAAGAAAATTGTGTGGTGATTATGTGAAAAATATTTTTTGTTAATTTTCAAAATTTTAGAGAATTTTCATACAGTACAGTTTGTATCAAATTTTTATAAAAAGCTAATTTCAAGTCGCATCAAAAACGATGACGATTTCGTAGATATGACGAAACTCACAAAAGAAATTTTTAAAAACGTTTTTCGATAACAAAATTTTTGTATTATATGGCAAACTCCAGGCGAAGTGTTTCCCTTACTTATTTATTAAATTTTTATTCATCAGAGCGTTTATATTTATATGGATATATCTTCTTTAAAACTTTCTTGCGTGTCCGCCCGCCCCTGTCCAATGTATCACATTATGCAGCTAAAAGCCTTAAGATTTAAGTGAGTTCTGATAATTTCAAGCAATGTTTTCAAAGAAATATCGGCATTACTCACAGTAAATCGTAAATTCAAAAAAAAACATTTTCTCGATATAATTAGGTGGAACGCTATGAAACATCCATTCGGTATTTGTCTCTTCCAGGATGTACGGTGACGTCAAGGGCACCGGAAGTGCTGAGCTCCCGCGGGATCTTCGGCAATTCTTTCTCTTCTTTGTTGCAGCTGCTATTGCGGTGGCGCCATTGTCGATGACAGATGGTTATCTCTTTTTTAAATTGTTATTTTTTTACACTGCGCCGTTTTTTTCGTAATTTAAATATTTAAATCGATTTAGCAGATTACAAGGCAAGTTAGTATTTTCAGTTTTGTACACCGTAAAGCTCGATGCTGCTCGAAGTTACTAGAAATTTCTAAAGTTCTCCCACTGAGAAGTTTTTGTTGTTGATTTAGTGATGTCGCAGTGTGAGAGAAGATTGATTGTCCTTAAAGCAGAGAGAAACTGATACAACGAGGGTGGTTGACTCTGAATTATACGTTTACTTTGCTTGTCTGAAAGAGTTATCAACACTTGTCTCTGAGAGTTTGCGAAATTGCACAAGAAATGTGCAAGCGAAGTTTACGTTGTAACGTAACAAATTTTGATAGGGAAGAAAACTTCTTTTACTTTCGATCTCCTGATGTCTTTCTTCACTGGTGATATAAATTTTAATGTTTTGGGCAAAATTATCCAAATCTGAATAACTACATTTTTAAATTAAATTTTAAAGTATTCTTGGATACGCGAATCCTCACTAGGCCCAACTATTTCCTTCCTCTAGCACCATCAATTGCTCATTCATTTCTTATCGCACTTATTATAGTTGTCTACACTTACATTTAACTACAGTGGCGTAACCGTAACCAGTTATTTTACTTATTTTTTATTAATTTTGCAAGAGATTTCAAGCAGTACTAAGCATAAACACTTGTTATTGTTTCGATAAATGAGATAATAAAATCATTTCGAGAGTTATAAAATCTTTTAGCCAATTTAAAATAAAATGTTAAAGGAACGATTATAAATATATAATTATTCGCGGTCAGTAAAAGAGTTTTTGGCATCAATAAATACGTTTTGACGCCAAAAAAAATCATTTATTAATTCTAATGATTTTTTGACATTAACAAATGTTATTGGCGCCAAAAAAAATTAATGATTTTTAGTTTATTAACAATAAAATACCTTCTTTTTGTATTTCTACGTTAAACAACGATTTTAAGACGTCAAAAATTCAATTTATGGCTTCAGAAAATTAAAATTTTAATTATAAGTGCCTGAAATTTTTTTGCAACAATTATAAGCGTCAAACATTATTGTCGGACTTTACAAAACAATGTTTTTGTTTTTAACATCAGTAACACATTTTTTGGTGTCAAAAAAACAAATTGTATCTTTAAGCATTATTTTTAAACGTCTACAAATTGTCATTTGCTGTCATAAACATATTATAAACGTAACATAATATTTATTGACGTCAGAAAATATTTATTTTAGTTTTCAACGCTTAGAAACGTTTAAGACGACGATAATTGTTTTCTTTTTTGACTTCAAAAAATATGTTTTTGGTGTAAAAATTAATTATTAACGTCTCAAAATCTCTTTAATTTATTAATAGTTAAATCGTTTTCTTTTCATATTTCTACACCAAAGAACAATTTTCATAAATTAAAAACGTTTTTTCAATATATTAATTGCAGACGTCTGAAAATGATGTTTTGACGTCAAAACCAATTATTAACGTCCAATATGTTTTATTGACGTCAGAAATATGTTTTCTAGTTTTTTACGTCAAAAAACAGTTATTGGCGCATATAAATGTTTTTTTGACGTCAAAACAACCTGCTTCGCCGACTTTACTTAATATTAAGTGCGAAGAAGCAGAAACGTCGTGTACGAACTGCATCATAGAAAATTTTGCAAGCAATTCAAACAGAAAAGTTTAGTAATGCATCTATCTCTCACGTTAGAAGCAAACTAAATATGCTCTTTGAATTAATGTCAATTTTTATGTTTATATTAGCATTATTTAACATAAGTTTTAAGTTTCAAATTATTTATTATTATTTTATTTAAATTTTTATATATACACTGGAACTTCGACAAATAAAAAAAAATATTACACATCGATAGGTTTTTGTATTATCAAGTCAATGTCATTCGGGCATCGTCCGGATTTCTAGTCTAGTATTTAGTCAGTATTTAAATTATGGGACAAACAATTAATAAGAAATCTTTGCATAATATCTTTAAATATATAGGTGGCGCATACCTAAGCTTTTAAACAAATTATTTACGGGCTTATCCTAGCAACACACCCACATGTTTGACCTTAACGAGCTTGTTTAGATACGTATTATTTATTTGGCTAGCTGGTTTATTATTTCGAGCTATTTAACAACGAAGTTGATAAGCGCAGAATATGCATGGTCAGGGATTTTAAAAGTACTACCCAAAACAATCTTATGAAACTTTGCAAACATGTTTTTGAGTGCAGAACCTCTGGCTTAGCTCAACAATAAAGTAAAAAATAAAATGGATTTGAGTACGCCCATGTTTTTGTTTACTTATTAAATTTTAACGAATTTTGTTGTTTTGGAACTAAACGTCCGGTCTTTAGCTCATCTGAGATGGCAGTGTATTACACATAAACAGATAGACGGATAATCAACGCAACGTGTGTTCGCTGCTGAAATCTATTTCACTACAAATCAAGTGTGCAGATACAAAGACGTTTTCTAGTGCAATTTGATGAAAAACATGGCAATATTCCTTCAGGTACCACAATTTTAATTTTGAGGTGGGTTAGTTATGTGCGTGTTAATAATGGTGCAGAGAATAAGTTAAGGAATGCTGTTTTGCAAAGTCTAGCAAGTTCAACGAGATGGGGTAACGGCACAAACAGCAAGAGTAAGCATGAATAATTGAATAGTTTTAGGGAAAATCCAAGCCGATTATTTCAAAAACCCCAATGTCTCACTTTCTGCCGGTCTTAGCATTTCTGGTTTTTTCTTGAGTATTATCTGAAGTTTAAATTTTCTAAAAATCGCTTTTATACAATTCAAGGGTAAACGAACAAAAAGTCGTCAGACTAAATGGCCCCGGATAAAATGTCCTTTAGTAAATTTATTCTTTCAGATAGAGTAATATTTTAATTTTTGTATATTGATTTTAATGGTATAATACCTCGTTTTTTGTTAAATATTAGTTATTGCGAACGGAGATTTCTTTTCTGATTGTAATTATTTACCTGATTTTGTGATAAATAACTTAAATATACGTTTATATCGAGCTTTTTAATTTATTTTGTGAAGAAATATTTAAAAATACTGGGTAAATACGCAGATAAGTAGGTTTGAATAAAATCCCGGTGGATTAGTTAGGGGGTTTCCATGGGTCACATAAAAAAAGAATTTTGTTGCGGAAATGCAAGTTCAGAAAGTTATCAGACCGTGTATACATTGCGTCGCGCTTTCCGTTATGGCCATTCCATGAAGAACATTCCAAAGAGCATAACTTGTAGCATTTTACAAACTACATAATAAAAACCAAAATAAAAATTTCAATACGTTGCGTCGTTAATAGGGAAAGTCAGCTTCATGACATTTCAGCTATCCGGTGACGTAAAAAGCGCCACGCACTAGCTGCGCATGATAACAAGAACGCTGAGGTTAACATTTATTTACGATTTCCCGGATTTTCAAGTGCACAAAACGTTCAAAAAAATCATTTCTGCTACATTTTTTTGAATAAAACCTATTGGGTATCAATACCGTTCATATACCGGAGTACTTTATCAAGCAATGATGCAACTTCTTTGTGTAATTGTATTTTTACTCCACAAGGCCAACTAACTTTTAAAAAAGAAGCAAATACCTGCAATTTACTATCTATCTAATCTAGACTATTTTCCTATATAAATAGTTTTCATTTCTTTCTTCTCATTTGGCATAACTAAAGTTAGCATATAGTACCGTCGCTGATTCTGACACACCCATTCGAAACAAGTTCATCCTATAGAAAATTTTAGCCTTCTTTCTAATGACCATGGAATTCGCGTTTGCATTGCTGGTAAACACTAATGAATATTACCGTTGTTTTAGCTGCAAACCTATTGGCCAATCAAAAAGGTTTTCGGATTCAGTCACCACATTTACATTATCATCATCATCATCATCACAATCAGCCCGGCACCGGCACTCTTCTCTACCACGTACTCTCCTTAGCGCTAAGGTGGAGTACGGGGGACCTACAGTTTAACGTCGAATCCGAACGACTAAATACCAGAGAAGGTTTCAGGCATTAAGACCCCACGGCTGCCTACACCGGATTGGGGAATGTCAGTGGCGGGTTGCGGCATAGATTTTTACAGCTGCATGGCTTCGGCGGGGAATCGAACCCTAGACCTTTAGCGTTAGAGGCTAAGCGCCTAACCTCTGAGCTACCACCACTATTTACATTATACTGAAAATATAATATTAATAAATAATTATGAATAAGCCGTCAAAAATCGGGAGTATTGCTTGAAAACGTAATTTTAAAACAATTTACAAACACTTTACAACATTTTTGTTTTTTTAAATATTCTGACTTGCTGTCTGACCTCCTACAGCAGCACACAGGAAACTGCCAATCCTCGTGGCCTACCTTGTGTCTAAAAAAGTTCTTGGAGGTTGCCTGTAATCGCCTATTATTTTTCTTTTGTTGAATGCTTGTGTTTTTTGTGTCCGAAAATATTATATTATTTTTCACGTTTTCAATCAATCACTGGTGGGGTTTTCAGCAGCTATTTTATTTTTTGCAGTTGTAAACTAAAACTAGGTTTATCAGTTTTGTAAAACAGCCGTAAAAATTACCTCCAAAAATGGGTTTCGCTTTTTTCTTTCTGTCCTTTTTTTTCTATAATTACTGGGAGTGCCAAATGCCAACTGCTACTGTAATATGGCTTCATTTAATCTAGGGTAAAACATCTTTGGAAAAAAACAGCCAAAAAACATTATTTGAAAAAAAAGCCGTAAAAACATCCCCAGAAAAAAGACCTTGAAAATAAAACCCCAGAAAAAATGCTCCGGAAAAAATATCCCCGGAAAAAATCCCCTGAAAATATTTATTTATTTTTTGATTTTGCCAAACAGAATTAATCGCAGTAGGCTAGCGTTTTACATTTTATGACATTTGGTATTCTTCTTAGAGACAACTTGTCAACCTGCAAATACTCGAATTCAAGTGAGCTTAAAATATAATTTTTATATGGTTAGAGTAAACTAAGACACGGCAAAAATCACGTTTTGTTTTTTGTGGCACGCTTATTACCTGTTTTCAAAAGTTTTATTTTGATGCGAGGATGTTTTTACCGGAAATTTTTTTAGGAGATGTTTTTTCGGGAGATTTTTTTACCGGGAATTTTTTACTGGGCATGTTTTTACCCGGGGATGTTTTATACGGTTTTTTTTCCGAGCCCCCCCCCTCGGAGATGTTTTTTTCGGGACCACCCCTCCTCTCATCTAACATGCACAAACATTCACATATACACAGACCCATCCTGCTCCGTACTCAAACCGGAGCGTTTGGTAAGGCAATGCCAAAGCCAGCGGCCTTAACCGCTGTTTATGAATTTACTAAGATTAATAATAATAATAGCTAATAACAAAAAAAGGAAATCTAGCAAGTGCTGCATTTCATGTTTTTCTATTTTGAAGAGTAAGTCAAACAAGGAAATTATGTTTTTAATTAATTGCTTTGAGAAATGGAGGAAAATCCAGAAAACTAGTTATTTTGATCAAGCGATGGAAAGTTTTGTGCTTATCGAAAGATCAGGGATCAAAATCGTAACTTCCTGTTAAGTTGACGATAGCATTTGCTAAAATATTTTATTTAAACATATCTATAAGTAATTTACTGCTTATTTGCGATTCTGGAAAACCAAAAAGGTCTGGAAAATCTAAAGGTTAACGGAAGCAATGATTAATCATTCAATCAATATTTAACGTTTACGGAGTGGGATTAAGTTTAAAGCACAATTATTGGTATAAAGGTCGTCCTAGATTGACTGGACAAGAGGTAAAAAAATACATTTTTTGTAGATGCACTGACTATGTTTTGATTATCACGCCCTGCATAGTCCAAAATTGATTTTGACCAATCTTGAGGTCATACGAATATAGGGGGCGCTTGTAGCAAAATATGTAAAATCGCAAATGAACTAATTTTTTCCATTACGAGCGGAACTACATTCGAACTACCTCAAAATCGGTCAAATTTGTGCCAAGCATGAAGAGATTACAGATTACCAAATACCATATCTGGATTTTAAAAAAGTGTTTTTTATGCTACTTCTTGTCAACTTATTTAGGAGAGACCTTGAGTGGTGTTCCTGGTTGAGGGAAAAATTATTTCATGGTCGAGGGGGTATCGAACTGCCGGTAGGCGGAACAAAAATCCTTGGAACAAAAAAATCTTGGAATAAAATCCGCCGAAAAATCCTACAGAAAAAATCTTATCCTCGGCAAAAATCCGTACAAAAAAATTCTTGTAAAAAATCCACTCAATTTACTCAGTTTAGTAATTTGTTTTCAGTTGTTTTAGAATTTTAGTTTTGATGGATTTAGAAACTAAAGTATGCACTTAAAAGGAAAACGTTAATACTTAGTTTTGTAAATTACCCAAAGTCAAATCCAAAACATAACAAAAATTTATGGTATAAAATCATTGGAATCGCATTGTATGTGAAATTGATCTTAAAACATCTTGCATGCCACGAGTTTCGTTGACATTTTATTGAAGGATTTCTTTCCAGAATTTTGTTGCATAGGAATTTTTTCCGCAAGATATTTTGTCCAAGAATTTTTTTCCTGATAATTTTGTTCCTATTACTTTTTTTAAAATCTGAACTGGGGTAAGTTGTATATTCTGCCGCATTTTCGCATTCAGAAGTTTGATACTAGTTTTATCCTTTTTACTAAAACTATAATAATTAATTATTGGTTTTCAAAACACAGGAAACACCATGGAAAACAAACAATTATTAAAAATATAGAAAATAACGTTAAATGAAGCATTAAGCAATGCAAGTATAAGGAAAAATACCTAAATATGTAACTATGTCAAATTAAAATGATACAGAACAAAATAATTCTTTCTTTTCCTTACTAATCATCAGAAAGACAGAATTTTGTTGGCACAATATCAATTATTTAAAATATGCACAATTTTAAAGAACAACACATTAACTTCTGGTAACATTTTGTATTTAATAATAAATACGAGAAGATTATTAAACGTTTATCTAATGTTTTCCTGCAAGTAATTCCTTCAAATATTTGTCTGGAAGGAATTTTGACATTAATTAGCATAAGATTTTCAATTTAAATTTACATAGCTATAAATTATTCTGTAAGCGACAAAATAAATTCGTAAAATGTTTGTCAAAATGTTTAATTAACCCAACAAATTACAAAGATTAATTTTAAAATTAGAAACCGTGCAAGTTTATGTTTGCCAGAATAAACTAAGCCTTTCTGCGATTCCGATTTCCGTTTACTACTTTTGCAAAGACAAAAAAAGCGCAAAAGACAAGCGGATTCATTGACAAAACCATTTAACGTGCGAGCAATAAAGATAGAACGTTGCATAAAAACATTGCTTTAGAGATGAGCCGACTCCATGCAAATGAAATGATGGGTAGGGATGCCGTACCTTCGTCTTATTGGTTAAGACGATATTTAAGTTGTCTTTTGAGTTTTTGGGCGATTCCTGGATTTAGCGACACTGCAGCTACGACAGCGCGCGTAGTAAAGTAAGCCTCAGTGATGTATTATTATTTGTGAGCCGGTCTCTTTGAAACCGTATCGAATTTCATGCTTCGGAATTGCAGTGCAAAAATGTACGAAACGCGTAGTGAATCTTCGAGCCCCATTTATAGACAATTATCGCCGCAACAAAGTGATCAATATTCACCGATGAGACTTATGGATTTGACCAACTCCAACGAGAAATATCTTCCGGTTACAATTCCTCATGAACCTCAGATGCCCTTCGAGGTTTTCAGTAATTACCACAGGAGTGTTGTGGCAGGTTATCACGCGTTGGATGCTAAATATTTTCAAGAAAATTATCAAAGAAGCAGTTTCGATGAATCTGCACCACATTTTCCACAACAAATTCACAATTTGGACCCATACATCGAGCCGGAAGATTACACCAACAGACCGATCAAAGTGGAGATTGAAGACGAGCCGGTGTTGAAAATGCGAAACGTGGGACGCAAAAGGAAATCCAGCAGCTTCGAATCGGACGATGAAAATTCCTGTCACAGTCTTTCAAAATCCAAATCCAGGCGGAAAACCCCACAAAGTTTCGAGGACATCCAAATCCAAAGAAAAATGGCAAATGTCAGGGAACGACAACGAACTCAGAGTTTGAACGATGCGTTTGGGAAACTCAGGAGCCACATTCCAACGTTACCGTCGGATAAATTATCCAAAATCCAGACGCTCAAATTGGCGGCAAGGTACATCGATTTTTTGATCAATATTGTATCAATGCCAGCGGCTGATATATTTGGCGATAATGATGTGTTAGGGAATGTGTGTTCTTATACTGCTCGTGAAAAACTTAGTAGGGCTTTCAATGTTTGGAGAATGGAAGGTGATTGGAAATCTCATGTGTGATTTATGAAAAAAGGCGTAGTTTTGTAATTTGTAGATTTTTTTAATCGTGGTCGAAGCTGTTCGGTTTTCCTAGAATTTTTCTAATTATAGAAATTAGAAATAACTTCCGCAACAAAGACTTTATTTTTACGTTCTCTTTGAAACCGAGAAAAAAGATCTAATTTTGTTAGTTTTTGAATATTTAGGTTAATTTTTTTTAAATGTACAAACTACGATTTTTTTTTAAATTTTCTGTCCTTCAGAATTGTTTCATGATTATTTTTATTATATTACCCAGTCCATTTAAATACGGTGTATAATAACTAAGTATTTTTATCTTAAAATTAGGTGTGTACTTAAGTAAGTACTTAAGAATAGCGTAGTAGGGGGTCAAGATTTTTTTTGACCACCAGTTGTGATCTATGTTTATAAACATTTAATGTAAGACGAAAAACTCTATGGTATATCGACCAAAAAAGTGTATATATGATATGATGAGAACGACTTAAAGCAGCTGCTCGTTTTTTACGCGTCGTAGATAAAAAATGTCCCTGCTTGATATTACGAAGGATTTTAAATGTGCCATTCGTGTCTCGAATATCTCGAGACATCACTTTTTATTTTTTTTATTAAACTCATAAATTAAGAGTTACCATTATTATTTATTAAGATGTGAGTGCAATATCGAATTGAAAACTCAATCAAGTTTAGTTTTTCTCGAGACGTTCAAAAGTTTAATGTAGGTAAATTGTTAAAATTAAGTTACCATGTTTAAGATTAAGTAGTTAGTTTTTTTAGGGTACGCAGCAGTTATTTTATACCTTCGATTTTTGTATGAGTAGTTTAATTTAACAAATGTATTTATTTTTGTTGTCATAAATATATATTTTCTATTACAAATGTTTTCAATTTTACAACTGGGAATGATCTTGTTTGGTTTTACCTGTACCAGTGTTTTATGAAGGTCTTTAAACGTGCAAATTTTAAATTGTTGCGGATGTAAGTCGTAAAATGTTGGTTGTCGCATTGCTTTTTGTAACAGTAAGTGCTTTTGGTTGAAACTTTGGCTGTAATATTCTGAGCATTGCTTGGTTTGTGTAAAGATAAAAGGTGTCTTTGTTTTTTATTGCAGAGCAATATATATGTATGAGAAATGTTGGGAAACGCATTTTTTCAGGAAAAAAAAATGCATTACAAACATTGAAATCAACATTGACATCTTTGAGTAAACGAATTCTGTGTCTTGTATTTTTAAATCTATGTTAAATTAATTTTAGTAAAATATTCTTTACCACCATTAATCTAAAATTTTAAAAAGTTTAAAAATCAATGAAAACTAGGAAAAGTCATATTTCTTATTAATAATTTTTGGTAATCACTTAATAAGAAACCAATCTATTTATTGAAAAAAGAGCATTCATTTGATAACTGCGTACGATAAACAAATTTTCTTCAAATAATTGTAATATGCATGATTCCGATAACGCATTTAGAAAAAGCATGGTCTCGTTTACTGTACAATAACACGTGCTCCAAAAAGTCGACACAGGTGTGCCATATGGTATCAGAATATAGTGTAGTGCAATAAATTCAGTTCTATTATTGTTTTATCTTGGGTTTTGAATTTAAAGATATAATTTAATTTTGCAAAGATGATACAAAAAATGCCACCTGTCGCTTATGCTCCTAATCATATGGTTTTGATAAATATTTTTATCGGTTAGGTTTAAAAGGTTCATAAATTATTCGTAATTTGGGATTATAAAAACTTATACACAACATATCTAGAAGAAAATTCTAAGTTACACACAAAAATCGTTTTTTTTTCTTAAATAAGTGGAAAAAATTATTTTTTACTATAAATAAATTCCGCAGAAAGTTGTTAGGAATCATAAAACCCAAAAAAGAAGTTTATGGAAAAAATTTAAAAAATACACTAGCTTTCACTGCTATGTTTTTCTTTGTAAAACATTCATTTAAAATAGTTTGTTGCTATTTCGTAAATGAGAGTATAAGAAGAAAATCATACTTTTAAAGAAAGTACACGGGTATGTTTCAAATAGTAAGAAAATGTGTTCTGTTTAATTTAAACTTCGCAAAAGAATATTTGTTCAAAACGTCTTTGGAACAGAACAAAAAATAATTCAGAAATTCCATAACTTGATAAAAACAAAAACCATTTGCGAAAGAAAGGGGTTCATTATATCTTTAAATTATTTTCAAGTAACAATTCTGCGATAACTTCTTATTCAATCTGCACATTGAATATTTTAAAAATACATAAAAACTACAGTGGATTTCTTTTTCTCTAAAAAGCAAGTCTACCAATTTTAATAGTCGCAACTCGAAAAAAGTCCTTGGCTAAGATTAAGTTCGTTTAAACCGAGGGGTAAATCACGGCCATAAATTGTGTACACCATATTTCTCTTTGTAAAGATTTCCTTAGACTTTTCCGAGTTTTCCTTCAATTTCCTCGGAATTCCTTGGATTTACTCGGGAGTTCCTTGGACTTCCTCGAGATTTCCTTGGATTTCCTCGGAATTTCTTAAATTTCCTCGAAATTTCCTTGGACTTTCCCGAGATTTCTTTGGATTTCCTCGGAATTTCTTGTATTTCCTTAAACTTCCCCAATATTTCTGTGGATTTCCTCAAAATTCTTTGGATTTTCTTGGAATTCCTTGAATTTCCTTAGACTTCTCCGAAATTTCTTTGGGTTTCCTCGGAATTCCTTGGATTTCCTTGAACTTCCCCAAGATTTTCTTAGATTTCCTCGGAGTTCTTTAAATTTTCCCAAGACTTACTTGGATTTCCTTGGAGTGCTTTGGGTTTTACCAAGGTTTCCTTGGATTTTATCAGAAATTCCTTTGCTTTCTTCGGGATTTGCTTGGATTTCCTCGAATTTTTTTGGTATTTTCTTAGGTTTGCAGAGAAATTCATTAGTATTCTTGTACCTTAAAGCATATTATGTACACATTTTTCTGATGCCTAAAATATACAACTCGAAATATAAAACAAAAAGAGAGCTTAAATGGTTTAAAATATATATTCAAAGAAGCAAATACATCGGACAAAAAAATGTTTTATGACATGGGAAAACAAGCAAATTAGCAGACACTTCTAAATAATGGATAGAAACATTGAACAAAGAATACAAAATTCTTATTTTAAACAACAATCGTTATAATATTTGTTTCTGCTACATCATATATTGCATTAGTTTTAATTGCACTTTTATTTTTGGCTTTTATTACACATACAAAGAATTATCAGAGAAAAACTCAAACAGATAGCTGACCACTTGTTCCCTAAGAAATAGGCTAAAACTACATGACGCATTTGTCAGGTGTATACTGTACATGTGTTTATGTGCAGACAGGGACGAAAATTTGCGAAATATGACGTTTGCAGTCGAGTTTCTAACATTTTTGTGCACGCGTTTCAATACAATTCGAGCTAGTGGCGTAATGACTATTTTATTTTAGAGAGGGCTCCGAATTTAAAATTTTGCTTAAATATTTTTGTAATATCTAGAATCTTTCTTGGATTTTGAAAAAATTTCCTTAGATTTCCTTAGGATTTCCTCGGAATTCCCCGGATTTCCTTGATTTTTCCAAAGATTTCTTATGCCGTGTACACCAGATTACCTTGGCTCAACCATTACTATTACTATCTCGGTTTAAACTTACACACTTGCAATATTCCAGAAATCTTTTAGTAGAAAATTTATTAACCCTATTGCATGACTAATATTTATTTTTAAAAACTGATGAAAAAATTATTAATTGCTTACTTATGCGTCCATAAATGTTAGTTAACTAAAACAACACAATAAAAATTCCAAAATAACTTTTGTCTCAAAAAAAATGAGTTCCCAGTTGGGGACAAGTTGCACAAAAAAAGAATTTTATACGTATTGCTATGATATTTGGAGGTGTATGTTTTTACTGGGGTATTGTAGTTTCTGGAAGGCAATTTTTGGGATGCTTGCTACAATTCAATTTGCGATTGGAGGTTTGTGAAGGCTGTAAGGTTTTGATATTCTTACTTTTAAACTCAGGGTTGCGTATTATTGCTGTAATTTCTTGTTATTAATTCTAATAATTTATATTTTTCATATTTGTGAGGTTTGTTTTTACCGAAAGAAAAGAAAAATGCAATCAGATTGATACGATTTTTATTTATGTTAGTTTTAATTATAATTTAGTTCAGAATTGTTCAAAGGGTTTAATTTATAAGAAGTTTTAGACTTACTTGTTTGTGCATCGGTAAATGTCATTATGGATGTCAGTGTCAATGTCACAAACGTATAAAAGAATACTCATTGTCATGAGATTTATTTGTTTGTTCAAAAAAATGGGAATCAAGAAGGACGACAAAAGAATGGAAAATTTGTTTAGTCAGTGACGACTCGTCTTTGTAAACAAAGACAGAGAATTTTTGATGCTCTGGATGAATAACGAAGAAAAACGAGTTAAAAAGAAGATAATACAACTAATTATCAACGAATTGTGGAAAGTTCAGAAGAGTAGCAAGTATAAAGCGATCCAGAAAGTTTTTCCAGTTGTGATGGTCGTAAAACCAAGTTTAAAATAACATAAAAGCAGCCCAGAGGAGGATTCAAACTAAAGCCGAGTGTTTGTGGTTACTTGAGGAACCTGCAAACTAGTGAAATAGAAGTTGGACATTCATCGTTTGCTCGAGTAAAGGACATCTCTATAAGGAGACATTAAGATAAGTGTTCTTTTTTAAAAGGACGATAGTATTTAGTAAAATTTATTTGATTTTTCGAAAATTTCATTAAAAATTTGAGTTATTTAATAAAACCTTTTTTATGTAACGTTGATATTGTTTTGTGTTTATTCTATTTCAAATGTATTTATTAATAACGTATCTTACAAGCTAAATAACGACCCTGAGAAAGTTAATAAAGAGTCTCATAGAAAATATAATTTAGAATTGCGTGAATTGTGGGCATTTAGGGAATTGTTTTCTAGTAGGTACATGCACACGCATATCATTGCAGTATATTCAAAATCTTTTTACAACACATTCTTGTTTATTAAATTAAGTACTGGTATGAAATTCTTAGAAACAATTGCTATTATAATAAATGCTCAAGTGTATTTTACATTTTTCACATTTTATTGACACTAATAAACTTTTTTCTTTTTCTTGTAGTTTTTTCCACTTTAGGATCGGTTGTTTTTGTTTGAATGGCTGTTTCTGGGCTGAACTTTTGTTTGAGGTAGTTGAAGAGTAGAAATTATATCATCAGGATCGTAAAAAGAAAAATCTTCATCACTAGGCTCGAATTCTTCCACGTATTCCCTAAGCGATGGTTCCAAAATATCATCATCGGAGTGTTCAGAATCTGAACTTTCACCAGGAGTGTCTCTTATGTGCTGAACAAAAAATATTTGGCAGCAATAGGGCTCAAATTTTCTTCAAAAACAATTCTAAATAAAGTTTCTTTTGTAACTACACAGTGTTATTTGTACCCAATTGGGAGCTTATCTTATTACTCAAAAACGCATTGACAGATTGAGATCAATTTTTTTATGGCAAGAGAGATTTAAAAACACAATGTTACTGTGCACAAAAATGATCAAAAAGATAAAAACTGCGAAGGGAAATATATTTTCAAAATTTTCAAATGTTCAAAAAAATATTGCTGAAAAACTGACAATAGGGGTTTCTTTTAATTTTGTAAGCCTATAGAGCTATAAATAGGCTACAATTTGGTTATTGTTTTAGTCTGCTAATTTCTTTGTGACATCTTCTATGAATGATTGAAAATCGAAAATTCATGCTTTTTTATTTAATAATAAAATATTTCTGTTTAAGCTAAATATTTCATGAGGGATAATAGAACGTGAGTAAGAACTCAACTTTTAAGTGCAGCAATAGACTCTGTATCCAAAAAATTACATTTTTTTCTCATAAAAAATTTCGTTTTCTAAATCAAGGCGGATAATGCGGGTCGGGGACAGTTACAGATGTCGCATGGGCGCCTATAATAACTTGTCTGAATCATCCTTGTTATCCCGGCACTGTTATGTGGTTGGGCGTGTGTCTTTAGGTGCTGTTGAATTTTGCGGCTCTTACTGCTAGAAAATTTTGTATGTGATTCAACACTGCTGTTTTATTATTGGCATTGTATTTGCTGCAACTAACCTTATATAGTATATTATGTCATTTCTTGTGTTAATTTGTTTACTGTTAAAATGTATTCATAAAACTTTTAAACAAGGCAATTCTTTTAACTTTTTGATGCCGCAAAAGCATTGGGGAATGGGGATTCCAGATGCGCGTTAGTGGTTTTCGCTTAAACGTACCACTGTTGTTAGTACAACAACGTTGTGCATAAATACTTATGGAAATATATAATGTAAAAGCTTTAAAGTATAGGAACGTCCAGCCGACGAAAATGTATCGCTCCTTTTTGAAAATCTCAAATTGCTTGACTCTTTATTAAATAAACTGAAGATAACAAGAGAAGATTCTAAATTTGATTTTTAGGTAAAAAGTGGTCTTGTGGTAAGAAGACCAGAGTCACAATACGTGAGTACTCGGTTCGAATCCCGGAAGAAGCTGAAACTTTTTTTGTAACTCTGTGGATCTGTATCGAGCTCGGTAACCATTCGAAGTTGGGTTACAATTAACGGCGCTTGCCTTGATTACTGACTGAACAAGACGAATAACAAAGCTCCACACAACATAACTACAGACAAATAAATTGGCATGTGTGATTGGCTTTGAATGAATGTGCATGAAGGGTGGCATAAGCTTCAGGAGCATAGTGGTATCAAATTCATAAAGTCCCACTACCTCCTATTACACAAGCAAGAGCCTACCCGGAGTGAATGACATCGACACCCAATGCCGTGAGGGCAAAAAGGGATGGCTAAAGAAGAAGAAGAAGATTTTTAGGTGCAACAATATTTAGGGGGACTAATTTTTCCTTTTTTACTCAAATTTTCTCTCACAAATATTATCGTTGATCTCAGGTTTTCTTTAATTCCGAAGCTCTGTTTCTTAAAAATTAAAGAATTTATTTTCGCGCAAAACGGGCGTTCGTATGTAGCTCCAGCCTCCCGTTTGAATGATCGCGGACTAGAAATGCATTACCGCACTCACTGTTGGTGCTAGAACGTTGATACAAACATACTTTCGAAAATAGTAGAGGTAACAATTTCTAAAGTACAGCAAAAATGCAGGCAAAGTGCTTCGCTCAGTTTGTTTTTAATTTTGCTTTAGCGAGTACCTACTCTCTGTTCTTGGGATAACTTAAGTAGTTTGTGATCCTTAGAACTTTCACCTGTTCTTAGAAAAAAATTATACACGGCCCGCTTTTGGCTCATTAAATTAGTTCGCTTGTCGTTTTGTGTTACTGTGTGGAATATAAATGGTGAGCGCTTCTGTATTTTTCCACAGTAATAGTTTTTCGCCATTCCACTAATCTTATTTTAAATTAATGAAGCATTTCTCGCGTGTATAAGTCACTCAAAATATAAAATATTAATGGGAAACAACAAAAATATTTATCATTTAGTTACAAAATTTTATAGGAAAAATCTGTATCATGAAATTATTGCTAATGCTTATAAGTTAGCCGCAATTAATATCACTTTTATTTTAAAAGTATCATAATAATTTTTAATTTCATTCATCGGCGCGATAAAATATTCAAAAGTGCGCCGCGCGTGTTTTGCTATATTTTTGTCACCATTTTGCTGATATACACGCCTACACCGATTCTTGTTCCAACTTTATTTATTTCTTCCTGTCTGCTTTATAGGTGGAGCGTAAAAACGCATATTTCTTTTTCGTTTTCATTAGCGTTTCGATTTTTATAAAAATAATTTTTGACGGCAACTAATTTATATTTTAATAAAAGCGAGGAATTTGGATGCTGGCGTCTATGGTCTTTTCTTCGCTTTTAGAGATAAAATTTATGGCAGAATGTTCGCAGCTTCACACACTCTTGAACATCAGGAAGGTGAGGTGAAGGAACTGGGAAGGTTTATTACTATGACTTGAAATTAAAAACATAGGAAATAAGAAATAAAGCAGTGGTAATATTTTTAGGGATGTTGCGGGTCAGATTTTAGAGGATAAATAATTTCAATTTTCATTTAATTTTTTTTTATAACAAAACGCAGTATGCTGGCGAGTATTTCTGCTTGAATAAAAGAAGTCAATTCTTGCTGCTAATTTGCTCAAAATGTGTACATAATAAGTTAAGTGATGGTTTTAAATCAATTTTAATCAAAACGGCCTTATTTAATCGTTGCACTTTCAATAAAATGTGGTGCTATGGACGTTATGAAATACCCGGTTCTTAAACCATGACAACCCAATATTATCCCATTTTAAAAATAACAACTTTTTAAACAAACTGTTTTTACAAAATTAAAACTTTTCTACATCTGAGCCGCTAGAGTTAAAAATACAATAATCTGTCTTAAAACAATACGTTACTACATAGTAATTATTTTGAGCGGGTCATGGCACTCTAGGTAAGAAAAACTAATTTTTACCTGCAATAATACGTATAGCACCAAAATTTTTGTTAAACAGCACCATTATATATAATTATATACAGGATGTATCAAATTGCGTGTTAACTATGGGGATCTCACTTAGTTAAAGATATACGACGATGGTTAAATTAGAAAAAAGTTGTGGAATTTTATGCCCACTAATGATGTAAAAATATTAGACGTATCTTGCTTAGTTTCTGAAAGAACTGGAAAAAACTGAAATTTTGGATTTTTTGTTTTCGGCTAAGGACTCATTTATCATTTATGTTACATATTTCTAGTTAACGCATTATTAGGACACCTTTTCATGCTGAATCTAAATATTTGATCACATTTGGTATAACTGTTACCATTGCTCATTTTCGACTGTCAACTTTTTCTTTTCTTATAGTCGGCATTTAAAATTTTTCCATATTTAAACAGAGTTTTTAATTCTGATCTCAACGATGTGTCACACTTTGCATTTTGTTTAAGTTTTAAACATTTTATTGCAGAAACTAAAAATTTCATATGAGTGCCATGGAGAAACCATGTCATGTTTAATTTATTTTGAAAATATTCTAGTAGGCTATGAACCGATGGAAGTAAAACAAACCACTACTTTTATTTACTTTGGCCTTTAGATACATTAGGTACGCAAAAATTTCAGGTTATGTTATTTTTTATAAAAACAAATGAATGACAAATTTTCTAACACACACAATTTACTCAAAATTGTACTTGCAGTTTTTTTTGTTTGCAACTGACATAACAAATTTGAATAACAGGTTAAATAGATACAACAGATAACACTAGAACCGCACTAATCTAAACAATTATTAAATAAATGGTCAAAACATTTGACACCTTTGTAAAACATAATCAGAAGCTCGTCTAAACAAACTTTCTAATCTGTGTGTTAATAGCTGTGTTATACATTTGTTTTTGTAAAAAATAACTTAACCTGCTGCCTATACGCTGAAAACAAAGTTTCTTGAAATTTTCGAGTACCTAATGTATCTAAAACGAAAGCAAATAAAAGTAGTGTTTTGTTTTACTTCCATCAGTTCATGGCCTACTGGAATTTTTCCAAAATAAATAAAATGACGTGGTTTTTCCATGGCACTCTTATGAAATTTTTATTTTCTGTAATAAAATGCTCAAAACTGCAAAATGCAAAGTGTGACACATCGTTGAAATCAGAATTAAAAATTCTATCCAAATATGAAAACATTTAAAATGCCGACCATAAGAAAAAAACAGTTGACAGTCGAAAATGAGCAAGGGTAACAGTTATACCAAATCTGATCAAAAATTTAGATTCAACATGAAAAAGTGTCCTAATAATGCGTCAACTAGAAATATGTAATATACATGACAAATGAGTTATAGCCGAAAACAAAAAATCCAAAATTTTAGTTTTCTTTTAGTTTATTCAGAAACTAAGCAAGATAGCTCCAATTTCTTCTCAGATTATTAGTGGGCATAAAATTCTACAACTTTTCTCTAATTTAACCATCGTCGTATCTATTCAAATAAGCGAGATCCCTATAGTTAACACGCAATTTGATACATCCTGTATATGCATACATTCAAAATTTCAGTACGAATTTAATAAAGTAAAAGTATATAGGGTGTTCCATTTAAAATAAGATTGTTGGTGTTATCTTCCGGCGTAGCCGGAAGTTTTAAGTAGTCTTAGATTAGGTCCCCCTGCATACATTAACTACACTAAAATAAAATTTATTATGTTTATAATTAATGAAAAAAGGGGGTGAACCGGTTCTCTGCTACGCACTCTCTGTGGACTGGATTTTTGTGGGGTTGCATCTTGGAGATAGACCGATATTAATAGGTTTCG
The DNA here is from genome assembly GCA_958336395.1 of Ctenicera cuprea. Classification (NCBI taxonomy): domain Eukaryota; kingdom Metazoa; phylum Arthropoda; class Insecta; order Coleoptera; family Elateridae; genus Ctenicera; species Ctenicera cuprea. Next base: position 13,829,380 of record OY284487.1, on the reverse strand, counting down.
TCTGATTTTTCCATATTTCAAATGCAGTTTTTTTCTAGATACTGTGCTGTTTACGTGAAATTTAAGTGCATATTTTGGAATTTTAACTGTATATGTATTTTGCCTACATATATTTTAGTTCTATTGGTGCTTACAAATCCGGTCGTTACGGATGAGAAATTTATTTTAAACGCGTATTTGGGAATAACTACACTGTAGCTTTGACATTCCTATAAATTAAAGCTTTTACATTTTATATTTCCAAACGTATTTATGCACAACGTTTTAGTACTAACAACAGTCGCGCTTTTAAGCGTAGGTCACTAACGCGCGTTATAATCTCCAATGTTTAGCGGCTTCAAAGGGTAGAAAAATGCACTATTTTATACAAGTTTTATGAAAACAGCTAAATAGTAAACAATAGGGATGTACCTAGTATTCGGTAGGCCGAATAATTGCCCGAATATTCACCCAATTTCTGAAGCTTGCCAAATATTCGGATAAGCCGAATAGTTTTTGGAGTACTGCATGAAAACAATACTAAATTGCAATTTTTTTAAATTTTTTTGGTATAATTAAAAGTAAAATAAATTGAAACAAATTTATAAGTTTGATACCAAAACGGGACGCGGTCCGCTCATGTAAAATAATTTTCCTGTACATTTATTACCACTAAGTATTCGGCACATAGCCGAATAATTGGCTTGGGTTAGGTAATATTCAATATTAAGCCGAATAGTTGGCTTGATATTTGATACTGGGTCTATTCATTGGTGTAATATTTGGTGCTCGGCCGTATATTTAATCGAATATTTGGCATATTGGCCGAATGCCTGGCCGAATATTAAGCACATTGGTCGAATAGTTTGACAAATACTCGCTAAATAGTTGGCCAAATATTTGGTATTAGACTGCGAGAGACTGGCCGAATATTCGGTATTCGGCCAGTGGTCAAAATCACTATTCGGTACATCCCTAGTAAACAAGAAATTAAAACAAGAACCGAAATAATATACTATACCACATTAGTCCTAGCAAATACAAATGCCAATAATAATACGGTAGTGCAGATACACACACAAAATTTTCCAGCAGTAAGAACCGCAAAATTTCGTAGCACCTAAAGACAGACGCTCAACCACTCAACAGCTTTTATGCGGTTACAATGTTACATCTGTAGCGGACGGATGATTCAGACAAGCTATTATAGGTGCCCGGTTGACATCTGTAGATGGTCCTGTCCGGCATTATCCGCCTAGATTTAGAAAACCAAATTTTGTATGAGAAAAGAAACGGAATCCTCGGTATTAAAGAAAACCGGAAACTACACAGTAAATTCATCAGCTAAAAATTGGGAGGGAGGGAGAGGAAAAACTACCCTAAATATTGTTGCACCCAAACATCAATTTTGCCTCCCATGCTGTTATCACTTAACCAATTTGGCTTAAGCAGAAATATTTTATTATCCTCTCGTAATTAAATAAAGAGGCATAAATTTTCGATATACAAAAGTTCATAGAAGGCGTCACAGATAAAATATTGGGTTGGGACACGAACCATATTGTAGCGCATCTCACGCTAGATAAGTCTTCAAAAACAATATTGTGTTACAACTTTTTGAACTTTTATTATTTATATTTATTTGCACGCTAATTCTGCTGTAATCGATTATAATTCAGGTCATCGGGCTATTAAAAGTACAGCAGCATGCTAAATTCTACTTAATCCTTATTGCTGGAAAACCCAAGGTAGTACATCTATTTCTCTCAGTTTCTTTATGTACTGGTGCCAAAATTAATTTCCAACTATGCTTAAATAAACAGGTATTATAAATATATCATCAAAGATGCTAAAATAAGGAAACGAAAATTAGTATAACTGGTAAATTAATTATTATTGTATTATCAGTTTTCAAAATTTCATTGTTTTTAAAATTTTAGCTTAAATTGCTACTTTCTGTGCCACAAATCACATATGCTGAAATACCTATTTTGGTTTTCTACTTTCTAAATTTTCAGTACTATACGAAAGTATTGATTTCATGCAAATTTTCAAATTCGAGATTTTGATGAAAATACATGGAAGCAGAAGTGAAGACACGTTTTTGTGATAGGATTTCATTTGAAAAACGATTTTTTTTTACAACTGTAACAGAATCTTATGCAAAATTAACACTTTTCAGATATTTCTAGCTTTGACATGGCCGCTAGAATTTTTCGAAAATTTCAAATTTCGCGCCTTATTTCTCAACAACAAGTTGACAGATGACGGGTTTAAATTTTCTATCGTAATAGCCCTATACCGATACATTGTTACTGTATTAAATGTTTACAGAAAGCTGAAAGCTACGAAGTGAAAAATATTTTGAAATGTTGGAAATTTTCTTAAAATATATCTCAAAAACTGACTAACGGTTTTTAAATTTTGTAAGCTTATAGAGCTAGGGATCAGCAACAATCTAGTGCGTGTCTTAGCTCCGTAATTTCCCTGTGGCGCATTTTATGAATTTTTGAAAATTTTGGCTTAAACGACGCCTATTTAATATTTATTCAAGCAACGACAAATCGGATCAGGTCGAAATTTGAAATTGTAGATGTTCTAGGGGTATACAATATTACAAAGTAAGAGAACTTTAGGAACTACAAAAATTGTAAAGTAAAAAGAAATATGTATCAAAGTTTTGACATTTTCAACACAATATTGCTCAAAAACAGGTTTTACGATTTTTTTCAAAATTCTATGAGCTTATAGTGCTAGAGATGACCTACAATTAGTCTAGTGAAAATCGAAAACTCATGCTTTTTTATTTAAAACAAGGAACGATATATATTTCTATTTAGGTAAACTGCTTAAGTAATAATAGAATGGTAATTGAAACCTAATTTTTAGGTGCAGCAATATTGAGGGAGGGCTTTTTCTCTTCCTCCCCATTTTTGGCTGATTAATTTGCTCCGTATGCCGTCTCGGGTTTTCTTCAATACCGAGAAAATTGTTTCCAAAAAATTATGTCGGACAGGGCCATATACAGATGTCGACCGGGCGACTATAATAGCTTGTCTGAATCATCCGTCTGGTACAGAGGTAACACTGTCACTGCATAAAAGCTGTTGAGTGGTTGGACGTGTGTCTTTAGGTGCTATGGAATTTTGCGGCTCTTAGCGCTGGAAAATTTTGCGTGTGATTAACTAATATGGTATAGCGTATAATTTCATTGCTTGTTTTAATTTCTTGTTTATCATACTTTGAAATAGTGCATTTCTTTTACTTGTTGGAGATTTTAGATGCGCGATAGTGCCTTACGCTTAAACGCGCGACTGTTGGTACTATAACGTTGTGCATACATACTGTTGGAAATATAAAATGTCAAGGCTTTAAAATATAGGAAAGTCCAGGCAAAGTGCTTCGCTGATTTTTACTTTCTCATACTTCTACTGAAGTAAGGAAAGTTATGAATACATGCAAATTTTCCAATTTCAGATTTTAGTACAGATACACGTTTTGGAGTACAAGAAAGCCAAAAAAGTGTTTTTTTAACCGGAAACTTCAATTAGATGTTTTTTTTGGGATAGACTTTTTATAAAAATTTCTTTATATTTTTAAAAATTACTGCTACAACTATAAACTATTTAATTATTTAAATAATTATAGATAATTCCTGGCAAATGAAACGTTTTTACCATGTGTGATGCAGCATCATATTACTTTTTCAGCAGTAATTACCTTTAGAAAAAAAAACAATTTTGTAAGTACTTAAATATTGTTGTGATATTAGCCATTAGTTATTATGGTCTTATCAAGTTTTCTTGAACTAATTAGATAATATTTGACAGATTTGTAAAAAGACAACAATAGATAAATTAGCTAAGTGTTTTATCTACGGTAACATAAAAATAATAGGTAGTTCCTATTATTTCACCTACTTCGCGCGGGCATGTAATTTATATAAACTTCGTGTCTAACATGAGGACATGAGTTAATAAGCTGGATTATCCTAATATTTTCAAAAATTCCCAGTTCTTTACCTGTCGTCAATATATCTTAAGGCGGTTCTTCCTGTTATTTAAAGCTTTAAAGTACATTGTCATGCTCAATTTTAGTCAATCCTCATTGCTGGAAAATCCCAAGTACAACTTTTCTGTTGATTTGTTTTTGTGTTTGGGGCGAAAATATGTATTGTTTGAATAAAAAGTAAAGAAATTGGAAAAAGATTCTCAAATATGGTGTCCGGAAAAAACATACCTGGAAAAACAACGCCGGAAAAAATCCCCGAAAAAACAATACCTGGGTAAGGAAGCCGAGGAAAAAAAACATCCCCGAATAAAAAAATTCTCTCTGAAAAATCGCGGTAAATACATCCTTGGAAGAAGCATTTCCGGAAAAACATTTTCGATTCAAAATACCTTTGAAAACAGGTAATAAGCATCCCACAGAAAATAAAAATTTTTGTTTTTCCCGTGTCTTATTTTACTCTGCACCGACCATACAAAAACTATTTTTTTGGGTCACTTGAATCCGAGTATTTGGAGGTTGACAAGTTGTCTCTAAGAAGAATACTAAACGTTATAAAATGTAAAACGACAGTCTACTGTGATTAATCTTGTTAGGCAAAAATTGAAAAATCGCATTAGGAAATGCTTGGAGGTTCTAAACATGCTTCAGTTTTTTATCGGGGAGTTTTTCATAATGTGCTTATTATATGGTTAAAAGTCTTTATATGGGAATTCGACTGTACTTGCAAAAAACCTGTTTTTTCATCGTTTTTTTCTTCCGTTGCCCCTTTTCCGTCGGCTTTTTTACCGCAATTTTTTTTCGGCCGGCTTTTTTCAGTCCTTTTTCCGCGGTTTTTAAGCTAGATTCGTATATACAATTTCCACAGTTTAAGCAATCACTTTTCACTGACAACAGTAATTAAATAGAAACGAATAGAACAAAATGAGTACTGTTCACTGTTACAAATTGTTAAGTTAAACAAACTCGACCTGAAAATTTGAAGATAAAGAAAGTAAAACACGTGCAGGTATTTTTTTTATTGGGTCATCCACAGCAGATGTAGAAAGGGCCACCAGCCGAGTCCCCAATGCGGGCAGTCCTCGGCTGTTAAAAGGCGGCGCGCCATAAACAAGCAAACCCCTCATTTACACGTTCTTAAATCTTAATACCACTATTCCAAATACTTCATTGTTAAAAATTATAAAATTCTGGTTTGTACTTAACATAACAAAGAAAAACTTTGCATTTTTAGAGGCCCTTAGGCGCGCGCCTATGCCTAAACGCGTCACTGTAACCAAGAACTTACAGTAACTCGTGGGGCTGTAACGTTGATACAAAACTACTTTTTAAATTATAAGATCTCACTATTGCTGAAGTATAGAAAAGTCTAGACCAAGTACTTCACTTATATTTTTACATTTGTTATTACTTGAATTTCATGTCTTCAGTAAACGATTTTAGTTGCTTTTAATTTGGACAGAAATTTTCTCTATTTTGTCACAATTTTATTGTTCTTTTTTGTATTTACTTCAAAATTTTCATTATAAGCAGAAAAATTGTTTACTACCTACTCACTCACATTTGCTAAATCGAATTGAAAAACACAAAAATAAAGCTAAGTTAACATTAGTCGTTACACAAGAGTTCGACGGATAGACAGATACAAATCTTTTCATTTTTATTTTGGAACATTAATGTATTTTGACTTAAATAAAAAAAATATGAGAGAAAGAATATGGGTGAGTATGTCTGTTCGAAGCGATCTCGTATCCGTTACAAGTAAATGACAGGTGGCAGCTGACACTGACAACCGTGTTGAAATGACTTTTGGCAAACTAATAGAAAAAGACAGAGATACTGACGGATGCTGAATTTATATTTCCAACAAACACAACCTTGATTTTTTCCCCGACGCCGTGACAACATTATTTTTATTACAAGAACTGTCTGGTTCTGATACAATAAATCAAAACTTTCAAAAACAGTTTTTTGGACCTTAAACTTGTTTGGATGATTAATTAATCGTGAATGGTTTTAAACAATTCGTTTTTAGAAAAAAAGAGTATTTTTTTACGATTTTCTCCAATTTTTTATAGAGTGTTCTGCAGAGTTAATATAATAATAAAATGGCGGTTGTACAATATACAATTCCCATGTTTGTTTTCGCTGTTAAAAGCAGTGTCAGGTTACACATTACGTTTTGTTTGTTTGCCTTACATATTCTCTGTCGGTTTTCTACCTTCTTTGTCTGCATCATGAATATGTTATAGGACCAAGTTATAGAAAAAGTTTATTTTCTTTAAAATGTTTGACACCCTACTGGTTTTGTCTATGTCGCTTATGATGATGTAAACGCGTATAAATAATTTTATACGCCCGTCTGCAAGGTTTATTATGCAGTTTTCTGACTTTGTCATTCACGTTCTGCATTTCGCTGCATAATTTTGCTCACAATTTATTACGCTATTAACATAGATCTAAGTAGAAGTCGAATTTGGTTTAATGAACCATAAAACTTATGAAACAGTTCGTGTATAAACTTATATTGTGCTTTGTGGAAATAATAGTCTGGTTTTACAATTATAATTTAATATGCAATATTTTCAGTTTTACAGTTATGAATTAAATATAAGACAAGAACGAGTGAATGGGCGTGTTTTATTAATCGTTTGTGTTCCTAATTTTTATGTTGAAAATAAGCCGCTTCTATATAAACATGAAGCAAAGCAGGAAGTTATATTCAGTAAACTGTATATATTTTAAGTCAATTGTCAAAGCAAGCTACTAACTGTCAACTTTGACATCCAAACGGCCCAATTATATAGTGTTTATGAGTGGCTAAATTCGTACACAGTTATCCAGCGTATTTCTTCGTTTAAAACCAACTTCTTTGGGTTGTAGCGTTATATAAATATTTTGGCGAAGCATTTTTTAATACCAATTTGTTGTAAAGAAAGCATTATGTTATTTCTGTTTTAAAATAATTATTTTGTTTATTTATTAATAAATTCATTACTAAATTTTATGACAGTTTTATAACTTTAAAGGCATAAGTCAAATTAAAAATTAGTAAATGGCATTCACCTAGATAAAAGTGAAGAAAAATTCAAAGTAAACATAACATATACTCAAGTTTTTTTAAAATTTGAATTTTATGAAAGTGGCGGCATCTGCACAAAAACACTAAAAACATTTGTGAAAGCTACTGATTTCAGTCCGTAAGAAATCTGTAAGGCTCAGTTATAATCCAATTATATGTTAGCAGCATTAAACTGTAGATGGCGCAACACCAAAAGGTTTTCAAGTTTGTTTTGAGAAGGAAATTCTTTTACAGTTTGCTTACATAAAGTTTCTAATTTGCATACTACTCCATAATTCAAGAAGTTATTTTAGAACTCTAATCTTTTCAAAGACTTCGACCAGATTTTTTTTGATTTACAATTCCTCGCAACGTCCTAGGGATTCTTAAACATTTGCAATTGTAAAATCATTATTTTTAAATATAAAACCGTTTAAAGTTCTTTCTTAAAGTAGCTGGCCCGTTTAATTAAGTATAGTTACACCTAAAACGGAGGAATTTTCTTATAGTTGTGATGCTTTTATCACAGGTTGTACGTATCTGGAAAACTGTAAAAATTGCCAAAATTCAAAATTTTCAGCACTGAAAATTAAGCATAAATGTATTTCCGCAAATCGCATTTTAATATTTTGTAGCTAGCAACGAACTGCAGTTTGTTTATAATACCAATGCCCTAATTTCTCTGGGACGTCTTATATGATTATTTGAAATTTGGAAATTAATAGTTTTCTATTTAACAAACTTGTCAATGCTCATCAAGTACAGTAGAACAAACTTCTAATTTCTAGTTTCAGATATACTCGTAGTAAAATTTAAGGATACCAGAGCCCCTCCCCCGGCCCCACAAAAGTTTCGGTGGTAGATTAATGATGACTGATTGGCCAGAATTTACCACCGCGTTGTCTATAAAAAAATGTGCAAAGCACTTCGCCTAGACTGTCCTGTGTCTTAGAAAATTTCAAAAATATTGTGGTAACGTTTTACGCGCTAACAGTTACTATAGGTTACACCACCCCTACCAGTAAAGCTTAGAAGTACGGACTGTATTCACGTAGATTCAATAGAATTGTTGATAATAAGCAAATTTATCTATTAAAGGTTAGTTTGCGTGAGTTATAAGTTATTTTAAACCCTAAATGCCGATTCCAAATGAAATATGCAGAACTGAGCTCTTTAATTTCTACCTGCGTTTAACCCCTTCCTGGGCTTTAATCTTTCAACCATGAATTAATTACCAAACACCCCCTCTGAGAGATAAAGTATTCTCTCGTCGCAGATTATTATAACAAACAACAATGATTCATCTACCGATCTCACATCCGGGACGTTATACCTAAGGGCACCCTGAAATGCACGTCGTACTATAACCGAATGTGTTAGAGTTTTAAGAAAAAAATAATTCATTTTTTGGAAAAGATTTCGTGAGATTAAAGAAAACCAAAATCGGAACAAATTCGTCTACCAAACATTAAGCGAGAGGGAAAAAATTAATCCCTGTAAGTATTGCTGTATATAAAAATTAGATTGTGACTCTTATTCTACTATCACTCATGAGCAATTTAGCTTAAACACAAATTTCTTATTTGTCGTTTATTAAGCAAAGATGCATGAATTTTTGATCTTCAAAAATTCATAGAAGGCATCACCGAAAAACTAGCGACTGAGAAACGAACGAAATTATATGCAAATTATGTGCATATTATATGAGCATGCAATTGATAATAACTGAAATAATCGAAAGTGATCGGTATGAAGAAGGACATTTACAATTAGATTAAGAACAAGTGCATTAACAACAAGACGGTGCTCTTTCACATTATGTGATGCCCGTCAGGCAATTGCTGAATGAAAGTCTGATCCGGTAGAAGAGCACCAATCGATTGTCCAGCACGATCTCCGGACTTGACACTTATCATTTTTTTTTTGGTTGAGTCATTTAAAATCTGTTATCTACATAACCGAACTAGAATCTCAACAGGACAAGAAATCTAATAATCCGGCAATGTAGATCACTAACAAGAGAGACATTTACTAAAATAAGAAAAGAATTTGGAAATAGATTGTACTACTGTTTAGAAGTTAATAGATCACATTTCAAAAATTTTTGAATTATAATGTCGTTTGTTTGTTTTTATGTTCAGTTAATTTTTTTAAATGCAAGCTTTTGGAATATTTTGGAATATAAATCATTTCATCTTTTAATTGACAGTTTAACTTTTTACGATTTAATCTTTCTTTTCTAACTCGATACCTAAGTTTAAAAACTCACTTTGTTAGATCAACTCAATTTTAAAGTTTATATCTTTTCAACTATGCCACACACACACTGTTTGTTCTCGAATCCATTTATTAGTTTTTCCTTGTTACAAAACTTTTTTAAAAGGCATTAAACGTTTTAAATTAAAAATTGTTTGTTTATTTTAGTTGTTTTAGCCATAACTGGAAATGCCTGGTTTTTATTTTCATTTCGTTGTTATATTTTTTAAGCGCTTTAATTTAATGTATTACAAAGAGTACGTTGCCATTTCAATTCTCGAGTTGGGCTAGCTGGGATAAAAAACAAAACGTCGCATTGAACTTGACTTGATTACAGTTACACCACTGTCAACACAAAAGGCAAAAACGAAAAAACTAACGCCTAGCCAATTTTCTTTCCATTGCACACTGTTTTTCAAATAATTTTTTTTAACGTATTTTAGCCAAATACTATTAAGTCATAACTGAGAAAAAGATTGTCCAATTTTAATTTTCTTTTTACAGATAGAGCAAATTTTTAAAGCGCCTAAATATGATATATCACAGATGGTAGGTTATGCTATTTAATATTTTTAATTCGGGGTGACTGGGAGTGAAGGGGTGAGTAGGCACTCAACAAGTCTGATGTCGTATTGTCCTTTTGCACCTTGCAACTTCGCTTTTACGGCGGTTCTATATCTTATTTTATTTTGAAGTTGTTTAAGGTGGATCGTTTTAAATGACACCCGGTATAGTACACTAGATTTAAACATAATTATTTCCCTTAATAACGTTCCGTTTCTCACCAACATTCTCAAGTGTCAACAGTCATGTATGCTGTCTGACTCTTCAACTAGGGTTTAGTTGACCTATTTTAGCCAACCGCAAGTTGGCACGTCTAAAAAGTATAGCATACGGGATGACGACGTTTTGAAAAGTGTTCTGCATACAAAATTGCCGCAGTAGAAGCGTTGCCGTTTGCAAGTACCTAATCCTTTAATGATATCAGCGTCTTCACGAGTCGACTAGTATAACGCCGTTGTCACCATAACACCCATAATAAATGTAAAAATCGTGTTTGAGAATTTTGAAAACTTTGTACATCTTTGAGGGCCAGTTCTACACGTACAAACAGAATAAAGTTCATTTCCAGTGGTTGCATTCAAAAATGCAAGTTACAGCTTTTAGAGAGGAAACAGTTTGGACTGTTGAGGCAAGCGTTTCTGGACTCAAGTTGATAGAAAGTTTGTAAAGTGAAACTTCTCTGCCGGCAGGAGTAACCACGGGAATGCTGGAGCGGAAGTGAGGTCGCCTAAATACAAAGTGCAGCGATGAAGTTGTGCCATCACATGCAGACACCTCCAAACATATAGGAAGCCAAGTGTAAAGTGAAAATTTGCTGTGCATTTCACGGTATTTAAGGCAATTTGTCCCAATATTTATCACACATTTAGCTAAATGCTGTTTATTTTAATAAATCGTTGTAGATTTAAATAAATCCTTAAACATTTGGTTTAAATATTCCAACATTTAATAAAGCATTAGAATTTAAACAAATCTTAAAACATTTACTTTAAATTTTCAAATATTTAGTAAATTTTTATGTATTTAGATAAATCTGCACATATTTGTTTTAAATCTTTCAATATTTAATAAATATTTGCAGATTTAAATAAATCTTTACCGATATAAATAAATCCTTACAGATTTAAATAAATATTTCAACATTTAATTTTAAGCTGTCATATTTAATGTTAACTTGTCATATTTATTTGACCTTGGTAGACCCACCCTACGTAGCAGACCAAGACCGTTTACACTGGTGGTATCGTTCAACAATTATGAACACGTTTTCCATATTTCAAAAATTTGTACAATTAATGTTAGGTCAATCATCAATAACAGCATATTTAACAACATAAACATTGCATAATTTATTATTCATACAATGAAAGTTTCCTAAACATTCCCTTGAGAATGTAATTTTCAGTCTGTTTTTTTAAGCGTCGAACGCTCTCACCATGACCCTGCCTTGCGCCTTACTACCGGTATTAACGGTCTTGGTGTCCTAAGTCGGCTGGGCTCACCAAGGTTAAATAAATATGACGGGTTAACATTCAATGTGACAGCTCAGAACTAAATGTTGAAACATTTATTTAAATCTGTACGGATTTATTTATATCGATAAAAATTTATTTAAATCTGTCAACATTTGTTAAATATTGAAAGATTTAAAACAAATATGTGCAGATTTGGCTAAATCCATAAAGGTTTACTAAATATTTGAAAATTTAAAATAAATGTTTCGGGATTTATTTAAATCTCCAATGCTTTATTAAATATTGGAATATTTAAACCAAATGTTTAAGAATTTATTTAAATCTAGAATGGATTATTAAAATAAAAAGCATTTAGCTAAATGTGTGTATATATAATAAATATTGGGACAAATTGCCTTAAATACCGTAAAATGCACAGCAAATTTTCACTTTACACTTGGCGCCCCATACAAACGAGTGTAATATCTGACTTTGCTTATATAGGGAGCAAATGGAAAGTTTATCAAGGAAGTAATATGATTTATAATTATATTTATGTAAGATTAAATTACTTTCGAATTGTATTTTTTCTTGTTCTACAAAAACAATAAACGCAATTTAAATATTGACATTTGAAACGTTAAAATTGCCGTGAAAAACTATAGATCATACCGACATTTCTTGTTAAGTACGTCATTTGCTATACAAAATGGCCATTTACGACCTTTTTCACCACTACCAAACTTTTCTTTTTTAATAAAAAAATGATCAAATTGTTAATTTTCAAACTAAGCGTTTTTTTTAATAATTACAACGTAATATCTCGAGAAGTAGTTGGCATATCGACTTGATTTTTTTTGTTCAAAGGCAAATCCATCAGCTGTCTATGATCTCATTTAAATTTTTAAATTTATTTGTTTTTTCTAAAGAAATTTTTACTAAGCGACACACGCTTTTATTTGTAGATTTTAACATATACATGCAACCTACAAAATTAAGAATAAACTTTTAAAAATATTTTAAAGCAAGAAATAGATGTTATATAGTGCAATGATATGCGTGGCTGTGTATTTACTAGAAAACAATTCCCTAAATGCCTGCAATTCACTCAATTCCAAATTATATTTTCTATGAGACCCTTTATTAACTTTCTCAGGGTCGTTATTAAGCTTGGAAGTACAGTTATTACTGAATATGATTCAAAAAGAAAAAACACAAAACAATATCAACGTTACAAAAGGTTTTATTCAATAAATCAATTTTTTGATCAAATTTTCGAAAAATCAAACAATTTCTACTAAATGCTATTGTTCTTAAAACCGAACACTTATCTTTGTGTCTCCTTATTGAGATATCCTTCACTCGACAAACGACGAATGTCCAATTCCCTCTTCTCTAGTTTGCAGGTTCCTCAAATAACCACAACACTCGCCTTTAGTTTGAATCCGTCTCTGGACTGCTTTTATGTTGATTTATACTTGGCTTTTCTATTATCATAACTCGAAACTCGTTCTGGATCGCTTTACATTTATTTATTCTTTTGGATTTTCTACAACTCGTTGACATAACACTTGTATCCGTTTTATAATAGGTTCTTTTAAATTCAAAACCACTTTTATATTACTTTAAAACTCGTTTTTCTTCTCTATTCATTCACAGAATATAAATTCTTTGTCTTTATTTACAAGGACGAGTCGTAACTAACTAAACAAATTTTCCATTCTTTTGTCTTCTCTCTTGATTCCCATTTTTTGAAAAAACAAATATTTCTCATGACAATGAGCTTTTTTTATACAATTGTCAAGTTGACATTCAAATCCATAACCCCCACAAATGACATTTAACGATGCACAAAACAAATAAGTCTAAAACTTCTTATAAATTAAACCTTTTAAACAATTCTGAACTATTTATAATTAAAAATTAACATAAACAATAATCGTATCAATTTGATTGTGTTCTTCTTTCTTTCAGATTAAACAAAACTTCACAAACATGAAAATACAAACGATACAATGACAATTTTAAAAACAAGAAATTATAGCAATAATACGCAACCCTGAGTTTGAAAGTTTGAATACCAAAACCTTACAGTCTTCATAAACTTCCAAACGTAAATTGAATTGTAACAAGCATCCCAAAAATTGCCTTCCAGGAACTACAATACCCCAGTCAAAACATACAACTCCGAATATCAATAGCAATAGCAATAGCAAAAGCAATAGCTATGATTTTGATGGTATGAATATTTTATCAGTCCCGGTAGTACCAGCACACGATTCCTACAGCCAGCTAAGACATGACATGACCGATTTCGTTTGCTGTTACATAATAGAATTCAAAAAACACTTTCAGTGAGTACACGCGAAGATGTTTTACTTTGAACTTGGTGTTAATGTATAGAATTTTCCTACAAAGTTTTTACAGATCTGTTACACACACCTTGTGTACTATAAGTACACAAGTACGGGGTGCGTTAATCATCTGTTTTTTTTTAAATAACCTGATGGTTAAATAGACAAAAGTTGTGGTAAATGTTGTAGGACTGTCATAGATTTATATGCTGCAATAAGGTTACATTACATAAGTTGATCTATTTTTACTGCTCAGATATGCCAATCCGTAAACAAAGTTCAACGTCAGCCAACTTGACCTTTTTGTATTTACCTATTTTTTCAGTATAGAAAATATCAAAATTTCGAATTTGGCCGAAATATATGTTGTGGACCTCCAGAAACCCAAAGACATGTTTAAAAAAAGGCTGTCTGTGTGGGTGGGTGTGTTTGCTTCATACCTCCCGAACAGACGATCCAATTTCCATAATCTTCGGAATATGGAAGTTCATCAAAAATTCATTGGGGAAATAAGCTTTAAAAAATAATCCGAAACCGGAAGCGAAAGTTAGACATATTTCTTTGGTACAATTTATTCTACTTTTTTGGCATTATTGTAAATATGTATGGTAATATTATTATTATTACAAATCGAAAAATTAATAGGGTGCGATAGTGTTTGGCTGTTTAGGGTTTGCGATAAAGGATATATTCTTGATTTAATTGTGGATTACTCGGTACGCCCCTAAGTAATCTGATATCAAAATCATAGAAAAGGATGGTTCGTTCACTGGTTGCAAAATTTATATTTGCAATTTCCATTTTGTTCGTTAATGACTCGTCTATAGGTACAATTTTCAGTCACCGCGGTAGATTTCCACCCTCTCTGTCTTTTAAGGCTTGTAATATCTCCCCCTGCATCGACAAGAATTGTGGCCGATGACCTCTGGAAGCAATGGCCCCTGTATAACTAAGAATTTTATCGTGTACCTTATTTAATTAGCATTTACTTTCGGTATACTACCAAATTTATTTTAAAATTGAAATTGCTCAACCTATGATCAGAAATACTTTGAATAATGTGTAATGTGTAAGGTAACTGTTGTCAATAAAGTATACATTTGAATTTTCGTGACAGACGCCTAGCGCGGTAAATTGCCAGATACTTCTACAGCGCTCCGGCCAATCGCGATGCCTATAGTTCTTCGCTTTTTATTTACCTTCTGAGTTAGAAAAATAACGCACGCGTATGAAATCGTTAATTTTCGTACCTCCTACAATAAACGATTATGGGCGCTTTCTTGGTAAGTCGTGGGAAAAAATATTTGTGTTTAAGCTAAATTATTTGTGAGTAGTAGTACAATAAGAGTCAAATGTCAATTTTCAGATGCAGCAATATTTAAGGGGGTTAATTTTCCCGTTTTATCCAATTTTTGGCTAATTAATTTGCTTTATTGTGTTCGGGTTTTTAACACCAAGGAATCTTTTTGCAAGAAATCATAAAATTCAATTCGAAGTAGTACTACACCGTTGCGCATAAATACTTTTAGAAATACAAAATGTAAAAGTTTTTTAAGTATAGGAAAGTCTAGTCGAAGTGCTTTGCTCATTTTATTGCAATCATGTTATGTAAAAGCGTTGCAGTTAACAATTAACAGTTAATTAACAGAAACAACAATTGTAGAAATTAAATTTAAGTGGGCACCCTGCAATAGCTTTTATAGTCTCATGTTTAAATATTAAAAATATGCTAAATAAAACAAGAAAGTTATAGCAAGTTTCGCTTTTTTATAACCACCTGTATAACTTATGTTTAAACTTTGTAATTATTGTAAATTTTGTTTAAATAGAGATGTAATATTTGTATAGACTTTATGTATATTTTACAATTTAGTGCCGTTAAGAGAAAGGGTACGGGGGTAAAAGGAAATGGGAAATATTATTAATTTTAACCCGTTCTATTAAAAAATCTGTTTTGTACGAACTTTCGAATCTTTTCTGAACCCAGTTTTTCAATCAAGAAAAATATATTTGACATCTTAAAGGTGTACTTTTATTTAAAAAAAAATGATTTTCTTGACACGTTACAAGAGCAAAACAGAAACCAAACACGATCTCTTTCGTAACACCACTCATGACCTTAACTTTTCGTTTTTTCAACTAGATCAAATTTTAACAGTAAAAAAAACTAGAACTGTTTTAATACATCCAGTTCAAGTTTTGTCAAGCACAATGTCTGTCCTTTCATTTTGCTGTAAAGGCTCAAGAAGTGGTGCCCTTCCCGTTTCAACAATCTCTCTGCTCTGTGTGGCAACTTTCGCGAAGCAGGAACAAGAGTCTTTGCTTATGTTAATAATTTTTAGTTTGAATTCGCGTCGCGTCTTACAAGCTGCTTATTCGTTGCGATGCTGCTAGTGATCGATGTGTTATTGATGGTTTATATACCAACAGGAAGCAAATCGAAAAAAATACATTTAGGATTGCTTAGAGTTTTGGACACGTAAATTTAAAGACAGTTTAATTTATTTTAATTTTTTGTGATGTGTCTGATTGTAACAGTGATTTAACTAAAAATTTGGATTTATAAAACGGAAATAACAGTAAAAGGTAAAAACTTTCAATTTTTTTAATTTATCATATATAAATATGTATTTTTTTTTTTTAAATGGAAATAAAATGTTCTTTAGCTTTCTATTTATAGCCTTGATATGTTTCTCAAAGTAGCGTACAAACATAAACATAATCAATATTTTAATGGAAGACAGTCAATAAATAAATCTATATCTGGCAAGAGTATCGATTAAGTTCAGAGATTGATTTGTCGTTCAACCGAAACTGGTTTGGTCAGAGCAGCGAGACGTTTTAACCTGTAACACATACCTACATACTTGAAAATTACTTTGCAAGTAACACTAACATACACATGACTGCTCATTATGCTGTAGATTATTTCCTGACTAATTAACGCGTAAGCGTTGCTTTGATTTGATTTCGCACCTAAATTCAATTTTGTCATTAGCGTGATTCAAATTGACAGGATGGGGATTGTCCTCCCTTGTCGAAACAACCCTGTTCAATAGATTACTCGCTTGTATTCATAAAGTTGAGTTAAACTTGCTCCAAATTATTAGGTTTAGGGTAGGTTAGATGTAGACTAGAATTTGTGGTGGTTAAATTCGAGTTTGATTACTTAAACAATGTTTTGAGTTATAATTTCTCACAAAAAAAACAAAATAAAATCCACTCGTAACGAAAAATTACAACTTTGGATGGGTTGAAAACGTATGCGATGCAATGTATACCCACTGATATATTTTGGTGTTAATACAGAAATAAGGTTTAATATTTGGAAAAACCTGAAGGTTTTAGTTTGTTCTGTAAAAAAATAAACTTAAGAATCTTATTCTCCATATAAAAGTATACAAAAAAAGTACTCTCGTAAGTTGCCAACTCCAACAGATTTCGAGTTAATTTATGTTTTGTGAAAAACCGAGTTGCCATGAAAGTCTGAGCTGGTACTCAAAATGCGAACATTTAGGGTTAGCTCTACACATCAAAGCAATTAAAAAAAGTTTTAATAATCGTTGTTCTGGCAACGCTTCTTACATATGTAGTTTGTAACTTCTGGAAGGAGGAACAGTTCCAACACTTCACCCTGTTTCTTTTTCCAGAGGTTGTATATAACTGCATACAAAATTCTTTGTGTTGCTTAGATGCGTAGGATTTGAACAAAGCATTTCCGTTTTTTGAGGATATACTTAGACCTTCATGGCAACTAAATTTTTTACAATAATTATATTATCTCGAAAACCGTTGGAATTAGCGTATTAGATTTTCAATTCAAAAGTTAAGTGTGTTAAATATGTGTCAAGCACCTTCCACATTTACGCCCCCGGTCCATAAAAATGAACGTAAACAATACAAATATAAATTAATATCCAGACAAAATTTGAATCAAATATCTCAATTTATGGCGGAGAGAAACGTAATAGAACTGTTCCAGCTTCGGGAGGCTGTAACTCCGTAAAGAGACAGTTTAGAATATATGCTTAGGGGAGTTATTTCTGTTAATATTACCTAAGAAAACAGCTCTCGAAGTTCGTCGGTTTAATTTTGAAACGCCTTGTATAGTTAATATTTTTTACTTAAAATATTGACACTGAACGATACACAAGGATTCAATTAAGTAGGTAAGTCAGTTTTGCCAGGGGATTCTCCCAGTATCACAAAAATTGTACTAGTATTGCCGAAATAATAGTTATTGCGAATGTATCGCCGATATTGGTAATTTAATAAATTAATAAATACTGCCGAATATTGCTGCATGTTGCGGAGTAGTTCAGAGGATTGCTGGGTTTCCAGAACATTCTTAAGTATTGCAGAGCATTGCCTAGGATTGTCCAGGTTGTGTATTGCCAACAGTCGGCGATCTTCCGATTTAGCTTAAAATACCTCCAAACAAAAATATATTACTACCAACAGTTATAACGTTGACCCAACCTCAAAAGAAATTTAGAGTTTTCAAAATCACAGAAATATAATTTAAAAAAATACTAATATTTATTTCTTAAGACAATCACAAATTACAGCAAGATGGAGTATTATCGGCGACGTTTAGTTTTTATTTTAGCATTGATGATGGAAACTTAATTTCCGAAATATGTATTTGTTCTTTGAAGTGTGAAGTAAAATTTTAATTTTCATTTTGGATATATGGTTAATATTTTTTATTTAAAACCATGAAAGGTACCAGCCGATTTGATTAAATAAGAGGGTGAGATACACGCGAGGGGTCTCCCAGTACCCTAATAGTTGTATGTAGTATTACCGAAATTATAATTATTGCGGATTTACTGCCGACATTACCAATTTAAATATTGATAAATCTGTGGAGTATTGCTGAATACTGCGGAGTATTGCCGAGTATTGCACCGCATTGTTGAATATTACCGAGTATTACCGAAACTGTGTACTGTCAACAGTTTGAGCTTTGACGGTTTTACCTGCCTCTGATTTAAATCTAATACTTTTTTTCTCCCACTACCTCAAAAGGTGTACAAGTATTGCACAATTTTAAGTATTGCCGATTTATTGCCGATATTGCCCATTTAAGTATTGCCAAATACTGCGGAGTGTTGCAGAGTATTGACGAATACTTCAAAGCGTTGCTGAATATATTGCTCAATATTGCCAAGATAGTGTACAAGTATTGCTGAGAGTAGAAGATTTAAAGGGTCTCTCACTACCTGAAAAGTTGCACGAGTATTGCAGGTATTTTGGATTTATTGCAAATATTGACCATTTAAATATTGCAGCATATTTCCAAGTATTGCAGATTGCTTAGCATTGCTAAGTATTACAGAGTATTTTCTGGTACTGCCGAGATTGTGTAGAAGTATTGCCGACAGTGGAAAATCCTCCGGGTTTACCTAAAATGTCGAAAACCAATTATGAAATTATAAGTATTGCGGATTTATTGTCGATATTGCCTATTTAAATATTAGTGAATATTGCCGAATACTGTGGAGTATTGCAGAGTATTGGCAAATATTGCAGAACATTACTGAATATTGCCTAATATTGCCAAGATGGTGTACAAGTACTAATGAGAGTACAAGATTTAAAGGGTCTCTCACTACCCCAAAAGTTGCACGAGTATTGCAGGTATTTTGGATTTATTGCAAATATTGCCCATTTATTTAATGCAGCATATTTCCAAGTATTGCAGATTGCTTAGCATTGCTAAGTATTACAGAGTATTTTCTGGTACTGCCGAGATTGTGTAGAAGTATTGCCGACAGTGGAAAATCCTCCGGGTTTACCTAAAATGTCCAAAACCAATTATGAAATTATAAGTATTGCGGATTTATTGCTGATATTGCCTATTTAAATATTGGTGAATATTGACGAATATTGCGGAGTATTGCAGAGTATTGGCAAATATTGTCTAATATTGCCAAGATGATGTAAAAGTATTGCCAAGAGTAGGAAATTCGAAGAGTCTTTCACTACCCCAAAAGTTGTACGAGTATTGCAGTTATTGTGGATGTATTGCCAACATTGCCCATTTAAATATTGCTGCATATTTCTAAGCATTGCGGGATATTTGTAGGTATTTTTGAGGATTGCATAGCTAAGTATTGCAGAGAATTTCCTGGTACTGCCGAGATTGTGTGATACAGACTAACTGTAATTTTTGCTAAACCAAAAAAGGAAAATACATGCTCGGACATTATTCTTTGCTGGTAAAAATTACAGAAATATATTCTGAAAAATGGAAAGCATACCTCAACAGAGTAAGAAAATCACTAATACTTATTTATAAAAAAATCACAGGAGAATGAGTAAACTTCTCAAAACAAAACTGCCATTATTGAGGACATTTGCTTCTTATTCGAGTGCTGATGATGGAAGCTTAGTTTCTGAAACACACAAACGTTTTGAAAAGTCAAATTTTTTGTTTGCAATATTATCTTATTAATACCGAGGTGTTTTTCCCGTCAACAATATTATTACATAATCTAGGCAGTAGTAGGAAGTATTTGATATTTTGTGACACTCGGCAATACTCTGCAATGCAAGCCAATGCCGCAGTATTCGGCAATACTCGACTATAGGCGGTTATACTTATCAAATTTGAAAGATATTTTTGCATTTTTTTTAAATTTTAATAATTTAGGAACAGATTGAAATATTTATATTTCGATTTCCAATCAGGCACGTGTACAATAAGAAATAGCAATACCTTAAAAGGATTTCAGATTTGAGAAATGTGTTCATTACAATTTAAAAGTTGGAAGTGGTATTAAGATAAGAAGTTGAACAGAGGTAAGCGTATTATTTTTCAATGGCTGTTTGAAGAGGCTATTTATTAAATTAAACTGTGTCTTTAGAAAATGTCCTAACATGAAAAAGAAAAGCACATACAGGTGTGTCTTTTAGAAAAATAAAACAGTAAATTTAGGAGAACATTTTTCAGTTTAAGCAAGAGAAGGCTAAGTTATGAGCAAACATCAGAGATTTCTTTTTGCTATTTTCTTTCTTCCTGCACAAGTTTGAAATTTGTAATAAAATTAATTCTCAGGATTACAAAAAAACGTAAATTCTGAATTTTTTTTTAAACTATCTAAAATAACTTTTATGTTTCATAGTTCCCCCTGATCATTGAAACTTTTTTTAGCATTTTACTATCTAGAATATTCTGTTTTTCTCTTATTATTCTGAAAGTAATTTTGGGTTACTGTTGTTCGTTGATATTTTTTTGAATATTTTTAGTTTATTTTTATATCTTATACAGCATCGCATTTCAACGAACCCCTAACATATCGCAAAATAAACTGCAAAAAGATGTAAGAAGCGAGTTTTTTAATATGTCTGGAAACAGTAATGAAACAAAAGAATCTGAAATGAGAATGAGCGACCCAGTTTATTTGATGTTGAGTTTCTTGGTTATACATCCTATCATAAAATCTTCATTGCGTATCGTGATCGTCTCAACTTCCAAATGTCTATTACACATAACGGTTTCCATCTTCCTCTTTTATTTTTACAAATGTCATTTCCCTTAGAACATCCCCGCCTTTAGAGAATATTGACATATTTTTCCTGCATACGTTTCGTTTAATAGGAGCAATGTTGCAAGACTAACTTTTTCCATTTTCTTTTTTTGATTTTTAAAAGTGGAACGTCGCCATGGCTTCGGTACCTACGCCTTTTACCTACTTATTGTTTGAACAGATATTCGAGCAAATTTTTGAGTAGGAAGTACCACAACGTCTGCTACAGCGTGTCCACCAGAAGGAGGTCAGCAAGGAACCGAGGTCAGCACTAACCTCAGGCCTTTTGGATGCATCACTTCTTCAATAAGCGGTCAGTTCATTCACATGCTGCAGGTGCCTGTTCGTCTTCCGAGACCAGTTTGATAACCCTTCATTCAGACATCTAAAACTCTTTTATTTTTTCTTACCTATATTTATATCATATCAAAGTTGATTTGTTTTCTTCCTGTCTGATTAAATTTCCGGAAATGCAAACTTTACAAAAATGGAAAAGGGAGCAACCTGAGTTATAATTAATTTGTATATGCTCGAATAAACTTTGGCCTAATTAAATTGTTGTTTCCTGATTTATTACTTTTCTGGGGAGTAATTAATTGTGTGCCTGCAAGCCATGATTATGAACTAAATAGATCGCAATTGAAGAGTCAAGGTCAGTGATCTCATTTGCTCGAATCATTAAGAGTTCTTACGAAATTGGCCTGAAGATACAATTGTTTTTTAATTGTCACGCAATATCAGGGACGGACTGGCTACAAAACACCGGCTCTGAAATTAACCAAGTAGGTCATTTTAGCAGGTGGCAGCTTAGCACTAGCCCATTACATGACTTCACATTATGCTTTAAATAATGTTGTTATGTTCTTGGTCATCTTGTATTCTTAGAAATGTTTGGTATCATACCGTTCTAGCCCAAACAGTTACTTTCAAATTACTTTACCCATCCTAACTTTGTTTCTATAAGATAGTGACTCAGTTCCGGATCAACGGACTTCCGCGCCAGAGGCAGTGTTTCAAACTTCTCCTCCCCCCTCGCAACTCTAAATGTCGAAAATATAAATCATAAAAAAAATTACATACTTGTAGGATGGATAAAAACGAATTTAGTTAAACAGATCGGTGCAATATATCAATTCATATTTACTCACCGAAGTCTTTAACGGATCGGCTGACGCAGCCAGGTCGCATTCTCGAAAAAAACTGCGAAGGCCTAGTCTAACTACGTACTTCTGGTAATTATAGTGTTCTCAGTATTACCAGTATTAACATGAAAATCATAACAAATATACAACCTTACTATGTTAGCAAAGCATGATCAAATTATGTTATTTACGGGGGAGGTATTTCCCCCCTGTAGAAATTCCGTAGCCTCTAGTAGTTAACGCTTTGAGTACTATCTTCAGTGCACCAACTCAACATACCGAAAAGCTTGTAAGAAGGACGCTCATCGCGCCGAATACTGGTTAAATGTTAAACCGATCAATGGAAATCGCACACGAGCCACAATATATACGTTCTGGGATCACTGGTAGATACTTTTTAATGCAAGAAGTCGCATTATTAATTAACCCGATCGAAGAACCTTAATTATATCAGCCGAAATAATTAGGATCCAAGCATGTAGGGAGCTACATTGACGGGCTTTATTAACTCTCATTTGGGCCCAACAACAATAATAGGAAGAAGAACAATCAACAATAACATCAAAAATATAACATCAAACAGTGGTCACAACATCACTACTCTATACACAGGTTCTCATGTACCTTATCAACACATGAACAATTAAACATCACACATTGGTCACAACACCACTACTTAATACGCAGCAATTTTCAATCAATTGAACACAACCACTACATTGTTATTCGCATACTGGTAATACTTTTTAACTATTAACTTAATTTATTCGTGACCGTTATTAATATATAAATATTATTGGGAAATTATCGGTCAATGCAAAAGCAAATATAAAAAATATCTTCCTCGATCGGGATTTGAACCAGAGACCTCTAGGTATATAGCCTAATGCTCTTCCAACTAAGCTATCGAGTATGGTAGGAACAGCGGTAGAATGTCACGTTTTTTAATCCCGAACGATTGGATATTTTTCAGCTGAATCTAGAGAAAATCTCTTGGTGTATAGAACACCCATCACACATCCATACTTCAGCCAAGATATGAAATATTAAATTAATTTATTCGTGGCCGTTATTAATATATAAATAGTAAGGAGAAATTTCGTGGCCTTATCGGTTAATGGAAAAGCAAATATCACGAATAAATTAATTTAATACTTCATACCCTGGCTGAAGTATGATTGTGGTGGGTGTTCTATTTTCTTCCGAATAAGTATACCAGAGGTGTCTCATATGAAACTTCACATAATATTGTATTGCGATGTTTTTAGATTTTTACATTTGGGACGTTTGTTCTAAAGTTTCTATTCTTTATGCAAAAATTCAGAAAAACGAAACTTTTGTTGAAAATTGGCAAAATTGCGCAATCCAAAGGTTTTCAAGATAATCCAATCTCTGTTACACACCAAGTTGGGATGAAAGTGTGGGTGTTTCCTTAAGATTTGCAAATAGTTTGTAAAATGAGGTCGGCGGGGCAAACTATGCACCAAGTTCCGTTGAATGTAAGTCCACAAATGCGCTGTTACAAAGTTTCTGCTTTTTTGTGAAATTTGTAAGCACGAACACATACTAAGCATACAAGCAACCTAAAATTAAGCTTAAGAACGTGTACAGTAAGAGCCAAAATTATCTACTTCAAAGATAATACATTTTCAAAATACAAACCACTGCAATGTTATCGGCAAAGAAAGCGATTTGACTGTTTCTTCTTCCGCAGGCTGTAACTCCGTAAGTAAGCGTAACACAGTGTAGTACTTATGAACAAGCACATGAAAGCCTGGTCAAAATAAAAATGTAGCTAAAAACGTTGTTTCAAAAACAATCGTGTACAGTTTCATGAAAGTTAAAAGCATTCTGAAGATATGAGGAAAACAAAGGAATAAACAAACTTACCCACCCACACACGCAGCCACAGCAGTCGCGGACAGGCGCGTAAAGTGCTCGGCTGGGGAGTTGAGGCTCGCAGGGTCCTCAATTCAAATCAAGCAAAAGATTTATTTTTTGATCAAACAATTGTTTTTTTGTTAATTATTTAAAAAAAGAATGACAATATCACTTCTACGCAAACAAGAGAGCATGCGCTTTGTCTCATACACAGGGTTGAAAATCAGTTATATGTGCCTGGGCCTCACTACGCTTATAATGCACTTGCACGGGGGGATTGTTGAGACAGTTAAGTGCTGCAAAGCATTAGTGTATTTGTTTAGATATAACCGACGTATCAAGTAATTATAAATACATTCGATAGATTCTAGAATGGTGCCTGGGGTTTAAGTTCCCGTCACGGCACGCTGCAGAGTGAAGATAAGGGTGGAGCTTAAAATACAGAAATTGTCAAACAGTTTATTTGTAGCTTATAATCAAATTCAAAACTATGTTCTAACATTTTTTTGGCAATTATAAGTTATAAACACACGGCATATATTTTTTGGAAACTTTTTTGTATATCTAGTAGCAAAAAACATGTGAATTTTGCTTATACAAATATTTATATGCGGGAGCATAAATTAAATGTGCTATTTTTTGCATTTATGTATTTCGATTTAAATAACGCCTTCAAAAATCTCTTAATTTTTAAATTTAGTAGCTTAACCCCGCGTAATAGTTTGATCGGTCTCATAATTTACTTCCGCCAGTTGGCATCCAAGAACCTTAATCCGCCACTGACTCAGAGACAAATACTTTCTTTGTTTAAAGTCCAAAATCTATAATTTCCATAAAATAAATTTTCTTGAAAAATGAAAATGCAAATGCTAATCCGTCGTTATTTAAAAAATCTAAATATAACTTTTTCGAATGATGCGATTACTCCAGTTTGCAATCTTAGTCACAGGGCAATGTTTCGTGCTCTGGTGGGCCAATCTGTCACTGGGAAATTTGTATAAAAATTGCAACTTTTCAGTGAAAAGAAAAAAAGGTTATGATACCAACTTGTGTTGTATAAGGTAATGTTTTCACAGTATACAACGTAAAAATAGGGACATAATAAATAAGCAACAAAATAACAATTAAATCAACGAATTTTACCATTTATAATAGGAACAATATTAATTTTTCCTATGAAATAATGTCTGTCTGTCTGTTTGTTCTAATATTAAAACTAAGCGGATCATTTTAGTATATCTCGCACTAATAACTCACCCTGTGTATGTAGTATTAGCTTATAATACTAATGTTAAATGTTAAATTTGTTTAGAGCCTTCACTAATTTGAAAAAAAATTTAATGTTTTTCTTTTATTGAATACATTTGCTTTTATAATTACAATCAATATACGTATAATATGAACTGGGGCCCCTTTCAATCACGGACCCCAATGCAATTGCGATGACTGCATTGGCGCAGTTAGGTACGCCTCCGTGAACGCATTAAGTACGTGCCTTACAGCTCAAAACAACTTAATTGCTATTATTTAAAGAAAATTACCAAAACAAGAAACGTCGAGCGTAGCTCTCGGCTTCTGCTAGTTTGAAATTAAATCCATGTTGTTGGGGTTCGTATGAACGGCTTTAACATTTGTATTTTTATTTTACCAAGTTTAAGAACTATGACACAAACAAACATTTCATTATCCTTCCTGAAGAAAACAAAATTTCACAATTAGTTAATTAAAGAGGAATATGATATGATATTACTTGCTGAGTATTTGAAATACGCCTGAGAATATGTTTTTGATATTATTTTACGAAAACAAGAGACTGCAGCCGTAGGCTAGCTAGTTAAGTCGTTACAACTTACAACGTACAATAATGTATCCTCCGTAAAGTGGCAATTGTTAAACTAATAGCCTTGTTTTGAGTCTAGAACAACTGCAAGCATTATCTCTTCTGAAAGCATATTGAAATTGTATAAAAATTCTGGAAAAGCATCACGGATTGCAAGGCAATTTGAAAGTAGGTATATGCAAAATTGAGCAAAATTTGGATACAAAAGTATGCTGTTTGTTTTTTTTCATCCTCTAGTTTTACTAATAATAAAGGTGTCACATTTAACAAAAAAAATTACAGATTATGAATGAGACAATAAACAACAAAAGTGACGAAGGCGGAGTTCAGATGATAACAGATAAATTACCATCTGGTTTTCCACTCAACCCTATACTATAGAGAAAAATTACAATAATAAATTGAAAATAAAACAATTCTTAACTCAACAGGTTTTTTATTTTAGCCTTATACGTATTTCGACATGTTGACATGTCATTTTCAGAGGCAAGATGAAAACTAAACAGTTGGTGTTGCTATAGGAACAATAAATCTTTATAGCTTGATCTTGGTTTTCTATATCTGCGTCCAGATGACTTGATTTCTCATTCCAAATCGTCCAATGATGATGAATTTAAGAGATAAATTACCTCATTCATTAAAGGTGCAGATTTTTAATGTTAAACGTTAAATGTAAACTTACGTTTATTATCACAACAATGTAAACATTTTATATGATTGTGTTCTAATAAGTGTTTAGCATAGTTGGATTTATGTGGGTGTTTATATTTGTAACAACGTACGTGTTCCTTGTACCTAATATCAAAATTTCTAATTGTTTGTCCTATATAAACCAAATTACAGTGCGAGCAATTTAGTTTGTAAATGCCTGAATTTAGTAAACTGTTTTTTCTTAAGCATTAAACAAAGCGTTTAAAATGTTTTCTGTTGTTTTAAAAATTATTACAAATTAGCTATTTAGAAAATTTATCCAACTACTTTATCACATAAAATGAAATGCGCAACAAGTCTATATTTTAGCATCAATAATCCAGCAGCAATAAATCAGAAAGAATTGCCAAAATTACAGACAAAACAAATAAATATAAAATAAGTTTTAGAACAAAAAAATACCATTTTAAAAGCTTTGTTTAATGGTAAAGATATACAGACAATTTACTAAAATCAGGCATTTACAAACTGAATTGCTCGCACTGTAATTCGGTTTATCTAGGACAAACAATTAGAAATTTATTATTAGGTACAAAGAACACGTACGTTGTTATAAATATAAACATTCCCATAAATTCAATTACGCTAAACTATAAGAACACAAATCTTCAATGGCATATAAAAACACTATACATTTTTTTACACGTTTGTAATGATAAATGTAAGTTAGTTATGGGACGTTTTTAAATGAGAAATCAAGTCTTTTGGACGCAGATATAGAAAACCAAGATCAAGCTATGAAGATTTATTGTTCTTATAGCAACACCAACTGTTTACTTTTAATCTTGCCTATGAAAACGACTATGAATACGTATAAGGCTACAATAAAAAACCTGTTAAAGTTAAGAATTGTTTTACTTACAATAAATTAAAATGAACTTCAACGAAGTAAAGCTAGAATTTATTAATAAATTACCATAAATGTGTTTGCTTGGGCACTCGATAATATCAGTAAACATTAAAGTAGGATAGAAATTAATATTGAAATAAAAAATTGATTTTGAAGATTGATTTTAATTAATATAGGTATACAGTATTAGAAGCAAAGTAAAATTTGGTATTGTTTTGTTCATCAAAAACATAACTTGACAAATGACATTTAAACAAAAGAATAGGAAAATCTTTAATGCAAGATCTGGGATCGACCCCCGGCCCGGTCGTTCTCTCTCTCACTCTCTCTCTCGCAAGGCAACGAGAAACCAGCGAGGTGGATTTCTCCCCAGAAAAATGCACGCACTTTCCGTGGTTCGGAGCCCACGTTAAATTGTAGGTCCCCTACGTCTGTCTGTGAAAAATATTTATTTCTTCGCACCAAACACAGACATAGGAGAGAAATCGCCAACTCCCTGAATAGAGTATGGCACTAAAAAACAAGAAGTATTAGAAGCAGAATGAAATTAGGTACGGTTTTGGTGATCAAAATGATAATTTAACAAACGACATTTAAATAAAGGAATAGGAAGATTTTAAATGCAAGCGGGTAGGGAGTTATAAACTTTAGCTGCATTATAAGAAAAAGGTCGTTCAAAAAGAGCAGATTTATGTATTGGAATTGTTTGAAGCCCTTTGTTTAACCCTTTAGTCTTCGGTTGCAGTTCTTCAGTTGTAGGTCGTTTTATAGATTTTTCTGTATTTTTCTTAATTTTGTATGTTGAAAATAATATTCTTTGCTTTGTTATTTTTTTACTATGCGGAGTTTTATCATAAACAGGCATACTATGCTCAGATGCACTTCCCACCACAATTGCTAACGTACGCAAAATAGGAGCAGCTAATTTTACATTTCAGAATGGGTTTTAATGTTGTTTAAAATTTACGAAAAAAATTTTTTTTCTCGCGTTAAGTGACGTAGTATCATTTACGTTGGTGCAGTTTTTAGAAATCTGTTTTAAAGTTGATACTGTTTCATTGACAGTTTCATCACAATAATCTACAACCATATATATTCGTCAATAGGAAAAAATTACTGTAAGTAGAATAAAGAAATTACTTTAACTTTTTTAAACCGTTACCTGGCCCACTCTTTGTCAATTTAAAATAAAAAAAAAGCTCTTTAGTACGTTATATAGCTATAAGTCAGCGGTTCTCAAACTTTCGTATTTCGCGCCCCCCTTTTTTACCTTGAATAATTCTGCGCCCCCCGCATAATATAAGATAGATCAGAATAACCCAATACTCAGAAACTTATTTAAATCAATTTGGCAGTATTGGCAACGCTGCCAATGTGGTACTGCATTATCACCTGATCTGCATAATTCTGTCTTGTTTATTTATTCGACGCCCCTGTGCAGCTTTGGCGCCCCCCCAGGGGGGCGCGCCCCACAGTTTGAGAAGCGCTGCTATAAGTTAATTATAGAATTTATATAACCACCCTTGTGCCCAGTCAGAAAAAATAAAGCCCAAACGTTAAATTGTTTTTTCTCTGTGATATATACAGGGTGGTCCAAACAGAAGTCTCCAAAAACTGCCTGTCACACATTTTTCAGAAATATAAAAAATTGAACAAAACTAGGTATTGTGATAACATTGCAAAAATGTTTTGTCTACCCAAATTTTGAACCCACGAAACGCTACTGTTTGTTTCTAATGTTGATATTGTGAATATCAGTTCTAAATCGAAGTCGATCATACAGATAGCTAGGAGTGTTGGTGGTTAACAATTTTGGTATTTAACAGGCAAAATGCAAAAAACGCGGTTTCTCATGTTTAAGCATTTGATCGCAATTTATGAGAAATGGGATCGTATTTTCGTGAGCCATAAACCAGTCTTAAAACACGAGTTTTAGACGCGCTGGATTTTTTGACATCTGTGGTATCCAGCAAGGGGCATAAACTGAACCTGCAAAATTAAAATGGGACAAATCGAGGGATTTACATAAATTTTTTTTAGAATTGGTATTTAAAAGATATCTATTAATATAAAGAATCTTTAAACTGTTAAAAGATTTTTGTACGCAACTGTTAATGTTTTAAACCTTTAAGTTGAAATTTTAGGCGCCAATAAAATGACGAGCAAGTCAGTATCAACATGACTTATAATGCATGTGCAAAGCAATACATTACCAACTTCTAAAACAGAGAATAGATAATCGCTGTTTCTGCACCGTGTGCTAAATGTTGAGCATCGTGATAAATTAACATCCAGTATCACTTCCAGGTCTCTGGTTCCGAATATTGGTGCTGTAATTTGATATGAACATTGTAAGCACAATTTCTAAAGTTTCCATTCATTACTATTATACGTCTGCTCATAATAGGAAATTAAAATGACATTTAATGCTTTCTCTCTGAAAATAAATTAGTCTTCATTGTTGTTCACAGCTTTATTCAAGAACACTTAATTAATGTAAAGATTTTTATTTTTTCATAATTTTACTGTGGAAAGGTATTGTGATCATACAAAAAAAAACGATTTTGACGATAAAAATTATAAAAATGTTGTTTTTGAAACATTTCTGATTGTATGCGTGCAACGTTAAAATTAAAACAGACAGCAGACAGCAGACTACGGTATTACAGATAAACACTGGTGTGAACGCAATATTTAGTGCATGCAGACGACCGACATCGTACTAGGAAGAAAATTAGAGAAAATCATCAAAAATGCGAAAGTAGACCAAGAAACTAATACCGGAGTAAACAAAGCGAACATTATATACTGCCAAATAAATAACATTTTTATAAGGAAGAAAGAGATACACCTATACCAAAACACTAAACCCACTTGCATCAGACTATACACGAATATTACACTCAATTTTTTAGGATCGGAGTATGTAGGCAGGGCCGGAAGTAGGTGATTTGGTGCCTTAGGAAAAATAACAAAAATACCCCCCTTCCCATTCATTCATTCAACTGAAATATAGGGAAAATATATAAAGCTTACTTCGAATTTTTAATATAAAGCCGGTGTAAAGTATAAATTAAATATACAGGGTGTTAATGAATTGTAGAGACAAACTTCTAGGGCTTGCAAAACACAACAAAGCAAACAACTTTTGTTAATAAATGTGTGGTCAAAAGTGTTTCCTTTCAGGGATAGAGCTTCTCAAAGAATCTTTAAGAAGCGCCTAAATGTAGGCAACTCAATTTACTACCTACTATTTGTTTCCGCAACGACGGAAATTAATACAGAATAAATAAAGCCCTCTTTCCCACTTTTCAAATTCAAATTAAATTTAAAATTAATTAATTAATAAAATGTTCCAAACTAAGCAATACAAAAAACCAAAATTACAAAGCAAATATCAACTATTTGAAAAATTTACAATAACTAATTAATAAATTAACAAATTCTACACACAAATCACATCTCCGAAGTAAATTCCTGCGCACCGCTCCTAATATACCAGGAGTCTGTTGAACTTTTTCACATGCAGCAAGAATACATGAACATCATGTCATGCTGTTCGGCAAAAGTATAATTCGCCATACACAAAAATACGAAACACAGAACGAAAATAACGAAGAAAATAATTATCAAAAACACATAACGAAAAAAACGAATTATAAAAAGCACAGAAAGAAACGAATGCAAGAAAAGTCAAAAAATATCACAAAAATATCGAATTGTGTCAAAATTGACGTTATTTGAATGCATGTATGTCTAGATCGTTTTTTTTCAAAATTCCGTGTGATCTATGCAAAATAACTAAAAGTGCAATTTGAGTTGCCTATTTTCAGGTACTTCTTAAAGAATTTTTAAGAGGCTCTATTTTCTAAAGGAAACACTTTTGACCACACATTTATTAACAAAAGTTGTTTGCCTTGTTGTGTTTTGCAAGCCCTAGAAGTTTGTACCTACAATTCATTAACACCCTGTATACATATGTTTCTCAATCAATAAAATATCATATGTGAGAGAAAATTGTATAAATGAATAATGTTTTAATTACGATGTTTGTAGAAAATTTGAACTAACTAGCGATGATCTTAAATAATTTTCCTTGCACATGACACTGCCGTAACAGGCATTGTCAAAAACAATTTTAAAGCCACCTCAAGGGCTCGCTAAAATTCTGCTAAATTGTAAACTCGGATTTTCTGTAAAAGTAGGTTGTCTACAGAATTTTATCACATTACACGCTTGCTTAATACGCGTGAAATAAGAGCAAATTACGTGTTTCAGGTATAGCACTAACTTACCAATGCAAGGGTACAGTTCCCATAAATTTATTTTTAATTTTTTTTTATTGTGTTTATTGTTTATTAAATTTTTAAAATTACTTGTTGTAGATTCTCAAAAAATTGAAAATGAGGTTTTATAAATAATACCAGCAATATTTTCTGAATGAAAAAAATAGTTTAAAAAGGAATTTTCTAGGAATTGAACCTTGAATCTTGCATTGGTGAGCGAATGCTCTACCTGAAAACCACATCCACCAAATACGCGATTTGTTCTTATTTCACGCATACTAAGATGAGCTTGTAATGTGATAAACTTCTGTACTTTGATCCTAATAAAATCACAACTTGTATGGCTGTTCCTATGTCAAGCGCGGTAATAAAGTATTCCCAAGTATTTGATTTCATGGAATGCTTTCCTGGTTAATCTGTATGATATGTAGATTCAAACAATCTACGAACTATGAAAATTACAGCGATACACTTTGGAGGATTTAAAGCTGTCTTCCATCTTTTACATCAATTTGACACAGGGTTGAGAGCGTTTTGTAAGGTGCGGGCTGCTAATACAATGTCTGTGTACTGAGAGATAAAGGAGTTGGCACAGGAACGAGTTAAGAAATCGACGGAAATAAGAATGATCACTATAAACTATCAGAACTAGACAGAGAATTCTTTAAGGCGACAAACTGATGCTGAGAAGCATAAATGGCTTTTGGAGAAAGAAAAAGAAGTATTTCCAAGAAACCAAAAATGTGGTTTTTGAAAATATCTGCCTGTTGTGTGTACGTGGGTACGCGTGCCATGTGATGAGTATATCAATATTTCAGGAAGCACTGAATCGACATAATGAAATTTACTTACGAGTTATATTTTTTTTGGTGTAATTTATTTTTCATGGAGAATTTTGTAATAAAAATGTAAATATGAAAGCCAAATTTGATAAAGAATTTGGAGGCAAATTAGGTGCAGTTTATCTGAACTTTCTAGCTTTAAAATGTTGTTAG
Organism: Ctenicera cuprea; assembly: GCA_958336395.1. Taxonomy (NCBI): domain Eukaryota; kingdom Metazoa; phylum Arthropoda; class Insecta; order Coleoptera; family Elateridae; genus Ctenicera; species Ctenicera cuprea. The sequence goes on along the minus strand of OY284487.1, from coordinate 13,796,464 downwards.
ATACAATTTAAAAAAAAATTTGGTTTAATGCAGGTTTATTAAAAATAGGGTGGCAGATCGGAAAAAATAATAACTTTAACAGGGTAACATTTTATGACCGACCGACGTGAAGGTATTTTTGGAAAATTAAATACAGCCAAAATAAAAGTTTTGCAGAATTTTAAGACACTGCACAAAATTATTTTTCCAAAATAGCAATTTTGTATTTTTTACTTTAAGGATAGGCTTAGATTTTCTCAACGTACGGTAAGCAAAATAAAATCGGTTCATTTTATTTCGTAGTTGTACGCAAAGTGAACTGGAACAAAAAAATCATTCATTTATTGTTATTGGCTTATCTAAAACAAATCTTTTGAAATTAATTAGCGATATCCGACCTGATCTGCATAGAATCACAAATATCGGAGACGCATTTTACGAGAAAAATGCAGAAATGATTTTTTGTTGCAAATCTATTAAAAATTTTGAAAATTTAGAGAATTTTTTCTAATACTAGTGGTAGGCGTCGAAGTTTCTTTTGATAAAAAAAAGAGACTTAGTACCCCACAGGGACTTCACTGCTTATTAAATGTTAAATTAATTAAGACAAAATTCTTACCGTTTGTTTCACAAAACTATATCTAAAGTTTCATTAAAATATCTCAAGCCGTTTTTAAAATAATTAGAAAAAGGGATATTTTTAAATTTAACAGCTTCTTATCTCTGAAAAAATGTGTTTTCGGACCTATGTTGATTAAAAACTTTTTTTATATTTTGTTGAAAAAATTCGATCCTGAAAGTAGCGCTCACCAATCAATTAACATCTTGTATGTGGGTTCTAGTAGTAAGGTCCCCTCATTACTGAAAGTTTGAGACAGATGGAAGGGATCTAGATTTAGTATATAAGTAGTCATCATTGACAAAAAAAAGTTCTTTTTTAACTTTATTAACATTTTCGGAGTTTTCGCCAACTCTGTAGCGTCTACGTGAGATTTGAATGAATTAATAGTAGGCGATACCAGTAGAAAGTTTGTGCAATTTTTAATACGTATACAGGGTGTTCATCCGAAAATGTGCAGCATTTCCATCTTTGTTATTATTGGAGCTACAAAATACGTTAAATCAATAAAAAAAAATTTTATTTTTCTGCTTATTTTTACACTGATTGCAAAAAAATGAGATATTAAGTCAACAAAGCCTAATTTTTTGAAATATTAACGTAACTTGAACGATAACGCCGACACTATTTTTTGTATCAACCATATCTCTAACTTCAAAAATAAAAAAATTGTAGCTCGTACTTGCTTGTTTTGGCAACCATCTGCGGATGAACATAAAGGCAGGTCCTCACTAAGCAACAGCCGGTGAATGGTTACATGAACAGTTTGCAACCTATTACATATTTAGCTCCTGAACAGCATTCGAACAATTTGCGAGCAAGTCAAAACGTACAACGAGCAGTTTGAAACCAGCGTCCACACCAGATACTTGTTCACGTGTTGTCTAGTTGCATGAATTGTGGGTGATTAGGATATTTTCTTTTCCACGCTCGTGACAGTAATTTATCAATACGGTTGTTAATTGTTTAATTGCAAGCGAATTTTTTGTAATGTTTAATAATAAGGAGGAAGGACGACAGCGACGCTATTGGCAAAGAGCGATACATTTGCAAGAAGACCAAAATACAACGGCGCAGATTTGAGAATGGAAGACCAATGTGTAATTAAAATTTTTTGTAGAATGTCAGCAACTGATTTTGATTATTTATTAACAATAGGTGCAAAATATAAAAAAAACACACCAAACTTCTACTACGTCTACAGTAACACTGCTTGTTCACCGTTTGTTTGTATCATTTCCTTTGAAGTTACCGCTACATGCTCAAACTTGCAGCGAGCTGTTCGCTCACAAAACCGCGACACAATTTCGTTCGCCAACTGTTATCAGCGGGCGTCCACCCATAAAAAGAACAGTTCGAAAACTATCTGTGGACAGTTTGCGAACTACCCGCCTTAGTGTATAAAATAAGAACTTATGAAGTTCGGGTAAAATGGTTAGTTCTACTTTTCTCTACTTGTCTCATATAGAAATATATAGTGATCATTAATCAATTTTGAGATTTTGATGGAAATGCACGTTTTGGGTCTGTAGAACTTAACAAAACGTGTGTGCGTGTGTGTTTAAAAAAAAATTTATAACATTTAGCAAAACTATTAATTACACTTGCACTCTTATAGGCGTTCAGAGTCTAAACAAATGCAGCAAAGGAACACGATCTACTTATATTATTGACCATGTTAGGAGCATCTTGGTCGTAAATTTTATAAAAAAAAAATACATTAAATACAGAAAAGTGCTTAGACCATGTTTTAAAATATTTTTTGGATACCATAACCGCAACCGTCTAAAAACAGTACATTTTTTTACAGAACGATCGTAGGGAAATGAGGGATCGAGAAAGGGATTTGTGGAGCATGGGACCTGGCACCTTTTTGAGCCATTCTGAAAGCCCCATGACAGGACTCCATAGCATTTCCATTCAGCGATTGGACGCTTTACTCTATAGTAATGGTAAGTGGTTTGTGATCTAAAGCTTTTATTTACTAATGGGTTGGCCCGACGCGTTTAATAGCTTTTCGTTTAGTCTGTCGCCGTTTAGGAGTAAAAAAAGTCGATTCCTTCGTGACATGGTTACACAGTTAATCCCCAGACTGAACTTCTAACTCCCTTAGCTTTTTAAGTTACGTAGAACTTTGTGAAGTGATACGCTAGGACAAACTTAATGAGTTTGATTTAATTAAGTGACTTTACTAATGAAAACGCCTCTGCGATTTTGTTACAGGAACACATAAGAGTTAATAAAGCAAAAGAAAAACAAACTTTTTCCATTCTGTAAATTGTATTTTATAAATTTGGAAATTACAATACTATTCGCATTCAAAGGTACAAAATTCATAGGGACGTAAGAATTTTTATGTAAGTTCTAAAAGCTTTAGGAAACCTGCGGCATATTAAGCTCCTTGCAGGTCTCGGCGTCCCTTGACAGATGGGGAAAGGCAGCCACAACATTCTCCATTGATTATTAGCTGCGCCGTTCCTTCCTTTTACGATGCTCATGCCTGTATAATTCACTTAGACCAGAAAAGGTCACCCTTTGGTTATCCGTAATTTTATTGTCATTATAGCTTATTCTAGAGAAATAAAGATATTATTAAGGTTTTTTTCGATATATCAATCATAATAATTTTTGTATTAGTGCCAGCTTTCGTTTGCTTTATTGGTGTTTTATTCATACAAATGGAATTGACCACACAAATTTTTGTATGTTCAAACCTTATTTATAAGTGAAGACATGAATATTAATCTAAACAAGAAATATAGATTTTCCACGAAGGTAATGATAGCAAAAAACAGAACAATACGTATTGAAAAGTAGGGAAATGAAACAGGATTTAAAAAAATCAAAGATAAAGTTAAATAATGGAACATTAAAGAAGACAAAGATGCAAGAACCGAATAAGAATGAAAAATGTAAAATCAGCAACGAAGCAAAAAGAAGGAGTGAAGTGAAAACAGACAAAACGCAACGGAAACGTAAAAGACAGACCAAAAAATAAAAGTAGGAGGCGAAAGTAAGAGGTAATTTTGGGGAAAATAAAGTTTACAAAACGGGAGTAAAATTCTTCGTAAAACTATGCAGAGAAAAAATAAAAACTGGGAAAATTAAAAATCTAAGTAAAAAGGGGAAGGAAATGTAGCCACAAAAGGAAGTTAATGATAGAGGTTATATAAAATAGACAAACAAGAAAAGTAACACAAAAATTAAAAACAATGAGCAGAAACTAGAACAAGACTAAAGATTGCTATGGTCAAAAAAAAATTAAAAAGTGAGGGACAGAGAACAGTAGCGTATCTAAATATAGGGTTGGGCGAAAGTACGGAACAATGCTAATACGACAACCGCAATTTCGACAAAATTTTCTACTTGAAGGTTTCGATATACGGCGGATACAATGAAAGTATCGGCGGCTTAAAAGAACTTCCGGTTTAGCCGGATGTGATATCAACTTTTTTATTTTAAATAGGACACCCTGTATATTTTTTGATGTATGGATAGAACTCTTTTTGCAAGATCAGTGATATAAGGTTTCATGGCTTTACTTTCAATAATTCTAGAGATATTGAACAATAATGTTTCGTAATTGTTATCTAACGGCTCATGAAAACAAAAGACTAAGAGGAGCTTAAACAGTTATGTAATGTTGTCAAATATGCTTGGTTCGTGTTGTGTTGTTTTTATGTTCGATAGGTTGAGCAGTGTGGCTGCAGTAATCAATTAATTAACCAAAATTAATTAAAACTGCTGAATTTAACGTCAGAAATGGTTCAATTAACAGAAAGATTGCAAATTGTTAAATAGAGTACAAACTTCTTGCTGAGTTCTACGACGCTCACCAAAACCAACCATAATTAAATTTGAATTCGTTCTCTTTCTGTTAATTGAACCATTTCTGATGTTAAATTCAGCAGTTTTAATTAATTTTGGTTAATTAGTTGATTACTGCAACCACACTGCTCAATCTCTCGAACATCAACACAACACAACACGAACCAAGCATATTTGACAACATTACATAACTGTTTAGGCTTCTCTTAGTCTTTTGTTATCATGAGCCGTTAGATAACAATTACGAAACATTATTGTTTAATGAGTATCTGTATATAAAATACTTAATCACTTTAACAATATCTATTTATTTAAACCTTATACGTATTTCGGCATGTTTACATGCCATTGTCAAAGGTTATATGAAAGTAAACAGTTAGTGTTGTTATAGCAATAGAACTTTTTTACTTATCTTGGTAATCGTCTGCAGATGACTTGATTTCTTATTCCAAAATGTCCAGTAGAGGAGAATTTAACAGATCAATTTGCTCATTCATTAACGGTACAGTTTTTAAATGTTTGTGAATTTCAAAAGCTTCTAGTATATCTAATTTACGTTTATCATCACAAAAGTGTAAACATTTTATGGTGTTATTAGATGTCATTGAATGATTTTGTTCTAGTAAGTGTTTAGCGTAATTGGATTTATGTGGGTGTTTGTATTTGTAACAACGTACGTGTTCTTTATACCTAATATCAAAATTTCTAATTGTCTGGCCTATATAAACCAAATTACAATGCGAACAATTTAATTTGTAAATGCCTGATTTTAACAAATCGTCTGTTTTTGATTTTGCATTAAACAAAGTATTTAAGATGTTCCTAGTTGTTTTAAAGCTTACTTTATATTTATTTGTTTTGTTTATAATTTTAGCAATTTTTTCTGATTTCTCACCAAAATATGGGATCGAAGCATATTTAATTGTATCGAACGAAGTTAGGATATTCGGATAAATTTTTTGAATGGCTAATTTATAATCTTTTTCTTTAATTAATGTATCAATAAGTTTAGTATTATAACCATTACTGTATGCAATTTGTTTAATAATTGAAATTTCTCTATTATAATTAATTTCATCTAAAGGGACCGTCAAAGCCCTATGTATCAGGGACCTGTATGCTGCTAATTTATGTGTTTTATGGTGACAAGAATCGTGTGGTATTGTAATGTCTGTTTGTGTAGGTTTTCTATAAACTGAGTGCTCAAATTTTTTAGTTGAATTAATTTTTATGTTTAAATCTAAAAAGTTAATGGACTTATTTTGTTCAGTTTCTAGTGTAAATTTTATGTTTGGGTGCAAGCTGTTAATAAAAATTAAAAATTCATTAATTAAATCAAATGAACTATTAAAACATGCTAAAATGTCATCAACATAACGAAACCAAAATATAACTTTCTCAGATTGATTTGATTCGAATATTTGATCTTCTAGATTTTCCATAAATATGTTAGCTAAAAGAGGTGAAATTGGACTTCCCATGGGTAAACCATCTTTTTGGAAATAAATTTTATTATTAAAAGTAAAATAATTTTGACTGGTGCAAAGTTCAAATAGTTGAATCAACTCAGTCCGTTTTATTAACTCAACATTTTTGTTAATAAGAATATCATTTAACAAAGGAATACACTCTTGAGGAGGTATTTGGGAAAACATATTAGTAACATCAAAACTAACTAGCTTGCTTTGTGGTGGTAAATGTAAGTTAGACAACTTTTTGATTAATTCGGAAGAATTTTTAACTGAATATTTTGGTTTATAATCAAAACTGGTAACTATATTATTTAGTATTTTTGCTAGCATATGGTTGGGTGCATTTATGTATGATACTACTGGTCTAATGGGCATGTTGGGTTTGTGTATTTTTAATAAACCGTATAGTTTTGGTGGTTGTGGATTTGGATTTATTATTTTGATAATTTTTGGTAGGATTACTAGTTAAAGTTTTTAAGTTTGAATTGGTTATGAAATCATTAATTTTTTGTAAGTAAATGTCATTGGGTAATATAACTAATGTGTTTCCTTTATCTGCCTTGACAGAAATCAGATTATTTACTGAAATTTTTTCTTTAATCGATTTAAGTAATAAATTATTTTGATTATTTATTTTATTTTTTGATTTATTGATATTGATTGACATCTCTTTTAATAAATTAGCAATTTGAAATTTTGCATATAGGAAATGTCTTTCTTTAAGAATGAGTTCAGAATTGACTGCTAAAATTTCTTTAATATTATTGGTAAATTTTGGAAAAGGGGCAAACTTAAAACCCTTATTTAGGAATTTTATCTGTTGGTCATTGAAATCTGTGTTTGATAAATTTAGAAAACGAGGATGAAAATTTATTATTGTGTCAGGTTTTGTGTGTGGTTGAAGTGCACGTGTGTGTTGTTCTAATCTCGAACAAATTACATCCAATTGAGTTTGACGTATTTGACAATGACATTAGAGAATTAGTTAGTAGAATAAAATTTAAAAAATACACAATACAGAAAAATAAACTTTCGAGATTAGAACAACACACACGTGCACTTCAACCACACACAAAACCTGACACAATAATAAATTTTCATCCTCGTTTTCTAAATTTATCAAACACAGATTTCAATGACCAACAGATAAAATTCCTAAATAAGGGTTTTAAGTTTGCCCCTTTTCCAAAATTTACCAATAATATTAAAGAAATTTTAGCAGTCAATTCTGAACTCATTCTTAAAGAAAGACATTTCCTATATGCAAAATTTCAAATTGCTAATTTATTAAAAGAGATGTCAATCAATATCAATAAATCAAAAAATAAAATAAATAATCAAAATAATTTATTACTTAAATCGATTAAAGAAAAAATTTCAGTAAATAATCTGATTTCTGTCAAGGCAGATAAAGGAAACACATTAGTTATATTACCCAATGACATTTACTTACAAAAAATTAATGTTTTCATAACCAATTCAAACTTAAAAACTTTAACTAGTAATCCTACCAAAAATTATCAAAAAGAATTAAAACAAACATTAGAAAATTGCCAGGTTTGTTTAACAGATTATCAAAAAAGACAAATAATAAATCCAAATCCACAACCACCAAAACTATACGGTTTATTAAAAATACACAAACCCAACATGCCCATTAGACCAGTAGTATCATACATAAATGCACCCAACCATATGCTAGCAAAAATACTAAATAATATAGTTACCAGTTTTGATTATAAACCAAAATATTCAGTTAAAAATTCTTCCGAATTAATCAAAAAGTTGTCTAACTTACATTTACCACCACAAAGCAAGCTAGTTAGTTTTGATGTTACTAATATGTTTTCCCAAATACCTCCTCAAGAGTGTATTCCTTTGTTAAATGATATTCTTATTAACAAAAATGTTGAGTTAATAAAACGGACTGAGTTGATTCAACTATTTGAACTTTGCACCAGTCAAAATTATTTTACTTTTAATAATAAAATTTATTTCCAAAAAGATGGTTTACCCATGGGAAGTCCAATTTCACCTCTTTTAGCTAACATATTTATGGAAAATCTAGAAGATCAAATATTCGAATCAAATCAATCTGAGAAAGTTATATTTTGGTTTCGTTATGTTGATGACATTTTAGCATGTTTTAATAGTTCATTTGATTTAATTAATGAATTTTTAATTTTTATTAACAGCTTGCACCCAAACATAAAATTTACACTAGAAACTGAACAAAATAAGTCCATTAACTTTTTAGATTTAAACATAAAAATTAATTCAACTAATAAATTTGAGTACTCAGTTTATAGAAAACCTACACAAACAGACATTACAATACCACACGATTCTTGTCACCATAAAACACATAAATTAGCAGCATACAGGTCCCTGATACATAGGGCTTTGACGGTCCCTTTAGATGAAATTAATTATAATAGAGAAATTTCAATTATTAAACAAATTGCATACAGTAATGGTTATAATACTAAACTTATTGATACATTAATTAAAGAAAAAGATTATAAATTAGCCATTCAAAAAATTTATCCGAATATCCTAACTTCGTTCGATACAATTAAATATGCTTCGATCCCATATTTTGGTGAGAAATCAGAAAAAATTGCTAAAATTATAAACAAAACAAATAAATATAAAGTAAGCTTTAAAACAACTAGGAACATCTTAAATACTTTGTTTAATGCAAAATCAAAAACAGACGATTTGTTAAAATCAGGCATTTACAAATTAAATTGTTCGCATTGTAATTTGGTTTATATAGGCCAGACAATTAGAAATTTTGATATTAGGTATAAAGAACACGTACGTTGTTACAAATACAAACACCCACATAAATCCAATTACGCTAAACACTTACTAGAACAAAATCATTCAATGACATCTAATAACACCATAAAATGTTTACACTTTTGTGATGATAAACGTAAATTAGATATACTAGAAGCTTTTGAAATTCACAAACATTTAAAAACTGTACCGTTAATGAATGAGCAAATTGATCTGTTAAATTCTCCTCTACTGGACATTTTGGAATAAGAAATCAAGTCATCTGCAGACGATTACCAAGATAAGTAAAAAAGTTCTATTGCTATAACAACACTAACTGTTTACCTTCATATAACCTTTGACAATGGCATGTAAACATGCCGAAATACGTATAAGGTTTAAATAAATAGATATTGTTAAAGTGATTAAGTATTTTATATACAGATACTCATTAAATATGGACTTTAACGAAGTAAAGCTGGAATTGATAAATAAAATTATTGTTTAATATCTCTAGAATTGCTCTATTTAAAATAAAAAAGTTGATATCATTTCCGGCTAAACCGGAAATCCTTTTAAACCGCCGATATTTTCATTGTATATCGAAACCTTCATGTAGAAAATTTTGTCAAAATCGCGGGTGTCGTATTAGAGATATTTACATTGTTCCGTACTTTTGCCCAACCCTGTATAACTGCATCTAAACACCAAGCTTAGAATCTTATTCTGCGGTTACTGATAACTTGATCAGTAATTTAGCTTATCGGTTTTCGTAAATTGGCACATTAAAAAAATTCGCAGAGTACGTGTCGCTGCGAAATTGTAGTGTTGCGGAGGAATCCTTAATACTAGTAGCATATCTCAAGCTCTGTTCGCTTAAAAACAATTTTCAAGATCTTGCGGCCACTTTTAAGAACAAAGTCTTGAATCTTTTCAGAACTTTGATAAAATTTAATGGTTTATGATACCAAATTCGAGCCAAAGGCAGTGATGTTTGAATTTTCAAAAAACCGCAGCAATTGTCATTATTTTAGGGCTAAAGAATATTTGATTTGTATTCAAAGCCCTTTTTGCATTTTTGCTGTCGCATTTATAAAATTCTCTATTTTGGGTCCATTTATTATAGTTAACATTTGGTTTTAAGTTTTCTTAAAGTGGGTTCAGTTAATTTATCTGAGCTTTTGATGTGCCACATACATAGGCAGTTTAAAAACACGCCCATGAAGATAGGGAGTGAAAAAGACAGGGGGCAAGAGGGAACAGATGGTAGCAAAAGGGGACAAAATACAAAAAGGTGTGGATACAGTCAGAGAAGGAGGTTGTGCTGGAGGGGGAATGAAAAAGAGGGGAGAAAGAAAGTAGAAAATCAAAGAAGGGGGGAAATAGGAAAAAAGTGTAACATCCGCACATAGCGCAGTTTCTCAAAACTTGGGTACACGAAAAAATTTTCAGTAATTCGACGGAATTCAGTTGATAAAATCTATAATTTTTACAATAAAATTACAATAATTCGCTTCACATTTACTACATGAAACTTGAGATAATACAGCTATTATTTTCTGCAAAATTGTCCGTAGTTTACAAAAAGACTGAGTTATACAGGGTGTTTTCAAAAAGACAATTTCTTACGGAGTTACAGCCTCGCTTAAATGTTTAATCACGCTTTAACTAATCACTCCGCTATAAATTAAGATATTTGATTCAAATTTGTTCTGGATATCTTGCTATTATTTATTTAAATTTTCACATGTTTTCGTTTCAATCTATTAACCAGGGGCGTAGATGTGGGGGGTATTCGATGTAACCTTTAATGATTTTTAATATATTTAAGATTTCCTAACTTTTGAATTAAAAATCTTTTTCGTTATACATACATAAATACACATAAAAGGTACTCTTGTTAATTGTCGCAAAATTCAACTGTTTTCCAACTAACTTATTTTTAGTTACCATGAAAGTCTGAGTGTTTACGTAAAATACGAAAATAGTTTGTACAACATTTGAAGGTGTTTTACACATTAAAGCAATAAGCAGAGTTCTTACAAATTAATATAGGCTCGGGTAGAATGTCCTACAAAGGTACAACCTTTGGAAGAAAAAACGTTCCCAAGAGGGGCTTTCTGAACTCTTCCCAATGTTTTTAATCTACAATGTATATAAGAATTATTCTACTAACACATTTAATCATATTTGACGAAAATTAGTTTAGCATAGGTGCTTAATATTTTTAAGGGTTCTTTAAAGAATTTTGACAAATAAAGAGTACTTTATGAAACAAGTTTGAGGAGCACTATGTAATTTAATCATCATACAAAGCATCTACCCTTTTTAAGCAATTACAAGTATCTAAGTTAGAAATTTTTAATATAAATAGTCCTGTATTTAGCTTGTTAATATATTTTTAAACAGAAAATAGTTTGCATTGCTGCTTTATGAAATTTTCTAGCGCTTATTAGTGTAAGGAAACCTTCAAGTGACGAGCGTTGTGCACAGTAGTTTACAAGTCGATTTTAGACTGCGACTTAAGGTACTGGAAATTTCAGCATAGAATATGAAAGGGCAGCAAGAGGCACACATTTTTGAGGAAACAATGAATTTTGTCTCTCACTCCTAAAGAGAGGGGGGTCTGTGAATATTATTAAAAATTGGAACACCCGCTGTGTGATACCTCAAAAGAAAGTCCTTATTTCCTTTATAACAGCTTTTTATTATTTTTTTAATTTACAGCGGTTGAATAGTTACTTTTTTGTATTATTCAAATGTTCATGTCGCCTATGAAAAAAATAAAACTAAGTTAATTGTGTCAATATCGCAATTTACTTTCGGCTTAGATCGCGTTGTCATTTGGGGATTACACCCAGCATAATCAGGTAAAGACCGACCTGTAGCTTGTCTGCCTTTACAAGCATTTGCTCTAGAAGTTTGAGCAATATTTGTTCGTAGGCCCTGCCTGCCTAAACAGGGCCGTGGCTTAGATTATTTGAACTTTGGGAGGGACAAGGATTTGATATTTATGTATCTTGTTTGTCAGACCAAGAATACTTAATCGGCTTATGCCTGTTAGCTGTTTGTGAACCCATACAAACTAACATTTCGCAAGACTCTGCAGCTTGAATTTTAAGAGTGGCTTGAAAAGCAAAAAATTTATTAAAGCTCATCGTGAACTATATAACACTCACCACTTTGCGTGCCTTATATGAATAGAAGTTGTTCGTGATTTATTAACAAAGATTTCAAGGGATCGACCAAAATTTCCATTAAAACGTTTGCAAAAAGGGGTTAATCCTTCAGATGTGAATTGATTACAACTTCCGTTCTAAAACTGCAACGTAATTGTGCTTTCCTAAAGCTCAAGAATTTTGCGGGTATAAACGAAAGCCGAAAGGGGAAACCTTACGGGTCCAAGTAAAAAAGTTTTATTTTCCGAGGGAAAACGTACGAGTTTAGTGAAACTTAGTTGCGTTCTTGCTGGCAGCTTTAATTTGCCAGCGGCTCAATGACTTTACGTTTGACCAGTATTGTATGGCTTCTCTATAGCCGCATGCGATCACGATAAGGACGCGATATTTACCCTGTGTTTCCATCCCCGTTCATTTTTAGCTTGAAATTATCGAAGAAAGTCACCGTTGCTGGTGCTTTGACGTCAGCTTGAACATTACCGCCATGTAAAATGTCACGGTTTCCTACTTTTGAAGGAAAACTATGATGTATCGTGGGCATTCGGGCGCGTGCGCTCATGTGCGAAAGCTAGATTTAGACCCAAGACCGTTAATTAATTGCTGGCAGGGGTTGAAAACTCCAGTTTACGTTTTACTACCTTGGCAAAGACAAATACAAACATCGCTTCGAACGACATAATTTTATTTGAAGATGTACCGAATTGATATAAGTTTAAATCTCACTGAGTTATCTAAACATATACTTTTTTCATGTTTCGTGCACGAAATCAGTAGGTTCAATCATAATTGCAAGACGTTAATCAAAAAGCAAACAGATATTGCCACGATTATGTGCTGTGACGTGCAGGAAAAGTTGCCTCCTTTACACTATAATAAATTACTCAACTTTTCCTCGATAACTGCGTAGTAGTCACACATTGTTAAAAGTATGACTGAGCTTTTGTACTTTATTTTATTTTTGTTTGTTGTTTTATTAGTAAATTTACCACTTAGATGAAGTATTTTTCTTATTTTGAGAAAAACCAGTGTGGTTCAGATTAAAAGTAAAAACGCAGTATTTATAAATTTTTCTTCTATTAAAAGTGCCCTTTTGTATGTTTACGCCTGTATATACATAAAACAGTGTAAAAAGGGCTATCCAAGCTAGCCGAAGGTCAAATTTTACCGCTTGAACGGATAAAGCTTTTGTTCATGAAGAGTTTTTTATGCTGAAAAATGTCTGCGGTTGCAGATCAAGGGAAGTAATTGAATTTATCGAACTGTATGGACAAGGTTTATTTATATAAAAAGCAAAATATGCAGGTTACATGAGTAGTTTATCACCAATGTGTAGACTATTTTGAACAATCGCAGTTTTCTACGCGGTACGTGTACGCTTCGGAAAACGATTTTAACCACACGAACTTGTCACTACCATATTAATCATTGAAGAAAACCGTTATATGTGGTTTAATTTGATTTTAAAACTGAAAAAGTCCTCGCATAAAAAAAATGCTTACGGGTTTAGATTTTCATTCAATGTGATAAATCTTTGCAGGTATATAATTTCAGTTCTGTTATCGTTTCCTCTTGTTTTCATTTAAAGTAAGGTTCTGAATAAAAGACCACAAAAGACATCCAAACATCTGCACGGTAAGCACACCAAAAAGAAAAGTTTGGAAAAAATGTCCTTTGGTAGAGTCAAACAAATATTTTGTGGAAAAAGCTGATGAAACCCGCTTGACAAAATTTGTGATAATATTTAGCAGGCATATTTTTTTAAGAAAGACCTAAGTGCATAATTTTATAAGGTAGTCAATATCATGTATTTATTTATATAAATTTACTAGCTGACCCGGCAAACGTTGTTTTGCCATGTATATTATTTGTAGGAAACATTTTTTTAGTTCAATGAAAATAACTATCTACTATAAGTGTGCGGGGATGTACTTATAATCGAAAGCGTTATAAACAATAAAAGTATGCTTTATTTAGGGTAATAAATAAATCTTTATTAAAGTAACGAATATATTTTAAATTACAATTCTTGATAGCTATCTAAACATCAAAAATAATTATTCATATTTTTACTATCAATTATGGCAGTTGAAAAAAAAAATTAATCTCTCAGCGCAATAGAGTGTACAATATTCTTGGTTAGTCCGTCTTTAGCCAACACAAACAAACTGGATGGTTTTCCCACGCGAGAACATGCCACATATAGTTGTCCGTGGGAAAAGCATGGTGTTTCCAAATCTAAGCCACATACAGACAATGTCTGGCCTTGTGACTTATTGATCGTCATAGCGAATGCCAATCTAATTGGGAATTAATAAATGTACTTTCTTCCCAAATAAATATTAATTTAAATTTAATAAATTAAATAATTGTCTTTAAATAAATTATTAATAGTTAATAAATCCTTCTATCAGTGTATTGGTGGAAAACAGTGACTTAATATTGTATTCATTTGCTTATTATTTGACTTACCTTTCACAATAATAAAACGGGTATATTTATTAACCACGTACACGTTTTCGTTTTGAATTAAAACTATTTCCAAAAAATGTTAAGTACAATATATACAGGTACGGTAATGGCCGTTGTTGGCGGGAGCTTACAACACGTGTTTATTTACATGAGATCACTTAATTAACTGAGAGTTAAAACTGTCTTTGTCAGATTAATAAATTGTAAATAAATAATTATTGCACTGGAAATTAATGATAAATTTACGATGACAGTAAAATTAACATGAGAGTTGCACAGAAAAATTAAAATAATAGGTATAACAGTCACTGCTACGATTGATACACTAATAAAACCAAAAAAAAATGGCTGAAAAATGTATAGTGAGTAAGACAGGAGACCGGCTTCGTCCTCATCCCTACTCCGTGATGTTTGCTGGATGAGTGGTGACACCTGGCGGGGATAACTGATCGATTGATAGTTGATCAGTTATCGACCGGCGAGGGCGGGAGATCAAATTGAATTAAAAAAAAATCATAATTAAAGGAACTTGAAATTATAAACTCTGAATAAGAATTTATCGTACTACAATTATAATATTCGATTGCCAACCCTATTGCGGATCTGTGGATAGAATGAAAAAAATAAAAATCGGGATGGAAAAATAGGGGTTGATCGTATAAGAGTGAAAATTGAGAGTAATATGAAATTTTTTATTCTAAGTCATGACAAATTAAAAAAAAAATTCTCAAAAAAATTAAAGTTTATAATGAACAAATAAAAATAGGGGTTGATCGTAGAAGGGTGAAAAATGATTTTTTTTTATTCTAAGTCATGACAAAATAAAAATAAAAATCTTGCCAAAAAAAATTAAAGTTTTTAATTAATAAATAAAAAATAAGGGTTGATCATAGAGGGGTGAAAATTTAGGCTTGTATGTATGTTTGTATGATGTATCATAAAAAATAAAAACAAAAAATTTTGTCCAAAAAAATAAAAAAAAAATTTAAGGGTGGACCACCCTTAACATTTAGGGGGATGAAAAATAGATGTTGTCCGATTCTCCACCCTAGCCGATATGCTCGCTAAGATTCACGAAAATCGGTCGAGCCGTTTCGGAGTAGTTCAATTACGCACCCCGTGACACGAGAATTTTATATATTAGATTTCTGGTGTGACATCAACTAGGCATTTTATAAATTTTTACTTTCGTAAATTCTTACAGAAAAACTATCGCAAAAAAATGTTTTGAGAAAAAGGTTTTAATAAGCTAAAGTAATACAAAAAATACCAAAAAATTAACTTTTAATGCTATAATTCAGTGTTTCCCAAACCGTAGGGCGCGCCCTTCTTGTAAGGCGTGAAAGTATGAAGCAAGGGCGTAAAATGTTCTAAACAATAACCGGAAAAATATAAAGAAACACAAAAATTAAATTTATACCCAGTCGCGAACTAATATTAATTGCACCTGCACGCACTGTGTAGTCTAAATATACTCTTGCGTGCCCTTCGTGAACATTCAGTAACTTTAGTGAGAAAACCGTAAAAAGTTTTAATATTACATAGTGTTTTGTCACTGTACCTAAAGGGGGCGGGACGGCCAAGAACCCTCACGTAGGTGAGAGGCGTGAACAAAGACACATTTCGCGGAGTCGGCGTTGCAATGGTCACTACGATAATTTCAACTTAGTACGCCCCGCTCTCTGGCTGTGGCTATAAATTTGCCTGCGTCCCAGTTACTACGTCTGGATGACTATACGGTTTATAAATTTACCGACGATATAGGCAGATGAAGGTGAGCTCCACCGTGGCTGCTGGTATTAGGGATCTAAGCTCTAGGAATTGGGTACAATTCGCCTGCTCGCGCGTACTATCAACGTGTCGACCTAGAAGGCTCGTGCTTTTGCACATTCGACGATGTCAATGTACCGGTCACTATGATAAGACCGGTTACCGACCTATCTGGGCGGTGCGAAGTAGACCATCAGTGGGTGCTGTAAGCAGCCCAATTGGTACGGCTAGCTGCGACTGTTCCGAAAAGTTTAACTAGTGACTTTGTTGGTTAGTGTCACGAGAACAAAGTCCGAGCCCTCTGGGGAATAGCAGCTCCAGTCTTGGTCACGGCGGCTTAAGATTTTTGGAGGCGGTGGTAAACCTGTGCAGGCTAGGGTCTTCTTCTCTTGTAGTTGGGTGTCATCATAGCTATCTTTATTTTGTTAACAGCAGCTCAAAATAGCTCAGTGCTGCTACATCGGAACCAGTCACGAAGGTTTCGCAACCGGGACACCCTTTGTTTTCACCTGATGAATCTAAGGAATGCATATTTAGAGCCTCTCATTACATGGCTCAAATACTCAAGCTTCTTTCTCCTAACGGTGTATAGGATTTCGCATTCCTTGCCCATTATTTAGAGCACTTCTCTGTCGGCGATCCTGTCAGTCCATGGTATGCGCCTCATGCTTCGATAACACCACATTTCAAATTAATCTATCCTCTGCAAATGCTGTTGCTTCAGAAGTGCAGGTTTCGACTCCATATATTAGGTTGGTAAATACGTAGCAGCAAAGTATTTTTAAAGGAAATCTAGATTGACGTCTCTGTTGCAAAGAAACTTTTTCATTTTGATAAAGGTTGGTCTTGTCATTTCTACCCTTGTTTTTACTTTAGTTGTCTGGTAACCTGTTTACTGCAGCTTGGTACCAAAATATTTCTAGTACATTACTCTACTGCAGGCTAGGGTCGTCTTGGTGCTACTCGATGGAAGAGCTGCGTAACTTAATCCGTCCTGAAGAAGGTTGTGGCAGTAAGGCTCATATCCTAGGTGCCGCCACGTAAACAACGGAAGTTGGCTGTGATGACCACCTCACACGTTTACCGAAGAGAAGGGGGTGTAAAATATAAATTGTACAAAAAAGGGCTCATACAAGAAAGTTTGAGAAACACTGCGCTATAGCTTAAATTAATTATTTAATTGCCTTTTATTAATTTTTACCATACAACTTGACTTAACTAATTCCACTAATTTTACTAAATGAAGCATTCTTGGTTTGCCTTCTAACGAGACTCGCGTTTTTTCACATGTTCATAAGATTCACTGAAATAGTGAGGCGCGTCAGCTGTCCAAATTAACTTAATCATTAATTCATCTACATTCAATTTTGGAAAGATAAAATGGGAAAACTTTTTGTTGTGTCAACAATCAATTTGGTGATTAGTTTGGAAATTGGTTCTAATTTTGTTTACTTGCTTGAATAAACACGATTATCGACACAATTTTCTTAAACGTTTTACAATTTATTTTTCGCTTCCTTCATAATTAATTTTTAGGTGTTAAGTTATTTAAGTATAAATTGTGTTTTATTACACGTTTTATTGAGGAGGTGAATTACTTTATTGTATTGTACTCTGTACACTTTATTATATTAAATTTTGATATATTAATAAACGTTGCGTTGCTTCAGAATGTGTAAAAATTTATTTGGACTATTGCAATACTGTTACGTTTTATTAATCAGACTGAGACACAGTACGTGCAGGAATAGAGAATAAGGGCGTAAAATAAATGTTGAGGACAGTCGAAAATTAAAATTTGAACAGGCGGCTGACTAAATTGTGCGGAGCGCATCGAGTCTTGGTGTTTCAGGGGTGTTTCCAGTATGTAAATAACAATGTTGTGTGTGGTTATATTTGGTTAATAATAACTGTTGTTGGTGATGGTGTTGTCACCACTGTTTGACAATGTAATAATTATTTAATAATTGTTGATATGTTGACATTATTTTTGAATGTTCTTGTTTATTGCTATTATTGATAATTGATTAAGTTCGCAGACACAAGTAGTTTTCTTGGGATCTAACTAGTACGGTGGGACTAGGATATACCTTGAACCTGGTTAATTGCTAAAGTATTAACAAGTGGCCTCAGAACGTATATTTTAAAGTCACCATTGTATATTTGTGGCTTGCGTACTTTCCGGATAGCGCAAATCGGACTGGTGAGCACAATCAATTAAAACTACACTTTCAGACTTAATAATCGGTGTGATAAGCGTGTTTTCCTCCTCCTATTATATTCAAACGATTAACTACTGGAGGTTACGTGGGATTTCTACCGAGGAGAAATATCTTTTCTGTAAGTAATATATTTTGATGATGCTTTGTTTGCCAGCGCTGTAACGTATATATGTAGCTTTCCATATTAATACTGGTGATATTCTGAATGCTGCATGTTTGGTTTAGAGCAATATATGTACGAAAAGTACGTAAGTTGGTATTATAGTGCACAAAGCTGAATATGTCTAACTAAAATACTGTAACATTCCATATAAGTCGAGAGCTTATAATAGTATATACAACGTTGGTAATTAAACAAAAAAATGTTTGTTAATTATTTACAAATGACAATAAAAGTATTCAACTTAAACTAAATGTAAGTATTTTAAATACACGAGGTAAACACTAAATCTTTAAAGTTGGATTTCGTTTTCTGGCATGCTTGAGGTTTTATGCGATATCGATAGTTTTGGACAAAATATGATTAATATGTACCTAACAGAATCATGGACCTCAACGTGTGGATTACATTTTGCAAAGAAGTAATAACGCTATCTTTTAACTTTCTGGTTTAATATGTATATATGACCTTGTGGGTTGTTTACCTTTTTTATAATATTTTTATTTTATTAAAAATGTCCCAACGTTCCTAGAAGCTCAAATCTCGTTGATGTTTTATAAAACGACAAATATTTCTTAGTTTTATCAAATAAACTTCGATTTGTTGAAGCACAACGCCGGAAGCAAGTTCAACAAAGCTTGGTAGGTTAACATACTTCTTCAATTTTTTCACGGGTTTATATAAACATTTAAATTCTAATGAATATCTCGGGAACTCTAATTATCATAAATATTGACACAGACGAACAGTGATTTCTCAGTAGTTCGAGTACGCAGTAAAATTAGCAGTAGTTTATTACTAACTAACTAGGTTTGAATAATAATTCAAAGTGTTTGTCGGTTTTATAGGAAAATATTTCAAACTAACTATGATTGCTCAATTGTTCAAGTTTTGATAAATTTACCACGGACGCGGCTGTTTGAATAAAATTTAAAGTGTTTTAAAGGCTCTCCGGAATTATCACAAGCAAATTTTGATTTCTCCTATTTTCAAGTTTGCAATACGACCGGATCAGGAAGACTAGTTAGTTAGTTCTTCAAAGGTCAGGTCAGAAATTTTCTTCTTTGTAACTGCAGAGCGCGTTTGAGAGGAAACACGGTGTGGTAGGAAAATGATCCCACCTAGGGAATACGCTCTCCGACGCAAAAGAATAGTAAGGAGAGGTTAGCAAACTTATTTTAAGTTAAATTTTACAGGTTATTGAACTATCAAAAACTATTTTAACGCCTCAAAATAAGTTTGTTACAGTAGACCTGCACGGAGTTTTTCAAGAATGCGACTAGGCTGCATCGGCCGATCTGTTAAAAACTTCAGTGACTAAACATTAATTTATGTATTTACGCTATACGCCCGTTTAATTATGAAATTGAAACCTTGTACTACATTGCACATTTGCACAAATTTTGAAGGTAAACGAAGAACAAATAGATTAATAGATTGGTTAATTATGATCGTGTTATTTAGACACTTTCAATGTCTTTAGTGAACGTCTCTCAAAAATATGTGCGAGTATTAAAAAATACGGGCGAACAACTACAATTTTCTCGTACAAAACGATCCACTTTTTGATGTTTTGATTCTTGTCGAATCGTAAAACCTAAGGGGAAAGAATAGCTTATTCGCCACTTTCAGCATTCAACTTATCCTTTTGGTTCTGGGTTCTGTGGTCTTTTTCGTATTCACACGCGCTATCGTTTCAACAGAGTTAACCGCAGTGAACAGAAAGTGTACGCGAGCTGCATGAATTTTCGCAACCACGTAACTCTCTACATTTCGGGGTGATTTTTTACACTTTCTTTCTTAATGTGTCCGGCTTCCCTAACATTCCCTGAGGATTTCTTCACCGCATCTGTTTCACTTAATGTCAAATTTTTACAGGAATGCTTACTTACACTTCTGTTTCCTGCCGTTGGATTGTTGTTTAGATAAAAAAAATTGAATCGTCATCGTTCTTCAAACAATGCTATTTTCGGCGTTTCCATCATCCTTTCTCTAACGAGTCTTTACGATGTGTTTGCCTACAGTTCATAATATATTCAGGAGCATGTCTTAGCAATTTCTAATAAAGAGCTCGAGCAAACCCTTAAAACCCAATCTAAACATAATAACGGCGTGTTAAATTACTTTCGCTTGATACTTTGGTATGGCATACTTACATATCCACCCGGCGCGGCACCCACTCGGTCAACGTATTTTTACTACGCATTTCTTGCATATTTTTTGTTTATATTTCAACATTGTTGACAAACTTGTTACGTCCTCTTCGATGCAGTACTAGAACAACCACCAACTCGAACTAACTACGATATTGTTGCTTAAGGGCATTTCACTAAAACAAACAAAATATTTGATACCGTCGTATCGCATATGCATAAGCGGGAAGCAGGGTAAATAATGTATTTTCTTTAATGCTTCTACCATCAGAAAGCATTTAAAGGCATTCTCCGAAAAAGGGATTTGAAAGCTCAAGAGAAAAGGCTCTATTAACTGATGAATGATTAATGATTGAAGTTCATGCGTGATGTCAACAATCTAAATTGAAACTGCCATGCCAGTGTCAAAATGCTTGTTTAGAAACCCTAAAATTCCTAGGAATGTAAAATTTAATTAGTTATGTTAACGCAATTAGAGGGTGCCCAATACATATACATCAACAGATGTAATAAATGGCAAAATTACGGTCATTAGTGCTAACATTGCAGAAGTTAATTTTGAATCAACCGTTTTATAAATAAAAATATACGAGGGTAGTTTATGCCATAGCTTGTACGCAGTGACCCCGCAAATTTAATAATTTATGCAATTATTTGTACACTACCAAACGGGCTCTAATCTAAACAGAAAACAATACATAACCGTTTTCGTGGAAACAGTTCACTTGTTATTTAACATGGTCCATGGAAATGTCAACTGTTCCCTGAAACAGGGTAGTATAATTAAAGCTGTCGTTACTATAGGCTTGAATCGAGTTTAAATTTTGCTCGGACTCAGCTCACAGTTTAAAAAAATTACAATCAAGAAGTAATTGAATAGGCTACCTGTTTAAAAAATGACTGCGAGACTGTTTGGAGAATCCAAAAGAAGAGGTTCAACTGCAACAAGAGTCGTTGATGCTGTAATTAAACGTGTTGAAGCTTTGATCAATGAAAATTGCCGAATAAACTCAATAAACTCTGAAATAGTAAAGAAAACTAGCAACATGTTTAATGACGGAATAAACGTTTCCTGTTGCAGTTGAACCTTTGTTCAACCTCCTGGATTCTGGATTAGGATTGGAGAAAATCACTCAATCCACCAAATTCTTTGAATTGACTTAAGAATGTCCGCGGTTGGGGTGCTGCTGACGGCGGCCACGTCAGGGTAGAAGTCCCCCAGTATAGATCCTCTAATTGTTGCTAAGCCAGGACAGTGGCATAGCACGTGTTTTGCTGTCTCGTCCTCTAAGTTACAATATCGACAGTTAGTAGTTTACCAGCCCTATCATGTGCATATGTTTGTTTAGAGTGCAGTGCACAGTTAGGGTTCCTACAACCAGTGGAAGATTCTTTCTGGACAGCTGCACACAGTATTTGGCTATCTTTGGTAATGGGGCTGCAGAAGCAGCCCTTGCCTGGCGATAGTTTTGAATATTAGCCCACCTTCTCGTGAAGCTGTTTAAGATTTCTTGATGTAGCATAGTGCTAAACATTGTTGGGGAGATGGGGGTTACAGGTTCTGGCCTTTTAAAAAGTTGTTTGGAGGCCACCTCGTCAACTACCTCATTAACTTGATTACCATCATGTCCCTTCACCCAAACGAGTGAAACAAAAGTCTCTGGAGATATCTTCGTACCACTGAAGTACTACTTCCGAGGTTATTTTACAATACTCAGGGCGATTAAGACAACTCTACTATCGCTGAAGATACCAATACGTTGGTTCTTGATTTGTCGTTCAAGGACTGCATGTGCACCATGTATTACTGCCACTACCTCCGCTTAGAAGATGATGGTGAGTTTGCCTAGCGGTATACTTTGGGAAAGTTAAGATCGTTGGAGAAAACTGCGGCGCCGGTTCCGTGTCTTGTTTTGGATCCATCAGTAAAGATAGATATCTAAACGATGGGTTAGGAATGCATAGGATCGCTTCTAGGCTCGTCGGGGGGTGGGGGGGAGGTAGTCTCGAAACGATTCCGTCGAAGTCGTTCTAGTTCCTAGTCCGGTAAACAACTGCGCTAGTGCAGGGAAATAGTAGTACTCCCAGATCGAGCTGTAGCTTACGGTCACCAAATCAAGCTATAGCTTCCGGTCACGGGCAGCATTCTCATAGGCATAGGCTTACAGACTCCCCCTCCCACAAGCAAGCACTAGCTTATGTCCAAAGTAACTTCTCTCCAGAGGTCTACCAGCATCACAATCTGAGGCAAAACTGCATCCACGTCACCCCAGAACTCGACGAAGCCGCCTTCATCACCAGTGCCCCTACAGCCATCCACCGGGTTCTGACGATACCGCCTCAATCCCGCGAGGCCCATCTCCAACGAAGCAACCACCTGTAAGAACCGCCACCGGGCCTCAGGGCCGGTCACTACGCGGACGACAACCTATTGAAGCTCTAGTCAGATCCACTTGTTCTTTTTACCATTCAACTAACGATTTGTTTATGCTTTGTAAATATGTATCTTTTCCTTTATTTTTGTTTGTAGTTTTGTGTCATGGCTATCCATGGCACACTTGACAAAAGTAAATAAATTATTATCCAGTATTTTCCTTAGTAATATTTAATTTATGTTCTCATTTTTAATCCAATCGCAAATAAATTAGTATCGTTAGATTCGTCAAAAAATCCTTATTCGGAAAGTGCTTGTCAAAAAATGGTCGCCATTTGAAAAATAATAGTTAGACACGAAAATGTAATTTTGCCAACTTGTCTTATTCCTATCTATCATACTAGTCACTAAAACTTTGCGATTGTAATTTTCTGACATCACCTGAGGTCCTCAGATTAGTTTACGTCCGATCATGGCCACCTAGATGCAATATTAAAAGTGACTCTAAAAAAATGAAGTAGGCGTAAAAACTTTTTAAAATGTCACATTCTGATCCAGAATTGTCTCAGAAATCCAAAAATGTTACAATATACAGGGTGTTCTATTTAAAAATTCAAAACCGGAGCCATTTCCGGTGAAACCGGAAGTGACCGGAAAGTGAAAAATATGCGAAAACTCTCCTCTTCACATACCATTTACCTATACCAAATCTCATTTTGATACACCTAATATTCTAGAAGTTATGACTTGTCTAATTGATTCGTTGACACCTGGTATATATAATTTTATCTTTAAATAATACATTACTTCCAAGCGGAATTTATTTGAATGGTGTTAAGTCTTTCGGCCTTTCTTTAAACTGCTAGCTCAATCAAATATTTGCGAGTTCTTGAGTGTACTATTTTTATACTGTGAGCTGAGTCTGCGTAAAATGTCATCTGGTATGACGTCTTTATTATTGGGAAATCTTAACTAAAAACGGAATTATAATACGTTGTTTCACTTTACAGTTCTTCCATAACAACGTTTATGTAGCGTTTCTTGTTTAATTAAGTGCAGTTATGTGCATAACAAATAATAGCACAAATTATTAAATTCACTATGTCACTATGTAGTGCCCAAGTTCCAGTTTTTGCGTGACTCTTATTCAATGCGTTGATTTTTAAAACCATACAAAAAAAAATTTTGGAATTTATAACAGAAATTGGTATTTACCTTAAATTTTTAGTGTAAACAGTTCGGACAGTGTATTTTGTAGCCTTTAATTTTACGCATTGAATAATTTTTTATCCCTGAGCACAGCTTAGTGACGACATCCATGGACGAACAGTCAATTTGGATTAAAAATTTGCATGTTCTGCGATTAAAGTATTAGCTCATAATAATATGGATGATAAAGCAGCAGAAATATGATATAGCTGTTACATTTATTGATGAAACGATTTGGCTAGCAACGGGGAAATATAACTGCTTTCATTTGTATGGCGATGAACATCGTTTTCTCTCTTAAACGTACTGCATATGTTGTTGGGTAATCTTTCGTAAAGATAAACACTGCTGTAATATTGAATTGGTTGAAGAATACAAAATTACAAACATGTTCACTTGAGTAGTGGTGAAATCATTTAGCTTGACTTATTTTTACCCAAACAACAATCTACATAATAGTCGATATTTTGTTATATGACGCAGCGAAAATTTATTATTTTCCTAAACCGAAAATTTCACCAAAAAATTGCAGTCGTGCAGCACCAAGTACGTGTATTTACCTCAAAATTGCGCCTTAGCGATAAAACCGTATGAGTCTCCACTTCAGTAATAGGAACTTTTTCTGAATCTGAGAGTTTAGAAAAAGTGGGCACGGTAGATCGAACAGACGCTACATAACCTTAGCTGTTGAGTCCCAGCAATTTTCTAAACTTTTGATTATTTACAAAACTCTTAATCAAATTTTCATCATCAATGAAGTACGAGGAAGTAAAATCGAGCGAAATTGATTTATAGAACTGTTTCAGGTTTGTATCAGCAATAGCAAAACGCAATTTGTAAATGTCGAACAACTGTTAGCTAGCTGTTCAAGCTTATCCGATAAATTAACCACTGTGACAAATCATTCCTAAATTGTACGCAATGACTGCACTATTAAGCCGCATGGCTAATGTTCTCTGTCAAATACGTTTACTATGCATACTCAATTATTGTATTAGAAATACGGGACAAAGAAGCCTGGCTTTCATGGCCTGGCTGGATTAGGTTAAATCGATGTACAGAAATTTATTTTGAAAATTTTGCTGCAAACATTTTTATATCTATATAAAAGTTACGGGATGACCAATATTCGTACTTTAATTGAAATATCGTATTGCTAATTATGTTTTGATCAAGCAAATTTAAACAAAAGTTGTTAGCGTCAATGATGCTTAAGAAAATCTAGCCAAAAAGTACTCGTAGTATGAAAATGAGATTTATTTGTAATATTTGTTAGTATGTGAAGGTACGTTCACCATCGGTGAGAGATTAAAATACGCCTAATCAGCGCACTCGGCCAAAGTAATAGATGTTCAAATGCCACTGCAACATCGTTCTGGCGAGATTATTTAAAACTCTACCAATTATGCAGATAAGTACCCGAGCTGAAACACAGCTCACCCGCCGATACGCACCAAAAAGACCCTTGCCGAGCTTCCGCAGAACTACTCTGGCTCTCGTGGTACCACTACCAGTCAAAACCTGTGGTGTTGGACTTTTCAAATCAGCAAAAACTGCCTTTCCCCTAGCATATGCATTTGCAGTTCCAGTACTAATCGATTACGCATCGCAGATAGGTTAGTGGCCGTCGGGAATGTGAATCTCTTGAGTCGACACTTTAATTATGGGAGTGATCAGGTGAAGCGAAATCATATCCTAGGGCTCAAGTTCCTAATATCAGCAGACACGGCACTCCTTTTTGGACGTTACTTTCCTCTGCCTATCAGTGGCCTCCAACCACCCAGTGTTGTGGCGTATGTAACGAGACCTGGCACAACAGTTTTAAATATCATAAAGATTTATTTTGTTGTTATAATTACAAAAAGACGCAGAGCTACCGCGCCGGAACGTCGTTCTTTGGAGAAGCTCGCTTCCCATCCAACCATTTTCCAACTTTCATCAGGTATAAATATTTATACAATATCTTTGCTTCAAATCAGAGCAAACCTTTTGCTTCAAAGAAATCTTGTTTTAGTTAATTTGTTTTTTTAAAGAATCATGAGGCCGTGCGTGAGCACGACTCCATGATTCCCATCCCACCCCCTTACCCGGGCACAGCACACTTAGCGCTATACACCGGTCTACCATGCCCCACCCCTGAAAGACATGCAACCCAACATACACACCACACACAACATCCATGGACACGCCGGATTTAACTTATTCAGAAAAATTTCCGGCGCGCAGAGGACTCGAACCTACTGCCGTTGAGAGTCTAGTTTCAAAGCCTGGGACTTTAACCACTAGACCACCCGCTGGCCCTAGTTAATTTGGGTAAAATCGAGGAAACAATCTTCCTGTTTTGCACAACCGTTATTAACCAGAAATTTTGATTCATTTGAATAACATTGGGAAAGCAATCCCTCGGTTTTATTTGAAATAATAGACTTTCGGGAATCTTAATTAGTAAATATAAAAGAGTTTTAATTTAACCGATCTTTACCAGAATTTTTCTTTATTTTATATATCGACCGACAGGTTATAAGAATTTTAATTTATTGTAAATAAAGCAATTCTTAACTTCAACATGTTTTTTATTTTAGTCTTATACGTATTTCAACGTGTTTACACGTCATTATCATTACCTATAAGGCTAAAATAAAAACGCTGTTAAAGTTAAGAATTGTTTTATTTACAAAAAATTTAAATGACCTTCAACGAAGTAAAGCTAGAACTTATAAATATAAGAATTTAGTCCCGCAAAATTCATTTTATTTCAACTAACCTAAGAAATCTTAATTAGCCGATAAGTTTGATATTCACAGAGGCTTTCAAGGGTAGTTTATAGCTAATTGCTACCCTGTATAATTCTAGAAACCAGTTAAAATTAGTTAAAATTTATTTGCACCAAATCGACGTATAATTTGACGTTTTGACGTTAAATTTTCATGCTATACGACGTGAAATCGGCACAAGTTTCATAAATACATTTAATTAGCAATCACCAAGTAAATTACAGTCAAAAAAGGATACAACTTAATTACGTACCTGAGACATCACTGGAAAACACACCACAAACTAATTTTTTTCTAGATATTAAAAATACCTAAAATTCGAGTCAGTCAAAAGTGTAGAAGCTAGCAAACATCAACATTTAGTTACACATTATTCTATTTCAGACAGCAGTGGACTTGTTGTTTGAGTTAATAAATTACTTTTGTGTGCGAAACTTTACTTTATTTGCAAAAACCACGGAAGCTTAACCGACAATCGTTTTTGGTCAAAGGATATAGCATTGTCAATAAATTATTTTATTGGTCCTCCGACAAGCTGTTCGGCTTTCATCGGGTAAAATCATTATTCACTCTAATAAACTACCAGAGACGTACCGTTCCGGAGAGGTTTGCTTAATTGTTATTTAATTTTTGTAAACAATATAATATAATTTAATTACATGAAATACACAGTCAGACCAAGCAGAATCCTTGGCCGTTCCGATAATATTACTATGTGTGAGAAGTTTCGAAGCCATGAAACCTAAATGAAGATTTAAAAATTTTGAATCTTAAAAAAATGCATCTCAAAAATTAGTTACGGAATTATTTTTAAATAAATAAAATAATTTATAAAACTATTAATTAGAAGATACAATTTTTTTTATTTTAAATTTGTGTCGCCTTTTCGTAGGCAATGTTCAAGAACTGCTAATCACTGGCCCGTGAGAAAACAAAATTGCATTAAATTTTGTTATAAAATATGTATTTATTATGAATTACTTTTCAAACTGAAAGTAAAAAATTCCAGAAATCGAGAGTAAATTTATACAAATATTTTTACTTCTTTTTTTTAATAAGATTTGCTTCTCAAGTTTGTATCTCGCGTTAAACTTTTAAGGTTGAATTTTTCGTCTTTGAAGAATCTAGTGACCAAAAGAAGTAACGAAAGCTTTGCATGTAAAGCAGAAACTGTTTATCTAAGCGCGGATTCAAGGGGGAAAAGAAAAATGAAGTCATTCAGTACGTTTCATTTAATCTGGGATATTATGAGTCTCAGCGGTGTATGCATGTAATAAAAGTTATATGTTGACTTAAAAGTAATTTCTTGATGGCATTGGACAATATGGAAAGAAAATCGCATTCTTGCAGCCAAATCTCCTTTTGAATTTTACCAGCCAGCATGATTGATGAATTTAAATTTTGCAGCTGATGTGTTCCTTGTAGTAATATCTCCAAACGAGATGAAACAGATTTTTGATTCGTTCCATTTATTCTCGACATAATAACGGCATTTTTTTTTGTTGTATATAAAAATAAAGCTCTTTTAGATAGCAATATTCAACTAAATTTGATTTGAATTTGGCAAGGTAACACTTTTTATCAGTTCCTGAAATAAAGCAATAACATCATGGATAAATATCAAACCCGCATAGAAATGAAAATTTCCATTATAATGTTTACATAAACAAGGGTCTGAAGCGTTTTTTATTGCGTGTGTACGTTTGTACTTAAATTTTTTAGTGTTTTATGGTTGGGAATGTAGTAGCTGTGCAGAAAATGGAAATAATTGGTATTTATGACTTATTTTGTTTGTAGAGTGTGTTAAGGAAAGAAAAAGGCGAAGAATTGAGATTTAATCGAAGCACTTCTCGGTATTTTTACAGCCATATAGAAACCTACATTGGGCTCCTATGTAGGCGTTAGTGATTGTTGTTCCTCGGATATTGTTAAAAATAATTGCAACAGTGGTAAATGTTCATCCATCTGTGTAAGTAGGTTATGAATGCGTCAAAATTAGGGTCGGCATCTGTTACTGAGTGCAAATAAATGTGTGTCTGCGGGTATGTCTAACACATCAAGAAATAAAGTAAATTTTCCAACTTTCCGTTAGAGTTACGTTCACCGTTCCAGAACATAATCTACCAGAGACATACAGAAATACTTGCACCAAGTTTCTTTAGAAAGGGATAATATTTAAGATAAGAAACTTACGGTTGACCGTAAGGAAAGATTTAGTCGCCGTGAAGGTGTGGGCCGCTATAGGGATCTTTCGGACTCCGCGCCGAAGTCCTAAGCACATCTTCAGCCGAGAAAATACCGGATAGGTTATAGCAAGGTATTTGGATAAAGGAAGATTTCTGCAGATAATACAGTCCAGTATTTACCTTGTGGAGCAGGAAAAGTATGGAAAATCCTGAGGCAGAACAGCCGGCTGGGCCGGGAGATTAAACCCAGGCCTCCCGAATGAAGGGCGGACGCGCTTAACGCGGAGCCACCTCTCTCGGTAGAGCGTAAGTGCACAGAGGCAAATGCAGGTATGAATAATGCGACTATTGTTCGTTTATACAAAAGCGGGACACTTTCTGCACATTACTGCGACTCAGTATTATAAGTACACTTTTGTTTACGTGATAGAATAAAAATATAATTTAAAAAACTATAAACGCATTAAAAGGCCAGAAAAATATAATCTACAAAAATATAAACTCGTTAAAATGTAAGAAATAACGTCCGACAAAAAAAAAGAAATATAAATGTGTGCTTGGAGTGCCCTTGGGGCTGAGCTGGTGCCGATTATTGTCGACTCGAAGCAGTCGAGAAGTGGTTTTACATCCCGGGATATTAATTCTATACCTTTAATTTTCAGCTTCTAAGTCTTGTGAGGGCGTTATATTGGAAACGTTTTTCGAAGTAGGAATGCCTGCGCGCGGTTCGGCTTCGCGTCTTGTACTAGTGGCGACACCAGCGTGCCGTATTTATTTATTTTTAAACTCGTTACAATATTGGTCTTTTAAGTTGCAGGCTTCCGCGGCCGTTGTTAATAGTTCAAGCACCGATGACGCAGCTCCAACCCGGAAACCTAGATGTTATTGGTCTTTTTTATTATTCAGACCATAAAAACTTGATTTTTCACCATAAATTCAAGTGATTTAGACGACGACTTTACTCAAGAGAACCTTTGTTGTACATTTCTGTATGAGGAATCAAATTTTTAAGTCAAAAGTTACAAAATATGAAGCGTGTTTAAAATATTTTATGCACTGAAAAAAATGTATTAGTTTCTCCAACAAAAATAACTTTGCTACCTTGTATTTGTAACAGTTGCAATATTTTTTGTAATAAAAGCATACATTTTTGCTGTTATTACAAACCAAAACCAATAGCTGCAAACTCGCATTAGTTACATAGACAAATATTATTTGCAACGGTATTTCTGTTAATACAACAAATAAATTTGCTTAGACCAACAAAGTATGAGGCGCGCGCCGTTCAAAACAAAACTATAACAGGTGGGGCAAAACAATGCATTCTGTTTGTAAGATTATAAGAATTTTGGGCGATCATAAAAGTAGAGTTAAACACTAGGTGTAGACCAAATTCTATTTTTTTTTATTTTATACAACAACTGAACAGCACATGTGAACTTTCGATACATTTATTTTTTGTAACAAAAATTTGAAATTTGGTACTCATAATGTTTAATTTTTTTTGTGGCCATCTACAATACAATTCCACATCGATATCTCAAATTCAGCCAATGGAAAGCTTTTAAACAGAATACTTTTTTTTTGTCACACCCGGTATTTTACAAACATATAAATGTTCATTTAAAAATATATTTATGTACAAAATAACACATATCTGTTAAAAAAAACATATATATTTTTTAAATAGTATTGTCTTTAACAACCGTGTTTACTTCTTATCGATGCATTCCTATTGAGCACACATTCAGTTAGCACTTTTTTAACAATATACCGTAATGGCACAGGTGTATATGCGGGTGTATACGGTTGTACTGTTTTTTACTGCATAAATAGTTGAGGTTCGAATCTAGGTTGGGTCCAAAATTTTTTTTTATTTTATACTGCTTTTAAAAAAAAAATATTGCTTTTTACTGTTTACGCAAGGTTTAGGTTAATAACAGTTATATTTTTAAAGAAAAAATACGAAAAAGTTGCATTCACTCACTGCTTGACGGCATACTAACTGCGCAACTTCGACCGTGCATATATGTTAGTGTGTTTTGACTAACATTCATAAGTTAATGACGAAGCGAATAATTGGGTTCTAAAAACAACCATATTGATAGCAGGTAGCAAATATATTTGCTAAGGTTGCAAATTTCTTAACGGTTTTGTCATTTCATGGTAAGAAGCGAACAGAGTTAGTCGGTGATTTGTGCTTATTTAAGTTTTTTAGTTCAACATGAGTGTTAGTGATTTATTGCAAGAATGAAAGTTCGAGGACTTGATCCCAGTTTTTGAAGGTACGTACGAGTAAATTCGCAGTAGTTACAGATTTTATTTCAACAACCAGCACTAATATTGAATAAATTGTGTAGAACTGATTACACGTTGAAGCCATCTTAAACCTGTAAAGAAAACACACGATTTTCTTTTAATGATGATTTATTTCCACAGTTGATTAAAATGCGAAATTTAACAATTACCCACTCACGTATTAAATTTTCAATACAGGTGCAAGTAGGTAAAGTATGACGTGAAGCATTCCTCAAATTATTTAGCTGAAGAGTTAATATTACATAATGGCTCACACAAATAACAGTAAAAATATTAGAATCGCATTAAAGAAACATTGATTTTTGTTAGCTGTCTCAGATTTGTTATTAATTGTGTTATTTATGACTTATGTGAACAGATAATTATATTGCATGGTTTCAGGATAACAGTAGAAACATTTCAAGACATTTCAAGTAGCATAGTCCAAATGTTCCCAACAGAAATCAGGGTAAGGTTGTTTCATAAAATGAGTAAAGTTCTCCAAATAAATTATATTTATTTTTATAGGAGATCTATTATGCTATAAATATAAAAAATATTCAAGGAAAAATTCACAAAACAGGTACAGGAAAATTGTTCAGGAAGTATTATAATAAGCGCAAACAGTTTAAAAAACGGGATTACTA
Organism: Ctenicera cuprea; assembly: GCA_958336395.1. Taxonomy (NCBI): domain Eukaryota; kingdom Metazoa; phylum Arthropoda; class Insecta; order Coleoptera; family Elateridae; genus Ctenicera; species Ctenicera cuprea. The sequence goes on along the minus strand of OY284487.1, from coordinate 13,764,341 downwards.
GCCATTAATAAAGAATCCCCTGATGTTAATTTTGATGGTGGTGATAACGGGGTATGTTATGTTTAATGATAAGGGAGGTATTGTATTTTAAGCGCCGACTTTGATTATAGATGAAGAACAAAACTATGCTCTCACGTGGCTACGGAATAGTACTGACCCCCTGGTCTCAAGTCCAAAAATTTTGGAATGCAACATTTTGTTTGCGTAACAAGCATTTAAACAAATGAAGAAGGTTCGGTGCAATTTTACATGGGTTTGTATCCGGCCCTGAAGCACAGGCTGGGGTATACTTTGCTGGAACAGGATTGTAACAAATTATACCCGGACAGCGAACTAAAATTATATTCCAATTGGCCAACATTTTCCGAAAACATAGTTAGATGCGCGAAAACCTTAAAGATAAAACGATCAGCCAAAAACTGACTGAAATTCAAAACGATACTAGAGAGGGTAATGACAATGCATTTAGTATTAATCTTATTGATTTATCCCATTTTTTAAATTTAATATAGATGGGAAAACCAACAGAAAATTATTTCTTCCTCCATACTTGATGAAGCCTGTGACAATTAAGAAAAAAGTCGGTGGGTATTGGAAACCCTCGAAACTAGAAGTGCAAGAAGGTTTTATTATTCATCTAAAGGTAACTTTATCATGCCTTACTTTTAGAATTATAAAATTTTTAATTTACCCAGTTCAAAAATCATTAAATGTTTACTATTTATTATTATATTTGGCAAGTTTGTTTACGTTATGCTATTTAATTCCCCTTTACAAGTGATCAAAAAGTAATCCAATCGCGGGCGGTTTTGTTAAAAATATTGTTCGTCCTAGATTGAGTCATACTTTGGTATCTTGGTAAAGTGACATTTCAATGTGTATGCACTATTAGCACTATTAGACATACATTTTTTTTTCGAAGTCTACCTGTTATTGGATTTTTTTTGATGGCTTATTTTTCTCTGCTTGGGTATGGTTTAAAAAAGAAATTAATGTAAAACTTTATATTTTTATATGTTTTTATGTTCTGTTTCTGTTCCCAGTTAATGCGTATTGTATATATATTTTTTATATTGTATGTGTATTCACTTAATAAAAAAATTATGTCGATATTAGGTTCTTATTTCTAAAAAAAACACCCTGTATTTTTATAATAAATATATTAGCTTGTGAAACAAATGTATTTACTTCCTGTAGCGAAATCATATTTGCTACAACAAAATAAAAATTAGTTACATAAACGAAACAAATTTGTTCAGAAAGGCAATGTATTGCTTATTATAAACAATATGTTTTAGTTGTTCCAACAAATAAAATTGCTGCTGAAGCATAAACAAATTAGTTGCACTTGCTAATATTTTTGTAATCAAAACAAATGTATTTACTTCCTGTAGCAAAATCATATTTGCTACAACAAAATAAAAATTTGTTACATACATGAAACAAATTTGTTCAGAAAGTCAATGTATTGCTTACTATAAACAATATGTTTTAGTTGTTCCAACAAATAAAATTGCTGCTGAAGCATAAACAAATTAGTTGCACTTGCTAATATTTTTGTAATCAAAGCAAATATAAAACCAGCAAAAATTATTAGCTTTGACAGCAAATATTTTAACTGGGGCTATTTTCACTAAAATTTTTTGCTGTGGTAGCTAATTTTTGGTTACCTCGACAAATATTTTTTTTCAGTGTGCGATACGTCAGATCCGCCATAAATACGCTCCTATTTAATAGATGTAAACGTAATACAAAATTTAAATCAATTCTCTACTTATTGTAGAGTTATTAAAGAGTTTAGATAAACATTCCCTAATGTTTATTGACATGCTACCTGAAAAATATTTATCACGTTTTTGGAAGCTCCCTGTATAGTTCAAACTCATCGGCCCCTAAGTAAATTATGAGCAGTAATTCAGGAAGCTTCTTATCGTTGTGTTTTCATAAATTTGCATGGAGTAAATACGAAGCGAATTATCGTAATTTTATTATACCGACTTGTAAAAACATACATTCATTGTACCAATTGTATTTAGTCTTACGCGAGTTAAACAAAATTTTACGATGGTGTACTCTAGTTTAAAACTCTGTTCCAGTATAATCCAATCCATAAAAAGTTAAACGAGTATTTTTCATTACCATTTAAATCATATATTTAAGAATGAGCGCGCGATGGGGAGGAAAAGAGGGGACAATTGCCCCCTCTTGGTACTTTAACGGAAAAAAATATACACGAGCATTTCACACAGGTTGTCCTCCGTACGCGGTCCAGCGTGTGTAATTTTGAGTAACCTACCTAGATGGAATAAATTTATTTAAAAACAGTAGGCAAGCCTTGATGACTTGATACGTGCCTACGTTATTAACGAATTTACATAAGAGCCAAGGAATTAAAATTTTGCAATTTTACATTAATTTTACTGCCTAAATAAAATGCGATAAGTGAATTTTTTTGGCGTTTATATTTGTTCATGGAGGTGCTTTGTGTGCGGGTCAAAAAACCGGCAGTTAATTCAATCCAGGTAATTATTTATTATTCCAAAATTGCACACTTGACTTGAATTTCGTTTTACATTCTGTATTTTTTCCAACTCAAGAGTCAAACTAACTACTTTAGCCCATCTCCATTTGGGAAAAGATTCATGAGAGCCCATATATTTAAGTCACTTTTGGCATCGACTTATCTGTCGATTCTTGTTAGATTTTGGGCTTACATTATTTGAAGAATATAAGTTTAGTAACCGTTAATAAGTGTTTGAACACAATTTTTTCTTGTAGATTTTTTTTTGTTAAATTGCGTCTTCAAGAAGGTCTCATAATTTTTTTTATTTTGTATTCTAGTATTATCAATTATCATTCAAATATGATTACTAATTAGACTATTTATACTTATAGGCCAACATTTTTTTAAATATCCGTTAGGTGACCATCAGATAGTATTATTTTTGATCATTGTAATTATTCGGTAAGAAAGTAAAAATGTTTCAAAAAGGTAAACAAGTTATACGAAAAAGTGGTTAAATTGAATAAATCAATACAGAACTAGTTTATAAGAACAAGGTCACATTCTAGTAGCTATCAGCTGTTGCTCTTGTAAAGTTTACAAGTAAATCAATTAACAGTTTTGGTATTTTTATTAAAACTTGAATAATCCAGATATTTGTGTTTTACAGTACTTTGTAATTTTGTTATCATTTTCCAAATAATTAATTTAATTTTTTTTGCATTTTCGCACTAAGTGTGGGTATTTACCGTTTTATTTTTAATTTAAATTTTGTTTCATGTTAAGGTTCAGTTTTGCTGTCATTCTTATTTTGTCAGTGTTAACGTTTCTAACGCTGCTTTATACGGAGCCTTTATTAATTACTGATACCCACGTGACCACAAAATACAGGCAACCCAACTTACACTGTTGGTATGCCTTTTATCCAAAAATTCCCAATTCGTTTGTTACCTTATCAAGGCTTGCTTGTTTGCATACATAACCTCACTTTGAGTGTTGACTGTGACACAGGGAATTGTTAGTTACCACCACGGATATAAATATAACTGGATGCCTGACTGTGTAGTCCCTATGCATACTGGAAGTGAAGCCGGTCTGACGTCATGGCGGCCATGTTAGTTGTGGGCATAAATTTAAATTTGTTCAAGTAACGCATTAGAATTTAGACTATTTTATAGAATTTCTCTGCAGTAATAGTTAGTTTTTTTTATGCTACCTGTCATGTAATGTAAAACTCAGTTCCTATGGATGCGAATTTGCGAGAAATTTTCTGTAGAAGCTTTCCTGTTGGTTTGGATTAATTAATTTTTAAGTTGCGCGAAATTTTCGCGAATTTTTATTTCTACGACATTTTAAGAAATTTGCAGCAAAAATTGTGATGTTATTCTTGTCAGAAACTATTATATTCATTTTATAAGTACTCTTCATATACAAGAATAACAAAAATCATGATATTTTGGCAATGAAATACATATTTCCATAATGTAAAATATATTTTAATAAGTATTAATAAAAGTAGATACAATAAAATATTATAATAAAATACAATTTTACAAATTATTATAAATGATTAGGTAAGATTGTCTGTTATTCGCTATTAAATAAAATTAATTTATTTAGTTGGTGACGTTTGCTAACTGGTTTCATAATTTCATTGGTATAAAATTTACCAAACGAAAAAAATTTAATTTTAAGGTATCTTTTGACAACAGATTTTATTAATTGTATTTTGTGGGGAACATCAAATGCTATTTCGGTGAAATTACATTCATAATGATTAGTAAATATAGTACCATCAAGTGCAAACCTGTTTACAACTTTATTTAAAATTGTTTTATCTAAATTTACTTTATTAATATTTGAAGCATTGTTAGTAACAATCATAAATTCGTTTTCTGATTCAGATACGATTTTAAAGACACTTACTGACGCAGATACAAGACCTCCTCTATTAATTCTGTCTACGTATCTGGTATAAGGACCTGCATGTGCGTAATTATGTTCATTGGTATCTTTTATCAGCATATTGGCACAGTTAACACAATTTATAGAACTAACGATTTTTTTCACTATATAACCACATATGTAAAACAACACATTATCTTTTACTTCTTTCAGCTTTGGACTTAGAAAATTAATAATCATTTGGCGACCAATTGCGTCATTATTTTCTTCTTCGGATGGAAGTTCACTTATCCCTTCAACTAGAAGTGGTGAACTTCTTCTATTCCACTTCACCTCAAAGACGGAACCAACCGAATCGGAATCCAAAACTAGGCAGTTGGCACTGGTAGACGCAGAAATCGAATTCTTCATCAAAATTTGCTTGATAGCTGTACGAAATTGTTCATTGAAGATATTCTTCGATTTCTCCTTCTCACTTTTTGATTGAGAATTTTTATTTTTTTGCGAAGGTGTACTGTCATTGTACTTGGTTCCAATTTTATTCTTTTTGAAGTAGATGCTTCTGAATCTAATTCCACTTCAATATTTGGTTGCTGCTTTGGAGGGGACACATCACGAACATTAATAGTTCGTTTTTTCCTTATCCTCGGTTTCGGAGGCTGCTTTTGAAGGTGTGCGGGAAATGCTTTAAAAATAGAAGGCACAGCATCTTCTTTCAAATATGGAACATTCATTCCTGGTCCACAATAATCCTCGGGTTTAAAATGCTGGCTACAAATTCTGGAATACTTTGTAGGTGTCCAATTATCCCTGTGTAGTGCATTCATCCACTTCTTTAGTTTATTTTCGTTTTTTAGTGTAAACCTGCGGTAAATTATTTAATTAATTTATTATATTACTTATATATTTAGTACTTACGAGAAGAATTGCAAAGAGGTCCCTCTTGTATGTCGATTTGTACAACCAACTGCCACACAAGATTGCGGCATTTTTAAGTTGATTATCACCACTAACTAGTCCCAATACTAATATATAAATAATATTAATATGTGTTAGCAACGGTGGGAATTAAAAATGTACATAAGACACTTACAATATTTTAATAAAAACTCGGAAACACGCATAAGCACAACGTTAGTTTACAATGTTTTGCCCACAACTAACATGGCCGCCGTGACGTCAGACCTGCTTCACTACCGCATGCGTTTGTCGGGCATCCAGTTCTTATTATATATCCGTGGTTACCACGAGAACCAAGCCTGAACTGACTTCAACATCTAAATCTAAAACTCCCTAAGTCACTGCGGACCAAAGGTGGGTATCAGCAAAGAAAATCAAAACGCCCAGAAGCTTCACTTCGATATTTTTTGTACTTTAGTCGGCCATATTGTAAATGGTTTAACTGTCAAGTTCTGACAGATGTGGTTCGCGACTTGACGTACCCTTTTCTGACGCTGATTTAAATTTAATTTAATGTGAGGTTCTTCTTTCATCCATTTTATTCAGGTATCGTTTTTAAGGGTATTACAGTTATTTAGCGTGTCAAATGTAGCACAATACCACAACAGCGTCACAGACGGAGCAGTTCGTTTGGTTGACTTAGCAGTAAATTGTGTTCTGTGAATTTTACATTTTACTTAAAGTAATCAGTTTTAGTCAAACGTTGGTAAATACTCGTACCATTTGGACATAACAATACGCGGTAGGTACACCTACTACAAAATATTGAACAATGTAATTTTATTTGCATTTCACGTACCTAATAAAAATCCTACTCGATCTACAGAATTATTTTTACTTATTACTTTATTTAATGCGTGCTTCGGTTTCCTGCGAATTACCTTTAGCAATATTATTTAGTTGTTTGTGTTGTATGTCTACAAGTTATATTTAAAATTGGCGCCATTTAATTTTGACGTTAACCATTTTCAATATGGCGAAGGTCACCCAAATTGTGCTCAAAACATCAAAGGAACCGACACAAGTGACGCTTCTCTCTTTGATATCAGTAATTAACGAAGGCTCTGTAGTTTACCATGTAATGAATAGTAATATATCTATAGTTTTAACTGACAATAAAAAAACTTCGTGCCATCTATCGTCAAAAACATTAAGTTTTGCTATAGTTTCATATTTAAATACCAAATTTACAAACAAAAACGAATGCGTAAACCTTTTTTAAGAATAACAAAACTTCAGTAAGTTATCATTCTCTTTTTCTTCTTCCACTTATAATAGTACTTTGTCCTGTTTGTTCTATTATCACCTTCCTTCTTGAGATTCCGATGTCCAGCTTTCACACTATCGCATCGCTTTGGTGGTCTTCCTACTGGGAGTTTGGTGTTAGGCTTTTGTGATTTAGCACATTTAGCTAATCGTTCTGGGCTCATCCTATCCACGTGTTCTCTCCAATATCGACGGCGTGCTCTTGTCCATCTTACCACATCCTGTACCTCTAATTACATTATCATTCTGTTGTGTTAAATTCTTGAAATTTGATGGAAGTATTCATTAGCCGATTAAGCGGTTACAACAAAAGGCAGGGAGAAGCCAGTGGCGGCTTGTGAACATTTATTACGAGGGGGCGACACAAGTTGAAAACAATCAAATCTTCCTGTTTAAATAACAGTTTTATAAATGAAATTTTTAGTATTTCTCGTAAATGTTTTTATGCGTTTAAGAGATAAAAACCAACACCTCAATTTCGGCGGTTGCCATGGGTATGGTACACACTCTTTTTAATAATTTCCCCAATTCCGGAAATGTACTAATTAAACTGTAGACAGTAAATAACTGTAGTACTGCTAAGGCACCAGCAGCTTCCGTAAAATCGCATCTATTATAAATGACGGTAACTTGTGTTAAGCGTTTTGGGTCTCATTGATATGCGACCTTGGAATTCCGTAGGAACGTTTGTTTATTCGATAACATCAATATCAAAATAACAATGTAGTCAAAACTGCAGTCTACAGCGTGAAATGTAATTCAAAAACAATAACTTTCTTTGTTTCTAACTCCCGCTGCTATGGCACAAATCTCTTTGCTGGAGGGTTGTAAAATGTATTATCTTGTTTGTTTACATAGCCTTATTTTAAAAATAAAATTGGCCACATGAAACGCGCAAATCTGAGGTTTTAGCAGCTTACAATTTTTATAAAGACATCTCTTTTAGTAAGACTTAAACGGTATTATACGTTTTATAAAAGTAGTGTATGTTATAAGTAAAATTGTTTGCTTTACGTCTTTGCTCCCTCACAAAACGCCACTGGGAGGGGCAACCAGGAATAATAAAAAACTGATTTAAAAAAACATATAAGTGATTTTGGTCCCCATTGGAATGTCCGAACAGTAAAAGATACGCGCTAGTGAAATTGTTCGAAATTAACTAGCATTAATTAACACAATCAACCACAGTTTTTCACAGGAAAAACGTTGCCACGTGTTGTTATTGTAATCATTCTATCACATACAGTAAAATACAGAATATTTTAAATTAGCAGATCGTATCGGAAATGATCGTCGTTTTCGTGCGCTGTCGGTCTTAACTGGTTGCTAACAAACGCAGCCATAGCAACGAGTGTTTTTAACGTAATTTTATCGTGGTTTTTTCACTTATTAATATCCACTAGTGAATTTTACGTCTGCAAAACAATTTGATTGGTTGTTAACACGGAAATCGAGCACGCTGATTGGCTAGATAAAATGTGTGTGAAATAGTCGTTTCTAAATGTTAGAAATTACATTGTTGGTATTTATTTTGATTTTTTTTACTTCCTGTAAGTATTTCTTACATTTGCTGCTATCTGAAAGTATGCACATAAATTTTCACATTTGTGTGCTTAGTTCCTCGTTGCGTTTGCAGATATTTTTGATTTATTTGGCTATACACAAACAACTGAGAAAATATTGATATGTTTTGTATGCTTGCAATATCGTGTTGTTTAAATATTTGGCCTTTCGTTGAACACTTTTTTTAAGTATTTCTTAGGTCCTATTTGTCCTATCTCCAAATATATCAAAAATGTTCAGATGGAAACGATACCTAAGAATTTGCATTCTAGTTGAATGTTTGCGTGCGTGTTTTTACGGCGAATTTATAGTTAATTTTGATTTGTGGCGTTATACAAGCAATTTAAAGAAAATTGGAACGCGAAATGGCGGAAATAACTACGCAGAAGCTGGCAGAAGGGAAATCTTAAGCATTTCACAGAAAGTAATTTAAAAACGTAAATTTACAGGGCTGTAAATTTTTTAATGGCTCGTCGCATTCTTTGGCAATAAAACGTTCAAATACTTAACATTTGTAGGACATTCTTTGTCGCACTTGTATGTAAAATTTAAAAAGTTAAAAATAACTAGAAAATTGATATCTTTATGCTAATCGCATTTACCGTCCCACATCGTAAAGCAACCCTTAAATAGCTGTGCAAGAGACTGACGATGTAACAAACAGTAATTTTCTCCAAACCGCCTAGATAAGGGTCTTCGTGTCGCCCGAGTTTTCGCTACTGTCGACGCTATCGCGACCTATTCTTGCCCATTTATAATATTTTTTTGTACACATATCCTATACCTACACGTTCAATAAGACGTTGAAACGGGAATGGTACCTACGTGTATCGGAATAAATTAGGATAACCCCGCGGAGAGTCGCGATAATAGGGTTAGTGCTAACTCGCGCCTGGTAAGGGTTGAAAGGTCGCGTATTAGTTGGCAACGCCAGTAATTTTGACATGAATTGACGTTATTTGTTTTCGCAATGTTATTTGATTAAACGGGCACAACACGAAAACAGACGTTTGGGCACAACACCGGAGAGTATCGCAACTCGAAACCGCTACATTTAAACCTTTACAAGAGGGGTTGTTCTAAAACAAAATTCAAGATCGTTAAGGCATGGAAGTTTGCTGAAAATGCAGTATCGTGTTACGTTAAGGATTTTATGTAAATAATTACTCTGGAGGATCAAGGTGAAACTACATGTTACGGTGAATTTAGCTTCTCTACCTAATTATTAGAACTTAGTTTTCGTATTAAGGCACATATGTTTATTATTAAATGAAACAACCCTGTATGTTAATGAAATTTAATTTCACCATAATTAACTATTTTGGTTATTCCATGAAATTATTTCCACAACAAAGCTGCTATCCTGCACATAAATATAAATGTGCAGATTTAAAAATTTTTATGACATAAATATGTAAAAATACTTCTGTCAGAGCTTATTAAAAATGCATTTCTATGAGCAGTGTCAAATTTAATAGTTTTTCTCAGCAAGATATTACAAAAACATACGCAAATGCATAAAACAGATTTGTGTAATTAAATTATTGGAAAGTAATTCCACGTAGTTGTGAATTATGCTAATTATAGCACGTTTATTTTATAACATTTTTGATAAGTTAGAAAGTGAATTGCAGGACTGAGTGAAAGTGTATTTTTTGTAAATTATATGGAAATTTTGATAATAACGTATGCGATCATAGTTTTCACTTTTTACATCTAAACGTTGTTAATCTGAAACTTTTATTGATTACTATAAGCATATTTTTGTCTTGCAAATTGAATATTTTTAAACAATATAAATCAATTTATAACTTTGGGTTATGCGTATTAGATATTAGATTTGAAAAGATTTTGCTATCGTTTTAGGCTGTGTCTGCTCGCACGCCAGCGTGTGAATAATATGCCACTATTCGTACATGCTTGAAACGTAAATTTTGTATTAAAATATTATATTTAGATAACTTAATTATTTTTTATTGGACGTCAGTGGACCGATCATGTGCACATAATTGTGCGCTAATAGCTCGTGATTTTGCGGGCGCGCCCATAACATTGAAAACGTCGCACAGAGCACAAGTAATAACATTCCACCGGTTACACAAAAAGTAAACTATTTGACCTGGTATTTGATTAACGTAATTAAAAATAAAGCTTGCTGAACCCGTTGGCTACGCCGCACTCGTTTTCATAACTTCGATTCAAACAATTCTTAGCAAATTAATTAAAAGAGATATATTTATGTAATTGATGCATTTACGTATTAATAGTATAAAGCAGCGGTTCTATAACTTTGGTAACCTGCGAAGCCCCATTTACGTACAAAAAATTTCGAAACCACTCTTTTTTGGCACATTTTCAGTTTTCTACCAAAATGCGCTGCTAGGCGCCCGCGGCTTATGCCGTGCGCTTCCGCTGCAGTGTTAGAATTGGTGCCATCATATAGTGGCTATTTTCAAAATTCATAGCCAAAATTTATAATACATTTTCAAACTTCTGTTGACGTTTTATCAGAATTATTTTAATACAGAGTGGCTAGGAAAACCCCGGCCACTTTTCTTGCGGCGGTCAAGAGATGGCGCTTTAGTAAAGAAAAATTAAATTAAAATACTGGCAACAACGCAGAATCCAAGACGTTTTAGTTATTAAATACGCCCCATATTAAATCAAAACAACCAAAACGGCTTGGATTCTGCGTTGTTGTCAGTATTTTAATTTAATTTTTCTTTACTAAAGCGCCATCTCTTGACCGCCGCAAGAAAAGTGGCCGGGGTTGTCCTAGCCACTCTGTACAGTTACAGTCAGGCATCAGAAAAAAACGATTTAAATTTGCTAAGATTTCTAAAATTAAAAAATGATGTCAATACTGTGACATTTTTTAATTCTAAAATTTTTCTAAATAACCATTTAGGTATTTAAAATATAGTTCTGTTTCCATAGTAAAAAAATTGTTTGTAACTATAAACTTTTTAAAATCGAATTCATGTTCGTGGTACATACTTTTACTTTCATTTTTAACTTTTTTGCAGCTCATCACATATTCGAGAAAAGTAAGTGTTAATTGCTGGCGCTTCCAAATTAAACATTCAAATTAACAAATATAAATTATACATCTCCTATAGCAACCGATGTGACAAACATAATATTTGATTGGAAAGTATGTTTTTCCTTTAAAACATACATTTTTAAACCAATTTATATTTGTCTTTATCTATTGTAAGACGTTGCTTCGAAAAATAAATATTTGAAAAAATTGAAATACGTTATTTTCAAATTTGAGTTTTTTCGAATTTTATAACTAGCCATTAGATGTATTTTAAAAAGGTTTTTTTTCAAGTTTCGATTATCATTTTTTTAAAGTTTGGTTTTTAGAAAACTACTTCGTTTTTTATCATTAATTATTTACTTGCAAGATATAAATGATTAAAGGCAGGGATAATGAAAATATATTCCTGTAAACTGTAAAATGTCAGATCTTCACATTTAATAATTGCGAATGTTTCAAAAGTAAACTCATGTTTTTTTAAAATCTACAGCAATTGCTATACTTAATGCCTCTAACTTATTTTGAGAAATTATTAGAAATTATGATTTAATCCATGTAGTTGACACAATCAAAATGTAGATAAAATCATTTAAATAATTAAGCTTCTTAATCTCAAACTTTCAACGTTATTCCTTATTTTATTATACCCCCTGGTAAGCCGCTGCCGTTATGAAATTTCTCCTAAGTATCTAGGAAAACGTGGCTGAGAATATGTTAGTAGTAGCCCGCCTAACACTATCATGATGACCTTGTACAGAGGAAATGCGATAACAATTAAAACCTACACAACTTGTAAAAGGCTGTCATTTTATTGATATCCATAATTTTACAGATTTCAAAACTGAAGAAATATGAAAAATTGAAAAAGTTTCATACACAGCAGACAAGCTATTTAGAATAACTGATTTTTTCCTTAAAAGTTTACGAAATTAGATTACTGGATGTACTGAAAACAGATTTTCTTGAAAGCTTTAAAGGCAACTTTAAAAGTTTTATATGAAGGCGTGTAAAGAGTGTTTATTTTGAAATTTGTTCAATTGCCTGCTTGTAGCTTGTTTATCACAAAAAGTATTTTTTTATTTTATTTATATACAGAGTGGTTAGGAAAACCCCGGCCACTTTTCTTGCGGCGGTCAAGGAATGGCGCTTTAGTAAAGAAAAATTAAATTAAAAGACTGGCAACAACGCAGAATCCAAGACGTTTTGGTTGTTTTGACTTAATATGGGGCGTATTTAATAACTAAAACATCTTGGATTCTGCGTTGTTGCCAGTATTATAATTTAATTTTTCTTTACTAAAGCGCCATCTCTTGCCCGCCGCGCCGCAAGAAAAGTGGCCGGGGTTTTCCTAGACACTCTGTACTCTTTAATTTATTAAAAAATTAAAATTAAAATTAATTAAAAATGGCGTTGGCATAAATCTAAACATAAAATCGTATTGTTCTCTATGAAATGTCGATGCAATCATTCATCATAACACAGCAGTGCTATAAACAGAGAAAGTGCTAAACAGATGCAGTTTCGTTTTAGCACTAACTTGAGCACATTGGCAAGTAAACGACCGTAGACTCTATGCTTCACTTGGCGAGATACCTTTCACAAGGTGCATAAAGAAATGTAAAACAAACTGGTTCTGCTGATTAGTGACTAGCATAATGCGCTATCTGATCGGAAACCCGAGAAGTTAGAAACTAAAAATTGTTCCAAGTGGTCTGTGAGAAAAACGATCAATATTTGACATTTTGGAAAAATATTCATTGGTATGAAAAAAATAGAAGTTTCATCAACGAAAACCAAGTCACTTATTTGGGTACCTGGTCATCACTAATATCTATTTTTGTTACAATTTCAGAGTTGAAAAGCTTCACGATCGCAATACATTTCCATACTGGAAGTATAAAAAAGTAAAATACCCGTTTAAAACACACAAAGAAGGTTTAAAAAAAATTTGTATGTGCTAGGGTGAGTGGGTGGTGGGTGGATGCATTATTTTCTGTCTTTATACTCGTATCTAACGGTTACGCTGATTTTGATGAAACATGAGGCAATGAATTAAATAAAAGTTGTCCTACTACTTACGGTTGCGAGCTAATAGCTCGCCGCCATTCCATTAAAAACATCCTAGAAAGCATAACCAGTAGAAATTTACCAAGTACATAATCAGCCTCGCATGCGAACACAAACAAATCTGTGTACGTTTTCCCACATATTTTTTGCATATTTTACCAAAATAATTTCGAAACAAAGCTATTTAAAAATTCGAAGCCAAAGGAGGAAGATAAACTTTTTTTGGTATTATTTGATGATACACCGAACTTGGAAAATGTGAAAAGATTATCCAATAGAAGACATTACGACAAATCGAATTTATTATAGCTTCAAAACTAAAACTAGTGCAACTTTTTGACAATTCTGACTTGAACGCCTATTTAGTCAAAAATTAACACAAAGATGTGGTATCGTAATGGCTTTTTGTGGCAGGTAAAATGGGTAAGATTTAATAACATTGCTAAACTTTGACAATGGTCAAAATTAAAACAATTTAATATTGTGAAAATTTTCTAAAACATTTTTTTCCCAAAAACTGAACATACGTTACTTTTTACAGTTTCTGGGCTAATAGAGCCGAGATGGACTATAGCATTTGGTTTTATTCTAATCGTCTAATTTGATATGATTCAATAGTTAACGCGTCAAAAACACCAACAGCATGTAGCTTCGGATATCCTCGCTACGACTTGTACCGTTTTGTGCAACGTCATAATCCTCAACAGAGGTTTGAAGTACACGGTACGAATTTCTCAAAGTAATGAGAAGTCCATCCCCTTCGTTTGCGTTCCCAGCCAATCAACGCCTCAAAGGGCGTGGTCTGACACAACTTTGAATTAAACTTTGCAAAGGAAATGGAAGTCGCTTCCTATCTTCCTCTTCCTCTTTCTGCACCATAACCATGGTGTGTCTACCTCCCTCTCTCGACATTCTATTAAAACTACGTAACAGGAAAAAACAGCCAAATTCACCCTGACGTTGGAAGAATATTGACATGGAACTCGTCATCTATGGCAACGAAACGGTATAATAAAAGCCAATACAAAGTCGCAGAAAAATCATTTTATTTTCAGGATCGATTAGACCGGTCATATGATAAACGCTTGATAACGGTGAAACGCTAACTTTTGGTCCTCAGAGCGAACTTCAGCTTCCGATGACCCTCAGATTGAGCTCTAGCCTACGGTCACCAGAAGGACGTCTAGCTTTCAGTCACCAGCACTATCCTCAGATCGAACATTAGTTTCCGGTCACGGGAACCATCCTCGTAAGCTCCTCCTAGAATTGTATGAACTAATCCCCAAATCTAGCCGTAGTTCTGGTCGACGAAGCAGTCCTCAGCAGTAATTAGCATGAAAATGTGCTTTCGCTAATTGTTCGTTAAACCCTGGACATATAAAATATCATGGATCGTTAATTTCCCATGGAAGTATGAAATACTAAAAATTTATTCGTGTTTTCCTACTTCATTATAAATTGAAAAAGTCTATTTACTAATTTACCTTACTTTGATGAACAAGCCCTGAAATTACTGCAAAACAATAATGCTGACTCATGTCTGATAGATTTTGTTAATTACATCAATTTATACTGCTGATTTATTTCATTTTTTACTGCTATACTGTTAATAATCTTACTCTAAAACTCGAAATAACAACTTTGTATGCTCTCTTTCCCATTGCACGAACAATTAATCAAGCTGTTTTGTTTGGCGTTGTTTTCATCATTTGTGATGCAAAGCCGTAATCGATTTCCATAGTTCTATCCTCTATTCTCTGGCGCTTTTAGTTATGGTTAATGAAAAGGAGGAGTCTATGCAATTACGCGTTTGAAGGCAATTAAATTTTGTTTTCGGGTGGGTTGAAAATATGGCATGCTTTGTTCCGAGTCTATCGTTTACGAGAACGATTTTATTTACCTCGTTTGCACGTAATTTTCGTAATTATGTATGTAGACGGTAATGTTAGAACAAAAAAATTTATTTCGTTTTTAGAACGCGTGTGGGTTGTTAACAGAGCAAGCAAAAGCCTTGTAATGAGGATTTTCCAGTTCCGAATTAATACGTGCTCGAATTTAGAGTTAATATTTTTAATGAGGCCCTATATGAAGGTAAAATGAGGAATTGCCTTAAGCTCTTCAAGAAGAATAGCTACATTTTTCTTTGTGTAAGAAAAAAATAACAATGTGTTTTATCTGGACTTATTTATATTTAGATTGCTTATACCGTTTATAAATTCATAAATATACAGAGTGTTTTCTGAGTACGTACAGAAACTTCAAGAGGTGATTCCTTGGGTTATTTCCCGAAGAAAAGTTCATATAATCATATGTTTGAAAACGCCTCCTTATGCACAGTCTTGTCCACAACTTTCGCAGTAATTGCACTAAAGTTTTGAAATATTATGTGTGTATTTCTACTAATATTTGCTTGAAGAGTAGCACCATAGGTCTCATATGGGAGATCACGTAATGTTTGCTTCTAAATAAAGTAGATTTTTACAATCTAGAAAATATTATTTACCATTCAAAAATACACAAAAAAGATACACTGGTTGAAAGTCGCTGTATCTAACAGTTTTCGAGATAATTCAAGTTCTATAAAAAATCAAGTGGCCATGAAGGTCCGAGTGTTTCTTTAAAAAGCGAAAATAGTTGGTACAAACTTTGAGGTTAAGTTCTAAAAATCGAAACAATTAAAATACGTTCCTTTAAACATGGGTCCAACGATGCTGCTTTACGGAGTTATAGCCTCCTGGAGGAGCAATAGTTTGATTTAATGAAATTTACCATTTCTGGAAACGAAAAAACTGTAACGTAGCGTTTCTGGACCAATGCTTATAGAATGTGTACAACTTACTCTCAAAGTTTGTGGAAACTATTTAGACATCTTAAGAAAATACTTAGACCTTCATAAGAAATCGATTTTACAAAAACAATTATTTATGTTGAAAACTCATAGATAGCGCCTTTCATCAAAAGTACCTTTTTTGTGTATTTTTTGTATGGAGAATCAGATTTTCTAGACAAAACCTCAAAAATTGTAAAGATCTAAGATATTTAGAAGAGAATATTACGTGGCTACCCCATTATTCCAACAAAAATCACTGGAAATATTAAGATAAATCAGTAGTGGTCACATATAAAATTTTAAAATGTTAGTGCAATGACTGCGAAAGTTATCGAAAAAAAGTGATTAGACCGTACTTTCTTCAGAGGGCTGTAACGTAAGGAAGCGTTTTTGGAAATATATTCATATGTACTTTTCTTCATAATGGTTCAAGCAGAAACCCAAGGAATCACTTCCTAAAGTTTCTGTAGGTACTTAGAAGACACCCTGTGTAATAATTCTCCAATAGTTTCAGATTCACATCAATACTAATGATAATAGTAATATCTGCCGAACGTTGAATTCTAAGTTGATTAGTTGACTAACTACACTACAAAACCCCATTGTGTAAGTATAAGAACAAATCCTCTAGGCATACTATACCTAAAGATCAATAGTCGCCATATCTTACAATGGAAAGTGGTTACTCTTTGTGCAAGTTAGAAGCTGAAACGTTGCTAGACGAACAAAACTTTACTTTGAGATATCGGCAAAGAGATTTAGTTAGAAAATAGTAAACACTAAAAATGAGCGAAGCGCTTCTTCCAAACTCTCCTACTAGATATTATTACCTACCATATTTGCAAAAGTAGGTTTTGTATAATGCTATACCGTTCAACAATTGTGAAGGTCGCAACATTCGCTATCACACTGTGGTTTGATAGGGCTTACTTTTACCTCAGAGAATTGTCTGCGGCATTAGCAGACCGGACTGGTATACCCTACTTAGTTTCAATCATTATTTTTTTTGAGAAAGGAGATAATTATTTGATTTTTTAGAAAAGGATTCGTTGGGATTAGGTAAAGCCAGAAACCCAATGTGAAATCCCTATGTTTAAAACTGGCGAGGAGGGGAAATTTAGCCCCCCTTAATACGTCTGCAAATAACAATTAAGTTTTTAATCTTATTCTACTATCACTCATAACCAATTTAGTTTAAAAAGAAATGTGTGGTCGCTCCTGTTTATAAAATAAAGGGAAATCAAAGAAACGCATTGGAACACCAACCAAATTGTAGCTCATCTCTAGCTCTATGAGGCAACAAAATTAAAGATAAACCCTATGGGCAATTTTTGAAGAATATAAGCTAGAAAATTTAAAAAAAGCATTTGATTTGCCCGCATATCCAGCATCAGATTCTGTTTTTGCAGATTTAATAAAATTTCATTTGTCGATGAATTTTAAAAATACCCCTCCAATTTTGATTAAAATCGTACCATTCGTTCGGGATATATCAGCGAACTAGCAAATAAATAAATAACCGCACTCGGTTTGATATGAAATATGTATACGACTTTTCCTCTCCACACGGCAGTCATGGCCTCTTACAAACAGAAAGGTTTCAAGCAGTGGTTGTCTCGTTTTAAACAGCTTACGGTTGCACTACCGGAAAACCAAACTCACTTAAACTGTATGCTTGGCAGAGAGAAATGTAAAATAAACTGGTTGTGCTGACACTTTTTAGTATGCGCCTACTGTCACCTGACTATCCTGTTTTTCTCTTACGCACTGCTTGTTTCGCGATCTACCTTGCGTTACTGCTCCTTCTCTAAGTATTATAATGTCCATGTGTACACCTGACAAGTTACAACAGAAAAAAAAAATGGTGTTTTGAGAAGACCAAACAGATTTTTTTTGAAAAGGATTCTTCGGTATTAAAGAAAATCATAGATGATACAGTTGTAAGCCAAAAAATGAGTGAGAAGGAACAAATTAATTAATTATATTAAATTATTCTACTATCACTCATGAGCAATTCAGTTTAACCAGAAATGTTTTATCGTCGCCCGTTTTTTAAATAAAGGGGATAAAGTTTTGATTTAAAAATTCATAGAAGGTGTCACAAAGAAATTAGCAGAGTGTGACACGAACCAAACTGTAGGTTAATTCTTTCACCCCACAGAATTAAATAAAAATCGTATTGCCAGTTTTAGAGCGATATATTTTTGAAAACGTCAAAATTTTGAAATATTTTCACCACAGTTTTAGTAGTTCCTAAAATTATTGTAGTTTAAAACGTTGTGTGCCCTTTTGAACTTTACAATAGCAAATTGCATCCCGATCTTATAATTTATTTGTGAGTAAATATGCGTTAAAGCAAAATTTTAAATAAATTTATAGAGACGTCACAGAGAAATCTGCAGGTAGCGCCACGAACGAAATTGTGGGGCACCCGTACCTTTATTAGTCTAGGAAATTTAAAAAGAATTAGATTGCCAGTTTTTCAGCAATATCTATGTTTAATAATCAAATTTATCAAAATATTTTCTTCTTTATAATTTTAATTTTTTCTGTATAGAGCTAATACAATAAAAAATGTGATCTTGATGAGTCCACGCATTTGAGTAATAAGGCGTTAAACTGAAAAATTTTCAAAAACTTGTAGCGACTGCAATTTCAAAGATAGAAAGGTCAGAAAAAAGGAGTGGATTTGTTCTAAGGTCTTCTATCAGATTCTGTTTTCAGAATAAGAAAATTCAGGTAAACATATTTGGCAAGACTGTTAGTGCAGGTCGGATTTATTTGATCTAACAATATTGCCAGATATGTTTTTTTTGTAGTAGGGTAAACATTTGTGGCAACACTGTTACTGCAGGTTGGATTTATACGTACTAACGGTGTTGCCAAATATGTGGTTTACGTTGTAATAGAGCACATATACTTGGCAACACTGTTAGTGCAGGCGAGATTTATATGCACCAGCAGTGTTGCCAGATCAGTTTTTTCTCTTTTGTAGCAGGGAAAAGATATGGCAACACAGTTACTGCACGCCGAATTTATATGTATTAAGAGTGTTGCCAGATATGTTTTTCTAGTGTAGCACAGAAAACATTTGTGGCAACACTGTTAGTGCATATAACTCCCATTTTAAAATTTTTATCTGCTTATGCAACGTTTTAAACAATTGAAAAGTTAATAATCAGCAGATCAATTAGCTGTTAGGGTACTTCCCCATTATTTTTTTGCTACTATTTTGGCGGTTTTTAACCATACTATTGTATTTGAATTGATTTGATTTTATGACTGAGATTTATGATTAATGACAAGGATTTACACACGTTTTTCTAATTTTCAAGGTCCTAAATACGTTGCATGTCAGAAATTGCATGTACAAAAATTAAAAAAATATTGTAAATACCAAAGGTTTGTAATTTTTGTTTGCCAAAGCTTTTCGAAACTTCTATACAATTCCACGTATGTTGGGTTGCGTTACGTATTACTAAAACGGAACGAATTACGTTCTCCATCCTAAGTCACAGAAAATCGCTTTGTATACGTGAAAGGATCATATTCTGACATTAACGTTTAATGGACATTTATAAAAAGAGTACGTCAAGTGGCATTAATTATCTTTAACTTATTGTTTTCGACTCATTGTCTACAGCGCGGCGGCGGCTTCATCATGCGAATTTTCCAACATTTTCGCTCCAGCGCGTTTCTTTGTAATCATTTTCCCCGATTACCCGTTTCATTTCTTCTGTCTAATGCGGTATTTTTCTATCGTGCTTTTTTTGTTCGGGATATCGCATTAATTAGATTGTTCTCTTTTTCAGAAACAAAAACAAACTGTTCAACGCAAACATCGGTCCTTCAAATAACGGTAAGTAGTTTTTGATTCGAGTTTCTTTTATTGTTTTCTACCCCTTTGTGTGAAGCGAATTTGCTGATTACGCATTTTTCCGCATCAATTTGTCCAATTGCGACAAACGTGTTCATGTTAATTGCTAATAGCGAAATTTTATTGTATTGTGTATGCGGTACGAGCACACGAAGGTGCAATACTTCATTCAATTGTGTTGTATGACTATAGTACGCCTCCATAATGTCATTGTCGGTATTCTACTGCAATAATAAATTTGAGCTTAGACAGACGTGAATTATTTGATACAGTATGAAACTTCCCATCCACATACTTTACACGGCAATGTATTTGAAATAGACATCGAGATAGAGATAAAATCGCGTATATATCAGATCGGATTATTGCGATTATCAACTAGGGAACCATTGTCGCAATTCACCGGGGAATGAAAGTGGGTTTAAAAACCACTTATTGGGGTATTATTGCTGAAATTTGATTTGTATCCAAGCGAAACGTTTTTCGATTGCAATGAAAATTCGAAGAACTTGATAATAAATATTTCCCGATGTATTAAATGCTTCAGATATTGTTTTGTTCTTACAATATTGTATTAGGTTGAAAATAATGTTACAGAAAAATACTTTTAAAAGTAGGGAGACAAATTGACAGAGTGTATAATAGAACTTCTTACTTTTTAAACGACTTTTTCCTGATTTATATATTTACATCCTCTTCTCCCACTCCAAGCAGACAGAGTCAGCATAATAAGGTAAATGCACTAGAAAACAGTCATCCAAACGGAAAGGCACGTAGGCAATGGGTGGGGGGGCTATGAGGGTACATGCTTTCCAAAATAGTCTATATCTACCCAAGTGCCCCCCCCCCAAGCAACTCTTATCATATAGACAACTTAAATTAATTCCGATTTTACTTAAATCATACAAAAGCTTGTTGCACTGTGCAATAATGAAAGCTGAATTAAAACCGCTGAAACAATTTTCCTCAGCAGCTTGATCTTCTGATAGGATGCCTATATGTAATAATTTTAAGACAAAACCTAGAAACTTTAGCAATAAACATTTGCTGTTAAAATTGAACATTTTAGAAATAAATTATTACGTTTACAGACAAAAATTAGGGATAACCTGAATAGATATCGGATAGATACTCCTTAGGCCTTCCTAGTAAACATACTAAGTCCTGACTGATTCGAGTAGAACTTCGACCGCCATATTGGAAAATGGCGCCCGAAAATCATATATTTAAATTTATCTTTGTAACGGTTGCTCCTAGCACAAAAATACCTTAGTAAAACACGAGAAAGTGATAAATTTCCTATAAAAAAAATAGTTATAGTTTTATGACTAAGGCTGAAAAATAGTAGTTAGCTGCAAAATAGTAATCTTCGGCGCTCACTTGTCAAAAAACGCCCCCCCCCCTTGCTACAAATTCCACTCTCCGTTTCGCAACCACTACCAACGATTGACGAGCGCTGTAGCGGTAATCTCAAGGTTCTTACTGACAACAAAATTCATCACATAAAGCTGTTTCCAAAACGCTGCGGCAAGGCCTAAGGAGTATGTATACCAGAACTACTTTGGATTTTTTAAATTCTAATTTGACTAGATTAATGTGGGAACTGGGCAAATCATAAACAATAGTAAACATTTCTCGCACTGGCAATCTAATTTTAAATTCAGTTTTGTCGCAGTACAGCACTATGCATCGTTTCTACTATATTTTGGTGTCGCCATATGCACGTATATATGAAAAGTATTTTGTCATAACGAACTACCCTAAGAGCTACTTTAAGATGAATACTCGTAAAATGTCAATATTACAATTTACTTTCGACTTACACCCAGCATAATTAGATAAGGACCGACCTGTAGTTTGTCTGCCTTTACAAGCATTTGCTCTAAAAATTTGAGCAATATATGTTCGTAGGCCCTGCCTGCCTAAACAGGGCCGTGTGCTTAGATTATTTAAACGTCGGGGCGGACAAGGATTTGATCTTAATGTATTTTGTTTGCCCGAACAAGAATACTTAATCGGCTTATGCCTATTAGCTGTTTGTGAACCTACACGAGCTAACGTTTCTCAAGACATTGATTCTTGCATCTTCAGAGGGATTAGAGCACCGAATTTAAATCCGGGATGCAGAGGTATTTATAAGCTCCTTTTGAGCCAGTCGGGCATAACGTCGGAGTTCTGGTTGGATGTCACCGTTGGGCGGAGACGGATATGGTGGAGCGTAATCATAAGTTCAATACTGCTTATGAGTCCTTAGAGGATGAGCTGCTCCAAGCTTTACCGCGTCTAAAACCATTCTCTCTGTTGAAGTCCATCTTATGTCAAGTTAAACCAGTATGTTCAGCCATCGCAGATTTTGTGATGCGACTGTGTTTGCAATCACCTTTGTGCTCTCGTAATCTTAACTCAATGGAACGACCAGTTTGTCCGATGTAGTTTAAACCACAAGAGCAAGGGATGTTGTAGATCCCGGCTGATTTTAAATTTGATATTTGATTCTTTGCGGATCTAAATCCGTTTCCCAAAGTTTCATTAGTCTTAAAGACTGTCTTTATGCTGTACCTTCTAAGAAAATGGCTCAGTTGTTTCTACAAATTTAAAAAAATGTTTATATCCATAGGCGATTTATTAGTAAAACACAAAAATTAAGAAAAGTTGCTGTAAATCAATTGCTATTGTAAATTTTCTAAACCGCAAAACAAATGCCTTTTTAATGAAGTCAAAGCCAACTATAGTTTTCATTCAAAGAAACATAAGTTTGTGTTATAACTCAAAAATAAATGAATTACTGTAACATCTCGTTCTATGTTTAAATTCTTTATAAAAATATCTGTAAAAAGTATTTTAACACTTTCCTTCTAGCTTTTAAAATAACTGAATGATATGACCCTCTCATGTTTTAAAAAAATTCTTTTTTGCCTAACTTGAAAACAAAAGAAGGTAGCTAAAGTCTGTTTTGGCTATTAAAATATACTCAAAAAATTGACCCATAGTGTGTCTATCAGTTTTTTTTCTAACTGCTATAATAACCGAGATAGCTTGCAAAACCAACGAATGCAGGCCACCCTGTACATGTCAAAATTTATGTAAGTCTATTTCAATGTCACATCAATATTATTTAAAAAGTTATGACATAATTATAAACTTTAAAAATATTGGAAATGATTTCTTATCCAAAAGTAATGTGCCCATTCATGAAATCGGGTGCCCCCAAACTGAAAGACTGGTCACGTCTTTGCCAAATGACCCAAAACGCCTAAAATTAATCCTTTAATTGAAGTGAATTTTTAATGCACATTATTTAATTACTGAAAAACTATAATTATACAGGGTGTTCATTTGAAAACTTCCCACCCCCAATATCTCGGTGCACAAGGCTTTCTGAAAAAATCGCCGAGACACGTCAACAGTATTAGCGAGGGGGACATATTTTTACATAATAGTGACATAAATCGTTTCATCCCCCTACCCCCCAGAGCCGCCCCTTAAAAATTTTAAATAGCAAGGGGGGTTATGTGATACCTCATTTGAAAGGTCTTCGTATTGCCTACATTTTGGCGTTTTGTTTTTTAAAATCGGTCGATTAGTTTTTTAGATATTAAGGGAAAAGTGTTTGAGTTTATTAAAACAAAAAGGAGCGTGTATACTTATTGATAACAATTTTATTTATAATCAAAAATACAAATTAAAAATACAAATAATTATTGGAAGTAAAAAATTATTTGGAATGTTATTATCTTAATAACTGCTCAAAATGTTGTCCATTGTTGGCTAAGCAACAATATAACCGTTGTTCAACGTGTTCCCTGACGTTTTGGAAAACATGTCTTGGAATTGATCGACATTCTTCAATTATTCGTTGACGGAGCTCGGCTATACTTTGCGGTTGAGGCGTATAAACAACCGATTTTAAATGGCCCCACAGAAAAAAATCTAAGGGAGTTAAGTCGGGGGACCTAGCTGGCCACTCTATAGCTCCTCTTCGACCTATCCATTTACCGGGAAATGTATTCTGCAACCACTGCCGAACCGGTAAGACATAATGAGGAGGGGCACCGTCCTGCTGAAAGTATAGTTGTTACTCATCAAGTAGTAAATTACCATCTGCATCACGTTGATTTTCAACTGCTTCAGTTATTAGTGGATTAATAGCATTTTCCAACATGTCCAAATACACTGCACCAAGTTACTTGTTTTAACAAACTCAAACACTTTTCCCTTAATATCTCAAAAACTAATCGACCGATTTTAAAAAACAAAACGCCAAAATGTAGGCAATACGAAGACCTTTCAAATGAGGTATCACATAACCCCCCTTGTCATTTAAAATTTTTAAGGGGGCGGCTCTGGGGGGTAGGGGGATGAAACGATTTATGTCACTATTATGTAAAAATATGTCCCCCTCGCTAATACTGTTGACGTGTCTCGGCGAATTTTTCAGAAAGCCTTGTCCACCGAGATATTGGGGGTGGGAAGTTTTCAAATGAACACCCTGTATAAAAACAACGATTTTGTAGCAATTTAATTCTAATAAGGCTGTAAAGAATAATAACTTTAATGCTTTCATATAATGAGCAAGATGAAACCGACTGTCAAACGAAATGGAACTGTAAAACGATCTGTAAAACTTAATGTGTCTTCTAGACTTAGATTAAGTTTTAGAACAAATTAGTTTTCTAAAGCGAGATGGATGAAAGCAGCACGAACCTATTAAAAAAGCATTAGTCTAAAGCTTTTTTGCCGTTTTTCTTTCTTTCATATTTGTTTTGGTATGTCAAACAAAATTCTGGAAGGAGATTGCAACAACCGCTGAAATTATAGCTATTATAAAAATTAATAGAAGTTTTATTTTATTTTATTTTGCATTTTTTTTTAATTATAATGCAGGCTTTTTATTATTTTGTGTAATTACATTTTGATTTTGAATAGAAACATAATGTGTTTATCAATATTTGTTTTTTGTAGAAACATTAATTGCCGTGATATTTAGAACCTTTTTGATTAATCAATATTATTAACTTTTTATTATATGTATTAATCCAAATATGAGTATTTTTAGGCACAAATGTTACTAGCGTATTACATTTATACAAGGTGTTTGCATTTTGACAGACTGGTAGATTGCGATGAACTAATTTCGCGGTTAGCGAAGTAACAAAACTGACATCATTCACAGTTTTGCCTCTGCAAAACAGAAATAAAAGTGTTTTTAGGATGTTAAATTCTCATTGAACTGACATAGACAGACTCAGAATTTTATCCTAGTTCCAAATATGCGAAAATATACAGGATGTTCCATTAAAAAAAAATAATATAAAGTTAATGCCATTTCTGGTGAAAACGGAAGTAAAAGTCGTTAAATTTTTAGCCTATATAATGTGCTTTTATGGTCTATTAAACATACTAAAATTATATTTGTTTATCATAAATAAAGGAAAAAATGGTGATGCACCATGTTCCATTAATACCCGGTATATAACTTTTATATTGAGTTAAAAAAAATCTATAATCCATCCGTAATCTAATATTTAGAATTTCGATATATTCATTTCTTTTTTACCAGTAGTCCGCAAGAGGCGGCCACTAAATCTACGGGACCCCATCGTATTGCGACCATTGGCGGTGTGGTAGCTACGCCACTGGCATCGGTATTTCTATATGTACTCTACAGATTTTACTTTTGATACAAATGCGGATATTGGCTATAGAGTTTGATAAATTAATTAGAAATTCCTTTGATCTGTAGCCGTCGACATTTCCCATTTCTCAGAATGGAAAACTTCTCAAAATTTTATTCGTATTATGTGCAAAAGATTCAAGCGTTCATTTCGAGTGAACGAGCTGTGATGCGCTTGTGGCTTTTACAACAGTTTGTTAAATACCATACGCTTTTTAGTAGCATACTTTTCCGAAGCTAGTTTCGCAAAAAACAACACCACATTTATAATCTTCATAATAGTCCCATAAGGTTTACAATAAGCGTTTATTTTAGAGGCTATAATTTCTGGACCGCATCTGTTATAACTTGAAAAAAAAAATCGACGTTGTTGTGGAAACACATTATTGGATCTAATTATGTAAAACGGCGCCGCAGATCATTTTTAATGTTATGTTGTTGGGAAGTACCTTACGTATCACGATAGGTAAACTAGTCGTGGTGGCTCAGTTTTCTGGCCTGCAAGATCTCCTGACTTAAATCATTTAGATTTTAGTCTCTGGAAACATGTAAGACAATACAACGCAAAACGCAGTATGCCAATTCGGAAAAGAAGAGCGATTTTGAGCAGTAAACCTGTATTTAAGAATACATTTTGGTTAATTTTATGTTCTACCACGTATTACAATATTTTATTTAATTGTCAACTTTCTTCATTTCATTAAATTTTCTTTATCGTATCTTTTTTTACAGCAAGTGATTTTCCGATCTGCTTCTTATACTTGTGCCCGTCATTCAAAGATTAGCACAGCCGTTGCTTTTAAAATTCATTTCCTAATTTTACGCCTTTTGGCCGTATTTTAACAAGATAAAACAAAACATCAATTATGTCGGAAACGTGTAGTTGTCCGTACCATCCTAACCATTGGACTATAGTCATAGAGCGCCGGGACCAAAAGGGCGCCGGGCCCAAAAAAGCGTCGGGCAATGATTTATAAAATATATTGTTTTAAATAGTTATTCTTTACGGTACTACAATAGATAAAAAATACATCTGGTCTGGTTATAAGACAGTGTAAGTGCGCCTGCGCTGAGTGCGCATTTGTGTAAAAATTAAGCAGACAGTGTTCGTTAGTGTTCAAGAAGGATACGAGCCGCAGCCTTTTGCCCGATTTCAGGGTCATGTATGAACCTGTACTGTAGCAGTTGTGTCGTGTGAACTGGTTTGTCTAAATGTTACGGTGTCTGGAAAAAAGATGCCGGGAAATAATCTCCGAAAGAAAAAACCCCTGGTAAAACATAGCCGGTCCCAGTTTTCATTTGCACAATTCTCATAGATAGTAATATTGCGTTCCTTTAGGGCTATTTTAATACCAAACTTCATCCCGATCTGTGAACTCGTTTTTGAGTAATAATTCAAAAAAAAAGGATGTCTCCTAAGGTCTTCTATCAATTCCCTTTTTAGTTTCAGAAAATATTGTCTTTCGGACCATCCGTTCGGGAGGTTTAACACATATAAACCCACCCATGCACCGGACAGATATTTTTCAAAAAACACTTCTTTGAGTTCCTGGAAGTCCAAAACATGTATCTTTTTCTATCAAGTATTTATTTCTGGTCTTTTTTAGGCTTTTTGTTCAGGGTCTTTTTTTCAGGGTTTTTTTTTCCTGGGGATTTTTTACCAGGGGCTTTTTCTCGGGGATATTTTTACGGAAATTTTTTCCGGGGCTGTTTTTTCCAGGGACGTTTTATCCTAGATTCGAATGTTAGACCAGGGGTTCCAAATTTCTTAGGAAGGCCCTGGCAGTCGTAGGTATTCGATTCAAGAATACCCTTGTTTGCAAATAATAATTACGGCAAAGTAATCCTCATGTTTGCTCGCATCAACATGGTGGAAAAAGAAGGCTGTGGCACGTCATTGTGTTTAATTAATTTTAACGAAAACAGTTAACAATATAAACCTATACTAGAATAGCTTTTATACAAAATTTTAAGTCTATTTTCCAAAAAAGATATTTTTTCGGTCCTTTGAGCCAGAAGTATGTTTTTCTCATTTTTGTCCAAGATTTAATTGTAACATTTATTAAAAGCATTTTAGGATCATCCTGTATAATATTTTTCACCCATTTCTTTTCATAGCAAAATTCCTGCGAGAGCATTTCAAAAATGCAATTTTCAGTTAACCCAGTGAATAAAGCTGATTCTAGTTGGATCACGATCGTGGTGATGGTCTACGTTGCACGGTATTATAATCGCGTTGCACGCTATTCCATCGATCGACTACCTAAACAAAACTACAAAGAACCGCCCAGGGTAGATCAATATAGGAGATATAAATGTCTTTGGTGACGAAAAATAAAATGATTATGTAAATGCAAGCACATCCGAGATTTTAACATATAGATCTTTTAAAGAATATTAAATGTCTTCATTAAAATTAAATAGAGGCAAGAATTTTGTACTAGAAAGAAATTATGCATAATTATAATTTCAAATAATGCTTTGTGAAAACGTACCAGTTCGAGTGATTCTTATCTGTGTAAGAATATAAAGTTGCCTTGAGATGAGGACGGAACATAAATATTGTAAACTGGGTTTCTGTCTAATAAACGCATAGGCGGCGACTATAGGAAATAATAATTAATCGCCAAATTTAATTAATTGCAATAAAAATAAGACATACATTTTTCCGATATAAAAACGTTAATATTAAAATGTAAACTGTAAAATTATTGATTTTATATTAAGCAGATTCGCAAAGCTTTTACATGAAAAGATCGCATTACCGAGGCCTTCACCTACTCCAATTCAAGTATTGTTAATGACAGCACTGGTTGTGATTGAAAATTTCTGAAGTGCTGTAATTTAATACAAGCTCTATCAATCTGCTAATATAGGCTAAACTCCATAATTTACTTTGTGGATCTACTCTGCTATAATTAGGCCACATCCAACAACTCAGCTTCAAAGTCTGGCCTTTTTAGGAGCAACGGGAGTGATGCGCGTGGCATCTGTTACGACTCTGAAGGGACTTTTGTATCTTATGCTTTTTCTTATTTTGATTGAGGCAGATGCTCGAAAGGTAGCTTGCAGACTGAAGTATAACGGTCAGTAGATAAACGGAATGCACGTGTCGTATCTCTTACGCATACACGCAACCCTTATTTTCCTTCAACGAATCATTCAAGATTGGCGTACCCAATAATACGGAAAACGACTGCAGTAGTGGTGGAAACTATCGAATAAAACCTGTCGAATCATGCGATAATAGAAAACTATTCGAATGAAACGAACGAATTTACATTGATGCAAAACCCATAACACTAATGAATGATGACAGCGCCCCTTTGTCAATGGCTGTGAAACCCCGCGATGTACAAAGACCTCTGTAAATATTAGTATAATAAGCATCGTAAATTCATAAAGTTATGTGACGTAATTTATTATTCCCATAATTACCGCTTGCATGTCGGTTATGGGTATTCGCGAATTCTCCGTTGGAATTATTAAAAAAAAATTCGAATGAATTAAATACATATTTAAAATCACTCGTTCACAAACTATCGGTAGTTGATTTCATTCGATAGTGTTCATCACTATACTGCACCCAAGTTTAGGACCTTCACAAGCCTGCTGATCTTGTCTGGTTCACAGACGTAACGAGGTCAGAAGCAAGTTCCGGTGCAGAGCTCAATGGTTGTATAGCCGATCTTTACCACATTTATAGGTTTAGTACAAAATTCAGTTTCTAACAACTATTTCAAATACTTTTTTTTGTATCTTTGTGGTCAGTTTAAAAAATGGAAATAGAAAACACCCTGAGACAACCTCATTCTTTTTTATAGATCTGCGTCTAAAAACAAGCAACAACTATTCCCCAGTGGCGGTTTCTCCATTGGGTCAAATAAGAAAAAAATAAATAAATACTTTTTGTTTGAGTACATAACATATTATACACCATAATATTTAAAAACTACTTTATAGTTATTTATATTTATGAGATTTCTATGCGAGAACGTTTATTAAAGAGCTGCTCCGAAAACGTTTGAATGTTTGAGTATTTCGCGCGCATTAAACGAATCTATGCGAGGGTTATTTGGCTGTCGGTCCCTAATTCAGCTATACGCCGTGGAATAAAGTTGCCGGCTTAAAAGGCTTTCAAATGAATAAGAGTGAAATAGAAAGCTCATTGCAGTAAAATTCATATTACACAAGCTAAAAGAGGATAGAAGTATCTGCGTATTAAAGACTTCAGGGTCACGAATCCACAATTTCGGATAATTATGCTGCCAGCTTGCCGTGATAAGCGCATGCCAATAGCCGCCTAATTTGCGGATTTCGCACGTACACGATGTAGTAGTGTGAAAACAGTTGTTGGTTGTGTAATGATAATTTAGTGGTGTTGTACGTGGAAAATAATGCCATGTAAGAAAATGCTTTCACTGTTTCCACTGTCTGCTATTTTGTGATAATTTATTGTGTGATATTGACTGCAAACATTTAAAAACTAAAATTCAAACACATTTTTTAATCGTAAATCACATTAAATTTTTTGTGCATTTGACACACAAAGGATGGGTTTGAAATATAGGGCTACCTAAAACTTGGCTAAGAACAAATTTTTTGCAAAAAATTACTTTAAAATGCCTCCCAGTACACCACACCACGAGCCGCCACTGCTATTCCAGAATTTTACAAACATATATTTGTTACACCTGCAGTGCAATAGATCCTACGTAGAGCAATCATAACTAATAGTGCTCTGTTCACACCTATGCATGGTGTGAACCTTGCTACGCCTAAGTCTGCAATAATCACTAAAAACATCCCAGGGAGCATAAACAGTAGCATTCTACCATGTACACATAAGAGTATAAATATTGAGCAGTCATACTTATATCGTGCGGTTTTTATTTTGTAGATGGTGAAATGTGCTAAAACGTGTCCAGAGCACATATTTTCACAAAAAAATGTTACGAAAACTTTAGGCTATTTTTATAGATGTATTTAACAACATCTTAGAATTAAGGATTGGTTTTGTCGGCAAAGTGTCCGCGAGCGTGAAGTTAATCTTTCAGACAAATTTATGACTATTAATAAATATTTTAATCATACTTTCTATAAACCATTTTACTAGACTCACAGCGAAATTTGTATATTCCTAAATATATTTTAATACATTTCAAATAATTAAGAGTCTCTGTAGAGTAGCACGTCTTGTCGGTAACGTCATGCGTGGAAAAGCCTTCAATTCGCCACGTGGCGCACACGTTTCTGTTATTTTGGATAAACATTCTTTATTGTATTTCTAATAATGGAAGCAGCAGGTGAGTTTTTGTAATTTTTATATTATTTTTAATTAGCATTAATATGTCAAGAAACACCCTCGTATATTTTAAAATTGTCTTTCCTGTAACAGACCTAATAATAATAAAGGCATTCAATTCTTTTAGAATTTTGATCCGCTCCTCTTTTGGAGCTTTCATAATCCATTTATTGGGGTGGATTAATCCCCATTTCTTCTATCTTCTGTCTACTTTATAGGTTTCTGTGTGATTTTGCTTTGTTTACCAGATCTCTCCATTCTTTTATATCTCCTACTTTTCTTCTCCAGTTTTGTATCTCCATCTTCCTTAAGTCCTCTATAACCTCATCCCACCATCTCATTTTCGGTCTTCCTCTTTGTCTTGGTTCTGTGGGTCTCCATTCGGTTATTATCTTTATCTTCTTTCATTCTTATGATATGTCCTAACCATCGAAGTCTCTGTGCCTTTATCGCTTTCACTATGTCTTCCCCTCCTGTTTCTTCAAGGATTTCGTGGTTCATTTTGGGTCTAAATTCGTTTTCGCCTATCTTTTTTGGTCCTAGTATATTTCTCATTATTCTTCTCTCCCATATTCTCAGTTGCTCTTCATCTCTTTTTGTGATACATGGGGTTTCCGCTGCATACATTGCTACCGGTCTTATTAGGCTCTTCTAGATTCTCATTTTTGTTCTTTTACTTACTCTTTTGCTCTTTAAGATCTTCTTATTACTGTAGTAGGCTCTATTTCCCTTTAGAATCTTTTCCTTTATTTCGATGCTCCTGTCATTTTTGTTATTCACATTTACTCCTAAATAATTAAAATTTTGTACCTCCTCAAACGTATGATCGCCTTCTTTTATGTTCTGCATCGTGTGCCTGTTTCTTTGACATCTTAAATATTTTGTTTTGCTCTCGTTTATTTGCAAACCGCGATTTCTTGCTTCTTCTTCTATTTGACTGAGCGTTTCACTTAATTTTCTTCTACTTCTTGCGACTATTGCCATGTCGTCAGCGTATGCTATTATTTGCACTTCCTTACAGTTGATTGTCCCTTTCGCGTCTGTCTTTCTTATTATGCTTTATAACACGAGACCGAACAGTGTTGCCGATAGTGCATCGCCTTGTCGTATGCCGGTTTTGGTTTGAAATTTCTCCGTCTCCCCTTCCTGTGTTCTAACTATTGTTCTCGTTACACGCATTATCATCTCTATCAGTCGTACCAACTTTTGGGGTATGTTTAATTTTCTCAAGTCTTGCATCAGTTCTATTCTCTTCACTCTGTCGAAGGCCTGTCTAAAATCAATAAACATTACATGTATTTGTATGTTGTTCTCGTAGCTCTTTTCTACTATTTGCTTCATAATATGTATCGCATCCGTTGTCGACCTGCCTGGCCTAAACCCGCACCGATAGTCACCTATTATTTTTCTGAATGTTTAACTAATTGTCTTTGTATAAGCGATGTTAAAATTTTATAAGCTACATTCAACAGTGTGATACCTCTGTAATTGCTACACTCTTCTACGTCGCCTTTCTTAAAAATTGGTACCACTACCCCATCTCTCCACTCCTCTGGCATTTTTTCTGTTTTCCACACTTTTTTTATCACTTCATATAGTCTCTCCTTTAATTTTACCCCACCATAATTTATCATTTCTCCGTGTAACTTATCACTGCCCGCTGCCTTGCCTCTTCTTATTTTATTAATTACTTGCACGAATTCTTCGTATGTTGGTTCAGGGACTTCTCCATCCTCCCCTCTTATTTCTTCCCCTCGATTCTCACCACCAACTTCTTGATTTCCTTCATCTCCTTCGCTTAATAACTGAGGAAAATGTACCTTCCATTTTTTTTTTTTTTTCCACTGCTGTGTTCAGTGCTTGCTTCACTATTCTTCATTCCTCTTATTTTTATTCTGTTAGTGCCCTTGGTCTGTTTTATGTTTCTATACATATTCCTAGCATCGTTGATTCTGCTGTTGTTTTCGATTTCTTCTAGCGCCTGCTCTATATATTCTTTCTTCTTCTTCTGGCATGTCTTCATTGACTCTTTTTTCTTCTCTCTATATATTTCCAAATCTTCGTCTCTCCTTGTTTGTAGCCATCTCATCCTTGCATCTCTCTTTTGTTTTACTCTATCTTCGCATTCTTCGTTAAACCACTCATTTCTTTTTGTTGATTTTCTGTATCCAATCACCGATTTCTTTGCCAGTGTCATGCTTTCTTTAATATTTTCCCACTCTTTTTCCATGTCATTGCTCTATGGTTTTTTATCCATTTCTCTGGTTACTTCTTCTATGTATTCATTCTTTTGTTGCTCCCTGTTTAGCTTCTCTACTGCCCACTTCCTTTCCATTGTGTGCCTTTTTCTTTCCATTACTATTCTTTGCTTTATTGTTGCCACCACTAAATAGTGATCAGTATCTGCATTCGCGCCCCTGTAAGTTCTAACGTCCTGCATTATATTGGCTCTTTTCTTTGTTATTAGCACATGATCTATCTGGTTACCTCTATCTGTGACGGGGATCGTCCATATTTCTTTGAGTTTAGCTTTGTGTTTAAATTTTGTACTACTTATTACCATGTTCATTATTGCAGCGTAGTTGCACATTTTATTCCCATTATCATTTGTGTTATCATGTATTGTATTTTTCCCTGCTACTTCACAAAAGCACTCCTCCTTCCCTATTTGCGCATTGAAGTCGCCCATTACTAATAACGTATCGTATTTCGGTACAGCTTCACTTATTTTTTCCAATTCATCATAAAAGTCTTTCTTGTCCTTTTCGTTTGACTCTTCCGTGGGAGCATAAACATTTATAAATGATATATTGGCTGGCTTATTCTTTACTCTCAAATATGCCAACCTTCCACTAATTGGTTTAAATTGCATTATTGTTTATTATCTTGTGTTTCTCCTAATACTATGAAGGCGGTTCCATTTCGTCCTCTTTTCTCTACTCCCGAATACAGTACCGTAAATTCTCCTTTGTTAATTTCCGCTTGTCCTTCCCATCTGATCTCTTGAATTGCTGCCACACTTATTTTATATATCTTGAGTTCTCTTGCTACTTCTATCATTTTTCCAGGTATTAATAACGTTCTTACATTCCATGTTCCTACTTTTATCCTATTCTTTTTTTTCTTTTGTTTCTTATTTGTTGCTATTTTCCCTTTTTGTATCTCTACTGTGGTTGTCCATTTCCTTGCCCTTGTCGTAGTTCCGTCCTGATCTTTGTTTTTTAGTTTTTTGGCTTTCCTCTTTGACGCAAACCCTTATATGCTAGCTGGTTAATTTTGTGGTTCCACTCATACAACTTATTATTTATTATTAATTTCTGATACCCTATCTTGATTTTGCTTCCTGCACTTTCTTCTTCTTTGGCCATTGCTCTTATTTTATTTTGAATTTCCCTTTCCTTTGCTGTTAAATCGTTATCAATAATTATTTTTCTCCCTTTAAGGTTTTGCTTATTCACCATTATGTCTCGTTTCTGTTCCCATGTTTGAATCTTTGCAATGATTGCTTTTCTTTCTTCATTCTTGCCTATTTTGAATGCGTCCGTAATGTTCGCTTTGACTCCTATTTCTTTTGATAGGAATTCTTCTACTCTCTTTTAGGTCATGCTCGCTGTGTGTTGCTAGCCCTTTTATTTTTATATTATTTTTCATCCTCTGCTTTTCCTTTGCTTCCATCA
This sequence comes from Ctenicera cuprea, assembly GCA_958336395.1. NCBI lineage: Eukaryota > Metazoa > Arthropoda > Insecta > Coleoptera > Elateridae > Ctenicera > Ctenicera cuprea. The sequence goes on along the minus strand of OY284487.1, from coordinate 13,729,671 downwards.
TACCTTCTAACTTGTCCAGTCTGTACATAATTGTTGTTTTTCTATCTTCCATTCATTTTCTTTTCTTATCATTTCTTCTTGTAGCTGCTTTATGTCATTTCCGTTTTTTTCAAACCCCTCTTTCATCTCTTTTCTCATTTCCGCTATTGCTTTTAGTACTTCATCCATTTCTTTTGTTGTTTCTTCGTCCCCCTTTTTATCCGTTTTCTTTATCGGTGCTCTGGTAGTCTTTTTACTTTTTTGGAATATCGCTTCGTTCTTTCCTGCTTCTATTTCGCTATTTTCCGCTCTTTTTCGTTTTATGTTCTCACTAATCTGTCCCGTACTATTCGCTCTCTGTCTGCTATTACTGTTTCCTTTTCCAGTATTCATATATTTCCGCTTATTGTGTTTCACCAGATCTTCCTACTTTTATTAAACGTGACAACGCCGCAATTTCAGCTTATCTTCTTTATTCAGTTGACATGTGTTCAACCTTCACTCTTTCTAACCTGTATCTTTCTGCTTTACCGTTTTATTATGTTTGTTTCTCGTCCCTCACACAAAACTTTACTTTCTATTTGTTGCCTGTCGGCCCCTGTTAATTTTCCTCTAAATTTCCACTTTTATATCCACTCCTGAGTTACTTTAATTAAATCACACAATTAATCACTTCAAAAACACTTTTACTTCCACTGTTGCAACCAACCTTGTCATCTGTAACAGACCTATACGCAAGAAAAATAAAATTTTTACAAAATTACCTACCCAGTAAAGTAAAGCCGGTTGCAACGCTGAGTTTTTCATAACCTAACCTTTTTATTCAACGTTTGCTCAAGTTTACCAAGTGAATGTATCTAAAGTGTCTTGTCGGTAAAAGAGTCCTGTCGGTAACAAAATTGCGTATATAAAAGCTTTACCGACAAGACCAACATGTTAATTACTGATAAGACAAATTTCGACTTGTTTGTAGTAAACATGAGTTTGTAGAAAATGTATTGCGAGCTTGCTGTTAAGCTTGAGAAATATTGAGAATCAGCCCTGGGATTGAAAGCAGAACAAAACTATTTTTTGAAGCAATGAAAAAGGAAGAGAATCTGTGAAACGAAAAATGAACAAAATAAACAAAGCAAACTGGACGAGCAAGCTGTTGCAGTTTATTGATTATAGGCGAATAAATAAAGTGTTGCAGTTTAGTTCTAGTACTTCTAATGTTGATGTTAAGCAGAATAATACCTTGTCGTTAACGTAATTGTCATGTCGGCAACGCCTACAAAAAATTCATACAAAGCAGATAAGATTGGTTGAATTTATTAATTTAAATAATCACTATATCAAGTGTTTCTGATTAAAATATTTATAGAGCTTGCGATTATACCAGCTTTCATTGAATGTTTATGTAAAAATTTCACGACAATACATAATATTTGGTAATTTATTGTGTAAATCTAATAAATAATTGGGTAAAATAATTTAATAAAATATATATTTTACTATAATATTAATAGATTGAAATTAGCTCAAACTAAAACTTATAAAAGCAATAATTAACATACGGCATATTTTTACATCAATGTTGCCGACAAGAGGTTTTTTACTATATTGTTTCTACAAAAACTATATAATATGATCTAATAGTATTTTATATAGCAAGGGACTGAAGTGCTTCATTTAATCCCAAGTGTCAAAGAAATTGCCTCGTTGTATTATTGAATTTACACGTTCTATTTTGATCAATTCGTGGTTCCTATTTTACATTTCTATCCAAAAACATGTTTTTGCAGTTTCACAAGATTGTTTTGTGAAGTACTCCTGTTCTACGCTTATAAACCCTGTTTTATTTTATTAAAGTATTACATAAGCTTCAATTCCAGTTGTCCAAATGAATAGTAACTACCCGCACAATGTAGATTAAGGTCAAACGTATGGATGTGTTACCATTCTAATCTTGTAGATAATTCGTTTAAAAGTTTAAGTATGCGCCAACTATACATTTAATAAAATTATGGCATAAATTATTATGAATTGATTGCCTCATAATTTAAATACTGACGAAATACTAGACCAGAAATCCGAACTATACTAATCACACAATCGTATCTAGATTTTTGCGAACGAGTTGTAATCCTACGAAATATGCAGGTGCCGGCAAAGAAGTTTCACTTCAAAATTACCACGGTAGCGCGCCCCGATGCAACTACACCCCTGAATTTACAAAAATGGTTTCGATGTTGTAAAAAACAAATTTATTAGTTTGGCCCGCACAGAGTTGTTTATTTTATTAATTACTTTTGTTCTGGACCAGCTCTGTAATATAATTTTAAATAAAATTTAAAACCCAAATTAAGAACAAGTGAATTATAACAGCAAATCCTAATAAATCAGTTCAGACACGGAACATAATGTAAGAAATTTTAGTTATGGCAGCTCTACCAATCATAAGCTATAAATTAATGGATTATGTAATAAGGTTGATCGCATTGCATGCATTGCGTGAGAGTTCACTCGGGAAGGTGATCTAAAGTAATAAGTTTTATTTACACTGTTGCAAAATGAAACGTCACTAACCCAGCTACGTCAAGATTATAGCGAAATAAAAGCTTTGGCAGATTTTTGTTTAAAGAGGATTACAGCAAATAAAAATATACAGGAAAACATGACTTATTTGTTTTATTTTAAGATAGGGAAATATTTACATTAGCTGTATAAAGTATGCATTTAGGCAGTGCCGAAACGCAATCAGCGTTGGTATTAAAATAGTTATTTATGTTACAAGTGGGGTAAAGGCGTTATTATACCACGAGTTTGAAAGTTGCATGACGAGGTCGTAGACCGAGTCGTATAATCAAACGAGTGCCATGATAATGAATTATCCCACTTGTGGTATACAAAATTTTATGTACGACTGCTCAAAATTTGTTAAAAATCAAATTTTTTTGCTTGAATAGATATTTGACATTTCGCATTAATTTGTTTACAACTATCAAGACACTTACAAAATACTTTTGTTTTAAAATCAAAGAAACGAGATAGATTAGATTTGTTCAATCCTATGGCAACCAGCCAGTTTTCTTATCAACAAAGCTTCAGTTTTGTTTGTGTAAATAAAATGAGTTAGGTAATGAATTCATTAGCTCACTAGTGCGATAATGAACTTCATTACCTAACACAAATGTATGACATAATCATTTAATGAATGCATGTTTTGAAGTATTAAAAAAAACTCTTTTCGACAATACCCTAGAAATCTAAAATCCCTGGAAACATGATTGTTTAAGAAAAAGTTATGAAAAGTAAATTATTTTTTGTGACTGAGACTATTTCCCCACGATACATCACAGTGACTAGCCGGCCGGTGCCGGTTGGCAACATTTTGCGGATGTACAGTATACCGTCATCGTTTGACATGCAGTTTAATTTGCCGGCAATTAAAAGTTTGGCCGCCGGGTGACGTGTTGTGTATGTATAGCATCGGCTAACAACACAGGCCGTGCCTCAGTTTAAAATTGTATTACACTATTTTAAAAACGGGTTACATAGGTTATCATTATTTTTGTTGTTGTGCGCATGGTAATATGCTACTGTTTGTGTTCACTAGAATTTTTAGCGATAGTTGCGACGCCGCAGGCACAGCTATGTGCACACTGTTGGCTCACTTGAAAATAACACAAAAATTTAGTATTTGAGACTAAAAAGAAACATAACATGTTATACGATGACGTCATACCGGCAAAAACTTTGAATTCGCGTTTGCATCAGCGGAAAACATCAACAACTGTAATCATTGTTTTGGCTACAACCCCAAGGGTCAACCAAAAGGGCTAAACATAAGGCATACAATAAACAAATGTCGGTTCTACATTTTTACCGGAACGAATAAGTACCGGTATATTCTTAAAATAATTGCAGTTACGGTTCAAGAAATTTAATTTTCGGTTTTTGTTTCGGTTACGGTTCAGAAAATTTTTGAGTTTTTTCCGGTTTTGGGTTTTTGTTTCGGTTACCGACTACAGTGCGCGTCCCCGATGAAAATGTATTCTTATAGTGATTTAACACATTTATGCCGAGTTTGGAGCGGAAATTAGTAGTTTTGAAAAAGTGAGGAGTGGTAGGAAAATCGCGCTTACGGAACTCGACTACTTGATATGCGTAGAACACATATCCGAGCTTATTTTTTTTTAGATCGCTTGTGTTGGAGTAGACGCTCGTACATACCCTTCTATTTTTTAATGCAGTTATCTGATTTTTGAGAATTTCTAATTGTAAACAATGTTATTCGACGAAATCTCAAAATAACGAAAATCTGTTAAGGGGGAGGGGCACTGGGGTGGTGGGGCCATCGCTATCCGGCATGCGTAAAAATCAAACGAACTCAAGTGTACCCACAAACAGTCATTCTTTAAAAGCTACATTTTTTTGAGTTTCTGCAGGTTGGATTTCCGTCAAAATTTCGAAATCGAAAACTTTCTTGAAATTAACACTTCGCACACTTTAAAAACTTTGTCAATAATAAAAACAGTTTGGGGCCGTAAGTAAATTTTCTTATTAGGAACATTTTTAAAAGAGTAAAAATACGCACAAGTTTTGTATAAAATAATGAAAGGTACGTAGGATTTTTATAACTTATAAGTGAACATGCACCGGAAATATGTATCTTTAAAATGGTGAAATAATAATTAATGTCAGGGCTGTAGCCAATATTTTTTGTAAACGTAAAATACGCACTAAATTATATTTTAAACAATAAAAATATAACACTGAATAATTTACATAAATATGCAGTTAAGTCAAAGTCATACTCGAACTTTTCTTGGGAAGACCTTGCAAATTTAATCTTGGGAACCTCAGCACTTCCCACAGGTGGTTACGCCACTGGTGCACTTCAGTTATTTCCATTATTTTCGCCAACATCTTCTGCGTATGCATAATGCATGTTTATATACAGTTTAATAATAAACAAAAATTAAACATAACCCATTCATTTAGTTACTCCAGTTCCATGGCCTTTCACTTTTATGTTAGTGCATTCAGGTGATACTGATTAGCGAACCCCACTTTGAGTTCCACCTCTATGTGTTCCTTATCGCAAGTTTCACTCCGGTGTATTATAGTGTTTTTAAATTTGTCACATGGTCTTGACGTTGGTGCGACGAGAACGTGGTTTATTTTCGTTCCGTTAAGTAACTATAATTGTCGAACGATTACGTGTAACTAAAATTAAAATGAGGTAGTGTTCAGTGATTAATTATTATAGGTTGGTGTATTTGTGTCAGTGATAAAAAATATGCAGTTTGTGCACTTTAAATAATGAATTTGCCCATATTTATTGTTGATTAATCATGTGCCCAGTGCAAACCCGCGTTTTGAGCTAATCCATCACATTTGTTCTATTTTAGATGATCTATCATTTTTGACCGTGAGATAAAGTTTTGATTGTTTGTTCGCAAATCTAGTTTAATCCTAGGGATTTTTGAAAGGCTTACGTTTTCCTGCCAAAACAATTTTTGATTTGACCTCGCAAATAAAATTACTTATTTAATTTTAACACAGGTTTATTTTAAAGCGCAATTTTTTGCGTAATTTAATTAGCTGTACAAACTAAATTAATCCGTTCCGCTTTTTTCGTGCCTTATCAAAAGTAAGAAATTTCCTGTATTTGGAGGTTGTAGGTTTTCTGATTAATAGAACTGAGCAAACTTAATTAAATTTAATTGCGACATCCATTGACGTGCAGCAACACAAAAATACAAAAACATTTGAAATGTTTTTATAACTAATTATAACTTTACCTAACATGTTGGTAAATTATGATTATGTAACGAATTTTTAATAAAAATTACTATTCGTTTTTATTGCGAGCTACTTATTAAATCAATTATGCTGGAAGAATTTTTATGCATGCATAGATTACCACAATAATGCAATATTTCTATTTTATTTACTGATATTGTTATGTATATATAACTATGAAAATATTATTTTGCCGTATTAATGTGTGGAAAGAAGAATTAAGAGATAAGATAACGTTCTAAATTTAAATTTTGCCGTAAAGTCTGAAATGTCAGGTTTTAGTAGGTAAATTTCATCTTTTGTTATGATCTTTAATAAATAAATAAGCATGGAACTCACAAAACTGAAAAAAGTAAATTTATATTAAATAAAACAATTCTTAACTCTTCAACAGTTTTTTTATTTTAGCCTTATACGTGTTTCAACGTGTTTACACGTCATTATCAAAAACAAGATTAAAAGTAAACAGTTGGTGTTGCTATAGCAACAATAAATCTTTACAACTTGATCTTGGTTTTCTATATCTGTGTACAGATGACTTGATTTCTCACTCCGAAACGTCCAATAACGGTGAATTTAAGAGATCAGTTTGTTCATTCATTAAAGGTACAGATTTTAAATGTTTGTGAATGTCAAATGCTTCTAATATATCCAACTTACGTTTATCATCACAAAAGTGTAAACATTTTATAGTGTTATTAGATGTCATCGAATGATTGTGTTCTAAGAAATGTTTAGCGTAATTGGATTTATGGGGGTGTTTATATTTGTAACAACGTACGTGTTACTTGTACCTAATATCAAAATTTCTAATTGTTTGTCTTATATAAACCGAATTACAGTGCGAGCAGTTTAATTTGTAGATTCCCGGTTTTAATAAATTGTGTGTTTTTTCTTTAGCATTAAACAAAGCGTTTAAAATGTTTTTTGTTGTTTTAAACGTTATTTTGTTGCCAAACTATAGAATTCATGCGTGTTTCATTTTATCTAATGAAGTAGTTGGATAAATGTTCTAAATAGCTAATTTATAATTTTTCTCTTTAATTAGTGTATCAATAAGTTGAATATTACAACGTTTATTGTATGCAGTTTGTTTAATAGTCGAAATTTCTCTATTATAACTAATTTCACCGTTAAAGCCCTATGTATCATGGACCTGTATGCTGCTAATTTATGTGTTCTATAATGATAAATCGTGTGGTATTGTAATGTCCGTTTGTGTAGGTTTTATATAAACAAAATGTTCAAGTTTATCAGAAAAAATTGCCAAAATTATAAATAAAACAAATAAATGTAAAATAATTTATAAAACAACAAAAAACATTATAAACACTTTGTTCATTGCTAAAGAAAAAACAGACAATTTACTAAATCAGGCATCTACAAATTACATTGCTTGCACTGTAATTCAGTTTATATAGGACACACAATTAGAAATTTTGATATTATGTACAAGGAACACGTACGTTGTTACCCCCATAAATCCAATTATGCTAAACACTTATTAGAACACAATCATTCAATGACATCTAATAGCACTTTAAAATGTTTACACTTTTGTGATGATAATCGTAAGTTGGTAGTTGGATATACTAGAAGCATTTGAAATTTACAAACATTTAAAATCTGTACCTTTAATGAATGAACAAATTGATCTCGTAAATTCACCGTTGTTGGACGTTGTGGAATGATAAAAACCAAGTCATCTGGACGCAGATATAGAAAACCAAGATCAAGTTATGAAGATTTATTGTTCCTATAGCAACACCAACTGTTTACTTTTAATCTTGCCTCTGAAAATGACGTGTAAACACGTTGAAATACGCACAAAGCTAAAATAAAAAACGGGTTGAAGTTAAGAATTGTTTTATTTACAGTAAATTAAAATGAACTTCAACGAAGTAGAGCTCGAACTTTTAATAAAAATAAATTAAAGATGTTCAAAAAGTCGATTACTTAAAATGTTGATTCCAAGATACATGCAAAGAAACTATCGGATTTTATTAAGTAAGGGGGTCCTACCATTGCTTTGTAGATAAGGGCAAGTCTACGTGATTACAATTGTATTCCCAAGCAATAGACGTACCGCGTCGAAAATAGTAGCGGTGATGTTAGTAACAAAAAATGGCATAAAAATCGTTTACAATTTTGTTAAAAATATAACAAGTGTATTTCTATATGTACTCCGCAGATTTTACTTTTCATATAAATGGATATTGACTACCTATAGAGTTCGATATATTAAATTAGGAATTCCGTTGATCTGCTTCCGTTACATTTCTCAGCAGGTAAAATTATTCAGGAACAAAATCTTGATCCGCTTTACGTACAAAAAAAGTTCAAGCATTATTTCGTTTGCACGAGCTGTGCGTAATACTTTTCCAACGCTTTATTGCAATATTTATTTAAAATAAAAAGCCAAAATACAGCAATAAAAATCTATGCTGCAACCCGCCACTCAAATCCCAATCTGGGGTAGGCAGTCGTGTGATCTTAGTTTCTAAACCTTCTCTGGTCCAAGTTGTTGGGATTCGACCTTAAACTGTATGTAGAGTGGGACAAAAAAAGTCTGATTAGAAAGAGCTAAAACAAGAGGCATTTATATAAAAACCAGCACTGATCCGCAGAACTCACTTTGCAAACTATGAGCACATTTTTAGGTAACACTGAGACCTTCATGGAAACTTGATTTTTTATATAAATTCAATATACTTCGTAAAACTATTGGATCTGCCGATTTTCAGCAAGAGTATTCCTTTCTAAAAGGATAAATTCATTCGTCAAAATTTGTGCGGTAGGAAGAAAGATAACTCCCCTAAACCAACCAAAGCCACTACAGCAGCAAATTTGATGTCGATCTGTTTACTCGTTTTTTAAAAGTTGTTGTGGCCATCATTTAGGAGCTAGAAATGTTGGAAAACAGCGAGGGGTGTCTCACTAGCGGCAATAGTGTATAAATTTACGGCAATAGTTAGGAAATCACTCGACAATCATTGCAATAAGTCAGCATTCACAGCAATAACGTAGGCGCAATCACGGCAATAATGTAGGCAATCACGGCAATAACTAGGCAATCGCGGCAATTAAGTGGGCAATAATGTCAATAACGCGGACAACCACGCCAATAACGTAGGCAATCACGGCAATAACGTAGGCAATCACGGCAATAACAGGGGCAATCATGTCAATAACGTGGACAACCACGCCAATAACGTAGGCAATCACGGCAATAACTAGGCAATCATGGCAATCAGTCGGAAATCACGGCAATCATCGGCAGTCCAGGAAATTACGGCAATACAGCAATTTAGGTGTACACTATTTTACCCAGTGAGATACCCCTCGGAAAAAAGCGTTCGCTTTGCCCTAAAATCTTCTATCAGATTCCGTTTTCATATTTAGAACATGCGTTTTCCAAAATTATTGCTACCAAAAAAACAACTAACTTTCGTTTCCGGTTTAAAATTTTCTTCAGAAACTTATTTTGTTGTGAAAATTTTGATGTACCGTCACATTCCGTAGCTCATCGAAATCAGACCATCCGTTCGGCAGTTACGAGGCACCATACATATGCACCCACCTATCCACTAGACAAGTTTAAAACCAACTTTTTTCGTTTTTTGGCAGTCTAAAACATGTACTTCTGTAACAATATTTAGTTTTTTCATGAAATCCAATGCTTCCCCATATTGAAAGTATAGGAACATAAAAAGCAACTATACTGTACCCTGTTCTGGAGGTTGTAACTCTGTAAGGAAGCGTTTTCGCATTCATGGTTATAAGAAATTAGTTCTGGTTTTTTAAAATACAATTTACTCCAAAGTTTGGCCCATTGTTTTTAAACATCCCGTATAATGCCAAAAGTCTCTTAAAATAATTGTTGATATTAAACATTGGGAAATATGATAAAAACGGGGCGCAATTCATTCCACATATATTTACAGCAAAAGTTAGAAATAGATTTGTCTGTATTCCAAGGTCTTCGTTCCTATGATTTTTGTCACAAGGAATGTAAGTTAATAAGAAGTTATTTTGCATGAAACCATTACTATTTATTTATTCACTTGCAAGCAATATACGAAAAATTGTTAAAAATTCAGTAAAATCATCAAAAACTTCTGTAAATACAATAAATAATTTTACATTTATTGGTACAGTAAATTGAAATGTATTCTCGGTATTATCTATAATAACTGAATTTTTTTAAATCGCGTGCTTGGGTTATTTAAACATTAACAATATTTGAATCAAGTCAAATATTTAAAATCGTTTTGATTAATCTAACATACCTACAGTTGGTTCATTTTGTAGAACACAAGTTGGCTTATTTATAAAGATATGTTGAAATATGCTACTTATTAAATTTTGTATGCTATGGCAGGAAAAATATTTTATAACATTTCCGGTGTAATTTATCTCCTCTTTCTGAAAAATTTAAATTATATTCTAAAACAATTAAATTTATTTTTAAATGATCTTTATTTAAAACTGCAATATGAAATTACAAGCAGTTTTTAGTAATAATTATTTTATTGTTAATCATTGTTAATAAAAACAATAATCTTAGTATTCAACATAGCCTTCAAACCTTTCTTATTTCTTAAACCATTTCATATTTACTGCAGCATTTCGTTCATGATCATGACATTCATGACATTGGTTAAATGTTCATTTCGTAACTTATTTTGATCTCTCGAGCTATTTTTGTAAACTCTATTTTTAATGAGGCTCTAGAAATAATAATCAAGCAGGGTGCGGTCCGGACAACGAGGTGGCTATTTAATTGTTCTATAACGACTAGGGTTCGGATTTGTATGCACTTAAGAATGTCAAGAAATCGATTTCTGCACTAAATTACGTAAATATTGCTTAAAATATGCATTACAAATTTTTTATAAAGAAAAAAACACTTAGCTAACATATTAATTTTTTTATTATACCTGAATCATAATCTCTGTTTTTGAAACTAAAAAGCGTGCAAAATCGGGCCTTTAAAGCACTAGTGCTTTAAAGTTGCCTAGGTAACAACAAATTTACCTACAAATTTTAAACAATGATAAATACAAAAGTAATCAGAACTAATCTTTATTTATAATAAATATACATAGCAACGAAACAACAACAATTGCTAACCGTTTCTATATCAACGATTAATGACACAGATTACTTCGAAAAAGGGATTTCAATTTCCATTTTTTGTTATAATTTTCAGATTGTAGTGCAGGTATAATAAAAAATAGCGTATAATACAAGTGTATAAGCAAGCCTTTAAAGCACTGCTCCGTTAAAAGGCACTCGGCTTTGCCTCGTGCTTTTAAACCCGTCGCGCGTGCTTTAAAGGCTTGCTTATACACTTGTATTATAATATACTATTACGTAATCTGTAAAGAATTAAATGAGTGGGCTTTCGTAGACTAGTGGCTCGCTAAATTTGACCGAAACATAGTGTTGTGGAAGTTTGGGGTTTCGAGTCCCCACCAGAGCATCAGTGTTTCTGTTGGAGCACTTTGTAAGTGCAACAGCCACGGGACTGTCCTCACATTTTTTAAAATTAATAAAAAATTTTTAAATGTAAATTTTTCAATAATCTTGCAACATTTTTTAAAAATTTTGATATCGTTATAGAAATTCTTGAAAATTTTGAAAATTGCTGGAAAATTTCAATATTTTGTAATTTTAAAGCAAATATTAGAAGTATTAAGTAACAAATATTGAGTCCCGTGTTGGCGCGGTTAGAATGTCCGTTCGAGTGCGATCAGCAGAGTTAAGCATGGTCAGTACTTGGATGAGTGTCCGAAAGCCGAGTCAACGCGGCGATTGGTGATCTCGGAATGGCACCCTAATAGGTGGTCCCGGATGTCGCATTAACAACGCGGCAGTCGTTAGTGGGATTGGAATCCCCCACGAAGTATAAACGGACAAGGAAATGTAATGCCAAGGGTTTGGCGTAAGTTGAGTAGGCGTAGTGGTTAAAGGCCCAAAGGGCCCCACTACCCTCCGAAACATAGCAATAAACCAAACCTGGAGTAAACGGGACCAAGCTAAGAGCCTCATTGGCCCGCAGTGCTGATGTATATATATTAGAAGTATAAATATTCTATAGAACATATCTTTACTGTTAAACGAGTTATATGATTGTGTCCACTAAACTGAATTTTTTTTAATACCTTAAAATAAAGTAATAGCCCCCAATTCGTCAATATTAAATTGAAATTGGTTAAAATTGCTTTTAAATCATTTAAAGTTAATCACTTAGACCTTATCTTAATTGCTTTGATTACTAAAAAAACGTGGTTATTTCCTCCATTTTATATTGAAGTGCTTATCTAATAATAATTAATAAATTAAGTTTAGAAAAATTATACACCATGAGAATATTTGATTAATTTCAACGTTTCGACTTAATTAATGATGCAGGTTTTTTGTTAGTAATATATTGTCTAAAATAAATGGGAATATTTTGGCATCTTCCACTTTCTTTCTTTATATTATTTATTTAAAGTAGTTTTTATTAATATGATGACACAAACTAATAAATTAATGGAATTGTGATGTAGCACTTACGGTGTTAGATATTTGTCATCATGATTTTTTGATAGTAACTAAAGTTTTGAACTATGTACGGATTGTGACAAATAAAACACTAAAATTTGATTGATTTATAGTTCTTTTATCAACAAACCTAAACTTACTTACTACTCAAAGTTCTGTTTGCAAAAATATATTAAACCTCCCAATGTATTAGAATATAAGTGTCACTAATCTGCTTTTTATAGATAACACTTGATAAAATTTTCATTATTTGCTTTAGCCAATTTTGATGTATTAATAATCCAGTGATAAGAAAACTAATATGACAGAATTGTTTAAAGGGCACAAACTCATCCAGTTGCTACAGTGAACAACCTGCTGGTGCTTAATATGAAATAACAGTGCTATTTTTTGGTAGTATTTAAAAAAATAAAATGACCAGTGACGAAACAGTGAGCGTTGACGGGGAAGTTATAAATGATACCGAAAACAACAAATATTTAAACGAAAATAACAACAACCGCGAAGTAGGAAGTTGTAACAAAAGTAATCAGTGTGATTGTGACCAAAATTTTCCCACAAACCAAGAAAATAAATGTGATATAACGTTGCGGAACGATAAGGACACTTCGGCAGATATAATTAGGGAAATCTTGAGCGACATATTTGACGATGTCTGTAATTTTATCGAAGAAAATGGGAAGGCAAACCAGGAAGCGTCCGATAACGATGTTGTACAAAATGACGAGAAAAAAACAATGGAAATTTGCCAAGAAAATAAAACCAGAAAAGTTTTACATAGGAAAACGCAAATATTTGTAGATTCCAGTGATGTTTACCAAGATGAAGAATTAAATATTACGGAAAATAAACGAGAGTCTTTGTATTCGTTGGAAGAACATGACGAGGATCGCGATGAACCTGAAACTGTTGTCAAGCGAAACAAAACTCAACCAAAAGCTAAAGCGACCCAAGCAGTTAACAACAAACTAATAAACCGACACAAATCGGAAATTCCTATACGAGACAAAAGCTCTAGCACTAAAAGCTCAAGCTCAATATTTGGTTCGGTGTTTAGAAGAAAAGCAAAGAAAGACGACGAGGGTGGCGAATACATTTCTGAATCAAAGAACAAAAAGCAATCTCAGGAAGTTAGTGCAAAGAAGAAGTTTCCGAATAGATCGTTCGACAATTCATCGGCCGTAAACATTAATGAGAGCAAGCCCGCGACGAACCTTTCTCGAACGCCATCCTTACGGAAAAAACTGACGAATTTTCTCAACAAAGACGCCCCTAACTTATTGAAAAGGTCGTTTAGTTTTAAGGACTTAAGTAAACGACGTGAAAAGGAAAAGTCGCGTGAAAAATTATCCGAAATGAAAAACCTCGAGTGGGCGTCCTCTTTACAATCCTTAGTCGAAACAGACATAGGGATAAGCTACAAGGATTTAAGTTTCATAAATTATGATGTGCAAAATAAAATATCGTACAATAAAAAAATGGTGCAAAAAACAGCTCCTACAAGGATCCTGCAACGTGCTCAAAGTTTACACGAAAATGTAAGTCAACTTAGCATAAGTGTTTCGAAACTTGTAGTCATAAAACCATTGAAAGGGAAACAATAAGAGGGTCATCAAAATCTAGACAATAGCTCTGATATGTTTTTTCTCATAAGCGAGAGTGGTAGGTATAGACAAGAATAGTACATTGTGGCTGCGTACACATGTGTTTATGTGTGTGTGCCTTATATTATTATGTTGCCCTCTGACAATGGAAAATAAAAGTAAAACGGCTCGAGTTCGAGTGTTTTTTTTTCTCAAGTCTTGAGTGTCTTCTTAAGAATTGTGACAAATTGTAGGAAAAATACATAACTGACAAAGGAAAACACATAAAAAGCTGATAATTTACTTATTTTTCTACACGTGTACAGTATACAGGGTAGGTTGCCTCTGGCATAATTTAAACACGAATAATACGGATTAAAATATGACCATGTAGCGCAATTTTCCTAAATCTAGGAAAGCCATATTAAATATTTAAAGAAAAAATACAAAGACAAATTCGCATTCACTCACTGATTAACGGCATACTAACACGCAAGTCTGGTAATAAATAAAAAAAAGGATTTGTTGTTTTCTATTGAATGCAATTTATTAGCAATGAAAAAATCGGCTTTAACAATGCAAATCTCGATGTAAATATCACACTCGCACATATGCGAGCCAATATTAGATGATATTGCGAAATTCAGGATCGGCAGGAGTGACAAGGGGCTAGACTCTAAAATATTTAAACTTCCTTGAACCAGTCGGGCAGAACGGCGGAGTTCTGGTTGGCTGTCACCGTTGGCCGGAGACGGATCCGGTGGAGCGTGATCGTGAGATCGATGATGCTTAGGAGTTCTTAGAGGATAAACTACTGGAGTCCAAGCTTTTTATGTCATTTTATTCTTCGTTTCACTTTTATTCTTAGTGCTGCTCATAGTGCCCCCTGTGGGCTGGGGGCATCCCCCAGCTGATGACGTTAATGTTTGCATTCGATGAAGATGAATCTAATGAATCAACTTTCTTTTCTGCTACACGAATTACAAATTTGTCCATTTTAACTAATTCAAAGATGTATGCGTTAGCAACAATCAAAGGACACTCGTCGCTCTTTCCCGTCCGCGTTCACCGTACGAATGCCGCTGCGGCGACGCGCACACATGCATTTCGCCCTGCGCAATCGAGTTCTGATTTCTCACAAACACTTAATTGCAATACTTCTTAAACGCTACTATATGTCACAATACTTCGCAATGTTTGTCGCTGTTGATTCGCACTCTATCACCTTTAGGAGTATTTTTTCTATTATTTTTCATTTAAAAATTATTATTTTATTTTTAGTTTAATTTATTTAATTTTTTAAAAATCTGGGTCAGGGGTGCTCCTCACCCCTGAGAAATTTCTCAGGGGTGCTTGAGCCTCGGAGCACCCACGTAGTCGCCGCCTATGCTCCGTATAGCGGGGGTAGGAACATTTAGAGCGTAGCCAGTAGTAGTTTCATGAACATTTACTACGGGAGGGCAACACAGTTTTAAAATAAAAACTAAAAGTTTGTCAAAAAAGGGATTTGCTGTAGGTCTTCTATCAGAGTCCCGTTTTAGACTTGCTAAAAATGCTACCAAAATTTTCCTATTTCTTGAAGCTTATTTTCTTATGCATTTTTGATATACCCTTGCATTCTAACGCGCATCCAAATCGGACCATCCATTCAGTAGATACCTAGTTAATACGTGTTTTGTTGGTTTAAGTTTTTAATGTGGAATTTTGTAAATATGATGGTATGCATAAAAGACAGACACAAATCAAATACAATTTTTCTGAACTTTCTAGATAGCTCCGAAATGCAGTCGCTACGATTTTTCAAAAATTTTGACTTTAATGTCTTTGTTTTTAAAAATAACAAGCCAGTGCAGCAGCCGTTAAGCTAAAACGGTATAAAATTTAGCATCGTAGTAGCCCGAAAACGATGAAATCGCAGGAAAATCATTCGAATGATTTTTTGTAACATTACGTAATGTTCCGAGCTATTTTGATAATCGAATGATTCGATTACGTTCAATCGAAATATCACTAGTCAGTGAGTAATTTTACTGTATTTTTTAAATGTTTTAGTTTTTTTCTAATTTGACAAGAATTTCTTATTTTTTGTACAAAATTAGATAGGAAAAAGTATTTTTTTAATGCACTAGCTCGAAATAATTAAACGATAGCAACTTGACGGAAGAGTACCGTTTGCCCCAAGCGTATTGCATAATCCGTCTTTTTGCAAAATATCTAGGCAGACCATGACGTAGAACACAATTGTATCGCATTATTATTTAAAAAAAAATCTCTTCAGTAGACAAGTAACCTTGAGACCCTGGAGACGCAACAACGTTTTTTTATAATTATAATAAAGGTCATGAAATGGCTAAGTACGATGTATGTTCTTTTCTCATTGTGTAAAAATACGGATTATGCAATACCCCGCGACACCGTTTTTTATGTAATTTTGTGTAAACAATTAGCAATATTAAAAATATTAAAGCATTAAAAAAAATACAGCAAAATTTCAAGGTCACCCCCCCTGCCCCTCCTTCACATAGTCCACTCCTGGTTCACAAATTTGTAATTAACAAAGAGTACAGCTTTGTTAGCATGGTCTATACGAGGGTAACGCTAAAATTATTGAGAATTAAAAAATCTGGTAGGTCAAGAAAAACAAATTTTCTCATACGGCAGCTTTGACTTGCCAGTGTTTGGCAACGAAAAACATAAAAGTAATAGAACATCCGCCTTATTCGCCTGATTTAGCCATGTGCGACTGTTGGCTATTTTATGAGCTTAAAAGAGATCTACGGGGTAGAAGATTTTCCTCTGAGGAAGAAATTGATACCGCAATTAACTACCATTTTGAAGGTATTCCAAAAGAAGATTGGTTGGGGACTTTGAAGAAGTGGAAAGAAAGAATGGTGAAGTGCATTATTGCTGAACATATTTAAAATAAAATCCTAAAAACATCAACCGTGTTTCTTATTCTCAATAATTATGGCGTTACCCTCGTATACAACATTTTAAGTGAACATATTAAACCGTGTTCAAGTATTTGTTTAAATTTCATTCTGCTTTGGGGTTGTATCGCCAACACTGTATAGCGAAGTGCTTTTGGGTACAGGCCAGTTGGGGTATATTAACATAATTTGGTTTAAAGAAATCGTCGTTTAATGTATGCCAGACTTTTTAGAAACATCCTGTATATCTACTAAATCAACTAAGACCTCGTTTTATTTCCAGGGCTCGACGCCAATTAATCGCAAACCTAATCTATTGCGCGGGACTTCGTTTCCCAGGCATTATCAGTCCACTACAGGTAAGCAAACATTTAGAAATTAACAAAGTATGTAGGCAATTCGAACAGAATACAGACCTTTTGCCCTAGTTAAGATCACTTCAATGATATGATAAAATGTTAGCGTAGTTAGAGTATCTCAAGTAATAAAATTTGATAAATGATGTGTCTCTCCATCATGTAATTGTGATGTTATTTATGTGTCGTAATGATATAATTATTGACTAGAGATAAAATAATTTAGAAAGTATGTAGTTTAATACAAATATATGAATTTTATAGCCACGCACGCATGATGCTTGTTTTGGAGATTTATAAAATCAAAAGGTAAACTTGTAAAATACAGCGTGAGTCTGAATAACGACATCTCCAGGTTATTTTGTTTAAAACTGTTTTTATCAAAAAATGTTCAGAATTAAACTTGTTTAGAATGTTGTAATGTTTTCTATTATGCATTTTTTATTGCACACTTGCTGGAATGCAAGATGCAACATGGAAATTTGCTTATTTTAAATAGCAGGCTGTGCATATTTTTTATTTTTCTAAAATAACTAATTTGTATTAATCCTATTGTACAAAAATAGCTTGGGGATACATTGGAAAATTAATTATACACAGTAGTATAATACATTGCTTAAGAAGAAAAAATGTTTATTTCTATCAAGTAGTTACCAAGTCAAATGGATGAGCAAGCAATTGAAAAAATAGGTGTCAAAACTCAACTTAACTACCGAACCCGTCCTCGCTGCACCATGTTTATAAAAATCCGGCTACAGCCAGCTGCGAACTGTGGTTGATCGGATAGGACTGCAAGCTCTTAACCCACAGGCCTACCGCAACTACCAATAATTGTTAATGCAATAGATAACAATGTGCGGTTCCTACAAAACGACCTAGTTGATGTGAATCGAATACGTGGTGCAGTTCTGGAATTAAGGTGGAACAAGCGGGGCTATCGCTCTAGGGCGCAACGACTTAGAAGGCGCAATGATATTTATAATTGTGCAATTTAATTTAAACATTATTTATTAACGTCTCTGGTTTATTCAATAAAAAGGCAGAAATTTACGGTTTTCAAAAATTCATCGTCACAGTCTTTTTGCGTTTAAAAATGACCGTATATAGTAAAATTGTGTTCCTCTTGAGGTACTTCAATACCAAATTTGATCTCTGACTGTTAGTTAACTAGTTTTTTCACTAACAAAGCGGTAAACTTAAAATTAAAAAAAAACGCACTGGCTGTCGTTTTAAAGCTTGGTAGTTGAGGAAAAAACGGTCAGATTTGTCTTAAGATCTATTATGAGATTTCGGTTTGGGATTTATAAAAGTCGGTAGTCAACAAAAATCCTAACAAAGTAGCACGTCTAACTTCTACTTTCGGTCTCGGGTTTTTAAAAGTTTATTTTTTCCCTGAATTTTTTTGATATACACATTTCGAAGCTCATTCAAATCAGATCATCCCTTCGTTAGTTATAAAGCGCCAGTCATATTCCCGTCTTTTAACAATCACTTTTATGGGTTGCCGGGGAAATTAAATTTAAAAACTTTCATAAACACAATAGTGCCAAAAATTAGTTCTATTAGAAAAATAAAAAAATACACAGGGTGTAATTTAACATAATAAACTTACATGTTGCAATGTATCTCGAGTTCTAGTAATACATACAGTAGCAAATGCAGTAGAACATCTGAACATTTTTTATTATTATTAATAATAATAATAATATTCTTCTTTAAACGACAGAAAATCGAAAAAAAAATTGCAGATCAAGTTTTACGATGATCGATAATATTATTCTGCTGTGTGAGATGTAATTTATTACAAAAATAGTGGGCATTGAAGGCCTTCTCGGGGTCCCTTGGGTCTAGCGGGCCGTGTTTTCTAACACTATGAACACCCCCGTTCTTACGCCACTGATGTCTTATTTTATTTAGAATATTTAATATTTTTTATTTACAATTTACAATTTACTTAAACAAATTTTATATAATCGTCGGTTTAATAAACAAAAATGCAAATTGCAATAGTTTTCATTTAAAAAAATCGTAGCAGGCGTAACAAACAAACTACTGGACTGAGGCACGAACTAAATTATAGCTCATTCCTAGCTCTATAGTATATGAGTTTTAAAAATTGTGTCATCAGTTTTAGAGCAATATTCATTGGAAAAAGTCAAAATTTTGATATTTTTTTCACTTCGCAGTGGGCCTAGGGCATTTCCATTATCACATTTCATTCCGATCTGATTACTTGATTTTGAATAAATAGGTGTTAAAAATAAAACTGTCAAAAATTCATAGAAATTCATTTCCAGCTCTGTAAGCTTACAAAATTGGGAAAAAATGTGTAACTAGTTTTACAGTACTATTTCTCTTAAAATTTTCATACTTTTGAAAATATTTTTCACTTCATAGGTTTTTCGAAAAGAAAAAAGCGTCAATTTGTCCTAAAGTCTTCTATAAGATTCCGGTTTTATATTTTGGAAATTCGTTTACCAAAAAATGTCTGCCATCTACTTCAGGTTTTGGATTTTCTTTAAAAGCTTATGTTCCCGATGAATTTTTGATACACTTCCACATTTTAAAGTTCATCGAAATCAAACCTTCTGTTTGAGCGTTATGCAGCGTACATTCACAAATTTTCATGAAATCAATACTTCCCCCTACTGGAAGTATAGGAAATTAAAATCGCTGATCAAGTGACCTATGGTTTTTTCCCTAATGCACGTCTTAAAGTTCATTAAACACGTCATTTGTTTGTAATAAAACTCATTACTACGTTTGACAGTACTGATGTCAACTGGTAGCTTAACTAACAGGCTAAGACATGCGTTATTCTTAACAAAATCACGCACAAGCCTACTTGACAATGTTTTTCAACACCCGTTAGCATTACAATACATATTATTACTTTCTCATAGCCTTGGTATAGGGAAGCATTGAAGCATGAAAATTTTCGAAATCTAGATTTTAACGGAAATACACGTTTTGGGGCCCAAGGAACCCAAAAAAATGGTTTTTAAAAAATGTCTGGCTGTGTGTGTGTGGGTGGGTGGGTGACGCCTTTACAGGCGAAAGTACTGGACCGATTTTGATAAAATTCTAAATCAAGAGGTATATCAAAAATTGTAGTTGAAGTTAAGTTTCTCAAAAAAATCCAAAACCGGAAACGGAAGTTAGACATATTTTTTTGCAGCGTTTTTTTCCAAAAACAAAATTTTGAAAATAAGAGCACGGCATCTTAGAACAGAACTCAAGGCAAATCGTAAACGTTTTTATCGAACTTTCTAGCTTCAAAATGGCGGCCGCTACAGCTTTTTGAAAATCTCGACTTTAACGCCCATTTACTCAAAAATAAGTTGTCTGATCGGCATCAGCTACCACTTGTTTGAGAGCCCTTCTTAGGTAGTATACGATGAAACAAAATTAATTTCGAAAATCCGAAAACGTCCGCAATGGCACGGCCTCAAAATTTTGAAAACCATCAAAACAAACATTTTCAGAAACTGTTTACACGATTTTTTTTAAACTTTTAGAGCCGATAGAGCTTGCATTAAACTACAAATTTGGTTTTTACTTATCTCCCAAATTTTACTCTGACGCTTTCCAGGAATTTTTGAAACATTTTAAATTGAATAATTATTATTATTTATTCAAAAACGCAAACGCTGATCGTTATAAACTTTTATTTCATACTGTCCACTGTACACTACTTTACGTCATTAATTTGAGTCCGGGGAAATGACACATTACAGTACTAGGCCGGGAAGTGTTGCCTCGCAACATTTTCCTATAACGTAAATAACTATTTCCAACTTGTAGACCTTTCGCCAATCACAAAATAACTGGTATTCTTTTTTGTATCTTCCGATGGACTTCGTGGGAATAAGCTTCTCCGTAGCCTCGGCACATTTTGAAGCTATTTCGCTTGAAAAATCACCAGAAGAACACGCAGTGTACATTTTTGACAGCAGTTTTGAAAACAAGAAAAATTTTCAAACATTTGGTTGCTATCGTTACTCTAAATAAGGCAACCAGATTATCCTTAATAATTTGCTTGATTAAAATATTATCCTTTATTTAAAATTCTCAAAAAAGCGATACAGTATGAAATAAAATGTTTTAGGCCACACGGCCGTGATATGATCTTACAATACTCGTCTCGAAATTCCAGATTCGGCTCCTTCGTCGCCTCATCCGGAAACATCCCGACTCGTTACTGTAATAAGTCATCTCCCGGCCTTATAACGCAAATAACTATTATCAGTTCGATAGACTATTTAATAGTATATTATGCAACAAGTTTTATAAACGGCAGTTTAGTCACGAGTTTTATTAGGCACGAGCGGAGCAAGTGTTTATTAAAACGAGTTGTATACTATACTTTTTCTACGACCATCACAAAAATACTAAAATTTGAGCACTTGCTCTGTTGTCGCGTCGCTCGCGTCGGGTTATTTTGACAGATTGATGACAAGTGACAACTAAATTGATTTTTAGTTTCAAGTGATTTTTGCGATTAAAAAACCCCTTCAGCCCGTGACTAAAGCGCACAAAGTCACAGCTTGTCGAAGTGTATTTAAAAGATCACTTAGCGCCATGGAAACATATGCGATAAATGGCATTTTAAAGATGGAAGTAGAAAAAGTACTTTATTAGAATTCGCTAGACTTTTCAACTATTTTAAAAATTAAGAAAAAAACGATACTTTTTAATATCAACAACGCCTTTTCTGGCATTTACGTGATTTTAATTACGCTTATCAATTAGCTTTAGTTAAAAACTTGATAACTTCCCAAATAAAGCTAATATAGCCATTTTGGTCGGACATCCGAAGCGGAATTCGTAACTCGCCAAAATGCGCGACGGCGGGCGCTTACATTGCTTTGGTGCAGGTAGTCGCTGCTTTTATGGGTAGAGTTACGGTACGGAAAACAATTGAACAGGTTATCGCAAAAAACAAATTCCCGCTGCTTGGTTTCTTAACAATCTAATACTCGCTGAACTGTACAACGTTATAATTATTAAAAGTTACACTTTTGCAAATACGGCAAGTATCAATCTAGTATTGGCTACAATTTGATTTTTTTCTGAAAGCTATAATTTCCCTATGGCGCGGGCGGTCTCTATGAATTTGGATGGATGAAATGGAATGTTACAATTATAAAAATTACACTTTTGCAATTACGATAAGTTTTAGTATGGGAAAGTCCACACTTTAGCTTTTTTATTTTGAAAGAGAACAAAATGTACAATCCAAAAAACAGTCATAGGAGGTGTTTTGTTTAAAAAAAATTTAACAAATAACTCGTTAACGCGATGCGCATTTAGTTTTCACCATCGTAATTAGAAGAAAACATTACAATACTTTGCTATTAACCGACTGTGTATCTTGAAAAATAAAAAAAGTTGGCCCGGTTTTCATAACCAACTGTATTATATACGAGTATTATTTAACATAAAGCCTTCAAACTCGAATCAGAATTAAATTTCAAACATTGATGGTGATAACAGCCCGCATACATCAGAGGTAATATTGAATGAATTCCTTTGTTACGGAGAATTATATTTGGTTTCTGGTAACGTAAAACGCTTTATGGCGGCTGTAAATCCAGAAAATGCCTATAACGAGGAAGGTAAAACAGGTGCAAAACAAACGTAGCGAATTATTAAATTTTAAACTATAGTAATATAAAAATGCTGTAAATACTGCTGAAACGATTTTTATTTGTCCACTAAAACTTTTTTTATATTATTTTACAGACTTGTAAACAGATTTAATTTTAAAAGTTATACAGAAAAAAACAAATTAATAGTTCACGGAATTGGCAGTAAAACTTAAAACGACGCAAAATTAATGAACGCCGAAACAAGTTGTTTAGACAAAACCATATGAGCTGTTTTTTTTTGTTGATGCTACTTCAACGGGTATATTGTTTCAAAACTTTAGCCCGCATACTTCCGATTACTGGGTATAAAACAAGAAGAAAGCGAAACAAAATATTAACATTTTCTAGAAATGCATCGTCCAATATGCAGGATATATGCATGTTGATGTAATTTCCTACTGCAGCCGCATTATATTAGACCGATCAATTTTAACAGTAATATCCAGTAATCCCTACATGCAATGTAGGTACCGATAAAACTGCATGAAAGATAGGTATTTGAAATTATTATAACACGAACCCGTTTGAGATTAACTAAAAAATGTCAATAATACCATATCATTAATAATAGTAATTGTGTCGGCTCTTACGAGAACACCCGAACGATTGTGGTTTTTACGAGGTCCTTGGCCGTTCTTGTTTTCACGTACTACTTCTATTTTTAAAACTTCTTCGGTGTTCCATCAATTCCAATATCTCCTTAGTCATCCATTCTTTTTTCATGTTGTTGGTCTTTGGTATCTCCAATATTTCTCTGCTTGGAGTTATTATTTTACTTTTGAATGATTTCCATTTACTATTCGGGTCTCCTTCTGGGTTTATTTCCGTTTTATTTAGTTGCTCATTAATTTTTCCTTTTAATTGGTTTTTTATTTCTTGGTTTTTTAGCTGTGATATTTGAAGGTGTTTTTTGTTTTGTTGTGGTCTTAGTTTCTTTAAGTGTATTTCGAGCTTTATTATTATTGGATTGTGATTTGTTGCTACATCTGCACCCGGGTATGTTTTGGCTGATTTGATGGCATTACGATATCGTTTATTTATCAGCACATAGTCTATTTGATTTCTAACTATGTTATTGTCATTGTCAGCTGATGATTTCCATGTGTACAGTCTTCTTTTAGGTAGTTTGAAGAACGTATTTGATATTATCATGTCTTGTTCTTGGCAGAACTGCTCCAACCTATCTCCCCTTTCGTTTCGTATTCCTAAGCCATATTTACCTATAATGCCTTTCACTTCTCCTCTCCCTATTTTCGAATTAAAATCCCCCATTATAATCGTGCTGTCTCGCTTTTTTGTGATGTCTATAGCTTGTTGTATATCGTTAAACTTAAAACTCTTCTACTTCTTCTTCATCTTTATCCGCAGTGGGGGCATACACCTGTATTACGTTTAGTATTCCTTGGACCCTTTGGACACGTAGCATGATTACCCTATCTGAGATAGATATGAAACTAATTACTGACTGAAAAGTGTCAGAGAGTAAAAAATAATTGTTTCGGAAAATTACCCCTGTGCTTCGCACTCGTGCACTTTTCATCGCAACAAGAATTCGTGATGATCGTAGTCAAAATTACAGCACTAGTGCAAATATCATTTTAATTCTTGTGGAAAGCTCTAAAGTCAAGCGTTGTGAAATGTGATTAGCCTGATGACATATGAGTGCTCTAATCATATACAGGGTGAATAGAAAATAACGCATAATATAAGTAGCTTCGTAAATAACTTTATCCTAATCAGGATTATTTTTAATTTTAACCAAAGCCTCATTAAAATAAAAATTTACATTTTTCGTAATATTTTCCCAGATTTTAAAAGTATTTCTTAAAGTGGTGCATGTTTTTTTCGATCCTATAAGAAAAATCCACTTTTCATTAAACAATTAGTTAAATGAACTTGATTCTGCAAGGAAAAAATTCACCAAAAATTTAAAACAAAAAAAATATTTTAGGAACCCATTTTGTTGCAATTACTCAGACCTTTTTAATTTTTATTAGTGCTGTTTAAAAACCTTCCCATAAAATTAATTTAAAATCGTATATTTTCGAAACAGATCGTATAATGCATCATAAAAATATCAATAGCATATAAAGCATTTCCCAAGTGGTTTAATTAGTCTGTATGTCAATTTTGCATTAATTTACTAATTAACTAGTAATTACAAGTTTTGGATGAGTGACGCCCTAGTGACCCTCATGTAGGTGTGGTTGGTAGGTATTACTATACCTATCTAACACAAGTCGATAACAATCTAAATAAATGTAAATTACGTTTGTTATTATACAACAGTTTAATTGGAAATGTGACATATGTCGTGAAAGCTTTAAAATTGAATTAATTGGCCAAAACACGTAGGATAAGGCAAAGCGTTGCTTTTGGTTAATTAGAATATTGTATTCTATGACAAAAAGCTATAATAATCGATTTGTTAAATTAGGAGATTTAAATCGGTTATAAAAAACGACCTTACTCTTTGGAACTTTTGCTAACATAATAATTAATAATACTTTGGAGTTCGTCTTTTGAATGGCTTAAGAATTGTAGCATCATTTCAATAAAAACAAAGTTATTTAATATGTGTTTTTCCCAAATTTACAATACGATATTTTTTATTAATAAGTTCTACCTTTACTTTGTTGAAGCTCATATTAATTAATAAATAAAATAATTATTAACTTCAAAAGTATTTATTTAGTTTAACCTTATACTATTTCAACGTATTTATTATAAGTAAACAGGAACAATAGTACTTGATGACTTGATCTTGGTTATCTATGTAGGCAGAGGACTTGATTTCTATCATTTAAAAATGCTGAATAACAGTCTAAGTTTATTCAATTGTTTGGATTTTGCATTAAACGAAATTATTTACCTTTTAATTATTATTAAATAAAACGATGCTTTACCCATGGGAAGTCCAATATCACATCTTTTAGCTAATGTATTTATAGAAAATCTAGAAGATTTAATATTTGAATCAAACCAGTATGAAAAAGTTATGTTTTGGTTTTGTTATGGTGATGACATTTTAGTACATTTGAATTAATTAATGAATTTTTAATTTCTAGTAACAGCTTGCATCCACCCATAAAATTTATAATAGAAACTAAACAAAATTTTCAACTTATTAGGTTTAAATATGAAAATTAATTCAACTTATAAACTTGAATACTCTGTTTATCGAAAACTTACACAGAGAAATTAGTGGATTGGGACAAGTTTACAAAGTTTTAACAAAATCGTGTGGTCGGTTTTTGAGCAATAGTTTGTTGGCAATGTTTAAACTTTCGAAAATATTTTCACTTCACAGTTTTAATTTATAAAAAATTTCTTTTATATAGTAACATTGTGTTCCTCTGGGGATATTCTAGTACCAAAATTAATCCCGACTCGTCACCTTAAAGCCAAAAATTTATAAACACCGTAGCGGCAGCCATTTTAAAGCTAGACTGTTCGAAAAAATACTTTAGATTTAATAAATATTTACCTATTAAAAATTAAAAGTTTATTAATAAAATAAAAGACTTGGTAATTGTTTCACAATTTGTTGAATTTTATTTACTCGACTCGAGTTTCAACCATCTCGGTTATCTTCAGGAGTTTACAAATAAAACTAAAACTAAAACCTAAAGATGTACAATACTACCCATTTCTGGAATTCTGTCGTCGCCGCCCTGATTTTAAGTGTTAACACATGTGCTTCTATGCATAGATAGATAGATACCATTTTTTGAATATTTTTCTATTGTGTCTTATTGTTTGAAAAAATATTCAAAAAATGGTATCTATCAAATAGACTGTTCTAATTGTGATGCAATATATGTATAGGACAAACAGGCAGCAGTTTTAATACAAGAATTAAAGAACACATTAGATCAATTAAATACAACCATAAATCAACCGGCATTTCCCAACATTGTATTACAAACAATCATTTTTTCAAACACACAGATACAAAAATTTACACATAGAAAACAAAGGCAACCGTTTAAATAAATTGGAAAATTTAGAAATTAAAAAGCCAATAAATAATAATAAATATAGTTAACGACCACAGCGATTTAGGTAATTCACCTCTCCTCGACCCACAGTCAACAAAGCATAAAAACACATGTGTTAACACTTAAAATCAGGGCGGCGACGACAGAATTCCAGAAATGGGTAGTATTGTACATCTTTAGGTTTTAGTTTAGTTTTATTTGTAAACTCCTGAAGATAACCGAGATGGTTGAAACTCGAGTCGAGTAAATAAAATCCAACAAATTGCGAAACAATTACCAAGCGTTTTATTTTATTAATAAACTATTAATTTTTAATAGTTAAATATTTATTAATAATGTTTCACCATGTGCCTACCACACAATCAATTCAAAATACTTTAGATTTGTCTTTTTTTGGTAACTCCGAATGTTTCCCCCGATGAGTCGGTCTCAGAATTGACAGCCGCTCCCGGACAGAAATTTCCGTGGAAAATATCTAAAAAAAAACCGACCCGAAAAAGAAACCGGAAGGAAAGTCCGGAAAACAGTCTCGTAAAAAATGTAAGGACAGATAAAACTTCTTTAAAATCATCAGGATAAACATCCCGCAAAAAAATCTCATCGTAGACCCAAAAACTTCTTTAAAATAAAGGCAGGAAAAAAGTGAGTTAAACTTATCACTTTTTCTCAGTTCCAGGTGATTGCCTTAACAGAGGTTTTCTAAATGTTTTTGTAACTAGCAAACACGCAGAAAAAAATCCTGTTAACTTTAGCATCTGATTTCAAAATGAAATTCGCGCTTATTCATAGAAAATGATGAGCAACGAAAAAACACGTGTATCTTTTTAAGGGAAAGGTCTTTCTTAATTATGCAACGATCTACCGACGGGTATTTATGAACAATAACATCAATTGATGCTTAGTTGCTAGTAGTTGTTAAAGGGTGTATAAAACCGTGTATAAAACCTCCCAACAATAAAAAATGCGACTCTGTATTGTCTATGTATTAATAGTGTAAACTAAAGCAATGTGTAAGAACGACTCCACCGAAGCTGTTCGCTGGGCCAGCTTACGTGAGCGTTCGTCGCATCTTTGTTAGCTTGCCTTGAGTAGTTTGCGTTATGAAAGCTACCATCAGACTATGTTTTAATAATACCAATAATTGTTTTTGCCTGAAGGTGTCTAAAAATAGGATTATTTTTTAAATTTTACCTACGCGGGCCTCGTCTTTAGCAACAAAGGATATATTACTAAAACACGGCCGATAAACACAATTTATTCCAAAAACAGCCGATAAACTGTGTCGATATGTGAAAGCCCGCCGGTTTGTTATGGTGAGACAGTTATGGATTTAATGTATAGATTTTAGATTCCATCTTTATAAATCTCAACATGAGAAAATTTTTCTGCTGGATCGATTTTTATTCAAACTCTAATTAAATCCAATCTAAATATAATGAATGTTAGTCAGATTGAAAACTTGCAGTTTGAATTTCAAGTCAATAAATTCAAATATGGGAAAAATTTGCAATCGGCCTACGTTTATATTAGGGATAAGATAGTGTCGTTTATGTTTATAGCCTACCCATGTTTGTAAACATGATCCTAATTTCTGTTTTGTAGCTGCATGTAAACCCCACCCGAGATTGGATTATATAAATGTATAAGCATACAAAAATACTTTTAGTTAAATAACAAATTTGAATTTTCGACAAAGAACTGACTATTAATGAAACATTGAACTGAGTAACTTGAGTGCTCTATCAAGCGTGTTTCGGTAGGTACGACTAAAATCCGCGTTCTTCAGCCATTATACTGCGTTACCCAAGTGAAGTCACAAATCGTCGAATTGACAACTGGACCGGCGAGTTTGATACAATTTTTAATAAACGGCCATTACACGTAGTAACTAATATCTATAGATAATTTACTAACCGTGGATTTCTAGTCTAAACATTACGGGATTGAATGTAAAAGCTAGTGTTTAAACAGACTTTGAATTATGTTCGTTATGAAAACAGAATGCGTTGGCATTCCGGTAATTAAAGTTACACAAACAAAAGCATACTTAATCAAAAATGGATTTTTACTTCTCATTTGCACGGAAAAGATAACTGGCATAATGTATATACGATTATAGTACTTACATACAGCTTACAAAGATCAATTTTTATAGGCTAAACATTAGACACTCAACCCCTTTAATATATAGAAAATTTAATATATAGATAGAGAAGTTTCAATTATTAAACAAATTGCATATAGTAATGGTTATAATAGTAAACTTATTGATAAATTAAATTAAGAAAAAAATTAAAAATTAGCTGTTTAAAAAATGTATTCAAATACTTTACCGATACAATTAAATACGCCTCGCTTCCATATTTTGGCTATAAATCGGAACAACTTGCTGAAATTATATACAAAGCAAATAAATGTAAAGTAATTTTTAAAACAACTAAAAATATTTTAAACACTTTGTTTAATGGAAAAGCAAAAACAGATAATTTGCTAAAATCAGACATTTACAAATTAAATTGCTCGCACTGTAATTCGATTTATATAGGCCAGACAATAATAAACTTTGATATTAGGTACCAAGAACACATACGTTGTTACATATAAACACTCATATACATGCGATTCCGCAAAACATGTATTAGGCCGGTATTACACTATCAAAGATTTGATAAAAGATCTTTTTTTATTTATTTATTTATTTATTTCCAAACAGACAAAAAAGCCTAATTACGTGGAAATGTACATAGAAAAAATAAACAAACTAATTTTATACGACACAACTATTAATAGTATTAACATAAACAGCAGTTATCCTTCATCTTTGAGATATTTAGTTAGTTACACAGGATTTACTAGGAGAAAATAATTTTTGACTTCGGTCATAAATTTGCAGTAGGGTTGCGAAAAATCAACATCGCTTAAATTGACAACCTGATTTGCAAGTTTCATAAAATTTATAATAGGTGAATTATGATTTCGTGTTAGAAGAGGTATGTTGAATAATGCTGAGCAGCGCATGCGTCTAGGAGGAACTTTTAAATGCAAAAGACTTACGAGTTCTGAATCATTGACAAGATTATTCCACAACTTGTATCCGAACATCATTAGATTAAAATTTCTGCGCATTTCTAAAGTAGGAATATCAAACTCTTCACGGAGATGTACTGTTCTTACAAACGCGTAATTAGGGTAGTTATTATATTTTTTATAATATAGATACCTCAAAAATTTGTTTTGTATTTTCTCTAAATTTTGTTTTTGCCCTATGCTCCCAGGACCCCATACTATAGAGCTATACTCAAGTTTGGGCCTAACAAAACTATAATACAAAGTTCTTAATGTGCTTACATTCTTAAATTCAATGGATTGACTGACAATAAAGCCAAAGTTGCGTAGAGCTTGAGATCTGACGTGTTGAATATGTAAATCGAACATAAGTTTTGAATCGTAGTGAACCCCTAGGTCTTTAACATTATGTACTTTTGCGAGGATTGTATCATTCATTTTATAATTGTGTACAACATTATCCCTTTTCGTACTTATGGTCATCACGGTACACTTTGAAATGTTAAAGGCCAGTCGATTCACTACGCTCCACTGGTATACAGCATTAATATCAGCTTGTAAAGTCTTTTGGTTTGAAAATTTCACAATAAAACTTCATATCGTCTGCAAATAGTAGACACTTTGAGTTTTTTATTACCTCTGGTAAATCATTTATAAAGATCAAAAATAAAATTGGGCCAAGATTCGATCCTTGGGGAACCCCCGAGTTTGCCTTAAATTTACCAGACGTATTTCCATCATGTTTTACAATAAAGTGTCTATTTTGCAAATACGATATAATTAAAATTTATACTATGAGGGGAGAATCCATGTCTAAATAATTTTTGCAGCAAAATATCATGATCAACACGGTCAAACGCTTTTTTAAAATCAGTGTACACCACGTCTGCTTGCAGTTTGTTCTCTAAAGTAGTTGTCATGTCGTGAGTAAATTTTACTAAATTTGTATTAACGGATTTTTTTGGAACGAACCCGTGTTGATTGCTATTAATATTTGGCTCAATATGTTTCCAAACTTTACCATGAATAATTTTCTCGAACACTTTTGCTACAGCTGACAATATTGCTATCGGTCTGTAGTTTTCGATACACGCTTTATCGCCTGATTTATGAATTGGTGTTATTATTACATCTTTCCATGAATCGGGAAAGACATGAGTTTTAAATGATAAGTTATATATATAGTAAGGGTTCCTCCAACCAGTCTGCACATGCTTTAATTACATATGGAGGAATCCCGTCGTCTCCGGCAGCTTTTTTTGGCTTAAGTTTTTTTATGGCTTCTTTAAACTCATCCCGAGTAATAGTGTCTGGAGTTAGGAGATCACTGGAGCATATGTCACCATCATAATTAATGTTATATGAAGCTGGAATCTCATTATACACGGACTGAAAATAAATTGCAAAATTCTTCAGACTCACGGACTTCCTGGTTATTAATTTTCATACTGATAGAAGTTCGTTCATCTTGTTTAGTTTTGATAAAACACCAAAATAATTTAGGATTGTTAATTAACCCCGCCTCAACTTTATTTGTATAATCGCGATTAGCAGTTCTTACAAGCTTTTTTGGTTTCCTTCTCTCAACGATATATTGCTGATTTTGTTCATTGGAACGATTTTTTGTCTTCCTTAAAGCATTTTTTGTTTTTATGGACGTCTTAATTTCGTCATTAAACCAAACAGGAAAACTAGACACGCTTCTTTTAACTTTTGGTATAGCAGCGTCTATCATTGAGTGAAGGATGGCATAAAATGTTTGCAGTGCATCATTAACATCTACATGAAGATATACTGGCGACCAATCTGCACTACTAATTAGCCTCGTGAGAAGTTCGAAATTTCCCAACCTGTAATTATAGTAATACTTGTGTATAGTTGCGACATTTACATTAGAGCTATCACTTAGTACTATTTTTAGAGATAAAGTGGGATGAAGAACATCTTCTGCTACTATAGGAAAATCACCTCTCGAAAGTGTAACGCAATGTTTGTTGTTGCTATTTACTAATACCTGATCTAATGTTCTATCGTTGGGGTTTTAAATCGTGTTGCAAAGTTCAAATGAATTTATATTTAAGAAATCAACAAAACTTTTATGGCAGTCATCAAACATATTAATGTCGAAGTACTCTAAATTAGCTTTCCATATATCTCCAAGATTGAAATCACCTAATATGAATATTTTGTTTTTAATTAAATCCACATGATTTTGAATAAAATCAAACAGATCCATATATACATCGGTACGCATATTAGGTGCCACATACACAACTCCAAACGTATAAATGCTATTTTTAACATTTACATTTACCAGGACAGCTTCATACTGCATAATTCTAGTTTCAATTTTTAATAATTTATATTTTTTGTTGACCGCAATCAACACACCTCTCCTTTTGTACTTGCCTGTTGTTACACGATCTCTGTCACCTCTTACCAGGTTGTAACTTTTTGTATCTATAATTTCTGATGAACTGATATCATCATTGAGCCACGTTTCAGTTACACAAATGATATCGTAGTGTCCTTCAGCAGCAAATAAAAAAACGTCCTGCAATTTCCTCCTAATACTCCTGCAGTTTTGATAAATAACTGTTTTATAAAATATCTTTGTCAAAGAAATTGTACAATGTAGTGGGCTATATTTTATAAAAGATTTCTTTTATAAAATATCTTTTATCAAAGTTAGCTACATTCGACCATATTTGATAAAAGATTTGACAACCACTTTACAAAATGGAGTCAACTAATTTCACGTGGTCACTTGATGCTACTAAAACTTTAATTTCTGAATAGGAAAGTTATGAATTTTTGTATAATGTTCAACACGAAGATTACAAAGATAGAAATAAAAGATTAGAGGCGTATCAAGAAATTTCCAATGTGATCAGCAGTGGATGCACAGACATTGATGTAAAAAAAAAGTTAAATGGGCTGAGAAGCCAATATTTAGCAGAAAAAATGAAGGTGAGTACATACTGCAAATAATTTTTTTAATGTGGATATCAGATTAGGCCCTTGAATAAACTTTAATACCTACTGTATTATCCATGTAAGCACTGCACTAAAAGTAAAGTCACTTAACTTTTAACCATAACAGATTGGATAAGTAAATTATTCAACTTATGTCTGTTTCATAATTTAAAGACGAGGTTCGAGATAAAAATAAACAATAACAAAATTAAATTAAAAAACATAGAAACGACAAAATGAATCTGATCAGCTGGTACAATTTTCACTCTAGGTATAGGTTAGAAATTCTGTATATTTATTCTTCGATATAGCATTTGTTATTTTGTTTACCTTGACATTAAATTTTGAAACAGAAAGGTTGTAGAATACAAATAAATAACATTATAATTTTCAACTCATTTTATTTAAGTAATTACCTTCAATGAATATTATTTACATGCATAAGTATGGTTTTTTTACAGATTGCTAACAGTGTAGAGTGGAGCCGATGCAGACACAATGTATAAACCAACTGTGTATAGCATAGAGCTGTTGTTCATCCATCATATGATGACAACTGTGATAAAATATTTTATGTAGTGCAATACTAATTTTCAAATCTTTTTTAAATCTTTGAATAAAAGAATATTTAAAAAAATCTTTTACAAAAGATCTTTTATCAAATCTTTGATAGTGTAATACCGGCCTTAGAACACAATTCTTTTAATGACAAATCACGTCATCTGTAGTCATAACCAAGATCAAGTCATTAAGTTCCATTGTTCCTATAGCAACACCAACTCTTTACTTTTAGTTTACCTTTGATAGTGACGTGTAAACATCGTGAAATGTCTATAAGGTTAATAGAAATTGATGTTATTAATTATTTTATTTAAAAAGAGCAGAGTTTAAAACTTTATAACTGATTAAAGTGAAAACTATATAACTCCACTTATGGTGTTAAATCGAAAATTAAATCATCTTTTTAACACTTAATGTGTTGATCCTTCTGGCGGTCTATAGCGTCATAATTTTGTCTTTAATGTCTTCTTTAAAGCTTTGGTTATAGTCCATAAAAGTGTAAAGTGAGTATCCGCAACCAATTTAATCTCCTTAATAGCATTTTGATAAACTCAACAAAATATTAATATCAAAGCAACATTTTGATATTCTTGAAAATTACTGAGTTCTTGTAGTAAGATTCCGCTGCGGATGGATTTCGCATACATTAAATTTTTGCAGCGACGCCAACGTGTTAAAAATTTATAAAAGACAGGACATTACTTACGTTACAGTGTCTTCTAATCCACAGGGGGAAGCAAGAAAAATTTTAATGTTCCCCGGATCTGTTACGGTAAAAGCTTTATTTATGAGAATTATATATAAATTATAAATAAACGATGTACGCGATTACGGCAAAACATTTTATACTTGCTTCTTAATAAAAACACGGTTTAAAAAACCTAATTTGCAAGAGGACAATCTTAAATCATTGTGTTTGTAAGTAAACATATTTGTTTAGAATTTTTTTTAGGTCAGCAGAGAAATTGAAAAGATAAACATCAACACAGAAGCTTAAAGCTTGTGCTTGTCGGAACTATCATTAATCACGATAATAAATTGTTGTACTGGGATTAACAATTTTTACGCTTATCAAATCATTTTAAATTCTATTTTTTATTTCATTGTGCTGAAACATCTTACTTACTTCTTTTCAATCTGTTATTAAATCCTAATCTATATCCTGTTCGTAGAAGAAATCTATTTTCTGCCTTTATTTTGCTAGAGGTCTTCTAGTTCTAATTATACTATTCTATTATTATAATCTGATTTTGAGCGTTGTATGAATAATGATTCACTACTTGCCATAGCGTTGGGAGTAACTATAACCACAGATAAGGTTAACACTACAGATATACGGTAAATATGTAAGCTATCGGCAGCTTGTTTTATATGAAATATGATTAATAATCTGCAAAAATATGGCGCTACAATGACAATTTGTACTCTCACAAATAATTAAGTCACAGATGACTGTGATTGTATTCAAACCAAAAGTTAGACAGCCATCTGCCATGTTTAACGATTACATTTGAGATGTTTAATTGTCAAATCGCAATTTTTCGTAAATAATTAATATTGAAGCCAATTCTACTTAAATTATATTCATGATGTGACAGACTCCAAGTAAATAAGACTACAAAGACGTATGATACAGTTCTGGAATCTAGTGTATTGATAATAAAATCAGTAGAATTGTAACCTCAAAATATATTTAAATTACAATTTATTTTATGTTGTACCTCAGGAACCATTGCATATTACAGTTTTAAAATATAATCAATATAATTTATAAGGTAAATATGTAGGTATAGCATCACTTTGAAGTCACCCTTACGCCACGTGGCGAAGCTTTAAAAACGTTTACCTATGATCTTCAGCTCTGGCACTTAAACTGCAGTCTGTAATAACTAATAACCCTAACCCTAACCCTAACCTTGCAGAATGCAGTGTTAAAGATAAAAACATTAGAATGAGCTAGCTTTTGTTGAAATGTGAACGTAGGTATACACATTATGTCTGCGAGAACTTTAGAAGAAACAAACAAAAGTTCAACAATAATTTACTTTTTCTGAAATATCAAATTTCAGTAAACAGTAAACACAAGAAAAATATAAAATACACGCTTTAAGCAGATCCCAAATAAGGTTAGGTTTTTAACGTTATCTGTGACAGATGCACTCAAATCCCCGATAAACGATAAACAGTTTCCAACACATTTCAACAGTAATAAACGAATGGCGATAGCACCGCCCTAAAATTGGTCTGGTGCGTTGCCGCCAAACTAACGCTAATTTCGCCTCCAAATATGAGCGGACATATTGTATACGGGGTCGTATATCTGTAGTGTTAACCTTATCTGTGCTATAACTATGTTACGGTTTTCTGATTTTTAAAGTAATTTTTGCGGTTAGCATATTTTGATTAAGGTGACCAGATGTCTCGGTTTTTACTGGTTTATCCGAAAGTATGTTTCGATTTTTAATACATACTGAAGAACTGCTATTTTTAAGTAAATTAAAATTTTTTTTTATGGGTGTCAACGGAATCATTAGACGACTCGTATATTCTAGAATTTTTGAGATATTTTAACAAAATTTATCATAGGTAAAATGTACCCAAAAAGGCACATTTTGATATATTTGACACATTTTTCCGGTTTTACCGGAAATGGCTTTACCTTTTTAATTTCATACAGAACACCCTGTATATTTTGACATTTTTGGAATCCTGAGACAATTCTGAGTACACTTGCGATATTTTCGATAAGTTTTAAGCTTACTTAATTTCTTTGTAAATATTTTTTTTTAATCCAAAGTGCTATGACCACGCTTAAATAATTCTAAGGGACGAAGACGGTAAAAAAAGTACGAACTTGCTGCAAACGAGTATTCTGGTAGGTACAGGCAATCACATTTGAAAAAATCACATTTTCTAAACGTACTTTTTTTCCATGGCACTTGAAACAAGTATTTCCTCAATTTTTTAAACATAATACACAAATAAATTGGTGGATTCAGATGATAATCAATCCGATTTTAGATTTGAGGATATCATTAAAAACCAGCATTATTTCAAAGTGTTACTAATACATCTTTACAGTAAACAAAAAATTAAGCAACGAAGCGATATACTATATATAGCATATCCGTTACCGCAAATACAATGCCAATAATAAAACAGCTTCTATGCGGTGTCAGTGCTACTTCTCTACCGGAAGGAGGATTCAGACAAGCTATTATATCGCCCGATCGGCATCTGTAGATGGCTCCGCTCCACATTATCTGCCTTGATTTAGAACATCAAATTTTATACGAGAAAAAAACTGGAATCTTTTGAATTTTTAGGAAACGGATTTTTTCACTCATAAGCAACTCAGTCTACACAGAAATATTTTATTGTCCCCGTTTATTAAATAAAACGTCATAAATTTAAAAACATGCATAGAATGCGTCACAGAGTAATTACCGAATAGGGACACAAACCAAAGTGTAGCTTATTTCCATTTCTAAGAGTATAAAAAATGTGTTGCCAGTTTTTAAAAATCTCCATAATTTTGAAATTATTATTACTTCAGAGTTTTTACGCGTTTAAAAATTACTGTACATAGTATAGAGCTACTTCAATACTAAATTCTATCACGATCTGGCAACTCATATTTGATTAATGAGATGATAAATTCAAAATTTTTTTAAATTCATAGCGCCGTTTTTTGTAGCCAGAAACTTCAGTAAAAAGAGAGTTAGAGCCCCCCAAGGTCTTCTATCAGACTTAGAAAATTTGTTTTCCGAAAAAAAATGCTATCTAAAAATATGTCTAACTTCCGCTTCGTGTTTCGAATTTATTTAAAAGCTTAATTTGTTGATTTTTTGATATATCCCTATTCAACCCTTACGTGATGCTGATAAAGCGTGCCGTAAAAATTAAACATTATCCAAAAAATGGCAGACTGTATGAAAAATCCAGTTACAAACAGTATTATTATATTTATCTTGTAATTCTTGCAATAGGTATGACAGGTTCAGGTTTTATTTATTCATTTTAGAAATATTTAAAACTATAGTATGGTTGACATTACAAGTTACGTAAATTTCTCTTCTGCTAATGTGAGTATTTTCTGCAACATATCGTAGAACAGCAAACTGATTTCTTCAATGTTGGCAGTTTTATTCCCAACTCTTTTTGCCATAATTTACGCTACCACATGCTTGAAATTTATATGCAATTTTTAGGCAATGTTGTGGCTGCAACATGACATTGCAGAAATCTTAGTTCATATCCATTCTTATTACGTTTTATAACTAAGTTTAAACAATTAAGTTGCGAGTCTTATTTTACTATCACTCATGAGCAAATTTATTTAAACCGAAAATGTTTTAGTTTGAAAAATTCTAGATTTGAAAAATTAGGTTTTAGAACAAAATGTGTAATGTGTAACTTTAACTTGTGGTTTTGGATTTATTTAAAAGCTAATTGTGTCGATGCATTACCCCTATCCTGAAATTTTACGAAATCGAACCACTTGTTCGCGGGTATGGCACTCGTACACCCACAGTTACATAAATCGTTTACAAATCTCGTGGAGACCAAAACATGCATTTCCGTCAAAATAGAAAATTTTCATAATCCGTTTTAAGCAATACTTTTGTTCAGGAGATAAACGAGGATACTAACAAACGAACTTACCTGCCGACACATTTTCTTAAAAAAAAGGCACGTGTATTGCGTTCAGTAATCTCCAAAACCTGTTTGTTCAAAAATATTCTTTACAACGAGATAACATGCATTTGCAAAAACAGAGTGGCTCTAGCATGCGGTTTAGGACGTTAGAGCGCGGTCGTTTGGGCGCAGGGACGTTTCGGCGCTGGGACGTTTGGACGCAGAAACGTTGCGGCGCAATAAGAGAACTTATTTGATTTCGTTTTTTCGTTAATTAATTATCATTTTAATAGCATCTTAATTAATTGCTTATGAACATTTAACACGAGACTTTTTAGATAAATATAATTAGTAAAATTAACAACTTATATGACACAAAATAATAATTTAATTGCAAAAAAAGAAAATGTCCCGCTATCCCTACTTAACGTTTAACAATTTTTTTTTACATTTTCGATGGTTTTGAAACCAGTATTCAGTAACAAATTACGTTTGCGCCCAAACGTCTCTGCACCCAAACGAGCCTGCGCCTAAACGTCCCTACGCTTAAACGTGCCTGCGCCTAAACGTTTCTGTGCTTAAAAATCCCTGCGCCCAAACGTCCCTGTGCCGAACGTCTCTGCGCCCAAACGTCCGGTTTCCAAATTTCTTATATGACGTAAGGTTCTAAACGTTTTACATACTTGAATATAGAGAAAAATATTCATCAGGATGAAGAAAAAAATACAAACATAAGGGTGACACCGTAGTTCATTCTGGTTGAACGATAAAATAAATAATTACTACGTCATATTAATAGACTTACATTAAGAAAGTAAATCGATTTGACAAACTATTAGCAAAGTATAAGTGGGTCAAATTTAGATGACTCGCCCTGTATAACGTAAATTATAAAACAACAAAAATGAATAGCTAATTTATTTTTGCCACTTAACTTAAATAAAAACAAATTTGTAAGATTTGTATACGACTCGATAGCTAAGGTTATATCGCGTCTGTTCAACCCTGCAAGCAATTTCATTTCAGAACCCCACAAATTCTAATACTGTAATTCAGAAAAATCTCTGACTATTGCCAGTATTGCACTAGCTATCCAAGGCTTCTAGGTCAACGACCACTTAACTTGCTCCTTATTTTATTGTGAAACGTTTGTTTTTCCACGACGAGACAATAAAAGAAATCCAATAGGTTGCAATTTACAATAAAAATACTTAAGAATTTATCTTTGATCAATTTCAAGTGCTATTAAATCTGGCCTTAACGATCTAAAAATATTTTTTTTCTTGTTAGTGAAATTATTAGACGTAAACAGACAATATTATTTATTCCCATTTTTCTTTTTGTTTGTTTGCAGATTTGTCGGATTCGGGGGCGTTCTCTTTACCGTCCTTGCATCATCTGCACCAAGACAATGTGGAAATTCCTTCGGAAAACCTCAACCGTTCACAAAAATAGTAAGTAGCGTCAATAGTAATTCAATACTTACTCTCACAATCCACGGCACCAAGCCACGAGGAAAATCTTTATCGTCAGATTGTTCCGGATTTTGTAGCGGAGAATAAGGTCGGTCTGTAGCGTATCAAGGACGATTTTACGACACCGATGGATTCTCATCCCACTGTTCTTTTATTTATTGTTCGCCAATACTGTTGCGGTAACGTCCGTGTTCGCGGGATTCTGTGGCACATTTTCACCTTGCCGTGAAAAATTTATTTCCTCCGGTAAAACTACTTAAAGAATTACCAACTTTCAAATCAGGTTACGAAGGCAGTTAATTCGATTGTAACGCCACGGTAGCGACATTCAACCTTTAAGTGTAGCCAAATAAACGTGAAATTTTTGTTGTATGGGGCTTAGATCTCCTTTAGTATGAGCCAAAATCAAAATTTTATAAAGACAACATTGTATAAAGAAAATAAAACTTAAAGGAAAATAATGTTATTTAATAATTAATAAGTATGTAAACTATTTTTTGGGGTTTAGGGTCACGTAAAAAAATATAAAAATATTGAAGGTAGTTTTTCTTTATTACGTTTCGGAGGTTAATATATTTTCTCCTTCTTCAGATATAATTTAAAATGATGTGGTGATGACATATAATGACAGAAATGAAATAATAAAATTTCTCTTTTTTTATTTATTTTTTCTTATTTTTTTGAAAATTATCTGTAGTTTTTTTAAAATTCCATTTTCTTTAACAGAACAAAACTTTTTTGTTCGCTATTTTATAAAATCTGATGCTTTTGATTTGACGTTTCTCAAATAGCAACAATTCTCTGCAATCACCGTCACAATTGACATTTTGTTGTGTTATTTTGCATATTTGAACTTTGTTTTTGTACCGAAAAAATCCTGTGTTTAAAAAAAAACTATTACTGCCTCTAACTGTAGAAACATTTCGCACAGAATTAGTAAACTTGAGAAGAACAACAGATGTAGCGGATTAACGCCATCTGGCGGTACTTTGTTATATCTACTGGCTATCTAAATACCTTGTCAACGCGACATCTAGCGTCAAAGTTGCCACATAGTGCAGAAGGGAATGAACTGTTATAGAGAAAAAGAAATTTTAAACTAGAGAAAAGAAACGTTTTTCTACAATTGTCAAAAATACTTTTTCAGGTTAGTTTTTGTTTGTCAAAATACGTCTTTTTTTGATGATGGCTGTTTTTTAACGTTGCCCATAGCAACGTGAAAAAGGGTAACATTCTTATCGTTGTCTATAGCAGCGTCAAAACAAGTACTTTAGCGCTTAAAATCAGAATTTCCATTTTCTTTTGCAATGAAATTACAACGATTTTATCTCAATTTCTTTTATTAGAATGCAGTTATAGAAAAAAATATTGTGTGCAACTCGTGCGACAAATGTCTTTAGCGCCCTTGAATGATTTTTCATTTCTTTCACTTTCATTTTCATGCGCTAAAGTATCATTTTACGCACTAGTTGCACAAATAACTATTAATTTATAAATTTTATAAATATTAATTTTTGAAAAGTTTAAAATTTTTAAAAATTTTCAAAAATGTCAAATTAAAAAAAATATAAAAAAAACTAAAATGTTTGTATTTGTCAGAAATATCTCAAATAAAATATGAAATTTAAAAATTTTTAAAAATCAGCAAATGCCAGGAAGGTCCCGCGGTGGTTGCCCGACAGCTTTTTTGAATAGGAACACCAGAGATGTTTTATGTGGGTGTTACGTAATATTTTCTTCTAAATATTTGAGATCTTCACAATGTTTATAAAGTTTTATCTATAAAACTTGATTCTTCTTACAAAATACACTAGAGAAAAGGTAGTTTTGTTGAAAATCGCAAAATTTAACAGTTTTCGAGATAATCAATGTTTTTGTAAAAACGAGTTGCCATGAACTTCAGAGTTTTTTAAAATATTCAAAAGTTGCTATAAACTTTGATGTTATGCTGCACATAAAGCAGTGGAATCGGTTCGTATAGCCACGAGCTCGAAAACGCTAGGTTACGGAGTTACAACCTACGAGAGAGGGAACACTTTTTAACTTTTGTAAAAAAAATTTATATCACAAACAATGGGCTGTAACTCCCTAGCGAAACGTTTACAGATCCATGTTTATAGGGACTTTTTTCATTGTTTGTGGAAACTATTTCGGAATTATAAGAAAATGTTAGGACCTTCATGGCAGCTCGGTTTTACAAAAACATTGAATTATTTTGTACGCTATTGAGTTTAGTGACTTTCAACAAGAGTACTGTTTTTAAATATTTTTGTATGGAGAATAAGGTTGTGTAACAACTTTAAAAATTGTAAGTTTATAAAATATTTAGAGACGAGACCCTTTTGATACAGTTAGTGAAACAAAAATTAGTGAACATACTAAATGCTCACATATCAAATTTTAAAATTTTAGTGACGAAAGTTATCGACAAAAAATCATTCGACTGGTTCAGCTTCAAGAGGCTGTAACTCCGCAACGAAACGTTACCGGAACCGTGTTTATACAAACTTTTTCCATTATTTTTAGATTCTGAATCTCTACTGAAAGTGCGTTACACATGTTATGAATGTATTATGTTGAACGCAAATATAATTTTAATATGTTCCAAAATTGCCTCAAATGATTTTCTATGGAGATAATAATGCGCTTTTG
Organism: Ctenicera cuprea; assembly: GCA_958336395.1. Lineage (NCBI taxonomy): Eukaryota > Metazoa > Arthropoda > Insecta > Coleoptera > Elateridae > Ctenicera > Ctenicera cuprea. Next base: position 13,687,461 of record OY284487.1, on the reverse strand, counting down.
GGGAATCAAATCTTACCAATGCAACATCCAAGAAAATTGCTACCCAAACTGACAGTGACCAATCGTAAATCCCAATATAAATCTCGCTTATTCATGATATGTAAATTTCTATATACTTGTCCTGATTCTCAGGCTCAACATCTGCAATACTCCTCTAAATTGATCTTAAAAGCATAAACTCTATACATGCGGGAACGTTTTGGACAAGGGACGTGTTATTAGGATCCCGGGGCTGTAGTTGTGCGACGTTGTTGGGCGTGCGGGCTTTTCGGAATTAGGCTTACATTTCCCTGCACAGTTTTATTTTCTACTGGGTGTCTTTTTTGCAAAATAACGAAACAAAATTTAAACTTAAACGCATTAAAACTTACGAAAGTAGTATAATACAAACTTATATTGGCGGAAAGTCATACTGGAGAAAAGCCTTTTTAATCCCATGAAGATACTTAATATAATATGCATTGCGCAAAATATTAAAATCAAATTATTTCTAAAGTAAAAACCTCTATTTTCTGTTGGCTCTGCAAGTGCAATTTCAACGTAGCAACCCTGGAACACCTATAACTCATAATTTATAGAGCATAATACTATCATTTGTATGGTTTTTGTATTTTTCTTGGTGTGAAGACTGTAACTGTAAATTACTTTTATTATAGGCAGTTAACTGTCTTAGCGTATAGAAGTGCGAGTTCTGTATTTGGCGAGTTGAAAACTTTCAGGAATTTTTATGTTTTTGCACTATAATTGTCTTAATTACAAGATAAATATCGCGAAATGTAGGGCATTTCCATTCCCGAAAGCAAGCTTCAAGTTTTAATGATTAAAGTTGGGTGGCAGAGGATTATCGTGTAAATTTTATAGTTAAATGGAAAATTAGTTCTTTTATCTCAAGCTTTTAGTTCCAAATGTGCACACAATTTTCAATTAGCATTCAAGCTCGTCAAATATTCTATATCCATTTTATATTGTTTAAATACTTGCGGTTGAATGACCTTTGAACTTGTTTTTTCGACTGACATCAAACGTACAAAATTTTTATTCTGCAAAATGTAAACTAATATACATACTTTTACATAAATCACGTATTTCTGAAAATCAATCGGAAATGTTTGTCTAAAAGCAGCGATTTATATATCACTTTCCTATTTTTGTTCCATTTATTATCTTTTACTCTACGGTCGATTTACGGTCCAACAATTCGAAACTATTCTGAACAACAAGGTGCAGCTAAAAGAATTTTTTTGTCTGACTCATGCATATCGGCATATCGAAGAACCATATTTGAAAAATTTACATAAGAAAAGGAAACATTAAGAGAAATATAAATTGCAGTTGCCTCGTAAAACACATCTTTTGTTCGTTATAAATCCGCTTCCCTTTAACTTCATACATATCTTTATACCACATTCGGAACTGTCTTGACTACGCGAACTACGGGCTATCTTCTTACATCTAGACAGAGCTTATTTATTATTTTGCAGTATTTTTGGAGCGATTTTGTATGTAAAAGTTACTTACATGGGACGTAGCACACGCATGTGTTACGCTCCATATCTCCGGAACGGCTGCACCAATTTTGATGTGCTTTGGAATGAGGGGGTATATCAAAAATTCACCGACAAAATAAGCTTTTAAAAAAAAACGAAACCGGAAGCGGAAGTTAGACAAGTTTTTTGGTAGCATTTTTTTCAGAAACTGAATTTTGGAAATTTTAATAGTGGGGATTAAAGAAGACCTTAGGACAAATCAATCGATTTTTGACCGAACTCTCTAGCTTTAAAATGGCGGCCTCTACGAATTTTTGAACATTTCGATTTTAACGCCCATTTACTCAAAAACCAGTTATCTGATTGGAATCAACTACATCTTGTTTAGTAGCCCTTCAAGGGTGCTATACCATGAAATATAATTAATTTTGAAAATATAAAAACGATCGCAATGACATCACTCCAAAACTTTGGAATTTTTCAAAAAAAAAATTCTCAAAAACTGCCAACACGTTTTTGTTTAAACTTTTTAAGCTGATAGAGATAGGCATCTGCTACAATTCTGTTTTTTGCTTATTGCTATAATTTCACTGTGACGCCCTCTGTGAATTTTTGAAAATTGAAAATTGGTACCCTTTTATTTATTTAATGGGGGGCAATAAAATATTTCTGTTAAAGCAGTATAGCTCATCATTGATAACAAAATCCGAATATCATAATATTTTTTTGATACTTTACAATTTAGGGGGGCTACTGTTTCCCCTCCCCCCCAAAATTTTCGCTACAAAATTAAAAAAATTGATTTCTTCTTTTGTTTGCTCTAGGAGAATCTTTTTACAAAAAATCAAAAAATCGAATTTTTTGCCCCCTAATAATCTTTTTGCCCTTAAAAGAATTTCACATACTTTCTACAGCAGTTGTATTCTTGTACTAGTCGTTTAATGTTCAGTGTAGGCTAACTTTTTTATTTTAATAGATAGACTCGCAAACCCAAGCGCAAAGTTGTAAGGCAAATTCTTCTCGATTGTATTTAAGAAAAAAACTTGAGTTTCTAATTTTAATACGGCGGCCACGGTAAAAAATAACTTTTTTTTAAATGGAAACGTGGCATTTTGGCTTTAAAATCAGAAAGGTTTTGAAATTCTAAATACAAATTAATAAGAGTAATTTCTTGCTAAAAATAATACTTCTCGAGTTATTAATATACTTTCAAATATCAATTTCCGCGCTTCCGTTGATTTCAGTCCGAATATTTTACCCAACCTTATGCTTGCAGTGCAGCGGTCGGTCTTTCTTCAACCGCTTCAAGATGTTACAATTATAAGAACTATTTACTTTCACTAGTCGTGTCTAGACAGGTGTATATCGAAAGTGTTGGAAAATATAAAACAATGTTATTTTATAAGTATAGGAAAGTCCAGGCGAAGTGTTTCGCTCATTTTTTTTAATGGAACAATATGCCGTGTGACGGCTTATTTGAAAGCTCTTTTTAAGAGGAATTCAGAGCACGGTTTTTTGCCAAGTATTGACCGAGAATGTATGGATGCTCATTGAATAGCCCACAAAAAACACCTTTTTTGAGATTGGACAGATTAAAATGACATATTTATAAAATTGTTTCGTGTAGTACTTTCAAAACCCGTGGCCATTCACATTCTACGCTTATAAACCCTGTTATCATTTCACTTGAAATTATACAACCATCAGTTGCAGCTGACCAAATAAAGAATAAGTACCTAAACGAGCTCGATAAGGTCTAACATTTAGGCGTGATGCTATAAGCACGTAGATAAATCGTTTAAAATTGCATAGAAGCGACAACTATATATTTACAAGAATTAAGCGGGAATTTATTATTATTATATTATGTGTATCAACATTGCGAGCATTTAAACGAACGCGGTGCTCGTTAGTGTGCTATCAGTTGTTTTTTAACTCGTATTCTACTAAAATCTAGGAAACCGTCTACAATAACGCAGGTGGTGTAATGTTTCATCCTTTGATGTTTTTTTTTTTAGAAACCGACAAGAGTCACAAAAATTAAATAATATTTTATGGTATGAATCAGGAACGTCTCGTTGCAAACAAGCGCTAAATAATACAATAACACCGTTTACACTTGAGAATTTTTATTACACAACGCTGTATGTTACAGAATGCTCGTATCAGCCTCCTTATCACGAAGTGACGTCACTGAACCTTATAGTGTTGTTAGGTTAAAAAATAAAGTTCGTCAATTTATGCGTCGTCGTAATCAGCCTTTACGTCTCACTGCTGGGCTCCGGCACTCTTTTCTGCCACATACTCTCTCCTTAGCGCTAAGGTGGAGTACGGGGGACCTACAGTTTAACGTCGAATCCGAACGACTAAATACCAGAGAAAGTTTCAGGCATCAAGACCCCACGGCCTACACCGGATTGGGGAATGCGAGTGGCGGGTTGCGGCATAGATTTTTATTGAAACATGACTTTGGCGGGGATTCGAACCCCAGACCTTTAGCTAGAGGTCAAGCGCCCAACTTTACGGCAGAATGCTCAAATGTGTACAAGACGTTAGATTATGTGTAAACAAGAATCGACATGGATATCCTATTCAAAACGCATCTTGTTTATGATTTTTTGCTGAAATACATGTACCTATAGCGTAAAGTTAATGATTTAGAAATAATTTTTGAATTGTAGAGATAAGGGTGTTTGAGGTTTTCATAGCGATGCTTGTAATAAACAGATGTTTTGTGTATATTTTCTGCTTAAAGAGACATTGTGTTAAATACATACTTTGAAAACGTATAAAAAAAGTAACAGTAAGTTTTTTGAAACTTGTTCAAGAATTTCCTGGTTTTCAAAAGTAGTATTCATCGGTCTAATGGTACGATAAAATTTTTAGGGTTGCAGTATATGAACGATTGAGTAGATGTCACATAGATTTTAAATTATAATTAAATAAATTTTAAAATATAATTAAATAAATTAAATTTTAAAATTATAATTTAAGTAACAAAAATTGTTTTCGCATCTGATCACTAAAAATGCCAATTTCGATTTTTCAGATGGTATTGCAACAAAGTTAAATTGAACAAGGCTTTCGCGTTTTCGCATCACAGGCGTTTCAGAAAGATTGGGTGAATCAATTTCATTGCGCTGTTTGCTACTCTTGTGAAAGCTTGAAATTGTTTTGATCACATTTTAATACTAGAACGTTAAAGATACAGAAAACATTGACTTATATTTATTTGCTTCCTCTTACTTTTAAAACGCTTCTATTGTTATAACAAAGTAAAAACATTTATCTTCGCTTTCACGACAAGAAAAAAAGAATCTTTTCTCAAATTACATAGTTGATAATAAACTTCGGAAAACTAAAATATAGACGATATCTCAATTACCTTACCTTATACATTAAATATGTATGTTGGATTACAATTAGACTTAATTTTCTGTCTAGTACAATTTGGGCCTTCTGATAGCTATTTTATTACACTTAAGTTTTTCTGTTAATGCGTGCGTGTAGTTTAATTTACTTATTTGTTGCTTTGTGTTTTATTTGCCATACAAAGTTTACAAGCAGTAAAACAACTCATAAAATTCACCCCATATTGATTTTATTAGATCTAGCTTTATTTTATTTACTTTTCTGCTTTACCTATTAATCTTTGATGGTCGCGTGAGTTGTTTTTCAAATACACCACTTACAAATCTGGTAGAAAACAAGTCATAAACACAGAAAAGGTTGTGTTAATTGCTCGTAAATAACGGAAAAAATTACAAAACTAGTGTTGTTTTCAAACAAATTAGATTTAAATTTTAGAAAATGGATGTATCTTTTTGTCATGATTAACAAATTTTAATCCCCTTAATAATACTTTGATCCTGCGCTGTCTAAGTGAATATGAGAATTTTTAACTATCCGCCAATCGGCGTCGAGGGGGCGTGGTCTCTTACAATTGTGACTTCTTCATTGATATCCTCGCGGACATGCCCTATTACCACTGTTTCTCTCTAACTGCGCATGCAGACACAATCAGAAGATGCAACTATTTTTGTTTGTTTAATGTGACAGTACCTAGCATAAGCCTTAATTCACCACCTTCTAGCACGGCTTGCGCACGGTATAACGAGAACAAGGTACCAATACAACTGTGATCAAGCCCAACTCGGCACTAATAAGGGAAAACTACCTACATTTCTACTGATTCTGACGACTAGTGTACGAGGTACAACGCAGCTTACCTCCCTTGCCCCCGCTTCTATCGCGAACTTAACACCATGATCAAACGAGGGATTTCTTGCAAGCTCGGACTTAGGTTCTCCTGGCACCAGTGAAGAAAATCCTTGGTTGAAATTTTCGTAACAGCCAAAATTGCTCTCGCCGTCCCAGTACTTGTTAATCCAAATATGCACAGCCCAGATAGGTTGGTAGCTGGTCTGATCTTATTGACAGATACCTAACGACGTCAGGAATGACAGCCCCTTTACAACAATTTGATTATAGACGTTACCGGACAAAGTGAAACCTCACTCGTAGAGCCCAGGTTTCCAATCTCAACAGACACGTCACACCTTCCTGGATTTTAGCTTCACTTGCCTATTAATGGCATCCAACCACCTAATTTATTGCCTACGCAAATTTATGACCCTTGGGGTCTCTCAAGCAAGTGGGGCTCAGGCATATTTACAATCACGGGTAGGGAGCAGGGATTCCCATTGTAGAAAACGCGATGCCGCACAGGTGTACGACACCCACACTGGGATCTAGTTATTCACTTACCTAGTTCTTCTTGATCCCAACTAAGAACAGCTTCATCTTTTTGGAAGAGAGGTGGACGTATCAAGTTTCAATCCCTGAAGTGACCGTTAAAACGCCTACCCTTTTGCAAGATGTCTTTGTTCAGGTCTCTCACCAAAGTGAGAATCCTTGATATCACGTCTAATCTGCACATGTAGCCGCAGTCCGTCTCACCTTCTCGCACATGTCAGTAAAATAAGGTACCAATTTTATTCTAAATTGACAAAGACAAGAATAATAACTTTACCTTATGTTAAATTGTGCATTATCAAATATTGTACATATATTATATAAACACTGCTATGCAGCAACTATATTTGAAAAATAGCATACCAACGGCGCTTTAGACTGCGAAGGTTGGTTGATTTTCAGAGCATGCAAGAATAACGTGTCGGTCTGATTGCTAACGCCTGAGAGCCCTGCTTGTAAATCGAACGTAAGCTTTTGCTCCGGCTCAAACCAACACAGCCAGCTCTCTCTAGAGCTCTGCTTCTGAACCTAAGCTTCGGTTTCTGGCGCATATTCGTAAAACGCCTACGTATTAGACCGTTTTCACTAATTTCCGCAGTTGTATATGAATAGAAGTAATATTGATTGCGTTATAAGAAATTGTGTACATGGAGGATTGTCACTGTTTATGCTCTTTAGAATCATTTAGCGGTATTGGCAGCGTCGTAGGCGCTGAAAAGTGCCAAGGTTGGAATTTGCATCATCCCAGCGTTTTAATTAACCGCCGTTTGAGGAATAAGCGTCTGGGACAAATCAACACGGCGAGCTCTTCCTAGAGCCTTGATCCCAGATCGAACTTAGTCTTTGGTTCGGTGCAGAACCAGCATAACATGTTTCTCCCAGAAGCATGCAGCAGTTCGCTTCTTTTACACAGTACACCACTCCTTGTAGGGTTTTGTCTTTAAATTTTTTTTAAAACGGTTATAGCGGGTACTGCCTCGTTACCTAATAGACTAACCAAAATTATGCCTTGTTTTGGCTATGTATTAGATGACGTTACCATCGAGTGTTGGAACAAGTGGTGTCAAATCGTCTATATGTAGTTGTAGAAGTTCAGATTTAACGTTTTAAATGATTGCTTATTAGGATTATGTGGTATCTGTTGAATTTTTACAATCTGGTTAAAATCTGCCATGTAAATTTGTTATTCAAAATTATCCCAATCATCTCTTATCTGGATTTAAATTATAAAATTTAAACGTTCGATTTTTTGTGTATCGTCGTTTTGACAATTACACGGATCGGAATATGAAATTTAAAATTCGAATCAGAACATACAATTCTAAATGCAAATTCAAATTAAAAATCACTAATTCAGATATGAATTTAGATTCCGAATTTCGGTTTAACATAAAGTCCGGATCAGGTTGCTAGCCCTAGTTGGGATCTGAGCTTCAATTTAACGTCAAGGGCCGTTGTCATTGTGAAGACGTGTCCTATAAATTAATTAAAATTAAACGTGTAATTAATAAAAGAGGTTTAAGTGTTTGAAGAATATGGGGCGCCAAGTGTAAAGTGAAAATTTGCTGTGCATTTCACGGTATTTAAGGCAATTTGTCCCAATATTTATTATATATACACACATTTAGCTAAATGCTATTTATTTTATTAAATCATTCTAGATTTAAATAAATTCTTAAACATTTGGTTTAAACATTCCAATATTTAATAAAGCATTAGAGATTTAAATAAATCCTAAAACATTTATTTTAAATTTTCAAATATTTAGTAAATTTTTACGTATTTAGCCAAATCTGCACATATTTGTTTTAAATCTTTCAATATTTATTAAATATTCGCAGATTTAAATAAATTTTTACCGATATGAATAAATCCTTACAGATTTAAATAAATGTTTCAACATTTAATTCTAAGCTGTCACATTTAACGTTAACCTGTCATATTTATTTGATGAGTATCTATATATAAAATACTTAATTACTTTAACAATATCTATTTATTGTAACCTTATACGTATTTCAGCATGTTTACATGCCATTGTCAATCGAGAAGAGAAGACACCTTATCAGAGAAGGAAAGCGAAATTCAATCGAATATACGGAAATAAATAACTGTTCGAAAAATTATAAAAAAAGACATCAGAAAGCATAAAACGAAAATAGTAGAAGATACTCTGGAAGAAAATAAAGGGATGAAAATACTACGTAGAAAATTGAATTCATGAAAAAGAGAAATCTACAAGCTAAAAGATGAAAATGGCACTGTGATAACAGAGAAAAATAAACTATTGGAAATAACAGAAACATACTATGAAAACCTATATAAATCACAGCACCAAACTCCCACTGCAAGAGAAACGCATAGAAAAGTGGTAAACGTAAATTCCGAAGATATCCCAGATATAACCACAGCAGAAATAGAAAAAGCTTTAAAGACCGTGAAAAATGGAAAAGCTCCAGGGGAAGATGACATAATTATGGAAGCTATAAAACATGGTGGACCCCAAGTGGTAATAGAACTACAAAGACTTTTCAACCTATGCCTTGAGAGAGGGGTAATTCCCGACTCCTGGAACAACGCAGTAGTTATCGTACTATACAAGAAAGGAGATGCAGAAAACTTAGAGAATTACAGACCAATAAGTCTGCTATCCCAAGTTTACAAATTATTCACAAAAATAATAACCAACAGACTAGAAAACACATTTGACTTTTACCAACCGAAAGAGCAGGCGGGTTTTAGAAAAGGCTTTAGCTGTATGGATCACATACAAACGGTTAGACTACTGATGGAAAAAACTACAGAATATCAAATACCTTTATGGTTGGCTTTCATAGATTATAAGAAAGCTTTCGATAGCATCGAAACTTGGGCGATATTAGAGGCAATGCAAAACGCTAGAATTGATCACAGGTACTCAAGCCTAATTAGAAATATATATAGGAACGCAACTTTAACTGTCCAATTACATGAAAACACAAATAAAGTCAAAATTAAACGTGGTGTACGACAAGGAGACACTTTTTCCCCAAAGTTATTTACTCTGGTGTTAGAGGACATATTTAAACAACTTCAGTGGGAGGATAAGGGCATCAACATTTCTGGAGATATGCTCAATCATTTGCGTTTTGCTGACGATGTGGTTTTAATTACGGATAATCCACAAGATTTACAACAAATGCTAACGGAATTAAGCGACGCATCCCAAAAAGTGGGACTAGAATTAAACATAAGTAAAACAAAAATTATGGCCAACGAAAGGCAGAATAATAATATACCCATCCAAGTATACAACTCTACAATTGAACAGGTTGAAAAATACATATATTTAGGACAAGAAATAAGAACGTGAAAGGAAAACCAGAAAGCAGACCTAAACAGACGTATTCGACTAGGATGGACAGCATATGGTAAATTGAACTATATAATGAAAATGAATATACCGCAAAAATTCAAGGCAAAAGTTTACAATGAGTGTATTTTACCTGTTTTATTGTATGGAACTGAAACATGGGCATTCAACAAATCGATCATTCAAAAAATGCGCACAACTCAAAGAGCTATGGAACGCAAGATGATAGGCATTAACCTGAAAGATAAGAAGAGAAATACCTGGATACGCAAAGCAACAAAAGTGGACGACATCGTAGAGCGTATGGCAAAACAGAAATGGGAATGGGCAGGTCACGTTGCGAGAATACAGAATAGATGGACCAAGAATATATTAAATTGGAGACCATGGAATCACAGAAGATCAATTGGACGCCCGCAAACAAGGTGGTCTGACGATATTAAAACAGTTGGAGGTTTCAAATGGCAGCAACTGGCACAAAATAGAACGAGGTGGAAGCAAGAAAAGGAGGCCTATGTCACAAAGTGGACTGAAGAGGGCTAAAGAAGAAGAAGAAGTCAATGGCATGTAAACATGCCGAAATATGTATAAGGTTAAAATAAATAGATATTGTTAAAGTAATTAAGTATTTTATATACAGATACTCATTAAATATGGACTTTAACGAAGTAAAGCTGGAATTTATAAATATTTACTTGACCTTGGTAAGCATAGCCGACTTAGGACACCAAGACCGTTTACACCGGTAGTACAGCGCATGGTGGGAGCGTTCGACGCTTAAACAAAACAGACTGAAAATTACATTTTCAAGGGAATGTTGAGGAAACTTTCATTGTATGAATAATAAATTATGCAATGTTTATGTTGTTAAATATGTTGTTATTGATGATTGGACTAACATTAATTGTACAAATTCTTGAAATACGGAAAAAGTGTTCATAATTGTTGAACGTTACCATTAATGTAAACGGTCTTGGTCTTCTATGTAGGCTGGGTCTACTAAGGTCAAATAAATATGACAAGTGAACATTAAATATGATAGCTTAAAAATAAATATTGAAATATTTATTTGTCTTTAAGGATTTAATTATATCGATAAATATTTATTTAAATCTGCGAATATTTATTAAATATTGAAATATTTAAAACTAGTATGTGCAGATTTATCTAAATAAATACATAAAGATTTACTAAATATTTGAAAATTTAAAGTAAATGTTTTAAGATTTATTTAAATCTCTAATGCTTTATTAAATGTTGGAATATTTAAATCAAATGTTTAAGAATTTATTTAAATTTAGAATGATTTATTAAAACAAAAAGCATTTAGCTAAATGTATGTTTATATAATAAATATTGGGAGAAATTGCCTTAAATACCGTGAAATGCACAGCAAATTTTCACTTTACACTTGGCGCCCCATAGAAGAATAGCTTTTATTATTAGATGTTTGAATTTCTTCTGAACCTTTAATCGAAATTTTTTTCATTCGATGAATTTATCTGAACAAAAACAGGGAAAGAAGGCTTTGGTTACCCGGAAAAAACAAAAAATACAGGAAGTATTAGAAGCCGAAGGCCACAAGTTACTGATAATCTTTGTTTGGGGAAAAGCAAACTCGCTGAATAATGATTTAAATATGCAGTTTTTTTTATTTTTATTTCCTTGTTAGCTGAAACTTCTAAAAAAAACCAAGCGCCTTTCTGCTGTTCGGAAAAGTTTGCTGTTGATTCTCTTTTTTGCAATTAAAATAATTGCTACATTTTAATCCCTGTACGTAGTCAACCATTGGTTAGTTCTTTCAGTATTACTTTTCTTTCCCTTGCATTATCTGAGTGTTTTGTTGTAATCTCTAAATGTGTTTCTAATGAATTCGCGTACTTCGGAAAAGCGTCGACTGTGCTTTTTAGATTTTCCAGCTTTTCGCTTCCTTGGCGTTTCGCTCTTCTTAATATAAAAGAAAACTTTACAAATTGTTGCTCTTGTTCTTTCCCAAACTTTTTAAATAATGAGAAAACGTTCTTGTTCATGTTTTTCAACAATTTTATTAAATTCAAATCAAAGTAAAACGTCTAATTAAAATTTTTTTCTTTTAAGTCGTAGAAGACCACCAAGTATTTGTTCGGAAGACGGCAGCAAATCCAGGCCCATCGGAAATGGAAGCTTCAAGAGTGCCGGAAGTGGTTGTGCCAAGTTAAAAAGGCATAACGCGTGCAGGCAGAAAACTCGCGACATTAATTCTATTCATGGTGATACAAGAAACAGTCAAGAAGGCGAAACGGTAAGTTATTTATTATTGATTCTGTTGGTTTTGCCAATTTCATATCGTTAAAGCAAACGTCACAAAATCAAATATACTTGAAAAAAAAAATACTAAATCGTTTTGATCTTTTAAACCTGAAGATGATCTTAAGTTAACATTTGAGGGTATTTTAACAATTACTCATATTTTATTCCTGAAAATGATTCTTTTCTTCAGTGATGTTTTTCCTAGAATTTAGAGCCATTATAATTTTCACTTTGAATGTTCCGCAGATTAATATTTGCATTACAATATAATGTTCGGAAATAGCTTCGGTTGAATACTTCATACCCTGTAGGAGTTACAGAACAGTTCTGTCACTTTGCATAAAACTATTCCTTTTTAAAATACATGAATGTGTATATGAATTCGAGAACAATGGAATTTCAGCACGTTGAGCACTGATTTCATAAATGTATGCATGCCACTCGCTTCAGCTCATGGAACATTCCTATTGCCAGTAACTTCATTGCGAATGCTTCTGTTTTTGTTGTTAGTAAAGGCTATCATAGGGCCGGGCCGCGACCCTTGCTACAGGTTATGGACTCGCACGCGTGCAATTTCGTATTGATTTCGCAAGTAAACTATTCAGAAATACTATATGAAAATACCCTTGTATTGGTGTCGGTAGCCATAGGGATACAGAGGTCACAATATTGAAGATGCAGAAAATTAATAAAATTGTCTGCGATTTTTATTATTTCTCGGCACGTGTGCGCACAAACAAAATTTAAAATAAAATATGAGTAGAATTTCATAAAGCTCAAGATTATGTTGTGAAACGGAATTCTGGTAAACAAGTTGCAAAATAGATATGCACCAAATGGAAAACAGAACGTTTCTGCACTTTTAGCCCTGAAGATGAACATGATTGATTTTTGCTAGCAATAACTTTTGTAGGCGTTTCGTTGAACAAATTAAGAGGCAATTTGCATATAAAATGAGGTGTTTTCAAGAATTTAAAAATAATTTTGACATTCGTAACCCTGAAGATGGCGTTGGTGTAAAATATCAAACAATGATGTAATCAGCTATTTATAAATCAATAAAGCAATATAACAGACCACGACTGCTTAAAGTTTTTGTAGTAATAACACGTTGCGAAGTTTATAATCCTGACGATGAGCATGTTATAGGTTAGCTTAGGTAAAACTAGGTTGCCTAGAGGAAGGGAATTAATAAAATTTTTTGCGGTTTTTATTATCTATCTGCACGCGTTTTCCCAAAAAAATATAAAATCAAATATGAGTAGAATTTTATTAAGCTCGAGATTATGTTGAAAAATGGAGTTCTGCTAAACAAGTCGCAAAGTAGGTAGGTACAGAGCAAACGTTTCTGCGCTTTCAGTCCTGACGATGAGCACCTGATCAATTTTTGCTAGTAGTAACTTTTTTAACGATTAAACAAATTAAGAGGCGATTTCACAAACAAAATGAGTAGTTTCTGATGTCTGTTAGCTAGTCTGGTCTGGTGTCTGGCCAGGTCCGATGCTGATATAGCCTGGTTTGGTATCAGGCCTGTTACGGTCTAGTCTGGTGTACGGTCTGGTCTGATGTATGGTCTGGTCTGGTGTCGGGTCTTGTCTAGTGTATGGTGTCTGATGTGAGCTGGCAACTGTTCTGGTCTGCTATATGGTCTGGTGCCTGGTCAGGTCTCGTGTCTGGTCAGGTCTAGTGTCTGGTCAGGTCTAGTGGGTGGGCAGATCTAATGTTTGGACAGGTCTAACGTCTGGTTGGGTCCGATGTTTGGTCTGGTCTGGCCTGGTGTCCGGTTGGGTCTGGTGTAAGATTTGGTGCGGTCTAGCTGCTCCGGTGTCTGGTCTGACGATTGTACCGGTGCGTTGATGTCTTATTTTGTCTGGTCTTCTCTGGAGTCTAGTCTGGTGTCTGTTCCCGGTATCTGGTCTAGTGTCTAGTCTGGTCTGATAACTGGTTTTGGTGTGGTCTGGTGCCTTATGTGGTCTGGTGCCTGATGTGGTTTGGTATCTTGTTTGGTCTGGTGTGTGGTCCGGTGTGTGGTCCGTTGTATGGTCTGGTGTCTGGTCTGCTGTCTTGTCTAGTCTGATGTCTAATCTGGTCCGGTATCTGCTGTATGGGCTAGTAACTGTTCTGGTCTGCTATCTGGTCAGGTTTAGTGTCTGGTCTGGTTTGATGTCTGGTCTGGTGTCTGGCTTAGTCTGGTCTCAGGTTTATACGGTCTGGTCTGGTGTTTGATCTGATAGGTCTGGTCTGGTCTGCTCCGGAGTTTGGTGTGGTCTCATGATTGTTTTGGTGTTCTAATGTCTAGTTTTGTCTGGTCTGCTCTAGGGTCTAGTCTGGCGTTTGGTCTGGTCTGATGACTATTCTGGTATGATCTTCTAGTGTCTTGTCTGATGTGGTCTGGGTTTTTGTTTGGTTAGTCTGGTGTCTACTCTTTTATCGTAGGGTCGGCTTTGGACTAATCTGGTCTGGTCTGGTCTGATCTGATCTGGTGTGGTCTGGTCTGGTCTGGTCTGGTCTGTTCTGGTCTGGTCTGGTCTGCTCTGCTCTGCTCTGCTCTGCTCTGCTCTGCTCTGCTCTGCTCTGCTCTGCTCTGCTCTGCTCTGCTCTGCTCTGCTCTCCTCTGCTCTGCTCTGCTCTGCTCCGCTCTGGTCTGGGCTGGTCTGGTCTGGTCTGGTCTCGTCTGGTCTGGTCTGGTCTGGTCTGGTCTGCTCTGCTCTGCTCTGCTCTGCTCTGATCTGGTGCAGTCCGGTTGGCAGGCTTCGTTCAATAACACTGTCATACGCAGTTAATAAAAAAAAATAATATGACAATTCGAGAGGGAAATTATGTAGTTTGAAGCGTGCGTAGTAACTAACTAGTTGATCAATACGTTTCGACATTTTTAATTGTGAAGATGAATAACTTTATAAAAAATTAGTAAAGCTATTTGTCAAACAAGACCACATAACTTTAAATTTGGGTAATTCCAAATAACGCGATCAATACTTTTCGACACTTTCAACCCTGTAGATGAGCGTGTTTTATACTAAATTTGATTAATTGTTGTATAAAATTATAATTAAAAAATGCAAACAAGGCAACGTAGCTTCTAGTCCGACGGAAACATCTTAGGCCTGACAATTTGGAACGAAGCAATACTCGAATAAATTGAGAAAATAAGTTCACAAGAAAACCCTTATTTTCTAAGTTGCAAGCTTTAAGTGTTGTTGAATAAATTTAATGACGTAACTAAGGGAGGTTACAGTGACCCAGTTTTCTTTTACGGAAAAAGGGACGTTCAAAATAGAAAATCGACAAAAACTTTTCTTTTATATGTTTATTTTTTAATATGCTTACAATAGAGCTCAACCCTACGTTTCACATTAATCATTAAGTTCTTTCATATCACAATTTTTTGTGCGTTTTAGTAAATACCTAATTTGTGAGACACACTAAGACAGAAAAAAATGGGGTTACTGTTCCAGAAAACAGATTGTAATAATTTCATTGAGTTCACTCAAGTTTATTGAAAATCATAGCTGAAATTACTTTATTCGCTTCAGATATTTATGTAACTGAGAGACAAAACTATATTTTAATATCATTTAACATGAACAGACAGAACCACATCAAAGAAACTAATTAATTCAAACGTATTTACCTAGAATACAAAACAAACAATTAATTAATTTTAACGAACAGCAAGTCTTACATAAAGAAATAAATTTAAAGAATAATAAACAAGGGGGTCTGACTGTAGTTTTAAAAGGTTGGGGTCGCGTAGAGACCGGGCTGGGGGCTTGCACCTTCTGGTGGGTCCTAGCAGATGCTACTGCTTTGCGACTTGATTGGGCTTTTGCTTTGCTCAAAAAGGAGTTTGTGGTTTTTTTAGTTTCGGACCGTTTGTTTGTTCGATTCAATCGTCTGGCTCTTAGAAGAGCCGGGGGAGGGGTTTAACGTTGGATCGGAGTTTAATGCTCAGTCCTTAGGCAGGATGCAACTCTAGTTTGAGCTGCGAGGTTCGTATTCTGCTTTGGACCGTTCAGATTAATGCCGAATCAAAATTTTGCAGTGTTTTTTTTGGCTCTTTCTAATATCCTGTAGAAATAAACTCTCCAGCGTTTTTTACTATTCTGATCAATCCTGAAGATATAAACAGATTTTTAATTTAAACCTGCGTTGTACTGGCCATTTTCTTTTCACAGCATTGAGACGGAACGTGGTAGTTCTACAGATAAAGAGAAGACGGTACTCAGCCTATTCGCATATTCTTAGTCTTGCGCTCTCGAAAGACCATGGTGACTTTCTCTCTTATGTTTATGGTGAGCGTGCTTAATCAATCGCAACCTACTGTTTAACGCAGACTCCTAACCGCAGGAAGTGCATAGCAGTCCAACGCTTTAACCTCTAACAACAGAGCAAAGTTTGCCGTTGTAATCGACCACGCCCCTCTCGACGCTGATTAGCTATGAGTTGGGAAATGGGGTGGGAGTTTGTCATTATTTTGTAGATCTCGTAGCGTGAAGAGGTAAGCAGTGGCGCGAGAACAATTCCTTTTGTTAAATTATGTCAACATCACTTAAATTATTTAATTTTCTTAAAACACAGATACATTATTTGAAATCAACCAAATTACCCGCAAAATCCCTGAAACACTTTAAAATAGTAATTACACATTTTAAGCCTTCTGGGCGTTTGTTTGTGGCCTGTGATTTGAAATTTGAAATACTTAGTAGTATTGTTATCTTAGAAATAAACAAATGTAGTCGCAAATTTAGAGTTTGCTCTTAAATATGACTAGATTTTTAAAATCTTTCTGTGGAAATAAAATTTTAAAGGAAAATGACTATTTTCTCTGTCTTCAATCAATCTTTGCTGTGGCTGAAAACAGATATTCAAGTGGGTAGTCAGACGCAGTGAAATTGGCAGCATTGGTTTTTATTTTTTTATTTGTTCTTTAGATTAAAAGTAGAGGAATAGGTAAATGTACTGTATATTTGCAATCAAAATCATATTTTTTTAAAATCTGAAATATGGTTCTCTACTAGTTGATTGCTTTTAAATAATTACTTATTATTATTGGTGTAATTAGGAGGTTAAGTGTGTAATTTCTTTCCAAAGAAAATTATTAGGTTGGTAGCGTCTATAATTATGCTTTCTGTATATTTTAGTGTTGTTCTTTTTATAATTACAAAGCTGAGTGTTCCTTCTCGCCAACCCTTATAAACTAGCTCAGTACCAAGGCTAAAAGTAAAAGATAAATAATGAAGAAATTGTAGGCTTAGAAGTTAATTTCGATAATTAAATTATGAGAAAAGCGCTAGCACGAACTTTGTAGGTGTGAAGTGGAAATGACCAAATTTAGATTGAAATTCTTTAAGTGGCTCTCGAGTCATTTTCAAGTAGAAAAGTTATTTTTCCATTTAATTGCTTAATAATCCCTTTCTATTATAGAAGATTATTATTTTAAATTGAACCGAATGCCGAAACGATTAATCAGGTCAAATCGATCTTTATTTTTCTTCCTTTTCAGAAGCCAATCAGCATTTTCCTCTGGTTAATTTACTCAAGAGCGATTTATTTTCAACTGAATCTCATTTTGTTCGCATTTTTAATACATAATTTCAGCTTGTCATTTGAGAAATAACCAAGGGTGAGTTTTAAACAAAAATTAAAGCAATTTTCAGTTTTCTTAATGGTAATTTTTAACTAGGTGCAAGTTTTTAGTTGGTTAGTTAATTTAGGGTTAAGTTTACAATGCGAAAGGGTATGGAACATGTTTTGGGGGTTCGGGTACGTAAAGCAAGGCATTAACAGATTTGTAACGCGTTAATTTTGCGGGAACACTTTATGTAATCGGTTTGAACGGTTTCCAGCTTTCTCTAGGAGAAGTAGGTGCTTTAATGAAATTGTGTTTGGGGACTATGCGCTAATAATGGATTATTCCCAAGCGACCGAAGCTTCGAAAATAATTAGAGTTAATAATTTACTCTTCCTACATAATAATAATGCTTCCTAAGTTTGCGAGCTGTAATAAAGAGGTGGCCAGCATGGATCGTTGTCAACGAAGCAATGTAAGGTGCTTACCTAAATTTTCACGCTAAACCACCCAAAAATTAACTGCACTGCTCATGAGGAAAGGAATTAGTAATAAAGGTGCTATTTATAGCGAAGTGTAGGGTTCTAATGTGCCCTATTATAATAACAACTAACACCTGCAAACGATGAGCATGCCCTAAAACCATGAAAACAAAACGGCCCATAATTCTTTTCCGCGGAATTTCGCTCGGGTAATATCCAATAACAGGCCAAAATTCTGAACAGGTTTTCCGCAAAAGAAACAGTGCGTTACACCCCGGGCTGCCTCTGATGAAATTGCTCAATTTCTCTTCTACTTCGGAGTTTTTCAGGCTAAACAAAATTGTAACGTTATTTAAATGGGGTTTTTACGGACTAATCAAAATTATAATGGGCTGTATTCACTTTCAGTTATGACAGATTCATATTTTATACGTCTGCTTGGATTTAGCACCATTTTCCGTTGAATATGACTGAATTACTTAATTTTATTAAATCGAATGCCTTTTATCAGTGTCTCAAGCTCTATAAAATTGCATTCAGAAGTAGAAATTATTTATTTTAACGGCGGGGTAATCATTCATACGGCGTTAGGAATTTTTGTTATTTTAAAGTAAGAAACGCGCTTAAGAAGTTATCAATAATGTACAAAAAACGTACAGCCAGTGGCGTAGCAACCACGGATGTAATAGCAGCAATCGGTATCAACAGAGCCCCTTTTATAAAATGATGTCATTTAAAAATTTATGTTTTAATTAACGCAAGCATAGAAAAGTACACATCATATCATTTTTAAAAACTCGTATCAGAACAGAAACTAAGTAAATGGTTGCTGTAATACTTCCTCGCTTGTTGTTGCTTAAGTAGCACAATCATAACAATGTTACGTTAGCGTTAGAATATTAACGTTAGTGTTAGAAACCGGAAAGAATTACCTGTACGTTTTTTTTAATATATTGTTCAATTGTATTTACTCATTTAATTTGCAATGGCGAAAACTGATCTCTTTCTAGTCGAAAATTAGTGGGATGACCTTGAAAATGCAGTTTCAAGATCATCTACAAATTATCGTGGCCTGTTACATATATAATTATGGTATAGTTCAAGTCAGAATGACCATTTTTGTTTTATAAAATAGAATTTAATTTTAATTTTTATTATGTGGTTTATTCTTTTGAGTAACTTTATTTTTTTAAATGAAATGTGAATAGTCGGACAATTTTGGTCCTTCCGAGCCGGATGTCTCTAGTAATGTTCCTAGAAGTAAGAGTACATCTTTCATGTCAGTTGCAAAGGCTATCTTTTTCGTTTTTAAATTTAATAACATTATAAATAATGAATTATACAGATCCGGCTCGAAGGGCCAAAATATTCAAAATAGTAATTGACTAAGCCTCCAGGGCAATTGGTGTGAACTTAAACAACAATCTTCTTACAAGTGGAAATATCTCTAAACTTATTGTTTACCAGATCCGGACCTGTAAGATAATGTTCGTTCAAGCTCACACCATTTGCCTTGAACGCTGACATAATATTCTGAGTATGTTGTTAAAATTGTCCCATAACCTTGGATATGTAAATTTCTTTGCATTGGCACATAAGTTTTTTGCTTAATTACTTAATCGGATTCTTTTTTACCGCTTAGATCGATAGCATCGGAAGTATTTCATGAAAATTATATTAGTGCTAAAGTAATGCGACGATAATTTAAAAATATGCAAACATGATATTTTTGATCGATCGTAACAGTCACTTATTCTTGTGTTATATTAATTTCAATTAACTTTCATTTAAGATTTAATTTTTCATAGCTATTAAAGTACTTCCTCTTATCATTCCAGACAAAACGTCCATACAGCTTAAGTTTCATTACAATCGGTTTAGGATTAAGGGAGATTACGGAGCCGAAACGCCACTGCTCTGGAATTTTATTATAGTGATTGTTGGCAAGTAAGAAAATACTGAAATACTTTTGAAACCATGTTAAGTAACTATTTCTACAGTATAGGGGCGAAGTTCGCTTCTATTGCGGACCCGAAAACGGGGCTCCTAGGCACGTGCCTTGTTTGTCTAGCCCTAAAATTTCACTTAGTCTGTTAGGACAATCTACTCTATTTGCGAAAGATTTCTGTGAAATCACAAATTGTTTTTTTATTGTAGCTTAGTGTCATGATTAAGATTCAATTTTATGAATAAAACTGTCTGAACCGGAACTGTAACGGTTAGCTGAGACAATACGTCCTGAACTACCTTTTAGTGCATTCTTATCCCCACCTATTTTGTTTAAACGTTCGCGCTTACCAAGACATTATAGGAGGTGTAGCACTGTTTATGGAACCTAGTCAATGTTATGTGAAAGAGATAGAACACGCGACAGTATCGCATTGAACCTAAGAGAGGGTGTAGAACAGACGGGGCTTTAGAGCCTTTATTCCGTTTTGCTACCGGCAGTCTCGGGTTTCTACTATTTTCAATTCTACACGTTGTATATCTCATCAAAACAACACTTTTTGGTTTCTGTTGTTGTAGGTCTTGCCTCCCTTTCTGCTTTCCATTTTTAAAGCATTATGGAGAAGGGTTGCAAAAATCTAGTTCGAACAATAAATTGTTCTTTGCTTTTATGAAGCTTAAGTGATCACCAAACTGTTTTGATAAGAGGACTTAAATGTTTAATTTTTTTTTCTAAAATGAATAATATTGTATTATAGACCATCATTGTTTTAATTCATCAAAAGCAGTGTCCGGATATTTAGTCTAGTATATAGGCAGTATTGAAAGAATGTTTGCATAATTCCTGTTAATATAGTTGTAGCTTCTTTGCAATTTTAAACGAATTATCTACGTGATTAGTACAGAAACACGACTATATGTTTGACCTTATTTGAGCTCATTTAGTTACGTATTACTTATTTGGTCAGCTGCAGTTGATGCTTGTGTAAAAGTAAAAGAAAACAAGTTTTATAAGCGCAGAATATGAATGGTCACGGGTTTTAAAAGTACTACACGAAACAGTTTTATGAATGTGTCATTTTAATCTGTATAACTTGCTTCATTTAATACTGTTTCTACCTTCATGATGCTTCATTTCTTCTTCCATATCAAGATACGTAGTGCAGAATCTCTCTGGCCTAGCTAAATAATAAAGTAACACTGAGCGAAACGATGTATCTCAAATATTGCAGTTGTAGTTGTAGCAAAACTTTGAAAAATCGTGCAACATATTTCACGTATAACTTAATGAATTTGAGTACGCCTATGGTTTTTGTTTAATTTCTGAATGTTAACTTATTTTTTGCTGCTTTGGGACTAAAAGTCCGAACACTGATCATAAGGCAGCATAGAGAACATACAAATATATTCTACAGCCAGTCAGTAATTATCACAAAGAATTTAGCACATGCTACCTTATAAATTTGAGGTCGACTGCTCGCGGTCTCTCTCCGTCCACTAAAACAAAGAACAAGGTTGTAGCTGTTATTCACTGTCCGAGATGGAGAGAAATAAATCTTCAGTTGCTTTTCTTTTTGAGGTACATGTTTTTTGGTCCAAATGAATAAAGGGTAGTCGCTGGGCAGAATTAAATTTTGTTGGGAAAGTGTTTAGTGGTGTTAGAGTCTGGGGCACTCCCAATTAATTGTGTATGTGTTTATTTGTATTAGCTCGCTGTTTAATTTCAAAACTTTGTTTTGAAACGTTTGTAGCGTTTTGATATTACTTTTTGAAGTTGAACTCCAGACGGGACAGTCATAGTAGGTAAACGTGGGTTTCAATATCGATTTATGTAGTTGTACAGAAATGAGAGACGTTTTTCTGTAGAAGAGAATACGCACGTGCTGCGTTTACGTCTAGGCGTATTTCGAAATAATTATACAGATGAAATTAGCTATGTGCGACTCGAATGTAAGATTATCGATTATTATATTAGTCGGGATGTTAGGTCTAAGTATAGAAATTTATGTTTCGCCTATAGTGCACTTAAGCAGAATGCTCACACAATGTCGATAAGGTATCAAATCAATACTATCTTGTAGAGTTTGAACTGCAAAATGAATGGTTTAATTTTTGGGTAATCAGTGCAGCAGTGTCATTAGCGAATATCGCTTGAATAGTGTTAGGGGAAGATGGTATTTTAAATATGAATTGAATAACACTGGGCCCAGTATGGAGCCTTGGGGTAATCCGTCGTCGATGTTATTAATGGCAGATGTGTGGGAATTGACTCAAAAGGCAATTCTGCTGGTAAGTTGATCGATATTAGTATGGAAGTTTTACTTGCCATTAAATGTAAAAGTATTCGACCGTTTATTAAGAGTTAAATGCTGCAGTGTTGTGTGGTATATTTGTATAACCTCTCTTTAGGGTTCTGCCAGGCAGATCAGCAAATTGAAATAAAGGAATATGGTTGCTTAGTTACAAAAAGTGGTGTAGTCTTTATATGGGATAATTATTTTCCTAGTTTTGAGAGAGTATCTACAGGAGACCATCAGATCTGTTACTAATGAGGTGGTGTGCATGTATTAAAAGAACCGGTACCAGAACGGCTTTAGGGGGTTCATGTTCATGTTGTTGAGGATGATCGTTAAGAGGCTCTGCAACTAGACTTTATTGGCATATTGTGCACCATTAATGGACGTCTTTATAACAATTTTGTCTACTGTGTGCAGCTCACTAAACCGTTTATTTATCTCGACATCCTGTACAGTGGCGACTCGTGAGTTCTAGAGAAAGCGGTTCTGCAAAGAAAAGCATTCAAAGTAAGATGATCCGCAGACGAACTTTTTGGAAAAGGTGGCGTGGTCTGTTTAAAACCTACAACACTTGCGAGAAAAAACATATTGGGTCCAAAATAATTGATTTTGTATGGAGCAATTTTGGACAAAAATTAAAATGACTGGGAACATAAAGGAAAAGTTGAAATAAAAATATGTGTAATACCATCTAAGCTACAGTTGTCACTAAATATAATAATTACAACAATGGTTTACTTTTTGGGGAGGAGGTCGATGTGATGAATTAATGAGTGCCCAAAATATTCCCAGAAGTAACCGATTCATCAGATCCCCGTAATGCCAACTTAATTGCTCCCAAAATTTAATGCAATCGATAATTATTGGTAAAACTATTAAATTGCGCTTAAATATTTGCAGTTTACAAGAAACCCAACTGCATTTGATTTAATGTGCTTTTTACTGTTTTCACGGGTCTTCACTCTGTAACTTAAGTGTACTAAATCACGAATTCTTGCACTGGTCCATTGATAACTCCTCTCCACTGCCATAGAACGCATGGGAAACAGAAAAAAAAAACGTTTTTAATGCTACACCCACAGATCTATTGATTTCGCACGTAAATTTTGCAATTAAATTTTCATACTTACCTACTGTTTTCCCCTACTCTTTTCACAAAATTTAAGAACTATATTACGTACTGGACGTCCTTGTTTTTGAATTTGCAGTTGTTGTTCATAGAAACATTGATAAAAGTCACACACCTTTTCTCCAATATCCATTTTTCCATGTTAACGCTGCCGACAAGACTGACTTCGCAGCTTCATTGGTAGGCTAAAATCGTAAAATACTTACGAGGCACAGTCAGTATCAGTTAACTGACACACAGACAGTGGAACTGTGGTAGAACCGTATAAAAGTAAAAATTGCAATAGTCACGTGATATACTAGACCGAAGGTAATTCGTGTTTGTCCGTCTAGCAGCTCGCGCGTAAGTATAACTTTTTCCGGGCACCTTATAAAGTTTCGTGTTTTTTAACTTAATAGAGGACAATTATTGTTCTTTAAAATTACTACAAAAGGTAACGGTTTTGCAGCACCTTAGATTCTATGGAATAGCCGCCGCAGCTCCTACGGAATAGTCACCACTGATCCTGTAAATTGTTGGCTTTCGGACACTAGCACAAAGCCAAGCCAAAGCAGCGTGTTTCTTAATGCCGCCATGTCATTTTTTTAATGTAGAATCATTACGAACATTTAATCGCAGTCATGTGTTCGTTGATAACGTTTTGACCAGTTAGTAGACCGATTTTACTACATTGCTCTGATCTGCCAGAATTTAAGCTTTGCAGCAGACCCAGACAAGCTTAGAAGTTTTCCTGGGCTGGTTAACTGCTTTTAAAGCTACCTGGCTGTCTGTATAGATGTGTATTTGCTTAAGAAAGTAGGCCATCCTCAGGTTTTCTTCCTCAGATTTCAGCCTGAGAGACAGACGTTCTCTATGCTCTTAGGACAAGACACAATCTCGCTGCAAGACATAGACTTTTGTTCCCACTTCTGCGTTTGTCCATGATCCGTCTTTGTACCAGAGTCCATTTTATCTAGAAGTTGCCGTTTTCTCCTTTTTCCTTAGGAGGTACTTCGGTATTCTTTTGTGCTCCAGTGGTTTTGCTCCAGTCAGTTGCAGTATCAATTAGAGTCTTGTTTAGGGCTTGTAGGATGCCAGAGTGGTCGAGTGATTAGGGCACTTGGCTCCTACGCGGAAGGTCGTGGTTCAAATCTGAGACTGGATGCCTGGCGGGCGGCCTACCCAGTCGCTTTTTAAAAATTGGGAACCAAACCCCTCGAGGGGCGAGGTAAGTAATGCAATCGTCTAAGGCGTGGTGCTTACCACACCACCCCGTATTTTATATAAGAGTGCGAGACGGCTGAGTATCGAAAGCGATGGTCCGGTGGCCCTAACCCACCGCATTGCAGGCCAAACTCCTCATTGGAGTGTAGTGCCACCGACTTTACTTAGGGCTTGTAGTTATGAATTGACCTGTTTTTTTTTTAAGTTGCAAAAAATAACCCTTAGTGGTAGCGATTTTGAGGTTTTCAATATAGAGTCTCGTAAAAGATGTGAAGAGAGCGTGCTGGGGCTAAAATTTCTGTACGGAAACTCTTATGCCATGGGGATTGTTTATTCTGTTGTTTACATGATATACGTTTCATATAAATCTTCCAGATGCTTATTTGATTATCTGTATGCAGCAGCAATTTTAACAGCTTCATTATTCCTTAATTGTAGTTTAATTGCAATTACTCTGCAGCTTAATAGGGTGTTCGTTTACTAGGCATAAAGAGAAGCGTTTAACGTTGATAACGTACCTCCAGTACGGGCATCCGTTCTAGTCGAAAAATAGCCGGCTATACGAAGCTCCTCATCATTGAGTAAATGAGATTCACTTATAGTACAAGCGATTGCTGCACTGTGTTATTCAAGAAATGGTACATGTTGAACCCTGGAATTGAAAGCCGTTCGCATTTCAACTACAAGGGTTTTAATTATTTACAACTCGTTGATTAATTGTCAGCTGATAATTACAGGGTAGCAGAAGTAAAATAAAACTTACAATTTTAGTTAGATGTTGAGGGATGAACTCAACGAGTTGGGTTATGATCCAAGTGATAACTGATTGTCGCAAATAAATGGTTGCTTCTTGTAGTGGGACGTGGGTTAGGATTTACAGTGGATATGAAGTCCTATGTGGGTTGTTGGTGGGTGTTTAAGATTTATGTATTAGTATATCTAGCTTTAATCCTGCTGTAATACTTGTACTCGTAACCTTTATAGTTAGTGGTGTGCTTCATGCCGCAATTGATACCTACATTTAAGTTACCCGTTGCGTCGCTTTGGACGTTCGTATTAATGGTACATTCTAGTGACGTATTGCTCGACGTGATTTTATTGGGCAATACTTCTCGTTGTGTTCTATCTCGGGCACCTGGTACATTTTGAAGGTTTTAATTTTTTTACTTTCCTATACTTTCAATATAGGGAAGCATTGATAACATGCCAATTTTTGAATTCGCGACCTTGACGGAAATAAATGTTTTGGACCTCCAGGTATTAAAAAAATTTCTGTCTATGGGTGGGAGTGTATGTGCGCTTTATAATTTCTGAACGCAGGGTCCGACTTGAGCGAGCTTTGGATTGCAGGAGCATATCAAAAATTCATAGAAGAAATAAGTTTTAAAAAATCCGAAACCGGAAGCAAATGTGAGACGTTTTTTTGGTTTTAAATTTGAAAACGAAATGAGATAGGAAATCTTAGGGCAAAGCGAATGCTTTTTTATTAACCCTTTAGCTTCAAAATGGCGACTGCTACCATTTTCGAAAATTTTGATTTTAACGCCACATTACGTTTTTTTAAAGGGGCCAATTATTTGGCTGTGTAAATTAATCTTTTACTATACAATTTCTAAGAACATAATTTCCGTGAAAAATCTTTTTTGGTTAATTTTTCCGAATTTTTCAATCTCCTTGTTTATTAAAATTTTGTCCCATATTTTTTTGGTAACAGTTGTACCTATGCATAATGATATGAGGCACACCACGGTTGTGGCTTTACACCATAGCAGCACTGAAGGGTAATTTTGTCAAAGAACTCGTTAGTGTTGAAAGTATTTTATAGATTTATAGCACACAGCGGAGAAGGTTATTTATTTTTTTGTTTAGGAATCATGTTATTTTGATGCAGGTGGGCGTTTAGGGAATCGGAATTGTTGTGGGTTGGTTTTGTATGAGTTGACAATGGACTTACACTCAAAATGTTTAATGCATCGTGCTTGACCAGTGGCGTAACTAAGGGGTGTCGTGGGTTACAAAATTGCAGGGGCCCGGGACGGGCGAAATCTAATGAGAAGGTGGACCATTACGATGCAATTTTTGGATAACTTTTTTAATACTAAACTTATAAAAAAAACATGTTGATCTTATTTGCCCAGTTTTTTATGACGAATTCAATGATAGCAAAAAAAAATTAAAAATCTTTTTTGTTTTTCAGCTACAGTCGAAAAGTGTAATTTTACCCATTTCTACTGGGTGCTATAATTCCTTTACTTCAGAAAATCTTTTTTTTTATATAAAGGAATCATGAGACCGTGCGTGAGCACGACTCCATGATTCCCATCCCACCGCCTTACCCGGCGGACTTGCGCTCTTTCACCGGTCTAACATGCATCCCACCCCTGACAGACATGCAACTCAACATACACACCATCCATGGACACGCCGGATTTAACTTATTCAGAAAAATTTCCGGCGGGCAGAGGACTCGAACCTACTGCCGTTGAGAGTCTAGTTTCAAAGCCTGGGACTTTAACCACTAGACCACCCGCCGCGGCGGACCGAAAAAAAAATCTAAAATGCTCTAACAGTTTTTTAGTTATTTATGTATCTAGTGCGCGAAATTATACTTTGGTGCTTGAGAATGAAAATTTTTTGACGAGGTGGTAGCCTAGACAAAAATCAGCCGAAAGCACTAAAGAAATTTTCGCACGAGTTGCGTACAACATTTTTTCTACAGACTTACTGAAATAATGAATAAAATTAAGTAAAATCATAATAAAATACAAAAATATTTTTAAATGATGGAAATATGGGAAATGAAAGAAGATATACCTTTTGATATTACGGAAGTGGCTAATAATGCATTTGCTAACATATTACCCGAAAAATCAAAAGCACAATATCTTAAAAATGTTACCACTGTCATGCACGAAATATTTTTCGCTCTAGTGCGCGAAATACTTCGTGCACGTTGTCAAGATACACAACTCCAATGTGACATTTTGCATACCGAGATTAATGTAAAAATGTCATCATTTTTTAACGTCTGTGGAAATTTTTTTGTGTAGATTAGAGTGGCGTGCTCGGATTTTTGATACTTGCGACTGTTTTTGAGTGATTACGCCAACTACGTTTTTTAAAAGAAGACATAGTAGGCTTTGGCTTAGTTAAACAAGCGTTTATTTTTTAAAATAGGGTGGCTATCATAGCCGCCGACTGTGGGAGTGCTCGGGCACTCGAGCACCATCAAAAGCTGAATTAAGAGTAATGAGCACCTTCAAGGAAGAGGCGATTAAAGCAAACTCAAACTTTGTTGCAATCTATAGATAAGTATAGATCTATCCAGAATTACCGTATTATTTAAATTTCTAAAGTAGAAAGCCAACTCTGATTTATATTTTACCTTATCAATATCGATATCAATGAGAAAACAGTTACGTTGTTCTGTATTATATACCTGCTTACACAAGGGAATTTGCCATTTGTGTAATAAACGATTTGTTTTGCGTATAAGCGAGGCCTACGGTATAAGACAATAAAATGCCGGTAACTCATTTTAGCAATTCACATAGAGGGTGAGTAAAAAGTAACGCATAATGTCTGACTTTATAGATAGTGATTCTATTAATAGAAGTTGTTTGTTAAATTTCAGCGCATATTTGGTTATGTCATGCCATGAAAAAAATAGTCTGCCAAAAAGAGAAACTAGTTGACAACCCAAAAATTTTTGAGCTACCCTGGGGATATACAGTGTGTCTTAAGACTAGCCAAACATAGGCAAATAACATAGGGAAACTGAAAATTTCGTATAATTTTATTTCTCTGAAATGCTCACGTTAATTTTATACGTCATAACATGGAAGAACGCATATTTTTGTAGTACTCGAAGGAAATTTTGCTAATCTTCCGGTTTAATTTCGGATTTAATTAAACAATTTTTGATTGCATTGAACAAGTTTGGCTTATAACTCCGAAATTACACATTGCCGCATGCGTCTGTTCATAGCGCAGTTATTAAACGTGTGTTTGTCTCGCTACATTGTAGCCATACCGAAAGTGCAGAGCGGTTCAAACCTCGCCCACTGCTGATTTTGTTAATTATTTTAAATTATTATTTTCATTATATATAACCTAAACATTATGTTGCCGCTAATTTTTCTTACAAAAATTGTTGAATTATAAAAATTATATATTTAACTGTATTTTGATTGAATCATTTTTCCTCAATAATAATAAAGTGCTTGGCAAACAAAATTCGAAATAATAATTAGTTATTTTACGACTGTTAAACCATAGGTAAAAAATTAAATGTTTAATGAAAACTATTTAGTAGACATTAACCATTAACTTACATTTGTAAAATTAAAATTATTAACAACTATTTAGAAACGGTGTAATCTTGTGAAACGTTTAAAATCGTAGAATTAGGTTAAAACTACTGATATTGTTGGAGAATGTTGAAATGAATGAAGATTTAGTTAAATATAATATTTTGTATAATTTAACATTTTTTTAAAGGAGCGCAAAACTAATATTTAACTTTTATAAAATAAAACCGATAACTGGAAATTATAAAAACTAATTGGCGGTGAGCGGGATTACAACCGCTGCAGTTTGGGAACCGTTATTGTGTCGTGAGCACCTGTTTGCTAACTGCGCTATGATGAACAGACGCATGCAGCGAAGCATAATTTCGGAGTTATTAGTCGAGTTTCTTCATCGCAGTTATTAATTAATAAATGATGAAAAAAATAATAAACTTTTAAAGAAGGAGTACCGTGTAGAACTCGCTATATATTTGAGCATTCACGTTCACGTCCATTTCGCAACTCTAAATTGTGGCGGTACTGAAAACTTTCCAATAAATCACCCCGTTAATATTAATTTTTGGTCGTAGAACACGTATCCGACGTTATTGCTCAAATAAATTTAATCATAGTTTCATCTAACCGCTGCGCATTTAATTTCCAAACTATTATTTTAAGGAGCAACCGCGTTGAACTTTGCACGCTCGCTTTCAACTAACTCATTATCTATTAATCATGACATTATTACTTGTTATATGTTATATCACATTTATTATTAATGATGATAGACAAACGCATTGGGGTATTATAATATAATTTACTGAGAGGGAAAGATATCGGATCAAGAGGCACGGAGAGATGCATATCTTAATGGAAAACGTCAAGAGATAAGGTGCAAGCGAAAGCATAACCTAATATGGTACAATTAATATCCCGAGAAGTTAGATAATTCAGAGTATTTACCATCGACGTAGCAATAGGGAAAAATTGAGGGAAAAATGGAGGAGGAGTTATTGCAACCCAATATGTAGAGGTGTGAAGGACGAAAGGAACAAAAAATGAGTAAAAATGGCCCACTGAATGCGCCGAAGTTTTCCAGTTGCTAGGATAGATTGCTTTTAGCCCTCGAGGATGCTACTGCTTTTGGAAGCCCAGAATTAATTATTTAAAAGTTCTTTCGACAGAAAAAGGGAGAGGAATGTTATCAGTTTGCTTTTTTTGTAGAAAATTAAATTACTTTTAAATTGTATTCCAATTAAGTGCCTCTTTTGTGTTATTTAATTTAATTGGCATCCTGTAATTATTTCCTTCAAATTGCACCCACGCTTTAATCCTCATTAATAAGAGAAAAGTTACGTAAATCCAATGGTTGTACAACAACATGGCCGTGTATGATGTCCGTATATTTTGATTTAGATGTCTCAATTTCAAAAGTAATCGCAAAAAGCAATCTTTTGTCTTGTATATATCGTTAAATATCCTTGGCTGGGGAAGGATTCGAATCCTAACGGCGCCTATACGAGGGTGAACGGACGTCGGGACGCGACCGACGCTCGTGGCGCCAACTAAAAGAGTCAGTCGCTGAACGAACACGGGGATACCAACGTCTCCGTTATTGCCTCGAAATCACAACGACGCGCGTTTTAACGTTTGTTGCTATAAGTCGGTGCCGTTTTTGCAAGTTTTTTAACGAATGACCATTAAATCGTTTTTTTGTAAGCGACAACTAAATGTAATGAATTTTTTAAATAATTGTCGATTGTTAAAATAATTTTTTGATAAATCTAAGATTAATAATGTTGAGTTTCCTTTGGTGACAGATGGTTGTATTTCTTGCGATTTAATACGCACCCATCGGGGCGTTATTTAGGAGACCTGGATAAGGGTGACGGAACTAATGAGAAATTTCAGGTACAAATTAGTAAGAATCCGAGAGCGAGATACAGATTTGATGTAACAACATAACTTCATCAAAGGACTCGGAAATAATTAAGCTTTTCGTTGTGTGTTTAAGCACCGCTTGTTTACGCTGGCCACGAATGCGTGCTCTAAATGTTAATAGCTTTCGTGACGCTCAAATAAAAAATTTTTAAGTTTGAATGATTAGTGGAAATTCAATAATGGAAAATTTTGACGTAAAAAAATTCAGTGTTTTTGGAGAAATCGAGAATTTTTGTATTTCCGAATTTACATAAAACAGCATTTACAAATACTAATATATAATTTAGAAAATAACAAAAACAAGACCCGATCGGAAAAAGTAGGTAAATAAATGGATGCGTAATAGAAATTTAATGCTTCTTACTTGCTAAAATTTTTTGTGCTATTTAGGGGCTGCTTGTAAATTTTAATTAGAAATGTAATATTTATTTAGGATGTAGGGAATTGTTGCTTTATGGACGAAAAATGAACTACGTTTTTGTAGTAAATAAATAATACATCAAAACGTGAAGATTATACGCTTAGTATTCTTTTGTAGAAGGAAGGGGGGGGGGGGGGGGGGGGGCAAATATAGGTTGCTTTTGCTAGTTGTTCTCTCAATATTATTATTTTATAAGTAGGGGGAATACTGTAAAAGAATTGAAAGCTAAATCTAACACCAAAGAAGTATCGTTTGGGGCGATTGCAGCATGGCAATTATTTGAACTCGAGGGTTGTAAAGGGATCGAGAATCTCAGTTGCTGAAGTAGAAAAATTAAGATATACTGTTATAGTCTGCCTAGTTTTGTGGCTTTTAAGACATCATTATTGGTTCTTATGTTCGCTTTCTTATAGTCTGTTGCACGAAGTATGGGCGATAGCATTTTTACTATGTTGTAATTTCGTTGGGATCAAAGTAGGTGGTCTACAAAGATTTATTATATTACATGGTGGTGTTAATATCCATGGAGTAACAGCAAAGCATATGTTTGGTGAGATTAATTTTGAGGTCACCATTGTTGCAAGGATCGCTGGTTCATTTCTCCAAAAATTATTTTTTTAAGGTTTATTTATGTTATTAAAACATTTTTGTTAAATATGAAGTGATTTGTTTTAATTTACTTGAAACTGGTTTAAATAGTATATTATAATACAAGTGTATAAGCAAGCCTTTAAAGCACGCGCGACGGGTTTAAAAGCACGAGGCAAAGCCGAGTGCCTTTTAACGGAGCAGTGCTTTAAAGGCTTGCTTATACACTTGTATTATACGCTATTTTTTATTATACCTGCACTACAATCTGAAAATTATAACAAAAAAAGGAAATTGAAATCCCCTTTTCGAAGTAATCTGTGTCATTAATCGTTGATATAGAAACGGTTAGCAATTGTTGTTGTTTCGTTGCTATGGATATTTATTATAAATGTGTTGATTTGTGAAGTTTGTTTCGACTTTGTGTTCGTGAATTACAAAATGAACGAAAACATGCATATTTCATCCGAGATTAGAATGTTAGCCGAACAAGCTGAACAGCGATTAATCCCCGAGAAATCTGAACAAGTGTATTGCAAGGAATACGAAAAATTATCTAATTGTACGTTTCATATTCATTTAAGTAAATAAAGATTAGTTCTGATTACCTGCGTATTTATCATTGCTTAAAATTTGTAGGTGAATTTGTTGTTACCTACGCAACTTTAAAGCACTAGTGCATTAAAGGCCCGATTTTGCACGCTTTTTAGTTTCAAAAACAGAGATTATGATTCAGGTATTATAAAAAAATATTATTACGTATTGTAAATATTAAAGAGGTTAAATATTTTACTAACAATTTAAAATAATTTAACAAGATACTTCGACCACTTTGTATTTAATAAAAATGTCGTAGGAACATAAACAAAGAATTAAAAATGATTTAAAAATGGGAATTAAATTTGAACCCCGGATCCCCGCATTGGTAAGCGAACGCTCTACTTTAAAAGTACTTTTATCAAACACGTGATTTGCTCTTTTTCATGAATATTATGATAATTGTGGAATGTGATAAAATGCTAACCAAACCACAATATGATTGAAATGTTATGGCCCCTACATCGTGAAATCTCCTGTACTTACTCTAATATTTTTACCATGCTCTCCACTTCCGAAATGTGTCGTATTAAGTCTGTAGAAATGACTAGTATAGAATTTCACCTTAATACGGTCTTGTATCGGAAAAACTGTCATAATTCCAAAACACAAATCAGTTTGGACGGCTACCTGATAGATACTTAAAAGAATCGAACATCTATCAATTTGAAAACATTTCGGGTGTCTAATATAACCTCTGTAAACAGGAAATCGTTGTGGCATCGGCAGATAGAATGATACGAAAAGCTTAAGAAGCTTGCTTGAAGTTTGCGTAATTGCGCATAAATATTTGAAAATGGTACAAATTAATAAATTACGTTATTACGGTTCTGTGCTTTAAAATTTCCCAAAAACTCGTCAACAAATAAACTTAAATGTTGAAAATGAAACCAAACGTAAATGGATTGGAGTACGTTAAGGGATTGATTTCACTGTTTTCTATTCCCTATTTTATTTAATATATTTAGCGAAGGGATGTTTAAAGAAAAACTTTTGTATTATTTTGGTATTTTCACTTTGACAGAAAATAAAAGAGATACCATAAGCCATTGTAAATCAAACGTTTTTTTTATAAACCCTTTACGAGTAGAAATGGTATAGTAACGATATTTGTAAAGTACCTGTGTATGTTTTCGTACCCTTTCACTTATATAGTCGTATTACCCATTAACCATTCGCATTTTTTGAGAAAATATTCAAGGAATTTTTCCGTAGGTTGGAGCTAGTCAGAAATTATTTTTAAAAACCTATAGGAGTCGTTCTGTGGTTATGTTGTCTGTCCTATATCGTTGGAAAATATTGTGGGAGTGAGTAAGGTGATGTGTTGATGTGTATTGGTAGTGGGGGGTACGGTAAACTTGTGGTTGTGCATGTGCGTGTCTGTGATCACACTTTTCTAACAAAGTAGGTTTCCTTATGATCTTTATCAGTTATGTTCCCGATTTTCGAACTTGACCTGTAAAAGGTGTGCAGGAATAAGTGTAGAAAATTTCGATCCAAACGATCGTATTTAAGGAAAAATGAAAAAACGTGAAGGAACCTGAATATTTATAATAATTCCGCCTTCTATCGTTAAGATCTAAAAATATTCGGAACAATTTTATTAGAAACAATAACACCACAGTTTTTGCACGGAGTACGAACCATAATATTTTAACCATGCTGTAATTTGGTTAGGATCAAAGTAGGTGATCCAGATAGAGTCTTATTACATGGTGGACTTAGTATCCATGAAATAACAGTAAATCATGTTTGCTGGCTGGTGAGAGT
The DNA here is from genome assembly GCA_958336395.1 of Ctenicera cuprea. Classification (NCBI taxonomy): domain Eukaryota; kingdom Metazoa; phylum Arthropoda; class Insecta; order Coleoptera; family Elateridae; genus Ctenicera; species Ctenicera cuprea. The sequence continues at coordinate 13,653,342 of OY284487.1, read as the reverse complement.
GATTTTGAGGCAAAGTCCTCGTTCACAAATGCAAGGATTGCGGGTTCAATCCCCATAAAATTCTTTTTTCCGTTATTTTTTACATTGTATTTATGTTATCACATTTTTATTACCTAGAAAGTGATATTCATTTTTAATTGTCCGTAAAAAATTTTTATTAGGTATTGTAAACATTAAAGACGGTAACTATTAATATAAAATAATTTTAAAAATAATATTGCAAACACTTTGTATTCAATAAAAATATCGTAAGAACATAAATAAAAAATTTTCACGCTACCGGCAATGTAAATAGGCCTTACATCCATAGCTACAGGGATCGTAAATGGCTGATAACATTCGTGTACTAGTTACCCTTGACGACGGAACTTAATAGTGTCACTTACATCCCTAGGAAAATAATGTTGATTTTAACTGTTCGTTGATATGGTAACAAGCACAGACAACTTAGAATAATGGGGCTTTTAAAAAATAATTCCGATGACAGCTGTCAAAACGAACTTTTAAAAATATGATTAAATTTCTACCTGTAGGCCTACTTACATTGCCGGTAGCGTGAAAAATTTAATAAGTAACACGGAATGTATCGACTAATAACATCCTCGGCAGGCGACAAGCTTCGGCTCCGCCTCAGCTCGTATTCGCCTACCTCGGATGTTATTACGTCCTTACATTCCTTGATACTTAAATAACTATTATCGGAATTGAACCCGGGATTTTCGCATTTGTAAGCGAATGCTCTACCTCAAATTGTTTCCACCAAACACGTGATTTGCTTTTATTCCATAGATATTATGACAGTCTTGTAACGTGATAAAATATTTAAGAATCATCTTTAAGAAAAAATGCCTGTAAACTACCTTCTTGTTGTTGTCAAAAATGTCGGGAAACAGCCGCACGTTAAAATTATTGTCTCAAACTATTAGCTAATGTACCCCACTTCCTTAAAAATAAAAGCCGAACTTGTCGCAGAACCAGATTTTTATTATTGGTTCCTTTAAGCGATCTATATTTCTGCACTTGCCTTATCGCAAAAATACAACATTATATACAAATTATTAACTGTGAATAGTAAGTGAGATATACAGGGTGTCCCACAATAAGTGTCTTAAAATTCACCAGCTGATACAAAATCGTAAAATAAGCAAAAAGTTTCATATAAACATGGACCGACAAACGATTTGTTTACGAAATAAAGGATGTTAAAGTACCGGGATTAATGTTATTTTATTGAAAATACTTCTAGAAAAGCTTTTTCAAAAACCTTCAAATTTCGCACAAACTTTGAGCTAGTCGACCTTCGTTATTGGCAGTTTACATATTCGAAATATCTTAGCCATTGGCGTTGATATGCATGGTATCCTAATCTTTAAAAATCTGTAATCTTGCCGCCACTGGATTTTCAGATGATTTGATATCACAATCTAGTTTACTGTTTTATTCCAGAAAACAAAGTACTCTTTCATTTTTCTCGTAAAGCGCACCGGTTTCATAAGAAAACTACTTCAAGTCTATGGGGCGCCTTGTGTAAAGTGAAAATTTGCTGTGCATTTCACGGTATCTAAGGCAATTTGTCCCAATATTTATTATATATACACCCATTTAGCTAAATACTTTTTATTTTAATAAATCATTGTAAATTTGAATAAATCCTTAAACATTTCGTTTAAATATTCCAATATTTAATAAAGCATTAGAGATTTAAATAAATCCTAAAACATTAATTTTAAATTTTCAAATATTTAGTAAATCTTTACGTATTTAGCCAAATCTGTACATAATTATTTGTTTTAAATTTTTCAATTTTAATAAATATTCGCAGATTTAAATAAATTTTTACCGATATAAATAAATCCTTACAGATTTCAATAAATATTTTAACATTTAATTCTAAGCTGTCACATTTAACGTTAACCTGTCATATTTATTTGACCTTGGTGAGCCCAGCCGACTTAGGACACCAAAACCGTTTACACCGGTATTATGGCACAAGGCAGGGTCATGGTGGGAGCGTTCGACGCTTAATTGAAAATTACGTTTTCAAGGAAATGTGGAGGAAACTTTCATTGTATGAATAATAAATTATGCAATGTTTATGTTGTTAAATATGTTGTTATTGATGATTGAACTAACATTGATTTACAAATTCTTGAAATACGGAAAACGTGTTTATAATTGTTGAACGTTACCACTAGTTTAAACGGTCTTGGTCTTGTATGTAGGCTTGGTCTACCAAGGTGAAAAAAATATGACAAGTTAACATTAAATATGACAGCTTAAAATTAAATGTTGAAATATTTATTTAAATCTTTAAGGATTTATTTATATCGGTAAAGGTTTATTTAAATCTGCGAATATTTATTAAATATTGAAAGACTTAAAACAAATATGTGCAGATTTATCTAAATACATAAAGATTTAATAAATATTTGTAAATTTAAAGTAAATGTTTTAAGATTTATCTCTAATGATTTATTAAATGTTAGAATATTTAAACCAAATGTTTAAGAATTTATTTAAATCTACAACGATTTATTAAAATAAAAAGCATTTGATGTGTGTATATATAATAAATATTGGGACAAATTGCCTTAAATACCGAGAAATGCACAGCAAATTTTCACTTTACACTTGGCGCTCCATACAAGTCACGTTATTTCAAAAATAATCCGACAATCGTGTCATCTGAAATGTGCAACAATGAATCACAACAACCGTGATGATCGCGTTAACGAACGTTGTGCAACTTTGAAGATGTTTGAAAAAGCCTTCCTAAAAAAACTTCTGAAAACAAAGCGTTCTGTTTATTTTTGGTTTCTGTATCAGCTGTGGAATTTTAGGACATTTATTGTATAGAAGTAATATATTTATAGTAATATAAATATTATACAGGGTTATTCAGAAGTAAGGAATAAAATTCGTATTTCTGTAATGCGTTGGCTTTCAAAAAACGCTTGACACTTAAATTGATTTAAATATAACTGCATCTTTAGGTGATAGCTTTTGTTTGCCTATGTCAACCTCTGCACCCCCGGCCAGCTTGACTTATTTTTTTTTTAATTGCAACCTACACTTTGTAAGGGCTCGTTGGAAAGCTTGCAAGAAACTAAAGAAGCTGCATTCAAATCTACCATCATAAATGAACTCGGATGGTTAGTTTTTAAGTTACAGCGAATGAGAGACAAAAATGCACATTTTTCATATTTTTTTAATAAGACCTTAATATAAAGTAACCAAAGACACAAGTGTCTGAGCATTTTTTTCAAAAACCAACGCGCTACAGAAAAACGAATTTTATTCCTTACTTTTGAATAACCCTGTATTTATCATTTTATTTCTTCCACTTAGTGCTCTGAGGGCGGATGTCAAAAATTTTAGCAAAATGAGATAATGTTATTTTTTTAATGAATTTACTCATACTCATATTTCAATGTGACACAAAGAATGGATGTGTGATGTTTGACTGTCGCCGATTCTCGATAGTGATGGTAAATTTCGGATGAAAATATACGAACTTTTTGATTTTTGAAATATCTCGAGAGGTTACGGAAAATCATTCGAATGAGCTTTTATACGATACTAGAATACTTTAATTTGAACATTACAGAATCTAGGGCTTAAATAATACACAATCGCATAGTAAATTGTAAAGTAGCAGCGTGTTGCGAATATTTTAAATATATCGTGTATCTGTTATTGCCGAGCGGTCCGAGGGAAGACGAAGAGAACGAGGTTTCCAAATTCGCATTTGGTAGCAATAAAATTGCCGAGTTTTGATATATGACACAGAGCGCGTGCATTTTGAATAGGAATGATTATTCCGAATGAGTGTATCGACTATTAAAATCATTCGAGAACCAATCATTCGATGATATCCATCACTGATTCTAATTGTTAGGTGCGCGCTGTGTAGTTCGAAGTAAGCAGCGCGCATATAGCGTGGTATACCGGTCAGTAGTAGAACTGACTTTTACTACTACTCTGAATAGTAGTAAGTAGGAGTATACATAGAATTGACTTTTATATTTTGTGCATTTGGATAGGAAAAAATAAATTAAAAAAATAATTTTTAAGATTTGGGGAATTTTAAACGCCCCATTCTGTTTGGCGCTTTTAGACAATCCTCTAGGTTTGCCTGTTTGCAAATCCGGCTTTGCAAGTCAGCCATTAACTCGTTTTTAAAAGTATCACAAGCCCTGATTACATTTTTCAAAATTATAACTTTTAATAGCTCAAAAATAATGCTTGAGGGATGAAAGATTGTTATAGGAGTTATGAATTCACATCAGCAGCTTTCAATGGTGTCCGCATGGTTTAAGCATATTGTTCGACTGCTTAATACTCGCAACGACTTACTTATCCATTCTTGTTTAACGCATTATTTCAGCGCTATTGACGGTTCCTGTAAATTTTGTCCTACTAAACTAAAATTTTTTGGCTAAGATACCTTAACAACATTTGACAGTTATTTAAAAACTGGACGTTTTTAAAATTTTAAATCCAAAGAAGTATGGTAAAAATAGTGAAACAAATAGGTGTGCTCAAAAGAGATACCTAACTCCCATTCTAGCTTAAGGAAAATTAATTTAATCCAGTACTGACTATACTTATTCTGATAGTGTGTTTGCTCTTTTTTGGTCGAAATCTGTTTTCGTTCAGTAAATTTTTCACATGTGGCGAGACATAGAAAAAATTGTCTGTATTCTGAACAATCCTGCTGTTGCCAAAAAGCACTTATCCACCGCGATTAATTGGCTCCCTTTCTAGAAACGGAAATCAAAACATTCGATAAAATAACTCCTCCCTGGAAGCTTCAATAAAAAGTTTTCTTTTTTCTAAATTCCCCTTTCGCACTAAAAATGTAAGCGTGTAACATATGCGTACCTCTTTTCGGTGGGTAGAGCAGCGTCCCACCGGACCTGTCCGCCTCTGTTGTGAAGTTGAATTCGATCTAAAATTTAAAAACATTAGAAGTGACAGTTATAACGTGTTGGTGAAACTGAATATTTTACTTTCCCAGGGATAAAATCATTTGGAAAACACATTTTTTAAAACGTTACGGAACAGGAAACGGAGGTTATAAATATGTTTTCTTTTGGTATCACTTTTTCACGCATGTAACTTTCTAAATATAAAAGCAGATATTTATAAAGGGCTAAAACACATTCTTTTTTGAAAATTATTACTGCAATGTCTACCCAAAAATTGACTTTGCGGATCTGCATACAATTTGATATCGCAACAGTCTTGGAAATGCGAAACGACGTTATTATAAAACAGTATTTTGCAAAAGAGTAGAAACTGCGCCATAATTGAAATTTTTTAAATAATTGAAAATATTTAGTAAATTATTTTCCAATAATCGATCACACATTTTTTTTAAATTTTTTTTAATAGCGCTAGCGACGTGCTGTAATTTTTCCATGATGCTTTGTATGAATTTATAAAATTTGGAAATGTATACCATTTTATTCAAAGAATTTGGGTACAAACAAAATCCGCTATCCATTTAGTTTGCTCATTATGGACAGTTGAACAATATTCAAAACCAATGTTTTAGATACAGTCCCTAACATACAAGGGGGCTGCTAATTCCCTCCTCTCTTTTATTGCCTGGCAAATTTTGAAAATTTGTTTCTTAGGTTCTTCAATCTCAAATTATCAATAATCACAAACTCGATTTTTGTTTTCATTTCGTGAGGGACACGTTTGCAGCTTTTAACGGCACTTGTATTCATATAGGCGTTCCGAATCCAAAATTTTCCATAAATCTTGGCAGTGGCAAAATCTTAAATATGAAAAGAAATTTTTGTACGTAGAAATCTTTACTTTCTCATACTTCTAGTATTGTGAAAATGAAAATTCTGAAAGTTTGACGGAAATACCAGTTTTGGTCTTCCAGGGACCCAAAAAAGTGGTTTCTAAAGAACGTCTGACGAGAACGCGAAATCTCAGGAACTACTGGACCAATTTGTACTGAAATTTAGTATACGTAGGTCTTATAAGAATGCATCGGGTTTTTAAAACTTCCTAAACGGGAATGGACGCTTATGTGTTTTTGGTATAATTTTTCTTCACAAACGAAATTTAAGAACAAGGTATGCTAGAAGGCGTTAAGACCAATCGATCTACTGACTTTCTTGAAAGGTGTTTTCCCAAACACTCTATCTTCAAGATGGCGGCTGCTATGATTTTTTGAACATTTTCACTTAAGGCCTATTTACTCCAAACCGAGTTATCAGATCGGCACAAACTCTGGTTACACAAATCAAGTGTTCAAGATATTTTGAAGCCAAGAATAATCATTTTTGAATATTTTTTTTAGTATTCTTGAATCATAAACTAGCAGAACCCGTGCTTCCCTCCCCCTCCCAATGTTTTTTTCGTACCTTCATACCCGGAGCTTGCCGCTCCGAATGTTTCCTTCGCCGAGTCAGTCTGAATAAGAGCTTCTCCCGAAAGTAAAATGCGTAAAAAATCGAAATGAATCCCGGAACAAAAACGAAAATAAGCCCGGAAGAAACCCTGTAAAAAAATTGGAAGAAAGAAAAACCCCCATAAAACGTTTAGGAAAACATCCCCTGACAATAATTTTATCATAGCCTTAGAAAATTCCCTAAAAAGAAGCGGGGAAACAATTAGTTAAACTTATCACTAATCCTCAGTTCCAGGTAAGTGCCTTAACGGAGATTTCGAATATGTTTTTGTAATCAATAAGTACGCACTAAAAAATGTCATTTGCATTATAATTCCAAAATTAAATATGCTTGTATTCATGTAAATCGATGTCATGATACAATTAATATACATTCCACCGATATCGCCAGCTTCATGGTCCAATCACCCTACGTGATTTTAAAGTAAATATTAGAACCCTAACATAATATTCAAATACACATTTTACGATCTGCTAGAATAAAAGTAGCCATAAATAACCAAATTATACCAACAGAATTGACAGCGATGTAAAGATTCATTGTAAACAATCAATAAACTAAACCCAACTGTGTTATATTGACAAATTTTTCCGAGATGGAAGACGTAGTCGTGTTGTTATGGTAAGACAGTTACGGATTTAGTATACAAAGATAATGTGTTTTGGAAACGAGAAAGGTAATTGTTTTAAAAAAAACAATGAGTTCTGTCAAACAGAAATTTTATAAAATTCTACTAAGAAAAGCATATCTAATTTCCATTTCCGGTTAGGAACTTTTTGATAGCATTAATATTCATTGCGCTGTGTGTATTCAAAATTTCATTAAAATCGGCTTACTAGTTTTTGGCGTTTTAAGATTTGAAGAGTCACGCAGAAAACCAGACGGCTATGAACACCCACATACAGACAAACATTTTTTTTTAAATTTTTGAGCTCGTGAAGGCCTAAAACTTAAATTTCTGTCGAAATCTGAGAATTGATTTTTTTTACTATCACAATACATACGTATACATTCCCATGCTAGAAAGTATTTCCCATATGAGAAATTAAAATATTTATAAATACAGCAGGCACTCAACATAAACGCAATAAAGGCACGTTGACTAAAAATTTTGCTTCTTCGTACTCGACATTGAGTATAACTAGCGACGCTGGTTTTTATGACATCCTAAAATATTTTTTGGAGCCGCAAAATGTTTTGTTGGCGTCAAAAATTAATAAAGAAAATATTGTTTGGCGTAAGCATATAATAATTAATAATAGCTCTATAATTCGTTTCTGACATAAAAATCAATATCAGACGTCTAAATTTAATACTTTGACGTCAAAATTTAATTTTCTGACATAAAAAATGGGTTTTAACTTGGGAATATTAAAGAAACTGTTTAATTATAGGGAATGTAAACGGAATTTTTGACGTCAGTACATAAATTGTTTACGCCGAAAATAGTTTTTTGGTGTGAAAAATCGTTGGTTGACATCAACTAATCGCGTGAATAATTTAGAATTAAATAATAAATTGGCATAAATGCTGCTGTATCATTATAATTATTTTCAGAGGTCAATAAACGGGTTTTTGACGTCAAAAATATATTTATTGATGTCAGAAAACCTTTAACGAAAATAAGTGATTTTGAAGTCCAAAACGTATTGATTAACGTCAAAAAATCATTTACTGACTAACGTCAAAATAATCATTTATTGACATCAAAAATCATTTACTGAAGTCAAAAAAATCATGTAATAACGTCGAATAATACTTTTTAGGCGACCTTAACAAAAAATTCAATTTTTAGTACCTACTCAAAAGCGGCCATAAAGTAACCGTTTTTTGGCCGCTTTCATTATTATCCGTTTAAGGGTGGCGCCATCTATCGGTAATTTTCCACCTTACATCATGATACCGACATTACCGACAATGTCATAATATCTCTGAATAAAACAGAGTAAACAAGCTGTCAATCTTGCTGTAAACTGTAATAAATACGTGTTGGTAGTCGAATTTTCTAATAATTATTGTCTATAAACATGTCCAGCGGTGACGAAAGTGATGTGGAAGTATCCAACACCCCTCCCAAAGTAATAAACGATGTCAACGCTGCTAGGTTACATTTGCTGTCTAGAAAATCGGCAGAACTGTACGAGAAACATTATAATATCTTCATGCAGTGGTGTAATGATAAGAAAATTACCAAATACAGTGAAAATGTCCTACTCGCTTATTTTTCCACTAAAGCGAAGAACTATAAAGCAGTGAGTTCTGACTTACCAAGCACAAGGGACGTTTCTGCACCGTAACTGTGATTTCAGTTTCCGCTGTAGTTCTTCTTTTTTGTTTTTTCTACTGATGATGACTGCTTAGCAGTCGAAATGTACATTTAGAGTACAAAAGTTCTTGTGAGAACTAAAGGGTTTTGAATTTTCTTTATTTGAATTTTCTCACAGTTGCTTATTTATATTTATTTGAACTATAAAGCGTCAACATTTATGGTCAATGTTTTCCATGATAAAAGCAACCCAAATCTAAAAAATTTGTAAATTTTATAATGAAGGTCGCCTAAAAACATTTGTGTGCACCACTGCCAAAAAGTGTTATTTCGTCCTCGTCTGCTTTCTGGCCTCGGCTTCGCCTCGGCCATTAAACTCAGACTCGGCCGAAAAAAAATCACTTTTTGCCTTTGGTACAGAAATAACTATTATTTATAAAGTTAAGAAATAATTTTTTGGTTATTTTATTATTTAATTTTAAATTGCCTACACGATTTTCAGACGCCAAAAAAATCATTTTTTGGAGTCATAAAATGGATTTTTGAGTAAATAAGCGCAATTTCGTTCTGAAATTTAGAATAAAAAGCGAACCGACGTTCCATGCATTGCTGTGCCTAAAACGTGGCTGTCTTATACGCGCATTGTCGTCTAAAAAGTGATTTATAGTGCATAATACCAAATATTAAAAATTTAATGTTACAGTAACGAGTTTGCCTTCTATCAGGAAGGGTATTTATTGTTTTTATCCGATTGATGATTTATCTAGTTTGCACGACCTGAAAATTGTCACGTTTTATAGGATATGGCCGATTGCCCAATAGGTGTTCCGCCTCTGTTTTTTTAAAGTATAGGAAAGTGCAGTCGAATTGTTTTTCTATTTTTTTGCTAAAGTTTTAACACTTTAACATTAAACATTTAAATAAATTTACAACTGTAATTTGCATGTCAATTTTTTTTATAGATTTCAGTTTTTCTTGGTGAAGTTTGATTTTTGTGTGAATTTTTATCATATTTTGCTTACAAGATTAAAATATGACGCTTAAATTCACGTAAACAAGCAAAAATATTAAAAAAGTTTTTAACACTTGGGGTTTACACAAATTAAACCTTTAATGTATCCATCCGACTGGCGACTAACGAAGTCAGTTTCCTTGAAGATCTCGTTATTTTCAGTCACACCGACGCAACGGGTTTAGCATTTCTTTTTGTGTTTTAACTTAATTATCGCCTTGTTTTAAATGTACCTAGGAATTAGTAGCGCAGCTGAAATTATTTATGTCGCAGTGTAAAATTACTCGTAAATTTTCAAACTAACATCGCGCTACTTAGAAAACAAAAATTACACACTAAGAACAGTTCCATTGTGTGATGAGCTTTCAGGCTCAGTGGAAGTCCTTTATAAGTTTTGATAGACTCCATAAATTTCGACCCTTTAGAATAATGGATTCTGTCCATATTTAAAGTTAATCGTCATTAACGTTCGTTGTAATATCAAAATCTAAAAAGTCACGTTGACATTTTTGAAGTTCAACAGCTAAATGCCAAATTTTCCTCCAGAATTCTGCCTTAGCTGAAAAAGATGTGTCAAAATCCTGCAACTTAATTGGCGGATCAACGAATTTAAGCGCTAATAAGTAAGGCTTGGGTTCTCCTAATAAGGGACGTATTGATAAATGAATATACCTATTTTAAAGATAAGTGGCGCTTCGGCCATGTCTAATGGGGTTGGGAAAAGCATATAAATGATTGCTGTATAAATCTAAAACCTACCCTCGCATTTATTTTCGAACGATGTTTTTGCGCTCTTCACGTGAAACTGAAACTAATCGATAAATGCGAGCCATTCCTTTTCTCCTTTTCATATTTACAATTCGCAAACTAAAATAGATTTTCTTCAATCGCGAACACGAAAAACTATTATAAATATTTATTCGGACTCCCTTATATACTTATGCAGATACAAAATTTAATCTTCAGATGGAATATTGCAAGGGAGAAGAATAAAACTGTTCATTCGAATGGTCCATGTTGTACAATAGCATGTTTTTCATTATGACGTAGGTTCTGTAAACAATTATTCGTATCACATTCCCTTATGTTCGATCTGACGAGGGAAATACAATACCATGTCTGAAGGCTTCCATTGCTACACTATTCACGTATTTAATTGAAATAATTTGGTTTTATTGGTTGATTAATAGAAGCTATAGCCACTACAACATAGAGAACATTTTCTAAAACTCCCAACTTGTAAATTACTAGCTGTAGAAATAATTTATGCCACTACAGAATGTGTCGAGCCTCAAAAGACGACAGTTTTAATTATCAACCTATTTAATTAATATCGGGGTCGTTATGCCCGCCCATTTAATCATTTTCTAGCGCGCGTTTTGCGTTTGTGAGCACTCTAAACTTCGATGCTTCATTAACAACATAAAGAGTCCCTTTTACAGCATAGAACCCTAGTGCCGTTTTCGTAATGCATAGTAAAGTATGACCCTTCGTCAAGAAGAATAAACTCATATATCAACTTGGGGTGTTGAGGGAAAGATTTCTTATTTCGCATAAATTTAATTTTTTCTGGATAAAGTGATCGTGTTTTGCGTTTTTATGCATATTTTTGCATGTTTTAAACATTTTACAGGAAAGACTGGTCAGATTACCTTACTTTCCCTTTTTGTACGGCGAATTAATGGTATTTTATGTTCTATGAGAATACACGGCTGCTTTGCTAATCTGTTTGGTTGAAACACTACGCTTTGGTAATTTTAAGTAAATGTTGAAAAACAATGTCTGTATTTGATATTCAAATTACGCTTAATACGCTCGCAATCATATTTTTCAGATTCAAATGAAATGGAAAAAACAGCTCAATTTTTTCGCGTTTTCTTGAAATAAAAAAATAATATAAAGTATATTGGAGACCTTCTTCACAAACGCTGCTCTTTCTTTTGACTGTTTTTTTCCTATTTTACATTTCAATTAACTTCAATTTCCATTCTCCTGGTAGAAGTGATGTTCATCAACAACCTCGTTCATCCTTTATTTTGTTTACTAGCTGAACTCGTGGTCTTCGGCTCACGCTTGTTTTGGTAATTTGTAACTGCCGCGTCGCATTAGGCGACAGTTACCTAAACGTTCGCTCAGAGTCATAAATCAAGTTTGTCGCGATGATGTAAGAGCCTGTCGTTGCGCAACATTGAGACAGTTCCGGATGTAATATATAGATGCTCCAATGTATATTATACATAAACACACAGACATGTAGCTAATGCTTCATATTTTAATAATCATTACAAGTAAAAATTTTTAAACATTTATTTTAATGCCTCATATTTTAATAAATCATTACAAATGAAAATATTTAAAAATTTATTCTAAATCTTCCAAGATTCATTAAATCTGAACGTATTTACGTAAATAAAACTTAAGCTCTCATCAGCTGGATCAATGAGGTTACATAAATATAAAAATAAAAAAACAAATGTATTGGACCGCCATTGTCAAGCTAGAAAATTTGAAAAAAAAGTTGAATTTGCCCCACGGTTTTATATCCGATTCCGTTTCCAGATTTAAAAAATTTGGTTTAGATTAAAACAATGCCACTAAAGAAATGTTTAGCTTCCGATTTCGGTTGTCTCGATGAATTTTTGATAGACTCTTCGGGTGATATAAACCAAAACAATAAAAATAAATAAATCGAATGAAATGGTTAGGGGGCCGTAATTGGTGCCTAAGTGTCGTCGCTGTTCGTACTTCAATAAGAATTGTAATAATTTTATCCTGCCACTTATTTTATTATTATATGAATCGTTTGTATTTAACAGAAATTATATGAATTGGTCGTACAGCAGTGTCTAAACTTTAGACTATAAAAATGGATCTTTGTACGCTGTATGTAAGTGCTATAATGATATATGCATTCCGCTAGTTAAGTTTTCCATGCTCATAAGAAACAGAGATCATTTTTTGAGTAGTACGCTTCGTTTGTCTAATTCTAATTACGGGAATGCTAACGCATTTTGTTTGCTTAACGAACATATAATTTGAAGCCTCTCTAAACACTAACCTTTACTTTAAATTTCCTAATGTTTACTACATCTGACATCATAAATATTTCATTGATAAAAGAGGTACGTGTGCCTACAGATTGTTAATTTTTCCTATGATTTCTACCAATTACACTGCTTGACTGTTAACATTGAAACCCGTAAACATAATAAATAAGGTGCGTCGAGAATAGTACTGAATACGTCGTCACCAAACTTTGAGACAGAGGGAGGGGTCGGGGTCTACTATAAGCCCGCTACCTACTTTATTCGCTTATTTACTGTTAACAAAAAACAGGGCATAGCTCACGGGTTTTTATGTTAATCGGAATTCCATCCACCTGACTTAACGTTTAGTGGCGAAGGGCGTCCATTATATAAGGCACATATTTGTTGGTACGGCGGGACGCTACAGTTTTTGATAAAGATAAGCACAAGTTGTGTGTATGTTTGGGACATAATATGTCAATAGCTGGCAATTCCACGCCAGACTCCTCGGTGAATACACATTTTGCGTCTGGATCATTTTTATTCATTATTTTTGTCATCTTCGATTTTTCTACCAATTTGAGTCAGTAATATGACTTTACGTCAAAAATGCATAAAAATGGTAGTCCTGATTTTTTTACGACTAGCCATTTTCCATAAAAACATTATTTAAACACTTTTCTTCTTCAGACTGAGGTAAAACTATTTTTTAATTATGTACTTATTTATTAGTTTTGGATTCAGAAAACTTTAAAATACTGAATAGCAATTAACTACTAACTAACAACAAAACTGAAGTATTACAGTTCTTTAACAATAATGGATGCCAATTTTTTGTTAACAATTTGATTTCGATTTTTATTTGGACAACCATAATTGTTCAGGAACTGCAACAATTGCGTTTTGTTAATAGTTAGGGGTTAGTTGTTATCCACTATCTTTAGGTTTTCTGTAGCCAAAGTTAATAAATATGTACAAAATAAAAAAAAGTTTTGTCGTTCTCAAGAAGAAACATGTTTACCTGCCAGCCCCATCCTGTGCATGTACTTGTTTCGAGTGCAGTGCCTAGTCAGGATTCCTACAACCAGTCGAAGATTTTTTTTGGACAGCTGCACATGGTATTTGGCTATCTTTGGTGAGGGTGCTGCAAAAACAGCCCTAGCCTGGCGGCAGCTTTAAATATTACCCCACCTTCTCGTGAGGCTGTTTAGGGTTTCTTGATGTAGCATCAAGCTGAATATCGTTGGGGAAATGGAGGTTACAGTTTCTGCCCTCCTTGGAAGTTGTTTGGAGGCCAGTCTTGCAACCTTGTCAGCTTCTTCATTACCTCAATTACCATCATGGGCCTTCACCCAAACGAGTAATACAACATTGTATCTGGAAATATTTTGGAGAACTCGTAGCACTGAAGTACTACTGCTGAGGTAGTTTTACATGTTACTCAGAGCCAGTAAGGCAGCTCTACTATCGCTGAAGATACCAATACGTTGGTTCTTGATTTGTCGTTCAAGGACTGCGTTTAGGCTATGCATTATTGCCACTACTCCGCTTGTAAGACGGTGGTAAGTTTGCTTAGCGGTATACTTTGACGAAGGTGTAGTTCATCTGAGAAAATTCCCCTAGGGCGTAACTTCAAGACAGTCCCTATAGCTGATTCCTCAATTACCAGATCGAGTGTGGAAATGCATAGCATCGTCTCTAGGGTCTTCGGGGGGGTTGAACGAATAGTCTCTGTAATACTAAGACACTAGCGTCTAGACGCTTGGACGTACAGTCGATCCTGACTTGCGCAATATCGTCTAATATTGGCTCGCATATGTGCGAGTGTGATATATACATCGAAATTTGCATTGTTAAAGCCGATTTCCTCATTGCTAATAAATTGTATTCAATAGAAAACAACAAATCCTTTTTTTTTTAAATTTATTATTAGACTTGCGTGTTAGTATGCCGTCAATCAGTGAGTGGATGCAAATTTGTTTTTGTATTTTTTCTTTAAAAATATAACTGCTCTTAACAAATAACCTCCCGTAAACAACAAAACGCAACAACAGTGTTTTAAACACACATTCCACTAGCGTCTAGCCCCTTGGACCTACAGCCGATCCTACCTCACACCACTTGCGCACCTCCTCTGCATGCAGCTGGAATGTGTGTAAACTACAAGTTCGTAGTGGCACAGATGGATATGCGGGTGTGTTCGGGTGTACTACTTTTTTATTGCATAAGTAGTTGAGGGGTCGAATCTCGGTTGGGACCAAATTTTTTTTTATTTTATAGTTTTTTTTAAACACTGTTGTTGCGTTTTGCTGTTTACGCGAGGTTATTTGTTAAGATCAGTTATATTTTTAAAGAAAAAATACGAAGACAATTTTGCATTCACTCACTGATTGACGGCATACTAACACGCAAGTATAATAATAAATTACAAAAAAAAGGATTTGTCGTTTTCTATTGAATCCAATTTATTAGCAATGAAGAAATCGGCTTTAACAATGCAAATTTCGATGTATATATCACACTCGCACATATGCGAGCCAATATTAGACGATATTTCGCAAGTCAGGATCGGCTGTAAGTCCAAGGGGCTAGATGCTAGTCACATTCCAGCTTCATGCGGAGGAGGTGCGGTGCGCAAGTCATGTGAGGTATGATCGGCTGTAAATCCAAGCGACTAAGCGACTTCCACATGTTTTGACACTGTTCGATATATTGAGGGAAGTACCGAATAGGAGGGGTGTACGTAAACTCTTTCTTGTGAATAGTACCATCTCTGCCTTCGAGGGGTTGACACAGAGGGACGGTTCACTACACCAGTCTTCTATTATTCAAAGAGCCGTCTGCATTAAGTAGCAGAGCGTTTTCTCAAACTTTCCTGTGATGAGGATGGTAATATGATCCGCATAGCTAATGTTATAAAAGTCAGCATCGTTGAGGGAGTGCAGATGTGCAGTGGGAACAAAACGCCACCTTGGGGGCTAAGGAAATAAGAACAGATTTATTATTGAAGATTTCCTGATTAAACTGTTTTAATTAATTTTTCGAGTTATTTCAAACATGTTCAAACAGTTAGATAAAATATTCATATATATATTATTAAAGTTACCCTTAGTAACTTTCAAATTTTGAGAACGCAGATACTCGCACGCGCTTTTAGTTAATTAAAACAAAATCTTGTACCTTCCTATTGACAAATATTTTAGCAGCTTTTTCACCATTTCCATTGTTAAGTTTTTTAGCTATTGAATTATTGTAAAATCTATTAATTAAAGAGCCTTAAATGTTCAACGCTCTTATTACGTGTTATAGACGTAGCCAAAGGGATTACAGACCGTTGAATTAAAAAAAGTTTTTCTCTTCTAACTTTTTTCGTATTTAATCATCAAATACTTTTTTCTGTTTTCATTTTGCTTCGAGTCACTTTGTTATTTGGTTCGTTATTGTTTAATAACGGTGATGTAGCTTTTTTGTGTGCTTTGTTAAAAACAAAGTTATAAGTAGAGATTACTTAAAATGTAACATTTTTAACATGGGAAAAAATCAGTGCGTGTAAACATTTTCATTGATGTTTTTTAATTTTTATTAAATTGGTAAATAGAAATAACCCGTTACAAATTGTTTTTACATATTACTGGCAGAAATTTTGTTTTGTTGTAATTAATTTGAATTTTATAAAAATCGTATTCGTTTACGTAGTTTGTAGAGTGAGTTAGAGAAACGGTTTTAAAATTGGGGTAAGAGAACCTTCCAGGGTACGCAAAAAAATTCATAAGTACGTTGCCGAAAATTTTTATGTGAACATGAATATTTACAAAAAAATACAATTTCGGTCATTCTTTTCCCATTTTATCATCATATACCGGGTGTCCCTTTTAAAACGAGCCACCTTAAATAAAACAAGATATTGAACCGCGGTAAAAGCGAAGTTGCAACAGTTAAAGGGGGCCACAATATAGCATTAGAGTTGTTGAGTGCCTGCCCACCCCTTCCCACTTAGCCTTGAACCTAAAAATATTAAATGGCAACATACCCTCCGTGATACGTCAAATTAAAGCGCTTAAAAAATGCTGTCTAACAATAAAAAGAAAATTAAAATCGGACAATCCGTTTTCTATTTATGGCTTAAGCAAGTTTTAAGATGTTTATTTGCGAAACAACGTGCCAGGAACGCTTTCAGTTACAGCCTAATTACTATTTTATTAATGACTTTCTCGCTAACTGCACCGAAATTTTATATGTGAGCACTACTTATTTAGTTTAGTAGTTCTGCTGATTTTTGTTTAAATAGGTCTACCATAGGAGTCTTATACGGGGGGTCACGCAATATTGTCTTCTTAATTTTTAGGTCTTTAAAATTTTTGAAGTTTTGTCTAGAAAATTTTATTCTCTATACAAAAATACACAAAAAGCCTACTCTTGCTGAAAGTTGCTACATCAAACAGTTTTCAAGATAATTCAATGTTTTTGTAAAATCAAGTTACTCCATGAAAGTCTTTTCTTAAGATGTCGAAATAGTTTCCACAAACTTTTAGAGCGAGTTCCACACATGAAAACGTTAGTTCGGAAACGCTTCGTTACAGAGGTGTGGAAGTGGGAATGTTCATCAATTCAAACATTGCCTCCTTAAGATGCTGTAACTCCGTAAGGAAGCGTTCTCGGACCCATGTTTATAGCAACTTATTCTATTGTTTCGATGTGTAGAATTTGGCCCCAAAGTTTTTACCAACTGTTTGGATATTCTAAAACAAAACTCGGACCTTCATGACAACTTGATTTTTCATGAAACTTGAATTAACTTCTCAAAAACTGTTAAATATGGCGACTTATACAATTATATTCAAGTATATCTTTTTGGTATATTTTTGAATGTAGAATAAGACTTTCTAGACAAAACTTCAAAAACTGTAAAGATTTAAAATATTTAGAAGCAACTATTACGTGCCCCCCTCCTGTATAGATTCATGTTCCGCTTAGAGATCGGGCAGGGGGCTGGTAGGCCCTGCAGGTTCTATCGGGTTGATGCAGAAACGCGCTGTTGCAGTGCTCTATGCCGGTTTGTTTTAGAATTTAAGCTTACGCTCGATTCGGTAGTCGGGCTCTTGGTTTGCTTAGGACTGAAACCTAATGCTTGATCCTGAAGTAGATTCTTAAGTTTTTTTGAGCGGTAGCTTATGATCACCTTAAAAATCAACTGATTTTCCTGCGCAAATACGCTGCATCTACATGATTTTTCAAGTTGCTGCCACTTGGTGACGCCGGTACAAACAAACAAAGTTCACCATTGTTTTAGTAACAAGCGCGACAAAGCAGAGGTTAGCGTTAAATAGCAACGTCTACTTAATAGAAGCAGCCATACATTAGTATATTAAAAAACAAGTTTCATAAGACATGATTTTAAAGCACGCGTCCAAGTTAGAAAACGAGCCGCTTGTGCTTAAAAGTCTTATGAAACGTGTATTTTATACTATTTTTTCTATTTTGGTCCAAAGAAATTAAAAATTACCTTATGTTTTAGAACTTACGATTTGAAGGTTATGTTTATAACGCGTGAAGGTTTTGTTGTCACATGGTTGTCACCAACCTAACAAAATAAAATTTCGAATTCTTTAAAGAGTTGCTTTATGAAATCCAAATGAGTTTCATAAAGCAGTCAATAGAGAACCAAAATAGAAAAAATTCTTTATAGAACCGATGGGTGAAGTCTTCTTCTTCTTATAGTGCCAAGCCCTATTCAGGGCGTTGGTGACCTCTCTCCTATGTCTGTGTTTGGTGCGCGGCGATAGATATTTTGCACAGACAGACGTAGGGGACCTACAGTTTAACGTGGGCTCCGAACCACAGGAAGTGCATGCACTTCTTCTCCAGAGAGGTTTTCCTGAGGAAAAATCAACCTCGCTGGTTTCCCGTTGCCTTGCGAGGGAGAACGACCGGGCCGGGGATCGAACCCGGATCCGCTGCATTGGTAGCCCGCGCGCTTACCACTGAGCTACGGCCGCTCTATGGGTGAAGTAATTTTGTTTTAATTAAGTAATTTTGTTTTGACAGAGTAGAATGCGCATCAATGGGGGGGGGGGGGTAAAATTTGTTGATCATGTCAAATGTCTGTCTGTGAGTGAATGTGTATGAACGTAAACATGCTCGTTTATTTTCATTCAAACCTCTGAAATGGCAGGTATAATTTTGATAAAACGTAAACTGAGGTTGAGTTTATCAAATATTTATTGATAAAATAAAAAGAAATCGAAATTCGGAAGTTTTTGATATAATTTTATAAAAGAATGTTGCAAATATGAAAACAAAGAACACGAATGCTCCTTATCCGAGCACTTTTAGTTTGAAAATAGCAACCGCTACGATTTTTCTTTGGAAATTTTAACAATGAGTGCTAACCCAAAAATGGGTTAGTAGATGAGCGTAAAATTTGAACTTTGTAGAAATATAAACTACTGTGATACTTTAGAATTTAAATGTTAAAAGTTTTTCAAAATTTTGAAATACATTAAGAAATACTAGCGCTGGCCGGACGACTTGTTGCTTTGAGATGTGCTTTTATTCCAGATTGTTGTTGTAATGAGGTGTTAACACATTGTACTGTAAAATTACAAACAATATTCTACATGAAGGGGGCGTATTTCTATGGAATATTACTGCGGCCCACTGTACAAAGCAATATGGTCTTTATATAAGGGCCTCGTTAATATGTGGGTTGGAGTAGTAGGGTCTCTTCACCACTAAAATTTGCGACAGGCGGGTGGGATCCGGACTAAGGCTGGTTTCACACGAGACGACAGCGATACGATATGTCGCGCGCGATATATCGTTACGATATCGGATGCAGCAAAAGTCTATGTAATATGCGGGAGTCTTTCACACTAGAGCGATACGATAAATAGTATCGCGCCGATAAGGCGATATCGCAATTACACGCGATTTGTTCTCTAGAACCGCCTCGGATTGTTATCGCGACGACTCTTGTTGCCAATGCATATTATATGTGTGTTTGCACACGGAAGCGATAAACAGTACAGTATCGTCTGGATTAACAATGAACTACGGAAGTTTAGTCTTTCGCAGCGTTGCATGGATGAAGGTTGACTGCTACAAAAATATGACGACAAGAAGAAAAGTGAATTGTGAGCGGCTAGATTTAATAGAAATGGTCGAACAAAGACCATGTCTTTGGGACAAAACGTCTAAGAACTGCTGCTTTTCTCTGGCGCCTACGTTATATCAAGAGTAATAACACAACACGTCTTCTTTCCATCATCGATTGTTTTACGCTGGCAACACTGGGCAAACTCTTCAACTTTTAAAGAATCTAAATTACCGTTATCGCGACATTATCGTATACATGTGAAACACCAGGGCTGGCGCGATACGATATATCGCGCGCGACATATCGTATCGCTGTCGTCTCGTGTGAAACCAGCCTTAGCATACATATAGATAAGGGATAGCGATTAAAGTACACGTTTGCGTCAAATTACTTATCAATAATACTGAATTATAAACCTATTTTTTAGATGTAATAATTTGTAAGCTAGCTGCTTCCTCTCTATCTCCATAATTTTCGTATTGTCTTGCATTTCATAATCCTAAACGATCTTTTCCGAAAAAAAAACGCGTTTTGCCTTTATTCGGTGGGACAGAAAAACTTTTTTTCAGTTTACGATTGTATTCTTATAATGGTTCCGAGGCTAAGTCGCAAATTGTTAGACGTATATTGATCTTATAATAACTATTGATGTTACAACATTGATAATAAATATTTTTAAAAATATAAAACTTAATTATTTTTTCAGTATGGGAAAGTTCAGGCGATATGCTTTCCTAAATGCTCCTGTTATGTACGTATGCTGTAATCTTTCACAGATACGATATATCAGCGGAAATTTTATTTTTGTACAACAATCGAACGTAAATTGAAAAATTCATGTTTTGTTTTGTTTCCGATTAAGAGCTACATTTTCGTTTCAATCCTAGATATTTTTCTTTACAATTTTTTTTACAATACAAATAATGAAATATATTTTTAAACCTCTGTTTGAACGTATAATGAGCATACCAATCGATACTGTAATCATCTTAAGCAAGCAAATCCCTCATTTCGTCTTTTCTGTTTTTCTTCGCGTTTTAAAGTTGGCGGTAAATAAATTAAGGAACCCGTTGCTTTCGCAGTGACAGTTGCGAGTTATTTGCCAAGCCACAATTTTAGTGGATGATGGTGCGGCTAAAATGCGACGTAATAACTCCCCATTTAATTACATTTCCGTAAAGTACTGAATGTAATTTAAGCCTAGGAGGTGTAAAAGCGAGACATAGGCTAAAAAGAAAATCTAAAATTTTTCTTTAATCTTTTAATATTTTAAATGAGGTTTTTTGATGCTAACCTATTTGAAGCAAATACGTTTGTAAGCGTTATCGGATTATTTGCACTCCTTTATTGAAGAGGTTTGAAATTAAAGCATGTATTTGTTGTGGCCTGTGGTTAGTTTAGGATTTGTCGATAAATTGCTTTGCTAGTTAACGTCTGCTGATTTTAACGAACTATTGTTTCGGATACGAGCTCATCTAATCAACAGCTGAATCGGTGAATGTCATCCTGACAACAGGAATTTACTACCGTCTATTAATTACGCAACTAATGCCATTCAAATCCGAAATATATACGCATCTTTCACCAAAGGAATCCCGAACATATCAGAACTACGCTAAATTCCAACTCTGTTCCTTTAGGTAACCTTAGTGTAACTTAAATAGTAATAATAGTGTGTCTCAAACGAAAACCACGTTTTTGTAACTTTAGTCGAGCTTAAACTTAAACAAGAACAAATAGTATTAATGATAGCGGAAAAAGTGTATATTATTTTTTTCTTGACTAACATAAAACAATAAATTTGTTTTATTAGTTTGGGTGAGAAAAGCAAATACGCTTATTAATAATTAGTAATAACAAAATCTCGTTAATAAACGGGAAATACATGTAATAACGACTTCTCAAAAAATTCTGAGATCCTGTTCGGTATAGGGAAAAATTCAAAAATAGCCCGCGAAAGCCTGAACGCGGAAGACCGCACAAGCCCATCGCCGGAAGGGCAGCAATACGAGTGGAGGAAGTTAGTTGGGTCCATCAGGCGTCGCGTCCAGCGTCATGGATCAACTTCCGGTACCGCAGAGACAACTTCCGGCGGTGGGACTGCTACAACTGACCAAGTTCGAAAGAATTCCCTGACACGTAATAAATTCGACGTTTTCAAATGGGATAAAAGTAAGGAGGAAGGCTCGAATTCAGCCGTATTGGAAAAGGGTAAGAAAGAAAGGAAAAGCTCGCTGGATAAATATGAGACGAAAAAGGAAATACAAAAATTTCTGCCACTCACAAAGCAAAAAAGTGTCGGTCCCGAAACCGCAAATTCCGATAACTTCAAAGCGTTGAGCTTTAAAGACAAGCAAAAGAGTTCGTCTGTTAAAAACATAGATTGCCTAGTTTCGCCCAAATTGTGTAAACGTAGTTTTATATTAAATAAAGGTGTTCGAAAGAGTGATCAAAGTAGCGAAAAGATGCAGAAAAATAGTAGCTCTAGCTTTAGAAGTAATGCGGAACAAGAGAAAAAGGGCATCTCCAGGATTTACCAGAAGTTGAAAGAAGATAAGAACGTCAGTCGTGATGACTTCTTAAAAGCCACCATGAGAATTTTTCTCGTTGTTTCGCCTCCAGTAGGAAAAATACAGGTAAATTAATTACTTTTAGTCCTTATTGAACTTGATTTACCTTCACAAACTTCATGTATACTCAGTGTGCTTTCTACAACTCACTGTACCTTTGTTCTGATCCCCAACTAACATTTCACTTTGTAGACACCTTTCAAACAACTTCTATAGTTCTCATTTTCTCTGTTCTGTAGGTAAACAAAGTTAGGCAGAGAGTTATTTCTAAAGAACGTAGTTAATTGATTTCTGCTACGCAAGTAATAATTTAAATTGCCTTTCCAGGGAATCAAACATGTGAACGAATGCGTGATTCTGATTTCAGTCTTTATAAATAGATCTATATTATTTAGAGCTATGTACAACCAGTAAAAACATTTTGATAGAAATGCAATACATGTCTGGATAGCGGCGCCCCCTGTGAGCTTGTTAAAAACCGTTTTTATTTAAAGAAAAAGTTCTTAAAAAAATTTTATTCTATTATGTAATTTATTTTATTGTACGGCCTTCTGGAATTCAAGATACAACAATATTTTAAATGGCTCTATGTACATTTTATTAATTTTTCACAAAAACTTTCCAACAATTATGCCTTAAGGATTCAAAATCTGCATGTTGTCAAAAAATCGTTCTGTGCAAAAGGTGCAAAATTTTCGAGTTAGAAGCACAGCTAAAATGTCTTAAATGCGATTTTCTCGCTTCGAACGTACACAAAATTCTAATTATTTTGAACCTTTTTGCCGTTAACACTGCCATATCTGCTAAAGTATTGCGGCTACAGAAATAAAGTATTGGTGGTAAATTGTGTTTGATTCGTGCTGATTGTAGTGATGTAAAGTACATAATTTTGCAAAGTGTAGTAATCACTCAAATAATTTAAATAAAGAGAGTTGCAAATAACTTGATTCTACGGGATTGCTGCTACCGCATGTATGAGTCACGAGTTCTCGCTGATTTTCTCTTGCCGCGTCCACCCTGATATAACACTTTAGTAGGGTACTAGTTGGCATCAGGCAACAGACGAGCGAGACAAAATTTAAATTTGTCAGCGTGAAACCCTTGAAGCAGTATTTGATCTGCAAAAACAGTTTTGAGATTTTGGTAAACGGTACCGAAAAATCACAGGAAAATTTGGCAGTACATACATAACAAGAACTGTTGATCAAAAAATTTGTGCTGTTATTTTATTAATTTTTGTTTGTTACGTAAACAACACGACCAAAGCAAACTGTTAATTTGGCATAAGAGCTGTGATGCAAGTTATAACAGTGCAAGAACATAAGTACTGCGTGAAAAAAATCAAATAGATGCATCAGATTCAACAGTGGTGTAATTTCTAGAGGCAGATGAAGGAGATGCTATACGCTACAATATTTTTAATAATAACAAATGCGTCTTCCGTCAAAAGAGTTTAAATCAGAAAAGCCTGTCATAGGTATTAACAAGAAAAGACTTTCTAATGTTGATAACTTTGGAATTATTACATTACTCCTGGGCGAATCATTTCAATTTCTTTCTCCAAACCCTGTTTTAGTAATCTTTGTTTTTTCGATTTAGAACCGTCAAAATCTGTGTAACGATTATACATAAAAGTAACATTTTCCTTTTTAAAACCTTTTCCAAGTTCTTGTAAAATAAGGTTTAAACTATTTTCTGGCTTGTACCCGAGCTTGGAATTGCAGCAGTTTTGAGAGGTTTTTTTCCAATTATTGTTTCTGTAGTTTTTGGTAATACCCGTGAAAGCTTCTTCTGATTTAAACTCTTGTGACACAAGACGCATTTGTTAATATTAAAAATATTTTATCGCAATGCAACTCCTTCATCTGCCTCTAAAAATTACACCACTGTTGAATCTGATGCATTATTTTGAATTTTTTCACGCAGTACTTCTATGTTCTTTGCATTGGTATAAGTTGCATAACAGCTCTTATGCCAAATTAAAAATTGGCTTTGATCTTGTTGTTCTTAATAAAATATCGTTTACAAAATTCCTCAAACTGTTTTTGCAGATCAAACACTGCTCCAAGGGTTTCGCGATGTTAAATTTAAATTTTGTTTCAAGTTCACTTTCTGAGCTTGAAACAAAACGTTTGAGATTAAGTTGGAATGCTAGGAAAAGACATCTTCTGACCCTGCCACATCTTTGCAGTTACATATAACCTTATTCCAAGTTTTTTGAAGTGTAATTACATTCTCTGGCCGAAGAAGTAGAATTGCTAACAACAAAAATATTAAAAATTTTAATATAAAAGTCTCGCTTGTCTGCTGCCTGATGCTATCTAACTAGCACCTTATTAAAGTGTTGGCGCAGGGTGAACACGGCAAGGGGAAAGCAGCGAGAACTCGTGACTCATCCATGCGGTAGCAGCTATGCTGTAGATTTGAGTTATTTGCAACTCTATTTATATTATTTGTGTGATTACTACACTTTGCACAATTATGTAATTTACATTATCATCAGAATCAGCACAAATTAAGCTGCAATTGATCACCAAAGCTCTAAAACATGGGACGTAACCAAACAATACCAAGAAGAAAGTGATGGGTCTGATGGGAATAAGGTGAAAGGAAGGTTTTTGATGTAAATTCTACACAAGCATGCAATACTGGAACAAATCATTTCAAAAAAAAACATTTAAGTCTGCAAAGTAAATTCAGTCATATACAGGGCGTAAACTTTAATTCTACTCGTGCGATCTCGGAAACGGTAAGAAATATTAGGTCCGTTAAATGAGGGAAAAGTTGCCTATTTAGAAGACCCTTTTACCGCCATTTTGAAAAGTTTTGAAAAATTCATAGCTTACTAGATACGGGCAAAAAACAAAAATTTGGTGTTTTCTCCTGCTCGTTTTACTCGTGCAACTAGAATTTTGTTTTACCCATCATTTTTAGCAACTAGGCTAGATGCTCCAACTTTTAAGAAATACGTTTTTTAAATTATTGTAACACCAGTTATTTTACAGGAATGTCATGCATCGTTGAAAATAGATACCAAATGCTTTCTTAAAATGTAAAGATATGATATAGCGGCCATAAGAAAAAAAAAAGTTTTCCATCGCCGTTCGAAAATAAGGAGTCATAAAGAAATTCAGGTTACATTAATAAATTCATTCTTATGCGATCTAATACTACTGCAATAATGAATTAGTAAAATTTATAGATAAAGAAGCTGCCAGCAAAAGAAAAAATAGTCAAATTTTAGTTTTTTGCTTGTATCTAGTAGGCTATAAATTTTTCAAAACTTTTAAAAATGATAATAAACTGGTCTTAGGCAGCTTTTTCCTCATTTAAAAGACTTATCTCTTACGGTTTCCGAGATTCTAATGTTGAGCAGAATTAAAGTTTACCCTTTGTATACATATTTCTCTTAGAAAGTCATCGCCCTTCCTTACGCGTAAGGATGCGGTCTTTATTGCTTTAATGGCTATTCTGTGATCTAAGGTTCTGTGTTGCCCTATTCCCCGTAGCGCCCACATTCGCAACCCAGAGCACGTGCTTTGTTGGAGTTAAATCCCCCCGAAAGACTTGTTTACCCTTAGAGTTAGATAGTATGATAGAACAAAGTAAAAATGTAGTGTTATTAAGAAGAATGAATTTGACAGCATGGGTCTAAATATAAGTCGGAAGCAAACGAGACTGAGAAAGGAAGTAGGTGACGTGAATGGGGACGATGTGAAGGGTTGGTAGAGAAAAACGACGGATTTAGATCTGTGGGGACGGATACAAAAAGCAGTAGGTGCTGTAGATTTACATAAAATTACAGGTTGCTAATTTAGAGCATTTATTTTTATGTGGCTGACTTTTACTGTTAAAGCAGTTAAAAGTGCGGAGCAATTAACATTTTTATTGACCCTATAAAGTCAGTATAAACCGTAAAGAAATGAGTGAGTTACTGTGACTACGTCGAGAAAACTGTAATGTTTGGGACTCAAAAGTAACAAAAATAGCTTTGCAGCTAGGAACATAAAAAGATGTGAAATAAAAGAAAGTTTGTGTCCAATCGGGCAGTATAGCTCAACTAGTTGAGTGCATAGCTCTGAACTGGTTCAATTCTTACGTCTTTGGTCAAGTATGCAGGGTACACTTTGCAAACGGTCTATGGAAATAAAAGCCCTGCTGCATTGTTTCCTAGCCTTTGGTTCGTGATTTCATGGTAAAATTAGAACCTTAAAAATTAGCGTAGCGAGACACATCCAGCATTCTACGTATTGTAGTCCTTAAAAATAAAAGGTTGCAAAATTCCAGAACAAAATAAATGCTTTCAGCATTTCAACGTGATTCGGACTGCAGTGGTTTTTCATGGGCTGCGTAGATCTGACTGCTCGTTTAGAACCATGTTGTGTATTAATACATATATTACCAACTATATAAAAAAACAAAATTTAATTTTAGTTTCACACGAATCAAACAAAAATAATAAACGTCAAATCAACGATACGGTTGGCACGTGCGGAAATGGTAATAGGAACTTGCCTGGTGCTTCGCGGTGGCCGGACTGTCAGGCTAAATTGTATACAAATAAACTGCAGTTAAGTTTTTTAAAATTACGAATTCTATGGATTTGAAATAACTTCAAATGTATTTAAAGTAATAGTTCAAATCAACTTTAAATAGGTGCAATAACCTGACAGCTCTGGTGTGTGCAAGTAAGTAATAACCTAATCGTTTAACTTTATTTAAATTCGAGTGCATTTCACCAGAAATACGGCAATATGATCTGTTCACCTTAATTATAATATTTCACTACCTCCTACTACACAAGCGAAGAGCCCACCCGGTGTCAAAGACCTCGACACCGTCAGGTATATGAGGATAGATTATGATGATGATGATGATGTTTTATTTGCATTGGTCGTCACTTCAAAAAGCGTTTCATTTCTCGTCTAATTATCATGAAACAATTAACATGTATTAGATTTGCCAAAATTTAGTTCGCCTTGTTCAGCACAAAGGTAGAAAAAAACTTAGTAAACCCATACATATGAACAGATCTTTTCTATTCTAACAGAAACTTTTGTGAAACTTCTAAATTTGCTATGTCACTCGGGGACGTTCAATATGAAATAAAATTGGTTTCTACGGGATTGCGTCTTATTTTCTGGAATTTGGCACGTATTGAGTGCAAAAGTTTAACACTGAGGTCTCGCAAAATCACGCTGTGAGCATTGTTTTAAAGGGCAGTGATCAACTCGAAAGCTCAATTTAAAGCAACCCCAAAATTCCAAACCTTCTGGATATTATTATTAGCGGACTTCGTTTTCACCATATTCGAACTAGCAATAAAACACAGCACGCCCAGGGAAATCGGTTCTTGGTTTCAAATAACTTTTAAGCTATTTAACGAATTCTCTCTAAATATTACTAACGGACTTGGTTTTCACAATATTTAAATTTTCAATAAAGCTAGATTAGGGTGCTTGGCAGATTCTGGGGATAATACTACAAACGCATGAAAGTTTGGAATTCATGGGCGTGCGGTTGCACTTTCGGATTGAATTCAACATTCAAACTCTTTGACGGATTCTCCAGAATCATTAAAAGCGAACTTTCATTTCACAACATTCGAATTTGCAATAAGATCGGAACGGGAGTTGCAGTTTAGCTGAAGAATTCTTGACTTTCCTGCTACTCCTGCTCTAACTAAAAGTGGGGTGCGCGCTCAAGTTCAGAATATGATGGAGGGAGAAGGGTTAACGAACTGTTAACTTTGCGTTAAAGTTTAAAAAGGTTACTGAACTAAGCAGCACAAGCTCTTTAAATGCACGAGGCTGTTTAAGGTCACAAAGTCTACGGAAACAAGAGAACGTGCTATTACACAGTGTGGAAATTCCCGTCAGGGCTTCGCTACGCTTATAATGCACGTAGACGTTTAGACGGGCGCCAAGAGACGCTTGCTGAGACAGCGCAGTGCTGCAGATTATTAGTGTGTTTGTCCATTTACATTTTGCTCTCCTCGCATCATAATTGAGTGGTTGTTCAATCTATTTGAACCTGGAACTACAAATACGTTCATCCGTCATTGGGGAATCTCGGATTATTTTGATACTATTAAAATTAGGTAACTCCCTTAGATAATAACCCACCGGACGTTATAAAAGCCGCGAGTAACCGAATCTGCAGAATATAGGAATTCTTGAATCATTAGTCCTTAGCGTTTACCAACGTATTATTTATTTGTACTTTACTGATTCAAAAAATTAAATTATGATACACATAATTCTTATGAACTTGTGTTTTAAATAAAGCTATTTATTTGTTTGTATTGGTAATATTTAAACGTTTTGTTGGCATAAATTTGTGAAATTTAGAAAAACCTGTAAATTTTAATTAGCGAATTTAGTGAAATTAAAATTTTTGACCTGACAACGCTGCTAGAAATTTAGTTGCTTCTTAACTGCCGTTGTGGAAGTTATATTTTTGGTTAGGGGCTCTCGTGAAAAATACGTTCAAAAATTAACAAGCAGATTTTTTTTAAGTATGGTAAATTTTTGAAGTGGTTCGAAACTAAAAAAATATTGGGAACTGCTGCCCCTCTGATATTAGTAGATATGATGATAGTTAGAAAGCTATCTAACGCTGTAGGTCCCCTCTGTCTAGTATCACTGCTACGTAGCGTCAGGTTTAAAATTAGACTCATGCACATAGATAGGGATTGATTTTTACACGATACTGGATAATAATAAAAATGAAAAAAAAATCGAGCGACGTTGCGTATAATATATCATAGCTATCCTCTCCTCTTTTTTGCCTTCAACGCTAAATTTTGCGCAGAAAAAACTGAATTTACGTGGCATAAATACGAAATAGTATCAGCTTACACTCAGAACTGAATGGAACAAACCAGCAAACAAAAGGGAAAACCGAAAATAAATGGCTGGTGGAAAATATACACCCCGATCACATTTCACACCCTAGTTTGAGGAGGGTAAGGGTTAAGAATATGCGTGACTGAGATTCGATGTGAAACAAAGGTATATACATTTCCTACTGTCCAGAAAATCGAACTGGCCAAGGCGGATTACATTAGGCCTTAATGGTTGGTAAAGAGGGTGCAGAGGGTGCAGAGGGTGGGTATTTTAACGACGTGTTGTGTGCTGATAGTGATGATTAAACTAAGACTTTGCTTGTATTGTGTGGGTCTTATCGAGCGTTAATTTATAAATAATTTGAAATCATGGAGTGGAATAGATATTTAGCAGCTAGTTATTTGTACGTTGTGTTTATAAGATAAAACGACACTTAGTCATTGATTCTGATTTATACTGGTTGCGTATTTAAATTAAATTCAGTAAATAACCTAATTATTCGCTTTTAATAAAAGTGCGACCACAAAAGTTATAATTAATGAAACCTATAAAGAATTTGCTTTAAAAGTGATGTTATAAGCACGAATTCCTAATTTTAATTACTCGTGTTGACAAGAGGTGCCGTTTTTCATTTCTTTCTTCCGTTTTTTAAAGAAAAGCTCACTTGAGAACCCTTAGAAGTTATTATTTCACACTTTTCAGCAGTAGTTCTGTTAAACTTGATAAATGAAATTTTCACTGCCAAGAAAATTTTTGTATTAAATTTTATTTAACGTTTATTTGTTTACTAAAACAAAAAGTTTGCAGTTCACTGGAATAGAATTTTCCAATTAAACGCCGTTTTTAATTAGCAACAACAGGCAGTTAAGTAATTATCTCTAAATGAGGAAAGTTTTATGATGCTAAAACGCTAAGCTTTTAAAAATTATTAGTTTTTAACTGAAATATTACACCTAATCATTTCCTGTTTTTAGAATTTAATGCATTTCCTGTTTTACCCTGGCAATTTTCATTAACTGCTTATACTTGTACTTCATTAACTTTGTTTTAGCGGAAACTTGAGCTCTCTCAAGATTTGTAGCTCATTAGAGTCACGTTTATATATTAACCACCAGACTATAGAAAGAGATTCTATTGTTTTGCTTAACATTAACATTAATCATTTTCTATTTAAACTGGAAGGTTTTATTAGCGAAAAAGCTTTATTAAAATCTCGTTATTAATTTTAAGATATCTATGTTTTTTTTAATAATCTTTACATTATTATGAAAAAAAGTTGTAGTTTGTGGTATTTGTATTTAAAGAAGTCTAGTTGTTATACTTAATTCTGCTAAGCTTGTTGTTCCGCAAGTTTATCTTTGGCCCTTAATCCCTTTACCCTCATTAGGTCCATTAGGGCTACAAGTGCGGGGCTCCAAATTATCTAAAATTAGCTAAAAGCTTTACATATAGATTGAGCAGCATTTGACTGTTTATGTCTCTGCAATTGTTAGTAGCACGTATTTGTTTAATTTATAAGAGGTCCTGTATGTCGTAAGTAAGATTTGCGATAACGGTAGCGAATTAAAAAATTAAAGCATTGCTCATCGAAGCTACTGAAAAACAAAACTTATATAATATATAATTTTCATGGACAGTAGCTTGAAATATTGTAAAGAAAGTAATATCTTGTTTTACAACGAAACAGGGACGTGCACCGTAACCGAAACAAAAACGGCTATTAAAAATTTCTCGGACCGTAAGTGAAAACCGTAACCATAATTATTTTAAGAATATACCGGTATTTTTTCGTTCCGATAAACGTAGAACCGACATTCGTTTATTGTAACCAATAACGATAAGTATTTACTATTTAGTCTTCGCATTTCGCATGTTCATCCCTTTCGGTTCACCCTTAGGGTTGTAGCCAAGACAATGATTAGAGTTAGTAATGTTTCCTAAATGCAAAAGCAAAGTTTTTGCTGGTATGACGTCATCGCACAACACGTATGAATACTTTACCAGCAAGATACATTTTTTCGTAATACTCGCAAGTACTACATTTTTGTGTTACTAGCAGTCAGTGAGACGAGTCACTGAGCCTGCGGGCTGCCACTATCGTCAAAAATTCTAGGGAACATTAACAGTAGCATGCCGCCGCCATGTGCCATAATGATAACTGATGTACTCCATTAAAAAATAATAAAATTAAAATTTTAAAAATGTAACCTGCACGGGATTTGAACACGTCATCCGCCGGCCAAATTTTAAATTGCCGGTAAACTACGCTACATGTTATCCGATGACGGTACACTGTACATACCGGCAAAATGTTGCCAGCCGGCACCAGACGACGAGTGATGTACCGTAGGGATATAGTTTAATTGAGCATTTCATGAAAAGTGCAGGCATGGTCTCAGTCAGTCACATAGAGTAAATTACTTTTCATGATTTCTTTTAAAACAGTGTTGTAGTGTTTTCAGAGTTTTTATGTGTCGAGGTTATTGTCGAAAGAGAGTTGTTTTTTAAATAATTCGTAAAAACTATCTGGGCTTTTCGTGTAAATACGGATTTGACCAAAAGACTACGACGTACAGTATGTTCTTTTAAAGAGCAACGACCGTAGCTACTTTATTTTTGATTTAACCCTCTAGCAGCAAGTTTTTCCACAATTTGACAAAAACGAAAATTATTTATTGACGCAAATTTTTCGTGATCTCTTCTACATTTTTTTATTGCATGGCATAATTTTTTTTTACATAAAGGTATCCAGAATTTTTTTGCTTTTCATAAAGAAAAATCAAAAAATACCACTAACCATAACCCGAAACTGAAATTTTTAGTAGCAGTTAAACGTTTTTTTCTGCAAAAAATCGAGTTTATGATTTTTTGAAGAAAGGTTGCTTTGAATTAAAAAAAACCCATAAACGGAAGGGCAAATTCGTCCACCAAAAATTGGGTGGAAGCAGGAAAATTACCCCCCCCCCCCTCTCCCGATATTGCCGTATGTAAAAATCAAGTTGAGAATTATATTCTACTATTGCTCATAAGCAATTTAGCCTAATCAGAAATTTTTATTTTATTGGCTTCCGTGTATTGAATAAGGGGGTAGATATTTTCAATTTTCAAAAATTCAGAGAAGGTGTAACAACAAAGTTAGAGAACTGGGACACAGACCAAATTGTGGATCATTTATAGCTCTGTATGCCTATAAAGTTTAAAACAAATCGTGTACCCAGTTTTTGAGCAGTATGTTTTTGTAAAAGTCAAAATTTAGATATTTTTTTTATAATTTCCAAATTTTGGAAGATTTCAAAGCTCATCGAAATTTGACCATTTGTTCAATAGTTATAATGCATCACATACCCACCCACCTACTCATAGACAGACATTTTTAAATACAATTTTACAGTTTTTAAGCGTTTAAAATTAAGATAAATATCTTGTGACGTTAATAAATAATAATTGACGTCAACCATTGTTTTTTTGTGTCAAAAAATCATTTTTAGACGTCTAAAATTTGACCGGACTTTGGTTTCCTGCCATCTAAAAATTATATTTTCAATTTAGGTTTAAAAAAAAACTTTTTACGTAGGTACTAATGAATATAACAGCTTTTTTGACGTGAACTAATAATTTTTTTACGTCAACAATTAACGTTTTACGTAAAAAATGAAGACGCAAATAAATAATAATTGTGTCATTAATTGGTTTGTGGCGTCAAAAAATTATTTTCAGACGTGTTAGATTAATTTCTAAATGTAATAATTTGTTTTACTGCCGTATGAAAATTATATTTTATTTAATTTAAGTAAAAATTTTAAAAAATGGTGTATTTATTAATGACGTTTTCTGATTTTAACAAAGAGTTGTAGTTTTGCTCCCAAGAAATTTCCCACGAAAATAAGTTGTTCTAAAGTCGCTTGAGAATACTTTCGATCAAAGACGACGTGTCTGAAAGAGGATTCCTTCAAGACAATTTTACCGCAATAAACTTTTCTAAAAAAAAATGGGTTTTAAAGCTGAACCGTCTGTCTGTCTATGGGTGAGTAGGTTCGGTCTTTATATCTCCAGAACAGCTTGTCCGATTATGATAAAACTTTAAATTGGGTATATAAAAAATTCGGCCGGAGAAACTGAAACCCGAAGCGGAAGGTAGTTAGAGAAACATTATACCGCAAATCTGAAATTATAGGATCGGATTAGCGAATGTCAAACTTTTCTCTAAAATGTTAATTTTAATACGTGTTTACTCAAAAATAAATTGTTATTTTATAAAATTATTTGTAAAATTTCGAAAACTCTTTTTAATATCAACAAAGTTTAGTAAACTTTTTTTAAATATTTCCTAAGCACTGGTAACATGATTTTTCCGTACGCGTTAGGATACCGGTTTGTCTTTTAAATTCTCTGTGACTCTGCTTTTAATTCGGCCTCTAACTGCGCTTGTCTTCTGAGTCTAAGCGGGACACCTGTATCGTCTCACTACTTGTCACAGCGTTACCATCGACTAAATATTTCGATCTTGTGGTAATATTGGAGTTAGAACGTATAATATATTTTTTCCACGACCGGGAGTAGAAGTCGGTTTCTATGGCATCTAAATTGTGACAGAAGTAAAGCATTTACTCTCTAGGGACGAAATAAGACAACAATTTCCCTAGGGGAGCTTTTATTTCATTTCATATTTATTTTTGTAAACAAATGTCTGTTGTCATGGTACGTGGCATGGAAACATCCCAAGGGCTTCTAAATATTGTAATTTCGCTCCGATTTATTATAATTCTTTATTTATGAAATTAAGTGTTTCTACTCACGATCGTGGAAAAATAGTATATGCACCTCGGGAGAAACTGCCATTTTTCCCTGATGTATTTGTAGTCAAATTACACCTCAGGAAAATTATTATGGGTAGCAACATGTTCAGCATATATTCCTGCAAGTAATTTAAAAAATCTAGAAATTAAATCTTACATTTCCATGTATGTGGTTTTTAAAAGAAAAATTAAATTTAGCGGCTACTCATATTTAACGGTTTAAACAATCGCCGTACTTACGTAAGTGTAATCGTGTGCTAGATGGCTATCTAGTTTCAGGCAAATAATTACAGTAGCTAAAATCGTAAAATTAATACAAATGCTGATGTAGCTGTCGCATCCAGAAAGCAATTTCCATCACTAAGAACTGAACATTTAAACTTTCCATTTATAAATTTTAATAATTGCATTGCATATACAGACACTGTTATCGTTTAAAATACGTACATGAAGCCCTAGTGACGATATAATATTGCATTTTCGTAAAATTCCATTTTTCACCGTCAAAACAGATATCAAAGATGAAATCGTTAAACGTTTTATTTTTTGGCAACTTTAATTAGACAGCCAACATAGTCTATTCCTTGGGGTATCCTTCTCAGGCATCTCGCATCTTTTTACAACTGGAAATTTAAATGCCAAGATTTGCTTCTTACAATATTTCTGATTTATTGACTTGAATCCTAAAACCTACGTGTCACAAACGTTCAAATCTTCAATAGAATATGCATTTATATTCAAGCTCTTGAAAAGTACGACGAAATGCTAAATATTGTAAGATGTAAAGATTACAGTTTCGTTTGAACTACCTGCTTTATACGCAACGTACTTATTCAGTAAAAGGCAGAGAATTATCTTTTTCTTTGAATTTAAAGCTATTAAATTAATTACAGGGTTATTCAAACGTAAATATAGATTTGTTAACAAGTAACGTATTAAAAACTAACAAGAGCAGGTTTATGTTCACAGAACAATGGAATTTATTATTTACTACGCCCAACTCTTTTTTGGCAAATTCTTTTTTAAATGAATTAAATAAGTATATTCTCAAATACGCAAAGCCAGCGACAGAACTGAACGACGCGACGTAACTGCTCAGTAATCATGTGAATGTTTATTATTTTGTACTGAAATCCCTACCAGCGTGATCGACATCAAATAGTCTTTTCCTTCAAATTGGCTTGCTCATTAGTGTTTTCAATTTAAATTTTCACATTAGAAACTCTCGATTTTTATTAATGGTGATTGTGTATGGTAGGTTTAGTTAGGTAAGGTTAGTCTTATCTGAAAGTTGAGAAAAGGGTGATAAATTAATTGTAGGTAATAAAACAACATTTTCAGATATCAGCCCTCTTGAAATTTCAGCTGCAATGCAATTCGTAAACCGGAATTGAGTTATTTATGATTATCTTCGCACGCTTCGTTTGCATGCTCTGACCCGAATCTCTCCGCAGTGTCGTTTTTGGTCCTGATCTGTCCTGGATCGTGCCGATGGAAGGGATCCATAAGCCCAACATGTGTTTCTTGAAGAGTTTAGTGTGAGAATGATAGCTATCGATAGATTGTGTCATACACACAAACCGTAGACATTAAATTTTACTTATCTTTTTTGAACACTGTAGCGGCCCGCTGTACAAATGAATATACGCCTTATACATTGGACACGTAAATATGCTGCTATGTAGATACATAGATAGTGGAACCCGTGTGCTAGTCTACCCGCTTTTTTTGTTAACGATAAATAAGTGAATGAAGTAGGTAGCGTAGTGGCCCCTGAACTAGCACTAGTGTAGTCTACATTGTAAATCTTTTTTTTTTGTTTCAACATTTAGTAACGACGCATTAAGTACTCTTCTTCGCACACCTTACTTATTATGTTTATGGGTTTCGACGTTTATGTAATCGTCACGTAGGGTAATTGGGCCCAGAAGCTGTGATACCGGGTGAATGTGTTAATTACATCATTAATGCTAACTCGCTAGTAATTATTTGTAAAGAAAAGCGTGGGTCGTAGTCCACGGGTTTTGCTAGTTTTATTTTTAAATAAATTCGCCATTGCGTTAGTTTGTTGTAGAAATACTAGCGTTTAATTGTAGTTCTTTAAAACACTACAAACATAATGATTAAGTAAACCTGGGTTGACTGTATTTATTTTAATTCTTAAAAAACTATTTGTCCGATTTCAGCTTTAAATTGTACCTATTTTCGAATGTACTGTTAGGAATGATTACTTAGTATGTAAAACTATACAAAACGGTTTATTTCACGTTAATTTGGTGGGTTTAAAATTAACAGCTAAGAACTTTCACTTTGTAAATATGTGCGTGGAATTGTTTTAAAACATTCTCCCAGGACTTGATGTGTTTCTCACGGAATTTGTTTGCGTAATAACGCTATTAATTTCAGTAGAGGTTGGCTGCGCACGTAGGCAGCCGAAAGCTAAGCCAAGCCGCAGATCAGCGTCTTTAATATATAGATAGATAGATGTTAGAGTGGCATACACAGCTTTTATATAGCAGGCGTTTAGCATAAAAGCAATAAAGGAACATTTAACCAAAAACAAAACTATACTATTTTTTTATTTATTTAAGTAACAATGTAAATATAAAAATTTTAATAAAATAAATATTTGAAACATAAAACGTAACTTAAGGAATGTTAACAAAATATAATAATTTTGCTTTTTTATATCTAATATCGAGTACAGCCAGCAATCCATGTTTCTATGACCTCACAAAATGATTTTTTAATGTCAAAAAACATTTATTGACATCAAGCTATATTTTGTAACGTCAAAAACTAAAATAAAATACTTTTTGTGACGCAAACAAGTAATATTTGGCGCGAATAATTAGTTTTTTTGCGTTAAACGCTTTTTTTCAGACGCCTACAATAATTAAGTTGTTGACGTAGATATTTAATTTTCTGACGTCAAAAATCGTTTTTGTGGCGTCTAATAATTGATTTTTATTTACGTCGCTAACTAACTTCTTACGCCAAAAATTGATTTTTTCAAGCCCAAAAATTATTTGTTTGAAAATCGCTTACATTTAGAATTAAATAATAAATCGTCATAAATGTTTTGATTTAATAAATGATTTTTTGACTTCAAAAATGTATGTTGTTGACGCCACAAAACCATTTATTGAGATTGAAAATAATTTATTTAGTGTTTACGAATACGTTTTTTGTTATTTTGCAATAAATTAAATTTGTAAACGTCTTACCATAACAAAACGGCTAAATTCTACATTTCAGGAAAATTTATCACTATAACACGCCGGCGGCGGTTCCTTCCATGTCGGCTCAGTTTGTTGATTGTTTTCGGCCAATGCTTATGTTCCAGGCACTACTGTTGCTAATAACGTGGTTATCTATGGTTTACTCTACTTGTATGGGTTTGTTATTGTAACAAATCTATCGGACAACCTTCGCGAGAATGATCTTTGCTTATACATTTATAAAATTCAGAAACAAATATGCTCGGAAGTCAACACCTAATTGACCCAAACGCACATATTCACGTCGCAACAATCAAATCACTCGTCAAAACATAATAATCCCCAATATATACAAATAATTTTTAAAAATAAGTTTAACATTCTTAAATTTTGCTTATGTCTTCCGGGATTGCAAGCTCCTGCTGAGCGAATATTTTCAATGATAAGCCATATATATGTAGGCCATCTGAAAAAAACCAACTAAAAGTTGAAACAATGAAAGCATGCATTTTTAAATAATGTAATTTTGAAATGGGTTATATGCAGTTTTATGATGTTTTAAAAGATAAACATGACATTCCAGAGAAAATGTAAATTTATGTAAAAAATAGTTACATTTTGTTTTAATAATTAACATAAAAATATTTCTATGTTTTCTTAGTTTTGTTCTTGAATTTTCGATGGTAGAATAAAATAATAAACGACATTTTTAGTTTAATTGAATAGTTTTTCTTTATTCTCGGTACAAATGCATATGTGACTGATAACTTCCGGTGGGCTACCGAAAAGCGACTCTGACCTAGAACCCTGCACGGGCCGTGATGGTTTTACTGCCGTTAGTTTACATAATAAATACTAACTAATAAAACTGTACGGGTCGGACCGGGCCGGGCACAGCCTTGCGAGAGGATAGGGCAAAAACTCGGGCGGGCCGGGTAAGCGGATCAGTCCACCCGAGTAAAACGAACACCACCCGAGTAAAACGGACAAAAACAAATGTACTCATTTGGGGTCGAGTGGGCCGGGTGCAGTGACGTAACTTTAGATTTCAGGCCCAGGGGGACGAAACATAAAGGCCTCGCGTGGTAGGCTTGGTTGGCGGAGAACCGTAAAACCTGCTGCATGTGAAAAATGCTTTGAAGCCGACTTCTATAAATGACTTTTCTAAATAACTTAACATCAAAAGCCTTAACTGCAATATAGTGTTTAATTATTCTTGGTTTTTATGAAATAAACATATTACAAAATATCATAAAACAATAAGAACGCAAACATAGTAAAAAAACATATCGATGGGTCGCGTGTTTCTCTCCAAAGAATAAGCTTTCACATAATTTGGTACAAATAACCAATATTCAGTTTTGCAATTCTTCCATAATTGCTACCTTGTTGTGTATATGAGAATATACAGTACTGCTAGACGTATTAAAAACATGTCTACAATCTCGCCACAACGTACTTAATTTTTCTTAAGAATTTTAGAAAACAACCGTTTTAAATTGTCTGAATAATTTTCACGCGTTCAAAAATGATTTATTGACGTCATAAAATGGATTTTGTCATGAATTTCTGAGATTTAAAAGTCAATTACAGGATTTGGTGGAATATTTTGATCCAAAACTCGATGTATTTCAGACGTTTAAAACTCAGTTTGCAACGTCTTAAATTCAATTTGTAACGTCAGATATTATTTAACGATTTGAAAAAAATATAATAAGTTTGATTGACATAATTCAGGATAAATAGTAAAACGGCGTTTTATACATTGTAGTAAAAATATTTTGTCATAATATTGCGGCTAAATAATTAATATATCAAAAATTGGCACCGTTCATTAAAATAGTTGCTAGTTGCTTATATTTTTGAGTTTTTGTGTAATATTTATAAGATTATCTAAAAATAGTCTGTCGTGGGTTTTGATCTGGCGATCGTGCAGGCCAGGCATATAAAGTGTCTCTTTATTATTTGATTTTGAACTTTTTTTGTTTGATAAGCTTTTAACTAAGGTGTAAATACGGGGTAGTGCACTATTTCGCATAAAAATTACATTTTTAGTATTATCGTTATCCAACCCCAGGGCCGCACGGCTGTCTAATACGGCTTGCTATATTAGTTAGTAAACGGACCAACTCAAACACAGCAACGATAAACTAATCAGGCCGACGGCCCACGGTCCACCGGAAAATTTACAGTAACACGGTGAGCCAGTCCGGCTCTGCCTAACCTTAGCATAAAGCAATTACGAAGCATTTTAAAATATTTTTCTGCTTTTTCGAAAAATTCAAAATAAACGTAAAAAGTCGCGTGATATGAACTTGTTTTCTATAGAATAAAATATGAATTATCATAGATTCCGCGATGTTCCGAACTTCATATTCCAAGAGGACTTCACAACCATTGTAGCCACTTGTATGTGTATGATGTATTTTAGAGTGCTGAATATTGATGTTTCAAAGATAAAACTTTGAAAGCGCAGAAGAGAATTTTTCCCTTTGAAAAATGTTACGACTAGTAGGTATTATGTAGCGGATAAGTGTACGGCAGGGAGATATAAATTTGCACTTGAATTAAAAAACCGAAATTTATATTTTTTAACAATAAGTAGCCTTATGCAAAATTTTGCTTGCTGCGAAATGTGGATGTTTTCGCGGAAGTTTTCTTTTTTAAATTTGTCACCGGATCGCGTAGATGAGGAACTGCGTACAAGATTTCCCGTTGAATTTCCGTTGGGGTCTCAATATTAATAATGCCACGCGCGAAATCCCTCATAATCGTATTACGTACTACATGTATCATCCGAACGCTAGACCCCAAACAGATGGGGCACCCTTAGGCAAAGAAGTAGGGCGACGGACAGTTTTTAACACCGAGCTGTAAAATTACGGTTAAAAATTCGAGCTTCGTCGTCAAAATAATTTTAACGAAATATTATCTTAAGCCATTAAGCCAGCGAACGTCTAAATTTTAAAGCTCTAATGGCGCAAAGGCTTAACTAACATCTTTCGTTTACTTTTAAAATTATATGGGTCGCGAGTTAGGAGTTTCGTTAGCGCATTTCAGAAATGACAAAGTGACAGATTTAAGAATAAAATTAATGGCATCGCGTTTACGGAGTATAAATTTCGTTACACCTTTAAATAAGCTTTTATCGATTTCGATAGTCGCGATAGAATACGTTTTCCTTTGGAGAAAATATACCATCTTGAAAGCTTTTCAATATCGAGAGCTTTATGTGCTCCTTATCTGCAGGATTAAGTTAGACAAGCGTTAATTTTTAACGATTAAGAGGCGGCATCTTCATCAGCTGTTTTGCTAAACAAAAACAGGGTGCTTCGTAAATAATGTACCAAGAAAATTAAAATAAATTTAGCTTAGTGAAAACCCATTACTTTCAATTTAGTTTAGTTTCTGAACGTGCTCTCTTGTAGTCGTTTATTATTTACGCTGTGTACAGGGCGTTTAACGGGAAATTATCACTATAACTGTCCACTTTGTTAGGTTAGATTTATCATAGTTTAAAATGAAAAAGGTTGCATTTCCTGCTTGTTTTAAATCTGTTAATAAAAGATTATTATATAGCAAACTTCAGGAATGTTTAATAAGTGCAAATTTTAAGTAAAACGAACACCTTGTAGATGACGCAAAGTTGAGCAAAAAATTCGCTACAAGTACGTCCTCTGAGTGCTTAAAGAAATATGAAACCTTTCAGAGTAAAGCGTATATTTTCGTAGCTAACCTAACGTGCTTTATACGTTGATATTTTAAAAAATTGAGTCAGTTTAATGAACAATTTAATATTTTCTGTAAGGTTAGTTTTGAAACTCTGTTAACTTTTTATTTTCAATTTTAAAGGCAAACTGCGGACTACCAAAACAAATATTTGTATTTAGTTATCTTTTAATATAAAAATATTCAGGGGGTAGCAGTGATTTCAGTTCTCGTTAGTTGGTGCGCTTTTATAAACAGTCAACAGTTTTAGGTTTTTTACCTAAAGGCGAGACGCTAAAGATATGGTCGCTAAATAATTTCTGGCGTTAAAAAACGAACTTTAGACGTCGTAAATTGAAATTCATATAACGGAAACTGATTTTTGTTGTCAAAAGTTACTAAAAGTAATTGAAAGTCTAATAAAAATATTTATCTATTAAATCCTGTAATCGAATTTTTGACATAAGAAATTTATTTATTGGCGTCAAAAAATCTTTTCCGTGACGTCAAAAAAATTCTTTTTGTGAAGTCCAAAAAAACATATATTGAGCTCTGAAAACCGTTCAATCGATTTAAAATAAAACACACTATAAACGAAAAAATTATTCGTAAACTATAAACAAATTATTTTCAGATGTGAATAAATAATTTTTTACGACACAAAATAAATACGGAATATTTATGGTATTATTGTAAACTAGAACCATAATATAATGTGAACCAATAGGGGCGCTACTTGCCAAACGAAAACGCATTAAAGAACAACTAGAACTTTGTTACCACGCCAGCTGCGCTGCTAGATGGCAGCATTTTCCGGTATATAAATTTTGACTTCAAAAATTCAGTTTTTAATGTAAAAACTTATTTTCTGACATCTGAAATAAATTAATTATGCTTAAAGAACAGCATTTATGTCAATTTAATATTTTGATTGTGTAAGCATTTTTCAAATTTAAAAAAATGTATTTACTGTTATGAATTTTCACATTTAAGATATAATTTTCAGATGTTAAAATATTAATTTTTGTCATGAAATCAAATTGTGACATCAGAAAACCAAATTTTGATTTCAACACATAAGTTATAGACGTCAAAAAACGATTTTTGACGTCAAAAAATATTTTTTAACGTTTAATAAAATATAAAAGACGTACAAGGTGATTACGTAAATTGTAATCTACATAACATCTAGGCTTCCGGGTTGGAGCCGCGTCATCGGTGCTTGAACTGCCGACGTTTCGTCCTCGGTTGCACGGGACATCTTCAGGGCTGTGGTCGCTTTGGGATCTGGATCA
The DNA here is from genome assembly GCA_958336395.1 of Ctenicera cuprea. Taxonomy (NCBI): domain Eukaryota; kingdom Metazoa; phylum Arthropoda; class Insecta; order Coleoptera; family Elateridae; genus Ctenicera; species Ctenicera cuprea. The sequence continues at coordinate 13,611,067 of OY284487.1, read as the reverse complement.
GTTGTGTTCCAGATCCCAAAGCGACCACAGCCCTGAAGATGTCCCGTGCAACCGAGAACGAAACGTCGGCAGTTCAAGCACCGATGACGCGGCTCCAACCCGGAAGCCTAGATGTTATTAACAACTGCCGCGGAAACCTGCAACTTAGGTAATCTACATAGTTCGGATTTCTAGTCTAGAATTTAGACAGTATCTAAATGATGGGGCAATTAAATAATAATAAATCCTGGCATAATTCCTTTAAATATATAGTTGGCGCGTATATGCTTTTTTAAATAAATTATTTACGGGCTTAAAACAGCAGTACACCCACATATTTGACCACAGAGCTTGTTTAGATACGTATTATTTATTTGGTCACCTGGTTTATTATCTCGACCTATATGGCAACGGAGTTCATAAGCGTAGGATATGTATGGTCGGGGGTTTTAAAAGTAATACACGAAACAATTTTATGAAACTTTCAAAAAATATTTTCCAAAAATTCATAACATGTTTCACGTATAACTGAATGAATTTGAGTACGTCAATTCTTCTTGTTTACTTATTGAATTTTAACATTTTTTGCAGTTCTGGGACTATAAAAGTCCGATTGTTAGGTCCTAATGTAAATCCAATGGGGCAAAAACGTAAAAGCTTGCCTTGCCGGTGATAAGCAACTTTTTGTATATTAACATTTCTTCTCTTTTTCAGTTTTAGTTATTCTATCAATAACATGTGTTTGAACATAATGTTTTGATATTGTCCTACAGTACTCAAACAATTTTCGGGCAAATTTTCAATAACTATTTTATCGTACCTTAAGGTTTTCTTTAACAAACTAAGGTTTTTTTCTGGCTTGTACATAGTGTAATCTACTGTGGGTTTTAATATTTATACCTATTTATGATGCACCTTGTATATTATTTGTTAATATGTTAATTTTTAATTTTATCTCTACGTCTCCACCCTAGCAAAAAAATTATGAAGGACTCGGCGCGTAAAATTAAATTTTAAATTTCAAATAAACCATTACAACAGGCGCAAAAATGTTCCGAATTTAAAAGACTAATAGAGAAAGTAGCAATGGTGGTTATCTTCCGTTTGGCAACCGATATATATCTGTCATCTATTTGTGCTGCCATTCAAGTAGGTATCCATCTTCTCCTTCGTCGTTTCGGATTTTTTATTTACACAACACATCGGTCGACGAATAACCACGGTGAAATGCGATAAATGGATTTTTTTGACGATATTATCGTTGGAAATTTAATAAAAATGCTTCACAGCCCGCTGGCGATAGAAATAAAAATGCGTAAGCGCGAACACGCAGAGCTGTGAAACGTTCACAGTTTGTGTTATATTTAAATATTTCTGTGTTTGAATTCCTCATCCACGAAGGTAAAGTAATTTAGAGCTTTCAGGGTGCCCTTACAATTAATTATTTGGTTTTCAGGGCTGGCACAATTATGCTAATAGAATGGCAAATCGATGCGTTAGCCTTGTTATCTAAAGATCTCGCCCCGTTTGTTCTATGGATGTAATGGATTAATGACGTAGAATTTATAGGAGGAGGTTTTTATTTCAAGGATTTACCTATCTTCAAACAATGTTCCGTCGGCGGATTTTTTACTTTTTTAAAGTTTTATCGATATCAATATTTATACAAGCTTGAGTAAATAGAAAGGATTTAGGGTTAAAGTTAGAAGACTAAATGTAATTTTCCAGCCTGTTTCTCGGGAAGAAAGTTTCCTGGTTTTAATGAGTTTTATTCTATTATAAGAAAGAATTTCTAAGACATTTTATTAATTTCATAACTTGTACATGAGATTAAATTTTTTTAAATAATTTCGTAAGGTGGGCATCTTGACGTTAATGCAAAAGATATGGGAAAATATTTTCAAGGTATAATATTTAATTTTCACGCTACCGGCAATGTAAGTAGGCCTTACATCCATAGCTACAGGGATCGTAAGTGGCTGATAACATTCGTGTACTAGTTACCCTTGACGACGGAACTTAATAGTGTCACTTACATTCCTAGGAAAATAATGTTGATTTTAACTGTTCGTTAATATGGTAAGAAGCACAGACAACTTAGAATAATGGAGCTTTTAAAAAATAATTCCGATGACAGCTGTCAAAACGAACTTTTAAAAATATGATTAAATTTCTACCTGTAGGCCTACTTACATTGCCGGTAGCGTGAAAAATTTAATAAGTAACATGGAATGTATCGACTAATAACATCCTCGGCAGGCGACAAGCTTCGGCTCCGCCTCAGCTCGTATTCGCCTACCTCGGATGTTATTGCGTCCTTACATTCCTTGATACTTAAAGAACTATTATACATCCGCTTTAAGGAACATAGAGAATGCCATGTGAAAGAACGAGAAAGGATATGCGACAGACTTTCATAGAGCAAAAGAGATAAGAGAGATCAAGGAGCACGTTGTTCCGTTTTGTTTTCAGCAGATTGATTTTGTTCGTGAAAATATCCACACCCCCGATATGCCATTTCTTTTACTCTAATTTCATAAAAAATGCCATTTCAGTGTAATATCGCCAAACAGTAAAAATTAAAATATTTTTGCAAGAATGTTATTGTTATTTCAATATTTAACATAATTTGAACGTGCTCTTTTTTAGCGCTTTAATGGATAAGCGGAAAACCGTTGTCTAAGTAAGCACTGGGCTTCCGGTTCAATATTAGCAGTAGTGAGAAAGTTTTCTGAAATTGCGAGCGTAGAATTTTTTGGGGCACAGGAAATGAATTATTTGGGTGTTGAACAGACACGGTATGACCTTAGCTGTTGAGTCGTTTGTAAACCCTGCCAATATATTTATTTATAAAGAATCCTTACGAAATCAAAGCAAAAAAAATGAGCGAAGCACTTTGCCTATACATTAGATATTTTACTTGTCATATATTTAAAACTAATTTTGTATCAACGTTTTACGCGTAAGTGACTATGGATTGCACTACCCCTACCAGTAAGAATTAAAAGTACGGACTGTACTCACGTAGATTCAATATTTTTGATAAGAAAAACAAATTTATCTCTTACAAGTTAGCTTGCGCGAGTTATAAGTTGATTTAAGCTTAAAATGCCTATTTTAAATAAAATGTGCAAAAGATGGTTTTTAATTTTGTTTGCGCTTTAATATCTTCTTTGGCTTAAAACCCTTAACCAGGGATACCGCAGACCGCTCTAAGAGGTAATAAAGAATTTTCTTCTCGCAGACTAATGCAACGGTCAACCATGAGTCATCTACCGACCTTTCGCATATCTTACATGCAGGACATCATAGCTGAGGAGTAAATCGATTTTTGATTTTTTGCAAAACGATTTCTTGTGATTGAAGAGAACCAAAACCGGACGAATATATTCGTCCACCAAACATTTGGTGGAAGGGAAAACATTAATTAATTAACCTTCTTAAATATTGCTGCGTCTAAAAATGAAGTTGTGACTCTTATTCTAGTATCACCTATGAGCAATTCAGCTTAAATATTATTTATTATGATCTCCAGTTTATTAAACAAAAATTCATGAATTTTTGATGTTTAAACATTCATAGAAGGCATCACAGACAAAGTAGGGGATTGAAGCTAACTGATACCTCATCTCTAGCCAATAGCCTACAGAAAAAAAGAACACTTTTGGTCAGTGTTTCAGCAATATTTAAAAAAAAAGTCAAAATTTTGATATTTTTTCTACTTCACAGTTTTAGTAGTTCCAAACGTTCTTGTAGCTTGTAACATTGTATACCCCTAGGGCATAAATGTCTTAAAACAAATTTTATCCCAATCCGTTTACTCGTTTTTGAGTAAATAGGCGTTAACGTATAACATATAAATTAACGGGCTGAGACACGAATCAAATTGTAGTTTATTTTTAACTTGTATCAGTTTACAAATTTAAAAAGAATCGTGTTGCTAATTTTTGAACAATATTTTTTTGTAAATTTTCAAAATTATAGAAAATATTTTTCATTCCACAGCTTTTAGATTTTTGAAACTTTTTTGTACAGTAACAATGTGTCTCTATAGGGCTAGTTTGATAGAACGTTTGAACTCGATCTGTCAACTTGTTTTTGTGTATTAAGGCGCCAAAATTTAAATTTTCAAAAAATTGCTGCGGTCGCCATGTTAAGGCTAGAAAGTTCGGGAATAAGCGTTGGATTTGCCCTAAAAGCGCTCCTGTAAGATTTTTCTTTCAGATTTAGAAAACATGTCTACCTTTCGCTTCCGGTTTCGGATTTCAGTAAAGCTTTTGATTCATGCCCACATTCCGAAGCTCATTGAAATCAGACCATCCGTTTGGAAGTTATGGAGCCTAAAGACTCACCCACAGACAGACATTTTTTTCAGTTCCTGGAGCAAATGGGGTACAGTAACGCTTCAAAATTACTGTTTCTGAAAATTCAATTTATAAAATTGTACGGGAACGGAGACTGTTAGTACTCGTTTATTGTTACGTCTGCCTATTAGACGTAATGCTCGCGAACTCGAATAAGATAAATAAACAATTTAATAATGTTTTATTTACAAAAAAGTAAACTTAGTGTGGTTGCATTTATTGAACATAAAAGAATCAATCAAATTCAAAATTTCGAAAGAATAAGTGACGGAGAATTCAATTCATAGTTCTTCTTTAATTCTTTAACATCACAAAGCACATTTTTAAGAAATAAGTTTATAATGTTTACTAAAAATTGCAACGGCTTTAATTTCGCGGCTATGGACTCGAGAATGAAAGTTTTTCGTATGCCTTAGCGTCTTCTATCAGAATATCCTTGCTCAAATTTGTAAAATTTTCATGCATAGGAATGTAATAATCAAACTTTAGCTTGAGGTGTGTACTTGATCATAAAACAATTGAAAATTTAGTTTTTTTCAGATGACTGAAAACATTATAATTTTGAAATTATTATCTGTTTAAATATTAAAAAAAAAATTGGAGGAAAATTCGAAAGTTATGGCGAAATATAAAGAAATTGGAAACAATTATGGAAATTGCAGAAACAGAATGTTTTCAGAAAATGCGTAGGCGTTGAAACAATGAGCAAAAAAGCACTTCGCCTGGACTTTTTTATACTTTGGAAATTGTTATATCATATTTCATAAGTATAATTGTATGAAAGTTTAGGCGAACACAGTAACTTGTAGAATCTCAGTAGTGTTGCCACTTACCGGCTCGGTTAGCGGTACATACGCTAGTAACCTACGGGTAATTGTTATTGTATTTAAAAATCGAAAGTTTTTTTTATGACAAAATTTAATTTTTTGATTTTTGTAAAAGCATTCCTTGGAACTAAAAAAATCAAAATCGCAGGAGCAAATCCGTGCATCAAAATTAGGGTGGGAGCGGGGAAATAACTCCCTAAATATTGCTGCACTGAAATATTAAGTTCTGAATTTTAATCTATCACTTATGGGCAATTTAGCTTAAACAAGAATGTTTATTTCATTCTCCGCTTATTGAATAAAAGGGCATGAATATTCGATTTTCTAAAATTCATAGGAGGCGTCACAAGGGAATTAGCAGGCTGGAACACGAACCAAGTTGTTGCCTATCCCTATGTCGATGAACCTACAAAATTGAAAAAAAAAACACGTAGTCAATTTTCGAATAACATTTTTTTGAAAATTCCAAAATTTGATCCTTATCACTTTACGATGTTCATTTGCACATAAGCCAAAAAATCTTATCTAATTTCCAGTTTTGGAATTTTGATTTTTGTTAAACCTAATTATTGGTAAAATTTGTGATATACTACCACATGTGAAAGCTCATCGAAATCCGACCATCTGTTCGGATGTTATGAAAAATCACTCACACTCATACAAGCATACACTACACACCAAACCACAGACAGATATTTTAGAAACCACTTTTTTTTATCCTGGGCGTTCAAAACATGCATTTCCGACAAAATCTTGAAATTGAATACTTTCATGAAATCAGTAGTTTCGGAACGTAAAATTAGCAAAAGCATTTCAATTTACGACTGATTGGGGAAAATTCAAAAAGAATAGAAAATTTCATTAATAAAAAACTAAATATCTGTAAAAATATCAGGAAATGATGAAATGTAATCTCAGGTACACAACGTTTTATAGTAACGCCGCAAAATTGTTCAAAACTTTATAGAAATTGTAGAAGTTTACTAAGTTCACAGAAAATTGTGGAACAGGTGGTTAAATTTGAAAAACCAAGAGTTACGAAGATATTTTAAGATATCAAAGACCATAACAAAGAGGAAATAGGGAGCATTCTGAAAAGCGATAGATTACAAATAAATAAGAGAAAAATTACAGCTTACGTTTTGCTTTTTGGAGCTTTTTTAAACTACCTTGATCAAGTTTTCCGCAGCTTCTGTATTGTGACAGAGAAGTACTGAAGTAGGCGAAAGAACTGTAAAAAAAACATGCAAATGAAAAAAAATATTTCTTAGAAATTTTTATAGTCCGGACCTTATTTAAATGTATAGTTGGCGCATACCTAAACTTTTAAAGAAATTATCTACAAACTTACAATGGTAACACATCCATATGTTTGACCTTAATTTAGCTTGTGCAGGTAGTTATTATTTATTTGGTCAACTGGAATTGAAGCTTATTTAATATTAAAATAAAATAAAACAGAGTTCATAAGCGTAGAATATGAATGGTCATGAGTTTTAAAAGTACTTCAGGAAACAATTTTATGAAACTGCAAAAATATTTTTTTATATTGCGATGTATAATAGCAGCCACCAATTAATGAAAATAGAACGTGTAAATTCATTAATACAACGAGAATGTTCTACGAAAGAAAATTTTGGAATATTAACATTTTTAAGGGTCAGAAAACAACCGTTGAATAAAAATCTTAAGGTTTGCTGTAACTTTTTCTACAATCTCATTCGAAAAATCAGTTCTCTTGTCTAACATGTTTCACGTATAACCTAATGGATTTTGTTTACTTATTGAATTTTAACGAAATGTTTTGCTCTTCTGCGACTTAAAAGTCCGGTCTTTAGAAATTATAGAGAGTACACTAAGTTTACGAAAATTGCAACGAAACTGGACACATTCGCAAAAGGCCGTTAATTTATTAGGAACTAGAGACAAAGCACAAGCACAAAGAGGAAACCGGAAAGAGTACGAAAAACTGCAAACTACAAGTAAATAAAAAAATTCTAACCTACCTGTCTTCTCTTTGAATTTATGTTATCAACTAACATGATTATTGATTAGGCCTGCTTGATTGGCTCTTCTTTAATCATTTTGTACGTATTTTTAGATATCCCCTTCTATTACTTTTCAGGAATAATTCTCTCAAACGTTGAAAAAATTTTAAGTATCTTTAAAAATTTTCATGAAAAAATTTTGTTTAATGACAAATAAAATGCAATTTTGGTCATTACTCTCTCTCTCTCTCCACAGTCGTATTCTCGTTTCCGAAGATCGTGATTTGTGCGATGTATTAGTTTGTAGCTGGTATGATCTCCTTCCAGTGTTTTCGATCCTGAGCGTTTCTAGCGTTTTCTTCTAGTTTGGTGCCCGTCAACCCTTCAATTTCATCCAGCCATCTTCTAGATGATCTGCCTCTCAATCGTTTGCCTTCAATCTTTCCTTGGACCATCAATTTTTCCAAGTTATTATCTGTTCTCCGTGATATGTGGCCAAAGAATTGTAGGATTTTTCTCTGAACAATGGTTACTAGTCTGATGTTTTCACCAATTTCTTGTATTACGGAATCATTTGTTCTGTGTTCCGTCCATGAGACCCTCAGCAGCCTTCTCCAGCACCACATTTCAAAGGCAGAGATTTTATTTTTATCAATTTTTTTCAATGTCCATGGTTCAGCTGCATATAAGGCAATTGGAAACACAAGTGTCTTCATCAGTCTGATTTTGGTGGTTTTTGTTATGTTATGGTCTTTCCATATTTTGTTTAATATTGTCACGGCCGTTTTTGCTATTGCGATTCGTCTTTTAATTTCATATGTGCAGCCACCCGTATTGCTTATAAATGAGCCTAGGTAGTTGTATTGTTCCACTGTTTCAATTTCACCAAATTCATCTCTTTGTGGTTGGATGTTATCTCTCTTTATAATCATAATTTTGGTTTTGCCTTTATTCAGTTCCATCCCTAGTTTTTTACTTTGTGTTTCAATGATGTCTATGAAAGCTTGCATTTCTTCGGGGGTTGTCGCAAATATCGCTGTGTCATCCGCATATCTTAGGTTCGTTATTTTAACTCCACCAATGGTAATTCCTCCATTCCAATTTTCAAGAGACTTTCTCATTATTTGTTCTCCGTATATGCTGAATAATAATGGAGACAATATGCAGCCTTGTCGGGCCCCCTTTCGTATATTGAAGGTTTCTGAGGAACGATCATTTATTCTTACTGTAGCGGCCGCTGCCTCATATAGTTGTTGGATAAGAATGACGAGATGGTTTGGGGTTCCCATTTCTAGCAGGATTTTCCATAATTCTTTCCATATTATAGAGTCAAATGCCTTGACATAGTCTATGTAGCCTATATATACTGGGACATTAAATTCTCTACACTTTTCGATCAGTTGCCTCATGTTGTTTATTTGTTCACGGGTCCCCCGCCCTTTTGTGAATCCTGCTTGTTCCGTAGGTATTTGCCATTCTAGATAGTTCTTGATTCTATTCAATATGATGTAAAGCATTATTTTACTTGCATGCGAAATCAGGGATATGGTTCTACAATTTTCGCATTTTTTTGTTGAGCCTTTTTTGTGAAACGTAATCATAGTTGATTTGGTCCAATCACTTGGCCAGATACCTGTGGTCCATATTTTGTTGCATAAGTTCGTCATAAAGGACCTTACAAAAGTATTCAATTATGTCTCTTTTTTTTGTCCAAATAAGTCGGAATATATTTAGATTATTTGTGTACTTTGGCTTCTCAAAAATTCGAATTTAAGGGAATGTTTTTCGTCGTTAAATAACTTCATAATGCGCAGTTCTCTTTCGTTTAATCTGCAACTGAATACAAAACGGAACAAGTAATAATTTTCAATCGAACAACTCATTATTTATTAAGGTAAAACTTGGTTAAACCCTTCTATATTCAATTTAAAATTGATACGCTTAATGGTGTAGAATATAAATTGAATTCGTTTCATAAATTCTTATATGAAGACCTTGTCCTAGCAAAAATCAACTTTATCAACTTAGTAAGTTATTTAACTTAAATTGTTCACTTTCGAAGGGGTACGTTAACGGTTGGTTAGTCACGTTTATATTCCATTTTCACAATATGCGGGCCCCTGTCAGCATACGGCGCGACCGACTATTATTAGAATGTATGATTGATTGCAACCTTAATTATCGCTTTTGCGATCCAAACCGGGCAGATCGAGTTGCTATTATACAGAAAAACGACGAGATATACCTTTCTCTGGTTTACTATAACTGGCATTGACAGTACAAATGAAATTTTTTGCAAAAACACTACGAATGGGACGATCTGACAGATAAATGATGCCATCGTTATCGAACCGGAACGTAAACTCAATGGTTATTGGTCCAGAGGGTAGACGCGAATTTTTTCTATATAATCAAACTCATACCGTGGATTATTTTTGGAAATGTACGGGTACATTTTAATGCGTTGGTGATGTGTTAATAATTCTCGCTTTTAAGTCGGTTTTATATTTTTGATTGGCTTTTGGGCTTAAATAAAAAGTCTTTTGTGTCAAATTTCCAATTAAAGCTCGCATGTCTGGTTATTGTCAGTTATCTTTGGGAAAGACATCGATGAAAATTGGACATTTTATCAATTTGAAAAACAAAAACAAAACCTTGCTGATTTTCAATTATTTTTCTATTATATTTAATGTTTTTATTTCCTTCGATATACATGCGTAATATGCAGCATGGTTTATAAAGATTTTGATAAATTTCGGGAGGATGTAAAATAGCGTCATTTTCGACAGGCAATCCATGTCTAGCAACCTCTTGTTTCGGCGAAAACAGGCAAGCTGTAAACAGTGCGACTGCTCCGCTGGTTATAGAAATCTCTTCGTTTTCTCCCTCCTTTGTCCAGTGCGACTGCGCCGCTGGTTACGAAAGTCTCACCGTACTTTCCCCTTCTTTGTTAAGTGCGACTGCGCCGTTCGTTACGGAAGTCTCATTTGCCCCCCTCCTCATTTGTTAAGTGCTACTCCGCCGCTGGTTACAGAGGCCTCGTCGTTCTTCCTTTTTTCCCAGTGCGACTGCGCCGCTGGTTACGGAAGTCTTGTCGTTTTTCCCCCTCTTTTGACCAGTACGATTTCGCCGATGGTTACAAAAGTCTCGTTCGTCTTCGCTATTTTTGCCCAGTGCGACTACACCGCTGGTTACGGAAGTCTCGTCGTTCTTTCACCTTATTTGTTCGTTGCTACTCCCCCGCTGTTACGGAAGTCGCATCGTTCTTTTCCTTCTTTTTGCAGTGCGACTGCGCCGCTGGTTACGAAAGCCTGGCCGTACTTTTCCCTACTTTGTTAAGTGCGACTGCGCCGCTGGCTACGAAAGTTGCGGCGTGCTTCCCTCTCTTTTGAACAGTATGATTTCGCCGATGGTTACAAAAGTCTCGTTTGTCTTCGCTATTTTGGTCCAGTGATACTGCGCCGCTGGTTACGAAAGTTGCGGCGTGCTTCCCTCTCTTTTGAACAGTATGATTTCACCGATGGTTACCAAAGTATCGTTTGTCTTCGCTATTTTTGTACAGTGCGACTGCGCCGCTGGTTACGAAAGTTGCGGCGTGCTTCCCTCTCTTTTGAACAGTATGATTTCGCCGATGGTTACAAAAGTCTCGTTTGTCTTCGCTATTTTTGTCCAGTGCGACTGCGCCGCTGGTTACGAAAGTTGCGGCGTGCTTCCCTCTCTTTTGAACAGTATGATTTCGCCGATGGTTACCAAAGTCTCGTTTGTCTTCGCTATTTTTGTACAGTGCGACTGCGCCGCTGGTTACGAAAGTTGCGGCGTGCTTCCCTCTCTTTTGAACAGTATGATTTCGCCGATGGTTACAAAAGTCTCGTTTGTCTTCGCTATTTTTGTCCAGTGCGACTGCGCCGCTGGTTACGAAAGTTGCGGCGTGCTTCCCTCTCTTTTGAACAGTATGATTTCGCCGATGGTTACCAAAGTCTCGTTTGTCTTCACTATTTTTGTACAGTTCGACTGCGCCGCTGGTTACGAAAGTTGCGGCGTGCTTCCCTCTCTTTTGAACAGTATGATTTCGCCAATGGTTACCAAAGTCTCGTTTGTCTTCGCTATTTTTGTACAGTGCGACTTCGCCGCTGGTTACGAAAGTTGCGGCGTGCTTCCCTCTCTTTTGAAAAGTATGATTTCGCCGATGGTTACCAAAGTCTCGTTTGTCTTCGCTATTTTTGCCCAGTGCGACTGCACCGCTGGTTACGGAAGTCTTATCGTCTTTTACTTCTTTGTCCAGTGCGACTGCGCCGCTGGTTACGAAAGCCTAGCCGTACTTTTCCCCCTACTTTGCTAAGTGCGACTGCGCCGCTGGTTACAAAAGTTGCGGCGTACTTCTTCTTTGTCCAATCCTTTGTCGTTGAGAATAAGTAGAATACTGTAAATTAAAACTTTATATTACATTCAATTATTATCTACAGCGGTGCAGAAAAATAGTATCCCTCTGGAACGGTGCGCTATTAGAGTTTTCATTGACAACTCTCACTTTATAGATTTTTTCAAGCTCCGCCGGACCACTGAAGTATGAAGCTGTCATTCGTTCATTTTTCGATTCTGAGACTGGTGACAGGACCTGTTGCTCGTTAGAATCTCTATTTGGTACTGCGATATGGTTGTAGCAAATTAAACATCACTGGAGGTTTCTCTCGCCGCCGGCCCAAAATAAACAAAAATCAGGAAAATAGACGGTTTAGTGAATCTGGGGATTACTCCCGTCGTTGAACTAAAATAAACTAACTGAAATACTTTTATTTTTATTGACAACAAAATAAATGTTGTCTTCGCGGTTACTCGTTAGAAAGTGACTGGACATCAATGGGTGAGAAAGTACATTGGCAATCATAATCGATCGCCATCTTGTTCTGATAGAGTAAAGGATACAAGGTCGTTGCCAAGAAGAGCACACACAAGACTAATAATGTTGGTAGCACCAGGTGTAGTATTTGGCAAGTGGATTTTCTTATAAGCCTTTGTACGTTCACTTGACGTTTCCCCTCATCAATCGTTTTATTTACGGGAAGGACTAAATTTAGCATGATTAATTTACGAACGGCTATTGGATGATTGCTCCGTGATATCATTAAAACCCTTGCTGAATTCGTGTTTAGCAAAATTATTTATATTTATCGGTTTTTATTTATACCTCAGTGGTGTAGTGGAAAAATTTTCACTAGGCGAGAGTGTTGATCTTTGGTTTGCTAGAAGAAACGACGTCCGTGTAAGTAATTTATTGCTTGAAGAAAGAGCTTAAAATATTTAAAGATTTTGGAGTTCAAAACTTTTGGAGGACGGGAAAGTTGAAAGTGTGATATAATCTTTGGGAAGATCAAGTTTTCGTTTTTTTTATGAATTAACTTATAGGCAAAGGTACCCAAAATAAAGCAAATTTTCTTTTTTTAGAAAATAAATGTTTGTTACATAATGATTACTTCACACTTCAACAAAAATAGTAAAAAAAGTAGTACCAACAGCCTCAAAACATCAACATTATTTATGTTTGTCCCACAAAATTTCTAGTAAATAAACCGAGCTTCATTGCAAGCAAGTCACGTGTTTAGTGGCAAGGGAATTGAGAAGCGCTCGTGTTCCCTAAAGTTGTCCATAATTCTATTTCTCGTTACAAGATTTCGATTTCGATGTAGGTTCTCTATTTCGCACGTATGCATTTTTGCTTCATATAACATTTGCATCCTCTCAGAAATTGCCTATTCTCTTCTATGAAAACCCTTTTCAGTTGCTTGCTTAAATATGATAAAAAACAATTCCCCAACCTTTAATAAAAAAATTTTGAATTCAGGATTTAAAATTTTTATATATTTTTTCTGCTGAACTTTAACCTTTTAATGAGTTATTATTCTTCATCTTTGTTAACAGTCACAGAATTGTTAAAAGTTACAAACCTGTTTGTTTTGCTTGTTTTTTAAATAAGGCTTAAAGCTGTTTTAAAGGAAAATCATTATTTTTAAAAGGTCGGGAAATAAAGATAATTAAAAGATCATTAGTAAGTTAAAGTAATAAAGTAATGTCTACCTACCCATTTCTCATTATTTAAGGAAGCGGAAAATCATATTAATCTATTCATAATTCAGATTTGTAAACTAAGTCGGTTTGAGATTGCCGACTTGTCTGTTCTTTTACTATTCATATTTCGTTTTGCAGATGTAGAAAGGAAACCGTCACTCCTGATTAGTAACAGTTTACCGCGAAAAAAAATATTTGCTTACAGTTTAATATCAGCAAAATTATTAAGTCAAATGCGGATGTAAAAAAGTTATTTAAAACAATTTGTAAGTTCGAATCAAATTTGCTAAAACAATTTTATGTTACAAAATAAATTCGCATCTACATTTGTACGAGGGTGGAAAAGGAATTTATGAAAATTATGGAGTTTAGCACTAGGAATATGAAATAGTTTCATATTGTATCCCTACTTGCACTTACCCTAAATAAAAAGGAACATTTTTTTCAATTATCAAAACAAATAAGGCTTTAAATACATTATTTAATAATAGTAAATTGACTAGTACATTGGTACACCCGGTTGCGTTACTAAGACTCAACTGTGTCCGTGGCGCACTGGTAGAGAATATGCTTCGTATGCTAGAGCTTATGCGTTCAAACCTTGATGAGGTCTGCTTTATATATTTATACATTATAACAACTATGTTTGTATTATTTTTTTTAAACGGATAGTAATTCTTATTTTTAATATACATAACTCAGTTTCTAACGAACCGAACTTTAACAAAGTTAAAGTAAGTAGATAAGTGAATCCGATAAATTATACCGCTATGTTACAGGTTAAAACACACTTAACTAAATATAAACATTTAATTCGGGTCTAATACCAAAATAATTTAAATTTTACTCGAAGACAAAGTAAATTTAACCAACACCAAAACTGAAATTGTATGGCAATAAAAAATAAGAATTATTTATTTTAAATAAAATACTATTAACCTGATTGTCTTTCTACAGCTATAAAAAAATATTTAAAAAATGCAGATTTAATCACGGTTTGAACGCATAACCTCTAGCACGCAAAGCACATTTTCTACTAGTGCGCCACGGGCACAATTGAGCATAGGTATCGTTACCGGTTATATCATTGCACTGCTGGTTTGACTACTAATAAATAATTTATTTAAAATGTTTTTATTTGTATTGAATCTTCAAATAAATTGGTATTACTATTAGGTGATGTGAGAAAATGTTTTTCCATTTAGAGCGACTGCAAGTAAGGGACATAATATACAGCTATTTCAGACTCTTCATGCTAAGCTGTAATGTTCCACCTAAATTGAGATTCACTGTACATTCGTGGCTTTAGTATAAAACAAATTACACGGTTAAAAAAATATTTTTAATTCAGTCCAATGTTAGTAGGAAAAAATGGGCAGTTCTTAGTACATCCTCTCTACTAGTTTTAACTTTCAACTGAAGACCACCTCTTCAAAGCCACTTTTCAATGGCACCAAAAACAAAACAATAAGTGATAACAGTCAAGTGGTTCAATTTATTTTTGGTGTAACTTTGAAAGTCAGAGTGACCTTGCAATAGTGGTCTTGAATAGTTACCTTCAAAAGTTACCTTGAAATGTGACTTTGCAGAAGTAGCCGCGAAGAAGTGACCTTGAGTTGAATTCCGGGGGGAGGGATATCTAGAACTGCCCTATTTACGTTTTTGTAACTTTTAAATAATTTCTTGAACTTCTGCAGAAAACTCTTCAACCACTTTTATAATACTCTCATCAGATGTGTAGCGTTTCTGGATACGGACATTGGGGCGCGGCCGTTCAGGCGCCGCCGGTAGGACGCGGAACACGAAGGCGCGAGGACACTAGGTCGCGGGCCTTAGGCGCAAAGACGCTAGGCCGAGAGGACACTAGGGCGCCGGCCATTAGGGCGCGGGAAACTAGAGCGCGAAAACTGTGTTACATTTTCAACGTGAATCTGCTCGACAATATAATTCGTTTTGGTTGCACATCTATTCCGCTCAGAACCGGATCTATTTAACTGTAATTTTAATTGTAAATTGTTATTGTAATTGTAATTGTGTGTTTTCGCGCCCTAGTATCCCGCGCCCTAATGGCCGATGCGCTAGTGTCCAATGTTCTAGACCGGTAGCGATGACCAGAAAGATTAGCCCTTAGATAAGGAAATAAAAATTAATTTTAGGTTCTGAATCCGGATAATAAGTGCGCAAGGAGTTTGAATTTGGAATCTTTTAATGCAATCGTTCTAATTTTAGCTCTATGGACATGAGCATCATGCTAGAAGCAATGCTCCTCTCCCAAATGTTCCTCGTCGCTAATCTTTAACATCATTCATCAGTTTTTATAACAAATGTGCGTAATATTTCCTTGTAGTTAGTTATCTGGTATTTTATTCAATAGTCAATCAGCAAGAACCCTTTGAATCTCAGAACATTGTGGGCTTAAATTTATCCAGTAGATGAAACGCATGTTTTTTCGAAACGTCTTTTCGTTGTTAATTTCCAGCGGGCAGCAATCGTGGAATTTGTTTCATTGACAATTCTTTGCACAGTCGCTTCGCTAATTTTAACAATATCGGCAATCTGTTCAAGCGTTATAAGGCGATTCGAAAGCACAATGCTCTTCAAGTTGCTAGCCATTTCTTCCGTTTAGGCTCGTTTTTCGGTGTCCAGATCTCATTTTATCTTTAGTGGTGCTCCAACTATACTTAAAATCAACACAAACCTTTTTCACTGTCATATATGCTGTCAGTATAAGGAAGTATTGCTTAGGTCGTAACGGACAAGGGCAAAAATCAAACGGGAACCAAATAAATGTGAAACACAAGATTGTATAATTATAGGAAATTTATTAAAACCCTTATTATTATTTTACAATTGGATTTGTACCAAACTCTGAAATTAATAACAGTAAAATTACCTTACATCGTGAACCTTACTGCTACCAACCGTTTCATCTTTTGGCAATACTGGTACCCAGCCGCCATGAAAGCACTCTCACGTGCCTAGTTAACAACTCCAACACTTACTACTATCTCCCCCAAAAATCAGTCAATCTCCTTCAAAGGTTGCCATTCCCCACCACTTAATTCTACAAAATCATTCTCCCCGTATGAACGCCAATATTTCATTGGCTCTAACATTTTTTCAGGTATCAGCAAGACTTCATTGTTTTATAAGAACCTTTAGCACACTTATTTCATATAATTTTTAATTAATTTTTGACGACAACGTCGACTCTGCAGAATTTCAGTTTTAACATCAATAGTTTGAACATAATTATTGAAATCGGCAAGAACTAAATAATAATGACCTTTTTTAAACAAATTTTTAATGTTTAATTTTGATTCGTAGCAATTACTTGCATAAAAATGTTCGATGTCGGTATTTTGACGGAAATACATGTTTTGAACCTCTGGGGCTTCAAAAAAGTGGTTAAAAAAATTCCCGTTTATGGGTGGGTGGGTTGGTTTCGACAAAATAATTCGAAACGGAAGTTCTTCGGCATCATTTTTTTAGAAATAGAATTTTGAAGTTTTACAACGGAATCTGGTAAAAAATCTCTGATTTCAACAGTTTATGAAAAAACCAGTTTCCAGATTGATATCAATTTGAAATATAATTTGAAACTATAATGAAAACTGTGCAGTGAAAATATTTTCGAAAATTTGGAAAAATATTGCTCAAGGACAGGCCATACAATTTATTTTCAATTAAGTTTGGTTGGTGTTCCAGTCCAGTGGCGTACGCAAGGGGGACAAAGAAGCAATTGCCTTCCCTACCCCCACTTGAGAACTTTAAAAATTTGAATGCGCTATTTGCCAGAAATTTGTTAAAATACCCACCGAGTTTATGCATGTGTTGGATTTTTGTCTGAAATTTGAGTTGTACCGCTACATCAATATTATTAATTTAATTAATAATGAAAAACTAAATAAAAATTTAAACCTAACAGAAGAATAACAGAATGAAGTATTCTCATGCTAAGTGGACGGCCGTCTTACTTTATTCATGGCGCTCGTAATCATAGCTCTCTGGGTGACTTCACTTAACTATACTTCTCTATATTGTTATATACAGGGTGTATCCGAAATATGTACAAATATTTAGTCCCACGGTGGATTACACTGTATGCAAACCAGAAAAAGCATATGTTTCTTCACGAGACCCTTGATGCGAGAACATAATTATTAAAAATTTGCCTTAAAATTGTTCGAATGCTGCGGGATAATAACAAAAGATTGAGTTCAAAGACAAGTCGAAAATTCAAGACCGTAAGGGAGAGTAAGAAATGATGGATAACAATTTGGCAAGGTAAGATTTTACGTTTTTGCCATATTGGGCTTAAAATACCATTTACGTAATAACTTTGTAGGTTTTAAGTGCATTTTCTATCAAACTCAGCAGTTCTCAAACAAAGTTTTATTTGTTATGTATTTTTTTAATTTTAAACATGAAACGATTTATGAAAATTTTTGAAAATTGAATATCCCAGTCCCAGTCCGCCACTTTCTCTGTCGCCTTGTATAAATTTTTGAAAATCGAAATTTTTTTCTTTTTGATTTGATAAACGGTGGTCGATAAAACACTCCTGTTTAAGCTACATTCCTAGAGATAGTAAAATAATATTCTAAACTTAATTTTTGTCTGGCAAGTTTACTGTTCAATGTCTGTTTTTTTTAATCGCAAGACATTTACGTTTGCTTCTAGCTCCGTCCCCCCGCGCAACGCGAGCGAGAAACGCATTATGATAGTCACTGATGGCCCTAAAAATTTGACGCAAAAATATTTTTGACAATAGGATATACAACTACTACAACAGCAACGGACCGATAAGCTTCTAGCAGTCAAAGGGTGCAAAAAAATAGCTGTTTTTTACTCCCCTTTCCCCCCAATTTTATTTCTCAAGTTTCAACAGACAATTTAGTTTGATTATCAGCATATTGGTCGGGGCTATGAGATCCGGTTAAAACAAACTGGTTAACAATTTCATATACATTACCCTTATAGTAAGAAGGTTATGGCGGGGAGGGGGGGTCTTATTCTATAATCCGCTAAAAATCAAATCACATAAGCAGAAAATATCTGCTCAATGGAAAATTGTTTCCAATAAACTTGCTCGTCGAAATTCGTAAATTTTTGAAACCTCAAAAGTTATTAGTAGGGTGATTTGTGTGTGGTAGATATATCGCGCATGCTCAGATGAGCTATTAGGTATCCGTAGGATACACATCTGATTTTTTTATAATTACCGTCGCCACACTTCTTGTCTAGAGAAGTTATCGCGTTTTATATGTCTGATATTTTTAGAATTTATCATATAAAGAGGTGCCATTTGGGAAATGTGGTAAATAAATCTCCATAATACTAATTGAAAGTACATCTGACACTTCTTAGTTGGTCCAGGAATATGTGAAATAAGCCTAACTTCGTAATACGAAAACTGTTTTAAATTGATTCGAAAGTATTTCAATAAAGAATTTAGAAAATATTAGTAAATGAAAATCTTTAACTTGAAGAGTTATTTCTATATAAACAAGGATGAACTTACTTTTCGATATTTATCGCTTTTTCGCAAAATTTATCTCAAAATTCCCGTGTACAATCACCAATTTAATTATTTGTTTAAATAATGTGTGTCTATTTCAATAAATTAACTGAAGTTCTAAAAGTACCCAAATAGATTGCAAATGGAAGTGAGAAAAACTGCCTGTCGCTGAAATAGTTACGGGGCAACTTTATGAAGACAATTGTTTCTTTCGAAAAGTTCCCGGGGGTTGATATAACTTTTAAGGACTGCCGCCAAATGGGGCCATATCTCTCGAGACTGAAGTTAGCTAGTTCGACACCAAAGGTTATACAATAAGCTCTAGTTTTGTGTTTCTAAAACTTATTGAAAATCGTTTAAAAAAACAAACCAGAAAATATGTCAGAATTAGCATGATTACAACTTTCATTCTAATGACTTTTCAATATACAGGATGTATGAAATTATGTGTCAACGTTAAGTATTGGAGTCTCGCTTATTTGAAGAGATACGAAGACAGTTTAATTAGAAGAATGTTGTGAAATTTTATGCTCATTAATAATCTAAAAATAAATTTGTGCTATCCTGCTTAGTTTCTGAAAAACTGCAATTTTGGATTTGTTTTTGGCTAAATTTCGAATATTTTAATTTATTATTAGAACATTTATGAGAGTGACTTTACGCTGATTTCGACTGGACGGAATAATTTTTTTAAATATTATTGACATTATTTATGGGTGCATGTTTTTAGCTTGCTGAAGACTGTACTCGCTGATTCCGACGTTGCCGTACTTACACAGTCAATCAACTTACGCATCAAAATTTTGTTATATTATAATTAAGTAGTGTTACCCCAGCGCACAATGCACTGACAAACAGCGTTGACAGAACCGGCGAAATGTCAAGTCACGTGATGCATTAGTTCCAATAATGAGACGCGGGGTTAATATAGATGTCGCTTCAAGTGAAGCGCGTCTGGCAGACTTTCATATATATTATAAATTAAAATAATTATTATTAAAAAATCGACGTAGAATAAAAATATAAAAATGTTTCATGTTCCATCTGTGGATAGAGACCTTTCATTTAAAAAAAATGGTCCAAATTGGTGAAGCGGTAGCCGCTGGAGGAACCGGAGAAAAAAAACCTTTGTGCTTTTATATATGTATGGATGGATTTTTCGAAATCGTTGTGGTAAATACTAATTAAATTTTGCAGAATCTATCTTCTGGTTAGAAACTATACGGCCAAAAAATTTGTAAAAAGTGCTACTATTTCTATATTTTTTTGACTGCTATATATTTTGAGATCGTTCCCATACATCAATAAGTTATGAGCATTTTATTGCGAAAATAAAAATTTCACAAACACGCCATGGAATAAAGAAAACGCAATTTAATTAATTTAAAACAATTTGTAGTAGGCCATTAACCGAACCTGGTAAAGTTGAACTCACTTATATCGAACACGATTACTACGTGTAACGCGACCCGGGAGCCCGGATTAAGTAATAGGTGTTAGGAGCATGTTCATACTTCAGAGCAAATCTTTGGAACTCGTAGTTAACATTAATGTTTACTGCTTAATACCATTGATTATATTATATATACTTCAATCAACGTTAATACGCACTGTCATCCCGGAAGTGACGAACAGTATATTTCATAAACTGAAGACATTTTTCACATTTTTTAACAATTTATGACCTCTCACCTACTGATACTGGTAAAATATGCTAATCCTAGGCTTCCTTCTTGAATGACCATCACAGACCCTTCTCCGGTATCTACGACTTATTACGTTCAGTTTTTTACATCAGTTAAGTGATTCGAGCGGTAAATCTTAAAATTTTTCGTATTCAACAAAAACTACCGTGAGAAAAGGTTCATATTATACGCGAGTTAAAGCATGGAAGTCAAAAATCGCAATAACAGTGCATACTAAAAAATAATGGTGAAGCAAAGTCATGAGCGCGCGTTAGATTCTTCTAGGAAAAAGACATTTCAAAGTAGTTTGACTCTTGGAAGTGCAGAGAATCACTTCCATAGAAGGAAATTTCCAGCCGCATAAAAAAATGTCAGTATTTATTGGAGCTAGCCGCCGAAGCTTCCAATTAGTGGTTGAAAAATAATTGACTTTGGATATATACAAATTTAACGGCAGAGGCGTTTTTTGCTTAATTCTTGTCTTACTAGCAAGACTCTTGCTTATTTCTTGTTCTTGCTAGTTGGGGGATTCCCCGAGCTATCGAGTCTCGATAAGACGTGCGCTTACTCGCTAAACGCCTTTATACTGCGTAGTACTCATTAAGAAACTTTTATATTTTGTTAGCGCGTTTGGTAGTTAGTAGACTAACATACATACTATACTTGCATATATTTTATTTGGTTTCTTTGCATTAACAATTTAATTTTTGTATTTTATCGGTGCGTTCCAAATGAAGCACATATTAAACAAATAGAAAAAAGAAACGTTATTTATTTAGTTTTTGAACGGTCAGTTTTGGACTTTTACATCTGCTTCGGTTTACCTATGGTTTTATTGTACAGAAATGACAGCTAAGATAGCAGTTTTGCGAAGAAACTTGGTTTTGATATTACTGATTTTTGCATTTTGTTTGAAACGCGCTGCTTATTAAGAGTTATCTATATTAAATGTAGAACAATTTACTGGCTTTGAATTTATTGATCAGATTGGAACCTACCTATACAATGGGCTTGTTCATTTTTTGATTGGCAGGGGCTATCCTATTGCCTAATCATGGGTCTATTATGAAAATAGCTCATTTATCGCTCACATAACATTGCAACAAAACTTATAAATTATTATTTTGCACTACAGTACCAATTTGTTTTCACACACCCCAGTTCCAGAAGCGTTAAAATCGGCGTTTTGAAACTTCTGTTTTATGTAAATACATAAAACAAGAAATCTTGTTTCTTGCAAACGTCTTGACAAGAAATCTTGTTCTTGCTCCAGCTAGTCTTGTCTTGTCTTGTTTCTTGCACACCTACTTCTTGTTCTTGCAGCAAGAACAAGACAAGAACAAGAAGTTCGTGAAACACTAACCCAAAAATTATGTTGTTAGTGGATAACACTGTCCATAACACTCTCACTTGTAAAATTTAATGCATTGCTTGTTTTCCAGCTCCTCTCAGCTATTATGAATAACGGGTCCTTGGGACCAAGATTGAAATTCAAATACATAAAGAAAATTTTAATTTGTTGTGTTTGGCAGCAGCTGGATTAGCAGGGTTTGAGGTTCACAGCTAGCTGACACCATTTCGATTTTTAGACTTTTTGCAAACAGATTCCTTGGCATCAAGAAGGGAAGAAAACTAGAGACGACACAGAAAATTCATCTGCCAAAACTTGGGAGGGAGGGGGGAAATTAACCCCCCTAAATATTGGTGCACCTAAAAATTAAGTGATGTCTCTTATTCTATTATTACTCATGAGCAATTTAGCTTAAACGGAAATTGTTTATCGCCCCCATTTATTAAATAAAAGGGCATTAATTTCTGATTTTTAAAAATTCATAGAAGGCGTCACATTAAAATTAGCGGGCTGAAACCCAAACCAAATTGTAGTTCAGCACAGTTCTATGAGCCTACAATCAAATCGCGTGGCCAGTAGTTGATCGATATTTTTTTTTAATTATTAAACTTTTGAAGTAACTTTTGCTTAACAGTTTTAATACGTTTTAAAATTTTTGTACACAGTAATATTGTGTTCCCGTAGAACTAGTACAATGTCAACTTTGATCCCAATCTGTCAACTCAGAAAAAAGCCTTGAATTTGCCCTGAGGTCTTTTATCAGATTCCGTTTTTAGATTAAGAAAACCTAATTTCTGAAAAAAATGCTACCAAAAGACACTTGCTTTTCCCGTGTTTTTTTAGACACTTAGTTTCTCGATGCAATTTTAGTATATCACCACATTCCGAAGCGCATCGCAAACGGACCAAAGGTTTGGGAGTTATGGAGGGCACATACTCGCCCACCCACAGACAAACGTTTTTCAAAACACACTTTTTTGGGTTCTTGGAGGTGCAAAACATCTAGTTCCGTCAAAATTTCGATGTCGAATATTTTCAAAAATTAATATTTTTCTATACTAAAAGTATAGGAAAGTAAAAACTGATGCTTATAAAGCAAATTTACTTTTAATTTGCACGCAATATTTGCGTTGTGACTAATTTACATTTTCATAGGCGCTCAGGAAAACTGTGTATGAACTATCAGTTATTTAAACAACTACCTGACCCCTGTAAACGCAAAACGAAGAGAAAGATATTACTCATTACACTGAATAAACCATGAAGTTGCGCTACCCAGCTGTGACGTCTTGCTAAATAAAATATAAATATTTGTTGTATTCAATTGTTTAATGGCATACTATTGATACCTGTATAAAGGTAATGGTAAATACTTAGTAGTGCTGTTATAACTGCTGATGATTTATTAATTATGCAAGTGTTGATATGTTAATATTATTGTTTTTGTTGTTAAGAATTGATTATAGGCGTTGATACAGCTAGCTCTTTTCTTGGAACCTAGTAGCTAGGCGTACATTTACTGAGGTTCCTCGGCCTGAATAATTAAAAACGTATTAAGCATGGGGGGATACAGGGTGGACACGTTCCCATTAGATTCCTGGTGGCTTACACACTTTCAGGGCGGACCCTCGATGACTAGTTTTTATGTACATCGAGTTACTGCACTAAAGATAATGTTATAACGCACTCAAAAGGGTAAAATTTTAGTATAGGTAGAGTGCTTACAATACCTCGTGGATTGTGAGATGGGTGGGCGAAGGTTGACCCTACAATAAGTGGGGGATTCTATTAAACAGTGTTTTGAGTGAAATGTACCCGTACGTTTTTACTTATTTTGTGACGGAAAATAAACTTTTTAACTATAAATACCACAAGTCAAAAAGAAAACATAATATTGCATATACTGTGTGTCCATTAAAAATTACGGAACCGTCTATATTCGTTTTAGGGGAAAAAATCGCAAACCTTTTGAATGTTTCGTGCATCTATTGCACACCATGCGTTACCTGGGTTGTCTACATTCTCCGTAAAACGTAAAGTAAACAACATCAATTGTTATGCTGTTAATCGGTAAACTTTAACAAGTGACTTAGGCTCAGCAAATGTAAACAAAACTGACAATGTCATTTATTATTTATCTATAAAAGAACAAGAATGGTATTAAATTTGTTTAGAAATAACATTTAAACCGATTAATACTGCGTTTTACCTATGTTGCTCAGTTTCGTGGACACACTGTATGAATAAACGCTATACACTGATGTAGTCATTAGGTCGGTCTGTAGCCCGACTGTGGCGTGTTCGACGCCAAACCCGGGCTACTGGGACCCACAGCCCTTGAGATGTGGAATAACTTCTGCGATGTAAGTTTCTTACAATACGGCATGACATGAAGAAATAATAAAAACATCGACCGTTGACAAAAACATACGAAGAGCGTAGCCGTTTTAAAAATGTATTGTCAACTTACATAGACATTTGATTTGTAACGAAGTGTAACTCCCTTTTTACCATTTCCCGTTTCGCGTTGCGGTAGCTATAATCGATATTGTTGTGTTCACTGTTCGGAGAAGCTTTAAAAAGCCGCTATAAATGTAATTTCACTTTACAAAACCAATATTCGCAATAAAAGGTGATTAAATTCATAACGTGGATAAGGCCAAGGATAAGCAGGTCAAAATTCCTGCGCGTTTTTCACCTACAATACCATTAATTGCACCTACAAAAGAGGAATGAAGTATATAAAAATTGGAAAAGTTTTCGACCGCAAAATAAAAACGTTCTTTAACACGTTGACGGACAGTACGGCTAGAGCCGTCACATTTTTATCCCTTTCCTGGGACATGACGTCTATAGCAGTCACCCCAATTTTCTTCTATAAGCAAATAACGGCTCTAGCCGTCAATGATTCCATATAGCTACATGCATTTTTAATTTATTTGTCCTGCCAGAGTGTCTATTTACCTTAAAATTGTCGTTTACGGCGAATTTCGAAACACGTGTGCAGTTTTATGCGCGTTGGTTCCTGTATTGTTTTGACGGCTATAACCGTTCAGAGCAGCATTTGTCTTCTATTAGTCGACAAATAACTGTCGTTCGGAGAGCACACGTTAACAATATTGTCTGTGATTTGTGTGTGTTGAAAACATATAACCTGGTGAGTATTTCTTGTTTTTACTGTTAGTCGACGGGCTCAGGCCTAAAAATATTTGTGTTTGTGGTTGGTGTTTGATGATTGGGTAGATTGGCACTACTACAAGGCAATTTGACAGCACATTATGTGGTTTATCTTTTGTGATACTTATTATGTTTTGATTTTAGATTATGTCTTGCTATGAAAAGGAACAAAAATATCTACAACATCAAATGGTTCAGTATTATTCTTCGGCCTCGTAAAACAATACGATGGTATAAGAAAGTCCTTTTTCATCTGGTGGATCTTTCTGTTTGGAATTCTTATTATATCTACAAAAAATTTCACCCTAAGGAAACATTTCTAAATTTTAGAGATAATATAATCCAGAGTTTGTTGCAACTTCCAGCAAATGTCATGAATGGCCCAGATTTAGTAATAAAAACTAGAGCAGGGCGACCAAGGACCAGTCGCTTGATCCTAATTATTGAACCTGACCCATCACATCAAGATGCCACACAGCAGCCTCTTATTTTGCAACATGTTGCTGAGAAAATACCTGCACCTGAAGGGTATAAAAGAAAAACTTACTTTCTACGTTGTAGGCAATGTTGGAAGAACAATGTTAGAAAAGAAACTTCAGTTAGGTGCAAGGGATGTACGGATAATCCTCCATTATGTCCTACGTGCTTTCAAAGCTACCATTCCACATTATGAAAATGCTGACAATTGTAATTTAACCATCTAGTTTTTGTTAATCGGTTTAGATTATAAGTTTTTGTAACTGTTTGAGTTTATATTCCTTAGTTTTTATTATATGCTTGTATACTAACCAACTTTTTCTGTTAGCTTTCATAAACGGATATATTTAGACATTGCAAATGCAAATGACGGTTATAACCGTCAATAAAAAAATTCGCAAAAATGGTTGTTTTTATTTTAAAATAACCGTAAAAACATTATACCCTCAATTTAAAACGGATTTACCACACAAAACATATAAATAAAAAAATTGACATTTTAAGCACAACATACTTTTTAAAACTGTCCGCGAACGTGTTAACCTTTCGAATCAAATGCATGCTTTAGGGCAGGTTTAAAAATAAAAGCAAAAGTAAATATGCATAAATTTATTTTTATTAATATTCTTTAGCGAAAAATTGCGTTTTACCCAGAGTCGTGATAAGATTAATTACAGAAAAAGCGATAACCAACTAAGTTCGATTAGCAGCACGTCACCCACTACAATACATGCTACTTAATAGGTCATGCCTGATATAAAATTGTACGTTTCCATTCCTTTTTATGTCCATTATTGATGGTCGAGCTCGAGTTGTCATAAAACTTTCAGATAAATATCAGCTGCAATATTATATTATAACTCATGCAAGCACTTCATGGAAAACGGCGCATAAACCGCTGAACTTACTACGTATGTGGAAGTAAAATTTATAAACTATCGGTATAAGTTTACATCTATCGCCGTGTATCATATTACCGGAAGCACATTCAATTTCCTACCCTACTAGAGAACCTCGAATTTCCGCTTACTTTAATAATTGATTTGAAGGGAAGCAATATTGTATAGAATATCATTTGATAAAGTGATAGCATAAAAACTTTATATTGTAACTTTTTATGCAAATTTACTGCTGTTACGTAAATAGTTTACGCAGAATTCCAAAATTGAATTATTAGTCTACTGATATTATGGAAGAATAGAATTCAAATGGCGTAGTAAATTAAATAAGTTTAATTTGGGGGTATTTCAAAACTCAAGGTTGTTTCGAACAATCGTAAGATGAGTAAAAACCCATTTACTTTAACAAAGCGACGCAATTTTAAAATATAATGGACACATGGCGTAAATACATAAATTAATATTCATCATGGAGGTCTGTAACCACAATCTGCAAGAGTTCAGCCAATGCAGCTAGGTCGCACTCTCGCAAAACTCCGTACAGGCCTGCTCTAATTACGCACTTCTCGTAAATATGTTGTTCTCTGGCACATCACATGATCAGAATATGTTACTTATGGGGGAGGTATTTTGACCTGTGGCGTTTATTAGTTAACCTTTTGAGTGTTTTACAACATTATCTCTAGTGTACTAACTCAAAGTACCTAAAACTTTATATAAGAAAAAGATAGAACCTTTGTTACGTCAGACACCGCTCAGCCAAGTGTTTAATGGATCAATGGAGATTAATTCATGTCATTGTGCAAATATACATTTTTATCCATTTTTATTTGTGTCAATTTGTCCAAATGTGATTCTGATTCTGCAAAAGTGCAATATAATTTAAAATCAGTTGCAAACTCATGTACAGACCTTTCAATTGCAACAAACCGCTTGCATCTCACAATTTCGTCGATCCACCAATTCCGACCGTATTGGAAACTCTTATTTACTTGCTTCAGTACATTCCCTTCAATACAAACTTGTGATTGATTGTATTCGCATAAGATTTCCCCATTTACCTACATGACACACTTAAGTGTTTTTTTGTTACCTACTAAAAGTTTTATCGTTAAGACGCCTCAGTAAATATAACCCTCGAAAATGTGCTTTCCTAAACTTCACGTCGAAGTTTCTATTCCCCAAAGAAACTTTTGCAATAACCGAAACCGTTAGAATGTCCAAGAATATAATATGTATATATAGACATCGTCTCGTCAAGTTTCAACCGTTTTCCAGTTGCTTCTGAATTTCCAGCCATGGAAACGTCACACCAGCTGTTTGAAATTAATTTGTCTGGATTTGGTTTCTGCTTCATTTTGCATACACATACGTATAATGTGCATGGGCTTTAATATTAATTGCTCACATTTGCTGCATTCTGTATTGCAAAACTTTGGGAAATTATTTAAACGGCCGGCCGGCCGGGAAAACTCCAAAATTTATTTATGCTCATAAATCAGATGTCACGATTACCGTTCTAATTAAAAATTTGTTTTTCTTTATTAGTAATTTAATTTATTTAGTATTAAATTGTTTTAATTTATAATTTAAATTAAACATTAAAGTAAGTCAAATTTTTAAAACTTTTATAGTGGATTTTAGCGAAAACTTTCCCTATAAAATAATGATGTTATTTGACCTTGAACAAACGGAGATAAGTAGATATTTTGCTGTATGAATATTCAATAGTAATACCACATTTGAATTTATTAGTTAATTACCGATAATTTGTTGAAACTTGAGTTAATTAACCGAGAAATATTCAAAAGCTTAAATGGTATTCGACAAGATTATTTTATGAATACAAAATTAAACCAATGGCGAACTTTGTTTATCGTTGTTTATTAGCGTAGCCATGAAGTAACTAGGGTGTAACTAGTGTGACGCTCTTTTGTTACGTGGTCGGCTCGGGTAAGATTGTACGTTGGCTTGTGCTTACAACTTCGATGAAATTCCCTGGCCCCAGATTTTATAATGGAGTTTTACTCATCAAACGGGCTTCGCTGGGCGAGGGCTTCTCTCTAGTATGATTGCACTGTTGAGAACGACTTTTCGCTGTGTAACTGCACTTTTGAGGAAGGCTTTTCCCCAGTCGGTCGTCCTGGTTCCTTCGTACCCTGTTGAAGACCTGGGTAACTGTAGTGAAAATGATGGTCTCC
This sequence comes from Ctenicera cuprea, assembly GCA_958336395.1. NCBI lineage: Eukaryota > Metazoa > Arthropoda > Insecta > Coleoptera > Elateridae > Ctenicera > Ctenicera cuprea. The sequence continues at coordinate 13,582,535 of OY284487.1, read as the reverse complement.
TGAAGTCTATATAGTTTTACTTATCAAAACCATTTGTGCGTATAAAACTTTAATAAGCAAAGCAACTATAGCATTAAACCATATAACTTTAAAATAAAGCATACGGTTATGTACAAAAACAAAAATAATTATTTCACTAAAATCGCAAGGTATTACAAGCCAAGCAAAGCAAACTATAAACAAAAACAAAATACGTAGGCAAAGCGGGGCAAGCAAAATACGGAAGCGGTAGGATAACAATACAGTGGCAATACGGTAGCAGATAAAATACGGTAGCAAACGGTAGCGGATAAGATACGGTAGTCTACGGTAGCAATTTAGATACAGTAGTCTACGGTAGCAAACGGTAGCGGGTAAGCTACGATAGCAATTAAGGTGCAGTACTTTACGGTAGCAAACGCTAGCAGGTAACTAACTAAGCAACAATGGGACTTTCTGGTGTAAACCTTAACGAATTTTAGAACCAAATGGGTGAGACAGATATAGCGGACAATCGGGATTGTAACGGATATAAGCGAGAGGAAAGTACTGTCTCGTGTCTAACGTCCGCGAAAGTTAGAAACCAAGAGAAGGGAAATTGCGTCGTGTTAAACGGTCACGACAAACTAGCGTGAAAAGAGAGAATGAAGATCTGCCTCGTGTCAAACGTCCGCGACAGATCAGAAAGAAGCGAAAAAGAATGAAGGGGTTTGCCTCGAGTCAAACGACCGCGACAGACTAGAAATTAAGAGAGAAAAAGAGATGGAATGGAATAACAGGTAATCATTAATAAAGTGAATACAAAAGTTACCAGAATGGCTCAAGTATTATTCACTTAGTATGCCTTCTAGAATCGGCTACGTTGGCTGGTTGTGCTGGTGTAGACCTCGAATTGAAACTTGGAGAAGATAAACTGTTGAACCGTTGAATCTAACTTGTTTGCTGCGGTATGAAATCTGTCTTTATGTGGAACGCGTATAGTGGGGAATTGAAATATTTACAAATTGACTCCAAACCAATGTGCATTTTAAACTATGTTTAGAGCGAGGACCTTACTCCGTCTCTCGACGTACAACTCGAGGTCACGCGTAAGACTGAATAGCTTGCTCCGGTGGAATTAATTCCAATGCTAAAATAACATACAATTCAATAAAACAAATCTTAGAATAAGTAATACTTTATTAAATTAAATGTTGCGGTAGAATTCATTTACAAACAAAACACATTTCAGTGAAATAAATACTAGAACAAGTAATCTCATTTTCATTTACGTAGGTTGACGCTGTATTTTGATTGGATATAATGTGAATGAATAAAATAATCAACAGCAATACCACAAGTGAATTTAAAATATCGATAATTCTGTCGCTTCATTGACAACAAAATTGTGTTGTTGCTAGACTATATCACGAGTCCGTGCGAGGAGTGATATTGCCGTGCATCAACATTATTGATTTGTTCGATGCAAGACAATTATAGAAATTAGAATGTAAATATGCATGGTAATTAAGCGGGCGCTATTATAATAGATTTTGCAGGAGAAAAAATAGTAAATGCTGGATACGTTTTTATTAACTATTCGATATTTTAATAACTTTTCCAATATGAAAAATAAAACATGTTTGATAATGATTTAATCGTAAAAGTTGAGTAACCTATGTTTTTTTGAACAGGTATTTTTATGTATAAGAACGAACAATATACATTATCACAAATTTTAAAGCTTCATAATCTGTTAATAGTAAAATGGAATTTTCTTCTTATTCGCAGGTCAAGAAAGATAAAGAAATACATTTTCGTGGACCATCTACTCTGTTTGAGGTATTTAATTTATAGATTTTATAAGCACTTCTCTCAAAATTTTAAAATACTTAACATTTAAAGGTACCGAAAATATATTCCGTAAGAAAAACAAACAAGTAATTTTATTTATAAGTTTTAGCTTTAGCATGAAATACGTATAAGGTTAAAATAAATAAATATGATTGAAGTAATAAACTATTTCATTCATACTAAATAAGTAATTTCATTAACCCAATTCTATTTTTAAAATGTTTCATTAAAACAATTAAAATTTCGTAAGAGTAAAGTAGGTTTTTCAAAACAAATATGCGAATGGTTTAAACGCTTCATTTTGATTTAATTAGAAAAATCTTTAGTTTCCCCCTTTCCCGAGGTGGGCGCTAGGCACCGTGGTGCAGAAAAATTACAAAATATTGGATTTTCACTAATAACTCGATTTCTCTTTGCCGTGCCGCAAAAAATAGTGTTACATAAAATTAACACTAATAAAATTCTCTTCAAAAAAGACTCTATACATCTTTTTTGTAGAACCGACACTTTGGGAGCAGTACCTAACTGAGCAAAGTTGAATCGCAGAAATTATTGGTTTTTACTTACCAAATTCCACTTGTTACTCGTTGTGGTGACTGTAAATGTAAATCAATAAATTTTTTGTAAATGCACGATGTAATAGCAGTGTTTTATTATTTATAATGATTGTTACTTATGCGGTAATTTCCCGCGTCAATTCAAATCCCCAGTTAATTGGGTGGGGCGTAAACATCAATCAAATGATTGTTTCAAAACCGATATTTCCGCACTTGATCTTCGCGTGGCTACTGATCCAAAACTATAGATCCTACAAAAAATATGTAAATAACCTTTTTCGTAGAGAATTTTATCGGATTTAATTTTATATAGCACTATTTTGCCGTACGACAAATATAAAACGAGTTATTGGCGAAAAAACAATTTATTGTATCTTTTCAATATCACGGCGGCTAGCGCCGACCGCGGGGGAGCGGCAAAACTTAAGATGTAGAAAATAACTGGCCTGTAAATAAATTCCTAGGAATTTAATGAGATTGATGAAGTCTTTAATGAGTACATTTGTACTTTCTCCGGAGTAAAGTAAGTTTATTCAAAAGTCAATTTTGTAAATCCTGTAAACTAATCTTGATTATTACTGAATATAGTATAAAAGGCACCATTACTCATTCCAACATTCAACTGTGGAACATTTGCCACGTTCCCACATTTGCAGTGATTTTCATCTAAAAAACAAAAAATGTATTCTGTATTCACAGCTACAAAAATTCGGGATACTAAATGTAAAATACTGTTTGCTTGAGGCTACGTGGTACCGTACAGACACGTGCAAACTGCTCAGTTACTCACGTTTCTTTTGTGCACTTAGTTTTTTTCTTTTTATGTAAGGGCACAAAACTTTTGTGCCATAAAAATAAATTATACGGGTTTTCTTGACCTTATGTTCCTTTTATTTGGTGATTAAACTAATTACCTTTAACATTTCAGTCGCATCTAACCACCATTATCGTGAATTTGCTGACCAAACGTCTCTATAATGCGGTTCAGTTAACTAACTGAAATGTATAAAGCTGCGTTATTTATATTCGAATACGTACAAAAATATCTAGACCTTCACAAGTATCCGTCTTTGAATACGATAAACTTTATCCTACCTCCAAGAAGTGAACCACAATCCATTAAATTTGATTTTAACGCACTTATGTGAAAATGTGTACCTTTTCAGGTTCGTTCGAAAAGTCTCAACCATTTAGACGAAATAGAAATGAGACAATCGGCGGAACCTTCCACAGATTCAGGATTAAAGGACTCCAAATCCGAACCGGACTGCGCTAAGACCCTTTTAGCGCCGCCCGTGCGAACGATCCCAACACCGGAGCCTTCCATTACTTCTGCCGTTGATCCTGAAGTTGATCCACCGGCGAAAAAGCACGTCCTTACTAGATCACAGGTGAGTTTTGCAAGGTTTATTAATTTTTTTTAGAACGGTCAAGTGAAGGTTAAAGACGTATTAAAATATTTCTGCGTTCAATAGGATGGGTGAGAATGTGAATGTGTAAAACAAATGCTTTCTGTTTACTTTCTAAACGATGGTTTATCCTAGTTTTACACGTATAAGGAATTTTATTTTAGGAACGTGTTTGAACAAACACCGCGAAATGGGATCATATATAATAATTTATTTAAGCGCATGATCATAAAAAATGTAGTGCAACTTTTGCAATATAATTTATCTATTTTTTGACACGCCTTATAAAAATTTTATGAATAAGTATCGACATCGAGCATGTGAGTGGGTTAGGAAGAACAAGGTGGCAGTTGACAATGACGGCATTACACCTACTTCCCTATCGGTGTCCAAAAACGACGTCACTTATGTTAGCTGAAAGGTTAATGTTCGTAAAATTCTACTAATTTTTTATCTTACCTTGTTTCCGCGGTTTAGATAGATGATTATGAAAAAAAAAGGTCTCCACTGGGACTTTACCATTAATCTGGAGATGAGGTAGGAGCAAAAAATCCTTTTGTGTTAGAAATAAGATTTACATGATTGAACGAATTTAATTGTTCCTAAAAATAGGACGTCTTCACTCCACACGATCTAAAAACTAATGAGAAATTTCAATATCCACCACCACACGCGCAGTCAATCAGCGTCGAGGGGGCATGGTCGTTTACAACAGTGAATTCTGCTTCGTTCGCACATATCAGATACCGCTCTCTTCTTCTCTCCTCCCTCTCCCTTCTTTTTTATTTTTTTTTTCTCTAGCTCTCTTCCCTTCTCCTCCACTCTTCCTCAACGAAATCATACAATTATGAACAACGCCTTTGCACAGAAAAATGAGTTTATTCTTAGGGATTTCCCCAAAGAAACTGTCCAAAGAAAAGAACCTAGCTACGAGCCCTAGCTTCCGGTTCAAGGCGAGCCATCTTTGGAGGAATCTTCAACGGCCCGGCCCGTTCGTTAATTTTTTGTTATAATTTAAATATATTTTTCTGTCAAATAATTACCTGAAACCTTTAAAGGGCTTAGTTCTTCGAGCTAATCTAAAGCGTTCATTTTTGTGCAAATGCTTATCTTTTCATCTTAAGTTGGTTCCTACGTTCAGATTAATATTTATTAAACCTTATAGGCAAACTTAAAATAAGATTTTCTAGTATTTTCCAAATAGTTTTGAGCGGACCGATTGTGAATTGTTCATCGTGATTTTCTCGTATTGCTTAGAAACGTTTTCTTCTGTGCAGTGGCCACAGACAGACAGAAGGACCGGACGCATATTACCATTTGTTACACATATTGTGAAGCAATAATAGAGCAGTTTTAGTTATGATTGCTCGAGTTATATAATGAATAGTAATATGGGGACCGGATCAACACAAAATTCGACCTTCTTTCCACTAATGGCGTCAGAATGTAATGTTTTCGTAGATAGTTGGCCTATTGTACAATTTTTCTCTTTCCAGCTTCTGTAGTAAATACACCGATATCTCATGACTAGTTCCAAACAGCACCATCATACTTCTTCTGTACACTATGTATATGCAAGGAAGTAAAAAACCAAGTTCCAGACAGTGCCGGATTACCAAATAGGCAGAGTAGGCAGGCACCAGCCTATGGGCCCCACGCCTTTTATTGGCCTCGCGGTCCGCGGCGAAGGATCGAATTTATATTAAATTGATCTTGAAAGAAAATTACTAATTACATACTGACTGAAACAAATAATTTTAATTATTTATTGTTTAATAATATTTAATAATTTTTGTTTAATAGCATAATATGCTAATTATTTTAATAACATTAATAATTGTTAACGTTTGTTTTTGTGTAATAAAATTGGTTTATTAAAATTGTTGGTTGGTAAAATTAAAAACCTATTAGGAGATAATTTGCGAGGGAGGCCCTGAGATTTCTACTGCCTATGGGCCTCCACAGGGTTTAATCCGGCACTGGTTCCAGTCCTAATGTGTTTTGTTAAAAACAAAACAAACATTCATGTTTTATTTTTGGGATTTAACTTTTTTTATTTATCAATTCCAGCTTTACTTCGTTAAAGTCCATATTTAATGATTATCTGTATATAAAATACTTAATTACTTTAACAATATCTATTTATTTTAACCTTATACCATTGACAATGGCATGTAAACATGCCGAAATACGTATAAGGTTAAAATAAATAGATATTGTTAAAGTAATTAAGTATTTTATATACCGATACTCATTTAACATTTTGCTGCCTAAAATTTCGTAAATAATTAACACAGCATATTAAAGCCTGTACGGATGAACAAAAGGAACCTTAAACTTTTTCGGAAAAGAGATAATAAAAAACATATTCTGTCTCGAATTTTATTATTTAAAGTATTACTAGTATTATTTCATTTTTTACGCATTTAGCTCCATAAATTTTTCTTACCTTTCACAAGCATCCTGTAAACAAGTAGCTAATGCATGTGTGCCAGATAGGGGAAAAGTAATGGATAATTTTATAGGTGTGGGAAAATTCTCTCGCCTAGAGCCTTAAGGATTTAGGAAATCCTTTTAAGAACCCTCAATTTTACAACTTAGAAAAAACATAAATCCTACCCCTAATTTTATTATTTAATACCACAAGAGCGCCTATGCCATATGTTTATCATAAATCTGTAGGTTTTCCATATTCCCACGCATTTGCTTTCCTTTTCCTCGAGGTAAAATACTGTAAATCAGTATTAAAATACCTGCTAGCATTCTTGATTGATTGGTGAAATGGTGCTAAAATATCTATAAAGTTACATTAAATTACACAGTACAATGATATTTTGTTATGACATGCTATTTTCCGATATACAATTCTGTTAATTTAGTTACTCGTATATCCCTGGGGAAATTGTGAGTACATAAATATAAAATTATCGGTTTGTGGAATTCGAGGCGTTAACCAAAAAAGCATTAAAGAGGCGGTTTTATTGTCCAACCCATTCAAAGTCGTAACATTTATTCCCGAATATTTATAACACCCTTCCCGAAGTCTGGAGTTTTCTGGAGTTTCGAACTATCTGCAAACGTATTTCCGCTTATATTTTTCGCCAAGCTTGAACGATTATCGAGGGCTTGCTTCTCCATGATAAAATGTGCAATGAAAAATCTTTATTTTCTAATTTCTAAAATCGCAACCCGTAAAATTAAATTCACGTCTCGTTTTACCGACCAGAAATCGATGTTCTTGTCGCTGACAACCGCTGAAATTTCGTGACGTCCCTGAAAAAGTGATGCTTGAAGAAATCCACATAACTAATTCTTACCGTTTTATTTGTTTTAGAAATCCAGCAGCGAATGCTTCAGTGTTAATTTTGAAGTGGGTGATGAAACGACGTGGGACAACGAATTGTTTTTCCCAGCTGTGCGTGGGATCACTTTAAAGTAAGTATTTAAGTACAATTGCATGTCAAATTATGTGAATCGGCAATCTGTGTACGCTTTTCTTGACTTTATTTTTTCCTTGATGGTTGTTTGAAATCCGATGAACGTGGAAAGCAGAGTTTAATGGGATTTCCAACAATTTACGCTCAACACGCGCACCCCTGATCAAATCCTGTTAAATGGAGATGCGAAATCGAATACACACATTGCAAGAAATTGATTCCATGGAATTATATTTTCAATTCTTGAAAAGTGTTTAACTAACCCGTTTATTACCCAAACCTTAGATGTTGTTCATTTATTAATTTTATAAACTTTTGCAGCGATTCCTTATCAAAATTATGCGAATTGCGCAATATTGATTTGACGTCCTGCGACGCCTGGTTACAGGATAAAAGTAGCAATACTAATGCTTGGATACCCTTCTCCCAAGACACGGCGTGTCTTGTTGGCAAACACGTTAGAATTACAGGTACGTATTTCCAGTTGGGAAAATTTCATTTATTAATGGAATGTGCAAACTTTTCAGCTAAAGACGCAGCAAGCAATAAGAAACATTCGGCGTCAGCTTTCGGCAGTCATTCACGAAAACCGTCAACATCCGTAAGTAAACATTTTGCTTAAGATCAGTCTTGTTGTCAGGAAACGGCAAAGAAACAACATCTACAAACCCCAATATGTTTTTCGACACATTTTTTTGATACTTGTGCATTCTGTTTTGACATGTTTTCCTATTTGAGAGGATACCGGTATTTTGCTTTTATAGCATTAATGGAAATTTAAATTTTCTTCTGTCAGTTTGAAAAATAAGTTAATTGTTATAGAATAATAAAATTTAATCAAGCATAAAAAATGTTTTCTAAATAATTAACCAGAAGACCGTTATATCTTTTAACACGTAGACATTTTCAATTTGGTCCGCGTTGTTCCTGCAAAGTCCTACAAAACGTTAGTACAACACCGTCAAATCGGTCCAGTTTTGACGCCTTGTTTGGATTCACAAAACGGACCAAACCGAGAAAGTCTGGGTGTATCTTTTAATTAAAAGAAAATTAGTTATACTATTTAGGCTGTTCGCAAATTCCTGTCCTATAGCAAAGACGTACAGGCGTTTGAAGATGGCTTCTAAGATGCAGCTTTTCTTAAATAACTGTTGGTCGCTTTGAGCTACCTACTTTAAATTTGATGTGCAGCCATCCCTAATAAGTTGCTGCATACTATAAAATTTTTATCATAATCCGTTTCGTTGAACCGGTTATTTCAAGGCCACACCTTTTAAAACATTTTTATCCCAAATAGCAACGGATATTTCGTAGACATTCATTTTAGGTCCAATCTATATCCATACGTCTAGGCACATAGAGCGAATATCCACAAGGACGTTCTATAGGATACTATTTCACGTCCGGTGGTAAATATTTAGCATTTTTAATTTTTTTAACATCAGTAAATAATAAACCTAAACAAAAAATTACAAATGCAATTCAGCAGAAAAGTATAGGTCTAATGTATACAAAATTAATTTATTTTTTTGAATGTGTCTATTATATATCCATGGACGTGCGCATGTAGATTGTACCTAAAATTGATGTCTATAGGATATCTTATGCTATCTGTATATGGACGTCCAGAGCTGTGACAAACGCACCATAGGTTGATGTCTCCGGGATCTTAAATGGATGTCTACTGGACATCCATAAAATCCATGAAGGGTGTCCATAGGATATCCTTGTGCTATATGGAATGTAGTCGCGTGACCTTGAAATATATAGTTCCAGAAAACCACAAAACCGATTATAATAAAAATTACACAGTACGTAGCAACGTATTAAGGTTAACTGCGTATAAAATTTGAAGTACCTAGCTCAAAGTGATCAATAGTTATTTAAGAAAAGCTGCATCTTACAGGTCATCCTCAACTGCCTGTAACTCCTCAGAGTAACATTTTTGGAAACATGTGCATACAACTTTTTTGTCTTTTTTTAAACCTCCAAAATTTTGCTTTGCTAGGGGATAATAATTTCCCTGTATATTTTCTAACTTTCCAATTTTACACAAACAGAATTCAAAATCTCGCACCGGCAGCTTCTTCAGTTCAAGTATAGAAGATGGAAGTGTTTCTCTTAGCACAAACATATCTCAAGATAATCGTCTCTCGTTGCAAGATTCTGATGCTAGTAAAAAGCAGCCGAAACAACGGTGGTCTGGGTTCTTTAGCAATACCAAGGTAAACTTTAGATATTATACTCACTTGTCAGTCTATAAATAAATCGTATTTTACCTTGAAGGACACAAAAATGGAATTGTTAGTGGAGCAGCTAAACAGTTATGCTAAGAATGGTATTCCCAACTGTCAAATTTATCCCCAAGGCCAGTGCGAGTCTATAGATGCTCTCTACAAACTTGAAGGAGATTGGAGAGAAATCATTGATTGTAGCGGTAAGACTGTTTTTTAACTGTTTATGATTTCTTGATGAAGTCATAACATGTATAGTAATAAATGTTGATTTTCGTATTGTCATCATAATTACTACCGACTATCTATGTTCTCTTGAAGAACATGAATACCATCTATGGCACCTATGTTCTCAAACTTCTAAATATTTTTTTTCTATTGTTATTTTTTAAACTAATTTTCTTCACAGATCTAACAGAAAGGTTACAACAACAGCAAACGGCTTTATGGGAACTCATCAAAACCGAAGTTGCGTATATAAAAACTTTAAAAGTAGTAACAGATGTAAGTCTTCAATTTATCTTTAATTATGCTATAATAATAATTAACTTTTTAGCTGTTCTTAGCGTGTTTAAAAAATCTCCAGTCCGTCAACCTTTTGAAAGAAATAGACACAGAAAAACTATTTTCCAACATCACAGAGATATTGGATGCAAATGTTTTATTTTGGAGAAATTGTATGTTTCCCTTAGTTCGTGATATGCGCCGATATAAACAACCTCCGTGTATCGAGAACATGTTGCAGGGATTTTTAAAGATAAGCGACACTTTTCAAGCCTACTTCAGGTATTGTGCTGAACAAGCGAGGTGTCAGCATTATTGTAGGGAAAATCATACACACAATGAATTATTTACTGCTTATTTAGCATGGTGTGAGACACAAAAGGAATGCAATAGGTAATAAGATAGACTTTGTTCTTGTTCATTGCTTTAAAATAATGTTAATTTTTTAAAGATTAAGATTAATGGATATTTTGGTACAACCGATGCAAAGACTGACCAAATATGGCCTACTTTTAAAAGCAATTTTGAGAAATACAGATGATGATGTTGAAAAAGATAATTTAAATTTAATGGTAGGATATATTGTTTAATTGTAACTATTAGCAATTATTACTAAGTGTTTTAGGTTAAATCGGTTGATGATTTTGTAAATAATGTAAACTTCAGTCTTAAACAGAAACAGGATAATGAAAGACTAAAAGGCATAATGGCTAGGATTGAAAGTTACGATGTTGTGGTAAGTAACTTTTCTCATTTGTTAACTTTGTAAATGTTTCATTGAAAAGAAGTTTACTGGTTGTATAGACTGCATGTATGTTGTTTTGCTTTTGAACATATCTTGAACGAAAACAGTAAACCTGAACTTAAAAATTGTATCGTAAAATAATTCCGTGGGCCGTATACGGGCAATATGTGACTAGTCCTAAAATGTTCCCTATATGATGTGTCCGGGTGGCCTTCTGATAAGGCCAATTTTTTTGGGATTCTCTAGCTACCAAAGTTAAAAAACTGCGTTTTCTTACAATTTTATTAATTTTTTTTTAATGATCCTTATAAGCAACATAGTCAGAAAAACGATTAGTCTTATAACCACCCTCCTGCCAGTCCCACACCTTTTTGAGTTGCCCACCCGGTGACACAATACTGTCAGAAACATTTTAAAACCGACCACTTATTGCCCGCATCAAGGAGACTACATGATTGCCTAACCCACAGTACTACCTACCTTTTATTATCAGAGATGGAGTTTTAGATATTATGTAGATTTATTTTTAGGAATCAAAAGATGACGATTTAGAAAGATTATTGAAATCTTACAGTCAACTAGATTTAAATAAACCTATGGTAGGTTGTCCACCGGAAAGAAAACGTCATTTGTTATTGGAAGGTGACCTAAAATTAAAAGACAGCGGCGCATCTAAGGTATGTGCAGATTTTTATATTTATTTACCTTTGAAAGTATTATTTACTTTTTGTAGTACTATATTCATTTGTTTCACGAGTGTGTTTTTTGTTTGTTATAACAATGATTTTTTTACATTTTTTTTGTTTCAGATGGAGGTTCACTGTTTTCTGCTAACGGACATGCTCTTAGTATGCAAACCATCTACTAAGAAGGGTGGTGCTACTATGCGTATTGTAAGACAGCCTTACTTAGTAGACAGACTTGTCATAACGGAATTGACTCGAGAGACACCTAGTCTAGCTGCTATATATAAGAATGAGTTTGATTTACCTGTTGCCGCATTTATACTTCAAAACAATGATGCTAAGAAGCTTAAGGTATTTATCCTTATTATGCAGCTGTGACAGTACAAAGTTTTAACAAACAAAATATTTACCTTAGGGTTGGAAAGAGAGTATCACCAAAGCACAACTGCTATATCAACAAGCTAAGCAAATGAATTGCCCTACAGAAGAAAGTATAGAATCTGATTATGCAACAGAATACAACCTTGAGGGAGATTATCACAGTCTGCAATTAATTCCTCGTTCTCCTCTAGCGTCTTCCTCAAGGGCTAGTCGAGTGTCTAGTCTTGCACATAGTCACAGGTAAAATCAGAACCTCCCACAAAATTTAATTAAACTAATTAGTAATTTTTGCAGCGGGTCTGTGGAAATGAACGATCAGTCTTCGATTGGTTCAGCAAATCAGTCTCGAGCAGTATCAATGGAAAATGAAAATCGCACAGCTTCCATATCGAGTGATGAAGGAGTTCAGCCTTTGCCACCAGATAAAAGCCCAGTGTCTCAAAAGCTATCTTTTAAGCACCGCCTTTTCAATAAAACCCCAAATACTTTATCTGTACAACCTTATGGTAGTTTGGGTCAAAGCCTACCGAATCTTACTTTAGGCTCACCTAATGTAGGAACTCTGAGTTTAAATCTGAGCCAAAATACATTGTCAGTCCCTAATTCTAAAACAGGAACTCATCTATTGAGTCCGACTCATCGAGGTGTTTCATATCCACCTCCATCACCCACTAGAGGCAATCTAAAGAGGGGGCTTGCTATTTCTCAAAATAAAAACCCACCACTGCTTAAGACGAGGCACGTCACATCAACTGTCGGCCCAATCACAACTGGTCAACCACCAACAAGTTTTGACTTCGATGTGCCAGTCATTGCAGGTAATGTATTTTCTATTTTTTGCGGTGCTTCACTCATCAATTTGTTTTTCTTTTGACTTTACTAGAAGAAGAACATTGTGATGCAACGTAATTTCACTCATTTTTGTGAGTCCCTTTATCATATAATCATTCACTGATGTTTTATGAAACTTTGTAACCGTGGGCTTGGTGCTATTGATGACTATAATACAGGCTGAGTCAAGCTATACGCCTTTTTTTTAGTGAGTTTATTATTAGGAATATATTAATAATTTTTGGTGTGCATATGTTTTGAAGGGTGTTCTACAACCTGAAGCAGTCAGTTTTTTGATTGGACGTTAAATGTCAAAATAGCGATTTTCAACTGTTTATTTTCAAATGGAGCGGTACGACTTTATTTGGCTTAGACGATGCTGTATGATGTTTACAATATGATCCTTACTAAATTTTTTCCCAATTTTTACGATTCAGTCGTAAAATATGCATTTATTATGTTAGTCTAGTAGGCCGAGACCTACGGACGTACTTTGATGTATTTGCACAAAACGATTTAATGGTTGTCAGTATGCATAGTGAAATCATTATTTTAATAAACATAAGAAAACAGAAACTCATGTTTTTTATTTTACATTAAATAATAGTTACTTCAATATTAGGATAACATCGAATGAAAATTATAAGATTATAAACTAAACTAAATTTAAATAAAAAACTAATTAGTTTTTATCCAACAAGAAACTCGAAGAAGTGGAAATGTTTACTTACAAGCAATTGTTTCATCAAAAGTTTACTTATTTTACGCAAAAACATGGTGACGCGTGCGTACGTACCGGCCTACTAGACTAACATAATGAATGCTTATTTTACGACAGAATCGTAAGAATTGTGACAAATTCAGTAAGGATCATATTGTAAACATCATACAGCATCGTTTAAGCCAAAAAAAGTCGTACCGTTCCATTTAAAAATAAACAGTTGAAAATCACTATTTTGACATTTGACGTCCAATCAAAAAACTGACTGCGCCAAGTTGTAAGCACCCTTCGAAACATATACATACCAAAGATTTTTAATAAATTCCAAATAATAAACTAACTAAAACAAAAGGCGTATAGCTTGACTCTGCCTGTATATGCTCGCCGTAAAATTTCAAAATGTTATTGAATGAAGTGAATAGGTACGAAGTTTCAAAAACTTTTAGTAATCACTTAGCTTAGCTCACAGCACTAATATTTAATAGTTGCTGATTAGTTTAACTTCATACACGAGCCTGTGCTTGTAGAATATTATACAGCCTGTATTATATAGGGTGAAGAAAAAGTATGAAACATTGATTCTACAGTCGTAAGATGTATAACAACTTTACAATAAAAGTTTGTCGACAAAGTATAAACCACATTTTGCCGTTTTGAATTTTTGTTAAAAGTTGTTATTTTTGGTTATGACAGCGTTTTTTTAAATAGCAACGTACACTTTTGGTGGTAGCATTTCGTAGAAGAAGCGGTTTTTATGGACCCATGTTTATAAAAACTGTTTTTATTCCTTGTTGTATTTTGCTATGGAAAACGGGTTTTTAACAAATATGTTTAAAAGGATACAGATTAAAGTTATTTAGAAAAAAATACTAGTGCCCCCCAGTTTGAGAGGCTTTTGGGTTAAATAATTTTATTTGGATGTGGTTGGATAGTAGCACTTATTATTGCTAAACTGTATGCTAATAGTTATTTAAGTAATAAGGAATGTAAAGACGTAATAACATTCGAGGTAGGTAAATACAAGCCGAGGCTTGTGGCCTGCCGAGAATGTTAATAGTCGATACATTCCGTGTTACTTATTAAATTTTTCACGCTACAGGTAGAAATTTAATCATATTTTTAAAAGTTTGTTTTGACTGCTGTCATCGGAATTATTTTTTAAAAGCCCCATTATTCTAAGTTGCCTGTGCTTGTTACTATATCAACGAACAGTTAAAATCAACATTTTAGTATTCTGTTTGAAATAAAATATTGGAATCTGTAGCTTGTTGCTTTAATTATTATCCTAGGAATGTAAATGACACTATTAAGTTTCGTAGTCAAGGGCAAAAAGTAAACGAATGTTATTGCTCATTTTCATCTTTTGTAGCTATGGATTTACCTTATATTAAAGGGTTCTTGATATATTAATTCAAAACTAACTTTGAGTTTGTTTTTTATGTTATAAGTGCAAAAGACTTTAAAAAATGTGATACTTCATGCAAAACAACAAAATAAACTTTTAATTCAGTTTTCTCGGAAAATTTTCTTTGTGTAACCATACCAACTTTTAATAAGATTAAAACGACAAAAATATTGCCTACTACATGGTGCCATCAAAAGCAATCAACTAAAAAAGTACAACCTCTAACTAAAATTTCAAAAACAGTTATTATTTATAGCTGTAGAAGTAGAAACAATGTTCCGCACTTTTTGTTCACCCTGTATACTTATGTAGGTATGTAGCAAAGCTTGATCTTTTTTAAATAACTTTCACTGTGTTGAGTTAAAAATTTTATCATTTGCAGGGGTATCAACGCCAGATGATTGTGAAACTTTTAGTAGAGGGCAACATCGACAAGCCATGTTAAAAAGAATAAGAAATGATAATAAACGATATCACACTGCGGGGGTTGTCGATGATATTAAGGTAAAAAATTTATAATTTTTTGTATAAGGTGACCCTCAAATTGAAGGCGATAAAAATTTGCTTGTAACTGCTTATACGTCTTGATAAAGGTGACAAATTTTTCTCTGAAATTAGCAAGGAAAAAACCAGCTTAAGTTTCTCATATGTCAGAAACTTTTATTAAAAATCCTATGAAATATATTGTGTACTTCAAGGGCACTTAACGTAGGGAGTTGATTAAATTTCTATTATTTGTAGCACAACGATACCAAGGATCCTAGCATTCATAAAAGGTTGTCTTGGAATTGTAGTCCTCAGGCATCTGAAGTGGAGCCTGAAGACCCAACCTAGCGCAGGATTCCTTTATCAACGACTTATGCGCTAATTGTATGTTGTATAATAGCCTATTTTTTAGTGTGTACAGTTTTAGAGTTATTATATAAACGCTAGGAGAAATCTGCCGTTCGTCTGCAGCAACGAGAAAGTACTAGTAGTGACCCCTAAATCAAAACAGTGGACCAAAATGCCACAATAAAAGTAAAATATCTTCCAATAACTGGATTGGAATAGAATAATTCCAAATAATGTGATCAAGAAATGTACATTCCTTACACGTTTTGTGTATAAATTTGGCCTAACAAATTTTATAATTAGAATGTATCATATCTTGCCTGTTGTGGTTTTCTACAATGTTTTAAAAATAATAGCCAATTTAGTAACTTGTATTATTTTATAATTGCAGTTTCTCGTTTTATTGCCATATTGTATGTACTTAAGAAGCTAATTTTAAGGAAGACAGTACAATGAATCTTATAATACGATAAAAAATATTTATTTTTGCTTATATAGAAGCTTTATATTAATTTATTTGAAATATTGTACGTCCCCGTATGCAATACATTTTTGTTGTATATTAGAAATATATAACAAATTTTTCAAATAAAAATTAACATTGTCTTTATTTATCACATCATAACTTTATTATTTCTATGTTTTACATACTTCATATTACAATCCCTCGCTATGTCAATGTTTCTTCTAGGCACAATTATATCCAAGAATTTCAGCAAAAGGTGGCAAAAAGAGACGACAATGAGGAATGGCCATACTCCACTCAAAAGGTAACTTGGAAAAATAAAGATACAGTGTATAAAAACAATTTTGTCTATTTATTTTTACCTTGCTAGTTGTTCACTTAACGTTTTAAATTTTTCACCAGAAATTCTGTCGTATACAATTTCTGTTCTTGCTGTAACATTAGCCCAGTTGTATAAATGTCGTATTTTAAAATTACATTCATATGGGCATACATTTGCGCCACTCTTTAAGTCGTGTATTGCTGTTTCTAAACCTGAAAATTCAGAATAATTTATTTAAATAATTTAACTTAAAAGTTCATATTATAAAAAAATACCTTCCATAAGTGCAGGTACCGTCGGTTCAGTTAAATAAATTAGTTCACTGGGTAAAACTTCAGGAATACCGCCAACTTTTGTTGAAACAACCAATAAACTAACAAAAAATTAGAAATTGTATATTATTAATTATATCATTATTAAAACCAAAGGTGCCTTAGACATTAGTAATAGTATAAAACAACTCGTTCACCAATTTATTTGATTTAAATCAGATTTTTTAACTTTAATTCAAATTTTTTGCAACAGAGAACCGGTTCATCATTTTATTTGTTATTTATTCTTTTCTTCTTCTACTAGTGCCCATTTGATATAGTTAAAACATGCAGGGGCACCTATTATTTAACATAGATTACGACTTTCTGGAGCTTCCGGTTTTACCAGAAGTGACGCCAACTTATTTTAATTGTAATGTTCAGCATTATAATCAAAGTAATAAACAAAGAAGTATAAATCGGCATATCTTTAAGAAATTAAATTGCAAAAAAAAACCTTTTAATTTACATATTTTATTTAATCTGCAAATGAAATTTTATATACAGGGTGAATTAAAAAAATGGAATGTGAATAAGTTGAATGTGAATAAGTTAAATGCAAAAGTTGTTTGGTAGACAGTTCCACATCATTGTCAATCAATTTCACTTATACAGGGTGTTTACTTTTCAAGGTACAACAAGCAACCTTTTTATATTAAATGCAGCACCATATTATTAAACGGCAAATGCAAATACGCATTAATATACTAGGTGTTCTATTTAAAAAAATTAAGTTTGATATGCTACTCTTATATGCAACCCTCCGTATAATTTAAAATAATCTTATAAGGTGGTCCTCTTGGTTCCCTACAACTTTTATTTGAAACAATTTTGAAAATATCGACCACCGAGGTCTTGTTTACTCACCCTGTAGCTATTATACCTACCCACAAGAAGCTGCTTCAACAATAGCCATACAATAAGCTTCCGTTAATGATGTATTCAGAAATATGTGCCCTCTGTTAAGCACATTTTTAACTTGTGAATGTTCCAGTGTACCTAACAAAGTCACTCGGTGCTGCAAACCCTGTCTTTCACGTATTTCTTCTAACAACCTAATGAAATTTTATGTTAAAGTCAAATTAAAATATAAAAATAAATATTAACCATCTTTTAGGACCATCCCCTCCAATTAAAAAGTTAACTTCAGGATACTTGGGTGAAATATCCGATATAATTTGTGCCATAAGATCAACACCCTTTCTGTAGACAAGTCTTGAAACTATGACTATTGTTACTAAAAATAATCGTTATAATTCCTTTATAAAATTATAATGTTCTTGATTACTTACTACCAGTTTTTGGCCGTAGCTGCGGTTTAGGATTAAACATATATGTGTCAACAGCATTAGGAATTACAGATACTCTTTGGTTATCAACTCGTGCTCTTAGTACTGTATTTTCTTTTCCTGTATGAGATACACAAATACAATGATTACAACCAGCTAGCGATATTTCCAGCAGTTTGTTCGTTATCACAGCACTTGCATCTGCAAATCCAAATAAGCTATGATCTGTGAAAACCGTCTGAAAATAATTTAATTAACTAAAATCTTATCTTGAAAATATAAGCTTCCAATTACTACCTTTAAACCCATTAAATTACCAATTAATAACCCTTCGTGTGCAAGAGCGGAAAATGCTGAATGACTATGAACTATTTCAACATTTTCTCGAATAAAAATGTACCTTATTAAAGGTATGTTGCATATCATAGTTGGAAGCACACATTGGTTGTAGAGCACCCGGATAGGAAGATAGTAAACTTTTAAACCATTCGTCATGTAACGTATACCAGTACGATTTCCATAACTGTGTGTAAGTACAATAACCTTGTGTCCATTATTTATTAAACACTGTGACAGGTTAAATATGTGTTCTTCAACTCCACCCATGTTTGGGTAAAAGAAATCGGACATCATACTAGAAAAAGTAAGCATAGCATTAGATAGTTTAATAGTTAATAAATAAATTAAAATGCTTATTAAAATTTTGGTCATATAATTAATTGGATTTTGATTAGTCTTACCATATTTTTCGAGGCATTTTGACTTTTTCAAACTATGCAGGTTAGCACCAAATATTTTAAATTGTATTTTATAAAAACCACCATCTTTAAAGGTGCGATATTAATTATCTCCTCGGTTGATATGTTGATAATAAATCATGAGTATATATTTACAGAAGAAAATTGAATTTTCGGGTTATATTTTGATGTAAGTATAAGTTTAGTTCATAAGTAAGTATGGTATAAAAACAATTCAGTATGCATCAGTATCAGTGTTGCCATTTGTAGCGAAATTCCGTACGAAGGTATTTTGATTTTCTATGAATGTAGTACCTACGTGGGAATTAAGGGAAGTACAAGGAAGAAGGTAATGTCTAGAGTTTGCAGATGCCCGTTAAGTTAGGGAAAACTAAAGGAAGTTTGTAGAAAATCCTAGGAAAGTCGAGGCAACACGGGGAAAATCCAAGATAAACCACTAAAGCTGAAAGAAAGAAAACGTATTTAAAAAAATTTCTAGCATTTCTACGAGCTCATGTAAACGGCGTTATTTAAAGGAAATTCGGGAAGGTAAAGAAAGTTTGAAAGAAATCAGGGAACTCAAAAAATTTTAGGGAAAGATAGGCAAGTTCAAGAAAAAAGGAGATATTATACAAAAATGTATTGAGTCTGTGCAAAGCTATAGATTCAAGAAAATCCCGGGGAGCTTTACTAAAGGGAAGTAAGGTGAGAAAATTGTATCCTGCAGTTTAGTCATTGTGTTTGTAGTGCTTTGGAAATTATTCTTAATAATAGTAATGAGACTGAAAGTTATGCAGATTCGGAATAGACTAGGTATATTTTGTTATTTATTTTTTTATTTTAGTTTATAGTTTTATACTGTTTTTTAATAGTTTGTTTCTATAAAAGTCAAATACATCAAAACAGTTTTTTTTATTTTCCCGTGATTCTGTAACGTAGCGGAAAACAGGGATTGTTTAGAAAATAATTTAAAGATTTTTCCTCAATCTCCGCTACTGGCAACCCTGTAAATGGCGAATACATCACAATCTAGAATTCTAGAATGATTTTCATGATCCGTAAAGTAGGGTTATGTTTAGTGCATATAATGGTTTGTGATTTAGTGTAGCGTATATGTTTTGTGGCGTAGGTTGGTGCATATTACAATAGAAATTTCTAGAAGAAATTTGTAGTAAAGTAAGTAAAATAAATAATAAAAAGCTTTATTCTTCAAAATAATAAATGCTTTATTATCTTTTAGTGTATTGAGCATTATATACATATTTTATAAAGCATGGCTGATGGTGAGGAAGAATATGGAGATGATGTGGGTGACGACTTTGATGAAGATGTAGAGGACGACAACATTGAAGAATTAGACCCTGCAGATGAGGAAGGTGATAATATTGACATTTTGGCGCCAGGACAAGCAGGAGGAGGAGTACCAAAATCAAAACGCATTACAACCAAATATATGACGAAGTATGAAAGAGCTCGAGTGTTAGGCACACGAGCATTACAAATTGCTATGTGCGCCCCTGTTATGGTAGAATTGGAAGGTGAAACTGATCCATTACAAATAGCAATGAAGGAACTTAAACAGCGTAAAATTCCAATAATTATACGCCGATATTTACCAGATAATTCCTATGAAGATTGGGGCATTGACGAGCTTATTATAATTGATCATTAAGACCATTTAATGTATATGTTACAAATAGATATAAGTTATGTAAGTTTTTATTAAATAAATAAGTATAAATTTATTTTGTTTTTTAATGCATTTGATCTGTATATGCTGCTCCTTTATGCATGGGCTGTGATAATGTAGAGTGAAAATATGGTTATTTACTGTAAAAAATTTTGACAACCAATATAAAATTAATATTTAACACGTTGATCGCCCAATGGTGAGAAAAATGGGGGTCGCTGGGGCCCAAATTGTATTCGCTATATTTTTTATATAGCTCCTTAGTAAAATACTATTTGAGCACAAATTTGCTCAAAAAGCATTTTCTAGTGCTAATTTTGAAAAAAAATGTCAGGTATTGCATCTGTGCCTCGGGGCCTGTAACTATAAGTTTTTCCAGTTTAGGCCGGAAGGTACAAATGTCGTGCCTGAATATGCAGGTCCTTGCAAGTTGATTCCTGTTGGAGTGCATCACAGGTGGTTTGCAGTCAGTGCTCATTGCATCATTTCTGTATAACTTGTTTCTTTGAGGGGCACAGAGTCACAAAGTAATATTACGTTTAGTTTATTTATTGCCTTTATTTACCTTTTTATAATAACCTTAAGTTCAATTTTGTACGCTTCAAATATTATATGTATACCTATCACCGTAATGTTACGTTTAGTTTACTTGTAATCTTTATTTACCTTTTTATAATAAACCTTAGTTTGATTTTGACAGCTGCAAATATTATATACCCATCACACCCGTCCGTTCTAAATAAAGGGAAATATGTGGAAACGTTATTTTAGATAATATCCTAATATCAGGTTTATTATTATCACTAGAAAACAAAATTAATACGCCTTATATTAAATAAATAACGAGTTTCCATAACAAGTCCTCTAGAACACAAAAGAAAAAAAATTTTCCTGGGGCAAAACGATATTTGGGTCCCCCAGGCCCCTCTATTTCAGTATCCGTATAAATACACAGCATTCCCGGTACTACGGCTGTGCCAGCGGGCTCAAACGCATATGAAGCACCAAGGCACAGACCGTGTGTCTTGTGGCCCTACTGAAAATAAATGCATGGCACACCAGGTGTGCCATATGGCGATTAACGTGTTAAGATACTAAAAACATCGACGTTTTGACAGATTATGAACACATTATACAGTATTCAGTGGTATGTTAAAAACAGCATAATATTTCACAGGGTTTGCATTTTATTTCATTAGTTTTGCTTTTGGATTTCAACAGACAATGGTGCATCCTATTAATGAGGCTACAAGTGCATAGACACTGATACAATAGTGTAGTGTTACTAATAATATTCCAAACAATTTTTTGATGGGTTAATCCCATCTCAAGTGTTGGTCTATAATAGCTGCTAGATACTTATTAATTTCTTGATTGCAGGTATTAGTTTGGGACTGCCTCCTTATAATATATAAATAAAACTATTTAAATTTCTATTACTTTATTTCTATCAATCTCCTAATTCGTATAAATTTTGATATCTTAACTTAGAACGTAATAAATCATCATCTGTTGTTTGTAATATTTGTGGTGGTAACATTGCACCAGCTACGTAACGACCTTCAGAATTCAAAAAGTTAAACGTGGAACATGCTTGTTCAGTTGGTAAGACTTCCAAATTCAACCGATGTTTTTTCATAAATGGTAGTATTTTTCTATAAAAACTATAATCGTCTAATTTGTCACCTATTCCAAGCACAACTATATCCAATCTTGGTTCTAAGATTGTGAAAAGGCTTAACGATTCTGGTGTTATGTCATTTATATGGTTTACGTTCCATGACAACACAGACCTGTAATATCCAACATATTTTCTACCTATAACAGTATTTAAATAATTATATTTACCTTGGGAATATCACCATAGGTCCTATTACAGTCATATCATTATTTAATCTAAATCCTACCTAAAATAAGATTATTACATAATTAAATGCATAAGATTTGTGTAAATCATTAAACATACTTGACTAATTCCATTTATCATTAAACCTAAATCTGACTCCGTATTTAAAATGTTCAATTTAGTTTTACCGTCACCTTCATATGATTTTGGTGTGAAGCGAAATTTGCTTGAGGATATCCATCTAAAAGTAAAAAAAACCCATTAATATTACTGCTTTGGATTTTTTATAGAACTGTAATTACCTTACATTTTCTTGAAAAACTTTAGTTGTAATCCTAGGAATAATTTTATAATAGTGTTGAAACATTTTAAATCAAAAATGAGGTTATGTAAACTTCCCGTGATTGTGTCTCTTCTTACGGTCACAGACACACATAAAGAGAGAATTAGTCACAGAATAATTTAAAAGAAATTTAATGATAAAGTGAAATTGCTTTATGAAGATAAATACGGACTCTTCTATTTATGAATTTGCGTTGCTTTATGCTGGGTCTCAAGACCCAGAATTTAATAATGTTAATTTTTATAATTTTGTATATAAGAATTTAAATTAATTTGATACATATGGTACGGCCGCCATTTTGTAAACATGGCGCCCAAAAAAAGTTCTTCGGGAATATCTGGCGAACGGTGGTATCTATATAAAAAATGGTTCTTAACAAAGTTATAAAACATTAAATTTCCTATAAAAATTATTATGTAACATTTTGTCGTCGGAGAAACCCTTTGGCGGCAAAAAAGTGAAAAAGAAACTTAATACTAATAAAACGCTGTGGATAACATGAGTATGTGCTGGGAATGTCTCCACACTGTTATTTTATGTTTTATGCTTTATAACGCAATAAAGGTGGGTCATGGGACATGTTTTCTGATTGGCCAATCAGAGGAGGAGGTGGGAAAGAACATGGGCCTTTAAAATTCTTAGAAAAATTGGACCAAAACTACACTTTTGATGTAACATTTACATCATGTAATTATACTTACTTACATACTTAGATGGACGGTTTAGCCATTGTGTTAGCCGTACTAAAAGGTTACATTTTATATAGAATGTCTGGTAACTAAGTAACTAACTAATGTAACAGAACGTCGCAGATACAAATGTTAATTTGTTAAAACGTGAAATGGCGTATTTTGGCTACTTTACGCGAATGATTTGGCTACAGTTTAATTATAATACAACAATAGAACTTGGTAAATTGATTTTGGTTATCATGTTTTGCAGACGATTGATTTCTCATTCTAAAACTTCCAATATGGGGGAATTTATGAGATCAGTTTGGTCATTGTTTAATGGTACAATTTTTAAATGTTTGTGAGTTTCAAATGCTTCCAGTATATCTAATTTACATTTATCATCACAAATGTGTAAACATTTTATAGTGTTATTAGATGTCATTAAGTGAATGTGTTCTAGTAAATGTTTAACGAAAATGGATTTATGTAGGCATTGATATTTGTAACAACGTATGTGTTCTTTGTACCTAATATCAAAATTTCCAGTTGTCTGACCTATATAAACCGAATTAAAATGTGAGCAATTTAATTTGCAAATGCCTTACTTTAGCAAAATAAAGTTTTTACAAATTAAATTGCTTACATTGTAATTTGGTTTATATAGGCCAGACAATTAGAAATTTTGATATTAGGTACAAAAAACACGTACGTTGTTACAAATATAAATACCAACATAAATCCGACCAATTACGCTAAACATTTATTAGAACACTTAATGACATCTAATAACACTACGATTTTTACACTTATATGACGATAAACGTAAATTAGATGTACTGGAGCCATTTGAAATTCACAAACATTTAAAAACTGTACCGTTAATGAATGCGCAAATTGATCTCTTAAATTCACCCTTATTGGACGTTTTCGAATTTTACAATAATATTTCACAAATATTAAATGTTAATTATAAAGTTATAACCCTAAACCTAGATAATGAAATTATTTTTTAGGCGATTAGTATCTTCCGATCTTAAGTGGTGCAGAAAGAAAATATGATTTGGAAAAACTTATTTTTTAATGAAATTTATAAATTTTTACACAATTGGTGTTGGTTCAGAAATTACATGTCATTTTAGGTAAACTGATATTTTAATGAAAATTAGAAGTTTTTATATGGTTTTTGTATGTAAATAAAATGTCAGTTTTGGGGAAAACTGTTTTTTTTAATGATTTTGCGCATGATTGTTGAATCTCCCAATTCTCGATGGTCCAGAAATCAAATGTCATTTTGGGGAAATTGATTGTTTTAGCTATTTCTAGTTTGTGTTTGTATAACTAATTTTTTTGAATCTTACGATTTGAAGAAGTCTATCCCCACTGAAAGTTCCCTCAGTTGCCTCATAAAACCACATACATAATGAACCTGGTTGTTTTAAAAACCGCATAACACCACATACAGCCTGATGGAAACTTTATAAGGTTATATGAGGTTTTTATATCTATTTTCAGTAGGATAGATTTAGGGCCAGCGGGTGGTCTAGTGGTTAGAGTCCCAACCTCTAGAACTAGACTTCCAATGGCAGTAGGTTCGAGTCCTTTGCCCGTCGAAAATTTTTCTGAATAAGTTAAATCCGGCGTGTCCATGGACGGTGTGTATGTTGCGTGGCATGTTTTTCAGGGGTGGGGCATGTTAGACCGGTGTATAGTGCAAGTCCGCTGAGCCCGGATAAGGGGGTAGGATGGGAATCATGGAGTCGTGCTCACGCACGGCCTCATGATTCTTTAAAAAAAAGTAGGATAGAATTAAAATGAAAAAGAAAAATTAAATTTGTATGTCGTAATGTAACCTCTTTCGAGAGCTGTATCTCAGTTCTGGTTTCTCACGAAGGGTTTTCGGAAATATGTTTGTGCAAATTTTTTTATTTTTGTTTTTATGGCCTAGAATGCACTCTTGAATTTTTTACGAATATTGAAACACCCTGTATACATAATTATGTTACCTCTAGTGTTGAGGGAAATACTTTCTTTAACGTGAAACAGTGTTGCCACTGTCAGTACGTTTGCATTAGATTCAGTACTTTTTAAACATTTTTTTTTAAATGAAATTTGTTTTACATAAAACTTAAACTGTATTAATTTTTTTTGTGTTCAAAGGCGATTTTAGGGTCTGCACATTGTTTTAATTAGGAACTCTTTAAAAATTTATTACTTAATAGTAATGTGCAGTATTAAGTTGTATTTTCTATAATTGCTACAAAGAGTTATTTTTTACTGTGTTAAAAATACATTTTCTTACATGGTGCTGACGTAGAAAAAATATATAGTTTATGTACTTTTCAAGCGCCCTTAGAGTTAAAAACTGGTAAATAATATACTGTTTTAAAAGTGATATTACAGTATGACTTTTCTGACTACTAAAACCACAACGTATAGTATTTTGGATGTATTATATTTTCAGTACTTTTTTAGTACTACCATTGACTATAATCAATGGTACTACCTATTTTTACGCGATTTCTAGTGACTTCGAATCTGGCAACACTGCCGTGAAATACCCATAGCACAGGGGTGAAGCTGGAACCTAAACTCGCGCAACACATAGTATGTGGGCCATCTCGGCGGGCCGGGGTAACGGGAGGGCTAATATCCCGCCATTTTTACCATTTCACTAGTTGTGAGTCTGTCTTCTGTTTTACCGGCAAAAACAAGTTGTCATTTTCCGTTTATGTTCTTTGTTGTCATTCGGTTTTGATAATTTTTATGTGATTAGTTCCACTTACAGAACATTTACTAAAAATAAACTTCTGGTTATTATAAAGTTAAGTATTATACGAAACTTGAATACTACATTCCATTAAATTTATCGCTTTTTCTTTTCAGGAAAAATTTGAGGTTAAACCAAAAGTCAATAAACTTCCTAGGTGTAACTCGTTTTATTGCGATGAGAATGTTAATGAGCTAAGTATTTGACTATAGGGATACTATACAAAACTAAAATTATTGTTTTTCTTTTCAGGAAAAAGTTGAAACAGATACGGAAAACATTTACGAGTTAAGTACACACTTCTTTTTACCGATACTACACTAAATAAATTCGCTACTTTTTTTTCAGGTAAAGCTCCCTAGAAAGTAACAGATTTTGGTTTGTGCTGTACCAGTTCATCTGCATATTTTAGCGATGGATGTTGGTGGTAAGAAGTATTATCAAGTACCCGTGGTGCAACAACTGGTACTCCTCCAAGATCTCGGGGAGGAGTTAGGTAAATACATTTTTATTTATACTTGTACAGAATTTCATATTTATTTATTGTTATTTAGCATTAAGTGTTGATTTATACAGAATAATTATTTTTAAATATACTTAGGGAATTTCAGAGTAATTATTTATTTAGTTATTTGTAAATGCAGAGTAAAGAGGTTTATTTTTTCAATAAATATATTTTATCTTTTTATCTGATTTTTCTTGTAGTTCTATAACCTGTCATTATTTGTTTGTATAGTATTTACTGTTTATTAAAATTTATAATTCATTTTAAAAAATGAGTTATGAATTTTAATAAAATTGAAATGGAAGCGGAATAACTACACTACATCAGTGATTTAAATAGCCCGCGCTTGTTGTTTAGTTTGCCACTAGATCGCCAGATGGCGTATGAATAAAATGGTGGGTTTTGTTGCCAATATTTAACATGGGGAATTCGCTTCTAAAGGTTTATGTTCTGTGACCCATAGGTTAAAGATAATTATTTAAGATTATTTGCTTTTTTTCCAATATCGTTTTGCTAGTTTCTTAGGATCAATTCTGTGATTACTAGTATTTTACTTTATTGAAACTCCGTTTATGCTTGTTAATTATTCATAATCAAAGATGGTAAGCAACACCTTTTGTTTTTTCATTCATAACCTCATTTAAAATGTAAATCTTTGTACTGGGATGAAAACTTATTCTTACTACGTGTAGCATGGAAGGCTTAAAGTACGTACTACTGAGGAGCAGCAGCTGCTAAAGCAAAAAGAACAGCAGAAGAAATTAACTGCATATCGATTAGGTATGAAACAAATATTAGCTTCACGTCAACCCGATAGTTATGATCCAGAATGTTCAACAATTTGTGCGCAGCTTTTAATCATCAATCCAGATATTTATACTTTGTGGAATTACAGAAAAGAAGTGGTTTTATTAGAGATAGAAACAAGGTAATGTACGATTATTACTATTTAAGCGTTTTATTATTTGATTGCTATGTTGTTAATATATGTAATTTTAAATTAAGTAAAAAAGATGAGAACGGAGAGGAACAGCTGATCATATTCTTGGAAAGCGAACTTAAGCTCACTGAACAGTGTTTGCTTGCCAATCCTAAATCGTATGGCTCATGGCATCATCGCTATTGGATATTGGATCATCATCCAAAAGCCAACTGGAAGAAAGAATTTGATCTTTGTACGAAGTACTTAACCATGGATGATAGAAATTGTTAGTATTAAAATAATAAAAAATCATCATTTTATTTACTTTACATTTTAGTTCACTGTTGGGATTATAGAAGATTAGTTCTAAATAAAGTAGGAATATCATTGGAAGACGAAATCAAATTTTCTACAGAACGTATTAACATAAATTTTTCGAATTATTCATCATGGCATTATCGCAGCACAATCCTCAAGCAGGATAATCTGCGTGACGAGTTAACTTTAGTTCAAAATGCGTTGTTCACTGATCCTGCAGACAGCAGTGCTTGGTTCTATCTACGGTGGATCTTGAGCAATCCCAGCATAACTAAAGAAGACCGGAAGGAATTACATGCAGCATTGGAGCAATTGTTAGAATTGGAACCTGATTGTAGATGTAAATATCCATAAAAAATTTAGTGTTAAAAAAAAGGGGGATCAAGTTGGCTGATGATAAAGTTTGTTTACGGGTGCTTATGTCTGAGCACATAAGATACATGCAGGGTTGACAGTTTGTTTTTAAAATTTGTTGTTTTGTGGTCCTTTCTGTATTTTTAGTAGTCATTTCTTCAATTATATAAAAAAACTTAATTAATGGTTGCAAAATGGTTTACACATTGGCATTTCTGCCTGAATCTTCTTTTTGCAATGGGCGTAAGGTGAAGGAGATTTGGATATATTCCGTACCTGACTGCCTCGAAGAATTCAAAACCAAATTTTCAGAAGTTGCTTGTGACTACAAATAGTTTGATCTTAGCCTTCATCAGTGTTTTATACTTTTTAGCATGACGGTAAACCGTTAATGCTGCTAGCGAAATTATGCAAAATGAGTCATTTATCGCAATAACTGGAGCATATCCTACAAAATTCGAGAAGGATATGCATTTATTTCCCTATCAGCTGACTTATTTGTGTATGACTGCCAGTTGACCCACCACAAAAGAGTGCAATTTTGCTAATGGTTTTTAAACACGCTAAATGATGATAATACACTAAAGAAAACTTGTTTCACAAATGAGGCGTGGTTTTGTCTGTCCGACTAAGTCATCTCGCAGAATATGAGAACTTGGAATGCTGAAAATCTTTACGAGTTCGTTTCTGGAAAGGTTGTGGTTTGGGTAATCTTTAGTGGAAGGAGGTTTACAGGACCAGTATTCTGTGAAGGTAATAAAACGTATAAAACCTAACTTTTAGATTAAAATTTGCATTTTTATATAAATTATGCTCTGTGATTGTTAGGTAAAGTAAATGCAGCCAGATATCAAGAGGACATTTTACAAACATTTTTGGAGAAATTGCACGATGATGAATTATAGCAGGGCTATTTTCAGCAAGGTGGAGTTGCACTATGCTTCGTGTATTCTTTGATGACCGAATAATTGATAGTTGCTGCTATCAGATGGCCTGCGAGGGGTTGTGGTGTAACTTGACTTTTGTGGCTTTACCTTAAAAACTATATTTGCTACACCAATTAATAATTTACATGAACTTAGGCAGCAGATAACACAAAAGTGTGAAGGAAAAATATGACTCCACATATTCTAAAAAGTGTTGTGAATAATCTTGTTGTTTTCAAGAAGACGGCAGGCATTTTCAGCATCTCGTGTAATAAAATAAATTCTGCAACGTTATATTGTTTCATTATCTAACAGAAAAAATATAAGACATGCTCTCATATAAACAAAATTTAATGCCAGCTAATTTTATTATTTTAGGAAATAGGCAGCATTATGCTGTTAACGTTTTCCATAAAACAAAGTTACTTGACCTCCCTTCTTTGTTTTGGTACATTTTGTATTTTATATCTTTATTTGCAGGGATTTTGGTAGCTAAATGTTGGTTAACAGAAAGTCTTTGTGGGGACACTAAAAGTTGTGTGGATGATAGAGTGAACTGTTATAAAAAATTAGAGGAATTAGATACGATGCGTAAAGGACAGTATTTGGATTGTCAGGAAGCTGTAGTTAAAGAATTGGATACAGAAAAATAATGCATGTAGGTAATTATTTTGTATTTTTGATGGTGCATTTTTTTATTATATATCAAATAATTTATTATTATTTTCTCTATAATTAATAATTATACATTCCTGAAAATATCACACAAAATAGTAGTAAAATTTTTAAACTATTGTAATAATTGTAATAATAATAATAATAATAATATTAATATAAAATCGCTTATTATTGTTTATTTTCATTCCAATGTCCACTTAATAGTGCTCTGCATCTAGTCTCTGTTGAATCTTTTCTTTGTCAATATTTACCTAGAAAAATTGATATTTAATATTTTATTGTTGTACCCACATTTATTTTACCGTTTCTTGTAAGCTTATGAACTTGGTGTTATTTTCTTCTTTTTCCAAAGCATTTAGATATTTTTGTCTCAAAAATAAAACTGTATCAATATGAGTTTTATGTTTTACTGCAAGTTCTAAAGCCCTGAAAATATTTGTTATGAAAGTAACCTTGATTGTCTATAATTAATAAATACCTGTTCCAATTGTGCAATTGCACATGATTTAAAATAGCTTGAAAAACAAGTCCATTGTGCAATAAAATAGACTCCGCATTTTGAACAGAACCACCTAACAATGCTGCTCCAGCCATTTGTTGTGCCTTATTAGGTAAACCCTTAAATTAATAATTGAGGCAATTAAAAATTTAGAAAATGATTTATATTATTTACTTTTATATGTTGGATGTAGTAAACTTTATCATAGTGATTAATTGCTGCAAAGGCTTCTTCTGCTTTGTCTAATAAATCACTATTGTTCGATTGCGTTGCCAGAACTGCCAATCCAGCCCATAATACGTTTTCGTTTATCAGTCGACATAAACGCAATGCTTCTTCCCATTTGTTTTCTTGAATATTCCTGAATTTTCAAAATATTTAAGATTCAAGTGAAGTTCAATGAATTTATTCATTTAAAACATGAAAATTTAGATCGGACTTTTATATTTATGCTGGTTTTAAATTTCTTCTCTTCTTGATGAATAATCTTTGAATGTAACTGCATAATAATTTTAAAATGTCAGCTGCAGTAAATATGAGGATGGTTCACGTCTAACCGAAGTTTGTTTTTATTTAGGTACATAAGACGCTTGCGCTGCCGCTTGAATTTCCAACTTTATATTGTAGAATGCACTTTTATTTACCTCTGATATCTTTTGTTTTATTTGTTGTGACCATGTAGGTGCTGTTTGAGATGGCAAATACTGCTGTTAGTGCCGCTATTAAACAGCAAAATATTATACGATTTCTTGTTAAAGCAAGGTGATGTTACTACCCAAATTCGGAAGAAAAAATACAGCTTGTTACATAAATACGTCCTATTCTTATTGGATACTGCAAAGATGCACGGTGCAGCTAAAACTATTGGAAAAACGTCTCGGAAACTAAAAAATATTCTCAAAGGAAGTTGATTTCAAGATGAAGACTAGCTCAAAAAGTGCTGTACACTGGTTGAAAGGCCATGACAAATGCTATTGCATCAATGGAATTCAAGCACTGTCATACAAAGATGACAAAATGTATCACTTTTCAGCGTGATTTGGTTGAAAAATAAATATATTGTTTGAATCACAGAAATATGTGTTTTTCTCACTTGTCTTACAATTTTCAGCTTTGACTTGAACGTTCCTCATATACATACAGGGTGAGTCAACAAGGCTGTGGTGGTTGATATCTTTTTTACTATTTAAAATGCAGGAAAACGTTTCAAATAAAATTTGTAGATAACCGAGAGGACCCCATTTTAAAATATTTTTTTTATTATACCTTATAGTGGCATTACAAAGTTGTGTTTTTTAATAGTACAGGGTGACCTGAATTCTTTAGTTTTGCACGCTATCGCGGTTATTATTGCAGTTAGAAAAAAACTTTCACTACATTCAATAAATATTGCTGTATAATGTATATGTATACCTGTGCAGTAGAGCAGGGAAAGGAGAAATAGGTACATTCACTAGCGATCCATCAGCCCTTCTAATTGAAACAAAATTCCCCACGAAATTGTTGATTCTGGGACTCCTACCCAATTCAGGTGAATCATACTGAAGAGACGACAAGCGAAGAAGTGTGGCATTATAACATGTAGTTGGAAAATACCACACAACTACTTGTACGTCTTGAATTGCTGCCAGCATATTTTCTTCAGTGTTCCATTGGAACGATTGAATTTGATTTCCTATTAAAAAGTATTTTACAGCCATGATAAAATAATTTAATGACGATTTAAATTACCCAATTTCTGCAAAGATTTATGTGGAAATCGTACTTGTACAATGTACAAATCCCTATTTCGATCTAACACAGCCAAGTTACGTTGTGCGGGTGTTCCAGCCTGATCTAAGGCTATTTGTATTATTGGCAGGGTATGCTGAATGGTAACGGTAGAGTCATTGTTTCGATTTGAAGATAAATCAATTATGTGAATTGCTAAAACTCGTAATTTTATTTTAATGTTTTACGAAATGTAGGATTTAATACTTTTTGTATCCGATGCATCTCTTACAGCCAACGTATCTGCTGATAAACTTATATGTGAGTTTCTGAGTTGCTCCAATCTCATATTGGGCCAACGTGGAGAAGCCACCAACCTTCCTTGATAATTATAAATTGAAATTGTACTGCGTTCGACTAATAGCATGTGCCTTAAATTCAAGACAAATTATTTTAAATTTGGTTCATTTAATATTACTTACTTTTCGCATAGTAGAAGCAAGATTACGGAACCATCTTTCAAATCAAAAATATTTGGTGTGTTCCAATTGCTGGTGCTGTAGATATAACACTGCGTAGGAGTAGTTACTACCAAGTGTGAATATTTTAATGCCAGTTGAATTACTCGTTCAGGTAACTCGAGAATTTCAGAAGTTTCATTGGATATGTCTTGAACTGCAATAGTTTTCCTTTCCGTCACCACTGCCGTATAGTTCAAGTAGTGAACCTGTCTTTCTATTACATGTGCAAATAATACGTGTCCATTTGCACAGGCTCCTGCCACTTGTGTTCCATCACTAGACCATGCCAGTTTGTAAATACAACCCGTGTTGGGTTTGTCTAACGATCTTGACCACTATAATATTAGTTTACTGAATAAAGCAATTACCCCCGCCTCCCATAATCCGGTACTTACCCCCAAAAAATCACATAATCTCAAAGTATTATATGAGCCAACAGCAAATAAATCACCACTTGGTGACCAAGCTAATGCAGTTATGGGATGATCATGTAAACTACTTGAAAATAAGGGACGACCCTGACCATCCCAAACTCTATATCGACAATCTTCACCACCTGACACAACATATTCACATGCTGCGCTCCATGCAAGACACAAAACCAATCCTTCATGTGCTCTCCACTATAAAATATGAAACGTAACAAATTATTTTGAAATTAAAAGACGATACTTACACGAGTTGGTTTGGTATTAGGTGCAAGCTGCTTAATAACAATAAATTTGCCTTGTGTGTAAGCAATTGATTGACTGTCCGGTGACCAACATGCATCATAAACCGAATTATCACTTTGTACAACTGTAGATCTTAACATGCCTCCTCGTGACCATATTTTCACAAAACCATCTTCCCCAGCTTATAAAAACTTGTAAGTAAACCATTCAAAAATTAAATAATAACTATAATACGTACCGGTTAACAACCCAGCACCATCATTGCTCCACTGCCCTACTAAAACGGCCCCTTTATGTGCCTCAACTGTCCTTTCAATACGTCCATTGCGATTTATAATATGAAATTTACCATCGGCTGCTATTAGGAGTATTAAGTCTCCATGTTTTCCCAACGATCCACTTGCTCGTGGTAGAAAGTGCAAATTTATTGGATACAAATCCGACTGAAATTCTGTTACCTTAGTAGATTCATTGTTCGAAACGCTCCAGGATAAAAGTTTGTTGTCGTCCCTATGTTTTAATATTTACGTGATTTATCTGTATATCTATTAACATATTGATTATCATAATTATATTTACCCAGCTGAATAAACTTCTTCGGTACTGCTCCAGCCGATACAGGTTACTGCGGCACTGTGTGATGGTTCTCTTGGTAAAGATATTTTAAACCGCATGCTTGAATAGATTTGTGATTTTTGTAATTATTTTATGCAGTAAGTTTAAAGTTTTTGTAGATACTGGAATGTGAAAAGGCTTGACACATACCTGTTTAATTGTTTGAATTCACGGTTGTCATAGCTACAGGCGGTTGGGGGCGGACTTGCCGGGAGAAATACTTTGAGGCCGCTGCTTTAAATTAATATTTAAGTCGATGATGATGCATATCTAAGTATTGCAGCGAGATGCATGCAACCAGACTAACAAATACAACACGTAATTTATTTTTGAAACTTTTACTAGACAATTTTAATATTTATATATTAAAAAATATATTAAAAGCAGTTATAATAAATTTTTTTGTACCTATAGATCTTAAAAAATTTTTCCAATTAAACACCGCTAAAAAAATTTATAATATGTGATAATGTTAGACCTAATTGCAAACAGTTTGGTTTCAACAATTATTGCAACACAATACTTTGTTCAAGTATTGACTCATCAGTCATGCGGTGGGCTAGGCTACTTGATTGTATAAAGGCGTTTAGAAGGTGAAAATTTTTATCCTGAAATTTAAAAAAAAATGCATAGGTCTTAAAAAGCATATTTCAGTGGTCTTAAAGTATGTACAATGAAACAACAGACATGTTTTTTCAACGCAACGGGCGAAAGTACCTTCGAGCTAGAATTTTTAATTTTATTCCGAGGTACAACACGTTTATGCACCTACGAACACACCCTCACTCTCTTATATCTTGGAACACTGATATTTTTCAATAAAAATTTACAAAAACCAGTTTATAAGGAAAGGGCAGAATAATTCAATTATAACCAGATATTTATATGTATAAAAGTAGGAAAGATGTCAACTTTATTTAAAAAATTGGTTTACAACTTACAAATATTAATTTTTTTTGGAAAACGGTTTAAAAGTTATAAATTTTGCCTAAGACTCCAAGGCTGCAACTATTAATTTAATAGGTCACACACACAAAAATGGAACAAAAAAGATTTCAAACAAAAATCCCCTTTTGTTTACTCAAAAACTACGGATTGTGAACTCGAAATGCGTTTTTGTAGCATTCGCTTTCAACGTAGTTCACTCATATTCCGATAGATGGCGGTAGGAAACAGCCGAGTATTTTAAGGGACACTATGCTCAAGGTACACAGTCTCCCCTATACAAAGTTTCCCCTATACAAAGTTTCAAATAGTTATTTATTCTAAACAGAAAATGTTATTCTGGTTTGATCATCAGTTATACTAGGAGAATTACCGGGCAAAAATTACGAAAACTTGTTGCATAACAAAGAGTGCGAGTTTTACTTAAAATTCTCCTCTTGGTCGATACATTATGATTAAAATAATTAATAATAAAGGCTCAATTTAGAAAGTAAAAATCACATTATATGCTGGGATTTAGTACTTGATACAGTTTAAAAATTTTAAAAAACAGCAAAATAATAAATTAATCGGGGAGTCGATTAATGTCTGAAAAAGAACCAATTAATGATTTCAATAATCGAATTGTTGCTGCACAAATGTTAATTTCACAAAATCATTTATATGATTTTCTATAAACTTTTAAAATATTTCAATAATCAAAAGATTCGATTATTTTTATTCGAAATATCTCCTCGTTACTGGAAATACAGTATTTGTTACAATACGCGCGCTTTATAAATTCAGTCTTATGCTCTGCCTGCATTGAGTTTATTAGTAAAATGTGCCTTTAAAGGAATTATAAAACTAAATTTATATTATTTATTTCATTAATATAATGATAAAATAATAACAAACATAATTAAAGTTTTAATAGGTGAAGAGGCACTTTATCTACTTCACATGAATAGCCGCCATTGGGATTGTCTCTCTCAAAGGACATCTAGTCACCCTTTATTAATAATCATTTCGAAAGTTGGGTGAAATAATCGATTAACAAGTTTGTTTATTCATATAAGTAACGAATGCATCGAATATTTGTTGATAAGTTCGTTTATTTAGTAAGTAACGATTAATCGATTATTTGGTGGGTTAGATAAACGATTTTTTTATTAATTGGTCCAGTAATCGGTTGTTTGATTAATCGATTATTTGATTAATCATCATTTGGTTCATTGGTTGTTCGATTATGGTACTTACCTCATGTTAAATATGCCTCTACAAAAGTCTATGCACGTACAGAAGCGAGAAGTTACATTTTAGCACACTTTCTTTAATGTTTTCCTCGCAATATTTTCTAAAATTGAGTAATTGAAGTAATACATGTATAACTTTCAGTCTTCAAATTTAGGGCGCCTCTGTAACGCATTTGACTTAACGTATTTTTTAAAGAAAACGTCTGAGGATGTCAGGTCTGGTGACCAAAGTGGCCATTCCAAGTTTCATTTTATTAAAGTCAGTTTATTAGAACACTTGTTTCAGATATTCAATGGAAATATTGGTATAGCTGTACTGTGACACCGTTTTGTTGGTACCCTACAATATTTTCATTGTTACATCGTGTAGAATTAAGGCAATAGAAATTATTTTAGGATGTTGTGGTAATTTACTCAAGCAACACTTATTATAATAATAAGAATATTGAATAAATAATAGTTTTTTTGACCACATATTTCAATACGCGTTTCCGGTGACCAAGCATCCCGGATTTATCGATTTCAAGGATTTTGTCCCGTTGTCACACCACAAATCAAAATGTGCTGTAATTTCAATATTTCGATATACATAGAATCCGAACGAAGTATGTTGGCAAGCATTACAATAATAATATAAGTTTATAAAATCCCAAAATGTTGAGAGCCACAAAAACTGGATAGTGATAATCACAGGCTCAAGAATAAGGGCTATTCTCTTTACGTGTTCTAATTTTTATGCCTTTGGGTTTTGTAGGACATTTCATGTAAATTCACCGTATTTATACCGTAACTGTACTGTAGCAGCCTTGGTCAATTGTATTGTAACTTAGCGACTTGGTTGCTATTTATATAATAAAAAACATTCATCAAAACAAATTCATCTAAATTATTTGTAAAGTGAAAACTCCATTAAACTTTCTCCTCCAAATAGTGTTTTATTTAACACCACGAACCAAACATTACATTATTGGTGACCCCTCCGACAAGATTTGAACACGCAAACCTTCACAAACCGCAACATTCAGCTGCTACATCGCCACAGACCTGCGGATCTTCAAAACTCCAATTTACAAGATAAGTAACGTTTATTATATATGGCTTTTAATTGTGTTTGTATTGACTTCCCAAATTTAATACTAATGACGTCGATTCAAACTACAGCTTGTTACCGAATGCTTTCTGTCACAACCACACAACATGCATAATTTAATGACAGACTGTACTGTGAGAAGAGTGTTTGAACGAGTTTATGATAATCGATCTATAATGTTCGACTCAGACATTCGTGAATCATCCATTCTTCCACAGACTGGTGGTAATTCACCTGTTCAACAAACAAATCACAACTATCACCCATCCCACTTCATCACAATCAAACATCCAACCAATCTCTCAATCATATCTCTCTAACAACTCACAACTAATCATACATCCTAATCAACTTTCCAATCTTCTTTCTTCTGAACTTAACAACTACCAATCGCCTTCTACGGTAGAAGTATATGTTAATGCTCAAGAATTTCTTCTAACTCACTCCCCTTACAATCTTTATCACCTAACATTAGATTATTCTACATTAACACCCTTATTACTTATTAAACATAATATAGTGCATCGAATAAAAACTAACGGTCCGCCAATTAGTGCAAAGTGTCGAAGACTTAACCCAACACAATTACTGTTTTTAGAAAAGCATCTGCATGAACTGTTACGTGCTGGAATCATCGAGCAGGCAGACAGTCCTTGGAGTAAAACCTGATGGCAGCTATCGTGTCTGTGGCGATTACAGGCAGCTGAATGCGATGACAATTCCGGATACCTATCCAATTCCCTTCAGAAAGCATACTTCCAAATTCCTTTGCATCCAGATGATATGGACAAGACCTAATTTTGGCTTAAGAAACGCTCCTTCTTCCTGGTCCAGATTCGTCCAGAAGATTCTTACAGGGATGTATTACATTTATTTTTACCTCGACGATATATTAATTTTTAACCGCGTCAGAACATTTGCGTCATGTAAAAATGGTTTTTGAACGTTTGAATAGATACAGACTTTTGTTGAACGTTGATAAATGTTTTTTTGGGGTTAGTCAATTAGATTATTTGGGGCAATTTGGCAATTATCTGCCACAAGACCCAACTTTTTGTTTATGCACATTTTTTTCCCTTTTTGTTCTGTTTTTTTTTAGTGAACTGGACTTTTTCTGCGCTACCCTTGAAATCTCAAGAATTAAACACGCACCTGGAAGAACTTTTTTTTTTAGTGAACTGAACTTTTTCGACTCTGCTCTTAGAACCCCAAGAATTGGACACACACCTGAAAAAACTAGAAGCAACTTCAAGCTAATTTAATTTTCTATAATGTTCAATTAGTTACGTTACTTGTATTGTTTTTAAAAAAGATCAGAAGTTTTTGTAGCTAAGATAGCATGCGCTTCACGTTTGGTGCGTAGCTTTTTTTCTTCTGCAAAGGGGGGGGGGGGGTACTAATGTAGCAGCCTTGGTCAATTGTATTGTAACTTAGCGACTTGGTTGCTATTTATATAATAAAAAACATTCATCAAAACAAATTCATCTAAATTATTTGTAAAGTGAAAACTCCATTAAACTTTCTCCTCCAAATAGTGTTTTATTTAACACCACGAACCAAACATTACAGTACCTTTATGCGAATAGCAGGACTTCTGAAAAAGTGTCAGAGAACCTAGATAATATTAGTCCTAAAAATACCCACTTATCCGTCCTTGCTGGTGGTTATATTATGACAAAGTACAACACTCACTTACCTATTTTAAATGAACGTGGGAAATCATATGCTGTATGTTCTATGAAAGGCATGTTACAGTGGCGTACGTGTTCCTGGAAAAAATCGTCTCGAAAAAAATCGCCGGTAAAATAAGCCCTGGAAAAACATCCCGTAGAAAAAAATCTCCTCAATCTTTGAAGTCGTGTTTGACTAATAGGGCGTTAAAGTGAAAATTTTCAAAAAACCGAAGCGGCCACCATTTTGAAGCTAGAAAGCTAGGAAAAAAGAGATAAATTTGCCATAAGGTCTTCTATCAGATTCCGATTTCAGATTCACAAAATTTATTTTCTGGTGAAATAATGCTTTCGGATTTTTTAAAAACTTATTTTGACGGTGATTTTGAATGTTTTGACATTCCGAAGATCGTCGAAATGGGACCATCCATTCGGGAGTTATAAGGGTAACCCACACTCATACGAACCCACTGACTCACAGACAGAATATTTAGAAAAAAATCACGTTATTGGGTTCCTGGACCTTTTTTCTTATAGAAGATTTTTTTCGAAGCTTTTATTCAGTTTTTTTTTCTGGGGCTTTTATTCCCAGGGGCTTTTTTTTACTGAGTATTTTTTTGGAGGGCGTATTTTTTACTAGGGATTTAATTTCCTGGGGCTGAAGTTTTTTTTCTTCCGTTGATATTTTTTGGGGATTTTTTCCGGGGATGTTTTATAGGAGATTATATTTTAATAAATCTTGGTATTCCAATGAAAGACCCTCTACAAGATTCACCAACTCCTTGTCAGATGAATCTCTTAAGCTGGGTAAGAAATGGGTTTTAAACTTTTCTACAACATTTTTCAATCCATCAAATCTCGGTTTCAGTTGTGCATTTATCACATGTTATAGTGTTGATGCTCCAAGATTGCTCCGTCTTTCATTGCTAGATAACTCATCAAGTTTTTTTACCCCACCTAGGCTCCGACCGGTGTGCACCAAACTCCCGGTATTTACGCCACTGGACATCTACCTTAGTTAGGCGGTAAAATGGAAAATATTGTACTTGCACCTAAATAAAGATTGAAAAATTCTTTTGTGTGTCAGACATAGGCAAAACATATTTTGGTTTTTTTTGCTAGAAAACGAAAAGTACGAGTAGTCTTTTTAATTAATAATTTTGCAGATGGACCCTTATGCAGCTACTTGATCAATAACAAAATTGATAGGTTTTTCGCCTCGTATGTGATTATGGTGTACTAGCGCATAGTGAAATATTAGCATAATATTTTTGATCGTCAATATTGCACATGCAATATGGGGGACGGAAAAGAAATGACAGATACCCTAACTTAATCATGATGGACGCCGGTTGCAACAAGATAAAGCCAGTAATACATTTCTTTGCATTTATTTACAATATTATAATATTACAAAATTGCACCTCTTAAAATTGATTATTAGTTACACTATTCAAAATAATTTTCATTAGATGCTTTTACTCAAAAAACTGTACTAACATTCAAAATATAACCCTAAAATGGAGACAATATGCATAATAACATTCGAAGTGTAATACAGCCTGAACATATCAGTTTGCTATTTCTATTGCTTCCCTGTAGTGTTGGAAGTAACAATGGCCAGCAATTCATTAGATTCGGTGAACAATAGACAATTCCTCGCCCTCGCACTTGAGGGCTAACACCCCAAAGTGCGGATAAAATACATAAAAACCCCACTGCGTCAATTTAATATTGTTTCCGCACACACGAGCAGTAACCATTCAATAGGACGCACGTTTCTTAAAGAAATTTAGAATACGCCTACGCGTGCACAATTTGTATGTATATTTTTTTCACCGAAAGAATGCGTGAGCAATAGAAAAGGATCGAAATGAGGAAATGCTTTTATAACCACTTTGAGATAGTTGTTGTCAGTATAAATTATTTTGGGATTAATCAAAAATGTTAATTATTATTAAAACGGGAAACGGATGCAATCGCTTGGTATAAATAGTATAGTGCTTGCGGCTGAAAAAGTCTCTTAAAAAGTGAACTGAGGTAAAAAGCTACTCCCTTGCAAAAAATGTTCCTATTGCTTCAAGGATTTAAAATCTGCAAGTTGTCAAAAAATCGTCCTGTGCAAAAAGGCGTTAGACAAAATTGTCGAGTTGAGGAAAAGCGAAAAATTTCAATATTACAAATACTTGTGCCAAAAATTCCAAAAGCTTTTCTGTGGCCTTTCTATTAAAAAACAAATATTAGACTTGTGAAAATGTGGGCGGAGCTTAAATTTTTGAAATGCGATATTCCCGCTTCAAACGTACATACAATGCTAGTTATTTTCAAGCTTTTTGCAGTTTACACTAAAGTATTGCGGCTGCAAAAAAGTATTCGTAATAAACTTTAGCTTGATTCGTGCTGATTCTGATGACGTAAATTACATAATTTTGCAAAGTGTAGTAACCCCGCGAAGAATATAAATAAATAGAGTTGTAAATAACTCGAATCTACAGGATTGCTGCTACCGCATGTATGAGCCACGAATTCTCGCTGCTTTTCTCTTGCTGCACTCATCCCGTGCCCACACTTATGGTATGGTACTATTAGGCATCAGGCACCAGACGAGCGAAACGTTTATATTCAAATTTTAAATATTGTTGGTGTTAGCAATTATACTACTTCATCCAGAGAATGTATACTTAAAAGGGCATGGAATAAGGTTATATGTAACTGCAAAGGTAATGCTAACTAGTACTCTATTATAGTGTGGGGACGGGATGAGCGCAGCGAAGGGAATGCAGCGAGAACTCGTGACTCATAAATGCGTTAAAACACATTGCGGATACTACACTTTGCAAAATTATGTAATTTGTATCATCAGAATCAGCACGAATTATGCTACAATTTATCACCAATATTTTTTTGTAGCCGCAATA
Source organism: Ctenicera cuprea (assembly GCA_958336395.1). Lineage (NCBI taxonomy): Eukaryota > Metazoa > Arthropoda > Insecta > Coleoptera > Elateridae > Ctenicera > Ctenicera cuprea. The sequence goes on along the minus strand of OY284487.1, from coordinate 13,540,954 downwards.
CTTTAGCAGGTATTGTAAACCGCAAAAAAATTTACAATAATTAGAATTTGTTCTTCGTTTAAAGCGAGAAAATCGCATTTCATAAATGTTAGCTCCGTAAAGGGCCGTGTATTTTTACAAACTTAGTATTAAAAAAAAATAGAAACGCCACAGAAAATTTTTTGAACTTGTTGCCACAGGTGTTTGTGAAATTAAAATTTCTCGCTGTACCTTTAACTCGAAAATTTTGTTTAATGCCCTTTTGTACGGGACGATTTTTTGACAACCTGCAGATTTTGAATCGTTATGGCACAAGGAACATTTTATGCAAGGTCGTAGCTCTTTACATCTCATGTCCCACGACAGCTCTGCACTCGCCTAAAATATTAAAAAATGGAGATAAGTTCTTCAAATATTAACCTAAAAGTTTAATTAATTTTATTATTCTAGATGTACAAGGACATCATCGTTTCCAACAGCGTCGCCCTCACGGACGTATATATGTTTTATTTTTCCATTTGCTCCAGAAATCATGGAGTTCTGCATTTTCATTGCTTCTGTAATTACCGCCATTTATTACAATATTGGAAAACAAATTTGAAAAACTCACCAACAACGCACAATTCTTGTCCTTGAATTACTTCATCGCCAACTTTACATGAAACGCTTTTTACCAAGCCTGGCATGGGCGATTTTATCAATTTTGAGACATCCATTTTGGGCTTTTTGGGCATCAAACTTAAGAAATCATACGCTATTTTGGAAAGAACAGATAGTTTATATACAGTTCCTTGATATCTGAAAATTTTTATTGTATAATAAAAAATAAACTTCTCAAATTTCCCTTACATTAATTCAAATTCTCCAGTGGCACTTTTTGATAGTAATTGTGTTAGCACTTCTTCCCCATTAATTTTACTCTTCAAGATCGGATTGGATAAGCTAGCAAATTTTGCAATTATGTACTTTTTATCTTTGATTGTTATTACAAAATTATCATTATTAAAAAATACTTCCGCTGATGTAGATTCCCCCAACAAAGAAACAACAAGCTCGCATCTTTCTAAACCTCTGGAATGTATTTTCACATTACAGTCATTTAAATAGCACCTCCGTTTCAGTTCTAGGGTGCCGTAAATGGACAATGCTATTGCCATTAGTTTTTTTCTGTCTTCTTTATTCAGCTCACGTTCTTTAAAGCTTTCACCATACACTTCAGATAGATAGTTCGTACTAACATCGCCCTTAATGAACCTTTCCCCCTTTAAAATATCTCTCAATAAAGGCACGTTGTTTGTCACCCCGTATATCACGTAAGAATCCAGAGCTCCAATACTCCTTTCGATTGCTTCTTCTCTGCTCTTTCCATGACAAATTAATTTACATATCATCGGATCGTAATAAATTCCAATTGCGCTTCCCTCTTCAACTCCACTATCACACCTTACGCCTTCACAATGAGGTTCCTTGTAGGCGTAGAGTTGTCCTGTGCTTGGCAGTCCAAAACTTTTGTACGGGTCTTCTGCGTATATTCGACTTTCTATGGCCCAACCGTTAATTTTGATTTCCTCCTGATTAATGTCAAGGGGAAGTCCTTTAGCGATTCTTATCATTTGGCTTACCAAGTCGACGCCTGTTATGCATTCAGTAATGGGATGTTCCACTTGTAGGCGCGTATTCATTTCCAGAAAATAGAAGTTTCGTTGTTTATCTACTAGAAATTCTACGGTTCCTGCTGAATAGTAGTCTATTTGTTTGCAAAGGGAGATTGCTTGGTTTCCCATTAATTTGCGAGTGTTGTCGTCCAGAAAAGGGCTAGAAAAATGTAATTATAATTTATATTTTAATTTACCCAACAATTACTACTATTAGCGTATAGATACAGGAGGTGCAGATCATTTTCGCAACTTCTACCCATTATCCAACTTATGTTAAACAAAGTGATAACGAAGAATTTATATAATTTAACATTAGGATAAAATATAAAGAGTAAAAACTTTCTGTTATATTTTTCTTAGCATCAACAGTGTGTGTGTCTTTCTAAACACAGTCTTAGGTTTTAGGATTGCCCGAAATAGTAAACTGCTAACACATGTTTGAATTCTGTCCAAATGCAGAATGCAGTGACAATGTTTATTTACGGCACATTTGTCACGGTTCTACGAAGAAAACGTATTAAGTTATCGGCAACTCACGCTTCTAACACCTAACAAGTGATTAGTAATGGGAAACACATATTTGCAGCCTGCAAAATACTTTCACAGGTTCGCAGCAATAAATGTTTTCAACGTTGTAAGCTATTTTCAATTTACGTTTTCTAATTTAATTTAATGGATTTAATCAAAATTATTTAATTTGTTTGATGTTAAAGTTTATAATTTAATTTTTTTGTTCAGAACATGATTACTTTACTGTTACAATCATTTACACACTGTATATCGTAATATTTTTAAATATCTATAACATATAAGGCTGATAATAGTAGGGATAGCAGTAATTAGTAAGATAACTTAAAATACGCTTTAAAAATGGCTTTAGGCGCCTAAAATAGGTTTTCTAAAAATGAAAATGGGCTTTAAAAATTAATTTTTTCTCAAAAATATGCAAACATTCTTTAAGAACCGTTTAGAAATGACTAAATAAAATAAACTATATAAAAAATTGTTTGCATTGCAATGATATTTATTGATTCGTTTATAGATAATTTGATAAATTCAAGTTAGCATATGTTTTTTAGTAGCGCTAGTAATTAGCAAATCGTGTGGCTGTCCATTCTGCTTGGTTCTTTTTTATTGTTGTGTCAGAGTGATTCTTTATTTACAGCATAAAGTTTCATATTTTGCGATTTCTGTGTTTTACCATAAAATTATAAAATGCTGGTAAATGCGTTTTGATGGTCAAGCCCATTTTGAAAAACAATTTAATTCTATACTGTGACACTTTTGTGAATTACTTCCCCCCCCCCCCCCTTTAAAACCGCCATTGTCTAGATGTGGGACCTACAGCTCTAGGTTACGTTGTTTGGGATTTTTCTGGTCGCTGTGTAGTATGTGTGTAACAGTAGTTTCTAGATAGAGAGACCTACAGTTTTAGCGTTTCTTTGGCCTTTAGTGCGTAACAGTAATACGTTGCTCATAGAAATTAAGGGGCAAGTATTAATTTTTCAATAAAAAAAATACGGTGGACATTATCGTCAATATATATTTTTTTAACCTTTAGTGACTTTGATGTCGCAATTTTGTTGTCCTTAGCACATACCATCTTAAATATCACACAGAAAATAGTCTTGAAACATTTTCCAAAACTTGATTTGCGCTGTTTAGGACTTTTCTGGTCTATACCTAGTATTGCGTAGCGATAGCACCTAGATATGGTGGTAGCATATAGATAGAAGTAACCAACAGCTTTAGGTGACGCTACTTAGGGCTACTCTTGCCTCATACCTGGATAGGAAACGTACAGATTTAGATTACGTTGTTTAGGATTTTACTGGTCACTGTCTAGTATGTGCGCAGCAGTCGCTTCTGGATAGATGGGACTTACAAGCTTTAAGTGATGCTACCTAGGGTTGCTTTGATATCTGGGGGAGCGTAACAGTAATAGCTACATGGGGGAGCTACGGCTTTAGCTGACGCTGTTTAGGGCTTTTCTGGTCCATCTAGAATGTGCGCAGCAGGAGCACCTAGATTAAGAAAACCTAGAAGTTTAGGTGACTCTACTTAAGGCTTCTCTGGCTTCTGATGTGTAACTGTAATATAGGGGATCTACAGGTTTAAATTCCGCGGCATGGAACTTTTCTGGTCGCTATATATTATTACAGCTTTATGTGGTGCTACTTAGGGCTTTCCTGGCCTGTGGTGCGTAACAACAATGAGATCTATAGGTTTAGGTTACCTTGTCTTTTCTGCTCCTCAGTATGTGCGTAGTAGTAGCAACTACATAAAGGGAGCTACAGTTTTAGGTGACACTACTTGGGGTTTTGATGGCTTTTGATGTTCAACAACAATGCCTAGATAGGGGACCTAAAGGTTTGGGTTACGCTGTTGATTACTTTTGAGGTTCCTAGTATGTACGCAGCAGTAGTACCTACATAAAGGGAGTTTACAGCTTTAGGTGACGCTACTTGGGTTTTTTTGGCCTCTGGTGTGTAACAGTAATACCTAGAGTGGGGTAGTAAAGGTTTAGGTTACGCTTTGCAGGACTGTTTTGGTTGTTATCTATTATTGCGTAGCAGTAGCACCTAAGTAATAGGATCTGCAGCTTGAATTGATGCTACTTAGGGTTTCTCTGGTTTTATTGCGTAACTGTAATACCACAATGGGAGACCTAAAAGTTTAAATTACGTTGTTTAGGACTTTTCTGGTGCCTTTAGGTGATGCTACTTAGGGCTTTGCTGGCTTGTGGTACGTAACAATAATACCTAGATGGAGAAACCTGAAGCTTTAGGTTACGCTGTTTAGAACGTTTCTGCTCTATCAAGTATGTGCATAGAAGTAGGATCTAGATAGAGGGAACTTACAGATTTATGTGATGCTGCTTAGAGTTTCGCTAGTTTTTTCTAGTTTCTGCATAACAATAGTGTCTATTTAGATGGGACATGTAGCTTTAGGTAAATGTTGGACTACAATTTGTAGGAAACTTTTGGGCCACGACCTTTTAATTGAAGCGGGAGCTAGAAGCTCGACTAACTGAGCGAGCTGTGGTCGGAGTGTATCAATAGTGTTATTACTACAAAATATAAAGGAGCAATAATGTGCGTGCTTTAGACTTCTTGGTCGCACTATTGTTTTTGCTAAGAAAAATAACTATAGTGGAGAAGTTTTCTCTTCTCATTTTAAACATAAAAATTTCTAACGGTACCTTGGTGCTTCTTCAATAATTTTTTGGTTTCTTCTCTGTATACTGCATTCTCTTTCATTCAAATGTATAATATTTCCATGCTTGTCGCCTAAAATTTGCATTTCAATATGTCTTGCATTGTCAATAAATTTTTCTATTAAAATACGTCCATCCCCAAAACTTGCTTGTGCTTCCTGTGTTGCCAATCGAAATCCTTCTCTAGAAAATAATATTGATCACTTTAAATTATATTTTAAATCTAGGCTTAAATTCACCTGACTTCTTTATCATTTCTGGCAATTCTCATGCCTTTTCCTCCGCCACCCGCAGAAGCTTTAATTATAACGGGATAACCGATATTTTTAGCAATTTGGGCGCATTCATTTTCGTCTATTATTATTCCGTCGTACCCCGGAATTGTATTTACACCTGCTGCCATTGCTAATCGTTTTGATTGCAGTTTGTCACCCATTCCTGCTATGGCTTTCGCAGAAGGTCCTATGAACGTCACATTTTTGTCTTCCTAAAATTAAATTTAAAATATGCATTTTAATGCTGAGTTTTATTCTTACCAAAATTTTTACAAAACTTGGATTTTCAGATAAAAATCCATAGCCTGGATGCACTGCTTCAGCCCCTGTTATTGTTACTGCGTTTAAAATTTTGGCTATGTCTAAATAGGAATGTTTTGCTATTGCGGGCCCTATGAATATGGCTTCATCAGCTAGTTTTACATGTTTCTAAAAATTATTGAATTTTGAATCTAAAATAAAGTCAAGTTTTTCCTGAAACATTACCGAAGCTGCATCAGCAGCTGAATATACAGCAACGGTTTTTATTCCCATTTCTTTTGCTGTGTTTATAATTCGACAAGCAATTTCTCCCCTGTTTGCTATTAGAACTTTTTGAAATAGTGGTGGTTCGTTCAAATGGACAGAATTTGAGTAACGAGTTTGATGGTTTTCCAGCGTTGCATGCTTTTGTCGCTGTCGAACAAATAGTTAATTTTATTGACATTCAAGTTAAATTTTCTTACCAATATTATCTGAATTTTGTAATTTGTCTCCAATATTCTCTGATATGCTTTGCTTAACGTAGCCATTTTTATTTTGTTTAAAACTAAAACTTAACGCACAGTAATAGAAGTTTGCGTTACACATAATTACACAAAGGAATTCGTATTATTATTACAAGCAATTATGATAATTTTGCTAGATTTTATATCACACTTTACATTTAATAATGTTAATTTTTGATTTACAGTAAATTAATCTCAAAAAACTTTACCACGAATCAAATTAAATATTAATCGATTCTGGTATTTGTTAGTTTTACAATGAATGTTTTGGAACTAGTACACAAAGATAAAAGTTTAAAAACATGTTTTCGTTGAGTTTATCACAACTGTTATCAGCTTGTCGGTATAATACTAGTAAAGGAATGTTTAATTATTTATTCGTCCATTGAAAACAGCGACGTAGAAACAGCGACAGTAAAAAGTAGTCGCTAATTATTTATTCGCTCTTGAGATATGTTAATTTTCTACTTCCTCGTATATACGTAGTATATAGGAGGAAGTGCAATAGCGTTGTTTGGGGTGATAGAATATATCATCAATAGTATCGCTCCCTAATCAGTGAATTGTATTTTATAGGGTACATTATCAATTAGTGGAAGGTCAAATTTTCTGTTGTTTATCTGCCCGTCTGTTTATATCCATTTTCACTAGTAATAGAACTAGTGATATCGTTTTATTAATAAACTTCGGTTGATTGTTAACGAGTGCTATAGTTAAAACGATATTGTACAAAATTAACTAGCACGGGTTAACAATAAACCTAAGTTTATCACAGAATAAACGCGGTCACGTGTTGTTTTTGAACTGACTGTATCACACACAATTAATTACAATGCATTTTAAATTAACAGATCGTATCAGAAATGATCGTAATTTTTCTCGTCTACAATCTTAATTTGCTGCCTGAAATAAAAACATTTTTAGTCAGTAAATCGAAACTACGATAAATATAGCTCCGTAGTGTCTGTCGGATTAACCCGATTGAAAACGAGTTTGGTCCGCTGAAAAAGACGAAGTGGGGGGAGTTGCTTGCATTAAACATTACTTTAGTTGAAAAACAACAAGATAATCTTATGAAAGACGTTTATACTCGATTATGTGACCTAAGCGCAAAATTGTTGTGAATTGTCCATCTCCCTCCCCCCAGCTTACTTGTGGAGAGCCTGTATTTATCTGAAAAATTAATTTGAGCTCGTTTCAAAACGGAAGAGGGAAGGGGAGTTTCCTTATATAAAATATTAAGATTAGGCCGAAAAAATCAACGAATCTTGTACTACGACCCGCATCGTGCAAGCAATTTATTTCTATCCCCACTTCCCTCTAACTTCTAACTAAACGTAAAAGTGTAGAACAAGTAGCGGATTTCTGCTGTACTCTAGGAGGAGATTACGGGCCTGGCTTGCCTTGCGGGAATCTAGAAGGAGTTTGCTGCGCGGGGCTGATTTGTTTCAGACCGGAAGCTTGCGCTCGATTCAGAAGCCGGGCTCTAGGGAGAGCTTGATATGTTGGTTTTCCTCGGACTAGAAATTAATGTTCGATTCTGAAGCAGACTCTCAATCGTTAGTTTTTCAACCGTTAATTTATGTTTGATCTAAAACTAAATTGACTTTTCTGTGCAGATGCGCTGTTTATAAACGAACCTGCAAAATACAGTAATAGTTTATTAACAGGAGGGGCGAAATGGTTTGATATTAACGAAAAAGGAATTCGCTGTTGCACAGCAACGACTGCATAGTACAACCAAACATGCATAATTGCTTTTCGTCGATCTTATTGGAAAATAGGCTTTTCGTCCCTCATTTGGTGGTCGAAAGTTGACATATGTTGTTTAGCAGGAGGCAAAGTAACTTTGCCTCCCGGCGAGAGAAAACGTGAACTGTTCCTCCCGCTTTTAAATGCGAATTTTATTTATCAAGGGCTCTTGATTGCAAATATAAATTTTTACACAACTGCCGAAGTAAATAATTTAATTTAGATTAATTTTAAAGTGAATGTTTTTTGATAAATTTTTCAAGGTCGGCGAAAAAATCGTATGTGAAACTCGGGAAGAAAGCCTCTTTTTTCCCTTGTGGGCTTTGTTAATAAACGGCACACGCTGGAATTTATCGGGTGGAATAATTATGCTTTTCGTCGACCTTGTTAGAAAGTAGGTTTTTCGACTCTCATTTTTTGGTCGAAAGTTGACAGTTGCTGCTTAGAGGGAGCAAAATTAAATTTGGGACCCAAGGGACGAAAAAGCTGATTTGCTCCAGATTTTGAATGCAAAGCTTGGCCACGCTTTGTTTGTTTTACCTGGATACGTATTGTATACCGAGGAAAATGTTCAACATGTTAAAGCAGAAAATGCAACTATTTAAATCACCTAAATGAATGCACAGGTAACATAATACAGCTTTGGCTTTGGCGCGATTGGTAGCACACCCAAGTATATTTTTACATTCATTATGCAAGTCTGCTGTTGAATGTCACTGGATTTGTCAAGGGCGCTTTAATCTCGAAACAAATTCCTTTCAAATGAAGGTATTACATGGATTTTGATTTGATAACGTTCCGATGTTATCATTAACGATTCATTTAACGAGGAAAGTTTACAAGAAGAATCAGTGTGATGCAAGAAGGGTGGCTACCCTTGCTCTAATTTTAGTTGGTGTCGGAGTTCAATGGTGTCATTAGAGTCACGTGTCGCACGCTACCTAAAGATTAGTTTTATTATGAATTCTATTGTTGCATTTACATTAAATAGTAGACCTTTTGTTTGGGGAAATGCAACTGTTAAAAATTCGATACGTAATGGTGATTAGGATTACTTTGTGAATAACGATTAGCGTGAGATCGATTAATAAATTTTATGAGTCATCTTCGAAATTACATGATGGAAATATAAACATTATTGAAGCGAAATACAACAATCAGTAGGATGTAGTCTCAGATGCCCCTGTTGGCGTTGATGGTTGGGCATAATTTAAGTGAGACTAGTGGAGCTCGTGGACTATGCCCTCGCGTTTTTGTTAATTTTTTTTCTTAATAATCAATAAGCGAATAAAGTAGGTAGTGTAGCGGGCCGCGGATTGCAATTGCTTTAATTATTGTAATCGTAGTGTTAAATGCGAGCGTTTGTTATTGTAACTGAAGCTCTCAATATTTGGGTCAATAAACTGTGGTCAATATCAAATCTCATAGCTGCACGTAAACCTGAGACGTCTGTATCTATTTTATTAATTGATGATCGAAGGTCGTTCGGAATGTAATTGGGGAATATTTATTTGTCCAATGATTGCTGTTACCTGTACATATCTTAAGGATTAGCCTATTTTCCAGTAATATTGTATGGCATTTTGTAACACATTTTTATAAGTGCGTATTTGATGTCCCGGTGTTTACGTGTCTGTAGCCAAGGTCCGCCGCGCCTTACGTCCGTCGGCCGTGCTTTTAGGATTGGGAATGAAAAGTCCACGTCTTGCGTCCTAGTCAGCCAAGCAAATGATGTTAACCCAAACTGGCTTATTTGCAAAAGTGTAACAGTCTGCTGTGCAAAGAACAATGAACCCTATAGGTATAATGGACGCATAAATATGTGGGTTCCACCAGTGGGGGTCCCTCACCACTAACAGTTTGAGACTAGTTAAGGGATTCGGGTTTAATGTATAGAGAGATTGTTAAAAACTACTAAACAATATACGTCAATATTGAAAATTTAACAGTAATATAACTGCAAAAAAAAATAAATTTATGCATGTAATAATTTGTGGGAAGAAGATATTAATATTATTTAAGGTAATTAAAAAATTTTTCTTTTTATGTGTCAATGGTCAAAACTGAACTTGTAAGAATTTCTAAATTGTTCCAAAATTCAACAGTTATCAGAACGATACAAGCCAACATCTTAATTAATTCCATTATCACTGGTTTAACACGTCCGTCAGTAGGAAAAACCAATAACTGCGATGACTCACTCTCAAGACAACACGATTGAGGGCTGATAAGGAATGCGAAGGGTGCTAAGGATGACCCAGCACTCTCACAACCCCATGTCCATCGTTATTAACTACGTTCATTAAAGTCTGCACGAAGTGCACATTAAAGAAGGTACTTATTCTTAAATTCACGTCCATCAAGTCACTGTTGCAAGACTTCCAGGATAATGATTTGATTACCGATCAGATATTATGAAAGTCATTACGGCGGCTTAGCACCTATTATTTTGAAATTTTGGCGGCTGAAGGAAAACACAACACGTGGCACGTCTAAAGCTCGATTTAGTGCTAAAACGTAAACGGTAATGATGCGTTAAGAACAGTAGAAGGCCAGTGGCCAGAAAAATAGCTCATTACCGGTGGGTCGTGTGAGCCCGGAGATTAAATCATCGGAAATGTGTGAACCAGTGCGCATTTTCGCACCTGTATCTTTCACACACACACCCTCAATTTTCCATTCCGATTATCTTCATGTTCGTTCAGGAACTCACACCAGACCGTTTTACTTACAGGCTTTAATACTGTTGGAAACAGTAATAAACAACATTTATTTTTCTAAATTATAATCACCTGAAATTTTTACCTAAACTACACAAATTAAAACAATTTTTTTTTCAAAATGGTTATTTTTGATTGTATGTATTTGCTGCTCATTTTTCTGTTACTGTATTAATTGCATTTATGTGCTCTTTTTCTACAATTTTTCCTATATAACTGTGTGAAACGGTAGTATCTAGACAGAGAAAACCTACAGCTTTAGGCGACGCGGCTTAGGGCTTTTATGGTATATAGGGTGTTAATGAATTGTAGGGAAAAACTTCTAGGGCTTGCAAAACACAGCAAAGCAAACAACTTTTGTTAATAAAAGTGTGGTCAAAAGTGTTTCCTTTAGAAAATAGAGCCTCTTAAAGATTCTTTAAGAAGTACCTGAAAATAGGCAACCCAAATTGCATTTTCAATTATTTTGTACAGGTCACACGGAATTTTGAAAAAAAACAACGATCTAGACATACATGCATTCAAATAACGTCGATTTTGATTTTGTGATATTTTTGACTTTTCTTGCATTCGTTTTTGCTGTGCCTTTTATAATTAGTTTTTTTCGTTCTGTGATTTTTTTGATAATTATTTTCTTCGTTATTATATTCTGTGTTTCGTATTTTTGTGTTATGGCGAATTAATATACTTTTGCCTAACAGCATGACATGATGTTCATGTATGGAGCTGCTTGGGGTAACGCACGCGAAGCTGCTCGCCTGTACCAAGAACATTTTCCGAATAGGGATCATCCACCGCACAAGGCATTTAGTGTAGTTTCACGTCGGCTGCGGGAAGAAGGTAATTCGTTGTCAACAGACACAACTGTGGAACTACCAGGAAGCAGTTTTGGAGAGAGTGGCTGAAAATACTTCTACTAGTTCAAGAGCCATCGCTCATGAAATAGGAGTGAACCATGTTTCCGTATGGGAGGTACTACATGAGCAGCAGCTACATCCGTAGCACCCACAGAAGGTACAAGCCATGGTTCAAGCAGATTTTCCCAGAAGGGTAGAATTTTGCCAGGAATTTCTGCGGCGGTGTAATGAGGATCCAGAATCCCAAGTAAACGTTCTGTTTAGTAACGAGGCATCTTTTACGAAAGAAGGAATATTCAACAGTAGAAGCAGCCACATTTGGAACGATGAAAATCCCCATGCTGTGGTTCAAAAAGGATACCAGCAAAGATTTTCAGTGAACATTTGGGCCCGAATTGTTGGCGATAGACTCATTGGACGATATCTGCTACCCCAAAGGTTAACAGGAGCAATTTATTTAAATTTCTTGCGCCATGTCCTGCTTGAACTTTTGGAAGATGTTCCACCTCAAATTTGGCTGCAGCACGATGGTGCACCTGCTCATATTTCGGCGGAAGTCAGGAAATTTAAACTAACACTTTTCCCAACAGATGGATAGGTGGAGGAGGGCATATGGCGTGGCCTCCCCGTTCTCCTGATTTGACCCCACTTGATTTCTTTTTGTGGGGTCATGTTAAAACGTTAGTGTATGCTACCCCAGTTGAAACTGTAGAAGAACTTACGGCGCGTATTCTTGCTGCATGTGTAGAAGTTCAACAGACTCCTGATATATTTGGAGCGGTGCTCAGGAATTTACTTCGTAGATGTGCTTCGTGTGTAGAAGCTGGGGGGCGACATTTTGAACATTTACTATAATTTTATTAATTTTTGAATTAGTAATTGTAAATTTTTCAAATAGTTGATTTTTGCTTTGTAATTTTGGTTTTTTCTATTGCTTAGTTTTGAAACATTTTGTTAATTAATTTATTTATTTATTTTAAATTTAATTTGAATTTGAAAAGTGGCAAAGAGGGCTTTATTTATCCTATATTAATTTCCTTCGTTATGGAAACAAATAGTAGGTAGTAAATTGAGTTGCCTACATTTAGGCGCTTCTTAAAGAATCTTTGAGAAGCTCTATGTCTGAAAGGAAACACTTTTGACCACACATTTATTAACAAAAGTTGTTTGCTTTGTTGTGTTTTGCAAGCCCTAGAAGTTTGTCCTTACAATTCATTAACACCCTGTATATCTACTCTCCTTTTTGTTCTTTATTTTGCTACATAAATCATGCTGTTTTGAAGAAAAAAAAGTCAAGTTCAGTTACGTCTACGGTCCCCAGTAACTGAAACACAACATAAGCATGTTATAATGTTGCTGCATATCTTAGGGGGAAATAATCGAGCATTTGATATTCTGTAAGAAAATCACATATTTTACGGTTTTCTTTTGGTTATTGTTTCAAGATGTTAATTTTAAATATTTTTTAAAACTTTCTTTCTACTTTGTTTGTATGTAAATGTAGGCACGTCCAAGGATACTTTTTATTCGGTGGGTGATGTTTTTGCAGTTGAAAGAAGAATGTTTGCTAGTCGCGACATTGCATGTTAAAAAAGTATAGGTTGTTTCTGACATTTGCGACAGAGTTCAAAGGCTCCACGATCCCCTAAACATTGCAGGTGTGACGCACGCTTCGGCTCGACCTAATCTCCCCCATTTTCCGAGATCTGCAACCTAATGAAATGATTTCGGGATGTTGAGTTTCCCATACGTGCCAGTTCGCTTCACTAAACTACCCTTTGTGGCCACATAAAGTTTACACAAAAATTTTCGAGCGATTTAGCTAAAGAACCATTGACTGTGGATGTGTCGAACACGTAGTTGTATCAAATAATTCTGGTACATTTGTTTCTAACTGCACGTAATCTACTTCAATGTTCTTATTTTGTTTAAATGAATGCAACACGAATAATAAGTTAAATAAAAGGCACAAATAATTTAATTACCAGGAATGATCAAACGATTTGATAACGCAAAAGCATAAAGCTAATTACAATCAGTGGCAAAGCTCAGCTTTCAATTACAGTCTCTTTTATTAAAAATTATTTCAGAAAAAATAAGGTTCTGCGAGATTATGTCGTAGGTGGTGATGTGTTTACATTTAAAGCAGTGGAGAACTGTTTTACAAATTAGAAATTAACTATTTCTTTTTTTTATTGTTTCAGTTTTACTCTTCATTTTTGATTTATGATTTGTTTTGTTTTAAGAGTCTGTGTTTGTTCTCGTTCCACATTAGTCAGACTTTTAACAAGACGGCAACAATTTGATGCTGTCATTTGGTGAACGTGTTTTGACAATCTAATTAACATACCATCAATAACTATTTACCCTAAAAAAATAAGTATTTTTTTGGCAACCACCCTTTCCAAACGGCAAACTTTAGTATGCTCTGTTTTGAAACGATTTTTGCTTTTATCTTTAAAATATTGATTTAGTGTCAGAAAGGTATAGTCCATTCACTTTAGATCTAAATTGTCAAAGCTGACGTTTTTTGGTACCACTGCGAAATTCATCTTACTTATTCGTTTATTTTTATGGCAGAACTGTCAAAATTAAGCTTTTAATTTTAAGTCTGTGTATCCGTAGCAACGTATCAATATAATTTATTATTATATTAATTTTATGAAAATGTTCCCCCTCCCCCCATATTTACTTTAATTAGTTGAAACTCTAAAGTAAGAACCAATTCTCTAGTAATATTTAATTAAAGCAAACCGTTATAACTGATCTTGTAGATAATTTCAAAATACTATTTTAGTTTTATGGTAGGAGTTAGAATATTCTTATAAAATTAATATAGTACCAACAAACAAGAAAATATAACCTATTAGTTATATTTCTAACTCCCGTTACCTACAGCTTGTGCAGTTACTATTAAGCACAATATAAACGGCGGCCTTCATAATAATTTTGACAATTCAGATTTAAAGTGAATGGAGTGTAGTAACGGTGAACAAAGATATGCTTACAGAACACTTCTTAAAGTGCATTGCCCAAATCTTGCTCACTTTTGTTTCTCCTCTTTTTTCCTTTCTTTTATTCCCCCCTCTTTCTCTCTCACGCATATCTTTTAGCGTAACTCTCTCCTCTTCTTTCTCTTTCCTCTCTTCTGTCGTTTTACTCGTTTTTTTCTCCAATTTTTTCCCCAATTCTACGTTGGGACCTGTTCTCTCCTTTCCTTTTCTGTTTCTCTTTTTTTTCTGTTTCTTTCCTCTTCAGCTTTTTGCCTTCTTTTCTTACTCCATGTTTGTCTTTCTCTCTTTCGCGCATTCTATTTCCTCTTCGCTATTTCTACCTCTTTCACTCTGGCGTAACTCTTTTGCCTTCCTTATTTCTCTTTTTTCTCACCATATAGCCTACTTACTACGTCTCTTTTACCTACCTGGCCCGAACTTCCCGCTTTGCTTTTCACTCTTCTCTTTATCATTTCTCTATTTTACCCCTTCCCCCCTATATCTTGACATATTTTCGTGTCTTATAATTGTTTTTGCTTCTCGCTATTTTACTTTTCTCTTATTGACGGTTTTCAATACTGCTAGATTAAGTAAATGAATATTTAGATTCCTGCAAGTGTGCTTAACATTTGATAAGCTGATTTTAACTATGCTACTAAACATTTTTTTCTACTCCCATGTTTTAATTTACATGTTTAGTGTGCGTTGCCTATACTATAATGATACCCATTTCGATACAGATTTTTATTATGAAATGGCCCAAACTGACCAATAACAGCAAAGCATTGTCTTCGGTAACCATGGTTACAAGAGTTGTTTACATTTCTCAGTTAACATCGAAAAACAGTTTGAGTTTTAGTACTTGCATACAAAGTTAATAAAAAATTCCAAAATACATTTTTTGATGAATATTTTTTTAAATTAACTAGTAAAAAAATAGTGTAAGCAACTCTTATATAATGGTTATTAATACACTCGTTTGAATTACGACACTCGCTGCTGCTCGTGTCGTAATCTCACTCGTGTATTAACAGCTATCATTATAGATTGGTTACATAATATACTAATTATTTATTAATTCTTCAGGTATGCTAGTAGGGTGACAGAGGGGGTTTGACTGCAATCAGGGCTATCAACTGGCAAATTTAGCGACTTTTGATTTAGTGAAAAAAAAACAATTTCTCTAGAATTTAGTGACAATTTTGGCAACACCTTAGAATCTGGTGATTGGTGAAGTTTTAAGAATTTAGTGTAATTTTTGGTGACTTACTAAAAGCGTGTTCAACTATGGGGAAACTAACGTATTTTATAAACAGTTAGGGCTTCGTCCCTCTAAGACTTCACAGAAGGGGGGGGGACTGCAGAGAATAAGCAGCCTTAAGAAATTTAAAGTCTCTATGATAAAAATTTGTAGCGTCCTGACAGCAGATTTAAAAGTTAACAACACATGAGCACTGTAAAACAAAACAGATAAAACTAAATTAGACATTCATAGAAACCACCACTAGTTCACACAACGACACTACTGCTACAGTACAGTTTCATATATGTGTTCGTGTATCTCTTTCGCACACTAGCGGATACTTTCTACTCAGTGTTTACAAAGGCGCAATCGGCGCAGGCGCACTCAGTCTGCCTTATAACCAGACCAGATGTGTTTTTTCTCTACCGACATGCTAGATTAATAGCAATACTAGCGGTATATGCCTAGCTTTCGGTAGTGGCCGTACTAACATGTTTATGATCCACTATACGGATTATCGTAAAAAATTGAAAAAACATAGATAAAAAAAAAGATATTTTTTAAATATAGTATCGTAAATAATAACTATTTAAAACGATATATTTTATAAGGCATGCTTGGCGCGCTACGGCTATAACCCAATTATCCCAATGATTAGGATGGTGCTGCCTCGCATCACATATACCTTTTTAAAGCGCTCTAAAACAGGATGTTACCAACCTGCAGAAGCGAAGAGAGTCTAGCTAGTTTCTACTGCTTCTTCCCCCATCCTTTCTGCGAAGTCTTAATGGGGCGAACGCCTAAGTGGTAACGTCTTAGCTGTTCGACAAAATATGTTGAATTTCCCCTCTGACCTTGGCGATCTGTGTCTCTGCTAAGTAACTAGAAATTATACTAGTTTCTTAGGTATTTCCCAAAAAGTCACCAGATTCTAGGGTGTTATATTACCAGAAATCTCACTTCATTCTAGGCCTAGTGGAATTTTTTTTTGTTACTTAAGCAAAAGTTACTAGATTTGACAGTTGGCAGGTCTGGTGGAACTCGAACCCCTTCTATCACCCTACTTATGTTCTTTAATAGATGAAGCTTATGTATAATGTATAATGAAACAATTATTATTTATATAGTTGCAAGAAACCGTAAATTATTTTTATGTTATAAGCAAATTTGTTTAAAAAATCTGGCAAAATGTGAGGTTATTACGCTATTATTATGGCTATATAAGAATCCATAAACTAAAGCCGCCGTATTCGCAGTAAATGCTAATGGAATATAAGATGAACGAGCGAACGAGATCAATACACGACTCATTACTCTATTTGCCGAGACTAATTGAAAGTACAGACAATGCACTCAAGATGCTGGGTAATTGGAATAAGTGAACCGATTTAATTTTAAGAAAATACTATAATTGAAAGGAAATTTAGTAATTCATGCCAGACTTTAACGACTTTCACTAATTTAGAAAATAAGTGCTTTTGAATACTAAAACTGGTTCGGTTATTATTAGTATTTTAGTAGTATCGCAGTTCTAAATAGGAAATTGAATCTCGCAATCTAATTTAGGAAAATTTGTGTTACCCCAAATAATTATCTGAAAATTTGTAGTCATGCACAAATATTCCGTCGTCCTAGTTATTCGTTTTACAGCCGCGAAACGCGAACAATCTATTATAGAATTTCGTGTCTCTCTGGGGAGAACTTGCACAATAACTGATATTGGTTTGTGCAAGGTATGAGCAGAACAGAGATGATTTATTTACCTAATTGCCAAGTTTAAATTACGATAAAGGCTGCAGATAACGTCCTACAACTTGTTATATTCGAGTTGCGAGCGGAATTTATTAAATAATAACTTCGAATTTCTAACTCAATTTTCGAGTTATCGCTACTCTAGGTATGCAAACAACGCAAAATTTTAGTAGAAAATCTCGATTTATAATTTTCACGCAAGAACTAACTTTGAATTTTGAATAGCTTCTGTAATTAAATTCTGTTGCCTTTAGCACTTGTTTAGTTTTATAAAAGTAATTAACTGAGGGCTTCGTCTATAATTTTACTCATCTTGTGCAATAGAATGGCACAACTTTGCCAAACTATGTTAAGTCTATTAATATTGCGCTTTTTATAGCCCAGCAACTATAAGGCACACTTTATTAATTACTTTATTGTAAACATGTGGCATGTCAAGTATACCTATAGGGCAAGGCAATACGAATACAGTTTTTAAAGTAATATTTTAATACGTTTTGCACTAAAATAAATTTTTCCTTGTTGTTTCTAAGCATAATGTCATTATTATACTATACATGTTTCACGCAGTACGGGCCATAGCATTTTAACCACGTTGTAATGTGATTCAAATCAAAATAGGTTGTCTACAGAATTTTATTACATTAAATCCTACTGGTCTTAATCCTGACGAAATATAAACAGATTACGCATTTGGTCGGGTTCAAGTCTCACAAAATTCTTTCATTCCGTACGCTATATACAACTTTACGTCATTGATTTGAGTCCGGGAAATGGCACATTACAGGCCAAGGCCGGGAAGTGTTGCTTAGCAGCCCTTCCCGGACTGCTTGGAGAAAAATTCAAAATTAACCTTTTTAACTGATTTTTATTTATTCAAATCAATACAAAAACCTAAAAGACCTCTATTTGTAGCTAAGCAACGAATATAAAGTGGATGATGTGATTTAAAATGAAATACCAACAGCGAATGTTTAATTTGACAGATTATAAATTTCAAGAATGACGTTTTTATGAAAAGAAAATATTCAAATAAAAAATGGTTTTGACAGTAATGAAATAAAATTTTGTACGATACACGTCCGTGAAGTGATTATTAAAGCATTCGTTTAGAAATTTCGGACTCGGCTCATCGCCTCGTCCGCAAACATCTAAACTCATACTTTAATATGTCACTTCCCGGACTAGTGACGTAAATAATTTTTTTATTAAGTATAACCTGTATTATTGTTTTTAAACATTTTCCAGTAATTTAAAATCTGCCGATCACTTTGCATTTAATAAAAATATGTAAGAACGTAAATAAAATATGAAATTTAAAAAATAATAATTTTATGGGAATTGAACCCGGCATCCTCGCACTGGTAAGTAAGTACTCCACCTCAACACCACTCTCACCAAACCCGTGACGAGTTTTTATTGCATGGATATTAAGAGACGCATGTAATGTGATACAATTCTGTAGAGATCCTGACCAAATTACAAGACGGTTTGTGAAACAGTCTGTATATTGTATATTTGTATGTTGGTCAATATATATTTTATAAAACTTTAAAAAAGAGTTTATATATTAACTAGCTGTGAGTTACTTTATATTTTTATTGTGCACATGGTGGCTTGCTACTGTTTATGTCGCTTTAGGATTTGGCGATCGGTGGATTCTGTGAAAGGTCTCAATGAAGAGTTTCCAAAACAACCGAATGTAGTCGAAGTGCGTGGTTCAGAGCTTTTTCAATACTCGCGGTATGGCAACACCACATAGATAGTTCTCTAGGTGGTTTTGGGTATGGTCAGTTACGGACTGTCATGCGGTGTTGCCAATTATAGTAAAATTTCCCTATTTTACGAAATATTTAACTCATTTAGGTTTTATGGGATTTTGTCTTCTTTTTGTGGTTTTTCGGAACTTTTTAACTTATTGTAGGGTTTCTTCTAATTTTTCTATTATTATTCTTTTTTTTATGCAATTTGTTATTTTTTACATAATTTATTTCGTTATAAACTTATAATTTTATTAAATATATTTATGTTTTTATAAAGTTTTCTCATTTCTTAAAATTTACTGGTTACGTTGAGATATTTGGTCCGTTTTTTTTATTTTCAATCTGTTATACTATTTACCATAAAAGTAATTAAAATGACTTAAAAACGGCCTATTAAAAAATAAATTTGCCTCCTCACGAAGTAAAATGTAAATGGGGAAAAAATCAGTAAAACCAGGGAATAATTTTTGTTACTTTAGAGATACTACAGAATTGAAAGCTGGCAACATTGCTCATTTATGTAACATCGGTAATTCCAACCGATTGGTGTGGTCTACGTGCCGGGCTTTTGCCTTCAGCCAGTCGTTCGCGGTTGAATCTCAAGCGAAACATATCAGAATTTTAAAAGCCAGCCTGCTAAGTTGGAAGGGCTCGGACAACGTACAACCGCCGACGTACTCATGTAGGTTGTGTTGCCTATAGCTCGTTAAACCCTATTTGATGGTTAGCGGGCATTAGCTTCACTTGTCACATCGGAGATTGTCCTAGTAAATTCTTTTCTGGAGATGAAGTGCATGTACTTCCGTGGTTCGGAGCCTACGTAAAACTGTAGGTTTCCACTGTCCTGTGCTTAAAGTATCAAATAAGACAGAAGGTTACAAGATATACTACATACCGCAAGAAGCAAACAACCGTACGAAACGGAACAAAATTAAATCATTTCTATTTTATAAATTTGTTAAAAATTCTAGATTTTCTGTTCATTTTTTTTAGGAGATTTTTTCTGTTAAAAATGTTTCCTCGTGTTTTGTTAAATTTTAAAATACTGTTTACTGCCCACGAAAAAATGTAGATGTAAATGTGTAAATATATCATTGTGATATACCAGCATTTAATTCACACATAAACAACTTCTGTTTGACATTCACTTAAGCAGGTAAAGAAAAAGTGCAATTTAAATTTAAAGTTTAATGCAAACACAGTTCCAGCACAAAGGTGCATTTAAAATGTAAAAGACGCTTGGAACTCGGCCAACATTTATCGAACAACAAAATCCTGTGCCACACTGCAATTAATATGACTTTAATCTGTATAAGGTTGCACCAGTGCAATTGCAAGCACTATTTCCGCATTGCATTATCACTAATCACTTTTTATTTCATTCTTTGTGCGCATTTCGACGTTAATTTAGCTCTTTTTCATTGATTAATGGAAACAAAAGGAATAAAAGTGGATAGGCACAAATAGTTAACATACAACTTTAGTCTGGTGCGGTTGATAATAACGTAGAGGGTGTGGGTGCGTACCCCTATTAATCTTTGCCGGTTGATAAGACTGCGAATTAATAACAGTCACTGGGGTAGCGTGCACGGTTTGGAGTGCATCAGCATTGTCAGATCACTAACACTGACAGCGCTATCTCTACCTCCGGAATGCCTTGCGTGTGTTTCCACGCGTTTTCCGTTCCCCTCTTGTATTTTCATGCGGGAGAAACAGAAAGTTACTCTCGAAATCTGGAGAGTGTAACTTGGAAGCTGACGCTTAATTATTGTTAAGACGAGTTTCAGCGAGGGGAAAATCATATTTTTCAAAGAGTTTTTGCAACTCGTGCCGAGCTTGTTAGAAATGAAGTGCTATAGGTAATTAAAAGTTCATTAAAATGCATCAAAAAATTTTAATTGCGAAAAATTTGCTGTTATGCGTGTTTACTAGTAACATGGACTCTCGGCCGTTTTAGGTGGACATTACTTTCATATTCCAAAATCACAGCCTGTAATTTAGACAAATTTAAATTTGGAAAAATTGTTTTTTTTTAAATTCAATTTATTTACATGATTAATTTATGGCTCTTATATTTAATTTTCTGAAACGCTGCTAGATGATCAAGTTTTTTAATTAAATTTCCTGTCCAAACCTAATTAATTATTCACTCTAATTTCTGTAATATTCAAGAGTCGGTAAATCTGAATTAAATATTCCGTATGTGACGTGGTTCTCTTTGGATGCGAAACGCGATGCAATAAGACTTACAACTAAGCTTTGCGCATAGGTAATCTTCATCTGTAACCGTTTCTGCTTGCTGTCCTATACATTCTAGAGTAGTAGATGCATTGACAGAATCCATTTCCGGTCCGGAGCTTCGGATCTCCATCCTGGACGCCGTACAAGTAAAGCCATTGGCAATTCAAATAGAGAACTACCTATTTTGGTAGGTAAAGTGAAGGTGCGGTATTATGCAAGCAATTCCTATGGGGCACTTTAAAATCCGAGACACTGTCCGAACTACGTCCGGAATTGGACTTGTCTTGATACTGCTATACATATCAGGGACATAGAATTGTAGACTTTATTGTTATTCGTTTCTTTTACAATCAGAAACGGTTTGTTAAATTGTTCAATTTGTTTTTTATATGATTTTGTTTGGCAATTCAATGTTAATTTCAGTGTTTGATAAAATTCGGTTTCGTTTTCCGTTGTGTTCTATTTTAAGACAGTTCTGCTTGTTATAATTAATTATTAATAGCTGTTTTGCTTAAATACTAATACAAATACTTGAATTTTGGTTTCCAGTCTTCATGCAAAATGTCCTATGCTTAAGAAATTTTTACTTATCATGTTTTCAAGTCCTTTTATATTATCAACGTTTTACGCGCCAATAGTGACTATAAGATCGCACCATTCAAACCACCGTAGCGGTATTGAAGCTGCATTATAGAGCGTGTATTTTGCACTATGTACACAACTGGTATCGTGGAAACTACAAAAACAACAAATTGTTTAAACGAGCAAAGAGGAACTTTTTATGCTGATTAAGATGCCGTTTACAAAAGAAACAATTAAACGTTTTCTTTTTGAGTTATTCCATAAAACGTCTTCTGCTTCCTTAAGCTAAAAATGTTTCTCTGTTTGTTTGGCCTTTTCTATTCTAAAAAAATTTAATTGTGAATAAGAAAGTTCCGATGCAATGGTTATTTTTTGTGGCTAGTATTAAATTGCTTTATAGCTAGATATAATTTGTTGTTAAATAATATAAAATTAAATAAACAATGGTCAATACTTTTTTTTATTATCCACTTTAGGTTACTACCGCAAGTGAACTGTTATATTCAGAATTTGTTTCAGAATATTACAAATATACAAGGTGTTTCATTAAAAAAACTATTTTATGCAATAGTTCGAATAGCCGACGATTATTGTTGTTTTTGTGTACGTCAATCTAATCAGCATAAAAAGTTACACTTTTTTTTTCATTTAGCCAAATTTGTAGCTTTTACGGTTTTCAACATATTGAAAAATACACCCTTCGTAAAAATACTACATAATAGTGAAATAGTATAAGCTTTTCTGTAATAAAGCAGTATTTATATTTATTCTTGCGTTTGTTTCAATTACTGGCTATAAACGGAGTAAAGACTGAAGCAGGGTCGTATCTTTTTAGCAGTGGCTTGTTCTGTACAATTCAGCCGTGCGCAGTTAGACTGTATGCTTTGGTCTACGAAATGTCATTTATCCAGAATTCGCTATTATAGTTACAAACAGATTTTTGAGGTTTCTTTTTAGAAAAAACAATTTGGTTTTTTTGAATAAAGATTTCTTGAGATAAAAAAACAGAAATTAAAGAGAAAAAAAAATTGTAAGGCTATTACGTAACCGCCCAACCCTCCTCTAAACTGAAGGTTTTAGATAAGTTGATCTACTCAGAAGCCAGGATTCGTCGAAAATAAACAGAAAACTGTGGATTAAAATTATATACATTTTTATTGCCTTAATTTATACAATTCTAAAATATTTATGTGTATTTCATGTAATAATAGTTAATAGATTGTTTAAAACGTATCAAAATGCACAAAATGGTCGAAAGTCCGCCCGTTCACTGCAATTAAAAATGTTTAAACACACCAAAACAATTTATTTATTTAGATATTGCTGCAAAAATTAATTAAATGTTGATTTCTGCTGGGTTTGGTGCGGTTGCTCTTATTTCAGGTAGATGCTGGTGTTGAAAGCTAGGAGAAATTAATTTGTTGTTTTCCAGTGATTTTGATCAGGTAAGTAATTAAATTGTATCATTTTAGTGGCTTTAAAAATGGCTGGAGTTTTAAATTTTACGGTTTAAAAATTAATTGTAAATTACCTTTGAAAGCAGTACTAAATAATGCCCATATTGGCAAAATCCGCTATGTTTACTCAGTCTGTTTTTTTATTCAGCACATTTAAACAGACGTCATTTTCGATATCTAGAAAAACTCTTTAAAAACGAGGTTCTACACTAAAACTAATAAATTCAAAAAATGTTTGTTTATGTATTATATTTACAGATACCATTAATAAAGTTCCAAATTGCCAAGAAGTTTCTATGTTCATTATTAATTTTAACAAATTACATTGTAGTAATAAATAACATTACTACGTGGTGTTTCTTGCAAATATCTTGTAAATTTTCAGAACAAGTTAACATATAAGAATTAGTTAGATACAATTTTTAGCTGTACTTTAATAAAAACAAGAGAATTAAAATATGGAACACATTAATATTCAATACTTTTCAATCTAATCTAATTGATCGACGGATCAGAACGGGTGGGCGGATTTGAATGGGTCGACGAATTGGAACAAGTCGACGGATTGAAATGGGCCGAGGGATTAGCTTGGGTCGAGGGATCGGAATGGGTATACGAATCGGATTTGGTGGACGGATTAGAATGGCGAATAAAAACGGGTTGATAGATTGGAACGGGTTGACGATCAGAATGGGTTAACGGATTGGAACGGGTCGGCGGATTGAAATGGATCGACGGATTAGCACGGGTCGGAATGGGTCGACGAATCGGAGCGAGTATACGGATCGGAATGGGTTGACGGATTGGAATGGGTTGACGGATCGGAACGGGTTCACGGATCTGCACGTGGCGACAGATTGGAACAAGTCGGCGGATTAGCACAGGTCGGAACGGGTCGACGAATCTGACCGAGCGGACGACGGACCAGAACGGACCGACGCATCCGAACGAATGTACGAATCGGAATGGGTTGACGGCTTAGAACGGGTTGACGGATAAATACGGGTTGACGGATCGGAACGGGTTGACGGATCGGAACGGTTGAGGGATCGGAACCGGTCGACAGATAAGAACGGGTTGATGAAACGGATCGGAACGTGTCGATGGATTGGAACGGGTCGACGGCTAAGAACGAATTGACTAATCAGATTGGATTGACAGATCAGATCAGGCTGGCTGGATGGAACGAATAAACAGAGCGAAACGTATTAATACGGATGGAACAGGTTGCGGGTTTCTAAAAATTTGTCACAGTCGGATTAATTTCATCGATTTAGTTATACTGAAAGTATAGGAGAGGAAACGCTCATTTCTGTTGATTCTTGTTATTATGTGACTCATCAACGCTTAGACTTAGATCTTCTATAAGAATAAGTACAATTGTGGTTTAAAATTGAAAATGTTCTAATTCGCTCTCACTAAATAAAAGCAAACAAAGTATGGAATGGTTAAAAGTAATATTAGACGCTTTGCTAAAATTAAGTAGAACTAAAAGGGACAGCTTTCGAGAAGCAGTAGCTCTTAATTTAATATATCATTAGCAACATCCAGTAAAGTTGTGGTGCAACTTTGTTATGGTCGAATACCGGATAGATACTCTGGTATTAATTTATAACGCAGGAGAGCTTCCGTAATGGATTATTAATTAATTACTTTCCCTAAAACTTCAGGGTGAATGGATAAAATACTAATGGGTCGAAGATTTGTATGTTTCAGATAGGTTACATTTTCATCTAAAAAGGATTGAGGTTTTCGTACTAACATCGCAATAATGCTGTCACATATTAGCAATATATTTTCCTAACAATTGAAAAAACGTATTACGTAATTATATGAATATTAGAATTTACTAGCAAAATTTAAACACCAAGAGCGTATTTTTTCGTTAAAATGTCAAAATTTAAATTTTATATAAACTATTTTTATTGATTAAATCAAAATTTTGCTATGTAGCGTAAAATTAAGAACGTAAAGTTGAAATTTCTGTGTTAATTAATTAAAACAAAAATATAAAATTAATGCTAAAAAACGTTATACGGTTAGGTACGTACTACCAGGAAGATGTTATAAAAGTAAAATAAAAGGCAACAAAATTCCTGGAATACCTTACCAAACGGAGAAAAATGCTGTCCCGCAAGCTATTCAAAGTATGTTGTAGGTATTTCCTCGTATAATTCTTTAATTTGTATCTCTTTCCCTTTGCTTACTTTCCATTTATTCGTAAAAAAATCGTCTAGCATACAAAGCACGCACGTTTCTTTCACGCATGAGACATCACGTGCGCCTCGAGCGATTTCCGTCATCAAGGACAAGGGCACGTCATTCCTGTCAGCGTGCAGGATAAAGCTTTAAGCTTTTAAGTTCTTTGAGCGATGCTGATTCCTGTCACTTCGTTTTAGCACGGATATATCTCTCTTTTCCTTTTAGTATAAAACGTACAGAAAGAAATAAATGCGAATGTTTAATATAAAATAAGAAACTGTGAGTAAACTTCGATATTAGCGTGGGTATTTATTTGAATATTTAAACATTCCATTTCTTAAAATTACAGGTACCTTATTGAAAAGTATGTTTTCGCTAATAAAAGTCAGTGATTTTAAGATTATTTCCTCGACATTTTCTCCCCAATTTACTATTTAGAGTGTGACTCGCATTCAAAGGACGTTGCTTTGCAAATGAATTAGTTTTGTGGAGCTCCAGCGATTTCTCAAGTAAAGGAAACCGCACGACACCAACACGTACTTTATTTCCTTTGAATTTTTTTAACGAAGTCGACGGTGCGCCAAAGTTATTTTTATCATAGTTACCGTAGCAAAAAGCAAACACCTCTCGTGTTACCACTGTTACCTAAATTACAAACATCGAAATGTAATTATCGTGTTTGATTTTCAATGTGTAAAGTAAATTTTGCATGAAACTCGAAAACGCTGTTGATATTTCTCCGCGAATGTTGTTTTACTTGTTTTACTCAGTCTCTACTAGTAAGATTATAGAACTAAGGTTGTACTACAATTTAGTTCCAATCCTATAATAATGTATCTGGAACGCCTTCTATAAATTTTTGAATACTTATCGAACATTCATGCCCTTCGAATTAATAAACGCGGGATGATAAAATATTTTTGATTTTTACATTATTTAATATTGAAGGGTTTGTCGCTGTTGTTCTACAATTCCAAACAGTATTTTTCAAAAAAATTAAAAAATGCTACCTCTGGGTATAAAAAGCGCATCACAAAAGCGAACGGAATATAGCATGCCCGAAGCATGCGGTCTTAAGTAGTAGCTACCTTTTACATTACATCTTGGGTGGGGGTGGGGGGGGGCTACAATGAACCATTTTTTTTAAATGCTTATAAAAATTTTTATCTAAAGAATTTCAAAGACGAATGTTCTACGGCAAACTCTTCAATGTACCTCAACCGTGAGGTATATGAATTTTTGTGAAAAACAATAAAAATGGATATTTTATCAGGTTGAGGAGCGATAAAAGTCGATAAAACAATCTTTTTCCATATAAATCATTGCTGTCTTCTTTACTACTTTCCTCAAATTGAACGAGCTGCACTATTTCTGACTAGTTTTTTTTAGTTTCTCGTCGTTTCTTCATTCTTCTTCTTTCTTTTTTATTTTTTTTCTTCTCTTTTCATTTACTCTTATTTATTTTTCTTTTCTTGCTTGGTTGCTTATTTTTTTACCTTTCTCGCTATGCAAAGTACAGCTTTAGAAGAAGGTATTGTAATCGTCCGGTTGGATTTGGAGCAAATGCGTTTATTCAGCGAAGTCTGTTTCGCTTTGAGTTTACTGGCTGATATACGTACAAATTGTGTGCAAACGAACGACATTTTTATGCCAAATATTTTTAACCTAAACATTTTGGCTAGTAAGCAGGTTTTAGGGCCTTAGGAGACCGATAAAGCAGCCCTGCAGCGGTGTCTGTGTGTGTTTGTGTTTGTGTGTGTCTGCCTGTGTGCCTGTATACACTTTACAGTCCAGGCGCCTTAGCGCAGAAAAACCAAATTTAGCTCAAAGATTGCCAATTGCAATGGGACTACGCAAGAAAATAATGTTGGTCCGCAAAAAAAAGGAAAAGGGGGGGTCTGCTCTATGGAAAAATAGACGCGCTCGAAAAAGAACCATAAATTCGTATTCTAGGCATGTCGAATAGCCGATCTGCGCAAACGCGACCTCTTTATAACCCCCCCCCCCCATTGCTCTACTCCGTCGATTTTTTGTGTTTAAAAAATTTACGAATACTGCTTCAAAATCGGCAAGAGCATGTAAAATAACAATAAGAACAACTTTTTATTAGGAAAACACCACTGATAGGTTTTCTTTTGGCCGTTGACCTGAGCAGATTAATTGAGTAATCGCCAAAAAGTCACTAAATTATGAAGTCAATTTTGAGATTTCTAGGGATAAACATTAGCTGCAGATGGAAAACACAGAATGTCATAAAACCACTCGAAAACAGAAGGAGGGAAGGAGTGAGGGAAGAAGAGGGGGATGGAAGGAGCATGGGAAAGGGGAGGGAGAGGAGATGGTGGAAGGAAAAAAGGAAGGTTGGTAGGGAGGGAGAAATAGAAACGGTTAGTTTGAGCAACCAAAATCAAGTACTTTGTTTTTGGGCAAAAATCTTTAATTTAAACTTCTAATGTTTATTATCCAGCGTTTGGGAAGTTCTTTCTTTATATTTGTGTAAAAATATGTTATAGTTTTTTTAATTTTAGTTTGTTATAATTTAAAATTAAATTTTACTAGTGTTACCCCAGCGCACAGTGCACTGACAGATTGAGCGTTAACAGAACCGGCGAAATGCTAAGTCACATGATGCATTAGTTCTAATAATGAGACGCGGGGTTAATGCAGATGTCCCCTCAAGTGAAGCGCGTCTAGCAGACTTTCATATATATTATAAATTAAAATAATTATTATTACAAAATCGACGTAGAATAAAAATATAAAAATGTTTCATGTTCCATCTGAGGATAGAGACCTTTCATTGAAAAAAAATGGTCCAAATTGGTGAAGCGGTAGCCGCTGGAGGAACCGGAGAAGAAAACCCTTTGAGCTTTTATATATGTATGGATTAGTTTCAGTGGCAGCTCGCGGGATGATAATTCTAATAATTCATACAAAGCAAATTTTATTATTTTATGATTAACGGTATCTATCTATATTTAAAAAACTGTATAAACTCATTTTTATTACCAACCACGATCGTAAACATTGCAACGCCCGTGCAATATTGGTATCCAACACGAATACATCGTAAAAGTAAAGTGAAGTCGTATGGGATTAATTGCGGGAAGATCCGACAGCAGTTCCGTACCCAAACATCAGTCCCATATTTATATTTCTGTATTATGCGTCTGCGGCATCTACAGTTCAATGAAGATTCCGAACCCGTGACGTCAGTGAAGTGAAGCGATTTACCTAATCTTCTCTTATCGTTGCACCAAAGTATGTGGTTACCATGACAACGTATCCCCCACCGCCCCAACATGCTACTAGCATCATGCTGATCATGACTCGATATTTACAACGCTGCATTAGTGCCCGTTGTGAACAAAAGTTAGATAACAAAGTGTCGGTGTTTCCTTGTGCCCAAGTCTTTTAAATTACAAAACGTTTTTTTTTTAAATGACTTTTTATCTGTTTTGCTTCAAACGCTTCTATCAAAGTTAAATAATGAAGATCAAAAATAAGTCTTACGTTTGGAAAGACGCATGTTGATATCAGTAGTAATAAAATTGTAGTGTTAAAAATAACTGGAATTTATGCAACAGAACATTTACCAGTCGTTATGTGGAAGTTATTATTCAGAAAAACTAATTTGCTTGCCTTGTATTATCATCGGCAACAAAAAGTTCGTAGGAAATAAAATTACTTTTTATTTCATTATTACATCGCTTTGATGCTGAATCTGTAGATGCAGTTATTAGGAATTAAAAATTGGAAATACCATGAAAGGTTTTTCGGAGGACACTGGTGTCGGTGCTCCACTCTTCCCGTGGTTTGGGGAAGCTCAAACTTTTTTTTTCTAGAAAAACGCGTCAGTTGTTTCTAAAGTCACGGGCCGCCACCTCGTCGATAAGTTTAAACATTTTCTTCCAAAAATTTGAATTTTTTTAAATTCCTATCAATTTACAAACTTGGATTTTATACCAGTATTTCCACTATATTATTGAAATTTTTCTCCAGTTATTGTTTTTTAGATAATGTTTCCGTTTTATAACTATGTTCTGGTTTTAAATGGCGTTAGTCATAAATTTAATTTGATTAAATTTCAAATTAAAATGATTTTGTTGCATTTTTATCACATGAATAAGGTTTGAAGAAATACATCTATTATAGGCAGACAGATTTATGCATACCAACAAATCCACTTTGGTCATTCAAATTTTGCCCTCTTAAGATACTTCCCTTCTTACTAAAATATTTTGCTTACACACAGATTTTGATTTCACTCCAAATATTTGATATTCCAGATTTTTTTGCTGAAGTTGCACGTGTTCGATCCGTTTCGAAAGCGATTTTATGTAAACCCTTCCATTTTGCTCCGGCTAGGGGCGCAGGTGTGCCATTACAGCTGTAACTGAACCGTCAGGTCATCACATCAGATTACGGACCCGAACTTCACCCTCGACCAATTCAAACACAGACAAACATAAACAAATTCGAGCTACTCAGTCAGATCCAATGCTATTAAATATTTAATTTTATTTACTCATTGTTGTCTGCTCGGGGTTTAAATTAATTGATTTAAATGAGGAAATTGTCAAGGGTTCAGTATTTTCTTTTAAAGTAAATTGTGATTTTTTTCTCTCCAAAAGAGCCTGAAAATAATCAAGTTCTGGTGCCCACAGGAATTTCATGCAAGGAGCTCCTTTAAATTTATGTTTGAATTCACAAAAAGTAATCAGAGAGAGAGATCTTGGTATTCCATGTGGGTATTTTCATCTACGATAATGCACACAGGAGGTGTAACACCCACGAGTCTGCTGGCGAGCTATTGTAATTTTAGTTTCCTTTGGCCAAACAAAAGTTTATTTGCGTAGATGATTTATACATAGGCCTGTTTTTACTACGGACACATATACATTTTCTTTACCTTCTAGTAATAAAATTTTTATTGATCGAGCTATTTTTTTCCGTTGTCTCGCGGATGGAATTGTTTTCTAAAATTGAAAGGTCTCCTTCCCCTCCTGCCGCTCACTTTTATTCTAACTTTTAAATCCGGAAAGCAACCCAGAAATGTTCAATATTTTCTATAAAGCCTCGAAATTCGTTTAAAGTTTTAAGTGCAAGGATCAGAAACTTTTGTACGACATAGTAACTAAGAAAGCGAACAACTTTCTATTCCGCTCCGCGTTTTCCTTAAAAACTTCCAGTTTTTCTTTGAATCACATAGGTGAGATTTGAAGACAATCAATTCTCGAGGAAAGTTTCTCGTTTGTATTTGACAGCAATTTAATAACATTATCATAAATTTTTTCCATTTCCAGTGGCGGCGGTGGCAAATTCAAACGCACCTAGGAATGAAAATCGATTTTGAAAGTTTTTATTTATTTGAATTCTTTAAATTTAAAATTTAAAAAAAGCCCGGATAATGATGGTAAATTAATTATAGATTGAAATCTGAGTTTCAGACAACCACCTACGTACTCTGATGTGAGTTGTGTTGCCTATAGCTCGTAAAATCTTCTTAGAGGGTTAGCGGACTTTAGCTTCGTTTCTCACATCAGAAATTGTCCTTGTAACATATTATCTGACAATGAAGTTCATGCACTTCCGTGGTTCGGAGCCCCCGTAAAGCTGTAGGTCCCTACTGTTATGCGCCAGTTTTAGCACCACAGAGAACATGAGGTGAGAAGATATGCTACAGCTCGTAAAAGGTATACAACAATAAAAAGAACAAGTTTGGTTTTCATTATCTGGATAAAATTGACCGAACCAAAAGTTCGGTAAATGTTTGTGAAATCAACCCGGTTTCTTTTATGAGCAGTTCTTACGAAGTAAACTAAAGTTACATTGTTACAACTGAAATGCTAATTATTTTTCATTTCTAGTGGTGGCATAACGAAAAAAACTCTTTTTTTGTTACGCTATAGTATAGGCGTAAGACCGCAGTTTCATCATTTTTTTTTACAAATTGAAAAAATGAGCAAAGCACTTTTACTGGAATTTTCGATGCTTAAAAAATTTTATTGCTTGTCGTATTCTTAAAAGTATTTCGGTATCAAAATTTTAGCCCCAAACTCAGTTACTACACGATCACAATATTTTACCTAACGCTGGATAGGTTTAGTAATCAGCCGCGGGCGCCCATATATCGTTAAGTTGCAGAGGCGGATCTATAAATGCTTAATGGAGGGGGGACATTCAGTTTCGTTGTTTTTCTATATTTCTGGAAGATAGGATAAAGGTTTGATTGCTCTATCAGAAAAATTTTCACAAATTAATGTAATATCGGGAATTGTCATCTACATTTTTGAAATTTTATTGCGGTTCTTGAACATTCGTTGAACGTTCAGAATAGCAGCAAACAAAATTATAATAGCCAACATGATCGTTAACATCTATTAATGGATAGCACGAAGGGAGAGAAAATAATTAAAAAGAAATTATCAAGAATGAAATTAGCAGAAAGCACTTGCTGATTACATTTTTTATTGATTTCAACATATTTATAATGTAAAATACCAACAAAAGAGTGAAAACAACCTAAAATAAAACAAAATTACTTTAATTATTCTTAATGAATCAACATAACCACGACTCAATATTAAATTATTTTAAAATTGTTCAAAATCATTAAAACTTTGCTTAAAATATCTGAACTCACCTAAAATTAATTTAAATTACTAAACATTGCCGGAGGTGTTTGGAAAACTGCTTTCTATATTACATTGATTAAAATTGAGCTAAAATACATACCTGGCTAACATGTAACATAAAATCATCTAAAAAATGTTCAAATGATTTAAATTGATTTGGAATCAGCTGAGACAGTTACAGAGATCTTAAAATATTTGCAGGAAATTACATGCTTAGGAGCAGTTGAAATCATATTAAATCACCTAAAATAATTTTATCATAAATCTGTCTTCTTGAAAAAAGAAAAAACGGCCTGTAATCACTCGATTTAAGACGTTTTATAATGCTCTAATTGTCCGGCACGGTCAAACTAGGGTGTGGCTCTGAGCGGAATGACCCTAGTTCAATTCAAGAGTGATGTTGTCTATTGGATGCAAACTGCAAAGCCCTGACCAAATTCGTTGCCTAAAAGATCTCTGGAAATGCAAGCGTTGCTGTAACAGTACAGCTTCCAGTAGTTTGGAACTCATCTAAAATATTAGGTCCTCTGTATCTAGATTCGACGAGACGGTAAAGGGTTTTCAGCCCAGTGAGAGGCGTGTACAAAGACACTTTGCTTTGGTTTGTTTTCGGAGAAGTTCAAGGTCTTCTTTAGGAGCCAAGGAGGACTGGATGAGTAATTTCACGAGGTGGGGTGTTAACTAACTTCGGCATAGTTGTCAAAAATTTAGTGGTAGCGCGTTGCCCTGGGCTATAAATTTGCGTATGTTCCAGTCACTACGTCTGGAGGATCTAACGTGTTATAAATTTCCCTGGTTGGTATACCGGGTGGTTGAAGGCCATCGAGTGGTAGGTGAAGATGGCATCTAGGTAGGAGTGGCGTGTCTACTTGCATTTAGAGCCCTAAGAATGTGATTTTCTTTTATATGCTCACACCTATACTTAAAGATTCAACCCAGAGGGGCCACAGTCTTGACATCGTTCAGGCATCAACAAATATGATGCCGCCGGTGGGTAGTAGTCCAGTACTAGCACTAAGAGTAGCCTATACTTGGAGTGGCAGCTTTTGCTGCTTTGTCAAGTCCAACTAGTGCCTTTGACTGATACGACAGTGGTCTGGGGTAGCAGGCTCTTGAGCTGGCCATCGTGAAAGACCATTGTGATGGCCTGTGCAGGTAAGGGTCTGATTGTTAAGGAAAAGTTGATCTATCCTGGTTAGCTCAGAAGCCAGGATTTTTTTGGAAATAAATATAAAACGGCAAATTAAAAAGTAAATGCTAAATTTTATTGCACTATTAATACAATCTTTGAGATAGAGGAGTGTATCTGATCAAATACAGTATCTATATCTTGTACAGTTTTGATTTACAACGACTAAAAAATGGTATCCTTCCGGAACGGTACAACACTGAAACTCATAATTGCAGCTCACACTTGACAGTTAATTGCAACCGATAAAAGAAAATTTAATATGTTTATAACCGTTGTTTCATTGTAACCGTTACCCGTGTAGGACGGTAAAAACCCGATATACTTTCACAGGACGATTTAATTTAATAGTATGACAGACTCATAATTGAAGCACGTAAAATTATTCGTTAGTTATCGAAGATCTGCAACAGTTCTGCCGATGCAGTCAAAGCGCATTTTTGATATAAAATTTTGATAAAATCTCCTTACAGAGGCAGACCTACTAAAGCTACGTATTGTTTGTAAATGTATTGCTCTCAGACACATTAAACATTCAGCAGTTAGGATATTGTCAGTATTAACATGAATCGCAAATCGATATTTCCCTTTGTGTGTTTTAGTACACACTTTGAGCCTGCTGCAACATTTTCTTCAGTGCACTAATTCCACATACCGGTAAGGGAAGAATAGGACACTCAATTGTGCCGGTTAACCGATTGTTAGCTCGATCAATGTAAATCGCATCTATATCAATTCGGGATTTGTCTTTTCTGAAAACTACAGCTACATATGTAGGAAATGGGCATTCCGTACCACCACAACATATACGTTTCGAGGACCCTCGTTCAATTAATTGGGTAGAAGAGCAGTCTCACCGAAATAGAATCCAAGCATAAAGCTAGTTATCTCGATGGGCATTATCAACAGTAGTCACAACACCACTACTTTGTGTTTATACAACCACGCTTACACAGGTAACAACAGTTTATCATCAAACAATTAAATATAACAAATACTACATGTTGTAGCATGACACCATATTCCAACTTAAAACATTTACCCGCTGTCTATGCTTCTTTCTTAATTATTGACTGATCAGTCGTTAAGCCTCTCGCTTTCCGCCATCGCAAAACTATTCGCCTGCACGGGCCATGTTCTTTTTTAATACCTACCTTTATTAATAGATCGTTAGTGCTTGGCAGTAACGTTTATTCGCTAAAATTTGCTTTTAATTTGTTTGCTTGTTAAAATTTGACAACATGTGCAGTTTACATGGTAGGATATAATAAAGTTGAGAAACAGTGCTGAAGAATTGTAACTATTGCAGTTTTACAACACCGAGACGCAGTAAATCCCTTTATAGCAATAGGCAAAAAGTGCGATTAAAAATTATACCCTCGAAGTTTTGAAACTTTGTAAGATATGCGCTTTATAACATCTTGTAAGAAGTAACCTATGAACCCGCAGGAAACTTTTAACTTAAAACGTACGAACTTTACAATCTAAATTTCAAACTTCTTCATATCGTAACTAACAAAAGATTTATTCTCACTTACAAAGTTAAATAAAATTTATCTCAAAACCGGAGCTTTATTTTTATGAATATGTATTTTTGAACTTTTTAAAACTTCGAAAAAGAACAAGTTGCCTAAAACGAAATGCCTGTACAGGGAGCAAATCTTCGAATATAATCCGATAATGCTCGACGCTTGGGGAATTATTGAAATTTTAATTCGTTTAATTGTTTTCGGACCTAAATAGAACTCGAAAGGAAAAACGCCACCGGACGGACTCTCTTCCAGTCTGGAGTTCGGCAACTTTACGAATAAATTATTGTTCGGGTATTGGCAAATGAATAAATGCCTGGTGACTTTTAAAACTTTTAAATTGCGGGTCGAATAAAAAGGATCCCTTTTATCCGATGAACCCGCTATTAACCCTAAAAGACGAAGTTATTTCACCCTGCGCGGTTGGAATTGTTTATACGTTTATCGTTTCGAGTGCAGAGAGTCGTCGCATTTAAGTTTCTAAGCCGCCTTAAATGTTTTAACAACTCCATTAATGTTGTGGTCAAGTGGATAATCCGCTAAGTAACTGCCAATTGAGAAGTTAGTTTACTATCTGTTCGCCGCCAACTGATCCCTGCCTGCAGAGTTGGCAAAACTGCGTCAGCACAGATCGAGTTAGTTGACAAGGTCCGTGAAAAATCTGAAAGGACGATGGCTAGCCATTCCACAGAGCTAGTAGTAAAAGAATTCAACTGCAACGCATTTCTTGTTATTTTGTAATTAAATTTAGATTGGTGTTTCGTAAATAATAATTTAATTTCACATAAAAGCTTCCAATTTCAATGATGCAGAAACAGAGTTTATTTTTAAAATGTTTTTTGCAATTTTCTCTCGCATTCGTAAATTTTTTGCTCAATTTAAATATTCATGAAGTAAACAAGACGATTCAACTTCGATATAGAGGAGCGACTCGATTCCATTTACTTAAAAAAGAACTTGATATGGTTAGGGCTTTGTGAAAAACGCACAAACTTAAGCGGACTAATTTATTAGTTTTTGCAATTTCAAGCATTTTTTTTGTATGCGAGGAAATTTAAAAATTCTGTTATAAAAATTGTGTACCTACGCGAACATTTATATTTATAAAAATAAACGAGACGATTCTGATGCAGTAAATAAATGTCAATTGTGTAAGAAACTCACCACCTGAGAAACGTGCAATAGGTTTTTTGGTTTTCATGAAGTCTGAGAAATCAAATATTTAGGAAACTATATACTATCGGCAGAGGTCAGTGTTTCAGTTACAGATTAAATTTTATTTAAAATGTTGCCAAAATACAGTTAATATTTCTATGACTAAACTGTGTCCGCGTCAGTAAACAGTAATTAAGTGGCAACCACATTTGCTTTCGTACCATGGAGTTTGGTGTTCAAACCCAGACCGAGGCTGGCGAAATGCACCATTAAATAGATCAACTTGTATGGATGCAAGTATGGATTCGTGTTATACAATTGTACGTTAAAGATTCCCATTCTGTAACTTATAAAGGTTTGGCTAAATTTCTAGATGTAATGGTTTCCCCCCTGGGATCAGTCATACGCCTTAGCAACATAAGTATATTGGCGACAAAAAAATTCTCCAAAATGTTTCTTATGTAACCCAAAAATATTTTATATTACCGTAAAGAAAATGCCCTAACAGGTACCAAAACCAAAACTACAAATATTTAGTGTAATTTAGAAAAAAAACCTTCTTTACATCACCACTTCAAAAGGGGAGGGGGGATTTTTTCCAAGTCATTTCGATAATTCCGAAGGTTTTTAGAAAAATTAAAATTATTGAGATAAAGCTTGTAACCGTACTTTATTAACACCCTGTATGATAATTTTAATTCTACACCTAACATCTCTACACTATAATAATATACAGGGTGTCCATTTTTGGAATGGAAAGCTATCTTTGTTTATATGATGGTTACAAAGTCTGTTAAAAGAGCAAAGTTTAGCAGAATTTCGAGAATAATTTCCGTAATTTTTAAATTTAATCGACGTCGTCAACTTAAAAAAAAATTTCGCCGTTGTTAGTTTTATTCAGAATTATCAAAAATTTGACAGCCGACTTAGTACTCTCATAATAACAATCACTTTTGTGAGAAAAAAAATCGATTTTTAATTCTTTTATGCACATTTGTTGGCCGAAAATCTCGTGAGATGAAGGGGGGGGGGGGGGGATTAATCCCCCTAAATATTTCCGCACTGAAAAATTAAGTTAGGAATCTTATTCTACTCTCATTCATGAGCATTTAGCTTAAACAGCATTTTGTATCGTCCCGCGTTTCAAACTAAAAGGGTTTAATATTTTGATTTTTAAAAATTCATAGAAGACCCCGCAAAAATTAGCGGACTGGGAAACGAACCAAATTGAAGCTTATCCGTAACTCTATTTTATTACTTTAGCAATTAATATTTTTATTATCAAATATATGACAATAAAAAGTTCTTGTTTAAGAAATTTATCGTCAACGGCAATAGATTATGAATCTATTCTTTTTTTATAGCAACAGTAATATAACATGTGTCCCAAGACTTGCCGAACATAGGCAGATAACATGGGGAAACTGAAAATCTTGTATAACATCTCCCTGAAATGCTCCCGTCAATTTCATATGTCATAAGGACGAAAAGCTCATATTTCTATATTACTCGGTTGAAATATTGGTAAGTTTCGGTTTAATTATGGCTTAAATTAATTAATTTACGATTGCAATAAACATGTTCGGCTTATAATTCTCAAATTACGCTTCCCCGCATGCGTGTCTTCATAGCGCAGTTAACGGAAGCTGCCGAAAGTGCAGGGGTTCAAATCCTGCTCCTTCCCAATTTTTATTTTTTTTTTGTCAAATACTTTATTAAGTACAGATTACTCAATGAATATTTAATTAACTATAATAATTTGTGTAATTCAACAATTTTGTTAAACTAAAAGATGCACAAAAACAATATTTAGCTCTTATAAAATAAAACAGATAATAAAAGAAAATGGCAGTGAGCGGAATTTAAACCGCTGCACTTCTAGTAGCATTGTTGTGTCACGAGCGTGCAACGCCCGTTTGATACGTTTACCAAAATTTTTACCACGTAATACAAAAATATGCGCTTTTCATCGTTATGACGTCTAATATTGACGGAAGCATTTCAGAGAGATGTTGTACGAGATTTTCAGTTTCTCGATGTTATGTTCAGCTAATGTTGGGACATATTATATTGGTGCTACTTAAACTACTCTTCCCTGTTTCCCCCTTTTTTAACTGACATATTTTTATGTATTTAGGGTTGAACAATATAAAAAATTTCAATTAAATCAAAATTTAAAAAAATTGTTTTCGTCTTAGAAGCTGTATTTTTAACTGCATAATTATAAAGTATGAACTAATTACTATCAAAGTATGACAAGAGTGCAGGCGCGATACTTATCTCCTTTCCGTTCTTGAAAAGGGGTGCAAACTCTCAAGTCCACTGCAAGTTGGCACCACTGTCAATATTTACCTTTGAATTTATATTCAAATTCGCTTTTCCAATTTTTCAGGTTTTATACGTTCTTTTATATACGAGTAGTTTGTTTAGACTTTAAAGTTTGTTTTAGAGGCTTTCCTAAGTAACGCTTTTTATTTATTTTATATTTCTAATGGTTGTATTTTTGTTGCTTTTCCTAATTTTTATTAAACATGTTGGAATATTTTAAAACTCTTTATGTGACAATTTAAAAACGTATTATTTTTTAAAATTCATATATTACCAATTAAAACGCGATGTTTAATTGAATTCACTCTAATTAACGATTTTGTACTATAATAGAAAGAATGAGAAATCCTACAAAAATACAGTTTAATTTGAAAATTGCTTCCATTCTTATTGATAGTGCTACATTAAACATGAGATCCTCCCAAAATATATTCCACTTTGTAGAAACTTTTTACGGTTTCCCATTTTTAAACGTGGTGGGTTTCTAAGTATCGGAACTTTCACAAAATGGATAGATTTACGACAGAAGATGGACAAAGAGGACTTTTATAGGTCACCAGTCGATCAGGGGCAGTTACTTAGTTCCGGACATAATGTAGTGGTCTTTTAAAATGGCCCAGCAAAAAGTTTTATTGCCTCCTATAAACTATCGCCCCGATGCATTTCTTGTAAACATTTTCGCTCCAAATTCTTAACGGAAAGAAAGCTTGAAAAGTCTTCGTTCGTCATGGTTAAAGGCTTAAGATATATTATTGTCACCTGTCAAGCTAATGATGTTTATATTAAGTTAAGCCCAAAGTAGGTGCTTTGAATTTGCGCGAGAGACAGTGAGGATGTTTCAGAAAATACAAAATATAACAAACAAACAAGAAACAATGTAAGGTAAGTAATTATAAGAGAAGGGAAAAAGTATAATTGGCAAAATAAGTTTATCTTTAATTACCCGTACAGTTGGAGAGTTACAGTAGAAAGTTGTGTTTAAATTCTAAGTTTGTCTTCTTAATTAGTTCGAAACTCTTCGTATTCATTATTTCAACATCTCATTAGAGCAGCATTATTAATAATTTTCAGTAGTACGCGTGGTGGTCGGTTTCATGTTGGTGAAATTTTCCTTGAATGAGCTTTTAATCAAACACGTTGGGCGTGTTTGAAAGGCGATCTAAACGGCGGACAATTTCCTTAACAGAAAATTAAGGCCCTTTCATTCCCCAAGTTGTGTAAAAGGTGCAGGAGAGTTGAAGAAACTAAATAAAATACTACGATCGGCCTGACACCTACCAATCCTGAAACTAAACTTGTGCAATAAAAGCGCGCCTGTCTACGCTGCTTGAATAAAATTGTAAATCTGTGTTTAACTTGTACAATATTCAAAGCGGGAAAGAAAAGTGTCAAAGTCGGATTCTAGCTGAAAAGATG
The DNA here is from genome assembly GCA_958336395.1 of Ctenicera cuprea. NCBI lineage: Eukaryota > Metazoa > Arthropoda > Insecta > Coleoptera > Elateridae > Ctenicera > Ctenicera cuprea. Next base: position 13,501,241 of record OY284487.1, on the reverse strand, counting down.
CTGCTTCACAATTTCCATTCTATACTTATTGCTTATTTTACTGTTCGATGCACCAGCGACGTATAAATCGACTAGATTGGAAGAAAATTGTCTGGTTTCGGAATTCTAAACGCAACGCAGACTTTGAAATACGCAGAAACGAAAATCTTTGGCCTTGTTTAAGATTGACGCAAATGAATGATAAAAATAGCAACAAATTACAACACAACGCAGTTGTATCTGTTATTATTATGTTCAATGCAGAATTTTTGGAGCCCAAATCCAGAGCTGAGATGAATACAGAAAAATAGTTGTTGAATACGAATACTAAAAATTTGAAAAAAAAATATTCGTATACCTACCAAGACCAAAATAGTATTTAAATACAAAATATTCGAATAGAACAATTAATTTATTTTGAATACCGAAACAAATATTTAATTTAACAATACAATATTCCACAAATCTGTGAGCGAAGCACTTCGCCTGGATTTTTCTTAGAAATTTTTACCTTTCCTATATTCAAAAGTATTTACGCGCAGCGTTGTAGCCCCATTGCAGTAGCGGTACAAAACAAATCCACATTGATATCACTCCGCAAAAGAGCAAACGCAACACCTCGTACAGATATTAGAAGATATCGATCGTGCAAGAAAAAAGCATAATCTGACAGGTAGTTAAAACAAGCTAAGCCATAACTCCCCCAACCTCACTGATAACCACGGCTGGTGGCTGCTTCAGCGTAACGTCGTTGGTCCGATTCGCATTACTTAAAGCATTAATTAACTAAAGTCAACCACTCGCTTAGAGTGAGCTGCATATGAGCTAGTCGTTGTATTGAGAAACCGAAATGAAAAAAAAAGGTTTTTGCGATAGAAGAAAAGCAAAAGTTTAAACACAAATTAGTTCGCCAAAAATTAAGCCGGCGAAAGAAAATTAATTCCTTTAATTTTTGCTGCACCAAAAAATTAAGCTGTAAATATTCTTCTACTTACCACCCATGAGCAATTTAGCTCAAACAACATTTTTGTATCGTCCCCCGTTTATTAAATAAAAGGGCATGGATTTATGATTCTCAAAAATGTATAGAAAATACAGAAAAATTAGCGGACTAGGACCGAACAAAGATCGTGTTGGTAGTTTTTGAAAACTATGATTTCAAACTGCCAACGTCATAGTTTTGGTATTATTAAAAATTCTTTGCAACTTTTTCATAACATTACGTACTACTAGGGCATTTACAGTACAAAATTTCGTCCCGACCTAATAACTCGTTTTTAAGTAAATAGGCGTTTAAATTTAACTTTTCAGAAAATATATATGGCGTCACAGGGAAATTGGCGGGCTGGGGCACGAACTCAATAATTGTAGCTCATCTCTAATTCTAAAAGCCTAAGCAATTAACAAAAATTGTTTAAAGACTGCTGGTTTTTGAGCAATATATAATTTTTCCAAAACTTTTGAACTAATTTTTACTTTCCTGTTCTCAGGTTTTTAAAAATTTTTAATCATAGTAAGATTCTGTCTGCTTAGAGCAATTACATCACGAAATTTGATAGCGATCCGGTTACTTGTTTTTGAGAAATAATGCGTTAAAGTGAAAATTAAAAAAAATCGTAAGCGTTGTTATTAAGCTAGATAGTTCGGGGAAAAAGCGCTCGATTTATCCTAAGGTGTTGTATCAGATTCTATTTTTGGATTTAGAAAATTAAATTTTAGAAAAAAAAAACTCTACAAGAAAGTGTGTCTTCCGCTTCCGGTTTTTTAGAAGCCATTTTGTCGATGAATTTCTGATATACCCCCACATTCTTAAGCGCCTCAAAATCGTACTAATCGTTTCGCAAAAAAGAAACTATACGAACGTACCCCACCCGCCCACACAATTTTTTAAAACATGCGTTTTTACCGAAAAAACTCCAATTTGAAAATATTCGACTGCGAATACCGTCAGAATAAAAAAATTCGAATACAACTACTTTCTGAATAAAGAAAGTAGCTTGAATAGTAAACAAACTACTTTGTTTCGAATACTACCGAGCTTTCTCCAAATTTAGTGTGCTATATTTATTTATAGTCGGCCCATTTCTGCAGATAAAGCTCATCACAAAATATTAAACACTTCCTCGGGAGTTTCATGCAAGATAATTGAAGAAAATTTTATTAATGTTTCGCGCCAATGACATTATAGTCGTAACAATCAATCCAAGTTTATCATACATATTCCAATATGTGTCCTGTGGGTTAAGTCCTTAAATGGGACACTTAAATTCAAAAGGAAAATTGGATACTCTAAAAGAGCCACCACAGATATCGCTTCCAGTTTTTACAGATTTATAATGTACAAATACAGATCTATGAATATGATGGCATACCAACACAAAAAAGGAGTGCAATAGGATTAGACGAACAGGATTTCTGCTCGGGCATTACGATTGAAAAAGCGAAATTTTGTGGATATACTTTTTTTTTGGAGGCGAAAATTCGATCCTGTTCAAGAACATGAGCTCCTTACATTTTCTGATTTTTGCACGAAAGTGCCGTATTACGATGATACGACTTCTTTGTCGTTTGATTATTGCCGACAATCAAAATTGGTTTCGGTGCGGTATGTATGGATAAGCTGCGCGTTCGTATCGTTGAATAGTGATATGTTTTACCCTCCTTTCCATGTGCGCGCTCAGAGCGGAGTGCGTGGTAGATTTGCTTTTTTCAGTTCCCACTGATTCACTATGCGCGGTTGGGGGCGCAATTATTGTGTCGGGCGCAGAAATACCCCGACATTGTTAAATGATCAAAATTCAAAAAACCCAAGTTGCTGCGAAATTAGACGAAAAGAAATAATTCCTCTTGTTTTAGGAAATTATCTGCATATTTATTACTTAGTAATTAAAACTAGGTGACGTACACTGCTTTTCACGCAGATTTAATTTGGTTTTCATAATTTAGTACGTGTGCAGCAAGTAAACTGACAAGCATCTTTTCTTCCCTCCGTGTTCTAATTTCCCAAGCACTCTAAAGCCCCTTTGCAGGAATGCAAGTTCACACAAATAAATCAAGATAGTGTTAGTGTTATAGCGACCAACATCTTTATCCTTTCTCTTGTTATCGCGGCTTCTCCCCAGTTTGAAACGTAAAATATGTCAATTTGTCTTGACCTACATTCTTACGGAGCACTATGTAAATTTTCCGGCAATTTTGTCGTTCCCTAACAATATAGGTCATAAAGTAAACCCGCACCCCATCGAGCCTGCCTCTGGTTTTAGTCCTCCTAGTGCGAATTATCGGATTTCGACAAAAACGAGGACTCGTAGAAAATTACAGGAGAGACTTTGCCATTTGTTCGTGTTTGTGTAATTGGTAAGATGAGGATTTTATGCAAATCTCTTTATATTGAAAGAAATCAGATTTGTAAAATTAAGTAAATACTCAAAGCTTATTTTATCTTCTGTTTTGCATTCGTATAACAACATATTTAGGATTTTTTGTGCGTGTGATTTCGCTTTTATAACAACGCAAGAAATTAATATAATTTTGTTGACATGTTAGAGCTGTTGCTTTCGCAAATGTATTTTTATGAAAAGCTTAAATTGTATATTAATATAAAATTCGTCGCATTGCAGATAAATGTTGAAAGTATAGAATTTGAAAAGCAAAGTTTTGACTTTCAGCTTTGTACTACAAACATGAATTTAAAAGTAAAACGTAAAAGTAAAATTTAAATTTCAAATTTGGAGATGAAATAAAATGAAGGTATCTACCTAGAGCTTGGATTTAATTTGGCTAATGTGTTCATAAAATTTGAATGTGTGAAGACAATTGCTATGTTATAAAAGTGGGTCTCATCATACGACTAAAAAATTTGTTGTTTTTTGCCTACACTTACGGGGGGGGGGGGCAACGACCAGGTTTATATGGCTCTCTATCTAACATGCACAAACAATAAACATACACATACACTCAGGGTCAAACCGCTCTGAAAGCGAACCAGAGCATGTAGGTATCTATAGAGTAGTACCAAAGTCAACGGCTTTAAGTCTAAGGACTAGCTGAACCCGTGACTTTCGCTCCACGCCTTTCTTGTAAACTTGTAACTGCCGCGTCCGCCCTACGTGACAATTGCACAAACATTTGCTCAAATTAGTAAATAAAATGTTTCGAGGGTGGGTATGCATTTGACAGAACTTGCATTTAACAGAATGATATTTAAACAGAATCCGAAGTCGCCCGAAGCGAATTCGTATTCGGAAAACGATTGCGCGTAATCACCGAGCAGAATGTGTATTGAACAGAACTGCAATAAGCAGAACCATGGTAAATTCGGATAACTTCGATTTGTATCAGTGTAACCAACATAAAGAAAAACAGTTGAACTGTTTGAACCATACAATTAACATCCAAATATTACGAAAAGATTGTTGTTTAGGTAACACACTCTACAAATTGTTTGCCTGAAATTACTGAAATTATATATACATAAAAATTTTTTTTTTAATTGATTGTGTGGTAGGCACATGGTGAAACATTATTAATAAATATTTAACTATTAAAAATTAATAGATTATTATTAATAAAATAAAACTCTTGGTAATTGTTTCACAATTTGTAAAACATTTACCAAGAGTGTTATTTTATTAATAATCTATTAATTTTTTAATAGTTAAATATTTAATAAAAATAGGTTACTAACGCTATGCGCTTCGCTGTGTGAGAGGTTAAAGTTTCTGAAAACAGTTTTTTTACTATATCGCTTCTTATGTTCTTTAAAAAGAGCATGTTTTACTATAAAATTATGATTCTTATAACTCTACATTTTCCTTGAATATTTTCCTTCATAACAACACTTAATTAACACTAAGATACGAAGTAAATTTCGCCACAATTTTCGTACATGTAGCGACAAAATAAATAAATCTGTATCGCGTTCTTGCCTTAATTCATCTTAAGTATCCATTTTGTGGACATTCCTGTTAAAATTTATGTATGTATACAGTGACCGCCAAAAAGTCTGCACCGTATGGAAAACTTTTTTATTCATTTGTCTTTTTTTAAATGGGTTTCAGCATTAGTTTCAGCATGATTAACAACCACAAAATTGTCAAAAATATTTGTCATGTCACAACTACACCGCCAAAATGTCATTTGAAATTTTTAAATGGCCTAAAATGCCCTTATTTATCACAATATGGAAAATTGTCATAAGGAAAAGTTGTTTGTAATTACATTAAGATTCTAAATACAAAGTTTTGTCAAAAAATTTAAATGTTATAGTTTTAAATTTTTTTTCCAAAAATATTTATTTTTTTGTGTAGTTCTCCTTTACAGTTAAGTTAATTTGAAACATTTCAATGTAAAAATACATAAATGCTGCATTTATTTTTTAAATGTAATTAATTTCTTGGAAAAAAAGCATTTTTACGAAAAATACAGGACAATCGTGGACTATTTTCATTAATTCTAAACCGTTAATATGGATTTTTGCACGATAATGGGCTCATATCTTAAAAAAACTATTTTTAATTTAAATTAAATTTAAATCACATAAATAAAACTGAAAATTCCCATTAAAATTTTCTTCAAAAGCCTTAAAAGTTAATAAATACGGATTTATTGATAATGTTTTTTTTGCAAGAAATTAATTAGATTACCTTTATATTAAAAAAATAAATAAAGAAGGGACGATTGGCATACAGGGTTAAAAATTAACGTTGGATTTCCATGTCAATTTTTCTAATTGTACACCAGTTATATATGCAGGAATACAACTTTTTATTTATTTATTAACACAACAAATTTTCTGTACCACTTTTTCGCAGTACAACAGAATAACTACAGCGTTATAGTTTTATTTTATTTTAAATATGCGTTTCCTACCGTACAACGCTACAGCATGTGCCACCTAACCTTGCAAATTTTAGTGGGCTTTGATTCGGCTACTTACGCTTTGTTTCGTCGGTAGTCGTAACTTAAACTAGCTCTAATTGGCTGTTGGACAGTGTGGTACACTCTACTAAAAAGTGAAAGTCAATTTATTTATGGTTTACGAAAAATTGTGGATTTTTTGACAAATTAAAAGGTCGTGCCCCATAAGGTTAGAAACAGTTTGCTTTGAGGAGGGATTAACGATAATTTAGGTTACGTATAAAAAATACAGCAAAGAAACTAAAAATGTAATAAAAAACCTTGCTTTTGCTTGAGAGTGTAACGGCTTCTCGCCTTTTAAACTTATCGTCATTTTTTTTGCAAGGTTAAATGGCACTTGCTGTACTATTCTATCTTTGTGCTAAAACATTAGATTTTGATTACTTAACCAAAGGTATATTCTGTGTACTTAACCTTCAAATTCCTAACCCTTTTGACTGCTGTTTGTTGACGTTTCAAAAATTAGTTTTTTGTGGGTATCACCACAACAATTCATCAAAATAACTAACTAAAAAGTACTAAAACCGAAAGAACACGAATAAAGTGACCTCTTCCAGTATTCTGTTTAATTCCATTCTGTTAAATGCTACTTTACGTTCGCATGTCATCGGCTTCGGCTTCGGGTATTCTGTTCGTTGGTCATTCTGTTCTTTGCAAATTCTGTTCATTGCATGGCCGTCGTTTCGAGATGTAAGTGCCTGTCGTCGCGTAAGGTCGGAACAGTTCCGAATTTAATAAATAGGGCGAGTCATTTAAGTGTCACTCTACTTCTATTTCCTAAACTATGGAGGATATTAATTTTTTTTAAATTAAAGTATATCTTGTATATTACGAAAATCTTAGATTTTAGATTTAACTCGGAATCTAAAACTGTAAAGGTAGTGGTTTACGAGTTAATTTCCTTTTTTTTTCTTCAATTTTTGACATTTGTGGCCTAATATTAATTAATTAATAGTTTAGATACTAAAAACGTTTACCCATCGCTAGTTTGCAAAGACCAGTAGCACAATATAAAGTATTCACTGGTATGTTAATAATTTTGCAAAACTTCAACTGCCAATAACGTTTGCTTTTTATATAGAACACCCAGTATTTTTGAACACCATCAAATGCTGAATTATTCTCATTTAACTTGTTAGCAGGTTTTGTATACCAAATGTTCAAATTACTGTGGTTTTTCTATTTTTTTTATTTTCATGTAAATTTCAAATGAAAATAGGTGTGCTAGTAAAACAAAAGTAAAACTCTTATTTTCACACTCTTAGAAAGTATTTACAAAACTATCGAGAATATCAATTTTTTTCTTAACACAAATGGTTTGTTCCTTAATGAGCTGCATTATGCCACATTCCAAAATGTTCTGTACTGTCACGTAACTGAGCAGTGACGTCATCGATAATTTTCTTTAATTGCACTAAACATTTTCTTAGATAGATAGATTTGTTCTCGGTGACATAAAATTTTTAAATTTTTGTGATGTATAAGAATGTGAAAACTCATGTCATTGTAACGGGAAAGAAATCTATCTAACGGCCTAAGAAAATATGTATGTTGCCAATTAATAGAATTATTGAAGACGTCACTGGCCAGTCACGTGACAACACAGAAAATTTTGAAATGTGGTATAAAGTAGCGCATTAGTGAGCAAACTACTTTTATTTAAGAAAAACCTTAATATTCTCAATAGTTTTGAAAGTAGGATTGGGGGAAGGGGTGTTTTCATTTAAAATTAAAAAAGAATTAAAAAAAAACATAGTAATTTGAACATTTGGTGTATCAAACCTTATAAAAAGATAATTTAATTCCACATTTGATGGGTTTCAAAAATAATAGGTGTTTTATATGAAAAACAAAAGTTATTGACATTTGAAGTTTTCAAAATGGACATTAAATTGCACAACTGCTGTTTTAAAAAACGCTGATTACTTTGTACTAATAGTCTGTGCAAAATACCGATGGTTGAACGTTTTTAGTATCTAAAATATAAATTAATTAATATTAGTCCACAATTGTACCAAAAATTTTGAAAACAGTTAAATAACTTAACAACCGCTAATTTTATGATGGCAGTATACCGTTCTAGATCGAGAATTAAGTGAAAGTCAACGTAAATTTTAATTAGAGTTTTTATGCAATTGTTTAGCCTGCTAAATCTAGTAAGCAGTCATTAGCACATACAAGTTTGGGTCCTATGTAATGGATGCGTTTCGATTTAGCTTTTTGCTGAGGGGCCAGGCGGCTGTACAAGTCGAGACAGGTAAAATAGGTCCGAATTTACTGTATAGATGGGCATAGTCAAATTGTTTTCATAATCGATTCATTGTCAATCGAATAAATTTGTTTATTATTCGGATAAAACTATTCGCTCTTGCTCTCGCTTTCTGCTTGCTTCTCAAATGTTCTTAAGAATGCATTCTCGTAGTCATCGTCTTTCCTCGGACCGCTCGGCAGAAACAGGGTATTTCACCAAATCTTGAGACAATAATTTTGCAATATGTAATTGGTGCAAAAAAAATGATTTTTAAAAATACAACCAATTTAAGCATCTCTTTACGCGTTTATTGTTATGTATGATTCGTTTATAAGTACGATTAATAATCATTGTATAAAGGCTCTATTTGTATTATTCTTTGGTTATTAAGGGCTCCACTTGTTTTTATCAACAGTATTATTCTAAATATTTATTTATACTTTTATATTTTTTATTATTTCAACTTGTACAGCAATATTAAAATTTCCAAATCCTACCCTGCTCTGAAATGACCGCGAAAGCAAAACAGTGCGGTGCTAACTGCCGTGTCTGCTATTTCTAATTATCATTATTATAAACAATTCGCTGTCGCCGTGTTTGCGACTTGATTTTCTGTAACTCTCGAGATACTTCGTTAATCGAATGGTTCGAATATTTTCTTTCGAGATATTTTATCACTAGCTTCAACCGCTGCTCTGTCACCCGCCACTGAAATTCTTTGTTTTTTATTAAAAATTTTAATTCCAATAGCAACGTTTTTTTATATGTTGATTAATTAATACTATTTCTGATAAACAAAATTTTCACTTCCTCGTCCTATACTTCGTATTTGTTCCATACTTTTACTTGATCCCTCACTAATACCTTTTTAATTTGCAAACTTTAAAACTGAATTTTTTACTTCACAGCGACAACAAACTTGAATCTTTCGAGCGAGAGTTCTTCTTCGGAATACTTTTAATAACGGGAGTTTTGGCAGGAAGAGAAAGTTCGTATTATACCTGCAACAGCAGTAGTGTACTAATAAATCACTGAAAAAATCGTTGAAATTTACAATGGTTTAACCACGAGTGATTTATGACATCGGTTACGAAGGGAGTAAAATTAATTATACTTCGACAGGCATAAAATAATAAATGGCCATAACCGTGAACAAAACATTATCTGGAATTTAGTCGGTAGTTGTGTCAATATCAACAGTCTGTTTTATGGTTTGCGTTTCAAAAAAGGGCGTTAGCAAGTCGAATTTTGACTAACTACAACGATGATGGTGTTAAACCAGAAACAGTAACCGTAAATTTACAATTTAAATTCTGTCCGGTTGGTTATTTGTTGCCATCACAATATAAAACAATTCAAATTGAGTTTGATATAAATGTTAATTATTATTTCAATGTTTCATTCTAGTACAGTCAGTACGCATTTTAAATGTGTGTTTCAGAAATTGTGGCTTTCAAAAATTGTGTGTTAATGAATACTTTAAATTTTACATTTTTGGGGAAAGTTTTGAAGGTTATAGTTAAATAACTTCTTGACGTCGGTCGCCTTACTCGGACGTACTGCATTGGCGGGAAATTCAAAATCATATTTCTATTACAAAATACTTAATACGCAAACAAAAGCAGCGTTACAAGTGCCGATTGGCTGAGGTGAGATAGGTCCTGTTTAACTAAAGCTTGACAAAGTCATCTAACTTTGAGGTCATAAGTGGGCGGGAAATTCAAATTACATAATTAAATCAAATTTCTGTTAAAAATATTTTACGACAGAAACAAAAGTAAAATTTAGAGTCGTCTTTATTGAGTGGGTTGAGCTAGGATCTGATTATGTAACCCGGAGTACGTTCGAAAATCAAGGGTTAGATTTGAATTAGCAGTATCAGCTGACACAGGAGTTAACTCTCAATCAGTTTTCGAACGCGTCCCCGAAGGAGTCACCTAACTTTGACGTAAATAAAAAATATTTACAAATTTTTTCAATAATAAATAACTCTAGATAAAAATTAAAGAAGAGTTTAGAAGCGCTGTTATTAATTGAGCTGAACTAAATTTGGATTGTTTAAACACCCCTATGACGTGAAAGACGCGATGTCCGGAAGAAGCCGCATTAATCAGAGAATTTTACCCAAGGAATAAGGTTGTGTTTCTTCTTCTCACGGGTATAAACAGAGAGACGACCTAGGAAGCTCATGCTGTTAAAGTACCGGTCACTACAATTAGACCGACTACCGACCTGCTCTGGGCGGTGCACAATCAACCGGTACTAGAGATTGCGTTAATCTAAACCGCAGGGGTAGCACTGCTTTGGCACGCGTTTGGTGCGAAAGTTAACCAGTGTCTTTGACTGGTACCACGGAAACCAAGATGGCCCACCGAAAGAAAGTGTTACTCGCGGTCACGGCATGGACTCATGGAGGCAGGGGTGAGCAGGCTAGCGTCGCTGATGCGCAAGTATCACGACGGGCGAGCTGCGTTTTAGCTCGAGTGCTAATCAAAAAAAAAGTTCTTAACAGCAAGTGCGCTTACTGAGCCTAGCTCAATCTCGGACATAATGGTGGCCGTGTCGAATTGAGCTGTAGTGCAGGTGTCGCCAAGTTAAACTGCAAAAAGGGGACTTGTGCGTCTGTACTCTTTTGAACTAATCTCTGATTTGCTAAACAACTTTAAGACATCACTGGTAATTTGATGGTAAATTTGAACAACGATTTTTTAAATATCTTTTCAAAATACTTCAAAATAAAAGTAGAGTTTAGAAGCGTGATTTTTAGTTCAGCTGAACTAAGCTTCTGATTGGTGAAACAACTCTATGACGACACTGGTATTTTGGCGATAAATTTAATAATAATAATAATAATAATAATAATAAAACCCGTTTGGGCTCCGGGTAAGAATAGACCCAGGGAACCCCCTGCCAGCCGTAAGAGGCGGCTAACTGGGGCATCTGTCCTAATTCTTTCTTTCCGAACCTTGCATACCTGTTATCCAAAAATTCCTACTTAGCTTAATCCTTCATACCTGGCAGAAGGTATAATATGCAAACCTCTATAAGAGAGATGCCAAAAAAGAAATAATAATGGCTCGGATGGCGCGAACCAACTTCGCGTTCGCGGTTTATGTGGAGGACCGCGTCCAACAAATCAACTACAGTCTCTACCTGAACATCCAGTTGACGGCGGGCTGGATCAGGATAGGGTTACCGCTGGAAACCGAAACTTAACTAGAAGAGGTATTCGCGAGGCTAATATCAACCCAACTATGGACTTGCCTACTCAAACTAGAGAGGCCTCACGTGATGGGGAGAACCGACCAAATACTCAGCAACCTATAAAGTGAACAAAACAAATGAACACTGAAGTTATGCGTGCATTCTACGAAATACTCAATGGAAGCGAGACACCAATTGCAGACTGGAGGATAAAGCTGCACAGCAATGTTATTGAAAAACTGCCAGTACTAAGCCATTTAGATGTAAACAATATTGCGGGAGTGGCACCAATGAGCCTGAAGAGAAATCTAGAACGATTATACAGAGCCTTCATTAATTACTGATACCCACGTGACCACAAAATATAGGCAACCCAACTTACACTGTTGGCAAGCTTTTTATCAAAAAATTCCCAAGCCGTTTGTTAACTTATCAAGGCTTGCTTGTTTACGTATATAACCTCAATTTGAGTGTTGACAGTGACACAAACAGGGAATTTTTAGTTACCACGAATACCAATCCTGAACTGACTTCAACATCTAAATCTAAAACTCCCTAAGTCACTGCGGGCCAAAGGTCACGTGGGTATCAGTAATTAACGAAAGCTCTGTAGTTACCATACCATATTGGTTTTGAATTGCAAAAGGCCGTAATACTCCAGAGCTGTCATATCACTAGGCGGTTCCAAAGAGATAATAATAATAAATATAGTAATAATAATAGTAAATGTCTTTATTAGCCGTTGTAAATAATTAAATTTGTGAATGTAAATTTAAAAATACAACAATTAATATACAAAGACACAAAATGCAGCTACAAAAATGAAAAAAGGAAAATGAACGGCTAAATGGTGCTAAATAACTTTTGTAAAACAATTATAAATGTCTGAAGACGAAAGTACAGGCGTCGTTATGGGTTGAGCTGATTCTGTTTGGCTAACCTATAGTGTGATGTAATTTTGACGTCATAGGTTGGCGGGAAGTTCAAATTACACTGTTTTAATGTTCTTAATTTGAAAATTTCTAAGACCAAAATAATAGTATTGATTATTGTGTAACATTAGAAGTCTGTTGTCTGCTATTAACTGTCATAAAAAGTAAATGTTGCCAGAACTCAATTGAATCAACATTCAACGTTTGTTATATTTCTGATTTTATTAAAAGAAAACGAGTTATAATAAGCATGTCATAAAGACATCATGCTACTGCGTTGTTAAAAATGCATTAGTTCTTTGTATTTTGTAATTTATCATTCAGTCTTCTTTATAATGTAAACCATTTATACGGAAAGACGGTAACGTCAATCGAAAACCAGCCGTATTATTAATAGTGATATCCCTTTGAGGGTTGAAAGTTGACAGCTATTATCAAGAAACGAATGCGATATTAATGAAATAATTCGGCATGACTGGCACATACGCTTATCTTATTTTGACTCGAGAACTCAGGGTAAATAATAACGGTATATTTATGGATGATTGAGCGTAGTTTTATTGAGAAAACTTGGCTACGCTCGAGATCAGTCTGAAATCCTTAACAATAAATAATAAAAAGCGCGACCGCAAATTAAACAGTTGAAATCATAAATCATTTAGCGGGAAACTAATTTATGAAATTACACATCCGCAAAGACGTCTGTTTATTTATTGTGTTTCATAGTTTGTGATTTATTCCGCGTGTTGTGATTTGCTGCAGATAGATCTCCACCACAGCGCTATTATCGACATTACTATTATTTCCTGCAATTAACTTACAGTTACACATTCCCATTGTATTCTTTATTAATGCCTGTTGCGTTCATTTGTATTATGAATGGGCTTCATGAATATTCAAAACCTGCAATTCGGATGCGTTTGCATCTATACTCAAAACAGGGGCGGTACCAAATGGAAATTACTGGGGGCGCCGGATACGTTTTTTGTCTACTAATCATAATTTACATTTTTTGATGTTAAAGTAAGGATATCTCTGTGACTAAAAGAGATAGTAAAATATGTCGGGCGGTAAAAATTTTAGAGCAAGATGCGTTTTAACAGAAAACATCACCAATAGTTGAAACCAAAATGGCAATAAGCTTCAATTGTAAATTATGTGTAGTAAACGTGTTTTCTAATTACTTTTACTGCAATTAATCTTTATTAAATTGCAATTCAATTTTACTTGAGAAATTAGAAAAGTTTTTCTACAAATGTGTGCTACATTTGGCGGTATGCTCTGCCGGTCCCATAATATTGAACTATCTAGAATAATAAATCACTAGATCCAGTCACTAGGGTCTACCTTCACAGCTCACTTCGATTGAGTTGAAATCCCTTAATGGCCCTAAATGGCAACATTTACAATTGTCCTATCCTATATGAAGTTCAAGATTTGAATCTTTCAAACTTTAATAGATTTAGTTCACGAATAACTCATTGTTAGTCGTAGGTTAGAAAGCTCGCCTGTCATCGTCTTTTTTCCGCAATAACGTGCCGACTTTAATTGTCCTTCCTGCAGGTGTTGCTCGTGCGGAATGCCAAGATTTTCTTCGTTAGTGAAAATCTGAATTTATGTGCATTTCTATTAGGTAGCTACTTGACGTTCCGCCCTTTGTTCGTTCGGTTAACATTTACCCCTGGCCGGCCGGGTGTGAGCTTTAAAGCTGCGTAGTTGGTAGCAACTGGGGTTGTAGACCGTGACAAGTTTATAGCAGTACCAGTTATTAGGTGACTGGGGCAGGCCTGTCGTTTATATTACCAACACAATTCAGGAAAAAAAAACATAGGCGTTGCGGGGATGTTTTGATAATGAGCCTGTAACAACCGTATTATCGCTAGGTATACAATGACATCGTAGTTGAAATGGAATTAATGATGAGCTTTGTGCATAGAAGGGCTTTTGTTATTATAATTATTATAAAAATATAATTGCTTACGCGTTTCAGTATTTGTTTGTTCAAGAAAAACTACTGAAACGTTTTTATAAAACAATTAAACACATGCTGTTGTTAAATATGATTACATTATCTATTTTTTTGTGATTATTATGAAACAAAAAAAAATGATTTCTACGCCACTGCCACAGCGGGTTTAAATTTAAAGATAAATTTTAGTTTTATTTGGTTAATTTATAGATGTAGCTGCAGCTTAAGTATGTGAAGATATGTTTTCTACAAAAATTGTATTTAAAGGAAAATCGTTTCCGGTCAGCAATTTGAACAAAATTAGAAACTGTTGTTCTATAAGGTGTTTAAAAAATATGGAAATGAATGATATGGTAGATTCCTGCAGCGAAATCAAGACTAAAAGTCTACATAAACATATAAACTTCAGCAATGTCGTTATAGCCATTTTTTTAAATAGCAACCTTTTCTTATTTTGTCGAATTATGATTCTTCTTTTAATTCTGCTTGTGACAATATGCATGATATTGATTTAATAGTTTAAGAGATATTGGCATTAAAAATTTGATAAATTGAAAATGAGAAATTGAATCAGGCGAAGAATTTTTACGGATTTATTTTAAACAAGTGAATATTTACAATGATAATAGTTATTTATTATATCAGTGGAATAAAGGCATTATTAACATACGAATGCGGTGAGTTGCCCGACGAGGGCGTTAGCCCGAGTCGGAGTAAGAGCATGAGTATGTTAATGGCCTTTATCACATATACAAATACAATTTTTTATCTACGTCTGCTCAAAATTGAAAAAATTACATAATTTTCAAAATTGAAACAATTATATAATTTTGACAGACCATCTTTTTTATTTATTATCGTCATAGCAACCAAACATTTTTCGTCAATAATTGAGTAGTTTTTAATTTTTCCTTGATTTGTGGGGAAAATTGTGTTTTTCCTTGATTTGTGTTGAAAATTGTGAGAAAACCGGTAAATATGATTATGAGTGATTGTGACAGTATTCCGTCGGACATAGAAGAAGCTGCAACGATGGTAGTATCTTCATTGTTACCAGAAAAATCAAAAATGAAGTATGAACAAGCTTATGGACGTTTTTGCGAATGGTGCGATCAGAAGAAAATCAAAAATGTAGCTAGCGAGAAGGCGCTGTTAGTCTATTTCCAGAATTTGTCCGAACGATGTAAATAATAAGCTTCCCAAAATGCAAAAATGTTGTTGTTAATGTTTATAAAAAGTAATTGTTTTCAATTTCTATTAATAATGTTGTAGTTAATGTTTATTAAAAATAATTGTTCTCAATTTCTATTAATAAAGAAATAATAAAACTTTGGTCAAAAATTGTCATATCCCACTGAGTGGGATAAGTGATCCTTATCCCATTGAGTTGGATAATAAACATCATTATGCAATTCAAATGAATGATATAATAGGTTCTTACCCTAGCAGACGTAGATAAAACAAATTGCGGTTGCTATTTGACAGTTACAGTTGATAGTTTTTTAGAAATAGTTTATTTGGTATTGCTTAAGTGTTATTTATTGTGACCGATCTAGTAGAAAAATGATTCATTGCTTAACGGAAAAACAAAGAATTGAAATTTTAATTATACAGGGATGAGGGGACAGACAGCGTACGCAATAAGTCTGCGATTTATTAGGAACCCTCCACGACGCCACCTAAACGTGCTAGAACGAGCGGTGGCTGCTTATAATGAAATCAGTCAATCTTCTGCATTTTTACAGTTTTTATATTTCCAAAATTATTTTTTACATCACATGATTATACTTAATAAGGGGTATTAAATAATACCACACTTTGTATTGATTGGATATTTCGTTTCTGAGTAATCGGATATTAAAGTCAAAATTTCCAAAAATTCGCCCCGGCCTTAGTTTTGAACATACAGCATTAAAAAAATTATTTAATCTTTCAAGGGGTTTTGGAAATATAGAAAAACGAACGCACCGACCCACCCACGTACCCACCACGTAGTGATGCACACCCCCACAGCCAGATATTTTTGAATACCACTTTGTTTGGGTACTTTTGAACTCCAAACTTCCGATAAAATCTGAAATTCGAAATTTTGCATGAAATCGTAACTTTTCATAATTCAGTAGAAATGCAGTGAAAATGTATTCCACAGAATCGATCAAAACGAACCAAAGAAAAACGCTTGAGAAGTTTGCTTCAACATCGAATTACGCGGTCCAAAGCAACAAATCAACTTCGCCGCTCTTTCTAAAGCTGCACTCTGTCTAAAACTTGAGCATTAGTGTCTAAGCGACTTACTAAGCGACAATTTTTTATTTGTAGATTTTAAGATATACATGCAGCGAACAAAATTAAGAATACACCTTGAGAAATATTATGACGCAAAAAAATATCATAAGGTCATGACGTTGATGGTATGCATTTTTGAAGTGAAACTGCGTTGTTGGTTCGTGAAGACAGATGTACGGTCGCCCTTCAATGACTTTGTACGATTCACACGTTTTTTTTGTGTTCTATACCTTTAAATGTGAAATAGTCCATTCCCAAACATTTATTTTGCTTGAAGTTTATGCTTTATTATTTTAATAATATTTTTATTAGCTAAGGAAATAAAGTGTTGCCCATTGTTCAAACACAGCGCAATAATAATAATAATAGGTACTCGTAATTAACAAAAGGAACAACATTAAAATATTAACGTTACATAAGAACAGCATTAAAATATTAACGTTACATAAGAACAGCATTAAAAAATGAGCGAAACACTTCTCCTGGACTTTCCTATACATTTAAATACATTGTTTTATATTTTCCAACACTTTCGATATACCCCTGTCTAGACACGACTAGTTAAAGTAAGTAGTTCTTATAAGTTGTAACATCTTGAAGCGGTTGAAGAAAGACCGACCGCTGCGCTGCAAGCACAAGGTTGGGTAAAATATTCGGACTGAATCAACGGAAGCGCGGAAATTGATATTTGAAAATATATTAATAACTCGAGAAGTATTATTTTTAGCAAGAAATTACTCTTATTAATTTGTATTTAGAATTTTAAAACCTTTCTGATTTTAAAGCCAAAATGCCACGTTTCCATTAAAAAAAAAGTTATTTTTTACCGTGGCCGCCATATTAAAATTGGAAAAGTTTTTTTCTTAAATACAATCGAGAAGAATTTGCCCTACAACTTTGCTCTTGGGTTTGCGAATCTATCTATTAAAATAAAAAAGTTACCCTACACTGAACATTAAACGACTAGTACAAGAATACAACTGCTGAAGAAAGTATGTGAAATTCTTCTGACAAAAAGATTATTAAGGGGCAAAAAATTCGATTTTTTGATTTTTTGTAAAAAGATTCTCCTAGAGCAAACAAAAGAAGAAATCAATTTTTTAATTTTGTAGCGAAAATTTTGGGGGGGAGGGGAAACAGTAGCCCCCCTAAATATGAAATTATCAAAAAAATATTATTATATTCGGATCTTGCTATTAATGGTGAGCTATTTCACATTAACAAAAATATCTTATTGCCTCCCGTTAAATAAATAAAAAGGTACCAATTTTCAATTTTCAAAAATTCATAGAGGGCGTCACAGTGAAATTATAGCAATGCGCAAAAAAACAAATTGTAGAAGATTTCCAGCTCTATTAGCTTAAAAAGTTTAAACAAAAACGTGTGGGCAGTTTTTGAGAAATATTTTTTTGAAAAATTCCAAAATTTTGGAGTGATGTCATTGCGATCGTTTTTATATTTTCAAAATTAATTATATTTCATGGTATAGTACCCTTGAAGGGCTACCAAACAAGATGTAGTTGATTCCAATCAGATAACTGGTTTTTGAGTAAATGGGCGTTAAAGTCGAAATGTTCAAAAGTTCGTAGCGGCCGCCATTTTAAAGCTAGAGAGTTCGGTAAAAAATCGTTTGATTTTTCCTAAGGCCTTCTTTAATCTTCACTATTAAAATTTCTAAAATTCAGTTTCTGAAAAAAATGCTACCAAAAAAACATGTCTAACTTCCGCTTCCGGTTTCGGTTTTTTTTTTAAGTTTATTTTGTCGGTGAATTTTTGATATACCCCTTCATTCCAAAGCACATCAAAAGCGGTCCAGCCGTTCCGGAGATATGGAGCGTAACGGACCCACCCACAGACCCACCCACAGACAGACATTTTTGAAAAATTACTTTTTTGGGCTCCATGAACCCCCCCGCCCCCGACTATTTCCGTTAAAATCTCAACTTTGAAATTTTGCATGAAATCAATACTTCCCTATACTGAAAGTATAGGAAAGTAAAAAAGTATTACAAAAAAGGCAATGAATGATGGTTTAATTAAATAATAAAACTGAGTCTGAGTTAATGAGGCAACTTTCATACAAAATAACAGTATTTGTAACTGGAACCGTTCGTTTTCTGTTAAATCATAGAACACTTTCAGTGAGAACACGTTAAGACGTTTCACTTAGAACCAGCGTGTTGGCATACTATATTTTCTCTGAAAAAATTATTATCTTGTAAATTTCTTTGGCAGGATGTAAGTAACCCTATGATATTTATCTACAGTCGGAAATCAGTTTTTAGAAAAATGTGTGCAGTTTGTCATTAAAAATAGGGAATTGCATGTTGCATCGTGTAACTCAGTAAGCCGTGAAATAAATAAGAAGCTAAATACAATACAGTTTCAACATTCTGAACAACTTTTATTAAGAACTTTTGTGGCAATACTAGTTTTTAACAAGATATCCGGGGAGTGCTGCTTTTTAGACTCACCCTGTATACGTATAGCTTAGGAAAATATATGTCCGCATAATTTATAAAAGGGTTTAATAACCCAGTAATCTTTCAGGTACCTTCTAGCAGTTCAGTTCATAAAATTGATTTCATTACCTACTTAACAAAAGAACAGTTAATGTTTAGTTTGGCAAAGCTTTGAGCTTTGAGAACAGGGTGGTGAGGTGGGTTTAACAGTTGAACAGCTCTCGTTGTTTCTAATGTATGTCTAAGTACTTACTGCTTAGGAGTTTACCTTAACCAGTGTTAATATGCAAAGCAGAACGCGTGTACAGGTGGCCCGTATGCGGTTGAACGTAAAGTCGACAGCGTTTAACCAGAGTTTAGCTGATTTAATTGTTAGTATGATTTATGGGCAGACTGTGACATCCCAGTCGCCGTTCTATTGTGAGCGAGCGGTGAAATCGTGAATTACACCCCATTCTCCACAACCGTGTAATAGTATATGGTATATAGAAGCGCTGGGATGGCGGGGTTGACGTTATTTATTGTATTTATTATTATAATATCTGTATAATAACCTGGAATTTCAGAAATATTGCCTAGCGAGCGTGTGCAACGACGACAGTGGCTGTGTCATTTATTATTTTCCGTTATTATCTTTTTACGATACGAAACCTCCTGAGTGGTTTTGATGTTTTTATTTCTCGCGTTTCTTGTGTGTGCTGGGCCGCGAGCAGATGTTTTTCTAATTACAGATGGCTGCTGCTTTACGGGATTTCATTTTTTCCCTTTGTGTAAACCTCGGTATATCATGGGGCATTACATTAATCCTTATAAATTATTAAAACATGTGTAAATATTGTGGGGATTATCGGATGGCACACATTTTTTTTAACACACACGTATTTATTCGTGTTTTATTGTTTTGCTTGTACGATGATTTATCAAAATTTCCTAAGCAAATATTTTATCACTTCGTTAATGGTATACATTTTTAAATCGCACCATGATGCCTTTTGTCAAGTTTTTTTTTTATATCAGTTGAATATGCACAAGAGCCATATAGTTCACACTATGCTGATGCTATACATCAGCATAGTGTAAACTTTATGGCTATAACAGTAACAATTACACTAAAACTTTGACCATTGTTACCTTGATTAGGTCGTTTAGACATAGACATTATTTTTTTAAATTTCTCTCTTTCTTATCAGGGCGCTGCAAAGTTATACCGACAAACTTCTTACAGAGTTACAGCAGTCTCTCCAAGATGGAAACGTTTACTCACGTTGTAATTAATATCGTGGCTATAAATTAAGATATTTAATTCAAACTAGCAGAACCCGTGGGCTACGCCCCCTTTTTTGTAACTCCGAATGTTTCCTCGACGGTCTCAGGATTGAGAGCTGCTCCCAAAAAGAGAATCCCGTGAAAAACAAAAGAAGCCCAAAAACAGACCCGGAAAAAACTCTTACAAGCCCGCCAAAAACAGCCCCGTAAAAAAATTTAAGACAGAAAACCCCCCGTAAAATTACCAGGACAAACATCTCCCGGAAAAGTCCCTTCATAGCCCCATAAAAATATTCTTTAGAAGACAGCGGGAAAAATGTTAGTTTATCACTTATTGTTATTTCCAGAGGAGTGCCTTACAGAGATTTTCAAAATGTTTTTGGATCTAATATACAGGATGTATAAAATTGCGTGTTAACTATGGGGATCTCGTTTATTTGAAGAGATGGTTAAATTAGAGAAAAGTTGTGGAATTTTATGTCCATTAATAATCTGAAAAGATATTAGACCTATCTTGCTTAGTTTCTGAAAGAACTGGAAAAAACTGAAATTTCGGATTTTTTGTTTTCGGTTATAACTCATTTATCATTTATGTTACATAATTCTAGTTAACGCATTATTAGGACACTTTTTCATGCCGAATCTAAATTTTTAATCAGATTTGGTATAACCGTTACTATTGCTTATTTTCGACTGTCAACTTTTTTTTTTCTTATGGTCGGCATATTAAATTTTTTCATATTTGAATAGAGTTTTTAATTCTGATTTCAACGATGTGTCACACTTTGAATTTTGTTTAAGTTTTGAGCATTTTATTACAGAAAATAAAAATTTCATAAGAGTGCCATGGAAAAACCACGTCATTTAATTTATTTTGAGAAATATCTAGTAGGGCATGAACTGATGGAAGTAAAACAAAACACGACTTTTATTTACTTTGGCCTTTAGATACATTAAGTACGCGAAAATTTCAGGAAACTTTGTTTTGAGCGTAGGCAGCAGTTTGTTATTTTTTACAAAAACAACACCTGCTTTTGTTTAGGGGATTTTTTGGTGGTTGTTTTCTTCGGGAAATAATTTTACTGTGGTTGTTTTGTTTTTATCGTAGCTTTTTATAGACAATTTTGGCGGGTGTATTTTCCAATAACAGTATTCCCAACGTTTTTGTTGTGGGACGTTTTCACCATAAACCGAAAATGATCAACAAAAGCAAAAATTAGAGTTTTTTTGCATGCTATTACTGTAATGGTTTGGCTATTTCGTGCTGCTCTGGCTGGTCACATGGTGAGACTGGAATCTCGACTGACAGTGCAAACGTATAGAGCATTTTTGGTGTTACGCGATATTTTGTAATACGGCAAATTTTTGGTAATAAGGTAAATATGACGCGCCAACAGCGGAGATAGCGGGTTCAGTTAGTTACTTTTAAATACTTTTATCGTTTGTTGTGGTTCCAAATAGTAGAAACAGTGAAGTTTGTTATTTGTAAACATTGCCGTAACACTGTCAAAAACACGAGTACATTCTTGTTTGAGGTCTTTTATGACTAATATATGATTGTTATTTTAAACTCACTAAGCGCGGCCCTCTATCTTTAGCGATAAACAATGTATTCCCAAAACACTTCCGATAAACTGAACATTTATGCAGTTTATTACCGATAAACTTTGCGGAGATTCTAGAGACCGTCGACATGTTATGGTGAGACAGTTACGGATTTACTATAAATTTTGTGTGGAAATTTTATTCCATTTTCCATTTCACAGTCATTGGAAGTAACGCGTTACATTTTTAAGTAACGATTAACGAGTCCAGTAACGCGTTACCTTGCAAAACGTGTGTAAAGTAACAGTAAGTGACTGACGGTAACGCAAATTTTCGTTACTTCTGTAGTTACAGTATAACCCGTAAATGTGGCCGTTTGTGCCGTTGATCTGGAAAAACTATTAAGCTTTTTCATGGCGGAGGATATGTTTATCTCATGAAAAATTTTGAAAATACATTTTTAAGATTTTGAGTGTTGTGACGAGTTTATCGACTAATTTAAAAATGAGGAAGAGAAGGCTATGATTGATTAATATTGATGTTCAGTTCGGTTGCAATTTCTCTTATTGTTTTGTTTGATTTGAAATTTTATAATGGCAGAAGATAAATCAATCCCGTGGCCGCATTATAATAATTATTATTTTTTAACCTCTTCTTCTCTAGTGCCATACCTTACTTACTCAGGGCGTTGGCGACCTCTCTCCTATGTTTGTGTTTGGTGCGCAGAGATAGATATTATGCACAGACAGACATAGGGGACCTATAGTTTAACATAAAAACAATAATATAATTTAAATTCGTAGTCAAAGTATCCTAGGGACATAAAATCTGGAAAAATATAGTTTCCCATGCACTTTGCATACAGTTTAACTTTTTTGAAAAACCCTGTATAATATTGGTACAGTGTTTCCCTTCCGTTCGAAAGAAACCCCTGGCAGTATAAAATGCGTCTTTTGTAATCTGAGGGTAGTAATTCCTGATAAACTTGCGTTTTCAAAAGATACGATCAAAGATTTCTCTTTGCTATACTGCGGCAAGCATTAAACGACATAATACCACTTTATGCGAAAGGGTTTTTATAGATTTTGACAATCGTCATCCAAATGTGGTCTTACATTGTCAACAGCTTCTTTAGCAACAGCTGCAAATCGATGACGCATCACTTGCTTGCTTATAGATGCAGTGCTTCTCGTGTCTCGAAATAAGTTACAGTAAGTCGGACAGCGTTGTGAAAGTCGGTTTTAACAAAAACAATTTTAACATTTTTGTCAAAATTTATACATAAAATGGCTGCGAATTGTACGCCCAAGCATCAGTGCGAAAATATGATTGAATTGTAAATATTTTATAATCTTCAGAGCAAATCATTGTAATCATAACTTTGGTTTTTAATAGGTGTGGGATACCAATTCTGTTTATTGCAAGTGTGTGAATTAAGCACTGAGTTTGTTTTCCATGGCCAACCTGTCATATGACATTACTCATACTAGGTTGCCCTGGTTGACATTGACAGATTTCTGTCTAAGTAAAATAATAAACCGCACAACTACTATAATAGCTCCACGATTTGCAAACTAACTAACCATCGACATGACGGGTTTGTTTCATAGGCGACTGCGATTACGTTTTTATTTGATCGCTCTGTATAACAAGCGCCAAATGAATTGTACGAATAATGTTAAGGCAAACTTTAATTTGTTCATAGCTAACCCTAATTAGATTCTCTTATGGCACATTATCTATGGCTACAACTTTGGTATTTTCTGAGCACGTAACTTCATTAATCCACTCTTAAATAAATTTCTCTGCAAAGCTTTCCTAATATCACAATAAAAGAGTTTATTTTAGCCCTCCAACTCTCCAATTTAAACACTTAATTACAAAAACAAACGTATTTTATTAAACACTATTATTGGGCAGATCCCTGAGAGCCTCTCCCTGTGAATAAAAGAATTATTTATTGGTCAGCAGATACGAAGGTCCGATAATGTCAATCAAAGCAGGCAACCACCCGCGTTAAATACAGCTCTTCTGTAAAGTGGGGAAGCTAAATTTGGGACATTTCAGAACCTGCAATCGACAATAGAACTTGGAGTTCTTTAGTAGGCCACCCGTGCGATTCTGACTAACTTTTCAAAAGCCCAGTAGGAGGTCGCCATTCTTTGCTCTTAACGTTTAAATCTTCAAAGAGGGATTGTTACACTGACGTTACCAGAATAATGGTGGAAGTTAGCAATTAAATAAATGAGGGTAACTAAAATGACAGCATTTTGAAAAATTAGTACTTTTGTAAAAATTTAGGAAATACACACCAAAAGATTTACTTTCTATTTTTATAAGTTATGTAAAATAATTTTAGTTGCTATAAGAAATAAAATTAAATTAGACCTGTTCCTATAAATAAAAAGCAGATGCAAACACAGGGTAAATAACAATACCTACCTATAAGTTATATTCCATATAGCGACGAAGGTAAAAAAAGTCAAGAAAAGAAAATGATTAAAAGATACACAACTAGTTCCTGTTTATAATTAAAATTAGCGTCGGTTAAATCTCAGATTTTTCTACAATTCATGCGAAAATGAGGTAAAGTAAAAGCTTCCAAATAAAGCATTTACTTTAGATCTATAACTAAACAAGTTATTACTTGAATTCTCCGCTAGATGGCAGAATAGTGTCGTTGCTGATGTTTATTGGCTCAGTATTAGAGACTCCTTACATACATTTGATTAATTCTTGTTTCTCAATAATTTTCAAAACAGGTTTTTATAAAGTTAAGAAAAATGGTTATTTTGAATTTTTATGAAATCTAGGCGGCGTCATATGTTTAGGAATGTTTCCATAGTAGAGAAGAAAATTTGTTAAATGTTAAGAATTCATGTCAGACATAAACATTTTCTTTACCAATCAACATTTTGATATTGTTTACAAGATTATATTTAAAAAAATTTTATTTATAGTCGAAATTTCTAAATCTTTTGTAACAATGTCTGGGTTTTTAACGTTTTTAAACAATTACCTTGGGAGCATTCTAAATTATTTTTAATATTTCTTATTTTTATTTTACAAGCGTGCATGATGAATGTCAGTAGCAAACTAACAGAATTAACTCACATATTAGGGGAAAAATTAAACAGTGAATTGGTGTAGCGATTAAGATGTGGGGTTGTAACCTGGCGGCCCCAGTTCAAATGCTGTGACACCCTTGTATTTTTAATTTTTTTTTACATCTTTTACTGATATCTTATCTTGCACCATGTCTACGATTTATTTTATTTTCATCTTGGTTTTATTTAGGAAAGAGGTAACTTGAAATACGTTTTTAATTAATTTAAATTTAACACCCTAAACAATAAAAAAGATAAAATCTCTGAAAAGGGTATTTGAAAATGTGAAGAAACGAACTAGTTTATGCCTAGAAACTTTTAATTGTTTTGTTTCTTATTCCGTTTTGATTGTTTACTGTTTAAAATTTAAAGTAAATAAAAGCGTATTTCCAGTATTTTTTTTTAAATAAAACAAAGATACATCTATTTTAATTATAGACATGGTGCAAGATAAGGGCAGTAAGAGATGTAAAAAGCAGGTCCGCCAGATTACAAGCCCACGCCTTTACCTCTGAACCAATTCAATGTGCGAGTTTATTGTGTTAAGTTTTCCAACTTATATAAATCTATAACATTAAAGGGGAATTACACTAGTAACGCCCTCTATTATGTGTGGCGAGGAAAAGTTGCAAAGCAACAAACCGGCAAAGTTGCGATCGGAACCTGCTAAGCAGGTATCTGCGATCGCACCGGCCTCTAAGCACAACACACAGAAACGCCCGTGTGGTAAGAAATCTCTTCTTTCTTATCTTCTCACTTGCTAGTTGTTTTAAAAATGTTCAATATGAACAATTACACAAATAATAAATCACGCAACTATGATAATAGCTCCATGGCTTTACAAACTAGTCATCACTATGCCGCGCTTATTTCATAGGCGACTGCAAGGTTTTTTATTGCTTTGTAGAATTGTATTTACTTAAACATTTGGAAAAGTATTTTTTCAGGTTTGTTCATGACACACCATCATATCTATCATTTTTTGCTTTCGTATTCAATATCTTAAAGTTTTTAAAATATTTTTTTTATTATTAACAAAGATTTTGATTGTAATGTAAAAAAAAACGTTTCTCTTTATTTCCAAATATCTAGTAAGCCATGCATTGTTTTAAGAAAACTCAAACGGTATTAAGCTATGCTCGAAAATGTCTATATCTTTCCCCCTTTAACCAACTTTGTAGCTGTTATGGTTTTAAAGATGTCAATGGTATGCATCTCCCATCGGACATCCACAATTTGAACCCGTAAAATATTTCCAACGGCTCATTTCAAATTTTTAAATCGCCAGGAAAAACTCCACCAATTTTTAATATTTTCATAGATTACACTCTTAAAAGGCTTAGGAGGTGGAGGAATAAAAACATGGGAATCCCCGATTTCTAAAGTTTTCGATGCGGTGATAGATCTTGCAAATATGGCTATAATTTTGATTTTGACAATTTGTCATAAAAATTGTAGAAGTATAAGAAGAAACGAAATTTAAAATAATTTGAAAAGAACCTACAAAGTGTAAAATTTTGTAAAATCACTAGAAAGAAGAAAAATTCTCTTGGTACCTAAATGATTTTAAAATTCCTTAAAAAGGAGAATTTCCCTAGAGTTAGCAACACCGCATAAATTGCTATCACTATGAAAAAAAATTCCGTCTCGCCCGCGCACTCGCTTTTTACTCTGCCGACGAAAATTTTGATTTAAACAACCCTAACCGTCGTTACATTTAAAAAAATAACCCAAAGAAACACATTCAATGCAAAAAAATAATCTATTCTCACCATGTATAATAGCAGTTTAGTGCGATGTTGAGTCCAAAACTCCAACTCGCACGTGTGTCCGCCCTTAGGGCGCTCGATTTTGGATATGATTATATTGATTAGGTTTTATCGTTAGCTCGAACCAGATGCCAAAGATAGAAATATGGTTGTACCTTTCTTTTGATAAATTTTGTATTTCAACAATTACTTTTGTTTGCTTGTACAGCACGAAATTGTATATAACATGTTTGTGGTAACTTAAAGTACAAGGAATAATGTATACTAAATCAAAGGCAGTATTTCTCAACTAGTGGTTGACAACCCCTCAAGGGATTACAAGAAGCGAGAAACTCCCCTAAAAGACACAGACTTTACTTCGAATTGTGCACTCTAGTTGTGTTGATTAGATGGAAAGGAATATTGATTTTGTAAATTGTCCCTTTAACGTACTTTTTTTGAAAAATGACATTAAATCAAATTTTGTAAAAACCTTATTTAAAAATCATCTTCGGTAATTATTACAACATACGCATAGATTTCTATTATACTGAGTTAATAAGTTAATCTAATCTGGTGTCAGAAATTGTATGAGTCAAGTTATATGAAAATCTAAGATGAAGGTTTGATAATTCTTGAAATTTCAAGTAAATGTAATCTAATCTTACAATTAAGGGATTAACACACATTTTTGGAATTTTCGTACAATACAATAATAATTGCCTACTTTTCGATTTTTTGTTTAGGGTCTGCGATTCATTAATTATTACTTTATCATTGCTGTAGGCAGTGCTGAACCTCATGCCCTTTTGGTAAATGAGATCGCGGCGGCGGTGACAGCGGTGTGTCACGGTCGGTAAATTACCGAGCATTGCCATTGTGTTTACGGTAACCAGCACGCAGCTATGGCGACGCCACGGGTCGTTGCTTACCCCTGTCCATGTATTACCCGACACACGCCTCCCCTAGAGGAGATGTTCAGCCAGAGGATATTTATATAGATGCTCTTACAGTCTTGGAATTAAACACTAATCAACATAAAGATTAATTTTGGGGGAAAATCCTCCGCCGCCCCGGACGCATTACCATCAAAAAATGGTTAGGAAAGGCCTCGATTAAACCTCAGGTGTCGCTCGAGCACCCAAAAATAAATGATCGTATTAAGTAAATGAGGGCCCGTCCATTCTCCGTTACATGTTAATTTACACGTTGGGTAAATTAAATTTGGAAACACATTTGCTATCGGGACGAGTTTAATCCCTTAGTCCGTCCACACCGGAAATCGCTAATCAGAGACTGTAGAATTTATTTTTCTCGTGAAAATACCATTAGTGCTTTTACTAGACTTAATTTGATTTTTCAATTGTCTAGAATTTTGTATATTTTTTAGTTTAGTATATTATGTACAGCTACTATTTAAAATTTTTTTTCTAATTTTGTCTAGATATCTATATGCGAAGAAAATTTTAATGTAAGAGAAAATAGTTTTTAAAAGTATATTAGCAATTTTCAACTTTCAGTTTTAAACAGGAATCAGAAGATCAAATTAATCACAATACACAGCTTGCATATATGTTTCATATTTATTAAATATGTACGTTAAATTGTGGTTAGTTATTTCAGAAAATTAGAAAACTTTATCGTATCCACTGTATTTCTTTACGTGTTAGTCACAAATTCATAACAGGTACTATAAGATCAAAATACTCAGAACATCCTCAACTACCTACGCAGATAATTGCATTTTCGTAGCTCTCTTTTGGTTGTGTTCATAGCGAAATTAAATCAAAAAATCGGTTTTTGTTAAATTTTCGGAAAAAAGCTGGTTTGGAAAACACCTGAGACCAAATAACATAATTTGTCAGCCAAAAAATGGAGGAAATTGCAAATTCCCTAAATATTACAATAAAAATACGTATATGTAAAACTTGAAAAAACAAGTTTCAAAACGTTGCGTCGTTAATCTAGTTAAAGTGTTTTATTTTTAACTTGAAAATTATGAAGGGATGGAAAATTTAATAAATCTCCAAATTTTAAAAATGTTGTAAAATTAAAAAAATGTTTATAAAAAAATTTAAAACTCTTTATTTTAGAGACTTTAAAAAATTGAAAAATTTTATAATTATCAATATTTGGTACAAAAATTTTGAAAATCAAAAAATATTGTTGGAAATTGTTGAAACTTATGGATAATTTAAAAAATTTTAAAAATTGTTCGATACAAATTTGGAAAATTACAATAATTTTGCAAATATTAAAAAGCTAATTTTGAAAATTATGAAAATTCTTTAAAATTTTGAGACAATTTGAATGTTTTTTAAATTTTCAAAATTTTGGAAAAAAATCTAAATTTAGAAAAAAGTTGAAAATTCATGAAAATTTTGAATAATTCTTTAATTATGGAAGTTTCAAAAAATTTGAAAATCCGAGGTTTGTTGTAGTAGGGTAAAAATGAGAGTTCTGGATCCACCTCCCACCACTTGACCTCCACCCCCCACCACTCAAAGGTTATTGACCTGGGTCGTTGACCTTTTGACTTTGATCTCCACCCCCCACCACTCAGAGGTCATTAAACTAGGTCATTTATCCTTGACCTCTACCCCCACCACTGACTTGTCCTTGGGAGATAGAGGTCAAGGTCAAAAGGTCAACGACCTAGGTCAATAACCTTTGAGTGGTGGGGGGTGGAAGTCAAGTGGTGGGAGGTGGATCCAGAACTCTCATTTTTACCCTACTTGTTACAAAATCAATATATGTATAGTGCACTTCTACCTTTAATAATATAAAGTACGAATTCGTATGCTCAGATTGTGAATAATGATTTTTTGATACTTTTCGTGTTTCTAAAATACATTCTTATTATCTTATATTTTCGTATAACAGATTTTAAAGCTAAAATTATTTCCAAAACAATTAATGCGATTGCCATTGTGAAACGTGACAATTGGAAATAAAAGCAGTCAATTTGTTGCAGCGATTTGTCTTTAAATAACATGTATAAGTTCCGCGTTTTGTGTTTTTAGAAGATTGTTATTTGGAGTACGGACTATAGTGCTTTAACTATGTTGAAATTTGGTTAGATGTATTAAAAACTTTATTACATTACACGTACATGCCTGTTTTGAAATTTGTGATATAACAGCAAATCACATGATTTGTGGGAAGGTTTTTGAGGTTGCGAAGTCGCTCACCAATGTAAAAATTCTGGGTTCAATTCCCATAAAATTTTATTTTGTACATTATTTTTTAACGTTTAATTATATTATTACGACGTCTTTATTAAATACTTAGTGGTCGAAGTATTTTTTAAATCACTCGAAAACATTTGCAAATAATTCTTTACTATTTATTGTAATTAACAAGGGCCATACGCAATAACGACATTGATTTGATTTTAAACAATTTAAAAATACTTTGAATGCATTGCATTTAATAAAAACTTCGCAAGAACATAAATAAAGAACATAACATAATTAAAATAAAGAAATTTCATAGGAACTGAACCTGGGACTCATATTTGTGCTGTAGCACAAAACCACTGTCATGAAACACTTGAATTGTGCGTATTTCATGAATATTAAGAGAAAGATGTGATGTTATAAAATTCAGTAGATAACATACTTCAAGTCTAACCCAACCACATTATTGTGAAATACCCTGTATATTTGATTTTTAGTTCCTGAATTTAAGATTTATTATAAATTCTATACAGGGTGATCATAAAAAATAATTATGGTAGACGGTAGACTTTGAAAGCGTGACAATTCCTATATGTGCGTTGGTTGTAATATAAAACCCATTGTGAAATAAATTTCTTTTAAAAAGCAGATCTAAACTGTTTGTTTGTTAGTTTTGGCAGTTTTTAATACCACGATGTTCAAAGTATAATGATATTTCCACTACCTACCATAATTAGTTTTATATTATACCTGAATCATAATCTCTGTTTTTGAAACTAAAAAGCGTGCAAAATCGGGCCTTTAAAGCACTAGTGCTTTAAAGTTGCCTAGGTAACAACAAATTCCGCTACAAATTTTGAACAATGATAAATACACGGGTAATCAGAACTAATCTTTATTTACTTAAATGAATATGAAACGTACAATTGGTGTTGTTTGAAATTTGTAAACCAGAAGCTTTAATCAGCTCATTGTTAGTTATTTGTAAACTTGTTCGGTTAACATTCTAATCTCGGATGAAATATCCATGTTTTCGTTCATTTTGAAACAAACTTCACAAATCAACAAATTTATAATAAATATACATAGCAACGAAACAACAACAATTGCTAACCGTTTCTATATCAACGATTAATGACACAGATTACTTCGAAAAAGGGACTTCAATTTCCTTTTTTTGTTATAATTTTCAGTAATTTATAGTGCAGGTATAATAAAAAATAGCGTACAATACACGTGTATAAGAGCCTTTAAAGCACTGCTCCGTTAAAAGGCACTCGGCTTTGCCTCGTGCTTTTAAAGCCGTCGCGCGTGCTTTAAAGGCTTGCTTATACACTTGTATTATAATATATTATTTTTTGGTGGTCACCCGTTACACATATTTTTCAAAAAACACTTTTTTCTAGAGATGTCCAGAACGTGTATTTTTGTCAAAATTAAACCCAAGTTTACGGCATGTTTCTTAGTAGATGTATTTTACTGTGTATGCATTTAAATTTGTTCAGTTTACTACTAAATTTTAAAATTAAATTTTGCGTATTTGTCAGAAAAAGATTTTTATAGAAAATTTTTATTAAAACTTGTATTTTTAGTAGAAACGTGTGACATTTTTAAAATCTTTCAGTAACCTTTGAAATTCAACCGTTTCCAGTCCTTTTGGTAGCGGTTTCAACCACATAGTCGTTGATTTATCATTTGAATGAAAATTGCACTTTAAGCAGAGCATTACATAAACGCACTCTGGTATGTGACATTTACTTTGGTTTTAAGAGAAGTTGTGTGCACGACACGTGCCATTAATAAAATTGCAGAAATGACATGCAAGTTGCAAGGAAAAATAATTTATGAAATATACGTCGGGGCATTCAACATTTCTGAAAGTCATTATTCATACACTTCTTCGTGTAAAGTGTCACAAAACGAGCGGCAGCCTCTTGAAAAGTTTAAAACCTCGAGACGAGTATTTTTAACTTCCGAAGTTCATACATATGAAACACACTAACGTTTAAAACTTCTGTTTTTCCTTCCTTCACAATAAAAAATCTTGTTTGGTCGTGATGAGTGTATTGAAGCAAAGTTTAGCAAGTTGGCGTCGTGTTGCAACTTTTTACGATTTGTATTTTTATTGAGAAAGAAAGGAACGTTTTTTCCCCAAAGCGCCTGATTATGGTTACGTGGAAAGTTTACTTTACATATACGTTTGCTTTATCTATTGGCGCGCATTCATTCAGAATATACAAAAAAGAAACATTTCAATAGATTCTTTCATAATGTCAAAACATTCTGCCCATTTTAAGGAAACGTCGAACAAAAGAGGCAAATAAGACCCGTATCAAACCATCGGCATCCACGAAGACGTGGCGAAGAAAAGGCATCTTCACAATAATGCCTCTATTATGGCGCTTAAACGTCCAAAATGAGTTGCAACTTCGGTTCAATACTTGCATGACTAGAATATTTTACTTAATTGTATCTCCCTGCCCTTTTTATCATTAAATTATTTTATGTAGTAAAATGACTTAACGAATTTTTAACATCCGCTGCTTACACGGATTAATTTAAATTGTAATTATTTCCTACCCTATACTACGAAAATTGAAACAAACAGATTGCAGCAATCGATTTGGCGCGTAAATGCAAAAAAAGAGAGAGAAAAATTGCAATTATTGATCCGGAAAATAACAGATTAAAGAGCAATTAAAAAGAGGGACCATTGTTAAAGAATTCCTTTTGTCATAAAGTTCTTATTTCGCACAACTTGCCGTGAAATTTGCAAAGATCCGCCTCAGGGTTAAGAAAGGAGGACGTAAAAGAATGTCTTTATTATAAATCAGATGTTTGAGTTGGCCCAGCGAGTTTAACGATCATTAATATAAATTTGGAAATTAAATTTTAATAAATGATAGGTAATTTCTGTCAATCGTAAAATCATTTATAATGGTTGTTATTAGTTTAAAAAAATCGAACAAGCTCGCTGACGAATTTTAACCACTATAAGCGGTAGCAAATAAAATATTTTAAAATTTTTACGGTTCATTTGATCATGTTAAATTTATTTAAATATTGTCGAATGAAACTATTAACATTCCAAAGTTGTATCATTTATAATCGTTTACTAATTCTGAAATGCCATCAAATAAAATATAGTTTTAGTTCAACTAAAATTAACATCAAATAATTTTCATTAAAAGCTTAATAAATTACTGCTGTATTTATAAAATTGCAAAAAAATAACCTTTAAAAATATTATCTGCTATCAATTTTTATTTTTAACTTATATAACAGGAAGTTATACGTAAGTAGTAACGACGGAAATTAAAACGAACGATATAAGGTCAATTTGTTTATTTTTAACAGCAAAAAAACAATAAAAAGTGGTGGCGTCTTATTATTTATCGGAAATTGTAGTTTCATCTCCTTTGTACAGACAGCAAAGTGATAAACTTGATGTTTTTATGTTTCACGTTTAATTGCAATCTTCTGTAGATGTTGGATTTTTAGATATTTCGAGACAAATTAAATTCCAGCATTTTTGAAAAATGTAGGTACCTACCTTAAATGTTTTAATAATTTTTTAAACTATTTTTTTTCATCTTCGGCTGGAATAGTTTTTTCAGCTTTTTTCACGCAAGGCGGACTTTGAATTTTGATAAATAAACACATTTAAATCTTAGGAAACCAAAAACTAACTGTTTTGAATACGTCGTTGGTGTGTCTGTTCGTCTGTTCTCACTTTCCTTTTATCTTCCTATACTTTAAGTACAATTTTTGGTGGCAATTCTCGAAAAAAATCTGATAGATGACTTTTAATAATTTTTTTAGAACTTTCTAGCTTCAAAATGGTAACCGCTGCGATTTTTTGAAAATTTTTATTTTAGCCCCTTATTGCTCAAAAAGAAATGCAATGCACGGATCGGGAACAAATTTGCTGTCATAAAGCCTTGTAGAAAAACAACGTTACTATGCACAAAATGTTCGGAAAAGATGAAAACTTAAGAGCAAAAAAAAATCAAATTAAATATGTTCAAAAACTGGTCACATGATTTCTTTTAAATTATGCAGAGCCACAGAGCTAGGGAGTTAAAGATTTAATTCGTATCCTACTTTGAACTGAACTATTCATGAGTGATAGTAGAATAAGATTAACAACTTAATTTTTAGGTGCAGCAAAATTTAAGATGTATTTATCCGCTCGCACGCAATTTGCTGTAACGTTTTTGGTTTTCGTTAATACCGAAGAATATTTTTCCAAAACATTTGTTTGTTCCAAAAACCTTAGCAAATTTTATTGTCGTAACTTAGTCACATATACTTATAATCATTGTAACATTTTAGTATAGCGGCAACGTACAGCAGCATCGATGATTACATGTGTTCGCGAGGTAGTTTGCAAAGCACGTAGGCCACAAGAGACGAGCATGGTATAATCACGTGATAGTAGGCAGAAAGCGAAAGGTTTAACTTGTTGGTAAGCCAACCGCAAGCTGCTAAAACGAGACGGCCACTGCTTCAGCACTATCTATTGCTATTACTGCCCTGTTGATAGGAAAGGTATTTCCTGCAAACGCAAGAGAAGTATTGAGGCATACTAAAGTCCTGTCACAGCTGACAAAGACTAATGCCATTTTTAATATGAGGAGTGACCGTAGGCTAACCACATTCTCCTATACACCATAGAAAACTGTTTCCTCTACTACAGAAGACTTCTTCTTCTAGTAGGCCTTCTCCGTAATCAGAGGTTGGCTACCACTCTTCTGAATAGCTCGCGGTCTTCAGCTAATCGGAATAATTGTGCAGCGGTCCTACCCTCCATTTGCGAATATTACGAAGCCAGGATATTCTCTTCCTTCCTACTGGTCTCTTTCCCTGTATTCTTCCTCTGATTATAGTTTGAAGCAGTTTATATTTATCATTTCTTAAGATGTGTCCGAAGTATGCAGAAGACTGAAGCACCCATAACCAGAACCTGCTGGGGTCTTGTCTGGTTCACAGACGGCTTAAAAACCCTGGACGGTACAGGGGCAGGTGTTTACGGCAAAACCAAGAGTTAGACTTTTTTTCCTTTTGGGTAGTACGCCCACGTTTTCCAGGTCGAGCTATGTGCTATACTAGCATGCAAACCTTATCAGAAGCTTTTAAAACAAACATATCTGTATTTGTTTGAGCAGCTAGGCGGATTTTCAGCCGCTGAATTCTTTTAGGGTATCTTCTGCGCACAGGACTCAGTCAATTTGCTGTGGGTACCAGCCCACAACAGCATTGATGGAAACGAGGGAGCGGACTTACTGGCTATAAGGGGTTCCAGCGAAAACCCACTTGGAACCAAACGGATTCTTGCAATATCCCACTTTAATGCAAAACTGGAAACAAGGAAATGGGTTTCAACTCAATTCTCAGGATCTGGTTTTTGCAACAAGGACTAAGGCAGGGAAAGCTCTTTATCGGAGAACCTTCGCCACCGGCATTCAAACTGCTGTTAAAATGCAACAGGAAGCAAATTAAGTTTGTGACAGGCCTCCTAACTGGCCATTGTCAGCTCAGCAAACACTTTAATAGGATTAATATTGTTAGCGATTCTATTTTCAAAAAATGTATGAGCAAACATCGTTTGTAATGTAATTGGTGAATACTTTTTTTGTCCAATAACTGCTTTTCTCTGTACATATCATGAGAATTCTTTTATTTTGCAGTAATATTATATGACATTTAATAACAGGTGTTCGGTGTTCTTGGGCGTTTAGTCAGGTCTCGCTACGCAGTCCCGGGTTGTATAAGCTTTCCGTGTCATTTGGATCGAGACTGCAAGGTAAACACCTTGCGACTCAATCAGTCAAGCAAATGTGTGTTCACTCAAATTAGCTTATTGTATATATAAAATATAGCGGTCTGCTGTGCAAAAAATGTGAGCCTTATGTAATGGACGCGTCAATATGTGGATTCCAGTAGTGGGGCCTCTCACTATTAAAAGTTGAGACAGGTGCAAAGGATCCGGATTTAATATAAAAAAGATGTCTCAGATTAACACCGCAGAATCTATGATGACCACCTGAAATTTCTGCTAAGTTACGGATAGTTGAGGGTTGTGGTCGTTAGTTTGTAAAATTCTATTATTTAATATCAATCTCAAATAAATTTCGAATATTTGTGATGACAGGGAATGTTCGAACCGCATTAAAAATACAAAACTGCAGCTGACAAAAGACATAATGGGACATTCACGCATTATGTGACATTATCAAATTATAATGAATTAATATTAATATAACTCAGGGCCTGAAAGTTAATTACATTATTTAAAAAAGGTAGGGTTTGTTCAATAAAAATGTCATTCAAAATGTAAGCTCTTGGAAAGGGTTCAAATTTAATTTTTTTAAGTTGCTATTTCTGCGTGATAAATTGTTGCCGTCAAGCTCGCCAGACTTTACCTTGTATATTTTTTAGGCAAGTTGTTTAAGGTTTTAGCACACAATGTGCTAGGCAACAATATTAATTTTACCATTTAGACTAGTTTTTATTTGTGTTTGCTTTACTTTCGAATGGTTTATTTTAATTTTACCTTTTCAGAAGAGAATGCAAAATTTCGAAGAAATTTACTTGCTTTTAAAAGCTTAAGGGCTTCTAGTAAAGAATCTTGACTAATTTTTTTTTATATAAAATCTCTGATAGATGCTGGTAATTACGGTGTTTCGTAGAGAGAAGGAAAATTGGTGTGGGTTAAGTTCCCCAGAAGGAAAACTTGATTTTGTAAAAGGTCCAGGGAAAGAAAAAAGGATCTCATGGGAGGAGTGTAGGGGTTATCGTGATTCAAGACACGCCGCAGAGACCTACAAAAGATCTTTACTTTCATCTTGTGTCTCTCCTGGTGGTCATATTTGGCGGGTGCATGTCCCCAAGTTTACACCTATTACGTAAAAGTCGTCACACCGTCTTTATAGGATCTAACAAATTTTTACGGTCGCGGTTCGTTGGTTGCTCTATTTTTCTATAACAAAACCCAACAACGTCGAATTGATGCAGCGAGGCACAAAAAAACATCTGCAGCTAATGTTTCTTCTGCTTTATATTAAAAGCGGCAAATCGGCTATTCGAGTTCTGACAAATTGAATTTTCCGAATTGCGTTTTCCCACATTCTGTATTTGAAAAATTGCGAAGCCCGAAGCCATTCGAGCTTCTCACTGAACCGCTACAAGAGAGAATCGTTTATTTAATTTAGAAACGACCATTGTCGATACTGAAAACTGAAAAGCCTTTGAAATACAAATATTTGAAGAAAAA
The DNA here is from genome assembly GCA_958336395.1 of Ctenicera cuprea. Classification (NCBI taxonomy): domain Eukaryota; kingdom Metazoa; phylum Arthropoda; class Insecta; order Coleoptera; family Elateridae; genus Ctenicera; species Ctenicera cuprea. Next base: position 13,464,118 of record OY284487.1, on the reverse strand, counting down.
CGTATCACTGACTCGACTTGTAAATTTCTTTTCTTTTCTAGTATTTGTTTTGAATTTAAAGTGAAATTGTTCGCGGTTATGTCCACAGTTGAAAAACAAACTCCGGACATTCTAACCCCTTTTTGCGCCGAGGATTGTCGTCCGTTTTGGGGGTTTGTTTATATTTACCTACGCTACTGTCGAAATTAGATTAAACGTTCTATGGACGGACGGTTCTTGGATCTCCTCCTGAAAACACAAAGCCTAAATAATTTTTTCTCGAGTTTATCGAGTCCGCGAATTCGGGACGTTGGCGTAACTTATTACAGGGGCGAATGCTCTTATCCTATGCCCCTGAACTTACAATTCTTAGCCAATCCTCTTTGAATACCCTCGGGTCGCGACGAAGAGGATTTTTCATCCTGTAGGAATATAACTCTTACGCGAAAAGAATGGAAAGAACACGCATTCTCTGGCGAACGAAACTTTTTCCTTTAAGGCGAAAGAAAATTAAAATTAAAGTTCGTGTTTGGTAGTCGACGACACGACGCTGTAAAACCACGAGAAATTTTACATTCTTAGCAACGCTTCGATTTCACAAGGCACAAACAAACATTTTTATTTAATTATAAAGTGCAGAATTTCTTTATTATTTCTCACAGCACAATTTAGGTTCTCGTTTGAGTCCGTCAAATATTTTAGAGCTTACAGAATTAGGACGACGTTTTCTAATCAATCAGCAAAGGTCTATGTAGTGAAACCTAATCTGAAACCGCTGAAATATGTTGACTTTTTCTCTCTAGGTGCTCTTCACAAAAATTTGAGGTCCCCCTTAGTTCTTTAAGGGGCACTTTCATCCCTCTAATCCGGAGTCAGCAATACTTTTAAGTCCTGTTTCGGCAAATAATGTAAAACATGGGTAAAACACTTTGCTTGCATTTTCCCCATAGTTAAAAATGTTTAATTTGTATATTTTCTAAAATATTTTATATAATAGCGCTTTGCATATAGGCTGCGGACGCCTAGCACTGTTTTAGGGGGAATCTACAGGATGGCTGGCTGCTACCGCATATGTGAGTCACGAGTTCTCGCTTCATTCCTTTTGCTGCGATCACTCCTCGCCACCACTTTAGTAGAGTATTTGATCAGATTCAACAGTTTTGTCATTTTTAGAGGACTTGAAATGGTTGTTTTGTGCTGTTATTTAAAATAACAAAGGATTTCTTATTCTTTTAAAGAGTACCTACTTCTAGTAGACTCTGATAACGAAATAAAATAGTAACCACCATTTTAGGGGAAATCTACAGAATGGCTGGCTGCTACCGCATATGTGAGTCACGAGTTCTCGCTTCATTCCTCTTGCAGCGCTTACCCCGCGCCAGCACTTAGGTAGACTACTAGTTGGCATCAAGCAGTAGACGCGACATGTTCATTTTAAAATTTTTAATATTGTTGGTGTTAGCAATGTATAAACTTCAAAGGACATGTAATGAGGTTATATATAATTGCAAAGGTGCATTAGGGTCACAGAATTCCGATTTATTCTCCAACCTTTATACTAAAACTCCAACTTCAACTTAACTTGGGCTTTTATCGTCCTCCTAAATAACAAATACTAGTTGATACTTACATTTATTATTGTTTACAATTTTCTGAAATGCAAAAACAGTTTGGGGAATTTTATAAACGTTACCGAAAAATTACAGGCGAGGTATGTATGGAAATTAGGTAAAAAATAACAAATCAGCAGAGGAAAAAATTCATGCAGTTATTTTATTAGGTAAACAACAAGATCAAAGCAAATTTTTAATTAGGCATAAGAGCTGTTATGCAAAGTAATGCCAGTGCAAAAAACATGGAAATACTGCGTGAGAAACATCAAAAGGATGCATCAGATTCAACAGTTGTGTCATTTTTAGAGGCAGATGACGGAGTTTCATTGCAAAAAAATATTTCTGATGTTAGCAAATGCGTCTTGTTGCAAAAAAGTTTAAATCAGAAAAGGCTGTTACGGGTATTAATAAAAACTACAGAGAAATTAGGGTTATTTCCAAAAAAATAATAATTTTAAAAAGAACTTCTAACAATTTAATTGTGATGAAAGAAAAATTTTATGTAAATTGTTTCAATCTGAAGTGGAAAAATCTTGAACCTGCTGCAATTTCCAGCACGAGTACAAGTCAGAATATAGCAAACACCGATGAGACTTTAAACACAATTTTGCAGCAACTAGATTTGGAAAAAGGAAAATGTTTTTTGCTGCTTTTGTGTATAATTGTTACACAGATTTGAACGGTTCTAAATAAAAAAACACACTTAGTAAATTTTATGAAACGGGCTGTAGCGTAAAGAAGGAAAATTATTCGCCCAAACAATCTCAAGGTGTCAAATGTAATAATACCGAAGTTATCAACATCACAAAGTTGCTGAAAAGTATCTCCAACTATGAATGGAGAGTTAAAAATGAGAAAGTTGTACCTATGTTTGTTAAGTTTTTATATTTTTACTCCATTTCCATTCGGTTTGCGGAGTTCTTAATAAGAGCAACTAGGGATCACTCCCATCCTTGAAGTAAAATAAAATAAAATATAAAACATACTGTTTGTGCGGTTTGATAAGAACAACTAAAGATTACTGCGATTGTTGAACTAAAATAAGATAAAATAAAGAAAATATTTTGTTTACGACATTCTAATAAAAGCGGATTACTCTCATTGTTGAACTAAAATAAATTAAAATCAAGGAAATAAATTAACGGGTTAATTCTAACAAAAAAGTGCAAAAACTCATTTTACATTTTTAAATCCTCGGGTTATTTTCTAAAACGGATTTAGTCAGGATCTCTCCAGAGGAATTTTAAAGCGGTTTTTTTTTGAGAATCTCGGTTCTCGGAAGAATCGTTCTTTTTTGAATAACAATTACAAATTTATGCTGGAGACATCTGGTGGAGAGAATCATTTGAAGTGGGATCTTTTGAAAAAAGCGCGGCCATTGAACAAACCTGTCTACACTTGCAGCGCTGTCTGCGCCTCCTCGAAGAAACAAATAGCAAAACAGTTTTTGGCGAATTTTAAAATTGTTGCATCATTGTAACTTGTTACAACGAAACGCTTTTGATGTTTGAATTTTTTTTTAGCTGCCATAGCAACCAAATAACGAAACGTATAGAAAATTTAACATCCACAAAGTACGCGCTGAAATTTTACTAACAACTTTTATTATGACTATTTAAAAAAAAACGGTAATCACAAAATTAGACATTATGCGTTACTTTTTACTCATACTGTACACATAACCCATTTCAAGCTCTATTAACCCACAAGGTTAAAAATCGAATGGTCATTTTTTTTAAATTGTTATTAAAAATTAAAATTACATTAAAAAATTTTGGAAATTTAAAATTCCGCTTTAATTTGACAATTTTGCCCCGCCCCCCTCCACCCTCGGTGGTATTACTACACCATATTCTATACTGATCTAGTAGTTATTGAGCATGAAGGTTTAAAACAGAAAATTCTAAAAATCTAGTAACCGCCATTTTGGAGCTAAAGAGTTCCGACCAAAAACATTCAATTTTTCTTGATGTCCAAATTGCAAATTTAATACAAAGAAAAGTTATATCACAAATATTAATATTTTCCTGTATTGGAGTATGGAAAGGTTTTAGCAGGAACCGCACTTTTCTAAGATTTACAACCATTATGAGAATTGTATTTGGTTTTGAACAAATATAAAAAAGACTGTGGGAAACCGCATAATACATGCTGTGTTATTAGTGCGGTATTGTTTTCTTACGTCTTTATTATAGGGGACGATAAACAATTTCTGTTTAAACTAAATTGCTCATGAGTGATGGTAGAACAAGAAGCATAACTTAATTTTTAGATGCTGCAATATTTAGAGGGGTTAATGTTTCCTCTTTCGCCTAGTTTTTTAGATGAAGAATTTGCTGTGTCATTTCTGGCTTAATTTTTTTTTTCATAGAAATTTGATTTCTTAAATTTTCAGAAAATGCGGAGCGAACCCGTTCACTATTATAACTTGACCGGTGCAGAGGTAAATACTGTTATCGCATAATATCTGTTAAGAGGGGGTTTTGCGGGCGTGTTATTCCACACCACTGTTTCATTAGTGTAAATTGTATTTTATTTGTTGCAACTAATATGATGTGAGCCCGAGGGGGCAGCCGAGGGCTAAGAATACGTCCAAGGCCATAAAAGCAAGTTACGCCCGTGGTACATACACAACTTTATGCATGGATGAAGATTTTTTAATTTAAAAATATTTCTAAAATAAATTGAAAATATTTCTAAAATAAATTGAATTTGCCACCCACATCTAGCGTTGCTTTGATTAAATTTGAGATTTGAAGCGTAACTATGGTAGCGGGTAAACAACGGTAGCCATATTGCCTAAAATCTCAGTTTGCAAGTGTTTAAACTGTTTCTATTAGGTATGATATCGTTTCATTATAGCCCATGGGCAATAAAGAGGTCCATGGGCTATAAAAAGACGTTTATGACAAAGAAATTCGTGTATAATTGTCAATTTATGATACTTCCGTGCATAAATTATATTATTTTATTTCTTGTTGTAATTTTTTGCTTGCATAAAGACGTTTTCATAAATTTTTTAAATAGTGCATAATTAATTTTTTAACTGTTTTAACCTAGACGCGTGTCGACTTACGCTTAAACGCTCCACTGCTGATTGTACTACAACGTTGTGCATTATAACTTTTGGAAATATAACATCTAAATGTTTTTAAAGTATAGAAAAATCCAGGCGAGGTGCTTCGTTTATTTTTTTAACTGTTTAAGAAACTTCAATTAACTATTCCCTAACAGTTAATAAGAAAATATTCAAATATGCAACATATCTGATAAGACGACAAGAGATTCATAAATCCCTTTCATAGAAACTTAATCACTTTTTTTTTGTAAATTAGGGACTAATATTTTTTTCTAACAAATTTGAATAAACAATCAAAAACTCATTACATGTTATAAGCCTGTTAAAATCGAAAACATAATTTACATTGTAAAACGAATTAAATTTTTTTGCTTAACTGAAATTTATTTTAATTTTATAGTTTTTGAGGAAATATGGATACAAAATTTTGCATCATTTAATTAAACGATAGTGCCAGAACGGATGACAAATTCCCACTGAAAAAAGGTTCTTTACTAAAGAGGATTTAAGCGTCGACTTTAGAAAAAATTGTTTGGCTTTTTCACACTTTGTTAGATATTCGGGTCTAATTCAAACAAGGTACGTTAAGTTAATGGGTTTAAAACCGATGTCGAGCATGAAATTTTCTGTAAATTAAAAATTTATCACAAGAAAGCTTATTTACTTACAGTACCGTACAACATGTTGGGTACATTTCCAGATCAAAGAGTGAAACTAGAACGAACAAATTAAACAGACAACTTTAACCTGCATAACTTTCCACTGGGTTTAATTTTGCCCAAGTGTTTCGGTTAAGTGGCCGACCTAGGGGATCGAACTTGATTTGAAAATGCACTTCGGGGTTTGATCGAGCTCAAGGGGGCGATACACTTAGACAGTGAAAAACTAGCGGTCTACATTCAATTTATCGCATTCCCCCGAATCAATACTTGTAATATATGCAAACGATTCGGACCTGAGAGGTCAGGTAATCTCAGGCCGGGTTCTATTGGCTTTTCTACTTCCGGCATAAATTTTGAAAAGTGAGAACTACTTCGAATAAGTAATTGGATACCATACATAAACTTTGCACGCTCTAACATTGTTGAAGTTGAAAGTTGCGTTTAATGTTGCCCCGAGCATTGATTAGCGTACAAATTGTGCATATTCGTCTTGACTTGCTTGGTATTTCAAAATTAATTTTAATCTTAACCAATTGTTATCTCTACCAAGTTTCGTCTATAAAATTTTCGTCTCTGGCAATTTTCGTCTAAACAATTTGCGTTTACACCAATTTTCGTTTGTACAATTTTCGTCTCTTTACCTATTTTCGTCTAGACAATTTTGGTCTTTACCAATTCTTATCAGGTCCAATCCTCTTTTCATCTAATTCTCGTTTCGGCCAATTCTGGTATTCTGATTTTTCATGAGCAAATTCTCGTCTCATCTTTTCGAGATTTTGGAAAGAAATTTAGTTTTGTGCACGGGGACTTTGCTTTTATAATAAATGTTGTATTATTATCTACTTTGTCGTATAAACACCAATTTTTTTAATATTAAACACGAACGCAAATACCTAAAAACTGCTTATTATTAATCAGTTTTTTTCCGTAGGTGGAATTAAAAGTTATTACTTACCGATGGCTTAAAGAGTAGCAATGGTTAAAGCAAAAAATTTTTTTTTGTTGAGCTGCAATCGACAATTGAGTTTGTATGTGCATTTATAATTTCCGTTTGAATACAGCAGCGACGCAAGCTGATCAAGGTCTGCATTAAGCTATTTTTTGTGGATCGCTGGGTGGAAAATGTTATTATGGTTTGTTGCAAGTTATAAATGCAAACTTAAAACATTTTTGCTTATAATTCTTTTTTTATCGACAAACCCTGTATACCTAATTTTAATACCTTTGGTATAGGGGAGTATTGATTTCATGGAAATTTTCGAAATCTAGACTTTGACAGAAATACACGCTTTGGGGTTCAAGGAACCTAAAAAAGTTGTTTAAAAAAATGTCTGTCTGTCTGTCGGTGCGTGGGTGTGTGAGTGTGTGTATGTGGATAGGTGACGCCTCTAAAAGGGAAAGTATTGGACCGATTTTGATAAAATTTTAAATCTTAAGGTATATCGAAAATTTTAGTTCTAGATAAGCTTTTAAAAAAAATCGAAACTAGAAATGGAAGTTAGACATGTTTCTTTGGTAGCGTTTTTTGTCCAAATTAAATTTTAGAAATTTGACCACGGATTCTGAGAGAAGAATTTAGGGCAAATTGAAAACCTTTTTACCGAACTTTTTAGCTTTAAAATGGGGGCTGCTACAACTTTTTGAAAGTCTCAATTTTAGCGCCCATTTACTCAAAAAGTATTGGTCTGATCGGGATCAGCTACAACTTGTCTGAAAGCCCTTCGTAGGTAGTATACGATGAAATAAAATTAATTTTGGAAATCTAAAATTGATCGCAATGGCGCTGCTTCAAAAGTTTGAGAATTTTCAAAATAATATTTTTCAAAAACTGCCTAAACGGCTTTTTTAGCTTTCTGTGCCGATAGAGCGTGCAGTGAACTACAAACATATTTTTTTACCAATCTTTTACTATTTGTACTCTGACCCCTTCCAGGAATTTTTGAAAAATTTTAAGTTTATTAATTATTTATTCAAAAGCGCAAACGACGATCCTTAATAACATTTTTTTATCAATTCGATAGAGTATTTAAAGTACTTTATTAGAATCAACGAGAATTATCAAATATTTTAAAAATTAAGAAAAAAAACGGCCGTCTTTTAATATAAACAACGCGGTTTCCGGCATTTGCGTGATTTTAACTACGCCTATCAATTAATGCTCTAGTTAAAAAACTACATTTTTTATTCTATGCATAGTTTTAATAACTTTTCAAATAAAGCTAATATAGCAATTTTTGTCTAACATCAAAAACGGAATTTGTAGGGCGCGGTGCATACCTTGCTTTCGTGCAGTTTAGTCGCTGCTACTACTTGTACAGTTACGGTACGGAAACCATTTGCACAGGCTATCGCATGTATAAATTCCCGCTGCTGGTTTTCTTAGAAATATAATAGTCGGGGAACTATACAACGTTATTATTATAAAAAAATTAAACTTTTGCAATACAGCATCTTAATAATTTAACAAAACATAGTCGGTAGTTACTATACATATAACAATGCTACTGCTTGTCAAAACGAGACGACATTTGAGAAATTTGTTGTCTCAACAGAACAAATCGCATTTTGTTTCGAAGTTTGGAGACGAGAAACGTGTTATTTAAAAGATGGGATTCAGAAATTTCTTGCCGGACTGTTTCAATATTTGTGTTTATGCCAACAGTAAAAGTGTAGAACGCGATCGTGTCTAAGTTTATTAAATTAAATGGAAAAGCATAGTTTAGCGGTCTATATAGAATATAATAATAACGTTCATTATAAAAATTGATGCATCATGGTGCCCTATCACTTTCAACTCGAAACTTATCTAAACTGTCATTACGTAACTCTAATCGTTTGAGTTAATAAATCCTGCGAGCTCAAACGAAAGAGGGCAGCTCACGTAGTTTGATATTTTATAATAGAGAAACTTAAGTGGTTATGAAAACATGGCAGGATGTCATAGATTAAACGTAAAAGGTTTCTTTTGTACCAATAACATCCTATCTATGTATGTGCGCTCTGCTTTAGGCGAGCAGGGGATTCTTTTAAGAGTTTTTCTTTTTTGTGGGACGTCAATCAAACATTAGGGATTAGGATATTTTAAGAAATGTCTGGTGTGTCTGGAGATTTAAGACTTAAGCAGTTGGCTCGCTTGTTACTTCATTATTTCTCACGCTTATGGCGAAGTAATTAAGCGTTTGAATTTACATAAAAAAGTGAAGAAACGCGACATGCAGGACCCTGTCTGTTATCTAAATTAGTTAGCCTTTTGTAGTGATAAATGAAAATCGTTGGTGTAGTTTTAACCGCGGTTTATTTAACTATGTTGCTTCACGAGTTTGCCATTATGTGGTCACGGTGCTACTGTGCAATAATTCACGCCGCACACGTATAAAATATACACCCATTTATCTGTAATAGCGCTTGACCTGGCCAACAAAAGTAGAAGAGAAATATCCTAAGAGAGAACAAAGAGATTCATGAAAGCTAAAACGAAAAAATGTAGAGAAAAATACCAAGAAGTTTTTGTTTGCAAAGCGGGGTTTTTGTTTCCACATTTTTTTTGGCGCGTTCATTCAGCGCTGCGTCAAAGGAAGAGCTTACAATAATTCCTTTCCGCGGATTGCACGTTTGCCGGGAAAAAATTAAAAATGCTTTTAAATGCATGAATAGAATTTGAGTATAATCTGTAAGCAGAGTTATTAATGTGGTGTGACTTATCATGCAAAGAATGCACTGGAAAGGTGCTTTTTTTAAAGAAGTTGTCGGAATAAAGACAGAATTCTACTAATAAGAAAAGCTCTGAAAACAACGCTTCGCCAACAGAAAGCCCCCCGGAAAATTCTGCTTTTCAACAACTTTATGATTTAATTTTTATTAGTCAGCAAAAATGGAACAACATTTCTTGTATTTAACGTGTATAAATTGTTATCAAAATAACACAGACGCACCTTGGATTTAGCTTCGGCGCCGCGACTCAGTTTTAAATTAGGTTTTCTGACTTTCCCCGTTGCACGAAACGTCTTCAGGACATAATATTTTTGTTTCAGATGAAAAGCATTCCTGAAAATGACCCACGAAACTGAACCCGAAACGTCAACAAACCTATTTTCCGATTGAAACACGGCGCTAAGAAGCAAAAATGAGCGAAGCTTTTCGCCTAGACTTTCCTATACTTTAGAAATTATTACTTATCATATTTTCTAAAATATTTTTGTATCAACGTTTTACGCGCCAATAATGACTACGATTACACCTACCCCTACCCGAACCACTTTAGCGGAGACACAGATGTTTTCCTATAGTTGGAGTCAAGATTATATCCGCTTTTAAAACGGCAGTTGCGGAAAATATTTTTACAATCTCTGTAAGACGATTTAAAAGTACGGACTGTATCCGTGTATAAATCATCACAGACAAGCTAAACCTAACCTAAACCTAAACTAAATTACAGCTTATTCCTAGCTCTATTAGCTTGCACAAAATATCATGAAATTGTGTAAATTGTAACACACAAATTAAAAGAATTTCAAGTGCAAATATTTTAGAAAACAAAATCAATTTATTTTCGTTTATTTTCTAGAAGGCCGATCTTCCCCTATTGAAGGCCTTGGAGCCATGATAAAGTCATCCGTGTGTGCACTCACTAAAACATTTCGATCTGATTACATTTTATAGTTTATGTAATTAAAAACAAAATTTCAAGCTTTTTTCAGTTTTTTTTTGATGAATGATTGGTCTTCTCTAATAAAGTAATAACTTTAACATACGTTTTGAAACTTTGGGGCTGATTACCTCGAAAACTTTCCTCTTCAAGTTCATACGTTTTTGACATTTTCGTTCCCAGAGAAACGTGCTCTATCCAAATTCGTGGAGAAAAATTAGAGTTGCAATTTAAAAAATTGCTGATGACGTCACAGCTCAAAAAAGCACCATCAAAAAATGTCAGTAGCTGAAAAAAGTGACATTAACCAAAAATAAGGTTGACGTGTCCGACGATTTTCTGTGAAAACCTTTCTAAAATCTTCTATCGAATTTATTCCAAACTTTACGAGTTTATTGTACTACGAGTGGTCTAATCTTATAGTAATTGTGGAAGATATAACGTTATGCTGTATAATATTCTCTTTATTTAGTATAAAACTTAAGTATTTTTGAAGTAGGTGTATTGTAAAAATTCAGATGTGCTTCGTCCAGTTTCAATCTATAGTAAATCCCTAACTTTCTCACCATAACAAGACGACTAAACTTTACATCTCTAAAATATTTATCGCTGTAACACAAACGCGGCCGTTTGCATATCACTCAGTTTATTGATTGTTTTCAGTTAAAGTTTACGTTGTGTTGTCATTTCTGTTTTGCCACTTTTATTATTAAAAAGCTGCAGGGAACCGCCACAACAAAGGCCTTCTCATAGACGTTTTACAAAATAAACAAATATACTTCACGCATTTCACATTCCATAGCTGTTAGATAGTCTAAAATTACCCTTTTTGCTAATTTAACCCTTGCATATTTTGATAGACCTTATTTTATAACTGAAACTGAAACTTAACAGCTTGTTGATTTTGCCTTCTGGTTTTAAATTTTGTTTGTCTAAAATTGAATATACTGAAAATTTATCTTTCAGGTTTCTTGTAATTAATTTATTTTAATTACAGGTTTGTTTTACAATGAAAGTGTAAGTGACAAATTTTGCTTTAAAACTTGACGCGCTTAATTATAAAACTTTGTTTTGTCGCTTTTGTCTAAATTCTTGTTATTACAGTTGTTAAATGTTTTAAAAAATGCCAAATCATGCCGATTTTGCAGCTTTGTTTTCAGTGTGTGATTTTGCCGTTTTTATACAATCGGCTCTAATTTGTATTATTTGCCAGCATTTAATTCACTAGAATTAACACCATTTTGACACCTTTGTAAGTGGCTAGAACCGCTTTCTTTTACAATTTAGTTCTGTTATGTATTTTAAAGTTTTGTATTTTTATTTACGTTTATCTAAAACTATTAAGATTTTTCAAAAGTTTTTAGTTTTTATTTGCCAGACAGAATTATATTATATTAACGTGTAACATCAAATTCGCACCAAAAATTAAATGAACTGAAAAGCAATTTAACATAAACGTTATTTATAAGTTCCAGCGTTACTTCCTTGAAGTTCATATTGATACATAAATAATATACTTTATAACTTCAACAAATTAATAACTATAACAGATTATTTTAAAGAACAAAGTTGTTGTCCGCATAGAGACCGGGCCGGGGACTTGCATGCTTGGTGGTGGTTTTTTGCGGAGTCCGAATTTATTTAAAAAGGAGCTTACTTATAGTGCTGGGGTAGCTTCGTCGAAACCTGTTGCAGCCGCTGCTTCACTCTAGAAGCGGTTCGTGGTGCTGGCAGGAATTGCCAAGATCTGCTGTAGCTGTTGTTTTCCTCACCGTGCTACAAAGCTGCACCAAGAAGCTTAGGGCTAAGAAATGTCAAAAATTAAAAATCGGTAATGTTGATATCGAATAAATATAGATATTACTGATAAAACGATTATATTTGATATATTGAATATACCGATATCTAGAACATAGATATATCTATATGAAGAATATATCAATATATTGATATCTCAGTAATATTGATATTTTTGATATATCGATATATGCAATATATACACTGTGTCCATAAAGTAACCCCCTCCTCAACTAACTTTTGAACGACTTGATATTTTTCTACAAAATTTGGTGTGCTGTAATGGGAAATTAAATACTATTTTTCAGACCATATTACAATTTTGTATCATCTAAAATGGCGACTGGGCGCCATTTTGAATTTTTTTAATGGAAAGGGGGGTCCAGTGACACCTCATTGGAAAGGTCTTTTAGTTCTGAGTCTGATGCTAAAGTTTGAAAGAAAAATATTAAGCCATAACAAAATGACAATGTTTGAAGATAAAGAAGTCTATTTAAAAAAACTAAGAATTAAAGCTTAAATTAACTAAATTAAGTGTTCGAAATGTTTATCCATTTACTTCTTGGCACATAAAAAGTCGGTTATGAAATTCCTGCCTTACATTTTCATAAGTTTCTGGAGTGATAATTCTGCAAAACTTCTGTAATCCGTTGCTCCAGTTCTTCAATTGTTTCTGGACGGGTTCTGTACACTTTCGATTTCAGATATTCCCATAGAAAAAGATCTAAGGAAGTTAAATCTGGGGAGTCAGCCTGTTATTCTACAGGCCCCCGCCTACCGATCCATCTTCCAAGAAAATGTCTATTGAGAAAGTCAGAAACAGGCCTATAATAATGTGGCGCCGCACCGTCTTGTTGGGACATAACGTTTTCAATATTATTTCAAGCCACCTGAGATATTTCTGGGAAAATTTAGTCCTGCAAATGAAAAAGTGGACTACTGGATAAGAAAATCAAAACAATTTTGAACTGAGAGAGTCCATTGGTTTACAATCCGCCATTTTGTTATGGCTCAATATTTTTCTTTGGAATTCTAGGATCAAACACAGAACTAAAAGACCTTTCAAATGAGGTGTTACTCGACCCTGGATAAAAAAATTAAAACAACTTTGAATTGAGTGAGTCCATTTGTTTAAAATCCGCCATTTTGTTATGGCTAAATAGTTTTCTTTGAAACTCTAGGATCAGACGCAGAATTAAAAGACCTTATCAGTGTGATGTCACTCGACCCCCTTTTCTATTAAAAAAAAATCAAAATGGCTCCCAGTCGTCATTTTGGATGAGACAAAATTTTAATATGGTCTGAAAAATAGTATTTAATTTCCCATTACAGCACACCAAATTTTGTAGAAAAATATCAAGTCGTTTAAAAGTTAGCTGGGGGGGGGGGGTTACTTTATGGACACAGTGTATATACATCGGGTGGCCGCGAGAACATGTAACAACTAGTCATTTACTGAATTTTGAAATTATAAATTTCAATTTTTTTTCTGTGTAATATACACATAAATATGCATATTACGACATAAAACGGTGTCAATTTGGACTTCCGGTTTAACCGGAAGTGATAACAATTTTTTTACTTTTAATGGAACATTCTGTATATTTTTGCATATTTGGATAGACTTTTTAATTTTCTTTACGGCTATGTATAATACTTAGCTATTAATTTTTATTTTGGCTGCTAGAGAGCGTTTTTAGAAAAACCTTAAATGCCCAATAATAATATTCATAACTTTTTTTTTAAGTTGGCTTTGAAAACAAACAAATAATGAACTTTAAGTGTTTTTTTTATTAATTTGTTAAAACATTTTAAAGTGGCAAGACGATTCTCTGAATTTAGTGGTTCATATTTAAATGCCCTACAACTTTAAACAGTTCTTTGTTAGATTTGCTGTAATTGTTGTGATTAGGTACACAAAACTAATTATTTTGTACAAGTATAGGAAAGTCTAGGCGAAATGCTACACTCATTTTTGCGCTATGTTTCAGTAAGTATTTAAGCTTATTTATTTTTGTTTAAATGTTTTCTTTGTTTGTATTTTTGATATTCATCATTTCGCTTATTTTGCAATCCGACTGTTAAAACTTTTGTAATCTTAAATCTGAATTTACGTTTTCTCAAATATTTTTCTCCTTTTATTAGTTATTAATATTTAAATTTTAAGTGACATCAAATTGGCATCCTGTATTTTATTATCATTAATATACTTACCTCCTACATGCTGTCTCATGTTTAGTGTAAACTTTGGTATAAACTTAAGCTTTTGGACGTGAGCATTCGAGCGAGAACGAAACACACAACTATTATTAGGTACAATTACCAAAGAGCTGTCTGCTTCACTAGACAGTTTACGTTAATTGTTGTTTCCGAATGATTATTATACTATTACGGGTTTTGGAGCTGTTAAATTTTGTTGTCTCAAGTTGAAAATATTGGACATCGTAGGTTGAAATGTGAATAACATGGGTTGGGTCCTGCTTGGCACATGAAACCGATAGGGTTGGGTTTGTAGGTGTGGGAAACTGAATCCATGTGGGATATTTTAACACAAAGCGATTTTATTTATTTTAAAATGAAATTATCAATTGCGAAATCTCGTGTCTTCTGCTTTAATCATCGTTTGTGTGCTTGAAATATTAACAAAATTTACAGACAAAGTGGCGAAATTTGCTGCATCTCTGTATGCACATCAAAGTTTCAAATTGCGTCATTATAACGTCATCTGCATTTGAGAGAAGCATATTTCCTAGTTCCTGCATAAAAGCTGTACGTGCAAACACAGTTAATTTAATAATAATTCTTGCAAATTAAATAAGAAGCTGCTACAACTACAACAGTAGCCGTATGTTTTAGATTCTAGAAGTAAGACAGAAATTACTGGTTGTACGTGATCGAAGGATGTACTTACAGATCTAGAGAATGACATTTAGACTATTTCATTTATTTTTAACTGGAAACGTGCTTTCTAAAGCTTCTGTTGTGAGATGTTATTTTAGAAAGGGATAAATGAATCTGTTGTCTAATTTTACAGACACTTTTTAGCAACTGATATACAATGCGGACAAAAAAAGCTTGATTAAGATAACTATTAACAAATGGTGTGTTATCGGAACAAGTTATAAACATGCTGTAAAAGTAATACATAACTTACTAGTGATACAATTTAATTAGAAGAGAAAAGTCCAAAAAAATACTCCAAATGTTCTACGTTTCGTTGCTTTGTAGTTTTTGCTTTTTAGTTTTTATTTACATGAAACTCTATTGTTTTATATAAAATAAATAAAAATGTACTGAGGAACAGTTAAATCGAGAGTCTTGGAGACCATCAATTATTACTGATTACTGGGTTTACGTAAAACTGTTGGAAATCGGAAACCGCTTATTATAATTTATAATCGCTGCAGCATAAGCTGACACACTATGCTGTTAAAAATATGTCAAGCAGCTGTTGAATAAAATTATTTAAAAAATGATTTACATAAAAATGGGCGATAGCATGTAGAAAAAGATGTCGGGCAGCCGCCACGAGACCTTCCTCGCGTCCCTCCTGCTGCTGCGTTTTTTTCATTTCTCTGTTTTAAACCATTAAATTAGAATCAAAATTTTAAATAACATGGAAGTTTCTAACAATTTATTATTTTTACTTTTGAAATTTTGATATTTTCGTAAATTACAATATCGAAAATTTTGAAAATATTGAAAATCTTGAAAGCTGATTATAAATTAGAGCTGTATAGAAGAATTGATAAACAATTAATACCTGTGTTAAGGTTAAATAATCAATTATTGCCTATGACTTTAAGTTATTATGTTCTTCTTTTTTAGTTGTTTAAAACCTGATGATGATGTTTGGTCGAAACATCTATAGCTGCCTACTTTTGTAATTAATATGTGAATTTCTCTTCTGTTCAGAAGATTTGCCATTTTTTTATTAAATAATAGTAATTTATTTTCTTATTTACATAAATAAAAAAATATAATAGAAATCTGAATACTTCATGATTCCATACTTCACTAAAATACATATTTACTAAAGCCTAAATTCAGAAAAGCTCTTTTAGAACGTTGCTGTGTCCGAGCCCACCCCTATGGGAAATTTGATAACTCGACGCCTAGACAAGTGGACATACAAATGCACTTATGTGTTATACCAGATATAGTATACGTATGCATTTGAGTTTGGCCAAACAAGCAGTTTTAATTTTTTTTAATATTGCAGATCCTGATGTAATAACTTGGTGAAACAACACATTACAAGGTAATGATAATGTGTCACCAACCGCAAAAAAAACATTTTGAAACATCCCTAT
The DNA here is from genome assembly GCA_958336395.1 of Ctenicera cuprea. NCBI lineage: Eukaryota > Metazoa > Arthropoda > Insecta > Coleoptera > Elateridae > Ctenicera > Ctenicera cuprea. The sequence continues at coordinate 13,448,030 of OY284487.1, read as the reverse complement.
TTCATCGATATTACCCTCAAACCACTCCCTAGTACACTTTCAACCCCTAAACACTAAAACTCTGGAGATTTATATATTTTAAAAAGTATCAACCCGAAACCGCTTTATCCTGCGCCCCTATTCTTTAAAAGAAATTGGAATTACTGCAGCGCGCATTACTCTTGAATGGCAGGTCCGGGTGTCGTAAAAAAATTATATTGTGCTAACGTAATGTCATATTCATAAGTGAAAATTGTGTAAGAGAACTATCAGTACGTGGTATTCTTCGCATCGACTTACTTGTCGATTCTTGTTTTCGTATCGTGCTGCAAGTAGTGCAAGACGGATTAAATTCTTGACAAAGTTGTCCGAAAGATATGAATATGATATTACCCTCAAACCACTCCCTAGTACACTTTCAACCCCTAAACACTAAAACTCTGGAGATTTATATATTTTAAAAAGTATCAACCCGAAACCGCTTTATCCTGCGCCCCTATTCTTTAAAAGAAATTGGAATTACTGCAGCGCGCATTACTCTTGAATGGCAGGTCCGGGTGTCGTAAAAAAATTATATTGTGCTAACGTAATGTCATATTCATAAGTGAAAATTGTGTAAGAGAACTATCAGTACGTGGTATTCTTCGCATCGACTTACTTGTCGATTCTTGTTTTCGTATCGTGCTGCAAGTAGTGCAAGACGGATTAAATTCTTGACAAAGTTGTCCGAAAGATATGAATGGGGTTGCTTTTTACATTATTATTTTTATTTTTTATTACGCAATGACGAGTTCCCAGACAGACACTAACATTGGTTATTGTAATACCCCTAGAAGGACATATTGAGTTTATCTACAAGAATTTGCGAAAGCATGAAAATTGAAATGAGTAAATTTTTCAAATTTTGGAAATTTCTTACAAAAAATTTGTAAAAAACTAGCAGCATGATTTTTTAATTTGGTTGGGTCAAAAAGCTAGGGATGATTTTGGTGGTGTCCTAATCAGCTAATTTTTACGTGACCCCGTCTTCGAATTTCTGAAAATCGACAATTCATGTCTATTGTATTTATTAAACAAAAAACGATAAGACATATATGTTTGGCCGATATATTTGTTTTTTGGTTTCTGGTGCGATTTCTTCTTTTTTTTTACCAAAACGCGATTTCTTTTTCATGAAGAACGCATACCAATTTTCGAGTTTGAACTACAGCAAGACATGTAGGTTTCAGGTGCCTGCAGCAGCTTATTGCCTCACACTCCCGCTATAATGGTAGGAGTGGTGTGATCTTGGTGTGATCACTGTTGGGGAGTAAAACGTTAATACAGAAATACTTTTTAAAATATGATGTGTAATTATTTTTACACGGTAGGAAAAATCTAGACTAGTCGGGTACATTTGACAGTCATTTTTACCTTCCTCAAAAATTTTCAAAAGTGTTCTGAAAAGTTTTGTTAATTTTCAAAATTTTTGTATGTTTTTAAAATTTTCGTATCCTCTTTCAAAGATCTTCGATATTTAAAAAATGTACGAATTTTGGCTTCAAAATCGGTTTGAACCTGTTAAATGACATAATAGGAACAACTGTCGATTGCGAAAACACCTCTGAGAGTTCTCCTTTTGGTCGTTTATCTGAACCGTAATTTTCAAACATTTTAAAATTTTCATAAAAATAAAAAGCTACCAAAATTAAAAATTTGTTTAAAATATCCAAATTTTTCAAATTTTTTCAAGTATTAAAAAAAAAGGAAACGACATTTAAAATGTCTCGTTTCCAGAATTTTTAAAATTAAATACAATTTTCAAAATTTCTTAAAAATTATTTAAATTTCAAACATTTTAAAAATTTCCAAAATTTAATAAAGTTATTCAATAATTTTTTCCAATATATTCAAAACTTTCGAACATTTCAGATATTCCAAATGTCCAAAAAGTTTAATAATTATGAAAATTATTAAAATACTTTTAAAAATTTAATATTCTAATATGTTTTAAGAACTTAAAAAATTTTCAAATTATTAAAAAACTTTTCAAACATTTCTATTTTTGCGAGGAAGGGGTCGTTGCGGTTGCCCAACTTTTTTTCTCTTATAAGCATGAAATTGTTTGGATCATTTATTATCCTTCTCTAATTACTCGATTTGTTGATGTATCATAATTTGAAGTAGCAACTTTTGCTTCCGCAACTGATATCTGAAAACTGATCCACCGTTTCTTCTAAATCAGCGCAAAATTTGATATATGATAATGCATTACAACGTAAATCTGATATTTGTTACGATGAAAATACATTTCAGATTGAAAAATAATGACCAAAACGTAAAAAATCACAATAAGTGAAATTGAGAAGAAGAAGAAAGCCCATAATTCAAAAGTGTGTAGAATTATCTAAAGCAACTAAACTTAAAAAAAGGAAATTCTTTTAATACGAGGACTATAAAAAAACGTTTATTTTTTATTAATATACTGATGAGAGTTAGGTTAGGCTATCATTTAAATTCCTAATTTTATGCATTCAGGAAAATTACACAAAATTGTAATAATCTAATAATTATTCAAACTAGTTCGGTATAGCCACGATAACTCGGAGATAAACCGAACAGACTGAAAATGGGCGACTAAAAGCTTAATAAAATTATGGGTTTTACAATAAAATCGATTTAGTCTAAATTCTAATAGATGCAAAATGGGGTATAATGTTATGAAATTCGCCCATTAAAAATTCTCGATATCCCTGGTTGCTTCTCAAAATAACCGTTATTATAATAAAATCACGCATAATTGCTTACGCCACATCGACTCCGTTGAATAACAAATTTCTATATCGTAATTAATTTGAAATTTAAATTTTCACTAGCTCATGTCTCCCTAATTTTATGCCGTGGCGGCATCATAATGTGTTTCTTAGAAAATCAAACAAGCCCATCCACGTTGGGCAAAATAATTGACCAATTTATGCGTTTTAATAATGAAAACATATCTTACATTGTTGAGGCTTGACTATCCAATCATCATTATTCCTTTTTAAAATGAATACGTTAATGTGACTTTAACTGCATTTAATGGCTTCAGATCGACGTATTTAACTACTATATTTACAAGACGGTTACAATTACTTATTGCTTTTTATATACCCACCCATTTTTGATTCTTTTTAGTTGACTTTTTTCAAAAAAGAATGGCGTATTTGCAGCTCTAGTACTGCAAGTTTTTCGCTGAACATCTGCATTTCTTGTACAGGGTCGGTCTAGCTCAATTTGTGCGAAGAGAATATTATATATTATACCAGGTGGGGACGGATTAATTTATGTTTTTTTTTGGCGAATTGAATGTGCGCCGTGTGGAGATTTTCTTTAAAGTAATATTAACCTGGTACGGTCCTGCCGTGAAATTCTGGCTCTATTTCGTAGTATTGTCCTTTCTAAGTGTTTATTTAATTTTTCAAATTTTTTAACGCTTCCTGAAAATTTAAATAAACTTTATCTGTTGTTTTGCATCCTAATTTTTCGGTGCAAGTTTGCACCAGTGGCGTTCGTACCCCGGTGTCAGGATCAAAACGGGCGCCCAATGTCCTGTGCCCCAATATGTACCTGTTTTTTGCAAAAGCAGAACGACACCATTTCGATAGGCCCGAAACGTACGATTTTAAAGTCCGGTCCTGCACAAAATAAGTTTTTTTGTATACAGGGTGTTTCAAAACGTTTGCGATTTTGACTTCTTTCGGCGTTATAAACCTTGACAAGCTGCGCCCAACTGCGCAAATTCCATCTCGCTAACCCGCCTGGTTTCGGAGTTACAGCGTGTCAGAAAAAAGTTTGGCGGTTAGATATCTACGAGCTATTTCTAACGGTAAAAACGGCAATGTGCAATCTCGTCTCCTTCCGAAAATATAAGTTATCGAAGAAGTTCTTTTTGTTTTAAGGAATGAGGGAGTAACTTGCATCTGCAAATCTGCACTCGCAACTTTGGCTCCAAATAATGGAAAAACTAAGCGAGATATTTAAATGATGTTTGTGTAGTAGCCTACGTCGATATCGATTTTTAGCGCTGCCTTATGTAGAGAAACGCATTTCGACATTTTCGACCCTGAAAATGGCCTTTTTCAAAATTGGTTTTTATAACAAAAAGTTCTATCAGAAGCTACCGTCACCAGAGGCCGTCCATAACACGAAAATGTTCGTAATTGTGCACCAAACACGGCCAATTTGAGCACTTTCTTGGCAGCATATTACAACGTTACAACATTGTTCGCCGTAAAGAATATGATGTTTGAATCATATTGCACCTTCGATCAATCGTATGTATTACAAAACTTTTGAGTAGTTTTAATATTAAACTAGCTAAACTTGTGGGCCACGCTGTATTTTTTGTGTTTTCTTAAAAAAAAGTAAGCAAGCTGTATCGAGATGTGAGACATGTACTAAATAGTGCATAGTAGCGTAACTACGCGAATGCAATTAGTGCAGTGACTAACTAATTGAATTTGTTTATTATTTTGAAGTCTACTGTCGACTCGGCGTCTGCAATCCAATGCAATGAAATATTCATTATTTGTTTAAAGAATTATTGCTTTGACTTGTACATAATATTAAAAAAGAATGTGCATCTATACTGGAGTTCTTAGTCACCGACTTCCGCTTAGGCGTACGTCCGTTGAAGATCAGATTGCAAATGGTGAAAGCTTCTTGCGCTTAGCGATTCAGTCATTTAACTAGACTCTGTACATGCAATGTTCTTAAAACTGTACTGGTCTAACAGACAGCAGCACATACGAATATGCGCCTTATATAATAGACGTACAGACCTGGTTTGCAGAAACGGCATTTAACGTTAGATTGTTTCTTGTTTTGAAAAACTCACCACAGATTTTTGAGTTTTTGAATTTTGAAACTTTGTACGGTAAGTGTTGGTTTTCTAGAAATACTCACAAATTTGCCCTTTTTTAGTTAATTCAAGTACAATAACATTATAGTCATTACGTCATTATCTCACCTTGTCTATTTTCAATTTTTTCAAATATTTTAACATCTCAGCGTATAACAAAATAGAACTGTTATTGCAAGTCATTTACAAATAATATAAACAACGAGGGACAGAAAATGAATCCCTGGGGAACTCCCAACCTTGGTATCTCCATTTTTGAATCAATATTGTTGTAAATAGATCGAAGTATATTTCTAAACTACTGAAAACTGTTCATAAAAAATGAATAATTGATTTGGTTCTAAGCGAATTACAACATGGCTAAAATGCTATGACTCATACTCCTTGAAATACCCTGTACATAATTTCTGTACAATACCGTCTGTTGACATTATTAGTTTTAGTGAAAATGATATCCGTTTTTTAATTTCAAATTAAACATCCGGTATAGTTTTTATACTAAATTTTTTTATAAATGAAATTATTAGGAATTTTACGCTGATTCCGGAAATCTAAAAAGTATGCAAAATTCCTTGTTTATAACGGAAAATCCGGGATTAGTTCCGGTAAAACAGGAAGTGCAAAGGTGTTTTGATTGACCATTTCAATGTTTTTCGTTCAATGTTATTAAAAGAGAATAAGAAGGTATGATCTATGTCGTTTACGCTCGGTATACAGGGTGCGGCAACTAAAGTGTTACAGGCTAACATTTTCAATACTATTAAAGATTGAGCAACAAAATGTTTTATGATTTTCTGGCACGGAAAGGGCCGTATATTAAGTAAATAGTAAGTTTTAAAAATTTTCAAATAAAATAATACATAATTTTTATTATATAAATATTAATATGAAATGTCGTGGCCCTGTTGATCAATGGAAAAGCTAAATTCGAAAAATACCTTCCTCGATCGGGATTCGAACCCGAGACCTCTAGGTATGTAGCCTAATGCTCTTCCAACTGAGCTACCGAGTACGGTAAGAACAGCGGTAGAATGTCACGTTTTCTAATCTCGAACGATTAGATATTTCTCAGTTAAATATATACAGAAAATTCAAGTAGATCGAAACAACCACCGCATATCCATACTTCAGCCAAGGTATGAAATATTAAATTAAATTTATTTGTGACCCTTATTAAATTTCGTAGCTTTATCGGTTAGCCTATTTTTCCAGATTGTTTAAAAATCGTTTAGTACATATTATAAATGGAGTGCTGAAATTATGTAAATATTAAAATCTAACACAAGATTTTTTTTTTCAGTTTGGATGTATTTACTAAAAATAAGCAACCAGAATTAGATTAAACAAAATTTAAGAAAAGTGAACAAAACCACGTTTGCAACCCCTATTAAAAAAGGGGGTAGGCTGAAATTTGGTAAATTTTTCGTTTTAATGAAATTTTGTTTGATATAATTTGTGTTTGTTATTTTTAGTAGGTACATTTAAATATTAAAAAATTTTGTTGCTTAATTTTTTATAGTTTTGGAGATATGAGCCCCTAGCACTTTAGATGCCGCACCCTGCATAAAAAGATCAAATCTATAACAATAACCTATTCTATTGGATGTCTTTAAACATACCGGGTGATCGTAAAAAAATTATGCTGAGCAGGCCATGACCGAAGTGTTAAAGTTGACAATACTTAATAATAAGCCAATTGTCAAATGTTGACAGCTTTAAAAACTTTTGGTTAGATACATTAAGTTAAATGTAACCGTATTCTATTGGATGTCTTTAAACGTACCGGGTGATCGTAAAAAAATGATTCAGAGCAGGCCATGACCGAAGAGTTAAAGTTGGCAATACTTAATATAAGCCAATTGCCAAATGCTGACAGCTGTAAAAAATTTTGGTTAGATACATTTAACTTAATGTATCTAACTAAAAAGTTTTACAGCTATCAACATTTGATAATTGGCTTATATTAAGTATTGCCAACTTTAACACTTCGGTCATGGCCTGCTCTGAATCATTTTTTTACGATCACCCGGTATAAAATACACTATTTATGTTATACTCAAATAAAACTTTACGTAGTAGTGCTGTATTTTTCAACGTCAAAGTTACCCATCCTACAAATAATACATCTGCATCATGTTTATAAATGACTTGCAGAATTTTATTGTTGTATGCTATATAATCGACATTTCTTCGATTTTTACTGATTATATTTAATGTCGACGATTATCTCTTGTGTGGCTCCATATTATTATAAAGTCTTATTTGAGTTAATTTCGTGTTCTCCTCCGCAAAAAATGTCGATAAAGTCGATAAACGCGATAAATTTTAATTAAGTTTCCTAAAGAAATCGTTAACAAAAAAATTTATAACCTTTTTTAAACACATTCTTTCTGCTTTTTGGTTAGCCTAACAAGATGTTAACTTTTTTATTTTCTAACTGCCCGACAGACAATTATTGAGAGCCAAAAATTGTACAACTATGTCTTGTAATCAAAAGGTAAAGCGCCCATTCGTCGAGTTTATAAAGGCTCAAAACGTCGGTACAAAGCATAACCAAATCTGTGAACATTCACTGTTAATAGATGTCAATGTATCATTGCTTTATGTTTAGGAATGCCTGACTTTACTCAATTAAAGTTTAACAAAAGAGGGAGAATTAATGTAATGGACGTTTCCTTTTGTGTGTGTAGTGTAGTGTCTGCCTTTGAAAATGATTTCAACCTGATGCCTTTGTTTAAAAATAAATGAGATATAATTCAGCTATTCATTAATTCAAACCAAAAAAGTTCTTAAAGTTTTCAACTTTAAAAAAGTTTAAACCAGTTTTCTGCATCCAGGGCCCAGTCTAACGGAGTTTCTACTGCATTTCAACGTCAATTTTCCCGCGATCTCGTTATTAAATCTGTAAACTAAGTTTTCCCCGACTAAATATTAAATTTTACTTTACTAACGTAGTTTAGAACATCTCAAGCCTCACGTATGGCAAAAGCTGCTGCGGTTACACTCTGCGGTGGAAAATGTCGCTCAAACATGTAATAAGTGGCGTATCTAACTCGCTCTCTAGGTGCAAGAATTCAACATGCGAAAGGAAAATATTCACTTAAAGGAAATATGAATTATTAAAAACAGGAGTCGCGGTTAGAGATCGAAATTGTACTCGCTGCTTCCTGTTTTCTAATAAAACAGACTTGCAATTTAATTTTTGTATGTATGTATACAAAACTTATCTAATTTATCGTAAATAATACAATTCTTAACTTCAACAGGTTTTTTATTTTAGCCTTACACGTACTTCGATATGTAATTTTCAGAGGCAAAATTAAAAGTAAACAGTTGGTGTTGCTATAGCAACATAGGATTTCTCATTCCAAAACGTCTAATAACGGTGAATTTAGGATATAAATTTGTTCATTCATTAAAGGTACAGATTTTATGTGTTTGTGAATGTCAAATGCTTCTAATATACCCAACTTACGTTTATCATCACAAAAGTAGAAAAGCTTTGTCGTGTTATTAGATTAATTTAATGATTGTGTTCTAATAAGTATTTAGCGTAATTGAATTTAGGCGGGTGTTTATATATTTGTAACAACGTACGTGTTCCTTGTATATTCTGTTTATGAAAAACCTACATAAACAGACATTACAATACCACACGATTCTTGTCATCACAAAACACATAAATTAGCAGCATACAGGTCAATGATACATAGCGCTTTAACGGTTCTTTTAGGTAAAATTAGCTATATTAGAAAACTTCCTATTATTAAACAAATTCCATACAATAATGGTTATAATACTGTCGCAATACGATTAGCCTACGATAAACTTTGACTTATCGTTCGGACTGTCTTAGGGTGAACACAAGAATTACCAAACAGTAATATATTTAGTTGAAAGTTTTACATTAACACTTAATACTAAGATAAAACTACTTAAATGAATTATAATAGTTTGGGGCTCAAGGCCCCCTATAAGCGAGAGGTATGAGAGCATTGGCTCTTACTGATGGTAGAGTCAAATGTAGACTGAGCCCTGTACAGAGCGTGAGCACGATTTTATAGAGCTTAATGTAGGTCAGCCCTGTTAATTACAAATCAATGCTACATGGAATACGTGTCAGTTTTCATGCATGCATTAAGACCCAGATCTGACTTTAAATACACTAATCAATACTATATGCAGTTGTGCAACAAGCAATACTCCACATACATTAATAAATATTCTAAGCAAGACTAAGTCACACATGTGACAATACTCAACTTATTGATACACTAATTAAAGAGAAAGATTATAAATTAGCTATTCAGAAAATTTATCCAACTACTTCATCATATACAATGAAATACGCGTCAATTCTATATATTAACAATAAATCGAAACAAATTGCCAAAATTATAAACAAAACAAATAAACGTAAAATTACTTTTGAAACAACAAAAAACACTTTAAACACTTTGTTTAATGCTAAAGAAAAAACAGACAACTTACTAAAACCAAGCATTTACAAATTAAATTGCTCGCACTGTACTTCGGTTTATATAGGACAATCGATTAGAAACACTGTATTAGGTACAAGAAATACGTACGTTGTTGCAAATATAAACACCCACATAAATCCACTTATGCTAAACACTTAGAACACAGTTATTTAATGACATCTAATAACTCTATAAAAACTTTACATTTTTGTTATAATAAACATAAGTAGGATATGCTAAATGCATTTGAAATTCACAAACACTTTAAATCTGCACTTTTAATGAATGAGCAAAGTGATATCTTAAATTCACCATTATTGGACATTTTGGAATAAGAAATCAAGTCATCTGAGCGCAAATATAGAAGACCAAGATCAAGTTCTGAAGATTTTTTGTTCCTATAGCAACTCCAACTATTTACTTTTAATCTTGTCTCTGAAAATGACATATCAACATGTCAAAATACGTATAAGGCTAAAATAAATACCTGTGTAAGTTAATGTTAAATTTTAAAAACTGACCAAAACGAAACATTACTTCTAGGCGTTCATCCAGAGTGACCACTTCGATCTCCAAACTTAATCGTTCATACATTAACTCAAAATTGTAATTCTCATGTAAACATTCTCTTTAAAATAATTTTAACATTGAATATGAATCTATTAACAGTCAAACCTAGTTTTCAACATAAACATTTATCACACATCTTGGAACAATTTACGAGTACACGTATACAAGAAAATTGTAATTCCGCGTATAAATTGATAATAACTTCTTGAATGCCTTTCTGCGGATGTTTGCTTTTACTGCTCAATTTGTCGGAGCACCTTAATACACACATTTATTATTTATGGTTCTATATTAACGTCCGACTTACCACAGACACTGCTGACAATCGGCAGGATACGCAGTGTCTCGATTTTATCAGAACAAATCCATTAAGTAATGTTCCAACTGTCGACATGGTTCGGGTATTTAACAGAAAGCTATTTCACTGATAGAAGTCGTTTATTATTAAGTATTAAAGTTCTTAGCTGAATTAGGTAGGCGTTGAATAGTTCAGCGACGCGACGCGACGGGGAGTTATGTTTTAGATAATGGACTGTACAACTTTTCTTGTATTATTAAATAACTTTTTTTATGCTTGTAATTAGAAAATATTTTTCTTCATTGTTTGAGAACCGCTGACACTGATACTAATAGTAAAAATAACGACTAGCTGAACTCGTGGGCTACGTCCCATGCATCTACAGCTGGCGAAGTTGTTTTGGTAACGACTTAAGCACAGTTTTAGGTTGTAAAAAAAGTGTACCTAATATAGGTGATAAAATCATAAAACAGGTGATTATTTTCCGAAAATAGATACCTAAAGTTATGCTATAAAAATTAAAATATGATTTTAACGATACTGATGAAACGGTAATCGTTTTACTTTTATTTTTTTTTATTCCAAATTATACACCTAATACAAAGACTATTATCTAATAAAAGTAACTTCTTTGAAAAACTTTAAGAAATGCACATTAGATAACTAAAAATTTCGAAATTATTAATTATTCACGATTATTTGCATGACATACAGATAATTTTTGTTAAATTCAACAAAATTACAAATAGGCACTGAAAAAGTTGTAAATCAAACAATTCTTAACTTCAGTTTTTTTCATTCTAGCCTTATACGTATTTTGACATGTTGTGTTGACATGTCATTTTCAGAGGCAAGATTAAAAGTAAACAGTTGGTGTTGCTATAGGAACAATAAATCTTTAAAACTTGATCTTGGTTTCCTATATCTGTGTCCAGATGACTTGATTTATCATTCTAAAACGTTCAATAATAGTGAATTTAAGAGATCACTTTTGCTTATTTTGTAAAGGTACATATTTTAAATGTTTGTGAATTACAAATGCTTGTAGTATACCCAGCTTACGTTAATCACCACAAAATATTTTATACTGTTATTAGATGTCATTGAATGATTGTGTTCTAGTAAGTGTTTAGCGTAATTTGATTCATGGGGGTGGTTATACTTGTAACAACGTACGTGTTCCTTGTACCTAATAACAAAATTTCTAATTGTTTGTCCTATATAAACCGAATTACAGTGCGAGCAATTTAATTTATAAATGCCTGACTTTAGCAAATTGTCTGTTTTTTCTTTAGCATTAAACAAAATGTTTAAAATGTTTTTTGTTGTTTTAAAAGTTATTTTACATTTAATTGTTTAGTTTATAATTTTAGCAATTTTCTGATTTATTGTCAAAATATGGAATTGACGCGTATTTCGCGTTGGATAAATAGTTGGATAAATTTTCTGAATAGCTAATTTATAAGTTTCTTCTTTAATTAGTGTATTAATAAGTTTATTTATCAATTCCAGCTTTACTTCGCTAAAGTCCATATTTAATGAGTATCTGTATATAAAATACTTAATTACTTTAACAATAAAGTAATTAAGTATTTTATATACAGATACTCATTATTAAGAAGTTGAGTATTTTACAACTCTTATTGTATGCAATTTGTTTAATATATAAAATTCCTCTATTACAACTAATTTCACCTGAAGGAACCGTTAAAGCCTTATGTATCATGGACCTGCATGCTGCTAATTTATGTGTTTTATGGTAACAAAAATCGTGTGGTATTGTAATGTCTGTTGGTGTAAGTTTTCTAAAAACAGAATATTCAAGTTCATTATTTGAAGTAATTTTAATGTTTAAATCTAAAAAGTTAATAGACCTATTTTGTTTAGTTTCTAGTGTAAATGTTATTTTTGGGTGCAAGCTGTTAATAAAAATTGAAAATTCATTGATTAACTCAAATGAACTATCAAAACATTTGATACAGATACAGCAGATTCACAGTCAAAAATTTAGTTGGGAGGGAAACACGTACCCTCATAAATTGCTGCACCTAAAATGCATCTGTCAGGCCGGTTTTGAGTACCAAGGCGTTAAATACAAAACTTAAAAAGAAAATGGTAACAACCGCCGCGCCGTTGTAAAACTGGAAGATTCGGGAAAAAATCACTGGATTTGCACTAAAGTATTCTATCAGATTCCGTTTATAAAACTACGAAATTAAATTACTGGAAAGATGTCTACTAAAAACATGTCTAACTGCCGGTTTTGGATTATTTTAAAAACTAATTTGTTGTAAATTTTTGTTATGCCCCTGCACACACAAAAATTTATTTTGTGTCTACTAAACTACTTTTTTTTCTCGCAATTTCTATGTAACAAACTGCTTGTATTAAAGAAGAAATGGAGATTTAAAACATTTCCATTAAAATGCATTAAAAGAAATTATTGTTTTAATAAGTCTTGCTATTCGCGCCTGGCCACGGAAATAACTCTTATAGTTTTCGAAACATTCCTTAGAAAATTTTATATGTTTTTAATGAAATGTCATAATATCTCGCGTTAATGTTTTAGAAGCAAGTTGTTATAATAAAATTGTACTGAAAAAACAAAAAATGGTGTTCTATGAACTAAAAATAACGAAACTCATTTTTTAACCCCCTGTATAAGGTACTTAAAAATTGCGTGTGTCAATTACCTTTTGCAAAAAAGCATAATAAAAGAGTTACGTATTTGTTATCAGTTTTTTTCTAACAACGCTGTATAAGCAGTGTACTTAAATCGTCTGGCCGGCGCGGCGTCACTCTATCATGGGTACCAGATAATTCAGCTATAAACAAACCCATAGATATCCGCGTAACTACTAAAAAATTCTTTATTAGTTTGTTGTATTTTAGAACTAATTGGCGTGCAAACATTTCGCGGGTAAGTAATCAATAAATGATAAATATATAAAAATTATATTTCTTTTTCAGCGAATTTATGAGAAAAATAATTTAATTTATAAATTCTAGCTTTACTTCGTTGAAGTCCAAATTTATTGATTATAGGCATATAAAGCACTTAATTACTCCAACAATATTTATTTATTGTAACCTATACCCCAACTTCATCCAATACAATTAAATATGCCTCGATCGCATATTTTGGTGACAAATTAGAAAAAATTGCTAAAATTATAAACAAACCAAATAAATATAAAGTAAGTTTTAAAACAACTAGAAACATCTTAAACATCTTGTTTAATGCAAAATCAAAAACAGACGATTTGCTTAAATCAGGCATTTACAAATTAAATTGTTCGCATTGTAATTCGGTTTATATAGGCCAGACAATTAGAAATTTTGATATTAGGTATAAAGAACACGTACGTTGTTAGAAATACAAACACCCACATAAATTCAATTACGCTAAACACTTACTAGAACACAATCATTCAATGACATCTCCAATAACACCATAAAATGTTTACACTTTTGTGATGATAAACGTAAATTAGATATATTAAAAGCTTTTGAAATTTACAAACATTTAAAAACTGTACCGTCAATGAATTAGCAAATTGATCTCTTAAATTCTCGTCTATTGGATATTTTGGAATAAGAAATCAAGTCATCTACACACGATTACCGAGATCAAGTCACCAAGTTCTATTGCTATTACAACACTAACTGTTTACTTTCTAATATAACCTTTGACAATGGCATGTAAACATGCCGAAATACGTAAAAGGTTAAAATAAATAAATATTGTTAATTAAGTATTTTATATACCTATATAATCAAAAAATAATTTAATTTTGCAGTTCCTAGCCGGGTGGACTAGTAGGTGCGGAATATTTTTTTGGGATGGCCCTGACCCTGACCCACTCGTATTTAAATGCCTGGATGGTCGGGTGAAACCCTGGCTCTTAGGTCTATCTGTGGTTACCCCAGTAGCACAAAATATTATTTAAATATTTCAAAACTACATTGTAGAAATGTTAAATGTAACACTTTTCTATATTACGTTAATATTCAAAAGAAACATTTCTAAAACATTAATTTTAAAGATGTTTGTAATATTTGACCTAAATGTTGGCTAAATATTTAAAAAATATATATATATGATGTTTGTCAAAAATATTTGTTTAATGGTTTCTGAAAATATTATTAAAATATTTTAAAACTACATTGTGGAAATATTGTATGTAACATTTTTTTATATTACGTTAATATTAAAAGAAAACATTTCTGTAATATTTATTTAAAGATGTATACAATATTTGTTCAAAATATTTTCTTAATATTTTTTTAAAATATTTATATGATATTGGTTTAATGGCGTTTGAAAATATTATTTTAATATTTCAAAACTACATTGTGGAAATATTGTATGTAACATTTTTTTATATTACGTTAATATTAAAAGGAAACATTTCTATAATATTTATTTAAAGATGTATACAATATTTCTTCACAATATTGTTTTAATATATTTTTTTAAATGTATATATGATATTTGTCAAAAATATGTATTTAATGGTTTCAAAATATTATTTAAATATTTGAAAATTACATTGGAGAAATATTGTATGTAACATTTTTTTATATATTACGGTAATATTAAAAAAAGACATTTCTATAATATTTATTCAAAGATGTATACAATATTTGTTCAAAATGTTGTCTTAATATTTTTTTAAATAAATATATGATATTTGTCAAAAGTAGTTGTTTAATGAATTTTGAAAATATTGTTAAATATTGTAAAACTACATTGTGGACATATTGTGTGTAACATGTTACGGTAATATAAAAATAATATTTAAATAATATTACATTAATATTTTTTTATGTGAACGTAACATACTACATACAATATTTCCACAATGTAGTTTTAAAATATTTAAATAATGTTATCTAAATTCATTAAACCAATATTTTTAACAGTTTTTCAAAATATTTATACACTATTTGTCCAAAATATAGTTCAATCCGATGTAGAAGTACACACAATGTTAAAAAAACAAAAACGTCCTTCCTGGTAGTTTATTATACATACATTTTTTACATTATATATAGATTTACAATTAATTGTCATATATCTCCCCGTGCCTCTGTCCGTAACGGTGGTGTCTCTGAAAGTTAAAATATAATATATAGTTAACTGTGTACGCGAGTATTAACTATTAATTAGTTTATTTTCGGGCATGGTTTCACAAAGGTACGTGACACATTCTTACATTCCGACATTCATAGGAAAAAAATGAACTTGGGTCAGGAATGTACACGTAAGTAAAGAAATTCTGAATAACTTACGAATCAATGAGACCAACCTTTTTGGAAGTGGCGAGGAATGCCTACACTGACTTTTTCATTTTCGTGTCGGATGTGCTTACAAAACGTCTGCGTGTAACAGCTAAAACTACAAGCTGTTTTAGTTAACAGATTAAAAAAATCTAACAAAATACTTACAAACAATAGTTTTAAAAATGCGCAAATGGCAAAATGGCAATTTCCCGTATTACAAATTCTGGAATATCACAAAGCCATTTTGTTGGCCAATAACTTGGTCATTTGTAGGAATATGTGCGCTTTCACGGCCTGCAAAATGGAGAATCTCGACCTATAAATATAAATATAAATAAATACCTCAAACCTCCAAAAAAATGTAAACTTAACTTACCTTATTTAAAGATGTAACGCTAACGAGAAAAATTATCACTTATGGGAAGGAACTATGCTCGCTAGTTACCTATTTGCAGCAATGGCTCACTTGTAAGTTATTCACAAAATTCACAGCAACATAGCCCCGTAGATTAACTCACCACCCGCAAAAGGTAGATAGTAGGGAGTAAACAGGTACTTTGTGACCAAAACTGAAATTTCCTAGAATCATTTTCAAAAGTAAAAGCCTTTTTTCTGCTCAGGTAGGCGGCACGTTGCCAGGGATATTGCTAGGCGATTGTATTTGAATCATACTTTATCTTAAATATTTTTTTTATTACTGTTTCTCTGCACGCATATAGCAGCCTAATATACAACTAATATTTTTTAGTAATATTTAACAAAAATAAGCATAATATTTTAACAAATATTAACCTCATCTTTTCTAAAAGCAAACCATCCAGTAGACAAAGATGGCCATTAGCAGAAAAGTAAATACACCAGGATTACTCGGAAATATACATAAAACCGACATCGATGCTTTGAAAAGTAGCCGACAAATATCTCTTTTATAACTACCTTTCGTATTACCAGTACAAAAACAGATTTTTTTATAAAATTACTACCACCAGTAGTATTCCTGAAATAAATTTCCCCAAAATGACAAAACTATGAAATTAATACGGTAGAATAAACTTAAATTTTTAGAGTCTAGTTTAAATAATCAAAGGAAAACATCTACGAAAAATTTCAGCAAAACAGTTCAAGGCAAAAAATCCAGAGGAAAAATTAGCCATGGGAAAAAAATCCAAAATATAAAATATATTTGTATTATTTTTATTTTTAAATCAAGATTCTAAAACCAGTACACCAAGTATATACACTGCACGAAAGCAGGATGCAAGAAATTATAGATTAAAATGAGGAACTGACCCTTTTGTCTTTTAATTCATCATTTTAATTTTTGGAATGAGGATATTTACCCTCATTCCAAAAATTAAAATGTTACCTGCAAATATCGGTTAAATTTTATGTATTAATATTTAAAAAACATTTTGTAAATCTCAACAGCGTAATATTATCTGAAAATGTCAAAGTTATGTTTTGTCAATATTATCTGCAAATATCGGTTAAATATTATGCAACAATATCTAAATAACATTTTGGAAATTGAACTGAGTAATATTATCTGAACATGTAAGAGTTATGTTTTTTCAATATTACTTGTAAACATTGGTCAAATATTATGTAATAATATTTAAATAACATTTTGTAAATCTTGACAGCGAATATTATCTGAAAATGTCAAAATTATGTTTTTTCAATATTATCTGCAAATATCGGTTAAATATCATGCAACAATATTTAAATAACATTTTGCAAATCTAAACTGAATAATATTGTCTATCATGTCAAAGTTATGTTTTTTCAATATTACCTGCAAATATTAGTTAAATATTATCTAAAAATGTCAAAGTTATGTTTTTTCAATATTACCTGCAAATGTTGGTTAAATATTATGTAGTAACATTTAAATAACATTTTGTAAATCTCAACACCGTAATGTTATCCAAAAACGTCTGTGTGATATTGCTTAAATATTGCCTTTTAATATTAATTTCATATTGGTTATTAATATTTAAACAATATTTGGTTTACCTTATCGTAGTAATATTTTGAAAAAAGATGTAAGTAATATTTCTCTGACATTTGAATCTAATATTTGTCATACAGCAGCGCGTAATATTTAGATAATATTTTCTACAACTTTGGTTGATAATATTGTGGAAAAATATTCTATTAACGATGACTTAATATTACTAACAAATATTTGCTATACAGCAAGTTTAAATATTAGTTTAATATATGTTATATTATAATAATATTTAAAGTTCACAAATATTATAATGATATTTGATTCATATAATAGCAATATTTTGTGCTACTTGGGTAACTAATTTTTTCCACTACTAGCATTAAACGATATCATTATTTACTTTGTTTTAGAGCCAAGAAGATGAATTTCTTTCCTAGTGGTTACTAATATTTCATTATTAACTACTGGTTAATAATGAAAACAATTGCTACCAATCTTTAAATTCACCATAAACTTTCATGTAAAAATCTTTTGATTTTACTGGTAATAACTGTTCACCAACCCTTTCTGCACCTTCCCTAATTTCAGGAGGAGTGCAGTTTTCACTCAAATCATCAAAATTGGACATTTTATAACCACTGTTATAAAATATATATTTTACATAAATGTCAATTGAAATTAACTATTCTCTTGTTTTCAAGCAAGGCTACTTTATTTTTGTGCATATTTGCATTTGTAATTTTATTTTTTATTAATGTAAAATCAATTAATTATAAAAGGAATAAAGGTGCTAGTAGTGGAAAAAATAATATATAAACCACGGTAGAGAAGACTTATCAGCCTCGCAACTTATTTCCCTCGATGCTTCGCATCTCGGGAATTAATTCTGCTCAGCTGAGAAAAATGTCTTCTCTACCTTGGTCTATAATATACTAATATTCATTCCGCTAAGGTGTTACCAATAGATCTAAAGATGACAATTTTTTATTTATTATTATTGTGACAGTATTTTTAACAAGACTTTTTTTTATTGTTAATTCCAAATTTTTATTTTTTTTTGTCTAGATAAAAAGTGCTAAAGCTTAAAACATTCTTCCAACAAAAGTTTATTATTACCGGTATAATAAATCACCGCTCTTTTTTAATACGAAATTAAAAGGTTATTTACACCGATTATTATTAATGTTATTTTGGACGGTACATTTAATTAAGCACAATATATTTTCGATGTCGAATAAGAAGAAGTAAAACGGCGTCCTATACTCGAATCCATAATTTAAACAACAAATAAAGATATAAATCCTAAAAGTAATCCGGCGGTTGTAGAGGACCCCCTGCTGCACGCCCAAATTCAATGGAACGCGAAAGAAATAAGGAAATATTTCCCGATGAATAAAGCACTTCCTCTCGCAATTTATACGTTACAAAAATGTCAAAATAAATCATTGTAACAATCACACCGGCTCGAGTACCGATTATATTGTGGGCTCCCCCAAAATGTTTCATAAAGAGACGTTTATTGGGAATTCCTCGGCCTGCCTACTGTATTGTCCAAATTTTTGGGTCACCCGAAGTAATATTGTACTATTTAGGATTTAGGGAAACCACCCGGGGATACCGTAAGTGACCATTACGTAATTTAAGACAACGTTTACGACGCCTTCGAGTGTGTGATGTGTGAGAACTGCTTTTTTATTTTTTTGGTGCACAAACGGTTCAAGTGAGGATTCTAGGGCAAATCTCATTCCCACGTGATTTGGGAATAGGAAAACGAATGCAGCACTTCCGTAATTACAAATAAGTTCATCGAGGTCAAGTCATATTCGTGCTATAATTATTGATTTGATTAAGTCGCGCGTTAATGATCGACAAAAACTCAAATGAATCCGCCATGAGATCCTTCACGTAAATAACTAATAAATCAATTCACATTCGGTATATTAGTTTCTTTAGACTAAAATTAATTATCCTCATAACAAGCAAGAGCGGTTCTTAGCGCGTGTATAATCGATGCTCTCAAGTGACGTCATCATCATTAACAACCACCAAGAGGACGATAAGCTACACAATTTCCTGAAACGCGAAAGTGTCGCTAAACACGACCATTTTTTTACTTTTATGTATCCACTGTTGACAAAGAAACTTCAATTACTCTATCTCTCCTACGAGTTTTTTTGCGACAAAAATGTTTTCAGTATCGTTTCCTCGTGTGGTTGAAGACAAAAAAAACAAATATTGTTTTTGATGTTACTAAAATTTTCTTCTCTATTTCTGTGGATTTTGGTTTGTTAGAAGTCGCTAATCGATGATTATAAGTTTCGGATTTTCTTTAAAGGATAACTTAAATTAGGTTAGGTTGGTACAGCAATTTAAATAAATAGGTATATTAGATTTACAAAATATGAGATTAAATTCTCATATGTAATGTTTATTACTTCAACGGAAAATAAGAAAAGTACAGTAATTGATTTTTTAATTTTATTGGACATGCACTACGGGGACATCAACTGCTATGGTTATTAGCCCCCATCTGATATGCAAAAACGGACACAAACATCCCTAGCGGGACTCGAACCCGGCACGTTTGGCAAAGCAGAACCGAAACCAGCGCGTCCTACAGTGATTAATATTAAACTACTTGTCATATGCTAGAGTCGATTGTATCTATTGTTCGATGCCATATGACCTACCTTTCTGCAAACTTGCCCATTCGATAAGAAAATCAATTGGAAGTTACTGCAGTAACTAGTTTTTCCGTGGAAATAGAATATTGATTACTGTATCATTACCAAGATGTCAATTGACAAGTATTACCATTAGATACTTCCTCACCTGTGGGTGGCCAAACGAGCACACGCAGTTATTCTTCTACCAACGTTTAAGTGACCTCGAATCAGAATTGGCTGTATGACCTTGAAAATGTAAAATTTAAAATTGTCTCGAGGTTACCCCAAAACGTATGCACAATAACTTTGCATTAGCAAATTTGTCTTAGTCCACCAATCACCATGCGACTTAAGACATATAAGTTTCAAGGTCATTTCCAATTGTCAACAGCAATACCACGTCATTATCATCATCATCTGACTTGAAGGTCGATCCTGGATTACGCCAGGCTCACCCAAGCCAGTAGGTAAGTAGGAATTTATGTGATAGGTTGAGATGAGGTGCGGTGCTGAACAGCGTTAACATGTCTGCAATTTATATCGCAAGACAACGCTGCTGCAACACCGGGTAGTTAGTAAGCTACGCATCAATGGAGGTTTTAAGTACGTAAAGACCGTTAAGCAATTTAACCTAATAAACTTTGGTAACAAAGTTGCACATTATTCTCATGACACACATATCTATTGTGCTATATCGACGGGGAAACGTGTGTGTGTGGACAAAGATAGCTCGTATCGTCCGGGTGGTACTGCTGCAGTTTGTTCCTCTATTCTTTGATCTAGCATGATTATCTTTGGCGTTCCATTCCTGGTTCTCATGGATTTTTTTTCTTCTTTGGCTGAGATGCTATCGTAATGGTTTCTGGAACCGTCTGCTGATGTCCTGTGCGGTATTCTTATGGCCCTGAGTGGTTGATTATTGTCTATCGAAGTGTGTGTGGAGGTTGGTCTTGCTTCGTAGTGTATCTCTACAGACGCCTTTAGTATTTCTGCTCCTTCTGCTATTAATTCGGCTTCTCCCCAAAATACTTTTTTTCCTAGGTTTTCTACGTAGGTTTCTATTTGTAGTGCTGGACCGTAGGTATGTGCTAGATAATCGTAGCTCAAAGAAAGTTTCGTACATTTCCCTTCAGTTGCAATTGCAAATTTTGTAAATTTTCTCTGATGTGTGACACGATTTTTTTCCTTAAGTTGAAAGCTTTTTTTTGAGCTGTTCTCGCGCTGCTGTGCAATTTATGTTTTAATCTGCCATGGGAGCGCTTCTCACATCTCGATAGGTTATAGATTATTATTAATGATTTTACAATTTTAAAATTTTCTGTTTCGTCCATTTCGGATGCGGGTGTTGAAGCGATTCCCCGTACAGTAGCCAAACGCAAATGCTCAATACAAATACATGATACGATGGCCACACCAGTTGTGGTATTATGATGCTAATACAGTAATGGAGACAGAATTTCCGGAATGCGTTTGCATTTCCCGCGCAAGCACAACGAGATAAGAATGTTTTGATTTAAACGTTCGGATATCACTAATCACAAAACCCTTTACTGATATTAAGAATAGCAAAGAAATCCGTTTTTACTGCACTGTTTTGTTTCTCGTAGTCATTTCAACACGTAGTCGTATTTGAAAGCTTTAATATTGTTCTTAAAAAGTAAAAGTAATAAAAAGTCTGAAAATATAAAGAAATTTATTAATATTTAGAATAATATTGTATTACTGTTGATAAAAACAATTAATATATTTGACAAATAAAAGTAAAATCGATTATCTATATAATAATTAATAATCGGATTTGCTTTTTGTCCCTGGTTTTATGAAAAAAAAATAATAAGTCATTTATAAAACAAAAAAGTGTATCCACTTTCGCGATTCAAAAAAATAATAATCACAAAAAGGCTGAAGATTTTCGCTGTTTCGCTGAGCGGACCGAGAAACGATGATGAGAACGATAGTATTTTTATAGGCGCATTCGAGAAACAAGCGGAGAGCGTTTTTACTACTTTTTATCGCATAGAAACTTCCGAATGATACGATTATTAAACGAATTCAAATTGCCATCATTCTATTATGCCCGGACTTATTTACTTTGCACACTAGTGCGGGAATTGCTGCTGAGAAACTTTGCGCATTTATTTTGCTTCGGGAACGACCATTTCTAGAAGGATGGGAGAAGAAAACAATTTTTCTAGACCACAAAAATGATTTTCTGAACTTCACAAAACGAAATGTTTTTAGCCTCCATAAAATTATTTTTTATCAGAATACATAATTATTTTTTCTGATTTAACACATTTCAAATTAGTTTTTTATGGGTTGGAAAGAAAGAAAGAAATATTTTCTATTTTGAATAATATGTTTTGATAAAAAAACTACAATTTATCAATACAATTGCTGTAAAAATGATATTTATTTGGACAAGAATAAAATAATTATTAAAAAATTCTTTTGGGTTAAATAAATAATTTTTTTGTTTCTCAACTGGCTTAAATGGCGGTTCATAACTTTATACTAGATGATAAAAAAGAATTGTAGATTGATTGATTGTAGAATTGTAGAACTGTGGAACACGCGTTCCCTTTGTTATACTTCTAGTTATAACGAATTTCATAAAGAACCAATTTAATTGTAATACCTAAATAATAATAGAATAACTAACATGTTTTGAATTTTATTTAATACGTTAGGGAAGGGGGAGCGTTACGTATGGGTTGAATACCGACAATTAACTGAATTCATGCAATTTATTCTTATTCTAATATTGAAAGTTTTACTTAAATGTAGTTTAAATTTAATAGGGGGTTCTCTTTCAATACATTGGTCAAACTAACCACTTTGGCTTGCACACGTTCTTGAAACAACACTTATATGGACAGACACCCATGACGTAAATAGTGATGTGGGTAATATTAAATTTGACTTAGCTTTCGAGATTTTATGTGTGGCGCAAACGTAATTAAATTAATCCCCAAAGATTTAAGCTTGCTTAACCGTGGCTATAAATGTACTTTTTGTCCCTGTGCGACTGTGCGTGTGCCATTAAAGGATGGAGTTGTAATTAAGTTTGTTTATCTATTTACTTATCTATTTTCTTTTCGTTAATTAGAGATTCGTTAAGTATGTACAATTTGTGTAATATTTTTCTAATTACGGCGGTGACAGAATATTCCGCATGGCCGGTCAGTAGTGATGAGTTAATTTAAACGAACATGTACGCGATTTTTACAAAATCGTACTAATTTGTTAGTCAATGTTAGCAGTTATTACTAGACATTAATTGCGTCCTCTGATGACGTGCCGCGAACAAACACAAAACCCATTATCTGCAGTCATAAATTCATTCGTACACGTAACTTCCATTTCACTACCATTCGCAACGAACTTTGATAATCCCGTTAAATGTTAAAATGCAACCGAAAAATTGCGAAAAGTACTACAAAACCGTTTTTGGGAAATAAATGTTTAACGTAACTTTATATCTTGAGGTTAATAACGCGAACGTAATTCAGAAGTCTGTTTTAAACATGATTAATATACAATCTGTAAAATTATTAAAATTACATATCAGACGAGCAACCTCCCGACTTCACTTCACAGCATGATGTGTAAGTAATTATAGAATTAGTCGTTCACGAAATTAATTTAAGCAAATCGAACCAGTTTATTTTTAACTCAAGGTTAGACTGTTACAAGGATGAAATTTGGGTAGGCAAAAGTATGAAAAACAGCCACTCAATAGGGGTCGGGAAAAAAATTTTGCAATTTTTATAAGTAAGGAAATATATCAACCCCAAACAACTCGCAAAAGTGATAGCAATCTCCCACAACTTAATGTGTAGGAGTACAAAGCACAAATTTCGGGTCAACAGCCCTTTACGTTTTTCCTTCCCCTTCTTTATATATCACCATCAAAACGAACAGATGATAAGTAGCGATAAGAACGTGTTCATTACTCATATCAAGAGTTGTCAAGTGCAAAAGTTAGGCGTAGACACGCGGTACGAGACCTATGGGACACATAAGCATGATAGGGGTCATAAAACAACATAAGATGCGGGTTCTTATGATCTGTGGGACAGTTAGATAATTATTACTAGTTTACTATGACCATTCTTTTAATAAATGATGTCAGCATGAGATGCAATATTACCAAAATTAATTGAATCACTGTTTCTCATTGAAGCAATATTTAATATCGTTTATTAGAGGGTAAAACAATAACCAATTTAACAGTAATTTTATGAAATTTAATTATTGCAGTAAACACAGTAATATTGTACCGGATATTAAAAAGATTATACAGTGTTATTTTTACGGATCAGTTTAATCAGAAATGCTTTAAGCAGCTTCGTTGGGTTTCAGAATCTTTTAATTTATCTTGAGGAACTAAGTCTGGAGATCGTGGTGGCCACTACGCTTCTGCCCTAAGCTTTACCTATATGAAACAAACACCTTATAAAGCTAATGACAATTGTGTACATCACAATAAATAAGTCTTGTTTATACCATCTTTTGTGTTATTCAATGAAATTAATTTCGACATACTAGCCAAAAGGTAACCAGTGGCGTAGGATACGATTCTTTAGGCCTGGTCGCAAAATCAGTGAGAGGTCCTCCCAGACAAAGTCTTTGAGAAAGGGGCGTTCAAGGCGTTGCAAGTAGTTTTTTCCATGTGACACTTTAAATGAAAGCATTTTTGACCACAAATACGCGACTAACGTCAAGAATTAGGCCAGGCGCGCACTTGCGATTTTCTGTCGCGCGATCATTTAGTCGCAAAAATGAAACACTTATTTTTAAGTACGAAGGCGCGCATATACGACTAAATAATTGCCGCGATTGAAAAGATGCAACCAGCCCTATTTTTGATGCGATGCGATTGTCGCAAATCAAAATGAGTCATATAGGACAGGAATGAACCTGCACGCACTTGCGACTATTCATCCGCAATTCAGTTGCCGTCGAACGTTCTGAAGTGTACCGTGATATATACTGAAGGAGGTTAAGCTCTTCAGGTGGTACAGATTTTCTCCATTTAGTGTCTTGATATGTTATTTTTGGTCCTATTATTTGAAGTAACTCATCAAAACTCCTCGCACTCATTCTATAGTATTGAAAAAATTTATAAGGATGATCTCTTAAGTCGTTATAAATTTTGTAAAATTGCCCTTTTAGCAATCTTTGACTTATCACTGGATGCACCCAATATTGCTTCTGGGGCCGTTTTCTGGCTTCCATTCGTAATAATAAAGCTACCATAGAAGCGGTTTCAATAAAATCCATGTTGGTACTAAAAGATGTAGTTACGATTAATTCCCCGCAAGTGCGCGCCTAAAAAATTTAAAAATTATTATTCCGCGATTGCGATATTTCAGTCGCGCGACAGAAAATCGCATGTGCGCGCCTGGCCTTAACTGGACTTCGTAATATAAACTAAAACACTATTAAAAAAATACCAAAGCATTATACATTTTATTTCCAAAATACAGTTTTTAGAAACAACCACTACTAACAATCCTACTGAATTTACTGTTGTGTATTATACTATATATACCGGGTGTTAATAAACCTATGGCGCACTCCCTTTTTTTTTTATTTATTAACATAAACTAGTGAGCTAAACATTTAACTACTTTCACTTCCAGTTTCACCGGATATGGCATCAACTTTCTTATTCCTAATGGAACACACCGTATATGTTTGCATGTTTGGATTAAGATGTGATTCCGAGTCTATTTATGCCAATTAGGTCAAGTTTTGACATTGAAAAAATTTATTTTTTAAATTTTTGTGTACTATTAAGAGTTCTTTGACCTACCCAAATCGATTCTAATCAAGGTAGATTGTCAAGTAGTTTCTTCCATGTGGCACCTTAAATTAAAGCATTTTGGACCGCAAATACGCCACTGACTTTAAGAATTAACTACACTTCTAAATATAAAATAAAACACTATTAAAAATACTAAAGCATTATACATTTTATTTAAAAAAAATACCAAAAACACTAGAATCCTATTCAAATTACTGTTGTGTGATACCGGGTGTTAATTAACTATAGCGCACTCCTTTTTCTTCTTTATATATTAAAATAAACAAAAATGAGTTAAAATTTTAATTACTTTCACTTCCGGTTTCACCGGAAATGAAATCAACTTTCTTATTATTAATGAACACCTTACATATTTTTGCATATTCGGTTAAGGATGTAATTCTAAGTCTATTTATGCCAATTAAGTGAAGTTTCGACATTCAAATAATACCAATACCAAAATTTTTTCTAATTTTTGTTTACTATTAAGAGTGCTTTCACGCATTCTAATCGATTTTAATTAAATTACATACGTTAAAAAAAATAAACTATACCATCTAGAAAACACACCAGTTGAAATATATACTTACAAATAGCATTATTATACTAGTCAGTTTAAATAAATAAAAAGAAACAAAAATTTACAATAAATCACAGTATTTAAATTGAGTAGAATCAATTTGGTTGGGTCAAAGCACTCTTAATACTAAACAAAAATTAAAATAAAATTTTTTTGTGATATTAAATCTTCACTTAATTGGCATAGACAGACTCATGATTTTATCCTAGTTCCGAATATGCAAAAATGTACAGAATGTTCCATTGAAAAAAGAGACAGTTAATATCATTTCTGGTGAAACCAGAAGTAAAATACGTTACATTTTTAGCCTGTATAATGCGTTTTTATGGCCTCTAAAACATACTAAAATTTAATTTATTTATCATAAATAAAGGAAAAAGAGGGGATGTGCCATGTTCTATTAACACGCGGTATATAACTTTATACACAGTTGAAAATAATCTATAATTTATCCGTAATCCGATTTTTCGAATTTCCATATATTTATTTCTTTTTTACCTGTAGCCCCAAGAGGCCCCTAAATCTTCGGGGTCCCATCGCCTTGCGATCATTGGCGGTATGATAGCTACGCCACTGAATGTAACATTTTTGTTAACACATCATAATCTACATTCCGTACCTTCCAAAAGCTTGTAATTGTGTATAATTAATTAGTCCTTGATGGACCACTATCGTTTATATTTTCACATGGTTTAATGTAACAGGGAATAAATAATGGCAATAAAGACTTGTAACAAAAAAAAAGGTAGAAGAGGGTACCCTGTGATGGTACAAAATAAACATGAAAATAAACGGTTCGTTAATTTTTAAACAAATCAAATTGACGAGTTATGCAAACTAGTATTCCTACATAAAAAGGGGTTATCAGTAATCAGGGTTAGATAAATACTACCCTATAAGTTAGAAAGGGGTTGTGTTCAACCACCGTGGTATATCTGCACCCCTTTGAAAAACGACCTCCACACAGTACAGGCCGGTCGCTGCAGATTTCATTACCGATATCGTTCTTTGTGTTTCGATGATTAACTGACCATGATATGAAAGTTCCAGCTCATTTCGCCGAATATTTTCCTACGCCAGTTTTATTTTCCTTTGCTCAACTAACGAGAATTAAATTACCGTTAAAAAGGACGCAATAAAAGTTGTTAACTGCATACTCCCGTGTAAAAGCGGGGACATTACGTAATAATTGATAAAAAGCTTCCATGAAAATACCCTATTTATATTTGTCCCTTGCGAGTTACGTTTTTATATTGCCCTTTTATCTTATAATTTGTACATTGTTTCAAAATAATGAGATTAAAAGTGGTTATTGCTTTAAATCAGGACTAGACACAGCGGGAAAACGTAGTAGGAACACTTTTAATTTGTCTACTACAAAGTCAATGATATTAACTGGCAAAAATTGTGCAGAATTTGTTTCAGTGTTTATCAAATGTACAATTTAAATTTTTACTTTCCCATGTACTTTCAATATGGAGAAGTATTGATTACATGACAATTTTCGTACTCGACATATTGACTAAAATACACGTTTTGGGGCTCAAGGAACCCAAAAGAGTAGTTTTCAAAACACGTCTGTCTGGGGGTGGCTTGGTACGCATAATATACTTATATAATTTATATGTATGTATTGCTATGCTATTTAGAGGTGTTTGATTTGACTGGGGTATTGTGGTTGCTGGAAGGCAATTTTTGGAATACTTGCTGCAGTTCAATTTACATTTGGAGATTTATGAAGACTTGTAAGGTTTTAATATTCTAACTTATAAACTCAGGGTTGCGTATTTTTGCTAGAATTCCTGTTATAAATTCTAATAATTGTTATTTTTTATATGGTTTGTTTTTTACTGAAAGAAAAGACAAACACAACAGATTGATACGAAGACTATTTATGTTAATTGTAATTATAATTTAATTCAGAATTGTTAAAAAGGTTTAGTTTATAAGAAGTTTTAGAGTTACTTGATTTGTGCGTCGACTAATGTCAGTTAGGATGTCAGTGTCATTGTGACAAACATATAAAAGGATACTCTTGGACATGAGATTTATGTGTTTGTTTTAAAAAATGGGGATCAAAGGAGGAAGACAAAAGATAAAGAAAAGAGAGAATTTGTTTTAATTAGTTACGGCTCGTCTTTGAAAAAAAAGACAGAGAATTTGATATCCTCTGGATGAAAACAGAAAGAACGAGTTTAAAACGTAATGTAAACTGATGTTTAATATAAAAGAAGAAAATATAGGTGATTATCTACGAATTGTAAAAAGTACAGAAGTATTATAAGTAAAAGGCGATCGAGGAAGTTTCTTCGTTTTGTGATAGTGGTAAAAATAAATTGGAAAGAATATAAAACAGAGATACAAGAAGATTCGGATTAAGGGCGAGTATTATTTGTTGCTCGAGAGGCCAACAGAACGAAATAGAGGTTGGACACTCGGCGTTTTGCTAGAGCGAGGAATGTCATAATAAGAAGACGCTAAGTTAAGTGTTCTAATTTAATAAAAAAAGACGATAGTAATTAATAAAAATTCATTTAATTTTCGGAAAACACATTTTGAAATTCTTATAATAAATAAAAACTTATTTTGTAAAGTTGATATCGTTGTGTGAGTTTATTTCTATTTAAAATTAATTAAAATAACTTATTTACAAGATAATAACGACCCTGAAAAAATAAGAAGAGTCTCATAGCAAGTTTGAATTTAATTGCGTGAATTGCAGACAGTTTAGGGATTGTATTCTAGTAGTCACAAGACCAAGCATATCATTGCAGTATGTATGTATGTGTGTGGTGCATCATAATTGCAGAACAGATGGTCGTTATTTAATAAGCTTTGGAATCTGGGAATATGTCAAAAATTCGCCGTCAAAATAAGCTTTTCAAAAATTCGAAACCGGAAGCGGAAGTTGGACGTGTTTTTTTCGTAGCATTTTTATAAAACTAATTTATATAAATCTAAAAACGGAATCCAATAGAAAGGGCAAATTTAACGCTTTTTCCGAGCTTTTCTAGCTTGAAAATGGCGGCCGCTACGATTGCTTCAAAATTTTGATTTTTACGACTTATTACTCAAAAACAGGTTGACAAATCGGGTTTAAATATTTTATCATAATAGCCCTATAGAGACACAATGTTACTATGCACAAAAATTTTTAAAGTTAAACACTAAGAACTGCAAAAAATTTTCAAAATTTATGAAACTTGCAAAAAAATATTACTAAAAAACCGGAAATACGATTTGTTTTTTAATGTTGTACGTTTATAGAGCTAAAAATGAGCTACATTTTGGTTTGTGTCTTAGCTCGTAAGTTTTTCTCTGACACCTTCTATAAATTTTAAAAATTTGTGATTTAATGCCTATTTAGTATTTACTCAATAACGAATTATCAGTTCGGGATGAAATTTGATATTGGAAATGCCTTAAGGGTACACAGTGTTGCAAGCTACTTGAACTGCTAGAACTACTACAACTGTGAAACGAAAAAAAACATCAAAATTTTGACTTCTTCAAAAACATACTGTTTAAAAACTTGCGCCACATTTTTGTTGTTTTAGTCGAATTAAGCTAGAAGTAAGCTATAATTGGTTCATGTGCCAGTCCACTAATTTCTCTATGACGCTTTCTATGAATTTTTGAAAACCAAAACTGTATTCCTCTCTCTTTTTTTTTTAAGTTTTCGTTTGAGCTAAGTTGCTTATGCGCAATAGTAGAATCAGATTCAGAACTTAATTTTTAGGGTGCAGTAATATTTGGGGGGGGGGGGGGGGGTATAATGTTTCCCTTTCTTCCCTAATTTTAGAAATTTTAGTTTCCGCTTTTAGTGTTGTTTAATCGTGAGGAATCTTGTTCAACAACAAGAAAAAAGTGATTTATTTTAAAGAAATTTTCGCCGGTACATAGTCAGCATAGGAGCATCAATGATAACTTCCGAATAAGCAAGGCAGATTGCGGAACACGTAGTGCATAAGAAATGAACATAGTATAATAATCCCGTGACAATAGTCAAAAGCTGACCTTGTAACTTTGTACCGCATGAGTCTACAATTTCTACCGAACAGGTGGTTTAGTTGTCTTTCTTGCAATGAGGGATTGGTAGAAGAGTTTTATGTTTAAAACTTTTCAACACTTAACAGTTCTTAGTTAGGTGTGATATAATGGTGATTAGATAATTATATAATAGTAATTATTTGGTATAACAGTATAGGAAAGTCCAGGCGAAGTGCTTCGCTCATTTTTTAATTTAAAATAAATAAATTACAAACAGGTAATTCGCATACCAATCATAGCTTATTTTAATTTTCATCAGATTAATTAATTTAACATTAACACAATTGTTCAATTAAATGAAAATAGTATATTATAGACCAAGGTAGAGAAGACATTTTTCTCAGCCGAGCAGAATTAATTTCCGAGATGCAAAGCATCGAGGGAAATAAGTTGCGAGGCTGATAAGTCTTCTCTACCGTGGTTTATATATTATTTTTTCCACTACTAGCACCCTTATTCCTTTTATAATTAATTGATTTTACATTAATAAAAAATAAAATTACAAATGCAAATATGCACAAAAATAAAGTAGCCTTGCTTGAAAACAAGAGAATAGTTAATTTCAATTGACATTTATGTAAAATATATATTTTATAATAGTGGTTATAAAATGTCCAATTTTGAGGATTTGAGTGAAAACTGCACTTCTCCTGAAATTAGGGAAGGTGTAGAAAGTGTTGGTGAACAGTTATTACCAGTAAAATCAAAAGATTTTTACATGAAAGTTTATGGTGAATTTAAAGATTGGTAGCAATTGTTTTCATTATTAACCAGTAGTTAAAAATGAAATATTATTAACCACTAGGAAAGAAATTCATCTTCTTGGCTCTAAAACAAAGTAAATAATGATATCGTTTAATGCTAGTAGTGGCACAAATTCCTCTAAAAGATTATCAAAGGTAAAATTTATGTTCAAAAGTTTGTGCAAAATAGAAAACAATCTAAAAACATTGTTCTTGTTATTTCAGGCAACATTAAATAAAATAGTACGAGAAAATAAAACTGAATTTTTCACTTTCTTAATAGGGCACCATAAATTTTAGTACTTTTGGCACAAAATCGAACTAACTACTTTGGTCTATTACGACAAAGCATAAAAGCTAACTTACTAATTAAATCTTTATTGTAGGTTGTAACATAAATACTGAAAATATTGACAAGAAAATCGTAACAATGTTATATATATGTTCCATTTGTTTGAGAAAAAGAACAGGAAATAGTTGTGTTCATCTATGTAAGAACCTAAAAACTTTCGGACTGACTTTCTTTGAACAAGCAAACTAAATTAACCCATAAGTATGATATCACAAAAGTGTTGACGTGTGTAGGATGGTCAAAATTGATTCATGTCAATAGAGTGTTGCAATTTTAAAATATAGCGGACACAACGTTTCACCAATATTAATATAATAAGCAACCAGATGTACAATTAAGACGGCTGCAAAGAATGATCACGATATATTACATACGGGAGAGGTATTTCGCCCTGTGAAAATCTCACGCAGACTCTAGTGCTGAACCGTCTGAGTACGTTATTATTTTATCTACTCGATCTGTTTAAAACCTAAGAGAAGAATAGATTGTTAACCCGATGAGTGCAAATCTCAGCCACGTTAATGTGTTTGCTATTCGAGATTTGTCCATCGCAAAACATGAAACACATAGATATGTGGGAAATGGGCATCTCACGCCACCCTAAGAAATACGTTTCGTGTTTACTGGTTATTACACTTTAATACAATACAGTACATTTATTAATTAAGGTCGGGAAATCTAGTATAGTTCAACCGAACTACTTAGAATCCAAGTATACAGCTAGGTGTCTCGATGGGCATTACCACCTCTCATTTCAACTCAACATCAACAATAACATAACACTCTTCAAAATTTGCAAGAAGACCTTTCTTATAGAGAAATAAAACAGTATTTTTAATATTACAATATACATCAAACATTGAAAACATATATTCATAACTATTCACAACAATTAATAATCAAAATAAGCTATTTGAATGACACAGAAAGCTTGTGAGAATTACTATATACACAGTTTGCTAGCTTAAAATGCAGTGGCTTCCTAGGGCGCGCACAATAGCTACACCGGGGACTGGTCGGGTGTTTAGGCCTCACGCAGAAGCCACCGTGGCTAGTGGGATTAGCCCAAAGAACCACTTTGCTACGAGTTCTTCGTACTCTTGGGCTTTCGGATGTAGTTACAAGACTGGGGTTCGGTTGGGGCTGCTTGGCAGCTAGTGGTGTAGTCTCTCCTTCTTCGGAGGAATGAGGTGGCGTCGAAGGAAGAGGGTTTAGAAGTTTCGGTTCCAGACTTTTTGAGGGTATCGAGGCTTCTGGACTCGTGGAAGAAGACTTGATAATTGAAAGAGATACCTGGGCCCAAATAGGGGTAGGTTTCACCACGCGTACCTCAGGTTCACGCGGAGAGGACACGGTTGCGTATTATCCTCGAATCTGCAATCTTAATCTAGCTGACAACGGTATCATGACGGCGCATACTGGCGCTGCGTTAATTTTGTTCCCATAGAAAGGAATGATCAGCTTCGGCATGGCTTTACGTAGTGGACTCGGAAAACGCGGTTGGACAAAATGGTTACGAGTTATTTTAGTCAAAATAAGCTTGAAGAATAAAGGGGCTATTTACGAGAGGCGACGGAATTCTAGAAAAGAGCTGGTGGTTGTCTTTCCCGGGACCGAAAGCTAGTGCTCGATCTGGAGAATAACTTATGATCTGAACTTGTTTCTTCTGCGTAAACGCGTTGTTTATATACGATTTCGTTGCTAAGCAGCACCAGTAATAAATACAAACAAATGTCTGACAACCAATCACAACGTTCCAGCGTTTCTGTAAACTTCGTGCAAATTTTTAAATTTTTCTTATTATACAACTGTTAAAATATCGTGAAAAATCACGAGAGTGACATAGACCGTGGTCGTGATGCAAAGAAAGAGTAAGAACGAGAGGGAGAAGGAGAGGATCCGGCTAATCCATGAAGTAGTAATTTGGAGTTGTGCAGGACCACGCCCCCTTAAACGCTTATTGGGTGTAACCGGGAGCAGTGGGCTGAAGCTTATTATGCAGATTTGGTAGCGTGCATATCTAAAGTTACTGTGTCAGGTAACAGAACTTGTAAATTATTATATAACTTAAACAGTATTTCAGTGGCGTAGTTAAGATTCTTAGGCCTGGTCGCAAAATAAGTAAGAGCTCCCTCCCCCCCCCCCCAGACAATTCTTTTTGGGGAAAAGGGCTCAGTGTTGTCAAGTAAATTTTTTCATGTGACACTTTAAATTAAAGCATTTTTGACGGCAAATAAGCCACTGACATTATGAATTAACGGGATTTCTTAATACAAAATAAAACACTAATAAAAAAACAAAGCGTGAAAAATTTCATTTCTAAAAAAAACAAAGAAGTTTTTAAAAACAACGACTAGAATGTAGACACTATTAAATTTACTATATATACCGAGTGATAATTAAACATGGCGCACTCTCTTTTGTTTCTTTATTTATTAAGATAAACAAATGCAATTTTAGTATATTACTGTCATTTCCGGTTTCACTGGAAATAACATCAACTTTCTTAGTTTTCGCCTTTCGATAAGGGCGGTATGATATCTACGCCACTGCACTATTTCTTCACTAAACAGCACATTCCGACCGCTGTGTACGGCTTTTTCGTAATTATTGACGACTGCCCCTAACCTTTCTTTGATAACATTGTTCCAATTCCGGCACGGACGATATTATTGCCACCGCAAAATATAGTATACTGAAGTGTAGAAAGTACAATTAAAATAAAGATCTGTAAAGAAAAACGTATTTTACAGGTGAAATTTTATTTTATTTTAGTTATTAATAACAATTGGACTAATTAAAATATTACAAGTAAACATTATATGTTTAATTAATAAATCTAACATACACTCGATCAATTCTATTGGTAAATTTTAATAAATAGAATTCTATTTGAGTAAATTGTATGGGCTGCCCTTTTATTTTGCGTTTAAGCTGGCCAAGCCGTAGTAAAACGAACAATAATGGAAACCAGTGGTCAGTTTCTGTTAATTAGTGCCAATATTACAATTTCTATTGACAGTTGATTTACTATCCAAGCAAATCAAAGCATCGAATTGGAATAAACGTGGACAAAAAGTGGATGTCCAGCTCACTGTGTCATTTTGTGCGACAACATAAAGCAACATATTCAATGGTACTTAACACAGTTTAATTTGCACCTCTAAATACAAGAAATTGAATTGAAACATACTGTAGAAATCAGTGGCGTTCCGTGGGCTCAAAGTTTGGATAGGCAATGGCAAAATTATTTAACATTAGGATTAAAAGTAAAAAAAAAACGGCGACTCCAATTTACCAAGACCTGTTGTTAAATTAATTAATCTACGCATAAAATCCCTATTAAATTTCATTTTGTCATTATGCACTTTAATGTGATAACGCAAACTTTCGTCCAAAGCTTAGTTAATGCGTGATATGCCAAATAATCTTAATTTAACATTGCAGATAAATGTTCTATAGACGACTCTTGTTTTTTAATTGCAGGCTGAAAGATTTTTTAAATCAGATTATCCTGTTTCAAACCATAGTTTTGGGGGGTTAGATATAGATGAAAATAGTAAGCAATTCCAGCAAAATAGTTTATTTTTAATATCGCTAGCAGTTAGCCAGTCCATTCTTTTATACCATTCTGTATTAAACGATCCAGATTTCTTCCTATGGTCTGTCTGTAACGGCCCTAGTCAGTTTGAAGTACATCGCCCATGATTAAGAAATAAATAAACACACAATAGCTGCACGCTGTACCTAACTACAGCTGACGACGGCGCAAGTAAAGTAAAAACTACCAGAAGCCGTGCCTTTGCCGTGCCTATTGCGTTCTGAAATCCCTACTATTTTTTTGCATCTGTCCATCCGATTATTGCATTATTTTTATCAATGTGCGTGCAAACGTATTAAGAATAATAGACTGGTTGCTTGTGTTGCAGCTAGAATTATTTGGGCCGATAAGGTCGGTTTTCGCGTTTGCAAAACTGTGCTTAAAGGCAACTTCTATTTATTTGACGCTTAATTTTTAATGTTGCGCGTTGGTATTAATAAGTAAAAACTGTGTAAGCATTACTCTGTTCTATTGAAAGTTAGAATTTTTTTTGAAAAGCTATAGGTAGGCACTGCCTACCATGCCTAATAGAACGGACCGCCACTGGTAGAAATATTTTTTTATAATAGAAGTATGAGAAAGTAAAAACTTATAATCTAATATTGAGGCATTAAATATAATCAGTGATTTTCTTGTATCATTTTGAATCATTAACTTTATGGCGTCGTAATCATAAGACACATTAAAGTCAATTTATACTTCTGTAGAAGAATTAATTTAATGCTATTTCGACTATTGGCATTGTTAAAAAATGCAATAAAAAGGTGATAAAGTCATCGGTGTTCAACGATCTCTTCTAATTAATTTTAATGGTCGATGACATGATTAAGCGAAATTAGTACTCAACATCTGCCATTTGGTGTCATTATTAAAATATTTTACGCTGCCTGAAATATAGTAAATTTAATCAGTTGTATTTAGGTGTAGATTACGTTACGGTACTTCAAAAAGTAGAATATGAATGCAAAATGTGTATCAGTTGGTAAATTGGATATGGCATTTGGTCCATTTTTGAAAAGTAATGGCAGCTTTAAGTTTCCTTTGTTATGGAATTCAAAGGCTGAAACGCGCTAGAGTGGAGCGTGTTATATTTGCCAACATAAGAAAGTGCAAACAGCACATTTTTAATATTTTAATAATTTCAAATTCATTTCACCCCGTACCACGGTATTTTTTAAGCAAAATCACAAATGTGCACTAATTTCATTTAAATTTTGTTCTTATTCAATAAACTCAAAATTCTCTTAAGGGCCTACTCATACTTATTGCACACATCGTTTTTACACATGTTTTTTAAATCCAGATCTAGAGAGCCTACAACAGTAAGATTAATTTTTCCTTTATTTTGGTTATACTTTACGCTGTTCAAACCTGACGTTTAGGAATAGCTAATAGAAAACCTGAAAACTTACTTTTGTGCATGTCACTATAATTCGGTAGTTGAGAGGTGATTTATTAGGTTAGCGGTTAAATCGTAACAATAGTAATCTTTGAGCCGGCTGTTTAATGCTGGCAAATAGGCATCAGACATTGTTTTAAAATTGCGAATTTAGAATTTACCTAGCACACGAAATAAATTGCTAGGAATGTTGAACCGACGTGCTATAACCTTAGATGTTGAATCGTCTATAAACTCTTAACAATTGATTTTTCAGTAACACAGTTATTTAGGCTGGGTATCGGAAGCGATGATCGGTGGCCTTGACCCACCGCATTGCAGGCCAAACTCCGCAATAGAGTGTAGTGTAGTGATTTTGCTTTTTTCAAGTATCATATAGAGTGACTAAAATGTGGGACGCAATGTAACGGTTTTGGCTTACTGGCTTCAATATTCCCTTTATGAAAAAATTTCTTAAATTAGATTGTCGTATTCAATAACTAGCTGTTAAATCAACGCCACGAGACCTCTATTTTTCAACCCCAACACTAATCTTTTGTCCATTATACAGTGACTAGCCGGTCAGTGCCGGCTGCCAACATTTTGCCGGTATATAGTATACTGTATATCATCGGATAACATGCAGTAGTTTACCGGCAATTTAAAGTTGGGCGGCAGATGACGTGTTGTTTATGTATGTGTTCTATGTTCTAGCATCGACTATCAGTACGCGCGTGCGACATTGTGTAAATGCGTGTACAGCGTTGTGAGGTATAGGTTCTCCGTAATATAATTATCGGCGTAGTCCGTAACACGCTAAGAGACTACGGTTTCATGGGGTGTATACAGTAACTGCTCCGGGGATCAAGCAGACGTGGGTTGGCAGCTGCTGCTGGTTCTAATTGGGTGCTACAGGGCTGTAGAAGTTGCTGGTTCTATCGGGGTGCTGCAGGGTTCTAAAAGGAGCGTGCTAAACTGATTTGCTCCAGAGCTGAGGTAACCCCAATCTGGAGAGTAACTTGCACGTAGTGATAGGATACTTCTAATAAAAATAATCGCACCATTTAATATATCTTATTGAAATATCTTAACATATCTTGAGAGGTTGAAGAAAACCATTCAAATAATTTTACGATTTTAAAATTTTCGGTTTTGTCAACTTTGGAAGCGGGCGTTGAAGTGATACCCCGTACAGTAACCAACCGCAAATGCTCAATACAAATACATGATACAATGACACCACCAGTCGTGGTATTATGATTCGAATACACAAATAGAGACAAAATTTCTGGAATGCGATTGCATAAAGACGGCCGCCGCGGCGTGTTTCCTCGCGCAAGCACAACGCGATAAAAATGTTTTGCTTGAACATTCGGATATTATTGATATTAGGAATAGCAAACACGGCAGTTTCCACTGTTTTCCACTTGTTTGTTGTGGTTATTTCAACGCAGGGTCGTATTTAAAAATTTTAATATTACTCTAAACAGTATAAATAAAAAATAATAAGAAAATATGTATAAAGAAATTTATTAATATTCAGAACAATACTGTATTACTGCTGATAAAAACAAGTGGTCCAATTCACAAAAAAATTACATTATTTATATAATAAATAATAACCATAGATTGTTTTTGTTCCTCGTCTAATTTAAAAAAACTAATTGATTTATAAACCAAAAAAATGTATCCAAAATCGCGGTTTTTAGAAGGTTACTAAGAAAACAGGCCGGAGATAGCGATGAGATGCGATGAAATAAATAAAAATACTATTCAAAGCTAAAGATTTACGCTGTTTTGCCGAGCGGCCCGAGGATACGATATGAGAACGAGGATTTCCTCATAGAAGCATTTGAGAAGCAAGCGGGGAGCGTGTTTACAAATGATTTTACCAGAATGAATCATTCGATTACTAAATGCATTCGATTATGAAGTTTATTCGATTATGTCCATCACTTCTTGCAGGGAGAACAAGCTCTCTGAATGAGACTGGTATGCATTGGATGGCAAACTTACGATCCATCCGGAAGCTGAGCTGTAGGAGGAGCTTGCTGGGTTGGTTTGCCTTAAACTGGAAGATTGATTTGGAGGCAGATTCTTAAGCGGTGTTTTCTGGATTGAAACCTTATACTCTATCTATCTATCTTCGACTTTTTCCTCTATGGGTTCGTCGTCATCAGCTTCCAAAAATTTCTGTCTTCCCAGTCTCCTGGTGTAAGGTCCCTTTCTTCCATTATTTTATTGATGTGTGTCTTCCACTTTAGGGGTGGTCTCCCTCACCTTCTTCTTCCTTGTGGTTCCCAATGAAGTATGGTTTTCGGCCATCTTTCCTCCGGCATTCTCTCAACGTCCATACCATCTCAGAGTACGATTTTCCAGATTTCTCGTAGTTGACGACCTGATTTCCATTTCTTGCCATATTTTTTCTGTTCTCCATTTGTCTTCTCTGGTAACTTGTAGGCATCTCCTTAGAAAATCGAGCTCTACTGTTCTTATTTTATCCCTTATTTTAGTTGTTATTCGCCACGTTTCTCCCCCGTATATTGTTATACTTTTGCACAATACTGTAGTAAATATTGTGTCACGATTCGACTTAGTGTTAATTAGAATATTTAATATTAATTATTAAAGTAATTAAAATGTTATTTATTTCATAATGTGGTGCAATAGAATAATACAGATCAATACGACTTGGTCACCTGACATACCTCAGGTTATTCTTAGAATATCAAGGGATTGTATGCACTCTTTCTTTGTCATACAATTACATACATATTGATTGACCTATTTGGGAGCCAATCCGATTGCAGATGCATACACATCTGCAAAGCACTGCATTATATTGATTATTAATAAAACCGTCCCTACTCTGCATCACAGAGTATAAAAGGATTCGAGCTTACTGGTACAAGAGCAGTTACCAACGACCAACAACCAAACCCAGTTTAGACTCAGCATGAGTCTCTACCATCTACAATAACTACGACTCAAAATACCTCTCGCATATTGGGGGCTTTGAGCCCCAAATTAACAAACTATATTGTAACCCATGTAAGTAATTTTAGTTTAGTATTAAATAATAATGTAAATCATTAACTAAATATATCTCTGTTGAATTTTGGTTGTTCTTATAATATACTGCTGTGTGTTCTAATTCAAAAAATTTATTTTTAAATTTAAAAATTAAAAATTAATACTATTTTTTTTTATTACTAATAAAAGTATGAGATTTTGTTGAGGTATGAGAATTCTTCGTGGTCTTGTAATTCTTTGAAGTTTAATTATAGCGACGGTAATGCAGTGGTAATCTTGATTTCTTGTATCTTTTAATAATTAAATGCATTTGAAGCGGCATTGAGATTTTTCCAGGATACTATTCCTAGAATAGAATTGTTATATTAGTAAAACTTGACTATAAAAAAATATAGCATATATAAAACATGTTAAGGTAATTTAATATTGACGCAAACTATGCATAATTTAACTTGAATTAATTTGTTTGCCAATAAAAATCGTTTATGTATAAAAATATGAGTCGAACTGTGTATAATCTTAAAGGGTAATCCTTATTTGAGATGTTATTCGTTGAAAAGTGTTTCTTTATGTGAATAAGTGAAAAAGGAAAAATTTAGAAATTATTCTGACGCACCTTGTATAATTTTAATTTAGAATTAATTTAATTAATGTGTTTGTTGTGTTAATTTAATTTAGTTTGATTAGATAACATAATTGTTTATGTAAATTTAAAACAAACCGTATACATTACTTTTGAGTATGTCGGTATATAGAATATCGTAATGTAAATAGTTTACTGCATTTGTAGGTCAAGGTTGTAAGAAATAGCCAGACGGTTTTTGTATAAAATATAGTCAGAGATAAAAGTGATAAGAAGTCATTGACCTCACAAAATTACTTGTAAACCTAGGGTTCATGTTAATTAGTGAATGTAACTATGGTTTTAAAATATTGATTAATTAATTGATAATTATTAATGCTAATAAGCTGGTTTTGATTAGTTTGTGTGCCTTTGTAAAAATGAAAAAAATAATTTAATTTTAAAATTTTAAGGAAAATTTTCTTCATTGAATGTACCTGTCATACGTTGATTTATGTTTGAATCGCGTATTTAAAATTGATGTAATCCAGTGGATCTGGAATAATGACATTTATGTAATAAGGTGAATAAGGGTGAAATTTAGATTATAGTTGAAGGGTTTCGTAGCTAAATTATGAAACAATGAAAATTTTAATTGTTTCCGGTTTTTCCGTATGTAACGTATTCTTAAGGATGATAGTTGTATGTTTGTAAGAGAACGAGGCTTTTAGCCAGATTTTTCAAAAACAGCTTCCGGTAAGAATTTTGATGGCGTGGGACGCGTTAGTAATTAGGTCCCGTTAAATTTAAGTAATTAGTGTAAATTTGTTCAATTATGTAAAATAAAAGTGTCTATAATCAAAGTTAATAATGTGTTTTGGTTATTGAAGAAAAATTTGCAAAATCTATCGAATAATAACAATTTTATCGGCGATTGGAAATAAGGTGAATTGGAAGCGTCATTACCTGAGAAATATTTTGTGGCGTCAGTAGAATTTTGAAATCAGCGTCTCTCCGAATTAGATGATATTCTTCGTGGTTTTATATCAAAGCTAAAAGATAAGAAAAATTTATTTAATTAGTGATTAAAAGTGGAAATAATTAATTATTATAAAATTAAACAAAATATTCCAAATATTAAAATTCAACAGAAAATAAAGAAAAACTAATTTTGAAACAACAAACAGTGATTTAAAATAATAAATAAATAAAAAAAAATTAAGGAAAGAAGAATATGAACTTACCAGTGTTTTTAATAGAAAATACAATTTTAAAAACTGCACGTATCATCGTTGGTTAAAATGCACAAGAGAAATGAACACGAGTTGCAACAGTTGGTTGGGTCCGGAACACTCCAGAAAAATGCGCAGTAGATTTGGATGTTAAAGTACAGACATCAACTATCCCAAGCTCCAGAGAGGAATGTCGTCAAAAGCTAAGTTAATAATTTTAGATCTCATTGAATAAAGAACTTTGTTTTATTTTAAGATGTATAAAATTGTTTTCAATGTTAATTTGTGGTGATGTGTTTATGTATAAATTTAGTAGGTGGTATTCTGGAAACTTTCATGTCAATGTTTTAAATAACCCTTTCGAAAATAGTGAAGCTACATCATGTACAAGAAATTAAATTTATCCCTGAGATTATTTAAAATAAATAATGAATTTATTTCAATCAAGTATTTAAATATTATGAATTTAGTAAGGGTCTCATGCTTAGGAAAATAAATTCCCATGCTTCGAAATTTATTTGAAATTTATTTTTTTATAAAAATGCTTAAAACTAAATTAAAACACATAGCATTTAATTATATTAATTTTATTACTGAGCTAGCAAAAGTGGGTCAAAAATAAATAATAATTCAAAGTTTACAAAATTTATGATTTTTCAAATGTTTGGAATTTTTAAAAAATTATAAAAAGAATTTTTCAAAATTCTTATTTCACAGCATCTTTTTGGCGCCTGGCAACGTGGGGCGTTCTTTTTAACGCCTGGAACGTGCTGTAATTTTTTTTGGTTCTTAAATTAGGGCCATCTTTTTGTCGCCGAATCAACGTGGGAGCTCGATTGGGTTATTTATGTATAATTGAGGGTTAAAATAAAAAAAATTTTGTTTAATTAAAGTTGATGTTTAATTATAAAAATAATTGGGGTAATAATAATATTTACCAAAAATTAATTTAAAAAAAAAAAGAAAAAGAGGAGTAGAAGTAAGAAATCAAAAATGGAGACAGAAAAGAATAAAGAAGAACAAAATGTTGAGAAAGAAGAAGAAGAAAGTGGGGCAGGCACAAGTAAGACTAGTGAGAAGAAAGAAAGTATAGATTTAGCAGACATGATGAAATTTCTGAATAGTAAATTTGAAGAAAACAATAAAAAATTTGAAGATATGAGTAAAAAAATTGACGATACTAGTGAAAACACTAATAGAAAAATTGAAGGAATAAGGGAAGACATGAAGAAAGAGATGAAAGAGAGTAGGGAAGAAATAAATAAAATAGAAATAAATTACAGCAATCATGGAAATGTGGAAGAAATAACTAAAGAATTAGAACAACAAGTTGAGACAGGTCATGTAGAGATAAATGAAGAATTCAATAAAGAATTAAATGTTGAAGCAGAAAAAAAATGGAATAATACAGAAAAGAATGATTTAATGAATTTACCATCAATACGACTTAGATTGAATAATATTGAATTTATAACAATTATAAATAGGGGAATTGAATTATCACTTATAAGTGAAGACGTCGTTATGAATAATTATGAATTATTGGAGAATAATATTATAATAATAGGGGGGGATAATCTAATAGATGAGAATAAAATGAAGTTTGGTCGTATTGAGGAAAGATTGGATTGTGATTTGAATATCAATGAAGTTAAAGTATCTGCGAAACTATTAATTGTTCCGGACATGACGGTCGACATGGTGCTTGGAAGCGATTTTTTTGAATATCATAAAATGATTATAGAAGAAGATTGTCTAATGTATAAGAACAACAGATTTCCATTTTTAAATAAAGAACAGAAGAATATTTTTAAAATTAATGAAATGATAGAAGAATTACCCGAAATCAATGAATTGTGTTTAAATTTTAAAAAGTGTCCAGAATTATCCTCAAATAATAATAAAGAAGAAAAGGAGTGTAAAATCCTAATTTATCCAGAGGGGGATAAAACAGAATGTTTTAAGCAACATCAAGATTTATCAAAAGAAGAACCAGACTTGGAGGAATCATTAAATGAAAATGAAATTAAATTAACTGAAAGTAAATATGAAATAAAGAATACAAATGGCGATGAAATAAATAAAGCAGAATTGAATCAAAGTGAATTAAAAAATAGTAATATTGTTAATGACATGAACAATGATAAAGAGCTTGGAAAAACAGAACATGAAAACCAAATACAAAATAAAGTAAAGGAAAAGGAAGAATTTTCAGGAAATAAAATTTATTCATTTATAAAAAATGAAAAGAAAAATGAAATAAAATTTTCACAATATGAAATTAATTTAATGATATTTAAAACTCAACCAAAAGTGAAATTAAAATTTACAAATAATAAAAGGTTTTTGGAATCTATGATAAATAAAAAGAAGACTAAAATGAAAATTTTAAATAATATCAAGTACTTGAAAAATATTAAAAATAAAAAAAAATTAAAATGAAAATTTTAATTAATATGAAGAAGTTGAAGAATTTTAAAC
This sequence comes from Ctenicera cuprea, assembly GCA_958336395.1. Classification (NCBI taxonomy): domain Eukaryota; kingdom Metazoa; phylum Arthropoda; class Insecta; order Coleoptera; family Elateridae; genus Ctenicera; species Ctenicera cuprea. The sequence goes on along the minus strand of OY284487.1, from coordinate 13,404,090 downwards.
ATAAGACTAAAGTTAAATTAAAATTATTAAATGATAAAATGTATCCAAAGAATTTTAAAAATAAAACAAAAGTTAAATTAAAATGGCTAAATAATAAAAAGTGTCCAGAACAATTTAAACAAAAAGCGAAAATTAAATTAAAATTTGTAAACAACAAGAAGGATCCTGGGAAATTAAAATACAAAAAGAAAGTTAAAATGAAAATAATAATTAATGAAAAATATCCGGATACCTGTAGAACCAAGAAGAAAGTTAAAATGAAATTAATAAACTATAGAAAATATTCGGATACCTTGGAAAATAAAAAGAAAGTTAAAATGAAAATTTCAAATAATAAAATTAATGCGAAGGCCTTAGAAAATAAAAAGAAGGTCAAGATGAAAATTATAAATTATATGAAAGAATTTTTAGATAAAGGCAGGATAGGAGTTAGAGGGGGATATTTTATAGTTAAGAATGCTAAGAGGATTTTTGGGGATTTTAAATTATTATCGGAAATTTACTCCAGGATTAGCAGATAAAATATTAATTTTGACTGAAATTGTTAGAAGGGGGAGAGTAATTTTTTTGGTTAATTTTTGCAAAATTTGCAATTATTATTATTAGGAGTTTTCAAATTTTGAAAAATTAAAGGGGGATTTATGCTGTGTGTTCTAATTCAAAAAATTTATTTTTAAATTTAAAAATTAAAAATTAATACTATTTTTTTTTATTACTAATAAAAGTATGAGATTTTGTTGAGGTATGAGAATTCTTCGTGGTCTTGTAATTCTTTGAAGTTTAATTATAGCGACGGTAATGCAGTGGTAATCTTGATTTCTTGTATCTTTTAATAATTAAATGCATTTGAAGCGGCATTGAGATTTTTCCAGGATACTATTCCTAGAATAGAATTGTTATATTAGTAAAACTTGACTATAAAAAAATATAGCATATATAAAACATGTTAAGGTAATTTAATATTGACGCAAACTATGCATAATTTAACTTGAATTAATTTGTTTGCCAATAAAAATCGTTTATGTATAAAAATATGAGTCGAACTGTGTATAATCTTAAAGGGTAATCCTTATTTGAGATGTTATTCGTTGAAAAGTGTTTCTTTATGTGAATAAGTGAAAAAGGAAAAATTTAGAAATTATTCTGACGCACCTTGTATAATTTTAATTTAGAATTAATTTAATTAATGTGTTTGTTGTGTTAATTTAATTTAGTTTGATTAGATAACATAATTGTTTATGTAAATTTAAAACAAACCGTATACATTACTTTTGAGTATGTCGGTATATAGAATATCGTAATGTAAATAGTTTACTGCATTTGTAGGTCAAGGTTGTAAGAAATAGCCAGACGGTTTTTGTATAAAATATAGTCAGAGATAAAAGTGATAAGAAGTCATTGACCTCACAAAATTACTTGTAAACCTAGGGTTCATGTTAATTAGTGAATGTAACTATGGTTTTAAAATATTGATTAATTAATTGATAATTATTAATGCTAATAAGCTGGTTTTGATTAGTTTGTGTGCCTTTGTAAAAATGAAAAAAATAATTTAATTTTAAAATTTTAAGGAAAATTTTCTTCATTGAATGTACCTGTCATACGTTGATTTATGTTTGAATCGCGTATTTAAAATTGATGTAATCCAGTGGATCTGGAATAATGACATTTATGTAATAAGGTGAATAAGGGTGAAATTTAGATTATAGTTGAAGGGTTTCGTAGCTAAATTATGAAACAATGAAAATTTTAATTGTTTCCGGTTTTTCCGTATGTAACGTATTCTTAAGGATGATAGTTGTATGTTTGTAAGAGAACGAGGCTTTTAGCCAGATTTTTCAAAAACAGCTTCCGGTAAGAATTTTGATGGCGTGGGACGCGTTAGTAATTAGGTCCCGTTAAATTTAAGTAATTAGTGTAAATTTGTTCAATTATGTAAAATAAAAGTGTCTATAATCAAAGTTAATAATGTGTTTTGGTTATTGAAGAAAAATTTGCAAAATCTATCGAATAATAACAATTTTATCGGCGATTGGAAATAAGGTGAATTGGAAGCGTCATTACCTGAGAAATATTTTGTGGCGTCAGTAGAATTTTGAAATCAGCGTCTCTCCGAATTAGATGATATTCTTCGTGGTTTTATATCAAAGCTAAAAGATAAGAAAAATTTATTTAATTAGTGATTAAAAGTGGAAATAATTAATTATTATAAAATTAAACAAAATATTCCAAATATTAAAATTCAACAGAAAATAAAGAAAAACTAATTTTGAAACAACAAACAGTGATTTAAAATAATAAATAAATAAAAAAAAATTAAGGAAAGAAGAATATGAACTTACCAGTGTTTTTAATAGAAAATACAATTTTAAAAACTGCACGTATCATCGTTGGTTAAAATGCACAAGAGAAATGAACACGAGTTGCAACAGTTGGTTGGGTCCGGAACACTCCAGAAAAATGCGCAGTAGATTTGGATGTTAAAGTACAGACATCAACTATCCCAAGCTCCAGAGAGGAATGTCGTCAAAAGCTAAGTTAATAATTTTAGATCTCATTGAATAAAGAACTTTGTTTTATTTATTTTAAGATGTATAAAATTGTTTTCAATGTTAATTTGTGGTGATGTGTTTATGTATAAATTTAGTAGGTGGTATTCTGGAAACTTTCATGTCAATGTTTTAAATAACCCTTTCGAAAATAGTGAAGCTACATCATGTACAAGAAATTAAATTTATCCCTGAGATTATTTAAAATAAATAATGAATTTATTTCAATCAAGTATTTAAATATTATGAATTTAGTAAGGGTCTCATGCTTAGGAAAATAAATTCCCATGCTTCGAAATTTATTTGAAATTTATTTTTTTATAAAAATGCTTAAAACTAAATTAAAACACATAGCATTTAATTATATTAATTTTATTACTGAGCTAGCAAAAGTGGGTCAAAAATAAATAATAATTCAAAGTTTACAAAATTTATGATTTTTCAAATGTTTGGAATTTTTAAAAAATTATAAAAAGAATTTTTCAAAATTCTTATTTCACAGCAATACCTAGACATTATGTCACATGCTACAACCCCCGACGTGACAATATGTCTTTTTGTTTCCTTTGTTAGGTCCTTACTCCATATAATTCCGTGTTGTGCTCTTGTTGATGCTTTTCCCATCCTAATCCTATTATTTACGTCTTCTTCCACCGTACCTTTATTCGTGATAATTGCCCCTAGGTATTTGAATGACCCACAGTTTTTAATGGTGTGGTCTCTTATCTGAATGTCGTTTTGGTCCTTTTGGTCTTCCTGCTAAACTGGTGCTAAACTCCGCCTGCAGTAGTCGATGGGTGTCTTGAGTAGTTCATTGACTGCTGTTGCCGGTCCCAAGCCCGGATAAAGGAGGAGGGTTGTGGCGTAGGGTTTGCAACCAGGCACACGTAAAAGCCACACAGATGCAGAATGAAAAATTCGTTACAACAAAACAGTCCCCGGGTGGAAATCCACACTTCTAGAAGAAGGAGCCCCATCGGATACCGGGGGGGGGGGGGGGGGGGCAGTTCTGCTCTTAAAAAAACATGCTAATAACTTCAGCAAAGAAAATACGAAGAAAAGACGACTTCAACATAATAAACGCACCATATTAATCTTTACACGGAATGTAAGAGGACTTTCAACCAAACGACAAGAAGTAAAACAAGAGATAGAAAAAATTAACCAAGACATAAACCTTATATTCAATTCTGAAAAATCCATTGACTTTTCTGTACAAATGTGTTGGTTCGGTTTTATTTTTCAAGTTGACGATGTACAGCAATGTGAACACAATAACAACAAAATGCATAATTGCTCTTTTCTACAGATAAGCGAAGGTTTAATTTTATATGCAAAATATTTTGAAACTGTTAATTTTTTATTGACATGTGACAGTGTGAAGCGGTGGATATTGTTGTGCCGAGGGGTATTCGGCATGTCTACTGGGCAGCGATGCTAAAGTCGCCGTTGTAAAAGACCACGCCTACCTCAACGCCGATTAGCTACGAACGTGGCAATTGTTATTAAATTATCAGTATTTTCTAGATCTAGTAGGGTATGTATGTTATGTTTGGTCGAAGACATAGAACCCGTCAATCATTTCATACGGTACTTGTTTTTAAGCAACAAGTTTAAGCCAAAATCGAAGTTGTAAAGTTCAATTTGCATTAGACTCCTTTCGTACATTTACATAATCTGATTTATAAAAAATATAATACCAAAAAACATCCGCTTCCGGGTTCGAATTTTTTCCATCAGATTGTGTCGATATATTTTTGATATATTCCTGCATTCTTAAACTCATCGAAATCCGCCCATCCGTTCGAGAGATGTGAGGCGCATACAGATGCTCACACACTAACCCACAGACAGACATTTTTCAAAAAGCACCGTTTTGAGTTCCTAAACTTTCTTAACATGTATTTCCGTCAAAATATCGAAATTTATAATTTTCATGAAATTAATACTTCCGTATACTGAAAATATAGCAGAATAAAAATTGCGGTAACTTGGTCATTAAAATATAATAGCAAAAGAAAAATTTAAACTGACAATGCCAAAATGTTTTCCACTGAACAACATTTATTGAAAGTATTTTTCGGAATTTACAAGGGCAATTCAGGAATAAATTGAAAAATTTATTTTGCATTCCACACAATTAGTCAGTAAATTGCGAAAATTAAGCAATAATATGCCATTTTCATATAATTGCTTTGCAAATTAAGTTAGAGCTCTGTATAAAAGCTTTGAAGGATATTTAGTCGCACATGTTTGACACAAATTGGTCACTGATTTCTTAATTCTGTTGCCACACCTTGTGCAATTTGTTATGACGTGTCCTTAAACATTGTTATTAATTTATTTCAATGTGAAGGAATAATTATAGGTATGGCACGTTTAATGTTACCTCAAACTAAGTACACATTTAAATACAATTAAATTAATTATATAGTTAGTCACACACCCTCTGTTTCATTCTTATTAGAATGTTTAGAGCGTAGCTGCATTGTGTGACACCTAAACAATGGAACTATTTATTACCTATTATTCCGAACGATTTTGTGTTAAGCAAACGTGAGAAATTTAAATCACCTTATTTTATACACTCGGAGAAGAGGAGTTTGACCCGAAATTTAATTACAAACAGTGAAGTGTTTTCCTCGTAATTAAATTTGGCAAAACATTAGTGAAAAGATAGTAGGTGGTGATAAACACCCTTTTCTACAAGCGACACTTGATGTCTTTATCCCACATAATTTTCCTGCTGTTTGTGGCTGCGGACAAACAATCTCGTCTGTCACTTTTAGACAAATTGTTTGCAGCAGGACAGGCACTGAATTAAATGTGTGCTCGTCCCCTTCTAGAGATTTTCCAATGTTTATCTGGAATGTCATGTTTAAATTAACTCCATTTAAAATTGCTCAGTTTTCCCTTTTCCGATTGGAAAAAGTTCTTCAGAGAAATAAGCCCTCGGGACTGCGATTTCAATTTACAAAATAATCTTCAAAAGATATTTTATACAAATATTAATAGAATTGTACGGATCTCGAATTAAATTTTCCAGAATGCGAAGTGAAATGGAACAAACTTTTTTAAAAAGATATTTGAGCAGCACCAACTTCTAACAACTGTATTCGGAATCTCTCGAAATCCTCGTAATAACTGTCAGACTGAGTGTTACTAGGTTCCCGCTGAGGCTAACAACGCCTTCTGCAATCCTCTCCAAGTTGGCAACAATGTCGAGTTTTTTGGGAGGGATTATCTGGGATTAGCCCTTAGTACGACGTTACTCAATATTGAGGCTCCAACCACTTAATATATTGACTACTATGTACGAGACCATCTGCTTTTATATCTGTCCTAAAGATTCGACCTGATTAGGGAGGTTACGCACGCTGGCGAAGTTTCCAAATTACCCCTTTTTATACAGGATTTAAAAGGATATTACAACAGATTTGAACTCTCATTTATGTTTTCAATTAAAAGAGTCGTTTTCGGTGTTTCCTTTGCACCGTTTACCTATAAATATTTAGATTTGCAAAAGCAATCTGTTTGAGGAATTAAAGAATAAAAATCAACTAGCAGAATTTTATTATCCAGGCGTTGGTATTAAATTTGAAGTTAACCAAATAAAAAAGTTAACCTGCTTGTGGGAATTCAGAGAAATAAAAGAAATAGAAAAATTACGGGACGACGTTATTTCGTTAGCCATGAAGTCAACCGAAAATCTTCAATAAGCTGCTGCTGCTGATTGGATGGCTTATTGAGACTCTATTTGTGATTGGTTCTATTGTTGAGCAACTTAACTCTTATTTCGACAATGATTCAATGAAACGCTGAAATGGCCGCAATCTGTTTTGTTTTTCTTTTGCTGCATTCTAAGGGATATAAATTAAAACTGCCCGTAGCCGAATATTTTAATAAGCGTGGTGTACGTAATCGATCTAAAAGAGTCGTAACCAGGATAGGAACCAAATAAAATAGGGCGTTTAATCCTGTTTATTGAAAATTATTAATATTAAGGAGGCCAAAATTAAAATAAAATAAAAAATAAAAATTAAATAGAGCTTCTAATCCTGTTATTTGAAAATTGTCAATATTAAGGACGCCAAAACTAAAATAGAATGAAAAATAAAATAAAATAGGGCTTTTAATCTTGTTTATTGAAAATTATTAATATTAAGGAGGCCAAAATTAAAATAGAATAAAAAATAAAAACAAAATAGGGCTCTTAATCCTGTTTATTAAAAGTTATTAATATTAAGGAGGCCAAAATTAAAATAGAATAAAAATAAAAATAGAATAGTGCTTTTAATCTTGTTTATTGAAAATTATTAATATTAAGGAGGCCAAAATTAAAATAGAATAAAAAATAAAAATAGAATAGTGCTTTTAATCTTGTTTATTGAAAATTATTAATATTAAGGAGGCCAAAATTAAAATAGAATAAAAAATAAAAATAGAATAGTGCTTTTAATCTTGTTTATTGAAAATTATTAATATTAAGGAGGCCAAAATTAAAATAGAATAAAAAATAAAAATAGAATAGTGCTTTTAATCTTGTTTATTGAAAATTATTAATATTAAGGAGGCCAAAATTAAAATAGAATAAAAAATAAAAACAAAATAGAGCTTTTAATCTTGTTTATTAAAAGTTATTAATATTAAGGAGGCCAAAATTAAAATAGAATAAAAAATAAAAATAGAATAGTGCTTTTAATCTTGTTTATTGAAAATTATTAATATTAAGGAGGCCAAAATTAAAATAGAATAAAAAATAAAAACAAAATAGAGCTTTTAATCTTGTTTATTAAAAGTTATTAATATTAAGGAGGCCAAAATTAAAATAGAATAAAAAATAAAAATAGAATAGTGCTTTTAATCTTGTTTATTGAAAATTATTAATATTAAGGAGGCCAAAATTAAAATAGAATAAAAAATAAAAATAGAATAGTGCTTTTAATCTTGTTTATTGAAAATTATTAATATTAAGGAGGCCAAAATTAAAATAGAATAAAAAATAAAAACAAAATAGAGCTTTTAATCTTGTTTATTAAAAGTTATTAATATTAAGGAGGCCAAAATTAAAATAGAATAAAAAATAAAAATAGAATAGTGCTTTTAATCTTGTTTATTGAAAATTATTAATATTAAGGAGGCCAAAATTAAAATAGAATAAAAAATAAAAACAAAATAGAGCTTTTAATCTTGTTTATTAAAAGTTATTAATATTAAGGAGGCCAAAATTAAAATAGAATAAAAAATAAAAATAGAATAGTGCTTTTAATCTTGTTTATTGAAAATTATTAATATTAAGGAGGCCAAAATTAAAATAGAATAAAAAATAAAAATAGAATAGTGCTTTTAATCTTGTTTATTGAAAATTATTAATATTAAGGAGGCCAAAATTAAAATAGAATAAAAAATAAAAACAAAATAGTGCTTTTAATCTTGTTTATTGAAAATTATTAATATTAAGGAGACCAAAATTAAAATAGAATAAAAAATAAAAATAGAATAGTGCTTTTAATCTTGTTTATTGAAAATTATTAATATTAAGGAGGCCAAAATTAAAATAGAATAAAAATAAAAATAGAATAGTGCTTTTAATCTTGGTTATTGAAAATTATTAATATTAAGGAGGCCAAAATTAAAATAGAATAAAAAATAAAAACAAAATAGGGCTTTTAATCCTGTTTATTAAAAGTTATTAATATTAAGGAGGCCAAAATTAAAATAGAATAAAAATAAAAATAGAATAGTGCTTTTAATCTTGGTTATTGAAAATTATTAATATTAAGGAGGCCAAAATTAAAATAGAATAAAACATAAAAACAAAATAGGGCTTTTAATCCTGTTTATTAAAAGTTATTAATATTAAGGAGGCCAAAATTAAAATAGAATAAAAATAAAAATAGAATAGTGCTTTTAATCTTGGTTATTGAAAATTATTAATATTAAGGAGGCCAAAATTAAAATAGAATAAAAAATAAAAACAAAATAGGGCTCTTAATCCTGTTTATTAAAAGTTATTAATATTAAGGAGGCCAAAATTAAAATAGAATAAAAATAAAAATAGAATAGTGCTTTTAATCTTGTTTATTGAAAATTATTAATATTAAGGAGGCCAAAATTAAAATAGAATAAAAAATAAAAATAGAATAGTGCTTTTAATCTTGTTTATTGAAAATTATTAATATTAAGGAGGCCAAAATTAAAATAGAATAAAAAATAAAAATAGAATAGTGCTTTTAATCTTGTTTATTGAAAATTATTAATATTAAGGAGGCCAAAATTAAAATAGAATAAAAAATAAAAATAGAATAGTGCTTTTAATCTTGTTTATTGAAAATTATTAATATTAAGGAGGCCAAAATTAAAATAGAATAAAAAATAAAAACAAAATAGAGCTTTTAATCTTGTTTATTAAAAGTTATTAATATTAAGGAGGCCAAAATTAAAATAGAATAAAAAATAAAAATAGAATAGTGCTTTTAATCTTGTTTATTGAAAATTATTAATATTAAGGAGGCCAAAATTAAAATAGAATAAAAAATAAAAACAAAATAGAGCTTTTAATCTTGTTTATTAAAAGTTATTAATATTAAGGAGGCCAAAATTAAAATAGAATAAAAAATAAAAATAGAATAGTGCTTTTAATCTTGTTTATTGAAAATTATTAATATTAAGGAGGCCAAAATTAAAATAGAATAAAAAATAAAAATAGAATAGTGCTTTTAATCTTGTTTATTGAAAATTATTAATATTAAGGAGGCCAAAATTAAAATAGAATAAAAAATAAAAACAAAATAGAGCTTTTAATCTTGTTTATTAAAAGTTATTAATATTAAGGAGGCCAAAATTAAAATAGAATAAAAAATAAAAATAGAATAGTGCTTTTAATCTTGTTTATTGAAAATTATTAATATTAAGGAGGCCAAAATTAAAATAGAATAAAAAATAAAAATAGAATAGTGCTTTTAATCTTGTTTATTGAAAATTATTAATATTAAGGAGGCCAAAATTAAAATAGAATAAAAAATAAAAACAAAATAGTGCTTTTAATCTTGTTTATTGAAAATTATTAATATTAAGGAGACCAAAATTAAAATAGAATAAAAAATAAAAATAGAATAGTGCTTTTAATCTTGTTTATTGAAAATTATTAATATTAAGGAGGCCAAAATTAAAATAGAATAAAAAATAAAAACAAAATAGGGCTTTTAATCCTGTTTATTAAAAGTTATTAATATTAAGGAGGCCAAAATTAAAATAGAATAAAAATAAAAATAGAATAGTGCTTTTAATCTTAGTTATTGAAAATTATTAATATTAAGGAGGCCAAAATTAAAATAGAATAAAACATAAAAACAAAATAGGGCTTTTAATCCTGTTTATTAAAAGTTATTAATATTAAGGAGGCCAAAATTAAAATAGAATAAAAATAAAAATAGAATAGTGCTTTTAATCTTGTTTATTGAAAATTATTAATATTAAGGAGGCCAAAATTAAAATAGAATAAAAAATAAAAATAGAATAGTGCTTTTAATCTTGTTTATTGAAAATTATTAATATTAAGGAGGCCAAAATTAAAATAGAATAAAAAATAAAAACAAAATAGAGCTTTTAATCTTGTTTATTAAAAGTTATTAATATTAAGGAGGCCAAAATTAAAATAGAATAAAAAATAAAAATAGAATAGTGCTTTTAATCTTGTTTATTGAAAATTATTAATATTAAGGAGGCCAAAATTAAAATAGAATAAAAAATAAAAATAGAATAGTGCTTTTAATCTTGTTTATTGAAAATTATTAATATTAAGGAGGCCAAAATTAAAATAGAATAAAAAATAAAAACAAAATAGAGCTTTTAATCTTGTTTATTAAAAGTTATTAATATTAAGGAGGCCAAAATTAAAATAGAATAAAAAATAAAAATAGAATAGTGCTTTTAATCTTGTTTATTGAAAATTATTAATATTAAGGAGGCCAAAATTAAAATAGAATAAAAAATAAAAACAAAATAGAGCTTTTAATCTTGTTTATTAAAAGTTATTAATATTAAGGAGGCCAAAATTAAAATAGAATAAAAAATAAAAATAGAATCGTGCTTTTAATCTTGTTTATTGAAAATTATTAATATTAAGGAGGCCAAAATTAAAATAGAATAAAAAATAAAAATAGAATAGTGCTTTTAATCTTGTTTATTGAAAATTATTAATATTAAGGAGGCCAAAATTAAAATAGAATAAAAAATAAAAATAGAATAGTGCTTTTAATCTTGTTTATTGAAAATTATTAATATTAAGGAGGCCAAAATTAAAATAGAATAAAAAATAAAAACAAAATAGTGCTTTTAATCTTGTTTATTGAAAATTATTAATATTAAGGAGGCCAAAATTAAAATAAAATAAAAAATAAAAATAGAATAGTGCTTTTAATCTTGTTTATTGAAAATTATTAATATTAAGGAGGCCAAAATTAAAATAGAATAAAAAATAAAAACAAAATAGAGCTTTTAATCTTGTTTATTAAAAGTTATTAATATTAAGGAGGCCAAAATTAAAATAGAATAAAAAATAAAAATAGAATAGTGCTTTTAATCTTGTTTATTGAAAATTATTAATATTAAGGAGGCCAAAATTAAAATAGAATAAAAAATAAAAATAGAATAGTGCTTTTAATCTTGTTTATTGAAAATTATTAATATTAAGGAGGCCAAAATTAAAATAGAATAAAAAATAAAAACAAAATAGGGCTTTTAATCCTGTTTATTAAAAGTTATTAATATTAAGGAGGCCAAAATTAAAATAGAATAAAAATAAAAATAGAATAGTGCTTTTAATCTTGGTTATTGAAAATTATTAATATTAAGGAGGCCAAAATTAAAATAGAATAAAACATAAAAACAAAATAGGGCTTTTAATCCTGTTTATTAAAAGTTATTAATATTAAGGAGGCCAAAATTAAAATAGAATAAAAATAAAAATAGAATAGTGCTTTTAATCTTGGTTATTGAAAATTATTAATATTAAGGAGGCCAAAATTAAAATAGAATAAAAAATAAAAACCAAATAGGGCTCTTAATCCTGTTTATTAAAAGTTATTAATATTAAGGAGGCCAAAATTAAAATAGAATAAAAATAAAAATAGAATAGTGCTTTTAATCTTGTTTATTGAAAATTATTAATATTAAGGAGGCCAAAATTAAAATAGAATAAAAAATAAAAATAGAATAGTGCTTTTAATCTTGTTTATTGAAAATTATTAATATTAAGGAGGCCAAAATTAAAATAGAATAAAAAATAAAAATAGAATAGTGCTTTTAATCTTGTTTATTGAAAATTATTAATATTAAGGAGGCCAAAATTAAAATAGAATAAAAAATAAAAACAAAATAGAGCTTTTAATCTTGTTTATTAAAAGTTATTAATATTAAGGAGGCCAAAATTAAAATAGAATAAAAAATAAAAATAGAATAGTGCTTTTAATCTTGTTTATTGAAAATTATTAATATTAAGGAGGCCAAAATTAAAATAGAATAAAAAATAAAAATAGAATAGTGCTTTTAATCTTGTTTATTGAAAATTATTAATATTAAGGAGGCCAAAATTAAAATAGAATAAAAAATAAAAACAAAATAGAGCTTTTAATCTTGTTTATTAAAAGTTATTAATATTAAGGAGGCCAAAATTAAAATAGAATAAAAAATAAAAATAGAATAGTGCTTTTAATCTTGTTTATTGAAAATTATTAATATTAAGGAGGCCAAAATTAAAATAGAATAAAAAATAAAAACAAAATAGAGCTTTTAATTTTGTTTATTAAAAGTTATTAATATTAAGGAGGCCAAAATTAAAATAGAATAAAAAATAAAAATAGAATAGTGCTTTTAATCTTGTTTATTGAAAATTATTAATATTAAGGAGGCCAAAATTAAAATAGAATAAAAAATAAAAATAGAATAGTGCTTTTAATCTTGTTTATTGAAAATTATTAATATTAAGGAGGCCAAAATTAAAATAGAATAAAAAATAAAAATAGAATAGTGCTTTTAATCTTGTTTATTGAAAATTATTAATATTAAGGAGGCCAAAATTAAAATAGAATAAAAAATAAAAACAAAATAGAGCTTTTAATCTTGTTTATTAAAAGTTATTAATATTAAGGAGGCCAAAATTAAAATAGAATAAAAAATAAAAATAGAATAGTGCTTTTAATCTTGTTTATTGAAAATTATTAATATTAAGGAGGCCAAAATTAAAATAGAATAAAAAATAAAAACAAAATAGAGCTTTTAATCTTGTTTATTAAAAGTTATTAATATTAAGGAGGCCAAAATTAAAATAGAATAAAAAATAAAAATAGAATAGTGCTTTTAATCTTGTTTATTGAAAATTATTAATATTAAGGAGGCCAAAATTAAAATAGAATAAAAAATAAAAACAAAATAGTGCGTTTAATCTTGTTTATTGAAAATTATTAATATTAAGGAGGCCAAAATTAAAATAGAATAAAAAATAAAAATAGAATAGTGCTTTTAATCTTGTTTATTGAAAATTATTAATATTAAGGAGGCCAAAATTAAAATAGAATAAAAAATAAAAACAAAATAGAGCTTTTAATCTTGTTTATTAAAAGTTATTAATATTAAGGAGGCCAAAATTAAAATAGAATAAAAAATAAAAATAGAATAGTGCTTTTAATCTTGTTTATTGAAAATTATTAATATTAAGGAGGCCAAAATTAAAATAGAATAAAAAATAAAAACAAAATAGAGCTTTTAATCTTGTTTATTAAAAGTTATTAATATTAAGGAGGCCAAAATTAAAATAGAATAAAAAATAAAAATAGAATAGTGCTTTTAATCTTGGTTATTGAAAATTATTAATATTAAGGAGGCCAAAATTAAAATAGAATAAAAATAAAAATAGAATAGTGCTTTTAATCTTGGTTATTGAAAATTATTAATATTAAGGAGGCCAAAATTAAAATAGAATAAAAAATAAAAACAAAATAGGGCTTTTAATCCTGTTTATTAAAAGTTATTAATATTAAGGAGGCCAAAATTAAAATAGAATAAAAATAAAAATAGAATAGTGCTTTTAATCTTGGTTATTGAAAATTATTAATATTAAGGAGGCCAACATTAAAATAGAATAAAACATAAAAACAAAATAGGGCTTTTAATCCTGTTTATTAAAAGTTATTAATATTAAGGAGGCCAAAATTAAAATAGAATAAAAATAAAAATAGAATAGTGCTTTTAATCTTGGTTATTGAAAATTATTAATATTAAGGAGGCCAAAATTAAAATAGAATAAAAAATAAAAATAGAATAGTGCTTTTAATCTTGTTTATTGAAAATTATTAATATTAAGGAGGCCAAAATTAAAATAGAATAAAACATAAAAACAAAATAGGGCTTTTAATCCTGTTTATTAAAAGTTATTAATATTAAGGAGGCCAAAATTAAAATAGAATAAAAATAAAAATAGAATAGTGCTTTTAATCTTGGTTATTGAAAATTATTAATATTAAGGAGGCCAAAATTAAAATAGAATAAAAAATAAAAACAAAATAGGGCTTTTAATCCTGTTTATTAAAAGTTATTAATATTAAGGAGGCCAAAATTAAAATAGAATAAAAATAAAAATAGAATAGTGCTTTTAATCTTGGTTATTGAAAATTATTAATATTAAGGAGGCCAACATTAAAATAGAATAAAACATAAAAACAAAATAGGGCTTTTAATCCTGTTTATTAAAAGTTATTAATATTAAGGAGGCCAAAATTAAAATAGAATAAAAATAAAAATAGAATAGTGCTTTTAATCTTGGTTATTGAAAATTATTAATATTAAGGAGGCCAAAATTAAAATAGAATAAAAAATAAAAACAAAATAGGGCTCTTAATCCTGTTTATTAAAAGTTATTAATATTAAGGAGGCCAAAATTAAAATAGAATAAAAATAAAAATAGAATAGTGCTTTTAATCTTGTTTATTGAAAATTATTAATATTAAGGAGGCCAAAATTAAAATAGAATACAAAATAAAAATAGAATAGTGCTTTTAATCTTGTTTATTGAAAATTATTAATATTAAGGAGGCCAAAATTAAAATAGAATAAAAAATAAAAACAAAATTGAGCTTTTAATCTTGTTTATTAAAAGTTATTAATATTAAGGAGGCCAAAATTAAAATAGAATAAAAAATAAAAATAGAATAGTGCTTTTAATCTTGTTTATTGAAAATTATTAATATTAAGGAGGCCAAAATTAAAATAGAATAAAAAATAAAAACAAAATAGAGCTTTTAATCTTGTTTATTAAAAGTTATTAATATTAAGGAGGCCAAAATTAAAATAGAATAAAAAATAAAAATAGAATAGTGCTTTTAATCTTGTTTATTGAAAATTATTAATATTAAGGAGGCCAAAATTAAAATAGAATTAAAAATAAAAATAAAATAGTGCTTTTAATCCTGTTTATTGAAAATTATTAATATTAAGAAGGCCAAAATTAAAATAGAATAAGAAATAAAAATAAAATAGGGCTTTTAATCCTGTTTATTGAAAATTATTAATCTTAAGAAGGCCAAAATTAAAATAGAATAAAAAATAAAAATAAAATAGGGCTTTTAATCCTGTTTATTGAAAATTATTAATATTAAGGAGGCCAAAATTGAAAAAGTCTAAAATTTTATTACAACAGCTTTGAAAATTTCTTAAATGTAAATGTAAAAATTTTAAAATTTAATGTTTATACAGGGTCTTCCCAAATTGATTGGACACGGCGCAAAACCACTTTTGCTAGATCCGGTATTTTGTAATTTTGCCCTTTTGGCCAATTTTGAGGTAATTCTAAAACAAATAAAGTTTACCTACAACAAATTTCACATTTTGCTTTTCTCGCTATACGAAGTATAGCTGTAGAGGAAGGTATTGTGATCGTCATGTAGAATTTGGATCATTCAGCAAAGTTTTTTTCGCTTTGGGCTTACTGGCCGATATACTAGTTGCGCCTAAAAGAAAGGTACTTTTATGCCAAACATTTTCAACCTGTGTGTACGTGTGTGCGCATGCGCGTGCGCGTGCGCGTGCGCGTGCGCGTGTCTTATGTATACTCTGAACCGATTGGATTTCGGATTACTCAAAAACAGCTCTATTTCAGCTTTCTAAAGGTTATAAATTTAATTGTTTTGGAAAACTCGCATAGTGATTTGATGAATGAAATTTCAAACTTTCAGCTTCACTTTTCTTTGAATTAGGTTTGTTTCATACCTAAACTATGTAAGCGTAAACTGCTTAATTGCTCTTATAATCGGTTTGGTCTTAAATAATTTTAAACCAAGCAATGCTATTATAAAAGTTGCACCAAAAAAACAAATAAACGTTTTCTTGCTGTTTCGTATCATTAAAATAATTAAATATTTAGGAAACCTTATAAAGTTACTGCGATTTTCACAACATGCTAGTGACCATTACAAACAAAACGAACAAATCTACCGTGTGCATTGTTTTGTTCCGTTTGAAACTGACACAAGCTGTTTTAATAAAGCTCTCCTGAAAGGTCTCGTTTCAAACTAACAAAACACAAAAGCAGTCGGATTTTAAATTAATTCTAACGTCATGAAGGCACAACATTCACATTTAAAATTCCATACGGTAACAAAAAGTTTAGTTCAAAAAAATGAACAAAGGCAATTTCGCTCATTTTATTGTAGTGCGGTTCCAAGTTCCAACAATACGTGCATTGCTTTGCACGCGCAGAAATCATGTAGGTTTGAGAAGGGTAAACAGGAATGCCGATAAATAGCTAGAAACAACTTAAGAGTAAAATTTAGTTAAACATTTAAAATGGAGTATATCGAAGTAAAATTGACTGTGATCATTTAAAAGTTGCCTCTAACACTTATCTCAACGTCCTGCGTTAGCTTTGCTCGCTATTTTCCTTTAAAGTACAAATGCAAATAACGTTAAAACGTTAATAAAACAACGCAGATCGCACCGTAATTGCATGTGCACACTTAATCTACTTCATTTCAATATTTAAATAAAGTTTTTGTTTACATGAATTAATCCTCGTGGTTGAAGCGTTGGTGAGCAACATGATCCACCTATTCGTATAATAAAACGTCCATTTACCGCTAGAAAGGGTAGGAAAAATCTTTATACCCAACATGGGGGATGAACAGGCACATGTGCACATTCAAAATACGTTCCCAGCAGTGCTGCCGTAATTCTGCAATTAGCGGTTATAGCGGGGGTGGGGGATAAATCCGCGTCGCGAATGTTATTGCTTTAGTTTCGGATTATAGAGGGTCGTTGGGCACGTTCGGTAATTCTCTTCTACATCGTGTGAGTCCAAGGGTTGCACTATTATACACACCGGTTAAGTTTCAAAAGACGATGACAGCGACCTTATTATATTGAATATTCTATGAGTTTGACGCTTTAAAACGGACCATTTCCTTATTAATAGATAGTTCGTTAAACTGGAGAGGAGATTTGCTAGATTAGTTCAAGACAGACAATTTGTATGCGGAGGGATTGGGATAGTTTCGTATATTTACTTGAAGCATTTCCGTTAAATACAGTTTTGGGAGTTACAGAGATCTTGTACATAACACAGTAGGGGAATTGCTGGAATTTGCTCGGCCCAATAAGATAATTTCATAATACGCTTCAAGGAGACCTTGGACCTTTAGAACTAATAGGCAATAATAGTGACCCAGATGTGTCGAGTCAAATTCAATTATTACAAAGGGTCAACGTTACCACATCACTGATACCCATGCATTAGCGAAAATATTGAACTTACAACGGAAATTGCAAATACAAGTTGAATATTAAAAACCACGACAAAACGCACAACGAAACAGTTCAGATAAAACATGAGTACCATGAAAATTCACAAAAAGTGCTGCTAAATTTAAAGTTTTTAAGTTAATGAAAACTCATTTTTGGTTACTGTACAAAGGAACGGCACGCATTTTTACTTTCCTATAATTTCAGTATAGGGAAGTTTTAATTTCATGAAAATTTTCTAATTTGGATAGTCTGTTTGCAATGTGTTTTGGAATCTAGAGCGTAACAAAAATGCATCGGGGAAATAAACTTAAAAAAAAATTCGAAACCGGAAATGGAAGTGAGAAGTGATTTTTTAAATTTCAAACCAAAATCAAATAGAAGACCTTATGGCAAAGCTTTTTTACTTTCCTATACTTTCAGTACAGGGAACTATTGATTTCAGAAAAATGTTCTAATTCGAGATTTTGACGGAAATACCCCTAGGTTTTATGCGCTTTGGAACGTGGGGTGTATCAAACATTTATCGACAAAATAAGTTTTTAGAAAAATTCGAATCCGGAAGCGAAAGTTAGACATGTTTATTTTTGTAGCATTTTTCTAGAACCGAATTTAATATATTTAAATAAGGAATCCGATAGTAGACTTGAGGGCAAAGAGTTTTTTCGAACTCTCTAGCTTGAAAACGGCGGCGCGGCGGCCGCTTCGATTTTTTGATTATTTGGACTTGCGTGTCTTATTCAAAAGCAGGTTAACACATCGGGTTTAATTTTTTTTATCATAATAGCCCTCTAGAGACACAATGTTACTGTATACAAAAATTTTCAAAGAGTTAAAACTTATGAAGTGAAGAATTTTTTCAAAACATTGACATTTTCAAAAAAAATGCTGCTCAAAAACTTACCACACGATTAGTTTTTAATTTTGTAAGCCAATAGAGCTTTAATTAAGCTACAATTTGATTTGGCCACAGTCCGGTAATTTGTATGGTGACATCTTCTATGAATTTTTGAAAATTTGTGTTATAACGCAATTTCGACTTTTTCAAAAAAGTATTGCTCAAACATTGATCATATAATTTTTTTTAAAATTCTATAGGCTAACAAAGCTATGGATGCATTATAATTTAATTTGTGTTCCAGTCCACTACTTTGTCTGTGACGCCTGCTGTGCATTTTTCAAAATCGCAAATTCATGAATTTTTATTTAGTAAACGAAGGATCATAACAATATTTCTGTTTAAGCTAAACTGTAAATTGTACATAAAAAATTAGAAAAATTTTTGTTTCTAAATACAATACGACGTCAATACTGAAATGCGATATACGAAAATGTGATAACTAACTCTGAAGTATAGCGAAGTTCGGGGGAAGTGTTTCACTCATCTTTTGCTAACCTCCTAGCTTTAAAATGGCGGCTGCTACCACTTTTTGAAAAGTGTAACTTTAACGCGCTATTACTCAAAAACAAATTGGCAGATTGGAATGAAGGCACAATATTATTATGTACGAGCATTTTATAAAAAACTTGAAAATTTGAAGTAACATTATTTCAAAATTTTAGAAATTTTCAAAAAAATATTGCTCAAAAACTGGCAACACAGTGTTTTTTTTTAAATTTAGCTCATAGAGAAAGAAATAAGCTACATTTTGGTTTGTATCCCAGTTTGATTATAAATCTTGTACCTCTTCGATACAGTTTTGACATAATCGCGTTTTCGGTTTCTGTTAAATCAAAAAATTCAAAAAAAAAACTGTTAGTGAGAACAGGCTAGGAAGTTTTACTTAGAACTTGCGTGCTCGGCACACATTGTTTTTTTCAAAAACAATTAGGGTAGTTTTGAATAATTCTATACATTTCAATAATTTTGAAGTATAACTTAATTGCGGTTTTCTTCAGAAATGATTAGCACCCCTGACTTAGCTCTCAGAAATGCTTGAGCACCCGAGCACTCCTGCAGTCTGCACCTATGCGTGAGGGGCTCTTCTTTGTTCTAATTTGTCCAAATTATTTAATTGCTTATACAAAACACTAGATTCTGCTACTTTTACTAGTTCGAATCCAATTACAATTTGTCATACAAACCGCCGCATTCATACTTAAATTAATAGAGCTTAGCAACCCGTGCACATCGGCTGCCTTAATAGGCTACTTTTGTCGGGTGGTCTTAAACAACCCAATTACTACTTTGTAACATCGCTGGTTCTGTTACAAGTTTAAAAATGAATAAACTAGATTGTTGTTAAGTTCGTTATGAAAACCTTTTTTAAGATTCTGTTGTCGCTGTTGTGGAAAGGTTTGATACGCTTAATGCATTCCTATACAAACATTGTACCTCAAAAAAAGTTGCAGTTCTATAACAAGCAAGTCATTTAAATTTCATGACGTCTAAAGAAAACTCAACAAGAGTATGGAAGTATGATAAAATGTTTTCTTTAGCCTGGTACAATTGTGTTTGCCACTTTTGTCGCTTAGATGGGTACCTTCCATAAATATCTTCAATAGATTGTCAAATATTTTCATAGCCTGCGAGTATTCTCGGTGGATTCGAAAACGTTGAGGTGAGTGGGATTGTTATGATAGCACTGCCATTCATGTTTATTCTCACCTTTGCTATTCAATATAGAATATAGATTCGACAGTCACTTTTCTATTTTGTACATAAAGTATTTCCCCGATATTGAATTCTTGCGAGAAAAGTCAAATAAAAATGGGAAAATTATTGCTTTCGTACTAGTTTAGAAAAGCGTCATAAATTAAAATCAAATCAGGCTAATAACTTCAGTTTTTAACTGTTTAATGAAAGCGCCTGGGCCGTTTTATAAATACGTAAAATCTACGTCATGATAAATCTGATGTCGAGTTAATGGATTATTAAACGTAATTAAAAGTTCCAACCGTAATTAGTAGGCTCATTAATTTAACATGCGTGCACGCTATTTGCTATTAGGTATCGCTGCGCTCGCGAAACAAAGAAGCTGCTGTCCTTATTTTTCTTCGCTGCCACCGTTATTAATAACTAACCATCTTAAACCGTCGTAAAAGAAGTAACTGATATTAACAAAGATAGCAAGACAAGCAACAAATTTTAAGTTTGAGTAACTTATTTAAAATTTGCATTTGAGCTATAAAAACATTGTCACAAAGATCGCAGATTTCGTAAAATTATATGGCTCATTATTATGCAAACACGGAGTTTTAGGCAACAAATGGAGATGAATATCAACTTAATAAACATATTTTGCTCTTGTAATAAAATAAATAAGTTTGGACATTTATATTTAAATTTTTAAACCGACAAGGATACTTACATGTGTGGGCAATCAGCTGCACCTATTTTACCAGAAAATTTTGTATGAAAATTTATTTCTTGCGTGACAGAAAATGTTTCAGATAGAGCAGATTTTTGAGCAATAAAAAATGTAAATTACTCTAGTTTTTTTATTTTAATGTGACTACGAATTTAAAAATTAAGCGTTTTATATTTTATTGCCACTGTTTTTACTTAAATTGCGGAAGGAGTCAATCCGATTTCCACTTACAGTTAAAAAATATTGCAAGAGTTTAGGTAATATGAAATATGCATTTTCGTTGAAAATCTTCACATAAATTGAGAAAATTTCTCTTGATTTGATTACAGAAAAATGAACGAAATTGACTGCATTTTTTGAACTATCATTTATTTTCCATTTTCTTGATCGTCTTCTATTTTTTCGTAAGCAAGCCATTAAATTTTTAAAATTTATCCGAATACCCTAACTTCATTCGATACAATTAAATATGCTTCGATCCCATATTTTGGTAACAAATCAGAAAAAATTGCTAAAATTATAAACAAAACAAATAAATATAAAGTAAGTTTTCAAACAACTAGAAACATCTTAAACACTTTGTTTAATGCAAAATCAAAAACAGACGATTTGCTAAAATCAGGCATTTACAAATTAAATTGTTCGCATTGTAATTCGGTTTATATAGGCTAGACCATTAGAAATTTTGATATTAGGTATAAAGAACACGTACGTTGTTACAAATACAAACACCCACATAAATCCAATTACGCTAAACACTTACTAGAACAAAATCATTCAATGACATCTAATAACACCATAAAATGTTTACACTTTTGTGATGATAAACATAAATTAGATATACTAGAAGCTTTTAAAATTCACAAACATTTAAAAACTGTACCGTTAATGAATGAGCAAATTGATTGGACATTTTGGAATAAGAAATCAAGTCACCTGCAGACGATTACCGAGATCAAGTCACCAAGTTCTATTGCTATAACAACACTAACTGTTTACTTTCTAATATAACCTCTGACAATGGCATGTAAATATGCCGAAATACGTATAAGGTTAAAAAAAATAAATATTGTTAAAGTAATTAAGTATTTTATATACAGATGATCATTTTATTTTTAACAATATTTAATAAATATTGTGTAACTTAGCGCCATCTCTAAATTTTTCCATAACTATGACGGAGCGAGTGCTAAATTTAATTTTGAATAGGACACGCTTACATCTGCTGTTTCGAAATCGTGATGTTGTCTAAGTGGTCCTTATTTATAATAATAAGTGGGGTTGAAGAAATAATGAGCCGCATTCTCGGAGGCGAAATGACTGGCTTAATCCTTCCCAATCCAAGCCGCAAGCCATAAGCCTAATGAAGCTGACGTTTTGTTTAATTAGTCTTTGGATGAGCGATGCTTTCCCAAACTGTACCCACCGCTAGGCCTGCCCTTCGGTTGCTATCACATCAAATTACGGATCTCGCAAAACAACAACTAAATTATTTAACGCGTATCGACAACCCTATAATGGAAACTGAAGCTGTGAATTTTCAGTTTAAGCGTCTGCTTAATGTAGATGCCAAACACGGCATTATTTACAGAAACGTTATACTATTATTTTCTGTTATGTTCAGATTTAGTTTCAGCGATTACCCACAAAATGGAAACATTTTGATAATAATTCTGTATATAGTCCGAGTTTCAGAACAACAATGCTTGTAAGTTATGCTCCCAACATTTCGTACTGTAAATGTAATTCGCCAATAACCAACCTTAACAATGGGCAACATGAAGTTTATTAGCGAAGTAGCTTATTGTTAGAAGTCGTTGATACCGGTTGGTTTAAAAAGTGCTAAATTATTGTGAAGCATAATTTGTTACAGAAGCATTTTATTGACACAAAATATAACGAATGCAGAACAAACATAAATTAATACTCACGCACTGAAGATCTTTAACAGATTTCCCGATGCATGCTCGAAAAACGTCGTACAATAGTTACGTACTTTTCGTAAACAAACCCTCAGATATATCAAAGAATCTAAATTTAAAATAGCAACAAGCAGATACACATTACCACGTTAACATTATTTTTTTCTTCGAAATCCCACGTAACTTAAGCCGTTAACTCTGTGATATTAAATATTGTCCTGCGTGTATAACTGGATGTACCCAAAACCTTGCAAGAGAAAAATGGATGCACATCATGCCAGAAACCGGTTAATCAATTAACAACCCGATCAATAAAAATAACATTCATGTCAATGTGTTCACCATTCGAAATCTGTTCCTATCGAAAGAGTTCAGCTATAAGAATTAAAGAGAAATAGGCATCCCGTACCACCCCAAGATTAATTAGATGAAATAATACCAAGTAGTATCGCTGAACTACTTACAAACCATTACAGTACACCACAGTACCACCAGACATTGCAAGTCCCTAGACCGGTCTCTACGCGCACCACAACCCTCCAAGCCTCTTTTTTATTTGAAAAAGCATGTTTATGTAAAACTTGTTTATTTAAATACATTTAATATTTGTTTACGTGTGATCCGGTCAGATCGAATAAAATACCTCAATACGAAAATAAATACAACAAAGCTGTAAAATTTTTAGTAGTTTTATTTAGATTGTCTTAATAACATACTAAGGTACTCTCTACTTTGAGCGAGGTGAGCTTTCGCCACCATATTGATAAAATGGCGCCAAACATCGACTTTTCTTTATTCGCCAATATCTTCTTTATGGTTAATTTTGGGGCAAAATGGCGAATTACCAATATTAAAGACAATTAAATTGTCTACCAAAAAGGTTGGGATACCTTTTCTCGTAGGACTTAAGGTTTCGAGTTACAGTTACGAGAAATTTGGCAATAGTCCAAATCTGCACAAAATATTGGCTTTTTCATGTAAAGTCTCATTTTTCACTATTAATTTGCTAATTTCAACTGTAGAGCAATAGAGAATGCAGTTATTATTAAATATGAGTGTCTCAGCTAGCAGTGGCGGCGTTACTGTGTGGGATGGGTAGGATAAAGGGTCAGATGTATGCTTCCTACTAAAAAACAAAATATGATGCGCTTTTGTTAATATCGGTTAGAATTTTATTAAAACAAAATATTATAAATTAATACAATATTATAAAAAATAAGTTATCCTGCTACATGACTACGTCTTGCGTTTGGAAGATGACTGTCGGTAAATGTCAATTTCATTTTCTTTTTGTCATTTTTTTTTTCCATACCTTCGGTATGGGGAAGTATTGACTGGATTCTGGATTTGGAATTGGGAGTGTGAGTTACCTCACGCGCACTTAGGCCACAATAGGTGGGCCCATTGTACTACCTCCCCAGCAGCTCTCCACATTGAACATCACCCAAGCCATCCAACCTTTTGGATGTACTTGAGGACATCCGCAATTGGAGTGTTGCTGATTTCGGTCATGTTAGGACAGAAGTCCCCCAGCATGGCTCCTCTGGTTGTTGCGAAAGCTGGGAAGTATTGACTTTATGAACATTTTTGAAATCTAGGTTTTAACGGAAATACAAGTTTTGGGGCTCAAGGAACTCAACTAAGTGGTTTTTTAAAAAATGTCTGTTTGTGGGTGGGTATGTGACGCCTGTAAACGCAAAAGCACTGCACCGATTTTTATGATATTTTAAATTAAGGGGCATATCGAAAATTGTAGTTCCAGTCAAGCTTTTAAGAAAATCTGAAATCGGAAACGGAAGTTAGACATGTTTTTTCGTAGCGGTTTTTCAAAGCTATCTGAGAGAAGAGCTAAAAGCAAATCGAAAACTTTTTTATAGAACTTTATGGATTGAAACTTAATAGCTTCAAGATGGCGGGCGCTGCATTTTTTTGAAAATCTCGACTTCGGCTTTAACGTCCATTTACTTAAAAAGTAATTCTCTGATCGGGGTCAGCTACAATTTGTTTGAAAGCTCTTTGTCGGTAATATACTATGAAGTAAAATTACTTTTGAAATTCCGAAAACAATCGTAATGGCGCTGCTTCAAAATTTCGAAAACCTTCAAAAAAATGTTTTTCAAAAACTGCCTGTACGATTTTTTCAAAACTTTCTGAGCCGACAAACCGTGCAATGAACTTAAAATTAGTTTTTACTAATCTCCAAATTTCACTCTAACGCTTTCCAAGAATTTTTGAAAAATTTGAAATTGATTAATTATTTATTCAAAAACGCAAACGCCTATCGTTATAAACTTTTATGAGTTCGATAGACTATTTGAAGTACTTCATTAGGATCAGCAACAATTTTCATATTTTAAAAATTAAGAAAAACACGATGCCTTTTAATATCAACACCGCGTTTTCCTGCAGTTACGTGATTTTAACTACGCATATAAATTAGCTCTAGTAAAAATATTTATTTTCATTTTTTGCATATTTTTGATACTTCTTTAAATAAAGCATTTGTATCGATTTTTAGTCCGAAATCTGAAGCGCATCTAATCAGCTGTAGGACGGGCGGTTCCATTCTTACTGTTCTTATACGGTATGCGACATCGTATGGTTGCCTATATGAATTGCCTTCTTAGAAATCTAACCTACGGTGAAATGAGAGAATAATGTAATCTAATAGCAGGTGAACTGTACTACGTTATAACTTTAAAAAAATACACTTTTGCAAATACGGCAATATTAATATCTAGTATGGGAAAGTCCACTGGACGTTAACACTTCAGCGTTTTTATATGTATGTTCATAACACTGTTATACTTTATAGTGTTGTCATTTGTATCTAATCCATTTCCTTCCTCGCCGTTTTCTTCACCTATGTGTAACGACATGAACTTTTCCCGTTGGACGCCAGTTTCGTCTTCATAATGTATGATACTATAATTGTCTGTGTTATTCACGTTTGCGCAACAATTGAGGCCACATAAGTTGAACGTTTCAAGCCAACTTTTCTATAACTGCAAGCAGCCTTGCACCCTTTTGTACATTTCCATGATATTATTTTTAAAAGATTTTCGGATGCAGGGGCTTTCATGGTGGTGATCGGAAGCAAACCGTTGCCAGTATTCCTTCAACCTCAATACAGCGAGCTCTTATTATTCCCGTACCATAATTGGACCTGATAGGTGCGAAAAGAATGTGGGCACGCAGCTGCCTGAGTAGGAGGCAAAGACGGCAGGTTAAATAAATTCTTACTCATACATTTGGCAAAACAATGGTATCGCAAATAATGAGGTATTGTTGTTATTGGATTCGCAAAGTATACTGCAATAAATTATTATATATATACCTGCCTCGCCAATCTGAGCGGGAAGTGCGTTTGAATCCTTGAAATCCTGGGCGCTTTCCTGCAGCTTCCTGTCTTTCTTTACCAACCTTGGAAATTTTATTTTACATTATCTCAAAAAAGATGGAAGTGGTGTCGCAGCCGTTAAAAGAATGTAGAAACAAAATGTCTTTCATTTTTTTTGGAATTGCAAAGCTGTCGAAAGAAAAATCAAAATCTACTGCACTAATGATTTAATGATAATTAATAATTATGCATCCTAGCACATGACATTACACTAAAAACCAGATTTTCGTACAGCATCGCGAACTTATCAGATTTCTTGTATCTGTAACTCTGAAACCTTATGTTCTATAAAAAAGTAGTTATCCAAGACTTTCTTGTAGACAATTTAATTGTATTTAATATTGGTAATTTGTCATTTTGCTCTAAAACTAACCATAAAGAAGATGTTAACGAATAAAAGAAAGGCGTCGATTTTTGCTCCCCTCGTTCGAAGTAGAAAAGTGTGAAAGTTATAAGGGCAATCTAAATAAAGCGATTAAAAATTTTCCAGATTAGTTCTAATTAGTTCCTTATTAAAATACCTGGGACTTGGACAGATGTTAAAAAGATGTTTAATTTCGTGTGCCAAATAAATCCGAGAGACCTTTAATGGTGGTTGGTATGATTGGAACACCATTTTTGCGTCTTTTGTCCGCTTGTTCTTCTGCTTTGGCCATCCTTCATGCCCTCAGGGCGTCAGGTTAAACATAGCTAGGGATTGGTTTTATCGCTATGCTCCAGGAGGTGATAGAGTCCTTCGACTTTTAAACGATCACGCTTCATCAGCTTATGCCAAACTCCTGTCAGCCGTTTTTTCGTACCTCTGTATTTGAGGGGACTTCTAACCCTTCTAACGACTGCCGCGTTGTTAATGCGACAGCCGGGACCTTCTATTCGCGTGCCATTCCGAGAGCACGGGGCGCCGTGTTGACTCGGTGTTTCGGACTCCCATTTAAGTACTGACCGGGAAGAGCTATCCTTAACTTTGCTGATCGCACTGGAATGCGTTTTTTGTCTTGGATTTTAATTAAGGAAGTAATTAACCTTATTTTGTTATGTTAATTTTTTGATGATTCGGACGCCTAGTGCTATAATCGTTAGGCCATCTAAGTCTGTGGCTTGAATTAGGGACATTTACAAACACCCAGAATACAGTTGGAATCGAAGTGGTGGTCGAATAGGAATAGAGAAGCTAAAGCTAGGGTGAGTAACGCGCAACTGCAACCTATCCTCATAATATCGTTACTACTGTTGCTCATTTATGTGATATTTAAGTGTACATAAATTATGTTGATAATTAATTTTTGAAATGAAAAATAACAAATTCAGCAAAATTTTGCGTAGGTTACCTGTAAACCAGCCGAAACAGTAATAATTCAGATTTATTTTATAAACCAGATACAACGAATCAATATTGCAACTAACCGCCACAAACAAGGTATTGTATTTAGATTTAGAGTTAACAGATGCATGTGATGTATTGGCTTCTGCTAATTTAACATAAACTCCGTAACAGAGATCCTTGGCCTTTATTCGTAATACTCTATATTCCCTTGTTTATAATTACCACAGTAGTAAAACCAAGAACAGTAAATTATAATCTTTTGGCGAAACAACAAAGTAAGTTGTTTATGCGAGACAGTTGTTGGCATATAAAGCATGCAACTTTAATCTCCAAAACGAGTCATCGTTGTGTAGGACGTCTAACGTCTAATACAAGCGTCCCTTGAGTTCCTAAACTGTCATAAACCTACGACTTCTGTCCTCGAAGGTGGTCAGAAACAATGATACTCGGGTCGTAGGTTAAAGTTCGTGGTCTCTGCTGAAAGTTCCTTTTGAACCTTTCGTATTTTTGTTGACTGTAGAACGTCGCGTTGAAGGAGATGGTATCAAATGAAATTCAAATTAAAATACAAATAATTAAAGGTCCGCGAAGCGAAAAGATTTAAAATTATCTGTTTATTATTGAATTTGCCAATGGAGAATATACACTTGAATTCATTTTCTTGAATTACAAATACGAAAGCTCAGACGTATTTTCAGCCCTAAATACGCAATTTTTACTTACCTATCGGTACATGGAAGTATTAATTTCAAGACAATTTTTGAAATCTAGTTTTTAACAGAAAAGCACGTTTTGGAGCCCAAGGAACCCAAAAAAAGGGTTTTTAAAAATGCCTGTTTGTGGGTGGGTAGGTGAGTGGGTGTGTGACGCCTCGAAAGGCAAAAGTACTCGACCGATTTTGATGAAATTTTAAATTTAAAGGTATATCGAAAATTATAATTTTAATTAAGCTTTTCAAAAAAATCCGAAACTGGAAGCGGAAGTTACGCACGTTTTTTCGGTAGCGTTTTTTTCCAAAACTAAATTTTGGTCATTTGAGCACAGTAACTGAGGAAAGAACTTAAGGCGAATCGAAAACTTTTTTACCGAAGTCTGTTGCTTTGAAATCGCTGCCGCTAGAATTTTTCTAAAATCTCGACTCAAACGCCCATTTACTCAAAAAGCAATTATCTGATCGGGATCAACTACAACTTGCTTGAAAGACCTTTGTGGGTAGTATTCGATGAAATAAAATTAATTTCAAAAATTTGAAAACGGTCGCAAAAGCTTTTCTTCAAAATTTTGTAATATTTTCAAAAAACTGCCTACACGACCTTTTTAAACTTTGTAGGCTGCTAGAACCGAAAATTGGCTACAATTTAATTTTTGCTAAAGGCTGATGTTGCACTTTGGCGCTTTTCATGAATTTTTGAAAATCGAACATAGGTAGCCTTTTATTTATTCAACGGGGTCCGATATTTTTGTTTCTTACGCAGCATTGCTCATCATGACTAGCAGAACCAAAAATATAATGCTAGTTTGCAGATATTTTCATACTTGGTAGGGCTACTGTAGAAAATGTAAATTCCAATTATTTACAATTTAAAAAAAGCTTCTCTTTCAAAAATTTGGACGATTGATGATCCGATCATGATTACTAATCCCCAGCATCTTTATTGCTGGAGTCACAAACTTTCAGCTGTAATAAAGTAGTTGGAAGTTAGGATAGAATGAAGGGTTGCCTATATAATTTGTTTTCTTATAAATCTAACACTCGGTGAAATGTACAGCGTTATAATTATAAAATCTTTACTTTTGCGTGCAAATACGGTAAGTATTAATATCTAGTATAGGAAAGTCCACTCGAAGTTAACACTTGAGCTTTTTAAGGTTAGGTATTGAAATCAAACGTTAAACCCCTATTACTACTATTTTAGACGAAATTCCCAAACAGTTTAAATTTTCTGAACGTTGCTGCAGTTAAAAAGCGCTAAATTCGTATATATATATTATTGTGTATTACAAGTTTTCTTCTCTTTTCATTGCGTTGGTCATCCATAAAATATATGTCATGTAATTAGCTTTTAAATTTTTATACACTAACATATGAATTTAAATTTTGTTTTGCCTGGCTATTATTTTTAAGAACCATAATCATACAAATTTATAATACTCGATGTAATGTTAATTCAAGTAAATGAATTTTCTTCTGAGGGTTCTCAAGTACTCAGAAAATATTAATTTAACCTGTCTGGTACACCTTCTTGGCTTCCCCAAAATACTTTTATATATCAAAATATTTCCAACATGCACATTTTACATGGAAACATAACATTCAGACAAAGGAAATAATTACACAATTCAATTAAAGTACTTTATTATTGGAAATGTTCTTAATATTTTCTTACTTGGCCTTTCTTCAAAATAAAGAAAAAAATTCAACTCCGGTCCTGTCGGCAATCCCATGCCTCTCATCAGCTGTTCACACATTGTACAGTGAATTATTTATTTATTTTCGATGGTACGTTCTGTTTATTGAAAATTAAAACTGGGAATTAATAAAAAAGGCAAAACTAACCTCACTTTCCAACGTGTTTTTTTAGGAATCAACATACTTTGCGTAATTATATAATCGAAGATAATTTAATTATTTAATCAAAGATTTTTTCATTTTATTGATGACTACTTAGTAATAATAAACTCGTTAGTAATTGACCTAAATTTACCAGAAAATCGGGATCACTAGTTATATTACTTGAGACAAATTGTGACTGGACATAAGGAAGCTTGGTATTTTAAGTATATTTGCTATAAATTAAAAAAATCTTGAAATGTTGAAATTATTAACTCAAATATCTTAACTGGTGATTGTCGTCACTATACACTTTAATAATTATTATTTTATGAAATCGTGTTTAAAATTATATTTTTTTTATAACTTTATTTGATGCAAAACAAGCTCATTTAAAAAATTCGCGGAATTCTTAATTAATATGTAATTTGAATTTAAGCTTCTTAACTTAAAATTTAAACATTGTTTTACATAAATTTTAGTTTTGCGCCCGGGAACGTCTCAATTTAGAAGAGAAAAGAGAGCAAAAAGCAAATAACCCCCAAGAGATTAATTTGTATCCTAGAGGAGAGCTCAATTTTTTACTGGAAGAAAGAAAGGGTGAAAAACTGTAATTATTTCTTACCGGGTTGTTGTAAAACTATTTATTTTATTTAACCTAAAGCTCTTTTGTATGCTAAAATTTTGCTTAGATGTTTTCGTTAGACATTTATAACATTTGACGTTACTGTGAAGTTGCCCATTTTGCTTACAGTGTTAATAAATTTTGATATGCAAGCAGATGTTGATTTATAAGAACAGGTCCTTTGTGTGGGCACCATTTCCTTCTAACACACGCGATACCTATCAGAACAAATTATATTTGCCGGTTACATTCTTCTCTCTTCATAAACGGATTCATTCGAAATTATTCGAGCGTGTGAAAATGCCTTACTCTCCCGAAACGTTAGGTATTCTGGTGTTGTAGAAGAGCATGCGCCGTGTAATAATGAAGCACGGACATTATTTTCATGAAAATAACACAATACCTCTTTGTCATCTTTGCTTTGTTGAGCAAACAATAAATGATACTATCTATTATTCGCTATTATACACAACGCTCCTTGTGTGGGTTCGGTCCGTATTATTGGGACATACCATGCGGGATTCTCCTATGCAACGTTCCAACGGCAGCTGACGATAATTTATTTCACTTTTGCGCATATTAATTCCCTTGGGTTGATTTTCCAATACCCTGGATGAATGTGTGCAGAATGCAACTTGAAGAATATAAATTAGGATACTCAGCGAATGTAAAACGTGCACTTTTCCACATAAACTTTATAGACCGCAATATCTGAATGCGCTGACAGGAATAAGCAGCATGTCGTAGCAGGAATACTAGAGCAGATAGCGAGAAAGCTCCGGGGATGCATCAGGTCTGACCATGACGAGTCACGAGATCCAGACAGGGGGACATGTCGCAATGTACGCGACACCGCCAGGGTTGGATGTCTGCTGCTCATGGATCCTGTTGCAAAATGTCTTAACCGAAAATTATTTCCACGTCCCGTTTCTGTCTTTGTTTAATGTCACTCGATTACCTTCTGCAAAATGCTGGTTGTATAAAATATTTCAAGTCGGTAGTTAACACAAATTAGGTATGTTAGTTCATTTTAATAGGCCGTAATTTCTAGAGGGTTCCTTCTGTACAACAGTAATTTGGTTGGTTAGGTTAACTGTATAGAATTAACAGAATTTTGGTGTTTAGTAGGGGTGGTATTTTAAGATAAAATGGATTTCTTTTAAGAATGAGATTTCTAGTTTATGATTTTCGTGAGTTAATCAGAAATATTTATTATTTTCGTGAGTTAATCAGAAATATTTATTATTTTTGTAGCTTTTCTTAGAAAGTATCGGTAAATAACGACCAAGTGTTGCTTTGGTGGTAACCATGCGTTTGGTTTAAGATGACGTAAGTAACAAGATGACATGAGCAATTTTTAAAAAATGTCTGTCTGTGGGTGGGTCCGTTACGCTCCATATCTCCGGAACGGCTCGACCGATTTTGATGTGCTTTGGAATGAGTGGGTATATCAAAAATTCACCGACAAAATAGGCTTTAAAAAAACCGAAACCGGAAGCGGAAGTTAGACATAGTTTTTTGGTAGCATATTTTTCAGAAACTGAATTTTGGAAATTTTAATAGTGGAGATTAAAGAAGGCCTTAGGACAAATCAAACAATTTTTTACCGAACTCTCTAGCTTTAAAATGGCGGCCGCTACGAATTTTTGAACATTTCGACTTTAACGCCCATTTACTCAAAAACCAGTTATCTGATTGGAATCAACTACATCTTGTTTGGTAGCCCTTCAAGGGTACTATACCATGAAATCTAATTAATTTTGAAAATATAAAAACGATCGCAATGACATTACTTCAAAATTTTGGAATTTTACAAAAAAATATTTCTCAAAAACTGCCCACACGTTTTTGTTTAAACTTTTTAAGCTGATAGAGCTCAACCCAGCCAACCTGGATCCAAAAATTGGATACAGGCTCTGCCTGTCACAAGCCAGGATAAATAGGGGAGTGGTAGAGGAGTAACACCTCTCAAATAAACCAGGGCTCAGCTGGCCCGGCTGATAGTACCCTGTAAGGGCCCCTTGTCCAGGGATACGGATGAAGACTACAACGATGGAGAAGGCGAACAAAGGAAACCTTAACCGGCAGATCCAGCGGAAGTAGCAACCCTTGATTTTTTAGGGTAAAGTTAAAAAATCAACTGCAAAAGGGCAGCAGCTTTTGCAAAATCTTATACAGGTGGAGATGAAAATCAACGGTACAGCTGTAGGAAGGACATCAGCAGGCGAAAAATGGAAACCATTTATATTCGGCTGCTGAACTGCGATGTGGAAGGCAAGGAGAATCCACCACATTATTTTCTCATTGCAGCTAATGAGGCACCTAGTGCACACAAGAGATGGCTTCTTCTGAAACGAAATACTCCGGAGGTAAAATAGTCCCCCGATCGGATCTCCGGGCGGGGACAGCTTTAGAAGAGACCGCTAAAAACGTGAGAAGGAAAGGAAAGAACTACTACGAAAACATAGGGACATGGAACGTGAGATCCTTGGGAAGTTGTGGGAAACTTGAGAATGTAAAATTAGAGATGGAACGACTCAAGATTCAAATTTTGGGGATGAGCGAAATCAAATGGCCTGACGAAGGTGATTTCTGGAGCAATGAATATCGAATTCTGTACTCAGGAGATCAAAATAGAATATCAGGAGTTGGTATAGTATTGAAGAGGAGATGGGGTGAACGGGTGAAAAGTTACCTATTCTACAACGAGAGAATGATGCTCGTCAAATTAGAAGCAGAACCAACAGACATAGCCATCATTCAAGTATATATGCCAACATCGGGACATACAGATGAAGAAATTGAAGAAGTGTATGAACAACTAGACGAATTACTACAATATGTAGATAAAAAAGAAAGTCTTATCATACTGGGAGATTGGAATGCGGTAGTAGGAGAACAGAAGGAAGAATATATAGCAGGCAATTATGGACTAGGTACAAGAAACCCAAGGGGACAAAGACTAATAGAATTTTGCCAAGAAAAAGAACTAGTCATTGCAAACACGTTATTTAAACATCCTAAAAGGAGAAGATATACATGGACACAGCCCGGAGATGTAGCAAGATTCCAGTTAGACTACATATTAGTAGAAAGAAAACATAAAAACCAAATTAGACAATGTAAAACCTACCCAGGAGCAGATGCCGATACGGATCACAATTTGCTAAATATGAAATATAATCTCAAATACAAAAGAAAATTCGTGCAAAAACTAAAAATAAAAAGATGGAATACAGAAAAACTAAAGGAAGATCATACATTGAAATTGTTTCAACAAAGGATAGAAGAAAAATTGGAAAAAATCGAAGAAAAATCAATTAATAAAAAATGGGAGGACATAAAAGCAGCCATTACGGAAATAGCCGAAGAAACAATAGGCTATACCCAAAGGAACCCACAAAAACCTTGGATAAATGACAACGTCATAAACTTAATAGAAGAAAGAAGGAAACACAAGCACAATAAAAACAAAGGAGAATATAATAAAATTAGAAACCTAGTTAATAGAGAAATAAGAAAAGCTAAAGAAAAATGGTTCGAAGAGTACGCCGAAGAGATTGAAAACAATTTCAATAGAGGAAACATGGAGAAAGCGTATAGTCTTATAAGAAAGCAATTTACAAAATATAAAAATAGAAATCAAGTAATTAAAACAAAAGAAGGCAAATACCTTATTGAAAGCAATGAAATTGCTGACCATTGGAAACAATATATCGAAGAACTATACAACGCACCTGACGAAACAATTGAAATCGAAAGTGAAGAAAACGTAGACATAGATCAAAAGGGGCCACCTATAACAAAAGAAGAATTTAATAAAGCGCTAAAAGAATTAAAATCAGGCAAAGCCTATGGCGTAGATAATATACCAGGTGAGTTGCTCCAGGCGCTGAAAGAAAAAGAAAGAGATTATATTTACTCGCTAGTCAAGGACATATACGACACAGGAACTGTACCTACAGATTTTAAAAAAAGCATAATGGTTATGATGCCAAAGAAAAACAAAGCAACTAACTGCGAAGAGTATAGAACCCTTAGTTTACTGACACATGCATCAAAAATCCTAACTAGAATAATAAATAACAGAATCTATAATAAAATAGACGCCAATTTACAGGAAGACCAGTTTGGCTTTAGAAAAAACAGAGGAACTCGTGAAGCGATATTTTGTTTACGGATGTTAATTGAAAAGAGCTTAAAGGTAAATAAAAATGTATATATAGCATTCGTAGATATCAAGAAGGCTTTTGACAACGTAAATTGGACTATTATGATGGATATTTTAAAAACCATACAAATCGACTATAGAGACAGAAGAATGATAAAAGAACTATATGAAAAACAAACGGCTACCTTTAATATTAATGACTGTCAAAGAGAAGCAAAAATTCAAAAAGGAGTCAGACAGGGCTGTAATCTGTCTCCAGCACTGTTCAATATTTACATAGAACAAATAGTGAATAAATGCAAAGAGATCTGTACAGGCATAAAACTAGGAGGAGAAAGAATACAAACTATAAGATTTGCAGACGATATAGCGGTTATTGCTCCGGACGAAAGGAACTTACAGCGAACACTAGAATACATGGACGAAGTACTAAGAGAGTATTCGATGGAGATTAACAAAAACAAAACGGAAGTAATGATATGCTCCAGAGCATCAGAAGCAGATGAAATAAAAATAAAAATTCATGACGTCACTCTCAAACAAACAACAACTTACAAGTATCTCGGAAGTAAAATCAATGAGGATGGAAGAAGTGCTGAAGATATTAAAAACAGAATAAGACAAGCTAAGGTCGCCTTCAATAACAAAAAATCACTAATGACATCTCAAAATATAAGTCTAACAACCAGGAAAAGACTAGTTAAAACATGTATTTGGAGTATCGTACTATATGGATCAGAAACATGGACGCTAGGAAAAAGAGAAGAACGACTACTGGAAGCCTTCGAGTTATGGACATGGAGACGAGTGATGAAGATAAAATGGACGGATAGAGTTACGAATAACCGAGTGCTAGAACTAGTAGAAGAAAAGAGACTGCTGTTAGAAACTCTAAAACAAAGAAGACATAAATGGATTGGACACATGTATAGGAACAGCCCATATATGGTACACAAGATAGAAGGCTTCGTGATAGGAGAAAAAGTCAGAGGAAGGCCACGTCTAGAATTCATGAAGCAAGTCATGAAATACGCAGATGCGAGAAATTACGCAGACTTAAAGGAAACGACTTGCGACCGTCAGAAATGGAAAGCTGCCAATCAATCCAGGGATTGAAGCTTAGAGAGAGAGAGAGAGCTGGGAATCTTCTACAATTTGTTTTGTTGCGCATTGCTATAATTTCACTGTGACGCCCTCTGTGAATTTTTGAAAATTGAAAATTGGTACCCTTTTATTTATTTAACGGGGGGCAATAAAATATTTCTGTTAATGTGAAATAGCTCACCATTGATAGCAAAATTCGAATATAATAATATTTTTTCGATAATTTCATATTTAGGGGGGCTACTGTTCCCCCTCCCCCCAAATTTTTTTGATAAAAAATTAAAAATTTTGTTTTTTGTTTTGTTTGCTCTAGGAGAATCTTTTTACAAAAAATCAAAAAATCGAATTTTTTGTCCCTTAGTAATCTTTTTGTCCTTGGAAGAATTTCACATACTTTCTACAGCAGTTGTATTCTTGTACTAGTCGTTTAATGTTCAGTGTAGGCTAACTTTTTTATTTTAATAGATAGACTCGCAAACCCAAGAGCAAAGTTGTAGGGCAAATTCTTCTCGATTGTATTTAAGAAAAAACTTAAGTTTCCAATTTTAATATAGCGGCCACGGTAAAAAATAACTTTTTTTTTAAATGGAAACGTGGCATTTTGGCTTTAAAATCAGAAAGGTTTTGAAATTCTAAATACAAATTAATAAGAGTAATTTCTCGAGTTATTAATATATTTTCAAATATCAATTTCCGCGCTTCCGTTGATTCAGTCCGAATATTTTACCCAAGCTTATGCTTGCAGCGCAGCGGTCGGTCTTTCTTCAACCGCTTCAAGACGTTACAACTTATAAGAACTATTTACTTTAACTAGTCGTGTCTAGACAGGTGTATATCGAAAGTGTTGGAAAATATAAAACAATGTATTTAAATGTATAGGAAAGTCCAGGCGAAGTGTTTCGCTCATTTTTGTATTTTTGAAGTTCAAGTTTTCACGCATCTTTGTTTAATAAATAGGAGATGATAAAAAATTTCTGTATAAGCTAAATTGAATATATAATATCGAATATCGATAATGAAATTATATCGATAATATGGATAATATATCGATAATATAAATAATATCGAAGACACCATCATAATAATTGTTACTTTTGTTGAAATTAGTACGTGTTAGATTCGCTGTTTTAAATTATTAGTTCACCCTGTATTAAATACAATTTTCTACGAGCACATCTCTAGTAAACAATTATTTGATGTCCAATCTCTAATAGCACTTGATAAGAGTTGTTTACAAATTGAAAAAGCGAAATATAGTAACAGGTGTGCATTCAATTACTGCATTCGACTATATTCGGGACAAATAACTATGAGCGTAAAGTTCCGATTTCTTATTATTGAATGCTGCAAAGGTGTGTTTGCGTAATGTCGGGGTGTTTTCTAACTTTAAATAGTACAGTTGTGATTAATTCGTGATGATTTAAAAAATGAACTAGTGTGTTTGTTGTTGGTGCAATCATTGCTGAGATCCTTCAAAATTCTTGGATTCGTTGAGACCTTTTTGGTAAGCAAAAATAATAGTTGGTTCACTACCAATAGAATCTGTACACAGAGATAAACGACCATTTTACCCTGACCTCTTTTGATCAGCAGTAAATATTTTACAATTTTTTGAAAATGATAGAAGTTGTTTGGATGTAATAAAAGCAAAAGATGTGTTGTCTTTAGGGCTGGGCAATATTGAAAATGTAATATCGAATATCGATAATAAAATTATATCAATAATATCGATAATATGGATATTGTCCACACTATTAATAGTATGACAATAACGATAGTATCCTTATATTTACGATAATACCGACATTATCATCAATAATTTCGATATATTATCTATAATATCGATATTATAATTGTCAATATTAGCACGATTTATATCTGCCATATTTTTTTTAAATTGTATATACACCGTGTAAAAACAAGGGAATTTTTACGCGTAGACGTTGACTTTACTTCTAATCTTAACTAAAGAAGCTATTGCTATTTATAGCCCTTTTAATAAAAAAAGGAATAACCATCAGTTTGAAGTAGAGTAGGCGATCTAAGTTCCAAATCAATATGAGTTGATATGCTTCAGTTGTTGCAATAATTGCGTCAATTACAATAATCAATTCAATGTTTGTCTAGTAACTACAATATTTCTTGGATTTCATTTTTTCTGTTACTATTATATTTCGATTTTCTATGTTGGTATTATCGAAATTATCGACATTATCGACGTTGTCAATATTATCGATAATATCGATATATCGATAAATGTTCTCAGCCCTACTCATGAGTTATAGTGCAACAATATTTAGGAGCGTTTTTTTCCTCCATCCAAATGTTTGGCGGACATACTACAGTAATAGTAGTGCTACCCGTTTGTAAATTAATTGGCTGTAACGTCTTTCTTATTAGATTTAAAAAACAATTCTTAGAGGGGCATGCAAAATTTCATTTTCATTTCATTCATAAAAATTTAAAATTTTGGCAAATTTTGAAATTTTTTGAGAATTTGTGAAACTGAAATTTTAAATTGCGGAAATTAGTAACAATTTTTAAAAATTTCAGTTGAAAATGTTTCAAATTGAAAAAATTTTTAAAACTTAAATTCAAAATATTGACAATATTTGAAAATTTTTAAAATAATTAGAAATTTTGAAAAATTTTTAAAAATTTTTGAAAATTTAAAAAAGTTTTGAGTTTGTCAATTGGAAACAATATTTATTCGTTTGAATCTAAAATTAATTTCATTATTTGGTTATAGTCTTTATTTCCGCGATTATCCAGTTAAACTGTTCGGGTAAACAACCAAAAGGAAACCTCCCAGAGGTGCTTTCTTAACGGTAGATTGTTCCTAATGTCATTTAATGTGTCCACGCCGAAATTTGTACATTTATTTAATATTGAATATTCGTTGAGGAAGACACTGGGGGAGGGTGTAAGAAAATCGGGCTTGCACAGATCGGCTATTCCACATGCGTATAATACGAATCCCCCTCTCTCCCCACATATTGTTTTAAGCAGTTGAGTGGTTTTATGATATAGTGTGTTTTGTAGTTGTTACTAATGTTTATTCTTTACAATCTCAAAATTTGGTGATAGCCCTTTTTTTGGCGATTACTCAATTAATCTGTTCAGGTAAACGACCAAAAAGAAACTACCCAGTGGTGTTTTCCTAATAGAAAGTTATTCCTATTGTCATTTAACGTGCTCATACCGGTTATAAAGCCTAAATTTTTAAAAGTTTGAAAAAACAAAAATCAGTCGCCCGCTTTCACGATATTTTGTATTTTCTAGTTGCAACCAATATTCATCTATCAATTTTTCACGTCCTATGGACTTTTGGCTGATAGCCGTATTTTAGCAATAACTCAATTAAACCGCTCAGGTAAACGACCAAAAGGAATCCTCCCAGTGATGTTTTATTAATGGAAAGTTGTTGTTCCTATTGTCATTTAACATGCCAGGCAGTCCAAAGCGAAAACAAGTACGCTGAATGAACACATTTGCTCCAAATTCAACATGACGATTACAATACCTTCCTCTATAGCTATACTTCGTATAGCGAGGAAGGTAAGAAGGAATATAATGATATTTAAAATGCATTTTTTGAGCAGACATTTTGAAGTTATAAAGTTATATAGTTTTATAAAATGAAAACATGTCATATTTTATGTCGTTGGATAGAGCAGTTTTTTATCTATTAGCGACATAATTTGAAACATTTTGTTCTACCAAAAATTGAAAAAGAAAATTCCACAGGTGAACTAAAACGCTGCGGGCATAAAATAAAATAAGAAAACGGTGGGGCGTAGTCTACGAGCTCAGCAAGTTTTATAAATTAATCTGCGAGCTAGTCATTTTCCTGTAGTTGCAGAAACTCCAATTTGCGGACTGTTTTTATTTTTTTAACGGTTTTTAATTGCAACACATAAGAAATAAACCTTGTCTCCGTTCTTCGACATGTAAGCAAATATCCTCCCAGTATTACGTTTTCAATCTAACCCTATGTGATCTTAACGTAAATATGAGAACCCGCAAATATAATAAATATAGCTATCTAAGCTGCCTCGACACAATAATGAATGAGTTTTCAATAAAAGTGCAATTCCTACAGATGCCTGTAGAATTTGCATCGAAATTGAAAAACAAAAAAATAATTATTAAAAAAACCTTTGCATTTAATTTATGCTCGCAGCATTTTAGTTTTTCGGTTATGTTATTATTTGTAAACAGTCTAAATATAGTTCAACACACGATTGCATTCTTTAATGGCGTCTTCCATGAGGGAATTTTAAACCCGACTTCTTATCTTTAGCAACAAACAAGGTGTTAATAAAACACCATTTTCGCAGTCTAAACATTAGACACTCACCGCGTTTATATATTGGATTACATAAATACGTTTAAATTCGTTTTTTTTTATTTTTTAACCTAAAAGTTTAATGATTGTGATACTGCGTGTTAAAAATGCCAATTTCTAAAACAGAAGTTCACGTTTTAAGTTAAATGTGAAAATCAAAGTTTTGTAATTAAAGATGCAATTATTTTATGAATCTAAACGAACAATTGCGATAAAATCGTTTTCTTTGTTTTTCAAATTTAGTTCATCACTTATAGTTTAAAAGTACTTCAGACAACGGAAGCAGAAAGTGTCTGAGAGCATTCAATTAGTCTCTAAATTATTTAAAGAGGACGCATTTCTGCCTTCGATAACTTAACTGAAGTCGATATCAATTGTACTACGATAGAAACTTTATCGAGAAACGTGACATTACACAAATAAATTATTTAGGATCACTTTTAAGACTTTTATGTTATTTCTTTCAAATAAATAATTCGTATCTGGTATTTCTACAATATCAGACACGCGAGGATGGTACAAGAAAACTTATTTTAAAAATAATCGCTACCCACTTTTGCTGTAACATCCTTGCTCTAGTTTGAGGCTTCCCTCAGGTGCACTGTGCAAAGAACGCAATCTTAGAAAATGAAAATTTCTCCTCCAAGTGCAATAGTATTTTACCAAGTTACACTTTCTGGCAAAAATTAAACTTACTGCGCCAACTATTGTTGCAAATTTTATTAAAATGAAACTAAAAACGAGAGGGACTTAATCAGAAATTCGGTGAAATTTCCGTTCAAATTTAAACACAATTATTAATTAAAGGCTTGTTTTATTACGTACAACACACATCAATTACAAAGATAAATACCTAGTGTTACGCGATAAATATCGTTTACTTTAATAATTATAACAATAAATCAAACACAAAGTTTGTACACGTTAACGGTGTCATTACGTACTTCAAATAATTTCGTTATGTTCTACAAACAGAAGGTTAGCTCTGTTAGTTGTTCGTGAAAATCAAGTCTCCATCTACGTTGTTTAATAACGTGAAGCAAACACGGCCTCTGCATAACGCTTTCATAATGTGAAACCCAACTGAGTTATGAAGGAATGTCCCTCACGTTTGGAAATATTTCTCTCGGCATTCCTTCCTTGACTGTTTTACTAAATATTACGTTCTAAATTAATGGAGGAAAGTTCACCGACAGGGGTTCAAGTATAAACTGCATTCTGGTTATATTCTGTTATTTTCAGAATGCACTAAAATATGCAATAAAAATGCTTTAATAAAGCGCAACATGACTGAATAAATGTTACAAAACCGGACCGCTTTAGAAAGTATAGCTGTGTCTAAAATATAATTTCGTAAAAAACAATTATGACAAACAAAAATTAAGAACCCACACGGCAGATTATATTAAAAATCTTAATTTAAAAAAAATTTGAAAGTTCTCCGAATGTCCACAATTTCGACAAACTGGATCTTTAAAATTTGATCTCATAAATTTTAAGCTCGACTTCAATAAGTTTTTATAGAATAGGTTTTGTTTAAGAATGGGAATAGCTTTACTAGATTATACTCTTTACGTTTCATTTCTATTAATTTTTGTGATTTTATTGAATATATGTTAGTTTCGCCTAAGAATGAAACAGAAAATTAATTGGTCGACTACAAAACGCTCTATTAGAGGGCGGGGATGTTGAAAATAAGATAATCTATACAGGCATCAGGAACCATACTAGTAGACCTGTGCTACACAAATTTTTTAAAATTTTTAACCATTTCAAAACTCCTGAAGATTGTATGGAAATTTAGAAAACTTTCAACTTTTCAAATATATTTTATACTGTACAAATATTTTTTATACATTTTTGGAAAATTTTGACTGAAATTTTTTAAAATTTTATACGTTTTTGAATAATTTTAAAGTTTAAAAATTCTTACATACTTTAAATTTAAGAAATTTTGAGAATTACTGAAATTTAAAAAAAAAGTAATTTTGAAAATTTTTGGAAATTTAGAAAATTTTAGAAAATGAGTTTTTCGTAATTTTGATACTTTTTAAAAATTGTTGCAAATTCTCAAGTGTTTTGAACATATTGAAATTTTTTTGAAAATTATAAAACATTT
The DNA here is from genome assembly GCA_958336395.1 of Ctenicera cuprea. Lineage (NCBI taxonomy): Eukaryota > Metazoa > Arthropoda > Insecta > Coleoptera > Elateridae > Ctenicera > Ctenicera cuprea. The sequence continues at coordinate 13,361,876 of OY284487.1, read as the reverse complement.
TTGAAAGTTATTAAAACTTGTGGAATTTAAAATTTATTAAAAAATTTAAAACTTTTTAATGCTGAAAAATTTTAATAATTTTTTAAATTGTCAAAGTTTCTAAAAGTTTGAAACTTTTTCAGTTACAAATTTTATAATTTTCAAACATTGATTCACTATTTTTCAAAATATCAAAATTTTATTAATTATCAAAATTTTTAATAACTTTCAATAATGTTTTAATTTTCAACAATTTTCAAAATAACCTAAAATTTTCTACATTTCAAAAATTTTATGTTCTCAATTCTCTAAATTTTCAAAAATTTCAATAATTCTCAAAATACTTTTAATTTTGTTATAATTTTTCAAAAATGAAAACTTTCAAAAATGTTTTAATTTTCAACAATTTTCAGAATAACCTAACATTTTCTGCATTTTCAAAAGTCTTCTATTCCCAATACTTTAAATTTGTCAAAAATTTCTAAGTATTCAAACATTTTCAAAAATTTCAATAATTTCAAAATACTTTTAATTTATCAAAATATTATAATTTTTTAAAAATGAAAATTTTATAAAAGTTCAGTCAAAATTTTCCTACTTTATCGAACATATTGTTAAACATGATATAAAATAATTTGTATATTTCAAGATTGTTAGAAAATTTCTAAATTTCAATGAAATCTTCATAAATTTCGAAGTATGTAAAACAAAAATTTCAATAGACGTCTCGTGGCGGTTGATTGACAGCGGAGTATAGCCAGAGGTAGATAATGTATTCTTCAAAATTTCGGAAGTTAAAATTTTGACGGAAATGTACGTTTTAGGGTCCGAGTACACAGAAAAACCAATTTCGCCATGGTGTCTGTGTGTCTGTGTGTGTGTCTGTCTGTCTGCATGTCTGTAAGTGTTTGAGTGTTTTTATCTGCGTGTGTGTGCGTCTGTGTGTGTGTCCGTATACACTTTACAACCCAACATTCTAAAGAAGAAAACCTATTTTAAGGTTAGATTGTTAGTCACGCTGTGATGAAACCTCAACAAAAAGACATTAGTCTGGCCAAAAAAGAGCTGAGATTTGTATTCTACGCATATCGAATAGTCGATCTGCGCAAGCGCGATGCTTCTACCACCACCCGGTCCCCCCACCATCGATTTCTTGTTTCTGTTTTAATTTAGGAATTGCGACTTCAGAATCGGCATAGACATGTTAAATGTTCACCTCCCATTGAGAAAAGACCTATACGGTGTAACCTTTTGGTCATTTACCTGAACAGTTTAGTTAAATATTTTCCAAAAAAAGTCATAATTTTTTGAAAAATCGATTTTCTGCGTTTAGCAGATAAACATTGGTTGCAATTACAAGATACCAGACATCATAAAACTAAATAACTTTTGTAAATAATAAGGGGGTTTGAGAAGAGCGCTTTGCTTCAACATGGACGCGCTTAAAAAACAATCTCAGATTTGTATTCTACGCATGTCGAATAATCGATCTGCGCAAGCGCGGTTTTTCTACCACCTCTCGGTCCCTCCAACATCGATTTGTTGTTTGTTCAAACATTTGGGATTTTTTACTTTAAAATTGGTATGAACATATTAAATGACCATAAGAACGACCGCGACTTCCCATTAAGAAAATACCTATAGTTTTTTTTTTGGTTGTTTACCTAAACAGATTAATTAAGTAATTGCTAAAAAAAAATCGAAATATTTTTTAATAAATCAATTTTCAGCCTCGGATTTAATTTGAAATTTTTACAATAACTTAAAACAAGTTTTCATAAAATTATCAAAAATCCAAATATTGCGAAAATTTTTTAAACTTACGTAATATTTTAAAAATTTTCATTAGTTCTAATAAATGCGAGGAAGGTCCCTTGGGGCATTGCCCTACAGTTTTTTCAAATAGATTTTTACGGCGAAACCAGAAGTTCCAAAAAGTCGTAATGTACGTCAAATAGGAGAACCCTATGCCGTACCAAATTTGAATTAAATCTGAATAAATAACGAAGAAAAAGGGGTTGAACCGGTTCCATGTTACGCCCGGTATATTACCGAGGGATATTTTGCACTAGTAAAGTGACCTTACTTGAAGAGATGTAAAAAAATGTTATATAAAGAAAATTTGTGTAGGTCTTATATTTAAAAAGTTTAAATATGAATTTTTACAACGGGCCTCAATTGCTTCTGTTTATTTTATTAAGCTTCTGACAGCATCAAAAATTACAATAACTGTTCATTTTGAATATATTACAGAAGATAGTAGTGCGGGTGGCGAATATTTCGCTCTAATATTTCGGAAATTTTGCCTTAAGGAAAAACGAATATTCGGAAAACTTATCGAAAAGTTTGCCCGACTATTCGCTTTTTTCTATCAAACAATTAAAATTGTAAAATCAGATGACAAATCATACAGAAATTAATTAAGGGAAAGAGTGCTGGAATGTGAGAAGTCGGAAGAAATTTTTTACGCGTTGTCGAAGAAGAAGGCTTTTTAGATTTGAAAAATATATTAATTCATTATTAATAAAATAATAATCTTGTATTTCGTCTTAAAAATAAAGGGAGTTCATTCTCCCCTTCCCGCGAACGAATTTGTCGTTTCGTTTTTAGTTTTCTTTAATTCCAACAAGTATTTAACCAAAAAATCTAGATTTTTAAAAGTTTGTACTATTCTTTTGATGTGTATTTTCATGTAGTGTGTTCTTATAATATGACTATTATGCAGCTACGCTCTCGACTCGATACAGTAGTAAGAATAGTAGGATGTTAGGGCAGATTCAGCTGCAGCCGTGGTCCTCTCAAGTTGAGACAGGTCGAAGAGATCCGGAAGTAGTATACAGGATGTCCCGTCATCAATAAGACAACGTTTAGGTGTAGTTTCCTGGGATCAAAGTAGACCGATTTAACATAACATGCCTTCTATTGCATTTATGTTCTATTACTTACGGGACACCCTGTATAGAAAATAATTATTAATAATTAATACGTCTTTGACACCGATCCGCGCTCCGCTGCAATACCTACTTAATTAACCTGTTTATTATTTAAAAAAAAAACAGAACCAAAACATCGTGGAGCATAGCCCACGGGTTCAGTTAGTTAAAACTTAAATTTTTAAAACAAAGTTTTTAAGCAATTGGTATTTTTTAAAACTGAAATTATGTAAAAATAAAAATTGTAATTTGAACTAAGCTTTTCTGAACTCAGATTTATATTTCCAATTCAGGGCAGTTGTAAACAAAGTTACAATCACAATTTCATCAAGTTTTTAATTGCACATTGCATAATTTATCGATTAATTTAATTCGGCATAAAACTGATGATTTAATTTTAAATTTTAAAACTTCGTCTTATATATATATTTTCAATTTTTCAATTTTGCTTTCGCTTTGATCTTAAAATTTGTATATCAATCTAGAACATTTTATTTTTTTCCTAAATTTTTAACCTTGCTTTTAAACAAGTAACCAAATTTCCTTCTTTTAAAATAACGTTTGCTTTGATTCATATTAAATTCTATTGATCTTTCAATCAAAGCCTAACGTTTTTGTCCTTGCCTTTAAAATATTAAAAATCAGGGTTTGACAACTATTATATTTTAATATTTGCATTATCACTTTCATGAAGTATGGCAGCCTTCATTCTGAAAATTGCGCAATGAATTTTAGGATGTGTTCTTTACTATGTAAATTTAATTTTAATTTCATATTCATGACCTTAATCTAAAACCCAACATAAATTTGTTATTTAAAATGCAAGAATATGTTTTAAATTTGCATTTTTTTTCTTTTGCAAACGCTTATCGTTATAAAATTAACTCCACTTTCTACATTCCATTGATAACGTCCAAATGTAGGCACTCTTTGAGTTTTAATTTATAAACTTTAGGGTTTAAAATAGAAGCTTGACTTTGAAGCAAGAATTTTTAAACTAAGCAAGGTCTTTTTTGATTAAAATTCCGATTAATACTTTAATTTTAACTTTCAAAGTTTTATTTAAAAACACCGCACCAGTAATAAGTGCAGGCACGATAAATTGCATTTGCATTAGCTAATTTGGGGGTCTTTTTGTATTTTCTTTGTTTCCCAGCATTTTATATAAAACGATACCGCTTTCGTTTTGTATATGAATGCATATTTATGCAATAATTCTTTATTTTCCAATAAACGCGTTTTTACTGCATAATTATTGAGTTTCTACATTGTCACTTGTTTTTAAAATTTACGAGTTTTTTACGGATATTTCTAGAATTCTCAACTCATGAAATTCTCAAAAAATGTTAACATAGGGAACCTACATTTTTTAGAAACCTCGCTGTAATTAGCAGGTAAAAGTAAGTATAGTCGGTGGCACTATACTCCAATGAGGAGTTTGGCCTGCAATGCGATGGGTCAGGGCCACCGGACCATCGCTTCCGATACCCAGCCGTCTCGCACTCTTATATGAAGTACGGGGTGGTGTGGTAAGCACCACGCCTTAGACGGCTGCCTTACTTCCCTCACCCCTCGAGGGGTTTGGTTCCCAATTTTTAAAAAGCGACTGGGTAGGCCGCCCGCCAGGCAACCAGTCTTCGGGTTTGAACCCAAGATCTTCCGCGTAGCAACCAAATGCCCTAACCACTCGACCACTCTGGCCCTGGCGCAGGTTAGCAGGTAAACTTCCATAAATTTCAACTACATGTATATTAAATCCCTAACTGTCTCACCATGACACGTCACGACCCAACAAACAGCTTCGGTGGAGTCATTCTTACAGATTGTTTTAGGTATCACTATTAATCAGGGACGCAAATCGTAACCGAAACTAAAACAAAAAAACCGGAAATCCGTACAATTTTCCGAACCGTAACCGAAACGAAAACCGAAATAAAAAATTTCTTGAACCGCAACCGTAAATATTTTAAGAATATCCCGGTATTTTTTGTTACGACTAATGTAGGACGGACATTAATATTTATTATTTAATCTTTCTTCAGCCCTTTTTGTTGACCCTTTGGGTTGCAGCCAAAATAGAGATTAGAGTTATTAATGTTTCCCAAACGCGAATGCAAAGTTTTTGGCGGTATGACGTCGTCATACAACATGATATGAATACTTTGCGAGCAGAATACATTTTCTCTTTTTTACTCCCAAGCACCTAATTTTTGCGTTATTTGGAGTCAGTGAGTCGACAGTGTGCACATTGCTACGCCTGCGTCACTGCCACTATCGCTAAAGATTTCAGGGAACATAAACCGTAGCATGTCGATGTACACAATAACAAACAGTAATGATAACCTGTGTATTCCATTAAAATGTTAAAAATGTAGACCGCATGAGATTCAAACTTTCGACCAACCTATGCCTCACAACGCTATACACGCATTCTAGCAGTGTGCCACTGCGTCTGTTGATAGCAGACGTTAAAATATAGAGCACATACATAAACTACACGTCATCTGATTTCCAAATTTAAATTGCCGGTAAACTACGCTGTATGTTATCCGATGAGCGATGACGGTATACTGTATACCGGCAAATCTGCGCAGGCGCGATCTTTCTACCACACGCTGGTAAAATTTGATTGTTTTAAATTTTTTGAATTTTGACTGCAAAATCGGTATGGACAATCGGAACAACCGCCCATTGAGAAAAGACTTATAGGGATTTTCTTTTTGGCTGGTTCACTGAACAGTTTAATTTAGGAATTACCAAAAAAACAACATCGATTTTTTTTGGGAAATGATTTCTCAGCTTTAGCGAATAAAAATGAAATGTTTCTATAATTATTAAAATATTCAAGATATTTTTAAATTTTTTTAAGCCAAAATGTTTAAATTTTATTGAATAAGTATCAAAACATTTTCAAAATTACATAAAAATTTAACAAATTCGAAAACTTTCATAAATTTAAAACTGTCGAATTTTTCAAAACTTCAAAATTTAAAAAATTCTTATATATATTTTCAAAATTTCCATTATTCCTAAATTTTTAAAAAATTAAAAATTTTTAATGTTCTAATTTAAAATTTTCAAAATTTTTAATATTTTTCAAAATGTTCAAGCCATTTTCTACATTTTTGAAATATATAGGAATTAATGTTTTTTTCATTAATAACCGAGACGGTAAGATTCTAAACATCATTTTAGATATAGGGTGATTCATAATATAACACACTTTCAGTTGGATTCTGATTTCAGAATATGAAAACAATAAAAATAATCTAAAAATATGGGTCCGGAAATGCTTTTTTATATTATTACCGTTCTTATAAATGTGGGTCTAGAAGCGCTTTGTTACGGATCTTATCTATACAACTTGTCCTACTTGTGGAGGCCGTAACTCCGTAAAGAAGCATTTCCGGCTCTATATTTATATGAAATTGTTTCATTGTTTGGGTGTGTAGAACTTACCCCTAAAATTTTCGTATTTTAAGTTTAAAGTATTTAGCCATCTTGAGAAAACACGCAGACCTCCATGGCAACTGGACTTTTCATCGAAAACTGTTGAATTTGGCGACTTTTAACAAGAATATCTTTTTGCGTGTTTTTGTATGGAGAATTAAATTGTATTGCCAAATTTCATAAACTGTAAATATATAAAATAATTAGAAGAAAAACGTGTTACAATCAACCTCGCGTTATGAAATTGATTTTGTATACGCAGTAACATTTTATTGGTGTCATTTTGGTGGTAATATAGGAAGAAACACATGTCTGTGTCAATTCGTCAATTAGATGTGAAAATTGAGATCTTCATTTCTATATTTTAATTTCATAAGCCCGTAAAGGTGGTTATTAAAATTTCCACCTAAACTTAGTTTTGCAGCGTTTCTTTATAAACGTAGCAATTAATAGTTATTTATTATATCTGTGGGATAAAGGCATTATTAACATACGAATGCGGTGAGTTGCCCGACGAGGGCGTTAGCCCGAGTCGGAGTAAGAGCATGAGTATGTTAATGGTCTTCACATGTATATAAATCACTTTTTTATCTACGTCTGCTCAAAATAAAAAAAATTATATAATTTTCAAAATTGAAACAATTATATAATTTTGACAGACCATCTTTTTTATGTAACATCAGAGTAGTGTGGTATTTTATTTAAAAAACAGAGTAGCATTGTATCTACAAATTTATTATCGTCATAGCAACCAAACATTTTTTGTCAATAATTGAGTTGTTTTTAATTTTTCCTTGATTTGTGGTGAAAATTGTAAGAAAATCGGCAAATATAATTATGAGTGATTGTGACAGTATTCCGTGGACATAGAAGAAGCTGCAACGATGGTAGTTTCTTCATTGTTACCACAAAACTCAAAAATGAAGTATGAACAAGCTTATGGACGTTTTAGCCAATGGTGCGATCAGAAGAAAATCAAAAATGTAGCTAGCGAGAAGGTGCTGTTAGTCTATTTCCAGAATTTGTCCGAACGATATAAATAATAAGCTTCTCAAAATGCAAAAATGTTGTTGTTAATCTTTATAAAAAGTAATTGTTTTCAATTTCTATTAATAATGTTGTTAATGTTTATAAAAAATAATTGTTCTAAATTTCTACTAATACAGAAAAAATAAAACTGTTGGTCAAAAATTGTCATATCTCACTGAGTGGGATAAGTGATCCTTATCCAATTGAGTTGGATAATAAACATCATTATGCAACTCAAATGAATGATATAATAGGTTCTTATCCTAGCAGACGTAGATAAAATGATTTATTGAATAAAATTATTTAATATTGGTTTGGTTTAATTTTTTACATGTTAATATAGTGATTTTAAAATACATCATGATTAATTTTTATTATTTACAAAATGTAACGTAATATCTAACTAGCCAGCGTTATTCTTCTACAAAAAGGATTTCCTTTGTGTCCTTTAACAGACCACTACATACAGAATCAAACCCAGCTTGCCTGCCAAAATTACAGGAATTGACATCCTTTTCCTGATAACATTAGATTGCTAATCGCTGCTTCTTCGGCACATACTTTCTTTCTATTTTTGTTCCTAATCCTTTTATATTACCGCGAATGCCTGCAGGACAAAATCCAACACAGCGTTTTTAAATCTGCTCCGATCCGGTATCCATGCACGAATGATCGACACAGAGAGGACATTAGTGCTAATGTAATTGGCACCGATCATTAGGTCAAACAAACCATTTACGACACATGTGTCCGTCTATGCGTGTGTGTGCGCGCGGATCGCTAGATATTTGTGACGTGTTGCGGTTGAATTCGATAACTAAATTAGATATGGTATTATCGAGAATTCGAATCGACACGAGTGCTTAGCGCTAATATATCGCATTTCTAGGTGGAGCGATAATTATTTCATTTCTGCGGTTCGTTTCAGCGCACCCAGCAGGGTATATCGTGCTGTAAATTGCCATTAGCTATATTTATTTAGACAGTTTTCCTTGACTGATATCGCGTTTGTGTGCGCGGTTACTGGAAATTAAAAAGTTTTTTGCTAGGAATCTACCAATTCGCAATTTTTCGATTATTGACTTAAATAAGCAACAGCAGCGTATTTTGCTTTTTAATTGGGTAAACATTAAATCAATTCAGTTTTTAGAACAGTACGCGGGCTTCAATCTAATATTTCGATAAAAATGGTGTGTATTCCAGTCAGTAATGCAATGAGTATAAAAAGTATCTACTTCAGCAAAGTATCACAAACGAAATTTTATGGTTAATTAAATAAATTAAAAAATTTTGACATTTTTAAATAATTTCGAAAATTCTTAATAAAATTAAAACGTTTTGAAAATTTTGAAGTTTTTAGAAATCTTCAAAAGTTAATATATATTTGTTAATTTTGAAAATTTTTGGAAATTTTATAAATTTTGGAATTTCTACAAATTTTGGAAATTTTAAATACATTGAAAACTTTTAAAACCTTCAAAACTTTGAAATTTTTGGAAAATAAACATTTTTGGAACTTAAATACTAAACATTTTTGGAAATTTTCAAAAACGTGGAAAATTTTTCAGTTTCGAAAGTATTGAAATCTTTTTTTATTCTGATTATTATTAGATATTGTTAAAATTTATAAAATTTTTTAAATTTTACAAAGACAGTGGAAAATAATATAAATATTGATTTTTTGAAATTTTGAACAATTTTAAAAATCTTAAACATTTACTCGATTTTTTTATAATTTAAACATTTTTATTTTTTTTTAATTATTCATGTCTTTAAAATTTGTTGTTAATTAAAAAATTCTTGAAAGAAAATTTTAAATTAGCTAAGATTTTGAAAATGTGGAAAGTACGAAAACTTTAAAATTTAAAAAAAAAAGTAAAGTTTTGAAATTTTACAAACGTTTTGAAAATTTCTAATAATTCCCAAATTTAAAAATTTTGAAAACATTTTTTATTTCCATGATTTCATAATATTTTAAACGTTGTTACGCAGATCGGCTGTTTGATATACGTAAAATACGAATCTAAGGTTTGTTTTCGTGCGCGTTTATATTAAAGCAGAGCATCCCCCCCCTCCCCCGATTATATGGAAACGACCTTTAAGTTTTTTCTCAATTGGATGTTGCTCCTATTACCATTTAACAAGTTAGTACCGATTTGGAAGTCGAAATTCGTAAAATTTTGAAAAACAGCGAAATCGCTGGCGGGGCTGCCCAGGGTGGTAAGAAGCTCGCGCTTGCGCAAATCGGCTATCCTACATGCAGCAGTAGTCTGGTTTTCCGATATTTGGTGGTTTCTAGTATGCAACCAATGTTTATTCGTTGAAATTTCAAAATGGATAGTGCACTTTTTATACAACTTTCGTCGTTTTTCGGTCAAATACTCAAATAAACTGTACAGATAAAGAACCAAAAACAAACCTCCCAGAGTGGTGTTTTTTCAATAAAACGTTTTTCCTATCGTCATTTAACACGATACCGAGCATGATATCAATTTTGAAGCCAAAATTCGTAAAACAAAAATCGATGTGGGGCAGGGGGGGGGTGTTATGTACATTACGCAACGTACTCTACTCTAAAAAACAACCAATACGCAATCGTTGCCATGAAAACCGTTGACTCGTTATTCAACATGGTCGGTGTAAATGACAACTGTACTATCAAACAGCGTATTACAATTCAATTTCTCGCAATATTTCTTATTTATAAATGGGTCAGTGCGGCTGAAAACTGACTCAGCTTACAGTTTCAAGTAGAAACACTCAAATAGTCGAAGGTAGTTTAATGGGCTAATCGTTTTAAATATGGCCGTAAGACTGTTCTTGACAATCCACGAAGAGGAAGAAGAGTTCAATTGCCAAAAGATTATGCTGTGATTAAACATGCTGTTGGTTTTCTTCATTATTACAGAAACAGTTATTCGGCGATTGCTTAAACAAAATTTCAACATATTTAAAGAAAGCAGCATGACCGTTTCCTTCTCTTTCTGGATTGTCACGAACAGTCTCACGGTCATTTGTTAAACAGTTAGCGTAGTCAAATATTAGTGGTTTTTTGGGTGTTTTTCATTATAAATTTGAGCTAAGTGAGCGTAAAATTTCAGCAGCATTGGCTTCTTTATTAACGCCGTTTCAGAGAACTTTTGACATTTACATTAGCCCTGTTAAATAACAAGCGACCGGTTTCCACAACAATGGTTTTGTATGTTTTTTTGTTTAGAGTAGAGTATGTTTAGACTAGAGTACGGTCAGTAATGTACTATAACAAATAATGGCAAAAATCACTAAATTCAGTATATCACTGCGCTAATTCCGGTTTTGGCGTAAAAAAAACCTCGTATTGCTTGACGTAAAAAAATCGGAAGTTTTATATATTTCTATTATAATATATGTAACTGTAATGCTAATATGAATGTTACTATTGAATATCTTAGACTTCTAAGGTTCAGTTTTAGAATATCTAATTTTAAACTAAAATGATATAAAAAATAATATTTACATTTTTCTTTAAATTAGTCTTAATTTAAATTTACAATTGTGAGGTAAACTTTAAAACACTTTGAAGAAGTCTGACATATTTGATGTCAAAAAGTGGTGTAGAAAAATAATACGACTATGCTGGAATGAACACAAACAGGATGAACACTAATAAAATATCACGCATTGCCAGAGATGGATAACCGGAAGGAAAAAATGGTTACCCGGAAAACTGCACAAAAGATGAAGAGAAAGTTGGTAGTCAACATCACCAGAGGCCGAGCATAGCAGTCCGTGCGCTTATTTTAAACAGAAAAATAAAAAAAAAAGTCCGACGAATGTTAGCTCCGTAAAAATTGCTTGACATTAATTTTAGATCTAACGGTAAAATAATTTTTTTAAAGCTGGTTCACTTTTAATTTTTATAGTTTCAGGAAAATTAATTGAAAATTTATAATTCAAGTTTTTGTAGCACAATTTCCAAAGTCTGATTATGGAGCGTTTTATTTATAGCGGGCAGCACACTCGGGATTGAAATACTTTCGTGATTTTAAGATTAAATTCAGTTCTTTGCAAAAAAATCTAAATTTTTATTATAATTTTTCTCTCACAACATAAAAAATAATTAAATTTTCTGTTAAAGTATATACTGACAAAAAAAAAAGCTAAAGTGTTCACTTCGAGTGGACTTTCCCACACTAAATATTGATAATTACCGTATTTACAAAAGTATAAAATTTATAATTATAACGTTGTACATTTCACCGACTGTTAGATTTCTAAGAAAACAAATTATATAGGCAACCCTCCATTATATCCATACTTTGCTGTCAGTTCGTGTCGTCAGCAATAATGATGCTGGGGTTTAGTAATCATGTTCGGATCATAACTTGTCCACGTACAAAAATTTTTGTGAGGAATGAATTTTTTTCAAATGACTAATATTAGGAATTTACATTTACTACAGTAGCCAACTAAATCTTAAACGCGTCACCCAAAAAATTAGAGGGGAGGACGTGCAACGCTGCAACCACATCAAATATAAAATTATCTAAAAATTAACAGTAGATTTTGGTTCTGCTAGCCAAGATGAGAAATTGTTTTTAAACAGAAGTCATTTATTGTTTCCCGTTTCATAAATAAAGGTATACAAATTATTGATTTTCATAAATTTGTAGAGGGTTATATATTCTTTGAGATTTTTTCAAAGAAATTGTTTACTGGAGGAGCGTTTTTTAAACGATTTTTGTCGGCGGATGGCCTTTTCATCAATGTTTCATCTATCGTATTTGACCTGGGACTTTTTCAGAGGCGTTTTATCTGTAACCTGAAATTGGCCCCTAAAATCAAAAGGGAAGTTAGGCGCCACTGATGTTTATACGTTACGACTATTAAAAACCGTGCACTGTCATTATTCTTTAGTGTTGCATTTGCTTTTTTTGCTAAAAAATAAAAAAAAAAAGGTAAGCGCCTTTCACATTAAATATAATTTTAATTTTTAAATTAATTTGTTGTTCCTAGAGGAAGCTTGTAAATTAAGGAAAATGTAGATATTTTTTTGGTAATAGTAGTTTTTTTTCTTATTCTAAGCTTAACGACTACAAGCCCACAATTCATATCTCATTATTGTTTTTATTATAAAATATTAGTCGTATAGACTGAATACATAATTAAAGATAACGTAAGTTGTAATGCACAATCCTGCGTCTCACCGGAACGCTTGCACGTGCAAAGTATGACCGGATAAACTCTCAACAACCCAAACATTTATTGTGAACTTGAATTTGCTTTAACAACTTTGAAAAGTGTAGCGGTCTGCTGTACAAACGAAAATGTGCCTTATATAATGGACGCGTAATTATATGATTTTTTACTTCTGCAGGTTGGAATAGACTATACATATTTTTTAGTTTGAACCTACAACTTTAATGAAGTAAAGAAATTAATCTGACCTCGTATGTATAATAATGCGTTTTAAAGTTCTCTAATTAATAGCACGAAAAAATTGACCTGACCTTAACAAAAAATAACTAGCATTCCATCATCTCGGGTAAACAAAAGGAACAAAAAGTGGGTATAATGAGTTCATGGTTGGTGTGAACGTGCACTTGATTTTTTTTGTAATATTCACGAAAATTCTCAATTAAGACTTAATCTTAATTAACGTTTTTAATTCACTAATGGTAAAGTCTCGTTTTATAAAAGATCTACTAGATTATTATAATGCATGGGTGCTTTTATAATCAGTTTCGGGGTTCAAAAGTTCTTGTTCGGGGTAAAGTATTTGGTGTCGTTTTAAAAATCTCCCTTTATCTTTCGTTACAAAGCGGTAGTAGTTTCGAACAACTGCTTCAGGTAACTTTTGCGTGCTCTTGTCACAAGTTTATGTAATGAGTTAAAATGAGTTATAATTAATGATCTTTTTGTTCCTACAATAATTTGTTAAATTTCTAAAAACCATTAATTTACGTCGGAAGGTACAAAATGTAGCTTTTATTTTTAATCGTGTCGAGTTTGTTCGCAGCAACTTTCACAGTTATACTACGTGTTACAATCAAATTGGCAATCATTAGTCAAAAAATTTTAATTACCACAATCACAATTGTTCGATGAATGATTAAAGAAAAAACATTTTATTAAGTTCACTTTTTAAGGCTCATTTCAAACAGAACTGTAATAAAACGTTAGAATGCAAGCTTCATTGTCGTAAAAGCATACCATAACAATGCAATAATGGCGTCGTAAATGTAGAAGCACGTCTAGCAAATAAATACTAAACACCCACGCACATAAAAACGTATCAGAACCTACATTACCTTACATACAACATCCAAAGGAGGGAAACAACAACACTAGACTAAAGCCAGATTTTAAGGGCCAAATCCCATTTCAGTAAAATGGAGTCCCAATTTATTTGTAACTTATACAGGGTGATAATAATTTCACTGACGTTAATATTTATTTTGTTAAAAAATATTTTAAATAAAAGTCGTTCAATAAAGAACGTATCATAATCATTTTAATTTTTTTTTTGCAACAGTGATGAAGTCATCGGCACCTTGTTTGAAAAGAACATAATTGTTGCTATTGGTTTGGTGATAAAATACATTGGATGCAAGAATCAGTTACTCAGTATGCTCATAAAATAAAGGTATGAAGCTGTAACTTATAGACAACGAGTTATTGGCACATACATTGTTGATGGAACATTAACATCGAATTGTTATTTACAAGTTTTACAAATTGATATTCATTCTTTAGTAGTTGCTTTATTTCCGAATCAAGTTAAGTATTTGTCAAATGACAGAATCAGGTTCCAACAAAATATTATTCCTCTTCATTATGGATTATTTGTTCATTCATATTTGGATACTATTTCTGGTTTGAAAAGAGCTGGTATATTGGCTGGCCAGTTACATCTCCAGACCTCACGCCTCTAGCTTGAGTATATGAAAAGTAGGTTCTATCATGATTGGGTGGCTAACTTAGGTGTCTAAACTCGCATAAGACACGACATCGCTTCAATATCAGCAGCACCGGTGACTCGAGGATTTTTAGCGTGGGATACCATCGCCAACTCGGTGCTCTTAAGGAGAAAAGAATATTGCGGCGGGAGGCGAATTAAATTAGCTTAGCTTGGGCACATCGCCCAATGCCCAATGTGCCCATAACGCCTAATTAGTTGGGAGGACCATAATGCTCACTATGACCATAACGCCCAAACTGCTACAGGTCCATAAAGCCTAATGTGTCCACAACGCCCAATTTATTTTAAAGAACCACAACGCCAAAAAAGGCCCATAATGCCCACTTGCGCTTGTGTAATATTGGTGTTGTTAATCGCATTTCAGAGGGACACAACATCCAACGTTCCCGCATTATATTATTGGTATATTTAAAAAAATATTTCTTCCTGTAGAATTACCACCAAAAATTAGAAACGAAATGATAGAAAGTTCTTAAATGGTCGTAAAATTGGTTTTAGTCAAATTTAGACACTAAAAAAGAAAGCAGTTAATTAAATTTTATTTTAGGCAATTTAGGCAATAACAAATAGGGTGACCCATTTTGTATGAAACCCAAATATTTTAAATTTAAAAAGACTCTGTTCATATCTCAATTTTGATTGACCAGCTAGCTCTGGCAAAAGTTTGGTGTAAAGCTTTCCATTAAAGGACGATATTATTTACTTCAAATTCTATTGCATTTGTTCTCAAACACTGAATTTAATGTGCATAAAAAAAACTTTTTTTCTTGTTCTCTTGAATGAAGAACTTTAGAAACCTTACATGAGAGAATGTTGGACTTTGTGTCTCTCATGAATTCTGATTGACAAGACCGATGTTACACAAACGGAGGTGGGCATTATGCGCCTTTTTTAGGCGTTGTGGTCCTATTAAATAATTAGGCATTGTGGACACATTGGGCTTTATAGACTTGTAGCAGCTTAGGCATTATGGACCGCCTGAATAATTGGGCGTTATGAGCACATTGCGCATTGCTTCTCTAGCTATTTTTGGATTTCCTGGCTGTCGTGTGCGATGTGTTTGTTGGGCGTCTTGGACATTGTTTGCACATTGTAGACCCCTACTGCAATAGATTTAAATCGTTCACACTTAGTTTTTGCTGCTTCTTCTTCTTTAGAGTCCTCTTGCTCTCGAGAGAGCGTGGTGACTTTCTCTCCAATGCTTGTGGTGAGCGCGCTTAATGAATCACACAGACATACTGTTCAACGCGGGCTTCGAACCGCAGGAAGTGCAAGCACTTCTTCTCCAGAGAAAGTTTTCTAGGCAGAATACCTCGCTGGTTTGCCATTGCCTTGCGAGGGAGAACGGCCGTTAAAAATCCGATGTTCCGGTACTGGGATTTGAAACCCAGACCCCAAGCATAGCAATCCAACGCTCTAACCGCTAGCCCACGGCGGCCTCAGTTTTTGCTTAACCTTCCCGTACCTGTGGTCTAAAACTTCCGTTGGAACCTATGCGGGGTATTTCAGATACCCCAGTGTTTTTTCGATTCTATAATTTTTTTTGAATTTGTTATTGTTTTTTATCATAAAAGAAATACAATATAGACAAAATTTTATTGAAAAATACAAATTAAAATCAATAAGGTAGGTATATAGACAAAAACATAATACAAAAAAATTCATTGTTTTTTATTTTAATTCTGTTTGCAGTTTGGGCAATATGTTGTAGTTTCTGTTGTTCTGTGCACTGTACATACTGCTTTGGTACAGGCCACACAGGAAAATTTTGTTTTCCTGTCACGAACCCGTGGACAAAAATTACATCTTCTGCTGGAGTTTGCCTGGTGTTCCGGTAGTACTGCAGCTTCTTCTTGATTGTTCTTCGTGGGAAACATATCAAGAGCTGCTTTTAGATATTGGTGATAGTGTGTACTGCTGTTTTTCCGAGCTATAACGTTCGGCTCCACTAAGACAGTCGACAATTCTCGGAGAAAAGATTTTCTACGGCTTCTATCATTTTTCTTCTAATCAGGATTCTTATCCAACCAAATTATGTATGCATTGAGGGCTGCCATGTCTACAATCTCCATAAAAATGCGAATTTTGTCTAAAACGGGTAAAATATTTCAAAAAATATTTATTGCATTCGGACCGGTGCGGGGTATTTCACGTACCCCAGATGAAAAATAATTGTTTTAACGCACTAACTATTAAATTTCTTAAATACAATTTTAGAATTATAAAGACATTTTATACCTCGAGGAATACCTAGAACCTGAATATTATAAAAAAATAGCCTGATAAGTTATAGGAAAAAAACTAAACTGGGGTATGTAAAATACCACGCATAGGTACGGGGGGGTTAACATAATAATTTCCAACAGTGACTAAGTGATGAGGTCGAATCACCATACCCCCCTCCCTAGGTTTGGGTTTCTTTGTTTTTACAAGCATAGCTAATTCTGTAATGTTAACAGAAAAACTGTGTAGGTTGAATGATTACGATATAAATAATGCAAAAGATCACTGCTTAAATTGGGTGAAAAATATATTAATAATTAAAAACTTCAAAATGTTAAGGATGGTAAATAAAAAGCTAAACAACGCATTAAGGACACTCATATAAGTATTGTAAAAATACGTATAAGGTTAAAATAAATAAAAATTGTTGAAGTAATAATAGTTATTTATGTATTAAGGGCGTAAAGAATCTTTTATAGCGTAAGACGTAATTTTGAGCCCGAGGCGGCAGCCGAGGGCTAAGAATACGTCGAAGGCCATAAAAGCAAGTTACGCCGGTGCTACATACACAACTTTATGCACGGATCAAGATTTTTTATTTTAAAAATATTTATAAAATAAATTAAATTTTCCACCCACATCTAGCGTTGCTTTGATTAAATTTGAGATTTGAAGCGTAACTATGGTAGCGGGTAAACAACGGTAGCCATATTGCCTAAAAGTGTTGTACCTCCGTATATTAATATGAATAATTGTTCTAATTGTATTGTTAACATAAATTACCCAAAATGAATTTTCAATAAAAAGTACAATTTTCGATTTCTAATGAAAACTTTTCATTTTGCAAGTGTTTAAACTGTTTCTATTGGGTATGATATTGTTGTTTGACGTTTCATTATAGCCCATGGGCAATAAAGAGGTCCATGGGCTATAAAAAGACGTTTATGACAAAGAAATTCGTGTGTAATTGTCAATTTGTGATACATCCGTGCATAAAGTATTTTATGTACCTATAATCAATTATAGTTGTAATTTATTAAAATCAATTTCCTTTTTTCTAACTTAAATGTCAAATTATTAAATATAAATTGAGGCTTTCTGAATATGGCAATTCGTATTAACCTGCAATGCAATTTCAAGATCAAAGAAAATTACCATGTCGAATACACAGTCAAACGAATTTTGTTTTTGAAATATCAATTTGCTTGTCTTTTGTTGAAATAAAATTTTTATTTTACCGCTAAAGAATAAAAGAATTTTCATTCTCGAAAAGAAGGTTTTTTGTACAAAACTGATTTCGTGCTTTGGAGGATAATGTAAGAGGATTACGGAAGGACAAGAACGGATAGGGAGAAAAGGCCCACTAAGAGCATTATGGGAGTCCTTAATGAGTGATTATTCGCAGTGATTAGCGTGAGATTGTAGCCTTAGGCTGCGTAGGTTAAATTCGAATTTATACGGTGCCGAGTGAGAGCGAACCGGACCCGGAATATTGAGTTTATCCCCAGCTGGATGCGGTAACTGAGTGTTCTTTAGTAGGTATGTAGAGAAAAATGAAGGCTTATCTTAAAAATAACTCGCGTAATAATTTTCAGAGTGTCGTGAATCAATGAGAATGAATTACGCGAAATGGTTTCTTCCACTCTCATAATTCGTCCATTTATTTCATGAGGTTACGAGCGGATATGCCGGCATAATTCGGTAATTTTGTAGCTACTGAAACAGGTGTTATTTATTACGTATAATGTGAACATAAATTTTGAAATGTGCGAGAAGTAAAACTATTTTATCTTTTTTTGCAACACTGGATGCGATGAAACATTGTCCTATTTTTTATTCTTTATATCGTCCGATATTTCATTTTCCCATTTGTAAAGCGGCGAAATATATTTCAAAATTATTCCTATCTAAACTTTAGGTTTACGCTTTCATCAGTCAACCTCAACATGATAGGTAACAAAAATTAAGTGCCGTGTAGAAATCCATTAACTTGTACGCCTCTTGTCCGTTTCGTCCCATGAAAAATAAAAACGATTAGGACAAGTTCTCCGAGCGAACGATTAATACTCGTTCTGACTAATGAGCGCCCTGTACTACAAGAACAGAAAACAATCTCTTAACTTTGACCTGTGTGCGGAGTCACCAGAAGCCACACAAAGTTAGCCGCTCTAACAGACGCATTTGGGAAGCCAAGTTAACGTAACGAATTACTCTAAATTGCAAAATTATAGCCTATTACTTCTACCACTGACATCATAACAAATGACCGCGGCACAGGTGCTTTGTTCCGAGATTCCCTCATCTTCTTCAAAAAGGTGTTAATGTACCATTACA
The DNA here is from genome assembly GCA_958336395.1 of Ctenicera cuprea. NCBI lineage: Eukaryota > Metazoa > Arthropoda > Insecta > Coleoptera > Elateridae > Ctenicera > Ctenicera cuprea. Next base: position 13,342,967 of record OY284487.1, on the reverse strand, counting down.
TCTATAATAAAACAACCATTTTTCTCATAAATGACTGTTTCGATATAAGATAACAGCTGTATCGCTCAGCTCTAGAAAAAGGGCAAGAAAATTGAGCTTGCAAACAGAGGAATTTAAAAAACTATTAGTCAATTTAATTCAATGGACTAACTTTGAGACCTTTTTACGGTATTAACAGCTGTTTTTTATGTTTTAACAATTACATTCTTCTGATGGGCTTGCAGTTATAAAATGCAAGGTGAGCGATGTTTTTAACCTTCAGACTAATCCAAAACACAAGATGGAATTTGACAATTGTTACCATTATACTTCCTCGTCTTTCGATGCCCCAACTAATACCACTTCGTGATAGGGTTGCATGTTGGGGGAGTTAGCTACGTTCGGTAGCCGATGGCCTTGATGTAAAGCCATCTGTTGCCAAAAATAGGTAGCAACATAAAATATGCTTCACATCGATAGCAGCGCCCCCAAAATGCTGTAACAATTTAACGCGATGACAAAGGTTTAAAAATTATTAAGATTTATTTTGATGTAATAAGAAATACATGTGGCACTACAAGTAGAGACCGACTCGCCGAATGTTCATGCTTAAGCTCCCTTTTTTATAAATCACACTTCTACCTCTTTTACCAAATTTCTCGAGTATAAAACCAGGCTCGTTAAACAAAAAGCTTTACTTCGAGTTTTAAACTTCTTCTTGAGAGATCCAGACCAGAAATCCGAATTCTTCTTGTAGTCCTGTTTAAAATCAATTTTTTTTTCAGAACTTTAGTTTATTTTAGTACAAATGACGATTTCAGCAAGGGGAGAAATCTCCAGCCGTAATTAATACGTTTATTGTCATCAATTTTACTTTGGTTTTACTTCAACAACGGAAGAAATCCTCAGCTGTACTAAAATCGTTTATTGCCCTGAATGTTATTTTATGTTTACTTTAGCAACAGGAGAATTTCTCAGCTGCATTTAAACCGTTTATTTTTCTAACTTTTATTTTTGCTTTAGTAACGGCAGGAATCACGTTAGGGGGTCGTAGCATGTGACATAATGTTTGGGTATATTATAAGAACAACCAAAATTCAACAGAGATATATTGAGTTAATATTTTACAATATTGTTTAATACTAAGTTAAAATTACTTACATGCGTTACAATACATTTCGTTAATCTGGACTCAAGGCCCCCATCATGCGAGAGGTATTTGAGTCGTAGCTATAGTAGATGGTAGAGACTCATGTCGATTCTAAGCTACATTGAACTAACTAGCTTACGCTTGGTTTGGTCGTTAACTGTTCTTGTACCAGTAAGCTGGAGCCCTTTTATACTCTGTGATGCAGAGTAGTTGGGGTTTTATTAATACTCAGTATGATGCAGTGCAGATGCTTCTGAGACCGGATTGGTTTATAAATAGGCCAATCAATATTGTATGTAATTGTGTAACAAGGAAAGAGTGCATACAATCCCTTGATATTATTAAAATAACATGAGGTGGGTCAGGTGACCAAATCGTATTGATCTGTATTATGTGCTGCACCATATTATGACAAATAAGTAATATTTTAATTACTTTAATAATTAACATTAAATATTCTAAATAAGACTAAGACGACTCGCGACAGTACTTAAACCGGTTATTTTCCTGAATTTTGTTTTATTTTTCCTTCAGCAACACGTCCCAGCTGTACTTAAACTGTTTATTTTTCTGATTTGTTTTTCAATTTTTCCTTCAGCAACAGGAGAAATCTTTAGCTGTCCTTAAATTGCTTGTTTTCCTGAAGTTTATATTAATTTTCTTTAAGCAAAAAATACCCAGATGTACCTATTATATTAATCCGCATAATTACAAAGCCTGAGTCCGTAGCATTTTGGATGTTTAATTTCATACTACTACACGGTATTTTCGACGTAAAAATATTTATTTTAACACCGAACGGTTACACCTGCAGCTCATTCATACATATCAGCAAAATCGTTCAAAGGTTGTTTACAAATTGATTAATAACGCCTTAAAAATCCAGAAACTCTTTTCAAAGTGGTTAAAAATTGTTTTCACCAGTACAATTTGACATTTATTTTCACCAGTATAACTTTACCATTTCGTTTGATCAAAAATACAACGACGTAGAATATGTTGATGCTAACACAAATCTTCGTATAAACGAATTAGGTGTATTACCTGGTATGAACAACGAAACTAGACATTTCCGCGATAACTACAAACAACAAACTGCGCGAAAAAGCTTTAAAAACGTCGAGTGCTCCACTATTTAAATTTAACCACTGTGTAATTTATTTCCTTGACAGACATTGTACCAGTTTTCGGGATGTCGAACTTATTTATTCTAAAAACTTATAACAATTGACATATTCTTATATTTTCACAGCGCGGGCTAGTTTGCAGGAACCCGTAAAGCGAGCGTTACAAACGAGCACTCCAGTGGTATACCGTTCCGAAAAGACACTATTGGTTTTTGCCGCTATAAATAAATATTTTGTACATAATATGGTAATCAAACAATAATAAAACATTTTAGTGTTTTAATTATAGGACAATAAAATATTAACGAACTCGTATGACAACTAGTCCCAAACAACATCACTGTTAAAAGCTTCCTCTGTACATTACGTGTATACGAGGAAGTAAAAACCTATTAACATTAAGCGCCACTTAAACTATATAGCAACTATTTTTGTTCTTAATTTATTAAGTGCCTCTAATGCACGATATACAGAACTTAGTGCTCTAGCTTACAAGAAATTAAAAAGGCTTTTTGTAGCAGAAATATCAAACTAATTTGAAATACAAAGTTCTATTAAAATTAACTATCCATCCACAAGTTTCCAACTTCAATAATAAAGAGGTTTTCCTTAATTAACATGAAACGGCCTAAGCTTTTACAAACTGCTACCCCAACTCAATACGCCAACTAATAATGACACTGGTAGAAATACTAAGTGAAAACTTCACGGCGTCGCGTGAAAATATGTGGAAAAGCTGAAAAATAAGTTTTTTGCATAAAATTGTAAACCGCTTTCCAGTTAGATTTCAGATTTATTCTATAATCTTGAAATCAGCACGTTTTAAGCTGTTAAAAAATTCTCCAGGTATTCATTTTTTTAAACACAACCTTATTAAATATCTAACGTCGTATTTTTAGCTAACAAGGTACAGGTTACAGGCCCAAATAAAAGAAAAACTTGTTGAATTTGCTATATTTAATATAACCTCACTATAGTAGTTTTAGGTACACGAACTACTGCCTGGTCATTAAACAGTCTTGGTTAAAGCTTTTTTTTAGTATTATGTGAATTCTTTGTTATTAAATTAAATAATTAAATAAATAAATTATGTTAATATATTTTATATTTCATACTCGCCTATAAATACATATAGAAGATAAAAATAAATAAATAAAATAAAATGTATATGGGACGAGCCGTCAATTTATGCCGCTTTAGGGCCTATTTTTTAAAGCAACGCTACTGTGCGTGCAGCAATATTGTATATTCTCAAATACGCGAGGCTTTAGCAACTATAACATAAACACTAAACTTAGTATGTCTAACTAGCTAAACATGTTAATGTTATTTTCTTAGCATCAACGACAGCGACAATAGCAGCCGCCGTAGTTCAGGTTCACTTAAAGATAACGTTAGTAAAGTTAAAAATCGAGATTTCTTCTGTGGCTGAATGTTTTCCACGCCCGAGCGGTTTGGCAATGATAGCTAGCGCAACACTGGATTGCTAGTGTAGTCCAAATTTTCTTATTTGCATCGGAAACTGGAGCGGTCCGCTCCTCGCTAGTACATACGAATGTGCGCCTTCTATAATGGACGCGTGAAGGTCTATGTGAAATTGTATTAAGTTTGCTAAAAAGTTTTTGCGCAGGTCATTAAAATGACCAAAATGGCGCCACGGTGCATGCATGCTAGAAATTCTCAAATTTTTCTCTTAGGTTTTAAATTTCAGTTTATCCAAACTCGAACTTTAATACCAAACAGTTGATTAAAGAGGTGCAATGTGTCATTAGTTTTGGTTTTGGCACATTTGCTGTTTGGCTTAAATTCAGAATTCTCAACATGTATCCACAGTAGTAAACCCATAATTCTTTGGCAGAAGATTTATGCATTGTGTGTGCACGTTTGCGCTAACCGGAACACCACGTTTTTCAAGGTCATAGTTGTTCCGCTTGATCGCTTACCAAATTACCGGTTGTAGTGATAGTAAGGGCATCCAGGAAAGCCACTAATTCAATAACTAGTGGTGCGTGCCAATCACAATCAGGGCCTAAACGCGTTATCTGTTTGCCTAAAATAGTGTAATCGGTTTTGTCTGGACGCTGTCAGTTATTCCGACATCAAAATCGATTTCGGTATAACTACTTAAACGCCTTATTTTGAGATCCTTGAAAGTTTGTTGGAATAAATTAAGCCCAACATTTGCATATAAAATGGAGCAGGAAATTAAATTACAAATTGTGTGTGTGTGTGTGCAGGGTAACGATTATGGTTGATTAAAAATCCAAAATATTTTTCTTACAAATCACGGGAATGGAGGTTTTAAAATTTCTCCCTTTTTATCAAAAAAATCTGGCATAAAGCAAAATGCGAAAATTTAACTTCCGGCATAATAAACAAGAATTGCTTATCACTTACAGATGCAGGGATCATTAGGTTTTACGACTGCCTCACTTTATTTTCTATTTCCACGCTTTTCGTACAGAGTCAGAAGCTCTGTCAGCACCTCCTATTTTTCTTTTTTCCAACCCTCGCGCTTTACCACAGCAGGTGTAAGTATCTCTCTACAGACAACATCATTGAATCGACGAGTCGTGTGTAACAAAGAACTTAATTTTTTATTCCCGACATCCATAGCTTATTCAAACAATGTGAACCGGGCAAATATAAAAGAGTCGTTTCGGTACGCCATGATCTCTAATGATATACCTTTCATTGTTATTTAGATCCGTGACAGCAAATTCAGCTTATGATAGTTCAAAATAATGAACTCCATTCGTTATGTATTCAACTTTTAAATCGACCACCCTAATTTGAAAGCAACATCGAATATATTTACAATAGGGTTGAACAACTCTGCTTCCAGTTTAACATAATCACTACACTTAGACGTATACAACATTATTTAAATTTATTTTATATACTTGAATAAATCTTTTCTAAAGTGTTATACAAAGTACACGAAATATTTAGTAGCAACCTGTACAGCATCCTCAACATAAAAGCACATTGCCTAAAAAACAAAAACTATGGATGAACAATAGCTCTTTATTTATCTAAGCAACAATGTAAATATAAACATGTAAATAAACAATTTGATACTTAAAAGTTAAAGAGATGGTTGCATTAGTAAGCCAGTAGGCCTTTTTATTTAGACGATTTGTACGGTTTACCAGGCTCAGATTTGGCCGCCATCTTGATAAAACTAGATAAAAATGATATTTTTTAGAATATTCGTAAATATCTCGGTTATAATTAATTTTAGTACAAAGTATATAGTAATCGATATTGAAAAGGAGTAAATTTCCTACAAAAAATGATGCGACCTTTTGCTTTTTTTTCTATCAATTCGAGTAAAGAAAAAACCAGCCAAGAACCATAAATTTGTGTACCTGTTCTACACCACCTAGCGGTAGAGTACTCGGAGCGTTTAATAGTTGTTATTTCTAATTTACTTAGATTGAGATCGTTTGTACAAAGATTTGCTTCGTCACAGCGTATACAGCTTTATAGTTTCTGCGAAAAGAAAATGTGTAGCTGCCCTAACCATAATAATTTTCAAACAAACCTCGAACGGAATTTTTGTGATTTCGTTGATCTTGATTTTATAGATAAACTTTGGATTTTAACCGCCCCTGGGCTGAAATGATTATTCTAAATCAATAATACGGTACAGTTGTAAAAATATCCAGTCTGCTATGGAATAAATTACAGAGTTTTCGTAAGAACAATTTGGGATTTCTACCATCGTTGAAATTAAAATAATATTAAAAATAAGGAAAATAATCGGTATACGGGATTCTAATGAGAACAAGTAAGGATTCTTTTCATCGTTCAACTAAAATAATATAGAGATAAGAAGAAAAAGTGGTTTGTTGAGCTCTAAGAAGAACAACTAGGGATCACTCCTGTCGTTACACTAAAATTTAAAGTAAAATTACGAAACGGTCGGTTCTATTCAAGATTTTTCAAGAACAGTTCCGATTTCTGGTCAGGTTCTCTTATGAAGAAGAGTTGGTCTTTTCTGGAAATAACGAAAATTCAATGTTTGTTCATTCTTTGTAATGAAGAGGGCCGCTATAGAAAATTTTAAAATTTGCACTGGAGTTCTAGGCCTCTCTTCAGCTGCGAAAGAATGTTATGCACGGGCTAGAGCAAAGAATTTTGATAAAGAAAATACGCGTTTACTACGGAGCCAACTGTCTCGGTATGGGGAAAAACCTGTTGGAAGAATCGGCTGAAGTGGAATTCTTTGTAAAACGGGGTTTGGGCGCGGACGTTCAACGAGTTGTCTCAACTGGTAGCGCTATCTGCACTTCCTAGAGAAATAAATAATTAATGGCAATTTTTAAAATTGTGGTCATCTTAACTTGTTACAGCGAATAAATAAATTAATTTCATTTTTTTACCAGACGGAAAAGAAATCTGAGGCACGCACAGGCAATTGCAATAACGTCTAGTATTCCAGCATCAAGTCAATTTTAGTTTTGTAAAAGTTGACAAGTTAAAGATATTTACACGGGCTAAGAGTTACGTGAATTTCTGGTAGTTCAGTCAACGAAGCTGTAAGTGTAGGTACCTTCTATCTAGAATGTAACTGTTACGCAAAGTTAGAAAAAGGCCAGAGAACTATATCGAACTACAGCTGTAAGTGTCGCTGCAAAGTGTAAAGGCACTTGCTTTGGCTTTTATCTATGTCTGATCAAGAATATTTATCTAGATAGAGGCAACTTACAGCTACAGCTTTGGTTATGAATTACCAGAGTATGAGAAAATTTTTAACTCGCGTTTATACCCTTATAGTTGGGAGACGGAATCAGCCGATGCAGGTCATAGACATTTGATGACGTAACAATCCGATTGCGATTATCTTGCAATTTTTATGTACCATTCTGTATCATAATACTAGAGTAAATAATAGTTCATATCTTATTCTCCCCTTAATCCAACTAAGATGAGCTACAAGTGTAAAATACTAACGCAATCAATTAGTAATTGTTTGTGACGTGCATTGGCTGATTCTGTGCCCTAACTACTATACCTTGGCGTATTTTCTAAAACTAAAGATGATTTGATCCCGGAAGCATGTTATCATTCTTTACACATCTAGGGCAATCATAACTATTACTGCACCGTTCTTGATTCACACCTATGCACCGTGTGCATTTTTCTGCGCCTGTGTCTATTACTATTATTGTTAAAAACATCCCAAGGAGCATAAATAGTAGCATTTTACTATGTACACAATTGAATAGTATTAAAATTGAACAGTCATTAAAAATTGATTTGTTTGGTGGACGTGGTAGAATGCTACTGTTTACGCTCCTTGGGGTGGTTTTTAGCAATTATAGTAGCACAGCAAGGTGCACACATTGCATAGATGTGAACCAATTATAATATTATCTATGACTACTCTAAGCGTGTAAAGAATGGCCGGAACGCTGAACCTTACGCAATCTTCATGTCGTCAATCAAAACCATAAAGTTTTTCCACAGCCTGTTTCGCATTTTTTAGATGTTCTTTGTGATAGAGTCATGGAAACACTTCTTTTTTATTTGATATCAAATAGATTATAATTTTTTTTTCTGTCAAATCGTAACGAATTGTATTTCTGTCCGGTTTATTTTTCATTCTTTACAAGTTATTGAAAAGTAAAAAAAGCAGCCCTATGGGTTGTCAGTCATAACTTATTTTTATAAGTTTACAAGATAAGCTACTCGTAATAAACGGCAGTAGCGATTTATACGTATCTATTGATTTTGAATAAAACGTACAAGCTATATGTGTTAGTATATCAAGTGAAGTGTCGTTAGCTCATCACTACGCTTGATTTTTTAGCGAAATTTGCATCGTTGAGTTTTTTCTATTTATCTTGTTTCTTCCACGTCCATTATTTTAACGTAGAGGCATGAAAGTATGAATTAGCTTCGCATCAGCAAGTGTATATTCTTTGAGGCACGGTGTAGATGCAATTTTGAATAAATTTGTGTTACAGTTTTTATGTAGCTGAACGTTATTTAATTTGACAAATTTTGATTGTTTTAAGAATCCATTGGATGTCTTAAATTACATTAAATAATTTATAAAAGTTTCAACGAAGTTTCTTCAAAACTTTTTTTACCACGCAAGGCACCTGATTAAGAGCCATTATTATTGCTTTAATAGATTCATAAATTTCTGTGCTAGTTTATTTTATTGCTGTTTTGTTACAACTTTGTAAATTACTTTATAGGACATTATGTAAATTGACATACTACAAAAACAATCATCCTACGCCTAACAAGAATTGATATGGATACTCATGAATTTTTCATAGCTTTCTGCTTACAAAGTAACACTTTTGACAACTTTACTTTCCATTTCTTGTTTGATGCGCGGCATTAAATATTAACTTTGATTCTTATCAACTATGAATGACACAAATTGAACCGTGTAGTAACAAACATTCGTAAGTAGATCAGAACTTGAAATATGTTTAAGTTTAAAAGAATAATTTAAAAAAAATTCAGAAACAAGCAACTATTAATATTAATAATGAACGTAGAGTAGTATCAAAAATACCTTGACGTTAAATTTATAACGGTGAGCTTCTCTAAATGTCGGTGATCATTTTGGTATATCAAACTTGACATGCACTTTGACCCCAAATTAGTCAAATTTACTTACAAGCAGTTCGTTTGATGTAATTGTACAATAGTTGTACGTCAAATTTCGAGCTGTTTAAATTTTTTTCGAGCGTGCAATACGCGAAAGAGACATTGTTGTGCGACTTTAAGGCAAGCCTTTGGTATCTTTGCCACCCCGTTGTGAGATATGGCAGTAATTTTTCTTCAATTATTGTAATTTTGAGTTGGAATACATAATAACTCGGCGCAGCTGCATGCTTATTACTTTTTTGCATTCTTAGCCACACGTCGGGCTTACATCTCTTCTGCTGGCTCTTCTTTATTGGGTTTAACTGGAGAAAGGACGAAAGACACTTCGTGTAGTGCGAGAGACAACCATAAACATCTTTCGCCACGGGGACTCCAAGTTGTGTTGTTTATTTTTACAAAGCTCGTTCCTTTTGTGAATACTTTAATATTAAGGACTATAAAAATTTAATAGTGTACGCGTCCTTTCTTTATCTCGACTTTGAATATGGATGCAGGTTCTTCTCTCGCGCCGAGAGTTGACTTGTAGTTGAATGCAGAAGAGGTGTTTTTAAAGTCGTTTTTTTCTGCTCCTTTTACGATCTTTTGGCCTCTTTATTTTCCTGTTTTGGTTTAATTTAAATTAATTTTGTATAAGCTCTATCTCTGAAGGTTTGAGGAAAAACTGATGGAATATTTTAAGTAAAGGCATGTTGTTGTTACATTATGCAGGGTATTGCTTGACTTTCTGTCATAATCAGGTCATTCTAAGTCAAAAATGTTTAATACACACGAGTCCGAGAACGCGTTCTTACGGAGTTACAGGCTCCCGAAGATGGAACTGTTTCACCGCACTTTAAGTTATTTCTCTGCTACAAATTGAGATATTTGATTTAGATTTTGTATGAATATTTCACTATTGATGATTTACATTTTCGCTTATTTTTCTGAAATATATTTACCAGGGGCGTAAATGTAGGATTTAAACGCAAACGACCATGGAACTAATCACAAGAGCAATGACGATACCAAATTTTAATAAAATATCTTAATTTATGGCAGAGATATTGATTAAAGCGTAATAATACGCTGGAAAATCCAAATCAGCTGGATGGAGAGGAAAACCAATGAAGAAGTGTTAGTAGTAGTGGGAGAAGAAACGAGAATATGGAAACACATAAAAAAAGGAGAGACCAAATAATAGGACACATACTAAAATAATTAACTTAAAAAAAAAGAAAACCGACTTCAAATAAAAACACAAAAGTGACATAAGTTAACTAAAAAACAAAAAATAAATGTTTTTTATACAACAATTTAATACTTATTTGTTGTTCCGTTTAATGTAATTAAGAAATTATTGTTTATTATATAATTATTAATTGTTTTATAATTTGGAAGTCGGTGCCAAGTAAAACATAAAAATTCGAATCTAATTTGTTATTGTAGCAAGGTATATAATTTTTATGTTTTACTTGGCACCGACTTAATAATTATAAAACAATTAATAATTATATAATAAACAACAATTTCTTAATTACATTAAACGGAACAACAAATAAGTATTACATTGTTGTACAAAAAACATTTATTTTTTGCTTTTTAGTTAACTTATGTCACTTTTGTGTTTTTATTGAAGTCGGTTTTCTTTTTTTTTTAAAGTCAATGATTTTACAATTTTAAGTGATGGATAGACCTAGTAAGGATGCTTCTCGAATGAGGAAATGACGGCTAGTTGAAACGGAAGATGAAATACGGAAACACTAAAAAGTCGGTTAAAAAATAGATTTTGTGGAGTATCTTCGAAGTTCAAGCTCCAATACCAATGAAATTATAATGGGACCATCTTGGAACTATACTGAACCCAACGAAAAAAGAATCATTAAAATCGGTTAATAAACAAAAAGTTATGCCGGAACATATATTAAAAAAAAATAAAAAAATATATATACAGACGAATTGAGAACCTCCTCCTTTTTTTAAAGTCGGTTAAAAAGAGGGATTACTAAAAACAATCATCGAAGAAAAAGTAGAAGGAAAAAATTCGAAAGGAAAACCTGGTTTGCAGTATATAAAACAAATAATTGAAGACACGAAAAGCAATAATTATCAAGAGATGAAAAGAAAAGCCTCCAATAGAATGGACTGCTGCAACAAACCAGTTTGATGACTGAAAACTGAGGAGGGGGAGGAATACCATTACATTTTCGAGAAGCTGTAACTCCGTAAATAAGTATTTCCGAACCCATGTTTATCAGACATTTTCTACTCCAATGACCTCAGAATATTGTTTCTTAAAGATTATACAGAAAATGATACTATACTTTGTATAATAAATAGATGTTTACAGCACGAACAGTTTGAATGTAGATCAATGGTTAAGCTACACGTTATTTTTAGATTTTCTTTTATTAATAAATAATTTTAAAAAAATAGTACGGGTACAGTTAGTTCTTCTTAAGCAGTTCGTTCCTTGCGCGTTTGCTATTGTAACTCGAGCTGCTAATATGTGTATCAAGTTTAGGTTCCGTTTACTGATTCTTACCTTATTTATATTTAAACATAACCGTAACATTGTTCACACAAAGTAAGCAAAATAAAAACGATTCATTCTATCTCATAGCTAAACCTGAAGCAGCCGTATTTGTCGTAATTAATCAGCAGAGTTCGCTTGTAATATGATAGTTCAATATCTGTTTGCCTCGCTACTGCTTTTTCCTTTGAGCTTCTCTTGCAGCACAACTTAATAAAAAGCAGCCTATATTGGTAATGCAGTTGCATTGGACGCAAAAAGTTTTCGCCGTTAGCGGCACTGGTACGATGTTTTCGGAGTTTGTTTTCGTAATTATGCTCTCGCTATTAACAGATTGTGTTCCAATAATAAAAGCAAATAGAAAAGCCTCAAGTTGCTGCTCTGTATTAAAAACTGTACCGGTTTGCTGTACAAAGAAATATACGCCTTATATAATGAACGCGTAAATGGTTGGGATCCTGTAGTAGGGACCCCTCATCACTAAAATATAAGACAGGTAGAAGGAATCAGAATTCAGTACGTAACCTAGCAGAACTGATAAGCTACGCCCTACGCTTTGTTTAAACTTAAAAAAAATAATAAATAAGCTGTGTCAAGATGTAAGACATGTACTTAATGCGTCCGACAGTATTGTAGTATTGTATATACTCAAATATACACGCGATTATAAAATAATACTGAACTTAATAGGCGTAACTACTAACTGACGGAGAGAGTAAATTGGAGTTCCTCTGTGTTACACAGTACTGTGTGATACAATAAATATTTATTAACATAGTTGATGTTGATGACGCGACGTTTCGGAAGGTTATCCTACCCCCTTCTTCAGGCATGGTGTTCTGAGAAAGACAATGGTTTTAATGTTTGAATGGATGTTATCGGGACTTGCACTTTCGTGCCTTATGTTTGAAACCTGGAACTTATACTACTGGACCACCAAACTGTCCACTATATTGATGTTGGAAGCTATATTTAAGTTAGTAGTTCTTAATTTTTAATTTTTTTTACTGAAAAGTGTTATCCAAATGAGTTTTTTTTAGACAACGTCGTAATTACTGCTTTCATTAGTTAAATTCAAGGTACTCTCCAGATAGTGAAGGTCATCTCTTCACATCTCTTCCTGTCACTTGTTATGTTAAAAAAGGTACTGGCTGTCAAAATTCTCGTCCATTGCCGATGTTCCTGAGCCATGACATTTTTCTTTCTATTAGTTAAATAAGATTATTGTTTGAAACTCGCTGCGCGGCTTCGTACCTTTAGCTACAACTCTCCGCAAGCTGTTGAATTCAAGTGCTGCGCCAACATTTTACATAAGCAACCGCGAGCTCGGCCTGCATGATTCATCTTCAGAGTTTGTGTTTGAAATTACAGCAGCAGATTATAACACAAAATAACACAATCAAAGCATATACGTCCAATTCTGCTTATCTCTGTTGAACACTGTAGCGGACCGCTAGTCACAGGAAAATGTGCCTTATACAATAGACGCGTAAAGATTCAGCTGCTTCTGGTAGCAGGGGTTCCCCACCACTAAAACGCAAATTACGTGGAATAATAATAATAATAATAATAATAATAAGCTATAAGATCTCTAACAATACAAAAAACGTCAAATTATTTAAGTCTGCAGAACGAAGAGGCCACGCGGTTCATTCGGTCTTTCCAACTCAACAACCTGTAAAAAGAAACCCAAATATTTGAAAACTTTTGTGCCGTAATGGGGAGGAGCTTTATATTGCTGAACTCACTTAAACACCTTCAGTTGATATTGCTTGTTCGTTGTCTTCTGAAAATATGATAGCTGTTTCTGGTATTTTTGTGCATATAATTCCGTGTACTGTCTGAAATAATTTCGTTGATTTAAAACTCATACATATTTCAGTTACTGACTTTCGCTGAATTAAAATCAATTAATTAGGAATTAATTGCTCATTATTTAAGCCTTCTAGTTAGCAACGGTAGGGATATAAAGGAGCTTTTCAAAGCTTTCAAGTTTCTGTATGTTCTTCGTTAAGTGAAAACTCAAGCAATAGAAAGGAAACGTCGAAATCGTTTCAAATCCATTTTAATATTCTCGCGTTGTAGAAAGGAGATGTCGATAAATTCGAAATTACAAGTGACGTTTTAAAACTGTATGACGCAGGTGTATCTATTCATAACATCGCAATGCAATGTCGGCTAACTTAGGTGGATATTGTATGTATATAAAACACTCTGCACACGTTAGTTATGTGCCTGCATGCAAATGCTAAATAAATTGTCTTTTTTACCCGCAAGCACAAGCGGATAACAACTGACATATATTTTCTGTGCGCTTGATCGTATTATTTCGTTTTGTACTGCGGTGCTTTTTCAGCTTTGAAAATGGTGTAAAAAGCATTTCGAGTAATAGTGAATTAATACTGTTTCCATTTTACATCCCCTTTGTGGTGCTGATACGCCTGCGATTTTTTTTATCCGTCCAGTAAATTTGTTTTCAACATAGTGAAAACCATCAAATGCGTTTTTTTACAAATTTACAACATTCGCAATTTATGTTTGAATTGCTGCAGGCGAATACCAGCTGGTTTTTTTTCAGTTTGCTCTATAATGTTAAACTACGTATATAAATGGTAATTTTTTTTAAATTCTTATATTTATACTTCAATAACAACGTTTTGTTCAAGACCTACTACATAAATTAAATGACTTGATCGTTTCCTTGCCGTGAGATCGATTTAAATTTTTAATCAATTATCAACAAGAATTACAACAGTAACAATTATTGAAACTAAAATAATATCAACAATGAATATTATTTTCAGAATTTAGTAATTATCTAAAATAAGAATAAATCTATTATTGTGCTTTTTGGTATTCGAATAATTCGATAGTTATTAAATTAATTTGATAGTTATTCGCATAATTTGATCGGTAGAAGCATAGATAAAAAATATAATACCCTTTGGTAGAAGTGTGGCGTTCATGAACCATACGAACCTTTTTTTTGAACGCGCATAAGAAAGTAAATAGTGATAATTAATTATATTCGTGTGCCAGTATTACGCATCAGTTTCAGATTGAAAGGAATGTAAGGTATATGTGGTGGGAAAAAAATCAAATGTTTTGTTATCCAAACATATAAGCTGGAAAGATTAAAAATCTGTCACAAAGGAAAACCCTTTATGTTTAATTTAAAAATGGATTGTGGCAAAAATGGGTTTACCGTGCATTAAACAAAGGGCCCTAACATAATTCAGATTGGTATCTGCAAGTAAACCGGAGATTAACGAAACATTAGTCAGAAGGAATACTCGAGTATAAATTAACATCAAAAGGAAGTAAGATGCGATCTGCGGAAATTTGGTTATTGAATAATGATGCGGATATGTTCTAAAGAATTATTGATTGAAAATTTACCACCGATGCGTTTAAATATATCTTGAGTAAGTGGTTATGAAATTTTGCTTATAACTATTGCTAAAATAATTAGAAAAAATTCCAGTTAACAATAGATAAGAACATTGAACTTTTTCAAAGTCTTGGAGAGAAAAATTTCCCAAGGTCTTCAAATCAATGTTCTGCATCAAAGGGTCAAATAGAACCGGTTATAATATTTACAAAGAACACGGCGGACAAAATCAAAACAGCCAATGTCGATGTAACTTGTCAAGATGGAATTCAATTTTATATGATTACGCATATTAATCCGCTGCATTACGGCCAGTTTACCATTGGTAGTTTCACTAATTGTTTTGGATGTTACGACTACGAGGGGCCGACTGAGAAAGACAACATTAAAAATTATTTATAGTCCGATTAGTTTATTACTTCACGACGATTGGTTTCTTCAGTCTTAAATTAATTCTACGATATGCAGTAAAATTAAGCGACGATAAGATTTATCACCTGTAAATTAATCTCTCTTTTGTGTTTTAATCATTATTATTAGTTCTTGTGAAATTTTTGGCATATTTTAAGAAAGAGAAGCGCATCTGGAAGCCGAGAAGCTTTATTTATGGTGTGTGCCAGTTTTCGTGATATGTTAATTAATAAACTCACGATATGATGTAGTATTTTCTTTGATGACTGATGCCACTGTATGTTATTTAATTTTACGTTAAATTAAGATTATTGCCAACTAATGAAAGAAAAAAGCTTTAATGGAAATTCCTTTTAGTTGCCTTTTCTATTAGGCGTATCGCCGTGTTATGACGTTGAAATTAATTTTGCATGGCGGAGACATTATTTATGCAGATGTTAACTCACACAAATAGCATTTCCATTTTGAAAACGTTTATTTATAATTCTACCCGTTTAATTGCAACCGTTAAACTGCTATTAAACTCCGTGGATATCTAATATACTAAAGCATTTCTTCGTTCCCATAGTTTAAGGGGCAATTAAGTACACGTATTAAACGAGCAGTTAATTATCAGATTATTAGCAAACTCGCCTGTTCTTTTTAGTAATTTAAAAAAGGACACGACGCAGGTAAAGCGGGACACTTCCTACAAAATTATGTAAAGGTTTTAAATATATGAATTACGGAATTAGCTAGTAACTAGCGGAAGCCGTGGTCTACGCTTTTTAAAAATAATATACAAACTATCTAAGTTGAAAGTGTAGCAAACCGTGGATCGAAGTTCTATGAATTTTATTTTAATGCTATATAAATCGATTTTGAGAAATTTGTTTTCCAAAATTAGGGAGGAAGGGAGGGGGAAAGTTAACCCCTCTAAATAATGCTGCACCTAAAAATTAGGTTCTGAATTTTGTTCTACTATTACTCATGAGCACTATAGCCTAAAAAGAAGTTTTTCATCGTCCTCCGTTAACTAAATAGAGGAGCATAAATTTTGAAAAATTCATAGAAGGCGTCACAGAGAAACTAGTGGAGTAGGACACGACACAAATAGTAGCCCAATTGTAGCTGCATAAGCTTACAAAGCTTTAAAAGGATTGTGTAGCCGGCAATAGCTTTTTGTAAATGTCCAAATCTTTGAAAATATTTTCACTCCACAGTTTTCGTTTGAAAAAACATCTCTTATATAGTAATACTGAGTTCCTTTAATACTAAAATTAATTCCGATCCGTCAACTCGTTTTTGAGTAAATAGGTGTTAAAGCGGAAAATAAAAGCTCAAACGTCGTCGTCTGATACAAGAAATTGGAGAAAATCGAAATCCTTGCAACTTACCATCCTAGTACCGTTAACCGAGTAAACAAGTAAGAGACAAACGGGTTTCGGAAGAAAATGACGAGAAACGAATCAATGGTGAATTACAATCTCAGACATAGGAAGGAAGAGAAGGTGGAAAACGGAAACTTCTTGAATTGGATTTAACTGAAACCAAACATTTCAGTTTAAATTATTAGTGGAAAAACTTCGGTGTTTACGTCAAACTGATTACCTTAAAATCAGTAAATAATACAGGCCCTGAAACATTCCTTGAGGTACACCAAAGCTGTTTGCCGGTTGGACTGACTTTGATTAATGTTGTTTTTTACCTGATAAAGTACTATTTTTTTAATAAAAATATGTATTATAAACCAAAAATGTTATATTATCTATACTGCCAATAAAAAGTTTATAAAAATTTCTATAAGCAACATTTTGTTCTCTTGAAAAATTTAAATTAACTTAAAAATAATAGTTTTTAATGTGCAATTGTATTTAGGTGCGTTAAGTCTTGAAAAACAAGACCAAGCAACAACATTTATTTGTATTTAAAACACGCGCACAGGATATACGAGAAACAGCGTACATTTGTTATAATACGTGATGAGATATACTCCGAACTATTGTAATTGCTTAGTTAATGCATTAGAGATAATTAACAATATTACTTGCCAAGGAGATAAAATAACAATATATTGAATAATTGAAAATTGTATACTGGATGACTGCGTAACATAGAAAGGCTTCCACAAAGCACGTATAATTATTACAAAATACAAATTAACACAATTTAGAAAATTCAACACCATCTTCTCGTATTTCACGTTCAGCACCCACGAAAATACCACATTTTATATTATCAGCAGGAAACTTTATGGTTCTAAGTTCCCAAGAATTAATAAATTAATTAATTTTTGATTATCATGTACCTCCTAGAGCTGGAGAATATATTTAGACAGATTAATTAGCAAAATTTAAAAATTAGAAAATCTTGCATGTTAACAATACAACCGAATATAATATACCTGTCCTGCATATTATTGGTAGAGGTCCCAGTTAAGCTTCAGGCGGTGGCGGCTACACAAGGAAAGACAGGGGAATCCATTAGTGAGCGCGCCGCACAATTAAAGCTCTGCGGTAATTAATCTCACCGCGGGGGCTGTCCAGGACGGGGGGTCCAGAGGAAGGGCCGGGGGCCGTGTTCGACAGTCATCTTCGATGAAGGCCGTGTCTTCAAAAATATTTTATTACCTAGGGGTAACATTTTTACATTCTCGCTAATTAAAATACGTGTAGTTACGTATATATATTTCGTGGTTTCGTTCCTTTTTTGTAACGTGTTTTGGTTACCGCAGTAGTTATGCGTAATGGTAGATTTTCAATTAAGGAAAAACGGAAAATTCCCAGCAGAAATGCTGGATGTACAAAAGCGGTTGATGCGAGTTAGGCTATCAAGCCGCGATCAAATTCAATCACCCCTATTGTCATAAAGTCACTTGCACCTGGGCCATTTACGAAATTAGCACATACAAACTCGCCGTATTGATATGTCAGATAAAAATGCTCTTCATAATACAGAACTGCCGGTTTGTAAATCAATTAGTACTTCAGTAAATTAATTATAGGGATATTTTTGTAATCTCATTTTATGTTTCCACAGTGCTGAAATATTGTAGTTCCGCAGGAACATGCTTTGATAAACATATTTAATCATAATGTCGCGTCGGCTGCAAAAACGTATTTTTTTTAATTAATTCGGCGTTGAAATAGCTATAAATAGAAAAAAATATATTTATGTTATAAAGTCACAATAATAATATTAATTAACGTGTGATGTTAACAGTAATAATATTGAATTTTAGATGTTACGTGTATAAATTTTGTAACTCTTTCAGTAACTGTAAAGAAAAATATAAACAGCAAGTTTGTAGTTTGTAACATTAAGGTGGGGGCGCCGAAAATCAATTCTACTAGGTCCCTCAAAAATATTTTTAAAAAGGGGCAGCTCGTTCTTTATATTTACAGGAGAAAACTTATGAAATTGGTCAATTACAGAAGTTCAGTCTTCTACCTCTATCTATAATCACATTCAAAAAAATGCAGAAGGGCTTGCTGCTAATAAATTGTCAATTACTCTAATACGGTTCTTGTTTCTTCTTGTTTCTTCTTCTTTGTTCATCCCTCTTTGCCCTGAGAGCATGGGGTTACTTTGATAGGATTTTACTTCAACACATTAACCTATTCACAGCCAATCCGCGTCGAAGGGGGCGTGGTCGTTTACAATAGCGAATTTTGCTTCCTCAAGTCGCGCACTTGGCAATGGACAAGGCACTTGATGAGAAGGGAAGACGACAGGCGGAGCAAAAAATTAACACGCTAGAGACCTCGAACAGGACAAAGAAGTGTAAAACGTAGAGAAACAAGATAGAAGGGCGTTATAGTACAAATAGCAGGAAAGGATGGTTGCAAGAAACTACAGACAGAAAAAAGTGGAGATTGTTGACAAATGCCTATTATATCCAACAGTGATTAACATAAAAGGCTGGAAAAGAAAAGAACGAGAAGAAGAAAGAAAAAGTCGCGCGCAAGCCGCATACGACCCTCTGTCTTCTTCTCTTCTCTGCATAACAACCACGGTCTATGTAACTCTGTGTCTCTCAAGGCTGTAAAAAGAAATTACTAGTACTAACAAATGCTTTATAGAAGAATTAAAAACTACGCTAGCTATTTTGTTTGTATTGTGTAGACGTTGCTATGCCATTTGTTGACAATGCTAGGAACGAAATCATATTTAAACAACGTGTTCACACAGAAAAATTAGTGTTTTTCAGGATCGATCAGAACGGTCCAACGAAAGAAATTTGCTACAGAATTGATCAGAACGGTAAAAAACAAAAATCAATCTCGCAGTTCATACTAGAGATTGAGTATTAGCTTCCGGTGCAAGGCAAACCACCATCACAAGCGTCAATTAGCACTCACTTCCTCCAAGAGCTTTAATTTGCTATCGGATTTAACAAAGGAACGGTCCGAAACTAACAACCCTACACACTTTTTCTAAAGCAAAGCAGAAACTGCACCAGGTCTCGACGAAACCATAACACCGCGAACCCCTTCAAGAGCGAAACAATTGTTACATCAGATCTCGACGAAATAACCTGAGCACTACGAGCTTCTTAAACAAGCACCACAATCAAGCTATGCAAGCTCCCGGCCAGGTCTCTGCGCAAGCCACAAGTTTCTGTAACGCCAGTGCGACTTCTTGTTTGTTGTTCTTTGACTTAATTAATCTTGTTAAACTTAATGTGTTTAAATTAATTAAAAATTTGAGTTGTTCTTTATTCTTTGTAAATATTTTTGAATTAATTTGTTGATGTTAATTGTCATTAAAATATAATTAGGTCTTCAAATAAATTTTACAAACAATTTTAACTGCATTAATTTCCACTTGATTAGCGCTTGCTCAGTAACCGCGAGTATCCACGCTTTATAGTCGGTTCGAGTTGACTCGATCGCCTGCATAACGTGAGCTAAAGGTGGTTCCCTTGCGGTTTGTGTAAAATCTAGAAAAATATAGTGAAAACAACTCACAGATTTAACATCGTTTGTATGTTTACCTATTAACAAACGTTGCAGAAAATTCGCAGAATATTTTTAAAAACACGAATAAATATTTAGCCGACACTGCTTAAAAAATTTTT
This sequence comes from Ctenicera cuprea, assembly GCA_958336395.1. Taxonomy (NCBI): domain Eukaryota; kingdom Metazoa; phylum Arthropoda; class Insecta; order Coleoptera; family Elateridae; genus Ctenicera; species Ctenicera cuprea. The sequence continues at coordinate 13,322,705 of OY284487.1, read as the reverse complement.
CACTTTTTTATCAATTTCTTAATGCTTACTCAAACGGCAAGTTAGTTAATCACGTAATTTTTAACATTTATATCCAGAATTATTTATTTTCTTACTATCTCTATATCTGATTGTGTGAGAAAAATGCTTACAATTTATACCCTTAGATATATTGAAAAGCTCAAGAGAATCTGTTAGTTGGCGTAAGCTCTCTGAAAAGCTTCTTACTGAGAGTATTTAACTTTTCTTCTGTCATTCTAAAAAGTACGGGGTGCTTTCAGTTAATTGTTTTTGTTGGAAACATTATATTTGTTTAAAACAGACCCAAAAAATACGTTACGTTAAGTTGGGAACATGGAAATGATAGTTTTAATTAACTTGAACATGTACAAATATTCAAACAGTGTTCTTGTGTCTATATAATTAATTTATCTGTTTCACTTGATTAAATTAAACGTTGAAAATCCCTGAAGGTGTCTGTTGCAGATATGGTCTTTTTGTTTATTCGTCGTGTTTTCGCAAGTTTCGTCATTGTTTGCTCATAGTTTTACACCCGTTTTGGGACTAACACTAAACCATCTTGCAAATTATTTCCACATAACTACAAGTTAAGCACAAGTCTGGCAGAAACTTTTAATCTTCGACAGTCGCGCTTCTCGCCCGGAGCCATCTATGATTAATTTACTCTGGCAACATAAGTGACGCGAAGTTATTAACAACATTTGGTCTTCGGCTACAAAAGCAGACGTCAATTTAAATATTAAACTCTTTAATTTAATGGCTTTCGGCTTTTAAAATGGATGGTCGTACTTATGCCAAAACTTTTAAACCGGATTAATTTATTATTTAAATATTTTCCCACAAAACGGTATTACGACTCGTTCGTGAAAAAGAACATTTCCCATTCTAAATTAATCACCTTTAATTCTCAAGCTTCCGTAGGAAATGTTACACGAATTGTATTGAACCGAAGAATTTATAACCAACCCGACTGTTTTTTTAAACGTACAAGGAGACACTAAATCAATTACGATTTAAATAATGAACACAAAGAACTTCAAGGAATGCTTAGTGTCTTTGTTACTATTAATTATAATAGGAGGCTGTGGGGTGTTCCCCGTAGAGCTCGAAACACCAGGGGGCATGCAGTGTGGTCGTGTAACCTCCGCCCCTCCTACGAGCCGCCACTGTAGCCGTGTCAACTGTCAATGCCTACTTTGATACATGATAGAGACAAAACAGAACATGCTCAATGTGTTCTACCGCTGATGAAGTGACTCGCACCGGAGCCAAAAATTTGTTATTTACAACCTCAAGAATTCATTGTTAGAATTCTGGCCTCGCTCGGCTGATTGATATGGACATGACTAAAGTAGAAGTAGTTTTTGATTGTGCCAATCAAGATTTTTATTGAACAATTGTTCACAATTATTATTGATGAAGCTTAAGAAAATCGAATATGCACACATGTGCATTTTAAATTGCTTCCTTGTGCGTTAATTTGAGCTAAAATTATTTATGCATGCCTGGCTTGTTTAAAAATGTAAGCGAGAAGAGAATCGCTTAAGGGCAGTAATATACAGGGAAATAAGAAACAAAAAGTTAAAGCATTTTTGCAACGTTAAAAGCTTAATATTGAAAAGCAAATTAAAAGGAACGTGAATAAATCAAAATATTCTACTTTTCGTTTGTAAAATGAGATTAATATGCTTTTAGTAAGTTTGTTCTTTAAATACTCTGTTTTTGTTCAGACAAATAATAATTTTTGTAGCAATTTATTTATTTTAAGTAGTAAAATTAAAAAAGTTTACTAGTTTATTCTGATGCACAAAAAAATTACTTTAAAATGTATTACATTTGAAAAACAATTTGTGATTTAAGAAAAAAAAATTAATTTGTGAAGTCTATAAAAGAAAATTATTGTGAAATCGAGAAAAAAATGTTTACTCGTCCATTGGAGATGGCGCTCATAAATTTGCAAAATACTTATATATTTTAACCAATAGTTGGCCTCAAGGCACTTAAATATCTCATTTTTAACTGAATTTAGACAATTAAACGTTTTAAGTAATTAAAATGCTAACATTTTGGGTTCACCTTGAATCCATGTACTTTGCCGCTGCGGAAAATGCTTAAAACCACTGTAAAAATGCTAACGCGACCGCGCCACCTCGTGTGAACGAATGGAAACTTGATGTTCAGAAAAATAAATTTTTTAGATTGCACGAAGATAGTTTTCTAGACTTCACAAAAATTATTTTTCTGGAGTCCAAAAAAACTAATATTTCTAGAAAGCACAAATTGTTTCTTTTTAAGTCAAAATTAACCAAATTCAATACATTGAAAATAAATTTTTTCTGTCCAGAGAGAAGATACACTTTTGGAAATTTAAACTTTTTTTTCTAAAAAAAATTAAACTTTTATCAAAAAATTAAAAAAATACTATTAATTATATAATTTTGTCTACGATTGTATGAGACATCTTCAAGGTTTTGTTCCATTAGCAAATTCCAGAGCTCTAAATCTAAATATGTCCCGTGCCATCATGAACAAAAAGTTGGTTAAGTTATTTAAATCGTTTAGCCTATCCGTATAAATGTAATTTTTTAAGTAACCCTAGAACAAAAATCCAAAATCCGAAAGAATTAGATCAGGGTACCTAGTTGGCCCTTTATTGTTTCTCTCCGACCAATTTCTTTGTTTAGAATTATCTGATTATTCTTGTGAAATATTTCCAATTGCTGTACCTACGGGTGATATTCGGAGGTAAGATAAAATTGCACCGTTAACGTCTCTAGGTTTTAAATTTAATTCTTTTTTTATCACCATTTTAAACTCAAAAATTTAAGTTATAGACTTCCGCGGCCTTTGTCATTGACATCTTGGCTTCCGGGGTGGAGCTGCGTAATTGGTTCTGCTATTGCCGACAAATCGTCTGCCATTACAGTTTTGTTCTAGTAGTAAAGTCTATAGCGCTGAAGATGTCTCGCGACCATTTGGTCAAGTTATTTAAATCGTTTAGCCTATCCTTACAAACATATGTTTTTAATTAATTCTAGAAGATAAATCCAAAAGAGTTAGATCAGGGGACCCAGTTGGCTACTCGATGTTTCTCTACGATCAATACGTTGGTTGGTATTATCTGATTCTTAAAACTGAATGTAAAATATTCCTAATTAGTAGCTTTTGTAGTTTTCAAATGTTAATTCTTTATCACTATTTTAAACTCAAAAGTTGAAATCTAAGTTGTAGGCTCTCGCGTTTATGTTGTGTGCTTCCGCGACCGTTGTCATTAGCATTTTGGCTTCTGGGTTGGAGCCGCGTCATCGGTTCTACTACTGCCAGCGTTTCGTTCACGATTGCAGGGGCAATCTTTATGGTTCTGTTCCAGTAGCAGAGTCCACAGTCTTGAAGATGTTTCATGCCACCACAGACGAAGAAACGGTTAGGTTATTTAAATCGTTCGGTCTTTCCTTTTAAACTTATGTTTTAATTAACCCTAAAAGACAAATTTAAAGGGGTTGAGTCAGGGGACCTAGCTGGCGATTCGATGGTACTCTCCCATCAAGCACGTAAATTTGAGTTTTTCAAACATTTTAAACAACATTTGTAATTTGTCCTGTCAATTATCGTTTTATACTATGTCTTGTTGTTGTAACGTGTCATAGAATTAGTTTCAGTACTTGTTCAATCACGTAAATTTGAGGTTGAATGTTTATTTTTTGATTATTTTCAGATTTTTCAAAACTTAAATAACTCCAAAAATATTGGATAAATCGAAAAATCGTAAAGGAACATTTTGTTCAGTTGTTATGGTAGAATACCGTCCCGCAGTCCGTGTCCGCGAGTTTCGGACTGTATATGGAAAACATAGCTATATTAATAGAACAGTAATTTTATAAAATAATTCAATTACATACTACACCCTTAAGTATTTCTTATCTCCATAAATGAATTTGTTCAAGAAATTACAAATATGCATTTTGAAATGAGATTACACTGTGCGAATGATATGAGCATCTCGCAGAAAAATATAAGTGACCTCACCTGTAGGAGTAACATTAAATATTTCACGTAGGGTGTCAAGCCGGGGAATTATGGATAACTTAAATTGTTAAACCTGTTTATGACTAATGGAACTAAGCCCGAAGACATGTTTAATTTATTTTACAAAAGTACAACGTTCTTTGTCCAAAGGATGGCTTCAAACAAGGACGAGAAATAAAATACACGCGTTTATTTTATCCGCGGTGCATTCACGTATAGCTGTGTACGACACTCACATACATGTAAGCTCTTTTTATTTTCCCTTAATGTATGCATACTTTGAAGTCAGACATGTTTAAGTATACATAATATAGTCGACAGGTTATGCTATCAGAATCCTCATACCTTGCCGTGTAACATCTTAAATTCTATTTATTCTTGTTTTGCAACAACTTCAACTAAGAAATTTTATTTCAAATATTCTGTTCCAGAGAATTAATTTAAATCCTATAAAATATGCATTTGTGTCTTTTAAATTCAATATGAAAAACAAATCAAAATAAGTATATGTACCATTATTAATTCATTAGGCAGTGCTTTTTAAATCATAGAACATGTTATGTGTATTAAATTAGGTAAAAAAAAATGAGCGAAACACTTCGCCTGGACTTTCCTATACTTATAAATTAACATTGTTTTACATTTTCCAACACTTTCGATATACACCTGTCTAGAGACGACTAGTTAAAGTAAATAGTTCTTATAAGTTGTAACATCTTGAAGCAGTTGAAGAAAGACCGACAGCTGCGCTGCAAGCATAAGGTTGGGTAAAATATTCGGACTGAATCAACGGAAGGGCGGAAATTGATATTTGAAAATATATTAATAACTCGAGAAGTATTATTTTTAGCAAGAAATTACTCTTATTAATTTGCATTTAGAATTTCAAAGCCTTTCTGATTTTAAAGCCAAAACGACACGTTTCCATTTAAAAAAAAGGTATTTTTTACCGTGGCCGCCATATTAAAATTGGAAACTCAAGGACAAAAAGATTATTAAGGGGCAAAAAATTTGATTTTTTGATTTTTTGTAAAAAGATTCTCCTAGAACAAACAAAACAAGAAACCAAGTTTTTAATTTTTTATCGAAAAAATTTGGGGGGAGGGGGGACAGTAGCCCCCCTAAATATGAAATTATCGAAAAAATATTATTATATTCGGATTTTGCTATCAATGGTGAACTATTTCACATTAACAGAAATATTTTATTGCCCCACGTTAAATAAATAAAAGGGTACCAATTTTCAATTTTCAAAAATTCATAGACGGCGTCACAGTGAAATTATAACAATGAGCAAAAAATAAAATTGTAGCAGATGCCTATCTCTATCAGCTTAAAAAGTTTAAACAAAAACGTGTGGGCAGTTTTTGAGATTTTCAAAAATTTTGAAGTGGTGCCATTGAGATCGTTTTTCGATTTTCAAAATTAATGATATTTCATGGTATAGTACCCTTAAGGGGCTACCAAACAAGATGTAGTTGATCCCAATCAAACAACTGGTTTTTAAGTAAATGGGCGTTAAAGTCGAAATTTTCAAAAATTCGTAGCGGCCGCCATGTTAAAGCTAGAGGGTTTGGTAAAAACATGTTTGATTTGTTCTAAGGCCTTCTATAATTTCCACTATTCCAATTTCCAAAATTCAGTTTCTGAAAAAAATGCTACCAAAAAAACATGTCTAACCTCCGCTTCCGGTTTCGGATTCTTTTTAAAAGCTTATTTTGTTGATGAATTTTTGATATACCTCTTCATTCCAAAGCACATCAAAATCGGTCCAGCCGTTCCGGAGATATGAGCGTTACCCACACACCCACCCACACACTCACAGACAGACATTTTTTAAAAAACCACTTTTTTAGAATCCCGGAAGCCCAAAACATGTATTTCCGTCAAAATCTCGATTTTGAAAATTTGCATGAAATCAATACTTCTCTATACTGAAAGTAAAAAAAAACATAATGTGGAGAAATATTAGATATTCTAAAACTTTTTTTTTTTTTGTTTTATAAATCATGAAGCCGTGCGTGAGCACGACCCCATGATTCCCATCCCACCCTTTTACCCGGGCTCAGCACACTAAGTGCTATTCACCGGTCTAACATGCCCCACCCCTGAAAGACATGCAACCCAACGTACACACTTACATACACCATCCATGGACTCGTCGGATTTAACTTATTCAGAAAAATTACCGACCAGCAGTGGACTCGAACCAGCTGCCATTGGAAGTCTAGTTTCAAAGCCTGGGACTTTAACCACTAGACCACCCGCCGGCCCCTAAAACTTTTAAGCAGAACAACACAATTAAAAGACAAATTACATAAAACGAAATATTTTGGGTGATTTAGAATTATGGGGCAAAATGTTACTCCCGTATATAACAGAAAAAAGGGACCCCTAATTTATGAAACCTTAAATGACTTACTCAAATTGGTATGTAGATGACATGGAACCGTTAATCCGATTTTCTTCAAATTTCGTACAAGGGTATAAAAAATAAATATAAATATTTTTGTTAAAGTATTTATACACTTTTAATTATAGATTTAGATGTAGAATTCAATTTTACGCAAAAAACATATAACTTTTTTTTGGCATAAGATGCTCCACTTTCGAAAAAAAAATGCTCCAAAGTACCAAACGGTGTTAGTACAATTAAATATATAAATTTATATTTTAATAAATGGGTGGAATCAAGCGAATTAAGGTACCGCCAAATCATGTTTTGTTGTACGTGCTTTTTTTCACGCTACAGAGGTGTCTATGGATATCTGTCTGTCTGTCTGTCTGTCTGTCTGTCTGTCTGTATACACTTTACAGTCCAGACACCTTAACGCAGAAAACCCAAGCTTGGCTCAAAGATTGCTATTTGGAATAAGATGACATCGCAAGAAAATGAGGTTGGTCCGCCAAAAAAAAAAGAAGGGAGGGGTGCTCTATGTCAAAATAGACGCGCCCAGAAAAGTATTCTACGCATGTCTAATAGCCGACGCCGCCGGCGTCGGTTAAATCACTGGAAAATTTCGTGTTTTCTAAACTAATAAGAATATCTTAACAAACTTGCCATTAGTCAAACGGTTTTTTAAATATTTTGAAAAAACTGAAAATTCTATTTTCTTTAAGCTTTTATTATTGTCAACTTACGAGATAGTTTTTTTTTTACAAAAATTGGCATTTGTATGTAAACCCATCAGCAAAGTCCTATATTCAGAATTGCTAAATCTACATTTATTATCGGAATTAGGTAGTACATTTTTATTTCTTGTAGACACCGTATTGAATTTTAATCACCATTTGAGAAAGAAAAAGGAAACCTTAAAAAAATGTTTATGACGCGATTGTTTACAATAACTATAAAAATGTAAATGAAAAAGCAATTATTATTCTCTCCTTAAAAGGAAAAGTTTTTTTTTTTTCTGAAATGAAAGAGCAATTATTATTCTCTCCTTAAAAGGAAAAGTTGTTTTTTTTCTGAAACCAAGTGTGCTATGAGACTTGAAAACATAGTGTAATAACTGATTTTTTTTTGTCGACTTTGTTGGAAAGTAGGCTTTTCGAGCCACATTTGGCTGTCGAAAGTTGACAATACAGCTTAGCGGAAGACAAAGTAACTTTGCCTCCCGCCGAGAGACAAAATAAACTTTTCTTCCCGCTTTTAAATGCAAATTTTATTTATCAAACGGATCTTACTTGCAAATGTCAGTTTTTACACCTGTCAACTTAAATAATTTAATTTAGAGTAATTTTAAAATCTTTGTTTTTTGATAAATTTCTCAAGATGTGCTACTCGGGAAGAAAGTGTCTTTTTTTCCTTTGTGTGCTTCGGCACACGCGAGAAAAAAGTATCCTTTTCTTCCCTTGTAACACAATATTGAATATACAGGGTGTGAATTGTAGGGACAAACTTCTATGGCTTGCAAGACACAACAAAGCAAACAACTTTTGTTACTAAATGTGTGGTAAAAAGTGTTTCCTTTCAGAGATAGAGCCTCTTAAAGATTCTTTAAAAAGTACCTGAAAATAGGCAACCCAAATTGCATTTTCAATTATTTTTCACAGGTCACGGAATTTTGAAAAAACAAAACGTTCTAGACATGCATGCATTCAAATAACGTGAATTTTGACACAATTCAATATTTTTTTGTGATATTTTTTTACTTTTCTTGCTTTCGTTTCTTTCTGTGCCTTTTATAATTCGTTTTTTTCGTTCTGTGATTTTTTGATAATTATTTCTTCGTTATTTTCGTTCTGTGTTTCTTATTTTTGTGTTATGGCTGCTTAATTTTGAAACATTTTGTTAATTAATTTATTTTAAATTTAATTTGAATTGAAAAGTGGGAAAGAGGGCTTTATTTATCCTGTATTAATTTCCTTCATTATGGAAACACATAGTAGGTAGTCAATTGAGTTGCCTACATTTAGGCGCTTCTTAAAGAATCTTTGCGAAGCTCTATCCCTGAAAGGAAACATTTTGACCACACATTTATTAACAAAAGTTGTTTGCTTTGTTGGTGTTTTGCAAGCCGTAGAAGTTTGTCCCTACAATTCATTAACACCCTGTATATTGAAATTCAATATGTCGACTATGCAATATTAGTAAAAAGAATTTTCAATAATTTTCTAAAAATAACATAAAAATCAAGAATCTAATTGCAGTATATTTCAGAAACTGTTAACGACTTATAGCAAATTGTTCAAATCTTCCTAGTACCTAGTGATAAATACACGAAACTCATTTGTTATTTAACAGACTTATAGTTTCTAAGACGCCAATGCTAAAATTCTGAAAATTTGAATGTTAATTAAAATTTTTTAAATTTTCAAAATATCTCAATTTAGTATTAATTCAGTAATAATTTGTCCTTTATTTTTTTCCCTAATAATTTTTTTAGTAAAACTCTTTTATTTATTACCAGCCAAGTTACCTAACCACACAGTAAATAAATGTTTGTAGCGAAAAGTCTTACATAGAGTATGATGAGTATTTGTACGAAAATGAAGTGATATGGTCGGCTTTTATGCGTCACCTTGTATCATTTATTCATTTGTCTTTAAGCATCGGATATGTTTAGCGTGTTTTGAGCTCTACATGAGCTCAGAGAGCTCTAAAAGGATTATATATATTCTTTGAAATGCGGACTACATGTGGTGATATTGAAAAGCCGCGCCTGCAACTTCAGACGTGAGTTACTCATCAGGGTTCCCCTATTTATTGCTTTTATACACTGTTTTATTCATTATTTGAATACAAATTAGTCGTGTTTAATACGAAAGTTCTGTCTAGTTCTTTAAACGTGCGATCATAGCTGTGAATTATTAATATTATTTCCTGCTTACGCTCATTTAATATCTTCTCTTTTATAACTAACTCGTAAAATGTGATCACTTCATTTTAAAACTTTTTTATTACTGTTTACTGGGATTAGCTTAATCATATTAAAAGTTTGGAGGATTACCTCGCGATTATGCTTAATAAATTGTAATTTTCTATGGCAAGTCGTAATAAACCGCAACATTTTATTTTGAAGTGCTAAATATTTGTCAAATACATGTAACAATAAATATAAATAAAGCTAAGAGCCGTCTCTGTAAATGTAAATGAACTTAATGTCAAGATTAATTATGACTGATGGTCATGATCACAACCATGGAAAAAGTTAACATTTCTTAATTGATGTATTATTTCACTTAATTGACTGAAAACTGCTTGTTTCAGATGAGAGATTTCAATGCTAGGGTGCACTACAAAACTAGTAACCTTCAAACAAAAAAATGTAAACAAATCAACTTTGCAAGGATAAAAATGGCATGTAAGTGAAAACAATAATTTTAAAAATAAAATCCTTTAACGCCAGTAACTTACTTAAAGAACTTTAAAAAGATTGTTAGTGTGAAGAATTACCAATGGCCAAAATTAAAGATTTGAAAAATTTAAAAAAATTATGGCGCGCATAGAAGAAAATGTCAGAAATTTTATACAATTTTAAATAATGGAAATTCGGAAAATTAATTGCAAACAATTCCAAATAATATAAGAAACGGTGTAGGGTTGACACCAGATGTGCCTCATAATAAAGTCAAAAACAATATCATAATAAATTGAGTTTCTTTCGTATTTTCCATATAAGATAACACTATTCTTCGGGAATTTTATGAAATTTTACAAAATTGGAGTATAATCTCAACCGAGAAAATATATATTAAATTGACGGGATGTAAAATTTAGCACTCTTCTAAAACTGCTTCCTCTTTGTAAACTATATTGAAAAAAACAAACATAAATATCTAAGAGAACTGTGGATAAGAAAATTTGTGAAGGAGATAACGAGAAACCTTTCAGAATATTTCCATGCAAATGTTTCTAAAGAATGGATGTTTTAGGAATTGTGTATATAAATGCGTTTAAGCAGAGCATCTAATAGATAAAAAAGCGACTCCAGAAAATAAGTTTGGCATGAAATCAATGGAAATAAAAGGAAAATCTCTGCATTTCACGTTATATTTGTGCAAAAAAGACCTTTGAAAATAATTTCACGGCTTGGTGGTCGTTTGAAAATTCGCGCGGGATCGCCAAGAAAACTATAAAATTGTTATCTTAATTAAAAAATTACTGTTCGTTAGAGTGGCGGTAGCTCAGAGGTTGGGCGCTCAGTCTCTAACGCTGAAGGTCTAGGGTTCGATTCCCCGCCGAAGCCATGCAGCACTCACATTCCCCAATCCGGTGTAGGCAGCCGTGGGGTCTTAATGCCTGAAACCTTCTCTGGAATTTAGTCGTTCGGATTCGACGTTAAACTGTAGGTCCCCCGTACTCCACCTTAGCGCTAAGGAGAGTACGTGGCAGAGAAGAGTGCCGGTGCCCAGCAGTGGGACGTAAAGGCTGATTACGACGATATCTTAAAAATAAAGTCGGAATACTTCTGTGGAATAATAAGCATCAGTACAGACTTCCTCAACATTTATTTTTGTATCAATATTTTACGAGCCAACAGTAACTATAAAATTTTACTTCTCCGCGAACACGCTCAGGTGCATGCGGTACTGCAGCTAACCCAAATTTTCGATTTCTCCAGGTTTTTTGGGACTAAAAACAATAAAACACAAAAAAAACTGTTAACCGCTTGTAAGTAATTTAGCTTCACCAGAAAATTTTCAAAGCTTATTAAATAAAAAGCGCATGGTATATTGCTTTTCAAAAATTCATAGAAGGGGTAATAGAAAAATATCCGATTGAGACAATAATCGAATAGTAGCTTATACTTAGCTCTACGAGCTGAAACAATTAAAACACATCAATTTTCCAGTTAATAACACACATTTTTTAAATATTTTTCGAAATAATGAAAATATTTTCCATTCACTGTTATTAGTATTTTTTTAAATTCTCGTACATAATAAAGTTGTGTTAGCCTAATTGTAATAACTAAAGTTAATGCCGATCTGGCAACTCATTATTGAGTAATAAGGCGTTAAAGTCAATATTATGGAAAACCCGTAGCTTCGCCATTTTGAAGTTGGAATGTTAAGAACAAATGAGTTAGATCTGTTCTAAGATTATCTATTAGATTCCGTTCTTATAGTAAAAAAATATCGGTTTTTCGAACAAACTCCTTTAATAAAAGCAGGTTTAACTTTCGCTTCCGGCTTTCGATGTTTTAAAGCTTGTTTTGTTAGCGGTTTGTTTATATACCTTTGCGTTCCAAAACCCATCGCAATGGACTATTCCTTCGGGGATTACGAGACGCACATACCCACCCAAAGAGGAAATAATTTCTTGCAATTAAAGAAAATCAAAGCATGAAGAGAAACTACCTAAGTCAAAAATTAAGTGAAAGCGAAAAAATCAACTAATATGCACCTAAAAAATCTTACTCTACAGTCACTCATAAGCAATTTAGTTTAAACAGAAATTGTTTATTTTTCACCGTTTATTAAACAAAAACATTCAAGAAATCATAGAAGGTGTCGCAAAGAAATCGGCGGTCTGGACTAGAACACCAACCAAATTGTAGTTCATCCCTAGCTGTATGAGCCTTTAAAATAAAATAAAAAATCGTGTGACTAATTTTCGAGCAATTTTTTCCAAAATTTATTATACAGGATGTATCAAATTGCGTGTTAACTATGGGGATTTCGCTTATTTGAAGAGATACGACGCTGGTTAAATTAGAGAAAAGTTGTGGAATTTTATGCCCACTAATAATCTAAAAAGAAGTTAGAGCTATCTTGCTTAGTTTCTGAATAAACTGAAAAAAACTGAAATTTTGGATTTTTTGTTTTCAGCTATAACTCATTTGTCATTTATATTACATATTTTTAGTTACGCATTATTAGGACATTTTTTCATGGTGAATCAAAATGTCTATCAGACTTGATATACCTGTTACCATTGCTCATTTTCGACTGTCAATTTTATTTTTTCTCTTAGTCGGCATTTTAATTTTTTTCATATTTGAATAGAGTTTTTAATTATGATTGCAACGATGTGTCACACTTTGCATTTTGTTTAAGTTTTGGGCATTTTATTACAAAAAATAAAAATTTCATAAGTGTGCCATGGAAAGGCCACGTCATTTAATTTATTCTGAAAAAAATTCTAGTAGGCCATGAACTGATGGAAGTAAAACAAAACACTACTTTTTTTTTACTTTTACCTTTAGATACATTAGGTACGCGAAAATTTCAGGAAACTTTGTTTTGAGCATGTGCAGCAAGTTAAATTATTTTTTACAAAAACAAATGAGTGACACAGTTACTAACACGCATATTAGAAAGTTTATTTTAGACGAACTTCTGAGCATGTTTTACAAAGGTGTCAAATGTTTTGAACATTTATTCAATAATTGTTCGTATTAGTGTAGTTCTAGTGTTATCTGTTGTGTTTATTTAACCTGTTATTCAAATTTGTTATGTCAGTTGCAAACATAAAAACTGCAAGTTGAATTTTCAGTAAATTGTCTATGTTAGAAAATTTGTCATTTATATGTTTTTATAAAAAATAACATAACCTGCTGCCTACGCTCAAAACAAAGTTTGCTGAAAATTTAGAGTACCTAATGTATCTAAAAGTAAAAGTAAATAAAAGTAGTGTTTTGTTTTACTTCCATCAGTTCATGGCCTACTAGAATTTTTTCAAAATAAATTAAATGACGTGGTCTTTCCATGGCACTCTTATGAAATTGTTATTTTCTGTAATAAAACTATCAAAACTTAAACAAAATGCAAAGTGTGACACATCGTTGAAATCAGAATTAAAAACTCTATTCAAATATGAAAAAATTTAAAATGCAGACCATAGAAAAAAAAGTTGACAGTCGAAAATGAGCAATGGTAACAGTTATACTAAATCTGATCAAAAATTAAGATTCAGCATAAGAAAGTGATTTAATAATGTTTGAACTAGAAATATGTAACATAAATGATAAATGAGTTATAGCCGAAAACAAAAACTCCAAAATATCAGTATTTGTCAGTTCTTTCAGAAACTAAGCAAGATAGGTCTAATATCTTTTTAGATTATTAGTGGGCATAAAATTCCACAACTTTTCTCTAATTTAACCATCGTCGTATCTCTTCAAATCAGCGAGATCCCCATAGTTAACACGCAATTTGATATATCCTGTATATTTTCCCTTCGCAGTTATCATTTTTTATAAAATCTTCTACATAATGACGTTGTATTTTCTTGGGCCTATTATAGTTACTAAATGTTTATGCCGATTTGCCGACTCGTTTTTGATATACCCATTAGGGGTGTTCAAAGTTATCGATATATCGATAACTATCGATAAGTTATCGATATATCGAATAACGATAACAAAATTTTTAGTTATCGATATATCGAAAACTTATCGATAACTTATCGATAACTTATCGATAACTTATCGATAACTTATCGATAAGTTATCGATAACTTATCGATAACTTATCGATAACTTATCGATAACTTATCGATAACTTATCGATAACTTATCGATAACTTAACGATAACTTATCGATAACTTATCGATAAGTTATCGATAACGTAACGATAACTTATCGATAATTTATCGATAACTTATCGACAATTTATCGATAACTTATCGATAACTTATCGATAGCTTATCGGTAACTTATCGATAACTTACCGGTAACTTGTCGATAAGTAACAAAAAACAGAAGAAAAAAGTAAAAAAAAAACTATAATCAAAAAGTTTGTAGGATTTAACCGCTGATTATAAGTCAAGCAATTAATTAAAAAATTTTTTCTGTGAAAAGACAAAACAATTTAAACTCTAACTTAGAAACTAAGCAGTTTACACAGCAGACACTTGCGCTGGGGCTGGATCAGCATTTAAGAGTAAAATGACTAGATACAATAGCACCACGAGAAAGAGTGAAAACGCATTACTAATGTGTTTTTTTTATAATTTATAGTTTACATTGAACAGACACTAGGAACTGCTGCGCAAAATCCAGGTTCGCAAAGATTCACCGCACCATTATCGATAAATTATCAGTATGTTGTCGATCTGTTATCGATCTGTTATCGACAACTTATCGATAAGTTGTCGATATGTTACCGATATGTTATTGATAAGATATCAATAAATCATCCATAAGTTATCGATAAGTTATCTATAAGTTATCGATAAGTTATCCATAAGTTATCGATAAGTTATCGATAATTTATCGACAAGTTATCGATAAGTTATTGATAAGTTACCGTTATATCGATAAGTTATCGATATATCAATAAGTTATCGATATATCGATAATTATCGATATTTTTTCGCAAAAAGTTATCGATAACAAAAAACAGTTATCGAACACCCCTAGCAATTAATATGATATAAGAGTGTATTATTTCATTACTTGTTTTAATTTTTTATTTACTATAAAGATGATTTATAAAACTTTTAAATAATTTAATTATTTTAACTGTTTCGGAGCCGCAAAAAATTAAAGATCCCAGAGGTGAGTTAGTGACTTACGCTTAAACGCGCCACTGTTGGTAATACTACAACGTTGAACATAAATCCTTTTGGAAATATAAAATGTAATAGGTTTAAAGTATATGAAAGTCCAGGCGAAGTGCTTCGCTTATTTTTTATTTTTTATAGTAATTAATTCTTGCTAATTTTTAATTCTTTTTATTAAATTTAACAACCCATATTTTTCTCCCTAATGTCAGAATAAATTTAACTGCATTTGAAATGTTCTTAACATGTGAAAATTGATTTGCAAAAATACTTTATAAAACTTACAATCGGTCGGGTGTTATCATAAAATCCAACGCAGCAGCTACTGATTTCAAATACTTCTATTCAGGCAAATTTTCTTTTATAATTTGATAAGTCGAGTTACCCATGCTTGTTATTAGAGGAACTCGTGATCAAATTTCCATAAGAAAAAGTTAATTAGTAGCACACAACCTTTCTCATGAAATTTTTTATTTAAAAGTTATAAATGTGACAGCATGTTTCGCCATCAACTGATGATCATCTTCAGGACAAAATCAAAAATTTAAAAAAAATTATGGATTGCAAAATTTTACAACATTTTTATTCCAAGGTGCAAGAGAACGACACAAATATATTAAAGCACATTGTGAAGCAAGTAGCGGAGAACTACAAAGAGCCACCTGAAAAATGCAATCAGTTGTATGTAGCCTCATTTAATGAATTTTATATGAAACATTTAATGGAGAAGGTTGTGTGTTCTAATTTAATTAACAAACGGACCCCATTGTATGAATAAAGCGTCGAACATTACTTGGTTTTAACAGTTCTTCATAATTATTGTCGGCAAATTGTGTTCATTCGAGATAAAACTAGTTCCTGTTACTGTTGATAGTTTATATTTTGGTGTAAACATTGCCTCCTGAGGCTTATTTTTTTAAATTTCTGCGCTACCAATCAAGGATATGTTATTAATAATAACAAACAAGTAATAGTTTTGAATTCAGCTCAAAATTCTTCAATAAAATTGCTCAAAAATTATAAAGAAGATATTTTTTATCACAACTTGATTATTAAAAAAAAGTGAAACATTGATGTAACTCGTACGACGTACGTAGGCAAAAACAGATTAATAAAATTAGTCACAGTAATAAAGAACCCACTACAAGAACATAAAATAATCTGTATGGGCAACATCAACCACAATAACGAATCTCCAGACATGGTAATATTTTATTAAAGATCTAAATGGCCACTTAGATAAAACACGAAACAATAAGTCAGCTACCAAAGTATAACTCGGGATACACGTCCGTACGTCGGTCCATTTGCATACTGCGACCCGCCTAGGTGATGTTCAAATCTAGCCAGCACTGTCCATACACCCACAGACCTATTAGATTCTATGATATATTACCTTCGTTAAAAAACCAAAGAAAAATTGGCTTTGCCTGTACTTTACGAGCATAACTAAATTATGAATTATAAAAAATTGCAATAATAATCTTCGTTTCTAAAACATCCATAAACATAAAATCGCGACATTTATATGCACGCGAATGAAATATTAAAAACTAAATTAAGATTATCCTCGTTTGTCTAATCTTTATTTGATAGCAGAAGATATTTAAATAGATAAAATTAACTACTGAGGTTTGCGGAAGTTTATCGTTAAAAATCAGTTCGAACTTCCCCTTCGTTTTCCGTTACATAGAAACCACCCTATTTTAAACCCCCTATTATAATAAAGTTAGAGTTTCCGAACTAGAATAGACCCGTTGTTGTTATTATTGCTTTAAAATGACGTAGGATACGGGATCGAGTAAACTCGGGCATGCAAATTTATTTCGAGGAATGGTCCTATCAATCACTTTGCAAGTCGAGTCAATAGAGCGAGCTTACAGTGATAGATGAGCTCCCCACACGGCACGCTAACCACCAGGAAATAATGACAATTTCCCGCATATTCACAACCCTATTACTAACTACTCTATGACAGATTCAAGTAGATGTGTGGGCTCCAATAATAGGACCGAAAACAAAAGGCGAATTGACGAAATTGCCGACTATATCGAATGTCGGTCGTTTAGCAAATCCGCCGAAATTACTTCGATTTTCTAAGTGTGTTCTTCCTCATTACATATTCCCCTTTCGAAGTTTTCTTCAAACGAAATGCAAAGAGAGCAAATTACCAACAACAGACAAATCGCACCAGCAGTAGCTATCAACGCGGTAGGCCCTGGAAACAATCTTAAGATCGCGGAGATTACCCCCGACCCCTCTTTACACCCCGGGATTAGAGCGTAGGCCTTGACGAGGAATTACAATATACCTACCGAGTAATTGGAAGGAATAGAGTTAGGAAAGAGACGGAAAATTTATGTAGGGCGAGACAAATGCGAGACACTGCGAGCTGACAGGGAAAAATTTGCTACCGAAATGTTTTAGGGTAGTCCTTGTGTGCCACTCTGCGTATATGTACTAAGAACATCGTTAGTAGTTATGACATAGTTTCACAGTTATTAATAGAATTCGTAAAGCTACGGAGAAATCATGTCATTATATCTGTTTAAACAAACATATATTAAAGGAGGGGGGGATTTATTAAACAAGAAAAAAATAAAAATAAGTTGCGTTAAGTATTGAAAAATGAGAATGTAATAATGAAATTGTTTTAAAAAAACAAATTACTGTAATTTTTAATCTGTTCAGTAGTGAAACTTCAACATGCCATTTTCCACAATATTGTGCATATTTGTTACAAAATCGAAGTTTCATAATTTTTTAACTAATATTGCTGTCAAATACAGAGTGTCAAAGATAAGGAGTGCATGCATGGGGATCTCGTAAACGGTAAGAGATAGAGATTCGATTAAATGACAAGAATTGTTCAGCATCTTAAGTACTACTAAAATCCACATTCAATTCTTACAATTTTTGCTTCATTTTCAGTACAGACTAAAAAAACTTAAATTTTCAGTTTTCGTTTTTTGTGTATCATTTGGTTATTATCAAAGATAGATATATTTTTAATAGTTTTATTCCCTGATACATTCAGGTGTTTTTTTCGTTTTTTCACGGCCTACTATAAGCAAACAATTTCTCGCTTATAACTTTATTATTTGAGAAGATAAACGGATCAAACCTCAATGGAAACAAATGCAGCCGTTTGTTTATTGTTTCCTTGTTTTTTTGCCTACTTAAGATAACAGGCTATTATAAGAAAAAACGGTTTCCTGCTTATAACTCCGTTATTTGTAAAAATAAACCCATTACACCTTATATCAGAGAAAAGGAAAAAAAGGGCTCCATTCATTGATGACATGGCTGCATTTGACGCATATTTAAAAAAGCGAAGTTAATGTCAATATCTTGAAAAGTGAACGACCTATAAAAATTTCAATTGAAGACTCGAATTCTGTGCAAAAAAGTGTCTTAATAATTTCAACGCCCCTTTGATAATAATCAAATTATACACAAGAAACGAAAACTGAAAATTTTAGTTTTTTCAGTCTGTACTGAAAATGAAGCAAAAATTGTAGGAATTAAATGTGGATTTTAGTAGTACTTGAGATGCTGAACAATTCTTCTCATTTAACCGAATCTCTATCTCTTACCGTTTACGAGATTCCCATGCATGCACTTCTTATCTTGGACATCCTGTATAATTCATAAGATGCACTTGAATATTAAATGTAATTTTTATCAAATTTTGTTTTCAATTTAATTTTAATTAAAGATTAGTCTAATAACAAGCAGAACTCATGGTTTATGTCCTCTGACTTTTTACTAACTTCATACCCGCCGCTCGCCGCTCCTCTGCTGACTCGGTCTCCGGAATGAGAGCTGCTTCCGAGAGGAAACTCAAAAGGCGCGTCCACATTAGTAAAAATATACGTTGTATGTTGCATTCGGCACAAATTTGTGTGTGCGTTACAAATTTATGCGAGTATGGACATCAAAGAGATTTGCGCCGCTACGTCGTTCTAGTGTGGACGTATTTTTCGCGAACGCAGTGATTTTGGCGAATGTTGTCATTGTGTGTTGGTGTTTAGAGAAGTTAGTTAGTTAAAAGAAATATAGGAGTTAATTTAAATCTCACTATAATATTTCCACTTTGCTAAAACAACTAACTGTTACCATGTCTGATACATTGATAATAATGAAAAGAAAATGTGCTGCTTTCATTGTTATACACCATCTTATCAAGAAAAAAAATGAGAAGAAATTAAAAAGCAGGCGCTATTGGATTAAACATCTGTATCAAAATAAAAAACACAATGGTGGCAGTAGGTTATTGAATGTACTATCGTTGGATGAAAGTACGGGTCATTTCAAAAATTTTTTGCGTATGTCTGCAGAAGATTTTGAGCTTTTGATAAATAAGGTTGGATCTAGAATTGCCAAAATGGATACAAAGCTGAGGGAAGCGATACCTGTGAAGGAAAGATTAGCTGTCACATTACGTTTTCTAACTACGGGGGATTCATACACAAGCCTTCAATACCTTTTTTAAATATCCAAACAAAGCATATCGAGGATAGTTCCAGAAGTATGCAGTGCTCTTATTGACGCTTTAAAGGATTATGTAAAGGTAAGTTAAAAAAGTTTTAATTAATAGGTATTTTAATGTATTTATCGCCACTATATCATAGAAAGCAACAAACTATAATAAAACGAAACGTAATTTAGAAATTCGCATCATATAAAAAAGATGAAAACAAAAAATCAAATAGGTAGCTTGAAAATAAGTCAAACTTAGATTATAGATCAGTCAAGTATACAAACTCTTGTAATTCTTTTTCTACTTCGTCTGATGGTTTCAATGTTTGCTGATTGCTCGGATGATTGTGTATCTTTAGGCACAAAAGTAGTTGAACCCAAGACCCCACTGGTATATGGTGGGGTGGATGCAGGTGAAAAAAATGGTGGAGATGATAGACATGGTGAACAATGAGAAGGACTTTGCATACGAAACGTTTCCATCTCTGCCTCAAAAATTAACTGATTTATATTATGTATTAAAATTGCTTTTGTTCTTGGATCAAACTGGTTAAGTTGTCCCGCCAAATATTTTGCATAGACACTTGTAGAATCTTCTTGTGGTACTGGCTGTTGCAAGAACTGAAAAGCCTTCTCAATTCGGGGATCTTCATTCGCCTTTTCTGTAATATTTCTCCTTTTTCTTCTAGGAGTGGAAGGTTTAACGAATGTTTTTGATGCTTCTTCCTGGGCATTGTCAGTCACTTCTGTTGTTCTTTTTGAAGAAATTTCTGTTATATTACTGCTCTCGGGGGTTTGTTCAATACCTTCGAGATCGGGAGATTCAATGGTTTCGGTTTCGTTAGATACACTGATTTCGCTAGATTCAATTGTTTCGCCCTGAAAAAAAAATAGCTTAATATAATTACCTATTGAATAACTAATATGATACTTCGATCATTTTAATTTCAGATGCCGAACACGCCAGAAGAATGGTTGCCTGTTGCACAAGGTTTTGCGACACTGTGGAATTTCCCAAATTGTGTCGGTACCATGGACGGAAAGCACATAACCCTTCAAGCACCCATTAATAGTGCAAGTGAATACTATTGCTATAAAGGTTTTTTTTAGCATAGTGTTATTCGCGCTCGTCGATGCAAATTACAACTTTTTGTTTGTTGATATTGGATGCCAAGGTAGAATTTCGGATGGAGGAGTTTTTCAGAACTGTGAACTTCATCGTAAAATTACAGCCCAAACGCTGAACTTACCGGCAGCAAGACCTATCTCCTGAAGGAAGAAAGATACACCTTATGTATTTGTAGCTGATGATGCTTTCCCGCTCACCGAACACATCATGAAACCATATACAGGAGCACAACCAAAAGGGTCTATTGAAAGAATATTTAATTACAGACTAAGCCGAGCTCGAACAGTTGTTGAGAACGTCTTTGGAATTATTTCATCAGTGTTTAGAGAATTGAGAAAACCCCTTCTTTTAGAGCCAAATAAAGCACAAGTGATAGTTATGGTAATAGTATGTTTGCATAACTATTAAAAAAAAGCAAGACTTCTCATAATATTTATATTCCACCTGGAACTGTGGACTCGGAAGAGCAAGGGCGTCTAATACAAGGAAACTGGAGAAATTCACATGGTGTTGATGGCTTTGGCAAAATACGAAACGTTCCCCGCAGAGCGACTGCCAATGCAAAGGATATTAGAAAGGAGTTTGCAGATTATTTTACAACAGCAGGGGTTGTTCCATGGCAAAATGAATATGCTTGAACTTTGTCAATTTTTAAGAGCTTTTTTTTTATAATTTAAATTATATGAATAAAATTTTTTTTTATAGAATAAACGCATGTAGGCTTATTTTTTTACTCACATTTATTTCTTCCGAGCTGAATGTGTGTCTTGGTTCATCCTTATCCATGAGGAATGCAAAACTGTTGAAGGAAAACCAATCTGATTTGTATATTTCTTTTGCACATAAAAAAAATAAAATAATAATAAAGAAATGTTTTCATTATTTGTAGCTGGAAATAGTTAAATTATGTATGTACTAACCTTTACCGGTTCCCTTAGTCTTTCGTGCTTTCGCCTTTTCTCTCCTAAATGAGCCTAGAAGGCTCGATAATTTTTTTCTTTTCGTCTTCAACATCTACACCTATACATTTTGCAATTTCGTCCCAAGAATCATTCTTTTTAATTTTATTGAAATGCCACTTTTATCCTTTGGATCCCATAAAACCTTATGTTTTCGGTATTCTTGAATTAAAAGAAGAACATCGTCTTTGTTTAAATTCATATTCATAATAAAGAATAGAATAAACGTTCACGTTGTTTCAACGACAACAAACTACACACACGTGTTGATCGCGGACGCACGGCGCATGACGTAAATATTTAAGCAGCGATTGCAGCGAATTTGCGGCGCAAATATTTGTGCCGAATTCTACATTCAACACACAACGTATATTTTAACTAATGTGGACCCGCCTTTAGAAAAACCGAAAAAAGTTTGGATACAAATCGAAAAAGAAGAAAACCCCCCGCGAAATTTCCAGATAAAACAACCCCAGAAAAAATTCTGTTATAGCTCCAGAAACAATTATTTAAAAAATGAGCTGGAAAAAGTTTGTAAAACCGTTAAACTTAGCACTTTTCCCCATTTCGAGGAGAATGACCTAACAGCGAGTTTCAAACTGTTTTTGGAACTAATAAACCCATATACTTGCATATATTTCGAAAATAGAATCCGTCTTTATTTATATAAGTCGATAAGCTAGAAGGAACTCGTATCTTTTTCAGAGAAAGCTCTTCCTGCAGTAATCGACCAGCAAGAAAATACACTAGTTTTTGGTTTGGGAACGTTGTTTAGCGATTGTTTTCTTCGGGAAATGATTTCCCGGGGTTTGTTTCTACCGTGGAATGTTTTTACTAAAGCATGTAGTTACCGTAGCCTTATTTTCAGACGACGTTTGTCGGCGTTTTTTTTTTCATCAATGTTCTTCCTGTAGGTATGCCAAATTTTATTATTTTGTATTGAAGAGTGTCCGAGACATTAATTAAAACTTAAATTGCATTCACCCTCTGCAGGGGGCCCTAACGCTTTTCAGAAGCATTTTAGGACACGTGTTTACCTGAAAGTTTTTGATCGTTGCAATGAGCACAATACGACTATGTATAGCCAGCCTACCATTTTTGTTACACCCTGTATATTCCAAGCTGCATAAGAAACTTTTGGGTTAGTCCTTGATTATTATCATATTTTTTTTTAAATCTGAAGTATCTCTGGCGTTACTGAATTTTAAATAACATAACATATTAAAAATATTTTTTTATATAAGTATCAAGGTATTAAATAAATATTATTGCAATTTTTAATTGAAAAGCAAAAGTGTGATAGTATGTCTCTTACTGTACATTTTTGTCGTGAGTGTTTCTTTCTTAGGAATGTAAAATATGCCATTTCACAATTCAAATCTTACTACAGTACACAGTGACGTCAAAAAGCGTGATGGGGGGCAGGTCAACGATGAATCGACAAAATTTTTTACAGATCATTTATGACCCACTTCTATCATTTTTTCTGTGGACATGCATAGTTGCTTGCAGCCGACCACACTTTGGTACTTTAAAGTTCCCATAGCCAACGTTCTTTATGGCAAGACAATTATAAATATTTTATGAATAGTTTCTTATCTTGGTAATATCTTTATTTCTGTATAATATTATTTTATATAATTTGCCGGTTTCTGTTTCTACTTTCATATTCTCTAAGTACCTATAGGGAAGTATTGATTTACTGAAAATGTACGAATTAGACATTTTTATGGAAATACAAATTGTGACATTTCCAGGAACTAAAAAAAAATTGTTTTTAGAAAATATTTGTCTGTGGGTATGTGCGCCTCATATTTTCCGAACGGATGTACCGGTTTTAATGAGCTGTGGAAGTCTTTATGAAGGTTGATCAACAAAAAAACTTTAGAAACGAATTCGAAACCGGAAGTGGAAGTAAAAATTTTTTTGTACTTTCTTTCAGAAATGAAATTTTGTAAATTTGTATATAGAATTTGATAAGATACCTTAAGATAAATGTAACGTTTTTCTCTAAACGATTTTATGAACATTCTGAGCTTAACGCCTTATTACTGAAAAGCCAGTTGCCAGAAAAGCACACACTTTTATTAGGTATTATTATTATAGTGCGGATTTCTAGTCTAGTATTTCGTCAGTATTTAAATTATGAAACAATTAATTAATAATAATTTCTGCCATAATTTTTTTAAATGTGTTGGCGCATACCTAAACTTTTAAACGAATTATTTACAAGCTTAGAATGGCAACACATTCATATGTTTGCCTTAATCTACATTGTGCAGGTAGTTATTATTTATTTGGTCAGCTGGAATTAAAGCTTATGTAATAGTTTAATAAAATAAAACAGAGTTCATAAGCGTAGAATGGGAATGACCATGAGTTTTAAAAGTACTTAAAAACACAATTTTATGAAATTGCAAAAACATGTTTTTTAATTGAAATATAAAATAGAAACCACGAATTAGTCAAAATAGAACGTGTAAATTCAATAGTACAACGAGAAAATTTCTAACTTAATGTTTTTAAGAACGCCCATGCTTTTTAGTGATTTTAGTTATTATAATTGCTCTATTAAGGGAACACAATGTCACTATATACGAGAATGATGAAAAAAGCTATAAAGTGAGAAATATCCAAATTGTCACAAGAATATAGCCCAAAAATAATTCGTCTTTTGTATTTAATATGTTTAAACCTAAAGCTATAATATTTTGTTATTTTTTAATTTCATGAAAACTTTCAAAATTTAAGATTTAACGGAAATACTTGGGGCGTTAAGAAATGTCTGTCTGTGGTTTCTTTTTACTTTGTAGGCTACTAGAACCGAAGATTGGCTAAAATTCTGTTTTTGTTTCAAAAGCTGTGGCGCTTTCTATGAATTTTTAAAAATCAAAAATGGGTACCCGTTTATTTATTAAACGGGGTCTGATAATAATTCTTTTCTTGCTCATCATGACTAGTAGAAACAAAATCTAATGTTGGTGTTTAGATACTTTCATACATCGTGGAGCTACTGTAGAAAATGTAAATTCCGAATATTTGAAATTTTCAAAATAATATATCTCAAAAACTGGCTTTACGTTTTTGTTTAAATTTTATAGACTTATAGGGCAGAACAATTTGTTTTTTTTGCCAAATACTATACTTCCACTGTGAATTTTTGAAAATCTAAAATTGATACCTTTTTATTCATCAAACGAGAAACAATAAATAAATTCTGCTTAAGAAGAATTACTCATGTTGTTTTCTAGTTTTTAATAAATTTTATATTGTTTATGTTATAGTTTTGATTAGCTACTATAGAAAATGTAAATTTCAAAATAATGTCATTAAGAAAAAATCTAATTCAGAAAAATTAGACTTAGACAAGTTATGATCCGAGCAGGATTACTAAATCAGCCTCATTATTGCTGACTTCACGAACTGACAGCTGTAGTAAACCTTGAAGTATGGATAGAATGAAGGGTTGCTTATATAAATTGGTTTCTTAGAAATCTAACAGCCGGTGAAATGTACAACGTTATAATTTAAAACTTACACTTTTGCAAACACGTTATGTATTAATATCTAGTATGTGGGTAAGTCCACTGGAAGTTATCACTTCAGATTTTAAGAAAAGCTTCGAGATAAATTACATCACATAATGTTAGTTTAACAACAACATGACCTGACCGTGCCATGGTTAGTTCTTCAAATCTCCACAACCAAGACCAACCCAAACATAGTGCATCAAATAGAGAAATGTAAAACGTCGGGCAGTACGAGGTATCGTATGATAAAGCATGGTGCAAAAGCCAATGAAGGAATATCGATGTCGAGTCTGAATGAGAAGAAAATGGTCAAAGATAACATACTGCTAATGTATATTTGTTTGTTACTGTATTCTTAATACCATCATCAAAGATTAGTTTTTTTTTCATCCAAGGTTACTTTGAAAGAATATTAAACGCATGTTTTTGAGTTATCTGCAATCTAATATACTTTTTTTAGTACATATTTTAAACACTGCTATAAATCAAAAAGAAAAGCTATGATTATAAATCAAACTGAAATCAAATTAACGTTGTAACGAATACTAGCAATTACAAATTCGTCGAGTTTATTCGAGCAGCCCTAGGAACGGTAAATAATAGAGATTTAATTTTACAACTGTCATTATTGTCCAATAATGGCCTATTAAAAATTAACATTCCCAATTTGCAATAACCCAGGGTTGACTTAGTAAAAACCCCTCATAGTAATAAAATTCAAAGAGAAGGACTCAGGGAATCATAAAAGTCCTTGAATATTCTAATTTATTCCTGAGCTATAAAACGTGTAAAAAGTAAAATACGAAGATGGTTTGGCCGCACAGACATTAATAACTATTTTACTGACTTGTCTAATAAAGCATAAATTAAAAAATTACAGGTAACCTTAAAAAGAGATATATTGTTCTCCATAAAAATCAAGACGCCTCTAAGAAAAGGTGTCAGAAATCTTTAGCATTTTCCAGATCAATATTTTATTTAAAATTTATGTCTCCGCTCCGAAGAAATTGCTTTTCTTTGAAAAATAATTTCGAGTTTATAAATTATGACGGTCGTAAATCTAAAAATAGTTTAGAACAGCATAAATAGTTAAACAGACATGAAGAAGCTTGTGTGTCCATAACTAGCATCGGGCCAAGGACTCGATCAAGGATTATTTAATTCTAGGGAGTTTTTAATGCCTGAAACGTTCAAACAAAGGAGACAAGATAAAAATCAATTCAAGTAAAAGCGTCACTGAAGAATTTCTTCTTTCTGGACTTGAGGGATTTAAAAGGTCCAATTCCATTTCGAATGCTCCTTAAAAGGTTCGTTTGAAATTGAAACAAATCTATCTGTGCAGTTAAAATAAAATGTTTGTTTTGCTGCAGACGACGTACTTTGATGAGAATTTGGATTAAGTATAAACTCTAAATCTGTAAGTTTCCATTTAGTAGTTGTACAGTTAAAAAGATCAACAGACATTGTTTATTTTCTTCTATTACAATATGTGCGCTGCTGGTTATTTAATATTAATTAATAAGGAAGGAACAAGAACTTTTGGCCATACATCTCCGGCGTTTAAAAGTAAAACTCTGAGCTAGAAATAGTGGTTTCCATTTTTATGAATATAGAAAAGGAGATGATTTCAGATCAGTACTAATATCGAAGTCAGAATTTTAATGAATTTCAGTCAGTTTAAAAACTATTAACACAAAAGTACTAGTCATAGACGTAATATAAGTGTTTTGCGGTACTAGCGTAGAAAGTGTTGTGAGGCGCGAATATTCGCAAACGAACATTTGGAAACTTTCAGAAACTTTTGTCAATATTCGCTACCTTGAAACCGAATATACGCTTAAGGGCGATCGAAGCACGCGCAGGACGCGGACGACGGTGTGAATGCACGCATTACTGGCAGGGGAAGTACACAAGTACCCAACGCAAAAGATCAAAAACAGGTTTATGCACGAGCGCAGTGTTGTTTTACTGTGGCGCAGTTCGCTTTTTTATTTTTACAATTTTAATAAAATTTAAAAAAAATCATGTTTAGATCCTGCTTCGGTACCGCATTTGTTATATTTTGTTGTCAGTAAAAGCCTTTTTATATCATTTAAATTAAGTTTATTTGATAAAGTATAACGAATTACAAATTAAAGTTAGCAAGCTACAGAACGAATACAGTGTTGACCCTGCAACCGTCGCCAGCGATCTCCCTAAAAATCAGTCCATAACCAATTTTGTTTTCTTGTTTACAGCGGTTACGAGTCACACATGTTTGGACATAAATCTCAGATCACTACCCTAATAAACAAGTCAAAATGAATGCGTTTTCTTAAAATACTAACAATACCGTTTCAATAAAATATATTTTAGAAAGTAGTTTTCTTAAAATACTAACACATTATTTATCGCAAATTATAAAAGTGTGAGCTTAAAAACAATACAGTCAAAATTTTCTAAAGTTTTTTCGCGAATATTCGCGAATATTTGCAACAAAGAATAGATTTCATAATATTTCATCACTAAAAATCACTAAACGTAGAACAGTGGCGTAGGAACCACGGGCGCTGCAAGTAAGTTGAATGCGTGAAAATTATTTGGATAACACTTTGCACCGGTTTACGTACTACAATACATTTCAATGTAATGCTTAAATTGTGCGCAATTAAAATTTTTTTAATTTAAACTGCGTTTAAGGCTTTAAGGCTTATACGTTTCTATGCAGAAGGTGATAAGCCTTTTGTACTCTTAATAAATCAGTATGTGATGTAGATGTAATGAATTTTAGCAGCCAGTCTGGCATGGAGTAAATTGCAAGCGGAGTACTTCAGAACAGGGAATTTTATTAAATTCACGCTCAAGCTGATAATAGTGGGGTTATTTAAAGTCTAGTGAAAATTGAAAATTTAAAAAAGAGCTTTAAAAGTAGAAAACGTTTTGCCGCTATTGAGTTTTTAGAAAATTGGATAAGCTGCACTGTTAGAAGAACCCAAGATGCAAACTTCGAAACATTTTTTCAGGTGGATGTTTTCAATTTCATTTCTAAAAGTTTGATATTTTCATATTTTTCCTTTTCAACCCTTGTCAGAACATAATGTTCGCATATTGACCACGCCTATGTTTAAATAGAATTCGCCTGTGGCGCCATTTCTTGCTCGCTTTGCTTGCTGTTGTTACACCCCTCTACATTTTATGACAAGCTGCGGTTTTGTAAAAAATTAAGTAAAACTCTATCCATCCACAGCACTATGTCCCTAAGTGGGGCTTCGGCTGATTCTGCAATCGTCCTCCATCTTCTCCCGTCTCTTGCCTCTTTTTCTCCATTTCTAATGCCTAACTTCTTTAAATCATCTTTTACACAATCCATCCATATTTTCCTAGGCTTTGCTTGAGATCGTTTTCCTTCAATATTCCTTTGGAAAATCTTCTATAACTCTTCTGCCAGCCCCCATTCTCAATAGATGTCCTGCCAACCTAATTCTGGCTGCCTTTATGGCTGATACTATGCTTCTCCCTTCCAGTACTTCTTTTATTTCTGCATTAGATTTTCTTCTCCATATACACTTCGCCGCAAAATTAAGGGATCAGAAATAAAAGTGCTATATATTTTTTATCGTTGAAAATACTGTTATGAAACTCATACGCAATAAAGATAGGACTATTTATCGCTACTTTAGGGACATTCATATCTTAAGATATCACAAAAATGCTGCTTAATAAGAAATACTGCAGAAATCGCATAAGTCTTGTAATTAAAAGTTGCCTGTCAGGGTGTTCTAAACAATTGATACAGTGACTTAAATCAAAATAAATGGCAGCTAATGTCCAGAGAAATTATCTTTCGGAGGTAGATGTGTCTAAAGTGGTCACACTGCTCGAGGAAGACTATACTCAGAGAGAAGTTGCTGCAAGGCTTTTGGTTGCGCAGTCAGTGATTTTCAGAGTGTCTCGGCGGTTTCGAATGACGGAATTATACCAGGAAACCTGGCCAAGGTCGTAAAAAGAAAACCACCAGGCGTGAAGTTCGGTATTTGGCCGTAACAGCGAGACGTGAAAGGTTCATCACTGCTCGATCGCCGAGGAATGATCTTCAACTATCCACCGGAACAGCCATTAGCTCCGATACCGTATTGAGGAGACTACAGGATGCTGGTATGAAGGCAAGACGTCCTGCAACCGGCCCAATTTTGACCCCCCTTCACCGGAGGCTACGTTTAGCATTTGCCCATGATCATTTGAACTGGGGAGATGAGGAATGGGCAGCAGTGTTGTTCACCGACGAGTCTAGATTTGAGCAAAACGTTCTCCGACGCTTCGCCACACTCTATCACGTCGATCATTGGTGGTTAGAGAAAATCTAGAGTTGGCAGATCATGATCATATGTGGCACTGCCGTACTATATACGAGAATATGAATTAAACATGTGAGATAAAAATGATTTTAAAATTTCGGATATTGTCAAAAAAATGTTATTCAAAAACTGGCAACACGATTTTTATTCTGTGTGTTCTTACAGAGCTAAGGATGAGCCATAAGTTAGTTTGTTTGTTCCGCTAACTTCGCTATGACGCCTTCTATGAATTTTAGAAAATCGAACATTTATGTATACACAAAGACAATATTGTTTAATAGGCGGAGGCAATAAAACATTTCTGTTTAAGTTAAATTGCTCAGAAGTGATAGTAGAATAAATCTCACAACTTAATTGTTTGGTGCAGCAGGTGAGGTTAACACCCTTCCTCTCAATTATAGGCTGTTTTCGGTTTTCTTTTGCCTAAAAACCACAAATAGATTTTTTCTCGTAAATATTTTGCGGTTTCTAAAATACATTTCTATAGGCAAAGTGTATAAGATTAACCAAGAGGATGTTGTTTTCTTGTCGTGTTAATAGTGGTGGAATAGTTTGGTTTGTTTATAATAGGTGCGGGGTAGTGTTTCCCTTCGGTATGCGGAGAGAATGCAGGGCTAGTTTCATTCGTTTATAGTATATCGGTTAGGGTGCAGGTTACTGGCGTTCGACCTCACGCTAGCCGAGCCGGTACCCTGGCGATACTGGTGCCATCTAACAATTATTAATTATTCCAATATTAATTTTATATATAATTAATTAATACAAAAAAACTTTTGTTATATGATAATAAGACAATAAAATTCTAAAGTGTAGGAAAGTCCAAGCGAAGTGCTTCTCTTATTTTTAGATTCTTATACTATCAGTCAGCCAAAAGAAGAGTTTTCGAAAACTGTTTATCTTTCCTTTTTTTCTCTCTACCTCCGTCACATCTTCTCGTCTCCGTTACTCATTTCTCCTTTATGTTCCTTTCTTTTCTTTTTTCTTCCCTCTTGGATGTTGGCGAGCCCTCGAATGGGAATTAGATTTTGATAAGCTTGGGAAAATTGGGGTACATTAAAAATTCATCGATAAAATAAAATTATCATTCTGAAACCGGAAGATGAACACTAGTTATTTTGGCAGTATTTTTTTCAGAAATGGAGTTTTATAAGTTTATAGGTTCCGCTTTTTTCGTAAATAGCTTCAACGATTTTATAAAAATTTTGACTTTAACGCCTTTTTTTGCCAGGTAGGCATACATTTTAGATAACACAATAAAATAACTCTAGGGTAACACAATGTTATTACCTACGAGAACGAAACTCTATAGTAAAAATTTTTTTATTATTATCGTAATTTAAAAAAAAATTGACTCATTGGTAGAAGACATTGTAGAGCTATCAAATCTCTTTTATGAAAAACAGCCGCGACGAAGTAGAATAATCTTCTAAACCTAACTTTTAGATGCATACTAAAAAGAAATTGCTAAGTTAACCAACCACCAATTAGCTACCATAGCATAAAATTTTAGTTAAAATAGCCTTAGTTAAAATATTTGCTTCTAGGGATAATAATTTTTGTAAGTTTTATATTTGCTATTACTTCAAAAATATTGGTAAATGTAATTAATCTGTTAAAGCTATCTCAGAAAATATGATTTAGCTACAGGAAGTAAGTATACATGCTTTGGAAGCAAATATATGTTACATATACACAGTGTGTTTTTATAAATATTTTTCTATTTCGAAACATTTTGGCATCATCTCTACCTAGATAATTATATAACATATTACTTATATATTGTACAAACTGTAATATTTTTACAAACCTGAAGCAATCTTGTAGAGCTGCCATTTTCATTTTCACACATTTTGACCTTTTGACGAAGTATTGCTTTAGAGGAACGTATTGTGATCATCAAATAAAATGAAATACGTGTCAATTCCATATTTTGGTAACAAATCAGAAAAAAAATTGCCAAAACAAACAAAACAAATAAATGTAAAATAACTTTTAAAGCAACAAGAAACATTTTAAATACTTTGTTTAAAGCTAAAGAAAAAACAGACAATTTACTAAAATCAGGCATCTACAAATTAAATTGCTCGCACTGTAATTCGGTTTATGTAGGACAAACAATTAGAAATTTTGATATTAGGTACAGTGAACACGTACGTTGTTACAAGTATAAACATCCCCATAAATCCAATAACACTATAAAATGTTTACATTTTAGTGATGACAAACGTAAGTTGGATATACTAGAAGCATTTGAAATACATAAACATTTAAAATCTGTACCTTTAATGAATGAACAAATTGATCTCTTAAATTCACCGTTATTACACGTAGCAGATATAGAAAACCAAGATCAAGTTATGAAGATTTATTGTTCCTATAGCAACACCAACTGTTCACTTTTAATCTTGTTTTCGATAATGACCTGTAAACACGTTGAAATAGGTATAAGGCTAAAATAAAAAACTAATTTCTGATTATCTATCTCCGTCAACTGCATGGTAAGAAAACTTAGTTAATTTGAAATAATTATAACTAGTGGTAAGCACAACTAAGTTTGGTAAATTTATTTAGATAATTAAAAGCAAGTGATTTTGTTACCACCATCTTGTTTTACACATTTTTAAATAACTAAATAATTTAAGGTTTTCCTGGTTTAATCAATTTGGTCTCATTTCAGATAATTTCATTTTAGAACTTTGAACCAATTTTAGAAACTTTACTTAATTTGGGGTGTTTTCAAAGCGATTTAAAATGGATCAAACCAATTTGAGTTTTTTGCCACTTAAATTGAGTTTATTTTAATTATTTCTTTAAACGTTTTTAAAACTGATATAAAATAAAGAACCATAATATTAGGTGTGTTGAGAACTATAAAATTCATGTATTTTAAGCTTAACTTCTTGGTTGCCCTCTTCTAGGTATTTTAATAAAAGTGTTTTATACATTCTTTCAGCAGTATTGATTAAATGACAAGCAGTAAATATAAGATTTTAAATAAAATGTGAAATACAAAGAGGAACAACGGCATAGAAAGCGCCATTCTCCTACTTTAGTGTATTTTAGAATTTTAAAATATTAAGGATTTTTTAAAATACGTGTCATCCATGATTGATCAGATAGCGCGGCGTTTTCCCAAGCCGTTTCTTCTTATCCATCACACAGCTCGAAAATATTTAGCTGTCGTGTAGTACTAACGGACACGTATATTCCAAACTTTTATGACGTTCAGAATATACAAAAAAAAAGTAATGAAGAAATGTCTGTTTAGGCTCCCGCTGTTTCGCGTCCGCAAACAAGTTTAATAAATAAATGCGTTTGACACACAACAACCATAAACACATTAAATAATTTTTATTCGAAATTTTTTTATTCAAATTAGGACATGCAAATCATAAACAAACCATACGAAATCGTGTAAGGTTTAAAAGAACAAGTTGTAAATTTCCCAAAGTCCGTCCCTGTGCGCGAACGCCATCATGATATCTCTCGCACGTCTCTTGGCGCAGTCATTAGCATTCTGGCTTTTATAATTACTAGCTATTAACATTCATCATCTATTGTCACCCGACACCTGCCCTGATGGAACCTCGGCCTTTTTAATTATTATTCTCCCCGATGAATGTCGTCTCCGCGCCTCAAACACATTCGTCATGTAAAATTTGCATAAAATCGGTTATTAAATCGTGTTGTGGTGTTATTGACTTCCATATGACTTTCGGATCCGAACCCGGGAGAAACTTACAAAATCAGCGATAAAACGGGGCGAGATAAAATTTTGTTCGAATCAGGAAGTAGGTTGGAAATATCGATAAAGAAAAAAGTCCGCGTAACCCCCGAGGGTCTTTAAGGATATCCATAACAATTCTACCCGTTACTTTTGTCAACAAATTATTCCACTTTCTTTAATCTGACAGTTTATATGGTTATCGAATAGCAAATTCGATATTCCTATTCTGTTTTTGATATAACAAATGAAGCGTGCGCTGAATGCTTCAAGTTTGCAAAGAAAAAAGGAAACCTGAAAAGGAAAACACTTTGATGAACTGTCTTTCACAGAGAAGCTATCATTTGAATTCGCCATATTTTTCATGCAACTGAAATCTATTTCGTACGATACAAAATAAAACGAGTGTTGTATGTTCATTTTCGAACTGGAAACCGAATTTAGCAAACTGGATCTCCCTCGACGTAGCCCGAAACGCATCTATATCTATCTGAACAATCTGCAGACAAACAAAGCTGGGCCTGATATCTGTTAGTACGCGCCCCGGGGGATTTCTAGGTTCGGATGACCTAATGTAATTAAGTGATTAGGTCCTCCTAAACACGCTCGTGGAATTTGATATCTCCCTCCGATAGCTTTGATAAAGTCGTTTGCAAGAAAATTGTTATGGCGTAGGAAGGTAGGAAGGAACCGTTTATGCTTCATAATATCAATTAAAACATCATCGATTATGTACTACACGGAATTGTTTCGTTCGCAATTACATGCACGCAAGGTTATTAAAAATTATAAATATTTTATGACTTTTACTTATATTCATGGAAAATATGTAATTTACAATATTTACAACATCGCATTACGGTTTATACGAGGACAGTGCAGCATTTCTTGTCTAAAGACCAACAAAAATGTAGGTGCAATACCAGTATGTACGAGGGGGTATTGATAAGTACTTAGCCTACCATATAAAACGCCACAATATTTCAAAACAAAATTTTATTTATTCAACATAATCTCCTTTAAGACTTATACATTTAGCAGAACGTTCATAAAGTAATTCTAAGCCATAAAAAAAATCTTTGTCTTGGTCTGCAAACCACTCCTCAACGGCACATATTGCTTCGTCATTTGTCGAAAATCTTTTACCTTTCAAATGTTTTTTTGAGTATTGGGGACAAATAATAGTCTGACGGTGCTAAATCCGGAGAATAGGGCGGGTGGTCGACCAGTTCAAAACCAATTTCATCAATTTTTTGCAGTGCAATCAGCGACTTGTGAGCAGGAGCGTTGTCTTGCAAAAAGAGCACACCTCTGGCAAGTTTTCCGCGGCGTTTTTCCACAATTTTCTTACGTAATTTAGTTAGCAACTCAGTATAATCAGCCATCCCCCGTAAACTTGTTTTAAAATAAGTTTCGGGAAACTGCCACGGGACGCTCCCCGCAATTATAGAAATTGTTAAAAATTTGTAAAATATTTCAAAAATTTTGAAAACTAAAATTAAGAAATTTTTTACGTTTTTGACCATTTTATTAAGAAAGAAGAATTTTAAAACATTTGCAAAAATTTTGAAATTTTTAAAAATGATTAATACTTTTGTGTAGCTATTGTAAAATTTTCAAAAGCGTTTTGAAATTTATAAATGTTTTGAAATATTTCAATACTTCGAATTTTTCAAAACTTTTTAGTTATTGGCACTTTCTTGAACAATTTTTTAAATTATTTTTATTAAATGAAAGTTATTCAAATCATGAACATTTAAAAAAAAATTAAACAATTTTTTAAATATTGAAAGATTTGTAAGTTGTTTAAAATATTAAAAATTTTAAAAATTTTAATATTTTAAACATTTTTGAATATTTGGAAATTCTTTGATAATTTTGATGATTTTCAGTTTTTAAAATTGTAAAATTTTGAAAATGTTAAAAAATTAATTTTTGTTTATTTTAGTAAATACATTTACAATATTTGTTTCTTGATATCTTTTATCGATTTTATAATTTGTTCATTTTTGTTTGGCTTGGGCTGATCGGCTATTCGAAATGTGTAGATTACGAATCTATGCTTCTTTATCGAGCGCCTCTATAATGAAGTGTAGCACTCCTTCCAATGCCCCTGTTATTTGTCGGACCAATCTCGCTACTTTGCAGTTTCATTCCACTGTAATTCTGAATCTTTTAACTTGACAAACAGCATACACACATCACGGCAAACCTGGTTTTTTAGTATTCTCGAACCCCAATCTGTCTAAATCTTCAGAAATTTTGACGGTGACATTATCTTCTTATAACTATCCTTCGTATAGGTAGGTAAAAAGTAGCCCAGTTCAATGAACAGCCTTCACATATAATGGTCCAACATTTGTATGCCGCTACTGCCAAAGATATTGACAAAAAAAGGGCAAAACAGGTCCTTGGTACTTTCTCATACTTTTTACGTTTTAAATAATCCCGCGTCAAGAAGCGATTGAAATTTACATCTAGTCATCTTCGGCCGGTACAAGCCGTCCGCTCAGACCCAAGGCGGTGGTGCCGTACGACGCACGCGCCGACTACGTAAAGCCGCTAGATAGGTAATGCGCGCACGGCCTTGGATCAAAAATGGTTATAATAACTTTATTTATAGAGTTATTGAAAATATGTAAAGAATAAAAAATATATTTTTTGAGCTAATTGTTAGGTTTAGAACACGCGTTGTTGATATTAAAAAGTATCTTTTCTGTTTTTAATTTTTAATATGGTTGCATATTTTTGCTAATCCTAATAAACTACTTCAAACAGGCTGTCAAACTGTTTAAAGTTTATAACGATTGGCGTTTGCGTTTTTGAATGAAAAGTTAATCTATTTCAAATTTTTCCGAATTCTTAGAGGATTTCATAGCACAATTTCGGAAATTAGTAAAAAACGGTTCATTTCAAGCTCTATCTGCTCAGAAAGTTAAAAAATGGCGTGGGCAGTTTTTAATTTTAAGAAGTTATAGTATATTTACAATTTTCATATTTCCAATGGGCGTTGATGATAAATTTAGCAGGAATGTTAATTTATGTGGGTTTTGGAAAAACATTTTCGTTTTTTTTTCAACAATATCGCACTGCGATCCCTATTTGTAAAGTGTTTTTAATATTTCAAAAGTCAATCAAATCTTTTGTAAATTAGTGAATTTTTAACGTTTATGACTTCAGTAAATGATTACCCTAAGGTTTGACACCGTCGGCGTCGTCAAGAAATAAGCCCATCCCACCTAGAAATTCTGTTTTGTATCCATTAATAACGAATAATAAAGCAAACCAATTACATAAACTTCAAGCCACTGCTAGTTGTATTATTCAAACATCGCATATTTTTTCAAATTATTATATATTTTACCTAAGTTTTTATTTTCCTCTTGAGCTTTTCTAAATAAATTCCTTCCAATTAAAAAAATATAATAAAGAAGAAGAGTGACAGCTAAAATTCTAAACGTCTAATTAAGAGTGGCATTTATTTCTGCGAATGCGAATTTTAAGACAGAGTTTTCTCTTTCGCAAAATAATTTAGCAGCTTCCTATCATAATTTTTGCAAACAAGTACTGTTTGACTTTAGAATTAGTTGTAAGAGGAACTTTAACAAGTTTAATATTGCAAATGGGAAAAAAAATTACAAACAAAAGCTTACTACAAAATAAATAAACCCTAAGCAATTCTGTTTCTTTGGTTTTATGTTTTCTTTCTTTGATGCTACTAATACGTGGAAGGTAAAAGCAAAGGTTTACAAAACCCTGTAGGGACAGAAAAATAATTACTTACAATGTAGGGATCGAATTTCAAAGAAAATACGTTTAATGGATGTTTCGAATAGAAAACCTGTGACAAAGAAGAAAAATAATATATTATACATACGTTATTGATTTGATACTACATTTATTTGTTAAATAAAGTGAACATCGTAGTGATGTGAATACGGGATTAGTTTGTAAAAAACATATTGACTAGAAATTTGACAAAGCTCTACAGTTTGTATTATTATTGAAAAACGCATGTAGGAGCGATTTCATTATTCAACTTGCAGTATTAAATTTCACCTACGCTGGTGCCGTTTTCACTCATAATATAGCAAGTGACGGGATTATTATCGATGATATTTTGGAGTTGATTCCGAGCTGCAGATTCAACGAGTGCGAACGCACGAGTTGAATGGGCTGCTGCGGTTTTAACGAGAATAAATCATCGATAATAAACCCTAAAACCAGTTACATTTACTAAGTCATTTTATTTCAGTTGCTATAATCGTAAGGTTACACAACACACGTAAATAAGCAACGGGATTTTTGTTTTTTATTACCGCTTTGATAAAATGTAACTAGGCATTTCTATGCATCTGATTGGTTTAAATAGCGCCACGTGACATGTGAATTATAATCTCACTGTCATAGAATTGAATAATAGTTATTTATGAATTAAGGGCGTAAAGAGGCTTTTATGGCGTAAGACGTAATTTTGAGCCCGAGGCGGCAGCCGAGGGCTAAAAATACGTTAAAGGCCATAATAGCAAGTTACGCCCGTGGTACTGTAATGTTTGGTTCGTAGTTGGAAATAAAACACTGATTTGAAGGAGAAAGTTTAATGGAGTTTTCACTTTACAAATAATTTTGATGAAATTGTTTTGATGAATGTTTTATATCATGTCAATAGCAACCAAGTCGCTAAGTTACAATACAATTGACCAAGGCTGCTACATTAATACCCCCCTTTGCAGAAGAAAAAAAACTACGTAGCAAACGTGAAGCGCATGCTATCTTAGCTACAAAAACTTCTGATCTTTTTTAAAAACAATACAAGTAACGTAACTAATTGAACATTATAGAAAATTAAATTAGCTTGAAGTTGCTTCTAGTTCTTCCAGGTGTGTGTCCAATTCTTGAGGTTCTAAGAGCAGAGTCGAAAAAGTTCAGTTCACTAAAAAAAAGCAGAACAAAAAGGAAAAAAATGTGCATAAACAAAAAGTTGAGTCTTGTGGCAAATAATTGCCAAATTGCCCCAAATAATCTAATTGACTAACCCCAAAACACATTTATCAAACGTTCAACAAAAGTCTGTATCTATTCAAACGTTCAAAAACCATTTTTACATGACGCAAATGTTCTGACGCGGTTAAAAATTAATATATCGTCGAGGTAAAAATAAATGTAATACATCCCTGTAAGAATCTTCTGGACGAATCTGGACCAGGAAGAAGGAGCGCTTCTTAAGCCAAAATTAAGTCTTGTCCATATCATCTGGATGCAAAGGAATTTGGAAGTATGCTTTCTGAAGGGAATTGGATAGGTATCCGGAATTGTCATCGCATTCAGCTGCCTGTAATCGCCACAGACACGATAGCTGCCATCAGGTTTTACTCCAAGGACTGTCTGCCTGCTCGATGATTCCAGCACGTAACAGTTCATGCAGATGCTTTTCTAAAAACAGTAATTGTGTTGGGTTAAGTCTTCGACACTTTGCACTAATTGGCGGACCGTTAGTTTTAATTCGATGCACTATATTATGTTTAATAGAGGTGTTAATGTAGAATAATGTAATGTTAGGTGATAAAGATTGTAAAGGGAGTGAGTTAGAAGAAATTCTTGAGCATTAACATATACTTCTACCGTAGAAGGCGATTGGTAGTTGTTAAGTTCAGAAGAAAGAAGATTGGAAAGTTGATTAAGATGTATGATTAGTTGTGATTTGTTAGAGAGAGATGATAGAGAGGTTGGTTGGTTGGTTGTGATGAAGTTGGTTGGAGTGATGGTTGTGATGTGATGAAGTGGGTTGGAGTGATAGTTGTGATTTGTTTGTTGAACAGGTGAATTACCACCAGTCTGTGGAAGAATGGATGATTCACGAATTTCCGGGTCGAACATTATAGATCGATTAACAGAAACTCGGGCAACGACTCTTCTCACAGCACAGTCTGTCATTAAATTATGCATGTTGTGTGGTTGTGAAAGGAAGCATTTGGTAACAAGCTGTAGTTTGAATCGACGTCATTAGTATTAAATTCGGGATAGTCAATACAAACACAATTAAAAGCCATATATAATGAACGTTACTTATCTTGTAAATTGGAGTTTTGAAGATCCGCAGGTCTGTGGCGATGTAGCAGCTGAATGTTGCGGTTTGTGAAGGTTTTGAAATTCTGAATTCTGCTTGAAAATCTCAGTCAACGTCGAGGGAAAAATAAATCGCGTCGGGAGGGGTGCGTTTTCAAATCTTGTCGGAGGGGTCACCAATAATGTAATGTTTGGTTCGTAGTTGGAAATAAAACACTGATTTGAAGGAGAAAGTTTAATGGAGTTTTCACTTTACAAATAATTTTGATGAAATTGTTTTGATGAATGTTTTATATTATGTCAATAGCAACCAAGTCGCTAAGTTACAATACAATTGACCAAGGCTGCTACAGTACATACACAACTTTATGAACGGATGCAGATTTTTTCATTTAAAAATATTTCTAAAATAAATTGAATTTTCTAGGCGTTGCTTTGGAAGGTGGAAAATTAACGAAGTTGATGAGGCTGCAGAAAAAGCAAGAAACAGTAGCTTAGTTCCCGAAAAATCTATGGAGGTGTATGGAAAAGTGTATGGAAAATTCGATCATGTAGCAACTAGCAACAATTCCAATTTGATGTGTAATTACAGTCGAGTGGTTGTACCTCCGAATATTAATATGGACAATTGTTCTAATTGCATTATTAACATAAATTACCCAAAATGAATTTTCAATAAAAAGTACAATTTTTGATTTATAATGAAAACTTTTCATTTTGCAAGTGTTTAAACTGTTTCTATTAGGTATGATATCGTTGTTTGACGTTTCATTATAGCCCATGGGCAATAAAGAGGTCCATGGGCTATAAAAAGACGTTTATGACAACGAAAATCGTGTACAGTTGTCAATTTATGATACATCCGTGCATAAAACTTATTTAAAACCCAAAGTTGTGCTTTTACGTTTTACTTTCGTACTAGCAGAACCCGTGGGCTACACCCTCCCGACTGTTTTTGGTAACTTCATACCCGGCTCTCGCCCCTCCTAATATTTACTCCGCTGAGTCGGTGTCGGGAATGAAAGCTGCTACCGAAACGAAAATCTCGTGAAAAGGCCGAAAAAATAACGGAAAACCAGCTCTGGAAAAAAGTTTAAGAAATACCTTCGTAAAAGGAAACCCCTGAAAAAATTCTATCATAGCATCAGAGACAATCCGTTCAAAAACGCGGAAAAAAATATAATGATTAAACGTATCACTTTTCCTTACTTCCAGAGAATTTTCAAATTGTTTTTGGAACTAATAAATACGCAGTAAAGAAATCTTATTTGACATATACATATAATTTCCAACTGAAACTCGCCCCTATTCATATAAATCGATCGGCAAAGTAAAAAACTCGTATCTTTTTCAGGAATAGCTCTTTCTTAAATTTTGCAGTGACGTACCAGCAAGAAAATACACGTGCTTTTGTTTAGAATATATTTTTTGGTGTCTGTTTTCATTAATGCTTTTTTCTCGAATTTTTGTTAGGAATGTTTTTGCCGTAAACTGTAATGGGCCCACGTAAGCAAAAGCTTTATCTTTGATCGCATGTTATTAGTGTGACAGCATTTCGGAGAACGTAATGTTCAGTATATCTTGTGCCGCCGCCGACGTTGTAAACGTCAGCCTTTCCCTCAACTGAAGGTTCAGGAAAGGTTGAATTACCCTGGATAACTGAGAAGCCAGAATTCGTCGAAGATAAGCGGAAGACTGTGAATAAAAATTATATATGGTTTTTATTATTATTTATTACCCTTATTTATACAATTTTAAATATCATTAATGAATGAGCCAATTGATCTCGTTAATACACCGTTATTAGACGTTTTGGAATGAGAAATCAAGTCATATGGACGCAGATATAGAAAACCAAGATTAAGTTATGAAGATTTGTTGTTCCTATAGCAGCACCAACTGTTTACATTTTAATCTTGTCTTTGATAATGACGTGCAAACACGTTGAAATACGTAGAAGGCTAGAACAAAAAACCTGTTGAAGTTAAGAATTGTTTTATTTACAATAATATTATTAAAATTATTTAATTGAACTTCTGTTGCAAGACAACTAACTGGCACGAGTCTGCTCAGAAATGTTGCATAGAGTTCACTGAAAACGCACCAAACATACTTCTGAAAATATGTAAGATCTGAAAACAAATCAACGAATACGTCAAATTTGTTGTAATACAGAGCGAGCATAAAAGGTTTAATTTAAATGTAGTGAATTTTATTTTCCAATAGTGCCTGCCGTGCTGATTTCCTTTTGCAATGTTATTGTGTTTCATTGGCGTCCTGCACTCATTTTGAGCAGCTATTGTAATTTATAAATCAAATATGTTTTTTTTACAATAATATTCTTAAATAAATTTACTTTTGCTTTATTAAATGTTTTTACAGAGTTTTTTAAATTTGTGACGTGCCAAATTCATTTTTATGAAAATATGTTTTCTATGCCATAATTTGTACGTGCTACGCCAATGGTAATCGCTACAACTGTCAGATTTAGTTTCCTGAAGCATCAGGGTAGCGACTTCTGTACAATGGGTTGCCTATGTTACGTGGTTACGTGATTCTTGACCTTCTATGCTCACTCTGTACTTAGGGGGCAGGAAATTCTCCCCCTCTCTTCACTTCTTTCTAGCGATTTTTCATTTACATGCTTTTTTCG
This sequence comes from Ctenicera cuprea, assembly GCA_958336395.1. NCBI lineage: Eukaryota > Metazoa > Arthropoda > Insecta > Coleoptera > Elateridae > Ctenicera > Ctenicera cuprea. Next base: position 13,280,847 of record OY284487.1, on the reverse strand, counting down.
CAAAATTAATTTTGTATCTATTTATATACATGGTAAAGCTCCTAGCCAAACAATTATTAAATGTACGTGTAACAAAATCATTTCAAAAGGTGAATGTGTAGTGTAGTCTCTTCCTGTGCCGCCACTGATTGACCCAATAAAATACGCGAATACAAAATTTAAGCGTTTGCCTTAACTACTTCGAAACATACAAGAAAATTAATAAAAACAATAATTTAAGAACATCCTGTATAAAGTGAAAACCTGAACGTTATTTTACTATGCAAAAGAATATTGCCATAAAATTTCGTTTGGCGTGGTGACGTTATAAGCTCTCAATGGTTTTGATAAAAAGGAAATCTTTTCAAACACAAATACAATCTAAACGCGATTCCGAAGGAACGAAGACCGATACCGGTCGGCATTCCATTAGAGGAAGAGCCTTGTGCATGGTGTCAGCTCGCGGACGGGCCTAGCTTCAAAGAGATCTCGAAGGATGGACGAGGAGGGAGCGGGTTAAGACGGACACAAAGTCCGCGGGGCAAAGGTCACTTTGTCCGCCACCCGCACACCCTCGGTTCTCACGCCGATGTTCACTTACACACACATATACAAGAAGAAGAAGAGATAGCACAGGTGCACAACTGCAAAGCTCGCTATCTCTAGCGCTTTGATCTTGAGGATGGCCCGTGGCGTAGCGTTTCAAGTTGGTTGGTATGTTACGGTTCGAGCACATTGTTTGCGAAAATGATGGATATATTAGTCCTGGCATATAACACTTCACTCCTTTGCTGACATATCAACGGTCCATGGGGTTCCACACAAACATTCACGCACACACTGGATAATTAAATTTAGGTAACCACGGGGTGCAGACCTGGGATAATGAAAACAATCCGTTGCTTACATTCCGGGGATTATTAAAGGAATTATAGTTGGTAAGCTTTCAACATATGAAACCTAATCTCCACTTATACAGAGACAGTTAATAACTGGGTCCCAAATCTATAATGGGTTGCTACCTTATTGCTGAGGTTACGCAATAACTATGGCCTCGTTGTTATATCACATTGCTTTATTACATATATGCATGTTAATTTAAATCTATTAATAAATGAAGTATCTTTATGTTATCAGATAAAAGAAAATTCTTCTTACAATCTTCTTACAAAATTCGATAATTACGGTATAGAATTGTAATATTAACTATTTAATATTAATATTAAAACCAATTTATTTAATATAATTTTTTTTAAAACCCATATGCTCGTGTGGCAGTCAACTAAAATTGTAGGTCCTCTCTATCTAGATGTACCATTACGTACACAAATAGAGGCTGTTTTTGTTACAATTAAATGCAAGCTGTGATTCTGAACAACTTTTTCATCTTTGGGGTGGATACCACTGAGACTATTTTTAAGCACAAGCGGCTATGAGGCATCAGTTTTCGAAAGCGGTTCGATTTTACATATAATTGTTATATTAGCACATAAGCAAAGGAAAGAAAGTAGCCTAGAGAAAATACAAAGAAAAATTATTTCTCTTGTTACAATGTCTTTGGCAAAATATACGATACGGCAGATATACGAGTTGTGCCTAGAAAAAGGTACTTCTATGGCAAACATTTGCAACCTCAACATTTTGACTAATAAGAAGGTTTTAGGGCCCTGAGAGATCGATAAAGCGGATGCTGTAGAGGTGTATGTGTGTATGTGTGAGTTGTGTGTGCGTCTGTGTACACTACGATCCAGACGCCTTAACGCAGAAAAACCGCCAGATAATGAGGTTGGTCCGCCTAAAAAAAGGGGGTAATGAAAGGGTGCTCCATTTCAATATAGACGCGCTCGAAAAATAATCTAAGATTCGTATTCTACGCATGTAGAAAACCTGATCTGCGCAAATGCAATCTTTCTACCACACCCTGCTGCCCCCGCCATTAATTTTGTTTTTAAAAATTTAATAATTGTGGCTTCTAAAGCGGTATCGGCGTATTAAATGGCAATAAGAACAACTTTCCATTGAAAAAACACCACCGGGAGGTGCCATTTTGGTCATTTACCTGAATGGATTAATTGAGGGATTACAAATACGGTCTATAGGACGTAAAAAATCAATTTTAAGATTTTAATAGATAAACATTGGTTGCAGCCGGAAACACAAACTATCATAAAAGCGGACGACTGTTTTAAAAAAAGAGGGGGGAAGAGAGGGGTGCTTTACTTCAATATAGATGCGTTCGAAAAATAACTTTGGATATGTATTCTACACATGTCGAATAGTCGATCTGCGCCAATGCGATTTTTCTATAACCCCCTCCACTGCTCCCCACTGTCTATTTTTGTTATTATTTATTAATTGTGAATTTCGGCTTTAAAATCGGTATGAACATGTTAAATGACAATAGGAACAACGTTCCTTTAAAAAACTACTGGGAGGTTTTCTTTTGGTCGTTTACTTGAACAGTTTACTTGAGTAATCACAAAAAAATTAAATTGATTTTGAGATTTCAAGGGATAGTGATATTAGTTGCAACTTAAAAACACGAAACAGAATAAAACCACCCGATTGATTTAAAAATTGGCGAAAGGGGTGCCCACTTCAAAATAGATCGCTCGGAAAAGAGCCTTAGATTCGTATTCTACACATGTCAAATAGACGGTCTGCAAGCTCGATCTTCCTACCTTTCCCAGTGTCTCTTACCCCCTAACAAATTTTCGATATTAGAAAATGTTAGAATTTTAGCTTCAAAATCGACATGAAAATGTTTAATGTCAATAGGAACTATCTTTCATTGAGAAAGCACCTCTGGGAGGTTTTCGTTTGGTCGTTTACCTAAACAATTTAATTGAATAATCGCCAAAATAACGTCTCTAACTGAATATTAAAATCAATTTTAGATTTCAACGAACTAACATTGTTTACAATTAGCAAGTATTAAAAAATTTTCATAAAACTCCATAACTCAGAATTATTCAAAATTTCAAAAATTTTGAATATTTATAAACAATGTTTACAATTTTCCGCAATTTCTAAACTTTTTACAAATTTTGTTTTTGAAATTTTCCGCAATTTTCTATATTGCAAAAGCTTTTAAACATTCTTTAACATTTTCAAAAATTTTCAGTTTTATAAAATTTTTGAAATTTAAAAAATTTCAAATTTTGAATACTTTTTAATATGTCTAAAAAATTTGAAATTTTTTAAAATCCGCTATTTTTATTTTAAATTTTTAATATAATTTTTATAGTAATTAAAATTTTTCAAACATTTTGATAAAAATGCAAAATTCTCAAATTAAAAAAAAACGTCTGGTATAAAACGTGATTTAAAATTTATCTAAATTTCCATAAATTGTCAATATTTTGGAAATATATTAAAAATTACCATAAATGCGAGGCGTGGCGGTTGCTCGAGTTTTTAAATTTACCAATACGGTTGTATCACAAGCATTTAATGTATTTTCAAATTTAATGTTAAGACAATAATTGTAGTTGAAAGAGGAAGCCCAATTATTTTCAATTTTGCATAACTCTTTTAATTCTTTAGGCCGGTATTACACTATCAAAGATTTGATAAAAGATCTTTTATAAAAGATTTTATAAAATATTCTTTTATTCAAAGATTAAAAAAGATTTGAAAACTAGTATTACACTACATAATATATTTTATCACAGTTGTCATCATATGATGGATGAACAACAGCTCTATGCTTGTGTGGCTTCAATTAGTTCAATTGTCATAATTTGTGCAATATTAAAAAAACAAAAGACTAAGAGTAAAAATGAGCGAAACACTTCGCCTGGACTTTCCTATACATTTAAATACATTGTTTTATATTTTCCAACACTTTCGATATACACCTGTCTAGGACACGACTAGTTAAAGTAAATAGTTCTTATAAGTTGTAACATCTTGAAGCGGTTGAAGAAAGACCGACCGCTGCGCTGCAAGCATAAGGTTGGGTAAAATATTCGGACTGAATCAACGGAAGCGCGAAAATTGATATTTGAAAATATATTAATAACTCGAGAAGTATTATTTTTAGCAAGAAATTACTCTTATTAATTTGTATTTAGAATTTCAAAACCTTTCTGATTTTAAAGCCAAAATGCCACGTTTCCATTTAAAAAAAGTTATTTTTTATTTACCGTGGCCGCCATATTAAAATTGGAAACTCAAGTTTTTTTCCTTAAATACAATCGAGAAGAATTTGCCCTACAACTTTGCTCGTGGGTTTGCGAGTCTATCTATTAAAATAAAAAAGTTAGGTAGCCTACACTGAACATTAAACGACTAGTACAAGAATACAACTGCTGTAGAAAGTATGTGAAATTCTTCTGACAAAAAGATTATTAAGGGGCAAAAAATTCGATTTTTTGATTTTTTGTGAAAAGATTCTCCTAGAGCAAACAAAAAAAACAAATTTTTAATTTTTTATGGAAAAAAATTGGGGGAAGGGGGAACAGTAGCAACCCTAAATATGAAATTATCGAAAAAATATTATTATATTCGGATTTTGCTAGCAATGGTGAGCTATTTCACATTAACAGAAATATTTTATTGCCCCCCGTTAAATAAATAAAAGGGTACCAATTTTTAATTTTCAAAAATTCATAGACACAGTGAAATTATAGCAATGCGCAAAAAAAACAATTGTAGAAGATTCGCAGCTCTATCAGCTTAAAAAGTTTAAACAAAAACGTGTGGGCAGTTTTTGAGAAATATTTTTTTGAAAAATTCCAAAATTTTGGAGTGATGTCATTGCGATCGTATTTATATTTTCACAATTAATTATATACCATGGTATAGTACCCTTGAAGGGCTACCAAACAAGATGTAGTTGATTCCAATCAGATAAGTGGTTTTTGAGTAAATGGGCGTTAAAGTCGAAATGTTCAAAAATTCGTAGCGGCCGCCATTTTAAAGCTAGAGAGTTCGGTAGAAAATCGTTTGATTTGTCCTAAGGCCTTCTTTAATCTCCACTATTAAAATTTCCAAAATTCAGTTTCTGAAAACAATGCTACCAAAAATACATGTCTAACTTCCGCTTCCGGTTTCATTCCAAAGCACATCAAAATCGGTCCAGCCGTTCCGGAGATATGGAGCGTAACGGACCCACCCACCCATTCACAGACCCACCCACAGACCCACCCACCCACAGACAGACATTTTTTTTAAATTACTTTATTGGGGTCCATGGACCCCCCCCCCCCCGACTATTTCCGTTAAAATCTCAACTTTGAAATTTTGCATGAAATCAATACTTTCCTATACTGAAAGTATAGGAAAGTAAAAAGCAAAGAAGACGTGAGTGGGTTAAACCAGGGGTTTCGAGACGTGACAATCTGGGTATACACCAAAACTTATTGAAGGAACTCAGAGTTGAATATATGTCATGTTATAAAAATTATTTAAGAATGGATGATGCTATTTTTCAGCTGGTTGTATCAAAAGTTGCTCCTTTTATTGCGCGAAAGAATACCCATTTAAGAAATTGCATTAGTGTAGAAGATAGCGTTCTTGCGACTCTTCGGTTTTTGGCCACTGGAGAAAGTTATTCCAGCTTAAAGTATTCTACGCGAATACCACAATGTACATTAAGCTCTATAATAACCGAAACCTGTGATGCCATTTATAAAGCACTTAAAGAAGATTTTTACATCAATGTCTGTGCATCCACTGCTGATCACATTGTAAATTTCTTGATACGCCTCTAATCCTTTATTTCTATTTATGTAATCTTCGTGTTGAACATTATACAAAAATTCATAACGTTTGTATTCATAAATTAAAGTTTTAGTAGCATCAAGTGACCACGTGAACTTAGTTGACGCCATTTTGTAAAATCGTTGTTAAATCTTTTATCAAATATGGTCGAATGTAGTAAACTTTGATAAAAGATATTTTATAAAAGAAATCTTTTGTAAAATATAGCCCATTACATTGTAAAATTTCTTTGACAAAGATATTTTATAAAAGATCTTTTATCAAATCTTTGATAGTGTAATAGCGGCCTTAGCCTTGACCTTTGGTATCTTTGCATAGCACTCAATTTAGAAAACTAGCACAAACCGGACAATGGCTTAATTTCAGTTATCAAGAACAATTTCCCCAGTATGAAGTAGTCAATAAATCAAGTAAATTGGTGAAAATCTACATAACGCCAGATATTATCGGCAAAAGCATTGAAACATTGTAAAACAAGAAGTTAAAAAAGTTTTTTTCTGTTACAAAACACATTTCAAAAGGGCACTTAACTAGAAGGCCAAAAATACATAACGAAAGCGTGCAAGTTGATAAATCTACAATTCAAATCCTTATATATTTCGAAATCGAAGGTTACAAAAAGTTTTGCAGATTATTACGTGGGCGTATTCTCAACGTTTCGCCTACATGCTTGATTTTTTATTAATGCTAAAAACTGCATATAAAAATATATAAAATAATTTAGGATTGTAAATTCCGTGAATTCCATAAAGTCTATGAAAGGTATTCGTGTGAAAATTGTTGTGCGTGTAGATAATTGTTTATCTAGCAAGTTAAGCAGAGGTATTTTTGCAATTCCTGCGCTCGCAGTAATGACTACCATCGCTCTTTGTACCTAAATTTATACAGAAAAAGCGTATTGGAGACTATAAAAAATTAATTCGTGTGGTGTATAGAAATTGATGAAATAATTCAAATTCGTTTCGGAATAAATAAAAGTATTTCAAAACTATGTTAGATGTTTTGAATATAATATCTATGATCAAACATGACTACTGACGATGACAACTATAATGAGCTAGAAAGTAATCATTGTCTTCTCAATTTTATGTTTGTTTTCCCATCCTGTCCAATAGAAATATCATCGCAATCAAAGCAATTTATTTTATGTGTTTGTGTGATTTTCTATGGTTATTAAATCAGGAATAAGTTGGGATATTAAATGGAGTGATTCGATCGATGTACTTTGGGTCCACTCGATATTTTGTCTGTTCTACAAAGTTAAAGCTGGATTTGTTAGTTTTACTTTTATAGCCTTCCTTATCTCGTCAATCCCATATTGATTATGCAGGGCCGTTATCAGTTCCCTCGGTTCCTCACTTTCTTTCTTTCTAAATTCCGGGGGATAGTCCCGGATTAAATCTAGATACAGACCCGGGAGGAACTGCGAGAGGAAGCGCATACATATCTCAGGAAATTGAATTTTGTTTTCATGTTTTTATGGCGAATAAAAAACATCGAAAGAAGCAAATAAGGCCGGCGTTAGACTTTTTATCTGTATAATCAACATAAATCTTTCGCGAAATCGAATTTTATTCTAGGATTCGAAGCGAAATTGCGTAAATCGTGTTGCCGATATCTGACCTACACCGAATTTTCCGTTATAATTAACCGACGGACCGTCTAAAACGGCCATCACCGTGACGTTTTGTCAAATAACAAAGTTACACGAGTGGGAGCATCAAAGAGATCCAAAGTTAGGTCCTCGTAACACAACTCAATTTTACGCAAGTTGTAACTCACGCATTTCGACTGCGAAATGAAACTCGATAACGTTTTAATCAATATTTATTAAAGGATCCCTTTTCGCACACCCGGACATTAAAAATATATGTCCAGGGTCTAACTATGTACACTACCTGGGACTTCGTCATGCGTGACTGTGCCTCCAGAACACGTTTGAATTAGCGCCACATAAATATTAGCATTTCATTTGATAGGGTCTGCGGTTTACGTGTTTGCTGCTCCCGAAAGATTACTCTGGTTATCGAATATTGCAACCCTCCGTTGACGTACTTTTTTGATTGATTATTGATACTAGCCGATGCAATTACTGTTGTGTGTCATATCAAAAATATATCAGAATGATTTAATATTGCTCTTCTATCTGACATAGTTGGCTTTGACTGATAAAAACCGCACTATTATTGTGGTTTTCGTTTTCATATTATTATTCAATTCGTAATATATTGTATTTGCCGTTTCAGCAGCCAATAGAAAGTTTAACCCGATTATTTTTAACACGCAGAATTTTATAATAATTCGTTTCATTTAATTATTTTTAAAATGCAATTAATTCGACACTTCGATGTATTAATCCAGTCATATACCACTCGTGATTTGAAATATAATCGGGGTAAATTACTCAAACTTCCGTAGTTTTCGTAATTTAATAACACGATCATTTTTAAATTCACTCTAAGTGTAACTTTGATTATTATTAAGTACCTATTTGTCAAAGTTAATAAGTGTGCAGTTTAAACATCATCACTTGCTTCAGTGCAAAGTTAATTCGGTTTCGGACATAAGTAAACCTGCATTTTTCGAAAAGTGGAAAATTTTTTAGACGTGCTGTAATAAACTAGCTTTAAATGACAGAGTTGTGGTCGAAAAAATGTATCTAAATTTTTCCGAATCAATCAAAGCATGGAACATTGTCATGGAAATTTAAACTGAAACTAAATATCTTTTGAAAATGCGCAAGTATTGGCTCATTTCTAACTGAAAAAATGAAAAATAATTGGGTTAATGTACATGTACAATTTCCATGCGGTATTTTCTGTCTAGTAATTTTTGTTATAATGTTATTTTCCATTCGTTGCAGATGTTTGTGTCGTAGTCTTCTTCATTGTGTCACTCATCGCACTACATCTTCTGTTCTACATCTCAACCTTATTGCGTTAGTTGTATGGTTGTAACTCTATTCCTTATTTCTTTTTCTATTTTCCATGTTTTTGCAGCAATCTTATACAGGAAGGTTTTATTCTCTCTTTATATTAATGTTTGTATTTCACTAACTAACATTGTTATGCTACTCGAAATTAAGACTGCTTTATTATTAATATTAATGCTATAATTTTACACCGTAGAAGTGTGGTGACCTTTCTATTTAAGTAGAAGATTGGTGGTATTAAAACTTTGTTAATCTTAAGCCGGAAACCTGTATCCAGAATGTTAATCCGAAAACCTGAAACCATTACTTTAATCCGGAAACCTGAATTCAACGCTTTGATGTGAAAACCTGGGTACATTGTCATTACTGGTCCAAAGGCCAGAATTCATCACTTTGATTGGGAAAATTTTAATCCGAAACCCTATATCCATCATCTTTATCCAGAAACCTGCATCAATCACTTTGATCCGGAAACCGAATTCCATCACTGACCCAGAAACTTGCATCTCTCACTTTGATTCAGAAACCTGAATGCATTACCGATTCGGAAACCTGGATCTATAACTTTGATCCACAAACCCGCACCCATCACTTTGATTCGGAATCTTGAATGCATCACTTTGATCTAGAAACCGGATTGCATCACTGATCCAGAAACCTGCATCTCTCATTGTGATCCGGAAACCTTAATGCTTCGCCGATTCGAAAACTTGGATCTATAACTTTGATCCACAAACCCGCATCCATCACTTTGATTCGGACACCTGAATGCATCACTCTGATCCGGAAACGTGGAATTATATCTTTGATTCAGGAACCTGGATTGTTTACGTTTATCCGGAAACCTTAATACATCACTTTGATCCGGACAACCGGATGCAATACTGATATCAAGACCAGGATCCATTTTTTTGATGGAGAAACCTTTAATCTAGAAACCTATGTCTATCACCTTCATTTAGAAACCTTTATTTATCACTTTGATTTGAAAAGCTGATTGAATCACCGATCTGGAAAACTGGATCTATTACTATAATCCGGAACTCTAAAAGCATCGCCCATCCGAAAACCTGGATTTATCATTTTGATCCGGAAACTTACATTCCTCACTTTGATTCCGAAACCTGAATGTATCACCGATCCACAATCCTGGATCTATAACTTTGATCTATAAACCCGCAGCCGTCACTTTGATTCGGAAATCTGAATGCATTACTTCGAAGAAGAAACCTGGATTCAGAATCTTGGATTTATACCTTTGGTCCGGAAACCTACATTTATACCTTTGGTTGTGGAAACTCAATCCATAGCTTTGATTCGGGAACCTCTTCGCATTTCTTTTATCCAGAAACCTGATTACACCACTTTGATCCGGAAACCCGAATGCCTTACTGATCCGAAGACCTGAATCCATCACTTTGATCCGGAAACCTGCATCCATCACTTTGATCCGGAAACCGGAATGCATCACTGATACGGAAACCTGGATCTATTACTGTGACCACTTGGTCACTTGGTCCGGAAACCAAAATCCACTACTTTGAAATCTGCATTTTTGCCTTTAAGCAGAAAATTTAGATATATCGCTATGATTTAGGAGCAAACCTCAAAAATATTGAATGACAACTCCTCCAACAAATTTTGGGCGACGCCGCCGCCGCGCGCCAGTTTCCTGAAAATATAATTTTGATGATCGTACTTGAAACGCAGATGACTGTCACTTATGAATTTTTTAAAACTGTATATACTTGTTTTATTGATTTTTCTTGGTACACTTGATAGTTATGAGTGGATTTTCTTAAATTATTATTATCCTATAAAATTTTAAAAAATGCGAATTATTTCTTAAAATTTTGTGTAATGGCATTTGGGAGGGTCTTAAACAAGATTGTCTAATCAGTTTCTTAGTAAAATATCCTTAATATAACGTTTTGACAAAAAAAAGCGCAGCAGGCTGTGCTTTTACATTTTGTTACATTTAATATTCTGCTTAGCTACAACTTTCTATCTTCCATACTATAAAAAAAAGACGATTTTAATTGCCTACAAATATATTATAGGGGTGTTTTCAAGGAAATTGAGACACACCGTATAAGTACTTTGCAATTGCAGTGTTGCAGCGCTGCTGTTTTGGCTACAGGAATCGGGAATCCTCTTACTACTGGAATACTTTACGTAGCTGATTTTCATTTTATTTAAATAAAACGTTTTGTATATTTTTACACATGGGTATCCTATTGTTGAGGCTAGTAGGAAAAAAATGTGGTAGTTGCAGTCGCAAGACCACATAAAGGTACTGTAGCAGCCCTTGGATTCAATTGTATTTTGTAACTTGGCGACTTGCGTTGCTATTGACGTTGCTATAAAACCATCATCAAAATTATTTGTAAAACCTAAATACATTAAAAGGTTTTCCTGCAAATTAGTATTTTATTTACAACTCCCAAACCAAACATTACATTATTGGTGACCCCGACGAGCAACTTCAAGCTAATTTAATTTTATTTTCTATAATGTTCAATTATTTACGTTACTTTCTTAATACTTGTATTGTTGTTGAAAAGATCAGAAGTTTTTGCAGCTAAGATAGCATGCGCTTCACGTTTGCTGCGTAGTTTTTTTCTTGTGCAAGTTGGGGGAGGGTATTAATGTATTTACAACTTTTATTTACAACTCCCAAACCAAACATCACAGTACTTAGGTACTCGTACTTATAGTACTTAAGTACTTTTATTATAGAAACGTACTTGTATTCATAAATAGGTATCCTGGAGAGTACTTTGTATTAAATGCCATGTACTTGTACTCGTACTTATGGCACTTATAAGTAGTACCTAGAACAGCTCTGCATGAGAGTATAATATTACTGTGTCTCGTAGGGTCGAGAAATTGTCAGTCTTGTTTCAAATTTTTGAAACGTGACGAGACAGGATCGAACGAATTTTTGTCTTGACAGTGTGTCGTTTGGTCAAGAAACTGCCAGTATTGTCTCAAGTTTTCGAAATGAGACGGGACGAGATCGCGTCAGTAGTATTACTGATATTCGTCAGATAGAAAAATTGTCAGTCTTGAATCAAATTTTCTTCAAATTTCTTATTTTGCCTTTAGTATTGCCATTAGTCTTCTGCTATAAAGATATTGCGACTGTTGTGTTGATTCCACGATGCAAGAAGAAACTTAACTAAGATATTTCTTGTGCTGACAGTGCAGACGAGACCAATTCGAGAAATTGCTCGTCGCGACACTGAAAAACTAATACGTAAAATGTATACCGTAGCAATTTGGGTGATTAATAATGCAATTTAATTTCTACTAAGCAGATGGTAAAGGAATGCCTAACTATTAAAATATTTTATTCGGTCGATTGTAAAAGTAACCACTTCTAAGTAATGGGTAAGTGCTTTGCAAATTGTAATATATTCTTAAGAAATTCTATTCTAGACTTCATTTTATTTCTCAAATGTTTAGCAAAATTATTTTGGATTTTACACCATATTTTTGCTTTTTAAAAGTTGCACGTTTGCAAAATTTTGAAGTTCTTGTAATCCGTTCTGAATTATTAATATGTCCATATGAGCAGCAGTGTGGATAAATCAGTTTTATTTTCCTTTTTCCATATACTTTTTAATAAATTGAATAAAGTTTCTCATTTTAACTAATTCCTTCTGTTCAGATCCTTTCCTGTTTAAAAAACAAACAATATTTATGCGCCGAACTTCTCTTGGCGAACTTTTCGTAAAGCTTTCAGGAGAATACATTTTTAAAAACGTAAAAAAAGCGAGAGATTTTGTTTCAACTTATTCTGTCACCTTTTTTCATGGTATTTTTTAATTTCATAAAAGGTACATGTAGAGAGATCAAACAAGCTTACGACAGATATTCAGAATATAATCCCTGGAAGGATCAGGAACGTGGGAGAGTACATTTACCACCCCTGCTGTCAGCGCTGACGAACTCGCCCTCCAACAGCGGGGTAAACACTAATGTTTTAATCCTGTTTGAATGCAAGGGCAAAACAAGGGATATACATTTCCCTGCCTCCTTTGTTTCTACCATTCAAATATAATTGATAATTCAATACCTGTTCGACATTGTTTGGTTGTTTTACGTCGCGAATTGTAATTATTTCTAATAACAAAGTTTTAGAATTCTATGTTACAATTTTCATTTCATACAAAACGAACAAAAATTCAAATAAAAACGAAAATGTTGGTAAATCCCATTGTGTTTCTACTATTGTTTTATTTTTTATTTATAACCCGATTATTACCTTTCCAAAAACGAAATAAAGAGAACATTGAGAACTATAAATGATATAATTTATAAATTTCTAAAGGCAACATATGGTATTGAGCGGCAAAACAAAATATATAGCTATTATCTACGATCAATTTCTTACGCACTAATTCAACGGAATCGTTTTGATGAAATTTATAGACGATTTTTCGTACGAAATGAAAAGATTCCTGATATTTATTACTTTAGACCGCTTCCACATGCTCGGGATCGGCTATATTTATAAGTTATAGACAGTCTTGTCCTTCCTTTTGATTAAATGTGACATCGCGGCTTAAATCGAAATATTAAAGTCAATTAAGGCCATCTTAAAAACTCGTAACTCGCCATCGGTCCGTTTCAATTTACTCTCGGTTTGTTCTGTTTGCAGTACGGTTCGTGTACTCGCATAAATCGTCTGCTTGCCAAAATCAACTTCTGCATACGGAGCGGTCTCATAATTTACAGGGTTGGTAACAATGCTGTCCGATAGCCGTACATGATTTAAGCTATCGGAATATTCCGGTAGTCTGATTTAAAATATTACCGATTAGAGCAGGGCACGCTCAACGAGCGCTCGTAATCGCGAAATGGGTAACCATCAAGTCAACCTCTTATCGATGTATTTATTACTTAGAGATTTTAGGGCACATACGCTATTTAGTTCTCTTTAATACCCACAACCTTCGTTAAAAGATTTAAAATCACCTCTTAGATTGATCGTTGTTAGTGGTTGTAAAAGTTGGAACTTTAAGGTTTATAAATTTTAACCTTCCATTAAATATTAAGAGTACTCATATAAGAATTTTTAAATTGCTAAGCCATGGAACGTAAAGCGGCAGAAAAATCAGTTAATTCTCGTTTGTTCAAACCGCTGAAATTGATTTTATATTAAACATATTCGCAATACCCATCCGTGCAAGCTCTGTACCTCATCAGAGTCAGTCAACCACTAGAGGGCGCTAAGCGATATCAGTTCTTCCTCGAAAACAATGTCGCCGTCTATGATTGTTATCGTTAAATATATCCATATGCAGTTTTATTTTTATTGAAAAGCTTGAGTATAAAGTTAAAATCAATTAAATTATTTTCGCTAGCCGGTAAAATGCACATATCCTCGAGTTACCTCGTCAATCAGAACGTAATAAATCAGTCATGTAATCAGGTTACAAAATTACAAATAGGAGAAGCAAAGCCGCCATTGTTTGCGTCATGGTCAATCGGTTTCAGCGAGCTTTCCTGTTCAGTTCCACCGTCCCACGTAGTTCTGCAGCAACGGCAACGAATATTTCAATTATTAACGCTATTCGGTACATAAAACTGCGCCACGCACTACTGGTTTAGGTTTTGCCCTGCTCGAATAGTTATTATCCGCACCAGTTGGGGGGGATTTACATACACTGGGCTCGTGTTTAACTGTTTACTTCCACTTTTCTAGCTGCATTATTTAACTGTAACGCGACAAACTTTATGAGTACTTTCAAACTTTACGCCCTGATTTTATGGGTGATGTTTTCTCAACAGATTTTGCATTTTAACTCTGAAAGGGTGTTAAACAAATTGCAGGCAAAAGGTTGAATAACTGAAAAAAATCAAGAATATTTGTGGCTCTGCTTAAAATCAGTACAAGAACTACCTTTTTAATTTTCATTATTATTTTATGTACGGCTTTCCAGAAAAACTGTATGAGAAAATATTAATTTTTTTATTTTATAGGTTTATTATTTTTTAAGTTATTGCAACAGATTTTAGATTTCAGCATTTGAATAAAATTAAGCAAATTTGCAGCGAAAGATGGAAAGTAATTTTTAACGAATTTTTAATCTGAATAAGCAATCGAAATAATTACGTATTTAGGGGCCTCTACCTAAACTGTAGTTAACTAGGAATTTACTGCACAAATGTTAGTTGATATTTTAGAAAAAAGTATTATTTAAAAACCAAAGCGTTTTCAGTTCCAAAGTTTTACAAGAAATAATTTTAGTTTGATTCTTGAAACAAACACAAAATTATTTTGAGAGCAAGATTATATTCGTTTTTAAATAGTTCTTCAAAAATAGGGTGGAACGTCTGTTGAATACAACTAATAGAAATATGGAATTTTTTTTTGGTTTATGAAGCAATTTTTGATGTAGTTGATTTATCAGAGTAATAGAAAAATTATGTTTTTGTAAATTTCGTATCAAAGGACTCTTATTGTCAGTAATAGACTGCCAAGGACGTTTACCCCTTCACGAGATAGGCGTAAAAAAGGTACATTTCGCGGAGACGGCCTTATAACGGTCTACCTCTTTTCAGAAAAGTTTAAGGTCTTCTTAATTGGGACCAAGGAGAACTTATGAGTGATTTCAAGAGGTGGAATGTTGAATAGCTTTGCTTTGTGACGATTATTCGAGATAAGAGTGACAATATCTGAACCATCTTAGACTTATGACAATACCATCGTCATCCGATTTCAAAAATTCACCACTAGAATGGCAATACTACTATCTAGACGAGATACTACTCGTTTCAGTCTCCTCTCATATTGAAAATTTGCTACAAACGTGGCAGCGTCTTAACCAAATGATATTCACGACAATGCTCTGTCAAGAGGACTGTAATTTCTGGATTTCGTGGCGAAAATGTCGAAAAATTGCACGATTCTATGAGGCTTACGGTAATAATAATGTTTTAATAAAACATTTGTCGTTCTCATCTCTTCTCGTACGAAACAACTATAGACAAGAATGACAACACTACTTTTAATACGAGAAATCTCGTGATACAATCTCTTTATGTAGGACCTATACAAAATTTTAAAAAAATTTGAACAAACGATACTTAAGGCAATACTATGCCATCGAACGAGCACAATCTCTTTTGTGTCTTTTCCTAAAAAATTGGAAACAGGAACGGCGCTGGTGCTGTCTGAACGAGGAACTTTTTCATCCAGTCGCTTCTGATATTTAAAATTTCAGACTAAAAATACAAATTTTCAACAAACGAGACGAAAACTATCTTGAAGCCTCTGCTAGCTCTAACAGTTTAAGATAAGGCCAGCTACAGTACTATCTAGACGAGGAATCTTTTTATCCTGTCTCTTCTAGTATACAAAATTTTGTATATTAACAGAATCTCTGCTTGCACCTAAACGTTCCTGCGTTCAAAAGTCTATGCGTTCAAACGTCTTTGCGTCAAATTATCACTGCGTCCAAACATGTCCACGTCCAAACAGCCGCGTTCAAACGTTCTAGACCGTACGTTAACGTACTTTTAAGGTTTTCTAACTTTTGACATAAACATTTTATTGTCCATTCAAACATTCAAAATATAATCACACTCTTGGTAAAAATTGTAAAAATATGCCTGTAAAAAATCGAGTTGCCATGAATATCTGGGTATTTTCTCAAAAGTGCTCATCTTCTATAGTTTCCGTGAACGTAAGCCTTAAAAAGCTTTTTTTACAAAGTTACGGTTTCTGGAAAAAGGAACAGTCTCAAGGTTTAGCATTATTTCCTCTTCCGGGGGTTATTTCCATATTTTGAGTTTGAGGATATTATCTCAAAAACTGTTGAATTAAGTAACTTTAAACAAGAAAGTTAGATAATCTACAGTGTGTAAAAAAATACGTTAAGAGATACACGAGCACACCTCACATTTACGCCTGTGGTTGATGAATAAACAAAATATTAAATCTACACTAGTAAAATGATTATACAAACCTTGAATCCAAACCTTGAATCAAATATTTGAATTATTGGCCGAAATATTATTTAAATTAAAGCGTAATTATGATGTCTTATATTTTTCTGCATACCCTGTATACAGGGTATGCAAGTTGTAGTGGTTCTTCTATTTAATTCCTAATGTTTAAATTTCTTAAACATATTTTTATATTATTATTTTAATCTTAAATACAATCATTACCTATTAGGTAAATGTCATGTAATATTTAACAATGCAGGTCATATTTCATAACATCTTGCTTGCACTTTGGTTACACATTGCATGTTTTTTATTAACATAGTCAGGGATGTTCAATTACAAATCTAGTGCAATTTAAACATTTAAACTTCTACGTTTTCATAAGTTGCAATATTTAAAATGAACTTGGTTTATGGACTTTATATTTTACTGCTACACAAGTAGTTTGGAAATGTACAAATAAGTTGTGATGTTTTTAACGTAGCACTTGTTTAAGAGTGACATTAAGGCTACCAACGTCGTAATTCTTTGCCAAGTCTGGCAAAAGAACTTTTAGGTTAGTCAAAATCAACCTTTATTATTGTAACTTGGCACAATAATAAAAGCTACAAGAAACAGCATCGGCGCTTTTGCACTCAGTGCATCATCTCCAAATCAAACCCCGAAACTCGCTTGGATCTTCGAGCCAGTCACATTGGTTCCAAGATTCACACTTAATCTATTAAAGTGACAAAAAATGTTTTAAGTAAAACTTATTGTATCCGTTTAGATTTAATTGCTAGTGCTTATTTGTCAAGGGTACTGAGAACGGAGAAACGATATAAAAGTTTGTTTTTTTAAACAACACCCTGTATATTGTTTTGTTTTTTAAAAGGTACCTTTTCTGTCAGTATGTTTGTATAAAAATATAATAGGATTTATTTTCCTTCAAATTGTCGGATTTGAAATCAATTGAAGAAGCAGCTTTTTAACTATACTGTTATGACTAACAACATTTTTAAAAGTGGCCCATTTGCGACAGCCCAACGGCGCACGGCCTACTGGAAATTCCCGGTAGCCCAGTTAGCTAGTTCGGCCCTGGAGTTCTGGCAATACTACTACCCGGACTAGTTTGCGTTTGATACTAGAACTCGCTATTTCTCAACAAAGCCAATTTGTGGCAACATTAGTTGCTATTAACAGTTTTTGTTGATGAACTACAAACATTACTACCCACTAATGCCGTTATTGAAATCAGGCGTTTTAACGAAAATTGTGTTCATTCTATAGCTATTGATGTAAAGTGCTAGGTATTATAGCTGTTGTTATTTATGTTGGAAGATTTTTATAGCATTTTTATTACTATCTTTCATCATCATTATATTAAATAGCAAATATATGGATGTTTACCATTCAACCACTATTAAGCAATTAGGTATGTATTATTTAAAAACGTTTTTGTTCAACATCAATATAACCGTATAAGGTGTTTTCAGTTTTCTAATTTTGGAAGTTTTATTGCCCAATAGATGTGGATATATTTTTCATTGCGCCAAGGGTGGCTATGGAATGTCTGTTATTAGTATTTTACAATCTCACTTAGTTTATTTTTAGGTCCCAAAATTGGTAGTTGATGTTATCTGATGCTATTATTATATTTGACCAAGGGAGTAACTCTTGAGATTTATTACCCTCAATTGAAGGGGGAAGTGAATGAAAATGTTTTGTAACATTTTGTAAATTTTGAGATAATTAGCTTGCAAAGTACTTTAGTAAATATTTACTTTAGCCTAAAACGTTGAAAATTCATATTTTTGCCCGGATTTGTACTACACGCGAATAAGTCAGAATCGGGGTTAAAATTATTATACGGAACTGCGGAAAAACGTAGTCAGCGTGAAAAATCAGGTAACAACCACAAAAAACTAATTGTCAATTGTATTTATATTTTATTATTAAATTAATAAATGCGAATATTCAGAAATTTTAATAAGACTTCCTTTATTGTTTATCTAATCCACAATTTTATGCTGGCATAACAATTTACCCGGAAATATAATATTTCCACGGGGACAGTAACGGTAGTGAAAATAAATATAAAATACGTTGACAAAAAGGAATTACACGAATAACTTTGGCTTTAGGTTTTATTAATATTGTAAAACGGTAGAATGCCATCTGCGGCTGACCAGCCAGAGTGGGATTATGAATATACTGTTGATTCACTCTAACTCAAACAATGTTACGACTTTTGTGAAACTTCTTTGTCCCACATTTTCCGCAATGTGTGGTCAGTTCGAGTTCGCGTGGAGAGAAATAGCGAGAAAGTACAAATTCGCGGTTATCCTCCATTCATCGCGTTGAGTATACGGAAGGATTTGTGACAAATTATAATTCGCGGAATGAATCCCAAATAGCCTGGGATTACTTATTAGACAGCAGGTGTTGGCTCGCCCACTTAATTCTCTAAATATTATGACAAGTATAACACCACCCCACAGAGAAAACTTGCTCCGAAGTTTCGCAAATTAACGATTAATATTCCACACCTCACGAACGCCGAGCTCTGTTCGCCGAAGTTAAACAAATTTTTAATTTAATGAATAACTACTTAAAACGAAAAACTTTGTAATTGTATAATTACATGCATATTTTGCTAAACGTCGAATTAATTATTGCCCTTTTACATTCACAGTTCGCACGATTTCTGTTGGTGTGAAATATTTATCAAAGCTGAAAAATTTCCATAACTCGCGTGATAAACCACGTTCCGGTGATAGGCACTCTATTCATGTGCGGTTTTTTTAAATTTATTTGAAGCAGTGGAAATAAAAACATTGTTTTCATGTTTTAATCTGGAATCAATATTAGTATGACGAATGTTGTTAAAAGCGAACGGTAGTGCATTAAAACATGCAGTTTTGATTAGGAAAATGAAAAAATAATTTGTTTATTAAAAACCGCTGCAGTGTAACACTGTATTATTAAAACACTAATTGATATTAATTGCTACAATAATTAAAATCAACGTTTTTTGTTCTATGTTCCATACATTTTATAAAAGCTCATTTATAATATAATTTTTAAATAATTGCACTCTAAATAAAATATTCTTTCCTATTAATTTTGCATTATTTCCTTACTAACGCTAACAATGTAGCCTAAACCAATGCTAATACTTATATGTAGCAGAGCTAACTTTTACAGATATTGCCTGTCTAAAATATCATATTTTAATCATGAGCTTTAACGTAAAATGTTACATTTTAATTACAATAGGAAACTTAGTAAACATATCTATCACATTTTATCGCAGCAAGTGTGTGTCCGCCTTCTAGAGATGGCGTTGCATAAGGTTTCTATAGCCGCTATCCAGATTTTCCGTAACAACAATAGCTAGATAAAGCGGACCTACAGCTTTAGGTGAACTCAAACCACTGAAAGATGTTTCCACTGTTTTTTAATAACGCTTCCATTTTTAAAACATTCTGAGGATACGAAGCATGTTGCGTCAACTTAAACGAAGTTTGGCGGCTGATGTGCTAGTGCACATTTAAATTCGACCAGGGACAAAAACAATATCCGATTATTTATGATTATGTAAATAGTCATATTTTTTGTGAAGTGCACCACTTGTATTTACAAACGACAATTCAGTATTATTCTAAATACTCATAAAGTTCTTATTTTTTTTTTAATTTATACTTTTTTATGCAGGCTTAAAATTTTCAAGGTAAAAGGGCTGACAAAGGTCTTAGGGAGACATCCTGATGTCGATAGGGGTGTATCCATAAATACTAAGTACAAGCCGTGTATTGCAATATCAAATACCACTGTCAGCAAATCCTACCTCAGAACGAGGAGGGTGCAGGCGATTTTTCGGCGCCTTAAAACCGAAACACTTCGGCTAAGGGTAGGTGTCCCTAACAGAAAAACCCCTGGTCCTCCAGGTTGGGGGTTGAGGCGTTGGGTTAGCTCCCCATCACTTGGAAAACAATTAAATTGGCTAAATATCCCGTAACGCGGCCTCGGAATCAGGACGGAACAAAATCACGACGGAAAAAGCGAGAAAAAAGGACTATGAATTTTGGATGTTGGAATGTTCAAGGAATAAACACCAAACAAGATGAAGTATTTAAAGAATTAGAACGTTATAAAATAGACGTGGCTGCATTAAGTGAGACAAAGAAGAAAGGAAGCGGCAGTGAATATAAAGATAAGTACCTGTATATGTACAGCGGTGTTGAAAAAAGCCGCAGGGCAAAAGCTGGAGTGGCCTTAGCAATAAATAAAAAAATGGTAAAGCATGTTAAAAGTTGGAACCCAGTCAACGAGAGAATCATTACTGTGGAAATTGAAATCTTCCAAACTCAAGTAGTAGTAATAGGAGTATACGCACCAACGAACGACGCAGCAATTGAAGAGAAAGAAAAATTCTATGAAGACTTGACGACGGAGTTGTATAAAATAAACAACCGAAAAGAAGTAATAGTAATGGGGGATTTTAATGGACGAATTGGGAAGCGGTTTAACGATAATGTAGTAGGACGACACGGAGAAGATGTTTTCAATGACAATGGTAGTAGATTAATTGAAGTATGCGAAGAACATTCCCTTAAAATCATGAACGGGTTTTACCAGCATAGAAATATCCATAAACATACCTGGAGGCAAGCTACAAAAAATATACAGTCGATAATAGACTATGTAATACTAAAGCAACAAACACATATAACAACACTGAATGTAAAGGTGCAAAGGGGAGCAGAATGTGGTACAGACCACTTCTTACTTAAGGCAACCCTATACTTCAAATACACTTTTTGCTGCGGAGGAAAGACGTCGACAAACGAGAACAAATTACAGGAAGCAGAAAAATGGCCAGTGTATAATGTGGAAAGCCTGCACGACGATTCAATAGCGTTTCTTTATAAATTACGGTTAGCGCAGAAACTAGATGAAAAATTAAGGGGAAATGCTAACGATTTATATGATCAACTTAAAGTTCGTATACACCAAGCAGCACAAGAAGTCCTTGGAGAGAAACGTAAAAATCGTAGACATAAAAACTGCTTTTGGTGGAATGAAGAACTAGAAGCATACACCCACGAAAAAAAGGTATTATATCAAAAATGGCTATCAACGGGAGATCCGGAAGACCGAAAACAGTATACCAGGTATAGATACTTAGTAAAAAAGGAAATAAGCAAAGCCAAAAATGCTTCCTGGGAGAAAAAATGCAGAGAACTAAATCGGCTTATGGGTAGTTCTAGATCGAGAGAAGCCTGGAAATGTATAAATAGCCTGAAAACAAATACCTGCGAGAGAGTCACGATAGACCCAATTGGAAAAGATAAATGGAAAGAATATTATACAGACCTGCTAACAGAAAATAGAAATGAATACGAGGAACATGAGACAAGTTTAGAAGGGGAAGTCGAGGAAGAAGTTGAGGAAATCACGCTGGAAGAAATTAGAGGTGCGATGAAGACAATGAAAAATAATAAAGCACCCGGCCCGGGAGGCATTCCTGTTGAGCTAATAAAACATGCTCCCGTACAAGCATTAGAAGTAGTTCAAGAGATATTTAATAAATGTCTGAATAGCGAAGAAATACCCTCTGATTGGAAACTGGGATACATCACTTCTATTTATAAAAAAGGAAACAGGCGGGAATGCTCAAATTACAGAGGCATAAGCGTCACTGCCTCAATGGGAAGGCTGTATGGGCGGGTATTAAAGAATCGCATAGAGGAAGATATAATAGAAATAGAAGAACAAAGTGGTTTCCGCCCTGGAAGATCTTGTATCGATAATTTATTTTGCCTAAAGCAATTAGCAGGAAAAAAGCTAGCTTGCGGTAGGGAGCTACATGTTATATTTATAGACCTAAAAAAGGCTTATGATTCAGTGCCGCAACGTAGACTCTGGGAAGCAATGAAATTACAAAATATTAAAACACTATATATAAATGCAACAAAAAACATATACCGAAATAACTATAGCGCGGTAAAAGTAGGGAGATCGGTATCTCAGCCGTTCATGACGAACAAAGGATTAAAGCAGGGGTGTTGTCTTTCGCCGACCCTTTTCAAAATATACCTAAACTGTGTACTGAAAGAGTGGACCCGAAAATGTCATAAAATGGGAGTTAAGATAGAAGAGGACTTTGTCCATACACTATTATTTGCAGACGATCAGCTAATCCTTGCGGAAGATGAAGAGGATGCCGTGTATATGATAAGAAAATTAATAGAGCAGTATGGTCAGTGGGGTCTAGAATTAAATATGGAAAAGACCCAATACATGGTTTTTGGCAGACAGGCAACAAATTTAAATACCGAATATGGAACCAT
The DNA here is from genome assembly GCA_958336395.1 of Ctenicera cuprea. Taxonomy (NCBI): domain Eukaryota; kingdom Metazoa; phylum Arthropoda; class Insecta; order Coleoptera; family Elateridae; genus Ctenicera; species Ctenicera cuprea. Next base: position 13,257,912 of record OY284487.1, on the reverse strand, counting down.
CAAGTGCACCGACGAATATAATTACCTAGGGGTGCTCATTACATCAGATGGGAATGACGAAAAAGACATACTAAATAAAATAGCAAAAGGAAAGAAAATAACAAGAGCGCTACATCCGATCCTGTGGAATAAAGGGGTTACAAACAGAACAAAACAAGTAGTATATAAGACGATCTTTGAAAGCTGCACGACATACGGTTCGGAAGTGTGGGTCACAAATAAGTCACTAGACCGTAGGTTAGAAGCAGCCGAAATGGAATATTGGAGAAGAAGTTGTTGTGTCACCAGGCTTGAACATATCCGAAATGATGAAATTCGCAGAAGAATGGAAGTAAAGGGAAAAATATCAGAGTATGTCAGTGAAAAGCAACTATTATGGTATGGACACATGAGGAGGATGCCAGAAGATAGGTTGCCGCAAAAAATATGGAAATGGGTGCCAAGGGAGAGAAGGAAAAGAGGGAGACCTCGAAGAAGTTGGATGAACGTGATACTTGAAAAAATGCAGAAACGAGGACTATTAGAAGACGATTGGAATGATCGTAAGAGGTGGAAGACGGGATGCGAGAAACGGCAGATAAGGCTGTAAAAAACCTCGCTTATTAAATATTAAATTAAAAAATTTTCAAATGCGACCCTGTGTTAAAATGACCACGAGAAACAAAACAGTTCAGTGGAAACTGCTGTTTGCTATTCCTAATAAATAGTAATGTTAAAGTCGAAAAATTCTTATCTCGTTATGAAGAGGTTGTTGTTATGCAATTGCATTTCGGAAATTTTGTCTCTATTTGTATATTCGTATCATAATACCACAACTGATGGTATTAATGGTATTATCGTATCAGGTATCTGCATTGGGCATTTGGAGTTGCCTACTGTATTGCTTCAACGTTTGCTTCCGAAATGGACAAACTTCTAAAATATTAAAATCATTCGAATGGTTTTCTGTAACCGAAATATCGAGATATTGCAGATACGAAAGGTTCGATTTTTTTCATTCGCAATATTCCATCACTAATTCATAATAAGTAGAACTCGCTACGGGGATGAGTTCGGAATATCAAAACAATGAAGAAATATTGTAAAATATTGTATAAACAGGGTTCTCAAAACGGTTTCTTACGGAGTTATAGCCTCTTGAATATAGAACAGTTTAATTTGTTTTTTTTGTCGATAAGTTTTGCAGTACTTGCACTGAAATCTTGAAATTTTGTATTTAAGCATTACTCCTTTGGCTTAGTAAGTGCACCAGAGGTGTATGGTGGGCCCCTGGGGTAGGGTCACGTGATATTTTTTTCTAAATATTGTAGATCTTTACAATTTTTAATTTTTTGGTTCGAAAATCGTATTCTCCATACAATAACACACAGAAAAGGTGCCCAAGTTTTTGCAGAAACTTTGAAGAAAAGTTCTACGCCAAACAAACGTAATAAAAAAAGTTTTAATAGACATGGGTAAGCAAACGCTTCGTTACATACAAATTTACAACCTCCAGAACTAGAAACAGTTCCAACATTTTCTAACACTTCTTCCAGAGACTGTACCTCTGTAAGAAAGCGTTTCCGAAAGTTTATTAGAATTATTTTTATTGCTTTAATGTATAAAACGCGTCTGTACAGTTTTTGGGAAGTATTTTAGTATCGACAAGAAGCACTCACACCTTCATAGCAACTTAATTTTTTAAAATAAAAATTGAATTATCTCTAAAACTGTTAGATTTCAATACGAGCACCTTTTTGTGTATTTTATGAGCATAAAAAGAAGCTTTTATAACCAAAAAAATTGTATTTAGAAGAAAATATTACCTACCCCCTTCTCCCACATAGTTTAGTGCAATTTTTGCAAAAGTTATGGACCAAAAAAGTTATCAGACTATTCCATCTTCAGGATGCTGTAACTCCGTAAAGAAGCGTTTCCGAACCCTAGTTTATAGGAACTTTCGTCATTCTTTTCAGACTGTTAATCCATCCCAACAGTGCGTCCCACCTGCTATAAATTGTAATCTGTTAAAAAATGTATTTATTTATTCCAAATACTACGTCGTATTTTATAAAAACGAGCCACGATGTATATATGTTATATAAGATACGTCGATAAGATTAGAGTTCTCTACCATAAGCTCATAGTTATTAATGCGCGGTTTTTGCATTTTTATTATAGATATAGATTTTTATGTGAATTAATTGAATCTGCTTGACGAAGGAATTTTTGCCTTTAATCCTAAACATCTTTCATGCTATTATACTGTGATATAACAAAAATGTCATACGATATATCATTGTATAATATTGAAAATGTAACTTAATATGTTATTTCATTATTTGAAATATTGCAGTGTTAAGTACAGAAACTAAAAATATCTTTATTCGGAATTTTTAGTTGTTGACGTCTGCTTGTAATTATATTAGAGTATCAAGTTATGACAATTGATACAAAAAATCAACATCATATTTCTGACACTTTATACCGTATGGCAGGGCATAAAAATGTTGTCTTTTTTTAACATGCGTTAATAGAATGGGTAAAGGGTATGGGGCGCCAAGTTAAAAGTGAAAATTTGCTGTGCATTTCACGGTATTTAAAGCAAATGGTGCCAATGTTTATTATATATACACACATTTAGCTAAATGATCTTTAGAAATCAATAATTATAGAATATGTTTTTTGGAGAGGGAAGTATCGGTTTATTCAGTTTTGTAATGTTATTAAATAAATGTTGTATTTTGCTTAAGATGCGTTACAAGTAGATTGGATGACTACAAAACACTCATGGTTCATTGATGAAGGAGTAGAAAATAAACATGGTCCTCGCCGGCATAAAGGATCAGTGTGGTAGGGTGAGGAAGGTTAAGGTCAGTAATTTAAATAATAGCAGGAAACTGTACGAAAGGGCGTTTTTGAATTGAAGTGTTGCATTGTTTAACGATAATATGTTGATACCTGTAAACGTGTTTGTGTAGCATATATATAAAAGGGGAGTATCAATGATTCATTATTCATAAAACTCTCGAAACAGCTACCCGTGTTCTTGGACTCTAAGTAGTTCGGCTGGACTATTTGATATTAGGAGAAACGGATCCCGATTGGTGAGTACATTAATATGGATGCGATTTCCATTGATCGGGTGCACAGTGCACAATAGGGTAACCGGCATGCGGCGTGATAAGCGATTGAATTATTTTCTTACGGGTTTAGAGGTACTGAAGATAATACTGCAACAGATTCAGCTGGTTGAGGTAATCGACTCGTGATTTCTATAGAATTTCTACGCGGATAAATATCTCCATAAGTAATAGGTTGTTCGAAATTATCTCAATACCTGTTTGCGCGAAAGCTGTTGTTAAATGGTTATACATGACTTTTACATTCCTATACTTTCAGAATAGAGAAGTATTAATTTTATGAAAATTATAGAATTCGACAGTTTGGCTGAAATGCATGTTTTGGATCTCGAGGAGCCCAGCTTTTTAGAACATGTCTGTCTGTAGGTCTGTGGGTGGGTATGTGGGGGGTGCATTATGCACAGCATGATAATTTAACCACACGGATGGTCCGATTTTGATGAGCTTTGAATTTGGGTATATATCAAAAATTCATCGACAAAATAAGCTTTCAAAATAATCCGAAACCAGATTAGTAGAATTTTTTCCGAAACAAAATTTTATGAATTTGAAAACGGAATCTAATAAAAGACTTTAGGGCAAATCCAACGCTTTTTTTCGAACTTTCTGTGGTCAAAATGACGGCCGAAACCATTTATTGAAACTTTGGATTTTAGCGCCTTATCGAGTTCAAATATTTAATTGTAATAGCCATACAGACACAATGTTACTGTGCACAAAAATGTTTGAAAAGTTACAAGCTTTGAAAAGAAAGGAATTTCCAAAATTTAACAAATTTTTAAATTTTCAAAAAGAAATAACTCAAGAACTGGTAACGCGATTTCTTTTTAAGTTTGTAAGCTTATAGAACTAAACATGAGCTATAATTTTGTTTGTGTCTTAGCTAGTAATTTTTTCTCTGACGCCTTCTATAAATTTATGGATATTTAAGCTTAACGCCTATTCACTCAAAAACGGATTATCAGATTGGCATGAAATTTGATACTGGAAATGCTTTAAGGGTACACAATGTTACAAGCTAGGAGAACTTTTAGAACAACAAAAACTGTGATGTGAAAAAATATTAAAATGTTGACGTTTTCAAAAACATGTGCTCAAAAAAACGTTTTTTAAATTTTGTAGACTTGTAGAACTATGAATTAGCTACAATTTGATTTAAGTCTCAGTCTACTAACATCTTTTTGACACCTTCTATGAATTTTTGAAAGTCAAAAATTCCTACCTCTTTATTTGATATACGGGGTCTGATAAGAAAGTATCTGTGCAGGATAAAATGCTCATGAGTGATAGTAGAACAAAATTCTTATTTTCGAATATGCGATCCGTCTACATTGTTGATGCATCCACCAATCTGATAAAAACTTCGTTGAGTGTGTATTAATTTATGTGGCTACAATATGCACCCGTTATATTTTGAAATTGCATGGCCCTGTTAAAGCAAACCTGTTTTTACCATTCTACACAATTTTATTAAATTGGGTTCAAGTTATTTTTTGAAATAAATTCGTTTATAATTTCGATATGTAAAGCTGCTTTTAGAAATAATTATGCATTATGCAGTTTAGTTCAAAGCTTGAAGTATCCGAGTTCTCAGCGGTCATAAAGCAATGTCATGCATGAAAAATGTTTGCAGAGAGCTAACGAGCGATCGCTATAATTCGAATTCAAAGAGCGCAGAATGTCTCGCGAGATTTTCCCAAACAAGTCCTTAATGCTTTCACAATAGACGTAAATGCATAATGGGCTGTTTTATCCTTTTATTCGTGGTTTGTTTAAAGTCTCGGTCTTTATTGCAGTTAATGTGACGTGCGCGCAATTGCATTCGTTCACGCAGATGGACACACAATGTGCAGAAGTCACAAGAGAGCCGGTTCGACTTACAATTAAAATTGACTTTATGTATCCTTTTGAAATTCCGAGCAGGACTTCAATTTGCATATTAAAGTACACGTTTTAAAGTATGCACGTCGCCCTATATAAAGTTTATTACTGATTAAAGTGAATTTCGGTATAACGATTGCTTCATGGGGATTCGCCGAATTTGCTTAATTACTACTATAAAGTCGTTAAAATTATATTACCCCGAGTTATACGAGACGATACGTTGTAAAGATTAGAGTTTTCCTTGTTGCAATGTAAAGACGACTGCTCGGTCGTAAGATTTCGCGATAAAGGGGTATATCGATTTAATTTATTTGGTCGTCGAAGTCTCCTCAATTTTTGTTCTATTTGCGATCCATCATTCTTGAAGTTATAGGAGGAAATGTCATAACATAAAGTACGAGCATAAAATCTTATATTTAACAATAAAATATCTGAAATTCCCATTACGATTCAGTAACTACAAAAGTGTATGTACGAGTACTATATAAAGTCCTTGCGCTCTATTCAATGGAATTCCAATAAATATAACAATCACTTTGATCTACTGTCAAATATCTGCGTTTTTTTTTGCATTTAAAATTGAATTACAGTTCAACAACAATTGACATAATAAAATGCGAGCTATTTCAAGCGATTGAACAGTAACAGAGGAAAAAGTTCTAAAAATAAAAATAGCAAGCCGCTTTCAGTAATGGAAACGAACGTGTAGGTCGTTTAATAAAGCAATAACAATAATTTTAATCTCAATCCGAGATAGAATTTCAACGCGGTTTAATTTAAACTGTTTGCAAGCAGTGCGGAAGTTGTTAATATCGTTAAAACTATCGCTCCTGCTCTTCCTTTGCACATGTGTCTTCTTCCTCTGCTACCACCTCGTGCTGTATTGCTTTGTCTATTATATCATCAGGTCGGTGGCTTCAAGAATGCTCCCCTTAAACCGATTTTAACGCTCATGTGAAAGCTGCTGTCGTCGCATGATTACTAAAAAGCTCTGCATGGGGGTGCCGAGAATTCTCTATTAATGTATTTATCAAAAACCTTCTGTAACTTTTTCTTTAATGCCAGGGAATCCCTTCGTAATGAATAAAGCCTCTGCTGTCAGGACACTTGGATTTGTCATATTAAATTTCTAATTGCAAAGGGTTAACGACATAGGAGGAAACGAGATCGAAAAATTATGGATAGTACTCCCAACCTTTTGTACACGAAACAAATTTGATTATTATTAATTAATTTAATTGTCAATCTTAGACTTATATACATAAACTCAAAATTGTCATACATTTAGCAGTCAGGCAACTGCCACGGGACCTTCCCCGCGATTGGAACATTTTGGAAATATTCAAAATTATCACAATTATCTAATTTTGAAATCTCGTGCATTGCAAATATATCGGACATACAAAAATACTGAAAATGTTGCAAAAATTGTAGAAATTTTCCTAATTTTTGGAATTTTTAAAATATATTTAAAATTTTGTAAATTTTGAAAAATTTAAGTTTTAATATTATTATTGTTAGTATTTTCCAACTGCGAACAATATTGTAATAAATTGATAGTTTAAGATAGATTTCCCAATTTAATTTTTTTGCGATTGTTTAGGTTCAGGTAAGCGACCAAAAGGAAACATTCCAGATGGTTTTCTTATAAAAATTTGTTCAAACTGTCATTTCACACTTTCCTAGTTTCGAACCAAAATTCGTAATTTTTTGAAAATAAAAAATTCATAGTTGGAGCCGGCCATTGTGTGGGTAATTGGAGATCGCGCATGCGCAAAACGTCTATTTGATATGTTTGGTCTGAGCTGTTCCATCGCCTTGATTTTTAAAACATCTGGTTTTATACTTTTTTTTTAGTATTTTCCAATTGCAAATAAGTATCATTCGTTGAAATCTCAACATCGATTTTTTAATTTGGTAGTAACCGTTTTTTTTTTGGCAAGCTAATAGAAGAAAACTTTCTTGAAGCGTTCTTTATGAGAAATGGTTCCTATTGTCATTTAACATGTTCACATCAGTTTTTAAGCAAAAATTGGTAAATTTTTAAAGTGAAACTTCTTTGCCGGGATCTACATATATTTCGTAGGACTAAAACTTGTTGCTGGAGACGGAAGACGGAGACGAAAATGCGTTACGCCACTTATCAACTAAGCCTGAAATGACAGAAAATATCTCTTGTAAAATTGTTACCCTATATTTGTGATTGCTAAAATAGCATTTCTACATTTTTATTATTAATAATAAACTTGAAAGCAAAATAAACGTAAAACGCTGGAAAAGTAAACAAACTCCAGAGCTTATATCAGCCTCTGGGTCCCTTCTTTACGTCTCTCCTATACTGTGCAGGGCGCATAACTATATTTGTAATATTCCCGCGCTTGGGCAAATATTTCCCCAGCTTGAACGGACGTTGATGAGCATTGACGTTGCAAGCACGCTTTAACGTTATACTTGACTGGGCGGGGAATTCGTATTATCTATGCTAGCTAACATTGACCCGCAGTCGACAAGAAAAATAGTTGTTCGGTAATGCAATCTTTTTGATTAAATCGTAAAATTAAAAAAAAACACTTTCCGTGAGAAGTTTCACTTGGAACATTCGTGCTCGGCGCACTAGTCTTTTGATAATAACGAATTGTAGATGGAGGGGGAATTGGTGGGGTAGAGAAGACCATTGCGGCTGTAGTCGATATAGCGAGGAAGATGAACGCAAAGCATAAGTAAACTCAAGACTTTAATGCTATTTTCAGACTAGGTAATATTAAATAGGACTGTTTTAGAAGACAACTATTCTTCCATTGACTTTCTAGAACATTCGTTCATATTACAAAACACTCGAAAAAACCTAATTTCAAAGTCGTATAATTTTTTCAGTTATTATCAAGGATTGTTAGCCATATCAACTTGAAATAACTTTAAAAATTTGACTTCAAGGTTTTTTAGATGTTTTGCACTTGGAGAAGATTGGTGAGTATCAAACTGATCCTTAGTGGATGTTCTTACAACACGACTGTAAATGTGATTTTAAATACTATTTACTATAGGGGAGTCTTAGAAATGTCTGATATAAACAGAAATATCTTGAAGGGGGTTAATTTTGTGGTCATGTAGTTGTTGGGACGTTTAGGAAACTTTAAAGGAATCATAACGGTTCGTAAATCATATCAGTTTGGTATGATTTTTAAAACTTGACTTCAAGGTCATACCTCTGTACAGGCAACTGTGACGATTAACGTTTGTAGTACCGAATTATTAAAACCAATCAAATAAAAAAATTTCTACTCAAAATTTTTTTCCTTTTATAAATTATTATCATTAATAAATTTTCAAAATTTCAAAAGTTTTCAAAGATTTACAAAGTTTTTAATATTTTCAAAATTTACATAGTATTTAAAAACTTTTAAAATTTTTATATATTTTTTTAACTTTCGAACGTTTCCCAAATTTTCACATTCTTAAAACACTATGGAAACTTTTCAAAATTTTAAAAATAATAATTTTTATATAATTTGAATATTTTCTAAATTAGAATTATTTTCAAAAGTTTTCAAAAACATGACATTTTAAAAAAATTTTGAAATACAAATATTATTAAAAATGTACAAATGCGAGGAAGGTCTCGTGGCGGTTGCCCGCCAGCTTTTACTATGTGTTTTTTTTGACAACGTATGTATTGTAGTTTTTTCTGCAGGTTTGGTTTTTAAGTTTTTAATACTTCATTATACTAGAAGGTTTTTTAAAAAATAATATTTCAATATACTTAGATTTTTGTGGCAATATATTTGCCGTGGTATAATAACCGTGACAGGTACATAATATCTGAAAAGCAAAAAGCAAACGGATAGCGAGCAATAGTCTTCGCGAGCGTCTTGATTGGCGAGCAATCGGTGGCGAGCAAACGGCCGGCGCGCGGCGCGGCGGTGAGAATGTTGCGGCGAGCAAAAGTCCTAGAACCAAGCGTGCTGTTCTTAAATCAACGCAACTTTCAGTCCCCCCTTTTTAACAGTCGGCGTGTATGGTCAGAAAATTGCAATTTAATTTGAATGCCAAATGAACCAATGTTTTCTAAAGGCTGTTAGCCAAAACAGTAATGATTTGAAATGACCTTGAAATGTGATTTGTTTGGTTAAGGTCGCACCACCACCGGTATACGATTAATGCTTGAGTTAAATTTAAATAGAAATCGCTATCAACTTCGAAGTCATGCTGCGAGTAATGTAGTACACTGCAATTTAAAATAAAAATTAAATATTATTTTAAGATCATTACGTTATTTTTGGTTTGATGGGTCTATATACCAAAGTGAAGCCTGCAGGGTATCAGTACACGGAACTATTTTAAACAAACGACTCGTTTGAAAGACTCGCAACGGTTAATTTCCTAATGCACTAGTGCTTTTTATATGCTAATAATACTGCATTATTTTGTAATTTTCATGTTTAACTTTTTTTATTTATACAACATTAGAATTTTTTATTCGTTATTTTAGCTATGTGAAATTTTGCTTGGAACTGTAATATTTAAGTGAGCAGTTGTTTTCGAATGCCATTTTATTAAAGTTGTTTCGCTAAATTTTGAATTTAGATTTCTACCTTTTTATTAGTATATTATAAATAAAGTAATTAATAACTTTAACATACAGAATGGCTAGGAAAACCCCGGCCACTTTTCTTGCGGCGGTCAAGAGATGGCGCTTTAGTAAGAAAAATTAAATTAAAATACTGGCAACAACGCAGAATCCAAGACGTTTTAGTTATTAAATACGCCCCATATTAAATCAAAACAACTAAAACGTCTTACTAAAGCGCCATCTCTTGACCGCCGCAAGAAAAGCGGCCAGGGTTTTCCTAGCCACTCTGTATATTCATTTCAGCCTAAAATAAATACTTGTTGATGTTATTAATTATTTTATTTGTAATATAGTGATAAGAATTTCATTGAACTCCAGCTCGAACTGATAAATAAATTAAAAGTTTTGATGTTTTCTGGTCTTAGGAAACATTAAACACGAAAACTAATTTTGATTTTTAAATAAAAGCATATGAAATAATAAAACGCAGCTTTATATTGCTGTAGTTATTAACAACTAGGACTGGGCGATATTGAAAATTTAATATCGAATATCGATAATGAAATTATATCGATAATACCGATAATACCAATAATATCGAAGACACCACTATAATAATTGTTACTTTAGTTGGAATTAGTACGTGTTAGATTCGCTGTTTTAAATTATTAGTTCACCCTGTATTAAATACAATTTTCTACGAGCACATCTCTACTAAACAATTATTTGATGTCCAATCTCTAATAACACCTGATAAGAGTTGTTTACGACAATTGAAAAAGCGAAATAATATGGTAACAGGTGTGCATTCAATTACTGCATTCGACTATTTCCGGGACAAATAACTATGAGCGTAAAGTTTCGATTTCTTATTAGTGAATGTTAATAAAGGTACGTGTGTTTGCTTAATGTCGGGGTGTTTTCTAACTTTAAATAATACAGTTGTGATTAATTCGTGATGATTTAAAAAATGAATTAGTGTGTTTGTTGTTGGTGCAATCATTGCTGATCCTTTAAAATTTTTGGATTCGTAGGGACCTTTTTGGTAAGCAAAAATAATAATTCGTTCACTACCAATGGAATCTGTACACAGAGATAAACGACCATTTTACCCTGACCACTTTTGATCAGCAGTAAATGTTTTACGATTATTTGAAACTGTTAGAAGTTGTTTGGATGTAATAAAAGCAAAATATGTGTTGTGTTTAGGACTTGGCAATACTGAAAATGTAATATCGAATATCGATAATGTCGATAGTATCAATAGTATGATAATAACGATAATATCCCTCTATTTACGTTAATACCGACATTATCATCAATAATTTTGATATATTATTTATAATATTATTATTATAAATGTTAATATTACCACCATTTATTTCGTTCGTAATCTTTTTTAAATTGTATATACACCGCGTAGAAACAAAGGAATTTTTACGTGTTGACGTTGACTTTGCTTATAATCTTAACTATTTATAGCCCTTTTAATAAAAAAAAGGAATAACCATCAGTTTGAAGTTGAGTAGGCGATCTAAGTTGCAAATCAATATGAGTTGATATGCTTCAATTGTTGCAATAAATGCGTCAATTACAATAATCAATTCAATGTTTTTCTAGTAACTACAATATTTCTTGGATTTCATTTTTTCTGTCATTTTTATATTTCGATTTTCTATGTAGGTATTATCGATATTATCAATAATATCGATATTATTGATATATCGATAAATATTCCCACTATTAACAACAAATGTAACTATTTGTTTGTTTTGTTACATCCGTAAACAGAGGTAGGCCGCTGATTCAAAGAACAAACAATTCAATTATATTTTGCATAATCAGTTTCACCCTAACTGGGAGAAATATAATCGTAAGATTTAAACAGGAGTATCAAGTAAATCGAGACATAAAGAAGAAAAATTCGATGACACCATCTGACCCTCTTTATTTGCCGCTGTTATTATTGACGCTGCCTGAGAGAGACAGGAATCTGAGAGCAGTGGGATTTTACCTTTGAATAATTGCATACATTTGCATGTTGATGTTGATACGATGGTGTATGGGAACACGGGTTCGGAAATTGAAATTTTGACAAGTGTATTTATCTTGTCGCGGTGGGCCGAGTCGCCCCCATATATCACGATAGCACCGTCCACGATCGCCACTATATTTGGAATTATTTTACTCTCTTTCCGGTGAACGTGCCACAAATTTTGATACGTCTAAGCGGTGGGTTTTCTGGAACAACTGCGCGGCGGTGCAAGTGCCTCTCTCGAGATAAACGCTCGCCTGACATCCAGACGAATAAAATACATCTTCGTTCATAAAAGAAAAGGGTACATACAAAATCAGTGAGCACGAACCCGGAAGGCCCCCGTTGAAACGTATCTTTCAGCGCCTGGAGCAAAAAGCTTAAGTATCACCTCCTTGCGTCGTTCACACATATATAATAAACCACATGCATTTAGAAGTGGGGCAAAAACCCTCTTCAAGGAGTCACATGTTACATATCCAGTTGGTATACATATTTTACTTGGTTTTATCGTCGGATTGATTCAAAAGGAAATGCAAGTTCCAGGTACGCTCGTAAGTAATGTCGCTGGTTTTCACATTAATATTTGATCGGATTTTTATCTATAAATTCCTGATTAAGTTAGACGAACCGCACGAAACGTCCTTTAACAACCGTTTTTCCCCTAGGTAACCGATCTACTTTCTATAAATTGACATAATGACTTGATAATTCCAGCAGTTGTCTCTTCCTAGATGGAAAATTAGATATAACAACCACCTTAAAGGGAGCAGTTGTTCTGGACTTATTTCGAAAAAGGTGGACTATAAACGATCCGAATGATATAATAGCTATGCCGTTTACAGTTCTCGTTTTAAACTTGTAATTGCATAATTGCATTCCACTAATAGCACAAGCAAGTCTTTTGTTCGTTGAAAATTTAATTCCGCTTCAACGAGTTCTCATATATAATGGAGAACTGTGATTTTTAAATTAGATTTAAAAATTGCTACATCCTGCCATTAAAAACATTAAATTGATTTTTCAGTTAAACTTTTGTCGATGCACTAAAATTTATGATTTTTGAAGATTGATGTACAAATTATCCGTGTTACTTTCTCATACTTCTAGTTCTATTGTGATATTGTACTTGTGAGAAAAACAGATTTTTTTATTTTGCTGGAAATGCAGTTTTTAAAAGTCTAAACTTGGAGTTTTTGCAATGGTCTGTATATATGTGTGTAAATCAGTGGCGGTTTCTCCATTGGGTCAAATGGTCATTGACCTCCCAATGAAATAAGAAAAAATAAATAATTACTTAGTACATAACATATTATACACTATAATATTTAAAAACTACTTTATAGTTAACTTTTATATGAGATTTATATGCGAGAACGTTTATTAGAGAGCTGCCGCAGGATCCGCAAACGTTTGAATGTTTGAGTATTTCGCGCGCATTAAACGAATCTATGCGAGGGCCATTTGGCTGTTAGTCCCCAATTCAGCTATACGCCACCGAATAAAGCCGCCGGCTTAAAAGGCCTTCAAATGAATACGAGTGAAATAGAAAGCTTATTGTGGTAAAATTCATGTTACACAAGCTAGAAGAGGATAGAAGTATCTGCGTATTAAAGATTTCAGGGTCACGAACCCACAACTTCCGAGAATTATGCTGTCAGATGTCCGTGATAAGCGCATGCCAATAGTCGCCTAATTTGCAGGATTCGCACGTACACGACGTAGTAGTGTGAAAACAGTTGTTGGTTGTAACATAATTTTGGATTATGAATACCATGTAAGAAAATGCTTTCACTTGTTTCCACTGTCTGCTATTTTGTGATAATTCATTGTGTGATATTGACTGCAAACATTTAAAAACTAAAATTCAAACACATTGTTATTGGTAAACCACATGAAAAATTTTGTGCATTTTGACTGGCAATGTGGGTATCCATTTACAATAATTTTATTAGAGAGTGCTTATCGAAAGTCTATTAAAGACAACAATAAAAATGTTGGTAAAAATAGATCGATTTGCCAACGTAAAGGATGGGTTTGAAATATAAGGCTACCTAAAACTTGGGAAAGAACAAATTTTATCCACAAAAATACTTTTTTCTATTTTGGTTCTTTACTGACTACTTTATGAAACTCATTTGGATTTCATAAAGCAACTCCTAAAAGAATTCAAAATTTTATTTTGTTAGGTTGGTGACAAACATGTGACAAGAAAACCTTCACGCGTTATAAACATAACCTTCAAATTGTAAGTTCTAAAAAAGATTATTTAGCGTATTTTCCGCTACTTTGCGTAGCTCGGGTGGGGTGCAAGATAATTCTTCTTCCATCTTATCTTCAAATCTTAGGTATTTTAAAAATTAAATCACTTTCAAATTGTTTGTCTAAATTTTAATTTGACAGTAGTTTGAATTGTATGAAATTACTAAATGTCACCAACAGCCACATATCAAAAACAAAAACCAAATTTTCCTAATCGATTAAATTTTTAAATTAAAATATAAAATAAGGTAATTTTTAACTTTTTTGGACCAAAATAGAAAAAATAGTATAAAATACACGTTTCATAAGACATTTAAGCGCACTTGTCCATTAGAAAACTCGCCGCAAGCGGCTCGTTTTCTAACTTGGACGCGTGCTCTAAAATCATGTCTTATGATACTTGTTTTTTAATATACTATATAATGCCTCGCCGCCACTGGTGTAAATTATGTGTGCCCGTGTGTGCGTTCATGCGTGCGTGCGATAAAAGGGTTTCGAGACAACTTGAAGGCTCGTCCTCCGAACTCTCGAGCTTCAAAATGACTGCTAGTGTTTCCAGGGTCGTGCCAAGACAATGGGGATCGGGGCCCCACACTGGACGCATTTCTGTTCCGCAAAACCTTAGCGAATCTTTGTTATGCGCGTTTTTTTACAGAGCTTTCAATATTGTCACATTTACTTATTACTTTTTTAATGCAATCCCACCGCTTTTAACTAGGGAATACAACCCCGGGATTTAGGTTCCTGGAATCACGGGATCTTCCGTAATTTTCGTGCTAGAAAATCTCGGGATTGGAACTTTTTAACGCTTAAAACTGAGTTTTTGCTTACATTTGATCAATCCCGGGATCAATTTTGGGATCCCGGGATTATTTCTTTTTGATCTCGAAATCCCGGGATTATATTCCCTACTTGTAACAATGCAACAACCGTCGTTTCCAAACATAAAATTAGCTTACATAATATTTTTCAAAACGACAGTTCCAAAAGTTTAAATGAATTTAAAATTTATCTCAAATTTTGTACAGGTCAGGATTAGTCAATGTCTAGTCTAGGAATTACATCAATAGTGCTCGGTTATTCCCTCACTTCTTTATATCTTCCGAAAAAATCCTTTATTTTGAGAAGTTTTAGAGTTTTAGCGAGTCTATCAGTACTATAACGAAAGTAGTTACAAACTTTTAACATTTTAACATCTTCAAAATCGTACATTTTTTTATACTTTGAAATTTTTAAAAATTATGAAATATTAGAACTCGTTTTGAGAATTTTAAGATTTAAAATGTTTTGTAAATTATTGAATTGTGAACATTTTTGATGATTTAAAAAATTTTAAAAATTTGAAAATTTTGTATTTACGAAAATGGAATGGGCGAGGCGTTATAAGGCTCTTTCGCGTTGCGCCGGATAATTCGCCGAATATTTTACCATTTTTGGGGCTTTCCTAGTATTCGGATAAGTCGAATATTTTTGCAAGTCAACCGAATATTCGTCATTTTATGCACTAAATATTACAACAGTTAATTGCGATTTTTTCGAAAATTATAATAAATTAATTAAGATTAAAATACATTCAAACAAATGTATAATGGCAGCCAATCGTGACGTTATCCACTTAAGTAAAGCAATTAACCCACAGGCATTTATCATCAGTAAGTGTGCGGCGCATGACCGAATAAACACTTCGTGTTAGCTAATATTTTTTATATTTTGAAATTTTCAAAAATTATGAAATATTAGAACGCGTTTTGAGAGTTTTAAGATTTAAAATGTTTTGTAAATTATAGAATTGTGAAAACTTTTGACAATTTTAAAAATTTTAAAAATCTGATATTTACGAAAATGGAATCGACAAGGCGTTATAGGGCTTTTCCGTGTTGGGCCGGATAATTCGCCGAATATTTGACCATTTTTTGGGGTTCTCTAGTATTCGGATAAGCCGAATATTTTTGGAAGTCAGCCGAATATTCGTCATTGTATGCACTAAATATTACAACAGTTAATTGCGATTTTTCGAAAATTATAATAGATTAGTTAAGATTAAAATACATTTAAACAAAGGTATAATGGCAGCCAATCGTGGCGTTATCCGCTTAAGTAAAGCAATTAACCCACATGCATTTATCATCAGTAAGTGTGCGGCGCATGACCGAATAAACACTTCGTGTTAGCTAATATTCGATACTTGACCGAATAATTGGTCTATTATTTGGCATTCGGCCAAATATTTTGCAGTTTGGTCGAATACTTGGCCAAATATTTTACCGAATATTTGGTAATAGGTTGTGAGAGTGACCAAAATCCACATCCCTACAGGCAATCAAATAACAATTGTTCCTGTTTTCTTATGTTTAAAGACGCGCGTTGCCCTATCGCCCTTGCCTGCTTCAACGATACTTTTTTCGCGTTTTTTTCAGAAATTTTGTTATGTAGCTGTTTAAAAATTTTAGATTTGTTAAAAAGACAGAAAAACATTTATGAAATGATACATTTCTATGTTAATATTTAAAAAAATAACTGATGATAGGCGTTTCATCAGTATTTTTGCTCAACCCAATTTTTCAAAAAAATGCTATAAATTAATATCAGTGAATAATTTATAGAAGAAATTTCTTATACATGTAAGCACCCCATGTTGAAATTTTCATCGCTTTCACCGCGATGCAATTCTAATGTTAAATTTGAAATGTTGATTGTCCCGATTGTTACGACCTTCTGGCAAAGGAATAAATTTCGGATATAAAAAAATCGTGCCAGTCGTTTCTTTTGCGCGAACGTCACAGCCTGTGGGGATTTTATGTGTTAGTTACGCCACAACACGTTCGACATGTGCGTATAATAAATTCAAATTATTTAGAATATTTAGATAACATCCCGATTCGGTTGAAATAATGTTCCATAATTACATAATTACATATAAGAGTATCACCCCGGGCCTCGGCATATGCCAGCAGATCCCGAAGTCACATCATCGTTCGTCCTTTCTTCTCTTCTTCTTCTTCTGCATTTGCCCCGGAGTTTCTTAAACCGTTGCGTCGACGTAGCTCCGTATTTATTCTTTTTTCCTCTCGAAGGACCCGTAGGCACTGTTATTTATGAGAGAGATAAAAGATGGCGATTAGCATTCACAAGACATTAGTTTGTCATCCCGAGGCGTAAGACAGTGACCTCCGGATGCTTCTGGGATATTAAAATTGGACGACCCAAAATTGTTAGTGATTGGCCCCTTCGGGAATTATCTGGAACGTTAGGAAAATTTAGAAAATTGTAGTTTGTTGGGAAGTTTTTATGAATGAGCTTCCCGCTGCTACTAATATATTATTTTGGGTACCCCCGAGGAGTAATTTGCGTTGTGCGGCAAAAATTTATGGAATTTATCGATACTAACAAAGTTTGAGTAATTCTGGTTTAGTGCATTTTTAGATGGAATTGATAGCATTTACAATTTCCTTGCTTCCTGGTTACTTTGTCTACTTCATTTTTTATGCATGGAATAGTTTCGTAACGTGACCACAAATGTGAAACTTTTATTATTATATTCTATGATAATAACTAATAACAGGAAGTAACAAACATGACAAAATCCAGATGCGTGCATGTTTAAATAATTTATTCATACTTGTGTTTTTGAGGGTTATTACGAAATTATGGTTTGGTGTATCTGAGGTGCAGCAGGCACAAATGTTAAGCTTAACGTAACGTTGTGCCGTTTAGAAAATATCAGTATTTCAGTCAACTGAGGCGGGGGAAGGCAATTCTTAACAACGGTCAATCTATTAATACTTTTTAAAACGGCATTTTTCGGTGTTTGTTAAAAATTTGTTGAAGTGCCTGTTAATATAATCTTAACAGAGACAAAATCTGTTAATTTTTTTTTTGAGAAAACGCAATAAGTTCACGATGTTTTTATAGGGAACAAAACAGCTCAAAAGTAGCACTAATCAGTAGCGTAGTTATTTCTTACGATTTTGTTATTCTGCGTGTTTGTACCATATAATCTTGTCAAACATAATGTTTTTCAAATTTGACAAGTGCTATTAATATTTTTTCAGCGACAAAATCATCACAAAGGTACCACTAATAAGTGATGCGCTTTTTCAAAAGTTTGCCTGCTAGGATAAACTTCAAAGACTCATAATTTTTTTTAATTCCTGAAGAATGGCAAGAGCTGTTGATGCTTTAAAGCGGCACAAAATACCACAGACAACAACAGTGGCGTAGCTATTTTGTGAAAATTTCTGAAAACACATTTTAGGTTAAACTTGATGGGTACATAAATTTCCCCTATTTTATCAAAAAAAAAAAAAAAATTTAACGACACAAAACATCAGAAAGTTGACACTCATGGTTTAGTTCAGTTCAGTTAGTAATCAGTGGTGCAGTGATTATTTGAAAACTTTTTGGAATGCCCCTACTATTGTAAATTTGACAGGCAAACATTTTTTTCTAATTTTCTCAAATCGGCAGGAACTATTAATATTTTTTTAGGGCGTATTAAAAAATTTGTTAAAATGCTAGTGTAAATTGGCAAATCACATACATAGTTTATCTCATTTTCTGAAGAATCGCAAGAGCTGTTGGCAGCACAAAATAGCATTAACAGCACTAACCAGTGGCGCAGTGATTTTGTAAGAATACGTCAAAATTTTTGTTAGTTAAAATAACAGAGTATTTTTCTAATTTTCTCAAAAACGACACAAGCTGTTACAATTTTTTAAATTTTTTTCAATGGCTAGTGAAATTTTTAAATCAAATATTTTTTTTCGGTTTTCTAAAGAACGGCAAGTTCTCTAAGATAGAACAAAATAGGACAAAAGTAGCACTAACCAGTGAGGAAGTGATTATTTGAAATTTTGTTAAAATGCTTGCTGGGGGGTTTCTTGATTTTCTCACAAATGGTTAAAGTTATTGATACTTTTCGGTGCTAACTAAAAATAACACAGACGTAGCACTAATTATAATAGTGTAATTATTTTTTGAAAATTGATCAATATGTTTACTTGGGTAAACTTTACAGCCCCATAACTTTACCGAACCTTCTTAAAAAAGCCAAAAAATATTAATATTTTTTAAACGGTACAAAACATCACAAATGTAGCACTAGTCAATAGCGTAGTGTTTTCACCAAAATTTATTGAAATGGTTGCTAGTGGAGAGTTGCAATTCACATAGCTTTTCCTAATTTTTGCAGGGACAGCAAGAGTTATTGATACTTTAACGACACGCAATAGCACAAACGTAGCACTAATCAGTGGCGTAGTGTTTATTCAAAAATTTGTTAAAATGCTAGTGTGAAGTTGCAAACTTCTGAACTTGCACAAAGTGTTTTCAATTTTCTCAGGAACTGCAAAAGCAATTGATGATGCTTTAAAGCGGCACAAAATAGAACAAACGTAGCACTAATCAGTGGCGTGTTTGTGTTTTGAAAATTGCTTAAAATTCCTGTTTAGGATAAACTTAACGTGCACGTTAGGTTACCATATTTTCTCCAAAATGGTAAGAGCTATTAATATTTTTTAAACGATAACAATAATCACTCAACAATCAAAACTAATCAGTGGCTTAGTGCTTTTTAAAAAAAATTCTTAAATGCTTGCTGATCGTAAGCTGAAAATCTTATAGTTTTCCTAATTTTCTCAATAATAGCAAAAAAAAGAACAAACCCAACACTAACACATTTTGGAAATTTGTCATAATGCTGCTAGAGTAAACTTAACAGGCATATAATTATTCCAAATTCTCTCGAAAACGGCAAGAGCTTTTGGTATTTTTTTAACCAAACCAAACTTCAAAAACGTAGCACTTATCAATGGCGTAATTATTTTTTGTAAATTTCTCAAAATTCTCACTAGGATAAACCTAACAGGCACATAAAATTTCCGTATTTTCTTCTAAACGGCAAGAGCTTTTAATATATCTTAAACGGCGCAAAACATAACAATACATTAATCAGTAGCATAGTTTTTTTTTGGTTCGTTAAAACTCCTGCTGATGTAAACTTGAAAGTCTCATACTTTTTCTAACGTTTCTCAAGAATGGCACAAGTCGGTGATGCGTTAAGATGGCACAAAATAGCACAAACGTAGCACTAATCAGTAGCGTAGCTATTTTTTGAAAACTTATCTAAATTCCTTCTGTTTTGACAAACACAGAACTTTTTTAAATTTTATTGAAAATTTTAATAAATTAATACGTTTTAAACAACACAGGACATCAGTGGCGTACTTCTTTCTAAAATTTCTAAAATTTTGTATACATTTGGCAGGTGCCTATAATTTTCTTAATTTTACCAAAAACGGCAAAAGTTATTAAAATCTTTTAAATGGCACAAAGCAGTAAAGATGCAGCACTAACCAATGGTATAGCTGTTTTTTTAATTCCCAGAATTGCTTGCTAACTTAACAAACACATAATTTTTCTCTTTTTGTCAAAATTAGCAAAGTTGGTATTGTTCTCTAAACAGCATAAAACAACACGAATGAAATTTTAAATGATTCATTTTTAAATTATGGTTAAAGGTAATGGGAAGGTACCATATAAAAAAATTTAAACACCAAGTTTTTTCCGCATACAACATTTATTGAAACTTTTTTTAAATCGAAATGGAAGTTGGCAACATGTTGAAGAACAAATTAATTTTTAACAGTTAAATGACCAAAAAAGTTTTTTTGAGATATGTGAAAACACTTAATTATATTTTTTGATAACTTAACTAATAAATATTAATTTTTTTCTCCATTTGATGCTTGTCTTTTTGTATTGGCTACGACCGAAGCATATTGCAAATTTCCACTTCGATTTTAAAAGTTAAAATAAACATTGTATGGGGAAGACTTCGTGTTAAAAAATTTTATTTATTTTGTTAAAGTGGCACTAATCAGTGGCGTGGTTATTTTTTGAATATACGTCAAAGTTCCTGCTGACATGAACTTGACAGACAAGACAAGTTCTTCTAATTTGCTCAAAGTTCCACAGATCTGATTTATATTAAAGACGCAAAACAGTACTAAAAGTAGTATTGCAAAACTTAACATTTGTGCTGATAAAAAGCCAATTACGTTCGCGCCCCTCTGTATGTTCTAGAGTTTTTCAATGGATTTTCTTTCGTCGAATTATTTATGGAATGAACCTCCATAAAACGTTTACCTGAACCACTTTGACCTTAATTGCTTGGCTTGAACAAGAAGCATTAACATTAACTTCTTCTAAGATCGAGAAGCTTGAAAAGCGATTGCACACATCTGCTAAACGACTGCAAGTTTAACAAACTACCCCCCATGCTACGCTTCCTTTCGCTGTAAAAACAGACGCACACGGCTCATTATTTCTTTCAAAGGTTCTTTGTTGACAGTGTAAATACCAATGCAGAACGATCTGAGAAAGACTTCGTTAAAAGATCTGTTTTGTGTATTTTCTGTGCAATTTATTACGTATACAAGTATTAAAATAACGAGCTTGAGGTCGCGTCGGTCGCCTGCCCTAACTTCGATCAAAGTTGCGCTTGAAGTAAATAGCAAATACGCGTTCGATAACTCGATAACGGTTAAATAAGCGTTTGCGGGTAATAGATTTTTATGTTATCCCGGTATGGAATATACAATATTGTATGCAAAATCTTGGCATCGTAGCGGTACTAAATACGGAAAATTGCATGCAGGAATTTTAATAAAGGAAATTGGTAATCTCAGTTCCTGAACTAGTCTATGCATGGACGCTCATGCAAGAAATGCGAGGAGCTACTTGAATACGCATTTGATGATGTTATTTCGATTTATCCAGACAGTAGTTTCCAAGTGGAAGGGTTATATGAAATGGGATTATATCATTCACGGAATCGGCAGAGAAGATCGTAAAGAGAAGGACAATAATTGTATTCTATTAAATTTGATTATTTAACTAGAAAATATCACTTTATTAAGAAGTTTTAGCTTTACTTCGTTCAAGTACCATTGTAGTTTATAAATAAATAATTAATAACTTCAATAGGCATCTAATTTATTTATTTTCACAACAATATTAGTGGGTGTTTCTAAAATAAAATATTTACCTAGAGATATCCGCATACTACGATAGCCATTGCTTATGTAATCAGCAGCCACCATAATGCTATTCATGAGTTTAGTCCTAGTACGCGACTCTTGTGTATACGCAAACGCCTTCATGCTATTGAAATGGAATAAAGTCGGGTGAATTCAGTGGCCAGGCTCGTCCAATGAAGTGGTTTTGTTCAATTTGAAGATTATGGAATGAGTAACTTGTTTGACAAAATGTGTTTAATAAACATGGGTACGGATACTCTTGCTTACGGAGTTATAGCCTCTCGAAAATATCACGGTCGAATCACGCTTTAATTAGTATTTCCGTAAACAATTGAAATATTTGATTGAAACTCTGTAAGGATATTTTCGCTTATTTTTCGTTCAAATCTATTAGTCGGGGTTGCTTGAAATACGTTACCATATACGTAAAATACCCTCATATCGAAAACGAAAATAACCTAAAAGCAAACAATCATTAGTAAAATATATAGATCTACAACATTTTCAACCAATATCTCAATTTATGGCGGAGATAACAAGTAGAAATTGCAAATTCACCGACTTTTGAAATTCCGTAATTGTTTTGAAAAATGCCGGTTTACCGGTATTTGCCGGTAAATTTCGATTATGTTTCAAATTACATAAAAAATTCTAATAAATAAATAAACAAAACTTGTATTTCAAAACGTAATAACATTACAGTTAAGAAAAACACAAAAATAAACTTTGAAAACTGGAAAATAGATGGAAATTAAAACGCAAAACATGTAATGTAATATATAATGAACTTACTAGAGAATCAACTTGAAGTAGAAAATAATATATAAAAGTAGCACAATAAAAGATCTCGTGTGGGGTGCTAATCCCCATCGGGCGCCTCCCTGGGTGGCGGATTGGGAAATGCCCACCAGATATGGTGGGTACAGGAGAAATAAACGAAAACGCCCGGGTCGAACCAATTTAGCAACAGCGTCTGTTCTAAAAGGGGCGGCTGCAAACAGGGTGTGAAACTACCCTCCAATGCGGACGACCAAACATTTGGTCAACGGCAATAAAACACCATTAGAGGAAGGATGGTATCTAAGGTTAGCCTGCGGAAGAGTTCAATTATAGAAGCAACGGTTGCAGCCAAGTCCCAGTTAAGATGAGCTACTGGCTTCTCACCATACGTCTGGTCAGCACAGTGATTTAAGGCTACAACCCTCAAATTAAGTTACAAAATGCCGAATGTTACCAATAAGCTTGAAGGTACTCCAGGTGAATATAGATCAAATCTCAGAATTTCACATTGAGAAGGTAGGGGGCGAAAGTTCGAAACAGAAAAATAGAATTAAAGTCTTCAACACTGGGTCAGATTTATTCGAATAGCGCGTGACTTAAAACCAGCAGGAAAACGTAATCCAGGGCGACCTCGGGAAGTTGGATCTCAACATCCGGCGAAGGACCATAATAAGCGTGAAGAATTACAGGCTACAATGCCTAGTTAAAGACGAAGAAGAAGAAGAAGAAGAACAAAGTGTCAGAAGATATCCCAGATATATCAACAGATAAAATAGCTGGTCATGCCTTTAATAAAATAGTAAATACACGCGCCCAGGGAGAAGATGAAATTGTAGTAGAAATGCTCCTATATAGCAAAAAAACAGTATAAAAACTGTTAAAAAAGCTGTACGACAAACGCATCACTGAAAGTCGAATACCACAAGACTAGAACAACGCCTTACCTGTGATATTCAAAGATAACAAGATTAGAAAATTACAGACCCATTAGTCTCCTGTCAATACTCTAATAAGTTTTTGGCAAAAACTATAACAGAAAAACTAACAAATAAGTTGGAGAGTAACCAACCAAGAGAACAAGCGGGATTTAAAGGAAGATATACGTTTGTAACAGACCACGCACGCACTATTTTTTGCGATTAAACCATTGAACCTAGGCGGATGGGATAAGAAATTTGTTATATAAAATGGTATACGAGGTATTCAGTAAAAATTATTATAAATTTTTGGGGGTTCCGGAAAGGGTAGTTTTGGGAGGGGCTATAGGAGAGTTGCTCGAACCTTTCTAATACGAAAGTGGGCCAAGTCGTACCTCGTTTAAAAGGTATTTTTAAACCCAACAACTTGAAAAAAAAATCGATAGTTCAAACCATATCAAAATGGCGACCAATTACAAGTCATATATCAGGAAAAGCGACCACTACATAAACCTTTTTCCAATCCTACATGAACTATTATACAAATAAAATCTCGTGCTGATCGTCAAAGTCCATCAAATTAGCTTTCCAACGATGTATCACATGAGGACAAAAAATAAATGTTAGTACCCCCTTTCGTCCCCAAAAGAGCGGAAACATTTAAAAGATATTATGTCAATAATTTTAAATAGGACAAGAGTTCTACTGAGTTGTATAATTTTTGCAATTAAAGTTTTTCTATATCTCTCGTCATTACAAAATGGCCGCTCAATTTATAAAAAATTATTTCTTATTATCTCATGTTATTGCACACAATGTTACCATACAAATGAAAATTCTACAAACGAAAACTGTAAAGAGAAAGTATTTTTTAAGTTTGGACGTTGCAAAAAAACGATTTTCTTAAACTTTGTAAGCTTATGGAGCTAGGGATATTTGTTTTTCGTCTCAATCCACTAATTTCTCTGTAACGCCTACTATGAATTTTTTAAAAAGGTAAATTCATGCCTCTCTCTTTAAAGAATATTTTCAATCACTGGGCCCAAGATTTATATCGGGGGAGACTACAACGCAAAACACCCCCAGTGGGGATCCAGGGTGCATAGTCCTCGAGGAACAGCACTAAGCGAAGTAATACAAGAAAGACATTTAAATTACCATTCAGCAGGAGGACCAACCTACTGGCCAACTGATAGGGATAAAATCCCAGATTTACTGGATTTCTTTATCACGAAAGGTATTGGCTACGTACATATGAATGTGGAAGATAACTTCGACTTATGCTCGGACCACTCTCCGGTTGTACTTACTATAAGTACCAACATTATAGTTAAAAACAGGCCGCCACAGCTACATAACAGCCAGACTGACTGGGAATACTTCAGAGAAATTATTGATGAAAAACTCTCTCTGAATGTTCCACTGAAAACAGTTAAAGATATTGAAGAAGCTCTCGAAAATTTAACAAGGACTATACAGGAAGCTGCCTGGAAAGCAACTCCCCAGACAAAAACATATTCTAAAACAAGAGATTACCCTACAACAATTATGACAAAAATTGCTGAGAAACGAAGACTAAGAAGGAAATGGCAACACAGACGATACCCCGATGACAAAAGAAGATACAACGAAGCTGCCAGAGAATTAAAGAAGATGCTAAAGGATTACAAACATGAAGCATTCAAAAACTACCTGGAAGGCTTAACAGCAACGGAAAGTAGCGACTATTCGCTGTGGAAGGCAACGAAACAACTCAAGCAACCCATAAAGCCAGTCCCAGCAATTCGGAAACAAGATGGATCATGGGCTAAAACTGACGCTGAAAAAGCAGAAGTATTTGCTCATCACCTTGAAGATGTTTTCGAGCCACTGCCAAGCGAACAGGATAATCCAGATGAAGAAGAAGAAATTGATCGTTACCTTGATGCACCATTACAACTCTCACCCCCAATACAACCCTTCACTACAAATGAAGTTAAAACCATGATCAGTAATCTACAAACTAAAAAGTCGCCTGGATATGAAGCAATAACAGGGAAAGTACTGAAGGATATGCCAAAGAAAGGAATCAAAATGATCACGTTCATCATCAATGCAATATTAATAACTAATAATGTACCCGCACAATGGAAAGTGGCAAAAATTATCCTCATACAAAAACCTGGCAAACCTCCAAATGAGGTTAGCTCTTATAGACCTATAAGCCTTTTACCAATTATGTCGAAACTTTTTGAAAAATTGCTGCTTAGGAGATTAATGCCAATACTAATAGAAAATGAGCTAATACCTGACTACCAGTTCGGTTTTAGGAAGCAACACTCTACGATAGAGCAGATCCATCGAGTTGTAGATATTGTAAACAGTACATTTGAAGAAAAAAAATATCGTACAGCTGCATTCATCGACGTGAGCCAGGCTTTTGACAAGGTATGGCACAAGGGCCTCTTGTACAAGCTGAAATTGCGTCTGCCGCATAACCTTTCTCTTATTATAAAATCATACTTGCATGAGAGATATTTCATTGTTAAGTACGAAGAAGAGCTAACTAATCTGTTTCCAATTAAGTCAGGTGTGCCTCAAGGCAGTGTCCTGGGACCTGTGTTATATCTTCTTTTTACAGCCGACCTGCCTGCCGGAGAGGATGTCTTCACAGCCACCTTTGCAGATGATACTGCTATATTAGCCGTAGACGAGGACCCAATCATTGCCTCACAAAAACTTCAAACAAGACTTCGCTCCATCAAGGCATGGACAAAAAAATGGCGTATCAAAATAAATGAGACGAAATCTGCGCAAATTACATTCACCAAACGTAGAGGCATATGCCCACCAGTTATTCTTAATAGGACCGCGATACCACAATGCGATGAAGTCAAATACTTAGGTATACATTTGGATAAGGGGCTTACCTGGAGAACTCACGTCTGGAAAAAACGAAAACAACTAAACATGAAATTGAGCAAGTACTACTGGCTTCTTGGCAGAAATTCACAGCTTTCTTTGGACAATAAGTTATTAATCTACAAAGTGATATTTAAACCAGTGTGGGTGTATGGTATCCAACTGTGGGGAACAGCATCAAACTCGAACATAGCAATATTGGAAAGATTTCAGTCTAAAATACTGAGAACTATCACCAGTGCGCCATACTACGTTACAAATGCAGATATTCTAAGTGACCTCAACATGTGCACAGTGAAAGACGTGATAGTAAAACACAGTGAAAAGTATCTTGAGAAATTACACCTTCATACCAATGTATTAGCTTTAAACCTACTAGATAATAGTGAACAAACCCGCCGTTTAAAAAGACACTACACATTGGATTTTTACCATTTAGATTTAGGTAACCTTAGTTAAGTTTAGTAACAATTTAATTTAAATCTAGTAGTAATTTAATTTGATTTTGAAGTTAATATAATATAATTTAATTGCTAATTTAATTTAATCCAAATCTATATTTAATTTAATTTAATTTAATCCAAATCTAGTAGCAACTTCTATGTAATATAATACTTATTATCACTAACAAATTAGTTAAAAATCCACAAATGGTAGTTAAGATAGAGCTGAAGAGATGTCAATGGACGTCTGCTTCTCATGTCAACCACCCACCAATGATTTACTTAATGCTAAACCAAGCAGATTGTAAATAGATTAACATTGACAATAAAAAAAAAAGGCCTCTTTCTTTAGCAAGCGGAGGACAATCAAAACTTTTTACTGCTGCCAAAATGTTCATTATTATTAGTAGAATAGGATTTGAAACTTAATTTTTAGGTGCAGCAATATTTAGGGGTTAAAATTTCCCTTCTCGCCCTCCCTAAATTTGGCGAATTTTGTCAAAATCGATTTATATAAAATTAAACTAATGCCTATAAAATTCTAAAACTGAGACTACGATCCACGGTCCGCTGCATTAGCAACTTCAGTAGTGAGGCGTGAGGCATTGCGGACGGGTTCCGCTAGTATAAATTAAATTTCAGGAAAATACGACTTTTACGAGGATTTCGTTCCGAAGTTTCTTCGCGAAGTAGTCTAAATCTGGGGAACATTTGGTAACATTTAGCACATCTCTACGCATGCTGTAATTAGAATACGGAACAATATTTTCAAACAGATGAATTAATAAATGAAATCTGCGATGTAGCTAACACAGTTACCCGACTTGACACCTTCGATTTCTGTTTGTGAGGGTCAGCTGAGTGTCTGGTGAATAAGCCTTTTGATACTTTCATTTTAAAACTAAGAATATGTGAGACCTTTGACCACTACGGCCTAAGTAGTTTTAATATTAGCATATTTCTCGAAAAGGCGGTTTAAAATTTCTTAGGCGCGTTTTTACTATAAGAACCATATCGCTGCAAATATTTGCTAACACGAAAAATTTTAAATACTGTAATCTAGGAATGCAGCTAATAATATTTTAAAAATTTCTGAAATTTTAAAAATTTGATACAAGTACAACCTCAATGTTTGGTGAAAATGGTTTGTAATGAGATAAATTACATGCCATTGATTCTCCCTCTTGTAATTGCTAAATTGTTATGGAATGGGTATTATTACATTTATTGGAAAATTGTACATGGCAATACAAATTCATTCGCTAATGTTGGCAATATCGCACGCCGTCGTACTTTTAATGTTGATGCTTCCTTGTGATCGCTTCGATTGAACCGTCCGACGACTACTCTAAAAATGTTGATATTTTATTTTTACATAAATACCAACATGAGCTTTCCACATCATTCTTCATCTGATTTTTGCGTCGTCTAGACTTGAAAACTAGACTGACAAATCCCTTAATGTCAAACCCAGTTAACCGATAAATATTTGACCGGCGCTAAATCAAAATGGCTCGATTTTGCTGCTATAATAGATTCCCGCGAAAAGCGGAAAAGCATTAAGGAACTTTCCCTATCCCCATCATTCTATCATTCGGTACGATAGGTGAAGGCAGAATATTGACTGTAAGCTGCTTTTCATTTAAATTCAGATAGCCCTGCCTTGCTGAAAATATATTTGTATATACAGTGGAGAAAAATTGAATTGGACCGTCAGGATAATATTTGCACGTTCGTGTGGGAAGAACCGAAGAACTCCACCTACCATAAATCACATTGCAAGCTCCAGTGACATACAATCTGCATATATACTGGCCGCTGACGGCTGCAAACTAACGCAATAAAAGTCTATCTCGTGGCAACTTACGCTCGCCTGCATCCTTATTGCACCTATTGCATATACGGGATGAAATGGAGTTGAGGGTGTTCGTGCTCGTGTTGCAGTCCCAACTTGAATGCTATTCATGCTTACGATAGCGACCTGTCAAATAACCCGAAGTATCTTGTCAAGCTTGCGAAAGCTTGAATGGAATTCACTAAATGGGCGTAATAAAATATATAAAATGCTCTTCGAGGTAGACACAATATTTATAAACGCCTTCACTTGTAAGTGAATACTTCCGAGGCATTATTTTCAGTTCTCGGTACTATCAAGCAAACTTGAACAAAACTTATGAGATCAATTTCATAGAATTTGATATAGTATTATCAGCAGAGCGCCGATTTGAAGCATTTTGCTTATGCACTACTATTATTGTAAGCAAATGAAAATCCTTTTGTATCTCCACGGTTCATGAAAAATGTAGTCATTTGACACCACTTTTATTTTGCTTATTTTCTCGTTTTCTCTTTAAACTGCTTATATGCGCTTATTTTAGTTTTTCTACGGCTACTTCGTGGTTTTTTTTAAAGAACTGGTCAATTTTTAGTTTAAACAATCTATTGTTAAAACATGAATTAATTTACTATTTTTCCGTTAAAACGACTCAGAGAATAATTTGCCAAATGTTTACACCACATTCTACAAATATCCTGCTAGACCAAACAAACAGATTCCACATAGAAACAAATCACGCGTTCGGGGAATCACCAAGTTCTGTGTTCTATCGAAAGCCACACACAATTGTCGATCGCCTTTATTTGTTAAAAGGCTAAAATATTGCTTTGTTTTTTGTTAACGCCAGTAATCCGGAGCATTCCATTGTATTGTGATGTTTTGTGAATAATATTACATTGAAATTATAAAATGTATAAAGTGAAGATTAAATCCGTACCGGCAACTTGGTGTAAAGATTTTCCTGAGTCGGTTATTGAAAATACCAACATATTTTGCAAAAGCTGCCTGAAAACCATAAGCTACGCTTTTGTAATATATTTTATTTTTAAAAGCTGATTTAATAATTTTCTATCGTTTTCTCACAATTAAATTTTCAATAAAAACATGGCAAGGAACGACAAGGAAATTTTTATATAACTATATTTGTATTTGCTGTTAATTACATTTACTAGTTATTATTTTATATTTGAATATTTGTAACAATTAAAATTTGAACGTTTTTTTAATTTTGCTTATGTTGGGACTTTTCATGCTTTTTTTCTGATTTATCAAGGTCATTACAAGGTCTTATTTTCTAAAAATAAATGCTTATAAATCCGCGCTCTGATTATCAGCAATGGATCTCAAGAACAGCATTCACGGAAATTTCCCAATAAGTATCTTATATTGAACAATAGTTTGACTCGTCTGGGAAATGACGCAGTTGAAAAATATTTGGAAATAGAGGGAAGAAGGGACCCTACAACAATTTAATATTACGGTTGGGTTTTACATGTTCTAATATAACACAGAACGGGTTGGAAGGTTCGTGTCTCTTGAGAACTTCACTTTGTTTTTAACATTTAATATTTTTCAACTTGTTCAACTTGAAAAATGTTCTTTAAACTTTTAAAAGCAACGCTGCTGGGATAGCAAGTTTTATTACATTGAGTGTTGTGTTTCCAGATGAATTTAAAACGCGCAGTTGTCATGTTCTCTAAAGATAATTTGCTACCATACGTTATGAATTTTGAATGATCTTTAATCGAAAATTTTTCCTCAAATTACAGAAAAGCAGCTTTATAAGAATTAATTATCTATTACTCCTTTTGTTCCATTGATATTCTCATGTAAAATTTGTACAATTTTTGACAAAAACTAAACTAAAAATGAGCGAAACACTTCACCTGGACTTTCCTATACATTTAAATACATTGTTTTATATTTTCCAACACTTTCGATATACACCTGTCTAGACACGACTAGTTAAAGTAAATAGTTCTTATAAGTTGTAACATCTTGAAGCGGTTGAAGAAAGACCGACCGCTGCGCTGCAAGCATCAGGTTGGGTAAAATATTCGGACTGAATCAACGGAAGGGCGGAAATTGATATTTGAAAATATATTAATAACTCGAGAAGTATTATTTTTAGCAAGAAATTACTCTTATTAATTTGCATTTAGAATTTCTAAACCTTTCTGATTTTAAAGCCAAAATGCCACGTTTCCATTTAAAAAAAAGTTATTTTTTACCGTGGCCGCCATATTAAAATTGGAAACTCAAGTTTTTTTCTTAAAAACAATCGAGAAGAATTTGCCCTACAACTTTGCTCTTGGGTTTGCGAGTCTATCTATTAAAATAAAAAAGTTAGCCTACACTGAACATTAAACGACTAGTACAAGAATACAACTGCTGTAGAAAGTATGTGAAATTCTTCTAAGGACAAAAAGATTATTAAGGGGCAAAAAATTCGATTTTTTGATTTTTTGTAAAAAGATTCTCCTAGAGCAAACAAAAGAAGAAATCAATTTTTTAATTTTGTAGCAAAAATTTTGGGGGGGGGGGGGGGGGAACAGTAGCCCCCCTAAATATTAAAGTATCAAAAAAATATTATGATATTCGGATTTTGCTATCAATGATGAGCTATATTGCTTTAACAGAAATATTTTATTGCCCCCCGTTAAATAAATAAAAGTTACCAATTTTCAATTTTCAAAAATTCATAGGGGGCGTCACAGTGAAATTATAGCAATGCGCAAAAAAACAAATTGTAGAAGATTCCCAACTCTATCAGCTAAAAAAGTTTAAACAAAAACGTGTGGGCAGTTTTTGAGAAATATTTTTTTGAAAAATTCCAAAATTTTGGAGTGATGTCATTGCGATCGTTTTCATATTTTCAAAATTAATTATATTTCATGGTATAGTACCCTTGAAGGGCTACCAAACAAGATGTAGTTGATTCCAATCAGATAACTGGTTTTTGAGTAAATGGGCGTTAAAGTCGAAATTTTCAAAAATTCGTAGCGACTGCCATTTTAAAGCTAGAGAGTTCGGTACAAAATCGTTTGATTTGTCCTAAGACCTTCTTTAATGCTTAAAAAGTTTAAACAAAAACGTGTGGGCAGTTTTTGAGAAATATTTTTTGAAAAATTCCAAAATTTTGGAGTGATGTCATTGCGATCGTTTTTATATTTTCAAAATTAATTATATTTCATGGTATAGTACCCTTGAAGGGCTACCAAACAAGATGTAGTTGATTCCAATCAGATAACTGGTTTTTGAGTAAATGGGCGTTAAAGTCGAAATGTTCAAAAATTCGTAGCGGCCGCCATTTTAGAGCTAGAGAGTTCGGTAAAAAATCGTTTGATTTGTCCTAAGGCCTTCTTTAATCTCCATTATTAAAATTTCCAAAATTCAGTTTCTGAAAAAAATGCTACCAAAAAACATGTCTAACTTCCGCTTCCGGTTTCGTTTTTTTTTTAAAGCTTATTTTGCCGGTGAATTTTTGATATACCCCCTCATTCCAAAGCACATCAAAATCGGTCCAGCCGTTCCGGAGATATGGAGCGTAACAATTATTTGGAAATAGAGATTAAATGTGGATTGTTTTACCTTTTTACAACGCCGTATTAAATATACAGGGTTATTCAAAAGTGAAGAATAAAATTCGTGTTTCCGTAGCGCGTTGGTTTTTGAAAAAATGCTCGGACACTTACTTAATTTGATTTTCACGCTACAGGCAAAATATATCGACGATACATCCATAGCTACAAAAGATGAAAATGGCCAATAACATTCGTTTACTTTTTGCCCTTGACTACGGAACTTAATAGTGTTATCTACATTCCTAAGATAATAATTAAAGTAACACCCACCCACAGACAGACATTTTTTAAAAATCACTTTTTTGGGGTCCAAGGACCCCCCCCCCCCCCGACTATTTCCGTTAAAATCTCAATTTTGAAATTTTGCATGAAATCAATACTTCCCTATACTGAAAGTATAGAAAAGTAAAAATCGGTCGAGCAAAACCCACGGGACCTTCCTCGCATTTACTACAGTTAGATTTACAAAACTTAAACAAAATGGTTTGACCAGCTTATAGGCAATATTTTTTTTGTAAAAAAAGCATTTTTGTAATTGACTAAATAATATAAGGTTCTTCAAAAATTGTAACTATCTATTTAAATTGAAAGAGTACGCCACTGGATTAAAGATTATTTAAAAAGTATTGTTATCTAACTTATGTTATACTATTTTAAAAATAAGGAAGCTTTCAATTATTATAAAATAAGCCTGGGGAATTAAGCGAATGATTTTTTTTGGTGCCCATTATATGCAGCTTTTGTAATTCTAATAATAGAAAGTACAACTAAACATTGAAAATAAAACAAGAAAATGATTTTAGAGGTAGTTCCAAAAAATGCATTGTTTTATGAATAATATATATTTAAATTCACATTTTTTACCGTTACGTTACATTCTCTTAATTATTTATTAAGAATTAAACAGAAAAATATGTACATATTTAAATATGGCTTTTTTAAACAAAAACAACCCTTTACAAAAGTATTAAAATTAACGAACACGACTAAAATGTTTTTACCTAAGCTTTTCTTTAACAAGAAATGTTTCATTTTTATTAACATTTAAATGTATCTCTTTGTAGTATTGTTATTTGTTCTTTGTTATTGTTTTACAGAAAACAGTATCAAAAACTGTATGAAATGCTTTTGTATTTTAATACTTTAGATTTAACAAAGAGAACAAAAACGGTTTTCAGGTTCCATGCCGTAATGATAATGTAAAAAAAAAATTAAGTGAATTGAAAGCCTATGTAAATGACATTTTTCATTTCGCAAAAACAAAAGGTGAAATAGAAATTGAAATGTTGTACCTTTGGATATAGCGTTGTAAAAGTTGAAAAATAAAAAAATAATTTAATTTTTGTTTAATATATTAATTAGACGGATATTAATTAGATTATTTCGTATTTCTGCTTTCTAACATTTCTGTATGAATTAGGGTTTAAAAACATCATCAAAACAGAGAAAGAAAGAGAATTGAGGGCAAAAATTATAGCAAGGAAATACAAAGAAAAAATCGAGATCTAGACTGAGAGAAGGCAGAAAAAAAAAATAATTGAGAGAAATGGATAACAAAAAAAAAGAAGAGAATGATTATAGAGAGTGAAAGAGATATGTATGTCTGTCAGTGTGAGTATGGCAATATTGCGGAGAGTCAAAAATAAGAAACAAATGAAATAAGAAAAATGTTTGTAACTAAATTTCAATTATTAGCAATTTTTTTCTAAATGTGAAATTAAAAGTATGAGAAAGTTACCCAAAACGCTTCGCCAATCGTTTATAATTCCCAAGGGGCCGTTGAAGTCTCAATTCGCTCCTGTAATTGTAATTTCCTTCTCCGGTAACGTTAACGCATAACCAAGGCGTGTCGTGCTATCGTGAAGAGGAAGTGGCATCGTGACTACGTTCAATAATTGCATAACAATGATAGTTAAGGGTGCAGGTGCATGCAACTGCGCTAGAATACCAAATTACTCGGTGCAACGATATCGATTAATTTGGTTAATAGGTGTGACACGACTAAATCCGTCCGAGGAGTGATGCATAGGCTGCTTGATGGAATGTTGTATAGTATATATCCCCAACTCGAATTTGTGCTGGAGCATTATTCCCCCCAGGGGGGTAATCAGTTACTGAGTCTCTTATTCGTGTTGCCGCCTCCTGTCTCATCGCTGATCGATATCTTTATAATGTGGCCTTCCTTTTAATCCTAAGTTTTTGCTTTGATTTTTTTTCTGATTGATTATATCGATTCTTCTCTAAGTATCAGTTACGAATGCAAATTTAAATAAAAATTTGAATATAAATGTCAGGGATTATTATTACCAGTCATTATTTAATTTTAAATTTTATTGTTTGTACGCCTGCATGAAATTTAATATTTAATACTGATTGGTGTCTGATGAAGTTACAGATAAACAGCGTCCATTACACATGTTAAACTATATTAATTACTAAATATTTAATTTAACATTTAAATTAATCAGGGAAATATTTCAAAAATGAGAATAATCAATTTTTATTTTTTTGGACGTGCAACACGAGACGCAAAAAGGCAGATAAAAGTTAAAAACTTTAATTTTTACGCATGTAATGTATTATGCATTAAATACACATTTTTTGACTTTATGAGGAGATATCTGCAATTAACACGTTAAGGGAAATAGCTGTATCACATTGCCAGTAACTGGAAACCTATTACATAAAAAATAAAATGGTATAGAGAGGCTTCGAAATGCAGCAAGAAAAGTGGTTTGAGAAAACCTTAAATTGGTCGCCAGGCAAAGAAATACACGAGGAAGTTTGGCCGTTAAATGGAAAACATTAAAGAAGAAGAATAAATGAAGACGAGGGACAAAGTAAACCAGTGAAGAGAAAAAATAAGAAAAGTCGAACATTTTGTAGCCAGTTTTTGAATTTCCAAACTTTCAAAGCTATCTTTGAAAATACTTTTCTTAACTTCCTATACTTTCAGTATTACGAAGTATTGATTTCATGAATATCTTCAATTTAGAAATTTTGGCGAAAATACAAGTTTTGTGGTGGTTATAGTGTAGCGGGACGGCCAGGAACCCTCACTTCGGCGAAAGGCGTGAAAAAAACACACGTTTGCGGGGAACGCTTTGTAACGGTCACTTCGGTGATTTCAACTTGGTACGTCTACCTCTTCTCGAAGAAGTTAAAGGTTTACCTTAATTGGAACCATGAGGAACTGGGTTAGTGATTGCACGGGGCAGAGATTTAAGCAATCTCCCCCCATCAGTAGGAACTTAGGGCTTGCAGCCTGAAGTCATGACTGGTAGATTGTTTCCGTTCAACCGTCGTTAACTTGGGCAAGCGCGCTGATTGAGCGTGAAGCAAGAAGGCCATGACTGATAAGTAGAGGCCGGATTTATATGAACTAACACTATTGCCAGATATGTTTTTCCTGCAACAAACAGGATAAGGTTAACGCTAG
This sequence comes from Ctenicera cuprea, assembly GCA_958336395.1. Lineage (NCBI taxonomy): Eukaryota > Metazoa > Arthropoda > Insecta > Coleoptera > Elateridae > Ctenicera > Ctenicera cuprea. Next base: position 13,222,099 of record OY284487.1, on the reverse strand, counting down.
GTGCCGCCACGTTATTCTTGAGGAGTGCCGGAATGGCCTTCTCGTAGTGATACTGATACTGGGTATAAGTGTAAGTGTGTGAGTTTGTGCGCTTTTTATCTCCCGAACATATGGTCGATTTAGATGAGCATAGGAATGCGGTGGTAGATCTACCAAAGTTCATCAACACCATGCTTGTCTGGCTCTTAGCAGCATTTTTTTAAATACCAACTTTGTGAATGCTTTTATACGTTGAATCGTATGAAAAACGTTAGGACAATTATACCAGTTTCTTCTGAACCTTCAAAATTAGTTTTTGTAAATTTCGAATTCAACACATTATTACTAATACACGAGTTACCAGATTAGCATAAACTTTAGTGATACCAATAGCCCTAGAGAAACACAAAATTACTATGTACGAGAATATTTGAAAAATTGAAAACTGGCAAGTAAAAAATATTGTCTCATTTGAGAAATTAAAAAAAATTCCTGTAAATGGTATGGTATGTTCCGATAAGTGTTTTGTGACGCCTTCTATGAATTTTTGAAAATCAATTTATGCTCCTCTATTTAACAAACAACTAGCGGTAAAACGTTTCCATTTAAGCTAAATTGTTCATGAGCATGAAATAATTCACAAATTTTATGCTCTGGACCATCCTTGAAGCGCATTCTACGATGTTTAAATACACTTATTTAATATAAAAATTGCATCAATTATGCAGGCTTAATTATATTATATATTGATTTGCAACGACAACTTCCGCTTCGTAAATATTAAATTAAAAAATTAAAGCAACGGCTGATCTAGAGATGGTTGCATACAAACAGCATCTGTTTTCGCGCGAGGAGCGGCTGTTTGTCTATAGAGCACTTTTTTGCCCTTGAAGAGAGAGATCCTTAGAAAGCGGATGAACCACTATAAGAGACCAACGGCATAGCATCAGGCTGGCAAGGAAAAAGCCACCTGGTTACCTTTGAGAACACTATGGTGATGAAGAACAAGGATTTAAGTATGCTATGCAATCCGGCTAGCAATTAGCGGCGCCAAGTTGAGTCCAGGTCATCGGGTGTAAAGTGATAGCAGGAAGACTGAAAATCTCGTAAAATACCTTTCTGAAATGTTGCTGTCAATTTTAGACGTCGTAACGATAAACAACGCAAATCAACAAGCTCCGCTTATCAGAACAATATTACGCTTCCCCGCATGCGTGTCGTCGTAACGCAGTTAGCAAACGGACGTTGCATTTCGCAACATAATAATGCCACCACTAATTTTAAATTGACTGTTTTATTTTATAAGAGCTGAATGTTTTTGTACTGTTACGCAATATACTATATTTAACTAAATCTACATTGAGTCATATTTGCATGATAAAGTATTTGACAAATAAATATAATAATTCAGCTATTTCAGAATTGTTGAATCATAGATCTTGATTAGGGCTGGGCTATACTGAAAATTTAATATCGAATATCGATAATGAATTTAAATCGATAATATCAATAATATCGAAGACACCACCATAATAATTGTTACTTTTCTTGAAATTAGTACGTGTTAGATTCGCTGTTTTAAAGTATTAGTTCATCCTGTATTAAATACAATTTTTTACGAGCACATCTCTACTAAACAATTATTTGATGTCCAATCTCTAATAGCACTTGATAAGAGTTGTTTACATTAATTGAAAAAGCGAAATATGGTAACAGGTGTGCATTCAATTAAGGCATTCGACTATTTTCGGGACAAATCAAAATGAGCGTAAAGTTCCGATTTCTTATTATTGAACGTTATAAAGGTACGTGTGTTTGCTTAATGTAGGGGTGTTTTCTAACTTTAAATAATACAGTTCCGATTAATTCGTGAATTCAATTCACGCGCAGTTTCTCAATGTTGATTAAAAATTTTGATTTTACAGATACAAGTAATTTACTGGATAATGTTTGCTAAATAATTTTATACATTTCATTAAGCATTTAATTGTTAATCTATGACTCAACAGTTGTCAAATAGCTGAATTATTATTTCAGGTTTTTAATTGTCCAATACTTTATTATGTAAAGATGAGTCAATGTGGATTTAATTAAATGTAATATTTTGTGTAATTTAACATTTTTTAGCAAACAACAAGATGAAAACGATTTTTAGTTCTTTAAACAACAAAACAGATAAATAGAAATTTAGCAGAAATAGTAATAATATTGACAGCGAGCGAGATTTGAACCGCTGTTCTTTCGGTACTGTTGTTTGTATCAGGAGCGTGCAACGTTCGTTTTCTAACTGCGTTATGAACATACGCATGCGGGGAAGCGTAATTTTAGAGTTATAAGCCGAATTAGCTTATTGCAATCGTAAATTATTACATTAAGCCCCAACTTAACTGGAAGCTTACCAACATTCGTTTTTTTCTTATAGTTCCATACCCTATTCAGGGCGTTGGCTACCTCTCTCCTATGTCTGTGTTTGGTGCGCGGCGATAGATAATTTGCACAGACAGACATAGGGGACCTACAGTTTAACGTGGGCTCCGAACCACTTCTTCTCCAGAGAGGTTTTCCTGGGGAAAAATCCACCTCGCTGGTTTCCCGTTGCCTTGCGAGGGAGAACGACCGGGCCGGGGATCGAACCCGGATCCGCTGAATTGGTAGCCCGCGCTCTTACCACTGAGCTACGGCCGCTCTCTTTACCAACATTATGACTGCGAAATACAATAACGGGCGTTCTTTATCGTTATGAAGTCTAAAATTGACAGGAGCATTTCAGGGAGATATTTTCGGTTTACCCATGTTACCTGACTATGTTCGGCTACTCTTGGGACACACTGTATAAGATTTTTCTAGTTTCCGTGGCTTACTGTAGAATATCGCACAACATAAGTTATAAGTTTTAGGAACCTGCATAGTCTTTTTTTAATCGAACCCCAAGTTGAATAACAATAACTTTTAATCAGCTTAGCAAATGTTGTTGCTGTCTGTTGAAATAAAAGCTGTTTAATTAGCACGTTTATTAAAATCAGTTTGAAAAAGCTTATTAAGTTTATTACTTAAAACACTCAAGCGGAGTGATTATTTTATGTATACGATAATTTACATGAATAAAACGTAATGCTACATTTTCATATGAGAAAATTACGCAAGCACTCCTTTTGAATTTGAATAAATATATACATGTGTAGTGCAATTATAAAAGTGTTAATTAGTAATATTCCCAAGTACTAATGGTATTTACAAGGGGCGGTTGTAATCCTGCGTAACAGCGAGAGCTTAGCAATTAGGGGAATAATCGCGAAAGGTAATGACTGTACTAATCCTTGTATTGGTTAGTGGAACCACAGGGGGAAAACATACATACCGTTTACTATCTTTTCAAGCAGATAATGATTATAAAAATAATAACCGAAAAAAGCGCTTTTTAAAAGCCTAAAATTACGCGTTTCGGATTTAAAATCGTTGCGTTATTTTATCAATTACATATTTCGCTTAGAAAGGCACTTGACTTCCGCCAGTTTCTTAAACATAAAAATAAAAGTTCCCGTAAAAATGTAATAAAGCTCTACGACGTAATTTCCTTCCTTAATGAATTCTGAACCCACATCCCTCTACTTCATATCTGAAATTCTTTTTATATTACAGATACGTGGCTAGTTTGAAAATTTCTCATTAACTCGACGATCAGTGGGTCAACAGACTTTTAATTATGAATTTTGGTGTCTTCTTTAGGAAGAAAATTGAAATTTTATATTTGCATATAATTAATCTCGTGTTTTTTTTTTCGAAATTTATTATTGTATATCTTATCTTGTTCGTCATAAAAGTTTGATTAATGATGGCTGGTTATTGTTTGGCAATAACAACTAAGCATGATTCAATTGATTTTGTCAAATTGCTAGCAAATTTTTATAGACCCATTACAGAGTTAAAGGCAGAAGCATAAAACGTTTCAATTTGATTGAATTTGACAGTAGGATAGGGTGATAGTGATCGTGATTTGTGTACCGATTTAATCTTCTAACCAATTCAGGATTTCAGTCCTAACTTTGATTGATAAGCATCATATTTAATCGAACTAATTTATTTGGCTGTCCCATTGTTTCGGTTTGGACGACAAATGACGCCATTTCGTATAGAATTTTATCTAATTTACATACGTTTTAAATCCTTAATCAGCTGTCATGTGAATTGTATGCATCAAATTTGATGGTGATGAATTGCGCGTCGCCCATTCAACCCATTCAATAAAACTGGCCGGTTTTTACGAAAAAAGACTAATCAAGTGGCTGTTCCGGGCGTTATTTATAAAGATACTTTAAAATGATGTCTTTATAATGACTCAAACTAGAAAACATCAGCATAAAGGACAGCATATCGGTTTTTCCGCACCATTTCCCACAGAAACGCTCCCTTTATACTCGGATTATCTATGGATATTCTAGAAGGACAATCAAATGTTAATGAGATTCTAATTATGCCTTTATTTAGAGCTTCACCTTTACTTCATTACGCTTTTGTGCTATTGTAAATTGTAAATTAAGTAATTAATTTAAAAGGAAACAGAACGTAATTATGTAGGTAGTTGTTGGAATTTTCAGAGTTAATGTTAATGCCTAACTTAAGACACTGTAATAAAATATCTTGACGTTGCTTAAGAGATAAGGCTAATACAACAGTTAAATGGAAAGGGGGAAAAATGTAAAACTTAACCTGGGAGTCTTTTCAAACTAATTTTGGAGAAAACTCCGTTTAAAATTTTAAATTATCCTATTAAAAGGTAATAAACAGAAACTTCTATTAAATTTAATAGTTGTTTAGAACACAAACATTATTTTATTACATTTTGTTGGGACAGGTTATTGTAAATTTATTATTAAAAACTCGATTTCAAAATAAGATATAATCCAGCAAAAGCGGCTATTGATATTAACAGTTTTATTATCCACTCCGATGTTTTTTTGGTCGAATTCCTTAGAAAATTTTTAAGTTAATTAGCTTATCACGTTGTTAAATCAGTTTAAACGTAAATGGGAAATAAAAATTATGAAGTTTTGGATATTTTTTACTGACAACTAAAAAAGTAGAAAGGTTGACAAGTTGACAAAGTTGAAATCTCAATTCTGGTGTAAATCGGATGCCAATTGAATAATTGCATGTTTTTCGATAACTAAGGCGCAAGAATTTTTAATTAAAATTGTTTTTTTTTGTAAAATTATAAATTATATAAATTGTAAATTTAATTTTGGATTTTGGATTGAATTCAAATCTCAGGCTTCATTTTCTTGTTTTTTGGGCAGTTTTGGAAGAAAACTTACAGTAGCAGCACTTGTAGAATTTTATATTGCATAGCAAAGCTCTAAATTTGTTACAGTTAGTACCAAAACAAAAGAAAAACATAACTTTAGAGAAATCCAAAGTAACTAGAAAATGGGCGAGGCAGTTCTCCTAGATTTTTCTATACTTAAGACTCTTCTACTTTTCCTATGTCCAAAAGTTTCATCCACAACATTATCGCTTTACAACAATAGCAATAGAAAATAAACGCAAATTGATGTTACTTCTCTAAACGCAAATGGAACACGTCACGTCGTACAAATAACGGGACATACTGGTCCTAATATGGCTTAATATGAGGTGCACTCAAAACAAGCTAAGCTATAACTACCACCTGAGTATTGTTTCTATGGAAAAATAGATTTTTTTTAATTTTTTGGAAAGGAATACCTTGAGATGAAAGAGAACCAAAAACGGAAGGACAATTTGTTCGACAAACATTTGGTGGACGGAAGACAATTAACCCCCCTAAATATTGCCGCACCTAAAAATTATTTTGTGAATCTATTCTACTGCCAATTATAAGCAATTCAGCTTAAACAGAAATTTTTAACGTCTCTTATTTATTAAATATAGGGGAATGAATTATAGAGTTTTCTCGACGGAAAACACCGTCAGCTATAGGATTTTAAAAATCCGTAGATTCTGTCAGCATTTTCAGCTGGCTATCGCTTAAAAGCTCGCCCTCGAAGAAATGAAAGCTGAGAGCAGGGTTCTAGGAGGAGCTTGCGAGGCTAGTTTTGCTCTGAACAGCTCGATTTGGAGGTAAATTTTAAACGTCACCTATTTGTTAAAAATAGAGGCATGAGTTATCGATTTTTCTCGGCGAAAATCGCCGAGAGTCGTAGGATTTTAAGAATTCGCAAATTATGTCAGCATTTTCAGCTGGCTATCGCTTAAAAGCTCGTCCTCGAAGAAATTAAAGCTGAGAGCAGGGTTCTAGGAGGAGCTTGCGAGGCTAGTTTGGCTCTGAGCAGCTCGATTTGAAGGTAAATTTTAAACGTCACTCATTTGTTAAAAAACGAGGCATGAATTATTTTTCTCGGCAAAACACGCCATTAGTCGTAGGATTTTAAGAATCTGCAAATTCGGTCAGCATTTTCAGCTGGCTATCACGTAAAAGCTCGCCTCCGAAGAAATAAAACCTGAGAGCAGGGTTCTAGGAGGAGCTTGCGGGGCTAGTTGTGCTCTGAGCAGCTCGATCTGGAGGTAAATTTTAAACGTCACCTATTTGTTAAAATAGGAGCATGAATTATCGATTTTTCTCGGCGAAAAACGCCGTTAGTCGTAGGATTTTAAGAATCCGCCAATTCTGTCAGCAATTTCAGCTGGCTATCGCTTAAAAGCTCGCCCCGAAAAAATGTAAACAAAAAATTTTAAATCTCGAAATCAATGGAATGATTTTCCGTAACCTCACGAGATATTTGCATAATCGAAACTTTCAATTATTTTCATTTAAAATATTCTGTCTTTAAGACTGATAGCTAACGCTCGATCTGAAAGCAGGGCTCTAGGAGGAGCTTGCGGGGTCGGTTTTGCTCCGAGCCGCTTGATCTGGAAGCCAATTTTTAACGTCGCCCATTTATTAAGTATAGAAGCATGAAATATCAATCTTTAAAAATTTAGAGAAAACTTCCCAAAGAAATTAGCAAACTGGTATACGAACCAGTTCTATGAACCTACATAAATTAAAAATAATTGTTTGGTCAGTTTTAGAACAATGTTTTATTGAAAATGTTTAAAGTTTGATTTTTTTGACTTCACAGTTTTAGTAGTTCCAAAAGTTTCCGTAGCTTGTAACATTGTATACCCCTAGGAAATTTTTAAAACAAATATCATTTGAATTTGATAGTTTTTGAGTAAATAGGCGTTAAAGCCAAAATTGTAGCTTATCTCCAGCTCTATTGGCTTACAAACTAAAAAAAAGAATTTGTAGCCAGTTTCAAATAATTTTTTTTTAATTTCTTAAATTTTGATTAATGTTTTACGTTTTAGTTATCACTTTCAAACTTTTTTGTATATATTAACATTGTGTTTTTTTAGATCTATTACAATGCCCAAAATTCAACCCTGATCTGCCAATTTCTTTTTGAGTAGTAAAGCGTCAAAGTTAAAATTTTGTAGCGGTCGCCATTTTAAAGCTAGAAAATTCGAAAGTATTGTTCTAAGGTCTTTTATTAAATTTCGTTATAAGATTTAAAACATTCGCTTTCCGAGGAAAATGCTACCAAAAATAGTTATTTAAGTACCAAGGAATGTAAAGACGTAATAACATTCGAGGTAGGTGAATACGAGCCGAGGCTTGTGACCTGCCGAGAATGTTAATAGTCGATACATTCCTTGTTATTTATTACATTTTTCACGCTACAGGTAGATATGTAATCATATTTTTAAAAGTTCGTTTTGACTGCTGTCATCGGAATTATTTTTTAAATGCCCCACTATTAGAAGTTTCCTGTGCTTGTTGAAATAAAATATTGGAATCTGTACCTTTAATTATTATATCCTAGGAATGTAAATGACACTATTAAGTTCCGTAGTCAAGGGTAAAAAGTAAACGAATGTTATTGGCTATTTTCATCTTTTGTAGCTATGGTTGTATCACCTATTTACCTTGCCTGTAGCGTGAGAAACATGTTAAACTACCCGTTCAGGTTTTGAAACAATTTTCCTGAGGTTCATTTTTCATATACCTTCATAAATTGCCTTTCCACTTTGCCAAACCACTGGTGGAGAGTAGACTAAAATTTCCTGTACTGAGAGCTTGCCGAGTGTGTCAGAATCAGCGACAGTATATTGTGCTAATTGGAGTTACTTTTGTGGTATAAAAAGTTACTAATGTGATTACACAAAGAAGTTTCATTGTTGTTTAATAAGAGTACTTAGTATTTTTGTATATTTCTCCAAAATATAAATTAAAACGCTCTATGTATAGCATATGCATCTCTTAATTTAAATCGTACTCTGTAAAACCATCATAATTAGTTTAGCTTTCTACTCTATAATTACGGGTGGTACCAACCACCGAGGTCATATGACCCTGGAATGCATACGACGACACAAACAACCATTCCCTGGTGGGGATTTGAACTTAAAGCCTTTGCGTTCTTTTGGTCCACTGGACCGAACCAGCGACGGTGACCGAACGACAGCAGTTTAGCTAATTTAAAGGAAATGTTTTTTTTTAATTATCTGTTTTATAATTGTTTGATAATTTTCAGAATATTTCATAATAATGTTTATTATAATTAGTTTACGTTTTTATTGCTCGAACTGTACTCAACGTTAGGGAAGGTATTTTGCAGCTCGAAGTTCACGTGCACATCCCTGCTTTAAACAAAAGCACCTTTTTTTTGCGTATTTATGAATGGGGAATAAGACTTTTAAGTCAAAATTTGAAAAATCAGGAGTGAGTAAAACGTGCGTTAAAGATACGTCGAGCCTCCCTTCAGTTTCTACGCTCCCTTAATAATGGATTTGATTTAAAAACAAAGGACTTTTTCGGTAATAGTGATTCTGTTCTAGAATAATTAAATTCCAATTTAGAATTCTGTAATTTAAAAATACCAGTTTTAGTTAATAAAAAATGTTAAAAATTAAGTCATAAAATTCCTAAAATGTTCGTTGGCTGGCCTAAAATAAATTTAGCTCAGATTTAATTACGTGGGGTGGCAAGAAATATAGAATTAATTATTTCTTTAAAAAAATCTACAAATTCATTACTGTTTTCCAGTAAAAAGAAAAACAAATTTTTATAGAAAGTCGAGGAACAAAAGGAACATGAAAATGCCTAAATAAAATTATTAAGATTTCTAATAAAATATTTTAACCAATTTTAAGAGAATATTAAGCTTGGAAAATGCGGCTTTGGAAATAAATTTAATGTCAATAAATACAAAAGAAAGTACTTTTTAAATTTAAACGAATTTTTTATTCCTTCACCTTCTGTCCTGTATAATTTATGAAAAATAACACGGCCTATATTATCAAAAAAAAATTATGGAATGAGAAAGTGAATAATAATCTTGGCAATAAAAATGCGTCAACGCCGATTTTTTTAAAGCATTACCAGGTTTTATTTCCCAAAAAAGGGTTAAGACTGGTATTTAGGTTACCCTCAAATTGAATTAAATGTAACTTAATTTGAGAGTAACGGAAATTAATGAGTTTCGTTTGTTTCTTTACAAATTGTTTTGTAGGGTACAGTGAATATGATGTTTAGATACTGAAAATGTTTAAAATGTTTAATTAAAAGTATTTCATTTTTTTAATCTAAAACAGTTTCAGTTTTCCAATCCAATTTTACTCTTTTGATATTATAATTTACTTTTTGCTGATAAAACGTTAAGACCAAACCTGTATTTACGTTCTAGGCAGCCGCTTGAGGCGCAAATTTTCGAAAACGCAAATTCTAAATCAAAAAATTTATTAAAACTATAAAGTTTATAAATCCGGTTATTTCTTATTATGTATTTCCGAATTTTTATTCCGGCTAAGATTGCGAATTCTGTATGTCGATTCAAAATTCGAAACTAGGGTTCTGATTCTTTATGTCCATGTAAGTATGGATTTTTACATTGTGATCCGGATTACGGAATCTTTATATCAATTTGAATTTCGAATTTTGACACCTTTGGGTATAAGAGGTGAAAGATTAAACAAACAATATGCCAATTCGTATTTTCGATTTTTTACATCGACTCGGATGTCGACTTTTATATGGGAATCATAATTTCGAATTTTTTACGTCAATCGTATTTGAATTTACATTCTGATCCGGACTAAAAATTCTTTGTCAGAATTCGGATTTTACATTAGTGTCCGGCTTATGGATTGCGTATGCCAATTGGAATTTAATTTTCTGATCCGAATTTTCAATTCTACATGTCTATATGGATGTCGACTTTTGCCACTGCGAATTTCGAGTTCATTTTTGTGGATCGTATTTAAATATTATTGTCTGATTCGGATTTGGAATTATTTGCCTGGAATTTTGGATTTAAGGTTAAAATCCGAATTTCGAAATTTATATTCTAAGCTGTTTCCAATTTTTATGTAGATCCAGATTTTGAATTTTATTTTGTGAATCGGATTACGGAATTTGTGTGTTGATTTGGATTTCGGAATATAAATTATGATCCGAACTACAAATTCTTTAATGTCCAGATTTGGATTTATTATTCTTTATGTTAATTCGATCCCGATGTCGATTTTTATCGCATTTCGAATGTTTTACGTTGATCTTTTCATTCCTATCTGGATTCTTTATGTCGAATTTCATATTTACATTCAAATCTGCTTTTCGGACTGTTTTAGGTCAATCCGAAATGTTATTGCTGATCCGGATTCTGTCTTCGTTACGAATACTGATTTTTCTATTATAATCGGAATTTCGAATTTTTAATCCTATCCGGATTTTACATTCCAATCCGAATTTCGAATTTGTTATGGCGAATTTCGGATTTTACATTCGGATGTGACATTCCGATTCATAATGCGTATACGGAAGTTTACATCGATCGGGATTTCGGATTTTATGTTCAGATTCGAATGTCCACATTGCTATGCGGATTTGCTTTTTGGATTTTGTGTATTAATTAAAATTTCGAATTTGTAACTTTAAGTCGGAATTCGGATTTGGGATTTACATTCTGATCCGGATTTCGAATTCCTTAAGTCAGATTTCGGAGTTTTATATTCGGTTCTGGATTTTGAATTCTTTAAGTCAAATTTCGGAATTTTTATTCTGATTTTAGTTTGTGTATTGTTTATATTGATCCAAATTTCGGATTTTACATTCAAATGTGAATTTCCGATTTATAATACGGATTTGGAAGTTCCAAATTTTATATTCTAATTCGGATTTGGGATTCTTTACATTGATTTGGATTTCGGATTTTTTATTCTAATCCAGATTTCGAATTCTTTGTATAAGATTTCTGTTTTCTAGCATTACACTCCGGTATTTGGATTTTTTTAGATCAATCCTAATTTCGGATTTTATATATTCGTGTTCGAATTTTTTATTTCATTATATTGATTTGGAGTTTGGCTTTTATATTCCAATTCGAATTTCGAATTTTTTAGTTTAATCGGAATTTTGCATTTTACATTCGGATTCGGATTTTGAATTTTTTATGCCGGATTTTGGTTTTTTATTCAGATTTGGTTTTTGAATTCTTCATATCGATCCGAATTTTGGATTTGACATTCGCACATGATTTTCCGATTCATTATTGCAGATCTTTACGAATCGACATGAATTTCGGATTTTCTATTCAGATTCGAATTTTCACATCAATATTCGGATTTAATTTCGTCTTTTGCATGGCAATTCGATTATCGAATTTTTTACTTTAATCGAGATTTCGGATTTTACAATCAGATTCGGATTTAGAATTTTACATTCTGATCCGGATTTCGACTTATCTATGTGTGTGGGATTTTGGAATTTTCATTCCGATTCTGTTTTTGAACTATTTATGTCGATTTGGATGTTTGAGTTTAAATTTCTGATACAACATACGCGGGTTTGGATCTCGTCTTTTATATTCCAATTCGAATATTTTTAATTGTAAACCGCATTTCGGATTTTGATTTTGAGTTTTACATTCTGATCGGGATTTGGAATTATTAATGTAATAGGATTTTGGAATTTTCTTTCCGATCTGGTTTTCGGAATTTTTATTTCTAATCGGATTGCTCGTTTTATATTTGGATGAGTGTTTTAGGCACATTATGTCGTATCTGAGTTTCGGATCATCCCGGATTTTGGAATTTTTATGTCGTACTTTAGTATTTACCAATAGTCAGAATAAAAATTACAGTTGTACCAAAAAACAGACTGAAAAACTTTGGTTTGGAATAAGACATACAGAGGAGTGTGTTAACAAATTCACTTTCTTAATTTCAAGAAATACTCATAATAACGGCTCGAGCTCCCTAATCTCTTAAGTTTTAATTTGTTTTGAAACTATAAAATGAGTTTAACGAAAATGGAGACATTCTAAACAATCAACAAATGAAGTATTCTGGGTATGAAATTACGGCAGTGAGAGTAATCAAATCCAAATCTTATAATTCTCATTAATGGGGATAAACAATCACGCTCGAGTTTGAAACCCTTTTGTTTTGAAATGGGAAAACTGAAGAGTAACGAAATTCAAATTTTGAAGAAATTCAAGTTCTATCCGAGCCAGTAACAATAAATCGCTGTTATATAGTGGTCGCAATTTAATGGAAGCATCTGTTTCTGGAGTAAGTACTTAAACCGAGCGAGTGCAGGTTGAGCCGAGTCTGTAACCGGGTTGATGCAACCCCCTGATGTATTATATCCATAAACTATATTATAATCGTGCCATGTGCTCCCTTCTAGTTCATAAGTTTTAATAGCGCTCTCACTATTAGTTTATCAAGTGGTAACTTTAAATGATTATTGGTATTACTTATTAAAGTTAACTGGCGAGGGGAAAGTTCGGGGCACTTTCCTAGATGATTTACACCTGAAACGATTCTAGGGGCTTTATGGGGGGAATAAATATTTGTGTGTCCACTGATTGTAATTGTGATATTGGTTAGTATAACATGGAACAGAAACTTATTATATTACGTTAAAATCTAGGCTAAAGCGCACTGCATTTATTCAACTGTTTCAAAATTAACCGCTCTTGTTAGCCAAGATTTATTATTTGCGCGACCGCACACGTGCACAGCAATTCTAAACTTTATTGAGGTAATTTTTCAAATTTCTTTAGAACCGTACTAGCAATTCAGAACTCGGAAGCCTTTAAGTTGATGGATTTTGAAAAGCAAAACGAAATTTAATAAGGATGCCCGGCTTAATAAATTTGTTAGAATATAAAGTTTACTAGAACCGCAGTTGGTTTTTATTATGTTTGTTATTATGAATTATGCCAACAACGATTATCTCTCGCAGATTGTTGAGCGGGATGTTGTTATAAAACATAACAACCACGGTAACGTGCCGCTTTATGGGGGTGTAAATTAAGGAATGCACGATAAAATGTTTCCTTTGCTCTGAAAGTTGTTTATTCGCTGTAAAATTGCCGACGTAAAAACGGAATCCTCTTTATGACGTCTAGATTTTTATTGTTTTATTGTGCTGTATAGGGACGAAAATTATTTTTCGAGCTCCGGAAGATAACACTCCCTTCTGCAGATTTTGGGGGAACTCGAATAAATAATAAGCAAGATGGACGTTTTTAGACTTCCCGAAGGAGCTTTAATAACAGTTTGGAACATTTCTAAAGAGATATTTAAAATAAATTGTTGGAAACTAATTTAAAGCTAATCCCCAATAAATTACAACAATATGGCGAATACCAATTTTTTTTATTGGGTTATTAATGAACCGTTGTGGAGAAGTTAAATTGGGGATAAATGGTACTTAAAAATTATTAAATATTTAAAGAATTTTACATTTACAAATATTTGTACCCTTTTCAAGTAACTATAAAATTCCTGATGACATCAACTGCTAACAGGTACAGGTTTAGGGGGAGGGGGCTGAGAGAATCGTAGCCCGTTCCCCATGAAAAAATGAAAATTTACTAAAAATATTTAACGAAGCAGAAAATTAACAATATTTCCAGATTACACAACGACGGTAGCAAAAATTTATCACATTTTTAGTTTTGTGAAGTAACTTTTTTGAAATAGTCTTTCTCAACACAAGTTTAATGTTTAAAGATATTACGAACAAAAATAATCCAATCTTTTGAGTGTTGAAATATCTTGAAAAGTTATGAAAAATCATTAAGGAAATTGTGCGAGTTTAGCGTTTTGATTTCGGAGGCAAGTTTTTAAGCGATAGTCAGCTGCAAATGCACAATTTGAGCAAACCCGAAGGAGAACGAAACAAGAATGATTTTATTTAAATATTAGAATCGATCGTTTGAACGATTTACAATGCACAATAAATTGGAAAGTAGCGGAATGCTGCGAATATTTCAAAATAATCCTGTCAAGCCGTCCAAGAAAAGACGATGAGAACGAGGTTCGCAAATTTGCATTCGGTAGCACTACATTAGTCGAGTTTTAGTAGTCAAATGATTGGTTTGGATAAGATCATTCGGATGTACCTACGCGGTGGAAAGTAGTAAAAACGTTTTCCGCTTGCTTCTCGATTCTTATAAATTAGCAATTCGCGTTCTCATTGTCTTTTCTCGAGTCGCTAAGCAAAACAGCGTAAGCTTTCGGCTTCGATTCGAATTTTTAATCCAATCACATTTCATCGCTAATTCCGGCTTGTTTTTTGAGTATTATTTCTATAAACCGCAAAAGTTCTACACCAAATGCTAGAAGAGGATTATGATGATGATTTTTTATAAATGAGACCAGGGATAAAAATTAACAGCTAGTCACGTACGCAAGTTAAACTTCCGGTTTTTTTGTCTCCTTTAAAGCAATGCTAATTTCTTACAGTATTTTTAAATTTCATCACGATTCATCGGTAATTCGGACCTTTTTTTAAGTAAAAATTTAATAAACCGCAAAAGTGGATACGGTTTTCTGTTTTGTTAATAAATTATTATTTAAAAATGAGGTTAGTGGCAAAAGCATTATCAGAATGTTCAAATTAAAATATTCTTATTTCGTTGTTCTCCGCCGCAGAGCGCCATATCTTTATTCGTTTGCATTCCAAAAATTATGCCTGTATTAGTGCAATCTGTATTCTTATCAGGCATTTGCAGTTGCCTACTGTAATTGTTTCAACACCCGCTTCCGAAATGGACAAACCTGAAATTAAAAAACCGTCAAATCATTCGAATGGTTTTCTGTAACCTCTCGAGAGGTATTTCGATAATTAAATAGTTCGAGTATGTTAACTCGAAATATCACATCACGAAGTAAAACAATATTAACAAAAAAGAAAACCAAAAATTTTAAGACTTACTTATTTTATTTTAATAGTTTAGATTACTGAATAGTTATCAGTGCTGAATTGTGTTACTTTTTAACATTTAGTTTTTTTAATTGTAATTTCGTAGCTATAAAATGATTTCTATACCATATTTTTCACATTTGCAATTCGAACAAAAACTGTTTAACTTAAGTAAATTTTCTTGTTCGTTTTCCTCTGCGGAAATTACAAGAATGAGAAATTAAGCTTATCCCTTTAGGCACCTATTCTAAAATTCAAATTATTGTTTTATACAAATTTGTAAAATTTATTTAGCTACCAAAGCTCTTCGGCTTAAAGGATTATTATTTTTTAGTTAAACTTTCACACCTAAACCACTGCAGCTTTTTGTTATTGTAAAACGCTTAAAAGATTAAAAATTTAAACGATGTTATTATGAATTAGTGCGTAAAAACAAAAAATATTATTTTTATTGTTGCAAACTGCACTATTTCAAATTTCCTCATTTCAAATCAAAAGCGTTCGCGCAGAGTCGTAGTTGCCTCTATTGTTGCAGTAATACAGGATACTTAATTACATGAAATAATACATAAATTAAATAGCAGTTGTTAACGTCCAAGTACCAACGACAACGGTAAAACAATGGCCTAACAGCGGGAGCAGGTCTTGTAAGGAATGACTAAACTAAACAATTACGTTGTAGAATGTATTTATGTTGTTAGGTAGCAGAGGAACAATGTAGGAAATCCCGCGGCCATTGTTCCTATTAAAACAAACATCTTAAAAAATCTACAGCTTGTACCATACATGTAAAAGGCTTTGGCTTATGCTGTAACCACATTGTGACCACCGTGTCCAACTAATATCCTTGCTAAAGAAAGGGGATTTATAACAAACACGACAAAGACTACTGAAAATGAAAGAAATTGTCCGTCGTGCTTTTCGTGCATTATTCTTATAGAAATCGCATTTTATGGCAACATTAAAGTTGCTGTTCGAAAGGCAAAATTTCGAGCTTTTATTGAAATGCATATTGAAATTAAATATACAATTCAAAATTAATATTTTTCAATGAACAAATACTAAAATTTGGATTTAGATTTAAAACAATGTCAATATAACACCTTGTTGTCATAAGACAAGTCTTAGTCTTTTTCGATCTCCATTTAAAATAAGAGACGAGGCATACATTAAATCAGCATTCTACAAATTCAAGTATAACTAACGGAACCGTAGGATACGCCCCACGCCGCTTTTTAACTTCTTTGCAACAATAATATATAAGGTATGCCGAGATGTAAGATATGTAGTTAAAGCATCCAGCAATATTGCATAGTACTTAAATACGCAATGAGTTGTAGATTATAAGAAAAACTTGCTGAACCCGTGGACTACGCTCCACGGTTGTTTTGTAAATTTCTTTAAAAAAAAGTTGGTTGTGGCGACTTGTTAGACATGTTTTTAATAGGTCTTGCAGTGTCGTATATTCTCATATATGCAAGAAGTCAGCAATTATGGAAAAATTGCAGAACTGAATCGTCACTAACGAATTATCTGAAAAAGTAAATTAATTTAAGGTAAAAGGCACAAAACAGCTAGGTACTCTAAACACAATGGCTAAAGTACGCGTTGTGTTGTGAAAATGCCAGTATGGACGATCAAACGTCAGTACTGTCTGATTGGCTATTATGGATTTTGTGGCGTTTGAAAATTAACTCAGATGAATTAAGTGGAGTTTGAATCTGAAGCCATTTGTTACAGTAAATTATTTCAAATGGGATTTAGTGGATTTTGAAACAATTCGAATTTTGGTAGGGATTTACATAAGAGACATCTAACTCATTTTTCTTAAAATAGATGGAAATAAAGTTGATGTTCTTATTACGTCTAAATTATTGTTTTTATTCGTAAAATATGATTATTATTCTAATATCGCACGCGCGACTTCGTATCTATAAAAATTCTATGCAAAAACTTAAAATGAAGCGGGAAGGGGCATTTAAACGCGGTCGGTTGAACGCGACGGTGTGAACGCGGCCGATTGGACGCAGGAAGTTTGAACGCAAGGAAGTTCGATTGCGATTCGTACATAAAACAAAATGCACTCTACGTGCAAACTAGAAACAGATTCCTACTTTAATATAAACGTAAAGTTTAGCTTTAGAGACCACTTTTCTAAAAATATGAGGGGGGGGGGTGCTGTCGTTCAATATAAGCACGCTTAAATAAAGCGGGTTGCATTTTACGGGAATTTAAATTGCCGATCGGTGCCGCACAATATTTTTACCATCCCCACCATCTCTTTTTTTTAAATATTAGAATTTCGCTTTAGACTCGGTATGAAGTTGTCAAATGACCACAGTATTCAACCAAATCAATGCTGCTTGAAAGTATGTATTATTTACAGACTAAATTATACATTACAGCAACACAACACAAACATAAATTCATGAACAAAAATAAGTTAAGCGAAAGGTAAATATTTACAAAAAGTAGTAAAAATGTGTTCCTTTATCGATAAAACAAGTGGCTGGTGTGTATTAGATTGCAAGGGTTGCGTTTTCTGGTGGTGGTTCTTGCAGGTGGTTGCTTAGTTTGAGACGGACCTCGTGGGGATGACGCGGTGTAGTCAGGACCTAGCGGGTAGTTGTAGGGCTCGTCGTTCTGAGGGCGGCTTCTTTGAGTTCTGAGGAACGTAGGTGCTGTTTTGCCTTGGAGGTGGCTGCTGATTGACCTCCACAGAGGGGTTCTTCGGACCGGAACTAGTGCTCGATCTGAGAGTTAGTTCCTACGACTCTAGCAAGGGCCTACGAGGATGGTTTTTATTACTGGAAGCTAGTGCTCGATCTAAAGACAGCGCTGGTCACCTGAAGCTATAACTCAATCTAGGAGTGACCGGAAGCTATAACTCGATCTGGGAGTGACCGGAGGCTAAAGCTCTGTCTGACTACCGGAAGCTAGAGCTCGATCATTCTTAAGCGCAATTTTATGACCGGTCTATTTGATCTAAAAGTAAACTGATTTTTCTGCGTTCTTGCACTTGCCTTTACACCCTGACGAGTTTCCTGTCAAAGTTCTTCCGCGATTTTGTAACCCTCATGGTGAATTCTGTTATTTTTTACTCTTACGTAAATTCAAGTCAAGAGACAGACTGTGGTTATGGTGTAGAGAGAGGGAGAAAGAGATGGGAAATGGCTTTTCTTCATTTCTTGAAATTTAATTCGTAGCTATGTCAGACCTCGCCCTTAGAGGTAGTGAGGAGATAGAAGTGCGACCAAAACGGCTGGGGTTCTCATTACTTCGAAATTCGTAGCGCAGCTACTTCGGGCCGCTGTTGACGTTATTTCACACCATTCACTATATTTTACATTTCGAATCGCGGATATTCAAAGCTTGTGTAGTTTTAGCCGCCTTGGTCGCAGGCGTTAACAACATCGCTTTAAGAATAAACATTTGGTTGGTTATCTGAACAGTTTACAGCGTAAACGCAACAAGTATATGCAAGGAAGGTCTCGCGGCGTTTGTCTGACAACTTTTTAGTTTGTTCTAAACATGATCTAGTTACATGCCTTAGATACGCCACGTTATCGCTTCATTATAGCAAAATCCTTTTGAACAGAAGATTTTGCATAAAAGCAGTAGGTAGTCATTTTTTCATTGTTTCCACATTTACGGAGACATTGTGAAGCTTTTGTTGATAAACAATCTCGTGTAGCTTGTCAATTAGGCACTTTTGGTATTCCTTGTTTATATAAGTCAGAGCCATTGTAGTAGGTAGCTGCATGTGTCTGCGGATTATTATTACATTCTGATCGTTACTGGGAGTCCGATATAATCCAAGCATGCCCGGACCTCATAATAGAGCCGTACGGATGTCTGTAGCCGTAAAGAGCATTCATGCAACCCCTATTGTTCCATAACACGGAATTGTTTAAGCTTCTTATTGCAATTTGACGTTAACGTGGCCGGAAATTTAGAGAACGAGCACTTTTACCCGGATATTTTCCTACACCGTCGGCTTTTTGGTTGTAAATTGAAACAGGAGAAAACTGCCACGTAATCGAAATTATCCTTTGGTCGTTTTTATAACAGGCCGAAGGGAGCTCTACTATAGAAAATAACATCAACGACTATTACATATATACATATAAAGGCGTTGGTTATTTTATTAAAAGTAACCCTCTAGCGAATTATATATCTAAGTGAAACCGAGGATGTTTCCTGGTTAATTTAATCTGTCAGAATATACGTCAGAAGAAGCTCTTATCCGAGATGATACGATAGGAATCTGGAATTACCACACTTTCCTAGTCTGTTTCGCCGGAATTTCTGACGAACACAAGAAGGTCTTTAGTACACTTGAGCCACCAAATTTCAAGCGGTGCGAAGAAAGCTTTAGGGGGGATTCAGTACAGTTATTTCAGTACTACACGTGACTAGTAAACATATCGCACAGCGCTAACGAAATAAGGACAACCCCCAAAGGCAACAATGAGACCACACAATTGAAAAAATGCGACAGTGGTGCGGTTAATGCAATTACTTTTATGGAAACCACACACACATGTAATGTAATATTTGATTCTGATTGATGGAAGAAAATATTAGATTATATTTGATACGATTAGCATCCTGGTTGGGGATTTTGCCTATTCCCATGGGCAACATGTGTTTATTGAGGATGGCAGACAGTGAATGACTGTAACTAATGGATGACAGTTGATTTTGCTTTGTTTCATTTAATTGCAATTTTAAAGTAACGGACGGTCATAAAAACTTTATATTTATAGTAATTGTGGAAGGATAAACTTAAGGCGAAGCTAAATATGATGCATTTCATTGCTATATCCGTAATGCCATGATTTGTTACTGAAATACTGAAACTTATATTGTGTTATATAATGTTAAGTGTTAGCTCGGGTTATAACTTATTCCGTTATAATAAAACCCAATTTATTGCGCGTACAATGCTAGCGATAGTAGTTTATCTAATGCATAATATATTTATTTTATAAAGTAATTCCTTAAATAAAAGTTATTTATCAAGAAACAGGCTAAATTTTGTGGCTCTTCTTGATTTAAAATTTCATCAATATCGGCCCTGTTTTTTCGCCTTTAGAGGCGTCACACACACACCCACCCACAGACAGACATTTTTAAAATGAGTATCTGTATATAAAACACTTAATTACTTTAACAACATTTATTTATTTTAACCTTATACGTATTTCGGCATGTTTACATGCCATTGTCAAAGGTTATATGAAAAAGTAAACAGATAGTGTTGTTATAGCAATAGAACTTGGTGACTTGATCTCGGTAATCGTCTGCAGATGACTTGACTTCTTATTCCAAGATGTCTAATAGAAGAGAATTTAAGAGATCAATTTGCTCATTCATTAACGGTACAGTTTTTAAATGTTTTTGAATTTCAAATGCTTCAAGTATATCTAATTTACGTTTATCATCACAAAAGTGTAAACATTTTATGGTGTTATTAGATGTCATTGAATGATTGTGTTTTAGTAAGTGTTTAGCGTAATTGGATGTATGTGGGTGTTGGTATTTGTAACAACGTACGTGTTCTTTATACCTAGTATCAAAATTTCTAACTGTCTGGCCTATATAAACCAAATTACAATGCGAACAATTAAATTTGTAAATGCCGCCTGATTTTTTTAAACCACTTTGTTGGGTTGCTTGAGCCCCAAACGTGTATTTCCGTCAAAATCTAGATTTAGACAATTTTCATGAAATTAATACTTTTTTATACCGAAAGAGAAAGTAAAAAGTAGCAAAACATGCTGGTTGGTCCATAATTTTCATCGAGATTGAAAATTTCTCAATTCCCCTCAACCCCATCGTTTCAAGCCGTTATTTTTTGACAAAACAACACCTTTTAAGTCTTGGCGTCACCGCTTATTTTCTATTGTAAAATGATTGATCGTCTGTAAGACTGCAAGCCACGTGACGTTTTCATTTAATTAGCCGAACATGTAGAGACTTTGCAAGTACTGAGCAAGCACTATTTTCATTCCGCCACTTGAACAAACATCCAGTAATGAAAACTTTGTTTTATAACAGAATAATCCACGTAAAAAAAGTTAATGAATAATTGAGTTGATCGTTCAAATTAATCCTAAGAATACTAAATATTTTTTAAACGCTACAAAAATGTCTTTGCTTATTATATCGATCATCATTTAATGGGAATTATACATACAAAGAGGTTAAAATTGTTACAAGAGAGTTTAAAAGCGATCGTCAGCTGTTTATTTTCATCCCCGAGAAAACATATAATTCATTTAAATATTCGTGCTCGCCGTTTTTTTTTTCTACAGTTTTTTAACAGCTTTTAATCATAGCTAAATTTCAAAAATTAGTAATTTAATGATGAATAAGTATTTCAATATTAAAATTTTTAAATATATGTATGTATGTAATTACTTAAAACTACCGAAAGTTTTGAGAGGTATTGTAAAGATAAAAATGTAACATTTTTTTAAAATTTCGGTAAAAAAAAGTCTCATATCTCCCGAAAGAATGGGCCGATTTCGAGCTTCGGAATGCAGGGGTATATCAAAACAAATACGAAACTGGAAGAGGAAGTTGTTTTTTGGTGTGGCATATTTTTCTGAAAACGTTTTTAATTTGAAAAGAGTATCTGATACATACCTTAAAGCAAATCGAACTTTTTTTAACGTACTTTCTGGTTTCAAAATGACGCCCGCTACAATTTTTTAAAATTTTCAACGTAACGCGTTAGTAGGTTACTTAAAACCGTTGAATATCAGGATCAGATTGTGTATTGTAATATCCCTATAAAGACAATACATTATTATGACCGAGAACTTTGGAAAAAATGAAAACTATACAGCTAAGAATATTATCAAGATTTTGTAAATTTAAAGAGAAAATTGGTCAAGAACACGATTTGTTAAACTTTGTAAGCTTATAGAGGTAAAAATGAGCTACATTTTGGTTGGCGTCTCAGTCCGCTAATTTCTCTGTAACGTCTTCCATAAATTTTTGCAATTGCGAATTGAAAATTTGTGCCCCTTAATTTAATAATTATTTCTGTTCTAGCTGAATTGCTCAGGAGTGATAGTAGAATAAGATTTACAATTAAATTTTGAATGCAGCAATACTTTGGGGATCAATATAGTGCCATTTACATTCAATTTTTTCCCGACATATTTCTTCTGTGGCCTCGAATTTTTTATTTCCTTAAATATTTTTTTTTTTCGATAAAATCAAAAAATGTTATCCCATAACAAAATTTTGTGAACCTTTAGTAACGACGTTATGTTGATGCTGAATCCGACCGAGTTATGGCTTGATTCGTTTTAACTAAACATCATATTATGTTTTGTTGGTTTGGCGACGTTTGTACATACATTTGTATGTTGCGTTTGGCCTTTGCGAGGTAATCAACGTGCTTACAGTTTAACACGGTCACTGCTGTTAGAGTTACAACGTTGTAGATAAATGCTTTGTGTATAGAAAAGTACGGTCAAAATGCTTCGCACCTTTTGTATTTGTAATAACAAAAATTCATTGGGAAAACACGTCTTTCAGGACCATCCGAAATCGCAAAAGAAAAATTTTTTTGATACCACTATTTTCAAAACAAATTTTTTCCATTAGATTTATTTATAGAAAATTTTTAAATAAATGCATGTTTACTCAACAGTAAATTGTGGCATACTGTCATAAAATTGTATAAAGAAGGTCATAATTTTATGATACAGGAACTAAAAATCTGTCCAAATGTTTAAAAATGATAAAATTCTTGATTAAAAATAATTAAATATTAAAAATCCCCCTTGAACTCTCATTAAACTGCTCTAGCAGTAAATTTGAATAATCGACGCCTGTGTCACTCACTGCTGGACATTATAAAAGTTCTATGTTCCACGCCTGTGGGTTAGACCACTCCATTTCATTATTTAAAAATTCAGATTGTAATTACATATTCCACACTGAAACGTTCTCCATTGTCCATTTTATGAGAAATCGTTCGAAAATATAATATTTAGTCAAGGTATTGTTGTCAGGGGTTTCACAGCTGCATTTATCGTTAAAATATGTATATAAGAAGGGTTTGGTAAACAGCAAGGGGAGGTCTCTACCACGGTGGTATTTTAATCCACTCGATTGAATTTAAGGGGGGTGCATTATTATATCAAGAACACCGCAATATGCGTCGGGGCGACCTCGACGTTAATAAATTTCATACTCAGCATTATTACATGAGTCATAGGAAACGAAAATTTTAATCTGTCATTTTAACGTTTTTTATGTTTCGAAACGTACGGGAAAATAAACATAAATTCTAGTGTTAAAATATTAATAATGCGAGTTATTTCCATAAAATGTAAGACCACCTGCTTCTCTTTAAGCTGAAAATATTTAAAACGTCAACAATAATTGTCAACAAACTCATGTTATATTCCGATAAACGATGTTTAGTGAAGAGAAATCGTTGAGCATTTAAAATATTTACGGCTGCAGGAACGAGTAATTATTGCTACTTGAAACAAAGATTTCGAGGAACGACAAGCAAGAACTACTCGGAAAAATTACTCTCTTACATTCCGTGTATTAAAATGCATTTATAATCTCTGAATGGCAGACCACTTAACGACTCGGCTGTTAAGTTAAGTAAGAATACCTACATTTCGTGATAATAGAAAAGCTGAATAAATTACGTCGTCTTTAATGGAATATAAAGCAAAAAAAGACTATACAAAATTCGAATAATGGATACATTATGTTCCTAACGTGAATACAAAACCCGTTCCACAAATCGTATTTCTAACGCCCATTGATAGAATCATCGTAATAAATAATAACAATAATAACCTTTCTATGTCATACTCTGCATACTAAGCGTTAAACGTTGAATATCGAATAGAGCTCTTAAATATTATAAGTTTAAACATGGAAAAAGTGACATTTCTAAGTATAGACGAATAAATCGAACACCCATAGTGCTAATTTTCTTATATATTTTTTGTATTGTTCGATCCTGGTTATAAATTTTGCATTATCACACGTAAATCTTCTCATAATGTACCATGAATATTTTTTAACTGTTTACTAATGTAACAAAATGTTCTTCAGACGAGTCACCAAACCACGAAATGTGTGTTTCTGTAACTTTCGTGGCGTTCGTTATGACTAACAAGAAATTGCCAATAGCGTCTTAAAAATTGGATACAAATCGAAAAAAAATTAAGCAAGTATCGTCTACATATGGACTACCAACAATCTTTTGGTTCTAATGCCTTTAAACAAGAAAAATTGCTGATATGGTCTCGATATTTTGAAAAAAGTTAAGAATTGTACGCGAGTCTCGTTTCGACATAATTAACACTGGTCGTGTGCTGGGGATTCCGACGGAGAAAAATTGTTAGTGGATTTCGAAATTTCAAAACAAGGCAATACGAGAAACAGAAATATTTTGTCGGTGCAACAAAGTTGCCTCTAATCTTGTCTCGTCTCGAGTTTTTGTTGCAAAAACTACTGCTTTTGTCTCGAAATTTCAAGACAAAAAATGTTAGTTTCGGCAATGTTATTGTCGCAAGTCTGGTTCCGATATGATCAACCTTAATCTCGTTTAGAGAATGAGAAACAAGAAAAATTGTCACTTTCGTCTTGAAATTTTGAGACAGAAACGTTTCGTCTTGACGACAATATTGCTATATCATCTCAAAAGAAAATCAATTCTTGCTCTCGTCTAGAAATTACAAGACAAGGTCAGACCGGAAGAAATATCTCATCTCGACAAAAGTGTTACCGCGAGTGCCGTCTCTCATTTTACGCGCCAACGGGGAGTATAAGATCGCACGTCTCCTACCACTCTAGCGGGAACTTTGGAAACCACGGCACATTAGGAAAGTCAAAGTGGGCACAGTCAGCTGCATGCCGTACTCTAGCTAACTTAAACTTTTTTTGGTGAACAAAAGTAAGAAAACGAGTTTTTAATTTTTGGTAAAGAATTCCTCGAGATTGAAGGAAACCAGAGACCAAAGACAGACAAAGGTGTCTAAGTATAGTTGCACTTTAGCTTAAACAAAAAGAATTTTCTTAATTTCTTTTCATTAAGTCTCCAAACACAAAAACTCATGCTTCTTGAATTTTCGCGTTTCAGAAATTTGTAAATGGCGCAACAGAGAAATATGCGAACTGGGACGCCAACCAAATTGTAGCTCATTCTTAGTTCTACCAGCTTACAAAATTTATACAAAATCGTATTGCTAGTTTTTGAGGAATATTTCTTAGAGGTTTTTAAAATTTTGCTCCCCCCCCCCCCCCCAACCAACTTTTGAACGACTTTATATTTTACCACAAAATTTGGTGTGCTTTAATGGGAAATTAAATACTATATTTTAGCCAATAATTAAATTCTGTATCATTCAAAATAGCGGCTAGGCGCCATTTTAAATTTTTTTTAAATAGAAAGGGGTATCGAGTGACACCTCATTTGAAAGGTCTTTTAGTTTTGCGTCTGATCCTAGAGTTTCAAAGAAAAATATTTAGCTATAACACAATGACAAATGTTTGAAGATAAGGAAGTCTATTTAAAAAACTAAGAATTGAAGCAAAAAGAAATTAAATTAAGTGTTCGAAATGTTCACCATTAACTTCTTGGCACATAAAGTTTCATAAGTTTCTGGAGTGATATTTCTGCAAACTTTTGTAATGCGTTGCTCCAGTTCTTCAATTGTTTGTGGACGGGCTCTGTACACTTTCGATTTCAGAAATCCCCCTAGAAAAAAATTTAAGGGGGTGAAATCTGGGGAGCGAGCCGGTTATTCTACAGGCCCCTGCCTACCAATCTATCTTCCAGGAAAATGTCCGTTGAGAAAGTCAGAAACAGGCCTAAAATAACGAGGCGGCGCACCGTCTTGTTGGAACATAACGTTTTTAATATTATTTCCAGCCACCTGAGATATTTCTGGGAAAATTTTGTCCTCCAAATGAAAAAACGTGGATAAAAAATCAAAGCAATTTTGAATTGAGTGAGTCCATTGGTTTAAAATCCGCCATTTTGTTATGGCTAAATATTTCTTTGAAACTCTAGGATCAGACGCAGAATTAATAGACCTTTCAAATGAGGTGTCACTCGACCCCCCTTTCCATTAAAAAAAAAATTTAATAGCGCCCAGCCGCTATTTTGAATGATACAAAATTTAATTATTGGCTAAAAAATAGTATTTAATTTCCCATTAAAGCACACCAATTGTTGTGGTAAAATATCAAGTCGTTCAAAAGTTAGTTGCGGGGTGTTACTTTATAGACAGATGGTATAATAGGTAGCGTAGAAACCCAGGGATCGTAGTCCTAGTCTATATCTATATACTTAACCCGGCTCGACACAGGTTATTTATAATGTTTGCGGCTTCCAGTACCTACGGAATGTTTAATTATGTCATTATATCTCTTTCAAGAACTTTGCTACAATTTTTAGGAGAAAAGCGTGGGGCGCAGTCTACGGGTTTAGCTAGTTTTATATATTAATTTGCGATTGCTATATTTATTGTGACGTAAATGTATGCGTTTGTCATTTTAACTGGGGCAACCAATTTTTGAGCCAATGAAGTGTAGAATTCTGAGCGTATTTATTTTATAAAAATATCATCAAACATCGGTCTCGTGGCGGTTGCCAGAAAGGTTTTTAATACCTAATAAAAGTGCTTAAAATCGCAGCTTTTTTAATTAATGCTGTTTCTAATAAAATTGTAATAATATTTTGTGTGCAATACTTTATTTATTAACTGTCGGTTATTGAAAAAAATTATGAAAATTGCGCTGTGCGAGATTCTCATGTCGGCGCGATATTACACTGAACGAAAGATGTTTACTGTTTATTTTTTTCGACCCGCCAAAATTAAAGTAAGCCATAAATAACCAAATTATACCAACAGTAGTGACAGCAACATAAACATTCCCCGTATCAATCAATAATAATAAACTGAGCGGCGAAAAAAACATTTTGCGGTTTTGGAACTAAAAGTCCAGTTTTTACCTCTTAGAAACGTTAAAATTTAATAAATAACACACCATTTGTATTAACTTACGTATTATGTAGTAGTATTAAAAGGTATCTCAACCAAACGAACTGCGTTAACCGAAACGTCCCGGCGCCGAAACGTTCTAGCGGCGAATAGACCGCTCCGAATTCGCGGAGCTAAAAGTCCTAAACCGATATGTACGTATAACAGCAATACTTTTTTTCATTCAAATTCATATATCGATAATTAATTGATATTCCCATTAGGTATTTATAGATGTTTCTGAAAATAAATATCATTAACCCATAAATCGATTTCTCGATATTTTTTCGATATATCGATATTCATTCTCAGACCCATTTAAAATCTAAAAGTCAAACACTAAATGTTGCTAATGTTTTTGTTAGTTAACGTGGCTCACTATAAGTCTATAAAGCGTATTTTTTAAGCACTTGCATATTCAGTGCTATTACACAGCATATTTCATATGGGAATTTGTTATACCTTGCATATTTTAAATTTTTAACGACCACGTACATTTTGCATCATAATACAACTTCACCAGAGAAACCTAAAAATAAGTTGCTGCAGCTCCACCTACGTGTAAAATAAACGTGCTCGGACGCTTAAAAAACCAAAGCAACTTAAAATTTTATAATCGCAAATGCATTCCCAGCATTAATACACCGACTTCTCAGAAATTATGCATTCTGCTCACTCTTTAATTATCTGCTACTGCTTTTTCTGTACAGCAAACAACACCACTGCAATTAAAATATTATCCCCACATGCAGGGCTTTAATGCATATTAATAACCGACATTATAATATCACATACACTCAGCGTAATCGGAGTACGATCTGTGATCGTTGCTATGTTAATGGATCGAGAATTAAAGGCCACGTGAAAAAAGCTAATGAAAAACATGCATTACGTGCAAGATCTTTGATAGAAAATTATGTAACTTCTTTTCACGACACTTTTATTTTATGAATATATGTAGATAATAATGAGAGTCGACGTTTGAGCACTTTGGAAGCAAAGCTAATACTTTACTGCGTCACTTTGCTGCTACCAAATTAAATCAGCAGAGAAGTTTTAAATTTTTGTATTAAGTAAGTAGAAGTATGTGTTACTTTTATACCTGTTTGAATTTTATACGTTTCATAAATATACAATTTGAACTAAAATATTTTAGTGCGTTAAGAAATAATTATTTATGTAACTAAAGGGATAAAGGCGTTATTATAACACGAGTTTGAAAGTAATCAAACGAGTGCTATAATAAAGCATTATCTCACTAGTGGCATAGGTACAAAATTTTATCTACGACTGCGCTTAAAATTCGTTGAAAATCGATTTTTTTTTGCTTGAAATGATATTTGACATTTCGCATTAATTTATTTGCAAATGTCAAGTCATTTTCAAAATACTTTTGTTTTAAAATCAAAGGAACGAGATAGATTCGATTTGTTCAATGCTATGGCAATCAACCAGTTTTTTTAAATAAATAAAGCTTCAATTTTGTTTGTGTAACTAAAATGAGTTAGATAATAAATCCATTATCTCACTAGTGAGATAATGAACTTTATTACCTAACGCAAATGAATGACATAAAGAAAAAAAATCATAAATTATTCTGTGAAACTGTATAACCAACTAATATCAATACGTTTTGTTGAGAATTTGCTTGAAAGTAGGTTCGGTAACATAAATCAACAGATGAGTTATATATTCCCAACAATTTCGCAAGTAAATATTTAACCTTAGTTAGTGAAATCTCGCTCAGAAACTAATATTACAGTACTACTTTGTGGGATTTCGGTTCTTTGCGAATAGAATACGCGGATGTAGAAGATTCGAAACCCACACATTGTAATATTCTGTAGTGGGTGCTTTTGTTAAGCGTTGGAAATAAACCTCTCTCATATAATTTACACAAGCTTTCTACCGTGTTCCATATTGCAAACGAGCGCGTAATGTAGAGATTTTATTGGAGATTTTACAAGGTTAGTTTTAACTATAATTTGCTGTTTCAGCTCGCTCTAATTTAACCCCGCGACGTTATAATCTGAAGTAAGGAAACGCGAACGCCGCTCGAGATTTTTACAAAAAAAAAGTAAGAGCACGCGAGCGCAAGAAAAATGAAATATTCCGATGTTCATTTGGCAAATGGAACTGCTGGGCTAAAACTACCCTTTGCCGAGGGCGGTGCACAAAGAGCGACATAAAAGCTCCCGTTTTATTCCTGGCACAGTATTATTTGTGAATCAAAATCACACCACGTTATTGTTTTCAACCGTCGCGTCGGTATATGCGCGCGTGCTACGCGCTTTACCTTTTCGTTTTATCATGTTTCATAAAGGATTTTTTCAGTCGGAAATAAATCAAAACTGAAAATTTTTAATGTTTATCAACTTGAGTTTAAATTTATTTCAAATAATAAATTGGCCGCAAATTGAAAGTTTTTGTCTGAAATTGAACATAAACGTTGATACAAAAAACTAAGATATTTCTTTTGGTTTAGATAAACCAGCAAAAAATACACGGTATCTTTCTTTGGTTAGCTTGCTGCTGGAAGCTTTAGTTATATTTATTTTGTCTCAAGGATATATTGCGGGAGTTCATAAATTTTCATGTCACGATACTTTGTAAAATTTTTTTCTTGCCGCGAATTTCGAATTAGTGGCGCCTAACTTTGCTTTTGCTTATGGGGGCCAGACTTGCTTGACGAAAAAATCTTCGAAAAAAACCGCTTGGAAAAAATATCAGCTGAAAAAAATCCGGGAAAAATTCCAAAAGAAAAACAGTTTCGAGAAAGCATCCCCTACACAAAAACACGTTTTTCTTATAACAGTTTAATTTACATCAATATGCAAGTGAAGTACATTTACGAATTATATGTAAACGTCTAACCAGATTTCTTTAATGCGAATTTATTAATTAAACAAATCGGCCGTTAACACCTAAATAAATACGCTAGGTTTAAATACAGCCAAAGAGATTCTGTTTCTTTTACGAAATTTGTTCTAACGTTTTTTCACTGCAGCTTTTTGCCGGAGCTTCTCTTTCTTAGGAGTTTTTTTCAGGAGCTTTTTTTTTTTCGAGGATTCCTTACCGGGAATTTTATTCAGTGTCGAAAAAGTATTAATTACATTAAAGTTTTCCAAATCGAGAATTTAACGGAAATTCATTTCTTTCTCAAAAAGCTTCCTAGCATTAGAATGACGGCCCCCATAATGTTTTGACCCTTTGTACTTCAACGTTTTGAAGAGTATAATAGCCCTAGGGCAGCACAATGTTACTACCTACAAAATTTTTAAGAAAATGATAATTGATAACAGTGAAGTGAAAAATATTGTGAACGTTTAGGAACATTTCAAGAAAATATACGGCTCAAAAACTGGCTACTAGATTTGTTTTAATTTAGTAGGCTACTAGAGTTAGGTAGGAGCTATAATTTGGTTTGGTTTCAGCTCGCTAGTTTCACTGTGACGCCTTCTATGAATTTTTGAAAAGTATGGTTTTAGCGACTTTTTTTATTAAAAACTGGTTCTACAATTTTCTTGAATTTTATAGTCTAATAAAGCTGGGATGAGCTACAATTCGGTTTGTGTTTCTAGTCCGTTGATTTGTGGTATTTGGCCGCTAATTTCACTTTTAACGCCTTCTATGAATTTTTGAAAATTTTGTTTTAACTCCTGTTTGTTCAAAAACGAGTTTTCAACTTGGTCTAAAATTTAACATTGTAAATGCCCTAAAATGCAGAATATTAAAGATAGAAGAAGAAGAACTACTAAAACTGTGAAGTATAATTAAAATTAAATTTATACATGTTCAGAGAAACATTGCTCAAAATCTAATTATACGATTTTTTTGAAATTTTATAGGCTAGTAACGCTAGCAATGTACAATATACAATTTGATTTTTATTCCAATCCACTTATATCTCCGTGACGCCTTCGATAAATTATTGAAAATCCTAAATTCGTGCTCCTTTAATTAATAAACGGGTTTCAATAAGAAATTTATGTTTAAGCCTAGCTTCTCCTAAGTGATAGTAGAACAAATGTACAACTATTAGTTGCAGCAATATTTAAAATTGGTAATTTTTTCTCTCTTACACAAACTTTTATGGACAAATTGATTCTTTCGTTTTTGGTTTTCTGTAATCTTAAGAAATGTTTTTCTAACTACTCAAAAAGTAACTTTTCTCTCAGTAAAGTTTCTGCTTTGAAATACAATAAAACAGCCTATTGCTGTACTATTATAGCTGACCGGTAATAGCGGACAGCGGTAGGACTGGTTTTGGTTTGTAAAAAGCACGACATGCAGGTGCGCTTCTGCTGTAGTTTCCGTCTGCGCTATTCGACCTGGGAGAAAATCACTTTAACATTATCAATATTTTCGCGATAAACGTTAATACAAACATTCTTTTGCAAATGTAAGAATCAACAATTTCTAAAGTATAGGAAAGTCTTGGCCTCGTTTATTTTCTTCCTAGATTCCCATATTCACTAGATCCTTACAAAATTTAAACCAGTTCAGAAACCACGTGCGTAACAGGAAACTAATTAAGAAAACAACAATGATACAACAGTTTTGTTACTTAAAATAATTACGTCAGTTAAATTGGTCAAAAAATGTACCTAATACGGATTTACGCAAATCGTGACGTTTTTATGAAATTAAATTACAAACTAAAAATATTTATTGAGTATAAATAAATAACTTTTTACTTCAACAATATTTATTTATTTTAACCTTATACGAATTTCGAAATGTTTACCTGCCAATATCAAAGGTTATATTAAAATCAATGGCATGTAAACATGTCGACCTCCTTATAAAGTTACAATAAATAAATATTGTTGCAGTAAAAAGTGTTTTATTTATACTTAATAAATATGGACTTCAACGAAGTAAAGCTAGAACTTATAAATCAAATTATTTTGTTCTGACCTCTACGTATTTGTTGTCACGGGCTTGTGGCACCTACATTGTACCGATTTTGTAATTTATTATAATAATAATAAGTTAATGATAAAAAAATTGTAATTTTAAAGTAATAAAAGTCGATTATGATTTTTAATTTTTTTGTTATTGTTTTTTAGAATGCACGGATAGGGGAACTTGGCTAAGAAGAAAACACAGGAAAACGCAGGTAATAAAATAAAAAAATAATCATTAAATAAGCAGCAATCCTATAATGTCAGAACTAAAAGAAACGTATGGAAAAGAACGAAAGCAAGGAGGAATTACCTCGAAGTGTTTTGAGCATACGAAATATAATTTTTAACAAACTCGTCTGAAACATTAGGGAAAAATTGAAAACAACATGAACTTCTTAAAAGAAGCTCTATAAAACAAGAAGCTTTGAAGAAAGCTCCAGAAAAAGAGTCCTTTAATTATTATAAAGTGCAGAAGTTAGAAAACCTTTTAAATATGTTTCCGTATTTGCACTGATTTGCAAAGCACTCCAATAAATTTCTGTATAGATATTTTTAGGAAAATTCTTTGTAAGGTTGGAAAGGAACAGGAAGAAGGGAAGAATAATATATATTATCAGCATATAAAATATCTCGATTTTTGAAAATATCTAAGAGGTAGTCTCATGGAAAAACCTTTATATTTATTTAAAATTGTTGGTAAATGTTTGCCTGCTATAACTTGTAAAAAAATAATAAACTTTAAGAAAAAACTCTAGAAACAGAAAAGTGCAGTGTTAGAATATCCCTTTTGGAAAATACTATATCCCGTAATATATTTTTATAGTTAAACTATGAAATAAGCATTAAAAGGCTTGTTCATCATACTATTTTGGTCCGTTTTGCAAAAAATAACTAAAAGGCCTTACAGTGATATAATTATGCTCATTAAACCTAAAAAAATGTGATGGAAGCCATACGGCTTGGCTTTTGCGTCTCTCAAAACAAATTACATTTGTAATTTTTAGAAATATGTCATGTCACAACGTTTTAGCCCTAACAGTTACTACAAAATACTCCTGGAATGCTCGACTGCGAAGGAACATACACCAGAAAGCACAAATATATTACCAAAGATAGAAATCCCCCTCCCCTTTGAAATTCTCACGACGTTTCTATCAGCTCATCTTTTCAGAATGCTACAATATTATCTTTAGTTTACCAACTTGGTGCGTTTAAGAGCCTGGAAAAGAAGAATATGACTTCTATCCCGGATACCGGTTAATTAATTGTTAACCAAATCAATGGAAATTGAATCCGCAATGTCAATGTGCTGACCATTCGGGATAAGTCTTTGCCAAAGACAGATTTGAGAGAAATGGGCATCTTGTGCCACCCCAAGACGGTGTCATTGGTTAATACTTTTTATTGCAATTAGTCACATTATCAATTAACCAAGGTCGATGAATTTCAAATAATCTCGTCAAACTACTTAAAATCAAGACATATAGCTAGCTGCCTCGGCGGGTTTTGTCAACTCGCCTTTGGACCCAACAACAACAATATTAGGAACAACAACGACATTAGCACCACAGCAATCATTGCATAAATAATCAATCAAAATCCAACAGTCTTATATCTAAGGCTATACCACCACCACCATTACCTTTACATATGCATCAACAGTTTATCATTAAACAATTAAATATAACACACACAACAATGTCATTTGCATATCAGTACAGCATTTTTCAACTTACAACGTTCTTTCATACTACTGAAGCACATTCCCACCGCCGCGCCCGCTTGCTGTTTCCTAATTACTGACTTAAATCTTTCGCACTCTGAGAATATAGTTTTTTATGCAATATTCCTGCATGGATTATGTTTATTTTTAACATCCTCACCAAAACATCTAACGTTTTGCAGTCGACCAATTAAACTATAAAAAGAAAAACGTGTTCTGCATACGAATTTTTATCGTTCGCAACGTAAACCAACGAGCGTATATGATTTTCGGTTTCGTTTTGCAAAACTCACTTTCCCGATCTTGTTCGTTATACTTAGGTATTTCAAAATTCATTGAAAACGGTCTAATAGTGTCTCAGATTTAAACTGTAACATACGCAAAAAATCTCGTACCAAACAGAATTTCATCCCCCATTTTTGAGGGTACTAAACGTTTAAAACAAATCTAAGCAAATAGGAGTGCTCATATTTTGATGCAAATATTAATAAAAATATTAAAAATATACAGGGTGTATTAAAACATGCGGCTAATAATTACACCACGCAATTCTACGTAGAAAAACAAGCAAAAAACTCGAATACAATTTTAGTGTTTATTTTTAAAATGTAGTAATAAAACACATACTTGATTTAATTGCAGAATCACAAACATATACGATCAAGGGTAACTAAATGCATGTCTCTTAGATTTAAATTGTACAGCGTTGCCAAATTAAAAAACCTTTAAGTGCTTATAATTTAAAGACTCTTCGTCTAAGACCAAATTGGTGTTAAAGTTTTTTGCTTGTTTTTCAACGTAGAATTGCGTGCGGTAATTATTAGCCGCACGTTTTAATACACCGTGTATATCGTCTACTTTAAAAACTTTAAGTTATCTCTATTCTTTAAAATAGAAGAGCTTTTCAAAACTTTTAATATATGGTACCTCCTGTCCTATAACATTTTAAAAAATTTTGTTGTTTATTCTTTTATAGTTTGGAAGATATCAGCTTGTAACACTTTAGTTGCCGCACCTTGTATAGTATACGTAGAACTTTTTTTCGTCCAAAGTTTGTGTTGGAACTTTTAGGCATTTATCGATCTCGCTCGCTTATTGTGTAAATTTTTTTTTCCAATTGCTTCTCTACAGTTTGCATTGCAATTTTTTCAATTCGTATAAGTTGATTATACGAATAGATACCTGAAAGACTGGTAAGTGTTTGCTTGAAAAGCAACGTTATAGAGCCAATATTGGCAAAACAGGAATGAAATATGTTGCACTAGTCTGTATTACCCGAAAAATAATATATCGCTTTCAGACAAGTTGTGAAGCAACTGTAAACACATTTGTTATTTGCTTTCCGACGTATTGTATGGTGGAAAATCGTCCAGCATGAAAATAATAACCAGCCATACATTTTAACCGTTTAAAGAAGCAAAGTTGCAAAGTTGGGTTTGTGTGTTTAAAATGCGGGCGTTCATTTATCATTTCTCTAAGTTATTTTATTATCCCTCGTCAACGTCACCGCACTAACTTAATAATGGAGAGCTCCTGGATGACGGTTTGTCCGATGCAATATTTAAATCATCAAATGGGGCGAAAACTGCAAAGTAATTCCTCGCTGCTCGCATTTTTCATCAATTTCGCGACCAACTGTGTAAACCATTAACCATTATCTGACATGACAGAGACAGACACACCGACAGCGTTGACGTTTGTTAATACTAACTGGTAAAGTAGCAAAGCTGTCAAAACACCCCACCCATTCACCACTGTTATTAAAATTTTGACGAGGTAACCGGATGTGCGTTCTAGTGGCCCGGAACCGAACTTACATAAACTCGCATTGCCATGGGCGGTCATAGGCGGAGCTCTGCATGCTATTTAGCCTTTGTTTGTTGATTTCTAAATAAAGAAGGTGGATTTCTATGCTCCTATTGCATAAACACTGATGGCAGCTAAAAATGTTACGCTTAGATAAAATGCTGTTGTCTAAAAAAGGCTACACTAATTAGATTGAACTTCCGGGCGTACAGGATGTTCAGCTTTTTACACAATTATTTAGATTTGTATTTAAATTCGGAGTACTCTACCAACCAGCACAAGTTTTAAAATTCATTAGGTAAAATAAATGGCGGTTTAAGATTTCCACTGGCGTTATGTTTAGAAATTTCTATTTGATAAATTAATTTTGCTTGGTGAAATTTTCCCTTCGCAGCTTTCTCTATTTCCGAAAAGTTTTTCAAAGATTCTTTCCAAATAACATTTTTTAAGGACATTTTTGCATGCATTGTAATATCTTTTTAAAAAAACATTTCTCAAAAATATTATTAACAAGAGTCAAAATCTTTTTTTATGTTTTCAAGTATTCCAAAAAGGTTTTTGTCGAAATGATTTATATCTACATTTTATTAATTACACTATTTTGTGAGCTTCACATTGAAAAGTTTTTTTATATAACAATTATAGAAAAACTACTTGACGTGATAAAATTTATAATTTTCAATACCTTTTTCTTTAATATTTTTAGCTTCTGGTGATAGGCTACTGTTTACTGCTTTAATTTCACTGTAAATCGCCTCTGCGATGTTTCAAAGTTAGGAACTTATATATAGTTTCTGTTAATAACCATCAGGACCGATACAGAATCCATTATCATCGAGGATATTGTTTATCAGGGACGGTAGAAAAAATATAACTACTTTTTAAATGTGTAATGAATTATACAACTCGCTAGCATAGCTCCTACCAATTAAAACAACAATCCCAGAAAAGTACCAAATTTGATTCACTCTAACCACCATTTAAAAATAGTCACCCATTAAACTGTATTGAGGGTTATCAATATAATCATTTTCAATTACAATTCGTCGATCTTTAGCAGCATGCAAGGGATCAATATGGGAAACGAGTATTATGAACAATGAGCAATACAAAAATTAGAAAAACTAGCAGATGAGAGAACTAACAGCATGAAAAGTGGGTTTTAAAAAAAAGACTAACATAGAAAATCAACATTATGAAAAATGAGCGTATGAAAATGGGCAGTATGAGTAATGGACAGTATGATAAATGAGCAGTACGACAGATGAGCTTTATGACAAAGAACAGTATAGAAGACGAGCAGTATGACAAAGAGCAATACAAAAAATAAACAGTATTAAAAACGAGCTGTATGAAAATGAGCAGTATAAGAAATAAACAATATGAAAACAAGCACTGTAAGAGTGAACAATATAAAAACTGACCAGTATGAAAGATGAGCAGTATGGAAATGATCAGCATGAACAATTAACACTTTATAAAAATAATTTTTAAAATGAGCAACTCGGAAACTGAGTTGCATAAAAATAAGCAGTATAAATACAAGCAAATGTGTGCAAATGAACAGTATCAAAATAAGCAGAATGGAATTGAGCAATGTCGGCAGTATAAAAATAAACGGTATAAAAATGAGTAAGTGTGAAATAAGAGTAGTATGAAAATTGAGTAATTCATTGAACTGTAGCCTAATCAATATATTCAATTTCAGTGACAATTCATCGATCAACATGAAAAATGATCAGTATAGAAAAAAGGTATTGTTATAGAAAATGATCAATTCAATTAAGAAAATTAGTAACAGAAGAAATTATTCGAATGAAGAAATATAAGCAGCATGGAAAATGACTATTACAAAACACCAATATAAAAATAAGCAGTATGAGAAATAAGTAGTAGGATAAATGGGCAGCATAAAAATGAGCAGTATGAAAAATGAGTAGTGTGAATAGTAAGTAGTATGAAAAATTAACAGTATGAAAAAAATCAGTATGGAAAATAAGAAGTATAAAAAATAATTAGTATAAAAGATGAGCAATATGGCCAATATGAAAAGTGTGGAGTCTGCAAAATAAAAACCAGTATGAGAATGAGCCCTATGAAAAATGATGAGTATGAAAAATGATCAGTATGAAAAGTGAGCTATATGAAAATTGATCAGTACGACAAATGAGTAACCCATTGAACTGTAGCTTCAAGGATTCTATGATGTTGAGATACAATTTATCGATCTTTACTAGCATGAAAAATGATCAGTAAGGAAAAAGAATGTTATGAAAAATGACGAATGTAATACAAAAAATGAACTATATAAAAAATTAGGAGAATGATTGCATGAAAAATGAGCTTTATAAAAACAATAATACAGAAAATCAACAGTTTAAAAAAGGAGCAATAAGAAAAGTAAATAGTAGGATAAATGGGCAGTATGAAAAGACCACTATAAAACATATCCATTGTGGAAAGTATGAGCTGTGTAAAAGGAGCAGTATTGAACTGATCAGTATAAGAATAGGCATTTTAATTATACATATTATTATTCGATTAAGTTGTGTAACCTATTTTTTGTACTCACTGCGTAGGAAATGACATTCCGCGCACTCTAGTGGCAAAACGATTTCCCGATCTACTTACCCAGGAAAAATAGCAAAAAGCACTGGACCTCTCAGGCATTTTACAAAATAATAGTCTTTACAATAATAAAATTTAATTTATAAAGTACCATTTCCGCGATTTTCATTTATTAAATGTTACAAATTGAAGACTCATCATTAATAATAAAATTCTTCAAAATTAAAAATATAAAATGTCAGTCGAAAACTGCATAAAGCAATTGCTATCAACCTACTGTTGTTTTTTAGCTACCTCTATTGGCTTGAAAATACAAGCATTCGCTTGAAATTCTAAATTGCTAATTATTTTAATTTATTAATGTATTTCTGTTCGATACAAAAAATATTGTACAAACTTTATGCGAGAAAGCTTAATCCGCGCATTCGCGAATATGAAGGCATTCGCTCGGTAGCGCTCGCTCATGCTTCAACACAGCCCTCACGCGGGAACATTGCTTTCCCGCATTTGGTTTGTAAATAACTATTCCCAACTTCGCTATAGTACATTATAAAAAAAGTTCATTGTAAGGCTTTTGATTATTACGAAGAACTATTAACGTAAAGCATATGCTTATAATAGAGAGAAATCATATACGTCTTTCATGCAAACAACTATACTGTTCACAGTAATACTTCACAGCGAACAAAATCTAGAATTAACCTTCTCAAGGAAACAAGTGACAGAAGTGACCCTTTAACTTCATCAGAATAAAAAAGCTCGACCTCATAAGGTTGGCTACCTGTAAAGTTTTATGCGAGGTGCTTTCGGACAAATTAGAAGCAATTTCAAACGACGTAGATACTTAGTTTTATATGGTCTCCCTTCGTTTAACTGCCAGGGATACGTGTTTAAAAGGTAACGCCTCGCCATCCTGTTGAAAATTAACTTGCCAGTAACTCACACATCTGCATTAATACTTTACCTTAAAGTTTATTTCAGCACCACTTGCGTTATTGAACGCTTTCCGGGATAATAAAGTTCGTCTTTATTCGTGTAGTGTAGAAAAAACATGCTGGAGAACTTATCCTTCGAATTTTTCGTGACTGCGTGTAATTGAATTTTGTAATCGTGCATGATGTGTGTTTGAATGTTCCTATTAACATATTGTTTCGGGCTATTTCCTGTCCAGCTTTACCATATGAGACTTTCTAATGTAAAAATTTAATATGTGGCTTTGTACCCACGCGGAACTAAATTTAATAAATTTTTAATTAAATTAAAAACCGAAACAGTTATCATTCATGAATATATAATCGTGGACACCAAAACAGTTTTTGGAAACTTTTGCTTCAAATAAGCAAAATAACAGACAAGCCTGTTGTTATAAAACAACCTTCCTTCTGTGGCGGGCTGGGAAGAATGTTGAACCAATCTGCGAGGTATTGATTAATTTTAAAGTAAAAATTTTAATTATCGGCAAGTTTTAATAACGTTTTAATTAATGCATGGAACGAGAACTCTGCGAAAACAAATTGCTTATAGGGGATAAAAATTGCCTAAAGTTGGCAACTGTTTGCCTGTCAACGGACTTTTAAAGAAGTTTACTTAATTTATACTTGACGTCAATCAGCAACTTTGTATTAAATGACCAAAACAGACTTCCCTTGCAAGTGGAAAACGCAATATAATTAATGCAAATGCTAGTTCCATTATAAAACAGGCGAAATACTTTATCAACAAAGTTTTTGCAAAACAAACTAAAACCTTTCCGTAGATGCTGCACAGTTTCCACGAGATAACGTGAACCGTACCGCGCAATGGATCAAGGAGATTCCATAATTATTTCACAATTCGTTTAATTAAGTCACAAACAAATATCATATT
This sequence comes from Ctenicera cuprea, assembly GCA_958336395.1. Classification (NCBI taxonomy): domain Eukaryota; kingdom Metazoa; phylum Arthropoda; class Insecta; order Coleoptera; family Elateridae; genus Ctenicera; species Ctenicera cuprea. Next base: position 13,181,971 of record OY284487.1, on the reverse strand, counting down.
TTATTTACTTTACCTGAATTTTGCACTATTTTACAAATAACTTTTGTAAAATATCATTTACAGCTTTAAGAAGTAAAGAATGTGTAAATTTAGAATCTTATTTACAATTGTTTTAAATTGGAAACAATTGGGGTTCAGTCTAATACTTTTCTTAAATAAAAAAATTAGGCAATGTTGCCTCATCTTTGAGGCAACTTGCTAATTTATACCTATTGAATGGCAAAATTGGTAGCAACAAAAAATGCATGTTGATATTTTTTCAATGTTATTGCAGATTTAAAAAAATCTAGATGAAAGAAAACTGTTCCTTTTGTATGTATAGGCAAATATATTTATTTTAAACACAGAGCAGCTATATTTAGTGAAAATTCAAGGAATTTTTTTTATTTAATGAATTAGGTATTCGCTACACTTTGCGGACGACCAAGTCCTTACAGCACAGGACCAAGACGACATCCAATACATGGTACGAAAATTAGTTGAAGAGTACGATAAGTGGGGGCTGGAGATGAATATGAATAAAACGGAATATTTGGTTATAGGACAAAAAACTGAAGACCTAGAAATAGAAAATGGGGTAAAAATTAAAAAGTTGTGATCATTATACATACCTAGGAGTCCATATAGATAAAAACGGAATGGCCGACAGTACAGTGAAAGATAGAATAAGAAAAGGAAAACAAGCCGTTAGAATATTAAATTCGGTATTGTGGGACAGAAACATAAGCAAAGAAAGGAAAAAACAAATATAGGTATAACAGTATAGTGAAACGTATAACAACATATGGAGCGGAATCATGGCAATTAACTGAAAAACCGAAAAAAGATTTAAGAGTATTAGAAATGGATTACTGGAGGCGCTCTGCAAGAATATCAAAATTAGACAGGGTTAGAAACGAAACAATTAAGAACATAATGGGGGTAGAAGAAGACATAGTGGAAGATGTGAAAAAATGCAATTGATGTGGTATGGACATGTTCAGAAGATGGACGAAACACGTATTCCGAAGAAAGCAATGGAATGGGTCCCCCGAGAACGCAGGAAAAGGGGAAGACAGAGGAAAAGCTGGAGAAAAGGGATAGTAGAAGCAATGGAAGAGAGGGAAATAGAGGAAGGAGAATGGAGAAATAGGGAAAGATGGAAGAAATTATTGGGAACCGAAAGGCGATAGATGCCGAAAAACCGGAAGAAGAAGATAAATTAGGCAATGTTGCCTTATCCTTTGGGCAACTTTTTCTTTCTATTTTAAATCTATTAAATGGCAGAATTGGTAGCATCGGGAGATTACTTTGCCTCCCTTAAGTATTTAAAAAAAATGCATGTTGATATTTTTCCAATGTTTACTTTTCCATACTTCTACTAAAGTAAGGAGAGTTATGATTTTATGCAAATTTTCGAATTTCAGATTTAAGAGGAACTACGCGTGGGTGGGTGCGTTCGTTTCCTTATATCTCCGGAACCCCTTAACCGATTTTTATAAGATTTAGTACGTGAAAGGTTTTTAGTTGCAGGTAGTTCTCTGTACGGTCGTTAATCGGAACCGGAAACGGAAATTAAAATAGTTTTTTTGGTATAGATTTTTTTTTCTGAACACTGTTTTTAAATTTCAAATACATAGCGTTATAGTGCATTCAAAGACAAATCAAATTTTTTTCGAAATGCCGTATGAAAGCGGCTAAAATTGTATTTCGATTTTTATTTGGACAGCCATTATTGTTTAAGAATTGCGAGAATTACGTTTTTGTTAATAGTTAATAATTGTTATCCATTATCTTGAAATTAATAAATAGGTGGGACATAAAACAAATGTTTTATCTCGTTCTGAAGAAGAAATTGTTTAAATCTATTTTTTCTGGAAAATGGCTAGTCGTACAAGAAAAATCAAGAGCACCAATTTTATGCACTGTTTGGCGTAGCATCACATTAATAACTTAAATTGGTAAAAAAATCTAAGACTACAAAAATAATAAATAAAAATTACACACTCCCCGCAATAACTAGAAACACCACTGGTTTAAATAATTTTGTTTAGATGGAGTTAGATAGTAGCACTTACTAGTACTAAACTGTATGCCACATTTCATTATTTGTTATTGAAGGGCGCCTGAAATATTAAGTAAAATTTAACTTTCATTCGCCCCGCTCTAGCTTCCTTTAGAAGCATTTTAGAACACATGTTAAATAAACATTTTTGATCATTTCAGTGAGTACAATACGTCTATGTATAGCCAGACCACCATTTTTGCTACGCTTTGTATTATTGTTAGTTGGCGTGTTACATAACTACCAAGTTTTAGTAACTATATTGTTTATGGTATATTTTGTTACTGTAAGTATACAAAAAGTTTTCATTACACATAATTTTTTGACATGTCATTTACAGTGTGTTCACGATGAGATTAACAGTATTGGGATTCCGGTTACTAGTAAAAATTACAGATCTGGTTAAATTTGGATAAAAGTTCCTTAATTATGGGAGAAATATATTGGTGATTTTGTTTTTTCTAAAATGTTATAACTTATCATATTTTTACAAGTTTTTCAGTATCAACGTTTTACGCGCTGTAAAGTGGACTACTCTTATAGCACTCTAGCGGATAGGAACATAGGGCAGAAACACCTGGAACAATATGACCATGGGCATGGTCAGCTGCACACCAAACTGTACTTAACCGAATCTGTTGTGAGGAAAAAAACATCAATTTTAATTTTTGGGAATAAGATTTTTTGTAAGTAAAAAATCAGAGACCAAAGAGGAAATTCGTCAGATAGAAATTGAATGGATGTGGGAAATTAATCCTTTTTAATATTCCTACGCTAAAAAATTAAGCTCTTACACAGAAACAGAAATGTTTTATCGTCCCCTGTTTATTAAATTAAAACTAAAAAAAGATGAATTTTTGCTTTAACAAAATTCATATTAGGCGTCACAGAAAAATTAGCTGGTTGGGACACGACCCAAACTGTAGCTCATCCGTAGTTCAATATACCAATAGTTTAAAAAAATATTGTTGTGTCAGTTTTTGAGCTATAATTGTTTGCGATCGTGCAAGTTTCAAAATATTCCAAAAATTGTAGCAGCCGCCATTTTCAAGTTAAAAAGTACTAAAAAAAGCATTAACGTTTGCACTGTGGTCATCTATCGTAATTTTTCCAAAACAAATGCAATAAAAAAGATAATAAACTTCCACTTCCATCAGGTGCAGAAGTGCTTTAAATTTTTTCGGTTTTTTGCTTGTATATATAGTAAGCCATGGATATTTTTAAAACAACAAAACCATCAATACAGTGCTCTCATAATTAAGAAACTTTTTTATAATTTAACCAATTCTGTATTTCTTCTAATAACCGAGATCCCTATGCTGTTGTTCATCGTACTTGCACACACTGCATTTTCAAATTATTGTTAGCATTATACTTTCTTCTAGATGTAGATGTGAAGAGGGTGCTAATCACCCTCAAGCTTTTTAAACTCCGCCTACGATAGAGATTATATCAGTATTAATTTATTATTGAAATTGTTTCTTTAATTTTAGCCTACGGCCGAAAACGTTAACATAATAATTATCGGAATACATATCTGCTAATTTTACTTTCCTATACTTTCAGTATAGGGAAGTATAATCAACTTTATGAAAATTATCGAAATGTAGATTTAGACGAAAATACTAAACCTCCAAAAATCCAAAAATGTGTTTTTTTTAAATTATCTGTCTGTGGGTGGATAGGTGGGTAGGTATGTGAGTGGGTGTGTGGTGAATCATAACTATTAAACGGATGGTCGGATTTTGATGAGCTTTAGAACCTGGGGGTATATCAAAAATTCACCGACAAAACAAGCTTTCAAAAATACTCGAAACCGGAAGCAAAAGTTCGACATGTTTTTTTGGTAGCATTTGTTTCTAAATTAAATACAATAAATTTAAAAACGGAATGTGATAGAAAACTTTAGGGAAAATCCAATGTTCTTTTCCCGAACTTTCTAGCTTAAAAATGGCGGCCGCTACAAATTTTTGAAAATTTTGACTTTAGAGCTTTATTACCCACAAACAGGTTGACAGATCGGGTTCAGATAATTTATCGCAATAGCTCTATAGAAACACAATGTAATTGTACCCAAAAAGTTAAGATCTATGAATTTTTTTTTAAATTCCAATATTTCCGAAATTTTCAATAAAATATTACTCAAAAACTGGCTATACATGATTTTATTTAAATTTTGTAGGCTTGTAGAACTAATGATGAGTTACAATTTGGTTGGGTCGCAGCTGATAAATATCTCTTTGACGTCCTCTATGAATTTTTGGAGAATTGAGACTTAACGTATATTTACTCACAAACGAGTCATCAGATCAGAATGAAACTTGCTAATAAAAATGCCCTTAAAGTAGACAATGTTACAATTTACTAGAACTTTTAAAACTGCTACAGCTATAAATTGAAAAAAAGATGAAATTTTGACTCAAAAACACACTGCTCAAAAACACGCCCCACGTTTTTTTTTAATATTGAAACTTATAAATCTATGAATCAGCTACAATTTGGTATGTGTTCCAGTTCGCCAACATCTTTATGACATCTTCTATGAATTTTTAAAAATTGAAATTTTTTACGCTTTTATTTAATAAACGGGAGCCGATAAAATTTTCTTTTTAGGTTAAACTGCGTATAAGTGATAGTTGAATAAAGTTATTAACGTAATATTTTTATACGACAATATTTAGGGGGTTAATTTTCCTTCTCCCGCCTAAAGGACGAATATGTCTTTCCGTTTTGGGGTTTTTTTAGCTACAGGAAATCAAAACTCGAGTTTTTTTCACAAAAAGTATTCAGCGTACTATCAGTTTACTTTTGAAGAGAATACTTTTGAATATATGACATTGATAAGTGACAATATCTAAAGTATAGGACAGTCCAGGCGAAGTGCTTCGCACGTTTTTAACATTCTCTTAGAGCAAGAGTTATTTCTGGTGCGAATTCGATTCAATACTGATTATTTAACGCATTTAATATAATATAGGGTAGCGGGTAGACACTCTCCTACGATACCGGTAGAAGATAGGTCTACTTCAGGGAAGCGCCCCTGCCCACGCGAGCCATGTTTCTCTCCCACCTCATATTTATCCGGGGAACATCATGTCCGACCCTCTAAATTTTCCCATCCACACCTCACACCATCTTTTCCATATCCTCTACCCCGCTCTACCAATCCGCATAGGCCAGCGTGGTAGAGTATGGCCCCTTCCAAGATGAAAATGTCGATTTCCAAAAATAATCCCCAGGTGGGTCGAGGTAGCTCAGAATCCCACACTGACAAGAAACTGTCAGTCTGCTCCAAGGAATATGGGGGGAGCAAGAAGTCGATAATACCACTAAAAGTTGCAACCTAATGTAAAGACTTTGTTGTCAGAAGAAAAATTCACAGAGATGGAGACAGAACTGAAGAACATAAAATGGGATGTGGTCGGAATGAGCGAGGTAAGAAGACGCGGCGAAAACCTGGTGACACTGAAATCCGGACACAAATTCTACCACAAAGGCCACGACAACGCATCAATAGGAGGAGTCGCATTTTTATCCATAAAAAACACTCTGACAAAATTGTATCTGTACAAGCAATATCTACCAGAGTAGCTTACATGATACTACGACTAAATACCAGATACACCATAAAAATCATTCAAGTATATGCACCGGCCACGGAACACAATGACGACGAAATAGATATATTTTACGAAGACATCCTCACAGCAATGAAAGAAAATAAGACACATTATACAATCATATGCGGAGATTTTAATGCAAAAATCGGAATAAAATCGGACCGATCAGAAGTCGCACTCGGAAACTTTGGAAGTCCGGGCAGAAACGATCGAGGAGAAACCATGATCAGCTTTTTACTGGAAAATAATTTATTTCAAATGAACAGCTACTACAACAAAAAAACCCAAAGAAGATGGACGTGGGAAAGCCCCGACGGCAAAACGCACAATGAAATCGACTATTTTGTAACAGACAAAAAGCACGGTATTAAACCGATTCTCAACCGGAAGCGACCATCGCATGGTAAGAGCCACTCTCAAAATAAATCTAAAGAACGAAAGAAGCAGGCTAATCAAAAAAAAAACTATCAAACATGGACGCATCCAATAGAAATAAATAAATTCAGCGACCATATTGCAAATGCGATAGGAAATAAAACAGCAACGGAAGGCAAAAACGAAAACATTAATATCCTAAACGAAACCATAATAGAAGCAATAAAAGAAGCACAACAAAAATTCTGCCCCAAAAGCTCAAAATTGGAAAAAATCAGCCAAGAAACCCAAACTAAAATAGAAGAACAGAGAGCGCTCAAAGGAAAACCAAATGTAGACCAACAAACACTAAGAGAAATCAACAAAGAAATATCCAGAAAAATAAAAGGAGACATCAGAAAACACAAATATGATAAAATCAGCCAAACTATTGAACAAAATAAGAGCATGACAGTTCTAAGGAAACAATTAACAAACGGCAAAAAGGAAATCTTTCAACTCAAAGATAAGGAAGGGAACCCTACGTGAAATAGGGAAAACATAATACAGATTGCAGAAGAATTCCACAAACAATTATATACAAACAACCATCCCTACCCAGATCTAAACACACACAACCTAGAGAAAATACAAAACCAAGGATCAGAAGATATCCCCAATATCACAAAATTCGAAATCTATTACGCCTTAAGGAAAATGAAAAACAACAGAGCACCTGGTGAAGATGGCATTGTAACTGAAGTGATAAAACTCGAAGGACCAGTGCTAATAGAAAAAATAGAAAAACTACTCAACTTATCCCTACATAACCAGGAGATCCATTCAGGATGGAACAATGCGATAACCATCCTCCTACACAAAAAAAGGAGATACAACGCAGCTTGACAACTACAGCCCTATTAGCTTGCTTAGCCACCTCTACAAGCTACACACTCGCATATTAACATCTAGATTGGAAGCAAAACTTGATTTCTACCGTCCACGAGAACAGGCTGGTTTTCGCTCCGGATACGGAACAAACGACCATCTCCAATGCCTAAAAATATTAATCGAAAAAACCATCGAGTACAATAGACCTTTATTATTAATATTCGTAGACTTCCAAAAAGCGTTCGACACGGTAGAAATGCATGCAACCCTTAAAGCTCTGAAAGAGAGTAGGTTAGATTATCGATATACCAATGCAATGTCATCTATAACATCTACAAACATGCAACAACCGCCATAAAACTTCATGATACCACACAAAAAATTAACGTCAGACAAGGCGACATTATGTCACCCAAATTATTCACAGCAGTTCTGGAACACGCCTTTAAAACTTTAAACTGGGAGAACAAAGGCATAGATACAGACGGCGAAAAATTAAACAACTTGCGATTCGCAGATGACATAGTGTTGATTACAGACAATCTAGGCGAAGCTAAAGAAATGCTACAAGAACTGCAAAACGCAACACGGATGGTGGGGCTAAGTATAAATTACACCAAGACAAAGATAATGACAAATCTAGTCCCTAAGGGAAATATACACATCAGAAGAGCGGAAATAGAACTAGTTGAGAGGTATATATATTTGGGGCATGAGGTTAAAATCAGCAGGGATAACCAAACCTGCGAACTCCTGAGACGAATTAATCTAGGCTAAGCGGCATACGGCAAACTCAGATACATCTCTAAAGATAGCAGAGACTTTAACCCTGACAAAAACATCAATAAGAAAACTGAGTATTGCACAACGAAAGATGGAAAGATCGATGTTGAGAATAACACTGAAAGATAAAATAAAAAATGAAGAGATACGTGGAAGAACGGGAGTAGAGGACGTAATAGAAAATATAGCCAAATCGAAGTGGCGATGGGCTGGCCATGTGGCGAGGCAGACAGATGGAAGATGGACGAAAAAGATTATTGAGTGGAGGCCGAGGGCTGACAAGCGAAGTCGAGGAAGACCACCCACCCGATGGACGGACGATCTGAAAAGGATTTCAACAAACTGGGTTGCAACTGCACAAGATAGAGGAATTTGGAAATAATCTGGAGGAGGCCTATGTCCGACAGCGGACAATACTGGTTGGATGATGATGATGATGAATATAATATACACGCCAACTTGATGTAACAGATTTGGTGAGTAATAAATGTAATTATAGAGATATTACGTCAATTTTCCCACACACCTGAAATTATTGTATTTTGTGACTTTATATCACCCATATTTTATTTACTTATTCAGAGTGTTCGGTTTCCGTGTCAACAACCAATCAAATTAATTTGTAAGTGAATAAAATCATTTTTTAATAGGTTTAAAAACCACAATAAAATTGCGATAAAACCAGTGGTTGCTATTTATTAGCGACAACGGCCACAAGTTAAGATCGACAACACGCGAAATTCAACGATCATAACCGATACGATCCGTTAATTTAAAATATATCATAATTACTTGTGTGTGATATAGCCATTACGAATAAAACACGTGGTTGTGTTTTTTTGTGATAAAGTTGGGCTGATTGTCAATTCCTGCTAGTTAATTTTGGACAATTTAAATTGCGCGACGCGCTTCTGTAATTTTCGTCTTAGCTAGCACTCGTCACAGTCGTAACAAGCAACCCAAGTTTACCGAAAAATCCAGGTCACTAGTTGTATTACTTGTGAAAAATTTATTTAATTAATATTTTATTATTTATTACTTAGCGTGTATTTCAAGTGTTGTGTTTTTTATGCAGGGCAACTGAAAAATTACAAAAATAGCGAGCTGATTCATTAGGAAACATTTAATATTGGAATGTTTTGTGGTATGAAAAGTTAGGGTCCTAAAATTTCCGTATAGATACCTAAATTCAAAATTGTATCAACTGGGAAGGAACAAGCTGATATGAGCCATTCTATGTCATCTGGAGCATGTTGATAGCTGCTTTAGTACGCATAAAGATTCCAAAAATTTTAAATCGTAACGTTCTAGTGGTTAATTACTGCAATAATGTAGCTAGCTTAGGTCAGTAGCTGGTTGAATGTATCCGCAATACAAGGTGGTCTTGTTAGGGCTGTCGGTTGGTGTACATTTAGGGTGGGTTCCCCTAGTCCAAGAATTCCTCGCATGGTAACAATTCGCGCTTACTCAGTAAACTAACCGTCACAAATTGCAGAAATTAACAAGCCTGCAACGTTGCAATTTGTTAGAACATTCGGAATATCTAGTTTGAACATTAGTGCCCTGTCTACAGTTCGTTATAGTTGAAACTTCATGTGTGCCTAACCGCGAACTTAGCACGCTACACGTAATTATTACAAAGCTCAAGTTGGCCGCAATGTGTAGTTCTACTAAATGTGTAGTTGTTCCAAAACATAGCAGCAATTATGCCGCTTTCTGTATTAAATAGATTAAGCATTTAAACCCTTGCAGAGTTATGGTCTTTACATGCTCTTTCGCTTCATAGACGTTCTAAAGGCCGCACTTAACGACCACACTATGTGGTCGCGACCATACATAACCTCGGACACAAAATAGAAGACAAACAATGATATCAAAGCCGACTTTCAAACGAACGTATTTCAGGTTCAAGGGTCGGGCTGGTTAAATTAAGCGGCTTTGCAAAAGCTGAAACTAAATTTGGCAGAACCCTCTGTGCGGTGTGTGTATCTTATACATGTGTAATTTACTTTGTTTAATCGTAATAGTTAAATAACGAAGCTCGATTATTGTTATGTGAGCAGATTTATTATAATAGGAAACACATTCTGAAGGTAAATACTGTATTTTCCAGATTTTACAGTGAAGACGAGGATTGCAAAACTTTAGGGTGTAAGCTGCGGTATTAAAAATGTGACTTCCAAATAAATACATATTTTTACACTAGCAACAGATATGTGTTAAGACACATTTGAAAAAAGTATCATAAATAGACATTTTCCTAACACCTAGCCTACTCGATCGCCAGACTTTAAGCCAGATAATTTTTGTTATAGAGTTATTTTTAATAACCTTATAAAATACATGTAAATATGATGCAATTGTTATACATAGTATGCCACTAAATGTGGACCTTATTTTGCAAGTTAAACTGAGACGACAATCTTAATAATTTTTGTTCGAAATTGTTTCCTTAAAAAATAAAACGATTTAAAGTTCAGCATAAAAATATTTGGACAGAGAACCGTTTGTTGGCTTAATAATCCCCAGGAAAATTTAAACAGTTTCCTAACACCTAGCCTACTCGATCGCCAGACTTTAACCCAGATAATTTTTGTTATAGAGTTATTTTTAATAACCTTATAAAATACATGTAAATATGATGCAATTGTTATACATAGTATGCCACTAAATGCGGACCTTATTTTGCAGGTTAAACTGAGACGACAATCTTAATAATTTTTGTTCGAAATTGTTTCCTTAAAAAATAAAACGGTTTAAAGTTCAGCATAAAAATGTTTGGACAGAGAACCGTTTGTTGGCTTAATAATCCCCATGAAAATTTACAGTCTACTAAAGAGACATTTTCCGAACTCCTAGTCTACTCGATCGCCAGACTTTAACCCAAATAATTTTTGTTATAGTTATTTTTAATAACTTTATAATATATATGTAAATATGACGCAACTATTATACATAGTGTGCCATTAAATGTGGACCTTATTTTGCTGGTTAAACTGGAGACGACAATCTTAATAATTTTTGTTCGAAATTGTTTCCTTAAAAAATAAAACGATTTAAGGTTCAGCATAAAAATGTTTGGACAGAGAACAGTTTGTTGGCTTAATAATGCCCATGAAAATTTACAGTCTACTAAAGAGACATTTTCCCAACACCTGGCCTACTCGATCGCCAGACTTTAACCCAGATAATTTTTGTTTGAGTTATTTTTAATAGTCTTATAAAATACATGTAAATATGACGCAACTATTATACATAGTGTGCCACTAAATGTGCACCTTATTTTGCAGGATAAACTGATACGACAATCTTAATAATTTTTGTTTGAAATTGTTTCCTTAAAAAATAAAACGATTTAAAGTTCAGCATAAAAATATTTGGACAGAGAACCGTTTGTTGGCTTAATAATCCCCAGGAAAATTTAAACAGTTTCCTAACACCTAGCCTACTCGATCGCCAGACTTTAACCCAGATAATTTTTGTTATAGAGTTATTTTTAATAACCTTATAAAATACATGTAAATATGATGCAATTGTTATACATAGTATGCCACTAAATGTGGACCTTATTTTGCAGGTTAAACTGAGACGACAATCTTAATAATTTTTGTTCGAAATTGTTTCCTTAAAAAATAAAACGGTTTAAAGTTCAGCATAAAAATGTTTGGACAGAGAACCGTTTGTTGGCTTAATAATCCCCATGAAAATTTACAGTCTACTAAAGAGACACTTTCCGAACTCCTAGTCTACTCGATCGCCAGACTTTAACCCAAATAATTTTTGTTATAGTTATTTTTAATAACTTTATAATATATATGTAAATATGACGCAACTATTATACATAGTGTGCCATTAAATGTGGACCTTATTTTGCTGGTTAAACTGGAGACGACAATCTTAATAATTTTTGTTCGAAATTGTTTCCTTAAAAAATAAAACGATTTAAGGTTCAGCATAAAAATGTTTGGACAGAGAACAGTTTGTTGGCTTAATAATGCCCATGAAAATTTACAGTCTACTAAAGAGACATTTTCCCAACACCTGGCCTACTCGATCGCCAGACTTTAACCCAGATAATTTTTGTTTGAGTTATTTTTAATAGTCTTATAAAATACATGTAAATATGACGCAACTATTATACATAGTGTGCCACTAAATGTGCACCTTATTTTGCAGGATAAACTGATACGACAATCTTAATAATTTTTGTTTGAAATTGTTTCCTTAAAAAATAAAACGATTTAAAGTTCAGCATAAAAATGTTTGGACAGAGAACTGCTTGTTGGTTTAATAATCCCCTTGAAAATTCACAGTCTCTTCAAATACAATAGACAATTTTACATTTGTCCATTTGCTAGAACTTTGGTTCATGCAACATGGAGAAGCACTGACGCGACGCATTTACTTTAAAAAAAGTACTGAAACAGTAAAGACCCACAACAGTGCATGGGGCGTAATGAACATATTGCTTGGCCACTTGAATCACCAGATTTAAAACCCATACACGTTTTTTTTACAGAAGCGTGTTCAAGAATGCAAGTGGCGTCATCACATCATTTAAAAAAATTAGATTGACAGAGCTAAAACTAGGCCCCCGTGTTTTACTGACCCACTCTTATTTATATTTTTTTGTTTTTTTTTTGTATAAACCTAACATTAACAATTATCAGGAAGATAATTATTCCATTTCTCCGTTTGCAAGAACTTTGGTTCATACGAGACATATTTATCATAAAAATAAAAAAGTGCTTAAAATAATGACTGTCTAGGTCATTGGATGGGCGTATTGAATTTATTTCTTTGGCCAGCTAGTTCACCAGATTTAAACCTTTTAAAGTTTTCTTCAAGAATGCCAGTGGCACCATCAATATAATTTTAACAAATTAACTGACAGAAATCCTAAATTAAGCCTGTCTTTTATAGAACCACTTTTATTTAAACTTGTTTTTGAATAAAATGTATTGTAACGTCAGTACCTTCTAGTCACTGTGTTTGATATATTTTTATTTGCTCTTATGCAGCTACACGCTTATCTAAAATAACGAGTGTTAGGAGAGCTAATTTTTGATTACTAATTTCCTTGGTAAACAACAAAGACACGTATGAGGCTAGTTCAACCCAAGATCGTTTTACATAAGCCCAGCTTCACACATTCCTTGTAACCGGGGGTGGAGTGTTGGAATTGAGTCGTGCAGGCGCCAATGACCGACAAGGGTCGCAAAGAAACGGCCTCACATGTGGAATCATGAAACAAAGAAAAAGACTCACCATCTGTCGCTATCTGATGTACTGTTGTTTAACTCACCGGGGGGCCCACCCCTCACGCCTTGGCAGAATGGATAATTCACAGGACTTCTAACATCTAATCACACTTTGATTGGCTACATCTCAATGGTAATTACTTCCAGGTTACATGCCATTGGGCAATTAATCTTTCTTGTTAATATACAAATTAACACCTGTAAACCAGTTTGCACTGCTGCACCCCCGAAAGGGTCAATAGGGGTGGATCGCCAAACCGCCTATGTCAAGTGGCACAGCGGGAATTGCATAGCGCTTATCATGCCACAGGATCCAAGGTTTTTAGGCCTTGATTAACAATTCCTTTCGCCAGCCAGCCCGTGGTTATTAACCACACTTGTACAAGTACACCTGGCCAAAACTCGAGAGCTCTCACCTTCCAAACAACACAGATCACCGTAGCTACATACCAGAACAGTATACTGATCATCTACTAATTAACCACTAGTGCACTAGATTATTTTACAGATAAATCACACAGATTCCATGCAGAGCAAAACAAAAGCATGCTAAACCACTCTACATGCAAAACCAATCTGCCGATCTACCCCAGTTCAGAGCACATGCGTTTACGCCCCTTACTTAAGCCGGGTTATTTATGTATCCTGCACCCCTTGGCCGGAGTCGTATCTTGACCCAAATTCTCAATTAGTTACGCCAGTGGAATATTACGTGAATTTATTAAGACAAAACTTACATTTAAAAGCTACAATACAAAGGCATACCACCGAATACTTAAAACATAAAGAAAATTATACACCAAGATAAATGTATCCCTAACATTCGGCCAACCTGCTTAATCGCGTCCTCGAGATTTTTCAACATCGCTACTGGAAATCTCCAAAACCACGCCATCTCCGCCGCTCTCGTAGTCGGTATCATCAGATACTCCACCTGTAGGGATCCAAGGTTTCATTTGGTCTACCGCTACTACGTTAGTGTATTTTGCTCTTTGGCTTCTAGTGGGCCCAGGCATATCTTTCACACAGTAACAGTCGTTTGGTAAGACTTGGCTGACTATCATCGGACCATCGTATAATGGACGCAGCTTTTTACTTGTCCCATCGCTAGTAGGTCTCTTTCTAATGAGTACGAGGTCTCCTGTCTCATAAATGCGTGGGTCTTTACGCTTTTTGTCAAAACGTCGCTTCTGTTTTTGTTGTTCTGCAACGATACGTGTGGCTACGGCGTTTCGTATGTTTTGTAGATCTTCGTGCACGGTAGATCCCGCCAAATTTCCCAACAGTACATTCTCGGTGCTCGTCCGCTGCTTATAACCCATTAGCAATTCACTCGGCGTTTTATTCGTTGTTTTGTGGACGGTATTGTTGATTGAGAACTGGACTTTTGGAACGCATAGGTCCCATTTGTCTTCGTCTTCTGCTGTAGTTGCTAAGGCGGTTTTGATGGTTCTATTACATCTCTCAACTTGACCATTGGCTCGAGGCGTAGAAACTGCATTTAACACGAGCCTGATCTGGTGCCTGTCACAAAAGTTCTTAAATTTTCGAGAAGTAAATGCCGGGCCCCGATCTGAGATAATTCTCTTGGGAGTCCCAAAGAGGCCAAACGATTCTGAAAGGAACCTGATCACGAACCGTGCCTTCGTCGATGTAGTAGGTTTTATCAGAACGTATTTCGTAAATGCGTCTATCATAACAATCACGTAAAGGTTTCCTTCAGTGGTTTTCTGAAACGGGCCCAAATGATCTAGATGAACAGTGTGAAATGGTACTGGATGTTTTGCTATAGGATGTAGGTAACCCTCTCGTCGGCCAGCGGGAATTTTATTGTGCAAGCAAGCAACGCAGCAGGCAATGTACCTTTCCACATACTCCTTCATTCTGGGGAACCAATAGGTGTCGCATGGACTTTGGCTGTTGTGGTCATGTCTGGAATACAAGGACGTGCCCTAGCTAAGGAATGTTTAGGGTGTAAGGTGATGTCCTGTGGAGATATATTAATGACGGGAACGTATGTGTCTTGCCCTTTTTCCACCGACAAGATAGTTTTGGGAATAACGTGCTCGTGTCCGGATTGCGCTCTTAATGCAGCCTCGACATACAAGTCACCTTCGTATTCCGCCCTATGAATTACCAACACATTTGCTAGGTGATTGGGGGGTACTACTGCCGGTTTGTTTTTGCCCACAGCGCAATCTCTTTTTTTTTTTTTTTATTTGAGTCACTCGAGGCGCCAAAGGTCTTCCATCTTTGTTCAGCAGTCGTAAGGTGTCGCTATTTTTAATCACTAGGATGTTGGGTCGTTTAGTTAGTGGTTGACCAATTAAAACGGGGATTTCTTGAGCCGAATTTGGGACCACTTGGGCTTCCACATTCTCGAATATCTCGTCAAAGTTAATTGTGAACGTTGTAACACCCAGCGTTTCGAACCTTCCGGACCCATAACCCGCTATCTTCGCGAATAGTGTTACAACCGCTACCAAATTCGACATACGCCCTAGACGACTTCCCGTTAACTTTAATGTCTTTGAAATATTTTAAATTGTTAGCTGGACCACTTAGTTACAACACTGCGCTTGAATCTGCGTTAGAGAGATTTGGGCGTGGCTTATTTACAGATTTAAAATGACAGTTAACTGCTTTATGGCCGAAAGCACGACAACTCAGGCAGCGCGGTACAGTACAATTGGTCCTGCGATGGCCTGTGGTTCCGCACCTATAACATTTTAATTCGGATTCCGTGGAACGCATTGGTAGTGGTTTAGGATGATCTAATGGGCGGGAAGATTTTGGCTGCCATGATTTGTCACCAAGTGACGTTGCAGCACATGTTTTTAGAAAGTGCAATAGTGCTTCTGGAGTAGAGTGGCTTCCAGCCCTTGCAGCAGCTTGCACATTTGCATCGGTGATACCACCTATGATGCATGACACTGCGTCCTCGCCGGGTATTTTACAAGTATTCAGTAGCGCTAGCTTTTCATAATAGTAATTGATATATGTTTCCTCGACGCGTTTCTTTCTCCTCATCATTTCTTCGAGTTTCGCGTAGTAATCAACGCACGAAGGGAAAGATTTCATTAAAATTTCCTTCCACGCTCGCCACGAATGATTAAACGAGCTGAGACTTCGATACCACGTCTCAGCTAAACCCGTTAATCTCGATATGGCATGGTAAATTGTTGTTTGCTCCGTCCAGTTGTACATGGCTCGGAGCTCATCGATTTGCTTGCACCACCTTTCGATCGATTGGTTTTTGTCTTCCGGATCAAACGGAGGAACCACGTTTTCCCGATAACGCTGAGAGGACTCAGGACGAAGCGCGCTAGTAACGTGAAGTTCTACAGTCCGCGCTAGTTGTTGAACAACCCCGGTAAGTTCAGAAATTTGGGAGCTAGCCCCGGATTCCTGAGAAATTCGACGCCGCTGCGGCATTAACGCGCGCTGTTCCAGGAGCGGACGCTTGCATGTTGTTACGCGTTGCTTCAACACAGGGCGCCGTCGCATCGTGACTGGTTTTTTACTACTAATTTGGGCACGTGTATTGCGACGATTAGGCCCTTTTGAGGCGTCAGCCATTCTTCAAATCCTTAATTCGGGAAGAATAAGCGTAATAATTGTTTTAGAGATTACTTAAACAATTTAACTGACTTTAAATTAGACAGGTGTCGTTTCATCTATTAATTACCATATTTTGTATTTAATTACTTCGCCTTTTATTTTAATCGAACTTAGTTTGCGGGCCCATGACAAGGAAAAATATGTAAAATATTTTACAATAATAAATTGGATAGAAAATAAATTACATGGGCCGCGTAATATTATTAGTAGGTACCGGATAAAAATGAAGTCAATTGTTGCCGCTAAAAGCTGAGCCAACAATGACACACATAACTTAAGCGTCGTTACAGCACTGCTACTGTAAGTGACGCTACTATTTGCATTTCAAACACCGCCTGCGACAATTTTATAATGCAATACACAAATATATTGTAAATAAAATAATTCACAATACACACATAATCGATAGCAATAATTCTACCACCAAAGCAATTAAAAAAAAATTACAAATATGTGAAATCATTATTAAATTAGTGTATTTAGTAGCTTTTCTTTTCTAAAATTTGCGTAAAAACAAATAATTATTTTTGGTTCAGTAAATTCGACACCTGTCATGCTACATTTACAGTTTAAATTGGTAAAGTATTAATTACCTTAATTCGGTTGGAATAAACAACACAAAATAACACAAATAAATCGTTTTCTTTTTACACCACTGCACAACTCAATTCTCAAACTCCGGAACCCCACACCTGACTGTTAGGAGAGCTAATTTTTGATTACTAATTTCCTTGGTAAACAACAAAGACACGTATGAGGCTAGTTCAACCCAAGATCGTTTTACATAAGCCCAGCTTCACACATTCCTTGTAACCGGGGGTGGAGTGTTGGAATTGAGTCGTGCAGGCGCCAATGACCGACAAGGGTCGCAAAGAAACGGCCTCACATGTGGAATCATGAAACAAAGAAAAAGACTCACCATCTGTCGCTATCTGATGTACTGTTGTTTAACTCACCGGGGGGCCCACCCCTCACGCCTTGGCAGAATGGATAATTCACAGGACTTCTAACATCTAATCACACTTTGATTGGCTACATCTCAATGGTAATTACTTCCAGGTTACATGCCATTGGGCAATTAATCTTTCTTGTTAATATACAAATTAACACCTGTAAACCAGTTTGCACTGCTGCACCCCCGAAAGGGTCAATAGGGGTGGATCGCCAAACCGCCTATGTCAAGTGGCACAGCGGGAATTGCATAGCGCTTATCATGCCACAGGATCCAAGGTTTTTAGGCCTTGATTAACAATTCCTTTCGCCAGCCAGCCCGTGGTTATTAACCACACTTGTACAAGTACACCTGGCCAAAACTCGAGAGCTCTCACCTTCCAAACAACACAGATCACCGTAGCTACATACCAGAACAGTATACTGATCATCTACTAATTAACCACTAGTGCACTAGATTATTTTACAGATAAATCACACAGATTCCATGCAGAGCAAAACAAAAGCATGCTAAACCACTCTACATGCAAAACCAATCTGCCGATCTACCCCAGTTCAGAGCACATGCGTTTACGCCCCTTACTTAAGCCGGGTTATTTATGTATCCTGCACCCCTTGGCCGGAGTCGTATCTTGACCCAAATTCTCAATTAGTTACGCCAGTGGAATATTACGTGAATTTATTAAGACAAAACTTACATTTAAAAGCTACAATACAAAGGCATACCACCGAATACTTAAAACATAAAGAAAATTATACACCAAGATAAATGTATCCCTAACACGAGCATAAACATTGCAACCTGTTCTTTCCGGTTATTTATTATTTATTTCATTTTTGTGTAACCGTAGAAGCAAACTGTGTAGTTGAAACATTTTCAGCAGCCGAGTTGGAAATGTTTGCGATGCAAATCTAGATGATACAAATATAATAACGCTGACATTTATTAGGTAAATTTAGCAACGTCAGGTTAGAGGGAGCTGAAAACGTAACGTTTTACATATGTATGCATATTTAGAACGCATTGAATATCTACCTAAATGCCCAAATTTTGGTTCTGACGTTCATTTAAAAAAGCAATTTTGAGTGACGGCGGGGTTTCGCGTACGGATTTAAATTTGGAAGGGTTATTATGAAATTCAACGTTTAAATATTCATTTAAAACGAATTATTCCCTTATGAATTTTTAAAGCGGACATTCCAAAAGAAAATAAGGACACGGGCATGTTGGTGTAAGTAACATTTCCAGTTTCAAATTATTAATGCTGTTAAGTGCAGAATCGACTGCGTCATAAAATGAAATTCGTGTTGGTTGTTTCATGAGAAAACGTCAACGTGCGTCATGCACGATGGACATGCAGTAATAACTTATGCAATAGGAAATATTTTCGACAGACACATATGTGCTGATAATAGATACCTTTGGATAATTATAGCACCACCTAATTTATGGTATAAAATAATTAACAATATCAAAAAATTAAATAAGAATTAAGAAAAATGCCGAGATAACATGCACATTTGGGTAAAATACATACTTGTTAAAATTATTATAATTTAATTATTAGTCAATGACCTACGTGTTCAAATATTCATTTATAGCTACGGCACGGCTTATGACGCCCGCCTTATGTTATTTATACACATTATAATTCTCCGAGCGTAAACTGTGCCTACTATCAGTTAATAATTCTTTATAAACTATAAAGTGAAAAAGTTCTTTCCACTTCAAAGGAAGTAATACAATGTATTTAACATTTGGTAATCCACCAGCAGTAATGTTATATATTTCGTATTCTACGCTTCTAACACAAATGTTGCGCTAGTGAAATTAAAGACCTACTTTAACGACCGCCACATCGAGAACACGGGTTTCTATGCAAAAATTGATTTTTTCCTTTAAAGAAAAACTTAATATAAACAGTACCAAAATAGCCACAACGCAAAAAATAGGCGTGGCAATAAAAATTGTAAATTGTAGCGATAAAAAACTAAAAATAGCAAAAATTATTCAAAATCATTTTATTTTTCAAAAGAGGTTAGAAGACAAAAGCGTGTAACGTAGGGTTTGGCTATATTTTTATTAAGTTAGCTGTATAAAAAATTTATTACTTTATTATTATGAAATGATGATGATTATATTGTTTATAAAACTGATGGAAAGCAAGAAGTGGGGCTGCAAACTCAAAATCGGCGCCGAGTTAATACTTTCAGTAACTTAAATAAATTCCTCGAGAGTAACAATAAATAAATACAAATATGTGTCAAATAAGCAAGCATTCAGATTAACACAGCACAGCAGTTCTGCGAATGTAAAATGTTAAAATAAAACGTGGACCCTTCTTTTGCACTGTTTTAGTTTTAATTATATACATTATGCGCCTATCTTTTCTCATACAGTGTATAATCCATACAGATTATTAGAAAAAAAACGGCGCAATATGCACGTCTTTGTTATTTCAGGAAACAAACGAATTTACGAAAAACATGTTCATACTCGCTGACTCCTCGCATATTTGGAATATAAAATACTACTGAATGTATTAACAACATGTCTAACATCTCGAGACAGTTTATTATTTTTTAAAAGACGTTTACAATAAACCGTGGGGCGTCGTTTACGGGTTTTGCTAATTTCCATCATCTATGAAGCTGTAAGCTTGTAAGAACCTTTTATACAATAAAAATTTGCTATATCCTTAAAAGTCCTTGTCATGTGATGAATAGAAATCTGTAAAGAAAAACAATTCCTACCAACATTTAATTTTATGATTTACCAAAAATTTGAAGCATCGGAAAAATAGACAGACATTGAAATAGCTGTTATATGTCAAACACTTTGAAACTCTTTCCATATTTTCATCAAGTACAAAGATGCTAAATGAATTTTTTTGTTTGACCCCTTTATTATGGCATCAAAATAAAAGATCTAAGTTTAAAAAAAATAATTTCCCAGTTCAAACAGTTTCCGCCTCTCAAAGGTGACTTTTTTCGCGATTTTTACCCAAAAAACGTACTTTTCAGATTTTATGAAATTGTTTGATTCCTGATTATCGCACGAAAAAGTGATGTAGAGATAAGTGAAAGTAGACTCAATTTTCTGTAAATCTATAAATAAAAACGGTCTAGCGGGTGGTCTAGTGGTTAAAATCCCAGGCTTTGAAACTAAACTCCCAACGAGAGTAGGTTCGAGTCCGAGCCCGTCGGAAATTTTTCTGAATAAGTTAAATCCGGCGTGTCCATGAATGGTGTGTGTGGTGTGTATGTTGGGTATGTTGGGTTGCGTGTCTTTCAGGGGTGGGGCATGTTCGACCGGTGTATAGCGCAAGTTCGCTGATCCCGTGTAAGGGGATGGGATGGGAATCATGGAGTCGTGCTCACCCACGGCCGGCCTCCGGATTCTTTAAAAAGGAAAAAAAGATGTTTTTAATATTATAGGTCCGAAAATATGACATCATAAGTTGCCCATTTTGATGCTTTTTTGACATATTACATGAAGTTGTTTCAAAATAGCTCGTTTGCAGGGCATCCGACGTAACAATTTCGCACCACTGGAAATAAAGTATGTAAAATTTCTTACAGAACTGAAGCAAAAAAGGATGTCAACTCAAATAGTTACCGAGATATGGCCTCTCGAATTCGAAAAGGGTCATCTTTGAGAGGTCATATCTTAGAAACTGTTTAAGCTAGGACATTATTTTTTTTTTGGTTTTGTGGGGAATTTTATGTACTTTTATTAATCTCAAGGATGCTTTTGACATTAAATTCACGGGAAACTAGATATTTGAAAAAACTGATTTCTTGCACCTTTTTATTAAAATCTAAAAATATTTCCACGTTTAATGAATTTTTTCGACGTAATGACTGGAGGTTTTTAAAAGACTGGTATGAGCCAAAATTGTTTATATATAACCTTGAAGATTATTCGCTCATTTGGTGTTTCGGCTGAAATTATTGAAGTTAACCATGCAAAACTGCGATGCTTGTAATTTACCACTTTAGAACGTTTCCTACAAAGCACAATATAAAAGCAGTCTTCTCTGGTTTATTGTGTTGTCTTTTATTTTATGTTTCGTTTGTTGAGGTGTGATTTACAACATTACATTAGAATTAATGACAAAATTGCATTCAGAGCCAGTTGAAAATACAAAGAGAAAGCTTTAATGAGGTTTCACTAGCTTTCAGTCAACGTAGTTGCACCTAGTTTTAATAATATGAATTGTGTGAACCAAAGTGCAGAGGCAAACAATATGGATGTAAATTAAATTCGATCGTGCCCACCTCTGTTCGGCACGATTAGTCAATATTTCAAATACATATCAACGGGTTGACAATTAATATCGCGGACATTAATGAGAAGCTGGCGATGACATGGATTTTGCGTGTCGACGCCGGTTCATCCGGTGACGTCACGACTCATTATTAATTGAGGTCGCTAGGGGGTAGTTTGGCGCCCTGCAAAGGGTAGGTTAGGATTAGGTTGGGTCCAAGCGAGCCGGGTAAGCAAACAACTTTACGGAATTCGCTTTCTGACATCACTTTATTGTTTGATTACACGAAGCTCTGAACCTTATGAAGTGCGCCTTCATTTTCCACTCAAATCCCATCTCTAGTTGAACGAAAATTGCGTTTACATACTTCATGGCTCTGGAGAATCGCGCCCTATGTACGTGTCGGTGGGTCTAATAAACAAACGTGTTTGTTCTTTTATTTAACCGGCACAGGAGCCAAGTCGACCTACTTTTTAGGAGGAGCCATCACAAAAACCGTAAATTTTTAATTAAATCGTTCGATCGAAACTAAATTATACGGAAACTTGTATTAGGGCCTTAATGTAAAAATAAAAGCTCTCGGTAAACAAGAATAATTAGGGCTCAAACAGTAGTTAAACTAAAATTACAGGTAAATAATAACCGGACCAAGAGTGGGCGTATCGGTTTCATTATTGTTAGTAACACGGTCACATTTCGTATTAAGTGCTTTACATTAGGAGTGTGTATCGGGTATAATATACATCGAAATCGTCGCAAATCGAAATTCAATACGCATAGGGAGGAGAGCAGCTAATGCCATAATTGCTCCGCAAGGAAAGCGCGATCGAACTCAGTGTGTAAGTCATGAATCTTGAACCGCACGTGAGCTTGTTGAAATAGCACTCGCACCACCTTAAGATTTATGCCATAGATATTACTACTGCTTATTAATCAAAAACGATTAATGATTCTACTAAGGAAATCCGTAACCTCGGTTTACCATCGCTATAATAGATTGAAAATATAAATATTCGTGCCAACCGCGTAACTTACACAAATAAATACTAAACTTTTCTTGGGAGCTGTTTAGGAATAATTCAACTTGAACAAAACTCGCTGGATAAATAACTTATGGGAACTGTGCTCTGAACAAACATCCGTCGCGTCAAATTAGCGTAGATGGAAGACTGCAGAAAAAAGAATCTTCCAAAGCCCACAAAAACATCAAATCTAATCAATTTGTAACCCACAATGCTAACTACCTTGGCGTTACAATAAAAGCGCCGCGCTAACATTCTACAGCACCATAACCTTCTATTACATAATCATTTTCTTATTCATCTTTTTGAAATATGGCGCGAATAAAACATTCGAAGAGACACTTGTATGTGGAATAGATAAAACTGAAATGAAACCAAAATGAGCCCGAATCGCAGTAAATTGGTTGAGCAGTTTGACACGGCGGCTAAAGCACAAAAGGTGCGAGAATAAAGGGTTAAAGGCACAGGAAAGTATCGGTTAAATTTTCTCCAGGCTAAAGTGCAAATCACTTTCTTTGGGTTAGAGGCCAAAAGTGGTCGGAGAGTCAAAGTAATTAAGGCTAAATTCTACCGTTTGTTTCGGGGTCAAGGTGCTGAATGAATGTTTTTTAAATTGCCATTTTAAATAACTCAAGTTGTAATGATAATTTGAAATGTTTTAGCGATTCGGGAAATTTGAAAAGCAACCAGCCATTTCCTGTTTTCTTTTTAATTTCAATGTAAAATTGTATTAAATTTGTTAAACATTAACTCCCTCCTATAAAGTACACCCAGGTAACAGTTTAGCACAAGCACCGATTTTTATATGGGATTATCACAAGTAATATAACTAGTGATCCAGATTTTCCGTTAATATTATCGATATTTTCATCGTGCGGTCAGTGGCGTAACCAGAAAAAAAAACATAGGAAACGGAAAAGTTATTTATGTAAGGATTACGATTTCCTGTGGTCCTAAAAAGTTAGCAATTTTTTAAACTGTCATAAAATACGTATTTTAATTTTTATTCAATTATTAGGTTACCCATGGAATTTAAACAATAATGATTTTAAAAAAATGCGTAGTCTTAGTAATTAACAAAGTAAATACAAGCTATTAAAACATATGTACACGGTGTTCCAGAAAACAGTACAATAATCCATAAGCAAAAATACATAAAAAAGTACTCTGGTTGTAAGTCGTTAAAACCAACGGTTACCGAGGAAATTTAATTTTTTGAAAAATTGGCCTGAAGGCCGAGTGTTTGCTTAAAATGCGCAGATCAAGGCTATAAAAACTTCTTTTAAACGTGGGTTTGTAAACTCTTACCGAGTTACAGCCTCCAGTCCCAACAATCCAAAATCTTACTTCTTCCGGAGACTGTAAGACTGTAAGGAAGCGTTTCCGTTTACATGTTTAATGATTATAGTAGAATTTTTTTTAATGGTTTGATATGTAGAACCTCTCCTCAATATTATGCTATTTACGAATTCTAAGGAAACACAACTAAGGCTCAACGATATTGAAAAACATATCGAATAAATACCGATACAAAAATATATTTATATAACGAATATAACGATTATAACGATTACATCGAATATATCGAATACGTCGAATATATCGATTACATCGAATACACCGATATATCGAATATATCGACTATATCGGATATATCGATACATTGATATATTTGATAAATTCGATATATCAAATTTATTGATTATGATGATATAATGATATACCGAAGTATTCTATCAATCGATTATATCTAATGCATTGACGTCATATAGATGTACTCGATACACTGATATTGTCAATAAATCGATATATTCGTATATCGACTATAACAAATATAATGATATAACGATATATCGCTATATGCGATATATCGATGTATCGAATATATTCATTACGTCGAATACATCGATATATCGAATATGTTAATTATATCAATACATCGGAAAATCGATTACATCGATATATCGATATTTCGATATTATCAAAGTTCCATATCGTTATTCGATATTAATATTTACTGAAAGCTTACACATTTCAGATTTTAGTAAAGCTGAGATTTTCATAGAGCTGATATCTGCAAATGTCGTATTATTACTTACAATTATTTCGTTGTACAACTTTTTTGTTACTGTAGATTGTAAAAACCAAGAAGGGGCACGTGCTCCCTTCCTGGCTACGCCACTGCGTGTTGTTGCGCATCTTCAATCTTAAGTTGTCGCTTTTACCGATAATGGTGTGTTCATGTTAGTGATTTTTAGCCAATTAAAGTGTTCGATTTCTGCGTCAGCAACCAATCAAATCAATTTAATAAGTGAAAAAATTACTAGTGAATATTTCACTAATTAAACACTACTAGTGGATTTTTTATCAGGAAAATGTTTTAACAGTTTGTTGACACGAAAATCAAGCATTCTGATTGTCTAAGTAGAATATGTGTGATGTAGTCAGGTTAAACAGTTCGAGCAAACGTCTTTAAATTATGCAAAGTGGTGTAGGTTACTTCTGTAAATATTATTCTATCAATTTTGAAATATTTCTGCGTAAAATAATGTAATAATGCAAATTTTGGTTAATAAATATGCTATAGCAGAGTAGGATCAATCAGTCACAAGCTTCAGCAATTTGCTTCTAACCAATTTGTTGTTTTTACAGGTATATAAACCAAGTACATTTGATATTACAAACCCCAGAGCAAACTCGGAGCAAAGCAACGGGCTCGCTTTAAACTCTGTACTTTATATGTAACATTCGGGCTCAGGTTTCAATTTCCCTGGTCTACAAATCACTAGTGCATTACGTATTCCGATAGCCTTCGCTAAACATTGCATTTATATACCAAGAAATGAGTTTGCACGAAGCTCAGCATGCTTACAATTGCAAAAATTTCGCTCTAAAATGAATTAAGATATCAAATGCATTAATTAATGTAAATAAGCTCAGATACAAATGACGAGCATATGACTTTTAAAAATTTAAATGACAAAAAATAGCACAAAACCCGACCCGTCTATATTAAAAATTAATTACGAGATGACCGTCACGAAAGAGGAGCGTAAAAACGCCCCATCTTTTTAATAAATTTTCGTCGGTCTCGTTTTTAATAAACAGGCAAATGTTTCCCATTAAGCGTGAAAATTAAGTATTAATCCTTTTCTAAAAAAACGCTGACAAAAACGTTCGCATCTGCCGATGAACTAAGAACACAAAAGGGCTTTTCGAGCAGTTCTTAATTTGAGCTTTTATACCTGAGCGAATGAGCCCTTATGAAATAATCATCCGCATCGCCTCTCTCCTAATTAAGCAAAATTTAACGTAACGCCGACATTTTCCGCTATTCTCCGCATTAAGAAAAGTGTCATATCATCAAAAATACACTCGCCGAGATTTATTTGGAATAGAAAGGCAGCAGAAGATGGACCGGAGTTTGAACAGTGAAACCAATAAAAAGTTATCAGTAGTCAGCACTCGGCTTACAGACCTTACCGACTGAGGGTGCAAGTTTTTGTTTCTGTCACGCTGTCACGCTCTGAAAGACAAATGCGAATTTGAGCTCTTCCGGGAGACAAAGACTTCCTTTATGATCGAGACCTGGTCTAATTCTTCGATACTTCCACACAGAAAATCCATCGAATTCAGTGTAATCTTCACAATACAAACTTTAACCTTATCCACAAAAATGTCCAATAAGAGCACAAGATTAAGCATCTGACAAAATATTATAGGATCATGAAGAAAGAGACCGGAACTATTTTAAAAGTAGAGTCTGTAATTAGAATTGAGAAATAAATTCATCAGAAATGCGAGTCCAAAAAACTTTCGTTATTAAGCTACAGCCCTTCAAATTGACGATATAACTTTTTTTTTTAAATTATTTCAGTTATTTAATATTTTAAATTAGCATGAGCACGCACACACGCACCCACGAACAGAAGCAAACACGCGCGCGTAGGCATCCTCACGCATACGGGCACATATAAACGCACAGACATAAAAAATCAAATCGACAAAAAAACCTAAAATCCGGATAGACATAAAAAATTGAAAATTCAGATTTACTTAAAGAATCCGGATCGACATGAAGAATCCGGGTTCACATAAAAAATTCGAAGTTACTAAAAATATCCGAAATACAGATGGACATAAGAAATCCGGATCGACATACAAAATCCGGATTGAGATAAAAATTGAGATTGTCATAAAAATCCGAACTACGGATAGACATAAAAAATCCGGGTTGGTACAAAGAATCCAAAACAACATAAAAAAATCGAATCAAGACAAAAAAATCGGATAGAAATAGAAAATCAGGATTGACATAACAAATCCGGATCGACATAAAAACAATCTGTAATACGGATGCACATAAAAATTCAGATTGACAAAAGTAATCCGAAGTACGGATAGACATAAAGAATCCGGATCGACATTTAAAAATGCGTAATACGGATAGACACAAAACTCCGGATCGAGATAAAGAAATCCAAATTGGCATAAAAAATCTGTAATGGGTCGACATAAACAATCGGGATGGAAATAATAAATTCAGATTGACGTAAAAATCCGAAATACGGATCAACATAAAAAAATCCGGATTGACATAAAAAGACTAGATCGCCATAAAAATCCGAAATCAAAATATACATAAAAAATCCGGGTCGGTATAAAGAATGCAAAACAACATAAAAAATCGAATCAAGACAAAAAATCGAATAGAAATAGAAAATCAGGATTGACATAAGAAATCTGTATCGACATAAAGAAAATCTGTAATACGGATGGACATGCAATTCAAATTGACAAAAGTAATTCAAAGTACGGATAGACATAAAGAATCCGGATCGACATTTAAAAATGCGTAATACGGATAGACACAAAACTCCGGATCGAGATAAAGAAATCCAAATTGGCATAAAAAATCTGTAATGGGTCGACATAAACAATCGGGATGGAAATAATAAATTCAGATTGACGTAAAAATCCGAAATACGGATCAACATAAAAAAATCCGGATTGACATAAAAAGACTAGATCGCCATAAAAATCCGAAATCAAAATATACATAAAAAATCCGGGTCGGTATAAAGAATGCAAAACAACATAAAAAATCGAATCAAGACAAAAAATCGAATAGAAATAGAAAATCAGGATTGACATAAGAAATCTGTATCGACATAAAGAAAATCTGTAATACGGATGGACATGCAATTCAAATTGACAAAAGTAATTCAAAGTACGGATAGACATAAAGAATCCGGATCGACATTTAAAAATGCGGAATACGGATAGACACAATAATCCGGATCGAGATAAAGAATTCAAATTGACATAAATTTAAGTGACTAAAAAATAGCCGAAATACGGATAGACATAAGAAATCCGAATTGGCATAAAAAATCCGTATCGACATAAAAAATCTGGAATGCGGATAGACCTAAAAAATTCGGGTCGACATAAACAATCGGGATAGAAATAATAAATTCAGATTGACGTAAAAATCCGAAATACGGATAAACATAAGAAATCCGAATTGACATAAAAAGATTAGATCGCCATAAAAAGCCGAAATCAAAATATACATAAAAAAATCCGGATTGGTATAAAGATTCTGAATTGACAAAAAATTTAAAATGACCTAAAAAAATTTGAAATACAGATAAAAATCCGAATCGGAATAAAAGAATCCGGATCGACATTTAAAGTTCAAATCGAAGTATCCTATCGGAACGACATATATCGATATAAAAAAAAATCTGAAATCTGGATAGACATAAAAACTGGAATTGACAAAAAGAATCAGTTTCGACTTAAGGAATCTGTAATACGGATAGACATAAAAACTCCGGGTCGACATGGAATCCGAGGTAAAGTAATAAATTCAGGTTGACGTATAAATGCGAAATACGGATGAACATAAGAAATTCGGATTGATATGAAAAATAGGGATTGACATAAAAAATCCGAATCGGAAAGAAAATCTGAGTCGACATTTAAAGTTCAGATCGACGCAAGTATCCTAAATACAGATAAAACGTCAAAAATTCGGATTGACGAAAAAAACGGATCGACATAAAAAAATCTGATATTCAGATTGACATAACAAATCTGGGTTGACATATAAAAACCGAATCAGTAATTAATATCTGTAATACGAATGAATAGAAAATAAAATATTACCGAATTTTTTAAATAACAATCCGGATAGGAGAGATACACCGCGGTGAATACCCCAGACTTTAAAATTCGTCAAAAAATCAGCATTGATTAGTGAATCGGTTGCAATACCTCCCTCTTGGACATACTGCCCGATCACCGCCTTTTCAGTATATCGCCATATTGTTTGTGATAAGAAATATTTTAAACAGTGTTTATGCATAAGTTCTACATTATATTTAAGTTCATCTCATAACTGAAATAAATTAAATTCTCTTGGCCATTATTAATATTAATTAATGTAATTTTTCTTGGCCTTTCCAGTCATAACTAGAAAAAGAATACAATTTATATTTTCCACAACTTTTCTAATGCGGGGGGGGAGGGTTGTTTTTGCAATATTATCTACTAGAGGCTAACAGGGCCAAACTGTCAAAATTTAAGCTCCATAATTGGTTGGCATGACGTACTGCTATCTATCGAATGACTAAGTGCAAATGTATCAAATTATGTTTATATTTCATTAGTAGAAACGCTAGAAAACATAACTTTTATTGCATTTTACAGTAATTATAATATATTTTTTAAAAAGTGTTTAAAACTTAGACATTTTGGGAAGTATATATTATCTGTTGTCACATAATAATTGGTCTTCCTGGAATATAGCGGCTAATTTGAGAAATAGCTTAAGAAACCTCCCATAATAAAAGATAATAAAATCTACACACATCGTTGCATGGATGCAAACTTTCGAAGACATTTCTCTATGCAGACAAGTTCAGGCATCAAAACTAACAACAATGTGTGCTCAACGGATGAAATTTTTAAGCTGACTATTGCGGTTAGCAAGTAAAACGTATTTGTTCGAAGACACTTAGTTAGCCCACACATTCATCAGATTTGAACCCGTATAATTTTTTTAATATTTTATTTTCTGATTCTAATTATATCATTTGTTTGTTGTAGGTAACATAAAAATTAAAAAAAAAACTTTTTAATGTCTTTTTTTGTGGCCATTCTATACATATATGTTTTAATTTTTTTTTATTTACCCTACAGAAACTATGCTTTAATATTTAAGAATATAATTGTCTTGTTGTTACGACTTATCTAGCAACGGTAAGAACGCTATAAAATGTTTCTAATTTGATATAGAGACACAACCAAGTTAATTAGCTACGCTTAACCGAGCTTGACCTGTACGACCCTGAGTGTCGAACTCATCCATCATAACCATTATCAGTATTGATTCCCTCTTGTCAAAATGGGATCAAAGATGCAATATTCTAAATACGCCTAGACGCTCAGAAGGGGGATGGTTAAATCTATAAACTATAATCAATTTTGTCCCACTTTTACACAAAAAATGCGTTTTAAAGCAAGATTTTACCTATTGTTTTTTATTCTGAAAATTATTACGAAGTCATTCACTAAGAGGCATAAGATTCTTCGCAAATTAAGATAAAAAGCCATCGAAATCACCACTTGCATTCAGAAAACCCCAATAAAATTTAAACGCGGCTCCAATTTACAGCGACCCAATTATCGAGTTCATGACGATTGCTCACTATACACTAATCAAACTATATTGTATCATGTGAAAAGCTTCAAAGGCAATCTCCCGCAAGGCTAACAAATTGGAATCGGAAACTTATTAAACGAGCTTTGTCTGATATCCTGCGTGTAGCCGAAAAACTAACAATTTCAACCGCTACTATAACTCAAAACGTAGAGCTTCCACGACTGTCTGTTGCTTTTACAGTTATAGAATCTTGGCTATATTGACTTAACTTCGAAGCTTAAGCCACGAGTCTTTAAAAAATATGATTTGTGTGTGTTAGTCATAAAACATAACAGAAAAGCGGGTAAGAAATTGAAAAAATATTTTGGTAATTTTCGTTAGAGTTATTTTGCAATTGGTTAATTTTTCCTAAATATATGTTTGTTATTTTAAAATCACCCTGTATATTGTAACTAAATTAAACCATAATTTAACACAACTTAAATGCAATCTAAAGACAAGTTGTTAATATTGCGTACTGACATGTAAGTTATGCTACAAATAAAATTGTTAGACCAAAGAACGCTAGAAATAGTTTAGTTTTAATTAAGCTATCTTTATTGCCAAATTACAAAAATACTAATTTATAAAATGGCTTTGATGCTAATACTGTGATAATATATTTTTAAGATAATTTTAATTATTAAATTAAGACGGTCTTCACTAAAAGCATTTAATCGCATTACTGTTTGCTTCTGCAAACGGTCGTCAATTGCATGCATGATTAAGCAGCCGAATCCTATTTATTGTTATTGGAAATTTAGATGTGACCTTTGGTCAATACATACAATCACTTTAGTAATAGCACTAAGTCAAATTACATATCCCAATAGGTACTCCATTTATCAGTATCTCCGCCCTGAAATTTGGCGTTTAACTGACATAATTTGGGTTTGGTGCTACTTCATTTCCATGAAATTGCTTTTGTCATTACGTACATGAAACGAAACAAAATTAACACAAAAACATTGTATTCTACAAGCACGATCTAAGGATGCATTTTTCAGATTCATGTTCCTCGTACTTCGAGCTCTTCTAATTAAATTAAGTAAAACTCTCAAAACTATCTCGTGCATGTCGGAAGAAATCCCACACAGGATGGGAATGGAACCGCAGATTCTAAATCGCGTGCTTTGAAGCGAGACGTTAAAACGGTGTTACTTATCTCGATTTGCGATAAGCGAATTCGTTTGAATTGGAACGCATGCAGCGCGTGTCGAAATTAATGTCCCGGACAGAAATATACAATTTACCGGTAGAACCAAATAACAATAAAAGAGAAGAAAGTGTTTCTGATGTGGTTTTATCGAACGATTTGTTTCTATTTGGGGGATATTAGAATAGATGGGCCACTTTTAGTATATTTTCGAAATATGTAAAGTAATCAAGATAAAAGAATTCTTCCGAACCGTTTCAATTTTATCTACAAC
The DNA here is from genome assembly GCA_958336395.1 of Ctenicera cuprea. Taxonomy (NCBI): domain Eukaryota; kingdom Metazoa; phylum Arthropoda; class Insecta; order Coleoptera; family Elateridae; genus Ctenicera; species Ctenicera cuprea. The sequence continues at coordinate 13,150,012 of OY284487.1, read as the reverse complement.
AAATGTGGGACTTTATTATAAAAACATAACCTAAATATGAAATAGTCACAATTTTAGCCATTAAATAATAATTGAGCAGAAAAACAAGCACTTAAGAAATTGAAAGTGGGCAAAAAATACACAATAGATGGTATCGTTTTTTCACTGAACAAAGATAAAAATTGTACCTACATAAAGTTATGACATATCAGTAAAATATAACCATATGTCAAATGAACAAAACAGGCTTACATCCCGTTGTGTTCTTGTTCTATGTAGTTACTCGATACTATACACAATAGGCCTGAAAAAGAAAAAAAACTGAATGTATTTGCTGAAAATTTTACCAGGCAGCACAGTAAATTTGTGTCACAAAAATTGCACCAACTAATTACACCAGCAACATGAAATAACAATGGTAACATTAACACTAAAAGTAACTCTTTATACAGTACCGAATTTAAGGGGGGGAGGGTTGGATACCCTGCGGTAAATTATGGCGGCGGTAAATTATCTTTTTTTATCGCCACCAATGGCGCCAATCATAAATTGCAAGGGGTGACGTTACGAAGGCTGGCAGTTGCCAGTCGCCAGCGACTTAATCTCTGTATTAAATCTGAATCCCTTCGGCCTGTCTCACCTTTTACTGGCGCCGGACTAGAAGCCGCATCTACACGCGTCAAGTATTTGTATGAACTGCTGTGTTGTGGACCCGTGCACTGTTTGCATCCAGTAAGACAATTTGGTTTACGCTGCTTGGTCGAATAATTAGGGCGCAAAGCACTGAGCTTTCATTAGCAATTTTAACTCGGCGGCGGGCGCATATTCAGCCGATCAGCGGAATTCTGCGACTAAACACTCGAGAACACGTGCACTTACAAAAAAGCATACGGTATTACTGAAGTATAAAACATTTCTTAAGATATGTACAAGTAAAATCAATAATTGAACAAACGCATATTAGACAATTACATTACAAACGCTAGCGATTATGCGGACAAAATAAACTAACTTTGGGATATCGCGTTACAATGCGTGCTGCTAACAAACACTTAGTATATGCTGCGTTTACACTAACCAAGTCCTATTTATGAAAGCTCTCAAAAGAATTACAGCAATCGTTAAATAACTCATAAAACTAGGACTTCGATCCGAGGTCGGTTACACTACCTACTTAATTACCTTATTTTTTTTATTAAAAATTAAACAAAAAAACAGTGGGGCACAGCCCACGATTCTGCTAGGCTGTCTTTCATTTTTAATTTTACCATATGGGCGCTATTACATATTTATATCCTTAGACAGTAAAATTACTGGCGATTGTTTATACTTTAGCTCCCGGCGGTTAAGGAAGTATATACGTTACTCCTTAAAAGTAATTTAAAATTATACTATAAAAATGACATTAATCAAGTTTTAACGTATCTCATATACCGTTCTCTGTCGCTATCTCTCTCCCACTTTCTCTGCAATATTTACAGCCGGCAGCCCTTACCTTATTCCCCATTTTGTGGTACACTTATTATAATATCCGGTGCTGTATGTATAAGACAGTTTAGGCCACAGTGGCGTAGCTATCATACCGCCAATCGTCGCAAGGCGATGGGGTTCCAAAGATTTAAGAACCCCTTGGGACTACCGGTAAAAAAGAAATAAATATATCGAAATTCGAAATATCGGATTACTGATAGATTACAAATTTTTTCAACTCTAAATAAAAGTTACATATCGGGTGTTAATGAAACATGGCGCATTCTCCGTTTTTTCCTTTAATTATGATAAACAAATGAAATTCTAGTATGTTCATAAAAACGCATTATGTGGAATAAATATTTAACGACTTCTACTTCCGCCTTCACCAGAAATAACATTAACATTCTTTTTTTAATGGAACACTTGGTGTATTCGGAACTGGAATAAAATTCTGAGTCTGCATACGCTAGTAAAGTAAGGATTTGGCATGCCAAAAATATTTTTTTTTTATAATTTTTGTTTACTATTAAGAGTGCTTTGAGTAACTTGATTAGAATCAATTTGACTAGGTCAAAAGCACTCTAAATAGTAAAAACATTAGAAAAAAATATTTTTTAATTGTCAAAACTTTACTTAAGTGGCATAAATGGACTCCGAATTTCATCCTAATTTGAGTATGCAAAAATATACAAGGTGTTCCATTAAAAATAGGAAAGTTGATGTTATTTCCGGTGAAACTGGGAGTGAAAGTAGTTGAATTTTTAGCTCATATAATTCGCTGTTAATTCTTAAAGTCGGTAGGGTATTTGCGGCCGAATATGCTTCAATTAAAGGTACCACATGGAAAAAATTACTTGACAATGCCTTAAATGCCCGCTTTCCTAAATGAATGTCTGAGAGGGACCTCATTTATGTTGCAGCCAGGCCAAAAAATCCTAGCTACGCTACTGTTACGCAAAGTGCTTTGCATATTTTTATGTTTTTGTTCTTTCAGTGTCTATAAGGAATAAGTACTAGTTACGTAAAACCTTTTGATTTCAAGTTTTTTGCGGAAATACATGTTTTGGACCTTCGGGAACCTAAATATGTGTATGGGTACGTTGGTTCTATTTCTATTCAATATTTTTGTCGTAGGATGTATTACAAACGAAATATTCCGAAAAAATTGTGATTATGAGCCATCTTGCAATATGGCGGCGCGAGCGTCAAAGTTACAGGGTTGCAAAGTCAATATGTATTTAGGGACATCAAAATATACAAAATCGCTAATTTTCAAAACTTTTTTTTGTTGAAAGGTACCTGGCTACCGGGCTATATGTTGCCCTAAAAAAATCAACACTTAGTATTGAATAAAAAGTCGAAATAGATGGTATTCTTTAGCCATACTTACTTATTTTCAGATGTCAGTAAATAATATTTTGACGTCAAAAATAACATATTTTGTGACCTTAAGCAAATTAGTTTTTTTGACGCCAAATAAAAGTTTTTAGATTTTAATTTTTTTTTTGACGTCACAATTTGATTTTCAGACGTCAAAAATTGAGTTTTTGAAGTCCGAACATTGTTTTTTAATGTAGGTATTAAAGAAACCTGTTTAAATATTAATAAATAACACTGATTTTTTGACGTTAATAAATAATTTTTTAAATAATCGTTTGTTGGCCTGAAAAAATTGTTGACACAATTTAGGATTAAATCATAAGTCTAAATAAATGCTATTCTTTAACCATAATTAATTACTTTCAAACATAAGTAAATGATTTTTTGAAGTCAAAAAGGTATTTATTGACGTCAAAAATTGTCTGAACTATTTTCAGACGAAACGAAATAATCTTGGACATCATCAAATTGATTGAGGCGTCAGTAAGTAAATTTTTGATGACAATAATTCGATTACATATTTAATATATAGAAATTGTTATCCAACATTTGATGATTTTTCGATCACAAATACTTGACGACAAAAACGACAAAAAATTAATTACTTTCAAACATTAGTAAATAATTTTTTGAAGTCAAAAAGGTATTTATTGACGTCAAAAAGTTTTTGAACTATTTTCAAACAAACGAAATAATGTTGGACATCATCAAATGGATTTAATTTAATTTAATAGATAGAAAATGTTATCCAACATTTGATGATTTTTCGATCACAAATACTTGACGACAAAAACGACAAAAAATTAATATCCGGCGTGTGAAATACAATTTTTGGCGTCTAAAATTTGTTTTAGCATCAGAAGTTATTTAACGATTTGAGAAAAATGTAGGTTTTTGTTCTACAATTTAGGTGAAAAGGGGAAACCACGATTCGTACATTGCAATAGATGCGCGCACATTGATGTCGCGAATTGATTCATAATGCACACCAAATAGGCTGTATTGTGATTTGCGCTCGAGCGCCTGCAAAAAGGATGCTGCCTAATAAGGATATTTTCCTTACAGAAACGGTTGTGATATATTAAGAAACTAATATCAAAATCATTTGGGGTATTTTGATAAAGGTAATTATAATTTCATCGTTCCTGACGAATTTATGAAGTTTAAAGTACGCCGTTCTTGTTTCCTTTATTAATGGAGTTTGAAGTGCCGGTGTAAGGATGTGGTCTATTTAATTACTGTTTAAAATGTATTAAATTTCTGGGAGTTTGTTTATTAGGAACTCGAGGAGAGGGTGCGAAATTGCTGCTTTTATTACCGTCGCTTTTCATTATTCCATATACCATTAAAATCCATAATGCCATATTTAATTTAAAGCATCTAAGCGCAAAAAATGATTATTTCGGATATCTTTTTCTAGATACTTCACACTAATTGAATGCTCTCGATAATTTAATTCCCCGATGAAGCGAAAATCTTGAAAAGTCGAAACGAAACCTATAAGAAGTTTAATTTCCTACAGATTGCGAATATTGTCGAATTAAATTTCTCCTTTCAATATTTTAAATTACTTTCCCTCCAACGGGTCTTTTTATTAAATAATCTAGAAGCAATCGATCGAACTTATAACTTTCGTTTGTATTTTTAATCGAGTGTCGCTGCGAATTACAATGGCGGCCGTTAAGAGGAGCAACCCCGCGGAACACAATGTACATAAAGCGAAGGGAATTCGCGAGAAATAAAGGCGAAAAAGAAGCGCAGTGCAAAAGTCTGAAATCAGAACTCGCTCGCGTACCTTTACGAGACGCAGCTTGACATTAAAGCACGGTTTAAATACCTGACTGTTTTTTCAATAAGGCGGGCGCATTATAAATGACTCGGGGAGTCTCGAAAGATGTGTGAACATTCGAGAGCATCAAAGACACATTTTTTAGGTTAGAGCCTCGAGAAGAACTGTGCCGGTCGCAAATGTTCTCTTTCAACAACCATTTTGAGCCACCACACATCCATCATTCTTGTCTGATCACCTCTGGTCGCGTTTTTACTGCTCCTACTGCTTCTTTTACTTCCTCTTTTTATTTACTCTTCTGGACCGCAAAGTATATTGTTGTAGATACCGCAGAATCGTCCCTGTTTCATTGAAAATTCGTAAATCAAAGTCAAATAAAATTGATACTTTTCCTAATATCTTTATAACAAAAAGTTTATTGGCAATAGTAGCCCAAAGCCTAATTAAAAGTAAAATTATGATAAACAGCTTGTGTGTAGAAAATTTACAAAGATTGTTATAGTTTAGCTGATGACCGATCATAACTTATGACTAGGGCAATACAATACCTAAAATTAGTATCGAGTATCGATACCAATTTGGTATCAATCATACAAAAGTATCGAAATATTGAAGCTATCGTAAGTATTGAAGTATTAAAAGTATCGAAAGTGTCAAAAGTATCGAAACTATCAAAAGTATGGAGATTATCGAAGTATGGAATGTATTAAAAAAATCTAAATTACCTACTTTTTGTGTTTCATTTTTGCAGTTGCAAAAACTAGTCAATTTTAAATATTGAATCAAAATGTGCGGTGCTATATAAACATAGAGTTGACGTTAATTTCGGCGAAATGTTACGCAAAAATTGAAGTTCTAAATTTAACAATAATTAGGATGTTAGATTGAACCGTCAAATTAGATTACCCGATCTAATTCTTTTTAATTAATTTTATCGTCTTTTCTGACAAGAAGACAAACTCAGCTATTCCGATTGCTGAAATGGCACACCAGTGGTAGGTACTCTCGATACGTTTGATATTTCCATACTTCCAATACTTTCGATACTGTCAATACTTTGATATTTTCTATACTGCGATACTTTCGATGGTTCCATACTTTCTTTACTTCGATACTTTGACACTTTCGAAACTTTCGATACATTGGATAACTTCAATACTTTCGATACTTTCTATGCTTCCGATGCTTTCAATGCTTTCGATACTTTAAATACTTTCGATACTTTTAATACTTTCGATACTTTTAATACTTTCGATACTTGCGATAGTTTCGACACTTTCGATGCTTTCGATACTTTCAATACTTTCGATAATTTCGACACTTCTACACTTTTGATACTGCGATACTTTTTTAGATTGGTATCGATGCTCTGTACCAACAAGTATCGAGGTATCGGTACTTTGCCCAGCCCTACTATTAACCTATTCTCGGTCATAACCGAATATCGTCCGATAATCATTAATATCGATTATCGGTCGTCATCAATTATCGCTCATGACCAGTTATTATCGCTTGCAATAGGTAACGAATGATAAAACTGATTTAGTGACAGTTACAAAAAAATAGTTGTACAACGCAATAACAATACTAATATTATCTAGAAGAACCTGTGAGCTACACTCAACGTTTACTTTTAATTTTTTTTAAATATAATAAATAAGCTGTATCGAGACATTAAATACCTAATTATTAATATTCATTTGTCGTAATTTTAATTCCGTTATTTCATTATACAATATTTTAGTACATATACCCACTTTTCCTATAAATTAACACTGTTCATTAGTTTTTTTAAATTTTAATTTGTACATGTGAAACCTTTGTAACGTTAAAAAATGATAAATGAAATCCCATTGTATTAAATACCTGTCCTTGATCCTTGATCCTTACTAAAGGTGATTGCGTATCCTAGTCTTATCGGAAATTGTTTTTTTTTAAGTTGAGATAGTACTATATTTCCTAAAAGTTATAAAATAATTGTAGGTAAGAAAACAACATTGTGCTCTGTTAAACTTACAGCTCCAATAAAATCTGTAATTCTTACAAAGTTTGTCTTTAATTTATACGGGGTTTTAACTATTAAATCATTCGTTTTGGCATTTAGAGGATAAAAAGCATTTTCCGCTTTCACAAATTGCAGTGGTCTGTACTACAGCTGTTGAAACTTAGAGGCGGGTCGTCGCATGCTTTGCATATTTCTTCGTCGGAGTTTGACAGCTATTACAAAATTATGTTCTAATAATACAAACAAACAGTAAAAACTCAATTTTCTTGTTTACATCTAAAACTATATTGGGCCTCAGCATAGCAGTACATACGAACATGCGTCTTATATAATTGACGCGTAAAGATGCGGCTTTCTTGTAGCGTAGGCCCGGCAGCAGTGAAGGTGAGACATGTGGAAGAGATCTAGATAATAATTAATACAATATCATCAATGTAAAGCGTGACAGAAAGAGCGTAGTATTCGATAGCCCATAACCGATTTAAATTTAAACCTAGTCAGATCGCAAAGGAATAGCGCTTCTCTATAAAGTTCTTGGTACTAGCTCAGATTTGCACTACATAGGTGGTTTTAGAGTAGATTCCCGGTACCGTCTAACTTTATTTGCATGTATACTGATTTTTTTTTTAATTATTGCTCTAAGTAGTCTACGCAACGTGGCAGTTGTGGATAGGTAGTTTTTTAAATGAAAAATACGCAAAACAAAGTTGCATTCGCTTAGTGTGCACTGCCCATGCTGCTTTCACACGTGTACTGCCATATCAAAGCTCGCCCTTTGATGGCTGTTTCTCTGGGGTAGCAATGCAAGAGGCAGACAGATTTAAGTCTGTCATAGTCTGGACAGGCATCACAGTCGATGGTGACACAGACCTTGTTGCTGCTCGATACATTAAGGAGATCCTTGAAGACCATGTGGTACCTGCTGGTGTTGGTATGGGTCCTGGGACCGTCTTCATGAACACGACAGTGCTAGATATCACAGCTTAGGAAATGCAGAATTCGAGTCATGGACTGGCCAGTTATCGCCCCGACTTGAACCCAATGAAACACTTATACGATGACCTTGATCGAACGGTCAAAATCCGCCCTGCAAGTCACGGAGGCTTGCAAGATTGTAAGGATATCCTTTAGGATAACAACCGGCCTCGGATTACAAGCATTTCTAGATGTCACTGTTACAGGTAAATGCTTTTGGAACCAGACAAAATATACACGTTGTCCTTCACATAGCCCGAGCAAAAGAAATCGCGCGGTCTTGGCCTTCCAGGTCTGGCGACCTGGAAGGCCAAGAACGTGAGGTAGATCAGTGGTTAAAGCACGTCCAATGCAGCAACATGTCAGATATTTATTCATTTTGGTAAGCAATGAAAGTAAGCCAGAGCTATAATCTTGTGTAGTGATTGTAGGCTTGCTGGTCGCCTGATACTAAACATAACGAAACTGTTTTCCATAATTTTAAATTGCTGTATATACTCATTTACAATAGCGTTTTTTCTGAATTTTTTTGAGCAAATAATTGTCAGACGTTTCATTGTATTTTAATTGCAGAAACATACTAAAAATTAATGTTTTGGGTTTCCAGGAATCCAAACCGTGTATTTCCGCTGAAATCTTTAAAAAACATTTTCAAAGACTAATACATTCCATTACTGGAAAAGAAAAAAAGACGTTTTCAAAACAATTATTTCCGCAGAAGTAAATTCAAATGAGATGTAAGAAAATCTTCTTATGAAAAATAATTGAAAATTTAAATTCTTAACTAAACTTTCCTTTTTAAATTATATTTTTTTTTTCTAATTATTTTCTTCCATTAAAAATATAAAACTTTAATACTACAAACCGCAATCCTCAAAACGACAAATTTGCCTTCTTAGTCAATAAATAATAATTTATAGCCTCTTATCATTCTGACATATTTTTAAATCTATAAAATAAAAATTGTTCTAAAACCTAAGAAAATCCTATAATATCTTTTTTAAATCGATTAAAAAAAATCTTTTAATTACACTAAAAGCCTTAAAAGAATCCTTGTTAATATTACATTAGATTTTGTGTTTAGTATTGGTTTAGGAATTTATAGCCGGTTACGTTGTTTCATTTACAAAGTGTATCCGTTGGCTTGTCGAAATTCGAGGGTAGCCAAATTTTCATTTCCTAGCACCCTCGGCAGTTTCATGTTGCAATGTGTTAGTCCGGAAACAAATAAACAGCTTAAATTAAATTAATCACAACATTGCGAATTTCCTCTCGTCGAGAAATAATCAATTCTCGTCTCGAAACAAGAAAATTACTACTCTCATCTTGAATTTTCCAGGCTAGAGAAGACAAATAAATTTGCTACTATTGTTGAGTCGTATCTAAACTCAGCAACTCAACAGTATTTTCATGTCCTTAAAATTAATTTATCTTACAAACATTCATTATTGGAAATATCTTCTTTCTATTTTATTTTCCCGATTAAAAGTTGAAGTGGAGTTAGTGAATAGGAGAATAAAAACGACTTAAATAGGTTGGATTTCATTATCTTCGGAAAATGTAATTGAGATCTATTGTTGTTCTCTAATCTAAGTCTCTCGCGTAGATATTGTCGCACGGACGCTCTTTCCAATTGCATAAAAATATAGGAAAAGAGGGATATTGAAGATACAGACACAAACTGTGTGAATAAATTTAAAAATTCGTGCAATATTCGAAAAGAGAACGTTTTTTATTATTACGTCTTGTCCAATAAATTAAGGAAACAACGGCAAAAGAAATAATATCCGAGCTGGTTTTATAATATACCGACCACATCAAGAAACAAAATCAGTATTATTAGCATCCCAAATCTATTTATATGCAAATTTTTCTCGTACTTTAGTATTTTTCATCGTTTCCTTTCTTAAGACGGTACCGATGCTGTTGTTTTAGAGTAATTCCGGTTTATAATAACGGCGAGAGGGGCAAAAAATGAAGCAATTCTGTGTCAGTAGACAAGAGTTACACCTTCGACGTCGTTTCCGTTTAATTTTGATAATGAAGGCTTTCAAAGAAAATTGATTCGTTTAACGCGAATTATATTCGATTTTGTTCCTCATGAATGTTGAAAATTAAATTAGCTTTACCTCTTCTTCTTCGTAATGTATAACTGACAATCTTAAATTACCTGCTCTTCGTTTCTCTTTCATCATTTAATAAATTAAAGGTACCTGGTTATATGAAACTTTTGAACCCTTAAATGTTTGGCAAAAACAATTTACGGAAATTTGCCTACTTAATTATTGCATTATGAACTGCCAACTGTCTTTTGTTTTTTTTTAATATGACGCTATTGTCAATATTTTTAAATATGTTTTCTTGATACCATTTGATACAGAATTTTTTAATCTTTCCCTAATGCACATGTGTAACGATGCTGTCCAGCTTAAAAAGTAAAAACGAGAATTTTTCAGAGTTTAAATAGATCAATTTAGTATAAATAGTTTCCAAAACGACTACTAAAAGTAGCGTTAACAAATAAGCAACTTAGACTTACTGTATCAGGTGCAGCAAGTAATTGGGCGCGTGCTTTTAGTGTTTCTTGGTGTAACTAATGCAAATAAATAAGGTGCATTAAAGTGTTAGTTAGCCAGTTCCAAAAACTGTCCAACAACAATTGAGTGCTACACACATGTAAGGTCAAGCGACACCTGCCGAAAATATCTGATTAGGCGTTAGGTGCACGTAATATTCTTGTGCAAGACAATACGAGCTAAGTTGCCAAAAGCAATTCAACTCCCTTTCCGGACTCAGTTTCAATTAATCTGGTCCGATCTCGAAACGATTCGTTCTGATTTTAAGTTCGGTCAACAATTGCGCAAGCGCAGAAAAATAAAACGAGTCATTCTGGTGCGATACTATGGGGCGCCAAGTATAAAGTAAAAATTTGCTGTGCATTTCACGGTGTTTAAAGCAATTTGTCCCAATATTTATTATATATACACACATTTAGCTAAATCCTTTTTATTTTAATAAGTCATTCTAGATTTAAATAAAATCTAAACATTTGGTTGAAATATTCCAATATTTAATAAAGCATTGGAGATTTAAATAAATCCTAAAACATTTATTTTAAATTTTCAAAGATTTAGTAAACTTTTATGTATTTAGCCAAATCTGCACATATTTGTTTTAAATCTTTTTATATTTAATAAATATTCGCAGATTTAAATAAATCCTAAAACATTTATTTTAAATTTTCAAAGATTTAGTAAACTTTTATGTATTTAGCCAAATCTGCACACATTTGTTTTAAATCTTTCAATATTTTATAACTATTCGTTCGAGGATCTCTATTGGACCTGAGGATTTGATTTAACATTTATTATTACAGAATTAAAGTGTACAAATCCCAATCAGAATTTATCGAAGTCGTTGCAAAATGCAAGTCGGATTGAATCCGACGATTTTGGGTCCGGACATGTTCCTTTCAAAGGACTCCGGTCGAGATTCTCCAATTCTGCAGCTAAGAATTAGATAAGTAACATCCCTAGCAGTGAATACGTAGATACCTAGAGAAAGTCACCTCGACAAATTCCAGTGTAAGGTGCGAGAACGAAATAAGTTCGTATTACACGGAGAAAGTAAAATAGTAGAGTGGTTAAGATAAATCAGTGTAGGATTTTTACCTAATTGTAAAAATCATGTAAGACAAAATTATTTAGCTTAGTTTAAATTCAGAAAAAAAATTGTTGAATTTAGTTTAATTGCCACGTTCTGGCTGTTGAGAATGAAATTTTAAATTTGAAGGTGTAGTAACCAAGAACGCAATCTTTTTATTTAAATTTGAGTGCATTTCACGAGAAATGTGGGATTCTGGGCTGTTCACCTTAAGTGTAATATTTACGTTCTGGCCTTTCTATTCTAACATAAATTTTTAGAAAACTTTTAAATTTTTTATAAATTACTCAAGGACGTTTAATATGAAATAAGATCCTTCAGGGATTGTGTCTTGTATACAGGATTCTAGTTCCAGAGATTAACACTGAGGGCTCCTAAAACTACGCATCAACTCTAAACGCTCAATTTTAAACAATCTCAGAATTCTAAAATTTTTGAATATTATTACTGGCGTACTTCGTTTTCACAATATTCAAAAGATAGCAATAGCAATAAAATCCAGCATTGTCGGAAAAGATTGTTTTCGGTTTTAAACAACATTCTAATTATTTGGCGGTTTTCCAGAAATATTACAAACCTATGATAGTTTTTAATATGGCCAGACCAGAAGAGCTAGCGAATTCGGCATAGTTCGAATGTGGAATTTTTAAAAATATCTCAGGAAATCTGAATTTGAAGTATTAGACTAATTTTCGAGGAAATATTGCAGACTTATAAGAGTTTGTAATTCACGAGCAGGCGGTACAGTCTAGTTGACGGTTTATATACAATATTTTAAAAATTTGGCGGGTTCTCAGGAAAATATTACAAACGTATCAATGTTTGTAATTTACGGGCGGGCTGTAAGTCTTTGACTTTCGGTTTGAATGAAAAATTCCAAGGGTATGACGAGTTTTTCTGAAATAATATTACAGACTTATAAATGTTTGTAATCCAGGGGCAGACAGTAAATTTTAACTTTTGGATTGAATTCGGAATTCACAGTATTTCACCGGTCTTCCGGAAGTGTTACAAACGAACTTCGTTTTCACAATATTCAAACCGGAGTGGGAAAGCTAGCGAGCTCTTTGGGATTAGGGTAAAAAATTTTCTGCTTTCTGACTGCGGATCTTGTTTTTAAGAGAAACTGAGCTGAAGAGGGAACTATTCCTAGCCTTACTAAATCTTGAGGTGCGGACTTGAGGTTAGGATAGGCTAGAGGAAGAACAGTTAACGATCTGGTTTGCGTTACAATTAAAGGTTACTGAACTAAACTAAAAGTAATTTTAACAGCCCAAATAGGGAAAATAAGAAAGAATAGAAAGAAAGCGAGGATAGGAGAGGACAGGAAGACGAAAGAAATAGTAAATTATCGAGCAAAGGAAGAAGTATGGAGATGAACCATAGCCGCAAATATCTACTACAAACTCAACACACAATGCTCTAATTCAATATGGATGCGTCTTAAAAGAACCTTAAATTCGTATTGTACGCATGTCAAAGAGCCGATCTGTGCATATTTCTACGACCATCCCAACGCCATCTAACATCAATTTTTATTTTTCAAAATGTACAATTTTTGGGTTCAAGCTCGGTATGAAGGTATTAAATTACGATAGGAACCGAATTACTTCTGAGAAGTTTTCTTGTGGTCGCTTACTTAAACTTACCTCAACAGTTAAGATAATTATTGAGACCAAATTGGCAAACCGATTATATAATTTTAACGGATACATATTGTTTGCAAGAAAATACTATATATCATCAAATTTCAAAAATGTTTACAAATTTTCAATTTTCAAAAAAATTTCGCAACTTCCAAAACTGAAAGTTTTCGAAATTTTCTAAAAATCCAAAACTTTCAACTTTCAATGTTAAAAATTTCGCGGTATTTTCGAAAGTTTCTAAATTATTATAATTTGCAAAAATTCAAAAAATTTAAAAGTACTGTAATAGTTAGAATCGGGGAATAAGAAAGAAAGCATCTAGCTTACGCGAGGTAGTTCTCGTGGCGGTTGCCCGGCAGCTTTTTTTGGGTTGCGCAAAGTTTTAGAAGGATCAGTTTCAATTTTTGCGATTCATGTAAATGTTATTACAAATGGTTTACTTTTAACCCTAGTCTAGTCATAATATGTTCCATATTTTTGCCGTCCCTTGTATTCTTTTCGTGGTTGCAAGCATCTGCTTTTGTGAAATTATGAAAAGCAACACGAGTGTAGTAAATGCTTATCCGGTGGCCATCGAAAAAGAAAACAAAAAGCCTCGTAAAACTAAAACCTCAAGCTCTTCACCCTTAATAAATAGTAACTACTGCATTTGCTGAAAGCAAGCAGTGACTCTTCAACTAACTTCATAAGTCCGTGTAATGAAACTCGAAGTGAAGAAGTTTGTTACGAGAAAAATAAGTGGAAAAAGCTTTGAAACACGACTACACAATAAAAGAACTTATGTTGAACACTTAAAGTACGTATATGTGGGTACGGTTAAAAATTTGCATTTTCCGCTGCAGAAAACTTTTAAATCCCTAAAGTGTTTACTCTCAATATCTGGAACAAATGCGATATTCAGTAAGAGATTTCCTTCTGCATTCGTTCAATTTTAAAATTGAATTGCCCGAGATTTATTTCAACAATGAATCTTTTAATTGATACGTTGTTCTTAACACCACTATAAAGGACACGGAGTTATTTATATAAAATCGAAACAATACCTAACACAAACAACCAGAGAAAATCTAACAATGGGTCGCAAATAAATTCAGTGTCACTGAATAAGGCTAACAATGGTCTGATTGTTCTCCACCCTCGAGCAACAACGAGAGTCAACGTTTCGGCCTCCCTCAGGACCCGAAGGACAACGGGGAATTGTCACGGCAGCAAAGAGAGGACGTGTTTGACATATGGACTCATATATACGCCGTCTGTATTCGAACATAGAAAAACTTTCTGTTTTTGATGGAGTGATGCAATTTTTTTGTGGGGTAATCATAAAATGAAATGAAATCGATGACTGTGCGTGTGCTATTCGAATGCTAATGAAGTTATTCTAGGTTTCGGGGTTTATCGATACGGCGGCTATGTCAAGAACAATCTCTAACAACTTACAAACAAGCAGAAAATAGAATCTTTTTGTGTTCCATTACACCCTATATCATTCATTACTTATTGCTAACCAGGCTAACCCTCTGTTATAAATTAAGCTATAAATATTATTAATCTGTAGTAACGTTCTTGTGGTTGGTATTAATACACTGCTATTTATTTTCTTTGTACTATAGGAAAATGTACATACCAATGTTAATAGTTTTCAGATACTTTTTTTGCTTTTATTTGTAAACGAAATTAGATTTTTATTTATAACAGTTTGTGTTTTAATATTTGACGAAAAAGTTAACCAAAACGGTATTTTTTTGTAATTTATACAGGGTGATTTATAACATGTCGCACAACTTCCGGGATAGATTCAGAAATTGAAGATAAGGAAAACAGTTTCGATAAACATGGGTCCAATAACGCTTTATTACGGAGTTACAGTCTCTTGAACATGAAGCAGTCTTGAAATTTTATTTGTGAGCATTACTCAACTTAGTGGTGCCCGAATGGCCGAGTGGTTGGGGTACTGGATGCCTAACGGGCGGCCTACCAAGTCGCGTTTAAAAAAAATTGGGAACCAAACTCCTTGAGGGGTGAGGGAAGTACGACAGCCGTCTAAGTGGCTTACCCCACCACCCCGTACTTGATAAAGAGTGCAAGACGGCTGCGTATTGGGAGCGATGATCGGTGGCCCTGACCCACCGCATTGGAGGCCAAACTCCGCAATAGAGTGTAGTACCTCCGACTTTATTCAACTTAATATTTTCACCAATTTTTGTTTGAATCACCAGAGGTGTCTTTGGAAAGAGCAAATAGTATGTTTTAAATATATTATATTTTTAATAAATATTTGGTTTTAGTGGGCTTTGGGAAATAATACACTGTTAAACTTTCTTAAAGTATAATTGGTAACGTTTCAAAGCATTTTTTGCTTCTTCTTCAGACCCTGTAATTATTTTCAAAATAATATCTTAGTGTACAAATAATCTTAATTACCTTCTATTAAATTAACGTTAAAATTGCTAACCGAACATTGTATGAATACATTTACAAATTACATAGAACACAACGGACATATTTGTGTCAAGTCAATACATTTATGAAGTTAGCTACATTTATTTTAAAATACAGTTATAGTCATAAAAAAGATATTCCTTTGCGTCCAATTGTGAGCTGCATCCAATCACCTCTCTACGCATTAGAAAAATACCTAGCAAACATTTTAAAAAACGTGGTAGGCAAAACAACAAGCCATGTAAAAGATTCCTGGGATTTTGTTGAATACATAAAACATTGTTCCATACCAGACAATTATTCTATTATATCTCTAGATGTAATCTCCCTGTACACTAACATTCCCACCAAATTAGCAGTATCTATAATCATGAAAAAATGGGAGGAAATAAAAAACTTTACAATCCTACCAAAAAAAGATTTTCTTGAAGCAATCAACTTATGTCTGACTTCGTCATATTTTGCTCATAACGAAAAATTCTATGAACAAACCCATGGTTTACCTATGGGAGCTCCTTTGTCTGCTTGTGTAGCTAATATCGTCTTAGAAGATTTGGAAGAAAACAAACTAAAAGAATGTGATTTTGAAGTGCCAATATATAAAAGGTATGTAGATGACGTAATAGCAGTGGTACCCAACAACAAATGCGAAACTATTTTAAATATTTTTAATTCCTATCACGACCGAATTCAATTTACCATAGAGAAAGAAAAGAATGATCAAATAGACTTTCTAGATATTAAACTAATTCACAATAAAAACAACATTGATTATGAATGGACTACAAAAAAAACCTGGAGTGAAAGGTATCTGAATTACAACGCTGAGTTACCACTTAAATATAAAAAAAGCGTAATTACTGGACTGGCAGATAGAGCTATAAAACTGTCGCAACCAAAAAGACGAAAAAAACAACTTGATAAAATAAAAAACACTTTGAAGATAAACAACTATCCAAATCATCTAGTAGAATCCATAATAAAACAAAGTACTCACAAAGCATACCATAATAAGGATACCCAAAATAAAGAACTTAGCAATAAAATGTTAAAAGTACCAATGCCATACATCGCGGGATTAACAGAAAAAATTAATCACATACTTAACCCTTTCAAACTACAAACCGCAGGAAAAAATCACAACAATTTGAAGTATCTATATTCTAACACTAAATGTAAAATTAAAAAGGGTAAACAAACACATTCGATTTATTCTATACCATGCAAAAATTGCGAAGCAAAATATATCGGACAATCAAAACAATATATTGAGAACAGAATAAAATCGCATAAGAATAGCCTGGCTGGTAAAAATACAGAAAAAACTGCATTAAAAGGACACGCAGAAGAAAAGAAACATCAATTTGACTTCGATAAGGTAGAGATATTGGAAAAAGAAAATAATGAAAAGCGGAGGTTGATTAAAGAAATGATCCACATCAAAAAGGAGAAAAATGCAATTAACAACAGACAAGACATTCAAAACTTAAGCAAACTGTACAACTGTATTTTAAAATAAATGTAGCTAACTTCATAAATGTATTGACTTGACACAAATATGTCCGTTGTGTTCTATGTAATTTGTAAATGTATTCATACAATGTTCGGTTAGCAATTTTAACGTTAATTTAATAGAAGGTAATTAAGATTATTTGTACACTAAGATATTATTTTGAAAATAATTACAGGGTCTGAAGAAGAAGCAAAAAATGCTTTGAAACGTTACCAATTATACTTTAAGAAAGTTTAACAGTGTATTATTTCCCAAAGCCCACTAAAACCAAATATTTATTAAAGAAGAAAGGGAAAACAAAAATGTTCATCTATTATATTTTTACAGTTATATTTATAAAATCTTATTCTCCATATAAAGATTTACAAAAATGAACTGTTGTTAAGATAAGAGATAAGAGAATTCAATGGTTTTGCAACATCGACGTGAAGGTTTAAATGTTTTCTAAAGATTCTAAAATAGTTTTTACAATTTTTGCAAACAAAGCAAGTTTCTACACATGTGTATTTATGTAACGATATTATACGGTTGCAAGCCTCTTTGTCGTTCCTAAACGCCGTTCGTTTCTATCTTGAGTAATTTTTTTTTTCCAAACCGCGGTTTTCCATTGATTTCCGTATGCCCTCATCTGGGCTTTCCTCTTTTCCGAATTTCTGGAGGTATCTATCAAAATATTCTCTGAGATCGTCTATTTTTCGTCATTCGAACTGACTGCCCAAATCATTTTATGCTTTTTGTCCTATCCTTGCTATCACACTTTTCTCAGCGTGCAATTTTGTTCTGACTTCTACAAAAGTGATGCGATCTAGTGTCGAGATTCTAGCATATCTTCTTAAGTAATCCAACACCACTGCCATTTTTTTTAATTTTTAGAAATAATTGTCCACGTTTCCGAGTCATAGCATAATACTGATTCGATCAAGTACTTGCCTATTAAGTTTATTAGTTTTGTTGGAAATGTGCTTATCCTACCAGATTTAGTTCAAAACGCCTATCTACTTTGTTTGATTCTGTTTTTTGTTTAAGCTGGGCCTATTTCGTCTTTTGTAATAGTTACACCTAAATATTTCAAGCTGCGTACTTGTTTTATGAGTGCAGTGTCTTCTATCAGTATTAAAAATCGTGTTTCTGTATTTACTACACCTAGTGTATCGTGGAAGCAAGAACCTTTCGAAGCAGTGTTACCCCTACCAGTTTAGGCTCCTCGCAATGCTTAGTACTAATCGACTGCGCACCGCCCAGAGTAGGTCGGTAGTCGATCTAATAATAGTGACCGGTACCATAACAGCATAGGTTGTGGAAAAGTACGATCCCTTTGAGTCGACAATCTGACTATGGACGTGGGGAGAAAAAACACAGCCTCACTCCTAGGATCAAGGTCTCTGACTGGGCCAGCAGAACGCCATCTCTTTCTGACATTGCGATGGTCACCTGCCATCCCACAAAGGCTTCCCTACCACCCAGTATATTGCATAGGCAAATTTATAATTGGTTGGGTCTCCCACGAATAATGACTGAGATGCGGGCATATTTATAGCCTCGGCTAGATAGCGGATGCCTACCGCTCCAGGGCAAAGGTCTCACCCTCAGATATTAGGACTCATCTAACATGTTTCACCTCGTGAAATCACTTACCCAGTCCTCCATGGTACCAATTAAGTAGACCTTAAATCTTTTTCTCAGACCGCTCCAAAGAGAGGAGAGTAGTAAGTTGAAATCGTCGAAGCAACCGCCGCAACAACCACCAACACGTCACACGCGCGTAGCGCTTCTACCAAGATCGTGTTCTTGGTAATGTGAAGTCTTTAGAACCCAGCTATAAGCACATCAACTATGGTATTAATAACTCCTGAACTCCAATTTTATTTTCCACCACCTCTATCATAAACGCGTTAAGCGCCAAGTTAAATACTCCATTTTTTTCATTTGGTACTATTGTATAATTTGACCATTGGGTGTTTGCATTTTATCATGGTACAGTTAGTATTTGAAAATGTAAGATAGTTTTCGTAAAATTAATTTCTTCAATTTTTGCTCCCATGCGCAGTTCTGTCGAGGGTTTTATTGTTGCCTAGGCTGTTGTTTCCCACATGTCTTAGTGTGTCAGTATCTAAACAAACAGCCTTGAAACGTTGGTTCGTAGACCGCTGTTGATCCCATGAAACCTATAGCCCTGATCGTTTTAAGCAAATGAGTACAGCAAACACCACAATGTTATTTTTACACGGAGGCACTTTATCACGACTTAGAACATTTATCCGCTGTCGACGATTATTTCCTAACTAATGACTGGCCCGCCCTTCTCGTATTTCGCCTCTTACCAATCAAAGGTGGTTGCTTGCGTAGCCTATGTTGCTATGTTTATTTATTCCCAACAATAGACCAAAACTGTTTTGTAGTCGGCCAATGAAGCTTTTGACACATTCTTAGGCAAATGAAACATTTGTCCAAAAAAATTACGAAACTTAATAACAATGGTACAATCTAATTACATTACGTACGTATTTAATTGTTAATGCTTTGAAATGATTACTTCTAAAAATGTGAACTAGAAGTTCGTAAACTTTTGTAAATTACAACTTTTTAATTTAATTAATTTTAACAAAAAATATTAAAAGTTCAAACGTTACTTTTTTTTTCAAATAAAATAAAAAAAACAACATTAATTTTATGTTTTGGAATATGTCTGTGTGATATTTACATTTTATTAAACAAAGTTATCAAAATACAGCAATCCGTAAATATTTTTCCTAAAATTGCCTTTGGCTTAATACTACTTTTAATTAACTAAATACAACGTTAAAACAAAGAAACTTTGCTATGTAAAAATGATAATAATTGGTAATCGCTTTTATAATCCAGAAAACTGCAGCGAATAAGCCTTCTAGCATATTTAGTATTTTGTATAAATATTTGAGGAATTTTATATTCTAGCCGTTATAACATTAAATATCCGACTAGTTTGCACAGCGTTGAGTAAACACTGTTTATACAAAATTAATATTAACTTGTCATTCAATATAAATCATAATTAGCTAATGTTGGCTGTTATGTTAATCAAACTTGTAGTGTTTACGCTCAAGTGCATTTTCAATATACTCATATGGTAGTTAACAGTTTGGTGCCAGTTTTATGATTAGTAAACTCCACACCTTTGTACTTAATTGAATTGCAAACAGTTTGTAATTAAGTTAAAATTTGCGTTGTTTCGATTTATAGTAGTTGCACAGACTGTTTTCTGTAACATTTTTAAGTACTTATCCTTGGACAATCCAGTGAAAAAGATGCTGCTGAAGGCTTCCTTTGACCTTCATCTATTTTGCAGCACAAAAAGAGAACCTACTGTTTTAGATGTCTTTATCGTTTCCAGTCACAACAACATGACAACAAAGTACTTAAAATATTGTGAAGTTGCCCGACCGAACAATCCTAAGACTGTACCTTGAATCGACCTAAACCTTTAACGCGTGAAGCCATGCACCTGACTAATTGAGCTAACTTTGCTGTCCTGTTATTGGTGTTGTTTGGCATTGAGATCACCGCACTTGCCCAATATGAGACAAGATTAAGCTACCAGTACGACATTAAGCTGCGAGCCGTAGCCCCAACAGATAAAACTACCTAAATCTTTAATGATTCTGCAGATCAGTAATTAAGTTGAAATGCGGCTCAACCGCCTTTTCGCACCATAACATACCTTACCTGCACGACCCTACTACTGCCTCCACGATGGCCAACGTGCTCCCACAGAGCCACCCTGGCCGTGGTACTTGCCAAAGTCACTGGTTGGTCATACGTTTCGAAGTCGTAAACGCCGTTCTTCCTAGTACAATCAACTTACAGTCTTAGTACTGGTCGATCACGCATAGCGCAGGTAGGTTAGTAGCCGGAATAACAACCTTTTGACTCAACCTTTGATCATGAACGTAAACCATAGTTCTAAGGCTCATGTCACTAAAGTTAGCAGATGCGCCACTTTCACCTGCCTATTGATGGTTCTTAACTACCCAGTATATCGCTTAGGCAAATTCATAACGCGTTGGGTCTCCTAGACGTAATAACTAGGTCGTAGAAAAAATTATTTCCTTATTAGGAAGCGGAGAGTTTCCATACACAGACGGCCACGATGCCGCTCAGGTGTTTGGGACCCATTCCGAGAGCTAGTAAATATTCCATCTAGAAGAAATCACTCAGATAGTTGTTTTTGGTCCCAATTAAGAACACCTTGAATCTTTCCGAAAGGAAGTGGACGTACTAAGTTGAAATCACCGAAGTGACCGTTATAATTACGGCCCCGCGGAAAGTGCTATTGTTGACGATTCTCACACGGCGAAGTGAACGTTCTTACCGTCAATCGTCGTAAGACCTAAAACATGCAGATTTCAAAACCGTTTCAAGTGGTTCTTATAAATTCGCAATGAAAGTTATCGCAGTATCTTACGCAATGATATTCTGGCATTAGTAACGTCATGATCAGTTCTTGATCAAAAAATTACCATATCACCTACAATACGGTAATCACAAGACCAGTTTTTTTTTTTTTTTTTTTTTTTTAAAATAAGAATCATGAAGCCGTGCGTGAGCACGACCCCATGATTCCTATCCCACCCCCTTACCCGGGCTCAGCGGACTTGCGCTCTTTCACCGGTCTAACATGCACCCCACCCCTGAAGACCCAACATACACACCTACATACACCATCCATGGACCCGTCGGATTTAACTTGTTCAGAAAAATTACCGCCGAGCAGTGGATTCGAACCAGCTGCCATTGAGAGTCTAGTTTCAAAGCCTGGGACTTTAACCACTAGACCACCCGCCGGCCCAAGACCAGTTTAAATTGACCGATTGTTTTCTGAAACGGTAATGTTTGTGGAACTGCTACGCCTTCTATCTTAACTGTCTTTCATAAGCACCTTCCAAAGCATCGTTTTGGAATTATTCACATTTGCTGATAGGCTACTGTTTGTGAAGAAAATACCCTTTTAGTTGTTGGCCTCTTCACTAGCGAAGTTTGAAAGAGTGCTGGGGAGGAGGAATCACATGTAGTTTTCGTTAAGGCCAAGGGTTTATAATATGGCTCGCATGGAGTCTCAGTATACCCATGAAATACGGTGGTCCATCAAGTATCTACAAGAACATAAATATAAATGAAAGCATCCGTCAAAAGACATTATTGTACTGACTTTGATTTGTTTGCTGGCCTATCAAACCGGAGTTTATAAATCGGTTCTCAAATTTTAATAAAACCCTATGAAAGATCGGAGACCCATCATGAGTAATATACGAGGAAGTCTGTGGGATTTAAGGGCCAACAAGTTTAGAACTAATGATTTAAATAATTCAGAAAGGATGGATGTTACAATGAGATTTCTTTGCTTTTTCCAAATAGTTCAATGTTTAGCTGAAGCACTTCACCTCCTACTCCCCTTTTTTTTATGGGACCTGTCTTGTTGTCACAAGAATTAATCAGACGGACGCTATTGCAAACTGTTCATACTAGCTGCAGTTTGCTGTGCGAAAACGTTTTTGTTAGAAATCGGATACAGGCAGACGTACAGACTAATCTCATAAGTAATTAATTGGTAATGGTTAGCCCGAAAACATAGCAGTTGCAATACTGCTATGGATAGTTGCCGTATTTTCCACAAACCCACCTAGACCCGTACCCAAAACCAACCCAATCGGTGACCTCTATAGAGTATATATAAAAAAACTCGCAATCCATTCCAGCCTGTGTTAATCCTTTTTGATCTCTTTATACGTTATAACGTGCTCAACCTATTCGGGTCTGTGGTTTGGGCGACCCCTGCCGAACCATCGACCGTTCTGTTCCGTCAACCCATACTGATCCGTCGACCACTTCTGATACACCACAGACTAGTTTTTTAATTTTTAAATCGGTTACTGAATTAGATTAGGAAGCAAATAATTGATTACATGAAAATTTTCAAAATCGAAATTTGACGGAAATACATGGTTTGGAACTCCAGAAGCCCAAAAACGGAGTTTCTAATAAAATGTCTGTCTGTATGATGGTGGGTGGGTATGTATGTGGGTGTCTGGTGCATCGTAACTATCGAACTGATTCTTGGATTTTGACGCGCTGTGGAATCTGAAGGTATACCAACAATTCACCAACAAGACAACCTCTCACAAACAATCTGAACCCCAAAGCGGAAGTTAGACATGTTTTTTTGGTGACATTTTGCTCTTAAACCAAATTTTATAAGAATTTGATAGAAGACTTTAAGGCAAATCCAACGCTGTTTTTCCGAAGTTTCTAGCTTTAAAATGGTGGCCACTACGAATTTTTGAAAATTTTGACTTGAGCGCTTTATTACTCAGAAAAGTTGACGTTTAAATGTTTTATGGTAATAGCCCTATAGAGACACAATGTTACTGTAGACAAACATTTTCAAATATTTGAAGCTACGAAGTTAAAAAAAACTATCAAAGTTTCGAAAATTTTCAATAACATATTGCTCAAAAACTAGAAACACAATTTTTTTTTCAAATTTTGTAAGCTCATAGAGTTAAAAATAACTTAAAATTTGGTTTTTGTCTCAGCTCGCAAATTTCTTTGGGGCACAGTCTATGAATTTTTGAAAATTTTAGCTTTAACGTCTATTTACTCAAAAACGAGTTATCAGATCGAAATGAAATACGATATTAGAAATGACTTATGGGTACACAACGTTACAAGCTACTAGATCTTTTAGAACCACTAAATCTGCGAAAAGAAAATATCAAACTTTTGACTTTTTTAAAATCTCTGAATCATACTATTGAAAACTCATTTTTTTAAATTTGAGTGGTTTAGAATTTGAATGCATAGCCATGTTTGTAATTGTGGAAATAACCGTGATGGTTGAAACTCGAGTCGCGTAAATAAAAATCAACAGATTGTGAAACAAATACCAAGTGTTCTATTTTGTATTATTATACTATGAATTTTTAATAGTTATTTATGTAAATTTAAAAATCGGCAAATTTGGCGTTTTTTAAATGAAAAAGAAAGAAGTATAGATTTAAATTAATTTTCACGCTACGGGCAAGGTAAATAGACGATACATCCATAGCTACAAAAGATGTAAATGGCCAATAGCATTCGTTTACTTTTTGCCCTTGACTACGGAACTAATAGTGTCATTTACATGCCTAGGATAATAATTAAAGCAACAAGCTACAGATTCCAATATTTTATTTCAAACAGAATACTAAAATGTTGATTTTAACTGTTCGTTGATATGGTAACAAGCACAGGCAACTTAGAATAATGGGGCTTTTAAAAAATAATTCCGATGACAGCAGTCAAAACGAACCTTTAATAATTAACTTAAAAAAAAAAGAAAACCGACTTCAAATAAAAACACAAAAGTAACATAAGTTAACTAAAAAGCAAAAAATAAATGTTTTTTATACAACAGCTTAACACTTATTTGTTGTTCCGTTTAATGTAATTAAGAAATTGTTGTTTATTATATAATTATTAATTGTTTTATAATTTTTTAAGTCGGTGCCAAGCAAAACTTAAAAATTCTAATCCAATTTGTTATTGTAGCAAGGTATATAATTTTTATGTTTTACTTAGCACCGACTTAAAAATTATAAAACAATTAACAATTATATAATAAACAACAAGTTCTTAATTACATTAAACGAAACAACAAATAAGAATTAAACTGTTGCATAAAAAATATTTATTTTTTTGCTTTTTAGTTAACTTATGTTACTTTTGTGTTTTTATTTGAAGTCGGTTTTCTTTTTTTTTTTAAAGTTAATTACTTTACAATTTTAAGTGATGGGTAGACCTAGTAAGGATGCTTCTCGAATGGGGAAACGACGGCTAGTTGAAACGGAAGATGAAATACGGAAACACTAAAAAGTCGGTTAAAAAAATAGATTTTGAGGAGTTTCCTGGTGTATCTTCGAAGTTCAAGCTCCAATACCAATGAAATCATAATGGGACCACCTTGGAACTATACTGAACCCAACGGAAAAAAAAATCATTAAAATCGGTTGATAAACAAAAAAGTTATGCCCGACAAACATTAAAAAAAAAACATATATATACAGTCGAATTGAGAACCTGCTCCTTTTTTTGAAGTCGGTTAAAAATATGATTAAATTTCTACCTGTAGCGTGAGAAATTTAATAAGTAACACGGAATGTATCGACTATTAACATTCTCGGCAGGCCACAAGCCTCGGCTTCGCCTCGGCTCGTATTTACCTACCTCGAATGTTATTACGTCTTTACATTCCTTGTTACTTAAATAACTATTAGATATATATAAATTAAAAACCTTTCATCGGCAAAACGCAGTCACAAAATATTTTATTTCCAACACTGTAAAAAAAGGAAAACATTATGTTAGACGAAATAAATGCAAAACTTTGACGTAATAACTATTTTTGCTAAATGAAAACAGAAAAATAGTTTTAGTTATTTTTCATCTGCTTTAATCAAAAAGTTGCTATTTTTTCCTCTAGGTTGCAATGAACAAATTCTACTTTTTGTCAGCATCTAGTCTGACGCGCACATTCCCCTATCCGGTGTAGGCAGCCCTGGGGTCTAAAAACTGTCTCTGGTATTTAGTCGTTCGGATTCGACGTTAAACTGTAGGTCCCCCGTACTCCACCTTAGCGCTAATGAGAGTACGTGGCAGAGAAGAGTACCGGAGCCCAGCAGTGGGACGTAAAGCCTGATTACGAGTCTGACGTGCTCTTTTATAATTTTATAAATTTTACAAAAGTTTACTTGCCCGTGTAATTACTTTTTGATTTTCCTTTCACAGTTTTCATAACTTGGTGTATAATTTAGTTTATTAAACAGCTTTTAATACAAAAAAATTTAACAGTTCTAGAGTTTCTTTTTAGGAGAAAAATATAATTTAAAAACTTGTGTCAAAGAGGAAAGTTTGAAGATTTAAGCTTCACATTCTTCCCATAGCACCGCCACTGCAACAGGTCTACAATTATACGAAACGAACGTTTGTCCTAAAATTTCCTTAATTAATGTGAAGCATGTAAAACATTTCCATATTGTTTTCTGTGCCTTAATATGCCGCATAATACCCACATTCTACCGTAGTTTAATTTTGTTTGCTTCTACCTCAATTTTCTATTATCTTTTATGTAGGTAACGACTTTAACTGAAAACTGACGGACAAGCAAGCTAACTTAATACAATTAAAGGTGCTTTTATCTCGACGGCTTTGTCTTTTCGCATATATAAAATTAGACGGCAGGACATCCGCGAGTTTTTCAGGCTTTGTAATTAACCGACGTTAAAATTTAATACAACGTAACATTAAAGTTTGTCATAAGTACTTTATTGCGCCTAAGCCTTGATATATTATTTAGTAGTTGCAGGTATGGTATTAATTATATAAGTGGGTTTCTCCTTTGTGAATACTGAATTTCTTATAAATGCCCATTCGGAATAGGTTTCGTCGACTTTCTTTGTGAATTTGTAACGAGTGCTTTGCTAGAGCTACTACTTCGGTTGCTTTCAAGACCTTATTTTAAAGAGTATTTACTCTCAAGGTCGTAGACTAAGTTAGAAAAAACAAGAGCGTATCTTCAAGCAGCTGCGTCCGAAACGGAATAGAATTACTTTAATTAATTAACGTTCATGAAAAGTGAAGAAAATGAGAACAGAAAATAAGTAGACTGACTTTGTAATAAAACATTTTGTTAAGATTTCTTAACAGCAAAAACTTTTACAGTGAACTTCATTAATATAATTAAGGTGGTTTCGTTACATTAGCATTATTAGCTCTGTTAGTCGACCGTGCTGAAAGTTGAAAGTTTCCCCGAGCAAAAGTTAAGAGGAAAATAAATTATTCGATTTCAGAAAAGACGCTAACGCGCTATTTATTCTTGTGTTTTCTTTTAATTTGCGTTATGTTCGTTAATGCACCACTATTCCGTTCTTTTTAGTGCGGTAAAGACTGCATTCGCGCGGATGGGATATCTACGATTGGCCAAAAGTGGTAAAGTTTTAACGAGATAGTAGTTTCCGAACTCGAACTTAGCTCGTTTGGCTGAGTAGTACATCCAAGCTCCTAGTTACCTGCGGGCACTATTTTCTGTAATGTCTAAGAAACGCTACATATTGTGTATTTTCCGTATAAATCCCTCATCCTGTATATAAAGTTAAGCTTATACTGTCTATTTGTAAACACAGCCCAGACATTATTGGTTGTTATACATGCAACCGACTTTATTAGCAGTTCCTCTGTATTTGGTAGTTTCCAAAGTTTGCATGTTATAATTCCAGATCCTAACTACCTTAACTTCTGCATACAAGGAAGTGTAACCGATAATTTTCGAATCGATGCTAATGTATCAAAAGCGAAAACGTAGCAGACAAGGCATTTACACTCATCAAAAATCACGATTTTCCAGCTTTTACAAGCTCAACACCATAATGGAACAAAAGTATAAATGAAAGAAGTTGCATAAATGTCTTTTCAACACGCTATGTGCGTGTTACCTTTCCTTCTTCTGTCCTATTTTTCCCTCGTTCGAATTAAATTGGAACAAAGGAAAATTATTTTTATAAAGACCAACGTCTAATTATGGAGATGAGCTTTGATATATAGAATTAAAAATAATTTAATATTCTTTTCGTAGGTAAATGGGGTTTACCGGCGCATTGCGATAATGCAGGTGGGCGGAGTGCTTGGGGGAGTTGGTTAGTGGTTTTGTTATAACCACCACCCGAAGTTGGCATGACCGAGGGCCGTTAACTGGAATATTCCACATCAAGGGAAACAATTAATCCAAGCTAGGAGGCTTTTCAATTCATGCTGTGTAGGTCTGTTTAATCATGTTCTCGTGTACTAAATATCAAAATAATTGGTCGTATTTGTAATGAAACAGTTCATTCAGAGGACATTATGGCTAAACAGGCGTCACAAATCGTAACAACCACGCGAATAATCACTTACTATTTGCTGTGGCTATTTTGATTATCTTGGACATTGTAATTTTTACGTTTAAATTTTATTGTACCATGTATGCTTTCTTAATGGGCAAGTATTACAGCTTGTTCCTGAAACAAATATGTCAATTAATCAAATGTAAATGTAAACTGTTCGAACCTATCAAGAACCTTAGCCAAAATATACCGCTAGGCAAACTCACCACCGTCTTCCAAGCGGAGGTGCTGGCCATGATGCATGGTGCAAATTAGTGTTTCACGAACTCTTTTTCTTGCCTTGCTTTTTCTTGTTCTTGTCTTGTTCTTGCTGCAAAAACAAGAACAAGAAGTAGGTGTGCAAGAAACAAGACCAAACAAGACTAGCTGGAGCAAGAACAAGATTTCTTGTCAAGACGTTTGCAAGAAACAAGATTTCTTGTTTTTTGTAGATATATAAAACGAAAGTTTCAAAACGCCGATTTTACCGGGTGTGGAAACAAAATGATACTGTAGTGCAAAACAATAATTTATAAGTTTTGTTGCAATGTAATATGAGCGATAAATGAACTATTTTCATAATAGACCCATGATTAGGCAATAGGATAGCCCCCACCAATTAAAAAATGAACAAGCACATTTTGTTGGTAGGTTCCAATCTGATCAATAAATTCAAAGCCAGTAAATTGTTCTACATTTAATATAGATAACTCTTAATAATCAGTGCGTTTTAAACAAAATGCAAAAATCAGTAATATCAACACCGAGTTTTTTCGCAAAACTGCTATTTTAGCTGTCATTTCTGTACAATAAAACCATGGGGAAACCGAAGCAGATGTAAAAGTCCAAAACTGACAATTCAAAAAATAAATAAATAACGTTTTTTTGTTATTTATTTAATATGTGCTTCATTTGGAACGCACCGATAAAATACAAAAAATTAAATTGTTAATGCAAAGAAACTAAATAAAATATATGCAAGTATAGTATGTATGTTAATCTACTAACTACCAAACGCGCTAACAAAATATAAAAGTTTCTTAATGAGTACTACGCGGTACAAAGGCGTTTAACGAGTAGGCGCACGCCTTATCGAGACTCGATAGCTCGGGGAATCCCCCAACTAGCAAGAACGAGAAATAAGCAAGAGTCTTGCTAGCAAGACAAGAATTAGGCTAGCAAGAAATTTGCAAGACAAGAAGTTGCCGAGCACGACAAGAAATCTTGCTTTGTGCATCACTAGTGCAAATGCAGTCCTTGAACGACAAATCAAGAATCAACGTAATTGGTATCTTCAGTGATAGTAGAGCTGTTTTACTGGCCCTGAGTAGTTGTAAAGTTACAAAGGTAGTACTTCAGTGCTACGAAGCTCTCCAAGATATCTCCAGAGGCAATGTTGTTTCACTCGTTTGGATGAAGAGACATGATGGCAATCGAGGTAATGAAGAAGCTGATGAGGTCGCAAGGCTGCCCTTCAAACAACTTCGTTGGGGGGCGCAACATGTATCCCTCATCTCCCAATCGATATTCATCACTGTGCTACATCAAGAAATCTTAAACAGCTTCACGAGATAGTGGGCTAATATTCAAAGCTGTCGCCTGCAAAAGTTGCCTTTTGCAGTACTAAAGCATAGCGAAACGCTGCTTGCAGATGTCCAGAAAGAATCTTCGACTGGTTGTAGAAATCCTGACTGCGCACTGCACTTTAAACTAGCACATGCACAGAATTGGGTTAGTAGACAGCCCCAACTGCCGGAGAAGTAACCTAGAGGACGAAAAAGCAGAAAACGTGATATGCCACTGTCCTGCTTTTGCAACAATTAGAGGATCCATCCTGGGGGACGTCTGGTCTGACATCGCGGACGTCTTCAGGGTCATTCAAAGAATTAGGTGACTCGGGTGATTTCGGTGTTGGAGAGCAGCTGTAGCACAAGTACAATAGGCCTGCCTTTTGTGCTCTAAGTGCGCGTGAGTTTTCTCACTCTCCAATCCTAATCCAGAACCCAGAATTCTATCAAGAACTTGTTTGAAAGTTCTACTTAATTTTGAAAAATCACGAATTGTTCGAGATTTTCTACCCGGGAATTCCCGACACAAAAACCCTACAGCCCAAATTCCGTTACTGCAGAATTACCAAACTACAGTCAAAACACTACTCAAATGAAACAGAATGACCACGAGATCGGTCCGTCAATAAAATAAAGGAAATAGGAGAAAGTATATTTCTTAAAAGTTGTCGCATCTGAAATGCCGAGAATACGTTACCCGAAAGTTAACATGCGCAAGCACGATATTTCAGCCCCGTTTCAGAAAAAGTCTTAAATTATTGATTTCAAAAAAAATATACCATGGCATATAGTAAATATCATCAAACAACTGAAATTCTTTAAACATTATTTTTTATTCACATTTAACATTTAACAACAACTCGAACAAACAAATAATGCAAGAACACATACCCAGTTTTCTATAAACAAATTTTTTCAATGAACAAAGAGCTCGGGTTAGAATAGCAGAAGGTTGTGGTCCGCTTCACCTGCTTTGCTTTTGACGAGGCTCGTAATGCTGAGAGTTTGCAGAGACCACTTGTAGCCACTGCTTCGCTCTTGAAAGAAGTCGTCAGGTTGTTTGGCTTCAAACCGTTCATTAGTTCGATCTGGAGCAGATTGGAGCTTCTGGGGGAGCTGCAGATTGGAACAGCATATAACTTTTGAGTTTTGGCTGTTTGTTGAGACATTGTTAAACTGGGGCTTTTCTTGTTTTGTTGCTATGCGCTGTGACGCTTTTTCGCTACGTAGTCGGTGTTGCGGGTGGGATTGTACGTTGTTTTGTAAGTATAAACTCATTTAAATGCTCAAGCAGTTGATTTTACGATGAAGTTTACTCTCCGGACGGACTCCACTAGGCGACTGTTATTTTCTAGTAGAATTACACTCTGTGGAGAAGGTTTTTCCTTACTATGACCACTTTTTAGTGAAATCTTTTCCCTAGTTTGACATCATCACAGGGCATGTATCTTCTCATCCTTATGTAGTGCAGGAAATAAATGACATATTTGTATGGCGTGTTTCACTTTGTCTTTGCGGAGTAATATACATGCCTGGAGTTTGTACTAGTGTATAAGTACGGTTAGGAGCTATAGAACGTTGCGGCTGCTATGACTGGAAAATTTTGTGTGTGACTCACATTCGTATAAGTTTGAGATAGTTAAAAAATATTTTTTTACTTTCCTTAGATTCAATGTAGGGAAGTATTAATATCATAAAAATGGTTTAAATTCGAGAGGTTGACGAAAACACATGTTTTAAACCTCAGGAATCTAAAACAGTGGTTGTGGTCATGCTCGTGTTACGCTTTTTAAGTTCCGAACGTATTGTCTGATTTCGATGAGTTTCGGAAAACCATCGAGAAAATGAGTTTTAAAAATCCGAAAATGAAAGCGGATGTTAGACTTGTTTTGTTTGGTAATTCTTTCTTTCTTTCGGCAGCTTTTTTTTCATTAATACAAATTTTTGAATCTGCAAACGAAATGTAATTGAAGACTATAATAGGACAAAACCATCGCTTTTTTCGAGCTCCAAAATATCGGCTACTTTAAGTTTTTAAAAACCTTGTAAATTTTCAATTATTCCTAAAATTTTAAATTTTTTAAAATTGTCAAAATTTCAGAGTTTATTCATTTTTAAAAAAACTTTTAGTTTTCTTGAAAATTTATTAAAACGTTGGAAATTATTAAAATTTCCAAAAAGCTTCAAAATTGCAAACATTTTTAAGACTTCCAAATATTTTCAACATTTTGAAAATATTTAAAATGTTGAATATTTGTAATTTTCCAAATTTTTCACTTTTTAAGATTAAAAAATTTAAAAAAAATTAAAGATTCTCAATACTTTTTAAAATTCTCAAAAATACCGCCGTTAAACATGTCGCCGGAAAACATGTCTTCGTCAAGCATAGTGCAGGTGAAAAAAATTAGTAGACATTATGTACCAGCGACGTTATTTTTTGGCGTCATTTCTATACCTTCGCTGTTATTGTTGGCGACATTTTTCCCGGCGCTATTTTCGGTCGACGATCTTTTTGATTTCGCTGTTCTTGGTTCGTCATTATGTATTGGCGACGTTATTGTCCGTTGCCATTTTTAGCGGCACTGTTTTTTTAGATCGACATTTTTAAATGGCGCTATTTTTACTGGTGCTATATTTCTCCGGGCTATTTTTGATTCGCCATTATGACTCCGAACCCTGGCCTTAACACGGCACTATACCAAACGCGCTCGGGTTCGATTCCGGCGCAGGGTGACTCTGGGTGTGTGTGTGCATATATGTCTGTATGTTAGATTGGGGGAGGGCATATGACTCTCACAATTGGTGGCCCCCGTAAATTTAGAACTGAAAAAACAAGATTTAGAAAACAATATAAAAATAACTCTTTTTAATGTTAGAAAATGCGTAAATTGCAAAGTGTCTGATGTTCTTTATGACAATAGATAATATAATGAATATTCAAAATTCTTAAAAAATTTTTTGCGTTATTAGGATTTCTTTTCCTAATTAAAATAATTGTGTTATTTAAGTTTCTCAAGTTGCACAAAAGTAACTTAAACACAAAGGAACTTTTGAGTTTCGTTACACTTGTTAGTTACGTCCTCGGTCGCTAGCTTTAAAGTACATAGTAGAAGGATACTTAGAGTTCGCTTGGAGTTGTTTGAATACACTCTTTATCAATTAACGCCAATACTATTACAGCAGCATCTTTGGACAAACAACACGTCAAAGCACGTTTTATAATGAAGGAACAGGATGGCGGATTAAGTGTAAGCAAAAATTGAATTCATTTATGCATTTTTTTGGACTCTCTGTATCGCTATGATATCTTGAAGCTGGTTTGTTTGGACTGGAGTATTGTTATTGCTTAATGGTAGTCTTTGGAATGCTTATTGCATTTTATTTTACAATCACAGATTTCTAAAGACAGTAAGTTATTGATATTCAAAGTTTTAAACTCAGGGGTGCTTATTCTCGGTGTATTTTCTTGTTTAAAATTCAAATGACATGGTTATTTTATATCATTTATATTTTCAACATATGTGGGGTTTGTATTCATTGAAAGATAGAGAAACACAATCAGATTGGTACAATTATTGTTTATGTTAATTTTAGTTAGGAATTACTTTAGAAATGTTTAAAAGGTTCAAGATATAAGAAATTTTAAATTTACTTGTTTTGTGCATCGTTGAATGTCATTTTTGGGGGTTTTGATTGTAAATGACGTTTAACAAGTGCAAAATGGAACACTCGTTATGCGAATGTTATTTGTCTAACAATATAGTAGATCAGGGAAGAAGGCAAAAGCAAGAGGAATTTTAGTTAGTTACGGCTCGCCCTGTAAGCAGAAACGGAGAATTTCAGACTCCTGAAAGAAAGGAGAAGGAAAATCGGTCTTATTAAATGAAAATAGTGTTTTCCAGTAGATAAAATTTATTACAAAACGGATAGAAGTATTTTGAATCATATAAAAGTAATCAAAAGTAAGAGAACGTAAAAGCAACCCAGTAGGTACATGTTTGAGGCTACACTGGAGGAAGCTGCGAAATTACATTAACGATCTTGAATAAATAAATGGTAATAAGATTGTTATTTTGAGCTGAGTGGTGTGTTTTTTTAGCAATAATCTAACCAAAGAAGAAGAAGTATAACATACAACAGCTATCAAGTCAAGGACCACAACAGTAATTGTGAAGAAACTAAGATAAGTGTTTGTTTTAAAAAAAGTGGAATTTTAAAATT
Source organism: Ctenicera cuprea (assembly GCA_958336395.1). Classification (NCBI taxonomy): domain Eukaryota; kingdom Metazoa; phylum Arthropoda; class Insecta; order Coleoptera; family Elateridae; genus Ctenicera; species Ctenicera cuprea. The sequence goes on along the minus strand of OY284487.1, from coordinate 13,116,433 downwards.
TCTTGATCCCCTATGGATTATATAATATGTAACTTCAAGTTAGCATTTAATAAAGACCTTTGTCACGTGATATATGGTTGTATTTTTCTGTTTTATTCATCTTTCCTATTTTTCCTACAGCTTAATAACATTTTAAAAACATCATTAAAAAAATTTGGTAATTGCGAGATACAAGCATTGAAAATTTGTCTTCAGGTGGCTGTATTTTTGTAGGCTCATATCATAGCAGTATTTAAGTCTAACTTTTGGACAACCCTGATTTTAATCACGCCAGTTTACCTGAAATTGTAAATATTTAACAGCGATGATAATCATACAAATGATCATAAACGGCATTTAGATTCTGTTTTTAGGCAATAGGAATAGAAAATAAGTGAGCGTTTTCAAGATTTAAGCAACGTTCGTGCAGAGCAAACCCTGTTAAGGTAAAATTAGGCAAATGGATAGGATTCACATGAAATATTTATGGGCGCAAAAAGGTCCGGAATACGGTTAATACACCGAGCTCTACCAATTTAATGCATTCACGAAACCAATTTCAAAGTTCAAACAAATAAATAATAATCCGCTTCCTCGTGATGCATCGCCTCGCTTATCGAGTACACACTGAAGCGAGTTTTTTACTTTCGTTGCATGCATACTGCTCGAGTTCGAGGGTTGTCTCCTCTCCGACCAGAGCGATTTGTTCGCCCGGTATTAATTGAATAAATGATCCATTAAAGTTTGTGACCGATTCAGAATTGGAAATGTTATGCAAATATATTCGCGCTGTTGATCTGCATGTAAATGGCGGTCTGTCCAAATTGGCACGAGGTCAAGTTAAGATATCCATGTATATTAATGTTTTAATTCAATTCACGTTGAAGGTTCGGTTTTACGATCGCTTACGCATAACTATCGGTAAAGTATAATCCGACGTATTTCATCGATATATCAATAGGAAATTAAATCTGTAATCCTTGTAGTTTAATGAATAAATAATAGTCGTTTAGAAATTCAGGATTAAGTTGTTTTAATCCAGCATTCTGTATTTTACCGAATCGTTCAATTGCCGTGCATTAATTTTAAAAACGATAATAGTAAATATGTAATTGCAGTTTTCAATTTGGAGAGTCAAAAATTCATTTCCGCGAGCTTTTTAAATTTGCTTATTTGAATGGCGCTTGAAAACGCGAATGCTCAACTGACGGAACATAATGAATATTAACTCTTGTAATTCCTGACAATTTTATAATACTAATGCGCCTTCAGATGTAATCATTAATCACAAGAATGACCCTAAGCGAGAGTAATAAATAATAGCAAAGACTGTTCGTAACTACACCTACACGATGCTATTAAGTCGACATATAGCTATATTTAGGCACGCTAAACGCATTCAAATTTACATATTTATAAAAGAATGAGAGGTTTCCAGACACGACAATCCTATTATGGTCATTTGCATACGGCCCATAGGTGCGATTGCTAGACTCATAAAACGTATAATCAGTTTGCACTTCAATATTACGGCGATAAGGATATCGGCAAACTGCATATTATTTTAATCTTTCAAGCTTTTAGTGCCACGGCTTTCTCTCCCGAAGTTATTCACTCGTAAATCCCCCATTGAACAGCTATTTTCGTTTAAATTCACAATACACATTTCGACCATTAAAAAACCGAAGTTGAATGAATTAAAATGTATAAATAAGCGAATCACTTCGCCTGGACTTCCCATACTTAAAACCTGCATACCTACTTTATAAAACGTTGATAGGTATCAAAAATATAAATCGTAGCTTCCTTCAACGGTCAGTTTAAGTTTTAAATGCTTCTAAAAGTTCGTCGCTAGTTTCGCTGTTTAAACATTGTATGATATATGTTACGCCTAAAACAACGAAATTGTATTTTAACGATCAAACACCAATATTAAAAATTGCGTTTTATTAAAAATTAACAGTTTTCCTACCGTTTGTACATGGTTGAGCACCAATAGGTCGTGTCCTTTTGGGCACGGCCATTTTTGAATTAACACTTAACTGGAATCAAGGTAACAATTTTCAAAAAGCATACGTGGGTTTTTCGCGCGTTCTTTCCCATATTGACATATTACAAAATTTAGTTAAAAAAAGTATTTAGATAAGCGACATGTGTACTGTGCCAGCCGAGACTACCGCAACTGATCAAGATTCTGGACGAAGTCGCGCTCTCGCACCGGACAACGCAGCCTAGCCCACACGCATTTGCACCACCAGGGGAAGTCATCGCGGACTTCCTGCCGAACCAGCCAACGAGACAGAAGTACACAGTGCCACCACCGCCTTCGGCAGAAACACCGTCTCTGGAGAAGATACTCTTACTCGATGCGTTCTCCGCCAACTCCTTCCCGCCGCCCGTACAATATGTCTTTAATAGATACTTTAGTGTTTATGCGAATGCTGGACCAACCCAGCATATAGAATATAGATATATTCATCTTCACCAATTGATCTAAAATAAGGTATGGAATGGGTGCCGGAATTTTCTCCGATGACCTAAACCTACGCCAGAGTATACCACTAGGCAAAATTGCCACTGTCTTCCAAGCGGAGGTAGTGAGAATAATGCATGGTGCAAATGCAATTCTTGAACAACAAATCACGAACCAACGTATTGGTATCTACAGTGATAGCAGAGCCGCTTTACTGGCCCTAGGCAGTTGCAAAAAACCTCAGGAGTGGTACTGCGGTGTCGTAAAGCTCTCGACGATATCTCAAAAGATAATGCCGTTTTCCTTGTATGGGTGAAAGGACATGACGGCAACTATGAGAAGGCTGATGAGATTGCAAAACTGGCCTCCGAATAACCTCTCTGGGGGCCAGAACCCGTAATTCCCATATCCCTGAAGACATTAAGCTTTATGCTATACCAAGAAACCTTAAAAAGCTTCACACGAAGATGGGTTAGAACTCAAAGCTGTCGTCAAGCAAGGGCTGCTATTACATCACCCTCGCCATAGACAGCCAAATACTGTGTGCAACTGTCCCGAAAGAACTTGCGACTAGTTGTGGGTATCTTATCTGGACACTGCACCCTAAAACAACACATGCACAGGATGGGACTGGCGGACAGTCCAAACTGCCGAGGACGATGAGTCGGCAGAACATCTCCTATGTCACTGCCCAGCTCTCGCAACAACCAGGTTATTTCCCGACTGGAAGACCATCGTCATGCTGTCCAAGCCAGAAAAGATCACACCGATCCCGCATCTTACCATCCCATCGCCCTTCTCAAAGTGTTCGACAAAGTCTTCGAGAGAGTCCTCACAGACCAACTTTGCCCGTTCCTGGACGAACGCCAGCTGCTACCAAAGTTCCAGTATGAATTCCACCCGTTGAACTGCTGCTGCACCTACACACCGATGCAATTGTACCCATCAACGCCAGTTATTGCATGGTTTTGCGAGTTTTCAATTGCACTTCAAGGCCGTTCACGCTCCGTCCTGGTGTCCCACTTTTTTCATTACATTCTGCAGCGACATACCTACCCCCGGTACTCACCGGCGGCGCGTTTAGTCCAGTACGCTTCCAAAATATTATTTTTCTGTTAAAACGCTCGGGCACTTAAACTTCAGTTTTAATTCAGCCACATTTTAAGCATATTGCTGTTGCTAAAGGCTCACGTGACACGGCGCAGTGACTTGATCCTTATTTTTTGTAATGGAACAGTATGCCGTGTGACGGCTTATTTGAAAGTTTTTTTCGAAGATGAATTCGGAGCACTGCTTTGTTTTTGCCATATATTGACCGATTATGTATGGATAATCATTGAATATTTCACAGAAACCATCTATTTTGAGACAAATCTAGTGTGCGATTTTTAGTTTTGTTTTAATTTTGACATTTATTCATTAATTAATATGAGTAAACGTCAAAAGTTAAGTTAATCGGCAAGTATACGTAATTGCGTATAAAGTAAAATTAATCTAGGGCTAACTACATCATTTCGCCGTGACGTCAGAGCTTTCCCAATGATTGCTGCGCTGTTGGTTTGTTATTTAGTTTGTAGCAATGCAAATTCAGTATGTAGATAATTGGCATTTTGAAGTTTAACTAAGACAATACAAAATTAAAAAAGAACGGTTTTGCAATCGTAACTAAACACAGCTGATTAGAGCTTATATTTTTCTAGGTAGGTCATGTTACAATGCTTATTACTGTTTAATTTACGTCGATTAACAATTTTACATAAGTTTACCAACCAGAAAGATGTACAAACTAATAAACGCGATGCAAACTGTTATGCTGCATACGTCAACTCGCCTTTACTGTTCAATGGCAGCTGCTATTGGGTCACGTGATAAATGTGATGTATTACAGAAACAGTAACAGTTTTAAGATTATACTACAAGAATAGCAAACAAGTGGAAGAAAACGGACGAGCTTCAACGTTATCTAGAGATAGTCAGACGCCACAAATTAGTTCTTGTTAAATCCGCTTTTCTTCCCCAATTCCCTGTTTTAGTTGGGCATACGCGCAAAACTTTTCCCCATATCACTTTTAGTTGCACTATTAAGCGAGATAACGTGATGATGCATAAAGATGCATTTAACTCAGATTGCGCTGTCGGAAGAACTCGAATTCTGTCCATTTTATGCTTACATTTAGCCATTATCTCCTTTATATGAAAAACGTTATTATGATATCTCCAAAAGCAAAAATGTGAACATATGGTTATGTTGTTAGATATTATTAAATCAAAATTTTCAAACTTTGTATTGTTGCTGCAAAAAGAATTGGAATTTGATAACGTCGCTGATTTTAGGTGTAGAATTTAAGTGCTGCTTGCTTTTTTCTTGTTTCTGACACCTTTAAGCTAGAATTTTAAAATTTTAATTTAGTAAGCTCTCTGTTTTGAACAAGATATCAAATTTTGCTCCCAGGTTAGAAACTTAATGTACACGCGAAACTTGGAAGCTTAAAGCAAAACACGTTAACATGCAGCGTGCATGTATGCTTTGTGAATGTATCATGTATACAGAATTTAAGCTCACATTATTACTAGTTCACGGTGCATTTAATTAAAACTGAACATAAATCGTTTCCCCAAGATTGCTAAATCCTTTTCCAATGTTGAACTATTCTCCTGACAATTTCCCGATTTAAAACATACTTTACTTGCCATCGACAAATCCGACTTATGGTTTACCTTTAAAAGATTCGTGTGCAATTCCCATTCAGGGTCAATAAAAGCGCAAGATTGCATCATCCAGGGATTTTCGAGTACAATTCAGATTATCGTCTGCTCTGTAGGAAAAGAACAGTGTCAGGGTAATAAAAGTTTATATGAGATTCTCGACTGTGCATTTGAAAGCCCCCGATGTGCAACTTCGTCTCCTGGTGCGCCCCTATTGCATTTATGTCTGTGTGTTCTGTAAATGCAAACTTGTTTACGTAGGTACGTGTAGAGAAAATGCGACAAAGTTGTTGCCGGAAGTTCCAGAAACCTTGAACAAAAAAACTTTTCCATCTAGTTTTTAGATTGGCAAAGTTCTACGCAAAACTGCTAAATAAATTTTTCTCATCGGAAGCTACTCATTCAGTTTACTGGCAGGTATCAGAAATTGCTGACTCAACGAAATACAAACCTAGTTTGAGTTTTTCATTTCCAAGCGGTTTGTAACTTTTACAGGAAAAAAAAACAGCGAACAGCTATACGCAACTGAAATTTTTAACGTTTCAATAAATTCTCTTATACGGAAATTTAGGTCAGTATCGATAGAAGAAATTCTAAAATGATTGAAAGGTACCGTATATGTCAGCGTGAAGATCGACGGCTTTTTTAGATGACCAGGGAAAATGTATTGGCATGGGCGTTTATTTATCGGACAGTTTACCTACAGGAGTAGATCCGTCAAATAAAATTTCTTAAATTATGTATAGCATTTATTCGAAAGCTTTGATCGCAAAAATTAATAGGGTTTAGAAAAACAATTTGTTATTAAATCTAGTTAACGTTTAAAAATGATTTTGTTGAAATTTTGGAGATGTTAGAGAATTGTGAAATTTTAACGAAATTTTGCAAAACATTTAAAACAATCAATTTATACAGAATTTATATTTTTTTTGTTTTTTTAAATAAATCTTCTTTTCTCCTAAACACCAACATTTCTTGTAATACCTTTAAGGGACAATTACAAATAAGTGTTTCACATTCATGACAAATTATACACTTATTAAAACCATTATATTTCGGTGCGTGATAATATTTCTGGCAATCATATTTAATTTCTCTAGGGGCACACAACTGACAATTGATAATATTTTTTATATTTATGAGTCTTTAACATGATCGTTAAAAAACAACCAGAATAATTTCGTAATTTTTTTGAAAAAGTTTTGAACAGATGCGTGTTTGTAGAAATGTTTTTCTCTAAAACATTAGGACAGTTTTTTAGTGAACTTTTATATAAATAACAAAACTTTGAGATTTCAATAAGAAAGAAACATTTTTATTGTTATCTGAAAGAAATTTATTTTTAAGTATTTCCGCGAAACAACATTCTTTTGTGCAATGATAAAAACAATTATGGTTATTAAATAGGTAGTCCTGGTAACAGTTTGGCAAAATAATTATATTTAATGGTAAACAGGTATGTGCGCGTACATGTTAGAGTAAACTCGTTTCTAATTTTCGGTATTTCCGTGAAAAACCATTTTTTTGACTCTGATAAAAAGCAATAATTAATATTAGAAGCTCCTTATCAAAATTCGATAATTACTAAACTTCTATGATAAATATGTGTACATCTACTTAGTTTAAACTCGTTTTTAATTCTTAGGTATTTCCGCGAAATTGCATCCTTTTGACACTAATCCAAAAAGTAATATGAATATCAAATACTCTTCACAACAGTTTCCCAATCACTAAACTTCTATAGTGACTTTTTGTGCAAGTCCGCGTATGTGTTAGTGCAAACTTGTTTTTATTACTCAGGTATTTCCGCAATTAAACAACCTATTGACACTGATCAAAAAAAAATTATCAATATGATACACTTCTGATAACGTGTTAACACTAAATTTCTGCGGTAAATATTTGGCACCTGCGCGTAGGTGTTAAGGTAAATTTATTTTAATTGTTAGGTATTTCCGCTAAATAGCATGATTTTGACACCGAAAAATTTTTAAATATATACTCTTGATAACCATGTGGCAATAAAATGTACAGCTACGTGTAAGTGTTAGTTTATCCCTTTTTTTTAACATTCTTAGGTATTTTTGCGAAAAATCATTGAAACTGATGCAAAAAAAATTATGAATACTGCTGATAACAATTTTACAAACAACTAAACTTTTACGGTACGCTGCAGGTGCTCGTAAGTGTTAGTGTCAACTTGTTTTTAAATCTAAAGTATCTCCACGAAAAAGCATTTGGTTGGCACTGGCCCGAAAACCAATTATGAACATTATACACTCCTAACAAAAATTTGGCAACAATAAACTATGGTAACTATGTGTGTATATGCGGGTATGTGTTAGCGTACACTCGTTTTTAATTCTCAAGTATTTCTACAATAAAACATTTTTGTAACCGATCAACAAGACATTATGAATATGATACGCAACTGATAACAAATTGGCAATTATTAAATTTTTATGGTAAATATACGTACACGGGAGCGTTCGTGTTAGTGCATACTTGTTTTTAATTCTCAGGTATTTCCGCGAAAAGGCATTCCTTTAACACTCGTTCAAAGAAAATTATGAATATTATACATCTGTCACGATTTGGCAATCCCTAAACTTATATGGCGACTTTGTGTACAAGTCCGCATACGCGTACGTGTAGACTCGATTTTAATTCTCACGTATTTCCGCGAAAAACACAATTGTTTTAACTGAAAAAAATAATTCTAAATATGATACGCTAAATTTTAGGTATTTCCGCGAAAAGGCATTCGTTTGACACTCATTCAAAGAAAATTATGAATATTATACATCTGTCACGATTTGCCAATCCCTAAACTTATATGGCGACATTGTGTACAAGTCCGCATACGCGTACGTGTAGACTCGATTTTAATTCTCACGTGTTTCCGCGAAAAACAATTGTTTTAACCGAAAAAAATAAAACTGAATATGATACGATAAATTTTAGGTATTTCCGCGAAAAGGCATTCGTTTCACACTGATCTCAACAATCACTAAACTTCTATATTTGCACGTTGGTGTATGTAATAGTGCAGACTTGTTTTTAAATTTTAGGTATTTCCGCGAACCAACAATCTGGCAACCATTTGGCTATCATTACACTTCTATGGTAAATATTTGTCTTTTGGGTATTTCCGTGAAATTCCGCGGAAGTGGGTGGATTGTGTAGCCCACAAACCTTTCTTGTCCATCCCAAGTCCGGATAGAAGAGGAGGGTTAGGCAGGTGTTAATTACTCCTGGAGGAAACCTTTTCCTAAGAAACCATACAGTTAGAAACACTCAACGAGAGGCTCGCACAGGACGGTTAAATAAAAAAAACCTTCTCTTAGGAACTCTTAAACCTCTATAGGTACATTACAACAGACGATACAGGAGATACAAAATTATCAGTTAGACATTACTACGATACAAGAAACGATATAGCCCGACGTGGGAGATATGGTAAGCACGACCTTACATTGTTGTATAGTGGAAGAGATGACGGACGACACGGAAGTGGAACTGGTTTTATCGTTAAGAATAAAATATAGGACCAAATATGCAAATTTAACACAGGTAACGACAGAATCGAAATTAAAGCAAAACTATTTAGAATAACTATTATAATTGCATATGCGCCAACTGCAACGACAGAAGAAGAAGAAAAACAGCAATGCTAGGACATACTAGAAGAAATAACAGACAATACTGCGACAAAAAGCTATGTATCTTGATGGCAGATTTTAACGCGAAGGTAGGATGAGAAGAGGAATACAAACCGACAATAGAAAAACATAGTCTACACCAAGTAATCAACGACAATCTGTCTGTCTGTGTCTGTGTCTGTATGTGTCTGTGCCTGTTTGCCTGTGTGTGGATGTCTGTGTCTTTGTCTGTATCTGTGTCTGTGCGTGTCTGGGTGTGTATGTATGTGTCTGTGTCAAATTTCAGATTGCGAATAATGAAACTATACGAAAGTAGGTCGCGTGGCATCGTGCTATATGTCGATTCTTGTGTTTTACGTATTTATGAATTTATTTAAAATTTAAGATTTTGATTTTTGAGATTTTAATTTTTGCTGATAATAGTTATAATTATTATTAATTAAAAGTTGGTTAAATAATAAATCGTTTATTTCTTGGTGGAGGAAACCAAACGATCCGATTTAGATGAAACTCAAATCAGAAATACAAGTAAGATATCTATATTTTTGCCAACTCTGTTACTTTCTTAAACTTTTTTTTAATTCCTTAAGAATTTCCCGAAAATCCCTTCGTTATTTTAAGTGCTTCCTAAAAGCATTAAAAAAATTTAATATAGCCAACCGAGCTCTTACATTCGAATGTAATTACTTTTTACTTCTCTTTCCTCATATACATTTAAAATTTGAAAATCGTAGAAGTTCCTTATTTCGAAAACGGCTTTTATGGAATCATTTTATTACCCCAAGCCTGCACGTTTTATTGGAGAAATTTAATCAACACTCTTAGTATTTAAATGAAGCGCGTATAAATCAAGGCACTAAACCTCTGGCTTTAAACTTGACGCTATACCACACGCAATTAAGATTATTTTTTTTAAATGCCCATCGTTTTCTTCATTAATTTTTCGCCTAGTTGGCAACGTGTATAACGGTAATCTTACATCTCGATAAAATTTCGAATTCCGCTCAACTTCCTAAGAACTGTAACAAGAATAAATGAAGGTACATGACTACACGAGAGCATGTTCACTAAAGTTTCAGCTACTACCAAACCCAAAGCTGTAAAACTTGAAAGTCTTATTAATCATACCGAGCAAGGGTAACTTACTTTAAGGTGTAACTTTCAACTTATTGCAAATAGAAGAAATAAATATGTAAGTGGGCACGTAATATACTGGAAGAAAAATATCGGATTTCTTTGCATTTTATTGCAAAATGGGTGTTTTCAAGTTCTGGAATAAATTAATAGTAATCGTCTTATTAGTAACGTAACGTACTGATTTTTTAATGAAAGTATTAAAGGTGTTATCACCAACATAACGAGGTTAGGAAATAAAGCAAAACTTGAGTGTACTAAGGTTAATCGAACCAAAGATAGGACTATACGTACACGCGAAGTTCTTGGCGTTTACTTCCTTAGGCGATTTTAGGAAACACACACCGTGGAAACATTTACATAATAATCAAGAAACATGCGCACCTTCTTCTCACTTTAACACCATGATGAATGCGTAGGTTTGAATTGTGGGAATTCGAATAGAATTTATGCCTTTTGCCATTAGCATAATGTATGTTTAATAAAATAATTGCAAAGCAGTATTATAGACAGAGAGGCATGTGAGTGGTTCTTTTATTTGCGTTTTTATTTGAAACGGAAATGTTTCAGATTTACAACAGAGTTACGTGAGCTAACGGCTCGCACCAACAAGACGTGTTAATTGGATTTGTTCCTCTTTACTAAACCGGAACACAAGTGTTTTCCAACATTTTATATTTTATTGTTTTAGGCGCGAAGAAAGCCCTGTTTATTTTTGACATAAAACCCTTATTAAACTTCATCTTTACAAGGGGATACAAAGGCGCACGGATGAGATAATCCGATGATTGGCAGGGTGGTCTACATAACCGATTAATTAACCGCAAAAGCCGCCCTCAGAAGAGGACGGTTACTAATTGCAATTGTGGTTAAACTTTGCAACAGTTTTCCAGAATTGCTGTCGCGTAAATCGCCGGCTTAAAAGCATTAAAAGTATAAATGAGGGCATTATGAGCCCGCTGCCTCGTTATTTATGACCGAAACCACTTACGCACAAACATTAATTAAAAATTTGATCGCCCCACTTCCCTAAAGCTCTTCATTACTTTTTCTTAAAGTTACTTATACTTCCTGTGAACAGTTCATTCGCTTTTTTCGGCCATACACTCGTTTCACCAAATTTACGCCGTTAGGTGGTATATTACTATTTCTTTCAGTACAATGAATCAGTTCCCTCACTGATAAATAATAGATGATTTGGATAATTCTAGGACGCCATTTTCTTTCTGTACTAAACTCATTCCATAACCTGCCGCGTTTCAGATGTGCTCTTTGCCCGGACTCTTTCATACTTTACAATTTTTTGCTATTTCCTATCAAGGTTTTGTGCACCAACGGTGACTTGTAAGATCGCACTAGTCTGCTACAATACCGGCTCGGATAGCGGTTATATGTTAAATTATACCTGCGGATATGTCTTAATATATTTAGAAACCGAAATAATTTAGAAGTATCTTTAGGAGAGAAACAGCTTGTTTGGGATTTTATAGAAAAAGATTCCTTCAGATTCAAACCGAAACAGAAAGACAATTCATCTGCCAAAAATTGTTTGATAGGGAGGGAGACAATTCAGTCCTATGAATATTGTTGCATTTAAAAAAGTAAGCTGTAAACCTTATTCTACTATCACTCATGTGCAATTTAATTTTAACAGAAATTTTATATCATACCCCATTTGTTAAATGAGGAGGAATTTTTTATATTTTTAAAACAGCTGACGCCAGCTCAGTCGGGGTTTGAATTTTTCGAAGACATTTTGTACATCCGCGTACAAGCTCAATTATACAATTAATTTCCCCAATTAAATTGCCCCGATGGTTTTAAACTTATAAATACCGTAGTATTATTTATGCTCTTCCTGAGGAACCAATTTAAAATTGAATTTTAGTAAATCTAAAATTTTTTTATGTAGTAAAAAGAATAATACTGCTAACGTAAAACGGATTATTCATATCAATATTGTTAAGATTTGATTGTTGTTGGTGATCTTCGGTATAACGATTGTGTCAAAAAGAGCACTCAACAATAATCTGCAGCCATGAAGCTTCTTTTAGGCTAATAGAGATATTCTCAGTTTTAGCTTTCGTTCTGTCGCTCTTTAATTATTTTTATTTTATTTGATTTGTTTAGATTCTTCTGATATAGGTCGAATTGTTGCTGTTCATTTGGTTATTGACTTATTCTCATGTTCTGCAGAAAATGAAAGAATTAGGCTGGCTTCCCAAATAGCACAGGATATCCCATGGACATCCATTTTAGGTTCAGTCTACATTTGTACTTTCGTGGCATAGAACAAATATCCATAGCTTATCCAGAATTGGATATCGATAAGCTATCCAAAACAAAACATTATAAATGCAGTTTAGCAGAAAAGTGTAAAACATATTTAATGTATAATAAATAAAAACACATAGCAACCTATAATTTTACTTAAACTAGTACATCGAACGTATCAAAAAGTGACAAAAAGTGAACAATTTTGTAAATAAAAGCAATATGGTATAAAGCACCTGAAGCAGAAAGACAAGGAGAAACAACGAGGAAAACTCTATGTACAGATTCGAAAATCAATACAATAAATACAATGAAGAAGTTAAAATGTCTTGTTATTCTTACTTGTGCAGTTCTAAGTGCTCTAATTTCTCAATCGATTGCTCTAGTTAAAGAAACAGGATTTACTTGTCATATTGACATGCGTGTTACTCCTTGATATTTTCAACGTTACATAATATTTCCTATATGTGTGAAATCTTCTTCTTTATCTTAATAATTTTTAATTTAACTTTTCATGCTGTTCTTAAGGTACATAATTTATTTGCTAATATATTCATGTTACCAACGAAAATGCGTTACCATTATCTTAAAAGAATTTACCCGTTCTCTGCATGAGTATAGAAAGTATTACAGGGTTACAAGGGTTGCAGAAATGACGCATTTTTAAACAATTTTTAATGGTTTGAAATTTTTCTCATTAACATCGCTTATCCGGAATTCTTGAACAGTTCCAAATAACTTACAGGAAAAAAAGGTAATGCGCATACCCAGATTTTGATAGTTATTGTGGAAAACAAGCAGCTAATTTTATGTCGCAAAAATTTAAAAACAAACATTGCGTTATTATTCAAAATTGATAATTCGCTGCATTTTAAGTAGAAGTACTTTCAGACTTTGTGGGTTATTGCGCAGTAGGTTAGTAATACACTTTCAAAAGGGTCAAACACGCTAAAGCTGGCTTAAGACCGACCCCTCTACTTATTGTTGGCTCCGCCTTCGCACATCTCACAGCATAAGAAATCTAAGCTTTATTGTCCGAACATTTTTACCATCACATTTTTACGTTCTATTTCGATATTTTATTTATTCAAAGTTTTAATTTGTTTATTTGCAGTAGATGCTTTAAGTTCATACTTATTAAAACTAAAAGTAAACTAAAACTAAACAAGTAAATTGAATGTGTAATAACGTTCAATTTATTTAAATTGAAATTTATTTAATTTAAAGTTCACGATTTCAGTTTTCATTATTAATTTTCACATACAAACTACGCCATAATGAAACCTTGACTGTTTCCGGTAAATCATACCCTAATTTGTTCCCTAGAATATTTTATAATTAATTGACGTTGAGGTCTACCTCAAACAGTAGTCGAAATTAAATCTGAGGATATAAACACATCAAGTTAACTTTTTTGGTTGTGGGTGGGTTAAATTGGCTCGCGGTTGGCATCGAACATAAATGACACGGTATTAGATTACTCATGCTGATGACAAATAGGACGTAACATATTCACTGCCATTGTAGCTGTTCGAAGCGAGATTGATGACGTTTATCTATTAGAACCACCTATCAACACAAAGTGACTTTTTCAATTGAACAGATTACATTATTTTGTGAGTCCAAAAATGAAATATGGAACCGGAAAAGTGTAAAACTAATTACATGTTAATTTATAATTTTGTTATTGTTCTATTACGGCCTTTCACCTCTAAAATCTTTTTAAGTATTACAAGAGTAAAAGCACAAGGTGTCAGATGAAGTTTTTGATAAATTTAATTCAATGTTGTGCATTCAAACAAGCACGCACGCAATGCATGAGTAGTAAAATTGGCTACGATAAAGCCAGGAATAATAAATTAAAGCCGTCATGTTTTATACACTCGTTAATGAGAAAACTTTCACTCTAATTTGAAAAATAACAGGTTAAAATATTAGAATTTTATAAATCGTTTTTAATGAGCAAAAAAATACCGTGCGAAATTTAGAAACGATAGTGTAAATACTGTAAATGGACAGGGAAATCCCCGTTATACACAAATTAAAAAAGTTGCAGCTGCCCAAAGATACATTTTCAGCTGTTTTCGTTAAAATCCATTAACCAGGGGCGTAGTTATAGAGGGTGCACAGAATACGTAAAAAGATAAGTCGCGTCCCCCCTATATGTACGCGCCTGGTTAATAAAATTTGAACGAAAACAAGGAAAAATGCAAATCATCATTAGCACAAATTCCGTACAAACTTTATATAAAATATCGCAGTTTATGACGGAGATATTAATTAAAGCGTGATTAAATTATTCCATTTTTGAGAAGCTGTAACTCCGTAATGAAGCGTTTTCGAACTCATGTTTATTAGACATAGGAATATGCTCCTACAATTTGCACAGAAAGGCATGCAACACCCTATACAAGCAAACGTATTTGCGTGGGAAACGCAGTTTATTCTTCAGGATCAGTCGGAACAGTACAAAGAATAAACTCACGAAAAGACGCCTAAAGATCCAATATTAGCTTTCGGTTTAAGGCAAAATAACCATCCTTGCAGACTCGTTTAACAACTTATGGTCCGAACCCCCTTCGCGGCGGCGCAATGTAACAACACTCGTAAAAAGTATATACGCAAGCTCATTTGCGAGGAAAAGGCATTTTATTCTCCAGGATCGATTAAAATGGTCCAGAGAAAAAAACATCCGAGAACCTGCCTAAAAATTGAGTTCCGATCCAAGGCAAAACAATCATCCACGCAGGCTCCTTCAACAGCCTGACTTCCGAATCTAGCGTAAGTTTACTGTAAGCAGGCCCCACCCCCAGTAGTGCGAAGGGAGAATACAGTAGGTCTCGGCGAAGCCTCCCAGCGACCCAAGCCCATTTAATAGCAAAGCTGCGGCTACACCAGGTCTCGGCGTATCCCCCATTACCGCGAGCTCGTTGCTTAGCCTGAGCTCGTTGCTATTTTTAGAAATAAAATGGTGTAAACTATTCCTACGTTTGCATCAATTGCTTTTTCGTCTTTGATGTTATAATTTAAAATTTAATTTTGTCTGTCAAATTAATAATACGAAAGAATTGAAAGGTGGTATATACCACTCTGTGGATATATATGTTAAACAAATTCTATTTAGCCAATCAGAGTGCTCAATTTTTGTAGCGATAACCAATCCAAGCAATTACATGCATTCCGTGGTGAAAAACCACTAGCAGTGTTTAATAAGTGAAAATACGACAGCGACATGTTGAGATCGTGCTACAACACGCGTAAAATGCCCATCAGTTCCGATGAGATTCGTCCGTAACTGAATTTTTTTTTTAAATAGATCGTAATTGAATGTGTATAATATAGGTTGTCATTACAAAATACGTAACCGTGATAGTCCTGTAATGAACTTGACGGTACTACTTAATTTCAGATAATTCTATTCTTCAACCAACAAATGTATTGGAAAATCAGGTCACTAGGTATATTACTTGTGAAAATTTAACGTTTTCAAAATCCTTAATATAAAAGAAATATTTGCGATTTTTGACCTTGCAATAGGCGGAGTAGGTTTTTCGCAGTTTTTTATTTTTTAACTCCATATTGCGTAAGTTTAGCACAAAAAAAAATAAATATATTGTAATCACCACTAATCAGATATTGAATGAAGGAAACTTCCTGGTTCCTAAAAAATAAGTCTTACCTTTAAAGTGAGTTTATTTGCATCAGCCAAAGCCTACGCAAACATCCCCTTGTTCTGTGCCAAAAATTTTCTCCCTCCGGATGTTTCGTGAAGTAATCACAATGCGGGACACGTTCGTTGTCGAGATACACACATAAACAGTGCTTTCACCACAAAATATTTTATGTTTTTATTCGCAACCTTCTGACATAAAATAGTGGACTGATCGTGGTCAACACAATTCGAACTCCTATCACAGACAAAAAACTTTTCTAAAAAAGGTCTGACTTGACGTTTCCACAATTTGCAAACAACAAACGTGAAAAAGTTTTATCTTGATCTTTTCGTAAAATTTTGAACTGTATGTTTACTATCAGGAGAAAGTAAAAATTTTATTATCAATAGAATTCAGCTTAGAAAACTCATTGAATATAATTTTATGGGTTAGAATGCGAAAAGTAGTAAAAAAGGGTTTTCCTTTTTGCGTTGTGGAGCAAAAATGGCATTACTTAGGCAATGCTTCGGTCGGAATTATTGATATTACCTGAAAAGTGCCAGTTTTATGGAGACGGACGGTTGCGTCCAATTTATATACGACCATTTTCCGGTCAAGCGCGAATACAACTTCCAATTTTAAATAAATATTTATGCGTTCGATATCCCTAAATATATTTTCAGGCATGCAAACTGCCGAACGAAGAAAATCCCCCTAGTTATATTTCATTTCGCTGATAAATGGGGGTATCAACGGGTGGTCAGTGTGGCTCGGTTGAATTTTTACGGATACTTTATACACGGCGTTGCTGATTAAAAATCTATAAGAAGCCATGAATATTCATTCCTTTGACACTGTGCTTGCTTTTACGCGCTGTAAATGTCAGATTTAAATGTCACACTAATAAATATCACTGTAGGGGTACAAAAGATCGAGTTTCCACCGCTTTTAATCTAAAAATAAGATTCGATGTTAGACATTTTAGAGTCTAATCGATAATTTAAATTGACTTACAGAAACATCATTAATAAAATTTAAAAGAGTGCGTGAGTAAAACTTGAGAAAAGGTTTATTGTAGCTTTTTCAGTAAAACCTCTGTCGAAATGTCAATTTTAAATAGGGATATTTTAATTTATATCCTTGTGGCAGTTTAATTAACAGTAGAATTCTTCGTAACTTTTAACACAACAATGCAGTAGAGGTGCGACTGTTAGTACCGCAATCCAAACTCGAGCCGATCCGAAATCGGATCCGATATAATTTAATTTAATAAGTTCGAGTCGAATCGAATTGGATAACGTCGTTTTACATTAGGTTAGGTTTGGATATCGATTCGAAATTAAACTTAATCCAAAAGTATCTTACATCCGAAATTATTTGGACATCTGTAACTTTTTTGACATCCAATCGATTAATATTTTACTTACTTTTTTGATTAACGTTTTGATTTCCCGTAAGGATATTGAAAGTTTCCACTTACCTATTTTATGGCTTCTAGCTCAGATCTTTAAGTTAGTTTAACTCATAATCCTGAACTTTTAGGGCGAGCGGTGGAGCAGCGGTTGAAACCGCTAGCTTTGACACTCCCCTATCAAACTTGCTACAGCACGACTCCTGACCATGAGTATAAATGTGCTTGTGCATATTAGATGAAGGTTACGTGCCCCCCCCCCCCCCCCCCATAATTGTAGAAAAAGAATTCTGAACTTGAAACACAATTCAAATAATGAATACCGATGCGAATTCGAACTCTGAATTGCTAACACTTCCTATTGGAATTTGTTTAATTTAGAATTTTATATGAATTTCAATGTGGATATTGACATTCATTAAAGACAAGTTCGTATTTAAAAAGAATTAATAATAACTGATAGTTTTTGAATTTAAACTGCCAAAATAATAAATAAGTTTTAATATCGATAAATAGTATAAAACTGGTGTAAAGGGGAGAGAAAGAGGAGGAAGGACGAGAAATATCTGATAGAGAGAGGGGATAAGGGAGAGAGAGAGGAAAGATAGCAAAAGAATAGATAAAAAGTCAAAGACAGACCCCTAGTCTTTGACTAGGTAAGATAGAGTTGTAGTATGGAGAAGCTGAGAGATGAAGGAAAAGAATGAGAAATGATAAACATTGTAAAAAAAGAGTGAGAGAGTAAAAGCTAACAGAGAAAGATACAGGATAAATCCTTATTTTAATTTTATTACATTAAATACACACAACTATCATTTTACAATTAGTTTTGTTTACCAACACACTTGGGAATAGATTTGGGGTGGCTTCATATCAAATATGAACGTGAAACCCTTTCCAAATATAGTAGTTTGGTACAGATTGCCACATAAATTAAATTCTGATGATGTAGATTTAGATTTAATGCTCTAAAAAACTAAAACTGACATATGATGTATCCAATTTGTTTCCGTTATTATTATATTGCCGAATTACGTTCATAAATTTTCATTTATAAAAATTATTATTATATTAAATGATACACTCGATAACTGTACTTGTAATTTAAATTGTTTTCCAGCGAACCGGATTTCAAAATAGGCTTCAAACAAGCCACTATAACGTTCTAATATGAAGTCACAGTAGGAATTTAGTCAAAAGCTTTATATTAAGTTCTAACTGTTTGCATGCAATCAAACATAAATTGATTGGGGCCGAGTAACTCCCACGATACAGTCCACTTAGACAAGATCGCTTTAGAAACGTTTGATAATCTAAGGTGACGTAATATCCGGAATAGCGGCCATCTTGACTCCCCACGACTTCAAAATTACCTGATTAAATTCATGTGCGGGTAGATGTAGATAAGCTAATCTGCATTTATGTCTATCTAGCTGCTTGTATCTTTATTCACGGAACGTTTTGGTCGAGTTGCGCGGCTCCCGCTTGTTCGTCTACACGAGCCAATATAAAAACTATCATTATTGCTAGATATTTTATTCGTCGAGATTTATTTATAAAATATATTACACGAGTTATCTACACTGTACAGAAATCTTTTTTTCTTCTAACAAGTAATCATCAGTAATAAATAAAATTATAGTACATACAAAGGGTACATTTTAAAATTATATAGCACCAGTCGAGACTAATAAATACAAAAACGATAGCGTTAGAAATTTACACGTAATTACAAAAATGGATAGGAGGATAATAGGAAAGTGGTGGGTATAAAGGGGGTGAAATCTAACAACTTTAGCAACTAAACGGGGAACACAGAAACGGAAACGTTCTAAGTGCTTATTCTACTTGCATCACAGCTCCAGACGGCGGCGCAAATGGCGGACACGAATCCGATTAGGTGACAAATCTGATACGTAAACAATTTTACATACTCGCGCACCCCTGTCTCTCTACACAAACTTCTGCTTCTCTTCTTCTTCGTAAGTAATCTAAGGGTAGTATCCGACTTGTTTACAGAAACGGACTAGAAGTGACGGCTCCATTCTTGAGTCTGTCACTTAACACAACAAAAATCACCACATACGTCTTTGTAAACCCCAATTGCACATTATATCATTCAGTAACGAAACAAATATCGTTCGGCATTATTTAATTAGAGGTGTGAGCGTGGAAGCCGCCACTTAAGTCTTGTCACTCAACACACACAAGCGCACCGTAAGGTATCTTTACATCACTGATTATCTTCACAGCAGGCCTCTATGACTGACTTGATGAAATATTTACCTACCTAGTCTAAATGATTTAGATGATTAGGAGATCACATTTAGCGGTATAAGAGCGCGACAGATAACGCGAGTCCGAACACCAGCGATGTCTTCGCGACAGTCCCGGAGTTGGTGCGACTCAAGCCCAGGGATTCCTCCACGGCAGCGGGGCTGCTGCTTCGCGACACTTTGCTACGAGCTGCTCCCTCGATGTGGTTTCCGTCCAGTTCCAACAATGGAGTTCCTCCTGGCCAACCCTCCGTGCTGTACCGTTTGTAATTGCACTGGTCCGATATGCTACGAATGTAGGGTTTCGTGATGTTTGGATAATGAGATTCCAACATATCCGTTCCCTATAACAAATGAGCAATTTAGGTGAAATATTTATAAAATTTACACCAATGAAATCAAAATTATGGCGATAATTTGCACAAGTGCAAATTGATTATGAATTAGATTACCGTTCACATGAATGTAATTATAGCTGCAAGATTTTAAAAATGAATAAGTTCAAATGTATAAGATTATGGTCTACTTGTCTGCCTCTTGTGGTTAAGGTTCGGGGTTCATATAGGGCTGATAAAATTGCATACACTCAGATTATTACTGTCGATTGACTATATATCTTTTACATGGCAAGAATGAAACCTAAAGTTGCTATTTCTGATAGCTTCTCTGGTAGATTAAATAATTTACAATAATTTATTGCCAATTCTCGGACATTGTAGAATTGCAAATGTCATTCACGTTCTGAATATTTTAACTGGACAATCTAATTTGAATTCTGAGACCTACACAAGAAGTTTTGTCAAGTTAGTGGATAATTAAGTTCAAGTTTTCGAAACTCAATCATTATTCATTTACGTTGTTGTTCTACGCTAATTGCACTGCTCATAAACAATTAATACAATCGTATAGGTTGTGACGTCACTAGCCACTGTGAAATTCTACAACACCCTTGACACCGTTGAAACAACTAATCTAAAACTACGGAAACATCGTTGAACTTTGCGAACAAGAACACTGAACGTTGCAAAATAACATTAAAAAATAATACCTACTAAAATTTGTAAGAATAAAGAATGGTCGTTAACTCCATTTGCTGTTGACAGACAAATTTGAACAATAAAATATTTCCCCTTTTAGAGATAAATAAATTCCGAAAAACAAAACCGCACGCTTGATTCGCGATAGTTAATCAACCGATAGATATTTATGAAACCGCTGATTTGTTGGATTTAAATTGCAAACGGCAGAGGGTAATTTTCTGAGACTGGGGTTCGTCACGCAACGTTTATAGAATCACATTGGCACGTGATGGTCGCATCGCAATCGAAGCTCTTTATTAAGAAACGGAACTAACTTACCGGTAACAAGGTAGATTGGGCCGTCCAACACAGAGGTTTGAAAGACCCTTTCTTAGTAGCCTCTTGAAAACTCTGAAATTGATTTTCCCAATCGTACGACACTAGTCTGGATTCCAGTGTCATACCCGCCAAATCCGGGGGCGCGGATATGCGCACCGGATTCGAGCCTCTGCAAATAGAAACAAGAGTGCTTAAGATATATCTAATAGAGTGACTCGTAAACAGTAGCAAATAAACCGGATTGACTTAATTACCGCAGTCACAAAAACGTACTCAGTCCAAGTGTAATGACTAACTAGAATTCTAATAAATAACAAGTTGCAAAACTGGATGGAGTATTATATCAGGTAGAACATGCTTGTTAGAACAGGAAACGTGTTTGTTTTGTATAACTAATGGAAAGTTTGTACTTACGGGCTGAGTTCTTGTATGCCGAGGGAATGTAAAACGGTGGGCAGGCTTGGCAAACTATGGCAAGCCGCCAACGCTCGCTGTCGAGGGTAGTAAAGGCCCATCACTAAACAGGTCTCTTCTCTGCTTGTCAGCCCACCCAGGGTAATGGCGGACCTTCCGGAACTGTTATAGGTGCATTCGGCTATTAAGTGGTCTCCGGGCAGTATTTTAACAGGTGCCACCAGTCTACGATATTCCTGATAGTCGGCATCGAGATTGTCATCGGTAGCAATAGGTGACTGCTCTATACCATCCCTGACGTGCCTCAAAGCAACCTGTCTTCCGATCCGGTGCGTTCTCATCACCACAGCAAACATGTTCACTCCGGAATGCGGAAACGCTTGCTTCGTGCATTCTGATATACAGTGGCCGGATGAAACAACCCTCTGCTGGCCCGGCGGTATAATATGCCTCCAGTTAGGATCCATCCCGACTGATATAACACCCGCATCATGTCTGCGTAGCTCCGGAGTATAATACAGTCTCATTCCGGAACCCTCTAGTCCCCCCATGCTATCGTCATAAGGACTCGTATAGTGCGTTTCCAGGAGGTAATAGCGACTAGCAGACGGTTCCAAAGGATATCCGGCTTCTGGAGGGAAACTGAAGCCTTCTGAACCCCTCGCCCAACTCGCTACGACGGTATTGCAAGCCAGAGGTTGCGAACCCGATTCGTAGCATTGTCTGCCCGGAGTGCCCGCCAATTGCTCCACCTGAGACGTATCCTGGCATTCGTATAGAACTACGTGCTGAAGACCGCCAGCTGTGCCGACTCCCTGAAGAGGTTCGTACTGCAAAGGAGTTTATCTTACAATCTTACAAAAGCCACCCTTGTTTATCCGTGACACATTTAATTTGTGTTTCTTTGAAGCAGGCGATTATAATTGAACAAACGGCGCAACGAGGGCGTCTCCAAACTGACGCAAACACAATTTATATAATTTCAAATTTAAATATCAAAGCGCCGTAAAATTTCGTACGAATTTATATGAAGGGAGATGTACGCATAATATTATTTGCAAATCTGCGAAGCGAGTATAAAAGCCAAGCAATTTGCATACTATGTTCCGACTTACCCGGATAAGGTGGTGCTTGCGCGAGAGTGCGGGGAGACGAAACACTCTGCACCAGTAGAGGGTGTCTCCTGGTGCGGGTGACTCCACCGAAGGGTTTCGCAGCTCCCACACACGAGTCGTTTCTTCTGGACCCGGAGCATCTTGGTCAGCTCGTTGCACCAAGTACAACGATTGACTCCCTCGAGATTCTACGTCGTGTTGGGGTAGTGAACCTGGCCCAACGGACCCCCCAACGGGTTCCTCTTTATGAAAAGTCCATACGATACGCATGGTATCATTCTGAAACAATAGAAACTTTAGATAATTTGTGCAATGATCAAGTTTGGAACAATAATGAGCAGGATATAATGAGCATGTAAAGGGTCATAGATTCGAATTTCTATTATGCTGCTGATTCGGTTTGCTTACAGAACTACAGGCTTGATTATAAACACAAGGGAATCTATAAACAAGGGTATAAGCTACATTCTCAGGACTCAGATGAAGCTCGGCTTCTTCCACAGCTGCGTTAGTCGACTAGCTTACTTGAGTCTATAAGTTGTTTCGCAATAGGGTTAATATGAAATATTGATAACAAGAGATAGAAGTACCAATATATCATCCTGAAGGAGTTTAAAGTAACTGAGCACTCGAGTTTTCTTTGAACAATTTGTACAGGGTGAGTCATTTAAGTGGCACCATACTATTATTTTCTAAACTATGAGGAATATCAACTTTTTTTCGTAATAAAAGTTGTTCTTAATTAAATGCTGCTTAACCCAAATTTATTACCAATTACACTGGGTGTTTAATTATGCGTGTACACTACATTATTTTGTTATTTTAAACGCAGCACCCTTATGTTATTCCATTTTTAGATTCCACATATAATTCTAGATATAAGAGTGTTATTATAAGATTATTTTTAAGGTATTTGATTTTTATCAAAACTTTGCAAAATTAATATTTTACATACCAGAAACTGTAACAATTATTTCGTTTTCTTTGCAAAAACAGAACTTATTAAAATATACGTTGCGTGTGCATACAAGTCTAACTTTCGATTAAATTTAGTTAATCTCCTGAACGACTTATATTGGCTTAAATGACCAACGAATAGTTAATTACTGCGGTTTCTAATTAATCTGTTAGCTTTAGAACGGTTACGTAAAGCAAATACTCAAACGGAATATTAAATGTAGAGGAGCACAACGTTTTTACATTTTCTATTTTTAAGTTTCAATCTGTAGACGGTCTTGTTAGCTTCAGCAAAACTAGCCTGAATGCTTGAAAGGTGGTGCCTACTGCAAGCAGAATGCACTGCACATAGACGTAAGCGTCGTCGTTAGAGCATTCAAATGCAGTTGTGCTATTAATAACGTTCACTAAGTACAAGGAAACAGTCTACAGACGTCGTTTAAATATCTGCATGTACTTCTGTAGCATCAGTGCCATCAGTCATTTTGATTGATACAATTCGCTGCTGCTAGTGCAGCTTAAGTAACAAAACTTGTCGAGATTGTCACTGTTTATATGCAAGTATCGTTGTATTTATATTCGCTTTTCAGACAACAGTTGCCTTCTTTTACATTGTAAAAGACAGATCAGATCAATCGGGTGCGCTTTTACTTTTAAATAAAACGAAGAAGCGGTTTCTTCGAGTGATATTTACATAAGTGGTTGGGGTGTTATTTATGAGACCGCACTCGGAGTTTTGGTGTCATCTCTTAATTATTCACGCGGAGCGCCGTGAAGCTTTGCGTGTTAATGAGCCATTAGAACGCACTAATATCGCACAACACGAGAAAAATTAAGCGGCTGTCCGGAGAAAAACACGTACGTTACCTCGACACGACACCCTCGTCGTCGCTTATGAATAGGTGAGGGTTTATTTCGCCCCCCCGGCAACCAACTCATACATTTCCCGGTAAAAAGCTCAAGAAAAATAATGAAAATCAAAGAAAAAACAAATCCCAATAAATTAATTTTCTCAACTCCGATTTTATAGTTGACATGACTCTAAACGTCAAAGAAATCATTAAAAATGGAAAGAATTTAATTATTTCTACACTGTTGGAATCTCCGTTGCTATAAAATGCACATAATAGATCTTTATTTTCCCAAGCAGTCAAGAGTCGAAGTAGGTAGACGATATTGAGTTAAACTTGTGTTTGCTCGATAAATAAATAGAGCACGTAGTGTGCGCACAGAGGTTGGAATATGAAGTCCGGGAGCAACTAGAAAAATACAGGAGCAGCAACCGTCAAATACAAACGTGTAGGGGGAAAAAGGGTGCAATTCACGAGGGAGCTTCGGCTGCAAAAAGGTTTCGTCGTGTTCCGGGATTTTAGCTAAATATTTGCCGAGCATTCAATCTATGACATAATTTACATTCAAAGACATCGAGCTTAGCGCAAAACGGTTTAGGAGGGCGACAACCAAACGCAAACAGAAGTAATTGGGCGCACCGGACTCTCCCGGAGTTGTTGCTGTTGTAGAATATGAGGGTCTACACGCCAGCCATTACGAGGGACTTAAGCTTAGACCATATGTTTTTACTCCTAAACTACCATTAAACTGTCAGGTTTTTCTGGCACCTACTTTACTTTTTCTTAAGCCCCGTCTTCCGCAAATACCTACGAGTCATGATGAATTTGCACACCATTAGTTCACGATGATTAACGAAACTTAGGCAGACAGATAAGGACATGTCAAGACGACTGTCTAGATAATTACCATTAGCAAAATATAAAAATAGCTTCGCGAACTATTATTTACTTGCCGCGCGAAATTTATAACGAACATAATTGGAACTGGAAAAAACAATCCGTGTAGTTTGTAATTTGTGATTAAACAAACCGACTTTAGGGAGAACATTTCCCGTGTTTCCATGCTTTCTAATGAACTGCAAGTTTACTTCCCTAATAGTGCAATTACTTAACGTAAAAAAGCATTTCTATTAGCGTTTTTGAAAATATTATATACAGGGTGTTTCATGGAGTACGCATCACATGCTGTATTTTGGTTGTCACTTATAAATCACGTGGTTGATGAAAGTGGTCTTTAAGGTGAAGCAATAGATCACCAATCCTGAGTTCAATTCCCGTAAATTCCTTTTTTAATCATATTTTTATTTATGTTGTTACGCTGCGTTTTTATTAGAAAGAAAGTGATCAAATATTGCTTATAAATTATTTAAAAATGAAATTTAAAAATACAATGTGTTTTAACGATATTTAAAATACTTAAAGAAGTCAAAATAACGCTAAAAAAGAATTTTATGGGAATTGAACCCCGGATATGCGTATTGGTAAACGACTGCTCTACCTCAAGACCAGTCCCACTAAACACGTGATCTGATTTTATTTCATAAATATTAAGACACGTATGTAATGTGATAAAATTCTGTGGAAAAACTACTTTGATCCTAATCAAATTACAACATCGTTAGTTACAATCTTATGGTCCGTACTTTAGGAAACAGCATATATCATAATCGCCGAATTCTAAAATTCCAGGGAGGTCTCAGATACAGTTTTGTTCTAAAAGAACTATGAATTTAGGCTTTAGGCGTCTACTTCTCCGTTTATCTGACCTACTTGCTTTAGAAAAAAGATTTTTTAATTTTTCAATAAAGGCAGGTACTTCCCCTAATATGTCGCGTACGAATTGGGAGTACTATTGCAAAAAGCCACAAAATAGTAATTTTAAGAATGTATGTCTGTGGATGGGAATATGTATGTATGTGTGTGGTGCACCCTAGCTCTCGAACTGATGAATTGATTTCGACGAGCTTTGGTAGGTGGGGGTATATCAAAAATTCACCGACAAAATAAGCTTTTAAAACAAATCCCAAGCTGGAAGCGGAAGTTAGGTGTGTTTTTTTAGTATCATTTTTTCGGTCAAACTATTTTAAATCTAAAAATATTATCGAAGATTTTAAGGCAAATCCATTTTTTCCATATTTTTACCGAACTTTCTAGATTAAAAAAGGCGACCGGGCCGTTATGTTTTTTTTTGAAAACAATGATTTTAGCGCTATTTTACTCAAAAACAAGTTGACATAAGGTTTAAATTGTTTATCGTAATAGCCCAGTATAGAAACACAATGTTACTGTGCCCAAATATTTTGAAAAAGTTAATAGTTATGTGAAAAATATTTTCAAAATGTCGGGAATTTTCAAAAATATATTTTTTCAAAAACTGGCAATACGATTTTAATTTTTTTTGTGAGCTCGTAGAGTGCAAGATGTACTACAATTTGGTCCGTATCCCAGCCTGCTAATTTCTCAGTGACGCCTTCTATAAATTTTTGAAAATTTAACATTGAATGCCTAATTAGTCATAACCGAATTGTCAGATCGGTATGAAAGTTGATATTGAGAAAGTTCTATCGGTGTACAATGTTACCAGCCTTTTGGAACTATGCTAAAACTGTTTTGACTTGTTCAAAAAAAAACATTGCTGAAAAACTGGCCAAATGATGTAAATGAAATTTTATACGATAATAGAGGTAAGGATGAGCTATAATTTAGTTTGTACCACAGGCCGTTAATTTTTATGTGGCGCCTATGAATTTTGAAAAATCAAACATTCATGCATCTTTTAATAATAAAGGAGGGGTTATAAAAATTTTCTGGTTAAGCTGAATTGTTCTGAGTGTTAGTAGAAAAAAGTCACGTGTTAATTTTTAGGTGCATCGATATTTAAGGAAATTAATTTTACCCCGCACACTAATTTTTTTGGGAACAACATACTCCCAGACAAGACCTAACTTTGAGTGAGTGGGCGCTGTATGAACGGCGTGTTAGCGTATTGATCCGCTCCTGATTGATTTATAGACTGATCGATATGTTTTTTCCTTAAAGGAGGAGCTCAGCGCCCCTTGATTTTTCTCAGAGAGCACGTCAGCCCTCAGCCGACCCCGCCCGGTACTCGGCGCCTATGGCATGTATTATAGCTTGAAAAAGGTATAGAAATTAAAAGCTATGGAAGTTATAAAGTTTTTCTAAAATTGATAAAAAAAATCTATTATCGAATCAAAGAGAATACAAATCTCAATAAAAAGAATTATTTTCTTTTTTAATGTTTATTATTACGTTCAGAATTGTGGTTCAAGGTAGTTTATAAATACATTTTCCTTCCCCACGTTAAATCGTTAAACTTTTATTTTTATTTTGTCTTCAATAAAAAATAAAATATTTTAAAACTTGTGAGGCCAGTAATTATTAGAATTGATAGTAAAACAAGCAATTAGGAAGACACACCGTTACTTTATAAGTCAATAAAATAAATGAACAGAAGTATCAAACTGAGTTTTAATGAGCTATCACAGCTACACCGCAGCCATAAATCGAATACCTATGTAAAGTAAGTAATTAAGTGTCGTATAAAGTGGCAAAAAAATATATAATGATGACAGAAAATTTATTCTAAAACTACCTTCCAAGTTTTAATTGAAATTATATGCGACTGGATATTTTAATCCCACAATAAGAGCTGTAATGGCAATTGCCTGAGGCGCAGAATGCAGAAGGGCGCCAATATGACCAAAAAACCGGTTTGTTTGTTTATAACCAAATTTCTGACCATAAAAAGGTATAACAAACCTCAGTTTCATTTTATTGAACAAATTAATTAATGTTAATCAGCATTCTTTTTTATTTTCAAATTTGTACTTTCCGGTACTTTTCGTTGTTTTGTTCTGTTTTTTTAACCAACAAAGAAAAACAATTTTACTAAGCAAGTACATGCTTCCCACCGTTTTCACAATTTGCAAAGTATGATACAACCACAACGATACATTATAGAGTAAACTATGTCATGTGTAATCACAACTACACCGCAGCCATAAATATGTAAAATAAGTAATTAAGAGTCGTATAAAGTTGTAAAAAATATATAATGATGACAGAAAATGTATATTAAAACTACCTTCCAGGCTATATTTACAATTAGCTGAGGTTGTATACAGGTTGATTATAAATTCAGACCTAAAGTTAATCACAAGCAAGATATTTTAATTTAAAGCAACATATGTAATTAATAATAATGATTATTATAAATACATTACAATTGATCGTAGGAAGCTGTTGTTATAAAAATAATAAAAGGAATAAACAAACGTGTAACACCTGCCACAAAAAAGTTTGTGGATGAACTAAAGCACTTTTTCTTTAATTTGCCAATCAAGGTGCTTTTGGCTGTCAACCTAGGTCACCTGACCTAACCCCTGGATTTTTTCTTTGGAGATACTTAAAATATAATGAACAACTGATGTTCAATTAACACGAATTGTACGTTTGTTTATTGGTTTTATCATTTTCTTACTAACAGCCGCCTAGGATCACTTGATCTAGAATCATTACCATTGGTTACATACGTTGCTTTAAATAAAATATTTCGATTATTATTAGCTTCAGACCTACAGTTGTATCGAAGTCTTTTAAACAGAATTTATTTTACAATCGAGTTAGCCTAAAAAATACAGGGTGTTATATTAAAAATATAAAGATATTCTTGCTTCCGCCTAAACCGGAAGTCGGCCATTTTGGTTTGTATGCCCAAAATACTCGTCACCATAAACTGCATAACTTTTTACTTACACATTTTTTTCCAGCGCCAATAGTAAATAAGCAAATCAAGTGGAGCTGTGAATTTATAATCAACCTGTATATAATAGCTGTAGTGACAATTGCCTGGGGCGCGAAATGTACAAGGGCGCCAAAACGGCAAAAAGGATGTTTGTGTATAATCAAAATTCTCCCTACAAAAGAGCATAACGGGCCCTATAAGTTCAGTTTATTTACCCTATTAATTCACGTTAATTAGAAGCCCTTTTTATCTCAGAAATTACAGATCAAACGAACAAAAATTGACTTTTTAGTTTACCTCAAGCGATTTCTGTAAGCTTTGATGTACAGAAAACCGCATGAATCTACGACCTTCCGGTGCTTTTCGTTATTTTATGTTTTCTTTTCGGAGCAATGGAAAAAACTATTTTTCTGGGCAAGTACTTTTCCTGAATTTTTCACAATTTGCAAAGGATAATACAATGAAGCATTGTGGAGTAAACAATGTCGGGTCATTATTACGGTTGCTCAGAGTAAGAGAAAACAACAATGGCCAGCTCCACCCTTTCCTTGTAGCGTCCGCATCGTTGAAAAGGGCGAATAAATGGCATAATTCGATTTGGTATTCCGTGGGACAATGAAAAATTGATCTTCCGCCACTTACCGTAATAGGAATGTCGTGATGGTCGCAAGTATCCAGCCGCCTCCTAAAACGCAATACGGTGTGAGTGTTATTCTCATAACCGAGAAGAAGTTGATAATCCTGACTAGGGTCCACTTCCGGCTCACGATCTATGGAGTTTCCGGGCGACTCTTTCACATGTCGGTCCTGAAACAAACAACGGGTTTAATTAACAGTAACAAAATTAGTATCTCGGAGCTGCTGTGACCCGTATTATGTGCAGTGTTAATTTGAATGTGTGTAAACCGTCAACGTATCCCACATGATATAATACGTTTATACGACCCTACGACGGAGGAATATATGCCTAAGCACTTCCTCATTAAGTTGTGAGTCCGACCGGCCCGTTCGGTCCACATATACATTCGAGGGCAGGCCTAGGGGTGCAGTTTATGACTAAGGCTAAGGGGATAATAAAGACCGACAGCTTAAATACGTGTTACTGCGAAGAGTGCCAACTGGTCCAGGCAAAAAACCCTTAATTCCAACCGCGCTTCCACCATATGGAAGATGTGCGGAGGAGCGTTAATTAATTCGCCCGGCAGTTACAAAAACCCGATCGATCTTCGAACCGACCGACACATCCTATACGTTATTTTTTTCAACCAGCTAAACGAGCAGAAAATGAGAGATGTATTGCCACGAAAAAAATTAGTAATCTTAAATTTTTTACATTATCGGCAGAAAAAGCTCTCAGTGGGAAAGAGAAAAGATAAGTTTGCTGTCTTTCATTGTAGTAAAGAAAGAAACGCTTCGTTTTATCATAAAACTTAAAGGTTTGAAGATTACTATAACAAACAGATGTATTTTTTAATCATTGTTTCACAACTTAGAGTGTATGAATTTCTAGAACATATTCGACAATTTTATACAACAATAAATGCAGCGAAATAATTAAGTGCCTTCTCAGAATTCTGGAAATGCAGATCTTTGGGTCTGAACAAATTTTGAGACCAAATGTTAGTTGAGGTGTACCCTTTGTATAATTGACGCTGATTAGTTGTTTTTCTGGCTTTTAACAGATGTCTTTGCAGCAATATCCAGATAGAGGGGAACAACAACTTTAACTGGATTCCGAATCACCACAAGCCTTCTGTTACCAAAAACACCTGAACCGGGAGTCGAACGTTCGAACCAAAGTCGGCCGACTCAGAGCCGACTCGATTAACTGAAGTGATGTGAGACACGCGACCAAATCGTCATTATTCAATATATATATCAAGTATAAGTGGAGTCCAAAGATACAGTATAAAATGTAAGTGCAAAATATTGATTGACGTCCGCAAATAAATGTTTGACTTTAATAAATTATTTTTTTTTACGTCAAAAATGGCTTCGTAAAATTGATATTTTAAGATTTTAAAATCATTCTTTTTATGTATAAATTTATATAAAATATATTTTATTATATTAACAAATAAAACGGATTGGCGTAAGAAAATCATTTATCGGCGTAGGGAAACGCTACCATGCGCAGCTGGCGTAGTAGTCAAAGTCTTAATCGGTCACCACACTTAATTTACGTCAATACTTCATTCACTGACGTCACAAATTCATTTATTGACGTCAAAAACGCATTACAAAAATTCTTTTCTAGTCTTAGTCGGTCACCACACTAAATTGACGTCCATAATTGTCTGTTTAAAGTCAAAAATTCATATTGACATGAAACGTTTGTCAAAATTTTTTTTGACTTCAATAAAATATTTAATGTCGTCAGAAAATGATCTGCTACATAACAGCGCAGCTGGAGTAGTAGCAATGTCTTGGTCGGTCACCATACTTAATTGAAGTCAATACTACATTTAATGACATCACAAATTCCTTTATTGACGTAAAATATTCATTTCATAAATTAATTGTTTGAGTCGCAGTCGGTCACCATACTAAATTTAATTGACGTCAATAATTCTTTGTTTGACGTCAAAATTTTATATTGGCGTGGAATATTTATTTCAAAAATTCATTTTTGGACCTCAAAAAATATTTACTGACATCAGAAAACGATTTATTGAAATCGAAAATGCTGCCATATAACAGCGCGGCTGGCGTAATTGCAGTAGTCGGTAGCCGCGCTCAATTGACGTCAATATTTGTTTGACGTCAAAAATTTATATTGACGTTAAAAGTTCATTTTCTGACGTTTTCACGTTTGATAGTTTACGAATAATTTTTTTGTTTTCTTATTATTTTATTTAAAATTGGTTAAATGGTTTTCAGGCAGAAAAAATGACTCGCTGACGTCATAAAATGAATTTTTGACGTGAATAAATGAATTTCCAACTTCAAAAAACTCTATTACAAGATTTAATGCTTACATACTTTCAAGCGAAATTCTATGATTTTTAGACGTAAAAAAATTCATTTTTGACGCCAAAAAGTCAATTTCCGACGTCTGAAATTCAATTTATGACGTCTAAAATTTAATTATTGATGTCAGAAATAATTTTTCGACTTGAGGAAACTGTAATTTTGTTTCCTATAATACAGATTAAAGATCAAAACGGCGTTCCATAGTTATGCGTCAATAAACGTAGTCGTTTGCTAAAATAAACTTTCACATTGTAGAGTTTGTATAATAAGATAGAAAAACAGAAAAATTATACGCGAGTGGGTAGGAAGCATAAAAATAAACTTTATGCCATCATTTTCACTTTATAGCATTGATTTTATTGTTATAATAATTAATAAGCACTAAATGGGAATGGAAAGTAATATTAACACTGATGTCGACTTTGTTTTTTCCATGTTAGGTTTCTGAATTCGAATAAAGATGTAACCTTTTAGGTCATATTACACGGGCAATACAGTAATTGTCCCACAACAGTGATATTTTCCGGTAGGAACGCTATGGTCAACTTTTGTGAAATTGGCACAGAGAACGGTAGCAGTCGTAATGGAATTACCAATTACGGTGATCTAATTCGGCATCGGCCCTCTAGACCCCGCCGTCTCCGAGGATGGGGCCGCTTCGCGTTACGCCACTTTATCAGGGCCGACACTGCAGACCGCGGCGGTACAGACCCCAGAGAATAATCTACAAGAGGAGCTCTTATCTCACCCGCATCGAACGATACGGAAAGAGTTAGCGTTAGCACTAACCAGGGCAACATTTCTGCCGGAACGAGTTCCAAACGGTTTAATTACTACATCAGAACGGGCACAATCAGTCCAGATTCTCGAAAAACTCAACGACACAAAGATAAATTGGATAAAAAGAGGATGTCGCGGAATTAAACTAAACTCGAGTTCGCCGCCGCCGCCTCTTTGACCGTCGTCCCAATCCCGTCCAATTTCTATCGCCCTTGATGTCTGCGTTAGTAGAAAAATTCGCTCGGCTAAAAAAGAAAATACACGAGAGCAATAAAATGCGGCGGTTTGTTCCACGACTTAATGGATAATAATTATAAAATGCGAGAAAGATTAAGAATGTCGCGAAGATGGCTGCTGCTATAAATAATTCGACAGGAATGCATCAGGACTGTCACCTGGCAAAGCCTGTTTGCTGCACAATGAACAGTGGCGTACTAAAGAGGGCACTTAAAGTACCAGGCAGCCTTTTCATTTTAAACATTTTTGATTAGCATTGGATTACGGTTTATCACCGATACCAGAGGCTACAAAATTGTTGAAAACTGAACCCTGGTCTTCTCAACCCAAGAGCAAATGTGCATGCTACTGGACCACCGGCGCTGGCATGAACCCATTTTTGCGATTATACTCTAAAACCCTTAAATATTTTACATTGCAATAGGCTTAAATAAGGGGTTCGAACATAACTTTTTCGGTGCGCGGTGGGTAATATAGAAGAAAGCCGACTTCCTCGTTCGATATTACAAAATTTTTCCCCCTTAACTTCTAAAAATTGGGTACCATACTAATGGGTTAGATCCTTTCCTGGATTTTCAAATTACAAAACACTAAATGCTAATTTAAAGGTTTGCAATGTTGGGAAAGTGTCTGATTTTGAGTAAAATATTTCATTTTAGCTAGCTTCAAAAGCACTTGTGCTACGCCACTGAGAAGAAAAGTCTTTTCTTCTCTTTCTGGACCGTTATGTGCATCAAAATTCCAAAAGGAGGAACGACTCGAACGAGATCCATCATTCAAGCGAGTAGTCATCAAAAGAACAAGTCAGCTTCTCAGAAATATCTCTCGGAACAAAAGCGTAGACGTACCTAAACTTGTTTTTATTATTGTTTAATTTATTGCTCTATTACGCAAGTTTATGTGTGCGTGCTGGGCAATCACGGACTCATAAAGTAACCAATTAAAGTAAAGCAAAAGGATAATGAAATAAATGGACGGACGTTAGTACGGACCACCGCACTACGAGGGTCGCGGTTCACGAAGCTTATTGCGCCAATTTACTTAAAATGGGAAAACATCTACGCCCACCTTTTCCGTTTCTATCGCACAAAAAAATCTACAAAAACATACGTGCCGCTGCTTCGACCGAAAGCGATTTGGTCCTGAAATAAATAAAACCCTTTTAGCAAAATGCGACTCCAGTGTTTCACTTGCTTCGTATAACTTCGCAATTTTTATGTGTTATTTACATCCTTAACTTGGCAGAAAAACGGTTGATGCGAAAATTTTCTCAAAAGAAAAACGAAGTTAACTAACGCCGAGGTAAACTGCTAAACTTTGTATCTAACAACATTTATACCCCTATCGGTGTTGCACACATAAAACTTCTCTCGGCACACTACACAGAATGTTTATAAATTACTTTTTGGGCGAAGCGGCCCATCAATTTTCATTATGCATTTCTACGTAGTTTAAAAAATTTATGTGGCCTGTACAGTAAATCTGTCCAGTTCTTAATGCCGACGCCGATATGTTCCTTGTTCCTTTTTCGGTAGCAATGTTTTTTTTCTCTCCTCCTACCGTGCCTTGTGCGAAATCGAAACGACTTCGCTCAAGAAAACGAGACCTTGTAAATTGCCTAGTTTTGCGTAGTTTATGACTCGTATCCAATACGTTTGATGACTGCTTTAGGTAATTCGATTCGACGCGAGGGGCCATTTAACAGCGTTTCTCCGAGCTACCTAAAGCATTATTAGCAAAACTGTAAAGGGGTTATTCCATTTAGCTGGAAATGCCATACCTTTTAGATGCTTAACTGTTAAGAGCACTTTAGTATGCCCGGAAATGGTAAACACAGCTAATTATAGTATATCGACTTCATTTACCTTAAAATGTTCCATTTAGACGAAAATTCATTACGATATTGAGGTCAGTTTAAGACATGAAAAAAAAACTGAGCTGGAATTCGTGATAATTTAACAAAAATGCTTTTCTGAAGAGTTACAGCCTATCAAATTTGCAGAAGAAAAACGGAAGAATCGCAATTACTTTAAAAGTTGGAGCGATCAAATTTTGCAAGAGTTTTTAGACCTACTCTAGAGATCATTTGATGCAATATAAAATAAAATTCAAAACGTTCTTCTCAATAGTGTACGGTTTTGAAAATTTTTAAGAAAAAAAACTGTGAGGGTGGTAGGGGATACACCATCCTTGAGCCAACCTCCCCGTCTAGATTTTTTTTTTCATATTGCATCAAATTATCTCTAGAGTAGGTCTAAAACCCCTTCACAAGTTACCGTTCTGAAGTAATTACGATTCCTCTGCAACTTTGATAGGCTGTAATTTTCCAGAAAAGAATTTTTGGTAAATCATCACAATTTTCACCTCAGAATTCACATCTCAATTTTAATAAAGTTTTAAACTGGGGCAAATCAAATCTGGTCGGTATTCAACAAAAATATACCTAACTGCGCAGACCATATCAAAGTTTACATTTAGCAGTATTTGAAACAAAATTAGTTAATTCAAGTAATTTTTTTAAGAATTTGATTTAAATCAAAATTTTAAAACCAGCAAACGAAGTACAAAACTCAGAAATGTACACTCTACAGACGGCCCATAACGCCAGGATGCAAGGGATTATGGATTGAAATGTGTAGCTGGTTCTGGTTATCTCTTAAAAATTTCTAATCTTACTTCGGTCGTTCATTCCATTAGTAAACAATTAACATACTCATTGAAAATTTAAAATGCAGCACTGGCATGAAAGTTTTGTTTTCTTCGGCGACTGTAAATTGCGGCGGCGGTCGGTCAAGGTTTTTATAATCCTTATATGACAACTGCCCCGGATGGCTCAAGCGGTGTTTTCAACAAACATGAAATTGCGGCGAATTACAAAATGAAAAAGCAATTTAAATAAAAAAAAATCGAGTTGTAATCTTTTTCTAAATAAATCAATTTTTTCTTCTTTATATTTTGCGTAGAATACACCAAGATTTATAAAAAGTTCGAAAATGTCAATTTTAAATCAAGCAAAATGAGCTACGCATCTTGCCTTTACTTTCTCAAACTTCTAAAATTTTAGCTTTTATATTTTCCAAAAGTATTTTCTAAAAACAATGTTCGAGCCTCAGCAGTTACCATTACCATAATAACAATAAGATCACAATAGGATCCCAGCGCGAAAGGCAACGTAATCAATCGTCCGCCTGCGGTCTGCCGATTCAAATACAACCGCAAGCTTTCTCCATCGACTTGACCATAATCTTTTTAATATTACCGGGACATATATGTCCCAACGGTGGTTTAATAAAAAGACTAGTTGGCTAGTTAGTAATCGTTTTGACGCTCTATTGCGTCCCAGCCGATGGATGCCTGCTATCGTTTCGTACCTTTTTGGCTACGATCGAAAATTTCAATTTCTATCTCTAAACCTGTCGATTAACACATGCTTTGTTTTGGTGTTGCCAGGGGTACCAAGTAATTAGTGAATTGTTTACCTTCAACTTTGTGTAGTGTAGTGTGTCATTGCATAATAAGCACTTTTCGAGTGGTTAAATGTGTTATAAATCAACATATTACTGAAATATATAAACGTAACCTACACTGGGTTACACATGTCCCTATAGTCTTTCATCCTGTGCTATATTGTCCTCTTTGGATAACTAACTCGATTAAATGCCGAAATATATTCCACTATACTAAGTTGTCCCTTTTTTATAACAAATACGCAATTGCATATAAAGGCAATGTAATGTTCCTGTCATACAGACTAATGGGACATATGTATCCCACCTAAACAAACATAGGAACACATACGTCCCACGCTTATTTACAAAACGGGATTTTAAAATCAAAATCAAATCAAAACGCATAGAGAGGGTATCGATGATGTGTTGAAAGTCTATCAGTACTGTTTTTGTGTTTTTATTCCACTTTGCCAAAAATTAAAGTGATTAGAGATCTTTTTATTTTTAGGGAAACAATTGCTTAGGGACTTGAAAATAAAATTCGTCTGCCGAAACATTCGGACGAAGAGGAGGATAACGTCACCCCACCAATTTACTACATTAAAAAATGCAGTGTAGAATCTTGTACTATTATTGATGAAAAATTCCGGTTAAAACACAGAAGTTAGATGCTGAATCAAAATCTGAGCTATTTTTTGAAAAAGCTGATACATCTAATTTCAGTGTTCCACCTCTAGACCGTCATTGAAGACTTTTGTTGGCGAAGATTTTTTTTATACAAGAAGGACAACGAACGATCTGTATTTTTTAGTTTCTTATCATTGCAGTTATATAAAATTGTTTTAGAAAATTCTTTTATTATTCAATTTATCAGAAATTTTTTGTGAAGAAATTGAAAAAATTCAAACGGTCTGGTAGGGCTGAAATTTAAATATAAAATAAGATTAATGCTTATTTTTTCATGCATTTTTTAGAGTAGAACGCTAATGTTGCATCAAAAATCAATTTCACCATTGTCTCTAATAATTTGATATACACGGTGTTACATTGTTGTTTAATTATTAATTAATAACTGGTGGAAACCGCGGGCCGCGCCCCCGACTTTATGTTTATTTTGTGGTAGCGTTAGAGAGCGCGGATCGAAGTCTTAATTTATACTCTATATTAAATTCGAATCCCGCGCGTTTAGTAACATATAATTATTTTTCCAATTATTGCCTTTACACGTCCTCATTTCAATCATACTCATATTTATAATCACACGTGCAAATCTTTGATTATATTACTTGCCTGTTGTTGAAATAATTTATATGAAATGTGCTGTGAGAGATTCCCGACCCGCAAGAATAAAAGTAAGCCATAGATAACCACATTATAGCAACACCAGTGACAGTAACATAAATTTTCGCCGAAAATAACAAGAACTTACTTCATCAGTCGGGACAAATGCAATGCCCTCTACGTGTCGCGAGAAACAGATGATGATCATATTTTGTTTTTCTGGCGTATTACTGCTGTCTCTTTTGGTTTAGACTATGGATAGGATTGTGTCCGTCTGATGAATTCTAATAAGTACAAAACGCGTCGCGGACTGTCCTAGCCATGGTTGCAACCAAATTTTCGGTTTTATTCTTAATTTCTTCACTCAAACTATAACAGTAGTTTCTAGTTTTTTAATTATTTCCCAAAAATTTACCGATATAACAGTAAAACATGTTGTGTACCTAGGAAAGAGGAAAAAATAATTTTTCAAGTTCTACAACAAAACATTGCCATTTAAATAAATCTTTGAAGACGTCACTGCCACTAAACAAGCGAAGGGACGAAACAATTAAAACTACTTTATGTAACTACTATAATAAAAACTTATTTAAAAAATACAGATGGTTTTCCCATCCTACGTACCTTGGTGTTCAAAATTTCATTCAACACAGGCAAAAACAGAGTTCATAAAACAATTTTTTCCACTACTAGCATTAAACGATATCATTATTTACTTTGTTTTACAGCCAAGAAGATGAATTTCTTTCCTAGTGGTTAATAATATTTCATTTTTAACTACTGGTTAATAATGAAAACAATTGCTACCAATCTTTAAATTCACCATAAACTTTCATGTAAAAATCTTTTGATTTTACTGGTAATAACTGTTCACCAACACTTTCTGCACCTTCCCTAATTTCAGGAGTGCAGTTTTCACTCAAATCATCAAAATTGGACATTTGATAACCACTATTATAAAATATATATTTTACATAAATGTCAATTGAAATTAACTATTCTCTTGTTTTCAAGCAAGGCTACTTTATTTTTGTGCATATTTGCATTTGTAATTTTATTTTTTATTAATGTAAAATCAATTAATTATAAAGGAAACAAAGGTGCTAGTAGTGGAAAAAATAATATATAAACCGGTAGAGAAGCATTATCAGCCTCGCAACTTAGCTCGGCTGAGAGACACGTCTTCTCTACCTTGGTCTATAATATACTATTTCGGGTTCCTATATATCGTGTATTGGCGCCAAAATCTCTAAATTAATTTTTCTTTAAGTGATAATGATCAGAATATTTCAAATTTCGAAGCAAACTTGAAAATTGATTACTTTTAAGTATGATCGAAATGCATCGCAACAAAATAACCAACTAGAAAATCGATTCGAAGTGTATTGTTAGATAATATTGGAAAATGGAATCGAATGCACTAGGTAGGACCATCGGTGGTGGAACTTGTTAAAAATGCAAATAGTTGCCCGAAGCTGCGAAGCGCGAATATATTACCGGTCCATGTGAAGGCCTCAGCCACTTGGAATTTTAGATCATCCTCGCCAGTAAGTGTTTTTCGATATCGATAAAATTTTATTCGCAATCTATCCTAACAGTTCTTCGACTTTTTCTTAAGAATAGATGTGCTTTGCGAGCTCGGCCACGTTTTTACATGAGAAAGTTAATAAAATTTGGCATCATCGCCCTTTTCGCGAAGCAGAGCTTGTATAAGCAAACTCGTAATGATACAAAGCACGGAAAAGGGTTGCTGAGAATGGCATAAAAAAATTAAGATTAATTATTAAGAGCACCATTACAGAAACTATAAAACATTATTAAATGCTCCTGTCTAGATGCTAAAAATAAGACATAAAACTGAATGATAGGCACATTAAACAGGGAATTATGTTTTATTTAGAAATGAGTTGGAAAGAACGCTCCCCGTCTTTTGCAACCACAATTAGCGCTGTTTATCGTCTGTGAATGTCATATTAATGGAACGGCTTAAATTCTCGCTTCCCAAAGTCCACGACATTCCAACTTTGAACATAACCAGACCGAAATATTTATAATATTAGATGCGGTCGTAGTTTTTTTGTCTCGGAATATTCGGTGTTAAACGGTAGCTATGCTTTTAAAAAACCGCACTGACATATGTTTCTCAAAATGTCTGCGTAATTTTTCAATTCTGACAGCTTACGTCCGTTTTGAATTATTTTACTAATTAGGAAGGGTTCGAACAAAATGCTATCGCATTATTGAAATTTTCTCGATCAAGTTCATAAACTCCATCGGACCGGATTCTCGAGTTCGAGTTTTAACTCCGAAAGTTGTCCTTTTAGAACTTAATTATTCGGAATGGCCAGAAATATGTAAAACTGCCTCGAGTCGTTGATAATGGGAGACGTGAAATACAATTCCGACAGTTGTTTTCGAACCTGGCGTTATCTTGGAACAAGTCGCACTAATCAACCCATTTGGGTTCTAACTCAAGGTGGCCGTAAAGTTCCAGTGTCAATTATTCCCCACAAGTTTGTGTAGACAAAAGCCGGTACACCAAGGAGGTCGTAATTTAAGGTGTGTCTTCTGCAGGGACCGCACACGCTAAAGATATCCAGATACGCGTGCGCCTTCTAGAGTCACAGATAATTGGATTGACTATAAATATTAGCGATTGTTGCGGGACTTGCTGCCATTTATGGTGTAATTAAATATGAGAATGCTCGTTTGTTTCGAAAACTTACAGGACTCTTTTAACCTCTTTCCATCTTATCGCAGTTCTACTAATTACTTTTTAAATGTACTTTATGAAATTTAATTAACTACGGGAATGTTTTCCAGTTTTCACAAACATAACTAAACCCTTTTCTTTTGTTGCATTACCTTTGTACCATTTTGATTACTCGTCATGTCTTTCAACAGATAATTATTCAAAAAATGGAGTTAACTGTTTCTTACTCGCTATTTACAAAGCAACATCTTTTAAAATTTCCCTCAAAAAAAGTTTAATTTTGTTTCACCAATTGGGTAGGTTATAGGTACGAGAGCCACCATAATAGGCAACTAATGAGAAGGGATATAATAAGCGAGCCAAGTGTGGATTAACGTATCCATGGATACTCTTGAGTTCCCTCAGAAAATAATTCGACTTTTAAAAAAGTTCGCCCGTAATAGTTATTTATGTATTAAGGGCGTACAGAGGCTTTTATGGCGTAAGACGTAATTTTGAGCCCGAGGCGACAGCCGAGGGCTAAGAATACGTCGAAGGCCATAAAGGCAAATTACGCCCGTGGTACATACACAACTTTATGCACGGATGAAGATTTTTTAATTTAAAAATATTTCTAAAATAAATTGAAAATATTTAAAAAATAAATTGAACTTTCCACCCACATCTAGCGTTGCTTTGATTAAATTTGAGATTTGAACCGTAACTATGGTAGCGGGTAAACAACGGTAACCATATTGCCTAAAATCTTAGTTTGCAAGTGTTTAAACTGTTTCTATTAGGTATGATATCGTTGTTTGACGTTTCATTATAGCCCATGGGCAATAAAGAGGTCCATGGGCTATAAAAAGACGTTTATAACAAAGAAATTCGTGTATAATTGTCAATTTATGATACATCCGTGCATAAAAATATTTATCTCTTTCGATAACTTTAATTTAAGAAAAATCAGATAGCCATTTTAATAAAAACTAACCATGGATACATGAATCCCCAACTTGGCCTGCCCATTATCGCTCTTGCTTGTCTCACCCA
This sequence comes from Ctenicera cuprea, assembly GCA_958336395.1. Taxonomy (NCBI): domain Eukaryota; kingdom Metazoa; phylum Arthropoda; class Insecta; order Coleoptera; family Elateridae; genus Ctenicera; species Ctenicera cuprea. The sequence goes on along the minus strand of OY284487.1, from coordinate 13,074,940 downwards.
TAAGTTGTCTATGTCTTCTTTGTCGCACTCGCAGTCGACAAATAACCTGCCTAACAACAATTCACAAATTTGTAAAAAATTGATTTTTCTATTACTGTCTAATACTTTCATTAACACCTTAAATTTGTTTCTCTTTCTCAATCCTAATAGACCACTAATTTTTCACAGTAAAACATCAGATTTTTCGAAGTTAAAAAGATACAATCTTTAACGTTCTATGTTCTTCCAAGTTTTAGACCAGTATTGGCAGTTTTTGAACCAGTTTTGCCCGTTTTAGAAGTTAGCAACTAGTCTTAGCAGTCTTTTAGTCAGTTTTAGCTTTGCTAAAGCTGTTTTTTGTAGTTTTAGACCAGTTTCGTAAGTTTTGAATCAGATTTAGTAATTTTGGCAAATTCAGAGTAGTTTTTTAGACATTCTCAACTTGTCTTAGCAGTCTCTGAGTTAGTTTTAGCATTGTTAGAGCAGTTATTTGTAGTTTCTGACCAGTTTCATGAGTTTTCAACCAGTTTTAATAGTTTTGGCAATTGTAGAGGAGTTTCAGAAGTTTTAAACAATTTTTAGCAGTTATGAATTATTCTTGGCAGTTTTAGTAGTTTTAAAAGTTCCCAACTAGTTTTAGCAGTTTTTGAATCAGTTTTTGCATTGGTAAACCGGTTTTTTTGTAGTTTTAGATCAGTTTCATAAGTTTAGAATCCAGTTTTAGTAGTTTTAGAATTAGTTTTGGCGGTTTAGATCAGTTTCAGCTGTTTTAGATGTAATTAATTAGCTGTAGCAGTTTTTGAATCAGTTTTAGCATATTTGTTTATTAAGTTTAAACTACTATTAGAAGTTTTGAACCAGTTTTAGCAATTGTAAGTCGGTTTTAGCATTTTTAGACCATTTGTTGGTAATTTTAGACCAGTTTTAAAAGTTTTCAACCTGTTTTAGTAGTTTTTGAATTAGTTTCAGCATTTTCGCGTCAGTTTTAGATGTTATGAATCAGTTTTAGCAATTTTTAAAGCAGCTTTACAGCAGTTTTAGCAGATTGTAACTCAGGTTTAGCAGTTTGGAACCACTCCCCCCACCCGTTCTAATTATCGTCAATTGTAAGTAGAGGATGGTGTGTGTGTGGAGGGGGGGGGGGGGGGGGGGTAGGCAACGATTTACCTATTATTATCAACTCAAATTCAATGCCATTCCGACCTTCTGCTGGAAAAAGTGTCCAAAAAAATAAAATTAGTTGTTGAAGAAATGATGACATTTTTATATCACATTTCTGCAAACTCTAATACACTATTGTCGTTATCAAATTGTTTGGTTTATACCCTGCCCCAAAATATAGAAAAAAACATAGCGGTTTATTTACAAAATCCATTTCCATGTCTATGCACGTCTATGCTTAAGCCATTTATCTAGCTTGTGCGTCGCAGTAGTACTATTCTAGATAAAAGGGACCTACAGCTAGCTGAAGGTCTCTTTTAAACTATTGGTAGCTGTACTGCGCTGTACTGTTAAAACGAACATTTCTATTTCTAGAGGAACATAATCGTACATAAGAAAAATAATTATTGTTCTCCGTTTTGTTCATTTTTTAAGGAAATAAATTATAAAGACCCACTCTTTTTGAAGCCCCTCGCAGCACTTCTCCTCTTCAACCGTATTAAAAAAAGCATTTCTTACTTCCATTCAAAAAATGTCTACATTTTTTAATAAAAAATTATTTATTTATTGTATTTAAAGACTCGCTGTGCTGCTAAGGCTAAACACCGACGTTAGGGAATAAACCTATCGCCCCTGGAAAAGCAAGTTATTTTACAGACTCATGCAAAATTAGCTTTCCACCATTACCAAAAATTGAATTTCTCTTTCTTTCAAAGAAATAATTGTCAAATTTGTAACAACATTTTTTCTTCATTTTAAAGTTTTAAAAACACTTTGATTTTCAAATCAATTTTCTCTTAACACAAAATTGGGTCAAGACCTGTTTTCAACAACAAAAATATAATTTTCAGATATCTTTCAACTCTTTTATTTTCTAAATAGCTTCCAACCTCATATTTTTCGCAGCTGACAGAACGCGTTCTAATTTTATCCCCCTTCTTATTCTTGAATCGTTAAAATGAATTTTGATTCGGCCTGATTGTTTTTTTAAGAAATTAATATTAACGAAGGGTTGGAAATTCAGCACCGCTGTTAGCAAGTGGGTATTATAAATCGGATAAGATCTTTGTCGTAACTCATGTAGATGCACTGGTAGGCTCGTTAAGATGGGTTGTAATTAACCATTTTTTATATCTTGCACAAAATCATTTTAATGAACACGTCCGCTCTTAATTTAAATACTAAAACCATTTACTCATCGTGTTAAGAAGTCAAACTAAACGTTCCTTAATGCTCAGATTGAACGTCGATAGCGGTAATTTATATTATTTCCCAGCGCTACCTGCGATTCTGCACCACACCATCATCTGATAACTCTCTAGCACTGAAATAAATGATCGCTTTTCAAAAATGTCCAGCTCAAATAATCAATTACGGAACTGGTTTTGCTCCTTTCGCGGTCGACGAATGTAATTAAGAATTCGCACATGCCTCGTGTTTTGCTGCTATCTCAAAAAATGTACTTGTCATCGCCGATGTCCCCTTGAATATTTATGTCCAGGTTAACGATGCCATAGATTAGTAAAAACGTGGAAAGAAAGTTGCTCTTTTAATGGCCCACTCAAAAGTTCCGACGGCCTCAGCGGTCATTGTCAAGTTTTCGACGATGTAAGCTGTAAATAAACATCCTTCATGTTGTACTTCCTTAAGGAATACGAGCTACTCGAATACATATAAGAGGAAGAGGTTACAATAACCGTTTGGGGAAGCCGGAATGGCTTATTTAATGTTGATAACTGCCGTGATAAATTTGTTGTCATTAAACCGGAATATATTATCCTTCCTAAAGTTTGTAATTAAGAGATTTAGAGTCGTCGCTATCGGACCAGATAATAGTACCGCGCTGTAGAGTAAGTTGATAAGAGATACCATTGTTCTGTTAAAGGGGGTGTTTAGCATATACTGGGTTTGATAACACCTCCATTAAAAACTACCCTTTATGTAGAGAGAACTGGCAGTTCTCTAACTAATTACGACCTTAATGTTATCTCAGTTTTAATGGCTTTTTAATAGCCTCCAATTTTAAACAAGTTCCTAATACATTCTTATTGGTTGTTTTGAAATTTTAATTATTTTGTCGCCGTATGCTGCGGCTCTGTTACACCTTTTCGAATAATAGCGTTCATTAGACTCCCGAAGAAATTTTATTACACAGCGCTCGCTTCTCGATAAAACTTTCTGCCACAAAGCTTTATTGTTGTAATTACCTACAAAAGCTTGTTCTCGTGATAGTTAATTTCTCCGGAACGAAAATGACAAGAAACGTTATAATAAATTCAACAGAAACGCTTTCGAATCAACATGGGTCGCTAGCAAAATGTGACATACAACAAGAAAAATTACAACTGTCGTATTTTTGTTGATGGAGGAAAATATGTCAGATAAAAACTTTTCAAATTATTTTCCAGGTTTTGTATGTTTAATGTTTTCCTGAGCTTTTATAGCGACTGTTCACTTTCAGTTTACAAGGGTAACATAAAGACTATATTAAATACATGCAAGCTGTTTTCAAAATATTCGCAGTTTGAGGCAGCTATATCACAGATTTACGAAAACTTTGAAGTGGAATATATAAAAATTAATTAAACAAATCCATATTGCTTTAAAATTTTTATTTTTTACATTTTATAATAACGTTCTAACAGGAAAAGTTACTACAGACCAGAACACTTAACATGGTTCACTAGTGTTATGCCCACGACCATCGCATTTTACAATGTGCAATTAGAATTATTTAATGTAAACGTTGCATCATTTACGTAGGTAACAGCCCTTAAAACTGATTTTGAAACATTCTTTAAATGCGTATAAACATTCGGAAATACTACCCTGTAATTTGCGCGTCTCTAGTTCAAAGTTTACCCGGTATAACTGCTTTTGGGGTTTTAAATGTGTGGCCGGCGGTGCAGGCTCATGTATGTTATCAGTCGCCATGGCCTACACGTGCAAATCTGCAAGCTCACAATAACTTTACTTACAGTGTAGACTTTTTGTATTTTTATTAACAGCAGTATATAGTAATTGGCGTTGACTGACTGATAGGCCTATGGTGATTTCTATATTGAAAAATAAACAATAAAAGTTTCACGAAACTTAAAAAAAAATAAGTTCATGAAACTTTACATTACTATAACAACGGTGTCTTCCGCTTCGTAACTACTAAATTCGACCCGTATGCAGATGTTTGTTTATATTGAGCTGGCGTAACTAAACAACAGCGACAAGTCAGTTTTATTCTGCGAGATCGATCAGAAAGCTCCGTAGCATTAACCCTTCAGTCTATAGCAACCATCCCCACAGGCTCCACCAAAAGTCAACCAGCACCGAGCTGCTCCAAGAACTTCAGCCTGATTTCGAATCGAACTAACAAACGGCTCAATGTCAAATAACCCCACAAGCTTCTTCTAGAGCGAAGCAGAAGCTATATAAGGACTCTACCAAGCCTCCCAGCAGCACGAGTTCCTTCGTGATCAAAGTAGCAGTTACACCGGGTATCAGCAAGGCCCCCTAGTACGACGTGTCCTTCCAAGAACGAAGCAGCGACTATACTAAGTCTCGAACAAGTCCCCCCAGTACCGCTAGTGTAATATTGTAATTTAACAATAAATATTGTTTGAATAAAATGCATCCTATCTTAAAGGTGTTACACTCGTTACATTCTCGGCTGTGTTCTAACTTGTGGCATCACAAGATTAGGCTCGAATTTCAGTTAAGATCATAAGCTTTGTTTAAAGCTGCAAAATTTAAACTGTTTTACTTTAATAAAAACTATCTAAAACCGTGGACTAAACCCCGTGGAGTTTAATCTGGAAATGAGAATTAGCATCGAGTAGAGATATGGCCCGTTGTCCCGTAAAGTTGAGACAGTTCCGAATTTAATACATACATAATAAACGAATTGTTTTCGAAAGTTAAGCCTGCAAATCAAAATAGAAAAATAATGGAAACAAAAGTTTGTAGTATGGTAAGCACGATACAGTTTTAAGGTTAAGACTTGTTCTGAAGCAAATGTCACTCCCACTTATAGATTGGTAGCATTGTTATGTTGTTCCCCAGTTTTCAGTGCTTTAATCTGATTGGTCGCTATGTCTTGTGTTACTGTTGTCGTTATTGGTATACAACAACGTTTTTACATAGTCTAAACCAGCGCGTTTAATTTTCAACTACCCCTTACTCCTAAGTCGGCCGAATAGCTGCAGGGTTAGTACCGAAACCCTAGTTGCTAGCGGTGTTGGTGTATTTTGCGTTGTTAGTGTATGTCAGTGTTGATATGACTACATAAAAGTCCCTAGATTTGAAAATTTGCTAACCCAGCGCTGTTGGTGTATTTTGTGTTGTTGGTTATGTCACTGTTGATATCACCAGATAAAAGTCACTAGATTTGACAATTGGCTAACCTAGCGGTGTTAGTGTATTTTGCGTTTGCGTTGCGTTATTGGTGTATGTCATTGTTAATATCACTAAATAAAATTCCCTAAAATTGACAGTTGGCTAACCCACGGTGTTGCTGTATTTTGCGTTGTTGGTGTATGTCAGTGTTGATATCACCAGATGTAAGTCCCTAGATTTGACAATTGGCTAACCTAGCGGTGTTAGTGTATTTTGCGTTGTTGGTGTATGTCATTGTTGATATCACTACATAAAAGTTCCTAAAATTGACAGTTGGCTAACCTAGCGTTGTTAGTGTATGTTGCGTTGTCGGTGTATGTCATTGTTGATATCACCAGATAGATGTCCCCCTAGACTTGACAGTTGGCTAAGCTAGCGGTGTTGGTGTATTTCAGTGTTGATATCACCAGATAAAAGTCCCTAGAATTGACAGTGGCTAAGCTAGCGGTGTTGGTGTATTTTGCGTTGTTAGTGTATGCCATTGTTAATATCACTACATAAAAGTCCCTAGATTTGACAATTGGCTAACCCAGCGCTGTGTTGTTTGTGTTTTGTGTTGTTGGTGTATGTCAGTGTTGGATATCACCAGATAAAAGTCCCTAGATTTGACAATTAGCTAACCAAGCGGTGTTAGTGTATTTTGCGTTGTTGGTGTATGTCATTGTTAATATCACTAGATAAAGATAAAACTATATTCATTAGATACTTGGAAAATTACACTGTATAACCAGAAAAAAGTCTCAGGTTTGACTGTTGGCTAACCCATGTTGATGTGTTGCTGTTTTGGTGTATGTTGTTGTTATCTATGTTTGTTACGATGGTTGATGCACAGAAGTCTTTGAAAAAATTTAAATCCCTAAGGTTTGGTTTGATTTCCCTTACAGCTGCCAGATAGTTGCGAGTAAAGCCTTAACTGTTGGTAGCGAGGCTTAGCGGTTAAAAATGTAAGGTTACAATAAATTTCCACTAAAATCTAAAAACAAACACAATTAGACAAGTCTGATTATTCACTAGATTTTAGGGAAACCCAATTGCGCCAAACTTTAACTGAAAAGCTGCTAAATTCTAAAGCAATTAATTGTAGGCAATTAATTTTGCCGCCAAATATATTTGACAGTTGGTAACCCTTGCGGTCCTATAATTCCTCACTTCTACCCACTCATGTCGACACAGAATATGCAAAATAGAAGAGAGAAAAGGAATGAATTACTTTATAATAAAAATGCAGTAATTCAGTATTCTGTCTTTACTTTTTAAACTTTTTAATTAGCTTGTAAATAAACTTGTTGATTTTCCAAACTATGTAAAAGAAATTATTAAAGCTGTAATCCGTAGACCTTCTTTTAATTATTTTTTTGGTTAATGAACAAAATGCTCGCCTACGTTTTGACCTCTGAGCAAGTCACGACCTTAAAAAAATTTAGGGTTCGTTCGTAACGGTTAATCGATTAAAATTAATTAGAAGAAAAGTGCTATTTTAAGCAAAAACCGACTCGTGGAACATTTAACAAGGTGAAAAACAAAACCGAGTTCCAAAAACAATTGGTTCTTTGATACTAACAAGATAAAAGGTTCTCTTTAACATTTTCATTCTTAAAGTTACCACTTAAGAGTTACTCCGAATTTGCTGAAAGATATTCGTTACATTGCCCGATACAATAGAGGATGTTTTATTCCAAATAATTGGGCAGAGGAGAAGCAGGCGTATAAAAACTGAAAATAAAGGAGGTTATTTAGGACGCCTCAAAATTCTTGGTTCGCGTTTGATGTCGAAACCGCTGTATAAATTATTAGCGTATCATCTGCTTTAGTTCCCGAATCCGAGAGAATTTTGAAACCGAAGCTTCTTATAATGACGCCGGAGATCTGTTGAAAGGTTAACGTTATATCAACTGTGATGTGTATTTCAAGACAATCGATTCTATCGTATCGAATAAAATAAAGAGCAGTCAGGGATTCTATTTCCATTTGCATTAGTTAAGTCGACGAGAGACTATATTTTATACGGAACACATAATCCTGCTCCTCGGGGGCTGAAGTATGTTTTATCTCGGACATTAAGTATAAAACACTGTATTTTTTGTATCATTCTAATGCTACTTCTTTAAGATAAAGCCCCGGGATGAAGGACTACTAAAAAGAATAATGGCATCTCTTTGATACAAAGTAAAGCGTAATTCGTACTCCACGCCATTAAATAATTTACTAAATGAAAAGATCGAATTTACGAAAGCACCGAAAAGAATATTCCTGCGTAAAACAAAAACATTAAAAATTCATGTTTGAATTGGTTTAGCTTCAGCTCAGGATATTCGCATTTTACATTCGACTAATCGCGAATATGTTTACAGCAACGAATTCGAGATTAATCTTTTTACATTATTAATAATCTGAATTCACTCGAATGGGAAAAAAACGTTTCTGTCAGGATTTAATAATGGATTATATTGACCCGAATTTCATTCGATCAGAAACGTATTAGTTTTTAACGTAACCGAAAACGCATCGAAATCTGACCCGATGTAATTTCTAGGGAATTCGACATTTTTAGTGTAGGGTGTCAGCAGCATAAACATTTAAACTCCGGGAAAACGAGGATTTTTATATTCACATTCTTAATACAAGCTTTTACGATGTAGTAATCCCGTCGTGCAACAGTAAAATAAGAAATAAAACCTTTTAAATATTAAGCGTAGCATAGAAAGTTGAACTGACAAAGCTGGCTGGAAGAGCGTGTTCCATCGGTTCAAGCTAAAAGCAAACATAAATTTATTATGTACCAACACAACGCTAATAAAAATATTTCTAAAATTAACTATGTACTTATAATGAAAAAAAAAAAAGAAAAACTCAGTTTAGTAATTGTTAAATACAGAGACGGACGGGTGGATTTTGCAAAATTTTCTATTCCTATCCTAATCTTTACCCCATTAAAAACAATCTGCGAAGTGGGTAGTTTGTTTGTACCATATCGAAACATGTTCATCTTCTATACTACGCCATCAATCGTATTAACTCTAATTGGTAATATAACTTTACAATACCAGGAATATGGTCACAATTCTCATTGCTTACAACCACCACAGTGCATTTTACTCAATTCAGTGATGATCCTCACAGTGGTCTTAACACCCACAACTTCTGTTTTAGTCACAACGCCCAATTCCTTACTTGGTCAAAAGCAACACACTAGTCACAATTAAAGCAGTTGGGAATTCTGACAATATAAAAATTGGGAGTTGTGACCTAAATATAGAAGTTGACAGTAATGAAATGACTTCCCCCCAACATGCACAACTACAGAATTGGGCCTTGCTCTGATTTAGCACGCCTATAATAATACTATTATTGTTAGAGCTACAAAATCTGCTTCACCAAATCATGAAAATAGGCAACAAAGTCAATTTTAGTAAAAAAGATATTTTTAAATTGAAGTAGTACCAATTTAGTTTAAATGCACCTGTTTGGCGTTTCCCGTTTGTGAGCCAAAAAAATCTAATATTTTGTAACTTATCAAGATTTTTTTAAATCTTTCTTATCAGAACAGGACCCGTCTTATCTTTTTTAGAGTACAAATAAGCATCAAAATCAAATTTAAATAAAAAGTCGTTACAGTCCCCATTATGAAGCTGAAAGGCATACGAAAAACGTATTAAAAAATTATATTGCAATATCTAACTTCCGCTTTTGTTACACCTTCACACTTTAAGTTTTATGAAAATCGGCGAATCCGTTCCGGAAATATGCGCAAACGAACCTACACACTCAATGCACCACAGTCATACGTTTATTACATTCTTCGGACGTAAGCCGTGAGTTTTTGGTAAAAGCACGAAATCGAAATGTTTTAGAAAATAAAACTTTCCTTTACTGAAAGTATAGAAGTGTGCAAATACTAAATTTACTTATAAAATATTTTTCGATCAGCGCACCCGTTTTGCAACCAGATCAAGCAATTTTTAGTGGGCCAATCCGTCCCTGTTTGAGCGGTTTAAAAAATTTATCAACAACTAACACAGTCCTAAACAAACATTTTAATAAACAAAATAATTTGAATTACAAGGCTATTTATACTGAAAGTTTATTTAATTACTAATATCTGCTGCCCAATACTAATTTTTAAAGTGCAAATTGGCCGAAATCTGCATATTCACAGAAACCACTTAGTTAGTTATTGCAGCAATATTGGTCACTTCTCTAAAATTGTTATAACATACAAAAAAGACAGTCGGACCGCGTGCGCCACAAGAGATTTTCCTCGTGTAAAGTTTTTCATAAATTTTCATGTTTCATAAAATTGTGTCGAAATCGCACATTGTTTAAATTTCAAGAATATCGTAAATATTGAAAATTTTGACATATTCAAAATTTTGTATTTTCAGAAGTTCCAACAGTTTGACAATGGACACCAATTTAAAATGAAAACAGTCGAGAAACTTTTTTAAATTTTATGATATTTAGTATTGTCTAATTCCAAACAACATTTATCCGTTAAAATATCAAAATCAACTTTTTTACGTAAATTTAACTGTTCAGGTAAGCGACCTAAAAGAATCTTTCCATAAGATTTTTTTATGAATGAAAAGTTGTATCTGCTTCTTTCCTTATTGTTTGTCTCTATTGGGGTACCCCCTTCCCCTATTTTTGGAGTTGTTGGGTTCATTATAATTTTTATTAGTATTTTGTAATTGCAAAACAACATTTCCCGCTGAAATCTGAAAATTTACTTTTAGGACAAGTAATCAACCATAAGGACACCTTTTCAAGGTTTTTTCTCAATGGAAAGTTGCTCCTACTGCCAGCAGTGGCAGTGGGGGGTGGTAGGGCAATTGCGCCTGCGCATATAGACTAATCGACATGCGTACCCTTCTTCGAGCCTATAATAATGAAGTAATCCCCCTCCTTCTTTTTTGGTGGATCAACCTCGTTTTCTTGTTAGTTTAGACCAGTGTGATGACTAATCTTTTGTGTCTAATTTGGATTTCCTGTGTTAAATTTTTTGGGCTGTAAAATGTGTGCAAACATACAGACACTATACTGCAGCGCCTGCTTTATCGGTGTACCAAGTCTTTTAAATGTGCTTGTTAGTCTAAATTTTTGGTAAAAAATGCCATAAATAAACGTTTCTGTGAGGCATAACGCGACTAAGCCCAAAACGAAAAAACTTCAATGACTCTAACTACAATCTGTTTGGAGAGGAAGAGTAAATTTGTTACTTGCCAACAAAAATGTTCTTCTGATTACGATGTTTAAAACGAAAAAACAATTGCGCATTGCGTTTTCCAGTTATTTGTTATAATAACTTAGTATTAAATGAAACACCCTGTATATATTTATATTTATGAGTTGTGGGTATATTTTATTCTCCTTATAAAGTAAAAGGTTTAAAAATTATTAAAAGTGGCAAATACCGTCAAAAATATAATGTAGCAACAATCTAAAAATATAACTATGTACAGGATGTTTCGTCAAAAAGTTACTTTAACCAATAAAACAAAAAAGTTACAATTGTTTGCTAATTTAAAGGAGTTTGTATCTGTAAAAATTAAAAAAAAACAAGTTGGCAATAATTTCCCGCTTCCTATGATCACCCTGTATGTGTTGGCAGCAAATCTTGGAAACTTAGTAAACTACTCAAGCATACAGCTAATATGACCAATTAACTCATATTCAACATACTTAGTCCGATTAATCTAATCAGGCTCTCAATTACCAGGGAAAAAATAGAAAACTAATTATCAAGTTCCATAAAATATGTTAATTTATCGGATAATTAACTTATTTCTAACATAATCATCACAACTCATTTAAAATGTAAATAACAAATTATTTGATAAAACTTTTAAACATTTCAATCGGCTTTTCTTCTAACCCAGAAAACATTAATTTGGTTAACTGAATTAAACATGAGCTTTTGGAGAAAATGAGAATTTTTAAGACTTTTAAAATTTTTGTCACATATTCAATTTAGTTACACAAAGTCACATATTCAATTTAGTTACACAAAGTCAACCAATTTGTGTTATCCAAAAACTTAAATTTTAAGTTATTACCAGAAATACTGATTATTTCAGTTCCAAAATCAGCAGAATGCTTATAAAACCTCGTGGGCTATGAAAAGCTCAAAAGTAACAATTAGTGAAGTGGGGATAATCGGCTAAGCAGAAGCAAAATGTGGCAGATATTTAGAAAAACACGAGGGAAATATGAAACCACGCTTTGAGTTGATTACGATATGCTGAGGTCGGTCGGTCTGAAGCACGGATTTAGCATGCTCGACACCTGCTGCACAACAGCCCACGATAGTTGGAATCACTTCTATAACCAAAATAAAATGTAAACAAACATGTCACTTTTGTACAATTACGTTAAAATTAATAAATCTTTTTTTGCCCAAATATGGGTAGATTTTGATAGGGTTTTGTAGGAAGTATCGAAAAACAGTTAAGTGATAATATTCAAAAAAATTCATTTTTGTATTATCATTCTTCCTAAATAAAAAAAAATGTACAGATGCCGCATAGTCGTAAAACAGTCAATTTCCAGCCAGTTTACTTTTTTAACACTTTAGGCTTTCCGTTCTGTTAAACAACTTTAAGAAGTGCTTCTAAAACACACATGAATATTTTACAATCCACGCCTCCATCTTAAGATCGGACGCGCTCATAAAAGCGTAGTTATGAAGCGGCACCGCAGCAAAGAAAAACAAAAACGTCTCCAATATTAACCGAAACCGATCGTTCGAAGGAAGCAGGAGAGTAACGAGTAGGGGTCGTAAATCAACAGGAAGTAGAACTCATAAATAACGAACTTCGGAAAAAATTAAGCGCAAAATAAATTAGGTAGAAAACCGCAGCAGGAAAAATCTTAACCCCCGCCCCCGAAGAGTAGAAGAAGCAAAAGCAGCAGCGGATGCGTGGGGTGGCATAGAGAGACGCCGCCACAAATAATTCACCGAATCCTGTGTATCAGGGTTGGCAAGGATAGGCATGGCAATCGTGAGATTGCTTCCTGGTGCGGTTTCGCCAGGAACGAGGAGAAGGCTACAGGAGGAGATGAACGGCACTCGCAGGATACCGCAGTGATGAATCACTCGTTAGCCACAACCCGATGCTTCGGTTAACGAGTATAGGAAGAGAACCAGAAGCGAGGGCTCTCTTCTATTCTGTCGTCAGAGACGTGTAACAATGCTCACTTGCTGCACTAAAATATTTCTCCGCGCTAACTTCCTCTTTACGCCTTCTGCGACAACAAAATCGATTCCCCAGAGGTATTTCGCATGGAATTCACCAGCAGCTTCCAGAACACGAACAGGAAGGTGTATCCACGAAAATTTGCAATTCTTAGCAGTTGCGAGCTTTTTTTTCCTTATACGCAGGAAATGATAGCTACTCTAATCAAAGCACAACCGAAAAGATAGTTATCCGAAGAATTACAGCTACATTGTCAATGTGATTAATAACCTAATCAACATCATAAATATTTATACGTTTCTATCTTTGAACTCGATTATAGCGTGTTATTTTTTCCACGCGTTTCTGGACACGTTTCTTCCTCTTAAGAAGTTTCTTGCATATGTTAATGCTTAGATAACTGTAAAGCTGTAAAAAAACACAAAAAGTGTTAGCCAGAACACATACATTCTTATTTTAGCATTTAAAATTAGCATAGGCGACGACACTGTCTTTGCTCTAGTAGACTATTTTTATAAACTGCTGTAAAGGTATGATTAATTATAACAATTTACCCTTTGCCCTTCGTGTATAAAAATAAAATCTAAGCTTGGGAAAGGTTAAAGCGTTGGAAATATTTCAGCTTCGGTTTTATGCCAACTTTTTGAATTAAATTTTCAACAAAATGTTCTTTTGCTAGACGATGATGGATTATATTTCTGACCTAAGCGTAAACAAAGTGTGAAATTATTAGGGTTGTTGCAGAAAGCAAAAGAATATGTCACCTACAAGCAAAAGAAGCGCTGGCAGCCTGTTTAAAAGATAAAAAAATACTCGATCGCTGGAGGAAACGGGCTGGTGGCCTAATGCAGAAGAAGAAGAAGAAAAAGAATGTTCTATTGTAATTTTGCATTGATGTCCAATGTTCAATGTCCTTCAAATTTTCTAGTATGCTTTTATTTAATTATAAAAATTTGCTAGTCGCTCTTTATGTATAAAAATAGAATCCACGGCTGGAAAAGGTTAAGTGTTGGGTGTTTCCAGTCAACTTTTAGAATTAAATTTTCCACAAAATGTTGGTTTAAGAGGTGATGATAGGTTATATATTTGATTATACCCCCAGATTGTTTTTAAGGAGGGGTCGGGAAGGGCAAACTCAATAGTGACTTCCTAGACGGGGAGGTCTCGTGTTTAATGAAATCAGAGTAATTTTTTATAAATTGTTACATATGTAAATTGCAGACGTTGAGGAGGGGAGACGGGAGGGAGAAGTCTCTAAATACACCGTTGCTATAAGCATGCCTATTGGCGGAAGGCTTGGAATATTTTGGAACTTCAAAAATAATCTACCTACTACAACTGTAATATAGTTATTTTTTTAAATTCACAGGTTTGGTGCAGAATCTAAACGGGCCCCTCCCGTCTGATGCCCATGTAAATACTAAGCATAAACTAGCCGCAAAATTAAAGTGGTGGTTGCAGCGAAAATTCAACTTTCGTATGTTGCCCAAAAGCAAAAAACGTTAGAAAGCCGTTGAAAAAAGAAAAAAACTTGGCTTTTGGAGGAAACAGGCCTAAATAATTATAAAGGAGCAGAAATTTTGTATTGGTGTTTGATTATGCAACTTGGATTGAGTGTACTTGAGACAGTTGAGGTTACAAAAAATAAATTTAATGCTAGTTAAAAATTACTAAGAGTTTTTAAGGGTGTCAACGATTATCATTTTAACTACTTATGAAAGTTAGTAAAAACTTCGGTTATAAATTTGTCAAAAACCCGTCAACCGATCATGACCGATCATGACTGGTTTTCAGTGGTGTAATGGGTTGTCGGTCATAACCGCGTACCAATCATACCATAACTCACCGAATATCGGGTCATAAGTCACAGATTATCAATCACCAATTGGCTGTCATGACTGAATATCGTCCGATCATAAACTAAAATCGATTTATCGATCATGACCGCTTACTGCAAACCACGGTTTTCACCAGTGTGATCGGTTGTCGGTTGTGACCGATTACCGGTCATACTATAACTCACCGATCATCGATCATAATTCACCTATTATCCGTCATAAGTCACCATTTATCGGTCACCGATTGACGGTCATGATAGAATATTGTCCGGTCATTATCCATTACTAATCATCGGTAATGATCGCTTACTGAAAGTCATGGTTTTCACCAGTGTAATCGGTTGTCGGATATGACTGATTACCGGTCATGTCATAAATCACCGATTATCGGTCATAAGTCACCGATTATCAATCAGCGATTGCCGGTTATGACCAAATATCGCTCGATCATAGACCATAATCGATTATCGACTATGACCGCTTACTGTAAACCACAGTTTTCACCAGTGCAATAGATTGTCAGTTATGACCGATTACCGGTCATACCATAGCTCACTGGTTATCGGTCATAACTCACCTATTATTTGACATAAGTCACTCTTTATCGGTCACCAATTGCCGGTCATTAACGATAATTGATTATCGGTCATAGCCGATTACCGATTACAATCGGTAACGAATAATAAATGATAAGCAGTATTCAATGACGAGGTCGTTATTTATGATTGGTTATGAGTATGACCTAATTCATAATTTATAACCGGTCGCTGCATCTGACTGATTATTATGATTTGTGATTACGCTTCTGTTCATTTTCGTCGAAATCACAAAACGGGGCAACCAGTGCCGATAACCGTAATCGGTCATAACCAATATCGTGTCATTACCGATAACCGGTCACGACAACTGGTCATTAGTCGGTTACAAACTCGACTTCTCCGAAAACCAGTTATGATTTCCAGTACCGGTTATTATTAACAAAACAAATTGAAAACTGATGGCCTGTTCATTTTCGTAGGTCTGTTTGTACTGCTAGGAGTGTAGACATCAACATCTAGAAATGTTTTCTACCTTCTCTCTTATACATAATAGTGGGAGACGTCTTTAACGAGCGAACATTTATCATACAGGGACCCGGGTTTGACAGGTTTATATTAACCGAAACATATTAAATTGACCAAAACGCATCTATCCAATGCATTTCACTAACCGTCGTTGGGTATCGACCCCCGATACTTTAGGACTTATAAGCAAAGGCAGAAAATACAGGACTTTTAAATAATAATCTTTAAATAACATGTAATATTTTAATAAACATTCGAATCCTGCGTTGAAATTCAAAATATTTAGCAGACAAAATTGCACTTAAAAGAAAGGCACAAAACCTTGTGCCATTTTGGCTTCCGGGTTGAACCTGCGTCCTCGCTTTGTACTCAGCTACATGTAATTTCATCAGGGTTGTTGCTGGAACAGAACTGTGCCCTGATGAAGTCACATGTAACTGAGTACGAAACGTCGACCAGTCAGATACCGATTACGTGGTTACAGTATGAAAGCCAAGATTTTATATAGTTGTTGATAATAGGTACATAAAATACTTTAGTAGTTCAACAATATTCATTTGTTTTAATCTTATACGTATTTCAACATGTTTACATGCCATTGTCAAAGGTTGTATAAAAAGTAAATGGTTAGTGTCTGCATTCATTAACGGTACAGTTTTTAAATGTTTGTAAATTTCAAAAGCTTCTAGTATATCTAATTTACGTTTATCATCACAAAAGTGTAAATTTTATAGTGTTATTAGATGTCATTGAATGATTGTGTTCTAGTAAGTGTTTAGCGTAATTGGATTTATGTGGGTGTTTGTATTTGTAATAACGTACGTGCTCTTTATGCCTAATATCAAAATTTCTAATTGTCTGGCCTATATAAACCGAATTACAATGCGAACAATTTAATTTGTCAATGCCTGATTTTAGCAAATCATCTGTTTTTGATTTTTCATACAGTTGTTTATTCTTATTCTAATTTATAACCTGTTTTACTTCTTTTTAAAACTTCTCTTATTTCAATTTTTTGCCGTTCACGATTATGTTTATCTTTGCCTATTTCGTATTATTTATTTAGGTTTAGCAAATCTTCCACCAGAAGTATACGCAAATGACTTATTAATAATAGGTTACATTATAATAATAGATCTAAAATTCCACCCAATTTAAAACATAAATACAAAGCCGAAATACAGCTACGTGATAATACATAACAATGTACATAAAAAATTTGGTATGCGAACCATCCACACTGTATAATCCCAATTTCCGTGTAACATTTAACTTAGAACGTATTAAAACAATTCAGTTTCCAAAACACGTGGATACGATTACGTTTCTCAGTGGAGTGTTTTCTTGAACCCTCGTTATTAATTATTATTTGGAATATTTATTCGTTGAAATATTGTTTGGAGTATTTTGATTTAGGATTAAAATTTACATTTATTTAAAGCGCGAAGCGGGCGAGAAATATAGATCCATTTATAAAACGGTAGAGGCCAAAAATGATGCTGGAAATAATGAATAATGCATGGTGGACGTTCTGCGTAAATGGTAAATAATTGCACTTTAAAAATCACGAATAACAATAGTGGTTATTGCGTACCATAGTCGTATCTTATCCGTCGGTGGCACAAAGAAGAAGAAAACGTTCCCGGAGCATCAGAAAAGCGACTCTCGGTTGTTGACAGTAGGACTTTGTACATAAATACATATATATCTAGCTAAATGGCGTTGTGGAGCCTTAAAAGCGGTTTTTATTTAATTCCAGACATATTGCCCCGTAGATTTCTTTTTTATCCTGTCGGGCTTACCATTAATAATGCTCACCGTGCCCCTTGCCCTTCTGCCATCCTTGACTTTACCTGACCGCGGCTCTACATCATAAGCCACAAGACGCATTTGTACGACCTGACGTTACAATGCCTAACAAGTTTCACTTTTTACTTTTTTCATGTCACATTTGTGTCTGATGTTATAAAGGTAACATCTTGAGGCGAAATGTCATGTTAGAAAGTTACTTATATTATAAATTAGTTCGCGGAACTGCGAATATACGGCCTGAGAATATAAGGAAACTAAAATGCTCACAATTAAGTTGAAAGTTTGCAATAAATCTTGTCGTGGGGTGAGTAGTTTAAAACGAGTACTAAAAATTAAATTTTTGGCGGGAAAATGGCTGTGCGCTAATCGACAAAAGCATAACCTCCTGATTGGTTAAAAATCCTGTGACGTCACTCATGCTTATGATGTGCAGTGTGGCGGGAAATTCAAATCAATTATTTTTTTAAATATCTTTCACAACAATTTGTCCAGGAAAAAATCATTAAATGATGCAAACTTCAGTAATAATACCCGCCCATAATTAATTTAAAATAAAAGCGTTTAAAGTTCTGGTTATTAAATTGTATGAACAATTTCACTAACCGTAATATTTTTAATTTAAGGCTTAGTTAAAAAACAATTTCTTGTTCGTCGAGTTAATAAGTCTGTAATATGGTCCGCATTAGCTGAAAGTGAAGCTACTGCTCCTCAAAACTGGTATAGATTTTACGGTGTTACGCCCATAACTCATTAGAGCATATCGCCTGAACGACCAGTAGCTGTTTTCTCTCCTTCTATCTTGTTATTAATGCCAACACAAATAAAATTTGATTGCTTATAGCAGATTGAAGAGCGCTATTTTCTCGCACTCTGCTTGTTCGCTCATGCGAGTTCAACGTGAGATTTGACATGAATAATCTATTCCGGTGCATTTTATATGTCGACACTTCATTTGTAGCTTCTTCCAATCCTGTTGGAAAATTTAGATCTCGTCGAAGTAAAGCAATCGCTTTTGTGCATTAATCATTCATTAAACATATCAATTTCAAACTGTTGCGAGTTCAAGAAATGAAGACCAGAAAAGTAAAATTGGCTACTATATTATTTTTTAAACCTTCGCACGAAACAATTTTAGTACAAAAATTGAAACTACAACTTTTTTTTTAATTTAAAAACTTTGAGAAGGCTGCTGTTTGGCACACAGCCAACATACAAATCGCGTTTTTCCTGCAACGTCTCAGGTGTTTTGATAAAAACTTTTTATGCGATGGTCTACATTACAAAAAACAGGCAAAGGTATCATCCAGAAATAATAGTGCGGACTAAAAAATGTACGTAGTGTATAATTAAAGTTTAACCAACAACCGGTTTCGAACTTTAAATTCATCAATGAGCTAACTCTAAAACAGCAAAAGAATGCTACACCGGTCAAGTTGGTAAAAGCGAAATTAATTTGGTGGCTTAAATTTTCTACGGAAACATAACATTTAGTCATTTTCACAGACGGTTATACTCTTACAATATGTGCGCAAAGTGTTTTCTTCAAATATTTTGCAACAGCAATATCTGCAGGATTTCGAATCAATTGAAGGAAGTATAAATTGGCTACACGTTCCCTGTTAATTTTACAGCGACACTATTTTGATGTCAATTTGCTGAAAATTTTCGATTTCGAGATTTCTACGAAAATATATGTTTTGGGCATCCAGTAACTCAAAAAAGTTGTTTCTGTGCGCTTCGTAACTCCCGGACGGAAGGTCCCACTTCTACGAGTTTCGGAATAAGGGAGTAATGATAATGAACATAATAACTCCGAAACCGGAAGAAACCGAATTTTCTTAATTTAAATGCAAAAGCTGATAGTGGAGACTTAAGGGCTTAGGGCGAACGCAACGCATTTTTCGAAACTGTCTACCTTCAAAACGGCGGCTGATAATATTTAGACGAAATTTGATTTTAACGCCTTATTACTTAAAAACTAGTTGGCAAATTGGCGTAGATTGACGTTACTGATTACAACAGCCCTAGGGGAACACAATTTTATTTAAGAGAGTTAATGTTCCCTCCCTTTCGCCCAACTTTTGCGGACAAATTTTCATTTTGGTTTTTGGTTTTCTTTATTCCAAGATATGTTTTACCTGAAATTCAAAAATCTTTTTTTTTCTTATAAGAATTCTTTGGCTGCAGCGCCAGGTAATGAGAACGCGGGCCAACGACATTATGCTATAGTGGCCGTAGTAAGATATTTTCTCATCCTTGTGTAGTGCAACAAAACAAATAAAATATAGTTCTATGGTGTTTGATGCATAAACCCTTTGCGAAGCAATCAACATGCGTGCAGTTTTTTTGTACTATCATCACTGTTGGGGCTATAACGTTGTGTAGAAATACTTTAAAAAATAAAAAACGTAAACATATTTAAAGCACAGGACAATCCAGGCGACGTGCTTCCCTCATTTTTGTGACAACTACCACGGACAATCACTGCTCTTTAAGAATTTTCCCTCATGGTTTTTCTTGCTAAAATTATAAAAAGAATGCAATTTGCGAAAACATAAACCAACGATGATGAATTATTAGTACCAACATACACGCAGGATTTTCAAAATTAAATTTAAAAATAACTTGCTATGCTATTTTTCATCAATTTTGTTAGTTAGTAGAGCGCTAGTAATGGGGTATCATTTGGTTTTGTTCTTAATCCTTTAATTCCTCTGTTAAGCCCTTTATAAATTTTTGAAATTTGGAAATTTATGGTTTTTTAATTAGTGGTGTTGATAAAATTCTACATTTAAGCAAAATTTTTGTATCAGTAACTGTAGAACAAGATTCCAAACATATTTAGAAAAAATATAACTAATTAAAGGTATTTTGGACTGTTACACTGTTTTAAATCATATACTTGTTACACTTTTCGCCATAATTTACTATTAATAATAATAAACGACTAAAGGACTTACTTGTACAAAGCAAAAAATTAATTACAATACGACTTTTAGGAAAACAATCTCTGCCAGCTGTAAGTCGGAATTTTTATTATTTCCTTTTACTAAAAATCGCAAGTTAACAAGGTTCGTCTTTATTTAGACAAGAAAAATGATTAAGGAAAATGATTTTCCTGGCATTTCCAGCATTTTTTAATATAATTTAATATTGCCCCTATTCCTTGCTAAATTTAAAAGAATCGTCGATAGCCTCAGGTTAGTCACGTTTTCAGTAAAGACCCATCTAATTTTCAATATGGTTCGCATTAAACACAAACATCACCGGACTTATTTTGAAAAGAAAAATGTTAATGTGCAACAGATGTCAACGCCCCAGGTAACCCATTTAAATAACGAAAGTCGTTATCCCAGACTCGAAGAACAACTAGCAAATTACCAATTTCTGTAATTTTATTACAAGCTGTCCCTTGTGTAGGGCTTAATAAATATGCATAGAGAAGTCAGGTAGATTGAGGTTAGGCGCCCCAGGCGCGGGTCCTTCTTCTGAAAGCTCGACGTATAATGAGCACGGAATTCGAGGCCTCATTAAAAAGGGATTTAGTAGGTGGATTCTCTTCCAACGCAACACCGGGAATCTTAAAAGATGTTTAGCTTCAATTTAACCCAAACACAAACAAGGACCTCGACCTGTTTCAGATGAAAATTTTTAATGTTCGTGCGGAGTGAGAGGCAATCCATTAATAATTTTGTTGGCTAATGGCTAAATTCCTGCAACTCGAAGTAGTTGTCAACGGGAAGATCCTCGACGTTGCCACTAATTACGCTAATTACGAACGCCTTTGTCGGAACATCGCTTATGGTAAAATCTAAGAGGAGATCCTTCTTAAAGGAACTGATCTCTTACTTTAACTTTTAATGTGGTTATTAACTTTTTAAAACGTTTAATTGTAGTTAAGGCGATAACGAACCCACCAAAAGGATTTCACATGAAATGTAATTAAACCTGCACGGCTGCACTTTTTCTGAGCAAAGTTAGTTACATTTGAAGGTGTTCCTCATGTATTTTCCTGGGACCGTTGCTTTTTTTAGCAAAATTTAAATGTTCTAAGAAGTTCGACGAAAAAAGCTGACAAAGACTTGTTTTATGAATAATAAATATTATACATAAAGCCACATTTCTAGGGAAATTTTTTGTAAAACTAAGAGAAAAATTATTTATGTTCCAACCTATATAATTTTTTTCGGTCAAATTTGTTAGATTTAATTAAAATTGAACTAACAAGTTATCCATATTTTTCTTGAGACAAATGTGAGACAATTAATAGCATTTAAGACAAATATAAACTCAAACTTCCATGAGTTTGCTTTACGCCCGTATATTTTAGGGTAAATTTTAATTTGTAACTGTAAATATTTTGCAGAATATTATACTTAAGTTTTAATTCAACGAAAACGAACCTACACCTTCAGGAACTTTGCTTCAGACGTATATGTATAACGTTTTTGGCTAAATTTCAACACAGGTTCCACATAAATTTTGTGCTTTTCTTGCCCAAATAAAAATAAATAAAATCTAAGATAATAAGGTGGTAAGAAAATTTAATGCAAGGTAATTACAATTTATTATACAGCTATAAATCTATTATACAGCTGCTATCATAATCGTTGTACATGAAATATCGTATTTTAATCCGTCCGCGTCGGTTTACATAATATTCTAATAAGTTACGGTGCCCGGGGGTTGGAGTGCAGCTGGTCGCGGTTGTTTGATTCAATCGTGGGACGCCATCGAGATGCATCCATAATAACACGGTCAACTCTTTATTATGACAGTGGCCAGTACTTTATAGCTGCTGTATGCTAATGCGAAGCATTTAGATCGGAATCTGGTCGCAGCTACTTTGTGTCCGTAAAAGAAGCAGCAGAAAGGCCGAGCCGGCAATCGCCTCTACTTCGGACAGGGTGGATTCTTGGACATTCCAAGACGGACTCGATTTGTGTAAACAAATTCTTACACGGATTCGAAACGCGAGCTCCCATTAACCGCATTCAAAAGTCGGAAAGAACAAATGTTATATGGTAATTACTGGAGTTTTCTGTAACCCAGGAATCTCGTGATTTGCATTCTTGGACTTCTTTCCTTAATAAAAACAGATTCGGATCCCAATTTGTGGTAAAAAGAGGAGCGCGGATTAGCCTCAAAATATTTTTATCCTGGATTATTCCCCAAATAATGTTCGCGTTTTCGATAATCAATGAACAAAATAATTAATTTTAGGCGAATTTTTGAAAAAAAACGGATTGTACGGCTAGCTTGTTTTTCGCCGTGGTGTTTAGAAAGTTTTTTTACGCAGACTTCGATGAGCTTTATATGCTACCTAAAATCGCTTTTCGAAAGATATCGTCGATATTGAAATTGTACAATCTTGCAGAAGAATAAAATCCCACACAACAAACTTCAAAAACCTATAAGCAGATTTAGAAAAGTAGCGTTTGTATAAAACCGCACGGCTTTTTATTTATCTGTATGTCTTACAGGTTTCAACAAAAAATTCAACTGGCTTCTTTGGATATTTCAATTTAAATAAGGTAAATGCTTCAAGTTACCTAAAATAAATTTTAAGAAACTAAATTTACTCTTTGCATAAACAAATTCTCATATGTGTATATTTATATTTGACAGACTTAACATTGCAAGAAATGTTTATTTACTTAATTAAGCAAGTTCACTTCACATTTATTTAGTATTTCAAATTTATTTGTTTATTTACCAAAATTCTCGGCAATGTCAATACCAATATTTTTCCGATTTATTAAAAGGTAAATTAATAACATTTTTCTAAAACAGTATTCATAATTTTTTTTAGGTAACTGTTAACAGAAAATTATTTTCTTTTTACTTTCCAGTCATTCTAGTACAGAGCTTCTCAAACTTAAGATTTTCTAAGTTTTGACTTATAAATTTGGTTCTCTATACAGAAATCCACAAAAAGGGCACACTTACGAAAAGCCGAGCAATCTAATCGTTTTCGAGACAAAATTCAATTTTTGTAAAAAGTCGACTTGCCATGAAGGTCTGAGTTTTTATCATGCAAAAATAGTTTCTACAAACTTTCAGTGCAAGTCCGGAGCAATAAAAAAAATTTCCCAGTAGAGATTGTTTCCTCTTCCGGAGGCTGTAACTCCGTAAGGAACCGTTATAAAATAACACCCAGACTCTAGCTGCTTTCACCAATTTTTTTTGTAAATTTTCAAGTAAATTTCAGAAAATCAGACTGTAAAAAATGTTATAAGATACGTCAATCGTATCGTATGTACGTTCATCTAGGCTCTTATATACTGTATTTAGACGAAAACAAAAATGTTAATCGTCAATAGCAAAATAGCCATACAAAATCTAAATCAAATAACTCAATTTATGGCAGAGATAATAATTTAAACATGATAAGACCGTTTCATATTCGGAGCGCTGTAACTCCGTAAAGAAACGCGTTTCTGGATCCATGCTTGTATAAACTTTTCCTCGTGTTTTTTGATCAGCTATCTGCCTTGCAAGTGTTTACTGTCACTTTGGAAATACCCTGTACACAGGATGTTTCAAAAAACTGGGAACAAATGATAAGGTAGATTCCTCACGCGTAAACAAGACGAAAAATAAATATAAAGATATGTAAGATGATTAACTTAACGGTTACCGAAATACACGATGTTTAAATTTAATTTTTATCTGCTAAGAAACCGTTCGGCAATATTGCCAAAAAATCTGAGATTGTTAAAAAATTGTTGTAACTGAATAGTAATTTACCAATTTATTTTTGGTAATTTACCAGTAATTCACAAGGTAATTTTTGGTAATAAAACAAATGTAAATTACCCTAAATTACGGTAATTTACCGACTAAAATACAATTTTACGTCACTGATCAAATATTTTTAAGAAACACATACTTTAGTTTCTACGCCACTGGATAATGTTATCTATATATTAAATGCTGACCTCTTTCTCAGCTTTTGGTGACGACGGGCTATGATCTTCCATCTTGAGACAGTTTATTTATTTTTCTCTCAAAAACTTGCGTGGGGCCAAGCCCACTGATTCTGAGTACTATTTACCCTAAAAATTGTATCAACTTTCCTACAACCGATTGTGAGAAAATCAGAAAAATTAAATATATATAAAAATTTCTACACTCTGTATCGCAGTAACTGTTGGGTTAAATAAGTATGTTTAGGTAAGACGTTCCGTCATTTTCACGTATGGGGTATCTGCCCCATCATATGTTTCCACAAGTATTTAAACACCCTGTATAGGAATTGTTCAACTAAAAGATTTAACCCAATTTGTATGTGCATAAAAATGTAACGGAGTACTTTAAGAATGTATAAAGTATAAAGGGTATTCAATGACAAAAGTTTGAGAAACACTGCTCTAGTATACTACTGAGCAATTCGCAATCCTCTTTCGCAAAAGATTCGTCTCTGTTTTATATAAAACAATTTTAAAGGATACAAGTCTCGAGGTGAATATCACAGAAACCGATATTGAAATATTTTCTGCGAGAATAAAATCCTACAACTTTACATACCTCTAAGCGCATTTAGAAACGTCGCATTTGACAAAATTAAATTACGTGAGCTATTCTTCCTTG
The DNA here is from genome assembly GCA_958336395.1 of Ctenicera cuprea. NCBI lineage: Eukaryota > Metazoa > Arthropoda > Insecta > Coleoptera > Elateridae > Ctenicera > Ctenicera cuprea. Next base: position 13,049,911 of record OY284487.1, on the reverse strand, counting down.
AACATTTTCCTAGCATTTTATTTTTATTTTACTTGCAACAGCAAATACTAAACCTAATCTTGTATTAGGTCTAAGTTTCTTGTTAAATCTGAAAAAAAAACATGCTTGCTGAGACGGTGGCGCTGCAGTATGCAGTCCACTGGAAGTTCTTCGGAGTTACCAAAGTTACAGCCACAAACTACAGTCCGGTAAAACCCGCCGCGGCCAGTTTCCCGGGCTGGGTCTGCGGCGAATCGGCCGCGGCGAGTCGGCCCTTTCCGCACAAACTAACATATTGCTATGATATTTGGAGTTGTTTGATTTGACTGGAGTATTGTAATTCCTGGAAGGCAGTTTTTGGGATGCTTGTTATAATTTAATTTACGATTGGAGGTTTGTGAAGAATGTAAGGTTTTGGTAGTCAAACTTATAAACTCAGGGTTGCGTATTATTGCTGCAATTTCTTGTTTTAAAATTCAAATAATGTGGTTATTTTTATATCATTTATATTTACATATTTGTGAAGTATTGTTTACTCTGAAAGAAAGAAGAACACAATCAAATTGATACGATTATTATTTATGTTAATTTTAATTATAAATTAGTTCAGAATTGTTTAAAAGGTTTAATATATAAGAAGTTTTAGACTTACTTGTTTGTGCATCGTTAAATGTCATTTGTGGGGGTTATGGATGTGAATGTCAATCTGACAAATGTATAAAAAGAACACTCATTGTTTCATCAGATTTATTTGTTTAAAAAAAATGGGAGATCAAGAGAGAAGACAAAAGCAAGTAAAAACTTATTAATTAGTTGCGGCTCGTCCTGAAAACAAAGACACGGGATTTTTCATTCTCCGAAAGAAAAAGAGAAAGAAAACGAGTTATATGAAATAAATAGTGGTTTTGAATCGAGTAGAAGCTATAACAAACCGGATACAAGTGTTTCTCAACTAATTTTGGAAATATCCAAAAGAATAATAATATAAAAGGGGTCCAGAACGAGTTTACGGTTATCATGGTAGAAAATGCCAATTATTAGTCAATATAAAAGCAGTCCAGTACATATTGGTACTACAGCGGAGGAAGATTCTTACTAAAGGCGAGTGGTGTGTTTTTTGTGGAAACTGCAAACCAGAGAAGAGGGAGTTTATCATTCAACGATTGTCGAGTTAAGGATATCATTATAAAGAAGAAACAAAGATAAGTTTCAGTTTAAGAATAGTAGAATAAAAAGAAATTTCTTGACTTTCATAAATTTAACCTCAAATTGACTTTTAAATAAAAAGCTGTATGTAACGCTGATATTGGTTTGTGTAATTTCTTTTGAGTCTTATTTATTAATACCATTTCTCCCCAAGCTTAATAACGACCCTGAGAAATTTTATAAAAGAGTCTCATATAACATCTAATTAGTGATTGCGTGAATTGCAGGCATTTAAAGAATTGTTTTTCTGGTAAGTACATAGCCTCATATCATAGCAATATATTGAACAATTACGTTACAAGCACACTTTGCTTATAAATGTCTAAAATAAATATGGCCACGCAAGACCTAATTTGATATATTTTTATTGGAGTCGGTTAAATAATGCATAAAGAAGAAAAAAAGTAACGAATTTGATGTACTACAGTTCTAGTCTACGGTGCATTAAATGAGAAGATAAAAACAATATAATCCAATTAGTTCAGGTATTACAGCGTAGTATCAAAAGCTAATATGCACTTTAGTAAAAAGATACAATTTCCCGCTACACTGAAATTGGGTCGTGCTGTTTTGCCAGGTGCATGGATTACCCTAAAAGCTAATTTCTACACACTTACAAGTTCTTGTTGCTCGAAACTAATCAGTAATACAGATTCATCAAACACTACCCCAACATGGATAACTAACTACATGGAGCGAACAAGTTTCGCCCATTTCGACCAGCACGCATGATACGAGATCGCGATTCGCATTAAACAAAGGTGCATTTGCAATGAAATGAAAATATTAGCATACAGTTTTAGATGACATTAAGATGAAATACTATTATGGAACTTGTTATGTTAATGTCGGGTCCGCGCAGCAGTTATGAGCCAGACTCGACCGGTCCTGGGAGGCAGTGTTTATAGTTATTTATGTGATATTCCGAGAGATAATCTCGTCAACAAGCCCCGCTGTTTCTATGTTTCCCTGCATTCCGAACCGCGAGTCACAACAGCGAATCCGTCAAAGAAGACGCGGCCGGCCGGGCAATCTCCAAAGTGGACAACCACGGACCAAAGCGGATTATGCATTCGCGAGCTTTTCGATCTGCGTTTCGGAAGCTTCACACAATGACGTATGCAGTGGCCGAGATGCCAATCTGGAAGCAGCTTTGTGCCCTTATCGTACATCTCCGGAGACCACCATCTGCATCGTACAGCTCTTCTAGAACGTGATATCCATATTACACTACATAAACAACTGTTACTCGCTTCTTTAGAATGCACTGGCGTGATCCATGAATTTTTGATCGAACCGAAGTAGAAGCTTCATTAAAAAGATACATTTTCCTGCTGTTGTAAAGCAGCTAGGGTGTCTTCCCTTCAATTAGCTAAATTTGGAAAAGCCACGAACTCGTATGCGGTTTTCACATTAATATTTTTAATTAAGTACAACCCGGAAAAAACGTACCACATTGTTAAAAATGTATCGAGTCTAGACTGTAGAAAAAGCGAAATAAAAATAGAAGCATAAAAAGCATCCTATGTAACCAAAAACCGAAAGAACTGGAATTCTGGGTACCGAACCTTAATCCGGCTTTGAAATGATTACATTGAGTGCATTAACGTTAACCAAAGTTAACGTTTTTACCTTTCTTGCTATTCAGTATTCGCAATATAGGTATAGGAAGGTTATTTATTCGTGATTAAGGATTTTGAATTTCCGTCAACAATCATGTCAATTTTTTCGCTTTGGACTTACTCGCCGATATAAGAGTTATGCTTAAGAGAAAAGCGAAATTAAAAAAAAATTAGTGTTGGGATTCAAACCATTTATAAATCTTTGAAGTTTTCCATTTTTTAATGTTTTATTTTTTAAATTATAGACGATTCGAAATTTTCGTATTTCAGTATTTTCAAAAGTTTTGAATTTTATATAGAAATATGTTCGCTATTTTCGAAATATATGACACTTTCAAAACATTCCAAATTTACAAAAATAATTTAAATTTTAAAAGTGGAAAAAAGCTTTTAAAATTTTTACGGTTTTCCAAATTTTCAAAAATTCTATAATTTTCAAAGAAATCGAAAATTTCCAAACCTGTTCAACATTTTCAAAATTTTCATAAGTATTTTCGAAGTTTTTAAGTTTATCATTTATTGATATTTACGACAGTTCAAAATATTCAAATCCAAATCTTAATTAATACTAAAATAATTAATTATTAAAAGTATCCAAAATTTTCAATAAACTTTAAAAATTCTTGAAAAATTACTATTGAGGAATGTTTGGGAATTTTAAAAAATATTAAAGGTTTTTTGATTATTAAACTTTTGAACATTTTTAAATATAGAAATTTCTCAAAATTTCCATTATTTTCCAAGGAATCAAAATATAGAATATTACAAAAATTTACGGACTCAAAATTTATCAAAACTTTTTACAATTTTCAAAATTTGTAACAATTCTACTGTTCTAATTTTTTTTAAATTTCAATATTTGATATATTCGAAATTTCGGTATTTACAATATTTGGAAATTTAAAAAATGTTCGAAAATTTTTGCAATTGTAACATTTCCGAGCAGTTTAAAAATTTTCGAAACTTAAGAAACTTTTAAAATATTTAAATTTAAATGTTTTAAATTCTTGATATTGTAAACCTTCAAACATTTTAAAAATTATGTAACTTTCTAAAAAAAATTAAAACTAGAAAAATAAATTACGAACGGTTATAAATTTATTACGATTTTCAAATTTTCTTAATTTTCAAAAAAAAAAAAAAAACTATTACAAACATTTTCAGATTTAAAATATTCTAAATTATTTCACAATTTTCAAAACTTTTGACAATTCTAGGCCTAGCTGTTCCAAACTTTCGATATCGAATTTTAATAAATTGTCAATATTTGCTAAATTTTCGAATATTTCGAAATTTTCAAGTTTCAGTATTTTCAAAATTTCAAAATTTTAAAAATGTTAAGATATTTTTAAAATTTTCAACAATTTCGAGTAGTTTAAATATTTTAGATATTTACGAAACTTTTTTAACATTAAAGGTTTACAAAAAAATATTTTCAAATTTTTAATTTTGCAAACCCTCATTTTTCGAAATATTTTAAAAATTATGATACTTTATGGAAAATTTTGAATCCGGAGAACTTTACAAACAATTACGAATTTGATTTTCAAAATTTTCATTATATTGTAATTTTCAGAACATTACAAACATTTTCAAATTTGAAATGTTTTAAATTATCTCGAAATTTTGAAAAGTTCTGAATTTACAAAATTTTAGTAAAAAAGGCAAAACTTAAAAAAAATTTTAAGATTAAGGTTTCAAACCATTCTAAAAAAAATTAAATTTTCAATTTGTGCATTTATTTTCATAGTTTTTTTTAATTATCGATACTTTTGAAATTTACGACTCTTTCAAAATTATCTAAATTTACAAAAATATTTAAAACTTTGCATTTTTCCAACCTCTAGAAATTTACATATCTTTTAAAAATTTGGATGTGTACAATTTTTTTAATTTTTTCAAAAGCTTTCAAAATGTTTGATAGTTTGCAAAATTTCCATAATTTTCAAATAAATCAAAATTTTCACAATTTTCAATATTTTCAGTATTTTCGATATTGTGACATTTTCAATATTTGCAAAATTTTCGATATATTCAAGATTCACTATTTTGAAATTTAAAAAATTTTACAAAACTTTCGAAATATTTCTAAATTATTTAAAAACTTTAAACAGTTCTGAATTTAGAACATTTTCAATAGTTTCAAAATTTACGAAATTTCTGGCATTGTTTTGTGGAAGCAAAACGTGATGCAGATGTAAAACGTGGAAACATATCCATCAATGGAAATCCCAGTAGGTATGTAATTTTACCCCATTGGGCGATGTACACCCCACATTTCCGTGCAGTAACCGTTTTCTAGAGAACGTACCGCAATGAGCGAAGAACCAGCAAAGTGTTAAACGAATTTTGCATTTGAAGATGCGAAATCCGGAATAATGCAAAAGTTGCGAGTCCAATTTTCACGTAATCGTCGTCTCTTAATCCATTTTCTCGCCAGAACAAGGTCGGTCTAGTTGCGCTATCGCGACTCTTATTCCTCCCAGCCTTTTTAAGGCGAACGAACATATATTTGACCCAATTTAATTTAACTTTTCAATTACGACGAACAATATCCTCAGCAGCGTGGAGGATTCCGAGTAAGGAATGAATTGGGTATTAAAAGAGCGCGTTTCTTTTTGGTTCGTGGCGTTTTGTAGCGCTCTCAAAGTTGTTCACTTTAGATCTTCATATCGGCACGGTTCCGTTCGAGAGATCCGTCCCGCCGAACGAATTAAAACTTCTTCCACCGATATAAATTAGATTTCTTACGAGATTAATCTAAGACTTACTTGGAAATAAACTTGTCCTTGATCGACCCAGCCGACGATCATGTCGGAGCCGGCCATTCGACCGTCTTTGGAGAACCCGAAGCCCACATAACCCAATGTCCTCACTTGAAGCTCGAAAGTTATGTCCTGAGGGCCCGGACCGAGGGACCACAAAAGCCTATAGTCCGGGCTCAGCATGGCCGAGTGAGCCCATCGAGCTCCTTTCGCGAATTCCGAAATACACAACAAACACCACACTAACAACAAAGTCCACAGCGTCTCCATCTTCTCAATTGCACCTTATCGAGAACATCTGAAAAGAAAAACAAACTTATTTATTCGCTCACACACCAAAATGTTAAGAAATAAATTACACCACGGTGCTTTGGTTAAATTAAACAAATAAATATAAACTGAATTGGGGATTCAGTAGAACGTCATAATTACCTAGCCTAAGGCCACTTCAAAGGCTTTGGCTTTCACGCTTTAACCTAGCAGGTAATAATGAATAATTACACCACAACAGAACAAAAACATCTAGCAGTTGTTGGGCCAATTAAACATGTGGGTGTCATTGCCTTTTACAAAATATGTACATCAACAAATTTTTTGACATAAATACCTAGCTTAAGGCCGCCATAAAGACCTACATTCAACGCCTTAACGTAAAAGAAAACTCAAACACGATTGTTTAATAATCTTACTTAAAAAAGAAAAAGCTGTATTATTTTCTTCCCTTAACAAAGGGTATTAAAACAAATTATACGAGACCTTTCAGTTATTATTATTATTCACATTCCTTTTTCTTTTATCCTTTTATAATAACGACCAGTGTTATTTCCTTGTTAGTTTGAACAAAAAGATTGTAACCGTTTAATTATCGTTTGAACTAAAGCGCAAAAAACGTTTCATTTTACATTTTTATGTCGTTCAACTCATTAGGGATGAATTTGCATCAGTTATGGAATGTAAACACGCTCCTTAATTTGCTAAGTATTTTTTTGTGTTTGTAAACAAAACAAAATGCCAGAAATTACATTCACAAAAACAATTTCCATTAAATACGGACCGTGAGCGGAATTAGTTTTAAAATTACGCAAAAACCGTAGGAAAAAACGTTTTAAAGCGAGCCCTCGGAAAATTTAATGAAAATAATGTTGTCCTTCATACATATTAATAATGTTTTGTTGGGTATTATATGCATTTAGTGCCGGGTTCGTTTCATAAAACGCAAATGTGCTTGGCAGGAAAATTATCTAAAGTGAATGAAAATTAATAGGTGTTATTCATATTAAATTATAACATAACTTTTCATTTAACAGTCACAAGCGTGGCGCAGGTTTCAAATTTAAAGAAATCGGTGTTACGCTATTAAGATGGCGTTGATTATTAACAATCAACAGAAAGAATAGAGATGTGTATCATTTTAAAGATGCGTAAACAACTAAACTGAAAATTATTCCAGTTAAACAAAAAAAAAACTGACTAACTGAACCTTTGACATCAAAAAATCAATTTTTGACGTATCAAAATCATTTATCTACGTCTGCTAGGATAAGAACCTATTATATCATTCATTTGAGTTACATAATGATGTTTATTATCCAACTCAATGAGATAAGGATCACTTATCCCACTCAATGGGATATGACAATTTTTGACCAAAAGTTGTATTTTTTCAATGAAGAAACTACCATCGTTGCAGCTTCTTCTATGTCCGACGGAATACTGTCACAATCACTCATAATTATATTTACCGGGTTTCTCACAATTTTCAACACAAATCAAGGAAAAACAATTTTCACCACAACTCAAGGAAAAATTAAAAACTACTCAATTATTAACAAAAAATGTTTGGTTGCTATGACGATAATAAATTTGTAGATACAATGCTACTCTGTTTTTTAAATAAAATACCATGGTACTCTGATGTTAAATAAAAACGATGGTCTGTCAAAATTATATAATTTTTTCAATTTTGAAAATTATGTAATTTTTTCAATTTTGAGCAGACGTAGACACAAAAATTGTATTATATACATGCTCTTACTCCGACTCAGGCTAACGTCCTCGTCGGGCAACTCACCGCATTCGTATGTTAATAATGCCTTTATCCCACTGATATAATAAATAACTATTATCAACGTCAGAAAATGCTGCTATCTAACGGTGTAACTGGCATAGTAGCGAAGACTTAGTCGGTCACCACATCAAACTAATTGTCCGTAATTAATATAGTTGACACACAAGTGGAAGATAGTTTATATGTCTCATTCAAAATATTATTTTAAACTTTGATTTTATGATTCACATAGTGCATACGCCACGTCGCTATTAATTATTGTCAAGTGTGTTTTGACAAGCCAGTACGAATGCAAGTGCGCCTTCTTTTGGCAGGTAGCTCCCCTATCAGTTAATATTAAAGTGTGGTTCTAATCCACACTTACTGTTGTCACAAATTCATTTTAGAGGTTAAAACATGATCTTTTGACGTCATAAAATAATTGACCTAAATGAATTTCTTTCGTCACCTCAATATAAGCAATTAGACAACATAAGTTAGATAAGAATTGCTGGTTAGTCTTTAGCCTAATTGCAATGTATTCCCAATAATAATAAAAAAAAAGCTTCGATTGCAAAATTTTAATGAATAAATATTTTTATGCGAAATTCTTTTAGACATGAAAAATTTAATTTTAACGTCAAAAAATGAATTTCCGACATCTGAAACAGAAGTTTAAATGAATTTCTTGCATGAAAAACTCGGTTACAATATTTATTAGGTAAATATTTTTATGCGATCATTTTTAGAAATCAAAAAATTAATTTTTAACGTCAAAATTCAATAACCGATTTTTGAAATACATTTTGTCCAAAGTTAATTGTTTGACGTCATAAATTCATTTCGGAGGTCAAGAAATGATAGTTTGACGTTATAACACGTCCTAACTTAATAAGTTTCTGACGTCAAAAATTCGATAACAGGAAATAAGAGATACATATTTTTATACAAAATTCTAGGAGTTTTAAACACCCAAAAATTAATTTTTAACGCGATAAATCACTTTCCGACATCTGAAGCTGAAATTCAATTTTTTACGTCCATAAATTATTTCAGGGGCCAAGAAATGATAGTCTGACGCCATTAAATGTCCTCACTAAATAAGGTTCTGACGTCAAAAATTCGATTACAAGATTTATTAAATAAATAAACGAAATTCGTTGATTTTAAGATGTCAAAAATTAATTTTTAACGTTAAAAATCAATAACCAATTCCTGAAATACATTTTGTCTAAAATTAATTTTTTGAAGTCAAAAATTCATTTCAGAGGTCAAGAAATGATAGTTTGACGTCATAAAATATCCTAACAATAAATTTTTGACGTCAAAAATTCGATAACAGACACATATTTTTATACAAAATTCTACGTTTTTTAAACATCCAAAAATTAATTTTTAACGCCATAAATCACTTTCCGCCATCTGAAGCTGAAATTCAATTTTTTACGTCCAAAAATTATTTCAGTGACCAAGAAATCATAGTTTGACGTCATTAAATGTCCTCACTAAATGAGTTTCTGACGTCAAAAATTCGATTGCAAGATTTATTAAATAAATAAACGAATTTCGTTGATTTTAAGATGTCAAAACGTCAAAACGTCAAAAATCAATAACCGATTTCTAAAATGGAACTTCTCTAAAATTTATTTTTTGACGTCGAAATGCGTTTCAGACGCCAAGAAATGATAGTTTGACGTCATAAAATGTCCTCACTATGAGTTTTTACGCCAAATATTCCATTACGGGAAATAATAGATAATATTCTTATGCGCAATTCGATAATTTTTAAATATCTTAAAATACAATTTTGACAACAAAAATCATCTTCCGACGTCTAAACTTTAATTTTTTACATCGACATTTCAATTTTTTACGTCAGAAATTATTTAGCAACTTAAATATAATTTTGCTCTCTATAGTTCAGGATAAAAAAAATAAAAGGGCGTCACATACGTGCAGATTCGTAGCGGACGTTAACACGAATATGCACGAACGTTTTCTACGAATGTACGCGAGCGTTCGCGACAAATTCAAGACGCACGCCGAATATTTCTGACAATCACCGACCACCAAAATTAATATTAACAAACGTCAACGTCTAGTGGTGAAATTAAAAATTATAAATAAAAAATCTTACTTAAAAACAATACAATAATTATTTATGTTACTAGTAGGATAAAGGTGTTATTATAAGACGAGTTTAAAAGTAGCGCGACGAGGTCGTAGCCAAAATTTTTACCTACGACTGCTCGAAAGTTGTTAAAAGTCGAATTTTTTGCTTGAAATGATATTTTACATTTCGTATTAAATTATTTGCAAATGTCAAATCACTTTAAAAAACTTTTTGATTTAAAATCAGAGGAACGAGATAGATTCGATTTGTTCAATACTATGGCAACCAACAAGTTTTCTTATAAACAAAGCTTCAGTTTTGTTTGTGTGAATAAAATGAGTTAGGTAATAAATCCATTATCTCACTAGTGAGATGATAAACTTTATTACCTAACGCAAATGAATAACATAATAAGTCCTTGTCCAAGACATCGTAGATAAAATTTAAAATATGGTAGGATATGCTGGATAGATAACGTGCTCCTAAAACTAAATGCTCCAGCAATTTTCTAAACTATGACATAACAACGAAATTTTAAGGGAAATCGTTACAACTCTACGAAGAAAATGAAATTAAAGTAAATGTCATGTAACATTCTGAAAACATCAGTTAGTTTTGCTAAAAAAAGAAAAACAAAACCACATTATTCCATTTCGTCTACCAGCTAATTCTTCGTTTTGTTATGAGTCGTAGATATAACTAACATAAGGCGATTTATTAGTTTCAGTGCAGTAGAGTTTTCTGGGAAAGAAATTCCCCGTCGTGAAGACCTGCAATTGCGTGTTCTAGTTAAAGCCATAATTGGATTTTTGAGAGGATTAGCAGTTGCGGATGATTCGTTCTCTTTCTGTTTGGAGTAAGTACATAACTAGAGTTCGTGCTTCATAAAGACATTACTACCATCTTATTTGATATTTAAATAAGGATAAAAAAATGGCGACGCGGTGTAGGGCAGTCCGTACATAAAATATATCTAAATGAATATATCGAGTGAGTTTCTGTACAGATCAAAGGAGGCATAATTCGACAAATGCGGACGTGCTTAAGAGTTATTCTCACAACAGAGCACCCTCTTATCATATTCGCAATTCGGAGTATAATTCTGTTATCTAGTTTGTGCAGTTGTAGTTCTAAATTCTCACAAAGTGCTTGATAATTTTCTTTGAATAGCTAGGGATGTTATTTAATAAGACAGGAGAAATGCAACCAGCTCCTTGCTAATGTCTGCTCGTTACTAAATACTAACTTGAAGTGACTATTGTTTAGCACGAGTGGCAATGTCAAAGCCCTTTCGCTCCGCTTGCTACTATTTCGTGAAACTGTCATCCACAGCAGTGCCAGCTCGTTCCATTAATTATTCAATTTGGTCACAATTTTGTACGAACCCAAATTATGGGCACGCAACGTCATGTTTTATTTTACAGCTTGTCACGCCTCACGATGCAATCTTTTGTGCCGTGTGCTGGTGGCTATTGCGGTTTCCGTGCGGCGGAGACGAGCCGCCTCTGGAGGCACGAGTTGGAACCGTGGAGGTGTGAGAAATGGGGGCCGAGAACGACGCCGCACGCCTCCTCTTCAACGCCGCTGACAAGAGACTAGGAGGAGGCACTTCATAACTCTGTATTAATTTCGCGTTAGATACAACGACTGACAAAACATAGTTACATTACTCCCCCTACTCTCGGTGCATTTCATTTCCCATTCCTCGAATACCCAATATAAATGCTGTCATTATTCCTGTCAACCTATGTTCGAAATGGAGGTTTCACATTATTCGGGAACAATTAGGAGTTGCCTGCGAATGTACTGTGCTAAAAGTGGTGACGCTAAACCCAAATCAAACCGTAACTGATAGCTTTAATACATAAATTACAAGTGATTTGGTTAAAGTTCAGGAAAAATGAATAGGCCCACTATTAATGGGTTTGGGCGTATCCTTTGTATCTTAGAATATTGAAACATCCACCCTTTTGCATAAATTAGAAAGAGACGGCCAGATACTTTGCAGCTAAGTTAGCCAAAAGCTTTCTGTTTAACCAAGGTCATGGAGTGCCTTAATTCCATAAAAATAGCTAGAACCGCCGCAATTGTACTAACCAAACGTAATGAGGTGACACAAGTGTTGTGAAATAAATTCGTAAAAATTAGAAAAAATAGCCAACGACGCCACAACCAAGCTAGCCAAAGCTGGTGCTTTTTAATACTAGCTAAATCAAAGTATACAGGGTGCTACACAGAGTACGGGCTATACCATTTTAACCATATGATATTTGGTTAAAATAAAAGTAGGTTGTCTACTGAGTTTTGTCACATTACATGCTTGTTTTAATATTCATGAAATAAGAGTGTTTAGTGGAAGTGGCCTTGATGTAGAGCACTCGCTTACCAGTGCCAAGATCCCGGGTTTAAATCCCAGTATTTTTTTTATTAATTTCTTTACGACATTTTCATTAAATTAAGTTTGTTTAAGTTATTTTAAAATAAAATGAACGTTCAACGTTCGATCACTTTGCATTTAACGAAAATGTCATAAGAACATGAATAAAAAATCAAGAAAACAAAAAGAAATTAAGATAAGTGAACCCGGAATAAAAGCACAAAAATAATGAAAGCGTCACAAATATGCTAAGGGCAATGCGGTAGCACATCTAGGTGTTGAATAGGTTACATGTGCATTGACGTAAACAAAGGTATTTTACAAACATAAACAAACTAAATCTTCCCTACGGTATTCATCGAGTATTGTAGCACCTTTAGGTACAAACAATTTCAAGGAAAAATAATAACACGAAACGAATAAAAACAACTTGTAAAAACGCAAAAATAGAAAAATGAGTGGAAAAAGAAAACACGAGAAATGTAGCTCCCTTGCTGCTTGTTCTTGATAGCTCGATAATCCCACTCAACTCCTCCTCACGTCATAAAGTAATTCTGGGTATGCCTATAAAACACTTGTATGCTTGTTTATGTAAAAACGTTCTCGATCAGTGGCGTACAGAAGCCTGGCCTTCTGCTTATAGAGTTAACAAGCGTCTTTGATTTTTTAACCGCTTGTGTGGAAAACAGAAGGAAACACGAATGCAAGCTGTTGGGCTAGGTTAACATATTTGTTATAGAAATAACATATTAGTAGCTAAACCCGTGAGGTACGCCCCACGCATCTGCACTTCGCAAGAGGGGCCCGTCGCCGCGTGAAGTTGAGACTGCCTCAGATTTAATATATAGATTAGCAAAACCCGTAGGCTACGCCCCACGGTTTTTTTGATGTAGTGATTGCGTCCCGCAGTTTTGTTGAACACTATAGCTAGTAATTAATCACTTACGACGTGATGTTTATTATTATTCTGTCCGTCCTTGGTCCCTAATAATGGTGATCGTGTGTGCTAGGTTCGGCCGGGTTATTTAGTTGATATATTTTTTTTTAAATTGTAAATGGCAATCTAGTACCCGAAGGTTATGAAACGATTGTAAGTAGTAAAACAATCTGCTCTGCAGAATTCTCAGCTGCAATGCATTTTTGAACCTTCTATAATGCCGAATACAATAATTATCCAGCGCGGCTCGTTTGCTGTTGTGATCCACATCTCTACGGCAAGTAGTTTTCGTCAGGTGTCCTGCCGTACGTATACAACTCTAGCCCGGTGGAAGAGATCAGTAGCCCAAAAGCATGAATGTTTCCCACGGAGTCTGATTTGAAAATGCAAAGCATCGGATGCCATTACAATTATAGGTGCAACGAGCGTAAACCCAATTTTCTTATCTGCGCCGAAAACTGTACTGGCTGACTGCATCACGTTGCATTCCAATATGTGCCTTACATAATTTACTCATATAGATGCGGCGGGGGCTGAGCGGTAATAATTGGTGAGACAGATGGTAGGGATCAGAATATAATATTGATTATTTGTATAGGCTAGCGCCGTTCAGTATAGAAAATCATATAATGAGAAAAGCAGAATTAGCAGACAAAGAAAACACATTGTAATTAGAAAATATTTTAAGTTTTATAGCAAACGAAGTTTTTTTTTTGCTCAATTGCCAGATTATTTTCTGCAAATAGAAGCACTACTGGCAACCGCACAGCTTCTAGCGATTTACATTTCATTCAAAGCTATAGGTACTGATAAGTCGGTCGCGAACCTTCGCCCTGATGAAAGGCTTTCACGAAGCAAGCGTTATCAGAACTACTTCGACGATTTTGACTTGGCGGGCCACCTTTCCTCGAAAAAGTTTAGAGTCTTCTCTAGGCAATATACTGGGTGGTTGGAGGCCATCGATAGGGAGGTGAAGGTAACATCCAGAAAGGAGTCGCTGGCATTAGAGACCTGGGCCGTAGGAGTGTAGTCTCGATTCGGCTGCTCACACCCATAAGTAAATTTTAGACCTGGGAGGCTCACAATTTCGACGCCACCATTGCGTCGTTCAGCAAGCAGTTAATATGATCATACCGGCTACCAACCTATTTGACCAGTGCATAGTGAAATTGTACTAGACCTATGAGTAGCATATACAAGGAGTGCAGATGTAGCTGTTCCGAAAAGTCCAACAGTGATTTTGACTGGTGCGACGGGAACGACGTAGTCACTGTTAAGAACCATCGTGGTGATAGTGGTAGGGTTAGTGGTAGGCAAGGGTTGTCTTGGTGCGTTTCAGCTCGAGTGATCTGCAGAATCTGGGCTCGCAGCCCTATATGTACTGGTAGCCTGTTCTTGTTTCATCTTGGACAAATACATTGATGGAGAGCATATCAATCCGTTGTCAATGTTTACGTATAAACTAGAGAATGGCCGGAAAATCGTAGAAGCGTCAATTGTAAAAAAGGCGTACATTATAATAAGCAAGCAGAAAAATTGAAAAAATGCTGAAGGCGATTAAAACAGAAAGAAGAAAAACTTTCAGTTGCATAGTTTGGAGTATACATTACATGTGCAGTTTTCAAAATTGACTACAAACTGTTTTGTTGCATTTTGTTAAAACACGTGTAGGTATTTATTGTCGTAATAAGTTGAGCTCATTACTGCAAAATAATATTCTATTTCTGTTCCGAGTCCAAATTCCCTTAATGATTAAAAATTGTAAGAGTAAATAAAATTATTAAATATAGAGGCATTTACACTTTTCTAAAAAAAATTGTTTAAATAATTGAGGTGGTATTTTCGCATAACTGAAAAGGATGTCTGAACTTAGCAATTCATTAAAATGCTTTTTCTAAACAAATTACATAAATATACATTAATTGTAAAGTGAAACACCAATAACCTTAAAAAAAACATTAAACTGAACGTAGAAATTTTTTGTGTTTTCACAACTTTATATTTTTCATTACTTCGAGCAAACGAAAATAATTTCCTGAATTTCACGAAGACTTTTGCAATAATATAACTAGTTTAACTTCCACGTGTGAACCAAAAAAAAATGACGTAACAAATTACCCATAATCAATTTCTGCGAGTTCACACGCATTTTGATCGCGAGAACTAAATAGTGACACCAATTCAGATTGAAAACCACAAACGGTTAGAGGCAAAATTGCGAAACTCGTCATCAGAGGTTGCGTGAGTCAATACTATATTCCCAGCTCATTACAAAATCGAAATCGAATAAACTAGTTTGGTAACAGTACTATATCGTACCTAATGGCAATATCTCCAAAAAAGTCCTAAGAAAGAACAACGACGTTGTTGTCCATAAAATTAGATTTTGCTTTCACTATCCACTCATGTCTATAAAAGGGCACAAGATTAGCAAATGTTAATATAGGAAATGGGCAAATGTAGAAACCGCTCGCTCGATACGGCTTTGAGTTTAAAGAACATTAACGGATCACGTCAAATGACGTGTAATGGAGAAATTATTTGCTCGTACATGCAAACGGACAGATTATTATTGGAATAACGGGATTACTTAAACGGTTTCGAAATCAATAACGCTTTTGATGATGTATTAAAATTGATTTTGAAAAAAAAATGTATTTATGGAAATTTGACGTTTAAATCCATTAATGTTGCACAGATTTAACTAATAATTAATATATTCCGACAGGCAGGATTTTAATAAATTCACATTTGCATAATTCTGTTATTAATTTTAAAACGCTCATATTTAATTTGTTTAATCACATAATTTAGGCTGTAAACTGATATAATTTTAATTCAACATCAACACAAGCGCAAATTAAATCATATAACAGTTTATAGGGCAACATTTATTTTTCTACAACATTTGGCATGATAGTAAAAGTGCGAAAGAGGCTTACCAACTGACTTCCAGAATTATGGCTTTTAATATCCGGGAATTCACTAAAAGGCCACCGAATTTAATACGTACCAGGATGAAAGAACGTCGATGACACTTTTTCGCCATCATATTTCCCGAATCAAATCTTCGATCACCCACGCACAAAAACAAGAGAGCCTACAAGAAAACACCGGCAATAAATCGACGAAAACACTAAATCCGAAGGTGTGTCGAGTAAACAACGATCACCCTTTTATCGAATAATTCGAGTAGAAACGCTTTTAAAAGCGGTTAACGTCCTCTCATTAAAGGTGTAATATCGAGGACCTTCTCGCTTGGATTTATAGGTGACAAAGGAAGATATCGTTTTGACGCTCTTAAAATGGAGTGCTTGATGGAACATCGTTTCTTTTTATTCTTTTGTATCTGAAACCTCCATGAGAAGGTTAATAAAGTCAACCGGTCAGAATTTTTTTATGGGACCCAGACGAAACTTTGCGTGCAAAAATCCACCTTGAACTTTTAATTGTGCAAAGTTTAAGGCTAATTAAAAATATAATCGGAGACTAATTTAATGATTCACGAGAACCATTAAATAATTAATGATTACGTTTTATTTCTGCACCGAGTACTCTCAATCTTGTTGATTAGACGATTGTTCAAATAACAAAAAGCTTCTCGAGCAAAATTATAAAGTTTCGGGGAAAATTTATGATACAAAAGAATATGTGAATATTGAAGAAAATCTTTAAGTAGTTTTCAGATAATAATTTAAAATGAAAATAAAGAACAATGGGATGATATTTATGATTCAAGTTTGTATAAAAGGATTTCTCGTTAAGAGTATGCCCCGTTCTGTGTTACTTTTTCGTTTTCCGAGTTGCAATAAGAACAAATCACGAATAGTACAGCATTGGAGTTGTGCCAACGTGCTTGTACCGCTAAATGGCATTAATACTTCTACCTATCGATTTTCTGTTAAATTTCTACCAAAAAAAATACAAATGTGGAAACTGATGACGCGAAAAATGAGCAATTATGGGAGTAATCTGAGCTGTGGAAGTAAATATTAACTAGGATTAATTAATTAATTAATTAGGATTTAAAAACAAACAATAATTACAAAAATCAAACAACAATCTTAACGCTACCAATACTGAATTAGGAATTAATCTTAAAACACTTTGTTTACGCACCAGCCGGTACATTATGTGCTAAAAATAGCTCAAAAAAACACAATATTCACTTCAGCAAATTCCTTTCCGTATTCACGCTACAAGTAAAAGCACTAATTGGACAAATAAATACCGAACATTACAAGCGATCTCTGCTCAAACATTAGTAAAATAAATATGACAACTCAGGTTTAGGTATGAGACGGAATAAACAGATTTGAGGTTGTGTGTATTGTTTAAACAATGTTACGCCCGTGTTTAAAAACAAATAGGTTAGGAATTAATATTTAAAAGTATACCCAAATATTGGGAACAAAAGTTGGTGCCGATAACAAACCGATGCATTTATACTACAGCTCGCAATCAAGAACTAACTAACTACTCCACCCGTGGACTGCGCCCTACGTTTATTTTGGTACTCTCAGCTGCAGCTCCACTCCCCTCAAATTGAGACAGGTAGAAGGGATGCGGACTTAACTGAAAGAAATACAGCAATCCTTATATAGTTTATAAAACTAAGACTTTGATCCGCGGTTCGCCACACTACCTACACATACGTAGCTCATCTATTATTAAAAAAACACAAACAATGAGACATAGCCCACGGGTTCCACCAGTACATATTATTATTGGTTGTAGACTAAACTGCGCAGAAAAAAACAACAGTATATGACATTTGAACAAAATTGTTAAGTGTACTTAAGTACCACTGCTATCTTCTAAGTATTTTAGTTAACATGATTCAATAATTGTATGTCCTTGGCCATCTATAATGCGCATTCTACAGCAGTTATGTAAACTTAATTTCATTATTCGTTGCTATGCAACTTCGACTTCCGTTTCGTAAATATTAAATTCGTCTCTTCTGTAAATGTTTGTTTGTATTGTGCAGGTGTACCTAAGCAACGACAGCCTCTTTTTTATATTAAATTTGTCCCCTCTGTAGATTTGTTAATATAGTGAAGGAACGGCGCTTGAAAAAGGGTATGTAATCCAACGCATTTATACGGAAAAGTCAATTGCTTCCTTTTCAAAGATCGAGTAGTCGGACGACCTAAAGAATTAAACCGAAGCAATCCCGCTTCTTCAATTACGAAGCAGCAGCTACACCGGGTCTTGGCGAAGTCCCTTAGCACCGCGAACCTCTACGAGGGCAAAGCAGCGGGTACACCAAGTCTCATCAAAATCCCCCAGCACCGCGGAAAGCCTATTCACTATCGAAGCATCTGCTACATCAGAACTCAGCACGACGGGCTCGTTCTTAAATGAAACAACGCCTAGCAAAGCCTCCGGCCCGGTCTCTACGCAGACCACAATCAGCTGAAGTTCAGGCCGACCCCTATTTCTTCGTTCTTTGAATTAATTTGTTTCTGCAAGATTGTAAACTAATTTGCCTTGTATTAATTGCTTGCTCAAGTTCCATATTATAATTGTTTTAAATACAAATTGGTTTAAATAAAATACACTTTAATTAATCATAGAGGTATAAATTTTTGACATTACTAGGTATATGGTTCCAGCACGACGGTGCGCTAACATAATTTGCAATATGCGTAGAACAATCTTTAAACCAGCTTTGAAAATGGCTTTATCGGTCGCGGAGAGATTCAAACCTGACCGGCTAGATCACCTGACTTGACACCACTAGATTATTATGTATATGAGTGTATAAATTTCTTGTGTACGGAACGATCTCGCAAACTGTATTAGATCTGACAAGAGAATTTGAAACATGAGCTTTTTTTTTAATATTGAAATTTAAAATAGCTTATAACTAACTCATTGCACACTACAAAATCCTAAGATTCTCATCGAAATCAAACTTTGTTATAATTTTCTATCAGTGTTCGAAAATTTTAACTATAAACTCAAAATAAAAATTTTCATTCTTGAAATTGTCAATAAATTTTGTTTTTCAAAAATTTAGTCTCGTTTTCAAATATTTGCGGTTATTTTCAAAATTGTGACTATAAAAGTTATTTGGTCAATTAGAAATCATGAAATTGATTTTGACATGTAAAAATTAATTTGGTGGCCCAACAATTTTCTGGGCATGAGAACGGTGGATCTTCAGACGTTTCGGAATCACCTAAATCTGTAGGTCCCCTCTATCTAGAACATGTACACGCTAGCGCACGAACTAGATGGGAGTACAAATCCAAGCCCCGACATCGTTTTAAACACCGTACGAAAAATAAGTAGCTCTTCAATATAGATTATAGTGTTTCAAACAATAATGTTGAAATTTTGACTACTTCCTACTGATGATGACAACCAATTTTTTTTTACTAATTTACAATTTATTCTAATACTGCTACAGAAAAGGGTTAATGGCCTCCGGTTTCCTAAACCAAGCGAGAGTTTATAAAACGCTAATCTATATGGGATTAAGTTGGCAAGTTAAGAATGTCTCAATTCTCAAAGAAATGCCCCAAAACGATCAAGAAGCCGTTATCTATTTGCAGAGCTTGAATTTCCAGATACGGTGAACTTGCACTATATTCCAGAAGAACCATTTCAATAATTCACGGCGAGAATTAGTGGAGCCATAATATTTAACGGAGCGCCCGAATCTACTGTGACAATCGTACGAATTTACTACAATAGTTTCTTGCAGTTGGAATCCCATCAGCGACTCGTTAGTTGAAAATATTCGGCCTCGAAACAAGCCAGACGCCGGCGAAATAATTTGCTAAATAGAAACGTTTCGAATTTATGGGTGTTCGAAAGTTTTCGAATAAAAATCGCGACTGGGGTCGTCGTTCAGACTAACTTTTCGGAAGGATTTTCACGAGTTGACTATGGCAAAAATCCCATTATTAAGGCTTGATAGTTTTATTACATTCCGCAGGGGTACGTATATAAAGTTTTTCTAAAGCCCTTAGGCCACTTTTGCAATCTATTCTCGCCCCGTACACTTAATTTTAGCCGCTTGCTTTCCGCGACAGACATTTTACCTGTTCTGGAATTTGTTCTCGAAGTTATTAAGTCTGCCAGAATTTATAACTTTTGCACGAATGTGTTAATTAATTATAAAATGCAACGTGAACGACATTTAAAGCAGGAAAATTGAATACAAATACCTTATAAAAATGCCATTCGCTACTAAAATTCCCATAATTTCGAGTCCAGCTGCCCATTACTGCTTAATTATGAAAAGCCGCTAAAAAACAGAGCACTAAAATGTCTATAAAATGTAAATCTATGGTAAATTAAATATTTTTAAAACCAGTTTTACTATCGCTTTTAATGCGCCACAAAAATTAGAGCAACGTTATCGAGAATTCAAAAACTTCGAGTGGCGACGTCTTAATTAGTTAAGTGTCGAATTCTAAAACAAAATCCACGAACGTCGCCATCGGCAAATTTCCCACGAACTTACCCAAGAAAAAATATACAGCTCTGAATTTAATTTTATATTACTCACTTAAGTAGTCTCCAAATCGCGAATTAAATCCGCTTTTAATTTGCAACCAAAATAACGATTTCCTTCAGCAAATTAATTTAGGTACGTACAAGTACACTCTTTTAAATTTATTACCGCTATCTTAATTGCAGAACTGTACGTGTCAGTAGAAAGGTAAACGTATTATCAGCCCTACAAGCAAATAAACTCCGTGCCGGAATCGTTATTATAATAAATTTATATAGAAATAATTTATGAAAACGTGAATCATAAAAAAACCTGCCCGAAGTATATTGGAACGCGAGATATTTTTTTTCATTTTTTAATTCCAAATCAATGGCTGGCGGCAATGTTTAAGTGCCTTGAACGATCTATTGTAACTATCTGGGAACTTTCAACAATAGATCTCCAGATCGACCTAAAAAGTCTCATTTCACGCCTGTTATTCATATTGAAAGGTTTCGTTTTCAGAGCGCAGGGCGTTTTGGATTTTGTTTTGCAAAAGCAATTAGTAACGGACATTCTACCGCATTGTTACATGTTAATAGTTCACTTCTCTTTCAGGATCTTTCAGTTTCGGTTACGGTTTTAAATTCTTAAAAACTCAAATTGGGAGCATAAAACCGACAAAAACAGAAGCATATCGAAGTAACCAATGCTTATCAAAAGCCTAAACTCAATTGTTGCTTTTTTTACTTTATCGCATTTCCAGTATAGGAAATTATTGATTTCATGATTCATTTCGTTTGTACGTTCGCTCTTTTTTGCGGAACGACGGATCCGATTTCGTTGAACTTGAAACGTGAAGCTATATCAAATATTTATTAGAAAAATCGGCTTTCAAAAATAATCCGAATCCGGATGCAAAAGTTAGACATGTTTCCGGTTATCATTTTTTTTAAATGGAAGCTTACGAAGATTGATTCAGAATCTTGTAGAAAAAGTGAAAACAGATGCAATATTTCCCTTTTCAACTCTCTAACATTAATAACGCGGCCGGTATTTGAAAATTTTGAAATTAAAGTAATTCCAAATTATGGAAATTTTAATACTTTTTTTTTCAAATCTTACGTATGTTTTTGGGTAATACACGAGTTTAGTTAAGTTTAGCACGATTAGTGCGTTTTTGCAAATGGCAATGCATTTTCAGCGTTTTTGGTCGACGAATTGTATTTTCGGATTTATAGAATTCGTACAAAAATTAAAAATGATTTTGTTGTCTTTATTTGGTAAATGCAAATTAATTATTCTTATAAGCGTTCTCAGTCTAAGTGGTCTCATAATATGAATCATAAAATACCATAGCGTTGCGAGCCTTAGTGTTCGGAATATTCATATTTTTACAGTCAATGTTGAGGGCTTGGGGCTAGAATAAAACGTTTATGCGAACCGTGGTGTGAGTATTATATGGTGTGCCAGCGCGCATGTCTATATCTCTCTCTCTCACACACTGTGACGTCACGCTGGGAACAGTTCTATAAGAGTGGATATGTTACCCAGTGGACATTAATGCTGCATTAATGCTGTTTTGGAACATTTTCTGTGGGATGTAATATTGTAATAATTCAAAATTAAAATAAAACGAAAAATTAATATCTGTGAGTTTATTTTATTTCTACCATCAACTTTACATATGATAGCCTATCAAGAAGAATGAAAAAGAAGTATGGTGACAGAAATATATTTATTATTATGCGTTATTCTTTAATCTTGTGTTAGTAAATTTAGACATTTTTTTTCGTAATTTTCTTTTACAATTTTCAAAGCTGAGCTTTTTATTTATTTCTCTCAACCTTATATAGGTTCTAGTTCGTGCTAAACAGACAACAACCTCTAGTGGTATATTTACGCCGACAGGTAATTTTGACATAGTTAAATCAGCTACTTTTTTAAATATCATCGTTTCCTTAGAAAGAGAATTTTTGTGGAAAGATAAAAACTCATTATTTAAAACTTGTGTGGCTCGAACTAATTCATCACTGGGATACATAAGATGACCCCTGGATAAAAATTGAATCCAGTCCGGAGCTTTACTATCATCCAGTTTTCCTGTAGCCGTGCCTAAATTATAATTTCTGTATTTTGTCTGAAATCGATATGCAATATAACCGGCTAAATATTTTAATCCTTCATTAGAAATAATTTCAGAAAACGTGACATCTTCAAATTCTTTTAAAATATTTTCAAGTTCTGTAGTTATTTGTTGAGGTTCTGGTTCGACAAACATATACGTTTCCATAAAAGTTTCGTCATCCCCAATGTTTGTTCGTTCGCATTTTTCTATTACATGTTTGAGTAAAGATTGTGAAAGACAAACAGTATCATCGTCTATAATTTGACTAGATTGGAGAGGTTTAACTAGACAAGCTTCATTAACATTTTCTTCTGTATTCCTATTCATTGTAAAAATTGCAGCAGAATGCTTGCCAAGAATGTACCAACGTAATCGGTACTTAAAGTCTAGAGGAGTTGGATGGTCATTAGTTGCTTCCATCCCGCGTATATAGGAAAAAAAATTTTCAACGATATCTTAGTTTAATCTGTATGTTATAATATACTCAGTATTATATTTAGATTTTAAGTAGTTATACAGTTGTACCAGAGAGTTGTTATTAAGAAGTATTCCCGTTTGGAAAGGAATCATGTTGAAGTGTTTTCCGACAGTCATGGATGTTAAAAATTGAGATAGTTCTTTTAAAACTTTCTCCTGGTTGTTTTGGTCAACACCAAAACCGTTTACGCCTGGATGTGATCCAAATTTAGCCTTGGCATTGAATATGTCAAACCAATCATTGAACAGTTTAAATATTCTACTTGTTTCTTGCCAGTTTGTATTTTCTAGAAAACCTGTTTTTCCACACCACGCAATAGCTTTAGCTGTAGTGGCTGAAAAAAGCTGTGCAGCCGGTCTTACTTTCTGTCTCTCTGAACCACGAATATCAAGATGATATCGGTTGACCTTATGTACAATTTTTAAATCATCAGTAGAAGCTGATATCAACCTTTCAAGACATGATCGGTTTATGTATTTACCATTATAATTATATCCACCATCAAGCAAATGGTTTCGAGCAAGTTTTAGTAAATGTGGGGCATCTGCGAAAACAAATATTTTTAAAGTCGTATCTAGTGGATGGCAAAAAAAGCATTCTTTTCCATAACCTACATTTAACTTGGACCATAACGATTGATTTGTAGTTCCCATATCGCTTGTTATGGAAACAACTGTAAACCCTACGTTGTACAATTCGGAAATTATATTTAAAAGTATTTCTTTTTTCATAGGTTGATCAAACATATAAAATACTGGTTGCTTCCATTGAGCAAACAAGCCTCTTGCAAACACAACTTGGCATGTTCTGTGGGGACCTACTACTTGTTGATTTATAGGATCTATACATACTTTATTGGAAACACATATTTCGTCAAAGGACAGTACGGTAACACGCTCTTGTTCTTTGAAACATTTGGCTTTTTGTTTCATTAAATTTAATACGTCACCAAGTAACCCTTGCGTTAAATTTAAAGAAAGTGCCCAGCTCCGTAATGTAGATAATGCTGGCAATGGAAGACCATTTTGTCTTAAATATCTGTAGGCTTTAGGGCTGACAGCTCTCAAGGATATTGCAGATGCAATATCTGTAGCACCCCATCTTATTTGCTTTTTGGCAGGGTTTAAAATTCGTTGGACTTGGCCGGGAGTAAAATAATCATACAATCTTTTTTTTAAATCTTGTGCTTCGTTTCGTAGATTTAAGTTTTCTTCTTCCAATTTTTTCTTGGTCGATTTTAAGTGTCCATTTTCCACTTCTAAATCTTTCATTCTTTCTTTTAGGAGAAGATTTTCTTTTTGCAGTTTTTTCCTAATCAACAAATAAACCATTGTTAAAAATTGACATTCCTTAGTTAGAAATCAAGTTTCATTTCGTTTAACAAGGAAAAAATATGTACTTACGAATTTACTCCAGATTCAATGATAGTTGGGCCAGGACATAAGTCAGGTTCTTCCAACCTAATCACTTTTTCGGCTGTAATATCTACCTCAATATTTTCCTTATTTTCTGCTTCTTTTAAAATGCTGTTAACAAGAAGCCGACGAGTCTTAAGTTTCATTCTATTTTCTCGATCAGTAGAATGGTGTTCTTTTAACAGAGGTAAATTTTCTGTGGGGATTGCGTCTGGTTTTAGATTTCGGCCATTAATTGGTGTATAATGCAGAAGTTGTTGCCGAAGGGGTATCAAAAAACTGTCGGAAGAAAAGTGAGCTGAGCATATTCGAGCTACAAACAAAAACATTTCATAGTTAAAAAAATACGGCAGTGTAACTCTATTCACTTTAATAAAGTGAAGCTTATTATCCCTTAAAAGATAATAATAAAGTGCAAATTTTATAATTTTCGTAATACTCACCATGATGAATATTAAATTTATCTTTACGCTTGCAAACGGTGATCCATTCTTTACACAAACTACTGTCTTTGGGAAAACTAAAGTATTTTATATTTGAACCTTTCGTCTTTTTTGAATAATTATTGCATCCGTACACTGCACAAGACGGCATTTTTTCAAATTGAAGCACTGTTTCTTTGTTTAAAATAACTTACAGTGACAGTGATTATAATTTAAATTTATTGCTATACTAGGCAAGAAAGGCATGTCGAACACTACGTTATCTAGGGCGCACGTCAAACTTAGTTCCCAGCGTGACGTCAAGCGCAGAACGAAACGCATTTTCGATACAAAGCTGGCACACCATATAATACTCACACCACGATGCGAACTACAAAATATGCGAAAGTCCAGTTATTAATAGTTTTCCAACAGAATGTACCAAGGGCACGTACTATGCAAGAAAGAATGCAATCATTAGCCTTGTGGAGAACTTCAAGTCAATATCAAACTCCATTTGATATGATAAGAGAGTTCTACCGAACCAAGCCAACCCTTCGCAGCGCCTAAAATAACTGCAAGACTAGGTCCTTACGATACGGTCTTTAATTTAAGGATGGGTACGTTACAATGTAATAAATTTTTTTGGGATTTTATATTAACACTTATTTCAGATTTTCGAATTATGGCTAAAAAGGGGTGACGTCCTAGTCCTAGGCGATATAAAAACAATATCGATATCGATATATAAAAGAAGAAAACTCGTTTTTCTTTTTATCACATTTTCGGAATCCTTTATTCCTTCATCAGGAAAAATACATTCATATCGATATATCGTATCACGGTATGGAATATTTTTAAAAATATCGATATATGGAATATATCGATATACCGGTGTATTCCATATATCGATATTTAAAAAAAATTCCATACCGTTATTCGGTATCGATATCAATATGTTTTTTCAAATATTGATATAAATATATCGATATATCGGTAATATCGATAGTTTTCGATATATCGATATATACCATATATCGCTATTTTAAAAAAATTCCATGGGTACCCTTATTCGATATATCGATATGAATGCATTTTCAATATTTAAATATTCGAACCATTCGATTATCGAAACATCTCGAGCGGTTACTGAAACCCATTCGAATGATTTTACGGTTTAAAATTTGCGGGTTTGTCCATTTCGGAAGCGGGTGTTGAAGCAATACCTCTTTACAGTATAACTGCAAATGCCCAATGCAGATACATGATACGGTTACATTAGGAGTGGTTACGGCTTGTATCCACACAAATCACGTTGTGATGATAAGAATGCGGATTGCACTAATACGGACATAGTTCCTAGAATGCAAACGCATAAAGATAAGACGCTATGCGGCGGAGCAACAACAAGATAAAAATAGTTTTAATTTAAACAAACCGATAGTGCTTTTATCCCTGGTCTTAGTATATAAAAATAACTTATTTATAAAACAGAAAAATGTATTCACTTCTGAGGTTTAAAAACATATTACTTAATAAGAGGCCGGAAATAGCGATGAATTGTGGTGAAATTTAAAAATACTGTAAAAAATTAGCGTTGCTTTAAAGGAGACAAGGATAACAGAACTTTAACTTGCGTACGTGACTAGCTGTTGGTTTTTGTCCCTGGTCTCTACAATAAATAAGTGTTTAATAAAACACAAAAATGCATCCCCTTTCGCGGTTTATAGAAATAATGCAAATAAAAAGCCGAAATTAGTGATGGAATGTGATGAGCTTGAAAATTC
This sequence comes from Ctenicera cuprea, assembly GCA_958336395.1. Classification (NCBI taxonomy): domain Eukaryota; kingdom Metazoa; phylum Arthropoda; class Insecta; order Coleoptera; family Elateridae; genus Ctenicera; species Ctenicera cuprea. The sequence continues at coordinate 13,023,185 of OY284487.1, read as the reverse complement.
GATTCGAAGCCGAAAGTTTACGTGTTTTGCCGAGCGACTCGATAAAAGACGATGAGAACGAAACTTCCTTCATAAAAGCATTCGAGACGCAAGCGGAATCATTGTTACTATGTGTATGTCTGGAGGTGACCCTCTTAATTTCATTAAAATACACTCGCATAATGTTCACTTTTGAAGTTTTGTTCAAATTTTAACCCAATCTAATTCAATCAAAAATTTTAATTTTAATTAAATTATCTAAATAAACCTTCATACTGCATTAATATTTCCTGCTTTACTATTTTTATACTTTAGTTTTTTAATTTTAATTCAATTTCACTCTTGTAATCATATAAATGTTATTAATCATGAAACTAATTTCGTCAGATTTAAATTCTTTCATTATTGATGTGGTTTCGCTGGAATAATTTCAATAGATTTGTGTTCTAATACGAGTGTAGTTTGTATTGTTCTAATATTATATGAAACTCCTTAGAAATGTGATCTTAATGTTACTACTTTAATAGTCCATTGTGTCGTTTTTAGTTGGAAAATTAGGTTGTTATTTAATCTAAATTTCATTAGTCTAATTTTACCACATTATACCCGAACATTATCTGAAGTTCGATCACTATACGGTGACTCGTTAAACTTCGCCTAAAGTTTGTTCGAATCTTCTTACTAATTTTAGTTTTAACCTTACCTGAAGTTATATTTTTTATCTAACCTAAATTTCCTCGTACTAATTTTCAACATTTTTAGTTAAACTTTATTTGAAGATATTTAATCCAATCGAAATACAATTTTTCGTATTTTTAAACTAATTTTATTCGTAGCCAATTTATGATTCTAATTCATCAAATTTCTTTAATGCATAATTACGAAGAGACCCCCCAAACACATTTTAATTATTAGTCATATTTTTTTGTTACGCCATTGAGCCAACCTCGTCAATATCTCGCAGGTAAAAATGTGTATTATGCAACCGATTGTTAATTCCCCCCAACAAAAAAACATGCACGGAATTTCGCAATTTCCTAGAAGCCCTCGAATCTGTAGAGCTTCCGCAAACAATGGTAACTAATTTAAAAAATTTTGGCATTAAATTATTTCGGGTATGGAGCCGCGTCTGCTTAATTAATTCGATCCATTCCAACACATTCCCTTACGTTAAAATGGATCAAATTAATCTGCTTAATAGAGCAAGTGATGGATAATCCCGGGGGAAATCCCAGAACCGTCAATTGAATCTGTCTTGTATGAGGCCCCAAATGGTAAGGAGCGTTTCTTGTCAAACGACGATGACATGTGTGTGACGGGCGACGTTCTTGTTTACACATAAACAGTGGCCGGCTGTGTCACCGAACAATGCATTTCCCTTGTCCGCCCCCTGAACCGCCTTTTTGCCGCCCCAAGGGATCATCTTACATCGTAATAGATACCTTCAGGTTTATATTATTGTTGGGGACCGAAACGACCTGTGCGTTTTGGTGATTTTCCAACGCAATCTTTTTCTGGAATTATTTCGTAACGATCTTTAAATTTAAGATTAATAATTATAAATTCAAATTTTTATGCCAACCGGGCCACCCTGCAGTTTTGAGTTATTTAATGTTAGTACTTTAAGGCGGATTCCTGCAGTTTGATTGCCTTATAAAACCGGAATTTGCTTTGACGCGGTAATCAATTTTTGTTAAAATCAGAAAAACATCAAAACGTTTAAATAATAATTTAGACTTAACAGAAACCCAACACACATATTTTTAGATTTTTCTGGAATTTTTTTATTATGCCAACCTTGGTAATTAATTAACATCGTTTTTCATTTTATTTTTGTTAGTTAACAATTTATGTACCAAACCAAATTTAGAAATTTAAAACGTATTTTTCGATAGCTTGGGTAAAAAATGCAAAATTTCAGAAACTAAAACGTTTAATTCATTGAATGTGTTAGTTCCCAAGGCGGATGAGTTTTCTATAAGCAAAAAATCAATTGGAGTAAGATCCGGCGAACGTGCTGGCCAAAAGACAATCCATTGTTCAAAAATTAACATCAGTATTATTAAATTATTAAAATCTTTTGAATATACCTACTGTGTGTAGGTTTTCTTTGAGAAAAACATCAATTGGGGCAAGCCCCGGTAAATGAGATGGCCAAAATATTCTTCGTTATTCCATAATTAACACCAGTATTATCGCAATAAATAAAATGAACGGCGTGCAAACCTTTAAAAATATTGAAATTCGCCAAACGTGGAGTTTTCTTTAAGAAAAAAAATTGAGTAAGATCCGGTGAACGTGTTGGCCAAAAGAGCATTCGTTGTTCGAAAATTAACATCACCATTATCACAATTAACAAAATGAATGACATGCAAAACTTGAACATTATATGGCTCACCTCATGGTGTGTGTAGATTTTCTTTAAGAAAAAAAATTATTTTGCGTAAAATCCAGCGAACATGTTGTCTAAAAGATCATTCGTTGTTCAGAAATAACCATCAGAATTAACACAATTAGTAAAATAAACAGTATCCAAGTTTTTAAACATACTGTGTGTGGGTTTTCTCTGGGAAAAAATCAATTGGAGTAAGATCCGCTGAACGTGCTGGCCAAAAGAACATTCGTTATTCAATAATTAGCATTTTCGCAATAAATAAAACCAAGGGTGTGTACGCCTTTGGTCATTTATGTGTTCGCCACATGATGTGTAGATTTATTTTTAGAAAAATAATTGTTGTAAGAACTGGTGAATGAGCTGGCCAAAATGAGTAAAATCCGGTGAGTGAGCTGGCTAAAAAATCATTTGCTCGTCAATAATTAGCATTTTCACAAGAAATAAAATAAATGGTGTGCAAACCTCTAAACATTTTCATGTTTCGAAAATGGTGTGTGTGGGTTTTCCTTAAAAAAATACTTAGAGTAAACTCCGGTGAATGAGCTGGCCAATATTAAATTGATTTGCATTTTCACTACAAATAAAATCAATTTTGTGCAAACCTCTGATCTTTTTCATGTTCGCTACATGGGGTGTGTAGGTTTTTTTTTAAAAATTGTAGTAAGCTCCGCTGAATGAGTTGGCCAAAACATTATGTACTAACAGCGGCATTATCGCAATAAATAAAATGAACGGTATGCGGACCTTTGAATATTATCAAGTTCACTACATAGTGAACGTTTCGAAATTAAATATTTTAATTCACCGAACGTTTTTGGTTTTCAAGCTTGCGGTTTTTCTGTCAGAGAAAAACTTTAATTACAGTAAGATAGGCACGGGTGACATTATTAGAAAATTAATTTATGTACGTAAACGTCACTGACTGCTCGCTTATGATATTTCCGTACCTTCAGCTTTTATTTGACAAAAACAATCACTAGTGTTAGGTCCGGTGAAGATGCTGGCCATTTGATTATTTGTTAATGGCGATATAATTTCCAATTTTATCTGACATAAAACTGTAAAATTCAAGTTATTTTTGGGCCGTCCTGTATATGGCCAATTGTACAATAAATAAAATGTGTGTATTATCAAAAGTCAAAGAAATACACATAGATCCTATGTGCAAAGATTAAATTGTGCAAATTTTAATTACAGCTCAGCCCTTTGAAATACCCAAATGCTTTTATTCTCAGCTTAGTTATTACATGTGAATGTGGCGCCTGCAGCAACGTACGAGTATAAAATATAAGTAAACCACTCTGGAGAAAAGGAGATTTATTACGTGATAAGTGCGGTTCTAACAGAAATGGTCGTAAAATTTAAAATGCAACCATAAGTTTATTTTTTTACAAACACATGTAATTTTCAACAACAAGTTAATAGTTTTTTTTCTCTGCTGTAATTTATTCTTTATCTTTTATGACCAGAAATTAAAGCAGTGAAACTTCTTTTTATCAAGTATAATTACGTTAATTAAGATTCAAATTTTCAAATTAAGTAATTTATAGCCAACTATGCAAATTTAAAATTAAATTAAAGAATTTATATAACAGAAACTCCCAAATAAAATTATTTTTTTGGAAAAGTATATAAACCCAGTTTAAGTCGTTTTTAGAATTAAATAAGACACGTCAAGCTAAAATATCATCACAATTACCAAAATTTATGCTTGCGCGGTACTTTCAGTTTGCTCCTAATTTGTATAGCACATTGTTTTATATAATCTCGAAACAAAGGACATTGAAACTAACCCAAAAGGAAATTGTCGCGAAGTTTAAGGCGTCTACACCAAAATTTCTAAAGAAAAATGTAAATTGAATTGAAATTGTAGTTTAACTCAGTTGTGTGGGAGGAAACTGACACAGTGAAAATGTATCAAATTTTGTGCAATAATACAGTAATAAATTTTTTTGGAAACTTTAAATTGGTATCGTTATTGTACAGCGCTGCCTTGGTGGTTATACATAAATATTATATCAAAAAATATTATACAAGAGGGTTCTTATACATACTTAAAGAATTTTTTAATTTAAACGTCGAGTTTGCCTGAAATTTCACGTTCTGGTGAGTTGTTAAGAAATACACGCGAAATGACGTAAGCTCCAGCTTTTCCGGAGCTTAGATAAAAAATCGTAGGAAATATATTTTTTAAGCTTGGCAACTGGCACGTTTCCCTTCTCTCCGCCATCTTTCTTCCGGAGCGAGAACTTCCGGGTTATTTACTGTATAAGATGAAGTAAATACACTACGGCGGTTTACTGCCTAGTTTTACGATGAAAAACTTCAATCAGCGACTTTGGCAAGACTCCATCACGTTTCATAGAGCTGCTATGCTCGAATTTGTGAGAGCAGTTTAGAGGTCTATTCATGCAGAAAGAAAGCATACGTTTGGGTATGCTCAATTCGATCCTTATTTCACTGTTTGTCTGGTAAAATCGCCGCGTAAATGCACCAATAGCAATAATATCCCCAATAAAATTTAAATATTTAAATTTTCAAAGTTAAAATCTATGGTTTCACAATAATTAGCGTCCCGGGCTAATATTATACCGAGGACGATAATTTACGAGATCACATTACACTGTAATTGTGCACCATATTTCATATGAGTAAGTTCGCAAATACATAAAATTTTGGTAGTAGATCACTGGTTATTACCGCCTAGGGTGGCGTGCATCGCAAGCTCTAGCACTGCATGCGATTTATTAATTTAAAAAGGGAGCTCCGGAATCCCCGGATTCCCCGCTATTCTTTCCGTGGGTAAAATTTATCTGCTGCTTCGATCTCGCTACAGATTTTATTACGATTTTAATTAATCGCGCTAGTGGGTATTATGCGTATGTCAAGTGGGGGATAATTAATATGAGAAGGGGCTTCTGGTCTCTTCAAAGGGACTCCATTGCTCCGGGAACTGCTGCCGTTGCTGTTGCAAATATAGAAGTGCACACAACCCCCGGGGTCAGCTTAAGACTTAAGATTAAAGCTCATCCGACAAAAACTAACGCGAGGATCCGTAATTATAAAGATGGATTACATTTTAGCTGGCGTGCATTTGAGAAATAGTTTCAAGCTCGAAACTAAATTTATAAAAATGCAAGCTTTTCTGATGGCAGTTGCTGCCAACTCTAATGTGAAGTATGTAGAGTACATTTTTTTATAACTCATGTTACGTGAAAACTAGGCCACTTCCCACTATATGTCTATATGGTTCTTTTAAACTTTCACAGTATCATGATTTGCACTTTGAAGGTATTGGAAAAACCAATTAAAATATAACAATGAAATACCCGTTTTCAGCAGATAAAAATAGAAATGCATAGATAATTATTCCAGAGAGCTGATGATGGAAGCTTGCTTGTCTTTTGAATAATTACTGAAAAATGTCTATTTTTGCTTCTATTATTACTTTATTAGTAGTGATTTCAGATCTCGTAGGCTGTTACTCAGTGATCGAAGTCGAACATGTCATAACCTGACTACAAGCTTATATGTAAAGTAAAACTTCGCCTGGACTTTCCTATACTTTAGATATTGTTGCTTATTATATTTTCAAGAGCATTTCAGTATTAACGTTTAGGTATACTTCGGTTAACGCATGGCTCTCTCACAGGCTTCAGAGAGTGAGAGAGGTAGGGAGAGATTTAAAGTAAGCTGGCGGTAATATGCTGAAATTTTTTTAATGCTATTTGTGAGTTCTTGGAATTCAGAAAAACTAAACACGGAAGGACAAATTCGACTACAAAACACTACCGCCACGCCCCATTATTGCTGCTATATCTAAAAATTAAAGTTAAAAACTTCATTCTACTATCACACATGAGCAATTAAGTCTAAAAAAAGGTACCTCGGTCGCCTTTTATTGGTAGGGGTGGGAATTGTACGTTTTCAAAAATTAATAGGTGTCACAGAAACAATAGCAAACTGGAACACAAACCAAACTGTAGCTCATGCACGGTTTTATTAGCATACAAAAATAAAAAATACATGTGGTCAGTTTTTGGGTAATATTGTTTGAAAATAAAAAAAAATTTCCCATCATAGTGTTTATATTTTTTCGAAAAATTTTGTGTACTGTAGCAACATGGTTCTATAGGGCTATTGCGATAAATTAGTTAAACGCGATCTGCCAACTGGTTTTTGAGTAATAAAGCACTGAAATCTCCAAATTTTCAAAAAATCGTAGCGGCCGTCATTTTAAAGCCAGAAAGTTCGGAAAAATCATAGCATTTGCTAAGGCTTTTTCTAATATTCCATTTTTAGTATTAGAAAATTGTTTCGGAAAAAAAATTACCAAAGAAACATGTCTAACTTCCGCTTCCAGTTTCAGATTTTTTTTGTAAAAGCTATTTCCCCGCTAAATTTATGATATACCCCCCACATTCCCAAACTCACTGAAATCGGGCCATCAGTTTGGGACTTATGGAGACCTTCCTCCTACCCACCCACCTGCAGCCAGAATTTTTTTTTAAACATTTTTGAAGTCCAAACCGTCGATTTCCATCAAAATTTCGAATTCGTATCTTTGCATGTACTCGTTCCTGTACTTAAAGTAAAAAAATGGCCTCATTTCATTATATTAGCTTTGCCAATCTGCTTAATGAACAAATTTTTTTTTCATAGCTATCTTCTTAATACGCGGTAAACAAATTAATTTTTACTATAAATAAAGCAAAATAACCACTGATATTGTGGGTGGCAAACACGCTTTTAAGTGGGTGAGTGGAATTCAACCCTATGCAAGTGATTAATAACTCTGAACACATCTGGTTTGTATTATTAATATGGAAGAAAACAAAACATAATAACACTTTAGCCTGCACCAACCAATAAAAATGTTTAGATTATTTTACCAGCACGATTGTATTTTACGGTTTAAAATTTTACCGCATGTAGAGGTAAAGTATGTAGTGTAACAGCTTTAGATTGCCTTTAAGTTAATTTTTAGTAAACTGGGAGGAAAAGTACTATCGCTCCAAACGGCCAATGGTAATGAACAAACAAGTGCAAGATAGAAGCAAATTGTTCGTTTATACAAATAAACTGCACCTAACACTCTGAGTCAGTATAATCTAATCGAAAAAATCAAATAGAACAAAAGGCCAACAGTGCACCAACAGGAAATTGGCGATTGATTATTTAAATATACGTATCAATTTATTTATTTCTTATTTTGTTTCACCTCCTAATTGACGAATTATTTTAACAGCAGTATATAAACAGGTATTATTTAAATGCCCAATGGTCGAATGCTTATGTTAAAGTGTACGTACGCAACCGTGGTTAATTGTGGCTTAGCATCCTAACTGGAACAACGTAACCAAATCTGACTATCCTACGTTTCGTCTACGGTTACAGCTATTATTACATCAAGACTGCAGTTACAACACGGTTTCAGCCCGGAAATTAAGATAACATTAACTTTAACTTGACTGTAAGTTGGAGTTATGTTCTAAAGACCTAAGGAAATATATAATAATATATAAAACAAAAATCCCTGAAGTTTCTTTTTTTATTAATAGTACAGTTGGTCCAAAAATCGTAGGCGCAACAAAGTGCACAAGATAGATAAAACGGCAACACTTATCGTGCACTTATAATTTTTAAAGCAGCAAAAAACCTATTAAAATGTCGGCTGCAAGTTTATGTCTATATCTGTCTATGATAAATTCCTATCTGTCTCACCATAACAACTAGGCGCAACAAAGTGCACAAGATAGGCAAAACGGCAACACTTATCGTGCACTTATAATTTTTAAAGCAGCTAAAAACCTATTAAAATGTCGGCTGCAAGTTTATGTCTATATCTGTCTATGTTAAATTCCTATCTGTCTCACCATAACAACACGACGCGACCGCATTTATTTATAATTACTGCCATCGCTGTTGCTATAATTTGGTTATTTATGGTTTACTAACCATAAAGATACACTCTAAGTTGTAATAAAATTTGCCTTCAGACAAGACAGACATGGTTTGTAGTTGTTTACACGGGACGTTTCAAATGCCAATAAAGGTCAACGTCGGAACAAATAAACAGTAATATATCTTTAATTTATTCTAATAACCTAACGACTACACAAGATTAGAAGAAGTTAACACCTCCCTGAGACGAACTATAATTCTGACTAAAACTCCATTACCATAATTTCTCAAATAGAGGCGCAATAATAAATATTTTGAATAACTTGGAGTTTCGCAGAAATTTAAACGACCCCTTAAAGAATTTTCTTAAACGACTATTCACAACTTTTGAGATTTAACCCAGAGTGCTAAGATTTTAATCAACTAATCGTGATTTAAATCAATTGATTTTTGAGTGGAGTGTCCTTTTCTTGCGCCATTTTCCTACTAGTACAATAGCGTGCATAATTTGAGCATTTCCATTAAAAAAAATATTGTTTTTTACGTAAATTAAATATACTAAAAGCTTTATAAAATTCACAAAGATTTAAAAACTGTACAGTTGATGAATGAGCAAATTGATCTCTTAAATTCACCTCTATTGACCATTTTGGAATAAGAAATCAAGTCATCTGCAGACGATTGCCGAGATCAAGTCACCAAGCTCTATTGTGCTATAACAACACTAACTGTTTACGTTTTAATATAACCTTTGATAATGGCATGTCGAAATACGTATAAGGTTAAAATAAATAAATATTGTGGAAGTAAAATGTATATAATTTATACTCAACCAGATCAAATGTCCCAAAAGTCGCCATTTATGTACTTTCATTCCCGAAAGAGCTTTTTGCTAATCTGGTAATATAAAATCAATGGTGCAATTTAAGATTTATTAACATGGCGTGTCTGTAATTATTATTTAAAACAATTACAGAAAATTCGTATCTAGCATTCATTGATGAGATCAAGCGAAAAGTACTTCAAATACAAAAAAAAACACAAAAAAATCTGTTGATAAATTGATTTCGTGAAACGTTCCTGAAATTATAATAAAAGGTCTCTAGTTAACCAAAAAGATTTATTAACGGATCATAAATCTCGATTTTCCATTTGAGTCAGAAAAACATCAAATCTGGTCTTATTATTATTTTTGAGATGCTATATAATTTATTCGTTGGCGAAACGTTGATAAATGAATAAAGTCAATTTGAATTTACACTTCTATCGAGATGATAAATTGAGAGCTTAGAGAATTGGGGAATTCTGAAGTTAAATGCGAATTTGTAGATAGCTCGAATAAGCCACAAATCGAAACATTTGTGTTATTCATGGTTCGAACTCTATCAATTTAGTACGCACTTGACAGTATAGTCGTAAAGAAAACTTCGGGACTCAATAAATTTTCCAGTTAATTTTGCCGTTCCAATCCGCTGCCGAAACAGTTTTAATCTGGGTAATTTCATTGTGGTGGTTGTCCCTGCTGGTCAGCGGGTTGTGAGATAACTTTTGATGGGTGGCTTGCTTAGTCAGTCCACGATTCCCGTTTTAACTTCGATCCTTGCCCGTTTTTGATGTCGCTTTAACGATCTATTTTGCCGCTGTTACATAAACGAGAATTTTTTCTGCATAAGGACTTTGTTCAAGTTTACTCGCTACGAGCGAGAGCAATTGTAGTCGAGTGTGGACGGGTGGTTATTCACACACCCTGCATTGTGTCTGCTTACCTGAGCCGTGCAGAGAATAACAATGCGGGCTGGAATTGTTAGTAAGTTCAGTCAACGGAGGGGTGTGAAGTATAAGAAACGACATGAGAGGAAGAACAATAAAACCGGAAACGCAAAGAACTGTCGAACGACGTCAAAACACGTCACGTCAAGTCCCTACTTATTAGACTTTGCCTCGATCAGGTGTCACCAGAGACGGACTAAAACGAAAATTTCAAATATCATTAGCCTCTCTTTTAACAAAAGTGTGTGTCGTACTGATTGTAGAGACAGGGGGAATTTTCCCCATGGGACAACAAAATAAACAAAACGCCACCACAGTAAATAAAGTTTTATTTTCCTTAGAAGTTTAAAATTAGTTTTTAAATGACATTCTTTTATATTTTTCTAAAAAAGCATTGTTGGCAATGTTGAACTTTTTAATAACATTTAATGTAATGTAAAACAGGCTAAAATTGTAAAATTTTGCAACAAATTTAGACTAACCCAATGTTGATCAAATTGTGGGGTATAAAAAATGTAAAAAAAAAGAAAATTTAGATTAAATTGCGGATTAATATCGACTGCTTCTGCACGCAATGTGCAGTCTTAGAAAAACCGAAAAAGGGCTTGCAAATATTCAAATTTAATAAAAAGGGAGACCGAAAACTACAAAGTTTGAGAAACGCTGAATTAACAAATATTTTTATCACTTTACTTATTGTTTAACCAATTAGAAACTTAGCACAAAAAGTAGCTATAGAACAACGTACTGCCGCGAAATCAAACTCTTACATTACATTAACATAATATTTCAAAAATTTGTAATTTTAAAAATATAGAGTTTATGAAGATTGTCTATATTTCGTAATTTTGAAAATATTAAAGAAAAAATTAACTATTGAAAATGTTGAAAATTTTAAGAATACCGAAACACGATAATTTCGAAAATATCTAAAATTTAGAAAATATTAAAGATGTTGAAAATATTCAAAATAATGACAATTTACTAAATCTCGGAACCTGTAAACACTAGATTTTATAACTTTTTTGGAAAAATATCAAATTGTAAATTTTTTGATCATACAAATTTAGAAAATATCGAAAATGTTCAAGATATTGCAAATTTAGTAATTTCGGAAACTGAAAATTCTGGATTTTTGGAAAATTTCAAATTGCAAAAATTTCGTTTGATTTTTATTTATGTTGAAAAGTGTGAAAATTTAGTAATTTTTTAATATTTGAAAAATTATAAATATATTGGAAATAATTTTTTAACAAATTTTTAAAGATTTAGAGAACACTAAATATCGAAAATATCTAAAATTTAGAAATTATTCACAGCATTCAAAATATTGAAAATTAAGTAACTTACGGAAACTAAATGTTGGGTTTTTGCAAAATTTGGAAACTTTTTAAAGAGTTATTTTAATCCACCAAGAAATTATAAAAATTCCTAATCGCCCTTTCCAGTTTCTACTCACTAAAATTATTTTAATTAAGACAGCAAACAACAATTAAGTATTCCCATAGTTTTTTTAGCGAATTAATAAAATTTTCGAAATAGCTGCAACTTAGAAAAAATTACTTTCTACTTCATACATCAAAGTTCCTGGTGATGAATGATGATCCAGTCGGCAATGACCTCTTGGCCCTTTTACATCCTCAATAAAAAGCAAAGGGATAAAAATAGGTTCCTTTTTGCCCGCATTGTCGATCCGTCTCTGGATGTCAGTCGATCACAAAATCCAGGTGTAACCGGAGATATGGAAAATAATAAAAGGGAAACTCGAAGCTTTGTTGATAAAAATTAGAGGTATTTCCGTCTCGAGGTGGGGTCTTAAAGCGTCAAAATTGATGTTTCTCGTCTGAGACCTTCGAACTGTTTATATCCAGCATCCGTTCGTAATTTAATCGCATTAGTTTGCCGGAATCGTTCGATCCGAGATTACGAAACGCCATAAACCACAGAAGCCGGCGACGTGATCCTAAATGTCGCAAATAACGAAGCACTTAAAGTGGTTTATTCCCTTATTGGATAATCCCTTCTCGAATTTCCCTAGAAAATATATTTAGTAAAAATTTTGAGATTTTTAAAATATTTAAACTCGTCGATTAAAGCGGAATTAATCACGCGCGGTGGCGCTACTTTGGAAACTTGATAGTTCATCATTTCTCTTTGAATTTCAACACTTACTACTACACTGGAGTATGACGGCAACATTATCTCAGGATCGCAACTCCAATGACGCAGGTGTCATTACAAAGGCAACGCGCATACATAAAGCTCTCTATAAGCCTCGGGAGGTAAATGATACTCGCGCCCGCCGATTCATTTGCCATTTTTGCTCCCCCCAACTATGCGAGAACCATTACTGGCGGTTTTCATCAACAATCCGTAATTACATCTCTGATTCATCAAAGGTAAAATGCTTTTCCAGAAAATCTACATCGTTAAAACGTGTATTCATTTTCCAATATTGCCCTTTATGAACAAGTTCCAAATGTTTCATAAAAAAAAGTTTCAAACGAGTTTTTTAATTAGCAAAAATGCACATGAAGCTCGAAAAGTAAACTTTTTTATTTGCAAAATCGTTCGGTTAACCGAAATTATATATACACATTGTATGTACTTTGGAATCGGAAAGGCCCCCTTTTTTATGAAGATTAAATTCGAAATCTACTAGCACGCTTAGTAGCCGGAAATATCGATGTATAAGGGAAATTCGGTTTGGCAAAAGTGTTTTATATGATACAGGAGTATCGAACGCGTGTTAGCCACGGATGGTCGCACCGCACCTTCGATCGACCCACGACCGCTAACACCTGAATCAACATGCACGATCGACCCGATGCATTCAACCACCGTTCACCTCAACCAAACACGAGCACATTGGAAATAAACCACCGTCAAATGTGATTGGGATCTTTAAAGCTCACATTACGTCACATTCTGTTGCTTCCGCAGCATCACATGGGGTTTCAAGAAATTTCTTAAAAAAATTTAGAACACGTTATTTAAAAAATTCCTGAAGAAAAAGGATACGATGCCCTACTAACCTAGGGATTTCGAACAACATGAACGCACAGTCCCAAAAGTGCGGAGAATCCTGAGGATTTGTAAATTTAGAATAAAATATGCAGGATTCTCACTGGATTTCTGCGGTAATTTTATGAAAAATTCACATAAAATACGAAGGTTCCGAGGTATTGTATTGTTTTTTTAACAATAGATCTTTGAGAAAAATTCACTGTTTAACTATGTAAGATATATCCAAGCCACGTGCAAACCCTGCCCCATACAGATCGGTGTAAATTCAGCTTATTCTAGCCGATTGCACATAGATGTGATAACGAATAGCGCCTTAACAGCGCCAGGAATCGAGTTCTCTGATCTTGCTGCTATATTATGAAAAGGAAGCGAATCGGTACCTGCACTGTAAATCAAAGAAATAATTCCTTTCATGAAGTTCCTCTTTACATGCGCTAAAAGGCCACGTTTACAGAAAGCATGTAACCTTTTTTTTCTCTCCTTCCCTCACTTTGCCTTTCTCCCCCGTTTTTCACTTTCTTTTTGTTACCTCTTCCCTTTCTCTACCCTTTTCTTCTCCCATTCCCCTGCTTCCTTTACCCTTCCACCCGCCCCTTCCCCATCTCCTACACTTTCACCAAACTACGTTTACGGAATATCTCTGCAAATCCTATGGCGTGAAATAAAACAGAAAACCAGACATTTTAAAAAGCGAAACGAAGCTTTTTTAATCTGCTGACCCTAAACAACTTTTATATGAAAAACAATTTTAGACATTTAGTCGTTTAAAATTTCATCTAAAAAAAGTTTCAGATACCCTTCATTACCTAACCCCTTCTGTACTGAACCCTCTTCCGGAGCATATTTCAGAACATTTCAAACTTTCGACATTTCGGAAGAAAATATGAAAACCGTCGGAACTCAACAAGTTCTTGTTTCCGAAAAAAACAAGAAGTTAATATATTATTTTGCTACTCGCAGTCGGGAATCGACTTGATTATTTAACTTCCCGAAGTTCCCTGCGCAACGACGTCCTTAACTTGGCCCTTTTTATACCTGAATGGCTGCGACGATCCCGAAACTTTTGAATTGTTTATTGATTGGACGATTTGATTAAATATACAGAACTCCTTACAAGGGTCCAGTGTACTATTTAAACGTGTTATTCAGAGCACAATTTTGTTTATTTAAATTCGAACATTTCATCCTTTGCTGAAAATACTCAAAATTATTTAAACAAAATTTGCATAATTTTATGATTATTGAAATTATACAGTGATCAGAAAGTAAATATTTAATTTTCACAGTAAGGAAAATACGGTAAAATATTACAATTTTACATCAAGCATATGATCTGTGTTTATCTACTACCAAAAATTTAAATTTTTAAAACAAATATTTACTTTTCAATAAGAAAATTCCTGAAATACCCCTAAAATATGAAATTCTCGACTTATAAACTCAAGAGGAGCTAGATAACTTTTAAATTAAACTAGAGAACAGGTTTGAGCTTCGCAGTAAAATTGAAATTCAATTTTCGTTCAAAAATTTACTAATAGGAAAAAAATTGATAACAACCGTGAATAAAACCGACGAAATTTAAATAAATTAGAACAGCACGTTTCTGATACAAAACATTATCTTATCGTTGCACCAAACTAGAAATCTTATCTGGGGCGTTTTAATGAGCTACTTTATCTGTGTTTACGTCACATTTCCGTTTTTTCTTGTAGCTTTCGATTCAAAATTTATAGTTTTAATTTTAGATGTTTTTATTTGAAAAACTACCTGTTATTCAACCTGTTTTTTCGATTATCTTACCAAACGATTTAACACTTCGAAGATAAACGGATGCAAAAAAATTATTGGGCAAAAAAAATTTTTAACAAGTCATAATATTTATAACAATATGAGATATTTAATAGTATATTAAAAAACAAGTTTCATAAGACATGATTTTAGAGCACGCGTCCAAGTTAGAAAACGAGCCGCTTGCGGCGAGTTTTCTAATGGACAAGTGCGCTTAAATGTCTTATGAAACGTGTATTTTATACTATTTTTTCTATTTTGGTCCAAAAAAGTTAAAAATTACCTTATTTTATATTTTAATTTAAAAATTTAATCGATTAGGAAAATTTTGTTTTTTGTTTTTGATATGTGGCTGTTGGTGACATTTAGTAATTTCATACAATTCAAACTACTGTCAAATTAAAATTTAGACAAACAAGTTGAAAGTGAGTTAATTTTTAAAATACCTAAGATTTGAAGATAAGATGGAAGAAGAATTATCTTGCACCCCACCCGAGCTACGCAAAGTAGCGGAAAATACGCTAAATAATCTTTTTTAGAACTTACAATTTGAAGGTTATGTTTATAACGCGTGAAGGTTTTGTTGCCACATGGTTGTCACCAACCTAACAAAATAAAATTTTGAATTCTTTTAGGAGTTGCTTTATGAAATCCAAATGAGTTTCATAAAGTAGTCAGTAAAGAACCAAAATAGAAAAAGAAATTTTAAAGTTTGCAGTGAAACTAACCGTTTTAGCTGATACAGGCTAACACTAATAACTACCTAAAAAAATTAAATACTGTTAAACTGAAAAATTGGGTTAAATAGGAAAGTAAGACATTCAAGCGTAATTCTTGCCATAAATTACCATTTATGCAGTGGTGTACGTGATCTGTTTCAAAATGTGAAGTGCAATATGCGGCTTTTATTGATTTTTCAACAAAAGTAGTGCTGCAAAGACGTATAAGTGCTCATTCTCGCATTTTACATTATATTCATAACTCAATTTTTCAATATTTTTCTAACACTAGACGTCCTTTGCTATATTACTCCCCCCTCTACTACACCAGAAGCCAATTAACACTTATAGAATTCTTCTCAAATAATGCTTTGCCTTTGTGTGCTGTTATCACAAGTATAACAATTTCGAGTTAGCTCCGCCTTTGTCGTGTAATAGTTAAATGTTACATAAAACAAAAGCAAAATAATGGAAACAGCTCATGTTACTCATTGTTAAAGAATTTGCAATTATTGTCCTAAGCTTTATGAAATTATAAGTAAAAAATATTATTATCCTTGAAAAAAACTCAATTATGGTGTCAGTCTGAACACTGTTTTGTATAAAACATGGCGGCATTAATATGTTCTGTACCTAACTCCGTACCGTTCTCATAGGTGAGGTTTGATTCCCTTGGTCTGTATTTGAATATAGACCTAAGCCGAGTGGGGAAAAAAATTGCAATTTGGGAATTTGTTAAACATAAATACGATGTGATAAATTTGGCACAACTCAATTATTTTTCCCTACACCGTGTTGATAGTGACAAGTGGACAAGAAAATGGATATATCTAATAATTGGAAGTGTAGTAAAGTACCCTTTCAATCAAGATTAACCCACCCTCTTCTAATCCAAGCAACAGAATTGTTTTTCCTATGAAATCCACCCCTGTTATTGTTTATGACACATCATCAACTATTATTGTTATTGCGACATACAATTTTCAGTGGATCTTTCACCGTAACTTCAGGATAAAAGCCCTTATTTCGTCCCTGCAAGTTTTTCAAATAAATAAAAATAATTTAATTCGCTTCTCGTTCATTCTATGTTTAGTAGGAACGATTCCACCTGGGCACGGCATATAGTGAAATATTTAGCATTCTGTCGGTGTATTTATTTCGGTAGACGGACGGACAAAAGCGGCACGGTATGGTGGATGGGAGGAAAAGGCCTCGGCAAAGCCGTGCAAAGGAGCGAGACTTGGTCCTGCGATATTTATGACCCCAGTCAAGTGCAGTGCTACTGAACAGAAGTGCCTTCGCCGTCCGGAAACGCGAGCTACCATCCGTTCTTACCCCTTCTCCATGCTTTCTGAGCTTACAGAATCAACTATCACACTATACAACGAAAAAAACTAAAAAGAAAACCTTTTAGCGAAAATCTTTTAGGCTTTTTCCGTTGTTGGAAGATCATAACTAGATTTCCGGACTTTGGCGTTTACTACTTTACTTGAAGTTGAGGGTAAATATTAGATGTCGATAAGTAATTTTATTAAATCAATTTTATTACCCTCACTCCCCAGACCTAAATTTCCATACAAAGACACCAAATCCATAATATTGATTAAGTACGGCGTTACTCAAAGAACGTTTATTATTTCCTAAAGCGTTTTAACTGCTAGAACCATCAAACGTCTACTAAGATTTTTATACTGTTTAAAAATCTTAAAAAAGTGAAGTTTGGAATAATAAAACCGTTCAAACTTTGTTTCCGAAGCAGTAAATTTCAGAAATTCATTTATATTA
Source organism: Ctenicera cuprea (assembly GCA_958336395.1). Lineage (NCBI taxonomy): Eukaryota > Metazoa > Arthropoda > Insecta > Coleoptera > Elateridae > Ctenicera > Ctenicera cuprea. Next base: position 13,005,818 of record OY284487.1, on the reverse strand, counting down.
AATCTACTCATACGAAGAAAACTTTAGTACCCTTACTCTCCAGACCTAAATCTGCCTATGAAGGAGGCCCAAAGCGATTATATAGAGAAATGTAACTTTATTCAACAAAAATAAACACTTATCCCAATATGCAACAACCGTGGCAGTTTTTATACTGCTAAAAAAAATGATGACAAGATCTGGGACGTTAAAAACGTTGCGAATTTAGTACCCTTGCTTAAAGGCGAGGAGTAAATCACTAGCGCAATAATTGTACATTCCTGGTGCAATAACGCGTAAAAACTCTCGTAATAGTTCGTAAAAAAGTTTTTCGTGTAATATAATCGAATAAGAATGTAATTGTAAAAAACGTACTAGTTATTCTAAGTTGTTTTTGTTTGCGATTAGCACTAAAATTTTTATAATATGCCTATCCGACACGAAGGAGATGATTGCTGTTGATTATTAGCGTCAAAATTATCTGGTATCAACATCAACTGCATTGTGCACGTTTGAAATGTAGGTACTTTTTTGTGATACAATTGATGCCATGTCTGCCGTTGTTCGGCACATAGGTATAAGGCAGTGCAAAAGAGATAGGGGATACAACAGCCTGGGCTTCAGAGCATACTGTTCCGTTTCGCTACCAGCAGTGTCGTGTGCGATTTGGTTTGCTCGTCCACATGTGCACCCCCCCCCAACCACCCGGTTACCATCCATCTCTCTTGCTATTACACACGACTGTATGGTATTTTACTTTAGTTGTTGTTCTGACAAGAATATTATTTTGAACTCACTCACTTTAACATTTTTTTGTACAAACGTATCACAAATTACCTACTTAAATACTTGCAGTAATAACGTGTAATATAACCTAAATGAAGGAGGGCAACTAATGTCACGTAATACTACATTGCAATATTACAATAATACAAATTGTACAAATTTTTCACCAGTGATTAACTTCTCGCTTAAACGAATATAGGTATCAGATTTTGAAAATTAATTATCTCAAATTTTCTGAAACAAGGACTGCATTGCCCTCACTCCCCAGATCTAAATCTCCCTATGAAGAAAGCCCAAACCGATAACAATGAAATGCAGCTCTATTCAGCAGATATAAATTGTTACCACTTCTCACAATACACAAAAAAAAACAGAAAAAACCTGGTTAGTTTTTTCACTGTTGGAAAATTTCAACTAGATCTGGAATCTTAAAAATTTCGTGTTTGGCACTTTTGCTTAAAGAAATCAAATTTAATAAACTGGTTATTCCAAATCTGATCAAACGTAGCACCCTCACTCCGCATACCCAAATCTACTTACAAAAAAGGCCCAAACGTATAATATAAAGAAATGTAGCTCAATTAATCACAAGGAAACTGTTGGCACTCACAATTCACAAAACACAGGTAAAGCCTTACTATTTTTTTTTACTTTTGGAAAATTATAATTAGATGTAGGATCCGAGATGATACGAATTTCGTACCCTTGCTTAAGGTCAAATATGTACCAAATAATGGAAATAATCATCCCGAGTTCGCTCAAACGTACAGTAGTACCCTCACTCTCCAGACCGAAATCTGCTTAAGAAGGAAGCCCAAACCGATAACATAGAAAAATGTAGATCTACTGGGCAGAAAAAAACTTTTATCACTTTATGATATTACAACAGTATATTAAACCGTGTCAGTTTTTTTATACAGAATTGTAATATCATAACCGGTTGTAGGATCCTAAAAACGTTCCGAATTTGGTTATGAAAATATAAGCACCTGATTCTAAAAAATATTTATCCCAAATTCGATCAAATAACCTTAAAGGACTGTAGTACCAACACTCCTCAGACCTAAATCCATCTATGGTCGAAATACAGAAGCGATAATCCGGAATGGTGAAAGAGCTTTTGCAGCTTTGTTTTATTGAAACGCTCATTAAGCTAATCCCATCAACAAGTTTGAAACAGGATGAAGGTGGCGTGGCGGTTGCGACGAAATATGTCGAGAGGGAATTTGTTTCAAAGGAAAAACAATGGGATCTTTAATGACATTCATAGTTTCTTATAAATGCGGTTCATCAAAATTCAAGGCAGCTTTCAGTAGCGAGAGAAACTCGATACAAAAGCGCGTTAATCCTTCCGTTGAAGAACAAGATTCGAATATAAAAAACTGTCGCCCGTTTTCTAAATCTTAATATTATTTATTTATAACCTCGTTATTCATGCTCAAGTTTGAGAGGCGCTGCATAAATATTTAGTAACTATTATTTTGATTCCGAGAGGCGCTCCCAACAAGAGGATTAGAATCGATTATACAGTTTTCGTTCTCAAGCACGGAGAAGCTTTTTTGCGATTAGGATATATGCCAGTTGAGAACTTTAATATGAAGTCGCAAATAAAGATGTAAATTTGGCTAATATAAGAAAAGTTAGCAGCCACTCCACACCCGCCAACTTTTCAACTTCTACAGTTTTTTAACTCGTAATTTTTAATTTCGCAAGTTTTGCCAACGTCTGTTTAAATTTCTGGCGATATTAAAAAGCTCCCTTCACTTCAAATTGGTTCTTAAAATTCATTTGCTAAAGTTCATACATTTTCGTGTTAAAACTCATAAAATACTTATATACCTCTCTCTACGCTAAGCTCTTCGTGTGGAAGTGTCACAGGCACAGTCCACTACATGAAGACTAATTACACCAGTAACTCCCAACTCTCTGGACAAGTTGACGACTTACCTGAAAATAAAGGAAACCAACATTAATATAAATTGATATATTTTAAAGTAGCTAGGTACATTTACAAGCAAAAAGCTAGGTACGTTTTTAGTTTATTAAAATTTCAGAGATAGCAGATTTGTTTCTTCAGTATTAACACTAAAAATTCCAAGGTAAATTTATATATTTCAAATAATTCGATTAGACCTTCAAATATGTTATATTTAAGCTGTCAAGCGTGCTTGCCACCAAATGGTCACAAAGTGAACTTCAAAACAAGAAATATACAAGGTGTTTCAAAAATGACTACCGTAACTTATCTATAAGATATTCTTCATACAAACTTAAGACTTTTTTCAAATAAACGACGCACTATGTGCATCCGCAGAGTTACAGGATGGGTCGGTCCTCTTTTTTTTGTGCCTCTCCCATTACAGTGTGTTGGTTACAGAATGGCTAAATGATAAATTTTCGTTGGTGTAGAATTATTCATTGGCCGGCGCGGTCGCCAGACTTAAACCTTTGGATTTTTGTTGTGTGGTAACCTTAAAGGAATTACTGATTCGTGTGGAAGTCGTTTGCAATGAACTAGCGCATTCACCAGCAATTTTACAAAGGCTGGATTTTTACTTAATCAAAAGTGTATTGTAAACACTAGCACTTGTGTCGATGAAAAATATTTTGAAACCCTGCTTATTTATTATGTTTCAAAATCATTTCTTTATTCGCATTTTTGTTCACCTATTAAGGTATTTAATTTTAATTTCATTGTTTCAAAAGATTTCTTCCAATATTTTGTTCCTAAAATACAACGTTCAGTAAAACTCTAGAACTTTTGTATTAGTTTATTTTTCGTGCAGAAGGCGCTTGTAATAAACTAAAGCAATGAGAAACACTTTTGCAAGTAAACGTCAATTATCACAAAAACAGTACAGCCTACAACAAAAACACAACAGCGTATTTTCTCAGAAATATTTGAATTTAAATAATGATGCAACGCACCTTTAAAAAGGAAGGAGAAGGGGGCTGACCCACTCCGTAACTACGAAGCTGGTAAACGTATTACGACAAATACTTAAAACAATAATGGGTAATCGCTAGCAAGGAACGTCCACAAATTTGCATCTCGATAGTTTGCTTCGTTCCAGAAAAATTAGGAAAACATCTTATTTAAAAATAAATTTCAACACCCTGTATCTTAGACACGATGAGAGTGAAGAAACAAGTTTATTAGGAAAAAAGTCCAACTTTTTTTATTAGTTACACCTTGTATAATTCAACCTCAAAACGAAATGATAGTACGTAACATTACAATCTAGTGAGTCGTGGATTCCCGATTAAATTTGTGGGGCCCAAGATATAAGTTGCGCAAGCTGTTTAACAGTCCGCTGCAGACAATAGTTTATTACGAAAAAAATATGCGATATAACCTTAAATGGTGTGTCGTTTTTAAACACTAACAAATACTTTTTTTTGCTTTTAAAAATGTTTTCCATGAAATGGCCACACCATCGATTTCACAATAAGAAATATACAGGGTGTTCAAAAAATAAGTTGTCAAAAATAATACTGGAGATCCTGAGAGTGAAAATCTATTGACTACATTTGTTTCTTCAGTATTGACATTGGAAATTCCAAAGTAATAACAAGTTACTTTTTGTATTTTGAATAATTCTATTAATCCTTCAAATATGTTATATCTGAATGTTCAAGCGCGCTTTCCACCAATTAGTCACACTGTGGTCGTTAAAACAGAATATACACTGTGTCCATAAAGTAACCCCCCCCCCCCCCCCTAACTAACTTTTGAACGACTTAATATTTTACTAAAAAATTTGGTGTGCTTTAATGGGAAATTAAATACCATTTTTTAGCTCATAATTAAATAATGTATCATTCAAAATGGCGGCCGGGCGCCATTTTGAAATTTTTTTTTAAATAGAAAGGGGGGTCGAGTGACACCTCATTTGAAAGGTCTTTTAGTTCTGCGTCTGATCCTAGAGTTTCAAAGAAAAATATTTAGCCATAACAAAATGACAAACGTTTGAAGTAAAGAAATCTATTAAAAAAAACTAAGAGTTAAAGCAAAAACAAATGAAATTAAGTGTTCGAAATGTTCACCATTCACTTCTTGGCACATAAAAAGTCGGTTATGACATTCCTGCCTTACATTTACATAAGGTTCTGGAGTGACATTTCTGTAAAAAACGCATTACAGAAGTTTGCAGAAATATCACTCCAGAATCTTATGAAAATGTAAGGCAGGAATGTCACAACCGACTTTTTATGTGCCAAGAAGTGAATGGTGAACATTTCGAACACTTAATTTCATTTGTTTTTGCTTTAACTCTTAGTTTTTTTTAATAGATTTCTTTACTTCAAACGTTTGTCATTTTGTTATGGCTAAATATTTTTCTTTGAAACTCTAGGATCAGACGCAGAACTAAAAGACCTTTCAAATGAGGTGCCACTCGACCCCCCTTTCTATTTAAAAAAAAATTTTAAAATGGCGCCCAGCCGCCATTTTGAATGATACATTATTTAATTATGAGCTAAAAAATGGTATTTAATTTCCCATTAAAGCACACCAAATTTTTTAGTAAAATATTAAGTCGTTCAAAAGTTAGTTAGGGGGGGGGGTTACTTTATGGACACAGTGTATAATTGTACTTCAAAACAAAAATTGCAAATGTAAATTTGTTATAATCTAGTAAGTCATGGCTTCCAGATTAAATTCGTGGGGCCCAAAATGTAAATTGCTGGGACTGTTAAATAAACATGTCATACTTGGAATTTCAAGCGTGTTTTTAACCAAATGGCAATGCCAAGCATTTCAAAACAGAGAATACACAATAAAACGACAAAGCAACAATTGCAAAAGCAATACATAACATTATAATCTCGCAAGCCGTGGGTTCCCGATTAAGTATGTGGAGCGCAAGATTTAAATTGCGTGGACTGCTAATAAGACTCGAATAAAAATTTATTTCTTAGCTTTAAGAGATGCTTCCTATCAAATGGCAACACCATCGAGTCCACAATATGATACAGGGTGTTAGAAAAAAGTTGGCAAAAATGATACTATGGATCCCGGTTGTGATAATATTTTGATCACATTTGCTTGAATATTAACACAGAAAATTCAAATTTTAAAACAAATTAAATTTTATATTTTGAATATTTCTATTAATCTTTCAAATACGTTATAATTGGGTCTTCAAGCGTGCTTTCCTCAAAACAGTCACACCGTGGACTTCAAAACAGAAAATATTTATTACCATTATTTAATTAACATAACATTTTATTCAGTAAGACGTGGGTTCCCGATTAAATTCGTGGGGACCATGATATCAATTGACTGTTAAAAAGACGCGATATAACCTTAAACGTTGTGTCGTCTATAAATATTCACCATTTATTTTTTTACATCTAAAAACCCAGGTGTATTACGTGTGATATGTTTGTATTTAAGCTTCTAAACTTGTTCTCCATCAAATGGTCACACCATCGATTTCACAATAAGAAATATATAATTGAACTTCGAAACCAGATTTCCCGTTTTATATGGGAACAAAGGCGTCTGAAATCTGAATCCTTCCTTATCGTTCTTTCTTTCTTATTCAGTTTATTCACCTTCTAAATATTTTCATACCGTAGTTTGAACGTGTAAAATTCTAAAAACCCACGTACGTTATTCTTATTATAATAGGGATAATCCCGGTTTTATGCCCAGACAAGCAACAACAAAGTAAAAGCCCTCGGCCTGGCGTTGTTGTTCTCAAGCGAAGTGAGCAATGTGACATTATAAACTGACATTTGCCTGGGCCGTAAGCCCTTTTGTCCGAAACCGATCCCAATTCCAACACGGGGCTCACATTTCACGCTAAACTGCGGTCGATTTCGAAATAATGAATTTTTAAGTCCTTTCCCAAAAGCTTAAACATGGAATACCTACACGTATAACGCTATAGTTTGGCAAAATACCCACGTTTTAATAAAAAACTAATCCCAATTCTGAAATCCGTGGTTCCGTCCAATGGTGCTTTATTGCGATCACGTACGTTGCTTGCCTTGAGCAAGATTATTCAAATTTATAGGAATAAAACAAGTCCCAGTTATTAGATGAATCGATTTGAGGTTTCATATTGTACTTGTCTAGTTTAAAAACAACCTTCGAAGAAACAAAAACAGTGTGACGAATAAACTCAGTCGGCGGCGTAGCCAATGTAACAAAAAAATTCTGAGAGTAAACGTGAGAAAATGAAATTTTCAACAAATCTAAGTTTTCTGTGACACGTAAAGAGTAAATTAATACCCGATTAAAAATGCAGTCAGCACCACGAAGACGCCGAGAAATGAACATACCACGGGTTAGTAGAATAAGCCTCGCCAACCGTTTTAATTAAAAACTTATTAAGTCAGTTTTCGGTTTCCTTGATTAAAATTTATTAAACTCGAAAAAAGTCTTACAGAGCTTAAATGCCAGAACGAACTCATTATGCATATTTTTAAAAGTTAAATAAAATTCTATTTCGTGCGCTTTAACAGTAGATATATTTCTAAATTAACTGGAAATATTCGTTAAATACGCTTTTAAGAAAAAACTCAACCAATTTCGCCCTTAAAAGCTTTTTTAAATCAAAATATAACTTTAAGTTTGTTACAAGAAATCTCTCTGAGAATGTTGTCAGTATTTCAACGCAATTATGTGGTGCATGGCAAAATAAAAAACAAGGCCTCCAGTGGTATTCACTTACGGGTATTTTACTTTAACACAATAAAAAAATCCCCCAAGAAACAATACACTTACATAATTGCAATTTTAAAGAAAAATAAAGCTCAGACAAAATTTAATGACTAATAAAAATACTTTAAAATTTTGCGCAAAGAACTAACCGAGGGTAATTACGCGAGAGCAAAAAGCATTTAATTTCACGAACATTTAGCTTGACATTTAAAGGATTTGAAACGACCAAGAATCAAGTTCAAAGAGAGTAATGCGAGACATTAAAACAAAAACAAGGCCACAAGACTTGATAATAACGCTTCGTAAATTGCGAAGAAACAATTCTTTGCAAACGAGACACATACGTCATAAGAAAAAATACAAGGAAAATGGCACCGAAATTTTTGCCAATTGGCACGTCTTGGTTTTATTTGTGTTCGTTCTGATTCCCTTGGCCCGCATTTCAAAGAAAAAAAAAGTTGTTTAACGCAGCGTTACAATTTGTGTTTTCCTGTTTTGGTAGTAAAATTAACATAACTCAAATTCCGCCCCAACTTATCATTTCCATCGATTCACTTGTTCACATGCTTCATTTAAATTGGGCTTCGGACAGAAAAAAGCTTGTTGAAATGCTCGGAATTTCGTTTCGAAGCAACTAAAACTACTTCAAAATTAACTCTTGAAAAATACGTACATTTTTATTAACTGTCATTTGCATATTTCGGAAAAGGTCTCCAGCTGCTAATAGACGTAACATAACTTTCCTTTAGAAAATCCACTACGCGTTAGGTAAGAGGCCAACGCTACCTCGTAAGTTGCTTTTCCAGATTTTTGTGATTTGATTTGAAATAGGTCCAATCTTTGATCTCTTATACGGCGCCTTTGAAAGCTACACAAAGAAATGCTCTGGGACAGTCATTTTCTGATTTCTAACTTACTTAATGTGTTTCTTCGAAAATACTTGTTAGTTAGAGTCAAATTTCAAAATAACAAGCAAACGGAACTTTTTCATATTTGTAACGACATTATTAAAAAGTATTAAATTTCGTTGTCAAGCTACTCATGTTTACCTAAACTAAATAAGATCATAAAATTAAATAAACTGCCAGAAAGCCATCTAAAATAATTTATTTACATCAGTTTCCCTCTCTACTTCCTCTATTTGCTTTATTGCTTTCTCTTCAAGAATATAAAGCAATAAGGGGAGAATAAAGAGAGACAGATAAACAGTGAGTCGTGGCTTAAACTTAATTAATCTCCCATTCAGACGAGACAGACAGAGAAAGAGAAACAGAAACAGTGAAAAAAAGAAAGAAAAAAGCAAGAGTTATGAGAAAACAAGGAAAAAGAAAGAAAGAGAGAGAAATAGTCGTTATCTCAGACTTATTCAATTAGTATTTTTCTTTCTATCAATTGCTCTCTCTCTCTCACACACACCCTCTCTTTTTTTATCTCTCTCTCTCAGTCTATAAGAAAGGGAGAAAAAGAAAGGAAGAGTACAGACTTCCGATTTCAAGCATTTTCCAAACGGTTTCTTAAAACTTCATGTAATTGCATAATTACTACGCAATTTCCAAAATGTTTTTATGAAAATTTTACAAATGTTTGAATTTTGCGTATTAAGTTTACTGTCAATATTACAATTTAATTTCGGCTTAGAGCGTGTCGTCATTTGGGGATTACACCCAGCATGATTGGGTAAACATCGACCTGCATCTTGTCTGCCTTTGCAATAATTTGCTCTAAAAGTTTGAGCAATATTTGTTCGTAGGCCCTGCCTGCCTAAACAAGGCCGTGTGCTTATATTATTTAAAACTTGGGGTGGAAAAGGATTTGATCTTAATGTGTATTTATGTTGACAGTTCGAGAAACCGCAAAAGCCGCAAAGAAATCGTTAAGTTTACTATCCTGACATGTAATTATTCTGATTATGTTAGCAGAGGATAATGAGTTTTGCTACTGACATCAATCATTTATGTCGATACAATTTCCCTCTCTATCTCGCATTCTGCTTTCTTTCTTTCTTTCTTTTTCTAGAGGGTGGTATAAATGAATCTAAAGAAAGAGGGGGCAATAAAGATAGAGGAGGGAATAAAAAAAGTCAGATAGAAAGGGCGAATCGTGACCAAAACTTAATCAATTAATGTTTCTTTTAGAGGAGGGGAGCAGAGAAACACCTGAACAGACTGAACTTAAGTGACTACTGGCCTTTGGAACGCAATCTGCTGACTTCGCTGCTAGCTCTTCTAATTACCGACTCCGGACAAAACACTAAGAGGTCAGCAGCGGATTTATAATATTTACGAACTTACGTTATATTGTATTAAGTTGTGCTGTATATACCGCTAATATTTAATTATAATAATAATATTTAACTAATATAAGGTCTATAAATTTCATTAAGCTGAGATTTTAACAGAGCAGATATCTAGAAATTTTGTTTTGTTGCTTAGAATTATTTTATCGCCATCAGGTACCGTTTGTATTTAAACTTAAAAATTTCCAATAAGAATGTGGCATTTTCTAATGTTAAAAATTTCAAATAAAAAAAAATTAAAATTGAAAACACTAAAACAACAGGGCCAATTTTTAGGGATGCAGCGAGCAGTACTTTTAAAAAATGCCGGATAACGGATATTCGGTATCCGGCCGCTCAGCCGGATACCGGATTATCCGGCATAGTTTTTACTTTCTAAGTAGTTTCAGCTTAAATGCAGTAAAATTTAGGTTTTAATCACAGAGCATAATATATACTTAAAGAGTATGCAATGCAGGAATCCTATGGTCTTATTCTGCAGTGTTTTATACAGAGAGCATCGAGACATGGAAACTACTATATGTAATATTTCAAGGATGTGCTGATTCACTCTAATATTGTCTTTTGTTCACAATTAAGATTGGAAATATATGTCAACGGAATTGATTGTAATAACAAGAATTAATAATTTTCAACAAATGTTAAAACTAAAACGTGTTCTGTCCTGATAGATCCGACACCATCAAGAAATCAACTGACATAACCTACCATATATGGTTTTTATCGAAATTTAAATAAAATATTGACGATTGACGAACAAGTGCTTTTTATAGGTTCCTTGTGTCGGATCTCTCTGTCACATGTACTGCAAAATTGAGATCTGCATATCATAGCAACAGGCGGTTCATGCATACTCCTTATGTTATACCTACATATATTACTTTGTGGTTTTCACAAATAATACTTATTTATGTTATTTGAAATAATTTCAAATTTTTAACTCGCATAAATGCTGATCTCAATAACATAACTTTAGTAATTTTATGCAAATTTGCCAAATACTGAACTTTTGGGGTTTTTGCACTCTTACGTTCAATTATTTTAGTCTATACTTCCAAATCAGATTGCATCCATAATCTCTTTTACTTGAGGAAAAATCTCCGGCCGGATATTTTGTATTATCCGGCCAAACCGAATATTCGGTGAAATGGCCGGATAACGGATAAAAACCAAATATCCGTTGCATCCCTACCAATTTTAAAGAAAATTGGGTACATTTACCAAACATATCTTTTGTAGTAAAATAATAGCATTATAATTTCAAGACATTTATAGTAATAATTATTCGATATCGTTCTCGCTGAGTCGGGATCTTGCTTCAAATGAATAAACATTAACGCCGACTCCTTGTGTATTTCAGAAAATACAATGTTGCTGGATCCTTTAGGTACGTGTCTTACATCTCGATACAGCTTATTTATTTTATTAATTTACAAAAAATAACGTGGGCCGTAGCCCACGGGATCTGCTGGTTGAGTTTCATAAGTTGACTTTAATGTAATTTGAAGTGTAATAATAATTATTCTAATTATTGTTACCAGAGGATAATGGATTTTGCTACCGCCACATGACGAAAATCTAAAAAATAACTGTAATTTCTCAAAATTGGGTAACTTGTATGCTAAAATCTTAAAGAGTTTTGACCTAATAACATTTCTGGAGCACCGCAAAAATTTAAGGAATTCCAGAGAATGCAAAAGAGCGTTTTTTGATTCCCGGCATTTTCGAGAGATTCTCGGAATTTCAGGATTGGATTATTGAATTATTATCTGCGTTTTCTAAGATATGGAAATGCTTGTAGCAGAATTACGTAAAAAACGTGGAGGTGATTTAAAAACGATTAGGCTTAACACTATACATATATTTAAATAAATTTTGGATCGTTAAGAAATAAACAGATACCATTGGAAAAAGGCTTAATAAAAACAAATACAAAGCAAAGCCGTGACAAATATTAATGTTAACGTCGAACAGAAATGCAAATTTTTAATTACCTCAATAATTTATAACGTTTGAATTTTAATTACCAGCATGCAGAACTAATAGACGTATTTTTATTTTGTTTTTTATTATCACATGCAAATGATATGTGGGGTTTATATTTGTATGCCGGCACTAATTTAAACACTATATTTTACTGTCACGCGTGCTTTTTAAGCCTAAATGTCCTTTATTCGTGTTATTAATTGCAGTTTTGAGTCATTAGCTTTATGAAATTATTCCTGGCTACGAAATTACATAAACCATTTTTCATTCCGCTGTATATCAAATAACGCGAAACAAATTGTAGGCGAGTACTTTTTATACCAAAACCGGGCAAAACTCGCGCATACGGCTTATGAGAAGGATTAATTCCGTGCCCGAATTCTTCCATCGATCTTATAATAAAATTCGTGGACACGCACGACATATTTGTAATCCCTACAACGAGCAGCTGACACACATTTTGCCAATTTTTGTTATAAAAACCGACGCGTATGCCGGAAATCTACCCCATTACGAATCACGTGTGGCGGCAATTTGAATTTTCCAAAATGGACAAAGGGCCTCCAATTTTCTAGGATATCGCTCGCACCCCCATTATCCCGGACCGGACCTCATATCTTTTGGTTCTTTGTGGCTCTTAGGCCGTATGCGTCCCGAGAGCATTGTGTTTGAGCTGAAGTGCCCTCTTAAAGGCTGTACGTGCCTAAGGTGATATCGGAATGTTTAAACTGATACCCGTATCGGACACTGCAGCTTGTTATATCTTACCTGGCATGTTAGTTTTACAGGCCTTTGTTGTTTTAGGACGACTAGATAAGTACGCGTATGCAATATTTGTTTAGAAAATTGTGTTTTCTTTTACAATTTTACCTCACACAACGATTTACTTGTTTACATTAAATAAATTCGTATCTTGATTCGGTTGGACCAACTTTCTCACGCCCCTAAACCTACACATTACCATATAAAATCTAATATTCTGGACGCCCAGCATCTCGAAGTATATTGAAAACAACGTTTAGGACGTTGTAACTTTTTTCGACGTGTAAGTGATTGAACAAAAAATACGCAAAACCAAATCGAGTTCCAATTTTGGTACACTGCACAAAATATATGAATCGATGATAAACTCCAGGTAAATAAATGAGCACATAACGAGCATATATAGACATTTTTAGACAATCTATACCTCAAGCCTCCATTTTGGTCATGCCCCATATAGCACGGAATATCCATAGGTTGTCCATTTTTAGTACATCGTATGTCCGTATGTCCATGGACATGCTACGGACGTGTAGTGGATTTACAGTGGATGTCCATCTGTGAGCTTTTCCTACAAATTTTTATATAAAGCGCAATCAAAAAAAAACTTAACAAAACGAAGAAGCGAGGTGTTGAAAAACATTCGCGTATGTGAATGACTTTTAAATTCTAAAATTAATGACAGATAACGAGCATTGTGTATCAATCTAAAACATGCGGTTTTGTTTTCACAGCCCCCTTGTTTGAGATTATTCTGGTCTCACTGTTGGAACGAAATCTATGGGTTTTACAAGATGTGATTTTAAAACAAATTTCCATATTACAAATTCAAGAAATAGTTCGGTAGAGCGAAAAACTTTAGGGATAATAGAAAAAAGAATTATTTTGGGATTTAGCTCTACATTATTGAAGGTTCTTATCATAATTTTTGCTATACCGTCACATATAAGGGTGTTTAACAGATTGCAATTGTTTTTTATATCATTAGTAATTAAAAAGCTAAATTTTGTTCTGAAACAAAATAAATTTTTAAACGTACATACATGATTAGGAAAGATTCAAAACATTTTCAAGGATAATTTTGGGCAAAATGAATTTTCAGGATTTTAAAATATAATAATGTAATGTCTATTAACTGGCCAGTAGTATCACGCTATAAGTTATGGCCAACATATGAATGATGTCCACTGGACGTCCATTGTATTGATTTTGGACGTCCGCTGGACATCAACTATATCTGAGTGAGATATCCACTGTACGTGCTATAGATTATCTTGTGCTATAATATGAAATGTAACCAGGTTATGACTTATCGACGTTTCGTCCTCAGTTTGGGACTCCATCAGGGTAACTAGAGCTGCTAAACCACAACAACAATAGTTATGTTCTGGTAGCAGTAATTAATACAGCCCTAAGTCTCGTGCAATTGTGTACCAAACGTTTTTGACGCTGAGCCATAGCCCAAAAAAGGCAACTAAGCCTCGATTTTCGGTAGCTTACAAAAATCACATCAATAAATGTTCCTATAATTTTTGATGATCATTGTAAGTAAATTTCACACGTACTCAAATTAACAGTAGTAAGTATATACAAAATTATGGAGGAGTGTTATCGAATTAAAAAAGATTTCTCACAGCCCTCCGTTACGGCATTAGAAAGGGCGGAAGAAGTATAGGAAAAAGGAATAAATACGCAACAGCGACAAACACGCGCAATCGAAAATCTGTTTCCTCGACTTTCAAGAAAATCTAAACAGACATTAATAAATCTAAAATTTCATAATACATAACCTCTTGGCCCATTTTGTCATAAAACAGAGTTTCTGCCGAATTTCTTTAGCTCGAGACGGATGATTTATGTAAGCTGCAGCGACAGATTCGCGGGGGATCCGCAAAATCCGCCCCGCGAACGGAAGCTAAAGAGACCAAGAAAGATACCAAACCAGCAGCAGCAGCAGCAACCGGATATACACATCGATTAGTTTGCGCTAGATGAAATGCTACAGCAGGAAGAGTGCGCTGCCGGGGCCTCCAGTTGATTTAATGAATAAGCCAAAAACACTCCGCAATTACTGGAAGTTGGCCGAAAGAACAGGCATTAATACCATTCACCAGCGGCGATCCTCCTGCTCGAAGAAGAAATGATAAATCCACGAACAAATTGTAAATAAAATCGCAAACACTGGAGCTAATCTTGAAACTCGCAAAGTGGATAACATATCGACTCCGTTTATTCTACCAACGTCGGTCGAGCGGATGAAATATTATTTTGGCGGATCCTTAAGGGGTGCCCCGAATTAATCGGCGTAACCCCAAGCCTCGAGGATCATAGTCGGGGAAACTCAAGATTGGATCCTCTAAATTTACGCCGATTATAAAGACACCGCGCATAAAATATACAGAACATATTGACCTAATTTCGTGCTCATTGTTAACGATTAAGTTGCCAGATGTAATTCATTTGCAAGAGCATACTGTATTCTGAATTATTCTGAAGTTAGGTTTAGGGGAATTTAATTGAATATGCGTGAAATTCCGCTTATATAAATAAACTTTTGCTATCTAAATATGTCACGTGAATGCTTACAATAACGACCTGTAGAAAAACAAAAGCGCTTACGTGAAGATAGCTAAACAACTAACTGTATAAAATTCCCGATAAACTTTACTCAATGCAAAATCATTCGAAATAACTTTGAAGTGTAACTAAAAATCTGTGACATCGACATAAATCAGCATTATATCACCCAAAATAAATGCAAGCCATGAAAAAGTGAAACTTTACAAAGTCACCTGGTACTTCTGTGGGTTGGAGTAGAGTTAACATTTGTAACATAATATGTATAATGCATAAAAACTGGATTTATATACACTAACAGTGTTGCCAGATGTATTTTCCCTGCTACAATAGAGAAAACATATATATGGCAACATTGTTAATGCATATAAATCGAGCATGCATTAACAGTGTTGTCAGATATGTTTTCCCCGCTACTATAGCAAAAACATATCTGGTAACACTGTTATTGATATCAATAAAACAATTTTACAATGTCATCTGGAACTTTGGTGAGTTGGGGTAGAGTTGACATTTGTAACTACTCTGAGTGATAAATCAACGCCGAATTGATACGCACTTACAGTGTTGCCAGATATATTTTCCCTGCTACAATAAGAAAAACATATCTGGCAACACTGTTAGTGCAGGATTCTGGCAACACTGTTAGTGCATAGAAAGCCGTCCTGCACTAACTGTTACTGCAGAACTCTGGCAACACTGTTAGTGCGTATGAAGTTGCCCTGCATAACAGTGTTGCCTGGTATTTTTCCCATCCTGCAATAGAAAAAAACAAGTCTGGAAACACTTGAAACCAATAAAAAGGCGACACTTTACAATGTCATCGGGAGTTTTTATGAGTTGGAGTAGAGTTAACAAATTGTAATAAATGCAACGAAAAGAATGTCATTTACAAAAATCCTCTGGCACTTGTATGAGTTAGGTTGCAGTTAATATTCCCAACCTATGTGATCCAATAAAACCAAAAAAAAATATTGCATTTTGCAGTCATTTGAAACTTTTGGGATTGGGGTGGAGTTAACTTACTTTAATCCAATAAAATCAATCAGAGAGTGACGTTTTACAGTCATCTGGCACTTTGGTGGGTTAGGGTAAAGTTGGCCTTTGTAACTTATTCTGGTCTAACAAAACTAGCCAAAAAGTGGCATTATGCAGTTATCTGGCACTTTTGAGGGTTGGGGTGGAGATAACCTTCCCAACTTATTCTGCTCCAATAAAACCAACCAAAAAGTAGAATTGTACAGTCATCTGGCACTGTTAAGGGTTGAGCTGTAGTTAATCTTCGCAACTTATTCTGGTACAATAAAACCAACCAAATAGTAAAATTTTGTAGTCATCTGGCACTTTAAATCGTTGGGCTGGATTGAATCTTCGCAACTTATTCTGATCCAACAAAACCAACCAAAGCGTAGAGTTGCCCTTCATAACTTATTCTGATTTAACAAAGCTAGCTAAAGAGTGGCATTATGCAGTCATCTGGCAATTTTAAGGGTTGGGGTGGAGATAACATTCCCAACTTATTCTGGTCCAATAAAACCAACCAAAAAGTAGAATTGTACAGTCATCTGGCACTGTTAAGGGTTGAGCTGTAGTTAATCTTCGCAACTTATTCTGGTACAATAAAACCAACCAAATAGTAAAATTTTGTAGTCATCTGGCACTTTAAATCGTTGGGCTGGATTGAATCTTCGCAACTTATTCTGATCCAACAAAACCAACCAAAGCGTAGAGTTGCCCTTCATAACTTATTCTGATTTAACAAAGCTAGCTAAAGAGTGGCATTATGCAGTCATCTGGCAATTTTAAGGGTTGGGGTGGAGATAACATTCCCAACTTATTCTGGTCCAATAAAACCAACCAAAAAGAGTTTTACAGCCATCTAACACTTTTAAGGGTTGAGGTGGCGTTATTCTACGCAACTCATTCTGATCGAATAAAACCAACCAAATCGTAGAATTTTGCAGTCATCTGGCACTTTTACGGATTGGGCTGTAGTTAATCTTCACAACTTATTCTGGTACAATAAAACCAACCAAATAGTAAAATTTCGTAGTCATCTGGCACTTTTAAGGGTTGGAGTGGAGTTAATCTTTGCAACTTATTCTAGTCCAATTAAAACAACCAAAGCGTGGAATTTTGCAGTCATCTGGCACTTTTAAGGGTTAGGGTGGAGTTAATCTTCACAACTTATTCTGGTACAATAAAACCAAGCAAATAGTAAAATTTCGTAGTCATCTGGCACTTTTAACGGTTGGAGTGGAGTTAATCTTTGCAACTGATTCTAGTCCAATTAAAACAACCAAAGCGTGGAATTTTGCAGTCATCTGGCACTTTTAAGGGTTGGGGTGGAGTTAATCCTGGCAACTTGTTCTGATCCAATAAAAGCAATCAAATAGTGACAGTTTTACTTAATCTGGGACTTCGGCGTGTTGGGGTGGGGTAAAGGTAACTTATTTTGATCCATAAAACCATTCAAATAGTGACATTTTGCACTCATCTGACACTTTTGCGGGTTGAGGTGAAGTTAATCTTTGCAATTACCAAAATCAATCACGAATGACATTTTTGCAAAGTCATCTGGCACTTTTGGGGATTGGGGTACAGTTAAAATTCCTAGCCTGCTGTTAATATCACATCTACATGTATAGTTTCGATTTTAAAAACTTTTAAGACATAATGAATGAAATATTACGCCTTAAATTAAAATTATATGGCAAGGGAGTTACGATTTGATTACACGTTTTTACGTTTATGCACCAGGTATAAACGTTATTTTTTATTTTACGATGCGGTACAGAGATTGCAATAAAAACACGTACTTAACCCTTCTTTACTGCAACCTGGAGAAATTACTTTTATGTAGAGTGGCACTCGTGCGAATTTATCTTATAGACGTGCATGTAAAAATTTTAGGGATTCCTTCTAGGTCATGTAGAGGAGTAAAGCCAATAATCGTATACATTCGCGAACCTAGCACATGCATTTTCGCGATGAGCACTGATAATTTATTCAAACCGTGTTGCAGCATAGCGCAGCCTGCATATAAATATTATTTAGTAGTGGCTTGACAGGGAATCTGCGTCGGTATAATGTTTTTATTGCGAGGTCGTTGCCGAGGGTTGCCCGAAAGGCAGTGCTTTGGCTTTGTTCGGTAAAATTGATAAAGTGCTTTTTGTCTCCATCAGAATTATGATTAATGATATCTCCATTGCTCGCCGAATCGAACCGAGTAAATTTCGTGATCCAGAAAGAGATAGAGAGCAAAAAGTCGAGCCGAAAGCGTATCCACCGTCTTAAGCTCACAATGCAATCAATAAAGATCTGATCCGCAAGAGTGTTCTTTCGTCAAAGAAACAACACACAATTAAATTGACGCGAAAGACTATCATTTAAACAGGCAACTTTGACAAGAAACTAAAGTTCGGTTAATTAAGGTTAACTGGTGAATGCTTAGCCCCGGAATTAATTACGTTCACCCCGTTTAATTAACAAATAGCATGATCAGTGATACTTTATGTATTAGTTTCTATGCCATTAAATCCCTTATCGAGTGATTAGATGGCATACAATTTCTATACGCTCCCGTTTATTCAGACCCTGTTTCTGAAATTATGCCTTCTATTTGCGTCAAAACATAATTTACTATCCTCGAATTATTGCTGTTTAATAGAATGTAAAATCAGAACCGAAACGCAAGTTTATCAATTGAAATCTATGTAGGTAATAATTCAAACGTTACAAACACGAAGACGCTTATTTCCTTCTCGTTCGTGCACGTCTTAAATGTTTGATCAAAAATTAAATTTAAATTCATGTTGATTGGCGGGAAAGGTGTTAAGGGCTAAAACTGTACTGATCAAAATTTAACGAGAAAGTGTCATGATAGCTCAGTGGGGAAAAGCAGATTTAATACAAAATAAAATAAAGAAAATAAAATAAAAAATTGTGATATAGACGTTACAGGTTGGAAATACAGAAATAATATTTTTATTGTCACATATAAAAATAAGTTTCCGAAATTCATAAAATTTTCGGTTTGATGTATTTAACATATTTTTCTGACTAATGCGTTAACCTAATAAAGTTTTCTCTCATGGAAAACAGCAAAATTTTCTTTAATTAAAAGCCCCAAGAAAAACATAGAAAATTTAGATACTGTCAATTAAATTTTCCTACATTATCTGATTTAAGCTTACTGATGTTGCTTATACGAAACAGACGACGAAACGTATAAAAGTTGCATTTACATTATTGCAATTTTAAGACGTTGTGTTCATTTGAGATAACAGTAAATGTGACGTCACTGTCACTTAAAGTTAAGACTGCGTCTGCCTGAAATGCATTTTGATATCTTGTATCAGCTATAATTAGATTTCTGCCTTCTACTCGGTTAGTATATTAGTTTTCAGAACCATCTCCAAAAATAACATAACAGAATGTGCGTATTTTTACAAATGACGCTGCTTCAAACTTCGCTAATCTCTATCTACTGCGCGCATAACAACTTTTAGCTAGAGGGTACCTACGTTCATTCAGAAAACCTTAGCGTTTGTAAATTTAAAGACTACCAATTCTCACGTACAGTATCACCGTTTTATTACGAAAGTTAAGAAAAAAAATTCCACACTGTGTCATGAAAATATAATTGAAAAACATAATTTCGTAACTCGTTCAAAAATCCAAAATGTATTTCTAGAAATATAAAATTACCATTTAAAAGATTCACCAATTTTATGCCTCCGACAAGGTTTGATTTGAAAAGGGGTTGATAAAGATGAACCGCGCATTTGGACAGAAACTTTTTAGTTGAGTATTTTAAAAAAATTTTAAAATTTTGAAAATATTTTTACCTCGTACCATTCAACTTTTAGAAACCTTTTGTGCACATTGACATTGTATCCCTATAGGACTATTACCATAGAAAATTTGAACCCGATCTGTCAATTTGTTTGTTAGCGGCCGCCATTTTAAAGCTAGAAAGTTCGAGAAAAACGCGTTGGATTTACCCCAACGTCTTCTATAGAGAATTCCCGTTTCAGATTTAGACTATTTCTTTTTCGGAAAATGATAATGCTGTCAAAAAACGTGTCTAGCTTCCGCTTCCGGTTTTGGATTGTCTTTTAATATTCCAAACCTCATTGAAATCGGCCAATTCGTTGGAGAGTTATAGAGCGCGCACATCCACCCACCCAGCCGCTCACAGACAGACATGATTTAAAAACCACCTTTTTAAAACATACATTTCCTTCAAAATCTCAAATTCGACAGTTTGCATGAATTCAGTACTTTAATTGAAGTAAAAAGGAGGTAAATTAATGCGACAAGTTGCAGATTGTTAAGAGCCAAAATATGGCAAACTCACATTTATCGCAGTTATATGTCCACTTCGCCACTCGTGGCGATTGGTGACGACGTTGCACATCCGTGGTCTAAAAAATTAAATACTTTAGAATTTCGCTTCGGGATCGAAAGCCACAGTCTAAATCGAGATATAAACCCGCTTCTCTTCCTAGAGCTCAACATGCCCCCATATCAAAGGAACACACAAAACCATCCACGCAGGCTCCTTCGAGAGCCCTGCTTTTGGATCTAGAGCAAGCTTACGTTCCAAAGTCAATTCAAGAGCAAAGCGGTGGCTACACCGCTAAACCTTTCAAAGTTCCACCCAGACCGCTTGTTCTTTCTTCTTTGAAATAATTTGTTTATGTAAACCCTGCTGTTCGTTTAAATTGAATAATTCGTTGTAAAATTTCTTGAATTAATTAGTTTCTTTAATGTTGATTATAGGTATATAAAATACTTAATTACTTCAACAATATTTATTTATTTTAACCTTATACGTATTTTGGCATGTTTACATGTCATTGTCAATGGTTATATTAGAAAGTAAACAGTTAGTGTTGTTATAGCAATAGAACTTGGTGACTTGATCTCGGTAATCGTCTGCAGATGACTTGATTTCTTGTTGGAAAGTGTCCAATAGAGGAGAATTTAAGAGATCAATTTGCTGATTCATTAACGGTGCAGTTTTTAAACGTTTGTGAATTTCAAAAGCTTCTAATATATCTAATTTACGTTTATCATCACAAAAGTGTAAAAATTTTATAGTGTTATTAGATATCATTGAATGATTGTGTTCTAGTAGGTGTTTAGCGTAATTGGATTTAGGTGGGTGTTTGTATTTGTAACAACGTACGTGTTCTTTATACCTAATATCAAAATTTCTAATTGTCTGGCCTATATAAACCGAATTACAATGCGAACAACTTAATTTGTAAATGCCTGATTTTAGCAAATCGTCTGTTTTTGATTTTGCATTAAACAAAGTGTTTAAGGTGTTTCTAGTTGTTTTAAAACTTATTTTATATTTATTTGTTTTGTTTATAATTTGAGCAATTTTTTCTGATTTGTCACCAAAATATGGGATCGAGGCATATTTAATCGTATCGAATGAAGTTAGGGTATTCGGATAAATTTTTTGAATGGCTATTTTATAATCTTTTTCTGTAATGTTGTTTTGTTTGTTCGTGTTAAATGTAATTAAAATATAATTTTGTCCACAAAATGAAATCCCATTAAACCCCATAAAGGTGTTATCATTGCTTGTTATTAAAAGCGGGAAGTTTCAAAATTACATCCTCAATTTAAACATTTAAACTTTTTTGTTAAAAGAATTCCAAAAATCTCATGATTACAATAACTTCCTCATTATAGACTAACAGGAATAAATTACATCCTCACAAAGCTATTTCTCGACACAATTCAGTGTTTCCGTAATTACCAGAAAGCAACGCCAACCAAACCGAACCAAAACTCAACTCATTACTAAATTATGTTATAAATTGTAGAAAAATTTCATTACAATTACTTTCAAAAAAGTGAGCGCTTGTCACGCATGAAGTAGAACGAGCGGCTTCCAGGAATTTTTTAATTGAAACATTAAAAACCGGTGGTACTTTTCGAACCACCGATATGTTGGTGTGGCAAAATGTTTCATTTACTAATGTACCATTTCTCGCATTAGCTCGTGTATGTTTGAGTCACGGATTTGCGTAAAAGCGCCATAAAACCGACACCTGCGATATCGGCGATCACAAAACGACTCGACTACCGGCATTCTTGTCATTCTTTCGCGCAATTTCAATTCCGACGACGTTCTATGACTCTTTCACGAACTAAATCAAATACCTGTTCGAACAAATATTTCTCTATATCTTGATATATTGCAAAGCTTCCGCATAAAACAATATAGTAAAAATCGAAATAACGGTAAATATGCGCTCGGGAATAAAACGAGCAAAAGGGGGAATTGCGAAATCTCCATTTTTCACATAATATTCAAACGGGAGCCATCTTAACTAATTCTTCTTACAAGGATAAAATACAATAAAATAATAAGGGAGCAGGTGTGTCTGTGTTCAGCGAGACGACAACGAAATAATTCGAAAGGGAAGATTTAGAAAACAAAAACCCTTTGGAGCGAGCAATAATACGACCCGACATTAGGAGATTATGTGCACAAACCGCTGGAAATAGTTGAAATCATTCGACGGTATCTGATTATTATCTATGAAATTTGGGGGTCGTTTTAATAAACATCCATATTTGTAGTTGTAACAAGACGAGATAGACAGGAAAATATACGGCAATTACTGACAATGATAATGACTATTATTATGATGATTGCATTTACACCGACAAATGTGATTCGAGTACAAGGGCGTCGACAAATAACACCTCCTTGTTAATAATTCATCCTCGAATAGGATAGCAAACATTTTAACTACTTGTAAATACAACAAACTACAAGAACAAATAAAATGAAACAAAAATAAATTTCTGATACATGAAAATTGATTATTAATTATAAATATATTGTAAATAAAACAATTCTTAACTTCAACAGGTTTTTTATTTTAGCTTTATACGTATTTCAACGTGTTTATACGTCATTATCGAAAGCAAGATTAAAATATAACAGTTGGTGTTGCTATAGGAACAATAAATCTTCATAACTTGATCTTGGTTTTCTATATCTGCGTCCAGATGACTTGATTTCTCATTCCTTTAATGAACGAACAAATTGATCTCTTAAATACACTGTCATTAAACGTTTTGGAATGAGAAATCAAGTCATCTGGACGCAGATATAGAAAACCAAGATCAAGTTATGAAGATTTATTGTTCCTATAGCAACACCAACTGTTAACTTTTAATCTTGCTTTTGATAATAACGTGTAAATACGTTGAAATACGTCTTAAGCTAAAATAAAAAACCTGCTGAAGTTAAGAATTGATTTATTTACAATAAATTAAAATGAACTTCAACGAAGTAAAGCTCGAACTTATAAACAAAATATTAATTATTAATTTCTCATTTTACATATTTTTTATCCTTAAATGTAATTCGACTACAAAGGTTTACACAAATCCCCCCCCCCTCTTTGCTAAATAATTTATTATTAAACGGTACATGTAAAGTATCAGTAGGAACAAGAAACAACAAAGAAAAATTTACTAAAGTATAATAAAAACAAATAAATCTGTGGTAAATAAAAAAAAACTTCATTATTTTTTGGTGTGATATGATTTTTTCACCTACATTTCTTGATATTTTTTGACGTTTGTGATATGATTCTACATATTTTATGATATTTGTTTTATTTTTAGATTCCTCCGTCAATGTATCATAATTACTTAAGTAGCAGCTGCATGACATTTGTGATTGGCAGGTTTTAGATCTCTTATAGCAATACTGAAATTTTTAGTTACCACAATCACCATGAGACCTTCCCAGGGTAAGCCCGCGGCTGACTTGCCTATGATTTATTACTAATTGCAAATATTTTCAAAATTTATGAAAAATTGTAAGATTGAAAATTTTGAATATTTGAAAATCTTGATTTCAAAACTTAAAATTTTTTCCAATTGTTGAATTTTTTTTATTTCGTAAACAGAAAATTTGTAACAGTGAAGAGGTTGAATAACAATTTTGAAAATACCAAGTAGCGAAAATTACATAATAGGTATCGAAAATTTTGAAAATTTTCAATTCTACAAATTACAAAATAATAGAAATTAAAAATTTAGAAATTTTCATAATTTGAGAAATATTTAGTTGGAATTTAAAAAAAAATTTAAATTGAAAACGTTTCATATTTTTATATTTCGTAAGTTTCAAAAATATCAAAAATTTGTAACTGCGTAAGTAGATAGAATAATAATTTTGAAAACACCGAAAAATGAAAATTTCATAAAATTTAAAATACCTAAACATTTTCAAAATGTTGAATCAGAACTTCCGGGATTTTTAGAAATAATAGAAATTAAAAATTTAGAAATTTTTGTATTTTGGAAATTTTCAGTTGAAATTTAAAAAAAATTAAATCTTAAAATATTTTTGATGCAAATTCATAGTTTTAAAACTATTTTCAAATTATTTAAAAAAATTTGAAAAATATTTAGATTTTCCGAAAAAGTCAAGTCTGAATTGTTGAAACTTCGCACTTCCAAAGTCTTAAGAATTTCTTCTTCTTCTTGTTTTAGGTCTGAGACCTGCTTTTTCTGGCTTCTAATTTTGTTCTTGTGATGTTGAAGTCCAACTGTCCATCCAATTGTTTTATAAAACTTTAAAAATTGAATATTTAGAACATTCCAAAAATTTTGGTTACAAAAAGTTAAAAATTTTCCAAATTAGACTTTCGTAAATTGCGAAAACATTAACTATGAAGACGGCGAATAACAATTTTAAAAATATTCATTTTCATAACATCGTCAGTTTCAAGAATGTCAAAAATTTTGAAACAGAAACTTGGAAAACAATAAATAGAATTGAATATTTCGAAAATTTCGTAACTTGGGAAATCTGAAGTCTGAATTGTTGAAACATCCCACTTTCGAAGTCATAAGATTTCTATAAAGCTTCAATTGCTTTGAAAAATTTAGAAATTGAAAATTTTGAAAAATTTTAAAGTTAAAAATTTTGAAAATTTTAAAAATGTTGGTTTTTTTAAATTTAAAATTTTTCCAATTATTAAATTACGTAAATTCCATAAACATTGAAAATTTGTAACTATGAAGAGGTTGAATAACAATTTTGAAAACACTGAAAAGCGAAAATTTCGTAAACCTCAAAATATTAAAAATTCAGAATATTAAAATAAAAATTTTGAAAATCACGGTAACAAAACATTAAAAAAATTTTAAAATTTAAACTTGCGTAAATTGCGAAGACATCGGAATTTTTTAACCATATAAAGATGTTGTAAAACAATTGTGATAATATTCATTTTCGTAATTTCGTTAAGTTTCGAAAATATGAAAATTTAAAAAATTAAATATTTCTAAGATTTCGTAATTCTAAAGCCAAAATTGTAGAAACTTGTCCCACTTCTGAAGTCTGTAACTTCGTAACGAAACGTTCTCAATCCCTTATTCAAACGAACTTTTTTCATTGTTTTGATTTGTAAAACTAAATATTGTAGGAACACCTTCACGGTAACTTGATTATTCACAAAAATTAAATTATCTGTAGGGTTTAACTAGTTTCAACAAGACAACCTTTTTTAGGTATTTTTGTATGAAAAATTAGATTTTGAAACAAAAATTCAAAAATTCTAACCCCCATATGAAAAACCGCCGGTGCACTTATTTAAACAAAAATTATCGAAAAAAGAGCAATTTCGCTGGAGGATGTAACACCGTAAAGAAGTGTTTCCGGACCCATGTTTATTGAAATTTTTCTCATTGTTTCTGGATTCTGAATCAATTTAGAACGTACGTACCACATGTTATGAATCACGTTGTACATTATTTGAACCTAATACAGGCTCCCTATTTATTAATTCGAACCCCTTCGATGTATAAATATTTGCCACTTTAAGTATCAACTAACCCAACACTCATGGTACAAGCAGCGCCTCATTACTTATTAGGCATCAGTATAGGTACGTACGTGCCTAGAAATACACGAGCTTGAAGGGCCCACGCGTTCGCTTTTCCATACTCGGATTCACCAAAAACAAAAAACACAACAATGCACATTGAATGGGATTAAGCTAAAAAATTCATTTTTTAACACAAAAATTGCTGCCGCAAAAGCCAGACAGGCGAATTTGTAAAAACTATGTGTGTTCGTGTTTTCTTTTTTTTGTAAATAGAACATTTTTTGCATATTATAGTTTTTTTATACCAATGCAAATTGCGAGGAGAGCCCTGGAGAGTCTTAATCTGGATATAAGTTCGATTATATCTGAAGTATTTATGTCTATCTAAAATATTTATGTCTATCTTAAATTCATGACAAATTCTGATTTTTTTTATTTTTTAATGACCTGCAACATTCTTGTTATTTGTAAAATATTTACATGGCAATTTTAACATTTTTGAATATTTTGAGACTTAGACAGAAAATATCTTCTAATTTGGTTAGATATTTTAATAGATTAAATATTTCTTCCACATATTAAATGCTGTTCCGCTTTTTGTGAAGATTCTTAGCTTCTTTTAATGTATGGCACAGTTGCATTGCTTCGTATCTTTAATCTTCCTTATTTTTTACACCTAAACGGTTGAAATTCTTTCAACAGTTCTTGCGTTTAGATATCGTTTAAGTGTTTTTCTTCATATTGTAAGATCCCACGAACTGATATTATATGTGTGTAGCTATAATTGAAAGATTTTTGATAGTTTTTCTAATTTTTAGGTTCAATTAATACCTAATATTTTCTGAAAATTGTATTTGCTGCCTTTTACCTTCCTCGCTATACAAAGTATAGCTATAGAGGAAGGTAATGTGATCCTCAGGTTGGATTTGGAGCAAATGCGTTCATTTAGCGAAGTTTCTTTCGCTTTTGGGTTTCCTGACCGATACACGAGTTATGCCTAAAGAAAAGGTACTTTTATAGCAAACCTAACCTAAACATTTTGACTAATAAGCAGGTTTTAGGGCCTTGGGAGACCGATAAAACGGACGCTGCAGAGGTGACTGTGTGTGGTGTCTGTTTACACATTACAGTCCAGACGCCTTAACGCAGAAAACCCGCATTTGGCTCAAATATTGCTAATTTCAATAGGATGACACCATAAAAAAAATGAGATTGGTCCACCAAATAAGGGGACGAGAGGTGTTATAATTCAAAATAGACGCGCTCTAAAAAATACCTTAAATTCCTATTCTAAGCATGTCGAACAGCCGATCTGCGCAAACGTGATCTTATCAATCACCTCCATTGACCTCTACCATCACATTTATGAAATTTTATTCAATGTATTCGTCGACAATAAAAATATTTTTTTTGCTATTTTTAGACGTTCAATATCTATTAAATTAAAATGTGTTTGCTTTTACTACTTCTTGTTGCTTCTAACTTTATTTCAATGCCCTATCATTAAAGCATTCGTTGCTCCGTCGAGAAACTATGCCTGACTTGATGTTTTCAATAGTTGAAGAGTTTTCCCGTGCATGAAGGAATTTTGCTTGGAATCCTTCGTTAAAAATTGAAGTTTCCTCATTTACGAATTATTAAAAGGTACTTGCTAAGAGCACACTTTTCCAATAATGTTATGGTGATTGTAAACTTATAGCAGCAAATAACTGTAACTTTAGATTAAGATCTACTATAAAATTTATCTAAACAATAGCACTGGTCGTCCTAGATAGCTATAAAGTTAGTTATTAATAATCATTAACGTGAACCCTAATGTAATGTTGGTCCTTACAGAGTGCTTTGCTAGGTAAAAGCTCCCCCTTCAGGGGATCGAAATTCGGGATAACAAAATGACACCTGAACACGCAATTCAGCAACTAACGAAACTTTCTCCAAAATACTGTGCAACTTGCATATTGTAACGGTGTTGTTGTTGATCGTTACCGACACGAACTTACTCGCTTTCCTTTTGCTCGGGCAATTAGTTTTCATTTAGGGTGTTTTATAGGCAGTTTAATTGACATCGACATTGGGTACTTAACATATTTTTTAAAGATTGAGTAGAACAGAGCACGGAAGGTCCATTAATTGTGACACGCAAATTAATAACAGTTTTTAGTAAACCGGCAGTGGGTACGTATACGTAGGTACATCCTTTCCTCGATTAGGTTTTTCACCCTCGCCAAGTTATATTCCTAGCAAATTCGGTAAGCGCCACGCAAACTTCACGACGGGATCCTCGTTGTGTGCGGCTGTCACGTAAAAACTGCAGAAACCAAACTTGATTACAGAAAGAATCGATTCTTACCGCTTCTAATACTAAAATGAATTGTAGATGTAACGAGAAGAGACGACGCGCGAAGGAAAAGAAATTATACGTGTGGTTCTTTGTGTTTTTTTTCTTTCGTGCGATTGTAGTCGCTGACGCCGTAAAAAGATTAATTACTATCGAACACGTTAAAGATGTAGGTTGTTTAACACTGTTTCTTGTTAGAACGCTAGATTTGTAAATGTCCCTGCTACTTGAAGCGTGTGCGAATGGAAATTGAGTTAGATAAATATACCCCCGCTTATTGTATTTGGAAATATTCAATTGCTATTCAAACATAACTAATTTTAAATGTTTTAATTCGGAAACGCTCGCCTGGAAGAAACATGAATTTGACGTTTGTGGTCATAAAATAAACTGTGACTTTTGTGGTTAAACGAATTCTCATTAATGAATTTTCGACATTCATAGCGACAAGGGCGTATTTATTCAAACAGACACCAGCAATTAATTATACGTGTTTAAAAATGCCTCATATTTTACATATAAAAGAGACAACATGGTATATGACAAAACTTGTTTTCTTATTACTCGATATTGTTAGTGCGTTAACCTTGTCGCGGATAACGAGACATGTGTCCCAACTCAAATTGAATACAGAAATAGGGGGAAATAATATCATAGAATTACTACGTAATTAATATGGTTATTGCTAATTTTGAAAACGAGTTTGGAAAAAAAATCACTTGTGCTGAGGTTTTTTCTAGAAGTATAAGCATCGACATTTTGTATAATTATTATTATAATAGAATTTTATAAAAGTCGCCAGAAAAAAGATACGGAAAAGTACTCACTCAACCACACAGCGTACAATTACTTACAGTAAAGTGATAATTCCGTACGTTCTGTATGATATTCTAAGCATTACTATGATTATAATACTGATACCACAAGTATATGATATCACGGTATGTTAGTGCCTAAACATTACTTAGGGTACTAAACTAACTGTAATCTATTGTATAGTGGTGTATATTGTATAGTATCTATTGCGATTACTATACTATGACACTATGTAACACTACGATATGATGGTAACTAAACATTACTGCAAGGTACTGTAAACCACTGTAACGTAATGTATAGTAGTACCACTATCTGCTGTGATAATGATATGTACTATGATACTACACTTTATAGTGTTAACTAAACATTACCGCGAGCTACTGAACTTGCTACTGTGATTATTATACGTTACGGTATGGTAGATGGTAAATACTAAACACGACTGTAAGGTACTGAACTAAAGTCTATAGCTGTACCGTTTATCTACTTAATTACATGATATTACGGTAAGAGAGTTAACAAACATTATTACAAGGTACGTACTGAATTAACCGTAATCTATTGTACAGTAGTGCCATTATCTGCTGTGATTATTACACTACGATACTATATAATACTACGATATGATGGTAACTAAACATTACTGCAAGGTACTGTAAACCACTGTAATGTAATGTATAGTAGTACCACTATCTGCTGTGATAATGATATGTACTATGATACTACACTTTATAGTGTTAACTAAACATTACCGTGAGCTACTGAACTTGCTACTGTGATTATTATACGTTACGGTATGGTAGATGGTAAATACTAAACACGACTGTTGGTACTGAACTAAAGTCTATAGCTGTACCGTTTATCTACTATAATTACATGATATTACGGTAAGAGAGTTAACAAACATTATTACGAGGTACGTACTAAATTAACCGTAATCTATTGTACAGTAGTGCCATTACCTGCTGTGATTATTACACTACGATACTATATAATACTACGATATGATGGTAACTAAACTTTACTGCAAGGTACTGTAAACCACTGTAATGTAATGTATAGTAGTACCACTATCTGCTGTAATAATGATACTATGATACTACAACACTTTATAGTATTAACCAAACATTACCGCGAGCTACTGTAATCTATTGCATAGTGGTACTATTATTTGGTGTGATTATTATACATTACGGTATGGTACTTACTAAACAGGACTGTAAGAGGTACTGAACTAACTATAATCCATTGTATAGTTGTACCTTTTATCTACTGTAATAATACTACATGATATTGCGGTAAGGAAGTAAACTAAGCATTATTGTAAGATACGTACTAAGTTAACTGTAATCTGTTATATACTGGTACTACTATCTGCTGTGATTATTATACTACGATACTATAAACCGGTAGTATATAAAACGATACTACAAAGTTCTCATGCAACCCACTATAATGTACTGTAAAGTAATACCGTTATCTGATGTAATTACTAAACTAAGATACTACATTATGACATGGCGGTGACTAAACATTACCGTAAGGTACTGAACTAACTTGAATCTATTGTATAGTTGTCCCATTAGCTACTGCAATTATATTAAGGTATGAACGTAAGCTAAACATTATTGTAAGGTACGTACTGCATTAACTGTATTCTAAATTGCGAACTAGTACCATTACCTGCTACGATCATTATACTACAATAATATGTAGTATGGTGTGGTAGTAACTAAACTTAACCGAAAGGTATTACACTAACTTTTGTCTATTATATAATAGTGGTATTATCTGCTGTGATTATTATACTACGATATTACGGTATGTACTGAAGGTACTGAACTAACTGTAATCTATTATAGAGTAATACCATTACCTGCTGGTGTGGTTGGTTATTATAGTATGATACTACGATATGGTAGTAACTTAATATTACTGTAAGGTAGTGAAGTAACTAACAAATTCTAAACTTATACATTATAGGTAGGTATAGTAGTAACATTATCAGCTGTAATTATTACACTATAATATTATATCATATTACACTATGATAGTAACTAAACATTACTGTAAGGTAGTGAACAAACTGCAATCTATTAAACAGTAGTTAGCAGGCATTACTAAAATACAATTGCTTTTTAACATATATTTAGTGTGTGCACGATATTGTTATTTTCTGTTAACCTTGGCGTACGAGAACTGTATGACATGTTCTATACGTTACTATATAAGAAATAATACTGTGCTGCTTATGGTATGATAACCTTTGATGTTTTGAAGATACCGCCTACTACTGCCTGAACTGAACGGCCTAGCACTAAATTCATATTTTCAAATGATACAAGAAGTAAAAATGTCTACAATTGTTTAAGAAGAGACAAATCTGTTTTAAGGTATAAACATTTGTAGCAATAAATAATAAATGTATAAAAAACTATTAGCGTTATTATTGTTGTTATTATTATTACTATGCATCAGGTAGTTATTAATATCATGGTACATCCTTACGTTCGTGTAATTTCCTTTTATATTTTTCAGCTATAGTGCCGCTTAAACTCTTCGAAACTTAATTGCCCCTAAGCATCTTGCTCCACTCCTTTTGTGACATAGGCGGGATGCTTACCTCCGCTAACGCTACGCCTTTATGTATTATGCAATTTTATTTTAAGGGTATTAGCTGTAAGGTACTGCACTATAATGTACAATATTGTAAATATCACAAAACTCTGTATTATTTGCAATAAAATACACTTGACTATACGTTGCCTATTGGTTTTATATTATACATTTACTACTTCATGGTTTATTGTACTATACCCTAAAAGATTGGTACTACTATAAACTAAAAGTACTATTATTGGGGGCTGGTTGTACCATTCGAGATTAAACCTAAATCAAACTTGAAATAAATTTCCATTCTAAGCGACATCAATCGTTCCTCAGAAAAATAAACAATTTGAGCTAAGTTCAGATATATTAATATTAGATTATGATCGTAATATAAAATTGAGAAAAATATCTTTCGCGGACGGGATTCGAACCCGAGATCTGCAGCTATCTGGGCTTGATGCTCTACCAACTGAGCTACAAAACGTATTCTGTAGCTGCGTCTACCATTAACTGGAGGTTTCTGGTTCAAATCCCGATTGAGGAAGATTTTTCATACAACTTTATATTACAATCGTAAAAGGCAAGAAAAATTATATATTTATTAATAATAAGAAGCACATTCAGTAATCAACATTTTGTCTGATTTTGAAATTTCGGAACTCCAAGAGCTTAAGCAATTATTTGTGAATGGAGGTATGGTATGGAATGGTAAAGTATCAATTTTATTAACAAATAATAAATCAAAAATTAAAAATTATACCCTTACTTTGTCTATTTGGTACATTTTACCCTCAAGTCATTTTTTAAAGAAATTCCTTTGCTGATGAACGCTGAGGTATTTATTTATCCAATCATTTAATTAAAATTTTATTACTCGGATATTTCCAAAAGCTCGAGGTGTACAAAAGTAAAACAAAACAATGCAT
The DNA here is from genome assembly GCA_958336395.1 of Ctenicera cuprea. Classification (NCBI taxonomy): domain Eukaryota; kingdom Metazoa; phylum Arthropoda; class Insecta; order Coleoptera; family Elateridae; genus Ctenicera; species Ctenicera cuprea. The sequence continues at coordinate 12,973,180 of OY284487.1, read as the reverse complement.
TATAATGAGCGCGATACCGGTACCCCTTTATTAAATTCCAATTACCTTAATACCCTAATATGACACGCTACATTATTATTTTCAAATTGTGAACATCGTTAGTGCCTAACAAACGTAACTGTCACTTTTTTGCTCTCCGGTATTCATTAGTGTAACAACTGAAAACGTCGTTACTTCCTTCGGCTAGCATTCCACCCTCTCTTCTCCAGCAGCAGCAGCAGCAGCTGGGAATAAAAACTCCACGAGTATTCGTGTTTTCACGAAGCCATTCTTAGCTATAATACACAACCCCCATGTGTGTATGTGTGTGTGCACAAAAGGTTCAAATTCCGATCGGTGAGAAGTGTCATGTGATATCGAAGGTATCACATCTCGGCCAACCTGAATAAACAAGACCTTCGACCAGCTACAACACCGGAGAAGGATCTTGAACACGTACAGCATCCGTATCAGCTTCAATAATCTCTATTTACTGACGCCTAAAATAACACGAGATGTTGATTCACCGCCTTGACAAAGTGGAGAAAGTGACGAGGTTTAAGGCGAGGAGGATATCGTTATTATCATTTTCTTCTTTGTTCTCCGAAAATAACGCTAAGAATAATATCTCCAGGTATTTGTACTTGCTTTTCGCGCTTCAGAGGAATTACCGGGGAGCAAACAAAAACAATTTTAAAACGCTCCAGCGAAATTTTCAAAGACAATGAATCCCTTCGCCGTTTATGAAAACTTGGGCCAATTCATAACCTTTGCATCCTCAGAAAGTTACGTTTAATAATCGATTTTATTGCAAATTCCAAACAAAGAAATGACTTCCAACTTCGAGGAGAAAACAAAACGGGGTAAAAGCGACATTCTGCTTTTAAGCTCACATTGTAAAGATTTAAATCAACGCAGGCGATACGTATGAGTGAAATCATATTTCACGCAATAAAATATATTAAGTATGTATGTATGCGCTTTGAAATCGATAACAAATTGGACTTTCATCGCATGGAAACAACATTTTCGTTTCGCATCGGCTACAATAACACGCAATTTGTTCCGCAAACTTGAAGCAATTTCTCGTATTAAAAAGTTTACGCCATTATTGTCAAGTAATTGTTATAATTCGTATAAAAATTGGGTTTCCACAACTCGAGTTCCAAAATGGCTGTCAAGTGGAAGAGTTTAATGGTTATAATTTGTTCCGCATCCGCGAACAATTTTATAAACAAACCGTTTAAGCATTAATATTCATAGGGAGGTGCCCCGCCTTCGTTGCAGGGGGGCCAACAGGATCTACGCCACTGTCCCCACTTTAGCTGCAGGGTTTCACGCCAAACGGAGTCTCATCGGTGGGAACGTCTTTTACAACGGTCATTTCCTCACGTGTTATCCTCCTCTAATCGCGCATAATTACAACTATGCTATCCTCATCTAATAAACATCGCTTGCCCCTTACGTCGTCTATTTCCACGTGCTCTTGTAATTTCCGCTCGACTTTCCTTGTCTGATCTCGTATTATTTTAAAAGAAGTGTTAGACCACCTTACTTGAAAAATAGAAAAAGAAGTTGAAATTTCTGCATAACAACTTGTAATTAAATGGTGTATTTTATTTTTGAATCAACTTGTATACGTTAACAAATAATAAACAGGTACATTTAAAAAACAAACCAATGGAACTACCGTGTGCGTGACTTTTTCCAATTTGAAACTTGTATATTTACTTAAAACGGTAAAGGTATAATTAAATACAATTTTTATTCCTAGTAGTTAAAATAAAGCAGTTATTCCAAAAATATTTAGAAAAAAATAGGAAAATTTTAAATACGGTCCACAACTGCATCAAATATTCTATAATTTTTTTCAGTCAAAGATAAAAATCTAAAGTTAATTTTTTAGAACTGAAACGTTTCGTTAAAAAGTATAATTTTTTGACAAAACCAATTTCAAATAAATTGTAGATCTTGGAACAGACCGAGCCACTAGTCAACGAAGCAAAATTTGCAAATTTTTATACAAAATTCGTACCTGAAGCTTCTACAAGCGACATTATACCATACAGGCTTCAGGAAATTAAATGATGTACAGGATGAATCGTATCTAGTGCGATACACTTTCAGTTTGGATGCAGAATCTATGAATACAATGAAAAAGTTCCGAAAACGCTATCTTACGGAGCTACAGCCTTTCGAAAATGGAAAGGTATAGTCACCTTTTTGTCGATAACTTTCACTGTAGCTGCACTACAATGTAGGAATTTTCTATCTGAATATTAGATTGGTATTTGTATAATTTTATATTTAAACAAATACGCCGGTGGTTTGGCATGTGAAACTGCGGGGGGGGATCCTCCACGTATTATATAGATTTATAAACATTTGATGATTGCAAAATCTTATTACATAAAATAAAATAATACATATAAAATGTAATCTCATTAAAAGTCCCTAAATATAACAGTTTTTGAAATAAATCAAGGTTTTCGTAAAATCAAGTTGCCATGGAGCTCTGCGCGTTTTCTTAAGAAGCCTAGTTTTTCCAAACTTTGACGTTCGTTTCTACAAAAAAAAATGAGAAAAGTATCCGGTATAGAGTATAAATAAGGGTCTAGAAACGCTTCGTTACAGAGTTACAGCGGAGAAAATTTGATTATTATAACCAACTTTAAAAATAAAATGACATAATTCAAACCATTAAAAGGCATTTGCCACTTCAAAATACAGATTTCATTTAAAATCTCTAGTTTTTTGGATAGCTGGAGCTAAAATCAAAATTGAAATGCTTAACTGTTTAAAAATATCAAAATTTAGTATTATCTAAACTAGCTGTAAGACTACTACCACGAAACCTATCTCACGTACCTACCTAGTTTTAAGATTTGTGGGGTGGGCTGGGGGTCTGTAACTAGCAGAAAACGAGCAAAATAAATACAGTCGCAGACGAAATTTTTTTCAACGTGGGCGTGGCAAATTTAAATCGTATCTGACTAAATTTTAGTGTCAAACAAATAATCTCAAACTATCAAACAACGTTGCAAATAATAAACCACACTACCACTCGTAAAAACAACCAACAAGCAAGCAAAATTGGCATTTCACTAGAATCTGGAGAAAAATTTAACAATTACTGTTACTCCTACTCTTATCGGACTTATCTCTCGTGGGGAAGACGTATGCGACAAGAGGGAGAAGAAGCAGTAAACAATTTATGTCGTATTGTTTTGTCGAGTTAGCACCAGGGTTGTAATTTTATATATATAACATTATTTTCTACATAACCCGTGAAAGGAAAAGTGCGTAGCGTATGTACTAAAACTGGTATATATACCTTTTTCTACATATTGTACATGTAAAAGATGAAGAATACCTAAAATAAATAAAATAAATTTTAGAATAAACCTGTATGAAATGATTGTGTTTACTCAACTATGCAGACCATAAACGCATGTGTGCATGATAGGGGGCGGGAGTGAAACGAGAAACTATTCAACGGTACGAACGTGCCGCCCCTCTGATAAGTAAGCCCCTCTAGCGCTACCTAAGTTCCGGCACTGGTCACAATTATGTTACATTTTTTTTGCTACTTAGAGAAAATTTAAAATTTTAATTTATTAATATTATAAAGACTACTAACTGGGTACGTTTTATTTTACTTAGGTGTTAGGGGGGTGCACTTCTTTAGTTGCGTACCTGTTTATTTTGTTTAAACTGTGTGATTTCGCATTGTACATGCCCAACCTTGGTTACACTGTAAGAAAGTGACATAAAAATGCATTGTCACTGCATTGTGAATTCAAACAGAATTTCACAATGTGTTAGCAGTTGACTATTTAGAGCAACCCTTAGATTTTAAAATGTGTTTTAGGAGGAGCATACAAAACCCATCACGTTTTAGTCTCTGTCGTTGTCTTAATCTGACAATGGAGGTATTTTTCTGTTCGGCTCAATATTTAATAAATAGATATAATTGAAGTATATGTTTTGTCCGCTCTTAAACCCGCGCCGGCATACTACCACCTTTTCTAGCGGACCAAGCTCGTTCCTTGGTTGCCAACAATCTGTTCCGCTGAAATTGGCTTTCCTATGTTAAAGACAAGCTTATCCACCAAAGCTTATAAGGAATATTCAAAAGACAACGTAAATGTTAATAAAATTAAGTTTTTGTAGGAATGCAAAATTTAAATAAAGTGTTTGGAAATTATGATGATGCTAGAAAATAAATTATAAAGAACAAAAAGAAAGGACACCATAACGTTTAAAAACGCATATTTGCTAAACAAGAAACAAAAGGAAAATCTGATACGTACAAGTTCCTTAGTTAAAGGAGTTCAATGCGGGAAAGTACAACACGATTTCGAGTTTTTTTCCTCAATTATAATGAAAGTACAAAGCGCGAAGAGTTTTCCGAGTGCACTAAAAAGCACTTACTTTAATTAAACTTGAACGAAGAACCTTTGACTGTAACTGAACAATTGTGCATCCCATCTAAAAAGATAGAAAGACGGCGTGGAGTCGAACAAGGAGAACCTTTTCCGGTGCTAAACAAACAATTTCGAATACTCTTAGTTTAAATTTACAAGAGGGAACTGTCAGATATCCAAACACAACACAGAGGAACACACAAATTCCCAAAAGTTTTGTGTACGCCCCAGGCAGATAGGTCTGTCAGGATTTTAATATTTCACCCTAAACGGGATGATCGATGACGACTTTTTATTCATATTCTGAACCGGACCGTGTTTCATGTACAGGTAGGAGAGCTTTTACTCGAACCAAACTCTCGCCACGACCGACTCTTTTACACAAAGTACGTCCGTGCCAACAATTTTTCAATATCCGTTACGTGGGCAACACGAACCCGAAACGAAATTTAAATGATTGAGGACCTGTTCGAAAACGTAACACGATCCACCGCAAGTTAGACGAATTCTGTATGGACAGTTTTTATATTGGATAATATGAATAAATTATGACGGAGCACTACATGGGGCGCTTTAATTCAATATTAGCTTTCACACTTACTTGTTATCCATACCGGACGTGTGGGTGTCGGAATTTAAATCGACAATGCCGCTCTAATCGAAAATGCAGTTTCTACATTTTCATTTCAATATAGACTGCATGACGTGTAACGTATGATTTGCTGGGCGTTGCAGAGAATGAAAATTGACAGTTTATCTACTAAAAGTTTCACACGAATGTATAACAATATTGCGCTCAAAAATAGAAATGACATTAATATCTGGGATACAAAATAAAACATGAGAATCAAAGAAATCAATGTTTGGTTGAATTTTTTCTCTCTGCGGAAAACACGCCATCACTTGTTCCATAAAAATGGAGGGAAAACCGAAAATGTATCTTGGCTACAGGACAAGGTTTCAACTGTAATCGAAAATTTGTGGCATGGCTAGAAAATTTCAATAACAAAAAATATTTAACATCTCATGTGGTAAATATACTTGCAGCAAGTTTTTATGGGGCGCCAAGTGTAAAATGAAAATTTGCTGTGCATTTCACGGTATTTAAGGTAATTTGTCCCAATATTTATTATATATACACACATTTAGCTAAATAATTTTCATTTTAATAAATCATTCTAGATTTAAATAAATTCTTAAACGTTTGCATTAGAGCTTTAAATAAATCTTAAAACATCCATATCCATACATATACAAAAGCTCAAAAGGTTTTTTTTCTCCGATTCCTCCAGCGGCTACCGCTTCACCAATTTGGACCATTTTTTTTCAATGAAAGGTCTGTATCCTCAGATTGAACATGAAACATTTTTATATTTTTATTCTACGTCGATTTTTCAATAATAATTATTTTAATTTGTAATATATATGAAAGTCTGCTAGACGCGCTCCACTTGAGGTGACATCTATACTAACGCCGCGTTTCATTATTGAAACTAATGCATCACGTGACTTAGCATTTCGCCAGGTCGGTCAACGCCGAGTCTGCCGTCGAATTTCGGCGGGGAAACACTAGTTTACTTTAAATGTTTAACTATTTAGTAAATATTTATGTATTTAGATAAATCTGCACATATTTGTTTTAAATCTTTCAATATTTAATAAATATTCGCAGATTTAAATGAATTTTTACCGATATAAATAAATCCTTACAGATTTAAAAAATGTTTCAACATTTAAGTTTAAGCTGTCACATTTAATGTTAACCTTTCATATTTATTTGACCTTGGTGAGCCCAGCCGACTTAGGACACCAAGACCGTTCGCACCGGTAGTAAAGCGCAAGGCAGGGTCATGGTGGGAGCGTTCAACGCTTAAACAAAACATACTAAAACTTACGTTCTCAAGGGCATGTTGAGGAAATTTTATTGTATGAATAATAAATTATGCAATGTTTATGTTGTTAAATATGTTGTTATTAATGATTGAACTAACATTAATTGTACAAATTCTTGAAATACGGAAAACGTGCACATAATTGTTGAACGTTACCACAGTTTAAACGGTCTTGGTCTTCTATGTAGGCTGGGTCTACTAAGGTCAAATAAATATGACAAGTTAACATTAAATATGACTGCTTAAAATTAAATGTTGAAATATTTATTTAAATCTTTAACGATTTATTTATATCGGTAAATATTTATTTAAATCTGCGAATACTTATTAAATATTGAAATATTTAAAACAAATATGTGCAGATTTATCTAAATACATAAAGATTTACTAAATAGTTAAAAATTTAAAGTAAATGTTATAAGATTTATTTAAATCTCTAATGCTTTATTAAATATTGGAATATTTAAACCAAATGTATAAGGATTTATTTAAATTTACAACGATTTATTAAAATTATAATATAAAATTATATATAATAAATATTGGGACAATTTGTCTTAAATACCGTGAAATGCACAGCAAATTTACACATTACACTTGGCGCCCCATAATTTTTTTCATCCCAAGTTTTTGAGACGGGAGAAGATTCGAAGATTAATCGATTCGAGTCGATAGTTTCGTCACGAAGCTACAGTAGGTAGGTTCGTGAAGAGTTACAGTAACTCCGCTGTCAAAACGAGAATGTACTCAATCTTGTCTCGAAAATTCGAGAATAGCAATTTTTACTAATTCGAGTTTTCCGAGACGAGGGAAAAATTACTCGAGTCGAGTCGAGAGTTGCGGCAACACCATTTCCAAGACCATCAAAGTTCTCGTTCTTGTCTAGAAAATTCAAGATTTCGAAACGATGCCAGAGCGTATCGATTTAAATCAACAGTTGCGGTAACATCACGCTTAAGACGAAAAGTTTCTCTCACTCGCAGTAACAACGCATTCAAGAAGAGAAATCTTTTCGATCGCCCCTCGAAAAATCGAAAGTTACCATTTTTCCTAAAAGAAGCTTCCGACGTGAGACAAAAATTGATCGATACGAGTTGAAAGTTGCGCTAACACCATTTCCGAGGCCAGCAAAGTTCTCGTTCTCGTCTCGAAAGTTTAAGTTTTCGAGACGAGAACGAGAGGCGCTGTACAGTTGTACTAACACCAGATTCAAGACGAAACATTTCACCATCTTGTCTCGAAAATTCGAGAGTAGCAATTTTTACCATCTCGAGTGTTCGAGAGAGAACGAATATTGTTCGATTCGCGCCGACAGTTGCAGTACTATCGCTTTCGAGATCAGAAACTTCCCGATCTGATCTCGAAAATTCGAGTGTAACAAATTTTCCTAAAAGAAATTTCCAAGGCAAGGCAAAAATAAGTCGATTCGACTCGAAAGTTACGGTGACACAATTTCCGAGACGAGCAAAATTATCGTTCTCGTCTGTAAAATTATAGTTTTCGAGACGAGGCGAGAGTAGATCAATTCGAGTCAACAATTGTACTAACACCACTTTCGAAGCGAATAATTCCTCGATTTCGTCTCGATAATTCGAAAGCAGCAATTTATTCCATATCGAGCTTTCGAGACGAGACAAAACATAGTCGATTCGTGTTGAGAGCTGCAGTAACACCATTTCCGAAACCAGCAAAAGTTCTCGTTGTTGTCTCGAAAAAGCAAGATTTCGAGACGATGTCAGAGTATATCGATTTGAATCAACAGTTGCAGTAACACCACATTTGAGACGAGAAATTTCTCGATTTCGAATCAAAAATTCAAGTTCAGAAGACAAGGCGAAATTAGATCGATTCAAGGCAACATTTTCAGCTGCTAACCTCACATTCGAGACGATAATTTGTGCGATTGCTCTCCAAAATTGAAGAGTAGCTGTTTTTACCACCTCGAGATTTCAAGACGAGACGAATGTTGGTCGATTTGAGTAGAGTTCCAAATTCGAAAGTAACAATTTTTCCTAAAATTAGTTTCCCAAAAATGGTCCATTCGAGTGGGGAGTTGCGGTAACACCATTTCCGAGGTCAGCAAAGTTCTCGTTCTCGTCTCGTCTCTATTCAAGTTCTCGATACAAGGCGACAGTAGGTCGATTCGAGCCAGCAGCTGCAGAAACACCACATTCGAGAACAGAAATTTCTGGATCTCGTCTCGGAAACTCAAAACGAGAATAGATCGATTAGAGTTAACAGTTGCAGTAATGCCACACCCGAGACGAGAAATTTGTCGATCTCGTCTAGAATATTAGAGTTGATCGATTAAAGTCGCGAATTACAGAAACACACGATAAGAAATTTGTCGATCTCGTCTCGAACATTCAACATGAAAGTAAAAATTTTCTTGTCTCAACTTTTTGATTCGAGACGAACGTTGCTGAAAAACGAGAGGCAAGACGAAAAATTTTATAGTCTCTATTCAACTATTTAAAATTAATAGTATATTAATAAAATAAAACACTTGGTAAATTGTTTCACAAATTGTTGTTATTTATTTACTCGACTCGAGTTTCAACCATCTCGGTTATCTTCAGGAGTTTACAATACTAACTACCTAACTAAAAATCTAAAGATGTACCTGTAAGATCGTACATCTTTAGATTTTTAGTTAGGTAGTTAGTATTGTAAACTCCTGAAGATAACCGAGATGGTTGAAACTCGAGTCGAGTAAATAAATAACAACAATTTGTGAAACAATTTACCAAGTGTTTTATTTTATTAATATACTATTAATTTTAAATAGTTGAATATTTATTAATAATGTTTCATCAAGTGCCTACCACACAATCAATTCAAAATTTTATAGTCTCGTCGTGCTTCGAAAACTCGAGACGAGAAACATAATTTTTTCGTTTTGAAAATGCGAGACAATGATGGTAGTTTTCTGGGTCAAACGAGAACTGATCATTTTTCAACGATACGACATTCATTTAAAATTAACAGTAAAGTTAATGACCTTTTAATCGCCTAATCACTTCTTGTTTGTTTTCTTTGCAAACATACATTCTTAATCAAGGAAAATAGATTCACTCAAGTAAATGAAAAATGTCCCCAGTGGCCAAAACGCTCCTTTCATGCATCAACTTGAAAAGAAGGTTAAAACAGAGCAGCCACGCCAATCTTGAAAAATAGGTTTTACTGTTCTGCCTTATTTCCATTATTAACATACCTGAAATCGAAAACAAATTTCCTCAATGGGAAAAAAGAAAATTTTCCAGTGGAAGGCTTTGCATGCTTTTTTGCATGAATAAGCACTTCTAGACATCAATTAAGATCAGCATAATTTATTTACTTTTCCGTACTAAAGCCATAAAAGTCAGATGCAGACTAACTGAAATTTGGGGGACATTTACGTATGGGCCAAAAATTACTTTGCAGCGTAAGTTTCCGTTTTGCTTTGAACAGGTAAAACTAGTTGTGTTAAGCTCTGTTCTTGTTTCAAACACGTATTTCCTTAACAAAACGCTAATTTGCGTAATTGTCTTAGGAATTTTAGTGCTGTTACTGAAGCGCCCTGAAGCGTTTGTGGGTGCGAGTGTGAGTATTACTTTTGCACTTCCTGGGGCGCAAATATTTCAGAAAACGGCGCGGTGAAGCAAAATGCTCGCAAAATTATTTGTATTATTAAGTTAAACTGCATTCCACGAAACGTTTATCTCAGCTAACAATGATAATTGAGAGGAAATCTTACTATGTAGTAAATTCCAGCGACGTGTAATATCGCAGATTGTTGCTATTAAACTTTCATGCAGAAAGAAACGAATGCTTCCATCTGGTTGCAGGCAATAAATAACATACAATTTACATCTTGGTAACATAAAATATTTATCCAGTTCCGCGTGGAATTCCTAAACCAACAAAAGTAATGCTGATTTTTACATATATCTACTAGTTTCCGCTACTTCTGTGTGTATTTTAACCAGCAAAATGCATTGTCAACACGAGAACTGTAATTTGCTGGTGTTTAGTTTGAGTAATTGGGCGTTCTGCTCAAATTGTCGGGTTTAATATCTCGTGGCTATGAAAGTGTACGACATGTGATGCCCGTGCATGCTTTTTCTTTCACTGAGCGTAAAAAGTCGGCGTTGTTATTACAGTTCTTACATCACATACCAGTGCATCAACGCTAGCGTGTTTAAATACATTTTTAGAAAAAAAGTAGTACAGTTTTGATCAGGCAATTTGCAAATGCAATTATATTGCACCATTACTTTTACACCATATTCTAACCGCCAGGAAAGACTTTCTCTCTAAATTTAGCTTAAGAATTTTTTTGCCGCCGTACAAATTTTTCACTTCGTAATTCTCTGTGTCAAATTCCTCGAACGAAAAAACGTAGATAATTAAATCAGTTTTGTGACTGTCTAAGTATGGTTATTACTAGAAATTTTCTTTTACGGAGGAAGTTTTCCACTTGCGTAGTTCCACAGATGGTTTTTGGAATTGCCAAACTGGTATGTATAGATTTGGCCGCAGGGTGAATTTTTCAATTATAAGAAAAAAAAATTCAATTTTCTACTTCAATTTATAAAATAAATTATTCTCGTGAAACTCGGTTATGTTTTTAGACCAAAAGTTTTCCGACGACTGGATATGTGTTTTATACTTCTTTGGTTTCATTTTTTCAATAAAAATTTAAGAATATCGGATATAGAAGTAACACAAGAAAATTTTAATACACGTTGTGCTGCTACAATACACAACAAACAATTTTTGCCACAGGAAAAATTGCCGTTTTATGCACTTTAATTTACTGCCGCCTACTCCCCGGTTAACTACCGCTGTCAACGGTTATTGGTTAACCGGTTATAAGCGCTAGTGAAAACTACGTGTTTAAATCACGACTTGGTGAAGCCACTTTAGACGAACTACTACTTCTGCGTCATTATTTTCTAAATTCTAGCAAAAAATTAATTTATTGTTTTTTTTTTAAATTTTGTTGCCAAAAACTGATAAAACTGAAAGTCAACGCACAAAATTGAGTATTATATTATAGTAGATCAGTCCAAAGATCAATCCCGGGTTTCGGGATTATTCTTTTTCGATCCCGACATCCCGTGATTGTATTCCCCGGTCACGACAGCGCTTATTGAAAACCGCGGTGATCACCACCGCGACCGGTTATACGTCCTAACCGATAACTAGTAAATAAGTGATAACCGGTCATAACCGATAACCGGTCATAATCGCGGGGTTACCAAAACTAACGAAACCCGGTTTTTCCATTTTGAGTGACCGGTCATTATGAAAAAATTGAAAATTGGCAGCCTTATTGCTAATGTCAAGACTGGGAGTTTATTTTTGCTCATACAAAGTCATCTGCATACAAATTTCACATCGATTCTACAAATATGTCAACATTATTTTTGTATTAATCTAATATCTCCCTGACATGCAGAGGTGAATTTGTGACGCTACCAACGATGAAAAACGCATATTTTTGTATAACTTGGTATAAATTTTTGTAAGCTTCGGGTTTAATTCCGGCTATAGTTAATTAATTAACGATTGCAATTGACAAGTTCGGCTTATAACTTCGTAATTATGCTTCCTGGCTCACGTCTTTGATAGCGCAGTTGGCAAATAGATGTCGCATACTCACGACAGAGCGACGGCGACGGTACTGGAACTGCAGCAGTTCAAATCCCGCTCTGCGCAAATATTTTTTAATCCCTTATTTTTTTGTAAAAGCTACATAAAATTTCTATAAGTATACACTCCTTATCCGCTCCACCTGAACCTATCACGTATTGTTCTCCCTGTAAATTTTTTTTTCAATTGGGATCCCCTTACTGCTTATTTTGTGGACATTTTTGACTCCAAGTAAAAAATACCCACTAGTGACAAAATAATTTGCAAGCTGAAGCTCTAGACAGCCAATTTTTCATATTTTAATTTAATCCTGTTTTAGTTTGGACGACAATAAAAACTTGTTTCCTCCTCTGAAATTGGAGCCTTTCAAACGGCACGTTTTTTTCCCCAATTAAATGGCCCAATACCTCATAAACTATTGCCCTAAGATCTATAACTAGACTCGCCTTACCCTCTCCACACGAACCCACCGCTTACTGTTTTTCCTGAATAACTTTTTTCAGTTCTTACTGCTTATTTTGTTGACATTTTATACATTTTTGATCCCAAGTAAAATCGCCCATTATCCCATCCCATACACTGCTGTCCTAATGAAAAAATAATTTGCAAACAGAAGCTTTAACAAGAGAGCTAAACTCTTAGATTTTAATTTGATCCTGTTTCAGTTTTGACGACGGCCAAATATTTTTATCTTCTCTTTAATTGGAGTTTCTTCCCAAACTGTTTGTTTTTAACCTCAAGTAAAATTGTCCACCTACCAACCCAGACATATCTGCTCCAGTGTCAAGTTAATTTCAGGATAGGATCTGTAAGTAGACAGCTCTTAAATCTTAATTTTATCATAGCTTATTTTTGCCCACAAATTTAAAATAGTTTTTTCCTACCCCCCACTCCCACCTCCACCCAAACCCAGCACGGATTGTCTTCCCTGCCTAACTTGTTTTTTTAGTTTTTGTTAAATAGGATTCTCTAACTGCTTATATTTTCAACTATAATTGTTATTGGTTTGTTGACGTTTTAAACATTTCAGACCCTAAGTAAAAATGCCTAACGTATCCCTTACACTGCTGCCCTGGGGCAAAATAATATACAAGCAGCAATTCTAATTAGACAGCAAAACTCTCGTAGTTTAATGTGATTTTGTTGTATTTTTTACGCCAATAAAAGGCTTTCTTGCCGCCCCCTTAAATTGGAGTCTTTCAAACTACAGGTTTTTTAAGCCCAAGCAAAATTGTCCTTTCTCCCGTACATAACTGTCCCATTGTCATGTTAATGTAGGGATAAGAGCTGTAAGTACGAAGCTCGTAAATCTTAATTTGATCGTATTTTATTTTTAGCAATGAATTTAAATAAACTATTGCCCCCCCCCCGACGCCGCCTCGAATCCATCACATATTGTCCTCCCTAACTATGATCCCTTAACTGCTTATTTTTGAACTATGCTTCTTATAAGTTTGTTGATGTGTTAAAGATTTTTAGCCCCAAGTAAAATTGCCCATTATCCATCACATTACGTTACAGTCCTACTGTGTCACGTTAATTTGAGGGCGAAAGCTCTAAGTAGAGAGGTAAACTCTTCGGAACGGGACTAGACTACCGAATATATTCAAGTCTAATCAAAAGTTCTTAACGCTTGAAAACTTTTGTAATTTCAAGTATGCAGTCCAGCGAGAGAAAACCATTAGTGGGACTTAGCCGGAGTTGCTTATCACTGCTTGCTTATCACGTTACACCACGGGCGCCACATCAGACCGCCAACAAAATATCACTTCTTAAAGACTTTTTTGAATTTATTTAGTCGAACTAAGAAATTTTAACTGAATTTATTCACCAAGTTCACCGAGCACCGTCCGAGCTTTCTACCAAATGTGCTTTTCGTGTCGCGATGACAAATTTATGCGAATTTTAAAATAAAACGTCTGATAATGTCGTGAGATTATTCTATTTTTAAAATTTAAATAAGAAATTCCTCATTGCACGCAAAGCAAATAATTAGGTTGAATTAGCGAACTTAACACGCTTCGAATTGCGTAAGTGTTTTCTTTTTGTATCGAATCCGTTCCTAAATGGAGCGAATTTTTCTTCTCACATTTTTCATATCAAAACGAGAAATCTGCTTTCCTATATAAATCTTTCGAAAGTTACAAAGACAAGCTTGGGGAACAAAGCGAAAAGAAAACAGGAGCATTAACAACAACAAATCTATTAGGTTCTTTTTCTATCACAAAAGCGAAGCTGTAGCAGAGACACCCCTTGATAATTTTTCTTCCTGCAACGTCGGATGACTCGCTATGTCAATGTCATAGCCAGGGAAGGCAAAAGGATAAGACAAAATTGTAAGCTCAACATTAACAAAGAAAGCCACCGAAACTTTTTTAGGAATCATTTTAATATTTTATAACTTCAGCTACCTTTACTTCCGCTGGCTTGAAACCGCTTTTGTTTTATAGGACGTAACAAGCCGTCCTGTTAAGTCTAGACTTTCGGCAGAATTGTTTGTAAGAGACATTTTTCCTGTAAAGTAAAATTTATGCCCGGAATTGAACATAAACGCTCCTTTCGCCGAGGGGGTCGTTGAATCAAATCCCAGTGCGGTCATTGAACATCGCTGCCCTTAAAAATGCCTGGAAAATGTATGGTAATAGCTGACGAAACGGGCTGAAACCGCCTAGAATTACCTACTCCTACGTTATTCGATCAATGAATTTATACCTAATTGGGAAGCAAAATATAAGGGCTTAAAATTTCTAATTTTTGAAAATGAAGGGTAATTCAAACAAATTGTTCTCTTAGACTTTCCCAAGTTATGTTATAACAAGCAAAATTGCTGAATTTTAGCAGAACTTTATAGTGAAAAAGAATCATTACTTTAAAAAGCGAAATTAATTTGTTGCTTATTGGATATTTACGTTAGAAGACGAAATATGTGAGTGGAAATGTAAAAACTATGATTTTACTGCTGAGAATAAATAAACACAACAGATGTCGGCAAAGGTAAAGATCATTTGTCTGTAAAAATACAGAAATTTGGCAAAACCTCCAGATGTAATGATGGGCCCTCTAGCGTCGGTCATAAGCCTTAGCAACAGAAATAAACCACCGAAAAACGAATATATTAAATAAATGAATGGCAAAAAATCGGAAATAAATGACGGTTCTGAGTATTTTTTTAAATAAAAAAACATTTTTTACGTTGTTTGTAAATAAACCGACAAAAAATCATATTAACACAATAATAGCAAAGGCATTCAATCAACGGCACTGCCCCCTTGTTGTTATCCGCTGCAGTATGACTATTTATTATATTATTGCCAATCTGATAATACAAAATCTATGGCATTTTACCTTCCTCGCTATACATGTTTTGGGACACCCAGGAACCCATAAAAATTGTCTGTTTGTGTATCTGTGAGTAACGAGAAATCTCAGGAACTATTGGACGAATCTTAATAAAATTTTGAATGATTTAAGGGACAATAAAAATTCATCGAGTCAAGAAGTTCTTTATTACGATTAGGAACAGGAAGTTAGATTTATTTTTTTAAATACATATCACTTATTTCAAAAGCAAAATTTTCAAAGATAGGAACAGAGTATGACAGGCAGCGCCAAGACAAATTAAACATGTTTTTTTCATCTAGCGTTCAAATGACGATTGTTTTGAAATTTTGACTTCGACTCCTATTTAGTCAAAAACGCCATTTTCGTATGAACTAGCTTATAAGTAATTTGTAAAACAAGATTCTAAATTTTTGATAGGTAAATTTGCTATTTGGCCTAACAAAAAAAAATCGAAATTTTTTCTCCAAGTACAAAAATCTTCAGTTTCTTACTGACTTACTACATGGTTTCTTTCCCATGCGAAATTTCCGATCATACCAATCGCATTATGCTAGTCAGCACAACCAGTTTGTTTTACATCTTTCTCTAAAGCTTGTGAAAGATATCCCGCAAAACGAAGCATAGAGTCTAATTTACTTGGCAGTGAGCCAAGCGCTAAACGACAGCCTCTGTTTCAGCACTTTCTCTGACGTGTTATGACGAAAAGGTCGTAGCTGCATTTCATGCGATCAGAAAAACACGGCTTTATGTTTTGATATACGCCGCCAGCGTTTTTCAATAATTTTTTATACGTTTGCTGACGTTTCCTCAGAATCCCTACACACCTATTCCTTATATATTTTTAAGATGGTCTACAATGTCTTAAAATTAGAACAAAATAAAAATAGCCTTATAACTAAACATGCATTATGGGGTCACTAATATTTACAAATCCGCCTGAAAACACGCAATCCCTAAAATTATCCACATTGTTTAAACACGTCAAACCGAAAATTGGTCGATTATTAAAATAACAAGAAAAGTTGAGCAGAAGCGAGCAAAAAATAAAACAAATTACTGAGAGAGTATAGCTTAGAGGCAGCCATTCATACCTGCAAAGCGACATTTGCATCTCAAAGTCCCTGTTTAAAATATATTCACTTCATCTGCGTAATTATGCCCAAAAAAACAGGCTCTCAATTGATTATCCGTGAGAAAACCTGTGGGAAGATGAAAATAATTAGTAAAGCACGGTTGCCATGGCAACAAAAAGTCGTTAGATAATTATTATTCGAGCGGAACGATTTATTTGGAGAAAATTCCATATTTGTTGATTTGACAGGGGAACTGCGAATCAGGTTTTTGTTTTATGGGCACAAGAAACAAGGGAGAATCGAAAACCTGCGCTCCAGTTTAATTTTTTGCGAACGGTGCGCGGTCGCGATTCTATAATTCATTAATCCGCAGTTTATATTCACCGATCATAAATTTAGAAAATGAATCTAATATACATAATGTAACCACAATGTATACACGCAGATAAGTTTTTGCTCAATAAATCAGGGACGCGGTACGATTCTCTCTCGAATTGAAATCGCCGTTTTACAAAAACGGCACGGTTGCGGTTTCAGAAAACAATGAGGTTAGCTTTTTGTAGATTAGGATCGTTTCTGTCTGGATGTACTTGGATGGGCGACATTTATTAGCGCTGTTTCTGGGATAATACAATGATGGATAATTAGTTCTGCAGACATACTCATTACACACTGCGTTAACAACTATTATGAAGTGACATTCTTCTTCCTTTGCATTTTTTTGCGGTTTCCTTAATAAACGGAAATTATGCAGCTGATTATTTTAATTAGACATAAATTAAATGCTGCAAAAAATTTTTTTAATGAATTTTGTGACACTCCATAATTTTCTTACATTTCTCAATAACATTTATTAAAAAACCTTAAAATTACAAAGCTCGTTCTCCGCCTTTTCAGATTAAAATATGCGTTTATTAAAATTAGCGATTTTTTTAGGATTTAAATTTTTATTATTTTTGTGAATATTTTTAGATATTTTTCAAATATCTCTACATGGGTGGCTTACATCTCAATAAACGCATAAAACAATAACTTTTTGCTCTATTAACTCGGTTTGTAACAAGTCTAAAACAATCCACACTAACCTACATAATGAGAAACACAACGTGGAAATCTGACACGATCACCTGCCACATCTCATTAAATTTAAATTAAGATAGATTTCTTCGGTAACCTAATATTAATATTAAAATTTCCAACACATCTGTATTCATTAAAATGAAATATAGTAAAATAATACTCTAATCGAGTGACTAATGCTTTCAAGGGAAAATCGCGTACACGCGACAAATCTAAAAAGGCAAGCAAAAATCCGCCGCATAATGAGCATAATTTATTTGTCAAAAGACCGATCTACATTTTGCCTTGTAGAAAACGTCGTCGTTTGCCTATAATTTTGTATGCCATACGATACACACACACAAAGCAATAATGGAGATGTCGTGCAGGATGGCGCAGATTTTGTTATAAATAAAATATCATCATTACTATCGGCGCTATCTACGGGTCTGCGCCAAAATTAATATTTAACGCCTAAGTGGTAGCATCTACACCGTAATTACATAATTTACGTCATTAAATATACACGAATATCCACACGTCGTCGCCTATGCGCCGTCGGTCGTCGCCCAGAAACCTACAATTATCTAATTTGCTTCAACAGAAAAACTAGCACAAAGAAACACCAAGAATATTTAATTATTTGTACTCGGCTTTCACTTAAGTCCATTTGCTAATACGTATAATTACAATCCGTTTTATGCAATGAATGAGTTACTTTAGCCATTTCTGCGATTCATACTGAGATGCGAAGGAAGACGTTTTGCCTCGAAGGGACATCAAAATTATCCTCTACCTTTGTTAATTTGTTGGTAAATTATGGTGGAACTTAGAAAGTATCTAATTACGAAATAGTTTAATTAAAAAAGATCTTGGGAATAAAAGTCCATAAAAAGGCCAAAACGTTAAGCTTCTGTATATTTAAAAATATGAAGTGCATTCAACAAAATAGAAATACAGAGAACAGGGAGTGTAATTGTATAAAGCTTCAAGCGTGTACATGCAATATTTGTATGAATATCTGACAAGTTATAATTTTCATACCTCCGTGAGAAGCTCAACCTGTGAAAGATAACGCCCAAAATTGAAATAAACACTTAAGCTGTCACTTACAAGCAAATCGAGACATGCCAATTTCTGTTTAAAAAATTTATGTGTCTCCGCTTTAATTTACAAGACCCAAAAGAGTGTAAAGCGTACAGCTTAAGGTCACTAAATTACAGTACGTATAGATTTACACCTAAAATTTTGATTTGTTTTTGCTAAATTTTGAATACAGCAAAAAAGGAAAAATTCAGCAAAATACAAATGGAATTTTTCCTATCGTTCAACAGTTAAAAATGTATACATCTAGGCTGTATTTAGCAAAAACTTCCACTTACACCTTCGTTGGAAAATATACATAACCTTGGGAATTTAAATTTTTTATCAACTGTAAGAAAACGTGAACGTTGAAGATATTTTAGGAATTTATTTTCTAGTTACTAATAAACTTTTAGTTAGTCAAGTACAGGTTCTGAGTAAGACGATCCCAGTTCAATTCTGGACGACATCTTAGTTTTATACAGTCAAAGCAATCAGCTAAGCTCTGGCCAAGTAGCTGAGTATTCGTTGCGTTGGTTCAAAATACTAGTTGCCAACTGGTAAGTAATATACCATTTAGTGGGAAATTTTTGAGCTAAATCCACAGTTTGGTGGGAAAAGGTAGATAATAGAAAAATTTTAGAACTTTTTGAATTGTTCTTGACTTTGGTTTATGTTTAGTAATTTTGGGAATGTGTAAAAAATTACAAAAACTTTTTGCCTTTTAAAAAAGCGTTGAACCTGAAATTGACTAGGTATTTGTGTTTAAGCGCCAGCAAAATATGTGTTTTTGTAGTAACAAAACATGGTGCGATGATTTAAATCAAGTTTTGTTTTTTGAATGGAGTGTCGTTATCATGACAAATTTTCCAACTAGTACAACAATAACATGCAGAATTTGGCAGTAAGCTTCAAACAGAATAAAATTAAATAAAAGTGTTGAACAATTATACAGGGTGAGTAAAAAGTAACGCATAATACTACACTTCGTAGATACTGAAATTAAAAAAAAAAAGCAGTTTGTCAAATTTCAGCGCATACTTCGTTTGAGTTTATTAAATTGATTTTTCTAACTCAAAAATATTCAAGTATCCCGGCTTACTTGCACAATCTATGTATAACGTACTATTAGCAGTTTGTTTGTTTAAATATTTTAATAACAAGTGTAACATAATGATTGTTATGTATCTTACTTTTATTTTATTTAAAATTACTGTTTTAAAAAAAGATCATAGAATCGCATCTAAACAATTCTATGATATTTCACCATCCCACTTATCATCCTGGATCAGCGTGTAACAGCTACACAACGAGTCTGGCCCCTTACTACAACCCCATGTACACTTTGCTACGGCTGCGTCGTTGGCATTATTACGGAAAATATCCCAAAGAACATAAATAGTGGCATTCCACCATCTACAAAATAAAATAAAACTATTGAACAGTCATTAAACATTCATCGTGAATTTTTTATATTGTCTACATCGTGGAATGCTACTATTTATGCTACCTGGATTGCTTTTAGTGATAATGGTAAACCGTAGGTGCAGCAAAGTACCGCTCTCCCTTTCAATTATTGTGCGGCATTAATTTTTCATTTCATATTTTATGTAGGGATTTTGGCAAAATTATTATTAAAATACCGATGACCACATTCGGTTCTGGAAATTAAAATTTAAGTAGCAATTTCAATTCTTTTCATAGACTGGAAATGCCGAAATGATTTTAATAAAAGTAGCTCGAGACTTAATTGCAATAATTATAAAAATCTTAGCTAATTGCTAAAGATTCATTAGTCATTACCTCACATGAAAAATAAAACTGGATCTGAAGCTTAAAAATTATAAAAATTTCAAACGTACTCCACTGCCGCACAAAAGAAACTCGTAAATAGGTAAACTGAAAAATTGCGAGCCGTTTTTCATGTAAGCGGAAAGCGCATTCATTATATCTAGTTTTTTAAATACAAAGGCATAGCTTAAAGCGACACTTTGAATTCTTTGAATTTCTCGCGATCTTTTACCGCGAGGTTTTATTTACAAAACAAAGCTTTGTATGTTTGGATTTATTACATAAAAGCCGGCGTTGATCATACACTCAGAAAAGTGGGATCCGGTGTTGGTGCTCTTTGTTTCCCTCATATGCATTTTCTAGCTTTAGAGGACTAAAGGAGCACAAAATAGGATTTACAAATAGGACATAGCGAGAACGCAAAAATAGCTTTTATTGCGGTTAACCCTTCAATTTTGCAGTGGTTCGTCGGGACGCCAAAAAATGTGCATAATTCACTCGCCGCAAGTTTCGCCAACGCACTTTAATTAAACAGGATTGTAAATTGGTCGTAAAACTTTGGGAAATTCGTCGCTTTTTCTGCCTTTATAACCACAGATATTAATGCCGTAATACACAATTTTTTGAAGCACCACGCGTTTGCGTTTATTAATTTATTTCCGTCACAAACAGCAGGAACAAAAGCTTGAATTTCTATTTAAAAAAAAAGGTAACAGAAACGAGACATAAATCAAAGCAACTTGTGATTGCTTTTACCCTACCAACATTTATGACGTAACATAAATAATCACGGACTATTGCTATTGCCATTAGTGATAAATTCAACTACAGTGGCGTAGTCAACAAATTTTTATAAAAGAAATCAACATAATAAATCAGTTTAAAAATTTATTTTCCCTTGTTACGCCACTGTTTAACGTATACTGTACAGTATATACAAAAAAAGACAACAAAAATTACAAAAACTTATTGTTTATTATACCAATAAATGGAGACGTGCTCCTACGGACGTGCCGCCTACTCTTAAATATTTTAAGGCCGGTCCTGCATAAATTGTTGCCACAATACGAATGCATTCGCCCACATATTAATAAAGTTCGTTTAATTATGCACAACAATTCCATATCGGTTTACTAAACAGAGTCTTTATTACTCACAACTTAGATTCATTTAATAAGTCATTACTAGCGCAAAGGTAATGTTTTGGTGCACTCTGCACTTTATACATATTGGTTTGGGTTTTGTAAAACAATGTTGTAAATAATTAAATTGTTCGATGTTAATTTATCTTTTTAATGAGTAAATAAGCATACAAATAAAAATGCATTGCGAATAAAATTAAACAGACTTCTCCTGCCTCATTTGGATTTTTTTTAAATCATTCAAAGTTAATTTTCTTACCCCTTTCGCTATTGGTGTGGGTAGAAAAATAGCTGCTTACCTGAAAATAAAAAGAAAAGTTAACTTCCATATAAAGAAATTTCCAACAAATAATTAAATAAAAAAACCTGTTACGGCTGAAATACACAGTGGCTCGGAAAACCCCGGCCACTTTTCACGCGGCTGTCATGAGATGGCGCTTTAGTAAAGAAAAAATAAATTAAAATACTGGCAACAACGCAGAATCCAAGACGTTTCAGTTGTTTTGATTTAATATGGGGCGTATTTAATAACCAAAACGTCTTGGATTCTGCGTTGTTGCCAGTATTATAATTTAATTTTTCTTTACTAAAGCGCCATCTCTTGACCGCAGTAAGAAAAGTGGCCGGGGTTTTCCTAGCCACTCTGTACAAGATTCAAATTGACAATTAAAATATTTAAACGCCACAGCTATTAAAATGGACAAATTTTGCTTTAATAATTAGGACAAATATCAGAGAATAAAGAATATAAAATTTAAATACCAATTAAAAGAAAAAAAAAGCACCTGTACAGGTTATAATCTAACGAGGATTAATTTTCCACGTACCAGAAACTAATAAATAATTCAATAATGCCTAGAAGACGCCAACAACCAAGACGTAAATATTTCAAACAACACAATTATTAATTCGAAATTAATGAACTTGATTCTCGACACAATAGAAAACCTATTCGAGTAATTCAAGTCGTTACTCTTTCAGAAAATGTATCGAATTGTACATTAAAGTTTATAATCTAATGAGAAAATATAATTAATTCCTGCAATAACTATAGTCCAGTGCAGTAGTCAACATTAATTTATTAATCCTTATCCAAACCTATTACTCATAGGAACAAGCTTGTTTTACCATTCTTATCAGCGTGTATTATTTGTTTGTTATGCATTGATGTTATTTACATTATGATTTTATGGTTTAATGTGTCTTAAACATTGTTATATGCTTGTAAATTTGTTCATAAACAATCCTTTTACACGGTAGATATAAAACTGATGGAAGTTCCAATTAGAACATAAATTTTATAGTTTTGTGGATCGTGTTTTACGTACTCTGAAATTTTGCATAGACAGCGTTACCTCATTTTTAGTGGTGCCTGAATTACACTCTAATAAAACACAATGTTTCCTGTTATAGTGTTCGAAAGCAACTACGTGCAGTTATAAAATAGTAATACAGTCATTGCTGTTACGTTGCATATAATTATTAGAACATACACTTTAACTTATATAATGTTACACAATCCGAATATTACTATGTACCAGTAAGTACAAAGACATTATTTGTAATATAATTACCTAATATATAGCTTTTATACTCACACACATTATTTCATAGGAAATTTTTGTCGTTATCTAAAACGATTTTTTGGACAAATCAAATTTTTTAATTATTCGTTTTATTTTCATTTTCATTAGACTTTTTTTACTTTCCCATACTTCTACCAAAGTACGGAAAGTTACGATTTCATGCAAATTTTCGAATTTCACATTTTAAAGGAAATACGCGGTTTTGGGGTCCAAGGAACCCCAAAAAAATTTTAAAAGATGTCTGTTTGTGGGTGGGTGGGTGGGTGCGTAGATTTTTATAAGAATTAGTGTGTAAAAGTTTTTTAGTTGCAGGTGGTTTTTTGTAAGGTCGTTAATCGGAACCAGAACCGGAAACTGAAATTAGACCTGTTTTTGGGTATAGATTTTTTCACACCTTGTTAATATTTTAAATACATGGCGTTGTACTGCATCTAAAGACCAATCAAATGATTTTTTCCTACATGCTGTATCTTTAAACTGAAGGACGCCACGAATTTTTGAACATTTTAACTTTAATGCCCGATTACTTAAAAAACAAAATGTTATTTGATAGCCCATAATAAGCATAATCGAGTATGTAAAAAATTTTTTTGAAATTTGAAAATTGTAATTATACTAGCGGCTCCAAAAATTTGGACATTTTCAAAAAATTATTCCTCGCAAACTGCCTACACCATTTTTTAAAACTCTGTGCCGATAGAGCTTGCAATGAACTACAAAAAATTGTTCTTTTACTAATCTCCCAAATTTCCATCTGATGGTATTCTAGGAATTTTTGAAAATTTTGGAATTGATTATTTTTTATTCAAAAACGCAATCGCTTAGTCCGATAGACTATTCAAAGTACTTCATTAGGATCAGCGAGAATTTTCAACTATTTTACAAATTAAGAAAAAAACGATACTTTTTAATAACAACAACGTGTTTTCCGGCAGTTACGTGATTTTAACTATGCCTATCAATTAGCTAATAAAAAGAAATATTTTTCGTTCTTTGCATATTTTCGATAACTCTATAAATAAAGTTGTTATAGCCATTTTCGTGAGCGCATTAACTATCTTAGCGACTTTTACATAGATGGAGCGCGCGCCGCCCATACGTAACCAACGCCTTGAGTCTGCAGCGGGTTTGTAAATGTAAATTTCTATCGCTTCTTGATGTAAAACGTAAAAAGTATGGGAAAGTACCAGTGACCTGTTTTGCCCATTATTTGATATTTCGGCAATGTTTCATTCTGGAGTAATAATACAATTTTGTATAAAGACTTAATATTAAATTGAAAAAAATACTTAAATACAATTTCGTTTTTATTTACTTATACTTAAATAAATGTAGTTTGGTATATTCTATAAAAAACTAAGAGCTGCCGTAGCTCAGTGGTAAGAGCTCGGGCTACCAATGCAGCGGATCCGGGTTCGATCCCCGGCCCGGTCGTTCTCCCTCGCAAGGCAACGGGAAACCAGCGAGGTGGATTTATCCCCAGGAAAACCTCTCTGGAGAAGAAGTGCATGCACTTCCTGTGGTTCGGAGCCCACGATAAACTGTAGGTCCCCTATGTCTGTCTGTGCAAATTATCTATCGCCGCGCACCAAACACAGACATAGGAGAGAGGTAGCCAACGCCCTGAATATGGTATGGCACTATAAGAAGAAGAATAAAAAACTATTACGCGATCTTGAAAATACATCGATAAACGAGAAATTTGATTTTTAAATGCCTGTGGTATTGTAAAATGATTTAAATCGTTGATTAAAATAATAAAATCGCTTGATTTGAATCATGATTTAAATCGTAATTTCAATCAATTTTGTTTTCAATTTTGTAGGCTCAAAAAGCTTGGTATGAGCTAGAATTTGGTTGGTGTCCCAGCTCGCCTATTTCCCTACCACAGTTTCTATCATTTATTGGAAATCGAATCTTAATGAATGTTCGTTTAATAATAAACAGGAAAGATTGAACATTTCTGCTTAAGCTGAATTACTCATGACGCATGAGTGATAGTGGAATAAGATTTATCACCTAATTTTTAGGCGCAGGAATATTCTGGGAATTAATTTGCCCCTTCCACTCAATTGTTACCTTGCAAATGTTTTCCTTGGCGTTTTCTCTGGTTTCCATGAATCCCGAAGATTGCACTCAAAAAAATTGATGTTTTTTCTGACAAAAAAAAATCAGTTTGTAACTATACAGGGTGGTTGATATTTCATTGATAACTATAGACCTGCTGTACTATTGGAGATTCGAAAAAAGTCACAGGAAAAATTTGATCTATGATATAATAGTGCAAGGTGCTATTAATTTTGGGACAAAATTTTCTATAGTATTTGCAATATTTTAGTATAAGGTTCTTCTAATATTACTAGTATTCACCTAAGTTTCCGCAGCACTGGTAGTAGTGGTGCGATCTTACAGACACTGTTGACGCGTAAAATGTAGAAACAAGTACGTTCGAAAATATAATAAGTAACAATTTCTAGAGTATAGGAAAGTCCAGATGAATTCATTTTTGTGTATACTAGCGTCAAGTTGACCTTCACATTTCTTTGAAGTTTTCTTGATTATATACAAAGGGAACATACTTTGTTGTAAATATAATATAACAGATTAGTACTATATTAATGATATACGTTGCATTTTTTGTCATTTTTTGATAATACAATCCGCGGTGTTGTTTGTTGGGAATACCATTCATTTTCATTTAAGTTAAAAAAATTTCGAAATAAATTATGTCAATTTTTTAAAATTTTAGCAAAATATTAAAATGTAACATTAAAAACGCGTTTCCTATGCTATTAATATTGCATATGTAATGTTACAGAATACTGTACAAAATTATGCATAGTGCAGTAAATATCACAATGTTACATTGCAAATGCATTTTATATGTATGTAATATTGCATATGTACTGAATGTTACAGAATCGTTTACAAAATTAAACAAACTTAAGTATACCCAACTGTGCAATCGTCATTCACAATGTATTCTGCATTATAAATAAGAGAGTATTTAAACAATGAATGACTATCACCGAATTGAACGTAATGAGCCAACTGTATGGCCACCATGTTCGCCAGACTTTATGCTTTTTAATTTATACGATAGGTATATCTAAAATTCAGTATTATCAACATTTATACGCTGCGTATATTATATACATAACACCTGTTCCCGAAATATTTTAATAATACACTCTTAAAATCCCAATTATCTTACATTTAGCACAACTATTGCAAACTCGTGCATACATTACTTGAATATTATAATTCAGTGATGATAGCTTGATTGAAATTGCACCTTGCCTTTCATAAACAAACATGAAGAGTGTAGAAAGAATCAAGAAGTATTACAGTTAAAATTGTTAACACTTCGGAGAGTGCACGAAAATTTCACATGTTAACTCGCGTTGCAATATTGCATAGTAATTACGGAATGTCGAGAAGATAGTAATGATCGAGCAGCTGTAGTTTTCGTATTCTCGCCTTTAGAAATAGGTTACAATTACCATATTAAACATATGCTGCAAAGTAAATTACACCTTTCGGTGATTCCGCTCGACGAAATTACCTTCCCCATTACAATTCTTGTATGTAAGCAGTTTTTAAATACATTAAAAATAAAATCCCTTTTTTTACTAGATTCTGTTAATGGCACCGCCGTCTGGCACTCGGAATTGAATTAAGCGATAAACCCTAACCCTGGAATCGTTTTCAAATGTGTTTTTCAGTTATTTATTAGATGATAAAACTCCTTAACGCCTCGATTTAAAAAACATTGTGACACTCTGTGATGTATCACTTCGTGTCCAGATAAACAAAGGCCTCAATGATCATTAGAATGCTCCGGTATCGCCTGATTACGAAGTAACACATCGTTAGGCGCAATTATTGATGTAAACGTGGGTGGAAACGTTGCTTGCAGCACTATTAGGGCTTGCACGATACTCTTGTGAGTGGGTTTTGGTATCGCGTTGTGAATTTTTGTTGAACCTGAACGAGTCCTTGTTGCTTTTGCCTTATACAATGTTGTAATGGATCTTAAACAGGACTACAACAGGACTCGAAACTCGCAAGTCGATCGTGTTCTTATTTTACCCAATATTCATCGACATGTTGAACACTATTTATGTTTCTTCGGTATATTTTAAATAACCAAATTAAAATTCTTTTAGTGGTTTTTCAAGACCAAGAAACCCACTCAAAGCAATAAAAGCAGTTGTTCTATTGAACATTTTCAGGGCCGGCTCAAGGATAAATTAGAATACAAGCCTGTTTGAATTTATTCCAATTTAGTTTAAAATATTATCAGGTTGTGATGTTGCCGTAGTTAGTATGCTCTACATTAATAACCAGCTGCAACACGATATTAAAATATGATTCCCGATCTAGAGAAAAGCCTATAAATAATTCAACTAGCATTTAACAAGCCAATTTTCCGCGATACCGAAAGTCTATCAATTTCATTTTCATTTTACGGGTTTTACTGTAAATAAACCTTCAAGCTGTTATTTTGCTTTCATAACATTTCGGTAAAAAAACACAAAACAAAGAAATTCCTACGAAATTAGGTTGCGTGCAATAAAGCTGGCGAACGCTGAAGCACTTTAACTACATATTGCTATCCGAATCTGTTTATATTTTACTCAATTAGCGCCTCTACAACAAACATACCCTGTTAAATCGAGTTTGAAGTTATCAAGAGGAAACAAACATGCGAGTGTGAGAACACAGACATATTTTGCGCTTAATCCAGTTTAGTATCAATGTCGAAACTTAATATGGCATTTCACAGAGAAACACATTTCAGTGGTTTCAGCAGAAATGTGTATGTCTCGGGTACAAAACGACAAGTGTACACGTCTTTGCGCGCTATCGAAGCGCATTAGAAAAGGAAAACGGGACAAGTGACGTGATCTAATTTTGCGATATTAATTCCCTTACAAAAAGGCGTCTCAAGTGTAACTGAATCGAGCGGATGTCGGTGAAGAGACTCCGAAACACTAACGAAACAAAAACCCTAGAGAATGTTAAACATCTACCAAACACCTCGCCCTCCAAATTCATTGTTTGCTACACTTTGAAATAAAGTAGTGTACATCATCTCCTCCTCACCGTGGTTAAAACAAGCGCTTTCGTTTTATACTCTTTTGTATTCACTGGAAAACAAGATGGCTATTCACAATGCTTGCTATTATACTAACTCGCCTATTAATGAACCACTGTATATTTAAATGATTTCGCATTGACTGAATCACCTTAAGGACTGATATTTTATGATCTCATTTCACCTAAATTTGTCGTTCCTATAACTCACATATTGATCTATCCCTGATGTCCATACTACCGTAGCAGTGGCGGATTGTTAGCATCTACTACAGGAAGGCGACACATATTTAAAACAAAAAAACTTGACTTTTAATTATCAGTTCGTTAAATTAAATTCATTCGATTTTCTTTCCGATTCGCAAAATGGTCAATAGTAGAGTAAATAGGGGGATTCAAGAACCTACCGTGTCTCAGGTACCTACTATATCGACGGGACTTTAACGCCGGGACTTTACTGTCGGAACTTTACTGTCGGAACTTTACCGTCGGGACTTTACTGTCGGAACTTCACCTTCGAGACTTTACCGTCGAGACTTAAGCGACGAGACTTTAGTGTCGATACTAAATCGCCGGTACTTTATTACCGGGGTTCTACCTACAGGACAATAACACCCAGACTTGACGGCCGAGACCTTGCTGTCGGTACTTTACCGTCGAGACTTTACCGTCGCTAGAATTTTAGTGCGGAAAATTCACTCAATCGGTTGTAAAGCTACCAACGTACCAACGAGACCCCGCACTAAAGAACTGGCAGTAAAGTCTCGGTGTTAAAATACTATAGGCAGAGTCGAGGCGTTAAAGTACAGGCAATGGTAACGACACTAAAGTATGTACCCTTCGGTAAAGTATGTACCCGAGACACGGCAGGTTCTAAAATCCCCTATTCACCCTACGGTCAATCACTAAGTCATAAAAATTGTCAGTGTTTTCGCACTATGTGTTTTGACTAATCCACATAAATATTTTAAATCTTTATTACATATATCTTATATTAAATTTTGCTCATATTCTCTATTTTTTGTTGTCAGATTAATTAATTTCTAAGTTGAGCGAAAGTGAGTCCATTTTTTTGTTTGAGGTGTCATCTAGTCAGGGAACTGCTACGAACTATTTTTTAAATTCAAATGTTGTTTCCAAACTCAACACAGCTCAATAGCGTAAAGGGTACTATTTATTAAAGCTGACGCGTTATCAGGCGAGAACGTTTGTTTATACGATAACATAAACATATGATAACAACGCCGAAATCGCAGCAGTAATAAGTAAAGCCGGCAATCGGAGACGATTGCGAATATCCGTAAATATGTGGTGTAAGCCAAAAGTTCGGTATTCGGATTTAACCGGATTTTCTGTCAATTTCAGTTTCGGACTTATTTCGATCCGAATTAGGATTTCACATGGCGATCCGGATTTATGCCAATCCGGATGTATGTCAATCCGGATTTAGCATATAGTACTAGCTATAGGATTTAGATTTCCAGTTTTCATTTTAAATCGGATTTTCAATTTCAATCCGGATTTCGGATTATCCGAAGAATAGTTTAGTTCATATTTTTAAGATATGCTTAAATCTCAAATTTTTAAAATTGGGTTTATATTGGAATTTGGATTATAAGCTGAATAAAAAATTTTACTGGAATACGAGCATACAATTTGCCTACGGACGAGTAAATTCGACTTTGTATTGATCGGCAAGTCTCTATAGTATACGTATAGGCGAGGAAGTAAAAAGCGATGGAAGCAAAAAATTCGTTTTCCTTCCGCACGCGGAACATTTAGTCGTTTGAACTTCGAACTCAAAAGCTTAAATGAACATCACAATCGCATTAAAATAGAGCAAACAGGAAAACAAACAAAAATATCAAAGGTAATGGAAAATTCAGTCGTCGAGCTATAGGACGAGGGCGTACATGCTACACATCAAAAAGTTCATTTCCTAGTTGTCATTCGCAACCTTCGGTTGAACATTTCATTAGCTCGCAATTGTGTCCCAAATGGGAGGGGGATAACAGCCCTTTGATGAGGTTAGACTTCGTTAGTTTATGGGGATGGGGCACAAAGACGCATTGATAAGGGAATAAACGTAAGCTAATGAGAGACAAAGGGAAAATTGTATACATATCTTACATTTACTATCTTCGCTTGTTGTATTTCCCATTTTATACCCTCAGAGAAAGTTCTTAATACTGTGTGGCTGGGAATAAACTTAATTCCTTGTCAAATGTACATCTTAATTTAACGTCTTGGATTTCATACACAATTTAATGTTCTGAACTTTGTGAAATTTAAATCAAATGTAATATACAACACATGCCCTGTTAATTAAATATTAAACCTGTTGAAGTTAAATATTGTTTTATTTACAATAAATTAGAATGAACTTCAACGAAGTAAAGCTAGAACTGATTAATAAAATAAATATTATTTTTAAGATTCTGAAGTAATATTTGATAGGAATAAGAAGCAAGAAATCTGATTTAATTTTGATAAAGTGTCATAAATATATTTTTGTATTTACCAAACGTAAACTGTGTCAGTGTCAGACAAAAATATAAAAAATGACCATTTTGGAAATTGAGCTTCTTTTGCGCAGAAGGTTTAATTTTTGTCTGGAAACCAAAGATTTGTACACACGATCAAATGCCATGCTTAAATTTTTGTTAGTTATATTGCCTTGTTGATTTATAATTAATACATTATTATTTATTCAATTCAAACTAGAAACAATAAAAACCTAAACACCGAATTTCACACCTTATATATTTATTTTAATTTAAATTTTAATATGGAGTTCATTGTTTCCAAATTCAATCCTTCAACTTTGTTTTTAAAAATAGTACATTAAGCGCCATTGAGATGTGAATTCAACTTTAAACGAGAATTGAGATATACAGGCCCGTGGCCTCCACCAAATGTCACGTTTCTAAAGTATTTTAAAACAATACAATATACAACCTGTTTCACAAACAGGGTTGCATTGATTTACATCATTTGATTTTTAATATTTATTTAAATCGATTTGAATAACATTGATATATTTATTAATAAATTAAAGTTACTTTAATAATTTTTTTAAAAATTTGAAAATAATACTAAAATTATAAGTTTACATGCATGCGTATGTTTTTCAAGTTTGGTAAATAAGCTAGGGGTTAAAAAAGCGGCAAAATTAGTTTTTATTAATCAAAGAAAAGAGTCAAACTGTCTACATACCTATAAGAAAAATTATGTTTTCGTTTTTATTACTGCAACAAAATGTAAAAATATATGTACCTAATTTGAATTTAGTTTTGTTAATTTATGAGAATGAAATTATTTTAAGTTAAGATTATAATAATGTTTACAAAGATATAAATGTTTAAAAAAAATAAAAGTTTAGTTTTTAATTACTTTCTTCATTTTGCTGAATACGTATTTTACACTTTACATGTCGCAATATCCATAAAATAACAGCAAATTGCGTATCTGGTAAAACCAAAGTAGAGTACTCGATCATCATTGCATAGGGTTCGGTTGTCATAAAATTCGTTTTTTCTTCGTAATTTATTATCGTTGATGTATGTTCTTGCAACATTTTTTTAAAATATAAAGTGATGTTTTTTTTAAATTACTTAAAAATCTTCCTAGCATAATTTACGAGCTATTACAAATAACACTGGCAATGCATAATAAAGACGTTATAAAATATGTTTTGATACTTTGTATTTAACAAAAATAAAATATAATCTAGAAAATTAATCTTATGGGAATTGAACCCGGGATTTTCGAATTGGCTAGCAACTGCTGTACCTCAATACCACTCCCACCAAACGCTTGTGGTAGTGCATGGATACTAAAACAAGCATGTAGTATGGCAAAATTCGCACTCCGAGAAACACCCTATATGACAATATACGTAGCAGCCTAAGAATGATAAATGCAACAAATACTTATAACATTTTAACTAAAATAATATTGACATGAATCAGTAGATGGAAAAAACTAAAAATAGAACTTTTTTGTCCACAAACATTTCATATCTTCAAAAAGAATGTGAAGATTTAATAGAAATAAATGATTTAAAATGCGTGGGTATACGTACGCCCCCACGGTATATATAAATTAAATTAAAACAAGTTTTTGGTATTGAAATGTAAAATACTGTTTGTAAGATAAACAAACGGATAAGATAATTTTAAGACGAACTAACTTCCAACACAACAAGAAGGGAAGATAAGCCCGCAGGCATTTATTTGCCTACGCCTAAATAATATGTACACACGTACGCACACTAAGGTGCACCTAAATAATACATGAAAACACCGATTGCTTTTGTTTATCCATGAATAATAGTCTGTGATACACCTTCATTTCCAATGTAAATATTTTCATTTCCGCCACTTGAACCGAAAATAAATTGATAATATCGAACTTCATTGTAGTACAAATCCTGGAAACATGAAAATCGTGTACGTGTTAAAAATGAATCCGATTAAGTTGTGAAAACAGAAACGCAGAGCCACTGCGTAAATTTCTATCACTAAATTCGTTCATGGCCTTGTTTCCATAAATTATTAAACTGCAAAAATTGATTGAAAGCAAAAAGGAAAGAAGGTGCGTTTAATAAATCAAAAATTTAACCATATTCTAAAATAGTTAGTACCAGTGATTTTTCTACAAAATGTTATCAAATTACATGCTTGTCTATGAAATAAGACCAAATCACGTGTTCTGTGGAAGTGGTCTTGAGATGGAGCATTCGGTTACCACCGTAAATTTTTTTGGTTCAATTCCCTTAAAATTCTTGTTTCACAATTACAATTTTTATCAAGTTTTTATTAAATATGAATTGATCCAAATATTTATAAAATAAATTTTTGTATTTATTTGATAGTATTTAAAAACAATATTCGATCATTTTGTATTAAAGAA
Source organism: Ctenicera cuprea (assembly GCA_958336395.1). Lineage (NCBI taxonomy): Eukaryota > Metazoa > Arthropoda > Insecta > Coleoptera > Elateridae > Ctenicera > Ctenicera cuprea. The sequence goes on along the minus strand of OY284487.1, from coordinate 12,940,155 downwards.
AAATGTAGTAAAAACAAATTTAAAAAAAAGAAATTGTATGGGAATTGAACCCGGGATTGGTGAGCTACATCCCACTCTCACGAAACATGTGATATTCTTTTGCATGTAATGTGATAAAATTTCGAAGACGTTGATTCCAACCAAATTACAAGATGGTTAGAACAATACTGCCCGTATTCGGCGAAGCAACCTTGAGTAAATAAAAGTAAACACCCTAAATTTAAGATTTCTCACAGCAACAAAACGGTAAAATACTTAAAAAAATAATAAATTGTAGTTACATCAAGAAGTTAACTTCAATTCAATCAAAATCAAACATTTCATAAACACACTTTCCACGTACATTTGCCAAGACGTCAAAACTACAAATTAAAAAACTTTCTGCTAAAACAACGAATGCCAACTTCAGCAACAATCAGTTTAAATTAAATAAGTTTATTCAATAAATTATACCAGCAGAAAGCAGTGAAAAACACGTCAAACACGTTAATTAATCTGTATTGCAGCAATATAACGTACGTAATTACAGTATTTCAATATCAATACAGAAGAAATATCAATTCATGGCCATAAATCATTATTTAAAAAAAAACGACGTGTAAGTAATTTTCATTCAATTCCAAAACTATTTCTCTAAATTTTTGATGATATGAATGATTTCCAACGATGATATCAAACGCTAGCAATTTCAGGCAATTTTCGTTGATTTCGGATAATCTCTGTCCGTTTTTATGTAAAATCGAATCCAAGAAAAATTAACAAGTAATTTAAATTTAAGGAAAAAATCTATAAATTTGATTTAAGTTAAAATTATTACAAATGATTCAGTGGTTCTCTTACAAAATAATCTTCCCATTTACACAATCATTCCGGATCGGTGCTACAATTATTACATAAATAACAATACATATTTAATAAATTCAAAAGATATAAATTATGTTTTATGTATGGCAGATACATAAATGCACAAAAACACTCTAAATATCAACAACAGTATCGTATAATCCTTATTGCCCGCGGAAACACAATTTATTTACACAAGCTCAGCGTGAAAGAGATAAACGATATGATTGGAAAGAGAAAAGATGTCCCATACTCGACGTGCAACTATTCAACGGTACGAACGCGCAGCTTTCTCCCTACTCAAACGTACCGCACCGCAACAAATTTTGATTCCGCACTGATTTCCAGTTATGCCACAATGACTTAATACTGTTTTGTTCACTTGCAAGTAATTTTAAATATTTCAAACGATTTAATAGACTTTTAAAATTTACAATTGTTTAAATTTAGTTCACACGATTAATAAATTTTAAGGTAATATGATCTAGTTTTAGCTAATTTTAAAAACGGTGGACACTCCAATAGTTGGGCTACTAACCGTATTTTCTGTTACAGCTAACCACGACGCGTGTTTCTGTTCCATATGGCAGCGTTTGCTGTAAGCTGCCCGGTAGCTCAGTTAAAAAATCCTAGTACGGTGTCGGTAGCCGCCCGAGCAAAGCCAGCTAGAGGTACATTTTTTATAATTAATCATTTTTTTATTGTGTACATGGTGGAATGTTCTCTGGGACGTTTTAATTTGATACTGGCAGCACCGTAGGTGCTGCAAAGTGCACACTTTCCCACTGTTGTAGCACTCCGACTATTTCGGTACTATCCAGAGCCAGTTGTAATTAGATTTGAAAATCTTCAGTTGATTTAAATTTTGTATTTGAGGCGGTTTGTTCTAGCTTCAGCAATTTTTAGTAACTTCAAATGACTTCAGCACATTTGATTAGATTTTCATAAATTTTTATTAGTCCAAAATGTTTTAAATCGCATTCAAACTCATTTCGTGTAATTTCAGGCGATTCCAAAATATTTCTCACATTAATTTGTCAATTTCAGGCAGTCAGTTATTGATTTTAGAAGGTTTGAAAGTTTTTAATGCTTCAATTAATTGACAAAAATGTAAATATTTTTCTTGTAAACTGTACCGTCGTTAACAACCCATTTCGGTCATAATTATGTGGGAAACCTACCTTTAGGGCTTAAAGAAACAAGTGGTAAATTGACAAAAGCTTCAGAAATACATTTTTAACGAGTCATAATAGACTTTCTAACAAATTCTTTTGAAAAAGTAGGTTAACCTGAATGAGGAGTACAAAACTAATTTTAAAGTACCTAACTGGTTTCGTCTGACTCTCGATTATTTAAGATTCTTCTTCGCTCATATACCGTAAGCTCAACATTGAGGAGCGAAAGTTCTAAACGCCAGCTTTCAAAGCAAAAACTAATGTACTGTGAGAAATTAATGAGACAGAGCCTGGCGTCTGCAATGCTCATTTGCGTTTAGTTTCGTAGTTTTTGGTCGTATTTAAGACGGGATGGTGTTTCACTCTCGAAATAGGCTAGATGACGTAGATATACAGAATTATAAAATGGTTTGACAGTAATTCTAGGTAGCCATCGTTATATACCCGTTTTACGGGGCTATTATACAATTTATATGTCCCCTAAAAAATACTCAAAAAAATAATATGACGGTTACGATGTCTTCATTAATATAAATGAACCTGTTTATAATGAACCCGAAGGGACATAAAATATACATAAAAGAAAGCGCCTTTTCAAAAAAATAAATTATCCAAACTTATCGAAGGTGTATTAAGTTACCTACGTGTAAGAAACTTTATATTCGGATATCAACCTTTACCTCCGAATCGGAATATTTTTTTTAACGAGAGGTGCAAAAACCGCAATTTAATGAAGATAAAACCGCAATTTTCGGCTTAATTTTAGAAACGATGGTAATTTTTTTTCTGGCATCTCGAAAGAGGTAAACGAGTGCTGGCTGTATAATGCTGTTGTTGGTCAGCTGACCGGACTGACCTGTAATTTGACCCGAGCCGAGTTGCGTACGTGTACACCACTCATCCAGATACAAGAACATCGCATCTTCGTTCTTCATTACCTTTCTTCCCATGTGCAGAAGTGAAAGGGTTAATGTCGAAACGGCCCCAGTGTTTCCCGCAACTGTTGTTCGCATAGTCATGTTTCATGGATGAGACTGGCCGTTTTCCGCGCCATTGCCGAGGGCGAACACAAAGAATTACATACTCGTTGCTGTAGTTCTAAGTCTTTTGAATTGTTAGATATAATAATACACTTTACGAACCCGACTGTGTGAAGATGTTTATCCCACACACGTATACAACTACAAAAAGTTGAAAACAATAGGTTGCTATTTTTAAATAACAAGAGAATTTTCAATTCAACCTAAAAATTGCTGTAGGTACTATGAGAATGCCAACGAAATAAACAAAATTTTGCCATAGTTGCCATGTTATCAACAATAGTAACCACCGCAAAAATAATTTATATGATTATCCCTTGCAAAATTTCTTTTCTTTTGGATACCGCAAATAACCGTGTTCATGCACATCCTTTTACTCGAACAAAAGTAAGCCTAACCCGATAATTATGTAACTGCAACGGAAAAACCTTAAGAAACGCAATTTCAAACTTAATATAAAACCGTATAAAATACGGGATTCAATTTACGCCAATATAATAAATATTTGTAATAACACCCAACTAGAGTTTAATATATTAAACCCAATAAAATAAATCTACGTCTACTAAACCAAAGTTTTGATTGACAATATTAAATTTCATGCAACCTAAACCATTTTCATCGACCGCACTTGATGGAGCTACTTGAGAAAAACAATTTCATATTTGCTTGAGTAACCACAGCTTCCAGCAAATAAGGCAAGAAGAATTGTACCTATTCTTAGAGTAATTCAGACAAAATAATTACTGCAAAATAGGGTAAAAAATACAATAGTTTAGGAAGGGGTCGGAAATAACTCAACATACGCCAAATTGTCAATGTTACTGCAAAATTCCAAAATTGCTTCGAAGTGTCAAAATTGTTCTAAAGTGTTAAATTTGCTCCGATATGTTAAAATCGACCTGAAATGTCAAAATGCCCCTGAAGTGTCATCATTGCTCCGAAACGTAAAAATTGTTTCAAAGTGCCAAAATTGCTCCAAAGTGTCAAAAGGCCGAAGAGTCAAAATTTCTCTGAAGCGTCAAAATTGCTCCGAAGCGTCAAAATCACACCGAAATGTTAAACTTGCCCCGAAACGTCAACATTTTTCCAAAGCATCACAATTGCTTCAAAGTGTTTAAATGACTTCGAAGCGTCCAAACTGCTCCAAAGTTTCAAAATTATTCCAAAGTGTCAAAATTGCACCGAAGTGTAAGAGTTGCTCCGAAGTGTCAAAATGACGCCGAAGTGTCTAAATTGCCTAAAGTTTTAAAATTGCTCCAAAATCTCAAAACTGTTCCGAAGTGGAAAAATTACCCCGAAGAGTCAAAATTGCTCCGAAATGTCAAACTCTCTTCAAAGCATGATAATTGTCCCAAAGTGTTGAAATTACTTTAAAGCGTCGAAATTGCTCCAAGTTTTAAAATGGTTCCAAAGTGTCAAAATTGCACCGAAGCGTCAATGTTGCTCCGAAATGTCAAAATGGCTCCGAAGTGTCAAAATTGCTTCAAAGGGTCAAAATTTTTTATAAATGCTCGTTTGCCAAAGTTATTACTTATTCTACTGTGTAAAACTTATCCCGTGGTGTCAAAATTGCACACACTTGTCTATATTGCTTCAAGTCATAGCTAAAGTTCCTCGCAGTTTGACGTTTTTATTTTAAAAATTACAATTACCCAGCCTTTAAAACTTCCCCGCGGTTTAAAAGTTGTCCCTACTTCTCACCACTGTTTCGTTTAACCAATGTTAATGCATAGTGTTAAAATTACTCCTGCAGCGTTTAAAATTCCTCAAAATTACCCTTACAGGGGGCCACTTAAAACTGCTTTTCAAATTCCCTGACTTTTCCTTAACTTTCCTGACTGATAAACCTCAGTTTTCCCTCATTTTTATGGTGCAAAAGCCAATTTCAACTGTTTTTTTAATAAAAATTGTAACCCAACATAAAAATTAGCAAAGTATAAACTTAAATTACTTTATAGCAAATGGAAAATTTTCAACAAGCATAACAAAATAAATACATCTAAACTTTAAAGAAAAATTAATCGAAATAAATATAAATTTTATAAACATATAGCTAGGTAACAAAATTTTCGTTTTGCAGGCAAAAATAAAAATTTTAAAATAATTGCATTTTACAGAATTTTCCCTGACTACTTCGTGAAATTCCCTGACTTTACGTTAAAATTGGTACATTTCCTGACTTTTCCCGGTTTTCCCTGTTTTCCAGAAAAGTGGCCACCCTGCCCTATGTGTTAAAAATTACCCCGAATAACTATATGCGTAAAAACTGCCCCCACGCTTAAAATTACTCCAATCCGTTAAATCTACCCAGAATTGCCATAGTATCTTTACAGTGTAAAAATTATTCTGCGGTATTCAAGTTGCCCCAACTTGTCAAAATTGACCCGACTTGCCCAAAGTCACCCTAAATTCTCACAATGGACTTGACTTTCTATTGTCATTACATAAACGTATTAAAACACGCACACCACTGTAAATATTTAATAAGAGTAAAACAACACGGAGGAGGGTAAACTTTAATTTCACTTCAAGTCGGGCACATCTTGTGCACGTTGCACATGCATTTTATTTCTATGTAGAACAGCCGCTGTGCATACGCTTGAAAACTTTTCTCCATTGTTAAATAGCTTACACAAGCTACGGCAGTACTGAAGCCCATAAAGAAGTCCACAGTTAAAGAAGAAAAATAATAAAGCAGACCGCGCTCGTTAAAATTAGATAAATAAAACGGTCGAGGAGAAGTTTTTGCGAACACTATAATTCCGAGCGACATTTGAGATTAAAAGAGATTTTATTTGCGATTCTGTTCCTCAGCTGCTCTTTTCCGAATATTATGAATTTTTCCAAGCAGCGAGGGGAAAATAATTTCCCCCAGCAACGAAAAACTTTAACAAGGCCTCATAAATCATCCCAAATGTGTGATTAAGCCCTGCTTTAGAAACAACTCTTAAACCACCCTTAAAACGGTGCTCTTTTGTTATTACTTATTCAAGCTTCAATGGTGAATTAGCCAGTGGCTCACGTTATTACATGGGGAGCACGAAAGTACGTAACGATGTCTTAGGATAACAAGAAGGGAAAAAGTCGGAGATTAAGGAAAAATCTACTAGGGACTAGGGACGAGCGAACATTGTATTATCTAGGGTGCGTTTTCTTAAAAAAGTATTTCTAACGAAATCCTGTGTTTCCCTCTTCAAAGTTTTTTTGCTGGAATTGCTTTCCACCAGAGTTCAAATAAGAAATCTGGGTTAAAACGTGAAAACATAAGATGATGTACTAAATAATTTAATTTTCAAACAAAAAAGTTAAAGGAGCTTCAGTAATTTTTGAAGGATTGCATATTTTTTTTTTTAGAGAACGCTTTCACCGATTCATCATCTCTTTGAGCGTTGAACATAATTTATTTAAAGCAACCAAATATGTCCTTTGTACTCTAGTATCGCTGTAACCAAATCTACGGAGATTCGGTTCACAATGTTCACATAAATGCAATATTATCATTCATTTCGAGTTTTTAAGCCATAAAACAAATAGAAAAGATAAGGATAAGTCCACATTCTAAAAAAATTCCAGTGCTGCACTGTTGGAGGTTCCCACCATATTAAATGATTGCGCCATAATCTCATCGTTTCGAAGAACCGGCTCTTAGAAAAATGGAGTGAATCGTGCCTGTGTTATCAGATATCTAGACTATTTAGCGCATGTAAATGGAGGTAGATTGAAACTCGAAGCGAGCTTACCTTTCAGCCGGTACGTGACTTGCCGGGCGGTACTTTGCTTACAAGACTGACCTGATATTACTCGAGATAGGATATATCAACTCTGGGTTACCGGGTCTTCTTTGGATATCCTTCAATGTATTACTTTATATAGCCGGGCTCTTTACTTCCGAAGAGCATTTTGTCCTTTTTCTAAAGTCGAATGTAGGCCTTAGAAAAGCTGGTAGTCGGTAAAGTTATAGTCAGAAAAATTTAGATAATTAAAATAGATTAATAACCGATAGTACGTTATTAGGCAACATAATTTCGATAAAACACGACAAATACCGATGTATAGCGATCTACCCAGAAGCGGGAAATTCAAATTCAGTTTTGTTATGCTGTATAAAACTGAAACATGGCTTGTGGATCTAATCCAGTATCTTTTTGCAAAATTTTGCCAAGGGCCTTATGAAATTTCAAGTAGTAATTAGCATAAACAATTGCCATTGTTTCGATAAATGGGATATATGGCAAAATCACAATACATTCATCTTCAGTGTGCACTATGAATTAATTCTTAACGTTAATACGCGAGTAATACATGTATGTTTTATTCACTGCAATTTATGGACCGCCGCCGTCGGCGCCGTTTTACTTCTATCCTTAAAGCAAAGTTACATCTTCCTGAAATCGTTAAATAATTTCTGACGACAAATATTTATTTTATGTCAAAAAATTACTCCTTAAGGAATAAAAATTGTTCAGCGAATTCAAATAAAATGCTATAGGAATGAAACAATTATTCTTAAACTGCAAATAAATTATTATCCGACGTCAGTAGATAATCTTATGACGTCAAGAAATAACATTTTTTTTCAATAAATGGTTTTTTGAATTTTAATTGTTTTTTTGAAGTCAATAAATACGTTTTGGGCTCCAAAAACTTGTTCGCTATTTAACACTTTTGACGTCAATAAATGCTTTGAAACGCAAATAATCATTTATGACCTCTGCAAATAATTAGTTATGGCTAAAGAATAGCATTCATGTTGATTTATTAGTTAATTGTAAATTGTCTAAGTGTAAGCGATTTGCGGACGCTAACAAATATATTTTTGACGTCAAAAGATCCATTTTTCGAACAAAAAATTATTCGTTGACGTGAAGAATTCGTTTAGTTTATTTATAATAATTAAATAGTCTTTTTTTCATATTCTTACGATAAAAACAACTTTTAGATGTCTCAAAATGAGTTTTGGGCGGCAAAAACTAAGTATACGCGTCAAATATTATTTATTGACGTCACAATTTTTCTTTTAATTTTTAATGTCTAAACAACATTTAACACAACAGCAAATGATTCTTTAACGTCAAAAAATCTGTTTTGGGCAATAAAAATGATTTGTTCAGGTCAAAACAATTCGATTTATTTACTAATAATTAAATAGTTTTTTGTCATATTCCTATGTTAAAAAGCAACTTTTAGCTGCCTCAAAGTGATTTTTGGACATCAAAAACCAATTATAGAAGTCAAATATTATTTATAGACATCAAAACATTTTGTTCTCGTTTTTAATGTCAATACAACATTTTCGACGCCAACAAATGATTTTTTGACATCAATAAATCTATCTTTGGCATTAAAAATGATTTATTAACGTCAAAATAATTCGTTTTATTTTTTAATAATTAATGCTTTTCCAGATTTCTACGTAAGACGTCTCAAAATGACTTTAGGGCGTAAAATGGTGTAGGGCGTCAAAACCAGGTATAGACGTGAAATATTATTAATTGACGTCACAACTTCTTTTTTGCTTTTAACGTCAAAATAACATTTTTTGACGTCAACAAATGATTGACGGCAATAAATCTATCTTTGGGATTAAAAATGATGTATTAACGTCAAAATAATTCGTTTTATTTCTTAATAATTGATTTTTTTCCATATTCCTACGTTAGACGTCTCAAAATGACTTTTGGGCGTAAAATGGTGTAGGGCGTCAAAACCAAGTATAGGCGTGAAATATTATTTATTGACGTCACAACTTCTTTTTTGCTTTTAACGTCAAAATAACACTTTTTGACGTCAACAAATGATTGTTTGACTTCAATAAATCTATCTTTGGAATTTAAAATGATTTATTAACGATCAAAATAATCGTTTTATTTTTTAATAATTGATTTTTTTCCATATTCCTACGTAAGACGTCTCAAAATGACTTTTGGGCGTAAAATGATGTAGGGCGTCAAAACCAGATAGACGTCAATAAATCTATCTTTGGGATTAAAAATGATGTATTAACGTCAAAATAATTCGTTTTATTTTTTAATAATTGATTTTTTTCCATATTCCTACGTAAGACGTCTCAAAATGACTTTTGGGCGTAAAATGGTGTAAGGCGTCAAAACCAGGTATAGACGTGAAATATTATTTATTGACGTCACAACTTCTTTTTCGCTTTTAACGTCAAAATAACATTTTTTGACGTCAGCAAATGATTGTTTGACGTCAATAAATCTATCTTTGGGATTTAAAATTATTTATTAACGTCAAAATAATTCGTTTTATTTTTTAATAATTGATTTTTTTCTATATTCCTACGTTAGACGTCTCAAAATCACTTTTGGGCGTAAAATGGTGTAGGACGTCAAAATCAGATATAGACGTGAAATATTATTTATTGACGTCACAACTTCTTTTTTGCTTTTAACGTCAAAATAACACTTTGACGTCAACAAATGATTGTTTGACGTCAATAAATCTATCTTTGGGATTAAAAATGATTTATTAACGTCAAAGCAATTCGTTTTATTTTTTAATAATTAAACTTTTGTCCATATCCCTACGTTAGAAAGCAATTTTTAGACATCTTACAATTTGGGCGAAAAAATTATTTTAGAACGTCAAAACCAGTTATAGACCTGAAATATTATTTATTGCCGTCACAACTTTTTTTTTGGATTTTAACGTATTCACGTCAAAAAATTCGTTTAGCTTATTAATAATTAATATCTTTGGCATTATAAATGATTTATTAACGACAAAAAATCCGTTGTTTTATTTATAATTAAACAATTGTTTATATTTTCCTATGTTAAAAAGCAATTTTTACACGTCCAAAATCAATTTATTAGTAAATGAAATTTTGACATTCAGATAAATAAAAAAAATGATTATAATTCCACAGTTTCTGTTTTTTAGTCAATATACATTTTATTACTTTAACGCTAAGCGCCTGCTATGTGAAAACTCTGGTTACGCCACTGTCGAATCTACTGATTACAACTGTAAAGAATGTATTACTTTTCTCCCTTAATTTGAACTTTAAATCGGAAATAATTTTCTTTGTGGTAGAGACCAAACAAAGCCGTTATTTACGAACAGAGGAATTCTCTCCCGGAATTGTTGGATTTTAAGTCCGGATATTTCTTGGCAATACCTGCGTGCATTAATCAAGATGTAGAAATTTTCCCGCCGAGGAGGAATCGAAATTTCCGCAGAAGAAACACCAAGCTGGTGATTTAAAGCCAAGACTCCTTTGTAAAACAAGACTTGGGAGTTTATCCGTGGAGCATTATTACAGACAAGATTCCCATGTAGGAAATTAAACTCGCAACAAAGCATTTATAAAAGCCACAAACAAATACATTTTCTTCTTCTAGCATTAGACGTCCTAATTGGAATTAAAATTGCTCATTTGCCACCGGATTTCTCGAATTCTATGTAGAAATCAATTTCGTCCGTAATTGTAATTTTGCGTTTATAATGGATTTTTATAGTTATAAAAAACGGAAGAAAATTACAGGCCTCAAACCATGGAATTGCTCTCGCATAATTCTGTTTTTTCCTTCTTCGATTTCGTTTAATACTTGATTAAACGGAACGACAAGCAATTTCGCGTTTCTTTCTGATGTTTTATTTACTTAAGAAAAAAAATTTTCAAGGAGAATTATTAAACTCATCTGACGTTGTAAATAAGAAAATCAATAAGGAGCTAATTCTTTATTTGAAGTTGAGAATTTTTGCATAAATCACAAGTTTCTTATCTAAAAATAAAGGTTGTTGAATTTCAAGTTTCCTACTTTTATGCAAATTTCACAAAGGCCTATTAAAAATTAAAAACAACCTGCTTTTTTTAAGCTTAATTAACATGAATAGCCTATTTCGAGGTTTCTTAAATTTTTTGTTAATTTTTACGGCCGATCTATGTGGCCTACAATTCATTTTTATAGCCTCAAATGGGCACTTTCACAGAAATTAATTTAAAGTAGGAAATTGTATGTAAAATTATGCATACTTGTGTTAAATTATACTATGTTTAGTAAAAACCCCAAATAAAAAGATTCTAAAATTTTTAAAGCATACTTAACAAGTTCAACAACTCAATTTACTGCTTAGAAAGTATGTCATCGTATTTAAGAAGTTCCTGAAGTTGTTCATCAAAAAATTTTACTTTGTTAGTGTCAAGATAAGAACACTTTGCAACTTATTAGGCTTGATATACCTAATTTTATTTAATTTCATAAATTTATTTAATTAACAAAACAATTTGCTAATGTTTGTGTTAAAATCTAACATATATAATACGTAAATGTGGTTTGGATATATTTTAGCTAAATAAATGCCTAATTACAACCACACGCACACGCGCGCACACGTGTACACGTGTTTCACATTACCAATTAGTTTGTTCAGATCAGTGAACGTTTTCCGATTTACCAGTTATAGAATGTTTGCCATAAATGCCAGCATGGTTCATGTATAATCGAATAATTCTTGCTCTGTCAAGCGATTTACAATAATTCTATATAACTAGGAATATTGTCAACAACATTGCATTTGTAAATACCTACAACGTCTTGTGAAATAATGTGCATAGTTTTATCTCGGGAAGGAAAATTGTCATTCCTCAGCAAGAAGAATGTTATGCAGCATTACTGTTATTTCCACTTGCTATAATACGAGATAAGAATAACCAGTTACGATAACTGCTTTTGTGATTTCTTTGTAAAAAATAAAACAAACTGTAAATTTACTAGAAAAGTAGTTTAAATTTCCCTAAACAAAATAATAACAAGTGTAGTTAAAAGTTCTCTCACGAAACCATGGCAACAAAAATCGATTTTTCGAAAAAAAACTAATTTAAAGTTAAAGAAACTAGACATTTGAGAACAAAGTTTATTCGACAAAACGGGTGGGAGGGGAGGCATAGCCCAACCCCTATCAATTATTGTGTCTAAAAAATAATTATATACAAAATAAGTATAAAATTTTATTTTACCATTACTGATGGGCCTGGTTTACTGAATAATTATAAAGTTATTGATCTCCTAATTTCAAAACTTCATAGAGGGCGTCACAGAGAATATAGAGCTTTGGAAATACAACCAAATAATAGCCGATCCATAATTCTATTGGCTTGAATGTTAAGAATAGCTGTTTGTCAGTTTTGAAGCAGTGATTTCAGGAAAATTTAAAATCGGATAATTTTACAAAAAACAGTCTGGACAGTTTTCTTTTGATAGTAAAAATGATATTAGGCTAATAAGAAAAAACTAATTATTTTATAACAAACATTTGTTCTAATCACCATGTATATTTTTAGGCGTTTTTTTTAAGGCAAACAATCGATTTTTCAAATTTAAATCATTTCTTTTTTATTTAAATTGATGTTTTGATTTAATTCGATTTTTTTTAATTTAAACTGATTTTTACGATTTTTTCCAATTAAAATCAATTAATTGCAATTTAAGTAGCATTTTAAAATAAAGCAGGAATTTTTTAACTAAAGTTTCTCATTTTTTTGTTTATAATTATTGTTTTTAAAAAAGATCATTAAGTCGCATCTAAGCCATTCAATGAAATTTTCCCACTCCGCTTATTCTGGATCAGCGTATAACAGCTATACAACAAGTCTGTCCCCTTACCCCAAACCCTGTGTGGACTTTGATGCGCCTGCGGCACTACCATTATCAGCGTGATTGTTTTATACTGTATACATTGTGGAATGCTACTATTTATGCTCCCTGGAATGTCTTTGGCGATGTGGCAGCGCCGTAGGCGTAGCAAGAGGCAGTGCAATATGTGTGAACCAATAACAGAGCTGCCCCCTTCAAATTATTGTGCAAACCTATGTTTATTTTACGTGGGGATTTATGTAAAAGCAAAACTTTAAAATAGATCCAGTTCTAATAAACTCTATAATCGTTTAACACTTTTGTGTAATGCTATTCTATTCTAAGCTTACTGCCAAACTGTGAAGACAATTGTACTTATTAGAAAATTTTACATGAAAACGACACCCCACTCAAAAATCATTTGATTTAAATCATGATTTAAATCAACTTGATTTAAATCTTCGCTTTCTGTTTGTATTTAATCTTGAACTATCTATACTGCGGGTATGTGAACGGAAGCATTACTTAAAACCATTTTAAATGTTCGTATAAAAAATCCATTTAAGTTATAGCAAAATCGTGGTAAAATTATTAAAAATTAACAATAAATAACTCTAAATCATTTTTCAATCAATTGATATCATCTCGAGCTTGCAGAAATTTATTAAAACAGTTAAAATTATCGACTAGTGATTGAAATCACCCTAATTTGAAGACAAATCATACAAATCACGTACAACTACTTATAGTTATTTCAAATTCCTTTGAAACTACTCTAAAACATATCTGAACAATCTCAATAACCCGAAATTAGGCAAAATGACATATAATTGAGTAATATTACCTAACATTAGCCTGTTATATTATTCTGAAATCCATAAAATCGACTTCAATAAAAGGGAATCATTTATATCATGTAAAGTCAATAGAAATTAACCCAAATTTTCGTATTTTCCAAACTACAAAAAGTATTTCAATATTTTAGAGAAAATTTTTATACGAAACACAAAACAGGAAAAGTAATTTACTGAAACCAACCTAAATTAGAGGATCATAAATATCTATCTTTTTATTAGAAATACTTTATTGCATAATTTAAAACAATATTTAATGAAGACTTGGCATTCAGTAAAAATACAGAAAATTGGTTATATGGAATGATCTCGTATTAAGTACATACTTTCGCACCGTCCAAGCACTTCCAAAGGTCAATTAGCACTTTAAGGTGAAGTGACACTTGTTAATTTAAAATATCTAAATTGCCTTCTACGGTACAGAATAACAACCCTGAAAGTAACAGTGCAGCCCTTAGTTCTCTTAGCATACAAAATTTTTAAATTCGTTAGTTTTAATTATTATTTAAACATATTTTTCGAAACATTACTCATACTAAATGTTGTTCTGGATCTTCAAGGTCATTCTGCACTTTAGAGGCTTGGGGTAAAGTAACGCTTAAGAATTTAAAACTTAAAGAACAAAATTGTTTTTTACATTGCAGAATGACAATGCTTTAAATAATAGTGCAGCACGATTATCATATTAAGTGTTTTTTTTTTATTCGGTTAGTTTTAATTGCATTAAATTAACGTAAACCATATGTTGAGCAGTTGTTGTTATGAGTATATTTTACATGACAGTTCGGTAAACTAATTATTCATGCTGGTCAAAAAAAATTGAAGGTTGAGTTAGAAACATTTTATTTGTCCATAGATCTCGATTGATTTTGGTAACGCCCAGCGATGGTCAGTCATGATTGGTCGGTTAATGCAGGATATGAAGAAATTCTTCTAATACACAAGACATATACTTTCTATTATCATAAATATGTTAATAATGGCGATGGCAGTGGTAGGTCTTGTGTGGGGTCCTAATTAATAATTTAATTAACGGTTTTTTGTGTTCGTTTAATGATACGAATTCAGGGGTAATGACAGGCCAGCCTTGGCGCAGTCGGTAGCGGACGGATCGAGAGTGCCATGGTTCTCCATTACCTCGCAGAGTGGGGCCCGTCATTATAATTTCGAGTGGATAGGACCGAGCGAAGAAATGACTCTATCTCTCGCTTTATCTCATATTTTATTTTTTCGCTTTAGTTCATCAGTAGCAGTCTCAGAAGCTGCTGTCACTTTAATTAAGGAGGCCTGGATAGTTTACGATAACGCGTTACGTATATTCCACGGTTTTTTCCCGCTACCAAACACTCCCGCAGCCTCCTATCGGAATTAGTAAGTATATAAAGCAAAAGCCATACGGAAGATTAATTTTTGTTTGTTTTGAGCACGTCTGCCGCTATGAAAAATTACCTGGGAGTCTTAAGACGCCGTAAAATTTCCATTAAGTGTATTACAAGTCCGCTTAAAACTTTCTGGTCTTACGCTCGACAAAGAAATATACTCGGAAAAAGAAAAAAGCGTCCGGAAAAGTGCCCGATTTCAATTATGTATGTTCTCTAATGCCGTAGAGCCGGCCTCATTAACTCGGATAATAAAATATAACGTAGAAGACATTTATTTGTGCACAGCGGTAAATACTCCAAGATTGTCTTATCACCCCCCCCCCTTCTTCCTGAGTCAACCCCGTAATTATTTACCCCTCGTAAAGCGGACTAAAATATGAACGCCAAAGAAAATTAAACTCGAATACACGCGTAAGGAACACGGCAATTATCTTATTTTATCCTTTATTGGTGCCTTTTTGCCTTAAGAGATTTAATTTAACCGTTTCGACGTATTACATTTGTTTCAATTCCGCCTTCCGGGCCTGGAACCGGTACAAGCACGAATTCCTGGGCTCGTCGCATCACGGACACATTTGTATTGTCAGAGGATTTGCCGAGGCTTAACTTACATTTGTAAAACTGGGGCATCCAGGCGCATTCGCTCATATTGCACTTTGTAGTTTTAAACTTTCCTGTAAACACTTAAAGCTTCTGGAAAATTACATGCTGAAGTAGGAAATTTCATAAATTATAAATAAATTTTAAATTAATAAAGATTTTGGGAATGTAAGCTGAAGGTTTTTCTTATAAATTTAGCATCAAATTTCGTGAAGCACGTTTTAAATTGTATTACTAATTATACCTTTGATCTCGGGATTTTTTATATAAAAAAGAAATTGAAGCTTATTTTTAGGTCGTTCTAATTTAGATTAAGCCTAAAAGTTTGAGAAGAAACAGGTCAACATATTCAGAATTAAATCAGTTTAAAAATATATTTTTTTTAATAACAATTTATTTATAACAGGGGGTTTCAAACTGTAGGAATTATTTATACACAATCTGGGAAATACTAGGCAAAAAGCATTACTTGACAATATTCAGCAACATACATACAAAATTACTCAAGCGTAAACAATACAAGCAATATCAGAGCTTCCACTTGATTTAACAAAAAAAAAGTTATCAAGTGATATTCAAATAGGTTAAAAAGCCTGAAGTAGTGATATTAGCAGACCATTTAGGGGTTAGGCTGAGAGTTGTCAACCTCCTTAAATAGTACATTAAAACACAAGTTTTATAAGTCTGATTTTGGAGCACGCGTCCAAGTTTAGAAAACGAGCCGCTTGCGGCGAGTTTTCTAAAGGACAAGTGCGCTAAAATGTCTTATAAAACGTATATTTTATACTATTTTTTCTATTTTGCGCTTTTTATGCCCTTTTTGTGCCTTTTTAAATAAAAACTTCCAGTTCCAAAATGGGGATTTTGCGGTAGCTACAAACGCACGCGTTTGCGTGCTTTAATAGCTTTCTTAAAGACGCAAAATAGAAAAACATACTTTTTTAAATGTAAAAAAATCACAACAAATGACATATATGTTTGGGTATGTTTTGCTCCAAGATCAACCAAAATCCGAAGGTGTATCAATCGTATCTTCCTTAGGCAACATAGATAGGTGCACATGCACAAGAACTATTGTCACCTAATCTTATAACTTTGATAAAATGCCTATTGGTACAGCTCTCAAATACAAGTTGCAAATAATTGAATATTTTTAAATTATATCAATTCTTTATTAGGTTTTATAAAAAGCCAAATAGTGACATTTTCTGACGTTTTCTTGCAAAATAGTTACCGATAAAGACACCTCAGAAAAAAGTCACAAATAGTGAAATAAATGACCACAGTGGAAGCCCTACAACATTATAGAAAAGTAGCAATGGGAAATATCGGCATTTCTCCAAAGTACTCGGTAATACTCGGCAATACGTAGCAATATTCGGCAATATTTATATTATTCACACAAAATTACGCAAAATTTGGGGAAATTTAGTAATATTAGAGAAAAGTAGCAATAGGAAAAGTCGGCTATCCCGGCAATACTGCGCAGCACTCGGTAATACTCGGCAATACGCAGCAATATTCGGAAATACTTATATTATTTACACTAAATTAAGCAAAGTGGGCAAATTAGGCAATATCGAAGAAAAGTAGCAATGGGAAATATCGGCAATACTGCGCAATCCTTTGTATAAATATTAGAACATACCAAACGTACTCAAACGTCAACAATTATAGAAAAGTAGCAATGGGAAAGATCGGCTATTTCGGCAATACTCGGCGATACGCAGCAAACTTAAACAATACTTATATTCTACAAAATTACGGAAAAGTAGCAATGGGAAATATCGGCTATCCCGGCAATACTGCACATTACTCCGTAAATGCTTGGCAATACGCAGCAATATTCAGCAATATTAATATTATTTACACACAATTACGCAAAAGATGAGCAAATTCAGTAATATTAGAAAAAAGTAGCAATGGGAAATGTCGGCTATCCCGGAAATACTGCGCAGTACTCGGTAATACTCGGAAATACGCAGTAATATTCGGCAATAAATATATTATTTACACAAAATTACGCAAAAGTTGGGCTTATTCAGCAATATTAGGGAAAAGTAGCAATAAGAAGTATCGGCTATCCCAGCAGTATCGCGCAGTACTCGGTAATACTTAAACTGACCATTTATTTTTCTTACAAAAACGGGACGTGTTTTAAAAAATCGATAAAAACACAAAATATTGTACGAAACACACTGCATTGGTTTTATTGTCAATAAAATATTAAAGAACACATTAAGTTTATTGGTTTATTAATGTTATACTTATACATACTAATGAACAGGAAAAGAAAAACAAATATAAAATAACTATCAATATTTTAAACTCATTTATATTTCTCTGAAGAACAAATTTGTTTTAATAGTGCAGGTGACGACTTCAAATAAGTATAAAACTCTTGACAAGACTGATTTATATTGCCTTTAGTTATTAACATTGCTTTTAGATGAGTTGTGCCACTGCAAAATGCCAAATGCAATCTTAGCAGATTCCAGCGTCGACTTATATGGGGCGGCAAGTGTAAAGTGAAAATTTGCTGTGCATTTCACGGTATTTAAGGCAATTTGTCCCAATATTTATTATACACACACATTTAGCTAAATGCTTTTTATTTTAATAAATCGTTGTAGATTTAAATAAATCCTTAAACATTTGGTTTAAATATTCAACTATTTAGTAAATCTTTATTTATGTAGATAAATCTGCACATATTTGTTTTAAATCTTTCAATATTTAGTAAATATTTGCATATTTAAATAAATCTTTACCGATATAAATAAATCCTTACAGATTTAAATAAATATTTCAACATTTAATTTTAAGCTGTCATATTTAATGTTAACTTGTCATATTTATTTGACCTTGGTAGACCCAACCTACATAGTAGAACAAGACCGTTTACACTGGTGGTAACGTTCAACAATTATGAACACGTTTTCCGTATTTCAAAAATTTGTACAATTAATGTTAGGTCAATCATCAACAACAACATATTGAACAACATAAACATTGCATAATTTATTATTCATACAATGAAAGTTTTCTCAACATTCCCTTGAGAATGTAATTTTCAGTCTGTTTTGTTGAAGCGTCGAACGCTCCCACCAAGGGCTCACCAAGGTTAAATAAATATGACAGGTTAACATTAAATGTGACAGCTTAAACTTAAATGTTGAAACATTTATTTAAATCTGTACGGATTTATTTATATCGGTAAAAATTTAATTCAATCTGCGAGTATTTATTAAATATTGAAAGATTTAAAACAAATATGTGCAGATTTATCTAAATACATAAAGGTTTACTAAATATTTGAAAATTTACAGTAAATGTTTTAAGATTTGATTAAATCTCTAATGCTTTATTAAATATTAGAATATTTAAACCAAATGGTTAAGAATTTATTTAAATCTACAACGATTTATTAAAATAAAAAGCATTTAGCTAAATGTGTGTATATACACTGTGTCCATAAAGTAACCCCCCCCCCCAACTAACTTTTGAACGACTTGATATTTTTCTACAAAATTTGGTGTGCTGTAATGGGAAATTAAATACTATTTTTCAGACCATATTAAAATTTTGTATCATCCAAAATGGCGACTGGGCGCCTTTTTGAAATTTTTTTTTTAATAAAAAGGGGAGTCGAGTGACACCTCATTTGAAAGGTCTTTTAATTCTGCGTCTGATCCTAGAGTTTCAAAGAAAAATATTCAGCCATAACAAAATGGCTGATTTTAAGCAAATGGACTCACTCAATTCAAAATTGTTTTGATTTTTTATCCAGGGTCGAGTGACACCTTTCCAACGAGATGTCACTCAACCCCCCTTTCTATTTAAAAAAAATTCAAAATGGCGTCCAGTCGCCATTTTGGATGATACAAAATTTTAATATGGTCTGAAAAATAGTATTTAATTTCCCATTACAGCACACCAAATTTTGTAGAAAAATATCAAGTCGTTCAAAAGTTAGTTGGGGGGAGGAAGGGGTTACTTTATGGACACAGTGTATAATAAATATTGGGACAAATTGCCTTAAATACCGTGAAATGCACAGCAAATTTTCACTTTACTCTTGGCGCCCCATAGACTTACGCTTACTACCGAACTGGCGATCATATAGTTTGGTTATCTGTATGAAAACATTATTGGCCTTCATTTCAATTTGCAAACAAATGAATACGGACAGTATTGTTTTAATTTTGCATAACGGGACATTTTTGCGTCCCGAGTGATTTCTCGGGGACAACGGGACGATGGCTTAAAAACGGTACTGTCCCGTTGAAAACGGGACGTATGGTCACTTTAGTAATACTCGACAATACGCAGTAATATTCAGCAATATTTATATGATTTACACCAAATTACTCTGTCATACTCGGCAATACGTTCCAATGTTTATACTAAACTACTCAAACGTCAACAATTATAGAAAAGTAGCAATATTCGATGCGATACAAAGCAGTCAGTATTACGAATCCTTTTTTTAATTCGTGTGCAGGGTGTAATAATAACAACAATAAAACAAATTATTACCAAATTTGTAATAGTTAAATTTTGATTAATGTTTCACCACGTGCCTACCACACAATCAATTCAAAATATTGTTTCAGTTTATTTATTGTATGAACAATATTTACTTATCTACCCTCTGGCATTGGTGATTAACCTTAGCAGCAGAAATAGGTCGACGCTAAGTAAATATACAGTCCCTTTTTTTGCATTCTTTTAAAATTTAAAAACATTTAATCTTATTAAATATTAAAAATATATTTTTAAACTCCATAGTCCACCTCAAAAATTGTATATTTTATTAATAACGATGATAATAATAACGAAATGACTCACATAATGCTAATTTTTGAGTAACAAGAAGAAGCGAAGATTTCCTGAGAAATTTATACCCCGCATCAATAAAAACTGCACACCGTCGGAGAATGTCATATGAAGAATGTATCACATTCAATAGCGTACCAAGGAAATACCTCGGGAAACATTAATACAATTTGCAAAATATCTGCTTGATCTATGTCTTGACTTTCTTATAAATAGATTCCGGATTTTTTTTCATTTTATTAAAACATTAGCGTTATTTTTTGGATTGCTTTGTTTACCGCACACGTTTAAACGTTTAGAAAAAACACTCACGGTTGCATCTCTAAACAGTGGCGGACAGTACGTTTTCGGGGCCCTGGGCTAAATTTTTCGACGAATTTTTTTGATAAAAAAGAAATATAGTTTCTGAACCAAACATTCACCACAAACAACAAATAATAATTGTTATTTAATAAATAAACGTTGCTTTTACCACGCTAAATACGCTAAATAAATTTTTAGAAACAGTAAACATTTTCTGCATTTTCATGTCAGCAATGATAGCGAATGAATCACTTTCGGTGATGGTGGACATGAACCGAACATAATGATCGGCTTTTAAAAAAATATCGGATATATTTTTATTGCAGAAATCTCTTAGAGTAAAATAAATAATCACACTTATTGTCAATTCGGGGCATGGCCCCCCTAGAGGGCCCTAAGCTTCATTATAATCCGCCCCTGATTCTATAGTAAAGTCGTGAATTAAAACAAATTTTAATTAAACGCAAAATAAAACAAAACTTGTTTTGTTACAACTAAAATCAGCAAGTTATTTCAAAAATCCAATTTCTAAATACAAAATGTACAAAGCATAATACATTCGAAATTATGAACAACGCACAAAAACAAACAAACAGAAAAAAGTCAAAAGCAATGGAAACTAATTAAAAAAGGCTTCAATTAAAAACATTTTCAATTTATTTGTTGCCCTGTCTGGATTAATACTATTTTTTCGTTTGGAAAATTAATCGGGAAAAATTCACTTTAACACAACATTTCATGGCAACAACGTTCAGGTACACAAAGCAAAAAATCAGGCTAATTTATGCGCGCATGTGTAAATGGTAAACACTCGCGAAAGAATTCCAATTAATCGACACGCGAAGGGTGATAATGAAACAATTCTAAACGGGGCGCAATAATTAAAACGGGGCCTCTTGTAGAGGCGGCTACGTTCCGGAAAAGCGATTGTGTACCTCAACTTTAACTATCAAAACGACTTTTTGTCACGTTCACTTGATTTTATACCTTCGCAGTTTCCTGCGTAAACCGCTCCAGACAAAAACACCCTTTCTGATGAGAAACTTTGGAGATATTTTCGAAGAGTTTCTGATTAAAACAATTATACCTTGTTAAGCCGGTCGTAAAATAAAATCGACCAGGACTTGAGAACGTTTCTAACAAGACGACTTAGACACATATATAAATACGACTATGAAATTGATTATGTATGTTGTCTGAAACTGGTTCGTCTGAGTTACAACTAGAGTCTCATATGGATTCTCGAACGTCTAAACTGCATTTAAAATGACATACAGAAGCAGAAGCAACCGCTTGAATAATGTACATGCATGCAAGTTGATTGATTCCATACACATACAGCAACATTTGGAACTGTTGCGAAATTTCCTTAGGTTGTATATTTTAACAAGTTTATGTTATATAAATGTTTACTTAAAAACTCAAAGAAAAACATTTTAGTGGTAAATGGTTTTCACCGACAAACGTTTTTTCTTAAATTAAAGAAACGTTGATTAACGATACAATACTTCAGAAATCTAATACTGGGGAGGAAATTGGAAAGTTTAGTAAATTCCTATTTAATATTTTTTTCTGTATTGGATGGAATTTTCTGTTAATATATTTTTTTTGTTAATCATAATTTAGTTTTTAGGGAATAATAGTATATTATACACTAAGGTAGAAAAGTCTACTATTATAGCCTGAGGGCTAAGGTTGGATCCCGAGGCGCGTAGCGCCGAGGGATGTAAGGCCCGAGGGCTATAAGACTTTTCTACCGAGGCGTATATACTTTTTTTTTCACTACTAGTGATATAAACCCTTATAATTGTCGAAAAATGGCTATTTTAACTTAAATCCCTGTTTATTTCTAATTATATTTTTGTTGGCATGACAGTTGTTTGAAAATTGTTAAATCATCATTGGTATTCAAAAACATTATTTTTAAGAACTGGTTTCATCTAAAATACTGAAATTATTAACAATTTTCTCTTTTTTACTTTGTGTGGTTGTATTATAGGCGAAATTGATATTGACAGAGTTGTCATTTATTACGGCGCGAAAACCGTATATTCAAATACACCAAAGTTTTTAAAATTAAATTAATTTATTTAAACAACTATTTTATGCATAAAATACCATTATATTAAATCGTGCTATAAAAACGTTCTCTTTAAAACTGTCAAACAGGATTATCAAAAAATATAAATTTGTTCATTATTTACCAGTGGTTAATAATGAAAATTAGTTACCTGTCAGTGAGCAAAGGTAGAGAAATTGAATTTCACAACATTCTATTACGTGTCCAAATGCTACGCCATATTACCCGTAGTGAAAAAACATTTTTACTATAGATGTTTCTACCTAAACGATTTTTTAACAATTTACAATTTCGGATACACGACATTCATTTTGAAGAAGGTTTAGATATGTTACCCAGTGAATTTATTACAGTTTTCACCAGAATGTTTTTCCGTCTAAACTGTTATTTTCCATCACTTGTTCAATATTTAAAACAATTTTACTTGGATTTTTGCAAATTTTTCTAGTAGCTACAAAATAATTTTTCGGCATTTCTTCCTTCTTTTGGCATCTATTCGAATTTCCTAGGGGTCTCATACCGTCGGCAATATTTTCAATACTTGGCAATAGTCTCTAGTGTGAACCGAAATTTGCTTATCTGCATCTAAAGCGGTAGCAATCCGATGTACAAATGAATATGCGCCATACGTAATGGACGCGTAAATATGTGGCTTCTAGCAGCGGGGGCTCCTGTCATTAAAAATTGAGCAGGTACAAAGCATCCGGATTTAATAAATAAAAACTATGGACTGAATTATGCTGACTGTTAGTACGCGGCAATGCTCTGCACTATGCCGAAATACTCTGCAGTACTCGGCAATACGCAGTAGAAGGGGCAAATGAAGAAATTTACAAGCCCGGCCTATCCCGAAAAATTCAAAAGATAGGCTAGCCCGGCCCGGCCTATTCTTTAGATACATGGTTTGAAGCCCGACCCGGGCCTGACAAATTCAAAAGCGGGCCCGGCCCGTTTTATGATTATATAAATTTGAACCGGCAAATTTGGCTCGGCAAAATTAGGCCGGTAAATTAGGCACGTCAACTCAGATTTCGAATGCATCTGCCCTCGCTTACGCTGCCTGTGGCGTAAATTTTCAGTGAGTGATGATCTGTTTTTGTCTGTATAAGTGGGTACTTTCGTGAATTTGAACATAGTCTGACATTTTAGTTACGCCGGCTGTCTATAGCTCTGCCAGGCTAGTTAAGCCTTGCTGGGCCGGCGAGGCCCTGTTAGGCACAGCTGGCCCGGCAAAGCCGGGATAGATTTAAACAAGCCCGACCCGGCCCGTGGGCCGGACCAATATTTAAACAAACTTACGAAGCAATAAATCGGCAATATCGGCGATAACTATCATTTCGGCAATAATCAGTACAGAATTTCGGCGGTACTATTAAGCAATTTGGTATTTTATAATACTTGATACTACTCTGCATTATACGGCAATACTCTGCACTACTAGACAATATACAGCAATATTCGGCAATATTTAAACAAATTTATTGGTATTGCCAGTTTATTAAATCGACAATAACTGCGATAACTATAATTCGGCCATATTAGGTAATGTTTGGCAATTATCATTATTTGGCAATGCTCTGCAGTTAGTACGTGGCAATACTGTGCTTTATGAGACAATACTGTGCAGTACACGGCGTGATTATTTAGTAATATTTAAACAAAATTACGAAGCATTAAATCGGTAATACCGGCGGTATCTATATACTCGTACACAATCTCGGCTATGCCAGGTAATATGTCTTTTTATAATACTTGGTACTACTCTGCATTATGCATCAATACTCAGCAGTATACTGGACAATATGTAGCAATATTCGGCAGTATTTAAGCAAAATTACGAAGCAATAAATTGTCAATAACTATATTTCGGCTATACTCGTACAAAGTTTTAAAAATATTAGGTAATATTTTGTAATTTTCAACTCTTGGTAATACTCCACCGTTAGTGCATGGCAATACTCTATATTGTGCGACAATACTCTGCAGTACTGGGCATTCAATATACAGCAATATTTAAAAAATTACGAAGCAATAAATCGGCTATACCGGCGTTAACAATAATTTCGGCAATACTCGTACACAATCTAGGGCAATACCAGTCCATACCAGTACCATATACCATACCTGGTACTACCCTGCACTATGCGCCAATACTCTGCAGTATACTCAACAATCTGTAGCAATACTCTGCGATATTTAAGCAAAATTACAAAGCAATAAATAGCAATACCGGCAATAACTACACTTTCTACAATACTCGTATACAAGCCTGAAACTACTATTGATAATTTTCAATGCTTGGCAATACTCTACAGTTAGTACATGACTACATTATTTGGCAATACTCTAATATTTAAACAAAACTAAGAAGCAATAAATCGGCAATACCGGCTATAATGTTAAAATCGGCAATATTCCTAAAGTTTTCGGGTTAGCAGGAAACACCATCGCTGGCCTTTAATTAATTTTATTTGGCATCTAACCTAACGCAATTTTAAAATTTACAGTTGCAAATTGACCACCTAAATAATTTCAGTACTCATTTTTCAGTTTCGAATACGGTTTAATGTTGGTTTAATATTTATCATAACATTTATTATAAATAAAAATCAGGAATGACAGTAATTCTAATTTTGTGTGGCATCTAATAAAGGTTTTTCCTCGGTTATTTCTTATACATTTCTGTAAATTTTCAACATAGATTAATTTTTATGGCAACTAAGACTTCTTACTTACTTAGAACTCCTTTTGACAATTAAAGCTGGTTGGCTTTCATAATAAATTCTTTAAATTATTCTTAAAAAATTTAATTTCTCCGGTATAAAGCGGCGCATTTTTCTTATATTTCAATATTCAAGACGATTTTATTTTGGTAAATATATATCACTGCGTATACACGACCCATCTAACTATAAACATATAGCCCTTTTATCGACCTTGATAATATAGAAAAAATTAGATACATTCAAAATTCAAAGCAAGAACAGTGTTAGTGACGCCATGTTTAACCTCCTGCACAAAATTGTGTCCAACATTCACAATAAAAAAAATTTCTCTGGGGGCTATGATTGTGTTAACCATACAAGTTTTGCAAAAACTGGAACTTTATGGTTTTCGAGGTATAACGTTAAATTGGTTCCGAATCATTAGTCAAAATTTCAGTTAAATTGTCCTCTTCTTCCAATTTTACGTGTGGTGTACCGCGAGGGTACATCGTCGGGCCCATTTTATTTCTTATTTATATGTATATCCACTTCACATCATTTCTACGACCAAAAAATGGAAATAAATAACACGTCTAGTTTGCACTAAAAATTGAATGTCGAGTCGCATCTAGAACTGTTTTATACAATTTAGAACCACAGTCAAAAGTGACATTTCCTTGACTGTTTTTTTGATAGTATCAAAGTCAATGCCGGATTTGATTGCCTACCTTGCGCATTCATGCAATTACATGATTCAAAGTTCTTTTTTGGTTTTAACATTGTGACTAATTTCCGTTATGAATCGCAACTTATTAGCGAGTCAAAAAATTGTTATTTTTCTGTGAAGCAAGCTCAGACGTGACATAGAATTTTCTAATAAATTATTTATTTTCACTTTTTGATTGTAATAAAACTATACTCTATTCTATGGTCGGATTTGCATTCCAACATTGATTAAACAAATACAACGGGATAATCTCACAGCAAAAGAATGGTACGCTTCCAAATATTTTTACATTTATTGATCAATTTTCGATGTAGTAAACCATAAAATTTAGAAATGTAAATTGATTACAACATAAAATAAATTTCTGCTTGAACGAGAATCTTTGTCAATAATTATTGACATTTCCAGACAGTTATGGTGTTTAGATTTCTTTTAAAACTTCTTTTCTCATCTAACCTAATTTTTTTCTCACATCATCCGAACTTTTTTAATTTAATAAAAAGTGATTCGTTAATAATTTTTTTTGGCATCTAAGCTAATTAATATTATTTTCGGTATTTGGATTTTTTCTAATTTAGATTTAAATATTTATCACTAGATACATTTATTTGTTAATTTTCAAAGAAATCGGTCATAAAACTTAGGAATGTAAAACTGTAAAGTCAGTGATTTCATCAAATAAAATAATTTGCTTGAATGAGTACATTTTTCTGCGAAACTTATGTATTACTTTAGTAAAATTACAATTGTTTTCGTAAAAAGCCTTTGCAAAACTTGGAATTAATGCCATGCATACTAAATTTAAAACTTTTCATAAAAAAAATTATTAAAGGTTTTAAGAAAAAAAAATGAATAAAACTGACAAAATAAATTTAAGATAAATCTAGCACATTTTGAGGCTCTAACTAAGTGATAACGAGCGTATTCAAGTTAATACCAGCAAGTAGGTATAATGTGTAATCGTTGTACTTACATAAAATTGAGTTTAGTAAATCCTTTAAGCACTTTACGGCCTACTTAGGGGTAAATTAAAAGAATTTCTAATGGTTTACTTAAGTCACTTCTAATGTCTAATTATAAAGCCGCAACTTACGTAAAATTTAACTTCAGTAAATCCCTTAAGTGCATTTACACCCAGATTTAAGTGAATTTGACGTCTGATGGGAACCTTCCGTGTTTCCATTAGCTTCGGAGACAAATTTTGAAAAAAAATTAGAACCAAACTTCCCGTTTCGAGTGCTAGTATTTATATCAAGTCCGATCCGATAAGATTGTATTCGATGCGAGAACGAAATGAGTTTTTTACCCTCAAATGTGAGTGTATCTCACCGAAAATTTATGGTAAAAATTTATCGTATCGGCCACGATTCGGACGCGTTTCCACTAAATAAAGCATTTACAGAGAGACGGCGGCGGCGGGTTATGTATTTTGCTTCCTCTTGAGCCAAAACCACCCCCGTTGTCGTTTGCGAGACTAATATAGGCGCGTTATCAGCAGTCAAACCGAATGAATTTTACGTTCCACGCGTTTTGTTCCTCACACAAACTTACTTAGGATGTTATTTTAGTCAAATCGCAAAAGTATTCCTTGCTTTTCTTTCAGCTTAGACGTTTAAGCTCTTTCGGAACTTCCAACTTTCCGCTGTTGGAACTGCGAACGTTTTTAAAGAATTCATGGAGAAGGGTCTCAGAAAAACAAGTATTGGTATCAATAAAACGGTTTACTTCAGATCATTTTTGAGAGACCACATGCATGAAATGCATAGGCCTGTTTTTGTGAATATTTTCGTTGGACGAATTTAAGCAAAAAAAAGTTTCGTACAATTTTGCGACTCAGACCCGTCAACTACTCCTTCAGACGGGGAAGATTTAAGACACTTCACGATTGAGATCGATGAGTTCGTCTAGCGAAGTGCATTTTTAAACCGATTTTAGCTAATGAACTTTTATGGATTCTCAAGCTCACAAAGACGCGACATGAAGCCTTTACAGGTACGAACACCGTTCCGTCGCCTACTAACGGCGAAAAAAATGATTTTTCCCTTTTCCAATTTTCCGAATCGTGTCTGATTGCAAACGCACAAAAGAGCATAATCCATTCGCAGTTGCGAGTGGGC
Organism: Ctenicera cuprea; assembly: GCA_958336395.1. NCBI lineage: Eukaryota > Metazoa > Arthropoda > Insecta > Coleoptera > Elateridae > Ctenicera > Ctenicera cuprea. The sequence goes on along the minus strand of OY284487.1, from coordinate 12,911,888 downwards.
AGTGGACAGGTTCTTGGTTCTTCATCGGCCCAGCTGGGTCAGGCCGCTCGGTCACTCACATCTCATGGTGATGATCCATCCATGAGCGGCACACATGGTGTGTCGCGTATCCCGGCAGTCGGCCAATGCCCGCTCCAATCTGCTTTATGTGCCTCGCGAGGTGCCGAACATAAGAGCTTTTATTCGCCAGAGACGTCTCCACCGCAAGATTTTTCCCGGTTTCCTCGCCTCTTATTTTATTCGATGCCGTTTCTCCCTTCTTAGCCCATTGTTCCGCTGCACAACCTTTCCAATAACACGTTGTTACCGAAGAACTCAAAAGAGGGATGTTGTTCGCGTACACGAACGCTCAAAGCTTTAATCATTCTTATTTAAAAAAAAAGTTTGAAGAAATTCCAAACTCGCGCAAAATCAACAAATTTAATAATAATCATAACAGGGGAGAGCAGGGATAAGGCTTACCACAAACACTGAAGCAAAGACGTGACGTTAATCCCAAATGACGAAGCGTTCTTGGATCCCAACCAACCAACACTTAGTTAATTCATGTCGAGTTGTAGAGTTTAAACAGTTATTGCACTCAATGTCCTTTAAATAATTGAACAGAAGGGTCTTTGCAAATTTGCCCTTAACTCGCGAAGAATCCGGAACATAACCGGAGCTAAGACCAAGTCCGAATGCGCTCCGTATCAGGTTCAAGTCCCATATATATTCTATGTATGTTGCATCTATAAATAAAGCTCGCGAACAGGGTAGCTTCCGAGTTACACACGTATCGAAGAGCTGTGGTGTAACACCACCTCTTTCAATGCGAGCTCGAGTTTGACTGGCTGGCCTGTCGCTCGCAGCCTCTGAGCACAAGCGAGCAAACGAGCGAACGAACGCTTCACGGAGCCGCGAGCCACAGGCCCGGTTACCCCCACCGTAGTCGACGCAAAACTACCCTTCGATATGCAACCCTCTTCGTTGCACTCGTAGAAGCAGGACCTGGGCACACAGGACCCTTTATATGGACAAACAAAAGACCGACATTCCTTTCTCAAAATTGATTTCGGGTCCCGGAATAATAAATCTAATGTAAAACTGAAGTGCCATAGAAATATAATAATTCCTGGTTATTCGGACGGGACGGAAAAAATTCGGAACAATCCGACAGTGTGCGGATAGGTTTAATGCAATATCTGTGTTTGAGATAGAGTTTTAAAAGCTACGCTATTCGAAGCGCATTCTAAAAGTTTGTTTCGCAATATATATTTGTTTTCAAAGTGTAAAGAATAGGCGCTGATTTCACCAAATCACCCCCATCATTTATACAAGAAATTGTTCCAGCAGAGGCGTGCAGAGAAATTCGTTTCGGGGGTGGTAAGATTAATGATCAAGGAAAAGGGCTTGGAACTGCTACATAAGTCTTCAAAAATAAATACATATGTTGATTTCCTTTTCAATTTCATGCAGTTTAACCCCGTAATCTCCTCCTCCCTTCGGTATAAGCCCCTTTTCGTAATTAACTTCAAAAAGGAATAAGAAATGAAATAAAAGGCAAGAAAGAGCCAAAACCTAAACATAAATTTCAAAAAAGCAGAAAAATGTGAACTGAACATTTCATTTTATCTTCCTTATTTTTATAAAGAAGGGATTTTCGTAGCAATCTGGTCGTTAACTGCAACATTACTATAGAAATATGAGACTGCGATGAAAACTCCTGAAAACTAGAGAAAAATATAGTCAACACGCTAATACAAATCAAGATTTTTGCCAAAGGCAAAACAATAAAGGAAGAGAACTGTTAAAATACAGTTTCTCGTAAAAAATCTTGGCGCCTTTCAAAAATGTTACGTTTGATTTATACTAAAAGTTTATTAAATTTGATAAATAAATTAACAAAACAATATAATTCTATTTTCTAACGAAATATTTTATAGAATTAAATTCTGAGAAATTGATACAAACAGGGGCACTAATTTTAATGCAACTTCAATAATTATTAATTAACGTTCATTACTTTTGAAGCAGCTTCGAAAACTTTCTGTTGTTCTTGAAGATAATTCTATCTAAATTTCGAGGTAATGTCAACAATTCATATTTACTGCGTACAGTCATCTAATTTCAATACAAACTTCATTAATTTTAAATTTTATAGAAGTACATTCAGTCTAATACTAATTTGAATTATTTGGTAATTCTACAAAAATATCAATAATTTTAGGTTTATTAACCACGAAAGTACTCATTGTAAGGTAATTTACGTTTAATTTAATTACTTTCTTTTACTTGCATGAAATTACACAATTCTAGGCTCATTTCAATTTTGCTAATTTTAAGCTACACTCCTAATGCGATGTCACCACTTCTGCAAAAAAGTTACACAAATTTAAGGAACAATTTGTGTTATTTAAAAAATAATTTAAACAATGTGACTATAAAGAATAATGAATTTCATTCTTTTCGTAACAATCCTAACCAAAATCTAAACATTATTCTGTACTAATATTAAATTCATCCTATTCGAAAGCAATTGCGTAGTACCTAATAAAATAAAGTTGCATTAATACCAGAGCTATTTTGGTAATATTTAAAAAAATCTAAATTTTTAACGTATTTTTTTTAATCTACGACAATTCGTTAATAACTTGTACCGTTCTTGCAACTTTTACAATACCGACATATACTACGGTCGCCAGATCGCCATGGCGCCTGGTTTTATATTTTTACGGCTTAAAAATATAAAACCCTCAAGGGATTAAGTCTCGAAAATGTGTCTGGCTCCAAAAATTTCTAGCTTCATCAGCCCTGAACTACTCAGTGCCGTTTGGGTCAGTTGGAGAATTAAAAATTATTTTATTTTTGTAACTTACATTTTTTTCAGTAAATATATTATTTTTATCCAATCTCATAATAATGTTTTTGCGGAAAATAACATTTTTCAAACACATAAGCAAAATTTAGAAATGTATTTTAAAATCTGTCAAAATAATTTTGTGAGTGGTTAAAAAATAATAAATTTTGTAGCCTAGAAAAACTATTCCTGTGAAATTCAGAAAAATATTTTTGTGAACATAAAGCTTCTACTCGCTGACAGGAGGTGGTGCGCGTAATCCTGCAAAATACTTGTCAAGTTGTCACTCTTGTCGCGTCTATTACATTCTTGCATGCTCTTAATATTGCGTCATCTTATGTTTGCGTTTACAAAATTTTCATGCACCAAAGCATCTAAACATCGGAATTTTTTGTTAAATTAAACATTGATAACCAACTGTTGGTCTCGGGGCAATTAAATATCTCACTTCTACTTTGGTTTGGCTAATTAAACGAATTAAGTAGTTAAAATGTAGAAATTTAGCTATCAAGTCGTGTATTAGCATTAGCTGCAGATGGCTTGATTTCTTATTCCAAAATTTCCAATAGAGGTGAATTTAAGATATCAATTTGCTCGTTCATTAACGGTACCGTTTTTAATGTTTGTGAATCTCAAAAGCTTCTAGTATATTCAATTTACGTTTATCATCACAAAAATATGGTGTTATTAGATGTCATTGAATGATTGTGTTCTAGTAAGTGTTTAGCGTAATTGGATTTATGTGGGTGTTTGTATTTGCAACAACGTACGTGTTCTTTATGCATAATATCGAAAGTTCTAATTGTCTGGCCTATATAAACAGAATTACAATGCCAACAATTTAATTTGTAAATTCCTGATTCTAGCAAGTCATCCGTTTTTGATGTTGCATTAGACAAACTGGTAAAAATGTTTTTAGTTGTTTTAAAACTTACTTTCTATTTATTTGTTCTGTTTATGATTTTATCAATTTTTTAGATTTGTCACCAAAACATCTAAAAACTGTACCGTTAATGAACGAGCAAATTGCTCTCTTAAATTCTCCTCTATTGGATATTTTGGAATAAGAAATCAAGTCATCTGCAGACGATTATCGAGATCAAGTCACCAAGTTCTATTGTTGCTGTAACAACTATAACTGTTTACTTTTTAATATAATCTTTGATACTGGCATGTAAACATGTCGAAATACGTATAAGATTAAAGTAAATAAATATTGTTTAAAAAGTATTCGATTTATACTCAATACATTTAAAATACATTATTTCTGCTTCAGAAAGAAATAATTTTCTTATTTCTTTAATAATTTTTTATTTCAAAATAGTAAAAAATTATCGAGAAAAAATAAAAAAAAATATTTATTTGGACCAAAATAACACATCTAAAAAAATTTTTGTAAAAATATAAGATAAATTTTAATTCCTCGAGTGGCCAAACGGCCGGCGTTTCATAATCTACCAAATTATCGTATAATTTCCACTAATTACAAGCAAATTTTTATTAAGGTGCAAGTTGTTTTCTTATACATTTAATTGCTATAAATATATTTTAATTCACTGATCTTATTAACAGTTCTGCTCTTTGTTTTCCTGCTTTTGTTCAATAATTCATAATAGAGCACTGTCGTCGGCTCTTAAATTTGATCATTAATAATAATTATAGAACGTCGTTTTATTTTTTACTGCCAGCGATTTGTGAAAAATTAAAGCAATAATTTACATAAATTAAAAATATCTCACATATTTGTATTTAATTTAAAATATCTTAGATATTTCTAATTATTCCAAACTAAATAAATAAATATTGTTTAAAAAGTATTCGATTTATACTCAATATATTTAAAATACGTTATTTCTGCTTCAGAAAGAAACAATTTTCTTATTTCTTTAATAATTTTTATTTCAAAATAATAAAAAATTATCGAGAAAAAATTAAAAATATTTCTAATTATTCCAAACTATTTTCGATGTTCATAAATATTTAAAAATATTTCTGAAATATTTTCAAAGCTCCTGTTTAAATATATCGTAGATAAATTTAAAATAATTTTAAAACACCCTCATGTTAAAATTTAATAGTCGGCACATGTTTATTATGGTATTTAAAATTAAAATATTCTTAAGTTCCAAACTTTCATTCGGAGTTTTGTAGATAAACACATTAGCAATATTTTAGATATTTTTTTTAATTTACCAGCGTTATACTTATTTTTAATTAAAAAAATAATATTTATAAGAAATTTGTCAATTAATTAATTAAAAATATTCTTGAAATGTTTTCGTTGTTAATCAAATTAGTCAAGAAGTAGCTCTATGTCGTTAAAAATGTCTTAAAGTTTACAACGAATTTGTTCTGTCGATTATATTACAAACATCTTAGATAATTATATTTTAGTTGAAAAACATTTGTAAATGTTTAATGTTTTAAACATATCTACAGCATATTAATAAATAACTTAAAATGTGTTTAGAATATTTCAAATTTAACTAAGTTTTGTAATTAAATATATTGTAGGTAATTTAAAACAATTTTAATTTAAAATATTTCAGATAGTTTAAAAAATTAAATTCTTTCAAATCTTAGGTATTCGAGTATTGGTCTTCTTTGAAATATCATAGATATTTTAAAACATAAAGAGGTAATTGTTGAATACCTAATAAGATATTTAAAAGTACCGCCATCTATGAAGTTTGTACGTCCACTAAGTTTTCTATCTTAAATCTGACAAGAGCTGCAGATTTGAACGCGGCCGCTGCGCGCTGAGAAACATAAACTGTTTGTTTAAGTTTACACATGGCTAGATTTTTACATTTTCATAAACATGTTTTTGACGTCAATAAATCATTAACTGATGTTAATGGATTTATGGCGCCAAAAAGAATATTTTTCAAAAACTGCCCAAATGATTTTTTTAACTTTGTAGGCTGCTAACACCGCAAATTGACTACAATTCAGTTTGTGCTAAAAGTTATAATTTTACTGTAGCGTCTTCTATGAATTTCTGAAAATCGAGAATTGGTACCCCTTTATTTATTAAACGGGAAACATTAAATAACTTTTAATTAAGAAGAATTATTCATGTCTACTAGCAGAACTAAAATCGAATGTTAGTTTTTAGAAAATTTTATATTTGGTGAGGTTACACGTCCCCCCTCTACTTTTTTGGCTGACGAATTAAGGATTTCGTTGGCTACTGTAGAAAATGTAAATCTCAATTATTCCTACTTAAAAAAAGTTGGCTTGCATACATTTTTAGACTTGGACAAGTTGTGATCCGAGCATGATTACTAAAGCCCAGCATCCATATTGCTGACGTCACGAACTGACAGCTGTAATAAGGTTGAAACATAGATGCAATGGAGGGTTGCCTATACATATACCTAATTTGTTTTCTTAGAAATCAAACAGTCGGTGAAATGTACAACGTTATAATTATAAAACTTACACTTCCCATTCTAATTACACCAATTAAAGTAATTTCACAGTAATGTTTATTTAATTTAATTGATTTCAACGTAATTTTACTAATTTCGTCGATAAAATTTCAGTAGAAAGTTAATAAATTTCAGCTCAGTTTAATTTAGACTTGAACTTTAATTTCAATAGAAATTCATAGCGTTTGAATTGTTCTTCCAATGCGTTAGTATTCAGATTCATTATAAATTCCAGTCTTCCTTTTTCCAGCACAAAAGCACTATTTCAACACCAGTGACTCATTCCCTTTGTGACACATTATTGCTAGCACTTTTATTACAATGATGTTCATTACGTTTACCAACACAGGTACTTGTGTACTTGCTTTGACTTTGACCAAATAGTCTTTACGGTTTTCGCAGACAACGCGAATGCTTTTGATATAGAAGACCGTGAAATTCCATCCATTACTTCAAACGGTCGCCTTTACTATCTATGAAAATCGAGAGAAGACAACACGGCGAATTTAAATTTATATTGTCAGATAGGTCAAGACGGTGTATTATTTTTCGTGGAGGAATTTAGCTTGATTTCTATTTCAAGAAGAATTCATTTTGGGGTTAAATTAAATTCTTGGTATACTAATAATTATTGTACCAGATTCTTAAGATAGGAATTTAAAGTAGAAATTCTAGTTAAGAAGTGTGGAATTTGTAAGTCAATACAGATATAAGCAGATAACATTTCTTAAAATTTCAAGTCATTACCCAAAATTGAGTCTTAAAACTTGTGAAAGATTTACAGGAAAAAATCACCACAATGACAAGCGACGAACAATGTCGAAAGTTTCGTTTCGGGGATTAACAAACCAGCCCATCTCTTTCCCATTTCCGTTTAAGACTCAAAGTAAACATGATTTATGACAAAACGACTGGTAAATATGGGGTAATTGCCAGGCAAATATGTGCACAGTAAAATCATCTACAAATACAGCCATAAACCTAACCACAAGTAATTCTAGTTGTCGAGCTGGAGAAGAGAGAAAAGACATTTGTGGGCAAATTTTAAGGGAATTTAGATGTGGTAACAGCGGGAGGCGAGTAGTTTATGGTGCGGTGGTGTATGACCAGGGGGTAGAGCCGTCGAACCCACGTCACGCCAATAACGGCCGATATTCCAGTCGAAGGGCCCTCGGGGGCAGCGATAGACTCGATAGATGAGATCGTGGGCGAAAAGAACTGGTCAAATCTATTAACTTTTACTATACATAGAGCGCTAAACAATAAACAACATGAAAAACGCGTAAAAGCAAAACATAAAGATACAATAAATATTCTCGTCGGACTTTCTCATTTATTTAGAGTTCTAAAAGTTAATAGAAAAAAAAACAGTCATCAGTTTTAAAGTTACAAACATGTTAGATAATTGATACAAAATTTATAACTAACGAAATGGGTTTAATTTGTACTCCTATTATTTTGTCCAACCTAGTTTAAAAAACTACCGCAAGGCATTAGAGTCTAATTAAAGCAATCAGAAAAAAAAATAGTTTTGTTATCCATCTTTATCTTTATAATTCAAAAAAAATTTAAAAAACGCCAGGTTACATAAAAAATAACGCTTTAATACAGGTTATTACATAAACATGTCGTATAAACACGGATTTTAAAACGCTTGCTTACGGAGTTACAGCGTCCCAAAAATAGAACAATTTAATCATGCGTTAAATAATATCGCTGCCACAAACTAATATAACTGGTTTAAATGTTATGCGAATATTTCACTGTTAATGAATAACATTTTCTCATATATTTTCGTTCATGTTTATTATCCATAACATATTTTGAGCCCCCCCCCCACACAGTACGCCGCTGGTTAACTAATTTACACTAAAACAGGTCAAAATATGGATCTAGGACACAACGCCTATAGTGTATTTTGTCCAATTCGTGATGGTCAAAACCCCAAAATGTTATTTTGGTCACAAAGCCCACATTGTACACAACTCTCAAATTTAGTTTTCGACACAATCCCACATAGGTCACGACGTTCAAATATTGTTTTGGACATTACATGTGTCCAAGGTGGCCGTAGTGTCAAAAACAAGATTTGGGGGGTGTGACCAATGTGGGCCTTGTGACCAAAACAGCAGTTGGAAATTATGACCAACGTGGGGGTTATGAACATTACGAATTGAACAAAATACACTGTGTGGATTGTGACCAAGAGGGGTTGTGACCTGGTTCCTTAAATATAAATCATCAATATTGAAATATTCATACAAAGTTTAAACCAAATACCTGAATTTACGGTAGAGATATTAATTAAAGTGCAATCCGGCTGTTCCGTCTTCGAGCGGCTATAACTCCGTAACAAACAGTTTACACGACATTTTCTTAATTTAAAATTATCTCAGATATGTGTTCCTTAAGCTTGTCCAAGAAGTCTTACAACACCCTGTATAGCTGTCATTCTAATATAAATAAATAAATATAAACTGCAAAAATCTAGAAAAACCTTTCAAAGTTAATTCGTATAAAAATTGATTTTTTTATATTATTTCGATCCTGTAAGATATTTGTTCAACCCAATCTCTTGTTTTCTAAGCGCAGGAAAGTAGGTTAACTACGGTTTACTATTTAGTTACGCAGTGCGATATCCGCGAAGAAAACAACCAAAAAAAATCAAAAATATTCCGGTCACATATCATGACTCACTGTTGTCTATCAATTTCTGACTTTAACCTAATCTAACTTTCAATTTTTAAGCACTATTAACAGGATAAAGCAACTTTCGCAAACCTAACGTATGTTTTTATTTTAACGTCATGAAATTTCAAAGCTGGATACATTCAGAAGGCGTTACACGTAAGCTAGAGCCACAGATTTCTATACAGTTACAGTAGATGCACGACTTCTATATCAAAATGAAGCCAGACGCCATTTTTATGAAGGTCAGCATCAGTTAGTGATATGTTAAGAATTCAAACAGTATTTCGCAATTCAGCGTTGATAAACATTAATAATGTACAATTTTTAATTGTAAAATATAATTTGGAGGTATGCTGCAAGCTGCATTAGAAAAAAATCGTCTGAGAAAAGGAGCCGGTTTGCAGTAAGTTAAGTTTTAAAAACAAATTTGTATAGCGATTACTACAAAACTATGGTAAATATTATGTTAAATATGTCATACATAGCATTTTCATTTAAAATTTTGACCTCTTAGAAAATGGACGATAAGCTTCACTTATTTGTTTGTTCAGAAGCTACAGTCGTAAAATTATATCTTAATCCGTGACTAGAGCATTTAGGGCACAGCTGTGTTATAGTGTATGAGAAGCTCTTTCAGCTTTTCAAAATTTTAAATAAAATGTACGGTCAATTATAAAACAATCGTTTTTTGTAGGAAATTTGATTAAATATTTTGAAAATCACCAAACTCATAACTTTCAATTTTTTTAATATAATTTATCATTTTACCTGGGATTCTATATTTAATCCCGAAGATAATTTACGAGAAAGTAATAAGTTGTGGAAAATGGATCTATTTTGGTTTTTATTTTTTCATATTTCCAAAAATTGGTATTTTACTTGAATTTTAAAGTCTCTTTAAATTTCTTTAAGCTGAAACGTCTAAAGGACATTAACTGAATGTTAAATTTTCAAAAATGTTGAAGAACTCAAAAATCTGCTTTAATATTTTCTCTTTAAAGGAAGCTTAATACTTTGTTTTAGTGCGAACATAAATGTTGACCACAGACCATCTACAGAATCGTACATCTATAGTTAGAGCGTGAAGCATAATGTTTGAGCTGCCCGAAGTGCGCTAGCCCAATGAAAAATATGATGGTCATCTACTAAAGAAAAATGGTCTATATCCCATATCCATTACCCTCTTTTTACATATTTATATCCAGAAAGAACTGCGAGAGACAAAAAATTATGAAAGTGGAACGGCCATCGGGTAAAAAAACACTAAATTATGGGGAAAATATTTTAATACGTTTAATTGCTTTACACAAAAAAGCTCGTAGAGAAATTTTTGTTATTTTGTCTAGTTTTGATTTAGAGCGTTGGATGCGCTCGTAAATATTAGACTCGTGTGTGTAGGTGGATGGTAACTTAGCATACAGGTGTAAGATTTTTTGTTCTCTCTGTATAAATGCATTATACTTTGATGAAGTTACACGGCACCTTCATGAATTTTATAAACTCGTATTCATTATAACTGCTTTTGTACTGACCACGTTTCAGCTGCATCTAACACTGTTTTTTATAAACGTAGTTTATATAACCTCTTTTACTGTACGAGAAAATTAGTATTTTATATACAGAAGCAGAAAGCATTGAAAGACAAATTAACTTTTTCATAATTTCTCACATCCATTCACATTTTTAACTAGAAAATTCAGCTAGCGACAAATCAAAAGTAATTAAAATTTCTTTCAGAAACCGAGTAACGTACACAAACTAGGTAAACATAATTACACCAACTGCAACAAGAAGCAACGAGAAATGTAGTTATGCATAGAATATGAAATTGTATGCATTAAGATGATAAAGTAAATGCATAAAGTATGCACTAACTAAACTAACTATGCAAGATTGCAAACGAAAAGCAAACAATTTTTGTATAAACACAATTATACACCTTCAAAACATTCAAAACTGCGACCACCCGTTTTATTAAAATAATAGAAAATTCGAAATGGCAAATTTAATAAATTGTGGAAAACAGAAAAATTCCACAAAAATATTGAATTCAATTTATAAATCAACATAATAAGTGGTTTTATAGAAACGTAAAAATATTTTGTATTTTCCAAAATTATTTATTGTTAGAAAATGATGCGACTTTTTGATATTGTATTCGGAATAAATAAATGCGTTAATTAGCAGGTTATAATAATAAAAATAATCACGACATGCTTAGTTGCCATGACAATGAGGCGAACAATTTTGATTGGTGAGCATTTTCCGAATTCCATCACCGCACAAGGATGGCCACCATATTAACCTGACCGCAACCCAACTACTATTTAGCTAAGAGCATTTTAAGTTCAATTCTAAAGCCTGTGCTAAGCCTTACACGACAGTTCTTGCTCTCAAGTGCAATCTGGAGAAGGTTTAGCATCAATTATTGTTAAAATTATTTGAAATAACCTCTGATTGGCTCAAAAAAGCTGTAGCTTTGAATGATCAACGCTATAGTGCTTACTTCTAAAACGACTTTTATTTACAACCTATTTATTTATTAAGAATAAAATAGGTGATTCCTAAAAAAACCCTTATTTTTGGATCACTGTGTAATTGCACCCTCAATTAAATCAATAATAACGTATTAACCACGAAAGAAACGTGTTACTAAACCCTAAAAATGAGCGAAGAACTTTGCCTAGCCTTTCATATACAGAGTGGCTAGGAAAACCCCGGCCACTTTTCTTGCGGCGCGCGGTCAAAAGATGGCGCTTTAGTAAAGAAAAATTAAATTAAAATACTGGCAACAACTCAAAATCCAAGACGTTTTAGTTATTAAATACGCCCCATATTAAATCAAAACAACGAAAACGTCTTGGATTCTGCGTTGTTGCCAGTATTTTAATTTAATTTTTCTTTACTAAAGCGCCATCTCTTGACAGCCGCGTGAAAAGTGGCCGGGGTTTTCCGAGCCACTCTGTACTTTAGATACTGTTACTTATGATATATTCAACAGTATCTTATTATTACTGTGTTACGCCCCAACATTGACCACAGTAACTTAGTGACGATCTTTTTATTTATTCAATTACTGACTACAAAGAGAGTGAGGCAAAGGTCGACAGGTTCCGAAATTTTGTAGCTCTAAAGCTAAAAAAATCGGAAAAAAAGCGTTGGATTTGCGCTAAAGTCTTCTATTGGATTCCGTTTTCAGATTTATAAAATATGAAAAAATGCTATCAAAAAAACACGTCAAACTTGCGCTTCCGGTTTCGGACTTTTTAAAGCTCATTTCGTCGGTGAATTTTTGACATACCACCAGATTCTAAAGCTCATCAAAACCCAACCATCCGTTCGGTAGTTGTGATGCACCACACACATACAAACTCCCACATACGTTCCTACCCACAGACCGATTTTTTTTTTGGCTTCCTGGGGGTCCAAAACGCGCATTTCCGTCAAAATCTCGGATTCGAAAATTTTCATGAAATTAATATTATGCTGAACGTATAGGAAAATAAAAAGCACACGAAAACTTCTTTACATCGAGATTACTTCAAGAATCTTAATTTTACAATTACATAAACGCTCAAAACTGTTGATAGGAAATTGTAAGAAAATGTGGGCCAGCGGGTGGTCTAGTGGTTAAAGTCCCAGGCTTTGAAACTAGACTCCCAATGGCAGTAGGTTGGAATCCACTGCTCGTCGGAAATTTTTCTGAATAAGTTAAATCCGGCGGGTCCATGGAAGGTGTATGTGGTGTGTATGTTGGGTTGCATGTCTTTCAGGGGTGGGGCATGTTAGACCGGTGAATAGCACTTAGTGTGCTGAGCCCGGGTAAGGGGCTTTGGTGGGAATCATGGGGTCGTGCTCACGCACGGTTTCATGATTCTTTTAGAATTTGTATAAAAATTATTGTCACTTTTACGGTTTCAAAAATAGTTTTTATAAGCATAGTATTTTATAATAGATATTTATTTAAAATTTTAAGAAATCAGGAGGGTCGTCATCGGAAGATCAAGGCGTTAACAAAAACATCAAACTTTACATGCTAACTTGTGAACTTGCTAAGAGGAGCGCATCGACTCATGCCGCTTGGTCCTATATGTAAATAATAATAATAATAATAATAATAATAATAATAATAATAATAATACAAATAGTTCGTCTCCAGCTCTGAAAACTGTCAAAATTTAATATATTAGTATTAGCCAGTCATGAATACTTTTTTGAAGATTTTTGTCAATACATATAAAAATCTTAAATATATTATTATTTGCGGTTTTAAAATCCCTTGCTTCTGTTAATATTTCATCCTGTCCTACTATTACGGTAACCTGTTTTTTATCAATCTGTAGATCGTAATAATACAATAGGAAATTTCCTTACTTCTTTTTCATTTGCATACAGAACCTTCCTCGCATTTATTGAATTTTTTGAAAATTTTTGTTACATTTCGAAAATTTAATGGAAATTTAGAAAAATTTCATTACTATATAATTTTCTTGTAAATTATAAACCATTTGAAAATATTGACAATTTTTAAAAATATCAAAATTGTTAAAAAGTTTTGACACTTGTGATAATTTTTTGAACTCTAAAAATGTTGTCTTTGAACATTTTAACATTTCGGCAATTTATGTAAATATTCAAAATTTTGCAAATTTGGAAATTTTGAAAGTATTTCAATTTTTATTAAAAAATTAAGATTTAAATTTTTTTGAAAATATTAAAAAAAATATTAAATTGCCCCTAAATCCCTTCAGTATCTGTTTACAAAATTCATAAATCTTGCAGATATGCTAATACGCGTATTTCCGTCAAAATTTTCAAGTCGATTTGTTTATCACCATTACAATACTTTCGCGGGCTGGAAATGTGGAAACTTTTTTTTAAGACTACGTTTTAAGCTATAGCTAAAAATAAATCAATTTAAGCTACATCATCAAATTGCTTCCTGGCATTGAAAGCTGTTACAATTTTAATTTGAAGTAAATATTTGCATAAAAATCCGGATCGTAATAATGAAATCTTGCTTGCCAAATTTATAGTCCCTATAAAATTGCACTGGTTATAAAATATACGCCATCTTCTAGATCACCAAAATGTATCGGTTTAATCCCTGGAAGCTTGCCCTAACTTTCGAAACGAGAAATTTAATCATCTGGGACGGATTAGTTACATTTTACGCTAAATAAAATCCTCGATACGGTCCAGCACCTCTATTAAAATTCACCCTCCATGTCACTGCACTGCCTTAAAGAATTTCAGAAACGGTGGAGCTTTATAATTCCACGGGATATAAATGAATCTCCGGAGAAATAATAAAAAGAAATGCCGCATAAATGAAGCAAACAATGGGTAAGTTGCACGGTTTTTTCAGGTAATTAAAGTATTTTTGAAAGGAAAAGCAACAGAGACAAGATACATTTTAGAAAGTTAATTTACATATAAAAATTCGAGCGCGAAACTTTTAAATGTAAATACTAACTGCGCCTAAACCACAATTGGGCTTTTGTCATTAGCGTGGATGTAAAAAGAAATTAAAATTGCTCAAAATTGCCTGAACAAAAGCTACGAATGCCGTTTGTCGCGACAACGTTCAAAGCACCAGCCTCAGCGCAAAAAACAAGGACGATTTTCTAATTCAAAATTACAACCAGCACGTAATCCTGTTAGTTACTGAGCCGGAAAAAACTTTTGTCCCAAAAAACCTATACGTGCAAATCCGTTTGGGTAACGTAGAAATTATAAAGGGCCTTATAGGTTGGATGTTAGTTGAGTATGTTGGTTGTATTTTAGTTTTATCTATTTGGTTTTTTGTTAACTAAAAGTTGAAACAGTTTGTGTTTAGTCTGCTGTTTCTATTTGCCGTAAAGTACTCCAAACTAAGCAATATTGTTACGAAGATAAATACCAAATAATTAAAATTATTGTTGCTATAAGCGCTAACTTCTGAAATAACAATATTATGAGCTTAACGTATCTGCCGTTTTTACTTCATTGATTCGCCTGCTAATGTGATTCCACTTTCAGCGCAACTAATTGAAAAATTTCGTAAACCGTTTGATGCAATTAGCAATAAAATCCTAAAAATGTTGGCACATTCTCTACTTTTGACATTTTTAATAATATTTCATATCCATAATAAGAACATTAAAAGAGTAAGGCAGGTTGTGACTCATCGTCCTCGCTTATAATTGAAACTTCTATAAGAGTACAGGTGGAGTTTAAAAGTAGCGAATAAACTAGAAGAATATAACAAAAAATTTTTTTTTATTTTCCCAGAAATAGATATTTTTCCACGGAAGTCGAAAGGTCGCTCACAACACAAGACAAAAAAATTCCTAATAAATATTTTTGCATTTAAAAATTAAGTTTATAATTTTATACAATTATTCCTAGTAAATAATTATGTATTAGCTTTGCAGTAACAAATAATAGTAAAAACACACTAATTTTTCGGAATTTTTTTACTGCGAATCGTTGCGACGGAAATATTTAATTAATACTACATGAAAATTGTATATTTGTAAATTTCTTAGAACTTTGCAAATTTTTAAAGAAATTGCCCCAAAACTATTTCATTGCTCTGGGTTTATGTAAATATGAATTATTTTAAACTTAAATTTTATAATAGCTAAGTATTTTCACGGTTTTTTCTGTAAATTTTACTTGCTGGGGAAAACTACACTAAGAGTGTGATTAAAAAATGTCCAATATATTACAGAACAATATACAATTCAACATGTATACTCCAATGAAAGCACATGTAAAATTTCAAGGGAAATGCCTGTAAGTAAAAATGAAACATGTCTTGATTTATTAGGAACCTTATACAAGGCAATTAAATAAAAAATTGCCATAATTGTAAACAAAACCAATAAATGTAAAATAACTTTTAAAACAACAAAAATCGTTTTAAACATTGTTTAATGGCAAAGAAAAACAGAAAATTTACTAAAATCAGGCATCTACAAATTAAATTGCTCGCACTGTAATTCGGTTTATATAGGACAAACAATTAGAAATTTTGATATTAGGTACAACGAACATGTACGTTGTTACCAAGTATAAACACCCCCATAAATTCAATTACGCTAAATACTTATTAGAACACAATCATTCAATGAAATTTAATAACACTATAAAATTTTTACACTTCGTGATGATAAACGTAAGTTAAATATTATAGAAGCATTTAAAATTCACAAACATTTAAAATATGTACCTTTAATAAATGAACAAATTGATCTCTTAAATTCACCGTTATTGGAAGTTTTGGAATGAGAAACCAAGTCATCTGGACGCCGATATAGAAAATCAAGATCGAGTTATGAAGATTTATTGTTCCTATAGCAACACCAACTGTTTACTTTTAATCTTGCCTTTGATAATGACGTGTAAACACGTTGAAATACCTATAAGGCTAAAATAAAAAAACTGTTCAAGTTAAGAATTGTTTTATTTACAATAAATTAAATAGAAACTTAATCGTAGTCGCCTTTGAGAAAAGCGCGGTATGTCGATGATTAAGTTTGGAAATCGTCGAGCTATTATAATAGTCGCGCGGTTTGTTATTTTGCGCAATTGGTTATATCTAACATTTATAAACAAATAGCTAGTGAATAATGTAAATTATTTTCTGTACTCACTGCGTAGGAAATGACATTCCGCGCACTCTAGTGGCAAAGCGAAACGTCAATTTCCCGATCTACTTACCCAGGAAAATAGCAAAAAGCACTGGACCTCTCAGGCATTTTACAAAATAATCGTCTTTACAATAATAACATTTAATTTATAAAGTACCATTTCCGCGATTTTCATTTATTAAATGTAACAAATTGAAGACTAATCATTAATAATAAAATTCTTCAAAATTAAAAATATGAAATGTCAGTCGACAACTGCATAAAACAATTGCTATCAACCTACTTTGTTTTTTAGCTACCTCTATTGGCTTGAAATTCTAAATTACTAATTATTTTACTTTATTAATGTATTTCTGTTCGATACACAAAATATTGTACAAACCTTATGCGAGAAAGCTTAATCCGCGCATTCGCGCATATGAAGACATTCGCTCGCTAGCGCTCGCTCATGCTTCAACACAGCGCTCATGCGGGAACATTGCTTTCCCGCATTTGGTTTGTAAATAACTATTTACTACTGACATGCGAGAAACAAGCTTATCCAACAGCAAACGAGTGCGGGACGTCACGACTTCACACACGCAGTTCGGGAAATAACAAAATTGATTTTGTAACCACAGCAACAGAGGTTTGAAGCTTGGCAGTCTAGTATAAAATGTAAAAATAACAATTATCACCAAATATCAGATTGGGACCAAAAATCTAACTAAAATTATGACTTAATAAAGCACGCCAATAGAAACAAACGTTGCTCATAACACGTTCGGGAAGCTTGTTTTCCATACTCATTACGGAATTCGCCACCGTTCGTTCTGTAATTTTTCACAATCGTGTGCTTCCCGAACCTGTTATGAAAATCTAATTTTAATTTTTTGTAATTTTACAAAGGTGCATGATAAATGTCAGTTGGAAAATTTATTTCGCCAATTTTTTTATGGAAATCTTAAATATTTGTAAATTCTCGAAAAAATTACGAATACATTTTAAACCCACTGTTTTTTAAAAATTTTAAATTATGTTTTTTTTTATCTTTGGATAATTTTGATTACTATAAAAATTATGAAGATTTAAAAAAGTTTTGAGGATTTGAAATTATGAAACTGAAAATTGCGGGAAATTGTGAACATCGTTATAAATTTAAGTTAAAAACGTTTAGAAAACAATTTTGAAAATTTATGTCAATTTTGATAACTTTTGGAAAATTTATAAATTTTGAAAGTTTTTTATGTTTGAAAATTTAGAAAACTTGCGAAAACCCGCTTGAAATTAAAAAAATTTTGAACATCTACAAATATAAAAGTTTTGTAAAATCTGGAAAATTCTTGCTAATTGTCAAAATTTACATAATTTTCAAAAATTTTTAAGATACCAACATTTTTAGAAATTTTAAAAAATTTCATAAGACTTTCTTTTTTTTATTAAAATTTCTAAAAAGTATGGAAATATTTTAATGTTGAATATGTTTGAAAATTTTGAAAAGTTTTATATGAAATTGTTGGAAAATTATCAAGTTTAAAAATTTTTCAAAATGTTTTAAATAGCTGTAAAAAATTTTGATAATTAACGTTTTATCTTAGTTGTAGGTTAGGTTATAAGCTGTGAAATGTTAACGTTGAATTCAAAAAATAACTTTCGTTTTAAATAATTGGCACTATAATCGTCCTGCTATTGTTGAAAAAACAGCTGTTCACAACTTATAACCTAATGAAAAACCAGAAAAAATACGTTACTTAAAAAAAAACACGTACTGTCTTTTCAGAACTAACATATTTTCACAGGATATTCCATTACCGAATTTTTGTAAATTACAAATTCATGCATTTTTGTTTAATAAACGGGAAACGGGAGAGTGGCGGTAGCTCAGAGGTTGGGCGCTCAGTCTCTAACGCTGAAGGTCTAGGGTTCGATTTCCCGCCGAAGCAATAAAAATCTATGCCGCAATCCGCCACTCACATTCCCCAATCCGGTGTAGGCAGCCGTGGGGTCTTAATGCCTGAAACCTTCTCTGGAATTTAGTCGTTCGGATTCGACGTTAAACTGTAGGTCTCCCGTACTCCACCTTAGCGCCAAGGAGAGTACGTGGCAGAGAAGAGTGCCGGTGCCCAGCAGTGGGACGTAAAGGCTGATTACGCATAAACGGGAAAATAATGAGAATTTCTGTTTAAGCTCAATCACTTATGAGTGATACTGAAATAAGGTTACAACTTAATTTTTGGTGCTATAATATTTAGGGGGAGGGGGGGGAAGGGGTGCTAATCTTCCCCATTTTTTTTTGCTAATGAATTTGCTGTGTCGTTTTCTTTCATACCAAAGCGTCTGTTTTCAAAATTCAGAAAACTCAATTTTTTCTCATAAAGAATTTCAAAACGGATAATGCGAGCGGGGTCATTTCCAGATGCCGTCAGGGTACAGAGGTAACATTGTGCCCGCATAAAAGTTGTTGAATGGTTGGTTATGTGTCTTTAGATGCTATGAAATTTTACCGATACAAAATTTTGTGTGTAGTTCTACACTACCATTTCATTATTGACATATTTGCTGCAACTATAGTATGATATTAAACGCGCTGCTGTTGTTATAGTTCTGCATTCTGCAACGTTGTGCCTAAATACTTTGGCAAATATAAAATGGAAAAAAATGTGTAGCAAATTTAGACGAAGTGTTTAGCTTAGGCCACAAAGCATGTACGTTCAAATTTGAAAGTTAAAATTTTTTATAAACATTAATGCTTTGTTATAATGATAAGATGGAAATGTAATAACAAGTATATGATAACAATATTTCAGGAAATCCTGAAAATATAAAAATATTCAGTTAAATATGCATTTTTTTTAAATTTTTCAGAACTTTGTAAATTTTTTTAGTGATTTTGTGAATGGATTTATAAATGTTTAATATAGTTCTGTTCAAAACTTAAAATTTGAATGTTAAAACATTACTGATTTTTGAGTAAACTCAAAACTGTGAAAATCAATTTGTAACTCATCAAATCACAATTACGATAGAAACAAACCCACAGAAATGTTGAAATTGCTAATAAATTCATATTAAGTTAAAATTGTGAGACAACAGTGTATTGAAAATACGTTACGTTTTAAAATTCTAGACAATGCCTTTGCACTTAGAGATGAGATGATGAATTAATAAAATTGATTGAAATGCTGGAACAACGAATGGTAGAAGAAGGTAAGAATGTTATTAGAAAATGAACTTTTCACGGAAATTCTTTCCTTTCAAGATTTACACAATAGCAATATTTTGTTACATTTTCAACAATATTTTAATTTAAAGCTTCCACGGTTTCATTTAATTATATTTTCAGAAAATTTCCAAATTAGACAAATAACAAAAATGATTTTTTACTCGCTTCTCTGTTCTGGAAAATCATTGAATTTAAATCAATTTTTATAATATAAAAATGTTTTCAATTCTTTATTCAAAACTTTTTCAATGTCTTACGTTTCTATTTCAAGAACTTTCCGTGTCCTACGTTTGTCTGAGCTGCGCTAAGTGCTTAAAAATTTACGTCCGTTTGTAACTATCGATCATTCTAAATAAAAATAGATAATCATCCTGTTATCCATTTTATAAGTTTTGAGGCAGGCCATAACGAAGCATTTAATGACAGGGGAGGATCTGGGTAACGGCGGTAGTCAAAGTATTTTTTTGACACCACTTACCTCGGCACATAAATTTAAGAGTTCTTATAGAGCAGTCACTAGCCGATATAGAACGAGACATCTTAATCGTTTAAACGCAGGCGAGGGTCCTTAAAATAGAGTCATTTGTGATAACAGTAGTGCTTGGAGTACTCTATTTTATTTTATGTTTGAGTATAAAACACACATGCACATGCATTTACTTAATGCAACTTGTTTACGGCCTTATTTTAGGTTTATCTCTCTAACATGTTGTGATGCATTACTAAAATTAGAAATGTTAAAGCGAATATCGCCCTCACTTAACGTGTGTAGCAGAAGCGAGCACATTATCACAAAAGGAAAACTTGGGAAAACTGCGCGAGCTTCGAATTTTAAACTTTCGCCCCATTTACCTCTCAAACACACTACAGGACAGGCATTGTGAAAGTTCACAGGATAAAAAAAATTAAATGAAGTTAGGTGTATTTTTCATGACATTATAACAAAAGGAGTGGAGTTCCGCAAAACATTCGCTGAAATTTTGGCGCGGCGAAAAAAGATCTCAATAAATCTACTGCACTCGATTTTATTTTTCGTTTATACGAGAGTACGGCTGTCATAGAGCCGTTTGTGTTCGACTTGGCATAGCACGCTTGGATAAACCCTTTATGCCCTGTACCGCCATCATATCGCGCTAGGAACCACCTTTTGTTATGTCCCTCAATATTATTTCGCTGTCACAGCAAGCCTACCTGATTTATTCCGGAGACATTATACATAGGCACAAATAGAATAATTCCCCTGTATATATGGGTCTTAAATGAGGATGACAACCCTTATGATGGTAACAAAGAAGTTGGTAAATTTAGTAGCAAGCTGACCAGAAGGGTTGGGTTTTATTCTGTAATAAATTTTTAAAAAGATTGATATTAAGTTACCAACACCTGAAAGTCTGTTCATAAAGATGTTTAGGGGAAGGGAAAAAAGCTTCCCGTGTTAGAGGTGTTGAATACCGTTAACAATTGCGTTTGATACTTTTAGGGTTGGTGCGTACAGTATTATTTTTGCATTATAGAAAATTCAAATTAGAGCTTGATTTTAGTTACTCTAAATGAGTATAACTTAGACTTTTTAAATGTGCCGTACTGTTTTAACGTGCTAATTTAATAATAGTTCGTATATCTATATATTAAAGGCGTTGAGTGTCTAATGTTTAGACTATAATAGTTGATTTTCGTAAGCTGTATATGTAAGTGCTAAAATTGTATTTACATTCCGCCAGTTAATTTTTCAATGCAAATAAGAAGTAGAGATCCCTTTTCGATCCCTTTTAAAGTAGGCTTTTGTAACAGTAAGTGCTACTATGGAACAGGATTCAAATAAAATCATTTAATCCAGGGGCGTCCAAATTGGGGAAAAGAAAGCTGTACTATTTTTTGAATAACTTTAACCTGTACTTTTTTTCAAACCCTTTTGTTAAAAAATACTTTTTATACAGTAGTACATCAAAAAGTACTCCCATTGAAAGTCGTCAAACCCAACGGTTCTCGAGATAATTCAATATTGCTAAAAAATCGAGTTGCCATGAAAGTCTGGGTGTTTTCTTAAAATGTTTAAATAGTGTGTACAAACTTTGTGGAAACTTCTACACATCATAACAATAAAAAAAGTTCCGACAAACATGGGCCTGGCAACGCATTCTTACGTAGTTGCAGCTTCCGGAGAATAAAAAATAATTCCAAAGGTTTAGACTATTTTTTCTTCCAGGGGCTGTAACTTCACGGTGTCTTCTTCTTCTTATAGTGCCATACCCTATTCAGGGTGTTGGCTACCTCTCTCCTATGTCTGTGTTTGGTGCGCGGCGATAGATATTTTGCACAGACAGACATAGAAGACCTACAGTTTAACGTGGGCTCCGAACCACAGGAAGTCCATGCACTTCTTCTCCAAAGAGGTTTTCCTGAGGTTTTCACGGTGTACTAACAGATTATTAAAAACGCTTCACTCATTTCTGAACCCACGACCCGGCAGTGGCGTAACAAACACCCCTGCAAACTCCGCACCGCGGGAAGAGGCAGAGCCATCAAGGGCCGTCAAAAACTTAAAAAATGAAAAACAAAACCTAAAGCCTAAATAAAAGCATAAAATCCTATGCCAGCGGAATAACTAGATAGTTGAATTTAGAAATGATTAGTTCAGTTTCGGATTGAATCTTGAACGTGCATGTAAATTACAAATGTGCAATATAATTATGGTTCAATATTAAAGTATCTTTATAGTAAATCCGCAACTGTCTCAGCACAACAACAGGACTAAATCTTGCATCTCCGAAAGATTTATCACTATAAAACACCCGCGGCCTATACATGCCGGTTCGGTTTATTGATTGTTTTCAATAAAAGTTTACATGGGTGTCACTTCTGTTGGTAAAATTTGGTTATTTAAGGGTACTTTAATTCTAGCTTGTCTGAAATGTGTATTTATCGCGCTGACAACAAACAAATGTATGGCAGAGGAATTTCATCATTGCTCGTCTACAAACTGGAATCTGGATTAGGTTCCGCTTACTATTACAAAGTGTTTACTACAAAACTGTTTACTACAAATTCTAGATGCATCTGTAGAAACTACACTTTTACTGACGACGCATTCATTATCATGTCGAGCAGATATTCGTTATGTTTGCGGGTCCTGATAATTACGTTAAAATTACATAAGATGATTGGGTCATGCAGTTCGCCGATATCCGATATGTTAATTGTATCATTACATCTTTGATTTATATGAATAAAAGCGAATTAAAATTTAGATTTATAGAGAAATATCTAACAACATTTCTTAGTGCGTATTAATTTATTCCAAAAACATTTTGGAAATCTTCGTTAGGGTACTTACTTAAATATTAAGACAAGTGATAAGTATAACTAATTGTTTTCCCGCTTCATTTTAAGGAATTTTCTGGGGCTATTAATTTTGTTTTGGGGAGATGTTGTTTCTTAAGATTTTATGGGGGTTTTGATTTATTCAAATTTCTTTACGGCTTGTTTTTCCGGGCTTTTCTTTTGTTTTTTTCCCAACCTTCTTTTCGATTTTTTTTCTCCGTTCTTAGTTTCGTGAGCAACTCTTATTCAGTAACATTCGGAGGGGCAAGCGCCGTGTATGAACTATGACGGTACCCAAAAAACCGAGGAGCGTAGCCCACGGATTCTGCTAGTATATATAATTAAATATGTTTCTAGCTAAACCACTAAGTGACGCTCAAAAGAGAAAATTGAGCAAGAAAAAGTAAACACATACCAGACATTTGGAAATAGGCCCTTGCAAACCCAGAATAATTTTAATAAATAGGCAGCATACAAGTCCCTGATACATATGGCTTTGACGGTCCCTTTAGATGAAATTAGTTATAATACAGAAATTTCAATTATTAAACAAATTGCATACAGTAATGGTTATAATAATAAACTTATTGATACATTAATTAAAGAAAAAGATTATAAGTTAGCCATTCAAAAAATGTATCCAAATACCCTAACTTCATTCGGTACTATTAAATATGCTTCGATCCCATATTTTGGTGACAAATCAGAAAAAATTGCTAAAATTATAAACAAAACAAATAAATACAAAGTAAGCTTTAAAACAACTAAAAACATTTTAAATACTTTGTTTAATGCAAAATCAAAAACAGACGATTTGCTAAAATCAGGCATTTACAAATTAAATTGTTCGCATTGTAATTCGGTTTATATAGGCCAGACAATTAGAAATTTTGATATTAGGAATAAAGAACACGTACGTTGTTACAAATACAAACACCCACATAAATCGAATTACGCTAAACACTTATTAGAACACAATCATTCAATGACATCTAATAACGCTATAAAATGTTTACACTTTTGTGATGATAAACATAAATTAGATATACTAGAAGCTTTTGAAATTCACAAACATTTAAAAACTGTACCGTTAATGAATGAGCAAATTGATCTCTTAAATTCTCCTCTACTGGACATTTTGGAATAAGAAATTAAGTCATCTGCAGACGATTACCGAGATCAAATCACCAGGTTCTATTGCTATAACAACAATAACTGTTTACTTTTTCATATAACCTTTGATAATGGCATGTAAACATGCCGAAATACGTATAAGGTTAAAATAAATAAATATTGTTAAAGTAATTAAGTATTTTATATACATTTACTCATTCAAAATATACTAAGTTTTATTATTGCAGTACTGTAAGAAATAAATGTGGGCAATTTAGCGTCGCCGTCAGCCACGGGTTGCTATGAAAAAAGATACCTTGTCGTATTTTTATTATTTTCATGCATATTACTTTTTCATAACGTTTTAAATAAAAAATGTCGAGGGGAAGCTTCAGCTCACATGAAATAAGCTAAAAGGCTGAAAGCATCTCATGCACAGTCAAACAGCTCTCATCTGCGGCTTTCATTCTATCTACATTGGGGCTTTTGTCAAGTCGTCGATTTTCAATTTTTTTCACCTTGAAACTTATAATTTTCCTGCTAATCTCAAACAATTGTATTCCAAGTTCGCACACGGCAATATGTTACAACGTTTCGTTGAAATAAAATCACAATTCACCTCTTATTGTTCTTATTTATTTTTAGATGCTATCTATTTCATGCTAGATCTAAATTAATTACGAGGCGATCGTTTTAGCTTCGTTACTTCAAGTAGCGTTTCTGTATTAATTAAGCGAGTCCGATCTAGAACAGATTAAAAGCAACTCTCTCAGATTTATTAATACAATTTCACACTTTGATAGATTTAGAAGTGCAGCTGCAAAGAACGCTCTTTCATCTATTAAAATTGTTGGAAATTGTCATTGGTGACCTCGTTTTGTAGGGAAAAATTGGAAAAAGTTACTGCGAGTTTAATGAGCCGGTCCTGCTGGGAATTATTCGAGAAATGCCGTTGACAGTTCAGAGGACAGTATCATTGATGGTACGGTTTCATTAGACGATTTCAGCTACCGCGCTCGATTGTACCAGTTTTTACGGCAATAATAATTATAGTCTTTCGATGTTGTCAGAACTGGTCCATGTGCGTAAAGCTGTTTCACGTCTTAACTCTTCCAGACCAAGAAATAACGATACAAAAGGTTTAATCATTTCCATATTCGAGAAATTTCAAGAAAATTAAAAAATGTTAATTAAATAAAATAACGTTATCGTTAAGGAGTTATTATTATTTGTGTTATTTTTTTACAGGATAACCTTCTGCTGTACTGCTAAAGAAATGGATGATTGAAAGGCATTTTATTATTAATAATTTATAACATAACGCGGTTAAAAAAATTTGGCGATTAAATGATGAAAGCAATAAGAAAACCATATATAAATATTAATCGTCTGTTTCCTGTTTGTGCGGCGTCGGTCTTTTGTTCTATGTGATTTATTTTATTGCGATTAGATTATATTGTATTAAAGCATAACGTGTAGTTTATGTGTATAAAAAAACAATACTCTTCACGTTTCCGTTATTCTTATTTCCACTTGCTTGCTCATTACCAATGACGCTTAGACAGATAACAAACAGATGACTAATAACGGAACACCAAAAATGTGAGTGATATGTTGTAAAACAAAAATCAACATTTTTAAAATTCGTTAAATAGGGGGCTGTAGGGTTGGGGCACGGGGTCAGTCCGAACGCAAGGCCGATGTCACGCACCCACGAAAAACTGCGCTTGCCACCCACAATATCAGTTGTCAATTTGTTAATTTTTAGTGAAAATGATGTTTTATTCTTATAAAAGAATAATGATAAAAAATAAAAATTAAAGGCGGAGGGACCGCGAGGAGTAGGCGTCTTTGTATTAAATCCTTCAAAGGTTAGATTGAAGAAGTCGTATTAATGCCGAACACAAAAACACGTAGGTGTATGGCAGCTTTTTTCCCATTGGTTTCACGCACAACTTGGTGGAATAACCATTATCGCCAAGCACTTCTATAACAAAATTATATTTTAATGTTATTCCTGACAGACTCCCTTAAGAGTTAGAAGCTTGCGATCTTCATGATTACGCCTCATGTCATCGTAAGCATACTCTTCAACAATTTGCAAGACTTTCTAATATTAACGTTTTTAATGGAACTGAATGGCCAGCAAGTTCATCTGACTTAAACGCTATGGGGCACCTACGGTTCGTTTAATAAGCTTAAGTACAATCTATAATGTTAGAAAAATAATTGTGTGCCGAGCACGCAAGTCCTAAGTAAAACTTCTTAGCGTGTTTTTGATTGATAAGCAGTGATAGCATTTACGCATATTTTAATGTTAAATTGTATTACCAAACAAATGGCACATACTGGCTGCAGACTGCGGTGGCGCTCTGCAGAAATAAAGCAACGAAAGTGCGGCAACAGTTTCTATTTCGTTCACAAGTGACTCCTGCCGGCCGCCGCTAAAGAAGTTTTACTGCAAAACAATAGCCGGGATGTTATTATTGTCAATTATACATTAACATACAATATTTTTTTAAGACGATTTGTTTTGTTACTATAGCCATTAAGAACTAACCGGAGTTGCTGCTACAACTTAGACACTCTGTATATAATTTAGTAGCAACTGAACAAAATTCCAAAAAATAAAGTATTTTGACAGATTTTAATAATAGGTAAAAGCCGGATTTTTATGCACTAAAAAAGTTTAAGTATATTGGCCAAATATTCATTTTAAAGGTCAAAAGATGCTCTTAATATTAAGACTGGGACTTTTTGAAATTTTAATATCGATTTTCGATAATAGGTCAAAATTAATTTTAGATTAAAAATCAAAGCGCTAATAATGCATCTACTTTTAAACAAAACAAAATTAAGTCGATATTCCAAGCGCTTGTCGAGATATTACGTTATATTTGTTTAAAAACGCTTAATTTGAAAATTAACAATTTAGGCAATTTTTATAATAATAAAATTTGGTGCCGGTCAAAAAATTCATAACTGGGAATTTTGTGTAGCAAGTAACGTACAAATGCATATAAATCGGGTCTTTAATGATGGGTTAGAGAAGTAAGCATAGCATAAGAGACGGAATCTGCAGGATTTGAAAAACTACAAAAACCCAGCAAAGTTCTTAAATAGTCATAATTAAAATGTAAAAGTTTAACAGTTTTTTTTATAATTTTAAGTTTAACGGATTGCTAATAATGAACTTTTGAAGTCTTCAGTTTTTCGATTACTAAGTACTCGCGAAGAGCTAAACATTTACATATTAAAAGTTGAAATTTGTAAACCTAAACAGTAAAAAGTTTTCACAGTTGTGATAGGTTAGCCCTTACAACAATTTTTATTTAAAATGATATAAAATTTTAACGCTTAAACAAGATAAAACGTTTTCACGTGTTTTTCTAACACAATTTTTTAAATAAGGAAAAATTAAAAACAATTGTTGCTCAATGCAGCCGGTTCATAACAGTAATAGGAGTTGTTCGTTGTATTACCGGAATGGAAGAATAAAAGTTCGTTATATCCGACATTTAGTTATTTAACCAGCTCGTTATAACCATGTTCCCTAGTATAAGCAAGAAGAATTAGAAGAAAAAGTTAAGATTACTGTTATAAATGATTGCAGTTTTTTCTAGAAACTTTGACATTTGTATGACAGTTTATAATCTTAAAAATTCAAGATAAATTCTGTGTTTAACTTAATAGTGACATATGAATTTTTAAGATGTTCGGTAATTTCCCGTAAGTCTGTTATATTGCTGTTCCCTACGTATTTACCTACGAAGTTGAAATTTAAAAGTGAGTTTTCACAAAATTTAAAATTTGATAACACTTGGTGATTTGAATATTACCACTTGTAAGATTTAAATCATTTTTTTCCTCCCAACATTTAGAGACATTGAACGTCTACGTATGCTGAAACGTTTGATCTGTCAATATTAGTATACAAAATTTTTTAATGAAAATTCAGCATCGAATACGCGCAATACTTTTAACGCCATATTTCAGATTTTTAATTAACTACTTACACTTAATTATAAACTTTTAACCATCGGTAACTCATTAACTTTTAATTTTTATTTTTAAACCTATTTACAAATCATCTTTGCTGATTCAAAAACCACATTTCTTAATCGAAAATCTCTATAATAATGCCAAAAATTCAGGAAATGTCACTCCAAATCCCCGTAGCTAATCAAATTCCGGGAATTTTCCAAATAAATCGGTGTTCGTTTTCCAGGAATTTCGTAGGTACCTCCTATTATTATAAGACGAAGGTGTTAGAATTACGTCAGAACGTAACAACAAAAAAAGTGTAGCCACCCAAACTCCCAAACCAGTTCTTGTACGGCGTCTTCTAAACCAATCAATCTTTGAAGTGTAAATTTGATTCAACCGTGTCGAAATTTCAGACCACAAAACAAGATAGGTTAACCATAAATTTCCCGTCTATTTTCTATGAATTTTCGCACGCGTCGGAGGTATGCGAGCACGAACTCACCTTCCGCAAGTCTTCTGTTTAAACCGCAGCCTCGAACTTCAGTTATTAATTTTCAGAGCGATGAATATGTGCTCAAATAAGAGCACTGCGAACTTGATATTATTATTTCATACCGCGTGCCCGGACTGTTGATTGATTTTTAAGTATGGACCTCCTGTCGAGCTGCAGTTGATTTAATTTGCTTATTACTTGCCTGCATTTATTAAAAGCTTTATTAAGTGTAGCAGTCCATTGGTTTGCTTACAAGCCGTAATTTTAGCAGAGCTAATCTCTTTTAATTAATATTATACGTGTTTAAAAAAAAGCTGCCGGGCAACAGCTACGAGAACTTCCTCGCATTTATAAAAATGTTTGAAAATTTTAAAAATATTTTGAAAATTTTAACAGTTTATGGAAATTTAGAATAACTTAAACAAATTTCGAATACCTGATGGGTTTTAGAAATTTAGTTTTTGGAAAAATTTGATTAGTATGAATTTTTTTAAGTTATAAAATATAAAACATTTTAAAACTTTTTAAATTTTGAAAATTTAAGTTTTGGAAAATGTAAAATAGTTTTAATTTTGAACACTTTTAAAATTTAGAAAATTGCGGGAAATAATTTTGCAAGCTTTTAAATAATGTTTGAAAATTTAGAAAATTTGCAAAAACATTTTTGAAAATATTTGAAAATTATAAAATTAAAGTTAGGTAAAATTATTTGAAATTTAGGATAATTTTTTGAAAATTGTAATTTTTTTTCTTTTTAGTATTTGTTAACTGTAAATAATATTTATTCGTTGATATCTAAAATCGGCTTCATTATTTGGTGTTTATTTTGGCGATTATCCAATTAAACTGTTTAGGTAAATGACCAAAGGGAAACCTCCCAGAGGTGATTTCTCGATAGTTTTTATTTCTATTGTCATTTAATAGTTCTGTACCAATTTTCAAGCCGAAATTCGTACTTTTTTAAATATCAAAAAATCGTTGGTGGTGGGGCACTGGAAAGTGGTAGGAAGATCGGGCTTGTGCATTTAACGGTTGTTTGTTCGAACGCATCTATTTTGAAACAGCCCCCCCCCTCACACTTGTTTTAAAGCGGTCGAGTGGTTTTAAGATATTTCGTGTTTTCTAGTTGCAAATAATGTTTATCTCTTGATAGGGATGCAGCGAGCAGTACTTTTAAAAAATGCCGGATAACGGATATTCGCTATCCGGTTGCTCAGCCGGATACCGGATTATCCGGCATAGTTTTTACTTTCGAAGTAGTTTCAGCTTAAATGCAGTAAAATTTAGGTTTTATTGACAGAGCATAATATACACTGTGTCCATAAAGTAACCCCCCCCCTAACTAACTTTTGAACGACTTGATATTTTTCTACAAAATTTGGTGTGCTTTAATGGGAAATTAAATACTATTTTTTAGCTCATAATTAAATAATGTATCATTCAAAATGGCTGCTGGGCGCCATTTTGAAATTTTTTTTTAAATAAAAAGGGGGGTCGAGTGACACCTCATTTGAAAGGTCTTTTAGTTCTGCGTCTGAGCCTAGAGTTTCAAAGAAAAATATTTAGCCATAACAAAATGACAAACGTTTGAGGTAAAGGAGTCTATTAAAAAAAACTAAGAATTAAAGCAAACACAAATGAAATTAAGTGTTCGAAATGTTCACCATTCACTTCTTGGCACATAAAAAGTCGGTTATGTCATTCCTGCCTTACATTTTCATAAGTTTCTGGAGTGACATTTCTGTAAAAAACGCATTACAGAAGTTTGCAGAAATATCACTCCAGAATCTTATGAAAATGTAAGGCAGGAATGTCATAACCGACTTTTTATGTGCCAAGAAGTGAATGGTGAACATTTCGAACACTTAATTTCATTTGTTTCTGCTTTAATTCTTAGTTTTTTTTAATAGACTTCTTTACTTCAAACGTTTGTCATTTTGTTATGGCTAAATATTTTTCTTTGAAACGTTAGGATCAGACGCAGAACTAAAAGACCTTTCAAATGAGGTACCACTCGGCCCCCCTTTCTATTTAAAAAAAAATTTCAAAACGGCGCCAAGCCGCCATTTTGAATGATACATTATTTAATTACGAGCTAAAAAATGGTATTTAATTTCCCATTAAAGCACACCAAATTTTTTAGTAAAATATTAAGTCGTTCAAAAGTTAGTTAGGGGGGGGGTTACTTTATGGACACAGTGTATACTTAAGGAGTATGCAATGCACGAATCCTATGGTCTTATTCTGTAGTGTTTTAGAGAGAGAGCACCGAGACATGGAAACTACTAAATGTAATATTTCAAGGATGTGCTGATTCGCTCTAATATTGTTGTTTGTTCACAATTAAGATTGGAAATATGTCAACGAAATTGATTGTAATTACAAGAATTAATAATTTTCAACAAATGTTAAAACTAAGATGTGTTCTATCCTGATAGATCCGACTCCATCAAGAAATCAACTGACATAACCTAACATATATGGTTTTTATCGACATTTAAATAAAATATTGACGATTGACGATCGAGTGCTTTGTATAGGTTCCTTGTCTCGGATCTCTCTATCACATGTACTGCAAAATTGGGACCTGCATATCATAGCAACAGGCGGTTCATGCATACACCTTATGTTATACATATATTACTTCGTGGTTTTCACAAATAATACTTATGTATGTTGTTTGAAATCATTTCAAATTTTTAACTGGCATAAATGCTGATCTCAATAACATTAATTTAGTAATTTTATGCAGATCTGCAAAATATTGCACTTATGGGGTTTTTGCTCCCTTACGTTCTATTATTTTAGTCTATACTTCCAAATCAAATTGCATCCATAATCTCTTTTATTTGAGGGAAAATCCCCGGCCGGATATTTCGTATTATCCGGCCAAACCGAATATTCGGTGAAATGGCCGGATAACGGATAAAAACCGAATATCCGTTGCATCCCTATCTCTTGAAATCTCAAAATCGATTTCATAATTTAGTGATAGCCGTTTTTTGGTGATAACTCAATTAATCTGTTTAGATAAACGACCAAAAGAAAACCTCCCAGTGGTGTTTTGCTAATAGAAAGTTGTTCTTATTGTCATTTAGTATGCTCATATCGATTAGGAAGCCGAAATACTTAAAGTTTTGAAAAATTAAAGAAATCGCGGGGGGGGGGGGGGTAATAGGAAAATATCGTTTGCACAGATCGGCGATTTGATATGTGTAGAATACTAATCTAAAGTTTTTTTCGGGCGCGTCTATATTGAAGTAGAGCACCCCCCCCCCGCTAGTTTTTAATGAAATCACCCGTTTTCATGATATTTTGTGTTTTCTAGTTGCAAGCAATGTTTATACATTAAAATCCCAAAATAGTATTTTCACAATTTTAAATTTTCAAACATGTTGAAAATTTTGTAAATTTGAAAATTTTTGAAACTGAAACTGTTTGGAAAATATGTAAATCTGAAACGTTTATAATTTTTAAGATATTAAAAATTTTTCGAAATTTTGAAAACTTGAAAACTATTTGAAAATTTTTGGAAATTTACACCCGATATAATTATAGTTGTAAATGAAACGTTTGGCTACACCGTGTTTTTGCAATCACTCAATAATTAAACTGTTCAGGTAAACGACCAAAAGAAAACCTCTCGGTAATGTTTTCTCAATGGGAAGTTGTTTTTCTTGTCATTTAACATGCTCATACCGGTTTTGAAGCCAATATTTGTAAATTTTTGAAGAATCCAAAAATAGATAGTGAGTGGGGGACTAAGGAGGATACAGACTGAGCGAGTTTGCGCAATTCGGCTATTCGACATGTGTAGAATATGAATTTAAGGTTTCTTTCCGAGCGGGTCTGTTTTGACATAGAGCATCCCTCCCCACCCATTCTTTTTTAGGCGGACCAATCTCATTTTCTAGCGATTTTATCCTATTGCAATTAGCAATCTTTGAGCCCAATTTGGTTTTTCTGGGTTACGGTGTCTGGACTGTACCAGACACCACCGTCCGCTTTATCGGTCTCCCAAGGCTCGAAATAGGCTTATTATTGAAAATGTTTAGCATAAAAGTACCTTTTTAGGCGACCTTAACAAAAAATTGAATTTTTAGTACTCAAAAGAGGCCAAAAAGTAACCGTTTTTTGGCCGAGAACTGAACAATTGTACATATTTGTGACTCCTTCAGAAACGTTTATATTTTCTTTATTTACACTCGAAGTAATTTCGGCATGTATAGCTTCATTATCCGCATGAACAATTTGTGTGCTTTTTGATGTTGCTGCAGCAGTAATTTTATCTTGATTATTTTAAGTAAAAATCTAACAAATTTGTAGAAAAATATAAACGTTTCTGAAGGAGTCACAAATATGTACAATCGTTCAGTTGTTATAAATAATTATATCAATAAATCATAAATAAAAATCTAACAAATTTGTAAATTTTATAATGAAGGTCGCCTAAAAACATTTGTGTGCACCACTGCCAAAAAGTGTTATTTCGTCCTCGTCTGCTTTCTGGCCTCGGCTTCGCCTCGGCCATTAAACTCAGACTCGGCCGAAAAAAATCCACTTTTTGGCCTTGGTACACAAATAATTATTCTTTTAGACATAATTTGTATATCGGCCAGTAAATACAAAGGGAAAGAAACTTCGCTGAGTAAACGCATTTGCTTCAAATCCAACCTGACGATCACAATACCTTACTTAGTATAGCGAGGAAGGTAAAAACACAAAGTTGTGATTTTATCAATAGTTTCTTTTAACTCCCTCAGAACCTGCGAACCGTTTGTATCTCGTAAGCTCGGTCAAAATTTGGCGAGTTTACCAACAGAATAAGTTTATAATTATTATCAATAACACCTAGATTTTTTTTAAATATTCCAACCGTTATATTATTAATTAAAATACACTCATTTTGCTCAAGTTTATTCCTTTGGATTTGTACGCCAGCCCCTTGACTATCCGAACGAAGCGAATTATCCAGGAGGAGTAATATCGTGCGGAAATACTTGCGACAAAGTACCGCCGCTTAAAAAATTGCACAAAGGGGCGAAATTCATGAAAATATATTGAATTTCGTAAGTTAAGGTAGAAATAACGGTTTAAGATGGAAATGAAGGAAATGAAGAAATATAGAATTAATGTGAAAAGGGGGAAAACGAAAATCGAGGTAATAAAGTTCATTAAATTTAATAAACAGAGAGTGTATTTGGACGTTTTCTAGCAATCACTCAGGAGGCAACACCTTCACTAAATCCGACGTTCTTAGTGAAAGGGTTGGTAGGTACGTTTCGCGTAATTAAATTCAATTTTCATTAATATCCCAGCATTTTTTGAGTGCTCGGCGTGCTTCTGGTTATTCCGGGTAGGTACAGTTAACGTAGCAAATTATATATAACTTGCATAATGTTATTAGGTTCTTTCCTTTCCGCTCAATTAGTTACATATCTAATTACCTTAATCATTGTTGTTTTGTATATTGCGTACAAGCACGCAGGCACAACCAGTCACTCATAACGGAATTTGATTGCTAGTCTGATTGATATTTGAGTTGCATTTTCCGCGTAATATGTTTTGCAAAATAACTCCGCTTTATGTAATTACATTTCATTACGCATAAATATTTAACCCTCCACGGTTCCATGCCTTCACGTATTAACCTGGGCTGGCGCTACTGTAATAAACAGTAATTATACGTTACTTGGTTTACTTGCGTTATCATCATTGCTACGCATTTTAAACTGCAGACGAGGAGGACGCTGGCGTGCAACAACAATATTTCATACTACATTACGAGAGGATTTCGTGTATAAGTTATAGTTTAGCCAGGATTGCGGATGGAAAGATTAAGTATTTGCAAGAATCCTAACGTTTAAATCATGGGAATCCTGTCTGCAGTTACAGATACAAATTGTAACTTTTGACATACTGCCAAGACTCCGCCTAGTGTTGTCGCATTCTAATATTTCACCTTCTTGTCACACCCTCTGTAATCACCATAAATTACACTGCATTCGGCCAGATATAATCCCACTGCTGCTGCAAGGAAATCGCTTTTATGCGTTTGGCGATTATTATCGACTAGTGTGAAATTTAACGACTTAATCGAAAAAAAACTATTAAAAAATACTATTTAAAATTTATTGTACATAAAACAATTATTAACTTCAACAGGTTTTGTATTTTAGCGTTATACGTATTTCAACGTGTTTACACGCCATTATCAAAAGCAAGATTAAAAGTAAACAGTTATACAATAAATCTTCATAACTTGATCTTGGTTTTCTATATCTGTATCAAGATGACTTGATTTCTCATTCCAAAACGTCTAACAACGGTGAATTTAAAAGATCAATTTATTCATTCAGTAAAGGTGCAGATTTTAAATATTTATGAATTTCAAATGCTTCTAGTATATCCAACTTACGTTTATCATCACAAAAGTGTAAACATTTTATACTGTTATTAGATGTCATTGAATGATTGTGTTCTAGTAAGTGTTTAGCGTAATTGGATTTATGTGGATGTTCATATTTGTGACAACGTACGTGTACCTTGTATCTAATATTGAATTTTCTAATTGTTTGTTCTATATAAACCGAATTACAGTGCGAGCAATTTAATTTGTAGATGCCTGATTTTAGTAAATTGTCTGTTTTTTCTTTAGCATTAAACACAGTCTTTAAAATGTTTTTTTTTGTTTTAAAAGTTATTTTACATTTGTTTGTTTTGTTTATAATTTTGGAAATTTTTTCTGATTTCATGCCAAAATATGGAATTGAGACGTATTTCAATTTATCTGATGAAGTAGTTGGATACATTTTCTGAATAGCTAATTTATAATTTTTCTCTTTAATTAGTGTATTTGGAATGAAAAAATCAAGTAATCTGGACGCAGATATAGAAAACCAAGATCAAGGGATGAAGACTTATTGTTGCTATAGCAACACCAACTGTTTACTTTAAATCTTGCTTTTGATAATGACGTGTAAAGACGTTGAAATACGTATAAGGCCAAAATACAAAACCTGTTGAAGTTAATAATTGTTTTATGTACAATAAATTAAAATGAACTTCAACGAAGTTTAGCTCGAACTTGTAAATAAAGTATTTAAAATATTTGCCCCTAATATTACTAAGTTTATGGAAATATGTTTCAAATGTTATTTATGATTATTGGTCAGTTGTATAAAATTCATTCCGCTAGATACACGTTCCTTTGATTAATTTATTTTTAAAACAAACAAATATTACCAACATAAAGAAGAAAAATGTTATGGGACATTCCCTTCTACAATACTCAATGCACTCCGCTCACTTACCACCACACACATATAAAATTGTTTAAAAATTACGACTAAATCTTTTTTTTTAAGTTACCGTTTTAAACCGTTCTCTAGTCATCACAACTACGAAAAATTACCACAACCCTTTGTAAAAATATGACAAAATAAATCCTATCTATAAAAGATATAATTTTCAAAATTGTGAAATTTTATTTCCCTTTCAAATAAATCTTTCCCAAACCACCACTAGTATACACCTCCGACCAAAAAATTTAAATTTTGCGTATGACTCGTACAGGAACAGGTAACAAAGCTGATTTTTGACAGGAATGCTCAGTTTGATTTCTTGTTAAACATACTAAAAGTCCTGAATGATCCAAGGTTAGCTTCGGTCGCCATTTTGTTAAAATGGCGCCCAAAAGAAGTTTTACGCAAATATCTCGTGAACGGTGGCACCTACATAAAAGCGTCTTCTTAACAACGTTATAGAGTTACATTTTCTAAAAAAATATTAAATAACATTTTGTCGCCGAACCAACCTACTGGTGTCAAAAAAGCAAAACTTAAATTAAAAATTATAAAAAGCTGTGAAAAACATGACGCATGCTCCATGAATAAGTACTGGGAATGTCTCCACGCCGCAATTTTACGTTTTGACTTTGATAATAGTATTTAGTATATTGACCAAAACTAGAAGCTCATTCACTTTATCACTTCTGATTATTTTATACGACTTTGCACTTTAGTTTCCTTCGAGCGCTTTAAGGGTTATAACACTCCACCGCAGTCTTCCAAACATAAAATACAATAAGATGAAGAAGACAACGATCATAATTCCGATAAAATAGCTGCTACTGACACCAATAATGACTCCACTTATGCTTCCAATAATATCTCAGACACCAGAACGAACTGAACGATGTTTTGTGGATTAGGTCTACCGGGGACACGAATTTAAAAAAAAACGCTCCATGTATATTACCTCTAGGATGGTGTAGAAGTAAGTAGTTAGTAATTTTTTGTAAAAAAGTTATCACTCTACAACTGTGTCAAAAACCATTTTTTATATAGGTCCCGCCGTTCGCCAGAAACTCGCGAAAACCAACTGTAGCGCAATTTTTATTAAATGGCGGCCGCGAAGCTCACATTGCATCATTCAGGACTTTTAGTATGTTGAACAAGAAGCCTAACTGAGCGTCTCTGCCAAGATCATCAATCAGGTTGGTTTGATTTTTGTTTCTAATTTTCTGGACTATAGTCAATATAATGATTCTTAAATATATACATCAACACTGCGGGCCAGTGAGGCCCATGGCTTGGTCCCGTTCACTCCAGGATTGCCTTATTGCTATGTACCGGAGGGAGTGCGGCACATTAGGCTTTTAACCACTACGCCCTCTCAGCTTACGCCAAACCCTTGGCATTACATTTACTCGTGCATTTATTTATCCATCTATACTTCGTGAGGGATTCCAACCCCACTAACAACTGCAGCGTTGTTAATGCGATATCCGGGACCACCTATTAGGGTGCCATTCCGAGAGCACCAAACGCCGTGTTGACTCGGCTTTCGGACACTTATCCAAGTACTGACCAGGCAGAGCTATGCTTAATTCTACTGATCGCACTAGAACGGGCATTCTAACAGCTCCAACTCGAGACTCATCATCAGTGGTAAACTGACACTGCCCCTCAGTGTCAGTTTACCACTAATGACGATAGCTTTGCTGTCGAAATACGTATCTGGTATTTAGTTACTTGTGTGGAAGAGTGCTGTTTTTTCAAGTGTTGTTATTCCACAGTTCGAGTGGTTTTACTTCAATTGTTCTTATATTAACTTGATTGTTTAATAATGTAACAGGGTGCCCACTTAAAATCTGCTTCAAATTCCCTGACTGCTAAACTTCAGTTTATCCTGACTCATTTTTATGGTTCAAAAGCCAATTTCAACTGTTTTTTTTTAAATAAAAATTGTAACCCAACATAAAAATTAGCAAAGTAAACTTAAATTACTTTATAGCAAATAAAATTTTTCAACAAGCATTACAAAATACATCTAAACTTTAAGGAAAAACCAAATAAAATAAATATAAATTTTATAAACATATACCTAGGTAACAAAATTTTCGTTTTGCAGGCAAATAAAAAATAATAAAATAATTGCATTTTACAGAATTTTCCCTGACCATTTCGTGAAATTCCCTGACTTTACGTTGAAATTGGTACAATTCCCTGATTTCTCTGACCAACATAAACAAATTCTAAATTCCCTGACTTTTCCCGGTTTTCCCTGTTTTCCAGAAAAGTGGCCACCCTGTGTAAGTTGCAGGTTTCTACGGCCGTTGTTAATGACATCTAGGTTTCCGGGTTAGAGCCGCGTCATCGGCTGTGTTTCAGGTCCAAAAGTGACCACAGCTCTGAAGATGTCCCGTGCAGTCGAGGACGAAACGTCGGGAGTTCATTCACCGATGACGCGGCTTCAACCCGGAAGCCGCTAGTTGTTTAATGTTGTGTTGTATTAAAATATAGTTTTATTTTGTTACATAAATACCTTTAAACTGCAAAGGTGTTATACAGACAAAAGTATCTTTTTAAACTGCGGAAATTATAAATGGATACAAATCAAGAAGGCAATTACATAAAAACCATCCGAAAAATAGCGCAACAAGAAATTTTATTTTGTGAACATCAAAGTATTATTCCTAGCCATTTCACTAATTAGTTGCTGTTCTGTAATATTTTATGTCAATAAAATTAGGAATTTGTATAGCAATTTTTAATTAAACTAAAACATTTCGAGCAGGTCTTTTATTCTTTCATAAAACATGATGAAACGAACCAGATACGAAATTAGTTACATTTACGTCAGAGTTTATTTTATAAAGCAATATTCCATTAATATAAAATATTAATGGGGAACTTATGATTTCGGATAAGGTAATAATACATGCGATAATTTTTCATGCCATTATCGATGTAGACCTTTTGTGTATAATCTATGAAACGCAAAACACAGATATTAACACTGGCATTACAACAATATTTCTACATTTTACGGTAAAACCGTAACTATAGAAATAACAATTACAGTATCAATAAATAATGACTTGATTGTGTATATCGCAATTTATCATCGCGCGTTTGCGGTAGACTGTAAATAAAAGGAAAGTTGTAATGACAGAGAAGAATTTTATGACTTCATAACATTTCAAAACATGCACGTTGCAGAAATTACTGCAAGGGGGGCAACACATAATTTGTGTTGAATTATTTTACATATAATTATGACTCCTCTGCTCCCCTTCAAATTTTCACTACTAAAGTCACCTGCCAGTTCTCAGAATTTTATTTCTTGGGTGGTTCCAAGTTTTCGTTTTTACGAGTTAATTGTCGTAAACTCCGCTGCATTCCTGTAAATGTTAGAAAGTCTAAAAACGCTTTATGTCCGACGGTATTGGCCAACTGTTCATGGGAAAGTATAATGGCTATGCCACCTACTCAAATATTTATATTCTGACAGCAGCCTTATCAAAATCTAGATTTAATATTTTAGTAGGTAGGTTGGAATAAGATTGATCGTGAAATAGAACACATTATAATGTATTCTAGACACAAAACGTTAGGTAATAATCGTTTTCTAGCTGTAACAGTTTTGAATTAGTATAAAAGGCAATTACATCTACTGCCAAAGTTTCACGAACTGCCAGTTATTATTTACAATCTAATTTTAGTGTAATTGCCTTAAAAGTTTGCCCATAAATCTTGCAATTTTTTAGCACCGTTTATTAGTTTAATGCATGCTAATGTCGCGATTAACAATAAACAAAAATTAAAACTTTAAATTTAAAACGAAACTTGCACGGTAATAAATTTCGTAAAAATGTGCAAAATAAACAAAACGGGGCCTCCTTAAAAATCCACACGCACAACACGGCGGCGCGGCGGGGTAGAAAAGGCATGGCAGAGATATACGCACACAACAAGGATATTTATGATCGCCAAATTGAGCAAGAGAATGTAACACATATGGGAATTTTAAATGATGATATATTCATATGCACTTCAAGATCTTCCCCTTACATATTTTAAAGTCTGGCACAATCTCGCGGGAAGAATAGATTTAATCGAAGTGGATATTGAAGTGCTCCACGTAATGCATCACGCGCAGTCCTTTGATCCTTGGGGACATTGAGGACTTTCACACCACGCATCTATTCTTCCTGTTGGTAATTCGAGAATGAGAGTAATGCGTAAAGCGATGCAAAATCACAAAGATGTAATCGATATTCTCAGATATAAAGAAAAGAAAAGAAGTAAAACACTTTCACTTCGAAATATAAGAATAACTTTGTAACAATAACAAAGTTTGGCACTCAACACGCAAGCTAAAAAAATTAAATAGAATCATGTTATGAAATTTTTTTGACAGAAAGTATGTGTGTGTGCTATATAAGTTATACGTGGGCCAATAGGAACCCTAAATTTTTACAACGACTAGTGCATTACATAAAGTGGAAAGGGGGGGGGGGGGGGGGAGGAAGCGTCGAGTTTAAGCTTCCACACCAACCAGATATGGTAGCGGGTTATGGAGGCAAATGATATACGAAAAAGGGAAAATCAAGAAATGAAAAAGGGCAAAACATTTCACCTGTACCTTCCTATACTTTATCATATTTCCAAAAGTATTTTTGTATTAGCGTTTTAAGCGCCGACAGTGATTATAAAAACGCGCTACTTTTACCACTCTGGCAAGAGGGTGCGGCACAACGGGTAAGACCGGGACCATTGTAATACTGTAGTATTACAATGGTCCCGGTAAGACACGCCGTAGTATAGCCAACCAAATTTTGTTTTTATATTTGTGAGAAAACTAAATGAGAAAACCAGAGACTAAATAGAAAATTGGTTAACGAAAATTGGGCGAGACAAAGAGAAATTATAAACCCCTCTAAATATTGCTGCATCTAAGAATTAAGTCGAGCGTCATGATCTACAACCTCTTATGAGCAATCTAGCTTGAATAGAAATGCTTTACTGCCTCCCATTTACTAAATAAAGGGGTTCAAAATTTTCATCGTCAAAAATTCATAGAAGGCGTCACAAAAAAATTAACAAACTGGGATTCGAACCAAATTCGTAAGCTTTTGAGCCTACAAAATTTAAAACTTAAAAAAATGGTCAATTTTTGAACAATATTTTTTTATTTACTTTCCAAAATTGTAGAAATATTTTTCAATGCGCAGTTTTCATTCTATCCAAAATTCTTGTACATTGTAGCATTGCCCTAGGGCTATTATAATAATTAATGTTTATTCCAATCTGGCAATTCGTTTTTGGACAACAAGACAAAATTTTCAATCAATTATAGCAGCCACCTTCTGAAGCTAAAATGTTTAGAAAAAATACATTATGATTGCGTAAAGTTCTTTTCATGTTCTGCTTTTAAATTTCCAAAACT
Organism: Ctenicera cuprea; assembly: GCA_958336395.1. Taxonomy (NCBI): domain Eukaryota; kingdom Metazoa; phylum Arthropoda; class Insecta; order Coleoptera; family Elateridae; genus Ctenicera; species Ctenicera cuprea. Next base: position 12,870,439 of record OY284487.1, on the reverse strand, counting down.
TAATATCTAAAAGCAATGTTACTAAAAAAAATTCCGCTTCCGGTTTCGGATTTTTCTTAAAATCTTATTTCCCGATTTATTCTGATATAGGTACGTACTTATCCATCTATTTCAAAGTTTATCAAAATTAGGTGCACACACACTTATTAAAACCCTCTTTTAGTTACTGAAAGTTCAAAACATATATTACCGTTAAAATATCGAAATCGAAGATTTCCGTGTAATCAATACTTCCGCATACAAACTATTGAAAAGTAAAGTCCGGCGACTGTAATCTAACTGTTTCTATGCATTTAATGAAAGTAGCGCACAATTAAGACCCTGCTTAGGATTTCGCAGCTTTTCAAATGTGTAAAATAATTATATTAAGTACAAACTAATATCTTATGCCCGCTCGTAGCTCCACCAAAACTTACGTAGTAAATGTTAAGCAATAAAACTTTTGCTTTTGTCGCAAAGAAAAATAAGATATTCGTACTTACAAAAATTCGGCAAGATACGAAAAGTTAAAGTATTCGTATTTGAAACCATATAGTGGTATCCATCACACTTAAATTTTCACCATAGCATCCCTTACTCATGGCACCCCAACGTAGGGGTTTTCCCTACCTACCTCTAGTTTCAGATACGACGATAACTAATAGATTCATCCATTTTCTTTATATAAGAAAGTTGTTTAGTACCACAATTTAGAACTTTTAAAAGATTGGTTTTGAATAATCTTCTAATACCTTTTGTAAACCCTTCATTGTACTAATTTTGCTTACCTGACTGACTAATTGTCATTACACCGAATTAATTACACATACAGTAGTAACTGTTTCCAAACACAGTTTATACTTCCTAAGATTTTTTTTAAATAAAAGTAGTAAGTAATTTTAAGTTGGCAGAATATTTTCTTTTTCTTGTTGAATTGGTTTTTCATTTAATGTAAAGAAACAGAACACTATTTTAATACTATATCAGGGTTTTAATGAATTGTAGGGACAAACTTCTAGGGCTTGCAAAACACAACAAAGCAAACAACTTTTGTTAATAAATGTGTGGTCAAAAGTGTTTCCTTTCAGGGATAGAGCTTCTAAAAGATTCTTTAAGAAGCGCCTAAATGTAGGCAACTCAATTTACTACCTACTATTTGTTTCCATAACGACGGAAATTAATACAGGATAAATAAAGCCCTCTTTCCCACTTTTAAATTCAAATTAAATTTAAAATAAATTAATTAACAAAATGTTTCAAAACTAAGCAATAGAAAAAACCAAAATTACAAAGCAAAAATCAACAATTTGAAAAATTTACAATAACTAATTCAAAAATTAACAAAATTATAGTAAATGTTCAAAATGTCGTCCCCCAGCTTCTACACACGAAGCACATCTACGAAGTAAATTCTTGCGCACCGCTCCAAATATACCAGGAGTCTGTTGAACTTCTTCACATGCAGCAAGAATACGCGCCATAAGTTCTTCTACAGTTTCAACTGGGGTAGCATACACTAACGTTTTAACATGACCCCACAAAGAGTAATCAAAAAGAAAATAATTATCAAAAAAATCACAGAACGAAAAAAACGAATTATAAAAGGCACAGAAAGAAACGAATGCAAGAAAAGTTAAAAAATATCACAAAAATATCGAATTGTGAGAAAATTGACGTTATTTGAATGCATGTATGTCTCTATAACGTTTTTTTTTTTTCAAAATTCCATGTGACCTGTGCAAAATACTAGAAAATGCAATTTGGGTTGCCTATTTTCAGTACTTCTTAAAGAATCTTTAAGAGGCTCTATTTTCTGAAGGAAACACTTTTGACCACATATTTATTAACAAAAGTGGTTTGCTTTGTTGTGTTTTGCAAGCCCTAGAAGTTTGTCCCTAAGATTCATTAGCAACCTGTATAATGAGGCCCATCAATTACTTGGTTTGTACTTTGCGTTGTACTTTTAGTGTAGGAAAGTATCGTTTTAATGAAAACTTTCGAAATCCTAATTTTAATCAAAAGGCACAATTTGTGGTTGAAAGAACTCAAAAAAGTGATTTATTGTTATTTTGGGGAACGTACTCATTTCATACTTTTATATTTCTCGAACGGATGAGGTGATCCGATTAGATGTGAGTCATTAAAAACACTTTTAGGCTTGGCCTGGCCCGACCCGAAAAATTCAGAAGATGGGCTAGCCCGGCCCGGCCTGTTTTTAAGTCCCCTACATGATTTGAAGCCCGGCTCGACCCGACCAATTCAAACAGCGGCCCATTTTATGATTATGTGATTTGCTTCGGCAAATTTACCTCGGCAAATTTAGATCGTCAAATTTGTCCCGCTAATTTGGCCCGGTAAATTTAACCTGACCAATTTGGCAAGTCAACTTAAATTTCAAATGCCTCCCTCGGCCCTCGCTCACGCTGCTTGTGCCGTAAGTATTCAGTGAGTGATCTGTTTTTGTTTTCACAAGTAGGTACTTTCGTTAAGCTTTTCTAACATTATTTGACATTTTAGTTGCGCCCGGCCGCGTCGGTTAAGGACTGCTGACCCGACCAGGCCCTGTTAGGCCCAGCTGGTCCGACGAAGACCGTGCTAGGCCCGGTTAGGACCCGGCCCGATAATTAAATGTTTTGTAATTTTAGGCCCGGCTTGAGCTTGGATTTCGGGCCGGGATGCTCACCTCTAGGTATGATTTTGTAAAACTTGGTATATGGGGCTATATCGTTGTCGTAATGTCGCATTACTTGGTTCCGACACCTTCTCAGCCACGTACTCAACTTAGCGCAACGGAGAAGTACGGGGGGGGGGGGGGGGGGGGGGGCTACAGTTTAACGTAGAATCCGAACGACTGAATACCAGAGAAGGTTACAGGAATTAAGACCCCACGGCTGCTTACACCGCATTGGCGAACGTGAGTGGTGGGTTGCGACATTGATTTTTATTGCTGCACGACTTTGAGTGACGGTAGCTTAGAGGTTGGGCGCTTGGTCTGGGGTTCGATTCCCCGTCGAAGCCATGCCAGAACTATATAAAATCCATAAAAATAAGCAAGAAAAAATAAGATTTAAGATCATCTGAAGTGGTGAATTCAGTTAAAGCCAGCATACTTTTTGGTAACACTGTATCAAAAACGGAATTTAGAAATTAACATTTAAATACACGTACTTCACAACAACTGGCAAGATAATGTTGTGTAAATTACATAAGCTAATAAAGCTGGGGAAGGACTATCATTTAGTTTTTCAACCAGCCCTATAATTTCGGTGTAAAGCACTCTATCACTTTCGAAATCTCTTTTAGTTTTTGCTTCGTGACAGATACAAAAATTTTGAACCACTAACTAATGGGTTTAAGCGGTGTACTAGTCATGACTCACCATTTGTCACAGCGAATTTATTATAAAATAAAAAGTTATTAAGTATGAGAAAGAGCAGGTGAGCTGCTTTGTACATTTTAAAATATTTATTTACCTTAATGATGAGCCAATTGAAATAACGTGCAATTATAGAATATTTAATCACTTAATTTATTTGAACAACTATCGAGTGCTTCGTATTATTAACTTATTGATCTTCGCACTAATAAAACTTTCATAGCAACACAGGCAAATAGTTATTCAAGTCTAAGTTGTTAAAAAACAACAATATTTTATTATTACAAGAGTTCTTGTACTCACAAAAATTCAATTGTTTAAATCTTTCCATAACACTTAAAAAACAGGATTAAGCTTAAGCCAGTGGTGATTTGTAAGGGAAGCATGGTTGGTGGCGCCCTCCCTAGCACACACGGAAAGCAAACAACGTTACATAATTATAAGAAACAGAGAACAGCGATGATTTTTTTATAAAAAATTGTAAGGCAAAACACTTCAGGTGAAAGCTAAACTATTCTTTATAGGGCCAAAAATAAAATGTTTATTAAAACAAAATTTTTGTGTTAATATTGCGTAGTGTTCCCAATTGGGCACAGAAGTGTTACTCTCCTACGAGTTATTTCCAATCCGAACACATATTGTTTCCTTGGGAACAGTGTAGCAATTTTAGCAAACAGATACTAGGCAGTAGATGGCGTCATGTGCTTAATAATTAATAATAAATGTAAACTACACTTGTTTTTGTTCCAATAGCAATTCTTTGAAATAATTCCATGCCAGTATTTAATTTCGTAAATCAGAATGTGTTGTAAAAAGATTTTGATTATATTTTATAAAATTCTTTCAACGTTTGATTTACTTTAAGTTTGATGTTTTTTTGTGCATGATGTTCCCAAACGGGAACACTTTGTTTTTGAAAAAAATATACTTTGAAACTTTTTTTTGTTTTTGTAGTTAACTAACATTTATGGAGGCATAAGTAAGCAATTCTTTTCTTATCAGTTTATAACAATCAAAATAAATTTATGCAACAGAGCGTTAAAAACTAGCAAAAATGTTATGCATAAGTTTCACTTTTAAACGCGACAGTCTGTTGGTATATTTTGCCATGTTTGTCAACAAAAATTCCTAACAAACCATTGTGCTTTTATTCTTTTAAAGTTATTTTTTCTTATTTTGACATTTTAAGTTTTCTACCTGCAGAGTGGGTTGTAACCTGCAATAACTTCCAAAACGAGAGCAACCATCAAGGGTGGCATTCGTATCATTCCAGAAAACAGAAGGACAATGTTCGAGAACCCGTAGAGCGTTTACAGCGAGTTATTTCGCGCCTGGCCGGACTCTTTCAGTTGCACCCCTTTGATCTGCCGACATTGTCCGAACCAGGAACCTTCTTACTCTGCTAAAAAAGCAACCTCGGAAAAAGCAATTTTATCTCGTTCCACCCGCACCCTGTTAGCCTTAGCGTAGCACTAACCTCTGTGGATTTAAAAAATAAAGCACGTTTGCGTCGTTGTCGAGGCACCCTTTTCTTAAGAAATACAATTATACGGTACCGGCCCACCCTAACCGTTCGCAACTACTGATTTCGGGCAATAACATTAGGCCAAATTAAAAGGATTGCTGGTTTTTAAACTGTTTTATTTTCCTCGTTTTCTTGTTAATAAAAGAACATGATAATGGAGAGGCGTAGCTAAAAGCTTTGACCTAATAAGTAAATAGCGCTAATAACTGTGTTGACCTGAGGATGATCTTATTAGAGGAAAACTAGTTATATAAAATATACCTATAAAGAAAACTAAAATGTGACTAATACGTAAAATTATTTGATTTTGTTTTTCAAAGTTTGCTAAACAGTTAGACATGAAAACGTAGTATAATTTATTTTAAGTGTGAGGGAGGGCCATATTAACGTTGAAGCATTACAGGAAATTATGTAGTTAAAGAAGAAAGTAATTTAGAGTAAAAGCACCATTTGCTTCTTTAATGTTGTGTTTATGTTCAAATAATAAATTGGTACTTTACCTAGGAAATTTATGCAAACATAATATTTGCAATTATATGGTATAAAGATTTAGAAAAACTTAACTACGGCACTGCTAATAACAGGCCGATAAAACTGTGATTGTTATGATTACAAAGCAATCTCATAAAATTTTTATTTTAAAAATGAGCACGATAAAAATTTTAGTGAGCTTAATATACAATTAGGGGATCATAAAGTTGCATCGGAGTATTTAAAGAGTTGTTATTACTTTTTCATGAGTTTTTCTAGTCAATATTCCGCATTCTAGTTAAGAAAATTACGAACTGAATATATATCGTTGCGCCATCTAAAGGCAACCGGGAAATGTAACTGGTTACATTGTTAAAATTAACAGAAATTTCTAGTACAAATATTGGCGCCATCTAGAAGAACTATAGAGATCTTCTCATATGCGAATTCCAGTCGTTTCCTATAACAAATGTTATTTTAAACTCGATTATTTATCGTGCTCAATACCAATAAATTGTAAATTAATATTTATAACAATACGCACATCCTTTTTTATAGGGTTCGTCAAAAAATATATATTTTTTTACAGAGTTTCTATGAAAGCTTTAAAAATAGTTCCACTGACGTAGTTTTGTTAAGATATGAAATTAATTGCTATTTATTTTACAGTTTACTAAACGGGGGGTGGGGTGATGGAAAATCAGCGTTTCAGGTTTAACAAAGAAATAAGAATAAGATAATACTATATTTCAATTTTAGGAAATATACTCCTTTCCTCCTATTTTATGGTAGCCAAACTTTACTTTCTGATTTCCCGTTTTCTTCGATTTAAAAAAATATGTTTCTGCAAAAGTCAAAAAGTATTTCTGGCTTCGCGAAAGAAACTTAGTATGACAACTTTAATTTTCAGCATAGGGAAGTAATCATTTCATGCAAATTTTCGAATTTCGAGATTTTGACGGAGATATATGTTTTGGATCTCCAGAAACCCAAAAAAAGTGGATTGAAGAAATATTTGTGGGTGGGTTCGTTTATTTCCTCGATTGGATTGGGACAGAGTATATCAAAAATTCATCGGCAAAATAAAGTTTTCAAAAAAATCTAAAACCAGAAACGGAAGTTACCCGTATAACCACACAATACAGAACCTATATCGAACCTGTATTTAAATCTTTAGTCGATACAGGCTTTCTGTACCCTATGGATAGCGCGACGATAGAGATTACATATCGATTGGGTATAGTTGTCTTTACTAACTCTGTATATAAGATGTAAAGCTCCTGTACAGACAACATATAGTTAAAGTACAGATGCGGTTAAGATTGCGTATAGGGCACATGAAGGTACTGTAAAGATACGATATAGGTTTTTAAAGATACTATTCCGATGCTGTATCGTCCAAATTAAGGTGCGGTATAGATAATTCAAGCAATTAATTTTAGATAAAAAAAAATATTTTTTACGCGGATATATTTTCTTTTATAATATTTTATACAACCCCTCTGTATTTTTTTAGCTAATTTCATTTACACTAATGTATTTATTGATAGATTTTTAATTTTAAAAATGCGCTGCATACTTTACCTTAGCGGGGAATCGAACTGGCCATCTTTGGTTTGTGAGTCGGTCTCCTTGCACCCTGAGCTAATCTCGCCTCTTATAAGATTCGACCGCTAAATGTTTTAAGAGTATTACAGAAGGTTATGATGGACAATATGATACAAATGTACTACCAAGAATTACAGTTAGGGTTAAACCGTTTTTTTTTGCAGTAAAATTTATAGTGACGTTGCATAATATCTCGTTAAGGGCGTATAGTATGCTTGGATAAAACGTGATTAACAGGGACTACGTAGAAAACGCATTGGACGCTTAATAATAAAGTTAGACATTTTTGTGGGCTCTTGAAATTTTTAAAGTTAAATGTGTTTCATGTTTCTCATTTTCTAATTTTGTTTTTTACATTAATTTTAATGTAGAGTAAAATCATTTTATAAATAGTTGGTAAAGTGTATCGTTTGTAGCTTTGCTAAGTTTTTAATAAACTGATGCCGAAACAAAAAAAAAAGACAACAGATTAAAGTATTAAGAAAAATAAACAGTGAAGAATTATAGGGGATAAAATATAAAACAGTTTTAGTAGGTTCAGATATTTCGAGAATCTTACTTCGAAATAATTGATGTCTTTGTATTATTTTACCACCAACTATTTTAAAGTACATTATTTCTGAATTTCCCGCCATTTCTGAGGTCAGAATTGTAATTTCAAGAAAAAAATATTACGTAATATGATCATTGTATTGATGTCGGTTCGTACTTTGTACTGCTGGCGCTGGGATAAGCTTTAAATATCTTTATCTTTTTGGTGAGTGGACTTTCCAAACAGGTCTGTTTATAAACCCCCATAAAGGTTTAGAGCTATTCTTCAGCCATGCATTGTTTAACGTCCGGCTTGGTTTTAGATTTTACCGTTAAGAAAGTTTCTTTGCAATTTAGTCATTCTTATTGTGTTTCGCTGGAACTTTTAGCCGATGAAATATATTTATTTACAAAGTTTTTCCAATTACATGTTCAAAAACACTTTACTTCTAGTGCTTTAGGTGATTTTTTTGGCCTTCTGGGGGGGGGGGGGGTTATTACCGCTACTACCATCACCACCCCCGTAAATCCGCGGTTGGACGTTATAAGTACAGCAGAACTGAGAAAATGCTCTCTGCTGTAGGCACATCAAAAGGTATAGTATTGGTTATAGGTGTAATAACAGTTTATGATGAAAGTTATCATTTTATTTACTTGTGGTTTATAGATATTGTGGTAAATGATCCCCCTATCGAAAATAACTTCACATTGGAGACAGCAGCCTTGGTTAATGATTATGTCATAAATTATTATTATAATTGTAGGAAGCACACAAATATCCAAGGTTCCATCAAATTCGTAAACTTTAAATTCTTGATCTTGTTGATGCGCCATTTTTAACGTTTTTATACACAAGGCCAACAAATAAAGATAGTGTTTAGATTGACGCTATACACAGCGGTTTTAGGCTTAAGATAAAACTGTAAAGACAGGCAGTATATATTTAGCACAGATTCGATAAAGACAAAATCGATAATTGCGCTACAGGTGCGATATAGCCTGCATGAAGATATTGTAGAGATGTGTTAAAGGTACAACTGTAAAGACAATCAGTATATATTATCTACAGATCCGATAAAGATAAATCCCTGCTTGAAGTACCGGTGCGGTATAGCATAGAATAAGATGTGATACAGATGTGATAAAGATAAAACTGTACTGGAAACAAGTATAGATATCATATAGATGCGGTAAATATTTAATCTATACAGTTAAGGTATAGGCTAAAGTACAGCTCCGATACATATTACACCTGTATCACGTAATCTTTACCGCATCTTTAAATATCTCTATCGCCTAGGACATCTTTATAGATTTGGTTATACGGGTACACATTAGGATTTTTTATTATTATTATTTTCCTCATCGAAATCGGTAACGAAATGTAATAGGAGACCTTAAGGCAAATGTAACGTTCGTTTTCTTTCTAGCCTCAAACTAGCAGCCATTGCAATTATTTAAAAATTTTAATTTAACGCCTAATTACTCTAAAACGAGTTGTAATATCAGTATCAAATTCGTTATCGGCCTTATGGTAGTAACGCTACACAGACACAACGTTACTATGCACAAGAAAGTTGAAACTTGTTATGTGACATAATTGCTCTCGTGTGTCAGTCTTCACGGTATAGACAATGTTTTTTAGTGTACACTACAGAAAGAAGTCAATGAGTTTTTGATCAGGCGATCTCGGCGGCCAAAGAATTGTTCCGTTCCGCCATATCCAGCAATCTTCCAAATATGCATTTAAATAATTCGACAAAATTGTTGAAGACCAAAATTTATTCTTGTCTGCTTAAACGCACCTAGAGTTGTAAAAAGGTATTTATTACATTACTGAATTAAAAAATTGTATTTTTAAATATACCCGTTCTTCTTAAACTATGATCCTATAACCCGTAGGTTGAGCTACCTATTGGGAGCGTTCCCAGGTGGCGGATAGGGAAACGGCCGCCTCCAGTGAAGAACGGTTAGTGATGGTCATATAGAGCGGCTCGTCAGGAACTGATCTCTTGGTTTGTAAATCGCCAAAACCATCGCCGCGAACTGGCTCACGGCTTAAACCGTAAACCGCCTGCTGATCCAACGACCCCCTGGTAAGACAAGGAAACTAACAAATCAGGGATAGTATTGATAGGGGGCACGAGGGCCTTGACTTAATCCCCCGAACTGCGTGGATGAGGTACCACTACGAAAACATTCCCAATTCTAAGGTATGGTGCGTGCTAAAAAGATGGAGGGTGGGGAGGTAACTAACAACCAGCCTCGGAGAATAGGGCAAACCCGGTTACATGCGCGCATGGCTCCGCCCATGGCGACCTACTACTTCCCTTTTACCTACTATTTCCTTTTTACCTACCACTTCCCTTTTACTAGCGGGACCGATATGAAAACTACAATAAGCGACAAATCAAACCACTGCGAAAGGCATCCTGGAGAACAGCCTTGAGGATCCGAAAGGATGAATCTAGGCGAGAACACTGCAGAGGCTGGAGCCGGTGTAATCCGAACCAGCACTGCCACCAAGACCAAAATAAGGACATCAGCACCCGGGGTACCCAGCATCAGTACTGCATTGTCGTCGGGGGCAACTTCCGAGAGAGGGACCAAACTGTACCTCTCTGACGGAAGTACACCGAAACAAACACGAAAAAGAAGCAAAAGAGCCAAACTTGCTGGCACATGCAATAGGTATTTACAGAAGCCAGGATGGCCATTGAGACTGAAGGCTATCCGGTTAATAACTACTGAGAGAAGCAGACACGGATCATCAAGACATACCTACTTGATAAAATCAAAGCGATCGGGGAAGAAGAGATCGCACCTCGACAAAAATTCGTTGAAGCACGACATAGGGGTGGGTTGTTGTACATCACATGTAGCAACGCCGAAACCAAGAAATGGCTAGAAGAAGTCATGGCAGGCTACGCACTTTGGGAAAGGGCAAAACTTACATGGCCTGGATCCTGGATCCCGGGGCCACCTATGGAACCGAAGACCCTACTACAAAGACTAAGTGTACAGAACGCAGGACTTTCCACGTAGACCTGAAAACTGGTGGATACAAAATTATACCTGAAAGGACAACAAATAATCATCCCCATGAATGAGATGTCTTGGAAGAAAATCCATTAACAGGCCGTACCTCAACTTCACCAAGGTCAACTTTAAGAACATGGGTAAAACAAAAGAGGAAGAGGAGGATGAGAAGAAGAAGGAACGACTTTCGCAGGCGATGGAGGAAAAATCAGTTTCCAATACAACCAACCTTCGTTTCTTAATATGATCAATATCTCAAAAGCATAACCAAATACACGTTGTAACTTACTTATTACGTGCCAAGAAGAGAATGAAAGAAAATCAAAACACGGTTACCCACATTCGTTCTGAAGAGTGAATTTGCAGTTTTTATATATTTCTTTGCTGCTTTTATTCGTATCACATTCGCTTAGATTCAAGCGATCAAAGTTAATTAGATAACATTACAATGTTTTTGCGGTTCCTTTACAGTGGTAAACTTTTATTGCAGTCTTTTGGCTCAGAGTCAAATTACTTTTTGCGCTTTTATTATAATTTGCAAGAAGGCGAACTCTATTAATTTAAAATTTAATGAATTAAATTACAATTTGAGATCTTAGAAGAATACAATAATTATAATATCTGCTTGCATTTCTCCGCATAAACATAATTTAGAGAAAAAGTACTGCGCGTGAGTAATATATGGAGCGGGGTGTCGCTTAAAAGCTTCTACGAAAAGTTTGTGGAAATTAGCTTACAATCTACTTTAAATTAGAGACTTTTATCTAATTTATCCCATTTAAGACGTTTTCTATGAAACGAGATTTAATTTGATGGCACCTACTTGTAGACCTTTCCGTCATTAAATGAATACAAAATCCGACGGTAGCTCAGTCAACCCAGTGTGTAATATAGCTAGGGGCTACCGGTTCGATTCTGACAACAGGTCATCTTAGGTTTATTTGCGGTTGGATGCGATCAAAAAGGCCGTGGCAAAAGAGGTTGCCTTGAACGGGGGAACTTAGATCAATTTTGCCAACTCGGCACAAAATTTTCTAACTATGAAGTCAGCAACTACTGCAATAATAAAGATTTACGATATAATACAAAACGGACATCTAGTTCTTCTACATCGAGTCCTGTCTGTCCTATCAAGATAAGACAAACTGAATGTAAGTCAACGAACCATTAAACAACGTTGCCTTAAGCTGTAGGTTTCCTTTTTTAAGATACTACTTAATAGAGCACAATTTGAATAGATGCTAAATAAGCCCTAAACGGCGTCGCTGTAGGTATTCTCGATCAGGTCTTCTCGATCACAATACTACTCCATAGAGAATCAACTGATCAGAAACCAGAATCCTTAAACGGCGTTGCCTAAAAAGGTAGGTACCTTCCCTTTCGAGATAAAACTGTATAGACAACAAACTGGTTAGAGTTTAGCAAACCCTTAAACACTGTCTCCGAAAACTGTAGGTATACTTCATCAATAGGGTACAAACTGAATAGACCCTACAACTCCTAAGCAGCGTCACCTAAAAATGTAGGTGTCTTGCCTATCGAGATAAAACATTACTTGACAAACCAAATAGAAGTTAAAAAATTCTTTACCAGCGTTGCATAGAGCTGTAGGTTAACTGTATTAAAATACTACTCAATGGGCCACTGGCTGAATAGAATATAGAGAAAACTTAAGCAGTATAACCTAAAAAGGTAAGTATCTGCCCCATTAAGATAAAACTGATTATATAACAAAACTGACTAGATAACAAACTCGTTAGACACCAGAACCCTTAACCAGCGTCGTTTGCAGCTGTAGATCTATCCTATCAATAGAGCAACAAGAGAGATCAGAGAACTTCTAAGCAGCGAATCCTAAAAATGTAGGCATCTCCTCTATAAAACTGATTAGATAACAAATTGAATGGAAGTCAACGAACCATTAAACAGCGTCGTCTACAGCTGTAGGTTTACTCTATCAAAATACTATTAAATACAGCACAAACTCAATAAAGGCTAAAAAATCCTAAGCAGCGTCACTGTAGATCTTCTCTATCATAATACTACTTAAAAGAGCACAAAGTAAATGGAGCTCTGAGAACTCCTAGGTATTGGTGTCTCCTCTATCAAGATAAAACTTAAAAGAAACCAGAGAACTCCTCAGCTACATCGCCTAAGCTGTAAGTCTCTCCTACTACTACTGAACACATCACAACTTGAATGGCGACCAGAAAACTCCATGCCCAAAGCTATTGTAGCTCTCTCCTTTCTTAGTTATGTAGTAGGTTTCCCTTTTCAAGGTACTATTGAATAGAGGCCGGAGGACGTATAAGCAGTGTCATCTAAAGCTGTAGGTTTCCCCGACAAGATCAGGTACAGAGCATAAACTGAATAGATGCCAGAGAGACCCTAGGCAGCGCAGTGTCGCGACGCTGCGCTGTCTAGGGTCTCTCTGTTTAGGCGACGCGTCGCCTAAAACTGTAGGTCCTACATATCAATGTATACACTGTGTCTATAAAGTAACCCCCCCCCCCCCCACCAACTAACTTTTGAACGACTTGATATTTTTCCACAAAATTTGGTGTGCTGTAATGGCGACTGGGCGCCATTTTAAATTGGAAAGGTCTTTTAGTTCTGCGTCTGATTCTAGAGTTTCAAAGGAAAATATTCAGCCATAACAAAATGACAATGTTTGAAGATAAATAAGTCTATTTAAAAAAACTAAGAATTAAAGCAAAAAGAAATTAAATTAAGTGTTCGAAATGTTTACCATTCACTTCTTTGCACATAAAAACGCGGTTATGAAATTCCTGCCTTGGAGTGATATTTCTGCAAACATCTGTAATGCGTTGCTCCAGTCACTGATTATATACACCTGTGGTGTATATAATCAATGCTCCAGTTCTTCCATTGTTTCTGGACGGGTTCTGTACACTTTCGATTTCAGATATCCCTATAGAAAAAAATCTAAGGGGGTTAAATCTGGGGAGCGAGCCAGCTATTCTACAGACCCCCACCTACCAATCCATCTTCCAAGAAAACGTCCGTTGAGAAAGTCAGAAAGAGGCCTATAATAATAAGGCGGCGCACCGTCTTGTTGGAACATAACGTTTTCAATATTATTTCCAGCCACCTGAGATATTTCTGGGAAAATTTTGTCCTGCAAATGAAAAAGTGGGCTACTGGATAATAAAATCAAAACAATTTTGAATTGAGTGAGTCCATTCGTTTAAAATCCGCCATTTTGTTATGGCTGAATATTTTTCTTTGGAACTCTAGGATCAGACGCAGAACTAAAAGACCTTTCAAATGAGTGTCATTCCACCTCCCTTTCTATTTAAAAAAACATTTCAAAATGGCGCTCAGTCGCCATTTTGAATGATACAAAATTTAATTTTTGGCTGAAAAATAGTATTTCATTTCCCATTAAAGCATACCAAATTTTGTGGTAAAATATTAAGTCGTTCAAAAGTTAGTTAGGGGGTGGAGTTACTTTATTGACAGACGGTATACTGCTACGCACAAATTAGGTAGAAGCCACAAAATCTTTTAAGGGACAACTGTAGAAAATCTAAAATTGATAATTATCTAGTGGTCTCTTAATTATAGCATGGTAACTAACCGTTATAATAATATTATTATTATTTAATAAAGACATTTATTACGATAATATGCATTATACAATAAATCTTAAAAAGTTCCTATCACAAATTGTATTTCATTAACTAATGACGGGAATGCGCTTTGGTTGCGGTCAGCGAATCTCCATTAATTTACATAAATTTGCAACGTTATTAAAACAGTAAACAAAGCGCATACTTTTACTAATAATATGCAATTATACGCATCCATGTCGCGTTTGCAGCGAACCGCCGCATATTAATTCGAGATGTTCTTTCGCTTATGCATACAAATCAGATAAAAAATTTTATGTTTTCGAAACGAGGCGTGAGTTGCATAACGCTCGTATTTTATATTGCACCGTCAGGGTACGAAATAACAATAAAAAAACACAAAACAACTCCTTCAGCTGCTTGGACACCACAGAAATATAGAAAAGAAAGAAGAAAACGGTTTCTACTGCGTTATCATTAATATTAAATCGGCGTGCTTTCGCACCGAGCGTGTTTACAATTTTAAATCAGGGGTTGGACATGGGTGGAGATGGAATGTGTCTTAACATTTTTTTGGATTTATACATAAATAATTTATATTTACACGGTGCAGTTTGAATAAATTTCAGTTCAACGAACGTTCGTGAACTCGTATGCACGTAAATGCAGTTTGTACGCATCAAGAGATGTCCAAATCGATTTTACTAAAGTTGTGTAAACGTTGATATTGAAACTGATAGAAGCTCGAACGTAAATATTTGGAAAACGGTTGTCTTCGTACGTACACATAATAGTATTGATAGTAGTGTGTTGTGGCAATTACCGCAGTGGCCAAGCGCGATGTTTGCCAATAAATGGCAAATAAACCAAATCGCCATGTGGCATTATCCAGATGCTGTTCTCTTTATCCCGCATAAATCGAATGCAAACACCTCATTCAGTTTAAGTTCAATTATTGAACATGTCCACATCGATTATTGTTGTATATGCGACATTAACACTAGTACAGTTTACATTTGCTTCTAATTCAAATTTAATTTCTGATTTTTCACAATGAGTTTAAAACTATGAAAAATGTTAACTTTTTCCTGTTGCGCAGCGCGCTTTTAATGTATTCGCATCGTACTTCGCACGCATCTTTACGGTTTACATCATTACTTTATTATTATTTTTATTAGAATGGATCAATCATGTTTGCATGCAACATACACAATCTAAGTTACCAGGTTATAACAATATTTTTTAGAGTCTTTGGTACTATTTTTACCTAACGGGTCACAACGGAATTTAACCATTTTTACAAAATAGATGCAAACGAACACATATACCGCTCGACGCCTTATATTCGAACGAAGCGTTTTTAAGTTTATCGCACAGTGAGGCCGTAGGTAGGCAGTACAGTACAAATGCCAAAAATGATACATTATCTTGTTATTTGGCTCTGTTATACGTTTCATAGCTAGGTATATTGTTATTCATTCACTTGCACGTTATTTTACAATTGTTTAAATATTTTCTGTTGAAAATTATTTGATTGTCAGCCAATGTTTTGAACCGACTTCAAAAAAAGGAGGAGGTTCTCAGTTCGTCTGTATATATGTTATTTTTTTTTTATTATTAATGTATGTTCGGGCATAACTTTTTTGTTTATCAACCGATTTTAATGATTTTTTTGTGTTGGGTTCAGTATAGTTCCAAGGTGGTCCCATTATAATTTCATTGGTATTGGAGCTTGAACTTCGAAGATACTCCTCAAAATCTATTTTTTTAACCGACTTTTTAGTGTTTCCGTATTTCATCTTCCGTTTCAACTAGCCGTCGTTTCCTCATTCGAGAAGCATCCTTACTAGGTCTACCCATCACTTAGAATTGTAAAATAATTAACTTTAAAAAAAAAAGAAAACCGACTTCAAATAAAAACACAAAAGTGACATAAGTTAACTAAAAAGCAAAAAATAAATGTTTTTTATACAACAGTTTAATACTTATTTGTTGTTCCGTTTAATGTAATTATGAAATTGTTGTTTATTATATAATTATTAATTGTTTTATAATTTGTAAGTCGGTGCCAAGTAAAACGTAAAAATTATATACCTTGCTGCAATAACAAATTAGATTCGAATTTTTATGTTTTACTTGGCACCGACTTCAAAATTATAAAACAATTAATAATTATATAATAAGCAACAATTTCTAAATTACATTAAAAGGAACAACAAATAAGTATTAAACTGTTGTATAATAGTATATTATACACCAAGGTAGAAAAGTCTACTATTATAGCCTGAGGGCTAAGGTTAGATCCCGAGGCGCGTAGCGCCGAGTGATGTAAGGCCCGAGGGCTATAAGGCTTTTCTACCGAGGCGTATATACTTTTTTTTTCACTACTAGTGATATAAACCCTTATAATTGTCGAAAAATGACTATTTAACTTAAATCCCTGTTGTTGTAAACTCCTGACGATAACCGTGATGGTTGAAACTTGAGTCGAGAAAATAAAAACCAACAAATTGTGAAACAATTACCCAACGTTTTATTTTATTAATAAACTATTAATTATTTAATAGTTAAATACTATGCAATTTAAAAAATTGTCGATGACGTCACCAAGAAAAATTACCGACACTAAAAAAAATTTCGTTTTCGTTAAATTGTAGGAAAAACTTTCCCATTTGATAATATATTGCTATGATATCTTGAAGCTGGTTTATTTGGACTGTAGTATTGTAATTCCTAATGGCAGTCTTTGGAATGCGCGTTGCATTTTATTTTACAATCACAGATTTGTAAGTTATTGTTATTCAAAGTTTGAAACTCAGGGATGCGTATTCTTGGTATATTGTCTTGTTTAAAGTTCAAACAACGTGGTTATGTATATCATTCACATTTTTCAACATCTGTGGAGTTTGCCTTCACAGAAAGAGGAACACAATCAGATTGGTACGATTTTGGTTTATGTTAATATTAGTTATGAATTAGTTTAGATATGAGAAATTTAAACTTGCTAGTTTTGTGAATCGTTACATGTCACTTTTAGGCGTTATGGATTTAAAAGCCATTTTGATTCTTTAACAAGTGCAAAATGGAACACTCGTTGATCATGAGATTTATTTGTATAACAAATAGTAGATCAGAGCAGGAAAAAAAAGAAAAGATAATTTTAGTTAGTCTTGTAAACAGAAACGCAGAATTTTTAATTCCTGAAAGAAAGGAGAAGGAAACCAGCCTTATTAAATAAGAATAGTGTTTTCTAGTTAGATAAAAACTATAACAAAACGGATAGAAGTATTTTGAATTATATTGAAAGTATTTAAAAGTAAGATAGTGTAAAAGTAATCCAATACGTGTTTGAGGCTACAGTGGAGGAAGCTGCGAAATTACATTAACGATCTTCAATAAATAAATGGTAATAAGATTGTTATTTGGAGCCGATTGGTGTGTTTGTTTGGAAATAATCTAACCAGAGAAAAAAGAGTATATCATACAACAGTTATCAAGTCAAGGATCACAACAGTAATTGTGAAGAAACTAAGATAAGTGTCTGTTTTAAGAAACGTAGATTTTTAAAATTTCTTGAGTCTATATAATGCTATGATATTTAGAGGTGTTTGATTTGACTGGGGTGTTGTGGTTGCTGGAAGGCAATTTTTGGATTGTTTGCTGCAGTTCAATTTTCATTTAGAGATTTATGAAGACTTGTAATATTTTCATACTCTAACTTTTAAACTCAGGGTTGAGTATTTTTGCTAGAATTCCTGTTATAAATTTTAATAATTGTTATTTTTCATATGGTTGTTTTTTTTTTTACAAAAAGAAAAGACAAACACAATTGATTGATACGAAGTTTATTTATGTTAATTGTAACTATAATTTAATTCAGAATTGTTAAAAAAGTTTAGTTTATAAAAAGTTTTAGAGTTACTTGATTTGTGCGTCGACTAATGTCAGTTAGGATGTCAGTGTCAAAATGACAAACATATTCAAAAGGATACTGATGAACATGAGATTTAGTTGTTTGTAATAAAAATGAAAATCAAAGGAGGAAGAAAAAAGATATAAAAAAAAAGAAATTTGTTTAATTAGTTACGGCTCGTCGGTGTAAATAAATACACAGAATTGAGATCCTCTGAAAGAAAAAAGAGGAAAAACGGGTCTAAAAGTTATATAAAAGTAATAGCGAGAATAAAAGTGAAAAATACAAAGAAGTAACAACGAATTATATATAAAACCAGAAGAATTATAAATAAAAGGTGATCGAGGAAGTTTGTACGTTGGTGATGGTAGTAAAACCAAATTGGTAATAATATAAAAAGCACAAGAAGAAGATTCAGATTAAGAGAGAGTATTTGTTGTTGCTCGAGAGGCCAGCAGAGCGTTTTGCTAGAGCGAGGAATAAGAAGACGCTAAGATAAGTGTTTATTTGTTAAAAAAAAGACGATAGTAGTTAGTAAAATTTATTGATATTTCGGAAACCACATTTAGAAATTGAGTTAATTAATAAAATTGTTATTTTGTAAAGTTGATATCTTTGTGTATTTATTTCTACTTAAAAATTAATTTAAACAATTTATTTTGCAAGCAAAATAACGACCCTGAGAAAGTTAAAAGAGTCTCATAGCAAGTTTAAATTTAATTGCGTGAATTGCAGACAGTTTAGGGATTGTATTCTAGTAATCACAAGACCAAGCATATCATTGCAATAAATTAGTATAACTTCAAATTGACATTTAATAAAGACCTTTGTAACGTGATATTTGATTGTGTGTTTCTGTTTTATTCATCTTATCCCATTTTCCCTACAGCTTAATAACAACACCGAGATTTAAAACAAATCATTGAAAATAATTGGTAATTGCGCGATACAAGCATTCAAAAACTGTTATCAGGCTTTGGGGCTGTATTTTGTAGGCTCATATCATAGCGATATATGGTTTGCTGAGGGTTTAATCAAAAATAAAGTAGCTACTGGGACCTTTCTAAAAGTTAAATTAAATAATTATTTGTGATTATCTTTCATAATATTATAAAGCTGGCTTATTGTGTAATTACGTTTAAAACCGCGGCCAACCATTTGGGGCTTGGGGCGCCACAGCGCCCAGCGTCACTGGCCAGACCGCTCCTGCATCTCAGTGACAGTGTTGGCACGTTTTAAAAAGTTTCGTTTCTTTTCTTGCTATTTTGTATTATTAAGCAGTTCAACTGTTCTCTTCCCGATTCGTTTAAATGTTTGGAATGCAACAAACCAATACGCATAGTTTTGACTATTGCATTTTCAGCTTTACGAGGTGTACAAAAATTCAAAACAAGTGGTCAGTTAAAATGGCAAAAATAACATTCAAATTAAACACATATATGTCGACGGCTATGATATATATAGAGTTCATTTTATGTTTGCGTCCGCAAAAGAATGTGTGCTAAATTTAAAAGAGTTTGCCCAACGTGTTGTGGTGTCGTCACGAGAACCTTTCAGCAAATATTGTTAAACGGAAAATTTTTGGAACAGCGTTGTTGCGCGTGGGCACCTTTTTAAAACATTCTCTTAATTTACTGTATACCGTGAATAAACTCATAAAGTTAATTTTGCAAGACTGTTCTGGAAGTTTGTAACGCCAACTTCTGAAAATCTCTTAATTAGCAAAAAACGAAATCGATTGGGTGTTGGGCAATTGGCAATATTTTGTTGACGTGTCCTAATATTACTTCTAAAATTTTATTTAATAACTTTGTAACTACAAACGGAAAAATTGTAATAAATGTAATTTTTATTAGTTTACTTAATTTAAACAAGTTTTGAACTCTGTAAGCATATTGATTGGATCCACTTATATTTGGCAAGTAATAACATAGAAAGTGAAAAGCTGTTCAAAACATAAACATGAAAAATCAACAAACAAGGGAAAGTGTTAATTGAGTTGCGTTTCTGAAAACCCTGAATTAATTTATTAGTATTAAGTGGGAATAAAAGAAATAAAATACTGCTAATTAATATGTTTCTACGTTTTTTTTTTCTAATATGTTATTCATCAAGTTTTACGGTTGTTTTGTTTAAGTTTGATTTTCCCAAGCAAACAAATTCAACTGAGCGTGATTAGGGAAAGCTGAATATTGAATTTTACAATTCGCAGAAATTAAATATTTTGCCATACTAGACCCAAGCGGCTTAGCTTGATAAAAAAAATTGTTTTAGACTTTTAGGGCTCCTTGGACTTTTGCATATATTATAGCATATCCTTTTTACATGCACAGGAACGGACTGAAGGATATATTCTTTATCAGAAATATGTAATAAAATGCGGCGACACTCGTCCCTGTTGCAAGTATTTGAAAGAAAAAAAAAGTGTCTACAGTATAATTGTGATTTTATTTGTAGTATTAAAACGACCTACAATAAATATTGTTTACAAGTTTGTAGATGTTTCAACAAAAATGATGATTAGTGGTGGCTCTTGAACACATACTAAGAAAGAGCGATAGTAATTTTGAATAAAAACTGTTTTCTTTTATTTCACAGTTTTGTAAACGCGATGCACAAAATAATTAGTCACTAAGTCACTAAATATTCTGTTCTTTCCTCATTTAAATATTATAAACCTTTAAAAAAATTAATATGCAGGAAAACAGAGACCACGACAAACACTCCAAAATCTATCAATAGAAAAACAAAATAATGAAAATGGAATTTAATTAATAGCTTTAATCAATTTATTTCACCCTGAGATGTCTTTCGACATGTTCGCATATCATTATTAGATGCAAGATTAAAAGTAAACACTCGGTAAAGGTGTAAACACGTCAAAATACGTATCAGGTTCAAATAAATTTCTTGAAATTATTAATTATTTGATTTATACATTAATATACACTTCAACAAAGTAAAACTTGAACTTATTAATGAAACAAAATAAAGCAGTTTTCGCTTCGCACCCGTAAATTCAGTCTACAGATTCTCACATTTTTTTTCTATTGTCAGATTTATTCATTTTTAAGTTACGAAAGTGCGCCCATACTTCTTACTTTCCTATACTTTCAGTATTGATTTCATTAAAATTTTCTAATTCGAAATTTTGACGCATATACACGTTTTGGACCTTATTTGTTTCCCAAAAAACATGAAAAAAATTCAGCGTATTATCATCAGTTTACTTTACAATATCACTTGCTGTCTCTATCCGACGCCCATGCGTTGACCTACGTCTTTCGACGCGTTACCAAAATACAGACACACAGCTACCTATCGACCTTTGCTTCACTATTCCCTCTTTGTAGTCAATGTTAGAACGCAACACATTAATAATAAGAAACTTTTGAATATATGATAAGTAACAATATCTAAGGTATAGGAAAGGCCAGGCGAAGTGCTTCGCTCATTTCTATTTGATCTTTGTCACCCTGAGTAATTCCTTTTTAAATTCAAACTATTGTTTACCTAATTCTATCACCAACCGAACAGTGGCGGGTTTGATAACAGGGCGGGAGGGTGTAGTAGCTCACAGAAGTGAGTATTTTTTAAGTAACGAATTTAGCGTCAACTAAAATAATTCTCAAAATATTAAGTGTCGCGTCGTAAAGAATGAATCAATCACACCGACACACATAATCCAACCAAGAACTACGCAGAACCGATAGCTTACAGGAAACTGACGCAACAATTACTAATTACTTATTCCTACCCTTATCAGCCGTATCTGTTATGAGCATAACGTATTCGTACGAGCAGAGAAGCCAGAACAGCCGATAATTTACGACATTCTGTTTGGCGAGTTAGATGTATAAAAAATCTGATAAAAATAAACATTGTCGCTGCATATTGAATTCATACATGATTGAAATATGTGTTAGCAGTTAGATATTTAGGAGAACTCTTAAACGTAAGAATGTGTTCACAAAGAATATTTTCAAGAATGTATCTCACAAAACCCATAACTTGTTTGCTTTTGTTGTATAATCTGGGAATATTTTTATGCACAAGAGTTTATAATGTAAAAATTTAAATTTAAACCACTAATTAACGGCGTCAATTTGAAGGAAAATTGTATACTTTTATTTTAAAAATTATTTGATGTCGATCACGTACGGGTATCAATATAAAATAATAAACATTCGCATGATTACTTAGTAGTTACGTATGTTCAGTTCCAGTGGCGGTCCGTCCTATTAGACAGAGTAGGCTCTGCCTATCCATAACTTAAAAAAAAATCAAATTCTAACTTTTAATTTAAAAAAAAGTTACATTTACATACAGTTTTTACTTTTTAACAACACACAAAAAATTGAGCGACAAATAAGAAGACCGTTGGCTTTAAACACTGTTTTGCATACGCGAAGGCGCGAGCTTATCGGGCCAAACAATTCCAGCTACGACACAATCAATCAATCTATAATCTTAAAACGTTTGCATACACATTGATAAAATAATGCAATGATCAGATACAAAAAAATAGTAGAAATTTTTGAACGCTAAACACCGAAAGGCATGAAATCACCAAAAAAGGGTAGGTCTTAGACCACCGGTTCCGCTAGTTATAATTAATACGTTTAGTTGTCTGTCATTTGTGTGCTCGTTGTCGCTAAATTTTTGTCGAAATAATTAAAATTTTTCCTTCGGTTGCTAGTAACGCAAATTCTTTAAATTAAAATTGTCAGTCCGTCTCTGTACATGCACAAACTAAATTTAAAAAATAAATAAATAGAAATAATTAAAGTTAACATATCAAAATTTGTAGTGTAGTCTCCACCAACGAATTTTTTTCTATAGAAAATCGTTTTTCTGAATTCTTCACATCAAGTAGTCGAACTCGGACTTCCGGCAATAACTATATTTAAGTCCGTCCCTGGAAGAACAAACGACCAAATTAAATAAGACATTATTCTCGAAACTATTGCCAAA
This sequence comes from Ctenicera cuprea, assembly GCA_958336395.1. Classification (NCBI taxonomy): domain Eukaryota; kingdom Metazoa; phylum Arthropoda; class Insecta; order Coleoptera; family Elateridae; genus Ctenicera; species Ctenicera cuprea. The sequence goes on along the minus strand of OY284487.1, from coordinate 12,847,430 downwards.
TTTTTGATTATACTGCACTCGATTCGTATTCGTAATTTTCTATAGTTGTAAATTTAAAAATTCTATTTGTAGAATATGAAACAAAACTAAATATACGAGGGTTTAGGTCGCAATAACTTGGATATTTCAAATTTTGCCTTTTCATCGATCCCACGGCTATACATTTAATGCAAACAATCCGTTGAGAAAAGCTCCGGTCCCTAGTTGCTCGGTTTTCCTTCTTTGCGTAAAAGAAAATTTATTTCAATCCTAATGTTGTATCTGGATATAAAATAGAGCAATATTACCATTTATGGAGCAGACAACAGACCGGCGCGTCGGGGTTGGGGTGAATTGTTTTGGGGAGACGGGAGTCATGGGGACTCCTAGGGACGTTGCAGCGGTCGATGCGTTTTGCTTACGCCAGAGAAGACCCGGACGCTTTTTAGATGGAACTTCTCGAAGTCGAAATGTCGAGGTAATTCGACAAAATTCATGTGGGCACATTTCAACCCGGGAAACACAAGTTTTAAAGTCTAACGGATGAGAGCTCGCTGGAATAGGCGCAATTGAGGTAATTCCCATGCAAGTGGCTGCAATGAAGTTAGCAAACATCAGACTATATGGATATTGGAGCTGAATGCTGTCGACATCAAGAGCGCTATAAAATTTAGATGAAATTCTTGCTCCCATTCTTATAAAATGTTTCTGGAATATAGATTGCAAATTGGAAACTCACTTTAAAGCTGATTTACTTCGAAAACGAAAATTTTAACGTCGTAAATCCATCGATATCTGGACGTACATCAAGCTTTGTCGGGTCTGTACCGTAAAAATGGATTTTGGCTAAAATGGAATGTAATAATAGTTAACGCAAAGAACAATGTTTAAAATTCTAAAAAGAAATTTGATATTAGAAAAATAAAACCAACTTTTGCTCTCTTTTGATACGCTTTTCTTTCTTACATCATACACGTTACTAAATCTCCTTGAATCCAAAACATACAATTAATCGATCATTTTCTATTGCAGGAATCAGCTATACGATAAATAGAGTGGTAAACATAAAAAAATTATAATTATAATCTACGTCAACCCGGTTTAACAAGCAGTAAACTTCCGATCTTCTTCTTTAGAGTCCTTTGCGTGACTTTCTCTCTTATGCTTGTGGTGAGTGCTTAATGAATTACACAGACATAGGGGACCTACTGTTTAACGCGGGCTCCGAACCGCAGGAAGTGCAAGCACTTCTTCTCCAGAGAAACTTTTCTGTTCAGAATTCCTCGCTGGTTTGCCATTGCCTTGCGAGAGAGAACGGCCGTTAAAAATCCGATGTTCCGTCTGGTACTGGGATTTGAAACCCAGACCCCAAGCATAGCAGTCCACCGCTCTAACCGCTAGCCCACGGCCGGGCCGCCTCCAATACATATTTTTATTTATTAATTTATCTTAATCGCATTTTGAGATGTTCACTTAAGCGCAAGAACGCGTTATGCGCTGTTATGAGTAGCAAAAATAGTTCTTCCGTTATAGCCGTAACTGATATCAACTATTATATTTCAAATATAACACCCTGTATATTAGAAAAAATACTTTCAATTTCGATTTCGAATTCAACGATATATCGCACATGCATATTTAGTCGATAGTCTTTTGTATCATTTAAGATATAACATAGAAGCAATATTAACATAAACTAGCCGAAGCCGTGGGTTACGCCCCACGGTTTATGGTAACTTTTCTTAAAAAGGTTGCATAATCTCACTGCTGTCGTATTCCTCCCAAGTTGAGGCAGTTTGAAAAAATTCGTATGTAGCTTGTTTCTTTTTCAAACAAATAAACAAGTTGGGTGATTAAATTATCGGACCAATAATTTTTGAAGAACATTTTATTACAGGTATCTAGAATCTCTTCAAAATCAACTGAAAGAAGCGTTGTATGAATTGCCGTTGATTAAAGTAAGCAGAATGTTATCGCAACAGAATGGTGCACCACCTATTAAAGAATTGCTACTTATAGGGACTAGCCAACTAGGTCACCGGACTTAACACCTCGGGATCTCTTCGTTGTTTTTACCTTATTTAAGATTGCCAACAAAACTGAAACATCTGCAAAATAGAGTGAGTAGAGAGAAGCATTTAGTGCATAGACATGAATGACTTACATTTTGAGCAAATTACATGCTTTTTGCATTATTTAGAATAAGTTATTTATTTTCATTCATCTGTTGCGTTTGAACAAATTGTTTAAAAAAAATATGGTTTTTAAAATTCTAACTTAAACAAAAAAAAGACTTTTACTTGTACAATACATCGTTGAATTCAGAATTTAAAAAAAAAGTTGATATCACTTCTACCTTCCATTGATATAAATTAATAAATAAAAAAAAAATATTTAAGGTCTACCACAATTCTGTTAGACCCAGTATATTTAATTTCTAGACGTGTGTTATTGTGAGTCTTTTTTACCCTTGACTTTGATTAGAACTCCATCTAGTTTGTGAGTAGTACTCTAGATAAAAGGAACCTACAGCTTCAGGTAGATTCCGGATCACCGCAAGCTCTGCTATTGTTATTTTGCTTACATTTCCAAAGATCTCTTGCCTGAAAAGTATACCCCACAAACTTGGCGAGAGCTTAGTAGGTTAAGTTCAACCGCACATAAATTTACATGATTTACATTAAGATGGCTTAAGATCGGAATTTAGGGTCGCTCAGAACCACGCATTTGGCTAACTGAGTTAGCTAAAATGTTTAAAAAATTGTTGAAAAAATTTTACTACCCCAATAGCTCAATCAGAAGAAAAGAAAGATACCTACACTAAAGTAATTAAAAAAATGGCATATTGGCTTACAGGTTGGAGCCGCGTTATCGGTACTGCTACTGCCGACGTTTCGGCCACGGTTGCAACTGTGTTGTATTTCAGCAGCAGCAGTGTCCAAAGTTCTGAAGATGTCCCGTGCAACCGTGGACGAATCGTCGGCAGTAGCAGTACCAATGCATTGGTTCCAACCCGGAAGTCAAAATGACAGCATCAATTTATCTATCGATTAAAAGCTGATCTTCGGCTTGAGTTAGCTTTCGGCTGCCTACTTACATATAGGCTCCCATATTTATAGTCGAAGTTCTGGCAAATGGAATCATGTTTGCTCATAGTTCTTAATCATTTGTACGCGCACGCCGGTCAGTTGACAAAGCGGCCGCTACGCGGCAAACATATTTTTATTAGTACAAATTTAGACGCGTACGGGGAGCGATATCAGGTTTGCGTGCAGCTTTGTGATAGAAGTAATCCATTACAGTTTGTTAATCAGAAACAATACTTGGCCCAAAGAGCTCCAGTATTAATAACAAATGAAAAACTACTGCATGTACGCTATACCACCTCACATTTAAGAAGAACTAGCTGAATCTGTACGTTTTTTTACTTTCCCATACTTCTACTGAAGTATGGAAAGTTATGATTTTATGCACATTTTCGAATTTCAAATTTTAACGGAAATATACGTTTTGGGGTCCAAAGAATCCAAAAAGACTGTCTTTAAAAATGTGTGCGTGCTTGGGTGCGTGCGTGTGTGGGTGCGTGCGTGCGTTCGCCTATTAAAATTTATCAAAAAACGATATTCTTTTGTTTTGTTTTCCGGAAGTTACGTGATATGAACTACACAGTATAATAACACAACAACAATATAGGAAAGTAATCAGAAAGCTGTTTCGCACAGTTTTTTACTTTCCCGTACTTCCAGTATTGTAATCGCAGAAATTTTCGATTTTGAGATTTCGAAGGAAAGAAATACACGGTTTGGACTTCCAGGAACCCAAACAAGTGCTTTTAAAAAATTGTAGGTCTGTATGTTGGCGTGTGTGGAGGGGGAAGCTAACGCAAAATCCCAGTAACTACTAGACCGATTTTAAATTTTAAATTTTAAATTTGATATAAACTAGCTACAACGAAAATTTGTCGAGCTATTAAATTTTATTATACGAACCAGAACCGGAAACAGAAGTTCGACATGTTTCTTTTGGTAGCGTTTTTTTTTTCACAAACGGTATTCCATAAATGTAAAAACAAACTATAATAGGGGGCGTTAAGACAAACTGAAAGCTTTTTAACGGAGCACTCTAGCTTTAAAATAGCGACCGCTACGATTTTTTTTCCATTTTAGACTTTAACACCCATATACTCAAAAATGAATTGACAGATCGAGATTAAATTTGTTATAATAATAGCCCTAGAAAAACGCAATCTTACTATGTAAGAGAATTCTTGTGCAATTAAAAACTATGAAGTGAAAATATTTTCAAGATTTTGGGCATCGTTAAAAAAAATTGCTCAAAAACTGGCCACACGGTTCTTTTAAAATTTGTAACCTTATAGAGCTTGTGTCTCAGTCCACTAAAACTTATCTGTGACGCCTTCGGTGAATTTTTGAAAATTCACGCTTCTTAATAAACGGAGTGATAAAAAATTTCCGTTTAAACTAAAGTGTTCATGATTAATAGTAGAATCAGATTCAAAACTTAACTTTTAGGTGCAGCAATATTTAGGGGGGTTAATTGCCCCCCTTCCCTAATTTTGGAGAATTAAAGTGTTCTTGCGTTTTCGTTTTTGTTCAAATTCTGAATAACTCTTTTTCCAAAAAAATTAATTTACCTATAATTAAAGCAATCTCCATACAAGATGGTCCAACACTTATTGTGTTCCTATTTAATTCTAAAACGGATCAAGATAGAGAAAAAAATGTTAATAATAGGATATTATAGAACAAGGTAGAGAAGACATTTTTCTCAGCCGAGCAGAATTATTTCCCGAGATGCAAAGCATCGAGGGAAATAAGTTGCGAGGCTGATAAGTCTTCTCTACCGTGGTTTATATATTATTTTTTCCACTACTAGCACCTTCATTCCTTTTATAATTAATTGATTTTACATTAATAAAAAATAAAATTACAAATGCAAATATGCACAAAAACAAAGTAGCCTTGCTTGAAAACAAGAGAGTTAATTTCAATTGACATTTATGTAAAATATATATTTTATAATAGTGGTTATAAAATGTCCAATTTTGAGGATTTGAGTGAAAACTGCACTTCTCCTGAAATTAGGGAAGGTGTAGAAAGTGTTGGTGAACAGTTATTACCAGTAAAATCAAAAGATTTTTACATGAAAGTTTATGGTGAATTTAAAGATTGGTAGCAATTGCTTTCATTATTAACCAGTAGTTAAAAATGAAATATTATTAACCACTAGGAAGGAAATTCATCTTCTTGGCTCTAAAACAAAGTAAATAATGATATCGTTTAATGCTAGTAGTGGAAAAAAGTAGTAACGTTCGACATACCTTCTTTTATATTTGAAAAAAAAAATTATCCAATGCTGTAAGCGCTGTGACGCGATTGTCTACGTTTATTTGATAGAATTTATTTTTCTATTTTCAATGGTATAATTTGCATACCCTTACATAATATAATTCGAGAAAAACACGAAAAACTTCTTCATATTAGCATTAAAAAGGGCGAAAAATTCTCTATAGAATAAGCGTAAAAAATAGTAGGCTGCTATGTAAAACATGACGATCGCGTCACAACGCTTACAGCATTGGTTGAATAAAATATACAGAAAGATAGGCCAAACGTTATCAAAAAAATTTTATTAACATTTTTCTCACGATCTTGATCCGTTTCAGAGTTACATCGGGACGTAATAAGTATTAGACCACCCTGTATAATTTTATAAACAAGGACTTAGATTCTAAGCTAACTTACAGACATTAAGAAATACAGTGCGAGCATAAACGTTTAATAACCACGTGACCATTGACTAATTTAAATGTAGTGAGTTTTATTTTCCAATGTTGCCTGCCGTGCTGATTTCTTTTTGCAATGTCATTTTGTTTCATTGGCGTTCGTAGTTCGATTATATTTTTATCCACGTTTTTCTGTTAATTAACACAATTGCCAAACTGCGACATTTATTTAAAAAAGCAGTTCTTTCCAGACATTGATCATGATTTGATTTATTGGGAATATTAGGATCGTGTAGAACTTGAACAATGACGATTCAGTTCGGTTTACAAAGCAATGGCACTCATTTTAAGCAGCTGTTGCAATTTATAAATGAAATATGTTTTTCTACAATAATATTCTTAAATAAATCCTATCATTTACTTTTGCTTTATTAAATGTTTTTACAGAGTTGTTTAAAGACGTGCCAAATTCATTTTTTTATGAAAATATGTTTTCTGTGCCCTAATTTCAACGTGCTACGCCAATGGTAATTGCTGCTACTGTCACATTTAGTTTTCTGAAGCAGGGTAGCCACTATTGTACAATGGGTTGCCTATGTTACGTGATCACGTGGTTCTCGATCATTTATGCTCACTCTGTACCTAAAATTTTAAATAACATTTCTGTTATCCCACTGCCAAATTAAAAACAGGTAACGTTGAAACTAAATATTTATATTTGTGTTTATTGTAGAATCTTAGGCTAATTCTCTTTTATTACCTTTCTTTAAAAAAAATTAGCACGGCGGGTTCTTAAAAGGACTACAATGCTCTTTAAAAAATCCAAGAGTTCGTCAACAGGTGTTTGCCTGGAGCTTACATCTTATGCGTTTGTGCTTCCTCCAGTTTATTTCTTTGCTAATGCCGATTCTTATTTCCATCTCCAAAAGAAATTATCATATCCTCAGATTTTTTGCTTTTTTATATTTTATTTCCCATTATTGGTCCAAATTGAACGAAACTTGAATAGAAATAAAAAATAGTACAAAGCAAAGTTTGCACAAACATTAATTAGACTACCCTGCATTTCATGTAAAAAAATATGTTTTAACCCTCTTGTGGCTATTGTGAATGCCCAGTTTCATAACTTATTACGTGGTATACTCATAAAACTAAAACTGAAGCAAAGGAATTACTAACATAAGTATAATTCCCAAAATACAAAAAAATAGGCGCAGTATTTAAGTACTTTAAAAGCTGTATTTTACATTATAACAACAGGCTCAAGATCAGAATATTAACGTTTAACCGCCCGCAACGCTATGACAAGCAGTGAGTCACCAGCTCCTACACAATGTGTTTGTGACTGTGAATCATGATTTAGATGGATTAGTCAGACAGTGTTCACAGTCTGGCGTTGAGATGACGCAACGTTTCGGAGGGTTATTCTATCCCCGTCTTCAGACATTTTTGTTCTACTAATCCATTTCTAAATCAAATACTACATGCTACTTAGACTTCGATTTAATAAACTATAAAAATACAAATGTAGTTAAAAACCTCCCTTCCCCCTTTATTTTCGGGTTAATTAACATTGACATTGAAAAATATCAGAGATCAGGACACAAATTTTTTCAGATGCAAAAACAAGGGTGGAAGAGAAAAGTAGCTTTTCTAAAACTTACTGTATTTTAAAAATAAATTTCCAAATTTCTATAAACTCCTAGACGGTGCGAAGGAATGAAAAAACAAGTAAATGGTAGCTTTTCTTGCTTTATTATTTATTTAAAAACATATTGTGTGGCCAACTTGTTAAATATGCAGATAAGCAGATTGAAGGAAACGTCGCTAAACTGGATACTAATGGGCAACAGAGAGCCTACGAGTCACATAAAAAAGTTTTATGCGGAATCGATTTAAAAAAATTTAAGCACACGACTGCGCACTAATAGCTCGCGCTTCCTTTTTTGCTCCATTCTCGACTATTCCATTCAAAATATCCCAGAAAGCAAAACCAGTAGGTTGCACCATGTACACAATAAAATAAAATTAATAAAACCCAGGTATACCATAAATGGAAAAATGGTGCATTTCAGCTAACCCATGAAGCCACAGCTGCGACCCGGTTTTATAAGTATTATAAAATTTATTTTAATGTGACTTGTAGGCTCTCCCCTACCCTTTGCTATTCAATTTTCGGTGGTTTCCACAGGCTGCATATCTGCGTATTTTTCACCAATTCTTAAGAATGATATTTTTAAACTATTTGCTTTTCTAGGAGTATTTATACCGAGTGTTGTTACCAATCTACAACTTTATAGACAAAATAAAAAAAAAAGTAGATGCTATTCCGAAGATATGAATTTCGGAAAATTTTCTTATATTTTGTTTTTGAAGTAAACGACAATGAAACGTGTCCAACTTCTACTTTCGGTTTTGGAGGTTTTTTAAACTACAACTCTTAATTAATTTTCTATTTACTCTATATGTTCCAGGCGGTTGCGCCCGGGGCGAAAGCCCCTCTCGCTCTACCCTTTTTCAGGCACTCACTCTTCTACCTACCCATATACATTTATTTTCTACAAAAATTGGTTTTGGGTTCTCTAAATGTTAAAATATCGAAATCAAACATATTTATGCATTTCCTATACTACAACAAGATGAAGAAAGTAAAGACATGTCAAAAACCGACGTTCTCTTTTTAGCAAATCCTACAAGAAAGTCAATAGAATTTTTTTGTGCTTACTTACTTGTTTTGCGTTCCTTGTTTTATTCAGAGCATTACAACTGTCGTATGTCAGCACGACTTCAGAATTTAGTAGTTTCCGAAGTTCATACGCATATATCAAGAAAATATATTACTTTCTGTTGCTGTTTCAGCAATGGACATTTAAATTAACTTTAAGGTATAAATGTACCATTTATAAATTTTTATGAGATACGTCTGCGAAATATTTACTAATATTGAGATAAATTCAGCGAAAAAATAATTTTAATAATCTCTTACGGAAACTTCAATAGCTTAATTTGCCGTAACTTTACTTGAAAAAATTTCAAAAATTTAAAAAAATTAATCGATTTCGTAAGATTAATAATTATAATTGTATGAAAGTTAAAAATACTAGAACTGAATAAGTCAACGCGTTGTTATTCTAAATGGAATATTCATTTAATTGTTCAAAATAATATAATCGCAAAAATTAAACACTAATTTCATTGTGCATTAAATTGTATCTACATAGCAAATACCTAACTGTCTCACCATAACACAGCGGCAAGCTCTTGCATCTCCACTCAGTTGACTGATTGTTTTCAGCAAACGTTTATGTTGCTGTCGCTACTGTTGGCTTAATTTGGTTATTTATAGCTTACATTCTTTCTAGCAAGTCGGAAATGTGTATTTATCGCTCTGACATGACATCTCGGACGTCACATTTTATATAATTTCTTTCAATAACGGACAATATAATAATAGCGTTGCACACAAAACATTACCTATTACAATTTTGGTAAAAACAGCATTCATCACTAGGATTACGATCTTATTTTCATTCTTATTATTATAAAGTTGTCAGGTAACTGCCACGAGAACGGTCTTTGCTTGTACATTTTACAAAAATAATCAAATACATACGCTACGAATTCAACACCACACTGACCAACATATTGAGAACACGAATAACAATAACAATCGTTCAGGAAAATAACTGCAGCGTGTACACTACCAGCTCGCGTTCAAGAAGAACTAGCTGAACCCGTACGCTTTTGTACTTTCCCATACTTCTAGTCTGGGAATGTATTCTGATTATAGCAATTTTCGAATTTGAGATTTTGACTGACATTCCCGATTTGGACCTCCAGGAACACAATGCAGTCTCTTTTAAAAACTGACAGACAATATGTGTGTGTAACGCTCAATCTTTAGAACTATTACTTTTATTTTATGAACCGGAACCGGAAACGGAAGTTACTCTGCAATTTTTTTCACAGACGGAATTTCAGTTGCAGCTGCAATTGCAATTGCAATATCAATGTAAGAACAGAATTTTATAGAAGACGTTGATAGAACGCGTCAAGACAAATCGAAAGCTTTCTTTCGAGCAGGCTAGCTTTAAAGTGGCCGTCGACGCGATTTTTGTAAATTTTCAGCTTTAACGTCTATTTACTCAAAAACGAGTTGGCAGACCGGGGTTAAGTATGGTATTACAATAGCCCTAGAAAAACACAACGTTACTATACAGGCTGTTACAAATTCGAGCCCCACCATGGGGATCTCGCTTATTTGAAGAGATAGAGAGTTGGTTAAATTGAGGCAAAGTTGCCAAATTTTATGCCGAACAAGAATCTGCAAAGAAATTTAAAGTAGTCACTCTGGTTTTTCAGATATCTGAAAAAAACTGAAATTTTGGATTTTTTATTTTTGACTATAACGCATTTATCATTTGTGCTACATATTTCTAGTTAACGCATTATTAGAACACTTTTTTATGCTGAATTTGAATTGTTTATCATATTTGGTGTAACTGTTGCCATTGTTCATTTTCGACTGTCAACTTTTTTTTTTCTTATGGTCGGTATTTAAATTTTTTTCATATTTGGATACAGTTTTCAATTCTGATTTCAACGATGTGTCACACTTTGCATTTTGTTTAAGTTTTGAGCATTTTATTACAAAAAATAAAAATTTCATAAGAGTGCCATGGAAAGACCACGTCATTTAATTTATTTTGAGAAAATTCTAGTAGGCTATGAACTGATGGAAGTAAAACAAAACACTTCTCTTATTTACTTTTACTTTTAGATACATTAAGTATGCGAAAATTTCAGGAAACTTTGTTTTGAGCGTAGGCAGCAGGTTAGGTTCATTTGTTTGTAAAAACTAACTCTCACTTTTAGTGAGAAGGAAAGGAGCCCCCGCTACTAGAACCAGCACATTTACGCGTACATTATATAAGGAGTATATTCGTTTGTACAGCGGACCGCTACAGATTTCATTTATTTTCATTCATCTGCTGATAGTTGTCATTACAATAAACAACTCCGAGAAGCAAACATTGCATCGTGGCCGAGAGGCTGCAAATATAGGCTTTACATATTTCTCCCCTATCGAAAACTTTCACCTATTTCCACTAAATCTGTCTTTATTATAAAAACAAATATTTTGAACTTAAGTCCTTTTACTTCTCGAACCCTACTGCAACTGCATTATAAATTTACGTTGACTTTTATGAGGTTGTGCTATGTAAAACCCTAATATTTCATAACCGTTATGCAAGTTAAAAGTCCATAATTATGAACCGACGAATTTGTTTATTTAGTTTTTTCCTCAATTAGGATATGTCATATAAACCTGCACGAGAATTGTTGACATGTTTCACTAATACATAATGCGGCAGCCGGCAGCTAAAGTGTTACAAAGCTGATATTTCAAAAACTACAAAAGATTGAGCAACAAAATTTAGTTTGACTTTGCGGAACGCAAGGGGCCGTATATTAGGATACTAGTGAGTTTTAAAAAACCACCCTATATTCTAGAATCGGCGGTAACTTAAAAATTTTAAATAAGATGATATATCTTCTTCTTCCTCTTGTTATAGACCAATGACCTGTTTAATACCCGCAACTAGTGCGCGTTCTTTGAGCCTTCTTTGCACGTATGCCAGGCAGGAGGCTGGCTTTACCCGTCGAAAGGAGAAGAAGTTCCACTAAATGGTTTACGATTGCCAAATATGTTAGTATGACAACCGGGACCGACGGCTTAACGTGCCCTCTGAAGCACGGTTGGTTGAAGATATACCCCTATATTGGTCACCCATCCGAGTGGGGACCAGAGCGGACAGTGCTTAACTTTGAATACCGTGTGACCGGCATCCGCAGTTCTCCGCCGTGCAACCAACCGAGATGATATATAATTTTTAATATATTATAGAATATCAAAATCAAAATAGGTCCAGCATATTTATTTTTAGTTTAAATGTGTCTACTAAACAAACATAAGCAACCAGAATTAGGTCAAGCAAAGTTTAATAAGAGTAAAATATGCACGGGTACAACCCCTAATAAATGCAGGGGGAGGGAGTGAAACTTTGGTTATTTATCTTTCGCAAGCACATGCGTATTAAAAATTTTTTTTTATTCCGCTTGTGAATATTTATAGAATTGCATCTCTTCATCTAAGGCGTGAGCTTGTAATCTGATGCCCCCACTTCAAATCTCGTGGCAGAATTGTTTTTTCTTATATTTTTTTATTTAATGGTCTTCAAAACATGAATTGGACAACAGTTTTATCATTTATTGTGATTTTTAATTGTTTTGTTACTTATGTCGTTTTGATTGTTTAGTGTTTGAAACTTAAACTAAATAAAATCGTATTTCAAGTTAACTCTTTTTTAAATAAAAACAAACATAAAAATTAAAATAAATTATAACCATAGGGAAAGATGAAATGGGAGTAAAAAATTAAAAATACGAAAAAAAGCATCTCTGTCACGGGATTTGAACTGGGGCCGCCAGATTACAACCCCACGCTCTTACTGCTAAACCAACATGCCAGATTAAGTTTTTATTTGATCGCTCGTACGACAAAAGTATACGCGTAGAAGGCAGAGAAGATTTTAATATTTTTGCTAAAATGTTAAGGTAGGAGATGGCTTCCTGCTTTCCCCCCTGCAACTACCCCAATGCACACAAGTTACTATTGAAAAGCAGGGTCTCACACTTGTTTATAGCCTAGGGCCACATAAAATGTGAATCCGACACTGTTACAAACGAATGCTCGATAGGATTTCCGTGATTTTTAGTTAATTTTAATGATTACAAATTAATTTAAATAATTAATTACTTTCAGCAAAATTACTCAAATTGGCTGCGGTTTCCTACCATCTAGCTAGTTGCAGTATAAAATATCTGCAATGTAATTTTTTATTGCATGTGCTTGAAAGTAGAAAATTTTTGTTGGAAACTTTTGCCTAATTTTCAAACTCTGTCTGTATGACGTGACTTTTCATCATTAATTTTCCAGCTACACAACTTTTTCTGGAATTTAGGGCACTAAATCAATTTATCATCTGACATTTATCGATTAAGACAAATAGTACATGCACACATACATTTATCACTCAGCCAACTCCCGGACGTTAAGAGAACAAAAATTATTTTTTAGTCTGAGGAAAATCAACTCGTTAAAAATTTTTTATCCTAATGTTTGCAAACTGTAAGAGTCCTTTATCCCATTACTTAAGTTTAAGCTTTCGGAACTAATGCCTGCATCTCTATGCTCCATGCTCATCCCACTCTTATCTACTAATTTTAATCCTACTAATTAGAATACTGCATCCTTGCATTTAATCGGTAATCTCCGTCTAACACGGCCATTAACGAAGGTCTTCCTCTGCATCCTAGTTCACATAAACAGAGTAATGCATATTGTATCCTAGAGCGCGACTGCAGAAAGGATTGCGAATGGGGATAACGTGGGGAATGGGGGGAAGGATTGGAGCCTGGCCAGGCGTCGGTGCAGCGACAGTACGCACGAGGAGCTCGTCGCTCCTGGGTGCTCTACGACGCCGACGTCGAAGATGCGTTTCTACGAGGATTTTTAGTCCCTTCCCCAGTTTTCGGACCTCGGAAATCAACGCCGCAGGATGAACGAATATTAAAAGGTAAGTCCATAAATGCATATCTTTGAAAAATTTGCATTTTCGTTTAACCCATTAGTAAAGTAAAAATCAGGAAGAAGGTGCTTTATGTAACGCTATTTGCGATTTTTACTAGAGCAGCTTTATTAGTCCTATTTTTAATAGCATTTTCTGCGTAGGAATAAACATCTATTAATACATTTCAGGAACCGATCTAAAAATAAACGATAATTAGATATTTTCCGCCGTAAAGGCTGCATCGCTGCGGGATATTTTACTAATAAATTAGGAGATCAAACTTTAAAACCGCGCTCTCTGACCCATTTCTTTGTGAAGTTTATAACGGCGAACTCGCCCGACTGAAAAATTTGGTTTATTTTAAAACGCCAGATTTATTTCGTTTTAATTTGTGTTATTGCTACGGGCAAAATTGAAAAGCTACCCATAAAAATGACAAGAAACACGCTTTTCCTTTATAACTTGATTATAACAGACATGTTTATCACTGCTGCTTATTGAAGTAGATGAAATCGTTAAAAACGTTTCAGTTCTTGTCGTTTCGTTTCATTATCAAATGTTTTCATGTTGAAAAATACAAAATTTGCTGAATAAGCACACTTTCTATTTTTGGTACGAAAAACGTGAAATTGCTAACGAATTGGTCTCGAGATGCACTTGTACGAGAACGAGAAAAACCAAAGCAGCAACTTCCCGAATTTCTTGCAACCAACTGTTTCCTGCAGCCTGCAGCGTTGGCCAAGTACCAGGGTTGGCTCTAGGCATGTAAACAGACATCGAATGCACCCCAGTTGGCTCGAAATGCGGGTACTCCCCGTGCCAACTGGAGTTTTCTGAATGGACACGCACATTGGCATCCGAGGTGCTGCTCCACTAAAAGAGAAACCTTGGCTCCAATAAATGAGGAAATCCCTAACGCACGCCAAATACCCACGTGCACTGATAAATATTATGATTCCCGCCAAAACTTCGATAGAATTCCCCCATGGGAAACTGGGTTTGAGCCAAAACTATCGACTTTATTGTTTGTTGTTCTCCGCTACTTCCTTAACTTGTTAGAACTTCGCGGATTCTCTCGTTTATTTTGGGACAAATAAGCAGACCGTGCATGTCTTGTGCTTTTGAACGTAGATCCGAGGATGTAATAAATGTGACTGATTCTTTTGTAAGAAACAAATTAAGAAATAAAAATACTTAGGTTGATTTCGAGTTAATAGGAAGGAAGTTTTCGTAATAAATTTCCGGTACATAAGTTTCCTTAAGCTATCAACATCACTGGTTTATTTTAACCTATAAATAAGGGGAGGTTTGTTTATTCAATCCGACTGAATATTTGCGTATTTTCACATTATCTACACCATAAGTCAGCAAAAGAAAATATTTGTCCAATGAGGTAGAATGAGAATTAGAAAATTCTTTACATGACTATAAATTTCAAATGAAATTTAAAAATTAGAATTAAGGGGAAAAAATAAAGAAATTATACATTAAAAGTGGAAACTATCATTTTTCATAAAAATATAAAAGTGCAGAAAGCCTTTAAACCTGAATCGACTTTCTTACTTTTTACCCATCCTTATTTATTTAAAATTTGTCAAAAAGACTTCATCAAAACACTCATTTATTCTATAATAGCGGAACCAGTGGGATATGCCCCACGCTTTTTTAAATCATCAATAAGCTGCTTAAGTTAGTAATCTTATTCTATTATTACTCAGGAGCACTTTAACAACTTAAACATGAATTTTTTATCGACCTACGATTATTAACGAGAGAGGCATGAGTTTACGGTTTTCAAAAATTCATAGAAGGCGTCACAGAGAAATTAGTGGACTGGATCACAAAACAATTTGTGGCCCAGCCCTAGCTCTATAAGCATACAAACTTAATAAAATTGTGTTCCCAGTTTTTGAGCAATAGTTTTTTGAGTATGTCCAAACTTTTGAAATGGTTTTTAAAAATTCTCTTATACCTATAGTAATATTGTTTTTTTAGAACTATTGTAATACTAAAATATTAATTCTGATCTGTTAACTAGTTTTTAAGTAAATCGGCGTTAAAGCCGAAAATTAACAAAAAACGTAGCGGCAGCTACCGGGTGATCGTAATAAAAATGATTCAGAGCAGGCCATGACCGAAGTGTTAAAGTTGGCAATACGTAATATAAGCCAATTGTCAAATGTTGACAGCTGTAAAAATTTTTGGTTAGATACATTTAACTTAATGTATTTACCCAAAAATTTTTACAGCTGTCAACATTTGACAATTGGCTTATATTACGTATTGCCAACTTTAACACTTCGGTCATGGCCTGCTCTGAATAATTTTTTTACGATCACCCGGTATATTAAAGCTAGAATGCTCGAAACAATAATCGATTTGTCTTAATAACGCTCTCTATCATAGTTTGTTCTTACATTTACGAAATCCTGTTTGTGAAAAGAATGCTAAAGATACTACTTAGTAGCTCGACAATCTTTCGTTGTACCAAAGTATACTAAATTTCATTATAATCGATCCAGTAGTTTCTGAGATTTCGCGCTACACACAGACCAACACATACATACCGACCATTATTTTTTAAACCACTGTTTTATATTTCTAGATGTTCAAAACATGTATTTCCATACGTGAAATATAGAAAAGTACAAAAGTGTACGGATTCAGCTAGTTCTTTTTGAATGCGAGCTAATATTGTAAGCGCAGCAGTTTTTGTACCAGAACGTTTGTTATTGTTACTCGAAGAAGTGTGGAATTCGTAATAGCATCTGTATTTGTTTGTTGTCAGCGCGATTAATACACATTTCAGACCCGCTAGGATTAAAGTAAGCCATAAATAACCAAATTATATCAACAAACGCGACAGCAATATAAATGTTTGCTGAAAACAATCAATAAACTGAGATGCAAGGCACCGTCGTCGTATAGATTACTATTAGCCTTAGTTCACGGTTTTTACACTTAAGATCCTCACAATGAGTCTCCTTTAACTACACTTTTGTGAACCTACCTATTTTTTGCCCTTTTCTCCGCTATTCCCTTTTTTGCCGTGCCTTACTTTCCGAATTTGTATGTTTATGTCTTTTTTCTCTTTCCCTTCATATTACGGATTTATTCCCTTGTTCGTGTTCTTTCCCGTTTTCTCTCCGTTTCCTTTATTTTTCGCTTTTATGTGTCTTTCTTGCTCTCTGATAGCTTGTCTTTTCTGTCTTTACTATTTCGCATTGTTTAAACTGTTACCATTTTTTATTTTCTCCGTCTATTTCTTAAGATCACTCTGTATTTGTGAATTTGTTTATCGTTTTTCTCAAAGTTTTTCAATATCAGTTATTGTAAATAGCTTTACTATTAACACCAATAATTTTTCCTCTTCCTTTTCATATAGTCTATTATTCTGATACTCCTTTAACTTTTCTGTTATATACTCTTCCAGTATACAGGGTGTTCCATGGAGTATGGGCCATGCTGCAAATTGATCAGGATAAAAAGATGTTGTGTGCGGAATTTTTTGACAGTACATATTTGTCTCAATATTTATTTAATAAGAGCAATTTGCATACGTGGTAGTAGTGGACTCTCGGGTTCAATTCCCATAATATTATTTTTTTTATGTTTTTATAATTTATTTATGTACTTAGAACGATTTAATTAAATGGAAAATGTTCGAAGTATTTTGTATTAATGTGTAAATTTTTTATTATTTAAAAAAATTGAGAAAAATAAATACCTTGATTACAGCACGTAATAAAGAACTTCGTAAACTTCAATAAATTCGTATGTAATAAAAAAAAACACACAATAAAAAGGCTCTATTTTGAATGACTGATCAATATTTATATACTGTTTTGTACATGGTGGAATGCTGCACTTTTTATATTCCTTGAGATATTTGGCAGTTTGGGATAATAACAAACGCAGGCGCCACAAGGTGCACAGGATGCATAAGTGTGAATCAATAACAAAGCAATATAGTAGTTATCATTACTCTAGGTGTGTAAGGAATAGTAATGGGGGTCCCTCACTCCATGAAACCGTACTAGAATTGATTTTACGAAAATTAAATGTTTCGAGAATTCAACGAAAAACGCTTTTTACGGCATAAGGGACCTAAAAATATTGTTCGGAAAATGATTGTCCGTGCGTTCGTTAATTTCCTTAAATCTCCAAAACGGGTGGTTCTATGTTAATAAAACTTAAAACGTATAAAGCATCCGTAACTAAGCTTTTTAGTGTAACTAATTCTTTGGTATCATTTTGTTCAAAAACAATATTTTGCTAATGTAAAAAATGATAGAAGACGTTAAAATAAATTGATTTCTCCCAAACTACCTAGCATCAACAATTTTAACCATAACCCTGTTTACTCAAATTGGTAGCAAATTTCACACGGTAACAGCCTTGAGAAGGGAGGGGGTCATTTTTATGATATGTTATAGTAATACCATTAAAACAAAAACTTTTCAAAATTTTGAAAATCTGGACACACGAATGTTTTCATTTTGGTGAACTAGTGCTTTTAGTTTTTCCCAAATTCTCTATGAATTTTTGAAACTTTGTATTTAGAAGCTTTAAATATTTTATAAAACGGAGATTATAAAAATCCTCGCCCAGCTACATTTTCCCTCATTAAAAGTAGAATCAGATTTTTTTGTGGATTTCAGTAATTTCACACCCAATTATTGAGCTTTTCCTGTTGAATCCCAACCTATTGTTATTTTAAAAAAATGCAAAAGTTGATATATTTATCTTTGGACTTCCAACTACACTTGTATTCTTATAGTCTGGTTACGCGTTATATAACTGTTATGTGATGTCTCACTACTTGTCGTAGTGTTACAAAGACTAAGTGCTCTGATCTTATAATAACTGTTGGGGTCGTAACGTTGTGATATTAAATAATTTTAAAAGTATCGCCTAAATCCGATTTTTTTAATGTAAGGGGAAAACCTTTCAAGCATTTTCTAGAATATTAGACATTTCTTGTTGAAATGATGAAACATCCATGACGCGATTTTACACGCAACATTAACTTAATACCCAATCTTCGGGAAGAAATAAAATAGAGAACCGCACTGAAAGCTGAGAAACAATTTGGTATAAAACGAATATTCGTTCTTTAAAGGTGTTTGATATTTTTTACTTCATTCTCGTAGTTCTTAAAGTTTCTTAAGCCAACGAATTACTCTGATGATGATGAAATCATGAAACTACTTGTATTTGTCTCGTTATAAGAAATTTTACTTTTGCGGTGTTTGTAAATGTTTGACAATAAAAACAAATTTTATTTAGTAGCACACCAAAATGCGCCTTAATATTATTTCCAAAAGTAATTGTTCCAAATTTAATATGAAAATGTTTCAAAAATAAAATAAACCCTTGTTTTTGCCAACCAAACCCTCTTAGAAATATGTACAGTGTAGTTCGGAAATTCTAGTCCTGTAACAACTTCCGCATAGCAGCGCTTCATGAGCCAAAGATTACAAAACATTTTTTAGACAGCCAAGGCAGCTTATAAATTATTGCATGCCAGTCATAATTTTTTATACCAATCCGATAAAAGCAGAGTTGGAGAAAATAATGTAACTCGATGATTAACGATTTACATAATAATTAAGTACGCAGTAAAATATACAGGGTATTATTGAAAAACGTGCAGATATTTTAACCTCTAATAGAACTCACTAAACTGAACCACTTTTTTATTTATCATTTTTCCAAAGCCGCATATTTTAGGAATTTTCGCTCTTGAATTTGACAAGCGATTCAGTTAAAAAAATCTTAGAATGAAGATTTAAATTCAAAGGCACATTGTGCTGCGTTACAGAATTTTTCTTCTTGATATTTTGCCGCGATAATGACATCATCGATTTTTTGTAAATGACATCATAGGTAATCACTTGATAGCATTTTTCTTATTTGAATATGAAAATTTTCCAGAAAACCAAAGTTGAAGTTGGTAATCCGTTTCATTGATAAAAGCTGGCAAATCGATAAAAAATTAAGCAAAAGTTATAATGGTCTTAGAAATGACATTTTAGATTAATCTGAAATAGCTGGTCAAGGTAAAAAGTTTTACGTATTGTTAGTGATAATTCGAGCAAATTGCAAAATATAACAAATTTGTATCATTTGATCAATTAACTAAGTGGTTAACAGAAACAAAAAAAAATGTGTGCCGAGCATGCAAGTTCTAAGTGAAACTTCTTAGCGTGTTCTCACTGAAAGTGTATTTGGAATTGTATGATTTACTAGAAAACGAAAACAGTTATGTCAATAGGTAGATAGATGAGCAGAGATACGGTTACAGCATATTTTAATGTTAGATTGCACTACCCGACAACTATTTTTCTCTTTGACTGCGGGTCACGGTTAGCTAGCATAGATAATACGATTCCCCCGTCTACTCAAGCATAACGTTAATGCGTGCGTAGAATTCGTACCTACCTCCGCCTCGAGGCTCGGGAGTAGTTTCATTTTTCCAGCATTTTACATTTATTTTATGTTTCAGTTTATTATTAGCGAAAAAAATATAAAAGTGGTATTGCAGCAATCGCAAATAATAGGGCAACAACTTTACACGATATGTTTTTTTATTTAAGACTTAGATATCCAGTAATCGTTGATAAGAGCATGACGCATTTTCGTCTATGTCTCGGTCTCTCGTTTCCATAAGCGAATTTTAATCCTGCTAAATATGTAGGTGCTGAAATAGACGTTTTACTTGAAAAATTGAATTCTTAATCATGATTGGCTATGGAGATAGAAGTAGAAAGCAACAACAGATCTGCCATTTGTTTAATGACACCTATCCGCATGAAACACCATCACATAATCCACAGTCAGTAAAATTGAAAAGAAGTTTGAAGAAACGGAACATGTAAGGAAGTTATCTAAAACGTGATGTTCTAAAGTGGCCAACTTGGATTGGATCATAATATTAGTCGTACAACTGCTAGCAGAATTTTGAAAAAAGAAAACTTTTGTCCCTACAAGCTGCTAATTAATTAGCAGAAACCGATCTTGATCGCAGACTACAATTTTGCAAAGACACAACAATAATCCACATTTTGTAAGACATACAGTATTTTCAGACAAAGCTAGGCAAAACTGTCGCTACTGAGTAATAAAACTCCACTCTGGATGCAGGAAGCACATACGAAACGTTCTGAAAAGTGTGAATTCTGGTACCTTACTCTGAAGGTACGTTGACGGGAAAACGATATCTCCAAGCCGAATTTGTGCCTGCTTTAGTGGTATTATTCCCTAAGGAATCCACAGTTTTCCAAATAACAACATCTTGTACCAACAGGATGGAGCTCCTCCTCATTACGCAGCTAATGTACGCCACTACCAGTATCAAATTTTTCCAGGTTGTTGGATTGGAAGACGAGGTTCTATGGAGTGGCCAGGTCGTTCCCCGGATCTAACTGTGTTAGACGTTTGAATGGATATTTAATAGCAAATTCTACCAAAACCAGACATATTAATTTAGATCTGAAAGAGCGCATTCGATTTGAGCTGTCACCAATAACAGGTGGAACTCTTGAAGAGATGTATTTGAAGAATTTTTCCATTGTCTCGAACATTGCCTGGTGGTGAATGGAAAAAATTTCAACACCTCAAATGTTATTTATTTGTTAGATTACTACATTTGTTTCATTGAATTTTTAATTTGCCATTTATTATTATTTATTATTCAACCGATTTCAAATTTAATCAGTTTTCTGAAGAATTTCCGCATGCTCGGATATGATTCAAAGTTTTACAGGTAAATAGAGAAAAAAATTCTATTAACTGTTGGTCACAATTAGGGATGTACCGAATATTGATTTTGGTCCCTAGCCGAATACCGAGTATTCAGCCAGTTTCTGACGGCCCAATATCGAATATTCGGCCAAGTATTCGGCCGACTATTCGACAAATATTTGTCAAAACTTTGTCAAAAATTGCCCATGATGTAATTTAAAAAAATCGGTGATGTCATTATTTCGGAAAAATATCATTAAAAAAATGCTGAAAATGATCACATCTGCCTTTTAATTGAAGTCGTTATATCCATACCAAAGTTTTTGCTATAAAGTTCAAACGATGCTAAGATTTTTTTTATTTCTTACACCTTTTATAAAAACATTGAGCTCAATAACAATTAAAACGAAGAAATGTTTCTTCTAAGTTATTGCAAAATAATAATGAAATTAACAATTTTGGAATACAAAATGCTTTTTTGATTTGCGCAGATTTGAGCCAGTCCTGCACTGTACCAAAAAATATCAAAACTAAATATAATAACAAACAATTTAAAACAAAATTAATCTGATTTACAAGTACCTACTTATATTTTTGAAGCATCTTGCAACACTTACCCGCAAGTTTTATTAATAACGTAGACAGCACGTGTCGTGTTATTTACTTTTACTTTATTAAAATGCGGATGGTCTTATTTTTCTCATACATTTCATAAATAACATATCAAAATAAACATCTTATTTATTTTGCAGATTTATCAAGTAAAATCATAAATTTTTCATTACATATGACGACAATACTTTACATTAATTTAAAAAAAAAGTTAAAGTAACTGACATAATTATTTATTATCAGAATTAACCCTTTTCCTTCAAAATGCTGCTGCTGTTAAAATTAAACTGTGGGCGGAAAAATCTTTCCACAAAACATCACTCCACCTTTTAACTATTTACCACGTCGATTTCTTCTTACTTGACCTATGGTGTCGTCGCGTAGGCTAGCAAGACAGGAATAGTTTTAGCTAAACTATTATTAGCCACCTTATGTGTCACCGTCCCGTCCTTTAAAAGCGCGACATCATCCTTCTATGTCTATATTCGCAGATCACGTAGTAATTTTCGCCTATTTTCAGATAACCGGATCCAGTAACGAGAAAACGGACGCAGTCAGGAGAATAAGCCGGGACACCCGAATCTTATGACCTGGAGAATCTCGTACCCCTGCGAAGCCCGCCCCTGATCAAGGCGCGCCACTGACTACGTACGAAAATCGTTTAAAGAATAAGCTCTAAACATCAGCTAATGTGTCGAGCTGATGTCTATAGTTTTAGGAAAAAAAATGTTCGTTTCCTTTTTCTGATCATTTCTTTTTTAAAAGTTGTGGAAAAAGAAATGAGAAGATCTTTCTGCAAGACAGAGGCGGTTCGTTAATGTCATATTAGTAAATTGTTTAAGTTGTATATAAAGGAAAGTTACTGTAATAGAATAGATCCTTAACGGATTGAAACTGTTGTTTTTTAGTTGAAATTCGAGGTCCAGTGTTAACACTAACTTAAGTAATAAGAGGCTTTATTAACCGATAAATATTGCGCTAAAAAATAAGAACCCTCTGATTTGTTTTGTAGTACGTAGAGTTGTATGAGTTATTGAAAATAATAATAATTATAATAATAGTTAAGGGTTAATACTAGTAAAAATTATTTTCAATACGAGCGTGAATATTAAGAGTATTATTTAACTATGCATATTATTTGATAAGGATATTTACAAGTTTGCGTACCTTTCATATACTCCTATTAAGTTTATAGGCGTAATCCGGTTAAAAAAATAAAACTATGGGATTATCCGTCGTAAAAACCAAATAGGGAACATCCACAAAACTAGAGCGTGAGGTATAACACTAAATTCGAGTCCATACGATCGGCCTAGATCAGCCAATTACTTACAAAAAAGGTGCATAAAATTGTAGCTTTATAGACATACACATACGTATAGAATTATTACTTTTAGAACCGTTGATATCCACCCATAACGTGGAATGTTTACAAATTTTTGCAATAATTATGTAGTTTTGATTGTAGCCGTTACTAAACACTACAAGAAATTTACAAGACCAAAGTTAACCAACAAATCGTTTTAAAATTTCAATCACTTTGTCAAAAAAGGAACAAATTTGAACTTAATATGAAGTGGTTCTAGATTTTAAGATGCTTTTCGTTATATTCCGACCACATAATATTGAACATTTTGCAATTCAAATATTAAAGTGGTTTTAGTTAACAGGCGTAATCAAAACTTCGAAGTTTGGCTAGTGATATCTACAATAGCTGAGTAGTTAGCACCCTCTATACAAGGGACAGATAAAATAATATATTCTATAGCTAGTGGCCTTTCAGGACGATATTTATACCATACGCATGGCTCAATACTAATGTATATCATAACAACAATTGAATTAATTATTAAGAGTTCAGAGCCTTAAGCTCCTTATACAGTGTATTTATTCATTATATATTGGAATAAAATGGTTTGAGAAAATTTGCGTTTTCTTTGCCCTTCTTAGAATAGTAAATTATGCTCAAGATTACACTGTCTACGAAACATGGACAAACGATAAATCAAACAATAGAAAGGTTTCTCGTTACATGTAGTTACTAAATTAAAGGAAATCTCTTAAATTCTAAAAAAAGTTCTAAAAAAATAGTACAGAGAAAAAATTTGAAAACTAAAACTAAGGTGTCTTAAAATAAAAACAACTTTTTGTGATTAAAAGCAAAAGACGGCAAAATCTCCTTTACTTTCTTATGAAGGTGACATTTTTTACACAGCTTATTCCAAATACCGTATAAAGACTCATTTCTTTACTTGGACGATAGCAGATTTGTACTCGACTATACCACTCGCATTTCATTGAACCAATCACAAATTTCCCTTTTCATAAAACGAATCGCGTTTGTTTTCCACTGATTAAAGTGCATGGTGCTGTTTAAATAAGTGATCAAACCCATTTACTTCGAATAATCGCTCTTAAGTCTTAAATTAACACGTTTAAAACTGATGTGCACTGACTTTTAGGTACATTTATTATTATTTTAATACAGTTTTTCATTGCTTCGGCCAGAAGTAAGCATCATATTAAATTATAACATAATTGATGAATTAAAAACAACAATTGTCTTTGTCGTCTTCAATCAGAAAGCAAAATACGAGAAACGTCGACGGTAGCCGATGATAACGATTTCAACCAACATGAATCGCGAGTGTCGAAATCATAGTTCAAAGCATGACCGACCCAAATTTTAGTGTACACCTATAATAATTATAATACTAACATGCTTATATGCATTAAGAAACATAAATACAGTGAGTTTTTCTTTTATGTATACATATTAGCTATGTATACTTTTATAAAAAACATGTCAATGCAATCTACAGGCAACCAACTGTACAGAAAATAATAGAGAGAGAAAGGCTATTCCTCATAGTGTGAGGTTATGTTCAATGAGTATGTTTGTGAATAAAACGCAAAAGTATTTGAATATCAAATTTTTTTTAATAAAATTATAATTTTTAAAACATAAAATATCAACAATGCACAAATTTTATGCTAAATTAAAAAAACACTAATTGCTATTAATTTGACATTAAACAATTTGATTACTGTTTCCACAGCAGACTATTCTTTTCAAAGATTGAAGCTTTGAAAGGTAGTGTATAGTTGGTTGCCTACAGATTGCAGTAAAGCAATGCATTGACATGGTTTTTATAAAAGTATACATAGCTGGTATGTCTACAAAAAAGAAAAAATCACTGTATATACTTACATTAAAATTGTATCTTGTTTGACTGATTATATAAACCAAAACCTTAGACCAAAATAATGTACATACCCTCAAAAATTTTATGAAATATCACTTAACGATTTTTCTCCAAAACGATCCATTTTACAACAACACTTCACAGCAACAGAAGAACCTGAAAATAAAAAATTAAGTTTACAAAAGGACGCCACTACAAAACATTTGAAAACAGGCAAGCAATATCATAGTAAGAGCGCCGATTCCCGAAAACACCCAAGCATTTCCGACTAGTTTAATGAAAATTGGTGTGAGTAATATAGTCGAGACGAATACGACTCGTGATACGATTTTTCTTTGATAAAATTGTGGTCTAAGTTAACTAGCGCTAGTTAAAATTTAGGTAGTTCCACTCCCCCTACGTGGTCGTGGAATTACCATCTTAATAGCAGTCGTGAACTTACATCACAATTTTATCGCAATCACTCGTTGTATTACTTATGAGAATTAATGCTAACCGAAATAAATACCTCCACAGAATATTTTTAAGATAACGTGTTAAATTGTAAGTGCGATCAAATAAAAGCTTAATAACAGTCGCCTATGAAACAAGCACGGCATGTCGATGATTGGCTTGCAAATCGTGGAACTATTACCATAGTTGCGTGGTTTATTATTTTACTGCAATTGCTCATATTTAAAATTTTTAAACAATAAATTAGCAAGTGAGCATTGTAAATTATTATTATTATTTATTATTTTTATTTTACAAATGTGCATGATAAATCTCAGTTGCCAACTGCGACTCATTTAACTGAATAATGGAATAGTTATTTGTACAACAAGTGAAGAAAGTAATTATTTTCCCCACGATCGTAGAGAGCATTCTGCCGAGCTAAAAGCAATGCAGAATACCTACGCAAGTGAGGCAAAGACAGTTTTTCTACGACAATATCAGAATATAAGCATTCTGATACCATTTTTAATTACGGAATAACTACATTCTTACACTTGTTATAGAATATTTTATTCTAACACTGTTCTGTGTAATGAAGGTTGCGTCTCTCGTCTATCAACTGTTTTTTGTTTTGTTGACGGTTACAAACAAAGCGTATTTTAGATAGTATACTTAAAATTATCTTAAGTAGTAAAAGAAGTATAGTCTGTAACACATTTGGAATGACTAGTCGGCAGTTGTGAACAAGATAGTATACTTAAAATTATCTTAAGTAGTAAAAGAAGTATAGTCTGTAACACATTTGGAATGGCTATTCGGCAGTTGTGGACAAACATTCCACTCGTGCAGAATATGCTATATTCTAAACTTGTTTCAGAATATACTATTCTTCTCTAAAATAACAATTGAACAGTGAACTTTTTTCAACAGCTAAACTTCTTCAAACATTTTAAAATCTTTATTTTTTAATATTTTTATATCTAAAATTAAATTTTAAATTCAAGAGTATAATAACATATACGGTGTTCTATTTCAAATAACAAAATACGGTGCTGTAGAGTGTAACCGAACACCCACTATAATTGATAATAATTTTTGGCTAAGCAGTAGTTAATTACCAACAACTTTTCTATTTAAAGTTTTCCTCTATCTTTAATATTAATACAGCTATGGAAGAATTCCACACCATTGGGGCACCCTGTATATTACATTGATTAAATTTTACATATTTGTTGTTAACGTCGTGCTAATCGAATTGTTTTACAAGATTTCAATTAGTCTTGGGTAATTTTAAATAATCGACGTTAAATTTAACTGCATTCAAATAGTTTTAAGTGGAAAGTTTCAAATGACTTTCCGATACTTCCAATTAACTGTATACTGATTGAAAGTTATTTTAAAATATGTTATGTGATCATAAGGGATTTTAGAAGCTTTCATTTGATTTTAACTGATTTCACTGTATTTCAAACTATTTTGAGTTATTTCAGGAAGTTTAAAATAATTTTAACAGGATAGTTGTTGTTTTGCTACATACAGTAAGTACATAAAGTATGGAATACAATTTTATTTCGGAATATATTTCGTGAAAATCTTCGGACACGCCGATTTTAATTTTTAATTGCGCATCTTCTATTTTTAGCTATGACGTCATCGCTGTTGAGGTGATGACGTCATCGAAATTTTTTTTAAATGGGACATCCTGTATATTTTTACATTTTTAAACTCTCGATGAAGAGCTGATTTCAAAAACCTATCACACTTAGGGTCTGAAGTTGATAAGTATAATAACTAAAAAAACAATTCTGAGACTGATTTCGTATGCGGTTTATCAAAGAAATCCAACTGTTGTTGAGGATATCAAATTAAATGTTTTACTTACTATGGAAAAGAATCCATACAACAGCGTTTGCCAGGTTGGTCGAGATCATGACATTCCTTTTATGTATGTCCACAAAGTGTTAAAACTAGAAAAGTGGCATCCGTGATCCTCACCGACAAATGGAATTCTGTCAAATATTAATGGATATGTGCAATGATAATCACGTTTAAATATTAAATATTATTTTTTCGGATGATTCCACTTCCAAAATAAAGGGTGAAGTCAACCTCCAAAACTGTAAATATTTGGCAAAGGATTACCCTCTATGAATGCGAGAGCATCACACTTATATCCGAGTAGAAACAATCCTGGAATACCTGACGAAAACATATGGTATCGGCAAAATGGTGCAAGTCCTTATTATGCGTTAGATGTTCGATATTAGATATCTTGATCAATTATTTCTAAATAGGTAGATTGGAAAACGTAAAACTATTGAATGGCCACCTAGATACCCGGACCTCACCCCTTAGATGTTTTTCCTACGGGGTCACCTAAAAAACGTAGTGTACAAAACTAGACTTTGAAGAATTGAAAAATTATTTTAATATTTTATTTAATATGAGTGTTTATGTTATAAATATATTTATATGTCTGTGGTAAAAAAATTAGAAGAAAGTAATAAATACTCAAGTTCAAAATTACTATTGTCAAAGTCTTCAGCTCCCAAGTTATCAACTTTAGACCCCAAGTGTGATAAAGTTTTGAAATGAGCTCTTCATGGAGGGTCTTAAGATGTAAAAATATACTGTGTCCCATTTTAAAAAATGCCGATGACGTCAAAAGCGGAACAGCGATGACGTCATAGCTGAAAAAAGCCGACGATGCGCAATTAAATTTAAAAATCGACGTGTCCAAAAATTTTTACGATTTTTTTATAATCCGAAATAAGGAATTTATTTCATACTTTATGTGCACCTTCGATAAGAAAAGTTCATGTCTTACTGCTTATAAAATAGTAAATAAAAATGTAGGTGTTAGTATCAGTAATTGGGCGGTCCGACCTATTAGGCAGGGTAGGCAGTGCTTACTCATAATTATTCAAATAAAAAAATTCAAATTCTAAGAATTAATAAAACAAGACTTTAATATATTTGAACACCACATTACAAATTGGGCGCTAAATAAACAGAACGCTGCCTTCAAACACTGTTTTGCATACTGGAAGGCGAACTATTTCGCTTCAGGTGATTCCAAGCCACGAAACAATCAACCAATGTATTATTCCTAATACCTCTGCATGCACCTTGGTAAAGGAATACAATGATCAGATGCACAAAAATAGTAGGGACGTCAGGATCCAGCAAATACTGAACAGGCGGCTAGGCGCCCCTGTTCTTGTAGTACAGTGCTGCCAGGTATGATAAAAAATCCCCAGATCTGGTGATTTTGAAAAATGGTATGGTAATTGGTAAAAACTTTTGCTAAAACGCAAAATCTGGTGATTTTTCAATCATCCAAAAAAAATTTTAAACATTATATATTCTTTATAATTCAATAATGAAAATTCTAAAAATTTGTTTATTTATCATAACTCAATAATTTAATTATTTCACAAATAGCCCCATTTGTTAATCTGCCAAATGTTTCGAGTACTGAGATGCAAATCCCTGTGGCAAATTTACATATAGGCGCAATAAAAGCTAGCTGACGGTCTACAAAATATTAGTGGTGGATTACCGCACAAGCGCACAGGACCTGAGCCTTGAGGGGACCTCAAAACAAATCAAAGAAGAATTAATTATTAGTTTTCATATTTTTCATTGTTAGTTACATAAAACAAACCATAATTTACTGTTTGTACTGTACTTTTGCAGTCTACGCAAACAAAAGCGCCTTGCCTAGTACACAGTGTTAAAAATCCGGTCAGAGCTCGCTACGCTTATAATACACGTGGACGTTTAGACGGGCGCCAGAAGACTGTTGATGAGACAATGCAGTGTTGCTGACCATCCGTCTATTTGTCCAATTTAAATTTTTAGTAGACCCCCTCGCGCAATTCTTAAAGGTTTTAATCCATTTGCGCCTAGGGACTGCAATGACCTTATTCCGCCACTGGGGAATCCATGATTATTTTGATACTGTTAGGATTTGGTAATTCTCCTAGATAATAACCCGCCGGACAGATTATAATAGCCGTGAGTAGCCAAATCCGTAGATTTATATAAATTCTTGACTTTTTACTTGTTTATCAGTCAGCTGAAATCAGGTATAGCGTGTAGGATAGGTTATATGACACCAAACAAGCTTCTCTTTATTTGAGACGTGGTTTGCACGTTTGCAGCGAAGATGAAATATCTCGTGAACCAACTTTTAAAAGACAAATACATGTGTTGTTGTTTGTTGATATTTGACAAGGATAGCGATTTTTGAAATATAGATTTTTAGTTTATTAATCTTAATTTTAAATTATTTGTGCCTTGGCCATTGCCAACTCAAATTTTAACCCACGGAACGCTACTAATACATACGGAAGTCATTTCATTGATTTAAACTAATGATAAATTAATAAATGATATTGAATTAATGATGACTTGAAATCAAGTGACGATCATTAAAAAATTAAATTAAAAGTGACGTCTTTACA
This sequence comes from Ctenicera cuprea, assembly GCA_958336395.1. Taxonomy (NCBI): domain Eukaryota; kingdom Metazoa; phylum Arthropoda; class Insecta; order Coleoptera; family Elateridae; genus Ctenicera; species Ctenicera cuprea. The sequence continues at coordinate 12,817,603 of OY284487.1, read as the reverse complement.
AAAAAATCACAGCAATTAAACAAACATTAAAAATAATGATATTAGCTGTGGAAAAGTTCAGTTAATTTGGAGCAGCTCTACAAATTACTTTTTTGTGTAACACATTAGAAACATATTAATATAAAACGTTTTCTCAGTAACAGACAATTGTCGGCATTACCATTTCAAAACTTCTCCGAAACAAATTAAAAACTAAATAATAGAAGCAAGAACAGACAACTACGCATCGAGCTGAAGATGTAACTCGCAAGAATAAGTTTATTTTTGGTATCGACTTATACGAATCTCGTATTTCGTTTGATATCTGTTTAGTTCCCAACGCATTAGTTTGTAAAAGGTTTTGTTGATGTTTGCAAAGCAATTGTATTGTACTAATAATATTTTTACAGAAAATATTTTTATATAAAAACCAAATTTTAGTACAAGGACATTCCCATTTTCTAATCTTCCCTTCGAGATCTGAAAAGCTTCTCGCGGAGAAGGAAGGACTCGAACAATTCCGGAAACTCGAATTCCAGCAGCGACAAAACTTTTTGTCCAAATAAATACTATAACTTATAACGGGGTAAACAGTGCAAGACTGAACCGGGGGTTAGAGATACATTAGGGGGTGGAAGTGGGTAGCTCCTATCTCATTCACAGCCAACGGCCATGCGGGCACATTACGGATATTTATGAGTCGGAGGATTATCAAGAAAAGGCGGACCGCCAGCATCGATTTTTCACATGTGATATGCACCCGTGGCGAATTGGACACTGCATTTAACTTTAATCTGCAGTAATTAACGGCCACGAATAGTCGACGGGGTAGGCGCGAAACGACAAAAATCTACCCCTCGAAATAGCTGCGAAAAGATATCGCAGGATCTTGAAAACATTTGTTTGCCCTGTTGTTGTAGCAAGAAGAGCTTTCGCCGGATTTCGAGGGTCATGAAGCTTTGCTGGAAGTTAAAAGAGTGGAAATTGTAGTAACTTCATATATTATGGTAAATTTTTAGACTGTGAAATAAATAAAAATATAACGACTTTTGGGTAAGTCTTATCTCGTTTCTTATTAGAAATTAAGTTTTCAAAAGTAGCAATAGAATTCAAGTTGTGTTTTTATTCCGCGGATTTATGTAGTGCACAGATAGCATGTTTGATGAAACACATCTGTAACTGCCCCTCGCCCCATATTTCATCAGCTTATTTATTCTCTAAGGTATGTACAAGTAAAAACAGTAATTGGACAAATACATATTGAACAATTATATTAAAAGCGATATATTTGTAAAATAAATACGGTTTGCATGCGTTGATGATGTTACACTGATGTTTAAAAATAAACAGGCTAGTAATTCATAATTAGAAACCAACATTGATTGACCCTTTGGAGATCATTGAGCGGTTATGTTAAATTATTAGAACTAAAAAGTGCTCTGAAATTAAAGCCACGAGAGATCACAATATTACGTAAGTAGGTCAATCAGTTAATCTTATGTTCTTTGAGTGTAAACTGGATAGTGCTGCATGAAAAGGCGAGGAAAAGATAGGTAATCATTGTTAATTGTCATCTTTTTTCTTAATAAAGAAATTTGTAAATGATTTTGTTGCGGTTCATCCATCAGGAACTGCGTTGCTACAAAATAATTATATCTTAAGACAGTTATCAGTAAAACCTTTTTTTAAATATTGGTAATGACATTATAGTTTAACTAAAAGGTTTAAGCTTAAAAAACACCAGGGGTAACTGACAGACCACAGCTTTATATAAATTCCTTGACATGATTAACGAATTTTATGCCCTCAACCACACCTTAACCGCATTCTTTATTGTTTAAATAAATTAATTTCCTATAAAAAACAATTACTTCCCTCAATCTGATAAATAAACATATTATGCATTTTTGTTTGTATTATGTAGACGTTGCTACGCTACGGCAAATTCTGCTTCATCGAATATTAAACTCCCCCGTTTGATAATAAACAATTGTTAACGTTTGTTTGCATTGGGCAGGCATTACTAAGCAACGGCTACTTAAAATCTTATATAAACGGCACGTTTGCGCGAGAAGTTCAATTGCTTTCGATCATGCAAGCCTTAGCTTCACGGTGAGAAAAGCAACGTTTTTAATTTTTTTATCATGTTTCTAAGAGTATTTCTGTATTAACGTCTTACGGGCCAACCTTATCAAAATAAAATCTGTTCGTAAAATTTTTAATAATCTTGATATGGTTTACTACAAGCAAACGAAACTAACTATGCATTCTCCCCGCACACCGGAGAGAAACACTACGCACGCCGCGCTTACCAATCACGGGCGGACCAATATACTAACACACCAAGCATACAGCGCCAACTCACCTAAACTTATGCTTTGCTCGCGGGCGTGTCTTCTTGTGTTTAAAAACAGACAATTTTTCTTATTTACAATTTACCTAAAAGATTTTTTATAACCCTCGGTTTATTAACAAAAATGCATGAATTTTTGATTTTTAATAATTCATAGCAACTTTAAAAAAAATGAGTAGGTACTTTTTTGAAGAAATCAAAACTTTGATATGTTTTTCGCTTCGCAGTTTTATTAGTTCTGAAAGTTCTTATAGCTTGTAACATTTTGTACCCCTAGCAGATTCTCATTATCAAATATTCATTAAAACCCAAATTTTTAAAAATTTATAGAATTCATCTAGGGCTGCGACAAGAACCAAATTGTAGATCATTTCCAGCTCTATCAGCTTACAAAAAAAAAAAGAAATCGTGTGGTCGGTGTTTGAGCAATATTTATTTGAAAATTTCCAAAATTTAGCAAAACCTTTTTCACTCTATAGCTTTTAAGTTTTTGAACATTTTTTTGCACAGTAACATTGCGTCTCTTGTTTTTGAGTAATAAGCGCCAAAGTCAAAATTTGCAAAAAAAATCGTAGGTGGCGGCCGTGATTTTCAAGCTTGAAAGGTTGGAAAAAACGTTGGTTACGGCAAAAATGGTATTAAAAAGCATGTCTAACTACCGCTTCCGGTTTCGGATTTTTTTTTAAAACCTTATGTTTTCGATACATTTTTTATATACCCTCACAATCCCAAGCGATTTAAAAATCTAATGAACCATTTCGGAGATAACAGAGAACGAACGCCCTCAAGACCTATCTAAGTTAGCACTATTTTTGCTTACCAACATTTTTCTTTGCCATTATCGCGTTTTCGCAATTATTGCAGAAAACTTCCAGTGTCTAAATTTAAATAACGCAAACATAACAAATTTTTTTCGTCCTTAAAATGCATGTAATTACTAATAAAATAAACACGCATGCACGTTATCAGTTAACACGCTGAAATTTCTATTAATAATAGTTTGGTCTCTCGGTTACAGATTCTTTAATACAAAACAAACGTACAAAAAATTCAAGAATTTTTTAAGCGTTTGCAAGGATTCGTCGCTAACCAGACCGTTTATACTTTCCCCGACTTTTGAACAAGTGGAAAATCCCGGAGTGCAGACACGGAACGCGCCCACCCCTTTAGACACTGACACTAGACCTAAACTTTGACCCTCAGTATATCACGAAATGCGACAACTTATTCCGATTTCGTATTCTCGCTTGAGTTATTCTTGCGAACTACCCTTTAGCTCGTTAGTCGTCTTAAATTAAAAGCTCGCGCTAATTAAAAAATATGAAGCTAATAAGTTTTCCTTGAAAACACACAAAAACTGAGAAAAGTAGTGACACTTTTATAATCTGTGTTACATTTTTTTATGAGGTTTTTACTCATAAGTGTGTATGCAACCAAACATACACAAGTGTATCAATTGAGTGCAAACAAGAATTGAAGAATTGTGATTGATTCATTTATATCAGAAGAAATTAATTATGTCAACTTAATTATTTCAGAACGCCAAAGCAACATTTTACTAACTTTAATAGCTACCAGCTTAAAAATATCCTAGCTAGCAATGTAGACATAAAATCATGTTTTTTTTTTGTTTTCAAACAATCTGCAACAAACTAATGCCGTTAAGTTTTTTAATTGTATTAATTAGAATGTAATTAATAAAATACAGATGAACTTTAAAGCAGCAAAATTATAGTCCCTTTCGCCCTTTTAAATATCAGTAAAATAAATGTAAATGGGTCGAATTTTTAGAACTAAGCAAGTGCTGCTAAAGTGCTACCATTAATTTCCTGAAGTACTCCTAGAATCGTTTTTCATCCATAGCATTACTGTTAACAAAGAAATAATCAGCAAACCGGATAACTGCCTCACTAGACATGTGATTATTATTATTATTAGTATTCACAAATAATGGTGTCTTACAGTAGAAGTGGGGCAGAAAAACTAAAAATCAATTGGCTATAGGTACCGCTTTACAATTTGCATTTACAATGTCTATAATTTCATGCTCGTTAATTTGTAAAATTTTACAAATAACTATTGTCAGTTAAATAAAAAAAACAACATTCTCTTTTATGTTTTTTGAATTTATTACTTGAAGGTGGTATTTGTACCTAATACCAAAGTGGAAATTAGTTAAGTTATGATACGTGTGCTAAAAATTGCATAACTGATAGTTTTTTATGGTATGTTAAGGCATAAAACGATAAACAAATTGTTCGAGTCATCTGCAGCTTTTAGGTATTTTTAAAAACCGTAGGCAATATAATATTTGTAAAACAATTAAGTTTTAATTATTGCTATCTATTCTTACTCATTTTTTATGTCATTTTATTCAAATTTTGATTAGTGTTTATTTAATTATCGTTTTTCTTAATCGTTAGAAAATGAAAGTGAAAGGCAATTTAACAATTATGTTCTTCTCGCGAAACTTTAATAACATTATTCTATTCTACGTTGTGATCTTCCAGAAGTGCTCGACATAATAAGTAGTAGAAAATGAGCGGAACATCACCTGAACTTTTCTATACTTTAGAAATTGTTACTTCAGAAAGGAACATCCCGCCGCTGCCGACTCGCCGTAGCCGTGTCGCCGCAGGCCCAGCTCACCGCGGTCCGGCTCGCCGCTAACCGACGCGACGGGCCGCAAAAGTTAATCGAATTTGGAGTTTGTAATACGTTAACGGCGGCGACTGAACCATTTCGTAATTATGAGCGATACCTCTTAAATAATCAACAATGTTTCTATTTTCATAATCTCCAACTATAAGTACAATCCCGTTCAAAAATCTATTTAAAAAACTACCCTACTTTAAGTTAAAGCAATCGAATTAGTATAACAAAATTAATTTAATACAAGAAAGTAGAATTGTGCTGAATCCCCATTTTTGTCTTCATATTTTACTTTGAAGTGTAATCTTAATTTCGTGATTAGAATCTTGGCCATTTGATTTGCTGAACAAAGGCAATAAAAATTTCTATGAATTTAAAGCAGGTAAAACTGATAACTGTTAATTATCTACGTATTATATATAGCCTCTGCAAACATGCGACCAACGATTCTAAAAATTACATTTTAAATTACTTAAGTTATTTTACAAAATTATGAGGTAAATGCGAAAAATGTGTAAAAATATTTATAAAAAATAAATTTAACCTGTATACTACCAGACGCGAAAATCAAAAGTTTCGGTGCAATCCAACCATTATTCAAAAATATGTAAAAATATATATCTAACGAGTTTGTAGAATTACAATAGGTATACCGCGCCAAGGTAGTCCGCGGCAAGTCGGATCGCGGCGAGCAGGGCTTCGTGGCGATTCGGCTGCGACTAGTTGTACCGGACTGTCGTTACTTATAATATTTTCAAGTATCAAGTATTTTTGGTTTATCGTTTTACGCGCCAATATTGACTATGGGATTGCACCACTTCTACCACTGTATCGGTATCATATACCGACAAGCGTTGGGCGTTTACGTCTTATTGTAATTAGCATCCAATAATTTATATTTACAAAAGAAATCAAGTTTTTTTTTTCAATTTTTAGAACATTATACCTGGGAATGGAAGATCAACAGCAAATTCGTTAGCCAAGAAGTAAAGGAAAGTGTGAAAATTAGCCCCACTAAATTAAACATGTGATTTCCGTGAAAATCTCGAAACAAGAAGTATAAGAAACTAAAAAGTTATACAGGGTGTTCCGAAACTCGCGAACACTAACTGTAGGGCGGTATTCTACGAAAAAAGCTGAACAAAAAGTTCCTCTGCGATTCCCAATATTTTTTAAGTTATTTTGAAAAATCTGATAATGATTGAAAGAAAAACATTCATACTCAAATTTAAGTGTTGGGTCAAGTGCTGAAAATCAATCCATGATAAATTACATAAGCAAGAGATAGTTCAAAATGATAATTAACAAGAAATTACAACTGTCGTTTAAGGTGTCTAAAAAACTCAAATTTACTTGTTCAGATAAAGAGTAGCACGCTATTGGCTGTTGAAAACAGCATGTCATTAGTTATTTGTTTGAATTTAGTTCTAAAGTGCGACAGAATGGCCGCGAATTCTTGGAACCAAGAGTATCGTGATATGCTGATAATACTTGGGGCTTCTAATAAACAAGCGGGACGAGCGGTACGTTTATACGCGACCGTTCTTTCGCACAATGCAAAACTAGAAACTAAATTTAATTTGGATTTTGACAAGTTAGCATCCGAGCAGGTATAATTACTAAGCCGGCATCATTTTTGCTGACGTCACGAAAAACAACTGACTACAACTTGTTTGACAATCCTTTGAGGGTAGTGTACGGACTACAATTTGATATTTTTACACAACTCTTAAATTTCACTGTGACGCACGCAATTGAATTTTGTACCTATTTGTTTATTAAACGGGAGACGATAAGCATTGCGGCTTCAGCAGTATTGCTCATTAGAATGTTATTTAGCATCAAAATGCTTTTGTTTCGGTTGATTGTCACAAACTTTAGTTTCTATATTTCGGCATTTCTTTGCCATTTATTGTATTTTCTTTAGGACCTAATCGTGTTTTTTAACTATTTGTAAGTATTCTAAGAATTTTTATAAATATACTGTGTATGAATCAGTGCCAGGTCGTTGAAGGGCTCGGTTCCTTGGACTTAAGACAAGTAAGCAGGTATGATTACTAAGCCGCCATCATTTTTGCTGACGTCACAAACCGACTGAACTGTAGTAAAGGATGAAGTATGGATATAATGGAGGTTTGTTTATATAGCTTGTTTTCTTAGAAATCTAACAGTCGGTGAAATGTAGAACGTTATAATTATAAAATTTAAACTTTTGCAAATACTGCAACACTTCAACTTTTTTATTATGGGAAAGTTCAGGTTGTATCCCGCAACAAGCTGTAAATGGAAATCACTCTCGACCCAGCCCTTCGTGTGCTACATACCTACAGTTGCATCACCATTATGTTATTATCATTATTTTCATAAATTCCAAATCACTTTATCCTTATTATATTATAAATTTATAACTCATATTTAGTGTTCTCCTATACCATTGCAAACGTCTAAATGTAAAAGCATCTTTCAGCTGTTGATGCTAATCTAAGAAATGGCCCTTCAACTAAAGTTGTAATTTAGCTCGACAACAAAAAATCAAGCAGTCTTAAAATTGTTAGAAATATTAGTGCTGTTATAAATTTCCATTAACTTAAGAAATACGCCTAGAGGCGCAGTGAGAATGGAACATGCTGTAGCAATCAAGATTACGATACGCGTACATCGATAAATATAAATTGGTGTCGAATAAGCTTCTAAATTATATTTATATCAATAGCAAAAAAGGTCAAGTTAGCACATGCGATTAATTTGCTTACTTCATACATCTAAACTGATATAAAATATGTTGTAAGAGTAACCAACCATACAAGATGCATTGACAATGGAAAGTTCATAGAACGTAGGACTTTTAGGTCAAAACATTACTCCTACCACTTAAATAAGGAAATCTTATTGTTATTTGTGCAGGTGTGTATGAAGATGAGCTACGAGTTACCAAATCAAAACATCTTACGATCTTCAGAAAGTAGAAATTGATTCTTTTCACTATCTCTTTCAACAAAGAACAAGTTTCATTTATACTAGAAAATATTTTTGCAATAACTTAAAGATAGTTTTCTATGGAAATAAAAGAATGAATATCTAAATAATTGATGTTTCTTGCAAATGGATTTAGAAAGTCCGCGATTGGAAATGGTTCAATGTTAGTTATTTAAATATCTATGTAATGTCGCATAGAAAATTCAAAATGACAGACGCGTGACAAATATGTTGAGTTGCCTGTTATTAATTGTAATTGCATAAATAATTGTAATTAGCGCAAAATGCATGTAACGGCATGGGTTACAATTAAAATATGCAGCCAGTTTTTCTGCTACAAATCATTTTGCTTTTATTTAATAAGTGCTAATTTGTTCAGATCAGTTGCAATAAATTATAATAAATTAAGAATTAATGTTTGAACATTTCAATGTTGAGGTTTTTCAAGATATCATTTGAAACTGTGTTACTAGTATTTGTATCTATTATTTTAAAATAATTTTTAATTATAGACGAGAGCTGCAAATTATTGGTATCTCCGACTGTATTTGTTGTTCTTAGCGCGGTTGTTGCCGTAACTCGAGCTCCCAATATTTGGGTTTAGTTTCTGTTTGTTAATTCTTAGCTTATGTATTTTTAAACATGAACGTAACCTCGTGTGCACACAAGGGGCCCAAGATTAAGGAGCTTGGAGCTCCCGCCTTTAACGGCCCTGATGTACAGTTCTCGGCGTAATAATACTAACGATATCAGCCGATTATGTTACAATAATAAAAACAAATAGTAGAATCCGTTTGCTCATCTGTAGCGAAAACTCTAGCGGTCTGCTGTACAAAGGAATATGCGCTTTATATAGTAGACTCGTAAATATCTGGGTTCTCGTAGCAGGAGCTCCTCACTACTAAAAGTTGAGACAGGTGGAAGAGATCCGAATTTAATATACAGATTGATTGCAAGTCGATAAATACAAACATGACAAACGTTTCTTTCTGCTACAGCGACCTACATTTTAACATCCGTATTCAAATGTAATGCATTTCAGTTCGATTAAAATTTTAAAGAATTCTACAATCAAACGCCAAGAAAGTGTTTCCGTTATGTCAATTTAGATATTTAAATTTTTATTAAAATGTAATTAATTAATTAGACTTGTTTAAAACTTAAACTTTGAGCTTAAGTTGCGTTTTAAGTCAGTAATTTTCCGCTGCATCAATTTACATGTAGCTTTCTCTTTTTAATTTCTAAAAGTAAAATATATGAACAATGGCTAGACTTTTGAGTTTTGTTTCCAATTTTAATCGGTTATGTTTTAAATTTTGTTTTTTCAAACTGTAAATAGTAATCCAGTATCCGAGGGTGATTAAATAATTGTAGGTAATTAAACACTAGCTATCAGCAGATTACCTTGCAATCATACACACAAACCAATCACACAGCATCCAATTTTGCTTATTTCTATCGAAAACTGTAGCGGGCCGCTGTACAAACGAAGATGCGTCTTATATTATAGATGCGATAAAATGTGGTTTTTTAGTAGCAGGAACTCCTCGATTTTTTTTGTTAACAATTAGCAAATGAAGTAGGTAGTGTAGCAGGCCACGAATAAAATTTCCACACATTTTTATAAGTGCGCATCGCTTCCGCCGCGGAGCAGTAAAGACCTGCCCGCCGACCGGTAGATGAAACTCGCGGTCGTGACGCTATGTGTTATCAGCAAATTGTGCTGCAATTATACAAACAAATAGTATACACCCGAATTTGCTTATCTCTATCGAATACAGTATCGGCCTGCTGTACAAACAAAACTGATCCGTATGTAATGGACGCGTAAATATGTGGGTTTTAATAATAATGGCCCACTAGACCGCTGCAGGTTTCGGTACAGATAAGCAAATTTGAGTGTATACTGTTTGTTTGTATGATTGGAATATAATCTTCTGATGTTGAAATTACGCAAACAAACTCGGGCGGGAAAACAATGCAGCGGAGCCGCGATTCTGCAAATACCGGCGCCGCGAGCAGGTCTTCACCACCACACATATTTATGTTCTGTTGAACACTTTGCCTATTTTCATTGCATTTCTTGGTATTATTCAATGAAAAATACTTTGAACTCTTTGAAGCTCGAACCTGCATTAAGAATTTTCTTTTATCAAGTTGTGCTGTGTAGAACAATAATATTTAATAATAGAACATTTGACATTTACTAGCTATAATGTGTATTGATTAATTTCGAAAAAAAAGTGGTGGCCCTCAAAATCGCGCCGTGGGTGCGACACTAAGACAACTAACCCACTTTATTGTATACAATGGGTTCTTGCATAAGTAGTCCAATACATTTTGCATTAAATAGATTATGCTTTTATTTTTTTACAAATATGTACTTTCGTACTCTTAGTATCTTCTTATACAGGATCTAATATAAACAGGTAAAAAAAGAAAAACGGCACACACAATACATGCGCGATTATTAATTCAGGAAACAAACAAATTTACGGAAACATGTTTGTAATCGCAACTCTTTGCATATTTGATATTTGAGAATATAAAATACTGCTGAAACCTTTAAGAACATGTCAAACATCACGAGACGGCGTATTTATTATTTCTATTTTAATAAGTATACAAAAAACCGTGGCGCGTAGTTCATGAGTTCCGCTTAAATAATTTGCTTAGAATCCCAGCGTTACTTTTTTTTGGAAGTTTTTTGGCTAAAATCAGCTTTGTACTAATACGTAATATAAGCAATTTTAGAATATTTTCTGTTCATGTTGATTTCGCATACCTTACGGATGTTTTAAATTCGGTCACATTTGCATAATAAAAACGAAATTTCATTTTCTCAACAATGCAAATTTCACTTTGTTTTCGTACGAAGGAACTTCTAATATGTCATTAATGATTAATTTATTATATCAGATCCTTTTGAAGTCTGAATTTCTCTCGTGCGCTTTAGTTACGTCAAAATTTCCATTACAAAGAAAAAATTATTCGCATTAAAAAACCCATCCAAGCTTAATTCTTCGTATACTTGGAAACATCATTAGGGAAGACAAATCTTTCCAAAATTTATGCGTAGACAACATTGTCCTATTCCTCATGCAGACAATGTAAACGATTCTGAGCAAGGTAAAATAAGGTGTACAACGAAAGTTAATTTCCATACAATTACCTTATAATGCGAAGGCTTATTCAAAAATTTTAAGTGCGGCTTTAAAATCACAAAGTAAGTCAAGTTCATTACGTTTTATAATTTCTAGTGCATGTACCAGTTTTTTCTATATATTTCCCAACAGAAAAAAAAACTACAGCTTGAAAACGAGACAAATTGATTTGTCGATCGGAATTTCCAGACAGAGAAGCCGCTGTTTTGTAATGGAATCCATCTGGTTTATAAATTCAAAAGTTGGTGGGCCCGTATTTCAACACCACCCGATTACACTTTCACCATTTGCTGTTCATTGTAGGATATAGGTGTTGCAATTTATCGAAACTTACCGACTGCCCAAAAATGCTCTTACCCATACTGTTCAAACCCCACTTCTGAACGCGACGTGCTTCCAGTAAAATCGAGTGGGGTTTACATTAGTTGTACGGAATAAGGGGTCATGTATTATTAACCCGTAAACATCTGATATGCGGTATCAGTGCTGGCAGTTTAAATGTTGTATTTAATACGAAGTTCACAGGAGTTTTAACGGTTCGTTTACCAGGAAAATGTGGTCAGAATAGTAGTTGTTTTTGTGAAGAAAAATAATACAGGAATTAATTACTGTTTTGAATTTTTTTAACATAATTGGTATGTGATTAATATTAATTTTTTTTAATTTTATATTGTCATAATTACATAGTTAGCATTATTGTATTATACTAGGTAAACTTTCTCATGCTCACAACTAAAATGTTATAATACTAACTAAAAAACAACTAAGTTGTATGAAAAATGTAAAAAAAAATTAAAATGGCAAAAAAACGTAACTTTTTGCTTAGGTATCTCAAATATATGAAAGGGGTGATTTGATGTTCATAAAACTTGTCATGTAGGTGTATACAAACAGTTAAAACTATGACGATTTTAAATTATTTTAAACCGGAAGCAGAAATTAGACAGTTTGTGGGTATTTTTTCGACAATATAAATTTAGCAAGCATGAAAAACAGGACCACATTAAGTAAAATTTACTGCCCTTTTCCGAATTCGCTAGCTACAAAATTGCGACCGTTGTAAGCTTTAAAAAATTTTGACTTTGACGCCTTTTATTTAAAAATGAGGTTAGTATAAAATTTTGTTTTTTAAATAGTTGCGAGAGAGTTTTCTGTTACTTCGTTATTTGCTTAAAACCACAAAACTATACAAATTAAAATGTTAAAAATTGAAAGAAAAATATTTTTTTACTGCTCACACATACTTTTTAAATTAATGTAGAAATTTCATGGCTTTTACGGTCAATCGAAAAGTTGATTTGAAAAACCATCTTCCTCGGTCGGGATTCGAATCCGACATCTCTAGCTTTCCGGGCTAATGCTTTACCAAGTGAGGTCATTTTTCTAGTTTGTCAAGTGATAAACTAAGGTTTATTTTTCCTTGATCTTTTAATTTCTCTTAGACGCCCTCTATGAATTTTTTTAGATTTGAAAACTTATGTCATCCTATTTAATAAATGGGAAAAGATTAAAAATCTATGCAGACGCTAAATTACTCAAAATTAAAATACAAAAAAAAGGGATTATTGAAAAGTAATGCATCATGAATGCATAATGTCTGTAATAATAATGAAAGTTGTTGGTTAAATTTCAGCGCATAGTTTGTCTATCTTCAATTTTTTATACATTTAGTTAGTTGGTTGCTATGGCAACCAATGTTTAGTTTTAAATAACATTCTGTTTTTGGGTTTAGAAATTTGTTTCTCTTTCTGGTACAATATTATTTTTCATACCATAACATTACAACTTTTTTAAAGTTTGAAGCCAAAAAAATTGGGCTTAAACAAAATATGTGCTAAAATTTAAGACTATTTTTCATAGAATCAATATTTAGGAAGTTAGACATGATGAGTTACTTTTAACTTGCCCTGTATTTAAGATCGCTTCTGTTCGCCCCCTCCACAGTCTTTACAGACGCATCGATCACGAATTTTATTTGCTGATTTCTGGTTTTCTGTATTAACATATGTTTTTCTAAGAAATTTAAAATAAATATTTTCTTGTCTATAAGTTGGCAAAGAATGTAAACTGAATTGATGTTATTAGCTGTTATTAGTGCCGTTTTAGTCAAAAAGAAAACAAATTTTATATTCAAAATTAAGCAAAAAATAAAATTAAATTAATTAATTTAGCACCTGTTCTTTTAATACCAAAATAACAACAACATATTCTAATGTCTTTGTAGCGAATCGGTTGAGGCTGATGTCTTCTAAGCAGAAGTCCCAGGTTCCAATTCTGTTTGGGTCAAATTTGTTTTATTTTTATTTATTTGTTTAATTTTTGAACTGTTTTCATCTTCTTATAACTAAAGTTTTGATGTTTAATTATGTTATAATAGTGAAATACGTATCAATGTAATTAATTTAATTATGATTATTTCAATTTTTATAATTTACTCTACAGATTGTAGCCTTTTTTACTATTTTATTGTAGAACTAGTGTAAAAATTAAATAAATAACAAACAAATTGAAAAAATGTTTGTCCCACCCAAAATTAGAACCCAGGACTTTTGCTTAGAAGACACCAGCCTCAACCGCTTTGCTTCAAATAAATTGGAACATGCTGCTGTTACTCTGAAAAAAAAACACGTCTTGAATTTATTATTGTTTATTTCGATTTTTGCAAACATTATTTTGTTTTTGACTAAACAGCACCAATAACAGGTAATAGCAATAATACAGATTAAATTCTTGGCCAAAGTATTTTAGGCACATAACAACTACTAGTGTTACCCCAGCACACAATGCACTGACAGACAGCTATGACAGAACCGGCGAAATGTCAAGTCACGTGACGCATTAGTTCCAATAATGACAAGCGACGTTATTGTAGATGGCGCCCCAAATGACGCGCGTCTAGCCGACCTTCATTTATATTATAAATTAAAATAATTATTATTAAAAAATCGACGTAGAATAAAAATATAAAAATGTTTCATGTTCCATCTGTGGATAGAGACATTTCATTTAAAAAAATGGTCCAAATTGGTAAAGCGGTAGCCGCTGGAGGAACCGGAGAAAAAAACCCTTTGTGCTTTTATATATGTATGGATTATTTACAATAAAAGAAACTCTCATGAATGTATAGGTATACTGTATTCACGTTTGATATCAAATGTCAGTGTCAAATAATATTAAAATGAATTTATTATAAATATTAAAACCATAATTTCTCCTGTCATTATTATTTTTATGACAGCTGTAGGTAACTAGAAAACTGCTAATGTCAAAAATTGAGAGGAGAGGTTAAGATAGTTACTATTCTTATTTTGCAGTTTCAGTAAAAATTTAAAAAGGGAATTAACATGTTGCTGTAGCATTATTCGAAAGACTAAAATTTTGATTTTAAAATATTACTACAAAAAGTAGTAGGGTCATAAGTGGCAATTAATATAAAATGGTAATGGAGTATAGCTCATGGTAATGTTAGCTTTGTTGCAAAAAATGTTACAACTTAAAAAAGGCAAGCCAAAAATTTAAAATCTGTACCTATCTTTACCTTTACTGATGTGCTTTTATTCAGGTGTCCTTGAAAAGTCTGTAAAAAATTAACTATGCATTTCTGGGACCAAATTATGTCAACTGAATTCTCTTTACACCTAGCACCTAATTTAAAGGAAAATTTTTAAATTTGACAAAAAATCGTATGAAAAAAACCTGCTAAACAATTCTCAAACAGATGTGATTAATAATTAAAACTGAACACTTAAGTTCGGTTTGACAGAAAGTAAGAAAAACGATCGGTTTCAGGAATTCACGATTACGTTTTCAAAGACCGTTTCCTAATTATTTTTTTAAGATTAATTTTCAGTGGTTACAATAATTAACCAAAACTTTCCAAAGAGGCAACGTAAAGTACGCCACTGATTGTACAAATTCTATAATTAACTTGGACATTGTACGAAGGTCTTTGACATTTGCATTTAAAACGACGCATTATTATTCTGTCCTGTAATTTCCGTCGAGTCGGTGGCAAATGGAAAATATAAAACATTGGTTGAACACGTGAAAATAAGAAATCAAAAATTAAGAAACAATTTTATATTTTAATAATGAAAACAATTAACTAATTTCAATAAAATAATAAAAATAATTATTATCGATTTTATAACATAATCATAAATACGTAGTACAATTTCCATCAAATTTAACATTATTTAAGATATAAATAAAATAATTAATAATTTCAATAAATATTTATTTCTTTTAGCTTTATACGCATTTCAACGTGTTCACATCAATGCCAAGGGCAAAACTAAAAGTAAACGGTTCGTGTTTGCTATAGGAACAATAGAACTTAATGACTTGATCTTGGTTATTTATGTCTGCAGATAACTGAATTTCTTTTCCCAACACTTCTAATAAAGGCGAATTTAATAAATCAATTTTCTCATTTATTAAAGGTACAGTTTTGAAATTTCAAAAACTTTTAGGTATATTTATTTTACGTTTATCATCACAAAAATGTAAACATTTTGTAGTGTTATTAGCTTGAAAAATCTTTATTAGAAAGAAGAGGAACTTGTTAAACATAGACAATGTCACCGAAATAACATTCAACATGATTGTAGTTTATTTAACAACAAAAATTTTGTAAACACAGTTTCAAAACAAAACATAACAAAGAGTTCAAGTTTCCTGCAATTGTGTAATTTTAGTTTTACAAACAGATTGTAAACAACAAAACGATGATGACATGAGCAATTTAATATTATTGTTTACAACTAATAAGGTATAAAATCGTTTAATGTTTAGCTTTTACACAATTGCTTATTTTATCTACTCTTAAAGTTAAAGTTAAATAAAGAAGTTACAAATTAATTTTCGCATCGTAAGTCGTCAGGACGTCTACCAGTGCAATGTTATTCATCTTAAAAATCTTACAGCATTTCTTGATAATGGTGAAATCGACAAAGTGGTTTGAACTTTTCTTTTAAAGTATCTAAATCGTGTTTTTCTACGTATCTCAATATTATTAAATAAGTGAGAACTGCTTAAAGTGAGAATTTTTTTTTAGAAAAAACGAAACATTTTAATTAGAAATTTTTTAGAAAAATATTTTTTATTATTTTTTAAAAAAGTTCTCTTATAAAAATATTTCCCTCTTGAAAAATGTTCTCGCAAAAAAATATTTCTCTCTTGAAGAATGTTCTGCCAGAAAAAATTTCCCTCTTAAAAAAGGTTTACTCATAAAAATATTTCTCGTTTGAAAAAAGTTTTCTCGTAAAACTATTTTTCTTACTACTAAAAATCACGGTTTGCGTATAACACAGAGATGGCGCTACTACGTTCCGGCGCGGCGGTGAGTGCAGCGGTGTCCGCCTTGCTCTAAGTGAGCGTGTCAACTTTACATTGAATTTATTATTTCGATATTCCAGCAACGGTCTCAACGTAGTAGCGCCATCTCTTCGTTTCATACGCGCACCGTAATTCTGAGAGAAATTTTTAGTACCGAGAGAAATGTTTTTATGAGAGAACGTTTTTTAAGAAAAACATATTTTTGGAGAGAACTTTTTTTAAGTGATAAATTTTTTTATAAGATAACTTTTTTACAGAGACATTTTTTAAGAGAATATTTTTCAAGATAGAAATATTTTTATGAGAGAACTTTTTTAATAAAGGCATATTTTAGAGAGAGAACTTTTTTTAAGATATACATTTTTTTATGAAAGAACTTTTTTTACAGAGGATTTTTTAGAGAATATTTTTTAAAAGAAATATTTTTTAAAAGAAATATTCTTATAAGAGAACTTTTCTCAAGTGAGAAAAAAATATGTTTGTAAGAAAACTTGTTTCAAGAAAGAAATAAAAATATATTAAAACAAAATGTTTCTCTTTTCGTTGAAACAATTCTCTCGTAAAAAAAGTTCTCATTTAATAAATAATATTGCACGCGGTCCTCATATTTTTCCTTAAATTTAAATTCCAAAAATATCCTATCTTCCTAGAAAATTGTTTTTAAGTATTATTAAACCACCTGATTAAGTTATCAATAGCCATTATACTTTTGAGCAATAATTGGAAATCAATTATAGGTCGTTAGAAAATTAACTCATGTTTATGGAAATTAGCACGTGATAAAACCAAAGTAATGGAAGCGAATTTACATGTCTTGTGTAAGTTTATTTAAGAAATACCTTATTGTTGATTTATTTTTCAATATTTACTAACTTGAAGTTGTTTTTGAAGCGTAGTTATATGACCTTGCTACATCTGAAGCAAGATAATTCTGTTCTTAATATGTTACAAATAAAGTAATTAATAACTTCAAAAGGTTGAAGTTATTATGTGCTTTATTTATATTATAATAATATGAACTTTAACTAAGTCAAGCTCGAACTTTTTAACATTTTTTACTTGTTTGGATAATTAATCTATTAACCAAGCAATCTTTCGCTCATAATCGTAGCATCTTCAGAGCAATGTGCTACATCTGCGCAATTTCTACAGGGAATTTCTCATTACCAATTTATAACATCGGAAATTAGTGCCAATCAAAGAGGAAATAGGTGAAACGGGAAGAATTAGTACGTCAATTAAATAATTTTTATATCACAGCGTTGCAAATTCAATCTTCATTTTCTAACTTGTTCAAATAATAACTGTGACGAATGCGTCACCTCATTTATCATCTTTGTAGCGAGACTTCACAAGTTCAATGATCAGTGATTATTGTGGAAAGTGCTGGCGAGAAAAAGCATATTTAATTGTTAAGAAATTCAGTAAGAAGTATGCCAGAAACGTATTCGGAGAAGGAGCGCAAAACGTTATTAATTTTAAAATATAGGCCAAAAACATGCAAATAAAACAAAAAATATGTAAGCTTGAATTTTTCGACTTGTATTGTGTACTTCTTAAATAACAATTACTTTCTACAAGCCGCGGTGGCTCAGTGGGCTACGCGTTCACTTTGTGTCCGTCTTAGTTTAAGAGTTGAAAACCCGTACTGCATGTTGAAAAATACTGACTATTAAAAATAATACTAATAAAAAAAACAAGTGTAACCCAGCACAAAATAATTCTCGAATATATTTTGAAAAAATGCATAAGTATTTAATGTGCCTTATTATGCGATTATTTTATGCATTAAAATAATTTATTGTTCTGGTAATATTATTTCACACCTCATTAGATCACTTAATTGTAACACTTAACTGGGAAGCGTTCCATCAATCAAATTAAAATTACGCCAATATATACAGGATATATCAAATCATTTCGAGCTATTGTTAACTTTCTTATTGTTAATAAAGCTACAGATTAAGAAAGCAGCGTAACTTTCTATACTGATTAAGATGCCGTTTACAAAAAACAATTCAACATTGCCTTTTCGAGGATATTCATACAATAGCTTTTGTTTTTAAATGGAACACCCTGTATATTTATTATTATTCCAAAAGAAAATTAAATTCTAAATATATAACTTCCTTAGTAGTATTAGCAAAGAATTATAAAAAAGGTTGTTCATGATTATTTATATTGTTTAACAACAAATTATGCCTATGAAGCAATTTGATGATAGCCATAAAAGTATTTCATCAATAACTTTTTTATTATACACTATTGCATAAATAGCTTTTTTAATTCAGAATTTATTTTTCTTTCAGAATATGCAAAAATATACCAAGGTGTAATTTTTTAGATAAATAAATAACTAAAATAGTAGACGTTTAAATGTTTTTTTTTTGTAAACGGCATCATAATCAGCATAAATAGTTTCATTACCTCTTGCTTCGACTTTGTGGTCGTCTTAGTTTAACCCATATATAAAAAGGACATCCACATAACGTACATTGTGGATATCCCACCCAGACGTAGCGGATGTCCATTAGGCGTCCAGTGTTCAGTGGACTTATGCGAAATGTCCGTTTACAACAACTTTGGACATCCATAGGTCGTCCAGAACATGTTCTGTAGCGTGATACCACTTGACCGTTAATGTACATTTTATGGATATATTTTATTTTAAAGTTTTGGGAATTCATTTTGCTCATAAAAAATGTTTCTGAAACCATTATAATGTATGTTAGATAAGACACTGTAATTAGCCTTAAACCAAAAATTTGTAAATTTAATTAATTGTTTGACACATTAAATAATTCTGTTAAAAACGTTTATTTGTTACGGTAAAGCACAAAAAATAAGAAAAACCTCAAATACGTAAAAGAAAATTCCTAAATATATTTTTTTTCATTGTTGCTACGATCTCTATGCAACCATCTCTTAATAGGTTCCCTACAGTTGTTTTACGTTGCTTTGGAATTTTATATTTTAGCGGAATCTGTAATATAAGAAATTGGTTTCAAAAATGTATTTTGGAAAATCCCCAGATATCTATAGAGCGATTAGAAAAAAAACTAACTAACGAAGGCAGTGTACAAAACCGCATGTCTCAGAATATTGCCATTTAACAGTAAAACAGACACGATTGTTTTTTCAACGTTACACGCAATTAGTTTTTTCTTTTATCACTCTGTATATAACAATCTGTAAGAACAGCATACGCATTTCTAGTTTACGTATGACGATTACATGTGTTGCAAATAATTGTGAATGAACACGTATTAACTTACTTTCTGCATCTACGGCAAAACTCACAACCTATAACCACTAACTCTTAAATCTCCCCCTATAAGAAAACGCAACACACGACCAATATAAGAGCTGTATCGGTTAGCTCAGCAAAATAAAACACGGAAAGCTTGTTAATGTCACCGAACGTGACGCAACTGTCATGGTCCAAATAAACGGGGTCGCGGGGTCCTGGCCGTAATGAGTCAGCAAGTTACAGTTGAAAACGTTACCAAAGAACAATACTTCGCTACTGTAGAACAGGACATGTTAAGAACATCCAACGGGTGTTTAAGATAAAGTATCCATTTGATGTCTATAGATAGATATCCATTAAAAATCCGCTACTCATCCATAGTATGTTCATGACCATACGGACATAAAATGTACTGTAAATGAGCATCCTATGGATATCCTGTGCTATATGGGAAGTGCTAGAATAACTTTAGATTAGTATTCTACACATGTCAAATGGCCAATCTGCGCAAATGCGATTTCCTTATCATTTTCAACTCCCTCACCACCGATTTTTTGCTTTATAGAAGATTTACGATTTTGGGTTTCAAAATCGGTATGAGCATGGTAAATGACAATAAGAACCACTTTACATTGCTAAACACCGCTGGGGGGTTTCCTTTTAGTCGTTTACCTGAACAGATTAATTGAACTATCACCAAATTATGAAATCAATTTTTAGATTTATAGAATAAACATTGGCTGAAACTGAAAAACCCAAAGTATCATAAAACCACTCGACTGCGTCAATAACTGGGGGGGGGGGGGGGGGGGGGGGACGAGCGCCCTTTCCAACAAAATTTCGATATTTAAAAAATGTACGAGTTTCGGCTTCAAAATCGCTATTCGTAATCAATTTAAATCAATTTAAAAAATCAGTTTTCAATTTTCAAAAATTTAAAAAGTTTTCAAAAATTATTACAATAAAAATTTCATCTCAATTATTTTTTTAAGTTTTAGCAATTTCTAAAATTATCAAAGATTCCAAATTGTTTAAAATAATTAAAAATTTTAAGAAGTTTTACAATTTTCAGAAATTTTGAAAATGCTTCAGTTTGAATTTTCAAAAATTTTAAATTTTAGAATTTCATAAAACAACTATCTTTTTTTTACTTTTCAATAATTTAAAAAATGTAAATATCCAATATAATTGTCGAAATTTTCGAAATTTATTAAAAATTTAAAAAATTTTAATATATGCGAGGAAGGTCCCGTGGCGGCTGTCCGATAGCATTTTTTAGTTGTAAAAAATATTGGAAAATTGATATTTTACACTTTTATAACAATTTTTTTACAAAATATTGTTACCATTAATCTGGTAGGCATATTGTTTTTTCAAGGCCTTCAGCATGTTGTAGTTAATAGCTAATTTTAAAGACATCTCATATAAAACTATCTGTATAAAAAACTGTCTGAAGCTGCTAGGCATATTCCGCATTCACCTATTAACAAATTAAGTTGTCTGGTATCAGTGTATCAGACATTTACACATTCGCGAATTACTAACATAAAAGTAAGTATCGGAGGTTTGTTATAACAGAAGAAAATTATTTTTGCAATAAAAAAAAGGAACAATATGGAAAATGTTTTAAAATTGCAACAAAACAAAACCTCCATGTTGTGCTTGTGATATTTCCGAGTATTAAAAAAGAGTGCCCTTTTTTTAAATATACGTGAAATACGTTCTTCTTGAATATTTCAAAACGAGTACATTACGCATCTTGAAAGAATATTCAGTGAAAATTTCGGATTATGCGGAATGCAATATAATTTCATTCATTAACTCGTTGCTAATCGCCTTAAGAAATACTTAAACTGGTCATAACAAAAAAAAATAAAAATAAAATAGGCCAATGTGCAATAAGCATAAAATACTAATCTAAGCGTCTGCACGTTAAATCTTCTATCCTTTTCGTTCTCATTTAAGACAAATTCAAAAGAGAAAATAGTTAAAAGGACGTGAAGGTGACTCAGATCTAATCTAGCTTATGTAACTCCATGAATTTACATTACTCGTTCAAGGTAAACTTGGCCGTTTGATAGTGCAATGACATGCCATCATTGTTTTCCTTGTTTTTTAAATTATTAAATAGCATTTTAGTTTTTACTTTTTGGGAAAATTATTGAGATTATAATTTTCGTGTTCATGTGCTATATTTTCGTGTTATAATAATATGCACACAGGTACTTATTATTGCTGCCAACAACTTTTATTTAATTAATGGCTTTTTATTATTTAATTGTCCAATTAATTAACCTATTATTATTACTGCATTTAGTATTTGCATTTTATTAGAAGTACCGAGCGGCCGTAGCTCAGTGGTAAGCGCGCGAGCGACAAACGCAGCGGATCCGGGTTCAATCCCCGGCCTGGTCGTTCTCACTCATAAAGCAACGGGAAACCAGCGAGGTGGATTTTCCCCCAGAAAAACCTCTCTGAAGAAATAGTGCATGCACTTCCTGTGGTTCAGAGCCTACTTTATACTGTAGGTCTCCTATGTCTGTCTGCGCAAATTATCTATCGCCGCGCACCAAACACAGACATAGGAGAGTGGTAGCCAACGCCCTGAATAGAGTATGGCACTATAAGAAGAAGATAGGAAGGACCATATTATGAAAAAGAATTAAATAAATGAATCATTAAAAGTCGTGTAATTTTAGAAACTGATAGCTGGCGCAATAAGACGGTGTCGTATTTCTCAAAACGTCCCTATAATATTTGAGATTGCTTAAGGTCAGAAATTCTAAACATATCGTTCGTTTACTCAATAAAACCTCCCGTAAAAGTGTCCCTATTTTGATGAAATTAAATGTTTTCAATTTCTTTAACATTGCAGTAGCAGTATCGTTAAGCATGTGTTTATGAATCAAAATCATGATCATATGATATCTATTTTTTTGCATTAAAATATTCTCTAAGTTTATTCCTAATTTTGTCCGCGGCGTGTATATGTTAAAATCTACAAATGAAAATGTTTGCCGCTTAATAAAAATTTTACTACGCCAAAAACAAGAAATCATAATGGTGATTTCTTTGGGGTTTTTTTATTTCGGAAATTAAAATAAGATCATAAACAGCGCCGATGCATCTGCTTTTGAACAAAAACAATCAAATCAATATTCCAGAGAAGCATTTTTCAAAATATTACGTTTTATTTGTTAAAAAACGCTTAATTTGAAAATTAGCAGTCTGGTAATTTTTTTATTAAGAAAAAGTTCGGTACCGGTGCAAAAAGAAGGAAGCGACTTTTACTGTCAAATTTATATAACAATTTCATTAATTTTTAATTTATTTTTATACGCAAATGCTATAAATATTTTTATGTCAATATTTAAATTGAAAAAGATAATTTCTTTGCCGTTATAGAAAAAAAATACTATTCAAAAGGAATTCAATCTTACACAAATTTATATTATAAATGGTATCTCTCGCATGATATGCTGTTCATTTGCTTCCTATATAAGCAAAGCCACAAAATACACTCGTTTAGAAGTATGTGGCTGTGTACTCGTTTGGAGGTGTGGGGCTGCGATGGCACAACTGAATATTAATCGCTTTAGTTTGCATCTAGACGACCTCACTTCCGTTCTATCACTTCAGTTCCATCACTTTCGTTCTAGCATTTTCGTGGTTACTTCCGCCGGCAACTATGTGTATTATTAGAAGAGCCTTACCTATGCAAGACACGTTGAGATATTGTATCAAGTTTTTACAAAGTGGACACGATACAGTAGTTAATGAGAGCAAGGTAGTAAAAACCCCACCGGCATACCGCTTTGGATGTCTAAGGTACGAATTGTAAAAAGCACACGATGAATTTCGACAAAGTAATAAAAACGCCAGCACCTTTGTTTGCGCTTCCAACCTAATAATGTTTAGGAGGGCGTGGTCTAACACAGCTGCGAATTAGACTTTGCGTATGAAATGGAAACTGACTCTTGCTTCTCCTTCTCTCCCTCTACACAACAGCCTCGGCGGTGTTTTGCATTCTCACACGGCGTTCTTTAAATTGTTTAATAAAAAAAATAGCAATTTTTTTACACTGCAACTAATCTCTGCTTTGCTCCCTCTGCACCACAGCCCTTGTTTGTCTCTCTCTCACCACATTTAAAAAATAGCAATAACAAATAAAATTGCATAATTCACCTTGAGGGTTACGAAAGCGCGGGAATAATGTTGGTATTGAACTCGTCGCACATGGCAACAAAAGGGTATAAAATTAACTACTATAACGCAGAAAAATCAGTTTAGAATCGATTAGACCGGTTTTTTAGACAAACGCTTGAAAACTCGGGTCATTCTCAGATCGAGCTCTAGCCTACGGTCACCAGATCGAGCTTTAGCTTGTGGTCACCAGTACTAACTACCCCCACTTCAGGTACTACGATAACCATCCCCACGTAGGTTCATTTTAGAGTCATACGAATTAACCCTCAGATCGTGCGCAACTCGTCTCCATAGGGCAATAAGCACCCAGCTTCGAGGCAACACAGCACCTATGCACTCCAGAAATATTTAAAACCACAATTACCAAGCTGAAACGATGACCTTACCGTACATAGATTGAATGCAACCCTCAAATAGTAAACAATATTACTTTCGATGTATGCTCTCTTTGCATCAACGTACCTGTCGATCCTTCTCAAACGAACGCTTCACGATAATAAATTTTTTTTTCTGAATTTAATTAAGTGAAATGATCTTCACGATTTATTGTATCTGCACATGTGATGTTTTTTTTTGTATTATCAGCAATAATTTGCTATCTTTTATAGTAAACTAACACTGTAGAATAAATATTCATTTGATAAGGAAGATAAGAGAAATTCATAATCAGAAAGTGAAGATAAAGTTTTCTTATCATTCATCTAGCAGCATTCATCATATCATATTAACAATATTTAAGTAATGGATATTATAGAACGCTATGTATAGTTATCAAAATATTTTTTTGGTTTCTTTCAGGTCGCAATGACACTATATGATGGTTGCACATCCTACACAGTTTGCTTGGCTACCATTGGGGTAATAACATTGATTTTCATATTCATCGACACGATTTGGAACTTCTTGCAGTTTATTCGTGCAATTCTAGCACCGTATTTAATATCAGACGAGCCTCAAACGCTAGTCAAAAAATTTGGATCATGGGCATGTAAGTAAAGGTTTTACTGTGTTAATATACTTGTTTGTAGTAATTCAGTTAAATGTTTATTTCAAAAGTTTTAAAATTTGGGAAGCGTTTCTACAACAATTGATCCACTTATGTGGCAATGTACTTCTTCAGTTCTTTAAATAAACACTTGCTCGTTTACAAAACTATTTTTATAGTTTAGAAATTTTAAGCGTTTTAGTTTGCCTAACATTTCTATGTGGTTAACGACCTATTGTTTTGACCTGGCAGAACAATAGCATTGCCGTTGCCTGTTCAAAAATTATAAAAATATGTAGGTTGGTAAAAAACAATTTACTTTAACAGATCGATGCAATTTTAAATATACAGGTCGCATTGGAAAAAATCCCATGTAGCTGCTAATCTGAATTTGTACCCTAATTTTACTTCTAGTTTTTAGGACTACTAACAAATAGCCAGAGTTTTATTAGTTACGCAAGTATCTTAGAAAACTTCACGTGAACGTCGTGTACTATCACGTATTTATACGCAATATTCTCAGCTTGATTACTAACATCGTCTCAGCCGTTACGCCTAATTTTTGATAGACAATAGAGCCACGTGATACGCTTGACAAATCAAACCAATAACAGCAATCGATTGGGTAATAGCACCCGACAAGAGTGTTTTCCCGCAAATAAAGTAGAAATAGCGCCGTCCCTCACCCTAATCAGCTTCCTTCATAACAGCGCCTCAATAATGATACGCCTGGCACACTATACTAACAAGAGTCTACGCCCGAGCCTCTCGGATTTTGGCAAAGTGCCCCTCGCAGGCCAAAACACATCGTGATGATTTTTTAAATTAAAGTTTAGCAATAATGTTTCAAAACTTACATTCAATTTCAAGAAACGTAAGAAATCTTTTATGTTCATAAAAATTGATCCTCCACTTTAGAGGAAATACTACTTTATTCAAATTCGTGTCCAACGTCTAAAAGGATGAACTTTTTTATTTTTGCAATGAAATTGCAGCACCACTTTTTATTAAATGTTGATTGGATAGAAGTATCAATAAAATTGCGCTCTAAACCATTCTTTAACACCTGTGCTAATTAAAAATTTCCAGTTTCCTAATTTGCGTTGATAACTAAAACCTAATATTTTCTTCAACCCTTAAAATTGGGAAGCGTAAAATACTATATCTCAGATTGGCAACAATAATTTACACAAACAAGCGGCAAACCAATTGATACACCTCAACATTTGTTTGTCAGTAACGGTTTACTTACATTTATGTTCAAAAATGTGTGCAGCTGCACCGATACTACAAAAACTAAATTACTGAGCACTTCAACTAAATCAAGCAATTACTGCGAATCAAAGGCACAATTTGCTGAAAGAAATATTGTTAATTCAAATGTAAAGAACACAAAGTCGCGAAACAAGTGCATTTTTTCTTGAGGGCGCTCACACTTACGTTAAAACAATACAAATAAATTAAAACAAGATACTAATTATTTATATATACACAGTATTAACGTGAAGAAAAACAAGCAGACGTTACTACATTAGTAAAACATAATCAAAATGTATTACTTACAGAGGAGATATCTCCCTTCTGTGAAAATTCTAAGTAGCCTCTAGTAGTTAACGCTTTGAGTTTGTTACAAAATTATTTTCAGTGCACTATCTCGACCTACTGTAGTAATTAATCTTTAGTTTTATAACTAATAAATAAGATATAAAAACTAAGGTGACCAAATTGGATAGGTATGTTTGTGGTGCATCATAAGTATCAAACAGATGGTTGCATTTTTTCCTAATTCAAAGTTTATAAATTTAAATACAGAATCGGATGGAATATCTTCTATGGCGGTCGGAGGTTTGCGATTACTAAAGAAAACATAATAAAAGAAAGATTTTGTTTCATTTTCATTACACGCCAATTTTAATTTGCAATTTACAAAAAAAATAAAGTAAGTACAAAAAAAATAGAAGTATTAATTTTTGGTATAGCAAAACATATACCAAATCGAAAGTGAACTTAATTCTACAATGTACTGTGTTAAAAAATACTGAGTGTTGTAATGTAAAAACCAAAGTTATTGAAATATAAAGATTTGCAAAATGGACCATAAATTATGAACTAAGAGCTATCAAAGAACGGCAGGGTTTTGACGGACCATATACGAGTTTATTTCTTTCTTATTCATTTTTTTAACTTTCTATCAATTACAATCGTATGACATAAATTTTAACATTATTAAAGTTCAGAAACCCATCGCATTTTAATATATCAATAAAACATTAACTAAATGAAAACATTTGGCTGGTAACAGTTTCTTCATCTAGAACGCCATAGCTTGCAGACATTTAAAGCTGGTAAGACACCAATCCCACCGAAACTTACACTATTACTAATACCTAATTATTGCCAAATATACTGTCGCTAACTTGTAACGAATTCATAAAACTGGCATAGAACATTAGCTTGACATTCAGGTTTAGATTTAAAGCTTAATTTTTATTATCTTTGTTGTTCAACAGCTGTAGTTCGGCATGCAAGCCAAAGATGCCTAGTATACTTAAACTGTGAAATGTAAGGTTTAAATATGCAGAGATTTACAAGGAATGTGAGGAAAAACCTATAGGTTTTTCCTATAGGAAACTAAATATTGAAAGAAAAACATTTTATAGTTCATCTTAAGCTCCATTAATAACGAAAATGTGACGCTTTCTCTGGCCTCATCTTCTGTAGTTTTTTGAAATAAATAGTTATACCAGCAATTTATTAAAAAATAATCAGGTTATTAAATTAGGAAAACGTGTGGCATTGCAATAGGTGTTTTTGTTTGCTTAAAGCAAAACAAACACGATTATTTGTCGATTCACGTGTTGCGGCATATAATTCGATTGTTTCACAATAAAATTTCAAATTCTCAAATTTATTTTTAAAACTATAAAATGAATCAAATGAACACTGCTTAAATTTTCTGGCAATAAAATTTTAAACGTCAAAAATAATCGGGTTAAAATTTTCTACTGGCTGCTGAAACAGCAGCCAGTAGCAACTGCAGCGTAGTGATTAGTGAATATGTTATGCGCGGAATAATCAATACAAAATATTTAATGAAATTAAAAAATTACAATATCTTCACTTTTGGAATAGTCTGCAAAGTTTACGTTATGCTTATGAACGGTTATAAACCACAAAGCTCTTACTTCATAGATGATGGCAATTTAATACCTAAATACTTCTTTTTATAGCAATTTAAATTACATAAGCATAACTAAAGAGTAATGAAATTATAATATCTACAATCTAAGAATAACAAAATTAACTATTCATATTGCACTATAAAAAACACGTAAAAACCCAAAAGCACATGCAATATACAAACACTACCGTTTAACGTGCTTATAAATTGATCGTTCTCGTACCGTAGTTTATTATTAAATATGTTTCTTATAAACATATCTGAGTTTCGTGTATCAAGAAGATAGTTTGGATAGTTTTTTAATTTCGAGTTTCTTGAACCTAAACGATCAAATTACCTACCAATCTACGATAACCAAATAAGAATGCGGGATAGGTGACCTATGCTGAAATAGTGAATGTTTTTGTCGATACTATTTAATATTGCAAAACCTTGAAGAAATCACTTGTACTATAGAACATGGTATAAATTTTCAGATTTCATTTTCGGGGCAAATAACAATTGATATAATAAGTCGATTTTCTTTTCTAATTTTTAATTTGCCATACTTTCGGTATGAAAATTTTTCGAAACAGAGATTTAAACGGAAATGCACGTTTTGCGCCTCAAGCAACCCAAAAAAGTGGTTTTAAAAAAATGTAGGTGAGTGGGTGTGTAGGTGACGCCTTTAAAAGCGAAAGTACTGGACCGATTTTGATGAAATTTTAAATGAAGATGTATATCGAAAATTGCAGATTTAGTTAAGCTTTTCAAAAAAAACGGAAGCGGAAGTTAGTCATTATTTTAACATAGCGTTTTTTCCAAAACCCAATTTTAAATATTCGAGAACACAGGATCTGAGAAAAGAACTTGAGGCAAATCGAAAACTTTTTTGCCGAACTCGCTAACTTTAAAATGGCGACCGCTACGGTTTTTTGAAAATCTCGACTTTAGCGCCTAATTAGTCAAAAAGTAGTTATATGATGGGGATCAACTACAACTGCCGAAACGATTTTTTTAAAACTTTGTAGGCTGCTAGAACCAAAGATGGGCTACAGTTTAGTTTTTTGCTAAAAGTTATAATTTCACTGTGGCACTTTCTATGAATTTTTGAAAATCGACAATGGCTTATTCGGTAAACGGGGTCCGATAAATTTCTTTTTCTTAAACAGAACTTCTCACGTTGACTAGAAGCACCAAAATCTAATGTTTGTTTTTAGATACTTTTATACGTATCGGTAGTATTGTAGAAAATATAAAATACAGATATTTGAAATTTTCAAAATAATATTTCTCAAAAACTGGCTATACGTTTTTTTTAACTCGTGTAGTCTTATAGAGGCCAACATGGGCTATACTTTGTTGTTTTACTAAATGCCATAGTTCCACTGTGACGCCCTCTATGAATTTTTGAAAATCGAAAGTTGGTACCTCTTTATTTATTAAACGGGAAACAATAAATAACTTCTGCTTAAGAAGAATTACTCGTCTTGACCAGTAGAACTAATATCTAATATTAGCTTTTAGAAAATTAAATATTTGATGGAACTACACGTCCCTCTTTTCTAATTTTTTTGGTTGAAAAATTTAGAATGTAGTTGGATACTGTAGAAAATGTAAATTCCATTTAATATAACTAATACAAAAAAAAATATTTTACATGCATTTTTGGACACTGACAAGCCATGATCCGAGCATGCTTACTACGAAGGTTGAACTATGAGTGAAATGGAGGGTTGCCTATATAGCTTGTTATATTAGCAATCTAACAGACGGTGAAATGTACAACGTTATAATTAAAAAAATTACACTTTTGCAAATACGACAAGTATTAATATCTAGTATGGGAAAGTCCATTCGAAGTTAACACTTCCGATTTTTTGAATTAAATCTAAAATCAGCTGCCAGCTTTACAATTTACCAAATTGGTAGTGATAGTGGTATATTTGTAAATCTTAGCCCTTATTTGCAATTAAAGTAAAATATATTTGCACTTATTATTCAGATTAGGTGATTTAGGTTATAAATCAGTCGGCTACCAACAATTTTGTCTTAGAAAACCAATTTTGTATTCTATGCATTACAGCACAACCAACCAAATTCAATTACTTTTTGGACACACTGGGGACAGTTAACAAAAACATTGCCGCTCCCAACTATACTATTTTTATCAAAACCGGCCATGTTCATATGGATCATATTATGAAAGACCATAATGTATACTTTCGAAATGTGATGCGGTTTTGTCCTACCTTTAATTTCAGAGCTCAGGCTCGTATTAACGTGATTTATAGTTTCCGAAATTTAAGTTTAAATTTGTCGTTTCTTTGTTGACATGTAATGTATTCTGAGACCGCGGTAGTCCCATGGGCTAAGTGTCCATTTAGAAACCAACTGTTCCGGGTTCGAGTGCCGGTATAGTGATGGGGTTTGTGCCTATCAGTGCATGTTAGATTGGTGGCTAAAAAAAAAACTTAGGAGCAAACGTGCCCGTAGAGAATGTTTAATTGGAATAAATTTTAAACGTAGATTTATTAACGAAATTATCGTAATTTCAAAACGATACTTTCTTCTGATAACCTTGTATTTCGCAATTTATTAGGTACTTGATTATAATGCCCTCATTCTTTTGCACGAACGAACATAATTTCATCACAAAAATTGATCTTCACTATGTAAAAAAGTCAAACGAGTAGGTGATTCGCAATCAAACAGCTATTACAGTATACTTATCCATTTCTACTTCGTCATAATTTATGCAACCATAAGAGACCGCCCAAATTTGCTCACACCTACGTTTTATGCACATTTATTACTTCGTCTTTTGTACAGGGTTGAGTTTGGCACGTGCATTAGAGAAAAAAGTTATTTAATTGAGAAAACTGTCGAACAACCCTCTTACTAGCATTTACTAAACTTTAAAATTTTTTAAATATATGGAGAATTTTGAAACTGTTAGAAATTTCTTAGATTTTAGACAGTTTTATGAAAATAAAAAAAATTTTAGAAATATATTTCATATTTATACCGGATGATGTTCGACAAATTTGAAATTGTAAAATTTTGAAAAGCTTTGAAAGTTACGAAGATTCTTAGAAACTTAAATTACTGTAAATTTTGATACTGGAAAACTTCTGAAAATTTTGGAAATTTTGAAAATTTTTATACCTAATGTTTGAAACATTTGAAAGTTTGTGAAAATTTTTTTGGAAACTGAAAATTTAGAAAACAATGGACTTCATAATTGATGATAGTTGTTTTTTGGCGCTTATCTATTTAAATTGTTCAGGTAAACGACCAAGGGTAAAACTAGAAATATTAAAAAATTTGTACGTTTTGAAAATTTTTGAAATTATCAAAATATTCAATTCATTAAAAAATTTAAAAAATTTTTGGACATTCATTTTTAAAATAAAAGATTTTAAAAATTTTGAAAAATTGAAGATTGTTAGTGTTTTCTAGTTGCAAACAAAAACAATATTATTATTCGTTCAATTTCATAATTTGGTGCCTGCCGTTTTTTGGCGATTATCCAATTAAACTGTTCAGTAAACCACCAAAAGGAAACCTTCCAGAGGTGTTTGCTGAATTGAAATTTGATTTTATTGTCATTTAACACCTTCGAAGCTGAAGTTCGTACATTTTTGAAGTATCGAAAAATCTTTGGTGCGCTGGGGACTGGTGGGGAAGATCGCGCTTGCGTAGACCAACTATTCGATATGTGTAGGATACGAATCTGGACGTCTATATTGAAATAGAGCACCCATCCTTCACTCACTACTTTGCAGCAGTCGCCTGGATTTATGATATTTTGTCCTTGTAAGTTGCAACCAAAGTTTATCCGTTGAAATGACATTATCGATTTTTTGCGTTTTATACACCTTTGGATGATATCCTTTTTTTGGCGATTACTCAAATAAACTGTTCGGGTAAACGACCAAAAGAAAACCTGCCAGTGGTGTTTTAACAATTGGAAAGTTGCTCCAATTGTCATTTAACATGCTCAAACCGATTTTGAAACCGAAATTCCTAAATTTTTGAAATAACAAAAAATCGGCTATTTGACATGCGTAGAATACGAATTTAAGGTTCTTTATAGAGCGCGTTTATATTGAAGTAGAGCACCCTTCCTCCCAGCCCCGCCTCTTTTTTTCTGACAGACCAACCTCGTTTTCTTGGGGTTTCATCGGACTGCAGTAACCAATCTGTTGAGCTAAATTTGGGTTTTCTACGTTAAGGCGTTTGGTCTATAAACATACAAACAGACGGACACAAACACAGACACCCCCGCAGCGTGCGTTTTATCGGTCTCCCAAGACCCTAAAACCTGCTGATTAGTCAATAGGTTTTGGTTGAAAATGTTCGCTATAAAAGTAACTTTCTTTTAGGCATAACTCGTATATCGGTCAGTAAGCCCAAAGCAAAAATCTTCGCTGAATGATCGCTTTTGCTCCAAATCCTACATGACGATCACAATACCTTCTTCTATAGGTATACTTGGCATAGCGAGGAAGGTAAAAATTGCACAAAGATTTGCAACCTCAAATAATCAGTGTAAATTGC
The DNA here is from genome assembly GCA_958336395.1 of Ctenicera cuprea. Classification (NCBI taxonomy): domain Eukaryota; kingdom Metazoa; phylum Arthropoda; class Insecta; order Coleoptera; family Elateridae; genus Ctenicera; species Ctenicera cuprea. The sequence goes on along the minus strand of OY284487.1, from coordinate 12,784,978 downwards.
AATTTAGTTTGAATTAATCACGCTAAATTAATGGAATAATAAAGTAAAAGTCGCACATTGCAATTAAGCCGTTGAAAATTACGAGACGGAAATGCATTCGCAAAACGACTCTAATTAAAGCTCGAAATTAGAAATTTAGAAATTGCAGAAATTTATTGATAAGTTATTGCAATATAGGTAATCAGGTGTGCGTATTACAGAAATAGATGAGACATTGATCACCCTTATGCGTAAAATGTGATAAATGTATTATACTAACAGTTACAAAATTACATAACAGAGACTAATAAAATCCTTAAATCCGATGTGCTATTTCCAATCGTAAAAAAAACGCGATATGCAAAGTGCATATGCAACTGCAGTTTCTAGAATCTAACAACCATAAGCAACTTTCTAGTTAAGATCTTAACGGAGGATAATGTTAAAACCGGGAGTATAAATTAAACGAGAGACAGAATGAGATCAAAGCTTATACCGAGTGTTTTCTACACTTGTTTTAGTTCTCAAGTAATAAAGTTGTATAAACATAACAGATTTTTTCAATTCATAATTTCTGCTTTCGCACGTTTTCATTATGGAAAAATAGAAAAAATACGATTTTGCGATTCTGACGGAAATGCACGTTTTAGATCTCTAAACTCAAAAAAAATGTATGTACGCTGTATGTGTCTCTATAGATGTATGGGGCGCGTCGAAATATCACGAACTACTGGATTGATTTTAATGAAATTTGGAATACATAACAAGAATTCAAGTCTTTTTCAGAACTAAGGCTGGGAATATTTATCGAAATATCGATATATCGATATTATCGATAATATCGAATAACGATAATTTTAAAACAATTATCGATATATCAATATTATCGATATAATGTCATTATCGATATTCGATATTACATTTTCAATATCGCCCAGCCCTAAACACAACACATCTTTTGCTTTTATTACATCCAAACAACTTCTAACATTTTCAGATAATCGTAAAACATTTACTGCTGATCAAAAGAGGTCAGGGTAAAATGGCCGTTTATCCCTGTGTACAGATTCTATTGGTAGTGAACGAATTATTATTTTTGCTTACCAAAAAGGTCCGAACGAATCCAAGAATTTCAATGGATCTCAGTAATTATTGCACCAACAACAAACACACTAGTTCATTTTTTAAATCATCACGAATTAATCGGAAACCGTATTATTTAAAGTTAGAAAACACTCCGACATTAAGCAAACACACGTGTCTTTATAAAATTCGTTAATAAGAAATCGGAACTTTACGGTCAATTTTATTTGTCCCGAAAACAGTCGAATGCAGTAATTGAATGCACACCTGTTTTCATATTTCGCTTTTTCAATTCATAAACAACTCTTATCAAGTGCTATTAGAGATTGGACATCAAATAATTGTTTAGTAGAGATGTGCTCGTAGAAAATTGTATTTAATACAGGGTGAACTAATAATTTAAAACAGCGAATCTAACACGTACTAATTTCAACAAAAGTAACAATTATTATGATGGTGTCTTCGATATTATCGATATAATTTCATTATTGATATTCGATACTAAATAATATAAAAAATAATAAAAAATAAACCCAGCCCTATTCAGAACCAATAATATAAAACTAAGATACGTTTTTTGATACCATTCCTTTTTCATGGAGAATTTTAAATACAAAACCGCACAATGATAAACAAATAGACTTTTCATCGTACACTTTAGCTTCAATGTGACAGCTGCGACGATTTTTTTTTCTAAAATTTGACTGACAAATTTTGTTATCTGAAATTATGTTTGCGATATTACATGCGTTTCCATTCCAAGTAAGTAGATATTACAAAGAGGGAGGCAGTGACCTAAGAGACCTAATTTTCTAGTTAGTAGGCGAGAGTTGCAATTGCATTCTTATAGTGCAAACTGTAAAGGAGCATAATGAGCCTACATTACTAATAACTGCTCACGCTAGGCATTCTGACCGTACAGTAACTGTCAGGGTTAGAGCTTTGAAAAACAAATAATAATAATTATTCAACCGGGGTAATGCGAAGAACGATATTTCCTTCTCTGCAGTAGCTTCGGGTAGTGTCGGTAATATAAGCAATATTGTTGTAATAATTTGTAGAAAAAAATGTATACACTGTGTCCATAAAGTAACCCCACCCCCCTAACTAACTTTTGAACGACTTAATATTTTACTACAAAATTTGGTGTGCTTTAATGGGAAATTAAATAATATTTTTTAGCTCATAATTAAATAATGTATCATTCAAAATGGCGGCTGGGCGCCATTTTGAAAATTTTTTTTAAATAGAAAAGGGGGTCGAGTGACAGCTCATTTGAAAGGTCTTTTAGTTCTGCGTCTGATCCTAGAGTTTCAAAGAAAAATATTTAGCCATAACAAAATGACAAACGTTTGAAGTAAAGAAGTCTATTAAAAAAAAACTAAGAATTAAAGTAAAAACAAATGAAATTAAGTGTTCGAAATGTTCACCATTTACTTCTTGGCACATAAAAAGTCGGTTATGACATTCCTGCCTTACATTTTCATACGTTTCTGGAGTGACATTTCTGTAAAAAACGCATTACAGAAGTTTGCAGAAATATCACTCCAGAATCTTATGAAAATGTAAGGCAGGAATATCATAACCGACTTTTTATGTGCCAAGAAGTGAATGGTGAACATTTCAAACACTTAATTTCATTTGTTTTTGCTTTAATTCTTAGTTTTTTTTAATAGACTTCTTTACTTCAAACGTTTGTCATTTTGTTATGGCTAAATTTTTTTTTTTGAAACTCTAGGATCAGATGCAGAACTAAAAAACCTTTCAAATGAGGTGCCACTCGACCCCCCTTTTTATTTAAAAAAAAATTTCAAAATGGCGCCCAGCCGCCATTTTGAATGATACATTATTTAATTATGAGCTAAAAAATGGTATTTAATTTCCCATTAAAGCACACCAAATTTTTTAGTAAAATATTAAGTCGTTCAAAAGTTAGTTAGGGGGGGGGGTTACTTTATGGACACAGTGTATTGATTAATTGGGATGGGGAACCCCGAAACTTCCTCGTTGGTGCGCCACTGAAGCAACCAACCCACTTCACTAAGTATAATGAATGAGCTCATGCATAAGATACATAAACACTTAATATTTCAGGAAACAAACGAATTTGCGTGCATGTTCATAATCTCAACTTCAATATTTGAGCATATGAAATACTGCTGCATACATTAAGAACATATCTAACATCTCGACATAACGTATTTATTATTTTGTTTAAAGAAATATGTATACAATAAAAACGTGGGGCGTAGTTCACGGAATCCGCTAGTTGATTTTAAGTACGTTAAGTAATCAATTTTGTTTGTTAGATCTCAATTTTGCAGACATTTCCTTAAATTACGCCTCGCATACGGATCTCGCCGCTTCCGTTATTTCATTCTTGACAACTCGCATCGCTGTTTATTTTTATTTATCTTGAGTAATAACAACAAAAATATAAGCCGGTTGGTAATCGGAATTAGGACAAGACCGTGGCCATAATTAATGTTGCAATGTAATTAAACTTGAATTCCAAACTCTAAATATGCAAATGAAATGCATTTATGTAGGAAATTTCCGTAACATCCGTAAGTTCTGTCGCAATAATTACGATTCACACTCGTCATTTCCGATCCGATAAACGATTAAGTTGTATAACAAGACGATTTGATTTGGGAATATGATTGTGAGAACCCATAGAAAGCTGGAGAAATCTTAAAAGGTTAACTATGCATTTTTAAAAACCCTAGCTTTTACTTTGCAGGTGCGTTATTGGTTGGTGATAGTTTCAAAAAGAGAAAACATTAACTGAAACGTCTATAGCTCTCGGGCAAACATGACCCGGTCATTAACGATGATGCAAAACCGTCTGTCCGGTTTATGGGGTCCTGGCCCTCGAAATCAATAGCAGATCTGTCAATGTAGGTCTTCGAATAAATTCTTTCATATAAAAAGTTGCAGAATAATTGAGAGAAAGGTGTGTCTGTCTGCTTCACGTATTTGCAGTTCATGCGAGAGAATGGTATTCGAGTGTAAAACATGAATTACGAAGAATAATTCAGTATTAGCTATTTATGGTGTAAAAAATTGAATTTTATTATGTCTTACATTTCATTCTGGGCGTGACTATAGCAGAATTTAAGACCATATAAACCATGTACAAGGTCATACAAAAGCAATGATTTTTTTCAGAAGGAACGTAATGATAACAAACATCACTATCTTCGAAAAATGAGTCCGTTGATTTGATGTAAAATGAAAGTAGCTTAAATAAAATTAGTTTTACATTACATAAAATAATTATTTTTGAATATGGAAGGAGTATTTCAGCTGCTTTGGGAATGTTTTGTTCAAAAAACAAACAGACCTAACTGGATTATTGTGACATTTCCACTGATTAACGTATTATCACCGTACAGATCGGTGCTTAGACTAAAGGCTAGCACCTTACTGTTACTGATGGCAATGTTTCGTGGCTCCTCTGGCTGCGGGAAAGATTCAAAGCCAAAGTGTCTATGCTTCACTACGAATAATCTGGGGCAATGGGTCCTTTGGCCAAGATTGAGTTAATCATGACAGATCCAGACCTTAAGGGACATTTGGCATCAATAGAAATGTAAATATTCTTATCGACAATACCCCTTACGGATGTTATTCTAAACGCAGGATGACACAAATCTCGGCATGGAAAACTGAAAAACTAATCCGACATGACTATCAAAATAACTGCGGATTGAGATACGCTTAATCAGTTTGTTGTCAAAATGGGGCAAGAACACGCTACCAGTCCGACATCAGGTTCAGTATGCAACCCCTACTCTTCACTGGTAAGGACCATGACTCATGAAACGAGAGTTGAAGTTTCCTCGCCGGGAAACATGATCCCCGTGGTACCAGTCAAAATAATTAGTCGGACTTTTCGGAACAGCCGAAGCTGCCCTCTCCAGTATAAGCTACTTGCAGTTCCAGTACTGGTCGACTAAGCACCGCTTAGATAGGTTGGTAGCCGGTCGGATTATATTGACCGGTACCTTAACAACGTCGAGACTGTGGAACCCCCTGCGCCGACATTCTGGTTATGGTCATGAGCAGCCGAAGCGTCAAGGTTCAAGTTCCTAATGCCAGCAGACACACCACACTTTCCTGGATGTTCATCTTTACCTGCCTATTAACACCTTCAACAACCGATGTATCACATACGCAAATTCATAAACCGTAGGGTGTCCCAAAGGTAGTAACAGGGACGCAGGTAAATTCACAGCCTAGCTAGGTAGCGAAGATACCATTCCAGAGCGATGCACTACCGCTCCTGGTATTTAGTACAATTCTGGGAGTTGGTAAAACCTCTACTTCGTGAAATTATTCACTCAGTCCTCCTTGATCCAACAAGACCTAGCATTTTCCTGAAGAAAGATGAACGTACGAAGTTGAATTCACTTACCGAAGGTAAATGGTAACTCCATCCTGAATTTGTCCCTATGAATGTCTGCTGAAGTTTTTACAGTATTCAATTATCTGTGAACCAGACTAGATTTGCAGATCCACGATTTTAGAACAACCTCCCACCTGTTGAATATGACTATACTTCAGTCTGTGGGCTGTCTTCCGAGCCTCTGCCTCAATAACAAACAAAATTAAAAGAGACTTGTAGAAAGACTTTTGCAAAATAGTTACTTTACCTTTGCACATAACACGGCAGTGTCTGCCATACCAGGCCCCAAGTCCGTGGAGACAGCACCAGTTGATGTAAACATTTAAGTTAGAGCAGGAAGACCTAAAACAATGCAAAATATAAGTGTGAAAAGCGCGCCTTGTGAAGTTCAAGAAGTATGTATATGGATGCATGATATTGACAGACTTCTTTGAATAAGTTTGGTGAATTGCTAGGAGGTACCTTAAAATGTATTCTTATAAAATACAGGTTATATTTGAACTTGGACCAGCAGATTGAATATTCTACATATAAAATTCGAAGCCTTTCCTCTGTTTCAGCTGTAAGTGATGGGAGACGCAGCCACCAAAACCCACATCATTAGGCGTTGCTTACATAAAGCACAAATTCGCTTGCACAATAGCCTGTTACGTCATACCATTGAAATAGAATTTCATAGTAAGCAGTATTCGGTTGGGATGACGTAACATAATCTGTTAATACCTAGTTGCGCACAGAGACGCGGAAAACGAAGCAGCACTTGATTTCAACAGCTTGCGAAGAGTTGGTGTTAAACGTACGTAGCCGCGCGGCGACTTTAATATAACAACCGCTACAATTTTTGAAAAGTTCCTACCCTCTTATATAATAAACGGGAACCGATAAAAAAATGCTATTTAAAGTAAATTCTAAATTGCTTATAAGTTATAGTAGAATAAAGTTCTCAACTTAATTTTTAGGCACGCCAGCATTTGGGGATGTTAATTTCCCCCTCCCATTCAATGTTTGGTAGACGAATTTGTCCTTCCGTTTTTGGTTTTCTCTAATTTCAAAAAAATCTATTTCTGTCAATTAAGTCAATTTCTAAACAAAAGGCTGTAATTCTAATGAATCTACTCGTTAATACGGACAATCGCATTGAGAACACGTTGTTCAAAAACAAAATTATGAACATTTTTAACATTTATTATAAACTGTGTATATAAGCAATAAACTCCATTATTTTAGAAACGTAAGATTGTTTTTGATTTTTATATACCTCTTACTTAGAGGTGCAAAATCGATACTTAACGGTAACAGTAACCCCAAATCACTTACTTGCACAAGATTGTTAAAAACAATGATGTTAAGCACACTTCGACACATTTGTTTCTTAAGTACAATGTTAAGTAGAGCTTAGTACCTTGTATTTCACACTCTTAAACAACATTGCTAAAATTTCACAGAAACTAACCAATTTTAATTTATAAAGCGAAACTTTTGAATAATTGAATTAATTTGGTTGGTTATTGACGAACAAATTTGATGGGTGAAATATGCTTTTATTATGATTTATTATTGTAAAACTAGACAGTTTGTTTTCTTATTAAATTTGCAACGTATTTAATTTATTGTAATTTTGCAAAATTTTTGAATCTGATTAAAATAATTCTTTGAATGGTTGAACACTATAGTGAGGACACCGCAATTTTTGGTATGTGCAATATTTTTTATGAACTGACTTTATGACTTGTGTGTTCATAATATATTTACAGCTTTCTTTTATCAGTTTGGTAACCACCAAATTTTTAGTCATATCAAAATAATTTTGATAGTTGATATGCAATTTTTCCCTAACCCCTGAATAACCAGATGCAAGTGGGTGTCTGGTAGGTGGATAGACCGATTTCGATGAGCTTTGGGATATGGATATACCGTCTGTCTATAAAGTAACCCCCACCCCCAACTAACTTTTGAACGACTTGATATTTTACCACAACATTTGGTGTGCTTTAATGGGAAATGAAATACTATTCTTTACCAAAAAATTAAATTTTGTATCATACATAATTAAAAATTCTTTTAAATAGAATGGGGGGCGAGTCACACCTCATTTGAAAGGTCTTTTAGTTCTGCGTCTGATCCTAGAGTTTCAAAGAAAAATATTTAGTCATAACAAAATGGCGGATTTTAAACAAATGGACTCACTCAATTCAAAATTGTTTTTTTTATCCAGTAGTCCACTTTTTCATTTGCAGGACAAAATTTTCCCAGAAATCTCTTAGGTGGCTGGAAATAATATTGAAAACGTTATGTTCCAACAAGACGGTGCGCCGCCTGATTATTATAGGCCTGTTTCTGACTTTCTCAACGGACATTTTCTTGGAAGATGGATTGGTAGGCGGGGGCCTGTAGAATAGCCGGTTCGCTCCCCAGATTTAAGCCTCTTAGATTTTTTTCTATTGGGATATCTGAAATCGAAAGTGTACAGAACCCGCCCAGAAACAATTGAAGAACTGGAGCAACGCATTACAGAAGTTTGCAGAAATATCACTCCAGAAACTTATGAAAATGCAAGGCAGGAATTTTATAACCGACTTTTTATGTGCCAAGAAGTGAATGGTAAACATTTGGAATACTTAATTTAATTTCGTTTTGCTTTAATTCTTAGTTTTTTTAAATAGACTTCTTTATCTTCAAACATTGTCATTTTGTTATGGCTGAATATTTTTCTTTGAAACCTTAGGATCAGACGCAGAACTAAAAGACCTTTCCAATGAGGTGTCCCTCGACCCCCTTTCTTTAAAAAAAAATTATATGGCGCCCAGTCGCCATTTTGGATGATACAAAATATAAATATGGGCTGAAAAATAGTATTTAATTTCCCATTACAGCACACCAAATTTTGTGGTAAAATATCAAGTCGTTCAGAAGTTAGTTTGGGGGGGGGGGGGGGGGGTACTTTATAGACACAGTGTATATTTAAAGCCACGCAGGAAATAAAATTTAAAACAAATTCGGAACCGGAAATTATATCTGTCTATTTTTTTTTCTAAATTGAAGTTCAATTTTTTTTTAAATTTTTGGGTTATCGGAGATGCAGAAGCGAACCCAAAAGTGAGTTTTTGGAACATTTTGTCGGTCACTAAAAATTAACACTAATACTCTCTTTTTTTAATATAAACAAACCTTTATTTTTCCAACAAATGTTTTAGTTCTGTAGCATCCACTACAATTATTATAATATAAAATTAAGAATATTTCTGTAAGTTTTTAAACTACTGTATGTGTTTTGAAATGCTTACCACACTTACAAAAAGATACCTTTAATGTGAAGGCCAAAACTCAAGTTTTAAACCAGCTGCGAACTTCTCAAATCGTGCCGCACTGATGCCACGAAGCGAGCTCTACCTGGCCGCAGCGAAAAAGTTAAAATTTTAAAATTTTCGAAATAGTTAAAATTTAAAAAGAAATTTTTTTTATATTTTCAGTTTTGAAATATTTCAAAAAATTTTAATTTGCCACGATCTAAAATTTTGTTAATTTCGAAAATAATGTAATAGTTTGAATCGGAGAATAGGAAAGAAAGCAACGGGTTTACGCGAGGAAAGTTTTGTAGCAGTTGCCCGACAGTTTTTTTTTCTATAATGTTCTTTAATATCAAGAATGAGTGGTGGTAGCTCAGAGGTTGGGCGCTCAGTCTCTAACGCTGAAGGTCTAGAGTTCGATTCCCCGCCAAAGCCATGCAGCAATAAAAATCAATGCCGCAACCCGCCACTCACATTCCCCAATCCGGTGTAGGCAGCCGTGGGGTCTTAATGCCTGAAACCTGCTCTGGAATTTAGTCGTTCGGATTCGACGTTAAAATGTAGGTCCCCCGTACTCCACCCTAGCGCTGAGGAGAGTATGTGGCAGAGTCCCAGCAGTGGGACGTAAAGGCTGATTACGAATATCAAAAATTATTTCTCAAAACAATTCAATACGATATTTAATCTTCTTCAGTAAAACAAAGCGAACCCGGCAGCTATGTTTTGGCTGAGATCTGTTGCCGCGCTAAGTACTGTGATCGCATAGTGCCTATTGGGCCGTGCACTTTTATATTAGTTGAAGTCTCTCCAACTATGGTGTTTCCTACGTGAGATTCCCGGTGACGATTTACCGCACCAATTTACTTTGTGTCTTTATCTAAAGCTTGTGAAAGATATTCTATAGACCAAATCATAAATAATGGCGCTTTACTAAAATACAAAGAGGTTTTGACGGTGTAGCCAAGAACAAGCCAGTGTTAAAACATAAGATCGCATTTCCTGCAGACTATTATGCAGCTAAGCAGCTGATTACCACATAAGCTCCCGCTATAGTGTTAGAAGTCCCGTGATTTTATTGTCACTGGTGACGTGTTGATACGTTGATACAAAAATACTTTTGAAAATATAATAAGTATCAATTTGTAAAATATAGAAAAGACCGGGAAAAATGCTGCGCTCATCTATATATTAAATCCGGAAGTATCTCAACCACGCGTCTTAATTATACGCGACTACGATCTCTTACATCTGCATACAGCTTATTTATTATTTTGTTTAGAGCGACAATTAATATTATAGTCATGTAGGGCGACGCGCACTGATTTCCGGAGCTTGCGTAGTTTTAAACAACCATTTGCAACAATAATTTAGTTTTTTTTTATTCTGAAAAAACATTATTCTACGATTCGTGACGTCTATGCATGCAATATCGTCTTGTGATTTTTTCCAATTAAGAAATGTACCTTGAATAATATTGTTTAGAAGATATCTTACAAATGACGTATATAAATGTATATAATTGACAATATTTGGAAGTTTTTCAAAAGTCATTAAGTACCCATTACGTAAAAACTCGAACATTAAAGGTTTCTTCGAAACTAGTAAATTAGCTTATGTTTAACATAAATACATAACAATCATGCTGTGGAGTCATCGAATTCATCGTAATGTATTTATAAATACAGCACTAACGCTATATTAGTACTTAGAACTTCAGTAATAATAGTTTGATAATTATTGTTTTTGAAAACCATTTTTCTAAAAATAAATGTTTATAATTTGGTGCTATTTTCAATCTGGCTTGGAGACAAAACATTGGATTGTTTATAAAAATTTCAATTCAAACTCCGAATAAGCATTGTATTTAAATCTATTCTGAAAACTTTAAACATAAAGTAAGGAAACTTAATGAAAATGAGGTATTCTTCTTCTTTTATACATGTGCAAATAATTAATACTAGCAGAACCCGTGGACTACGCCCCCCGTTTTTTTTGTAACTCCAAATGTTCCTTCCGCTGAGTCGGACTCGGGATTGACAGGTACTCCCAGAAAGAGAATCCCGCGAAAGCAACGAATAAATGTCCAGAAAATAGCGCCGGAAAAAACTCCAAAGAGCCTAAAAAAACAGCTTCCGAAACATATTTCAAGAAAGAAGAACCCCGTAAAATTATCCGAATAAACATCTCCTGAAAAGGTCCTTTCATGGCCCCATAAAAAATTCCAAAAAAACAACGGTAAAGATGTTTCTTAAACTTATCAGTTTTCTTAATTTTAAATCGATAAGTAAGGAAAAAGCACGTATCTTTTTCGGGGAAATCTCTTTTTTAATTGTACAGTGATTCCCCTACATGAAAGTACACCTGCTTCTGTTTAGGGGATTTTTTGTTCCCGTCCTAAGTGTTACAATTCGTTGCGTTGTATTGAACTTACCTGTATTCGTGCTTTTTCGTAGATGGTTCTAAAATTGACAACACAGGAAATATTTAAGTCTAACCGAGTTTAGTGATTATGGGTTTATAAACATTCGCTCATAACAATAACACTGCCTCGTGAAGTTAGAGTCCAATGTGTATAGAAGAAAAAAGAAGATACGTATGCTGTGCGAAATAATGATATAATAAATACATACCGTAGGTTGGGGCGAATTTGATTTTGGGGGGTGAAATTGATAACAGGTTCACATTTTAGAATTTTAAATTTTAGCGCCAACATTACTTCTTTGTTTGGTAGTTTGAATGCGCCAGTATCTGGCCAAGACGCAGCTGTCGGCAACCTGCCTGCTTGGTTTATGTAATATTCAATATTTTTGTACTAAAAAAGTGATTAAAATTTGAAGTGAGAAATTACCAACTTTTATACGCTCCAAACTTTCATTGGTAAGTACAAATTACATCATAATTTAATCATTTCTAGAAAATATCAGTAACCTTTAATGCCTTCTGGTCTGCCTTATTTAGTTACATTGTTGCCATGTTTAGTTCTACAGCGGGAAATTTGAAATTTATAATCAGGGGTCAAATTGATCACCCATATGGGGCGTAATTGATCGTTTTTTTAACAATACATATCTGTATATTTTGCACCCTCATCCAATTATTGCTTAATTTTAGATCTTTGCACGATGGTACGGAAATATAAGAGAAAAGTAGGGGCCCGGCATTATAAAGATTATAGCGAAGAAACTATAGAAATTGCTTTAGAAAAAGTGATAGATAATGGCTGGAGCCTGAGAAGGGCTGCACGGGAATATAATGTACCATATGGTACATTATTTAATAAGTATAAAGGACGCCATGTTAGAAAAAATGGTGGTCAAGCTATTTTTACCATACCCGAAGAAACTGCCTTTCTTAACGCTGCAAGTATTTGTGGAGAATGGGGATTTCCCTTAGATACAACCGACTTAAGGCAATTGGCAAAAAATTATTTAGATGCCCAAGGCCGTAATGTAGCAATATTTAACGAGAATGTTCCAGGCAATGATTGGGTTTATTCTTTATTAAAACGACATAACAATAAAATTACCAAAAAGCTTGCTGCAAATATTAAAAGGTCTCGAGCTTCCGTATCAAGACAAGTTGTTATTGAATATTTCGATAATTTGAGGAAAACATTGGAAGGTGTTCCAGCAAGCAATATATTTAATTATGACGAAACCAATTTACAGGATAATCCGCGAAATAAAAAGATGTTGTTTCGTCGTGGCACAAAATATCCGGAAAGAGTTTGTAATTTTACAAAAAGTGCAACGTCCATTATGATGTGTGGTTCAGCGTCGGGGGTTCTTTTACCGCCATACGTTATTTATAGATCTGAAAAAATGTGGCAGCAATGGACGGAGAATGGTCCCAAGGGGCACCCATGCTGCAATGACAGATGTTGTGCATCGGGATCGCGCTACAACCGAACACATCATGGATGGATGGATGCCCAAACTTTTACGGAATGGTTCACGTCATCGTTTTTACCTCATGCTAAAAGACTAGAAGGCCGTAAAGTGTTGTTGGGAGATAATTTATCGTCACACTTTACCAACGACGTGCTCAGATTATGCGAAGAAAATAATATCGCCTTTGTTTGTCTTCCCGCAAATTCCTCGCATTTAACCCAACCTTTGGATGTTGGGTTCTTTAGACCGTTCAAAATTTCATGGAGATCCATTTTATCGAAATGGAAATCAGTGCATCTGTCCGCGACGTCTATCGATAAAAAAGATTTCCCACATTTGCTTAATGGAACTCTAAACGAAATGGATAAAAAAGACGAGGGAAACAATGGCGCCATAAAAAAAGATCTGATTGCCTCTTTCAAAGCCACTGGAATTGTGCCTGTCGACCCAGATCGTGTTTTGCATAAAATTCCAGGAATAGACAACGTAGATGACGATGCTGTTAACAATGTTTTGGTGAATTATTTACAGCAGCAAAGATTTACAGTTTCACCAACTAGGAGAAATTTAAAGAGAAAACAGCTTGATATCGTACCAGGTAGAAGTGTGACTGCATACAATGAACACTCCAGCTCTGAGAACGAAGAAGAAATAGAATCAATAACAAACGATAATTCTGATGACGAGCCAATGGAAGATTTACCTGCAGAGATAGAATCAGAAACTGAATATTTTTCAGTTGATAATGAAAAAGAAATAGAAAAAGGAAAATTTTTACTGGTCAAAGTATTAGGAGGAAATCGCAAAAAAACAGCTTATCGCTATGTTTCAATAGTTCAGAATATAACAGACGAAGGAATAGAGGTTTTAGGTATGAAGTCTTCAAACACAACACATAAAACATTCAAAGCTGTAGAAGATGACGAATTTGTAGTCGAAGTTTCAGATGTTATTGCTCTTCTCCCAAACCCTGAAATTGAAGACTCCAACGGTGAAGTAATACATACATTTAAGAAGAGTGTTGATGTACACGAAATATAACTTTTTGAATTTGCATTTTTCTAATTTTTACAAGTTACTTTTGGTTTTTTTACTTTTATTATAAATATTATAACAATTTTTGTGTTTACCATTGTATTTTATAACGATGTTATTTTGCAGTAAAATGATTGCAACAATTTTTATCTTTTTTTGTGTGTTTATAATAACGTATTTGAAGTACTGATCAATTTCACCCAAATCGATCAATTTGACCCCACCATCATTCAGGTTAAATAATTTTTTAACTGTCGCACGGATTTCGTTCGGGGTTAAATTGATCATCACTATACAGTTTCTACTATATTTTAACGCTGTAAAAACTCTATGATCAAATTCGCCCCACATAACGTATGAAATTGATCACTCATATTTTATTTTATTTAGGCAAGAGGTGAAAAGTTTTTTGCAGTTTTGTTTACAATATTTTATTTAAACTGTAGCCAATGTGCTAGGACAATTTTTGCATATAAATCTCATAGATAATAAAAATTTTAAAGCTGAAATTTAAAAAAAAAAGATCAATTTCACCCCAAACGACGGTACGTGATTTAAACGTAAATATAATATCTAAGCTGTCTTGATAATGTTAGACGTGTTAAAAAATGCGTCGTTAAAAATAGAGTTCCTAGAAAAGGATTTATATTTTGTAGTAAATAGTTTCGATCCCGCAATTTGTTTTTTTTAAGAATCATGAGGCCGTGCGTGAGCACGACTCCATGATTTCCAATCCCACCCCCTTACCCGGGCTCAGCGGACTTACGCTATACACCGTCTAACATGCCCCACCCCTGAAAGACATGTAACCCAACATACACATCACACACACCGTCCTTGGACACGCCGGATTTAATTTATTCAGAAAAATTTCCGACGGGCAGAAGATTCGAACCTACCGCCGCGCCGTTGGGAGTTTAGTTCTGGAGGTTGGGACTCTAACCACTAGACCACCCGCTGGCCCTCGTAATTTGTAAGACAATGAATAGTCGAACTCGTGTGGTATGTATTTGTTTGTTGTCAGTGCGATAAATACACATTTCCCAACCGCTAGAATTAAAGGCAAACCATATATAACCAAATTATACCAACGACAGTAACAGTAAAACAATCAATAGACTGACTTGTCATGCAAAGTGCCGCCAGCGTGTTAAGTCTTTCCGAGATGCAAGACTTAGTCATGTTGTTATGGTGAGACAGTTAGAGATTTATGATAAGATAATTCAAAAATTAAATCCTTCTCCTAAACTAATAATATTTTGTACGACGCTGGGAATCATATACAAATAATTAAAATAATTAAGTATTTAAATATTTAAATTATTGGAGTATTCGAAGAATTCGAATATTTGAATTAAAATTTAAACGAATATTGGATACTAAAATCTGAAAATTCTAAGCCTAACATTACTTTCTACAATTTCTAATCCGGTTTTGACCAATTATTTTTATACATTTAAAATGAAAGCTGTTTATTTACTATTCTATAATACAAAGTGTTTAAAAAAATTATTAATTCTGTACTTTTAGCTTATTCTTTTCTAAATAATACTATTTATTAAAATTTTAAGTATTCATATAATAATGAATATTCACATATTCAAATAATATAAAGCACAGTTAATTACTCAAATATTCACATTATTCAAGTATTCGACTAATTGGAATATTCGAATAAAAGTTTAAATGAATATTGAAATACTAAAATCTGAAAAATTAAAAGCCTAAATTTGGTACAATTTTTAATAGAATAATATCTTGCAGTTATCGAACATTTGATTTATGCAACTACAGTAGCCTTACCCCCCTCACCATTTGTTTGTATTTATTTGTTTTAATAAAATTACATTTGCAACATAACATAACCTCAAACAACAACAATAAA
Organism: Ctenicera cuprea; assembly: GCA_958336395.1. Classification (NCBI taxonomy): domain Eukaryota; kingdom Metazoa; phylum Arthropoda; class Insecta; order Coleoptera; family Elateridae; genus Ctenicera; species Ctenicera cuprea. Next base: position 12,769,408 of record OY284487.1, on the reverse strand, counting down.
CAAACAGATTAATTCAAGAACAGCGAACAAAAGATACTGCTAATTTGACTAAAGAACGAAGAAAGTTAATTCAATTTTGTGGGATATTTATGGGAAGTGTCCGTAATGCGCCAAGATGCAGCGGCTTCTTAAAGCGTCTACAATAACTGTTCTGGGAGTCGAGCAAAAACCGGACAGGGGGTTGTCAGGTGCTGCTAGTTCTGAACCTTTACTTTCAGTCGAGGTGAAGAGAGCTTATGCGAGGTTGGTGCCATCAAGGTGCTGCGGAGCCCTAGAAGAAGCTGGATTCTGCAGTGCTGTAGGAGGAGCTTGCTGTGCTGGTGTGCTTGAGATCGAAAGCGTATGCTCCATTCAGAAGCTGGAATCTTGAAGGAGCGTGCTAGGATGGTTTGCCTTGGGCTAGAAGCTAGTGTTTGATTCTGAAAATCAACTAACTTCTTCTGTACAAGCGCACTGTTTGTATGTAATTTCGTTGTCTAGGAATGCCTGCCGATAGACAGTGAGACAAACTGTAGTTGTTGTGCAGCAAAACAAAAAGAAAGAGAGAGAGATGATGCGTGTGTGCGGGATACTGAAGCAGAAATCGCGATTGCAAAAGACCACGCCTTCGTCGATGCCGATTGGCTGCGTGCGTAGTATTTCTTGCCAGTCTTGTTTTAGATCGCGTAGAGTACGAGCGTAAGGCTTGGTGGAGGGCATAGACCTCGCCAGTCATGTCAAAATAATGTACCATAATTTTAAAGGGGACAAATATAGATTTTGAAATTTTAACGAAGTAACATAGTTTGGTATTGAAGATGTACTAATAAGGAGTCGGGAGTACTAAAAAAATGTAATAAACTAAATGAGAAAATTGGAAGAATGCTATTGGGAACAAAGTTTGCGTGGCATTGGACCGACCGCCATTTTTTATTAACATTAGAAATTATGCATATGAGTCTACTTATTCTGTAGCAACTTTATTTTTGACAACACATAAGACGTATAACTTCTAATTCCAAACATCTAATTAAGTAATTACTAATTTTCTACTATTCTTCTTCTAGTAATAACCGGATGCACTGATGGCATTGGAAAAGCCTACGCAAAGGAACTAGCCAGTCGCGGCATAAACCTAGTTCTCGTTAGCAGAACTGAAGAAAAGTTGAAATCTACAGCAAGGGAAATCGGTGAGAAAAATTTTCCACAATTCCTATCAAAATAATTTACACTTAACATACAAGTTCTCAATTCCAGAAAGCGAACACTCGGTCAAAACTAAAATAATTTCAGCGGATTTTTCTACAGGTCCCGAAGCTATCAAAATAATAAAAGATGAATTAAAAAACAGTCCACCCATTGGAATCCTAGGTATCAAACAAAAATCGATGGCTTCTTTAAATCATTTTTCGTAATTTCACTGAACTTGCCTTGTGCGTTTGTTTGTTTCAGTCAACAATGTAGGAAAGCAATATTCGCACCCAATGTTTGTGGGGGAAGTCCCTGAACAAGAACTTTGGGATATAATTAACATCAACGTGGGGGCTGTGACGTTGATGACACGACTCTTGGTGCAAGGGATGAGGGAACGTGGTCGAGGTGCCATCGTTAACGTTTCTTCTGCTGCCGAATGTCAGCCACTTCCATTAATGAACGTCTACGCCGCTAGCAAAGTAAGTTAATTATTCGAGAAAATTTCACTTTTGCTACAGAATGTTAAACTGTTATAACAGCAGTATCTACAGGGTCGGATCGGTAAGATATTAAGCCAGGGAGTCGCTTAAATCGATAAATTATTGGAGGCGGTTCAAAATAATATTTATGTTAAAAAATATTACATTTTGTCATCGGTGATAGCGTAGTGGTCAAAGTATCTGGCTTTGGAGCTAGTTAACTAAGAGCGAGTGAGTTCGAATCTAACTCGTTGCACTTTTCAGGGTGTTTTTCTAAATAAGAAGCGTGATTGGGGTCGGGTGAGTTGGAGCCAAGAAAAATATTTTAAAGATGTTATGGAATTTTTTTACAATAGAGATATAAATAAACTATGTAATATAAATTTTCACGACTTCAATAATCATTCAGTTAGAAAATTGAAATTTTTGCGGGAAATCAGTTGTAAAATGTCAACAGAGAAAAAATTGACATATTACATGCCTGTAGCAAATTTTTCTAATAAATAGAACGAAATTATAAAGCTGTCGAGAGGCCGGCGCGATCGCCTGATCTAAACACACTACTGTTAAGCAGGTTACAAATAAATTCCTGTACGAAACTTGAAAAATAAGGGCCACGTTTCGCCAGGATTTCATATATTTTAGGAATTGCTATACTTATATTTCTAAAAGTATTTTTTATCAATGCTTTATTCGCCGACAGTTATCGAAGTTATCGGATTATTTCTAAAACTCTAGCGGGAACGACACGGCACATAGGAGATATCATGGGTGCGGGTGTTAAAAAACAGAAAAATAGCAAAAAAAATAAGATATATTATGGCACCTAAAAATTAAGTTGTGAATCTTATTCTACTATCACTCATGAGCAATTTAGTTTACGCATAAATATTTTAGTTACTCCCGTCTACTAAATAGACGTCATAGAGAAATAAGCGGACCGAGATACGAAACAAATTGTAATTCATGGCTGTCTATATAAAACTACGCAGTTTAAAAAGTCGTGTTGTCAATATTTTTATGAAACTTTCTAAAACTTTTACATATTTATTTTTCACTTCATAGTTCTCATCGGTGCAAAAATCCTTTACGTAGTAACAGTGTGTTCCCGTTGGCCTATTCCAAATTTTATCCCGATCTGTCAATTCAATGTTGAGTAATAAGGCGTTAAAGTCAAATTTATTAATAAGCTCAACCTCTTCGTTGTAGTTGTTATTACTATTAATCAAACAATAATTAATAACTTCAACAGATAGTTATTTTAACCTTATACGTATTAGGACATGTCATTATCAAGGGCAAAATTAAAAGTAAACAGTTGGCGTTGCTTAACGTTGATATAGGAACAATACAAGTAAATATATGTTGAAGTAATTAATTATTATTTTATTTAAATTGTTAAAGTCAAAATTTCCAAAACATCTTAGCGGCCGTCATTTTTAAGCTAAAAGATTAAGGAAAAAAGCGTTAGATTTTCCTTGAGGTTTCCGCCTACAAATTCACAAAATTCGATTTCTGAAGAAAATGCTAATCCGGTTTTGGGCTTTCTAATGATGACGAATTTTTGATGGTACATCAAAACTGTACCAACTGTTTCGGAGATAAGAGGAAACGAACGAAAAATGTCGAAAAAAAATAAATACCTGCTCGCAACAGCACTAGTTTATATTTAAAAAAATAATTCAGTTCTTCACCCCTATAGAAATTTTCCTATGGGGTTTCCGCCCTTGCTTAGTCGGCGCCTATGCTTATTAAAGACGGTGTAGATTAAAAGTGCATGTCACTCTCCCCAAAATTATCCCCAAGGTGAGTCTTGTCGACGAAAATATGCAACACTTAATTTTATTGCATTACGAACGTATACCTAATTGGAAATAATTATCGACAAATATTTCGTGAAGGTACTGAAAAAAAAGAGAAATATAAATCAACTTTCCCAAGTCTGTAACTTTCTTAAGAGGGCGTTTCGGACATACATTCCTTAGAACTTTGCTTCTTAATTTTACTTCTGAACATGCTGTTACGCGTTGGAATATTATTTGCAAAACACCCTGTATGTTTTAAAATGTTCTTGTTATTTATTACAACTTCTAAAAATTAGTAAAAATAGCCATAGCCTACTAGATGAGTTTTTTTTGAACGCATTGTATTTTGCCTAGGCCCCCAAAAAATTACATTGGTACGGTTCTGAGCATCTGTGATTGTATCGCTCTTCATAATTTGGCCTTAGCCTTGACATTCACCTTGTACGTTATACAAGAAAGTAGGTCTTCTGTTTAACACCATGATCGAGTTATATGAAAATTATATAATTGTCGCGATATTCAGAGCACAGTGAGTTTTGCAGTTCTTTTTACATAACTGCATTCTGTAGGTAAATACTACGATTCAAGCCATGCGTAAAATTTAAATTATTGAACATGTCTGGCATTTAATGGTTTCGTCCATAGAATAAAATAAGGTGGATTTTGATTTTTGCCTTCACATTTTTTCGTAATAATACAATTTATGTTTCTTTTCAGGTTTATATAAAGCATTTCACGGAGGCCCTAAGACAAGAATACGCTAAGAGTGGAATAACAATACAACATCTCTCACCATTTTTCATCACAACCAAAATGAATCAATTCAGTGATAGATTACAAAAAAAATCACTTTTTGTACCAGATGCCACAACCTTCGCTAAATACGCCGTGAATACTTTGGGAAAAGTGGATCATTCAACCGGATATTGGCCGCATGGCATACAAGTAAATTTGTTTTTCCTTTTTCGACTTCAGTAAGCTTCAAAAAAAATAAACAAAATATTATTAAAAATTAATTACAAATTTGAATATATAAATTTATCTCATCCATATTTTTAATTTTACAACCCCCTAATTTTTAGCATTTCTTCACAAATATTCCACCAAAGTGGATTCGGATGAAAATAGGTGCTAGCATGAACAGTTGCTTGAGGAAAGAATATTATAGCGCAAAACAGAAGAAAGAATTACCATTGCAGATCAGAGAAGAGGAGATAGAATTAATACAAAATGCAACTCTGTGATGCCAAACGCATTTAGTATCCATTACACGATTTATGTATTAGATTTAAGTATTTTCAGTCGTCAGTACAATGGTAGATTCCGAAATTCGGGGATTCGGCGTTGGAATTATTTTAATTTTTAATTTATGTTGTTCGTAGGTTCGACAGCAGATGGCTCTGCAATAATTAAGCTTAGATCAAGTACCGACACGATTTGACGTTTCTCAAAAGGCAACAATAACGATGTACTCTCCTGAAGAAACTCTGTAATCGCTGTCACATTTGACAGATTGTTGTGATGTTTTGAATATTTAAATTTGCTTTTGAACGGAGAAAATAGTTTTTACTGATAAAACTATTACTATTAAGATTAACAAACTTGAGAATAAGAAAATATGGCGAGGTGTAGCGGATTAGCGCCAATTGCTGGTTTTAGTTTAGGTATCCTTTAGTTTTAGCTCTATATTAATTCCCTAATTGTCTCACCATACAAAACCTCGACACATAACATATATGATGATTTTGAGGTAATGTTTATATGTTTAGTCACGTAAAGCAGAGCGGCAAGAAGAAATTATCAAAGCAGTGTGAGGCAGGAATTTCGGATTTCATTCATAAAGGCTGTTTATTATTGCCAGCCGCACGTTTGTAAATACCAGAAGCACGGGTTATAGTTATAGCCGACTGACATTGTGTATATCTTACACAAGTTTGTTAATTTGTTTAATGAACGTGTCAACACTTTACGAAATTCCTTTGTAAGGACGATATAATCCCAAATTACATTTCTGTTTGCTATATGTTTAATGATATTTATAAATGTATTCACAAAGTATAGGTTAATTTTTCCATTAATGCTGGGTACATCAGTACGTAGTTAAATATTAAAACGATTCTTTTCCCGCTTGACTGGATAAATAAAACATTTAATCTTTAACTGGCATTTTTGTGTAAGTTTACTGATCAGCTATATGAGCTAATCCCGGAAACGAAACCGAAGGGTATCGTTTATGTAAACACATTAAGATTTATTATATATTGAGCGATATGAAATAATTGTTGCATTTACTTAAATTAAACACGCAGAACCCGTGGACTATGCTCCACCTTTCTTATAGTATATTCTTTTAAAACATTAATAAATAAGCTGTTTGGAGCTGTAACACATGTATATAATGCACAGTGGCGTAACTCCACCGGTGCAACTAATGTTGTCGGGGCCCAATCACGAGCCCCAATGCAATTACACTGGCTGCATCGACGTAGTTACTCCATTAAGTACATGCCTTACAGCTTGAAACAACTTATTTGTTATTATTGTTTTTAATTATCCAAAAAAGCGTGGAGCGCAATCCGTGGGTTCTGCTAGTTTCCATTAATCTCTGCAGGAAATCATACATTTCAAAAGATATTAAGTTAAATGTTCAAAATCAAATTTAAATTCAAATATTAACAAACTTTTAAGACTACCCTCGATTGGAGAGCCATCTACTGCCGCACTTTGGTAACAACATAAAATATCCGACAACTATTACAACGCCCCAAAATGCAATCCCCCCTCCCTCCCAAACGCCTTAATTCTGTGTATAGTAAACCGACTGATTGCCTTACAAATACACTTGAGCTGTTTGAAAACTGGCGATGGCAATTGAAATATTTTCGGTTTACTAGTTAAGAATTTCAGTAGAACAGTGGAAAATCTATTTTTACACGAACAATATTGTTATTTTATTGTGTTATATAGCCTAGCAGACGTAATATTAAAAACATTAGTTTCTAGTAACTTTAAGATATTCGTTAAATTTGTTGTCTAGTCAATAAGGACTTTTTAGGTAATTATACTAGTTACCAATAGTTTTATATTGTAAATTAGTTCTAAAGTTTTACATTACCACCAATAAAACTAGAAAGTAATCACTTGTTGTGTTGTTATTATTACTATTATTATTATTTAGTTTTTCAATTATTCTTTTAATTTTAAATCAATAAAAATAGCATGTTGTTTTTTGCAATAATTAACCGTGTTAAAATCTTAGCATGAAAATTAAGAAATCAAATAGAGCCGACGATGGAGTAGTGGTCAGTTTCTGGCTTTGGAGTTACTCTGCCAAAGGCGAGTAGCTTCCATTCACTGGGTTTTCCAGTGTGTCTGTGAACGTTTTCCTAATGTAAGGTATGGTAACTTGAGCTGTAGAGCCCCTATGAAATACCATAAAAAATAAATCAGATGTAATATGTTAATGTAACTCAATAAAAAAGAGCATTATATAAAGGCTGATGAGTAAAGGAATATATTTTGTTGAGCTGAGACCGGTAAACATTTCTCTTCATTTTCAACAATTCCTTGTAGAGTCTCGTCAACTCTGAATTTCTATTAACAGAAAAAACCCAACATGGCGATTTTGACGTTTTCCTGTAAAAACTCATATAAACAACATGTGTTGGAGTTAAGGCTGGCAACTTAAGTGGCCAAGCAATTGGCTCTTTACAGCTAATTAACCGGGCCATTTTTAAAGCAGTTGTTGTATGGGTAACTAAATTTGCCCGCAGTAAAGGCCGACTTGCCCACAAAATGTTTATCTACATTTTTCAAACATGATCACGTTTTTGAGTAAATGGGCGTTAAATAGAAATTTTTAAAAAATTGTAGTGGACGCTATTTTAAAGCTACAGAGTTCTGTAAAAAGGTTTTTGATTTGCCTTTAACACTTCTCTCAGATCCTCCGCTCAGATTTCTTAAAAGAAACGCTACCAGGTTTTGAATGTTTTTGAAAAGCTCAACTAAAACTAAAATTTTGGATATATCTTTTTTATTTAAAATTTCATTGACATTGGTCCAGTATTTTCGCTATTAGAGGCGTCACCCACCCACATACCTACCCACCCACACACAAACCCACAGATAGACATTTGTTTAAACCACTACTTTGGGTTCCTTGAGCCCCGAAACGTGTATTTCCGTTAAAATCTTGATTTCGAAAATTTTCATGAAGTCAATAAATAAACATCGGGGTCGTAGCCCACCAGTTCTGCTAGTTTACATTAATAATGTAGACAAAGAAAGAAAATAAATACTCATTCTAAATTAGAAACATTTTTTCATACTAGCATTTCAAATAATGACCTTTGCAACTGAGTAGATTGTTTAATCATAATACCCCTTTCTTTTATTCAAAAATACATAAAACTATGTCTGGTGGGGATATCAAAAATATCGAGTTTGAGCAGCCATTAGATTTTCTTTGAAAATTATTAATTACTGAATTTTGTAAACTTCTTGAAACTCGAATTTCAGAACCTAATGCAGCATGTGAAATTCACAGAACATGTTCAAATATTGTTATGATAATTTAGTTTTATTAGAATACGCAACTTGTTTTAGCAATTTAAAATTTAGAACATGTATGGCCAGACCTTACTAGAATTTGAAGAATTTAACTTTTACCTTTAAGAAATTTCGAATATATTATTTCGAAATTAATATTATTTATACTTCTATGGCGTCATTTAATGCATCGACATCTGTTAGTTGATATTAAAAGGTTTGGTAGTTTCCTAGCATGATAATGTTGTTTTTTAAATTTTTGAGAGACTTTTTCATAGGAAGCACAAACATATTTCAAAAATTAATGAAATTGCTTATCTTTTTCTGTATTTTTTAATCAAGGAAATAAAACATAGACATCAACAACAATCAACAGTATTTTAGTAAGTCAACTAAGCAGAAAAATTTATATTTTTCAGTAACAGTTTTTCTAGTATATCCAAAATTAAAATTTTCTACTTTTAATCCTATGTTATTAATTTTCTAACTTATTCATATCGTTAAGAACCCTGTTTTATCTTTTTTCATTAACTAGAAAATTAAACTGTATTTATAAATTTTACATTCTCATCACTTAATCTTTTTGTTAATAGAGGTCGGTAATTGTCTAAAGTTTAAACTCTTCCAAACAGTACTTTAAAATAAAAACAATCTCCTGAAAGATGTGTTGTATAAGCATAAGGCGCATCTTTTAATCTTATTATCAATCATATAATAAGCACGTTGATCTTAAGTTTTAACCATATTTACCTTCCTGAAGACATTCACCTGAACGCATGCGCCGTTTCTAATTTAGGTAAAAGGAACTCAACTTCTTGGATTGTCAGTGTTTGACCGAGTGTTGCAGAATTATTAGGAAAATTGCATCCAGTTATTTTACGACAATCGATCGACATGACGGACTTCCAATAAATGTTAAAAATTTTTCGAAAAATGCGTTATAAAACCTTGTGAAGTGCAATTTTTTAATTATTTTTAGTGAGGTGTAGTTTAGTTTTTTGAATTTTTTTGAAAAATCAAGTAAGTTTATTTTTTTGAAATTATTAACACGGTGTAAGGTTCAATTTTTTTAAACTAACAAAGCACTGTTATTCAAAGCCTTTTTTAAGAAAATTTAATTTAAGCTTCCCGTTTAGGAAAATAACAAAATAAAAATTATTTTTTGAAAACATATTTTTAAAGAATTTTTTCGTATTTGTTTTCACATTATTTAATTTTATTAAATTAAAAGTTTATATTTACAAAATTTTAATACAATCCCATTTCTTTATTATTTTGCGGCCTCAAAATATTACATCCTTCTTATGTTTTTCTCATTATACCAAGCATAATTCGATGCAGTGCTCATCATACACATACTTAAAAAATCAATTGCGAAAGAATAGTTAAACAGCGATGACTAAATCAAAAATTTTAAAGAGCGCGACATTTCGTCTGAAGGTTGGTCGCTCGATCATGCATTGAAATTACCGTAGTGAAAGGCGCTAATCCGAAATTTCTGGTATATTATTTCGCTCCTTTGATTCGTGTCAATAAATAATTACGGTTACACTAAGACTGGCAGCACACAATGAGTATTCTGTGCGTTTTTATTTTCCCAGGCCCAAAGAAAAATTCACACAGATCTTAATTTCGAAAGTTTGTGATTACAAGTACCTTCAATGCATTTTATGCAAAAACTTAGTTCGGCGTAAAGATTGAGTTTGGAGGTTCCTATCCACACCGATATAAAACATTTTTTCACATAAAAATCGTAAATTTAAGCGAATAAAAGAAAATAATGTTTACTACGGTTTCCAAGAAAAAATAGTCCAATGTTCGTGCATGCACGTCAAATACGAAGCTACCGTTAAGTTCCTACATATGCAATTACTTACGATCCATTCATAGACGAGTAATTTTTATTACGTTAAGTTCAGTTATGTCAAAAGTGGGTAATTAGTTGTTGCATGCTGTTGACGACGTACGAATGTATCATTTTACACAGTTTATAATTATTGCTGATGACTAACTTTGAAATGTTAATTAATTAGCGATGGAAGACAAAACAGTAGGCATTGGATGTTTATAAACTATCGAATTACGTGATATTCTTAGTATATATCATACGTTCTACTTACGCTTGCTCTTTAGTACATATTGGAATAAAGCAATAAAAAGTAACATTCTTTAAACTAATATTATTAGGGAGATATGGGTGCAACACAATTAATAACTGAGGTTATTCTTTTTCTTCTTTTCTTAGCCCAATTATGTCCATGATTGAACGAAAACGTCCTTTATTGATTTCCATTTGTTTCGGATCTACACTTCCTTTATCCAGTTTTCTTGATATCGATATTAAGAACTGAGAGTATTAAAAACATGAAATCTCACCGCTAATAAAATGTTTAATAGCAGTTACGTGTTTCGGTCAATTGACCATCTTCAGGCTTAATATGTTATGCGTGCAATGGAGAAGTTGACATATCCAGTTTTTCCTGTGAGCCTGAAATAGTTAATTTAAATCTGTAATTTCTGTTTTAAATGTTATTGATTAGGAATCATATTTTAGTTCTTACTTTTGTTATATTAATTGTTGGATTAGCCGCTCAATTATTTTGTAATAAAAATTACACCTACATTTATATAGAGTGTCCCAACCATGCGAAATTGTTTGATAAGAATTTTACTAATTAAATTATAAAAAACATTTTGTACAAGGATATTACTTGAAAACTTCTGTACATTTAAAACTATTCTCTTTAATACAGGGCGTTTTATATAAAGGCGATATATCAAACGTATGTTTTTTTTTAATTAAGCACCCTGTATATTTTTACATTTTTGAATTTACGTTTTAATGCTGATCAAAAAAGTATATAAGTTTATTAAGTCTAAAGTTAACCGTTTGTGAATTATTAACGATTCAAAACTAGAAAAATGTTTAAGTTTCATGGTCGGTTACAGCATTAGTGTGCCAAATTTTTAACTAATATTGTAGATTGTACTTTTTCTTATTTTTTTCAAATATACTACATTGCATATTATAATCTAATTGAATTGTCCTTAAGGTAATCCTTTAGTATCACACAAGGTGTTACACGCCTAAATTTGGTAAATAAAAAGTTGCAGAAGACTTTTAACCAAATTTAAATAAATTACTGTTTCCACCAAATTACCATGACATTTTGTTAATTTTATACTAACTGCAGGGGTTATATGTCCCCCAATCTGCACAAACATATATGTGCACAATTTCTATCCCGTGCATTTATGTTAAACATAAATTGTCACTTTTTAAGTTAACAAACACAAATAAGATCCATTTACTGGAAATTTAAAAATCTGGCATACTGGCATAATAAACAACAGTGAAAATCGACTGTTTTTTCGTATCAAATCGTTAATAAATCACGAACGGTTAACTTTACAATAAGTTTATACTTTTCTGACCAGCATTAAATAGAAAGCCTGAAAATGTAAAAATATACAGAAGTTCACTTTAAAATAACGTACGTTGGGTGTGATCCTTTTATATGGAACACCCTGTATAAATAAAAATAATACTAGAATATGCATAAATTGTCAAGTAGCCTTCACGTATACTATCTTTATGATAACTTAACTAACAAAGAAGTTATCAAAGAATTTTGCATCGTTAAAACACCCTGTATTTTCCCTAGTATGTATACTTTTAGATTGTATGTGTAACGTATTACGCCTAACGTTTTTTAATCTACATTTATATTTTCATCATTATGACAACTTATACATGGTGCTTTTAACTTATTAAGCCTGAAGATGACTAATATTGACCAAAACATGTAATTATCATTAAACATTTTGTTAGCGGTGAGATTTTAAGCTTTTATTGCCCCCAGGCTAGTAAAACTCATGACACTTTAAAGGTATAAATCTACTTTCTAATGTAGAACACAGTTAACGAAATTACAACGATAGTTGTCTTATAAATTCATTTAAGTAAACATTCAAAAATACTTAAATATTCATGAATTTAAAAAAAATAAATTTTTCTAGTCTTGTATTTTCGAGTGCTGTTGTTGCTTGTAATTGTTCATATTAAGAACAAAATATAAATGGATTATTTTTTTAAACACACGGTAGATTGAAATTGCTCCTTCTAATAATGAACATTCCAATTCAAGAGTGGAATTTTAAATAAACGTTCACAATATTTATAAGATATTAATATTTCTGTACCACTTAGAATACATTGAATCATCTATCTATATCTATCTATTATCTATCTATCTATCTACATATTAAATCCCCAACTGTCTCGCCATAACACGAGGACGGGCCCTTACATATTCTCTCAGTTTTTGATTGTTTTCAGCGAATACTTGTGTTGCAGTCACTACTGTTGCTATAATTTGGTCATTTATGGCCTACTTTAATTCTGGCGGGTCGAAAAAAATAATCAGTAACGTGTCCTCAATTCATTCTAATTAAATTCAAAAACATTGAGCGTGTTTAAATTGAAAATACGGTTATTACCGTTAAGAAATAAAAATATCTCCGTTCTTAATGCAACTGTATTACGAATATAGACTACAAATGATCTCATAAATTTCTAAAATAAATGCGGCCATCTCAAGTTTACGTGCAGTTATGAAATAAAATGAACTCGAGTTGATTCTGTTTATCGTGTATTACCGAATTACGCCCATGCTTCAAAATAGACTCGCATTTACGAAGAACTAGCTGAACCCGCCGCCATACTATTTGTTACTTTCCTATGATTTTAGTATTGATTTCATGAAAAATTGAATTCGAGATTTTGACGGAAATACATGTTTTAGACCTCCAAGAACACAACAAATAATTTTTAAAATGTCTGTCTCTGGATGTCTATGTACGCTTCATAACTGCCAAACAAGTGATCCTATTTCGATGAGCTTTAGAATGTAGGGGTATATGAAGTATTTATCAGAGAAATAAATGTTTTTTGGTAGCATTTTTTCCATAAATTAAATTTATTAATTAATTTGAAAACGGAATCTAATAGAGAACCTCAAGGCAAATAAAAAAAATTTATAAAAATATTCACATTGGCGTTTTGCTCAAAAACGACATGGCATGTTTTTTGGAAGCATTTATTTTCTGAACCGCAGTTTTTAATATTAAATAACGGAATCTGATAGAAGGCTTTAGGGTAAATTCAAAGCCTTTTTCAGAACTGTCTAGCTTCAAAATAACTACCGCTACAATTTTTGAAAATTTTAACCTTAACGCCTTATTACTTAAAAACAAGTTTACACAATTTAGTGCTATAATAACCCCAGAGAAGCATAATGACACTATCAAAAAGAAATCTTTTATAAACAAAAAAAATGTTGCGTGAAATTTATCATAAAAATATGGCCCAAAACTGGTAACATGTTTGCTTTTAAATATTGTAGGCTCATGGAGATAGGAATAGGCTACAATTTGGTATGTGTCCCAGTTCGCTGATTTCTCTGTGACGCCTCCTATGAATTTTGTTAAAATCTCAAATGTATGCCCATTTTTTAAATAAACGGCAAAGATAAAAAAAAATTGTTGACGCTACATTGCTCATAAGTAATAAAAAATAAGAAGGGTTAATAATTTCCCCTTCCCACACAATTTTTGACAGACGAAATTTTCCTCTCATTTTTAGTTTTCTTTAATCCCGAGGCTTTGCTCCGATTTTATAACTAACAATACACATCGCGTTCCGCTTGGGTTGCATAATCTCAGCTGCCATCGCATTTCTCTGAAATTGAGACAGTTCAAAGGGATCCGGATTTAATATATCGAAATAATTACAGCAATTGCTATATAATTTATAAAACTAGGACTTCATTCCGCGGTCCGCTCCACTACCTCCTTAATTAGCTTATTTATTATTAAAAAAACGGAAACAAAGACATCGCGGGGCATAGTCCACGGGTTCCGCTAATTTTACTTAAACATAATAATGTGTGTATTTATAGTAAAACTTTTTCTAAGCTAAAAAACCCTTCAAATTATTGGGGGGTTATTTTAAAATTAATTTTAATAAAACGGTGAGCGATATTTTGCATTTTCTCGAAAAAATAACACTTTATATTGAAATACAGCTATATGTAGTCTCTTAAATGCTTTGTAATGCCAAAGGGAATAACTATTCATGCAAAAGCACCTGCGTATCCTCTCTACGTGCGAAACGGAATTTCGCGATGAACCTTTCAATGTGATTAAGTATCCTCTTGAAAAAGCAAAAAAAACTGTGTAAGTTTAAAGTATCACCACTTAATGACTTAACACAACATATCTTTTATTCAGTTGTTCCTTCAGAATCTCAGACAATAAATTTGGCAAGTAAAAAAAGCAACATTTTTTTAAAGTACATTGTAAGCTCATTTCTTAAGCAAACAGCCAACCACACTTTTTATACTCCCTACGCTTTCTTATGCTAAACCTCGAAGTTTGTACGTGACGTCGTAACTCCTCCATGGCCAATCTACAGCCGAGGTGCGTGGAAATTGTGCAAACGTGCAGGAGACTACAATTTATGACGTCGATGAGTTAATTTAGAATTTTGAAAAAGTATCTTGTCCTGTTCGCTCCTGAAATTGTGGTGCGTAATATTTATTAATTTATATGGAAAATAAATTAAAACAGAAGGTTTCGCAATTTTATGTCCTTTGTAATGGTAACAGGAAAGTACTTGAGCCTTAAAATTTGGTTACATTAAAACTATAATTATGCAAGGCGTTGTATTTTCCAAAAACCCTAATTTCATAAAATTATTTTCCAGCAGCTAGCCAAACAATTTTGTTGAGCACATATAGTGCTAGAATTAATATTCAAAAAGGTTTTTCTAGAGCATTTAGGTTTGTAAACATTTTTTAACATTTTTCCACATTAATGTAATTGTTTTCTCAGAATCGCTAGAATCAAACATTTTCGATTTCTTTCTACTACGCATATTTCTTGATTATAGTGGAGAGTGTGCTCTAATCAAGGCTATATAGTAAACCGACAATTTTGTTAAACTCTAAAGCTTCGTCATCACAATCTAAAAACAAGGAGGAAGTACTTCCCCTGGAATTTTTCACATTTCAAACATTTTTAAACACGTTGTGTATTAAAAAATATTTTATACAATAAGGTTCGGGCTCCAAGGGTTAACAGGCACATACGATGAGAATATTGCTCGGTTGCATTAGGTTTTAACTCATCGCACCACACAACGTTTAAACTCGAAACGCCGATAAGAATACAAGTGTAGTTAGAGGTCACCCTTCTCATATTAATAAAAGCAAAAATATTATTTTGATATGAATGGCTTCGCATTAAAGAAATACAAAAACTTAAAAATAAAATACATTAACTAAAATGTATGGAAAAAGCGGTTGGGTTAGCCTTCTTTATGCAGAGTGTCCCGAAAATATACGAACAAAAATTGACATAATTTTTGTTGTGTATTTTCGCACGGAGAACAAAAATGTCAAGTCACGAGTGAGTGTAAAAAATACGTTAAGGGATACGTGGAGCACCATCTTCATCTACGCCCCTGGTTTATGAATTTGAACAAGCACAAAAATGTAAATCGTCAAAATTCCAATTTATGGTGGGGGTATTAATTGAAGCGTAATAATTAGACTGTTCCATCTTCGCGATGCTGTAACTCCGTAAGAGAGCAATTTTAGATCATATTTGCATTAATTTGTCTATTTTTAGGCAAGGAAGCTCCTCCTAAGACGCGTCCCTTAATTTTTAGGGCACCCATTGTTGGTGCATTTATAACAAAAATGTAAAATCTTATACTACTTAGCGTCCTTAGCGTCTTCCGTTTTCAGAATACAAAAGCATTAATTTTGAAATTTCAAACATTCATAGAGAGTGTAATAGGAATATAAGAGTATTGCAGTCAATTCAGTCCGCCGCTAAATTAATCACGTGAAAAGGGTTTAAAAAACCAAGTAATCACAGACCAGAAAAATGATGGTCAGTCCAAACAAAGAAAGGGGAGAGTAGCATCACTACATCTAAAAACAGTAAAACCTTCTTTCTTTGCTGTTCCTGATGAGAAACTAAGCTAAGTGGCAATTTTCAAATGTGGTCCCGTTTATTTTAGATTAACCTCATTATTATTAAGGTATCCGTTTCCAAATACCAAAAATTAATAAAAAGCGCCACAGAAAGTTGGGAAGAATCTTAATTAGTTTCAAAAACTAAGTTTTAAATACGTTTGTGAAAATTGATTTCGTGACAATTTTGACCAAAATGCGTGTTTTGGATCTCCAGGACCCCAAAAAAGTGGATTCTACAAATTGTCTGCGTACGTTCGTTCCTTCCTATCTCGGAAACGGTTACTCCGATTTTGATGCGGTTATTGGGCATGTGGGAGTACATCAAAAATTCATCGACAAAATAAGCTTTTGAAACAATCCGAAAGCGGAAGCGAAAGTTACACATGCTTTTTTTTGTAGTATTTTTTCCGAAACAGAATTTTATAAATCTGAAAACGATACCCGATGGAAGACTTTAGGCCTAATCCAACGCTTTCTCATACTTATTAGTTTCAAAATGGCGGCCTTTACAAATTTTTGTAAAATTTGAATTGCGCCTTATTACTCAAAAACAGGTTGACAGCTCGGGTTCAAATTTTTCATTGTAAATAGCCCTGTAAAGACAAAATATTAATGTGCACAAAAATTTCCGAAAACTTAAAAACTATGATGTGAATGATATTTCCAAAATTTCGAAAATTTTCAAAAACATATTGCTCAAAAACTGACGACACAATTAAATTTTGTAAACTCATAGAGTAGCAATGAGCTACAATTTGGTACGTTTTCCTCGCTTGCTAATTTCTCTGTGACGCCTTCGAGCAAGTTTTGAAAATTTAGGTTTTAACGCCTATTTACGCAAAAACGAGTTATCAGATCGGAATGATATTTAATATTAAAAATACCCTAGCGGCACACACGTTTACAAGGTACTAAAACGTTTAGTTTTTTTTTAATAACAAAGATGTGTTTAGTAAACTACGGCGACTAAGCTCGCTATGCTCAAAAAATTGCCAATTTTTACCAAGTAAAAACACCCGAACTGTGGAATAACAACACTTGAAAAAATACAGCACTCTTTCAAACAAGTAACTAAATACCATACGCAAAGCTATCATCATCAGTGGTAAACTGACACCGACTGATAATGATAGCTTTGCTGTCGAAATATATATCTGCTATTTAGTTACTTGTGAGGAAGGGTGCTATATTTTTCATTTTCTACCCATTTTTAATCTGTTAACCTAATATAGGCCCAAATTCTTAATTTCAAAAACCCTATTGTTATGTTAATAGTAAGTTAAAGTTATCAACCTGCTAGCTCATATTTCAGTAAAAAGCCCAAATTCTAAATCATCATAGTCGACTCTAATGGAAAACTAGAAACGTTGCAAAAGGAAGCCTTTTATCAATATCTGTTTCCCTACTCTGTGGAATACAAGGATTCAGTAGAATTTCCACATGTGGAAAGTTTATTTCTTGCCACCGGTCTTGGCAGCAGAAATATGCCAACTTTAACAAGTATTTCAAAAATATTTTACGTTTCAGATTTTAAGTCCTTTTGAAAAACTTGTTTTTCCAATTAACTTTCGTTGTATCTTGGCTATTCAAATTTAATTAAAATCGGGCCAGTAGTTGTTGATATTTTAATACGTCACACATAGACATTAGGATAGACAATTTTCAAAAACAACTATTTGAGTTACCAAACGAGTATTTCCATTAAAAATCTATTTTGACTTTTTTCTACGATTACAATACTTCTATACGGCAGTGATAAACAAACATATGTACCTAAAAGAAAAAAATTTTTACATTGTCTGTAATAAAGAAACAGTATATTATTACACATCTGTTCCTAGCTAGGCTATAATTAAATAATATTTTGTTTGCAACATTAACGCTTCATTATGTATGATTAATAAATAATTAAAAATAAGTGATCCGTACACAAACTAACGAAGAAATAGCGCTCACTTCATCATTTAGCTTTGAGGTATGTATCCACACTCGCATTGAAATAACTACCAACAAAAGTCATATCCATAATTAGCAATAATAAGGCATCACATGTTACTCGGGGAGTTAATTATTAGTGACCCAAAGAAAAAATATCTACAGTAGCACGCGTTCATGGAGACCTCGGTTTCGGTCCGCTTCACGGTCAGCTCTTGTTGGTAACGTGGCCATCAAGTTCTGAAGTTTCTTCATCTATTGTTTACATACGCGATTTGTACTTGACTTGTAAAGTATAACTTTGTTTGACCGAATGAGCTACTTTGGAATATTATTCTGGCGACGATGATTATGTGGAGCTTGTCGAAGAAGAAACCGCGGAAAACATATCTCTAATCATTATATCATGCTCCAGCTCAGCGGAAAATTAACTAAGAAATCATAATAATCAAACGAAGAAAAACTAAAAAAAAAAGATTTCTTTGGAGAACGATAAATGGAAACAATTGAATGCTGAACTAGAAACAATTGAAGGTGGTATTGAAGAAACGAAGTTGTTGGCATTTGACTGCGGCACTGCAGGAAATGTCATGGGAGAAAAAGACAAAAGCTTTAGGTCAATAACGTTGAGAAGCCGCAACTGAAATGTAAAAACAATTAGGCAATTAAAAATGTATCTTTGCATCAATTAATGAATTGTCGGAATGTGTATATTATTGGTGTGCTTGGCGGCGGAAGTTTGGGGTTATATCGTAGTTGTAGATTGGTATCTCGAGTAAGTGAAAGTGGGTCAGCACCAACAGCTGCAAAGCTACCGCCGCTGCTCAAGAAGTCATATAACATACCAATGAGTACAAAAAAAAAAGGTTAAAACCAGAAGAACCTCATGCGATTAGTACATTGCTGTAAATACGTAACTAGAAACAGAAATGAGACAACTGTTAACATATGGTTGAGGCTGGTTTAAATTTTCCAACAATGAAAGAAATTTAGGGCGCAAATTTTGTATGTGGTAAATAAACATGTGCCAGTTTAAAAGTACTAAAGAAATTAAAAGTGGTTTAGAATGTTTCGCTGTGCCACTTGAATGAATTGAAGGTGCTGTTACGCCTCAATCTCAAGCGTTTATTTAATTTTAGAACCTGAAAATGACAATTTTCAAACGTATTAATATAATGCTATAAAAACGAGCGAATAAGGTCGCGTGGACTTTTTCGTACTGTAAAAATTGTGTGTATGGTGCACAGCTATTTTTATGGAAAAAATCGAGAAAAAAGATTCGTTGCGGTTAAAGAACACCAGAGACAAAATAATGGTAGAGGGGTAAAGATTAGTTTAGAATCTTACTACTATAGCTCATGAGCAATTTAGGTTAAACAAAAACATTTTATTGTCCCCTGTTTAAAATAACAAGGCATCAATTTAAAAAAATCAAAAATTCATAAAAAAATGTAACAGAGAAATTAGAGTACTGGAATACGAAGCAAATTGTAGTCTATTTCTAGCCTACAGAGTTTAAAACTATTCTAATACGGCCAAAAGTTCGGAGAAGGGAAAAGATCCCCCCCCCCCATATTGCTATATCTAAAATTGAGTATAAAATCTTGTTCTACTATCACTCATGATCAATTTAGCTTAAACAGAAACGTTTTATTGCCCCCTATTTAAAATGAAAAAGATCCAGTTTAGAAAAATGAAAAATTCGTAACAAGTGTTACAGAGAAATTAGAGTACTGGAATACGAAGCAAATTGTAGTTTATTTCTAGCCTACAGAGTTTTAAACTATTCTAATTCGTCCAAAAGTTAGGAGAGGGGAAACGATTACCCTCCGCCCCCATATTCTATATCTAAAATTGAGTATAGAATCTTGTTCTACTATCGCTCATGAGCAATTTAGCTTAAACAGAAACGTTTAACGAAAAATGAAAAATTCGTAACAAGTGCTACAGAGAAATTAGAGTACTGAAATACATGTTATTACAATACCGAATTTTATTTCAAAAATACGTTTATACCAAAATTTGAAAAAATTTTATTCCTGGCTAATTCGGAAAAAAGTTTGCCTAATCTCCTATCTAATTATTCCATGCGTAAATTTACAAAATTCACCTTTTGCAAAAAACATGTCAAATTCCGCTTCCGGTTACGGATTTAGCTAAGTTTCCTTTTTTTTTTTCATTTTTCTTTACCAATTTTTAATTTATCGCCACATTCAAAAGTTAATCAAAATTGAAAATTCTGTTGTGGGAGATAGGCGGGAACAAACGAGCGAACGAATACACCCACCCACAGACCGACATTTTGCAAAAACCATTATTTAGTTCCTGCAAATCCAAAATCAATTATTCCTACAAAAATCTCAAAATCAAGTAGTTTTATGAAATCACTACTTTCCTATACGCCTGTGCAATTTCAAAAGGTTGTAAGTGCCGAATAGGTCAAATCACCCATTAAGCAAAACTGGGTTGAAGTAAGTGCCATGCTTGACGGTTTGTACTGATCAAATTCATTTATTAATATGTAAAAAATATTATAAATATTTATCGTATTGTTGTAATCATTATTTTTTGCAAAAATATGAAATCTGTGGTATATCCTTACAGGACGTCCTATGGACGTCCATTGACGATGTCCTATAGACATTCATGAAGGGTGTCATTTGTGTCCTAAAATAATGAGGAACAAAAACATTGTTTATGCAGAAATATACGATTCTGCATATCAACACGTTGTAAGTACCAATTGCGTATAAAACTACTTGCGGTGGCAAAGAGAGGCTACAAGAAATAAAATAATTTGTTTTCCTTCTCCTGTAAAATTTATGAAATGACAGTTACTACGATTTGGAATGACATGTCTCATACTGAAAACATAAAAAAGTAAAAAGGCTTTGGACATGATCCAATCCTTCGTTATTATTATTATGTGAGATAGTGGGATGGTATAAAATTACCCTAAATCAATAAAACTGTCAGATTTTTTCCTGGAATAATTTAATTTTCTTATGACTGCTTACGGGGGCGCCAATTACTGAGGTCAAACGGACCTATTTAACATGCCTTAATTTAGTAAAACTTATAAAACCCTGGGATACAGAGTGAGTGGGAGTCGAACCCACTCGCCTTTAGCGGAGTGGTTGCAAACCACTCCACCACCCGCCAGCGCCGGTCTCATAAATTTAAGTTATTTACTTTTAAATCGCCTAAAATTACTCCAAAGTTTGTGAAATCGCCTGACATTATCTGAAATTGCGAAAACTTATATTAAATATAACGTGAACGTGCGTAATTTAAAAAATATTTAAATGATGTGATGGCCTGTTAAAATTAAAAACAGATTTTTTTATCGTGAGCCGTTTCTTATAGAAAAAAAATCATTAAATTCCAAATTTGTAGAAAATGTCACACTGAAATTAAAATAGAAAAAAACCAAATTGTAACTCATATCCCTGACCCGGACCAGTATTCGAGAAAACATTTTTTGAGAGTTGCCAAAATTTGAACATTACAATTTTGACCATTTTTATTGTTTCGAAAATACCTTTCCATAATACCATCATCTTCACCTAGGATGTTTGTGATGTCAAATTTGATGGCGATACGTAAAGTTATTTTTAGAGAAACATATATTAAAATCAAAATTTTCGAAAAATCATACGGGCCGTCGTCAGTATAAAGCTAGAGAGCTCCAAACCCAACATTTTTTTTGTTTATATATTCTCAATCAAGCACTGAGTCACAGTTTCAAAAATTTGTTTTGGAAAAAATATCAAATAACACATGTCTAGTTTAGTTAACGTTTTCAGATTCTTAAAGACTTATTTTGCAAGTTTTATCAGAATCAGACCAGCCGTTAGAGGTAGGTATACAGGGTGTTTCAAGAAAGTTGAATTATATGCAAAATGCACAGGAAATTATATTTTTCCAGATTTTGTCCCCAGGCTACTTTGGCTAAGAATTTAAACTGTATTATTGTTGTTAGCTGTTATTGGTGCCGTTTAGTCAAAAATAATTATTTTTACATTTAAAATTAAGCAAAAATCAACATAAATATTAATAAACTGTAGGCGTCTTCTTTGAATACGAGAGTAACAACAATTCTAATGTTTCATTAGTGACGCGGCTAAAGTTGCTGGGTTGTAAGTAGAAGTCCCGGGTTCCAGCCCTCGGTAGAACAAGCGTTTTTTAAATTTTTTTTCGTCGTTTATTTAATTTTCACACCCCAGCTCTACAATCAAATAGTAAAAAGAGCACCGTAAATTGTAATTTTAATACTTCAGGTAATGAAATAATTAAATTGATACCTATTTCATTATTATAACATAATTAAACATTAAAACGTCAGTTATGAGAAGATGAAAACAGTTCAAAATTAAATAAGTTGCAAAAAAAATTAAAAAAACTTTTCCAGGATTAGAACCCGGGACATCTATATACAAGCCATTAGCCTTAGTCGCGTCATTGCTGAAACATTGAAAAGTATTGTTGTTACTTTCGTATTTAAAGGACACGTCTTGAGTTTATTAATATGTATTTAGATTTTTGCTAAATTTTAAATGTAAAAATCATTATTTTTTTACTAAACGGCACTAATAACAGCTTATAACAAATATACAGGTTACCTACTTAGCCAAAGTATCCTGGGGACATAAAATCTGGAAAACTTTAACTTTCCATAGATTTTGTATATAGTTTAACTTTCCTGAAAACCCCCGTATGAGGAAATGAACAAACACACGCACACCCACCTACCAACCGACAGACATTTTCCAAATACTTTTGTTTTGAACTTTTTAACCTCCTAAAAACGTATTTTTCGCAACCGTAAATTAAACATAGTCATGAAATTAACTCTTAATATACTGAAAGTGTGAAAAGTAATAAATTACTACTTCATGCAAGTTACGGAAACTAATGAAATATTGAGCAAGAATATATATTTTTTTTCGTGAAACGTCATACATATAAATATAATAATAGTTACTTATGTTACCAGTGGGATAAAGGCGTTATTATAACACGAGTTTGAAACGAGTGTCGTAATAATGCATTATTCCACGTGTGACATACAAAATTTTGTCTACGACTGCTCAAAATTTGCTAAAAATTGATTTTTCTTTGCTTGGAATGAAATACTTTTGTTTTAAAATCAAAGAAACGAGATAGATTAGATTTGTACAATACTATAGCAACCAGCCAGTTTTCTTATAAACAAAACTTCAGTTTTGTTTGTGTAAATAAAATGAGTTAGGTAATGAATTCAGTACCTCACTAGTGAGATAATTAACTTCATTACCTAACGCAAATGAATGACATAATGGGTCCTTATTCAAGCAGTCGTAGATAAAAAACATTATACTGAGTGAAAGTTAGGATAAATCCTAGTACTAACAAAATCTATAAAATCCGCCTAAAATTAGAAAAAGATAAAATGTTTATTCTATGCTAATTTATTCTTACAATTCAGTGACATAATTTAAAATTCCCTGAGAACATCTTCTTGTTAGCCAAATATAGACTTTCAAAATTGTTCAATTACTAATAAAATACTAAAACAAATGTAAATTAGGTGAGACATAACCTTGCTTGTCGAATCATCCGTAAATGTGAATAGCTTATGTGATTTATTTAAACAAGTAACCGGTTAATAAATATGATGAAAAAACCGTGAACAGCGAGTTATTATAGAATTTATAATTTATAACAGTACAAGAATGCAAAACAATTCAATAGAGGCTCTAGATGGTACCAAGAGGAGCAATGCGGTCCTGGCCTTCAACGGGCCGCAAGAAATTAAAGCTTGGAAATTTTGCAAAATTATAAGTTGGGAAATATCAAAATTTTACAATTTTGTGATTTTTCTCTTTGTTATTCAATAATATTACTGCAGCACTTTGTGGTACTTCCACCTAATTTCTCAGGCAATTAATTTTCTACCTTACATAACACATTTTTGCAGATTTATCAAAAGAGCCCAAAATTTGAAAACCGATCAGAAATAGCGTACGTAAACATATCACCTATAAAGTACTCTGTGGTACTTCCACATAATTTTTTCAGTAACTGTTTTTGGGTCTAATTTATTTTTTTACAATTGTCAAATGAAGGAAACCCAAAATTTGAAAATTTATTACCACTGAAAATCATTAAAACAGATCAGAAATAATTAACTTTTTTTTAGCACTTTGTAGTACTTTCTCATAATTTCGCTTGTATCTGATTTTCTGCTCAATATTTTTTTGCATTTATCGGTTTTATTGGTATGTTATGTTATGTTGTATTGGTAATAAATAATAATACCTCGTTTTAAGTACTACTTCCCCATTATTATTTTCGCAGCTAATTTTCATGCAACTTAACATATGTTAATAATGCAATAATGTTAAAAATATAATCACTTAACATATATAATTCGTGATATTTACAAAGCGCAGTTGGCAGCACTTATATCTTCCACAAAACAATCTGTAAAACAAACCTTTTCCATGTCGTTTGTATATTTCTTATTATTATCATTTGGCAATCTTGTACTATTCTTTCCAAAACAACAAAAAGCTAAACAGCAGTGCTAAGGCGTGTTATTACTGACATGAAATGTTAAGCCAACGTAAAATTGTACAAATAAAATATTATCATGTCTTGCTCTTTGTTGAGTGTATTGTTAAAGGCTTGTGTAACATACTTCTCGAGTGAATTTATAGTAGTAACGAAGGCGTTTATAGTCAACTTTTATTCCCTTTTCACTTGAGTACTATTTCTTCTAGCAACGTGAATCTTAAATGTGACACGTGAAAAGTTCATAAATTCTTCAATTTAAATTCAAAAACGCTCATTTCAGAATCGTGAGTCTTAAATCTTATATTCGCAGGTAAACCAGCAAGAATTTATCTAATAAATTTCGAAAGTGGCGAACACAAACTAGATTTACTTCTTGATACACTGCAGGCAAATTCCAGTAATTTATAACTATAACGTAACCCAGATTTGATTACAAATTCCCATCAGTTAACCCATATTTCTTAACATGCTAGTGATGATGTGCGACTTTTGCGCATATTAAATGGCTGTAGTGAAACTTGCATTTCTCGTTGGGACAATGGCGTACGCGACGACAATGCCTTCGTTTTATGGGGCCTAAATATTGCGACTTGTCTGTCTAGTTACTTCTTATTATTGCGGTCTCTTTTCTATTATTCACCTACGTAAAGTCGTGACCAATATAAACTAAAGCAACACCCACACCCTTATCTGATCGAATAACCTTTTATACGAACGAGCTTGGTTACATAAATTCGCATTGAGATTGTGTTTGTTACGATAACCGTTCCAGATCGATACAAATAGCTTTCTACACTTTCAAATTACGCTTGAATATCTTTCGTTTCTAATTACATATTTTTCAGTCTGTTCAACAGGTTTCTTTTTTATTACAAACTGTAAAAAAACCATAAAAATACAAGCGGTTTTAACGCATTAAATTTTTTTTTACCATCCCTAAACATAAAATCTGATTTTTAGACCTGCAATTTTATTGAGTTGATTTAAACACTTGTTTTTATAAAATTAGTTGTTAATTAGAATTTTATGGTAGTCACGTAACATAGATTGCTCACTTTCCTTCTTTTAATTAAAAATGTAGACTCTTATTTTATAATAATTTTTTATCAGTTATTACGAAATTTTAGGCTTATTAACGTTACAATTTCCAAAATTTTGGGGGACATAATGTTCTGGTAACTTAGTTTTAACGAACTATCATCGGGAAGAAAAAATTAAACGCTAAATGAGACTTATACAGGGTGTGTTAGTACAAAAGTACTCCCAGTACTATGTTGGTCATATTTTCCTTTTCAGTTTTTTCACTATTTCATTAACAGTAAAATCATGATGTAATTTACAAAAAAAAACGTGGTATTAACAAATTGTTTGATATAACTCACAGGATTTTATTGTTTACATTTGATAAATTTGGGTACAAATAGGAATTACCACAGATACAATTGCAATTTTGAATGCAAAATTGTACGCTGTTAGCAAAAATCGTAAAAACAGTTGCAAATTAGGACAATTTATCGCTAAATTAGAAAAATTGGAGCAGAATTGTAAGCGAGAAAATATTTTACAGTTAACGGAAATATTACGAAATTAAAGCAATTATTAATTACTGAAATTGGCTTATGTAAGGTATAAGTATAGATTTACCGGTTATTTCGTATAATGGTGCAGAACTTATTGAATAATTACTGATATTACTTTTAAATTAGAACCGTATAATTCCAGGAAAATTCTTTTGTTTAGAATATAGCGAAACTAATTTAAACTTGAAAATTTACGGAAATACCCTGAAATAATAAGAATTAATGGTTGTCTCAAAATTGGGCAACTTGAAACAGAAAAAATTAATTTAACAGATTTACTTCCAAATAAGCAAGTTAAGTTTCACTTTTTTATTGTTTTTATTGCTTACCTTTCTAAAACAGTATTAATAAGATATAATTAGCTTCACTTTAAAACAATTAAAAATTAATATTAATTAAAAGTTGACTTAAATTAATTTAAAAAAATAATCAAATTTGGTATCTACGTAGAAAGATGATATATCATCGTTAATAAACCTCTCACCAGATATTCTACTTTCCGTTTTAAGAATATTATCGAAAAGTTGTTTCACAGGAGAGGGCTTAAGGCCCTGCACCCAACCCTCCTCCTTTTTCTGGGCTAGGGACCAGCTAAGGGTAATACACGCATCCCCTAGGCGGAGTTACGTTAAATTTACTTAAATAAATGTCGTTCAAGTTCTGTTTCAAATTTGTTTTTGCTGCTTACACTTTACTAAATTATTATTTTTCAATAACAAAAGTAGTATAAAATATTATCAAAAATACGTATACTCCACCACAATCCATTATTTGACAGATAAAACAAAAAAAGCACTTCTCACTTTGCACACACAAATCCAATATACAGATTTGTACATATATTGTGTTAAACATTTGCACATATTTTTTATTTTCTTCTATTGTCAGAATAAGAGTGAACCAAATTTTAATTTAAAATTTTACCTCCTAAGTAAACAGGATAGATAGGCAAAATAAAGCTTCGAAAAATGCAGGAAAAAGGCTTTAGAAATAAGCAAAAAAGGTATTCCAAAAGGAAAAAAACAACAAAAATGCGAACGAGGTACAAAAAAGCCAAAAGGCACAAAAAAAGCAAAATATATATTTAAAAAGCAGCAAGACTAAAAATTGCAGGTAACCAGCAAGAAAGTTAGTTTTATTCTTTACTTCTTTTAAAAATTATGCAACAGTATTTGCTTTCTTAGAAATTTTCAACAAAAATTTAAATAAACTTCCAAAATTAGAAAACGATTAAAAATATTAAATTCTTGGGACAAAAAGTACTAAAAAGACAAAACCAAGGCAAAAAAGTCAAAATACAGTTTGAATTTTTGAAATGTAAACCGTATCTTTAATAAGGTCTGCCTTAAATTTCTCTATTTATTAGAAAATCACTTTTCCTAACTATCCTTACCGATTAAAGCTGACTAATATTACCATATATGATGTACCCTTGTTTCTCTTCTTGAATGTTTATACGATTAAATATAAATTAAAATATAATAATTTCATTGTTTCTCATTCACACTGTTTAAGCAAACCCCCACGTGCCGGAGGCTTTTGCATGTTTAATCGGTTGCTTACATAGCCGCGGTCTCGATTTAAAAACAGCGTTGCCCGCCTAAGCATATCTAAAGTTTTGCCAGCTTACAATTCTTTACAAAAACATCCCCCTCCTGTAGTAAAACTTAAACGGTATTATGCGTTATAGAAAAGTAGTGTATGTTATATGTTGTATCCTTCACGTGTTTGCAAAAGACGGCATCGCCCACGTTGTGTCCCTTACGAGTCGCCACTGTACACTCCATGGAAGTAACATAAAATTATTAAAAAGAACAACAAATAAAAAACTTTTAAACGTTTGAAAGTCATGTTTAATAACGTGTTGGCCCTCCTGTTGAATGACTGCTTGTTTTGCATCTCTTTGGGATGACACCCACAGTTCGACATTTTCTGAGATTTTCTGGTGCAACTAGACGCTACTGAATCCTGTTTTTAATTAATTCTATTTAATTTAAATCGGGCTACAGAGTCGGTCATTGCGTTCGTCATATATTGTGACGATAAAAGAAAATCGATTCCTACTGTAAATCTATAAGATTTCTTTTTACACCGATACCGACATTTTCTTAAGAATACATACAACGCGTTGGTCCTTCGAATACATTTCTGCTTCGTATCGTCTTGGCATGCTGTATATAGTAGGATTTGTTCTATATTTTACGAGTGACAAGTTTTCTCTGATTCTACTAGACGCTGCTAAATCTTCCTTATTTTAAATATTATTGTTATATGAGATTGAAATCGGGTGACATAGTAGGCTACTTTATTCGGCATCAACTGTAGCATGTTTGAAAAGACTTTTATTTGTTTATATTTAAGCTGTCGATACATCTACAGTAGTTAACGATGTTTTTGTTATGTCGACGTCTTAGTTTTTGCATTTGATGAATCACTGCTTCGCATTTTTTTGATATACTGCACAGCAGAATTTATATATGGTTTTGAGGCAAGATACCTACGATTTTCTTTCATCCTTTTTAAATAGTGAAACACCTGTTCTAAGTGGTTTAAATCTGATGATATAGCCGGCCACTCTAGTTTTCATGTACTGCAGCGAATAGTACAATCGTTTGCTATTGTAGATCTAGGAGAACATGAAAATTAATTCCCCTTTTAAATAGGAACAAATAAAAACGCATTTCCACTTTAAAATAGCATTTTCTAAAAGAGGTTTCTTTTCCTTAAAAGAATCACCGCTTCGCAACTTCTTTACATGTTATAAAGTAGGATTTGTATCTGATTTTAAGAAATAGCAACAACAGTCCACAGGTCTTTAAGATTTGCTGGTGCTGCTCAACGCTGCTAAGCTACGGTCGTACATGTACTCTGTCTCAAGACTAGACGAACATAGGCAGATAACATGGAAAACTGAAAATCGAATATAATATCTCCCTAAAATGCTCCCGTCAGTTTTAGACGTAATAACGATGAATAACGCATATTTTTGTAATACTCTTATAAAATAAAACAAATAGAAACTTAAAAAATATTGAAAAAAATTGGTGGTGAGCGGGATGTGAACAGCTGCACTTTCGGTATCGCTGTTGTGTCGCGAGCGTATGACGCCCGTTCACCAACTGCGCTATAGACACATGCAATCGTAAATTAATTTAAACCATTATTAAACCGGAAGCTTGCCAAAATTTATATGGAGTAATACAAAAATATCTGTTCTTCATTGTTATGACATTTAAAATCGACGGGGGCATTTCAGGAAGATACTATACGAAATTTTCTGTTTTCCAATGTTATCAGCCTATGTTCGGCTAGTCTTGGGACATAGTGTATATGAGGTTTGTATATGAAAAGTGACAAAATATTGGTTTCAAAATCCGTTTCACATATTTGAATTTGACACTTTTCTCTGCGACTTCTAACAACAATATCACCCCCCCCCCTATTTTTATGGAGCCAGAAACAAAAGTACGTGTTGGGGTAATGCAACAATATTGTCTTGGCAAATCAATCATCATCAGTTATGACAAGTCCGATTAAAATGGTCATTGGTCCAACGAAACATTGCGCTACGGTGTTGTACGTTTCTTCTAATTTGTCTGTCTTGATGCAGGGTTCCCGTGGTCTCGTAAAGTTCTTGCTACTACAAATCGCAATCGCCATGCTTGAACCGATACAAATCAATCTTCACGGGGCGTTGTAACCTTGTAACGCGTCTATGATTTCCTCCAAATCGATACATGGTAGAATTTGTCTCTTCAAATCGAAGAAGTAGAAGAAGAAATCATGTTTAATTCTCTACATAACACTACGAATTATATTTGAATTGGTTGCAAAGTGGAACACCGAGTGCTTATTTCTATACTTGTTTCTTCAACAGTTAACCAAACACACTTTTCGAGCAATTAACTTTAATTCCAACTTAATATGGAGATGGTTAATATTAAACGGAGATGGTTATTATTAAACTGAAGTAATATAGAGAACAGTTGCTACTTGTTAACACGTTTAAGCGTAGGTAAATATGTCTGCGCTTATCTGTGTGCTACCACACAGATCAACGCAGACAGATGTATACAAGCAATTAAAGTCAACGAGTTTTTGTGGCTTAAATTATCATTCTAAAAAAGAATTGTATGGAAATAATATCAATACTAGCGAAACCCGTGAGTTATGTCCCTACGATTTTTTTGTTTGCGTTAACAACAAATAATAAAAAATGATACTAAAGCTTACACATAAATATAATAGTATACAAATTCGTCCGCCATTCGTCCGCAATTCGTCCGTGGGTGGGGTGACAATTAACCCACTTGTTTTTGCGACACCTAACAATTAACTTGTAAACCTTATGCTACTATTACTCATGAGCAATTTATTTTAAACAAAATTTTTACATCGTCTCCCGTTTATTAAATACAGGAGCAGAAATTTTTCATTTACAAAAGAATTTGTTTACATAGTGGCATTGTGCTTCTCAAGGGTTACAATAGTACCGAATTGCATCCCTATCTGTCATTTCGTTTTTGAGTGATATGATGGCGGTAAAATCAAATTTCCAAAAATTCGCAGCGGCTTCCATGTTAATGCTAGAACCTTCCACAAAAACATTCGCTTTACCCCAAGGTTTTCTATCAGACTCCTCTATTCAATTTTAAAAAGTTTGTTTTTGAAAAAACAATGGTACTGAAAAACATGTCTAACTTCCGTTACCAGTTTTGGTTTTTTAAAACTTTTTTTGTCCAAAAATTTTTGTAATTAATCCACATTCCGAAGCTCATCGAAGTCGGACTATATATTTGGGAGTTATGACGCCTCACAAATAAACACACATTTTTAAAAACAACTTCTTTGAGTTCCTGAAAGTGCAAAAGATGTATTTCCGTCAAAATTTCGAATTCGTAATTTAGCATGATATCAATAATAACAGTATAGAAAAGTAAAAAAGCGTAAGGCGTAGGGTTCAGCTAGTTCTGCAAGCTGCTAGACCTAGCAGCAGATTGTTATTGTATTATCGCGTAAATCGTCAATGCGATAACCAGAATCAACTCGGTTCATGTCATCTCGTAAGCCTAAGATGGTATTTATTTATAATCGCATTTAATGCAAATTCGACATGCAGTTGCATTAACGCCGGAGACACTTTTATTCCTTACTTTCATAAGCAAACGAAAATTGTTCAATTTAAACATGCTCAATTTTATAAATTTTATTAGAAAAAATTGATATATTACTGTTTAAGTCAGCCGACCCTCCAGAATTAAAGTACGCCACAAATAACAAATTATAACAATAGCAGTGGCGGAAATATAAGCAATTGCCGTAAACAATCAATAAACTTGAGTGGGGTTGGAAGGAGTCGCCGTCGTGTTATAGGGATTTGGCGATATGCAAGAGACCGTTGTGTTATGGTGAGACATATATGTATATGTATAGATTAGGAATGTTTAAATACATCAAACAATAATCTAGTGCCCCAGATGGTTTATTGGAGATATAAAAATTCGAGTTTCCAATGAAGTAAAAAATTCTTTTCTCTAAGATGACTTTTGCTGAGCCGAAAATTCGACAAAACATTTCATTGGCATTTTTTTGAATACTTCTAACAGAAAGGTCTATAATCTCAAAATTTAGACACGTTATGTGGGCTAATATATTATAATTTTAATTCTCTTAACCTTTATAATTGCAGCTACAACCAATATAGAAACAGATTAGATACTATCGTTCTGGTTGCCATTAACTAACAAATACCTCTGCCCACTTAACTGCAATTTTCTTATTTCAGCCATCTCATAAATTCGATTTAACGACACGATTCAATTAAATTGACAGCAGAGTTCCAAAAATTAATATTTAAATTAATTGTTAGCGTCGTTTAACCAATTAAACGAACATCATATACCTATAATATTTATATATTAAATGTTAGCCGGTTGCGCGATGCCTCTCGTGTAAGTTCGTTAAAAATGCGTTTCGATTTCGAGGAATGTCTGCAATCCTAGCGAAAGCTTAACACCAATCAATAATTAAAATTCCATGCAGGCCTTCGTATGCTAAGGTATTAAAAACAAATACCTACTTGTTTAAGTAGAAAAAAATACCCGAATTCCTTCTCAAAATTAGTTTATGGAAAATACGACCTTAACATAATCATGGGCGTCCACTTGAAAATTTTTAGGCAGAGTTAAGATCTTTTTTTAAGGTTAACCTAAAGATTTCTATTTCTGTTTACCATAAAAGTATTACAAAAACCCAAATTTAAAAATAAAAATTTGGGCGTAAATTATAGGCGAGCCAATTAAAAAATAAAAACATTTACATAAATTTTGGCATTTTCAAAAGATTAATGGCGTTATTTATGCAGTACTCGAATTTTAATGATATTTCACTCACCTTGCCATTTATGAAGCATTTCAATTAACTGAGTAGATTTTATACATATAAAAAATATCCAGCAATCATCAGGATGCTTTCGAAATCTCATCATCAGGGTCAAATGTAAAATTATTTTTATTTATTTATTTATATCTTTCTTCGATATCTAGTAGGATGTTAAAACTAAACGTGGTGCATATAAAGTTAGTCGACTTGCTACAGCTGCAAAATCAAGGATTTCGTAAGCTTTTGTAAGTCGCTTGTCCACTTTCTATATAAAAAGACCATGGTAAAAGTGGATTTGTTGTTCAAAATCGGTTTACATACGCCGACTATCCAATTAACAACAAACACATTAAATTATGCATTAATTCTAATTTAAAAAAAATTATAAACATATTCAAAGTAACTAGCTCTGGGCAATGTAAACCGTTATAAAAGGACGAATAAATAATATTAATAATAATAAGGCTAACTGGTTCGTGAAAGCGTTCTAATGAGGTGCCAGTAAAACAAAACTCATCACAACAATGCAATAATAGAAAATTTAATTCGTGTACTTTTCCTGCGCAAAGAAATTCGCATAATTATATTCAATTGATGTCATACAAAACTATTTCCGACATTTTGGGTAAAAGTGAAAGGACCTATTATGTTATATTGTCGTGTATACCGCGGCATTTTCCGTCACGAACATGAACTTAATAGTGCAAAAATTTCGAAATGTTGGTTAACGTGTAATTTTCCTGCGAGTTACTTGTTCCGAAGCTATTTTAAATGCGATTAACTAGAATAATTTTAATTGAACTTTGACTTCAGTTTTATTTCACCTGTTGGTGCAGTCAAAAGTGAAATTTAAATTACACTCATTATAACTAATAATATGAGCTCTTCCAAACTAATATTGGCTTGACAACCGTAAAATTAAATGCAGAAATGATTACAGTATAAAAGATATTGAAAATTACTTCCTGTAATCCTTGTTTTTACAAATACAACGTAATGGTTATACTAAAACAGTAGATTGATTACGAATTGCAAATAATGCCAATGCAAACTAAGTTTGCTCAAGAATGTTTCAATTGTCTCTTTTTCTTGAAAGATTAAAAAAAAATTTTTTAATAATTTTTCCTTCTACATTCACGGGTGGCACCAATTGTCGGAGTCATATGGCCCCTATCTAACATGTTTAAAGCAGTCAATAACCACAGTTACCGTGCTCCGGACTCGAACCGAAGCACTTTGATAGAGCAATGCCAAACTCAGCAGCCTTAAACGCTTTTCTACCGTCCGCCTCTAAAATAAAAAAATTCAGAATTTATCCCCACTACGTTCACTGATAATTTTCTCCAAAAACTTATACAAGTTTTGAAAACTTACAGGTGTCTTTATTTGATAAATGCAATCTTCAGTAAGTATTTCTCGGTATGAGATTTGTCTTTTCTGAAACTATTTTTTTAAATAAACAATTTCCTTGAATGAAATTTATTTTTAAGGAAGGCGGTAGAGCAGCGGTTGAGGCCGCTGGCTTTGACTCTGTTCTACCAAAGGTACTCAAGTTTGATTTCGGAGCAGGCGTGACCTTGAGTGTAAGCATATGTTTGTGCATGTTGAATAAAACCTAAAAGTTGATGCATTGCCCAAATTTACCTAACGCATTATAGGCACCAAAATAAGTAAAACAGTTTGCACAAACATCGGTCCGAAAACGCTTCGTTACGGAGCTACACCCTCCTAAAAGGGGAAACGCGGTAAGCATTTTTTATAAATGTTTTTTCCATAATAATTGCACTAAATTTTGGAAATTTTATATTCTGGCACTGCTCATTCGGGCCTTAATTTTTAAAATTATTACATGTTCTGATTGTTGGACGTTACATTACGACACCAAATATTTTTGAAGATATAAAATGTAAAGACGAGAAAGTGTAGCTCTAGAAGAATGGCTTTATTGCTGCGAAATTGTGAAGCATGGGAAAGTCCGAACGAAATGCTTCCCCGCCTTTATCAAATACATTTATCTTGTACGTTTTTTTTCCTGGAACTTTTCGAAAATGGATCACGATTTAAAAATTGAAATCCTTGAAAATTGAAACTTTATTTGAGAATACACAAATATTTTATTTAACATTTGTTTCTTCTAATTAACTTGTTGTTTTTAATAGCAACACAATAGTTTCCACTGACAACTTTTTCTGTAATATTAACAATTTTTTGTTAGCAATCGTGTTTCGACCGGTTTAAGAACTTTGGACAAAATTGACTCTGACAAGGGGCATATTTAACAATATTAGAACAATAATAAAATGTTTTCACATTCACAACTTTTCGGTTAGGTATAAAAATTTTGAAACTTTTGATATTTGTTTCGGTCAATTCAGAATAATTTTTAAGCAATCCTAAAATTTCCCAAAAGGGATGGCTAAAGAAGAAGAAGACATAAAAATAGAGTTTTTTACAATTAATTTTTTATATGTCAAGTTAACATTGTTTTAGTAAGGACAAAACAAAATTATAATTTTTTTAAACTATTTTATGAAATCTCCTTTTCACAAAATTTTCTTGCGATAATATTCGTAACAATTCCTACACTCCCAAGCATCTTAGTGAAGCAATCTTATATTGTCGCTTCACAAATTAAGATTGCAATACCACGAAATATTTAAATATGTATAACAATAATTTCGTCTTCATATTGTTCTAAAAAAAATCTTCGCATAGCAATGATGTGTCGCAAATTTTACAAATAGTATGTTTCATCAACAAAATCCCGTGGTAAAATAAAATTACAATCATCAACCTCATCAGACTGCTGATTCACTGCTACCAGCGGTTTTGTTCTTGTTTTAGCACGAAACATCATCTTGAAATGTTAAGATGGGTTATCCCTCGCGGACTGATCATTACAAAGTAGTTTTCATGCTAACAAGTTGACCTAAGGGAATTTACACTCTTAATTTAGTTTCACCTTGATCTATTTTAGAGGTTTTTTGTACATGAAGGAAGTCGGTCAATTCTAATACTATTAAATGTTAATAGGAAGAACATGTGATTGAGACTACCGCGATGGTATTAACTAGTTCCATCCTTTCACTTCGATAAGTATGTGTACCAACGTCTTCAAAATGTGGAACATCCAGTTTGTGTATAAAGTAACATTTTACGTAATTTGGACCTATTTTGGTCAAACCTTAAAATTGCTTAAATTTTTATAATTCCACGTCTTTAAAAAATAACAAAAAATTAACATCAAAAGTGTTTTTGCTTATCTGATGTACTTCATACCAAAAATATGAGTGTAAAAGTCTAACAAAATAATACGCTGAGTATGAAAAGATAAATTGGTTTTTCTCCACATAATTATTAACTTATTGAATTTTCTACTATATCTACACGAATAGCTTTTCTTACAAACAAAAATCGTTTTTGAGGTTTCTGGTACGCTTCTGACATTTACCGAAGAGACTAGGTAGCCTTCATTTCATCGTAACTTGCATTCCTTGGTATTTAGATGGTGCACTTAAGAAAACGATTTAAACAGGATATTTAATGCAGGTGTTTTAAATAACTCAACAAAATGTAAGAAGCACTTCGTCTGAACTTCAAAAATTTTACTTGTACTTTACTTACTTTATTATTTTGAAAAGCATTTTTGTATCAACATTTTAGACAGACAACAGTTATTAGCTCATAATACTCCAACGCATAGCTGTCAGCATAAGCAGCCATCCGCCCCGCTTGCATTCGCCGTTACAAACCGAACGTTTTAATTTTCTTGAATTTATTTTTGCGGAAAAATATTTCATGAAATTAAAAGAAGGCAACGGGAAACCAACGAGGTAAATTTTTCCCCAAGAAAACCTCTCTGGAGAAGAAGTGCATGCACTTCCTGTGGGTTCGGAGCCCACGTTAAACTGTAGGTCCCCTATGTCTGTCTCTGCAAATTATTTATCGCCGCGCACCTAACACAGACATGGGAGAAAAGTAGCCAACGCCCTGAATAGACTATGGCACTAGAAAAAAAAAAAAGAAAAGACACCAGCGACAAGGAAACAAATTGTTAGTTAAAAAGTAGGGGCAACGGAAATGATTACCCTCCCCCCTAAATACCTCCACCTCCCTACTATTACTACAGTTAATTATACCATTCTACTGTCGATGCTGAGCAATTTAGCTTAAACGAGAAGGTTGTCTAGTGGCCCGTTTAATATTATTCCGATCTGCCCACTGAAAGTCAAAATTTTCACAAGTAATATAACTAGTGATCCCGATTTTTCGTCACCCTTGTCAGTATTAATTTGTCTACGGTTTTCCCTTATTAAACACCAATAGTGATTTTTTCACAAGGAATTGTATTGATTGGTTGATACAGCTGTAGCGCCCACCCTCTTGAAAAAAAACACTAAGCAGATACTGCACTTATATTTATTAAATATTTAGCCGAACAGAAAAATATCTATATTTCCAGAATATATAACGAGAAAGACAGAAATATGATGGGTATTATGAGGTAAATTCTTGGAAACAGTATTTTTAAACACCTTCTTTAGTTTAAGGGTTGCCCTAAAGCTAACTGCTAACACATGCTTAAATTCTGCTTGAATTTAGAATTTACTTACAATATTTCGTTATGTCACACTTTTCACTTGATAAATTGTTCGTTTCTCGGGTTTCTCTTCTCAGTTGTTGAATACGTCATGCTTACAATAAATAAGACCGATAAGTGTAGGGATAGCAGTAATTTTTGATGTTTTGCCAATTTCCTGTGAAATGGGTTGTTGGTTGTTTTTATGTTATAAAGTTTGATATTTTGAGATTTTAAAGCGCTTTGAAATTGGCCACGCCCACTTTAAAAACAGCTTCGCCTGCAGCTCTATTTCTTGATCGCTTCCTGTAAATTACGGTCTCTCCAATCAAATCAAATCCTGAAACCGCCACCGAACGGACCCACCCACAGATAGATAGAAACACAGTTTTCTGTGTTGTTTAAGCTCCAAAACGTAATTTTCCGTTAAAATCTCGTTTTCGAACATTGTTATGAAATCAATAGTTTGCTATACGAAATGTATTCAAATGAAATAAAATTGAATTTCATATTTTATTGATGCTGAGAAGGCGGATACCGCTTCAAAATCTTGTTGTCAGTATTTAAAAACTTATTTTAAATTTACAAAACATTACGAAACTCGGCGCATTTTTTAACATATTATAATACATTACTCCTAAGAGCTATCTTAAGAATTTTTAATTTGTTCTTCCATATTTAAGATGTTATAAAAGTCTGACCAATCTTTTAAAGATATCAAGGAAAACCCAGAAGCATTCATTCAGAAATGAATTTTTTTAAATATACATTAATATTCATGTTAAACATACAGGATGATTCATAACATGTAGGACGCACGTTCAAGATAGGTTCAGAATCTGAAAATAATGGTAAAAAATCCTTACAACGTGGGTACGGAAATGCTTCGTTACGGAGTTATAGCCTACGAAAGTGAGAACAGCGTCGCCTTTTCCAGAGGCTGTAACTCCGTAGCGAAGCGTTTCAGCACCCATGCTTAGTTAAACTCTTTTTAATTGCTTTGATGTGTAGAACTTACTCTCAAAGAGTCTGGAAATTATTTTAGCACCTTTAGAACACACTTAGACCTTCATGGCAACTCGATTTTAAGAGAACATTGAATTATTGCAAAACTGTTGGATTTAGCGGCTTTCAACGACTACCTTTTTAGTGTATTTTGGTAAAAAGTTTCAAAACTTTAGTGCGACTCCTGGAAAAGTAATCGACAAAAATGCGATTAGACTGTTCTATCTTCAGGAAACTGTAACTCCGTAGCGGAGCATTTCCGTATCTATGTTTATAAGATCTTTTTCACCCTATTTTCGGATTTTGAATCTATC
This sequence comes from Ctenicera cuprea, assembly GCA_958336395.1. Classification (NCBI taxonomy): domain Eukaryota; kingdom Metazoa; phylum Arthropoda; class Insecta; order Coleoptera; family Elateridae; genus Ctenicera; species Ctenicera cuprea. The sequence continues at coordinate 12,731,006 of OY284487.1, read as the reverse complement.
AAGAACTCGTGTCGCATATGTATGATTCACCCTGTATGTACTGAAAATATGAAATATAAGAAAATAAAAGCTCAGAAAACCAAACTCCTTTAATAAAATATAGAGCGCGGTCTTTAAAGCATAAAAGTAGCTCTAAATAAGCACAACCTCATAAAAGCCGTAAAGGAACGACGTAAATCGACATGTTGATAGGTATAATGGCTTACCCAACGCGTTTCCTTCTATACTTCAATTAGTTTCAAGCACCCTACATGCACGAAACCATGTTTTTCATTTTTTCAGGCCATTAAGCTTGAGAGTTTTACGGTTTTTCTAAGGACCTCCGACTGTTTTACTATCGTATGGCAAACCACCTCTTTATAAGAGCAGGTAACACGAAATAGATGCAAAACAGGGGTTGCACGTGCGGCATGCCATAAACGTGCACTATTCTTTTGTATTGCAATTACGTTGAGTGTATGGTAAACAGTTTAACAGATCGTAAAAGTCGTCTTTTGTTTGATTTCGAGAGGTTCTCAGAATCAATTCAAAATATTATACGTAAAAGAAGTGTTCAGAAAGCAAAAAATGAAATTTCGGCTAGTTTAAATGGGGAAATTTAAAAAAATTAATAAGTGATCGAAAACCCCCAAATTTTAATTATTTAGTTAGATATTCTCAAGTTAAATTAAATGTCCTAGCAAGTTTGTTTTTGTAGTCGTGCGATCAAGGTTGCACTCGGGGACGCGCCAAGGGTATTTGCTGCCAATCTGAATTTGCCGCCCCCATATGCTCGTAAACAGTTTTTATTTTCGCTTATTGTTTTATTGGAAACAAAACCCTATAAAAAATTAAAAAAAAAACAAATCAAACAATATAGTTCTTTTTTTCCTTTGAGTACCTACAGGGAATTATTGATTTCACGAAAATTTTTGATTTTGAGACTTTTGGAGTTTGACCTTCGAACTTACAGAGGTCCAAAATAGTGATTTTTGAAACACTCCTGCGGTGGGTGTGTATGTGTGTATTTCGTATGTACGTGTGTGTGAGTGACGCCTCATAACTCCCGAACGGATGGTCTGATTTGTATAAGCTATAAAACATGTTACAAAAACATTTAAAAATTTACCGACAAATAACTCTTAAAAAAATCTGAAAACAGAAGCAGAAGTTAGACATGTTTTTAGTAGTATTGTTTAAAGAAATTGAATTTTAGAAATCGAACAGAAGACTTTAGAGCAAATCCATTGTTTTCAAACTTTCTAGCTTAAAATAGCGGCCACTACGATTATTAGAAATTTTGACTTTAAAATTAGTTTATTGCTAAAAAATATGTTGACAGATCGGGATAAAATTTGGTACTGTAATAGCCCCAGGGGAACACTGTGCTACATCGAAGAGAATTTTTGTACAAATAAAAACTGTGAAGTGTAAAATTTTTTCAAACTTTTGTAACTTTTCTAAAAATATATTGTTCAAAAATTAGCCACACAATTTTTTAAAATTTGTAATCACCTAGAGATAGGAATAAGTTACAATTTTGTTCGTGCTCCACTCCGTTAATTTCCCTGTGACGGCTTCTATGAATTTTTGAAAATGGAAATTGCATGTCCTTTTTTTTAAATAAACGCAAACTGTTTAAGCTAAATTGTGTGATGGTACAATACGATTCACAACTTAATTTTTTAGGTGCAGCAATATTTAGGAGAGTTAATTTTCCCCCTCCCATCCCAATTTTGGCAGACAAATTTGTAAGGGTTTGTTTTAGACAAACGACATTAACTTGTAACTGTTGATAGAAAATTTATTTGACCGCACGCTACTACCTATTTCAAATATTTCTCTTACGTATTTTTTATTCTGAGGTATGCTGCCGCCTCCTGAAACATTCCGCTTGGGTGCTGTACAGATGCACCCCCCGACTTGACGCGCCACTGATTACATTGGCCCAGCCGAAATCGCTTATACCTTTAAATAAATGTTATTCGACATGAGAGTAGAGATAATTTTGTATAAATATGTATTATCAATTTTCATATTGTCATACTTCCGGTACCTATATCAAAGTATTTATTTACGAAAGTTCCAATTTTTAGAAAAAAAATGCAACTTGAGGTTAAAGCTAAAGTCCCGATGTTCAAGTCCGTGTCCCCCCTTCCTCGAAATTGCTGACAGGATTCCAAATTGTCCCGCTTCGGAACTCAACAGTTTCCGTATTCTTTTATTCTCATACACCCAGTACCTATATCAAAGTATTTATTTACGAATGTTCCAATTTTTAGAAAGAATGCAACTTGGGGTTAAAGCTAAAGTCCCGATTTTCAGGTCCGTGTCCCCCCTTCCTCGAAAAAGCTGACAGGACCCCAAATTGTCACGCTTCGAAGCTCAACAGTTTCCGCATTCTTTTTTTTATTTAATTCTGTCTCCGTGTCAACATAGGCATGCGCATGCACATGACTATACTGATACCACAACACTGCCCACGTACGCAGTTATACCGGGTGTCCAGGAGATTACGAAACGTAGGGGAAAATGTATGCTCATTTTAGGAAAAGATCAAAGAGCTGATTGAATGCTTTATGCAAATATTACCCAAAACAACCCAACTAACGCATGTTGCGTGAATAGTTGTATAAAAGATTATCTTTTCCTTATGGACACCTGGTATATTAACATTTTTTGGCGACCAGCTTTGATAGTTTCTTTGAATTTTTTCTGTTCGTCGAAGGTTGCTTTTAAATTTTAATGAGTAAATAGTTTTTTAGTGGTACTTTTAATACAGAAGTTATAGAAAACAATGTCTTGGGTCGAGGGGAAAGGGTTCATGTGGAGAACTGGCCACATTCATTAAACAACCAAAAGAAAGAAATTTTAATGTTTTTCTGTCAGTGATGGAAACGTATGTACGTTCCCTAATATCTCCAAAATAATGGATTTGATAAAACTTAAAATGTGGTGTATATTCAAAATTCTTTAAATACACAAAATCGAAATTTATTTAAACGTGCCCAGGATCTGATACAAGACGTTAAAACAAAACGACTGACGATTTTTTTTGAAAATTTTGACCTTAACACTACTGCAGATCGGCATACAATTTAATACGATAAAAGACAAAATATTGTATTATAAAATCAATTACTGCAGCACTGACCAAATTACGATTTTACAAAATTGTTACAATTTTCTAAAAACAGTTTCGCAAAAAACTGTCCACATGATCTTCTAGGCATAAGATATCTTTAGTTCTTTCCTAATTGTTAAGTTTCCCTGTAACGCCCTCTAAGAATTTTCGAAATTTGCCCTTATATTTATAACATATTTATACATTTAAATATATTTATAATTGACTAGAATTGAAAAAAAAATCAACGTTTGAGTTAAATTGCCCAATATGTAACAGTACAATAGGGCTATACGCTTATTTTTTAGATACAAACGTTTTTAACTCCCCCTCGTTTTTTGACCTGGCCGCTTTGTTTTCTGCCCTCAGATTGTGTTTAATTCCAGTCTATTTTTATTGCTACACAATTGAAATAATCCAATATTGTCTTTATTTCCTCAGAGGCGTTCCGAGTTTAAGTGGTGTAAGAATGATGACTCACTACTTGTCATAGCATTGCGAGCGATAAATGTTAAAATGTTGATCTATTGAAGTTAGAAAATTATAATATAAAATACATTTAAACGCATAAACAATAGACATGAGAAAGGTTTGGGCGAATTGCCATCATCCATTTTAATTATATTTCACAGCGCTATTAAAAACTACGGAAATTCTCAATAAATAAACAAAAATTCTTTAAACGTCAGGAAACGTATGGTAATGTGATTGGCGACTGTGGTCCATCTCCAATTTGCGAATTCCCCGATCTAGACCGCAACAGGGAATCGTTTAAAGTTTTAATTATGAATGTAGATCTTGTTGGGACCCGCTGGTTTTGATATGCAAAAAACAAGATGCGCGAGAGGACATTAAACTTACTCAAACCTGCTTTTAACCCATGGATGAATCGACAACATTTAGCCATGGAAATACACACCCTCCAGCTAAAATTGCAAACTAATGTAATGATGAATGCTGACATCATCGATTGTAGGTGGTTTTGCTGTTATAATACTAAAATTATCCGTCCAATTACCGGTTACTTCAGCAAAACAGGCGTTCATTAGTTAAAACGTTGCCAATCAAATGGTAAATTAGAGGTCGTTTCAATCTGAATCACCACACTAATGGACCGAGTACGTCTTAAGTAGTTACGAAAGATTTTTAATGGGTAAATTGATGCGTTTTATTTGTTTACCGTTTACATTTGTACAACTAAATCCGTTACAGTTTAAAGCAATAATAACAATATTTGCGTGTGTTTCCTGAATTTAGCTACTAGGAGTTGGCGTTTTCTACGAAGGTTGACAACCTGATCCAGCCTAGCAAGAAACAGATACATAAATAAACAGTAAAACGCAAAAGTTCAAAAAGTGGGCGAAATCGTTTCAAAGACCACACTCAAATGCGAATTTTAAGTAGAGAAAATCTATACAAGCACGAGCTATAATTTAAAGAAAATCAAAGAATCGGTGTAGGATCATGAATAAAACACAAATCAGTAAAAGCAAACGCCAGTGAAAGGCTTCCATAAAATAAGTTGCTAGGATAATTTCCCTATGGCTATATTTTATTGTTATACCCACATAAATTTTGTAGCGACATTTTTAAATTTAAACAATAGTTATGTAATTGATTTTCGTTGTTTAATAGAAATCTAAACTAGTTATACGAAATAAATTGTTGTTTATTGCAGCATTAGATAATAACTCGCCTCTTCTAGGCAGCAAAGACATTACACATTCAAATAAGCAAAAATGTTCAATTTTATTTACTGATTAGGTAAGTTTCATAATCAAAATGGCTGCTGAATTAACAGTCAAAAAAAAATAAAATTTTCGCCTCTGTTACGCATAAAAAATTTTCTTAAAAATATTTTTATAACAAGCCATTTTGGATCTAGGACTAACCTTATATTCCAAGCCCAAAACAATTAATTAGACGTGCATCAAAATCAGTCAAAGAAAATCAATTGTTACACAACCTTGTACTTTCCAAGATCTCACAAAGTGGATCTAACGAAGCTAGCATGTACCAGGAAATGTGTAAACACAAACGTTTGTGTTAAAAGACGTGATACCGGAACCTAATTTGTCAATGTTAGACCTTGACTTTCTTTATTGCAACAATTACTCGTGTTTTATTCTAATGAAAAGCGTTTTCACTTCTTTTATAGCGCAGAGACCGAGAATAATTTAAAACTGAACAATAAAAACGTTGATTTCGCCGAATATTATTTGAAATGTTCTTGTTGTTTTCGTAACAAAATGTTACAGTAATAAATAATCGTAAAATTCATGCAATACCTATCAAACGTAATGTGATTTGTATCATGTAAAGCTTTGGTTTGAAAATTTATGCAAGAAATTAAATTAAAATGCGTAAAGGAAAGTGGGTTTGCTGTATATATTTCTAACAAAGAACAAATTTATAAGCTGTGAAATTTGGGAAAGTGTTGAATTATAAACGTGTGTAGATAGAAAATGGGGAATAAATTAAACGAATTTGAACATCAGAAATGTGTCAAAAAATTTGAAAAAGAATGCTAATCACTATATCAAGCATCTATACCTCTAAAAACCTTCTAACACCAAAATCCAATGCCTAGCCATAACAGTATCAATTCATCTGTTTTGTCGGTCAGTCAAAAGCTTCAAAAATTATAGCGACAATTAAACTTAATTTTTTGCACCAATCTACAGCTTAGTACACTGAAAAACAGCATGCTGCTGTCTTTTCACGGTATTTTTCCTTGCAGTTTTTTTTTCATATTTGAAGTTTTCATGCCAAATACCACACTTGACCACAATGTTTAAAATCATTTTTGCGCTAAAAATCATTCGTACTTATTTCTCATAAATTTGTCACAAAAAGTACTTGCCGAAAAAGTCATTAAGATGAGTATTGCACTCACATGTTGTCAGTACAATCACAGCGCTGTACTTTGGATCAAATGGTACAATTACAGCTATAAATTGCATTCGTGCAAATTATCAACAGCAATCCTACAAAAATTTTCGATAACTCTGTCACTTCATTGCCAAGCGATATCGCGTTGCTAGGAAACACCACGAGTCCGAAAGAAGAGTACTGTTGATTGGCTGTATTTTTTTATCAATTACGTTATCATAGTAATTGCTTATGTCTGTGTCATAATTAAGCAAATAAAATGTAAAATGCCTAAAGGTTCGTTGCAATAATCATGACCCATGCCACCCTTGACCATGTTTTGGGTATTTTTTGCGCTAAAAATCACTCGTACTTCGTGCTTAAGAAAACTGACACTCGCGTTTCGCACTCCTGTCAATTTTTGTCAGAATAGGAAATTGTGAGCTGTAGTGCAATAATTGCCGAAGAAATTGTGACCATTTATGGTTATAATAATAATAACAACATCGACATTGTCCAAGAAAAACAAACAAACGGTATAAATATTACAGATGATAATAATATTGATATTGATACAATAGTTAAAAAATAAAAATAATAAATAAAAGTAATAGCAACGATTATGCAATAATAACTAGCATATAGGTAAGTCACCCTTAAAATTCATCTAAGCTGTAATACGCTTGTGACAAAAGAAATTGTTTTAAATTGCATGTAATTTAATTGTTTAATGCGGCCCAGAAGTCTATTATAGGATTTTATAGGTAAAAGTTTTGGGCTAGTCTCATAAATTTTAAGTTTGTGCATCAGACCAATCACAACGCTCAACTTGAAAGTTTTCCACCAATTAAATCAAAATTACAGCGATTATTTCCACTAGTGCAAATTATCAACAGAAATCCTACACCTTAATTAAAAATTTTCGATAATTCTGTCATTTCATTGAAAACCGAAATCGCATTGCTATAGGAAACTCCATGACTACGAAAATACAAGTGATGTTGCCTGGCCGCCCGCCCTGGCTGTAATTGTTATTTATTGCGTTGCCATAGTAATTGCTTCTGACTACTGTCATAATTATGCAAGTAAATGTAAAATGCCTGAAAGTTCGTGGCAATAATCATGCCGAATAATACTCTTTACGATGATTTTTTAAATTAAGAAAAAATGAGAGACTGTGAGAAATTTATTTATTTATTAACGAATAGTGTAAAAATTGCTGCGAAATCTTGGCCACTCGTGGTCATCAGACCAATCACAACGCTCGACTTTGTAGCTTTCCACCAATCAAATCGAAATTGCAGCGATAATTTCCACTAGTGGAAATTATCAACAACAATATCACATGTGATTTAAACATTTTCTATCATTCTGTCGCTTCATTGACAACCGATAACAAGTTGCTAGGAAACACGAAGAGTCCGAAAGACGAAAATTTCAATCCACGACTGGAATTTTTAGAATATTCCACGCACAAAAAAAACAAATTTGCTTATATATTGTTATTTACTAACGTTGTTTTATATATTAAAAGCAAAAATCACTACGTTTTTGCTATGGTTACAACGCTGATAACATTTCATCTTACTAAACAGATTATCCGAGGTGTAATTGGCTCAGACTGAAAATAAACAGCTTTTATTGGTTGTTACAATGCGAGGTGAACATTTGCTATAATTTTCTATACATTACGTTACTATAACAAATGTCTATGGCCACAGCAAGCATTCCTGCTGAACTTAATTAAAAAATGTCGGTAAAATTGCTAAGCACTTGTAATATTACTACAGATAACTTGCACCTAAGCTGGTACAAATCGATTGTTATTATCACTGCATGCTTTAGAAAAAGATATATTGGATATATATTTTTCAACCGTTTTCTAGCTGAAAAGAAATTAATAACAACAAAAACTACAAAGATATTTTACTGAATCTGCACGTTGATGAACTGTTTCAAGAACATATGCAAATATATTATGCGGTAGCTCACTTAAGTAGTGCGCTACCTCTTGCAATTTTCAGCTAATTATTATTTCTACTTTAACACATTTAATTAGTGAAGAACTCACACGTAAATTTTATTTATTTTAATTGCACAAAAAATTTAAAAGAATTGTCGACACTTTGTTCGTTAATTCCCAAGTGCAAGTTCAACGACTTTATGGGGTTAAAACTAATTCTTACTCTTCCTAGAATTGAAAAATTCGTATGGAATTTCTTTGCGACACATAGCTTGTAACCAATTACCAACAAAACAGAATGGAAATTCCATTAATGAGCTGTTATAGTGTCAATGCTTTCACTGGGCTTCAAAATAAAATTACCTACAACCTTAAATTATTGTTAAGTGTTTTAAAAATTGTCAAGGTAAATTAATCATTACAAACTACAAAAATTTTAGGATATCATTAATTTAGAAAAAAATCATGTAGGTAATAAAAAAAGACATCAAAGAAATTTATTTTCATGAATAAAACAATTTAATTTTTTTCAATGTGACACCCATGAATTTAACAAAGAATTTACAATATTATAAAATGCCATTTGAACTGAACTATAATCCCCTCTCTAAGCAAAAACATTAAAAATGTCTTTTAGTTGTTTACCTTCGGCCGAGCCCTGCTTTAATAATCGCAGTCGTTCTATACTTAACCACAGTTGGATGAAAATGACCTAACAGCTGTTTAATTTAATTTTTTTAATGTGAACATTTTACCCAAATTATGTTTTTTTACAAACTTGAAAATTTGCATTTTTGCCTACTCAATTATGAATTACAATTCAAATCGCATACTGGACATCTCTCAACCAGTCAATTACTAAACATTCCAAACAATGCGACAAGTCGATTACTCGAATTGTGCTCTACCAAGGAATCTTAAGAATACAAAATACCAACCTTTTGGTATAATCGAGCCTCGCCTTACAAAAGCATGCAAAGCATGGCCTCTTATGCCTTTTTAATAATATCGACTTCATTTGAAGCTCGAGGGCTTATTTATATGTTGCCAAGTACAACTACTCTAGTTTAAACGACCGCTCCCTTAAAAAAATTATAATAGCAAACTCGACTTCCTGCATAATCTGATGCGGAACAAGGCGGAGGCAAAACACGCAAAAAAGGCCAAAACAGCGCAGCCCAACGACCAGTTCGCCACGAATTTCAATCGACCTTGTATGCTACCAGACATTAGCTTCGTTTTATGACTTAAAATGCCTCATTGGTATTTCTAAAAGTAATTCGAAGCAAAAATTGACCGTTCACTTATAGCCTTGACGTAACAGTACTTTACATTATTTATACCCGATGCTTTTCCACTTAAGCAAACATTTGTTGCATTGTGCTGTCTATATTTGGAAATATCGATTTTGACTTAACATTCATGTTGTCATCAAGATTCTATTTTTTTTTATTTGTTTACTTAATATCTACCTGGTATCATTATCCCAGATCGTTAATAAAATGTGATTGGGGCAATTTTAATTTCATTTTGTTCAAGGTTTTTGTGTAACCGCCGTTAATGATTGTTGTAAAAGGAAATACAAGCTTATAACTAAGAATCAACAAAAACGAAAGCTCCAAGTGGAATAAATTGAAACAAACGCTTTTTATCTGTGAGTTACCGCTGGTCGTTAGTCATTGCTGTATGTGTAAATCGCAAAGATCCTCGTTAAGTCAGCATGTAAAGCATTTATATGCGAATTGTTTATAAATGAGTCTATAGGTTACAGTATTTTTGTGTCGTGGGAAAATCTAAAACCGAGTTTCATGCAATCTTTTGGTGTCACTTGTAGAATAATCAGAGTGGAACGTTTGAAAATGTGTAACAGGAGCTGTTTTTATTAATTTTAGCAAAAACAATTTTCTTTGTACGCAATTTCTTTACGTGTGGAAAACAGTCACAGATTTTCAAATTTTAGGCTCCTTCGCAAGAACCTGTTAGGGGTGCCTCTTATTTCTAACCAAGTTAAGTTATTAAACTGAGCTCTGTAATATTTTTTGACAAGAACACCAAAATTTGGAGTAATTTTATTATTGAGAAACAAAAAAAAAACAATAAATTGTAAACTTCTTTTCTAACTTTCAAGTTAGCAAGATCTAACTCTTTTTTTCTGACGGTTTTTAAGGCCTGTTCGCCATCGCACCCCCACCCCCCTCAAAGTTGCCATTGGCGCTCTCTATATTTGTCGCGCCGGTGAAAGAGAAACAAAAATTAAGTAAATACTACAAAACGCATATTCTTTTATTTAAAATTTGAACAAAAAAAAAACCTTTTCTTAACAAAATCACCGCTTGACCAATCTTTTGACTTTAGCCAGACTTCTTTCTTTGTACAAGGTGGAATAACATGGCTATTTATATACTAAATGCGAATTCTTTCCGCCTGTAAATGGTGCAGAGCTTCCGCTACTAGAATCCACATATTTACGCGTCCATTATATAAGACACAGATTTCATTGCACAGTGGCCCGCTTACAGAAAAGCTTCTTGAGCGTATACTATTTGTTTGCATTATTGTAACATAATCTGCTAATAGCTGGAACTTGGAAAACAAACTCAGACGGGTAAGCACACAAAAAGAGCAACCGCGCCGATGTTCATTTAAAAGTGACAAATGACCTCCCGGAAACCCATGGAGTAGTTCTTCGCTATTCGCTTCTGGGGTTTTATACAAATTCACGAAACAGTTACAAATATTTATTAAAATGCACATGGGTTTGTCCCGTGCCTGAACACTGAGCAGATATAATAAAGGTTTAATAAGAATATTGTACTAATTGAATGAAGTAGTTACGAATTATACTTTAAAAAAACACTATTTCAGAATAGAACAGACATTTCATAAACTAGAAATTCATTTACAACAGCACACGCAGCATTTTCTACGGTTACACAGGTTTCCAATGTAAACATTACAATTAGAAACACTAATGAACAGGGCCAACTAATGGGAAAGTAGATACATTTACTAACAATATTGTTCTATAAAGAAATAATAGAATTATAATTTCAATACCTTTACTTTAATGATTAGGTACCTGCGGTCACGACACAGCTAATTTATTATTTTTATTTAAGATATTTTTATAAAAGAAGTGGGGCGCAAACCACGGGTTCTGCTAGTCTTGGTTATTATGACAGTTGTAGAGTCGGTTAAATTAACAAAATTTAGCAGAATTTTGAGAAGTGTAAATTTGACGTCAACTTTTTGAAATATTCTGAAAAACGATGTTTTACGTTTTACGTGCTGGAACAAAAATATAAATGGATGTTTGTAGATTATTTTACGCAGACTTCAATAACAATAATAAAAATTACATGACGCTCTTGATTTTGAAGATATAACATAAACAATCATAGTTGGCTGCAAGCGCATTAAACTCATATTTTTTCTGGTTTCATTGACAGAAGCTTTGATATGATTTCCCCTCATATTTTTTTAATTTGGCAACAACGGAATATTTCATATAATCACATGCATTTAGTCTGACAATAATTCTCATCTCAATGTCAAAAGACGATATCAGAACGTGTTCTCAATAAACGTGTGGTCTGCTAACCTTGGCCATAAAATAATTAAGCAATACTTTTATAATTATAATTTAAATGAAATCCGATATTTATAGTCTATTCAAACCGAAGTTAGATGAAGTGCCATCGATTTTGCTACTAAATTTTATTTGTTTTCAACATGATGGCGCACCTGCGCACAATCCACCATATGTTTCTGAATATCTCTCAGAACGTTTTCTAAGAGGGTCTCATACATTGGCCGGCAAGATCGTCCGATTTAACACCTCTCGACTTTTTCTCTTGGGGTGCCCTTAAAGATAAGATATTTACGGAAAAGCCAGAATTGGAATTAAGGAACTGAAAAGCAAAATTACAGCGACATTTAGAAATATTCCTAGTCAGTTCAGTAGTGCACAGAGAAGTGGCAAGAATATGTCAAATGTGCACATAATCTATTGGCGCCGAATATGAAAGCTTGATGTAATGACATGCAGACCTACCAGTTATTTTCTAGAAATAATGTAATTATTATACAGAGACATTCAAATTGATTGAAAGTGCCGCTTTATAAAAAATTGTTGTGTACCGTTTACCTATTTTTGTGAATCTTACCTAACTATTGGTGTGCGCCGAGAATTTTATTGTTCTTTTATTATTGTTACTGAATTCTACTAAACATAAAAAATATACAAAAAGCCATCTACTTCTGTTCTAGCGTAAATAGTTATGAAATTATTTAACATTTTTTTTTTTAAGAATCATGAAGCCGTGCGTGAGCACGACCCCAGGATTCCCATCCCACCCCCTTACCCGGGCTCAGCACACTAAGTGCTCTTCACCGGTGTAACATGCCCCACTCCTGAAAGACATGCAACCCAACATACACACCTACATACACCATCCATGGACCCGTCGGATTTAACTTATTCAGAAAAATTACCGACGAGCAGTGGACTCGAACCAACTGCCATTGGGAGTCTAGTTTCAAAGCCTGAGACTTTAACCACTAGACCACCCGCCGGCCCATTTAACATTAAAAATTCGTCCGTTTTCAGCTTCTTTCAAAATATTTCAAAAAGTTGACGACGTGCATAAAAATGGCATCAGATTCTCCTCAACATTCTGCTCAAATTTGCTATTTACTCACTCTGAAACGCCCATAATAACTACGACAGCCATGTTATTCACTCCAAAAATAGACCCTGTATATTTTAAGGGCTTTCCAAAATTCCAATTCGCAAGATAAATTAAAATCGTATTGCCGCAATCGGAATTTTAAATTAATCATAAAATTCCGATACAGCTCACGTTATGTTTAGTCATCCGTGAATGTTTTACCATCAACATTTTATATAAAATCAAAATACAGGTACAAAACCATACAGTTTTAATCATTAGTTTGTTTGAAAAATATATTTTGTGGTCTGCGAATGTTTCAAAAAATAAATAAAATACAAACCAAAGTGAGACCTTTCAAGTGATACCAAACATGGGTGATTAGTGAATCCACAAAAATCGTATTCCAATTTTAATTTTGAAGAGGGTGATATATTTACTTGTCCAACACATGTGAAAGCAAATAGCGGTGTACGGTGTGCCGACGTGCCGTGTATTAGACAGAAGCCTCGCAAAAATGTTACCTACTCTCTGGCGTTGATGATAAGCCTTCGCGTCGGAAATAAGCAGAAAATAAACAAATATAATTTAAAAACACACAAAAATATAAAGATTTTTCACAAAAGTATCTAAAACATACAAGGAAAATTAAAATTTAAAAAAAATAATCACATGCCATTAAAATTGTTTATTGGAAAAATTTATTTGATACATTTTTGGCTTGCATGAGAATTTATAACAGAACCGTACTAGGTTTCTTAAATTGCAGACATTGTTTCTCCAATGTGACTATTTCATCCTTAAATTTAATATCTTCTTATGTAATGGTGTATGGGCATTTAACAGTCAAACAATTTGTAAATAAATTAATGACAAGTTAAAAATTTCTGTTATTAACCTCAGCTGACCCACACATATGTTAAAGTAAGCCGATCGATCTTGTAAGGTTGTAAGCTTGCATAATTACAAAATGTGGCTATTTTATTTCTTAGATCAAATGTTACACGGTTACATGTACTTGTATGCTGCACTAGCAACTATTGCATAATAATCAGTTAATTGCAATTACCATTCTCGTATCAAGCGTATTGTATTATTAGATATCTGTGCGTGTAACTTTAAGATGTCATATTTACGCTAACCTGTTGAATAAGTAGCACAATCAAAAAGGAAAACCTTTAATAAAATTTAATTATAGTAATCGGTTTTCAATTTTTATCAACGATATGCATATTCATTTGAACGTTCATTTCTACGCATTCCCTTCCCAGATAATTTCTGGTCAAGACATGTACGTAGAAAAACAGTTTTTAACCACTATAAAAATATTTCTTTTTTCAGAAAAATGGCGAACCCTGGGATTCGAAACGATAGTGATGATAACTTTTCGGATGACGAAAGTGTTCCTCTGACGCAAGAAATTTATGGTGGAAGGTATGTAAAAATCTGAAAAAACAAGATTATTTAAATCGTTGGTAATATCTAAATACTTTATTAAATCATTTAACGGACTCGCCCAAAATTAAATCGAAAACCTGCAGTTCAATGCTTTACAAAACCATGTTCAAAAACGAAGTTCCGAAAAACCGTTGTGTTCAAATTACTTTTTTCATAATACTTAAAATATCCGAAAAGCACAATTTTCTAATAATATTATCGGTATTAAAATCTTTAAAATACAAGTAAAATTAAAAAGTAATAAAACAGAAATTTTTTTGGGCCAGCACAATGGGAAAGTTGGAAAATTTTCCTTACAGTCAAAATTTTTTGGGAGGAAGTCAGATTATCTAAGATAGGTCACCGAACAATTGTAATGAACCAAGACGCTCAAACCTTCATACAATTCTACAATACCACTGAGGCCGGATTTCCAGAAACACGGCCTCCTGGATTAATATTCATGGAGGCCGTGCCCAGAACAGTGGCGGCGGCAGCGACCCCTCCCACCATTTATCAGTAAATCAATGAATTAACCATTTTCTTGACGCAGAATATGTTCTAGATTGCCGCAAAAAGTTAACTTTTTCGTGTCTTTGATTTTCCTAACCACAAATATAATTTTGGATTATTTCTCTCTGTTTATCTAAAAAAATTTCTATTTTTCACGACGCAATCATGGCAAACTAAATCCCTTTCACAGAAGTGCGTCAGCGTCAATGAAAAACCCTGCCGCTGTTCTGTCAATCTAGCCTAAAATTTATTTTTTATATTTTTAACTTATGGCATTTGTTTGACAGTTGAAAGTATTTTGTGGACAGTCATGACTGAAGGGCAAACAATAAGGCAGATAAGCCAATTCTCTCTGCAATAAGGTTTAATTTTAGTGCAGGGCAAATTAGTGTATTTGGTTACTTTCTAGTCACGTGACAAAATGCCAGCAAGGCATTTTCAACTGTCATACATTTGTCTAACGTGATAATTTACGTAACGGCGCCCATACCTTACTGAATTTGTTGATGTTATAAGAGGTTTGTTTCATAGTAGTATCTACTAGAGGTAGAGTTTCACGAGAGCGAGAACGAGAGCGAGAAGTGGCCGCTCTCGTTCTCGCTCTCATAAATCCTAAAAAATTCTATTCTCGATCTCGCTCTCGATTACGAGAGCGAGGACGAGAGTTGGCCACTTCTCGGTCTCGCTCTCGGTTTGCTCTCGCTCTCGGTGATTTTGGGGTTCAAGAATAACCGAGAATAAATTAGCTGACAAAAATGTTAAACACGTTAAAAAAATTTGTATAACCATCTGCAGTCAGCAAATTCTTCGTTACTTGGCTCATTACAGATATTGGTTGCAGACTGTAGTTGTTTTGACTAGTATTATATTACGAAATATAACATTCATTAATTATTATCTTTATCGCCCGGCTTCTTAGAATGTGGTTCCCTTTTTGACTCATTCCGTTCAGCAAAGATCAAGATCAGTTTTATTTTGTGATTTCAGTCGGTTTGGATATTTAGATCGTTCTATGTATCGTAGGTGTACGCGAAAATTTTAAAATTAGTACTGCAGCAATATGAAACGCTTTATTAGAAGTGCAGACAGCGGGGTAAAACAGAAACAATCAAAAGTTATAATAGAAAGTGAAAGTGATAGTAATCAGAGGTTTTCTAGTTCGTCACAATCCCAAGAAGTAATAGAAATAGAACATGAAGATACCAAAAAATCGTTGCCCTCTACATCAACATCATCAACATCCAGGACCAATACGCCCACCCCCACATCCGCTTCAACAGAAGATAATAAAAGGAACAAGTTTTCAGGATATTTCGACATTGTCATTGTCAAGGAGGAATCAAATCCGTCCGGGAAATCGGCAGTGTCTGCTTTGCAAAAAAAATAAGAATATCAGCAAAACTATAAAAATGTCTCAGCATAATACAAGTGGTTTGAAAAGGCATTTACAATTTGTGCACCGTAAAGAATACACAGACATATTTGGCGATAACTCTACCGGCAAAAGTGGAAAAGATGGATTAAATTTAAAACAGCAAACACTGATGAAATATAACGCAACAACTACAGAGGTATAGTCATCATTTTGTATTTAATTCTCTAGATGAAAGTAAGATTTAGTAAAATGGCCATATTATTTTAAACATATACAGGGTGAGGTGTTTAAACGATACAGCTGAACTTGCTTAGTTTTAACTTTTATTTAAATAGAAAAAATTGTATACAGATACAGAACGATGTACATGTATTTTTGGAAAAAACCTTTGGTTTGTTCTGACGTTATTTGAATAGGTATCGAAAAACTAAAACCACATTTTCGTCTGCATCTTTGTGAGGTATGCCGGTGCCAGAAAGATTTTACAAAATTTCGTTTTTCCGCAACCATCTTTAAGTTAATTTTTTAAATACGGACCTGTTTTGTTTAAAAGGTTAGATGATCTATGTCACACAATTTTATTTTTACACGTTTTATACTAACTTTTTGCCATAAACGGTAATTTTCCGTGGCACGGTCTTAAAGTTGCAGCTTTATTTTTAAAACCTAACTCTGCGTCAGTGTTTCAAACATTTTGAATATTTAGAATTTCTGTCTAAATATTCAAAATGTTTGAAACACTGACGCAGAGTTAGGTTTTAAAAATAAAGCTGCAACTTTAAAGAGAAAACAGTAAAGTTTTATGATTTATCTGATTTATTGTAACTGAAAATAAATATAGCAATTTCAATTTATTACTATAAAACAGAATTGAACTTTAAATATTTTGAAAACAAACCGGAAACGTAAGAATTGTTTTATAATATTTTAATTATAAAAGGAAAATATTAATCAAAATAATAATATAATGTTCCAACAAAAAACCGGGTTCGTATTAAAAAAAAATAACTTTATGATGGTTGCCGAAAAACAATTGGTCGTCAAATTTTTCTGGTATCAGCATCTTACAGAGAATAAAAGTGTGAATGAAAAAGTGTTTTTAGTTTTTCGATATCTTTTCAAACAACGCCAGGAAAAAAATGAAAACTCAAAATTTCAGTTTTTTTCAAAAATCATAAAAACGGTTAAGTATAAATATTTCTGATTTCTAAATCGCCTAAAAATGCGAATTATTCCACAATTTAACCGACTTTGTATCTCTTACCGTTTACGAGTTCCTAATAGTAAGCCTCGAATTTGGGACACCCTGTATATATGTATATTGATAAATAAGTTATATTGGTAAATACTTGCATTGTATTAATTCCAGAAATTTCCGAAAACCTTAGACCAAACCATAGTAAAGTGGTTAGCAATCAAAAATTTGCCCTTTAATTTTTTCGACGATGATGCTACGCAAGATTTTTTTCGAGTTATTAAAGTTTCGAGTAACACATCTATGCCGAACAAAAACGTCATGAAAATAAAGGTGTTTGAAGAATACACAAAAATTGAGAGAAATGTAAGAGGAATTTTGAAAGAAATTGTATCTAAAATTTCGTTTACCATTGATGGCTGGACTTCAATTTCCGGAAGGTCATATTACGGCATTACGGCACATTTTATAGACAGCAATTTTAATTTACAATCTTTGGCTCTGGATGTTGTTCCTGCAAAAGGTAAACACTCTGGAAGGGACATCGCCGAAGCATTTATGAAAAGTATAAGGCTCATTCTCACATAACGGGAGAATTGTTGTCCCGGCTGAATTGCAATTCGGTGCTTTTGAATTTCAAAAAAATTATGCCAATACTAATTGCAGAGCTAGTTTATCTGTTACAAAATGCATTAACTTTATATAATATGTGACTTTATTGGCATTTTCCAGCATCGTTAGTAGCCATAATATCATTTCGGTAACGTGTCCCAAACAGGATTTTCGATATTTGAAGGTCAAATACTTTTATTGTGCTGCTTGTAAAAACTGCACATGGGAATAATCATGATTTCACATCTATCTTCTGTCCTCCATACAAATAGAAACACGTTAATACATTAATATAAATTAATAATTAGCGATTCTTTCTTGTCCCAAGGTTTGTTGTCACTTGGGTAGTGTTCAGTGTCAATTAGCCTACCGGCTTTATTAAACCTTGTATCGAGTGCTACTTTGTTGTGTATTCATTGTGAGACAGTGTTGAATGTATCGCGAGTATGTCGTTTTGCTTTTATTGCATGACTTTTTTCTAATTGTAATTTGAATGACATAAATTACGAGCGTACCTTTAATACATGTCAATTCGGTAACACTAGTCATGATAGAATAATAAATTAATTTCAAAAATTTACTATTATCGTTAACTTGCTCGGTGTTCCTTTACATAACCTCAAAATTATTTTCACCAAAGTGCTAAAACAGAGGTGAATTCATTCGATTTAATGTGAAAATGTCAGTTCGGTACTGGTCATTTCGGTAACGGTCAGATATCTTTTGTGGTGTTAACGGAATGATTCAGACGTTACCGAAATGACGTTAACAGTAAAAGAACTAATACGTACTAAAAATATCACTTCTGGCAGGTAACAAAAATGGATAAAAAAAAATTCGCAGATTTGAAAATTAAATCTAAAAAAGACAGAGAACTATGAAATATGAAAAATTTCATCAAAAGATGCTTAAAGAAAAACAAATAAAGATAGATAAAAAATTATTTTCCAATATTTTATTAAACCAAAAACTAACGTCAGAATATACTGGTATTTTGGCAGGTGCATCGAAAGAAACAGAGGAAGTCTCACAACTTAAGATTAAAAATCCATTGCTATCTTCTGGAATATGTTTTCTCTGTACTTATGGTTTTAGTATGCAAAATATGGGAACTAAATGCACGACTTGTAGAAGAACTTTTCATACAAACTGTATTTTAAGAAACAAATTACACATAAGTGGTAAAAATATAGTTAAATGCAAATCTTGTATGAAAATTGCTTGATTTTATAAATTTTTGTTTGCTACTGCAAATTTTGTTTGAATATTGCTTAATTTTATAAACTTTTGTCTTGCTACATTTATTTCAATAAATACTTTTCAATTAAACTAGTTGCATATTTATTAACACTGCATGAAAACCTAACAAGATCATTGCGGTAACATCCTCATCATTTCGATACAGAATATCATTTCGGTAACGCACCTCATTCATGCAAAAGTATTAAAGTAATTATGAAGTATAGCAGAATTAAGGCAGCAATTAAATTCTTGCATATGAAAACTGTTAAAAACATTTGAAATTCTATTGAAAACTTCAAAATGTTTGCTGATACCAAAATAAACACATTGGTTTTCCTCAAAAATATGTATTATGCGGCTTTATGGAAGAGAGGAAACCAAATAACTGTAAATTGAAGCAACCTATAAAGTTATAACAGAACTAATATGCTTTGGTTAGAGTTTTAATGCATTTTATAATGATTTCCGCAATTCTTCTGATTTTGACGTGGCTTGAAAGATACGTTACGGAATTGACGATTTTCCAAATATCTTTTTGAAAAACATATGTCTATGACTTATAGAAGCAGTATCTTTCGTGGCCAATATAAAAATAATATACTTTGAGGTTTTGGCCAGCCAATCAGGCCAAAAAATACAGTGGGAAAGCACTTTTTTTTTTAAATTTTTACAAGGGTAATTCTCCCGTTATGTGAGAATGAGCCATAAACTCATACGAGATCATGGATAAAGTGCAAGGGATTACAGTGGACAACGTGTCGTCGAACACTACTTTCATGGCGGAATTGAAGGTTCTGATGAATAAAGCTGGAATGGAATTTGATTCCGAAAATCAGCATTTCAGGTGCTTTGCACATATGCTAAATCTTGGCGTACAAGATATACTACAATTGTTAAAGAGCAGAAAAGGAAACCTCGAAGAAGACTTTGAAGAAGATGAGGCAAGTTGCGAGGAAGAAATTAAAAATAGCGAAGGCCCTTTTGTTTCCTCTACAGTAATCGTCAAAA
Organism: Ctenicera cuprea; assembly: GCA_958336395.1. Taxonomy (NCBI): domain Eukaryota; kingdom Metazoa; phylum Arthropoda; class Insecta; order Coleoptera; family Elateridae; genus Ctenicera; species Ctenicera cuprea. The sequence continues at coordinate 12,711,017 of OY284487.1, read as the reverse complement.
TAAGAAAAACTTTTATCAAAATAAGAAAATCTGAGCAACTTCAGATCAAACTGAAAAATTGCTGCGACACGGTGGAAGTACCTTATGTGAAACCATCTTTGGATATCAAAACTAGATGGAACAGCACCCATGACATGTTAGAAACCGCACTTTGCTTGAAAGAACCCCTAAAATTGCTGTATTGCAACGCAGAACTTGTAGAAAAGTTCAAGTTATCCGACAGTGAGTGGGAGCTTGTGACAACCATTAATAAATATTTGAGACCATTTAAGAAATGTTCAGAGATTTTATGTGGGCAGCACTATGTAACTATTTCTCTTGTAATCGTGGCGTTTAACATGCTGTTGGATAAAATTGACCATATCATAACAGAACTCTCCGAAAAGCAAAGGAATAACATGGAAGAAATTATATTATCAGCTTACTTGGCCGGGAAGGACAAATTAATGAAACATTATGACAAGACTAACTGGATGTATTGTGTAATTCTTATATTAGATCCACGTCACAAACTGGAAACATTTGATTTGACGACTTGGGGAAAACAAATGAAGGATTATTCGTATTCCATGTTTGAAAATATTTTTAAAACCAAGTATTATAAAGCACCTGCTGATGCTGAAAACAAAAAACCAAAAGTTGCTGGAAAGAAACATGAAATGACACTAAAGAAACAAAAACATCACGATGATGATGACCTAGACTTCACGTCCCTTTTTGAAGAAGAAACTTTGCAAAAAAAAACTACTGGAAATTGGAAATTGATGAATATTTAGCGCTGAAAAGATCGTCAAAAGATCAAAGTATTTTGCGATACTGGAAAAAGTATAGCGAAACTTATCCAAACTTGACAAGAATGGTGAGAGATTTTCTCGCAATAAATGCTACTTCTGCCCCCGTGGAAAGACTGTTCTCACAAGCTTCACTAATCCTTAGAAAACACAGAAGTCGTCTTAACGATGACTCTAGTAAATATCTCCTCTGCCTAAATTCTTGGGCTAAATGTGGCTTGAAACATCAGATTTGGGTATAAAATATGTTTATAATCTTATCTTAAAGTATTTCGTTCTTAATTATTCATACTGTTATTTTAATTCTTTTTTGTTTCAATAATAAAATATTCAAAATATTTTGTTGTCCGTTTTTGTCTTTTTTTTAACCGAGACCGAGAGCAAGAGCGAGAGTTACGTCAAAATTCTCGTTCTCGATCACCCGTCCTCTCGCTCTTGCTCTCGGTTTAGTACCAACGCTCTCGTTCTCGCTCTCGTTCTCGCTCTCGTATCGAGAACGAGAGCGAGAACGAGAAAACTCTCGCTTCTCGTGAAACTCTAAGTCTAGAGGGCAGCAGGAAAAATGGCAAAATTGAAGCTCTATGATTGGCTAAGTTCACGTGCTGCCATCTATTGAATCTAAAATTTATTTATTGTAAATTTAATTATTGTTTAAGTTGAAAATACCTGGTAGCTATTTCAGTCGGAACCTGGAGAGTAAACAAGAGCACAATTACGTACGGCTAGGTTTAATTTTAGCGGAGGCCATGCGTAATTAGTGCCTTTGCTTGCCTTCCAATCAAAATAGCCGCAAAGACTTATCAACTGTCAAACATTTGTCTACCCTCCAATCACGTGATGTATTAAGTGACGGCACCCGCACCTTACTGAAGTCGTCTTTGGGAATCAGGTGGGGTGATGTAATGGGAAGTCTGTTTCATAACAGTATCTACTAGAGGATAGCAGGGCTAATGACAAAAGTTAAGCTCCATGAGTGGCTAACTTCAAGTGCTGCCATCTATTGAATTTAAAATTTCTTTTTTTTTTAAATTTTATTTTTGATAATCCCTTGTAGCTATTTTAGTCAAGATTGGAGGGTAAACAGGAGCCAATTACGCAGCCTAAGTTTAATTTTAATGCAGGGCATGCGTAATAAGTGCATTTGGTTATCTTCCAGCCACGTGCAAAATAGCCGTAAGGACTTTTCAACTCAAACATATACCCTCCCAATCAATCTTACTGAATTCGTCTTGGGGTGATGTAATGGAAGGTCTGTTTCATAACAGTATCTACTAGGGGGCAGCAATTGACAAAATTTAAGCTTCATGATTAGAAAACATAATTGCAGTTACAGTTTACATTAATTATACCTCTTTTGACAATAATTTTCAAAACTTTTTGGTCAAATCTAGCAGTTGCCTATGATTAAGACTGTAGAAGAAATGGAATAAAACCTACTACAATCATGAATGTAAAAACCTAACTATTAATAGGTTTTTGTTCATAACAATGTAGATTTTTGTTTGTATTATTAGATGGTATTAAGAAAATTTAAGATCTGTCACTTGAGTTATCTTTACCATAGCTGGCTACGTCCATGGAAATCTTTGTTATTATTGAAGATATGCATGTTTTGCAGTTTTTCATGCTGGTTAATATTCCAGTTTAAAGACATTCGAAATTTTCAGCCATTCTAACCTTTTCAAACTGAATAATAATTTTTTTAAATGTAATACGTAAATTTAATCTTTATAACTGAAAATTTGTATTATTGCAAAAGGGGAAAACTGTAAAATATTTCCCATTTAGCCGAATCTCGATCTTCAATGGTTACAAAGATAATTACGCTATGTCACTCAATTTACGACATAATGTAAAATACAACACTGTGGTAAGGTATTGGGAATTTCCTGAAAAACGCAACTCCGGAAATGGTTCCCAAGGGGAAATGTCAAGATGTGTTGGAAGTGTTGCTTAACTATCTGGGCATTATGGCAAAATTGTTAAAAATTATATCTTTACAGGGTGGCTCATTTTCGTTGTCCAGCTTATTTCTGCTTTATTTATGTAATATTACAAATTCCATTTAAAAAAACATAAAGAGAAGTTTTCTACATTAATCCAAATTTTTTTTCATGCAATATGTAACTTTTATTTTTGAAATGGAACATCCTGTATATTTTTATGGTTATTATCTCTACATTAAATCCTCTGTACCGTAAAGTATTGTAAGAAAGGGCTACATTTTTGCCGAAAACTAGAAATTATTTGCACTATCCCATAGATAACGTTAAATTAGAATAGTATTTCTTATTATTTTGTCTGGAATTTTTAATTACACAAAAAATATATGCTGCACAATGTAAAATCAGCCATCCTCTATATTAAAAAGCCTTATTTTATGATTTCTTCGACTAAGTTAATTTACAACGTGGTATAATTCTAATTCTAACACGCATCACGTGGCAGTTTAACGCAATAAGGTGTGAATAAAGTCCTTGATTAGTTACCTACGATTTTTTAGTTAAACTTGCATATTCATAAATTCTAACGGGAAATAGTAGAATGTCCAAAAAAAATCAGTTTATATTGGGGCATTGTGTCCTTTGTATATCCAAAACTTTTATTGTAAGAGGACGTTTTTTAATCATTTTCCCAATTTAGCTTTTGAAATTTAACTGGTTTTTTGCCTGCGCATCGCATGTGTCATAAAAATACATCGACCAATTAAATGATTATTTTCAAGCTTCTGAGTTTCAATAAACTGTTTAATGCAAATTAAATAATAAGCATTGTCTAAATATAAACGCGATCATCACTTATTAAACATGTTATTAATAACAATTCCGTTATACGTCCTGGGGCGAGTTTTTCTGACTGGACACTTAGGACCCTCATCCAAACTATACGTATGTATAATTTGGAAATGTGTCATAACGAGTAAGGAACGGTAAAATGCCAAGGCTGACTAGGTTTTCATCAGCTACGCGGATACAGAACAATCCTAACAATAAAATTCCTACACACCATAAAAATATATCACCGCGACACTTTCGACATTTTTCATTCCCCGTCTCTAAGTACAAAGGGACAGACAAGGACGAAATCAAACAATGGTTCATATTCTTAATAATTGGTACGCTACAACAACTTGTGAAAGTTGACCGTTCACTCTATAATTAAACTGGATCTACGAACGTCCTTGCAGCAATTTTTTTCAGGTACTATTAAGTTGCTTGTTGTATCTTGCTCGGGTTTGCTGGAACGCCTGGAGTTCCTTCTCGTTTTCTCTTTGTGTGGGCAAACACTTTTTTGAACGGCAAAAGAATAAGGTAGATCGTGTTCTTTCTATAAAGAACGGACCGAATTATTTGAATTTCTAATGAGTTTTACGGTATGTACTTTACACCGTAATTGGATTTATGAAGTACTATTATTATAAGAAAATACTAATTACCTAATTTCTCTTTCACTTTTACTAAATTTTTTACGGTTTCTTGCACATCCACCAACGTTTTACAAAATTATAAAGTAAACGCTTAAATTTTGAACAATCTACCTCAAAATTTATTATCATTAAACATATCCGATATAACATCTTCAACCTTAACAAATTTCCTTTTCCCTTGACCCATTTTTCGCTAACCATAAACAAACCATCAACGCCATGATTAATTAAAATACAAAATTCCGTTATGAACCATAAATAGCACTCAACCATATTATATAAATAGGTACTACTCATAGATATGTTTGCGAAGTTCGGCAAACAGTTCTATTGTAATGTGGGTGCGTGGGCGGGTGTAAAAAGTAAATCCGGATTGTGTCCAGTGACCTTTGATGACTACAGATGAACGTTTATGACCTTGGGCTTGGCTGCCCAACGCCCTTGGCGGGTTAACACCCTGAACATTCGCGACTATCGCCCCCATACGAAGGTCGTTTATTCGCCTCACGAACCACAGGCAATTTTATTGCAACTGTACGCAACTTTTTATTCCTTTATGTCTTGTGCTTGTCCAAACGGACCATGCATGATAAAGAACATGCCAGGAACCCCACGAAGAGTGAAAGCGGTTTAGTAAAAGTGTCAGAATTCCCTACCGTTGCTTAATTACGTATTAACTTAATACCTTTTGATAAATATCTATGGGACACTCTTTGTTACGGTCTTGTCGACCTTGAAACTCCTGTTATTCTGTAATTCTAGTAATTATTAATAAAGCACCGCTAGATGTGAAAAAAATTGTCGTACTCTCTACCAAAATACGTTTTTAATTGCCAAGGGAAATATTTTAAATGTAAATGGTATTACCACGGTGTAATTATTTAAGAATAAAAACTGCAAGTTTAATTACAAAAACTATATTTACTTTTTTTATGCACAAGTACACATTTAAAATACAACAATAATAACACTTCTTCTTTTTCTTTTAGCACAAGAACGGTAACGGAAACCAAAGGATGGGACGTATTCAGAGATCCACCTATCAAGGTGGATTCTGGTTCGATGGCCAATCAGAAATGTTTGGATATCACTGTAAAAATACTCAAAGTAGTAACATACCTAATTACATTTGTGATAGTGTTAGCTTCAGGAGTCGTATCAAAAGGAACTTTATTATTTATGACTTCGCAACTTAGAGAAGACAAAATTACTCCGTATTGTAATAGAGAATTAGGTAAAAATAATGCACTAACCAAGTAGAGTCACCAAAATAGAATAAAAGATAAATAAGTCACATGAAGTATATACTTCCACCTCTTTCAGTCAATATTTCTGAACAGAATGAGAGGGTTGCATGTTGGGGGCGTTGCAATCGATGTTGGATATTTTATGTTGTTACTTAGGTTTGGTATCAGATGGCTCTGCAGTTGAGGTTAACAAGAGCCGTTTTCCTTCCTATAGTTTTAGCCCCTATTTCTTCTAACCTATGCATTAAATAATCCATTTAAAATGATTTTAGGTGGCATAGTTTCAAAATCAACACATTCAGTACTTAACCTCGGTAACAACATAAAATAACCAAAATCGATTGCAGCGCCACAAACATGCAGCCCTTCCGTTATAAGTCTGAAAAAACTATTTTCATTCCTCGCCCCAAAATAGTGGTTAAGTGGCAGACAAATGGTTATTTTAGGCATATAAGTTCTGCCTAGACCGACAGGTTTTGACTGGACAAATGGAGGCTGACCGTGTACACACGGCTGCGCGCTAATAGCTCGCGACCTTTGCAAAATTAATTAATAAAAGCAGCCTATATTTCTATTTGCCCAAAGCAGAAACTATTTTCTTAAAATAACGATTTGCTTGCGACAGTTATACTACTGGCAAATATTTTTTGTTTTTATATTTCAATCTAAACCGTCGGGATTTTACAGTCTAAGAGCAACAAATTTATCCTTATTAATTTACAGGTAGAGAAAAACAATTTATAGTAAAATTGCCGAGTGAAGAGCGTGTAGCGTGGATGTGGTGTTTGGTGTTCGCATTCTGGGTTCCAGAATTTGGAGCACTATTCCGTTCAGTTCGAATGTGTTTCTTCAAAACATGGAAAAGGCCGCCGTTGTCTCATTTCTTAATTGTTTTTATCCCTGAGACTGCTCATACGATCGGATTAGCGTTACTAGTCTTTGTTATTCTACCAGATTTGGACGTCGTCAAGGGAGCAATGCTTACCAATTGCCTTTGCTTTGTACCTGGAGTTTTAGGTAGGTATCACCCCAGCACGATTTTGTTGTCCATTAATAAAGTTTCTATTGTAGGACTTCTCTCGCGAAACAATAAGGAATCGCAACGTTTCATTAAAGTAATTATAGATCTCATAGCAATAGCCGCCCAGGCTACAGGATTCGTGGTTTGGCCAATAGTAGAAGGAAAACCACACTTGTGGCTGATACCCGTAACTATTTTTCTGGTCTCGATGGGATGGTGGGAAAATTATATTTGTGCTAACTCTCCTATACCTTTTATTAAACGTCTTGGAAAAATTAAACAAGGCTTTCCAGCAACACGGTATTTCACTCACATGTTTATGTCCATATGGAAATGCTTGTGCTTCTTTCTCGCAGTTCTAGTAATAATATTAGTTAAAGAGGGAGAAGTTGGGTTCTTCTTCACGGAATTTAACGAAGGTTTCAACCCGCATCCTATTACAATATTGGAGGTACTGTGATAAAATTTATAAACTATCCCAAAATCATTTTCTCATTTAAAAATTAATTTCCAGATTAAACAAGTTGTAGGGGGCACTTCCCTTGCCGATGTTTCCGAATTAATACCAACAGGAGATGACACAGTGATAACATCTAATGACTCGACAGCCATCTACGTTCTCCTGATTAACATAATGGGGTCATACTTCTGCTACATTTTCGGAAAATTTGCCTGTAAAATTATGATTCAAGGCTTCTCCTATGCTTTCCCCATTAACCTTACCATTCCCGTGTCTATATCCCTTTTAATAGCAGCTTGTGGTTTGCGCAATGGAGACCCTTGCTTTTTCCACGAAACCATTCCTTCTTATCTCTTTTTTGAAACTCCGCCTGTCTATTTCCTGAACGACTTTATTTCACATCAACATGCCTGGATTTGGCTTTTATGGTTATTGTCCCAAACCTGGATAACTTTACACATTTGGACGCCAAAATGTGAACGTTTAGCCCGAACTGAAAAATTGTTCGTATTGCCTATGTACGACGCTCTTTTAATTGATCAAAGTATGGCCTTAAACAGACAAAGAGATGACGAACCCAACGTGAAACCAGAAGACTTGGACGAAATACAAAAAGAAAAAGGTGACGAGTACTACGAGACTATTTCAAATCACACGGAAGGATCTACACCGAAAGCCATAAAGAGCTCCGACCATATCACGAGAATTTATAGCTGCTGTACTATGTGGCATGAAAACAAAGAAGAAATGATGGAGTTCTTGAAGTCCATTTTAAGATTAGATGAAGATCAATCCGCTCGCAGAGTCGCTCAAAAATATTTAAGAATTGTCGATCCAGATTATTACGAATTTGAAAGTAAGTATATTTAAATGTAATAAGATAACAAAAGTAGCATATTTATTTTTTAGCGCATATATTCTTTGATGACGCTTTTGAAATCTCTGACCATAACGACAATGACGCGCAAGTCAACCGATTCGTAAAACTTCTGATGAGTACAATAGATGAAGCTGCATCAGATATACATCAAACGCAGATTAGAGTCAGACCACCTAAAAAGCTTCCCGCCCCATATGGTGGAAGACTAATTTGGACCCTACCAGGAAAAACAAAGATGATAGCTCATTTAAAAGATAAAATGAAAATTAGACACAGAAAGCGTTGGTCGCAAGTGATGTACATGTACTATTTACTGGGACACAGATTGATGGAACTGCCCATATCTGTAGACAGAAAAGCTACCATTGCTGAAAATACGTATCTGCTGACGTTGGATGGAGATATTGATTTTCAACCGCATGCTGTGCATCTTCTGATCGATTTGATGAAGAAAAATAAAAACTTAGGTATGCAGTTCATAATAACACCTTACCAATCTCCAGCGCATAACAAATTTGTTTCAAGGATACTTGTTGTTATGTTTAAATTTGTGTTTTCATTGTCGCGCTGGATAATTTGCACAGTTTTGCACATTCGATTGGTTTTGGCTTAGTCACTATTACGTTTTAATTTGCAGTTAATTAATTGAAGGTATTATTGTTTCGATGAAATCAGTATTGGACGAGTAAATTCATTTGTAGTTGATATTGACGCCAAAGGTTTAACCAAAAAAATGTAACATTAATTTTAGGAGCTGCTTGTGGACGTATCCATCCTGTCGGTTCAGGCCCCATGGTATGGTATCAAGAATTCGAATATGCTATTGGTCATTGGCTGCAAAAAGCCACAGAACACATGATAGGTTGCGTATTGTGTAGCCCTGGTTGTTTCTCACTCTTCAGAGGAAAAGCACTTATGGACGACAATGTCATGCGGAAATATACGACATGGTACTACATTTTTGTTTTTCAATTACGTATCCATAAATTTACGTTTTCTGTTTTTTTTTAGTTCTTCGGAAGCCCGTCATTACGTACAATACGATCAGGGTGAAGACCGTTGGTTGTGCACGCTACTCTTACAGCGAGGTTATCGTGTAGAATACTCAGCTGCTTCCGATGCTTACACACATGCGCCTGAAGGTTTTAATGAGTTTTACAATCAGAGACGTCGATGGGTACCATCCACCATTGCTAATATTATGGATCTCTTACAAGATGCAAAAAGAACCATTAAAGTTAACGACAACATTTCGATGCCTTATATTGCCTACCAAGTAAAAATTCAGTTAGCTCAACATAACTAAGCAATATAATCTAAATACTAATTTCAGATTTTGTTGATGGGTGGTACCATTCTGGGTCCTGGTACGATATTCCTTATGTTGGTGGGTGCTTTCGTAGCAGCTTTTCAAATTGACAACTGGACAAGTTTCTACTACAACATTGTTCCAATTCTCTTCTTCATGTTGGTTTGTTTTACTTGCAAGTCCAACATACAAGTAAGTCTTATTGCCGCATTTTGCGAACTTACAATAAAGTATTATTGATCTTATTACCAGCTACTCGTTGCCCAAGTATTCTCCACGGCTTACGCTCTGATTATGATGGCTGTAATAGTCGGTACGGCTCTTCAATTACGTGAAGACGGTGTTGGATCGCCTTCGGCAATTTTCTTGATAGCTATGACGGCGTCGTTTTTCATTGCTGCTTGTCTGCATCCACAAGAATTTTGGTGCATCGTACATGGAATTATTTATTTATTGTCTATTCCTTCTATGTATCTGTTATTGATTCTTTATTCAATTATTAATTTAAATGTAGTATCTTGGGGAACTCGCGAAGTTGCAGCCAAAAAAACCAAGAAGGTAAGTGCGTATAAGCAAATGGGTAAGGTAATAGAAATAACCATTTAAATATTTGCAGTCTTCTAATTTGGTGGTGCTGGTTTGCCTTTAATTAATTTGGTGGCGGTTACTGACACAGGTAGACATAAGCTCATTAGATTTTCAAGTTTTATCGCGAAATTACACGTTTAGGAAATGGAAGAAGAAAGGAAAGCAGCAGAAGAAGCAAAGAAAAAAGCCAAACAAAAAACGTTGCTTGGTTTTCTACAAGGAGGAGGCACTAGTGATGATGATTCTGGCAGTATTGAAATTTCTTTGGCTGGCCTTTTCAAAGTTATGCTTTGTACACACCAATCTGATCAAAACGACAAAGCGCAACTTATACAAATCGCGGATACTCTTGAAAAAGTCAGCAAACGTCTGGAAGGTATCGAAAAGTAAGTGATGGTTTTGTCACGGCTTTGGTTATTTTCAGATCGAAAAAAATTCGATCATTTTGATACTACCATGAAAACCTACTAAACTTGGTTTTTACAGGATTGTTGATCCCCATCACACTCATGCAGCGTCGCACCGCCGACGTAGTATGTCGGCGTCGTCCCGAGATCATCATCTTGGAGCTGTAGCTGAAGATGTAAACGAAGAATCTGCCAATGATAGCGATTCCGAAACGGTAAGCACAGCACCAAGGAATGAACGAGACGACTTAGTCAACCCATATTGGATAGAAGATCCCGACTTGCGTAAAGGGGAAGTGGAATACCTCGGTTCAGCTGAAATTCTATTTTGGAAGGATCTGCTCGCTAAGTACCTTTATCCTATTGATGAAAACAAAGAGGAGAAGGTAAAACTACAATTTCTACTTGTATAGACAATTACCATTTTTATATAAATACCACTAAATATCTTTATTATCAAAATGTTGAGCTTGAAACATCGTTAAAAAAAGATGGGACAATCGTCATCCAATTGTTAGAAAGGCATTAATAGGAATTTACAATAAAACAATTGAAAACGATATGACGATTTTGAAAGTGTGTCGAGAACTGCACGCAGAAACAACTAAAATACGCAAAAAGTGTAAATAACATTTTTCTCCAAACTATGCTAAGAGCAAAAAAAATATGTTTGGATTCTGCTGTTCGGGTATGTAGTGATTTTCAAATCAATAAGAACATGGCCGATTAACATGGTAAAATTGAAAAGTTATATTTTATGTCCCTAGAAGAATTTTATTACTTTCAGTAACCCTAAACGGGAAGATAACATTCTTTGACATCACTTGATAGCGATTTACTTTAAAAATTCATCAGGAATAATGCTTTAAATAAATTATTTAATAATAGTCAAGCCAGTAGCGCATTGTTATGACTGGTTGCAAAATCGATTTGCAGATGTCGTCGTAGCGCCGAGCTAGAGGATGTTTCGTAAGGGAGACGTTATCAGTTCAAACCTTGATAAAGTCTACTTTTCTTTATTGTTTAAAATACTGTAGGAGGATAATCAGGTTTATACTACTTTATTTAAAATGTGTAATTATTATCTTTTCATGCTACATTAACAAAAAACTAATCAAGTGAAACATAAAAAGGTAACAATCGACCTTTTACAGCTGAAGAAAATAAGATATTACATTAACTTAAGCCCTAAAACTGCACGGATATTTTACAAAATAACTAAGTAAAGATTTAGTTTGAGTCTTACCACCAAAATTTTTCAATTCTACCTAATTAGTTGTAAAAAGTTTATCCTTAACTTTTTATGTTTCGTCTGATTAATTTTGTTGTTAATGTAACACGAAAAAATAATAATTATACAATTGAAATAAATAATATAAACCTGATTGTATTTTTACGGTAATTAATAAAATAAAAAACAAGTAGACCTCATCAAGGTTTGAACTCATAACGTCTCGCTTACGAAACAAATCCTCGATCTCGGCGCTCCAAAACTTCTGCAAATCGATTTTGTAATCAGTTATATCAGTGCACTACTGCCTTGACTAATATGAAATAATTTATTTAACGAAATTATTTCTAATGAAATTTCAAATCAATTGCCATTAAGTGATGTAAAAAAATGTTATATTCCCATTTAGAGTTACTAAAAGTGATAAAATTTTTCTAGGGCATAAAATGGAGCTTTTCAGTTCTGCCACGTTAATCGGCCATGTTCCACTTGATTTATAATTCACTGTATTGATATACGTATGTTTAATCATAATAATTTTGAAAATAACGAAGATATTTTGAGTGGTTGTATAGAAATGGATAATTTATATACATAATAATACCGTAAATTACCTACTTTAAAAAGTTCATTAGTAAGAGTGGTTTTCTTTTCTTTTAATTGAAGTTGTAAATTTTTTATGATATCCAATCTGTTGTAATAAAAAGAAAACCACCTAGTCCACTTTGAACTTAAATATTTGGAAAAAGTGTTTTTTCCCTGTTTATAGTTGAAATTGGACATATGATAAAGATAACTGCTGAATTTTAGGCACGTATAGCTGCAGATCTAAAGGAGTTACGTGACCGGTCAGTCTTTGCCTTCTTTATGGTGAACGCCCTTTTTGTGCTCATTGTGTTTTTGCTTACTTTGAAGAAAGATTACCTCCACATAAAATGGCCATTCGGTGTCAAAACCAACATAACCTATGATGAAGCCTCCCAAGAGGTAAATTTTAGTGGGGTTTACATGATTAATTGTTGCTGAAAAACCTGTGGTATTTCCGCTGTTTATAGTGTGTGCTTCCAAGCCGAACGTTTTTGGTATGTTCTCCGATAATGATAAAAGCGCAACACAACTTCCACAGATCAGTACACAACGGATCATGTACCCCTATCATACATTATCTAAATACTCATATTTTCTTACAGGCCAGAATAGCAAAGGAGCTCATAGAGCTTCGTAATAAATCAGTATTTGCGTTCTTCATGTTTAATGCTCTTTTTGTATTGGTCGTGTTTCTGTTGCAACTTAATAAGGATCAAATTCATGTTAAGTGGCCGCTCGGAGTACGAACCAATATTACATACATAGAGGAAACTTCCGAGGTATTTACAGGTCTTTTAAACCGTTCTACTCTGGAGTGGGATACTAATGTATCTCTCTGGCCTGGGATTTCTTGGTTCAGCACAGTTGTGGTTTACACATTACCTACTGTTTGTGACTTACAACCACACTTATATTTTACACTATTACACATCTTATGTGAACTCAACTAATAAACGTAATTTACACATTTTGGTTTTGGTGAGACATTTATCTGTAAATAACAAGTTCCCAAATGGCGTTGGATGGTGAAGTTAAAATCGGTCATAGCAAATCACTTTAATCACAAAAGACATACATCTACTAATTGTTGTTGAGGACGTAATCAAGGTGAAAGAAAATAATAAAATAATCATTCGTTTTTATTAAAATTTGGTCAAATATCCATTTGCTATTAAAGTTGAAAAAACAATTATGAATGATTATTTTACTATATTAATAATAACAAAGTCACAAAACAATTATCCATTCCATTTTTAATCCGAACTTCATGCTCTCGTCCATTCTCATCCCAATAGGGTGTTTAGAGGGTGCAAGGAAGTCAGAGGCACATTCAACCCAATAATGCTTGTAAAATTCCTAAACCTTCCTTCGCAATAAACCTTCTACCTGACACCAGTGAACAAGATGACTATAAAGAAATTGACCTTTGATATATATTTTTAATTGTTTTTATACTTTTTTCGTTCAATACAGAAAAAAAAACAAAGTAGTTACCAAATAGTATATTATACACCAAGGTAGAAAAGTCTACTATTATAGCCTGAGGGCTAAGGTTAGATCCCGAGGCGCGTAGCGCCGAGGGATGTAAGGCCCGAGGGCTATAAGACTTTTCTACCGAGGCGTATATACTTTTTTTTTCACTACTAGTGATATAAACCCTTATAATTGTCGAAAAATGACTATTTGAACTTAAATCCCTGTTTATTTCAAATTATAAAACAAATGACAGTTTTTTGTTTTGTTGGCATGACAGTTGTTTGAAAATTGTTACTATTTGACATAAAAGTTAAATTTCTAGTTTTTTGAGCCTTTTAGTACGTCCTTTGTGGCTGCTTTGCAAAAATGAGGAGTGAAGATTTAAATTGTACACCGCCTGAAATGCGGGAAATCTCCGTTTTACTTTGTGTGGTAGTATTATAGGCGAAATTGATATTGACAGGGTTGTCATTTATAACGGCGCGAAAAACGTATATTCAAATACACCAAAGTTTTTAAAATTAAATTAATTTATTTAAACAACTATTTTATGCATAAAATACCATTAAATAGAATCTCTCCATTATATTAAATCGTGCTATGAAAACGTTCTCTTTAAAACTTTCACAGGATTATCAAAAAATATAAATTTGTTCATTATTAACCAGTGGTTAATAATGAAAAATTAGTTACCTGTCAGTGAGCAAAGGTAGAGAAATTGAATTTCACAGCATTCTATTATGTGTCAAAATGCTACCCCATATTACTAGTAGTGAAAAAAAACTATTTTTACATTGCGAAGTTTTGAATGTACATTTACATGAATTACGTCATACAAGGCGTTTCACAGAGTGTGAGCCATAGGATTTTAACCACGTTATAATTTGAATATTTGATTAGGATAAGAGTAGTTTTTCTACATTATCACATTACATGTCTTTATATCCATGAATTAAAAGCAAATAATATGTTCGGTAGGAGTGGCCTTAAGGTAGAGCGCTCAATTACCAATACGAGGATGTCAGGTTAAAATCCCATATTTTTTTTTATTTAATTTATGTTTTTAGAAGTTTTTATGAAATACAAAGTGATTAAAGTAGTTTTAAATGAACTCGAAAAATTTTGCACAAAATTCTTTACTACGTAATGTAACATTAACATCGGCAATACGTAATGAAAGGGTTGAATTTTTTATTTCATTTTAAATAATTAAAAATATATACCATTGACCTCGCATTTAATAAAATTGGGGTTAGAACATAAATAACAGATAAATACAATTTTCATGGGATATGAACTAGCAATGGTAAGCGAGCTATTATTTTATGAATATTAAGATAATTACATAATGTGATAAAATTCTGTAGACAACCTACTTTGGTTTTTTCTTATTACAAGCTGGTTAAAATATGGCCCATACCGCTTGACACGACTGAGTTCTTTTAGAAAACCTTTAATGGCAATTTCTTTTGACTTTTTATTTTACTGGAATATTTGTTCTCCCTTTTGATATGCCTCTGTCTCATTCCATTATAAAAACATTCCCATTTCATGCATTGTTCTTCATGTTTAGTAATTTATGTTAATAATAAATAATTAGCAGTTCTAACATTTTCTGAACATATTTGTTAGCATTTAACAAAACCTTGCAGTGACATTTTATTTTTCTTAAATTTACATTAAATGTTTTTGTAATAATTAAGCAATAACAGATTTGTCTGTAATCTTTTCATACTTGCATAAATACAATATATTTTCTCAAATTTATTCATACTCATTTTCTGTTCAAGAAAAATTGAAGGCTTGCTAGTCAAATTAAAATTTTCTGTAACTACCTATTCAAAACTAGAACAAATTTAAAATTTTATTTTAATTTTAATCTTTCATTTTGGTAGGATTTAGGGCAGTGCAATAATAATCGATTATTAATAGATTATTTGAAAAACATATGTTTATCGATTATTTGAATAATTGGTTACTTAATTATCAAACAATTGGTTAGTAGATCACTTGATTCATTGATCATTTTATTGATAGATGAATTGCTAATCGATCATTTGTTTAATCGATTATTTGATTAATCAATCATTTGATTAATATCATATTGATCATTAAATTAACAGATCGTTTGATGAATCCATTATTTGATTAATTCATTAATGAAGTGTTCATGTTTCCTTAATCGATCAGTTAATTAAGAGATTTGATTAATCGATCATTTGATTAGTAAATCATTTGATTAATCGAGCATTTGATTAACGATTTTTTGATTAATCAATCATTTTATTAAGAGATAAATTAATTAATCGATCATTTGTTTAAGAGATTATTTAACTAATCCATCATTTGATTAGTTGGTCATTTGTACATCATTTAATTAATCGATTATTGAATTAACCGATTATTTTATTAATCGATTATTTAATTGATTGATCGTTGGATTAACTAAACTGATTGATAGATTCTGACAATCGCACAGCCCTAGTATCCTACATTAGTTCAGGTGGAGAATTTTTGTAATCAAGCGACTTGTTTTTATTTTTAAGTAAAAACAATGAAAACGAATTTGAAAATTTGAGAATATTCTGTATTTTTCATCCTTCCGTTTTTTTTTTAAATTCAGTACATCGTTTTGCACTCTATTGCATTTTCACAGCTATATTGTTCTTATTCATACTAATTTTCATTTCTGCATTTTTAAAACTTTATTCAAGAAACAACAAGAATACATCGTTCAGTCACATCATTCGAATGTTACGTTTTTAATGTTTGCAGCCCTGATGTTGTTATAAATAATTTTACTTTTCAGAAGTTTAATATTGCAACAATGCCGTCAATTCCGTACCCTGTTATTCCAGTCTGTTTTGTGCTTGTACAGTGTTTTAACCCACTTATTTTGTTTTTTTATTGATTATGATTAAGTATCATAAATTAGCACAATATTTTAACTGAGATTGTATGAAGAGTAATTAAGTCACTGTTTCTGCATGTTTTTTGCACAAAAAAAATTGTAAATATTATAACGTACAATCTTAGTTTGACTTTAACATTTAACATTAACACCTAATTCATGAAATTAAACAAATTATATTTCTAGGTTCACATTACAAAAGAATATCTACAATTAGAACCCATTGGTTTGGTGTTTGTGTTCTTCTTTGCCCTCATTTTGGTGATACAATTCACCGCTATGTTGTTCCATCGTTTTGGAACAATTGCACACATCTTAGCAGCTACAGAGCTCAATCTGTGCTGCACAAAGAAAGTAAGAAATTTTCAAAACGAGTATTTTAGATCTGTATTAATTTATTAACCAACCATATAGAAAGAAGACTTGTCTCCTAATGCGATACTAGATCGACAAGCGGTTGAGATAGTCAAACAGCTGCAAAAACTACAGGGCATTGATGATGCAGACTATGAAAACGACTCCGGTTCTGGACCTGATAGAATCGGACGGCGAAAAACTATCCACAATTTGGAAAAAGCCGCACAACGAAAACGACAAATCGGAACACTCGATGTTGCATTTAAAAAGAGATTTGCAAAACTTAATGCTGCTAAAAATGCTGCTCAAGGTTAGTTATTAATTTTTTTTTTGATATTAAAACTTTAAATATAAAATACATTTTTCTAGAAAAAATTATGCAAATTAAATATAAGTTTTGCTGTAATAAAATATAATCAATAATTTTGATATTATACAGTGTGTCCTATGAACAAACAGGCTAACTTAGCAAGTGATAAATTCATAACTAATGGTTATATCGAAAAACTGTTTTAATAAAAGGTTAATGTTCGTTATATTTGATTAAAGATTGAATTACTTTCAAATAACATATCCTTACTACAAAAACAAAAAAGAACCTTTTTCAATTCAAATATTGGCATTTGAACCATTAATAACATTTGCATATAAAAATAAATAAAAAATTGATGAAATTTCCATGTAAATTAAGTAAACGGTAAAAGTTGCTGCCTTCACTAAAACAATTGTTTCTGCGTACAACTAAATCATACAGACATATTGTTGTTAAGTACGTTATTTTCTATGAGAGTTGAAAGAACTCAAAAAGTGTTTTTTTTTAATATGTCCGTCTGTGCATGTTATTTCGTATTCTCGTATCTCCCGAACACATTGGGGGGAGGGGAAGGATATCAAAAATTTGTCCTGTCTAAGAAATCCGGAAGAGAGAGCTAGACGTGTTTTGATATAATTTTTCAAAGAAAGGGAATTTTGTAAATCTAAAGAGGGGACCTCACACAAAAACTTAAGACTAATCCAATGCTTTTTTCCGAACTCACTAGCTTCAAAATGTTTGCCGATAAAATGTTTTGACAATTTTGAATATAACGCCCTTTACTCAAAATCAAGTTGGAAGATCACAATGGAATTTGGTATCGTAATAGCCATAAGGAGATACGGTATTACTCTGCACAGGAATTTTTGGAATCATAGAAACTGTCGAGTAAAATTTTTTTCTTATTTATCGAAATTTTGGAAAAAGTATTGCTCGAAAACTGGCTACGTGTTTTTTTTTAACTTTGTACGCTCGTAGAAATTGGAATGTACTGCAATTTGGTTTTTGTCTCAATGTGCTAATTTCTTTGTGATGACTTCTATGAATTTTTGAAATTTAATAAATAATGAATCTCTCTAATTTAAAAAAAACAGATTAAAACATAAACAGAGCGGTGATAGTGGAATAAGATTCTAAACTTCATTTTTACATGCAACAATATTTAAGAGGAATATATTTTCTCCCTCCCCTACTTCTTGGACACCAAATTTATTTTTCGGTCTCTAGTATATCAAGCAAATTATTTTCGCAAAATCGATGTTCCTCATTAAAACAAAAAATTTTATATGTGGCTGAATAGAGAATTTAATGCTCTACCAGAAAAAATATAGAGTGGTATTTAAGAAAATAAAGCTATTGCCCGAATGATAAGTAATATGTCATAAAACGTGCATTTTTGAATAGTTGAACACCCCCAAATTTTATTTGTTGTTGTCAATAATTGTTGTTACTTGCGGTAAAACTGGAAGTACTACTACGTGAGGATATCACAATTTTTATAAACCTTTTCATGCCATTCAACTTTTATTGAACAACTTTTTCTATATTACCATTACTTATGAAGTTATAGGCTTGCCTGTTTATTCATGGGAAACACTGTATAATCACATTTTGTTGAATACATAACTTTTACTTTTACCTTTCTTTTGATTGTAATATAAATAACACTAACCTTTATTAGCAGGTACACCAGTTTTAAGCAGAAGATTAACCATGAGACAAGAAACGATGAAAGCACTGGAAGTGCGTGTTAATTCAGTGATGGCAGAGCGAAGAAAATCCCATATGCAAACGTTAGGTGCCAAAAATGAATTCGGAAATAACAATGTAGTAACGCGCAATCATAGAAATAGTACTGCAAGTATTCCACTTAAAGATGTATTTGAAAATGGGCAAATTAATAGAGCGTATGAAGATGACGACGCTGCAAGTCGGGTTTCGATGGCTGTGCCAATGCATAGCAGAAGTAACGGCAATTGGAAAGGTGGCAATAGTAGGATGTAAGAATATAAACGCTTGAATTTCTTTTGGGAAAACTTATAGACTCGAAAATGTTTAATTTTTATCTTTATTGTTTTGTAAATTTTTCTTACCTATTCTTCTATTTTTACTTATTGTTTAATAATTTGACTTTTTGTTTTAAATAATTATTTATTTTGAAAAAAATAACAAAACACTGCCAAATGAACTCAAAAAATATTAAGACAATTTGAAAATACTCATTTTTTTTAATAGCTTAGTAGATATTAGATTTATTTTTTACTTTAGTCTTTTTTATACTTGATATCTACAAACTTTTTTGTTACACAACATAAATTTCTTTTAGGGTAATTACCTCTACTGAATAAGACTAAATATTAAGTGTAAGCTCAACTTTTTTTTAATTATTTTTGTACGTAATAAATAGACAAAATATTTATAATGTAAAAAGCGGTTATTTGTGATACACATTAAAATAAATGTATATACAATAAATTATAATACCTTAGTTTTTGTTGTTAACCTTTCTTGAGCGCAAGCACCGCCCCTCTTCCGAAGCGGCACTGGAATCCATTATCTTCATTTCATTCGACTGCAACACCTCAGAATTTACAATATTCCCGCTTTCGTCGACATCATTTATAGTTATAACAATGCTATTATCGGTAGGTAACACTACATTCTGCTCACCGTTTTCAGCAATCATCAACACATAATTGGGTGTTTTGTCAGATGACTGCTGACGCTTTCTAAGATTATATTTGGGAATACTCGTTGCTGGTTCAGCAGGTTGAGGGTTGCTGTTAGTGCGCATCATTTCTTGGGTTACTTCAATACTTTCGTAACGAACTGTTTGTAACCGAAATATGCCATCAGTGTCTTCTTTGTACCTTAAAATACTTTGATTTTACACACGAAATAGTGAGCAGTTGTGAGTAATTTACCTAAACCTAGAATGACCCGATGGCCAGTGAAAATCATGTTGTTTAATTAAATGCTGCGTAAGCTGGTTACCTCGAGAAAATTTCATTTGGCAACAATGACACTCATAAGTTGGAGTCCAACCCTATAAAAAATTGATATCTAAAAGTCACAAAGCTGTTGCTAAAAAAACATAGCTTTTGACAGAGATAGGTAACCCTGTCAACACATTTAAAACATTTCAACTCCCCTAAAGTTATTATTATTATTTCTCGATTTCCACTTAAAAGAATAAATATAACGACTTTCAAGCTTAAAAACTTGACTTCACTGAACTCATTAAAGCAATTGAATTGATTAAAGTAATGAGATATAAATACATTTCAAGGTACTTAAAAATTAAAAAATAACAGTGCTGTTGTCCGATTTAATAAAAATCCTCTCCAACCAGAATGAATTTTCATAGTGCTGGAACTGCGACCGATTTTACTAAAGTTAGACTTTGAAAATTCATAAACAAATTTCAGGCAGTCCAAACCTTGAACTGCCTTATTTATAAATGCATCTATTGAGAATGGTTTCTCCAAGTTTAGTGCAGATTGGGCAGACAATTCTTTATATAGAAATTCGGTGCCCCCCCCCTCCCCAGTCAGAGCAAATTTTCAAAGTGCTAAAAATACGACCGATTTTACCAAAGCTAGTCTACAGATACACCTATTGAGAATGGTTTCTGCAAGTTTCGTGCAGATCAATAGAACAAGTTTTTCTCGAAAATTTTGTTGTCATGATCTTTTTTTTAATTTATTCAAAAATACTTAAAGTCCGATTTTTCTTATGAAATAACTGGTTCTAACACTAATTTTTTAATAGTACCACCCACATATTTTAGTTTTCTTACAAGAATTTTTTAATACCTTTCAAACAATATTTAAATCATAAAGTTAAACAAAAAATATTGCAAAAAAATTGTTTTTATTTTATTATTTTTACTTTTTGTTAAAATAATAGTATAGAGGTGAATTTCTTGCAGTTTTTTAGTTTAACATTATTATTTAAATGCTTGATTAGAAAGATTACTCAGAAAAAACTAAAAAAACATGTTGTTATTTCATACGAAATTATAATTTATTTTTTTTTAATAAAATTCCGAAAACATCATGATTATTAGTCTAAACCAAAGAAGTATTACTTCTTTGGTCTAAACTAACTTTGATTTTGCATAAAATTATAAGTTTACTGTAACATGTTTTCAATCATTTACAATGCCTACTTGTTAAAAACTGCTTACATAAATATTGATTTCATGACCATATTCCTGCAGATAAACCATTGCAGTTTTCTCCGAGATTTATTAACCAATTCAAATTTAAAATATATAGGGTGCTATGCTATTAAAAACGATAAAGTTGGCGTAATTTTTGATTAAACCGGAAGTGGTACATTAGCATCCTAGACATATAACACACTTTTATGACAAATTATACATCCCCAAGTTTTATTTCATTAACTTAAAAACTGCGAAAAAAAACAGGGCTATACCTAGTTTTATTTACACCCAAAACTTGAAACTGACTTATCTTATTAAAACGGGAAAACCAATAAGACAGAAATACATGTGATTTTTACCCACTTAACAAAAATTTAAAAGACTACTGTTAGTAACTCATACCTGCCCATGTACATTCTGATAATGCTTATCAAGTCCATAAAGCGATCGACAGCGAAATTCACAGTCTTCACATGCAAGCAATTTTTCAGAACAATGTGTAATGAGATGCGACTCTAGAGCTTGTTTTGATACACACCTGCAATCGGTTATTACAAATTTATTTAATTTTAAATGACTTAAGTTAATAAACCATTAAAATGAAACTTACGTATGTTCACACAGATTACATTTTAAAGGCCTCTCTGCTAAATGCCTATACCTAATATGAGTGGCTAAAGCCGAGGGCTTAGGACAAGTCATATCACACATAGTACACTTATAGTGATTAATATGAGACCTCATGTGATCTCTAAGTAGTCGTTCACTAGGGAATAATTTGGAGCATTGTGAACACTGATAGCTTTGCACTGAAATTGCAAACATTAATCATTACTTGCATTTAGCACATTACAATACATACTTTCAATAGGCAACTGCCTTTTTCTATGATCGTAAAACTTGGTTTTTGTGGCAAACATATTTCCACAAGTAGAACATGCTACAACTCGTTCCTTAGTGTGCGACCTTAAGTGGTCAGCTAATTTATACTGCGAGTTAAATTTATACGTACATCCTGTAAACATTAACAATAAGATTATAAATAAATATGCTTTAGCACGTACCTCTCCAACAACAAGTAATAACTTCTCCTTTTTTGCAGTACTTTGGATTGGAATTAATATGCAATTTCACATGCTCATAAAACTCATAGGCTGTGAGGTAATGCCCACCACAATCAAGCCAATCACATACGTAACCGTTTATATCTTCTGGAATCAAGAATTCGTTTAACTGATTACACTTAGGAAGCTTTATTCTATCTACGACATTATCCCCGATATTTTTTAATTGTGTGTGATACCCGTGATAACACACATGTTGCTTAATGAGACTTAGTGATGGAGTAACGTAACTGCAATTTTCCCACAAACAATTAAATATTTCCAACTTCACTAAAATAGAACCAGAGCTTTAAAATCACATTAATTTGTTTTAATTGCCAAATAATACCTTCTGTGTCTAAAGCATGTTCATCGATATGCTTTATGAAGTTTTTATAATTTTCAAATACAACATGACACTCCTGCCAACAGCATAACAATTTTAAAGGTTCTTCTTGCATTCGTACACCTTTATTTCTTTTCTTCTGTGGTTGCTAAAATTCTCTAATAAAATACTTGAACTGTATATAATAAAAATAATACATACTGTTGAGGAATAGTCATCGTCATCAATAACTAGTAAGTCTGTGTCCGATACTGGGGATAAAGAACGATTTAAACGTTTTCTAATATTTTGATTTTTCGGGGAGTTTTTTTCTTTACACGAAACGTGCTCAAAAACTGCTAATCTATTTTTTATTTGCTTCTTTCCGAGATCAGCGATATCACCCATTTTTACAATTAATTACACTGCTAGAAGCACAGAACATTAAACCTTTGCTAAAAGTGCTGAAACTACAAGCTTGTAATGCTTAACCACTTCTTAATACAACACACACCTTTATAACTTTGACATTTAAAACATAGGTTATAATCACAGAAGTTATAATTGGCGCCAATGGCAAAGAATATCAAAATACCCAGAAGCGTCACTTGTGTCGGTTCCTTTGATGTTTTGAGCATAATTTGGGTGACATTCGCCATATTGAAAATGGTTAATTTCAAAATTAAATGGCGCCAATTTTAAATATAACTTGTAGACATACAACACAAAGAACTAAATAATATTGCTAAAGGTAATTCGCAGGAAACCGAAGCACGCATTAAATAAAGTAATAAGTAAAAATAATTCTGTAGATCGAAGAGGATTTTTATTAGGTACGTGAAATGCAAATAAAATAAAATTACATTGTTCAATATTTTGTAGTAGGTATACCTACCGCGTATTGTTATGTCCAAATGGTACGAGTATTTACCAACGTTTGACTAAAACTGATTACTTTAAGTAAAATTCACAGAACACAATTTACTGCTAAGTCAACCAAACGAACTGCTCCGTCTGTGATGCTGTTGTGGTATTGTGCTACATTTGACACGCTAAATAACTGTAATACCCTTAAAAACGATATCTGAATAAAATGGATGAAAGAAGAACCTTACATGGAGTGAAAAATAATGTTATTGTATCTACTGTTAATTATTATGGGTGTTTAAATACAATAATAAACAGTAAGTTGAACATAACCTCCAAGGTACATCTGTCAGATTGACAGTTAAACCATTTACAATATGGCCGACTAAAGTACAAAAAAATATTGAAGTGACGCTTCTGGGCGTTTTGATGTTCTTTGCCAATGGGAATATTAGATTGCAGTAGCTAAGGACACCGTAACGTGCGTTTTCTTATAAAATTAGAAACACATCACCCAACGATGAAGCAATTCTGAACTCGATAATTCATTGGTTCAGAATTTAATAATATCCTATTAAAAAATCATTAATAAACATTTTAATAAAATGTTTCAAATCAAAGAACGACTTAGGTACTTATGTTCCAACTTTACTTCCTTGAAGTTCATATTGATATTAAATAGGTGTGCAGACGAAAATGTTTCAAGAGTACGTTCGAAAATCAAGAGTTAGGAGTTGAGTTGGGTTTGAACTAGTATCATCAGCTGACACAGGAGTTAACTCTCAATAAGTTTTCGAACATGCCGCAACATATATTATTAATGCTTTATATCAACCAAATCAATAAGTTTTTTCAATGTCTTCAAGGTTTAAAATAGGGACCTATTTGCTGGAATAATGACTAATGAGACATGAGCTGAACGACTGCACTTTCATTGCCAATCTAATTGTCATTAATTTTTCCTTTCCATTTCAATTCAATTTCCTGTAAAAGCATGCATATATTTTTTGCTAAGGACTTTGGATAAAAAATATAGTTTTCTGGCTTTTGCATTTATTATTTTATTGATTTTTTTAAAGTACAGTTAAGAAAAACAATTAGCACAAAACCAAGTCAACGTTTTGGTGTTTTTAACTTACAGTCCCGTGCAATAAAAATAATACTGTCATACATTATGCATTCGGTTTCTAAAGGTTTTTTACAGGGAGAACATTTCCAAACTATAATTTTGTTTTTAAATTTACAATATTATTAAATTTTATAAAAGCAGTTTTCTCCATACAGTCAGCTAAAATTTGCAGATCCAAAGAATAATCTAAGAAAGTCAAAAAATCGAATGTTGTATTACTTATTGGGTCCATTAAATTAAAGTTTTTTTTACTAGACACCAGCAGTTTCCCTGAAACTATATGAACTCTTCTGAATCCTTATTTAGGATCGCATCATTATTGTTTTCAAGATTCAATTCTAAATGTTTTCCTGGCACCAAATAT
Organism: Ctenicera cuprea; assembly: GCA_958336395.1. Taxonomy (NCBI): domain Eukaryota; kingdom Metazoa; phylum Arthropoda; class Insecta; order Coleoptera; family Elateridae; genus Ctenicera; species Ctenicera cuprea. Next base: position 12,686,055 of record OY284487.1, on the reverse strand, counting down.
TCCTCTTTGACTATTGCGTCTAAAAAAATTCGGACGACTTGTTGATAATATCCACCATAAAATACTTGCAACGTAGGCGACATATGTCTTGTTCTTTCTAGTTTTTTGATACGTTGACTGAAAAGTTTATATTGATTTGTTTTTATTAGCCCCCATTACAATGTTATATTGTACCTACATATTCAAGCTCTTTTTGGTCTAGTTTCTAATTTTGGGGTAAATGGTTAGCAACTGTCTGCAATAAAAACATATTAATAAGTTATCTCGCCAATTAAAGATATGTGTAAAACTATATTAAAACTGTACGATGGCTGTTTTGTTGGCCATAGAATTTTCAATTTTGTCATTATCTTTTATAACAAACTGCACTACAGCCCACTTAAAAAATATATTTTATAGGTATTTGGTCATAAATATAATAAAAATAGTTCTTTTACAATAGACAGTAAACTTAAATTATTAGAAACTAATACAAAATACAACATTCTTGACAACCGTTATTAAATTAGGATAAAATGGCGATCACACTGATTACAGCAATGCAATCGCAAGATGAATAACACGAAAATTATTGTTTCAGCATACTTCAGTCGTTGATCCAAGACAATAAATTAAAAAAAAAAAACAAAAAAAATTGTTTCTGTTATATCAAAATCTAGACATTTAAATCCGAATGTAATTAATATCAGTCCTATTTAAAACTTAAACTATGAGCTTTAAATTGCATCAGTTACGGATTTAATATACAGATATCACAAATATCTATTAACTCCTGCCACAAAATAATATAGTAAATTTAAGGTGAAGAAACAGTTACCACGATTTACACAATTAAATGTTACTGTGGTATTGGTTCTTACTTTGCAGTTTCAACTACTTCTAAAATTATAGTAGTATTATAATAGTACATCTTTATTAAAATTAAATTGCTACAGTTGTATTTGACCTAACGAAACATCTTAATAAATAATTGCCAAGTAAAGCATGATAAATAATATAAATTGCTTTATTGCATATTCTCATGGTCATTTTTTTTTCTATAGGAGTTAAGACAACATTTTAAGATAAACTATTGTGAAATCCGCGGTTACAATGGATGTTTAACACGAGAAGTTGTAATAATAGTGTACCTACTTCATAATCATTTTTTTATAAAGTATTGGAATCAATTTTTATAATCAATTATCGCAATCGATTTGTATCATCAGTTGTTAGTATCCATTTCTATAATCGATTGTTAGAATCAATTTTTATAATGAATTATTCATTTTCTTCTTATCAATTATTCAACTAAAATCGATTTTGACGTAAAATCAAATATTGATTTTTAATTTTCAAAACGTTCCAGTCCTAGTAAGAATACATCCACCACCCAAAATAGTCTCCTGTTCTCCAAAAGCACGCGCACGGCACGCGATAGCAATGACCTCTTCTACGTCCCTAAATTTTATAAGAAAGCGCCACGTTAAGGTGTCGTTAACCACGTATTAATATACCATATTATAACATCAAAAAAATTACTTGCATAAATAACTTTATTTTATTAATCATTAGAACTTTTTTCTACATAAACTTGTAAATTTAACGAATCTGTCTCCACAGTATGAAGAGGCACAATGTCTGGTGCTGATATTTTATACTCTTTCTCACTTACATGTATCCAAGGAAAATCCTAAAATATTAAAATAAATGATTTTTGATGTTGATTTATTATTCGAACTTACATCGAAAGTAGGATCATCATTAAAGGTTAAACTTGAATATTCTGTGGTGAGCAGCATTATTCTAAATGAAGCATCCTCTGGCAGAGGTTGTAAATATGCTGTCGATGTGTGTAGTTTTAAGCAAAAATCACGCATATTTTGTTCTAGCTTAAGATATATCGGATCACTAAAAATTCGGCATTTATTAAACACGTGAATTAAAGCAGCATTTAATACATACTTTTCAAAACTATTTTTCATGCTTATAACATCAAAGGCAAAGCGTTCATATACAATTCCTCCAGGACCAATCGTGCAAACTAGCAAACGTTTCAACTGATTTGCTTTTGCATGATATCGTACAGCTTTTAAAGATTCATTAATGTATTCATTTACTTGAGGATGAACGGACTGGTAAACTACTACTCCGTATTTCTTTCGCTTTTCAAATATTTCATCTGGGTATAGTTTTCTTATGTACAAAATGTTATGGACTGCAACTTCAAAGAATTCGCAGAGAATATCAAATATAACTAAAATCAAAATTTGAATCAACGACAAGGTCATTCTAAATATATTTTTTACACCCACCTTCTTTCTCGTTAGAATTCATTATTTATTAAAGGCACGGTTAAAAATATATTTATTAAATTGCACGCGTTTTTTAGGTTATCTACATAAACAAGCGACCGCCAGCAGCGAAACACCCCGTAGGCTGGAAACCCGTAGGCCGGAAACCCGTAGCCCGGAATCAAGGTCGTTAGTCCAGTGGCTCTCAATTAGTTTAGAAATGCAGTTGTAAGAGTACAAACCCTAAGTTTTAGACTTATGCAACCAAAACAGCAAACGTGTATTATTGTAGAGGTTTATTATTATCACTTCGTAGACATCAGCTAATTAATTATTGGAGTTTTAATTGGAATTTATCATTAGACATAATTTATTTTATAAATTATTGCGTTGATTGTTCTAATAATTTTATAAATTTTGATATTTGTAGGTATGATTGAAAAACTGTTAAATAATAAGTTATTCCCAAATTTAGCAGTTAATATAGTAGGCATTTAAAAATTTTTTGAAATAAATTATTGGTATAGGTAACGCTTTATTATGTTAAGTTTACTTAAATTAATTGCCAATCTAATGTTCAGTCAGTTGTTTAGCCTGTTTATTAATTGTTATCTGTCTGTATTTACAATTAAAACGCTTTTAAAAACAATTTTACACCTAAGAATTAAAACAAGTAGGTAGTAAAACATAAAAATGCAGCCTGTTTTTGTCTAACTGTAGTGTAGGTATGAAGTAAAGTCAATCTATAATATCATATATTCTAGAGCAAATAATATTATTTATTTTCTTGAAATATACATCAGCTTGTCCTATACAAATAAATACAAATGTGGCTAAAAATGTCAAGTATAAACCATTACAATTTATTATCTACATTCAAACCCTTTGGTGTTTGATTATATACTTAAGTGTTGAATTAGTTGATGTCCATATTTGCTCATAATGGGAGTACTTTTTTGAGCAATAATAAAATTATAGCACTCAGTTTCTTTTTTCAATTTTCATAGTTTAAACAATGATGACTGACCTTTAGTATTTACCTATGAATGTTTAATCTGAAGATGTAGATACAGTTTCTATTAAAGTAGCTACTTACTCATTATCACAATTTTGAAACTAAATACATACCTGTGATAACTTTATTATTATTACTTAAGTGTTATTGATTTTTAAATAAAAAATAAATAAACTTTGAAGTAGTATTTATTGACATATCATTTTTATCATATATGTACATACATTAGTATACACACACCTAACACATACAAAATTACTTAACAATGTGAGTTTATAGTAAATAATTCGACAATGAATAGCAACTGTAGAAATGTGAGAAACTAAATTAAAAGTTTAAAATGACAAAATCTGCAAATTAAAAAAAAATTATTTTACAGAGAAAATGGAATGTACCTATTTATCATATTATAATATACGTACTACAAGGTACAAGCTGGGAACTATTTAATGGATCATAATTGGGATGGTATATACTATAATATAAACAAGGTCGAGAATAGAAATGAACAATTTACAGTACATAAATTTAACCAAAGAAAAATAATTCTAATTCTTTTGGTTTCACGTTTAGCAGTTTTGTTATGCGCGCCTGGAGCTGGAGGATATCTGGCACAGTCTGATGAGGCTCTTGGTGAGATGTATACACAACACTGTAACTGTAATTAAATATTGTTACAATAAAAATAAAAAAAATTAATTTAAGATTATACATGCATAAAGTACAAAAAACAAGACATGAATGCATGTGACAAGTGGGCTGAATGCTATAACAGTAATTTAAAAAAGTTAAAAGAAATTAAAAATGCTATTTACGACGATAGGTACATACATAGGAGAGAAATAATCAGTCATAAAATAAAATTAAAGACTGATACATACCTACATAACTAATGACTATCAAAAAACACAAGTGGAGCATCGGAGCGTCTAGGGTGTATATAGTAGGCTTATCACTGCAATTAAAATTTGAAAAATTAAACAAACAAGAAAAATGTTAATTAAAAATTGTACATACACAACTTACAACTAATCAAAAAACATAAGTGGGGCATCTGAGCGTCTAGGGTGTATATAGAAGGCTTATCACTGCAATCAAAATTTGAAAAATTAAACGAGAAAAATGTTAATTAAAAATTGTACATAGACAACTTACAACTAATCAAAAAACACAAGTGGGGCATCTGAGCATCTAGGGTGTATATAGTAGGCTTATCACTGCAATTAAAATTTGAAAAATTAAACGAGAAAAATGTTAATTAAAAATTTTACATACACAACTTACAACTAATCAAAAAACACAAGTGGGGCATCGGATAATATAGAAGAAATTGATAGGAGAAGTGAGATTAGTCTTCCAATTTCAGAATTATGCAAGTCTTCGAATCTATAATCGGTATTTATTTTACGATTTTACAATCTTCTAATATAAATATATGTATTACATATTTGGTAGTAGCATCTGAAAAGTACCACTTTTTAATTTATTTTGTATTTATGTTCATGACAATTGCAAAATTGGTTAAGCTGTTTTGATTGTTTAACTCATCTACGTATTTTCCCATATGATATTACTTGCAGGGAATCCTTTTTTTCTCAATTTCTAATTTTATACTTAAATATGAATTCGGAATTTAGTTCCCTAGTTGCAGGTTTACTATATTACCTTTTTTACAACTAAGACTTCCTACTTAAATACTTTAACTGTAAACCCTCAGAATGGCATAAAGGGCACCTCCAGTAGCTCGCGCATCGGTCGTAGCCTTTCTTGAATTGTACTATTTATCTATTTATTAAAGGTACAGAAATCTTTAAGGTTTATTTGACTTTACAAAAACAGATTAATTATTTCAGGCGTATTATATGGAACTGTTAATTAATTTTATTTTTAAAACTACGCAACACAACAATTAAGCACTTTTTCAGATTTTCGAAATTAATTTGATTTCATCTTATACTACCTATAAAGGGCTCTCAAACAAGTAGTAGTTGATCCCGGTCAGACAACTACTTTTTGAGTAAATGGGCGTTAAAGTCCAGATTTTCAAAAAACTGTAGCGGCCGCCATTTTGAAGCTAGAGAGTTCTGTGAAAAAGTTTACGATTTGCCTTAAGATGCATTTGTTTTGTTTTCTGATGACTATTATTATGGTCATTAACATCATAATTATTTTTCAACTCGTTTTTTCTGAAAACTCCTTAATATTGCTTTTTATTTTCATATAAAAAAACAAGGATATCGACGTTTTCAGGTTACAAACAATTTCTTTTGTTTGTTAGGTACTATGTTTCCAGCTGTAGGAAATACTCTTTCTGATGGAGCAGAAGTAGCAGGTATCGATAAATATTTCTTGGCTATCTTAGATAATTTTGGGTACTTGCTTTGTTTGTCTTTCCACCATTCATACACATCGCTATTTTTATTTAAGGGAGTTTCATCGAAATATCTTTTGGTTTCAGATAGATATTTATCGCCAGGTACTTCTTGCGCTGGAATTCCTTTTCTACTTGTTTTGCTTGATTATCATTGTTAGATACAACAACCCGTTTTTCTGACAATTATAAATAATGCATTCCCAATTTTTTGTGTTCTCATTAACGCTATTACTAAATCTAGGATCTAGCAAAGAACACGTATCAAACATGGACAAATATTGGTGGTGCAGCGGTCGCGTCCAAGTGCCGGTCGCTACTATTCTAATTATGCGAATATCTCAATTTTCTTTAGACCATAGAACCGCAATTAAATTCCGCACAAAAGTTACTTCGGTCAAAAAATGAATTTTTTTACGCGTCTCAGGCTTAACCTTAACAGCGAGTTATAAATAAAAGTCCATGTTACAAAAAAGAGGGTTTCCAGATAATCGCTGTCAAAGTTTTAATGCTGCATAAGATGCAATGCATTTATTTAACTGCAAAAGGATTTCTCATCATTTTAAATCCGGCTATTTTGATATTGGTTTCTAATCACTTATACAGTAAATTTACCCCATAGCACCTATAATCCTGCTTGTAAACTTGTAGGTACATCCTGTTACGATGACATTTTTGAAATAAAGCTCCTAAATCTGTTTGATAATTTTTTTAAAGTTAGAACGTTTTTTATAAAGTTACAGAGATAACGAGGAAAATTGGTGTATAACTATTACAAATTATTATAATTTAATACATTGACATTTAAAAATAAATATGTTTAATACCAAAAAAGTACTTGTTAGAAGGTATTTGCTAAGGGTTGCTGCACTCCAGATGGGTAGTAATAAAATTTACAAAGGACCTGTCAATCGGGCAATAAATTTAGATAATAAAAATAGCAAACTTACACTTTCTCACCCAAAAATTACAAATGTTGTTACGACCTTCGGTCCCTGTAAAAGCTTCCAAGAAAATATTTGAAATTGTCTTATGTTATTACAAAACTGAAATCTACTTTGTTATACAAAAATAAGTAAAATATAGCAACAATGCATAATTCAAAAATATACATCCATTTTAAGAAAAAATTGACTACTTTGATTAGCAACAGAGAAGCCTCTAAAGTGATACCAAATTTCATAGTATTTTCATTTATTTTATTTTATTTTATCTTTTTTCAAATGTTTCTACTTACTTTTATTTATTTATAAATTGAAAAGAGCACTTCTCCTTGAACTTATAGGCTGGGTCTAATTAGTAGCCAACTGTTAAATACTCAATACTCCAATCCATATTCCAATTCAGCTATTTCATATCCTATTTGTTATAATAAAACGTAATAACGGTTTACTTTAGAAGCGTTTGAGCTAGGCTATCATTGCAATTTAAACATTCTTTTTACAAAATATATGACTAATATGACAGTTAGTGTCGACTTTTCATTCGAGATAAAATAGCTCTTTGGAAATGCGACTATTCACGGTAAAATTAGTCAGGAAGTTCGGGCAAATCTTTTCGAATATTTGTTTTTTGTTAGGCAACAATTTCGAAAATATTCTCAATTTATGGAAATAGTTGATTTGAAGTATTCTCTACGTATACGTACTTCACTAAATTATCGTAATTATCTATATTGTGTATGTTTTTAAATTCGGTTTAAAATGCACGCATACGGGTGCCTAGTTTAATTTCCACAGTATGGGGATCTCGGCAACTACATAAGATTCAAAGACCGTTAAATTAGATTAATGTTGCGTTATAAAAATTGCGTAACTTCTAATCTAGGAAAAGAGGTCTCTGGAAAAAGAGTCACGGAAAGAAGTCCCCTGTAAAGAATCTCGGGAAAAAAATTCCCCGGGAAATAGTCTCCCGGAAAGAAACTCTCTTGGAAAAAAGTATCAAAAAAAAATCTCTTGGAAAAAGGTCACAGAAAAAAGTCCCCGGAATAATTCTCTAGGGAAGAACCTAAAAAAATTCAAAAAGGAAAGCAAAACTCATAAAAACACAGAAATGTTATAAATACAATATAACTTATCTAAATATAAGATAAACTTGCATTTTTTATAGTGTTCATCGTTGGCAGTGAGTTTATTACAAAGCTTATATTTTGATTATGCCGATAAATTCAGGGCTAGTTGAATTGCTATATTATTATAACCTAACCTAACCTTATCGTATACGGAAATCAGGAAGTCGTATTTTAATAAGCATATTTTAAAATAATTAAAATACATTAATTAAATTTCGATTTTATAAACTCGAAATTGTTTGTAAATTCCCATTTTTTAAATCATCAGAAAAAAGAACTTATAAAACCGCTGCTATACGAGATTTTCAGTTTTGTTAGTGATCCTATTTGCGGGATTCAAGTACCAGCCTATTTTGAAACATTTTAATTTAAAAATATTAGATACGCGATAATTTTTCATTCTTATGCAACCAGCATTACACTTCGCAATATTTGAAAACAGATTTTTACTAGAATCGTAAAAAATCGATCAACTTTTAACATACACTAATTTAAACTTGCATTTTGATAGTTTTAGTGTTTTTAATTTGATGACATTACGCGGGTTAACAATAACAAAAAAAAAACAATAAAAAAATTTATTTAATTAAAATGATCGGCAAATTTCATACATTTAGTTTTGCAAAAATATTAAATCAATTATTTCGTAGGTAAATTCTCAATATGAAATTTAAAATAAATCGGCCAAGTTTGGAACTCTATTATTATCAAAGACTTTGTTAGGTATTATATTTCTTATATAGCATTACAGGTACTTTTACTTTATAGAATTTCACAACTCGGGTCAACAGCCCCTTCAAGTTATTCGTAAATATTTCTTGGATCACAGCTGTAGAGTAGGTTGCCTATTACATAAAATGCACACCGCGTTGATACTGCTGCATTATATCAACATGGCGGTGTGGATTCCGGCCTACGTCCTTTCCAGCCTACGGGTTTCCGGGCTACGGGCCCTACTCGCCAGCAGTGTGAAGTGTTGATTTAAAAAACGGCGGTAAGTATTTAATTATAAAATTGTGTCAAAATTTGAAATCAGTGGCATAACCAAGCCAATGCAGTTGCATTAAAAGGGGCCTAAGTTCAAAGTATTCTTATTAATAATAAAAGCAAAGTAATTAGAATAGGTAGTATTCAACAGAAGAAAATTTTTTTTATTAATGAGAGCATCGAACAGTATTATTAGTTAGTATTATAATCTAAGACTAAATATACAAAGCGATCAAAAAAACTTAATCGATGTCAGCTCTGAAACACGAAGGGCATGCTGATGATTAGTTTGCAAATCGTGGAGCTATGATTATAGTTGCGCGGCTTATTATTTTACCATCTACATGTAACTCACATAATAAAAATAGTTTTTGAAGCATGACTTGGTTAAGGGATAAAGGCGTGGCTTTGTAATCTGGTGGCCGCAGTTCAAATCCCATAGCAGACTTGTATTTCTTCCTTACTTTTTTATTTTGTTTTTAACACCTCTCACTGCTATGTTATCTTGCTCTATTATGTCTCGGGCGTTCCGCGGTATCCAAATCCAAAATAGTTTTATGAATAGTGTTAATAACTTTTAAAAACATTAAACTCTATTGCATGTCATGTATAGTAACTAGTTGTACAATTATGTAGAGAGTACAAATGGGACAAATAACAGGAATTTCTAAGTTTTATAAATCAAATCTACTATTAGTCTGCTACACTGCAACGAAGTATTATTTGAATTATTTTAGCAGATTCTTTTCTATTGACATTAAAGCTATTTCGTTAAACTCTCCCGCCCAACCGAATTTTTGTAATAGGTTTCTATTCGTTTTAAAGCTGAAAAATTTCTATCAGCTGAAACTGAAAGTAACACGAAGTGGCAGCAATTTCATATTTTTCAATGTGCAAACGTGCACAAAACGGAATTTCGGGCAACGAAACAAGTCTTCGAGAGTTCCCGTTATTTTGGCCTCAAAACAGTCACAACTTGGCAAACACTAAAAACAGTGTTTATAGTCCCAGAACAGCAAAAAATTTTTTTTAAATTCAATAAGCAAATAAAAAGAATGGGCGTACTCAAATCCATTAAGTTATACGTGAAACATGTTGCACGATTTTGCAACTGCAAAATTTGAGATACGTCGTTTCGTTTACTGGTACTTTATTGTTGAGCTAAGCCAGAGGTTCTACACTCACAAATATTTTTGCAAAGCTTCATAAAACTGTTTGGTGTATTACTCAAAAAACCATTGACCATGCATATTCTATGCTTATCAACTGCGTTGTCAAATAGCTCGAGATAACAAACCAGCTGGCCACATGAGTAATAAATATCTAAACAAGCTCCATAAGGTCAAACATGTGGGTGTGTTGCTGTTTTAGGCTTGTAAAGAGTTCGTTTAAAATTGCATATATGCGCCAACTATATATTTAAAGCAAGTTTGTCAGGATTTATAATTAATTAATTGCCCCATAATTTAAATAGATAGTAGACTAGAAATCAGGACACTGAACAGAACATAGGAGAAGACTAAATAAATATAAATTCAAATCATAGGAGGTGATTAAATAAAAGTAAATACATATATTTTTAAACTATTTATATACCATTGTGTATTTCACTCTGCAGGTGAGGCCGAACCTCACCTGCCTCATGCCACCGATCGCCACTGCAATTTCTATAGTTTATTTTAATTTTTCTGTTTTATTTAAAAAAAGTTTTTAGTTTAAATTTAAAAATGTAACCCAAACAAACATATCCAAGATTGACATTATTTTTTTTTATAAATCGAAGATAAAAATAATAAATTATAGACATGGGGAAAGATAAGATAGTAGTAAGAGATGTTAACAAAAAAATACGAAAAAACAGGTCTACCACGGTATTTGAATGCGGCCGCCAGATTACAGGCCCACGTTTTTACCCCTAAACCAAATCACTGTTGAAAAATTATTTCCATTATGCAAGTTAAATGTGTCAAGTTTGTCAACTGATATATATTATGCATCTTTGTAAAATAAAAAGATAAATACTAAAACTGATTTACAATGTTCACTGATTAGTTGTTTAAAAATGTTAAATATGAGCATTAACGGTATAATAATTCGCGCAACTACATATAATAATAGCTCCTTGATTTGCAAGCCAATCATAGACATGCCGTTTAAGTTTCATAGCTGATTGCGATTAAGATTTTTCTGATCGCTCTCTATATTAAGTACTAATAATAATCAAACGTATTTTAAACTTAAAGTAACAATAAACAAAATAGCAACGTCTAAACTGCATATTAACTCATTGTAAGTCTGTGTTACAGATGTACACCAATACATGAAAAACAGTAGAATATTCGTCGTTCATCTCGACGAGCTTTAAGTGTAAAGAGCTGCTATTTGTTTATTGAAAATCTACTTCGGCTATTCTTATTCGGTTAATGAGTAATTGTTAAGTAATGTTTCTAATAAAATTTCATAATTTTCTCTGTGCAATACATTTTTAGTATTATATTAAAACTTTGTTATTAAAAGAAATTATATGTATCCAATTGTTTTGTTTTATAATCGCCTCATAAATACCTATAAAAAATATAGATAAATAAATAAAATAAAACATGTACGGGAGGAACCCTTAATTTGTGCCTGCATTGCGATCTGTTTTCTGAAATTACGCCGCTATTTGAAATTTAAGCAGAAGTGTGCTACTTTGTTACATTTTGCTCCTTTTCAGGATCAAATAAAAACGAAATGTTATAAAATACAAAAATTCTATAACACTCATTAAGCTTATTCCCAAAAAAATACTCATCACACCACCAACGTTACCTACAAATTAAACTATAATTTATTTTTTCGAAAATCTTACTCAATGTTTTACTTAATATTTCGAACCAGTAATAGAGAACATCTTGTCTGTATAATTTTGTGTAGGCACTTCCGTAATATATACGAATGACACTGAAATTTTCGTATTTCTGGCTTCCCCTAATAGTTAAAAGAGTATTAGGTGTAAGAATATTTGAAAATATTCTGAAACTACTTACGGTCCTTGGTTATTTAAGTGAGCCCAGCTAGTGAAAACACTATACTGCGTACCTGAACACTGAGCATAACAATTCTCGCAACGCAGACTGTTTTGTTTCTCATATTCCAATTCATCCGATTCATATCCATAGGGATAGAAATTTTGCCATTTTCCTAAGTATAATAATAAAAATTAATTTTGTTTTAAGTTTACCTACCAAAGTATGAATACCTTGATACTTATTCAAACAAGGAATATCCGGCAGGCTACATGGACTAGCATTGAGATACCAAGGTATTATAAACGGTACACATTTGCAGAGGGCCAAAATGCTTTGCACTCTGCATGCAACGAGGCAATTACTCAAACTGTATGTTCCAAAAGGTGTCTTGATCTCATTTGGAAAAATACAGTTACGCTAATACGTATAGAACACAATTAATGCTTTATCAACAAATTAATGTTAATAAAACCTACTATGATAATGGGATACGTTTTAACTTCTGGGACTGAATAAACTGTTTTAGCATGTAAATCCAAAAAATTTTCAGTAGCAATACTAATGAGTATTTGGATTAAACCACCACTTGTACTATCAGGATAGTCCAATGGATTAAAAATGTGAACCTAAACCATTACATTTTGAAAATTATAGTTGAAAATATTTTAATGTAAAATTTACGTTTATGCCAATAGACGATATTAAAGGATAAAAGTAATCATCCGGTTCATTGCGCACTACAACTGTTAGCCCTACATCCACCCCTGCTGAACTAAGAAACTCTGGCTCTTGAGAAGTCTGAAAACTATGTTTTTCTTTTAATTTACATATAATAATTATTTAAATTTTTTTTATACCTCGTCTCTATAGAGTTATCGTAACCGTCATAATTAAAAGTGCAACAAAATCCTTCGTAAGTACGACTTAAGGCAAATATTTCTGAACAGTTTCGAGTTTTCCCTTTCCAATAGCATTTATAGAACAATTCTTCACAAGGCGTACTTAACTAAAACAGTAAGCTTCAAAATATTAAAGGAACACCCACAAGTTCCTTCCGATATGGATAGGTAGTTGTAAAAATTAAAAAATTTATAGAAAGCATCACAATCAAAATAAAGTAACTCGAAATCTTGTTGCATAATATATATTATGTTACTTTAAGTGCTTAAAGTTATAAAACCAAACATTTCAGTGCAAGTAAGCCAAAAATACATATCCACTCCTTACATTTTTCATTATATGGTGAAGGTAGCTATTATCAGATCCATTACTTATGATTCCATATTGTTCCAAATAAGTTTGAATAGTTAAAAGTTCACTTACGCTTACATCATTAATTTCATAATCATAAAATTTTCCCAACATTTTTATTTTTTTAAGTACATCATCAAAAGGGAGGTTTCCTTTAACTGCTCTAAAGAAATCATATAAAAAATAATTATTATCGCCAACTTTCTACCATAACAGAATACACACATCATTCTAGCATACTCAATTGCTCTCTTCTTACTAATTTTATTTATATTACATATGGATATACCAGGAAAATCAATATTTTCTATAGGGTACCCAACGGTTTCCAAACTGGTCACTAGCGGCTCTTCAAAAGCACCCTCAAAAGTAAATAAAATCATCTTTAGGACTGCTGCAAAAAGAAACAATTGTAACAAGAACCAAATACATCTTTCAAACCAGGTTCGTCTAGAATCGACTAGATATCGAAATCCTGGTACTGAAGTTTCCTTGCAAAATTTTTTTAATGTTTTACGAAGTGCCTTCATATATTGGTGCCCCATATTTCAAAACCAAGAATAACTTTTCAAAATGCTTCAATGCGACAACTGCAGATTTTTGAATAATTTATGACTTTATTCCATGAAATTTGATCATACGATTGCTAAATACTGACATTTAATTAAAAATATATGAACTTGACCTTTATTCATTTATATTTCATTATGATTTATTGATTAAAATATGTTGATAAATATTTAAATTGGTTTATTTATTTAAATTTATATGGAGGGTAGATATTTATCAACCAAACAATGAAATTTTAGAAATTCAATGTGGTTTAGTTGCTAAAACGAAACTACCACCTTTTTCAAATTTTATATTGGTAATAAAACGCTCATTTAGAAGAAACTTCGTCTTCCTACCGTACCCCACCATTTTTTAGTTTTTTCAAAAATTTGAGAATTTTGACTTCAAAATGTTAGCTGGCAATAGCAACACTTTCCATTGGGAAATGACCTTTAGGGGATTTTGTTTTGGCCGTTTACCTGAACAGTTTAATTGGAAATCGCCAAAAAATTGACCTACACCAAATTATTAAATCGATTTTAGATTTCAACAAATAAATATTTTTTGCAGTTACAAAATAATAAAAATCAAAAAATTCAAAATTTTTAAACTTTCTTATAATTTTCAACTTTTCAAAAAATTACTTAATTTTCAAAAATTTACAATAACTTGAAAATTTTATAGTTATTTGTTTAACTAGGCAAAAAAGTAGCAGATTTGCTGCCACGTCCACGGCTGGCGTTTCATAGCCGAAGCTATAAATCCAGCCAATGCAAGAAATCTGCATTTTTGCGGTGTTCAACATATAATTTTTTCACCGATTTGTTAGAATTACCATTAATTTGATGTTTATAATTTCATAAATAGTTTTGTGTTGTTTTTAATGCCTAGGCAGTAAAAGTCGTCTTTTACTGCCTAAGCAGTAAAAGTGACACTTTAGTGACTGTCAAATGTTAATAAAAAAAAGCAAACTTTTAATGTCAGTCGGCGAAAAAATATTTTTAATTTAAAACCTTCAAAAAATTTTCAAAATTATCAAGGATTATATCAAAATTTGAAACTTTTCAAAATAGAAATTTCATTTATTTATTTGTTTATTGTATGGCTACACATGGGTAAAAGTATCTTAAATATTAACATTTAAATTCTCAATCCAAATAACAGCCGATGGAGTGGCTCTCAAGAAGTCTTCGGTTGTGCAGTGGCTGGGCCTATTTCCGCAATCGTAGGCAAGATGGTGAATTCTTTGCCTTTCTTCGCCGCAGTCGCATGTGCTAGTTTCGGATTTGCCCCATCTAAATAGGGAGGCGGCGCATACTCCGCAGTTTGTGCGAATTCGGTTTAATCTGCTCCATGTTTTTCGTGGCAAGGTAAAACCAGGTGGTGTTTGTTTGGTGTGGAGAGTACCGTGAGTGTCGGGGTGTGCACTTGCTTGCCAGTCACGTTCCCATTCTTGTTCCAGGTTGAAGTTGTTGGCAGTTAAGTGTTCAGCGGTTTGGATGGACGGTCTTCTAGAACGTAGTCTGTGGCCCAGGTGCATGATGTCTTCGTGGATCTTGAGTTGCGGATTTTTCTGTATTCTCTCCACAGGGCGCTTGATCGACGGAGGTGGGGAGGAGGGATGTTGCTTAAAGTGGGCAGCCAGTATGTAGGAGTGGGTTTAATGGTTCCACTAATAATGCGCATAGAGTTATTTAATTGGGCGTCTACTATCTTCGTGTGTGGGCTGTTCAGCCATACTGGAGAGCAATATTCTGCTGTCTAATATACCAGGCCCATGACTGAGCATCGTAGTGTGTCAGCTGTAGCTCCCCAGCAGGTACCGCTAAATTTGGAGATAATGTTATTCCTAGTTTTAAGTTTTGCAGCTACGTTAGTAAGATGTTTCCTGAACGATAGTGTTCTGTCTAGAGTGACGCCGAGATATTTGGGAGACTTATTGTGCCTTAGGCGGGCACCATTAAACTGGACGTTTATTTCGACATTGGCCATTTTGTTATTTAGGTGGAAACATGTTGCTTTGGTTTTGGATAGGCTGGGTGTAAGTCGCCATTTCATAAAGTAGTCTTCTGTCACCGAGAAATTTCATAATTTGATGTAAATAAAACAATTCTTAACTTCAACAAGTTTTTTATTTTAGCCTTATATGTATTTCAACATGTTAACATGACATTTTCAGAGGCAAGATTAAAAGTAAACAGTTGGTGTTAACAATAACTCTTCATAACTTGATCTTGGTTTTCTATATCTGCGTCCAGATGACTTGATTTCTCATTCCAAAACGTCCAATTATGGTGAATTTAAGAGATCAATTTGCTCTTTCATTGAAGCTACAGATTTTAAATGTTTGTGAATTTCAAATGCTTCTAGTATATCCAACTTACGTTTATCACAACAAAATTGTAAAAATTTTATGGTGTTATACAAGATGTCATAAACATTTAAAAACTGTACCTTTAATGAATGAGCAAATTGATCTCCTTTTTCATTTTATTTTCACTATTATTGAACGTTTGGAATACAATATCAAGTCATCTGGATGCAAATATAGAAAACCAAAATCAAGTTGTGAAGATTTATAGTTTCTGTAGCAACACCAACTGTTTACATTTAATTTTGCCTTTGATAATGACGTGTAAACACGTTAAAATATATAAGGCTGAAATACAAAACCTGTTGAAGTTAAGAATTGTTTTATTAATAAAATAAAATTTACAAAAATTTTCTAAATCTTTACTTGTACTGTGAGAGAAAAAACAACAAGGAAGAAAATGAATGCAAGGGAGAGGGAAGGAAGAACAGAAAATACACAAGAAAGTCCAGTCCAGGCCCCCTGGAATCAGAACTCGCAAAGAAATGTGAATAGGACTTCTGTTGCACACATGGACTTGTGCGAATTTCTTATAACTATCTGCTACGAAATGATTCAAGAATAATAGAATATGCACATGCAGGGAAGCCCCTACGGTTGTTACAAGTGCTCAGGAACATTATGTGGAGGTCAAGAAACAAGTAATTTCTATTTTTCTGAAATTGCCAATTTTACTTCAATTTATTTTTAAGTTTAACGGGGAAAGAATTGTTATGGGGGTGTTGCACCCCCGTAAACCCAAGACTCAAGCTAACCACTTTCCTTTGTCCCCCTTTAGAAATAAACACTACGGGTGCCCTTGGAAACAAGGTGAATTAACTAAAAATGAAAATCGGCAGTAGCGGTCTAGGTTAACAGCTCGCAGTCTTATTTGATCGACGAAGTTCAGGTCTAGGTGTAAAAGGATTTTTCATAAAATCGGAGCACCGAGGATAGGCTCGGGAATTAAGTTGGGGTATGTTAGACCCGTAAGTAGCACCAAATGTCCTGAGCTGGGATAAGCAGGGACAAAAAAAAATGAAAGTCAAAACAATCATTTACTTTATTTTTATTTTTCCATAAATAAAAGGTCTTAAATTTTTTTATTTAAAATGTGATAATAAATAAAAATAAGTTAAAAAACATTGATTGCGCTGCTTCTTGCTATACCAATTTCTAAAATCGAACATAAAATTGGATCCATTACCATGTTACAAATTACATAAATACTGATAGTACCAACCATATACATTTTTTAACAATTCACACATTCATATTACATAAAAACATCCATCATTCTGGTATCATACTTCGAAAACGTTCCTTATCCAGACTTGTACTTCCAGTAGCGCTATCAATCAAAGCACTTAAAGCAGAAAATTCCTCAGATCGAGACACACTTAAATCACTGGGAACACTTTCCAAAGCCTCCATTAAACTTTTTGTAGAATTAAGACTTAAATCTAAAGTGGGATAATCACTTTTACTTATTTTAGGCGAAGGTTCACTGGAATCCCTTGAACTTTTACTGAAATCTATGCTACTGTATTCACATTTGGGTGTTCTCACACTGGAAATACTCAAATCTGCAACAGAAAACTCAACTTTTGGAGTTTTCACACTAGAAATACTTAAATCTGAAGCTGTAAAATCGGTTCGAGATGAAGTTTTGGTTAAATTGAGATCGGATCCGCTAAAATCGAGTTTGTTTTTCAGATTCAATATGTTTAGATCTGATGGAACATCAAATTTAGACGTTTTAATTTCTGTTCCGCTTGGAATTTTTAATGGTGTAGATTTCATGTCGCTTTTGGATTTAGTACACACAGGACTACTTGTTGATAGAGGTTTAAGTAAGTCCTGCATTTTAAATAAGTTTGGAGAGAGGAACATGCTGTTTGCAGCAAGAGTGCTCTGGGCCATGGGATCGGGAATACCTAATAAACCGCTTGTGGCGGGAAACTTTGCCGTATTGAAAAGCATACTTGCAAGATCAGAATTCATCATTAAATTTGAGTTTAGGCTCACTGACGTACCTAAACTAGAAAGGAGTTGGGAGGTTTTGCTTATAGAAGGTATGGATATAGGGCTTTCTTTATCAGGACCCGAGCACCCAACTAAATCTCTCATATGCGACCACAAGGTGGTTTCATTTTGATCTCTTGGAAATTTTGAAGTTAGAGTTGTTTTTAGTTTTTCTATGAAGGTAGTATTGGCACTGAATTTATCTGAAAACTGCACAAAATCTCTTTCTTTTTTGTAATACTGGGCACATTTTTTCATTTCGTCCATCATATTTGTTGGTAAAATAGAATCTTGTAAAACACTATACGACATCAGCATTGGTCTTCCATATTCATTTGGTTTTGCTTCTGGAGGTGGAATAACCCAAAATGCTATGATGTTGGATTCCAGTGATGTATTTTCATAATTATATGGAGCTACAAAAAATATCTTCAGCATGCAGATTTACACTTAAATAATTAAATTATTAAAATAAATTGAACAAGTTGAGGGTACTTACAAACAATTATGCCTATACATGGAGTATAACTATTATCTGAAATTCCTTTCATCCGAATTTGATAATCAAGTTGGGCATCTATATCCTTGAGGGTAGGTGCAGCTGCACATAAGGGATGCGAGTGGTACCAACCCACAAGAGTCAGTTGTTCCCTGTCGATCGTTTTAGAAATTTCTGCTTCAACCTGGGATGCATTTTCACGATCCGCTTTTGTATTGCGACATGGAAATGCATGTGTGATTTGTAAATCTGCACAAAGAAAACAAAAATAAATATTTATTAATAACTTCCAGATTTATTTTGTTAAAGTTCATATTGATATTAAATAAAATGCTTTGTTTTACTTCAACAATAATTATTTATTTTATCTCTATACCATTGTTGTTATATAGAGTGAATTTTAGCTGTGGAACGCTCCAAATAAAAAATTTACCATTCATCTGCGCTCAAAATCATCGGACACGGCAACCTTACCTTTTGAAGACGCATCGTTTGTGATAGTTGTCAATTTTTTTACCCCCCCCCCCCTTGCAGCAGTGTCGTTGTAGCCATTTTTTTTAAATGGCAACATTCCCTTTTTTAGCAAATCTGATTCTCGTTTTGATTCTGTATATGGCAATATGCACTTGTGTGATATTGATTTGATAGTTCAAGAGATACTGGCATTAAAATTCGAAAAACTGAAAATGAGAAATCGAATCAGCTGAGGAATTTTGACAGATTTATTTTAAACAAATGAATACTTACAATGATAAAAGAAATTGCGGTTGCTAGTTGACAGTTACGAGTACAGCTAACAGTTTTTTGAAAATAGTTTGTCCCTCTGTACAAAAAATAATTTAAAAAAGTTTCTAAAAATGGGAAAACATGGCACCTTAGCCGCTTGCAGCCAACTAGCTATGTCTTGAAAACAGATCTGAAGATGACACCATTAAGTGCGTGGAATAAATTTGAGGCTGCGGAAGGAAATTCTCTTGTCCATCCATATTATTATATTTAATAGTGGTTTTATTAAAAATTAAATTTAAAAAACTTACTATGCCCATTTACATCCCAATGACCAGCAAGATAACCACACACTTCTGATTTTGTTAGATGGCAATGAAAATCCATTAAAAGAGCTGCGTTAGTTGATAAAGATACAAGAAACGGCTGAATTTTACCCAAATTTGAAAACGGCACACATTCAATTAAGGTGTTGGCATCACTGAAAGTAAGAAATTAACCATTTTATTTCCATAAAATAAAAAAATAATACACAACTTACTGTGTGAATGTTCTATTAGCAATAGTGTTATGTTTAACGACAATCCTTGATTGTGGAATGGACGAAGCCATAATTTTTGATAACTCAAACATTTCGTTATCAAATTCCTCTAACTGGGCCTTCCTTTCATAATATCCTAACATTTCTTAAAAATATTTAATCAGATATTTTATTAAGAAACAAAAACAATCAATTACCGTTAATGGCACTTTCTTCCTCTCTATCAAGTCTTTGCTCGTTTTCTTTCTTCTTTTTGTACCAAATATTTTTGTAAGCATCTAATTTTTTACCTTTATATTTAACAGATGCCCATCCACACCCAGACTTTTTATCAGGATTAATAAATCTTTTGCATGCAATTGCCCAAGCGCTGGGAGAAGCAAAAACAATATCTGTTTCTTGACTTCTGATTTTTCCGTCTTCTAACAAGTCCCCAACAAACTTTTGACCCTATTATATTGTTCAGATTATACCGGGTGTCAACAAAATCATTAGATAACCGTATTTTCTAGAGTTTTTGAGATATCGCATTGAAACTGCATAGTTAATATGTACCCAAAAAGGCACATTTTGACATATCTAACACATTTTTTGACTTCCGGTTTCACGGGAAATGAAGCGAATTTTTGAATTTTAAAGGGGACACCCTGTATATTTCTTTATGAGGCAATTCTGAACGCACCTGCACAATTTTTGAAAATTTTTAAGCTTACTTGTTTTTTTAGAGTCAATTTTTATTTTAAATCTAAAGTGCTATGACCGGTCTCAAATCATTCTAAGGAACAAAAACAATAACAAAAAATACAAACATGATTTTTTAACGAGTATTCTGGTAGGTAGAGGTATTCTTAATGAGAAATCACTTCTTTGTAAATTACTCATATTTTCAAATGTCACTATTTTTTTAGACCCTAGGTGTCTAAATGCAGATTTTCACCACCAATCCAATTATGTCTTCAAATCCAAAATCGGATTGATATTAATCTAAAGCCCCATATTTCTGTGCATGAAGTTTCAAAAATCGTGGAAATAGTTTCAGGTTGGTTATGGAAAAAAAGAACTTTGACAAAAAAAAATGATTTCTTCAAATGCATGTACCTACAAGAATATTTGTAAAAAAATCGTGCTTGTAATTTTTTTGTTATCGTTTTCGTCCCTTTTAGAAAGATTTGAGCATGGTCATAGCACTTTGCATTTAAAATGAAAATTGAGTAAAAAAACTTAACATTTTCAAAAATAGTGCAGGTGTAGTCAGAATTGTCTCAGGATACCAAATATGTTAAAATATATAGGGTGTTCTGTTTGAAATTCAAAAGTTGGCGTCATTTCTGTTAAAACCAAAAGTCAAAAAATGTGTCAGATATGTTAAAATATGTTCCTTTTTGGGTACATATTAAACTATGCTTTCGTAGCCATACATCAAAAACTCTAGAAAATACAGGCTGTCTAATGATCAGTATAACATTCACAGATAATTTCAAAATTAGGAAGTTAGAAGTTAGAAGCATACCAAATATTCAATAGTCATAGTCCCATTCCCAGGTTGAAGAATGCCAGCAGATAAAAGCATTTGTAAAGTAATTGTGCGACTAGAAGACGTATTTCCTGAACTGGTCTTTCCGGGACGCTGTCCACTTTCGCCATCGATTTCCTAAAGTATTTTTAGGCTGTATACGAATTAAATGTTAAAACTACTCATCAAAATCAGGCACAAAAATTTCTTTTGCATGCTTAGTTTATATAAAACCCAATGTACTCAGTAACAGCTACTAATGAAAATTGTGAGGTGTTTAAATGTAAAAGTGAGCTAATGCATACGTAAAAAAAAGTGAAACCGTAACAGTGAAAACAAGTGAATGCTAATCTACTTAACAACTACAAACAGAAAACAAAAGAAAACCTCATCTATAAATTCGTCAACATCCTCCCCTTCCTCATCCGGCTCATCTTTATCCTCGTCCTCTGCTGCTAACGAAACATTTGTATTACCCCCTTGGCCT
Source organism: Ctenicera cuprea (assembly GCA_958336395.1). Lineage (NCBI taxonomy): Eukaryota > Metazoa > Arthropoda > Insecta > Coleoptera > Elateridae > Ctenicera > Ctenicera cuprea. Next base: position 12,664,383 of record OY284487.1, on the reverse strand, counting down.
AACAAAGCCGCTTGTAACTGTGACTGCATCTTAAGGAAAAAAGAAACGTTAAAGTTAAAGGAAAAAAGATTTTTAAAATTAACTACTAGAAATACTACATAGCACTGTAAAGTTCAACCAATGAAGCAAGAAAAAGCCCGTTTTATTATTCTACTTCAAAAACCTAAGCCCGACTAATCGTTAAAAACATAAATATCATGTTTTACCTTCAAAATTTAAAACCTTTTTATTATTTGTAGCTACATAAGAAATTTAATCAATAAAATAGAACAATAAAATTTGAGGTTAAAATGGCTTTGTTTGGTTTGTACAGCGTTAAATAATTCGAATGAAAATAGTCGAACCTTTCGATTATCTAAACACTCGAAATTTTTTCAGTGGCTGCTTCGAAAGCTAGCGTTAAACCGATTGCACTGATAGCCATTAGGGATCAGCTATAAGCTAGCTTTTTTTTAACATTAACATAAGCTAGCTGCAAATCCCTAGCACGAATGCATGATACTACGAGTCATAGCATAGATAAAATAGCCATTTATGCACCAAGGGCGTTACTACGATGATTACGCCCGGAGAACGATGAAATCCAGCTCGAGGGCTTTAGCCCGAGAGATGGATATCGTTTGATGGGCGTAATCAATCGGTGACGCCGTGGTGCATACAAGATTTTATTGTTCACTTCATTCTTTGAACAAAAAACAAAGAATTGGCATCTTTGTGTACGCTTTACCTACATAAATACAATATCTGGTAGCCTATGAAACAAAAACAGATTGTTTTCTTATAATTGTCAAATTTTTTTTGAATTGCAATTATGAATACGCTACCAAAATGTGTACAAGAAAATGCTCAAAAAGCAACGGAAAGTTTGCTACCGTTTAAATCGAAAGCAAGATATGAAAAAGAGTACGAAATCTTTAGGATATGGCAATCAAAACATGAAATAGCGACCGTAAATGAGAAATTTTTTGAGGGCGTAATGAATTCATTACGCCCTCTCATTACGCCCCGGTTGTTATGGACATGTTTACATAGCTCGTATCCTAGGAGTTATCATTCAATTACAGTAAAGTGAACAATAAAATATAATAGGTAGTCATAGTATCATTGTGTGCAAATGCAGAGTTCGCGGAATTGTAATAAATAAATACGGCGTTCTTCGCCGAGCAGACACGAAGTAATAGTGCGGTAATACGTAATAGTACGACCACCGACTCAATATTTATAACTATGGTGTACATTGTAAGGTTGGCAATTTGATTGGTTGTACCGATTTTCTTATATTCTATAAACGTATTTCGCGATTTGAGGTTAAATTATCCAAAATTCAAAAATTAAAATTATGTCTTTGGACAGCTTATGCCGTACTTGTTTATTAAACACCGACAAATTATTTTCTCTTTTTGATTCAATTAGCATTTATAGTCAGAAATATGTATTAAATACAATTTTAAATCAATGCACTTCAGTGCAGGTATGATTTTTGCCATTTTATTTAAATAATTTATAAAACTTTTAAAAACAATTTCTAGGCTTCACTGGAAGACAGATCTCCCTCAAAAATTTGCTCAAGTTGTTTGGAAAAATTAATTCAAGCATATACATTTAGGTTGCAGTGCCAGGAAGCGGACCAAAAAATGCAAACATACACTTATATGGTTATTCAAGAGAACAAAAATGTAGAAACCAAAGAAAAAGCTCAAGTAATTAATGATAATGAAAGTACAAATGATATATTATCAGGCGATCCTATAAACGACAAAGAATCAGTTGAAGCTGACATAAACATTGATGAAAATCAATCGAACAGTGATACGAACACTTCAGAATATAAAACAGAAATAAAACAAGAAACATTCCCCTGCAAAATGTGTAATCGTATATTTCATCACAAATACACAATGCATCGGCATTTAAAAATACATTCCACTGATAACAATTTAAAATGTGAAATATGTTTTAGGCAATTTTCGCGAATGACTGACGTAAAACGACATATGACGTTACATACAGGAGAGAGGCCATATCGATGTTTAGTGTGTAATGCTACGTTTACCCAATCTAGTACATTAGCAAAACATTCACGGAAACATGATGAATACAAAAGTGTAGAATTAAAAAAATTAAAAAAAGATGAGGAAACATCAAATTTATGCTCAATGTGTGGAAAATCGTTTAAGAACTGTACTAGTTTAACAATTCACATAAGGAGACACACAGGCGAAAAACCATATCAATGTGAAATCTGTCATATGAGGTAAAATAAAAATAAAACTAGTTTAGCAACCATCAAATGAGTTTTAATTAAAATTAAATTCCAGTTTCGTAACACGTGGCCGATTAACATGTCATTCGAGAGTCCACTCTGGGGAAAGACCTTTCACTTGTAAAGTATGCGGCAAGTGCTTTGCTCAATCATCTGTTATAGCAAAACACATGAAAATACATACTGGGGAGAGAAACTATGTTTGTAACTTATGCAACAAAGGGTTTCGTACTTTATATTATTTAAATATACATAAACGGATTCATACAGGAGAAAGACCTGAAGAATGCTCAGTTTGTTTTAAAAGATTTGCTGATCCAAAGGTGTTGAAACATCACAAAAAGACACATACTGGGGAAAAACCACTTTTGTGCAATGTGTGTGGTAAAAACTTTGCTAGGTATCATCATTTAAGAACTCACATGAAGACTCACAAAACCTGAATAGTGTAAACTACTAAGATGCTGGAGTCAGTTTGTTTTGTAATAATTTATTATTGTTGTATTTGAGCCATTTCAAATGTGACTAATATAAGGCACTTCATATGTATTATTAAAGATTATGCATGCATATAAGCATTATGTTGTTATTAGCTTATATAAATGTAAAATGTGTTATTGATCATCCTCTTCAGAATGCAAAGTAATCAGTAAATTCACATAAATATTTGTCTTCAAATCCAATCCAATTTTTTATGTTGCTGTTGATAATTACAAGTTGGTTTATTTTATGTATTTATTATATGAAAAATAAACAGGCACCTATAAGTGCAGGACCATTGATCATGTTTTGTGGCTATAATAATTTTTTTTGTGATTTCAAAGTTGACGGTAAAGTGAATCTGTGTCCCTATGTCATGAACAAAAGATAAGAAAAAGAAGATTTTAAGTTCAATTTTTGTATTATACAAAATTACATGGTTTATTCCCTTTGCACTACTCTGTGGATATTCAACATTATATGGAATTCAAGGGCCGTTTTAATTTGTTGACCGTAAAAACGCTACTGATTGGGTATTGAGAGTAGAGCCGGAGCTGTAAATTTGATACACTACATCAGTATGTAACAGACAACCCACACACTATCTTTTATGGCTATTATTACTAAAAACCGGACTTTTAGTCGCAAAAACAAAAAGCTTTGTTAGAATTCAATAAGTAAACAAAAACCATGGGCATGCTCAAATCATTTAAGTTATACGTGAAACATAATGGACAAGAGAACTAATTTTTCGGATGAGAATTTAGAAAAAATTGTTGTGTACTGCAATTTTTAAGTTTTTTTTTGCAGTTTCATAAAATTGTTTTGTAAAGCACTTTAAAAACTCATGACCATTCATATTCTACGCTTATGAACCCTGTTTTATTTTGTTTTACTATTACACAAGCATCAATTCCAGTTGACCAAATAAATACTAACTTACCCGCACAAGCTAGAATAAGGTCAAACATATGGATGTGTTACCATTCTAAGCTCGTAGATAATTTGTTTAAAATTTTAGATAAGCGCCAACTATACATTTAAAGAAATTATGCCAGAAATTATTATTAATTGATTGTCTTAAATTTAAATACTGGTTAAATACTAAACTAGAAATTCGGATGATACTACTAGCCAGCAGGTGAATATGTGGTCAGTGGCGGCTTGTGGCTTGTAATTATGAGAGTGGCACTAAATATAATAAGACAAAACCAATAATAATTATCTCACATATCTTACTTATGACATTCATATAAATATCAAAAGAGTATGGCCCCATCACATATCCTCCTAGTTTGCCTGGTTTGTTGGAAAATGTATCTTTAGCAACAATATGCAGATTAAGGTTACGGCACGATGGGGCACCAGCCCATTCAACGTGCAAGTACACTACTATTTAAGTAATACATTTCTAGGTAAGTGGATTGGTAGAGGTAGACCAATTCGTTGATCAGCTACATCTCCAGACTTAGCACAATTAGCTTTATTACATTACCTCACATATGTGTAAACGAAAGGGTTTATCAAAAACCAACAACACCTGAAGATATAAAGGCGAGAATTATAACTGCCTTTTCAGAAATAATGACCAAAAGTTAAGTGTAATTTTCTCGAAAACCGTTGGTTTTAGTTATAACTATTGACTAATAAAGTTTAAAGAGCGCAATAAACCCTACCCAACTAATTAAAAACATACAGGGTGTTATATTAAAAAAAGTCGAGTTATGACGCATTAGACTTAGAAACTTTTGCACCGTTGCAACAAACACCCTGTTTAATCAAATTCAACTATAAGATATCAGGAGGATACCCCATGCTCTGGCCTATCATTTTACAGAAAAAGTTTGCTTAATCTTGGGAAATACGCCTTGTGCAGATTTTATTAGTGAAGTCTGCTAAAGTCAAATTTTTCAAAAAAAGTTGAATAACTAGGCAATGCCGCAACAGAATTTCAAAACCAAAACATATTTAAGGCAATTAACAGACAAATAATAATATGCAAAAATATACAGGGCGTTCTATTTAAAAAAATAACTTTGCTATCTTATTATCGTGTAATTAAAAATAATTTTAAAAAGTGGTCTTCTTGGTCCCCTAACATATTTATTGAAAACATGTTTCTTTGTTTTAAATAATAAAAAAGATATCGCGCACCAAGACGTTGTTGACTCGCCCTGTATAAACTCAGCGTCCGTCTTTTTGTTGTTCTATAGCACGAGCAGTGAAATCTCATATATTCTGAATTAGGCCTTTGTTGTTACTCTGGTACCTATTAAAAACGAAACGTCTTGAATATTAATATTTATTTACAGTTTTGCTTAAGTTTAAGGCTAAAAATGATTTGTTTTTGGCTCAACGGCGCTAATAACAGCGAATAACAATAACACAGTTTAAATTCTTAGGCAAAGTATCCTGGCAATGTCTCCTTCACTTACATAAGTGAAGAAGGCATTGGATCCAGCCGACAAAATCTGGAAGAATGTAATTTCCCATGCATTTACGGTACTTTCTCGTGTTTATGAGAAATTAATAACTTTCTCAATACTAAAATGCGAGTATTGAAAGAGCTCTGAACCACGCATACACAATCGTTTCGGCTGCATTCGGGTCGCAACTCGCAGATATGTTTTTAAATACTTTTGTCGATTAATTTATAATTTATTGTATACATGGTGACATGCCACTGTTTATGCCACCCTGAAATTTTTTAGCGATAAGTACAGCAGTGTGGTAGGTCCCATTTAAGGGTTTCCGAAACACCCGAATGTAGCAGAGTGCGTGGCTCAGAGCTCTTTCAATAATGGTCGCCAAGCTCAACCTTTTTGTAAACAAACAATTCATCTAACCTCAAACCAAAAATGAATACAGAACCAGTTTTATTACAAAAAATAGATTTAAATAAAACATGCCGTACCTGTTTATCAACAACCGGAGATATGACATCATTACTAAATAAGAAAGCTTGTGATGACAAAGACGTAACCGTATTCGAAATGGTTGTTTCTTGTACCACCTTACAGGTAAAACTGCATGTTATTTCTTCAGACACATTATTTCAGTCTGCATTTTTGTAGGTTGTAGAAAATGATGAACTCCCAAAGCAACTCTGTAGCGATTGTGTGTTTTATCTCACTAAAGCATACTTGTTTCAACAATTATGTAAGAAATCCGATGCTTATTTAAGAAAATATTTGAAACATAATGGTACAAACGCAGAAAATTATGACTTTAGCGTATTGGATAATGACAGTGAGAGACATGAGACTGCAAAATTTAATTTAAAGACCACTAATAAAGAAAACGAAAATGATCATAATTTAGAACAAGAAGAAACAACCCAGTCTATATTTGCATGTAATATTTGTACGAGATGTTTCACCACCCGTATTGACCTAAAAGTATGTATTTATTTTATCCTCTAATTTTAATGTTTCACAATTATTTATTTACAGAATCACAAACGTTCTCATCCGAAAGAAATGCAGCATGTTTGCAAAGTATGCAGGCAACAATTTTCAAGTTCAAGTTCATTATGCAGACACATAAAGGTTGCTATAATTTTTTTATTCTAAAAAAATATTGATTAAGTTATTTTCAGATACATAAAGGAATTAAATCCCACTTATGTAGTGAATGTGGCAAAGGATTTACAAGGTCAGACGATTTAACACAACATATGAGAACTCATACTGGAGAAAAGCCATATGCTTGTTCTCGATGTCCAAAATCATTCACACAATCATCACAGCTGCAAGAACATCTTCGGGCTCATGCAGGAGAAAGGAGTTTTGTTTGTACCGTATGTGGCAAGTCTTTTTCTCGGTATAACAGTTTATCGGGGCATATGAAAATACATAATGGAGGAAAAAGTCATCCTTGTAGTGTTTGTGGAAAAGGGTAAGCGTAATCGAATATTTTTAATGTAACACAGTAAAATAAGTTCATTATTTTATAGATTATCAAGTACAGGTGCTTTAACATTACATATGAAAACGCACACAGGACAGAAGGATCACATTTGTACGTTGTGTGGGAAGGCCTTTGCATATGCAGGACATTTAGTTATACATACAAGAATCCATACGGGTATAAACATTTCATTTGCTTAAGCAACCATCCTCTAACGTTATTTTAATTTTAAGGAGAAAGACCTTATGTATGCAAGGATTGTGGGAAAGGTTTTCCAGATACATCACGATTAAGGGTTCATCTACGATCTCACAGTGGAGAAAAACCATATGTTTGTTCCCAGTGTGGTAGAGGTTGTGTTACTTCATCTGAACTTAAAAAGCACTATCGGTAATTAAATCTGTAATTAAAAAATTTATAAAACCCATTTTAATTTATTTTTAGCATTCACACAGGCGAAAAGCCATATAACTGCAATGTGTGCCCGAAAGCATTTCCTAGAAGTGAGGACTTAAAAATTCATCTTAAGACTCATACTAATGATCGTGATCACGTATGTAGTTACTGTAGTAAAGGCTTTTATCAGGCATCAACTCTCAAAGTCCATTTAAGGATTCACACTGGAGAAAAGCCATATAAATGTAGCGTTTGTAGTAAGTCATTTTCACAGACTGGAACTTTATCGGCTCATTTAAAAACTCACTAATGTATCTGTTTAATAAATTATTTATTAATATATTTTGTAATATATATTATAAATCATAACAAATAATTTGTTTTGGTATTTAAAACAACTTCTAAATCTTTAGGTATAAGTTTCGCAAAAAGTATGCTACAAATGGAAAACATTTTTATTTTGATTTCTCAAAATTTTTAATATAGCGCATCATTTAAAATAACTTTTACATTTATAATATTTCTTACGGTTTGGCAGAAAATAAAAAAAATTAAAATGTTGATGAACAGTAAACTACTTGTACTTCTTAAAATTTTAAGAAAGTTTGTAAGATAAAGATGATTGTATTTAAAAAGTAAGCTCAATATGAAATTTCAATATAATATAACAATTTTATTTTTCTTTGTATTTATGTATTAAATTTGGATGTCCTCCAGTCTCACTGTTTATTGCTTCTTGGCTCCCACTACTAGAAGCCTCATCTTTTTGCGTCAATTAGGTATATAAGGTGCAGATGTTTAGCAAACCAGTTTTGGGTTCCTGGAAGTCCAAAACGGGTATTTCTGTCGAAACCTTGAATTCGAAAATTTTCATGAAATCAATACTTCCCTATACTGAAGGTATAAGCAGATTAAAAAACCACGAAAAACCACAGAAATTGTAATATTTGATATATCAAAATCTATATCGAATGGAAAGAGAATTTAATTCTACATTTGAGATTGTTAAAAAATACCGGTCTCATTTGAGAAACAAAAGTTATTGACATTTGAAGTTTAGCAAATTGGACATTCAATTATGAACAGTCTATGTAATATATTGGAATTGATTCATAGTAATCTTCAAATGAGGATATTTAGTAAAAAATAGTAAAGTTATTATTTTTTAGCCTACCTAATAATCTGCTATTTTTTAACATACTACTTTATAATGTGTTTGTGGTTAGCTTAAAATAGCAATGGGTAGACGTTTTTGGTAGCTAAAATTAAAATAAAAATTTCATATAATATTAGTTCACAAATGTCAAAATTTTTGAAAAAAGTTAAAATTTAAATATTGTCAAAATTTTTTAAAAAGTCAAATAACTTGAAAACCACTAATTTTATATTTATAATACTTTAACTTTTTTATATCTGGAATTAAGTGTAGAATCTAATAATGCAATAAAATATAGTTTTTTTTAAATTTAAAATAACGAAGTAATGTGCGGCACAGGCATAAGTAAACAACCAGTATAATTAGTAATAATTGTAGGTTATGCAGGAGTTAATTGACAAGATAATTTAATAAGAAAAAAAATTTGGCATTTTTAATGGTTTAGGAAATAAAAGCGAAGTGACACTTACATGATTCACTCTGTATAATAAGAAACATTTTAGCGGTATTTTAGTCCATTCAGAGGAACCTGACCTGTAATTGATAGTCCACGATTTGATGTGTCAGATCTAATCTCTGTCCATTTGTGGAATTCCTCCTATTCTGCGCCAGTCTTTTTGTTTTTTCCTAAATGTCTATCTTATAAGAAACATTTTAGCGGTATTTTAGTCCATTCAGAGGAACCTGTCCTGTAATTGATAGTCCACGATTTGATGTGTCAGATCTAATCTCTGTCCATTTGTGGAATTCCTCCTATTCTGCGCCAGTCTTTTTGTTTTTTCCTAAATGTCTATCTTATATGCCCCTACATACGAACCGCCACTGGTACTTTCACCAAGGTGAAGATAGAGACAAAAGAAAGTGCGTCAGTACTTTGCTTTATACCTTAATCGATTCCACGCAACATAACGTGGTGTTTAAATGCTGCCCGCTGCGCTGATAACTGTTTCCGTTGTCTCTCAAAAAACAAAACGGCACAGGGGAACACAAGTACGGCATGCATTGGCACGGATGATTGTGGGATTCATAATTTTTTTTATTCTATCGCTTTATTTGTGCCGTGTGCGTAGTGGAATGCCTATTTAGTACATAGAATTTTGAATAAGGGCGCGGTTTCATGACCAATTGGTGAACGGTGTTTAAATCGTGTGCTATACTGCGTGGATCGGCTAAACATTTTGTTTCCCTTTATTTTAATTTCGACTTGAAGTTAGTCATATGTTGTGGGAATTTCAATGACGTCATGCAGCGTCATTCCATATGATTTTTGCTTTCTTATTAAATTATGAGCTTTCCTAAGAAGAGGTTGTGGTTGTTGGTTGAAGTCTTTTAAATGACTAATAGCTGAATACGTCTTAATTAAATCATTAGTGCGAGTTTAATCATAGTTTATTTACCTAATTTTTTTGTACCTGACAATGTTGGAAAGGACTTGTTTTCTATAAGAAAAGTGAAGAGAAGAAAGTTGCTTTGGTCAATTGATTAACAAGGCCAAAGTTTGCTTGATTTAACAAACACATTTCGCTTAATTTCTAGAAAATTAAAATGGGATTACTGTTTGCCAAACTGTGGAGCCTCTTTGGAAATGAAGGTAAAATTTCTATTGCTGTTTAAGTTGTCATCAGCTAACCTTTTCGATTTTATAGAACATAAAATTGTGATAGTCGGACTTGACAATGCGGGCAAAACTACCATCCTATACCAATTCCTAATGAATGAAGTCGTACATACAAGTCCGACAATAGGCTCCAACGTTGAGGAAGTTGTTTGGAGAAATATTCACTTTATAATGTGGGATTTGGGTGGTCAACAATCGTTAAGAGCAGCATGGAGTACTTACTACACAAACACAGAAGTAATAAGTTTTAAAATAACGAAGCGATGAATATTAATAATGGGAATTTTCTGTTTTAGTTTGTAATAGTGGTAATAGATTCTACCGACAAAGAACGCTTAACTATAATTCGTGAAGAGTTGTACAAAATGCTTGCTCACGAAGAATTATCCAAAGCAGGAGTTCTTATTTATGCTAACAAACAAGATCTAAAGGGTTCTATGACTGCTTCTGAATTATCAAGACAATTAGATTTAACATCAATTAAAAAACAACAGTGGCATATTCAATCCTGTTGTGCTCTCACAGGAGAAGGGTAAGTAATGTATTTGATTGTGCAACGGTAGTCACGTAGGCAAATGTGTAAAGCAAATAGTATTGACGTAATAAAAACTTTACGATTTTAGTGAGCTATTAAATGTTTTATTCTTTTAGTTTATATCAGGGTTTGGAATGGATTGTCAGTCGGCTAAAGAAAAAATGACAAATAGGGCTTCGTGTAGTGTTTCAGTAACAATAATTGTGCATCTATCATCGTATTATAAAAGAAAAATGACATTATACCATAGTCGTGCTTTGTACAGTGACATTTTCACACAGTGAGATTGCAAAAAGGTTGTGCCAGTCCATCTCTGCATTTTGAACTCATTCCTAAAAAGTATCCTTCGTGATAGTGAGATTTTAACCAAATACACTAAATATTTTTGGGGTTCCAGGAAAACAAGGCACTTTTTAAAATCTTGTTGCAAAGTGTTAAGTGATTAAGTTTTATATTTAAATTGTTGAAATTTAAATGTCGCTCTGTATATTTTTCATTTTGATTTTTATGCGTGACCAATTTATTGAATGAAGACTATAGCAAATTTTGTTTTCGTGAAAAATATTTAATTTCATTTATTGTATATTGAAGTATATTAATTTAAGCAAAGACTGTTTTATTTTATTGTCTTTGATTAAGTCTTAACTGTAAATATGTATTAAATAATTAAACATTAAATAAACAATATTGTACCTTTGTTGAAATTTTTAATTGGCAATGATAATCTGACCTCATAACGTGCGCAAATTATCTGTATACAGGGTGAATTAAAAGTATGGAATATCGATGCCACAGCCTTAAATAATAACTTTACGAAAATAAGTACCATAGTTGTTTGGTAGATAGTTCCGCGTCATTGTAAATCAATTTCACTTGTACAGGGTGTTTATTTTTCAAGGTACAATAAGCAACTTTGTTATTTTAAATGGAACAATCTGTATAATGTTACATTTTTAAAAGCAAAATATAATTCTCTATAAGATGGTATAAGGTATTTGTATACCTAAAACGTATGATTATTGAGATATCTGCGATTTGTTTTTTTAATTGACAGGCAATTTTCAAAAATACCAATAACTGATTAAGGAAAGGTTTTTTTAATGCGAATTTTCACAGCGTGTATGAATTGGACTAATATAATAAATGCAGTGTCGAAAAAAAGGTTTTTGAATTATACAGGGGGTGCTGGATTTTAAGGGTTATTTTGCACAAACTTTAAACAATATTGGAATTTTTTTTAAATAGAACACCCTGTATTTTGACATCATTTTACGAGTAATTTAATTCTCTTCTAATTTCATAAACCATGTTCTACAGCTAAAACTAATAGTTTTAGAATTAATTATCTTTTTATGATTTTAATGGTTTTTGTGAAAAACAAAATCTTGATACAAACCAATAGCTCTTGAAAATTTTGTTTTCGCAAGGGAATTACATCTCTCGTAAGATGATGTAATAATATACAGGGTATTCTATTTAAAAAATTGCGATATTGTTTGAAGTTTGCAAAATTACACTCGAAACCAAACCAGTCCGTATAATCCAAAAACCTTTTCAACGATGCATTTATTACATCGGCCCATGTCCATGCCCGCTGTAAAAAATCGCATTAAAAAACATTTCATTACTCAATTATTACCATTTTAAGTTTGGCCGATATCAGTCAATTAAAAAAAAAATCGCGAATAACTCAACAACCGCACAAATTAGGTACAGGAATAATCAATACTATCTTATAGAAAATTAGATTTTGCATTCAAAAACACAATACATGCAAGGTGTTCCATTTAACATAACAAAGTTGTTATTGTCTTTTGAAAAGTAAACACCCTCTATAAGTGAAATTGATTTACAATGATATGGAACTGTCTGTCTGTCTACCAAACAACTTTTGGTTTAACTTATTTTTGTAGAGGTATTATTTAAGGCTGTAGCATTGAGATTCCATACTTTTAATTCACCCTGTGTTATCAAATACAGCAGATGATGTCATCTGATTCACGTAAAAAAACAAGCAAGTACCATGGGAAACACATAATAAATATAAAAATTTTTTAAGTTGCTGTTGTGTGTTTATTTTATTATATATTTTATCCTTGAATTCAGAAGAAACTATTTTACTTTTGCTTTTTGCGATAATTTTACCATTAATACAAATTATTGTACCGTGAGGAATGTAGAAAGTTGAACAAATAATTCCATACATTAGCACTAATTTTGTGTAAACATATGATTTAGTGTCTGTGAAGCAATTGATCGTATTATTACTGATGTTGCCAACACAAGAACAATTGTATTAATAATAATAAATAAATTTATCACAATACATGACCATTTAATAAAATTTTTTGATAGATACTAAAAACAATTCAGGCAATATGGTAGCTACGGTAACTACCTACTATCCCCATTCTTTTTATATTTAGTTAAGAATACATGTGAAAGTTTCTTAAAATACTAGATTAAAGCATTGGCGGATCATAGGGAAGGTGACGCGGTCCCTCACAAACCCGTAAGGCAAACAACGTTTAATATGCTGTAAAACATGGTAAGGTGACAAAACTTCAGATATGCGTGTTCCAGGAAGGCACATGCAAACAAACAAGATAAAACGCACAAAACTCCCCAGCAGAAGAACTTGTGCCGTAATAATGTGGGTCGGAAACACAGAAGATAATGCATGCTTCCTTTTTGGCCAGAGTGCATAACAATCCTGTGTTTTATAGAAAATTTAGAAAATCGATTTATTTGATTTAAATCCGATTTATTTGATTTAAATTGGATTTTTTGATTTAAATCGATTTAATGATTTAAAAATTTCCCCTGGTTATTGACACAAAATATTAACGTATTGTCTGCATAGTTAGTGTTTTGTTTAATTGTTTAAAGAAAAACCATGAGGTAACATTTCACCTTTAAAATTCTTATTGTGTATCTTATGTTTCATTTTAGATTATTATGCAGAATTAAGTTTTCAAATTTTAATCGCGTTTTAAATCACTAATTTAAATCATCGTTTGATTTAAATCAACTTGATTTTAATCCTTGTACCCTGCTTTTGGTTGGTCTTATAATGTGTATGTTATTGTATAAACAAATCTTTTCGCGAGATGACGAGGTTATACTAGCGTTCGGTTTTAATAAACAGTACCCTCGCTGTTGAGTTGTGATGAATTTGAAAATAATTTTGAATTTAAAAATAATTTGTAGTGATTTTACTGACGAGGTGAAGCTCCAATTAAAAAATATGGACCCACTCTCTTCTTAGCTTACAAATTAATAAACTTGACGATATAACAAAAAAAAATAAAGGTTAGGTGCGAAAATTTAACACAAAATATGTGGAAATCTGTGGACTGCATTTGCAGGTGGGAACTGAGGTGAGCTTTAATTTGTGTATTAATGAGTAGTGGCGTGTGGTTTTTTACTGCACAGCGACCACAGTACTGTTAATTAAAAGGCAAGTTTTTTTTTGTATTAAATTTGTTTCGCCCTCCCGCAGTAACTATTCACGAGCTACCACTGGATTAAAGATACACTAAAATGAACTAATGATTATAGAAAACAACTTCGAAGTAACTCAAGGCTAAATATAAAAAATTTCTTATCGGTTATCAAACATTCACCTATAGGGATTATAGAATGTTTATTATGTTTTATCATGGGTTTAGGTAAACCACATTTTACATTGATAAAAGAAAAAAAATAAACACTTTGTTTTTAATATTAAATATACCTAACTGTTTTTTTAGCAATTAAGTCCTTGTTTTGGACTTTGCCCAAATAAAACATTCAACTCTAAATTTGTGCCATGTTAAATATAACTGATTTTATTACGCCTCCAAGTTATTTTAATTGCGTTAACGAATTTTATCTCCATGGGAAAATAAGACAAGTAGTTGTTTATTTACAATGGAACATGTGCTACAAGAGAGTGTTGATTACTGTAAAAGATACTATTCAGATATGATAATGTGACCTTATGCCCTCTTTTGTGACGTCTAGCCCAGAAACCACAAATTAATGGAGTAGTGCGTCACAAGAAAAATGTGCGAAACTCACAAAACCCATCACCATCAACAAATTATTTTTAAACAACTTACAAAATCAAAATGTCCAAGCAATAACTTATCGGTCTTATTTGATGAAATGGCATTTTCAAGTAATAAAATATTTTCAGTAGAACTTTGCCCAAATAGAGACCTTAATACAGAAATGTTGGAAGAACTATCACCAGCATTTTGGTCTGTTACATGGCATAGCCAATCGGATGGTATTTTGCATGAAATCTCTGACATTCCCACCATTTCCTTATCCAAACAGCTTAGTCTGCATGGGTATCATGTTTTGTTGCACTTAGTTGGAAGACATTTGAATAAGTCTCAGGCTAGAAGTATTTTAGACGAACTTCAACGAATTCACGTACGAAACATTTTGGTACTTCAAGGTGGTGAGTAATTACATATAATTATACGTAAGAAACATGAAACTTTCATTTACAATTTTTAGATCCATCAGCTGACAATAACGATAGAGGTGATTTTCCTTATGCCAGTGATTTAATTAAATTTATTCGATCAAATTATGGTAGCTTTTTTTATATTGGAGGTGCTGCTGATGCCAAAAAGTTTCTTGATTCGACGGACAAAATGAAAGATTTAAAATATTTAAAAATGAAGGTAAGTTTTCTTTACCTAAGTAAATATTTAAACATTCTATAGGCCTATACAACAAAAAGATGTCCACAGGACGTTTTATGGACATCCTTCATGAATATTGTGTATGTCCTATCCACCTTAAATCTTGAGGACAGCTTATGGGCGTCCATACGTAGTTCATTTGCCACAGCTATGGATGTGGGATGTCCCAAGACATCCTCAATGGATTTTCATAAGATGTACTATATGGATGTACATAAAACGTCATGTATGGATGTTATTCAGATAATTTTATAGATTATTATATCAGAATTAATTTTGTGTTAGAATTTTTCATAAAAAATTTATGATTTTAATATCTATTTAAAACTCAAAAGTTAATATATATTTAGTATATATAAATTTCATTTCTTTTTTGTTTCAACTTTATAATGTAGTGTTAATGTTTCAACAACAAAAAATATCCTACTAAGTATTCATCACAATTTTTATTTCATAATAGAAAAATATTATTAACACAATTTTTTAATTTCCAATTCTTTACTGTCCTACATTTTTATGCAAAATTACATTTGTGTATTTTTGTTTACAATTATTATTTAGTGCTGTTTAACAACAGTGAAAACGTTAAATGTACGGTTAATTTATGGTACAGCACACAGATGTAAAATGAAATCGTATAGGACGTCTTTGCAGGATGTCTTATGGATATTTAAAACTGGATATCTTGTGGACATTCGTTCTATATCCAGGTACTTCCAGATATTTATTAAACATAAACTGAATGTCCACAGGATATTCTGTGCTATTTAAGTAGTAGCTTTTTATCTAGAATTATATTATTGACCATTTCTGATGGAATCAGCGTTTGAAGATATAACATGATTCCTACAAATAAAAATTGCCTTGCGGTAGCACACTTATATGTGATGCTTGTAATTTTTGTGTGCTGCATCTAACAAACTCTATTTATTTTATAGGTTGATATGGGAGCTGATTTTCTAATTACGCAGATGATCTTCGATTCTGAAACGTTTATAAATTTTTATAAGGAATGTAGGAAGTTTGGTATAAACGTTCCTATAATACCAGGAGTTTACATTATTAATTCATATAAAAGTTTAACATCAATGGTGAAATTCTGCAAAGTGGTGATCCCTTCAGACATTACAAAAGTGTTAGAAACCAATAAGAAAAATCCAGAAGCTATACGTAATTATGGGGTATTTCGATGCAGTCAACTTATAAAAGAGATATTTTTGAAAATAGATATGGCTGTAATTGGGGTTCATTTCTTTTCTTTAAATAATATTATGTTAGTTAAAGAAGTTTGTAAAGTATTAGGATTGTGTGATATGTACATAGAAAGACCTCTATGAGGTTCTATAAAGTTATTTAGACATGCTTAAAATTTTGCTAATGTTTCTTTTATTTTTCCTCTTCTTTTGGAACGAATGACTTACAAGGCACATTTGTATCAAAAATTAATCTATTTAAGATAAACAATATATTAGTATAAGTATTACTCAGGGCGGGATACTGGCATGGACTTTATAGGTTCCAGTCTAGGAACCCCATGTTTGATGGCCCCACAATCACAAATGTTCACGATCACAATATTCCATATTTGAAGTATGGGAAAGTAAAACTGGACAAAGCCTGGATTTTTTCTTGCTATAAAACAATTACTTTTTATGTTTTCAGAGACATGAAATATAAATATCTAACCCCACCAGTTACTGCTTACATTATTATTAGCTCAGTGTTCCATAATTCCTGTGTTCAGCAATTGTATTAATGCTCTCCAACAACAAAATTAAACAATGAATACGAAAAAAAAGCTACTGTGTTTTCCTTTGCCTAATCTTTTTTTTAAAGGTCAATATATTCAACAGGTGGTTTTGTGAAGTTATGTGGGCTATAAATAATGAGATTCTGTGGGAGTGAGTAATTGAAAGTTTTAAGTACAAGTTTTACAAATTAAAAAAATTACACTTGTAAATGCTACCTACATGAAAAAACTCACGAGGTGGTATTGATTGGCAAAAAATAACCAGTGATATGACAAATTACCCACTGTTTCAACCATCCCCTTACTTATCTAGTATCAAAAATAATTAAAATAAAATGACAAAACAGTATTAATTCTCTGAAAAGTTAACAATTTATGATTGATCTTTATACAGGCTGTTTTACGAAGTACAGGTCATAGAACTTTAACCATGTAATTTTATTGGAATCAAAGTACAGGGTGTCTCATTTTCGATGTGGTTATATGGACAACTTCGTTAATATTACATTTATGGAAAAACCGTTTGCATCTTATTGGCCCAATTTTTTATGACAACTTTAATGGTGTAAACAAAACTTGCAAATCTTTTGTTTTTGAGCTATAATCAAAAAGTGAAATTTTTTACATTTCTATGGGTGTTATAGCTCAGTTAATTCTACAGATATTAAAAAACTACTTTTAAGATTTTTAATAATTTTTTGTAGTCGATTACAGTGGCGTACTTAGATTTTTTATATATGCAATGGTTTTTGAGTTACAATACAAACATGCAATTTTTTAAATTGAAGCCATAGTCGGTATTAACATCGTTTAAAGGACATTTTTAAGAGCTTTTCAAAAATATATAGTTTGTTTTACCTAATTTTCAAAACAATTAAGATATTAGAATTATAGCTCAAATTGGAAGTAGTTTAAAAATAAATAGTGAGTCATCAATCATAAAATTTGATTTAAAGCAACGTATGGAACTAATGGTAATGATTATAAATACATTGCATTTGATTGTAGGAAGCTGTTAAGAAAATAATAAAAGCGATAAACAAACGTGTAACATCTTGTCACGTATAAACTAAGGCACTCTTCTTTTAATTTGCCAATCAAGGCGCTTTTAGCTGTCGTCTTAGGTCACCTGACCTAACTTCTATAGATTTTTTGTTTGGAGATTCTTAAAATCAAACTGATGTCTAATTAACATGAATTGCACGTTTGTTTACTGCTTTTATCATTTTTTTACTAACAGCCTTCTAAGATCACTTGATTTAGAATCATTACCGTTGGTTACACACATTACTTTAAATCAAAATATCTCGCTTATTATTAGCGTTACACCTGCAGTTGTACTATAGTTTTTTTATAAACAGAATTTATCTTACAATTAAATTAGCCTAAAAAATACAGGGTGTTCTATAAAAAAATATATACATAGTCGCTTCATGCTTAAACCGGAAGTCGGTCATTTTGTTTTGTATGGCCAAAATACTCGCCACCATAAACTCTATAAATTTTACTTTTTTTTTGGTATCGCCAATAATAAATGAGCAAATCAACTGACCTTGAATTTATAATCAAAGCTGTATATAAATTATAATGTGGTAAAATCCTAAAGACCTCTTACTTTGATTATAACCAAATTACAATAATATGGTTAAATAGTATGGCCCGTACTCCCTGAATTACCCATATGTACAAATAATAAAATATTCTAAAGCTAAGCAATTACTACGAACCACAGTGTATTGACTGTGGCAAGAGCAAATGATAAATTTGACTAGGTAATAATGAGAAATTATCGAATTTGTTTTAGTTTGTAGGTCATATTGATGTACGTAATAAAGCAAAGTAATTCCTGGCCAAAGAAACATTAAGCCCGATTTTATGAGAAGGGGAAATGAGATGCGCGTAATAACATTTTTCTATAAGCTTAGGAAGACGAAGGCAACGATATTAATATGGACTTTTCCTGCTGCCAAAGCCAAATTAAATATACATGAAAATGCAAAGAGTAAAGTTAATTAGATTGAAATATTAACATGAACATGAAATATTGAAAATATGGAAAAGGCAAGAACAGTATTAAGCTATTAACTAAATGAAAAGAGATCGAAGTATCTAGACAGATAAAGCAAAACGTATATGTGTGTGTGTGTGTGTGTGTGTGTGTGTGTGTGTGTGTGTGTGTGTGTGTGTGTGTGTGTGTGTGTGTGTGTGTGGGTGTGTGTGTGTGGGTGTGTGTGTGTGTGTGTGTGGGTGTGTGTGTGTGTGTGTTTTTGTATGTTCGGAAATTCTAATCCACTCCCAGATGAACTAAAAACTTAAAATGTTGGGCGCTGATAGGTCTATGTATAATCTACCAGACAATTAAAAAAACTCGATTTTTGCGTGTATTAAAAAAATTCAATATTAAATAGCAACTTAAAAAGGGGTTTTTCGCACTTTTCTTATAGGCATGGCGGGAATTGGACGAAAAATGCAAGCTTGATATAGCGGAGAAAATGGCGAGAAACTATGGCGGGAATTAAATAAAAAATAGAATGTGGTAGGAATTGTACTTTTCTTTATCAAAGCAGCGGTGGGACTCGGCCTACCCGAATATTAGGCAAATAACAAGGGGCAACTGAAAATCTCGTATAATATCTCCCTGTAATGCGCACGTCAGTTTTAGACGTCAGATCGATGAGAAACAGATTTCTTGCGCACTAGGTGGGGATTACCTAATATTATTTTCGAAATAAATTAGATCTTCTCACTTTTGAATATTTGTTTTAAAAATTTTATTCTTTGTAATATAATATATAAATAAGTGGCATCACAGTTTTTAAATTGTCATGAAGGTCTGAAGTATTGCTGAATATGTTCTAATAGTTTGTAAAGTGATTTATACAGGCCAGTACTTGTGCCAACATTTTGTCTCAGCACTTGTAAACTGTTTTTAAGTAAATTAAACTTATTGAAAGTACCCAGACTTTGACAGTAACTATTTTTTTTAAATTTAGTTATATCAAATACTGTTGGATTTGGCGATTTTTAACAAAAGTGTGTGTTTTTGTATAAAGAATAAGATTTTTAAAAAGACATTAAAAGAGTGTAAAGACCGAAAAGTTTAAACAAAAACATTACATAATACATAGTAAAAAAATGAATAATGCATTTGGGCTGGATTTTCCAAAACCTACTTGAAAAACTTTGACTTTTTTATGTTTACGAGTTTTATGCACATTGTCCCACATCAGTGGGAATACAAAATAAACGCACAATTGCATTGCTCCGCAAATGGCAAATGCAACACGTCCTACAGACCATGGAAGATACATACCACCGGTCGTGGAGCGTAGACATAACATGATGTGCAGTCAAAACCAACTAACCAACAATTACCACCTGCTTTGATTTTGATTTGTAAAACAATTCCTTGGAATTCAAGCCAAATTCGTCCGACAAAATTTGGGAGGGAGGGGGAAAATGCCCAAAATTTTGAAAGAATTTGTACTTCTCAGTTTTCACGTGTTTAAAAATTCTTGTACACGGTAATATTCTGTCTCTCTAGAGCTATTACAATACCAAAATTAATTCCGATCTGCCAACTTGCTTTTGTGTAATAAGCATGGCAACCAAAAATCAATACATAATCGAAAATTAAACATCGACAATGTATGCGTTGGAATTTAACAAACAACTTTTATTGAGGCTCGTTTTTCATAGAATCAGTATTTGCAGACATTATGTGTTACTTTTTACTCACCCTGTATATACAGAAGGATAAAAAAGTAAAAAAATCTGCTTTTACATGTAGACTGACATAAATAGATTGTGGAATTCACGCAAATTTAAAACTTTAGTCATGCTTTAGACATTGTGTTTAGATTTTCCAAACTGTAAAAGAGAAACTAAGAAAAATATGAAAATTAGCTTCTTACGAATGCTTTTCAGAATATTTCCGAATAATAAGATTCGCAAACTAATATTATCTGCATGTAATCATTTTTAATTTTTTACACATTGTGTGAAAACCAGCACATAAGAAATTTAATTAAGCTTTGAATTAGTAAAAAATAAAAAATTACTCAGGAAATAGGTTATACTGAAAAAAACGTTTCATTTCCAAAAATATTTCGTCAGACATTGTTTTCAAATTTTTATTTGCACAATATTTAATAGAATAATGATTTTAGGTTTTCATTTTATTTAATACAAATAAATACAAAAAAAAACTTAATTTTGTTGTTGATCTCATCAATAAAATGAGGAAACTATAACGAAATTTTTCGCTAGTATTGCGAATAGAGGTCTGTAAATTCCTTCAACGTTTTCCCGAATTTTCCGCTAGGTGAACGGTGCGACGACGGGATGCGAGCAGGAGAAACCATTCTACTACAGGAGCAGGGAAACCGAAGTGGAAATTAGTTATTTTTGAACCCCTTGTTAGTGTAGACCGTCTCCAACACATAATCTCATAACTAACCCAAGCAGTATGTCGAAAACCGACCAACATCCGCACGAAAAACACCGTCGTCGATCAAAAACAGGCCCCAAATAAGTTTCCGTTATTTTTTTAATTTTTCCCTGTTGTGAACTACTTGTGAATTCTAACCTAAAAGCCGAACATGGATGTTTTTCTAATTTCTGAAGGTAGTTGGATGTTGAGTGTGGCTCGATTGTTTATTAATCACATTAATTACGTAATTTTTAATGTTTGTTATGCCCTTTTGGGAGCTCTGTTTAAACCCTCTCATTTGTGAATTTGACGCATTTCTATATTAGCAAGTGCTAATGCATTTTTTATGTATTATCGATGTTGAAATGTTGATGTTTTCTGCTAGAGCATGTTGTTTCTTAATAAAACATTTTACCCCTTTATTCTTGATTAGTCTATTTCTTTTGCAATTTTGCACTACTTCCGAGTATGTTTTGAATGTTAATACCTAATCACTTTTGTAATTAATCCTGTCTTAGATAACACACAAAGATATGTACAAGTTTTGTAATAGTAGATGGATGGTAATATGCAAGAAATAGAAATAATAAATTTTTCATGTGTAATTATTAATTTTTGTTGTGACTAATGCTTAAGAATATGTATAATTCCAATTATACACTCTATTAGGGCATTGTAAATATAAAACCTATATTTGTAGAACATTTTATGTTAACTATTTGTTTGTGTTGAAGAATCTGATAAAATCACATGTAGACTATAAAAATTTGCAACATTTTTGTCTAACGAAGCAACAAATTAAGCGGTGTGATGATTAGCTAAGCATAAAAATGACGTCACAACTTGCCTAAAGGCTGCTAGATGGGTATGGTTCATCCCCAACGTTACAGTTAGGGGAAACACAAGCAAAAACATGTGGATGACCTATATTTCTTATTCCTACGTAACTGTAATTTAGGATGAAAATAAATTTAGCGAAATTAAAGTAAATTAACATTTAATTAAATATATTAATGGAAATGGAAGTTAGGCAAAAAAAGAAAAAATAATATTGCATTTAATAGCTTTTAATGAAAGTTATTATTTATTCTCTTTTATATTTATGACTATAGTCTAAAAAGTGATAAAATAACCAGAATTTTAACATTGGCAAGCTTAAATTAATATGCAATTACAGTTAAATGTATTCATTTCCACCCCATTTGTGTCGTCCTGCACGCAAATAGTAAAAATACACGCAGTTAAACTGATGTAAATCGACTAATCTTTCCACCATTTGTATAAATACCCACAAAAGAATTTTACAGCCGCATTTAAATTTGCATTTGCACGTCATGCGGTTATTACTAACTTCAGTTCCTGTGGGGGTTTGCTTACCCGCCTTTTTGTATGAACAGTTATTAAAAAATTTATACTTGGTAAAGCCAGTAGGCAGTTTTGAACGAGTAAACTTCAATGTTGTTGGAATAAAACGAAACAGAGTCATATTTGATTTCTTACTTTACAACTGTGTAATGGAACTGAAAGTTATTGTTGATATTAAATTACACGGGGCGGCATTCAGGATATTTAATGTTTGAAGTGAAATAGTAAAGCAAATTTACCCATTACATGTGTATTGTAATTGGGCGGGATTTGGGTGACGATACATGGGCAATTTTTATTGGCGGAGAATTTTTTAGACTGTAATGTTTTTTGGTAATTTAAAAAAAAACATTATCGGTGACGAAAAAGAAGCTATCAATACTGTTTCGTCTTTTCGAAAAACTTCATTTCATACTCTAGGGACGTTAGCCGGGTAGGTGTTGTACAACACAGGCGCGCTAGCACGCGTATTTGACACGCGCATGTCGAAAGAGCGCTATTGTGCTTTCCTTCCTCTAATGAAGTGTTTTTCAAACTTTTTTCACAAAGTACTTTTTATTTTTTTAAATTCTATAAAGCACTTCGAAAAAATTTTGTGGATATTCAGGGTGTTCGGAAATGCCTGTCCCCTAGCAAAAAAGCATATTTTACGTTTAAAAATAATACTAAAAAAGGTCCTATAAACACGTTTCCAAAAAGTTTCTCTGCAATGTTGCAGACGGTTACGGAATACATCTAAAATACAGCTTTTTTTAAAATAATTGTAGATTGCTTTGTTCTAGGTACTTCATATTTGATAAGCAGTCAATCTTAATAAGTTGCTATATACGGTGATAATTTGTATCATAATCCCGTTATTTAAAAATCACGTGACCAGGTTTTAAACCATTTTCACCAAACCGATTATGATAAAAATTACACACTATTTAGTAACTTATTAAAGATAATTCTATATCAAATTTGAAGTAACTAGCACAAAGTGATCAACAGTTATTCAAGAAAAACTGCATTTTACATGTAATCTTCAACCGTTTGTAAGTCTTCGTTTATAGGACCTTTTCGTCTTATTTTTAAACGTGCGATTTGTCTTTTTGCTAGGGACAGGAATTTTCAAACACCCTGTTTAATTTATGCAAAACTAATTTTAGTCAGGAATTTCCAAACGCCCTGTTTAATTTATGCAAAACCAATTTTTTGTAAAATAACTGTTATCTATATACAAGGTGTTTCTGAAATTATACTAAATATTTTAATCAAAAGACACCAGGAAAAGTTTATATAATCATGAATCCGAAAACGGTTCCTTACGGGGTTACAGCTTCCCGAAGATGGAGCAGACTAATCACGCCTTATTTATCGTCTGCTCATAAATTGATATACTTTTTTCAAATTTTGTAAAGATATTTTACTAGTGATGATTAATATTTCGTTGTAATCCATTAACCAGTAACGTGGATGGGAAAGAACGCTCAAATGTATGTCTTAACGTATTTTTTTCAACACTGCACTTTTCTAACTTTAGATTTGAAGAAACAGAAGATAAAAATACATAGAAAAGGTACTGATGTTGAAAGTCGCTAAATTTTACTTATACTCTCATAAAAGAATTAATTTTTTCCGGAAATGTTTTGGAGTGCATTCCAATAGGCCCGAGTGGAATATCAGGGCGCGATGGTAACCATGCACAAATCAATTTTTCTATTGGTCGTTAATAAGTGTTGTACGTTTTTCGAGAATAATTTAATTTTTTTTAATCGAGTTGCCATGAAGGTCTGGGTGTTTCCTTAGAATGCGCAAATAAATCCATTTATGGTGACTAGGGTCTGGCTCTGGAATCGCTTCAATAAGCAGTTACATGCTTCGGAAGACTATATAGTCCTTGTTGAGCCCACGTGTTAGAGATGGAATCCCAACGCGAGACCCAAGCCCGGCCCGACGCAATTCCCAAGCTTCTGGGCCGAGGAGAGGTCGTCAACCTACAAAACATTTTATAATCGGGCCGAAGGCCTCGCCGGCCGGAAGGGCCTAACAGGGTGTAGCCGGACCAGGAGGGCTTAATCGGCCTGACAGGGCTAAACATAGCCGACGTAAATAAATTGTCGAACAATGTTACAGAAAAACGAAATCTGAGTTGATGTGCCAAATTTGCTGGGTCGAATTTGACGATCTAAATATTCCGGGAAATTTATATAATAATCGTAAAACGGTCAAGGCCGGCCCGCCTCAGGCCCAGGCCCATCCCGTACCCTTGTTTGAGAAACGCTGCTGTAAAGTAAGATTTTTGATGGAGGTAAATATGAATTATTTGCATGTACATAGAAGAGTACGTGGCAGAGAAGAGTGCCGGTGCCCAGCAGTGGGACGTAAAGGCTGATTACTTACTTACTTACATAAAAATCAACACGATAGTAATTTCTTTATTTTTACAAAAAAATTATTCAAATTCAAATTTCATTAAAAGCATCCGAACACCCAACTAAAATTTTGAGGTTTGCTGGATTGAATTCGCCAATTCCTAATTTCGAAAAGCTGTTAAAATTCACAAGTAATATAACTATTGATCCCGATTTTTCGACAAGCGTGGGCTGATTGCTGATGATAGTAAATTTTCGTGTGTTGTAGCACAGCTACAATCTTAACTTATTCTTGTCAGTAGTCGTTTGTCTACGGTATTTCATTGGTTGTTGACACGAAAATCGAGGACTCTAAATGACTAAATAGAATGCGTGTGATTTATTAAAAAAAATCAACATCGATGAAACAGGCAGAGGGTGTTTTTCGTCTTCCGCAAGTTAGTTACGTAGGTACTGCAAGTCACAGACGGTCTACCTCGCGTGTCTGACACGCAAATGGGAAAGGCAGTTTTGCGCCCTAAAGTTAATAGAAAATTGAATAAAATAACTGAGATCGTTTTGCACCATACAAATGGTTCTAGAAGTAAAAATAGCAGTGGAACTGCTGCAATTTATAACTTGTTGTAATTTGTCTCTCTAGAAACAATTGCCAGATGAGAAGGAATTAATAATTTTGGCCGATTATAATTAGAGCGCTAATTAATAGTTAATATGTCTTTTAGCCAGACTTGTATGATTCTCAATATTTTTCACATCCATCATACATTCACATACGTACTGAAAAATAATCTCGCACCACCTTGCAGTGCAGTGCTCGGCTCTTGAACGCCTGCCGGGCGTACTGCGGTGAAAGGTCATGCGCGCCTGCGCAGGGGGCCGATATACTTGTTGGCTTTAAACGTTATGGCGCTTAAGAAATACATAAAAATGCAGATAATTATTTGTAAATATGCTTGGCTTTAGGTTGCAACTTCAATTTCCGCACGCTACGCAACCCACCAAAAATTTCTTAAACAGAATTGTGTCGCGGCCCAGGAGTTAAAAATCGATGCTATAAAGTAAGATATTTTATGAAAAAATATATGAGCTATTTTACTTGTACACAATAGTAATTTTATATAACTTTACTGTTATTTCTAAGAATCTAATATTTGTTAATTTTACATTATCATTTAAAATATTTTTTTGACCCAGTGGCGTTCGTCAAAATGATTTACTTAGGATAGGAAAGAGAAATATTTAAATCCGTCCCTGCTAGAAACTGTTTCTTATGTGTAAGGAGTCCTAAAAGGTTTATAACCCCGGTTCCCGATTGCTTCTATACAACGTTGTTGGGCTCCCAAAGACTTATTGAAGGCCTTAAGCGTCAACCGACCTGGCTTCTAAGTTACAGCGCAGGAAAGAAAAAACTTCGATGCCTTCTAGCAGTAATATAAGACAGTTTTTACAACTGTTGAGACGCTTTCAAGGGGGTTTGTGGAACCCGTTTGATACACAATATTATAATAGAAACGAAATTCCTTTAATGAGTATCTGTATATAAAATACTTAATCACTTTAACAATATCTATTTATTCAAACCTTATACGTATTTCGGCATGTTTACATGCCATTGTCAAAGGTTATATGAAAGTAAACAGTTAGTGTTGTTATAGCAATAGAACTTTTTTACTTATCTTGGTAATCGTCTGCAGATGACTTGATTTCTTATTCCAAAATGTCCAGTAGAGGAGAATTTAACAGATCAATTTGCTCATTCATTAACGGTACAGTTTTTAAATGTTTGTGAATTTCAAAAGCTTCTAGTATATCTAATTTACGTTTATCATCACAAAAGTGTAAACATTTTATGGTGTTATTAGATGTCATTGAATGATTTTGTTCTAGTAAGTGTTTAGCGTAATTGGATTTATGTGGGTGTTTGTATTTGTAACAACGTACGTGTTCTTTATACCTAATATCAAAATTTCTAATTGTCTGGCCTATATAAACCGAATTACAATGCGAACAATTTAATTTGTAAATGACTGATTTTAACAAATCGTCTGTTTTTGATTTTGCATTAAACAAAGTGTTTAAGATGTTCCTAGTTGTTTTAAAGCTTACTTTATATTTATTTGTTTTGTTTATAATTTTAGCATTTTCTGATTTCTCACCAAAATATGGGAACGAAGCATATTTAATTGTATCGAACGAAGTTAGGATATTCGGATAAATTTTTTGAATGGCTAATTTATAATCTTTTTCTTTAATTAATGTATCAATAAGTTTAGTATTATAACCATTACTGTATGCAATTTGTTTAATAATTGAAATTTCTCTATTATAATTAATTTCATCTAAAGGGACCGTCAAAGCCCTATGTATCAGGGACCTGTATGCTGCTAATTTATGTGTTTTATGGTGACAAGAATCGTGTGGTATTGTAATGTCTGTTTGTATAGGTTTTCTATAAACTGAGTACTCAAATTTATTAGTTGAATTAATTTTTATGTTTAAATCTAAAAAGTTAATTGACTTATTTTGTTCAGTTTCTAGTGTAAATTTTATGTTTGGGTGCAAGCTGTTAACAAAAATTAAAAATTCATTAATTAAATCAAATGAACTATTAAAACATGCTAAAATGTCATCAACATAACGAAACCAAAATATAACTTTCTCAGATTGATTTGATTCGAATATTTGATCTTCTAGATTTTCCATAAATATGTTAGCTAAAAGAGGTGAAATTGGATTTCCAATGGGTAAACCATCTTTTTGGAAATAAATTTTATTATTAAAAGTAAAATAATTTTGATTGGTGCAAAGTTCAAATAATTGAATCAACTCAGTCCGTTTTATTAACTCAACATTTTTGTTAATAAGAATATCATTTAACAAAGGAATACACTCTTGAGGAGGTATTTGGGAAAACATATTAGTAACATCAGTGTATTCCTTTGTTAAATGATATTCTTATTAACAAAAATGTTGAGTTAATAAAACGGACTGAGTTGATTCAATTATTTGAACTTTGCACCAATCAAAATTATTTTAAGAAAAGATTTGGTTTGTTGCTTTGCAACTTTTTCTCGCCGCACATAATAGAGGGCGTTACTAGTTTAATTCCCCGTTAGTGTTAAAATTATTTTACTTTTAATAATAAAATTTATTTCCAAAAAGATGGTTTACCCATTGGAAGTCCAATTTCACCTCTTTTAGCTAACATATTTATGGAAAATCTAGAAGATCAAATATTCGAATCAAATCAATCTGAGAAAGTTATATTTTGGTTTCGTTATGTTGATGACATTTTAGCATGTTTTAATAGTTCATTTGATTTAATTAATGAATTTTTAATTTTTATTAACAGCTTGCACCCAAACATAAAATTTACACTAGAAACTGAACAAAATAAGTCCATTAACTTTTTAGATTTAAACATAAAAATTAATTCAACTAATAAATTTGAGTACTCAGTTTATAGAAAACCTATACAAACAGACATTACAATACCACACGATTCTTGTCACCATAAAACACATAAATTAGCAGCATACAGGTCCCTGATACATAGCGCTTTGACGGTCCCTTTAGATGAAATTAATTATAATAGAGAAATTTCAATTATTAAACAAATTGCATACAGTAATGGTTATAATACTAAACTTATTGATACATTAATTAAAGAAAAAGATTATAAATTAGCCATTCAAAAAATTTATCCGAATATCCTAACTTCGTTCGATACAATTAAATATGCTTCGTTCCCATATTTTGGTGAGAAATCAGAAAAAAATGCTAAAATTATAAACAAAACAAATAAATATAAAGTAAGCTTTAAAACAACTAGGAACATCTTAAACACTTTGTTTAATGCAAAATCAAAAACAGACGATTTGTTAAAATCAGGCATTTACAAATTAAATTGTTCGCATTGTAATTCGGTTTATATAGGCCAGACAATTAGAAATTTTGATTGATATTAGGTATAAAGAACACGTACGTTGTTACAAATACAAACACCCACATAAATCCAATTACGCTAAACACTTACTAGAACAAAATCATTCAATGACATCTAATAACACCATAAAATATTTACACTTTTGTGATGATAAACGTAAATTAGATATACTAGAAGCTTTTGAAATTCACAAACATTTAAAAACTGTACCGTTAATGAATGAGCAAATTGATCTGTTAAATTCTCCTCTACTGGACATTTTGGAATAAGAAATCAAGTCATCTGCAGACGATTACCAAGATAAGTAAAAAAGTTCTATTGCTATAACAACACTAACTGTTTACTTTCATATAACCTTTGACAATGGCATGTAAACATGCCGAAATACGTATAAGGTTTAAATAAATAGATATTGTTAAAGTGATTAAGTATTTTATATACAGATACTCATTAAATATGGACTTTAACGAAGTAAAGCTGGAATTGATAAATAAAATGAAATTCCTTTAGCATTTTTTACTTTCCAAGTTATATCGTTCCAAAAATCGTAACTTTGACAAGAATTGCTAAAATTGTGCATGCATAGCTCATCACTCATCAGCAGAAAACATGAAAATCGCGAGATATTTTATATGCTTCGTGTCGGAACATCTAACATATATAGTTAACGATCGGTTTATCGGGTTAATTACGTTCGTGAGTATTTTTAGTGCTGTCCTATACATAGCATCCCGTTTCGACATGTTTACTCTGAAGATGGGAGTTTGCAGAACTTGGCTTTTACAACGAAAATTCTTAAGTAAAAGTAAAGAGAGATCTATCACTCGATGCTTTTAGTTGGAAGCTGTGGGCTGTATGCAATTTCAGCATCTAAAATCACGGGACAATTAAACAAAATATTTGGCGCTCTCTAGGCGGGATGGGTGCGCTCACAATTAAATATTGTAGACCAAATCAAAAATGTATCAGAAATAAAACTGCCCATTTTCTACCGCATCCAATTTTAGATATTTTTTTCGTGCAGCCTAAAGGCCAGTTTAATTTATTTTAATTAATATGCGTTCTCGCGCCTCGGGGCATGCTCAAAGTCTCTCACTAAAAAACATGTAGTATATCTGATGATAATCGGGTTCGAAACGTGGGCCTGCTGAAATCACTCCGTGTTCGATGGCCCATGGTATTAAACATCGGGTATTTCATAAAGGGGTAAAAAACCAAGTGGAGTAATTTTCGACGGGCAACCCATGTCCGGCGATGACACAAAATGCATAACAAACTTCAGAAGTACGAAAAGTATATACTACATTGCGTGGTATTCGTATTTTCTAAAAGGAGTACTCTTAATTTCCTATCTCAAATTTTACTAGATGTAGTACAATTGTACAACAACGGTACTGAGTAAAAGAACGGGGAAGGACGACGAGACTTCCGTCTCAGCGGCGCAGTCGCAGTGGACAAAGGAGGGGGAAGAACGACGAGACTTCTGTAACCATCAGCGCAGTCGTACTGGATAAGGGAAGGGGAAAGACGACAAAGCTTCCGTACCGGCGTAATACCGTCTTGTTTATTCGCAAACAATGTATCCCACCAAAGCCAGACTTTTTATTTGTGCATTTCTATTGCGCACGCATTCAATAGTCACTTATTTAACGACAACCGGCAGGTTTGCAGTGGCACAGATGGATATGCGGGTGTACTGCCGTTTTACTGCGTAAGTATTTGTGGGGTCGAGTCTCGGTTGGGGCCAAATTTTTTCTTTATTTTATAGTTTTTTTAAACACTGTTGTTGCGTTTTGCTGATTACGCGAGGTTATTTGTTAATAGCAGTTATATTTTTAAAGAAAAAATACGAAAACAAAGTTGCATTCACTCACTGATTGACGGCATACTAACACGCAGGATAGATTGTTGGCCAAGAGGCTAGACGCTAGTTACCGGCGTAATCAGAGGCACAGTTGCATTGACCAAAGAAGGAGAAAGAACAACGAAATTTCCGTAACCAGCTGTTCACCGAAACGAAGCGTGTCGCCCGACATGAAATGTGTCGATTTGTCCCCCTCTACAAACTGCCGATTTTTGTCAAAATCTTTATGAATCTCCTCTATATTCGTTAGAGAATTCCATGAGCTCAATAGCTTAATTTGTAGCGCAGATAAAAGTTCCAAAAGCACCATTCTCGACATTTTCGGTGCTAGCTAGTTATCAACGTGAACAAACCAAAGATCTGATTCGTGATCAAACTTTTGGCCCTTAATTTAGATTTAGATATAAAAAAATGTCAGTACAAACAACCACTATATTTTCGTTTCATTATCCTTCCTAATTTGTTTGAAGTCTCAGTCTAAAAAACTGCAATACATTCTTATAATGCTCAAGACCGAATCCCGGGTCCAGTAAAGACTGTGTAATAGCAATCTTTTGGCGAAGTCTATTTCAAAATCGAAGGCGAAGAGTCGAAATATTCAAAAATAACTAAAAATCTTTTTTTAACTTGTAAGCAACTAGTTGTTGGTCTTGTTACATTGAAAAACATAGCACATATAAAAGCAGAACCTATGAGTGCGTGTGTGTTTTTCTGTCCGAAAATTGGAACTCACTTGAAGATGACCCGAATGCCGCTCATAGGTCTTGGTGTACAATTAACCAGAATATTAAAATAACCAGAATTTTTTATGTTAAAGTATTTGAAAAAATAAATTAACAAAATGACGGCGTAAAAACATAGTTTTTAGGTTTTTTTTCTAAATCATGGCGGAAATTAAACAAAAAAAGCGGGATAGATATGGCGAAAATTGCATAAAAAGGCGGGGTAGATATGGCGGGACAATTATGGCAGGAGTTGCACTTTTCTCTGTGAAACGAGCGGTAACTGGGAATCCGGGCGAGGCTGGATATATTTGATAGTTCAAAATAAATGGATTAATTTTTAACTGTGAATAGCAACAAACAAAAATTTGTATTTACCTTCTTGTTTATTTTTTTTGTTTTCTGTTGTTTTCCAAAATAACCTCAATCCAATTGTTTATAACCGGAACAAATCCGGGCTGGCAAAAGAAACGACCTTATACCTACGTGAATTTGTAGAAGGACAGCAAAACCGAAATATTATTCTTTCTCAGAACTACGCGTTTCAACTGTTTTTATAAGAGGGGTTTAGTAAAAAGTAACCCCTATAAGTTTTATTAATGACTGAAGTTTTTTTTCAATAAGAAAGTTATTTGCTGCCAGCATCATTAAACTTACCGATGCTTTTCTTGGATATTATCTTACTTTTTTCAGTAAAAATAAAAGAATTTTTTAAAAATCCTGTACAATGTCAGTAATAGAAGTTGATTTTATTATTCATATTATTTTATTTGAAAAAAATATTTCATATTTCAATTTATGCTATTTTAAGCAAAACTGAATTTGTAAGCGTAGCCTCAAGTTTTGTTTTTGCCTCTCTTATTTATCCTATCTAACAGACAGTACGGAACATCATTCATTCATTCATCATTCATTATTCTGTATTATGCGAAACAAAATTTCATTTTTCTCAAGTCACTAAATAATTTCTAACGTTAAAATTGTAATATATGCGTCACAAACTGAATTTTATTTTAGACCTTGGAAATAGATTTTGGGGCGTCTAAAAATCATCGAATTTTTGATAGAAATTTTCATTTATTATATTATTAAAAATGTGAAGTCAGGAACCGAAATTTAGTTATTAGCGCCAAAAATTGTTTTATGGCGTCAAACAATCATCTCTTGACGTCTTAAAACCGCTTATGCAATACATATAGTTTTATACGCATAGTAAATAATACAACTTAAATACGTATAATTTAGACAATTCCGATACTACTCTGTGGTCTTATAGAAATAATCACAATCATTATCATTATTATTATTACAGTTATAAAATAAAATAATAAACACACGAAAATATATTCGTAAACTATAAATAAAGTTTTTTTTTCTTATAAAATAAATTAATATTGTTGAAGTAGAAAGTATTTCATTTATACCCAATAAATATGAACTTTAACGAAGTAAGGCCATAACTTATAAATAAAATATTTTCAGTGAATAAGTTCTTTCGACGCCAAAAAATACCCAACAATAAATATCTGGCGTCAAGAAATGATTATTTTGACATCAATAAAATAATATTTGACATCGGAATATGCTGCCGCCCAATGAGACACGTATAATAGTAGTGTGGACTAGAACCATACTGCAATATTGACCGATAAGGGAGCTATCTTCTAAAAGATGGCGCACGTGCATCCTCACCGGCTTGTGAAAGCACTCTGTGTAATAATTAATAATAGTGCTTGGAATGAGACGTATAAACAGTGTTTGGTATAAATCTACCGCAAACCGCACTCTTGTGGCAACTAGATCAAGTGGGTGCAAATGGTTTGGGGTGTCCACCGACTAAAATTGAGTTTTTGAGATCGGAACTTGATTTTTTCACACCAATAAAGACATTTTTGACGTCAAAAATCATTTATTGAAGATCGAAAAGTTTTAATTATCGTTAAAGAATAGCATTTATGTCGCTTTATTATTTACTTCTAAATTGTGTAAGTGATTTTCAAAGGTTAACAAAAGATTTTTTGCCGTCTGCAAATGAATTACTGATTTCAATTTTTTTTTTGATTTATTAATAATTATATAATTAATTAGTTTAATTTAACTTCCTACATTAAAAAAACCTACTTTAAAAAATTTATTTTAGAGGTCAAAAAATCAAATTTTGGTGTATAATTTTAAATTATAGGACTCCGAAAATTATTGACGTCAAAAACTATTCTGGAATACTTTCTATTAAACATTTATTGATGTCAATTAATGTGTTTTTATCGTCAACACCACGTCATGAAGTCGATCGTCAAAAATTTATTTCCTGTTAAAATGTATTTTTTTAACGTCATAAAAAAATAAAACTATGAAAAAAGTTATAGAACTTGAAAAAATGTTTTTAATTTAAAATTTTTTTTAGTTTTAATATTAATACTTGGATGGATTCAGCTACAAATAACTTAAACTGACATTGAATATTTGCTGAGGGCTCAATTAATATTGTTAGCAAAAATCATTGAAACTACCTGTAGAGCAGTGTTATTATGCTGTGTTAAAATTGATAATCAATTTGAAATAAGTATCTTTTATCTATCTTCTTTTTGAAATATTTGAAATTCAATTATTACTTAATAATGACTTCACATAATTAGTATAATACAATTTTAACTACGTTCTTGCTTCTAAATGAAGAACCATATAATTTATTGAAAATGTTGAATTTCCTATTTCCTCAGAAATAAATTGCCTGACCGGCATACAATTTGGTATGGTAATAGCTTAGGGAGAACACGACGTCGCTATATACAGGATGATTTGTAACATGTGGGATACATCTTCAGGGTGGAATCAGAATCTGAAAGCAATGGAAAAAGTTTATGTAAATATGGGTTCGGAGACAATGCGCTACGGAGTTACAAACTCTTGGATATGGAACAGTTGAATTACTTTTTTGCCGACAACTGTCGCAGTAGTTGCAATAAAATTTTGAAGGGTTTCTGCGAAATTTATTCATTTAGCAGCAGAAGTGTCTCATATAGACGGGGAGAGGGGTCTAACGTAATATTGTTTTTCTAATTATTTTAGATCTTTACAAATTTTGAATTTTTGGTTGTAAACTGTTATTCTGCACTCAAAAACACACAAAAAGGGTAGAATTGTTTATAAGTGTCTGCAATCGGCAAAAAACCCAAATTGAAAGTTGATTTTGAGATTTCGACGAATATACAGAGTGGCTAGAAAAACCCCGGCCACTTTTCTTGCGGCGGTCAACAGATGTCCCTTTAGTAAAGAAAAATTAAATTAAAATACTGACAATAACGCAGAATCCAAGACGTTTTAGTTATTAAATACGCCCCATATTAAATCAAAACAACTAAAACGTCTTGGATGCTGCGTTGTTGCCAGTATTTTAATTTAATTTTTCTTTACTAAAACGCCATCTCTTGACCGCTGTAAGAAAAGTGGCCGGAGTTTTCCTAGCCACTCTGTATGTTGTTTGCAATTAAAAAAATTAAAAACCTAAAATTTTGAAAAAAACAAACAATTTTGAAAAATAAAAAATCTGATAATATTACATGTTTTGGTTTTGAAATTTTCAAAATTACAAAATTTAAAAAAACCGTAATTTCACAAATTTTTTTAATTTTCTAAATTTCAATATATTTTAATAATATCCGAAAATTTCCCTTCCTAGAGCTGGATTTGCGAGTGCCTGTCAACACCATACGATTTTAGAGAATTGCACAAACTGTTGAAACATCCGTATATTCTTTCCTTGCACTTTCCCGGACTTCCCTCGGACTTCCCCGGACTTCCCTCAAACTTCCCCGAACTTCCCTTAGACTAGCCCAACTTCCCTTGGACTTCCCAAACTTGCCTTGAACATCCCCGACTTTTCCTGGACTTACATAACTTCCCTCAGACTTACCCCTTCCCTTGGACTTCCCCGACTTTCCTTAGAGTTCCCCAACATCCCTTGGGCTTCCCTGACTTCCCTTGAACTTCCCCGAAACTTCCTCTAACGTGTATACCAGACTTCCCCTGTGGTTTACCCCTCGGCAATTACTGCGAAAGTTATCGACAAAAAAGCGATTAGACTGCTCCATCTTCAGGAAGCCGTAACTCCGTAAGGAGGCGTTTCCGGATCTGTTTTTATTGGAACTGTTTTAATTGTTTTTAGACCTCCTAGAAAATGGCTGACGGGATTCATTTATTGCTTTGTTCAGAAGCTACAGTCGTGTATCTAGTAAAACTATATAGAAATCTGTGTGAAAAGCTGTCACCACTAAATGTTCTTTTAATGTTTGGAAAACAAAAACAAAATTATTTTTCATAAATTGGCAATACGATTTTATTTAAATTTTGTGAGCTAATAAAACTAACAACGACTTAAAATGTGGTTACCTCTAACATAATTGTTTTTCAAATCTAGAAATGATTAGCAATGTTTCAGAAACGACAGACAACGATAAAAGATTAAGTTTTAGCTTAGTAGGCCATCAGTGACCCCAAAACAAAATTCTAAACTGAATTTAAGACTGATCCTTCTCCCTCCCCATATTTTAGGGTAATGCATTTTTGATAATTTCTTTTCTAATATTTAATGTTCTTTAATGCGAAGCTGTTTTTTGACTAAATAAAACAACATTCAATTTCCTGCCTTTATTAATGTGAAAATGTTTTGTTTATAACTACGTTTTTAGTGTTCTGTGCTCTCCGAGCTTAAACGAGTGGTGCACGGCGAGTCAGAACCAAACAGAACCGAGCATGTTATGGGTAATAACGTTGAAGTATAAGCATTTATAAAAATATAGAAAATGAAAATTTTGGAGTATGGAAAAGTACCAAATCTTTCAGCTTTTTCCCATATTTTCAGGGGATTTACCCAAAGGTAACCGCAATGAAAAAGTTAATAACCTACTAGCTTCATTAACAGGCTAAAATTACTTCTATGTCCAATTTCCAAGTTAAAATCTGGCAGATAGTATTAATAGTTTTGTTACGCGAAGTGCAACTATGCTGTCGTTAATTTTAGACATTTTTCCAGCCGTAAATAATACGGTCTGCTTCTGTTACGTTAATAAATATATAACTGTCAATAAAACGTCGTCAATAAAATACCCGTCATTAAAACTCCATCAATAAAAAAACGATTTTGATGATGTTATTTATTTTAGGAATCAAAGTATCCGGAAATTGTCTGCAAATTAACACCCAGACTCGATAGGTTTACGATCCAATAATAACATTTTAGTGAAGAAAGGGACCGTCTGCAAAAACATCTTCTTTAGTTTAGTATAGTTTACGCGTTCTTAGTAATAAAAATAAACTGACTTCTGACTATTTGCAGCGGAGGTTAAACTCTAATGTAAAGGAAAATCGATACTGGGAGGAAGATAAAGCGAAAGGACGAAGGAAGAGTCGCATGACGGATGCTTTTGTTCCTTTACATTCTAATACTTACTTGTTGCACATTGCAATATGAAATCCTAGAGATGTAGGTCATGTTGTTTCGACTTTACTGATTCCTCTCAACCACTCTCAAAAGTTCTTTGGAGTGAAACAGATGTCGCCTTTGTTCTAGTGGATTTGGAGATTTGAAGGAAAATCAAAAACAAACAGGAAAAGTAAGAAAAACCCTTCGTTTCAACATTGTTGAGGTAATTTAATAACGCAAGCCTAACTTTCAAACAGCTTCTATTCCACAATACATTTGTCAAGAACGGAAAAGACAGATAAAACCAAACGGAACATTTTAGTCCTCACAATATAAATTGTTTCCGACATTAATTATTTTAATTAAAATTAATGGATTTCGCTGTGAAAATTGCGCAGGAAGCCTTAGAATAAAATTAAATGGAAACATTTAGGCCGTAAAAACAAAAGATAGCCGAATACATATACATATGTACTCACTGTAAAAGCAAGCCGGGAAAATAAGAATATCAAAACATATAATAACAGAGGAATTGGAAGAATTAATTGGAAATGTTAAAGTTTGGTAGAGTAAATTTCAATCTCTCTTTAAATTTTGATTTTTAACTTTCATAAATACGCAACATGTTGGGTTTTTTCGATGTTGAACTTTAGCTATATTTTTTTAAACGCCAACTTATTTCGGCTAACAGTCTGCGAGTTAGGTAAAACTTCAATTTGTATTTGATAGAGATTTTTTTCCTCTTTTCAATTATGTAAAACAATTTTGGGGAAAACAGCTTTTCTGTGCAGAAGGCCATGAATTCACAAAATTGGCTATTATAACGTAAACGGTGTTCGTTTGAAATATCTTTTGCACATGATACCATTTTAATAGGCATTCTGGACATTCCCTCACATAATAAAACGTTATTATAAAAACGAAGGAAATTATACAAAATAATTTTTTATTAACGCATTCGAATTTTTCCTCGTTTACAGAAAGATAATATGCCAAGCCTCGTTTAAAAATTTTGCACGGTGTTTAATAAACATTCAGGTGGTAAATTTTCACATTCCTTTCGAATTCAATGTTTTTAATTCCTCTATGTAGAAGCGGGCTGTGAAAAAATTATCATAGCCAATATGATAGCCAACGTTCGGTAACGGACAAGGCACAAGAAGAAGAAGAAGAAGCGGGCGATAAAGTAAAAGCCAGGGGCGCAGGTGTCGGGGCTACTCCGCTAAAGGCGAATGGGTTCGATTTCCGCCGACTGCACTTCCCAGCGTGTATGTTAATGCTAAACGTGGACCGTATAACCACAGTTGTTAAAGCCCCCGGTATCGACCACAGAACATCAAATCTTGTTGTATCAACCATAAGAAACTCGTACGTTATCATTAGGAATAGATTCTAGAACCATCAGGACTACCAACTGCCATTTAGTAATAGCATTACGCAGTAGGGTAAGATGGCGAGTTCTAAAGCCACCCCCACCACTAACCTTGAGTAGTGGGCTAAGATAGACAGTTCTAGAGCCGCATCCCACCAGTGGCTTTAACTACCTAGAAAATAGCCGAGACAACTCCTTCAAGACCACTTTTCAAGACTTTCAAGATTAAAAATAACAGACACCACTTTGCTATGACTTTTAATATAGCGACAAAAATTAAATTTCGTACAATTTACTGACATTTCACTCTACACTTTAAAATCTGGTGACTTTGATTTTTGGGTTATGAGCTTAAAGTGTTTTTTCAAGTTCAAAAACTCGTTGTTAATGCTTTCATGTGTATTTATGAAAAATAGCTTAGAGTAATCCTGAGTATTTTTTATGTCTGCTGGCGACCTCAAATCTAATACGTGGTTGTAGATTAATTTCCCGGCAGGAGTGGTGGGGATAATTTTTAATTTATTTTTTCGAAATTCCTACACGTTTTTGAATTACGGGCTAGGGTCGTGTTTTCTCTCTTTTTTTATATAAATTTCAACACGCTAAAATCAAGAAGGGTTAAATCTAGTAAACGTGGTGGCTC
This sequence comes from Ctenicera cuprea, assembly GCA_958336395.1. NCBI lineage: Eukaryota > Metazoa > Arthropoda > Insecta > Coleoptera > Elateridae > Ctenicera > Ctenicera cuprea. The sequence continues at coordinate 12,625,456 of OY284487.1, read as the reverse complement.
TTTGTTAGTAGTTACTAATTAGCTCTCGTTAGCAGCCCTAAGAATTCATGCACAACGATGAATTGGCAGACACGTAATCTCTGTTTTTCATACATACTCCCACGATAAAATCAACAGGGATTAAATCTGGCGAACGTGGTGACTACTGAATCGTATTGTTTCTGTCTATTCATCTTTGTGGCAATACTTAGCAAAGTGTAAGTGCTGCATGGAAACGGTATGACCTTAGCAGGTACTAGTAGTTAGAGCTCTCCTTAGCAGGCATAAAAAGTCTGTAAGTTGTTTTTGCAGAAGCGGTACGATTCAGTGACCACTACGCTCGCCAGATTTAACCCCCTTTTTTATATAAATCCCCACACTAAAAAATCAAAAAGGTTAAATCTAGCAAACGTGGTGACAACTAAATGGTACCGTTTCTGCCAAGTCATCTTTAAGGAAACACGTATCAAAGATAATGTGTGTTTTCTTGAGCAGAAAATAATTTTTGTAGGTGTTGCGTATGATCCTGCAGTAAGGATAATATATTCTATTATTAATGTTTTCAACGTCATTACTTATTTTAAAACCCTTTCACTAAATCTCCCTCTTCGATTATAATCCTCGTTGTTTAATTCTTAAGTAATTTGCACTTTGTAAGGATTTAATTTCTCTTTTCGAAATTCGACTGAACTCAAAATCGAAAGCTAGTGGTATTATGAATGAATGTGGTTCATTTATAACTTCTAAAACCCAGTCTCTGTAAATCCCCTTAAAAGGTTCTGGGTAGGTAAAAGAGGACAAATTATCTAAACAGAAGAACGAGCTGAACTAATGTAATACCAGTTAATGAAATCATTGATGCTATTACAGTTGAAGCTCAACGCATAATGTTCTTTTTGTACTATGCTGTGCTTCAAGGAAAAGCTGATTTCCTGTTTTTATCAAAAGCTTTGGTATGATTGAAAAAGGACAAACATTTCCGTTACTATTTGAAAACAAAATTTGTTGGCACCGCAGTACTCACACTATTAGCCGTACAAACTTTGAGGAACGTCCAAATATAGCCCACAATTTACCAAACACCTTTTATGAAAAATATTCTTTGTTGAAACCAATATTTACTTTTTCATGCTTTTGGTGGACTCTATATACCAAGTTTGATATTGAAAAATTTTATTCTTCTGAAAATATCAAAGTAATAATAATTTTTATTTTACATAATTTGTATAATTTTTTACAACATTAAAATATTAAATTTAAAGTGGGCAAACCGACTCTTATTGAAAATGTAAATACAATAGGCATGATAAGACACAACTAACGAAATTATTAAATGTAAAAGTAGACAAAATTTGGGTTGGTTTGAAGGACAAAAAGTTTAATAAAATTTCGGATTAAAACTGTACTAAAACTACACAAATTTATAAAATTTTAAAAATCTAAAACACGTAATACAAAATGGAAAAAGCAGCAGAAAACCCGGAATTTTCTATACTTTAGAAGAACTTTTAATAGTAGTTTTGCACCGCCGTTGTAGCCCCAAGAGGTACTATAAGATCGCACAGACTTACTTTGGCATTTTTTTTTCGACACGACCTAAATGAAATTCGCGTCGCTTTATCTTTATTGGCGGCGCCTAGCGAACAGTTTTTAAGCTGCTTCGCTGGCAAGATAAATAGTGACCGGCTATGAATTGTGCTTCAAATATACGTAAGAACGGCAAGCAGCAATGTTTGCGTTGGAATTATAGTTAGAAATTTAATTTTTAAGTTTTTTATATTTTTGAATTGTGGGAAAAACATTCTTGGAATTAAGAAGACCAGAGACCAAACAGTAAATTATTCCGCCAAAAGTTAGAGGACAGCGAAGAGATTAAATAATGCTGCTTCTTAAAATTATGCATTAAATCTTATTGCACTATCACTCATGAGCAATTTTTAAAAATAAATCTAATCATCCTCGTGTGTTAGATAAAAGGGCATAAATATTCAATTTTTAAAAATTCTCATAGAGCGTCACAGAGAAATAAGGGAATTGGGAAAGTAATAAATAAAGCTGAACATAAAAAATTTTAAAAATGTAAAATCTCGATTTTAAATCATTTTATTTGAAATCGTCCACAATTTTGAAAATTTTTCATTCATATCAAAAATTCTGGTTCATAAAATCTGTCCATCTAGCTTATAACAAACTAACGGGAATATTTAACATTTTAGTTTGGAAATAAAATAGGGTTTTAATTTTTCAATGCTAATAGAATTATTTTTTTTTAGTAAGAATGCTAATTTGTTTTGGTTACAATCAAGTTACTTATTCAAATATTGAAACATTGCTAAAATTACTGAGAGTAACCCTTTACGCTTCAATCACGTTTATTTAAAATAAATATTTTTGTACATAAAATTGCCTAATTATTTTGTACTAATTAGTATTAGTGTAACGTGATTTTGTGAAATGCCCCCCTCCCGAAAGAAATTGTTAAATACGACCGTGGGCGCCCGCCCCCCTTTTCACTCACACACATACACAGAGACAGACATATTTTAGTTCCAAAACATTTATTTCCGTTAAAACTGAGAAATCGAAAATTTTCATGAAATTGTTACTGAAAGTACGTACGAACATAAAGTAAAATGGAGACATCACCTGTTTTTCTTATCATAAACCATACAGCAATGTAACTCAATAATTTGAAGGAAGATGCTTTCAAATTCGAACGGAATCATGAGATCACTACAAAGACTGTTACTAATTGTAATGAGAACACTCTTTTTGAAAACTGAAACTTGCGTTACATATCCCATTACACTCGCAGTGTGCAAATTCAAGGCTTGGCATTATTTTACAATTCCCCAGAGATATAACGTTCTAAAGGCGAATAAAACCGTAATAAATTGTTCCTTTTCAAACACTTTGCAATAAATAATTTGAATTTAGAGAAGTACTTAAGTGATAATTTTATTACGAATTATTATTTTAAATTATTACAATAGGAACAAGTAAAAAGACCCATCTTCGCAATATTCAAAATAATTGTAGTTCTTGGATGAACCAGTACCAGTTTGTTAAACAACAAACAGATCTGTAAATTAATCAAATAATAACTGGAACAAGCAGATACGTTCAATCTGTACATACCAGCAACGTTTTTACAAGCTTGTATATATTTTCGTGCTTTCGGTGTTTTTCATTATCGGTACGATGCACAATAGGTATGCAGGATGTTATTTCTCAATTATTATTATTACGAAGCATATTTGCGTTCAAGTTATTTCCTGTTTACAGCAAACTCTAAAATTAATTACACATAATAACATAATTTTCAGAGTTTATGTTGTATTTTGTTTTGAAGTTTAATTTAAATAAAATTATGTTTACTGAACATTTATATTATTAGACTAGCTGAACCCGTGGCCTTTGTCTACGATTTTTTTAATAACTTGTTACAGCCGCGCCGTTTTACCTGACAGTTACATAAACATTTGCTCAAAATAATAAATAAACATTGTCGAGATGTAAGAGCCCGTCGTCGCGTAAAGGTGAGATCGTTCCGGATTTACCGTTTATTATACATACATACATGCACACACGTGTAGCTTAACGCTTTATATTTAATTCAATCGTTATAAATGAAAATAAGTCCGTAAATATTTATTTTTATCTTTCAGTGTTTAATAAATGTTCATCGATTGAAGTAAATCCTTAAAATATGTATTTTAAATATACTTATATTGTAAAAATCATTATAGATGGTAATAAATGCAGTCACATTTAATTTAAATCTTTGAATATTTAATAAATCTGAACGTATGTACATAAACAAAACTTCGGCTCTCGCATCAGCTGAATCAACCAGGTTACGTATATGACAGCTAAATTTACAAAAAATCGTTTTGAGCCACAATGTTTATGTTAGATAGTTGGATTTGCCCCACCGTTTTGCATCTGATTTCGTTTTCAGATTTAAAAAATAATTAATAAATAAAAATAAACAAATAAACTAAAATAGTAAGGGAAGGGTCTTCAATTGGTAGCTATTTTTTGAAGTTACGCCACTGTTCTTACAGCAATAAGAATTATAATACATTTCTCAGTGCAATTTGACTTAGTATTATACGAACTATTTGGTATTAAAATAAATTATATTAATTTGTTTTATATTTTATACGCGCCTCATTAATACCGGGTAAAAAAATAATAATAAATTAATAAACTAAAATGGGTATGGGAGGAGCCTTCAATTGGTGCCTATTCCATATAATTACGTCACTGTTCATACAGCCATATTAAATTCTTAAGTGTAAGCCACAAAGTATTTTAATATATAATAGTATACTATGCAACAAGTTTTATAAACGGCATTTTAGTCACGAGTTTTATTAGGCACGAGCGGAGCGAGTGTTTATTAAAATGAGTGTCTAGAGAAGTTTATAAAACGATTTGCATACTATACTTTTTCTACGACCATCACAAAAATACTAAAATTTGGGCACTTGGTCTGTTGTAGCGTCGCGTCGGTTATTTTGACAGATTGATGACAAGTGACAACTAACTTGATATTTAGTTTCAATTGATTTTTGCGATTAGAAAACATAGAGCTAACTTCAACCCGTGACTAAAGCGCACAAAGTCACAGCTTGTCGAGGTGTATTTAAAAGATTACTTAGCGTCATGAAAACATATGCGATAAATGGCATTTTAAAGATGGAAGTAGAAAAAAATTTTGATTCTCTCTGTGTTGCAAAAGCATATTCTCGATTTATACGTGTTTATATGAAATCATCCTAATCATACTGAATATGAAATTAAATTTTATTTTACTATTATAAAACGTTAGCGTTCTACACAGCACAACTTAAGTAAGTCAGCGTAAATTCTAATTAAGGTACTTTTTTGTTATTCATCATCATCATTATCTTTCTCCTCTTATACCCGAAGGTGTCGAGGGCTTTCACTCCGGGTAGGCTCTTCGCTTGTGTAATAGGAGGTAGTGGGGCCTTTTGGCCTTTAGACCGCTACGCTCCTGAAGCTTATGCCACCCTTTATGCACATTCATTCGATCCCATTGTTATTATAAAATATTAATCGAATATACACCGCAGCTAAATAAAATACCGGCGTGCTTTGTCCGCGATTAGGCCAGCGTAAGCTAGTTAAAAAAGCTCGGTGTTGTATTTGTTTACTGACTGTTTCTGTGTAGTGGAGCGGGCTATTGCCCAAACGAATTTATATCTTCTGTAATGGGCGCTTATACGTGTGGAATGGTGGGACTTCTATACCATTGAAAGCTGAGACTGAGACACAAGGGGAAGGGCTCCGGATGTAATATATACATGGATTGTTTTCCGAACAAACACTTAACCAGATAAAATAACCACTTTTAGAAAAAGTACTGCTAGACACAATGAACATGGAAATGTCTTTTGAAAGAAAATTAAACCGCATCTCAGTTTTAATATACAAATAGTGCTAGTGGAATTGCACGGAGATTCCACAACCTCGTCGCTTTTTCCCTTTTGTGACATTTCCTGAAGAGGTGTTAATGTGGTTTTCGTTCGGAAAATACCTAGGATTTCGATTGATTCACGACGTCGTCTATGTTTTTGGCTTTTTTTGCTGTTTTGCGAGAAGGAAAACCAATTTTTTGTTCCAGTTGTTCGTTGAAAGCCAACTTAACGAACAAAAAACTGTTATCGGCCATAACTGGAGCGCTGGGGCACCTGGTGCTTGTTTAACATAACATTTTATGTTTTTGGCGAATGCTAGTCGTTAATAATACGAAGTAAAAAGGATGTTAAAGAAATAAAACTATCGTTTGATAAACAAAGTTGGAAAACCGCTTTAATTAAATGCGATTAAATAAACAGGGAATTCTGCAAATTTTAATAAAAGATCATCAATCTCTTTTTGTGCGTATTTAACACGTACAATCTAGATACCAATTACAAAACAAATTCTTTTAAAAATCGGTCAATAATGCCGGATGACAATAAACTCCAAGCTCAGTATATAATTTATCGGGTAATTACACAGTTTCTTTCTTTGTCAGTTCTATTAATTTTAGTGCAAAAATAGTAATGAGATAAAGCAATTAAACAATAAATTTCTATAAATAAAACGTTGCTTATTTGTTCCGTTCTGATCTCAAATACAACTGGATGGCATTCAAATTATCCACTTGTTGCCATCACAACGCAGTGGTACGCAAGTGTTTTCTGCGTTGTGATGACAACTTGTCAACATAAAGAAGAAATATCTCGCTCCTAATGTAGCAAATGCGTTGCATATTACCAAAAACATTTGCGACCTCACGAACGCTTTTGTAGCTCGTGCTCGTCTTCGACTCGTGCTGGTATCCTTATAGCAACAAAAGCAAGAGTGAGCAGCGAGAAAAAATTGTCTGGGGATATCCAATATATGCCGGATATTCGCTAAGAATATTGTGCTATAGAAAAAAGTTGCCGCAAAAACTTGGCACTTACGACGCAAATTGCTGTTGTAATTTTGCACTTGTGTAAATTTCCGCTGAAATTGCTCTTGTGTAAAATTACCACTGAAGTTTGGTTATTTCCACGGAAACCAGAAAAAACAGCCACACGCTATTGGCTGTTTATTTTTGTAAGACAATAACGTAACGTAACAAGACCCCATTTAATTGCCATTAAATAAATTGGTTTTTTAACGGTTGCTATAATAAATTGCCAAGTCATCTTCAGTGGCGGCTCGTAGTGTGGCATAGTGGGAGGACAATTTATGAAAGTATGTGAAAAATGCGACCGCGCCACAAGCTTTTTTTTAAAGTGGGCGTGGCCTATTTGCACGTGTTACAAGAGCACATGAAATTGTAAGGTATCCTCAGAAAAATGCAAAGTTTTACATTTCTTCAGGAGTAAAATTTAAAATTTGAACAGTAAAGTGATAGGTAATAACTTTATTGCTCATTTTAACACTCTTTTGAGCTTTTAACACATCTTAATTAATTTGTTTACATATAAAATATATGCGCCTTTCTACCTGATGTACAAAATGTTCATCACTAGTTCATTAAAGTTTGATGTAGTAGTTAAAAGTTTTTTTACCATTGCTAAAGTACACAGTCTACTTTCCTAAATCATAAATCAAATTATTTTGTTTAATTAACTTAATCACACTGCAACGAGAATTTATTGAGTGAAACACGTCTACATTCGTTCGCAGAAGTATTTTCCCTTCCAAATTATATTTGTGAGCATTCGGAACTTTTCCAATTGCCAGTAAACGTGATTTGCACATCCGGTAGTGTTTGTTATGTCTTCAGTACGCCAAACTGCTGCGATAAAGTGATAGCGGTCAGCGGCGAAACTGGCGACAATACAAGGCAATTGTATTTAGTGCCCCCATTTGCCGTTTGAAAGGATATGTAAATCTGGCAGTCAGTGTATTGGTAAGATGTCGCATTTTGACATGCCCAGGCTATTTGCTGTTCCAAATACATATGTTTTGTTTTGACTAATTGATACTAACTCGTGCTACGAACGATTTCAATAAAATTGCAGTCATTTAAACCAAAATTTTAGAGCAACTACTGCGAACATTATCGAAAAAAAAGTAGACTGTTCCATCTTCAAGGGTTATAGCTCCGTAACAAAGCGTTTGCGGATTGATGTTTATGGCAACTTTCTTACATATTTTGGCGCCTAGAATGCGTCATATAAAGTTTGCACTATAATTTCTAATTACCCCTCTTATATTGCGATTATATCAAACGCATTATATTCACCCAATCACAGCACTGGATTTCCGTGTCAATAATCTTTCAAATTAATTTGTTGGTTTAAAAACCGCAAGTGTTAATAAGCGGAAAATCGTGGAAAAACGACTACCGTGAAGGGCGACAAGTTAAGATCATAACTGCGCTGCAACACGCGAAACATAAAGATTACCTCCGATAAGATTCGTTGTAATAAAAAATAATCCCAATACATCGTTATTAATTGGGTGCGATATAGTCATTACAACTGTATCACGTGACCGCGATTTTCCTGTAATTAACTTGGGTTGATAGTTAACTCCTGCTGGTTAGTTTAAGACAATTTTGCTCTCGTTTTGCGCTCCTAATATTATCGTCTTAACTAGCACTCGTTACAACAAATTGACAATAAAATTTTTTAGACAGTATGCATACAACCAAATTGTTGTAAATAAAATCGCCAGCGTGTGAACTAAATTTTCATATTAATATTTCATAACTATTGAAATAGTACCTACTTAAATAAGAGAAAACACAAGTTTTGGTGAAATGATTATTTGATAACAATGGGACAATGAACGCGGAGAAGATCTGTTGCGGTTGCCCAACAACTTTTTTATGTTTACTGCGAATGATGTCACCAATTTTTAATTACATAATTATGCACAGAGACACAAGCGCACGCAAACACGTACACACGCACGTATACCGACGATTAAAGTAAATCCCAAATATAAACTTGTCATCAACAATATTCCTTCCTGACAGAATAAAATTTTTCTTTTCTTTTTTCTTAATAGTACAATTTTCAAAAATGTGTTTGTAGTAAATCCGCATCCCGGCCACCTATCTCAACATTTAGTTGTGAAAAGCGTTACTAGAACCCATATTTATGCGTCCATTGCATAACGCTCATATTTGTTTGTACAACAGCCCGCTACAGTTTTCAATATGGAGATGCATTTGTGGTTCTATTAGTTTTTTGTATAATTGTTACATACTCTGCTGATAGCCATAGCAGCATTAGCAATACAAACTGCAATAACATTGCCTCGGAGCCGCTAACAGCGACAACTCAAGCTACCTTCAATCTCGTGATTCAATCCAACTGCATTACGGATTTACGTTGCATTTCAAGAAGTTGTACTGCGACGCACGCATATCTATATATTAAATTCGGAAGTACGTACATGTAAAAGCAGTAACTTGACAAACATATATTAAACAATTGCATTACAAGCCATCGTAGCTCATAAATTTGTAAAATAAATACAGCCACCTCGGGTTTAGCTATGAGATGGAATGAACTGATTTAATTTTGTTTATCGTGAGTGGACGACGTTACGCTAATGTTTAAAAATAAATAGGCTAACAATAATTAATACACAAACTAAACTTGATCCAAATATTGGGAGCTGCAGTTACAATAACGTGCTAGAAACAAACTGCTGCGTTTACACTACTAGCTGGCATTTAAAAAGAAATAACTGTGCACGTTGGTTACGCGCGACGGTTTTACTTGGTTTGTATAATATCGGCTGCATTCCGCTCAAGTTGAGACAGGTCGGTGGGATTTGGATTTAATATGTAGTATTACAGCAATCGCCATATAATTCATAAAACTGGGACTTTATTACTACTTTATTAGCTTATTTGTTAATAAAGAGCAAACAATAAAAGCGCGGAGCATAGCCCACGGGTTCCGTTAGTTATGCAATGAAAGATTAGCAAAGAGCCTTCTTAACGGAGAGTCTTATCTCACTTATGTAGTGTTGAAAAATAATTTCCTATATCAAAATGAAACACTTCAAGAACTTGAAGCTCAAGTAGGTTGTTGTCTTCCAAACATGTGCTCACTATCACTCGAATAACGTGGGTATAACTTTCAGTTTCGGACTTACTCTACGTGTAAGACCTCTTTTCTTTCTTGTACTCTTTCTGGCGGCTACTCTGGAGATATTAAGCTAATTGCAATGACTTAATAATAAAACTTCCAGAAATGTACTTAAAGAGTTACACGAGTAAATTACTTACAGCAATCGAGAAGTAAAGTATTCTGAAGAGCAATTTAAATTTTATCTACTCCTAAATTAATAAAATCATATTATCAGCAAAAACTTTAAAGATGAACCGCTACATAGTATTTTATCATAAAAACTACTACAACTTTATATATTTTTTAAGACTTTTTAATATACAGAATCTCAGAAAAATGTGAATTCATGACCTAAAAATTAGACAAAAAGTCTTGAAAGTTTTCAAGATATGAAAGACATAAAACTGCTTTATTTGTTAATATATAAAAGACAACACCGCGAACAAATAATTTTTAAATAATCTTACTCCTTGAACAAAAAAACAAACAAAAAAGTTACTCGTTTTGAAAGTTACTTAACCCTGCGGTTTTCGAGATAATTCAATTTTTGTGAAATAGCGGGTTGCTGAGTGTTTTCTTAACATGCAGAATATGCTTTTAGAAACTTTGAGAAAAAATTCTACACATAACAGCAATAAAAAGAGTTACTATTATTATGGGTACAGAAACGCTTTCCTTACGGAAGTTCAACCTCTAGTTCCAACAATCAAAAGTGTGCCCTACTCCGAAAGCTCTAACTCCGTAAGAAAGCATTTTCGTACTCTTGTTTATAGAAACTATTTTATTGCTTTGATGTGTCCGTCTGTGAGGTCAATAACTTCCGAACTGATGGTTCGACTTCAATGAGCTTTAGAAATGGTGGGGTGTATCAAAAATTATCGGAGAAATGAGCTTTTAAAAAATGCGAAACCGGAAGCAGAAGGTATACTTGTTTTTTGGTAGGACTTTCTTCAAAAGAGCAGTTTCTTAAATCTAAAACGAGAATACTATAGAAGACCTTAAGGCAAATCCAACGCTTTTTCAAATCTTTCCAGCTTTAACATGGCGGCTGTTACGTTGTTTTGTAAATTTTGACTTTACTTTTTTTGTTATATGTATAACCACAGATAAGGTTAACACTACAGATATACGACCCTTTATACAAAATGTCCGCTCATATTTGGAGACGAGATTAGCGTTAGTTTGGCTACAACGCACCAGACCAATTTTAGGGCGCTGCTATCGCTATTTGTTTATTACTGTTGAAATGTGTTAGAAACTGTTTTATCGGGGATTTGAGTGCATCTGTCACATCATGAATATAATTTAAGTAGAATTGGCTTCAATATTAATTATTTACGAAAAATTGCGATTTGACCATTAAGCATGGCAGATGGCTGTCCAACTTTTGGTTTGAATATGTGCTAAGTAATCTGCTCAATTACAGTCATCTGTGACTTAATTATAAATTGTCATTGTAGCGCCATCTTTTTGCAGATTATTAATCATATAAAACAAGCTGCCGATAGCTCACATATTTACCGTATATCTGTAGTGTTAACCTTATCTGTGGTATAACATAAAGAGGATGCATGAACCGCTTGTTGCTATGATATGCAGGTCTCAATTTTGCAGTACATGTGACATGTGACAGAGATCCAAGACAAGGAACCTATAAAATGCGCTTGATCGTCAATCGTCAGTATTTTATTTAAATATCGATAAAAACCATATAATGTTAGGTTATGTCAGTTGATTTCTTGATGGTGTTGGATTTATCAGTACAGAACATGTCTTACTTTTAACAATTGTTAAAAATTATAAATTCTTGTACCAATCAAATTCTTTGACAGATTTGCAATATTAATTGTGAACAAAAAACAATATTAGAGCTAATTAGCACATCCTTGAAATAGTACATTTAGTAGTTTCCTTGTATCGGTGCTCTCTCTCTATAACACTACAGAATAAGGCCATAGGGTTCGTGCATACTCTTTAAGTTATGGTATGCAGGTAGTGACTCATCATCGCTTAGATTTATGATACTTTTAAGCAGGGGCGGTTTCCGATTTTGATAACGACGCGGAGGGAAGCTATACGAAACAGCGCCGCAACGAAAGTTTTCTCAAACTGGGCGCGATCAATTTAAATGCGTTTTAAGAACATCTGACAATGTTAGGGTCAAACAAAATCTTAAAATATTCAATTTATGTTGTAAATAATAATCCGCACTCAACCGCACCGACAAGTAAAATCAAGAACCAAGCACAATCGGCTTTTCACAGGAAACTGACAAAAATTAATAAAACTGCTATCCTCACCGCATCGGTCTTATCTGTTATGAGCACGACGTATTGAAAATTGGGAAAAAAGAAGCCGACAATTTAAGATGTTTCCGTTGTTGAGTTAGAATCGTATAAAATGTGACATGAAAAAACGTCGCTATATTTCTAATTCAAGCAGAATTACAAGGTGTGTTAGCAGTTAGCTGAGTAGGATAACCCTTAAAGCTAAAACTGTGTCTATAAAAACTGTTTTGGAGAATCTACCTAACAAAAAAACACATTTTTGTCTTGTCTTTGTATAAGTCGAATTTCACGTCTTTTACCTAATATATTTATAGAAAACTTAGAATTAATACATTTTTATATATGAGACGGCATTAATTTTTGGATAACAAAATTAAAATTTTTTTAATAAAAGTAGTAATTTTTCCCCTTCTTTTGACGGTTTATTTTTAAAACTTGGGCTATATAATATTATTCTTCCCTTCACTCAAGCCGAACACTTAATAAGGTGATAAGTGTTGTTTTGACACTAACCGTCTAATATTTAATAATTCAGAAGCTGAAAAACTATTTATATATAACCCCTAAAACCACAGTAAACAAATTTGTCCCTTATTGATCTTAACGTCTGCATTTATATAAAACCCTCTAGAACACGTGCAAAGTTTCTACCTGAAAACCAACGAAATTTATTAGGTGTTAAGTGTTATTTTGACACTAATTATTGTAAAATTTCAAGTTCACTGTATAAAAACTGCAACCGCAAAGCGGCCGGTATCGGTCTGCTTATCGCCAAATGCAGGTACAAAGAAACGTTTAACTTTACGATCGTGTTATTAGCTAACCACTCGAGTTTTTGCACCTTTTGCCTGTGGTGCATGCAAATTATATTTTGGTGGAGTTCATGGTTTAGAATTACCCTTTTAGTTACAGAAACTTATAACTAATTTTAACAAACAAAAATAGTGACTTGGACGCTATTTTGCTTGGAAAAAAAGTGACCTTTTAGTGACCTTGCTTAGGCCTACAAATTAATTGTACTGCACAATGTTCAGCATTATAAATAATCGAAGTAATAAACAAAAAGTATAAATCGGTACATCTTTTTAAGAAAATAAATTGTAAAAACGTTTATTTACAAAGATTTTATTTAATTTGCAAAGAAAATTTTATATAAAATGTATTATAAAAAAATGTAAAAATGCGAACAAGAAATAAACAACATTCGTATAAAAACATAAAAATACAATATTCACACGAAAGAACACAAGTAATACTGGATGTTATAAAATTTACTAGATTAAAATATATCTTTTATTAAAAAAAAACTGAACAATAATTCAACTAAAAACAAATTTTCAGTAAGGAATCACGGACGTAATTATAGGCAATTATAATAAAAAATATAACTTTACTAAAAACCAAAGTATTAAATTTATTTAGTAATTAATTTTTGGCCAGTTTTAATTTGGGAGTCATAATTACAAAATCATCTAAACTGCTTTTCTTTTATTTTTCGGAAGTTTGTTTTTTGTAGTTCTTCAACTACCTAGTTTTATCATTCTTCTGCTCCCTTTATTGTGTTTTTAAACTCTTAGACTCTAGCAATGCCTTTGCAACAACCACATCGGCAGGGTTGGTTTTTAATGATAATAATTTTTTTAGCATATACTAGTAAACTTCTTGTTACAGTATGGTCTACCTTTTTTGCTTTTATGTAATTCATTTAATTGGTTTTTAATTTCTAATACTTCTTGTTTCTGTGCTTCACTATTTTTTATGTTTTCGTTTCTTTCTTCGGTTTGTACTTCTTATAGCCTTTTTTGCGTTATATCTACGGCATTGTTTACACGTTTTAAAATTTTTAATTGAGGATGGAAGGCTACAGCCATCCCAGCCGCTTCTTAAACCCACGCCTGCTTTAAGAATACAAGTATGATATGTAATGTGCCATAAAATAAAACCAATAATAATTTTTCGACGTTTTTCAGAAAAAATAAAGCCATGAACTATTAAATAAAATCTGTTAGCCAAAACATGTAAGGACTATAAGTACTAACCTCTTCCCCACTCCCCCCTAAAAATTAGTAGAGACAAAAACATGTTTACAATATTTGATTCTACTATTACAGATGAGCAATTGTACTCAAACATGAATTTTAGTCACTTAACCCCTATTACCATTAATTTCCAAGTTTCAAAAATTCATAGAGGACTTCACAGTAAAATTAGAGCCTTGGCCCCTTGACCCTTGAATTTTCTAAAAGAATTTTTGGATATCGTCGTCTTAAAACATAAATTTTACTGCATTTAAGCTGAAACAACTTTGAAAGTAAAAACTATGCCGGATAATCCGGATAATAGCCTGTGAAAAGAGAATTCTTTATTACATGTCAAATGGATGTTTGGTTCTCCCTGGTTAACGGTTTAGAGCCCAAGAAGGTATTAAACGCTGGTAAAATTAAAAACCAAGTTTAGAATAGTCATTTTAGGTTTAACATAACTCACGCAAGCTAATCTTTGAGATAAAATTGTTTCTTATCAATCCTTTGTATTAAATTGACTTGGATACAGTCCGTACGTTTAAGCCCTGGTTAACGTTGATACGAAAATACTTTTGAAACGTAAAATTTATAAAGTATAGGAAAGTTCAGGCTGCGCCCATTTTTAGATCAGAAATTCACTGTATGAATTACGCCAGACTTTTCACGAACGCTCTGTATTTATTTACTGTTGGTCTATTTCTGCTGCTAAGGCTTAACCACCGACGTCAGAGGGTTTAATAATTAAATTTTTAAATTACGAAGTTTGCAAATATATGATTTCCTATGAGCATTTTTATAATTTGCCGTTGTCTTGATTTTCCACTGAAAACCTTGTCATTATTCTGCGTCGTTAATCCGAAGAAAAATAAGTTTATTATGTTAATTATTAATGGTTATTGATGAATCGTAGTTATAACGTGGTATAACCCAGTTTTCCGAACTTCCAACCTACTTTATTATTTAAACCTTACCCTCTGTAAGCATTTTAGTGGTAACGTAGGTACAGCATAACCAAGCAAAATCAGAAAAAGAAGCAATAAATGGTTTATTGAAGGACATCTATAGAAGCCCCTGTCGGGTATTCGGTTCTGTTTGGGAGATCAATTTCGTCGTAGCCTAGAAAAAATTCCTGAGCGAACTTCGTATTATATTATTCATTAAAGTGTTTCAGCTCTCCTTCTTCGCGGTTATCAAACGCGCCGACAGATTTAAGGGAATTGAAATTCATTTTCAGCTAGTAGCAAATTGTAAGGGGGATGCATGTCGTGTTGAAATAATGCGCCCCCATTGTTCGAATTTCCAGATTAAATTCGGAAAACGGACGATGGCCCGATAAATATTCCTTTTGGCAGTTCACAAATTTAGTCGTCTGCACGCACTTTGTTCACTTGACTGTTGTTTTAATTTTGGATTCTAGAACGGAACGGGTGTAAGATTTCTCGGTGTTTAATTATTCGAAATGACAAAACATTTTAATCGTTTTTTGTAAATATTTGCCATTACATAAATTCGTCGAGGTAAAAATAGCAACCTAAAAATATGAACGTGTAAACTTTCGGGGTGTTCGTTGAAAACCTAAATGACAATAGTTTTCAGACTTTCAGACGTTTTATTTATATTTAGAACATTTGTTGTGCGTTTTGTGCCAAGATATTATGTTTTATGAAGCGGCTTTTCATCATTTCGTCTCCAAGCCGCAATTTGAGGCGCAACTCTTGCATTATTTATGGTTCAACTTTTTTATAAAACAAACACAAAGTCTGTTTATTATCTATATTGCATTTTTACCTCAACCTCAAACAATGACCTGCTTCTTAAGTTATCCAGAAAATAACGGTTTTTTTTACGAAAAATAACACACGCGTTCTTAATACTTTTGAAATGAAAAGTTTTAGTCAACAAATTATAACTGCAAAAGTGTTTTGTTACATTTCTAAACATTTACTTTTGACTGTCTTCGTCTAAGAGGAAGATGGGGTCCCATTTTAATGTGTTGTGTGTGTATGTGCGCGCCATTCAGTCTTCGCGCGCGCCTATGTGCCTGTGCACACTTCACAGCAGCGGCTCAACCACAGTACATAATAAAGATACAGTAGTTGCACTCGCGTAAAATATGTGAGACTGCGCACTGTTAAGCCGCGAGTAAAGTGATGAGGAGTCAGATAGAAGAGTAATAAGAATTGTTTCTGTCCCTTTTTGTTTAGTGTATAGCTTGGAATTTTCTCTTTGTTCTGCTATGCGCAGTAACCTGCGGGGAGGGGAGTTCGCTTGACTCGCTGGAGATCAAAGGTGCTGACGCAAAGTACAACTACTGTAAGTTAAGTATATACTGTGGTTTTAATACAGGAAAACCAACTAGGGCTGAAAGATTTGCAGTACCATTCGTTTAAAACGGCAAAAAATTAGATTGGTCCACCAACAATTAGTTTCTTCCTAAAAATTGACTCCGAATCGTATTCTACGATCATGAAATATACCGTGTGCGCAAACACCATATTCCTGCTAGCCATCCCCCTCCTTGTTAACCTAAAACATCGATTTTAAATTCTCTAGAATTTTAGATAAGGATAATGACAAACATTTCCGAACTCGAGATTTTGACGTATAACTTGACTTGCTAAAGATCAAAGGTGCCGACGCAAAGTGCAACTACTGTATCTTTAGTATATACTGTGGTCTTAACACAGGAAAACCAACTAGGGTTGAAATATTTGTAGTAACATTCGCTTGAAACGGCAAAACAATAGATTGGTTCAGCAACATTAGTTTCTCCCTAAAAATTAACTCCAAATCGTATACTATGGTCATGAAAAAAACGGTGTGCGCAAGCACCATATTCTCGCTACACCCGGTCAACGTACGACATCTATTTTAATTTTTCTACAATTTAAGTATAAAGGTAATGACACACATTTTCGAACTCGAGATTTACAAAATTAGAAAAGGTTTCAAATTTATCAAAAATTAAAAAAAATTTGAAGCATTTTTTTATAAATCTTAAGAAATTTCCTTTTATAAATTTTTAAAACCTTTTGAAAACTTTAAAATGTACTTTCAATATTTTTAACCATTTTCAAATTATTGAAATTGTAAAAAAAATTTAGATTTTAATAATAATATTTTCATAATTAACAAAAAAAATTCAAAAATTTAAATATTTTTATAAAAATTTTCTGTTTCTTCAAAATTCAGTTTTTTTCATAAAGTAGAAGAATGAAGAACCCCAATAATATTTTGTAGACATTTACAAAACTAATTTTAGTCAAACACAGTTGAATGTTTCCTTATGAATAAAATACTTTATTACTTCAACAATATTTATTTATTTTAGATTAAATTAAATAAACATTGTTGAAGTAATAGTAATAGTAAAAGTATTTTATTCATATTAAAAAAGACCTTCAACGAAGTAAAGCTAGAACTCAAATGTTAAATGTTTCAGCCTAATAATTTTTATATACAGGGTGTTTTCAAAATATAGTAAATATTTTTAGGACGATTGGCAGATCAGTAAACATTACTATAAAGTTCATATAACCATAGGTTCAGAAACGTCTCCTTACAGAGTCACAGTCTTCCAAAGATGGTTCTGTCTACTCTCCTCCTACGGACAGGAGTATAACATATTTGCACCCCAATTTTATTTTTAGGTGCGGTTTCGTTATTTTACAACAAATATTCTTGGATATTTGATTTTTTTTAGTACTTCTCCTTTCAGTATAGTTACATAAATTTACAGATTGTTTAAAAATTATTTTTAATAAGGCGGTTTGTGTTATGGGGTATATTTGCACCCCTGTTGATACTCTGTAATATTTAGTGTTGCTGCATGCTGATTCCTGTTGTCTCCACGTTGTTTGTGAAGTCTTTAAACCAGGATTTGTTGCAAGAAGTTTGTGTGAATGCTGAAACAGATTAGTTATTATTAATTTAAAAAAAATGGGATGTATTTGCATCCCAGGTCATGGTTTACGTAAGAAATAATTGTAAGTAGGAGCAGAGCTAACCTCGCTTTAATTAGTCTCTCCGCTATAAATCGAGATATTCGATTAAAATTTTGTATGGTAATAATGATTATTTTCATTTTTGTTTGTTTTCCTTTAAATCCATTGTCCAGGGGCACAGATAGGAAAGTGAACTTAACATATTACTTAAAATTATGTAACTTTAGACTCGGAAATCTTATTCACCATACATGAATACGCAAAAAAGTACTGCCGTTGAAATTCGCTAAATCCAGCCGTTTTTGAGGTAATTCAATTTTTGTGTTAAAAAAAATTGTGTTATCATGAAGGTCTGAGTGTTTCCTTACAAAGATATAAAAATATAAAAAAATGGCAAAAAATGTACATTGCGCCAATTGAGTTTTGTCTTGCTTACATGAAACAAAACTTTCCGTCGACATGCCCTTGAGTTTTTTTCGCGCACGTGCGTACCCCTGAGGGTACGCGTATTCGAGTTTGAGCAACACTGCACTAAAGAATAGGAAGTGAGAGTTGGATTTATAAACATGATTTCTGCTGTGAAAAATAAATTTTCAATTTATTGAAATAGAGTGAGAAAAACCCGTTGCGGACAGAAGAAGTTCTAGTGAGGTTGATTTTATCAACTAGCTAGTAGAGGGTAGCATTGCATGAAATTTTTTGAAGAGTTACAAGGTAAAACAATAATTAGAGGCTATTGTTTCTCTTACTTTAAAAAAAAAGCTAAAAATATTTTTTTTATGTTGGGTACAGTTTTTTCGTTTTTAAACAATTATACTTTTCCTAACGTTTTAACAGAGCGACGGGCTGGCGTGATGAGAAATTTCCCACGGGGTATGAGACACACTATATGGACGGAAAGCTTTTATCTAAGCTAAGAAAGAAAAGATGAAAATGTAGTTGGAAAGCGCTCCTTGGAAGAGGTCATTTTCATGAGAGAGAAATCTGTGTCATATTTATTGGACCAGTTTTTATACAGTTATTTTTTTCTGTCCAGATGTCCTCAATTGCTTCTTTTACGAACAGAAGCTCGTAAAAAAACTAAAGTTTTTTTACTTACATTAGTGGATGATAAACGAATATATTCTAACTTATAATATTATTTGACAAAGTAGGGAAGTAAGGTTTTTTGTTTATTCTAACTATCGATGCCTTTCTATTTAAAAATAATTTAAAAATAATTGTAGGTTGTAATCTGCTTTTATTTAACTATTTATTTATTTTCTTATTGAATAAAAATTTCTTTTGTTTATTTTTAAAATATCCTCAATTTAAAAAATTTTTAAAAGAAATACTTCCCTGTTCTTTAATTAATTTAAAAATTTTTTAGGTTTAATATTAAATGAAGTCATGAAAAATTTCATTTCTGCCTTATTTTGTAGCGAGGCATTATTATTCCACCTTGAAATTTTGATCATACACGTAGCTGAACGTTTCGTCTTGACGTCCTTCTGAATAATACGAGGAAAAATGTAAGCAGTAGTGCAATATTCAGTAATTCGTTCAAATTTTAGAACCCCATATTTTTTTGTGCGCTACTGAAAACCCAACTTTCTTAAGACATCTTCAAACCATTCATTATTTTTCCAATAACCTAATTCCTCTCGGCTTTTAAAATAAATTTATTTAAATTTTTCAACCTGATGTTTTTTTTATAAAATACTGTTTCCCGGTACAAATCGATAAAGTATGGATGCGCAAGCGTACATTGTAATAATTTTACGTTTTTTTAAAAACCTTTGGGCTCATCAAAAAGTATTTATTCTTGCGGACGCTTTGATCTACCTGAAAAAAAAATTCCCCCTACACTGTTAAAGTAGTGACGTTATCAAGGTTTTTTTCCTAAATGGCACTATTAATTTTTGATTGCGGTTTTGGGTAACTTATGGCATTTTCATTATGGTAGTATAAATATTTTTTAAGGTTACATAAGAAAAATTTCGAAATTCTGCGTGGCCTTGCAAAAGTATTAATTTTAACTAGCAACCCCGTGAGCTATGCCTCACGATGTTTTTCTTTTAGTTTTTTTTAGTAATAAATAAGTTAATTAAGTAGGTAGTGTATAGGACCGCGAATCAAAGTGCTAGTTTTATGAATTATACAGCGATTGCTAATTCCTTCTATATACAGGGTGAATAAAAAGTAAGGAACATCGATGCTACAGCCTTAAATAATAACTTTACGAAAAAAAGTTTCTAACAAAAGTTTCCTATCAAGTTTTTGCCACAATTTGTCTATTTTAATTTTTTTTCAATTGTCATGTTTTAGCTATGACGTCATCGACATTTTTTTAAATGGCAACCTATACTTTTTATGGAATTAGTGCTTTTTATTCTCTATACAGCCATGTAAAAATATCATACAGTTGCATAATAAAAATTTCAAGAAAAATCACGATAAACATTTATTTTTGTCACTGGCAACATTTTTCATCAGGTACAGTTATTGCAAGATAAACAAACGACAATAGCAGGTCCACGAATTAGTAAACTAGTTTCAAATCATATTTAACATCAATTTAAGAAAGCAAATGTTCAAACTGTTCGCCATTCACTGCCTGACAGTGGGCAATACGATAAGAAAATCGTCGAACTGCATTTTGAACTGTAGCAGGTGATATTGCTCGTATATGCTCGCGGATGCGAATTTTTAGATTTTCCAAATTGTCTGGTCTGTTTGTATACGCTGTACTTTTAAGATGGCCCCATAAAAAGAAGTCAAGCGGGTTTAGATCCGGAGATCGCGCTGGCCACTCAATATGTCCTCTTCTTCCTATCCACCTATTTGTAAAAATTCCATCTAAATATTGACGAACATGAATGCCATAATGAGGTGGAGCACCATCTTGTTGCAACCAAATTCTATCGTTCGGCGTGTCCGGATTTTCTGCATTTGGAAATAAAACAGCTAACGCGGGATCAAGTTCCAACCTCAAAAAATCCAAATGCCGATCAGCATTTAATGTGCCATCAATTGTATATTAAATCAGGTTCTCTTCGACCTGTCTCAACTCGAGAGAAATACGGCTGCAGCTGAGGTTATGCAACCCAATCGAGGCACGGTGTGTATTATTATTTTAAAACTTACCAAAAACTAAACCGAAGTACTTCTTCTAGACTTTTCAGTATTTTAGATGTTGTTATATTCGAAAGTATTTTAATATTAACGTTTCAGGCCCCTACACGTTGACTGCAATTTACCATTCTTAGTACTGCACTGAGAGCATAGCTGCAGAGTATTTATATTATAAAAAGGTACTACATATAACTGAAGCTTAAACATAAACAAAAATGTAAACCTTTTGAAATCTGACATTTTTTAAAGAAAACTAAAAATGAGAGGAGAAATTCGTCCGCCAAAAATTGGGTGGGAGCAGAAAAATGTACCCTTCCTCCTTATTATTGCGACGCTTAACAATTAAGTTGTGAACTTTATGGTACTATTCCTAGTGAGCATGTTAGCTTAAACAAAATTTTTATCGTCCCCGTTTATTAAATGGAAGGGCATAAATTTTGATTTAAAAAAATTCATAAAAGGCGTAATAGAGAAATCAGCAAACTGAGACACAAACCCAATTGTAGCCCAACCGTACCTGTCAGAGACTACAAAATTTAAATAAAATCGTGGCCAGTTTTTGAACAATATTGTTTAAAAATTTTCACGCCACAATTTTTATTTCTAAAAAAATTCTTTAACATAGTGACGTTTTGCTACGTTAGGACTATTATACTACTAAATTGCATCCCTATCTAGTAACTCGTTTCTGAGTAAAAAGGCGTTAAAATCAAAATTATCAAAAATTCGTAGTAGCAGCCATGTTAATGTTAGTACGTTACAAAAAAAAACATTCGCTTTCCTCTAAAGTCTTCTATCAGATTCCGCTATTCAATTTTAGAAATTCCTTGCTGATAAAAATGCTACTAAAAACTTGCAACTCCTGCTTCCGGTTTGGTTTTTAAAATGTTTACTCTACTTAGCCAATCAGACTGCGCGATTCCCGTGTCAACGACCAATAAAACTAATTTGTTTGTTAAAAAATCACAAGTGGTGTTTAATAAATAATAAGTGATAAAACCATGAAACAACACTAGTGATAATGATGATAAGTTACTAAAACCAAGTCCAGTGGCTCTTGCTGTAATTAAAAATAGTTTAAAATGCATCTTAATTAATTATGTATGATCATCACAAATATATAACATGTTACGTGATTTTTCTGTGATAAACTTAGATTAAAATTTAACTCGTGTTAGTTAATTTAAGATAATTTTAGTCGCGTTTTGAGCACTTGTGAAATTACTACCTAAACTAGGAAAAACCAAGATCACTAGTTATATTACTTGTGCAAATTTAAGCATTTAAATTATTTTTTACCGTAAAACACTTGTTTAGTTATTTCAGACAAAATCGAAGTAGTGATTTAGAATAAACAACCACAAAATCGTTGGAAAGCAATGGAAATACTTATTTTGCGGGCTTTATTAGACGCTAAAGGTGCAATTCCTTATTATTTAAGTGTAACCCTCTTCACGTCAAATTGATGAGTTATGACCTTATGACCTTTTATGTCACCTTTTTCTATTATTCAGTGTGAGCGAGTCATGGCGTTAACCATTTTCTTGAATTAGGGTATAACATATTTCTTTTGTCAAATTGCGATTTTTCTCTTTTCAGGGACGTAAAACTTTTACCTGTAACATAATGCAAGCCATAAACGTAAATGATGTACTGTCGACTAATTCCAAGACTTGTGAATTTATTATAATTTTGCTCTGGGAAATAAATGATTTTGTTGTTTTGCAGCCTTTTTGTAAATTAAAACAGTAACAAGGGCGCAAGGCGAAATAAGAAAGAGTAAAAAACTTTTTAAAACAAATTTGTGTAAAGCTGTAATTTAAATTCATAGCCTGCTTTCAGGGTTTTCTTAAAATTCGTATTATGTAAGGGAATCTATAATAGTTTTATATTATTGTATTATTTATTTAAAAGAGTAAAATGTTTGTGTCGGAATAAAGAAAAAAAATATTTCTTAGAATTCACGAACATTTTTGTAGACGTAACGTAACATTTCGGAGAGTGCTAAACAACTTTTTACTACATCATTTTATTTAGGTTATTTATCGTCTATTCTTGCCGCAAAGATTAAACACCGACGCTAGGGTAAAATTTCCCACATTTAACATATTAGAGAAGAAGAATCAGTTTCACATAACATATAAAAATAATATTTTCTGTAGAAAGAATTGCCAAATTAGAAAAACGCTTCGCAAATATGTCTTGATTTACTTCAGTCGGATGGCAACCTTTCGACAGTACCCACACCCACTGTCAAAAGCAATATTAGAAGGGTATACAGACCACGGGCACTTTGGGGAAGCTGAACAGAGTTTGTGTACTTAACAGTTATAAGTTGGTTGGGAAAATCAAACCCCAAATCTGATTCATATAGATTAATTAGGTGTTGATTAATTAGAGCGTGCGTTTCGAAATATCATATCTGTACAAAGTTGCAGTTGCTGTATCTGCAGTCGCTTTACTGTTTATGATTAAAACTTAATTTAACCGAAAAGTCATTTATTATTAACCCTCAACAGAAGTTACAAAAAAACTAGTAGGCCAAGATTTTGTCTGTGTGAAACGTGAGCATTGGTTTAGGGTAAAAATTGTGGTTGTTATACAGGACGATTCACAACATGTGAAACTCTCTTTCAGGATGGATTCATAATCTGAAAACAACGAGTAAAGTTTCTTAGGGAGTAAATATACCGGGTGGGGCAATAGTGCGTGGGAGTTCGATAGCTCGTACACCGTAACAGATAAAAAAATCTTTCTATTGCAGATGTAAACTCTGGAGAAATGCGCATACATAAAAATTATTTCAAATATACAGGGTGTTACAAAAAAAGTGTGGCACACTTAAGGTGACTTTTTTTAAATGGAATGCCCTGAATATTTTTGCATATTTAACACTTCTCTTGGGATGTTTGTTCATATCTAAAATATTAGCGCCATCTAATGTCCAGTTTAGAAGTAATAATATTTTTTTCAAACAATTTGATTTTTACATTACTCCACTTAACTATTCACCACTTCCGCGACCGCAGCTTTGAAGACGAAATTAAATAAGGACCTTATTGTAGGAGATTCTAGGGTGCTCTTATTTAAATATCGTAGAGCCACCATGTACAGGGCGTTCAAAATTAATTTTCAAATTTTGAGAACTTCAAAATTATTCTTCTCAACTTTTTCAAATGGACCACCCTGAGTACACGCAAAAGCTGCGTGTACACTGTCCAGCCTTAGTGGCACACTTACGAGTACACAGAGGCTGCATGGTGGTTAGTAAATGTGTTTAAAACAGAATTTTACTTGTGAGAAAAAAAATTGTTTTTCAACTTAAAAAAAGAAATCGTGGGATAATAGAATACAAACGACAAAACCCCAATAACATCAGCAAAATAGAGGGGGCCAATTAGCCCCCCTAAGTATTTCTGCACCTAAACATTAAGTTTGCAGTTTTTACGTACTATAAGTCATGTGCAAATTAGCTTAAACAGAAATATTTTATCGTTCTCCGTTTAATAAAAAGGGAACAATTTTTTTCTTTTTTAATAATTCATAAAAAATTAGCGCATAGGAACTAAAATTAAATTCTAGTCCACCTCTATTTTTATAAGCCTGCAAGCTTAGAAAAAATACTAGGGCCGGTTTTTAAGCAATATTTGTTTTGGACATTTTCATTTTCAAACCTAATAAAACTCGTAAATATTATTATCAGCAGTAATTTGTTTTAAATAATCTCATTAAAATTCACAATTAAAATCATTTATAATTAAAGTTTTGTGCTATAAATTAATTCGCAATCCTTTTGAAGATAATTACAATAAATCATCAAGTGGCCAATGACAGGTTTTCGTAGGCTACCTGATGATTAATCGTAATTTTGATCAAATGGGATGCAAACTAATTTATCTATGAATGATTTTAATCAGAGTAATTAAAACAGTGTACTAATGATAATAATATTTACGATTTTCTTTTTTACTTTCCTGCACTTTCAATATAAGGAAGTATTGACATCATGGAAATTTTCTCAATCGACATTTTGACGGAAATACATGTTTTGGAGATAATTCCATGTATTTGTAAAATGGAGTTTCCATGAAGGTCTAAATGTTTTCTCAAATGCTCAAATAGTTTTTGCACAAACTTAATAGGTACGTTTTACACATTAAAACAATGAAGCTCATATACACTTGACTCAGGAAGCGTTTCGTTTACAGCCTCTAGAATTGGAAACAGTTACAATTTCAGCAATGCAGACTTTTGTCTCTTCCCGAGGCTGTGACTCCGTAACACAGCTTTAACGGAACCATATCCACAGCAACTCTTTATTTATTCTGATATGTAGAGTTTATTCTCAAAGTTTGTTGCAACTATTTTTGCATCTTCAGGGATGTTCATGGCAACTTGATTTTTCTCAAAAATAGAATTATTCGAAAACTTAGATTTAGCGAGTTTTAACAAAACTCTTTGTTAGGTATTTTTTTATGGAAGATAAGATTTTGTAACCACAAATTCAAAAATTGTAAAGATTTAAAGTGTTTATACCGGGTGGGGCAATAGTGCGTGGGAGTTCGATAGCTCGTACACCGTGACAGACAAAAAAAATCTTTCTAATGCAGATGTAAACTGTGGGTAAATGTGCATACATAGAAATTATTTTTAAATATACAGGGTGTTACAAAAAAGTGTGGCACGCTTAAGGTAATTGTTTTTAAATGGAATGCCCTGAATATTTTTGCATATTTAACACTTTTGGGATGTTTATTCATATCTAAAATATCAGCGCCATCTAATGTCCGGTTAGAAGTAATAATATTTTTTTCAAAAAAATTAAGTTTTACATTACTGCACTTAACAATTCACCACTTCCGCGGCCGCAGCTTTAAAGACGAAATTAAGTAAGGACCTTATTGTAGGAGGTTGTTTAAATATCGTAGAGCCACCATGTACAGGGTGTTTAAAATTATTTTCAAATTTTGAGAACTTCAAAGTTATTCTTCTCAACTTTTTAAAATAAAACACCCTGTATTTTTTTTTAACGATGTTATGTAGAATTAAATAGCGAACATTTTGTGTATGTACCTCCTTATGGCTATTTGTAACCACGTTTGATTTATTGAGCAAAAAGGGCAAAATTCAACAATGTTTATTAAAAAAAATTAAGGTTTTTTTCAAATCCAAAATATGAAGGATAGGATAATACATGCTTTTAGAAGTATCACACCGGCAAATTTAAGAAAAGTAGAAACCTCATTTTAACGGCGCATAGAAATGTGTGTCAATCAAAATGGGCAACATGTGGAGCACTTAATATAATTTTTTTCGTTTGTTTTATGTGAAAAAATCTCAATTTTTTTAAATAAATATTGTTGAATTTTGTACTTTTTGCTCAATAAATCAAAAGTGGTTACAAATAGCCATAAAGATGTACAATTCAATACAATATCGTTAAAAAATATACTCGGTTTTCAAATTCCTTGTTTTCCAGCCTTTCTACTGAATTTTAATTAACATTGTGGTTATGACCAGCTTACTGGGTATGTCCAAAAATAAACATCGGCACTGATTGTGCCAATTAGAGTACGTAGAGTACATGCTGGTGTCCGCTGGAATCTTATAGTTACAGTTAGCTCCAAAACGTTGATACAAAAATATTTAAAATATGATAAGTAACAAGTATAGCAAATTTCAGGCTGATTTATACCTTTTAACTTTTGCAGAGACATGATAACATGATATATAAGACGCTTGCCGCAATATTTTGTTTATTTTGTCGTTACACAAAGTAATGCTAACGTGGAAATTTTTATCTACGAGGGCGGAGTGAGAAGTCTGGTAAAAATGAAACAAGGAATCATTTTTTCGACCATAAAATAATTTATTTTTCAACGTAGTCGCCTTTTAGGTCGATACACTTATTCCAACGTTTTTCCAATTTTTCGATCTCTTTCGAGTAATACGATTTCTCCAACCCTTCAAAATAGGCGTTTTTTGCATCGATGATCTCCTCATTAGAGCCGAATCTCTCTCTGCCGAGCTAGTTCTTCAAGTTCGGAAACAGGAAATAGTCGCAGGGGGCCAAGTCTGGAGAATATGGTGGATGTGGAAGCAATTCGAAGCGTAATTCATGGATTTTGGCCATGGCAACTACGCACGTGCGCACATGTGCATTGTCTTGATGGAAGAGAAGTTTTTTCGTTGCCAGATGCGGTTTTTTTTTTTTTTTCAAAACGCCGTTGAAACGGTTCAATAAGTTGCAATAACATCCGCAGTTGATTGTTTTTCCATTTTCAAGGTAATCGATGTGAATTATGCCGCGTGCATCTCAAAAAATTGTGGCCATGATCTTGTTTGCCGATAAAACCGCCTTAGCCTTCGTCGGCGCAGGTTCGCCAGTAGAAGTCCACTGTTTAGACTGTTCCTTGGTCTCCGGTTGATCCATGTTTCGTCCAATGTTGTAAAACGACGCAAAAACTTTTTTTATTGCGCTTGAACATCGCCAAACCTGCCTCTGAAGTTGTCACACGTGTGCGATTGTGAGCAAACGCAGCACCCATCGCGCGGATAGCTTTTTCATATCCAAATGTTCGTGTAATATATTGCGTATTATCTCAACTATCTCGCGCACTTTCAGTCTGCGGTCTTGCAATACAATATCACGGATTTTGTCAATCATTTCTGGTGTTGTAACCTCATAGGGGCATCCTGAACGTTCGGCATCAATTGTGCTTGTACGACCACAACGAAAATCAGTAAACCACTTGTGAATCATTTTAATCGATGCTGAAGAGTCCCCATAATATTTATCACGCTTTGTTTTGATTTGCGTGATGGTTTTCCACGCAAACAATGATGTTAATTTGTATATACAAAATTCACTTTTTTTTATGTTTGCAAAAATACAAGAAGTAGTCTGCTTTCAATGGCTGTCAAAACTAAACTAAACGACAGCTCTGTCTGAAAATTTTAATGTGGCCTAGTACAGACGGTGTTAACAAATGTCCTCTGGGATTTAAGATCGTGACGCCCTCTGTTGCAATTTTACCAAACTTCTCAGTCCACCCTCGTATTATATTTACATGTTGTATTGGAAAAATATCGTACGTCCATGATCTATTCATTAGCGAATTGCAAATTATAGCTTAACCGTTGTTTATTTATAATATTTACAAAACACTCAAAAATTTAGCTATCGAAGATTAATAACGCTATTAAAAATATTAACCAAGATTTACAGTAAAGAGATTGACGGCAACGTTCCTTTATAATAAAGTTTTACAGTTGCTCTGTTTGCAAAGAAAGAACAAATATAGTAACCTAAATACATCCATAAAGCAATACAGAACGGTATAAAATTTACATTCGCAAACGTTGAGACAATTTTGAATATATTTCCTCCAGTATCAATTTCTAACGCAAACACAATAAGCCCCTCTGTTTTACCAAAAGCAAAAAATTATTACCTAAGAAATAGTTTGCGTGGAAACTGAATTACTTAGCCCTCCTTGTGATCACACAATTGATCAGTTTTTTAAAATTAAAATCTGAAAGTAGCATGTTCGTATTCAAAACTTTAATACAAGTACACGTTTCGGGAGTCTAAGCACACAAAAAAAAGGCTTTTAGAAAATTAGTGTCTGTAGATAAGTAGGTGCATTGTTTCTGTCCTCCTTGTCTCCGACTTTGGTCAAATTCTGAAGTGTGGGGTTTGCCAAAATTTGATCGGGATAACACGATTGAAAACTTCTGGTATTTATTTTACGGACAAAATTATATTTTTAATTTTAACATCAAATTTGACAAAACAATTAATGCTAGGAACCATCAGGGGCTCAGGCTAAAGCTTTAGGAGGTTGCGGTCCGCGTAAAACCGGTTCGGAGGCTCACATATCCTGGTGATCCTTGTGAAACGCTGGCGTTGCTTCGTTTGAAAAGATGGTCATGGTGGTGGGTAGGGGCCTTGCCGAGACCTGCTATAGCCGCTGCTTCGCTCTTGGAAGAGGTCGAGTTGTGGAAGGGAGGGTCACCGAGACCTAGGGTAGTCGCTGCTTTGATCTTAAAAAGTCTCGCGCGGTTGTTTGATTTCGAACTTTCTCCACTTTTTGATTTTACTTACACAACAGTACTCCATCACTTGTGGAAATATCACTGCCAATTTTTTAACTAATTTTCATAGCTTACTGTTTAGCGCAACACGTACTTTCTATTTCTATTAGTTTAAGTTATAATCTGAATATCTACATTTTTGTTACCTACCTGCCAGGAAGTTAAAAATTAGTCCCACTAAAATGACCGGTGTCTTAAACAAATAAACAAACTTCGTTTCCGCCAAGAAAACTTCCACTGTGTTTCAAATAATTTACTGAATGTTCTCTCCGGACAGAACGTAAGTAAAACTGACTTCAAAAATTGTTTTTGGTGTAATGCTGTAAATTCTGTGAAAAAAAACTACTGACTGCAAAGAGAGAATAGTAAAGCAAATATCGACAGGCAGCTGTGCAGTAACATTAGGTTTCTATAGGGCTATTACGATAACATATTTGAACGCGATCTGTCAACTTGTTTTTGAGTAATAAAACACTAAAGTCAAAATTTTCAAAAATTCGTAGTGGCCTCCATTTTTAGGCTAAAAAGTTCGAAAAAAAACGTTGAATTCGTTGAAAACGTAAAGTATTCTATCCGACTCCTTTTTCAAATATGTAAAATTTGGTTTCGGAAAAGATTGCTACCAAAAAAACATCCGCTTTCAGATTTTTTAAAAACATTTTTTGTCCTTGAATTTTTGATATACCCAAGATTCCAAAACTCATCGAAATTCGACCATGCGTTCGGTTTTTATGATGCACCATACACAGCCACATACATACAAACCCGCCCACTCACAGACAGACATTTTTAAAAACAACTTTTTTGGGTTCCTGGAGTCCAAAACATGCATTTCCGTCAAAATCTCAATTTTGAACATTTTCATGAACACAATGCTTCCATAAACTGAAAGTATTGGAATAGAAAAATTCTAAGCCTACTATGTGAACGCAGTAATTTTTACATAGCTTTTCCTACTTCCGCATTTTTCAGCGTCTTCTCTATAGTATATATTACAACCCTCGAAGGGTGGAATTTTACTGCTTCAATTACTTGCCGCAAAATATCTCGATCTCACATTGCTTCTTTTCAATCATTCACATTCATTGTTTGCAGGCCCTTTGTGATATTATCCCTCTAACGCAATCTTGAACTTGTACGTCTTAGTGGTCTCTTCTAACTCATACTTCCTCCTATATTACTTTAATTATCCTGCGGTCCTGGCAGGGTTGCTTAGCACTCGTTCCTTTCAAACGTGGAGATTTAATTTCTTGAATATGGCCTGACACAAAAGAAATTGTGGGATCAAAAGCTAACCACATATTACTGGATGGAGGGGATTGGCTATCATTTAGTGTTTTCTACAATACTCTAATTTCTTTGTGTCGCACTCTATGAATTTTGGTAATGCTTTCATATTTATTTACCGGAACATGATCCATAAATATAAATTTAAGTTAAACTAGCGGAATTCCTGAGATGTACTCTTCAAATGAAAATAATAAATAAACTGCGTCAAGATGTAAGACATGTACTTAATGCATACTCAGTATTGTATATACTCAAATACGCAAGAACTCAGTAATTATAAAATAAATCCTGAACTTATAATATGCATAACTACTAATTAACCACGTTAATGACTAATCATTTGGAGTAACATCTCGACCAACAAGAGTGACAACAAATAATTGTTAAAATAAATGTATCTACTTTTCTTTTAAATTGACCTTGTTGATTAGTTTTTCCAATTTTAATTTTCACATTTAAAACCATTCCAAATTTATAATATATTACGTGGAATTGTCTATGTAAATGTCAATCCAGTACCTAAAGGTGATAAATTAATTGTAGGTAATAAAAGAATATTTCCAGATATCTGCCCTGTTAATATCTCAGATGCAATTAAATTTGTAATCCTTCTAGCATGCGACCAAAACAACTAGCGTGAAGTAGGTTTTGGATTTCTAATGGTTTGCCGATGCTACCCACTGTAGCATATGGTATACTGAGTAGGATAAACAAAACAATGGTATCTGAAGCCCGTTTGACGCCTTTTTTCATCGCATCTTATCAGTGTAACCGCATTTCGGAGAGGGTAATGTTTGAGTTATCTTGTAGCACTAACGCGCGACGTAGCATCAGCTATAAAGCGAGACCGGGTCACTTGACCGCCACTGCTGATGGGGAGATCAGTTAGCGTTTTTCTGTGTAACGCAATATTGTGCAATATAGTGCACTATAAGAAGACTATTACGGTGTACCTCAAAAAAGATTAACTTGGCGACACCTAGCGCTAACCTTATCCGCCACGGCTTTGTTCACGCCGAATTGAGTTACGCTCAATCAATGCGCTTGCCCAATTTAGCGACGCTTCAATGAAAACAAGCTACCAGTCATGACACGCTGCGATCCCACTGGTAAGGAAAAATTCCCTAAATCTCTACTGGTTCTGAAGATCAGTATCTGAGCTGAGACGCAGCTCGCCGGTCGAGCTGCACAAAGACGACCTACGGCAGTGACTAAGGTGGAGGTTGCTATTCCCTTGCGGCTTCGAACTTAGTCCATGTGACACCAGTCAATAAAGTCACTGTTGGATATTTTGGAACAGTCAAAGCTGCTCCTACCATTTAAGCTCAGTGCTGGTCAATAACGCACCGCTTAAATAAGTCGGTAGCCGGTCTGATCATAGTGCCCGGTACGTTAACAGCCTCGGCTGTGTAAAAGCACAAGCCCCCTGGGTTGACACCTTAATAGTGCCTATAAGCAGGCAAAGCCAACCTCACCCCTAGGGCCTAGATTCCTAATACCAGAAGCCACGCCACTCCTTTCTGAAGCTAACCTTCGCCTGCCTAAATAGTCTGCCTCCAACCACCCAGTTTGTCGTCTGAGAAAATTTATAACCCAGACGTAGTGACTGAGATGCAGGCATAGGAAGTGGAAATTCCGTTGCGCTGCCGCTCAGGTATTAGGCACCCATACTGTGACTCGGTAACACTTTACCTTATGAAATCACTAATCCGGTTCTCCATGATCCCAATTAAGACAAATCTTGGACGTACCAAGTTTAAATGACCGTAGTGACCTTTACAACGCCAACCCCTCGAAAGGTGTCTTTGTTGTGTGTTACAGTAAATCTTTGTTAATAAGGTTGATATTATTGTATTACGTTTTAACGCGCGCGGTTTTGTATATTTATCAACAACTCATCGTAAGCGCTTGAAATTAAGTGTTGCGCCAGCCTTTCACAAACCCGGGAGTTCGGCTTGCATGCTTCATCCTCGGACTTTGTGTTCGAAACGACAGCAGCAGATTATAATTCAATGATACAAATAAAGCGTATACATCCAATTTTGATTAACTCTATTAAATACTGTAGCGGGCCGTTATACACAATAATTTTCGCCTTATATAATGAACGCAAAGATGAGTCCTGCAGTAGTGGGGCGCTTTCACCACTAAAAGTTGAGACAGGTGAAAAGGATCCGGATTTAATAGATAGAATGGTTATCGTTAGTACATAAATTTAAGGAGAGCTACACTTTTCCTCCCCCATATTTTCAGCTGAGAAATTTCGAATTTCTACAAAAACTGTGCACGTCTTAACGTTAGTAGTCTAATCTTACAGGAACTGATAGGATTAGAATGGTTTATGTTATAAAGTGCATTAAAATATAGAAAAAATATTAAGCGGGGGGATTTGGCCTATAATTTATCACGATTATGATTGTAGTGTATATTTGACTTCGTTTAAAAGCGTAATTTTCAGTAAGTACAACAATTACATTGAAAATAAACTTGAGCGTATTATAACTTCACTAAATTAAAATTGGGGTACCTTATTTGGTCTAGCTAAAGCCTCAAAACACAATCCATAAATCAATAAATTTTATTTATCGTCAGAAATTTATATAGGTTGTACTACTTTTCATATTTGTTCCTCAAGCGCAATAAACGGAATTTTATAAAGTCCTGGAAGAATGTCTATTCTCGTCAATAATACAAGACGGCCATATTTTCCAGGACCTTTTCAAAATTAGGATCACGTATATTTCCGGCATTTTATTGTGTGCTTGAGGAACTGCAACATCTCGTATGGGGGCGAAATCAATTGCTCCGACTATTATGTAACAGAAGGAGAAAACATCAGAGACTTGAATAAACACTGAAAAAGGGAGATAAACACGTGAAAAACGGCTAAGGATATACGGGTATTAGTAACCTGCCATTTCCCGAAGATGCTCGGTTGTTTGCATTACCGCATGTACGTACACAGCACTGTTCGCTCTTTTAAAATTTCCACGTTGACTTGAGTATTTTTACCAAACAATCGCAATCGATATTTCAGGTAATTCCTGTTATATGAGTATCTATTTATAAACGACCCTGTATTGGAGTCAGATAATATGGAATGAATTAGCGGCGCTTTTAAAATATTTATGGGGGACGCATCATCGATTCCTTCCCTTCTTTTCATTGTGTTTGTTCCACACATAGCCAGTCTCTCTTCTTGTGTTTGCCAATAACGATGATGAATTACTGTGTAAAGTAAATTAATTCGAGGGAATGTAGTTAACTTATGGCGCAATTAATAATCTTGTCCCCGGTGACGGAGACGGGGTGGGACTGCCATCGCCGCCGCCGCAGTCGCAAAATTAAACACCGAATCTACTAACATCAATTTTAAAACAGAATTATTCCTAAAAGGCACGTTCAATTACGTCGGGAGATTATTTACATAGAAATATGCTGTTTTATAATTCTTTATTAAAGCGTGTGAAACATAGTAAACAATAGATAGGCGAAATTGCTCCCCTGAGATGCCCCAAATTGTAAAATTTGCATGTAATGGAAAAAGAAAATTATTTACGTCGAAGTACGTTCTTATTGGTTCATTTTTTAATTTGCAAAAGTACGTCATTAATACAATAAAAAAACCTCCCTTGAGGTACTTTAAACTGTAAATATGTTTTTGGGCTTCAAATATGTAATATTGTAATAATAAAACGGGGAAATAGAAAATTTTATTTTTCCACTACTAGCATTACACGATATCATTATTTACTTTGTTTTAGAGCCAAGAAGATGAATTTCTTTCCTAGTGGTTAATAATATTTCATTTTTAACTACTGGTTAATAATAAAACAATTGCTACCAATCTTTAAATTCACCATAAACATTCATGTAAAAATCTTTTGATTTTACTGGTAATAACTGTTCACCAACACTTTCTGCACCTTTCCTAATTTCAGGAGGAGTGCAGTTTTCAGTCAAATCATCAAAATTGGACATTGTATAACCACTATTATAAAATATATATTTTACATAAATGTCAATTGAAATTAACTATTCTCTTGTTTTCAAGCAAGGCTACTTTATTTTTGTGCATATTTGCATTTGTAATTTTGTTTTTTATTAATATAAAATCAATTAATTATAAAAGGAATAAAGGTGCTAGTAGTGGAAAAAAATAATATATAAACCACGCTAGAGAAGACTTATCAGCCTCGCAACTTATTTCCCTCGATGCTTCGCATCTCGGGAAATAATTCTGCTCGGCTAGGAAAAATTACTTCTCTACCTTGGTCTATAATATACTATTATCTCACTTTAACATAATAGAACTGAACGACAATTACAAAATAATTTATTTGTAATTGTTATTCGTGTTAATATTATTAATTATTAAAATCGTTTTCTATGACATTCTCCGTTTGCTTTAATTTGACAATATCAATTTCCATATTGACATCACACCGTTTTCGTCTCGGTTAATCGATAAAGAAAAGCCAATTTTTCAAGCCGCTCTTGTCCAATAGAGCTTCTGAGATAGCGCTTTACTATGGCTTTATTTTAAGTGCAGCAAAGAGCCATCCTCGGAAGTTTTACTAATGGGATGATTACGTAAATGCGTTAAACTGTAACTGATTCACATTTGTTACCTTCGTATACTTTCAGTGTAGGAAAGTATTGATTTATAGTATATTACATAACGAGCATGGAAGGTGACACTTAACATACGACTGGGAATGTTGACGCACGTGCGAAAATCACACGAGTGTGTTTGTTACTTTCTAGCGAGTAATGTTCATTATTTTTCCCACGACCAAAAAAAAACAATTTCGTATCTTCGTTGTGACTTTTTAGGTAATAGATGTAACGAACTGCCTTTCGCTGCTTTGACGACACTCGCGGGTAGATTCCATAAAATCATCGCTGCTTCAGTCAATATCCATATATTTGAATTAAATTTGCTCAAACTATGATCAGGAATACTTTTATTAATATGTTATGTGTAGGGTAACTATAGACAATAGAGAATTTCTTGATACAGCCGAATGTTTGGCATTTTGTGTTCCAAATGAAAACAATACTTAATTTCAAATTTTTGGTAAAATTTGAATTTAAATACGTGTAAATGTGGTGCAACTAGCGAACGCATTGTTTACATTTAGTAACTATACTGCACTTGGCCGAATAATTGGCTCGGGTTGGTTAATATACCTTAGTTGCCCGAAATATTGGGCTGATATTTGGTACTTGGCCGTATGATTGGCCTTAAATTCGGTACATGGCCGAATCCTTTGATCTCGAATATTCCTTATTAAGACGTGGGAGACACGCCATATATTTGGTATTCGGCCAGTTACCAGACTCGTTACTTCCCCAGATTTAATGACAATTTTAGATTTCGAGAATTTTGACGGCAATACATATTTGGACTCAAAGAATGGTTTTTAAACAATGTACGTCTGTAGGTGAATGTGTGGGAGAGTATGAGTCTCATAACTCTTAAATTCGATAAGCCTTGCAATATGGGAGTGCATCAAAAAAATTTTTTTTAATCCGAACCGGAAGCGGAAGTTAGACATGTTTTTTTGGTAAAATTTGTTGCAGAAATTAAATTCTTTAAAATTTTAGAAAGAATATGATAGTGGCGGATTATGGTACTTAGAGGCCCTTTAACTATGGTGCGGAAAAGGCGCTACTAAAAATTTAATATAAGCAACAGCCTCTATATAGCTGGCAACTACGCTGCAGCACTGTACCGGGCGAGGAGGGTTATTAACGCTTCCGCAGAGGTTAGATGCCTCAGTCTTGGCTAGGTATTCCGTCATTTCGGGGGTCACTAGATGAATACTGGGACAATGGTATTTACAGAAAATACTCTTTTACCAAAATTTATTTTCCTAGTTTGTCCTAGTGTTTAATATCCCGTCGCGGCTGAAGAGTAGCTTAGGAGTCCGGTGCAAAGTTCGAAAGACCCCTACAGCGGGTCCCATCGAGCCAACAGTAATATTTCAATTTTCTGCAGCACTGTGCGGTCTCATCGTGTTGGTCTAAACATGCAAGTGCATTATATGCGTAGCGAGACCTTTGTCAAGTTTGCAGCAGATTATGCCGCTACTTTTTTTGATAATTGCTCACAATAAAATGTGTTAAGCTTTATTTCTTTTCGGGCACCTGCAAAACTCGAGCCCCAGGCAAGGTCCTCATGTACAAATCCAACATCAAAATCGCTAATTTCAAAATGACGGCAGCTACGAATTTTTTAAAATTTTGATTTTAACGAGGTGCCATATCGACATAACCTTTAGCGATTATAATAGCCCTTATAGAATACAATGTTACTACAAGTACAAAAATTTTTGAAAATAGTTTAACTGTGGAGTAGAAATATTTTAAAATATTTGAGAATTTTCAGTTAAATATTGTTAGAAAACTAGTTACACGTTTTCTTTTTAATTTTGTAGACTTATAGCGCTATAGGAATGAACTACAGTTTAGAGCCAATACGCTAAAATTTCTCCATGACGCTTTCTATGAATTTTTGAACGAACATTATGGCCTTTTACTCAGTACACGGAAACCGATAAAACATTTTTGTTTTAAAATAAGATTTAATGCTTAATTTTTAGATGCAGCGTCATTTAGTAGAAGTAAACTTTTGTTTCTCCCCCAATTATCAACTGACGAATTTTCTGTGCGGTATCTGGTTTCTTTAATTCCCAAAATTCAAATAATTGATGTTTTTTTGACAAAACAACGTTGGTAAGTGTGTATTTAAATCACAGCCTTCCATAGCTGGTAATTAAACATCTGGCACGCGATGCAACCAAACCATCCGCTAGGCGCCGCTGTACAATCCGCTAGGCGCCGCTGTTAAATTTAAGACAAACTTCACCTAAACAGTGCCGGAAAGAATAGATCAGTAAATCAGCCTAATTTAATCGTGTGGTCTATAGTACCTCTTAAGGCTACAACGTTGTGTATAAATACTTTTGAAAATATGATAAGCAACAATTTATGAATTATAGAAAGTACAGACGAAGTGCAACGCTCAATTTTTCATGTTATCTGCAACGAATATGATAAATTAGCTGCAGTATATTTATAACGTTGTCATGTTCTCTTCTTATAGTGCCATGCCCTATTCAGAGCGTTGGCTACCTCTCTCCTGTGTCTGTGTTTGGTGCGCGGCGATAGATAATTTGCACATACAGACATAGGGGACCTACAGTTTAGCGTGGTCTTCGAATCACAGGAGGTGTATGCACTTCTTCTCCAGAGAGGTTTTCTTGGGGAAAAAATCCACCTCGCTGATTTCCCGTTGCCTTGCGCGGGAGAACTACCGGGCCGGGAATTGAACCCGAATCCGCTGCATTGATAGCCCGCGCTCTTACCACTGAACGTTATTATTCTAGACTTTTGTTGACTACAAACATTACATTTTTAGATAGTGCACAAAGGTATTTTTTTTTCACTTTTGAGTGCCCCTAAACAT
Organism: Ctenicera cuprea; assembly: GCA_958336395.1. Classification (NCBI taxonomy): domain Eukaryota; kingdom Metazoa; phylum Arthropoda; class Insecta; order Coleoptera; family Elateridae; genus Ctenicera; species Ctenicera cuprea. The sequence continues at coordinate 12,587,641 of OY284487.1, read as the reverse complement.
TGGAGGAGCTCCAGGCACTACTACGTCTATGCCACTAGAATTAACACAGTAAATATACTTTTATAAAGAGGCTGTTTTCTAATTAGATAAATAATAATTAGTTTCATTTATCAAAAAAATTTCTGACTGAAATCTAAATTTTCTTCCTAAAATTAATTTAAAAATAATATCTTTAAATATAGTTGCTCGCTAAATGTTTTGGGTACAGAACATAACGCCCACTGGCCACATCGCCCACCATATATTGTGTAGGTCCATATAGCTCACCGGGGACATAGCGTCCACTTTATACTGGCAGCAACGTCTATCGTGTCCACAACGCCCACCACTTAAAATTGCCATAACGTCCACCTTGTACTCATGTGTGGTGGGCACAACGCCCACCGTGACCATAACGCCCCCTATCGTAACGAGTCACAACGGTCTTCATTTGTGGTGACGGAAACCCGTACTGGTGCCATCACACACGAGTGGGCGTTGTATGCACAGTGGATGTTATGGTCATTTCCAACGGTGGGCGATGCAGGGTGGATTTTGCGGCCAAAATGACGAGTGGGAGTTGTGTTCTCGGTGGACCTACAACTAACATGGTGGACGTTGTGGTCAGTGGGCGTTGTGTCCAGATCTTAATGTTTTACATATCTAAATGTGATCTTTCTTAAAATATCTGTTAATTTGAAAAACATATTTATAGATATTTTTAAATAATTACGTACACATTATACTTTGTATTATAGTGTTGTTAATCTCGTCATAAATTTTTAAATAGGTAATTGTAAATATTGCTGTAATATTAATTAACTTTATTTGACCCTTGTCGTTTTTGTTTCTGATATCTAAACATACCCATTTGCGAGTCAAAAATTTGTCTGATGTTTGAAATTAATTCAAATCTGATGTTAACTAAATAATTACTACCCGGTGGTGGTCGGTAGTTAACGATTGTTATGAAGAGAAGCCTTGGGAAACAAACGCGGTTGTTTCAGCTTTATTGAGTTGTATTACCTGTCACATTGTTAATTCTGACTATCTATCAAAATGCCATTTACAAATGAACAGGTGAAATTCATCGTGGAAGCATATTTCAGTGGACAATGTTATAGGGCGCTGAATATATTTACTTTATGCGGCAATGTTTTAATGAATTTTTCAACCGATTTCGGAACGATGCAAACAACGTGATTTATTTTTCTTTTGTAAGACTCGTCTATAGAATTGTTGATCGTTTGCGGAACACGGACAGTATTTCTAAAGGTCTGGTAGACTAAGTATTTTAACCGAAGACATATTACAGAAAATACGGAACCGATTGAATTGAAGTCCAAACAAATCTATTACAAGACTAGCTCTTCAAACAAATTTATCATATGGAAGTGGCTCTAAAACAGTTTGCAAGAATTAATTTATTATCCGTATAAGGTGTCGGCTCAAGATTAACTACTGCTTCAGAACCCAGCATGAAGCATACATTTTTGTAACTAAATCAAAAAATTAGAAATGATGACAGATTGTATTTAACATTTTTTTCTAACGAAATATGGATCAATTTTTTTTATCAGGGTATGTTAATTTCAAAAATTATAAAGCGTGAACTTTAGAAAAACCGTATGTTTATACAAGAAACACATTTACATACTATGTAACTGGGTGCCTGGATTACAGTTTATCGAAGACAATAATTGGGTCAATGTGTTTTCATGAAAATATAATACCACAACTGTACAAAATTAACTGCGGCAGCCATTCATTAATTAAATTTAACACCCTTAAATGTTTCAGCTATTTATATGGCAGACAAAATAATATTTTAGATTATAACATCAAACTCGAACAAATAATAATACATACATGAATTAAGAACAAGGTTTACATAATAACCAAAATAATTTCAAAGAACAAAGGGCACAGTGGCATGTGTCGTTAAAAGAAGTAATTTTCAAAGTAGCGGCAAATTAAAATGGCCGCCGGTTCAAAAATGGCGCTTCGTTTTTGAAACATTAAAACATGCATTTTATTGGGAAAAATTAGTTATCAAAAAAAATCGACTAAACAAAAGTTTTTTTCCTAATAAAATGTATTATTTCTTTGGTCATTTTACACCCGCATGTCAAGTTTGAAACCGAAATTAGTAAAAGGCATATCGAATAATTTTCATATTTGAATTATTGCCATTCGAATGAATTGTTATAATTAAATGATTTGTTCGGATAAAATTATTCGAATGTACCTATACAGTAAAAATTAGTAAAATGCTTTTATGAAAGAATTCTCGTTCTCATCGTCTTTCATCGAGCCGCTCGGCAAAAACAGGGGTAAACCTTCGGCTACGAATAATTCGAAAATTCGAATTTCTTGGATGCACGAAACCGCTAGTCGTAGTTGTCGCTACCGCGCCTCGGATTTTATGCTTCAGTAGCTTAACCACCTTATTTTGTTCATTTATGTATGTTTTAATCAATTTGCATTGTTAATTTTGAACTATTTTTTGAGTAACATTTCTTTAAACCGCCAAAAGTGGATACATTTCAATGAACAAAGGGCAATGGTTATTTGGCACAGTGGCATGTGTCGTTAAAAGAAGTAATTTTCAAAGTAGCGGCAAATTAAAATGGCCGCCGGTTCAAAAATGGCGCTTCGTTTTTGAAACATTAAAACATGCATTTTATTGGGAAAAATTAGTTATCAAAAAAAATCGACTAAAATTAAACCCCCCAAAAGTTTTTTTCCTAATAAAATGTATTATTTCTTTGGTCATTTTACACCTGCATGTCAAGTTTGAAACGGAAATTAGTAAAAGGCATATCGAATAATTCTCATATTTGAATTATTGCCATTCGAATGAATTGTTATAATTAAATGATTTGTTCGGATAAAATTATTCGAATGTACCTATACAGTAAAAATTAGTAAACTGCTTTTATGAAAGAATTCTCGTTCTCATCGTCTTTCATCGAGCCGCTCGGCAAAAACAGGGGTAAACCTTCGGCTACGAATAATTCGAAAATTCGAATTTCTTGGATGCACGAGACCGCTAGTCGTAGTTGTCGCTACCGCGCCTCGGATTTTATGCTTCAGTAGCTTAACCACCTTATTTTGTTCATTTATGTATGTTTTAATCAATTTGCATTGTTAATTTTGAACTATTGTTTGAGTAACATTTCTTTAAACCGCCAAAAGTGGATACATTTTTCGTTTTAAAATATTTATTTCTTAAATGCGACCAGCGAACTTCTGTCAACAAGCACTATTTTCAAAATTATTAGACAATAATTTTGCAACATGCAATTTGTTCAAAATTTTTTTTTAACACAACCAATTTAAGAAATTCTCGATGAGTTGATTGTTATTTATGGTTCATTTATAAGTACGATTATTAATAAATATATAAAAAATTATTTTAATTTTGTTTTTGCCAACAGTAATGATTTAAATATTATTAATATTATTTATATTATTATATCCAAATATACAGGGCGTTAATGAATTGTAGGGACAAACTTCTAGGGCTTGCAAAACAGAACAAAGCAAACAACTTTTGTTAATAAATGTATGGTCAAAAGTGTTTCCTTTAGAAAATAGAGCCTCTTAAAGATTCTTTAAGAAGCGCCTAAATGTAGGCAACTCAATTTACTACCTACTATTTGTTTCCATAACGACGGAAATTAATACAGGATAAATAAAGCCCTCTTTCCCACTTTTCAAATTCAAATTAAATTTAAAATAAATTAATTAACAAAATGTTTCAAAACTAAGCAATAGAAAAAACCAAAATTACAAAGCAATAATCAACTATTTGAAAAATGTACAATAACTAATTCAACAATTAACAAAAATATAGTAAATGTTCAAAATGTCGCCCCCCAGATTCTACACACGAAGCACATCTACGAAGTAAATTCCTGCGCACCGCTCCAAATAACAAAAGTTGTTTGCTTTGTTGTGTTTTGCAAGCCCTAGAAGTTTGTCCCTACATTTCATTAATTAATATACAGGGTCGCTATTAAAGATGGAACCAAAGTTCTCCTGCTAAAACGGTTTGAGGTATACATATGAAAATTGGAAGGCTTCCATTTGAAATTATTTCGCATATTTTGAGGTTAAAAAAAATTTTTTTTGAGATGATTTTTGAGCGCGGCCGCCATCTTGAATTTTTTTAAATGGCAACATGGGCTTTGTGATACAGCATTAGAAAGCTTATTTTTTTCTCTTTCTTACTACCTTAATCATGTATGGTGTTAAAGTAGAAAATAATGCCGTATGCGTGGCTGGCTAATGTATTGCAAATCAAGAATGTATTGCACTTTAAATCTAGATACCTTTGCAATAACGAAACGTCAAAAATTAGCAAAAAACAATCAGCAGGGGTTTAATAAGTGACAAACAACACAGTACATATGGTTTGTTTTCTTACAACTATTGTATTACGTGACAAATAAACCTTAATTTCGTGAAATATGGCAAAGGTTTTTCTAATTTTTCTGCATTATTTTCTGCTTTAACACCATACATGATTAAGGTAGTAAGAAAGAGAAAGAAATAAGCTTTCTAATGATGTATCACAAAGCCCAAGTTGCCATTTAAAAAAATTTAAGATGGCGGCCGCGCTCAAAAATCATGTGTCAAAAAAATTTTTTTTAACCTCAAAATATGCGAAATAATTTCAAATAGAAGCCTTCTAATTTTCATATTTATATCTCAAACCGTTTTAGCAGGAGAGCTTTGGTTCCATCTTTAATAGCGACCCTGTTATATTACCGAAGCAGGCAAAACCGAAAACTATAAAATCATTCGAATGATTTTCTGTAACCTCTCGATATACCCAGAGATATTTCAAAATGTTCATTTACTAACCAAAATAACATTTTTTTTTTAAATTTGGTAAACTCGATAATGGAAGTAAATGGAGGTTTGATTAAACGAGTCGCGCTTGCGCACATTACCTCTTTGGTAGCTGTCGAATAGGAATCTGAGCTTGTTTTTCTAATCCATTAGTTGTTAAAAACTATAATCCCCTTCAGCTCCTCTTTTTGTTGATTGCCCAGACTGATTTCTCTTCGGTTTTATATCACAAAGTAATCTTTCATTCAATTTCACAACTGTTACTGTAACAACATTTGTAAACTTGTAACTCTGAGGTGATCCAAACAATAACAGAAAGTTCGTATTGAATAAGAAAATTATTTCCCTTCAATACCATTATTTTCTAAATTCCTGTTTGTACTGCAAAACTGTAAAACTGAAATAATAAACAGTCAAATTCCAACTTAGTTTATCTAAAGAAATCCATAGAATAGCAGCAGATTCAAGTAAAATTACAAACACACTAAACTTTAATTTTACCGTTTCGTAAGAAATTTTGTTAACTAGAATATTACTGGCGCAAAGTTCCAATAATAGGCGTGGTTTCCTTGACACCCCAAGCATAATAAATACGTATTAAAAAGAAAATCTTAAATTCGTAGGCAGTTTTCGCGAGAAGAAGCAACAGGAAATCTTTGCACAAAATGTGTTTTTAATTAATTTAAGCCATAATTATACGAAATTAGGCGGAAGGAAGCTAGATTTAAATTTAAATACGTACTTGTGGCAAACGGACATAGTTTAGTGTATATGCGCCCTAGAATCGGGGGATGAAACGGTTAAATGCGTTTCTTATCGATTTTATGAGCTTTTCTTTAGTGTTTTAGTTTAAACTCACTGGATTGCATGTTATTTTAAGATTAATGGTTTAACTGATGTTTAAAGTACACTTTTTCAAGTAAATGTAATTTATAATATATTAAAAATCTTACGTTTGATCGTTTGAATGTTGAGAAAAACAGAAATTTGAGCTACTCTCAACTCGATGTAATTTAAAAAAAGAATAATAGTTACATCAGCAGCAATTTATTTTATTGAAAAGGTTTTCAGAAATGTCCGGGACATTATTCTAGCGGAAAACTGAATATAATAAGTTCTGACAAGCGGAAATGGAAACGGAACATTATAGAATACAGTTGTCAAATCATATGAAAAGCCTGAAGGTATTATCTTATTTGAAAATTGATATGCGGGACAAGTCAACTAAGAATAATAATGAGGTATTTTTTCGAATGACATCTTTTCAGATAAAAAGACGTTGTTTGTTCCGCGGTTTCTAATTTCCATTATTATAAGCAGCGACGGGGTAGGTCAAATATTTTTTTGGTACGTATTCACGCCCTTCCTTATCGCCCAAAACCGAAATAAATTGAGGTTTTCTTATGCATAATAAAAGACCGGATTTAAATGCCCTAACAGTGTTGCAAAAAGTTTTTCTTTTCTACAATGGGAAAATCAAATCTAACAACACTGTTAGTTTATACAAATCACGTCTACACTGACAGTATTGCCAAATAGGTTTTCCCCGCTTCAATAGGAAACACATATCTGACAACACTATGCGTGCATATAAATTCCGTATGTCCTATCACAGTGTTGTCGGATACGTTTTTCCAGCTACAATAAAAACAAGATATCTGTGAATATAAATACGGCCTGCCCTAACATTGGTGCTAAATATATGTTTCCTGCAACAATACGAAAAGCATATCTGGCAACACTGTTAGAGTTTACCACTACGGCCTGCACTAACAGTGTTGCCAAATATGTTTTTTTCGTTACAATAAGAAAAATATACTTGGAAACACTTTGCATGTAAATCCGGCTTGCCCTAACACTATTGCCAGATATATTGTTGTCTCTGCTACAATAGAAAACTCATATCTGGCAACACTGTTAATACGTATAAATCCAGCCTGCACTAAGAGTGTTGGCAGATATGTTATCCCTCCTACAGTAGGAATAACATATCTAACAACACTCTTAGAATACACAACTCTGGCCTGCACTAACAGTGTTGCCATATATGTTTTTCTTGCTACCATCGGAAAAGTATATCTGACAACACTGTTAGAGTACACAACTCCGGCCTGCACTAACAGTGTTGTCAGATATGTTTCCTTGGTACAATAGACTTCTAGCAACACTGTTAATGAAATGAAATAACGTATCTGACAACACTATTAGAGTACACAACTCCGGCCTGCACTAACAGTGTTGCCAGATATGTTTTCCTTGCTACCATAGAAATAACATATCTGACAACACTGTTAAAGTATACAACTTCGGCCTGCACTAACAGTGTTGCCAGATATGTTTTCCTTGCTACAATATAAAACACATATCTGGCAACACTGTTAATATGTGTAAATCCAGCCTGCACTAACAGTGTTGGCAGATATGTTATCCCTGCTACAGTAGAAATAACATATCTGACAACACTGTTAGAGTACACAACTCTGGCCTGCACTAACAGTGTTGCCATATATGTTATTCTTGCTACCATAGGAAAAGTATATCTGACAACACTGTTAGAGTACACAACTCCGGCCTGCACTAACAGTGTTGCCAGATATGTTTCTTTGGTACAATAGACTTCTAGCAACACTGTTAATGAAATGAAATAACGTATCTGACAACACTGTTAGAGTACACAACTCTGGCCTGCAGTAACAGTGTTGCCAGATATGTTTTCCTTGCTACCATAGAAATAACATATCTGACAACACTGTTAAAGTATACAACTTCGGCCTGCACTAACAGTGTTGCCAGATATGTTTTCCTTGCTACAATATAAAACACATATCTGGCAACACTGTTAATACGTATAAATCCAGCCTGCACTAACAGTGTTGGCAGATATGTTATCCCTGCTACAGTAGAAATAACATATCTGACAACACTGTTAGAGTACACAACTCTGGCCTGCACTAACAGTGTTGCCATATATGTTATTCTTGCTACCATAGGAAAAGTATATCTGACAACACTGTTAGAGTACACAACTCCGGCCTGCACTAACAGTGTTGCCAGATATGTTTTCCTTGCTACCATAGAAATAACATATCTGACAACACTGTTAAAGTATACAACTTCGGCCTGCACTAACAGTGTTGCCAGATATGTGTTCCTTGCTACAATATAAAACACATATCTGGCAACACTCTTAATGCTCATAAATCCGGTCTGTACTAACAATGCTGGAAGACATGTTTTCCCTGCGATGATAGGAAAAACATATCTGACGACACTGTTAGTTCACATAATATTTGCCTGAAGTAACAGTGTTATGTTTTTCCCGTTTCAAAAGAAAAAATATATTTGACAACACAGTGCATATAAATCCGGCCTTTATAAAAATAAACGTATTTTTCATTTTTCCTCCAACAAAATTCTTTTTTAATTACACAACTGCTGAATAACGATCACCCAAAACACATTGCTTAGAGCAGTCTTTCATGTCAAGAATGTCAAGCCTTTTAGAAATGTTTTAATAAAAAAACTTTCCTGGTTGAATATACTTCCGCGGTAACTAAAAGGACAAAAAATGTTACCCTGTCAGCTAAGATCCTTGAATGCTTTAATTGACAGATGAATTTTGGCGTTTTTCATTAGATTTTCTAAACTTACGTCATTAGTTTAAAAATAATTTAGATCACAGACTACGTTAGAAGGTGTATGTTATGCATAAATTGTAAAATCTTATTGAGAAAAAATCTCGTTGGCAAGAAAGAACAACAGCAACCTCGAGTTTATTTGCAGTTTAATTGTTTTGTAAAAATTCGATTTATTACGTTTTAATTATTATTTGCACAGTTACAATATTTCTGTTTCCCGCAAGTATCACAAAAGCGGTTTTTAAATTTTTATTTTAAATTTTTCTTTGAATAACAAGAACGCTCCTGTTTATATTAACGACGTAAAAATAATCGTACAGAACTCCCAATGCACCCATTTAGTTAAATTCTTCAACACCTCTGGAGAATTTCAGACGTATATGAAACTTAGAGAAAAAACCATTTCGTTGAATTTTCTCAAGCTTCTGCATACAATATTGGTACTGAATACAAATTTTTAAAAATTCCCAGAAGGCTTTAAAATTCTGCTAGAGTAAAGAGTAATCTTAAGTACTATGAATCGATCAAAGTGTTTAAATATTTTTTTAAATGTCGCTTCTATCCAACTGTTTCAAATTTAAAAAAAATGTTATATAACCTTTCCAACATATATTATAAGAATAGTTCCACACGCAGCGCCATGAAAAGTAGTGAGTCATCATCATTATTCGTATACCGGTTAGACTAACACTCAGCCTATAAGAATACAAGTGCACAGATGAAGCCGAAAATATTATTCTCACTAAATACGAGCTCAAAATAATTTTTTGATTTTTATTTAAAAAATGTAGAAAACACCAAAAATCACACTACAAATATCGCCAGTCGAACCTATGTAATGTGCCCATTTTCAAAATGTAAAAGTTAAATTAAGAATGTTGTTCTGATGACCAATTTACTTATTTTGATCATCCTACGTTAATTGCGTATACATGATGGCTACAAAGTAAGGGATAAAGTCTGTAACTTCGTAAATATTGATTCTGGCAGAAATAGCGTTAACAAACGTTGTTATTAAATTTCAGCGCATGGTTTATCAATTTCGACGATTTGGTCGCCGTGGCAACCAACTTTTGTTTTATAAAGGACACCGTATATTTTTTCACGTTTTTGGATTTAGCAATTTTCTGTTTTTCTGGCACAATATGTTTTCATAGACTTACAACCTTTAGTTAAAGTTCAAAAATTTCCTAGTTGCCATAGCAACCAAATAATGAATTATATAAAAAATTACACGTCGACAAAGTACGCGCCATTTAACCAACCATTATTTAGCTTTTTTTTTCGTAGAATAAATCAAGCTTAATGAAGATATTATGCGCTACTTTTTACTCGCCCTGTACATTCAATTAACAGAGGATGTTAAAAACCGCTCTTAAGCTAAATCGATTATCAAAATAATTGTTAATGCAGTACTTGAGAAAGAACTTAGAAAGAAGAAATTATTTCAGAATTTAAAACGAAAAAAATTGTTACTTATCATATTTTAGGAAGTATTTTTGTATCAACGTTTTACGCGCCGACAGAGACTATAGATCGCACTAGTCCTACCAATCTACCGGGAGCCAGATTTCTAAGTCCAGTAAAGTTGTAAATAGAACGTTATGTAATTGGCTAAAATCTGTCATGTGAAATGTCTATTTTGGCAGTTCAGTTAGACTTCGTTATACAGCATACATATCGATTGCAAACTATGAAACGTGTTTGTGCAACGAGTCTCAGTGGTCTAGAAACGTGGAAGCAGTCTCCGCTTTGATCTACGGCGTCGGCGTTCATAGCAGAACGTTGACGTTGGCGTTGACTTCTTGGCTATACGGAGTTTCCGGAAATGATATCCATACCTCCTTCATCTGGGTGGACTTGGCTGTGAAAAGAATAGCAGAACGCTACTTCCTTGTGCTCTTTTGAAAGTTTAGAGGTAATGGCAACGCCGTTGCGTAGCAAAGTGGACACGGTTGTCACTTAACGTTCATTTATTAGTCACAAGTCCCTTAGATTTAAGATTGTTATGACAGTGCCATTTTTGCTTATTTTAAAAATTTTAATTTATCGACATTAGCCTTAGATTTGACCTAAGCTTTGCCAGATTCTTTGGTTTTGAAAATTATTTTATGTTGCAACATATTGCCCTCTTACGTTTAATATACGAACTCAAATTTTATGCCTACCTGCCAAATCGCTTTTTGAGTAACAAACGTTTAAGTCAAAATTAAAAAAAAAATGAGGGAAGTACTTCGCCTGGACTATACTTTTGAAATTAATTGTCTTATCATATACCAAAAGTATGTTTTTTTGAAGGGTTTGCCCGAGAATAGTGACTTGTAAGATGCTACCAAAAAACATATTTTTATAATTTATTGTAATCAAAACAATTCTTAACTTCAGCAGGTTTTTTAATTTAGCTTTAAACGTCTTTCAACGTGTTTATGTCATTATCAAAAGCATGATTAAAAGTAAACAGTTGGTGTTGCTATAGGAACAATAAATCTTCATAACTTGATTTTGATTTTCTATATCTTCCTCTAGATGACTTGATTTCTCATTCCAAAACGTCTAATAACATTGAATTTAAGAGATCAATTTATTCATTCATTAAACGTACAGATTTTAAATGTTGGTAAATTTCAAATGCTTCTAGTATATCCATCTTACGTTTGTCATCACAAAAGTGTAAGAATTTTATAGTGTTGTTAGATGTCATTAATGATTGTGTTCTAATAAGTGTTTAGCCTAATTGGATCTATGTGGGCGTTTATATTTGTAACAACGTACATGTGCCTTGTACCTAATATTGAAATTTCTAATTGTTTGTCCTATATAAACCGAATTACAGTGCGAGCAATTTCATTTGTAGATGCCTGATTTTAGTAAATTGTTTTTTCTTTAGCATTAAACAAAGTGTTTAAAATGTTTTTTGTTGTTTTAAAAGTTATTTAACATTTATTTGTTTTGTTTATAATTTTGGCAATTTTTTCTGATTTATTACCAAAATATGGAATTGAAGTATTTCATTTCAGTTCATGAAGTAGTTGGATAAATTTTCGGAATAGCTAATTTATGATTTTTCTCTTTATTTAGTGTATCAATAAGTTGATAATTATAACCATTATTATTGTAAGCAATTTGTTTAATAATCAATTTCTCTATTATAACTAATTTCACCTAAAGGAACTGTTAAATCCCTACGTATCATGGACTTTTTATAGCTCATTTTTTATGTGTCCACACATATCAAGTTTCATCCAAACCTGACCATTCATTCTGGAGATATAAAAGAACGAGCGTACGAACCACAATGATCAGAAATCATTGTATTTATTATCACGTAGTACAGTATATAAATAAAAAATAAATAGTCCAATTAGGATATTGTTTCTGGTAGATGGAACTAATGAACAGCGCTTCTAATGTGGAAAGTAAAAATGTAATCAAACGAACAAGAGAGAAAGAAGGATAAAGACTGAGAAAAAAGGTTAGGGAGAATAGGAACAGGAAAAAGAATATTAGTTAACAGCATGTTTTAAACAAACGTATCCAACCTTTGTCCAGGTGCGCTGTGTTATTAAAAAATAATTTTCATCGGGAAATCCGTGCCGTATCAAAAACAGACACCATCAAGCATAACATTTTTAAAATGTTTATTGGAGATGTATTGTTTGTTTGCAGCAGGGGGTTTCCCGGTACATTTTTAGGTAGTCACAGCCAGTTTCGTTAATTTTAAAAGATAAATTAACGCAATCCTCCCTGTTTATCACTGTCAGCATTTCTCAAAAATGTCTGGAAAGCCAGAGGGTAATTATTTACCGAAGCCAGAAACGTTAAACATTTATTTTTCTTCAAAATTGGAAGTTTTTTGTGCGGAATTGCTATCAAACTTATGAAAGGTAACTAGAGGATTAAGATTTCGCTGATGGGAAAGCGCAGAAATCTATAGTTTTGGTAGGAAAGAGAAAAACATGAAACTTATCTATGCAGCTGATTTTGACATTTCTCGATTGTTTATTCACACCAATCGCGTTACAATATCATCAACTAACAAAATGTAGTAGATTGACCCCTAACTTTGAAAAACTTAAAGAACATTTTCAAACTAGCGGCTACAGGACGATTGACTTCGTTGCAACAAGTACCCTGTAAAACCAAATTCAACTTTAAAATATTTGCAGTAAAAATTTAATATGTCTTTTTTTTTCAAACGTACAGGGTGTTTCATTTTCGATGTATAGGGTGTCCCAACTTTTTCGAAATTCTTTGATAACACCTTTGTTAATTAAGTGATTAAAACAACATTTTACACGTAGGCTACTTGACAATTTATGCACATTTTAAAATTATTTTCGTTTATACAGCGTGTTCCATAACAGAGGGGCATACCAAACTTATGGTTTTCTAAATTTGTTTCTTGCAAAAAACTAATAACAAGCAGGTGTCAATGCCTCGTATGATGTCCGTACTTCTAGTAATTACCTGATTTTTTAATAAAATCTAATTCTCTCGAAAACCGCTGGATGTAGGTATAACCATTATTTAATAAAATTTATAGAGCGCAAAAAACTATCCAACTATGTAAAAATATATAAAATGTTCCATTTAAAAAAATCGAGTTATGATACATTAAAGTTTCGTTGCAACAAGTACCCTGTAAAACCAAATTCTACTTTAAAATATTTGTGGAATAGTACATGGTAATCTGTGGAAGTACGACTTCTGCAAGTTTTATCAGTGACGTCTGCAAATGTCAAATTTGTTGGACAAAGTGGAATAACTTGGCAAACGCCGCAAAGGAACATTAAAAACAAAAATATTCATAAAGGCAATTAACGACCAATAAGAATATGCAAAAATATACAAGGTGTTTAGTTTAAAAGACATAAGTTTTGTATGCCCCTCTAATGTGGAACACCCTCTATAAACGAAAATAATTTTAAAATGTGCAAAAATTGTCAAGTAGGTCACGTGTACAATATCTTTATGATAACTTAATTAACAAAGGTGTTATCAAAGAATTTCTCAAAGATGGGACACCCGGTATATGGGTAACTTTGTTAATATTAAAGTTATGAAAACACCATTTGTATGTTATTGGGACAATTTTTTAAAACGAATTTAGTTGTAAACACAAAAATACTAAATCTTCTTGATTTTGTTTTTGTAGAATTGTAGATTACAGTGCCATACTCAGAGTTTTTATATTTGCATTTGTTTTTGAGTTAAAATACAAACATGCATTTTTATTTTCCTACACTTTCAATATTTCATGAACATTTTCGAAATCGAGATATTGACGGAAATAGATATTTTGGACCTCCAGGAACCCAAGAAAGTGGTTTTTAAAAAAATGTCTGTCTGTGGATGCGTAGGTGGGTGGATGTGTGTGCGCTCCATAACTCCCAAACGTATGGTCCGATTTTGATGAGCTTTGGAATGTGGGGGTATATTAAAAATTATCGGGAAAATAAGGTAAAAAAAAATCTGAAACCGAAAGCGGAAGTTAGACATGTTTTTTTTTAGTAGCATGTTTTTCCGAAACTAAATGTTATAAATTCAAAAAAGGATTCAAAAGAAGACTGTAGACATTTTTTTCGAATTTTCTAGCTTCAAAATGGCGGCCGCTACAGTTTTTTGAAAATTTTGATTTTAACGCCTTATTACTCAAAAACAAGTCGACAGATCGGATTTTAAATATTTTGCCGTAACAGCCATTAATAAACATAATGTTACTGTGCACAAACATTTTCGAAAAGTTGAAAGCTATGAAATGAAAAAAAAATCTAAAATTTCTAAAATCTAAAAAAAATATTCCTCGAAAACTGGCCACACGATAGCTCGTAGAGATAGCAATGAGCTCCAATTTGGTTCGTGTCCCAGCTTGCAAATTTCTTTCTGACGCTTTATAGAAATTTTTGAAAATTTAAGTTTTAACGTCTATTTACTCAAAAACGAGTTATCAGATCGAGATGAAATTTAATAATAGAAATGCCCCATGGATACACAATGTTACAAGCTACTAGAAGTTTTGAAGCTAAAGTAATTCTTTAACAGTAAAAGTAATTTTGCGTCCAAATATTTTGCGTAAACGATAATAAATTTTATTTTTTCTAAGCAATATGATTATGAGAAAATTAATTTTTGAGTTACTAGCCCGGTGGACCAACAATTTTTTGGGCAGGCCCGGAACTATTCTGACCACCTTTAGTTACGTGCCTGACAGCCGGTGTACACCGTTTATCCTGCATAAGTGGTAGTGAGGTCGAATCCCGGTGCGGCGTAGCTTTTTTCTTTCATTTACACGGCTATTTACTAAGAAACTATCAAATTCTACCTTTTTGTAGAAAATTTAATGGTTTATCATTTTTGTTATGACTCTATTGTTAATAAATTCGATAATTCACAAGATATATGCAAAAAAAAACGTAAAAGTGGACCTTTCTTCCAAGCTGGCGGCTTTTTCTCACCTTCAATTTTCACACGTTGAACAGTAAGCCGCCCATGCGAACGCCTCTGCCGAATTCCAAAACATTCGGAATTATTTTTTTTTATTTTCTTAAAATGAGTTTACAGCATTAAAATAATCCAAAACATAAAAAGTAAGTAGTTCTAAATATGACATTTTTTGCATTTCCAAGGAAGAACGTAAACGTTTCCGCTTCTGCTTTTAAAATTGTAACACTGAAGCTAAATTACGTAGTTCTCGTAAAAATTCGGCATAAAAACTTTTGGCTTCAGTAAAACATTACCAGCCAGAAAATGTAACCGAGTAAAGCAATGACAACCAGCTTTGCTAATTTTTTAAAGATAAACTTACAAAAACCTACTTCTTTGTCCATATCAATAAGAGGCGTAGCTCGAAAGGTTCTGGAAGGCCAGAAAAAGTAACCGAATTAGTGACGCGCTTGACTGGTATTCAAAAGGTCTTGGGTTCGATTCGCAACTGCTCTAATTTGGGTTTCTGAATGATTTTCATGGTTCAATGTAGTGGCAGAATGGCCTCTTTTATGGCCCTTTTTTCTTCATACCTTTTGAGTTCCCTGCTATTTTAAACTCCATTCGTCTTAATTGAATTAAATCGATTTTCCTCAAAGAAACGAAATTTGTAAGTCTTCTTATACCTAAAATATTCCAGTTACTCGTTCGACTCTATTAGCTTAGTAATAGAAAAATTAAGTGCTCGGGAACTATGTTACTACTACTGGATGGGTATGCCACTATTTTATGTAATTGCTTGATTTTAGAACAGTTTTTAAAGAATGTAAAAATCTAATAATTTCTACATTATTTAATATATCATAAATGTCACATATAAGTAATTCGTGATTGATTTGCTAGGGTGGAATTAACGGACCAGCAGTCAAACTGGCACATCAATTCTGGATTTCATACCCGCCACCGGGGGCGGGAAGCTCGACAAGCTCAAAAGAGAAAGAGAAATCCCAGCAGCTAGAGGAAGACAAACGAACTGTTTCTAAAGAACAAAGGCAGCTCGACTATGACGCAGCAATTAAGGTATTAAAATACTTTGCATTTTTCACAAAAATAGAAAACGAAAAAACAAAAAATCGATTGGTGCGTAAAAAATTTTGTTCTTAACTTTTGTTCTAGGATAGAGAGGTAAAAATCCTAAATTTACCAAGTGGTGAATCAACACGTTGATTTTCAGTTTTAAAAAGGGAAAATAAGCGTTTGTCAAGAGCACTTCGATGTTGGCCCAGTTCAAGAGAACCAATGCTTAATAATGTGTTTTAGGAACACCAGCGAAACCAACGGGAGCAGTGGGAAATTAGGCAACTAGACCACGATCTGTTGCAACAGCGCCACTCAGAAAGGGAAAGAGAACGGGAACTTAAGGAACTAGCCGACCACAAGCTTTCACTAGCCGACGAACAGGATGACTCTAGTTTACAGTCAGTGTAAGTTAAATAGTTTATTTTAAAATTGGCAACAAAAATAGCATTATCTAAAAATAAAGCAGCGCGAACAATCAAATAAATAACTGTAAAACAAATGAGCGACAACAATTGAAACATACGAGCGGCAACAATCAAACAAACGCGCGTCGACAGTCAACAAACAAAAGCCATTTGGATTGACAAACAAAAGAAGCATCGATAATAATCAAACAAAAACCGATCGCGTTTTTATTTAAGTTTTCCATCGAATTCGGGTGTGAATTAGTCGAAAAGGGGTCAAGTAAGCGGATATCCAGTGAAGCGCACTTCACATTTTCAGTTAGCAGAAGAACCTATCGACAGATAGGGCATTAATATCACTCCAGATTTCCCTTAGGAGCTACAACCATAAACTATGCGATAAGAGGGCGCGATTAAGGGTTTTTGCGCCCATTTGAAGAAGGAGTCGACGAATCTTCGCTTTTGCTGTGGCGATGTACTTCTAATGCAGCCAAAACTGGGTAAAGTTTTAACCTTTTCCATTTGATCGGTCGTTTTTAGATACCACGTGCTTTTTTAAATGCATCAGCCAAAGCTATTTATATAGAAGGAGACACCAAAATACACACACATCTGAGACAAGTTACTCTTTAGTAAGGAGTGTTAACGGTAGTGTGTAAAAATGTAATCTTCATTTTGGCAAAAACAAAATAAATTTCCATAAGTTTAGATTTCAACTATAATTGTCCACTTATTTCTGTAGGTACTGCGTGCATTTGTTTGTCTTTTTTGGTTTTGTTTAGTTTGGCCATCTAAAAACAAATGAAGTTGATTCCAAAAAACAATGTTTGGTCAATTCCACTTCGTTTGTTTTTGTAAAGTCTGATTGCTTTTATTAACACTCAATTAACAATTGTGTTTCTTTCAATTATTGTTTTTGTTCAATTGTTTTTTATTCTTTCTTTAATTAACAGTTTGAAAAAACAACTGATATGAGAAACAAAACATAATAGAAGAAACTCAGTGATGTAACAATACATTTATAATTACAGTTTGAAACTTCCGTAATTGAGACGAAAATAGATTGAATTGGCCTTTTCATATTTAAAATATGAAGCTCGAAGGCGTGACAGTTTTTCTGTTGTAAACATACGTTTTTTAATGTTTGCTTTTCCTTCAACTAACTTTACAGAATATTGGTTGCAGGTGAACGCGAGATAGAAATGGGATTAATGGGAAAAGTTGAGATACCTTTCCCGTCATTTTAGAATAGTAGGCGCGAACTTGCGAGATACCAACAAAGTTTTGCATTCGAATATATTACATAACTATTGCGTTAAGTAAATGTACCCAACCAAGTAATACACAGTGTGTAACAAAATTATAGAATAAATTCGCTAGTGTCGTTAATTGAAGATAATCGCAAAAACCCGCGAATGGGTATTATGGCCATCTATCTATTTATCTGTTAATCTATATCGATATCTATCTCTATCTATCGATTTATTAAACCGAAACTGAATTTTTTTCCAATTTTCACGATTCAGCCGTAAAATATGCATTTATTATGTTAGTCTAGTAGGCCGAGACCTATGATGAATTTGCACAAAACGATTTAATGGTTGTCAGTATGCATAATGAAATCATTATTTTATTAAACATAAAAAAACAGAAACTCAGGTATTTAGATTACATTAAATAATAGTTACTTCAATATTAGGATAACATCGAATGAAAACTACAAGATTATAAACTAAACAAAATTTAAATAAAAAACTAATTAGTTTTTATCCAACAAGAAACTCGAAGAAGTAGAAATGTTTACTTACAAGCAATTATTTCATCAAAAGTTTACTTATTTTACGCAAAAACGTGGTGACGCGTGCGTACGTACCGGCCTACTAGACTAACATAATGAATGCTTATTTTACAGCTGAATCATAAAAATTATGAAAAATTCAGTAAGGATCATATTGTAAACATCATACAGCATCGTTTAAGCCAAAAAAAGTCGTACCGTTCCATTTAAAAATAAAAAGTTGAAAATCGCTATTTTGACATTTGACGTCCAATCAAAAAATTGACTGCGCCAGGTTGCAGAGCACGCTTCGAAACATATGCACACCAAAAATTTTTAATAACATCCTAATAATAAACTCACTAAGAAAAAAGGCGTATAGCTTGACTCAGCCTGTATATCTTAAGCGCCGAATCGAATCATGCGGATATAATAAATAATGGTATGTATTTTATGAGTATCGGCGAACAGCGGGAAGTTGAAACAGTCATTGAAACCAAAATTAACACAAATATTGGGCGCTCGCGCTGCAATTACAAATATGTCCACTAAAATTGATATTTATAAATGTATTCACGAAGAACGAGTTTGCGTACTAAAATAAATAAGCTAGAAATTCCTAATCAAAAACCAAACTTCATTGACCTAAATATTGGGAGCTCCATTTACAATAACAAACGTGCCGCTAACAATCTGCTGCGTTGACATTACCCGCTCGCATTTAAAAAGAATGACAGCAATCGCTAAATATTTCATGAAGCTAGGGCTACTTAATTAGCTTATTTATAATTAAAACAAAAAAAGTGAGAAGCATAGCCCACGGGTTTCACTAGTTTGTATAAAAATTCTATCGAAGTTTCTTCACCTGCTGCTAAGTCACTAGTGGTAATAGCAGAATTCCATCTGTGTAACTGGCACTTAATCACGACTTTGTTGAATTCCAATCTTTATTGGTTGAATTTGTTTATTCTCGCAATATTGATCTACTTGTTCATGTCTTGTAAAACTTTGAAAAGTATTAGATTGTTTTTATTTTCCCATACCTTTGGTATGGGGAAGTATCGATTTCATGAAAATTTTCATGCTCGAAATTTTAACGGAAATACACGTTTTGGGGCTCAAGAAAGCCAAAACAGTGTGTGTGAGTGTGTCGGTGACACCTCTAAAGGCGAAAGTACTGGACCGATTTTGATGTAACTTAAATAAAGAGAGGTATATTGAAAATTGTAGTTCTAGAAAAGCTTTTCAAAAAAATCCGAAACCGGAAGCGGAACACAGACATATTTTTGCGATAGCGTTCTATTCCAAAGCAAAATTTTTTACATTTAAGCACAGAATTTAAGAGAAAATGTAAGGCAAATTGAAAACATTTTATACCGAACTCTCAAGCTTTAAAATGGCGGAAGCTACGATTTTTTGAAAATCTCGACTTTTAACACCCATTTACTCACAAGACAGATGTCTGATCGGAATCATCTACGACTTGTTTGAGAGGTCTTCGTGGGTAGTATAAGATGAAACAAAAATAATTTCGAAAATCTGAAAACGATCGCAATGACTCCAAAATTTCAAAATTTTCAAAAAATATCTTTCAAAAATTACCTACACTTTTTTTTTTAACTTGGTAGACTGCTAGAACCAAAGATTGGCTACAATTTTATTTTTTCTCGAAAGCTTTAATTTCACTGTGGCGCTTTCTCTGAATTTTTGAAAATCGATAATAGGTACCTTTTTTTAAAACGGGGTGCGATAAAATTCTTTTTTTAAGCAGAATTGCTAGTAGAACTAAAATTTAATTCCAGTTTTTAAATACTTTTATACTTGGTAAAGCTACCGTAGAAAATCTAAATTCTAAATATTTTAAATTTTCAAAATAATATTTCTCAAAACCTGACCATACGTTTTTTTTAAACTTTGTAGTCTTATAAAGGCGAACATGTACTACAATTTAGCTTTTTGCTGAATACGTTAATTTCACCGTGGCACCTTCTATGAATTTTTTAAAATCAAAAATTGGTACCTTTTTATTTAGTAAACGGAAAAAATAAATAACCTTTGCTTAAGAAGAATTACTCATCTTAACTAGTATAACTAAAATTTATGTTGATTTTAAGAAAATTTTATAGTTGGTGGAGCTACACCCACCCCCTTCTATTTTTTGGCTGACGGGGAGGAATTAATTGGCTACTGTAGAAAATGTAAATTCCAATTATTCGTAATTAAAAAAAGCATTCCCTCACAAAAATTTTTGGACTTTACGAAGCCGGCATCGTCACGAACTAACTGAGCTGTAATAAAGGTATTATTGTAGTATGTAGTATGGATGGAATGGAAGATTTCCCATATAATTTTTATTAAAACAGTCGGTAAAATGCACAGCGTTTTAATTATAAAGCAAAGTAAGGAATAGCTTTAAAAATTAGAAATAAACATTCATATTTGGGTTAAGTACTAAGTAGGGATGTATTTAATTTAGAACTATTTAGATGTAATTAAAATAATAATAAATTTCTTTCACAACTCACAAGTCTAATAGTTATTTATTATATCAGTGGGATAAAGGCATTATTAACATACGAATGCGGTGAGTTGCCCGACGAGGGCGTCAGCACGAGTCGGAGTAAGAGCATGAGTATGTTAATGCCCTTTATCACATGTATATAATACAATTTTTGTGTCTACGTCTGCTCAAAATTGAAAAAATTACATAATTTTCAAAATTGAAAAAATTATATAATTTTTACAGACCATCTTTTTTATTTAACATCAGTGTAGCACGGTATCTTATTTAAAACAGAGTAGCATTGTATCTATATAATTTATTATCGTCATAGCAACCAAACATTTTTTGTCAATAATTGAGTTGTTTTTAATTTTTCCTTGATTTGTGGTGAAAATTGTGTTTTTCCTTGATTTGTGTTGAAAATTGTGAGAAAACCGGTAAATATAATTATGACTGATTGTGGCAGTACTCCGTCGGACATAGAAGAAGCTGCAACGATGGTAGTTTCTTCATTGTTACCAGAAAAATCAAAAATGAATTATGAAAAATTGTCATATCCCACTGAGTGGGATAAGTGATCCTTATCCCATTGAGTTGGATAATTTAAACATCATTATGCAACTCAAATGAATGATATTATAGGTTCTCATCCTAGCAGACGTTAGATGAAATACATTTATTTATATTATGTTGTATCATTAAAATTTTGAAAGTCTAGTACATTGCAAAAAGTAATTTATCCAAAATGTACACAAGGTGTCCCTAAAGTAAACCGCTGTATACCTAATATTAATACTATAATAGTAGTGTTCCAGGTCATGATATAATGAAGATAATAAAATATATCATGGTTTAGGTATTAGCACAGATAAGGTTAACACTACAGATATACGACCCTTTATACAAAATGTCCGCTCATATTTGGAAACGAAATTAGCGTTAGTTTGGCTACAACGCACCAGACCAATTTTAGGGCGCTGCTATCGCTATTTGTTTATTACTGTTAAAATGTGTTGGAAACTGTTTTATAGGGAATTTGAGTGCATCTGTCACATCATGAATATAATTTAAGTAGAATTGGCTTCAATATTAATTATTTACGAAAAATTGCGATTTGACAATTAAACATGGCAGATGGCTGTCTAACTTTTGGTTTGAATATGTGCTAAGTAATCTGCTCAATTAAGTCATCTGTGACTTAATTATAAATTGTCATTGTAGCGCCATCTTTTTGCGCAGATTATTAATCATATAAAACAAGCTGCCGATAGCTCACATATTTACCGTATATCTGTAGTCTTAACCTTATCTGTGGTAATAGGCAGCTCAAAAAAAATATTGCAACCTAAAAAAATTATCTGAAGATGCATAGAACACACTAGATGTAGATTAATTTTTCAATAGATTAATATTACTCTAATTTGTGCAACGCAAAGCTTATTACAACATAATCTTTCATTTGAGAAAAGCGTCTTATTACGCTAGCGGCAAAGCCGTTAGCCTAGTAAGCCCTGGGTTCCCGGTTCAGTACTGACAATAATAGTCAGAAATTTTTCTGAAATTGCGAGCGTACGATTTGTGGAGCACAAAAATTAAATTAGTTGGAGGGGTTGGACAGACGCAGTAGTAGTAATCTTAGCTATTGAGTCGTTTATAAATCCTAACAATTTATTTTATTTGAGAAACGTAACAGAAGCTTAAGGCTGCAATAACTTTCGAAAAATCAATCAGCAGTTTTAAAATTATTTAAAAAAGCAAAATACGAAGATCTCAATAAGAAAAGTCAAACATAATTACCGAGCCCTTTGATCTCGTCTCGAGCTCTTTGATGTGCGGTAACAGTTTCATTTCATTAACGATTAATGCTGATATTTCATTAGGAAAACACGTACAAACATAAAAAGCAGTCCTGGCTGCGACAGGTGTTCTTTAATTTCTATAATTAAGTTCATTTTTCTTCCGTGGCGCAGATCACACAAAAGGCAAAAAAGCTTCAAAGTGAAGAAAGGTGAAAGAAAAACAGAGGGGTTAAATTCTCTCAGGTTTTTATCTAAAAAAAGCGTTTGCTGAAAGCTAAAAGTAAACGGTGGTGTTACTGCAGGCTGCAGTAGTGATAATGGAACAGTCTTATCGACTGCGTCGTGACGTCCCAGAGCCCCGTGACGTCACGCTCGTCCTTTCGCTCCCAAACGCTGTTAAACACTAACCCAAGCGGAACACGCGATTCAGTAAGGTTAACCTATTCTACTTCACAACTTAGCATACGAAATTAGCGCGGAACACCGTTCAGTTTCATTTTTTAGAACCCCCTAACTCTATTCAATAAAACAGATGGGGAACGCTGCAGAATTTGAAATAGTATCGTTTACGGAATGACAAATTCGGTATATGAGCCAAGCGGAACAACGTTGTTGCTATGAGAATGCGGTAATTGAGGAATAGTTTCAAAATTAAATTAAGTTGTTGTCCGGCATGCGTGTCGTATTAACACTAATAAATTTTGCGTGTCGTATCGTATCCCCTTCGCTCAGTGGCGTAACAGGTATCATCGCACTATTGGAATGCCCTTTTTTCGAAACTGAATGATATACAAAATTCTAGGAATACTGCATTCAAATAAAGATCATCAGACGTGGCACATGAGAGAACTGAACGTGAAAATGCAAAAAAAAACTTATTATGAATAATAATATAGGTGACGTTTCAGTAAATATATTCTTAGGAAAATATTATTTTTGCATTATAAACATATCATTAACAAAACCAGCGCAGAATGTACCTTTCTGTAAATTATGTAACAGTTGTGTAACGTAAAATAAGGGGAGCGGGCAACGTAAATATGTACGAATACGAGGGATTTTCCCTTGTTGTTACGCCACTGCCTCTCTGATTTAGGACAAAGTTTTTTAACATCTATGGTAAAATAAAATAATCTTAGAATTTTCACACACGTTTCGCTCTGTTAGTTTTCACATTAATTTAGGGAAAAACATCTTTTTCGGAAAAATTTCTTAGAGAATTGTGGGCTGTCAAGGCCTTCGGTGTCACCTACTTTATGGAACAAAAATTGATAGTAAAATCGACAATGTATTCTTGATTTTAGATTAATCGAAGAAATGTTCTTTGCACTTTATTATTGCTTTAGACTTGGGATATTACAATGAATTTTATGCTGTTATGTGACGTCATCACAAAGAGCATTTCAATATATACAGGGTGTTTCGTTTCAAAAAGTGAAAGTTATGTTTGTAACTTTTCTATTTAGTCTTGAATTGTTTTTCTGGCTTGTTGATCAAACCCTTGAGAAAATTTTGTGCAACTCTGTTTTTAACTTTATTTTTAGGTGCAAATATAACTGAAATATTAGGTGGCGCTTGCTCAGTCGAACTCCCTGTGTAGGTGCTAAACCAACAACACAAGCATTTATTTAAGAAACATATTGTAAATGGATGTAACACGGGTTAAATTGTGAATTCTAATTCATAATCGTTTTTTAGAATCATGTATTGGAATCGATTTTTTTTATAATCAATTAATAATATCGATTTATACAATCGATTATTATAATCGTTTTTTGGAATAGATTATAAAATTATAACGATTATTGTTTCGTGGCTAAATGCAACCTCTTGTTCAAACGCAATACTATTTTTTTAAACACCTCGTTCTTTACCTAGTCAGTCATGTAAGTTTGGGGCTGATTTATTTTGCATAATTCAAGTTACGTAATACCAAATCGAGTTATTTGGTGCCAGTGAGGCACAATCTCTAGTAATCATAAAACTTAAAGAAAATAGAAAACAACTAACTACGCAAAGATATAAAAAATAATAAATAAAAATGTCCCATACACAGTTTGGAACACCTCCGGTATGAATAATTTTATTTAGATGCTGTTAGAGTAGCACTTACTAGTACTAAACTGTATACCAAATTTCATTATTGTCTATTAAAGGGTGTCTGAGATATTAATTAAAATTTAAATTACAACACCCCCTTCAAGGGCCGTAGCTCCTTTCATTAGCATTTTAGCATACATGTTTATAATAATTTTTTAACTTAAGATGCCCTAAAGAATCACCTTCTGAAATTTGACAGGGTAGTTTAAACCGAGTGTCCATTTTATCGTGTAACTTCTTGACTCTTCAGAGTAGGCAACACACACTGCACGTCGAATGTTAGTTTACTATTAAAGTATAACTTTATAAATGAGAATAATAGTTTGCTGTGGATACAGCCCACTGTACACCTTGTTATAGCAGAATGTCAAAAGAGTTTTTTTTAATACACAACAAAAACAATTGTTTTTATTTTTCTATTACAAGAATTTTTATTTTCAGTATGTCTCATTTGAACATTATGTAAAAAATTGTTAATCATGGTTAGAATAGGTCATATTTTTATATATTGTTTTAATTTAATTTTTTATGTTAATTTTTTTGTTATATTTATAGTTGAATTTATTTACAAATAGAGTATCCTGCACAAGCACTAGAAAGAGATTATAGGATACCCCATCATATTTAAGGTTTATTTATTTTAAAAATTGCTGTTATTTGACATAGAATAGAGGAGGTTGTTGCATTTTAATAACCTACAGATGTGCATTTTAATTGTGATAAAACAACTTTAAACTCGGAAGAAGACACGGATGACACTTAACTGTCAGTTAGTGTTTGTTTGGATGGCAATTTCCATCATTGATTATTTTTATTAGATCGATAATTAAAAACATTTTTCTCCAAAACGGTGCAGCCTAAGCTAAAGTGACAGTTATACCTTTTTGTGTAAAATTAAATTCGAAATCTTATTCTAGTATTAAAAATCACAAGAAATTAATGATAACACAGGCCGCCCATTCTTTCGTCAGAGTAGGCAACACATGTTGCACGTTATAGGTTGCTTGACTATTAAAGTATAGTTTTATAAATGAGAACAATAGTTTTCTGTGGATAAAAAAAACCCTAGTTTAACCTTTCATTATTAAAAAGATGTGCATCGGACTATACTCATAGCAAACTGCTATTCTCATTTATAAAGTTATATTTTAATGGTAAATCATCCTATGGCATGCAACGTGTATTGCCTAGTCTCAAGACTCAAAGGGTTACACGATAAAATGAGTACCCTGTGTTTGTTTATTATTGGCCTCTTTCTGCAACGAATGTTTATCACGGACGACAGAGGCTAAACCGTCACGTCTAGAAATTTCACCAAACCTATATCTCTAACGTACAAGCCTCTGTCACACAGAACCCACAGTATTCTATCTCTTTCGAAAGATTACAAATGTATCTACTCATAACATTTCATCACCAACCACGGGGGCTACCCTACAAAAGGTTAATTAATAATTACATTCGAAAAATGAATATCGTCATATTGACGTTTTTCATGCAATGCAAAGACAAACATGACAAATCTGACTTCACATAAAAGACCCGTTAAAACGTTTTTTCTACCCTCCTTATCAAAAAGACATATTTCCTAACTTATCTTATGTTTTATTTTTATCTTGACAATTGGACTACAAGAAAACTGTGTTTTTGTTGTTTTTGTATTGTATTTAGTTTTCGCCGGCCAATTTTTGTTGCTAAGGCTTATCACCAACATTAAAAGGTAGATGATTACATTTGGATATTCAACCTAACCTCTGTCTTATACAGAGTAAAAAAATTACGTTCATACAGTTTTACGTCCCTTCAGAAAGATAAAATTGGCACATTGACAAATGCATCTATCCGTATATTTCACAAGCCTCAAGTGGAGATGGAACACCAATTCTCTCGATCTAAAGGCAAATATGCATATGTATACTATTAGATATCTCTGGCTCTGGCAGAATTTATTCCTACATGAAAAGCTTCAGCTTGTATGTCGGCAGAAACATGCAGGGGCGCAAACCGTTAGTTTGTAACCTATGTGCAGACCCGCAGCCAGAGAGGGACCAGGTGGGACTCAGCCGCACGTACGACGTTATCTAGACCCACCTAAAACAATGCTAATAACAGATGATTGAAAGAATATCATTTTTAACTGTTCAAAAGAAATATATTTACTTAATAACAAATTAATAAAAGCATTAATTATTTCAGAATCAGGAAAAGAAAATATTTTTAAGCGTTACTTCTTAATAAATAACCCTCGCGTGGGTTTATCGCAACAAACGGCAGCCCACGCTTTCTCGGGACAGAAAGTGGCCGATGCATGGCGCTTTGGCCCGGCAAACAGCGGGCGACGCTTTGACGGCGCACATGCTTGTACTGTGGTAATAATTAGCATATGACAGCGGCCTTCATATATTTTTAGAAACTATACACAGGTATATGAAAACTTATATGCATAATAATGTTGATTAATTTTGAGCCCTATCTAATAGAAATATAGCTCCCCCTATTTCTGCCTCCTAGTACGGGCCTGCTTAGGTGTTACTTTTTTTAATGCTACACTTAGGAAGGGCATCAACTGCTAAGATTATACGCCTTCCTCCACATCTAACATGCACAAGACTACACAAGCTCTCAACCCCGGCAGGGATTTGAACCTCAAACCTCTGCAACACTTGCTATAGGCCCAACAGACTGAGCCACTAGCAGAGAAATTTTAAAAGTTTAGTTACTTAAACTAAAGAAGAGAAACGATGCAATTTATTTTTTAACTAACTATCAACGTTCAATGCCACTTTATTTGGGTGAAGCCCAAAATTGTATGTTAACCTTGAAATACCCAAATTTTTAATAAACAAATAAATTTGACTCTGTTTTCTGCTAACTGCTTAATTTGACAATTTATATCGTTTTGGGGAAAATGTTTTTTGGTAATTTTTCTTTTTGGCCAGGAGAAACTAAGGTATAGAAATCCAATGTTGTCTGTTAATCAAATAATAATAGTATAAAATATAAGCAAAACAAGATCACGACCATTTGTGCTAGTAAAATATTTACATAAGTCGTTTTCAAAGGGGGAGTTATTTTGGGAAATTGGAAAGTACGAAACGAGCTAAATTGTAAATAATTCGCGTACCTTCGATTTTCAGTCAATGCAACGCGCGTCATTATAAATGTTTGACCGAGTACTATCGAACACAAATTTACTGAAAATACCTGAACTTTTCGCAATATTTCTGCACAGCTACATTGAAAAATTTGTACAAGTACAAACACCATAATTTCAGTATAACAGTTTATCACTAGGGATCCTAGATGGCGTACAGCATTGACAAATTAGAACTGTCACAATGACATCTAGGATCCCTATTTGTTACTATTTTACTAGAAATGTAGGGAACTAATAAGTGCGTCAAACAAAGAAAGATAATAACGTAAAGTAATCATAACGTTTCACAATTTTTTGGGGGTCATTGCAAGCCAAAATAGCACTGCCTGTTCATAAACTACGTAAAGAAAACATCACACAAACAAAACAGATTTTTATTTAGCATGTGATAAACAAAAATACATTTTCCTCACTTTATTTCGTCAGTAAATCTAGAAATCAACATCTACAAATTATTGTTGTATCTTGTGTTTCTTGGCTAAATCGCGTCAACACTGACTATTTTGTTTTGTTGCAAATTAAAAGTGGGAAACGAAAAGTAGGCTCCCTAAACATTATTGCTACTAAAATCTAAATTTAGTGTTATACTGTAGCTAAAGAGTATTAATCGCGACTATTTTTTTAAGATTCTTTGTTTATTATGTACAGAGTATTACGAAAATAATTACACACCGCTTAGAAAGGGCTTCCTTACTTGAAAATAAACCAATTAAACCAAAATTGCTGCTTTACGGAGTTACAGCCACCCGAAGATGGCACAGTCTAATCACACAATACGAAAATTTAAATCAAATTGATTTAAATTGTGATTTAAATCAAACAATTTATATACAAAAATCTTTAATTTTAATTCATTGGTTTTTGAGCGGAGTGTCGTTTTCATGTGAAATTTTACATTTAGTACAATAATGTGCATAAATTAGCAGTAAACTTCAATCAAATAGAATTACATACAATCAAAATTGTCACAGGTGCAAAGCTACGTGCTCTTATAATTTCTGACGGAACGTTCATACAGCGTGTCATTCATCAATATCAATTTAGGATTACGTGTAATTCGTCACTACGCGGAAGAAACGTTTACTGCCCCTGCCATGTTATTATAGTCATTGGTTAATTCAAAAGTACTTTTGAATATATAAGTAACAACTTTTTAACGCATGAGTAACTCCACGCAACGTGCTTCGCCCATTTTTGATTTTGAAATAAAATTCTGCATACGATGATATTGTTTAATCCAACTTTTTGTGCCATTAAAATTTTTGTCGCCAAAATTAAGTTAACCAACACCATCTGCAGAATTTTATCCATTTAAAATAGGGCGGTGTCATTTCCGGTGAAAACGGAAGCTCCAGAAAGTCAGAGTAATCTAAGTTAAATAATAGATGCCACTGCATATATTAACCATTCTAAATTTTAATTGATTATCTTAATAAAAAACGAAGAAAATGAGGCTGAACCGTTTCTCTAGCGCAAAAAATCAAAAAAACGATTTAAATAAAAAAAATCCAATTTTAATCAAACAAATCGGTTTTTTTATTTCTTTATAAATACCACAATTATTTTGCACCCTGTATCCATCCACACCATAAATTGGTATTTTTTTATTAAAATTTTGTACGTACATGTTTCAAGATAAAACAATTTTTGTCAAAACGCCTAATGTAAGAGAAAGATAGAAAATAACGTGAAGGAAAAATACGTTAAGAGATACGTCGAGCACCCTATGCATATACGCCCCTGGTTAATAGATTTGAACCAGAACCTGTGAAAATGTAAATCATCAATGGTAAAACTTCCATGCATAATATTTGAATCAAAAATATCAATTTATGGTTGGGACATTAATTCAAGCATGATTAAACTGTTGTATCCTCCGAAGGTTGTAACTCCGTAAGGCAGCAATTATGGGCAAAGATATATTTCGTTTAATCAGTCTCATTTCAAGTAAAAAAAACTTTGCCAAGCGCCGTCCTTTATTTTCAAGACACTCTCAATAACAATAAATGCATTTGTTTCCAAATTCCAAAAATCATACAAATCAGAAAAAAATAGAGGATTGGCAAAAAAATAAATGATGTCTTGTTTCGAACTTTATTAGCTTACATTTAGAAACAATCCTTTGGTTGGCTTTACTAAATTTTGAAAATTTAAAAAATTTAAAAATCGGACTATCCGTTCCGAATATACCAGCAAACTGATAATTTTATAATTCCCTTGAATTGCATAAATTTCTTTACCTCCGTTTAAACATGACATTTAATTACGAAAAAAAACAATTTAAGATTTGAATTTACTTAAAAAAAACTGAATAAGCTGACCTTTAGCGTACAACATACACCTTGGCCTTTAAGTTCCATTAAGCGACAACACTTGGCAACTTCAGATTAAAATTACGATGCAGTCTGTAACTTTAACTTAACGAAACCCTTGCTCGTGCAAGCGAAACCCTTATTTATTTTTAATAAGGACCGTCTGTCGAAGCCTACCCGATACAGAGCCACAAAATTCCAATTAATAGTTGTATCCGGTTTTAGCCTTGCAATTTTTTATCCTGCAAAAATAAGACGATTTTTAAGAGATAAGGGGTTTGGTTATATCCCCAGTTAATGAATTAATTAAGAAACCAATTTAGAAAACAAACTTTTGGAATAATATAAAAATCTTCCGTTCAGATTCGGCGGCGGTCGTTGTTTGTCGGTGTAAATCGCGGCACTGCAATGACGTAACGACGGTGAGCGCCGCGACGTCCCTGCACCAGGTTATTTTTATTGTTACATTGTTGTTAATCATGTAATCTTTGATATGATTTTGTTTAACGGGGACATTGTTGAGTGAAACGCGGGACCGCATCTAATTAATCCGTTGGCAGTTTGTTTGGGGGCGCAATTGAAATTTGTTAATAAAATTTATTGTTAATCATTAACCTATATTAGCACATTAGCAATACAAATAGTCAATAATAACGGAATGAATTAGGGCTTGCATTAAAACACATTTAACGATCGAATTAAATCAAAGTGAAGTGTGGAACAATTTAACGTGAAGGCAATAATTAGAGATTAAGGTTAATTAATTCAATATTTAGTAAAATTGTGTGATGAATTTTGTGACTTTTTAAGCTTTAAGAAAACAAATTCCATAATAAATACGGGTAGTTGTATAAACGCGAATAAATTATTATTATTACATAAGAATTTTGCTAGGCGAACTTTTGACCTTTTAATAAAAATAATTTTTTAAACGAACGACGTTTACACGCGCTCAAGTATCGACCTGCAAGTGCATGAATTATTTATTTAGCAATTACATTTCCTAGATTTGAACTAGTGCCAAAAAAACCTTTGTGCATAAAATGGGAACGAAAACCAGCCCGGAATTGTAACTTTATTCCCTAATACAGCTGTAAATCATCTTCTGTATCTTATCTTCCTACACATTCGTAAATTTGGCTTGGAATTTTCGAATTAGCATAATAGCAATAATAATAAGCCCGCCAATTGTGATTTGACGACACGTTTTTTAAATATTTGCCTTAAAACACGTTTCTAGTGCCTATATAAAAATGCTTGTTAAAATATTCGCGCACATTTAAAGCGTTAAAATTGCAAAGCTTTAATACAACATATGCCAATAGTAGATTAATAATAATTATTACCTATTAAACGATATTATTACACTACAACGTTCTTTAAATTATGTCGCAACTAGCTCTTTGTAACGTTTCCAATAATGATAATAACAACAACGATAATGTTAGTGAAGATTCCAATCAACTACCTACTATTTATCGGTAAATATTTATATTTTTTGTACTTTTTTTTTATTTATTGCTTAAGCACAATTAAGATTAACCAAGAAAAAATCTTTAGTTATTAAAAACAATTTTGTTTTTAGAAAATATACCTACTAAAAATTAGCATTCATTTAATAAAGTACAGTAAAAATATTTCCCCGAAGAAAATTGTTTTGTCAATAAAACCATCAACATCCAAGATATGAAAGACTACAGAAAAGTCGCTAAAAGTTATCCATTTCTCAAGCAACTAAATTGCTTTCTTAAACAGAAAGAGATTAACAATGTCTTGGACACACAAATGTAATTATATTGAATTCCCAGAGAATTAATTTATTAACAAGACACCAAAATAGTATCAGTTAAAGCAACAAAAGTGGCTAAATAAATGAATGCCAAACGGTCTGTGAGGAAAATGGTCGAATCTAATTAGGAGGGTTGCATATTGGGGACGCTGCAATCGATTGTTGTTCCTAGGTTCGATAGCAGATGGCTCTGCAGTCACGGTTAAGTATTAAATTTGTTGACAATTGAATTTAAATTTGTTTAAGAAAACATTTAACCTAAAATCGTTTTAAATGGTTGATTTGAAGCACAGGTGAAAATAAATAAGAGCTAAAACTAAGGGAAGGAAAGCAGCTCTTGTTAACCTCAGAGCCATCTAGCGGCGAATGTAGGTAACAACATCAAATACCCAACATTGATTGCAACGCCCCCAACATGCGATTTAGTAGAAGAGTTCATCAAATAAGCCCCTTCGTATACATTTTTTTTTCTTCCCTGTTTGCGTTAAAAAAGCTAAATATCAGTTTCGCAAATTATAGTATAAAATAAAAAATGTCTTCACATTGTTTTTCAAAAAAATTCAATTTTTTTCAACAGCAGTCATCGAAGATAATTGTGTAAAAAAAACCAAACGAAAAATAAGGTTTATTAAACACAATGCAGTGTTTCTCAAAGAAAAGAACAGTTCTTAACTAATAAAGGGTTATTTTCAAAACGGTACAATGGGTTTGTTGAAAAAAAAGGCAAAAAGGCTTGAGAATAGAAAATTATTTAAGATTGCTAAAAGATTAATTGTGGTAATTAGGATCACACTTACGTTAGATGTTCTGAACAGTTTTATTGTGCTGATCATTTACACGAATTCAATATTTTTTTACTCATTTGCATTTTAAAGCAAAAATCTGGCACCAAAACTACTGGTAAATATAAATTCCTTTTAAATCTTTTTGAAAATAAATTGAACCCAAATTTTACATTATGTTGATTACGGTTTTACGCTTTGGGAATACCAAAGTGTTTTTCTATACAATTTCGATTTTGTGATTAAGTAAAATCGAAGGGCAAGCAATAAAATAGATGAGGTTATTTGAGTTGTATGATTACCATCAGCGTTTATGTATTGGGCTTTATCAGACCTCATTATACGTTAAGCAGCCAACACAAGTGACCAGCCGGGTAATAGATGAACTAAAAAAGGTTTGAAAACTAATTACTCCCGTTCGATAAACTCATTTGACGTTAAATAACTACGATTACTGTTTTTTTTGGTGCCAGTTCAGGTGTGCGTGGTTTACCAATTCGGTTCAGAATTATAAATAAATTTAGGCATACACACATACGAACACGTAGTTATTTTAAAAAGCTTCAAAGGTACTAAATACAGTTTCATATTACATTTTGAAACAAAAGCAATTTAGTGAATTGTTATAATCCACATACAATCGCAGAATATTCATCGTTGAAGTTGGTAAACTAGCCATCAGTAATAAAGGTAATCCTTTTCGTTTAAAAAACTGTTTAAAAACGTTTTGAAGGTATTTGGTTTTGACAGCATGTTTGCAGCTAAAAACAGCATTTACTAGGTATTTTTTTATTTTTTTTGACATGGACTACAGGGGGCGTCACTGCTAAGGTTATAGAAGGGTTGCATGTTGGAGGCGCTGCAATCAATGTTGAGTATTTTATGTTGTTACTTCGTTTCGACAGCAGATGGTTCGTTAATCGAGCTAAGTATTAAAATTGTTTCTGTTAATCTGTGCCTTAAATCAACAATTAAAAAAAATTTTGGGTAGAACCGTTCTAAAATAAAATTTAAATTCAAATGTCAACAAATTTTTAATTGCAGATCCATCTGCTGCTGAACCTAGGTAACAACATAAAATACCCAAACGCCCCAACATAAAACCCTTCTATTAGCTCCCATCTAATACTAAAAGTAGGACCATGGCGATACCAAGAGTCGCACCCAGGTCGCTAGTTGTATGCTTAACCCACTGAGCCACCGTGGATTCACCGCTTTTTTTTGATTATCTGCTTTTTTTAGTTAACTAAAATTTAATTAAACAAATAGTATTAACCACGAAGACAAGTTTTATTTTTTAAATTGCTTTACTTGTCTTTATTTTCTGGTTTTATGAAATGTAACACTTCAACAGAATTGAGCAGAAGGAAACGAGAAAATAAATGAAACAATAAACGAAACCTTTTATGGTGGTAGTTGTTGTAGAGATACAATAGTACTCTATTTTTTATTATTGGTCAATATATAGTCAAGCTATGTAATACCATTGTAAAGATTGCGTAAAATAGTTGCCCAACAATCTAACGCAAAAAGTTTAGAATAAAAATTCTGCAAAATGTTCTCTGAAAATTGCATAACCTAACATTGGTAAATGGTTTAAATGGAAAGAATATTAGTTTATGCCATATTTTTTGTTTTCCATTGCCAGCTAAGTTACTTTTGTTATAGTTATTTATGTTACTAGGGGGATAAAGGCATTATTATAACACGAGTTTGAAAGTTGCACGACGAGGTCCGTAGACCGAGTCGTGTAATCAAAGGAGTGCCATAATAATGCATTATCCCACGTGTAACATACAAAATTTTATCTACGACTGCTCAAAATTTGTTAAAAATTGAAGTTTTTTGCTTGACATGATGTTTGACATTTCCAGCTAGTTTTCTTAAAAACAAATCTTGTTGGTGTCAATAAAATGAGTTAGGTAATGAATTCATTACCTTACTCATTTTACACTAGTGCGATAATGGACTTCATTAACTAACGCAATGAATGACATAATAAGTCCTTATCCAAGCAGTCGTAGATAAATTATATTACATAGTAGATTTGTTCAGTTTTGAAATTTCCAATCCACTTTTAACAATTTGTCACTTCTTTCGTTTGATCAAGCGAATATGTTCGTCAATAAAATATCGAAAGAAAAATATATGCACTTAGCAAATAAAGAGAAAATATTTACATATTCGAACTGAAGTGGTTCTATGCATATCGACCACCTTGAATCTAGTTATTCTGCAGACCTTGTAAAAAAGGGAATGCTCATATGGAATATTGCCAGGTTCTCTGGCTAAACCTTTTTGTAACGTTAATAATTCCATTTTTTTAAAGTAAACTTGTATTTGTTATTCATCTCTAACGAGAAGCATTATTTTATAAACAATGTATTTCTATTAATGCAATCAAATCATCAAGGTAACTCCCTTGCTTCATGGAAATTTCTCTATAGAATCGCATAAATAGTGCACATTTTTTGTTATGCTCTTCTAATTAAGGAAGGTTAACTTAAAAAAAATTCCTAGCTGCAGAGCTCCGATAGCAAGTCTGGATTGCATGGAAGAATTTAGCGCCGGAAGTGCCCTAAGCGCGCTGGTAGATCGGCCCAGCGATGGTGTCATCACCAAAGAGCAGCTCCTCCTCAGCGGCCTGACACATTCCGCACAAGGAAACCCTTACCAACTTTCCCGACAGACATCCCTAACTCCAGGACTTCGATATCGTAACCTAGGAAAAAGCGGCCTTCGCGTTTCCAATGTTGGATTAGGTCAATATCAATAAAAGGAAAAAAAACAAACTTTACTGTTATATTATATTACAGGCACATGGCCAATATTTGGACCAGGCATAACGGAAGAACAAGCAGAACAGATAGTATCATTAGCCATGGATAGTGGAATCAATGTTTTTGATCTTTCGGAAGCTCACTCAGGTAACAAAAAAGCCAGAATGATATCCATTGTTAAAACTTTCTCTTGCAGGAACTAGAGCTGAAGTTGAACTCGGGCGAATTTTAATACGAAAAGGATGGAAGCGTTCGAGCTATGTGGTCACTACAAAAATCTATTGGAGCACCAGGTATTTCATAAGAAAATTCTTGTAATAAAAGTCATTGTTGAATCATGAGTTATTGCAGGTCGGAGGAACGGGGGTTATCAAGAAAACATATCATAGAGAGCGTTAAATCCAGTTTGCTACGATTGCAGCTGTCTTATATCGATGTGGTGATCGTACACAAAGCCGACCCCATGTGTCCTATGGAAGGTTAATATAACACTTTTATTTAGTTACAATTTTCAATAAGTTTTTTGTTGTTTTTAATAGAAATCGTTCGTGCCATGCACTATATAATATCCCAAGGTTGGGCTATGTACTGGGGTACAGCAAGATGGTCACCCGTTGAAATTATGGAAGCTTACACTAACTCTAGACAATTTAACTGTATCACCCCTATTGTTGAACAAACGGAGTACCATATGTTCTGTAGGGAGAAGACGGAGTTGTACATACCAGAACTGTACAATAAAATAGGAGTCGGTATGTTGATTTCTAAGATTTGCGGGAGAAACAATGTTTTATGTATCTAAATAAAGTTGAATTTTGCACAGGCATTTTCATGTAATTGTCATGAACAGATTCTTATGTGTTAAAGAATATATCAAATTTTAGAGCAAAAACTATGGCTAAGTATTTGTACTCTGTTGGTGTAATTTATCTCCAGTCTATGTAAACATTTTGCCACAATGGCGAAATGGGATCATCACTTACTCACTTAACTCAAACAATAACCGAAAATAGAGACATGTTAGGGACGTGAAAATAGCATAGCGGTCTAATAGACAGATAAACAGTAGATACCTAACCATATTTTTTATTTAGGTTTAATGGCATGGTCTCCAATAACAATGGGTTTAGCTCAAAGTAAAGAAGACGGTGGGGTTCAATTATTTTCTCGTTACAGTTTTAGAAGTAAATACCGTTCATTTTCTTGGACAGAAGACGAAACGTCGGCCAACAAAGAGGTACAACCAAGTTAATGTTTGAAGCCCGTTTCTTTATAAAATATTTTTTAGGCTGGTTTTAGTTGGGTAAAAGAACGTGCCCAACCAGAAGAAACCAGAAGACAGTCGGAAA
This sequence comes from Ctenicera cuprea, assembly GCA_958336395.1. Taxonomy (NCBI): domain Eukaryota; kingdom Metazoa; phylum Arthropoda; class Insecta; order Coleoptera; family Elateridae; genus Ctenicera; species Ctenicera cuprea. Next base: position 12,550,909 of record OY284487.1, on the reverse strand, counting down.
AAATAAGAGATCTCAACGCTTTAGCCGAACGATTAGGTTGCACTTTAGCACAACTATCTATAGCTTGGTGTTTGAAAAATGAATCCGTTCAATGCTTATTACTAGGCGCAACGTCCATCGATCAACTTTACGATAATATTCAATCATTGCAGGTAAATGCGTTGTTTGTGGAATATAAGCCCAGCAGGAAATAACGGAAATTATTTTTTAGCTCATTCCAAAATTAAACACTAATCTTGTAGCGGAGATTGAACGAATTTTAGAAAATAAACCGACGCGACCGCCGATGGTGTCCACTTTGGCGCTTAGATGACAATCAATGTGCCCCCCTGGCTCTATCAGGCAAGTACAGGGTCCTGTATAACCCCTTGTTAGGAGATCAAATTAGATAAACAAATTAAAAGGTTTAAGATGTTTTATTACGACAGACCCTGGGACGGTATCGTTATTATACTATTTCTTGGCATTGTTACAATACTACCTCCAGTAACTGAAAGAGATGGCCAGGAAGTTCGCTTGACATAAACGCCATAACACTATGGATCCATGTGATCATCATGCATCAGAATTTCTCCTTTATCTCTAGCCCAACCCCCAAATGCAATGGTTATACAGGTTTCTGTGTAGTTATTTAGTGGATGTTGGAGATGGGTATTAAATTGTTAGTTATTTTGCTGATATGACAACATAATTAAAGGGTTATTTCTGACCGGAGTTTCATTGGTGAAATTCTGTCTGTTGTATACTTCAATCTTGTTAAAAAAATAAAAACCTATGAAATGATTTTTTTACAAATATGTAGCGGTAAAGCACGGACAGAAGTTATATTAAATTACTTTTTAGTGGAGGCCAGGGAGGCACCAGCAATGCTGAAAGCCCTAAAGATGAAGAATGCAGCGCCACTGAAGCTGAATCGAAAGATACTCAAAAATTGCCCTTTTGCGAAATTCAGTGACAAAGGGTGAGCGAGTTTGTAAAAACTCGTAAAGTAAAGACTCCCGATGAAAAGCCACAAAAAGAAAAAGTCAAGTGGACGTACAGTCCAGATGAAGGACCCAAATGCACCATTGAACCTTTCTTGTACAAGAAAAAAGATAAAAAGGCAGGTACCAGTCCTACACAGGTATGAAACCAGTGGAAAACTAACGAAGTTTTAATATAATATTGACTATTTAAAAAATTTGGAAATGAAACAAGAACTTGATTGCGAAGATGAAAACCACAAAAAAAATCAAAAATCACACTTAAATCGACAGAAATAAATTAATAAAGGAAGAGTGATAAATGTAAATTAAATTTTTTGCAACTGCGTAGTTCTGCAACTCGTGTAGTTTGCTTAGAGAAAATAGTTGTCCTGACAGATTGCTCGGCTTTTCAAGCTATTGTAGTTTGTTTATACCACCATAGAACTATTGTTGTTATCTCACACATAGGAAAAAATTAAATTGTAATTAAATTTGTTAACAACATAAGTATCTATGTTTATATAAACTATTAAAAATTAACTGTCAGGTTCAAGCCTAAATTCTCATAGTTAGTTTTAATATAGATAGGTTTGAATTCCAAAAAACAATCAAAAATTCATAAAACATGAATTTTAGCGTCTGTCCATTGTTAAAAAGCAAAATGAAATATTGGCAAACCTAATTTATAAAATTACGAAAAAAAGCAGTTAAAAAGTAGTATTTTAATTGTAGAATTTTACCAAAAATATTACATGTATACTACTACTGTATTAGATGTTTCCCATCGTTGCAATATTTACTTACAATGGCTGACCGTTTAGAAGCATAAAATATATTACTCCTGAATTAAACTTCCAATATGGCACAATTAGAGCTAGCGCGTCCTTATTAAACTATATATAAACATTTGAAATAACCTCGAAAAATAAGGTCAACTAATAAAGACCAAAGCTTTAGAAATTCAATCCGACTTAATATGCGATTTCCTATTTTTAAACTGTTTTAAAATATTCAGTGATATTCACTTTTGAAAATCGCCACGAAAATTTTCGATAATAAAATAAGCATATTTAAGAAAGTTAGAAGTAAGTGAAAACAATAAATAATGTATTAAAATAATAAAAGTATAGAAGTGTATTATGATGGTCTATGCAATATACCCTTGCACATAATTATAACGATTTTTAAACAATCATTAATAGGTCTCGTTGTAACCTTATTTGTGTAATCAGAATTGTTTAAAGATCGTTCTTCAGCAATTCTTTCCTAACGCGATATTGTTTAAACGTTTAAAAGCAATCTCTAATTATGTATTAGCGTTATAGTTTGAACGTTATTCACTTCGAACGTTTATATTGTAATTGAAAAATATTGGTTTCGTTATACTTTTACTGTGATTAACTTTTATATACTTTATAGTTAATGTAGGATTTATTCTAAATATTTAAATTGTGCTGTAATTTTGGTCAGGGTGTATATATACATATGGAATCATTAATAACAATAAGATTTTAAGAACGAAATCTGCCAAAAATACAGCGTGATTCCTCAATATTTTACATATCAACTTCACTCTGTTACCTCTTAACTTGTTACAAGGGTGTTTTAAATATAAATCGGTTGATAACCGAACAGTGGAGAAGGCAAATGAACTGAATAATAAACTTGGAATGAAGTTCATGTGTAAAAATTGCATTTCATGGGCGAGTCAGGCCTACTGGCTTCCTGAATATTGTTATGTAAATAAATTTTAGTGACAATTCCGCTCAAACGAATCTAATTCTTAAAAAATTTTCAAATTTTAATCTTTATCGAGTACTGTTTTAAGACTCGATTGTATGATATTATAAGCTTGTTTACTCTTAAAAATTACTATTGACACTCAAATTGTTGTTTTATTTATTACACAGCTAAATAAAAAATGTGTACAACTTAACAACTGAGACAGACTCATAGTTTGTTCATAACATAATCCTTAGTTCATTTAAAAAAAGATACTATCCCCCAGAACAAGTCGCTACTCTTATTTCTAACATGTTTTTTCTTAATCTCTGGTTCAATTCAGAACAGCAGAAGCAATGTTTATTATATCAGCCCCTACTGCTTATTTTTTATTGAATTAACTCTGTAGTCGAATTACTGGTGCTGTTTGGCCTCAAACTATGTTTATCCGTTGAAATATCAAATCTGATTTTTTCATCTCCATTTTTTATCAGTGAAAGTTTTTGGCAATTGCTAGGAGGGTAATGCACAAATCAACTGTTTTATTGCAAGCTGATGATGCATCTATGAGAGACTATATCTACTAGCCAGTGCTGCCAGATGACAGGAAAATTCCCTTTTTGGTAAATTTTGATCAATGCTGGGAAAAAAAGAAAATGTCCAAAAAAAGCAGAGATTAAAAAAATCATAAACACGTATGTGTGCGTTATCTATATATTTAAAACGTGTAGCTATTTCTTTAAACATCTATTCTCACAGTTCTACTCAGCCCAGTTGAAATTTTTTTTTTAATAAAAGTTATTACTGTGTAGATGTGCACAAATATCCTAAATTCAAATAAACAATCATAGCAAATTTCCAATTTAAACGAACATATATGAACTTTCACTTGCCACTTGCAGCGGCATCTGTTTCTTCCCCGTGTCAGTTTTCGGAAGTACATACCGCAGCTTCACCCATTCGCCAGCAAATAAAATATGGCTAAAAGCACAGATACTCTTAGTGCTTATTATTGTGTTGTTTCACACGCTATAAATATGTCTCATAGGCGCATAGAGCTTGCACAACCATTTATATCGCTCCTGATGGTAACTGTTTATTTCGTTTTATCTCGTATCATATTACCGGCAGTGATAATCATCGTGACATTCGTTTACAAGCTTTTACTAGAATCGTCAACTGGGAGTTACTTTCAGATTTCATTACTGGAGACTCTTCTTATAGGTTACCCATTCGAGTAGCGGGTAACACGTACCACACGGTAAACATTATCTACAAAGAAGTGTTGCAAGTTGCAAATTAATTTGCCAGGGGTCTCTGTCATCAAAAATAATAAACGAGCGTGTGACCGCCTCGTCTTATCAGTCGGTCAGGCAGAGTTCGACTTGGACTGTTATTTGTCTCTAAATTTTCAAAAAAATAATATTGTTTATTTCAATAGGCTCTGCTAAAGCAGTATTTCTGTTTTATGAAAAAAAGAAAATTTTATATAATATTATGAGAATTAGTAGGGAATTTTAGGAAAAGGGAAGTATTTGGTTCCCTATTTGCTAGCCTTCCTCATTGTTGGCGGACCAATCTCATTTTCTTACGGATTTGTTTTCCTGTGTTAAAATTTTTTGCACAAATTGCATGTTGCAAAGTTCTTGTCTAAAGATCTTATAAAAATGTTCAAAACAACAGATGCTTTTATCCCTGGTTTCGCCTTAAAAAAATTTATAAAACAGAAACATCTATCCACTTTCGCGGTAAATAGAAATATTACTCAAAAACAGGCCAGAATTAGCAAGGAAATACATAAAATTTAAAAAAGGATAAGAAATGAGGGTTTGGTTTCAAAAGAGATACCGGAAGTTTAACGTACATAAAAAATAAGATAAGGTGATTAAGCTACTGAAGCATAAACTGAAGGGGACAATGACGACTACTACGACTAGCGGTGCTGTGCATAAGCATTCGAATTACGAACTATTCAAAGGCGAATATTTACCTCATTTTGCCGGAGTTGCCCGAAAAAAGACGATGAGAATAAGAATTCATTCATAAGAGCATTCGAAAAGCAAGCGGAGAGCGTTTTTACTGCATTTTACCGCGTAGGTACATCCGAATGATTTTATCCAAATGAATCGTTCGAATGACAATTATTCGATTATGAAAATCATTCAATTATGCCCAATCCTTAGATCATACAGGAAATATGTACCTATGCTCTCAAGTCTAAACTTAATTTAAGCATAGAATATAGATATGCGAAAAGATATAATTTTAATTAGTCATTTTTCGTTGCATCTTGTTGATATATAGTACGATTTTCTTTATACTGTAATATGTTTCCTCTCAACTCATAAGAAGATTATTTTTTCACGTTAATATAAGTGATAAAACTATTTCCTTACAATTACATTGATAGTATGAATCCTATAAAATAAAAAAATATTAAACCAAATTTTGATTGCATTAACTTATCCATATATTTTGCATAACTCTATGAAACATATTAGTTTAAAACTAGCTACTATTCAAGTTAATGACGTGGAAAAATTGAACACAATACCACGATTAAACCTTGACATGCCAATAGTTTTTCTTTATTTCACATTTAAGGTTAAACAATATTGTACATTTTTACTAAAATAAATAATGTGTAGCAATAAAATAACAATTATAACTATTTTATAGCACAAATTAAGTCAAGCTGTAACAATTTCGGTTGCCGGATTCCTGGTTTGTATCTTACGGTATGTTCCACGTTTCCACCAAACCTTTTCCAATGGGTTAACAGATTGGGAAACATATTTATAATCCACAAATAATGGTTTCTGCATTTTCATCAAATTGGAGTAATGATCTGTAAAATTACAACATTAAATTAAATTTTAAGAGCAATATTACAATAACTTACCCATTTCAAAGGTAAATTGGGAAAAGACAACAACCAACAGTATTTTTCTAAACGCACACATCATTTTGTGTTGACCTTACGGAGATTTCTAGAGAACTACTTGATTTTGTACCAGTTCAAATTAATTATCCTTGTAACAGTTACAGCTTATAACTATTGAGATCAGAAATCAGTCTGTTTGTATTTTATAATAGTTAAACCAATGCATTATTTATGTTTCCAATGTCGAAACGCGTCGATATGCCAGGGTAATTCAGTAATTGATGAAAATTTCTTGATGTTTATACAAATTTATGACTACATTATTTTTGGGAATTATTGCTGTAACAAGTACCACCCAAATCAATTTAAATTTATAATTTTAATTTCCTTTTAATCAAAACTGTATCAATTTGACCAAGCTTAAAATTCCTAAATAGTTTAATTGTAAGTCGTTTAATTGTTATCAGGTTGCTATCGATATTCCTTACATCGTCATTAAATTTAATGAGCCCTAATGTTCTATCCTTTACTAGCATACCCATACACATAGGTGCACCCACTATACAGAGTCGTCTTACTGTAAATAAGACGAGGAAAATAAATATTGATCTTTAAATTTCAAGGTGATCAATAAATTTGTATTCGCCTTGATGTTATTATAGTTGATTTAGTTAATGACATTTCCAAAACCTAAATTTGAATAACGTGGACTTTCCATAGAACTCTTAATGCAGGATGTCCCGAAAAGAATGGGACAACGGTTAGGAGGGGCTTCCGTCTCTGTATAAATAAACTGAATCAACTTTAGTTCAAGACTGCTTTCTTACGGAGTTTTTCCTACCGAATATGGAACAGTATAATCACGCTATTGAGTTTTCAAGAGAAGTCAGTTTTTGTGAAAAACCTAGTTGCCATGAAACTGCGAGGTTTCATTAAAATGTAAAAATAATTTGTAAAAACTTGAAGGGAAGCGGGAACAGTCCACATTTTTTATATCTTTGGTGTGTAGAATCAACCTTTAAGGTTTTCACAAACTATATTAGCATTTTTAGGGCCTTTACGAATTTGAATATATCCTAAAACCTTTCGTTCAAGTAAAGTTAAAAAAGCTACCCCAACTAAAACAATTTCTACGAAAAATTTAATTGTCTGGATTTTTTTTATTTAAATGATTATTTTGATTCTTTTTGTATGATCTGAGGTTCCAACCCCAAGGTGTTGGCACAACAGGGGATTACCTACCCACGTAAGGCGCTAGCTAAGCATTGCGCTTCCGACGTCGGACCAAAAATGGTTATAAATACTTTGACTAGCAAAATTCAATACTATTTGAAAAAGTTACCAAAAATACACAAACAAATTGATGTTTACTTTAAATTCCGCAACTTTGCCGCAATTTAACCGAATTTCTATCTCTTATAATAAGTTAGATCTCAATGGTGAGGCTCGAATTTGAATAACCCTATATGAGGTGGTAATGTAAGTTGGCCACCTTGATTATCTGATCTTAACCGCATAGAAATTTATCCTTGCGGTTTACATATAATTGTGTATTCTTGTAAATACACAAGAAAAATTATTCATGGTTTTTGTTGAGCTGTGGAGTTTTGCATATGCACCACACGTTTTTGCTCCTTTTTGACCCTGTAAACCGTATTTTCAATCTCTTTTACCTTTTTCAGACCATAAATTATACATCAACTACCTGATTATTTTAACAGCTCTTTTATTATAAATTTGTGTATTTTCGTTAGGTTTTTTATATTTCACACACTTCATTTTTTCCTTCTTCGCTATACGGAGTATAGCTATAGGAAGACATTGTTATAGATTTCAAGGACATGAAGCACCTTCGACCTTTCATCATTATAAAGCTAGAAAATTTACAAGAAAATCATTAGTTATGCCGTTGCATTCCACAGCGCATTGAAATCAAATATAGAAGAAATTGATCTTGATTATTCTGATAAAGAAAATTCAAAACCCTTTAGTTCTCACAAGAACTTTTGTACTCTAAATGTACATGAGTTCTGACTTACCAAGCACAAGGGACGTTTCTGCACCGTAACTGTGATTTCAGTTTCCGCTGTAGTTCTTCTTTTTTGTTTTTTCCACTGATGATGACTGCTTAGCAGTCGAAATTGTACATTTAGAGTACAAAAGTTCTTGTGAGAACTAAAGGGTTTTGAATTTTCTTTATTTGAATTTTCTCACAGTTGCTCATTTATATTTATTGATTATTCTGTATAAAAAGAATTTTATTGTAAAAAATAATACAGAAATTTACATTTTAAATTTACATATTTCTATAATGGAAATGTTATTTCCTTATTTTAAATTCGACTTTTCATTAAACTCACGTTAATTTCATTTTGTACTTTAAATTCATTTTTAATTTTACTATTTTTACGCACTTTACTATGACCTTGTCAGGGACGTAAGCTACCCTTATCTGATTGGTCGAGGAATGTGGTTTTGGTTTAGCATGAATGAAAATAAATGAACTATCTATACGGCGTCGTGTGTTACTTAAAAGTGAAGACACCTTGAGGTTATCTTCAAACAAGTTTTGATTATATTTCATATTGAAAATAAATATTAAAAGTCAACATCTACCTCACGCGCATGCGAATTAACAAATATTTAAAGGATCAAATCCTCCAAGTCCAAATACTTCTCATCCAAAAGTTTTGAGGTTATGTAAGTTAACCTCAAGAATTTGTTAAAAGCTTGTTCTAGTGCATAAAACTTATCTATTGCCATTATTTCTAAATAGTTACAAGGGGAAAATACATTTTCTTCGTATCAAGTGTTCCGATAAAAAACTTACCTCAAAATGTCGTCAGGTCGAAAGTGTAAAAATTGTGGAAGTCTCGATATCGAGGTTGATCCAGCTCGAGGAGATGCAGTTTGTACAAATTGTGGTTCTGTGCTTGAAGACAATATTATTGTCGCTGAAGTTCAATTCGAAGAAAATGCCCATAGAGCCAGCAACGCCATCGGCCAGTTTGTGTTGGCAGATTCAAAAAGAGGCCCTACAAATTTTGGTGCATGTAGGGCTGTATTATATGTTGAATAACCGAAATTTAAGATTTTGTTTTACAGCGTTTCATGTTGGAATGGGCATCGAATCACGTGAGGTGACACTCAAAAAAACACACAATGGCATCACAAACTTTTGCAGTCAGTTGAGGCTAAACCAACATTGTATCGACACTGCTTGTATTTTTTTTTAAATGGCTTTGGCTAGAAATTTGACTCGGGGACGAAGAAATACTCATATGTATGCTGCTTGTGTTTATATTACTTGCCGTACTGAAGGAACACCACGTATCCTTTTCGTTTTTAATATACCGGCTTATGCGATGCATAAAGAAAACATTAATTAATGTTACATAGATCTTGAAGATTGTGGGTTAGTTATACGGTTTTATTTTAAAATGGGGGTCATGTAAGATACGACTGAAACTATACAGGGTGTTAGGATGTGTAGGACAGGATTATAGTTATAACTTAATTATTATACCAGATACAGAAAAATTTTTTTAATAAAAATTGTAGGGGACTACGAAGACCACATTTTAAAATTATTTTTAATTGTACAGAGAGTTCCATATAAGAGAAGCATGCTAAACTTATGTTTTATTTAATAGAACACCTTGTATATTTTTGGGTATTCTTAATCGCTTTTGAATTGCCTTTTTTAATATGTTTTGTTTTTGAAATTCCGTTGCGACACTGCGAAGTTGTTAAATTTTTTTCGTTTAATTTGATATTTGCAGACCTTGCTAATAAAATCTGTACGAGCCATATTTCCATAGATTAAACAAATTTTTTCTGGTAAATGTTAGTCAAGACCATGTACTATCTGTCATATTTTAAAATTGTATTTTAAATTACTGAATTAAATTTGTAAAAAACAAGTTTTAGGAACTTAGTGAGATCGGTTTTCAGACCGGTTTAAGACGGGTTTTTCAGACCATTTTGTAATATATCAACAAACAGTGCAAAGCTTTTATTATGATTAAAATTATAGAATTTAGTAATAAAATAAAAACAAAGCTGTACGTGTCTTATCACTATATGAATAAATGAATATAAGACGGTTTTCCAATTTAAAAAATAATTTTCTAATTTGCAACGAAGCACGAATTTTTAATTAAGTACTATTAAGTATTAAGTAACGATAAGACACTGCATAGGTAACATTTTCCGAGGAAAACTTTTAAATTTTGTATGCCATAGCTAGAACTCCTCAAAAAAATTTATTACAGCATGCCTTGAACAGCCTATTATTTCTTAAATATAAGCGACCGGTTGCACCAACGATTGTCTATGTCTTTAACAAACAGTTTAACTTTAATAAAGCATTCTTGTTCTCGTTCGGACGTTAGGTCGTTTCACTGGATCCTGTTTTCGTGGGAAACTGATGACCAGCTGTCGCACCATCTTTTTGGAGGTCTTCCAGGTGGTATGGAGCAACTAGTTCTTCTAGTTTCCATCGCGTGCCGCGTTTATCAGCCTTTTGTTATCCATTCTGGAGATTTGCTGATGAAAACAAAGCGTTTTATAAATAAAATACTTCAGTATTAACAAATAATTTAGCAGTAACTTACAAAGACCAAACCTATGCCCAAAAAATATTTTATATACGTAATTTCTTTTAGGCCCAAATACTCTATTTTAAAATATTCAGAACATTACATTTAAGGTAGCGACATTTGTAACTTTTTTTCTGGAGACAAAAAAAGCTAAAGTGTTTACTTCGAGTGGACTGTCCCATACTAGATATTATTACGTAAAGTAGTTGCAAAGGTGTAATTTTCACTGTTGGATTTCTTAGAAAACATGCTACATACAGCTCAGTCAGTTCATGACGTCAGCAAAAATGATGCCAGATTAGTAACTACACCTGCTCGGATGCTAACTTGTTCAATTCCAAAAATTTTGTAGGCTGAATTTGTTTTTTTTAATTACAAATATTTGGAATTTACGTTTTCTACAGTATAGCCCCACCAAATGTACAATTTTCTAAAAACTAACACTAGATTTTGTTTCTACTAGCCAAGATGATCAATTCCCATTTAATGAATAGAAAGGTACCCTTTATGATTTTCAAATATTCATATGAAGTGCCACAGTGAAGTTATGGTATTGAACAAAATACCAAATTGCAGCCCATGTTCGGCTCTATACAACTGCAGTTTTAAAAATAAAACGTGTGGCCATCGGACCGCTTTTAATAAAACAAAGGGGTACCCATTTTCAATTATAAAATTCAAAGAAAGCGCCACAGTGAAATTACAGCTTTTAGCAAAAATTCGATTCTAACAGTCTACAAAAAGTTTTAAAAAAATCGTGTGGGCAGTTTTTGAGATATACATTTTGTTTAAACATTTTCAAAATTTTAAAGAAGCACCATTGGGAACGTTTTCAGATTTTCAAAAGTAATTTTGTTTCATCGTATACTAACCACAAAAATCTCTCAAACAAGTTGTAGTTAATCCCAATCAGAGAAGTACTTTTTGAGTAAATAGGTCTTCAAGTCGAGATTTTTTAAAAAACATAGCAGCTGCCATCTTGAAGCTCAAGTTCGGTAAAAAAGTTTTCACTTTGCCTTACATTCTTCTCTCAGATCATGTGCTCAAATTTCAAAAACTTAGGTTTCCAAAAAAACTGCCAGTTAAACATGTCTTTTTCCGATTTTTAATTTTTTTGAAAAGCCTAACTTGAACTACAATTTTCGATATACCTCTTCACTTAAAATTTCATCAAAATTGGTTCGATGCTTTTGCCTTTAGAGGCTTCGCACACACCCACCCACTCAAAAACAAACATTTTTCTAAAATCCACTTTTTTAGGTTCCTCGAGTCCCAAAACGCGTATTTCCGTTAAAATCGAGATTTCAAAAATTTTCATTAAATCAATACTCTCGTGCACTGAAGGTATAGAAAAGTAAAAATTCGTTTTTCTTCCTAATATAGAGCTAGTCAAGGTCTGCTCCAATATATGCTTTTTCTCGCTACAGGCAAGGTAAATAGACGATACATCCATAGCTACAAAAGATGAAAATGGCTAATAACATTCATTTACTTTTTGCCCTCGACTACGGAACTTAATAGCGTCATTTACATTCCTAGGATAATAAATAAAGCAACAAGGTACAGATTCCAAAATTTTATTTCAACAAGCACAGGCAACTTAGAATAATGCGATTTTTAAAAAATAATTCCGATGACAGCAGTCAAAACGAACTTTTAAAAATATGATTAAATTTCTACCTGTAGCGTGAAAAATGTAATAAGTAACACGGAATGTATCGACTATTAACAGTCTCAGCAGGCCACAAGCCTCGGCTCCTATTTACCTACCTCAAATGTTATTATGTCTTTACATTACTTGTTACTTAAATAACTATTGTGGATTACGGTATGCTTCCCCCATACTAAATTTATTAAAAAAATAACTAACTAATAGCAAAAATTCACCAACAAACAGTGCAAAGCTTTATTGATATTAAAATTATGCAACAACTTAGCGGTAAAATAAACACAAAAATGTACATTTCTTATCATTATGAGTAATACAAAAATAGCTTACTACCTACGAGATGAATAAATGTTACATGCTTTTCTAATTTCTAAAAACTATTTTTCAACTCCAAACTGCAACAAATGCAAGGCCTTTTGGAGATTATCAACAGCTGCGTTAACATCATCATAAGTTAAAGCAGATCCTGCAAATTTGCAATATTTCTGAGCTTTCTCAATTTGCTCAGGTCCTACAGTAACACCACCAGATGGAGTAGGAGTAACTGGAGTTCCTCTAGGTGCTGGTTGAGGTGTTGGTATCAGTTGTGGTGCTGGTGTCGGCTGTGGTATATATGGTTGGGGCACAGATGGTAAACTATCCTCCCCAGGAATGCCTGGAAATGCAGCTGCAGGTGGTGGACCAAATGGTGAAAACGGCTGGATCGGTGAAATGGATGGACCTGGGGGTTCATTAGCAGCAGGACCCCTTGGTGCAGGTCCAGGAGTAGGATTTTCCTCGTCGTCTTCTTCTTCATCACTATCTCCAAGTAAATTATGTTCATTGGGTGGACCTGGTAATGGTTTTTCGCCATTCTTAAGACAATTGTGAATGTAAGCAGCTTTCCACTTGGCATACTTCCTTTTACTGAAGATATCTTCACTTAAATTTCCAAACTGTTGCAAAACATCCATCAAAATTCCAGCAGTATAAAAAGCTTTGACAACGTTCCTAAAATAATTATTTGTAAAAGTTGCATAGGGTGTCCAAGATAAGGGCCCCATGCATGGGGATGTCATAATGGTAAGAGATAAAAATTCAGTTAAACGAGAAGAATTATTCAGCATCTCAAGTACAGCTATGATCCACATTCAAATCCTAAAATTTTTGCTTGATTTTCAGTACAGATTGAAAAAACTAAAATTTTCAGTTTTTGCTGTTTTGTATAATTTGGTTATTATCAAGATAGCGCAAAGCGGTTTTGACATTATTATTAAAACAGTTTTTTACACATTTCAGATTTTATTCAAGCTATTGCCATTAACTTCGCTTTTTCAAATGTTCAAAGGCGGCCATGTCGTCATTAGATGAGCTCTTTTTTTCATTTTCTCTGATATAATGTTTTATCAGTTTATTTTCACAAACAACGAAGTTATAAGTGAAAAACTGTATTATCATAGTAGGCTGTGAAAAACTGTTCCATCATGGTTTGATCAATTTATCTTCCCAAATAATAAAGCTATAAGTGAAAAACTGTTTTTCTCATGATAGGCTACAAAAACACAAAAAAAAAAGAAACAAATCTATTAAAGATGTATGATCGTGTGATAATCAGAGATGAGTACTATTTAACTTGTTTTGGAAATATCTACATCTTTACATTCTAACTTTTCACGTTTTATTACTGAGGAGGAGTATTTAAAAGTTACCGACTTTTGATTGTTATACGAGCATACATTTTTAGTCTGAAACATTCACGTTTTCTTTTTCACAGACTACCGTTAGAAAACAGTTTTTCACTTATTACTTATTTGGGTCAATAAACTGATTAAAACTATTTAAAACAAATGCAGCCGTCAAAGAACATCAAAACGCCCAGAAGCGTCACTTCGATATTTTTTTGTACTTTAGTCGGCCATCTTGTAAATGGTTTAACTGTCAATCTGACAGATGTACCTTGGAGGTTATGTTCAACTTACTGTTTATTATTGTATTTAAACACCCATAATAATTAACAGTAGATACAATAACATTATTTTTCACTCCATGTAAGGTTCTTCTTTCATTTATTTTATTCAGATAACGTTTTTAAGGGTATTACAGTTATTTAGCGTGTCAAATGTAGCACAATACCACAACAGCATCACAGACGAGCAGTTCGTTTGGTTGACTTAGCAGTAAATTGTGTTCTGTGAATTTTACTTAAAGTAATCAGTTTTAGTCAAACGTTGGTAAATACTCGTACCATTTGGACATAACAATACGCGGTAGGTATACCTACTACCAAAGAATATCAAAGAGAGAAGCGCCACTTGTGTCGGTTCCTTTGATGTTTTGAGCACAATTTGGGTGACCTTGGCCATATTGAAAATGGTTAACGTCAAAATTAAATGGCGCCAATTTTAAATATAACTTGTAGACATACAACACAAAGAACTAAATAATATTGCTAAAGGTAATTTGCAGGAAACCGAAGCACGCATTAAATAAAGTAATAAGTAAAAATAATTCTGTAGATCGAGTAGGATTTTTATTAGGTATGTGAAATGCAAATAAAATTACATTGTTCAATATTTTGTAGTAGGTATACCTACCGCGTATTGTTATGTCCAAATGGAGTATTTACCAACGTTTGACTAAAACTGATTACTTTAAGTAACATTCACAGAACACAATTTACTGCTAAGTCAACCAAACGAACTGCTCCGTCTGTGATGCTGTTGTGGTATTTTATTGTGCTACATTTGACACGCTAAATAACTGTAATACCCTTAAAAACGATACCTGAATAAAATGGATGAAAGAAGAACCTTACATTAAATTAAATTTAAATCAGCGTCAGAAAAGGGTACGTCAACTCGCGAACCACATCTGTCAGAACTTGACAGTTGTACCATTTACAATATGGCCGACTAAAGTACAAAAAATATCGGAGTGACGCTTCTGGGCGTTTTGATGTTCTTTGCTACTACAAAATATTGAACAATGTAATTTTATTTTATTTGCATTTCAGGTACCTAATAAAAATCCTCGATCTACAGAATTATTTTTACTTATTACTTTATTTAATGCATGCTTCGGTTTCCTGCGAATTACCTTTAGCAATATTATTTAGTTCTTTGTGTTGTATGTCTACAAGTTATATTTAAAATTGGCGCCATTTAATTTTGACGTTAACCATTTTCAATATGGCGAAGGTCACCCAAATTATGCCCAAAACATCAAAGAAACGGACACAAGTGAGCTTCTGGGTATTTTGATATTCTTTGCAGCCCTTTATTTTTCTTCTTTAATTAATTTTCAGCCTACTACAAGAAAAGTTTATCACAGCCTACTATGAGAAAACAATTTTTCACTTATAACTCCATTATTTGTGAAAATAAACCTATCAAACCTTATATCAGAGAAAAACAGCTCTATTCAATGATGGCATGGCCGCCTTTGACGCACATTTAAAAAAGCGAAGTAAATGTCAATATCTTGAAAATGTAACGACCTATAAAAATTTTAATTTGATATCCGAAATATGTGTAAAAAGTGTCTTATTAATGTCAAAACTGTATTGAAAATAAAGCAAAAATTCTAGGATTTGAATGTGGATTATACTTTGTGATGTAAAATGACAGTCATTTAAACATTGTGATATCTAAACATCATTTATGGTCACATTCTGTCAGTTTTGATCTTTGCAAGTATAATGTAAGTTGTGCGACTTGTCGGTGTTTGTGGCAAAACTGAGTTAGTTCCAGTGATGACGGTGATGTGGATGCAGCAAGCAATAGATAACGTCATTTAACCTTTGCCGTTTTGTTGAATTTTCTTCGTAATTTAATTTTTTACTATATCTGGATGCACACCACATGCTACTAAGTCTTTTACCATCCTTATTGCCTGCTTTGCTGCATTTTTGGGACAAAACTTGCACCACTATTTTTTTACAGAACCACACACCAAGAAAGTTAGAAACATAACGAACAGCAAATAGTGAAATGCAGACAAATAGTATGCAGGTTTTGACAAGTTGGTGTCAGTCAAAATGAAAATGACGACACGTGATATTGATTAAGTGACCGTATGCGACATATTTTACACCAAACTCACACTTTTGTCATTTTCATGTCACAAATCAAAATTATGCGACAGTTATATTCATATGACCCTGTCATCACACCAAACTCACATCACTAATCATACTAGTGCTAGACATGCTGAATAATTTTTCTCATTGAACTGAATCTGGATCTCTGATAATGTATATCCCGTTTGGCAAAAAAAATTACGAATTACATACTTTCCAAAATTCTCTGCTTGATCTTGTGCATCAGCATATTGAAATAACTGAATTGCATACTGCTCGATTAAAGCTTGAGCTGCTGTATCGTTGGTGATACCATCTGTATCGGCATGTTCTTTCTTTGCTTTCTCAAGCCAATCCATAATTGCAATTAAAAGAGCAGTCACTTCTGGTGGTTTTTTACCAGGAATTGATTTCATTGCTACTTGACACGCATACATTCGACCTTAAAATACTAAAATTACAACAACGCCCAAAAGTTAACTCAAATCTTACTCCAATAGCTAACGACGACATTTCGATCATCATGTTCATCTGCAACTTTTAAAAAGTGCGCAATATGTTTTACATCAGATGGAACTGGTGGTAAATTAATCATTTTCTTAAATTAACTGGAAATTTCTAAAATGTTAACAAATTAACAACACCTTAATTACTAACACAACAATTCATGACAAGCTGCTGTCAAATTTAAATTATGACACATGAACACTGCTACCAACGTGGCAACGGAGATATCGCAGAAATATCCAAACCAAGATGCATGTGTTGGTGTTTTCACTTTTTAATATTTACATTGTTTTGGGAGGGACCCACAAATGTATTGCCGCGAGAGGGCAGCAGTGAAGGTTTATCTCTTTGACAGTGTCCGTGAATTTTAATTTTTAACCCAACCCTCCTGAAATGTTCTGACAGTTGACGAGACAATTCGATTCGTTCGAAAAGTAAAATAATAACGAATAAAAGCATACTTCGATGATTTATTAATTAAAACACCGATGTAATTCACAAAACTCAATTTATTAGAAGCTTCAGCTTAGTAAAAAGACAAACTACCAGCAGAAAATTAAAGACGAGTAAGTACTGTTTTAATTTTAATCAAATATGTGTGTACATTAACATACAAATAAAACACATGTGCGTATGGTTTGATTGAATGTGCATGAAGGGTGGCATAAGCTTCAGGAGCGTGGTGGTTTAAAGGCCAAAAGCCCCACTACCTCCTACTACACAATCGAAGAGCCTACCCGGAGTGAATGACCTCGACACCTTCAGGTATATGAGGATAGATTATGATGATGATGTGTGTAGAATAACAATTAACTAGTAAAAACACAGTTAGAGCTTCATGGTAACTCGATTTTACAAAAACATTGAATTATCTTGATAACTGTTAGATATAGCGACTTTCAACAAGAGCACCGTTTTTGTGTATTTTTGTATGGAGAATAAGAGTTTCTAGACAAAACTTCATAAATTGTAAAGATCTAAAATATTGGGAAGCAAATATTACGTGACACCCCATACGAGACACCTCTGGTGCACTTATTCAAACAAAAATAAGTAAAAATAGTAAACTAAATCAGTAGTGCTCAAATATAAAATTTCAAAATTTTAGTGCAACTATTGCAAAAGTTAGGTCTTTCTTCAAAAGCCTGTAACTCTCTTTAACGCATCAAAACAAATTTCAAAAAATGTACATTAAAATCTTCAGAATTTAAGTTTAAACTTAAATTTTATTTATTAATTCCAGCTTTACTTCGTTAAAGTCCATATTTAATGAGTATCTGTATATAAAATACTTAATCACTTTAACAATATCTATTTATTTAAACCTTATACGTATTTCGGCATGTTTACATGCCATTGTCAAAGGTTATATGAAAGTAAACAGTTAGTGTTGTTATAGCAATAGAACTTTTTACTTATCTTGGTAATCGTCTGCAGATGACTTGATTTCTTATTCCAAAATGTCCAGTAGAGGAGAATTTAAGAGATCAATTTGCTCATTCATTAACGGTACAGTTTTAAAATGTTTGTGAATTTCAAAAGCTTCATTAGCAATTTGAAATATTGCATATAGGAAATGTCTTTCTTTAAGAATCAGTTCATCCTCGTTTTCTAAATTTATCAAACACAGATTTCAATGACCAACAGATAAAATTCCTAAATAAGGGTTTTAAGTTTGCCCCTTTTCCAAAATTTACCAATAATATTAAAGAAATTTTAGCAGTCAATTCTGAACTGATTCTTAAAGAAAGACATTTCCTATATGCAAAATTTCAAATTGCTAATTTATTAAAAGAGATGTCAATCAATACCAATAAAAATAAAATAAATAATCAAAATAATTTATTACTTAAATCGATTAAAGAAAAAATTTCAGTAAATAATCTGATTTATGTCAAGGCAGATAAAGGAAACACGTTAGTTATATTACCCAATGACATTTACTTACAAAAAATTAATGATTTCATAACCAATTCAAACTTAAAAACTTTAACTAGTAATCCTACCAAAAATTATCAAAAAGAATTAAAACAAACATTAGAAAATTGCCAGGTTTGTTTAACAGATTATCAAAAAAGACAAATAATAAATCCAAATCCACAACCACCAAAACTATACGTGGTATGGGGCCCATTACGACCACTGCCTATTCATTATCGACGTCAGAGACACCTTCTCTGTTCTCTGATGGGGCATGTCGACTAGTTGGGCGGCGGACGGCAACTGGCGTGTTGGGAAACTTTCTTGGTCCATCGACCTCGATACCAATAAGTTTTGTCGTTGCACTTGTTTTTTCTCTCCCTATATTATTTTCTGTGTTTATAATCTCAATCACCGCAAGGTTAAAACTCCTTTTTTTCAACCAAGCGCCCATTACTGGCACGACCCTTCTTCGCACCCAAATTTTGCTGATAGGGTTGCTACTAGCTATTTCGTGTTTTTATATTTTGTATATTATATGTGAGGATTTCCGTCTTTCTTCAACTTTATTACCCTACACCGTATCGAATTCCTTGCCCGCCGCCAGCCCGAACATGTGCTTTGATGACCTGTGACCTAATCTACCCCTTGGTTTTAAGAAAACCAAGCGGGGCATTCAATGTTAAGCTCTTGTTGGTGACGCATTGGAATTAGTTGTATTGAAAGTTTTAATTGAGAATTGATTACAATAAATATTTAAGAGCATTAAACGCGTCTTTTTATTGAGCAAGCTCATATCAGAAGTGGGATAGATTCACTAAAAGTACCACAAGTGTGTGAAATCAGTGAAAAAAAATCTAAGTGTTTAGTGTTATTCGGCAAAATGGAACAATTAGCGCAGATTTTAGCGGATACGCTCAATGAAATGAAGGCACACGCTAGTAGAAGTACGGCACCCGTCACATCTATTGAAATTCCGAAATTTGATCCAGTTTTCGACGATAATGGGGCGTTAAGGTGGTGTGAAGAAATAGAAAATTTGGGAAAAACGTTCAGTTGGTCCGAATACGAGCAACTTTCTAGAGCCACCAGCGGTTTAATTGGAGAGGCGAAGAATTGGTTTTCTTCATGGCAGCCAGCTGAAAAATCCTGGGCAAATTTTAAGACCGAAATTGCTAATTTGTATCCACCTAAAAGAAATCTCAGCGAAAAACTCCGAAAAGCCAGTCTGTATACTAGTGGCGAAACTGTTTCGTACTGTGAGTATGCCAGGAAAAAGATCTCTTTGATAAAATCTTTAAATTTTAATCTGTCTGATAATCAATTGTTAGAGCTTGTAATTGGGGATATAAAAGATGTTCACGTAAAGACTGCTGCTTTTAATAGTAATGTGAAATCCGTTGCTGATTTGTTAGTCCTACTTAATAATTACAAAATGACTACACGTGAGAATCCGTTACCCAATAATAACTTGAAACGGTCGTATCCATTTGAACATAAAATGTTACCAAAATGGTGTTACAATTGCAATAAACCCGGACACCTAAGTCGACGTTGCCGTGAATCGGGGAGTAATAATTCTACTAATAATAATGATACCAAAACCTTTCATAATAAAATCGTTTGTACTTTTTGTGGCAAAGCCGGTCATTATGTTGAAAAATGCTTTTCGAAAAATAAACGAGAGAGACTGCCTAACGTTTCTAAGATTAATTATTTTTGCGTTAACTTGGACAATGATTTTTCCACCCAATTTAAGATAGAAAATTTAACACTGAACTGCCTGGTCGATACTGGGGCCGAATGCAGCCTACTTTCCAATAAAATTGCAAAACAATTGCATTGTCATTTAGAACCAAGCTTTACTATGCTAAAGGGTATAGGAAATAATTTAACTCCTACTTGTTATCGCACTACTTTAAATATTGAGAAGAATGGGACTGCCTTTGAGATCGTCTTCTATGTAGTGGATAGTTCTGTTATGCTTCCGGATGCTATCCTAGGAAGAGACTTATTAAATTATAAGGGAGTCCAAATTTGTACTGATTTTCGCGGAACTCGTATTTATTTCGAACCTGACGATACCAGGGCTGTTCACCATGTTGCCATCGCGAACGCAAATTCAGTCAATACTCCGTTGAAGGGTGATAATTTGTATTGTTTATAAAATTTGCTTACAAAATTTAGTGCCAACATTACAACAGGAAATTCACTAACTGCAATAACAACAGCTGAACTGGAAATTAAGCTTAAAGAGGATAAACTTATTTGTTACAACCCCTATCGCATGGCTTTGTGCGAACGAGAAAAAGTTAAAAGCATAATTAACGATCTATTAGAAAATAAAATTATTCGCGAAAGTACCTCTCCCTACGCCAGTCCGATCCTGTTAGTTCATAAAAAAGATGGGGCTAGTCGCTTGTGCGTAGACTACCGCGCATTAAATAAAATTACCGTAAAAGACCGTTTTCCGTTGCCCCGAATTGATGATCAGATTGATCAATTAGGACGACGCAAGTATTTTACAACACTTGATATGGCGGCTGGTTTCCGTCAGATCCCGGTAGCCAAAAATTCAATAGAAAAAACCGCCTTTGTGACCCCGGACGACCATTACGAATATTTGCGTGTCCCTTTTGGTTTCTATGCGCTTGCTCAATAAAAAGACGCGTTTCATGCTCTTAAATATTTATTGTAATCAATTCTCAATCAAAACTTTCAATACAACTCATTCCAATGCGTCACCAACAAGAGCTTAACATTGAATGCCCCGTCTGGTTTTCTTGAAACCAAGGGGTAGATTAGGTCACAGGTCATCAAAGCAAATGTTCGGGCTGGCGGCGGGCAAGGAATTCGATGAGGTGCAGAGTAATAAAGTTGAGGAAAGATGGAAATGCTCACATATATATGTTATATAAGCCCCCCCCCCAAGTTTCAAGTTGTGACATTTTTATTTCTTATGTACTTACGGTAAAACTAACACCTTCATATGAAAGTTAACTGTTATGCTAGTAGCATTGCCCCTACACTTAACTTTGGCGGGGAGGATTTGCCAAAAATAATTGAGAAACTAGTGAAAATCAACAACATGTTGTCGAGAGTAACCTGTTTTTTTTTTGGGTGCTTAATATATCTGTGTACTTTTCTTCCTTTCTTTTTGGGAGTGTTTACATGGAATCAAATGATTGGGACGCATATATAATATGTAACAATGTAAAAGGTATAAGGAAATTCAGAGTAAACTAAATTGTACAAATTTTTTAAAGCAATTACAAAGTTTTTAGTGGGAAATATATTTAGGTAAAGGGTAGGAAGAAAAAGACGTTCTCAGACTACCACTGGAGGAGGCAAACAAATTGCCATCTCCATACAGAAGAAGATGCAGCTGCTTTTTAAGATTGCAAATAGAGAAGATATTGTATACTCATTTTTGTATTGTAAAGGTCTCCTAAAGGTAAAGTTCCTTGATTTTTTTGTTTTAATTTGTTGTAATCGATCAATAATATATAGTTTCAAAATGACAATTTATATTAACAACTGCATCGGCCGTAGTATGAACAGCTGCATATTACGAAGCCAGATTTATTGTTGTAAATACAATCCATGCCCTTTTGAATCTCGTTGCTCATCTTGAAATTAGCTCGTGTTAAGGGACTTATCTATGATCTATTTTTTTAACATGTCTTGTGCATATCATCCTGTCGTAATTGTATTAAAAAATAAAGAATTGTCAATTTATTTTTATATTAGAACTTTAGTAAGATTAGGTTAAATTGCGTTCAGATAGGTTATGTTACTGCCAAGAGTATTAAGGCGACACGGCTCCCTTGCTGCGTTTGTAAAGCACATCCGCGAGAGGGCAGCAGTGAAGATTTATCTCTGACAGCGTCCGTGAATTTTAACCTAATCCTCCTGAAATGTTCTGATTGTTAACGAGACGATTCGATTCGTTCATAAAGTAAAATAACGAATAAAATCATACTTTGGTTATTTATTAATTAACACACCAATGTAATTTACAAGACTCAATATATTAGAAACTTCAGCTTAGTAAAAAGACAGACTACCGGCAGAAAATTAAAGACGAGTAAGTAACCTAACCTTTAAAAATGGGCGCCGCTTTAACCTAAAAGTTTTATGTTTAATTTTTAATCAGTTTTTAACTTATTTTGTGTTTACATTTTTGATGTAATTAAAAATTAGTGATTAAATTAAGTTGTGACAATTTACTCGAGGGTGTGCCAAGAAAGCATTTAGAAAAAGTAAAGCGTAATTAGAACATTGTTCTGCACTTCTTTTTTTGAGCATATTGAATGATGAAGAAGCAGAATAAGGCAGAAACGAAAAATTGCAAAAATAACCAAGAAAAAGTGGATTCTATGGTTTACGTCGTTTTCATATCGCTTCTTTTGGATCTGCTGGCTTTTACGATGATTCTGTCCCTATTGACATCATTATTAGAACACTACCGACAGCAGGACTGGACGGGTGACTGTCTCATAAAATATACCACTTTCAAGAACTCATCGGTGTACCTGAGTACTAATACAGTTCAATCCTTTTTGGTGGTTTTCTGAGTTTGATGTTTAGTTTACTGCATTGCCAGTTGTTGGAGGGATATTCGATGTCTTGGGTAGGAAAGCATTTATGATAACTTGTCTTGTAAGTTTTAACGGTCAAACGAATGTAGAATGAAGTTTGTAAATTTACGTTTTCATAGATAATTACTTAATTGATTGTATATTAAATATTTATGTCATTAAAGCACGAAATCGAAAAGGCACTTCAACTGTGAAGATCGTAATCATAAACTTTAGTCGAGTTTGAAAAAGCAAAAAAGGAGCTACATAGCTGATGGTAGGAATTTCCAGCTTTCATTTATAATTTATGTTCATCAAATTTCCTTTTGTTAGTATTTAATTCTAAAAGCTTACTTATAGATAATTACTTTATTGATTGTAAATTTGTTTATTTTAAGTGACCATTAGAGCACAAAATGTAAAAAGCACCTCAATTATGAAGATCTGGAATCATCAACTATTGAAGAGCTTGTGTCCTTGAAGATGTGAAAAAGAGCGACTTAAAACAACATTCCTTATGGTAGGTAGCTCAATCGTTCTTGCCCGATTAACTTTTGATTAATAATTCACCGTTACACTTTTTAAATTACTTTTGTTTTTCCATAATTTTGAGTTTACATAGCTTTTTACATGTGCGAGAGACTTTCTACCTTCTTTCATTTATACTTATTTGATTATATTTTTTAAATTTCAGGTTGTTATTGGAGCAAGAAATGGAAAGGCACCTCAATTGCGAAGACTCGGAATCATCAATCAGCCTTGTAGCGGAGAACTTCCCATCTTTTGAAGATGTGAAAAAGTGAAACTTTTCGTATTAATTTTGATTATTGTATTTACGTACCTATTATTAAAATGTTAATTACAAAATGTAATAAAAATATAACAAATAAAATAATATTTGCAACAATCAGCTTGTTTTAATTATCAACTGTGTCATTTATCCTAAAATTACTAAAATACATCTGTGAGCTCTTTACACTTCTCCCTACTGAAAATCACCTCAGTTGCCTCATAAAACCTCATACAAAATGAACCTGGTTGTTTCAAAAACCGCATAAAACCACATACAACCTGATGAAAACATTATCAGGTTATATGAGGTTTCTATATATATTTTCAGTAGGGCTGTGATCCTTATAGCAAATGGTCAGAATTTAGGTTAGAAATTGATTTCAAAATTAAAATTTTTGCTTTTTGATGATCTCTTAACACTTATGTGATCCTAATAGCAAATGGTCAGAATTTAGGTTAGAATTTGATTTCAAAATTAAAATTTTTGCTTTTTGATGATCTCATTGCACTTATGTGATCCTAATAGCAAATGGTCAGAATTTAAGTTAGAATTTAATTTCAAAATTAAAATTTTTGCTTATTGATGATCTCTTTACACTTCTGTGATCCTAATAGCAAATGGTCAGAGTTTAGGTTAGAAATTGATTTTAAAATTAAAATTTTTGCTTTTTGATGATCTCATTGCACTTATGTGATCCTAATAGCAAATGGTCAGAATTTAAGTTAGAATTTAATTTCAAAATTAAAATTTTTGCTTATTGATGATCTCTTTACACTTCTGTGATCCTAATAGCAAATGGTCAGAGTTTAGGTTAGAAATTGATTTTAAAATTAAAATTTTTGCTTTTGGATGATCTCTTTACACTTCTGTTATCCTAATAACAAATGGTCTGAATTTAAGTTAGAATTTAATTTCAAAATTAAAAGTTTTGCTTATTGATGATCTCTTTACACTTCTGTAATCCTAATAGCAAATGGTCAGAATTTAAGTTAGAATTTGATTTCAAAATTAAAATTTTTGCTTATTGATGATCTCTTTACACTTCTCCAATCCTAATTGCAAATGGTCAGAATTTAGGTTAGAATTTGATTTCAAAATTAAAATGTTTGCTTATTGATGATCTCTTTACACTTCTGTGATCCTAATAGCAAATGGTCAGAATTTCAAATTTTCAGATTCAATAAATACTCGTGACTCATACCTTTTCCCATTTCTGTGATCCTGATAGTAAACGGAAAAACTTCAAGCTTGAGAACCTCAATTTTAAAATCAATGCAGACAATATTGGTATCAGGATCACAGAAGTGCAAAGAGGTAGCAACTAGAAAAATTTCAAGCTCGAAAACCCCAATTTTATAATCAAATTCCAGACAATTACTATCAGGATTACAGAAGGACAATAAGGTGTTGCAATAATTAATTTTCTGAATAATTATCTCAACTTTTGGGATCAAAATTTACCCAGTTGGTATCAGGATTGCATAGGAGGAAAAAGGTGTTGCATCAAAATTATTTAAGGAAAAATGTAGGTTTCCTGAAACAATATGCTAACCAAGTACTACCAGGAGCATAGAATAAATAAGGTGCTGTTAGGTATTTGTGGAGTTGAAAATTTCAAATTTTTGAACAGTACCTAGCAGGATTGCAGCAGAAAAAGGAGATTGTTGCCAATATTTTTGAATCTGAATCAATTAAATTTTCAATTAAAATTTTAAGTTGTTAATGCCTTTTTTAATGTACAATGATACAGAAAAAAACACCACAGTTAAATGCACATTTATTGTATATTTCTGTATAATGCAACATACAAGCATATTAACAAGGGCACATTTAAATACACAGGGTGTCACTTAAGTGTCGCCCCACTTTTATTTCCTAAACCATTGGAAAAATCAAATTTTTGTAGCTAACATATGTACAAAGCTTATTACTAAAACACACACTCTTGTACTCTGTTCATTTTCTTATTGTTTTAAATTAGCGATTACAGACTCAACTTTTAGAAATTCTTTTTTGGATGAGTTTTGGGCCCTAAAAAGAGCCATTTGTATGTTGTAGTTGCACCTTTGCAAACTTGTAGGCACATCCTTGTCTGTTAGCAGGCACTCCTGTTTAGCTGTGTGCTGTTGGAGTTCCACTAATACTCTACTCAAGCCTTTATTGTGCTCTCTCTGCCTTTTCAACAACTTTCCATTATCCTTATATATAACAATATATAATTATTTAAAATAATGATTATTTACAAAATACGAATTAAAGACCAGACAGTAACACGGCAAGTATAAAACATTGCATTAAAATTTATGATAGATAATACCTACTTGTATAGTGTCATTAGCCATTTTTGGCAGGGGTATGCGGAGTCCCCAACCAAATGGTATTTACCATAGAAATATTTTTGTGTCCCAAATTGTTTCACACTTTTACGCAAGAAGGAGTATCTCAGCACCTAAAATAAAGTATTGATATTATCCTTCGTGTAATTTTGTAATTAATTGCGTATTTTCTTAGTAACTATGATGTGCTGCGCCATCTCTCCGCCAAACATTTCGTGACGCCCATATCAAACTCGAGTGACAACACCATACCCTTCCAGTCATCTTGGTCAAATTTAAATTATGACACATAAACACTGCTACCAACGTGGCAACGGAGATATCGCAGAAATATCCAAACCAAACCATTAGTAAATGTCCGTTCACGCGGTACCGATAACTACTATTCTACAGCTACGTTCACACTATTCGGTCTAAACAAACACAGACAATGTTTTGCCAAAGGCGTAATTACAGCTGGGGCTACCCCGACGTAGTCCGAATGAATTTAGAGGTGTGCGACGACTGCGGTTAGCGCGCCGTTAATGCGTAACGCATTACATTTTATTAATAATAACGAGTCCCGTATCACGTTATTATGCAAAACGCGTGTAAAGTAAGGCCAAAGAATTACAAATTTTGTGTAACGGCAACTGAAATTTTCATTACTTTTTACTTTCTCATACTAAAGTAAGGATAATGATTTCATGCAAATTTTCGAATTTCAGAATTTTAACGAAAATACCCGTTTCGGTATTCAAAGAACCCCAAAAAATTGCTTTTATTAAATGTTTGTCTGTGGATGAGTGCGTGGGTGGGTACATTGTGTTCGTTCCCCTATATCTCCAGAACCCCTTGACATTTGTCGATGAACACAAGACTCAAGAGACAGTAAAAACAAACCACGGAGCGCTCCAAACACATTAAGTAAACTCTACTACAGTGCCGGTTTTAGGTCTAATTCGCCCCTAAGCACAGCCACCTTTTGCACCCTTGTAACGAAGATTAGGGGCACGACCGGGGGGCCCGGAAATGTTTTATTTTTTCTTAGCAAAATACACAGCTTTACGCATCAAATTGGCTATTATTGTGATACACAATGTATCCAGGTTTTGTATTAAAACGAAAAGTTTAGTTGACCGAAAATATTTTGGCATTCATTAACATTCACAGAAAAGAAAATTTTTTTTTAACCTCTGGCGCCCCCTAGAGCCGGCGCTCTAGGCACGGGTCTATGAAGCCTAGTCGGAAAACCGGCCCTGCTCGGCTAATATGTTCAACACGCTAATTTTGTCAAAAATTAATAAACATTTCTTCTACAATCGATTAACATATCTGAAATTTAATTTATTTTAATAAGCCAGCAAATAAAAATTGAAAAAAAATGTAACTTAATTTAGTTGTAAATGATTAACAATTATGTCACAAAACTTAAACATTGGTTTAGTACCATTCTACTCAAAAAGTATTAAAAAATACGGCTAAAGTAATGCGACGCGATACCTTAACAAATTGCAAACATGATATTTTTTTATTGTCACAGTGGCTTATTCGTTTTTTATGCTATTTAACTCCTTTTTAAATTTAAAATCTTCACAGGTAGACAGGTATAGTTTTTATAGAAAGACATGGCACTCTTTACTTTTCTGTTCATTATTATCTGAAGGTATTATAGGCAAACTAGGTGCTAAAGCTTGATTCGTCTTTTTGAGCCACCAACACTGTTTCAGTAGAATGTAATTTCGAAAAATTAAATTTATTAAATATTACATTCAGAGAATTACATTTTTTGCTTCCTCCACTGTAGCCTGCATTATTTTTTCTTTTTCTTTCTTTCTCTGCAGCTACCTTTAATCGTCTTTTGTTCTATATTTAGAAATAAAATAAAAATAAATGTAAACTAGACTGTTGTAACAAACTTATTTTCTTGTAAAGATTATTTAGTTCTGTAACCTTTAGATTTTAATGCAAATCAGTTTGATAATCCTTCTCCCTCCAGCTTATTCTGACTACTCAAAATGAATAAACCAAAAACTTTGAATTTCTATTCTATCTGAAAGTTAAGAACTTTACCGTCTGCCCGTGATATGAATTACAAACTTTTATATGTATGTAATATTTTTCCCGAGAACCCATCAAACCCTTTGAATTTATATTTAAACCAAAAGTAAGACTTTACTGTAAGCCCATGGGAATTACAAACTTTCATACGTTTGTAATATTTTACCGAGAAAAATGCACGCATCACAGCTGTCAAGTCAGTGCATTTAAAATTGTTTTGTACTTACTTTAAATACAAGTTATTTCGAGTCCCTGGAGTACGTAATTTTCAAAAATCTATTTAATTGAACTTTGTTTATAATTTAGTTTAACTATCTGGGAGCCCTTCAATCTGTAGCTATGGTTTCTGGCGCATTTAGCTCAAAGTTGATTGTAAATTTATAAATTCTATTAATAAAAATAACAATTTCTCTACAAATTATTTCCAAGTTTATTTAACAAATATTTCGAACTGATTTGTACAATGGATAATTACATAAAGGTCAAATTCCTGAAAATGACCCAATTATTACAATTTAATATTAGCAAGACCAATGATATTTCGACACTCAGCACAAAAGTCCTTTTCAAATTTGATGCAAAATGAAAATTTTAAGACAGTTGTGGTTTCACACTTTTAGTGCTTCGCATATTGTTACATCAAAGGCTTGAAATGTTTTATAAAATAATATACAAGCATACTTTTTGAACTGTAACACTCAACTCATTTAATACAAAACGCTCAATAATTAAAATTGGTGCAATCAACTGCATCCATAATCATAAATGTAGAAAAGCCTTTTCAAATTAAAATTCTAATTTCAGTCATTAAAAACCTAAACCATTTTGTGGTAAATAGGGATAACAATAAAATGTGGACAAAATAACTTGCCAGCCATCACAAACAAAACCATTGAGTTATAAACTAAAAATAAATCTAAAATATTGGTGCAATCAACTGCACCCACCATCACAAAAATATTACAAAGCTGCATTTACTTACAGTTATAATACTATCCTCACTTATTATAACATAAAAACATGTTTTGGGAGAAAGGAGGCTAAAATATGAGTTGATACAATATTGCATACAAATTTCCTTATTAAAATCACCTGAAACTCAAAGTTTGAAAACTTACATAATTAACTATACAACAGATTTTCTTCAACCAGTTTCCGATTTATTAGAATAATTAAAAAGTTGAAAATAAGTTTCAATCATCTACACATGTAATCAATAAGACATCCCTAAATAAAAACTGTGGATTTAACCCACTTTACGTATGTTTAATTGTGGTGAACTAAACACCTTTTAGCTTGAAGTTATTGAAGTATATATCTGCAACACTAAAACTGATATAGGCTAGATAATGATTCATAAAACACTCTGTATACATAAAAACATTGTTTAATATTAAAATTACATTTAGTCATAGGTTATTGTTTGGAGTTCTTTCAAGAGTCAGCTGAAATGTTTTGGCCTCACATAGCTATGAATCAGTGGCAGCTTATCATGTGGCATAGTGGGAGGGCAATTTATGAAAGTATGTGAAAGATGCGCCACAACCACAAGCAAATTTTTTCAAAAGTGGGCGTGACCTATTCAAAAATGCACTTTTAATTTGTTATAAAATAAAATCCATGCGTCTCTTTTTTGTGATACAGGCTATTCAATTAACACATTATATTTAATTTATTGTAAATAAAACACATCTCAACTTCAACAGGTTTTGTATTTCAGCCTTATATAGGCATTATCAAAGGCAAGATTAAAAGTAAACAGTTGGTGTTGCTATAGGAACAATAACTCTTCATAACTTGATCTTGGTTTTCTATATCTGCGTCCAAATGACTTGATTTCTCATTCCAAAACGTCCAATAACAGTGAATTTAAGAGATCAATTATAAATAAAACATTATATTTATTTTGCCAAGCGTTGAGAATTCAACACAATTACTTAAATGACTTCACTTACTTTGTTTTTTACTTTTTAGCCAAGATGCTTAACGTAGTTTATTCCCCCTACACCAGCATATCTAATTTGCTAAATCATACGACCTCTTATTAAACTTTCTTGTAACACTTTTATTTGTCTTTTTATTCGTTTCACATGGTGATATTAATAAATCTGGCCTTGGAGGTTCTTGGTTTTTGAACGTTACTTTACCTAACTGGATGATACCGTTCGCTGAATTGTCCGTGTGGGTAATTCGCAACAAACTATCCACGTCTGTGTATAAACAAACAGCAAATTAATCTAATGTCCCGCCACTACCCACGTGACCCTATTGAAACCGTGTAAAACCCTAACCTCCCACTGCAGAGTACAGGATGGTGCTTTTGCCTCTACTCGCAGTTCTAAAAACATTTGTTTCATTTTTTCGTTTGGGTCCGAGCTGGGCTAATTCAAATTAACTTTGTGCTGTTAACGATCTCAACAAAATTTGTTTTTTTCGATTTTCAATTATATAAAATTTTTAATAGTAAAAATAGTTAAATAAATACTGAGTCACAACAAATAGCTGGGAAGGCAGTGCCTCGTCGCCCTCTTTGAACCAGCCGCCACTGCTATGGATATGTTTATAGTCATATAAAAATGCGTGGTATGCACATTTGCGTAAATGTCATAAATGAGCAGCTGCGTTTAAATGTGGAAGGCAAAGCACTGTTAGGGCAACCAAAACAACCAATTTATGAAGAAAACATCACTGTTATCCAACCATATGGCGAGGACATATTGGTGAAAACATAATAAATTGAATGAAACAAATTAAATAAACGTGGACGATACAAAGAGCTCGATGTCAAAAAGGAATATCAGGAATGTTGACAAAAAGTATCAACAATTTAAGATTTAGCCCCCTTAGACTTCTATACCTTTCTATTTAGAAAAACTTATTCTAATATGTATGGACAAACATTTAAATCTTGTATGAACAAATACTTAACTAATATGATGTGGTTTTTGTAGCTGTAGCAGAGTATGTTAAAGACCTTGAAGAATATTACTGTAAAAATGAAAACACTTCATTGCAGCATGACTAGAAAAAGTACGTAAATCTTCAAGAAAACTGAACTAAAAAATAACACAAAATTTGTGAAGCTCAGAATACTTCAGCTGACCCTTATAAAATTAACTGATTAACATATTTATTATATATGAAATAAGTAAAAATTAACGCATAATGTCTGTAACTTCGTAAATATTCATTCTATGAAAAATAGCTTCAATAAAAGTTGTTACTTAAATCAAGTTTTGTTGACGTTTAGTTTTTCAAACGTTTAGTTGTTCGGTTGCTATGGCAACCAACTTTTGTTTTATAAATGGCACTCTTTATTTTGTTCATTCTGGTACAATATTTTTGCATACGCTTACATAACAAAATTTTTGAATGAAATACCTTTGAACTTAAATTTCCTAGTGCCATAGCAACGAAATAATGAAACATAAAAAATTCAACAACAAAGTATGCATTGAAATTTAACAAACGACTTTTATAAAGGCAATTTTTTTCATAGAACCAATATTTACAAAGTTACAGATATCATGCTTTACTTTTTACTTCCTCTGTATAATCATATTACGTATAAGTATGTCTTTTGCAAATTAAAAATTACCTTAAGATGATGTACAAAATTACAGCCTTATTCAAAACTAAATTCATTAATTACTAAAGCACAACTAGCAGGAATGCTATAGCATGTAGCTTAGCTGTACTAGTCATGCTTTAATTATTCGCTAATACGGATAAATATTTGTGCTCAGAACTTTCCCGAAATTCTTGTCAGTGAATAACTTCTAAATTAAGGAAATTAAAAACTCTACAAATTGAAGACAAGAAATTGCACAAAGCTCAACAGTGTTTCTGTAAGAGAAATTCTAAGCACACCATTCAATGAATATTATTCAATAAAAAAAGGAGCACTTATAGTTAGTGCTCGACTTTAGGTTCCAGCTTTCTTCAATGAGTTTATTCTGTTTGCATGATTAATCATACTTTCGTAGAGGCTGTCGAAATCCTAAAAATTAACAAAATTTTATTAGAATTCATAAAAAAGTTTTATTCAGAAATTTAAATTATTAGTAAGAATTTATAGATCTAAAACTAAACAATTAATTTTAGTACGAATTAGGTCAGGCCCATAAACCGTTATTTAAAAAATCTTCAACATGATTTCTACTTTTGGACATTGGAGATTGGAATTAAAAAGAACTGGTATTGTATTTAGGGCTGTGTGCTTATAAAAATTCATAACCGATAATAAATTGTAAAGCAATAATTGGTTGTATCCTTGTAAGTATAGTATTTTTGAAACTTAATGAAATTTTTCTTCAAATAGTAAATTTTGAATTGAAATTAGCGGTAAAGATTTGTCAAATTATTGTTTCTCTAGTACCCCATTTTATAATGCATCCAAAACAAAAACACTGCTCTTACCGTTTGCGAGAAATAATTTTTTCAATAAAAGTCTCTAATTTTTAGGTTCTCATCCCCCCCCTCCCAGGGTTTCCATACCCCCTAACAGTGGAGACTGCAGTAAATTTTTGTTTCAACGAGTACTACAGGTGTTGTGTCTTGTTTATTGCAATTAGTTCTACAAAAAAAAGTATCTTTCCTACACTATTATTTAAATAATCTTTTAATCGAATAAGCAAACAACCAATTAATCTAATAATCAAATCAAAAATCAATCAATAATCAATTAATCAAATTATCGATTAATTGGTATATTTTAGAAAATAGTCGATTAATCGATTCTTTTGTACAGCCCTAATTAAATAGCATACTGCAAAATTACTGAGGTATTACTAAAATATTTTGCAATTAAAGCAATTTTAAAATATGCATAGCTAATTAATAGGTTCTATTTCCTGTGCAGTTACTTTAGAATTAATAAAATTACTTTGGAATTGGTAAAAGTATTCTGAATAATTTTGCAAGTAACTAAATTATGAAGAATCGTTTTAGAATTGATGTAATTATTCAGCATTACCCTTGATTATCTATACTTTATATAATCAAAGGTATTACTATGAAATCAGAACTAATTAAGCATTTTTTCCTACAACTCGGCCTTTATTTATTTTACTTACTGTGGTCATACTTGAAGCTACATTATCGTCATCACCTTCATCTGAATCTTCATGTTCGTAATAATCATTCCAGTCAATATCTAAAACAAAGCTTCACATAGAAAGAAAAATTAATCACACAACAATATTTACCATCATTGGAATCGTAAGGTTCATCTTTGACTGTTACCGATGATTGTGTTATTTCTGATTTTACCCTGGGCACATTCGCACCTCTATCGCTGCTCTTTGTTTTATCATTTTCTTTCTTAATTTCTTGTTTTACTTCGTCTTTAATTTTAGGCCTGTGATTCAAGACATATTCTTCTAAATTTGCAGGCAAAAACGAAGGTCTAACATCCGGTAATAGTGGTTTATGATTGACTTCATCTCCACTATCATTGGGACTTGGTTGTTCTTGTTTTATTTGTTCTAAATTAGGCAAGTCTGTTGTGTCTGAAATAGTATCACACATTTCTTCTGAGGATGGAGTGACTACCGGTTGGGGAGAAGACTCAACTGTTTCTGGAATGCTAATGCTTGACTCGTTTGCTTTTTTGTCAGATGGACTTGCAGAAACACTTTGGTCATTTACACTATCAGAAGCTACTGTTACACTATCAGGTAAATCATCTCTGCTTTTAGGAGGATTTTGAGGCTTCGATTCACCTGGCATGCCAACAGTTCCATGTAACCGTCTAAATCTAACAATCAAGCTTTTGTTATACATTTGTTTACTGTGTGTGTTTTTGAATGCTTCTATTGAATCCGTCGCAGCACGAAATCCAACAAAAGCATAACGAGTAAATTTCATTTTTTTTGCAAAACCGATATCAATTCGTCTGCAGTTGGGATACATTGTAACCATGTCGTCTTTTGTGATTTCCTGAGCAAGATTTCCTACATATAATGTAAGGGGATCAATGTCTTCTGCATTTATTGCTTGATCTTCTTCTCTGTCTTTTTTATATTCTACGGACAAATATCCATCCCCAAATTTTGTCTTGTTAAGTACACTTATTACTTCATCTGGATCTGCTGATTCCTACAATAATAGCAATAATAATATTCATTTTCTACTAAAAATTAACTAACAATTAAATAATCTACAAGAACACAATCTAACAATTTTAGTATAAGTATAATGAGTATAAGTATAATGAGTATCTGTATATAAAATACTTAACTACTTTAACAATATTTATTTATTGTAACCTTATACCTATTTCGGCATGTTTACATGCCATTGTCAAAGGTTATATGAAAAAGTAAACAGTTAGTGTTGTTATAGCAATAGAACTTGGTGACTTGATCTCGGTAATCGTCTGCAGATGACTTAATTTCTTATTCCAAAACGTCCAATAGAGGAGAATTTAAGAGATCAATTTGCTCATTCATTAACGGTAGTTTTTAAATGTTGTGAATTTCAAAAGCTTCTAGTATATCTAATTTACATTTATCAATATTAGTATAAGTATTCCTGACCTGAATGTGATTGTAAAATAACATTCATATATTTAATTTTTAATAAACGATTTTAGAACATTACTTTAGAAATTGTCATCATTTTTTCAAAATATGTTGGTAATTTTGTATCAATGTTTTGCACATGAGCAGTAACTTGTAAGATAGCACCACTGCTGCCATAGTAACGCCTCGACCAGCGGTAACCTTAAATGGTATGCCTGCAACCATGTATATATTGTATTTAGAAACCGACAATTTTTGTTTTTGCTGGAAAAAATTTGATCTTGTTTTTTTTAAAACAAATTTGAATGTGATACCTATGCTTAGGAATACAACCAGATATTACTATAAGCCAAACATAATAACAGCAGTTAATTGCTCGCTGTTTGTTCACACTGTTAACTTCCTCAATTTGTTTTATTTTCAATTTAGTTTTCTTTTAAATGTCTTGTTAATTCTTTCAATAACCCTTAAAAAGTTTCAATCGATTCTGCTAAATTTAGATTGATGAAAATTGCAGAAATAGCAATTGCTTTAAGTTTTACTTTCCCATTTTGACAATTATTTTCAAATGGATGTAATTCTGAATGTTTTTAGAATTGTTTTTAAAAATTATTATACCTACTACAAGACCTAGTTTTAGTGCATACTACACAATATACTTTTCATTTTTTGCATGTTTTTGGTAACTCCTAAATAAACCATTTATATCGAATTAATTTGTTTTCACAAAAGTCAGTTTGTAAATACAGGTGATTTTACGCTTCGAGCAACGTCCCACTTAAAATCAAACATTAGTGAGTTGCTACACCCTCCGGTTTGAGCAAAAAACTCATTATCATAGTCAGCAAAGTGCTTCACTCATTTTTTGTATTACAACTTTTTTCCTAAAAGTCGTGATAAAAAATGTTTACACAACGCTGTGTAATAATAACTCAAAATGTCATGGATTTTTATACCTACTACGTATTTAACATCAACCAAGTCAATAACGGTTTTTTTGCAGCACACAAAAATCGCCAGATAACTTTGCACCAAAGTAAGTTACATTATGATCCATAGTAAAGTAAAGCGCAGGTCACCTACTTTTTCTTTAGCCCACCGTACCAAAAAATTCTAGTTACGTGCCTGATGAAAGTACAAATATAGCGTTTTCTATATTTTTCTATTTTGATCACAAACATTTAATAATATGAAAATTATTATAACTGACAACTAAAATTTATTAATACAAACCTGTAAGGTAACGAAACAAAACCGAGGAGTACAGGGTTGTTGAAAATGAACATTTTCAATTGACGAGTGAAACTGGGCAACAATATCCTTATTTAACTCCTGATCCGGAAATTTTATAATTAAGGCATTTTTGGACTTTTTGTTGTGTTCTTTCTCTACAGCAAGAGCCTGTTCTGCCTCTTCAATTGTCCACTCTTTTTTATTAGGAATATTTTGTGATAAAGGTTTTTTCTTTTTCTTTGTTGTTTTAAGCTGTGGTTCACTTTCGGATGAATCCAGTCTACTTCTTTTGTAATTGTTTTGATTGCGTTGCCAACTGGAACCATGTTGCTGATTTCCGCTGTACTGATTGTTTGAGCTGGTGTTGTATCTACAGCAAAAAATTATGCTCATTACCAATAATAATACAAGCACTGCAATACCTACCTGTTTCGATAATAGGACCTGTTTGTATGTGTTGGAGAATTATGATAACCCTGAGTTCGAAAGTTATTGTGATTACTTGTGTGATTACCATGGCTATTGCTGCTATGACCATTATGACTTACGGTATTTGAGTTGTATGTCGCAGAATTTCTGCCATAATTCTGCATGTATTGTTGCTGTTGCAAATTCCAGTTACTCCATGATGGTGCTGGACTCTATAAGACATAAACAACCAGATCAATAGGAATTGTTTAAGTTGTTAAACTCGTTCTTACTGAAACTGGATAACTTCCTGTGCTTGGTGGTGGGTGATGATAATAGGCAGAATATGATGAATACCCATCTCCGCTCATATTAAATAACAATGAATATTTACGTACGTCCTTGACAAAACCTAACCTAACCTCTTTGCTCTATTTATTTGACAGCTTTTAGGCGTTTTAGTAACTTCTTGCTTACGGAGTTTACCACAGTGTACAAACAATGTCAAAAGCGCCGTTCTTTAAATTTCAAAATTTGAATGAGGTACGTAAAGGAAGTATTGGCTATTAGCGTCACCAGACAAAAATATAGTTTCGTTGCGAGTGTCGAGTTATCTTCTATATTTTATAAAATTTGAGTTATTTTATTGTATTAAACAAGTCCGGAAGCGTCGAAGGGCCATGTTGGGGAAGTATGAAAACGTTGAAGGGCCATGTAGCATTATAGTTATTTAAGTAACAAGGAATGTAAAGACGTAATAGGCGATACATTCCGCGTTACTTATTAAATTCTTCACGCTACAGGCAAGGTAAATAGACGATACATCCATAGCTACAAAAGATGTAAATGGCCAATGACATTCGTTTACTTTTTGCCCTTGACTACGGAACTTAATAGTATCATTTACATTCCTAGAATAATAATTAAAGCAACAAGGTACAGATTCCAAGGCAACTTAGAATAATGGGGCTTTTAAAAAATAATTCCAGTCAAAACGAACTTTTAAAAAATATGATTAAATTTCTACCTGTAGCGTGAAAAATTTAATAAATAACACGGAATGTATCGACTATTAACATTCTCGGCAGGCCACAAGCCTCGGCTTCGCCTCGGCTCGTATTTACCTACCTCGAATGTTATTACGTCTTTACATTCCTTGTTACTTAAATAACTATTTCACGCTACAGGTAGAAATTTAATCATATTTTTAAAAAGTTCGTTTTGAACTGCTGTCATCGGAATTATTTTTTAAAAGCCTCATTATTCTAAGTTGCCTGTGCTTGTTACCATATCAACGAACAGTTAAAATCAACATTTTAGTATTCTGTTTGAAATAAAATATTGGAATCTGTACCTTGTTGCTTTAATTATTATTCTAGGAATGTAAATGATACTATTAAGTTCCGTAGTCAAGGGCAAAAAGTAAACGAATGTCATTGGCCATTTACATCTTTTGTAGCTATGGATGTATCGTCTATTTACCTTGCCTGTAGTGTGAAGAATTTAATAAGTAACGCGGAATGTATCGTCTATTACGTCTTTACATTCCTTGTTACTTAAATAACTATTTCACGCTACAGGTAGAAATTTAATCATATTATTAAAAAGTTCGTTTTGAACTGCTGTCATCGGAATTATTTTTTAAAAGCCTCATTATTCTAAGTTGCCTGTGCTTGTTACCATATCAACGAACAGTTAAAATCAACATTTTAGTATTCTGTTTGACATAAAATATTGGAATCTGTACCTTGTTGCGTTAATTATTATCCTAGGAATGTAAACGACACTATTCAGTTCCGTAGTCAAGGGCAAAAAGTAAACAAATGTTATTGGCCATTTTCATCTTTTGTAGCTATTGATGTATCGTCTATTTACCTTGCCTGTAGCGTGAAAATAAATTAACTGACACCTTGCCGCAAGTTCTAAATTTGCAATTGCTAGTTGAGAACTTGCAAGTTTGAAACTTGATGTTGCAACTTTTAAAATTGCAATTGCATGTTTTAAAACTTGCAATTGCATGTTTACAACTAGCAGTTGCAATGAAAACCTAAATTAACACTGTTTTGAACCGCAACCGAAAACATCAGCCCTAATTATTTTCGGAAAACATTTATTTATTGTAGCGGATAACAATCAGTACTTTTATATTCCACGCGGATAGCCCACGGGTTTGTAGCCGCAACAAATATATTTACGTTGGCCCAGTTATGCAAATGCAAACTGGCAAAATGTTCTGTACTGCAAACTTGTCTTGAGTGAGTGTGTCAGAATCAGCGACAGTAATTTGTGCCAATATGAGTTATGCTAAACGGGAAGAAAAGATTGCAATTAACATAACATATGGAAACACTCTAGATAGTAAATGTCTGCTTCCTTTCAACAACTTACATAACGTTGAGAGGTAAAAATTTGTGAATGCGATTACTCAAAGAGAGTTTTACTGACCACTCAGTATTTAGAAAATATGCAGAGGAGAGGAGCAGCTGGGGGAAATACCGAAAGATATAGATAGTGCAACGAAAAAGACATAATATGACATGCAGTGAAAACGTGCTAAGTCATACCTACCTACAAC
Organism: Ctenicera cuprea; assembly: GCA_958336395.1. NCBI lineage: Eukaryota > Metazoa > Arthropoda > Insecta > Coleoptera > Elateridae > Ctenicera > Ctenicera cuprea. The sequence goes on along the minus strand of OY284487.1, from coordinate 12,512,095 downwards.
CTACCACCTAACAGTAAACCGCGTCTGGTTCAGCATAATGTTGCTGCTCCGGTCTGCCGCCTGCAATCTTATTTTATATTAAATAAACAAATTTTTTAATATTTTGTCAAAAAAACTCCTTGCGATTAAAGCACACTAAAAACGGCAGTACAAATTTATCCACCAAAAAATAAGTTAGAGGGATTAAATATTGCCGCACCTAAAAATTAAGTTGCGAATCTTATTCTACTATCACTTTTAAGCAATTTAGCTTAAGAAAAAACGTTTTATCGTTCCCCGTTTTTGAATAGACATAAATTTTTAATTTTCATAAATTCGTAGACACGGTCATTAGTTGGTTACTCGATCACTAGAGAATTGTTTTAATTGCAAAAGAAATTTTACAAAGTATATTTATTTATTGTTGTTAGACAACAATTTAAAATTAAAATGAAATTGCAAGTATGTAAAACTGCCATGTTTAGTTACAGTTATTAATATGCAATTGCATTTTAATTTAGTTAATGTTTTTATTAGCAAAGGTCAACGTTTCTGAAAAATAAGCAAATAAGGGTGATATTGCGCATATAGCTACTCAAATTTGGACTGAATTAATTACATTAAATTAAATTGCTCATAATTAAAATCCAATTTAAAAAAATTCTATCGTTCAAATTTCGTTCAACAAAATTTACAGATACGGTGGTCTACTTTCTGGCGTCGGTTATAAGCCTTAGTAGCAGAAATAGATCATCAATAAATATAAATACTAATGGCGATCAAATTATAATTTCAATTTGTTATTACTAAAGCGTTGTGCATAGTAGAAACTGTCTTACGTGTGAAAAACCTGCATTGCATACATAATCATCTAATTATAGTAAAAAAATTGAAAGTTATGGGTACATACGTGAATAAATGCAAAGCATACGAATATATAATTAAAAACATTTAAATTAACTTGTTTGGTTAAAATTGCAAATTGTAATATCGTAAGGCACTAAAAAGCACACAAGGTTATTTCTGATATCTCTACAACAATACCGTGCAGAAAATTGGATTTTGTAGTAACATTATTATTATTGACGATTTTATTATCAACTACCTATTATTATATCTACAGGGTGTGTTAACATCAACAAAGCGGTGGCCATATCTCCTAAAATATGTTTAAAATATTGAAACTCTTTAAAATAAAAGTTGAAGGGAATCGAGAACACCACATTTTAATATTATTTTCAATTATACAGGGGGTTTCATTTAAGACTGGCACACCAAACTTATGTTTTTTAATAAGACGTAAAAGTATCTTATTTCTGCATAATGTTATTATTCGCCTTTTTAATTGCCTTTCTGAACGTGTTTTTCAAAATCCGATGCGGCGTTGCAAAATTATTTATATTATACTTTAATCCGTATTTCCAGATTAAACCAACTTCTTCCGTTGAATATTGCCCAAGACTAGCGCTCGGCGATACCGCATAATGAGTTTCGAGTATCGATACTATACAAAAGCATCGAAAGTGTCGCAATTATCGAAGTATCAAAATATTGAAAGTATCGAAGTATCAAAAATATAAACAAATTCGATACTGTCGAATGAATCAACGCGTATCGAAAATTACAACCCGCGATTTGTCTTTTTGTCCAAAAGGCAGGAAAGAGAACAACAATAAAACCGCGCCGCGGCGAGGCACACGACACAGATGGCGCTAGTATAGACATCATATAGGCATTTTTATATGTACTCAGCGACTTAATTGAAAAGAAAACGAAATGAAACAAGTTAATAGATGTTACTTAATAAAGTAACTTAGATGCTCAGATAATTATTTTCTTGTGAAACATGCAAATAAGGTAAAAAACTTACTTTTCTTAGCAAACATAAAACTATAAATTTAACACTATTCTTCATTTGTATTTACGCTGATTATCTAGATACTGTTATAATAGGTACATCAATTTAACATTTTTGTCAATTATTTAAACTATGCGCCAGCTGAGTAAATAAAAAAATTCGATGTGAGTAACGTCAGCCATGTTTTTGAACAAAAGTTCATAGGAATCAGCACGGATGGCGCTACGGCGATAGGCATTTGACGCGTTAATTTAAAACTTTTAACAAATTTCGCACATAAATAAGAGATTAGTTGCACACAAACCCACGAGCAAGTAATGCTGAGAATTGATTTTATGCGAAAAATCAATAATTCTGCTAGTACAGTTCTGTAAAAAAAATATATGCACGTCAACAGAACGCATGTGACGCTACCTGTTTATGTTTAATAGAACCATCAGTAATTAAATTCAAATTTAGAATGACTAGCGCCTCTAGCGTCAAAAACAAAAAAGTGCCACGGCGGCGGTGTGCTCTTAATATAAAAAAAGAAAACAACAGGTGATCTAATTTGACGGTTCAATCTAAAATCGTAATTATTATTAAAAATAAAATCTCAAATTTTTGCAGAAATTTCGTATAAAGTAACATCAACTTAACACTTTGATAACCAAAGAGTTTGAACTATAAAGCCTACAGAAACCACACTCGTTTAAGATACATGGAACCATTTTTAATTATAGATAAAAATTACAAATTGACAAAAGAAAATTAAAACATATTATTTGACTTTTATATTTTGATGATGACAATAGCGCCGTCTTTTTCGATTTGCCACTTTTTTTTTGGTAGTCATTACTTATCGGGACTTTATTGCTAATATTAGGTCTAATGTTAGGAATATCTAGAAATACCCCTTAAAACTTTATTTAATACTAAATCCGAAACCACACGGCACATATATGGGACATAAGTTACTGTACACCACTATGCCTTTAGAATACAGTTGCAGGAAACCGGAGAAAGTTTATATCAGGTTGATACGAATTATAAAACAGTGGCGTAACTATCATACCGCCAATGTTTTACTTTTCCTAACTGGTTATGAAAAGTGTGACGTTTCGAAACTTCAATTAATTTTGAAAAGTGACACTTTACATGTCAAAATTAGAAAAAAATATATATTTTGGATATTCGGAACTAGGATACAATTCTGAGTCTGTCCATGACAGTTACGTGAGAATTTGACATCCCAAAAATATTCTTTTTGTATTCTTTTTTGTAGTTTTCTTTATTATTAAGAGAGCTTTAATCCACCCAAATTGATTCCAATCAATTGACATACTGTTATTGATTGTACACTTTGTTTTTTTTACTTATCAAACTTACTAGCAATGCTACTTAAGCGTCTTTTAATTGTTTAAAAAAGACTATTATATTCAGAATGGTTTGAAATAAATTTGTATACAAATATACATACAATCAATATTGGTCACGTCAAAAACTGGCAGAGGGACTTTTTGTTCAGTTTATTTCGTAGAATAGCGTCCACAGTTCGTGTCAAGGAGTTTTGGAACACCCTGTATGTGGTTGTCTAATACAACAATATAAAAGCAATAAATGATAATAATAATAATACAAAATAGAAATCTAAATTAGCTACAAATACTAATCATAATGACTTTTTTTCACAATGTATGGTAATAACCAGCTAATTATTGAGCGAAAACAAGAAATCAGCAGATTTTACGTCAAACTGCTGTTACCATCGCTAATAGATATAAAATTGCCCAACCAATTTTTATTATACATCACAGAATACCACAAACAGAAAATCAGGTAAAGCAAACCTTGAACTTGATTTTAAAAAAGAATTTATCTACATCCGCTTATAGAATGCTCCAAATAATTTTTAAAACGAATCAGAAAAATGTTGTTAAAAACCTGTAAAAATCATGTTAATTTTTATAATATTATTTTATTTAGAAATTATAACGTACTTGAAAAATCAGATGATTGTTGACAATTACAATTTATTATCAGTACGATGCGCGTATATTTAATGCAAATTTTTAATGTATTCACTTTTTTCTAAGTGTACCAAATATACCTACTTAGACGGCAAGGTGTGTTGTGACCATGAAAAAGTTCGACCTCTAGATTGTCACCTTATAACTTTATAAGTAGAATCCCGAGATATCGTAATCTATTTTACACAAGTTGTAATGAATAATGATAGAAATGTCTGAAATCGCATTAATATTAAAATAAAATTATTTTGGTAAATAAGATAAGAGAATAAGAAAAGCCATGCAAAATTACCCGAAATAAACACAGCTGCAATTTATATAATAATTATCTCAATGTTTGCTAACGCTAAGCGATTAATTCGAAGCTGTTGTGAGATAGGTCATTACTTATTACTGTTCCTTTTATGAGGAGATCACCAAACTAGCAACTGAAATAAAAATTGTTTGCGGTGTAATTCCAAAAAAGTAAATTTACAGAATGTTACAAATATAGCGTTTACACTAAAACTAATTATGCAGTTTGTTTAACTCTGGTAAATTTCCATTCTGCTCGTTTCGCCAATAAAAAGAGGAAGATCTTCGTATTTTAGGTTTTTTCCACTTATACCTACCTACACATAGCCGGGTGTTTGTGAGATCTTGAGCTCCTCACGCCTATACTAAAGCTATGATTAAGCTTTTAGATACAGAAAAATGTGTTAAAAAGTGGTGACTTTTATTTTAAATTCCCACAGAAAATATTAAACAATTACTAGAAAATTTTATAAAAATAAGGAATTTGATATCAAAATAAAAATTGCTTGCTATGAAAACTGTAAAACATAGGCGTTTTGGCAACTACGTACATGATATAATACATACTTTTCTAATATTGGGAAACGAACAATTTTCTTCAGTAATACCAAAAGAGCTTTAGAATTGCCGGCTATATTACGAATACTTATACAGGGTGTTAATGAATTGTAGGGACAAACTTCTAGGGCTTGCAAAACACAACAAAGCAAACAACTTTTGTAAATAAATGTGTGGCCAAAAGTGTTTCTTTTAGAAAATAGAGCCTCTTAAAGATTCTTTAAGAAGTACTTGAAAATAGGCAACCCAAATTGCATTTTCAATTATTTAGCACAGGTCACACGGAATTTTGAAAAAAAAACGATCTAGACATACATGCATTCAAATAACGTCAATTTTTACACAATTCGATATTTTTGTGATATTTTTTGACTTTTCTTGCATTCGTTTTTTTCTGAGGACGGTACATTCGTTGTCAATAGACATTTTGAACACTTACTATAATTTTGTTAATTTTTGAATTAGTTATTGTAAATTTTTCAAATAGTTGATTTTTGCTTCGTAATTTTGGTTTTTTCTATTGCTTAGTTTTGAAACATTTTGTTAATTAATTTATTTTAAATTTAATTTGTATTTGAAAAGTGGGAAAGAGGGCTTTATTTATCCTGTATTAATTTCCGTCGTTATGGAAACAAATAGTAGGTAGTAAATTGAGTTGCCTACATTTAGGCGCTTCTTAAAGAATCTTTGAGAAGCTCTATCCCCGAAAGGAAACAATTTTGACCACACATTTATTAATACAAGTTGTTTGCTTTGTTGTGTTTTGCAAGCCGTAGAAGTTTGTCCCTACAATTCATTAACACCCTGTAGAGCTACAAAAAGTGTCAGTTTGGCATTTAAAAAATCGCGAGCGTTTTTCTGCCAAGCTGACAAAAATGCTTCCTTGCAAAGTTACAGCGCATCAAAGTTGCAGAAGAAATACAGAAGAATTGGAATTACTTCAGAACGGTTTAAGTTAAAGCACAGTTTTTAGCAGTGTGCCGCCAGATACGACTGGAAGACCTGTCTCATCTCGATTTCCAAATAAAATTGTCTATCGCGTCGCATTCGAGATGAAGGCTCTGCCTCGTCTTGTTTTGTATCGTCCTGGGGACATAAATAAAAAATTACTACTACTAAACTAGCGTTACTTCTTATACAGCGTGTCTACGGATGGACCTAACTTTAGAGAAACTGTGTTTATTTTTATTGTTACGAAAACGTAATTTCAATAATAAATTTTGGTTGGCCCATAATCATAAATTACTAAAATACAAAAATCACTAATTTCTTACATGACAGTTTTTATTAAACATTTAAAAAAAACTAACATCATTAAAGTGTTATTTTTTGTAAAGATATGAAAACAAATTATTTGAAATAGATGCTTAGAGTATTATTAATCACTTAGATTTCCAACTTATTGAAAATCGGCAGATTAAAAAAAGTACACCCAAGATTTTGATGGAGTAACGGTTTTAATAATGGCCGTAAGACTGTTCGCGACAATCTAGAAGGAGGAGGTTTAACTTCAACAAGAATCCTTACTATTGTCATTAAACTCATTGTTGATTTTCTTCACTATATCTGAGGAAATTATTCGCCGATTTGCGTTGATCAAACCATTATTGACTGCAGGATTTACTCTTATTGCAGTTGAACCTCCTCTGTCTGGACTGTCACGAAAAGTCTCACAATCATTTTCAAATAGTTAGCCCATTCAAATACTTGCGGCTTCTTAGGTGTACTTTCGAATATTGTGAGCTAAATCTGCGTAAAATAAAAAAAAATGTACGACACGGGGAGATTGGTTTAACGATGGTTCACCACCTTATTACCCCCAGTTTTTTTAGAACAATTAAAACAATAGTTACACCATTAGGTAGCCTATCATCAATTTTTTTTTCATATTACACAATTTTTCTATTTCTTCACAGTACCGCTAACAACTCTTGCAATATTTGACTTAATTTGAACTGTTCTGAAGTAACTGCGATTATTCTGTTTTTCTTTTGTAATTTCTATGGAGTGCAACTATTCAGGGAAGCATTTGTGGGCAACGATATTTTTGATTAATCATCATGATTTTCATCCAAAAAATTATTATTACTATTCTGGTTTCTTTTGCTAATGCAAGTACAATTTTCCTGTAAAGTGTACGAAATAATTACCCTTAAACCCCCTGAAACTCCGCCTATGTCTATGCAAACATTTATTTTCATCGCCTTCGGTATGCAAGTTTATATTTTTGTTTTGCTTTTTTTATGTTTTACTACCATCCTTTTAAATTGCTTTTTATTTCTTAATGGAATTATATGACAACTGGAACGTAAAAACGAAACGTGTTCAACCTGTTAAGTGCGTCAATATCTGAGACCAAAGGTAAATCCGTGCAGCAAGAATACATACATTCTTTTAATTACCTACCAAGTTATATACGTAGTTATGAAAATGTGACATCCGTGTGTACGTTACAATTACAATGGGTTATTAAAATGAATGAAAAAGTATGAGGTCAGGTATTAAATAAAGCTAACGGGATTTGTCCTTGACGACCACGAAATTGCGCGTTAAAGTTTTGAAAAATTAAATTGCTAAGAATTTTTATTATTTGACCCAAATAAAAAAAATCTATTTATTATTTTCTTTACCGGCATGCGAAGTATGCTTAATAAGAGGAAGGCAGAGCCGGATATGCAAACAGGCAAACCTAGGAAGCTGCCTAGGGATGCCAAACAAAATGGGGCGCTAAAAATATCGTAAATACCCGAAAAAAATTAAATAAAATAATCAAAGAGGCTTCTTAGATTCTTAGTCTTAAATACGGTGCTATTGTCCATCGGGAAGTAGCTGTCACCTTGAGTCGCTGTTAGGAAGGAAGCTGCTTAAGGTAGGGGGTTGCGAGAAAACACCCATTTCGCAGCTATTATCCATCTTTGCGTAATCCATCACTGTTATTGGATCGATTTCTCAGACGTATCAACACGCGGCGCTATTTTATTTCGAGAATTAGGCGTAACGTTACAGGCGCTGTGAAGAAGAGAAAGAAGCCCTAATCAACGTGAAACTATTACGTACAAAAAGTTCTTAGATTTACGTAACCTATCAAATATCTTATTACTCATTAGCAGTCCCAAAAAGCAGAAGCAGCATTCAAACTTAAATTGGGATACAAATTCAGATTGACAGCTTGTAAGTAAGTAACATGCAAATTCTAGATACAAACTTCACATCTTCACAACACTTACACTTTATCACAAAAATTTATAAAATATAAAAAGATATTATTTAATAATATCAAGACATCAACAATCCATTTTCAAAATGTATAAATAAAAATATTTCAGACACTGCTCGGTCACGAGAAGGGCGCAGAAATATATTTTTGTCTCCTCAGCCCTTCCCCTAACTTTATTTGGATGGTGTTAGACAGTAGCACTTACTAGTAGTAAACCGTATGCCAAATGTCATTACTGTATGTTAAAGGGTATCTTGAGATATTAATTATAACTTAAATTTTAGACGCCCTCTTCAGGGGACCCTAGCTTTCTTCAAAAGCATTTTAGAACACATGTTTACATCAATTTTTTGATTATTTAAGTGAGTGCAATACGTCTATGTATGTCTAACCCACCATTATGTCTTATGCACTGCAGTGTATAGAACACCGTTTTACTTTTTATCCTGAATTATGGAAAAAAATTTACAGTTTCTTCAAGTTGTTAAGTAATTTCGTACCTAAAACATGTATATTATTACGCCAAAAAACATTTCTTGACGTCTGACCTTTTGACGTCAATAAATGATTTTCTGTCAACAATAAATGGTTTTCCGCCGTCGGTAAATGCAATTTTGAATGATTTTAATGATTTTTTGATATCAATAAATGTTTTTGACGGTAAAAATCGTTTATAAATCTCTGAAAATATTTAATTATGGTGACAGAATAACATTTATTTTCCTTTTCGATTTAATTCTAAATTGCGGAAACGATTTGCAGACGTCAGCAAATGTTTTATGCGTACAAATACATACAGCAAGTGCCATTTAACCTTGCAAAAAAAATGACGATAAGTTTAAAAGGCTAGAATCTGTTACACTCTCAAGCAAAAGCAATCCCGTAGTTTGAAAGCTAGTATAATATCTAGTTGCTGTTAATTATTTATGTCATTATTATTTTGTCATACGCCAAAATAGGAAAGTATTGATTTTTGAAAATTCTTCTTGCACGGCCTTTTAATTTCTCAACAAATCCACAATTTTTCGTAAACCATACATAAATTGATTTTCACTTTTTAGTAGAGTGTACTACACCGTCCAACAGCCAATTAGAGCTAGTTTAAGTTACGACTACCGACGAAACAAAGCGTAAGTAGCCGAACCAAAGCCCACTAAAATTTGCAAGGTTAGGTGGCACATGCTGTATCTATTTTTGAAGTAAAAATTATTTGTTGGCGGTTAAAAGTCTGTATCATTTATACATAATTATTCAAATTGTTTTTTTTTCATATTCTTACGTACGGTAAAAAACAAATATCAGATGTCAAATAATTAATTTACGTCTGAAAATTAAGTTTTGACTCTAAAATATTCATTTTAGACGATTGCACGATATTGTTGTAGAGATATCAGAAATAACTTTGTGTGCAGCAATTTGAAACTTGCTGCCAACATATACATACTAAATTTACCAAATTTGATCGCAGCAATTGTTTATAACGTTTTTTCATTAATTCTCCTCAACAGAAAAAATAGTATAAACAACTCGTTTCATAAGGCGTCTTGACGCACTCGTCCATTGAAAAACTCGGTCGCTACGCTCCCTCGTTTTTCAATCTTGGACTAGTAAGTTAAGACAATGCCTTATGCAACTTGTGTTTTAATATACTATTTTATGTGCCAAGAAGTGAATGGTAAACATTTCGAACACTTAATTTAATTAATTTAAGCTTTAATTCTTAGTTCTTTAAATCGACTTCTTTATCTTCAAACATTTGTCATTTTGTTATGGATTAATATTTTTTTTTTGAAACTATAGGATCAGACGCAGAACTAAAAGACCTTTCCATTGAGGTGTCACTCGACCCCCCTTTCTATTTAAAAAAAATTCAAAATGGCGCCCAGTCGCCATTTTGGATGATACAAAATTTTAATATGGTCTGAAAAATAGTATTTAATTTCCCATTACAGCACACCAAATTTTGTAGAAAAATAAGTCGTTCAAAAGTTAGCTGGGGGGGGGGGGGGGGGGGGGGGGGGGTTACTTTATGGACACAGTGTATATTCGTATGCTTTGCATGTAACCATAACTTTCAATTTCTTTACTATAATTAGATGATTATGTATGCAATGCAGGTTTTCCACGCGTAAGACAGTTTCTACTATGCACAACGCTTTAGTAATAACAAATTGAAATTATAATTTGATCGCCATTAGTATTTATATTTATTGATGATCTATTACTGCTACTAAGGCTTATAACCGACGCCATAATTTCAAGGAAAGCATTTTTTTAAATTGGATTTTAATTATGAGCAACTTAATTTAATGTAATTAATTCAGTCCAAAATTAAATTTTGACATTAAAATATTGGTTTTAACCAAGATTTTTTGATGCCAAAAATTAATTATACATCCCAAATATTATTTATTGACTTCACTAAATATTCTTTTTAGTGTTTAACGTCAGACATGTTATGACGTCGAAAGATCTATTTTTAGGAGAAAAAATTTGGTTGATTTATTATTAATTAAATAGTTTTTTGCATATTCCTAGTTAAAATAAAACAATTTTCAAAAGGCAAAAAACCAATTTTTGATGTCAGGGAATTAAATTTTGACATTCAAATATTAATTTTAGCTATCTGAAATGATTTGCTGGCGTCAAAAATTAATTAAGGATCTCAAATACTATTGATTAACTTTACTAAATATTTTTTTAGTTTTGACGTCAAGAGATCTATTTTTTGAAGAAATAGTATATTATACACCAAGGTAGAAAAGTCTATTATTATAGCCCGAGGGCTATAAGACTCTTCTACCGAGGCGTATATGCTTTTTTTTCACTACTAGTGATATAAACCGTTGTAATTGTCGAAAAATGACTATTTTAACTTAAATTCCCGTTTATTTCAAATTATAAAACAAATGACAGTTTTTGTTTTGTTGGCATGACAGTTGTTTGAAAATTGTTAAATGATCATTGGTATTCAAAAACATTGTTTTTAAGAACTGGTTTCATCTAAAATACTGAAATTATTAACAATTTTCTCTTTTTTACTTTGTGTGGTTGTATTACAGGCGAAATTGATATTGACAGAGTTGTCATTTATTACGGCGCGAAAAACGTATATTCAAATACACCAAAGTTTTTAAAATTAAATTAATTTATTTAAACAACTATTTTATGCATAAAATACCATTAAATAGAATCTCTCCATTATATTAAATCGTGCTACAAAAACGTTCAAAACTGTCACAGAATTATCAAAAAATATAAATTTGTTCATTATTTACCAGTGGTTAATAATGAAAAATTAGTTACCTGTCAGTGAGCAAAGGTAGAGAAATTAAATTTCACAGCATTCTATTATGTGTCAAAATGCTACGCCATATTACTAGTAGTGAAAAAAATTATTTTTTTCTATAGCAACTGTTAAAACGTGCTATTATTAACTAAAATTAGACGGAAAAGTAGCACTTTACCATCAAGGGTAGATAAAGTAGTACTTTAACAGCAAGGATAGATAAAGTATTTTATTTTTTTTTCTACATTAAATACACTCTATAGCAACCAAAAAGTTATTAAAGCCACCTACTCATTTTTCGTGGAACTGTTTTTTTCCTGACACTTTTAAATTAAATTTATCATTGGTTTTTCTTAATTTTTGGTCTTCTTTTACAATTGCTAAAAAAAATGTTGTATTCCACACGACGATAAAATTTCATTATCTTCTCGATGCTTATTAGCGTCTCGGCTGACGCCTCGACGCTAAAATCGCTCTCGAAGATAAAGTGCAATTTTATCATCTTGTACAATAAATAACTATTATTAACGTCAAAAACCCATTATATTTATTAAATATTAGTTTTTTTTAACCACGCACGTAAAATTGCTCTTTAAATAAACTTATAATATTTATAAATGTATCACGTATGTTATCAATTTTTATATTTGGGTAGCATTCATTAAAATAAGTTTTAAGTTTCAAACTGTTTATTTTTCTTGCATTTTACATTTATTGTTAGTTCGGAAAATAAAATAGAATATTATACGTCCTTAGTTCTTGCTTGCGCATTTTATTGCTTTTATGCTGAGCGCCTGCTGTATGAAGACTCTGGCTACGCCACTGTCTCTTAAGTCTTAATGTAGAAGTTGGAAAATGTAAATTTCAACAATAAATAATTTTTTTAAAACTATGTTTAAATGGCTTAAGTTTATAAAAATATAGAGAATTTTACGTTGTATTAAAAAATTTAATAAAATTGGTAATAACATAAGATTTAAAAAAAAATCTGAATTGTTTTAAACATCCTTTTTTTAAAAATTTTTGAAGTGACATCATTCTCGATAAAGAGGATGAAAAAGCTACAAATTTAAATTAAAATCATATTTTTGCGATAATTAGTTCATGAGTAATGAAATTTGAAATGTAATGTCTTTTTATTATTGCTTTTCTTTGAAGAATTTTGTATTTGTAGGCTGAGCTCTGATGTTCCTTAATCCCAACCAATCTTTGCCGCAAAAAATATTTGATTCTCATATCAAGATTTAGTTTAGCAGACATGAAAAATTTCTAAAGTTTGGGAAAATCAAGGCTATTTTTATTTAAATTTAAAAAACAAGTTAGTAAACATCGGAGACTTGAAAATAAAACGAAACACATTTTGAATACAATTTGAAAGATAACAAAACGCATAGAAACAATTTATTGATGAATGTCATATTTACGTAATTAGTTTATTTATTTACTTATGTGGAAACGGAAAAATGGTTACACGGATTAAGAAGTATAAGACCAACCTTTGATCACATCACACGTTCATTTTTGGTACAGAAAACTTAATTCAGGGCCAAAGTCACCAACCGATGATCATTTATATTCCATTAAGTATCACGTGAAATTAACTTTATCTAAGGGTATATTTGGTTGTTATTATTTTAAGTATTAAAGGTCACGCTATTATTTTCATAATATATTTATCGTACATCGTATGATCGCACGGTACAATACACAAAAGATTAGTTTTCAGTTTTTTAAATTAAGAAATTGTGAGCGGTATCCTGTAAAACTAGAAACCTCTGGAAACGCAATCGATAATGATAATCGGCACTTTATTTTGTTTTAATCGAACAATAACGCATTACTGTAGTCAATGGGATAACTTGAACTTTACTTTCCGTACACCTTGCAGCTCGTGCTAAAATATGTAATCGCTTTGAATTATCATTAGTGCGATTTTTAATTATTAGATAGTCAGACGATTATTTATTCAAAACCATGCGCAAAGTAGGTGATAATAAAATTCAGAACAGAATAAAACGGAACACATTTAAAAGTGGAAAATATTTATTTTACTGAAATACAAATATGTAAAAAAATACAGTCTGTATTATTATTTTTTTAAGAAGAAGGATTATTTTGTTAGAAGTTTCGTTACTGACGCGTTGTAATTATTTGTTGCAAATAAATTTCAAAAAAGACTTTGTATTATCATTTAAAAGTAACATTTTTTAAATTTTGGAAAATTTCCCAATAAAATCTCTGCTCAAAAACTTGTTTTTAAATTTTGTATTTAAAAAGTTAAATTTATACCTACCCTTTATTTAGTAAACGGGGGCCAATAAAATATGTCTGTTTAAACTAAATTGCTCATGAGTGGTTGTAGAATAAGATTCTAAACATGATTATTAACTGAGTATACCGCCCTTGCCTGATTTACACAGATGTTTTGCCGGTGTAATCAAAGCCAAGCTAGAGTTAAAGTTAAAACGAGACGGTCTCGGTTATAGCACTTTCACTCTTTATAGCTGGCAATTAAAACTATAAAAGAAAGATTCTTAAATGATATTAATATTTCCATAAAAACTTTTTGTATTATTCATACTATCGTCGTATCATGCACAGTGGCGTAGAAAGCGGGGGGCAGAAGAGGCAGGAGGAACCAGGGCCCCCATGACATCTGAAGTAGGGGGCCCAGCGGCTCTTTAAAAAAACTTGATAAAAAATCCCTTTTTCCACTACTAGCATTAAACGATATCATTATTTACTTTGTTTTAGAGCCAAGAAGATGAATTTCTTTCCTAGTGGTTAATAATATTTCATTTTTAACTACTGGTTAATAATGAAAACAATTGGTATCTATTACTCACATGCCTATTTAAAATTATAAACTTTTTCACGCTACCGGCGATGCCTTACATCCATAGCTACAGGGATCGTAAGTGGCTGATAACATTCGTGTACTAGTTACCCTTGACGACGGAACTTAATAGTGTCACTTATATATATATATATATATATATATATATATATATGTCCTCAAACTCCCGGGTTGGAGCATAGGGCCTCCACATATGACTGCCATCTTGTCCGGTTTAAGGCAATACGTTTGACTTCCAGCCACGTTCTTCCCGTTGATTCTACTTCTTTTTGGACTGTTCTTCGCCAGGTTGTCTTGGGCCTTCCCCTTCTTCTGCTGCCTTGGGGGTTCCAGTCTAATGCGGCTTTAGCGATGTTATTTGGCTCCCTTCGCAACACATGCCCAATCCATTTCCATTTTCTTTTTCTTATTTCTATTCGGAGTTCTGTCTGTTTCGTTTTTCTCCACAGTTCTTCGTTTGTTACAAAGTCTGACCAACGGGTTTTCGTTATTCTCCGTAGGCACCTGTTGTAGAATGCCTGTAGCTTGTTGTTTATGGTGTTCGAGGTCTTCCAGGTTTCGCAACCATACAATAGTACGGCTTTCACGTTGGTATTGAATACTCGAATTTTGTTGTTTAATGTTAGCTGTGTGCTGCTCCATATGTCTCTTAGGGTTCCAAATGCTGCTCGTGCTTTCTTTATTCGGTTTCCTGTGTCATCTTCAGTACCGCCGTTCACAGTTATTATACTGCCTAGATAGCAGAATTCATCCACATACTCCACTGGGAGGTTGTTTATATGGAATCTTCGTTGATTATTGGTGTCACTTACGTTCCTAGGAAAATAATGTTGATTTTAACTGTTCCTTGATATGGTAACAAGCACAGACAACTTAGAATAATGGGGCTTTTAAAAAATAATTCCGATGACAGCTGTCAAAACGAACTTTTAAAAATATGATTAAATTTCTACCTGTAGGCCTACTTACATTGCCGGTAGCGTGAAAAATTTAATAAGTAACACGGAATGTATCGACTAATAACATCCTCGGCAGGCGACAAGCTTCGGCTCCGCCTCAGCTCGTATTCGCCTACCTCGGATGTTATTACGTCCTTACATTCCTTGATACTTAAATAACTATTATGTAAAAATCTTTTGATTTTACTGGTAATAACTGTTCACCAACACTTTCTGCACCTTCCCTAATTTCAGGAGGAGTGCAGTTTTCACTCGAATCATCAAAATTGGACATTTTATAACCACTATTATAAAATATACATATTTTACATAAATGTCAATTGAAATGAACTATTCTCTTGTTTTCAAGCAAGGCTACTTTATTTTTGTGCATATTTGCATTTGTAATTTTATTTTTTATTAATGTAAAATCAATTAATTATAAAAGGAATAAAGGTGCTAGTAGTGGAAAAAATAATATATAAACCACGGTAGAGAAGACTTATCAGCCTCGCAAATAATTCTGCTCGGCTGAGAAAAATGTCTTCTCTACCTTGGTCTATAATATACTATAACACGTTTGTATTTTACACTAACTACATTAATAGCAATTTTTTTAAAATTCAGATATTAACCCATTGTTTTAGGTTGTACATTCATTAGTGCAACAAAAAGTACCTATCGGAAATCGGGCATGTGAGTTGTTGGTTAGGTTAGATTAAAATGTTCGCTCCCTCCCCAGAAAAAAAAACTTCCTACGCCACTGATCATGTAGCATGTTCTTATAACCTATGCCTATGTAACTAGGCAACTTATTGCAACGCGGTCCTGGAACAGTAGTAGCAGTGGTACGATCTTATAGTCATTGTTGGCGCGTAAAACGTTAATACAAAAATACTTTTAAAAATATAGATAAGGATAGGCTATTATTTAGTTTCCTATGCAATCTTCTTATTTGTTTCTACGCATTTTTAAAAGTTAATGGCTTTATATTCAACAAGCTCAGCAACAATTTCTGCTGCTAACTGCTTCAACCGTGGTGGGTCTAATTAACGTCATGACAAATATATAAACTGTTTAATAAATTATAAAACAGTATACAGCATCCAATATATATTTTTTGTTTCTTGCAATTAATTGAATTATTTTTTGTTAAGGTCAAAATTTTCTTTTTAATTTAAGTAGCCAAAAATTCCAAATCAGTGTTGTGGGGGTTCGTGAGAGTTTTCAGAATTTTCAATGGCAATACATTTCTGATCCATACCCTACGCTGCAGATATATGGTAAATATGTGAGCTATCGGCAGCTTGTTTTATATGATTAATAATCTGCAAAAAGATGGCGCTACAATGACAATTTATAATTAAGTCACAGATGACTGTAATTGAGCAGATTACTTAGCACATATTCAAACCAAAAGTTAGACAGCCATCAGCCATGCTTAATTGTCAAATCGCAATTTTTCGTAAATAATTAATATTGAAGCCAATTCTACTTAAATTACATTCATGATGTGACAGATGCACTCAAATCCCCGATAAAACAGTTTCCAACACATTTCAACAGTAATAAACAAATAGCGATAGCAGCGCCCTAAAATTGGTCTGGTGCGTTGTAGCCAAACTAACGCTAATTTCGTCTCCAAATATGAGCGGACATTTTGTATAAAGGGTCGTATATCTGTAGTGTTAACCTTATCTGTGCTTCTAGCAATTGAATATTATTACAAAAATCAAATTAATTTTAATATATTCTGTGTTATGTGCGTACGGATGTGTGCAGGCGTTATTTCTGTAATAATACGGCAGTCGATAGTGTAGCCGCTTTCAAATCAAAACGGGGAATCCCCGAAAATGCATTTACCGCTGTGGGATTCACTGCTCGATACAGCAAATGAGAGAATGAAGTATGCAACGCAATGACTAGTGTCCAGTTTATTCGATAAAAAATGCAATTCTTGTAAAGCAAACTACAGTGAATTATTGCTCCGATTGTCAGGGTCTAGTGTTTTTGTGTGTGTTAGTTTCAAAGACTTTTTAACGCCTAGAACCTAAAATATAAATTGTAAATACATTTGACATTGCAATGCTGTTCTAAAATTAAAGATCAGCATGGAGTGGTATCCACAGCGTAGAGGTAAGAGAATCAACCATGCAACGTAAATTACTTACTATTGTTATACGAACAATTTTGTTATGCGATTTCTGTTTTAAATAAATTCCACATTTTAAAATTACAATTATATAAGCATCCCGGAGAGTATTTCCTACACCTTCTTGCAATTTTGTAAAATTTTCCGATTATTAGAATTTAGAACTTTTAATTCTATCTGCTGAAAATCTTGTGATTTCTTTCTTCAAGATAAAAAGCTTTTTTATTAAGCTTTGTAAGCCATTTTAAAGAATGCCTGTTCAACCTCTTGGTACATCGTGAGTTTGCGTCGAATGGCAAAAGTGCAGCTCCAAGTTACTCACGTAATCAATCATTTTCTACAACTAGCTGTCGGACCAACCCCACGAGACCTTCCTCGCCAACATACCGCTTTTTATAGCCCCCAACGGCCTTGTTTTATATTTTTTGCTTATTGAATCGCTTGACGTAAGTTTTTACGATGGAAGTGATGTTAACTTGTTCAAGTGATCGGCCAAAATTAAACTACTCGGGTGTTTTTTGCTATCAAAAATTATTTCGTAGAATATTCCACTTACATTGTAACAGCCAATGGTAGCCGTTTATGTTCGGATTCTTGACCAATTAGACCCTGACTGGCCGCGGTAAGCCTTTTTTTTAGGAAGCTCCGGTGTTATCGGTGGTGTATAACCGTAGCAACATGTCAACAAAATTTTTTATTTCTGCATTTAAAAATTAAATAACGCGTTTGTGCAATAGTACGTAACAACTAATTCTACTAAATAATAATTTACTTTTTTTGGTCGTGGAATATTCTAAAAAATACCACTCGTGAATTAAAAATTATCTATAATTCTGTATTTCATTGACGAACTCAATTGTGGTGATGCACGGTACTTGCTGACGTCGATAAATGTTTATTAAAATTAAAACGGTGCTGCAATAGGGGGCGCAGAAATATAATTTGTCTAGGGGAGCCAATATTGCAAATCCGGCCCTTGGCTAGGTTAACCTGTTCAGGTAAACGACTAAACTTAAACCCCCCTATAAGGTTCTTGGTCATTTCGAAATTTTGGAAAAAGTAATTCGACTTTAGGGGCGACACTCGTGACAGTGATCGGTAGGGATATCTCGCATGCACACATCGTCTATTTGGTAACACTAAAATATGATTCTGGGCTTCTTTTTTGGGTGTGCTGATATTTCGTCATAGCATTCCCCATTTTCGCGGATCAGCGTTGTTTTCCCGCTGTTTCATTTGAGTGTGATTACCAATCTTTCTGGCTAAGATTGATTTTTCTACGTATAACATCTACGTATAAGCGCACACACATGTTCTGTCTCTCAAAGCAAACAAAATTAGATAATGATTATAAATTTATAACAACCACTTTAATCATTTCATCATTTCTACACCCATACTGAATAAAGTAGAATTATTATTTTGGTTAGAAACTGTATGTTTTAAACAATATGCATCTTTTCGTAAAGATAGCATGAGAAAGTAAATCATGTCCCAGTTTACAATTTTAACGGAAATCGATAAAATATAATTTTTTTTCTATGAAAAATTAGGAGTGCATATTCTCAAGTTCACACCCTTATCTATCTGATTGTAGTAGCGAGCAAATAACACTCGACTACGATAAAGGACATGGAAGAAAATTTCTATTAATAAGAAGCTAGTTTTTAAGCTTCATCGTCAGAATTAATTTTGTTCGCTACAGAACAAAACATTCGAGCGATTTAATGTTTTGATTACATTTTACAAGTGCATAATGACTATGAGAGAATGAGTTGCATAAATAATTAAAACAAATTTATTTTGAAATTATTTTTTTAACAAATAAATATGTTTTATTTGTTGCTGCTAGTTACTAGTTCGTACATTAAAAGTATGCTAATGCTCGTACGAATTCACGAACAAACACGTGTTGGTTAATATCATACTTCATACCTAGAATTATTAAGAAATTGAAAATTATGCACAGAAAGCCGCCAGTTTTTAATGACCTTGAAGTTAAGATATATTTTTCTCAAGGTCATTCTGCCAAAGCGGTTAGGACAAACTGTATCAATAAAACTGTTACTTACCTAATGTCATTGGTGCAAATTGATTATTTTGCTAAACTGAGACAATTAAAACTAAAATCGAATAAAACTTCTACATCTAAGTGATCAATTTAAAGCTAGTGTTAAAAAGTATAACAAAGCAGTAACAGCAAATAGACACATTATTAGTAAATTACTGGACGCTGTATGTTTCTTATCCAAACAAGAATTGGCGCCAATCTGGTGCATCAAATTGTGTATTTTTCCTCAAATTTTTCAAAACTACCATGTAAATGATGCTTACAAACGCCTGAATCACACCCCAGATAATTTTGATAGAATGGGAAGGGGGGAACTTATAGGTCACACAAATAAAAGAAATTTGCTACGGATGTGAAATTTCAAAAAGTTGTCCCACTCTGTATACATGATTTCGCGCTAATGGGTCGTGCCTTCCGCTACGCTCCAGGCATAGCCGCTCCGTTGGAACGTGCTAGATACCAAAATCTGTAGCATTCCACCATCCACACATTAGAAAATATTTTAAAAGTCATTACTCGGAAAATTTAATTTAATTAGATAACAGTTTCTTTGTACGATCCCATTCGCAAGTTTTTACCCCACAAGATTAATTAAATTTTGAAAAGGAAACGCACCTTTAATATACTATCAAGATTATTTGCATATGTAAATAATTTATGTACGAGGTTTGAATATTCTTTTCGCATCCTGCATAACTCAAATTAGCACAAATTACTGTCGCTGATTCTGACACACTCGTTCAAGGCAAGTTCACAGTGAAGAACATTTTGTCCTCTACTCTCTAATGACTATGCAGTTCGTATTCCCATTGCTGGGCAACATAAATCATTGTTTCGGCTTCAAATGCGTTGGGCAACCACAAGCGCTAACCACATGAACTACAAAAGTTAAGTACTTATTACTATTTGCTACAAAAAACTAACGTGTTTGATATTTGCCGTAACAAAAAAACACCGGTAAATTCAGAATGTAATCAGCGTTATGGTTACGGTTTGGAAAATTGTAACTTTCTGTTTTCTTTTCAATTACTGCGTAGAACATTTTGCGTGTTTTTTTTTCGGTTTTCTATTACGTTTCTGTGTACGTGCCCGCTTTAGAAGGACGACATTTTTGTGTGCCTTTAAGAAAACTACCCAGCCTAATTTTTCCCATATGAACTTTTTGCATGATTAAAGAGAGAAAACAACTACCGCGAAATGGTACCGTCAAAAGTATAATTTGCTATTTTTAAAATGCCCATGACGTCACAACTAAAATGTACGAGAAACTTTTTTTTGTTATACACTGTGTCCATAAAGTAACCCCCCCCCCCCTAACTAACTTTTGAACGACTTAATATTTTACTACAAAATTTAGTGTGCTTTAATGGGAAATTAAATACTATTTTTTAGCTCATAATTAAATAATGTATCATTCAAAATGGCGGCTGGGCGCCATTTTGAATTTTTTTTTTTAAATAGAAAGGGGGGTCGACTGACACCTCATTTGAAGGGTCTTTTAGTTCTGCGTCTGATCCTAGAGTTTCAAAGAAAAATATTTAGCCATAACAAAATCACAAACGTTTGAAGTAAAGAAGTCTATTAAAAAAAACTAAGAATTAAAGCAAAAACAAATGAAATTAAGTGTTCGAAATGTTCACCATTCACTTCTTGGCACATAAAAAGTCGGTTATGACATTCCTGCCTTACATTTTCATAAGTTTCTGGAGTGACATTTCTGTAAAAAACGTATTACAGAAGTTTGCAGAAATATCACTCCAGAATCTTATGAAAATGTAAGGCAGGAATGTCATAACCGACTTTTTATGTGCCAAGAAGTGAATGGTGAACATTTCGAACACTTAATTTCATTTGTTTTTGCTTTAATTCTTAGTTTTTTTTAATAGACTTCTTTACTTCAAACGTTTGTGATTTTGTTATGGCTAAACATTTTTCTTTGAAACTCTAGGATCAGACGCAGAACTAAAAGACCTTTCAAATGAGGTGCCACTCGACCCCCCTTTCTATTTAAAAAAAAATTTCAAAATGGCGCCCAGCCGCCATTTTGAATGATACATTATTTAATTATGAGCTAACAAATGGTATTTAATTTCCCATTAAAGCACACCAAATTTTTTAGTAAAATATTAAGTCGTTCAAAAGTTAGTTAGGGGGGGGGGTACTTTATGGACACAGTGTATTGTTATTTCGGTATATAAAACCAATTCATGCATTTTGTTCAACCAGTATGTAATTACTAAAGAAGTTGATATAGAAACACCTTAATATAGTTCCTTAAAAATAAGATTTCAGGACCATTTGAGACATTGTAGAACAAGTACCTATTGCTTTAAGGCCCGCTTCCGAAACGGACAAACCTGAAAATTTTAAAATCGTAAAATCATTCGCAATGTTTTCTGTAACCGAGATAATGTTTCGATTATTTTTGTTCGAAATATCCCATTACTACTGTTTACCGAATTGTCTGTAGCCATTTTTGTGGTAATTCGGAACGATCTCCCGGCCGCATAGTGAACAAACCCACGGCAACTTATTTAATGCCTCCGTAACCCTATTGAAACCCTCTCGCAATGCTCGTTTAGAGCGTCATTTTTGCACATGCCCCGGCGTCTCGCTCTAACCTCAAAAATCACGCTCTACGCGCTATTTTAAAAACGTTTGTTTTATTTTGGCTAATTTAAGGTAACTTCGTGCTACTAAAGGTCTCAAATTTGTTTTTTTGTATATTCAATTATACTATAACATTTTTAAACAGTAAAAATAGGGGAGAGGGGAAATATGGAATTGTGTCCCGTTGCCCTCCCTGTACTAGCCGCCACTGGTAAGGACACCTATACTAAGATCATTCAACCAGGTAATACCAATTAAAAGATTATTGCCACAGTAAAGTCAATAGAAAGACGATAAAAATATAACTTTCGAAAGGTATGACCAACAACAGAGCCAGGAAATCAATCTCAAAAAATTAGCCGTTTAATTACTGGAAATTTCTGTACACGTCAAAGAGTCGTGAAAAATGTTTATAACGTAGCTATCGCCCAAAATAGTGCCCCTGAAATGGAAACTTTAAGTTTTCGTTATTAAACGGGTTTGAGAAGTGGAAATAAAAACAATTCCCCAGGGCTTGTTATGTAATAATGATGTTGAAGAATCCGATGTCAAAGTCATTTAGGTATGTGGAAAACTATAAAAGAATTACTGTGTATACTTACTGCAGGGCAAAGTTGCGGTAAATGACGTCAATGAGTTACATATTCGTGGCCTTTTCTAAATAGCAAACATTTGCAAGTATGAAATACGTGCTTTCAAAACGCAAAACGATTAAAAAGGCTTTAATTGAATATATTTCGATGCGGAGCAACTTGAGACAATTCAGTCCCATAAATAATTGTGTTAACCTGGATGTCGTCCAAATTGCACTATTGCATCTGGAAATATTTATGAATAGCTAAGTGTACTTGGCATTTTTAAAATTTCGTGGCGATATTGCAAGGTTTTAAATTGATATAGGGGAAGATTATTTCATGCGTAACGATATTTTTGTTGCTTTATTACGCGTCCAAAAGATACGCAGCTGAATTCGCCGACGTAATGCACTTAAGTATTTTCAGGGTTTATAAATTTGAAAATTTCACGTTATTTAGGACAAAAAAATAGGCGACCATTTTTAGTTAAATAAAAATAAAACAGTTATACTTTTTTAAATTAGAAAACCATTAACGTGTTTTAACAACTTGACTTAACAATAGGTGACAATATTGACAAGAACAAATCTTTTCCGTGTTAGCTAATCATAAGGTTACAAATTTTATTTGCTTACCGAATGAAAATAAAACCAAGGTTAACTATATTAAAACTAGTGCTGATGCACAACGATAAACACTGAAATATAAACAAAATATAACAAGTATGTGTACTTTTTATATCTGTTTTACTATAAAATACATAACTACCCAGATACATTATCATTATCAGTGTATACAAGCCAATATTGATATTTTTTATTTCTTATTAATACGAAAAACTCATTGAATACAGAAAAAAACAATAGTAATTGTTTAGTTTTAGTAGAAAAATTCAAACAAAACTTAATCAATAAACATACACAACCTGCTTTGCTATTATAAAATCATAGTTTGAAAAATGTACTTGCATAGAGACGTTTTACCAATGGTAAGTTGCCTTGTTTGGTAATATCTACAAATGCAATGCACCTATTGCAATATTAATGTGTCCACTTTGTTGCACAAAATCAACAGCAATGCCACATGCGAATTAAAAGTTATCGATAATTCTATCGCCTCATTGACAACGAAATTGTGTTGTTGCTAGGCAATATCACGAGTCCGAAAGACGAGTGATATTGCCGTGCATCAACACAATTGAAGGGAGAATTATAGATAATTTTTAATTCGTGAGTGGTGTTTATTTTTTTGGAATATTTCACGAACAAATTATTTTGTATAATTATTTGTTACTAGTGTTACCCCAGCGCACAATGCACTGACAGACTGAGCGTTGACTGAGCCGGCTAAATGCTAAGTCACGTGATGCATTAGTTCCATGAGGAGACGCGGCGTTGGTGTAGGTGTCGCCTCAAGTAAACCGCGTTTAGCAGACTTTCATATATAAATTAAAATAATTATTATTGAATAATCGACGTAGAATAAAAATATAAAAATGTTTCATTTTCCATCTGAGGATAGAGACCTTTCATTGAAAAAGAAAATGGTCCAAATTGGTGAAGCGGTAGCCGCTGGAGGAACCGGAGAAAAATATCCTTTGAGCTTTTATATATGTATGGATATACTAACGTACAAACGCGTTATTTAATTATTAAATGCCAAACTAAAACATTTTGTTGACGTGTTGCTATAGTTATATAGCACCGATAACACCGGAGCTTCCTAAAAAAAAGAAATATCGCGGCCAGTCAGGGTCTAATTGGTCAAGAACCTAAAAATAAACTGCTGACATTGGCTATCACAATGCGAGTAGAATATTCTGTTCCATAAATAACTCCTTAGACTTAATAAACTTAATCAATATTATAGGAAAAATTTATATGAAACAAATTAAAGTACTAACAAAACATATATTTTGCATTTACACAATGTAACACATAGTACATGAAAGAGAGCGCTCTCAATACATTTCTGCTAATGATAACAAATGGCGGTACCCACGCATTAGCGTCGGGTACCAATGTCAGAAGGGCACCAAACAGTGCTCGCAAAAAATTATGTGAAAAAAAATATTTTTATTTCTATTATTTGAAACGGTATTTCATATTATAATTACAGGGTTACAGTGATTATTTGACTTAAAAATAACACGATGGATAAACATGGGTCGGGTCCCAATATGCTTCGTTTTTGATGAACTATAAATCTTTTAAGGTGGTGCTTAAAAACCATGTATAATATAATGTATAGTATAAACAAATTATACGCAGCCTCAGCTCACAGCCTCTCGGACGTACACTTAATGTGTCGCAAGTATTTAAATGGGCTAACGGTTTTACAAATGGCCGTGAGACTCTTCGTGACAATCTAGGAAGGGGACTGCAACAAGAGCAATTCCTGCTGTCATTAAACGTGTTGTTGGTTTTCTCTATTCTTTCAGACACGGCAATTTGCATTTATCAAATCTTCAACACGTTTAGTAGCAGCAGGAATGACTCTTAATTGCAGTTGAACCTCCTCTTCCTGGATTGTCACAAACAGTCTCACGGCCACTTATAATACGGTTAGCCCATTTAAATACATGTAACTTCTTGGATGTACTTTCTTGATACCGTGAGTTGAATCTGCGCTAGATTTCAGCCGGTTTGACGCTGTTTTAACGAGAAATTGATTATAGTACAATGTTTCGCGGTACAGTGGTACGGTATTTAGTGTTGTCAGCACTCTTGTTTCAAATTCCGTTGCAGGGTAACTAAATTTTATTTATGCCAAAAATTCTAGTTGTACATATGAAGAAAATTTTGAAAACATTTCTATTGAAAGCAGTAAAAATACGAATAACAAGCATTTTATTCAATATAAAAAAAAACATAGTAATAAAATATTAAACATGCACATCGCCAAACCAGTGTTGCCCATTATAATTTTGAAGAATTCGTTATGAAATAGCTATTGTTTTGCCCCTTTGAAATCCACGTTTTATTTGAAAAATATGGTTCGTATATCAGTCAATTCACTTGAATAAACATAGGTTATTCGTCACCATTTTTACAAAATAGTGAAAATGTAACATATAAGGTTATATAATTTTACAGAGCAAACACTTCTCTATGTTATTTAAATAAGAAACAGTATTAAAATTACAATATTTTTTATTCTTTTAACAATTTATTGTGTAATTCTCTATTTCGTGGATTTTTGGAAATAATTCACTTTTCCTCTTTGGCTACTAAACTTCCCAAAAAAGAGAAAATTCCCTCTAGGTTGCAACAGTGACGGTTTCCACGACAATGGTATTGTGTCCTTTGTCGGGTAGAGCACGTTGGGTAATGTGAGTAACAAGTAATTGCTTGAATCGCTAAATTCGCCATGTCATGTCACTGCGTATATTGCGGTTTTGGCATGAACTGCTTTCGTAAATCAATTTTTGTGAAAAATCAAACTGGCATGAAGGGCTGAGCTTACCATCAAAACATTATTAATTATTGGAAAAGCCTAAGCACCGCACTAATTATAATTATCAGTTTTTCTTAAATTTTAACATTCAACAAAGTACTTCGTCTGGCCTTTCCGCCGCTTATACTATTTTTACGTTTTATATTTTCCTAATAAGTCATGTAAGTCTTATCACCTATGAATGCACTGATAAAGTCAAAATCGGGTAAAGCACTGCGCGTGGACTTTCCCATACTTAAAACATATTGCTATGATATGAGGCTAGGTACTTACCAGAAAAACAATTCTTTAAATACCTGCAATTTACGCAATAACTAATTATATTTTATATGAGACTCTTTTATAAAATTTCTCAGGGTCGTTATTAAGCTTGGGAAGAAATATTATTAACAAATAAGATTCAAAAAAAATACACAAACCAATATCAACGTTACAAAAGCTTTTTATTTAAAAGTCAATTTGGGGTTAAATTTTTGGAAAATCAAGAAATTTCTTTTTATTCTACTGTTCTTAAAACTGAACACTTATCTTTGTTTCTTCTTTATCAACATATCCTTAACTCGACAATCGTTGAATGATAAACTCCCTCTTCTCTGCTTTGCAGTTTCCACAAAAACCACAGCACTCGCCTTTAGTAAGAATCTTCCTCCGCTGTTGTACCAATATGTACTGGACTGCTTTTATGTTTATTAATACTTGGCTTTTTCTACCATGATAACTGTAAACTCGTTCTGGACCGCTTTTATATTATTATTCTTTTGGATATTTCCAAAATTAGTTGAGAAACACTTGTATCCGTTTTGTTATAGCTTATATTCGATGCATTATCACTATTTATTTTATATAACTCGTTTTCATTCTCTTTTTCTTGCAGAGAATGAAAAATCCTGTGTCTTTGTTTTCAGGACGACCCGTAACTAACTTATAAGTTTTCACTTGCTTTTGTCTTCCCTCTTGATCTCCCATTTTTTTTTAAACAGATAAATCACATGAAACAATGAGTGTTCTTTTTATACATTTGTCAAATTGACATTCACATCCATAATCCCCACAAATGATATTTAACGATGCACAAACAAGTAAGTCTAAAACTTCTTATATATTAAACCTTTTAAACATTTCTGAACCAATTTTATAATTAAAATTAACATAAACAATAATCGTATCAATTTGAATGTGTTCTTCTTTCTTTCAGAGTAAACAAAATTTCACAAATATGAAAATATAAATGATATAAAAATAACCACATTATTTGAATTTTAAAACAAGAAATTACAGCAATAATACGCAACCCTGAGTTTATAACTTTGACTACCAAAACCTTACAGTCTTCACAAACCTCCAATAGTAAATTAAATTTTAACAAGCATCCCAAAAACTGCCTTCCAGGAATCACAATACTCCAGTCAAATCATACAACTCCGAATATCATAGCAATATATTACGTTGTATATTTTCAAAATTCGAATTGTCTCGGCTGCTTTGGGTTCTGATTCTTACACCAGTCTTGGAGCGATCATAAGAATAGAAGAGTGTAAACAAAAATTTCTATTTTCAGGTCAATAAAGGCAAAATATTATTACTTATCATACTTTCAACGTTTTACGCGCCGACAGTGACAACAGTTCGCAATACTCGTACTACTTGCGGAAGCGAACGACACACCGAGAGCTTCATAAACGCGGACACGTTTTTTTGTTATACAATAAAATATTTTGTTTTTTTTTGTCAAAAAGATTCCCTAAAATTAAAGAAAACGACAGAACAAGGAGTAAATTTAAAAAACTTTGTTTTTGAGTTCCTGGGGTTGCATTTCCGTCAAATTCTCGAAATAGAAAATTTTGCTTAAAGCAATATTTCCACTAAAAGTAAAAGCACAGAAAAGTAAAAGGCGTTGGATTTATTAGAATTTCGCGTTTTTAGTATAAAAACACCAAAAACTGCTTCCGGTTTCGGTTTCTGTACTACACACTTAAAGTATCAAAATCAGACCAATCGTTCTAAAAATATGACAGAACGAACAAACCCACCCACCAAGAGATATTTTTCTTGAACCCTAAGACGCGTTTTTTCGTATAAATCTCAAACTGTTTATGAAATCAACTTTTCTATACCGGAAGTATGGAAATGTTAAACCTCGTTTTAATTATAAAATGGAAATATACCTGGTGCAATTTCCTAGGTCCCTTAGGCCACCAATCCGTTCCTGAATTCTAATTATCTGATACTACACCAATATTTTTCCGTTGCGTTAACATAAAATTTTTACTGCGTAATATTTTAATAATTTTTCCCACTTTTACAATGTCGATCTCAGAAACTGCCGAGTTACTGAGAAATACGTTATTTACCTGGTATTTACAAATACTTGTTTTACTTCTAATCTTTTCAGGGTGAACGAACGAATTAGTAATTTCTGGTTATGAACCCGGGGCTACATATGGTATTGAGTGCATAAATTTGTGACATCAATAATGATTTTCCGTTATAAACAAACGCCTAAAATTATTTTGTAGGAAAATCCCTGTACGCCACTGATTCCATTTTTTCCATTCATAGCAAAATCGGCAAATTGCACTTTCACGTTGCTGCAGGTAATGGTTGTGTATTGTAATGTGTATACCATTATTGGTGTGACGGAAATAAAGCATCCACATAGCACTATTTTTGTGCTTTAACAATTATATAATTAATAATCATAGATAAGCATTAATTATCTAAATTTAGAGCAATTATTTTTCACTGAATGATGATAAAGAACTGGAAACGAAATTACATTCGTTACGTCACAGAAAGATTAAAATTAATAACCTGTTATTAATGACATATTTAAGTTAACTGATTTAGTTACTATAGATATAATAAATATTAATCACATTCACGAAAACATATATTAGGGCAATTTTTTTCGTTTCTGTTACCTCGCAACAATTATCTGCTCTTAAATAATTATTTAATTTCTAATAAAAATTAATAAACACTAGTGTAACCTCGCCGAAATTCGACGCCAGACTCAGCGTTGACCGCCCGGCGATGCATTAGTTCCAATAATGAGACGCGACAATTTTGTAGATGCGCCCCAAGTGACGCGCGTCTAGCCGAGCTGCATATATATATTATAAATTAAAATAATTATTATAAAAAAATCGACGTAGAATAAAAATGTTTCATGTTCCATCTGTGGATAAACACCTTTCATTTAAAAAAAAATGGTCCAAATTGGTGAAGCGGTAGCCGCTGGAGGAACCGGAGAAAAAAACCCTTTGAGCTTTTATATATGTATGGATTTTTGCTAGTTTTCATATCTACAATTTAAAAAAATGACTTGCACCATGCAGTAAACTCTATTTACTCAAAAATTAGGTATCAGAACTCTATAAATTTTGGTACAATATGTCCTAGGAGGGTAGAATGGTATTATAAAAAAAAAAATTGAGAAACCAAAAAAACTATCAAAATTAAAAGTTTTCTATAGTTTCCCAAAATCTAACACATATGATTTTTTCAGTTTTTCAAATACAGAGTGGCTAGGAAACCCCCGGCCGCTTTTCTTGCGGCGGTCAAGAGATGGCGCTTTAGTAAAGAAAAATTAAATTAAAATACTGGCAACAACGCAGAATCCAAGACGCTTTGGATATTTTGATTTAATATAGGACGTATTTAATAACTAAAACGTCTTGGATTCTGCGTTGTTGCCAGTATTTTAATTTAATTTTTCTTTACTAAAGCGCCATCTCTTGACCGCCGGGGTTTTCCTAGCCACTCTGTAGAGTTAGATTTGAGAATAAAAATTAAAGATTGCGATCTGTGAACTCGAGTAATCTGGCACTAAGTTGAAAATTTTCAAAAATTCGAAGAAAGCGCCATTTTGCAGCTATTATGTTCGAAGAAAAAGTGTTGAATTTGCTTTGAGGTCAGAGATCAGATCCCGTTTTCAGATTTAAAAAATTCAATTTCTTAAAAAAAAAGCCCTCAAAAAACAGTTTCGATTCCGCTTCCGCGTTAAACTTTTCTTAAAAGCTAATTACCCGATGAATTCCCATATTCTAGAGCTTAGTGAAATCGGACCATCCGCTTGGAAGTTATGGAGCGCACATACCACACACCCATCCACAGACAGACATTTTTTAAAATCCATTTTTATGGATTGCTGGAGGTCCAAAGCATGTATTTTTGTCAAAATCTCGAATTGAAAAATTTGCATGAAATCTGTACTGTGGGATGAAAAAACTGACTAATTTATCTATTGTCCAACTTTTGTATGCTGAGCCGGATGTTAAACTTCTCTCCCTGTAAAATACGGGTCAGATATTGTGCACTTATATGCTTTCTTTAGTGGATTACACATTCAAGAGTAAATAAAATGACGCCCCTAACACAGCAAATCCATCAACCGAAAATAGGAGGGAGAGGGAAAGTTGACCCCTACATATTCGTATCGTATCTTATCGTAATTAGCCTTTACGTTCCACTGCTGGGCTCCGGCACTCTTTTCTGCCACATACTCTCTCCTTAGCTTTAAGGTGGAGTACGGGGGACCTACGGTTTAACGTCGAATCCGAACGATTAAATACCAGAGAAGGTTTCAGGCATTAAGAACCCACGGATTGGGAAATATGAGTGGCGGGTTGCGGCATAGATTTTTATTGTTGCATGGCTGCGGCGGGGAATCGAACCCCAAACCTTTAGCGTTAGAGGCTAAGCGCCCCTACATACTACTGGACATAAATTTAAATTGCACTCGTGAGCAATTTAACTAAAACAGATATGTTTTATCGTCTCCAGTTTAATAAATAATGGGTCATGAATTATCCATTTTCCTAAAAATCATAGAAAGGGGCACAGAGAAATTAGCAAGTTGGGCTACCAACCACATTGTAGCTCGGCCCTGGTTCTACGAACCCGCAGAATTTAAAAAAATCCTGTGGCGAAATCCTGTGGCGAATTTTTGAGCCACGTTTTTTTTAAAATGTCCAAAATTTTGAAAATTTTTTACCTCGTAGTTGTCATGCTTTTAGAAATGCTCGTAAATAGTAACATTGTCTACCCCTAGGGCTATTACAATATCAAATTTTATCCCGATTTCTTGGTTTTTATTAAATTATTAAGTGAATGAGTGTGGAGCCAATAAATAATACAAATGCAAACTTTTAAATTTCAATTATGTTTGTTTATTTAATAAATACAAAATTAAATTCCAGGCGCATCGGACTTTCGGTTTCTCAGGAAACCATTATCAATGGGCATAATAAAAAATTAATAAGTTCTAGCTTTATTTCGTTGAAATTCATATTGATAAAATACTTATTACTTCAACAATATTGTTGAAGTAATAAAGTATTTTATTCATATATCTCTAATCAAATAATATGTGATGTTAACATAAAGATAGTTCTTGGTTTAAACCTAAATTAATAAAATAGTTAAACAATAAATTGACAACTGCTTGATGATTTTTTAATTCAACAAAAACTGTTTAATAACATTTTAAAATAAATTTGCTTCATCATAATGTTAAAATTAATAGTTATTTAAGTATCAAAGAATGTAAAGACGTAATAACATTCGAGGTAGGTAAATACGAGCCGAGGCTTGTGGCCTGCCGAGAATGTTATTAGTCGATACATTCCGTGTTACTTATTAAATTTTTCACGCTACCGGCAATGTAAGTAGGCCTACAGTTAGAAATTTAATCATATTTTTAAAAGTTCGTTTTGACAGCTGTCATCGGAATTATTTTTCAAAGGCCCCATTATTCTAAGTTGTCTGTGTTTGTTACCATATCAACGAACAGTTAAAATCAACATTATTTTCCTAGGAATGTAAGTGACACTATTAAGTTCCGTCGTCAAGGGTAACTAGTACACGAATGTTATCAGCCACTTACGATCCCTGTAGCTATGGATGTAAGGCTTTCTTACACTGCCGGTAGCGTGAAAAGGTTTTTTATTATGCCCATTGGTGCAGGTTTCTAGGAAACCAAAGCGTCTGAAATTTAAGTTTGCAATATAAATAAAATTAATAGATCAAACGGACTTACCTTAAGAGAAGTCGATTTAATTATAGGAAGCAAATATAATAATAATTAATCACTTCAACAGATATTTGTTTTTACCTTACCTTACCTTACCTGTTGAAGTGTTTAATTATTTTTTATTTATATTAATATAATTTCAACAAAGTAAAGCTTGAACTTATTAACAAAATTTAATTTTGCATTTATTAATTTTTTATTATTAAGAGGTTTCCAACCCCGAGAAACATTATCTCGATAAGCCAAAATCGTAAGAAATCGTGGCGGCCGCCATTTTTAAGCTAGAGTGTTCGGAAAAAATCTTTCGATTTGTCTCAGCAGCCACCCACTATCGTACTGTATTCTGAATGTTTTTAAATAACAACAAAAGTTATCTAAATTACATGTCTAACTTCCCTTTTGGTTCCAGGTTGTAATAAACCAAACGCAATGAGTTTTTGTGATATCTATAGGTATAACAAATTTCATTAAGATCGGTCCAGTGGCGTGAGAAAGTAGGAAATTTCGCGGTACAAACGCACACGTACAAACAGAAATATTTCGAGAAACACAATTTTGGGTTCCTAGAGGCCCAAAACATGTATTTCTTTCATAATCTCGGAATCTTAAACTTTCACGACCACAATACATATAAGTATGAGAAAGTAAAAATTATGTGTATTAAATGATTTCCTAACTTCTAAAGTGCAAAATTATGATTTTAAATGTTTAAAGGCCAAATGATAACCACGAAAGATTTTTCGATAGTGTCTGTACTATTTTAATTAATTTTGATCTCCTGATCCACTGAATGCTGCGAACTTTGAAGCATCGGCAGTTTTTGTCCCGAAATTCAGATAAGAAAATGCTTCTTTTTTTATAGCTGAAATAAATTGAAACCATGCTGGATACCCACAGATTTTCCAAAATATTTATTAAGTTTTTATTTTTTTCGTATTTTATTGTAGTCAAAATAAATAAAAATTGATCAAAAAAATTTCCTAAATGGAGTAATAATTTAATGTGTAATAATAATTCAGAGAAAACATATTTTGGGTAATCTAACATGATTTCTTGATATCTTCTGCATATAAAAATTAAAAAGGTGTTAAAATAGCTTTGTTCTAATTTACTTACTAGCGGTTAAACGTTTTCTACACCAGCAAAAATATATTTTCAACGTCGATGCAGTTCATGGTTAAAATGTTTTGTAAATTCACCAGAAGTTTTCCAATTTATATTTTAGGTAGTCAAATAAGGAATAGTTTTGCATAATTGAATTTATTTGCATAATAATGAAAGTATGAAGATTTTCTAAAGAATTTCACTTGTTATACTAATTTGGAAAAAAAAACATGATGTCATGACCATTAAAAAATCCGGAAAAGGTTCGCAAAATGGATGTAGTAAATTAGTAATTTTTACCTGGGGGGACACCTTCACCTACATTCCATGTTTATGAAAAAAACTGGTCAGTCGTGATCTTGATAATGAATAGCTATATATCTCGAACGTTTCGGCAACTTTGGGGGTCATATTTATTTTTTGGTACGTTTCCGTTTTTTAATGCGACGTGCGTCATTGATTTATTTATATTTGCTAATGGTACTTAATCGCTTTCAAGTATTTTATTTTACATGCTAAGATTTCCAGAGAAATTTAATGGTTTCTTTTTACTTTCCTAAATCTTCAGTATAGGGAAGTATTGATATCATGAAAATTTTCCAATTTGAAATTTTGACGGAAATACACGTACCTATTGTACCTCCATCTGTCTGTGGGTGGGTGGGTATGTATGAGTGTGCGCATCACAACTACCAAACGGATGGTCGGATTTCGGTGTGCGCAGGAATCTGGCGGTTTATCAAAAATTCATCGACAAATTAAGTTTTTAAAAAGTTTGAAACAGGAAGCGGAAGTTAGATATGTTTTTTGGTAGCATTTTTTTTCGAAGCTAAATTTTATACATTTTAAAACGGAATCCAATAGAATCTAGCTTCAAGATGGCGACCGCTACGATTTTTCAAAATTTTGACTTGAGCGCGTTATTACTTAAAAACAGGTTGCCAGATCAGGTTAAAACATTTTATCATAATAGCCCTATAGAGACACAATGTTAGTGTGCACCAAAATATTTGAAAAGTTTAAAGCTATGAAGTGAAAGAGTTTTCAAAATTTTGGAAATTTTCACAGAAATATTACTCAAAAACGATTTGTTTTTGAATTTTGTAAGCTCATAGAACTGAAGGTGAGCTACAATTTGGTTTGTGTCGCAGCTCTTAAATGTCTTTCTAACACATTTTATGAATTTTTAAAAATTTGAGTTTTAACGCCTATTTACACAAAAACGAGTCATCAGATCGGGATGAAATTTGATATTGGAAATTCTTGAAGGTACACAATTTTACAAGTTACTAGAACTTTTCGAACTACTAAAACTGTGAAATGAAAAAAGTATCAAAATTTTGACTTTTTCAAAAACATACTGCTCAAAATCTAGCAAAACGATTTTTTTTAATGTTATAGTCTAATACAGCTAAAAATGAACTACAATTTGGTTATGTGCCAGTCCACTAATTTCTCTGTGACGCCTTCTATGAATTTTTGGAAACGGATAATTCATGCCTCTTTCTTTAATAAACGGAGGACAACAAAAAATTTCTGTTTGAGCCAAGTTGTTTATGAGTAAGAGTAGAATCAGATTCAGAACTTAAATTTTAGGTGCAGCAATACTTAAGAGGGGTTAATTTTTACCCTCCTTTCTTAATTTTGGTAAACGAATTTTCCTTCTGTTTTTCGTTGTTGTTTAGGACGGACTGAGGAATCTTTATTCAACACATCAAAAAATTGATTGTTCTCTAAAAAAAAAAGATAAAAGTCAAAAGCTGACCTTGTAATGCAGGAACCTAAAAGTTCTGCCTAGCAGGTGGTTTTGGTTGTCCTTCTTGCAATAAAGGATTAGCAGGGTTTTATATTTAAATATCCTACAACTGAAAACAATTCTTAGTTAGATGTGCTGTAATTGTGGTTAGATAGGTATATAATAATAATTATTTTATTTAAAAGTATAGGAAAGTCCAGACGAACTTTTTCGTTCATTTTTATTAATGGCTTAAAATGTTTTTTGCTTAATTAAACATAAGAGGTTTATAAAAAAAAACTTCTCATTTGAAAATTTTGTATTAAAGCCAATTTATTGTGATAAAACAAAAATTTCAACAGAATGTGTACCTAAGGCAAATGCAAAAAGTAATTAGGAGAGTAGAAAATACACAAATTGTGATAGCTTCCTGTTAAACTAGTGGTAACATTCCTACTTTTTTTCCGTGACGCAACTTCCCACTTTCAATAACCTTAATAAAATTGCGTTTAGAAACTCTGTAGATTTTAGAATGCAAATGTTGTTTTTCAGACTGATTATGTCTATCTTTGGTGTATCTCAAAATCTCCTTACTTTATTAATTTTTGTTGCAGTTTAATATTTACAAACACTGATTGACGTAATTATTATTATCACTGTAAAAGGTAAAGGTAATAACAGTTAGGAAAAAATATAAACAAAACTGCATTTAATATAAATAGTCATATATTTAATTATAAATACAAAATTCATTTTAATAAACAAACTGGCTTTTTCTTTAGTAACTAATCAAACTTAAGCACGTATGGTTTTCTCACATATGTAAAAAAATAATGATTTGTAAGTGTGCAACAAGTGCAAAATTTCATTATAAACAGTAATGACTAGAGTATCTACAAAAAAAGTCCCTCACCAGGCGTAATAACGCTTCACTTCTAATACTTCAATGAAAAATCATCATAGTCATATGTTGTAGTTAAACGCAAGTAATGAAATAAAACCTGCATGTCGTACAAAATTTTACACCATACAAAGAATAAGGCAGTCTAAAGCAGCTTTCAACAATACGATCATCACATCATTAACAAATAAAATTAGTTCTCACGGGAATGTGAAAATAACGGTTTTAAGTAAAACTGCACCAATTTTACTTTACTTTAGGTATCTTCCTATCACCCTCAGAGACTTGCTTAAATGTTTAAATATGTTTTTCCAAAATTCTGTTATGTATACGTTTGGAGCGACCTACCTACAAAATACAATAAAATTAAAACAATAACTAACAAGTTTCCCTGAGGGTTAAAAATTACGTAAAACAACCTAATTTCACTTTGGAATTTACTAACAAAAGTACTATTGCACTTTTGATTTTAGAAGAGGGTAGTCTGCAGTAATCGGAGCACTTTGTGCCTTCTTCCGCCTTTCACCAGACACATAGGCCTTATAGAAGAACCGTGCGAATAGTACGAAGTAGCTAAAGTACATGGCAAGTGACAGCTTAATATTCCTGTGCGTGATTTGGCACTCATGATGATCATTCAGCATTTGTAAGGCCCAAATATTTACGGCACACCCCACCACCATTTGCAGCAACTGAAGAGACGTAATGACCATGGCAATCTGACGGGGAGGGCTGTACCCCATAGACCTTAAAGCATAGTACGAGTACATCAGAGCATGGACGCAATAATTCATTACGATGAACCATCTGGCACT
This sequence comes from Ctenicera cuprea, assembly GCA_958336395.1. Taxonomy (NCBI): domain Eukaryota; kingdom Metazoa; phylum Arthropoda; class Insecta; order Coleoptera; family Elateridae; genus Ctenicera; species Ctenicera cuprea. Next base: position 12,475,643 of record OY284487.1, on the reverse strand, counting down.
AGCAGTAGTTTCTGTGTATGTAAACCATGAGTATAATAACACAGTGATATGATGGTACCAATGTAGAAAAATAAGTGGCTGCTTACGAAGCACAATGAATATTGTGTCGCCCAGCTCTGGTAACTTGCTGAGTACGAACATCCAACTCCAGAAGCCGGATACACGGTCCTGTTCGATGAATGAAGGCACGCATACAGAATGGTACAAACCGTGATGGGTTAGGATGTGCAGGAACTCGGGCACAGTGCGAATAGCTCCCATGATACTGAATATTGCCAGTGCGGTGTTCCATAATGACAACAATCCTCTGAGCTCGAACCGGGGTCTATTCTGCATCAAATATTGGCCCCCAAAAACAAGAATCATGTAGATTCCCACATAGTAAAAACCGTTGGTCCAATTTTTGCTCATCCATGTGAGGGTTTCCTGGTGGACGAAGTCGGACTCGAAGTTGAACATGTACGAGTAATTAGGCAAAGTTACTTGGTTGTATTCTTTCATCTTGAACACGGATGCGGCACTTTCACAACCGTTACACTGAACCACTTTCCAGTTTAAGTGGGGAATGACTTCTCGCTTTTTCGAGGCCTCTATATGTGATGACCGGCTCCCGCACGCCCTAAACCCGCGGCCATCCCAAGCGCTTGCGCCGAAACATCGCGTGTTCCCATTTTTTGCGTCACTAAAAGCGCGCATCGAAATTTCCATGGCGTTTATGTATTTGGCGGTACTTTGTACACAACAAAAGTGAAATTTGAACTTAAAACGTGTTCCATACTAAGTTTGAATAGAAAATTTCAGGTTAGAACTAGTACTGTCAATTTGATATCAAAAAACAATCAATTCTTCCAAAGTTTCATCTTTTCTTCGTGATAAATATTTCGTAATACTTATAAATTATCGTATGACTACTACATGCAACTTACCTCAACGAAAAAAATTCAAATGACTTCACAAATGTGATCGAAGATTAAATTAATTCATTTTTAAATTTCAAAAATAAGCTGCCGTAACCTACACTATTTTCCAATTTTCACGAGATCTAATTCTCATTAAAACAAAATAAGAAATCAACCTAAAAAACTGAATTGCATAAAAAATGTGTTAGTTTTAATGAATTAATGATGGAAATACTATTACTATAACAGGTAATTTATTTAAAATTTCCCAAACATTACAGTAACTATTAAATTTTTTTAAATTATTATACTTTGACACCTGTCAATTGACGGCAACAGGGGCGGACCGGCGATTGTAGCATTAGGTGTAACGACAAATTTAAAGAAGCCCTTTATGATACACTGGGGGTTTACAAAACCGGATTTTTTTTTCACATGCACACGAATCTGCGAATAATACAGAGCGAGCAAAAGAGGCGAAGTGGTCACGTGGTTCTTCACCTTTTTAGCTCGCTTTGTATTATGCGAAATGTTTGCTATTGGTTGAAAACATTTGAATTTCAACTGGCGCGAAATTTCTTTTAAATAATTGAAAAATTTCGCGCCTCGCCGAAAATCATTTTTTAACTTTATGGTGAATATTTTCGCTTTGTAACATTCATTCTCTTTTTGGCGGGCAACGGTCACGACGGTTGACATCATTGCAAAGTTACGTTCGTAAACCTTTGTTTTTTTAATTGTGAGTAGTATGAACCGTTAATACAAATCTCTCGAACAGGTATTAAGGTTTAAATTAATTTCATTACGTATATTTGAGATTAACCAACCCATTTTTGCTAATGATAGAAGTTTATGCAACTAGAATATGCGGTAATAGAAATTGAGTGATTTTTTGCGAAAAGATTAGAAGCATTTTGCGATTCGCGAATGCATGAGGACGCGGTTTAATTCTAGCTATATTTTGCTAAGCAGTCATAGAGTTTCAACAGTTTGTTCCTATTTTATTGACCCCTCGAAATATATTTTTTGTTTGTTATTTGTGGCCGATTTACTAAATACCGAACTAAGGTTTATTAAGATACAGATATTTAAACGTGAGGCGATGATTTTGAGCACTTACTAAAAAGCCTTCATAATTACTATACTCACGTGACCACAAAATATAGGCAACCAAACTGACACTGTTGATAAGCCTTTTATCCAAAAATTTCCAATCCGTTTGTTAACTTATCAAGGCTTGCTTATTTACATACATAACCTCACTTTGAGTGTTGACAGTGACACTTACAGGGAATTTTTAGTTACCAGGAATACCAATCCTGAACCGACTTCAACATCTAAATCTAAAACTCTCTAAGTCACTGCGAACCAAAGGTCACGTGGGTATGAGTAATTAACAAAGGCTCTCTATAAAGCTAAGAACGTTAAAAAAATTGCTGGAATACAAAACGGGCTGTAACTCCAAACAAAGTGATTTCGGGCATATCTGAATTTAGAATTTTTAAATTGTTTTGTACGAGGTTTAATTAGATTATTTTCAAAAATGAAGATATTTAGCCTAGTTATGAGGTCTGGGACACCCTGTATAATGGAGGGGGCAAAATTCTATATTTATCAGGACGCCAAAACACTTTGCCAGCCCTGCGTGTCGATTTTAATAAAAATTCAAAATATTACAATTTTTGGCTCCTTGTATCTAGTTACACTAATAATTTTGTTGTACCTAAATTAATCCGTCCCTGGACAAAGAAAATAAGAAGAAGATAACCTAAATGATAAAAAAGTCCTGACGAGTGCATGAGTCACAACTTTGAATTTATTATCTTGATTCTTGATCACAAAGGCAAATCCGGGGATTCTTCCTATGGAGTTTTTAAAAATAAAGTGCAATAATTAGTTTTTATAATTACAATTTTAATTAATTAACAATGACAATTAGCATGTCTGCATATTTTAACCTTCGGAATGAGTTCGTTTTGAGGTGCACCTCCTGCACAGATCAAAGCTTGCAGATGTTGAAGGACAATTTCAAAGACATCATAAAATCAACAAGAAGAATCGATAACATTACAAATATCGGTGAGCTTGTACGTATATTAGAGAAAAGAAACGCACTGAACATACAAAACTTGGATTGCCTAAAAGATATAGCTCGAATGTTAAATCGCCGTGACTTACTGCAGTTACTAAATAATGGAATCGGACAAGATGTTGTTGATGTACCACCACCTGCACCTGTACGACTACAACAGAGGCAAGAACATGTACAACAAGCCCCAGGTAGACAATCAGTTGCAATGAGAGGGAAAATTATTTGTTGGGAAACTCTTTGTATTGTTACTGTAGAATCTTGGCGTTTTATTTATTTATCTATCTTTTATATTAGTTTCTATTTTATGTGGGCCTGTTTGTGGGTTGTTGGGAAAATTGCTACATTGTTAGTTTATTGTAGCATACGACTGCTATATTACATGTTAGTTTATGTGTATCGTTCAGTATTTGTTTCAAACGATAGATATAACTCATACCGCCCCCAGGTAAGATATAACTCATACCATCCCCGGATGAGAAATAACTCATACCGTCCCCCTGCTACCATATTTTTTAACAAAATTGTCCCGGTATTGCTGCTTGTTATTTGTATAAGTAAATATGTGGATTTCGCAGTGGAATCTGGATGACATAAGAGCAATTATGGTTTAATTTAGAATTTGCTGAGGATCTTATTTTTTAAGTTTTAAACAAAATATTATTGTACATATGTATATTTTAAATAAAAATTCACTTTTACAATTTGTTTTAGTGCTTAATCTCCCACCTGCAGCCTATCATGAGCGCATTTACGAGCTAATTATTAACCAGATTGGTAGAAAATGGAAAGATCTTGCAAGGAAGCTAAGAATAAGCGAAGGAAAAATTGACGAACTTCAAGACCGCTATCGCTTTGAACCTTCCGAGAGGGTTCGTGAAATACTGCAATTCCATGAACGAAACAGTCCACCACAGGAAGTTTGGACTCGATTGATGGATGCTCTAACTAGTAGTCGTCGAAATGATCTACGGAATGAAGTACAACGAATACTCACTACTGGTTTATAATTCGATTTAAGTATGACAATACGTGATAATAATTACGAATGAAATTAAATTGTTTGAATTAACGTTTTAATGTTTTTAACGATTTTTAGGTAGGGTGCATTTAAATAGTGAGTACAATGCAAGAACTTTTTTATTATTGAAAATACAGGTTTACGGAGTCATATAAAAATTTTATTCATTAGTGGAGGTAATTTTTTTTTCACGCTACCGGCATTGTAAGTAGGCCTTACATCCATAGCTACAGGGATCGTAAGTGGCTGATAACATTCGTGTACTAGTTACCCTTGACGACGGAACTTAATAGTGTCACTTACGTTCCTAGGAAAATAATGTTGATTTTAACTGTTCGTTGATATGGTAACAAACACAGACAACTTAGAATAATGGAGCTTTTAAAAAATAATTCCGATGACAGCTGTCAAAACGAACTTTTAAAAATATGATTAAATTTCTACCCGTAGGCCTACTTACATTGCCGGTAGCGTGAAAAATTTAATAAGTAACACGGAATGTATCGACTAATAACATCCTCGGCAGGCGACAAGCTTCGGCTCCGCCTCAGCTCGTATTCGCCTACCTCGGATGTTATTACGTCCTTACATTCCTTGATACTTAAATAACTATAATACTATAGTATATAATTTGTTTCTGTTTGGCACAATTATAAACAAATTACAAGCTAATGAAATTCATGGGATGATAAACCTATCTGAACTGGCAGTAATCATGGAGTGCTGGTGTCCTACTTAAGGTAGTAAAAATTTAATTTTTAATATAAACAATTCGTAACTTTAAGATATTACTTCCAATTTTTATGCTCTCTGTTAACTTATTTTTAATTTTATTTTTTTGATGGGGGGATTACTGTTTCGGCATTAATAAAATCTTTATTAAGGTCCTGAAGCCAAAAAATGTTTGTATCTCGTAAATTAGGAGGTACGTATATTAATAGATCTTTGTAATGCAGAAGAGAAGACTGCTCTTTTAGCAAAAACAAAATTTGCAAATAGTTTATCTACGTGTATTTTCAATAATAAAAAAGTTAATTTTCATAAAAGCCCTCTGTGAACAATGTTCAGTTACTTAGGTATAAGAATATAAAAAATCTATACGACTGTTAATGTACATACATTTTAAATATTTTTTAATTAATATTGTATTATGTACCTGTTTTAATATATATATATATCTAATCTTTTTAAGTGGTTTATTTATGATGTTCATGTTATCAAAAGTATGTACCATAATTTTGTTTTATTTAATACAATGAAAACTATAATTTAAAAATGACTAAAACACTTCGTCTGAACTTTCCTATACCATATAAATAGTTACTTAGCATGTTTTAAGGAGTATTTCAGTATTAACGTCAACGACGTCAAAATTAAATGTTCGTAAAGTTTTAAATAATGTGTAGGATGCATCAAATTGCGTGTTAACTATTGAGATCTTGCTTATTTGAAGAGATATGATGACGGTTAAACTAGAGAAAAGTTGTGAAATGTTATGCCCACTAATAATATAAAAAGAAGTTTCTGAAAAAATTTTGGATTTTTTTTGTCATTTATATTACATATTTCTAGTTAACGGATCATTAGGAGAGTTTTTTACGGTGAATCTAATTTTTTTATTACATTTGGTACAACTGCTACCATTGTTCATTTTTGACTGTCAACTTTTGTTTTCATATTGACTGCATTTTAAATATTTTTATATTTTAATCGAGTTTTTTATTCTAAGCTCAGTGATGTGTCACACTTAGCATGTTGTTTCTGTTTTGAGGAGTATTTTATTACAAAAAATAAAAATTTCAAAAGCGTGCCATCAAAAAATCACGTCGTTTAACTTGTTTTAAAAAAATTCTAGTAGGGCCATGAACTGATGCAAGTAAAACAGAACACTATTTTTTATTTACTTTGGCATTTAGATACATCAAACTTTTCTGGAGATTTTAGGAAATTTTGTTTTCAGCCTAGGCAGTAGGATGTTATTTTTGCAAAACCAAATAAATGTTTCTAACTTTACTGAAAATTACAGTTGAAGTTTTTATGTTTGAAACCGACAAACAAATTTGAATAGATAATACTCAAACTGCACTAATGCACACAATTATTAAGTAAATGTTCAAATTGCAACCTACATTGCACATCTCTTGTAAAACATACTCAGAAGCTCATCTAAAATAAACTCTTGGAATTTCTGAGAATTTTCCTTATCTGTGTGTTAGAAACTTTGTCATTCATTGTTTTTCTAAAAAATAACTTAACCTGCTGCCTATACTCAAAACAAAATTTCCTGAAATTTTCACATACCTAATGTATCTAAACGTCAAACTAAATAAAATTAGCGTTTTGTTTTAATTCCATAATAAGGTCTAGTTCATGGCCTACTGTAATTTTTTTTAAATAACTTAAATGATGTGGTCTTTGCATGGCACTCGTATGAAATTTTCTATAATAAAATGCTCAAAACTTAAACAAAATGCAAAGTGTGACAAATCGTTGAAATCAGAATACAAAACTATTCAAATATGAAAAAATTTAAAATACCGACCACGAGATCAAAAAAAGTTGACAGTCGAACAATGGTAGCAGTTATACCAAATCTGATGAAAAAATTAGATTCAGTGTAAAAAACTGTGCTCATAATACTCTGCCTATTACGAGCGGACTAACACACCAAGCATACAGTGTCAATTCAGTTAAACTTACGCTTTGCCCAAGGACATGCCTTATCATATTTAGAATAAAATAGAAATACGTAAGGGTTGGCAATGGAAAATAAAATTACTGTCTTTGCATGCTTTTAACAGACTATCATCACTCTGTCAGTGTCACTACTATACACATACAGTGCATAACAGACCACTCACGCACTATCTTTTACAGCTAAACCATTGAACCTACATGGATGGGATAATAAATTTGTTTTTATAAATTATATCCAAGGTATTCAGTAAAAAAATTTATAAATAGTTTGGGGTTCTGGAAAGGGTAGTTTTGGGGGGGGGCTAGAGTTTTTCTCGAGATTTTTGGATACAAAGGTGGGTCAACTCACACCTCATTTAAAAGGTCTTTTTAAACCTAAATTTATAAATATTTTGGGGTTCCGGAAAGGGTAATTTTGGGGAGGGGCTAAGGTGTTTCTCGAGATTTTTAGATACGAAGGTGGGTCAACTCATACCTCATTTAAAAGGTCTTTTTAAACCTAACAACTTGAAAAAAGAAAATATCGCTAGCGCAAACCGTTCCAAAATGGCGGCCAATTATATAAAAAAAGCGGCCCTTACATAAACCTTTTCCCAACCGCACATGAACTATTGTACCAAGAATAGCTAAGACGTGCAGTTTGTAGTTGGACTTTCTTGCTTTATATGCTGTAAATAGGTACTCAGCAGCGTAAAGATTTAAGTTTAAATATTAGTTTGTTCTAATTTTTGATTGCACTGTATAATTATACACAAGCAAAGTTTCGCTAGTGTAAATTTACGTATCTGATCAAATTAATAGTTTATATGAATCTCTGTAGCGCTGCACAGTTTCTGATTTGCATTATTCAGCTAAAAACGGATAGGGTAAACTGCAAATGCCTTAAACAACAGAGGACGCCTCTAGGATATACAAAATGTCATTTGGCAATAGCTGATGCGTGTGCGATATATGAATTAACTACCCGCACGCATGACATATACACCCAAGCCTACCAGCACAAAGTAATTCATGCCCTCCTTATTCCATTGCAAGGCTACCAGCTCTAAGAGTACTAAAAAAGGGGGACCTAGATATAATTATTGGAACCAAATGTTTTAAAACAACACAAGCTAGACAAGCTGGAGTGCTGCGGCATCCGTGGTCTACCTAATGCACTGATATTAGACTATTTGAGAAATAGGAGTCAGGTTGTACTACTAAATGATGCGATATCGCGAGAGCTACCCCTGGAAACTGGAGTACCGCAAGGTTCAATTTTGGGCCCTTTATTTTTTCTGCTGTATGTAAACAATTTTGACATGGATTGCAATGCACAGAAAACGGTTATGTTTGCAGACGACACCACTATCTTAACTTCTGGAACGGAAGAGTCAAACGTGAGGGAGAGACTGGAAAGAAATATAAATGAAGCGAGGTATTGGTTTGCAACAAATCGACTGAAGCTAAACACGGAGAAGACCCAAAACATCATTTTCACTCCGCACCACCGAAGATGTCCGGAAAAAACTGTAAAATGTTTGGGTTTTTATCTAGATGAAAATCTACACTGTTTCCATATCAACAATTTAGCAACAAAGCTGGCAAAAACAACGTTCCAGATAAGAAGACTGAAGCAACTCACCAGAATGGAGACCGTAAAATTGTTCTACTTCTCAAATTTTCACAGTCAAATTAGCTACGGCATTATAGTTTGGGGACAAAGTGCAAGTGTAGACCGATTATTTGTGCTTCAAAAGTGTGTGATTAGGATATTGGCAGGGGCTAACTACAGAGAACACTGCAAACCGCTGTTCGTGAAACTAAAAATACTCACCTTGTACAGCCTTTTTATCTATGAATGTCTTTTATACGTCAAATCAGGTCAACATAAATTTAAGTTAAGTAAGCATTGTCATGACACTCGGCAGGGAAATAACTTTGTAATCCCTTATAATCGTTTAACTTCTACTCAGAAACAACCTACATGTTACATAGCTTTAAAATTGTTTAACAGATTGACCGAAAACACCCGTAACCTACCGATCCGTAAGTTCAAAATTGCAGTTAAAACTTTCCTGATTAGCGAGGCCTATTACACCATCGATGCTTTTTTCATAAATTGTAGTTTATAACTATTATAAGTATTGTACTATCTCTAGTATGTATACTCTGACTTGCCTAAACAATAATTATTGTATCAGGTGCCAAATAAATATTATTATTATATTATTATTATTATTAAAAAAAAAAAAAGGGAACCATAAATTTTGAAGTTTACATGTATACTAATGTCACTACCAAGGTACCAAGTACCCATAAGGGGGGCCATTTGGCAGCCCTGCTATTGAAACGCGGTAAATTCCCAATGCTGGTGCAGTTCGTTCATCATTTCTGTAAGGTGACAGTTTTGTGATGCCCCAGCATATCTGCTTCAAATACCAAGGTCCCGTCCTACTCGCTGTTCTAAAAATAGTTTTCATCTTGGCTAATTGAATCTAACTTCCTGCTACTAACGATCTCGACAAAATTTATTTTCTTGCGTTTTCAATTATATAAAATTATTGAACAGTAAAAATAGGGGAAGCAGAAAAGAATCTTCACAAATAGCTGAGAGGGCAGTGCCCTGTTGCCCTCCTTGTCCCAGCAACCACTGATTACCAAATCTTGATCAAGTATAATAGGTGGATTATATCTGCTATGCAACATTAATATGGCAAAATACGATTTGATATATTATGAAAAAATTAATAATTCGATGTTATAATATTTATAATATTCGAAAGATACAAAGATAACTAAATTTAAATTTCTTTTAATAAAATGAAAAATAATTTAAAAAACGGTGTTAGTTGTACAAAGTAACTTAACGTAAATATTGTGTGTGTATTCATAACTCATACCAAACATCACACATAAGAACAAACTTCTTTTTTAAATGAAAGTATACATTCAAACATAACTTGTAATTATAAATATTAGTAAATGAATAATAAAATATCATATTGTGCTGCAAGAGATGAAAACAAAATAAGACATTGTTTTATGTACATGATAATTTTACTAAACAGTGTAGGTGTTCTTTGTCACAGAGCCAGATTTATCCATGGTATCTTTGTGGATTTGATAACCAATATTAACCTTCTGTGAAATTCGTAATCGGTCTTTTAATTTTCGACCAATTTCTAATAGTGCAGCACCGTTATTGGCATCAGATGTCCATAATCCTTTAGAAAGAAATTAAATTGAATTAATTAAATCCGGCTTGCTCTGTTACATACCTATTTTATCACCCTTTCCTCTAATATTAACAGTAGCTCCACAAACTTCATCAGAATTATCAAAAGCTTCACCAATTTGACACAATATCTAAAAATGAGAGTAAATATCACAATTTATTCAAATATATAATACACAAACACATACAATATCTAGCCAAAATCTATCTAGATCATTACTTCGCTGTTTCTTCTCTAGATTTATTAACCAACGGCCACCACGTTTGTTAGCGTCATCTTCCCACATAGGCTTGATACCTTTCTTAAAGAGAGAATAGTCACATCCTTGTTTAAGTTCACTGGCTAGTTTAATGTGGTTGTATAAGCTACAAAATCAAGGTTAGTTGAATCAGTGAAGTATAAAAATGCATATTTATTATCCCTAATAACCTCCAAAAGTCTTCCACTGTTTGAAAAGATGCGATTTCCTTTAAGTTCTTTTCCCATGTATTTTGTCGATCATTTTCGTAGTACCAAAGCGTCCAACAATTTTGAAGTGGGTGCTTGACTGAGTAATCAATGGGAATGTCAATTTGTTCTTGTTTTTCCTCATTCTAAAATAGACAGGACATGAGATCTTTGAATGAGGTTAAGGTCGGCAATAAACCCTAATATAGTACAATATGCTAAATCACGTTTAGTTTTTTACATTAAGCTCAAAGACATGGTAAAACACGGATCTATTTAAAGAAGAACATTTAAATGTTCTAAATCATGGGATGAACCTGTCAATATGGTAGGATGGGGTAACATGTCCTTTAGTTGCACACATTGCCATGTTAAACTATTAAAAAAGCACACAAATATTACCACATAACTATAATTAAACACTTACTTCTATTTCTGTTAAATTTGAAGACATACTTGCAGATTATGAGAGCAAAATTGCTGTGAAAGTCACGAACTCGATTTCAGCAAGATTTTGCCAATGTTGCCAACTGTACTATTTTAAAGTTGTTTGCCCCTAATAATGCCAACGTGTTTTATGAAACAAAAAATTACTATAGTATTAACCGGTAAATGTTTTAGTGGGAAATTCAAAACTTTAAACAACGTTATAAAGGATAAAATTTATTTCGTGATTTCTTAGAAAGTATTAACTGATTAACATACAATAATTTATGTTTTTAGAGAAAAAATAATAAAACAAAGTACTGTGAAATTAGATTTTTCAAATCAACCAAATTTCTATAATTTTGTCTTGTAATTATTCATTTTAACTATTTGAATATTTTTTATTTTAAAAAACATTCGATATTTATTAAAGGCTAAAGTAGAATATCCCTATTGTTGATACTTTATTAACCATCAGGTCTGTTTCAACTCAAGCTATTTCGTTCTCATCTTATATCTAAAAGATAATCGGGAAAGATTTTTTCGCCAATTTAGGAATCGATTTTTATAATTTCAGTTTATTATTCAACAAGAATAGTGACAAAAAAGTGTATAAAAAAACTATTTCTTACTACTACTACTAACATTTACTAAAGGTGCTAAAGCTCCTGTGCATGGATGATAGTTGCAACGTTTGGTTAATATATGATCAAACAAAATCTTGTATAAAATAAAAAAACGACCCCATAACTAAAAATGATGGTTTTGGGAGCGTAAGCATAATTGATAGCAGAATAAGGTTCACAACTTAATTTTTAGGTGCAGCAATATTTAGGGAGGTGTTCCTCCCATGACTTTATTTTTGGCAGTTGATTTTATTTAATCCCACGCAATCTCTCCCAAAAAATCAAATTTTTTTCTCAAAAAGAATTTTGGTTGTAGCTTAGTCAGGTATAGTACAGTGACAGTTTACAGGTACCTATACTAAATTACTAATGCCCTAGGAAACTCCCTGTGTAACAGTGCCCTTGCTTTGCAGTTATACATTATAGAAATATGATTTTGCAAACACAGTAACAATATCTAAAGTATGGGAAGGCCCAGGTGAAGTTCTTAGCCCATTTTTTATACTTTTCCTTCAGATCTCTAAAATTCACGGGTGATGAGTTTATTCTACATATGTATTTTTAACTTCTATGTTGTTGAAGGGAAAGGGATTTTTTTCCAAAAGCGAGCAGTATGATAAAACGGGGTTATGTAGCATTGTTGACAATGCTGTTCAAGAAGGTAACTTAATTATTAATAAAAATTCAAAAATTGCATATACTCCACTTTACGAGGAAGCAAGAGTACTGGATTTAGGGCAATTACACTGCCAGAGCATTTTCTTCGATGCAGTGTTAAAACCAACATTGTAAATCCATTAAAACACAACACCAACACAAGGGCAAAGCGGATGAAAGAAGTGGACCTGCCAAGAAGAGAAAAAACCATTGGACAACAATGTTTTGACTAACTAGCAGTAAAATATTATCAAAAATATGAAAAGAATGAAAAATATATATTTAAATAGCGCTAATTGATAGCATATCTAAATCACCAAAAACGCGTTGTTGATATCGAAAAATCAGTTTTTTTTTTCCTAATTTTTAAAATGGTTTTAAATTCATTTTGGCATCATAAACTATGATTCTATTGAACTGTTTAAAGTTGGTAACAATTGGGGTTATTAGTAAAAAATAAATTTATAATTCATTGCAAGCTCTATCGGTTCACAAAGTTTTTAAAAAAAGGTGTAGACAATTTTTACGGAACAATTGTTTTCAAAATATTGAGAAGATAACGAACGCACCCACCCACAGACAGACGTTTTTTACTAAAAGTATTCAGAAATGTAATCAAATACTCAAATACCAAGTATTTTTAATAAAGTATTTCAATACTTTTTTGTTATCGAGTATTTAATATTCGAGTATTCTTAAATACGGTTTTGCTTCAGTATCTAGTAATTAAATATGTATTTCCAGTATTTGTCCCAGCTCTGCTACTCACTTAATGTAATGTAATAATTGCATTTATCTATGTTTACAGTCTTTTCGGACATACAAAAAGTTACTAAAATTCATAAATAAAAAAATAATATAATGCTGGTTTAAATTTTTATTTTTAATAATTAACAATTTCCCTAAAAGCAAAAGCCCTGTATATAATATTCAAAAGCATAACAATTACCTTAACATTCCAAAACATGTTATATAATAAAATATACATAAACTGTTATAATTCTAAACAATTACATAACATTAAGAATAATTTAGTATATAGGATAACAAAGCCTTAAATTATTATTAATCATTATAATTGTCGCAAAAAAATCTATTATATGGCTAAATGTTTAAAGAGTAACATTCAATATTCAAATAAAAAACTAAAACTTTCTAACTACTCATGTAGCACCAAAATTAGCTCAATAAATGCTTCCAAGCTGTGTACATATTTATCTACAATAAACGGTAAAACCATAAAGCAGATGTGTATGTTAGAATACAGATAAAATTCGTGGCAGTATACAACATACGTACCCTGGTATTTACTTACTAACAATTCTAGGATTCGTAATACAACAGCATTATTATCCTTAACATTTAGAAAATTAAGGCCACACGATTAAAATAGTCAAATATACATACATAAAAATTTTAGAATCATCCTCTGATATATTTGTCGACAGATTGTTTTCGAGTTATTTTTACTAACACAATTCCTTCTTTCGAAACTTCTACATTAATAAACCGAAAAGACACTAACTATTAAAGCGTGTTATTTGAATAAATATAAAAATAAATCTTCGATAAGTCACTTTGTTAGGATTTAAAATTTCCTTTGCACTAAAATTTCATGTTGATTATAAAATTTTAAAATGATATTTTTTTTATAATTTTCGTGTATAGTTTTTTTGTATACGATAAGCATGTGTTTTAATATGTAGATGTGCAAGCGCACGCATATTTATGTTAAGTATGGTCACGTAAAAAACAAACGAATAAAAATGTGTGTATTTGTGTGTGTGTATTGTGTTTATGTGTCCAATGATAAAAACGTCCATTTATCACCAAAACATCGAGCACACCTCTTAATCAAAAACAGAAAACTTACCTTTTTAAACTGCTCTCTATACTCAACAATAATTTGAAATAAAGCTAAGATGTATTTAAAAATGGATCAAATAAGAGAGCCTAAGCAATACTTAAATCTACATCAATTTCTGCTTAGCACACTCGGGGCATATGATATCGTCTCCGTCGGTAATGAAGCCACGACCTACAAGGGTTGTGCGACAGGATGCACAGAAGAAGCAGTCATTGTGCCAATGCCTGTCTTCAAACGAGATAAACTTGGTACCTCCGATACCGGTGATTGGCTTATTGCAGGCTGTGCAACGCTTGGCGAACAATTCACCAAAGCATTCGGCGCAATATGGCTTGTCATCGCGGCTTGTGAAGCGAGCACCAGCTAAGCTCGTGTTGCAGTGGGTGCAAGTGAAGCACTCCCTGTGCCATGGCTCATTTTTGTAGGTTACACCACCACTTGTGATTACCTAAAATAAATTATTGTATTTAAATTTATTTGAGATATTAATTTCTAAGGAAAAGTCGGAATACCTTATTGCATTTGATGCAGCGAGTGGCATATTTTTCTTCATAGCACTTGGCGCAATAAATTTCTTGTTCCCGAGGAATGAAGCTCTGGGTTCCAATGGGAGTCTTGCACACACAACAGCAGAAACATTTCTCGTGCCACTGTCTGGTCTTGTATTCCATCTTCTTGGTGCCTGAAACAAACCATTTTTTTAAGTCTCATTTAAAATTAGGGTGTAATGGAGTAATGGTGGGGATTACTCCTTACTAATCCAGCGAGTCGGAAACAGTATGGGATTTATGAATCTTATGAAAAACTTTAAGGAAATTATATCCTATTTTGAAAATTTTTAAAATACACTTCACTTTATTAACTTTTTCCCTTGTATGCGTGATATTTTGCATTGGTCTGCCAAAATATCCAAAGTCAAACTGTCAAACGTAATTTTAGTAGGTGCACCGACCGGGTCTTACTGTAAATATTTGGTTTCTTTAACAAATACTTAAGTATGCTTATAACAGTATTCACTAAATAGAAGCTGTTGCCAGCAACTACATTTGTTCCATGAGCTGTCAACAAAGGGACGTTGTAAGCCTGGTGTGAACTTAACTTTTTTTATTGTGTAGTTTTTGGAATACTACTGCCTATACTCCCTGGGATGTTTTTAATAGAATGGCCGTGTCTGTTGCGAAGCAAAAGGCGTGTGGTGTTAGCAAGCAATCACGTGTACAAGCGATTATCAAGTTGTATTTTTCATGTTTCAGGACCCTCCCTCCCATCCGCGGACCATGTGCCAAATTTGTCGTATGCGTTTTTTTTAACAAAATGGCCGTGCCTACTGCGAAGCGAAAATCGCGAGGTGTTAAAAACGCAACCGTATATACACGAGTTTTTCAAGCTTTATTTTTCACGTTTCAGGACCTCCCGTCCCATTCTCGACTCCTACTAAATTTGTCGTATGCGTATATGACGTGATTACATTTGATTATTATGCAATGAAGTCATGTAGGTATTCGAAACATTTGACACAGGAGGCAAGAATAGATGTTCATCGTGGTTTCAGGCAACAGTTTCTATAGAAATTTAAATGACGATGCCGTTTCACAAATAATCAGTGAACTGCGTTTTAAGCCCTGTGCTATATGGAGTGGGATGGGTATAAATACCTTTATTTGTCTTTAAATACATTCAACTAATTTCACGCCACGTGAAGCCCAATATAAATTCGAAATATAACTGTTATTAACCATAATGAAATGGCTGGTATCTTCCCATCCTTGTCTAGTACAGCAAACAAATGTGATATACAGGGCGATCATCGGTACCGGGCGATCATTGCCAACTGTTTTTATTATTAAAGTTACAATGTCGACTAAATTAGCAAACAAATTACAATTTTTGGTGCCGATTACGATGGTGAAAACGAAAAAAACAATTACGCATCACGTTCGAGTTATTTATAATAGGAAAATATACCGGGTCTTTCGTTATAAAAAATTTACTTTAATCAATGAATCTAAACCGCGCTCGCTGCCATATTTATTTTTTCGTTTGCATCATTGTAATCAGAAGAAAAAGTTACAATACTTTGCTGAACTAATCGAGTTTGTATTTTTAACAATACAAAAGTGGGCAATAGTCACGTCATTTCCCATGATCATCCTGTGTTTTTATGACGTGTTGCTGAGTAATCAACGTGCGTGCAGTTTCTACAGTTGTATTTTAATTTTTTATTTAGCATCATGTAGATGTATTCATAAAATTTTAAATGGGTGCAAAAATTTTTGTTAGAAATGAAAATTTCGTATAAAACATAAACGTAAAAAATAAGCTAGGACGTATGCGTTAACGTTTCCAAAATAATTTAAATGTTTCTTTTAATCGTTACAATTATCGTTTAATACTGCCTTCCCTCGCCTCAGTTTCTGTACCTTAAATTAATTCAATTTAACTTCGGACAAGTTTTGCGGTATCAATTTTGGTTTGCTTGTTTATTGAAATGCATTTTCCTGACCTGTAGTACATAATTAAAAATATCCAATTATGGTGCAAGGACACAAACAGTGATTGGACAGCTCTGCAATTCATGATGTATGTGAATGCTATGTATTTGCTCAATGAAATTATATCGCAAAATTATTGCGGTGGAATAGCATTGCGTCATTATTTACTATTCCACCACGGTGACCAGTAGTTTTCCATTATTGTAAATAAAACATAATTTAAAATAAGATAGACAGAAACAATAATTATTATCGGCTAAACTCTGGAGGAATAGTAGTACGTCCTTATTGCTTATTAAAATTGCCCCACGGTTACTATATATTTTCGTACAATGCCACAAATGATACATAGAAAAATAGATTGAATGAAATAGTTGCGGTTAAAAAATTAAAAACGGAATGTTTTCCCGCCTGAAACTTTATTAACCCAAATCTGTTTTTTTTGTCCATTTTTAGAGTCACCTTGGCTTCTTCAATTATTGTCCCAACGTAACGTAACATACCGTGCCAGTAGCTAGCGTGACCAAAGTGCATCAAGCTACAGCCTGTCATCGTTTTATTTATTATTTGTAGCGCGGGAGTGGTCTTAATCCTCCGCATTTCGTTCAACACCTGGAGATACCTGATCACTAGCTCAAAGACTCAAAATAATTAAATTAATCTTAATAGGAATTAACGCAAAGGCGTATTTGGTCTTATTATTCCTCAGACGTGAGTAGGTTTGATATGAGTAATAATAATTAGTAATTATCCAAATTTGGTGGTGTGTGGGACTTAACTGAAAAAAGGGTCAATGTTAACTGCGACGAGGATTATTTATGAAATTATATTATTACGACACAAAAATTCCAAAAGGGGGTTAATAGTTCAAAATTGGGAACCTGCCAAATATGCAGAAATTACACAATGGAGTCGCGTGACAAACATTTTAACCAATAAGAAAAATGTTTGATAGCGCCCTGTAGTTTAAAAAAAAATTTAATGAGATATTTTAAAAGTTTAAAGCAGTGAATCATGAGATCGTTCACCCTTTAATGAATTAAACATTGCCGAACAAAAGAGAAAATTTAAATTATAATTATTAAAAAGTGCGTAGGGTTTATTGTAACAGTAGGTATATAAAAAAAAGTGATCTACATACTGGCTTTTTCCAAAAAAATCTAGAGCAGCATGGTTATGCCAAAAACGGTAAGGGTTAACGATTTGTAAGGATCATTAATCCTATAAAAATGTAAAACCGCATTTTTTGGACACAAAATTAAGATTATGTAGACTAGATGATGTCATCGATAAAATAACACACATGAAACTCGAATTTCCCACGCTTAGTTTTGGAAGAACCGGAATTCAAATTTTGGTAAAATTAGAACTTACCTAAAAATAAAATATTAGGATACAGCGGCGTAGTAATAAAAGGGACAAAAAAACTTATGCGCTTCTTAACCTTAAAAGAGATTTTTTTAAATTAAACAATTTCATTCTGAGTTACTCGAAAATATGTTCTTATTTCGACTTTCATAACTGAAAATGAGAACACACCTAAGGCTAGTTTCCTGGGATCTCCCATTAAACACTCCTCTCCCATGGAACACACAAAAGATTTATTTTCACCGGGAAGATCCATTGAAAGGATAGCAATATCTTCATTTCTCTCTTTAGCTCGTCTAATCCTATCTTCTCCAACTGTTTTCGTTTTCAAATTCAACTGTTTGAACTGATCGCTTACAACACCGGCCATTTCAAAAATTTTCCTTTTTTCAAAACGCCACACAGAAAACTTTCACCACATTTATTTAAGTAGCGTAATATATTTTTTAAAACGTTTACGTAATGCACCGTGGAATGTGGTATTATAACGTGTGAGTAAACACGAACACAATATTGATACCCTTTTTCAGAGAGCGGAGAGATAATGTTTAAATAATTGACAGAAACAAAAGTATTTGACTCATCACGGCGATGTCTTTAAAAGAACTAAAGTTCGTACCAGGCAAAACCAAATCGAATAACATTATAAGCCTTGCAAGGTTGAGTTGGAGCTAACCTACCTACACACATCTGCGGAGAAATGGGCAGAAATGTTCGTTGAAAGGAGGATTTTGGAAATAAATTCCCAAGTCCGAATAAGAGACATAATCGTAATCACAATTAATTAAAATTTGTCCTTGTTAAAAGTTAATGAGTCGCTTCTGTACGAGCGATAAGGTATAAAAATTAAAAAAGTATGCCACCATCAGAACTAAAAATAAGTTAAATATTTGCGTGTTTGCTTAACGATATTAACTCAATTTACTAACAACTTGTATCCACTTTAGTGACATTGAATCATAAGTAATAAATAACAAACAGATGAACAAACACGCGGGTTAAAAATCGCTTTAATTGCTAGGATACAATTGAGTTATGGAATAAAAATAACCTGTAATTCCAAAAAGTGCCTTCGGTGTGACACAGATGTCCGGTTAAAAAAGCTACTGTGTTTGTAGTAAAAAGATGAATCAAAGTATGCCACGTACCTAGTTGCCCTAAAAGGCAACCGAGTGCACCTCGTATGTAGGCACATATAGATAGAAATTTATGACCGTTTTGGTAAATAATTCACGCGTCCTTTACTTACTCTAACAATTATTGTTTTGCAGTAATTCCAAATGTCACGTTTGTGCAGTAAAATAAACGACATGTGACCTTACTTCTGCAGAAAAATAAGTACCCATGGTCGTAATATTTGAATTTAATATTATAAATCTAAGTAACACTAACAACCAAACAAAATATTACATGTTTAACCTTCATACCTCCAAAATAATATTGCACACGCGTTTAATCAAGTGGGGTGCAAATCTACCCCAACTATAAACCTTGTTATAAGTGTTGTTAACTACATTAACGACCAGTATGTCTTTTTTATAGATTTTATTGAAATCTTATGAGTAACCAAAAATCTACAGCAAAAAATTAACATGGGGTGCAGTGGCACCCCAGTTGGATCTATGAGGGTCAAAGGAAAATAAGTTGTAAATACATTCATAGAGTTTTTACGCCTTTCTTAGACACTTTGTTGATACGCCAAACATATTTTGTTGTTGTTACAAATTCCAAGTTCCTTCATGTCATTAAAAAAACTCCCATCTTTGTAAGGTAATGGCGAAAATGTAAATATTTAATTACAGACCAGCAATTCTTTACGACTGTTACTATTTCAATAATACGAACTTTATTGACTCAAAAGAACGTAAGACATAAATTATTCAAAAGTAGGAACATTAAATTACTATTATGATACGAGCATAAACGAGAGGTGGTACCCCACAATTTAGTTCTGTCTCTACAATACCAAATAAAATTAATTCTATACACAATATTTGATTTTTGAATTTTTAAAAGTCGTCAAAAGTTTCAATAATTACTACAATCTTAATTTATTCTGTTTAAGGTATCTCCATTGTTATTAGAACACAAATACTTGGGTCTTGAGGTAGAACCGTGTCATTGCGGGCTTTGACCTGCCGACTGCAATTGTGTTCTAGCAGCACTCCTGATGAACAGCCGTGTAACTGACGATGAAACGTCGGCTACTCAGGGAGGGTTGTCGCGGTTCTAGCCGCGGAAACCAATATGATATTAACGACGAGAAGCACTCGACATCACAGAAAGACGACTACAGCTTCTGAACAATTAATAAGTGAAGCCGGGCAGCCATTTTGTAGGAGGTCAAAGTGTAAAAATTAAAATGTAATGTAGCCCGATTACATTAACTTTTTTTAACTAATAATTGCACTAGTAGCAGCTATCCCATAACCTTACTTTTTTTACATTATTTTCGTTTATACAGGGTGTTCCATATTAGAAGGCCATACCAAACTTTTTTGTTTTTTTAATCGAACATCCTGTATATTTTTGCATATTTTATTAGCCTCTCTGAATATCTTTTGTTTTTGAAATTGTGTTGCGGCCAAGTCAATTCACTTTTTTCCATATTTTAAATTTCACTGCAAAACAGTGCTTGAATTTGTAAAATGTCACAACACTTTCTTTGATTTTCTACAAAACAGTGTCTTGCATTATTTTTTATATAGCAGTCGTATATCTACTAAACATACCTATATAGAAATCTGTGCTCGACATGCACTAAATTCTATTTTCCCACAGACGTTTGTCATACCATTAAATAAAAATCAAAATCAATGTCTCATTGTAGCCCAAAGAATATTTCTATCAAACAAAATGTCAACATCCTAATTCAATCTATTTGCTTAAAACTAGGTTGATTTTTTTTCTAAATATTTATTTAACGTCGGCCTACTTCTGCTGCTAAAGCTTAACACCGACGCTGCGGAATAAGCCCATCACATCTGGAAATTTTGCCAAACCGCTGACAACAAATCAGGATCGTGTTCTGTGGCACAAATTAAAAAACACAGGTAATAAACATGAGTCCGGTGCCTAAGTAAAAAAAATCCTGGGCACGCCGAATCATAGATTGTCGAACACGTTCAAAAAGCCAGAACTATTTCGAATTATTTCACAAACCATTTACTAACCCCCAAGGAAGTATTTGAATATCATTGATGGGTTCTGCACAAACCAAAGCTTTTAAGTGACACCAATATTAAAAATCCAGCAGGGTTAAGTCCGGAGAAAGTGGAGGCCATCTATTTGCAACTTTTTAAACTATTTAACGGTTTCCGCAACAATTATTCAGACGTTCGGCTCAAATGTGCTGGAGCTCCATCATGCTCTAACTTCTTGCAATATAAGTCGGGTACAACTTCCCGTCATTTTAACTTGTGGTAAGTCAAATGTTTTTCTTTTTAAAACCTTCCTGACTTTTAAATATCGCTCCTACATTTTTGACATACAACTCTCAAACACGCTGTATAAATTTCGTAAATAATAAAAATTAAATCGATATGAACACGAGTGTTAGGGAAATTCAGATTTTCAGCTCTTGAATCTTAATTCGGAATGAATTTCAGAAGGATTGCAGTACATACAGTATTTTCTCTTCACATTCAAATCAAACTATTCTAATAAAACAAATGTACTTTTATAGTATTTATTTATCGTCGGTCTATTTCTATTGCAGTCTTATCACCGATTGTCATGATATCTATGAAATGAGAGCAAGTAATGTGTTTGGTAGAGGCGGTCTTGAGGTAGAGCACTCGCTTACCAACACAAAGGTCCTGGTTCAATTCCCATATATTCTTTATTCTTTTTTTCCATCATCGAGTTATTATATTCTTACGACATATTAATTATTAAATACCCGAAAAAGTTCGCAAAAATTCTTTAGTACCTATTGTAAATAACACCGACTATACGTAATAAATGTTAAATTTCGAAATAATTAAAAAATATTCCATCACTTTGTGTTTAATAATAAATACAAATATTCAAATAAAGAAAATTTATGGGAATTGAACTCGGGACCATCGTATTGCTGAGTTAGTGCTCTAGGCCACTCCCATCATACACGTGATTTGCTCTAATTTTGTGGATATTATAACATTACACTGTGTCTATAAAGTACCCCCCCACCCCCGCAACTAACTTTTGAACGACTTGATATTTTTCCACAAAATTTGGTGTGCTGTATTGGGAAATTAAATACTATCTTTCAGACCATATTAAAATTTTGTATCATCCAAAATGGCGACTGGGCGCCATTTTGAATTTTGGTTTTAAATGCAAAGGGGGGTCGAGTGACACCTCATTGGAAAGGTCTTTTAGTTCTGCGTCTGAACCTAGAGTTTCAAAGAAAAATATTCAGCCATAACAAAATTACAATGTTTGAAGATAAAGAAGTCTATTTAAAAAACTAAGAATTAAAGCTTAAATTAATTAAATTAAGTGTTCGAAATGTTTACTATTCACTTCTTGGCACATAAAAAGTCGGTTATGAAATTCCTGCCTTAAATTTTCATAAGTTTCTGGAGTGATAATTCTGCAAACTTCTGTAATGCGTTGCGCCAGTTCTTCAATTGTTTCTGGACGGGTTCTGTACACTTTCGATTTCAGATATTCCCATAGAAGAAAATCTAAGAAATTTAAATCTGGGGAGTGAGCCGGCTATTCTACAGGCTCCCGCCCACCAATCCATCTTCCAAGAAAATGTCCGTTGAGAAAGTCAGAAACAGGCCTATAATAATGAGTTCTTCTTGTTGGAACATAACGTTTTCAATATTATTTCCAGCCACCTGAGTTATTTCTGGGAAAATTTTAAATTGAGCGAGTCCATTAGTTTAAAATCCGCCATTTTGTTATGGCTAAATATTTTTCTCTAGGATCAGACGCAGAACTAAAAGACCTTTCAAATGAGGTGTCACTTGACCCTGGATAAAAAACTCAAAACTATTTTGAATTGAGTGAGTCCATTTGTTTAAAATCCGTCATTTTGTTATGGCTAAATATTTTTGTTTGAAACTCTAGGATCAGACGCAGAATTAAAAGACCTTTCAAATGAGGTGTCACTCGACTCCCCTTTCTATTTAAAAAAAATTTAAATGGCGCCTAGTCGCCATTTTGAATGATACAAAATTTAATTTTTGGCTAAAAAATAGTATCTAATTTCCCATTAAAGCACACCAAATATTGTGGTAAAATATCAAGTCGTTCAAAAGTTAGTTAGAGGGGGGGGGGGGGTTACAATATAGACAGACGGTATGTAACGTGATAAAATGCTGTAGACAGCCTGCTTTGTTTTTAACCAAATTACATGGTAAAAATTCTATGGTCCGTACTTCGTGAAACACCCTCTATAGACATCATTAACGTGCAAACAGGAAAGAGAAAAAATTCTTTAACTCATTGTGAACAGAATGCAAAGGAGGTGAGGTGTGGAACCCACCCAAAATCAAATGTAATCAAAATCCTAGCACGAAGTGATGTTACTACAGTGCAATATACAACACCCAAATAGACAACATTTTTTAAATTGATCATAATCGAAATTTTATGAAAGACATATTTTATTTTTCATTGAAGGTCAGCCGAGATAATATAATCATATGATTCATATAGAATAATTATTAAAAAAATACGGTTTCATATCATTAAGACAGCGAAAAAAAATTAAGCAGCTCAAATAATCGAAAGTGTTTGTATTAATAAAATCGATTGATTTTCTCAATTTCGTGATGGGCTTAACAATAACTTAATTAAATTCCCATTTCCTTTCAACAACTAAAGTTAGTTTCGGAGTTTCCAAGAAAGTTCCAAAATCGAAAACTACTTCAACTCCAATTGGAATACACTATTTAACCGCAAAACTTTGGAGACTGTCGTCATAAAACGCCTCTAATGAATTACGAGCTGATAAAAACCAACAATTAATTCTAATAACCGTTAATTTAATTATTATGTTAATAGCAAACAACAAAACCAGTGTTAAATTACAGGTGTTTCTTTTTACATCATATCTATTTTGGTTTGCTGAACCTTTTACTCAAATTGTGGGAGTATTATGGGCGCGTATAAACAAACCCTACACGTTTTTGTTTCTTATGGATAATTTACAAGATTTACCTACATACACAAATCCGTTTTACTATACAACAGAAATGAAATTAAATACCCACACTTGTATTTTCTGAACCGTGGGTGGAGTTGTATGACGTAATATAAGATAAAACTCGATTACATGCACAAGCCTGAACAGGAAACTTTTAAAATAGCTGTTTATTTTTTTTCCTTTCGCCAATTCTATAATTATCACCGACAAGAAGCATAAAATCAGAAGGTAATGGACGGAGGTCTTGGAGCTTGCAATTCAATTCAATCAATTTATCGAAACATTTGCGGCACTCAAGTTATTTTAAATCGATGACGGCATCGGCACCTAAAATGTACTCTCTAGCTGTAAACGTGATTTATTAAGCCTTCTCTCTTAACGTGTTGTCTTTTGCGCGCTTTCGCTATCTAAACTTATTTATAAATATGAGCAAACATGAACAAATACACAAGGGGCCACCTGCGAATCATTTTCGCACTCACCGGCTCTGAAGATTTGGCCGCATCCATCGCATCGGGAAGCAAATTGCTCATCGTAGCAACGCCCACAGTAAATTCGGTCACCTTTGGATCCAAATTGTTTGTCCACCAAAGAATCGCCACAGGTTGCACACAGGAAACAGGCCTCGTGCCAATGCTTATCCTTGTACGACAGATCCTGCGGGAAAAAAGATAAACAAGCGTGTAAATCATTACCAATACAAAAGAAATTTTGGCTTGAAATTCGTTGGCTGTAAATTAATTTCTCACTTGAAAATTCATGACAACCTACGCGCCCATTAAATTCAAAACATCTTAATCTGAATCATCTAGGAATGCCATTCCAACGTTGAATAGATCCAATTATGTATTGTGATACGTAACGGGGTTTCAGGATATATATGGGGTGAGTCATCCAGGTAACTTCTGCTATTATTACGGTAAATATTGCCTTAAACTTTTGTTGTCAATGAAAATTCTTTGCGAGTATTATAGGTATTGATCACATATTCTGATAAAAATGAGTTCCATGTCATTGGAGATATTTTAAATTACTTTAACCTCACTACAGTGTAAACCGGATATAACGTACCTCTACAAACTGTGAAATCAGTTTCATTAAACCGAAGTACCTTTCATATTTTACAGCAAAAAAATTTAGTGGAGAACAATTTAGTACCTATAAATTAAAAAAATTACCAAAGCACTTCGCCTGAAATTTCCTATACTTGCGAAACTATACTTTTTCTACGTTGTAGCCCCACAACAGTGGCGGTACAAAACAACCCCACATTGATATTACTCCGCAAAAGGCAAACGCAACACGTTGTATCGATACCGGCCGTCCAACAAAAAAGACATAATATGAGGTGCAGTCACAACGAGCTGTCCCATAGTCACCACCTCACTGCTTGCGGCTGCTTCAGCGTAATGTCCGCCCGCTTGGAAAAAGATCCCCTGGGATTAAAGAAAACTAAAAACGGACGGATAAGTATGTCCACCAAAAGATGAGCGGGGGGAGGAAAATTAACTCATTTTATTTTTGCTGTACCTAAAAATTAAGCAGCGAATCTTATACTACTACCACTCATGAGCAATTTAGCCTCAACAAAATTTTTTATCGTCCCCCATTTGTTAAATAAAGGGCCATAAATTTTCGGTTTTCAAAACTTCATAGAAAGTGTCACAGAACAATTAGCGGACTGGGAGACCAACTAAATTAAAGCTCATGCTAAAGCTGTATGAACTTAAAAAATTAAACTTTCAATATCAAATCTCATTCTGATCTGATGAGAATTTGCAATTATTCATAGGGCATCACAGAGAAATTAGCTCGATGGGACACGAAACAAATTTTAGTTAATTTCCAGTTTTATAAGGGTACAAAATAAAAAAAAGTGTAGCCAGTTTTTCAGCATTTTTTTTTTGAAAATTCTCAAACTGAAAATATTGTTTACTTAGTTTTTATCGCTTCGAAAATGTTTGTGCGTAGTAATATTGTGTCTATACTATACTATGAGAGAAAATGTGTACCGATCAAGTCGTTTTTGAGTACTAAAGCGCTATAAAGTGAACATTTTCAAAAAATCGAGGCGGGCACCATTTTTAGCTGAAAAATCCGAAAAAAAGCGTTGGATTTGCCCCGAGATCTTATATCAGATTCCGTTTTCAGTATTAAAAAATTCAGTTTCATAAAACAATGCAACAAACAAAACATGGTAAATTCCGCTTCCGGTTTCGGATTTTTAAAGCTTATTTCCCCGATGAATTCTTGATATATCCCCACATTCCGAAGCTCATGGAAATCGGATCATCCCTTCTACAGACAGAGAATTTTTAAAAACAATTTTTTGGGTTCCTGGGTGTCCGAAACATATATTTCCGTGGAAATCTCGATTTTTAAAATTTTCATGAAATCAATCCATCCCTATACTCCCAGTACAGCAAAGTAAAAGCGTTGGTGGTATAAAATATTCACTAAACGATAGAAAATCGTGTAGGATTTGTCATGTAATGAAGTTCCAGTGACCCTAAATAACTAACTCTGCGACCAATTAATGATACGAGCAGGAGTAAAGCTCGTAAACAAGGGCAGCTTTTAACAGGGCATTATTGAATTATTGATGCTCCCTCTTTTGTAACGTAATTTTGAATGGCAACCTGTGCGTAATTTAACATCTTCCCGTATTAAAAGTAAAGAGAGGTAAACCCATATTATAAAATGGGCGAGGCACTTCGCCTAGAGTTGAGAATACCTGAGAAACATTTACTTTTCCTATGGGGGGGGGGGGGGGGGGGGGGGGGGGTAAACGCACCCTAAGTATTGCCGCACCTAAAAATTATGTGAATCTTATTTTACTACCAATCAATCATGAGAAATTCAGCTTGAACAGGTTTATTTTACGTGTCCGATTTATTAAACAAAGAGGCAGATATTTTCGATACCATTTGGTCAGTTTTAGAGCAATATTTGTTTGAAAATGTCAAAAGTTAGATTTTTTCACTTCACAGTTGTCATAGTTCTCCTAGCTTGTAACATTCCATAGCTTTAGGGCATTTCTAACAGCAATCAAATTTCATCTCAATCTGATAACTCGTTTTTGAGTAAACAAGTGTTCTAAGCCAAAATTTTCAAAAATTAGCGGGGTGGTAAAACAAAACCTGTGACCAGGCCAGTTTTAGATCAATTTTTTTTTTATATATTCTAAAATTAAAAAAAAACGTTTTATATTATGGTTTTCATTTATTCACACCTTTTAGTACAAAGTAACATCTGCCAACTCGTTTTTGAGTAATCAGGAGTTAAAGTAAACAATTATCAAAAATTTGTAGCGCACGCCATTTTAAAGCTAAAAAGTTCGCAAAAAAGTTTTCCTAAGGTGTTCTATCAGATTCCGCGCGCCGTTAAGATTTAAAATATTCTGTTTCCGAGGAAAATGCTAACACGTCTAACTTCCACTTCTATAGCTCATCAAAAATTTGACCCCCCGTTCGGGAAGTATGATGCACCACATACAAACACACATACCTACCCACCCGTAGACATACACTTTTTAAAAACCACTTTTTTAGGTTCCTGCAGTTGCAAAACATGTGTTTCGCCAAGACCTCAATTTCGAAAATTATCATGAAATAATAAATAATAGTGAAAAATATTTTAAGTTTTCCCACTAGATGTGGATATTTAGTTTGTATGAGACATATCAAGGTTTGTTATTTTTGTGTTAAATTTAGAAGTGTGGGTGTTTTTCTTTCATCGATTTTTATAAAAGACTACCAACATACAATATCTTTATTGAAATATTTAAACAAAAAATAATTAATTTTTTAGATGTCCCCCAGAAGTGATTGTCAATTTTTATAATTATTATCATTTAAATTTTCTAAACTTTGACCTATTCAATATCACGATACGCGGATGCAATAATTTTTACTACTGTAATCTGAAGTAAACAGTCGCATCAAGTTAAAGTAAACACTTATTTATATAAAAAAATCAATCAAAATCAACTGAAACCTGAAATGTTCGCTTTTCAAGTTAAACGATCACTGCTCTTTTGTTTTTAAATATCCCATTTTCCAGTAACATTCTTTTAGTAGTACTTGCATGTATTACTAATTTCTAATACAATTTCCTTATTTTTTAACATTAATTTAATTCCGAAATTAATTCCAAAAACGAGCTGGACTTTCCCATAACCCAAATCCAATAACTTTTTTTTTATATTTACGTGAATATTTTATATTATTATGGTCAGTTAACCCCAATTGTTACTATTATAAGATCGGCACACTCCCAACAGGTTCGGCTTCGCTACACTTTGTCTCGTCACACCACGACCATAAACAATATAAGTATAATAAGGTGCAAATTGTTTACTTTTCGGTTCAATCAAGGTAAAAAAATATCGAATTTTATTGAACAAATTTTACGGCAAAAAAATGGTGGGAGAGGGGGAGAAATACCACCTCCCCTTAATTTATATTATTGTACTTCACAATAAAGTTAAGAAACTTTGCTCCAATGACAGTGATGAACAATTTTTAAAAACAAATTTTTATCGTCTCTTGTTTCATTAAATCAAAGTAACCAACGTTTATAAAAAGTGTCATGGAGAAATTAGGGCATTACGGAGAAAACTAATTTGTAGCTTTCAATTCGCTAACAAAGTTAAAAAAAATGTTTGGCCAGATAGCGTTGAATAAGATTTTCATTTTCGTTTTTAATAAACCGATTGTTTTTTATATCAGTAGTGGTATAACTTGTTCACTAAAATTTTCACAAAGAACTTTTTAAATTCCAAAAATCATATTTACGAAGGCGGACAACCAAAGCCTAACCGAAGAATCGGCATGGCATGCACAAAATGGTTTACGTGTAGAAAAATCACATTTCTTCAGGATATAAATTCGGAGGCGTAGTTGCAATGTTAGTTAGGGCAAGCTTACGTCTAAAGTAGGACTTCTTCCGGAAAGTTTTAATCATTATAGGCACCAAACATATATTTAATATTTCACTCCCTCCTAAATGGACATTATTATAAAATCGAAGTTTAAGAGTCAATGAGTTCTTTCAAGGCTCAAACGTGTACAAAGTTTTGTTTTATAACTCAACTATAGTTCTGTGATATTAACAATAATACTCTAATTATCGGGATGCGTATGAAGAAACGCTACATGGATTTATCGCATTCGGTATGCGTATTACCAAACCCTATCCGAAACTACGAAAAGGATATTTTGACACCCACCTTTGAGTCAATGCCGATAGTTCTACTGCACTTTTCGCAACTGTTTGCGAAAACGGATTCGTAGCAGGCCACGCAATAGGGATGTTCCTCGCGAAGTACGTAACGTTGTCCAGTTAAGCTCTCGTCGCATTGCCAACAACAGAAGTGCTGTCCATGCCAGTCCTTGTTCATGGCCTTGGTGTACTCGCCACTAAAAATAAGCTGAAACAAATAAAACACTATTAGAAAGAACATTAAAATTAGAAGGGTCATGAAAGCAAAGCAGAAATACTGTGGGCAATTTTAATGTCTCATTACAACATTACAAGAACATTTATTTCGTAAAAATATTTTGCTTTTGGTTTGGACGTTATCCAAGATGCAAATTGTGCGAGCCAAAAATCGTATCGTGGGCTTGTATAAATTAGATGAGGACATTTATGCATTGAAAAGTTGCGTGATTTTCACGTATAGGTACACAATCAAATCACAAACACTTGCACTAATTGACACAAATGTTCTTAAGAGCACATAGCACACAATATCCAAGATGTTGTATGTAGCTACCTTTAATGTAGTCGGGGTACATGTTGGCCCAAAACCTAAACTTATAGAGGAAAATCCAAAAATTTTCTTTTCCAACCCCCAATTTCGACCAAACCCAAAAATCACTCTAAACAAATTTTGGCAATTTTGATGATTCGTGGCCTTCTTTTTCGAAATTTTGACAGTGCCAACACGTACCCCTTGTTTTGCACCCCATTGGTGCGGTCAACTTCGGTGATGGTGACATCCCCGCGATCACCACTTTCTCGTCGTTTGGTGGTCTTCTTAACTTTGCGCGTTTTCTTCTCGGTGATAGTGTAGTGGCTTTGCACGTCTACGTCTCCCATTTTGACACAAACTGTTCAAACTCCAGACCAAGACTGAATTGTGTCAGATGGGTAAAAGAGCAAAGCATCCCGGGGGTATTTTTAGCAAATGATATGGAACGTGGTGCCGCGTGCAATATGTTCTAACGTTTGAATTTGAGGTGGGTCTCGACGATATCGGCGAAAATACACCAAAATTTTCGCGAATTACGATCGAGAGATCCTTCAACCTCCATCTCGAAATACATACTTGGGTTCGAGGATCCTCCAAGAAAATCGCGAATTGAATGTTTGTTTAAGGGTTAATAAAATTATAAACGTAAAGAAATTTGATATAAGTGAAAGAGGGAAGCTATTTTTAAACAAATGATTAAATTAACCCAAATTTGATTAATAACTTGGAGGACAAGGCGACAAAATGTGGGCTAAATGCCAGAATTTGCAGGGATTTACGAAGTTCAAATGAGATCAGACGAAAAAATGCAGTCAGTCGCGAAAATTATTATCAATCATTTGTAGGGCATTTTTGATGTAGTGAAATTTTAAAATTGTCAGAAATTATACCAGAAAAAATAATAATATTTTTCGAGCAATAAACGCTACTTCTGACATTTAAAACAGCAGAATTAGACGTCGAACAAGAGGTTTGCTGTATGAAAGACTTTCATATTGTGACGATAAAATAGTAAAAAATAAATAAATTAATAAACTGTCTTGCAACACCAAGTACAGCCGGAAAAATGTTTAGAAAATAAAAGTGAGGCAGAAAGATAATCACAAAAAAATATTAATAAAAGAATTTTGAAAACATACAAAAATACATACAAAAACAAACTAAAAAAAAAACTATGAGATTCCGTTCTTATTAACGAGAATCGCCTCAAAAATAATTTTATAAATAGATATACATTCCGTTATAAATAGATAATAGATGCATGTAATAAGCGGAGAAAATACATAAGCAATGTAATAAAAAAAAGATCTACGAATAAAGCTACGTCACTCTACAAATTGCGTCAATTTTAACGTAATTTTCAGTTTTATAACCGAATAAAACCATAATGCCAATCAAATTATTATTCTGTTAACTTAATTGTAAATTTAATCGAATTAACTGACATCCACGTTTAAGGGGGCCATTGACATATTTTCATGAAAAAATGGCATTTTTATTAGATAATCTTAGCTTGAAAATAAACAGAAATTTATGACCAAGTGTAACGTTATAGAAGACATGTTGCCAGAATGATAGCGATGAGTTCATGGAAACTTCTTGAGGTCAGTTCAAAATAACAAAAAAAAACTTGTTTAAATCACTGGTATTATTTTCGAAAATTGCGGACTAATTTTAAAATTTGACACATTGTTGAAAATGAAGTGCTGGCATTGGTTTCGGATATTAATTGCAAAATATGAGACGTTTTCTGAAAATCGAAAAATGTAAATCTGAATATATCTGTAGGATGTTGTAAATTTATGTAATTTTGCGCTAAAAATTGCTTATTACTTGCAGTTTTGGGAATTTCTTTAAATTGTTTGCATCATAAGATCACGAGAAAATGTTATTTTACTATATTTTCATTAAAAATGGACTTTACTATGTATTAGTTCAAAACCTTAAAAATTAAATTTTGAGTTTGAACAAGCCCATAAAATGGTATAGCGTTTACAAATACTCGCGAATCCATTTTCAGTTCATTGAATTTGTGTTGTTGATGGACGCGCCTTTCCGAAATATTATGTAAATGCACCTTATTTTTTGTTTTCATATACAAATACTGAGCGCTATCATAACTAATCGAAAATCGAAAAACAATTGCCCCAATTGACTTCCTTTCGCCTTCGCTTGGACTTCCCCAATTTTCATTGGACTTCCGCGGATTTCATTGTACTTTCCCAACTTTCCTCGGACTTCCCCGAGAGTTCCTCTAACGTGACCACCAATAAATTACCAAAAAAAATTTTTTATATGGTTTTGCAACTTACATTATTTTATTTACTAACTTGCACATTACAAATATATTGGGATGGTAAAGGATAATCCGATAAAGTCTAAGAGAAGTTAGGGAAAATTGATAAATATACATTGCACCATTATTGGTTTGGTCGTTCGTGCATCGAACAAAATTTTTCAACGACGTACCCCTGAAATTCTTTCGCGTATCGCCTGGGGGGTATCCGTACCCCAATTTTTAAGCTTTGGCGGTTTCTGTGATTTTGAAAATACTTCTTGATCATAAAATTTTATCCGCCATAAGGCCAAACGTAAAACAGCGTAAATAGCAACATTTCAAAAATTTGTCGCCATTTTTGCTTTTGAAACTGAATGTTCGAAAACCAGGATTTAAATTGTCTGAGAGCCCTTTATCACGGCTTGCTTTCGTTTTAAAGTTTTAGACTGAAGATATGTACAAAAAACCTATCAAACTTCCTTTCTAGATCGTTTCGAAAATCTTGTTTTCCTAATAAAAATTGCCCGAGACGAGAAGTGACACATACACATACAGACAGGTATTTTTTAAAATCGCCTTTTTTGCGATATTAAAGGTTCAAACCGTGCATTTCCGTCAAATTTCGTAATCGTTTTTTTTCTGCGATCATAGGCTATTATAATACAAGTATGAGAAAGTAAGAAATACAGTCTGCTAAGTCAGCACTTGGAACTACATATACAGGATGTATCAAATTGCGTGTTAACTATGGAGACCGCGCTTATTTGAAGAGATACGACGATGGTTAAATTAGCGAAAAGTGGAATGTTATGCCCACTAATAATCTAAAAAGATATTAGACCTATCTTGCTTAGTTTTTGAATAAACTAAAAAAAACTGAAATTCTGTTTTATTGTTTTCGGCTATAACTCATTTATAATTTATATTACGTATTTTTTAGTTAACGCATTATTAGGACACTTTCTCATGCCGAATCTAAATTTTTGATCAGATTTGGTATAACTGTTACCATTGCTCATTTTCGACTGTCAACTTTTTTTTTCTTATAGTCGGCATTTTAAATTTTTTCATATTTGAATAGAGTTTTTGATTCTGATTTCAACGATGTGTCACACTTTGCATTTTGTTTAAATTTTGAGCATTTTATTACAGAAATTACAAATTTCATAAGAGTGCCATAGAAAGACCACGTTATTTAATTTAACTTAAAAAAATTCTAGTAGGCCATGAACTGATGGAAGTAAAACAAAACACTTTTCTTATTTACTTTTAAATAAAAGTGATGTTTTGTTTTACTTCCCATCAGTTCATGGCCTACTAGAATTCTTTCAAAATAAATTAAATGACGTGGTCTTTCCATGGCACTCTTATGAAATTTTTATTTTCTGTAATAAAATGCTCAAAACTTAAACAAAATGCAAAGTGTGACACATTGTTGAAATCAGAATTGAAAACCCTATTCAAATTTGAAAAAATTTAAAATGCCGACCATAAGAAAAAAAAGTTGACAGTCGAAAATGAGCAATGGTAACAGTTATACCAAATCTGATCAAAAATTTAGATTCAGCATGAGAAAGTGTCCTAATAATGCGTTAAGTAGAAATATGTAATATAAATGACAAATGAGTATAGCCGAAAACAAAAAATTTAAATTTAATATTCAAAAACTAAGCAAGATAGGTCTAATATCTTTTTAGATTATTAATGGGCATAAAATTCCACAACTTTTCTCTAATTTACCCATCGTCGTATCTCTTCAAATATGCGACATCCCCATAGTTAACACGCAATTTGAGACATCCTGTATAACTTAATCAAAATGAAAGACGTCAGAAACAGTTCAGCTTTTACATTTCCAAATAAATTTTTGCAACACTAACATTAACTGACCAATAATAGAATTAAACGTGGCAAACAAATCAAGTAAAAACCAATTTAAAGACCGTAAATTAGTAGTAGCAGCACGATTTGAAAGAATCTGGAAAATTAGAAACAATTTATAGCTGGCACGTTGCCCTGCTATTTTAAACCCGCGTAACCGATCGTTCTCCAGCTCTAATAGAACAACTCAGGGTTAAAATGCTTCTAACCAGACTTTAAAATCCAAAAATGTTAAGAATCTAGGACAAACTGATTTTGTTACAACACTCCAATTTACCCAGAACGCATTCGACGCCGCGTTTCTGTCTTTATTCGACGATCCTTCGTCAGACTCGGAATACTCTATGATTTCTTCCTTCTCCGCTGTACAAAGGTTTCTGGATTCTTGGGTAAATACTAATTTATTGCATGCGTTTTTATCTATCCCATCTTCTGGATGCGACAAACCGTTTTGTTTACTTTCTGCTTCTAAACTGTTTTGTTTGCTTCTGCGTCCATGTTTTCGGCGAAACGAGCGCTTCTTTTCGTCAAGTTTGGTCGATTTTAATCCATCTAAAGTGTTGATGTAATCTTCATTAAAGGAAGGTGGAGGTTCTTTATCTTCATCCGAAGATATGATTTCCTTGTTTGGATTCCACGACTCCTGTCTTTCAAATGATGAAGGATCCTCATCTAACGGTCGAAATTTTAAGCTATCCAAAGTATGTAAAGCTTCGGATAAAGGTTTTGCTTCGTCTTCATCTTCCGATACCGTTCGTTTATTGGCATTCCAGGAATTTTCCTGTGAATTAGGACACGGCTCCAAAAAGTCCCTAAAAGGAGACGGAGTACGTCTCCAATAATCTTGGGTAACGATTTGCGCGTTCAGGTCAGTTATCTGCAAGGATTTAAAATTAACAGGTTTCGATTTTTTTAAAGGTGCTGAGGAAACTTCGGGAAAAATCGCATCTGGTGACGTAGGTATTATTCTAAAAATAGGCGAAGGCGCCCTTGACCATTCCGGTTCGAACTCCTGCAGACTCAATCCGAACTTCATTCGTTTCTTGGAGTCCTTGAGGCCTTTGCCTTTGGACCGTTTCTTATCAATCAACGCTCTGTTTGGCCAATAATCCGTACTATCAAAAGTTTCCGACTGGAGATCAAAAACAAACGAGTTCCCAGAGGTGCTCGGCTCGTCGCCAAAAGAAACTTCCGTCTCGGCCCTAATTGATACTGCCTCGGCTTTAACGGTACTATTTCCGGACAATACATTAAAACCATCCTCGCCACAAATAGAAGTTTTTGCATCAAAATATTCATTGCAAACACTATTTCTGGGTACTGTTGGAATTGGATAGGGCGAAGGAGAGCGACTACTGGTATCAAAATTGTCTTCAGCTTCGGCCGAATTCACTTGGACATAATTTAAGGTTTGGGGTGATCTACAGCGGGATGTGCTGGGTTTTTCTACCGGAGCATTAGGGCATTCTGCAGTTGTCTCTTCGAGTTTTCTATATTCCTCGATTATTTTTAGAATTCTCCGGCGTTCTTTATGTAGGCCCGCCTCATATCGTCGAATGAGAGGGGAGAAGTCCCTGCTGGATTCGACGGGTTGCAAATTTCTACGAAAATTAGAGTAAACGGCCAAGAGTTCGACCACGCTAACAAATACAACCAAAATTGATAATACCAAGCCCATTTCGCGTGCAGAATTTGAAAAACCGCACTCATACTCTAATTAGAGGTAAAATATATCCGTTCATGATTCTTTGGATTATTTCACACGCGTTCGCGAATTTTGGCTCGAGATTCGAACATGTCATAATTGCAAATTAGCAAATAGTAACGATATATTTGAATATTATAACGAACGACTCGCGTTGTAGATCGAACGACAAAACAAACTGATGAAAATGATCATTGCCAATACTTTTAGCCGGGGTCCGGATTTAAATAAGTCGTTACTTAATCACTAATTACGATAGATAAAATTAACTATTTTTGTCTTCACCTAGGGGGTTCGTTTTGGAACTTTTTTGTCATTGTATTATTGCTTCGTGGGCATGAAACGTTACCTGTTAAAAATGTTAGGATGTAACGGTTGGCTTTCCAACAAGTTGGCAAGACGTTAAAAACAACAAGTTTCTAGAAAACAGAATTTATAACTAAAATAAGTGAAGTTTTAATTTCAGATAGTTACAAAATACCTAAGGAATCATAATAAGAATAGACTTTAACTATTTCTAACGATGATATTCTTTATAACCAGGCCATGCTATATTTTAAGAAATTATAAACTTTGCCAACAATTTCGTAAATACGATTTCTTCTCATTTTCCTTATTGAAAGCAGATGCTGTACCATCTTGCAATTATTGGAAATAATTCGCTTTCTGAACCCAAATTTTAAGCGATAGAGCAAGGTTATTCTTGCAGGAATCAGTTGTTAGACCGGAAGGAATAACAACCATAAATTAATGCAGGATTATTATTCATATATTGAACAATAGAAGGGTTGCATGTTGGGGGGCGCTGCAATCGATGTTGAGACCTATGTTCAGCAGCAGATGGCTGTACGATCGAGGAAGTATTAAATTTCTTGATATTTAAATTTAAAAATATTGTTTTAATGGATGATTTGAAACAGATATTAAAAGATAGAAATTTTCGAATTAACCTCAATTGTAGAGCCATCTGTGATAAAAAAAATACCAAACATCGATTGCAACGCCCCCAACATATAACTCTCCTATAGTTTAAGCAGCAGCTCTGATGAAATGTCACGCAAACGAGAATGAAATGTGGGAAGGTAAGGACGCTGTTCTTATAGTCCGAAAGAGGGGAGATATGCAACAGTTAATATGGCGTAAATGACACATTCGTAAAACTATTTCCAATTATTCTAACCAAATAAAAGGTAAGATGCTGCAGCGGTATGTAAAGATCGTTTGGAGAGAAATGTTACTTATAGTTAAAATTACGACTGCCAACAAGGGGTTTTGGTGCGACAAACGAATTGTGCATTTGTATCGATAATACGAACAATATATCGAATTATCGCATAAAAATCATTCGAATAGATTAATTCGAATTATCGAATAAATAATTAATCGAATAAATTTAAAAGGAATATCAAACAAAATGTATTCGAATAAATTTATTTAAATAAATACTTATTCGTTCCTATCGTTTGCATAAAACTTAACCGAGTAAATGTCCACTGTCCACTGTTAGAAAAGTAAAACAAGTGTATATATAAATAACATTGTATTATCGCAAATGGACAGTTATAACGTAACCGATTATGACGTAACTATTGCTCTGTTCTGAAAATCTCAAAATACAATTGCTTTTTCGCTTCATACAAGCTTTTAAAATAAGTATGTAATTACTTTGTTGGGCGAATTTACAGTAAAATTACGGAAAGTAAATTTTTATCCCATAAAAGATTTAGTACATTTATAAATAATTCAACAAAATTAATTGAATTTCAATAGCAAATATTAATGTCTGAATTTAGTAATTATTAATAACTCGCTTCTTATTCGAATAGTTTAATTATTCAAACTTCCATATATCGAATAATATTCGATATTACGTTTTATTCGTTATTCGATAACAAGTTTGTGATATCGAACACCCCCAAATCCAGAGCCGGTTTTACAGTTTTGCCGCTCTTATAGGCGTGGTTTCCGAAGCCGCCTCTCGAATAAAGTGCATTGGTACCATTTTAAATGACCTAACAAAAAATCCAATCGCTCATATAACTCATACAATGTTTTGTTTATTAACATACAAAATTAATATCTATGTAACATTAAAAACATACAGGCATCCAGCAATTTCATTGGTATACGGCATACAAAAAAAAAATATTTGTTTTACATGGCCAACTTTTATTGAAATGTTTTTTGATCACACTGTATTTTTTATATGCTTCGAACTTTTGGCCGCCCTAGACAACTGGCTAGTCCGCCTATTAGGAAATCCGGCCCTGCCTAAATCTTTGCCATATTAGATGATGGTGAATTGTAAATTCCCGAAAATTGTTATTCCGACTTAACAACAAAAATCAATTTGCGAAAAGATCATCTTCATGGTCAAAATCGTTAAATCGAAAAGAGGAAGCATATCTGACCTTATAGTGACTATACACAAAAAAATTACTTGGATGTAAGTTGATTAATGATATTTTAATAACTGCAGTAAAATCAAGATACACAAACAGAATAGAAGTAAAAACTTGAACACTTTTTAATTTTCAAAAACATGACGGTCAACATTTTGATATGCTTAGGGTAAAATTTTGTAAGTTTTCGCCACTAGTAATATTTTCGCATACTGTAAAATATTTCAGCCGGAATGGTGTACTTACAAGTATAGTTAAAAGCCATTCTTCACTCTCGTTAAGTAACAGCTAAAATTAGGTGTTTTGCGAATTATTCTGTGCATACATTCATACAACCAATCAGAATGTCACATATATTGTATTAAATCGACCGATTTCCAACTCCACAAAGTATTAAATCGGTAATTTTTCGGCAAGTTTTCATGCAGCTTTCTTAACCTTAACAACAGATTAAAAAGCGCCTTGGCAATAATGCCTCAGTTAGATAAATAAACAAATAAATTTTATGTAATAATCTTGTCAAATGTCATTCGAGCTTTGTAATTCTTTGGTTATATTACCCAAAAACTTCCTGCACACATACAGAATGCGTCAGTTTGACAGAAGAACTCTCGCGCTTCTCGCTCGTTTCTTTTAGCTGCCCGACTGAGACTCTTTGTTACTATGCAACAAGTCTTCGTAATATAAACGACAATTCCAAAGCTCTTATGATATTACTACAGAAAATATGCTCGTAGATTAGGAATTCAATATCACGGCCCAGAAAACAAAATCCGTCGGCTAAGACATAGGGAAGGTGAGAAAACTAGTCTGTAAAAATTGCTGCATTGAAAATATAATTTTAGAAACTTATTCTAGGGATTAAAGGGGAATTACACTAGTAACGCTCTCTATTATGTGCGCCGCACATAATAGAGGGCGTTACTAGTGTAATTTCCCTTTAATGTTATACTTTCTGGCAGATATCTGCTTGTTTGCTTTTAGTTTCAATTATGGTTAGAATTATGTCCACCTGATGAGTTCAAATAAGAACGAAACATGTAGTGGTCTATTCTAGCCATAATTAAAACCAAATCTCTTCTTTCTTATTCTAGGGATGACTAGTTTAGCTTAAACGTGGATATTTTTTATCATCTCTGTTTTTTTTAATTCAAGGGCATTGCTGTCCAAATTTTTATAAATCCACAGAGAGCCTCAGAAATATTACAAGATTGGGGAAAAAATTAAATCATAACCCATCTCTAGCTTTATTAGTTTACACAATTCAAAAAAAATTTTGTGACCAGTATTTAACTTTTGCTAATTTAAATATTCTCAAATTTTGACCATTTTTAAAGGCAAGCAAATATTTTAATAATTAAACATTTTGTCTCCCTAACTAGAGTTACTACAACCTCTAACATGTTATGATGTTTTGCTAACATATTTTTGAGTAAACATAATTAAAGTCAGAATTTTAAGAAAACCATCAGTTTGATTAATTTAACCCGATTATTATTCAATTCACGAGTGGTATATAACTGTTGACTATTTTACTCGTAATATATCAGCTAATTACTACGTCGCATTTGCCTTTCGGTACTCAATAACAAAAAGCTTAACCTGATTATTTTTGAAGTACAAAACTTTATCGTGAATAAATTTAACTAAACTAGTGCTTTGCTTCATTTGATACCTTTAAAAATAAAATTAAATTGACAATTCGGCCCCAAAACGTTAAATCTCGAAATGGAAAATTTTGACATCAATCCACACTTTACTATACTCAAAATGTATTATTGTGTGAAACAAAATCAAGTGCTTCTTACAATATTTAACAACATTTTAATTCATTTTTAATTTTTCTTGGTCAAATAGAATGCAAGAAAAAACTAAAAAATGGCATCACCTCTTATCGTAACGTACCCAACATAAAAACAATCTTTTAATCTCTGTATTTTTACGCGCACACTTACTCATTCTAGCATAAAAACAAATTATTAAATCAATAAAAACATATAATCAAGGTAAAATTTTACATTTCATTGACCTACTGATCTCACATTCTCGCACAAAATGAGCCACACAGTCTGGTCTGGCATTCCACGCGACATTAATGATAATAACGACAATGATAAGATAATAAAATGGTGATTCGCGACATATCTTAACCTTCCTTAAAACGTAATTAGGAGAGAAGGCCATCCTCACATCCGCACTAAATAATTCGTGCCGCCTATAATTTGGGCCATTGCCAGCTTTTACACAATTATAAAACGCGGTAAATATTTTGAATTCACAAGACGTTGCCCAGGACTTCAAAAGTTTCACAAAATATATTACATGGATACAGGTTTCAGTTTTCGGTGTGATTGCGACCTTGTGTTAGAATTTTGGGCATGTGGGCGCTTTTGGCCCTAATTCGTCTCTGGATTGGCTCACTATCACACACCCACTTGGAAGCTGATTTAAATAAGAATTTATAAATTAGGAAATTTTCAAGACGGAAAGTGGGCTTAAAAACTTGAAAAGGAATGAAAAATAAAAAAAAAGAGAAAATATGAATGTAATTTAAAAAAACTGCTGGCTGGCTTGCACATAAGGAAATTCAATGAAACCAACAATTTTTATTTAGAATTGCTTTATTAAATACTTGCATCACCTCGTATTTAATAAAAATGTCGTAAGAATATAAATAACAGAGAAAAATAATTACTTTATGGGAATTAAACCACGGATCCTTGCATTGGTAAGTGACTGCTCTACCTCAAGACCATCCCCCAGCCAGCCACATATCTTGCTCTTATTTCATGAATATTGACACAACCATGTAATGTAATAAAATACTGGGGATAAACTACAAGGCAACAATAGTTATTTACGTCACTAGTCCGGGAAGTGACATATTAAAGTAGTTTAGATATTTGCGGATGAGGCGACGAAAGGAGCCGAGTCCGAAATTTCTAAACGAATGCTTTAATAATCACTTCACGGACGTGTATCGTACAAAATTTTATTTCATTACTGCCAAAACCATTTTTTATTTGAATATTTTCTTTTCATAAAAACGTCATTCTTGAAATTTATATTCTGTCAAATTAAACATTCGCTGTTGGTATTTCATTTTAAATCACTCGTTGCTTAGCTACAAATAGATGTGTTTGGTGAATTTTTCTCCAAGCAGTCCGGAAAGGGCTGCTAAGCAACACTTCCTGACCTTGGCCTGTAATGTGCCATTTCCCGGACTCAAATCAATGACGTAAAGTGGTATATAGCGTACAGTATGAAATAAAGTCAGTTTACAAATTCTAATTGCTATAACATTTTAATTATGAGCGTTAAGAATCTGACTGCATTTGCCGCGTGATCTTTTAAAAGTTGCGCTGAATGCTACCACAAGTATATAGGTATATAGGTACCGAACTCTTAAAATGTCCCCATAATCAGTAATTTGCAGATTTAATTTCGCAGGACCTTGGTGGCCAATTTAAACTTTTTTTTATAAAATACCATTTCATTTTTTAATTCGAATTCTTAACGTAAATAATTAAAATGTTATAGCAATTTGAAGTTGCAACCTGACCATAATCATCCTGTCCAAATTACAACACGGTTAAAAACTTTATGAAACACGCTCCGTGAAACATCCTGTATGTATGTAATGATCCAATGTCATAAAAAACATTTTTCTCGTAAGGCTCCGTCACTGAACATAATTAAGGGAAAAAAAGGAATCCCGAGTGCTCGAGATTTAATACATTAAAAAGTTGGGGCGTTTTGTGAAACTCGGAATCTGTCTGTTAAATTGGTTTCGAAGTTTGTGTACATTCGCAAGCCGTTAAGTCGTCTTTTAATTCAATTTTTGTCCTGCCACGATATTTTTATTACTTACGAAAGGAATCCCAGTGATAGAAGTTTTTCCGTTGCTCCTTTTCTTCATTTTTGTCTATTTGTTTTCAGATTTAGTTACAACTTTCAAGTGTTTTTTTTGTCGTAAAAATATTTTTTATATTTGGTGCTCTTGCTACAAGCGTTTTAGCTTTTTTGTTATTATTTGTATTATTTAATATTAATAACACTGACTTTTTTTTAAAGAATCATGAAGCTGTGCGTGAGCACGACCCCATGATTCCCATCCCACCCCCTTACCCGGGCTCAGCACACTAAGTGCTATTCACCGGTCTAACATGCCCCACCCCTGAAAGACATGCAACCCAATATACACACCTACATACACCATCCATGGACCCGCCGGATTTAACTTATTCAGAAAAATTACCGACGGGCAGTGGACTCGAACCTACTGCCATTGGGAGTCTAGTTTCAAAGCCTGGGATTTTAACCACTAGACCACCCGGCGGCCCAATAAAACTGACTGGGATACAATAGTCAATAAATTCTCATTAGTGTGACAAACGTGATCTAAACCAAACGGTAACACTCTCAATATGCAACCAGCAATGTAAAATATGTTCAGAAAACATTTAGAACAAACATTTTAATTTTTTTACTCTTTGGTGATCAACTGCTTTAAATAACCTTATATTTGAAATATGGCAAAAGTCCTACAACTTCGAGTGCCAAATTGACGTTCTTAAGAGAATAGATAGGACCAATAATGTTTTTAGTTGTGTTCCAAACCAACAAAAATTACGGTTTCCTTATTTTTCCTCTTTGCCTTTGCGTTTTTCTAATTATACTTTTGTTTGGCTATTACAAATATTTACAAAGTTTCAATTGTCTGCAGATTTGGCCAAGATCCATTTACTTGTTTATTACTTACAACTGTATTTTAGAACATCTAACAATCAACAGTTTGTCTTTGTACAATTTAAATGTAATACATGCGTGCACAGGGTGTTTATTTTAATTTTACTCTTAATTATGCTGTAAATATTGTAAAAAAAACACAAAAGTTTAAGTTTAGTTAATATGTTATGATTGCCAAATTATTCACTATATAATGTCACACTGGCGTAGGAACCATGGGTGCAAAGGGTCAGTTGCACCCGTGATTTGTTTTAGGCTTAAAATGTCTCTAACTAAAAATGCATATCTTTTTAAACTTTTGTATGGAGAAAGTTGTAAGCTTTTTATCTTCTTCCTAGAATAAATCAGGACGTAGAGATTATCAATTATTTTATTAAACAATTCCGCATGCTGTGCTATTTCTTAGTGGCTTTTGTTACCCTACCGACATTTTATAACCCAACTCTTCCAATCAAAATTAATCAATTGCTAACCCGTACGCCACTGCGACTGCAACCGTTTAAAAATGCCCACGTCCCTGAATAATGGCATTTACGTGTAAACGCATCCGCAGAATACAGTGGCGTAACCAGAATTACTAAATGTTTAATTGTTTTTGAGATATGATAGTAACGCTTTTTATGTCTTCTGATTCTGCTTTATGATTTCAAGTATAAATAGCAATTTTCATAAAAACATGTTTACTAACTTGACTGTAAAAACATACAGAAAACTTGATTTTGATAGACCTATCGCGAATTTGTAGAGATATTCTAAATAGCCACTAAAAAATCCAAACTTTCTACCTCTCAGTTTCAGAGACACCAATGATGGGCAAGATTTAAGTGGATACCTTGTAAATCGAAAGCTGCAAGCCTTTTTCTGATTTTCCAACAGTTATACAACGAGAGAATTGAAAAATTGCTATGCAGGAAATTTTAATAATTTACCCCTATTATTTTTCAATTCACGAGTGGTATATGATTGGATTATTCGGCGAATAATATATCAAACTGTCAAATACATTTTATTTTTAAAACTATTCGTTAAATTTGTGCAAATCGCGTTGTTTTTTATACAATTCAATATGAAAAAATCACAGCAAATACAATTTGCTAAGCAAGAAGTTATACTAATTTACTCCGATTATTTTTCAATTTACGTATCGTATGCGAGTGGATTATTTCAGGCGTAGGACATCGAACCGTCAAATTAATTTTTAAAACCATCAAATCAAACAAATAAGTAGTTTGCTTATATACTGTATCGCGATAAAACTTTGTCCGTCAAAAATAATCGGGTTAAAATATCCTATTGATCGGTGGATATATTATACGTGGAATAATCATTTAAAAATGTACCCAGACAATGCCTTCGAGTTAAATTTTTTTATTATATTACTGATAAAAATAATTAAAATTCCCTAGCAGTTGTAATTTAAATTTTTGCTCTATTTTATCAACCCACACCCTTCTCTACTTAAAGTTAATGAATTTCAGCTGATATTACCGGTTTCTTCACAAAAGGTTAATCATGTTAGTCTCAACCAAATTAGTATGAAATTAAAAAAGCATAAATATTAATGATTATGATTTAGAATGTATGACAAGTGATACAAGTTGG
Source organism: Ctenicera cuprea (assembly GCA_958336395.1). Classification (NCBI taxonomy): domain Eukaryota; kingdom Metazoa; phylum Arthropoda; class Insecta; order Coleoptera; family Elateridae; genus Ctenicera; species Ctenicera cuprea. The sequence goes on along the minus strand of OY284487.1, from coordinate 12,431,319 downwards.
CCATGTGGGTGTCGAATTCAATATTTGGATGTTAATTTGATTGAAGATTTCAATAAATTTTAGTAATGAGTTTTGAACAAACATAATACTTAAATCAGCTACATGTTTGCTGTCGGTGGTGAGAGATTAGTTACCGAATATATTTACATCTCATTAAAATTGGTACCACATATACAATTTCCACGATGAGTCTTCGATTTTGCTTAATACTTTCCATCTCTAACCATGATGTAGGTCGCGGAAAACTGACTGAAGAACAGGCCTGAACATTATTGCTGTTTTAACTACTTTAACCCATGAATAAAACTTCAATGGGCAATCAATAACAGCAATAAAACGATGCTTATGACGTCACGAAAATAAACTGATTTTAATCGAATTCAAATTAGGATTATCAGTGAATCTCAATCAGTTCGATATAACGCGAAGATATAAATAATGCAAAAAATTTAAAACAGTTGTGACAAAACTGAGACAGAAGAGACGCATCTGAAACAATTACATTTAAATATCATCAGCTGAAATTACAAACAAAAGAAAGAGAAAAACAGTTGAAACCAACAAAAAACGCTCAAAACATTTGCACATCGCCATCCAAAGCCCAGCAGGATGCATTGAAAGCAATTTAAAAACAAAACATGAAAAACAGAAGACATGTTAAAAACAATTGAACAAAAGAACGCCCGTTCGATTCTAGCGCCAATTTCAAAACAGTTGTCCTAAGACTGTGATTTATCGTAAACAACGTTTTATCTGTAAGATTGAAATTCTATCAAAATGATAATGTTAAGCAAGATAAGAAGACGTCCTCTTTGTTGGGCTGCTCCAGGTGCAATGGACAGCGTCACCAAGTGCAACCCGAGAGCCGAGCCTTGTTTGGCCACCGCTGGCTAGTGCTAGATCTAACGCACGTTTTACTTCAGCAAGACGAGAAGTGTGCACTATTTGTTTGGGCCGCAGCAGTGCCGTGTGCATTTGCGAGTTCTGATGCCCATTTTCACGGTGCGGAATAGAATTTTCGCGTGGAAAATTGTGAAGAGCTGGATTAGATATAAAATTGTCGAGTCATGAGATGTTAACGAAAATGTAAGAGCAAAATTTAAGGTACTGTCGTTTTTATTAAGAGCAGTGTTGCCAACAAATTTTTTTTATTATAATAAATTACCGATTTGTTCGTTAAATAACAGAATGCCAAAATATTCACCAATAACTGCTACACTAACTCAGGACTTCCAAGTTTTATGTAATTTCCTCATTCTTTTTTATTTTTCTTGGACATTTTCCACTATTATTTTAAAATACATATTAATGACAACCGGTTGGTTATTCCTGCAGTTTACTATGAATATATTACTTGTTTGCTCAATTTCAGAAAAAAACATTGCGTATAGTTTAGAATGGTAGGAGCACAAGCAGCAGTGAGGTTCCTTGGTTCCCCCTTATTTACCCAAATGAATAGTCTAATTTTGGCATAATTGGAAGGTAAGTGTATCAAAACGTCATATAGAAAATAAGACAGCTTTGACGATTTTTTCAAAAGCATTGCTTTGTAAATTTGAAAGCAAAATATGGACAAAGTTATCTAACCGTGTCAAATGCCCTTTTCCCAAACTCTCTAGCTTCAAAATAGAGGCCACTACGATTTTTTTGATAATTTTTACGTTATTGCCATTGCTTACTAAAAACTGAGTTGCCACATCTACACAACATTTGGTATCATAATAGCAAGACGTTATTTACTGTGGTAATATACTCGGGGGTCACGATGTCATTATGAAAAATAGAAATGCTCCAATTTATGTTACGCCCTCTATAAATTTTTTAAATATGGATTATTAATAGCTTTTCATTAAATTCACATCTAAGCAAAGTTGCTCACCATGGATAATAGAACAGTATTCTAATAGTATATTAAAAAACAAGTTTCATAAGACATGATTTTAGAGCACGCGTCCAAGTTAGAAAACGAGCCGCTTGCGGCGAGTTTTCTAATGGACAAGTGCGCTTAAATGTCTTATGAAACGTGTATTTTATACTATTTTTTCTATTTTGGTCCAAAAAAGTTAAAAATTACCTTATTTTATATTTTAATTTAAAAATATAATCGATTAGGAAAATTTTTTGTATTTTGTTTTGGTTTTGTGGCTGTTGGTGACACTTAAAACAATTTCAAACAATTCAAACTACTGTCAAATTAAAATTGAGACAAACTGTTTGAAAGTGATTTAATTTTTAAAATACCTAAGATTTGAAGATAAGATGGAAGAAGAATTATCATGCACACCACCCGAGCTACGCAAAGCAGCGGAAAATACGCTAAATAATCTTAATTTTTGGAACTTACAATTTGAAGGTTATGTTTATAATGCGTGAAGGTTTTGTTGTCACATGGTTGTCACCAACCTAGCAAAATAAAATTTCGAATTCTTTAAGGAGTTGCTTTATGAAACCCAAATGAGTTTCATAAAGTAGTCAGTAAAGAACCAAAATAGAAAAACTAATTTTTTTACCTACAGTAACACTTTAGAAGTCTAATCTTGTCCCCCCCCCCCCCCCCCCGCTCCCTGACTGACTAATTTTAATTTATGGTCTTTGGACTTCTTCAATTCAGCAGAACTAATTTTTTTTGTTGCCTATATAACGTGAAACTTTCTACTATTAACGGCATTTTTGCATTCTCAAGGTCCTGGTGCAACGAGTTAGAATCTAATGGAATATTCTCATCTTAATATGTCATACATTGGAACTAGAACGTTATGATGAAAAATGTTTTTAAAAATTATCTTTGAATATGGGAATGATAGATGAAGCGCTTCACCCATTTTGTAATTTTTTGAATTATTACGAATATTTAGAAGAATTCACAAAAGACAAAGGAAAAGTCACCACAACTATGAGCAATGCTGCAGCTTCAACAAAAAAATTCGAATTAGCTCTCTGATAAGCTCAGGTTGAAATCAATAAAACAAAATGAGCAAAGCACTTCGTCATATTTCAAGAGCATGTTAGTATAGATGCTTTACGCAAGAACAGTGACTTGCAAAAGATCACACCAGTGCTGCCACTGTACTGGCTTGCTTAGCGAGCATAGGCCAGTAACCTGCGGGCACGTCTTATTGCGTTTAGAAACAGTTTCTTTAGGAGAAACCAAAATTTTCAAAATGTGAAAAAGTTTTCACAATGCATAGTGACATTGGTTTCCTGGAGCTACTATAATATCAAATTTTACCCCGATGTGTTAACTCGTTTTTCAGTAAAAGGCGTTGTAATCAAAAATTTAAAAAAAACCTTGCAGCCACCATTTCGAAGCTATAAAGATTGCAAAAAAAGTAATCCAATTCCTTACCCCCACAGACAGACACTTCTTAGAAATAATTTTTCAGTTACTGTTGGTGCAAAACGTGTATATCTGTCAAAATCTCGAATTAAAACATTTTTATGAATATCTCGTGAACCACACCAAATATCAAAAAACATGTAAAAGTGCTTTTCTATCGATTTTAATTTTCTTTGCGTAAAAAGATAGCATTTTAAAAGACCTTTAATTTGAGGTGCCACAAAGCGCATAGCACCATTTAAGTTTTTCAAGGTTGGATAGGGCGGGGTGAGTATTAGCGCGACGCGGGTTACGCAATCGCGTGTCCACCATCCTCTATAGAAAAGCACTTTTACATATTTTTGATATTTGGTGTGGTTCACGAGATATTCAGGGTGGATCGTTTTCAAATGATCACCCTGTATACATAGAAAAGTAAAAAAAACAGAAAAAGGGAAATAATGAAAAATTGTATAGATCTTTAGGATTTTATCTGTTTTCTTGTAGAAATGAATCTTTAAATCGTCACGTTTTCGTGGCCTACATCTGATATTTCTACAAACGGTTCTACCAGAATATTACAACCTATGTTTTTCACAACACTTCTCAAAGTAAAGTCGCCAGCACTACACTCCAATGAGGAGTTTGGCCTGCAATGCGGTGGGTCAGGGCCACCGGACCATTGCTTCCGATACCCAGCCGTCTCGCACTTTTATATGATGTACGGGGTGGTGTGGTAAGCACCACGCCTTAGACGGCTGCCTTACTTCCCTCACCCCTCGAGAGGTTTGGTTCCCAATTTTTAAAAAGCGACTGGGTAGGCCGCCCGCCAGACATCCAGTCTCGGATTTGAATCCAAGACCTTCCGCGTAGCAGCCAAGTGCCATAACCATTCGGCCACTCGGGCGCGCTGACAACACTTCTACGTTTCCATTAAAGGTATTTTTTTTAAATTTCGAAAAGATTTTGTTTCGTGATTTTATCATAACTTGGCATTTTTTAACAGATACAGGGTGTGTCACTACCTTGTGAAGTTGTGGTAGCGGTCATTTTGAATAAAAAAAGTTCAAATGAACATGTGTGAAGTTTTGAACGGTAATAAAGCTATGATCACAGAATAACGGTTGCATAATTGGCCACCTAGGTCTCCAGACCTTCAGCTGTTACATTTTGGTTTGTGGGGTTGGTGAAAAGCCAGGTTTGCGAAATAAAGGTGAATACACAAGAAGCTGCAAAGTGCATTGAGGTTGAAGGTGGAATTTTTGAACAATTTATGTAGGTAGTAAAATAATTATTAAAATTAATGAAGACTTTTCCCGTAATTTTTGTCTTTTCATTTTTCGTAATTTTTTTAACCCTAATAAATATGAACTTTTTTACTCAAAGTTACCGCTTCTATCGCCTCCTAATGTATTGACGTTTCCTCCTGAAACATCCTGTATAAGTTGTCCAAGTTCAAAAGATTTTACAGAACTCTATATTTATTAATAGCATTAATATATTAAGTTTCTATTTAGTATAAAACGTGTCCCAGCTGCCACGGGGCTGCAGTTCCGTAAAAAAGCTTTTCTGGATAAAGGTAGGTTGGATTAAATTGACAGAATTTCGTCTAAAGAATACGTGGTTAAATTAATGCCAGATCTTATAGACACCCTTTATTTAATAAAGTAAGTAAATTTAGTAGGTAATATAGATCAGATTGACGTAAAATGTAAATAGATTCCAACATAAAAATATCGCACCTATATTGCGATCGTTATAGATCTTAGATATCCGCGCGTAGTTGGCAATTATTGGCTACAGTGTTACCGTAATTATCCAAGGAAAATACAGATCACACCTACATATTTGCCTATAGATAAATGTAAAGATTTTAAAAAAACAGCCAAATTGCCTTTTTTCTTTCTTTTTTAATTTGTGCTTTTATTTATTTTTAGTTTTATTATTATTCTAACATTTTTTATTAAAACCTAAACAAAAGAAGACATTTTTTGCCATTTTCTGCAATAGCTGAACCAACCAAAGGTTATTCGAATTACTGCCAAATATGAAATATCACATGCGGTTTGGAGGTTGACAAAGTCTGATAACTTTTTATTTATATCAATCCTTATTCTTGAGCAAAAGACAACAAAAGACACTTTCTAAACATTGATCCGTCATAATGACCTTAAACATTGTCTGAAGACGAATGATGTGCTGGAGGATCATTATTCATTGCTAATAAAATCAAGTTGCTGCTTTGGGCTATAATTTTACAATTTTCCAGATATTTCCATTCCACAGAATCATACTCAATAAATTGTTACTACACGTTTTAAAAAAACCATCTCATATATTAACCGGGTTATTTTTACTCCTGGGTTCAAAAAAACTTGGTCGCCAAGCAACTTGGCCACCTACGACAATTAAATCACCACCGCGAAAGACAAAAAAAAAATAGAATAAATACGTCCTAATAGTCGAAAAGAGATAAGTCTCGAAATCATAACCGTTAAACGTGAGTAATGTCTCAAAAATCCCGTGAATATTCATAGCACCGAATTATTCTTACCACTTGTACCGTCTCCCACGACCGTATTGAAACATAATCTTGTAAAAGTGATTCACACGGCACCACGCTGTATAAAATTAATGGAAAGTTGTAAATCTGAGCGATCTCCGAAAATCTGGAAACAAGTGGGATCCACATACAGTTGGCTCAAATCTCTCGACTTCGAATGATCGTAAAAATATTTTTAGACCCATTCAGAAAAAGCAAATACTATTGAATTGAATAATATTCGCGGCCCATGTCTTGCTTACTCACGACCTCAAAATTTCACATCTGGCCCAGACGTTGTTGCACTTCGAGGGCGAAAACGTATAATTAAGATTAAATGCTTGGGGGCGTTATAAAAAATGAGGGACGCTGACATAATTCAGTCACAAAAGCCACGGTTAAATTATAAGTATTTCCTACCATAAAACGAACCCTTGCGTTTCATGAAAACTAAGTTGTCAACTCGTTTGTCAAGTTAAAACACAACTTACCCCGTCAAGCAAAACAAAATTAGTAAAATCAAGATTAAAATGCTTGGAGTAAGCACGAACACACGAACACCTTGGTGTTAACTTGAAAGAGCTACTACCATAGCCGAAGTTGTGGTTGTGAAGAAACTAAGCGTCTTTGGTAGTTAATTTTGATATTTTTTCACCCTTACGATAAACAAGGGAAACGTTATAAATAGCAAGAAATATTTGAATAACTTTCCAAAGTTCTATAACTACATTTCTGTTTAATTAAGAATTATTTTTGCAAAATACACAAAAGTAGAGTGCCGTTAAATTCAAACAAACTTTGAATTCAAAGGTATCTGCAAAGTTCTACAAATATAGACTTTAAAATTAACAATAACCTATTGTTCCAAAAACAGCCTTCGAAAGTCCACCTTTAAAGGCATTTCATTCAAAGATACCTTTGAAGACTTAAAATTTGTACCAATACTATTTTCCTCGTTAAATTTAAAATTAGACATCCCGCAGGGGTTGTACAAACTAAATATTTATACAGATGCTTTATATCAAGAAAGCAAAACCAACTGGTCCACTGCAATTGCTTCCAATTAGTATCACCCCAACTCTTTCCCTTACAACAAATCAAAAGCTTTTTCAGTGCACAAAGTTACCTACCTCATCGCAGGAAGCGCATCTAGGCTTCAATTGTTCGGCGTAATGTCTTTCGCAGTAAATTTTGTCATCTTGAACGCAGTAGGCGAGGTCCACCAGGAGGTCGTTACATTCAGAGCATCTAAAACATCCGGGGTGCCAAAGATCGTTCCCCATGCGAGGGGCCGAAACGCAGGCCTGCTGCGATGATATGTTTTTGGTGCACCCCGCACAGGTGCTGTTAGAAGGCGCCAAACGCGCCACCCCCACGTCCAAAGCTATCTCGTTTCGAGCCGTGATAAAGTCCTGAAACAAGAGAAAATTGCTTTTAACTCTACGCCCTAAATTATATCAGTAAATTATATCAGTAAATCATTTAGTTCTGTTTCTTTCTGTATGGCACTTTAAACAGGACAGAGCTGAGTGGATTTTTGTGAGAGTGCAGCTAGAAAGAAAAGTTAACTGGCTACTTTACTTTTAAACAACCAATCAAATCAAGTTTATGGTATTTACTTTACCCTTTATCAACGAACCAATTAGAGAAGTAGAATTTGGTCACGTGTGCCAATCAAATCGGCATATTTTCGAATATAACTGGCCCTAGCCCACAAGTATTGCGCGCAGAGTATACAGGGTGGCTAAGAAAATGCCGGCCACTTTTCTTGCGGCGGTCAAGAGATGGCGCTTTAGTAAAGAAAAATTAAATTAAAATACTGGCAACAACGCAGAATCCAAGACGTTTTAGTTATTAAATACGCCCCATATTAAATCAAAACAACTAAAGCGTCTTGGATTCTGCGTTGTTGCCAGTTTTTTAATTTAATTTTGCTTTACTAAAGCGCCATCTCTTGCCCGCCAAAGAAAAGTGGCCGGGGTTTTCCTAGCCACTCTGTATATTATATTGTTAGCAAACCGCTATTATTAATATTAACTTTCTAGTTTGACAATACGCTATGTCTAATTGTTTTGTTTGAAGAACCAGGTACATTGTATCAGTCAAGAACAATATGATATTATAAATAAAAAGTAATGCCTTGATTACTGTCTGACCAAAACAAGTAACAAAGTCGCACACAGCATTTTAAAATACAAATAAACACATGTGTGAATGGCATTGAATGAATGTGCATGAAGGGTGGCATAAGCTTCAGAAGCGTAGTGGTTTCGACGGACATGAATTGCGCGGAATTTTACCTGAGCCCGTTAATACCTACCATGAACTGCGCGGAGTACACCGTACAGGTAGGTACGAATTGCGCGTAATCTTTTAATCTTCTGAGATGATAACAAATACATGTAGCCCTCAGGTAACTTACTTTCTTGTAGGTAATTAGCGATCCAGAGAAAGAAATAATAGTATATTCTTGTCGTACAAACTTACAGTTTTTGTGTGGTGCACTGAAAATATATATGGATGGTACATTTACGTTTTGTACCAAGCACTTTTATCAACTGTTTACTATTCACATAATTGAAAATGGTCACTATATACCACTCGTTTTTGCGCTTCTTCCAAATAAAGAAGCAAAAACTTATCAAAATTTATTCGGAATATTAAAACAAAAGTGTTTAGAAATGAACTTTAATTTCACTCCGCCATCAATTGTTGTGGACTTCGAAAAAGCTATACACAAAGCAGTTCGTGTGGTATGGCCAGCAAGTAAGATATCCGGGTGCAAATTTCATTTGCTGCAAGCATGGTATCGAAAAATTCAAACCCTTGGTCTTTCTACAGATTATAAAAACAGAAAAGACAGCGAAGTGGGAAAATGGCTGAAGTATATTTTTGGATTGCCATACTTAGATCCAGAAGAAGTGCCTGACTGTTTCGTTTTTGACTTCACCGAATTCCAACCCACAGACGACAGACTTCGAAAATTTACCGACTATCTAGTAGACACCTATGGCAGCGAAGAAGCCTCATTTCCTCCAATTCTTTGGGCTGAAGCCTCTTCATCAACGGAACGTACGACCAACGCGTGCGAATCGTTTCATTCCCATTTTAATGAAAGTTTTTATTACAAGCATCCTAATATATTTATATTTAATAGCGTATTAAATGACATTCAAACTAACACATATGTGAAACTGCAAAGTGTGAACCAACCTGCGCAACAGCACGGCCATAATGTTAAACGCAGGCAGAATTTCATTGAAGAAAAAATTAAAGCATATAAAGCAGGCGAAATTTCTCGTCTTCATTTTGTTAAATGCGTTTCATACACTAATAAACAATAATTTATGTTTTTAAGTCTTTAAATTTTCAAAATATTGACATTAACTTCGCTTTTTTAAATATGCGTCAAAGGCGGTCATGTCATTATTAAATAGAGCTATTTTTCCTTTTTTCTCTGATAGACAGTGAGTTTTTCTTTTTTTGTATACATACCAGCTATGTATACTTTTACAAAAAAACGTGTCAATGCATTGTTTTACTGCAATTTGTAGGCAACCATACTACATACTACTATACACTACATTTCAAGCTTCAATTTTTGAAAATAATAGTCTGCTGTGGAAACAGTAAACAAATTGTTTAATGTCAAATTAATAGCAATTACTTTTGATTTTTTGAATTTAGCATACAATTTGTGTATTGTTGATATTTTATGTTTTTAAAACCATAATTTTATTTAAAAAAAAATTGATATTCAAATAATTTTGCGTTTATTCATAAACATACTCATTGAACATAACCTCACACTATGAGGAATAACCTTTCTCTCTCTATTATTTTCTGTACAGTTGGTTGCCTATAGATTGCAGTAAAACAATGCATGGACATGTCTTTTATAAAAGTATACATAGCTGATATGTATACATAAAAGAAAAACTCACTGTATACGGTTTAATGGGTTTATTTTCACAAATAACAGTTCTAAGCAAGAAACCTTTCCTTTATAGTAGGCTTTGAAAAACAGTTTTCTTGCGTAAAAAAAGTGTCTTAATAATGTCAAAACTGCTTTGCGCTATCTTTGATCATAACCGAATTATACACAAAAAACGAAAACTGTTAATTTTAGTTTTTTCAGTCTGTACTGAAAATTAAGCAAAAATTGTAAGAATTGAAAGTGGATTTTAGTAGTACTTGAGATGCCGAATAATTCTTCTCATTCAACCGAATCTCTATCTCTTACCGTCCACGAGATCCCCATGCATGCACTCCTTATTTTGGACACCCTGTATACTCAAACACTTCTAATAAAAGTTCTTTATGTTCGTTCAGCGTAAATACAACATGCGAAGAAAAATTCCAGCGAATAGCTACAGCTCTAGGAACTCATTTTGCATGTAATAAAACTAAGATATGCGCGCGCTTCGGCGACTTCGAAAAAAATGTTGAAAATGAAGAGATAATTGCAAAAAACTGCTTGTCCCTCCTTTGTAGATCTGATAATTATGGGCCAAAGCCAAGTTAATGCGTGATTTGCCAACTAATTTTAATCTAACACTTGCAGATAAATGTTCTTTGGTCGACGCTCGATGCATGTGTTTTAATTGCAGCTGATATAAGATAAATAATCACACAATGGCTGCACGCTACTCTACACCGCTGATAAAGACCTACCGAGGCCAAGCGTTTTCGCTTAAAGCGTTCTGAAATTCGTACTATTTCTTTCCATTCACCATTGTACATGCAATGGTATTAAGAATAATACAATGGTTGTTGGTCTTAGGTGCAATCGTTCGGTCCGATAAGATTGGCCTCGCGTAAACAAAACATGTTTAAAAAGCTTATTTGTTTATTTGCAGTCCCCTTGTTTCTGAACTATTCTGCTGTTTTTGCTTTAACTGTAAGTAAAATTTGATTACATAGTGATTAATACATTTACACCCACTTTTTGTTTGGAATTCAATTTTTAATGTTACGCGGTGGTGTTAAAAAGTAAAAATAAAAACTGTATGTAAAAATAGGTTTTTGTTTATTGAAATTTAGAATTTGATTTGTTATTTGAAAAATTATAGAAAAGCACTGCCTACCCTGCCTAACAGAACGGACCGCCACTGATAATTACTGGCGTGTTAATGCAAATTGATTCTTATCTTAAGTTTTATTGTTTGTTATTACTGACTGTTACTATTATTTGCATCTTTACCGTGTTGTTTTCTTGGTACCAGCGACTGGCACCGTTTAGCACTGGAAAACAATACTGTTTACGTAAATATTAAAATATCACACTGTGTAATGTACAGTAATCTTAAAGATTTGTGACCTAATGCCTTATGCTTTTAAAGAAAGTCGTACGTTAAGAATTATTTTCTTATTTTCATTTGATAACCTCGATACCTTCGGGTATAAGAGGCGAAAGATTAAACAAACAAACAACTAAATTTAATTTATCTGCGACTGCTTGGATAAAGACTTATTCTGTCATTTATTTGCGTTAAGTAATGAAGTTCATTATCTTACTAGTGGAATAACGGATTCAATACTTACCTCATTTTATTTATACAAATAAAAACTGAAGCTTTGTTTATAAGAATACTGGCTGGTTGCCATAGTATTAAATAAATCGAATCTATTTCGTTCCCTTGATTTTAAAACAAAGTATTTTAAAACTGACGTTTGCAAATAAATTAATGCGAAATGTAAAATATCATGTCAAGCAAAAAATACGATTTTTAACAAATTTTGAGCAGTCGTAGATAAAATTTTGTATGTCACACGTGGGACAATGCATTATTATGGTACTCCTTTGATTAAGACCTCGTCGTGCAACTTTCAAACTCGTGTTATAATAACGCCTTTATCCCACTAGTAACATAAATAACTATTTCCATTCGGAAGAAATTACTGATTTTAGCCGAACCAGCAGTTCTAAGACAATAATTTTTTCTAGCGTCATACCTTATACAAGGGAACATTTTTAATGTTAGGCATTTTAGGGCCGGACGAAAGCATTCATCTTAACTAGTCTACGTTGCAATTGCACCTCGAAGTGTTTATTCCATATGTAAATTCACAAGAACCCTTCGACCTAAGAAAAACCCTCATCTAGCTCTCTTTTTTAAAACGGTTTTTACTCCAAACAACTTGGAATACTAAAAGACTTAAATAAATGTGTCTGGAAAAACACGAACCTCATAGCTGCCCTTATTTTCCGCTTCGATGAATTTGCAGGCATTAAAGGACAGATCTTGTCTTGGAAGCTGCTTTAGGAGACGTTGAGTCCGAGAAACTTCTCCTTTTGTACCAAGTCTGGGCACATCAAATGAAGGTACCGCCGAATAAAACTGCTCGATCTGAAAGAAAAATTACTATTATTAAAAAGAAAATCACAATTTAAGAACATTTTAAGTAATTTAATTAACTTTTTTTGTTAAGAACGCGTATTAAATAGCTAAGAAATATTTGTTTTAAGGAACTATTGAAAAAACATTACTTCGTTTTTTATTTCGTTTAATTTTTCTGATGTTCCCTGAATGTCGGGTTCAACAGTCACTTCTACTTCTATACACACACGTGACGTTTCAAGAACTGGCATGCTAGAATCAGGATGACAGGCGACAATTTCTTGATTTGTATCAAAACAGGTCAATTTTTTCTTTCTTTTCTTTGTTTTCTTCGTGCCCTGCTCGGATCTTTTTAAACACTTGCATTTAAAATTAGGGCTTGCTGCTTGAAAGATATGAAAATCTTTGTTTTTTACAATACATAGTAAAGTGTTCACATGGATTGCAAACTTTTCTGCTATTTCTTTTTTTTCGTCTGGTCTATTTTCTACTTCACGAATTAAATTAATTTTTTGACACACACATAAATGCATCCTCTGCTTTCTGCTGGAAATGTTCATCGCGTATTAACAGTCTGCGGCGCGTGCTTACAACGAACGAATGAATCAATGAATAATCTGTCGTAAGCTAGTTATAGTCGGCATTACTGACTGACTCAGCGTGTTATGGCTATCCTTTAGGAAAAATCGAAATTACATTTTGTGAATAACACGTAGAACTAACCTACACCACAGTTCTCGAGATAGTAACTAAATAAACCATTCTTCAAACAGTGAAGAAGGGGGTTTTGAGATTTCCAAAAAATACACTGAAAAGAAACAACCCATAAGAAACTAAAGTGGTGGGGTACTGGGAAACTAGGGAGCAGGTAGAAAGATTTTAGGATAAGCACACGTGTTTCCTAATTTTACATCCCATTTGGAGTCCATATAAAAACATGAGTTGTGGGTTTAGCTTTAGATAATATCATTGACTATACTCTTACAAAGATAATCTGCAGGGTAACCAATCTACTACAAAGACAGTGGCGATTCGTCCTATTAGGCAGGGTACGCAGTGCCTACCCATAACTTTAAAAAAATCAAATTCTAGCTTCAATTAAAAAAAAAGTTACTTTTACACAGTTTTTACTTTTTTAAACTACCGCGCAACTTTAAAAATTAGGCGCCAAATAAACAGACCGTTGCCTTTAAACACAGTTTTGCATACGCGAAAGCCGAACTTATCGGGCAAAATGATTTTTTACTTTTTGACCAGCTTTTAAAAGAAAAATGTAACGGACTCTTACGAAAAACAAATAGAAATAAAAAATCATTGGCGATTTTCTTGGAAATGACTAGCGCCGTTACAGACAGACCGGAGGAAGAAATCTACATCGTTTAATACTGAATGGTATAAAAGAATAGACTGGCGAACTGGTAGCGATATTAAAAATAAATTATTTTGCTGGAATTGCTTACTATTTTCATCTATATCTAACCCCTCAAAAGTATGCTCTGAAACAGAATACTCTGTTTTAAGAAATCTTTCAGCTGCAATAAAATACGTGCGTCGACCAAAGAACATTTATCTGCAACTGTTAGATTAAAATTTGACAAAGTCAAATTTAATAGGGATTTTATGCGTACATTAATTCATTTAAGAACAGGTCTTGGTAAACTGGAGTTGCCGTAATTTTTTTACTTTTTAATCTTGATGTTAAATAATTTTTGCCATTGCCTACCCAAATTTTAAACCCACGAAACGCCACTGTACAAATATGTCAGCAATTTCTGTCTTTACACTATTGAGTATTTATAAAATTCTAGGAAAAAAAAAATTAAACACTGAAATGAGATTTTATCATCCTAAGGACTTAAGAGGATTATCAATAATTGCGTAAAATTTAGATAATGGTAATACGGACCTTAGATGAGAAGGATAAAGCCTAGAAAAAATACATCTGTCAGAAAATACAGAACCATTAAAATATTTGCCAGCGCAGCACTAGTTATGATATTTCAATACAAACATAATTTTATTAACACCTTACGTAATGTCCATTAACTTTCATTAGGTAAACCATGATTTTCTGGGTAATTATTACAGAAGCCAGAAACGCTAAAGAAGATTCATGCTTTTTGAACGGAATAGTTATTATATCTACACGTAGTGAAAACTGACGTAGTAAAACGTCAGTTTTCACAAATCAACAGGCGACGTACAAAACAAGCTGCAATGATTAAAATGTGTGATTTTCAGCTACTGGTCAAACGCGAACGGCTTGCAATATTGTTTTCAACCCCTTATTCATAAATCTGTATAACGCCCCGCTCCAATATTGGCGCTGGCATTCGAAAAGATTTTTGATGCATATCTCCGTTATTTAACAACTAATTTTAAAATTTTCTCCACGATTCATGAAATGTAATCATTTGACACCACTTTTATTTTGCAGATTTTCTCTATTCTGTTTTTTGCTACTTATTTTGCTCCTTAAACCGCTTATATGCGCTTATTTTAGCTTTTTACAGCTAGTTGGTGCTTTTTTTTATAAAAAATGTAACATAAAACATTAATTAATTTACTATTTTTCGGTTTACACGACTCGGCGAATAATTTACCGAATGTTTACACCACATTCTACAAATCTCATGCTAGACCAAACAAACATCCCTCAGAGAAACAAGTAGTGCGCTCGGGGAATCACCAAGTTCTGTGTTCGATCGAAAGACACACACAATAGTCTATTGGGTTTATTTGTAAAAAGGCTAAAAACACTGTTTTTGTTTTTTTTTGTTAAAGTCAGTAATCCGGAGCATTCCATTGTGTTGTAATGTTTTGTGAATAATTTTAATTTGAAATTATAAAATGCCTAAAGTGAAGGATAAATTCGTACCGACAACTTGGCGTAAAGATTTTCCTGAATTGATTATTGAAAGTAACAAAATATTTTACAGAAGCTGCATGAAAACCGTAAGTTACGCCTTTGTAATATTTCTTATTTTCTTTAGGTGATTTAAAAAATGTCTGTCGTTTTCCCATAATATGCTTCAGTTAAATTTTTAATAAAAACGTGGTTTTCACGGCAGAAAATTTATATCAAAGTATAATTTTATTTGTTGTTAAATACATTTTCTAGTTTTTATTTTGTATTGAAATATTTCTAACGATACCTTATTCTTATGCAAAAAAAAATAAAACTTTTGGAGTTTTTTTATTTTGCTTATTTTGTAATTTGACGTGCTTTTTTCTGATTTATAAAGCTTATTATAAGCTTTTATTTTCAAAAAATAAATGCTTTTAAATCTGCGCTCCGGTGATTTTGTTTTTCCAAAAATATCCATGGCTTATTAGACACGCGCCGAAAACTGAAACTGTGGAATTTCCCTTCCGGTGAAACCGGAAGTGAAAATTTTTAGAACATACAATGCATTTTTATGGCCTATAAAACATACCAAAATTTAATTTTTTTTTATCTTAATAAACAAAGGGAAAAAAGGGAGTGCGCCATATTTCATTAACACCCGGTATATTACATACGTATTACTACATTGTTTAAAAATCTTCTGACGGCGGTCATGAAATTTATGTTTGTCTAGGGGCCCGGAGAGGGGCTTAAGACCACCCGGCGCCCTTGTCTTCTAATAGCGGGACTTCCAGGCCGTTTAACTAGGCGTCAGCTATGGGACCCTTTAGACACACTGCTGGATGACCTGTTACTAGCACGTTCTTGTATTTTCTTTGTCCTCATATTTTCGGACCGAGCTTGTTTTGCTTTTCCAACAGTGGGCAGGGAGTATGACTGTACCGCTGTACCTCCCGTGCAGCTACTACTAGTGGGACCCGTTGACAAAAAAAAAGCAACGGCCATCAAATTCAAAAATATTACATTTTTCAGTTATTAAATAATCACCCCTCTGACAAAATTTACTGCTCAATCCTAAGCAACATACTTAATGGTATAATACAGCAGCAAACCAAAATTGACACAACAAAATGTACACTAATTGCATGTTTTTAGACTGCTTTCTCCAGTACAGTAAAAACATCATTGACGCAAATTATCACTATAATTAAAATGTACACGTTAAGTGCATAGACACTCATCCTATTGTATTAAAGAAAGCTTAAAAAGCTTTTTTTCTTAATTTCCCAGAGTATATCAATAGGAAAGTAAAGTTTAGACTTTGGATTTTATTGCCATTTCTTGGATTTCTATCCTTGGCTTCTTTCCCTTACCGCTCAATTAGCTACAGTTTAAAATGTGATAAGCATAACTTACCTGTCGTGCAGTGGTAAGACCAGGAGGTACAAAAGAATACCCCAAACTTCTTGGTTCCAGCCCATCGTTGGTATAGACAAAGCCCAACCGAGCTTTTGCTCCATGTTCCACTACAACTTCGTGACTGTCCCTCGTACACTTGCAATTGTTGCAGTCCTTTCTGTAACGAAAATAAAATCAAAGTTTTAATATTTAATAAAGGAATAGGGCGTAATACAATTTTAATTATCTTAAACAAAACTTCAATTGTGAAAATCCGCAGAGGGTGAACGGTTAATTCGTAAACGCAAATACGCAACTTTCCAATTAACTTTGACGTTCAATAAAAGCTATTTTGTGAATTATTTCCTTAATTTTCAGCTTTGCGGAAAGTAAAATTGTAAACGTTTACTTTCAAACAACCTCAAAATTCTTTACACCGCTAAATAAATGTTGTACAACACAGTAACTATATTATAAATAAATATAAAAGTTTTAAAATGATTTCATATTTCCGCATTTCACACACTAAGTACAAATTTATTTATATGAGATAAAACATGCAACCTTGCATAAATCATGAAGAAAACCGTCAAACTGTTAAATACAGACCTTTGTAAAAACCTCCAGAGAATCTACCCATTCAACCCATATCACAAAGATTATCTGGAATTAAGCACGATATGATAAAACCCCTAATGTTCGGCCATTAAGTTAATCCCCAATCTCTACCGCCCACTAATTTAATTAACCAACTTGCAAGGTTGAGTAGCAGAAACAAAGAGAAAAACAAAAATTTAAGTAGGAAAATTTGAATTTGAAACCGATTGGGGTCGGAGAGCATAAATCTAAAGTAGCATCCCCATTAAATCTAATTGGGGGCTTGTCGCGTCTTCGAATGTACTTCGTTTGCGGTAAAGGGTAAAAAAGTCGAGATTTTATTTGCCCTGTTGGAGTACTGAATTTATGGATTTCCAATAGAAATAGCTAGGAATGATGTAGGTGGTGCATAGGCAGGAAGCTAAAGGTCTGGCTCTGGAAACGTTTTGATCTACAGGTTGTTTTGAAAAGATGTAGCCAACTTAATACAGCAGCAACTACAAGCAAACATATGACAATTACGCCTAATTTACCAAAATCAAAAACTGCATCGCTACGGAGGTACAGACCTTTAAAAATGCAAGGAAAATAATTAACTTTTTTTTATATCTTCAAACGGTTTAAGACACGGTGTTCAAATTTGGTACACTGCAGTTTGTATTAATAGTCAAGAGCATTAATTATTTTTTTAAACAATTGACCATTAACCGCAGTACACTAAAATTTAACACTCGCTTAAACCGTTCCAAAGATAGAAAAAAATAATTTTCCTTGCATTTTTGAAGGGCTGTAATTCTGTAGCGATTTTACGACAACGCCCTGTGTAACATTCTTAAATCGTTGCGCTAACGACTGCAGTGGTCGTTATCTAATGGAGAAAAATGATGTATTGACGGCTGCTAAAAGCATTAACCATCTCATTTGCATAATGGAAAATTTTCCTGAAGTTCGAGAAAAACATAGGAAAGTAGTCAAGATAGGCAACCACTTGTACAAATGTGCACGAGTAGATGCATAAGTTAAGACAGTATCCTGGAAATTTTATACAGCAAGTAATAAAATTCAAAATTATTATAAATCAGTTAAAAAAGGAATTTGATGCAGCCGTGAGCCGGTTACTACGAAAAAATTAAAAAATTTAAATTAGTACATTTTTTCGTGAACCCTTTCTTCTATTTTCTTTTATAATTAAAATCTTTATATTCATCACGCACTTGCCTTTCACGAACATGCCTTATTATATATTCATAACTAAAAAATGCCACACGTGACAATGGCGGCAATTACGTGTACGTGTAAAATACCTGGTTAATTAAGTTCTTTAATTAAAACTGAAACAACAATTTGTTTAACGTTATATAACATAACAACTGCATAAAATTATGGAAAACACGTAAAAATTAGAACATTCACTACGTAAAAAGCCTGGTGAATAATTTTAACTAAACTTTCTCATACTTCCAGAGAAAAATATTAGCTCAAAATTCTCAAAAAAATTCTTTTAATAGGGAGTTTAAATATCATTTTGTTTTATGCATGTAGTATATAATGCAGTTATAATGCAACTGACAGATTTTGAAATTAGGTTTAGGTTCATTATATGTTATAGCCGTATTACATTAAAAATAGGGATGTAACGGATAGTTTTTTTAAAAGCCAAATAACGGATATTCGGCCGGATACCGAACAATCCGGGCCGGATAGTAAAGCCGAACAGTGAAAAGCTGAATAATTACAAGTTTTGGCCTATTTGATCATTCCTTTTGCTGCCTTAAGTATTAACTTCATGAAAATTTTACAAAAATCGAGAATTTGAAGGACATACACGTTTTGAACCTCCGGGAATTCAAAAAAATGTCTGTGTGGGTATGTGGGTAGCTGTGTGGTGCATCATAACTATCGAGCGAATGCGAATGGTTGGATTTCGATGAGCTTTCGAAATCTGGGATATATCAAAAAGTCAACGACAAAATAAGCCTTTAAAGAAATACTACAAAACCGCAACACGGAAGTTTATTTGTTGCATTTTTTTAGTAAAAGAATTTTCTAACTTTGAAACTGGAATCTTATTGAAGACTTTATAGCAAATCCAAAGCTTTTTTTTGTCGAACTTTCTATCTTTAAGTTGGCGCCCGCTACGATTTTTTAACAATTTTGGCTTCAGCGCCTTATTACTCAAAAACAGGTTGACAGATCGCGTTCAAATATTAGATCGTAATAGCCCTATAGAGGCACAATTTTACTGTGCACAAAGTTTTTCGAAAAGTTAAAAGCTTGAAGTTAAATTTCCAAAATTTCGGAAAATTTCAAAAAAACATTGATTAAAAACTGGCTCCGAGATTTTTTTAAATTTTGTAAGCTCATAGGGATGAAGATGAGCTACAATTTGGCTCGTCTGCCAGCTCCCAAATTTTTGTCTGATGCATTCTACATTTTTTGAAAATTTTAATTTTAACACCTATTTATTCAAAAACGAGTTTTCTGATCGGGATAAACTTTTGGAACTACTAAAACTGAGAAATGATAAAAAATACAAAATTCTGACTTCTTCAAAAACTGGCCACACGACTCTTTTTAACTTTGGATACAATTTGGTTCACGTGCCGGTCCACTAATTTCCTGCGACGCGTTGCGTCGCCTTTTATGAATTTTTGAAAACAAAAATTCATGTTTCAAAAATTCATGCTTCTCTTTTATATAAAAAGGAGACGATAAAAAATTTCTATTTGGGCTAAGTTGCTCATGATTAATTAATAGTAGAATCAAATTAAGAAATTAATTTTTAGGCGCAGCAATATTTTGGGGGGTTAATTTTTCCCCTCCGTGTGTAGCACTTCTCGTAGCTTTCCGTTGATTTTGCAGAAACTAAATTGAGGCTGCTTCTAAAATATCAGAAAACTCTTCATTCACTTCCACCCATTTTTGCGAAACAATTTTTGTTGTTTATTTACAAAGCATTACTACGTTCTTCGTTATCATGTTAAGCAACCTACTATTCTTTCATTATTTATTTAATTTACAATCTGTCAAAAGATTTAAAATATTTTTCTATTAAAATTTTCAATTTTTTATTCATATCCGTCTAGTACGGCAAAAAATATTGTGTGCAACACGTAGGAAAAGTTTCATAAGACTTTTTCATACTTGTTGCACAAATAAAATAACTATTTCTGTAGCTTTACAATTTAATTTGTTTAGTATTCAAATGAGAAATTAGGCATTCTACCATTTCAAAATTTATAAAAAACTTATTAAAAACAATTTTTTTACATGCATTGAAACAATGTTCGCAAGTTGTTTTTTGCAAAAACAAAAAACAAACGGGCGTCAATGCCTCCTATGATTTTTAAGGATTTCTAGAAATTACCTAATTTTTGCTTAGAATCAAACTTTCTCTAACACCATTGGATTTAGGTATAACCATTATTCAATTAAATTTGTAGGGGGCAAAAACCTCTATCCAACTATGTAAAAATATATAGGATGTTTTATAAAAAAAACGAGTTATGACACATTAAAGTTTTAAGTTTTGCGCCGTTGCAACAAACACCCTATATAACCAAATTCAACTTTACAATATCTGGGGAGTAGTACATGATATTGACCAACATTTAACAAAAAATTTTGTTTAATCTGTGGAAATGCGGCTTGTGCAGGTTTTATCAGTGACGTCTGCAAATGCAATTTTTTTTTGAAAAAGTGGAATAACTTGGCAACGCGGCAACGGAATTTTTAAACACAACATAATCGTACAGACAATTCAATGGCCAATAAGCATATGCACAAATATACAGGGTATTCATTTTAAAGAAATCATGAGTTTGGTATGGCCCTCTACTGTGGAACACCCTGTATAAACCAAAAATAATTTTAAAATGTGCTCAAATTGTAAATTACCCACCTGTACAATATCTTTTTGATAACTTAATTAACAAAGGTGTTATCAAAGAATATCACATCATTGGGACACCCTGTATACAGGGTGTTAATGAATTGTAGTGATAAACTTCTAGAGCTTGCAGAACAGAACAAAGCAAACAACTTTTGCTAATAAATGTGTGGTCAAAAGTGTTTCCTCTTAGGGATAGAGCTTCTCAAAGATTCTTTAAAAAGCGCCTAAACGTAGGCAACTCAATTTACTACCTACTATTTGTTTCCATAACGACGGAAATTAATACAGGATAAACAAAGCCCCCTTTCCCACTTTTCAAATTCAAATTAAATTTAAAATAAATTAATTAACAAAATGTTTCAAAACTAAGCAATAGAAAAAACCAAAATTACAAAGCAAAATCAACAATTTGAAAAATTTACAATAACTAATTCAAAAATTAACAAAATTATAGTAAATGTTCAACATGTCGAACGAAAAAAACGAATTATAAAAAGCACAGAAAGAAACGAATGCAAGAAAAGTAAAAAATATCACAAAAATATCGAATTGTGTCAAAATTGACGTTATTTGAATGCATGTAGGTATGTCTAGATCGTTTTTTTTTAAATTCCGTGTGACCTGTGCAAAATAATTGAAAATGCAATTTGGGTTGCCTATTCTCAGGTACTTCGTAAAGAATCTTTAAGAGGCTCTATTTTCTAAAGGAAACACCTTGGACCACACATTTGTTACCAAAAATGGTTTGCTTTGTTGTGTTTTGCAAGCCCTAGAAGTTTGTCCCTACAATTCATTAACACCCTGTATAAAAAATATTTATTGCATTTATGAATACGTTACATTTATCTATTATCTATAGATTTAAGTTTGCGTTGTTCTAATGTCCATGTTATAATGTATTACTTAAACGTTTTGTTGATTAAATTCAATTGTTTCGAATATAGGTATTATTGACAAACAACGAATTTTAATTATTTTAGTTCAATTATGGTTTAATTATATTATTAATTCGGTCGAATAGTTGGTGTTATGAGGCCAAACCGAATATCCGGCAAAACTGACCGGACATCCGGGTAACCGAATAGTGGCCCGATATCCGTTACATCCCTAATTAAATGCAATTAATAACGTATTTAGCACATAATTTGTGGGGTATTCGTAGGTTGTGTACGTTATAGGCGAGTATGCACTGTATCAGTGTAGGTTAAATACGCGGATTACTTCTTCTTCAAAAATGTGTCTTGCAATGCAGCATTTGACCCATAAAAATATTTTTTTCCAAATAGATATATAATTAAGTACTAATAAGTTTAATTGAACAACGAACACGAAATTATTCACAAAGAAAGCAGAGTGAGTAACAAGTTATTTATAAAAACTTGTGTCTATACTGGGTGGCTAATAACTACTATTATGAGGTCATATCCGAAATCACAGGAACTACTATAGTGTTATCTTTTGTTTACATTTTTAAGCGATAACAATTTATAAAAATAAAATCACAATGCTCCCTTCCTACTGTTAAAATAAATGAGTATAATACGGATTTTCATGCATTTGTTAACGCTAATGAGAATCTATTTATCGCGGGCCTATTTCAGCTGCTATGGCTAAACACCTATGCCAGGGAATAAACCCATCACACCTGGAAATTGTGTCGAACCTCTACCCATTTTGTGCGAATTTTCATAAATATCCACACATTTAACAACTCTTGAAAAAAAACATGTTTAGTACAAACATTTCCTCATATATCTTAACTTTCCTTTTTTTTGTAGTAAATAGATATATCAGTTTTAATAATTATTAAGAGCTTATAAATTAGCACTCGCTGTTAACGAATAATTTTCCTAATTTTAATAATTTGGGGTTGTAAACTTTTGACGGCAAGCTTCCTCTCCATCAACACAAAAGCGTCAGTGAATTAATTAAACTTATCAAAACAAGGAGACACACACAGCCTCCTCGCACAAGCTGTTACGAAGTCCTAATTCAAACGTTAGAGAGGAGGCAGCGGTTTCATATGATTATATTACCCCTATATTATTAATAAATTAAGACAGATAACATAATAACTTTAAAAGCCTCTTAAAACAAATTTTAATTAGAAAACCAATTATTACGCTACAATTTTTCCAGTATCTATTTCTATTGCCGATTACTTTATTACTTTGCTAGATAAGTTCAATTCAATTGGTGATCTCATATAGCGCTTTCTGAAAAATTGAACGGAAATGGGTTAGCTTTTAGGAATGCGATGTTTGGAATTCAGATACCAACAGGGAAATTTTGATGATTTTACCGAAATGTTGAACTTCTTGTTAGTATAATTGTGGAACAAATTTTTTTTATTGTGATAGAAATGCAGTGAAACCTCTCTCTTGTAGACACTTAAGGGGTCAATTCTCCACTGTAGAAAGGTGCCTATAATGGAGAAAGCTTGTAAATAATGACAAGACGATTACTTTGCTAATCCGCTTAGTATTTTTTATAAAGTAGTTATGTTAGTTATCTCCGAGTTAATCCTAGGTGAAAAAACAATCGTGCTTGTTTCCTTTGGTCTTATTACTAACACAAAACGGGCGAAACAGGTCACTGCTACTTTTCCCTACTTTTTACGTTTTAAATATTCTTGCGTGAAGCAGTGATAGAAATTTACATCTAGTCATCTCTAGCCGGTACAAGCCTACTGCAAACTCAAGGCGTTCGTTACGCGCGCGCCTACTACGTAAAAGGCGCTAAGATAGTTAATGCGCTCACGAAAATGGTTATAACAACTTTATTTATAGAGTTATCAAAAAATATGCAAAGAATGAAAAATATTTATTTTTATTAGAGCTTATTGATAGGCGCAGTTAAAATTACGTAACTGCCGGAAAACACGTTGTTGATATTAAAGAGTATCGTTTTTTCTTTCGTAATTTAAAAACAAATTCCTGGAGGGCGTCAGAGTAAAATTTGGGAGATTAGTAAAAAATAAATTTAAAGTTCATTGCAAGCTCTATTGGCTTAGAAAGTTTATAAAAACGGTGTGGGCAGTTCTTCAGGAAAATTTTTTTGAAAATGTATACAGTTTTGAACCGCTAGTATATTTACAATTTTCATATTTGCGAAAATATTTTTATATCACTTGATTATACTTATTAAGCCCTATCAAATAATATAATAATTTGTATTGATTGCATATTTTGTTCTTGAGTAATCGGACATTAAAATTAAAATTTTCAAAAATTTGTAGCGTCCTTCATTTTGAAAATTTGGGCAAAAGGCATTTGATTTGTCTTTAGATGCACTACAACGCTATGTATTTAAAATTTAAAAAATTGGTTTAGAAAAATATTTATACCAAAAAAACAGGTCTAATTTCCATTTCCGGTTCCGATTAACAATCTTACAAAGAACTACCTGCAACTAAAACACTTCCACACACCAAATTTTATAAAAATTTGCCAAGGGGTTCCAAAGATATAAGGAAACGAACGCAACCACCCACTCACGCACTCACCCACAAACAGACATTTTTTAAAAACTCTTTTTTGTGTTCCTTGGACCCCAAAACGCGTATTACGGTTAAAATCTGAAATTTCCATACTTCAGTAGAAGTATGGAACAGTAAAAAGTAAAGTAAATAGCCAAATTCGGTTTCACATTGTTTGTTTCTGGTGATTTTTTACTTATAGAAAAATTCGCCCTATTCCAAACTAATATTGATAGCATCAACTACAATAGAAGGTTAGCGCCTTATATGTATATTATTTACCTTCGTATACTTTCAGTATAGGGAAGTATTGATTTTATGAAAATGTTCGAATTCGATATTTTGACGGAAATAATATTTTAAAGGTGAAAACATAATCTGCTTGAAAATCGGAGGAAATGTAACCTTTTTTTACCTAACTTTCTAGCTTCAAAACGGCGGCCACTACGATTTTTTGTGAAAATTTTGACTTTAACGCCGTATTATTAAAAAACGAATTGGCAGGTCGGTATAAATTTCAAACTATTATAGTAAGGGAAAGAAGCACAATATACCGTCTAAAATTTTTGAAAAAATGATAACGACGAAGTGAAGATTATGTCAAAGTTTCGGCAATTTTAAAAAAATATTGCCTAAAAACTGACCGTAGTGTCCCAGCCCGCTAATTTTTAAAAATTTAGTCTCGACGCCTAATAACTCAAAAACGATTTATCACATCAGATCAGGATGAAATTTGCTATTAAAAATGCTGTAGAACTACACAATGTTACAAAACTAGGAGAATTTTGGGAACTACTATCACTATAAGGATTTTTAATACTATGGTATTAAAAAAAAATGCTCAAAAACTGGCCTCGCGTTTTATTTAATTCTGTAGGGTTATACCATGTGTTCAAAAAGTAATTACATAAGGGTTGGCCATGGAAAATAAAATTTCTGTCTTTGCATGCTTTAGAATTTAACTGTCATCACTCTGTCAGTGTCACTACAAATAACAAATTACAAGCTTAACCTAAAATTTTAAGTAACATCATGTTTTGTTTGTTTAAATTCTAAAGCATGCAAAGACAGAAATTTTGCTTTCCATGGCCAACCCTTATGTGATTACTTTTTGAACACACGGTACTAGGAATGGGTTACTATTCGGTTGGTGTCTCAGTCCGCTAACTTCCTAGTGACACCTTCTATTAATTTTGGATATAGAACATTTATATCCCCTTATTTAATACACTCTGGGGCAATAATACATTTCTGATTCATTGAAATAGCTCATGAGTGATAGTAGAATAAGGTTCACAACTTAATTTTAAGGTGTAGTAATATTATATTTAAGGGACGTTAATTTCGCCCCTCTCATCTGAATTTTGGTGAAAGAATTTCTCCTTCTGTTTTCCGTGTTACAAAAAATCTGCAACAGAATTTGTTTCTTACACAAAACTTCAGCGCACTACTAGTTTCATTTACATTTCTCTCTGAAGTCTGCGAGCGATATTCCGTTTACGGCTTAGACCGAAGCATACAATCTAACGACGCATGACAGAATTACCCAGCTACTTTAACCTTAGCTTCAGTACGCTCTGTGTATAGCCAAGAGTTGAGGACAAATGTAAACTTCTCAAAAAGTTTATGCTATTATTTTTACATGAAAGCTTTCACTATTTTAGTATCATGTAGTATGTTATTACAATTGGAAGTCGCAATAGTCATCGGAAGATTAAATGTTAAAAAAATGCTTTCGAAACTATTTAAATCGCAAATTAAATATTTTAAGTTTTCTTAGTTTATTTTAAACTTTGTAGGACAATATGAGTCGCCCTCTATGAATTTTTAAATATGGAAGTTATTAACCAAACTTATCATGATCAGGGATGTAAAACGGTAATTTAGCGTATTAATTACTTAGCCATTATATATAGTAATAATAATTGTTATCAACAATAAAATTACCGAAATTACGAGTTTACCATAGCTTTTAAATTACCGTCTTTCGTAAATTACGAATGTTTTTGGTTGTTTACCACAAAAAAAAACGGTAATTTAACATCTCTGATTAATAATAAAACAAGGTTTAAACTAAACTGATCACAATTTTTTTATATGGAAGTATGTTTAGGGAGTTATTGTCCCCCCTTCCTCAATTTTTGGGCTCACGAGTTTTGCTATTTTTCTCTTCCCCTAATTTTAGATTTTTTAGAATTAGGCAGATAAATTTTGTTGGTCTTTCCTATTTCCCAAATTGGGCTAAGGTTTCATTAGTCTTCGTTCTCCTCTAAATCACGAAGAATTGTGTTAAACTTCCTCCTCCTACAATTTTTAAACTGGAGAATTTTGTTAGTTTTCTCTATCCTCAATTTTTAGTTTCCTATACTAAAGTATTAATTTCTTAGACTGGCTAATCTTATTGTCCTTTCCCCTCCCCTAATTTTGGAGAAGAATTTTATTATTCTTCGTCATCTAAATCATGAGTAATATTTCTTATTCTTCTTCTTACCTCAATGTTTAAACTAACGTATGTTGCTCCCTTTCCCCACCCCTTATTTTAAACTAACAATATTTTTACTCGTTGCTCTACCACCTTTACCCAATATGGGCTGAGAATTTTATTACTCTTCGCCTTCTTTTATTCTTCTTCCTCCATCAATGCTGACATTGGCGACGTTAGCTACGTCTCCCCCTCCCTTAATTTTTGTACAGATGAATTTTGTTACTTGTCCACGTTTTCAATTCTTAGACTGACGAATTTTGTTAGGTACCTCCCGCCATCTCCGTTTTGTAAGTATGAATTTTGTTACTCATCCATTCTCTCCTTTTTTTGGGTGAGTATTTGTTACCCAATCCCTTCCAATTATTAGACAGTTCCATTTTGTTACTTTGCCTCCATTCCCAATTTTCAGTAAAGTTTTTCTACCCCCGTTATGTAGGTATGAATTTTATTACTCATCCACTTTCCCGTTTTCGCGGTGAGAATTTGTTCCTCAACTGCTACACAGTTTAATTGAAAAAAATTGGCAAAGG
This sequence comes from Ctenicera cuprea, assembly GCA_958336395.1. Lineage (NCBI taxonomy): Eukaryota > Metazoa > Arthropoda > Insecta > Coleoptera > Elateridae > Ctenicera > Ctenicera cuprea. The sequence goes on along the minus strand of OY284487.1, from coordinate 12,403,892 downwards.
AATTTTTTACAATTTAAATTTTGGTACTTTGCTTTCACCTCCAATTTTTGAGTTGACGGATTCTGTTAATCTTCTCCGCCAATTTTGCTACTTATCTCTTCTCCAAATTTTTAGGCTGTTGAATTTTGTTGCTCTTCCGTCACCCCCTATTTTTGAGTTGGCAAATTTTGTTACTCTTCCCCCTTCCCCAGTTTCTGGTTTACAATTTTTATTTATCGGCTTTCCCCCACTTTTTGATCTGATAATTTTTTTTTTGAGTTGTTTAATCACAACCAACCTTTTATTATACCGTCTGTCTATAAAGTAACCCCCCCCCACCCTCCTAAGTAACATTTGAACGACTTGATATTTTACCACAATATTTGGTGTGGTTTAATGGGAAATTAATACTATTTTTTAGCCAAAAATTAAATTTTGTATCATTCAAAATGGCGACTGGGCACCATTTAAAAATTTTTTTTTAAATAGAAAAAGAGGTCGAGTGACACCTCATTTGAAAGGTCTTTTAATTCTGCGTCTGATCCTAGATTTTCAAAGAAAAATATTGAGCCATAACAAAATGGCGGATTGTAAACCAATGTACTCACTCAATTCAAAATTGTTTTGATTTTCTTATCCAGTAGTCCACTTTTTCATTTGCAGGACAAAATTTTCCCAAAAATAACTCAAGTGGCTGGAAACAATATTAAAAACGTTATGTTCCAACAAGACGGTGCGCCGCCGCATTATTATAAGCCTGTTTCTGACTTTCTCAACGGGCATTTTCTTGGAAGGTGGATTGGTAGGCGGGGGCCTGTAGAATAGCCGGCTCACTCCCCAAATGTAACTTTCTTAGATTTTTTTCTATGGGAATATCTAAAATCGAAAGTGTACAGAACCCGTCCAGAAACAATTGAAGAACTGGAGCAACGCATTACAGAAGTTTGCAGAAATATCACTCCAGAAACTTATGAAAATGTAAGGCAGCAATTTTATAACCGACTTGTTATGTGCCAAGAAATGAATGGTAAACATTTCGAACACTTAATTTAATTTCCTTTTGCTTTAATTCTTTTTTTAAATAGACTTCTTTATCTTCAAACATTGTCATTTTGTTATGGCTGTATATTATTCTTTGAAACTCTAGGATCAGACGCAGAACTAAAAGACCTTTCCAATGAGGTATCACTCGACCCCCCTTTTCATTTACAAAAAAATTCAAAATGGCGCCCAGTCGCCATTTTGGATGAAACAAAATTTTAATATGGTCTGAAAGATAGTATTTAATTTCCCATTACAGCACACCAAATTTTGTTAAAAAATATAAAGTCGTGCAAAAGTTTGGGGGGGGGGGTACTTTATAGACACAGTGTATATTAAAAGTTGTAATTATTATAATCATGCAGTAACCCTCGTGCTTAGAAATTTAGAACGTTATAAAATATGAAACTGTAAAAAGAGCACAAAATTTCTAATACATGTGGAAGTGCAGTCCACTTTATGTTTTTGATTTCATGACGCTATTTTGTCATTTTAAATCCGATTCTATCATTGGCATTAATGAAATTTGAGAGAAGTTGTAAAAAATCTTTTTCTGTATGATGTTTGTTATAGTTTTTGTATTGAACGATTCCGGAAAACTCCTCTCATCATATCAACTTGGATGGAATGGAATGTCTGTCCTCGATTTGTTAATGTAAAATTATCTTAAGTTAACTACATGATATTAATACACCCACAGTCTCTTATTTAGATATGAAAATATCAAGAACATTACCCTTTGCTCGACTTTCGACTTTTTCCGCACCTTTAGAATTAAAAATCTAGATGCGATAAACGAACTCCCACAACAAAAAATTCAGAAGCTTAAAACTACTCATTGCACTCACGTTCAGTAAATGTAAATGTCATCGAAAATAGAAGAATATACTTATATGGAAAAACTAACAACCTTATGACATAATTTCTAATTTTTCCTCACTTTACAAATAGAAACAAATCTTGATATTTCTACGATTGTTTATTTAGTTTATTGATGATCTCATATGGATTTCTCGTTGGTGGGATATGATGTGGTTTTTGGTGGAAAATTCATCATTTTTCTAGGTTTAAATTTTATTTTATAAACAACCTCCTCCAACGAAGCGGATAATTTTCTATCGTGTCGGGCGAAAAAAAAACAAAATTGAAAAATGAATGATGGGGGCAATTTAGATGCGACACTGCAATATTTAATATTATCCTTGGCTTTGATTTTGCGCTCGTGTTACAGTTAAAACGAAATCATTTTCCACTTTGAAAATAAACAACGCAAATGCAAAACAAACTGTTGCTGATAATTAATGCGCGCATAAAACAGTGCAGTTCGTTCAACCGGGTCCCCGTTTGAACCACCTTGATGGTTTTAGGGGAAAGTGACGACACAAGTATTAACACATGGAAACTTGCCAAAATATAACTCGTGGGTTTTGACAAGCCAATTTTTCACTTCGTCTGCATGCGTTTCGCGCACGGTTTTGTTTACGTACACAGCCGTCAATTCATACTGTAATGCACGGAGTAACATCTGTTATGTTAGTAGGGAAATGTATTTGTTAAACATACAATTAAGAATGAAAGAATTTGTAAACTTTTTTTTTAAATCAATGCGTGCGATTTGACGTATGACGCTCGCGAGCTGATTTGGACGTTGTTAACATTTGTATTGTTTTTTAGATAAGAAAATACATTATGTTCTAATTTAAAACCAAAAAGATTTCTGAGTGGATTATAATTTAATATTTTGAATCAACGTGCAGATTTTTCCCCTAAAGATTTGAGTTAATTAAATACTGCGTGATAATTAAAAGTACAAAACCCAAATGGATTTTTTTAATTATTAAATTTGTATGTCTGCGAATTTAATTACAATTTTTTTCAGTAAAAGAGAAATTATTTTGTAACAATTTAAAAAAATATTATTATATACGAATATTCCTTTTACTGGATTTTCAAATTAGCACTGTGATATTTTATTATTACCACAAGGCTCAAAAGAATTATTGTAATTTTCCCAAGGGAAATTACACTAATCAACTTTTTACTAATTGGAATATATACCAGACGAAAAATTTTTTGGGGGCACTCAAAACCAATTACTCACTTTCGACGAAAACAATAAACTGATAACATGTTATCTAATGAAAACATGTTTCCCTTACAAACCTCGCAGTTTTAAGAAGTTCAGGTTGTTCAAACACCTTACAGTATAACTGAAGAATCCTCACACAAGCCAAATTGAGTCCCATCCAAGGATAATCTTCGCGTCTCTTTTCCGCAAGCATGTTCGAAGGAGAAAAAAATTCTGGACACGTCCTCTACTAAGGAAATGACGCCAAGGTCCACTCAACACAAACACTAACTTCCAAAGAAATACACAATGCGATGCAAGTCGAAAATAAAACCAACAAACGGAAGCTGATAACCACCACAAAACCACAGCAAAGTCCACAGGACTTCAAACAATGCACGAAATGTTACTTTCGCATCTAATTAGTGAAAATTTCTGAGTGCTAACCTCGCATACTTTTTAAATTATGTTATGTAAACAAAGAATTCAAAATTGGCGCCAGTGAAATATTAGCGCTGCGAGCGACAGTAACACCGCGCGTAGAGTGATGGAGTTAAATCTGTTAATAAGAAGACGTCGAAGAGCGTGCGCGACGCTTATTGGAGAGACGCTGCTGCTACAAAACGACGGAAGACGTCAAAGACGGCAGGAAAACATAAAGTTTCAGATATGTTTGCTGTAAATCAAATTCAAAATACATTACGAATAATTAGCCGGGCCAAACAAATCTGCAACCGAAATAAATTGAACTATAAATACCGACGCCTTTTATCACCAACATAAAAGATCTACTTCCTAGTATTTTTCTTTTACTAGGGCCCGCGAACGCGAATTTTCCGGGGATGCCAACAGAACGCGCAAAAATAAAGGTGTGACTGACTACTATTTATATTATAAATCCCTCAACTTCACCTTGAGCCGTAAATTGAATAATCGCGCGTGCTCTACGACATCCATTCTTATACTAACTCATCGTTACGGCAATCAGTAAGGGAGAGAATTGTTATCACTTATCACTATTGCCGTTGATAAAAGATTTGCAGTTATCAGTGACGGAGATGATGCATTTGATTGGGGAAAACTAAATTCGTTAAAATCAAATACTACAACGATTTGGCAGTTTTACTGATTTAATGATAAACAATTAAAAAGTTAAACTAAACGGAAATTTTACTGGGTTTCCTTTGTACGTCAATGTGGCCATAAAATATATTGATTCATTGACTCGTAGGTACTGCCAAAAATAGTGACGATGTCAAAAAGGTTAGATCGTAAACAATTTCGTGAGAAACTATTTAAACATTGTTTCTTTCATAATTATTACTAAATTAATAACTAAGTTCACTAGGAATTTACGGCATTTTTACCACTTAGATAGCGCATAGCTTTTGTTTAGCAATCCCACTGAGAAAATACAATTACGAAAAGCAAAATAGGTACTTAATAAAAACTAACACAAACAACTAGTAAAAATTCAATTTGTGTTATAGAAAATTACACCCCTATCACTTCACACGTACCGCCACTGGTTACAATTAATTAAGATTTTAAGAGCAAAAACGGAGGGTAACGTTAACAGAATTAAAACAGTACGTAAATTTTTGTTATTGGTTTGTAAAGCTCACCCCTCCGGCCTCAGTTTTGTTACGCCATTGGATAAGAACTATTACGGTTCTACGATACAAAATCATTAAATAGAATAACAAAAAAAACTAAAAAATTAAAAAAAACATAGGTTCTAAATATTAATGGGGGCCGGTGGCGGAGTAGGGGTTAAGGTGGCTTGCTTTGGACCTACTTCATCAAAGATACCAAGTTTGATACCGGTAACTTCATCTTGAGTTTATGTGGCGTTTTAATACAAGTTTTGGTTGGGGGCTTAATAACCATGGCATGTCCGAATAAATCATTCAGCCGTGACGTCAGAACTTGCTCAGCGGTTGCTGCGCTCTTGGTTTGCTATTTGGTTTGAAGGAACAAGAGCACAAGCTGCCGCAGATGTTGGTATAGGTACAGTGGAAATTGAAAGCTTATCCAAGAAAATACAAAAATAAAAGTACACTTGTTTTGCATTCACAACTACACACAGACGATGAGAGCTTATATTTTCTAAGGTAAGTCATGTTACAATCATTACCACTGTTCAATTCACGTCGATTTACAATTTTACCTAAATTGTACCACCAAGAAGACGTAACAACTAACAAACACTACATAAACTGATACCCTGCATACACAAAAATGCCGTTACTATGCTACGGACCACTACAAGCAGCTGCTGTTTGGTCACGTGATGCAAGTGGTATAATTAAAAACAAATAATGCAAAAGTTCATCTTCTTGGCCCCTATTTTACTACGCCATTGGTAAAAAGCTATTACAGCCTTAATGAGTAAAACGTGGATCGTCAACTAACAAATATTAAAGTCTTTAGAGACAATTAAATGCACTTAATCGAATAAGGTCGGTTAAAGCTTCGCCAATTAAGATGATTAGTTTCAACAAATTATTTAAAGAATTGGAGAGGAAACGGACTACGGAGGACGGTAGTTATTCAAATATGAAACAACTGTTGCTTTTCTAATTTTAGGGTTATTTATAGAACGTAATTGAGCCCACTTTCAAGCCAAAATGTTTATGATTATGGGAATTTGACGACGAGAAAGTTGGAAAGAAGACAAAATGTTCGAATTTCTTTATAAGGATACTTTTAGTAATACAAATAATATTTTATTCCCATACTTGCAGTATAGAAAAGTATTGATTATGAGATGTTATCGAAAATGTATGTTTTGAATCGCCAGGAACAAAAAAAAAGTGGTTCGTTCCTATCTTCGTATTTTCCGAACGGATGGTTCGATTTTGATGAGCTTTTGAAAGAGGGAAATTCATCGGGAAAATCAGCTTCAAAATAATATTTTTTTTTAACTTTGTAAGCTCGTTCAGCTAAGGTTGAACTACAATTTTGTTTTTATCCCAGTGGTGCGGTAGTTCAGAAAATGAGGCTCCTTCATTTAATAAACGCGAGCCCATCGCCTATTTCTGCTTAATGTAGATTGCTCATCGGCGATAGTAGATTAAGATTCTAATCACAGGATTTTTTGCTGACAATTCTTTTCTTGACATTTTTGCGGCCTTTATTTCCTGGAAGGAAAGGAATTCCAGCTTAAACGAGTGAAATCTAACGTAATCTGATCTTATGCAGTAAGTAACCTTTGAGACTAGAAGTTTACACCAAATTTCTGTAATTATAAAAAAAGGGATCGGAAAATCCAGGCGAACAGCTTCGCTCATTTTTTCAAGTTCGGTAAAATACACGATTTTTAGAAATTTGCTAGAGAGCAAATACATTATTATCGTACTATAAAAACAATTTCAATTTTATGAATTAAATGCACATAAACAATATAAAATCAGCATTTTGGCACTGTTTTTTTTTACAACTGGGGATTATGTGAAAAGTAATTTTTTATCATAAATGTATTGTTCCATGTGAATTTTGAATTAATTACCACTTAATGAAATGGCATCTAAATAACTTATACGAACGAAAACATTTCCAAAATAAAACCACCAACACTCAAATAGTTATAACTTAAGACCGAATATACATACACACATTTGCGTTTTACAGCATTCTAAATAAACTGATACCACTTTCATTCTGCATAAGAACGCATATTTAACAACAAGTGCATATTTCACAATAAATGCGTATTTTACTGCATTCGCTATAATAAATCCGGATCCCTTTCACCTGTCTCAACTTTTAGTGGTACTAGAAGGCACATATTCACGCGTCCATTATATAAGGAGCATATTCCTATGTATAGGGGACCACTACAATTTTGAATGCAGACAAGCAGATTTGGGTTTGCACGTATTTGTTTGTATTATTGGAACATAATCTGCTGATAGATGTCGCTGTCATTACAAAAACAAACTCCGCCAAAAAAGCATGCAAAGCTTATAACGTCACGTGGGCTGACATCCCGTGGCTTGAGGCTGAAAAAAGCTTGCGTAGAATACTTATTCAAGTTTGCCTTCTACTACTAATTTATAGGTTTTCATAAACCTTCACGACTCTACACAGCTGCAGTACAGACCACTGCAGCGAGGAAAATCGCGGAAACAGCAATTGCTTCGTTATACTGCAGATGCCTGTGCCTAAAGACTACTAATTCTCAAATTTGGCTTAAGTTCTATAGGAACATTGTACTAGTTTCGCTGAGGAAATTGAATTACCAATTAAACTTAAAGAAAACTATTTCCGAATAAGGATCAAGGACAGACATTTAATACACTTGGAATTTATTTACAACAGCCGGTATTCTTACATAGACAATTATTATACGTAGCGTCTTCAACAGTTACAAAGGATTCAAATGTGAAAATTAAAATTCACACATATACACGTATACAGGGCGTTAACTTATTCGTGATCGCTACTTTCGGGATTCCTTTCACCACAGTATGAAGAAAGTTCTTATCGACATGGGCCCGAAAGTGTATCCCTTCGGAGATACAGGGTGTTAAAATTTTTTAACAAAAACCATTTTTTTTAACATTACAGAAACGGCTGGAGACATTTCAATGAAATTTTGGATATATTCTTCTGAAACAAAGCTACAGGAATCTGGTCTTAATCAATTTAATATTCAATAACCAGTTGCGTCGCAATGGGAATATCTCGCATTTTAGCAGAAAAATATAAGACGCTATTTTTGTTCCAAATTTATTGAAGATTTTGAAAATTTAGAGATGCTTTCTAAGAGCAGTGGCGTCGAAATTTTTTTTTACAAAATAAAGGATTGGTACCCCACTGCGACACCACTGCTTATTGAATATTATTAAAAAAAGGGTCAAGAAATCTTTCCAAAATGCGGTTGTTTACAAAACACGTGCTAAATTAGACCGCGTTTTAACAAAAAAAATGGCTTTTGTGTGATAAGCAAAATAGCCAAAGTTTTATGTGACTGTAAAACAAGCCTAGAACAGTTTCTAAAGTATTAAGTATGCCCTAGTATTAGTAACATCCTGTAACGTGAAACAATGGTTTTCCCAATGCAGACACATTTTGATCGACATAAGGCAAAATTTTACAGCAGATAATTTACAAAAATATCTCGTTTGCAACTTTATTTGTACTCAACTGGAAACATTCAAACACTACCTACATAATCTAATTTATAACAGTATATTAAAAATCTAGTTTAATTTATACCTTATTTAATTCTACTCCCTTATTTACAAATAAATAAATACTATTTTTTTGAATATTGTGGTGTTGTTACAGTGCATATTTTGCTTGTATATTTGAAATCTTTTAGTGCGTATAAATCCGGCCTTAGTTATATATAACTTATAGAACGTTGCGTTAATAATTATATTTTCTTGGCAACTATACTATTTATCTTTCTACGACTATGTTTTGACAACAAACACGTTTTTTTTTTAAATAAATGACTGATTTTTCTGTCAGTCAGCAGATTTATTTTTGATCTCATACTAATACTTACTAATACAACTGAAAGATTCTGAATATGTCAAGCAATGAACTATCACGCTGTATACCACCAAAGAAGAGACCTCTACTAGTGATGGGATATTTCGAATGAAAATAATCGAACCATTCGATTATTGAAATATCTCGAGAGGTCACAAAAAATCATTCTAATGATTTTACAGTTAAAAAATCTTCGGTTTTGTTCATTTCGCAAGCGGGCGTTGAAGCGATACCGCGTACAGTAGCAAAATGCAAATCCCAACGCAAAAACATATGATATTATGACACCGCCAGTCGTGGTATTATGAAGCGAATACACTGATCGAGAAAGAATTACCGGAATGCGATTGCAGAAAGACGGTCTTCGCGGCGTGTTTTGCCACGCAATCACAACGAGATAAGAATGTTTTGACTTGAACATTCGGATAAGAGGATTCGCATACGCAGCAGTTTTCTCGAGGTCATTTCAGCGCGGGGTGGTATTTTAATATTGCCATAAAAAGCATAAATATTAAAAAATATGAAAATATGAAAAAATTTATTATTATTTGTAATAATACTGTATTACGGTTGACAAAGCAAGCGGTACACTTCACAAAAGAAATCGATTATTTATGTTATAATTAACAATCGGATATTTTTTGTCTCTGGTCTCATTTAAAAAAAATAATTGATTTATGAAACAGAACCAAATATTCACTTTCGCGGGGAGCGTTTTTACTACTTTTTACCGCATAGAAACATCCGAATGATTTTATCCGAACGAATCATTCGATTATTAAATTCAATCGAATGGCAATAGTTCGATTATTCCCAGCACTAATCTGTACATACAAAGGCATAGTATCGATTGTACATTAATTACACCTTTTTTCATTCATATAGTAAATAATTATTCTTAATTTTGAAAGCTGATTAGAAAAATCAAGAAAATATACTTTTAAACCTTCTTCGGAATCGTAACTTTGGGTAACTATTAACTGGAGCCAGAAACCTTAAATAATTAGACATTTCGTCAAACTTGTGTGGAATTGCAGTGCATTTTGTTGCAAAAAAACAAAATGTGGTTGTGTTCAGTTGTACGTTAGATCTAATTTTTTCCAAAAATATACAAAAATTAACATCAATAAATTGTTGCCAACTTATGTCAATACTTAACATTTGCCCACATTGTTTATGTCATGACCTATAAAAATGTTGCACCAAAGCAATTTTCAGTGTTTTCTGCGTTCTTCCGTCGTTTATCGTTCGGAAAAATCCTATTCGGCGGGGCACAATTTCTACTTTAGAAGCTTATTAACAACATCTATTGAAGTCATTATTTTTTGTTAAAAGTACATAACTTAAGAGGATCCAAATGGCAGAAATAAGATTAATAGCAAAAACTGCGTGCTCTCATTGTGTATATTTAGATACTTGAAATGATAGGAGTTGCTGTCATTATTTATTATTGTAACATATATGCAATGCAAATACTTTGGAATGTTGATGTTAAATTGCATTCTTTTATATTATGCGTGATTCAATATATAAATAACTTTTGTTATGACAATAATAATAATCAGGATCTTCGATTCTACAGATAAAGCAGGACCTTACTGTAAAGTTTGTTGCAATAGATACTGACTGACCTTACAAAGAGGTCACTAAAGGTCAGGTTTAATGAGCAAATCAAATATATATAAATACAGTTGACTTAAAAGTAACAACACACGAAATTATAACAAAAACATAACTTATTACTTGTTTCAGTGGCCCTAAAAACAGTTTTCGAAAATAGTTTCTATCCTGCATTCCCATGTAATATTAATGGAAATTCATCAACATCTGTTACGTACCGATGAGTAATGATGGGGACTACATTATTAGGTATTTCGGCCTTTGTTGTACCAGTTGAGATCACACTTCCTTGAATAATAATGTACCTAACAGCTGATAATAATGTCTGCTACATTTAGTTGCTTTTCGACTATATGTATAATGAAGATGGACGGACACTTACCCTCCATGTACTCGACTAAATTTGCGTAGGAACTAGCACTAATCTTGCTAATCGTAACATTCTCATTGGTCGAATCTGCACGTTGGTATGCAAATTTAATACACTACATACATAGTTTACAAGCAAGTTTGGCCTAGTAATTTTTAGTAAGTAAATCTCCTTTTTAGCTTCAACATTTTTTGACACGACATAAAATTATAAAAAAATATTCAACAATCTACTTACATAATGCAGTTTATTAACATGTAATTATTTTTAAAAAAAAACATTTTTTAAATGCGCACCGCTGTTTGAAATATATTTTCCAATGCGTTCGCGAAAATTATGAATTTAGACACCGTTGTCAACGGCTCTGATTTCTTCAATTGTGTTGTTTTTAGAATCCTGGAGTGTGCAAAGTCTGTGGAGACAAACCCAAGGCCATAAATATTGATCTGGGGCAGACAGGTCAGGGGATCTTGACGGCCAAGTGATACCAAAGATAAATACGTTATGGCTACTGCAACTGCGTCGGTTACCCTATAACATCGCTCTGAGAAACTTCACAACCAATTGCCGCACCCTGTACACTTTTGCAAAAAAATTAAATTTTCTTCTACTTCCAATTCAATTTCGTTTGAATTCAATGTCAGCGTTAGTTCATTACAGCCAGTTCAAAACAACTGACGCAGAATGTATGTGATTCTTAAAGTTAACAACCAATGCGAATTCGTGGAGCTAAGAAAAGGGATAATACACGATGCAAATGTCCTACATTTATTTAAAGACGAAGGGAGAAAATCGTAATGATCCGGAAATAAAATCATTACAATCCTCTGCAGGTTATGTATTGTAAAATGTGAATATTAACTAGTATTTTTTATTTAAAAACAAATGATATCAAGGATAAGACTCGTCCCTCTGCTACCTATTAATAACTCAGTTTTAAAAAAACAGGATAGAGATAGACTACATTCAGTGGCTTAGGCACAATTATGCATTCTAGAATTGCAGTCACATCTACAGAGGGTTGACAGTTTGACACTGTGCTAGATTTATAGATTCCTAAAACAGTTTCATATGCAAAGTTTTATAAAGCAATATTCAGTAATGCAGCTGCGATTTATTGCCTTCTCTGCAAAATTCAAAGTTAATTTAATATTTATAAGACTTCCATTTTGTTTTAATTTATTGCTAACTAGCGATCGCACGAAGAGGCACCGCTTAGCATGGCTGAGTCAACTAAAATGCGAATGGGGCTAGCGCTAGGAAGAGCGACACAAATAGCTTATGAAAGCACCCCTGAAGACGTAGAAGGGAACGACCTAAAAAGTAGTGGGAAGAAGATGTAGAAACTAGAAGATTTAAGAAACTTAAATTCCTCAAAACACTTCTCGTAATAAGATGTTTCTCCTGTGAACATTTCAGACGCTTACGTCAAGTTAGAAGCCGATAAAACAAATTTTAGTGGGGTTAATGAAGGGGGGGTAGAAGCATTGCGCTTGCGCACATCGACTATGTGCCATGTAGTAATCATAGAATACGATTTTTTTTTCAGGTTTGCTAATATTTCGGTATTTTACTCCTCTACCGTCCCCTAATTAGCGGACCAATCTCGTTTCTCCAATTCATCCGAGTGCAATTACAATCCATGTAACTTAGAGCACCTAGACTTAAAAGAGTATAGAAACATACGGACAGGAACAAAACCAGTTTCAGTATCCTCTGACCAATTACTACCGTGAGATAATAAATATTTATCTTTTGACGTCAATAAATGGGTTTTTGACGTCAAAAGAAATTTTATGCCGGAAAAACACATTTGGATGTCAAAAGTTTATTTACTGACATTTATAGAGTAATAACGCAGCCTAGGGATTCCAATGATACAAATCCGGCTCTGCCTCTGAGCCTAAAACGTGATTACCCTTCAAAATTACTAAATCGGATACAATACTTGCATTTCCGCCAAGTAATCGTCTCACAATTAATTAAAATCATTGGATTCGTGGATCTTTCCACTAACCTGTCATCACATTTGTCCCGTTATTAAGTAAGTGCGTTTTCAACAAAACATATTTTTGACACTCCTAACATTACATGTGCTTATATTATTTTTTTCTATTTTAGGAACATTACAGACACACCACCAATTAGCATTTTAACCTAATTACGAAATAAAATCAGCAGTGAGTGAATTAATCCTGTATAATCCACCTTTCTCGCCAATTAATTCAACTAGAAGAAAAACAAGCAAGGAGAAAACAGCAAAGAGTTTCCACCCGATCAATATTACCTCATAAAAAGTGATAAAAGCCGTGCCCATTGAAATCTGTGCAATATTGCCCGGCTATATTTATTTTATAGACTAGACTGATGTTTGTTATCTCTACGTCTTTCTTGCTAGAATGAAATACGTCAGCTGATGGAACTAGGTATTAAATCTAGCTGAAAGGGGAAAAATTGCGAAAGCAGAAGTAAAAGGGGTTCGTTTACTAAAATGATGATCTATCCGCGCCCTTGCCTTGCGGGAAATTTATTAACGCAGATTTCGGCAGTGAATGTTTTAATTTACATATCATTTCAGTTGATTTCTTCCCGAAGGCAATTATTGATAGCAACTGTAAACAAAGAGGTAATTAAAAACTGTGAAATTTCCGTTTTCGTTCAATGTACTTTTTTTAATTTGAGTAGTTTAGTAATTTGGGTCAGTTAAAAGATTAGAAATTATATTATTTCTTTAACTTAAAAAATTTATTTCAATAAATGTTCTATTCTTGTCCGCACAATTAATATTATCGTGTAGAATTTTTTTACATTCGAACAAATTTTTTTATTAAAAAAAATATAAATTTTTTTGACGCCAACAAATTTATTTTGTGTTTACAAAAAAATAAATAAAAAATAATTATTCTTCTGACGCACAAAAAATTTGATTATTGTTAGGTACCTACTTAATCTGTTAAACCTAAAAAAATAATTTTGCGAATGGAAAAGCATTGTTAATAATGTTTTTTTATTGGTCTGAAAAACAATATTTGTAAGATCCTATTTGTTCACGCGAGGTGGCGCGGTCGCGTTAGCATTTTAAAAGCCAGTAAATATACTAAAATATCGACACGAATTGACGTTTTACAAAAGGCAACAACGATGTACAGCAAGTGCCATTTAACCTTGCAAAAAAAAATGACGATAAGTTTAAAAGGCGAGAAGCCGTTACACTCTCAAGCAAAAGCAACCTTATGGCGCACGGGCTTTTAATTTGTCAAAAAATCCACAATTTTTCGCAAACCATAAATAAATTGACTTTCACTTTTTAGTAGAGTGTACCACACTATCCAACAGCCAATTAGAGTTACTTTAAGTTACGACTACCGACGAAACAAAGCGTAAGTAGCCGAATCAGAGCCCACTAAAATTTGCAAGGTTGGGTGGCACATGCTGTACTCTCCGCAATAGACTCTGCAATCGCTGTCACATTTGACAATTTGCTGTGTTGCTTTGAATATTTGAACTTACTTTTTGAACCAAAAAATAGTTTTTACTGTAAAAACATTTAGCAAATTACTAATAAACTTGAGAAGAGGAAATGCAGTGCGGTGTGGCGGATTAGCGCCATCTGGCGGACGGTCAATCGTCATTTCTGCCTTTTCATATTCGCGTCGGTACTTTGTTATTTTGAGCATTTTACTCATAGAGTCAACGTGAAATCGAAATGGTAGCTAACACACGAGTCGATATTACTATTAACGAAAATGTCTGTGATCCAACATATTTCTCTCACATCCCTAGTGCATGTTAAATTTGTAAACCTTAACATAATCATAAGATAACGTAAAACTTTAACATGCCTTGTGTATAAATTTACCATACACCAAGGAGTGTGAGACAAACAGTTTGGATCATTGACATTTTCTTTTAAATTAATGAAACAATAATTAGCTTCAAGGCAATTCAATATCTCATTTCTATCTTAATGTGGCTAATTGAATGTGCGGCATTTACACATCGAGTCGTGTGTAACATTTCGGTTTCACCTCGACCCCAGAGTCAAGGTGAGTAAAATGCTAACGCGACCGCGCCACCTCGTGTGAATCACTAGTAGCTTTTTTGGTCAATAATATTTTTTTCAAATTTCCATTTAAATAATATTTCTAGACTTTAAAGAAATTATTTGTTTTAAACTAATAAAAAATATTAATTCGATTCAACTAAAATTTTTGTATTCTATTCACAGAATTATTTTTTCAGGCACATTAAAAATAAATTTTTCGTGCCTGAAAACAATTGTTTTTTAAAACACTAAAAATAATTTATGGGCGCCAGAACAAAAATTTTAAATTAAGAACATTTTTTTCAATTAAAAAATTTGTGTAAAAAATAAAAAAAATCTAGAAAAAAAATATTATTTAGGCGAACAAAAATAAAAAAAGTTTTGACCTTAAAAATAATACAGTTTTTAACCCTTTAACTGGCCTGGTATATAAACACGTGGTAAAAAGTACAGAAAGGAGCAAAAAGTAAATCACAGAAAGGAGTTTCAATCTTCACTACCCCCATGTTTGTATTTTAAATTTAGATTTTCTTACTTTTCGTTAAAACTGGATTAAAACTAACCAAGTATAATTTACAGTTTTTTTTAATTCGTTATCCAATACCAAATTAACCTTTACGCAGTTACAATTCATAATCAAACATAAAAAAACTAAACATGGCATTATTACCAGCATAAGGACCTAAATAAACATATTATAACAAAAATCTACACATAATTAGCCACAGAAGATACTAAACAAACATTTTCAACACACACCATCATAAAACTGTTATCATCTGGCGTAGTAAACGCAATTAACAGCCAACACCTGCCTGGTTAATCGTAAAATAATTACACGCAGTGCAAACTGTGAACATCGCGTTTATTACCTGTAATGAGTACCCACTCTCCCTCCTAATCAACAAATAACGCAACCAAAAAGATTTACTACGCCTAATAAAACTTGGGAAAATGAGAACTGCTCGGAAAGATAAGAAAATCCCGGAGCACAACGCGACAAAGTAACTCTTGAAATTTGTAGGTTCAAGTTCGTCTTTTCTCAACCAATAAAGCCCTTATACGTATAAAGGAAATAACTTTATTGTCGAATCTGTACAGCACAGGGGTTTTTGTGAAACACTGTAACGCGTTAGATAAAAAAAATTTGGTTATTGTGTAAAAGACAAAACGTTACAAGCACCATGTCTCTGCTTGTTGACAAAAAGGATAATCAATTACGGCCTAAGGGCTTTAATAATCTTGGCGTGTTGTAACCAACAATTAAGTGTTTAATTATGTAACATTCTATTAATTTCAACAAGTTACAATTAATTTAAGAACTCTTAGGAACTAACAATAAATTTAAAACTGTATTAAGATTTTAAGCGTCTGCCGAAAACATATCAAGGATCTTGTCTGTAAGGACAATTTGCAACCAATATAAATTAAAGTACGTTTTTGAGCGCTGTAGTTAAATAATAAAATTTGGAGAGGCTTTAGTGCCAACTCGTCCGTTAATCCCCCCTCGGTTACCAATGGAAAACGAAAAGGTGCAGCAAATTAGAGTAAGTCATTCAAGTAAAACATGTCCTACATTAAAACTCGGTAAGAATGCATGGAATTCCATTACGTCAAAGTGGAGCAATGAAATTGAAAATTCATTTTAATTCAACCTTCTTCAATGTCAAACTGTAAATACATCCTTTAAGCAAGTTTGACTTTCGACTGAATTCAATATAACTCCCAATCCGAGTTTTATATACACAATTTTTGTCTTGCTTCTTTCTTCAGCTTGCTAGTTTTCTTAGTAACAATAAAAAACTACAAATTATGTGCAAATATAGAAGCCACAAAATTGGGATGTAAAAATTGGAAACAGCGAGAAGCACAACACGCAGAGAAAGTGGAAGATGACAACTAAGAAAATATAGAGCAAATAAGAGAAAACGCCGATGTTGCGGAAAACAGGGAAATATAAGAAGAGAGCAATAAACAACACAAATAAAAGGACAGCCAAGACGGGGAAGGAAAATAGCAAAAGATAGAAAACAAAAGCTAACAAGAATTGGAAGAATAAGTTAAAAAGAGAGGGATGTAAAATAAGCTGCGAAAAGAAGAGAAATTAAACTGAGAAGATAGCAAAAAAGAAGAAGTTGAGAAAAACGGAAAACGAATAAGTTGAAAGAATAAGAAGAATAAGCTGAAAAGATAGGGGAAAACAATCTAAAAAGAAGAGTAAAAAAGAATAAGCAAGAATAAGCTGAGAACGAGCCATATGACGAATAAACTGAGAAGAGACTAACAAAGATTAAACTGAGAAGAAAGTAAAGAAAAATCAGTTGTGAAGAAGAGAAGTAAGAATAAACTGCGAAGAGCGGAATGACGAATAAGATGAGAAAATCGGGATGACGAACAAAATAAGATGGCAAGGATGACAAATAAAATGAAAAGAGATCAAAGTAAAATATGCTTAAAAACAATGTAAGAAATATAGGCCGAAAAAAGAAGGCAGAAGATTAAACTAAGCAGGTAGGAAGAAAGAATAAGTTAAAAAAAATGAAAGAGTAATAAGTTGAACGGGTAGGAAGAGTAAAAAGATCAGGAAGAACAAACTGAAAAGAAAATCAAAAATAAGGAATTCAAAAGAGAATTACGAATAATAAGAAGAACTAGATCACAAATAAACAGAGGAAAGATCTGGATGACGAATAAGCTGAGAAGAGCGGGATAACACATGAGTTGAGAAATCGGGATGGCATGACGAATCAGCTGAGAAGAGACTGACAAAGACTAAGCTAAGAAGAAAGTGAAAAAAACAGCTGCGACGAGCGGGATAACGAATACAGTGAGGAGAGTGGGATGACGAATAAGCTGAGAAACGGGATAACTTGAGAAGGGCGGGATAACGAATAAACTGAGAAGACATCAACAAAGAATAAGCTTAGAAAGTGACGAAAAATCAGCAGCTGTGAAAAAGATGAGAAAGAATAAACTGAGGAGAACGGCATGGCGAATAATCTGAGAAGAGCTGCATTACAAATAAGCTAAGAAGAGAAGGATGGCGAATAAGCTGAGACAATCGGGATAACCAGTAAGGTGAGATAAGCAAGACGTCGAATAAGCTCAAAAGACCAAGAAAGATTACTGAGGAGCGTCAGAAAAGCTGACAAGAGCAGGATGACAAATAAGCTGAGAAGAACGGGATGATGAATAATCTGAAAAGCACTGCATGATGAATAAGCGGGATAAAAAATAAACTGAAAAAAAACTCACAAAGATTAAACTGAGGAGAAAGTGGCTGTTGTGTAGAAAGAGAGGAGGAATAGGTTGAGAATAACAGGCGAAGACAAATAAGCTGAGATGAGCTTGACGACGAATAAACTGGGAAGATAGCTATGATGAATAAGCTCAGAAGAGCGGGATAACGAAGACCAAGACAACAAATAAGCCGAGAGGAGACAGACAAAGATTAAGCCGAGAAAAAAGTGACAAAAATCAACTGCGAATGAGGGGGGGATAAAGCTGAGAAGAACGAGATGACGAACAAACTGAGAGCGAGATGACGAATAAACTGAGAAGAGACTGACAAAGATTTAGCCAAGAAGCAAGTGACGTAAAATCAGCTGTGAAGCTAAGAAGAACGAAGTGAGAAGAACGAGATAACCAACAAGCCAAGAAGAGCGAAATGGTGATCAAGCCGAGAAAAGCCGGATGACGAATAAGGTGAGACTGACAAAACTTACCTGGACAAGAAAGTAACGAAAAATGAGGTGAAAAAGGTGGTCTGGATGACGAATAAACTGAGGAGAGACTGACAAAGATTAAACCGAGAAGAAAGTCACAAAAAAACAGCCGAAAAGAAGGGGTGGAAGAACAAGCTGAGAAGAGACCAAGATTAAGCTTAGAGGAGAGTGACGAAAAATGAGCTGAAAAGAAAGGGAGGCAGAATATTCAGCTGGAATGAAATGGCCTAAATTTATCTCATACAAATAAATGATTGATTTGTACAAAAAAAAATTAATCTCTCCAAACAAAGTTGAAACACACAAAAAAATAATTTTTCTACACCTATTTAATTATATGACAATTACTAGCATTTTTTCGTGAAAAATCGTACCTATAATTCACTGTAGTGAATTATGGATTCATAATTCACTGTATCCGACCAATCACAAATACAAATTCAAAAATCACTGTTTCGCTGATTCGATGATTTTTAAATGGCCCGCGATCAACTCTTTCTGCGACTGACAATCAACTCCCGCGACAGCATATCGCCATATTGCTTGTTTACGTTTTACAATCTGTGCAAACCAATAATTCAACCACTAAAACGAGTCAAATTTATTAGTTTAATAGGTGTAGAAAAAGCATAGTATCACATTAGCGATTATGGCCATTATTCACTCGGATGATTTGCGCCACTCGCCTACGGCTCGTGGGCTCAAACATCATCTTCGTGAATAATGGCTGTCATAATCGTTCATATAATAATATACTATACTTCTTACAAAAAAATCAATTGTTCTACAAAAGAAATGTACTTAGAAAGAGTTATATTTGAGAAAAATCCCAAGCGAATGAAACGAAGAAAGAATAAGTCGAAAAAAGAGGAACGAAGATTAAGCTGAAAGGGCGAGGAAGAGGAAAAGAAGTTGAAAAAGGAAAGTAGAACTCAAAAATTAAGGGAGAGGACGAAGTTAAAGTGGGAGAAAAAAGTTCAACTAAATGGAGATAAAAAGAAAGAAAAAATACTAAGCGGTAAAGAATTACAAGGGAGCTAAAAGTTCTACAGGATCAAAGAAAAATCATGCCAAAGCACCGTCTATGCGAAAATGTGCCAAACGCAATCACAAGTTACAAGCTAAGAGGGTACAGCTACAGACTAGAATATGAATCAACTTATTTGGTAATTATAAAATAACTAGTGTTACCCCAGCGCATCATGCATTGACAGACTGATCGTTGACAGAACCGGCTAAATGATGTCACGTGATGCATTAGTTCCATAAGGGAGACGCGACGTTGGTGTAGATGTCGCCTCAAATAAAGCGCGTCTAGCAGACTTTCATATATATTATAAATTAAAATAATTATTATTAAAAAATTGACGTAGAATAAAAATATAAAAATGTTTCATGTTCCATCTGAGGAGAGACCTATCATTGAAAAAAAAAATGGTCCAAATTTGTGAAGCGGTAGCCGCCGGAGGAACCGGAGAAAAATACCCTTTGAGCTTTTATATATGTATGTAGGGATTTCCCTTCAGCATTAAAAATCCATTCAGATTAAAAATGAATTTTTAATTAGCTTATTATAATTAACCGTACTTTGAGAAGTTTGGTAAAAATAAAAGCTACGATTTTCATGATGTGCAAGACAATTTGACATTTTTCGAAAATAATTTAAAAATATTCTTGAGATTAAAACTCAATTTCGTTCTTGTTGAAACGTTCAGGCAACTTCATCTATTTAGCATAATGAAATATTTTTATTGCCAAAAAGTGAGATTATTTATTTGTTCACGACATGTTAAAACACAGTTAAACGTTCACTATATTTCACTGCCTCGTAATGGGAGTTCTAGTTTAAATAAGCGACTTTATTAATGAAAGCTGAAAAAACAAACAACCGTTTTAGTAAGAAATGAGGAAATTTAGGAATGTTATAGTTACTGTGCAAATAAACACAAGCTGCGTGTAGGTAATGCGAATTCTTTCTGGATTTGTGGGTTTCTAGTTGTTCCATTTACTCACTGCTAAAAATATCCACACCTTACCGTAGCTATAGTTTGCTGGAAATTTATAGTCGTTAGTTAAGTAACAGTTGTGGGTGATCAAGCATTTAAAATTACACACCTAGTTTGTTCTTTGCTCACAGTTACTTCTGTGCCACTTGGGCGTTTTATATTTGCATGTTTTTGCAGTGTCCTTACTTTATTGTTTTCTGTTGTTTGGTTTCTTTTGGTTTTTATTAACAGTTACGAATAATTAAAAGAGGACAAATCAGTTCAATTGCATCAACTCCTTGGAAGTTTTCTTGTTTTAATGAAAACTTCCAATTATTTAAATTTACTTTATAACGCTAACTTTACAAAAATATTTGGTTCCAACAGGATGGGGCACCTGTCCATTCAGAACTGGAGGTGAGTCAGTAGGTCTATGTAGACGCAATATTTTCAGACAATCAAATTGGAAAACGGCGACCTGTGGAATATTCAGAGAGGTCACCCGACTTGAACCCCTCGAATTCTTATAATGTAGCCGCCTAAAATGTCGGGTATGTATATGAAAATAGGCCACTCGAAGAACAAGTTGCATCAAAATAAAAATACAAGATTGCAATTAAAAAAATTGAAAAACACCAAAAGGCAAACGGAAGTTTAAAATCTATTGATAAGTTGCAAGCGGATGACTTTCAGAAGTTTTATCCAAACATACTTAAAAAATAAACAACTCGTTTCTATACTTTTGTCGAACCCTATATAACGATATTATTTGAGTACCTCTGCAGTTTCTCCCTAAATTTCTGTACAAGTAAAGGCGTATCTACAAAATGTTCCAATAAAACTTCTGGAACTCCCTAAATATCAAGCGAAAATGGGTTAGTAGAACTTGTGGAAGTGGAAACTTTAATTCCGACTATCCTAAAGAGAAACTTGATACCTGATCATCCAATGCTAACTTTGATAATTCTGTTTGAACTCTGAAGTGGTTGCAGTAACAGCCCCGAAACGGGCGCGGCGAACATCCGTTACGGAAATTAGCTGAAAGTAGCTAAAAGGTATCCATCAGCCTCGCGGAAAATTAGATACGTCACAAACCGATGAGGTAATCAGAAGATCCGACAAGAAACCGCGTAACAAGAAGTGGCAAAAAATAATGCAACCACGAACGAGAACCGAGCTCGCCAAAGTTTAATTTATTGCGAGAGTTGTATTTTTGATGTGCAAAATCATCGGTGATGAAATTTTGTCTATAAATCTGTTAAATGTAGACTTTATGACCGTGTTTTTAATTAACAAATGGACTGTAAATTGATATTTAAGCTTCCTCGAAATTCACTTTTAGATTTAAGCACAGTGAAAACGTCAGTTGGTTTATGGTTCTTCTTTCTTTTGTCGAGAAAATGTTTAAGACGCTAATCGACGCGACGCCAGATGTCATTTAAATATTGAAATGCTCCGTTTTAGCGCGTGACAAACACGGCGAGATTAAACTTGCTTGGGGTGCTCATTTTAGGACCAACTAAATTAAATAACTTCGAAAACTTGAAAATTCAAATTACCAACCATTCGATTTTATTTTTTTTCTATAGTTATTGTATCATCCGGCTAATTCATCTGCTAACGCTTATCACCGACGCTAGTGGGTACATTTCACTACATCTGGAAATTTTGCCATACCACCATCTTCTATCGCCAGAGTGGTTAGGGCACTTGGCTGCTACGCGGAAGGTCTTGGGTTCAAACACGAAGACTGGATGCCTGGCGGGCGGCCTACCCAGTCGCTTTTTAATAATTGGGAACCAAACCCTCGAGGGGTGAGGGAAGTAAGGTTATCGTTTAAGACGTGGTGCTTACCACACCACCCCGTACTTCATATAAGAGTGCGGGACGGCTAGGTATCGGAAGCGATGGTCCGGTGGCCCTGACCCACCGCATTGCAGGCCAAACTCCTCATTGGAGCGAAGTGCCATCGACTTTACTTTTAGAAGTGTTGTCAAAAACGTAGGTTGTAATATTTTGGTAGAACCGTTTGTAGAAATATCCAGATGTAGGCCACGAAAACATGACGGTTTAAAGATTCATTTCTACAAGAAAATAGATAAGATCCTAAAGATTTATACAATTTTTCATTATTTCCGTTTTTCTGTTTTTTACTTTTCTATGTAGATATATATTCAGTATATAGAAGTATTGAATTCATAAAAATTTTTGAATTCGAGATTTTGACGGATATACACGTTTTGTACCAACAGTAACTGAAAAATTATTTCTAAGAAGGGCCTGTCTGTGGGGGTAAGGAATTGGATTACTTTTTTTATAATCTATATAGCTTTAAAATGGTGGCCGCTACGATTTTTTAAAATTTTTGACTACAACGCCTTTTACTGGAAAAACGAGTTAACACATTGGGGTAATATTTGATATTATAGTAGCTCCAGGGAACCAATGTCACTATGCATTGTGAAAACTTTTTCACATTTTGAAAATTTTCAAAAAAATATTGCTCAAAACCTGGCTACACGATATTATTTTAATTTTGCAAGCTCATAGAGATAGGGATACGCTACAATTTGGTTCGTGTCCCAGTTTGCGACACGCCTTCTATGAATTGCTGAAAATCAAAAATTCATATCCTTTTTTTTTAATAAACACAGAATGGTACAACATTTATATGCAAGCTAAATTGATCATAGGTAAGCGTTGTATAGGATACATTTCAAATGCTGTGTTTGATAGGCGATTACGCCGTGGCGTCAAAAGTCTCCACATCCAAGGATACAAAATACACGTATGTATCTGTATTCTTCTACAAGAAAAGTGCCTAAACCAGATAGAGATATAACATTTTAAAAAGTATCTAGATACATTCTAAGTATCTAGATCCATATTATCTAGATAATATACAACACTGATCATGAATGATAGTAAAATCCAACCAGTGACTTTCTTTGACTGGTACCACGGGGACCAATGTCGAGCCCGGTGGGATTCACACCCCCCGTTTTTGGTCACGGAGTAGGACTCGTGGTGGCAGTGGTATAGCCTAAGTGCAGGTTAGGGCCGTCATAGTGCGGTTCGACGGGTGAGCTGCGTTTCAGCTCGGGCACTGATTTGCAGAATCAGTAGAGATTTAGGTAGTCTCCCTCCACCAGTAGGGGCTTAAGGCTCACAGCCTGATGCCAGGACTGGTAGCCTGTTCTCTTTCTTGCATTGAGGGCAGGCGCGTTGATCGAGCGTACCTCGATCATCGCGCCCCGAAGGGTTTCACCGCCTGGAGGGGGGACGGATATGCTTCATTGCTGGGTGCTGTCCTAGTCTTTCAAATCAAGTGGTGCTTACCACACCACTCCGTACTTCATATAAGCGTGCGAGACGGCTGGGTATCGGAAGCAATGGTTCGGTGGCCCTAACCCACCGCATTGCAGGCCAAACTTCTCATTGGAGTGTAGTGCCACAGACTTTAATTTTTACTCTTTTTTAACGTCTTCTACAGGAGTTGTAATCTTTAATCTGCAAATTTATCACTCGTGATCCCAATCTTTTCCGAAAGATATGGTATTGAACCCTGGAACCCTAGACCCAAAACCAAATTTGGTTTCCACTGGGCTACTACATATTTCTTTTCTTACCCAAAATCGTGAAATTTTATATTATTTCACGATATTTTTCTACTTTCAGTTTTTTGTCGCTTAATTTTTTGGCTTGGATAAAGGAATCAGGAAATGTAAAAAAACTAAAACTACAATAGTTTTACTTTGACCAAAAAGGGGCCCTGGAGAACCTGGGAACTCAGGGGCCGGCCCACGTTGGCCCAATGTTTAATCCGACTCTGGCAATGTGCTATCTTTTCCGAAATGTAGCACATTGGAGAATGCGAACTTCGGCGGGCATCGAATTATGAAAAGTGTGCATAATCTTGCCAATTAAATCTGTATGAATTTGAATGAATTTATTTTCACGTTTTTACTTTCCTATATTTTCAGTACAGGAAAGTGAAAAAGAAAAATTTTCAAAATCGTAATTTTGACGGAAATAAATGTTTTGGTAGTCCAGAAACCCAAAAAAAAATTATAAAAATGTCTGTCTGTATGTGTGTGGTGCATCACAATTGCCGAATAGATGGATTGATTTTGTTGAGCTTTGGAATGTGCGGGTATATCAAAAATTCAGCGATAAAATAAACTTTAAACAAAAACTGCTATTCCGCCGCTGAACCTTCCTCAGATTTATTGAAACTTTTGATAATTTATAAATATTTCTAAGATTATAATGATTTTAAGAAATTGTTTACATTTTTGACAATTTCATGGAAAGGTAGAATCCATACATATATAAAAGCTCAAAGGATTTTTTTCTCCGGTTCCTCCAGCGGCTACCGCTTCACCAATTTGGACCATTTTTTTTTCAA
This sequence comes from Ctenicera cuprea, assembly GCA_958336395.1. NCBI lineage: Eukaryota > Metazoa > Arthropoda > Insecta > Coleoptera > Elateridae > Ctenicera > Ctenicera cuprea. The sequence goes on along the minus strand of OY284487.1, from coordinate 12,379,146 downwards.
TGAAAGGTCTCTATCCTCAGATGGAACATGAAACATTTTTATATTTTTATTCTACGTCGATTTTTCAATAATAATTATTTTAATTTATAATATATATGAAAGTCTGCTGCTAGACGCGCTTCACTTGAGGCGACATATACACCAACGCCGCTTCTCATTATTGGAACTAATGCATCACGTGACTTAGCATTTCGCCGGGTCGGTCAACGCTGAGTCTGCCGTCGAATTTCGGCGAGGTAACACTAGTTTTTTTTTAAATTTCATATATAAACTTCAAAAAGAGTGTCCAGCATCCGCCACGGAACCTTCCTTGCATTTATTGAAACTTTTGGTAATTTATAAATATTTCTAAAATTATAAAGATTTTTAGAAATTGTTTACGTTTTTGACAATTTCATGAAGACGAAGAAATTTTTTTTTTAATTAATATATAAACTGTTGGGCATCCGCCACGGAACCTTCCTCGCATTTGTTAAAATTTTGATAATTTAGAAATAGTTCTAAATATGAAAATGAAGAACATCTTTTTAATTTTCTGGAAAACGTTCAAATTTTATATTTTATATTAGAAATTTTTTTATAAATTAATTAAATAAAACAATAATGTTTGTATATTTTTTCAAAATGTTGAGATTTTTTTTAACAAATTTAAAATGGAGTATTTTCAAACATTTTAAAATTGTTGAAAATTGTGAATATTTTAAAAGTTTTTAGATATTCTGAAAATTCTTGGAAACTGTAAATTTTTTAAATTTTTGGAAAATTTTTAGAAAATATGATTTTTATATTTTCTATTTACAAACGATTTTATCATTTGGTGATGGTCGTTTTTATAATTAAACTGTCCACGTAAAAGACGAAAAGGAAACCTTCAGGAGGAGTTTCCTCAATGGAAAGTTATTCCTATTGTCATTTAACATGTTCATGCCGATTTTGAAGTCGAAATTCGTACATTTTTGAAATATCGATAGATCATTGAGGTTGGGGACAGATTGGGATCAAATTTGGTAATGAAGTAACTTTATGAGGACACACTAATACGACTCAATACTTTGTCTTAAATTTTGTATTCTCATAGAGCTGTAAATGAGCTACAATTTAGTTCGTGTCCCACTTCGCCGATTTATTTCTCTGTGACGCCTTCTGTGAATTTTCGAAAATCGAAAATTAATCTTTTCATTCAATCAACAGAGGACAATAAAATATTTCTGTTTCTACTAAATTGTTCATGAGTGATAAAAGATAAATAATAGAACGAGAGTCAGAACTTAATTTTTAGGTGCAGATATACTCAGGGGGGTTAATTTAATTTACCACTCCCGCCCCATATTTGGCTGATGAATTTGCTGCACCAACCTAGGTTTTCTTTAATACCCAAGAAATCTATTTCAAAAAATCAAGACTCCATTGTTGTTCTCATAAAAAAATTATTTTCTAAATTAAAGCGGGTAATGTAGGCCAGGGTCATCTCTAAATGTCGACCGGGCAACGTAGACCAGGGCCATCTGTATATGTCGACCGGGTGTAACTGATACAGAGGTAACGCTGTGACTACATAAAAGCTGTTGAGTGGTTGGGCGTCTGTATCTAAATGCTATGGAATGTTGCAGCCCTTACTGCTAGAAAATGAAGTTTGGGATTCCACCTACTGTGTCATTATTGGCATTGTATTTGCTGCAACAAATATGATATAGTATACTATTTCATTTTGTGTTTTACTTTTTTCACTATAAAAGTGTGAAATAATGCAAACAGGTGCGTAGACGCGCGCTTACTGACTTACGCTCAAACGTGCGACTGCTGTTAGTACTACAACGTTGTGCACAAATACTTTTGGAAATTTAAAATGTAAAAGCTTGATATAGAAAAGCCTAGGCAAAGTGCTTCGCTCATATTTCTTATTTAATTTTTCCTCCGCCAAGCTTTTACTGAAATGTTGACGTAAGCAACGCTATTACAAGTTTTCCAAACCCATTGCATTGAATTTTATGCACAGCAGTCCTTGATGGGGATATTTTTGTACAGTTCAGGATCGAAGATCAAAGGATTCCATCGAAACGGAAAAGCTTGACAGCATGCTTTAAAAGCCTTTGCTCATTTTCGTTTATAAATTTCCCGTAAAAAGCTTCCGCAGTACAAGGTTGCAAGAGTTAATAGAGCTTGAATGTCAGCTGATAATAATATCCCTTATCACACCCTTTATGTCCGGGTCGTTTCCTGCATTGCCATGTCCATTATGTAAATTTGTTGCTGTCAAAGAAAGGTTACATTGCGACATTTTGTTCTTTCTGTGCTTTATAGGCTGTGTTTAATGTCTTCATGCTTCGCTTCCCAAAGTGACGTAAATCATAAAAAAACATTTCGAAATCACAGTCTTGGCATTGGTGTATTATTTTGTCATCAAAAATAATAAATCAAAAATGTTTCTAAGTTTGCCTTAGGTTTGTTGTGGTTAATAATTATGAAGTGTCCGCGACAGTCCTGTTTGGACTTACTCCAAATACTTTATGCTAATTTAACAACATACCATGTTACGTAGTTTTATGAAAGTTTTACACTCGCTGTTAATTTTAGCATTCGAGTGGATTAAGAGTGTTTCTGAATGATTTGTTGTGAACGGAATTTAAGCTAGTAACAGTAAGGGAAGTTGTAAAATAATTGGTAATTTATGAGAAGTTGCAGATGTGGTACATACATACAGTGAGTGGGTGGAATTCCTGCATTTAATAATCCACAGGACAATTTAAGTCTCAACTGCAAAATTATTTCAAAACACTATTTACACATTTTTGGCTGATGTAACATTAATAAATCATCACAATCATTAATCAATAATTGGATCCAAGTTGTATATTACGAATCCACATACAACGAACCGTTGCGCCGGTTATCCATATCCATACATATATAAAAGCTCAAAGGGTATTTTTCTCCGGTTCCTCCAGCGGCTACCGCTTCACCAATTTGGACCATTTTTTTTCAATGAAAGGTCTCTATCCTCAGATGGAACATGAAACATTTTTATATTTTTATTCTACGTCGATTGTTCTATAATAATTATTTTAATTTATCATATATATGAAAGTCTGCTAGACCCGCTTCACTTGAGGCGACATCTACACTAACGCCGCGTCTCATTATTGGAACTAATGCATCACGTGACTTAGCATTTCGCCGGGTCGGTCAACGCTCAGTCTGTCAGTGCATTGTGCGCTGGGGTAACACTAGTAACAAATTAAATGCTTCGGTCCCGTTAAAATCTCCATAAAGATCGCGCTTATAACGAACCCGTATGTTACGAACTATCGGTTATAATGGCCCGCTTGTGTCATTTTGTTTTTAATTTCCCATATTTTCAACATAGAAACGTACTGTTTTCTGTTGATAGAGCAACTCTTCCAGAGTTTTTACCTCCCTTCTCCAGTCTCTCCGATATTACGCCATTTCTTACCACTTTCACATTATTTATTCTCTTTTGTTTCAATGAAATTTGCTTCTCGAATTTATTTGGCATTTCGTGTACTACATTGAACTCGGTGTTACTCGGAAATTGCTCCGATGTCCAAATACGGTTTGCTAGATTATTTCTTGGGTTATTCCAAGCCGAATTCTTTTGTTAAACTTTAAGCTTTTTTGTTTTACCGCACCCCAGTATAGTCAGATTAGAAACTTTTGTATGATACGATAATTGTGTGAAATTAATACATAAATTAACTTATGTATTACAAACACTCGTGTCTATGTAGTGGTTTTTTAATTAATCGTGAATAAAGTATAGTCCGGTATGATAAACACAATTTTAGATAAGAGTTGGCCATGGAAAACAAAATTAGTCTCAGTTTAATTTATAAACTTGCTTTCATAGAATTGTTACTCGGCAACTGCCAAACGAAACTGTTTTTACAATCAATGATTTTCACTAAGTATATAAAATATTTTTCACGCTACCGGCAATGTAAGTAGGCCTTACATCCATAGCTACAGGGATCGTAAATGGCTGATAACATTCGTGTACTAGTTACCCTTGACGACGGAACTTAATAGTTTCACTTACATTCCTAGGAAAATAATGTTGATTTTAACTGTTCGTTGATATGGTAACAAGCACAGACAACTTAGAATAATGGGTCTTTAAAAAAATAATTCCGATGACAGCTGTCAAAACGAACTTTTAAAAATATGATTAAATTTCTACCTGTAGGCCTACTTACATTGCCGGTAACGTGAAAAATTTAATAAGTAACACGGAATGTATCGACTAATAACATCCTCGGCAGGCGACAAGCTTCGGCTCCGCCTCAGCTCGTATTCGCCTACCTCGAATGTTATTACGTCCTTACATTCCTTGATACTTAAATAACTATATGATTGAATTATACTTTCGCATTGCCGTTCACAAAAACGCTAAATGGGTTTAGAATCTGCAGCCTTGCATTGATAACAAAAATTTCCTAAACATTTTTTCGTTGTAGCTGACTTTTACAACACTGACAGAGAAATCGTAAACATATTCAAAGACACAGGAAGCATGTAAGCAAGGAAGCGGCAAGTCATCGACTCGCAATAAAGAAAACTGTTGACAACGGAAGAAAGCCCGAAGACAGCATTTGGATGATGATACAACAAAACTATCAGAAACTATTACAACCAGATTGCAACAGCTACTGTCTGAGTTACTACGATGAATTACTCAACTTGTTTTAACTTTATAATCATCTATCTGGATATGTAAATTTACGAACGATGAGAATGTCGACTACTGACAACCGAAGCTATTTTGAAACCGTTGAAAGTTGGTGTGTGGACCGATGTTTCTCGTCCCATTTTTTCTGAAGAATCTGCTATTGCTGATAAGTGAAAAAAATGAACATTCTCATCAGCTGCGGCATCGAATGTTTCCAGCAAGATGGTGTCATTGGTTACACAGTCATGGTCCATGATCCATACTATACACGAAACATATTAATTAAAAATAAAGCATTAACTCACCATGTGCTCGCTCTTAATCCCTCTATACAGCCAAATGTGAGCGTGCCACCGCACCCAAAACAGGTGTCTTCGCTCTACGCTCCCGATTACACAAGCGTGACTCACATTCAACGCTTAATTAATACCACGCAATACTGGAGCACTTCGTCAACGATCAACACAAAAGATACAGAATGTAATCTTCTTCTTCTTTCACTTTCTGTAGGCTTCGTCTGTTTATCTTAGACACTAATTGTTTTCTCTTCCTTGTGGTGTTTCTAGAGAGGATAAAACCTATCCCATCGTTTTAGGGATCTGCCAGGTTGGCGCTTTCCAGGTGGTATTCGCGTCTTTGCCACTTTCGGTAGTCGTTCAGGTTGTATTCTGTCGATATCTGCATTCCATTCTTTTCTTCTTCTTTTAACAAATTTCGATCTTTTGTATGTTACATTTTCTTCTTATTTGGTGGTTGAGTATTCTTTATCTCAGACTGTGTCCAGTTATTAATCTTGACGGTCATTTTAGTGGCGTTAAGCATTTGTGTTATTCTTTTAGTATCAGCTCTAGTTTCAGCTGCATATGTAACTTAACTACAGGTCTGACTACACTTTTATCAATTTTTGTTTTATTTTCGATGGTCATGTATTTATTTCTCCAGTAGACGTCCCTAAGGTATCCATATATTTGTGCGCTTTTATATACTTGTTGTACTTTGTTAATATGATTTCGGCTGCTCGAAACATCCACCCCCAGGTACATAAAGGACGTGACCTATTCTACTACGGTGCCTTCAATCCCTAATTTGCAACTCGCTGAGTATTTTGGAATTTAATAAGTAACCCAATCCATACAAACATTACGTGTAATACCAACGAGATAACCCCAATAATACCAAAATTAATCAAAACGGGCGTTCTCTTTCAACTCGGGATTAACAAATGGGTAGCAAGAACCACAGGATTAATCCTTCCAAAAAAAGCTCCAGCCTTTTGTAAGCGCAGCCCAAAAAAGACAAAAGACCTTCACCATCGAGTCAGCCGCAGCCACCAGCTCTGCCTCCCTGCGAGAACCTACCGAAGTCAAACGAACCAAACGGTCCTTTTAGGACCACCACATCGAAGGACACCATACCAGGAGCCACCACACCGGAAGTTTCTTTACCAACCAGTACTCTACGAGCAGCCACTCACGATGACCGAAACTTTAGCCCTCTCAAGACACCGCCACCGGTCCCGTTCCCGCTTAGGGCAGTCGGCGTAACGTAACGCATCTAAGCGCCTCCAACCACCTTAACGAAACCCTAGTCTGCCCTGTGGGTGACCTCCGGCGTTCTAGGAAAATCCGCGGCCATTGAATGTTTTATGTATCTAATTTATATAACAAACAATTACACAATACATATTGATAAAAATAAACTTGTTAAATGATAAATCTGTCGTTGCCTATTTATTGCACTGACACCCACTGGGGTTGGTATTAAACTATTTACATGATTTTTTTAATGATCGCTTAATAAGTAGAGTATAATGGCCTACAAGATACTTAGATCTCACTGCTTTGCACTTTTATGAGTTTCCGTATCTAAAAAGAAATAGAAATAGACTACACAAGAACCCGATTTATAATTTTATGAACATAACATGTTTAGTGAAAGAATGTGACAATATTACCCCCCCCCCCCGTTATCCCTGGATGCTTTTAAAAACACGAAAGACATGTAAATTTGTGCTGATGAAGCTCATTTCTAGCAGATGCTGCAATGTGAAGTTTGCGATTGCAGTTTGGAGTCATCGCAGGTAACTGCGCAATACACCAACAGTAAAAAAGGGTTTTTGTAGAGCCACAAACCCTGTTTAAATAAACGATTTTTTAGAACCGTGACGATGAGACAAAAAGTTCATTGCGCATACAAAAAGTTTACTGGTTTTACTTACATTAAATTTTATTTACAATATTTCGTAACTTCAAAGTAATTCCAATTACAATGTAAGACTGTATGCAACCAACAATACTATTCTGCATGGAGAGAGTGCAATTTTATCAGAGGATTTTTCAATATGATAACGGGATGACAGTAATAACAGCAGCGTATGAATTATATGTATGACAATGCGCTGCACTTTTCATGGTCAACCTTATCTAAAATTTTGTTGATCGTAGACCGTAGTGCAGTAGGTATAAAAAATTGCTGTGCAGGTAGCGGCGTTATCGTCAATTAAATCTATATACTTTAAATCAATCCACGTTTGATAATTGTAACTTTAAATTCTCCAACTTTATTTTTATGTATTTCTACACTAACTTTGACATAACATTGACACACAATTTTAGGGACTTTGAAAATTGCTGCTATCGGTTTTTTCCCAGGACACTTTATCAGTACGAATTTAACATGGAACTTGGTAATAACTGATAAAAGTAATCTATCGTGATAAAACCTGTGGCAGGTTTTACATCAGCCTTGCATTTTACAAATCAACAGCTCATAAACTTTTATTAGCAGTAAACAGCTCAGAAAGTAGACTTGCAGTCTGCGTTAAATTTTAAATTGTCGTCTTATTTTTAATTACAATGATTACAGTGACTGCGTAAATAGTACATTACAATAACATTGTAATTAAAAACATTTATTAGGTAAATTAAATTTGTTAGTTTTCAAGATACCGGGTTTTTCAGGAAAGTTGAACTATATGAAAAATGCATGGGAAATATTTTTCCAGATTTTATGTCCCCAAGATACTTTTTTTTTTAATTTATATTGTATTACTGTTTTATATACAGGGTGAATAAAAAGTAAGGAACATCGATGCTACAGCCTTAAATAATAATTTTACGAAAAAAAGTTGCTAACAAAAGTTTCCTATCAAGTTTTTTGCCACAATTTGGCGTTTTTCATTTTCTTTTCAATTGTCATATGTTTTAGCTATGACGTCATCGACATTTTTTGTAAATGGCAACCTATACTTTTCATGGCATGACCAGTTAGTGCTTTTTATTTTCTCTACAGCCATGTAAAAATATCATACAGTTGCATAATAAAAATTTCAAGAAAAATCACGATAAACATTTACTTTTGTCACTGGCAACATTTTTCATCAGCTACACTTATTGCAAGATAAACAAACGACAAATCGTGAACCTGTTACGCGGTCTAACCAAAATTAATAAAAAATTTAGAGAAACGGGCCACGTCAAAGGTTTGGATAAAATTGGCCATCCAAAAATAGCAACAGATGATAAAATGTTGGACATTGTGCTTACAGTTTCCGAAAATCCTCATACTTCAACTCTACAATTAGCCCTGGATAATAATGTTAGTCAAGGAACTGTACTGAATATTTTACATACAGAAAAATTTCATCCTTATAAGGTTAAACTTGTTCAAGAATTATCAGAAGATGATTTTGATAGGAGAATTCAGTTTTGTGAAGAAATGATGGACAGGTGCAATAACGACCCACAGTTTGTGAATTCTATTATAAATGGAGCTGTAAATCGGCACAATTCCCGTTATTGGTCGCGACATAACCCACATTGGATGGAAGAATTACACACACAGTATCCACAAAAAGTAAAGGTGTGGGCGGGAATTATAGGAGACAGAATTCTTGGTCCTTTTTTCTTTGATGGCACATTAAATGCTGATCGGTATTTGGATTTTTTTAGGTTGGAACTTGTTCCCGCGTTAGCTGTTTTATTTCCAAATGCAGAAAATTCGGACACGCCGAACGATAGAATTTGGTTGGAACAAGATGGTGCTCCACCTCATTATGGCATTCATGTTCGTCAATATTTAGATGGAATTTTTACAAATAAGTGGATAGGAAAAAGAGGACATATTGAATGGCCAGCGCGATCTCCGGATCTAAACCCGCTTGACTTCTTTTTATGGGACCATCTTAAAAGTACAGTGTATACAAACAGACCAGACAATTTGGAAAATCTAAAAATGCAGTTCGACGATTTTCTTATCGTATTGCGCACTGCCAGGCAGTGAATGACGAACAGTTTGAACATTTGCTTTCTTAAATTGATGTTACATATGATTTGAAACTAGTTTACTAATTTGTGGACCTGCAATTGTCGTTTTTTATCTTGCAATAAGTGTACCTGATGAAAAATGTTGCCAGTGACAAAAATAAATGTTTATCGTGATTTTTCTTCAAATTTTTAATATGCAACTGTATGATATTTTTACATGGCTGTATAGAGAATAAAAAGCACTAACTGGTCATGCCATAAAAAAGTATAGGTTGCCATTTAAAAAAAATGCCAATGACGTCATAGCTAAAACATATGACAATTGAAAAAAAAATGAAAAAGCCAAATTGTGGCAAAAAACTTGATAGGAAACTTTTGTTAGAAACTTTTTTTTCGTAAAGTTATTATTTAAGGCTGTAGCATCGATGTTCCTTACTTTTTATTCACCCTGTACATATAAGTTGTAAATTTAAATCATTGGAAGTTCATATTAATATATTGTAAATAAACAATGCTTCACTTCAACAGGTTTTTAATTTTCGCCCTGTGCGTATTTCGACATGTTTACATGTCATTATTAGAGGCAAGATCACTTTTAATCTTGCCTCCGATAATGACATAAACTTGTCGAAATACGTATACAGCTAAAATAAAAAACCCGTTGAAGTTAATAATGGTTGTATTTGCAATACATCGAGTATTGTTATTATCTGTTATTAAATTAATGCCGCTTAGTGAAGCAGAGAATAATTATTACGTAGCAAAAACCTGTAAATCATTCATTCGTGTCCTTTTAATACCAGTGTAAGTAACAACGCCGTTTTCTAATATTTTTGTGGTGAAGTGGGTTGGGCTAATTTCTTATGCAGAAGTCCCGAGGTCCAATCCTAGGTGTGATATTTATAACTTTTTTTTTGTTATTTATTTAATTTTCATATCAATTCTAGAATCAGATAGTAAAAAGAACACAATTTGGACAATAAATTGTAAATTTAATACTTTTTTTTTTATTTTTTCTGCTTTTTTTAAGCAATGTTGTCGGTCTAGGCGGTCTACGCAACATGATTGTTGTAAAACAGTTTTTTTTATAGAAAAATATGAACAGGAAGTTCTACTCGCTCAAATCAAGTGCAGTGAAACCAGGCGCGTGCACAGGGAGAGGATTGACACTGTTTGTTTAACGTCCTTCTAAAAGGAGCGGGCACTGTTGAAATCGCAGTTCCTGTTCAATCAGTAGATGTGTGTTAAATACTGAGACGGTAGTTTTTAACTCAAGCATTGATGGCGCCGGTTATTTTTTTGTATATCATATTTTCAAAAGTTATAATGCACAACGTTGTAGTACAAACATCAGTGCCGTGTTTAATCGTAAGTCGCTACTCGCTAGGGTTCCTAACGATTAGCTGGGTTCCTAACGATTAGCTGGCTCCAAACAGTTTAAATAATTATTTTTCACTATTTCAAAATTTTATGAATACATCTTTATAGTAAGCAAAAAATTAAAACAAGAATAAAATAATATAACGTTAACATATTTGTTGCAGCAAATACCATGCCCCACTCAACAGCTATTATGTAGTTACAGTATTTACCTCTGCAACGGACGGATGATTCAGCAAGTTATTATAGCCCGCATTGTCTGATAATTTAGAAAACCAAATTTCTTATAAGAAAAAAATTACAAACAGAGATGACACAACAATTTCATCAGCCAAAAATTGGATGGGGGGGGGGGGGGAAATTTAGTCCCCCTAAATATTACTGCAGCTAAAAATTAATTGGCGTCTCTTGTTCTACTATCACTCATGAGGAAGCTTCAACAGAAATTGTTTACAACCCCCGGTTTATTAAATAAAGACATAAACAGACAAATTTTTGGCCTACAAAATTTAAAAAAAATCGAACCATTCGTTCATGGAGCGCTCATACCCACTCATCCTTTTTTAGTTGCTTGAGCTTTAATTATTAGTCTGAATACAATACTATACGGAGATAAAGCAAAAAATCTAATTTTATTTATATTTTATGGAAAGCAATTCTCCCGATTGCTACGCCAATGAAAACAAAAATCTGCGTAATCATAAACCATAACTAAATGCAAGCAAATTTCTCTTTCACTTTTAATAGTCTTGGTGTGTTAGGGGTATTAATTTCCAAATGCCAAGGAGAACGAGAACCCGAAAGCCCTAATTAGCGAAAGACTATGCGCTTACATGATCTACGATACTAAGTCAACCAGGAAAAGCATTTGGCGTTATCACAGTTTAAATAATTTATTGTTGTGTAAAGCTACGAAGTGGGTAACTTCCTCGAACTAATCTGAATAGTATTTATTTTAAAACGAACTTCTGTTAGTATAGGCAACCGTGAAATTACATTAATAAAACGAATTGCATAAACGAATGTCGCTATTTCCATGTTGTAACTTAACATTTGAGACGTAACCAGAGAACAATGTGAGCAAATATCCGTAGATGTCATCAATACTCGAGCTAAAGCAAATAATAATGAATAGTAAACACTTTATACCCGGTATAGGTGTTAAAAAATTAATAATTCATTTATTAATGGTTTTGTTGTAATAAATTACTACATAAAATAAATTATTTATGAGTTGCTCAACATGGATTTTTGCAACTGGTGTAATTTCTATTTAAAATTTGTATTTGAACAACATTTCTCGTTTCACACCGCAGAAATTTCAGTGAAAAACAGCAGAAATTGTTTGAATTGTTGCAAGTGCACGCAATGGTTACCTTAATTTGCATCCTAATGCATTTTATTGATATTCATGCTCTCAGGAGTGGCATATTAAATTAATTATCACTTGGCAGAGTTGAGCTATAGAGTAACGATAGTATCAAGACGTAACCATAATATATTTAACAAATTGGTTTTAACCACTAGATGACGGCACTCACTTTTGAAAATGTTGTGCTGCCCTCTGGCAAATAAGTGCCAGTGCAGTTCAAATTAAATTAATGCGAGGTTTGTTTTAAATACCTATTGTCTACTAGATGGCGCAGCTCCAAAAGCGGCGACTGTCAAAATTTAAGTTCCATGATTGACTGACATTACCTGGCGCCATCTATTAAATCATTATAAATAACTATATTAAATTTTATTTTTAATTATTTCAATCGTTAGAAAACTCAATGGGAGGGTTGCATGTTTGGAGCGCTGCAATCGACGTTAGGTATTTTATATTGTTACCTAGGTTCGGCAGTAGATGGCTCTGCAATCAAGTTTAAGCCAAAGGCAGTAGATATAACAAAGTACCGACACGAATGTGAAAAGACAACAATGACGATCGACCGTTCAGCAGGTGGCGCTAATTCGCTACACCACTATATTTCTTCTTATCAAGTTTATTAATTCTGTATAAATTAGGTATTACATATTTTAACAATAACATTCAAAACTTAAGATTAGGGATGCCACGGATATTCGGTTTTTATCCGTTATCCGGCCTATCCGGCCATTTCACCGAATATTCGGTTTGGCCGGATAATATGAATTATTCGGCCGGAGATTTTTCTTCAAGTAAAAAAGATTATGCATGCAATTTGATTTGGAAGTATAGACTAAAATAATTGAAAGTAAGAGAGCAAATACCTCATAAGCCCAGTATTTTGCAGATCTGTATAAAATTACTAAATTTATATTATTGAGATCAGCATTTATGCCAGTTAAAAATTTGAAATGATTTCAAACAACATAACTAAGTATTATATATGAAAATCACGAAGTAGTATATAACATATGGAAGATGCATGAACCGCTTGTTGCTATGTTATGCAGGTCTCAATTTTGCAGTACATGTGACAGAGAGATCCGAGACAAGGAACCTATAAAAAGTACTCGATCGTCAATCGTCAATATTTTATTTTAAATGTCGACAAAGACCGTTTATGATATATTTAGTAAGTTGATTTCTCGACGGTGTCGGATCTATCAAAACAGAACATATTTAAGTTTTAACCATTGTTAAAAAATTATTAATTTTTGTAATTACAGTCAAATTCGTTGACAGGTTTCAAATCTTAATTGTGAAAAAATAACAATATTGCGTGAATTAGCACATCCTTGAAATAGTACATTTAGTTCGTGCATTGCATACTCTTTAACTATACATAATGCCCGGTGATTAAAACCTAAATTTTACTGCGGTTCAGCTGAAACTACTTCGAAAGTAAAAACTATGCCGGATAATCCGGTATCCGGCTGAGCAACCGGATACCGAATATCCGTTATCCGGCATTTTGAAAAAGTACTGCTCGCTGCATCCCTACTTACGATATTTTGATAAATATTAGCTACTGACACATAAGAAATAGAACTTCAATGTGAGGTTTGTTTTAAAATATTATTTACTAAAGGGCAGCACGACTAAACGCGCAATAGACGGAAATTTAAGCTCCTTGATTGGCTGACATTACGTGCTGCCACCTATTGAATCATTATATATTTAGATATCAAATATTATATTTCATTATTCAAAACGTTAAAAAACATAATTGTTTCATTACATTTTACATTAATTACGTTATTTTAATATAAACGTTTTGGTAAATATTATCTCTTGTCACATTATAATTAACACCGCACTTGTCCCTGCTGACATCTTGAGGCTGATATGAGAGACGGCTTTGAAAACCTCTCTTGGTGTTACAAATGACATTAACATTAGTTCCATTTAAAAACATGTAGGGTATTTTTTATTTATTATTACGCCTACAGTATAAATCTCTTACCTCCATGGATGTGGTGAATATCCCAGAGAGCATTTATTGCATTCAAGACAAGGCTGGCCTTCATCGATTTCTTTTATTTGAACACCCTGTAAAAATTAAAATTTGCATTAATACTAAGGTTAACATTCAAACTAATTATGACTTTTACATTAGTGCTTTAAACAAGAACAAACGCGAACTGTGAAGTCTGCACTATTAATAGAATGAAAATTGCGTGTTTTTAAATTAAAATGCAAAATAATGGCTGCGAATAATTAGTGGTCAAAGTAATTGCCTTATTTATAACACGACAAGGGTTCGAATATGTTTAAATTTAATTTGGCCTTTTTTTATATTTTCATGCTTATTTTTTGTTTTTATGGTTTAAATGATTCATGGCTATCTTAAAGATAAACGCAGTTAGGAATGTGCCACTTAGACTTTTTTTGCTTTCTTCCTCTCAATCAGAGACGTTGATTAGTCACAGCCTGGAACGAAATCTTAGGACAAAAAGTTTATTCATAAAGCACTAATTATAAGCAAAGTGCCACAAAACTAAATTCTTTTTACAAGTGCATGATGTCATTACTAAGGTGGACACTGGAATTTATTTAATTTATGTTTATCGGTTAAAATTGCAGAATTTCCAGTCAGGCATAAACTGTTACACAGTACTTGAATTTTTAGCATTTATTTTGCTTGTTATTAATACAAATGTACATGTTTTAATAGCAACGATAAAACTTTTATGATGTGCACTATAACTGCTGCATGCACGCTAAATACCTGTAAATGCATAAAATTTTAAATTATAAAAATTCATTCTAAATAGAAGGAATTCTGCAGGATGCTTGAAAAGTCCAATGAAATGTTGGAAAATCAAATTAAACTTTAGAAAATAGGTCGGTGATCCTGAAATTAGGAAAATATAAATAAAATCTCCCAGAATTAGAGGAAGGGTAGCGCACATTCGAAACCACTCGCTTGCTATAAGTAATGTTTCGCATTGAATTCGAAAGACATATTTGCTGTCGCGTGAATGCCTGGCTTTGTGCACATAATATTGTATCTGTTCTAATACTTTTTGGATTTTTTGTTTTGTACGCTCCAGAAATAGTAGGTAATGGCTTCGCATTCGTACATAATTCCAACGCCTACAAAGTCACAAGTGCATGCAGTTGGTAACCTAAAGCCCCGTGGTGAAAACGTTAACAAAAGGCCAACAATTTATATATTTAATTTTCTTGAAAATTTTAAGGCCTTTCTAGGCAAACATAAATTTCGCCCCCCTCCTTACTGCTTTATGTTTCTGTTTCAACACTACTCTGTTTAAATATCTTAAAAACAACTTGCAATTTTCACATTTTTCCTATCCATACAGCGTCGTACAGACAACAGACTCCACCTACAATGCGCGCTGCTGCCAGTCTCGACACTTTCGATTCAAGCATATACAGGATGTATCAAATTATCTTGGCACGATTGCTACCTTCCTTATTATTAGAGCTGCAGATTTGGTTAAATTGGGAGAAGTAGAACGTTTTATGCTAAGATGCCGCTTATAAAAAAAAAACATTAAACGTTTAAGTTTTTAGTTTTGCTATATATAAAATAGATTTGCTTAAAATTGAACACCCTGTTTCTCGGAGACTTCTCGAGTGTTGTTCAAAATGAGAAACCGACGAGCAGTCAACGGAAAAACCTCAATCGAAGGGCGGAACGGAGTGCCCACGAGCAGCCAAAGGCAGAACCTCAAGCGCTAGGCGGAATGGGAACCCCGCGAACAGCTAAAGGTAGAACCTCGGAGATTTCTTGAGTGTTGGGCGGGATGGATTGCCCCACGATCAACTAGAGGAAGAACCTTAAGCGCTGGGCGGAATGAGAAGTCCACGAGCAAGCAACTAACGGTAGAACCACAAGCGCTGCGCGGAATGGGAAGCCCGCAGGCAGCCAAAGGTAGAACGTCAAGCGCTGGGCGAACTGGGAAGTCCACGAGCAGCTAACGATAGAGCCTCAAGCTCTGGACGGAATGGGAAACCCGCGAGCAGCCAAAGGTAAAACCTCAAGCGCGGAATCATTTCGAGAGGACGCAGACCTTTACCTGCTGATATAATACCCGGATTACTAATACATATTACCAAACAGCTCACTCCCAGTGGGACCGGTCTGTACTGGCTCTTTAAACAACTTTTTAATTGTAATAGTTATTTTAGCAGAAGTGGTGCACTCCAACGGATATTTTACCCGGATTCGTCTAATGCCTGCTTATGTTCCATGAACCTACCTTTATGAAAGTTATCTCATGAACTGCGGAAGCTTGTAAAAATGTACCTTAATACGGCCGAAGGCTACTGGCAGTGTTGTAACATGTAAGTAGAGATTACAAGTATGTATTACCAACGTCATTTACTAAGTCTTGCTACCTGAAGTGCGCCAGTTCACGGCAAGAAGGTCGAGTAAGACGAAATGGTGAGTTTCCTACTTTTCTCCTGTTTTTTATCATGAAATCAATAACAACAAAAAGGAAATTTAAAAATATCGGGAATTTGTACATAGAAAAAGGAGGGTTATGATATAACGGAGGCTCTATGCGTTTCTTTCATTGTTAGATGCTTTTAAATTTCTTTGGTGATTTTTCATGTGCCAAGAGTGTGACCTAGGATCTTGGTGCACCCCTGGCTATATAATTCATCAAAAATTTCATTTAGATCGATGAAAAAATAAAAGGATAGTAGTAGAGGTGTATTAAAATTCTGAGTACCCCCGGTATGTGTATTCTCAATGTTGACCTAATTTATTATTTCTGAGGTAAAAATAAAATAACCGCCTCGTAAAAATCGAAATCGTTTAAAGCGTTACCGTAATAAGAGTCGCTGCAATTACTTTGATTAATTTATTTAATTAACCTCAACCGATTCGTAATAATTATTCCAAATATCACTCCCTGACGCAATTTTTCCTGTTATTTTTGACGAATATTCAATCAAACATTCGTGCTCGCCAAAATTAACCGCAAAACTCTTAAAACTGCAAGCATTTTGAAAATTTTTAAAACCTGGACATGATTCACTAATTTTATTCCTTCAACTTGAAGGGAATTCTACGATGTCCAGATAAACTTATTTAATATAAAATGCTACTTCGCCCCGTCTGTTAATAAACAAATTATGAATGTTTTTTTTATATTTTAAAAAGCAACCGCAACTTGAAAAAAGGTATACGAGCAGCGAATTTGCGTGGGAACGCCAGCTACTTTTCAGGATCGAAACGAACATAACCTAACGATCCAAAAACCAATGCTTAAGAATCTGCCTCAAGCTCGAGCATTAGCTTCCGGCCGAAGGAAAACCATCTTGTCCGGCTCCTCCTAGCGCCCTGCTTTTGGTTCGAGCGCAGCTACCGGTCCTAAGAAAACCAAGCTACACGCTCCTACTAGAGCCCTGTTTGCGATTCGAGCGTAAACTTTTACACTCACACCAAGCTCCTCCTAGAGTCCTGCTTCTGGATCGAGCGTCCTAAGCGAATCATCCCATCAAGCTCATCCTAGAGCTCCTCAGCACCCCAATAGATCTAAAACCGCACGATCCCTCTTGCACCCCGACTGCGAGAAAAGGTTGGAAGCGTACCTGTGGGCTGTAATAGTCCCTTAAAAGTGGGTGTGTTTTGTTTCTTTTGTGATAATTAATTAGTTGTCTTTGCTAATCATTCACGGTTCTTATATCAATCCGACTGTTTGAAGGTGTTGTTCTTGTTGTCACATTAAAATATATTTTCCAAAATAAATATATACCTAAAAAGTTAACGTCAACTCTGATAATTTAAAAAAATACTATTATGCAATCTAAGTTGCAGGCTTCGGCCGTTGTTAATAACATCTAGGCTTCCGGGTTGGAGCCGCGTCATCGGTGCCTGAACTGCCGACATTTCGTCCTTGGTTGCACGGGACATCTTCAGGGCTGTGGTCGCTTTGGAATCTGGAACACAACTGACGAGATCGGTGCAGGCACCGGGTAGGGACGGGTGGGTAACAAGGTGTGACTGCTGGGTCTGTGATTGGCTGTCAGGCTGTAGCGGTTGCAGGGCGGGGCTTTCGTTTAGTCGAAAATAGTAGTTTGTAGGCATTGTGGAGGAGATAGCTGTGGTCTCGGTTAATATTGTTAGGAGTTTTGTATATTTCTATGGATTCACGGATCACACGGCTGAGGTAGATGGAACACTTTTTACAATAAAACATTTTTGTTAAATAAAAATCCGTGTTTGGGTTATTTGATCGTAGTGACACTAAAATAAAGATTTAAGATTATCTTTTAGATGCATCAAGACTTAAGGCGGCTAACTTCTGCTGTTTTCCCACCCTTTTTGGCTAAAGCATTTGAGGAGGGGACATTTTCGGCTTCTAACTATACTTGTAGTGTTGTAGGCGTTTCGAGTTTAAGTAAGGACAATGACTCGCTACTTGATCAGCTGTATAGCTAAGCATTGTAAGGGTGTTCTTCTGACCTTACAGAGTGGTAATTCACGAACTTATGAAATCATTTGATAAATTTTGCCAATTTCTTTTTCTACCTTTTGGCACATTCTACTTTTTTAAAACATTGAACTTAAAATCCCTAGGAACACTGAAACATTGATGCTAAATCCGGGAAACTGGAAGAGACCTTTAGTAACCGTATAGAAAATGCAAGGAAATCTCGAGAAATTGTTAGGAAACTTTGGTAAGAGGAAATGCGGTGTAAGGGCGCGATTTGCCCCTCACTTTACGTTTAAAAAACACCGTCACATCCTAACAGATTGGCTTCGTCAAAACTCATTAGTGGTGCCGAGCTAGGGAATTGCTGCAGCCACTAGATCTAAAAGTATTGCTTTTAAGTCTAAATGGCTTTTAGCGCCCTCGAGAACGAAGAAAATTGAATTTGCAATAAAACATACTCGACGTCGACCGACACCCAAAGTAGGTACATAATGACCGGAAACCACTGCCTCGGATTTTTGCAGACTTTCCGTATCAAAAAGCAACAACACAGCCAAAATAACTGAGGAATAACGTGAATTTTTTAGCTCGTAAAAATTAAACACTGTTAACAAAGTTAATGCATGGAAAATGAAATTTGTTAAAAAATTACATCTACAAAAAGCACTCGATTTTTTGAAAAAACATGAAATGTTTGACACTATGTTGTAAAGTTTTCCGACACATCCATCATCAAGCGAAAATTCGGACGCCCATTTTTCCTTGAATTATTGCGCAAATTCCCTTGCGTTCAGTTCTTTTCTGTAATAAATTGGATAAACAAGGTTTCCCGTAACCGATCACGCGAAAAACATGAAAAAAGGGAAACGAAAATTAAGTGTAACTGAAAATTACTTTCTAACTTCTCCAATTTATTGCGTATTTCGAGAAGGGTCCTCAAATCTACTTTTCTCCTTAATTTTCACTTCTCTCTACAACTTCGAAAAGAATCGAGGAAAAACAGTTATCGACCGAAATTACCGCAGGGATTACGAGATTGCATACCACACGGTTTCCTGTCAACTTCAATTTATGACATAATATTACTTATTTATCTTCTGATATGGAGAATTTATAAAAACTGTGAGTGGGAAGAAGCCTTTTTATAAATTTTCTGATTAATGGTTTTTAACTAACCGAGTAACACATGAAAATTGATGCATCGAAGAAAAGCTTTGAGGAAAAAATTCATTTAAAAAATACATTATGCCACAAATGAACACTCACAACAAATTTAGCGGCTGTAACTTGTACGAATGTCGAAAAGTAAACGAAATCATATATTGAATTCTGTTTGAGGCACTCAAATCGCCTTAAAAAGTTGACTTTTTTTTTTAAAGAATCATGAAGCCGTGCGTGAGCACGACCCCATGATTCCCATTCCACCTCCTTACCCGGGCTCAGCACACTAAGTGCTCTTCACCGGTCTAACATGCCCCACCCCTGAAAGACATGCAACCCAACATACACACCTACATACACCATCCATGGACCCGCCGGATTTAACTTGTTCAGAAAAATTACCGACGGGCAGAGGACTCGAACCTACTGCGCCGTTGGGAGTCTAGTTTCAAAGCCTGGGACTTTAACCACTAGACCACCCGCCGGCCCAAAAAGTTAACTAATAATACAGTATCATTTTTTTCTAGCTCCATTAATAACGGATATACTCATTTAAAACCATCGAAATTTTACCGCCCTGTACATAATATACAGGGTGTTTTATAAACGATAGTACATATTTTGAGGGCCGATAGCACATCAAAAAACCTAAGGAAACGTTTACATAAATAATCGAAAACGCCCCCTTACGGAGGTACAGCCTCTCGAAAATGAAATAGTCCAAACACGCTTTAATTAATATCACCGCCATAAAGTGATATACGTATTTGATTAAAGTTTCTATTACTATTTTACTATTGATTATTTACATTGTCACATGTTTTTGTTTAAATCTATAAACCAGGGGCGTAGATGCGGGGGGGGGGGGGGGGGGGGGGGGGGGGTTCATCGTATTTATATTATAAATTTTTTTAATCAAGGATTTTTCAAAGGGCGCTGGTCCCTCTGGTTTATGTGTCAGGGGGGAGTGGCTTCCCCCCCCCCGCCACTGAAAACTATTTTATTGAATATGTACCTAATTTTTAAGGGCATATGCACATCCGTGACGCGGTAGCGCCAAACGTGCAAAGGTGATTTTACTGTTGAATTGTATATTTGTATTATTTCCCTATTAAAAAAATTATTACAAATACAACTAAACCTATTTTTAGTAGTATTTACAAAGAAAAAAAGCTGTAATTGCAAATTTCAATTAGCAATTTTAGGTTAACCTACATGACCTACTAAACTAGTAATATTAACCTACTAAAGTCATCGTACCTATGTTGTGCTAACTATTCTGTATTGTCGTTCTTTTATAGCTATCAATTTTAACGAAGCAGCTATAAAACTGAACATTATACATTAGCTTGTAATTATTGCAATATTGCAACGTGCAAGTGCACCTAAATTAGTTGTTACTGTGAATGGTAATAAAATGCGAGAACAACGTACCCTCGTTTCTTTACGACTTCCAAGCAACATCAAGAATCGATAGTATATCAACTTGATTGCTTACACGCATGATGATAACCTCTTGGACAATTCAAATTTCACTGCAATACAGAGCTAACTTAACGTACACCGCATTAAATTTCATAAAAATAATACCATGTAATATATTAATATTATAATTTCTAAATCTCTATCGAAAATAAATGTATTATAGAGTCCTTGATATGAAGAAATCCATCCAAGTGATGAAGGTGCAACCAGCAAGCGTTACATATCCAGTACAACACAGGCTATATTCTTGTTCTTTTACACCACGCAAGCAAGTAAGTAATAATGGTACTTTTTCGACATTCTTGGGACAAGCACCGCTGTGAATTCGCATTCGTGAACTGTCTCGACTACAATACAGGTGATATTCTTGTTCCATTCCACTGCACAATCAAATAAACAATGATGACTTATTTTCGCAATTTTTGGGACAAGCAACACTTCATTTGCAAATAGCTAGCTAAGTAGCTATCTCAGCTATAATACAGGCTGAACTCTTGTTCTTTTCCACCGCAGAAGCAAATAAGTTATGAACAATGATGTTACCTTTTCGACATTCTTGGTAGAAGCAAATCTGTAAATTTGCAAACAGCTCGAGAGCTATCTAGACTATAAAAATGGCCCTTTTTCAACATTCATGGGCCAAGCAGCACTGTGAATTTGCTTTCGCGAGCTTTCTCGATTACAATACAGGCGATATCCTTGTTCCTTTGCACAATCAAATAAGTAATAATGGTATCTTTTCGACATTCTTGGGACAAGCAACACTTCACTTGCAAATAGCTAGCTAAGTAGCTCTCTCGTCTGTAATACAGAAAGAATTCTTGTTCTTTACCACGGCACAAGTAAGTAATAAATAATGATGGTACCTTTCAACATTCTTGGGACAAGCAAGACTGTGAATTTGCAAATAGCTAGCGAGCTTTCTCGACTGCAATACAGGCTGTATTCTTGTTTCTTGTCACCACAGAAGCAAATAAGTAAAAATTGCTCCTTTTCAACATTCATGGGACAAGCAGCAAACAGCTATCGAGCATTCTAGACTAGAGTACCGGCTGATTTCTTGTTATTTTCCACAGCAGAAGTAAATAAGTAATAATGGTTCCTTTTCGACATTCTTGGGACAAATAGCACTGTTAATTTCTAAACAGCTAGCGAACTTTTTCGCGTACAATACAGGCTCCTTTTTGACATTCATGGGACAAGCAGTACTGCGCATTTACAAATAACAGGCTATATTGTTTTTTCCTTACTGCAGAAGCAAATAAGTATTAAAGGCTCCCTTTCGACATTCATGAGACAAGCAGCACTGTGCATTTGCAAATAGCTAGCTAAGTAGCTCTCTCGTCTGTAATACAAAAAGAATTCTTGTTCTTTTCCACGGCACGAGTAAGTAATAAATAATGATGGTACCTTTCAACATTCTTGGGACAAGCAAGACTGTGAATTTGCAAATAGCTAGCGAGCTTTCTCGACTACAATACAGGCTATATTCTTGTTCCCTGTCACTGCAGAAGCAAATAAGTAAAAATGGCTCCTTTCCAACATTCATGGGACAAGCATCAAACAGCTAGCGAGCATTCTAGAGTACAGGCTTATTTCTTGCTATTTTCCACAGCAGAGGTAAATAAGTAATAATGGTTCCTTTTCGACATTCTTGGGACAAATAGCACTGAATTTCTAAACAGCTAGCGAACTTTTTCGCTATAAATAACAGGCTATATTGTTTTTTTCTTACTGCAGAAGCAAATAAGTATTAAAGGCTCCTTTTCGACATTTATGGGACAAGCAAAGCAGCACTGTGCGATTGCAAATGCCAGCTAAGTAGCTCTCTCGTCTATAATACAGGAAAAATTCCTGTTCGTTTCCACAGCACGAGTAAGC
Organism: Ctenicera cuprea; assembly: GCA_958336395.1. Lineage (NCBI taxonomy): Eukaryota > Metazoa > Arthropoda > Insecta > Coleoptera > Elateridae > Ctenicera > Ctenicera cuprea. The sequence continues at coordinate 12,356,466 of OY284487.1, read as the reverse complement.
AGTAAATAATGATGGTACCTTTCAACATTATTGGGACAAGCAAGACTGTGAGTTTGCAAATAGCTAGCGAGCTTCCTCGACTACAATACAGGCTACATTCTTGTTCTTTGTCACTGCAGAAGCAAATAAGTAAAATGGGCTCCTTTTCAACATTCATGGGACAAGCAGCAAACAGCCAGCGAGCATTCTAGACTAGAGTACAGGCCGATTTCTTGTTATTTTCCACAGCAGAAGTAAATAAGTAATAATGGTTCCTTTTCGACATTCTTGGAACAAGCAGCAAACAGCTAGTGAGCATTCTAGACTAGAGTACAGGCTGATTTCTTGTTATTTTTCACAGCAGAAGTAAATAAGTAAAAATTGCTCCTTTTCAACATTCATGGGACAAGCAGCAAACAGCTAGCGAGCATTCTAGACTAGAGCACAGGCTGATTTCTTGTTATTTTCCACAGCAGAAGTAAATAGGTAATAATGGTCCCTTTTCGACATTCTTGGGACAAGCTGCACTGTTTATTTGTAAACAGCTAGAGAGCTTTCTCGCGTACAATACAGGCTATATTCTAGGTTTTTTTTCTCTCTGCAGAAGCAAATAAGTAATAACGGCTTCTTTTTGACATTCATGGGACAAGCAGCATTGTGTATTTTCAAATGGCTAGAGAACTTTCTATGCCACAATACAGGCTGAATCCTTGTTTTTTTCCACTGCAGAAGCATACAAGTAATGACAGCTTCTTTTCTACATTCTTGGGACAAGCTGCACTGTGAATTTGTAAACAGCTAGAGGGCTTTCTCGCGTACAGTACAGGCTATATTCTTGTTTTTTTTTCACTGCAAAAGCAAATAAATAATAAAGGCTCCTTTTCGACATTCATGAGACAAGCAGCACTGTGTATTTGCAAATGGCCAGAGAACTTTCTATACCACAATACAGGCTGAATCCTTGTTTTTTTTCACTGCAGAAGCATACAAGTAATGATAGCCCATTTTTGACATTCTTGGGACAAGCTGCACTGAGAATATGTAAACAGGGAGAGTTTTATCGCGTACAACGCAGGCTATATTCTTGCCTTTTTTTCACTGCAGGTGCAAAGAGGTAATAAAGGTTCCTTTTCGACACTGATGGGACAAGCAGCACTGCGTATTTGCAAATGGCTAGAGAACTTTCTATACCACAATACAGGCTCAATCCTTGTTTTTTTCCACTGCAGAAGCATACAAGTAATGACAGCTCCTTTTCGGCATTCTTGGGACAAGCTGCACTAAGAATTTGTAAACAGGAATACAGGCTATATTCTTGCCTTTTTTTCATTGTAGAAGCAAAGAGGTAATAAAGGTTCCTTTTCGGCATTATGCGGACAAGCAACATTGTGTATTTGCAAACAGTAACCTTGTTTCCCATTGCACAAGCAAATAAATTATTTTCGCAAAACTAAAGGTAATACATAAATATCGCAACAATATTAATGTATTGGGGAAATCAAATAAGTGGGTTGCAGATATTAAAAATATGAAGGTAAAATTAGAGCTACGCTTTCCTATAATTTAATTTCTAATTTTAGCATTGTTCATGTCCAGTTTTATGTCACAATAAATCTAGTCAACAAAATAATCAAGCCACATGCATGCAAACTGCAATTGAAGTTCCTAACGTTCTCAATCTCAATTGTGGAATTGTCGCTATGAATTCACATTCAGAATAGCAAAATAAATACTTTTGCATACTGCTATTACTACTAATAAGTAGGTTCATTTTTAAAAACCAAGTTCCTTTAAAATGATACGTGTTTTATATTCACGATTTCCTTGGCGATTTCGGTGAAGGGTTATCGTTCAATTCCAAACAACCTGTTCTATAATCAGATTCAGACTAAATTTAGCAACAAAATGCAAAATGTGATTTTTTCACAACGGGAATGTGTTTTGCAAGAAATCCAGCAAAGAACCTGTTTGGCTTTTAAAATTATATCTGCGGATGTATTTATTTTGCGGGTTGACAACTTGATGGCATACACGATACCCAGAAGTTTACTGTTATTAGAGAAATTTTAGGTGATGAGACCAAGTAATGTACAGTAAATATGATATTATGAATAATTAATGAATCGCTAACGAGTTTGCAAGCAAAGTTTCTAAAAATTCTTTTGCCTACTTTTGCACATGTTTAAGCAAAGAAATTTACTGTTCCAATTTGCAATGGAAATAATTTTTATTTTTACCGCTTCATAAATGTGTTCCAGGTTATCTAAAGCGATCGAAAATCTAAAAAATGCTAACAGTGTTTCTTTTTGTACATGAAGTCCGTGTCCACTTTAATTTCAAAATCAACTCAGTGATCTAATGGTACGGTTAGAATATATAAATTTTCATTTGTTTTTTGAGATGACATAGTCAAACTTTTTATTTTCTTATTTACTGGCTCCCTTTAGGTTTCAATATTTTTGTAAAAAAATGCATTTTTTTAGACATACTTAATAGCCGTTTCTGGCATTGGATAATTTATTTCATATCTACATTTCATTCCTTTCAAATAAATCCAACGCCATTTCTAATTTTCCATAGAATTGTAATCAGGGTCACCTTTGTGGCTCATATTTTGTAAACCACCAGTGATCCTCATCTCCTTTCAGTATCACATACACATCAGAATCACCTTGAACTTAATCTTTAGCTCTTTGAACAAAAACTAATACTTATTAATCAATACCAATAATAATTAATATTTATTACAACCTTAAACACAAATTTTTTTATTTAATTTCAAATTAATTTTTGAATCAATTTTTTACTGGGAAAATTTTTTATTATTTTATTAATTTTAGAATTTGTTTTTTATAAAACTCACCTCACGCCTATAATCCTTCTCCATTCGTCTACTGGGAGTACGATAGGATTCAAAATTATCCGAATCAGCACCATTGATGGTTATCTTCACGGGTTTCGAATGGTTTGAATAATTTCTTCCAGAAGAATAATTACGCGAATGCGACGTGTATCGCGACATAACGCCGGCCGAAATTAAAAATTCGCCAAAGGAAACTACTTAAACGTGTTTATGCAGCGACGAATTTTTACGACTAAACCCAAAGAAACTTACTATTGTCCACCTCTGTAAAGCCACTAACACCTACAGGTCCAGTCAATTTGGAATGGATGCTGTGACAAGCATTATGATAATTTTAAAGAGTATGTGACTGCAGGTGTGTGTAGCTTCGATTCTTGCAATGAGAATAAATAACTGGCACTAATTGAAATTCATAATTTAAAACTCGTTCTCACAAAAATATATTTTTACCTATTTGAGACATTTTTTTATGATAAAAATTAAGAATAGCAAAAAATGGATTTCTTGAACGAAATTTAAATGAAATGAAAGTTTAAAGTGCAGTTGAAGTAGCTAGAGCAAGAAACGGCATATGGTAGACGAGTTGTATCTGTTAGTTTATCTGTTACTCAACACGATTTTTGTGACGTCACACTGCATTACCATAGAAGGTAAAGTCGAATCAAACCAACCAAACCGCACTGGTGACGTATACAAACGTCGACTGTATCTTTGAAAGGTTAATAGGGGAAATTAAGAATAAATAGGTGCAACATTAAAATGCGTCTTAAAACGTTGTTCAATAAAACAACGGCCAGCGGTTTTATTCGACCATTCAGTATTAAAATAGAAATACTGTTATCTTCATCAATAAATGTTTACCATAATAATATGGCAATTATTTTTAATGTCAGCATTAACGGACTTTTCATGCAATCCTACAACATATTACATAAACTTGGATGTAGTTTACAGCTACCTTTTCATACATGCTTTGCTTCCATAGGTACAAGGTTAATCAAAAATATGCAAAATACGTTATGGATTTACTGTTCGATTTTCCAGGTCATTGGATTGGAAGGGGACGGCACATCGAATGGCCACCTCATTCTCCAGACTTACGCTCGTTGCTTTTCTGAGGGAGGTCATCTAAAATCGAGAGTGTATCAAGACTAGCTCCAAAATTTGCAAGGAAATATACCTGAAATGGCTATAAAAATCGCTAAATAATTTGTATGCTCGTTTAGGGCACCAGCAAGCAGTTGGTGATAAATTTGAACCTTTCTGGTATGGGACGCCAAGTGTAAAGTGAAAATTTGCTGTACATTTCACGGTATTTAAGGCAATTTGTCCCAATATTTATTATATATACACACATTTAGCTAAATGCTTTTATTTTAATAAATCATTCTAGATTTAAATAAATTCTTAAACATTTGGTTTAAATATTCCAACATTTAATAAAGCATTAGAGATTTAATCTTAAAACATTTACTTTAAATTTTCAAATATTTAGTAAATCTTTATATATTTAGATAAATCTGCACATATTTGTTTTAAATCATTCAACATTTAATAAATATTCGCAGATTTAAATACATTTTTACCGATATAAATAAATCCTTACAGATTTAAATAAATGTTTCAACATTTAATTTTAAGCTGTCACATTTAATGTTAACCTGTCATATTTATTTGACCTTGGTGAGCCCAGTGTGTTAACTAACATAGCATAGATAGGAGACCACTGTTAATAACCCCCTTTTTTATGCAATTGTTGTCTGTTGAGAATTTGATAAGGCTTGTGTATACAACTAGTTTTGTACTTGTTACTTATATTGGAGTGACCAGGTGAGAGAACAAATCCACCATTGCATTCCTCGAATGTCATTCTTTTCGGGGGGAGGGGGGTTGTAACGTATACTACAGTATAGTATAAAAGACGTATTATACGTACGTATAAAACATATAATACACATCGTATATAATCTTTACTTTTATACAGTATAAAACTAAAATCAGTTCATTTTAAGTTTTCATAAAATCAGCTCTTGTGCAAATCATTATGGAGAACCCCAGACCAAAAATTGCATTCTACAAGACACGGATTTGGGATTAGGAACTGCAGGATTATTATATTACCTACGGCATTATTCAAATAACCAATTTTTTTAACTATGTGCATTCATAAACTCAAATAGTTAATACAAATGTATTAAAATTACCAAAAATATAAATTAGAGAGGAAGTTTTATACATTACATACGTTTTGTACCCTACATATTATACGTTACGGCGTCTGAAGCTTTTTATACGTCAATTTAAGCAACCCTACGGGGGAGACAATGGTGGGCACAATGACATGAATTAACACAAGATTATCATCAGGTTAACAATCATCAGTTGACCGGTATCCGGTGTCATGTCCGACAGGTTTTTAGGTACGTCGAATTAGTGCACTGAAGATAATGTATGGTGATATTCTGTATACTCAATGGCTGATGTGTCTAAGATCGACAAAATATTTATGAAACGTGAACTAGAATAGGCCTGCACAGAGTTTTTCGAGAATGCGGTAGATCTGTTGAAGACCTCGGCGAGTGAATATTAATTTTTGTGTTTGTAGCATGTGTCCGTTATATGCTGAAATTGTATAGGCTCTGTTAAATTAAAGCAGTTTTTGCTCATCCTACAATTAACAGATATTTTTTGTTAAGGATGTTTCTAATGGTTCCTAAATACCTACAAATTCTTTAGGCCCATAGATCTTTTACAGCTATAGAATTATCAAACAGAAGCACAGTTCTCACTTTCCAAGCAATAGAGTGGAAACATTGTTCCATTTAAATTTTTTATATCAAACTACTAACAGTCAATGACAACAACTAATAGTTCTGTAAATGTTAACTTGTTTAAAATTATCCCAAATCTACAAATGCAATTTCTCGGCTAAGATTTTTTTCTTAATTGTAGCATATTTTTCTATTCGAAATGTAATTCGCCATAAGGTCGCTTGAAAATTATTTATCAACAGGCAAAAAATCGAATTAGCAAACATTTTAAACAAGAAAACATGCACTTAACCAGTTTTTAGGACTACATATTAAGAGTCGATGGATGACTACTTGGGCCTTGACCCCTCCCATCCTCCGTCCCTGACTTGGTTCCTCGTGTGAAACTAATTTTATTGTTTCTTACATATTTGTGATCTCTGAACCATTAAGCAAAAGGGCTATACGTATACCATTCTGTAATTAAATGGCCATTAAAATAGTTTATTTGAGAAATTATTGTGTGAAGTATCTCTTTATTACAGCTAGGAGGGTTAGTTCAACATTTATAATTTCCTGCATTGTGTTGAATAAACCATTATCTGAATTTGAATTCATGTGAACTTAAAACATGAAGAAAATTCTCCTTCTCTTCACGTCCTGATCGATTGTATTGACCTCTGCCTGTCTACATATTTATAGTTTTGAAAAATCTTTCACTAGCGCACTTGATAAATATGGAACAAGTTATCGACCTTTCAATTAACTGGTGCCAGTATCTGTTCGGGTTTTTATCGCTCATTTAAATGATTAATAAATACTTGATGAAAATGTAACCTTCGCCAGGTTTCGTTTGGATTAAATTAGACTTAATTAATAGAAGAAATCAAAACAACATTTTTAAAAAGCGTTTATTATGAAACAACCCACAAATGTTTATCAGTTTGTTATTCTTATTATAAATTTGGGATTGCTTTTACTTTTCCATACCTGCTATGATTTTTGTTTTAAATTGTTTTTCATTTCAGTATTGAAAACAAAACCAAAACAAAAATAAAAGTTTAACACCATATGTTAGAAACAAATGGTCGAGATGTTTTTTGGTTTGGTCATTGTTTTTATAAACACCTTATGTTGGTTTTTTTAAACAGTTGTTCAGGTCTATGCCGTAAAAAAGACAAGGGAAACACCGGAAGCAACCTGTGAAGTTCATAAAATATGAAACAGGTGCATTTTGTGCTTTTATTATCACCAGTCCTACCAAACCGAGTGCATACAAGCACGTTTATCTTCTAACTTAAAGCCTTTAATCATAGTTTTATATAGAAATGATATCATACACTCTGTTAAATTGATGCAGCTAAATAAATTACTTAATCTCCAGTTTAGTCACGGACAATCCGATGTAATAGTCCACGCCGACACATTCTAAAAAAATAGCGCCACCTTAAATCTTACTACCAATAAATGAATAAATTATTAACTCTAAAAAGTGGTTTTATTTACAGGCAATATTAATTTTATATTTTTAAAAATTTGCTTACCTCTGCAGAAAAATGATCTTGTGGAGTTCTTATACAATTCATTATTGTTATTGCTATAAAAACACATTAAACACGCACTTCACAAAAAAAGCAACAAAACAATGAAGCTTTGGCAACAAACAACATGTTAGTATATTAAAAAATATACATTTTTAGTTATAAAAACTTAAATAAAAAGTTTATAGGTTAGAATAAACGAAAAACGAAACCTACCACATACTACGCACGCATCAACACAACTAAAATTCCAATCAAAACCCTTATTTGACAGACACCGGTAAAAATCACGACTACCAACGGTACAACTCTAAAAGGCACCGCACAACTACTATCGTTTTCAACTCATTTTTTCAGATATACCATATACATTGATATGGTTAACTGCTACTTGTTATTTAATTAAAATGACAGCATTAAAATAATTAATTACTTTGATTACGTTTATTTAGGGTATTGAAATGAGGCGCGCATTTATAAAGTAATAGTGACATTTTACCCACACATGTTGGTGCTAACATTTTTAAATATTCACAAATTCAAATTTTACAATTCAAACAAGGATTCGGGAAGCAATAAAACTGTAGAAAAAGTTATATTACCTTCTGTAAGCAATGAAAAGTTTTCTATAATCTCACTTTCTTCGTACTTTTTTATATTTTTTTAAAAGACAGGTTCATATACAGGACGGTTCAAAATTACACCAACAAAGTGAAAATGTTTCTAGCGTCTCTCGGTATCTATGTTCTAAAATGCATCCTCGAGGTGCCAAATCTCCTTGGAAATAAACTTTTAATTGATTTCACAAGAACCCTTGTAATGTAAAGTAAATACTATTAATATGAATATAGGCAACTGTGCCCAAAAAATGGCGACATCGCATTACAGCGCCCCCTACTTGGTGCGGATGCTTTCTACAGTTCATTTTGTGCATTGCTGGATCTGCAAAAAAGCAATTAATATCAAAATGACTTTCCTGTGATGTATGGAAAATGTGGGTTGGTGTGTGCAGTTAACAACTGCAATAACAACAGCAACAGCTCTTGCTGGATCTGCAAAAAAGCAATTAATAGCAAAATGACTTTCCTGTGATGTATGGAAAATGTGGGTTGGTGTGTGCAGTTAACAACTGCAATAACAACAGCAACAGCTCTTCCTTGTACAGTAAATCTTATGAATACTGCATGGAAACAATGCACGCCGCTAGATGGCGCTTGCGCGAGTGTGGCCAATTTAGCAATGTGAATTAGTCAACACATTCCTGTATTAGCATATTAATAGTATTTGTAGAAAGTACCTAAATTTGTCTTAGTCTTTGCTAATATTGACAGCTTTGCACAATCGATGTCATCCAATGCACCAATTCAATCCAACTACAACCAACTAAAATTATTTAAATCAGGGAGGACCCAAATTGAGTTATTGGGGACAGGTTATTATCATTTAATATTTTTTATTACTTTAATTTCTTTACCAATTTGTAATGATATGGTTCCACTTTAAGAAATGTAAAAAAACGGTATGTTTGGTTTTCCAAAACAATTCAATTTAAATTTTTGTTTTCTTTAGAATCAGACAAAGCTTTCTTTTTATAGACAATTTGTGAATTTGATCATTTTTATAATCAATTTATTCTCGGTGTTAGTTTTGCATTTTAGAATACATGCTAGAAGATATTGTTATAAAATGACCTAAAAAAATCACCTGCTACAGTTTGTCGGTGAATTTTGAAACACCCTGTACATTTCTTTAGTTTCAATGTTTTCAATAAAAATCCAAATCCCAAAAACAGACATAATAGTTACAAATCCGATTAACAAAGTGTAATTTAATGCCCCCTATGTGAGGCGAGGACCAGTTGCTAAGTAACTAATCCATAACAAACTTTACTTCGACTATAGCTAGGATAGACGCGTTTCGTTCTCATTAGAACTCTTCAGGTGGCCTGAATCCCATTCATAGTTAAAACCAAAAGCAGATATCTACCGTTGGGTTTTGGTTGAGATCACCTGAAGAGTTCTAATGGGAACGAAACGCGTTGTGGTCTATCCAAGTCAACAACACTTTCATAATACTCGCATACAGCTGCTATATTTACTAGAAAAAATATTAATGGATTTGTTAAAAACAGTCAAATTTATAACACGACTATTAGAAGTACCTTGAATTTGAAATATAAAAAATTACCTTTTTCTTTGCTATTTTTTTGGACTATTTATGCAAATAAAGCTTAATCATACCATTGCTCATAACTAGTTCTCTGCTTAATAGTTAAATACAATGTTGTCAGACTGCTATAGGGCTTGTTAATGTAAGACGGCTCTGGTAAAACCAAATAGGAATATTCTAAAATTTGAAAGGGAAATGACGCTACAAACGAAATTGGTTTCTATTTGATATCAATGTGCAACGTATTTTCACATACATTATTAACTTTATTAAGGACAGTAACATACGGAATGAATTACCAAAAAAAAATTACAATCACGCATAAAATCTAATAATTGTACAATAAAACTACCATGATGAAGTAGCAGTTACAATTCAACACAAAACTCACTCAGATTTATCACTGGAGTTCAATCGTTTCATAGATTTGAGAGCTTTTTCTCGTAATTTTTTTTCTTCTTCATTTACAACTTCTACGTCGCTGTTCTCGGACTCATCCGTTTCTACCTTCTTTTTCTTGTGTTTTTTATGCTTTTTCGAATGCTTCTTTCGCTTCTTATGTTTCTTATCTTTTTTACGTTTTTTCGTTTCTAATTCTTCATCTGAGTCACTACCAGACTTAGATTTACTTACTTTAGTTTTCTTGTGCTTTTTCTTTTTACTAGAATCATCCTCACTATCTGAAGAAGTTTCCTTCTTATGTTTTTTAGATTTTTCAACTTTTTCATTTTTCTCAGCGTCTGATTCTACTTCTGAACTGTCATCTCTCCTTTTATTTCGTTTCTCAACCCTAGGTTCATCACTGTCACTGGAATCTTCCTTACGAGACCTTCTTGCTTTCTCCACCTCAGAACTACCCGACCTTCCACGTTTCCTCTTATATTTCTTGTCGTCTTCCGATTCCGAACTTACATGTCGTTTCCTCCTAGTCTTTTCTTCACTACTGTCCCGTTTAGCTTTCTTATCCTTTTTCTTACCATCCTCACTCTCCCTCGTTTCCTTTTTAGACCGAGTTACTTCAACTTCGCTCTCGCTACTACTAGATTCGTGTTTCTTTGAACGCTTCCTGGTTCGTACCTTTTTACGTGCTTCCTTTTCCCTAGCATCACTATCTGAACTGCTAGATTCAGATTCTGATTCGCTTTTCTTTTTAATCACTTTTTTATTTTTAACCTCACTTTTTACTTCGGGTTTTTCTTTTGTATCTCTATTCGAACGTTTGGTTTCCTCTTTAGCAGAAACGGTTCCCGACTTGCTCGTTTTCGGAGGAAACTCGTTAGCTTTGATGAAGGGTGAAGGAGTACGAGACAAACTTCTAGAATACCTCGGTGGACCATAGGGAGGAATAAGCCGTTGCTGTTCAATGCTTCGGCTTCGTGACTTAGATTTCTTCTTTTCTTTAGTCTTTGACACTTCACTTGTAACATGTGTCTCAGAGATACTAGTTTTTCGTTTTTCCTCACTCTTCTCCACTTTTCTGTCACTTTTACGAACTTCCTCGGGCTTATGCACTTCATCACTTTTACGTGGCTCCACCTTTTTCGGTGCTTCAGGTTTTTTAGGAATAGGTTTCTTGTCTCTTGAATCATCCCGCACTTCCTTTGCATTCCTACGCACAGGACTGGGACTGGGCTTGGCAGGAGGCCGCTCTCTGGATTTCGGTAGGACTGGTGACTTGCGGCGTGCGCTGCCTCTATCTCTGTCCTTGGGGGATCGCCTTCTGGATCTTGAGCGCCTGTTGTCTTTGGATCGAGAACGACGCCTATCGCGTGATGGTCGGGGAAAGTTTCTGTCTCTGCTGCGGCTGCGACGTATCCTCCTAAACAAGTATAGGTATTTATTGTTAATTGTTGTTATACACACAGACAGAAAAAATTATAGAAATTTTATTAAATTGCACCAAATGTATTTTTTTCACCAATGTGATTTCTTTTCCAGTTAAATTAAATGGAAGGGAACAAAATTTTTTGTTAATTGAAAATAGAAAAGGCTGCAATTGTAAGGGATGCAACACAATCTGTATCTTTTAAATAACTTTTTATTTTCCCATACTTTCATTACAAGAGAGTATTGATTTAATGAAAATGTTAAAGTCCAATAGATCCAAGCGCTGAAGGAAGCAAAAAACAGGGTATTTGCGATTTAAATCACTTGATTAATATTGAGTATTTAAAATTTGAAGATACATTTTCATGCGTTAAGTGTGTGACTCGTGGTGGACACGTTGTGAACAAGCCGAAACGTTGTAGTTAGTTATTGCATTTGTTAGTATCAGAACTATTAGTTGATGTACTATTTCATTTAAAGAGCGGGAAATGTGGTAGTCATGGTAAATTCAGGATTATTACGTATTGAGTCAATATAATAAAATACTACATTAAATAACAATCACAAATTTAAAAGTTGTCTCGGTAAATCAAGGTCGATTAGTTTAGCCTCCAAAAATTAATAATATTAATTATTTTCTAGGTTAACTACAATATTCTAATTAAAATACATACCTATCCCTACTTCTCCTTCTACTAATGCTCCGCCTTCGTCTGCTGGGACTACGTCTACTTCTGCTTCTGCGACTCCTACGTCTGCTAATGCTTCTTCTTCTACTAGGGCTGCGTTTTCTGCTATAGCTGCGCCTTCGCCGACTCAGACTTCGTCTTCTCGACATGCTGCGCCCGCTACGGCGTCTAGTTACACTGTATCTTGTTCTTGATGGACTTCTCCTTCTTCTACTGGGGCTTCGTCTAGTCCTAGATGGGCTGCGTCTGCAAAGGGAAGCTAATTAATATCACTATAAGATTTTGCTCCTCGTAGAAATAATAAATAAATATCTGACATTAGAAAACAATTTTGTCATCACTTGGAGTTAATTGCTTCTAATTTCAATTGTTTTCCAAAGTCAATCGTTAAACTAGAAGAAAAACAAAAAAAAATTAAAAGTATTACTTCCTGGATGGGCTTCGTTTACGACTTGTGCTCCTCTTAGAATAACTACGTGTACGTGATGCACTTCGTTTGCGTTTTACAGTCCTCTCTACACTTTTTTTACGTTTTGGTGACCTCGAGACTGATTTTCGCTTCTTAGCTTTATCGTTCTCGACGTCACTATCTGATGTATCCTTATTCGATCTATAATGGCGCTTCTTCTGGACACTATTTTCCTTTTTGCGTATTTCAAAGTCACTCTTTGAACCCGATGATGACCGTGACCTCTTCTTTTCTTTTGCTTCTTTAGACCGAGACCGAAGATTACGATCCTTTGACACAGACTTTGATTTGCGTGAGCGACTGGATGATCTGGACTTTGATTTTGATTTGGACCTCGACTTACTGCGAGACTTAGAGCGAGAACGGGACTTGCTTCGGGATCGCGAGTTGGATCTTGAACGGGAGCTCGATGCCGACTTTCTTGCATTGCTTCCTGACATAGACATCAATTTTGCTTGCAGCTTGGAGACTGGTTGAGGAGGGTCACTGTTTTAAAGAAAATATGTAAAAGTGCAATTTGTAAGCTCATTAATATTATGGAAACTGTAATTCAATTCCAAAAAACAAAATTTGTAGCTTTAGAAAAAAGCTTAAGCCTCAATTGGCTTACTGTGACCGATTGCACGCAAATAACAATCAATTTCACATACAATAATCCTTACAAATGACTCGATCATAAAATGACAACAATTATAAATGGGCGAAATACTTCGCCTCGACTTTCCCATACTTCAAAAAGATTTTGAGGTTTTAAAAATTCCTGCGCATAGCAACTTTATGTCCCTTGAAGACATTCCCACGCGTAGCAACTTTATGTCCCGTTAAGGCTAAACAAATTTCACGCCAACTGGCAAACTTAAAAAAAAAATGAGCAAAGCACTTCGCCTGGATTTTCCTATACTCTTAAACAAAATAATTACTTTTATATATCTAATTACAGCACATACCAAGAACTGTTATAAGTTGTAGAGTATTTAAATATACACTGCTGCTAAACCCTTATTGCAAGGACAACTAAACCACCTGCTGCATAAAAATTTTAGGATCATGCACCGCGCCTATTCTGAAATTATCAGTGATGCTCCTATGCTATGTTACGACAGAAAATTTTCGTTTTTTTTGATGTTTTGGTAAAAGACTTCTTCATGATTTCCAGGTTATTGAGGAAAAAAAGGTCTTATACAATTTTACGGAAAATTATTTATTATTGGAGATTGTCAATCGAGATGCGATTCATTTACTAATGGCGCTGTGCCACGACGTTTCCAGTTTAATTAACAAACGTTCATCAATCAAGAGACATTGGTGGAAAATTTGAAAACTGAATTCCAAAATTATTTTTGCTATAGTTGTACAATACGACGGAATGCTGTTTTTGATTTATTACAACAATGGAATCTTCTAGTGTTAAGGCATTTTGTTACGATACAACTGCCTCTAACACCGGCATAAGAAACGGTGCCTGCATTATTTTGGAACGACTTTTAGAACGAGACCTACTATATTATCTTCCATGTCGTCGTCATATTTACGAAACAATACTAAAAAGAATTTTCAAATCAAAATTGACGTAGCCATCTTCTGGGCCAACATCGCTCTTTTTAAAAGGTCCCAGACTAAATGGAAAGATACTAATTTATCAAAATACAGTCCAGGTATTGAAGATGATGTATTAAACTCCAACGTAGAGAATATAAAAGATGAAATAATAAGTTCCTGTAATCGTTTATTGAAAAATTAATACAAAATAATCAGATACCATAAAGAGCTTACTGAAGTTAGTAATATTATTTTTGGGAGCCAATCCTATTCATGCAATTACCTTTAGGAAACCGGGGACAATTCATCATGCTAGGTGGATGGCAAAAGCAATTTATTCGCTAAAAATGTATTTGTTGGGAAACAAATTCAAATTAAACAAAAAAGATGAAAACCAACCGAGAGATGTAAATATATTCCTCATGCTCATCAGAGTTTATATCCGAGCTTGGTTTCAAGCAGTCCTGAAATCCCCTAATCAAGATCTGATATTAAATCATTTCTGTAGATCGTTTATCTAGGAATAAATTATGTTCTTTACATATCTTTGTTTTATGAGAGATAAATGCCAAAAATCCTAAAACAATTAACAATCTTATCAAAATTCACCCCTTTACATGTACGAGCAGGTCATGAGCAAGCAGCAGAAAATTTTGTATTAAATTTTTACTTATACCATAATAAAATTAATGGGCGAGACAATCAAATTTAAAGAAACAAAATTACTACATCTATAGCTAAGAACCACCCACTGACGCATTTTTTAAAAACTACTTCTTTGTGTACCGGGACAAGCTCTTAAAATTGAAAATATAGTACTGAAAGTATGGGAAAGTAAAAAGAGAAATGGAAAAATACAAATGCTTACTTATGCTTTGAATTAGTGGCAATAGAATCAGATTTTGTAGAACTTGCTCGTCCATTCTTCTCTCTATCTTCGTTTCTCTTGTCTGCCCTACTATTTGGACTAGCACTACCATTTTCGTTATCTTCAGTTTCAACTTTATTTTTGTCCTTAGATCTTGAGCGACTTCTAGATCTTCGATCTCTGACTTTATCATTTTCCTTGGTCCGATCATTATCTTTTGGTTTTTCAGGAGAACGGCGCCTCTGTCGTGATCTAGAACGTGACCTGCGCGATTTAGATCGGTCTCGATCACGATCGCGATCCCTGTCTCTATCTTTGTACTTTTTCTCTTTATCAGACTTCTCACGTTCCTTTTCCCTTTCTTTTTCTCGTTCCCTATCCTTTTCTTCTTTTTCCTACAAATATTATTTACTACAATAACACCAACCTTCAACTTTAAGCAAAAATAGAAAACTAACCCGTTTCTTAGACAACTCCTCTTTCTTTAACTCCAATAAGGAGTCAGGTATTCCAGTTGGGTTTTCTTGTGCTGATATAAGTAACTTCCAGAGCTCGGCCATAAATTCTCTTGCATTTTTCCCATGCAAAAATCCAGTTAGATTTATTTGTATCTTTTTCGGATCTGGATACTAAAAAGAATATTTAAAGCAGGTTTAAAATTTAAATAAGCTGTTTTACCTTTTCGTCAAGCTGATTATATACAAAATCAACAACTACATCATCATCTATCTTCAATATTTCTGTTATTTTATCTTGTATCCATGGCTTTATTACGTCCAGTTTAATTTTGGACATATCAACCTAAAAATGTACTCCAGTAAAATTGAAATCTAGTAGTAATAAAGTGTGAACTAACCCGCTGACTGAGACAATCACTGAACTTCATTTGCTTAAGAAGTTTCTTCTCCTTGTCGCTGAAGCGATTATCTTGTTCAGTATTAGTGCCCTAAAATGAATTTCTTTAGTTTATAAGAATATTTATATAAAAATCAAGATGCAACCAACAAAGGGTTATAATTTTGTGCCTAAAGTGGCACAGAAACCCATCTATTTTTAACCTCTCAATTATATATCTGTACTTACTGTGTACATCATCATGGGGCTGCACGTTGATAAATTAAATTTAAAATTAACTACGGAACAGCAAATTAACTACAGAATTCTAGCGATTTCCTAATTTCCTTCCAACAATGCCGGTTTTGCACTTTCGCGGAAAAACACACACACAGTCAAATAAGTTAAAATATTTTCATGTTAACAACATTTCGCTATACAAATATAGGATTGCTAATCCAATACCATTAAAAATTCAAGTTTTATCGCTACTTAACACTCCAAAATCGTGAAAATCCATGCTAGGGGTCACAAAATGGCGTGGCGTCAAAAAATAGGTGTTAACAATTCCTACTTTACCAACATCGAGAAGCATTTAAGCGGGAAATTCAAATTAATACATACACAGGGTTTTCAAATTTGTGGCCTATTTTTGGGGCTTCAACAGTGCCGTGGCGTGATCATTTTAAATATGTATTAAATGTGACGGGGATACGCTCTTTGTTTTTGTGCAGAACTTCGGCTGGGAAATGATTGTTCATTTAAAAAAGTCTTCCAAAACATACCCACATTCATGGGCAGCATTCTCTATTTTATGTATTTATACAGAATACAATGCCTACATATAACTCGCAAAACAAATGAAATAATTAAAACAACCTGCCGGTTCCCGTACTGCAAATTAATATAAGTAACCGCTAGCAGTAACGATTACATGGGTGCATATTTGGCATATCTACAGGTCGTAGTGGGGGTGCGTATCAAAGGCCAGTGACTGACCTTGCACGATCTGCTTGCTTCTATGGTGTAACTGCAGCGATTTGCGGTTACACGACAGCATTATTATCAGCTGGGCGCTTTCTGTTCTGTGAACAGAGCAGATAATTTACAAAGTTCTTAATTATTTAATATAGGTATTGTTTGTCAGTATTACAATTTACTTTCGGCTTAGACCGCGTCGTCATTTGGGAATTACACCCGTCATATTCAGGTAAGGACCAACCTGTCTTTACAAGCATTTGCTCTAAAAGTTTGAGCCATAGTTGTTCGTGGGCCCCGCCTGCCTAAACAGGGCTAAGTGCTAAGATGATTTGAACCTTGGGGGAACAAGGATTTGATCTTAATGTATCTTTTTTGCCAGGACAAGAATACTGAATTGGCTTATGCCTGTTAGCTGTTTGTGAATCCATACAAACTAACGTTTTGCAAGACATTGCAGCTTGCATCTTCAGAGTGATTAGAGAATAAGATGGACTTTGAGAATGCTCCCAGAACTCCGCCGCTCTGCCCAGCTGGCTCAAATGGGGTTTAAATACATCCGCATCCCATATTTGAATTCAGTGCTCTATGCACTCTGAAGATGCAAGCTGCAATGTCTTGCGAAACGTTAGTTTGTATGTGTTCACAAACAGCTAACAGGCATAAGCTGATTAAGTATTCTTGTCCTGGCAAAACAAAACTACTCCAAGGTTTATATAATCTAAGCACATGGTCCTGTTTAGGCAGGCAAGGCCATTGTTGGGCAGTGGGAAACTTTCCATCGGAAACTAAAAAAATGAAAAGTTTCTCGGGCAACTGGAAACTTTCTAAAATAATAGAAATTTTATATTTTATGGACTATTTAGTACAAATGAAATAAATAATGTGTTCCGAAATGCATCAATGCCTATTTTTACCTATGTTTTTATGACATTATTACCTATTTCAGTTATAAAATTTACAAGTTAGTTTACCCTTGTATGTACAGATACTGCGGTTAATCTTACCCTGACTATATTTATTGGTTCATATGGCCTCATACTTGTTCTGTAATTCCCCAAAATATGTAATCAATGTAAAATTCGAAATACTCGAACAGTAATAAAGGTTTACTGTAACTACTTCTGCAATTGTAATTTGTAAGTTCCAATTCTAAACTAAGAAATACTCAATGTTTCCTTAAGTTTCCATATTCTGGACGGTTTACGTAGAAAGTTTCCATGAAAACATTCCAAAAAATAAATTTCGAAAACTTGCTCAACACTAGGCAGGGCTCACGAACAAAATGGCTCAAGCTTTTAGAGCAAATGCTTGTAAAGGCAGACAAGCTACAATTTCTAAATTAAAATACATTGTTCACATAATATTTTTGCTGCAATAAAAACCGCGTTCCGTGGTACAGAATACCAATTATAAATCAACAATAAAAAAATCTATTTCTATTTATTTTATTAAGTAAATAAATAACGCAGTACAAAAACATATAAAACTAAAGTTACAAATATATTACAACATTTATTTTAAACAATATGAGCACTTTGTAGACCATGACACATTTTTTTCAGTATTGCTCACACCATCAAATCTGATTTTTCCTACAATCTTGGTATTGATGCCATCGCGCTTGCTTCTTGATTTGATTGTGAAGCATATTTAGGTCTACAAACACAACCACTTTCAACCAAGACGTAATCCTGACCGGTTAATGTAACTGGTCCAAGAGGAATCACCAAAAATAAATATGGTACGTATGTTTGTGTACATTCTCCTCTAACCACATCACACTCAGAACTTTCGCAGACCTAAACAATAAAAATTTAAATTTTTTCTAGAAATGTTACAGAAATTAAATTCTTACTTCGAATACAACTTGTTGTAAGAGATCGGGGAATTTTTGAACAATTGTTACAGGCTGCCCAGAAGTTAGGGATACTCCATACATTGGAGCAGTGGTGTTATATCGCGTTTTACACAGTCTAGATGGAGTTGAAGAACAAGAAGCTGGAGAAGAAGTGCCCGCCGCTCGTGCTGAAAAGTGTGATAATAAAAATTTAAAAGGCACAATTTTTACCTAATTAAGGCTTACTTAAACAAACATAAGGTTCATTAGTAGTAGTGCCTTGAGATTTTCCCATAAAAGTTAGCAGTTTTAATAACTGTAATTATATCAAAACATTCAAACAAGTTAGGTTCTCACATTGTAAATTTACAAAATACCTGCATCACACAACAGTAATACAACCTAAATTTTACCGCAACGCGACATACTTTAACTTGATAATTGTGTCCATTGAGCAGGTACCCCAGTTTTAAATGTATGGCTTTCAAATTTATTATGTTAATAAAACGGATATGTATAATAATGTGACATAATAATGTCATTTAACCACTATAATGAGACATACAAATATTCGTGACCGAAACCTTGTTTGCTTTGAATTTTTTACGTCAGTGAATTCGCGTTGCAAATTGTGATAATAATGATCCTAGTTTTGAGGTTCCTCTAATTGGAAACGATCTATTTTGTGGCGCAGGTCATTAACTTAGGACATCGTTAATTCGTTATTGCTATGATTAATGATAAAATACAAATATTTGTTGCTATTATCCCATCGTTGTCTTTTGTTAATTTAAATTTAATTATGCTGTCCTAACAACTCTGAATTAAATTGTTTTTTTTGTAGGTACCCAAAACACTGCGACCTTGGCAACAGAAATATAATTATAATCACAAAATTCTTTTCTAATAACGCAAAGTCAACGACATCATTATGCTAATGCGCTAACGAAATCAAGAAAAAAGGACTCACCAGTTCTTGAAATCGTTGGCGTTACTTCTATGCCCATATTATGTTCATGGGCGGCCAAAAGAGCTCTCTTTGTAAGAAAAGGGTCGATCGTCCTTTTCGATCTACCAGTTCTTGCATTTCCCATCCACAAATTCGAACTTCGAAACGACCTCGATATTGCCGCTCTGGAAAAATTGGTATTTGCAAAATGTTAAAATTTTATATAAAAATAGCATTTTTTGAATGTTTTTGGTACTTACGATGGATATGGTAAATTATTTGGACCTAAGCAATCTGGAGAATCCGCTAATGCGTCACCCCATAAATATTTTAAACCAGCACCACCTTCGCATTTTGCTGCTATTTTGGCTGATGTGTGTGTTATTATCGAGCAAACGATTGTTGAAACCTAAAAAAACATACAAAAACTGTTTTAGCAGACAGGGGAAAAATAATACAGTTGGTATATTAGGTATTACCCATTGGAAATTATTTTGATATAAGAGAAAACGTTTTTCAGAAAAAGGCGATTATTGACGAGAACCATAAACGCAAAAAGGTGTCCATATCACAAAAATGGGAGTGAAGTTTGGAGGGGAGAGTACTATGGAAACAAATTTGTTAATTTTACTTTTTCCAAATTGTCATGAGAAGGCGCGATTATTGAATAAAAACATCGACACATTGAACTTATTAAACAATTTTATAACAATCGTTAAAAATTTTAATGAACCATAGCAGCCGCCAAAAAAATCCATCCATACATATATAAAAGCACAAAGCGTTTTTTTTCTCCGGTTCCTCCAGCGGCTACCGATTCACCAATTAGGACCATATTTTTTTTTAATGAAAGGTCTCTATCCATAGATGGAACAAGAAACATTTTTATATTTTTATTCTACGTCGATTTTTTAATAATAATTATTTTAATTTATAATATATATGAAGGTCGGCTAGACGCGCGTCACTTGGGACGCCATCTACAATAACGTCGCGTGTCATTATTGGAACTAATGCATCACGTGACTTGACATTTCGCCGGTTCTGTCAACGCCGTCTGTCAGTGCATTGTGTGCTGGGGTAACACTAGTATAATTTAATTACGATAATAAGAAAACCGTTTTTTGTATTTTTTTTTTCTATATGGCTGATTTGTGTATTATATTATTTTGAAATGAAAAAAAAACCTTCTTTAAAAAGAGCGAGAACCATATATCGCAAAAAGATGCATATATCATAAGAATAAAAGTGAAAGGGGGGGGGGCACATAGAAACACAATTTACTTTTTAGAAATTGTCAAAAGAAGGCATCTGAAAAGTTCCATTATTGAATAGAATTATCAACAAATTTGTACTTTTTTCGGAGATTTTGAAGCATTTTTAAGGAAGGATTGTCAAAAATTTTAATAAACCATAGCAGCCCACAAAAAAAATATGCCTGATTAAATTTAATTACAATAATTAAAAAAAACGCTTGTTGTACAGTTTTTCTGTATAATTAGGCACGTCCGTCTGCTTCTGCCTATTAATTTAATGACTTCCTTCAGGCATGTTCTAGTTCTTATTTTTAACATGATACCTTGCCATGTCTAGTTTCTGGTGCCTAATTACTTTTTTGACATTACATGAGAAGATTGATGCATTTTGCGCGACTTACACGAGTAGAAATTAAATTGGGATTCCATTTAATTTTCTGCATAAAACCACTGAAACTGGTATTTTTTTAAATAAATAAGATTTATAATACATCCGCTGATTGTCTACTGTCTGTCTGTTTGTTAAATCGTAATCGTGTTTGATTTTCTACTTCTTTCCTGTTCTTAATTTATGATCACTGAAATGGAACGATATCGATAACTGTTTCTACGTTTTGTAACCTAGTTTTCTGAACCTGGAGTGTTATAAATTACTTTATTATTGGTTATTACCGATAAACGACCCAGTGCAGTACGTTACCTTTGCCCACACCTGCAAGTCTTAAAGTAGCGATCGTGATCATTGACCCCACTTTGTAACTGTACTTTGCATCGAATGCGGGCTCATGGGGCGAATATTTTAATTATAAATGAATATTTATTTGGTCCAGTGTACAGATCAAATTTGTACTTAATAAATTTTAAATTTTTTGTCTCTTGACGAAATGCGCCAAATTTCAGTTTGATCTAAAAATTATTATACATACTTACAGCAATAATACAAGTACATTTATGAAGTATTTTATCCATTTTTGAAACGTCCGTCCGTTAAAAAAAATAAAAAAGTTTGAAAATCACCCTTTTATAACACCATCACAGAAAAATACACGAAACTAGTTCTTGCATAACAACTTTTTTTATACTTTTTAAAAATTAATTTTTAAAATGTATATCACGCAATGTTTCAACTGAAACTGTTATTAAAAAATTCTGTTACTAAGTTAATATAATAAAAAGAAGTGTTATCTGACTGCACGTCTAACAGTAATTGTGAGTAACTGGTTAACAATTTTATCAAGCAGGAAGGCACTGAAGTGTGCCACAAGACTAAAGCCAACCTCGTTCTTGAACTTGAAGAAGGAAATATTAATGTTTACCTGGAAGGAGAGTCGCCTACCACAAACCTCATAAACAGGTGTTACAGGGTGGGGAAGATAGATACAGCTCACCAGATAATACCTCAATGATGACTTCACTATCCCAGTTCATTGTTTAGAAGAAACACATCTCAGTCATGCATTTAATAAAATTCTTAAAATTGCAAATTTGTGTAGTTAATTTTTGTTAACGCCAACTGAAGCCCAATAATTAAAAAATACAGTTATGCCCCAATTGTATATTCGTTTGCTGCAAAGAAAGATCTTCCTTCTTTCACGCTGTTTGGGAATTTTTTGAGTCGTGTTTGAACGCACTAGTAATTAAATTTAGCGGACATTCTTTACTAGGTTATTAGCAACCCTTAGAAAACGCAAAATTGTTTCTTTTGGTTAATACTACTTGTAGTTATGTAAGAGCCTAACTCATGAAGAAGGTCATGGGTATGGTGGCCTGTATGGGGCGGGATTCCTACATGCAGTTACACAAAATAATTTTGTGTTTGAAGTTTAAAATAAAATGCGCTCGACATAATCATAATTTTCAGAATTTCCTGTAAGACATATGTTTTTGCAGTGGCGGCGCGTAAGGGGAACAACGTGGGCGACGCCCTCCCTATCAAACACGTAGGGCAAACAATGTCACATATAACATACTTCACTTTTATAAAACGTATAAATGTATAATATTGCAGGAGATCAATGTTTTTATAAAATATGGTGTGGTGGCAAAAGTTTTGACATACGCGTTCCAGATAAAACATAAAAACTGCTATCATAGAAGATTTTTGTCACAATGGTCTGGGCCAGAGCTTTATTAACGATGCAATTTTGACTGGAGTTCTGATCGTATGTTTATGTTATCGTATAAACAAATCTGTCTGAAAGATGACTGATTTTCCTTTGGCAATCTTTGCTTGATTACACTGTTGTTTGTTCTTTTAAAGAAATCGGCACTCCTGCTGCATACTCGTACAGATTTTCGACACAACAAGCAGTCAGTCGTGCTTTTTAGTAATTGATCATTTTGTGAATCAGAAAGAAATTTGTGTGGCCCTCTGATGGTAAATGTTCACGAGCTGCCACTAAATTTTTGTATAATTTAGTTTTGGTATGTATTTTAGGTAAATGGGATTTTGATTTTGTTTGTTTTGTTATGATATTTTATTACATTAGGTGATTCCCTGTGGCGCAAGACATTACTGAAGTGGTTAATACTTTTTAAAGTAACTTTTGAATGTAACCCCCATACGCGACAAAAGTTTGGCCCCACTGTACTAGTTGTGTACTTGGTGATGAAAATCTTTCAATATTTAAAAAATTTGTTTTCTGCTAGTTTAAATAAGTCACTTATCCGTCTACTTTTCTATACGGTATGTCATCTAAGTGTCACCCATCCCGTTATTATTTTATAAACGGTTTATTTGCGGGGCCAACTGAACTGCTAAACTACATATATAGTATGTAACGTGCTTAACTTGTTTTATCACTTAATATGAGCGAACTATTACGCAATCCATATTTTTTTAAATTGCCCTGTATACATATATGCCTTTTTCTAAACTCTAATCCGAATTTTTTCTTCTTTGAATAGTATAAAAATTGTATATCCTTCATATACATCTCACAAATTTTGAGAAAAAATACAACAAATTGTCCCACATAAAACAGAACATAAATTTCGATATGAATCTGCAACGACATTTTGTTATTGTTATTTGCATTGTGAATTGCGTTATTTGTTGTTATTCTTATTGTCTTTATCCAAAACATATTTGCATTACATATAGATATTTAAAAAAAAACAGAATAATTAACATGTCAAAAAATTAATTAACTTTTGAACATCAAAACTAAATATAATTGTGCTATATCCAAATAAAATTTAAATGGATAACATTACAAGAAAACATGACAAAACAGTTAAAACAAGGTTTAATAAGTTGTTGAGCATTTAATTTATGACCTAATTTTATGCGTTTTTCGCATTTTTTCGAAATATTTATGATTTAGGGGGGGCCAAACATTTTTACCTCCTAATATTAAAGAATGAAAATCGCTACCAGTTTAAAGAAAAAAAATATTTAGTCATTTAAAGATATTATCGGTCATAGCTCATCGTCATCATATTGAATGAAATAAAAAAAAAAGCTGAAGTGTTAACTTCGAGTGGACTTTCTTATACTAGATTTTGACATTTCAACCTTCATTATAGCTGTCAATTCATGACGTCAGCAATAATGATGCTGGCGATTTTGTAATGATGCTCGGATCATAACTTGTCCACGTCGAAAAATTTTTGTGAGAAAAATTAGAGAGGGGTAGTCCTATCAAATATAAAATTTTCTAAAACCAACATTAGATTTTAGTTCTACTAGTCAAGATGTGTAATTATTCTTAAGCAAAAGTTATTTATTATTTCCCGTGTAATAAATAAAGTGATACCAATTTTTAATTTTCAAAAATTCATATAACAGTGGAATTATGGTATTCAGCAAAAACCAACTTGTAGCCCATGTTTGCCTCTATGAGATACAAAGTTAAAGAAAAAACGTATGGCCATTTTTGGATAAATATTATTTTGAAAATTTCAAATATTTGTAATTCACATTTTCTACAGAAGCCCTACCAAGTATAAAAGTATCTAAAAAATAACATTTGATTTTGGTTCTACTAATCATGATGAGCAATACAGAAATTCTTATCAAACCCCGTTTAATAAATAAAGGGTTACCCATTTTCGATTTTCAAAAATTTATAGAAAGCGCCACAGTGAAATTATAACTTTCAGCAAGAAACCAAATTGTAGCCAATCTTCGATTCTAGGAGAATAATAATTTAAAAAAATCGTGTGGCAGTTATTGAAAATTATTTTCTTTTTAATTTTGGAGAAGTGCCATTGCAATTGCTTTTAGATTTTCGAAATTATTTTTTTTTCATCGTATACTACCCAGAAAGGGTTCTCAAGCAAGTTGTATCCAATCAGATAATTACTTTTTGAGTAAATGGACGTTAAATTCGATATATTTAAAGTATCGTAGCGGCCACCATTTTGGAAAAAAAACCTACAGAAAAAAAAATGTTACACACGGCTTCCTGTTTCGGATTTTTTTGGAAAGCTTAACTATAGAACTACAATTATTAATACGCACGCATGCACAGACACAGATACCAACACAGACAGACAGACATTTTGCGTTCCTTGAGCCCCACGCGTATTTCCCTTAAAATCTCGATTTCGAAAATTTTCATGAAATCAATACTTACTATACCGAAGATATGGAAAAGTGATTAAGCCTTACATATGTCACAGAACAGTTCAGATGTCATCACGTTACATTTGTTAAATACAAAAATTAATGGATGTCGAAATACAATGGGGGGGAGAGTCACCAAAAACAACTCACCCAACATAATACTATACGTACTGTATTAATCATGCGAAGAAAAAAATCTTTATTTATAAGTTCGAGCTTTACTTCGCTAAAGTTTATTTTAATTTATTGTAAATAAAACAATTCTTAACTTTTACAATTTTTTATTTTTGCCGTATACGTATTTCGACATGTTGTCTTGTCACTTTCAGAGGCTAAACAGTTGGTGTTGCTATAGGAACAATCTTCATAACTTGATCTTCTATATCTGCCTCCAGATGACTGATTTCTCATTCTAAAACGTCCAATAATCATCAATTTGCTCATTCATTAAAGGTACAGATTTTGAATGTTAAACGCTTTTAGTATACCCAACTTATGTCTATCATCACAAAAGTATAAATATTTTATGGTGTTGTAAGATGTCATTGAATGATTGTGTTCTAATAAGTGTTTAGCATAATTGGATTTACGGGGGTGTTTATACTTGTAGCAATGTACCTGTTCCTTGTACCTATTAAAATTTCTTTGTTTGTCCTTTATACATCGAATTACACTGTGAGCAATTTAATTTGTAAATACCTGATTTTAGTAAATTGTCTGTTTTTTCTTTAGCATTAAACAGTGTTTAAAATGTTTTTTTGTCGTTTTAACGTTATTTGTTTTGTTCATAATTTTGGCAATTTTTTCCCAAAATAATAGGCAATAAAGCAACAATTTCCACAAAAATTGTTTGACACGCGTTTGGGAAAATTACAAACCTAGAAAAAAGCAGTGCCCTCCATCGTAATCTTTTGGAAAACAAAAATGTTAGCAAAACACATCTTGATACTGTGTTTGTATTGCAAAAAACAAAACAAAAAAACTTTTGACAAATCACTTTTTTGGGTTCCTGGAGGTCCAAAACATTAAAAGGAAAAAAAATTAAACGAAGACCTTGAATTTAAGTAATATTTCATTATTCGATTTACATAAACATAAAAGTCTTATATATATAAAACAAATTTATACGCTTGTTAAAGATGAAAACACGCCAGAAACAGTACATTATACTAAGAGCTAAGGTTGTACAACTACATAAATTTTATAATTATCCACTACAAACAATATCGAGGACAAAACTGACAAATTTAATTAATAAACGACATATTATGCGCTACTCATTTAGTAACAATCACAGATTTACACTTAATATCTACAAAACTTAATACCTAAAAAAAAATCTATAACGTACTAATATGAAAAGCACATACTTAACCATATAAAAATAATAAAAACGAATGTTGTTTTATGTTAGCAAAATATACCAGAACACAAGGATTCTTGCAGAAATACTACTATTTCAAAATAGATTTGGAAAACTTAATCAAACTTAATGGAATTTACAGACATGTCAATAGTTCCACCACGGTAAGCTCCACGTTTCTTTTTGGTCTTTTCATGCCTGAAACTCTTCCCTCGAGTGTGCTTTAAGTCTCGGTTTGCCTTCTCTCCCCAGGAACCTCTGGCATTTTGCTAAACAAACAAAGAAAAGAACCGTTATTTAAATCTACTTTAAAGAAAACAAAAAAAGGCGAGTCCTTAAAACAAATGAAGATGACACAAAAATAGCTTGCACTTCGATGGGTCATTTATAAAATATCATAATAATTTGCAATTTCAGCATGTTTTTTGCATCTTCATTAAATTTCAGTAGAATTCTCGATCTGATACTTACCATTAAAAAAAAAAATGATTTAATCGTCAAATGTAATTTTCTTGTTTTCTGCAGGTTTCTGATCACCAAAACTGTCTCTCTTATTAAAACCACCACTATTACGGTTATTAAAACCACCACCCTGCCCATCTCCAAATGATTTTCTAAATCCACCTCGGTCTCCTCCTCCTCTACCACCTCGGTCACCTCCTCCTCTACCACCCCAACCTCTACCGCCGCCACGACCACCACCCCCTCGACCTCCCCTAAATCCATCACCGTCACTATCTCTTCTAAAACCACCACCACCTCCACGGCCTCCCCTGAAACCAAAACCGCCACGATTCCCCCTGAAGCCTCCACCACCACCACCACCACGGCCCCCTTTAAAGCCTCCATCCCCATCCCCATCTCCACTGTTGTTAAATCGGTCCCGGTTAAATCCTCCACGTCCTCTTCCTCCACGGTTACCTCCTCTACCACCGCCACCACGACCGCCAAAACTGTTTCTTTCCCACGGTTTCCCTTCATCATCGCCCTGTATATTTTAATTAATAAGAGAGACATTATGGTCGATGTTCCAAGTGATGCACGTAGAAAGAGACATGAAAAAGAAACACAGATCAGTACAACAGGCAGGCATGTTTAAAAATGAAATGAAAGGGAACGTGCGAGCTCAATACTTTTAAAGGGTAGTGTAAACGTGCGTGCCCGCTGTACTGAGCAATATGAGTTCGCACGTTACCTTAGCTTCAAATGAGTTGTTTTGGAGTCTCGGATCTATATCTACGTCCTCGGAGTTTACTCGGCGGAATGGTGTATAACGCTATAAATTTTTAAGATGTAAAAAATTTAGATTTAAAACTTTACACTTAGTTTTTAATTTCAACAAGTTAATGGTATTGTATATCACAGTTATACATTACAGGAATTACGCTCTAGTAAACATGTGCTATACAAATTATACAGTGTAGGGCTTATACGTCATCCTACACCCTCTAGTTTATGAGTTTCTGGTTCTTTTACCACGATTCACCAATAATTGAAATGTTACATTTTAAATCTTCAATTTTATAAGTCCAAAATTTGCCAAACAGCAATTTTCAAAATTAAGATAACTGAGTATTCAACTAATGTAATTACAACAATGTAAATTTAAAACAATTAAAAATTTTTAAACAAAAAAATATACCTTCTCATTTCCATTAAAGCTATTACTTGCTTTAACAAAATTATTATAATTTTGTTTTTTGGGTGCAGGAGTCTGTTCGTCATCATCTCCAGCTTTACGCTTCTGGCCCTTGTTTTGTACTTCCTCTTCATCAGACTCTTCAGAAGACGAAGAAGATTCTTTATTGGCAGCCGCCTACATTAAAAAAATTAAATAAATCTACTCATCTTAATTTTATTTACCATATTTACCTTTTTGGGTGCTACTGGAGTTTGCTGGGGCTTTTTGGCTGATTTGTTAGCTGGTTCATCATCAGAACTGCTTTCATCAGAACTTTCTTTTTTCTGGGCTGCTTTAGCAGCGTTTTGTGCCTTGGCAGCAGGTGTTTTCACAGCCTCATCCTCGCTAGATTCTTCTTCAGAACTGCTATCTTTCTTTGCTACTTTAGCTGGGGGTGTTGGTTTTTTCAGGGCAGCAACTTTGTTATCAGCTTCATCAGAACTTTCTTCTTCTGAACTACTTTCCTTAGCTTTTTTTGCTGGTGCTGCTGCTGCAGGTTTTGGTTGTGACACTGCATGTTTTTTAGCAGGTGGTTCATCATCACTGTCCGACTCCGAGTCATCGTCAGAACTTTCAGCTTTTTTAGGTACAGGTTTTGTTGCCTGATGCTTTTGTGCAGGTGCTTTAGGTTTTGGAGCTTCATCTTCAGAGGATGATTCTTCGGAACTACTTTCTTTTTTAGGTGCATGTGTTGCAGGTTGTGGTTTAGTGGGGGCCTTGGCAGATTCCTCTTCAGATGACGAATCTTCCGATGAACTCTCTTGTTTCTTCTTAGCAGGCTGAGCTTTTGGTGCAATTACAGGCTTTACAGGAGACTTGTTCGTTTCTTCATCTGATGAACTTTCTTCGGAGCTTGATTCAGCCTTCTTGGCAGGTGTTTGTGTCAGAACTTTAGTAGCAGGTTTCTGTGGTGATTCATCTTCTGATGAACTTTCATCTGAGCTCGATTTGGCTTTTTTCGCAACTGGTTTTGCAGGCGTTTGTGGGGGTTTACCGGGAGCTTTCCTAGGAGCTTCATCTTCTGAACTTGATTCTTCTGAGCTGCTTTCTTGTTTTTTAGCTACGGGTTTTGCTGCTGGCGCTGGTGTTTTTTGTGGTGTTGGTTTTTTCTGGGCTGGTTCGTCATCGCTTGATTCATCCTCAGAACTACTTTCCTTTTTATTAGCTTGCTTAACTACACCGTTTAAAAGTACCGGTTTGGAGGTTTGTTCTTCTTCGCTGCTGCTTTCTTCAGTTTCTACAGAGTCACATTTTAGCTTTTTAGAATTTCCACTCGTTTTTACGAAATGGTTAAAAATGTCGTCAATTATTGGTGAACCTTTTGAAAGGTTCGGCTGTAACAAAAGTTATTATGTTACAATTACTCATAATTTGCGTAGCCACAAGCATGGGGGCCACCACGTGTTATTGGCGGTATACCACAATTACGTATTTTAAAAGTAGTACAAGTCAGATTAATATTAAATTTTTGTAAATTATGAAGTGTACTTACCGCTTTAGTTTTCTTTTGGAAGGCAACTGCTAAATTTTTATCGACTTTAGTTAAATAGTCTAAAACGAGAGCCGACTTTACAACCTTAGCGTTGCCCGCCATGTTTAAAAAGAGAACGTAACGGCGTGTTCACAACAGACGCTACTTTAAGAGAATGGACGATTCACTACACCACGTGGGAGTACTTAGGTTTGTTCCGATATTTGGCAGTGTGACAACTGTGGTGTGTTCAAGCATATGCTACCAAAACTAATTTTCTATAAAGAGCGATTCGCAAATAATAAGCAAAGACAACATAACGGCGATTTCAGAGAGTATAACAAAATAAATATTTAAAAAGTTTCAAACACAAATTTCTATATTGGTTTACTAGATACATAACTTCAGCTTGTGAACAATTAAATAAGCAAAGCAAGACCTTCTACAACATGACGTCTGGCTTTTTTTTTGTATAGCAGTCAAGTATCTAGTAAACCTATATAGAAATCTGCGGTTTTAAATGAAAGTATGTCGGCAACGTTGTTTAGCTATAATTTCAAGCTTGGTATACAGTGCAAACACTCAGCTGAAGGAAAGCAACATATACTTCCTCCACAATTTTTGAAATAAGCTAACATATTGAAAATGCAACGTAAAAATATTGCAGACAATTAAGAATATGTTAAACAAATGTATTATTATTCCACACAGTTGTCCAAATTTTGTTTTTCAATTTATGATGCTTATTTTACAAATATCCATAATAGCATATGTTGTTTACCCCCAGAGCCCCTAAACTTATTATAATTGTTTAAAAGATAGATACCTATTTCATCTACTCACCTAAACGTAGATGACTGCACTGATATAAGAGATGCTTTTGCATAAAAAATGCAAGATGCAAACTCTAATTTTAATAACTGATATCTTGTATTATTAATTTTTGTATTATTCGACTCATAAAATATAAAATAATAATTACATTATTTATGGTACTTTAAATACATTTTTTCTATATAAATCTTTGTTCCTAGTCACACTTAATATTTATTTATTTAAAAACTGGGATATAAAGTAAATAAAATAAACCAGAATAATCTTTTTTTTTTGAAACAAAAATTTATTCATTTAAATCGGATTTATATAATTTAAATAAACTTTTATTGATTTTTTAATTAAAACTCGCTATTTATAATTTAAGTGATTTTGGTATTTTATAACAGAATTTTCTATTGATTCAAATCTTTAAATTATTATATATTAAGGATTTAAATCAACATGTCAGTGGTCAGCACTACATTTTAAAACCTTAAGGATTTATCTATACTGACAAATTATGATACCAAAGTACGAATAAAAATTCAAAATGAGCTATCTAGGCACAATGCTAATCACTTTATTTAAATCGCGATTTAAATCATAATTTAATAAATGGAGGTGATTTGATTCATTTTATTGGATGATTTAATCCATTTTAATTCAAAATTAATTAACTCGTTTTTTATTTATGTAGGTATTATGAATAGCATATAATGGTTTCTATGGAATACACTAAATTTTTGTATTGTAAATAAAACAATTATTAACGTATTTTGACATGTTTACAGGTCATTATCAGAGGCAAGATTAAAAGTAAATAGTTGATGTTATCATAGGAACAATAGAATTTGACCACTTACTTATTCCAACACATCCATTAATTTATTTTATTTATTTATTAATAGAAGTCAAGATCCAAGAGCAGAAGCTCGTTATTGGATTGTGCTCCTTGGTTTACAATTCTACATTTTAGTTAATGTTAACATGTTTATTATTACTATGATAATGGTACTACCTAGTCTAAGTTACTATTAAATGTAGTTTGGAAGGTTATTTTTTATCCATTGTTTGATAAATGAAACTCAATATAAGTAAACTAAAATATACCTATTTTTTTCCTTTATGCATTGAGAATTTTTTTAGGAATGTATACAAATCTTTATTACAAATGGAGGTAACATTATAGAAAGTAAAAAGTTTAAATGTTAAGTAATGTAAGGGTTCCATTTTCATTGTTAATAAAAAATAATTATTTATAGGACAAGTGAGCAAAGTGGAACTTTTTTTGATCGAGCAGAAGTTTAAACCACGAGCGTCAGCGAGTGATATAAATCTGCGAAATCAAAAAAAGACACTTTAGTCATGTGTTCTATAGTAAATTTTATCTACAACAGAATAATATGTACAATTTTCAAAAATATTTTAATTCTTGACGTTTTAAAAAATTCTGACGTTTTAAAAATGAAAGCATTGCATCACAATGCCTTGGAAACAAAACATAAAATTGCTGACTTTACTAACCGCAATTTGCATCGCATTACTTTGAAAACGAGAAAAAAATATAAAATGAGGTAATGTCACCTAGAGAGTAAATTTCCACTTGTCACTTTACTCACTGTTGTAGATAAATATGATTTTTTGATTTATTAAAAAAAACAATTTTTAATACTTTATCATGCCAACCCTGTTTTAAACCACAATGTCTTTCAGTCAGGGTCGTGAAGTGTCTGCAGAGTGTAAATTATTGTTTTCCCAAAGTAACGCACTTAATGTAGGCTATCTGTTTTTAAATTTTGATTTAAATGAAGCGTGCCTGTTACAAAATTTATATTAACCTTTAGGGCCAAATTTGTTTTATTCATTAATACTGCAAAAAGAAGATGTATGGATAAAATTTAAAAAAATATGTACATATACTACCAGCAAAATGTTTGCAACATATGAGGACAATTTTTATCATTAAAATTGTCCAAATTTTTTTTTGCATTGCTTCTGCATCTCGGATAACCTAAAAATTGAGTTAGACATTTAGGTCACGTGATTTTAGGTTTGGCGGGAAATTCTAAAAATTAAATGAATTGACCTTATTTGAGAAAATATCAAAAAAAGTTATTAGAAAAAAGTGTTCAAAATTGAATTCTAATGGCATGTGGAAGGTTTGTAACAAAAATATTTAGTGATGTAAAATTTCATGAAATTTTTTCTATGTTGCGAATATTCGCGAAATTTTAGAAAGCTTTAGAAATTTTTTTTTTATCAGATCACTGCTTCTATAGTTTGCGATAAATAATGAGGTACCTAATAAAGAGCGAATTTTTTTTTAAAATTTTATTAAGCATAAAATAAAAAACGAACTGCGCAATAAACAACACTGCGCTCGTTCATAAACCTGTTTTTGACCTTTTCCATTGAGTACTTGTCTACTTCCCCTGCACAAATTATGCTTTTGGCACATTTGGATAAACTGATTCCTAAAAATCGTTTTTCGATTTTTTGTGTCAGGATCAAAGACGATTAAAAACAAAAAAACGATTTGTTTCAATTAGTTCTTCCAAGTGTACTAAAAATAAAATTTGTGTTTGATTATGACCTAAACAAATGAGATTCACTGGAATCAATTCATTTCAAAGAAAAAATGGGGATTTAACATAAAAATATTCAAAAAAATGCTATTTTAAATTTTAATAATATTTTTGTTCCAAACTTTGCACATGGCATTAGAATTGGATTTTAAACACTTTTTCCAATATTTGTTTTATTGATATTGTCTCAATTTTTCGCTAATTCATTTATTTTTTTTTAATTTCCTGCTAAACCTGAAGTCACGTGACCCTTTGTTTAAATAAATGTTTAGGTTATCTAAGGTGCAGAAGTGAATCCAAAAATAAGTTTTTGGAAAATTCTAACAATAAAAATGTTCCCTATATGTTGCAAACATTTTTCCGGTCACTGTATATTAATTTAATATAAATATGCATTTTATCTAAACAACACACTTTTGTTATTTTTATTATTATTATCACACACTTCCAGTAGGGAAATGTATTGTGATCGTGAAAAGTTTTGAATCTGTGATTTTGACAGAAATACATGTTTTGGACCTCTATGAGCCCAAAAAAGAGCAACAAAATCTAAGCACAGAGCCTGATAGAGGGCACTGAGTTAAATCAAATGTTCATTCAAACATTCTAGCTTCAACATGACGGTTGATACAATTTTTTAAAATTTTATTCAATGCCTATTACTCAAAAACCAGTTGCCATGTTAGCATAAACTTTGGTTATTCTGATTGTGCTATAGCTCATGACACAATATTATAGTGCACGAAAATTTTTAAAACAATAAAAATTGTAAAGTAGAAACATTTTCAGAAAAATACTCAGAAAATGGCTACGTATTGATTTTTTTTAAATTTTGGGTTTCATACATCTAGGGATAAGCCACAATTCGGTTGGTGTCTCATTGCAAACGTATGTATAGTTCTCTGTGACATCTTCTATGAATTTTTGAATGGATAGATGCAGCAATATTAGGGGGGTTAATCCGCCTCCCCCACTGCGAGGTGCTTTCCCCATTTTAATTTTTGTAACAAAAGCATTTTAGGCGAGTTCCAGAAAAATAATAATATTCACTTTAGTTAGTGGAATCGAATAAAACAATATTAGACAAAAAAGTTACCCACATTTTATAAATTTATGCCAAAACATGCCTACTTTCTGTAGTACAGAGCCTTCGTTAATTACTGATACTCATGTGACCTTCGGTCCGCAGTGACTTAGGGAGTTTTAGATGTTGAAGTCAGTTCAAGATCGGTACTCGTGGTAACTAAAAATTCCCTGTAAGTGTTACTGTCAACACTCAAAGTGAGGTTATATATGTAAACAAATGGCTTGGGAATTTTGGGATAAAAGGCTTACCAACAGTGTAAGTTGGGTTGCCTATATTTTGTGGTCACGTGGGTATCAGTAATTAATGAAGGCTCTGTACTAGCCTAGCCCTGCATTGTTTCATGAGAACAAACAAAATTTTTGACAGATTAATCAAAAATTTCACAACAAAATTTCAAAAATCTACAGTAAAATAAATCAATAAAAATTGAGCAAAACTAAAAGTAGAAAGAAAATTGTATGAAATTTCTTCTTTGATCAACAAACAAAATCAAAATAGACGGTATTTTTCTGCATTTACGTTTTAGATATTATACATAATCTGTAATGGTTCCAGGAAAAAATGACAATGAAATCACAAAGGAAAATACAAATGAAAAAAGAAGTCAGAACACAGTAAACCAAATAACTAAAAGTGCTAGAACAGACGATGAGAAACCTAGAGGAGTTTGGTATTATTTACGTGGACTACCTATTATTATCCCTTTTTGTATTCCGATTGCTTTTAAAAGGAAACGATAATATGCGTATGATGCAGTAAATAAAAAATGTAATATCGAGTTTGTTTTATTAAAAAATATGCAACTAAACTTAACATTTCCGAAACAACTACCAGTGGCTTCATGATTTCTATAACTTAATTACTACACTTCCCTATTACACTATAAATAAATACATTTTATGGAACAACAAGTGATATAAATAAAAATATAATGGATGGCACTACATTAAAATTCAGTACATAAAATAACTGGTTTAAATGTTCAGATATTTTACTCAACCAAAAAAGCCTTAGTTTCATTATGAGATTTTTAATCGTGCTCTAACTTAAAACTTATAATATACATATAGAAATATTGAGAAATCTAAGGCTGTCATTATTTGTAGTTTTAATAACACACATCTCTTTAAGTGCAATTAATAATGTGTAAATTATCACCTACATTTTTGAGTATCACAATCTCTAAATTTACTTTGTGAAAGTTTAGATTTACCATGGAGTTTCTGAAATATATTTGAGATATTCTTTTCGGGAAAAAGCGACGTTAATACACCTTCAAGAAGTACGTACAATAACCTACGATTTAAAATTGGTCTTTGGAAAAGCTCAAAAATAGTCAATAGACCTCTTCTTGTTGTCTCAGATCCAATAATGTGTTTTAACTCATCTAAAAATATTAAAAAATGATATTTTTACGCAGTGATGTAAGTTGGGTAATTAACATGCTAGAAATTTTCCGGAAATTTTTTTCAAACACTACAAAATTCTTCTATATTTAAATTTGCTGCTGTTTTCAGTAAACGGGTAAAGTACACATATATCTCTAAAGTGTAAGGCAAGGTGTTTTGTACTATCCACAAATATTCATCTCAATAATTTTAACTTTGAAACCAAAATAGCCCATATAGTCTAGGGGAGCTGGAGCGATATGGTGTGACTGAAAGTTAACCCGATGGCACTAGGGTTTATTGTTAGAGGACGGTTCAATGATCAGTTCATCTCACAGACCGAATCTTCGCTCTCATGTAGTTCCGGAGATACAGTATCTGCAAATTTTTGATTTTTTTACTGCAGGTTAACCCTTTTGAAGTTGCGGTTACTTGAAAAGCATGCCATTCTTATACACTTCCACCATGTGCCATCATTTTTTATCGTGTCCATTTATCGGGCTGGGCCAGTTAAAATGGGAGCAAAAATGGACTGCGAGTTAACCCTCCCAAACCTGGTGGAAAATGTTTATTGGTGTTGCCAATTGTTAAGATACCATATGCCATCAAAAGTTACCGGTCCATTTCACAGTAATTGGCCATTATTTGGACAGAAAATGGACATTTTCGCCATTTTGTGGCTAAAACTTACCGATTACAAGTTAACATGATGGCACCGTGTCAAATACGTTAATTTAAGGTCAAATAATAATATATATGAGTGCCATGATTTTTTTTCCAAATCAACCTCTCCCACAACCCCAAAAAAAAATCAGTAATTTCGATATTTAACCGCTGTCGGAGTCTCAATAACTGAGTAATTTATCATAATCTTGGTCTAATTATCCACCTATTTGATACTTATGCTTTATTTCCACCCCCTACCCCCATTTACCGTACCTACCCCACGAGGAATTTACGCCAAACACAGTGGTCGTATCCAATAATTTTCAATATAGTTTTGTACCAATAATATTATACTTATACCATTCCGATTCAATAATGCACCCCTCCCCCTTCAGCATATCATCATCCCATAACCAACCCCTATGCGGAACAATATTAGAAAATTAATAATCTGGCGAAAATGTCCATTTTCTGTCCAAATAATGGCCAATTACTGTGAAATGGACCGGTAACTTTTGATGGCATATGGTATCTTAGCAATTGGCAACACCAATAAACATTTTCCACCAGGTTTGGGAGGGTTAACTCGCAGTCCATTTTTGCTCCCATTTTAACTGGCCCAGCCCGATAAACGGACACGATAAAAAATGAAGGCACATGGTGGAAGTGTATAAGAATGGCATGCTTTTCAAGTAACCGCAACTTCAAAAGGGTTAACCTGCAGTAAAAAAATCAAAAATTTGCGGATACTGTATCTCCGGAACTACATGAGAGCGAAGATTCGGTCTGTGAGATGAATTGATCATTGAACCGTCCTCTAACAATAAAACCTAGTGCCATCGGGTTAACTTTCAGTCACACCATATCGCTCCAGCTCCTAGACTAATAGTGTGCTTTCTACAAAGGCGTAGAAGGAACCCTATTTCTTTAAAATAAAAACTACTTTTAATGAAAATCTCTAAATGTTGACTTAATAATCTCGAAATTTCAACTTTATAATCTCGAAATTTTGACTTATGAAACTCGAAATTTTGACTTTAAAATCTCAAAATTTCGACTTTATAATCATGAAATTTCATCCCCCTACTAAACTAAACACTAAAAATACTACAAAAATATAAGAAAATAGAGCGTAGGTACCTATTTCATTGCAGATATTAAAAAAATACAAACCATCCCATTTAAACCTTAAAAGAGGGTGGCTTTTCAACTCATTATTAGCCCACCATATGCCCCCTTCCGTCCCATAAAATTCAAAAAATTAATTCTCAATCTTTTATAGTTTTGGAGATATTAACTTGGTAATATTTTAGTTGTCGTACACTATAGAACGTAAGTTCATAGGTGATTGTGCTATTTGCATCTTTTGTCCCTTGCAGTGTCATACTTGACGTCAAACCATCAAGGTTAAACTTTTAAACCTCGATATTTTGAGATTATATAAAGTCAAAATTTCGACATTAAAAAGTAGAAATTTCGAGAATACAAAAGTCGAAAAATCGAGATTAAAAATTCGAAATTTTGAGATTATAAAGTCGAAATTTCAAGATTAATAAAAACTTCTTCTTCTTCTTTATCGTTCACTTCCTATACCCGAAGGTGTCGAGGACTTTCACTCCGGGTAGGCTTTCGCTTGTGTAAAAAAAGTAGAAATTCTAAGAGAAAGACTAAACTTCGCGTTTGAAAGTCGAAATTTTGAGATTAAAAACTCAAAATTCTGAGATTAAAGTCGAAGTTTCGAGATTATAAATTCGGTTTTTCGAGTTTATGAAGTCGAAATTTCGCGTTCAAAAAATCGAAATTTTGAGATAAAAATGCCAAAATTTCGAGAATACCAAGATGAAATTTCGAGATTATAAAGTCAAAATTCCGAATTTAAAAAGACAAAATTTCCAGATTATATAATCGAAATTTTGCGCTTAAAATATCGAAATTCTGAGAATAAAGAAATTTCGATTTTTCAGTTTTTATCTTAAAAAAGAAATCGCGTCGCTTCTATGCCTTTGCAGCTTTCTTTCGTCATGGTATGAAATAAAATGCAATAAAAATTAGATTTGACTTTATATACATATTTGGTCTTGTTTGATTCGTTAAAGTGAGTACAACATTTTTTTGACATTTTTAGTACACACCAATTTATAGAGTTAATTTTCAGGAAAATTACCAAAATAATTTTAAAATTTTATTATTCCGAAAAATTTATATCACTACTTTTAAGCAAAGACAACTAAAACATGTTATTACCTGATAGCCAAGATAATAGAGCTACTTTAGCAGCTATCCTTGTTCTGTAACAAGTTGCTTCATCTCTATCACTACTTTTTTCTGCCCTAATTCCATTAGGCCAAAATGAATGCCTAAAAAAGTATTAGATTTAATAAATAAAAACGAATAGAGCAGATTCAGTACTTACTTAAAACTATGTAAATAATGAGCCACATTTTTGGGACTAGTGATGTAGGATACATAATCCAAAATTCGACGATTAACAATATCTCCAAACATTGTTCTCACAATCTGTCGCAAAAGTGTGACAATTCGTCTACGCAACCACTGGTTTCTTGACTTTAAATCAAACACCTCGTCCATTAACAGTAACATTATTCTTAATGGAATGTTATCATCACTCTATAAAAATTGGATTTTATAACTCGCTCTTTACGAAAATTAAAAAGCATCACCTCTATATCTAGTGAGGCGCCAACTTTGCTTGCTTCTGGAATTCGGGTGCTTTTACCATGAAAAACCTTGCTAATACCTTCTACGACTTCATCAACTGTGTTAATCAACTGCTCTGGCATATTTTTAATGGTTTTCATTCCAGATTTCAATGGGTTAACAATGGTATCAATCTGTTTAGTGTTGAAAACATTGTCAGTACATGTGGCTGAGTTTGTAAACTGAGAATTGCCATTGATTTTATAATAAACAGATTAGCAAAATAAATGGCAATACTTTATAGGCAGTACAGACCAACACTTGTACTGATTAATATAAAATCAATTGTATTCCACTACTGTTATAAATATTAATAGGAGATAATAACTAGACCTGGGTCAATGTATCGATATAAAGAGCGAGTCAACAAGGTGGTCGATGTATCCTTACTTTTTTTTATTAGTGAGTGACAATGTCAATTTTTTAAAAAAAGAATTGAATAATTTGGCTATGCCGAAACCTTTTTCTCGCCCTGCATACTAATACGCAGAAAACATATGTATCGATATATCAATAAGTATCAATAACCTGAAACATATCAACACATCGATATATCATACGCATCAATACTATTTGCGTATCAAAAATTTAAAATACTATTCCATTTATGTATCAGTATTACTATAGTAGCAGTAGCAAATACCATTCATTGTAAATTACAAATGATTGTATAAATGTATACCGTATGTGAAATTGGTCCTCCAGATGTAGCTCTATCATAATCACCCTGTTCTAAAAAGGTCATCAATAAATCTCTAAGGGCATTATGGGACGACAGTACATGTGCTTGACAAAGTTGTTGTAAATAATAACCCAACATGCGCATGCGCCTTTCTAATACTGATCTCTCCATATTATGGAATGTTTTTTTACCCGGGAATGGTATTTTTGATAAATCCGGATACTGAAAAATAAAGGTAGTTAGTTACAATTCACACTCTTTACTCACAGAGTGAGTCATTTAAGTGTTACCCCACTATTATTTCCTAAACTATTCAGAATATCAAATTTTTATTTAAATACAAGTTGTTGATAATTAACTGCTGTATAATCTTCACTTATTACCAATTATACTGGGTGTTTAGTTTTGCCTGGACACTACATTACTTTGTTGTTTTAAATGGAACACTTGTATATTATTATATTTTTTATTTCTACATTTAATTGTTGATCTAATAGTGTAATGGTACTACCATCTTAAAATTAGTGGCTTTCCAGTTATTTGACTTTTAAAAAAATTTTGACATTTATGGACTAATAATAAATAATATTTTAGATTGCTTTCATTTATTGTTACAATGGAGGAACTCCCGAAACGTGTATTATCACCCAATTTTACTATATGAAACTAAAAGTTTCACGTTGACGTTTACGTCAAAACAAAACAATTATTTTAATCAAGGCATTCCGCCACTTGAAAACACAGTGACATTGACATATTGGCTTATTTACTATAGCTTGAAAATACGACAACATTGAGGCTTTTCATTACAAAGTAGTTTTGTTTGGTGTGATTTAAAAAATAAAACCATCATATTGGCTCATTTACTATCGGGTTGAATAATCATAATAATGATTATTTTAGTTGTTAAAGTCATGGATAGCCCCTATTAATTTGATTAATTGTTTTAAACAGTTTTTCTCATTTTTATGGAAGATGGTTTTAAAATTTTTAAAAATACATTTTGTATGTGATGCACTGTTTAATGCTAAACAAATTATCCCTTTACTATTTTGCTCTAAAATAATTAAGAGAGCCAATATTTGTAATAGTTTAATTTTACATGCTAAAATCCTATGTTTTAAATCGAAATTAACCGATTAAAGTATGTAAGTGAAGAATTTAAACAAAAAACATCAAAGGTTAGGAATATATATATATCTCAGCACTTACAGGCTATTGAGGCCTATGGCTTGGTCCCATTCAATCCAGGTTTAGCTTATTGCTATGTTTCAGAGGGTAGTGACGCCCTTTAGGCCTTGAACCACGACGCCCCCTCAGCTTATGCCAAACCCTTGGCATTACATTCACTCGTCCATTTGCTCATCCATCTACACTTTCAGGGGACTTTCAACCCCTCTAACGACAGCACGTTGTTAATACGACATCCGGGACCACCTATTTGCGTGCCATTCCGAGAGCACCAGGTACCACGTTGACTCGGCTTTCGGACACCCATTCACGTACTGACCAGTTAAAGCTATGCTTAACTTTGCTGATCGCACTCGAATGGTTATTCTAACCGCGTCAACTCGAGACCCAAAGGTTAGGGATACTAATTTTTATTATCAATTAATTAAAAAAATAACATACGTTAAGTCACTAACGAATAATAACAAATTCTGATTCACCAATAACTAACACTATATCAACTAATTTATTTCTAGGAAACCGTTTATAAAAAAATCTTGTTAAATGGTTGGTAGAAGTTTGTTGACCTAAACTAAACAACAGCTAAACAAATAAACAAACTATTTTAAGAGTTTTTGTTTAGACTCATCATCTGAATACTTGAATCAGTTTTTTACACTTTTCTCAGTATTTTTGGGTTGTGCAAGTATAAAAGTTCATTGCAACAAAAAAAAACTATCAAACAATTAAATAAAAACAAAATTCTCAATAGTTTGAGAAATAGTAGCAGGACGACACTTAAATGTCACCCTGTATTTAAGCAAGTCCTAAAAATGCTAAAACAA
The DNA here is from genome assembly GCA_958336395.1 of Ctenicera cuprea. Taxonomy (NCBI): domain Eukaryota; kingdom Metazoa; phylum Arthropoda; class Insecta; order Coleoptera; family Elateridae; genus Ctenicera; species Ctenicera cuprea. Next base: position 12,314,873 of record OY284487.1, on the reverse strand, counting down.
TTTAAAATTTTTTTTAATTTGTGGTCTACATTGCAGCTTTGACATATTATTTACATGCAGAGTGCATTTACTAACCTTATCTTTGATTTTTGTATGTAAATCATAAAAATCACTATATCGCCTGTAAATATGCCATTCCTCTAGAAAACCAGTGTCGTACTGACGAGTAACATGTATGGCATAAACCCCAAAGGTTTTGCTCTTTTCACACACAATGCCTAAAATAAAATTAGATTTAAACTGAAATTTTATTGCTACAGTTAATTATAATCAGTCAATAAAAGTAAAAATCCAAAACCCACCTGCTTCAATAATTTCCACCGACAACCTAAATTCACCAATTCTAAGATTTTCTGGTTTCTGTTCTGCAACTTTACTTTCAAAATTTTCCGTTTGATTATTTACTGTGCCATTCTCCATTCGACTAGAATCATCAATTCCTACACTTTCAAGAATAGTTTTATCACCTTTTCCACCAAAATCAGTTATGTCACTAAAAGACCGTACATGTTTACTAATTTTCTGACCGCTTTCCACACTTAAAAAACTATCACTGTTGGTGAATTTAAAATTTTGATTCGAATTTGTGCTTTCTTGTTGGGCTTTTAAACCTAAACTGTGCAAACTAGAACTGGAACTATTCGAGCTCAAAGTTCCAGTAGTTCTTTCTGAACTAGCAATGTTCTTTTGTTTTTCTTCCATGTTAATTTCAGCACTTTCGAGGCTGCTTAAACTAAGAGAATCCTCTTCTATAATATTCTGTTGGATTAAGTCGAGCTCTTCTAGAAGTTTTAAGTAGGAAGTGCTGCGTTGAAAGGCTGGAAGGAATTCCTTCTGGGTCTAGAATAAACATTAATTGCACATTTAAACGCCCTGTTTAGCACAAAAAAAATATATTTTTTATGGCTTTACTATTTGAACTTTGAACTTATGTTACTTGCCATATTGCTACATTTACTTCTTGTATTTAGTGCAATTAGTATATATAAAACTCAGTGCTCATTGAAAAATTAACTCTGTCTACGAAATATTTAAAAGAAGGAAGATTATCTGCAATCTCTGTAATAAATGCACACTACAGATAACAAACACCATGCTAGAAAGGATCTATGATCAAATACCAAATGGAAATATAAAAGCAGTAACAGAAGACCCACATGTTAAGTTAGGATGAGAACTAATACACACAATCATAGTCATAGTAATAATAATGGTAGAAGACTGATAAATTTAAAAAGTAGCAATTTTGAGAACCAATTTATAGAAAGAAAGAACCAGATGGAATATATGAAAATACATATTAAAACAGAATCGAATAAGACGATTGTATGATGAGGACAATAAAAGTGTGCGACAATGAGAAGATATCTAAAAAGCGATAAAAGGCATAGCAGCCGAAATCTTAAGAAAAGAAAACTGAACAAAACCGTTTGGACAAGGAAAGTAAAGAAGCAAGAAAAAATAACAGTCGATTGTATAACAAAGGTAGCTATACTTTATTTTCGATTTAGCCCCAGCAAACCATATTTTATCAAATTTTTTTTACTGCTGCCAATTTTATGTGGCTTCATCTAAATTTTTTTTAAACTGCATGGTTTACTTTCATTCACATAATCTTGTAGAATATTTTCTTTGCTTTTCATATTATCTAAACTAGTGCTGTCGACTGGTTACGATTCACTGGTTAACTTTTTTACGGAAACCGTCTGTTACGAATATTCTTAAAACAGGTTTAAAAAATTGGTTCGAAACTGGTCTGTAAAACCGTTATGAAATACCTGTATGAAAAAAACCGGTTTGAAAAAACCGCCTAAAAAACCAGCCTGAAGATCCGGTCTAAAAAAAATAGTCTCAATGGGTGCATTAAACTAGTTGTAACGTAATCACTATTCAATTCAGTAGTTTTTTTTCATATGCTGATATAGATAAGAAAAATTAATGTCCTACCTCTCTTTGCTGTTCTAAAAACTATTATTTCATTTTGTGTGACGATCTGGGTTAATTCAAATTAACTTCGTGCTACTAACAATCTCAACAAGATTTGTATTCTTGGATTCACAATTATATAACATTTTTAAACAGTTAAAACAGTAGTATTGCAAACTAAACTGCAGTTTAACTGGATAATCCATTTATGGATTAAAGATACGGTGCATGAACAAACAAGAAGAGAAATTAGAGGTCCGAGAATAAAATACTGCAGAAAACTCAAATTTTAAGATCCATAAAGAAAGAATGATATTAGACAGAAAACTACAATTTTAAAATCACACAAAACACTATACCATGTACCAGACATAATCAAGCAAACAAAATGTAATGCTTTATTAATAAGTTCTAGCTCTACTTCGTTGAAGTTCATTTTAATTTATTGTAAATAAAACAATTAGAAATGTTGACATGTCTTTTATAGAGGCAAGATTAAAACAGTTGGTGTCGATATAGAAACCATAAATCTTCATAACTTGATCTTGGTTGTCTATATCTGCGTTCAGATGATGACTTGTTGAATTTAAGAATTGTTTTATTTACAATAAATTAAAATGTAATGCACTACATTGGCTTAGATTTGTCCACTAAATGAGAGAAAAAGAACATCAATGCAAACAAATGTGCAGTAAGTCAGAAGAAAAAAGAAAGTTGGCAAATCAAAGAGTAAATGGAAGACAGTAGAATCGGATCTATAACAGATGAAAGTGATAAACTGGAAATGTTTTTCTAAGGTTTAGGTTTATATCAACATATTACCATAATAATGTTAGTTAGATTATGATTTTCTTTCTTTCTAAATAATATAAATTGTAAATGAAGAGGAGATCATAGCTATTTTAAAAGACAATACCTGCAACTTTTCATAAACAGCAGCTTGTATATCATCAAACCATTGTTCCGAAGGTGGATCAGTCAAATTCCTAATTCTAAAAAATAAAGTTTGGACTAGAGACGGTTTAAGCTGAATTTTCTGCTGAGATTTTTCTCCTAAATATTGGTCGTAAATACTCAAAGCTGTCGATCTAATATTTTCATAAATGTTGGTCGTATTTTCATGCAAACTTTTCATTTTGTTGATATGAACATCTGATAATTGCTGTTCAACAGAAACCTTCCAACCTGTGAAATAATGTAGAAAATTAAAAAAATAAAATAACAACAGTTGTAAATGTTACTGACCTTCAATGTTTAGATAAAAAAACAAATAAGCTTGAACACCTGTGCTTGTTACAAAATCAATAAAATACGACAATGCAACATTATTTTTCAAAATAACATCCAGGGGCAATTTAATTTTTTTCATACTTTCCAATTTGGCATAATCATTAGCGCTGCTGGAATCTAAAATGTAATAAATTAATCTCCCTTTTGGTACGACTCAGAATATAATAAAACCTGAACCTCCAATATTTTCTAGTTTGGACAAACGGTTATCTATTAATTTGGTGACATAGAACAGACTACTTAATTGCTGTTTTATCATTATATCACTGTCTCCTCCTGAATCTCTTGAACGCTAAATAAAGAAAATAGAGATTAATTTAAAGTACAATCTGCAATTGTTTTCTTATATGCATATTAAATTTACCAAAAGCTGAATTTCTTTCATGACCAATTCTTTAGTACATCTTAATTCATCACAGTTATCAGTAAGTCGTAATGTTGATAGAAAAATTTCACTTGGTAAGTAATTTTCTCGTGCACACTAAAATAAAAAAATTATTTAACACTTTTAAATTAACGAATTAAACAAAATAATACATACCAGCCAAATAATAGTTTGATTAATAAAATCAGGATTGGATATGGTAGAAAAAAGAGGCAAAATAACATAATTAGAAAATATTTCTCTCAAAACAAATCTTAATGGTTTGCATTGAAAATCTTCATCCGGAAGCAAAATATACAACAATAATTCCACTAGTTCCGAGAGAAATTCTAAAATGTAAACAAAAATTAGAATGTTTCAATGTTTTATATAAGAATGATCAAACTTGCCTTTCTCACGATCAATATTGGTACAAACCAGGTCCCTACAAATAGTATTATTTTCCATTTGGCACTCCAGTTCAAAGAAATAGTCTTCCAATGTATTTTTACTTTGGTCAGGTACGTAAAACTTGGAGTTCCCTACACTACGTTCAGTATCTGAAATCGTTACACAAGTTTACTAACCACATTTAAAAAATAGATATTAATACCAACCTTTACTCCCAACATATTTAGTTACATCAGCTTCACTTTTATTTCTTTTATGCATAGTTCGCTTAGGTGAAATTTTTTGATCCCTAGCCGGAGAGTTACGTTGAGCCTTCAACTTATTATTCTGCTCCAGCTTTACCCTCGCCTGCTTAAATAATCGTAAATGTGATGCTGCATCATCAACTAATCTTGTTGTTAAATACGGAATCCAGTCTATATCTTTCACTCTAAAAACAAACATTATAACAAATTGCACTTTAATACAATATTTTAAATCAAATACTTGTTAGAAATATTAATGGCTAAAGTTTGTGACGTTTGCCGTATAGCAACTTCTGGAAATTCATTATCTAGTGATATTAAATTGTACCAGGGTATAACGTAATCTCGAATAACATAACCTAAAATTTCTTGCAACGAACTATCAATTAATTCACTTCCAGTGACTCTACGATCTGTCTTTGGTAAATTTTTAGGACTGTTAAGTAAATTCATTATCTGAAATACAAGTTTATTTAGAATATAAATGTTTGAAGGCAATTTTTCAATACAAACCTGTTTTAAGCCACCGTCTGATATGTCTTCTGCCGTCAAAGGATTTCCAGCACATTTTTTATAAAAGTTTTCTACGTCTCCTTGTTGCAGGTACAATAACGATATAAATCTGTAAGAAGAATTAGTTCAGTAGGCGTAAACTAAATATTTGTAAATAGGTACTTACCCCACACAAAACGTAACAACACTTACGAATATTGTAAAGCACCAGAAAATCCCAAATGTACTCAAAAATAAGGAAAATATCAATACAATCCAACCAACTGTACGATTATCCATAACTAGAAGGCGGATAATTAGAGTTGTTGTATTTAAAATTATTAAATATTTAGAATTTAGTATTTCATTTATTTATTAATGAAAACTATTGACATAGTTCTGTTAATCTGTAAATTAAAATATCTAACCTGTTTATATAATTATAAACTAATACTTCCAACATTCACTTGAGTCACATGACTTTATATTGAAAATTTTATCAAATTTGATAACAAACGTCATATCAATACATTTTAAGGTTATAATTACAATCGTTGCTGTCAGAGGCGCTTTAAAAGCGAGTTGAACCGAAAATATCCGAACTAACGCAATCGTCTAACCGTTTTGATTAATGGGTTGCATACCCAGTCTGTTTTTAGGCGTTACGTGAAGCGGGAGTTGCAGGCAAATTTAAATTCGATAATGGAAACGCATTATAAAAATGGCTAAATTTATAGCTGCTATAAAAGCAGTATTAACACGTTTGGTTTTTGCGACTCACAGTTTTATTGCAGTTTGGCAAGTCACAATATTTAAAAAAAATATATTTCTTTGGTATTTGAGTTCCCCAATTTTATTGCTGTTTTTCGAAGGACTTTTTACATTAACCATTAAAGAAAATCAGGAATGGAAATGGTATGTTTTTTAATTTTTTAAAAACTAAGATTTCAAAAAAAAGCTGAAAATTTAAACAAAATTAGAAAAAATTTAAAACGAAAATGCGTAAATGTTATATTATCCGGTAAAACTATTTTAATTTTGTTTATTTCTTTAAGATTAATTACGGTCATATTAAACCACTCAAAATTTTGGCACAAAACTTACGCAAAAGATTGCAAAACCAAAATGTAGCAAAATGATAAATATACATTTAAAAATGAGTCACTAGCCGTTTGAGTTTAAAACGGAAGTTAATGTCAATTTGCAAATGAAAATATACTTCACGAGCCAAATGCAACACAACCGACGAAAAACGTGGAACGGGAATTATGACGCGCATTTTTCACAATGATGAATCATATTTAGATTCTAACAAGACGCTATGACGTCGTAAAAGCATCTCCATTTAGGGATAAAGCATTTGACTTCTCATTTCCGCCAGGATAACAAACTAAATGGTTTGCCTTATTTGGCTTTTTATGTTAGCGAAGTGGATTATTAGGAAAGTAGGTCGTATTACTCAGCAAAAATGTAAAATTTTGAATACGAATCGTATTTTTAAAATTTCAAATAATAAATGTCCATCACTTTAATTTTAGTATTCGGTAATTAGGAGAGTTTATGTATTTTTTTAAAAGGGAATTCCCCCAACTCTAAAAATAATTTCAGGTTCTGCCCGTCTGTTTTTTTGTATTTAGCAAGTGTTGTTCCTGCAATATGGTTATTAGAATTAGATAAAGTAGACAGACGTTTAAAAACTCGAGAAGAAACGTTCAATTTAACTGCTTCTACTGGGGCTAACCTGAAGGATCTCCATAATTTAATTGGCGTAAGTTGGGAATTATTTGTAAATTTTGTTTAAATGTAAAAAATTCCAGGTTCAAATTAAACTGCCAGAAATTAACTTAAGCACAGAAACTTGGATAACTCTCATCGAACAATTTCTCATGTTAATCCTGATTATTGGTCGATGGATGTTACCGAAAGGGGATTTAACTAGAGATCAACTGAGTCAAATTTTATTGGTGTACATTGGTGGCTAATGAAATACATACAAGTTAACATATTAAATACTTAATATTTTATACTTTTAGGCACAGCTGCTGATATAATAGAATTTTTTGACTCATTTAAAGATGATAAAGTATCTTCAGAACCAATCTTAGTTATACTGACACTGGCAATTTGGTAACTTTCACAAATCCAAATTAGTACAAAAATATTTAAAAAATATTTAATTTTTAGGACTTGGAGTTTAATGCAATTTACTGTAGTTTTAACAGCAACAAAATCAAGAAAATCACGAATGTCTACAACAGGATCAGCAGCGAAAACGTGAGTATTAATATCCTTAGGCAAATTTTGTATTGGCGCCTAAATTACCTATTCCCCATTAATTTTGCAGCTCAAATAGCTTCTGCAACATTGACGTTTGGGGTATAGCACTGAATATAACCCTTCAGGACGCACCATTCTTAGCGTTTCGCCTTCTAATAATCACCCATTACAAAATAATTTCGTACATGAACGTATTTTTCACTTGCAAAAATACACTTGTAATTTTACTACAGTTGTATCGATTACACGTAGTTTATAGCGAAAATCGCAAGCAGAATAAAAAGGACGACGATTTTGAATTAACTAGCATATCCATTATTTCCAAACCCGACATGTACGGTTGTGGTAAATTAAGTCCAAATCGGAAACGCGGACAAATTCGCAAAAATAAACGCCATTCTAAAGAAAAACTGGGAAGAAGTCCAAAACGTTATGAGTCTAGCGAAAACGACGATTTTTCTGAAAGTGATAAACAACAGAAAAAAATTCGGTAATTGAATAACAACTTGTATTAGAATTAACTCTTATTTTTTTATTTTTAAGAAAACCTCAAAATAATCGTAAGGATACCGGATATTCCACTGGGAGTTCCCATGCGAGCACACGATACAATCGTGAAAAATCGCAAATGAAGAAAGTTCACCGAGAAAATTCTCGTGGTGAAGCAAAACCAAAAAATCGCGAAAAACAGAAACTTCAAAGGAGCGATCGCGATACGAAAGGATACAGAAAACCGGCAGCAGACGCATTTTCTGAGGAAAGCGAAAGCGATACCCGTGATGAATACGCTGAGAAAATAGAAAGCAGAAAAGGAACTCCAAGGAAAAATGAAAGGAAAAAAATTAAGAATGCTAGTACTTCTGCGAGCACTGCTAGCGATCCTTCGTCAGAATGACGCCATCAGTTAGCCATTATGGCGATTTTCTTATTGTATATTATTATTTTTATATGTTGTTTGATATTTATCTATTGTGGTATTAATACTGAAGGTTTGATTATAGCCAAAATTTATAGAAAAAAAGCATCAAGAAACCGTACAACGCTAGGAAATTTATCTTAGGAAAATTTTGTACAAAATATGAAACAACATGGCAGTGTAAACATTGTACGAATATCAAACTTATATTAAAGAGTATTTAGTACTAATTCAACTAGTGTATTTTACCTAAATAAATATACCCAATCTGTTACATGGACTAGTAATATTATTTCACCTTAACACTACAAAGCTAATTGTATAATACTAAAAAAATTAAATTTGGGGTCTAATCCAATTTTTTCCTTTATCAGCATAACTGTTAACTAAATTAGCAACATCCTTACCATTGACACCACTTGCCAAGGAATACAAAATGCAAGTTTCATGCAACATTGCTTGTACGTTTTTGATATTTTCTTCCTTACAACCTTTAAGTATCTTCGGTAAAATTGCTTCTAATTTATTTTTTTTTATTCCATTTTGATAAAGACGGAATTCTAAACTTTTCTCATATACAGTTGGTTTTCTTAGGCACAGCTGATTTCCTTGGTTTGATGACGTACCAGCAGCTACCAATCTATCAAATTCCCTTAGTTCTTGAACATAACCAAACATCATTTGGAGACGATCTAAAGCAATTTTGGCGAAGTCATTTAAGTGTTGGATGTTGTTGGTTGGACTCTTTTTGGAATTCTTTCGGATACTATTGACATGCAATAAACCATCAGATTTATGCTTCTTGTACGTCTTAACTTGCGGAACAGGTAATTCAGAAAGTACAGGACGTCTATTAGCACACTCATCATTTTTAGTTGCAGTGTTATTAGGAATGTGATATTTGATTATCGTATTGGTTGATTCATCATAAAAAGGTCTCTCGTGCATACCATCAACAGGCCATTCTTTGTAGTCATACTCTGTAAGAGCTCTAGGAGGGGACAAAATAGCTCCCGTAGTTCTACACGATTGTCGCAAATTTTGCTACAGAAAAAAAAGTTATTATTGGTTATTCGTTAATCGTTTCGTTTAAAAGGTGTTCATATAAAGTAATAAGTTTCAAGTTTGGTCTAAAAACTTTTAGAGGGTAGTTGTTCTGATGACCGTTTTCCTATGAAGTTTTGTCTCTCGAATAAGAATTTCGCGGGCTCCAGTCGAAAACTGGTGCGTTTGGCCACAGAGGCGATAATAATATAGCTGAACAGGTCGCTGGATTGTTTAAATCCAAAGCGGATTACCCTAATGACGTGTAAAAAGCCTCGTCGTGTCGGGTAGGTTAAATACCCAACAAACGCCTTAAAGCCTGAGCATTTTAAAAAGTAGGAAGAACGCATCAGACTTAAAGAAATTAACATATCACCTTCACCGTCAGCGGATATCTGCGTGGCGATCTCCACTAACAATTCGGAACCAGCATAATTAGAGCTAACACGACTATAAACCACGTAATTAGTAATTAATAACAGCACATTAAATTACCACGTGTTCGCTATTAACCACGTTTTACCTACAAACACCAGTCACCACCATACCACAAAACATGTGGACCAACTTTCACGCAACATACCCAACTCTACCCGCGCAACGCAACACTGGAGCACTTCATTAAATTAATCAAAACATGCCAGCCCTGCCAACTCAGAACCCACTCATGAAAAACGAGAACCCCAAAAGATTAATCCTAACACAAAGAGCTTCTTTTTTCCGACGTCTACCAGCAGCATCTTCAGCACTCAGCCACCAGTCGCCTCTACCAGCCAACCGGTCCAGTAAAGAGAAACCGTTTCTCGGGAAAACCCGCCGAAGTCTTAATGCCTACTCCAGCAAGCAAAAACGACCTTTGTCAGGACCACCACTACCAAAGGCCACCACATCAGCAGCTACTCTACGAGCCGCATCCTGGTCCTCTCAGGCTACGCCACTACACACCGCTATCAGTCTCGTTCTCGTTCTCGTTCCCGGCCCTAACCTCGCCGTCCCGCCTCCAAGCACTGGTCATGATCCACTCCACGTAGCCGGCCCCGGAAATCAACGCCTACAGTTCGCACATCCATTCTTTGCATCCTCGCCGACCAACATCTACCGTCGGTTAGTACACCTTTGCCCCGAGTCTGGTCCCTCACAGTCCCCGACGACCAAGCTTCGAATACTCTCTCCGCCTCTAGCAGCGATTAGCCACGTTATTCGACTCCCGGGCCGGAACGCTACTGTACTGTAATGTTAAGTTCGTTGTTGTAAATAAAACACTAGTTTGCAGGAGGAACTTTAATGTGTTATCTACTTTTTACAAGATAATCTTGATAACCACCTATAGCAACGTAAATAGCAACACCAGTCGCCAAGTTACAAAATACAATTAAATAATCTACCACCTAGAGGGACTACTAAACATCGCGTAAAAATCCATAGGCTTTGATTATCTGTTTGTATTACTACCCATTAACTATTGAGGAAACAACACTGTTGAAAGATAACTTGTCTTGCCTCTTTATTACACTAAAATGGTTGGTGTTATAGCCCTAACCAAAAAATTACTCTTTGTTACATAGATATTATGACTTTACTCTAATTTTGTTATCTGAAATCTGAATTACTCAAAATTCGTGTGTTGAAAATTAAACCAATATGGCCCACAGAGTGGCCAACCGCACACGTTATTTAACTGGACCCCTCGAAATTCTTATTCAAGAGAGGAAAGTACATGGGAGAAAAAGCATTAAAACGACTACCTCCTAAAATCCACAAAAATGACTTTTTAGACCGTTGGTCGGTTGGTGTTGTTTTAGACCAAGACTATTCATGACATCATTGCAACTGTTGTTCTGGTTATTACAATCAGTATCACAAATCGATGTCACACTTTGGAAATTGCACGTTGATAGCCATTATTAAAAAATTGAAAACGCCTGGCGTGATAGTACAACTCGTCACTTACCGTTTCAACAACAATTTTTTGTTTGGGTTTTCTTCCTTTCACTCTAGCATTAAAAACAGATGGATGTATCGATAACTTTTCAGCTAGATCCATCGAAGCTTTGTCAATTTGAGCCTTCCTTGCAGGATTCTTTCTTTTTTCTCCAAACGTTCTTCGTCGTTTACGGCGTCGAACGGTCGTGGTTGGAGATGATGAAGACGAAGTAGTTGCCTGAACGTTTGTATTATTAATGTTGATAGTTTTAGCATTTGGGTTGAGGTTATTGGAATAGAATTTCTCCAGATTTGCTGAAAGTGCCCATTCTTTAACAAAAATAATGTCATCGTCACCATGGTTAGTTTCGATTTCCTTTCGCTCTGGTTGAGTTTCAACCGTCGCAGATTTCAGTTTTCTGTTTCGTCTTAAAAATGGCGGAACTGTTTTCTTTACGTCGTTTGGTAAAAAGGGAATAAAGTTTACATCTTCTGACGGAGAGTTACTTGCAGTACTAGGAGTATTGTAAATCACCTGCAGAGATTGTAAGTCGTTATTAAGTGGAATTCTTGCATAGTTGTAGAAGAACGGAACCACGCCATTCTTCATAGGGACTACACATGTAACAGCCACATCACATTGTTGTTTGTCAAGCACCGTGTTCGTCTTACAGTCTTCGTTATTTGGTAACGGAGAATCATCTATTGTTTCGTTAGGATCGACGTCTATCAATTCGATGATGTTTTCGTAATTTTCATTAAACCTTAATGGCTGAATGTAAATACCAGTGGAGAGGTAAACATCGGCAGCTTCTTGCTAGAAATATGTATGGAATAGATTTGGTTTAAATTAAATAATGCAATAATGGATGATTGTACTGAAAAAAAAAGAAACCTATGCCAATATATTGGTTGAAGTATGGTAACTTCATGTTACGACAAGTCGAAAAAGCAGATATAAACCGATGATAAAAAAAATATAATTATATCGACGATTAAATCAATTGAGAACTGTGCAACCAACATTTCTGTCAAAAACTAACAACATTTTACAATAATTAAACCGTTTCCTTGACTGCAAAGAATCTCTACAATAGGGTCTCTTTAAAATAGATTGAAACATAAAAAAAAAGAAAGAATATCGAATTTCAACGACGTATAATTTTAATTTTCAAAATTTTCTTAAATTGTTTTTTATTAGGCTTACCCCATTATTTTCCTTACTAGCTTCCTCCACGTTTTCAGTTAAATTTTCGTTGTCACAAGGAAGGCTAGCTTCCTTTTTAATTGTGTAATTGGGAACAAACACCACATTTTCATTACTGTCTTTATAAGTGACGAAATTTTGAAAGTCGGGAGAATTCGCACCATCAACAACCGTTGCTGTTCGATTGTAATCATATGCGTCGCTCAGTACGCCTCCAGAACTACTTCCAGCTAATTCTGATTCCATTTTTTCTCTCTATAAGCGGATCACGTAATATAAAGCTTACAAACGTAAATTATATCAATCAACTTCTCATATGTAGCAGGCAAAGTATTTAGAAAAACAAGCAGTCATACATGCTTTTACTAAACGATCAACACAATTTTTTCTCAAACTCAACGAGTTCTACGTTTCTACGAGAATTGCTCTAAAACCCTAACGTGTAAGAATTTGAAAATACATACATATAGTCATCTAAAAGAAGACCAAACGCAGACCCTGTAAAATGTCACCACTAATGAGAAAAATATCAAGAGAACTGATATCATAGCCATAGAAGATCTTTCTGATTCGATTTCCGCGTAACTTAGGAATGCTACGAACATTCAGCACAGGGAGGAAGTATTGTTTTAAAATTACACGATATAATATTTACGATGTATTTTAATTTTAAGGAAAAATTGGGGAGATTTGCCTATACAGGGTGTCCGATGGGAGATGCATGTCATTGATATCTTGGAAACCATAACAGCTATAGAGTCGGTTCAATGGGGGAAAGATGTAGATACTTTAGAGAACGGCTTAATAGCGTCTTTATTTTTTGGAAATAATGTACGGCTTACTAGAGATTTGGAAATAACGAAAAACATCAATATTTTTACACTGCAATATCTTTGTTAATAATAAAAATAGAAAAAAAGAGTTAAAGGTTAAAGTTGTACAACTTTTTAGATTGTATGAAATAATAATTTGTGTTTTCAAAATGTAACATAAACTTGTATTTTTTTAAAAAGTATTCCTAGTTGTATTTCATACCATTAAAAATATTGTTTTTTCTCCTTTCTTATTTATAAAATTTTCGAAAATATTGAATAAGAAATCAATTAATGACAGATGTCATAGTGTACCATAAACAAACATTAAAAAATATCTTTCTAAATGTTAGTAATAATACTACAAATAGATTAATAATTAAGTGTTTCTATTTATTCTTAGCCTTTGCTGTAAATTAATTAATTTTTCACGCTACCGGCAGTGTAAGTAGGCCTTACATCCATAGCTACAGGGATCGTAAGTGGCTGATAACATTCGTGTACTAGTTACCCTTGACGACGGAACTTAATAGTGTCACTTACGTTCCTAGGAAAATAATGTTGATTTTAACTGTTCGTTGATATGGTAACAAACACAGACAACTTAGAATAATGGAGCTCTTAAAAAATAATTCCGATGGCAGCTGTCAAAACGAACTTTTAAAAATATGATTAAATTTCTACCTGTAGGCCTACTTACATTGCCGGTAGCGTGAAAAATTTAATAAGTAACACGAAATGTATCGACTAATAACATCCTCGGCAGGCGACAAGCTTCGGCTCCGCCTCAGCTCGTATTCGGCTACCTCGGATGTTATTACGTCTTTACATTCCTTGATACTTAAATAACTATTTAATATTTATTATTTTTATGTTACAAACGTGCATGATAAATGCCAGTTAGCAAACTTGACACAGTTAACTCACATAATAAAAAAAATTTGAAAGGTGACTTGGTGTAGCGGTTGAGGTGTGGGCTTGTAATCTAGCAGCCCCAGTTCAAATCCCGTGGCTACCTGTATTTTTTAAAGCTCTTACTGTGATCTCATCTTGCACCATGTCTATAACTTATTTTAATTTTTATCATTGTATTATTCTAAAAAGCGGTAACTAAGAATACGTTGTTTTTTAATTTGAATTTAAAACACTAAACAATTGTTACCTCTTTTAAACGAAACAAAGATAAAAATCAAAATAAATTATAGGCATGGTGCAAGGCGATTTGAACTGGGACCGCTAGATTGTAAGCCCTCGCCATCACTGCCACACCACCTTTTAAGTTTGTTTTCTGCTATGCGAGTTAATTGTGTAAAGTTTGCCAATTGACATTTATCATGTATGTTTGAAAAAATGATAAATATTAAAAAATAACTTATAATGCTACTTGCTAATTTTAAAAAAAACTGTTAAATATGAGCAATTACGGTAAAAATAATAAAACTTTAAATTTTTTTTAAGTATTCTAAAAAAGTTCTTTTGTCGTGAAGTGCATTTGCACTCCAGCTCAACAACCTTCTCCGAGATTTCAAGTGTTGGTGTGCTATTTTTGGTAATAGCAAAAAAGATAGGAAAAGTACACAACATTACATTCACTGCAACAAATTTGATTGTGTACAACACTGTAAAACACAGTTTGTAAAAGATGTTCTAGTTAAGTTAAATACGACAAAAACTTAGTAAAAAAGGAGCAAAAAGTAAATAAAAACGATGGGCGTACTCAAATCCATTAAATTATATGTAAAACGTATTAGAAAAGAGAACTAATTTTTCGAAAAGGTTATTATTGTGCACTGCAATTCCTAAGTTTTTTTATTCAACGGTTGTTTTCCGTCTCTTATAGTTCAAAGTTTAATTTTGTAGAAAGTTGTCATTGTGTTAATGAATTTACACGTTCTATTTTCATTAAATCGTGGCTGCTATTTTACATTTCAAAAGAAAATATTTTTGCAGTTTTATAATATTGTTTCGAAAAGTTTTAAAACTCATAAGTGACATGACTATTCATATTCTACGCTTATAAACTCTAATTTATTTTATTTTACTATTCCAGTTGATCAAATAAATATTAACTTATCTACACATGCTACATAAGGTGAAACATATGGAGGTGTTACCTTTTTTTAGCTCGTAGATATTTCGTTTACAATTTAATGTATGCGCCAACTATATATTTAAAGAAATTCTGCCAGAAATTATTATTAATTATTGCCTCATAATTTAAATACTGACTAAATACTAGACTAGAAATCCGGACTATAGTAATTGGGAACTAAATAAGCTTTTGTTTAGTAAATATGCATTTTCTGCTTTTGTAACAAAATAATTTTAATAAAGCATATAAATAAAAATGTCAAACGTTTATGCAATTGTCAACACTATTAGAAAAGTTTATAATTGAGGTGCATTTGCACCCCACTTGATTGGGCACGTATGCAAGATTATGTTGGACTTATAAAGGTCTAAACTTCGACGTAGTGAAGCTGAAATATATTAATAAATTGTATTTTATCTAATTTGTCTTTGGAATTTTATGCAACGTTTGCCAGCAAATAAAAAACAAGCTTTTAAATTCAAATAGTGTTGTTCACATTCGTTTGCAAAATGTTGCACACCTTTCAATTAAAAAAAATGTATGCGGTGCATTTCCACGATATATTTGAAATTTGACTAGCTGTCTGATAGCTCCTTCCAGAAGCAATGAATATGACCGCCTCTGGCCTTATACACTGTGTCTATAAAGTAACTCCCCACCCCCCAACTAACTTTTGAACGACTTGATATTTTTCAACAAAATTTGGTGTGCTGTAATGAGAAATTAAATACTATCTTTCAGACCATATTAAAATTTTGTATCATTCAAAATGGCGACTGGGCGCCATTTTGATTTTTTTATGACACCTCATTGGAAAGGTCTGCCATGGCAGTTCATGCACCGATGACGCGGCTCCAACCCGGAAGCCTAGCTGTTACTAAGAATTAAAGCTTAAATTAATTAAATTAAGTGTTCGAAATGTTTACCATTCACTTCTTGGCACATAAAAAGTCGGTTATGAAATTCCTGCCTTACATTTTCATAAGTTTCTGGAGTGATATTTCTGCAAACTTCTGTAATGCGTTGCTCCAGTTCTTCAATTGTTTCTGGACGGGTTCTGTAAACTTTCTATTTTAGATATTCCCATAGAAAAGATCTAAGAAAGTTAAATCTGGGGAGTGCGCCGGCTATTCTACAGGCCCCCGCCTACCAATCCATCTTCCAAGAAAATGTTCGTTGAGAAAGTCAGAAACAGGCCTATAATAATGAGACGGCGCACTGTCTTGTAGGAACATAACGTTTTCAATATTATAAAAAAAAATCAAAACAATTTTGAATTGAGTGAGTCCATTTGTTTAAAATCCGCCATTTTGTTATGGCTGAATATTTTTCTTTGGAACTCTAGGATCAGACGCAGAACTAAAAGACCTATCAAATGAGGTGTCACTCGACCCTGGATAATAAAATCAAAACAATTTTGAATTGAGTGAGCCCATTTGTTTAAAATCCGCCATTTTGTTATGGCTAAATATTTTTTTTTGAAACTCTACGATCAGATGCAGAAGTAAAAGACCTTTCAAATGAGGTGTCACTTGACCCCCCTTTCTATTTAAAAAAAAATTTCAAAATGGCGCCAAGTGGCCATTTTGAATGATACAAAATTTAATTTTTAGCTAACAAATAGTATTTAATTTCCCATTAAAGCACACCAAATATTGTGGTAAAATATCAAGTCGTTCAAAAGTTAGTTAGGGGGGTGGGGGTTACTTTATAGACAGACGGTATAATGGACGCGTTAATATGCGGGTTCTCGTAGTGAGGCCCCTCACTACAAACATTTGACACAGGTAGAAGTGGGTAGAAGAAATTCCGATTTAATATACTGATTTATTGAACATTACTACCGCCATTAAAAGTGCTATATTTATGTATTATAAAAAATACTGCAATACATTTAAAAAAATGTACTTCATTTTTAATTGCTAATTTCTGAAGCACACGGTTTTTCAAAGTATGAATAAATTTATATTTTCTTAAATATTTTACTGCTTTAATCTTAAATTTTCTCGCTACAACCAAATTTGGTTTCAATTTCAATCTTCATACAATAAATTTCCAAATTCTTTCTAAACCAATGGCAGTTACTGAGCTGCCATAATAACATCCTCAGGTAGAAAATCTTTACCCAATACGAAAACGCGACAGAAACAAGGTATGAATAACAACAAAACCGGATAGGCAACTGCTTTCAAAATGGGCGAAGTTGATGGGGGAAATGTTCTCTTAATTTTCACTTTTCTCATGTTTTTGATATTTGATTAGTTCTTGAAGAGGAGCTATAAAATTCATCATTTTGTGGAGTTTAAGAAGTAGAATAGCTCGATCTAAAACATGTTTTTGATATCTAATCTAATCTCATTCACAAGATTACAAATTTTAGTTTATAACCAGTGGCGTAACTACCATGGGGCAGAGGGGGCAACGGCCCCCAGGCCAGAGGCCTTAGGGGGCCCTGCCACGATCCACGAGTTTTTATTTTTTTTAAATTTCTGTATTACGAAGTTTTTTCAATAACAATTCTTGATTTTCGACCGTCTTTATTTTTATATTCAACAAAAAACATTTTAAATTCCATGTAAGTAAGTATGTACTTATACAATGAAAAATACTGAAGTGAGATTATATTTAGTAATAACACAACACCCACACTTTTTGGTACCGACCCAGACACATTAACTTCAGAAAATTTAAGATTTGATTATCTTAATTAGACACGGCTTTAATATATTTATTTTCATTTACTAGACTGCAAATAATTGTTTTCCTATTGAAGAAATTGTTCTTAATATCTTATTATCAATTACTTTATTATTAAAGCTTTTTTAAGGTTGGGCCAGGGCCCTTCAGGTATCTTGCCCCCGAGCCCAAAATCTGAAGTTACGCCACTGTTTATAACTTTCAAGAAATCGGTGACATTAAAAGGATATATTTTTGTCAAATACTAAGTTATGATTTTTAGTGTTGTTATAAGCTCTTGGGGATGAATTCAATAAATTATGGTCATTGTCGAATTTTTCTTCTACCGACACAACGCAAATCCACCTGAAAATGTTTAATAGTTTTATTAATCATTTTGCATTACTTCCAGTATGGAAAAAACACGCTTACGAATTGTTTCGATTTTAAAGTTTTATGAATATTGAGTAGGGTTAGTGCTGCTGCGAGACGAGACGAGAAATAGCATGACTCTCGCCTGGTCTCGAAATTTCGAGACGAGAAAAGATGTCAGTCTCGCCTCGTCATTATAAAACTGACGCAAAACAAATACTACTATTGCAAAATATGCAGTATAAAAGCGTTAACGTGACAACATTTTTTTAACTAATTTGCAGACATGCCAAATAGTACCTATGTGTACCACCATTTCGTTAGTTATTACCCAAACATCAGACACTTTGTCGCAAGTTTGCGAATATTACCTGTGAATTTATTCGGTGCGGCTTCAGTGTTCTTATAAGGCATTAAAATTCTTTAACACCTTATTATCTTTGGACAACTAGAGCCAGTGGCGTAACAACTAATAAAAGGGACCAACAAGAAATAATAGCAAGCATTTAATTACACACCATTTATAAGTTCTTAATTACATATTAAACGTTTTTTTTTCTTTAAAGGTTCTGTTTCGCGAAATCATCAACAATGTCTGACATTATTTTTTATACATGCTGTGACCGGATCAATGCTATAAATATGTGAATTCTCCAGCTAAA
This sequence comes from Ctenicera cuprea, assembly GCA_958336395.1. NCBI lineage: Eukaryota > Metazoa > Arthropoda > Insecta > Coleoptera > Elateridae > Ctenicera > Ctenicera cuprea. The sequence continues at coordinate 12,296,164 of OY284487.1, read as the reverse complement.
TATATACTCCCATTAATTAAATACTTATGCTGTGTAATAAGCTTTGCATACATTAGTTCATCAAATACGGTAGTATAATTTCCTTAATGTATTGGTTTTATCTTAAGCTAGGTATATCTTTTAGTGACGTAGGTTGTAAACTATCGCAGACTTGAAATTTAAACATACCGAGTTCAGTATTTATGTACGCGTTACCTATTTGAGACACAGCAGCGTCGCTTCGAAGGGGCACAACTTAAAAGCACCTCCCATACCCCTTTCATTCATTTATTATTAGTTTTTCAAAGGTATTCATGAAGCGACTATAAAATATAACACAATGTGATATAATTTCTTTTAATAGCAGTAAAAAAATAAGATAACAAAAAAACAATGCACAAATAAATCATTTAAATTTTACTTTTTTAAAGGCTGAGATTTTCAGGTACTATACTTATTAACAATTGGAATGCAAAAAGGTAGAAAAAAAATAACATTTTTGTAACTAAAAGTTATATTTCGGACAAAATTAGAGTGTTATCAAAAAAAATTATTTAACAACCAATTAAAATTGTTACATTTATAAGGAAATCTAAAAGCTGCTAAAAAATATAATAAAAAGAGATGGCTGTAGCGCCAACAGTTCTTAAATAAATTTTAATGTTTGCTGTTGTTATAGCAGATATTAACATATATCAAAGAGGGAACATTCCCCTTTACTGGTATACCTTCTGGCATATATGCTTGTTTGCTTTTGGTTTCAATTATGGTTAAAATTATGTCCACCTGAGGAGTCCAAATAAGAACGAAACATGTAGTGATCTACTCTAACCATAATTGAAACCAAATCTCTTCTTTCTTAGAGTTTAAAACGATTATTTTTATTTGTTTTTCATGATTTTGACATAGCTTATTATTTACATCTAATTTGTTTTTAAAGAATACATTTTTCTCTTAAAAACATATTTTATTGTGGTCGGGGGGTGGGGACATTTTGATCTTCTGCACAAGGGCCCAATGACTCCTTGCTACGCCCCTGCTTATAGTAAGTTGGGATTCAATCACTATCAAATTAAGTACTTTTGAAAATATAAGAAATAAATCCAGCCGAAATGCTTCCTACACTTTTTAAATTAGGTAAACACAGAAGGTTTTCAATGTCATATATTCACAGAAAACTTTACAATAGCTTTCTTTACACAACATCGATCTAATTTATACCACTAATTTCTGATGATCTACTTGGACTTGCTCCAAGTGTCTCATCATTGCAGTCCTTGACATCCAATGGGAATACCTTACATTAGTAAATCAAGGAACGCTTAACCTAGATTCGTTTTATAATTTCCTTGAACGTTTTCAACCGGAAACATATAAATAAAGGAGTGAAAATGGAGCACTCGGAATTTGACGAATTTAAGCAACTATATTCTTATTTGTGGACAAATAGTTCGTCATCGGACGAAAGTGACGACGAGGTAAGTAAATATATTTTTATTCCCTTCGATTTTGATGTACTGAGTTGTAAGGAAAAAACAAATCTTTCATCAGCATTCGCAAATAGAAATGTTTATGTACCCTTTACGTTAGCGTATGTGTTCCACGTGGTGTAATATTTTTATGATGAAAATATTCATTAAAATTTTCCATATAGTTTTATTTTTGCATAAATAACTTTCGAAAGTAATTCCGCCTTCCCACGCGTATTTCAGTGATGAACTTCTAGCACTTAATGAACGTATTCTATATTTAAGATTATAGTTTGTTTATTCGTATTCAGCCCACGGATTTATTTTGGTTTAGAACATTTTCTTTTCTCTGTAAAATTCCGCCAGTTGAGTGCGCGTGCAAAAATAAATTCGTGGAATTTTCTTTCATTCAAAAAATTGTTTGAGGACAAATGCCAGCCAGTAATTTTTCTTAAAGAGTTATTAATAGTTTTATGGTTAATGTAGTTTAGCAAACACATGCTGAAGTTTCAATCTTCAAAAATTTCTGCCTGGAGAAAGTTTCGCAAGTCACGTCGCACACCTTACGTACGCTTACTATTTATTATTTCATAATTGTACAACCTGTCCATTTTAATACCATACAGGTTGTCAGGATTTTACAAAAAACATTGACAACCAATAAGTGTGACAAGGAAGAAATCGGCAACTATTCACTGCGGCAAGGAAAGAGCATAATGGTCAGGCCAAGCGGGGATTTACGTATCCATGGCCGATGGACACATTAAAATTTCAAATGTATAGGTGAATTTCGATTAAATATTAAAGTAATCATAGATACCTTGATCCTCACATGGCCTGTCTATTATATCTCTTTTTTGTCGCACTCATTAGTGGCTATGTATCCTATGAAATAGTGACAGTTGGTATACAAAAAGTTAAAATTTTATATTTTTAAAATCGTTTTGCAATAACGTTACTACACAAAATCAGATTACTCGTAATATGCTCAACTAGGTACGCGAACATGATTCTTATCAGTACTGGTTTAGATTCGGAACGGCTATAAGAATACAACTGTAGTTAAAAGTCAATGATTTTCTAAACGCCTCTCAAAGTAAAGGTATTCAAAACTATTTATTTTCGCACAATTTCTTCAACCAGATAAACCAGAAAATTGAATTGAATTAATTGAAAATTCTTAAATATTACTGCACCGAAAACAAAATTAAAATCTAGTTATCTTGCAATATGGGCTAAGGTGGGCCGGGGTCGAAAACCCTTTTAATTATTTTTTTTCTAAAAATTGTTATGCTATGTTATTGGTATAAAGCCGCGACTGCATCACTAAAACTCGAACAAGAAATTAAAATGGTTGTAATACGACAATGAATTGTTTCAGTAATTGCTTGTTCTTTTCTATGCTTTACCGTGTTTTACGTCTACTTGCGAGGTTATGTCGTGTTGTGTTTTGACAAGCCACGGTAAGACGCGCACTGACAAATTTTAGTTGCGCAACTGTTCAGAAAGAGAAGGCCAGATGAAAGATAGAATACGGATTCGTACAGTCCCGCATTAGAGTAAAAGAGATGGCAGATATTGGAGGCGTGGACGTCTTGACGAGCGAAGCCGATTGCATCCGAGACTGCTGGCAGCAAAATGTAACAAGACGTTCAGGATTATACACCCGTTGCTTTTGTTCTATAGAGACTGTTTTCTCTTTCTTTCACATGTCATTCTTTATGTTACATAAAACGTTTCTACACGCTGTTGTATGTAAGCGCCATAATTGTTAGTGGGAGCGCTCTTAATACGTTTTATATGGGCAACCGAACAGTACGCAACTACAAGTTAAATTGCTGGTACGCGTTATAGTAGATTTATACCACTTTCCCTATTGTGTTGGTCGAATAATAGTTTCATTATTTTATACTAAAAAAATGGAGACTCACTGTTTTGCCTTGCCCGAGTGTCAAAGAAAACGCAATCCGGCACAGCTTAAATACGATGAGCACTTCAGCTTTATTGAGGATTTTGTATAATCCCCCGTTTGTTGACTATAAAAGCATTAAATTTCAAAAATTCATAGTGGGCGTCAGCAAAAACTTTAGACGTTGAGAAAAAATCAAATCACAGTTCGTCCCCAGCTCTATCAGAACACAAAATTGATAGACAATTATGCGATTATGTTTTTAAAATATGTTTTAATACATCACACACATATTATTTAGCCAATCACAGTGCTCGTTTTCGAAATGGGACATCTGGCCGCGGACCAACCGGCCGTGAGCAACTGGCCGCCTAGTCAAGTGGTTGCCGGACCAAGTGGCCGCCAGGGCAAGCGCCCGCGAGAACAAGTGACCGCCAGCACAAATGGCTATCGGGGAACTAGTCGCAAGGCCAAGTCGCCACGGGAGATCGTTTTAGAATGTTTTTCAAAAATGCATTTTTTGTGTAAAATCCCCGTTGCTGCCCTACCGTATTATTAGAAAATCTGAACTGCCATTTGAAGTTCTGGTATTGTTTGAGTTTAATTTTTCGAAATAGGTAAGTAATTCATTAGAAAAGCTAGAAAAGTACCGTGGAGTTTTTTCCTTGGGTTATTTTTTTCCAGATACGGTCGTCGGCGGCCACTTAGACCGGCAACTAGTTGCGTCCGCGGCCAGTTAACCCGGCGGCCACTTGACGCCGCGGCCACCTGACTCCGCGGCCACTTTAACCAGCAGCTACTTGACCCCTTGGACCAGCGGCCACTTGCACCCCAGCTACTTGACCGCGGCCACTTGACCTCCGCCAGTTGTCATAGACCAGCTCGATTTCCCTAACAACAACTAATTAAAATGGAAAAAAAAACTACTGAATTTTAATAATTGACCAAAACCACTCGTTTCTATGGCTGTGTTTGTTACCGGCAAGATCGAGCAATTAAGATGGTAGCTGCGGTACAGCAAACGTAAAACGACGATCATTTCCGATACAATTGGTTAAAATATAAACTACGTCGTAATTAATTGTGTGTGATATTTAGTCATTACAAATACGACATGTGTCAGTTAATTTTAGACAATACTAAATTATCGCCTTAACTAGCACCGAGCACTAGTTAACAATCAACCCAAGTTTATCGAAAAAAAGCGGAATCACGATAGTTGTATTAAAAACAGCATTTAATTAGCTTATTTATCTTAGCATCTGTCATATTATCAAATTTTTCAAAAATCACTTTTTTTGTTCCTAGAGGTTCAAGTCATGTATGCTATCTTTTTTTTTCAGGATATAAATATAATACATTCCCATGTTAGAGGTACCTAGTCGTTTTTGGATAGGTTTTGAGCAAGACGATATTTAGATATTTTTTATTATCAAATTTTGCTCTATAACTATATCTATATAAAGTGATACGAATCAACATTAGAAAATTTTAATAGTGCACGTCAACTTCCTGTTCAAATACGTCACCTTAAAATGCAAACAAAACGTCTCTGGAATGTTCACGAATAAATTAGATATGAATAAGCTTGAGGGGGGTCACAAAAGAAAATATAGCGTCGTGACGCGGTGGCCGCGACGCTCGGCGTCGGTCAGTTTTCTATATATCCAACATTCCTTTGATTCTATTATAAGTAGCCAAAAAGTTAAATGCCACTTTATATACATTCAGATTGCGCGCGAGATTGTAATCACGTTATATTTTATTGTCGCATTTTACTCGCGATCGTATAGTAGTAAGAAGAAAATTTTTAGAGGAAAAAATAAAGATTTTAAATTTAAGTTTTATAAGAATTTAAAATTTAATCGAAAAATTAAACATAATTAAATAAATTAATTAATTGTGACAAAGTTGTATAGGATGGCAAATATGCAAGATCCAGTTGTTGCTGAGGAATATGTGGTGAGTTTTTTGTTCATTAATAAAAATTTTAAATATCATGAACTAATTTACATTTCTTATTTCGATATTTTCTGTAATTAAAATTACAATAAAATTGGGTTGACTTTAAAATAATACAATTTTTTATTTTTTTTTATTTGGTAAATGTTAATCTGCTGTATTAATCTTAATTATACAAATACACATTTTTTTTATAAATATTTTCAGATGGTTTTGGAATTATAGATTTGGTACACTATTTTAGTGAAATTTTAATATCCACAAATAGATTTTTTTTATTATAGAACGCAGAACAAAAACGCGCAACAGGTTCGATAGCACTGAAATTAATATTTTTTGAGAAAACGCTTGGACAGGCAGCGATTTAAATTTAAACGTCATCGACGATTTTTTTAAATGAGAAAATGAGTATTTGATTATTTCATTCAAAATACATTATTTTTTAACCGACTTCAAAAAAAGGAGGAGGTTCTCAATTCGTCTGTATATATTTTTTTTATGTATGTTCGGCCATAACTTCTTTAACTTTTAAAAAAACGGACTTCAAGTAAAAATACAAAAGTAACATAAGTTAACTAAAAAGCAAAAAATAAATGTTTTTTATACAACAATTTAATACGTATTTGTTGTTCCGTTTAATGTAATTAAGAAATTATTCTAAGTTGCAGGCTTCCCCGGCCGTTGTTAATAACAGCTAGGCTTCCGGGTTGGAGCCGCGTTATCGGTGCATGAACTGCCGACGTTTCGTCCTCGGTTCCACGGGACATCTTCAGGGCTGTGGTCACTTTGAGATCTGGAACACAACAGTTGTGTTCCAGATCTCAAAGTGACCAAAGTGACTCAAGGTGACGCGGCTCCAACCCGGAAGCCTAGCTGTTATTAAGAAATTATTGTTTATTATACACTGTGTCCATAAAGTAACCCCCCCCTAACTAACTTTTGAACGACTTAATATTTTACTACAAAATTTGGTGTGCTTTAATGGGAAATTAAATACTATTTTTTAGCTCATAATTAAATAATGTATCATTCAAAATGGCGGCTGGGCGCCATTTTAAAATTTTTTTTTAAATAGAAAGGGGGGTCGAGTGACACCTCATTTGAAAGGTCTTTTAGTTCTGCGTCTGATCCTAGAGTTTCAAAGAAAAATATTTAGCCATAACAAAATGACAAACGTTTGAAGTAAAGAAGTCTATTAAAAAAAACTAAGAATTAAAGCAAAAACAAATGAAATTAAGTGTTCGAAATGTTCACCATTCACTTCTTGGCACATAAAAAGTCGGTTATGACATTCCTGCCTTACATTTTCATAAGTTTCTGGAGTGACATTTCTGTAAAAAACGCATTACAGAAGTTTGCAGAAATATCACTCCAGAATCTTATGAAAATGTAAGGCAGGAATGTCATAACCGACTTTTTATGTGCCAAGAAGTGAATGGTGAACATTTCGAACACTTAATTTCATTTGTTTTTGCTTTAATTCTTAATTTTTTTTAATAGACTTCTTTACTTCAAACGTTTGTCATTTTGTTATGGCTAAATATTTTTCTTTGAAACTCTAGGATCAGACGCAGAACTAAAAGAGCTTTCAAATGAGGTGACACTCGACCCCCCTTTATATTTAAAAAAAAATTCAAAATGGCGCCCAGTCGCCATTTTGAATGATACATTATTTAATTATGAGCTAAAAAATGGTATTTAATTTCCCATTAAAGCACACCAAATTTTTTAGTAAAATATTAAGTCGTTCAAAAGTTAGTTAGGGGGGGGGGATACTTTATGGACACAGTGTATAATTATTAATTGTTTTATAATTTTGAAGTCGGTGCCAAGTAAAACATAAAAAATTCGAATCGAATTTGTTATTGTAGCAAGGTATACAATTTTTATGTATTACTTGGCACCGACTTCAAAATTATAAAACAATTAATAATTATATAATAATCTATAATTTCTCAATTACATTAAACGCAAACGGCAAATAGGGCCGGCGGGTGGTCTAGTGGTTAAAGTCCCAGGCTTTGAAACTAGACTCCCAATGGCAGTTGGTTCGAGTCCACTGCTCGTCGGTAATTTTTCTAAATAAGTTAAATCAGACGAGTCCATGGATGGTGTATGTAGGTGTGTATGTTGGGTTGCATGTATTTTAGGGGTGGGGCATGTTAGACCGGTGAAGAGCACTTAGTGTGCTGAGCCCGGGTTAGGGGGTGGGATGGGAATCATGGGGTCGTGCTCACGCACGGCTCAAAAAAAAACGACAAATAAGTATTAAATTGTTGTATAAAAATCATTTATTTTTTGCTTTTTAGTTAACTTATGCTACTTTTGTGTTTTTATTCGAAGTCGTTTTTTTTTAAAAAATGTTAATTATCTCTTTTTAGCCCTGTTAAACTTTGATGCACTTACATGAGAAAAATACAAAAAAACTTATGTGTGAGAAGGCTTTCGTTAAAACTAAAAAAAGTGTGAAAAAATTTACATAACAGGTTGTTATGAGTAATATTGTTCGGAATGGTAGTTGTTCACCCGAGAACGGAATTCTTGCAGCACATTGAGAAGAGTTTCTGTCGTGATTGGGCTTATCTTCTCTTAAATTTGCGCTTTTAACTCTTTCAAATTGTGAGTTCTGGATTTATAATTTTTTTAGGCAACCCCATAAAAACCAATAAGGTGACGTGAAATCTGGAGATCTTACTGGCCACTACCTTGACTACCAATTCATGTTTTGGGTGCACATAGCAAAGCACTGTAGCTGCATAATGGAGGAGTCTCCATATTGCTGACACTAGTCGCATTGGGAATATCGAATTTTCTTCATTCGTGTACAATACAGCTAACGTGAGAATCTGTTCGTTTCCTCTACACATTCTAAAGACAGTTCTGTATGTACGCATTAAAAGTGTTCCCAAAAAAAGAGTTCTGATTTTGGGGATGTTGAGAGCGTGCCCTCTGAAACCAATGAGGGTTTTCTGCAGTTCAGTAGCGACAGTTCTGCTTGTTCACAGTGCCATCACAGAGAAAGTGGCATCGTCGAAAAAAAATGTCTCACAAACGTTAGATTGGGAATTCACACCTCCATTATTTGTTAACACAATTCTAGCCTTCTATGAGAATCATTTTTAGAGTGCTTTAGTTGCAGTTGTACCATGTACGGATGCAATTTTTGTTTCTTCAAAATCTACACAATTCTACACCTCTTGCACTTGCAATACAATTTTAATAGTTGTCTACTCTCGGACATGGCTCATTCTTCTTCTTCTTCTTTTTCTGTAAATTTTCTGTAGATGTTTCTATCTGATGTCATTATATTTAGCTCAACCATCGTTTTTTCTTTCCGTGCCGCTATTTCTTGGATGCTATCTATCCACATTTTTCTTGATCTGCTGCTTGGCCGTCTGTTTTTATTCCTGCTTCCAGTGTATTTAACATCCGGTATTCCATCATTCTTTTTGTATGTCCATATCATTTTAGTTGTTTTTTGCGGTACTTGTTGCAACTCCTCTCTAAAGGTTGTGTTTCTTATTTTACCTCTTCTTTTTCTCCATGTATTTTCCTTATAGGCATATCATTTCCACCATGGTTGTCCATCATGATCTAAGTAGGTTGTCCAATATAATCTAGTTCAGTGTATAAGGCTCATATTTCTTTGCACAGTAGACCGCTACACTTTTCAATGCAAGTAAGCTACTTTGGCCACTTTTGATGAACATCTTATAGGTATTTCATTTCCACCATGGTTCTCCAATATGATCTAACTCTCTGCCCCATAGGTCAAAATTTGTGCATATACTGTTTTGTATATGTGCAATTTTGTTTCCGCTTTAATATTTTTTTTTCTAATGATTGTTATACTTATACTGTATGCAGTACAGTGTCAGCTAGCTTTGTTTACCTAAATAGGGTAATACCGCGATCCAATGACTTTTTGATCACACTATATAAACAAAAAAATATTAAATATATATTTTTTTGTTTATATAGTGTGATCAAAAAGTCATTGGATCGCGGTTGCTGTGGAATTTCAAAGCTATCTATAGAATTACTTATTTCTAAATCGCGCTCGATTATGGCGAAGTTGGTAAATTTTCCACGGAATTCATTTAAACATGCAAATTAGGTGAATAAACACAGTTACCGTTTTCACCACGATTTCCATTTCACTCCGGGTAGGCTCTTCGCCTGTGTAGTAGGGGGTAGTGGAGCTTTTGGCCTTTATACAACCACGCTCTTGAAGCTTATGCCACCCTTCATGCACATTCATTCAAGCCATACGCACATGTGTTTTATTTGTATGTTAATGTTGTGTATGGCTTTGTTACTTGTCCTGGTCAGCCAGTAATCAAGGCAAGCGCCGTTAATTGTAACCCAACGTCGAAAGGTTGCCGAGCTCGATACCGATCCACAGAATTACAGAAAAATTTTCTGCTTCTTCCGGATGATCATATGTTACGTAATTACTTGTAATTATTGTTGCTAGGTACTCGTATTTTTGTTTTTCGTCTATTTCTATGTTGTTTATCCTTATTTTTTCTCCTAACTGGTGTTCTTGTTCAGGTATATGTATTGTTAGGTTTCGTTTCCTGCTATTACCACTATATCGTCTTCCTTCTCATTTTATTAGCTGTGAATCTTGTAATAAAGGGTATCTTTCATTAAATACAGAGCATTCTTCTTCTTGCGTTCTGGTTTTGTCACGATATTCATTTTGTATATTATATCCGGATTCTTTTCAACTGTCCTAAACATTTAGTGATAAGGGGCCTCCACTACTATAATCCACATATTTACGAGTTCAGTGTATAAGGCTCATATTTCTTTGCACAGTAGACCGCTACACTTTTCAATGCAAATAAGCTACTTTGGCCACTTTCGATGAACATTTGCTTGACTGAGTGGGTTGCGAGGCGCTGACCTTTTATTTTCAATTCCAACAGCACGCACTTAAAAATGTGTTACACAATGTCATACAATGTTACTGAAAAATACGACAATCCTTAAGATTTGTACAAGTAAAAGAAGTCATTGGACAAATAGATATTTACCAATTACGTTACCAACGATCTTTGCTTATAAATTTATTACATAAGTACAACCATCTCAGGTTTACGTGCAGCTATGATATGGAATGAACCATTTGATTTCGTTTATCGCGTGTGGGAGATTATAGTATAGTCATGTTTACGAATAAATAAGCTAGGAGTTCATAATAAAAAGCCACACTTCATTATTCGCAGAATTAATTGGAGCTCGAGTTTTAATTTAAACTGCTATACCTGTTCGAGCGTCTGCTCAAAAAAATATTATTTTCGGGAATATGGAATGTATTCCATACTTTTGTTCTACGCGGTATGTAAGGATTTTAAAACTATATTTTGTCATCCTTTTAAAACAAAGTTGAATGGGCAACTAAAATTTAATGTGCTTGAGAAGCAGTGCAAGTATTTTTTTATTTGCGGAGAAGTAACCAGACAGTATGCAATAGGATAAATTAACATAATAAAAAAAAATCTTAAATGCCAAAATCTCAAGTTAATAATAAATTTTTGACAACAAAAATACATGCATCCGCTGTCCAACAAAAACATCTAAAATTAAATTCGGAATGTTTCCGCTAGGAAACGTATATCCTCGTTGCCAAGTAAAATCCAGATTTTGCAACATTATGAAAATATTGCTAAATCTTTTGGCGTTTTAAAAAGCAACTTAAATAGCAAGATGGAAATGAAAATGCAGTTAGTTAGTTATTGATTTATTGTAAATAAAACAATTCTTAACTTCAACAGTTTTTTTTGTTTTAGCCTTCTACGTATTTCAATGTGTTTACACGTCATTATTGAAGGCAAGATTGCCTTTGATAATGACGTGTAAACACTTTGAAATACGTTAAATAAAAAAAAATGTTGAAGTTAAGAATTGTTTTATTTACAATAAATAAAAATGAACTTCAACGAAGTAAAGATCAAGTTAGTTATTGTACTATCGTTAAGGGGTTTCCCATAACTCTCTAAATTAAAATTTTTTAAAATTATTTTAAGAAAATGACTATTTACGATTTTTTCAAGTTTTGTAAGCTAATAGAGACAGAAATGTTATTTTGACTCTCTAATTTCTTTACAACACCTTCTATACCACCGAATAGGTATATCAACCATTCATCGACAAAATAAGCTTTTATGTAAATCCAAATTCCGAAACAAAATTTAGCATTGTTTCTTTAGTAGCATTTTTTTTAACCTAAAACGGAACCACAATTTAGTTCGTGTGTTAACTTGCTAATTTCTTTGTGACACCTTCTATGCATTTTATGACAATCGAAAAGTCATGCGCCATTATTTAATAAACAGGGGTCTATAAAACATTTCTGTTTGAACTGAATTGCTGATGAGCGATAGTAGAATAAAATTTAAAATTAATTTGGAGGGACGACAGTATTTATAATGGTTCTTATTTTCACCCTCCCATCTATTTTCTGCTTGACAAACTTCTTCTTGGTTCTGTTTAATATTGATCTAATCCCCAAAAATAAACACAAATCGAGTTATTTATCTCTCATAAAAATTGGTTCTAATACACTACCACACGTAGGTTGGTCAGAATGTTTATAATTTTTTATTTGATTTTTAAATAGCTTTTTTTTGTTTTGGATGCCGTATCCAAGTTACACAGCATTAAAAAAATAATTATTCATCACAAAAAATGATACTTGTATTACCTTTTTTTTGATAATTCCGCAGGATTAAACAACAACGAAAAACGTAAGGAAAAATTTATAGAAAGCGTCACAGAAAAATTAGTGGATTGGCACATGAACCAAATTGTAGCTCATTTCTAGCTCTACTAGCTTATAAAGTTAAAAAAAAATCGTGCGGCTAGCTCTTGATTAGCATGTTTTTGAGTCAAAATTTGATATTTTTCTCATTCCACAGTTTTAATAGTTCCAAAAGTTCTAGTCAAATTTCAATCCGATCTGAAAATTTAAAAAAATTCATAGATGGCGCCAGAAAAAAGAATTTCAAGCTGAGACACAAACCAAATTGCAGCTCATTTCTAGCTCATACAGTTAAAACAAATCGTGTTGGCAGTTTTCGATCAGTATGTTTTTGTTAGCTGAAGCACCCGGGATGGACGGATACGGACAGCAAACGATAATAAACAGTTTTATGGTAACGCCTGACTGCATAGGAACAGTATTATGCTCGTCATAGCACTCTAGTATGGGGCGCCAAGTGTAAAGTAAAAATTTGCTGTGCATTTCACGGTATTTAAGGCAATTTGTCCCAATATTTATTATATATACACACATTTAGCTACATGCTTTTTATTTTAATAAATCATTCTAGATTTAAATAAATTCTTAAACATTTGGTTTAAATATTCTAACATTAATTACAGCATCAGCGATTTAAATAAATCTTAAAACATTTACTTTAAATTTTCAAATATCTAGTGAATATTTATGTATTTAGATAAATCTGCACATATTTGTTTTAAATCTTTAAATAAATCTTTGCCGATATAATTAAATCCTTAAAAATTTAAATAAATATTTCAACATTTAATTTTAAACTGTCATGTCATATTTAATGTTAACTTGTCTTATTTATTTGACCTTGGTAGACCCAGCCTACATAGAAAGACCATTTACATTGGTGGTAACGTTCAACAATTATGAACACGTTTTCCTTATTTCAAAAATTTGTACAATCAATGTTAGTTCAATCATCAATAACAACATATTTAACAACATAAACATTGCATAATGTATTATTCATACAATGAAAGTTTCCTCAACATTCCCTTGAAAACGTAATTTTCAGTCTGTTTTGTTTAAGCCTCGAACGCTCCCACCATGACACTGCTTTATATTGGGACAAATTGCCTTAAATACCGTGAAATGCACAGCAAATTTTCACTTGACTCTTGGCGCCCCATACTCTAGAGGCAAAACAAAAAAAAAAATTTACGCTATCTTATGCAAAATTTTATCCTAACATGTAAAAATATACAGGGTATTGTGTTCAAAACAAAAAAGTTATGGTCACTTCCGGCGAAACCGAAAGTGCTAAAAAATTGCGAATATTATTAAATAACTGTATTTTATAGATATATTACCAGTACCAAATTTCATTCGTTTATCTTAATAAATAAAGAAAAAAAGGGGGTGAACCATGTTTCGTTCACACCCCGTATAACGTAAATAAATATAAATGAGCAACCGTATAACGTAGCTTAAAAATTTTACCGTCCTTTACCCAATCCAGAAAACTATCAAAATACAAATGTCGATGACGCCATTACTCAATGATGATATAACCTCTTCATTACTTAACAAAAATTATAAAAAAACACATTCATTGAAAAAGAAGCTGGTTTCACAAAAATCAACGTATCATAAATCATTCGTCGTAGTTTTAGCGATTTATTTCAAGCTTTACAAACACACTGTATAATAATTAATAGGTTTTAAAATTATTTTTTGGTTTCCATGACAACAAGACAAACGCCGAACTGTTTACGGAGCTAAACAAATGAAAATCATTAGCTGCCACGGATATAAGTTCTTATTATATATCCGTGTTAGCTGCCAATATTAATTGTAAAATATGTGTATATCCCTTGTAATAGATTTTTTAAACCATTATTTTTAATCTTTTAGGAAGCCCCATCCTTAAGAGACAGGGTGGCCCTTTTCAACACAATCTCAAACAAACACGCACAAAAACAATCTGTTAATCCGTTTTCACAAGACAAAAATGTCGGGAGTCTTGAAAAAAGAAGGTTCTCAAAAGAAGAATATGGAAGGTAAGCGTCATCATTTGACATCATGCAGAAAACTTAATTTTCGATCAATTTTCAGGCCTGTAAAGGGTTCCAAATCAGAAACTAGAGGATTCAAAGCTAATCTGGAAGTTTCAAAAGAAATGTTACAGCTTTGCGAGATTATGAACAAACATGCAGAACCCTTATTTACTCCACGTGAAAAGAAGAATGATTGTAGAAAAGTTATTAGTTTTGGAGACTTATTCAGTGTAAGTTGATTTGTTTGTGCAAATAAAATTATATCAAATTACCAAGAGCACAATAAATTACAGTAATTGTCGTAAAATTGCATGGAATTGACCCTTAAAATACAGGGCTGCAACAACTATACCTAAGTCACCAAAGCCTTCCACTGATATAAAAAATGTAATTTTTCACTATCAGCACAGTTAACATCGCCATATTTGTTCTAAATGTCGCACATTTAAAGAATGAAATCCTTAATAGCATAACCTATCTATTTAAGTAGTATATCTACAAGTAATCTATATATTTCTTGGTAAACTAAATTGGAATCAAAATTATAAATTAATTAAAACAGCAAAACCATTAAAAAAAATTAGGTTAGGGTAGTACAACATGCATGTTTTATAAAAGAATTTTAAAAGGTTATTATTATTCTGTTTTGGAAAACTTACCTTATCAGTGAATTAATGAAAAAAGATACAATGAGCCGTTTGTTAAACTAAATCACCAAGCATTTGTTATAACTATAAGAATACACAGTTTGCTGATTACAAGCGAGCCGTTTTTACAGTTAAAACAATAAATTTAATTTAAAATCACTAAACCCCCAGTCAACTAGATTCTTACACCGCCATTAAACCTTGAGTACCAAGTTTTCCTACAAACGTCACTGTGATCGCCATCTTTTAGTAGACATATTTCAATAACCTATATAGTAAATCCGTAACTGTCTCACCATAACAAAACGCTTGCAAGTCACATTTAGTACTTTTCTTGGTATAATTTGGTTTTTTATGATTTCAGCGGGTCGGAAAAGCGTATTTATTCCGCCGACATGGAATCTCGCACAGCATATTTTATATCCTAATTTCTTTCAATGTGAGACAAAGAAATTTTATTACTAAGGCTGCTATTTTTTGCCACTTTTATTAATAAACAACTGCAGAAGAACAGCCACAACAAAGGTCTTCTCACTGACATTTTACAAAATAAACAAATATACGCTACGCATTCCACACTTAGAGTTAAAAAGAACCGTTGCGTGTACATTATTCGCTCTCATTTAAAAAGAACTAGCTGAATCCGTACGCTTTAGTACTTTACCATACTTCCCTACTTATAGAGCTAGGGATGGGCTACTATTTGTTTTGCGTTCCAGACCACTAACTTTTCTGTAACACCTACTTAATATAAATTTTTGAAAAACGTAAATTGGCGCCCTTCTCTTTACTAAGCGGAGGACGATTAAAAATTTCTGTTACGGCTAAAGTGCTCATAATTAATAGTAGAATAAGATTTAGAACGTAATTTTTAAGTGCAGCAATATTAAGAGGGGTTAACTTTCCTCCTCCCTCCCTAACTGTGGCAAATATATTTGTCAAAAAAGATTTTTTATAGAATATAAAATTCATAAAAGTAGGACTACGATCCACGGTAGCACTAGCTCAGTAGTTAATTTATAAAAGCGTGAGGCGTAGCCCACAGGTCCCGCTAGTTTTAAATTAATGGCATATGCAAAAGGCACATTCATGAATATTTGCAATGATTAAAAAAATTTACGTGGTTTTACCATTTAAAACAAACGCGCGCTGTGCGTATCGTATATCACTTTTTTTTTCTACGGATTAAAATAACTACTTGAGTAGGTATTTTGAAATTCTTTATAATTTTTATGAAAAACGAATAGGTTAAAGTTTAACAAAGGTTCGTAGAAATCAGCTTTGCTGTGAAATATTAATCATCTTATTCGAACGTCACTGGTCCCCAAAATGGCGGATAACGGCGGGAAATTTGAATTTGATACCAAGGATAATGGGAGTACACCTTGGTATTATTATAAGCCAAACATTTTGGATTAAATTATAAGTGATATCCATTCACTCTCAGAGTCATGCTTCATTGATAATAACTTCTACAAATTCTTGTTTAAATGCTATTTTTTTGTAAATATCTACAAACTGGAACTTCCAATAAAATTAAAGTAAAAGGTGGAAAAGATCTATTTTCAATCAAACATTTATCTATCTTGACGATTATTTTTAAAATTCAAAATCTTTTCAGTATTGTATTTGAAAATTATTAACCTGGACCTACTTCTAGCGCAAATTTTGCAAAAGTTTCCCTTAACAGAGTTACTGAGTGTTGAGAATTTTACATTTATGTATTCTAGCTATTAAAACTTTAAATATCTATAACCGCAAATGGCATTCCTAATAATCACATAATTTTGAAAATTTTGTTGCTTATCAATTTCCGTTAATACAATTTTCGGTTCAATTTTTTTTAATTGTTGCAAAACGGAGAAATTTAAATCCTTGTCTAGTGTGATATGTGCAATTGGGATCTGAACAACCCCAAATTATTATAATCAAATTATTCTGATTGCAAATTGCACATATTTAGACACATTTTTGTGCCGTCTGTCAGTGCACCCCAAAATGGCGGCCTTCTATTGTGAATGCTGTCACCTACGTTGATTTGTGAAACTATGACGTGTAAAGAAACGTCAGTTTTCACAAATAAACGCAAGCGACGTCTATGAGAATTTTAATTGGGGAATCCCGTTTGTGATTATATTCTTGTTTCGTTTTAATAAATATTTTTCAATTGAATTAATATAACGGGTGTCCAGAAAGTCTTTCATAACAACATTTAATGGTGCGTTCACAATGACAACCATTCATTCAAAACTTGCCGCGTAAAGGATTAAATTGGAATGTTATAACTGATAAGTATTTTTTTTTAGATTTACGTGACAATATCCAGTAAACTGGTAGGAATTTTACTACGAGCAAGGAAACAGAAACTCGTCGATTTTGAAGGAGAAGTTTTATTTCAGGTAAACACAATTATGTATGTTCTTCAGTGGCTGCGGTAAAAATTGTGGAGAATGTCTCTAGCTAGAAGGCCTCCCCCCGCCCCGCCAAAAAAAAGCAAACTGTGCACTAGTCGTCAACACCTTTTAGATTTTGGAGTGCTATCGTATTGTCAATAAATGATTAAACTGTGCGATTACTATAACAATCCAAATTCAGTTCAAAATTATAAAATATTTTAACACAGTAAAATATTGCGAGAAATAAATATATTATTTTTTTGTTAAAAAATACATTTTTTGGAACTCAAAAAAAAATACGGACCATAGAAAAATTCGTCATACAAAAAACTGGGTGGGAGAAAGATAATTTAAAAAAAAATGATAGCCGCCGCTATTTTTAAGCTATAGCGTTGGGCCTAAGGTTTTCCACCACATATCACTGATACAGGGTGTTTGTAAACTACATTGCAATATTGCAAGTGGTATATTGGAACAAAATGGTGCCGAAAATTCCTTAGCCATTTTGCGCTTACATGCATAATTTTCTTAAAATTTAATGTTGAAATTTAATTGAAATAATTTGACAACTGCTGATACCAGTATTTTCTAAATAGTAAAAATTAAGATCATGTGTTGATTAATAATGAAATACAGTATTATTTCCACAGCAACGTTGCATACAGCTAATGTGTGCATTAGAATGAACAGCAGGTTCATTCTTGCTGGTGGGATATTCTTATAAATATATAAATAATTGGACCATTTGATTTTCGAAATATCTAGATTCGAGTGGTTACAGAAAATCATTCGAATAATTTTGATTTTAATTTTTTGGTTTCGATAAGATTAGAAATACTATTTGAAGCCCAAGGTTTACGCTGTTTTTGCCGAGTGGGCCGAGGAAAGACGATGAGAACGAGAATTCATTTGTAGGAGCATTCGAAAAGCAAGCGGATAGCGTTTTTAATACTTTTTACCATATAGAAACATCCGAACGAATCAATCGATTATCAGTTCATTCGAACACCAATCATCTGATAATGAATATCATGCGATTATGCCCATCACTTTACACACATGATCACTGAGCATTTTTTTGACCACGATACCGATACATTGCCGCCGTGAAGTCTTACATCATGTTATAGGTATGATCTAAGCATGAAGTTTAAAATGCCAAAAGTTTACAATTAATAATTATTCTGTTATATAATAATATAAGTGACTAAGAAACAAATGTAATTTTTGTAAATTAAACATAATTTCAGCAGTTTTCAAATTGGTCCAGTTAAATATAAATTAAGTTTTGAAAATACTGTAAACGTAAGTGCAAAGTGGCAAACGACTTTTCGACTCTATTTCCCCCAATATACACCATATGCACTATTGCTGTGTAGTTTGCAAACACCCTGTATATTAATACCCGGTGATTCAGCCTAGATGTCCCAAACTAATGTTTCACTTCCTTTTCAAGTTATCAAAATTAGGGTTTGGAAGGTTCTAAATTCAAGATGGCCATGAACATCGTATATAAATCTCCTAAAATATTTTTAAACCGACCCAGTGTCGTTACAAAATTAAATATTTAATGGAAAATTGCCGTTTTTTAGACTTTTCAGGCTGTTTAGTGGCCAACTTTGTTAAAAAACGTAATTTCAAGCCATTTTCAGGAGTTTACTTATGTCTACATTTCTGATCCACATTGTTCTGAACTAAAGAAGATTTTTTTCTAGTTAAGAGATTAAAAAAGTAACAAATTTTTGCTCTAAATTATTAAAAAAATATTTGCTGAAAAATTACCTTTAAGATTGACTATTTCTACATCAAACCTAAAGCGGGAAAAACAAAACAATAATTAGTTGACATGTTAAAACAAAAACAAACTTTGACCGTTTAGAATAAGCGTTTATATTTTTGCTTCTTTTCGTTAATGAGAAAACGAACCCTTCTGTGGCGGAAAGAACAGTGCTTCTGAATAATGGCTTTAAATTACGTTTCTTGATTATGTAGGCCACTAAAAAAGGTCTAGAAAGTTGAAATCAAGACAATTTTCCTTCAAATATTTAAATTTGTAATGCCACTGACCATTTTGAAAAATTATTTGCTATCCGATTAGTCTAAGCCACTACAGCACACCCATACCGCTGCCACTGATCTTATCCTATTGTTCTTTAGGTTTTACAGGCTGTATTGGTGCGATAATTTATTTATTCAATTATTTCATATTTTCCATGGCATCCCCATATTTGTTTGTTCATAATTTCAAGTTTAAAATAGTAAAATAATAGTATATTATAATACAAGTGTATAAGCAAGCCTTTAAAGCACGCGCGACGGGTTTAAAAGCACGAGGCGAAGCCGAGTGCCTTTTAACGGAGCAGTGCTTTAAAGGCTCTTATACACGTGTATTACACGCTATTTTTTATTATACCTGCATCATAATCTAGAAAATAAGAAGAATATAGCTAGGAAGCAGCATTTTGATTTTGATTCATCTTACATAGTAGTCTATGATGTGACGTCATATCATTTACCTGGAGATTGGTTAGCATTTTTTGTTGTTTATGTTGCTATGTGAATTCGAATTTTTTTTTGCGTGTTTGTAATTTGTTGCTTCAAAATTGATGACGTCATTGTTGCTTAGCAACTTTAAAACACCGGGGTGTTTTAATGTTGGGTTTACGCACGCTTTTTGGTTTGTTTTACAAGGAGTATGATGCAGGTACAATAAAAAAGCTGTTAAAACATTTAATAAAAATTCAACTGATGCAAAGAATAAAGATTAAAGCAATCCTTAAATGTTTCTGCTGTATTTAACTGCTGTTGACAAAAATTCCTGAGATCTCATCTAAATTTATATTCCAAGTTATTTTTATTTTAGGAACAAAGATGGTCAACATCCTCACTCCAAATGATTTAAAAAAACCTCAATCATATTTTAAAAATATCTGCTAAAAGTGTTATATGCAAAATAAGGCGTTTCGAATTAGATTTCTTAACTTAATGTACTTATGTTATTTCAGAGACGAGACGATGATGTCCCCATATTCCTTATAAAACCTATAGACGAAATTCGAAACATTTTAAATGCAAGAATCAAAGAATCATATGCATTAATATACGCCAATGAGCCACCTCCAGAAGACCTTTTGGGCGAAGAGCAATAATTTTGGATTGAATTATTTTAAGTTTCTCAAGTACAAAGACCAACAATCAAATTTTTTTTTTTTTTTAAGAAGTAGAAACCTAACCATAGTGAGATTCAGTTTGTAATATATTAATTAAGTACAACTCTAATGTGAAGTGTGCGCTAAGCTGTTGTTCATAAAAAAATTGTTCTTTGGGCAAAAAAAATAAAATTGGTTTTAAAAAAAATTTAAATTATATGTACAAGTAGATTTATGACACAACTAATATAATCTTACCTAGGTAGAATAACTTTTAACAATTTATTTCCCACACAACTGCATCTCACTATAAAATTAAAAAAAAATATAACCACAAATGTGTATAGCTATGAAATGAATTCTGTATTATATTTTTTTATAACCACTAAAGAGTGATACTTTTTGTGTAAAATAAAGCAGTTTTACCATATGATTTTATTAACATTTTAGTTCAGCTCATTTTTACATTGAATGCACTCAAAAAGAGCTATTTTTGAAAAACAGCAACCCTACGATACAGTCTACAAAAACGGTCAAAAATACACTACTTTGAGAGGTCATAGCTCGCCACCTATTAGTGTTACAGGTTTTTTGGAATTTACAGAAAATTGAGTGTATTTCAATTCATCTGTATATCCCTTTTACATATGATCATCATCAGGGACAATAATGGTACTTCAAGAAACCAGAAAAGTACGATTTTCAAGCCATAAATTAAAAAAATTGGGGTTCTTTGGAAGAGCATATTTTGGAAATTATTAGGACCAGAACATTAATTTTCTTTTAATTTTGATGTAGATGGGGTTCATTTGAGAGAAACCAATTCTGACATTTTCTATCAGATGCTCTTTTTAAATTTGAAAATTCTGTTTTTGGAAAAGAAATGATATTAAAAACGTTTTAAATATTTTTCCTCATATGGGATGTATGCACAAGCACAGTACAAATGAAAAAGGCAGGAATTTAAATTTATGAAGAATTCCAAAACTACTTCCCATTATAAATTTATTTTCTGCAAAACTATTTTATTTATAACAATTTATTATATACCTAAGCCAAACTCGGAGTGAATGGGATCAAGCCCGTAGCACTGAAGATATTATTATATACCTACTCTTATTTATGCTTGCTAGATGCAGTTTTTGGAGAAAACATATCTAACTTTAGCTTTCCATTCAAAATTTTCTTCGTAAAGATGTATTTTCCAATTACTTTTTGATATACAAGCTATTATAACCAAAATCGAACCACGCAAATATTTTTTGGATAAATTGCAAACAAACAAACACATACTAAATAAAATTAGTATATTTAAACAAGTCAATTTGAACAAATAATTTATACAAAGGCATGTAAAATGAAGTGTCTGTACGCAGTACTACAAAATCATTTATAATGATTTAAAATTAAATACTGAATACAAACCCTCATTCAATCATAAAATACTTTAAAATTCTCACTTTTAAAATAATTAAACCTAAGGTTTATCAATAAATTTTGTATAATATAAAATTTCAGGTACAAGTTATCTGCTGTACAAGGATGGCCGAATGTTAACTGTAATAATCTCCAGGGTTACCATATTTGCAATAGCAGAAAGTCGGTTGAAAGTGATTTGACCACATTGTATAGGATAACTCGATTCTGAAATCGTTCACAGCAATTATTTGTCTTTCGCATAAAAAAAGTGCACTTCAAAAAACAAAAATTAGATATGGAAGAAGCATCTGATTATAAAATAATCTCATACAATAACTATAGTACGTTTTAAATAGGGAACATTTTAAAATTTGTGCACAATTAACATTTAAAAACAAAGGCGATTTAAAATATGTCGAAAATATTCGCATTTAAAGCACTTTTAATTTGAACATTGACAGTTTCACATTGAAAGTTGTAAACATTTTTAATTTACTGCTAAATTGGACTTTAGTCTCCTCAGATCTAAGCGGACATTATTTTAAAGGGTGCAAATAAATGAGCTGTGTTCCATATCTTCATTTTACACTTTGAAAAAAGCTGCAGTTATTTGAAGTATTTAACCTGTACACACAAAACAAAAGAAAAATTAGAAAAACATTTTTATTTGCAATATTAACATACGTCACGTTTTTCTTGGAGGAGGAGGAGGAGCCACACAAAGTAACGTATTAGTGGTGCCTGACAGCTTTCGTTCTTTTACAGGAATGTTTTCATATATGGTAGGTCGTGGTAAATCTTCTGGTGGCCTGCAACATTACACACTAATACTTATTTTGAATTCAATTACTTTGACATAAAAGTAAAGCAAAGTCGGTGGTTGACTACACTCCTATTGAGGGGTTTGGTATGCAACGCGGTGGCTCAGGGCCACTAATCATCACTTTCGATACACAGCATTGCCGCTTCTTTTTTCATTAACAAGTATGGGGTGCTGTGGTAAACACCACAAATTCTATGGCGGTCTTACTTCCCTCGCCCCTTAAGGGGCCTGCTTCCTATTTTTAAAGAGTGACTGGGTAGGCAACTGCCTGCCAGGTATCTAGTCTAGGGTTTGAACTCGAAACCTTCAGTGTAGTAACCAAGTGCCCTAACCACTCGATTGCACTGTTTCACTACAGATGAGCATTATACTTGAACTTTCCCATGCTTCCAAAGTATGGTATGTTATTTTAAATATTTTATATTGTTCGGTTATAGCCCTAACAGTTACTATAAGAATAGAATACTCCTAATATTTAATGACTAACAATGCTGTGGCAAATAGTGGGTCATCACTCATATACTAGTTACATTTAAACTGTAAGAAAACACTTCTAAGTTAGATGTGATGTAATTGTTGTAATTAGATATATAAAAGTAGTTATTTAAAGTTATTATTTCATGCAAATTGGAGTTTTAGTAAAAATTCTAGCTGCTCTAAATTTTGAACATTTTTCGGTTAATAAAAGTTATGCTTAATAAAACTGTTTGGTGACATTTGACAGGGGGTTTATTTGAGAGGACCCAATTCCGACATTTTCTATCAGATGCTCTTTTTACATTTAAAAAATTCTGTTTTTGGAAAAGAAATACTAAAAATTTTTTAAATATTTATTTTCATATGCGCAGTACAAATGAAAGAGGCGAGAATTTAAATTTACGAAGAATTCCAAAACTACTTCCCATTATAAATTTGTTTTCTGCAAAACTGTATCATTTATAACAAATTATTAAATTGAATTTTTGATATACACCTACATATTATACCAAAATCGTACCACCCACCTACAGACAGACATTATTATCCTAAATATTTTCTGTTGTATTTCTTCCTTGAGCTTCCTTTACTGGAAACATGGGAAAGTAGAGATGAATATTTTCTTAATAACTTAGAACATATAATTATATTTTTTTTATAATAAGGTAAATGAATATTTTATTTATAAAATGAAATATTATACGATAAAATAAAAAGCTCTTGTGTAATTACTACAGAAAACTTATTAACTCACCTAGGTAGCTGCACATCAGACACAACTCGAGGTGGCTTTTTAATTTCAGTTCTCTGAATTACAGGTGTAACCACAGAAGGACTATAGGGCACACTAACAGTCGAACGATTAAGAGTGGTGGTACTTCCTATGCCGCTTGTACTAGACGACAAATTGCTATTGGAAAGACTGTTTATATCACTGCTATATCTAATATTTGTGTATTCCCTTCCTAATTGAATAGATTTCTGTAAAAAAAATTAACTTAATCTATACATTTTTATCTTAAGACAAAACATACTTGTTCAGCTTTCATTCTTTCTGTTATGGTCTCTATATGATGTTGTACAGCGAGATACACAAATTTATACTGCGCTTCAGTCTGTACCATACCTGACCTTTGTGATCTAACCATTTGTATTGTACGTTGGATATCAATTTCACAGTCAAGACCTAAAATATTGCATTCACGTTTAGGTAATTTGACATTTTTAGTTATTTTTGACTTACCATTCTTCTTGATTTGGTCCAAAATCATATCTATCACTATAAATGTACCAGTACGACCAATACCAGCTGAACAATGAACCAAAATAGCACCAGGGGGTTGATCGGCAGGCAATTCTTGCGCTAAAGATTCTTGTCGCTTATTAACTTCGTGTAAAAAGTTCAGAACACATCCTGGATCCGAGGGTACACCATGGTCAGGCCAAGCCTAAAATTGAAAAATAATTGCAGCTATTGTAAAAGATACAAAAGCTTAAGCCTACCTGAAAATGGTATTGGTATACTTTTCTCTCTCCCATTACCCTATCCATTCGGACTAATAATTCTCTTAGTGTGTAATGGGCTGTAGATGATTCTAGTAAGTTTTTTATAGTTATTTTTCCGTAATCTTTGTGTTTGTTTTCTTCTGGCCAATACCTAGCACATTTATTCTAAAAAAAAAAAGAAAAAGTCATGTAGTATATGAAGACACCCAAATATTTTCCACATTTTCCTTATTTTGAATTCAAATTGGTTAACTTTATTATCAGTTCTGAATCTCCACAAGAGGTATCGTTTTATGGTATAAAACTTTTAATTTTTCACTGTATGGCAGTGTACAATCAATGTTGACAAAACATTTTTTGTAGTCACAATAAGCACTACTGAGCACATATGCAAAACCAGACACTAGCGTTTCTCTTTGCGAATGCATTAAAAAGCCTTGCGTAACAATTCACCTCCCGCATATCCGCCAGGCAACGATATGCGGGATATTTCGGCACTCATAAAGAAAAGGTTAATGAGAAGTGACAACACCTTTAACAGTAATATTTTATCTTCCTCCATTTACGAGGGTAACGCCAAAATTATTGAGAATAAGAAACACGGTTAATGTTTTTTAGGATTTCATTTTAAATATGTTCAAAGTAATTTCCTTCAGCAATAATGCACTTCACCATTCTTTCTTTCCACTTCTTGAAAGCTCCCAACCAATCTTCTTTTGGAATACCTTCAAAATGGTGGCTAATTGCGGTATCAATTGCTTCCTCAGAAAATCTTCTACCCTGTAGGTTTCTTTTAAACCCATAAAATAGCCAAAAGTCGCACATGGCTAAATCAGGCGAATAAGGCGGATGTATGTCGCTATTAATGCAAAATGTAACGATAAAAGTTTCCTAATATTTGAAATAATAAAAAAATATGATACACGACTCCATGATTCCCATCCCACCCCCTTATTCGAGATCAGCGCACTTAGCGCTACTCTCCGGTCTAACATGCCCCACTCCGAAAAGACATGCAACCCAACACACACCGTCCATGGACACACCAGGTTTAACTTATTCAGAAAAACAGGCAGAGGATTCGAACTTACTGCCGTTGGGAGTCTAGTTCTAGAGGTTGGGACTCTAACCACTAGACCACCCGCTGGCCCTAAATGGCACACCTAATGTCAGCCAATCACAGAGCTGTCTGTCAGTGAGTATTGCCCCGCCCCGCTGCTCTCTAGTAATGTAGTACGTAATATTTTAATAAAACCTCTCATTATAGAGAAGCTGGTGCAATGTATAAAAATCTAGACATTTGCTTGGTTCTGAAAAATTAATCACGCCGTATAATTAATACAGGACAAATTGTCAATTTTTGGACTTTTGATAACAGTAACCTTAGATTGGAGACAATTTGCTTCCTAAAAAAGTACCTCTTGTGGAGCAACTGAATTAAAAATAGGGAAAATATTTCTGTGCCTTTATGTAAAGTGAATTACACAGTAGAATAAGAAATTTTAAATTTAAGAATTAAAAAAATGCAACCACTTACAAAACTAGAAATAAATATTTCAAGGAAAATGCTACCACAGGTAAATAACAACCTTAAAATTGTTTGACTTGCATACCTTTCCCCTTTCAATTTCTTTGGTAGTCATAACAATAACACGACAATTTTCTTGCCATACCATTTTCCAAAAATCATCTACTGTTGATGGGAGACAACCTAAAGAACAAAGTTTAAATAAAAACAAATTAACTATATTTATAAATAATTTGATAGTACCTTGTGTAGCAATATAAATTTTTCCACTAGGATCACTTGGTAGTTCGCATCCACCATGACTGTCATCCCATTTAATATAATTAGCGTTTACATAATCACTTCCAGGAATGTTTGGATCGGCATCTTTCAATTTCACTCGCGTGTGATCAACTGATGAAAACAAATTAATTTTGATGCTTTACGTTATCTCCTTAAATCATAATACTTACAAGGTAAAATATTCTTATATCTATTCTTATTCCTATTTTCAAGTTTAATGCCCTCTTTTCTGGAATATAAATGCTTAAATTCTTGTTGCTGCAATGACTCAAATTCTTCCCAAAATCCTGCTTTGCCGAAGTGATTTGGTCCATTTTCTTTCTGCAAACAGAAAACGATCAAAACTCAAATAAAGTTTAACAAAACAAAATAATATGTACCTGCAACTGTTTAACTCTACTATGAATACCAGATGCACTAATTCTGGTGGCATTAAAAGGTTGCTTAAGATGCACCACTGTACCCGATGTTTCTACCATTGGGTTCTTTTTGTAATGCTCTATGAGATCTGCTAAACTTTTGAACTTTTCTCCTCCACCCACATCGTATAAATTGTTCTTGGAGCGAATCATAACATGTGTCACACGATCGTCGGTACGAACTGATAAGACAAAATCTCCTGGCTTTGACTGACTCTCACGAACTAGAAAACTGCCATTTTTGCCTCTTTCTAAGATTAATTTTTCTGCTTCTTTGCCGCTTAGATGACCATGAAACCACCTGGAATAAACAGGCAATTATTTATTATAGCATCTTTACAATAAAAACAAAAATAAATAAAAGA
Organism: Ctenicera cuprea; assembly: GCA_958336395.1. NCBI lineage: Eukaryota > Metazoa > Arthropoda > Insecta > Coleoptera > Elateridae > Ctenicera > Ctenicera cuprea. Next base: position 12,269,035 of record OY284487.1, on the reverse strand, counting down.
CAATTCGAGATATGTGTATGTATTTACAGAACAAACAAAGGAATGAGAAGAAGCTGCAAAACAAAAAAACATGAACCATGAACATTATATAAAAAACTTCCACTAATAAACAAATTTTAACAAAAGTGAAACTTAATTAGCATTGATTAGAGATTTATGTGTTAATTACCACGGTAAACATGGTTTCTTGAACTAAACAACAAATATTTGCACAAATACTAAAAAAACTACATGTCTAAATTGTTTCACAGGACACTTAAAAACTGTTTATGTTTATGAGAAGATTTAATAATGTTATATCAGGTGTAACAGAACGCCAACTTGCCTGTTTAATGTCTTTATTATTTAATTATATGCATCAAATTAAATTCCATGACAATCTGTTAGACTAAAAACCAAACTACAGATTTACAGACGATTGTAAGTTCTAAAACAATGTTTTTGGAGAAAAGTCAACATTTTCAAATGGCAGAAATTGGCTAACTTTGATTTTCAGATAGAACTTATATCCATTTTGAGTTCCAGACACTAAATTTATTTAATCTAGATTAAGGTAGTAACAGTAAAAAAGGAATGGTTGATTATTAAAAGAATCCGATCCGTAGAGCATATAAACCGCAGTTTTAATCTGAAATAGATGGTGAGCCATTTAAAAATTTGGAGCTTTCTGCAAAATTTGGTTTTACAAGTTTTGATGGCGTCTAAATTGCCAGTTACAAAAAGTTTGTTTATTAGTTTAACAAATAAAAACGTAATGGGAAACATTTTATGCATATCATGGCACTCTAGAACGTATACAAAAAATGAACGAAACACATCGCCGGTACTTTTACGTTTTAAATATTCTCGCGTCAATAAATGACTGAGCAACGTTTTAACAAAAATTGAAACAAGAAAAAAAATTAAAACATAGATAACGCCCTAGCGGGAATTTGAACTTTCGAAATCTCCCAAACACTGTGCTACTATATGACTGCTGACAACAAATGCTACAATATGAAACGTAAACATAGCAAGCGATGATAACTTATACCAAACCGCGCATAGGCAAGGTAACCATGGTACGACTAAGGTTTAATTAGATATTGTGCTTCGGTCCAAAAATCGTTATAAATAGTTTATTTGAACAGTTATCAAAAATATGCAGAGAATGAAAAAGATATTAAGAATAGTAGCTTGTTTTACAAGTAAAGAAAAGTGGTAGTTTTTCAGGGAGTGTAAATGTTTAATTCACGAGCGAGCAAAGCGAGCGAGTGGATTAATTTTTACCGAGCTGGAAAACGCACTTTTCTTACGAGTGGAACATGCTATTTTTTCGTGTACTTAATGGAAAAAAATTAAATAAAATACAACTATTAAATAGTAAATTTAAAATTTGGCATAAAATATTTTTAATGAAAGAAGCTATCTAAGATCTATGTGTTGTTGACATCGCAACATCGAGTAAGTAATTAAACGGGGCTTTTTAATTCTGCGAAATGAATCAATCAAATGAAGATTATTCTGATATTTTAAAAGCAGTTGCAGAAGCAGGGTTCCCACTAACTATCAAGAATTAGAATCCATGACCAAAAATCATACTTACCCATGACTCTCGACAAAAAAAATCAATAAAATTGGAGACGCAAAAATAGTCACGTTTATGCGTTTTTTCATCAATTCACAAGACAGTATATGGCGGTCTCACTTGCACCTAATCATAAGCCATATTACGTTCCTTGGAATTTAACAAGGAAAAGAAAAGTACCTCAATGATATTTTAAAAACCTTCAGCATCAAAAGTTTTATAAGTGGCAGTTTTAAAAATTCATTTGGAAAATTTTAAATTTTTTTAAATTATGTCAAATCAACAGAAAAATCAAGACTTTTGCCAAATTTTGCATAAAATCCATGACTTCCAGGTTAAAATTTTAATTACCTGACTTTTCCATGACTTCCAGGTTATCCAGGGTCAGTGGGTACCCGAGAATCTCCCTTAAATTTACTCCCCACAAAATCCAGTGAGAAATACGAAAAATGTTACGAGGCATTTTGTCGGTGAAGAATGAAGAAGAAAGTGGACGGAATTAATGAAGAAATTTTAGTAGCTTATTTTTTTGAGAAGGTAAGTGTTACTTATTAATTATATTACTTTCCACTGCTAGTTTTTACGCATTGTTATAGGCTAAGACTCTTAAATCTTCAACATTGTGGTCGGTTTATTCGATGTTGAAAAGCACATTGCAAATTAATGAAAATGTGGACATTTCTGTATATAGAAAGTTGCTTGCATACCTAAAACGTCAAAATGACGGATATGTTGCAAAAAAATCTAATGTTTTGACGATTGTTAATGTGATAACGTTTTTAACTAAAGCTCCTGATGATTCCTTCCTTTTGATCAAAGTAGTATTAATTTTTGCTCTGCATGGGGCATGTTACAGTGATGAACTACGTATGTTGAAAGTTGATGACATAGAAGATGCCGGATCTGTTTTGGTGGTAACATTACACGACACAGAAACGAAGAAAAAACGTGTCTTTACAGTTACTTCAGTAGGAGATATCAATGGAATAGCATTATATCGAAAATATTTCAGTTTAAGACCAAGAATTGTTGACCATCGTAGGTTATTCATATGTTACCGTAAAGGCAGATGCAGTGTGCAGCCAGTTGGTATTAATACTTTCTACGGTATGCCAAGCAAAATTGCAGAATATTTGAAACTTCGAAACGCCAATAGTTATAGCGGACATTGTTTCCGAAGGCGACTTTACTTGCGGACAGCGAGGCTGACATCCAAATTTTAAAAAGGCATAAAGAATGGCGTTCGAGCACAGTCGCCGAGGGATATGTTGAGGTGAGTATCGAAAATAAATTAAAGACTTCAAGAAGAATTTTTAACTGCCGGCAGAACGTTGATGAGCAACCTTTTACTTCAAGAGGAAATTTTAACGGCCAGCAGAACGTTGGTGAGCAACCTTCTTCTATCGCACTTTCTTATCCCCAGTCAACAGCAGTATCAAGCGAAGGAGTTAGTACTTCATCAGTTTCTGATTTCCAGTCAGTGGCATCTTCTTCTGGCATAACATTTAATAATTTGAATAATTGTATATTTAATATTTATACTAATAAAATGAATGAATAAAGTGTGGTCGTTGTTATGTAGAAAAGTGTTGCTACGTCGTTGCGATGAAGAAAAGTGTTGCTAAGGAGAAAAGTGGCACTTTTCTTTACTTCTATTAAGAAAAGACGATCTTTGCCATTGAGTACACGAAAAAGTTCATTGTTCCGCTATACCAGGCACCAGTTGGAATGTAGTAAGCACCATCTTTTGAGAAAACTTTTTGCAAGTAAGAATTATTTATATGAGAGAACACTTTTTAAGAGAAATATTTTTATGAGATAAGTTTTTCCAAAAAACAAAAAGCATTTTTATGAGAACATTTTTTAAGAGATGTTTTATAAGAACGTTTTCTGCAAAAGAGAGAAATATTTTTGAAAAGATTTGAAATTGGCCTTAAAAATTGAATCAAAAATAAGAAATTTCTTTCAAACTGTCACGAAAATTAAATAAATTCGCGAGTTTTTCCAGAAATCAAGGAATTCAAGGTTGGTAGACATCCTGCTTATAGTTTCCGAGATTATAGTGGCAAGTAAAATTGAAATTAGGAATAAACATACCTGCAGTAACTTTTCCGACACTGTATTTTTGTATTTCTGTTATAACCTTTCATTGTAGTTTTACAACGCAAAAACCGTTCAATTAATAAATAAAATATTGTTCAGAATATAGGCTTTAGAGAGTTTAATGTAATAAAAAAAACTAAATGTAATTTACCTGTACTGAAACTTAAAGGCACTTGTACAAGGTGCAGAAATAATACTGAAATGACTGGAACCAAACGTCTTACTACGTTGCATTATTTATCACAATAACCGCATTTCCTTTGGTTAGGATGGTGGTTTTGATAAATAAATTCAGACGAAATGAATTTTTCCATTAATTGTACCGCTATATGAGTAACTACGATTTGGCAAACATTTTCATGGAAGAACTTTTTTAAATATTGCTTACTGTAGTGTTTGGATTTTTGGAATAATTTAACATATTTAACCATTCCGATTGTACAAAGAAAAATGTATTTCTTCTATTGCATTTTCAAAGTTTATAATTTAAGGTGAAACAGCTTTTGGATATAGGTAAGTTAGACTCGATTGTGTTATTTTGTTTTCAAATATTTGCTGGTTACCTTTTTTTACAAACTGGTAGAAAAGTTAACATATGACAAAATTAACAAAAGAAAACTATAAATAAAGCTGTACAAATACATCGATAAAGATTGTCATTGTCACTTCCAGTCTGAATGAATCATATTACAATAGTACAAAAAAATGAGTGCAGCTGATCTAGCTCATAGTTGCTGTTCAATGATTAACTTACGACTTCTACTACCAAATCACTTAAAATCTACTTTTTAGTTTCCCATACTTCCAGTATAGAAAAGTAATAATACATCATGAAAAATTTCATTTTATAGTTTTCAAAGAAAAAATGCGTTTTGGGGTTCAACGAACGCAAAAAAAAGATTACTAGGAAATGACTGTTTGTAGGTGGGTGGGTGTGTTTGCTAGTTTCCTCATGTCTCGGAAACGGCTGACCTGATTATAATGCAACTTAAAAAGTGGGGATAGATGTAGATGTATCAAAAATTCATTGAGAAATTAAAAGTATTAAAAATTTGAAACTATAGAAGAGGATGCTAAACATGCTTTATGGTAGAATTCTATATACGCAGAAGAAAGTGATTGCTATTTGCCGAACTTTGTAATTTCAAAATAGCCACCATTATGATTTGCTTTTTAATTTTGAGTTTTAACGTTTGACTATTCCAAAACTGTCCACTTTAAAGCACTTGAAAATTTTGTAATTTGAAACATTTCTGAAAAACTATTAACGCGATATTTTTAAAATTTTGTAAGCTAGTAGTGGGTTATCATATAGTTGTTGTCCCAATCGTATTATTAAATTTCCAAAATTAACGCCCTTATACACTGTGTCTATAAAATAACCCCCACCCCAACTAACTTTTAAACGACTTGATATTTTTCAACACAATTTGGTGTGCTGTAATGGGAAATTAAATACTATCTTTCAGACCATATTAAAATTTTGTATCATCCAAAATGTCGACAGGGCGCCATTTAAAATTTTTTTTAAATTGGAAAGGGCGGTCGAGTGACACCTCATTGGAAAGGTCTTTTAGTTCTGCGTCTGATCCTAGAGTTTCAAAGAAAAATATTCAGCCATAACAAAATGACAATGTTTGAAGGTAAAGAAGTCTATTTAAATAAAAACTAAGAATTAAAGCTTAAATTAATTAAATTAAGTGCTCGAAATGTTTACCATTCACTTCTCGGCACAAGTCGGTTATGAAATTCCTGCCTTACATTTTCATAAGTTTCTGGAGTGATATTTCTGCAAAATTCTGCAATGCGTTGCTCCAGTTCTTCAATTGTTACTGGACGGGTTCTGTACACTTTCGATTTCAGATATTCCCATAGAAAAAATCTAAGAAGTTAAATCTGGGGAGTGAGCCGGCTATTCTCAGGCCCCCGCCTACCAATCCATCTTCCAAGAAAATGTCGGCTGAGAAAGTCAGAAACAGACCTACAATAATGAGGCGGCGCACCGTTTTGTTGGAACATAACGTTTTCAATATTATTTCCAGCCACCTGAGATATTTCTGGGAAAATTTTGTACTGCAAATGAAAAAGTGGACTACTGAATAAAAAAAATCAAAACAATTTTGAATTGAGTGAGTCCATTTGTTTAAAATCCGCCATTTTGTTATGGCAGAATATTTTTCTTTGGAACTCTAGGATCAGACGCAGAACTAAAAGACCTTTCAAATGAGGTGTCACTCGACCCTAGACAAAAAAACCAAAACAATTTTGAATTGAGTGAGTCCATTTGTTTAAAATCCGCCATTTTGTTATGGCTGAATATTTTTCTTTGGAACTCTAGGATCAGACGCAGAACTGAAAAACCTTTCAAATGAGGTGTCACTCGACCCCGGATTAAAAAAACAATTTTGAATTGAGTGAGTCCATTTGTTTAAAATCCGCCATTTTGTTACAAAATTTAATTTTTGGCTAAAAAATAAGATTTAATTTCCCATTAAAGCACACAAAATATTGTGGTAAAATATCAAGTCGTTCAAAAGTTAGTTGGGGGGGGGGGGATTACTTTATAGACAGCCGGTATTTAATAAACTGGATATTATAATGATAGTAGAATAAGACCTATTGTAACTTTTCTATAATCTCAGTATAATAGGGAAGTGCATACTTCATAATAAATTTCGAATTCGAAACTTTGACAAAAATACATGTTTTGGACCGCCAAAAATCCAATAAAGTGGGTTTTAAAAAGGTCTGTCTGTGCGTGAGTGAGTGTGTGGGTGGTGCATCATAACTCCCGAACGAATGGTCTGATTTTGATGAACTTTGTAATGTGAGGGTATATCAAAAATTCACCGACAAAATACTAAGCTTCAAATGATAATGAAATCTGATTAAAAAACACCCCATGACAAATCCAACGCCTTTTTCCAAATTTTCCTGCTCCCACGTGGCGGCCGTCAGGATTTTTATTAAAATTTTTGTTGAGTTGGCAGATCGGGATCAAATTTTATATTGTAGTGCTTTAGGGGGTACAGTACTACCATGTACGAGAATTTTTAAATGCATAAAAATTTTGAAGTAGATTTTATTTAAAAGTTTTAGCAATTATTGTACACTCTTGGTGTAATAACCTACTAATACCGCGTAGTAACTCGTAATAAGCCGTAATATTTCGTAGTAAAATTTTTCACGTAATGGACGCGAGTAAGAGTTTAACAAAACATAATATTCATTCTGATTTGTCATTGGTTGCGATTGGCTTTGGTATATCTTGTCGAATTTGCCTATCCGACACGAATTCGATGTTTGCCGATCATTATTAGTGTCAAACTTGTCACGTATGGTTTTCTTATACGACAGCCTTTTTAATTGTATTTTTAGTTTAAGGACTAATTTTTGCACTCCCTAATAGTTTTCAAAACGACATTTAACAGCAAGGAGCTTAGTTGATTTAATTAACGATTATTCCAGGAATTTTTCAAGTTCGAAATAATTTCAGTGAAAATGTCATGCTAATGTACTATTTTATCTACTTAGGAATATGTTTCCTATCTTTTGTTTAACTTAAAATAAAAAAATAAAATAATATTTCACAATAAATGTTTTTTGTTCTTGCGTAAACATTTAACAACAAAAAAGGCTTTGTAAAAATATATAGAATGTACAGGGTGGGCAACTAAGAATGGGCGCCGGCTATATCTCAGAAACCAATCATCGCACAAGTTTAGGAAAAAAATACCTTGAGTAAAGCGACCCTGAAAAATGGCTGGAAAATATTTTCGAGTTTCTAAAATGGCCGCTAGGGGGCGTAACAGCCATGACCAAATATAAAATTAGGTTTTTCTCCGTATTTTGCTCAATTAAGTGGTATTGAAAATATATGCATCGTAATCCAGGGACAATTTCGAATCTTATTAGTTTTACAATTTTTGTTCTATCTTTAAAAATAAAGTGGTGGGGGATGCCAAAATATATATATATTTTAAATGTCGTTTACTCCGATTAGCCTTAATGAAATTTAACAAACTTGGTCTCGTTACAAAGGGCGTTTCTTTGTCTATCGAGTGCGCTTTACGCTGTTTTCAGTTGATTATTACCGTCGCCGCTAGAGGGCGTTATCTGACATGTCAACAAATATCGCGCTTTTTCTAAAAAAATTTAAATGGAATGGTATGTTTATTTTTACACGGTAAAATAGAGAATTAAAAGCTTAAGATGTCAGTGAAAACCGCAACTCGATAACTTTTTTCTAACAGTAGATATTAGCAAACAAAGTTGAAATTATGAATTATTGTCAGATCTTGGCGAAGGAATTTGCAAAGTAGCTGTTGAAAACAAGTAAGCTGTGAATCATTATAATTTTAAGAATTAATTCCAAAATGAAAACACAAATGCAATTAGAAAAGTAAATACTACACAAAATAGCAACAATGACAAGTTGATATTATTGGCACATTATGTTGTTTCTTCATTGTGTCATTTTCACGGCGAACTTGTGTTCAACAGCTACTTTGCAAATTTCGTCGCCAAGATCTGATAATCTATATATATAAAAATGAATCACTATTTCCCTTGGTCACGCCATAACTTGAGAACGACTTTACCGATTTCATTCATATATTTTTTTTAAGTTTTCTAATACTTTGTAGAAGGTTCTTACGGAAAGAAAAATTAAGAAAATTGCGCAGAAAATTAGAAAATTTAAGAAAACTTAACGAATATTTGAACCTTAGCGCGTTTGACAGTTCGCGCGTTTGACAGTTCGCGCGCCGCAATTGTAGTTTAACAGATGCAACGGTCGGCATCTATCGATCAAAAAATTGATTCAAAAAATTGACGTTTGAACCTTCCAGAGTTTGACAGTTCACGAGTTTGACAGTTCACGCGTCGCAATTGTGAGTTTGTTGAGTGAGTTTTTTAAGAATTGTTTGTTCATCGCAGTTAGTTCACCGCAATCACGCCTTATATTAAAAGTTTAATTTAATAGGTAAGTTTTGATAGACTAACACGTGGTATACATGGTTATACATAAACACTAATGGAGTCTATTTTTTATTTTTAGTTGAAGTTGGTTCTTCAAAATGCCACCAATTAGACGTACCAACTTAGGTCGCAGAACTCGCAATGCTGCAAGTCAAAGATATTACGAGCAAGTCAAACTGACGAGCAACTAGAAGCGCGAAATGAAGTTGAACGTAAATCGATGGAATCGAAATCAACAAAATAGAAATATTGCGTTTAATCCCTATCGAGCTGCATTCAATTATAACGTGGCAATCGATTACAGTTCACAGAAAATCGTTGCTATTGGACCAATGAACGTTGTATGTCCACATTGCAAAGTATTTAAGTTTAAAAATGAAGCCCCTGGATTGTGTTGCGCCAGTGGCCAAGTGAAATTGGCGCCATTGGTACCGCCACCAGAGCCAATACATTCATTGGTTTCCGGAAATGGGCCAGATTCTATACATTTTTTAACTCATATCCAGCAATACAATAATTGCTTTCAAATGACGTCATTTGGCGCAACGAAAGTTATTCGAGACAATTTTATGCCTACTTTCAAGGTAAGTATGGGGGAATGGCAGCGCTGTCAACGTATTTTGCCAGCCACATGGCGGTACAAACGATTGGGCGATTCAGCAAGACAAATCGATCAGCGTTGTGCACACAACAATTCGGTGAAAAGATCAATTGTAGAACAACTCCAAACATTTTTCCAGCAACAAAACGAATTGGTGGCATTATTCAAGACCGCATTGTGACGTTCAGTTTGACAGTTCTGCTGTGTATCACGTTCCGTATTGAAAATTGATATTTTGCGAAAAATAATTGAATTCAAAGCGATAGATTCTTTGGAAAAATGCAACCAGTGAGGCGTCGAAATATCGGTCGGCGGTCGCGCATAGCAATCCAACGACATGATCGTCGAGTCAATGAGACTGACGAAGAGCATAGTCAGCGTTTGGAGGCAAGTCGAATGACTCCGGAACAACGGATACAGTCGAGTTCGACTCGCTCAGTTGGAACTCGCTCACAAAATAATTTGGAACGTCGACAAAACAGACGGCCAAACGTGACAATTCGATATGAGCGTTTAGCGTTCAGATACGATCCAACAGTCGATTACGCTGCAGATGAATCGGTCGACTTCGGAACAATGAGCACTGTTTGTCAACATTGCAATGCTTTGAGGTTTCGACACGAAACGCCAGGATTATGTTGTGGAAGCGGAAAGGTCAAATTACCACAATTGATACCGCCACCAGAACCATTGGCATTATTGCTTTCTGGCCAAGAACCTTGATCGAAGCATTTCTTGGAGTATATACAAAAGTACAACAGTTCCTTCCAAATGACAACAAAAAAGGCTTACTTAGGACCAGCAACGCGGACCGGGCCCAGCTAGTAATTCATAATTTCAACTTTGTTTGCTAATATCTACTGTTACAAAAAAGTTATCGAGTTGCGGTTTTCACTGACATCTTAAGCTTTTAATTCTCTATTTTACCGTGTAAAAATAAACATACCATTCTATTTAATTTTTTTTAGAAAAAGCGCGAGATTTGTTGACATGTCAGATAACGCCCTCTAGCGGCGACGGTAATAATCAACTGAAAACAGCGTAAAGCGCACTCGATAGACAAAGAAACGCCCTTTGTAACGAGACCAAGTTTGTTAAATTTCATTAAGGCTAATCGGAGTAAACGACATTTAAAATATATATATTTTGGCATCCCCCACCACTTTATTTTTAAAGATAGAACAAAAATTGTAAAACTAATAAGATTCGAAATTGTCCCTGGATTACGATGCATATATTTTCAATACCACTTAATTGAGCAAAATACGGAGAAAAACCTAATTTTATATTTGGTCATGGCTGTTACGCCCCCTAGCGGCCATTTTAGAAACTCGAAAATATTTTCCAGCAATTTTTCAGGGTCACTTTACTCAAGGTATTTTTTTTCCTAAACTTGTGCGATGATTGATTTCTGAGATATGGACGGCGCCCATTCTTAGTTGCCCACTCTGTACATAATTCACAATAAAAAAGGTTTATTTTAAATTGACTGACTTATGTGAAAAAAATTACTTAGATATCACTGCAAAAAAAAGACAATCCACAGCCGCCCAGGACTGAAAGACTTTTGGACACTCGTTACAATAATATTCTTAAGGATACGTTTACTAATAAAATTAGGAAAACGTAAAACGTCTTGTAATTAATCTAACTTTGTTTTAGGTAATCTACTTAATTTGCCTTGCTTCTTAACATTCGAATAAAATTTTAAAATAAAGAAGTGCTTCTTGTTTTTTTTCTCTACTTCGTGCAAGTAAAAAATACTTCGCATTGAAGAACTTGACTATTTTCAGCTTGGTAACCTAATTATTCTTGAATTTAATCTATCCTTACTTTTCTTTTTGTTAGTCATAGTTTAACAAACCACAAGATACAAAAGAACGGATTACGTACTAATTATGCAATAATTGTCATTGTGTCTTTAAAATTGCAAGTTTATATAGATAAAAAAATAATTATAATAAAATTATTTCTTCCAAAACTTTCAAAGTGCGCTTATGAAATTATACAGATATACAGGGTGTTAATGAATTGTAGGGACAAACTTCTGGGGCTTGCAAAACACAACAAAGCAAACAACTTTTCTTAATAAATGTGTGGTCAAAAGTGTTTCCTTTCAGGGATAGAGCTTCACAAAGATTATTTAAGAAGCGCCTAAATGCAGGCAACTCAATTTACTACCTACTATTTGTTTCCATAAGGAGGGAAATTAATACAGGATAAATAAAGCCGTTATTTGAATGCATGTATGTCTAGATCGTTTTTTTTTTTCAAAATTTCGTCTGACCTGTGCAAAATAATTGAAAATGCAATTTGGGTTGCCTATTTTCAGGTACTTCTTAAAGAATCTTTAAGAGGCTCTATTTTCTAAAGAAAAAACACTTTTGACCACACATTTATTAACAAAAGTTGTTTGCTTTGTTGTGTTTTGCAAGCCCTAGAAGTTTGTCCCTACAATTCATTAACACCCTGTATAATTCTATGCGTAGATTACGTAGCATGATCCAAAAATTTTAAATAAACATATGTAGGAATATTTTTAAATTTCTCAGAAAATGTAACTCTTTTAAAGTAAGTGTTTCCTCCTACACCTTGGACAAATATTGAACATTGCTTTAATTTGATTCACCATATTTCTGCGAAGTTTTAACTTGTATAAAAAGCCGACGTGTTAACTTTCAGTGGACTTTCTCATAATCCATCCATACATATATAAACGCAGAAAGGGTTTTTTCTCCGGTTCCTCAAGCGGCTACCGCTTCACCAAATTGGACCATTTTTTTTTCAAAGAAAGGTCTCTATCCTCAGATGGAACATGAAACATTTTTATATTTTTATTCTACGTCGATTTTTTAATAATAATAATTTTAATTTATAATATATATGAAGGTCGGCTAGACGCGCGTCACTTGGGGCGCCATCTACAATAACGTCGCGTGTCATTATTGGAACTAATGCGTCACGTGACTTGACATTTCGCCGGTTCTGTCAACGCTGTCTGCCAGTGCATTGTGTGCTGGGGTAACACTAGTAGATATTAATTCTTACCGTATTTGAACAAGTGTAAATTTTACAATTATAACGTTGTACATTTCACCATCTGTTAGATTTCTAAGAAACAAATTGTATAGGCAACCCTCCATTCCATCCATAATTCAACCTTTATTACAGTTGTCAGTTCGTGACGTCAGCAATAATAATGTTGGGCTTACTAATCATGCTCGGATCATAGCTTGTCCAAGCCCAAAAATGTTCGTGATAATTTTCTTTCATTACAAATATTTGGAATTTACATTTTCTACAATAGCCAACCATACCCTAAATTCGTCAGCCAAAAAATATAATACGTTTCTAAAAACTAACATATGTAGATTTCAGTTCTACTAGTCAAGATAAATAACTTTTCTTAAAAAGAAGTTTTTTGTTTCCCGTTTAATGAATAAAAAGGCGCCAACTTTGATTTGCAAAAATTCATAGAAGGTGCTACAGTTGAATTATGGTATTCAGTAAAAACCCAAATTGTAGCCCATGTTCTCCTCTATAAGACTACAAAATTTAAAAAAAACCGTATGGCCAGTTTTTGAAAAATACTATTTTGTAAATTTTAAATATTTGGAATTTACATTTTAGATATATATGCATTAAATAAATTAAAAAAATACGAACAGGAACAGAGTGGCCCCACCGGTCTGAATTTTAAAAGAAAGTAGCCTACCAAACGCAGAATGAAGAGATCTTTTAAACTATGTGTCACTTGACCCCCTTTGCCGTCGCGACTAGGGAATACAATGCCGGGATCTTGGTTCCCGGGATCTCGGCTGGTTTTTGGACCTGAAACTCCCGGAATTAGAGCTTCTGCAATCCCGGGATTTTCGGGACCAAAAACTTGCACGTTTTTTCACCACAGAGAATGCAGCTGACGACAATTTAGTGGACAATCGCGAAGTCGGAAATAGCGTTTTCAGCTGCTGCGGCATTTTGTACCAGCATCAGATCACGACTTGGTAACGCCATTTTGCACGAACTATTATTTTTTGTTGTTACAAAAACAAGTATTTTAATAAACCTTAAACTTAACGCATAAAATTAAGTTTTTTTATTACAATAGGTTAAGTCCCGGAATCAATCTCGGAATTCTGGGATAATTCATTTTCGATCAGGAAATCCCGGGATTGAAATTTCGTCTCGGGATTGCATTCCCTAGTCGCGACGTCACTATAATACGATTCGAATTTTTTGTTGGCTTAAAATGTAGCATTTTAGGTGTTGGTTACGTGAGCTTAGTTTTGTTTTTCTGACCTAACGTTATACATATAAAGTTAATATGGGGAGAGGGGCGACTTTATAGCCGCACTGTATATAAGCGTTTTAAGTCTAGGAGAGCGCGATGACGCAGTTAAATAGGTGAGAAAGTTTTGAGGATGTTCTGATGTTTTTAGTAGCTGTTGAAGGCTAGAACGTTATGACAAAATATTTTTGGAAATATAAAGAGTCAATACTGTTTATGGTAAACATATAATTGAGCTGTGCTGCGCTGCCACCTGCTAGTGTCATTTTGCAGAGGCGGTATCTTGGCGCCAGTTCGTCCCTGATCTGACATGTAATAGAGTAATTCTTATGTCAATTTATACGCGTACTTGTCCATTATGGAATATCACGTTATTACGTGGTGTATTTTACGTTTTCTCAAAGACTTGATCGCAATGCTATTAAAAATGGGCAATTCCCACCACCTACCAACTTCCGACCATAACAGCATGTAAAAATTCCGAATCGGATCTTATGACCATGTAAAGCAGAACACTACACATGCGAAGTCATATGGAGTAATAGTTGGATTTAAATGTTAAACAATATAACACAAAGGTTTGGATATTAAACTTTTTCAAGATAAATACGAACTTAAGAAGTTTTGAAATTTAAGTTAATGAAACGTTTCATGATCCGATACAAATAAATACTTTTGTTGAAACACCCTGTATGTTTTAATGTAATTTTCATTGAACAGTCTCTTGAAAAATTTGTACATGTAAATATGAAAAATAATTACAATAATCTTACTTAAAAAATATTAAAGCTCTTCTTAGTTCATGAACCGCTGTTGAAATAATAATCTGGGCTGCAGGTATCGCAATGATAGAAGCATCAACTGGTAAAGAATCCCGCGTCATTTCAAAAAACACAAAATACAAAATTTAAGCGAATGCAACCATTCCACATTACACACTAGTCCCGTACTACTTTCGATTTGACACAACACTGGATCAAAAAGTATTTAGCTCAAGACCGCATTTATCCAACGAAAGTTAGTAAGAAACTGAAGCAGAGAATATATTATAGTAAACATCTACATCACACCTCCTCACATGCCGATCAGTGGGGGCACCTTGAACCGTGCCTATCAATGTCTGTGTCAGAATTCCATTTTTCGAAATGTGAAAAGGTGTTTCTAGGATTAACAAAAATTAATGTTTGCTAATAATACGAATGATTTTTGCAGAAAGGACCATTTTTGCAGCTATTCGCGTCACCTTTCACGTATAAATTAGCACAGGAATTGCATTCTATTTATTTTTTTAGGAACAGAAATGCATTTACCTACTATTACCATAATGACGTCAAACGAGGTTAAAAAAATGAAATATATGAGTAACGAAAATTAATTTAAAAAAATCCTTGTATAAGGCAAGTGCTATTGTCAGAGTACACCTTGATGTTGACATTGAAAATGTACGGTCCAAGAATAATTTAATGCAAATTAAAACCATAAATCTCATCCTCAAGTAAATAATTTTTCATTAACTCTGGTATACCAATAAATGTCATAAAATGTAGTTATTTAAGTCTTTCTTAGTACTTATGCATTAAAACTGGTCGTTTTATAATGTTGAAACGTATGAAATTTAAAGAAAAACAAAAATTTGAAACTATCGTTGGACAATTTAATATACCGTCTGTATATAAAGTAACACCCCCCCTAAATAACTTTTGAACGACTTGATATTTTACCACAATATTTGGTGTGCTTTAATGGGAAATTAAATACTATTTTTTAGCCAAAAATTAAATTTTGTATCATTCAAAATGGCGACTGGGCGCCATTAAAAAAATTTTTTTTAAAGAGAAAGAAGGGTCGAGTGACCCCATTTGCAAGATCTTTTAATTCTGCGTCTGATCCTAGAGTTTCAAAGAAAAATATTTAGCCATAACAAAATGGCGGATTTTAAACAAATGGACTCACTCAATTCAAAATTGTTTTGAATTTTTTATCGAGGGTCGAGTGACACCTCATTTGAAAGGTCTTTTAGTTCTACGTCTGATCCTAGAGTTCCAAAGAAAAATATTCAGCCATAACAAATGGCGGATTTTAAACAAATGGACTCACTCAATTCAAAATTGTTTTTTTTTAAATTCAGTAGTCCACTTTTTCATTTGCAGTACAAAAGTTTCCCAGAAATAACTCAGGTGGCTGGAAATAATATTGAAAACGTTATGTTCCAACAAGACGGTGCGCCGCCTCATTATTATAGGCCTGTTTCTGACTTTCTCAACGGACATTTTCTTGGAAGATGGATTTGTAGGCGGGGGCCTGTAGAATAGCCGGCTCACTCCGCAAATGTAACTTTCTTAGATTTTTTCTATGGGAATATCTAAAATTGAAAGTGTACAGAACCCGTCCAGAAACAATTGAAGAACTGGAGCAACGCATTACAGAAGTTTGCAGAAATATCACTCCAGAAACTTATGAAAATGTAAGGCAGGAATTTCATAACCGACTTTTTATGTGCCAAGAAGTGAATGGTGAACATTTTGAACACTTAATTTAATTAATTTAAGCTTTAATTCTTATTTTTTTAAATAGGCTTTTTTATCTTCAAACATTGTCATTTTGTTATGGCTGAATATTTTTCTTTGAAACTCTAGGATCAGACGCAGAACTAAAAGACCTTTCCAATGAGGTGTCACTCGACACCACTTTCCATTTCAAAAAAAAAATTCAAAATGCCGCCCAGTCGCCATTTTGGATGATACAAAATTTTAATATGGCCTGAAAGATAGTACTTAATTTCCCATTACAGCACACCAAATTTAGTGGAAAAATATCAAGTCGTTGAAAAGTTAGTTGGGGGGGGGGGGGGTTACTTTATACACAGTGTATATAAATATTAACCGACCCGATTTAAATAAAAAAATGAAACTTTATTTGGCTAAAATATTGTGGAAATTTAATTTTACAAAATTAGAAATTTTTGTTCAAGTACAGCCCGCAATTAAAAGAGTTTGCGTTGTTACGTCGCTGTGCTAAACGTTTTCACGTAACCATGATCGTTTACGCAAGATTTAATTTACTATGATATTATTGCGGAAAACCATCATGGTAACGTAAAAACCTATAGCACTACATTACGTACTTGTAACAGCAACGCAAACTCCCCAAATAAAATTAATTTATTTGTCTAACACAAAGTATTCCAAACATATTTATTAAATATATTAAAATTCTGAAGTTGCAATATTAATTATGTGGTTAAACAAAATTAGTAATTCACCTTGCAATCTGAATTATTACGCTTTGTTAATTCAAAATAGTTGCTGGATCAACGCCACGAGACCTTAATCACATACGTCGTGTTATTTTTTGTACCTAAACATCTAATTCCTATTATTTTTTCTCGATTCTGACATGATTCGTCAATTTTATGCCCTCGACCAGCTTTGACCCACATTCTAGGATGTCCAAATAAAATTAATCAATATAATGTTATCCACTTCGAGCCATCTGTGAAATTAACAATAATTATAAAGGTTTGTTTGCGTCGTGCGTTGCTATTAAATATATGTTTAAATATAGCTAAGCAATGGCGACTGTTTATTTATGTTAAATTCACTACCTCTGTTAATAAACAATTGTGCATTTACAAAAAATATTTACAGTGCTACGTAACGGCATTTAAAAAAAGGGCATATAAACCGCGCATTGGGACAAGAAGTTTTCAGTTTACTTTGCATGATCGATTAGAACGATAAAAAAAAACATCCTACAATCTGCCTCAGGAGTATTAGCTTCTGGTTGTAAGCCTCTTCGAGAGCGAAAAAGCATCCAGACCAGGTCGGTCGGCGAAAAAGCCGGCCACACTGCCATATCCTTCCAGAGCAAAGCAGCGGCTACAACCCCTGGTCTCGGCGAAGCTCCGAGCAGCACTGCAAACCCCTTTAAGAGAGAAGCAGTTCATCAAGTTCTGGCGAAGCCCTACAGCACCGCGAGCTCCTTCGATAGCGAATAAGCATTCATGCCAGGTCTCAAAAAAGCTCATCACACTGCCATCTCCTTCCAGAACGAAGCACCCTGTCTCGGTGTAGCCCCGGTCAGCACCGGAAGCCATTTCAAGAATGAAGTCCCTCAGCACTGAGATCACATTCAAGAGCGAAGTAGCGGCCTCACCAGGTCTCGACAAAGCCTCGTCCCAGTACCACAAGCTCGTTGTCCGATAAAGCAACGCCCCGCCTGAACCCACCACCAGGACACGTTCCTAGCCCGATCTCTACGCAAACTACAACCTTCTAAAGCTCCAGCCCAAGACCCTTATTTTTGAAATAATTTGTTTATGTAAACCTTCTTCTTTGTTCGAGTTTGATATTATAATTTTTAATACATTTTGTCTGTTAAAATAAAATACCGCAAACCCGTAAAAAAGTTTCTCTCCCATTTCTTCGCCCTCCTCCCTTCTATTTACGACGGCTGCCTGTATCTCCCTTTTCCTCCTTCTCGCTCTTTTCCCCCTGCTACAAACCCACACATACAACGCCACAAACAAGTTGTTTTATTCAATTATTGTTTCCAAAACACTGTAATATTAGAGAGATTAAGATAGTAGCTCAACCCGTGGGCTACGCCCCCCTTTCTTAATAAAATGTACTAAATTCATCTACTATTGCATCTCCCCACGACAGCCGAGGCGAGACTGAGCGCAGGTGGAAGGGGGTTAATAACGGGCAGAGCGGCCCCGCACAAAGGCAGCCGAGCAGAAAATTAAGTCAAGCCAAAGATCGGTGTTTAAAATATCAATAAACAATCAATATTGCGAAAAATATTGGTCTGTCTTTTTTCTTTCTTTCCCTCTCCTCTCACCCCGCACACACACCCACAATGTCAAAAACTTGTTGGTATTTTATTGTTATAATAAATTTTATAATGCAGCGTTGCCAGATGGCCATGAAATTCCCCTTTTCGGGGATTTGGATCAATGCTGAAAAAAAATAATTTCCAAAAAAGCAAGAATTTCAATAAAATCCTCAAATATTCGCTTTGTACCGGAAAATTAACTTAAACTCGGAAATTTTTGACAAAACTTTTTCATGAAACTTAGGTGAGTAATGTGCGTATTAATAATAATCGAGTGCGTGACCGTCTCGTCTTTAGAAATATCAGTCGGTATGGGTATATGGAAGATTCAGAATTTCAACGGTATTTAAAATTATTTCCGTGTCGATTTTTGTGATGTTGTTTACTTAGTTTTCGTCTTCCTTTTTTTGTCACAAATATTTAAAGAACAAAGCTATTTATTTGAATAGGCTGGGTTAAAAACAGTATTTCTATTTTGTGAAAATAAGAAGAAAATTTACTATTAATATTGTGCAGGGAGTTTTGATCTGTGAAAAGAGAATTTTTGGTATTGGAGGAAGGATATATTTGGTTACCCATTTGGCAACACTGTTCATAACTCCATAAACTCCGCCCATAAGAAAATGGAAATTTTAATTAGCCACTAAAAACAGGCAAAAATTGACAGCAGAAAACGACAAGTCCTAATACCACATATGTAAGTAACATTTATTATATGTATGTTAGTTTTTACTCGGCGTTTCAACTAATTGGATTAAAAAAAGTCGAAGTTGATGGTAACTTATGAAATTATTATATTAAAGCGATTAAAAGGTGTTATAAACCTATACATAAGCAGAATTGCCAAAACACATGGTTTGCAACTGAAAAAAATATGTAAATGTATAGACGCTTTTAATCACACTAAAAAAAATTAGCCCCCTCTCTATTTCCTTCTCTTCTCACTCCTCCCCTTTCTGCTCTTACTCCCTACACACAATGCCACAAACAGGTCATTTTATTCTTTTGTTTCCAAAGTATTCCATTATTAAACCGATTAAGGTGTTACAAATATATAACTCTTAAATAAAACACATGGGTTTGCTACGCTGAAAAAATTATAGGAAGGTATAAAAATTGTAAAAAGAAATCAATCCCTATTGAACTACTTAAAAATATATTTACGTGGGGTAATTTAAAACAACATGGTGACAATGGTAGTAAAAAAAACAGGAAAAAATAATTATTTGACCGCAGATTGTGGGTAGCACAATCTCATTTATTTACTTTCTTTTTTTATAACTCTTTTCGCTTTAAAAATAAGCGAGGGTGTTGTCTCAGTCTGTATTACATTCTAGAAAGGTAAAAATTAAATAAACTCCTGGATAGCTATTCTATAAAACCACAACTTCAAGGTAAATAAATACAAGTTGTTTCACCTAGATAACAACGAATTTATGCAAAAAAATTCAACAATTGCATATCAAACAAACAAATATTTCTACTGTGGAATTTGCAGTTTTAACATAGATAACGTAACTAATAATGTTACAAAAAAAATTCAACACCCTATAAAGATTACACCAACACCTTTCAACAAAACTACGATTTAAATCATTAACAAAATTCTGTCACAATAATTATTCTAGATTAATATAATTAATTGAGCGAGCCATCTTCCAAATGTGTTTGCACACAAACATAAGCGACCTTGTTACCAAATCTGTGCATAAGGGTAGGCGTTTATTTAAGTAGGCTCCAATAGTGGGCGAAAAATTCGTCGAAACGCGATTGTTGTTGACGGAATTTCTTAGTTTTACCAGACGTCTTTAACAATTCGTCTAATCGTAACGCAAGTCCTTAAAAGGACTGTGAAAGTTTATATATAGAAATGCGAAGAGAGAATTTAAAAGTCAAGACAAAAACTATAAACATTGCTTTTTTGCACTATTTTAAATTAATAAATTATTAATAGTTGCATAATGTATGGCACAAAATAGAAAAATACAACGTAATTTATGTTATACAATAACAATCAAGTTTTTCAAGGTTACCCAGTAACCATTAACTTAATTAAAATAAATAGGAGACGAACAAAAAATATTCTATTCATATTAAAACTGTAATAGCGTGACATGTTTTTGCCATAATAATCACAATCATTTTCCATAACAAAGAAAATTACAAAACCTCCAATTTTCTCAGCATTTAGTAAAGAAAGCCATGACTAAAAAACATTGCTATTATATCCAATTTACTCTAATTTTAGATCAGCGTAAACAACTTTTTTATTAAATATAAATTGTACCTAAATAAAAATAAACACAAAATTGAGCCAAACACTTCGCCTGGACTTTCCTATACATTTAAATACATTGTTTTATATTTTCCAACACTTTCGATATACACCTGTCTAGACACGACTAGTTAAAGTAAATAGTTCTTATAAGTTGTAACATCTTGAAGCGGTTGAAGAAAGACCGACCGCTGCGCTGCAAGCATAAGGTTGGGTAAAATATTCGGACTGAATCAACGGAAGCGCGGAAATTGATATTTGAAAATATATTAATAACTCGAGAAGTATTATTTTTAGCAAGAAATTACTCTTATTAATTTGTATTTAGAATTTCAAAACCTTTCTGATTTTAAAGCCAAAATGCCACGTTTCCATTAAAAAAAAAGTTATTTTTTACCGTGGCCGCCATATTAAAATTGGAAACTCAAGTTTGTTACAAATACAATCGAGAAGAATTTGCCCTACAACTTTGCTCTTGGGTTTGCGAGTCTATCTATTAAAATAAAAAAGTTAGCCTACACTGAACATTAAACGACTAGTACAAGAATACAACTGCTGTAGAAAGTATGTGAAATTCTTCTAAGGACAAAAAGATTATTAAGGGGCAAAAAATTCGATTTTTTGATTTTCTGTAAAAAGATTCTCCTAGAGCAAACAAAACAAAAAACCAAATTTTTAATTTTGTATCGAAAAAATTTGGGGGGGGGGGAGGGGGGGGGGGGAACAGTAGCCCCCCTAAATATTAAAGTATCAAAAAAATATTATAATATTCGGATTTTGCTATCAATGATGAGCTATATTGCTTTAACAGAAATATTTTATCGCCCCCCGTTAAATAAATAAAAGGGTACCAATTTTCAATTTTCAAAAATTCATAGAGGGCGTCACAGTGAAATTATAGCAATGCGCAAAAAAAAAACAAATTGTAGAAGATTCCCAGCTCTATCAGCTTAAAAAGTTTAAACAAAAACGTGTGGGCAGTTTTTGAGAAATATTTTTTTGAAAAATTCTAAAATTTTGAAGTGATGTCATTGCGATCGTTCTTATATTTTCAAAATTAATTATATTTCATGGTATAGTACCCTTGAAGGGCTACCAAACAAGATGTAGTTGATTCCAATCAGATAACTGGTTTTTGAGCAAATGGGCGTTAAAGTCGAAATGTTCAAAAATACGTAGCGGCCGCCATTTTAAAGCTAGAGAGTTCGGTAAACAATCGTTTGATTTGTCCTAAGGCCTTCTTGAATCTCCACTATTAAAATTTCCAAAATTCAGTTTCTGAAAAAAATGCTACCAAAAAAACATGTCTAACTTCCGCTTCCGGTTTCGGTTTTTTTCTAAAAGCTTAGTTTGTCGGTGAATTTTTGATAGACCCCCTTATTCCAAAGCACATCAAAATCGGTCCAGCCGTTCCGGAGATATGGAGCGTAACGGACCCACCCACCCACAGACAGACATTTTTTAAAAATTACTTTTTTGGGGTCCATGGACCCCCCCCTCCGACTATTTCCGTTAAAATCTCAACTTTGAAATTTTGCATGAAATCAATACTTCCCTATACTGAAAGTATAGGAAAGTAAAAATTGCATAATAAAAATCCTTTCGGGACTTCCACTACAAGCAAAAATCAAATGAATTATATTGCACATTAGCAATTGGAAAAACTCTTCAAAAATGGAAAACATTCACAATCTCAACAGGAAATGATTCACAACAAATGAAGCAGAAGGAAATATTCATTGCTAGAATGGACGTGTCATCTTGCACATGCCTATACCAGTGACTCTCATTAGTATGCAAAATTTACAGGTAACTATGTCATACGCTGCATGTTAAAATGTCCAGACAAATTCGTAGCAGGAATTTGACAAGGTCATGCTCAATGATACAACAGTAGCCCATTATTATTAGTGCATAAAGTAACTAATGAAGCTGTTTTTTAATTATCTACGCATTTGTTTATAATTTACTGTATCATAAATTCAATTTAGTGAGTGCACATATGATGCCCAATGACGTTAGCACCTTAATTACGTTGTCTTAAAATATTTAGGAAATGCATCCTTTATGTGATGACCAATTTTGATACTTTATACGAGTTATTTAGACAAGTAAAGGACATCAACGTAGTGACTAACTTGAAATTTCGAGGCTGCTTTTATTAGGGTACTTAACCTTTTTTTTAAGAAGGCTAACACCAGTCCTTACACCGTAGCAAGGTCTGTAACACTTTTACTCAAATTTATAAATAAAAATTATTATTTTCAGAGCTTATTGCACCTTTCTCAGTTTTGTTAGTGTAAAATTATTAGTATTTTAGCACGAGCACGTGGTTTAATAGAAAGCCAAAGCTCTAATTTAATTAGTATCTATTATTACTGCAGTAATTTATGGCGCCGTAATAGCTTCACATTTAGATACCTACAAAATAACCGATTTTCATAGGTCACATGTAACATTTACTTCTAAAAGTTCTCTTATGTATAGCATTGACATGATTTAATCTAATTTTCTGTAACATTAACGTTAAATTTTAATTGGTGTTAAAGATAACTTGCTACTCTCAATGTTAAAATGAAATAAATATTTAGCGGAAGATTTATGACTATAACACGCTGGCGGGCCTTTACAAGTTAATATGGCTGCTACTTATGTTATAATTTGGTTATGTATGGCTACTTTAATTCTAGCCAGTCGGAAATGTGTAGTTATCGCGTTGACAACAAACAAATGTATAGCAGAGGAATTCTGCCATTTATCGGCTATAAATTGGGATCTGGATTAAGTTCCGCTTACTATTACAAAGTGTTAACTACAAAACTATTTACTACAAATTCTAGATACTGCTGTAGGAACTACGTTTTTATTGACAACCGATTCATTATCATGTCGAGACAGTTTAGGTATTTATTGTTTGGGGCTTCTGATACTTACGCTAAAATTACGCAGGGTGATCGGGCCATGAAGCTCGCCGATATCGGGATAATGTATATTAATTGTATGATTACACCTCTGATTTATACGAATAAGAGTGAATTCAATTTCAGAATTATAGCAAATGGCAAAAAATATTGTTTTAGTGCGTATTTATTAATTGAAAACATATTCTTTGAGGCTTTCGCGGTTTCTCGAATTGTCAATATTACAATTTACTTTCGAGTAGAAGCGAATAGCTGTTATAATTCAATGAATGTTTTTAAAGTATGAATTTATTGTTTATAATCTAGAAGCTGTTTGTGTAACAATTCTGCCTGTCTGTTTCAAAACGTAATGCTGGGAGGGATTTTGCTTACATGTTGAAGGGCGAAGACATTATTGATGTGTGACAATTATAGACCGTTAAAGAAAAAATGAGCGAAACACTTCGCCTGGACTTTCCTATACTTATAAAATAACATTGTTTTATATTTTCCAAATCTTTCGATATAGACCTGTCTAGACACGACTAGTTAAAGTAAATAGCTCTTATAAGTTGTAACATGTTGAAGCGGTTGAAGAAAGACCGACCGCTGCGCTCTGCAAGCATAAGGTTGGGTAAAATATTCGGACTGAATCAACGGAAGCGCGGAAATTGATATTTGAAAATATATTAATAACTCGAGAAGTATTATTTTTAGCAAGAAATTACTCTTATTAATTGGTATTTAGAATTTCAAAACCTTTCTGATTTTAAGGCCAAAATGCCACGTTTCCATTAAAAAAAAAAGTTATTTTTTACCGTGGCCGCCATCTTAAAATTGGAAACTTAAGTTTTTTTCTTAAATACAATCGAGAAGAATTTGCCCTACAACTTTGCTCTTGGGTTTGCGAGTCTATCTATTAAAATAAAAAAGTTAGCCTACACTGAACATTAAACGACTAGTACAAGAATACAACTGCTGTAGAAAGTATGTGAAATTCTTCAAAGGACAAAAAGATTATTAAGGGGCAAAAAATTCGATTTTTTGTAAAAAGATTCTCCTAGAGCAAACAAAACAAAAAACCAAATTTTTTATTTTTTATCGAAAAAAATTGGGGGACGGGGGAACAGTAGCCCCCCTAAATATGAAATTATCGAAAAAATATTATGATATTCGGATTTTGCTGTCAATGATGAGCTATATTGCTTTAACAGAAATATTTTATTGCCCCCCGTTAAATAAATAAAAGGGTACCAATTTTCAATTTTCAAAAATTCATAGAGGGCGTCACAGTGAAATTATAACAATGAGCAAAAAACAAAATTGTAGCAGATGCCTATCTCTATCAGCTTAAAAAGTTTAAACAAAAACGTGTGGGCAGTTTTTGAGATTTCTTTTTTGAAAATTTCAAAAATTTTGGAGTGGTGCCATTGAGATCGTTTTTCGATTTTCAAATTTAATGATATTTCATGGTATACTACCCTTAAGGGGCTACCAAACAAGTTGTAGTTGATCCCAATCAAACAACTGGTTTTTGAGTAAATGGGCGTTAAAGTCGAAATTTTCAAAAATTCGTAGCGGCCGCCATGTTGAAGCTAGAGAGTTCGGTAAAAAAACGTTTGATTTGTTCTAAGGCTTTCTATAATTTCCACTATTCCAATTTCCAAAATTCCGTTTCTGAAAAAAATGCTACCAAAAAAACATGTCTAACTTCCGCTTCCGGTTTCGGATTCTTTTTAAAAGCTTATTTTGTCGATGAATTTTTGATATACCTCCTCATTCCAAAGCACATCGAAATCGGTCCAGCCGTTCCGGAGATATGAGCGTTACCCACCCACACACCCACCCACCCACAGACAGACATTTTTTAAAAACCATTTTTTTAGGATCCTGGAAGCCCAAAACATGTATTTCCGTCAAAATCTCGATTTTGAAAATTTGCATGAAATCAATACTTCCCTATACTGAAAGTATAGGAAAGTAAAAAATGAGCGAAACACTTAGCCTGGACTTTCCTATACTTATAAATTAACATTGTTTTATATTTTCCAACACTTTTGATGTACACCTGTCTAGACCCGGCTAGTAAAAGTAAACAGCGTTTATAAAAACTTCAAGCGTGAAGAGCGTAACTTAAACGTACCATTACCACGCTGGCTCCGCCTGCAACTGAGTACAATATGTAAAACAGCCGAACTGAAATGAACCGGAGGCACGAGTAAGGAAGCGTGTTGATGTTTGAAAATGTATTAATAACACGAGAAGTAGTATTTTTAGCAAGAAATTACTCTTATTAATTTGTATTTAGAATTTCAAAACCTTTCTGATTTTAAAGCCAAAATGCCACGTTTCCATTAAAAAAAAGGTTATTTTTTACCGTGGCCGCCATATTAAAATTGGAAACTCAAGTTTTTTTCTTAAAAACAATCGAGAAGAATTTGCCCTACAACTTTGCTCTTGGGTTTGCGAGTCTATCTATTAAAATAAAAAAGTTAGCCTACACTGAACATTAAACGACTAGTACAAGAATACAACTGCTGTAGAAAGTATGTGAAATTCTTCTAAGGACAAAAAGATTATTAAGGGGCAAAAAATTCGATTTTTTGTAAAAAGATTCTCCTAGAGCAAACAAAACAAAAAACCATATTTTTAATTTTTTATCGAAAAAATTTGGGGGGAGGGGAAACAGTAGCCTCCCTAAATATGAAATTATCGAAAAAATATTATGATATTCGGATTTTGCTATCAATTATGAGCTATTTTGCTTTAACAGAAATATTTTATTGCCCCCCGTTAAATAAATAAAAGGGTACCAATTTTCAATTTTCAAAAAATCACAGAGGGCGTCACAGTGAAATTATAGCAACAAGCAAAAAACAAAATTGTAGCAGATGCCTATCTCTATCAGCTTAAAAAGTTTAAACAAAAACGTGTGAGCAGTTTTTGAGAATTTTTTTTTTGAAAAATTCCAAAATTTTGGAGTGATGTCATTGCGATCGTTTTTATATTTTCAAAATTAATGATATTTCATGGTATAGTACCCTTGAAGGGCTACCAAACAAGATGTAGTTGATTCCAATCAGATAACTGGTTTTTGAGTAAATGGGCGTTAAAGTCGAAATTTTCAAAAATTCGTAGCGGCCGCCATGTTGAAGCTAGAGAGTTCGGTAAAAAATCATTTGATTTATCCTAAGGCCTTCTTTAATCTCCACTATTAAAATTTCCAAAATTCCGTTTCTGAAAAAAATGCTACCAAAAAAACATGTCTAACTTCCGCTTCCGGTTTCGGATTCTTTTTAAAAGCTTATTTTGTCGATGAATTTTTGATATACCTCCTCATTCCAAAGCACATCGAAATCGGTCCAGCCGTTCCGGAGATATGAGCGTTACCCACACACAGACACACACACAGACACACCCACAGACAGACATTTTTTAAAAACCACTTTTTTAGGATCCTGGAAGCCCAAAACATGTATTTCCGTCAAAATCTCGATTTTGAAAATTTGCATGAAATCAATACTTCCCTATACTGAAAGTATAGGAAAGTAAAAAATGAGCGAAACACTTCGCCTGGACTTTCCTATACTTATAAATTAACATTGTTTAATATTTTCCAACACTTTTGATATACACCTGTCTAGAAACGCAAAAGCAGTGTTTTAAAAAAAACTATAAAATAAAAAAAAATTTTTGGCCCCAACCGAGGCTCGACCCCACAACTACTTATGCAGTAAAACGGCAGTACACTCGAACACACCCGCATATCCAACCATGCTATTCCGGACCTACCCGTTATTGTTAAATAAGTGGCTATTGAATGCGTGCGCAATAGAAATGCATAGAACGTTTATAACTCTAGTCACTTCCAACTGCTGTAGAAAGTATGTGAAATTCTTCTAAGGACAAAAAGATTATTTAGGGGCAAAAAATTCGATTTTTTGATTTTTTGTAAAAAGATTCTCCTAGAGCAAACAAAAGAAGAAATCAATTTTTTAATTTTGTTGCGAAAATTTTGGGGGGGAGGGGGAACGGTAGCCCCCCTAAATATTAAATTATCGAAAAAATATTATGATATTCGGATTTTGCTATCAATGATGAGCTATTTTGCTTTAACAGAAATATTTTATTGTCCCCCGTTAAATAAATAAAAGGGTACCAATTTTCAATTTTCAAAAAATCACAGAGGGCGTCACAGTGAAATTATAGCAATGCGCAAAAAAATAAATTGTAGAAGATTCTCAGCTCTATCAGCTTAAAAAGTTTAAACAAAAACGTGTGGGCAGTTTTTGAGAATTTTTTTTTTGAAAAATTCCAAAATTTTGGAGTGATGTCATTGTGATCGTTTTTATATTTTCAAAATTAATGATATTTCATGGTATAGTACCCTTGAAGGGCTACCAAACAAGATGTAGTTGATTCCAATCAGATAACTGGTTTTTGAGTAAATGGGCGTTAAAGTCGAAATTTTCAAAAATTCGTAGCGGCCGCCATGTTGAAGCTAGAGAGTTCGGTAAAAAATCGTTTGATTTGTCCTAAGGCCTTCTTTAATCTCCACTATTAAAATTTCCAAAATTCCGTTTCTGAAAAAAATGCTACCAAAAAAACATGTCTAACTTCCGCTTCCGGTTTCGGATTCTTTTTAAAAGCTTATTTTGTCGATGAATTTTTGATATACCTCCTCATTCCAAAGCACATCGAAATCGGTCCAGCCGTTCCGGAGATATGAGCGTTACCCACAGACAGACAGACAGACAGACAGACAGACACACACACCCACAGACAGACATTTTTTAAAAACCACTTTTTTAGGATCCTGGAAGCCCAAAACATGTATTTCCGTCAAAATCTCGATTTTGAAAATTTGCATGAAATCAATACTTCCCTATACTGAAAGTATAGGAAAGTAAAAATGAGCGAAACACTTCGCCTGGACTTTCCTATACTTATAAATTAACATTGTTTAATATTTTCCAACACTTTTGATATACACCTGTCTAGAAACGCAAAAGCAGTGTTTTAAAAAAAACTATAAAATAAAAAAAAAATTTTGGCCCCAACCGAGGCTCGCCCCACAACTACTTATGCAGTAAAACGGCAGTGCACTCGAACACACCCGCATATCCATCCATGCTATTCCGAATCTGCTCGTTATCGTTAAATAAGTGCCTATTGAATGCGTGCGCAATAGAAATGCATAGAACGTTCAAAACTCTAGTCACTTCCGTACAAGAATACAACTGCTGCAGAAAGTATGTGAAATTCTTCTAAGGACAAAAAGATTATTAAGGGGCAAAAAATTCGATTTTTTGATTTTTTGTAAAAAGATTCTCCTAGAGCAAACAAAAGAAGAAATCAATTTTTTAATTTTGTAGCGAAAATTTTGGGGGGGAGGGGGAACAGTAGCCCCCCTAAATATGAAATTATCGAAAAAATATTATGATTTTCGGATTTTGCTATCAATGATGAGCTATTTTGCTTTAACAGAAATATTTTATTGCCCCCCGTTAAATAAATAAAAGGGTACCAATTTTCAATTTTCAAAAAATCACAGAGGGCGTCACAGTGAAATTATAGCAATGCGCAAAAAAATAAATTGTAGAAGATTCTCAGCTCTATCAGCTTAAAAAGTTTAAACAAAAACGTGTGGGCAGTTTTTGAGAAATTTTTTTTTGAAAAATTCCAAAATTTTGGAGTGATGTCATTGCGATCGTTTTTATATTTTCAAAATTAATGATATTTCATGGTATAGTACCCTTGAAGGGCTACCAAACAAGATGTAGTTGATTCCAATCAGATAACTGGTTTTTGAGTAAATGGGCGTTAAAGTCGAAATTTTCAAAAATTCGTAGCGGCCGCCATGTTGAAGCTAGAGAGTTCGGCAAAAAAACGTTTGATTTGTTCTAAGGCTTTCTATAATTTCCACTATTCCAATTTTCAAAATTCCGTTTCTGAAAAAAATGCTACCAAAAAAACATGTCTAACTTCCGCTTCCGGTTTCGGATTCTTTTTAAAAGCTTATTTTGTCGATGGATTTTTGATATACCTCCTCATTCCAAAGCACATCGAAATCGGTCCAGCCGTTCCGGAGATATGAGCGTTACCCACCCACACACAGACACACAGACACACACACACACCCACCCACAGACAGACATTTTTTAAAAACCACTTTTTTAGGATCCTGGAAGCCCAAAACATGTATTTCCGTCAAAATCTCGATTTTGAAAATTTGCATGAAATCAATACTTCCCTATACTGAAAGTATAGGAAAGTAAAAATGAGCGAAACACTTCGCCTGGACTTTCCTATACTTATAAATTAACATTGTTTAATATTTTCCAACACTTTTGATATACACCTGTCTAGAAACGCAAAAGCAGTGTTTTAAAAAAAAAAATAAAATAAAAAAAAAATTTTGGCCCCAACCGAGGCTCGACCCACAACTACTTATGCAGTAAAACGGCAGTGCACTCGAACACACCCGCATATCCATCCATGCTATTCCGAATCTGCCCGTTATCGTTAAATAAGTGCCTATTGAATGCGTGCGCAATAGAAATGCATAGAACGTTCAAAACTCTAGTCACTTCCGTACAAGAATACAACTGCTGTAGAAAGTATGTGAAATTCTTCTAAGGACAAAAAGATTATTAAGGGGCAAAAATTCGATTTTTTGATTTTTTGTAAAAAGATTCTCCTAGAGCAAACAAAAGAAGAAATCAATTTTTTTTTTTGTAGCGAAAATTTTGGGGGGGAGGGGGAACAGTAGCCCCCCTAAATATGAAATTATCGAAAAAATATTATGATTTTCGGATTTTGCTATCAATGATGAGCTATTTTGCTTTAACAGAAATATTTTATTGCCCCCCGTTAAATAAATAAAAGGGTACCAATTTTCAATTTTCAAAAAATCACAGAGGGCGTCACAGTGAAATTATAGCAATGCGCAAAATAACAAATTGTAGAAGATTCTCAGCTCTATCAGCTTAAAAAGTTTAAACAAAAACGTGTGGGCAGTTTTTGAGAAATTTTTTTTTGAAAAATTCCAAAATTTTGGAGTGATGTCATTGCGATCGTTTTTATATTTTCAAAATTAATGATATTTCATGGTATAGTACCCTTGAAGGGCTACCAAACAAGATGTAGTTGATTCCAATCAGATAACTGGTTTTTGAGTAAATGGGCGTTAAAGTCGAAATTTTCAAAAATTCGTAGCGGCCGCCATGTTGAAGCTAGAGAGTTCGGTAAAAAAACGTTTGATTTGTTCTAAGGTTTTCTATAATTTCCACTATTCCAATTTTCAAAATTCCGTTTCTGAAAAAAATGCTACCAAAAAAACATGTCTAACTTCCGCTTCCGGTTTCGGATTCTTTTTAAAAGCTTATTTTGTCGATGAATTTTTGATATACCTCCTCATTCCAAAGCACATCGAAATCGGTACAGCCGTTCCGGAGATATGAGCGTTACCCACACACACACACACACACCCACACACCCACAGACAGACATTTTTTAAAAACCACTTTTTTAGGATCCTGGAAGCCCAAAACATGTATTTCCGTCAAAATCTCGATTTTGAAAATTTGCATGAAATCAATACTTCCCTATACTGAAAGTATAGGAAAGTAAAAAACAATCCGCGAATTGGAGTTTCTGTAACTGAAGGAAGATGACAAGTTAGCACATTAATTTATAAAACTTGCTGAGCCCGTGGACTAGACCCCACCTTTTTCTTCTTGTATAATGGTAGCAAATTTATCGAAAGAGATATAATGATATAACTAAAATATTCCGCAGGTGTCGGAACCCGTAAACATAATAAATAACCTGTGTCACTAAAAAGTTGAGGCAGGGGTAGGAAATCCAGATTCATTATATAGATGTAGAATATATAAACTAGAACTACAATCTGCAGCTTGCAACGCTACCTACTTCATTCGATTATTTATTATCAAACCATAACAAACAATAAAGTGGGAGCATAGCACACGGGTTCCACTAGTATTCATTAAATACGTTTATTTTATAGGGAGGCTAATTTCTGATTTCAAATTTAAACTGTGAATAAAAAATTCTAAACAGCAATACTAATTTAAGTCGTTAATAACTTATTTACAAATTTGAGAGAAGATTGCGCAAGGAAATGATTTATAAATATGGTTAGGATAGCTAGATTCAGGTACAGATAATGATAAATATATGTATACTGCAACCGTAAAATTCCAAATTACGATAAAAGCTAGTGTTTCCGCCGTGAAACTTTGGTAAGTTTTACCAAAATGTCGTGGAAAAGCCCCACATGTGAAATAATCCATACATATTGCTGTGATATTATGACCACACTGGGGAAATATTCATGAAAAGATCAATTTTAAAATTATTATTTTGTTACCTTGGCATGACGACTCGTTTCTAGTTCAGGAATTCTTTAATTTAAATTAAATAATTGAATTAAATAAAAATATAATAAAAAATTGGCGTGGTTTCGCTTTGAAATCTGGATATATTTATGTTAGTAATAAAACATGCATAATCTTGGGGGGAGGACTTCAAATTTGTAAAAAGTGTTGAATAAGTTAGTTTTATTTAATTGTTAAATTATATTTTTTAAATGTAGAATAAGTTAATTTGGAAATAAGATAGAAAAGAAATTTTAGTACTTTTAAAAGTAATCAAGTTGTTAAGATGTAAAAATTTAGTTTTAATGGTGGGAACTATAGAAACGAGGAGCTGAAAAAATAACATCGAAGTGAGGGGACGTAAATTGGAAACGCTCCTAGAAAATTGTAAAAAGTTGTGTAAAATAATATTTTACTATTAATTAAAAGTTTTTGCCTGTTAATAAAACAGTGTATTTATTGAAGTCAAGTGTAATGAAGCTTAGTTCAACGACAGAAAAAGGTAAAAGAAAATTTTAAATATAAAACAATTGTGTGACATTGAAAGCTGGAATACATACAAGTTACTAGGGTAACATAATTCTTCGACTAACCTGAAAAGGATAAAAATTATTAATTATGTCAAACAAAATTGGTAAATTGAAATCAAGACTGAAGATTAAGACGATCGACGCGACGTAAGCAGAAGACCATAGCGATAAAGAAGAGAAGGACGACCTACATAGAGTGGAAGATCTACAGAAATTAAGGTACTGTGTGTTAAAAAAAAAAGTGAGTGACATAAATAAAACTTTGTTATATAAATTAATTTTCTTTGTCATAATTGTTTAGTATAAATTGTAAAAGATTGTGCATGAAAGTTTAACATCATTTTAAAAGAAAGAACTTAAATCTTGCTATTTAAAGGGGAAGCCACGTTTTGTCTTATACAAGTAAAAGAACCCTGAGAATTTTAAGAGAGTACTCAAGCCGAGGTTATAAAATAGATCCATTTGTAATAAAGTTTGTGTAAATCATTAATTTCCACAAGTGTGGGGTATTACATAGCAATATATAAAAGCACAAAGGGTTTTTTTCTCCCCTTCCTACAGCGGCTACCGCTTCACCAATTTGGACCATTTTTTTTAAAATGAAAGGTCTCTATCCACAGATGGAACATAAAACATTTTTATAATTTTATTCTATGTCGATTTTTTAATAATAATTATTTTAATTTATAATATATATGAAGGTCGGCTAGACGCGCGTCACTTGGGGCGCCATCTATAATAACGTCGCGTGTCATTATTTGAACTAATGCATCACGTGACTTGACATTTCGCCGGTTCTGTCAACGCTGTCTGCCAGTGCAATGTGTGCTGGGGTAACACTAGTTTATTTTAATGTTCATTTGGACTTTTACTAACAATTTCCAGTGAAAACTAGATTTCACCTGGAGGAGTTGGATAATAGTAGAGTAGTGCTACATAATGGACCATGCGATAAAAACGGCAAATGATGGGAAAATTAAATATACCATGTCGCGTCGTCATAAAGTATGGTGAGCAAATTTGGTACATTAGAAAATACCAAGTTTCAAAAAAAATCTTTGTACACTTACACTTTAATTGATGTAAATTTATGCGCATCATTTACTTCACTGGCAATAAAATTTGTAAACCAGATATTTTACAGAATCTGAAAAGTAGTTTAAACAAGCTAAAGGCATCAAAAGTTGGACAAAAATTTAAATTAATAATTTAAACGTACGAAGTTTTTTTGGACACTTTGTATTTTCAAAGATCAACACGGAATACTATAATACCATAAATGATTTAAATCCAGCGAATGATTTAAATTATTTTACATTAAATGTATATTGAATTAAAGTTATTCATTATTCGTAAATTTGCATTTCGTAATGTATTTTTCATGCCGCGTACGCAATCTTCTATCTGTATCTATCTAATACATTAAATCCGGATCCTTTCCGCCTGTCTCACACCTTTAGTGGTGAGAGACCCTGACTACTAGAACCCACATATTTACGTGTCCACTATGTTTCGTACAGCGGACCGCTACAGTTTTCAATGCAGATACGTAAATCCAGGTTCACAGTAGATGTTCGCGTTATTGAGTTGCCTGTCCTCATACCTCGCATTCATTTACAAATCAGATTCGCCGGGCGGCAGGATTCGTGGGCTTACTCTACTTCTCGAGTAGCACGGCCCGGTCGGTCTATATTACAACTTGCGTTCACTTTCATTAAGTTGTGCAATCTACACGACTAATACTTAATAATCAGAACAACAATATTTACCTAACATAAAAGTACCGCCCTACTAAAATGCGTACAAGTATGCGCGGCTGCTTTATACATTTCATAACTTTGCTTTTACTTATGGAAGCAAATTTCGGTTTACGGAAAAAACACTCTGGAAAAAAGTTCCCAGAACAAATTCGCTGAAACACATTCATGGAACAAGCACCCGCCGACAAAAATCGTCTGAAAAAAGTTTCCGGTAAAACATCTCCCGTAGAAAACAACCCCAGTAAAAGAATTTCCCGGAGAAAATAACCACCACAAAAACATCCCCTAAACAAAAGCACGTGTATTTTTATGCTGGTGGATCACCACACAATTAAAAAAAATATAAGTTTTTTAAGTGCATGTTTATTAGTTCCAAAATATGATTTGAAAGGTGCTCCCCTGGAAATGAAAGAAAGTGCCAAGTTGATCTAACGTTTTTCCCATTTTATTTATAAAGGAATTTTTCTTGGGGCTATGATCCAATTTTTTTCTGGGGATTTTTTCCTGGAGTTATTTACGGGAGTTGCCTTTCTTCAAGTTTTTTTTTCGAGGCAATTTTTCCGACCTTTTTTACGGGATTTCTTTCCGGAAGTAGTTTTCATTCCCGAGACCGACTCAGCGGTGGAAACAACCAGAGCGGCGGCTATAGTTATCAAAAAACAAAACGAGGGTCGTAGCCCATGGGTTCTTGGAGTTATTTTATATTTCCCTCATCCAGGATTCAACCAATCAGAGGTGTCATTTAATAAGAAAACGCGGTTGTAGATAGATAAGTCCATCAATCCAACGGTTTATTCCATTTTACTCGACGATAAATTTCATTTGTTTGTTGTAACTTTTAATAATGACAGTTAAAATGACAATTACTACCTTTCATTCCTACCCATGGTTCCACCAAACCTTTAAAAATAAGCAATATTCGTTAATCGTTCCTAGAACTAGTCCATAAAAGTTTTCCATCAGGATAAATTCGGATAAATTTATTTCTTGGCGTTTTGTTTGCTCAAAAATAGAATTCATTCATGTCGCTAATTATCTGAAAAAATCACGAAACCGAAAGAAGAAAGACAAGCACTCTTGTTGTTTTTAAGCAAACCATCAAGAAATAAATTTATCCGAATTTATCCACAATACTTTTACGCACTGATATAAAGCAATCAAAAAAAAAAGTTAACCGAAGAGAGCCGTGTAAACAAAACTGCATTTCTCAGATTTAGACACAATCTCCGTTATCTATCAATAATTTCAGAATAATGGCAATAATTTAAAATTTTCATACTCTTACATTACAAAACTTATGAAAGTTTTCCACTATTTTATTTTGCAATTTATACAAAAACACATCAAAAAACACGAAAAACTATTATATAAAACAAAGTAATGTGCTGTATAGGCATAACCAAACTTCCAGTATAATTGGTAATAACTTTAGGCTATACAGCAGTAACACTCTGTATAACATTGTACCGATCCTCTGAACACCACATGCCGCACTCGACTTGAAGGCTGAACAGTGAGCTTGCCGCTTATGTACAACGACTGTTAAGAACACACTGCAGTGAGAGCTAAGCGAGGAAATTGCCAGGGCATTAGCAGCCTGCTAGTAAATTAAAACCTAAAATTTAAAAAACACGATTTTTTGAAGGCAAATTTCTCAGCATCAAAAAAAAACCAGAGACGGTACAGCAAATTCATCAGCCAAAAATTAAGCAGAAAGGGGAAAATTAACCCCCCATAAAATATTGTTGAACCTGAAAATGTAGTTGTAAATCTTATTCTACTATAACTCATGAGCAATTTAGCTTAAATAGAAATTTCCTGTCGTCTCGTTTTTATTAAATAAAAGAATCAACGACTTTCAAAAGTTCATAGAAGGCGTCACAGAAAAATTAGCAGGCTCGGACATAAACAAATTGTAGCTGATATCTACCTCTATGAGCTTACAAGTTTAACAAAAACCGTGTAGTCAGTTTTAGAACATTAACCATTATGTGCTTATGTATAATTCCTTACGCAATAACGAGATGAAATAACATTTTTTATTATTTTTGTGTTCAACCACACCAAAATTACAAATATAAATTTTTTTCAGCAAGTAATCTACAGTTTCCTATTATAATGCTTGTCAAACTATTTGTTGACATTTGCATAAAACAAAACAAGATTGTTCATCATTTCATGGCCCACTCTGTAGGTAGCAGTAACAAGTTAGAAAAAAATACATTCAGGGCTGTGTATGTGTACTCTTATTAGGACTGGTTGTGTACTTACACAAGAAGTTCTCGTAAACATTCCTTTTTGAGTTCAAAATTTCAGGGGAATAGGTTTCCCTCCTTGCCCTCCTCGGGCGCCCATGCTTTTGAGGAATATCTACCCTAAGAACTTCATCAACTTTCCTACAACCAGTTAAAAAAAAAACTGCAAATAAAAAATTAAATTTCGAGCATCCCCTATTTCCGTAACCGTTATGTTAAAAGAACATATTATGTTTATATAAACTTTTCGTCTAGTTTCCACTTGAGGAACCTACTCTATAATTTTTTGAAATGCTCTTTTTATAACTATATCCAATTATGTACATTTTTGTATGCTTCAGATCCACATACCCAATCACAGGACTGAGTTCTGTGGAGACTAGAGAACCATGGTATAGTTTCAGTATTGTTAAATACAATTTCAATCAATGCAAATATGATTCATAGACATATCCAATTTATCTGTATGTATAGTAAATGCAGAACCGTCTCAGCGTTACGTGACGATGAGCCTCCACTACTAGAAGTCAGCTCTTTACTTGCTGCTACCTCTCCTTGCCACTCATTACTAAATCAAACTCCGCGGGCTGCAGATGATTAGGGTGTAGCCTATGGGTTCGGCTGTTTTTTATTTAATTTTGTTGAGATTGAATGGAATAAGCTCAATAATAACTATTTCTATTGAAGGCATTTAGATAATACAAACTGAAGTATTATCGAAATATGTCCAATAGTCTTAAGCATGATTTATGCACAATTTTTGTAAGTAGCGTATCCGTATCTGTGTACTTTTACGTAGGTCCGTAAAAAAGTTGGTGTTTTTATACACCCTCCAATTTACGTAAACACAAATCTTAGTTATCGAATTTTACGTTACTGTTTACCAGTCAGTGCAATCAGGGATAGATAGTAGGAAAAAGAAATTACTGATGATGATCATAAATAAGAGAGTGATTTATTACGATAATTGTTATGCATAGAAGGCAGCTCAATCATCGGTTTTCGTTTACAATAGGGAAATTGACGACATTTCATTGGTTAGCTGTACAAATCTTTTACGTACAAATAGAAGCTCAATCAACTTATATGCTATATGAACTTACACGAAGCTTACGTAAAAGTAGTATAAATACAAGTAAGGATATCAGCTTACCAAACTTTCTGATGTAAACGGACACGGCGCTTGGGAAAAGTGTGTACAAATAAGGCTTTTTAAGAGATTTGACACTTTTAGATCAAAGTGAGGTTATGTGCCTTGGGAAAAGGGTTATGAAAAACTGACACCTTAATGATTTTCTGAAGTTCAATATATCATCTAATATTTTTCTTTAATATTGCTAATTTAAAATTAATATACACCTTTAACCGTGCATTTCTATTATGACTATCAACTAAATCAGCAACAGCATTAAATCCCACATTTTGATTGTCTAATCACATTTAGGCTTGTAGACAGATTTCAGTCATATAAAACTAAATCATCACACTATCGATAGTTTTGAACGGACCATTTCAATAACTTACCGTTCAGTTGTGGGGTCCTCACAATTTAAAGGATACCTCAACTCAATGATTTCACCATTTTTCTCTTTTAGCTGTCCCTGATTCTCCATATAGTACTGAACCAATTCCGATAAAGTGGCAAACTTCTCTCCACCATACAAGTCATAAAAGTCGCCAGAGTTTTGAATCTTGATGTGTGTAACTTGTCCATTGCGCCTGAAGCACAAATGTACTTTAATACACGAGTGGATTTGTTTATTTGCAAATATGAATTAGTTAAACTTCGCTTACCTAACAGAAAGAGTAAAATCTCCTTTATTCGAAGAACTGGGTCGAGCCAAGAAACTACAGTCGACACCTCTCTCCATTAAAAGCTTTTCAGCTTCAATCCCTGTTATAGTGGGCCAAAACCATCTAGAAATAATTCAATTTTAGTGCAAGGGCGTTTATTTTTATTGGGGGTTTAATTTACATATATAAAATAAAATCCTTTTATAAAAGGTGCTGTGTAGACAGGTCTTTAGTGGAAACAATTGGGAGCAATATTGGCATATTTAAACAAAGAATTATACCTAGCTTGCTGCCTGGCAATTGTGTTTTATATATTTTTAGTTAGCGGCGTAAATCTTACCTTCTAGAGCTCATTTTTCTTATAAATATACAAAAAACTACAAAAATAAGTTTGCTTTAAAGTGAAAACCGTCTGCTGCATCAACCGCCATCTTGCTTTTATCACAACGTCTTTGTGACCTTCAACCATAGGCGCCGACTTTTGAAATCGCTCGGGAGAGCCGCGACTAAAAGTCGGATTAATTTAATACAAGCAAGAAAGAACTGAAGCTATTATACCAAAAATTAACAAAAAACATGAAGCGTTGTATACCTACGCACACTATATGTAAATTTATTTTTTTAATTATGAATTTTTTGAAGATATGAAAATACTTCTAAGAACAGCAGTTTTAGATATAAAATATTCTGCAGTTACATCCAGATATAACATATCTTTTATCTATATGTTTTTTATTTTGTTTAGCCATTGTCTTGTTTAGGCTAAGGAACTTCTTCAGTCATTTAACCAGATCTTATTGTCAAAATGAATGATAACAGTTTTCCAAGAAGTAGGTCTGCGTTAATGCCAATGGAGCCAATTTTAAATTTACTGAATTAACTTACTTTATGTTTTGGTTATTTTTTTGGTTTAGTCTGCTTACTGGTGCCAGTTTTTATAATGTAGGATTATGAAACAGTATTTGTGGCCATGTGAGAAAATTATCGATGAAGTAACTGCTCAAAAAGAAGACAGTTCAAAATATTTTGGAATATAGCATGAAGTAGTTTATTACAAGCAGCAAACTTTCAAAAATGTGATATTCTCAACAGTTTTGAAAATAGTAGGAAGGGAGAGAAAAGTGATGTATGTAAAATAAAATTGTTTAATATTAGTCCACAAATGTTTGAGCTGAAGCCAAATAACTCGAAAACCACTAGTCATTGTCCCTCAATACTTTTATATCTAGAATTAAATGTAAAATTCAAATATGCAATAATATACTGGGTCTGTTACTTAAAATAACAAAGTAATGTGCTGTAAAGGCATAACTAAACACCCAGTATAATTGATAATAATTTTAGGTTATGCAGCAGTTAATAAACAACTTTTATTAAGAAAAGATTTGAAGTTCCTAATAGTTTAGGAAATGAAATTGAGGCCACACTTGAACGACTCACTCAGTATAATTTTTTTAACAAATACTGCATCAGGGGCAACGTCAGCTTTCTCTGATTCGTCGCGAGGTTGGACTCTCCAACATTTTTCTTGGTAAGGTTGACGGTTTCCCCCCACAACTTTATTCGGGAGGCTTTGGCCCAGGGCCCCCAATATAGGCGGCGCCTATGCCTTCAGCACCTTCTCCAAATACAGGTAACCTTAATTTTAACTTTTAAGCAATGATAATTTTATCGCATTTTAATAAATTGCTAGTTTAATAAAACTAAAGGTCAACAATTATCTGTTCCAACGATTTAATAGTAACTCAACTACGTTCTACATAAAATACAATCTAATTAAGTATTGATAGATTATTTAAGTTTTTAAAGTTTGAGCTGTATCTTGAAGATTTTCTGAAGAACCTTCTGCTAGTAGATGTTGCTTTTCCAACAGTTCCTTCTTCTGCTGCTCCGGCCTAAGCACAGTAAAATATCGATACCATCGCAGTCCCAAATGTCCAGTTCCATAAATCGTTATTCCTATACAAACTAGGACAAGACTCCTGTGAATCCTGTTCAGTAACATACTGTTTCTGGCCACTCTCTTCATTTCTGCAGCAAATAGTTTATTACCTCGAAAACGGCGTTGGAACAAGTGTAGTTTAACCTCACTTTTCTTGCTTGTTGTTGATAATCAATACTTTCAAGGTTGTTTCACATTACGCACGCGAAATAGCGATGACTAATTTGTCAAAAACTTAAGCAAATCAAGTAATTCTATTTTTTTATTGATAATGTTTTAATATACATTATTTTTAGTTAAACATTCTCTTTGTTAGGTTACGTTGTTTACAGGAATCTGTAATTTACAAAAAAATTGTTAGAGCAACGTTTATAGGACTACAGGTGATCTTATTTACACGGTGAATATAAAATTACAGAAATTAAAAACCTACATTGAAAGATTGTTATTTAATGTTAGTGATGAGTTTTAATAAAAAAATTATGCAATAAAACAGTGATCGGCGATTTTCTAGTTACAATCTCAGTAGCTGGCTTTACAAAACAGGTATAGGTAAAAAAATATATAAATCCATAATATAACAAGTGATATGTTTATTATCGATGATATTTTCGAGTTTAAACCGAGCTACAAATTCAACAAGTCCGAATGCACGAGTTGAATGTGCTGCTTCGGTTTTAACGAGAATAAATCATCGATAATTAATCATAACACGAGTTATATTTAGTAAAAGAATAATATAATGAATAAAACATTATGGCTAACCAATAGTTATTTATTGTACAAGATGATAAAATTGCACTTTAGCGTCGAGGCGTCAGCCGAGACGCTAATAAGCATCGAGAAGATAATGAAATTTTATCGTCGTGT
Source organism: Ctenicera cuprea (assembly GCA_958336395.1). NCBI lineage: Eukaryota > Metazoa > Arthropoda > Insecta > Coleoptera > Elateridae > Ctenicera > Ctenicera cuprea. The sequence goes on along the minus strand of OY284487.1, from coordinate 12,227,932 downwards.
GGAATACAACATTTTTTTCTATAGCAATTGTTAAAGAAGGCCAAAAAATGAAGAAAAATCAATGATAAATTTAATTTAAAAGTGTCAGAAAAAAAAACAGTTTCACGAAAAAATGAGTAGGTGGCTTTAATAACTTTTTGGTTGCTATAGAGTTTGTAGTGCGTAGAAAAAAAAATACTTTATCTATCCTTGCTGTTAAAGTACTACTTTATCTACCCTTGATGGTAAAGTGCTACTTTTCCCTCTAATTTTAGTTAATAATAGCACGTTTTAACAGTTGCTATATTAAAAAAAATATTTTACTAAGTGTCATTTTATTGTAGTGGCTATGATTGCAAAATACATTAAAAAAAAGCAATAGGATCTGTTTTTTATTACCGTCGTGATAAAATATAACTAGGCAGTTTCATGCATCTGATTGGTTTAAATAGTGTCACACGTGACAAATAAATTATATTTTATAATATATAATAAATAATACCAGAAGTGACACTGATTTTCCTGTCACCCTTAGCTGTCGAGAGACCATGACTGCTTGTAGGCCGATTTTCTTAAAGCAACAGGCACCAGTGTGATCAAGCAAAGATTGCCCAAAGAAAATCAGGCACAAGTGGTATTCGGCAAGACAATTGATAGAACAAAAGCATTAAAATAATATATTATACACCTAGGTAGAAAAGTCTACTATTATAGCTTGAGGGCGCTACGCGCCTCGGGATGTAAGGCCTGAGGGCTATAAGACTTTTCTACCGAGGCGTATATACTTTTTTTTTCACTACTAGTGATATAAACCCTTATAATTGTCGAAAAATGACTATTTTAACTTAAATCCCTGTTTATTTCAAATTATAAAACAAATGACATTTTTTTGTTTTTTTGGCATGACAGTTGTTTGAAAATTGTTACATCATCATTGGTATTCAAAACCATTGTTTTTAAGAACTGGTTTCATCTAAAATACTGAAATTATTAACAATTTTCTCTTTTTTACTTTGTGTGGTTGTATTATAGGCGAAATTGATATTGACAGAATTGTCATTTATTACGGCGCGAAAAACGTATATTCAAATACACCAAAGTTTTTAAAATTGAATTAATTTATTTAAACAACTATTTTATGCATAAAATACCATTAAATAGAATCTCTCCATTATATTAAATCGTGCTATAAAAACGTTATCTTTAAAACTGTCACAGGATTATCAAAAAATATAAATTTCTTCATTATTTACCAGTGGTTAATAATGAAAAATTAGTTACCTGTCAGTGAGCAAAGGTAGAGAAATTGAATTTCACAGCATTCTATTATGTGTCAAAATGCTACGCCATATTACTAGTAGTGAAAAAAATTAGTTTTTGCATTTTACTAAATAAGTATCTAATAATCAACCTATGGACCCTATCCTAGTAGCCGTTAACACGTTTTAATTATTTGTTTTGCATCTACCAAGAAGGGATTAAGGCTGATTACACTGACTATTACCCTACTACGGTAATTGTCAGTATAATAAGATTTTGAATCGTTCATCTGTCTAAAATGTCGTGATTTTATTGGTTTAAAATATGTGAGATCAATTGTCTATATTTAAAAATAAAATTGTTCTTTTTGTAGTAAACAACTATTTTATATTATATCAAAATTAGCATTTATAGAATTTGGTTTATGCTGGGGTATATGATGTACCGTATCACGTGTAAAGGTGGGAACGTGCAGTTCTACGTAAGATACGTACATCTGATTGTACAAATAATAGTTCTTGCGAGAACTTAAAAAAATTTTTCTTATAGTTGCTCATTTTTCCGTATTTAACCATGGCTTCCCAGTCATTGAAGCAAAATCGGCTTTATTTGCTTAAAAAGACAACCAAATTGTGTGACCTTAATATCACCATGCGTAAGTTACTTGTCTGCTTCGCTACACGTAGTCTGCTCCAAATTATAACATTTAATGGTGAAAACAGCTAGGCTAAAGCGCAATACTTAAAATACTCCCAGGGGGTAAGGTACTTTTCAAATTCTTAATTCTCAAAAACTAGCCATAATAAATGCGCGCTCGGCATCTCAAATTATCATCAATAGTTTAAACCTAATACTTTTGTGGTTTTCCGCTAATTTATTTCCATGCTTTTCTAACGAGTTCAATAAAATAAACATGCTGTTTCTGACAGTCTTTTATATTTAATTATTATATTAAATAATACCGCGGCGCACAACGTTTTAAAGTTATGCATTATGTTAATTTTGCTTGTTAACTTCAAACAGAGGCGTAACTACTGAATAAATTCAAAACTTTTTGCGTTTTTAAAATTTGTAAGAAAAAAGTATAGTTGTAATTTTTCCATAAAACGTACCATTTTTCTCTAAAATGATTTCCAAAATCGTACATCGTGGCTCTTAATTTATGAAAAAAAATGAAAATTGTTTATTTGGCTGTAGTTAACAATAAAACTTCAGCTTTAGCTGATTAGTTTATATCTGTCAGGTTGTTTTTGAAGTTTATTAAGATCAACTTATCTGTAATATTTGTACGATTCTTCGTGCTAATGAAGATTATACAAAAACACACAATGTAGTTTTAACACCCTGTATCTCGAAAACAATTGAGTGTTAGATATAATTTTATATTATAACAAACTCCTATTATTTTCACATATTCTATATATTCCCGAAATTTGAAAGGTAAATTTCGAACCACTCTGTACATTATCTTCAAGATAACGGGCAGTACCGAAGAGGCCTGTAATCAGCAATATCTAATCGAAGGTTATCCACTTTTTATAAGTACAACTTTAGAGAATTTAAGCGTACTTTGTGTCTAATTATAGGTACTAAAGCCTTTTATCTAGCTAATAAATAAGAAAATTAGAAACTGATAAAAAAAACTATTTTCTCTGCTTTACAACAATATGAAGTTTATTACATTTTTTAAAATAATGCTAAAATTAAAACATTGTTTTATAAAAACAAAATCTACAGCGAATGTGAAGCGGTACATAGATGGTACACTGGTAAACGAAGACATTGAAAATATTGTTGTGCAGTTATAGTATTTACGAAGCCAATTGAGTCTGTTCGTCGAATTGTGTAAAATACCACCACACCTAAAATTGTTTTTGAATGTAAATAAAAATCCAATGCATTTCAAAGCACTACAGTGATTACGGAAGGCTGTTTGAATTCTGAGCCTGCTAATATGATAAAAATTGTTTTCGAAATTAGTGTTATATCGTTAAATAGAGAAAAAAATCAGCTTTGAATGAACCCAAAAAATTGCGAAGATGCTGTTTAAAATAAATTGGGTCACACCATTTAGAGCATCGTTTTATTAACACTTTTTTCTCTATCTTCAACCGCTGCAGAGGCGCGCAATAAGTGTGGGATCAACCTGTATATTAAATATGGTTTTTATGTATAATTTATGTTTGATATAATTATGTAGTTCCAAATGGTGTGTTTCTATAATATACAGGGTGTAGAATCGTTTTACAAAACAGTGGGAATGCCATTACGAAAGGAACAATTTGCTACATTTCCGCTTTCGAGCAAAAAAGATAGCAGTTATCAGAGGCGTGGCGTGTCGAGCGAAACCGATCGCACCCGACACTGCTGGTAGGAAAGTGGAACAACACGCTCTTTCATTTCTGCTGTTCTGTGGGAGACTGTTGCACATGGTTTCTCTTTCTTTGACATTCCGTGTACCGTAAGACTATTTTATACCCTTTATTAATATACGTTTAAAATATCAACAGAAGTGTATAGTTAAATAATTTTGGTATTACTTTAAATTTTTTTATATGAAAATGGAGGCTCTGTAGATCTTCTTACTAAAAAGTATGACGTGCATTGGCTGGTTCTGTACCCCAACTATAGTTATATTTTTAGACTGCTATGCGTTAATTAAAGTCGCTGCAATTGAAACTACTTGAATTACTAAAGTAGTTGAATTATTTCTGTGGTAAATTATGAATTGATCAGAAAACAAAAACACCAAAACGCAAGTCATTATAGTATATTTAAAGTTTTTTTCAATAAAAAATAATATAGGTAAAGAATGATGCAAATTAGCGACGATTATTTTCAATTCCTATGATATTGTACAATTCTGAGAATTACAACAATCTTTGAACCAGCTACAGCAACAAAAGTTAACATCTTCTTTTTGTGGAGCGGAAGCGTTATTATTATTATTATTATTCGTATTAATATTGCTGTTGCGGTCGTTATTGAAGTTGTTATTGCTGCTGCTGCTGCCAGTGTTGTAAAAAGCACCCGTGGAGTGAACCTTTACTGTGGAAGACGATGGACCATTATCCGATACTGCAGTAATAATAGCGGTTTTAAATACATCACTTACGTTTTCCTGAAAATACATAGGTACAATGAAAAATAAGGTAAACATTGCTCTACTGATGTTATACCCACCTTTGTAAGCGCAGAACATTCCACATACTCAACAGCTTGCAGTTCTGTAGCCAATTTTTGTCCTTGTGCTTTTGTAATAGGACTCTTTCCTTCTGCAGCAAGCTTTTCAATAGTTTTTTGGTCGCTGCGCAAATCAATTCTGGTTCCTACCAAGATGTAGGGTACCTCAGGACAATATTTTCGTAATTCTGGTATCCACTAAATAGAGTAAATTAATTTGTTTACCGATATGCTTTGATATTAGGTAATATATAATTATTTACCAATTCTCGGACATTTATGAATGAAGGCCAAAAATCCACAGCGAAACATACTAGTAAAATATCGGTATTCGTAAATGCTAGTCTGCGTAACTGATCATAATCTTCTTGGCCTTAAATTTAACGTTTTTAAGTATATTTCAAGTACATAGAGACTAGAAATGCTTTACCTGCTGTATCAAATAGAGCTATCTCATAGGAATCACTACCTACTGGCACGGTTACGGCGTAGCTATCAAAAACAGTTGGTATGTAAGCAGTCGGAAAGTCATCTTTTGCATATCTTATTAATAAACATGTTTTACCAACACTGCCATCTCCCACTACAACACATTTTATTGACATTTTAAAGAACCACTACCTAACAAGCTGTTGATCGCTTCAACGTTTTTGAACTTATATTTTCTTATCTCATACCTATTTTATCTTATTTTAATTTTAGCAGTTATCAAATTACCTAAAAGTACATTTGTATTAAGTTAATAACGTAGACTAGAAAGATAAAATGCGGTACAAATATTTTATCATTGTTCTCAGTGTGCATCATTAAGTAAATGAAGAAATGATAATAGAGATAACAATTATAGTTTGCAGAAACACTGAAAAATTATTACTAGGAAAATTAAAAGATAGTGTGTACTGCGTATACTGTAGAGACTATCAAAAATAGGTATTTCATTAATAAGGTCTAGTTCATATTAATTTATTGTAAATAAAATAATCTTGCCTCTGAAAATGACATGTCAACATGTCTAAATACGTATAAGGCTAAAAGAAAAAACTTGTTGAAGTTAAGAATTGTTATATTTACAATTAGTTAGGCTACCGGAGCTGGACGCCAAACAAAGTAGGAAGTTTAACATTCCCTAATAAATTTTACAACTTATGATTTTCTTATTTATTTTTTATTAAATACGCCCCATTTTAAATCAAAACAACTAAAACGTCTTGGATTCTGCGTTGTTGCCAGTATTTTAATTCAATGTTTTGCGACGTCAACAATTCTTTTATTGACGTCAAAAAGTTAATTATTGACGTAAAAAATCCATCACCTATTGACGTTTGAAAATAATTTAAATGCAGTTTATGAATGATTTATTCATTCATTTATTATTTTATTTTAAATTTCTTGGACGGTTTTCAGGCGCGAAGAAATGATTTTGTGACGTCATAAAATGAATTTTTGACGCCAATAAATGAATTTCTGACGTCAACAATAAATTTGATCACATAATTTAATAGATAAATAATTTTCCAAAATTGGATGATTTTTACACGTCAAAAAGTTCATCTTTGACATTAAAAAATCAATTTCTTAAATTTAGTTTGTACGTCTGTCATCTGCGTTGATAGTTCTCGCAAATCAACGTAGAAGACGCCGACGGTTACATCTACGAGTGGCTGGCTAAGAAAACCCCGGCCACTTTTCTTGCGGCGGTCAAGAGATGGCGCTTTAGTAAAGAAAAATTGAAATCTAATGGGATACTGATGACAGTAGTATGGACTTGAACCAAGCTGCAAATATGACTGAAAGTGGAGTTACCTGCCAAACGAGGGCGCATGTACATCTGCACCGGTATGTCAAAGAACACAGGGCAATAATAATAATGTGGCATGTGCACTAAGGCAAATGGGTAAAGCTTGAAAATTTACAACATAAAATAGTTCGTGGGATGGAACGTATAAACATTCTTTTGATATAAACCTTGTATAAATCGAGCATGCACGCACATAAGGCAATATATCAAACCTACCGAATACGAATTTACATTTCTTACGACAACGACGTACACATGATTTTTTGAAATATTCGCAACATTCTGCCACCTTACATCTTTCGATGCAAGTATAAATCATTAAAACGCTCGATTCTAATATCCAAGTCAAATCATTCTTGTCTTCTTGTTCCTTGAATCTACGAATTGTATTTGTCATTCGAATAATTTTCAATAATTTCTCGAAATACCCGCAATATTTTAATAATCGAAAGATTCAATTATTTTAGTTCGAAATATCCCATCACTACTGCGAACAGGTGGCCTATGAGGTCTTGTGATTTAACTACATGTTACTTATTTTTGTGGCTTTTCTTTAAAAAATGTATATTTGCCACACCAATGAATAATTAACTAGCAGAACCCATAAGCTAGGCCTCTAAATGTTTTTTTGGTAACTTCCAACCTGGCGTTTGCCACTCCGAATGTTTGCGCCCGAAACTAAAATCCGTGGGAAAAACGAAAATAACCGGAAAAGCAACTCCATAATGAAAAAAAAAAAACGTTAAATCTTCAAGAAAAATATCCCACTAAAAAATTTTCATCACAGCCAACTAAAATTCTTTAAAAGAAAGCGGCGAATAAATTTAATGAGTATCTGTATATAAAATACTTAATCACTTTAACAATTTCTATTTATTTAAACCTTATACGTATTTCAGCATGTTAACATGCTGAAATACGTATAAGGTTTAAATAAATAGAAATTGTTAAAGTGATTAAGTATTTTATATACAGATACTCATTAAATATGGACTTTAACGAAGTAAAGCTGGAATTGATAAATAAGGCGAATAAATTATTTAAACGTATCACTTATCCTCATTTCTAAGGAAGTGCTTTAATGGAGATTTTCAAAATGTTTTTGGCAGTAATTAATACACACTAAAAAATCGTTTGCACATAATTCCACAATTAAATTTATCCATATTCATATGTCAGAAATGTAATGATATAATTAACGCATTCCCTCGATATCGGATCGTCATGGGCCCAATTACCCTATATGTGATTTAAACGTAAGTATCGGAACTCGCAAACATAATAAATATCTAACCTGTCTCGAGATGTACGACATGATACTGCGTGATCCGTCGTCACTAAAACTGAAGTTCCTACAGAAGCATTTAGCAATCGTAGTAACCAGTTTTGTATTGCAGTAAACACTTTTTAATAATAAGCGGAATCTAGTTCAGCTCGCAATTTGTAGATCAATGAATGGCGGAATTTATCTGGTATGTATTTATTTGTATTATGTGTCTAAAATTAAAGTAAGCTATAAAAAACCAAAAAATAAGAATGGAAGTAACAGTACCATAAACTTTCGCTGAAAACAGTCGATAAACTGAGCCGACAAGAAAGGGTCCGCCGCCCGTTGCTTTATAGTGAAAAATCTTTCCCAGCAAGATTTAGTCGTATTGTAATGGTGATACAGATATGAATACAAAATTAAGAAATTAACGACGCTCCACATACTCTAGAAAATGTTGTGGTCTTAAACGCATAATTTTAAGTTGTTTCCAAAAAAACGGCGGGATTTACCGGCATCTCATGTAATGAGATAAATTCTGTTATGCGATAGCATTTTATTGGTTAGTAATTAATAAGTAATTAATAGGCAAATGACGGTTATGTAAGATTAAGGTTTATGTAACCTTGCCCTACCAGTAAAAATAATTAGGCGAAGCACTTCATCTGGACTTTTCCACACTCAAAAATTAAATAAGTAAAAGTAGAAACATTGTATGTTTTTATAAATAAAAGTCGTGTCTTTGTATAATTTTGTACAATTTATTACCTGCCTCAGAGTTAAATATCCATCAGTAGCGCGTTAAATTAAATTTTAGTTGCTTAAGCTATGTTTTATTATGACACTATTTAGCTTTTAACTTAATTTCCACCCCTTTTTTGGCAACTTAAAAAACATTTCAAGATAACCCCGGAGTTGCGAACGCAACTCCACAATCCCCCCCCCCCCTAGCTTATCTCGGCTCAGCACACTTGGTGCTGTTCACGAGAAACCCAATTTAACTACCGAGCTCGTCCTCGCCGCTCCGAATTTATCTGATCGATCGGATAAGACTGCGAGACCTACAGCGACCACCTTACAAAAATAATAAATAAGCTGTCGGGATGTGAGACATGTACTGACTGCCTGAGCAGTGACGTAACTACGCCAATGCAGGTAATACAGTTGCGCTGTGGCCTTGTTAGGAAAGTACCTATTTGTGTACGTTACAGCCCTTGAGGGTAAATATTATTACTATCCGTTTTGGAAAAAGTTTGTTTAAAGGTTTATTGTAAGTATTTTTGAATTAGTCTTCCTATTTTAGGTTTTTTATGACTACAATTTAGATTGTCACGCATAGTTTTTCGTTTTATGCTTATTTTGGCACTGTTTCTAATAATTTTTTCATCGAAGTAAAAAAGGTCAAATTCGGCACCATCTGCATAAAAATTATCTAAATTTTTCGCCTATAAACCCGCCTTTGTCAAAGTCGGCGAAGGAATCCAAAAATATCTCTTTCGTATCTCCTGAACGGATGGTACGGTTTTGATAAAATTTAAATGTTGGGGATGTGTTAAAACTTCATCGGGAGAACTAGCTTTTAAAAACCCTGCAACTGAATGTTTGCACATGTCAGAGATTTTTTTATAAGAAAGCAGAATTAAGTAGAAAATATAAAAGCAAATGTAATGCTTATTTATTTATTGTATTATTTTTTTAACGTCGACCAGGAAAACGGTGTTTCGGCTACTGTCTGCGACTGCGGTGCTCTGGCAAGAGCTGGCGGTGCTGCCGTCATTTGGCAATTTAACAAACATTTCACTTTGCAGGTGTAGTGACCGCAGCAGAAATCGAAAAACGCCTCTTATTTGGTTTTACCTATGAAACAAATGTAATGTTTTCAGATCTTAGTGTATTCCAAAGTGGGAAAACAAACGTTTAACGAACAAAAATTTATAGAGGTAGCGACTGTAGTAAGAAACGGAAATCGCTTGTTGCTTAGTGTTGTAAATCGCAGACATTCCTGCTAATTTGCTGTCACTCTTTTTAAGTACTTACTCAAAAATAAAATAGCTTAGATCATTCCAACATGTTTTAAATATATTGCTGTGTATTTTAATCCTAAATAATTATTTTGCTATTTAAAACTAAATTTTAAAACTAAATTTTGATTTATATGAAAGGATATAGATTTTTCATGGTTGTATGTACTCTTCGTGGTCATGTTGGATCCTTAATTTTCACAATCAAGGGCTATAATAATATGATGAGCGTTGTGGCATTGTTTCTTCATATATGTAATGCTTATAAATGTCAGCATTTATACTTTCCAGAATATTATTCCTGAAATAAATATTTAAATATTAATTAAATCAAGTGACAAGATCACATTTCATGTTAGTTGAATATATTTAATCTATAACAAGTTTTTATGTTATGAAAAATACGGAAATAACATATTTGTTTATTTAATTGTGACACAAGGTGTATATAAAATTTTGATAGTGCTTGTATATTATCCGTATGATAGTAAAATAGGTCAAGGTTGTAAAATATTTCGAGACGGAAACTTTTCTTGTTTATAACTAACTTAGGTCGTTGACCTTAAATTGAAGTCACATATCAATACAAAGTTTCGTTAATTAATTTTTAATGTAAATGAAATTGATCTAATTAGTTGATAAGGGGCTTAGGAAGTAATTTTTTAGATTGGGCTAGCAAGTTTTTAATTTTGTTAATGTTTTGAATTTTAATTCAAATTTTTATAGATTTAATAGTAAGTAAATTTATTTCCTATGTACTTACAAGTTTTAGATTATTGATTTTTTGTTCTCGTTCCTGATTGGAATATTTTATTCGTCAGAAGGAATCCAGTGGTTCCATTGGTTGAGATATTTGTTGAATTCTGTGAAATTTGTATATATATAGTAGGTTTCTACAGCTGTCGCTGTCTCCCTTCCCTCAACCAGGTTCTCCATCTCTCTCTGTCTTCCCACTCTCCATCTTCCAGGCCTCTGTTTTCTATCGCTTCATCCACCTCATCTCTCCACGATCTTCTAGGCCTTCCCCTCTTTCTTCTTCCTGTTGGGCTCCACTCTGTGATCTTTCCAATCCATCTATCTCTTCCCGTTCTTCAAACATGACCATACCATATCAGCCTTTTTTCTTCTATATAGTGTATAGCATCCTTTTCGATGTCCATCCTTCTTCTGATCTCTTCGTTGGTTATTCTATCCATTATCGTAACACCACAGCATCTCCTCCAGTATTGCATTTCTGTTGCATTTATCTTTCCTTTATTCTTTTTGTTAATTACCCAGTTTTCCGCCCCATAGGTCATTATACTTTGAACCATGGAGCTGTATATTCTTTTTTTTGTAGTTTTAGTAATATGTTTGTCCCAGAGTAATGAATTTAACTGTCTGATACATGTTCTTGTTTGTCCTATTCTACTTTTTATTTCATCTTCTGTTGTTGCGTTTTTTGAGATAATCTTTTATGCTTTGATTTTCGTCGATTTCTAGGTCTTTTACTTCTTCTTCCTTCGTAGTTAAGTATTCAGTCTTATTGAAATTAATTTCTAGCCCTGCCTTTGTATATGCCTCTTTTAGTTTTCGTATCATAAAGCTTAGGTCTTCTTCATCTTGGGCTATGACCGCCTGGTCGTCCGCAAAGCTTAATGTGTAGAGATGTTCATTCCTCACCGGCACTCCCATTCCTTCACATCTTCTTTTCCAGTCCTTTAATGTTCCTTCCAAATATATTTTGAAAATGGTTGGTGATATAGGGCATCCTTGTAGTAATCCATTTGTTGTTTTAAAACTACAGCTGATTTGTCGTCCTGTTTTTATTGATATTGTGTTTTGCTTATACAGATCTTTTATTGCCTTCACAAGATTTATATTTACTCCTGATTCCTCTATTGCTTTCCACAGTTCTGGTCTTGGGACTGAATCGTATGCTTTTTTAATGTCTATGAAAGCTATATGTATATCTCTATTTTTTGCCTTTATCTTTTCAATAAGTTGTTGAATGGTGTAAATATGATCTATACATGATTTTCCTGCTGCAAAACCAGCTTGATCTTCCCCGATTTTGTCTTGTATCTGTTCTTCTAATTTATTTCTAACTACTCTTCCGTATAGTCTTCCAAACGTCGCTATTATACTGATTCCCCTATAATTTTCGCATCTTTTCCTGCCCCCTTTTTTGTAGATGGAGGTTATGTAGGCCTGGGTCCATTCCCTTGGTAATCCTTCACCGTTTATAGCTTTATAGAATATATTCCTAATTATTTTAAATAACTTTTCACTTCCGTATTTGATCAACTCTGGCACTAGGGAAATTTGTAATTTGCGAATTATTCGCTCTCTTGTTCTTAACATATTCAGAGCTGATGACGTGTTGAATTCTGTTCCTAATTAAATGTAATTATTTGTTAAAAATTTGAGTATTAATTAATTAAAAGCATATCAACGTGAAGATTAAAAAGTGTTTGATTGTTTTAAGTGTTTTAAGTAATTTTCTACGATTAATTAAGAAGTTATACGAGAAAATAAAATTAAGGAACAAGGTCACTGACCTTCGGAATTTGAAGCGGCGTGTTATGACGTCATGAAAATTGGAAATTGAGACAACGACGTATTTAAGGAATTTGTTGAAGAATCCTTCGAAAATAAATTGGAATCGACGTGCTAGTGTAATTATTATTTCGTTTAATCGATAAATAAATCGATTTTAATGGAAATAGTGGATCTACGGAAAAATTATTTAAATGTGTCAAGAATTACAATTAAATCTAAATTGTTAATGATTAAAAGTTGAACTTACCTGATACAAAATAAGAAGTTGAACAGTGTTCGATGGGTAACACTTGGAACAACGTGTTAACAAGAATCACAAAAGGGTAGTTTCTGATAGTTGCAGAATTTGCAGGAAGCGCAATAGGACCTTCGTTAAATAAATCCAGGACTGGAATGAAGAATTTTCATTTATAAATTTGTATAAAATAAGGTAAATCTAGAATTTATGCGCCTTAAAAACATTTTGTTGCGTAATTTTTTTTATGTCAAGACTAAATTGGAATAATTCGAGTTTTGTAAAATATTCTGAAAAGGTTGTACTAATCTCAATCTACCTGGTAGTTATTCATGCTAATTATTTCCCTGAGATTTTGACAATTGAGTTGCTGAAACTATTTTATTCGTAAGAAATATAGAGTCTCATGCTTCACAGAAAAATTTCTGTGCGTGTGAATTTGAAAGTTTTGGTATTAAAAGTATTTCATTTATTAAAAATTATAATTACAATTTTTAATTTAAAAATTAAAATTGAAACACACAACATCAAATTTTATTCATTATAATATCGAGCTATTGAAGTAAAATAATAAATTTTATTTAAAAATCAATATTCACAGCAATATGTTAAAAAAATATGGTACTATAAAATTGAATATTGTTTAATATTGCTGTATTGGGTTGTCGGTAGCAGCTTTTTTATATGAGACTCGACTTTGAATTCTGAAAATTTATTTGGTGTATACTTTTCTGGAAAACCTGCAAATCAGGGAAAAGTCGGAGATTTAAATAACAAAAGAATGAAAAATGTGAATAATTTTGAAAAATTTTGAAATTTTACACTTTTTTTTGTAAATATTAAAATTTATGAAATATTCATATAAATATATACAAACTGAAATTTTTGAAAATAATTATGAAAATTTTTGATAATTTTATAAAATATTGAAATTTTAAAATTTTTTGTAATAATTAAAATTTATGAAAAAAGGACAATCAGAAAATTTAAGAAAAAAACAACGGATTTTTCTCAAAACAAAATTCTTGGCGTTTACCCATTACTACTAATATTGGTGTTGAGGACCTGGATATGAAAAATATTTTTTAAACTCCTGGAAAACCTGTAAAAGTCATATTTAAGGTGTTGATGAGTATACACTATAAGTTTAAGATTTTGGGTTTTATTACTTAGGTACTTATGCTAAACTACACTTGATTTGCTTAGGTTATATTGGGTAGTTCTCATGACTTTGTCATTATTTTGATACAAAACCTCTAAAATTAAAATTTCTGTTGTAAATTAAATTAATGGGGCCCTGGTCTCTAAACTTGAAGCTAGAATAAAAAATCCCATACATTGTAATTTGCTTTCGACTGGAGCGCAGGAAATTTCTATTATTAAGTAAAAGTACAGAAGGAAACACGCATCCCAAAAACTGGGTTTTTAGACCAGACAATAAGATTTTAAACACCCTGTACATATAGATTAGCATATGGAGAATAAAAAGTTTAGAAAGTTGAAACCAAAATTAGCGTGTAAATTAAAATACACATAAATTTGTTAAACATGTTATTTTAAAACTTATCAGTTATTGCATAAGTTAGATAAAAATTGAGGTGAGCTTTTTGTTTTTCAAAGACAAGCTTACACGTGCATTCTTGCCGTTTTTGTGAACATGACGTGAACAATTTTGCCACATTTGGTTGGTTAATTCTGAGATTGGGTTAACACATGTAACAGTAAATAACATTTATTATTTGATCTGATATCAGTTGGTAGGTATTAAGTAATTGATGCATGTGGTTGTTCTACGACTCTGCCAATGTTCCATTGTTCATTGTATAGTGTTGAGGAAAGGTTTACTAGTTAAATTGTAACAGTTCTGCAAATACTTGCTGAAGACTTATAAGCAGGTAGAGATAAAAAACAACATATTTATGTTCATTCATTTCGGAAAGTTTTCTTTAAACAATTGTTCAACTCTCAAAATTTTTAGTATAATTGATCTGTAAAGTATCAGGACTTTTAGTTATTATAGATTGTGAAAATACCTATTTTATTGAATGTTCTCTAATTTTTATTTCTTTTATTATAGCTGTAATCGCTGAAGCTGTTCCTTCTATTCTAAATGCTACGAGAATTTCTCCATCCATTCATTTCTGCAGAAAAAGGAATAGATGATATCAAACATGACTTATTTTAAGGTAAGATTTTTAATTTGTCGATTGTAAGGTTTTGAAAATACTTTACAGAGGCGTAGTTTCAACTATGGGGCCCCAAGGCAAATGCAATATAAATTTTTCTGTTACGTTATAGAAATCGACAAAATATAGCACTTTTGATTTATTTTATGTTCCATAGTTGCACGCAAAAATTGTGAAAACTTCTTTAAATTATTGATATTATAAATAAAAATATATCTATTCACATTTCAGTATATTGAAAGTGGGAATCGTATTTTTTATCATCACATTTACAAATTTTATATTCTAAATACATGAAATTATAAAATAAATCATCGAATTTATGCTTGCATATTTAGCGATGCTACATTGAATGTTGCGCTTACGTAATTTTTAATTTGTTCGAAAAAATTAATTAAAGGAATTTTTTCATCAATTTTACGTTCTTTTGTAGGGCACACCATCGTTACGCCTTCATTTTTATATCATTACGTTATACATCGTAGAACGGTATGATTACAAAACATGTAATGTTGATTCTAGAAACTAATTTTGAGTAAATATCAACTACCTATCATTTTAAATTTAGAGAATCCCGAAAAAACCTTTAGTTTGTCCATACGTCCTTTAGCTATAGCTGCCCTCTTATTTTCAATAACCTTTTGTTATATGAAAGCATTTACCAAAAAAAAAGCTGATTTTCCTATTTTCCGATTTAAACTATTACACCTCCTTTTCCGTTGTAGAAGTCGTATAAACCCATTTATGTCATTTTTATAAATTTTGAATTTGAATTTCCAATGCAGGTAAATATCAAAATCAAACACCCTAGAGTTTTGTTCTCAATGAAAGGTTGTTCCTATTGTCATTTAATAATTATTTCCTTTTTGTTGCATTAAACTTTTATTTACTTTCATACATTTTGAACGTTTTAAGAATTTTGACTATTTAAACAATTTTTTAATTTTAGAACTCGAAAATTTAGTAATTTAAAAAAATTTGAAGAAAAAATTGTAACTAAGTTTTAAAAAATGTGAAATATTTAGATATTTTTATAAATTTTGAAATATTTGGGTACTGAAAATTTTGTTTATTTCTAAAATATCGAAAACTTTGAACGTACTGAAAATTGACACTTTCTAATAAGAAAACCAAAATTTAATATTTTGAAACTGAAAAATGCTGTGTAACCGGTGATCATTTTTTTGTTTACTTGAAGCCCCTTTAAAGCAAGCCCCTTGTCGTAGTTACGCCTCCATTTTTATATTAATACATTATACCATTCTAAAGAGTTATAACTATAAAACGTTTAACGATCATTATCATAACTAATTTTTGAGTAAATAACTGAGAGTCCGAAAAAAAACATTCCGTTCTTCCAGACATCCTTTGGCAATATAGCTGCCCTATTTTCAATAAGTAAATAATCTTTATATGAAAGCATTTACCAAAAAATATGTTAAAATGCCGTTTCTAATTTCTGGAATTATTTCAAATGTTTTCTTTGATACCTAGTCATTAGGATTGAGTATTCCAAATTTCGTTAAAGTCGGTTTGCTTACATTAATTCCAAGCTTTTGCTTGGGAAATTGATAATAAATACTTCCATTATAATGTATTTCGCTTTGAACTACATTTGTATTCTTAAAGGCGACTTGAACCTAATCTACGATGAGTCACTACCTGTAGCGTTTTTTTCTAGTGTGGGCTGCTTGTAACGTTTCCAGAATCCGTGTCTTACCGCTAGTCTGTCCCTTCCCTATAACATTAAAAGGAATTTTTGTCGGTTTCATAATTTTTGCTTTCGCTTTGTTTCAACTTTCAAGGAACTATTTATCAACATCAAATAAAGTAAATAACCAACAAACTTTTAAACTTTATAGATATTTGAGAATTCAGCTATTTGATGATTTTAAATCGTGTTTTGTTTTCTGCTGTTTGTTATAATTATAACCAGATATTTTATCACAGATTATAGATAAGTTGAACTTTTACTTTATCATCTAGAAATAATATTGGCTATGCAACTTTTACCTGATTTTAATTACCGCTTAATAAATGTATTTTAATAAAAAAAGAATTCAAATTATTAGACGTCGGTGGCATACCTTAATGAGGGGTTATAAATAGCGAGCTGGCGATTAAATTTTTTTTGGAGAGTTATCCTGCCAGATACGAGCAGTCAATGTACATAATACGAAAACTAAAACTAACTTTAAATTAGCAGACTTTGATAGAATTAAAACTGTTTTGTTAAGAAATTTTAATTCTGCTAAATTCTAATTTAGTTATTTTAAACACCAGTTATTATCGAAAGAGCAGCAATCAGTCTTAGTTTTGCAATTATTCTTGTCTAGCTGTGCAAATCTTATTTTAACAGCATTTTTTAACAACGCTTTGTCCTAATCAAACAATTATTTTTCGGTTTAAACATTCTTAATAAAGACCTTCTTTTATGGGGTGATCATAAATTAAGTTAAAGATATTTCTACGTTTCATATTTAATAAGGCCTCAGCTTTTTACAAGTTGAACATTGTATCTTAAATATTCATCTTTAAATATGAGATTAAAAAGTAGCAGTTTTAGATTTTCCTTCTATGCTTTATAAACATAATTTTATGTAATTTCAAATTTTAATTATATATTTAAATGTAGAGATGTTAATGAAGTCGGTGTACTTCCCTGTGCTGAGCTGCTTTACCACCAAATTTGGATTATCAAGCAGTTGGATGACCGAGGATCGAGGAGCAGGACTATCAAGGAGCCGGATGAAGGAAGAGCCGCATTACCAAGAAGCTGCATGGCCAAGGTTCGAGGAGCAGGATTCTGGAGGAGCTGGATCAAAAATCCGCACTAATGGACTGGACAACTGAGGCTGCACCAGCGTAGGAGTGGAATTTGGAGATCGACAACGCCGACTTATTAAAGGTAGGTTCCACATCGGTGGAAGGCGTTCCAAGGACCCAAGACAACTCAATGTGAGTAATTTTTAACTATTCACAGCAGTTCAGCCAGTAGTGTTAAAACTCACACTGACAATTTACAAAATATAAATTTGTTACATTTGAGAATATATCCAGCAAGAAGATCAACAATACCCTAGTCAAAATACTAAGTTTCCGGATAGTAGTTAGGTGAAAGTGAGATAGTGGATGTCAAATTTATATATTTTAATTACTCGTCTTGTCTATGGTCCTACTCCTCCAATTAACGTTAAGTAGCTAATATTAAAATATATTTTAATGCGGCTGCTAGGAGAAATTTAAAACGTCATTGCAGCAAACTAGATAGTTAATTAACATTTGCTTGGACCTTTGTATATTTTCCCAAAATGCATATTCTCAAACTTTTACCCCCCTTCCCCCTTGCACAATAGGTTTCTAGATGGTCAACTAATGCCATATAGAAACATTTATTTCAGAAAATGCTTGTTGGTACTGTTTTTAATGTATTCAAAATTCTAACTCACATCACCAGGTAGCAGATTTTATTTTGTAAATTGTAATGCATCTTTTACGCTCGTAGTATCATGCTCGTTTTCGATTCCGGGAGTGTCAGTGTATACGTATAATGACGGCAGTATTTCGTGGTAAAAAAAGAAATACATAATAACATAATGCAATTTTAAGCATAGATCTCGGTAGAACTACATTGTACAATGCGCACAGGCGGTTATATAAGAACAGATTTAATTTAATACCTACTTAATTTAGTATGTTATTTTATTTAATAGCGGTCATATTGCGGAGTAGTTGTATTGGATGCATTTGGGAGCGGTCGTTCGTCACTAATCGCTACCTACAAATGTATTAATTAGGTTTTTAATTTTTTTTATTAATCCCGTTTTGAACGGTATATAGGATAGCTCCTATGGTTGGCCGTTTGATTTTTCGTGAAAATCGGTCAATTTTGTATGTATTACGAGTATAAAAGAGCATGATCGCAGGTTTTGTATTAGTAAATCGTATTGATTGTTAAAATATTTATGTCAATATGGAATTGCATGCTCAAATAATTATTTCATGATCAAGATACTAATTCTCTTTTTTAAATCTATACTTTTTAATTCATTGTCTTTAAAAATCATTGATCACCATTGACTAGTTTTTGTTTTATAAATTAAATACAATGAACTGCAAATGAGTTTTAACTGAATAGTTTTCAAGACATTCCAAATTTATTGTATATCGTTTATAATTTATGTTAAATAAATTACTTTAATAATTTAAAAATACAAAACTAAACGAAAATTCAGAAATACGTTTTCGGAGTTTCTCGTTCTTGTTTTGTGTTTTATCTATCCTTGAACTGAAACACTGGCTTAA
This sequence comes from Ctenicera cuprea, assembly GCA_958336395.1. Taxonomy (NCBI): domain Eukaryota; kingdom Metazoa; phylum Arthropoda; class Insecta; order Coleoptera; family Elateridae; genus Ctenicera; species Ctenicera cuprea. The sequence goes on along the minus strand of OY284487.1, from coordinate 12,209,157 downwards.
CTGCTGTACGTTACTATAGGACCATTTTAAGAAAGGCAAAATTTGGAAATGGAAGTGTATTTAGACTGTAACGTTAACTTGTTGTTCTCAAAATTTTTAGGAAAAAAAGGGGGGTGATTTTGGTTTCAAATTTGTATACGTTTATGAGGCACGCCGCTAGGACATGTCGATACAAGGCTTTGATGTCCTCGTCCTGCTGAAGTCATTATGGGAAGCCACACAGGTGGTATATGACCGATGATGCAGCGAACTAAAACCCCGATTGCAGAGGAAGATTATCGTAGGCGTCGAGTGGTTGATAGGGGTATTGGCAAGTTATCACTCTCTTTACTGTGGGTGTGTTGAGTTTTCTTATCAAATATGAGCATTCCCTTTTGGTATTGTAATTTTTTTGCCGTGCCGGCACGGTATCGTGTGGCTGTTGAAACTTTTCTACCGCTACTTTCCTGAATACAGTTCTATTTCCCTTTCGTAAATACTATAAAATAGTTTTCACAAAATATAAAAAGTTGGCATCGTTTTATTATTAATTTAAAATGGTCCATCAATATTGTATTACTTTATATGTGTGTTGTGTTAAACTCGATATGCTGCAAAAATGCCTGAACATTATACGACATGGTTTTTGCAATCGGAATTTGTCCAACTTTTTGGGTTTTCAGTATTTTCGGATTATGATAGGTCTGCTTTACCCCGCCACCAGTTACTAATTCTAGTTTTGTATGAAAACTCAAAAAAATGCACTTTTCCGAGTATCGAGTTTGACTTATACAGTATTAAAGGATTAATTACCTAAAGCAAGAATTGTTTTCAATAAAATTACTTTGATTTCAGGTAATGTTAATACATTAGTAGAATTTCAATATAAAAGTTTTTTTAATGTCGATTTTAATCAATTTTGTATGTTATGCTTGTAATGCTACATTTATGTCAAATTAGCCTCTTAAAGCGGATTAATGCATTCGCATCCCAATAGGTGTTTTGAACTGAATTAATCCTTTAAATCTTGTATAATAATAATTTTTGTTTACTAATTCGCATTTATGGCGCTGTGTTTCCACTGGCGAGACATTAGTGCACCTTTCTTAATTGTTTACTGTTGCTTTAGAGGAAACATGTCGGTGGAACAACATTACATCATAAAGCAGCAAATGGTATTTTTCTCTTAGATGAAAAATGCATTTGTTACTTGTGATTGATGGAGTTTCATCGTGTTACAATTGTGTTAAACAATGACACAATATAAATCATTTTGCTTGTGTTTCATCTAAGGTGGCTGAAGGGGATTTCAAAATGTTTAAGAGCTATCTATATATAATGTACTCCTATTTGACAATATTCTGTTCAAGTTTTACAAGGTATTTTGAATTGCTACCGGATTTTTCTTACGCGGAATTTTTTGTTACTATATGCGGCCTAAAACGTAGTTCTCAATTATTGTTGCTTTGACAATAGTTTTGAATCGCAGTCGTTGTTTGTAGTTATGTGCAAGATACATAAATCAGTTATAAAATTTAAAATGGCATGGTGAGTATTAATGCAATACTTGATTTTAACATTATATAGTAAGTAGGCACTACTTAATATTTTAAGTAATTGCTTTTTTAGCTTCATATTTTAGGTTGTTACTTATGACGCTTTACATACTGAGTTTAAACTGAAAATGAAGGTTAGTAAAAGGTATAGAGGTATTTGTTACGTATTTATTTGTTCAATTTTTTTTAAATATTTATGTAATACTTAATTGTTTGCAAATCAAATCGTCGCGTCGGTCGGTGTGAAATTATTCTTCGCGCGTTTCTACATGGCTACTTTGCCATTTTTTAATCGTTGTAGCTATTATTTTTTTTTCGGAAGTGTAGTTAAATGTGTCTGGTGTATTCAATAACAAACTTGCACTACCTACCCATATTTTCTATGGTAAGTACTGATTCAGTATTAATTAATAATAATTTTTTCAAAATACTGTGTTAATTACTTAATCGTCGTTTGGCCGGCGTTTATTCTTCCGATGGTGGTGTAGTTATGGTGTCTGGGTGTTACTAAGTGTGACGTAATATACAATTTGAAGAAATACTTTGTTTCTTGTGATAAGTATTAATAGAATACTACATTTTTAATTTTATGAATACTATTTAGTACTCGTTAATTGATTATTTTTATGTAGATTTTTTTTGATTTCAGGTGGGAACTAAAGTAGGTTTTTGTATTTCTAACGCTCTTATATTTTATAAAAATTATAATATATACATAGACCATTGGATACAACACAGGTATGATACCTTATTTGAATTTTTATTTTGTGTTTGATCTTATTTTAGATAAAGCAAGAGGACTTGTTCAGCTCCAGAATTTTTGTTAAGGTAATAATGTTATTATTAATGATTACACATTCACTTGCAATTAAAAATTATCTACTTTAAAAAAGTCAAAATTTATAATGTAACTCCTCGTTAAAATATTCTTTAATCTAGAAGCTATATTTTACATTTCATTTTTTCAACGTTTGTAATAAAGATGCATCAGTTATACTTGCGTGTTTCGGCTGCTCCTGTTGCAATCCCCATGTTCTCTGATCCTGCTGCAGTCCTTGTGTTCTCTGCTCATTGCGGAATCGAATTTGGAGCCTGACATAGCCGATAATTTTCGAGTCGTACAAACTAGGTGAGAATATTTTAATTTTATTTATTTATATACTTAAATAATTTCGAAATATGATATTTATTATTATTTTAAACACCAGTTATTATCGAAGGAGCAACAATCAATCTCAATTTTGAAATTGTTCTTGTCTAGCCGTGCAAATCTTATTTTAACAGAATCCTATAACATTATTATTTAACAACGCTTTTTCCTAACCAAACAATTATTTTTTAGTTTAAACATTCTTAATAAAGACCTTCTTTTATGGGGTGATCATAAATTAAGTTAAAGATATCTCTATGTTTCATGTTTAATAAGGCCTCAGCTTTTTACAACTTTAACACTGTATCTTAAATATTCATCTTTAAATATTAGATTAAAAAGTAGTAGTATTAGTCTTTTCTTATACAGGCTGAGCCAAGCTATACGCCTTTTTTTTTAGTGAGTTTATTATTAGGAATATATTAAAAATTTTTGGTGTGCATATGTTTCGAAGGGTGCTCTACAACCTGGCACAGTCAGTTTTTTGATTGGACGTCAAATGTCAAAATAGCGATTTTCAACTGTTTATTTTTAAATGGAACGGTACGACTTTTTTTGGCTTAAACGATGCTGTATAATGTTTACAATATGATCCTTACTGAATTTTTCATATTTTTTACGATTCGGCTGTAAAATAAGCATTCATTATATTAGTCTAGTAGGCCGGTACGTACGCACGCGTCACCATGTTTTTGCGTAAAATAAGTAAACTTTTGATGAAACAATTGCTTGTAAGTAAACATTTCCACTTCTTCGAGTTTCTTGTTGGATAAAAACTAATTAGTTTTTTATTTAAATTTTGTTTAGTTTATAATCTTATAGTTTTCATTCGATGTTATCCTATTATTGAAGTAACTATTATTTAATGTAATCTAAATACCCGAGTTTCTGTTTTTTAATGTTTATTAAAATAATGATTTCACTATGCATACTGACAACCATTAAATCGTTTTGTGTTTACATCAAAGTACGGTCTGCAGGTCCCGGCCTACTAGACTAACATAATGAATGCATATTTTAAGGCTGAATCTTAAAAATTGTGAAAAAATTCAGTAAGGATCATATTGTAAACATCATACAGCATCGTTTAAGCCAAAAAAAGTCGTACCGTTCCATTTAAAAATAAACAGTTGAAAATCGCTATTTTGACATTTGATGTCCAATCAAAAAACTGACTCTGCCAAGTTGTAGAGCACCCTTCGAAACATTTGCATACCAAAAATTTTTAATAAATTCCTAATAATAAACTCACCAAAAAAAAAGGCTTATAGCTTGACTCAGCCTCTATATTTTATAGACATAATTTGTAGAATGTTAAATTTTAATTATATGTTTAAATTTTCAGATGTTAATGAACCCGGTGTACTTCCCTGTGCTGAGCTGCTGAACCACCAAATTTGGATTATCAAGCAGTTGAATGGATCGAGGAGCAGGATTTTGAAGGCGCTGGATGAAAGATCCGCACTAATGGACTGGCTGCACCAGCGTAGGAGTGGAATTTGGAGATCGACAACGCCAACTTATTACAGGTAGGTTCCACCTCGGTGGAAAGCGTTCCAAGGACCCAGGGGATCTCAATGTGAGTGATTTTTAACTTTTCACAGCAATTCAGCCAGTAGTGTTAAAACTTACACTGACAAATTACAAAATATAAATTTGTTGCATTTGAGAATATATCCAGCAAGAAGATCAACAAGACCCTAGTCAAAATACTAAGTTTCCGGACAATAGTTAGGTGAAAGTGAGATAGTAGATGTCAAATTTATATGTTTTAATTACTCGTTAATTAACGTTAAGTAGCTAATATTAAAATATATTTTAATACGGCTGCTACGAGAAATTTAAAAAAGTGATTGATTAATTAACATTTGCTTGGACCTTTGTATATTTTCCCAAAATGGATATTCTCAAACTTCTAACCCCCCTTGCACAACACGTTTCTAGATGGTCAACTAATGCCATATAGAAACATTTATTTTTTGAAAATTTTTCAACGTTTGTAATAAAGATGCATCAGTTATAACTGGGTATTTCAGCTGCTCCTGTTGCAATCCTTATGTACTCTGCTTCTGCTGCAGCCCTTATGTTCTCTGCTCATTGCGGAATCGAATTTGGAGCCTTACATAACCGTTAATTTTCAAGTTGTACAAACTATCATCATCATCATCTGACATGGAGCTGACTCGAGGGTCGATCCTGGATTACGCCAGGCCCACCCCATGCCAGTAAGGTGGGTAGGAATTTGTGATAGGTGGGATCGGGTGGGGTGTTGAACCGCGTTAGCATGTCTGCAATGCATACCGCAAGACACCGCTGCTGCAACACCGGGTAGTTAGTAAGCTACGCATCAATGGGGGTTTTGAGTACGTAACCAAGAATGTTATGCGATTATGCATCTTAACTTAATAAACTTTGGTATCAAAGTTTCACATTGTTCTTACTTCACACATATCTATTGTTCTAAGATTACAAATTGAAAATATCTTAATTTCCTAATAGCTAATAAACTACTTAATACTATTCTTTGATCTAGCATGGTCATATTTGGCGTTCCATTCTTGCTTCCTATGGATTCCTTTTCTTCTTTGGCTTCTTATTGCCCTAGGTGGTTGATTGTTGTCTACCGGAGTGTGTGTGGAGGTTGGACCTGCGTTGTAGTGTATTTCTAGTGACGCTTTTAGTATTTCTGCTGCTGCTGCTACTGATTCTGCTCCTCCCCAAAATTCTTCTTTTCCTAGGTCTTCTAAGTAGGCTTCTGTTTGTAGTGCTGGGCCGTAGGTATGTGCTAGATGGTCGTAGCGCGGAGCCAAGTTTCTTACATTTTTCTCCAGTTGCAATTGGAATTTTTGTGGGTTTTCTCTGATGTATGACCCGATTTTTTGCTTAAGATGAAAGCTTCTTTTTTGAGCTGTTCTCGCGTTGCTGTGACATTTGTGTTTTGGTCTGCTATTGAGGCGAATAAATAAGTTTCCATCTCCTGGGGTTTTCCGCACTGTCAATTTGTGTCTGTTCGTATATACTGTTCCTGTTCCATGGTAGGTATTGTGTTTCCTGCTTCTGATGATTTCTGTTGGTTTGCTGGTGTGTACACTTTCGTGTATATGTTTACGCACCTGTTAATACTATTAGTTGTTCTGATTGACAACAGACGTAAATGTTAGATACTAGAACCAATCTAATTTGACATACCCAGTTCTGAGCCTTAAATTCAACATTACGCTCCAAACCTTACTTAAATTACATGAACATAAACGTACTCCCCAGATGCTCTGTTCTACAACTTAGTATATAAAGTTTCTTAATGTTAGGTGTATATCACTACCTTAGAGTATATAATAAATAACCATCTATACAAACATAATACTAAAAATGTATTTTCAATACAAATATCGGTAATTACATCAATTAATCTAATGGTAAATTATTGTACTTTATTGTAGGTATCGCGGCGCACGTAAAAGAATTCGTTTGCTTGAATTTTCCCGCCTGTTGAGTGTGAATTTATTTTGGTTATAACTTTCCTACATTGTAACCTATCTCGTTTGTCGTTTTCAGCCGAGGGGACCCTTTTAGAAAACTACCTGCTTCAAGACCTTTCGCGTCGAGTTCCAGGAATTCGTCTGTTGGCGTTCTCTATTGTCGGGTTTGGACGAAAATAAACTCTATTGCCTAACAGACTGCCCTAACAGAATAACAATATCTATTTTTTTAAATTATTTGTATTGTTTAATATCTACTTACAGTCGCCTGTTCTTAATTTATCTTGGGGATTTTATCAATTTATTCTCTATTAGAAATTACTACTTATAATTATAACTTAGCTTTAACTGTTTGCTGATTATCCATTTTCCTTTCATCTGTTGTGACATCGGCAGGTAATCCAGGTGGTACAATTAATCCCGCAGGTAATTCTCGCTTCTTTGTTTTTGAGAGAGCTGGCGCATGTCACTGATGCACCTGCTTTGCGCTGACAAAAGAAACATTCTCCGGGCGCGCACGCTACGTTGTTACCTGTTTTACCTGATATGCTAACCCAAAGGTACCAATTTACTAACTTTAATGATCACTCTACACTAAAATTGTCTTTTCAAACGGTCAAAACGCCGTTTTACATTTAAAAGCTGGAGTGGCGTCGTTAAACATGTGGACTCGACCACTGCTCGAACTCGACCCTACAAACTAGGTGAGAATATTTTAATTTTATTTATTTATATGCTTAAATAATGTCGAAATATGATATTTATTTATGAGGTCTCAACTATTAAAATTCCATAAAAAGTTTGGATAACTGTCAGTAAAATATTACACACTATTTCTATCTCTTATTTAGTTTTTAACTACATTCACTTTTTTTTGTATAAAAACACCAAGTGAATCAGTACATATGGTCCATTGTAGCAATGCTTTAAACATAAATAAAATTAAGTGTAAAAACTAAATTCAAATCGTTGTTTACCACCTTCTTCTTCTTCTTCTTCTTTCTCAGCTGTTCTCTATTCGTTGAATATAAGCCTCCCCTATGCTTTTCCAATTTTGTCGGTGTTGTGCTACTCGATACCAGTTGAAACCAGCTGTCCTTTTCAAATCGTCAGACCATCTTGCTTGTGGTCGTCCTACGCTTCGTTTCTGTGTCCATGGCCTCCATCTGAGCAGTCTGCCACTCCAATCATTCTCGTTTCTAGCTACATGGCCAGCCCAGCTCCACTTCAGTGCAGCTATTCTCCTAGTTACTTCTTCTACCTTTGTTTTCTCGCGTATCCAAATATTGGTATTTCGGTCTCTTAGAGTAATACCCATTATTTTTCGTTCCATGGCTCTTTGATTCACCTTCAATTTGTTGAGGATGGACTTGGTGAATACCCATGTTTCGGAGCCGTAGGTAGTTATCGGTAAGATGCATTGGTTGTAGATTTGTGTTTTAAGGGCGAGCGGTATATCTAATTTGAGTACATCTTTTACCTTCGCGTATGCCGCCCACGGTAATCTAATTCTTTCATTTACTTCTAGTTCCTGGTTGGCTTTCCCTGTTGTTATTGTCTGCCCTAGGTATTTATATGTTCTTACCCGTTCTATTTGTTTCGCATCGAGAGTGATTGTTCCTTCTATGTCTTGTTCACTTGTCATATACTTTGTCTTATGAATGTTCATATCTAATCCTATGCTCTGAGTTGCTCTGTTGATGTCCTTAACCATACTTTCAAGTTCGTTTTTTGTTTTTCCGAACACTATAATGTCGTCGGCGAACCGTAGGTGTGTTAGTTTTTCGCCATTGATGTTGTAGCCTCTATTGCCCCAGTCTATACGTCTCATTGCATCCTCTGAAGCGAGGGTAAATAGTTTGGGCGACATAGGGTCGCCTTGTCGAGCTCCTCTTTTAACATCAATTTTCTTAGATGTTTCGTGCATCTCAATTTGGAGAGTTGCGTTTTTGTATATGTTGTTGACTATGTTAATGTACCGGCTGTCTATTCTTGCGTTCTTTAGGGCTCGCTCTATGGCCCAAATTTCAACCGTGTCAAAAGCTTTCTTGAAGTCGATAATGGCCATCCACATCGGAATATTATACTCTGTGCACTTTTCGGTTAGGATTCTTACTGTTTGCAGGTGCTCAGTGGTGCTGTAACCTGCTCGGAAACCAGCTTGCTCTATCGGCTGGAAAGAGTCGAGTTTAGATGTTAGGCGCTTTGTTATAATGCGCGAGAAGGTTTTGTATATTTGCGATAGGAGGCTGATGGGTCTGTAATTCTCTAGATCTTTGAAGTCGCCTTTCTTATAGATCAGGATAACCAAAGCATTTTTCCAGTCATCAGGTATATCTTCC